>CM060430.1:48579581-53579581 GCA_030545235.1 Helianthus tuberosus | reverse complement strand
CAGAATGAATATTCGAAGGAAATTGTAACTTCTGTTCTTGATTGAATTGGTAAACTCGAATTGTGCAGAACATTACATATATATATATATATATATATATATATATATATATATATATATATATATATATATATATATAGGATTAGGTTCAAACGTGAACAAAATTCCAAGAGTGAACTGCGTGAATTGATCTGGGCCCTTGATTTTTATGATCTTGAGATTAAAGTGAGTGGCATGATGGTAATTATTTGGTTAATTTTTTTTATTTAATTAAATACAAAAAGGGTATATGTGTAATTTCAATCTTAAATTGATTGCATAAATCTCTCACAAATCAAGTAATCAATTATCTTCTTAAATTGATTGCATAAATCTCTCACAAATCAAATCAAGGATTAGGAAAGATGTAACTTAATTCAATTATTAAAATAATTATTTGTTTAAATGCGATGTACACATGTGTATTCTGATTTTGCCCTCTTTTTAATGCGATGTACACATGTGTATATCGTCTGTTTTTTGTGATATCTCGTAAATTTTTTTGTATTGAATGTTGATGTACACCTGTGAATTACTGTACACATATGTACGATGCTGAGTACACATGTGTACTGTTCTATTTATATCCAAGTACACATGTGTATACCGTTGAAATATGAAGGTTACGTGGATCTTAAAAATCAAAATTTGAATTCTGGTGATGAAATCTGAAACAAAAATTAAAATTGAAATATGGTGATTTGTTGTTTGTTTTGATAATTATCTTATTAATAAATAAACATAATGTGGATAATGAATTTAAATTAGGAAAGATGTAACTTAATTCAATTATTAAGATAATGATTTAAATCTAATTTTTTATATAATTACAATCCTACCCTTAACAACTAAAAAGGAAATCAAGGGTCCATATCTGTTCACGCAGTTCACTCTTGGGAGGTTGTTCACGCTGGAACCCTACCATATATATATATATATATATATATATATATATATATATATATATATATATATATATATATATATATATAGGCCGGTTAACGTACAATACCTCTTATCCTACATTATGTACGCGATGCCCTCAGTCGTACGATCTTCAATCGATCAAACGCGGGAGAAACTAATTTAAATGATTAAATTAATCATTTTAATATATCTAAATCATACCAGGAAGGTTAAAAACGTCATTGCGAGGTCATAAATCTCTGTAATTGACCGATGATAGTTCAAAATCAAACCCTAAATCAAATTCAAAAAACCTGAAATTCTTCTTCCCCAACCTCCCTTCGTTCCTTTTGGTGCGATATCGATAATAAGAACTACTAATTTGGGAGTTGTAAGGGTCAAACGGAAGAAGACTGACAATGATCGACCAGCAATCGAAGAAGATGAACAGTAACACACACAGAGAGATTATACACATGCGATTTCATCAAAATTACCACATGCGAAATTGTTACAAAAAAACAACATGCTATTTCATCAAAATTATCACATGCGAAATTGGTACAAAAAAACAACATGCGAATTCATCAAAAATTATCACATGCGAAATTGTTATAAAAAAACAACATGCTATTTCATCAAAATTAACACATGCAAAATTGGTACCAAAAAACAACATGCGAATTCATCAAAAATTATCACATGCGAAATTGTTATAAAAAAAACAACATGCGATTTTAAAATGCGGGAAGATGATCTGACGGCTGAGATTGAAGCGTACATAATGTACGATAAGCAATATTGTACAGTACTCTTTACCTATATATATATATTAGGGTTAATATAGAGATAACCGCTAATACTTAGGTTATAACTTTAAAAATAATAATGCTACATAAAACTATACTTTATAACTAATCTAATTTATTCTATTCTAGCTTAATATCATTCTCTAATATGGTATGTGTGACTAAATCTAGTGACTAGTTTTTTTCTTTTTTAACGACAAACACACACCCTTATGTAGTATGTCAAAATTACATGATGATACAGTGTAAGATATCAATAATAATAAGAGTATGTCGAAATTTCTTTCTTTCACCTGAACTTAGGTATATTGTGGCCGAAGACAGTGGCCGAAGACAGTGACCGGAGACATGGGCTACAAGGTGAACGGAGGTGGGGGATGGGGTTTGATCGTTTCTATATTTAATTTTGAACTATAGGTAATTTTGACGGAATTAACATAAAAAAAAAACAAATGTTTATCCATCACCAAGACCAAAATAGCGACAGTTAAGACCATATCCGTAAATAGTATCTTTATAAAAACGAAAAGTGAAATTTCAGCAGGACGATAATTTGTTAAGTTGATTAGATGGATACTCACAACAGCACCATAGTCGAGTCTCTTTTTCCTTCCGTTGAAAAGAATATTCCCCGTCATGATAACATTTATGGCTAGTCTTCCTGCGCGTATTCAATATTCAAATACAAATTGCAACAAAAAATAAAAATAGATAAAGAAAAAAGTGACCACTTTAAAATGTAGAATTCACATATAGTAATCACGACGTTAATTTTATAAATATAAAAATTAGCAGTTACAAATTAAAACCTATAAATGAGCAACAATCTTGAGCTTGGGTTGGTTGTACCCATAGCTTTGGGTGTTTTCAAAAAAAAAAGGAATATGTGGTTGTGCTTTATACACATGTCCACGGTAAAAACAAAATCAAAATCTGTTTTGTGATCTTGCATCACTCTAAAAACCCTAGATGAATGACCTTCAAATGTCTCACCGATTTGTACACTGTAGTCACCAGCACCAACCCTAAGTTGATCGCCTATGAAGAACGTTACCTGCTTCAGCCTTCTAGATTCATGGTGGTTCTAGGGCGGCGTCATGTAGATTAATACCGAGGGTCGTTTCATGGTTACCCCAAAATCATCAACGAAATTGCAGGTTTCAGTAGTCATGATATCAGATCTCCAAAGCAATCGTTTCTCTTCACTGCTGTAATTATATCAATGCTATTATAATTGGTATGTTTTATTTCAGTTCTAATGTATTTCACACACAATTACATGATTCTTCATGTTCAAGAAATGTAAAATTTGACTTTCATTTAGGGTTTTGTTTCACCCGGATTCAGGTTGTGTTATGCAGCGTCGTCTACGAAACCGGTCTGATGAAGGATTCCGATGAAGACAATCGAAGAAGACGATGATGGTGATGACGATGTTACAGATTTGAGTAAGTTTTACTTCACTTCTGTGTTCAGATTCTGAGTCAGGAAACCGTCGGAGTTGCGATGACTTTCCTGCCGTTGACGGTACCGGTTTATCATTGCCGCCAAGTTTGCCTCAGAGTTGTCTCCGTCAAGTGTTGAAGAAATAGAAGGTAACCTTCCTTATGCAAAGTATTTTATTTTTTATTAGTATGTTTTTGTGATGAAGAACCTATAGCGGAACAGTATGTGTACAGTGTGTGTTAGTATAAAGAAGAAAGAGAGAAGTGGCCCGGCACTAACGTCTAGGGGGAGACCGAGAGGACCGGGGGGTGGGGGTGGGTTGCAGCCCCGTCGCCGCACCAGGCCAGCCCGGGGACGTTCCCCACACCGAGCAGTCTAATTCTATCATTGTAGCAATGTGGATACTAATATAGGTTGGGTATACAAGAGTAGGTACTATTATGTTGACACTTCAACGACTTTGGTACTGATATGTGTACGACGTATGTGCATATGAGTCCATCGTTGGGTATACAAGGTGTAGAGATGTTTTTGATATCAAGAAAGTGAAACCTCCAACTGGCATTCCAAAATATATGTTTATGGCTACGCCAGATGGTCCTTATGCGTTACGCAGTGGTGCAGCTGCAGTTTTGAAACTGAATGATTATTTTGTTCGTTTTTACATCCCATGCTACACTTTTCCACATGTTTTGTAATCTTTATGTGTATAAGCTAATTATATTTTATAAATTTGTTATAACAGTTATGCTTTTGAGAAGGAGATTGAAGGTATGCCTTCTACTTGCACAATTGGTGATCTCCCATCAGGACTCTTCACTGCTCTTTACGCACAGAGGTGATGAAAGTTGTTGTTCGAACAAACAAACGTTGTTTCTATGATAAATGTAACTTTTTTTGGCCCTTAGATAGTATGTGTTCAAGCCTTAATTCTTAATTTTTGTCATGATAAAACTATATTCTTTTAATTTTTTACCTCAATTATGCTAACAGGTATATGAGACCCCATGATCAATAAATCAGTCTATGTATGTGGTGTAACAAATGTGCTATAAGATGATTTTTTACCCAATAAGACGGTACGGGATACAATAAACCGAATACTGGAGTCAAATAATAGCAGTGCCGAAAATGGTGGAAGTGCTTATCATGTTCAAGGTATATATAATAACACAACTTATTAACCATATATAGTAGTCAATAAATTGGAAGCAGCATGTTGTTTGTGTGATTGTTGTGAAGCTGCACAGGAAGCACATCCACAAAAAAAATTGTTCTCATATAATATATTCATAATGTAATTATGCATGTTTTGTTTCAGGATCTTCTAAGTATGTTTCTGAGAAGACAAGTGAGGTGTGAAGCTTGGCATCTAAGGTAGGTCAGGCGGTAGGCATGGCTGGTGATGCTGAAGAAGATGGCAACGCGAAAGCATATGAAGCATATGCATACATCACTGAACTAGCACATGAGTCCATGGGAAAGGCCCAAGCTTTTGCTAGGGTGGTTGAAGAAATATCTGAAGAGAAAGGTAGTTTTGCATAAGATCCTTTGACCGAGGGGACTGGTAAAGCAATGTGCATTGGTTCAAATGTAGCCCAAAATGCCAAAGAAATAGCTAGTGGTAAGGCATACAATATATATGATAAAGCAGATCAAAAAATCCGAATGGCCACAAAAAGAGTTCTGAACTCCAAGCAACGATGGTTGGGGTGATGGTGGAAGGTAAAAATAAAGCACAAGATGAGTATGGTACAACTTCAGAGAAGGCTGGCGAAGCTAAAGAATCTTTCAAAGATGTAATGTCTTAAGAGATTTGTTTCTCTCATGATGTTAGCAATGCGATTTCTTCATCGCACAATTACTTCTCGCCGTCTTCTCCGAGCTTAGGGTACTTTTTTTGATTTATTAGGGTTTAGGAATTAAGAGATCTAAAAGGATTGATGTTAGTTGAAATTGATAGCTTATAAGTGTATGATTTAGATTGATTGTTATGTCTGATATGAATAAGTTGAACTATTGATCATACTCTGGTGATTTTGATTATCAATGTACATAGTTTAGGTAAAGCTCTGTGATCTTTTGTCTGCATAACAAATGGGACAGGGGTGGATTAACTAGAAGATTTATTATTAATCTTAACTTTTAATGGTGATAGTGAACTGTTTATATAAGAAATGAAAATTTAGTTGTGTGATTTTCAAAACATTACGATTAATGCAGCTCTTTTTTATAAGAAAACAAATTTGTGAGGCAACTTTTAAGGTATTTTTTATTAATGTGCTGGGAAATCCAAGTGTTAGATTTTTAATTATGGAAAGAGTCATTACTTGGTAGCTTTTTTGTTTAGTTGAAATTGTTAGCCTCTCTGTAATTGAAGAGTCAAGAGTTTGACTTAAAAATACTGGGTTAATTATAGCGTTAGAATTTTTTAAACCAGTTTTAGCGAGACGAAAAGAACACCTAAAAGGAATCTTTGTGTCAACATTAAAATGCAAAATTATTAGGCTAAGCCACCATAATTTAATTATAGGCATTTGTAGTTTGGTGAGGTGATGATGGTTGTAGTAGAATTTGTGTTAAGCCATCTTACCTAACTGGTATATATACGCTAAAGGCTTTTTATACATGGAAATCACCTATAAAGCTATCACAAAAGCATAATAAACAACAAGCAACTCTTTATCTAGCTGATCACCAACCACCAGTTTTGTAGATCTTTGTAAATCTCACCTTACCATAAACTACTTAGGGAACTAGGTATAACAACCCTTTATTAGACCAGGGAAAGGTGTGATGGTTGCTACCTAGGCAAATATATGATGGCTGCCAATGTGTTATGGCTGCACACATCCTATGGTTCAACCAAATTGTTACGCAGATCTTGTCATCTAACCATGATAACCCCGCCGCAACGCGCGGGGGGTTATATCCTAGTTTAACACAATTAGGTACATTGTCACATGCAAATTTAGAAGACAGTTTAATAGTTTATATAACAATCTACGTATTCTTAATTTTCGTTCTACAAATACTGATAATACACATTTCACATGAGTACGTATACTTACAGAAAGTCAGATTATTCATTATTATAACGAATGTGAATCAGGATAACTTGTAGAATCAAATTTAGAAAGAAAAAGCAGTGATAGGGGCTGGGTAAAACTATTTAGCATTCACTTATTGATTCGTGTAAACTGTTTGTGAATACATAATCTGTAGAACATAACTATTAAGTGATCCATTGCATATAAAGTAATAACCAGTTCCAACACGATTAGTTTTATTTTAATTTAACAATATATACTATATTAAATTAAAGATTAAAAAAGACTAGATTTTATTGTGTAATTTTGAAAAGTAATAATAATAACATATAAAAAGTTTTATTAATGTTTCCGAAAAATTGAAAAAAAAAAAGAACAGAAAAAAAAACTTAATAAAAATCAACAATAGTTGCTCTTTCTATTTTACCCTATATTTTGTTTGGTTGTATATACACCATTCAAGAAATCAAGAAACACATTATAGTAGTTAAGCTAACACATTGACATTTTGTAATTAAGTTAAAACAAGACATGTTAAAATTTGATTCACCAAGATATAGTGTATATCATAGTGTATTCATTGTTAATTACATTTATATAGTTTATCCGTTAGTGAATACCGAATTGTTTCTAATAGTGTATTCATTGCTAATTATAATCGATATATGTATTCATCGGTGAATAAATGCTATTGTATTCATGTTTATGCAATATTGTATGCTGTATTTATGTTTAATCCTATTGTGAGGGTAGTAAAGCTGGGTGGTTAGAGCAGCTTAACAGTGTGTCATATCATTTTAAACCATCATCATTTCAAATCTTATTTATTTCTATAATTTTAAACCATTTCGAAACACCGTTTCATTATTCACCCTATATCTACTTTTCATTGTATTTAAACTATTTATAATTTATTTACTTAATTATATAATTTATTCATTATTTATTTTATATTTTTTTATTTTGTTATCGAGTATTTTATTTGATAATAAATTTAAATAAAATAGTATAAAGAATATTTAATTCTTACAACGCTTCTTTTTCAAACGCCTAGTTTTGCAACGACTAGTTTTTCAAACAGCTACTTTTGCAACGGCTACTTTTACAACAGCTAGTTTTACTGGTTATAAATTCAAGTCGTATTTCAAGCAACATGTGCACTTCTCAACTGATAATTCACTACAAAGATCTATATAAAATGGCAAGAATCCCTTGAACTGAAGAAGAAGAAGAAGAAGAAGAAGAAGAAGAAGAAGAAGAAGAAGAAGAAGAGATTGCTCTTGTCAACTCTTGGATGGGCTTATACGATAACAGTCAACAGACGAGTAGCCGGATCAATTAAAGAACCCTTATTTGAAGGATTTCATCAATGTGTAGGAGAAACCAATCGCTCTTTGTACGCCACTTTGTCAAGGTTTCATATTTTATTCAGGGAGGTTCGCACATTTCATGCATTCGTCAACCGCATGATGGCTCAATATGACGGCATAATGGAGGCACAAGCGATTGCCCGGGCCCGTCGGCAATACGAAAACATACACAATAAAATATTTTTTTTCACATGGTAGTCTGGCAATTAATAAGAAACCATCCGCGTGTGCAACATGCTCCCCTTCCGGATGCCAACTCCGACTAGAGATGGGCATATCCGGTTCTTTTTAAGAACGTACCCGGTTCTTGAATGAGTGTCAATGGAACCGGTTCTTGGTGTACCCGGTTCCAGTTCCTACCCGGGTTTTAACCATTAAAACGAGAACCGAGTGTAACCGGTTCCGGGTAGGGTTGGAACCGGTTCTTGGTGTAACCGGTTCCAGTTCCTACCCGGGTTTTGAACAGGAAAACTCACATTAAACCCGAACCGACCCGAGGAAAGATGCGTGGAGGGTTTGAGAATTGATTTTCGTTTTCTTTTATTTGATTTTGATAACTCGTTTCGTTATCTTTTATGTGTTATCAAATTATGAACCTGATTAACTCATCAAATGGCTTTCTTCTTAGTTGTAGTTTTCTTGTGTTCTTTTGTCTTTGATCTGCATCGCCATATCTCACCTCAAACAAAACTTGCAGAGGTCAACTCCGGCTACCGGAAAAAGCTACAACCTATGTAATTTCACTCTTTTGTATTCATCCCAACGTCACTACCGTCACGCTGATGCTGGTTTTGGTCCGGGTAGAAACCGGGTATGAACATACGGGTAGGAACCGGGTCCGGGTAGGAACCGGGTAGGAACCGATTTTATTTATAAAATGTGGAACCGGGTTGGAACCAACGGGTTTTTTGAACCCGGAACCGGTTCTTCTATAAGACGGGTTGGAACTGGAACCGGTTCCAGGTCGGTTCTACCGGTTCGGGTTTGGAACCGGTTATTATGCCCATCTCTAACTCCGACGGTTCAGGGTTTATGATTAGGTTTAATTATCTGCTTTGTTTATGTTTATTTATCTGGTTTGTTTGGGTTTATTTATCTCGTCTTGTTTAGGTTTAATTATGTGGTTTGTATAATATTTTTAATTTTAATAAATTTGTTTTTTTAGTTTGTATTAATTTTATTTTATATATTTGCTTTTTTAATTTATGTTATTTTAGGTTTTATTTTATAAAAATCAAATAACTCTAGGTTTTTTATTTAAAATTGGGGGGTGGGGGGGGTTTTCCACACCTCCACCCCAAACCTAATTCGTCCGCTCTTCCGGATCACCACCCAAGCGGACCAACCTAGTCACCCACCTCCAACACCACTCTTGTCTGTTCTTCTCGTCCGGAGAGCAAACCACATCGCCAGACTTGGCGTGGGCGCTCTTAAGACAATAGAAAAGAAAGAGAATCTTTTTCAATATTCAACAAATCATGTGTATGTACCAGCAAGTTAAACAAATAATTTAAATAATAACTCATGGAAGACATGAACAATAAATAAGTTACAATCATCCTTCAAAGGTGCAATACATTCCGTCGATGCTTATACAATGTTCACATCCAAAGCATGTAACAAATATTGAGTGAAACTGTTCTACTTACCCAACAAATAGGGAGTCATATAAAAAATATAATAGAATATGTATATAGGTTTAAAATTACGTGTTTAGTAAGAACATATGTGAAAGGTTTGAGTTTATTAAATAGCGTATTTATTTTTAAAATCTAGTTAAGAGTATTTATTTTTATAATAGTATATGTTTTTTTTTATAATCTAGTTAAGAGTATATGTGAAAGGTTTGAGTTTATTAAATAGATATTTTATTTTTAAAATGTAGTTAAGAGTATATGTTTCTTTCATGCTTAATGCTACACAGTGTATTATTGTGTTATTATACATATACCAGATAACTCTTCAGTAATTATTAAAAAAAAACGATATATTTTGCCATTTTGGTTCTTAAAAGTATTATTTCTATTTATATCAAAACAGTCAAAGTTTGCTTAAGATATAAAAATTGAAAGAAAAAAAAAGTTAAAGATGAAAATGAAAATGAAAATTCACACATGGCTTCTTGAAGGGATAGGAACATTCAATATCTCGACCTACTTTCACAATTTTTTGAGGGTTCAACTTACCATCTCACACCAAAACAATGCAAAGAGATTTAATATTAAATAAAAAATAATCTGGTGCTAGTCTTTGATTTTTTCTGAAATTAGTGAAGAATTTGTATTTCAATATAAACACACACATTATCTATTAGTATATAACAAAAGAAATGAAATTGATTACAGTAAATATATGGTAATTATCATTTCTTCATGTAAGAAATATGAAATTCGTATATAATTCTGGATAGAATAGTGTATCATTTACTAACTATCCAACATATGTGAAAAACTAACAAATATGATCAATTCAAATCAATTTAACTAAATTCACAACATTGATGAAGAGACCCAGCAATAAAAATATTATAATTATAAATTCATTAAATAATAAAGACATGTAAATATATTTACTAGTGCATTTAATTTCTAAAAGAGTGTGTTTTGACTCGTTTTTATTCTCTTATATAGTTCATACGTGACAGGAAAGAAGCAAATGATCTTGGATACAGATTTTTAAATATATATATATATATATATATATATTTAAAAAGGCTTTTTAGAATTTTGAAGGACAAAAGATGAGTGGAGTTAATATGCCGTAATCAACAAATAATAATAATGTAAAAACAAGCACATAATTTGGCCACCCATAGAAATAGTGGAAGAAGACTTGTAGCTTTATGTTTCTCTACTTAATTAAAATTAAAAGATTATATATTAGAGCGTACGTACACTCTCACATACGCATGATATATTGATTGTTCATGAGACTGAATAACAGATTAAATGATATAACAAATACTACATGCTAAAACACATATTTGTTGCCTATATGGAACAGAAACTAATGTATTGAGTAATGACTTATTATTACCATTTGTGATTTTATAATTCTTGCAGTGATGGGTATGTATGTATGTATGTATGTGAAGAAGCTAGGAGACTTGCCTGCTAAAGAATCAAGAAGGGTGGATTTTCCAGAACCAGAAGGACCCAGGATTGCCAAGATCCTTGAAGGCTGAGCAAAACCAGTGACGTCATTTAGTATCCGCCGTGTGTGTTTCTTTGAATCATGGTTCGGAAGCACGACTGCCAAATCTTCCCACATCAAGTAAACATCAGCAATGCATCCATCCCCATCATCTTCCATTGACTTCTCTTCTCCTTTAACATCAACCATTGTCACCTCATCTATCTCCATCCCTTGCACTCACTATATATCTATCTTTAATTTGTAATAAACACATCTACATAATATGTAAATGACTGAGGGTAAAATGGTCAAAAACACTTGGACGAAAAGATATATATATATATATATAAATTATTAGATAATAGTCTAATACTAAGAAAACGGATCCATACGCCTTTATATGAATTTAGCATCGTTTAGCTAACATATTTGTTTTCTGTTAACTGGTGTCTTCTTTTGTTATACCGTCATTTGATTTAACAAATATGGCTAAAACAAAATATAGAGTAAACCGCCATTTTCGTCCCTGTGCTTTGTCGGTTTCATCCAACTTTTTTTTTTTTCTTGCCATTTCCATCCCTAACGTTTCTTAAACATGCCAGATTCATCCAACTTGTTAAATCTGTCCATTAAAAGAAGGGTAAATTGGTCATTCCAAATATTTATTCAACCTTTTTCTACCAACCAAACTTTGAACAATACAATATCGGTTGGATTTACAGTTTTTATAGTGCTGCAACCAAAACCTTGATTGGCAAAACTCCATATGCAGCCAAAACCTTGGATTTACAGGTTTACACTTTGATCATATGCATTACCTGTTGACTTGTGAATCCCATTTGAAGAAGTAAGGCTGTTGTTCTTTATTTTTAGTGAACAAAACCCAAGACCTTGATTTACATTACATATGCAGCGAAAACCTTGAACACCATTCTTTCAGATCGAGCAAAGCACCATTGTTTCTTCACTATGTCGACGACTGTGATTTTTCTTCACGATGTCAATCGGCTGTTGGTGCAACGAATTCTGTGTCAATCAATGTGATGAAACTGTCGATCAATCGGCTGTGATGAAACTATGTCGATCAATCGGCTTGATGAAACTATGTCGATTGGCTACGAATTTTGAATTAGAATGGGCAGATAGAAGGGGGAAGGGGGTAATATAAAAGAGGTGAAAAATGAAAAAAGAAATTAAAAATGTGGAATGATGTTTTTACCCCTCTTGACACACTTTTTTTAACAAGGGTTAGCAAGTTAGATGAATCTGGCATGTTTAAGAAACGTCATGGCAAGAAATTTTTTTTTTTTTGGATGGAACTGGCAAATTTCAACAAACCACAGGACGAAAATGATAGTTTACTCTATAATTTTTATGAAACTACTAGATGCAAAACCCAACAAGGTACTTCACAATTTTTAACAAAGAGATGTAGGATAAATTTAGCCTATCCTAATGAGGGTATACTGAACTGCATCACAACAAGGAGTTTAATACACCATATTAATAAACGAGTTTAAAGAGCTAAAAACAATTTGACAAGTCGACTTCAGGAAATAAGTATATTTAAATTTTATTTTAGTTTCAATTGGTGACAGTTTGGTTTATTAAACGATGCAAACATGTTAACCCAAACACGACATATTTTCAACTAGCTTATTTTCTTTACAAGTATAAAACCTAAATAAACAAAAAGCAAAAGAAATTAAACAATAACATTAGGGTGAAGTAAACAGCTGCATCACATCCCCACTCAAACAGCCCATTACAGACAAGTTCCATATCTGTGTGGACTTGACATCCGAGATCTGGTTCTTTGGAGTTTTAAGACGCTGAACTACAGCCAGCTTGGATAAGTCATGCAACACCAAGTCAGAGGTTACCTCATTTGCAGCAACAAACATGGGACTATGGTTAGGTTTGTTGATAATGCTGCATTTTGGAAGTCGTATGCTATCGACTTCGGCCACTAACGAGCCTGTTTTCTGATAACTGTGGGCCCCACCCCTCTTGTAAACTACATGACAACCCTCAACTCCACAAGATATGGAAGGAGATTGAGAAACGGTGATCTGAGTCGACGTCTCAATCTTTGGACGGAATGAAGCAACAATGTCATCACCCCCCGAGTGTGCAAGAGATATACAAACTTGTCCTTCATTCTTCGATTCAGGAATCAAATATGGCCTTCAATGAGCATAAGAAAGTCGTTATGTATACAAGTAGGAAGGTGAATTCCGACACAACACGATATTCACACTTTTTATTTAATGCAAGCGGGTTCTGGTCAAACCCGAGAACACATTTAGCTAAACCGGTCATGTTCGGGTTGACCGTTTATTTTTTAATTCTTATCTCAAAAATATATCTTTTCTCATAACTTTCAAGTATTTTATGGGAAAAGCCAAAAAATTAGGGCAATTTCATATATACCTCTACAAACTTGCAAAATATCATATATACCCCTGCAAAATTATAAATACCATATATTCCCTTGCAATTTAGTAGTTGAAATATCATATATACCCAATTCACTAAAAACAATTTAATAAAAGACAATTTTACCTTTATATTTTAACTACTTTGTAAGGGAATATATGATATTTATAATTTTGCAGGGGTATATATGATATTTTGCAAGTTTGTAGGGGTATGTATATATGAAATTGCCCCTAATTTTTTTGGTGAATTGGGTATATTTGATATTTTAACTATTTTGTATGGGTATGGTATTTTTAATTTTTGTAAGGGCGTATGATATTTTTCGTTTTTGTTGGGTATATATGAAATTTTTGAAGTTTGTAAGGGTATATATGAATTGAAATTAATCCAAAAATTTAACAAAAAAACAGAGAAATAAGCATTAGGTTTTACACATGTGTATTTTTGGTTGTACCTTTGTAATTTTAGAATATTAACATGTTAAAAAAACAGGGTTAAACTGACAGTTTTCGTGACCCGAAAATAAGCATGTCGTGTTCATGTCAAAATTCCGGTTCCATGTCGGGTTCGGCTCACCAACCCACAAACACGAATTAACACCCCAGGCAAGATGGGTATCCAGGTTCCAATTGTTTTCTAATATATATGGAATTTTTAAAAGCAAACAATATTATGAATACCTTTCTTCACTGCTACCGATGTTCCACTCACAGATACCAATTTGAGAGGCAGAGAGAAGGGTTGTTGTACCAGATGATGAATCAGGCGCAACAGAGATCAAAGTGTGAACGGGATTGCAGGACAACCCAATCCTGGTTTCCAAGGGTGCCTTCGTTTGACGCATGTCAAAAGACATAACCATGCCATTCTGCATTGCATGTGCTTATTAGAAATTTGGAATACAATATAGATAAACCAGGCCCAAATAGGGTTACAATATATAGAAATAAACCAGGCCCGAATAAGGTTACAATATATAGAAATAAACCAGGCCCGTGGGCTCGATACGAAAACTCTAAGTATAATATTCCAATACACCATAATATGTAATCCAACTAAAGAAGTGGCAGACAATTTCAACTCAATTTCTTATACTTGACAAACAATTCAGTTATGTTTTATCTCAAACGAGTAAAACATGAAAAAAAAGCAAAAGAAATTTGATGGCCAAGTTATTAGTAACCAAATGTGCTTCTCCAAATTCCAACCATTTAACTTCCTAACTAGGGATGTTCAAAAACCGTTGAGACCGCCCGAACACCCAAACCAATCTAAATTGACCGATTAGGAAGGGTTAAAACTTAAAAGTGAACTGGTTCGGTTTATGGTTTAGACTTTGGAAAACCAGGTTTCACAATTCGGTTTACGGTTTGGAACCAGCAAAGATTTTTAAAAAATAATAATAAAACCAACTTTTTTACGCTATTCAACTGCTATAAAAATAAAATTGTTTTTTTTTTCACATATAGGAATCTGGCCATTATAATATGTATACGTATTTTAATTTTAACACGTTTTGAACTGTTATATTATTAATTTAACCAATTTTGTGCTCTATATTTTTCACTTTTGTGGATAAACCCGTTCTACTTAAAAAGCTAAAACATTCTTTAAGCCTCTACTGTGTTACTCAACTTTCAAAGATCTACTGGGACGATTCTGTGTTAAAAGAAAAACATAAAACAGCAAACCACCAAAATTGAACCATTTTCGTCGGTCGGGTCGACCCAACCAACTCCACCAATTCGGTTTAGTTTTCCTAGAAACCTTAGTTACCAGTTCGACCAAGAAATTTCGTCAAAACCATCCAAACTGGAACGTGTACATCTTTATTCCTAACTTCATTAATGAAAGTTTATTACTTAAACAAAATTTGTAATTATATTTAAGTTTTAACACACTAGGATTTATGACAGATTGAAAAAAGGTATGAACAAAAAATACTTCAAGTCAACCTTTCCGGGATCGTACAAAAACTTGTCACTACCCAGACCAATAGCCCATACCATTTTTACACATCCAAACTGAATAAAAAAACCTTGGTAAAACTTATAGAAAATACCTGTAATCCTGTATAAACATAATATGGATTGTCAAAGTCCCAGGAACATGACCAAGCAGAAGCCTAAGAAAATGACAACAGCCATGAATCATATGCTAGTCAACAGAAGAATACAAACATCATCATCATCATCATCATCATACTCAGTAAATCCCACCAACAGCAAAGCTAAGGTAGGGTCTAAGGAGGGTAAGATTACCTTTACCCCGTAGGAATAGAGAGGCTGCTTCCAGTGAGACCCACAGCTCGATAGTAGTTTTGCATCAAGCCTTAGACATAAGGCACATAACACTCAACAATCGGGACAAAGGCCGATTAGTGCATGTACCCTTTTGTCTTTAGGCTATCAACGCCACCACATGATACATGATTAACCGTCCACCACTTTTAACGTTATTTTCACAAAATTAGTAAAATAACGTTAAATTAGTAAAATAACGTTAAAATTAGTGCAATTTCACTTTTGCACCCCGAGGGCCCACACATATATACATTATATGTGCACACCGCAAGCGGTCTGGACAAACTTGATGGCTATTATATGATATTAATGAAAGATGTTTACTTAAAGGTTTAAAAACCATAGATGAAATTTTCATAAGTAGATCAAGATATTTAAATGTATGAACAAGCCATAACACCAATAACGGAACATTATAACCCATCATCCACAGCTCCTAACTTCTTGGCAATAAATGGCAGCTAGTTCACATGTATTTTTAATTGAAAAGGGAACTTACCGGTAAATCATACGTAATAACAGTGTTGTTGCTTTCTGTACTGAGGCCAACATAAACAAAGAAACATGATATATGTTCAGGAGGAGGAACAATGGTATTTCGATTAAGACAAAGAAAAAAACCATTATCACCTGACAATTGATAACTTTTTCCCCAAGGAAGCAACCAGTGCAAGCCTGGTACAAGGTCTAACACAAAGGGCCCTGACAGCCTTTGTATACGCAGGGAGATGAATATCTTCTCTTTCATTTGGAGCTAACAAACTTATCTGCGAGTAAAAGGTAGGTTTGCGTTGAGGTTCAGGTAACTAACCACAATTGCATGTGACTTAAAACTTACTTTTGACAGTATACTCGTTCCTCCCGTTCCGTTTTGTCTTCGAGCTACTATCATAAGTTGACCAGAAGCATCAATGTCAAAATATCGACCTCCGTCTACCTGGAACTCTCTCTAGAATATAATAACTAGATTAAAAGGCTGGTGAGCAATCTATGTCTTTAACTCAATTTTTATTCAATAAATATTAGTGTTGTATTATTATTAACTTTTTCCTAAGTGAAAACACATGATGATGACATACTTGTAGTGTGAATGCTCCTGGACAGAATACACTTCCAGACCCGTTGCCTATACAGTCATGTAGAAACTCCAGTAAGATCATATACGAGCAACAACAAAAATAAAAAATAGTTATAGATTACAATGTTACCATTTATCACTCTTCTTTGATAGCCTAGATTACTGGCGAATGGCTCTCTTTGTCTATCTTTTAACAGCCTCTCGAGGTATTTTGTTTTCTGCATAAGTTCACGTTTAAACATGTATGAGAAACCTATAAAACAGCTTAAGACAGAACCATCCTTGTATTTCTGTACTGTTGAAGTGCATATACAAAGAAAGACCAACTATTTCTCATGTAATCAACAAAAAACAAATATAAAAACATGCCTCTGTTAGTTTCGCCACTTTAAGATGCAAATCAGCTTCTCTTTTCTGGGCTTCAACTTCTTTCTTGCAGCAGACTGCATTCTGCTAGAAAATAAATACAAAAATGATACCTTCCTTCTGAATATACATGTGTGGGTGCACATATGTATATTTAACAATCAAGATTAGAAAAGGTATCCTGAAAAGGTGATATTATCGGTGACCCCCGTCCTCCAATAAAAAATAGAAAAATGCAACGCAACCTTTTACAAGTAAGCAACATTATAACAATTTAGAACACTGCCAAAAGAGGAATGATTTTTCAAGATTGTTATAATTATTCAGTCAGATCGAGTAATACAAAATATAAACCGTAATGTACTACTATCAGGCGAGCATGAATTCAGATTTGTCTTTATTGTTATTATATTTTATCTATATCGGGTCTAGAATTGTTTGGTAAAAAAAAATTGGCCTAGGACTTCACAAGGGGTAAGCCGTAAGTGTCTAAGAAATGTGAAATGAAAGGTAACGTGGAGAGAGATTCTGAAATAGTGGATAAAATGGACACAATACACAAAAGTATATTTCTAATGGCCTTACGGCAGCTAGCCTTATATTGGTTTACACCAAAATCTACACATAACAAAACCCTTATGAAAGTATTGTTATATGATCACTCACATTAAAATAATGTATGCATAGTCGCATAGATGTTCCTAATTACATAATGTGGAAAAGTAAAAAAGAAATATTCAATCACATATTAAGCATGCTTTGGGTAAGTAGTTATAGTGCGGTACCACCTTTTGTTCAAGAGAAGCACATTTAGCTTCGAGTGACTGCACTTGCTGCAAGGAAAAAAAGAAGGTGTTGTTGATAAGAAGATGCAATGATAATCATGTTATATCCTACTCTTACCCAGCAAAAGATTACCTTTTGTACTTGTGCATCAACAACGTGAAGCTGCTCTGCATAAAGTACTCTAACATCTTTCATTGTACACTTTTTGTTGCACTGAGGACACTGGTGACAGTTTCAGATATAAAGACTTTTAAATGAGATAGTAGTGGTAGCAAAATAAGCAAGACGTGTCACAAATCAAAACTGGGTGGGTGGGTGGACTTTTTTCTAATATGATTTATGAGATTTCAAAACACTTTAATTAATATCTGCCCATTTTAAAATAGCATGCAGCAGCTATAAATAAAATGTATACAACTGATGACAGACAAACCTTGGCAGATCTTGAACGTTGTTGAATCCACTTCTTTATACATGACAAGCCATATATGTGCCCACAAGGAAGACAACTGCAGAGAAGTTAATGGAAGTCTTTAGCTTGTCCAAAACACACAACACACTTTACAAGTATGCCTATTAGTCAACTTAACTTGTGGTTTCCCCATTAATGATTGAGGTGAGCAAAATCAAGTGTAAACCTATGATGATTATGCAAGTGGGAAACCTAAAACCAAAAGAAAAAAAAAAGCAACAAGAAATGCATTATTCATACGAAATTTGATGCAGCCCACCGGTTGTCCATGGTTCAGTACAAATTGGACAGCACAAGCCTTCGATGTCAAGATTGAAGTCATCATCACCACATACAACCACCTCTTTAGACGACTTCTTATCATTCCCTGAAACCCTAGATGACGACGGAATCCACTCCGCCTCTTCACTTTCTTCCTCTTCCTCTTCCTCTTCATATTCTTCTTCGTCCTGCTGGTCTTCAATCGCGATCATATCCACATAATCCATCTTCCACTGGATCGATCTACTTTCTTTCTCTGTGAAATCGCCAAAGAACAACTACGCGGACCAAAATCTTCTTTTTGGGCGCAATCTGGAACCCTAGCCCATGATTTGGCGGGAATGCTTGGTTTTCTAAATTTTATACCTGATCCATTCCAACATTGCATTTTTTTTTTCCAATTAAATAATATTTTTTACTTTTCAATTAAATAGTATTTTTTATAAGTGAATCGTAAAGATTGTCCTTTATCTTTATACTCTTTTTCGGACTGAAGAAACACGGAACTAATTTTAGATTATTTAGTAGGGTTTATGTTTCAAACATGAGGGTTAATCCTCTTAATCCTTCCTGAGCTTGGATAAGATCCTCCCTGCAAAACAATAACACCTCGTTAAGCTCGTTAAGAGGGGAATATGGGGGTTTCCCTCTTAACCACTCTCCGGCATGAGAATAAGTAACTGTTTTGAGGAAATTAAGTGTGTGTTAAGAGTGAGATAGTAGAGAAGAGAATGGTTTAACCTGTGTATGAAGTTCCCTATTTATAGTCGGAGTGGTGTAGAAGGAGATGGGCTGATGGGCCTTGGGCCTGAAGGCGACAACAAGGAATATCCGCTTTGTCCCTCTGGTGGCGACCGTTAGTGTCTTCTAGAAGATCTTCGGTGTTGGCGCACCTTGATTGGAACCACGTGTCCGGGTTGTCGTCCTTGTTGTCCTTCTAACATTAGCAGGTAAGTGGAGATAGAGGTGTACAAAAAAATCAGTTTTAGAACCGAAAACGGGAAAAACCGAAACCGGTTTTTTTAACCGGTTTTTTTATAACCGGTTTTACAAACGAACCGAACCGCCGGTTGTAGACCGGTTAGGATTCTTGATCTGAGAAACTGGTTAATAACCGAAACCAGTTTGGCAAAAACCGGTTAAAACCCAGTCCCAACCGGTTACACCGGTTATTGTTTTGGACTTGAAAAACCAGTTAGTAACCGAAACCGGTTATATAAAAAAACGATTTTCGTTTTGGATGAAAAAAAACGGTTCGGTTAATAACCGAAACCGGTTTTTCAAAAAAACTAATTTGTACACCTCTAAGTGGAGATCATGGGGCAGTTGTCGCCGCCCCCTGATTGGTGCCACGTAGACGTCCTTGTGTAATTTTTGTCTCCTGCACGATTGTTAATCGTGGAGCACGATAGGGTACAGCCTGTTGGACGCTGATTGGCTCGCTCTTCTGCCACTCGTACCTTTGATGCTTCCTGGAACGGCCCTGCGCCGCAACCCTCGTGCGACCTTTGGTGTGTGTCCAACCAGCCGGCATAAGGGTTAGGAGTTGAGGGCTCTTAATCAAGATGTTAAGTGTGGAAATTGATGTTACATCTTGCTTGGACCGCACGCGCGGCCTAGGTTTTGCTTAAGTAGCCCGCACGGGGTCTGCAGATTGATCTGATTAATGTATAAGAGGTATCGTTCAGCGCGCGACCTGATTGGTTTGCGCAGCTTTTCGGGACCATACCCCTTCAAGTCCCCCCAGTCCAGTGTTGCTTCCATGCACGAAGTAAATGGTTGGAACTCTGGACTTAGAAAAAAGAAAGTGTGTTGAGCATTTGCTAGGTCGTGATGGCTGAGGCGCGTGTATGTGTTTGTTAAATACTACGGCGTGGCTGCCAGTCTTGCTTATTGATGGCTTTTGTTTTTTAGGGTTCGAGCGCATGATTATTGAGTGATGAGGTATGCGGCGCGACTCTTGCTAACTTCACTATGAAGGTTGGTTGTAAGTTTTGCCGGGAAATTCCTCGAATTTTGAAATCTGATAGGTTGGTGCAAATGTCGTTGATGGTGACCCTTGAGTTGACGGCTGACACGACGATCATCATGTTGTCACTGACGATTCATCTTTTGTCAGGCGAGTGAGGCCCACGCGCGCGTGGTAACCGTCACTCCGAAAATCCCGCCTTACGTAGCGGTTGCTAGTTGGTTACGCGCGCGGTGATCTAGGCACGTTTACCCATCGCATTAAATGTGATGGGTATATATATCCGATGGTAGAGAGAGAATTGCACATCTTCTCTTTTGCATTCTCTCTTTTCTCTCTCTGATCTTCATCTTTCCTTCGAATCTTCAAGAATGTCTTGAGAAACCTTCAAGTTTTTCCAGAAAATCAGCAGATCGTCATCCAACTTCTATTTACTCCAATATACATGGCTGAAGAAGAAGCAGTTCAAGTCGAAGAAGGTTCGGTCCTGGTTCTGAAATGGGACCAAGGACTATTCGAGCAGATCGTGAGAGGATACCAGTTTTCTGTATAATGGGATGCCCGTTATCCCTGGTAGGGCCAGACGGCCGCCGACGCACCGCCAGGTTATATAACCATGTTTGCTGACTTCTTTCTTGAAGGTAATTTTCTGTTGCCGGCCACTACCTTCATGGAGTCTATTCTGCACTTCTATGGTTTCCACATATCGCAGATGGGTCCGAAGGGGATGGTTAGGGTTAGGCATTTTGAGTTTCTATGCAGATCGCAGGGATTGGAACCAACTGTTGAGAAGTTCAGGGGCCTTCTATCAGTTGATAAGGAACATTGGCTTTTACTCCTTCGGCAACCGAGGTGCTGCAAAGAAGATCTTGATAAGCCCTCCGAAGAGCTTCCATGACTGGAAGATGAAGTTCTTCTTCATTAGGGAGGAAGTGATGCCGATTGCGATGATCTTCTGGGAATCAGATAAGATCGAGAAGGAAGAACTTCCGATCCCGAAAACTGTTGATTGGTATATGCGTTTACTCGCCACACCAAACCGGATCTTTGGTGAGCAGGTGCTGGTTGCTACGGCCATGAGTGACAAGTGGCCGGAGCGCAGTGAAGAAGTTCCTATTCTGATGTTCAATGGCGAAGGTATGCCTTATTACTTTTGTTCTTTCTTGTAATATTTCTGCGCCTGATTGTTGTTCCTCATTACAACTGTGCAGCTTTATCAAACTGCATTCCCTACTTTTGGTGGGTTAATGGGCGTGCGCCCGCTAGAAGCTGGTGAGGTCTGTTGGTATGAGCAGATCAAGGGCAACTTCCTCTATCCACCATCGGGAGCGTTTGCCAATCCTCCTACTGCAACCGAAGGTGCGCAACTTCCCAAACCAAAACCTTTGCGCGGCGTGACTTCTGCTGGAAAGGAGATCTTGTTTCTTTCCAGCGAGGAGTCCGTAGGCTCGTCGCAAGAAAAGTTGAGCTCATGGTCTAACATATTTGCAGGTGTGTTGCGCGACCTAGGGATAGACCCAGAGGAGAGACCAAAGAAAGCTCCTGCAAAGAAGAAGACTTCTAAGAAGACGGTGACCCTTGACACTGGCGCGACTAGTAAGAAAGCCGGAGGTAGCCGCGCGACTGCTGCAGCTCCTGAAAAAGGTACTCTTCGATTTCGACAAAGTAACCTTGAAGATTACGTTGTCGCAAGTGACTCACTAGAGGGTTTGTCCCGTATAGGTGAGAAAAAGAAAAGTGGCGCAGCTGGGTCAAAGAGTTCCGGGAGGGCAGGATCGAGGGCCCCTGAAGCCAGCGTGACTCCGTCCTTTGTTCATGAGGAAGAGGGAGAAAAGGTGGAAGAAGAAGAAGTTGTTAAGCTAGTGACCAGGAAGAGGTCACGTGAAGAGAGCGTTGCTGGGGCTCAGCCGGCGCATAAAACTACTATGGCTCCAACAATGGGGAAACAAAGTAGGATGCGCTCCCTTTACCAGTTTTCACCAGGTTTGTGCTGTGTTTTCCAAACTCTTATTTTCTTCCTTAGTAAAAGTTCTAACACTTCACTTCTGCAGAAGCATTGAAGAAAACTCCTGAGAAGGTTAAGGGTATTGAGCTAGAAAAGGCCAAAGTGCCAGAAGCGAAGAAAACAAAGTTTGTGATCATCCCTCCTAGGACCACTGAGAAGGAGGTTGAAAAGAAAGTTGAGGAGCCTGCGGGTGATACTATTCCTGAGAAGGAAACATTAAAGAGAAACGAGACCGTTGCTACTGCCAAGCAAGACAAAGCACAGGGTCCGGAGGTCGTACACATCACAGGGCTTGACCAGTCTTTCAAGAGTAAAGGGTCGGAAGTTGTTGAGCCCACGGTAGCCGTGCAGCTTGACGCCACCACCCAAACTGTACAAGTGATATACGTTGCTGGGGGTCTGCTGCCACCGTACCGGAGCAGGTAGCACATAAAGACGCTTCTGCAGCTGCTGCCGGTGCGAGTGTTGGAGGGTCTGGTGCGGCTAGCTAGAAGGGTGATGGAAAAAAGATTCCAAATCCACGATCCCCCATAGGTGCGGAGGACACTTTGGGGGATATTTATTACAAAACTAACACTGAGGAGCAGTGTGGTGAAGATCCTCATGTCTCTGTTTGGAGTTTGAAGCAAAAGGATACTTTTGTAGAGTTTGGGGCGTGTCGAGATTGGTTCCTAGATACTTTTCCTCCCGGGGAGGTGAATAGGCAAAGGGTGCGAAACCATGAGGGTTTGTACCGCGCGTACATTGTTGGGGAAGCCAACGCTCCCTCTTCCAACCATAAAATTGTGCGCGAGTGGCGTACAATGTATAAGGAGCGAGCTGGCTGGGAAAAGTACCGGGAACGTCTGTTGAAGGAACCCAGGATTTTGATTTGTTGAAAAATAAATTTTTAGAGGAGAAGGCCTCCTTTGAGGCGGAGAAGAAATCTGAAGAGTGGGGGCGCGATGGGTTGAAGAATAAACTCCAATCTGCTGAAGAGCTGCTGGCGAAGGAGCGTGCGGAGTGGCAGAAAGTATGTGAAAACGACAACAAACGTATGTATGTTGCGCACTCCAAAATTACCAACCTCGAGGATGAAGTTACCACTCTGAAAAAGAAGGTTGAGGAAGCTCAAGTAGATAAAGAGTGTGTTGAGGTTCAACAGGCTAACTCCCTTTACTCTTATATAGCTTTACTTGTCAAAATATTTCTAACTTCTCCTTTCACAACTTGCAGGTTGAGTTGAGTGCACGGATTGTGAACATGGATAAAGATTTGGTTGCGAAGGATGTGGAGATTGCGGAGCTAAAGCGTCGATTGTTTGAGGCTCACGAGAAGAGCGAATCACTAGAAATAGATCTGGAAGCTGAAAGGGTGATGGTTGATACTGCCGAGGAGGCGAAGAAAGCGGCCATGGAGGCGCGTGATATCAGTATCTCCGCCCTGAATGTGGCTCAGAACAATTATGCTGAGGCTCAATCAATCATGGATACACTTGTTTCCGAGTCTGAATGGATGCACAACAGAGGAGTAGCTGCTGTGAGTTTCTCCTCTTTTTGCCTTACGTTTTTACTAGTTGTTGACTTGTTTTCATGATTTTCTTCTTTTTTATAGATTGCCAAATTTGTGTTAAACGCCATTGAGCTAGATCAAGCAGTTGCGGCGCTGACAGATGTCGCGCGTGCCGTGGGGCATCGCGTTGGCTATCTGGAATGTGCCCAACATGTTGAAGAGGTGCTTGGCCAGCAGTCTAGGACTCGCCACTGCTCTGTGACTGATCAAGCTGACGCTATGCTTACTCACGCGGAGGAGGTTTATGACCACCTTTCCCTTCCTGACCACCTTTCCCTTCCTGTCATGGAGTTAGTCACTGAGGCGTTAAAGCACGACGACTATGTGGCGCGGCTAAAGTCCATCCTTGTGCCTCCAGAGACTGTGGAGCTATCTGACGAAGAGGAGGAGGAAGCTGACGGTGATCGTGATGGTGGTAATGAATAGGTGATAGGATGTTTAGGTTTTTGCCTTGTAATATTTTACGTTTTTAAACTTGTAAACGTTGCACGGTCACGCTTTTTGTGAATGGAATCTAAGTTTGTCTTTTATTTTGTCAAGTTACAATTATTTCATTGTTGTTGGAAACTTTGGTTAAGTTAGCTCAAATAAATGTAAGGTGGTGTTTGTTTTTTCTGCGAGAAAAGGTCTGCAGTCTGCGGACCACATCTGCAGACATCTGCAGGAGAAGAGGTGGACCAAATGTCTGCAGTCTGCAAGGAGAAGGGGGTTTGTTTTTTTTTCCTTCTTCTACAAAATCACTTCTCACTTCTCACAACCACACACATCTCTAGTCTCTGCCTCAACTCTCTCTCTCTCTACTCTCTCTCTACAATCTGCCATCACACCACCTCCGCCCATAGCACCACCACCGCACCACCTCCGCCATCACACCACAGCCATCATCTTCGTCGTTCAACCACCACCACCGCCTTCGTCTTTCAACCACCGCCACCACCATCATCTTCGTCGGTTCAAGCACCACCACCACCATCATCTTCGGTTCAAGCACCACCACCTCCACCGCCTTCAGTTCAAGCACCACCGCCGCCGTACGCCGTGAACCTCCATCTCCGTCTCTGAACTCTCTCTCCTGCTCGAACAACCCGACGCCACCACCGTCGCCGTGAACCTCCATCTCCGTTCTGCGAGTAGGGGGTTTGGTATAGGGTGGAAAATGGTTTGGGTGTGTGTTGTTGACCGGAGAACGGTAGACCTGTCGCCGGAGCCGAGGAAGAGAGCAGATGGGTGTGCTTTGTTTGGAGGAGATGAGATTTATCTCTGTGTTTGATGTGTGTTTGATGTGAATTTGCAGAGAAGGTATTGTGGAAGAAAAGGGTTTGAAAGAAAGAAGATGTGAGAAGAGGTGAGAAGAGGTGGGTTTATGTCTGTTTGAGGAAGAGGTGGGGAAGAGGTAAAAGTTGAGAAGTGCTTCTGGAAAACAAACAAGCTGCAGGACCCAAAGGTCTGCGCGTGTCTGCGCGACGCAGACATAAGTGGCTAGAAGAGCTTCTGCCAAGAAAACAAACAGAACCTAAGTGTGGCTCATTTATGAGTATTATTGCCCGGTCTCGCGCTACGTTCACGGAGGACCTTGGAGGCTTAACTCGAGAGCTCGTAATTTACAGAAGTGTTTTCGTGCTAATCAAAAGTTTTAACATGCATTTGTAACGTAAAATACATAGGATGATAATCATAAAGCGTAGCCAACATTTGCATCAAGTAATTGGAAAAAGGCGCAAGGCCAACATACATAATTGAAAAAGGCGCGTGGCCTAGGGGTGTTCATCGAATCGAATATCGAATTTTCGAATTATTCGAATCGAATTGTTCGAATAATTGTTATTTTTCCTTGAATTCGTATTCGATTCAAATTCGATTAAAACCTACCGAATTCGTATTCGAATAAAAAAACCCAATTCTTATTCGATTAAAAATTCGAATTCAAATCGAATTCGAATAAATTTGATTTAATTCAGATTCTTTAAAAACATATAAAAAACTTTCAAAATGAAACCTAAATTTTAAAGCAGCCATAAAGCACGATATGTAACAACCCGCGTTTTGAAAGTCAAAGTATAAGTCAAAGGAAGAAAAGATTGCTAATTGCGATATGTCACTCCTTGCTTAATTATTGATTGTACTCTTTGACTTGTAATCGAATTCTATTACTTATTTTCTTTAGTTGTATTATGTGGAGTATCTATAACAAATCGAGGTTTAATCACAGTTTAATCTCTAATCAACTTATCGTTAATCGCATCGCTATCGCATCACAACTCGAATTATGTGTTCTGAATGTTGTTTTACGTGTGTGTGCTATTATGTGTTACTTGTGCATGTTATGTTTATGTTGAGGTGTTTAATCGCAATCGCAACTCTACCGCAACACAATCTAATGCAAACGCCAAACGCAAGTTATTTATAGTGATTGTATGTTAGATATAGTAGTTAGGTTATTTGTGTAACTAATAGGTAATACTATCGCATCGCTCACTCGAAATGCATCGCAACGCTCAACACGCAAAACGAAACGCCGAAATCTAACTCGACGGACCACTCGATCGAATGACCATTCAATCGAATGGTCATCCAAACGGATGACCATCCGATCGAGGTGCCATCCGATCCGACACATGTGCTCCCCTGTCCTCTTTTGGAAACCAATAAATACCCCCTGTCACATCACCAATAGTGATGTGATAGCTCTATCGTTCGAACAACACGCTCAAGCCCTCTTTTCTCTCGATTTATCGCGATTCTTGTAAGTTTTACACTCAAATCTTGTACTTCTATGATCTATACACACTTTTTCATCATTTTCACCTTTGAATCTTCACTTTTAACCGTGAAATCAGCGAATTTGAGGTGTTTTAGGATGATGCCATCATGGGGTTCTTATGAACTTCAAGGTTTGGCTTCATTCCACCAAGAACAACTCAGATCTACATGATTTCCACATGTTTTAACACTATTTTCTCATAGATCTAAACATTTTCATGAGTAGAAGGATTGAAAGATGGTTTCACAACGTTCTTTCAACTCTTTTACACTCAATGCCTTCAAAACCGATAGAATCAGAGCTCGATCGGGCGTTCTACTCGTTTACTAGTGAAGTGTCGGTCTGAGATCTGATTCCTATCAAAGAGACAACCGACTTCGGGTTGAACATGAATAAACCGTCACGAACAATTAACTGATCAGACTGGGGTGATTCCCATCCGATCAGATAGCCTGAACTTGGTGGGGTATCCGTTGTTTAACATGTTGTCATACCGTCTCGATCAAGCCGCAAAACTTTTCAAACTTAGCAAAACATTCAAGTTTCAAAACGATCAGATTGTTGGACGGATTGTCGTCCGATTGGATTGCCATCCGATCGGATTGCATATGTTCTTCAACACTTAAACTTTTTACAAATTTCAAAGATCATCAATTTCTAACGGATTGCCATCCGATCGGAAGACCATCTTATTGAATGACAATCCTGCTGTGAACTTGTTCTCTGAGAATGTCTAACCGACGGATCGCCATCCGATCGAACGACCGTTCGACCGGGCGACCTGAAAGGTAGAGATACTTCTCTGTTTTCAAAATGCTACAACGTAAACTTCAAAGTCACATCATACACAAACACATCCATCCTAAACGAATGTCAATCCGACTGAATGGCCATCCGAACGGATTGTCATTCGATCGAATGACCATCCGTTCGGATTGTCATCCGATCGGATGACCATTCATCATTTGTTCACTCTTCACCATTTAACTCACCGTTCATTCGCTTATGCTATCGTTAATTGTTCAGGCTAATCTCTCAGTGCTCCCTTCAATCCAAGAGAGTGTTTAGTTATTAAGCACTATCTGTGAGTATACTCGGTCCCTTTTTGCTTTAAGCACTTTTGGGTGTTACATACGTTACTTATGCTAAATCACATCGATCACACAACGCAAAGACTTTTATACGCTAACCGATACCGCATGTTATACGTGTTACTCGATGAATGCTTGTATGTTATGTTTACACAGTGATTGTTGCCTGACACCTTAGCAACGATAGTACTATAGTTTGGACTCAGCACCTGTCGTGGATAGGGGTTGTTAAGGGCTTTTCTCGCATGTCACGGTGGTGATATGTGTTGCGCATTCTACAACTCGCAGTCATGTCTGTGCATATTTCATTGTCGATAACCTACTTGCTTCACATTATACATGTTACATGCTGGTTATGCGAAAAACGCTTTCGAATTATATTATTACTATTAAACTTGTATGCTCACCTTTACACTATGTGTATTGACCCCTATTTTAACATATGTGACAGGTGCTTAAGATGCTAGGAATGTTGTGCTTTGGTGAATCAAGCTTGGGGTCTAGTTATGTCACGCTAAATCTGAGTCGTCAGAACAGTGTTTGTTTTTTAGACAATTATTTGTAATAATTATTTTATTTGGATATGTTGTGGTATGGGACATGAAGTTTAAATATCTGGTAATTAATAGTTGTTATGGATACTCATGGACAATCTATTTCGCTCAGTGCCATGCCCCGATGTTTCCGCCATCGGTTGGGGTGTGACAGATTGGTATCAGAGCCATAACTATAGGGAATCAGGCAAGACTCGACCTAATCCGGGTCGATGTCTTAGAAACGACCTAGTCTATAGTCTAAGTACCAACAAACCGACTTGTGCATACCCGGTATGGGTTTTGCACGAGCTAATCGCTATTTCTCGCTTGAACTCGCTGTACACTACACTCTTGCGCGAACATCGCATGCTACAGTTTCGCGCAAGATCAGCCTTTCCCAAGGTTGGACACACACACAAACGGGTGATTTGGTTGGGATTAGGTGTGAAAACCGTAAACTCTCGACCAAATCATTCGTTCGACACGCTATATTTTTACTATAAACAAGAGAATATGCGTTGAATTAGGAGTGAAATCCATACTTCGACGCGGTTCTCCTTATCTATCTCGTGATTCTATACACGAACAGGAATGAAGTCGTTAAGTTGGGGGTGAAACCCGAACCTTGATGGCTTGTTCCGCTCCTTATTTTGGTTTTACAAAACTCTCACCAAAGTCTTGACAGACTCCAACGACTTGAGTCACGCTGTAACTAGAAGGATGCGTGCCGATCGCCCGGATTGAGGCGAGAGCACAGTCCGGAAAGCAAAAGTGTGTACACAAAGTCCTTGTGAATAGTCGACCACTTTGGGTAGTCAATGTCTCACACCCAGACAATCACTCTTCGATTTTATGTGTTTCGATTATGGAATTCGCCGCCGCCAACTCTGTGATTTATCGATTTTATGTGAAATTTTATGTGATTTCTTGTGTTTATATGTTTCGATTTTTGGTAATTACTCGCTTTTCTCTATTTGCTTTGATCAACACACACAACTCGCACTACACATCTATCTCAATACGCTAACAAATCGCATGATACACAATGTACTCGCTACTCGCAACTCTCAATCGAAAACGCAGTGTGAAGGATAGGTGTATACGTGCAAAATATAGTGTGTTCTCGTGATTGCTGTGTTCTATGTGCCTTATGTGCTCTCAGTGCTCTACGTGCTTATGTGTGTTTATGTGCTTACGTGTTTCTGTGAACTATGTGCCTATTTGAATATGTGCTTATGTGATTATTCATGAAGTAGCTTTTGGTGAAATCGCTAGACTATTCCAGGGTTAATCGAAACTGTGTTTGAGTCCTGTGACGATGTCTGTTTGCAGACAATGTCTTCATTTGGATCACACACTGCTCGCTCAGCCCGCCGCAATCATGAAGACAAACGTCTCGCTGCTCTAGTCGCCAAGGAAATGGCGAAAGTCATCCCGCAAATTGTTAGCGAGCTGAACGAGAACACTTGCAAGTCCTCGGAAGAGTCCAGGACTGATACTCCTAAAGCAGCATTTAGCTTCAAGCAGTTCAAAGCATGCGGACCCAAGGAATTTACCGGCGAAGATGGGCCTACGACCATGTTTCAATGGTTTGATTCAATCGAAGTCACCCTGCGCCAGAGTGGTTGTCCGGAAAACCTTCGCACTGTTAACGCCACCGGCGTCTTCCAATCCCGAGCTCTAGACTGGTGGACGACCGAGAGAAACAAACGAGGGAACAATGCAGCTTTTGGGCTGACGTGGGACGAGTTGAAGGACATCATGATGCAAGAGTTCTGCCCTCCCCATGAACTCAAAAGCTAGAGGACGAATTCTGGCATATCAAGCAGGATGGCGGAGATAACGCTGGTTTAATTGCTCGCTTCAAGCAGCTGAGTATCATCTACCCAGGTCAAGTTACTACCCCTGATATTACGATTTTGTTATATTGTCAATCTGTTCAGGCTAACCATACTCTCTAGCTCTCCCTTCAATCCATCAATTCAATCGCTGTGAGTATACTCGATCCTTTTTTGCTTTACGCACTTTTGGGTGTTACATACGTTACTTATTCAAACCACATCGAACACACTACACAATACTTTACACGCTAACCGTTACCGCATGTTATACATGACTTAATGAATGCTTGTTTGTTATGTTTACACATGGAATGTTGTCTACCTGCCTTAGCAACGGTAGTACTATTTGTTTGGACTCGGCACCTGTTCACTCAGGGGTTGTTAAGGACAATTAATTACATGGGTCACAGGGGTGATCATGCAATACGAACTGCCTTGGGCAGTCAACTCGCAGTCATTGGTATTGATAGGTTCATGTCGATAACTAACATGCCTCATTTTACACTGTGTACGTGCTGGTTATGCGTAACGATTTCGAACTTTATATGCTATTATCAAACTTGTATGCTCACCTTTACACTATGTGTATTGACTTTTACTTTAACGTATGTGACAGATGCTTAAGTTGCTAGGATTCTTTATTTTGCGGTGATGAAATTGAGGCTAGGGCAGGTCTAGAAACCAATAAACAATTGTCTGTAATAAAAATCTGAGTTGTCGGAACAGAACAATTTGACTGGATCTTGTCTGTAATAATTATGTTATCTTTTAAGACATGGTATGGGACATGTTTAATTAATTGGTAATGATAGTTGTTATGGAAACTTCTGGACAATCTGTTTCGCTCAGTGCAATTCCCCGATGTTTCCGCCATCGGTTGGGGTGTGACAGATTGGTATCAGAGCCATAACTATAGGGACTTAGGCAAGACTCGACCTAGTCCGGGTCGACGTCTTAGAAATGACCTAGTCTATAGTTAGGAACCAACAGACCGACTGGTGCATATCCAGTAGGGATTATGTACGAGCTTACTACTATTTCTCGCTATTCTCGCCTACGCTACGCTACGCTACACTATCACTGCACTCTAGTTTTTGAAAATGAACGAACAATTGGGTTGAGATTAGGAGTGAAAACCGCAAACTCTCGACTAAATTGCTCGTTCGACCCGCATTTTATCTACAAACGGGAAGGATTATGCCAAATTAGGAGTGAAATCCATACTTTGACGAATAATTTTCCTTTTATTTTATCAAAACAGGAACAAGGTTATTAAGTTAGGGGTGAAACCCGAACCTCGACGACTTATTCCGTCGTACTATGTTTTACAAAACTCTCGCCAAAGTCTCGACGGACTCCAACGACTGGAAGGCATGCTGAAACTGGAAAGGATAGGTGCTATTCGAACAAGAATCAAGGCGAAAGCACAGTCCCGAAGGACAAAACGTGTCTATCAGCCTAAGACAATCTATCCTCGATTTTCATGTGTTTCAATTCTGAGCCCGCAACTGCTGACTCTGATATTCGTCGATTTTATGTATTTATGTGTGTATTTACCTGTGTATATGTTTTGATTTTTGGAAGTTTATTCAATTTTCTCTATCGCTTGATCGACACACACTACTCGCACTGCTCATCTACCTTAAAACGCTGACAAATCGCTACTACCATGAGGAACCACTGTACGTTGTATTAACTGCTAAGATACTCGCATATATTATACTATTCGCTTATACTACACTACTCGCTATGCTAAACGCGATCGCTATACTCGAACACGCGCGCAATGTGAATAATAGGTTTCTGTATTCTGACTGACTCTCGTAATTATGTGCTTCTGTGCTTATGTGCTTCTGTGCTTTTGTGTTTGTGTGCCTTATGTGCTTATGTGCTTCTGTGCTTATGTGAATCTGTGATTATGTGCCTATGTGTTTATGTGATACATGTTTTACTGTGTTCCTAAGCTTTAGTAGTATTAGACGTGTGAGGTGAGATTCAATTATACTATGTCTGAGGCCGAAGACGATGTCTATTGCAGACAATGTCGACTAGACCATCATCTGGACCCCGCCACCCACGACTTTCTCGTCAGGAACAGAGGGATAAACGCCTTGCTGCCATCCTCGCTAAACAAGTGGCAAAGGTTGTGCCTCAGATCGTGAGCGAAATTTACGAGAATGTTAGAAAATCGTCTGAGGAGTCCAGAACCGAAGCTCTTAAAGTTGCTCCCAAGACTGCTATCAGCTTCAAGCAGTTCAAAGCTTGTGGTCCAAAGGAATTCACTGGAGAAGATGGCCCAACGGCTATGTTTCAATGGTTTGATTCCGTCGAAGTCACTCTGCGCCAGAGTGGTTGTCCTGAGAATCTCCGCACTCTAAACGCTACCGGCATCTTCCGGTCCCGCGCACTAGACTAGTGGACGGCCGAGAGAAAGAAACGCAGAAATGACACAGCTTATGAGCTGACGTGGGAAGAGTTGAAGGCTATCATGATGGACAAATTCTGCCCTCCCCATGAACGCCAAAGGCTGGAGGACGAATTCTGGCATATCCAGCAGAAGGATAGAGATAACGCAGCTCTGACTGCTCGCTTTAAGCAGCTCAGTATCATCTGTCCCGATCAAGTGAAGACCACCGACATGACGATCAAGAAGTACATTCGAGCTCTACCCGACTGTGTTGCGGATTTTGTGCATGCCGCAAAGCCAACAACGATCGAAGAAACTTACTTGCTTGCCGCTGAAATCAACGACAAGCAAGTAAAAGTTGGTTTTTGGGATAAAACTTCGAAGAACCTGCATCAAGTCACCACCAAACCAACCGCTGAAACCGCCACCGCTCAATCGTCAAAGTCCTCATGCCGCAAGAAGAAGAATAACAACAGCAGCTCCAGCAACAAGAACTGTGTTGCCACTACCACTGCTGCTCCACTCCAAGCCATACCGGCTCAGCAGTAGTTTCACCACCGATCAACTCCAACAATCTATACACCGCCTGCAAAGCGTGCATACACTGGTCCCCACCCTGCCTGCCCAACCTGTACCTACCATCATCCGGTGGGTATTGCTTGCCGATTTTGTGTACACTGCAACATGTATGGCCACTTCACTGCTAACTGGCGTACTGGTCCTCGACAAGCACCGATTCAAGCCACTGCTCATCAAGCTCTGCTTCCAGCTCCGCAAGGCCAACAAGCGGCTCAGGCACCCACGGTCAACGCCAGAGTCTGCTTCGCGTGTGGTGATCCCAACCACTTCGCAAACACGTGCCCGAACAAGGTTATGAAACAAGAGCCTCAGCAGCAGCAGCAGCCTCAACAGCAACAACAACAAGCCGCCCGCGCTAGAACTTTCAACATCAATGTGCGCCAAGCCCAGGCTGACAACAACGTGGTAAATGGTACGTTCCTTTTGAATGGTATTTATGCTTCATGTTTGTTTGATACTGGAGCCGATAACAGCTTTGTGTCGTTTGAATTCGAGAAGCTCCTTAGTCATAAGCGCTCCCATCTCCCCTCGACTTTCGATGTTGAAGTTGCCACTGGAAGAACTGTCGCAGTCAATTCTGTTCTTTGTGATTGTACTCTTGAGCTCAACAATCACATCTTCCCAATCGATCTTATTCTGATGCAACTCGGAAGTTTTGACGTCATAGTAGGCATGGAATTTCTTCGCGAAAACCATGCTGAAATTGTGTGCTTCGATAAAATGATTCGATTCTCGCTCGCGAATGGTGATGTACTATGTGTTTATGGCGAAACTGCTTCGAAGGGTCTCAAACTCATGTCTTATGTCCAAGCTAGCAAGTATCTCCGCAAGGAATACAGAGCCCTCTTGGCTAACATTGTAGTAGCGGAGAAGGAAAAGAAAGGAAAGACATAAGTGAAAGACGTTCCTGTGGTTCGTGAATTTCCTAATGTGTTCCCTAGGGATGTTCCCGGACTTCCGCCAAGTCATGCTATCGACTTTCGTATCAACCTCATTCCTGGAGCCAACCCTGTTTCCAAAGCTCCTTACCGACTCGCACCGTCCGAAATGCATGAACTCTCGAGTCAGCTTCAGGAATTACTTGAGAAATGCTTCATTCGCCCGAGCACCTCTCCTTGGGGTGCGCCAGTCCTTTTCGTCAAAAAGAAGGATTGGTCGTTCCGGATGTGCATCGACTATCGGGAATTGAATAAGTTAACTATCAAGAACCGCTATCCCCTGCCTCGCATTGATGATTTGTTTGATCAGCTACAAGGTGCTACATGTTTCTCAAAGATCGATCTACGTTCAGGCTACCACCAGCTACGCATTCAGGAGGAGGATATACCCAAAACCGCGTTTCACACTCGATACGGCCACTATGAGTTCGTTGTTATGCCTTTTGGCTTAACCAACGCACCCGCGACTTTCATGGATCTGATGAATCGCATGTGTAAACCATGTCTCGACCGTTTCGTCATCGTGTTCATCGACGATGTCTTGATCTACTCCAAGTCGAAAACCGAACTCGCGCAACATCTACGTTTGGTTCTCGAGCTACTCCAGGGGAATCGACTCTATGCCAAGTTCTCCAAGTGTAAATTCTGGCTGGAGGAGGTTCAATTTCTGGGTCACATTGTCAATAGTCAGGGTATTCACGTCGATCCCGTGAAGATTGAAGCTGTTAAGAGTTGGATTACACCAAAGAACCCGTCCGAAGTCCGTTCTTTTCTCGGACTAGCGGGCTATTATCGACGATTTATTGAAGGATTCTCTAAAATCGTTATGCCGCTTACCGCCCTTACGCATAAAGATAAGCCTTTTGTTTAGGGAACCGAACAAGAGTCTGCTTTCCAATCCCTCAAACACATGCTTTGCAATGCTCCTGTTCTCACATTGCCCGACGGAAACGACGACTTTATTGTCTAATGTGATGCCTCGAACCTTGGTCTTGGTTGTGTTCTCATGCAACGGGACAAGGTCATTGCTTACGCATCTCGTCAGCTCAAAATCCACGAGAAGAACTATACAACCCATGATCTCGAGCTAGGCGCAGTTGTTTTTGCGTTAAAGATTTGGCGACACTACCTGTATGGTACCAAGTGTACGATCTTCACCGATCATAGGAGCCTACAACACATCTTTGACCAGAAGGAACTTAATACGCGTCAACGCCGATGAGTAGAACTTCTTAACGATTACGACTGTGAGATTCGTCATCATCCTGGCAAAGCAAATGTCGTTGCCGACGCTCTCAGCAGACGGAGTTACCTGCTCAGCATTCGTAATACCCAAGACCAATATGATCTCGAAACCCTCATCCGCGAAGCTCAGCATGCCTGTTTCAATGAACGTACTCTGAAGAAGGAAATAATCTATCACGATGGAGCCCAGTTTGTGAATAAGTCGAATGGGATATTCCACTTTCTGGACCGAATTTGGATCCCTAAGCGGACCAATTTGCGACAGACATTGATGGACGAAGCCCATAAATCTCGGTACTCTATTGTCACACCCCAACCGATGGCGGAAACATCGGGGCATGGCACTGAGCGAAACAGATTGTCCAAAAGTTTTCATAACAATTGTCATTACCCATTAATTTAAAGTAACATGTCCCATACCATGTCTTAAAAGATAATTCAAGTATTACAGACAAAATCTAGGCAAATAGTTCTGTTCCGACAACTCATATTTCATTTGTACAGACAACTATTTGTTGGCCTCTAAGACCTTATTCTAGCCTTGATTTCCTAGATGATAAGCATCCTAAGCACCTGTCACATACGTTAAAATAAAAGTCAATACACATAGTGTAAATGTGAGCATACAAGTTTGATAATAGCATATAGAGTTCGAAAGCGTTACGCATAACCAACACGTTCACAGAGTGAAATGAGGCATGTTAGTTATCGACATGAACCTATCGATACCAATGACTGCGGGTTGACTGCCCAAGGCAGTTCGTAATACATGATCACCACTGTAATCCATGCAAATAATTGTCCTTAACAACCCTCGAGTGAACGGGTGCTGAGTCCAAACTAATAGTACTATCGTTACTAAGGCAGGTAGACAACATTCCATGTGTAAACATAACAAACAAGCATTCATTCAGTCACGTATAACATGCGGTAACGGTTAGCGTTTAAAGTATTGCGTAGTGTGTTCGATGTGATTTAGAATAAGTAACGTATGTAACACCCAAAAGTGCATAAAGAAAAAAGGGATCGAGTATACTCACAGCGATTGATGGATTGAAGGGAGTGCTAGGGAGTAGGTTTAGCCTGAATAGATCGATAGTATAATGATAAGTGATGCGTAAAATGATGCAAAGTACACGTGATTTAGACAGCAGTCCGTTCGGATGGTAGTCCGATCGGACAGCCAGTCGTGCGGTTGGTCGTCCGTTCGGACAGTCGTCCGGTCGGATGACTGTTCGAGTGGATTGTTTCTTCCTTTGAGAAGGATGTGTTTGTGTATGATGGCTTGACTTTTGAAGTTTTCATTGTAGTATTTTAAAAACATTGGAGTACTTCTACCTTTCAGGTCGGTCGATCGGAAGGTCGTTCGATCGGACGGCAACCCGTTCGGTTGGCACTTCAGTGAGAACAAGTTCACAGCAGGGTGTCAGTCGATCGGACGGTTGTTTGTTCGGATGGCATCCTTTGTGCATTGACCATGTTGAAAATTGTTTAAGTGTTGAAGTTCAAATGCCTCATGATTCGGATGGCAGTTCGATCGGTTGGTAGTCCGATCGGACAGCAATTCGTTCAACATTCAAACTTCAAGTGTGGGCAAAATGGTTGTGTGGGACCAAGGTGCAAGTCGTACGAGTAGCCAGTCGTTCGGTTGGGCTGTCTGTTCAGACAGCAGTCCGTTCGGACGGCACTCCGTCCTTGTTAACCTGTTCGTTTTACACTTGGTTGTTTTGATAGTTTGTCGTTTTATCGAGATATTTTGATAACTTGTCAAGAAATAGAAACCTCGTCAACACTTGGTGCTCCTGATCGGACAGGAATCACCCAAACCCGATCAGTGGACGGTTCGAGACGACATTCCATGTTTAACCCGTAATTGATAATCTCGCGGATAGAATACGGATCTTGAACTAACACAACCACCGTAATGAGTAGTAAGTCGGCACAAGTTCCGGTTCCATCGGTTTTGAGTGCATTGAGTATAAAAGAGTTGAAAGAAAGTTGAAAAACCATCTTTCAATCCTTTTTCTTGTGAATATGTTTAGATCTATGAAAGATCTTTGTTTGTTTATGTGGAAATCGGTTAGATCGAAGTTGTTCTTGGTGGATTGAGGCCAAAACATGAAGTTCTTCAAGAACACATGATGACGTCATGCTAGAACACCTTGAATTTTGATGATTTCACGGTTAAAAGTTAAGATTCAAAAGATAGAAAGGTGTAGGAGTGCGTGTAGATTAAGGAAGTACAATATTTAGGACGAGATCTTACCGGAATCGCGAGAAATCGAAGAAAAAGCGAAGAAAGCGAGCTGGTCGAACGTCAGTTGCCAAAAGTAGAAAGTTTGAAAGTGACAAGGGGTATTTATAGGGTTACCCGAAGAGGAAAGGGGTTGGTCGATCGACTAGGCAGCCCGTGCGGGCAGCCTGTCCGATCGGACGGCAGTCCGATATATCGGCTGGTCGTTCAGCTGGTAGCCTGGTCGATCGGTCTCCTCGTTCGAGTGTTCGGCGCGACGATTTTTTTTGGATGTTTCGATTGTGATTGCGAGCGTTGCGATACGATAGATTTTTCCTAGTCAAATTACTTTTAATCCCAACTACTTATATCTTGCACTATCCCTTCTCCACTAATTATCATACCTTTTCGATTGCGATTGAGTTCGATTGCGTTTGAGTTTCGATTGCGATTCGATTGATTACCACACATACCATAATTTAAACATGCACAAGTAACACATAAGGCACACACACACATATATCAATTAATCAAAATGCGTAATTCGAGTTGCGAGTGCGGTTGCGATTCGATGTTGATTAAGCTAGATTGATTAGGGTTTAGTTGACTTTATCCCATTGTTACTTCCTATAGTTTACAGTCGTACGTCGATTAAATAGCGAATAACACACGTCGATTATTGTGATTATTGACACTTACTCCACATAATACAACTAAAGCGAAAATAAAATAGACTAATTACAAGTCAAAGAAGTCAAAACAGGAATTGAGTTAGAAGAGACATATCGGAATCAACAATCTTGTCTTCCTTTGACTTCAATCTTGACTTTGACTTTGACTTCAGAAACACGGGGTGTTACATCTATTCATCCCGGTGCCGACAAGATGTACCAGGACCTTCGCTACAAGTACTGGTGGCCGGGCATGAAAAGAGATATCACTCTCTATGTTGGAAAGTGCCTGACTTGCTCAAAGGTCAAGGCTAAACACCAAAGACCCTCTGGCTTACTCGAACAACCCCCGATCCCTATGTGGAAGTGGGAAAGTATAGCTATGGATTTTATAACGAAACTTCCGCGCAGGCCATCAAGTCACGACAGCATCTGGGTTGTCGTTGATCGTTTGACCAAATCCGCCCACTTTTTACCGATACGGGAAGACTACAAGGTAGAAAGATTAGCCCGAATCTACACCAATGAGATCATTTGTCGACATGGGACGCCTCGCAACATCATCTCTGACCGTGACGCTCGGTTTACCTCGCGACTGTGGGAAACGTTTCAAGCGGCTCTCAGAACTACGCTTAACCTAAGTACCGCATTCCACCCTCAAACCGATGGTCAGACTGAAAGAACGATCCGTACTCTTGAAGACATGCTCTGTTCGTGTGTCATAGATTTCGGTGGTAATTGGGATGCTTACCTACCGTTGGTCGAATTCTCGTATAACAACAATTATCATTCCAGCATTCAAATGGCACCATTCGAGGCTTTATACGGAAGAAAATGTCGATCGCTAATTGTGTGGCACGAGATCGGTCACTCGCAACTAACCGGTCCCGAGCTATTGCAAGAAACGACTGACAAAGTCCTCCAAATTCGAGACAACTTGTTGAAAGTTCGGAGTCGACAGAAAAGTTATGCCGATAGACGACGCAAGCCCCTTGAATTTGATGTTAGCGACTACGTACTCCTAAAGGTATCACCTTGGAAGGGTGTGGTCAGATTCGACAGAAAAGGGAAACTAGCGCCTCGATATGTTGGACCTTTTAAGATTCTAGAAAGGATCAGAAAAGTCGCCTACAGACTCGAACTACCGGAGGAACTTAGTAACGTCCACCCGACTTTCCATGTGTCAAACCTCCGAAAGTGCCTGGCTGAGCATGATTTAATTGTACCTCTCGATGACCTCCAAGTAAACGAAACACTACACTTCGTGGAGAAGCCTGTCGAAGTCATGGATCGCCAAACCAAGCAGCTCAGACGCTCGCGCATTCCTATCGTGAAAGTCCGATGGGAAGGCAAACGAGGTGCAGAGTTCACTTGGGAACTCGAAAGCGACATGAAGGCGAAGTACCCGCAATTGTTTGTTACGGCTTCGGCCTAATTTCGGGACGAAATTCCCTCTACTAGGGGAGGCTGTAACACCCCGTGTTTTCGAAAGTCAAAGTCAAGATTGAAGTCAAAGGAAGAAAATATTGCTAATTTTGATCTGTCACTCCTTGCTTCATTCCTGTTCTGACTTCTTTGACTTGAATTCAGTCTATTATATTATCGCGTTGATTGTATTATGTGGAATATCTATTAATAATCGCATATTTATCGCTATTTATCGCATGTTTAATCGATTTATCGCTAATCGCAATCGCACTCGCAACTCGAACTATGCATTTTGGTTATTGTTATACGTGTGTGTGTCTTATGTGTTACTTGTGCCTGTTTATTTATGTTGTGTTGTGGTTATCAATCGAAACGCAATCGAAACTCAATCGCAATCGAATCACAAACGCTAAATGAATACGAAATAAGGATGCTTGTATGTTGATAGAGTAGTTGGGATTAAAAGTAATTTGACTAGGAAACTTTATTGCATCGCAACGCTCGAAATCGCAATCAAAACGACCAACTCGTTGCACCGAACACTCGAACCAAGCGACTGATCGATCAGGTGACCAGCCGATAGACCAGCCGTTCGATCGAGCTGCCGCTCGATCGTCCAGGTTGTTTGACCGGGCTGCCACCCGATTGGCCAGCCCTTTCCTCTTTGGGAAACCCTATAAATACCCCTTGTCACCTTCATACTTTCCACTTTTGGCAACTCTTCTTCTACCAGCTCATCTTCCTCGCTTTTCTTCAGATTTCTCGCGATTCTGGTAAGATTTCATCCTAAATCTTGTACTTCCTTCATCTACACACACTCCTACACCTTTCTATCTTTTAAATCATAACTTTTAACTGTGAAATCACCAAGATTCAAGGTGTTCTAGGATGACGTCATCATGTGTTCTTGAGAACTTCATGTTTTGACCTCAATCCACAAAGAACAACTTAGATCTAACCGATTTCCACATAAACAAACAAAGATCTTTCGTAGATCTAAACACATTCACAATGAAAATGATTGAAAGATGGTTTTCTAACTTTCTCTCAACTCTTTTACACTCAATGCCTCAAAACCGATAGAATCGGAGCTTGTGCCGACTTACTACTCATTCTTGTGGTCATGTTGGTTCAAGATCTGGATTCCATCCAGGAGACTACCGATTTCGGGTTAAACATGGAACACCGTCTCGAACAGTTAACTAGTCGGATTTGGGTGATTCCTATCCGATTAGGGGTACCAAGTATTGACAAAGTTTCTGTTGCTTAATACGTTATCAAAAGGTCTCGATAAAACGACAAACAATCCAAAACAACCAAGTGTAAGACGAACGGGACGACCAGGACGGGGCGTCATCCGATCGGACTGTTGTCCGATCGAACTGCCATCCGAACGACCGGTCAAACCGAACGACTTGCACCTTGGTCCACCTTTAGTTTTCAAAACCAAACTTCAAGGGAACACCGAACGGATTGCAATCCGATCGGGTTGTCACCCGTTCGACCGACCATCCGACTATGTGATATTTTGAAACTTCAACACCTAAACAATTTTCAACATGTTCAATGTGCAAGGGATGCCACCCGATCGAACAGTCGTCCGATCGAGTGACAACCTGTTATGAACTTGTTCTCACTGAAGTGCCCAACCTAACGGACTGTCGCCCGATCGAACGGTCGTTCGATCGATCGACTTGAAGGGTAGAGTTACTTCTATGTTTTCAAAATACTACAACGAAAACTTCAAAAGACAAACCATCATACACAAACACATCCTACATAAAGGAAGAAACAATCCACTCGAATGGTCACCCGACCGGATGGCCATCCAAGCGGACTGACAACCGAACGACCAGCTGTCTGATCGGACTACCATCCGATCGAACTGTTGTCCTACCCACTTGCACTCTGTTCCATTTTACGCGTCGCTTATCTTTATACTATCAATCTGTTCAGGCTAACCATACTCTCTAGCTCTCCCTTCAATCCATCAATTCAATCGCTGTGAGTATACTCGATCCCTTTTTGCTTTACGCACTTTTGGGTGTTACATACGTTACTTATTCAAACCACATCGAACACACTACGCAATACTTTACACGCTAACCGTTACCGCATGTTATGCTTGACTTAATGAATGCTTGTTTTGTTATGTTTACACATGGAATGTTGTCTACCTGCCTTAGCAACGGTAGTACTATTTGTTTGGACTCCGCACCTGTTCACTCAGGGGCTGTTAAGGACAATTAATTACACGGGTCACAGGGGTGATCATGCAATACGAACTGCCTTGGGCAGTCAACTCGCAGTCATTGGTATCGATAGGTTCATGTCGATAACTAACATGCCTCATTTTACACTGTGTACGTGCTGGTTATGCGTAACGATTTCGAACTTTATATGCTATTATCAAACTTGTATGCTCACCTTTACACTATGTGTATTGACTTTTACTTTAACGTATGTGACATGTGCTTAAGTTGCTAGGATGCTTTATTTTGCGGTGATGAAATTGAGGTTAGGGCAGGTCTAGAAACCAATAAACAATTGTCTGTAATAAAAATATGAGTTGTCGGAACAGAACAATTTGACTGGATCTTGTCTGTAATAATTATGTTATCTTTTAAGACATGGTATGGGACATGTTGTTTAATTAATTGGTAATGATAGTTGTTATGGAAACTTCTGGACAATCTGTTTCGCTCAGTGCCATGCCCCGATGTTTCCGCCATCAGTTGGGGTGTGACAGATTGGTATCAGAGCCATAACTATAGGGAATTAGGCAAGACTCGACCTAGTCCGGGTCGACGTCTTAGAAATGACCTAGTCTATAGTTAGGAACCAACAGACCAACTTGTGCATATCCAGTAGGGGTTATGTACGATCTTGCTGCTATTTCTCGCTATTCTCGCCTACGCTACTGGTGAATAAATCGAATGGTATCTTTCATTATCTAGACAGAATCTGGGTTCCCAAGCGTCAATTTGCGACAAATTCTGCTCGACGAAGCCCACAAATCTTGGTATTCTATTCATCCAGGTGCCGATAAGATGTAGCAGGACATGCGCTACAAGTACTGGTGGCCGGGCATGAAGAAGGATATCGCCATCTACGTTTCGAAATAACTTGTTCCAAAGTCAAGGCTGAGCATCAACGCCCCTCTGGCTTACTCGTACAACCCGAGATCCCTATGTGGAAATGGGAGAGTATAGCTATGGATTTTATAACAAAAGTTACGCGCACGCCATCAAGTCACGACAGCATCTGGGTTGTCGTTGACCGCTTGACTAAATCAGCTCATTTTTTGCCGATACGAGAAGACTTTAAGGTAGAAAAATTAGCCCGAAGCTACACCGACGATATCATTTGTCGACACGGGACACCTTGTGACATCATCTCTGACCGCGATGGTCGGTTTACCTCGCGTCTTTGGGAAACGTTTCAATCTGCTCTCGGTACTACTCTTAATCTAAGTACCGCTTTCCATCCTTAAACCGACGGTCAGACTAAAAGAACGATTCGTACACTTGAAGACATGCTCTTAATCTAAGTACCGCTTTCCATGCTCTCGGTACTACTCTTAATCTAACTGTTTGTTACGCCTGCTTCTTAAATTTTGGGATGAAATTTCCTAAAGTAGGGGAGACTGTAACAACTCGCGTTTTGAAAGTCAAAGTACAAGTCAAAGGAAGAAAAGATTGCTAATTGCGATCTGTCACTCCTTGCTTAATTATTAATTGTACTCTTTGACTTGTAATCAAATTCTATTGCTTGTTTGCTTTAGTTGTATTATGTGGAGTTTCTATAACAAATCGAGGTTTAATCGCATTTTAATCGCTAATCGACTTATGACTAATCGCATCGCAACTCGAATTATGTGTTATGAATATTGTTTTACGTGTGTGTGCTATTATGTGTTACTTGTGCATGTTATGTTTATGTTGAGGTGTTTAATCGCAATCACAATCGCAACTCTATCGCAACACAATCTAATCGCAAATGCCAAATGCAAGTTATTTATAGTGATTGTATGTTAGATATAGTAGTTAGGTTATTTGTGAAACTAATGGGTAATACGATCGCATCGCTCACTCGAAACGCATCGCAACGCTCAACACGCAAAACGAAACGCTGAAATCTAACTCGCCGGACCACTCGATCGAATGACCATTCAATCGAATGGTCATCCGAAAGGATGACCATCCGATCATATGGCCATCCAATCCGACACAGGTGCTCCCCTTTCCTCTTTTCGAAACCTATAAATACCCCCTGTCACATCACCAACAGTGATGTGACAGCTCTCTCGTTCGAACAGCACGCTCAAGCCATCTTTTCTCTCGATTTCTCGCGATTCTTGTAAGTTTTCCACTCAAATCTTGTACTTCTATGATCTATACACACTTCTTCATCATTTTCACCTTGGAATCTTTACTTTTAACCGTGAAATCAGCGGATTTGAGGTGTTTTAGGATGATGTCTTCCTGGGGTTCTTATAAACTTCAAGGTTTGGCTTCATTCCACCAAGAACAACTCAGATCTACATTATTTCCACATGTTCTAACACTATTTTCGCATAGATCTAAACATTTTCATGAGTAGAAGGATTTAAAGATGGTTTCACAACTTTCTTTCAACTCTTTTACACTCAATGCCTTCAAAACCGATAGAATCGGAGCTCGATCGGGCCTTCTACTCGTTTACTAGTGAAGTGTCGGTCTGAGATCTGATTCCTATCAAAGAGACAACCGACTTCGGGTTGAACATGAATAAACCATCATGAACAATTAATTGATCGGACTGGGGTGATTCCCATCCGATCAGATAGTCTGAACTTGGTGGGGTATCCGTTGTTTAACACGTTTTCATACCATCTCGATCAAGCCGCAAAACTTTTCAAACTTAGCAAAACATTCAAGTTTCTAAACGATCAGATTGTTGGATGGATTTCCGTCGGATCGGATTGTATATGTTCTTCAACACTTAAACTTTTTACAAATTTCAAAGATCATCAGTTTCTAACGGATTGCCATCCGATCGGAAGACCATCCGATCGAATGACAATCCTGCTGTGAACTTGTTCTCTGAGAATGTCTAACTGACGGATCGCCATCCGATCGAACGACCGTTCGACCGGGCGACCTAAAAGGTAGAGATACTTCTCTGTTTTCAAAATGCTACAACAAAATGTCACACCCCGATATTTCCACGTATTACCGGTGGGCCCGATGGGGAGTATCGTGACGTAGTTGATATCATCATAGTCAATTAATCACAGTTTAATGCACAACGGAAGTCTAAAGTAATTTATACAAACCGAGTTGAAAGTATCATAAAATATTACATAACGGATTGTAAGTGGATCCACATGCGGATCTAAAATAAAAAGAAATATTGTTCAACGGATTTAAACATCAAAAGCTTGCAAGACTCTTTATTTGATACTAGGAGTAGCCAGCCCATTACGCGTAGTCCCTGCACTTAACCTTTTTGAAAAATACGTCAGTTTACACTGGTAAATATAATTAACTGACTCTTTTAAGAACATTTATAAAATTAGTTTGGATGCACAAGGCATAAAATCTTTTATAACTTGGGACAATTAGTTTAAAATAATCTTGTAAACAGATTTACATGTTTGTCGTCCATTCAGAACCCGGTTAGAAGAGTCGGATTAGATTAATAGACACACCACAAGTATAGGCCCACAAGAGAGTGAGATACCGTTTATACATACGCAACTGTCAGGTGTATGCCTACTGTGACAACCCTCAAATTTACATGTAACCGTACAGTTTATTAATAATAATTAATGTGCTTGACGACTGTGTGGAACTACGTAACTGCTTTCTGATATCTGTGTTATACTTACATGTGCATGTTAACATACTAGTAGTATACAGAAAAGTTACTAAATAGTCCTGTGTGCTTTCCTGAGTATTGAAAAGTAAAAACGTCACAAAAATATATATATAGGACGCTTTACGAATTAATTAAGCGCTTTAACGGAACAGGGTCGAACCGAACAACCGGACTCTACCCGGAACATAAAAATATTGTCAATGACATTGTTTTGACCTTTCTGAATTAGTTAGGGTCCCCGAACACCATTTATATTAAATAACACATTTAATAAACTAACTAAACCCATTAGTTCCTAACTAATTAGTAAACACCTATTGAAACCCAACCCCATACCCTTTTCTTTTTTTTCGAACCGGTTACATGGGGGCACCCCCCCCCCCCCCCACGAATTCTCTTCTTTCTTTATTTTATGTTAGTGGATAAGGAGACAATTTATTCAATGGGTAAAGGTAAAATTTAGATTATAAAAAAAGGCACCAATGGTTACACCCCATATCATTCACAATTGCAAACAACAAATTTCATTTTTCCTTCTCTTGTCTTGTGTCCAGCCGAGAGCCACAACCCACCCACCATTCTTTTGAATATTTTAATCCAAGTGTTGGGAATATTGAGACACATTGTATGATGGATTACTAGAGAAGTTGGTCCATAAATAAGCATAAAAGATAATCAATCTCTCACTTCACAAACTCAACTAACTTCTTCCTCTCTTCCTTTGTTGGTGTTCGGCCGAACCCAAGGAACACCACCACCACCATCGTTTTATCATTCACATGCAATCCATCTACATACAAGGGTGTAAGGTGTCCTACAATCAAGCTCGGTGCACTCGGAATCTCAAGGACCTCTCTGCGACGCTATTAACCACTCGTTTTTCGTCTATTTTCTTCCCTAGCCTCGAGCTAGTAGTAAGTGACTCTAAACATCTTCTTGATCTATTCTAAAGTGGTTAATAAGAGTTTCGTCGGTTGAAAATCACTAACATATAAGATCACCAACTAAAAGTCTACTAAAGTGATGAACAAGGTGGTTAATGGATGAATATTAGTGTAAATCATGTAGATCTTGTGTGATTATGATTATTGGTTGATTATCTGATGTTTTGCTGATTAATATTAATATGTGATGTTGTTGTGGTCACTAAACATGATTAACGGAATCAATCAAACACAAGTTAGTAAGTTAGAAAGTGAAAACAGAATCTGTCCCGGTTTTACAGCCAACTTCAGTTGGCTGTAAACAGGTCATAAACTCAACGAAAAACCGATATTTTGAATCTAAAATATGTTATTATGAAATACGGTTCTAATGGCACCAGAATCGTAATTTTTGGACTTCGTTTACTATTTTTAATGTGTCGATTTGTAACAACAGCTTAAGCTGAATTTGGACAGCAATAAATGGGTGTCATACTTTCAGTCATAACCTGAGTTTTGTGATGAATCAGACCATGAAATTTGTACAGTAGATGACAACCGATGCGTTTGTAATTACCCCACTGGAATTTCGTAAATCGGACACTCGATAAATTTTTAATAAATTGTTCCGTGGACTATGGTCAGAAATACATAAATCTGAGTTCAGTCCGGAATATGAATTTTTATAAAATATTGGTAATGAACCGGACCCCGATATTTTTACACAATAAAATATGGAACATTTAAGACATCCTGTAAAAATTTGGGAATTTTTGGAATAATTTACCTATTTTATTAAAATGTCTGAAAACAGCCGGTTTTGAATATAAATGCTGAAATGACATAAGTTGTGACTTGCGTGTCTAAATGTCGAGTATGCTATCTGTGAATGATCTGACATGTTATATATGTTATGTGCATTATCGTATGTTTGATTTTGAGTGGGGAATGGATGGGAAACTTAGATGGGCATAAACCGTTAAAGTGATTCATGTTGTGTGATAGATACGTGTAGGAACTTTGTGTTCTATTTGAAAGCCACTAAATGACTAACTGGTAAATCATACTAGGACGTGATTGGCCGACCTTGACTGTTAGCTATATTGAGAATCTAACCGAGCAAACCGAGGTGAGTTCACACACTTTCTACAAGGCATGGGATTCCCGGTGGTTTGGGAATGGGTTAAGAAATTAAAATTGGAATCTACATATCCTCCTTGGGTAGTATATGTACGGCCATCCTCCATAGGTAGGATGCCATTATTAAACCTACGAATTCTCCTAGTGCAGAATACGTACGTTCGTCCTCCTTGGGTAGGACAACAACCTTAAAACTAGCTAGACAAAACTCTATCATGAAGTCCCTCAATTTATATCGACTTAATCGCCGAGGCCAATGGCGAGCGGGTCATTAGTTAATAGCGCTATTAGGTTTAACAAACCTCACACCGTGCCAGTCGGACGGGCGTGTACTAATGGACTATGGCAGATTGTCAGTGATGATAGACACTGATATAGGGCACAACTTATTTGCGTAGCAGTCGATATCATACCGTCTAGTAGTTCAAACGGGGAAAGCCCCCACTGATTATGGTTATGGTTTGGGTAATGAAAAAGGAACTGGTTAAACATACTTTCAACTACGGGGTAACCCCCACGGCAATTACGCCAACGAAAGTCAAACCACGTTTTTCAGAAAACAACTTAAAACTAAACAACCAAACGTGAACTCACTCAACTTTGTTGTTGACTCGTTGTTACATGCTTACAGGTCACTAAACGCTTGGAGCTTGCACGAGGAAGAAGTCGTTGTGGTGTACGGACTGTTATGTTCCGTGCTCATTGTTTAAATCCTTATGAACTTATTAAACTTGTGTTTTGAACCTTAACTTATAAACTATGGACTTATGCTTTTGGATTTACTTTTATGCTTCCGCTGTTTAAACTAAACATGGTTAACTAGCTTTGGTCACCAATTGTATTGAGGTTGGTCTTATTTACTAAATTACGATGTTCAATATGATTGGTGGCTCGATCCTGGTCACGTCACGCCTCCAAGCGGTGGTACTCCGCATGGTGGATTTTGGGGGTGTGACAGATTGGTATAAGATCCATTGGTTATAGTGAACTTGGTTTTAAAAAGGGAAAGGCTTTTTGATAAAACCAGACTATAACCTGTACAGTGCTCAACGATCCACAATGACGCTTCGCTCCACGTGCAAGACTCGACACCATAAGTGGTATGATTTATGTTATATTGTCGGTTAGATAGTTCTCACTGTGCATTAGATAATGTGATAATAGCTATTTGAACCTTGTGTGCTTACTCTCTAATGTCGTCCCACACTTACGCACTTTCGCGACACTTTCCTCACTTACGTTGCTTCGTTATGAAGATCATGAGCGGACGCGGAGGACGTATCAACCTCACTCAAGCCTAGTTGACGGCTTTGATCAACGAACGAGTCGCTGAGGCACTCGCAGCTAACCCAGCAGGAGGTATAACCTGCTATACCAACTCACCTTAGGACGTTTAGATCCTACCTTCACAAACCAACCCTCGTGCTTAACCTTGTCTATTATTCTCACACAACAGGTCAACATGCTCAACCTCCTGTGTGCACATTCAAAACGTTCATGGACTGCCGACCTACTACTTTCAGTGGCACCGAAGGAGCAGTGGGCCTTCTACACTGGTTCGAGAAGCTTGAATTAGTTTTCGAGATGTGCGAATGCCCCGAAGACCGTAGGGTGAAATATGCTACCGAAACACTTGAAGGAGCTGCGTTAACCTGGTGGAAGGCACATGTTCAATTACTAGGGCTGGCAGTTGCTAATGCCACCCCCTGGAATGGTTTCAAAGAGCTCATTAAAGAGGAATACTGCAGTCGGGATGACATCCACAAACTAGAGGTGGAATTTTTCAATCTGAAGATGACGGGATCTGAGATTGAGGCGTATACTAAAAGGTCAAATGAGCTGGCCATCTTATGCCCTACCATGGTGGACCCTCCCATCAAACGTATTGAGCTATACCTTGTACCAGAGATTCAAAGTCACGTAACTTCAGCCAACCTGGGTACCATTCAACAAATTATCAAGTTGGCTCATCGTCTCACCGACCAGGCGGTGGAGCAAAACAGGCTACCCAAACGTATCAGTGCCACATCTACTTCTGATGCACCTACCGACAACAAGCGAAAATGGGATGGGAACTCCGGAAAGGGTTCTACTTCAGTTCAGTCTCAGCAGCGAAAGACTGATGACTACCAGAGTCCTGGTCAGCAATCTTCTAGTAACCAAGGACAGGGTGGATACCGAGGGAACCACCCCAAATGCAACCGGTGCAACAAGCATCATAGCGGGCAATGCAACAAAGGTCGCTGTCAGAGATGTCAAAAGCTGGGTCATGAAGCTAAGGATTGCAGGAGCCCGCGTCCTGTGAATCAGAATCGCCAACAGCAACAAGCTCCATAGAACCACCAGCAACAACAAAAACAGGGCAATAAAGGATGCTTTCAGTGTGGCGCTGAAGGCCACTTTAAGAGAAACTGCCCCCAACTGAACCGGAATCAGAACAACAACAACCAAGGAAACGGGAACCACAATGGGAACAACAATGGAGGCAACAATGGAGGCGGCAATGGGGGAAACAACAATGGTAATGGAGCAAGGGGTCGTGTGTTCGTGATTGGTCAGGGAGAAGCAAGAAACGATCCCAACGTTGTGATGGGTAAGTTTCTTCTGGATGACTTCTTTGTTACTGTTTTATTCGATTCGGGTGCCGATACTAGTTATGTGTCCTTAAAAGTTAGCCAAATGCTTAAGCGCACTCCAACACTTCTGAACACCAAACACACGGTAGAACTAGCTAACGGTAAAAGTCTTGAAGCCACACACGTAGTAAAAGGTTGTAACCTCGTCTTAGCTGGTCAGACTTTCCCTATCGATCTTATTCCTATCACACTGGGTAGTTTCGACGTCGTTATTAGGATGGATTGGCTATCTCATCATCAAGCGGAGATTGTTTGCAAGGAGAAAATCGTCCGCATTCCTCGTTCTGGTGAAGAACCTCTCATGATTCGTGGCGACAAGAGTGGTGCTGTCGAAGGCATCATCTCTTTCCTTAAGGCCCAGAAGTGTTTGCGAAAGGGCCACACTGCCATTTTAGCACTCGTTACTGACACATCAGCAGAAGAGAAGAGAATTGAGGACATTCCTATTGTGCGTGATTTTCCTGAGGTATTTCCTGAGGAATTACATGGTCTTCCGCCTCATCACCAAGTTGAGTTTCAAATCGAGTTAGCTCCTGGAGCAGCGCCAGTAGCTCGAGCACCATATCGCCTAGCTCCATCAGAACTCGAAGAACTGTCCACACAACTACAAGAACTCTTGGAAAAGAGTTTTATACGTCCTAGCTCTTCGCCCTGGGGAGCTCCAGTCTTGTTCGTAAAGAAGAAAGATGGTACTTTCAGAATGTGTATTGACTATCGCGAACTTAACAAGGTGACTGTGAAGAATTGTTATCCTCTTCCACGTATTGACGACTTATTCGACCAGCTGCAAGGGTCAAGCTATTACTCTAAGATTGATTTGAGATCGAGATACCATCAGTTGAGAGTCCGAGAGGAGGACATCTCCAAAACAGCATTCAGAACTCGTTACGGCCATTACGAGTTTCTGGTTATGCCATTCGGGCTGACGAATGCACCAGCGGTCTTCATGGATCTCATGAACCGAGTGTGCAAGCCTTACCTGGATAAGTTCGTTATTGTGTTCATCGACGATATCCTGATCTATTCCAAGAGTCAGGAGGAACACGAGCAACATCTACGACTTATGCTGGAACTTCTTCGAAAAGAGCAGTTGTATGCCAAGTTTTCGAAATGTGACTTCTGGCTTCGCGAAGTCCACTTCCTAGGCCATGTGGTAAACAAGGATGGGATTCATATTGATCCATCCAAGGTTGAATCGATCAAGAACTTGCCTGCACCCCGCTCACCAACAGAAATCCGCCAATTCTTGGGTTTGGCCGGATATTACAGAAGGTTTATAAAAGATTTCTCCAAGATTGCGCAACCTCTCACTTCACTGACTCAGAAGGGTGTCATCTATCGTTGGGGTGATGCACAAGAGTCCGCATTTCAGCACTTGAAGGATAGGCTTTGTAGCGCGCCTATCCTCTCATTGCCTGAGGGCACAGACGATTTTGTGGTTTACTGCGATGCTTCCATCCAAGGACTTGGTTGCGTGTTGATGCAACGTGACAAGGTCATTGCCTACGCATCACGCCAACTCAAGGTTCACGAAAGAAATTACACTACCCACGATCTGGAGCTGGGAGCAGTTGTTTTCGCGCTTAAGATATAGAGACATTACCTGTACGGTACCAAGTGCACCATTTACACCGATCACAGGAGTCTCGAGCATATCTTCAAGCAAAAGGAGTTAAACATGCGTCAACGCCGATGGGTTGAGCTCTTGAACGATTATGAATGCGCTATCAAATATCATCCGGGCAAGGCCAATGTTGTGGCCGACGCCCTCAGTCGAAAGGATACTATACCTAAGCGTGTACGTGCTTTACAACTTACCATCCAATCTAACCTTCCCGCTCAGATTCGCGATGCTCAGGTTGAAGCATTGAAAGTAGAATACATCAGGGCTGAGTCCCTACGAGGATCGAGGCAACAGCTGGAACAAAAGAAAGACGGCTCCTACTATGTTAACGGACGCATCTGGGTTCCACTTTATGGAAACTTACGCGAGCTTGTGATGGACGAAGCGCACAAGTCTCGTTATTCGATACATCATGGTTCGGATAAAATGTACCACGACCTCAAGACTACATATTGGTGGCCTGGCATGAAAGCCCACATAGCAACCTACGTTAGTAAGTGCTTGACTTGTGCGAGAGTCAAGACTGAATATCAGAAACCATCAGGCCTGCTTCAACAACCGGAGATCCCGAAATGGAAATGGGAGCAAATTTCCATGGATTTCGTTACCGGCCTACCTAGATCTCAACGCGGAAACGATACCATTTGGGTGATCGTAGATCGACTGACCAAGTCTGCACATTTTCTGGCTATCAAAGAAACGGATAAGTTTTCTACTCTTGCAGACATTTACCTAAAGGAAGTGGTATCAAGGCACGGAGTGCCAACCTCTATTATATCTGATCGTGACGCGCGTTTTACTTCTGAACTGTGGCAAGCAATGCACAAGTCCTTTGGCTCACGTTTAGATATGAGCACCGCTTATCACCCACAGACGGATGGGAAATCTGAACGCACCATCCAAACCTTGGAAGACATGCTTAGGGCATGCATAATCGACTTCGGCAATGGCTGGGAAAAACACCTCCCGTTAGCGGAGTTTTCATATAACAACAGCTACCACACCAGCATCCAAGCCGCTCCATTCGAGGCATTGTACGGACGCAAATGCCGATCACCTCTCTGTTGGGCAGAAGTTGGTGACAGCCAAATCACTGTCCCAGAACTTGTGATAGATACCACCGAGAGAATTGCTCAGATACGACAACGAATGGCGGCAGCTCGTGACCGTCAGAAAAGCTATGCTGATAAGGGAAGAAAACCACTCGAGCTCCAGGTTGGGGATCGAGTGCTACTCAAAGTCTCACCTTGGAAAGGTGTAGTCCGCTTTGGCAAACGAGGCAAACTCAATCCGCGTTATGTCGGACCATTCGAAGTCACCGAGAAAATTGGCAAAGTCGCCTACAGGTTGAATTTACCTGAAAAACTCAGCGGAGTTCACAACGTATTCCACGTGTCAAATCTGAAGAAGTGTCTGTCAGATTAGACCCTCATAGTTCCTCTTAAGGAACTCACAATTGACGACCAGCTGCGATTCGTCGAGGAACCAGTAGAGATTACGGATCGAGATGTTAAGATCCTCAAGCGTACCAAGATACCTCTGGTCCGAGTTCGTTGGAATGCTCGTCGTGGCCCAGAGTATACCTGGGAACGAGAAGACCAAATGAAACTCAAGTATCCCCAACTGTTTAAGAAAAACGCAACCACTACTGAGGCTGAAGCTACTGCAGAATTTCGGGACGAAATTCCAAATCAACGGGGGGATGATGTGACACCCCAGGAAAATCAGGAAAACAACGCAACTTAACTAACTTCCTCAGTAACCATGCGCTAAATTTCGGGACGAAATTCTCTTAACAGGGGGAGAATGTGACAACCCTCAAATTTACATGTAACCGTACAGTTTATTAATAATAATTAATGTGCTTGACGACTGTGTGGAACTACGTAACTGCTTTCTGATATCTGTGTTATACTTACATGTGCATGTTAACATACTAGTAGTATACAGAAAAGTTACTAAATAGTCCTGTGTGCTTTCCTGAGTATTGAAAAGTAAAAACGTCACAAATATATATATATATATATATATATATATATATATATATATATATAGGACGCTTTACGGATTAATTAAGCGCTTTAACGGAACAGTGTTGAACCAAACAACCGGACTCTACCCGGAACATAAAAATATTGTCAATGACATTGTTTTGACCTTTCTGAATTAGTTAGGGTCCCCGAACACCCTAGCACCATTTATATTAAATAACACATTTAATAAACTAACTAAACCCATTAGTTCCTAACTAATTAGTAAACACCCATTGAAACCCAACCCCATACCCTTTTCTTTTTTTTTCGAACCGGTTACATGGGGGCACACCCCCCCCCCCCCCCCGAATTGTCTGCTTTCTTTATTTTATGTTAGTGGATAAGGAGACAATTTATTCAATGGGTAAAGGTAAAATTTAGATTATAAAAAAAGGCACCAATGGTTACACCCCATATCATTCACAATTGCAAACAACAAATTTCATTTTTCCTTCTCTTGTCTTGTGTCCAGTCGAGAGCCACAACCCACCCACCATTCTTTTGAATATTTTAATCCAAGTGTTGGGAATATTGAGACATATTGTATGATGGATTACTAGAGAAGTTGGTCCATAAATAAGCATAAAAGATACTCAATCTCTCACTTCACAAACTCAACTAACTTCTTCCTCTCTTCCTTTGTGGGTGTTCGGCCGAACCCAAGGAACACCACCACCACCATCATTTTATCATTCACATGCAATCCATCTACATACAAGGGTGTAAGGTGTCCTACAATCAAGCTCGGTGCACTCGGAATCTCAAGGACCTCTCTGCGACGCTATTAACCACTCGTTTTTCGTCTATTTTCTTCCCTAGCCTCGAGCTAGTAGTAAGTGACTCTAAACATCTTCTTGATCTATTCTAAAGTGGTTAATAAGAGTTTCGTCGGTTGAAAATCACTAACATATAAGATCACCAACTAAAAGTATACTAAAGTGATGAACAAGGTGGTTAATGGATGAATATTAGTGTAAATCATGTAGATCTTGTGTGATTATGATTATTGGTTGATTGTCTGATGTTTTGCTGATTAATATTAATATGTGATGTTGTTGTGGTCACTAAACATGATTAACGGAATCAATCGAACACAAGTTAGTAAGTTAGAAAGTGAAAACAGAATCTGTCCCGGTTTTACAGCCAACTTCAGTTGGCTGTAAACAGGTCATAAACTCAACGAAAAACCGATATTTTGAATCTAAAATATGTTATTATGAAATACGGTTCTAATGGCACCAGAATCGTAATTTTTGGACTTCGTTTACTATTTTTAATGTGTCGATTTGTAACAACAGCTTAAGCTGAATTTGGACAGCAATAAATGGGTGTCATACTTTCAGTCATAACCTGAGTTTTGTGATGAATCAGACCATGAAATTTGTACAGTAGATGACAACCGATGCATTTGTAATTACCCCACTAGAATTTCGTAAATCGGACACTCGATGAATTTTTAATAAATTGTTCCGTGGACTATGGTCAGAAATACATAAATCTGAGTTCAGTCCGGAATATGAATTTTTGTAAAATATTGGTAATGAACCGGACCCCGATATTTTTACACAATAAAATATGGAACGTTTAAGACATCCTGTAAAAATTTGGGAATTTTTGGAATAATTTAACTATTTTATTAAAATGTCTGAAAACAGCCGGTTTTGAATATAAATGCTGAAATGACATAAGTTGTGACTTGCGTGTCTAAATGTCGAGTATGCTATCTGTGAATGATCTAACATGTTATATATGTTATGTGCATTATCGTATGTTTGATTTTGAGTGGGGAATGGATGGGAAACTTAGATGGGCATAAACCGTTAAAGTGATGCATGTTGTGTGATAGATACGTGTAGGAACTTTGTGTTCTATTTGAAAGCCACTAAATGACTAACTGGTAAATCATACTAGGACGTGATTGACCGACCTTGACTGTTAGCTATATTGAGAATCTAACCGATCAAACCGAGGTGAGTTCACACACTTTCTACAAGGCATGGGATTCCCGGTGGTTTGGGAATGGGTTAAGAAATTAAAATTGGAATTTACATATCTTCCTTGGGTAGGATATGTACGGCCATCCTCCATAGGTAGGATGCCATTATTAAACCTACGAATTCTTCTGGTGCAGAATACGTACGTTCGTCCTCCTTGGGTAGGACAACAACCTTAAAACTAGCTAGACAAAACTCTATCATGAAGTCCCTCAATTTATATCGACTTAATCGCCGAGGCCAATGGCGAGCGGGTCATTAGTTAATAGCGCTATTAGGTTTAACAAACCTCACACCGTGCCAGTCGGACGGGCGTGTACTAATGGACTATGGCAGATTGTCAGTGATGATAGATACTGATATAGGGCACAACTTATTTGCGTAGCAGTCGATATCATACCGTCTAGTAGTTCAAACGGGGAAAGCCCCCACTGATTATGGTTATGGTTTGGGTAATGAAAAAGGAACTGGTTAAACATACTTTCAACTACGGGGTAACCCCCACGGCAATTACGCCAACGAAAGTCAAACCACGTTTTTCAGAAAACAACTTAAAACTAAACAACCAAACGTGAACTCACTCAACTTTGTTGTTGACTCGTTGTTACATGCTTACAGGTCACTAAACGCTTGGAGCTTGCACGAGGAAGAAGTCATTGTGGTGTACGAACTGTTATGTTCCGTGCTCATTATTTAAATCCTTATGAACTTATTAAACTTGTGTTTTGAACCTTAACTTATAAACTATGGACTTATGCTTTTGGATTTACTTTTATGCTTCCGCTGTTTAAACTAAACATGGTTAACTAGCTTTGGTCACCAATTGTATTGAGGTTGGTCTTATTTACTTAATTACGATGTTCAATATGATTGGTGGCTCGATCCTGGTCACGTCACGCCTCCAAGCGGTGGTACTCCGCATGGTGGATTTTGGGGGTGTGACACCTACACCCCGTGCTTAAGGAGTGGCCATTTCTAATGAATGAGCCGAGGATATCCACGACATGGTCATTAACCCCCAAAGGCATTGCATCAAACAAAACAGATTAAAACGGGTTACGTAAATTTATTAATCACAATCCGATTTAAATAATTTCATACCCGACCAAGCGGTATTATTATTATACCGTATCCCAAGCCCGTATAACAGAAAATAAGTTAAAAGTATTTACCTGAGCAAAAATATAATTTTATCCCCAGCCGTATATCAATCAGCAAGTACAAGTATCTTCTACTAGGCTCCTAATCTGGAACGAAGGTTTTAATAACCTATTAGATTCCTAACGGGTCTTATTTAAGTCTTAACTTAGACCGGTTAGTTTTAATGAAAGGCTTACGGTTCAGAACGCAAGATTAAGCGAAGACCGGATTAGAATGTGAGTTAGACCCGACAAGTTTGAATACTTGTATAATATGGGCAAACTAAACACATTCTGGATTTTGAAGTGAAAATGATAAGGTTTGACTCGTTTCGGTTAATTTATGCAAACTAGTTACATAAACCGTACCGAACGCGAATATGCATAACGGGTAGCCAAATGAGTCATGTACAGGTTCCATAAGTTAATATGATTAAAATATGTTATGATATCAGTAGGATATCTTCCGTTATGCACAAAACGAATTTAAAATCAATTTATGCCCCGAAGGGGTATTTTGGTCATTTTAGAGTTTATAAAAGAGGTTAAATAGTAATCTGAGGTTCTGGTCTAAAATAATCAGTTAAAATATTTATTTTAACAAGTTACATTAGTAAGATATCACATATATGTGAAATTTATCATTTATGGCCAAACTATGCACCGCAGGGGCATTTTAGTCATTTCACATATACTATAAGGGTTAAATATGGAAATATGAGTTTAAAACTTTTACTTACTGTAAAAGTATAAAAATATTCTTATAATATCAGTAGGTAATAAGTCTTAGGTGTTAAATATAGTTTTAACCCATACTATGCGTTTAATAAGCGTAAAAGTCGGTATTTGACGATCTTCGGGTTGATTAAGGAAATATGAGATTTTGATCAACCTCTACTGTTTAAAATAATTTATTTAATTTATAAAATCAGTAGAAAAAGGTTTGATATGTAAAGGATGCGTAAAACTCATTTTATTAGCAAAAAGGGCATTACCGTCAATTACCGAGTCTATGCAAGAACCCTATGTTATGATCAGTTTAAATTTAACAAAAATTTCCAAAAATCCCTAAATATTATATCTTAATAGTAGGTGGCAAGTTTGGTGTCAAAAGTTGAGTTTAGATATGATTTATGCCAAAAATGCCATTAAATTAACAAAAAGCTTTTGTTTTACGATATTGTGCATAACTCTTATTTTAGACCAGATTCGAATGTCAAATTTTTAGAACATACTAATATATCAGTAATAAAGCTTTTTGTCCTCTCACATTTTCAAAAATCTCGTCTTAATATCAAAAGGGCATAATGGTCAACTTTTAAGCATTTAATGGAAACATGCAATGAACTAGGATTTCTATGGAAGCAAGTTGTATAACCTTAGAGGGTTATACTAACATATAATATGATCCTAAAGGAACCCCTTAGCATAACTAAACTAATCTAAATCAGGTCAGAACTGAAAGTCAAAGCAAAAGTCTACTTTTGCGACTTTCGGTTGCGAACCGAGCCTAAACTCAGAATTGTAGGGTTGAACATGCCTAAACATGTTCTTATATTATTTACCAAGTTATTTAAGTGTTAAAACATATTCCATAACCTCAGCATTATCAGTTATGAACTATTTTGCAAAAACTGACCCGTTTGACTTTTTACTATAAGTTTGACCCGACAGTTGACTGAGATAATCGTGATAATTTGAAGGTGCCCTTTTAAGGGTTTAACACCTACATAATTATCAACACATAGCCATTTTTAATTGCATAATGGCTGGACCGTTAGTGATTAATCACCAAGTCAAAGTGTAATTACGCTAACTTTGACTTTCGGTCATTAAGCTAATGAAAACTTAACTAAGGAAGCTAAGAACACTTACAATAGTCCTTAGCACGAAGATTTTCACTAAGAGAGCTTCCTTCAAAGTCAGGATGCTCCAGAGAAGTGAGTTGAGAGTAAAAGTTTCAAATGAGCAAATGAAGAACTTAAGTCATGGCCTTTATATAGTTTCTTGGGTTGATTAAGATCAATGCAGGTGTCCCCCAGGTGAAATCTGATGTATACAGGTGGTCAGGTGTCAAGAGGTATTTCAAAACCGTTAACAAGCAGCTGGTTTCGAGAAAAAGGGTGTAGAAGGAGACAACCCGCAGCTGTCCATTTCTACTGCCCAGTTACAGTCTTTACGGACCGTAAGCCTTGGCACTTACGGTCCGTAACCGCTATTTAGATTTTTTCGCCCAGATAGGCTGCCTTATAGTCCGTAAGGCAGAAGCTTTGCGGTCCGTAAGCCTCTTATCAGAAGACAACATTTTGAGAACTTTAACGTTTGACCATGCAACCTATCATAACTCGAATCTATGGTCATTTTCAGCAGATGGGTCCTCTTGTTCAGTTCTGAATTGCTCTAGAAAGCATTGCCATGCATTAGTGTAGTCTTGGAGTCTTTTGAAAAGATCATGTGAAAGGAGAGTTGTCGTTTTTACACATGTGATCCCAAGTTCTTGAATTTGAATTATTCATCACAATATTGAATCGGACCATTATGAAATCTATATCAGATATTCATGAGGATATTTTAATATATTACAAAGCTTTGGTAACGTTAAAAAGGTCACTCGGAGGTAAAATTAACATGTTGACACTTTTAACCCCTATGTTCCGTAACTTTGGATTTTTAAGCACAATCGGCTTCCAAGGTCCGACAATTTATTTGATAACGAATACGAACATTATACAAAGTCATTCAGAGGCACAAGTTTGGCATGTTGACGCTTTTAGTCCTTCTAATTACATCTTTAATCACTATCAGGGTTTATAACACGTGTCACTACTGTACTGGACATGATTTTTGCAAGGTGTTACACAAAAACTTCAAAGTCACATCATACACAAACACATCCATCCCAAACGAATGTCAATCTGACCGAATGGCCATCCGAACGGATTGTCATTTGATCGAATGACCATCCGTTCGGATTGTCATCCGATCGGATGACCATTCGTCACTTGTTCACTCTTCATCGTTTAACGCGCCGTTCATTCGCTTATGCTATCGTTAACTGTTCAGGCTAATCTCTCAGCGCTCCCTTCAATCCAAGAGAGTGTTTAGTTATTAAGCACTACCTGTGAGTATACTCGATCCCTTATTGCTTTAAGCACTTTTGGGTGTTACATACGTTACTTATGCTAAATCACATCGATCACACAACGCAAACACTTTTATACGCTAACCGATACCGCATGTTATACGTGTTACTCGATGTATGCTTGTATGTTATGTTTACACAGTGATTGTTGCCTGACACCTTAGCAACGATAGTACTATAGTTTGGACTCAGCACCTGTCGTGGACAGGGGTTGTTAAGGGCTTTTCTCGTATGTCACGGTGGTGATATGTTTTGCGCATTCTACAACTCGCAGTCACGTCTGTGCATATTTCATTGTCGATAACCTACTTGCTTCACATTATACATGTTACATGCTGGTTATGCGTAAACGCTTTCAAATTCTATTATTACTATTAAACTTGTATGCTCACCTTTACACGATGTGTATTGACCCCTATTTTAACGTATGTGACAGGTGCTTAAGATGCTAGGAATGCTGTGCTTTGGTGAATCAAGCTAGGGGTCTAGTTATGTCACGCTAAATCTGAGTCGTCGGAACAATGTTTGTTTTTTAGACAATTATTTGTAATAACTATTTTATTTGGATATGTTGTGGTATGGGACATGACGTTTAAATATCTGGTAATTAATAGTTGTTATTGATACTCATGGACAATCTGTTTCGCTCAATGCCGCTCCCCGATGTTTCCGCCATCGGTTGGGAAGTGACACGATATCACATTAAAAAAGTTCCAAATAAAGTACCACAAGTCTAAAATTCAAAACGACAAGTCAGGAATAACCACTCCACATTACAAGTTAATAATTTTACGCTTAGAAATCTATTAATATATTTGTTACTTAGGTTTTAGTTATGGACATGTAGTGGGTTTGGTAATGGGTAATTTTAATACTTGGAAAAAAATTAGAAAATAATTTAAATCATAGCCTAATAAAAGTTATATATATATTATATATAAAAATAATAAATAAAAATGTATAATTTGTATTCGAATTTCGAATCAAATCGAATTTGAATTTATAAATTCATATTCGATTTGTATTCGATTTACTTGACTCAAATTGATTCGAATTCTTATAATCGAAACGAATTCTTGATAATCGAATCGAATTTAAACGAATTTCGAATTTTTCGAATTCGAAACGAATTCTGCACACCCCTAGCGTGACCAACATAGATAATTGAAAAGGGCGCGTGGCCAACATAGATAATTGAAAAGGCGCGTGGCCAACATACATTTAGAGTGATCACATGTAGCATTTGCGCAATTGTTGCGCGTTCCATGTGCGCGGGATGATATGGCCATCTAAAATGCGTAGTTTGTACGCCCCTTTTCCTATCACTTCATGAACCAAGTATGGGCCTTCCCATTTTGGTGCTAGTTTTCCAGGGCGCTCGGCATTAGAGGCTTCGTTGTCCCTGAACACATATTCCCCAGGAGTGTACGTACAGATGCGCACCCTCCATTGTAGTATCGCTCCAATTGGGTCTTGTACTTGGCCTCCTTGATTCACGCGATCTCGCGCCTCTATTCAAGTAGGTCCAAGTCTAAACGGCGCTCCACCTCGTTATCGATCTTGTTGACTGCTGATAAGCACATTGAGGGGAGGCCTATTTCTGCTGGGATAACCGCCTCTGAGCCGTAAACAAGGCTAAATGGGGACTCGCCATTGCTTGTTTTTGGCATGGTGCGATGACCCATAGGATTCTAGGGAGCTCATCGACCCAGCCTCTTCTTTTAGTGCCCAGGCGGGCCTTTATCTCTTCGACAATGCTTTTGTTGACACTTTCTACTTGTCCGTTGCCTTGAGGGTGCGCAACGGAAGAGAAAGTGTGCTCAATGTTCAGCTCCTTCATCCATTTTGGAGATCTCCAGAGGCAAAATTGGTGCCATTTTCAGTCACGATCTTGAGTGGGAGGCCAAATCTGCAAATGATGTGCTCCCAGATAAATTTTCGCACTATCATTACTGAGGTTGAAGCGAGGGCCTTTGCCTCCACCCACTTAGTGAAGTAATCAACAGTGACAATTATAAATTTTACGGCGCCAGGAGCCTCAGGAAATGGTCCCACCATGTTAATCCCTCACTGTTGGAAGGGCCAAGCTGTTGATGTAGGAATCAAATCATTCTTCGGGCGCAGGGTCTTTGGCGCGTGCCTCTGACAGGCATCACATTTGCGTAACCCATTTAAAGCGTCGACGTGCATCCCTGGCCAGTAATAGCCTGCATTCATTATCTTTACCACGACCATGCGAGGGCCCGCATGAATTCCGCAATACCCTCATGAATTTCTCTAATCAGATAACTTGCATCTTGGGGGTCTACGCATCGTAGTAGTGGGCCCAAAAACGATCTTCTGTAGAGAGTGCCCCCATTCATTTCATAAAACAGCGCCTTGTTCTGGATTTTTCTCGCTTCTGCCTTGTTCTCTGGGAGAATTCCCTCTTGTAAATACTGGATGATAGGGGTCATCCACGGAGGTGGCCCTATCTCAATGACATTCACCTTGCGCAGTAGTACTGACGGGTTTTTCAAGACTTCAATTCTTACATCTTTGGCGAGGTGCTGAAATGCTGTTGAAGCCAACTTGCTTAGCGCGTCAGCGGGTTTGTTTTCTGATCGGTTGATATGAACCACCTTGTACGATATGAACTTTTGGAGTAGCTCTTTTGCTTGTTCCAAGTACAAAGCCATTACCTCGCCTTTTGCATCATATAAACCATTGATTTGACTTGCTATCAGGAGAGAGTCGACATGCGCTTGTAAGTTCTGTGCCCCCATCTTGATGGCCAGGTGCAAGCCTGCCAAGAACGCTTCATATTCTGCTTCATTGTTGGTATTTTTGAATCCAACTTGATGGCATAGGTGAACTCATGCTTTTCTGGACTGACAAGGCGCAAACCAGCTCCCGCACCATCTTCATTTGAAGCTCCATCGGTGAACAACAGCCATAATTCGTCTGATGTGTCTTTGATGGGAGCATCTACTGCTTTGCATTCCTTGATCTTGTCTTCTGGGACTTCAGTGATGAAGTCCGCTAATACTTGGCATTTGATAGCTGTGCGCGACCTGTACAAGATGTTGTGGCCCCCCAGTTCAATTGCCCATCTCGCCAAACAGCCTGATGTCTCCGGCTTTTGCAAGATGGTGCCAATATGGAAGTTAGTGAGTACAGTGATTATATGCCCCGTGAAATACATGTGCAGCCTCCTGGAGGCGTGTAGTAACGCGAGCACTAATTTTTCCATAGTTGAATAGCTTGTTTCTGGATCAGTAAGCACCCTACTAACGTAATAAATCGGAGTTTGAACTCCATCTCTTTCCACTAACAATACCAAACCAATTGCCTTGTCCGAAGAGGACAAGTACAAAATGAGCAGCTCCTTCTCAAATGGTGCTGTTAAAGTAGGGAGCTTGATCAAACATTCTTTCATCTGTTGGAAGGCTGCTTCCGCTTCTAGTGTTCATTTAAATTCTTGCTTTTTATGCAGTTGCGCAAAGTACTGATGAAAGGGTAAGACTTTGCTATGTGATTTGACAAAAAGCGCTTAAGCGCGGCTAAGCGGCCGGCTAATCTTTGCATTTCTTTGATCGTGCGCGGCGACGACATCCGCTCAATGGCTTGAACCTTTTCAGGGTTGACTTTAAAACCACCCTTTGTAACTACAAAACCTAGAAACTTGCTTTCCTCCATTCCAAAAGAACATTTTGCTGTGTTCAGCTTCATGTTCACGCTTCTTAGAGAGTTGAATGTCTTCTCAATGTCTTTTAGCATCTGGTCCTCTTCAGGACTCTTGATCACAAGATTATCAATGTATACTTCGATATGCTTTCCAATGTCATCACCAAATTTTTTGTCCATCAAACGCTGGTAGGTTGCGCCAGCATTTTTGAGCCCGAAGGGTATCTTTGTGTAGCAAAAGATTCTGATGTCAGTGCGGAAAGCTGTTTTGTCTTCATCTTCCAGCTTCATCTAGACTTGGTGATATCCCTTATAGCAATCTAAAAAACATTTCTACCTGAATGGCACGGGAGAGTCTATCTTCTTATTGATCTCAGGCAATGAGTAGCAATCTTTGGGACACGCCTTATTGAGATCTGTGTAGTCAACAAACATGCACCATCCTCCAGTAGATTTCTCGACCACTATATGGTTTGCAACCCAACTTTGGTAGCGCACCTCCTTTAGTATCCTTGCCTTCAGCAGTTCACAAACTTGCTCTTTCATGGACTTTGTCATGTCTGAACCTAGGCTGCGCTTCCTCTGGACCTTAGGCTTGACAGAAGGATAAGTATTCAAACAATGTTCAGTGATGTCATGCGGGACGCCCGTCATGTCGAACGGGGTCCATGCGAAGATATCCATATTTCTAAATAGTAATTGCTTGAGGTGAGTCTTGATACTTGGTGAAATTGCATGGCCGATCGTCACCGTTTGTTTGGGGTACTTGTGATTCAAGACCCATTTCTCAGGTTCAGTTGATGAGACCTTACTTGCTTTTACTGGGCGCACATCTTCTATTGCCATCACTTCTTTCTTCGAATAGATAATTGCCACCCCCGTTTCAGCTGGGAAGCCAATGGCTGAATGGGGCGTGGAGGTTACCATATTCATCTCTCCCTGGGTTTCTCTTCCAATCAGAACGTCGTGTCTTGACTTGACTGGCATTACCATGAAGTTGACGTTTGTTGTTCTTGAATGCTTCCCGTCAGACATCGTGATGGGGAAGCTGATCTGGCCCAACGGGAAGACTGTTTTGTTGCAAAATCCAGATAGAGGATAGTCAACTGGCTCTAGGTGCACTTTGTCTTCAGGGTCGAACTGATTGAAGCATTGTTTGTAGATTATGTCGGCAATACTTCCTGGATCAATGAAAACGTACTCCGTTTCATAGTGACCGATAATGCCAGTAATGACTACGGAGCGCATGGCGCGTGGTCCCCCGCGCACTACTCGGAAAATAACTTGCTGCTCCTGCCATGCTGGTTCGAATGGGCGCTTGCCCTTGCTTCTTGCGCTTTGTGTTGGTACATTGACTATGTGAGTTTCTAAGCGCCTGACTTTCTTCTGGTTTCCATCATCATTCCTTTGGATCTGGCGCGTTTCCTTGTGCACGTTTTTAACCAGATGGCCTAATTTGCCGCTCTTCAATGCCTTCTCTATCTTTTGCCTTATACTGATACAGTCATCGGTTAAATGACCTGTATCTTTATGAAAATCGCAGTAAAGGTTAGGGTCTTGCCCTTTCTTGTTTGTCATTGGCTTAGGCGCTTTAAAATCGTGGTTCTCCGTCATGAGCACCTCCTTTGGTGTCTTAGTGAGCGGAGTCCAATGTTTCTCTCGGTTTTCATTCTTGACGGCCTTGCGATAGCCGATGCGATCAATTGTGTCTCGCGCATCTTCTTTGAAGCAAGGCCTCTCATCATAACCGCTGGACTGGCCTGCCTTCCAGCCAGGGTTCCTATTTTTGTTGTGCATGCCATTGTCGCGCGAGTTCACTCTTGAAAAACGATCTTCAGTATAAGATTTTTTGGCTTCTGCCAATGATTCTTCAGTCTGCGCAATGATCTTTGCTGCTACCATGAGTTTGTCCCATTCTTTAGGCATACCGTCTTTTTCTGTGATAGTCCTGATCAGACTATCACAACGGATGGCCTTTTTGAAGTAGGCGCGCATTAAATCTTCGCTTACACCTCCAATCTCTAAACACTCCTTGTTGAAACGAGTAATGAAATCTTCTAACCCCTCATTCTCCCTGTGCCAGATGTCTGTCACTTCAGATGCGTCGCGATGATAACTTCACTGCTGGTTGAAATGAGTTACAAATTGATCTATGAAGTTGACCCTTGACTTGATTCTTCTAGATGGGAGGCTGTCGAACCACGTATGAGCAGCCCCTGTGAGGGTTTGGACGAACAAATGGCACCACATTGGCATGGTCCATTGTCCTAGAATACCAACGCTTGTGAATACTCGGACATGATCGTCAGGGTCAGTGAGACCGTTGAACTTTCCCACTGTTTGAGGTAGCTTTGCTTTTTTCTAGCAGGGCTAGAGCGATGCTTCGGATAAACTTTGAGTGTTCAGTAGCTTCTGCTGGTCTGTAAACAAGACTAAAATCACGCTCTGCTTCTTCGTTGTAGACGGTGCGCGACCTTGGTCTGTAAGACTCATGATTTCTTTGCAAACGGTTGAAAACTGAAGAACCTTCATCATCTTGCCAAGTAGGATCATCTGCATCTGTGTCGTCCCACTCGTTGTTTATGTTGTGCTACCCTAGCCGGCTATGCAATGGACGCCTTTTTTGCGTGTTGGACGGATGATCGTAGTAACTGCCTGTTTCCCCGTTTGTATCGTGCGTGTCATGCACGCTTAGTCTTCTCTAGGGAGGAGGTCTGCTGAACTTCCCTTGAACGTTTTGCTGAGGGGGTGCCTAGCGCGCCCCCTGTATTGGCCCAGGGGGTGTCACCAAAGATGGTTCCGCTTGCAGAATTGCTTGTTGTGCATTTAACGACTGGTAAGCAACATTGATGGTAGCAATTTGTTTAGCATACCAGGAGGCTAAGGTCTCACCTTCTGGTAGGCCTAGTAACGCCGAGATGTTTGGAGCTGGACTTCAGTTTGATGGTCCAGCAATGTTGCTTGCTGGGGTACCCGCTTAAGTGACACGAGTGATACTCGCTCGGGGTCCCCCAGTGTTTGTTGCTTCGCCTTCGACTAACTCGTCAGTAGGATGGAGTTGGACGTGCGAGTTTTCCTCCCCCACTCCTACTTGAGAGTGTGTACCAAAGCCGAAATCGGATATCCCCTGACCAGCCATGATCGAGAGAACATAAAAAGCTCAGAAAAAAAGAAGATGAAGTGATTATAAAAATTGGTGGGTGCCAATGAAGAAACACAGAACTAATTTTAGGTTATTTAGTTGGGTTTATGTTTCAAACATGAGGGATAATCCTCTTAATCCTTCCTGAGCTTGGATGAGATCCTTCTTGCAAAACAATAACACCCCATTAAGCTCGTTAAGAGGGGAATATGGGGGTTTCCCTCTTAACCACTCTCCGGCGTGAGAATAAGTAACTGTTTTGAGGAAATTAAGTGTCTGTTAAGAGTGAGAGAGTAGAGAACAAAATGGTTTAACCTGTGTATGAAGGTCCCTGTTTATAGCCGGAGTGGTATAAAAGGAGATGGGCTGATGGGCTTGGGCCTAAAGGCGACAACAAGGAATATCCGCTTTGTCTCTCTGGTGGCGACCATTAGTGTATTCTAGAAGATCTTCGGTGCTGGCGCACCTTGATTGGAGCCACGTGCCCGGGTTCTCGTCCTTGTTGTCCTTTTGACATCAGCAGGTGAGTGGAGAACATGGGGCAGTTGTCGCCGCCCCCTGATTGATGCCACGTAGACGTCCTTGTGTACTTTTTGTCTCATGCACGATTTTTAATCGTGCAGCACGATAGGGTACAGCCTGCTGGACGCTGATTGGCTCACTCTTCTACCACTCGTACCTTTGATGCTTCGAGGAATGGCCCTGCGCCGCAACCGCCGCGCAACCTTTGGTGTGTGTCCAACTAGCCGGCGCACGGCTTAGGAGTTGAGGGCTCTTATTCAGGATGCTAAGTGTGAAAATTGATGTTACATCTTGCTTGGACCGCACACGCGGCCTAGGTTTTGCCTAAGTATCCCGCGCGGGGTCTGCAGATTGATCAGATTAATGTATAAGGGGTATGGTTCAGCGCGCGACCTGATTGGTCTATGATACGTGCATGATACCCTACCATGCTCCACGTTTGCATGCACTTCACAATCTATAATGCACGTTCCCATGTTCCTGCAATTTCTTATTTCTTGTTATTGAATTATTTATTTTCTTAATTGAATTAGTGGGTAGTTTTATGTTTCTTACTTCAGTGTTTTCGTTTGCCTTTATAAGGCCTTGAGTTTTAGAAATGAAAGCAGAGAATATTGAAGTTAAAAAAAATAGTCTTTTCTTGTCTTGTGTTCTTGGAGCTTGACCCCCTCTAAGGGTTATCTATCTTGGGAGTTTGTAGGTTTTCTCTGTAAACCTATCAATTGGTGCTTTCATTGAGCCTTAGCCTCCATGGCTTTGGAAGAACTCAAGGACTCCACGTATCTATCTCGCTTCACCGGTTACAATCCTGCCCGGTGGATTTGTGATGCGGAACGGTTCTTTTCCTTTTATGAAATTTATGAGGAAGAACAGTTTCCTTATGTTGTTGAGTCCTTCGATGATGAACCTTTTTCTTGGTTCAATTCATGGTATCGAGGACCAGAATGCCTAAGATGGAAGTCTTTCACTATTGCAATGCTTCATCGTTTCCGACAACCACTGTCACTTCCATGCCATGAACCACCAATACAACCGACATCGTCTCCTGGAATGGTCGCTTCACCACCGACTCCGACACCTTCGCCACAACAGTCACCGTTAATCTACCCTCAATCTGCTATTATCACCAACAAAACCTCCATACCGGTGCTATATCCATTCGTATTGTTCGATGGCCATGTCTCATTTAAAAACCGGTGCTCCAAGTTCAATGATTCAAACCCAAATGCCATCGGCAGAAGGGAATGGAGACCACCGTGGTTGCCACCGTGTCGCTATGTTGAGACCAATCCTAATGTCGTGGTACGACTTGAATGGCGACCGCCATGGACCGGGCAAGCCGTCCTTGAGTACAAGGACGTTTTTCAGGGCGAGAGTATTGATACGTGCATGATACCCTACCATGCTCCACGTTTGCATGCACTTCACAATCTATAATGCACGTTCCCATGTTCATGCAATTTCTTATTTCTAGTTATTGAATTGTTTATTTTCTTAATTGAATTTGTGGGTAGTTTTATGTTTCTTACTTCAGTGTTTTCGTTTGCCTTTATAAGGCCTTGAGTTTTAGAAATGAAAGCAGAGAATATTGAAGTTAAAAAAATAGTCTTTTCTTGTCTTGTGTTCTTGGAGCTTGACCCCCTCTAAGGGTTATCTATCTTGGGAGTTTGTAGGTTTTCTCCGTAAACCTATCAGTCTGCGCAGCTTTTCGGGACCATACCCCTTCACGGGCGATGTACTTTGTGACATTTGTGCTTGTAATCATTGTACAAACTCTGAATAATTCAATTATCAATAAAACAATGTGATTTGATCCTAATATTTGTTTATTTATGTTTGACATCTTGCACGTTTTGATTTTTGTTCAATTTCAAACTCTAAATCGCTTTCTGGAGAGTTATACGCAAACTGATGCATAAACGTAATCAGTTTAATATGACAAACACTCCGAAACATCAAAATATGCTTAACATACCTTAAATAACCTTTACATAACTTAGACATAAGTTTTGAAAGGTTTGGTATGGCAAAAACAAGTTTATTCGATCGCAGGGATTAATTGCGACATACTGCGAAAGTCTGCCGATTTGTACAGTAACGAACACTCCGAAACATGATCATAAGTTAAACATACCCTAAATATCCTTTACATAGCTTAGAAATAGGCTTTGAGGGGTTCGGTATGCGAAAATATGCTTATTTGATCAAAAAGGAACTAAAAGCATCAAAAAGTGCATAAGTTTGCATTTACGCGCATATCTTACGTTCTGAACATATCCAGAGATCCAAAAAATTTTGAAATCATTAAAATATTTTATTTTAGTGATTGGGATGCTAAAATACCATTCGTCACGTAATTTGGATCGTTTTTCGCGTGCGTTCGTGTTTTGTCGTAATTAACCGAATAACGTGACCGTACGACCAAACGAACCGACATCCGAGATGTTTTTAAGCATATTTTATGTTCCTTACACTTTGGCATCATCATTAAGCCTTGAAAATGGGTTAACGGGGTTTAAACGCATCGAAAATGGCTTAAATGAGCTGCAGGGACCATTTCTGCCAAGTTTCGAAAGTTTCTGTATCAGGGGGTGCTAGCGCCGCGCGATCCCAAAGGGGTGGTGGCGTGGCGGCACGCGAGCCCCCTGTTTTGATAGAATGTGTGTTTTCAGCAACCAGCTTGAATTTGAGGGTCTTTTATGCAATTTTTCAAAACTATGGACTTGTTTTAGAGCATCCCATTGTATTAGAAACCATGTTCCACAAGTGTAGGGTCAAGATTGAACCTCCTAACACATGGAATGATCTCCTTGATCCAAACTTACTATAAATAGAAGTGGGTTTCTTATTCATTCCTCACATTTGATTCAAAATCTGCTCTAAGTTGAAGTTTAAGACTTCATACCTGAGTGTTTTGGATTAATTCTTCCTTGCTTGGACCTTTTGTAAGCTTCTTTCAAGCTTGTTTATGCTTTTCAAGTGTGAAAGTCAAACTGTGTTTGACTTTCTGCTTTGACCAGTCTTTGGTCAACACAAAGTTCGTTTGAACTTTGCAACGTGAGCGTAATCACGATGGTTACAGTCCCTTGTGACTATACCTACTCATTACCACGTTGGTTAGGCGTAGTAAAGAGTCAAAGTTTCGGTCAAAATACGTATTTATGCGTATTTTTCAACGAAGATATTTTTGGGTATCAAAACACTTTGTTTTGATATCAAACTTGTTTTCTAACTTAGTTAAACATGTTTTAACATGTTTAAGTCATCACTTTTAGTCCAGTGCTTATATAGGGTCGTAAGTTAAGCGGTCTAAATAACCGCTTAGACTTTCGAACCCGACCCGTTTGGTCGATCATTAGGATCCGACCAAACATGTTTTGTGACCATAGTTATATAGGGAATAACCTTCCGAGGTTATACCTTATGGTCACTACGTTTAGTTAGTTGTATGATAGGTAGTTTATATGCCTTAGGAAAATGACCAGAATGCCCTTTTACGCATAATTTCTTTTTAAGCATATGTAACCTAAATTTTGACATCTAAAATGATTAGGCAATGTTATTAGACATGTTAAGGAATATAATACTTATCATAGGACTAGTTAGCCGGTCCGAACGCGTTTTGCGCTAACGACGCGTTAAAGTAGCGTAGACTACCTTAACGAGTCGTAACGGGTCGTAAGCACTTAGGATAGGTTCCGATTTAGAATGTAGGCTTTGTTAAACCATATTACATGAGTTCCTATACTTAATTGGTTTACAAAACCTCAGTTTATCCGATCTTCCGATTTAGGTCCGGTTTATTAACGTATGTGACACCCGGCTTTTCAGGCCGTACCGTACAATTGTAACATGTGTTATGAATAGGTAAAACGTTGTATTTGACTGGTTATGATGTTTATGTGTGGAATTTAATGATTTGGTAAAATTAAACTTTGATAAAAATTATGTTGGCAACGGTGAGATAAACGCTTATCGCGTAACGGTTAAATTGCGAAACGAACGTCGGTGACCACCCGATTAGTGTTAAAATCCTAAAAATAGTCTGTTATGATTAGAATAATAATTTTAATCTTTAATCATATTCTTGAGGAAAAATAAATTAAAACGCTAAGAAACTCTATTTTTCGAGTTTAAGCGCGTACCGCGCGATGCAGCGCGTGTACCGACAAAATACTATCAACACAGCCTGTCAAGGCAACTGATAATAATTTGATGAGTTTATTACTATAGAATGATAAAAATAAATAAAAACTCTTAAATCCCTATTTTTGCGATTTTAAGCGCGTACCGCGCAGCACAGCTCGCATACTGCCAAATACCGACAAAGTAGCCAGTCCAGGCAAACAAAATATTGTTCAGTAATATTTTGGTGAGTTTATTTTTATAGAGTGTTAAAAATAATTTAAAACGGGTTAAAACGCTAGATAAAATACCCGGTAACCGGTTAAATACCAGTTTCTAATCTCGAATATGTATATATGTGTATATATACGATTTTGGTTTGTGTGTGAATGGCAAAATGGCAGCCATGCGTCATTCTCTCTCTCCTCTCTCCTCTCTCATGTTCTTATTGGCTATAATTGGAGATGCATGATGACAATGTCTCCTAAATTATATGAGTATGTGTATTTAGATGTGTTTTGATTTTTGGTTAAATGATTCTTGAAAAACATAATTCTTGAATTATAGAATACATGCATGAATCAAATATGTCATACAGGAATGTTTTAAAAATGGTTTCAAGATTTAAAGGAACATGATAATGAATGAACTTTTGGAAGTTCATGTGAGTATATAAATTTCGTGTATGTGTATGTGTATGTGTATGCATGCATGTAAATTTTAGTCATATACTCATAAATGTAAGAACACTTGTAATATGTAAGAATGATTATGCATGAATGATTATGTGATGATGGATGATATAGGTTAAAATTTATAATAACATGGATTTAATATGTTCTTGAGTATGATTAGATCATAAGTAATGATGTTGATGTTGTATGAGTGCATTAGATGCACATACATGAACATGCATGATGATATGAAAGCATGAAATGTGATTTGAACATGATTTGATAAAAATGATATTTGATCATATTATAAAACTAAAATAAAATTATTTTAAAGTGTCTAGTGACATATAACTTTGTCCTAATGTTTGCTAGCTTTGCATGTTGTACTTGGTGCATTAAAAGTTGTAAAATATGTGAAATCGCATGATTTATGTGACTTGCACAAAAACTGCACTAATCTGATTATAACCACTATTTTAATCAGTAAATAACATGTATTGTGTTAAAATATCAAGTCGTTTTGAGTTGGGATGATTATAGTAACGTTTAACGCAAAACTATGCGTTAAAACGGTCAAAAATCGGCTTTTCGAGTGATTTTTATAAAACTGATTTAGATCAGTAAGTAAACTGATATTTTTAGTTTAAAATAAGTATTTTAACTAATTTTAAGTTTACTTGGTGTTTAGTTAGTCACACGTGACTTCCGACGCCCGAAAACGTTACCGAATCGCTAAAATACGCATTTTTCAAAGTACACTAGTATGGGTAAATTTTGGGTGAACCTTATGTGTTAAGATGTGTTATGTGATTTAAACATTAGAATGTGAAAATATGTTAAGTTTTAACATGATTTTGAGAATTTGGATTATGCATGTATACTTGTGTGTTTCGTGCGGTAGAAACAGTAAAAATCGCGTTAAATGTGTAACTTGTTTGTCGAGCATGAAATTTGATACATAGGAGATATTTTATGTATATTTGATTTAAAAATGACAAAATTGATAAGTTAACAAAATTTCACGTGTTTCGATGATAAATTATATAAACGTTTATGTATATATATTACGACGTGCAAATCGTAGATATATTACGTATAAACGGGAGTGTTAACGGATTTACACAATAATGGTCACCAATAAAATTGTTCAAGTCGCAAAATCATATATATATATATATATATATATATATATATATATGGACTCATATATATATTAACGTGCTAACTTAATCAAAAATGATAACTTTTCGAGAAAATCTCAAAGTTATGTGATAATTCTAAGAAACGGAGAAACTTAGGATTTTTGTGTTATGTATATTGATTTAAAATCGTTCCTATATATATATATATATATATATATATATTAGGACGTGTAGAAATCAATCTCTGGGATTGCGCTATTTAAAATACGCACCCAAAGGTGAGTGTCACTAAACCCCTCTTTTTACTGCTTTGTATATATTTTGGGGGTAGAATACATCAATAAAAGGGTTTAATAATGTTTTTGAAATAAAACATACCTTTTAATATAAAATATATGTTTTCGTTGAAAATATATGAAATTTGATAAGTCATACGTTTCGAAGTAAAAACGTTTTTGATGAATGAATGTTGGATATTGGAATGGTACGGTATTTCCAAGGCGGAAACAAGACCGTAAAGTTGGACGGATGTCGGCCTGGGTCTCGAATGATGGAGATTCAGGGGATTCGTACAACATCGTGTATTAAATTGTCATATTAGTAGGATATATATATATTGTACGTGAGGCAGACATCATATTGTTCTTCAAGAGAACCCTGCGCCCATGATGTCGTTTAATTATTTAAGTATTGCACGGGATGAATTGTTGGTAGATCTATCGGGTTGATAACCCCGTCGTGACCGGTCGCCCTGTGTCAAGTCAAATGACGAATTTAAATTCTGTTTATTGTCTAGCTTTGATTATCCCTACATGGTTAATATATAGTTCGTATCGTCTAGCTAACATACGAGTCTGAAAATTGACGCAATAATTTAATATACAAAACCTGGGCAACAATGCTGTTGTCGGATCGATGAACCGACGGAAGGCCCATGGATTTTATTAAGGAAGTAAAATGGACTTTCTAAAATTATATGGATGTTTTCAAATAAACACCTAATCAGAAAGTTTTCCTTTGGAATAATATTGTTTGTATGTGAATATGTGAACTCACCTTCCTTTGTGTTGACGCTTGATTTTAACGTGTTATACAGGTACTTGAATTCGCCTTCGTGAATCATGGCGTATCTTGTGGTTGTTGATGCATGTTTTGTCACTTAAATATGTTGGACTAATTTTAAAACTTACTGGGACAAATGTAATAAGATCCGTAAGGATCAAAGACAATTTAACTATGTCGTGGTTGTGTCATGTTATGGGACGTCATGCTTAAAAACTTATGTTTTAAATAAGATAATATGTCCAAATGCATCGATCATCAAGATATAAATGGGCACCAACTTCCGTCACCACTACGTTTTATATTCCGCTGCGACGTATTTTGGGGTGTGACAGAAGTTGGTATCAGAGCCAATGGTTGTTAGCGAACTAGATGTTTTCGGAGGAAAACACTAGACTTCAACCGAAGAATTTTGAGATTTAAAGTCCAAAATTCTCGAAGCCAAGATTTTAAATAAACATGGAAAATTTTAACATGTGTGAAAACCCTTATGTGTTTATGTGCATACGTGATTTTCTGTTTATTTGGGGCCTTATGTGTTACTATTCATACTGACCACACACTTACTTTGTACGGTTACAATATGTCACGTCTCGGTCTATAGAGCCATTAGTAGTCCTGCTCACTGATACTGTCGAGCCTACACTTGAGATTCTTCCGCCCGTCGTTACAGAATCGTTTGTTCTGCTATTCGAGGCACGTGTTTTGCTACATCTCTTTTAAGTCTACACTCGTCGTAGGAAGAGGACTTGACCCATTAAAGAGATCGCATCGACTTCGAGAGTTGAGAAAACGTCCACTTTGAAGAGGCAGAAAGGGGTTTGGGTCAATCGCTCTCACTGTGATCGTCAGTTCGCCATGTTACGCGGAGGCATGGAGACGATGAAGGACTCAGAGAGATAGATGGATTGTTATGATAAGCTAGAAGAGCCTGTTAGGAAGATGTTGGACTTCCAGGGATCGAGGCGTTAGTTGTTGGTTGTTTTTGTTGTTTGTTTTGTATGTCTCATTTGATGAACCCTATTTATGGCTTGCCTGCCAAATTTACAGATATTTAGGAGGAAATTTCATATAGACTTGTTGCGGGTGTTGATGTAGACACGCCGAATTTTGATTAGTCTTAGTACTAAAAACAAGTTTTGTAAATTTCTGGTATAAATATCAAATGAGTTATTTTTGGCTTAAAAATAGTTCTCATTAATATGTGGATATTATACATGCGCCATGTTTCGTCCACTAACATTTAATGATTGGATTATTTTTGGTTATCGTCTCATGTGATTATTATTGTTGTAAATAATAGAAACGACGAAAATGCTGGCAAAAGCGAGACAGGGTTCTGGACTACCTATTACCCTGGAGGAGTTGGCTCAACTCATAGCCCAACACGTTAATACTGCCATGGAACAGCGCAATGCTAACCAGAATAATGGCCAGGAACATGGATGTGGTCAGGCTAGACATATGACTCGCAAGTGTTATGCTGGGAGTACATTGGATGGAGTTACGCTCGAGGGATGCTACGAGTGTGGCGAGCAAGGACATTTTGAGAGAGATTGTCTGAAAATGAAGGGTCAGGATGCCAGGAGTAGAGTGTTCGAGATAAACGCTGGGAAGGCACGAGACGAACTTGTTGTTGTTACCGGTATGTTTCAAATCAAAAACCAATCTATGTTCATACTTTTAATACCAAAGCTGACTTGAGTTTTGTTCGAAAAACTCTGAACCATTTTTGTTCACCAACAAGTAAGCTAAGTATAAAGTGCCCGATAGAACTAGCAATTGGTAAGTTGATAGAAACTAGTAAGGTCATTTGCAGTTGTAGTATTTAGTTAGGTGATCGTATTTCTAGTGTTGGTATATTTCCAGTGGAGCTGGGGAGCTTTGACGTAGATGCGAGGATGGATTGATTATCCAAGGACGAAGCAGGGATTATTACTCAGAGAAGCAAGCTAGGATACCTCGTTCTGATGATGGAAAGGTGGTAGTTATTCACGAAGACCGACCGAGTCGAGTGTCAAGTCTTAATGGTTGAGAGTTGTCAGTTTTGTGAGGATGTTCATGCTGTTGCGAAAAGGCTATCATGCGTTCTTTGTTAATATTGCGGATATGAAGGCCAAATGTAGGAATATCGAAGAGATTCCTATTGTTCGCAATTATCCAGAAGTTTTCCTAAAAAGACTTACCTGGATTGCCCCCTGCGAGACATGTCAAATTCCGAATCGATCTGGTACCCGGTGCTGCACCCATTTGCACAATCTCCTTGTAGATTAAGCACCGCTTGGGATGAATGAACTGTCGAATCAGCCTCAAGAGCTATTAGACGAGGGTTTCATTCGATCAAGCTTTTCGTTTGAGGTGCATCTGTTTTGTTGAAGAGGAAGAAGGATGGATCCTTCAGGATGTGTGATAATTTCAGAGAACTGAACGAGTTGACTATCAAGAATCGGTACCCTTTACCGAGGATTAACGATTTGTTCGATCAAGCTACAGGGATCCAACTACAACATGAAGATCGACCTACGATCAGAATATCATCAGTTGAAGGTTGCGGATGAAGATATTCCGAGGACTGATTTTCGAAAACGATCTGGCCATTACTAGTTATTAGTCATGCCTTTTGACTAAATTAATGCGCCATTTATATTCATGGATCTCATGAACAGGGTATGGAAACCCTAATTGGATAAATTCGTTATAATATTCTTCGATGACATACTTGCATATGTGTGAACCAAGGAGAATTATTAAGAATTTCTCTAAATTAGTGCAGCCTTCGACACTAATAACCTCAAAAGGAAAAGGGAAATTGATTGGGCAGAAAAGTAGAGGAAGCTTTTCAAACCTTTGGAGGAAATATTGAAAGCGTGTATGATGGATTTCGAAGAAAGTTAGGATACTCACATGCCTTTGGCAGAGTTATCTTACAATAATAATTAACACGCAAGTATCTAAGTTGCTCAATTCAAAGCCTTGTATGGATGGAAGTGTTGATCGCCACTTTGTTGAGCTAATGTGGCAAAAGATAATTAACCAGACCTTAGTTTATCTAGGAAACCAGCGACAGGATTTGCCTGGATTGAGGGAAGGTTAAAAGTCACCAATTGATCAACAGAAGGATTACATGGACAATTGAAGGAACTATTGCGATTCCAGATTGAAGATTTGGTTCTGTTAAAGGAGTTATCTTGCAGGGATGCTATTGGGTTTAGCAGAGAAAAGAAGAGCTGAGCCACAATGATTAGGTCCTTTCAAGAGCCCATCTTGAGTTGGATCAGTCGCTTATAGGCTCAAGCTACCATAAGGATGGAGTAGTGTACATGATGTATTGTTTGGGTTCAGTTGAGAAAGTGTATAATGGATGATACACTGATTTTGTTCTTTATATAGATTTGTTTGGAAGATAAACGGAAGTTTATCGAAGCACCATAGAAGCAGTACGTATAGCTAGAAGAGTTATGTTAATAACCGGACAGGCGATTACAACATTCTAGTCGTGTATGCGATTTATTGATTTGGTGAATTGTGGATATCTGAAATGAATGCAAGAAGGAAGGAAGACGAGTTTATGAGATTTGATTCTTTCGAGAGCCCATCTCGAGTTGGATCAATCAGGTGTAAACTCAGACTATCTTAGGTACAGGGTAATGCATATGTAAATATACGTATGTTGAACCTTGGAAGGGTGGAGAGCGTTAAGATGTGAGATTAGGAATTGAGAGTGTATGTAATATAGGCAATGTTGTAGAAGGCGCTAGGCGCTAGTCGGGCGGTGAGGTACCGCCTAGGGATTAATCGGGATTAATAGGGATTAATCGGGATTAATCGGATTGGACTTTTATATATAATTTTACATTTTTTTTATAAATATGTAGTTAATTTTATACTTTTTATATATAATTTTACAAGTTTAGGAACCATATGTAAACTAGTGCAAGATAGAGGGGCTAAATATCAAAATACCCAAACTTAATATACCCCAAGTCCGATTAATTCTGACTAAGACCGACTAATTCCGATTAATTCCGACTAATCGGTTTAATGGGCTGCAAAAGACTGGACCGATTAGTCCGATTAATTCCGACTAAGACCGATTTTCACCGATTAATTCCGACTTTGACCGACTTTGACTAAAACCGATTAATTGGACCGACTAGGTTAAAATTAGTCAGTAAACTACCGCCTAGCGCCTAGGCGGCGATTAATCGGCCGCCTAGGCCGATTTCTGCAACAGTGAATATAGGTCTACGAAGATTCTTTGTAAGAATCAAAGTTTCTCACAGAAACTACAAGACCATATTCATCAAGCTCGTTTTTATTGTTTCCACTTATTGCGAAAATAAAACCTGCAGAGTAAAATTTCGGGGACGAAATTTCCTAAACAAGGGGAGACTGTGACACCCGGCTTTTCAGGTCGTACCGTACAATTGTAACACGTGTTATGAATAGGTAAAAGGCTGTATTTGACTGGCTATGATGTTTATGTGTGGAATTTAATGAGTTGGTAAAATTAAACTTTGATAAAAATTATGTTGGCAACGGCGAGATAAACGCTTATCGCGTAACAGTTAAATTGCAAAACGAACGTCGGTGACCACCCGATTAGTGTTAAAATCCTAAAAATAGTCTGTTATGATTAGAATAATAATTTTAATCATATTCGTGAGGAAAAATAAATTAAAACGCTAAGAAACTCTATTTTTCGAGTTTAAGCGCGTACCGCGCGATGCAGCGCGTGTACCGACAAAATACTGTCAACACAGCCTGATAATCATTTTAATAATAATTTGATGAGTTTATTACTATAGAATGATAAAAATAAATAAAAACGCTTAAATCCCTATTTTTGCGATTTTAAGTGCGTACCGCGCAGCACTGCGCGCATACTGCCAAATACCGACAATGTAGCCAGTACAGGCAAACAAAATATTATTCAGTAATATTTTGGTGATTTTATATTTATAGAGTGTTAAAAATAATTTTAAACGCATTAAAACGGGTTAAAACGCTAGATAAAATACCCGGTAACCGGTTAAATACCAGTTTTTAATCTAGAATATGTATATATGTGTATATATACGATTTTGGTTTGTGTGTGAATGGCAAAATGGCAGCCATGCATCATTCTCTCTCTCCTCTTTCATGTTCTTATTGGCTATAATTGGAGGTGCATGATGACAATGTCTCCTAAAGCTTTCAAATACTTTCCTAAATCCAAGAAACACTCATAACACATTCCAAACACTCTCTCTCTCCTAAAATCAGCCGAACACCCTCTCGAACATATCAATTTCGAAAATTCTTAACTTGTTTATGGAGATTCAAGCTCATTCCAAGGTGATTTCAATGCCATTTGAAGGTTTGAAGGTGATTCCAAGGAGTTTCAAGCAAGAACCAAGCTTCATATCATCTTTTTAATAAAAAACCCACTTGAATCTTGAGGGTATAAAACTATTCTTTTTAAACGTGTTCTTGATTCTTAGTGTTGAAAATACTAGTGAAACGTTTCTCTTGAATCTTAGAATATTTCGCTAACTTGAAGGTAATAATAAATGGGTTTTCAAAGAGAATAAAAATGAGTGTCTATATACATGGATGTATGGCTGAAAATTATATGAGTATGTGTATTTAGATGTGTTTTGATTTTTGGTTAAATGATTCTTGAATGATAGAATACATGCATGAATCAAATATGTCATAAAGGAATATTTTAAAAAGGGCTTCAAGATTTGAAAGTAACATGATAAAGAATGAACTTTTGGAAGTTCATGTGAGTAATGATGTTGATGTTGATGTTGTATGAGTGCATTAGATGCACATACATGAACATGCATGATGATATGAAAGCATGAAATGATGATTTGAACATGATTTGATAAAAATGATATTTGATCAGATTATAAACACTAAAATAAAGTTATTTTAAAGTGTTTAGTGACACATAACTCTGTCCTAATGTTTGCTAGCTTTGCATGTTGTACTTGGTGCATTAAAAGTTGTAAAATACGTGAAATCGCATGATTTATGTGACTTGAACAAAAACTGCACTAATCTGATTATAACCACTATTTTAATCAGTAAATAACATGTATTGTGTTAAAATATCAAGTCGTTTCGAGTTGGGATGATTATAGTAACGTTTAACGCAAAACTATGCGTTAAAACGGTCAAAAATCGGCTTTTCGAGTGATTTTTATAAAACTGATTTAGATCAGTAAGTAAACTGATATTTTTAGTTTAAAAATAAGTATTTTAACTAATTTTAAGTTTACTTGGTGTTTGGTTAGTCACACGTGACTTCCGACGCCCGAAAACGTTACCGAATTGCTAAAATACGCATTTTTCAAAGTACACTAGTATGAGTAAATTTTGGGTGAACCTTATGTGTTAAGATGTGTTATGTGATTTAAACATGAGAATGTGAAAATATGTTAAGTTTTAACATGATTTTTAGAATTTGGATTATGCATGTATACTTGTGTGTTTCGTGTGGTAGAAACGGTAAAAATCGAATGTGTAACTTGTTTGTCGAGCATGAAATTTGATGCATAGGAGATATTTTATGTATATTTGATTTAAAAATGACAAAATAGATAATTTAACAAGATTTCACGTGTTTCGATGATAAATTATATAAACGTTTATGTATATATATTACGACGCGCAAATCGTAGATACATTACGTATAAACGAAAGTGTTAACGGATTTACACAATAATGGTCACCAATAAAATCGTTCAAGTCGCAAAATCATAAATATATATATATATATATGACCTCATATATATATTAACGTGCTAACATAATAAAAAATGATAACTTTTCGAGAAAATCTCAAAGTTATGTCATAATTCTAAGAAACGGAGAAACTTAGGATTTTTGTGTTATGTATATTGATTTAAAATCATTCCTATATATATATTAGGACGTGTAGAAATCAATCTCTGGGATTGCGCTAGTGAGTGTCACTAAACCCCTCTTTTTACTGCTTTGTATATATTTTGGGGGGTAGAACACATCAATAAAAGGGTTTAATAATGTTTTTGAAATAAAACATACCTTTTAATATAGGAAAATTGGTTTTTAATAAACCAACATTTGCCCCATTGGTAAATAATAATGCTACCTACAGATTTGGTAGTTAATAATCCTACGTTTCAATATGTTGGTACTCAATGGACCTCCGTTAGTTTTTTTTAACTGAAGTTAGTTTTTAAGTTTTATTTATTACACAAACAGTCCCTGTAGTTATAATTTACTAGTTTTAAGTTTTATTTTTTACACAAACAGTCCCTGTAGTTATAAAAAAAATCATAAAAATAAAAAAAAACTAAAAAATTCAAAAAAATCATAAAAATTCTAAAAAAATCAAAAAAATTCTAAAAAAATCAAAAAAATCATAAAAAATCGTAAAAATTCTAAAAAAATCAAAAAAATTCTAAAAAAATCAAAAAATCATAAAAAACCGTTTTCGACCCGGACCGTTTCGACCCAGACCGTTTTCGACCCGGACCACCACCACCACCACCACCACAGCACCGCCACCACCACCACCACCACCACCGCACCGCCACCGCCACCACCGCCACCACAGCACCGCCACCACCACCACCCCACCACAGCACCGCCACCGCCACCACCACCACCACCACAGCACTGCCACCGCCACCACCACCACCACCGCACCGCCACCACCACCACCACCACCACCACCGCACCGCCACCGCCACCGCCACCGCCACCACCACCACCACAGCACCGCCACCACCACCACCGTTTTCGAAACGGTCCGGGTCGAAAACGGTCTGGGTCGAAACGGTCCGGGTCGAAAACGGTTCGGGTCGAAACGGTACGCGTCGAAGCAGTCCGGGTCGAAACGGTACGCGTCGAAACGGTACGGGTCGAAACGGTACGGGTCGAAACGGTCCGGGTCGAAAACGGTACGGGTCGAAACGGTACGCGTCGAAACGGTACGGGTCGAAACGGTCCGGGTCGAAACGGTCCGGGTCGAAACGGTACGGGTCGAAACGGTCCGGGTCGAAACGGTACGGGTCGAAACGGTTCGCGTCGAAACGGTACGGTTCGAAACGGTTTTTATGATTTTTTTAGAATTTTTTTGATTTTTTTAGAATTTTTATGATTTTTTATGATTTTTTTGATTTTTTTAGAATTTTTTTGATTTTTTTAGAATTTTTATGATTTTTTTGAATTTTTTAGATTTTTTAGATTTTTTTTTTATTTTTATGATTTTTTTTTATAACTACAGGGACTGTTTGTGTAATAAATAAAACTTAAAACTAGTAAATTATAACTACAGGGACTGTTTGTGTAATAAATAAAACTTAAAAACTAACTTCAGTTAAAAAAAACTAACGGAGGTCCATTGAGTACCAACATATTGAAACGTAGGATTATTAACTACCAAATCTGTAGGTAGCATTATTATTTACCAATGGGGCAAAGGTTGGTTTATTAAAAACCAATTTTCCTTTAATATAAAATATATATTTTCGTTGAAAATATATGAAATTTGATAAGTCATAAGTTTCGAAGTAAAAACGTTTTTGATGAATGAATGTTGGATATTGGAATGGTACGGTATTTCCTAGGCGGAAACAAGACCGTAAAGTTGGACGGATGTCGGCCTGGGTCTCGAATGATGGAGATTCAGGGGATTCGTACAACATCGTGTATTAAATTGTCATATTAGTAGGATATATATATATATATTGTACGTGAGGCAGACATCATACTGTTCTTCAAGAGAACCCTGCGCCCATGATGTCGTTTAATTATTTAAGTATTGCACGGGATGAATTGTTGGTAGATCTATCAGGTTGACAACCCCGTCGTGACCGGTCGCCCCGTGTCAAGTCAAACGACGAATTTAAATTCTGTTTATTGTCTAGCTTTGATTATCCCTGCATGGTTAATATATAGTTCGTATCGTCTAGCTAACATACGAGTCTGAAAATTGACGCAATAATTTAATATACAAAACCTGGGCAACAATGCTGTTGTCGGATCAATGAACCGACGGAAGGCCCATGGATTTTATTAAGGAAGTAAAATGGACTTTCTAAAATTATATGGATGTTTTCAAATAAACACCTAATCAGAAAGTTTTCCTTTGGAATAATATTGTTTGTCTGTGAATATGTGAACTCACCTTCCTTTGTGTTGACGCTTGATTTTAACGTGTTCTACAAGTACTTGAATTCGTCTTCGTGAATCATGGCATAACTTGTGGTTGTTGATGCATGTTTTGTCACTTAAATATGTTGGACTAATTTTAAAACTTACTGGGACAAATGTAATAAGATCCGTAAGGATCAAAGACAATTTAACTAAACACTCTTGAAGCTTGTTTCATCCATGGATCTCCATATGTGCAAGAACCTCTAGTGTTTGAGTTTTGAAATTATGAAAATGGTGGTGTTCTTGGTTTACACGATTTTAGAGAGAGAGAGTATAGGAAGTTGTAATGTTTGATGGGTTTGGGAATAATGGATGTAAAGGTGGAGTGTAAGGCCAGTGGGTATGGTGATGGTCCTCCTAGGGAGGATGATCCGCCACGTAGGCGCCACGTCATAGACCTCCCAAGGATGGTCCATCCCCCAAAAGTAGAGGGTATGGGAGGATGGTCCTAGTCATAGTCCTCCACACCACTTTTATGTTTTTTTTTAATCTTCTACTTTTTTTTACATTTAACAAATAAACCAAAAAATTATCATTAATATTAAAAGACATTACATAAAAAAACATACACTTAATAAAAAAAAACATTAACTTAATAAAAAAAACATAGAGTTAAATAATTTGATGTTTTTTCATGATGTCGTCTTGTAGTTTTTTCAACATCGAACGTTTCGGCTCGGGATGGTCCTCGACATTCATCGATATTATTTCCCATTCCTTGAGCCGAATTTTTTCATCGGAAATTCGGATTTTCTCATTCGACAATCGGACCTTCTCGCGTAACTTTTCTTCCGCTACACGACTTTTTTCTTCGACGGCCCGCTCCTTCACCTTCGTCTTTTGGGCCGAGACGTCGTTGTACATTTTTAAGTGTTCCATAAACTCTTCCATCTTCGGGTCCACCTTTTCCTTTTCTTTCCCCTTGGCCCGCTCCTTCTTTGATTTGTCTCGGCCCGGTGGACGCTCCGCTTCATGTACGGCGTACTCCTCTTCGTCAAAGTCGGCGTCATTATTTAAGTTTATGTTACACCTCGCGTCCTATCCACCGGCGCTAAAACTACCCGTTTCCGATGTTTTTTGGCGTTTCGCCATCGCCACCTCGTTGGGAATCGGCGCCCATTTTGGTTCCGTTTTCAAAATTTCCCACGCGCGAACGTGAGCAAAGTTGGTATTACCATTGTTCGCCTTATACTTCTCCAATGCTTCTTTGAACACATCGTCGTCGCTCATGCCGCTACGACGCCTACTTGTATATAATTTATTATATTCCTCGCAAAACCTATTGACGGACGCGTTCATCTTCCGCCACTTTGATGACACCGAGTCGATATCTCGATACGGGCCTTGGTCCATAAGGGCGAGGAACTTCGCCAAAACCTTGGACCAAAACCCGTCACCCGTTTGGTTATTACCTATAAAAAACAAACAAAATATATAAAGTTAGACAAAATAAACAAACAAAATATATAAACTATTAACAAAATAAAAAAACTTTAAACAAAATAAAAAAACTGTTAACAAAAATTTAAAATTTAAAAAAGTAAACAAACTTTAAACTTTAAAACAAACAAAAAACAAACTGTTAAAAAAATAGAAAAACAAACTTTAAAAAATTGTATAAACTTTAAAAAAATATATAAACTTTAAAAAAAAGATAAACCTTAAAAAAATACGAACCTTTTGTCGGGTGGTTAGACGTGCCAGTGTAAGCCTTGGCTAAGGCTTCTTCTTCGATTGGCGTCCACTTAGTCGACTTCGGTTTGGACGATTGATCACCCACCACTTGCTTGCCTTTGTTTCGTTTTCCTTTTCCTTAGGCGGTTGGGTTTCGGGAACAACCTCCACATCGTCGTCGGGTTCGGATTGTTGAAAGGGTTGCGTCGGGATCGGTTGGGGTTAAACGGGTGGTGTCGGGTTCGGTGGGAAATTATAAGCACCCCGCATCATCATTTGTTGAAGGGCTTGATTTTGAGAGAATTGAGCGAATTGGTTTGGCGAGTGTTGGAATGATGCAAACGCATTTGATGAATATTGCGAGAATTGGTTCGGTTCTAGCGTCTGATAATATCCCAGAACCGAGAAAACATTAGGTTGGGTAGGGTTGTTGGGATTGTTCGGGTTGTTCGGGTTGTTGAAGGGATCCATGATAGAGTATAAGGTTTATAAATGTGGAAGAAGATTTATAAAATTTATGTGAGAGAGATGAAATTTTGGGGTTAAATTTGTGAATGGAGGTGAAAATGGAGTGGAAATATATATATTTAAATTTTTTGACCGTTTGGAAGTTTTTGGAAAATGGAAATATAATTTTTTTTTAATAACGGTAACTTTTTGAAGGAAGGGGGCCCACTTTTTGGTTCGTCGCAACGTCCAGGAACGAACGATGAGGACGGGGACGGGGGAGGGGGGGCGGGTTGGTGTAGCAAGCGTCGCCGGAGCAGGACGGGTGGGCGACAGGCCCATACCGTGTAGCCTAAGAAACATCAAAATCTTGGAAAATGCCACTAATCATACACTTCTTGTTCCAACAAAGCAATTTAGGTGAGTAAGCTTAGATGGGGGTCCCACCATTTCGAAAATTCAGCCAAGGGAGGGAGTAAATAGCTGAATTTTTTATTAAAAATCTTGTTTAAATATAATCTTTAAGTATTTTTAAAACTTTGATATTTTATATAAAAATATCTACAAGGTTTTAAGCTCTAATATTTTAAAGTAGTGTGACACTAGGTAAAACTAGTTCACCAAAATTTTTATTTTGTAATTCGGGTGAAAAAGTCGGTTCGGGTCCTGTACCGGGTTAAATACTGACACCGTGTTTCGTTTGGATAAATACATAACAAAAATTATTTTTGCACTTGTTTTATTATCCAAATAATAGATCCAACTTTTTGGACTAAAAAAATTATTATTTTTGACACAGCTCCGGTACCGGCTTTGCTGACTGGCAGTTTACTAAACTAGCCGTGCAGCTTAACGCAATAAGATTCGATTACGGATTTTGTGTTGTTTTTAATACCAATTATATTATTTATGTCAAGTAATATTTATTTTTGTGTTTTTCGGACAGTTACTGTTTCGTTCTGCGGAATGCTGTATATTTCTGCAGGATTGCAGTATTTTTCTGCGGACTGGGACAATTTGGTTTTTAATTGAAATTTTGTAAATAATAAGACACATATTATTTTTGGACAAAGATTTTTATAGAATATTTGTGTAGACATATCCGTATGTCTTGTTTTTATTGTGTCAGACTGTACCGCGACTAGTACTGACAAGTATTGTTTAATCGCGTTCCTATTGTTAGTCTAGGATATTATTTCCAATCGCAACGGATTTGTTATCATAATTCACTATGATTTTTGTAATTCCTAGACTCTCAAGACTTTAATTAATTAAAATCAAGTCGTATACGCGAAAATAAACATTTAAATAGTTGTTCAGGTTGTACGGAATTACCGGAATTTTGCCGATTTTCACATTCTCCCCCTGTTAAAGAAAATTTCATCCCGAAATTTTAGGTTGCGTTACTTTTTGTTGGGATTTTCTTAAACAAATGAGGGTACTTCTTTTTGAATTTGTCTTATCGTTCCCATGTGAACTCAGGTCCTCGTTTCGAGTTCCATCGGACTTTGAATAGTTTGATACGACTTCTCCTCGTTTTGTGAATCTTTGAATCTAGAACCTCAACAGGTTCTTCGATGAAATGGAGTTTGTCGTTTACATGGATTTCGTCCGGGGGAATAATAAGTGTTTCATCCAAAAGACACCTTTTCAAATTCGACACATGAAAAGTGTCGTGAACGCTACTGAGTGTTTCTCGCAGTTTTAACTTGTAGGCGATGTTTCCAATCTTTTCCAAGATTTCGTATGGCCCTATGTATCTCGGGCTAAGCTTCCCTTGCTTACCGAATCTAGCTACACCTTTCCATGGCGAGACTTTTAACAACACCTTGTCTCAAACCTCAAAAGACAATGGTTTGCGACGTCTATCCGCGTAGCTTTTCTGTCTATCTCGAGTCGCCTTGATACGGTCTCAAATCCTGAATATTTTATTAGTAGTTTCTTGAACTAACTCAGGACCTAACATTTGTTTGTCGCCTAGTTCCACCCAATATAACGCTTCGAATGGTGTGGCTTTAATACTCGTGTGATAACTGTTATTGTATGAGAACTCCACTAACGGCAAGGGAGTATCACAGTTTGAACATGAAACTCCATCAAGAACCGTTAGTCTGATCGAATGGGGTGATTCCCATCCGATCGACTGGGCTGGACTTGGTGTGGTTTCCGTTGTTTGACACGTCGTCACGCTATCTCCATTAAGCTTCAAACTTTTTGATTTAGAAAACTTGTGAAATTTTCAAAACATCAGGTCGCCCAATCGAATAGCCATCCGATCGGATGACCATCCGATCGAATGACTATTCGACCAGGAGACTTGTCCTTTATACTTTCAACACTTAACAATTTGAATAAACTTCAAACTACCAACACCTCGATCGAATAGCCATCTAATTGAATGGCCATCCTTTCGGATGACCATCCGACCAGATGACTTAGCATCTAGAGATACTTCACATTTTCCAGAATGCTACAACTAAAACTTCAAAGTTTTTGAAACAATTCACAACACTCACATCTCATTCGAATGGCCATCCGTTCGAATGGTCATCCGCTCGGATGACCATCCGATCTAATGGGTGCTCATCCGATCGACTCACCATTCGACACTTATCTCATCTAACGCGCTGTTTACACACTGTTCAACGCTTACGCTACTGTTCTATGCTCAGTCTAACTTCAACGCGCTCCCTTTAATCCATATCAAGGATGTGTTTATTATTAAACACATACTGTGATTATACTCGAACCCATTTTCTTTTAACGCACATTTGGGTGTTACTACGTACTCTATCAAATCACACCAACACACAACGTAAACACTTTTATACGCTCACCGCTCTCGCATGTTATACGTGACTCGATGAATGCTTGTATGTTATGTATACACAGTGATTGCTTGCTTGACACCTTAGCAAGGATAGTACTATAGTTTGGACTCAACACCTGTTTGATCAGGGGTTGTTAAGGGTATTACTTCACATATTCACAGAGGTGAAATGTGTTGCGCATTCTACAACTCACAGTCATGTCAGTTGCATAAGTCATTGTCGATAGCTTACTTGCTTCACATTTCTACGTGTTACATGCTGGTTATATGTAAACGCGTTCGCTATACTACATACTATGCAAACTTGTGTACTCACCTTTACATTTTATGTATTGACTTTATTTTAACGTATTTGACAGGTTGATAGGAAGGCTATGTTTGTTGTGATGAATCGAGTAGGAGGTCTAGAAACCCACCAAATAAGAAATCTGAGTTGTCAGAACAGTTTACTTGTTTTTGAGAAACACTGTCTGTAATAATTGTTTTTACTTTATATGTTGATGGTATGGGACATTAACGATTAATATATTGTCATTAATAGTTGTTATGGATTCTCTTGGACAATCTGTTTCGCTCTGTATCACGCCCCGATGTTTCCGCCATCGGTTGGGGTGTGACATATTGGTATCAGAGCCATAACTATAGGGAACCAGGAAGACTCGACCTAGTCCGGGTTCTGAGTCTTAGAATTGACCTAGTCTATAGTCTAAGTACCAACAGACCGCCTTGTGCGAACCCAGTAGGGGTTTTGCACGAACCTACTCTTGTTATTCGCGATAACTACATCTTCGTGTGAACACCGCATACTACAGCTTCGCACGAAGAAAGCCTTTCCTAAGGTTGAATACTATGAGCCTTTCCTAAGGCTAACACAATATACACGTTTTCAAAAACACTCACATAATACAATCGAGTGATCTGGTCGATATTAGGTGTGAAAACCAAGAACTCTCGATAAAATCACTCACTCTACGCATATTTTTACTCAGCACGAGAATCTTTCGTTGAGTGAGGAGTACCATCCATATCTCGACGAAATTCTCCATCTCTAATTCGTCGTTTTGCCACACTTTCAGGGACAAAGTTGTTAAGTTAGGGGTGAAACCCGCATCTTAATGACTAGTTCCACTCTCTACTTGGATTTTACAAAACTCTCACCAAAGTCTCGATGGATTCCAATGACTCGATTCACATGGTAGCCTAAAGAATGTGTGCCGTTCGCCATGTTCTGTCGAGAGCACAGTCTATTAGGTCACAGCGTGCACTCGATGTGACAACCCGTAACTTCGAGGTATAAATCGTTCGTTTCGCTTTTATAAATAAACATATACTTATCTATTTTCGACGAATTAAACTTATACTCATTTAGTTTATAGTGTGCAAACGCGTAGTCGAAACCAAGTCCGTTTGGTGAGGAACCTACCCGAACCGTTTAAACCATGACATAACCCGTATAACTCGAAACTTATGAGCCCCGATCCTTAGCATGATCACTATTCTTTTTATAAATAATTAACTAATTATTCATTAGTAGGTTTTATTTAAAAAAATAAAATAAAAAGAAACATGATACAGTGTGATCGACTACAACAACTATTCTTTTCCCTTTTTGTACTTTGATTAGTTATCGGCCCACACCTCAAATTCCTTATGCGTGTTGTTTGGGCAGCAGCTCCAAACCCCTCGGAGCCCAAGTTAGACCGCATACCCCACCTCTTTTACCTTCCTCGGCCCACACACGTACAAACCATTAACCGCCCTTGATCTCTATATTAAGGTTTCGTAGTCATACATCATGTTTGAACCCTCACAAACCCTATCTGCCGCGTCACATAATCCGCTCCCGCACCCGAAACTCTACCGCGAACCAGGCACCATCACCTTCTTCTCCGGCGAGTTTACCGACGAACACCGGACGTGATTGACCAAAGTGTTAACAAGTAAATTATCTGCCGAGCAAACCGAGGTGAGTTCACACTTTCCACAAGGCATGGGATTCCCACGGGTTGGGAATGGGTAAAGGATTTAAACTGAAACTGCGTGATCTCCTGGTTTGGAACACATACACACCCTCTTTATTGAAGGGTGACAACACGTGATAAGGATATAATTGGAACCTGCGTAATCTCCTGGTTTGGGGATTACGTACACACCCTCTTTATTGAAGGGTGACAACACGGATACTAGACCAAAATCTCTATCATGAAGTCCCTCCTTTTATATCGACTTAATCGCCGGGCCAATGGCGAGCGGGTCATTAGTTAGATAGCGCTATTTAGGTTTGACAAGCCTCGCACCGTGCCGCAGAGGACGGGCGTGAACTAATGGATCTGGGCACTAGTCAATGATGATAGACATTGACGTCAGGGCACCAACTTACTTTACTCAGTGGTCGATATGGTAAACAGGTCTAGTGGTTAACATGGGGAAGCCCCCACCAACTATGGATATGTTTGGGAAACTGGGTAAACTAATTTACTTACAACTTACAAATGAATTCCTGGTTTTTGAAACAACTTAACAATGAACACCAACTGTGAACTCGCTCAACTTTGTTGTTGACTCGTTGTTACATGCCTTGTAGGTCGTTAGGTACTTATGGAGCTTGCACGAGGAGGCGTGGTCGTTGTGGGACATGGATAGTCTTATGCCATGATAAACATTTGATATATTTGAACTTATACTTTGGTTTTTAAACATTATGCTTCCGCTTACAACTTAAACTATGTTTGTTTGGACACCAATTATATTGTGTTGGGTTTTATTTTTATTTATGTACTATGTTCAATATGATTGGTGGCTTGATCCTGGTCAGTCACGCCTCCATGCGGTGATACTCCGCGTGTGGATTTTGGGGGTGTGACAGATTGCTATCAGAGTCATTGGTTATAGTGAACTTGGTTTAAAAAGGGGGAAAAGTTTTTTTTTTAAAAAAACCCGACTATAACCTGTACAGTGCTCAACGATCCACAATGACGCTTCGCTCCACGTGCAAGACTCGACATTCTAGGTGATATGATTTGTGTTTACATTGCCTACTTGCTAGATTACATAGAACATTGCTCATGGTATGGTTAGATAATGTAGTAATTACTGTTTGCAACATTGCTTGCTTACTCTCTTCTGTCATCGCACTTTCGCGAACCCCTCTCACTCATGTTTCCCTTGATATGAAGATCATGGCTGGATGCGTTAACATGACTCAAGCCCAGTTGACGGCTTTGATTAACCAACAAGTTGTTGCGGCACTTGCAGCCGCACAAGCAGGAGGTATACCCAGCAGTCTAAACTCACTCTAGGATCTTTAGGTCCTACTCTCATAAACCAACACTTGTACTTAACCTTGTCCCTTCTTACACCCACGACAGGTCAACATGCTCAGCCACCTGTGTGCACCTGCAAAACTTTTATGGACTGCCGACCCACTACTTTCAGCGGCACTGAAGGAGCTGTAGGTCTCCTCCACTGGTTTGAGAAGCTCGAATCTATCTTTGAGATGTGTGAATGCCCTGAGGCTCGCAGGGAAATATGCTACTGGTACTCTTGAGGGTATAGCGCTCACGTGGTGGAACGCTCAGGTCCAAATGCTGGGGTTGGTTGCTGCTAACGCCACCCCATGGAACGATTTCAAGGAATTGATCAAAGAAGAATACTGTAGCCGTGATGACATTCATAAGCTGGAGGTAGAGTTTTACAACTTAAAGATGACGGGGTCAGAAATCGAAGCATATACGAGAAGATCAAACGAGTTGGCTATTCTGTGTCCTACTATGGTAGACCCTCCCATCAAACATATCGAGCTATATCTCAAGGGTTTAGTGCCAGAGATTCAAAGTCATGTAACCTCAGCAAATCTTGGCACCATCCAGCAGATCATCAAGTTGGCTCATCGTCTCACGGATCAGGCGGTGGAGCAGAACAGGTTACCAAAGCGCATTAGTGCAACTACTTCTGATACTCCCAGCGACAACAAGCGCAAATGGGATGGAGTCTCAAGCAAGGGTTCAAAATCAGCTTAGTCTCAGTCTCAGCAGCGAAAGACTGACGACTACAAGAGCCCTGGTCAGCACTCTTCTGGTAGTCAAGGGCAGAGTGGGTACAAGGGGAACCACCCCAAATGTAATCAATGTGGTTTCCATCATAGCGGACCATGTACTAAGGGAACTTGTCAGAGGTGTAACAAACCTGGCCATGCGGCCAAGGATTGCAGGAGTCTCTACCCTGCAAATCAGCGACGACAGAACCAGCAACAAACTCCACAGAATCAGCGTCAACAGCAACAGCAGCAGCAGGGTAACAACAAAGGATGCTTTCAGTGTGGTGCTGAAGGCCATTTCAAGAGAGACTGCACCCAGCTGAATCAGAATCAGAACAACGACAACCAAGGAAATGGGAACAACAATGGGGGTAACAACGACGGCAATGGTGCTAGGGGACGCGTCTTCGTGATCGGTCAGGGTGAGTTCCTACTTGACGACTTTTGTGTTACTGTTTTATTTTATTCGGGTGCCGATACTAGTTTAGTGTCTTTAAAAGTTAGTCAAATGCTTAATCGTACCCCAACACTTTTGAACACCAAGTACATAGTAGAACTAGCAAGCGGTAAAAGTCTAGAGGCCACACACATAGTTTAGGGTTGCAATCTTGTTCTTGCTGATCAGACCATTTCTATCGACCTCATTCCTATCGTTCTGCGGAATTTCGGGACGAAATTCCTAACCAACAGGGGGATGATGTGACACCCCAGGAAAAACCAGGAAACCACGCAACCTAACTAACTTCCTTAGTAAATACGTGCTAAATTTCGGGACGAATTTTTTTTCAACTTGGGGATGATGTGACAACCCGTAACTTCGAGGTATAAATCGTTCGTTTCGCTTTTACAAATAAACATATACTTATCTATTTTCGACGAATTAAACTTATACTCATTTAGTTTATAGTGTGCAAACGCGTAGTCGAAACCAAGTCCGTTTGGTGAGGAACCTACCCGAACCGTTTGAACCATGACATAACCCGTATAACTCGAAACTTATGAGCCCCGATCCTTAGCATGATCACTATTCTTTTTATAAATAATTAACTAATTATTCATTAGTAGGTTTTATTTAAAAAAATAAAATAAAAAGAAACATGATACAGTGTGATCGACTACAACAACTATTCTTTTCCCTTTTTGTACTTTGATTAGTTATCGGCCCACACCTCAAATTCCTTATGCGTGTTGTTTGGGCAGCAGCTCCAAACCCCTCGGAGCCCAAGTTAGACCGCATACCCCACCTCTTTTACCTTCCTCGGCCCACACACGTACAAACCATTAACCGCCCTTGATCTCTATATTAAGGTTTCGTAGTCATGCATCATGTTTGAACCCTCACAAACCCTACCTGCCGCGTCACATAATCCGCTCCCGCACCCGAAACTCTACCGCGAACCAGGCACCATCACCTTCTTTTCCGGCGAGTTTACCAACGAACACCGGACGTGATTGACCAAAGTGTTAACAAGTAAATTATCTGCCGAGCAAACCGAGGTGAGTTCACACTTTCCACAAGGCATGGGATTCCCACGGGTTGGGAATGGGTAAAGGATTTAAACTGAAACTGCGTGATCTCCTGGTTTGGAACACGTACACACCCTCTTTATTGAAGGGTGACAACACGTGATAAGGATATAATTGGAACCTGCGTAATCTCCTGGTTTGGGGATTACGTACACACCCTCTTTATTGAAGGGTGACAACACGGATACTAGACCAAAATCTCTATCATGAAGTCCCTCCTTTTATATCGACTTAATCGCCGGGCCAATGGCGAGCGGGTCATTAGTTAGATAGCGCTATTTAGGTTTGACAAGCCTCGCACCGTGCCGCAGAGGACGGGCGTGAACTAATGGATCTGGGCACTAGTCAATGATGATAGACATTGACGTCAGGGCACCAACTTACTTTAGTCAGTGGTCGATATGGTAAACAGGTCTAGTGGTTAACATGGGGAAGCCCCCACCAACTATGGATATGTTTGGGAAACTGGGTAAACTAATTTACTTACAACTTACAAATGAATTCCTGGTTTTTTAAACAACTTAACAATGAACACCAACTGTGAACTCGCTCAACTTTGTTGTTGACTCGTTGTTACATGCCTTGTAGGTCGTTAGGTACTTATGGAGCTTGCACGAGGAGGCGTGGTCGTTGTGGGACATGGATAGTCTTATGCCATGATAAACATTTGATATATTTGAACTTATACTTTGGTTTTTAAACATTATGCTTCCGCTTACAACTTAAACTATGTTTGTTTGGACACCAATTATATTGTGTTGGGTTTTATTTTTATTTACGTACTATGTTCAATATGATTGGTGGCTTGATCCTGGTCAGTCACGCCTCCATGCGGTGATACTCCACGTGTGGATTTTGGGGGTGTGACACTCGAGGTCGTTGTAGATAGTCGAATCACTTTGGATAGTCGATGTCTAACACCCAAGACAATCTATTTCGATTCTAAGCCGCAATCGCCGATTTTACGCTTTATCGCTTTTATGTGTCTTATATGCTTATATGTTTCGATTTTGGATGGATTTTACGCTTTCTACTCATCGCTTTGTTAAACGCGCACAACTCGCACAACTTTTCGCAATCTAAAACGCTAATCACAACAAACTATGAACTCTCGCATGCTACACTACTTGTTATCGCCACTCGCTATCGCTCGCAACTCTCGAACGCGCTAAATATGTGCTTATGTGGACTACGTGTTTTTGTTTTTATGTGCTTATGTGCCTATGTGGTTTACGTGCCTACGTGACTATGTGCCTATGTGGTTTATGTGCCTACGTGACTATGTGCCTATGTGTTTGACGTATTCCTGTGCTTTATATAATAATAATAATAAAGGATGTTTTACGATATGCTAAAATATTCAAAAACCCGATATAATCGAATCTCGTCTGAATCCTATGACGATGTTTGCTGCAGACAATGTCGTCATTTGGATCCCACACTTCACGCGCTGCTTGCCGCTACCATGTTGACAAACGCATTGCTTCGCTGGTGGCCAAGGAAATGGCCAAGGTCATACCTTAGATCGTCAGCGAGATCAATGAAGTCAGCAGCAAGTCCTCTGTTGAATCTAAGAGCGACTCGCCTAAAGCTCCGTTCAGCTTTAAGCAATTCAAGGCTTGCGGTCCTGCTAACTTCACTAGTGAAGACGAACCCAGTGCTATGTTCCAGTGGTTCGATTCCATCGAAGTCACCTTCAGGCAAAGCGGATGCCCAGAAAATCTGCGTACTGTTAACGCAACTGGAGTTTTTCAGTCCAGGGCTCTGGACTGGTGGACTGCTGAGCGCGACATGCGCGGTAATGATGTAGCTTACTGACTTTCATGGGAAGAGCTCAGGGAGCTTATGATGAAGGAGTTATGTCCTCCTCATGAGGTGCAAAAGCTAGAGAATGAATTATGGCATATCAAACAAGAAGGAGGTGACAACGCTGGTCTTACCGCTCGCTTCATGCAGCTCAGTATCATCTGTCCTGGTCAAGTGATAACTACGGATATCACGATCAAGAAGTAACATTCGAGCTTTACCCGATTGTGTAGCTGACTTTGTTTAGGCAGCTAAACCTACCACCATTAAGGAAACTTACTAACTCACCGCTGAGATCAATGATAAGCGAGTTTTGGCTGGTTATTTCAAAACCTCAACCAAGAGCCTTAATCAAGTCACCGCTACTCCCGTTACCGAACCTGCAGCATCACAAGTTCCAAAGTCTTCACGTCGCGAACGCAAGGGTAACAACAAGAACTATGCTACTGTCGTCGCTCCTCCCACTACAGTCGCCCAACCCAACAATAATCAGAACCGCCAAGTTGCAGAACATGTGACCAACGCACCGCTTGCTAAGCGTGCGTACACTGGTCCTCATCCTCTATGCCCTACTTGCACCTATCATCACCCAGCTAGGATAGCTTGCCGTTTCTGTGTCCACTGTAACCTCTACGGGCATTTTACAGCGAACTGTCGCACTGGCCCACATCAACAAGCTCAAGCACAAGCTTCTCCAGCACTACCAGCGCCACTCCCCGCTCCTCAGGGTAACCAAGCGGCTCCTACTCCCGCTGCTCAAGCACGAGCTTGCTTTTCTTGTGGTGACCCGAATCACTTTGCCAATGTCTGCCCGAATCGTGTGGTGAAACAAGAGCCACAACAACCACCGTAACAGCAACAACAGCAGCAACAGCAACAACCACAACAAGCAGCCCGCAGAAGAACTTTCAACATCAATGTTCGCCAGGCTCAAACTGACAACAATGTTGTCAATGGTACGTTTCTCGTTAACGGCATTTATGCTTCGTGTTTGTTTAATACTGGAGCCGATAAATGTTTTGTGTCATTTGAATTCGAAAAGCTCCTAAACCGTAAACGCGCTAACCTCCCAACAACGTTCAACGTAGAAGTTGCCACCGGAAGAACCGTCATCGTCAATTCTGTTCTCCGTGATTGTACTCTTGAACTCAACAATCACGTTTTTCCGATCGATCTCATTCCGATGCAACTTGGTAGTTTTGATATCATAGTAGGCATGGATTTTCTTCGTAAAAATCGTGCTGAAGTCGTTTTTTTCGAAAAGATGATTTGTTTCTCTCTTGCTAATGGCGACCAACTCTGTGTTTATGCCGAAGTATCTTCGAAGGAACTTAAACTTATGTCGTGCATCCAAGCAAGCAAGTATCTCCGAAAGGAATACAAGGCTTTCTTGGCACACATCATAGTAACGGAGAAGGAAAAGAAACCGATGCAAAAGGTACTTGCGGTTCGTGATTTTCCTAGTGTCTTTCCTGACGATTTACCCGGTCTACCCCCGACTCTTGATATTGATTTTCGTATCGACCTCATTCCTGGATCCAACCTTGTCGCTAAAGCCCTTTATCGTCTCGCTCCGTCTAAAATGTGAGAACTTTCGTGTCAACTACAGGAATTACTTAATAAAGGCTTCATACGCCCTAGCACATCTCCATGGGGCGCACCTGTCCTTTTCGTGAAAAAGAAGGATGGATCGTTCTGAATGTGCATCGATTATAAGGAACTCAATAAGCTTACTATCAAGAATCACTATCCTTTACCCCGAATCGACGATTTGTTCGATCAATTGCAAGGCGCTACGTGTTTTTCTAAGATCGATCTATGCTCTGTTTATCATCAACTACGAATTCAGGAGGAAGATATCCTGAAAACCGCTTTTCGAACCCGCTATGGCCATTATGAATTCATCGTTATGCCCTTTGGTCTAACCAACGCACCCACGGTTTTCATGGATTTGATGAATCGTGTGTGTAAACCCTTTCTCGACCGCTTCGTCATCGTGTTCATTGATGATATCCTTATATATTCGCAGTCGAAAGCCGAACACGCGCAACATCTCTGTTTGGTTCTCGAGCTTCTCCAAGGGAATCGCCTCTACGCCAAGTTCTCCAAGTGTGAATTTTGGCTCGAGGAGGTTCAATTCCTCGGTCACATCGTCAACAGTCAAGGTATTCTGTTGATCCTGCGAAGATTGAAGCAGTTAAGAGTTGGATTACACCGAAAACCCAGTCCGAAGTTCGTTCTTTTCTTGGATTGGTGGTTTATTACCGTCGATTTATCGCTGATTTCTCTAAAATAGTCGTTCCTCTTACCTCTCTTACGCATAAAGACAAACCTTTTGTTTGGGAACCGAACAAGAGGAGGCCTATCAAACTCTCAAGCGTCTGCTTTGCAACGCTCCCGTACTCGCGCTACCCTATGGAAACGACGACTTTGTAGTCTATTGCGATGCCTCTAACCTAGGTCTTGGTTGTGTCCTTATGAAACGAGACAAGGTTATCGCGTACGCCTCTCGTCAGCTCAAAGTCCACGCGAAGAACTACTCAACCCATGATCTCGAACTCGGTGCAGTTGTTTTTGCGTTAAAGATTTGGCGACACTACCTTTATGGTACCAAGTGTACGGTCTTCACAGACCATAAGATCCTACAACACATCTTGAACCAAAAGGAACTGAATATGCGCCAACGCAGATGGGTTGAACTTCTTAACGACTACGACTATGAAATACGCTACCACCCAGGCAAGGCAAACGTCATTCCCGATGCTCTTAGCCGAGGAAGCTATTTACATAATGTTTGTAATATTCAAGCCCAACATGACCTCGAAGCCCTCATTCGCGATGCTCAACACGCCTGTTTTCTCGAGAACAATTTGAAGGAAGAGAGAGTACTTGGAACCGAAGATCAACTAGTGAATAAGACTAACGGTATATTTCACTATCTTGATCGCATTTGGATACCTAGTCGCAATAATCTCTATGAGATTTTTCTGACTGAAGCCCACAAATCCCGATATTCCATTCATCCAGGTGCCGGCAAGATGTACCAGGACCTCCGTGCTAGGTATTGGTGGCCAGGAATGAAGAAGGATATCGCTCTCTATGTTTCGAGATGCCTGAATTGTTCGAAAGTCAAGGCCGAACATCAACGACCCTCTAGCTTACTCGTATAACCCGAGATCCCGATGTGGAAATGGGAGAGTATAGCTATGGATTTCATTACGAAACTCCCTTGCATGCCATCAGGTCACGATAGCATTTGGGTTATCGTTGATCATCTTGATAAATCCGCTCACTTCCTACTGATAAGAGAAGACTATAAGGTTGAACGGTTAGCACGAATCTATACCGACGAAGTCATCTATCGACATGGGACCCCTCGTGACATCATCTCTGACCGCGATGGTCGCTTTACTTCGCGTCTCTGGGAGACATTTCAATCCGCTCTCGGTACTACTCTCAATCTCAGTACCGCTTTCCATCACCAAACCGACGGTCAGACTGAACGCACGATCGCACCCTTAAAGACATGCTTCGTTCGTGCGTTATAGATTTTGGTGGTAATTGGGATTTACATTTACCTTTAGTCGAATTCTCGCACAACAACAGTTATCACTCTAGCATTCAAATGGCACCCTTTGAGGCATTATATGGAAGAAAATGTCGATCACATATTGTATGGCACGAGATCGGAGACGTGCAAATTACCGGTCCTGATTTATTACAAGAAACGACTGACAAGATCCTCCAGAAACGAGACAATCTCTTAAAAGCGCGAAGTCGTCAAAAGAGTTACGCTGATAAACGCCGCAAGCCCCTTGAGTTCGAAGTTGGCGATCACGTACTCCTAAAGGTTTCACCTTGGAAGGGGGTGATCCGATTTAGCTAGAAAGGAAAGCTAGCGCCTCGATATGTTGGACCCTTTAAGATTCTGGAAAGAATTGGCAAAGTGGCCTACCGACTCGAATTACCGGAGGAACTCAGCAACGTACATCCGACTTTCCACATTTCCAACCTCAAAAAGTGTATAGCCGAAGAAAACCTGCATGTCCCCCTTTAGGATTTGCAAGTTAATGAAACTCTACACTTCGTGGAAAAGCCAGTAGAAATCATGGACCGAGAGACCAAGAAACTCCGACGCTCACGCATTCCTATAGTGAAGGTTCGCTGGGAAGGCAAACGCGGTGCCGAGTTCACTTGGGAACTCGAAAGTGATATGAAAGCTAAATATCCACATCTCTTCGTTACGCCTGCGCCTTAATTTCGGGACGAAAGTTCCTAAAGTAGGGGAGGCTGTAACAACCCGACTTTCGAGTCATTACTTAGATCTGTCATTTATTGCTTAATTATCTTGTACTCTCGAGATTCCAATTATCGCAAAAGGGTTTAAATGATATTTAAACTATGTTTGACAACGCATTCACAACGCTTATTAAAAACACAGTTATCACATTTAACGCTATTACAACGCTTAATGTTTAAACGCATTTTATCGCATATCGCATCGCATGATTATACTAAACGCTATCACATCGCAACTCGAAACGCAGATTTACATTTATGCATCTTAGTTATTATGTATGTTATTTGTGTGTTTACTTGCTTAATGTTATGTGGTTATCTCAACACAACGCTCACTCGTAACTCGCTTAAACGCAACGCTTAACACACGAAACGAAAGTTGAAAAACTAACTCGTACAAATCGACTGGTCGAATGACCATTCGATCGAATGGACATCCGTCCGGATGACCATCCGATCGGATGGCCATCCGACCGAACCACCATTCGATCCACGCACTTAACCTGCACCGCCTTAACTCTCTTTCACACTATAAATACCCGTCTGTCACATCACTGTTCACTGATGTGGCAACTCTATCCGACCAACTCGCTCCCAGCTCGCTCTCAAGCACTTTTCTCTCGATTCAAGGCTATTACGTAAGTAATTCTCCCTAAATCTTTTACTTCCATCATCACTACACACATCTGCATAATCTTCTCCACTGAAATCACTGATTTTCACCAAGAAATCACCTGATGTGGACCCCTTGAAAGTGACATCACCTCTATTGTTTATGCCATCGGTTGTGTGTCGTCATCTCATCAAGAATGGTTAAGATCTAAAGGATTTCCACACTCACAACTTGAGATCTTGTTGAGAATTTGACATATCTAAACATTTCAACTGATTTCTACTTTTCTTCAACTTTCTTCAAAATTCTTCTAAGAACCGATGGGATCTAGACTCATTCAGGCTCTCTAATTATTCTTTGGTTGAGAACCGGTTTGAGAACGGACTTCCACCGGAGAGACGACCGATTCACGGGTTAAGCATGAAACTCCATCAAGAACCATTAGTCTAATCGAATGGGGTGATTCCCATCTAATCGATTGAGCTGGACTTGGTGTGGTTTCCGTTGTTTGACACGTTGTCACGCCGTCTCTGTTAAACTTAAAACTTTTTGATTTAGAAAACTTGTGAAATTTTCAAAACATCAGGTCGCCCAATCGAATAGCCATCCGATCAGATGACCATCCGATCGAATGACTATTCAACCAGGAGACTTGTCCTTTATACTTTCAACACTTAACAATTTGACCAAACTTCAAACTACCAACACCTCGATCGAATAGCCATCCGATCGAATGGCCATCCGTCCAGATGACCATCCGACCGGATGACTTGGCATCTAGAGATACTTCACATTTTACAGAATGCTAAAACAAAAACTTCAAAGTTTTTGAAACAATTCACAACACTCACATCTCATTCGAATGGCCATCCGTTCGAATGGCCATCCGCTCGGATGACCATCCGCTCGGATGACCATCCGCTCGGATGACCATCCGATCGAATGGGTGCTCATCCGATCGACTCACCATTCGACACTTATCTCATCCAACACGCTGTTTACACACTGTTCAACGCTTACGCTACTGTTCTATGCTCAGGCTAACTTCAACACGCTCCCTTCAATCCATATCAAGGTTGTGTTTATTATTAAACACATACTGTGAATATACTCGAACCCATTTTCTTTTAACACACTTTTGGGTGTTACATACGTACTCTATCAAATCACACCAACACACAACGCAAACAATTTTATACGCTCACCGCTCTCGCTTGTTATACGTGACTCGATGAATGCTTGTATGTTATGTTTACACAGTGATTGCTTGCCTAACACCTTAGCAACGATAGTACAATAGTTTGGACTCAGCACCTGTTTGATCAGGGGTTGTTAAGGGTATTACTTCACATGTTCACAAAGGTGAGAAATGTATTGCGCATTCTACAACTCGCAGTCATGTCGGTTGCATAAGTCATTGTCGATAGCTTACTTGCTTGACATTTCTACGTGTTACATGCTGGTTATGCGTAAACGCTTTCGCTATACTACATACTATGCAAACTTGTGTACTCACCTTTACATTTTATGTATTGACTTTATTTTAACGTATGTGACAGGTTGATAGGAATGCTATGTTTGCTGTGATGAATTGAGTAGGAGGTCTAGAAACCCACCAAATAAGAAATCTGAGTTTTCGGAACAGTTTACTTGTTTTTGAGAAACAATGTCTGTAATAACTGTTTTTACTTTATATGTTGATGGTATGGGACGTTAACGATTAATATATTTTCATTAATAGTTGTTATGGATTCTCTTGGACAATCTGTTTCGCTCAGTGTCACACCCCGATGTTTCCGCCATCGGTTGGGGTGTGACAGTTTACCCATAAATAACCCATGCTAGTGTACATTGTAAAATGCATATTTTAGTGATTCGGTAACGTTTTCTATGACTAACCAAATACCAAGTAAACTTAATATTAGTTAAAATACTTATATTTAAACAAAAAATATCAGTTTACTTACTGATTTAAAACAGTTTTATAAAAATCTTTCGAAAAGCCGATTTTAACCGTTTTACCGCATAGTTTTGCGTTAAACGTTACCAATACCGTCCCAACTCGAAATGACTTGATATTTTAACATAATACATGTTATTTACTGATTAAAATAATGATTATAATCAGATTAGTGTAGTTCTTATGTAAGTCACATAAATCATGCGATTTCACGTATTTTACAACACTTAAAGCACCAAGTACAACATGCAAAGCTAGTAAACTTTATGACAAAGTTTTATACCACTTTAACACTTCAGATAATTATATTTTTAGTGTTTAGAATCTGATTAAATTTTTTTTTTATCAAATCATTTTCTAATCATCATTTCATGATCATATTTTAACATGCATGTTCAAGTAAGTGCATCTAATGCACCCATATCATATCATCATCATCCCACATGAACTTAAACGCATCTACATACATTAAGTTCATGTCATCCATGTATCATCATCAAATTATATCTAATCATACATATGATCATTAAAGTGTAACTGCATGTACCATTTATTTGCTAGTAAACAAAACTTACATATATATGCATACACACATACATATACACGACACATGCATATACATATATACACTTCCAAAAATATACTTTTATGTCATCTTTTCAAATCACAAAAACCTTCTTGTATGACACCTTTTTGATTCATGCATGTAGCAAACTTTCAAGAATCTCATCAATCACGAATCAACTAAAATGAAAACACAATACCCACACACATACAAACCTACGACCATACATACATATGTACACACTTCCATTTTACTTTGTTTAAAAACTCATTTATTATTAGTTTCAAGTTTGTGATTTGTGACAACCCGTACCCTCGTTGTCGAAAGGAGGGTATTTTTTTTTGTAATACGAGTATTTATTATTATTATTGTTCTTATTATTATTACTAGTACTATTTTGTACTTACGAAATAATAACACACGCGATTGGAAATTTAACTACCTATCGCGGTTATATCTTAAAATAACTAGGTCAGCATAATTGAACGAGACGCGCAATCATTCAACGGGATCACGCACTTGGGCTCGGGCCCAACCCAACTCACCTAAACCCCTTAACCCTTGCCTATATAAACAATACTATAACCCTAGCCTAAACCCTAAATACACACACATCAGCCGCATACACCCCTACCCCTTCCTTCTTCCCTCTCTCGATGACACACCTACCACCGGAGATACTCTGTTCGACCGGCATCGTTCACCGGCGACCTCTTCGTCGCACACCCTTGATTCCTCCTTCTTCACCGGTCACGAACACAGCTCTGCCTCCCTCCTCTCCTCTCGGTTTCATGGCACGAAGTCCACAGCCAGTCACTGATAATGCACCGGCAATGGCCGACAGTGGTGGTGGTGTTGTTTTCTAAGCCGCGACCCAGCCCTGTCTTTCCCTTGTCCTTTCTCTTGACCCCTCTCAGGTCCGGTCGATGCTGGTTGTCTTTCCGGCGACCCACCGGTAACGGAATGATAACGATGATGATGAACTCCAGACGATGATGACGATGTTGTGATTAATGGTGAAGGATGACAACGACGGTGGTGACTATGCCAGGTAAATTCCAGCTTCGGGTTCGAGTTCGGTTTGGTTTCGGTTCGTCCGGGATGGTCAGACTCCAGCGAGTTCGTTTCGATGCGGGTCTCATCTGGTTCAATCTCGGGTCGTACAACCACATGTTCCTCACCATTCGGTCAGTTTATACCAATGTTTGTACATGTGTTTTGGTCTTGTGTAATGGTTGACAGTTTGTTCGATTCATGTGTGTGTTACTGTTTGATGATTTTGGATGTTTGATTTTGAGATGATGATTGGTTGTACTAGAATACATCGTGACCAGCTGCTTGTTTATAATCTCATCCTTTTGTGCTATGTGTTGGTTTAAAATCAATATGTATCTGTTTGCCTTGATTTGGTATAAAGAATAGTCTGCACATAACTGATGATAAACTGTTGGTTTAGATACACTAGTGTATGTTGGATTGTTAGATTAGGGCCTAAATAGAAGTGTCAATTTAGGATCTTTAGGAGTAACTAAAGTAGGGGAGTCCTCGTAAACACGTTATTGAACAATAGATCCCGATAGACGGTGCACATGCTTTTGTGATGATGATGATTATAGGAGTTCTCATAGGTGAAATAGATGTGGGTATTATATTGATAGAATGGTGTTAAAATTTCTTAGGATAGATTTGTTTGTACTAGTGAGAATAAATAAAATGAAGAACATGACGAACTATTTGAAGGTGCTATGAATATTTGAATTTTGTTGTTTTGATCCAAATTGGTAATGTATGGTATACGGAATATGTTAATAAAATCGGATTGGGCAGCACATGTTAATGAGATTTGATTGGATAGTACTATTCTGAACATTCTAGAAAGATTCCTCAAATGGTCTCGACTCCATAGATGTTTCATCCCAGTTGCGACTCGAGATCAACAAGGTTTCGACTCGAGACCGTTATGTTGGCGACTCAAAACCAGGCATTTCACACGTAATGACTCGAGACCAGTACGGTTGCGACTCGAGAGCTCACGATCTCAACTCGAGACCTCTACGGTTGCGACTCAGATGTTCACAACTCGAGACGAGCTGTTGCGACTTAGAGCCCAGTGGTTGCGACTCGAGACCTCACGATCTCGAGTCGAGACCACACGGTTTCGACTGGACTACTTCACTTAGTTATTGGGCCGCACAAACTTCTGTTATGGACTGTGTATCATTGTTGCTGTTTAACTGTTACTGTTTAACTGTTTATATGCTAGTATAGGCCCAATAACGTATATGCTAGTATGACTTACGTGCTATGTGTTAGATACGTGTAAGATTATGCGTGACATTACTTGCATACGAACCTGATAAATATTAATAACCATAATAGGGTATGGTTGGCCAACACAACACAAGTAAATTGTCTGCCGAGCAAACCAAGGTGAGTTCACACACTAAAAGCATGCGTCCCAGGGAGGGACACGAACAAACTGCCATCTTTAAAGATTACTTCCAATTAATATTTCCGGGGGAAAATGCAAACGGGTACTTTTAAATTACTATCTCCGGGGGAGATACGTTTGGATATTATTTATAAATCACAACTAGCAAAACTAAACGAATCTCTATCATGTAAAGTCCCTGTTTATAGTACCGATTAATCGCCGGGGGCGAACGGGTTATTAGTTGATAGCGCTATTAGGTTTGACAACCTCACACCGTGACCGGGGGAGATCGGGCGTGAACTAGTAGACCTTGCAACTTGGTCAATGATGATAGACATTGACTTGGGGCACAACAACTTTTCGTCAACAGTTTCGGTAATGCCAGTTTAGTAGCTTTCATATGGGGTAGCTCCCCATGACGTGATTATAAATGTTTTATCTAAACAACTTACGTTTTCGAAAAGTTAAAACTGGACAACTCGTGAACTCGCCAACATTATGTTGATACCCTACTGCATGCTTTGCAGGTTGCTCGTTACAGCTCTGGACGGACGTTGCAATCGGATGGAGTGTGTGGTTCGTAAGTGACATGATAACAAACTTGTGGTTTTAAATTACGATGCGTCTTCTTCCCCTTTCCGCTGTGAACTTAAACTATGTTTTGAAAAATTTAAAGTAGGTCACTAGTTATGCTAATGTTTATAACAATAACTAATTTGTTCAAAATAATTAGTGGCTAAGATCCTGGTAGTCACACGCCTCGCGGTAATACTCCGCGTGTAATAAGAACACTAATAATAACAAATACTCGTATTACAAAAAAAATACCCTCCTTTCGACAACGAGGGTACGGGTTGTCACATTCTCCCCATGTTACTGGAATTTCGTCCTCGAAATTTAAGCAAACATCATACACTACGCTCCATATGTGTACGTAGACCCCATTACCATACGTAGATACAAGCAGTTTCACGAAGTCCACCAAAACGAATATGTAAATCACCTAGCACATAAGGTCACGTAGCACGAAAAATCACGTAGCATAGGATTCACAAAGTTTGCACGTATCTCACATAGCATGGAATTTCACAAATTAATCATAGCATCTAGAAAACGTACAGGGAAAACCCGAAGTGTCACATGATTAATTCAAAGTTCAAGAGAAACCTCCATAACTATCATCATCACCATAAATCAAGAACAAGATTTTTAAAGTAAGTTTATACCTTCAATATTTTTAGTGGTTTTTGATAAAGTTTTGATGATATGGAGCTTGCACCTTCTTGAAATCACCTTTAAAACCCTCTTGGATCTTCAAATAAGCTTGAAACAAACTTGAAGTGATCTTGAATCTTCAAGAGATTGTTCAAAATTTGAAAATGTATGGAGGTGTGTGTGTGTTCGGTCGAGTTCAAGAAAGAGAGAGAGAATGAGATTTGTTTTAGATTGAGTTCTTGGAATATGGAAGATATTGGAAGATTTGGTGCATGCATAATCATCACCTTTCAATTTCTAGCCAACATGTGTAAGCGAGAGGAGAGAGAAGGCTATAAGTGGCCGCCACCTCATTGTCCCTCACACACACTCAAAAATACATACATATATTACATGTATATATAGACTAAACACATGTATTTTACTAGATACCGGGTATTTTATCTAGCGTTTTAATCCCGTTTTAAGACGTTTTAAATTATTTTTATCACTCTATAAAAATAAACTCACCAAAATATTACTGAAATAATTACCAGTTGCCTTGACTGGCTGCGTTGACAGCATTTTGTCAGATACGCGCAGTATCGCGCGGTACGCGCTTAAACTCGAAAAATAGAGTTTCTTAGCGTTTTAATTTATTTTTCCTTCCGGATATGATTAAAATTACTATTCTAATCATAACGAATTATTTTTAGGATTTTAACATTAATCGGGCGGTCACCGACGTTCGTTTCGCATTTTGTTCGTTATGAGATAAGCATTTATCTTATTATTGCCAACATAATTTTTATCGAAGTTTGGATTTACCAACACATCAAATATCACACATAAATATTAATATCAGTCAAATACAACTTTTTATTCATTCACGACACGTGTTCCATTTGTACGGTACAGCCTAAATAGCTGGGTATCACAGTCTCCCCCTGTTTAGGAAATTTCGTCCCCGAAATTCTATTCTACAGGTTTTGTTTTTCGCACTAGGTGGGAAGAGATGTGGATATTTCCGTTGCATCTGGTCCTGTCGTTCCTAGGTGAACTTAGGTTCACGTTTAGAATCCCAGCGGACCTTGACCAACTTAATCCTACTCCTCGTAAGTTTCTGAATTTTCCAATCCAGAACCTCTGCTGGTTCTTCGATAAATCTCAATTTATCATCCACTCGAACCACTCCAGGGGGTATAATCAGTGTCTCATCTGACAGACACTTTTTTCAAATTGGAGACATGAAACACGTCATGAACTCCACTCAACTCCTGTGGCAACTTGAGCCTATACGCGACTGATCCAACTCGAGATGCGATTTCGAAAGGACCCATATAACGCGGGCTCAGCTTTCCCCCTTTTCCAAATCTCACAACGCCTTTCCAAGGTGACACTTTCAACATCACTCTGTCACCAACCTGAAACTCCAACGGTTTCCTCCAGTTATCCGCATAACTCTTCTGTCGATCTGCGGCAGTTTTCAGCTTTCCCTTGATCTGGACAACCTTGTCGGTGGTTTCCTGGATAAGCTCGGGTCCGGTCAATTGCTTCTCGCCGACTTCAGCCCAACAAAGTTGTCACACCCCTTTTTACGGCGGAAGCACGAGGTGTGATCATGAAAGGTTCTCATTGCATACGAAAGGTAAACATACTACATGCTCAAAAATAACTTCAAACATTACATTACTGAAAACATAAGTCAAGTGTTTACAACACGAGATAGCATATTGTCTTAGAAGTTACAATTTTATTTTTCGATAAACATAATGACATCCAAGAGCATGAGTAAAACCGCGCGCACATCCATCCTAGTTACCTGAAATACATGTGAGTTTTTGGAAAAACTTCAACATAATGTTGGTGTGAATTCATGCAGTGATTGTTTTGAATGTTTAAATACTTGAATGAAAACATAGTATGTAACTTGTAGAATGTATGAATGTTTGAATGTAACCCGTAAAACGTATCTGTAACTGAGTACTATGATTGTATGAATGTATTTATTACATGTATCTGTAACTGAGTACTATGAATGTTTGAATGTGAGAGATCGCTAGTGGTTTGCAAGGCCACTAACATGTGTCACGACATAGGAAGCCACCAAATATAGGCATTTTTGTCGACTTTGACTGAGACACAGAAGCACTCATTGGTAGAAGTAGGCCAAGAGTGGGGTTGCCTGAAACCCATTAGATCTAACCTTTTGTTCCGCGGTCTGAATGTATACGTTGATTAATGGTGCTTATGGTACCCTATTCGGGACATGATCTAGAATGTTTCACTTGAATGTTTTGGTACTCCATTATACCATATGTAAACATTGTAACATTTGTAACATGCATTTCACCCCCGAAGTTATAAAACTGAAAACAGTTAAAAGAAAAGGGGGAGCATGAACTCACAACTTTGCGTTCCTTGCTTGATGATTCGTAGAGGCGCGTTTCGTCTTTCTCCATGTACGATGAGAGTTTCATCATTCACCAAAGGGATGCGAATGATTTTCTCGTGACAAATAACTTCAGCTTTGTTCTTGGACAACCAGTCCATTCCGACTACTACATCGAAGCTACCCCAATTGAATAGGTAAGAGGTCGATGCTAAATCTTCGTTCACCAAGTTCTAATGTGCAACCTCTAACAACTTTGCCCGACTCAACAAGTTTACCATTGGCTAGTTCTATGGAATAAGGAATTTCTAATCTACTAGATTCTATTCCAAGCATGCGTTTAAATTCCACAGACATGAAGCTATAATCGGCGCCAGTGTCAAATAGTATGGTTGCAAAATGATTGTTAATGAGGAACGTACCGTTGACTACATTAGGGTCCTCGCGTGCGTCCCTTGCTCCAATTACAAATGCTCGAGCCTGAGCATTGTTTCCTTTTGGGTAGTCCTTCATGAAATGATCATTGCTTCCACAACTGAAACATCCTTGATTCCGCCCAGCTATTACCATTCCGGTTACCATTGCCATTTCCACCATTGTTTCCATTACCATTACCATTGCGGCCTCCAATACCTTACCCCAACAATCCTCGGTACGGTGGCCTGGCTTTCCACAGTTCTCGCACTTCCCAACGCGACAATTTCCCACATGGTGAAAGCCACAGCGGTCACACTTGGGCAGAGTGCCCTGATATTTCTAAGTTCCAGACTCATTTGCAGCTGCGAAGGTTTTTGCCTCCATAGGTGGGTTAGTGTCACGCTTCTTGTTGTTCGAACCCTTGTTGTTGCTGCGGGTTGCTTGGCTCAGATTTGAATGCTTCCTTTTCTTGTCACCAGACGACTCAGCATGCGTCTCGGTCTTTTCAGTTGGGTTTAACGATAACTTCTTCATACGAACACAATCTTCAGTAAGGCTGACAGCCAGAGTTACAGCCTCGGTGATTGTTTGAGGTTTGGCCGAAGTTACCATGCCGCGGAACTCTGGGGCCAGTCCCCAAATGTAGCGTTCAACGTGCTTAAATTCGGGAGTCACCATGTAGGGAAGCACTCTGGACAGATCGTGGAACCTTCGAGTATAACCATTTATGTCAGCACCTTCCATGGTCAAGTGCCAGAACTCCGTTTCCAGTCTCTGGAGTTCAGCACGAGAGCAATACTTCTCTCTCATTTTTTCCTTTAGTTCATCCCAAGTTAGGCCATAAGCGGCATCATCACCCAAGGTTTGGACCTGCAAGTTCCACCAGGTCAAAGCTTCATCGACAAACAACCCAGTAGCAAAAGTGACTTGTTGATCCGCGGTACACTTGCTCATGCGGATAGTGGCTTCAGTTTTCTCCGTCCAGCGTACAAACGCTACTGCACCTCCTGTGCCGTCATGGTTCATTGGTTTGCAGTCGAGAAACTGCTTGAAAGTACAGCCCTGAGCTGCGTTTCCTCCAGATGAACCTCCGTTACCATTACGTCTGGCATTGCTTGGTCCACCACTGTCTGCAGTACGGGTTGCCTCGTAGTGGGCGATAGCTGCGGAGATTCTTTCCTCTAGTAGAGCGTTCAGTTCTTCAGCAGTTTTTGGCAGTGGGGGAGGAGGGGGTTGATCACGAGCGTTCACAGCTTTCCTGGGTGCCATGTTCTGACAGAACATAACACAACAGGGTTAGATATTTGTTTGATATCGTCATACTAGACAGTAGTAGTATATATATACACAGGCATATACCACATAAGTGACATCAAACAATTATTACTCTAGCAGAGTATTTAATAGGCTGGTGTTCATGTTTGACCCTTTTCTTGTACTGAGGGAATCTATACGTGACAAGACTTGCTCTGGTTCCTGTGCACTGAATTCCATAATTATGTATGCATCCATAATTACGTAACTCCTTGCACAGTCCGCACAGTTCGTTTCATCCTCGTATCACTTCCTTCAGATAGGCCATTGTTTTCAGGTAAAGTCACGCATACTAGTGACATTCTACTTCTAGCATATGTATTTAGCAATTATCACACATAATCGCAAGTAATTCTTAATCACAGACAAGTGCTACTCCAGTGCACCCTAAGTCTCGTAGTGTCTTTTCTAGACTCATGTAATCAGTTTTAGGTAGTGGATGTCGCGGAAAGTTTTATGCAATGAAAACTTTTTGAAAAATCGTTTTCGTGAAAGGATCCTAGTGATTGTAGTCTAGACTCGAGAAGGAATCCTGGTTCACTACAATCGCAGTTCTGATACCAATCTGTCACACCCCTTTCTGCGGCGGAAGCACGAGGTGTGATCATGAAAGGTTCTCATTGCATACGAAAGGTAAACATACTACATGCTCAAAAATAACTTCAAACATTACATTACTGAAAACATAAGTCAAGTGTTTACAACACGAGATAGCATATTGTCTTAGAAGTTACAACTTTATTTTTCGATAAACATAACGACATCCAAGAGCATGAGTAAAACCGCGCGCACATCCATCCTAGTTACCTGAAATACATGTGAGTTTTGGAAAAACGTCAACATAATGTTGGTGTGAATTCATGCAGTGATTGTTTTGAATGTTTAAATACTTGAATGAAAACATAGTATGTAACTTGTAGAATGTATGAATGTTTGAATGTAACCCGTAAAACGTATCTGTAACTGAGTACTATGACTGTTTGAATGTATTTATAACATGTATCTGTAACTGAGTACTATGACTGTTTGAATGTGTGAGATCGCTAGTGGTTTGCAAGGCCACTAACATGTGTCACGACATAGGAAGCCACCAAACCTAGGCATTTTTGTCGACTTTGACTGAGACACAGAAGCACTCATTGGTAGAAGTAGGCCAAGAGTGGGGTTGCCTGAAACCCATTAGATCTAACCTTTTGTTCCGCGGTCTGAATGTATACGTTGATTAATGGTGCTTATGGTACCCTATTCGGGACATGATCTAGAATGTTTCACTTGAATGTTTTTGTACTCCATTATACCATATGTAAACAATGTAACATTTGTAACATGTATTTCACCCCCGAAGTTATAAAACTGAAAACAGTTAAAAGAAAAGGGGGAGCATGAACTCACAACTTTGCGTTCCTTGCGTCGTAAACTTCACCAGATTTGCTTAATTAACGTCGTGACCTATACGTGTTTTCTTAACGTTAGTCACTAGACTTGTATCGTACAAGTACAAGTCACTGTCTTTTATGTATATGTTTTCTTGTGTTACAAATAATTCATATTTTTAACTAAGTGTCTTACTTATATTATTTTCTCAAAAATGAATATAAGTTTCTTGTATTTTGCACTTTGCACCCGAGTTATGTATCTTGTATGTTGTATGTGTATTTTTGTTACAAAAATTATGGCGAGGTTTATATTCGAAAAGCATAGTTTAGAACACACTAGCAAACATTTGTCTAGAAAAATATTTACTAAGTGTTAGGATTTTCAGAAAATTTCACCATAGTCTCCTTTGTAAATGGAGGTGTCCATGCTAAGTAGCATATCATTTTCTTTTACATATATCCTGTAGATTTTTCTCACATAACCAACCCGAAAATCAGACATGCAATACACTACTTATGTCATTTCAGCTTTATTCATCAAAACTGGACTGTTTTCGAGCATTTTAATAAAATAGTTAACCTTCTCCAAAAATTCCCAATTTTTTACAGAATGTCATATACGATCCAAATATTATTGTGTAAAAATTTCGGGGTCCAGTTCATTACCAATATTTTATAGAAATTCATTTACCGGACTGCAATCAGATTTGTCACTTTCTGACTGCAGTCTACAGAATAATTCACTAAAAATTAATCGTAAGTCCGATTAATGGAATTCCACTGGGGGAATTACGGAGACAACAGTGACCATCTACAGTAAAAATTCCATGAGCTGATTCCACTCAGTTTTTAAGTTATGACTCCGAATACAACACACTTTTTCAGCAGTAAAATCGCAGCTTGAGCTGCTGTCCAAAAATAGTTCTTCAAAAATAGTAAAAGACCTCGAAAAATTACGATTTCAGTGCCATTTGATCCGTTTTTCGAAAATACATAATTTAGGCTTCAGAAAGTCAGTTTTGCGAGTTATAATGATCAGTTTACAGCCGTTTGAAGTTGGCTAAAAATGTAATTCAGCATGTTTATTTATAGTTTAGACGTTACTAAATCGCATCAACTAATGTCCGAACAACGGGTTTATCAAGAAACCAACGATCAAATATCATGCATGATTTAACCCAACCCTCATCCAACAAGATTTCATCTTCACATAATCTTTTATGTTCAAGTTTCATGTAAGGTTTCATATTCATCATCTTAGTGTTCTTGTTACTTTAGTGTTTAACATAAGCATCATACTACAAATTTTAGCCATAAAATGAGATGATCAAAGGTTAAACAAGAGCTTACTACTAGCTTATAGCTAGGGATGATTCTCTAGTGCAAAGATGAAGAAAAGATAATGAAGAAGGCAAGAACAAAGCTCCTTTGAATGCTCTTCAACTTGCAACCTCCATGGATCACCTTCAAAGCTTTGAATGGAACTTGATGTTGGAGAAGATGAAGATGTGAAAGTGGTGGTGGTGGGTTCGGTTTGGGGGAGCCGAAAGTGAGAGAGAGAGAGAGAGTGAGGCGAGAGAGTAAATCTCGTGAATGATGGTTGTGATCTTGAGACATTACTTTATAGATCTTTCCATCATATTTTGTCTAGATTTGCAAGCAAAGATCCAATAAATAATTGATACAAAATCTTGAGCAAGATATGAGCACATGGTGGATGATTTGTGGGTCCACCTATGGACCGAAAATCGGTTTAGGGGGGGGGGGGTTAATGTAAATTTTGTAACTAGATAGTAATGGTAGTTCAATTCCAAGTAATATGCTTTCATATATTATTTATTTGATATATAGTGGGTGTTAGGGTGTTCGGTGATCACTACTAGCTAAGAAATAAATAAACAATGTGTTTGGCAAAATTTTAGTGTCCCGGGTAATGTCCGGTTGTTCGGTTAAATACCGGTTCGTTAAGTGTTAAATTGCACCGTTTAGCGTCTTTCTTGTACCCTTTTGCACCCCTTTCAATTCCTGACACTTAAGGAAATATTCTGGAAGATAAGACATAATTTCTGCATGATATTTATAAGTTTAAAAGATGGTCATAGCTGAATTTAATAAAATTCTGCACTTAAAGTGCGTTTCGGGTGCTTTTTAGTGCGTATTTTAGCTTTCGGAGCGTCTGTATGTGTAACCCTTGTATGTACTCTTGGGTTTTAATGCATTCTTGTCGTTGGACCTACACCTAGGCCCCAGTTCTAATGTCTGACTGCTTTCTGCAGAGTTGTTGACATATTGTGTTTTACCGGTGAGTTTACTAGTATTTTTGACGCAACGCTCTTGTTAATGCATAAAGCAATATTTTGTAGTATTTATCGTGCATGAATTCACTTGTATAGTATGTAATCAGACAATGTTGACGTTTAAGCACATAATTGTAGTCATTAAATAATAATTAAAGTGTACGGAAATTACCGGTTTGTGCCAGTTGTCACAAAAGTGGTGATCGACACTTCCTTCCATACAAGGCTTCAAATGGAGCGGCCTTGATACAAGTGTGGTAACTATTGTTGTAAGAAAATTCAGCCAAAGGCAAATGAGTATCCCAACTTCCACCGAAATCGATCGCACACGCTCTCAACATATCCTCTAATGTCTGAATGGTCGGGTTGTGATGGCGAGTTTTGGATCTAGTTATGTTGTGGTGATGGTGGCAGGTGGTTGGGTGGTGATGATGGTTGTGGTGGTTGGGTGGTGGTGGTGATAGTCGGCGGTTGGTGGAGGTAGAGAGAGAGAAAGTAGAAAAAGATAGTGTGTATGTGTTTTGAAATGCATAATTTGGATTTTTTTTCAATATATATATATATATAAGGTTCATGCGAGAACCACCTTTATTGCGAGAACCGCGAGAACCAATGTGAACACAACAAAATAAACCCACTACACCACCAAAAACCTAAAAAAACCTAAACCCCCCCCCCATTAAAAAAAAACCTAAACCCCCACCCTTTATTCACAAAAAGTAGCGATTTTTATAAAAAAAATATATTTTTTTTTGTGTTTTTAGATTTTTTAGGTATTTTTTGTTGTGTTCATACTGGTTCTTACGGTTCTCGTAATAAAGGGTGGGTTCCTAACGGATCCTTCTCTTATATATATATATATATATATATATATATATATATATATATATTTTAAATGAGTTGAACAAATTTGATATAAAAATGAAAATATATAAAAGAGTTAATTACTATTTTCGTCCATGTGGTTTGTTAAAAATCACTATTTCAGTCCATTAGTTTAAAAATTGGGATTTCAGTCCATGTGGTTTCACTTTCGTAACCATTTTATTCCCTGTGGTTTCACTTTCGTAACCATTTCAATCCATTTTTATGTTAAGTACAGGGACTGAAATGGTTACGAGGTGGACTGAAATGGTTACGAAAGTGAAACTACAGGGATTGAAATCACAATTTTTAAACTACTGGACTGAAATAGTGATTTTTGACAAACCACAAGGACAAAAACAGTAATTAAATCTATATAAAATGACTGAATTGCCCTTTGAGTTAACACAAGATGACCCATTCTATATACTCTTAAAAGACAAAGTTGGTTGAAACCCCAACGGCTTTGCCTTCCCCTCCCTTATACTTTCACGATGTTGCAATTTTAGTCCCTTAACTTTGATATCTTCAAAGTTTAATAAAATTACAAATTTAGACCCTAAACTACTACTCCATTTTACAAATACTTTTCTTTTGACACCCAAGCTTTGTGGTAGTTTCCTTTTCAGCCCCAACTTTGTTATAGTTCTTTTTTATCCCAAAACTTTATCAAATTTTATCTTTACCTTTTCTTAGCCCTTAAGTTTACGAAATGCAATTTTTAACCACTTAACTTTTTATGAACTTTTTAAACGCCACTTTGAGCCCTTCGAGAGTTTTTGTCTTGACGATATAAATTCGAGTTAGTCAGGTCGCGTATAATACGTTATGATTGTACGATATAAATTCGATTTACGTTACGTTTTGATCCAATTGCAATACAACTATAGGATACATTGAGTTCAATCGGATACGTCAAAACGCGGATTTTCATATGGTTAACACATCACGTAATGCTTGGACTAATCGGTTCGATATTTGCGAAGCACCCGCGCCGCAACGCGCGCGGGGGTCTTATTACTAGTTAAACTAAAATGATAACGTTAAAAACGTTTGGACCCATAAGCAATTAGTAAAATGAGCAAGGGCATTTTAGTCTGAAAAATAAAAGAGAAAAATTGGTGATGTTGAAGGAAAGATGAGCCTGTGTGTTAGTCATTGAGGTGCTTCAGCTGCAATGGCGACCATGGTATCCCGAGCCCCAATAAACCCTACGCATAAGCCCATCACCACCACCTCCTCCTCCTCCATTTGGGATCAATCGAAAGCAAAATTCCCCCTCCTCCACAGACGCCAATTTCGTATATCAGCATCATCTTCTTCTTCCATTCAAGGAGGCACCAGCGAAGGCAAAACCACTTCTCTTCCAAGTATAACCTCCTCCTCCTCCTCCTCCTCCTCCTCCTCTTCCTACCTTACGTTTCATTTCATTTCGTTTTACAAGATTCTTTTGTCTGATTCTGAAATATTTTAGGGCCTTTGACCTCCACCGATTTGACTGGATTGCCATCTGAAGGCTCTCGAATTCGTGTTGCTTACCAGGTTAGTTTCATTTCCAGAAAAGCATTTGTTTTTCATACATACATACTGATACCCTTACTTACTTGGATTGGCAAAAGGGAGTTCCAGGGGCCTACAGTGAATCTGCTGCCGAGAAGGCTTACCCTAACTGTGAAGCAGTCCCTTGTGAACAGTTTGAAACTGCATTTGAGGTCTCTCATTCATCTTCACTGCTTATTTCTTCTTCTGATTCTGATTCTCATGAGATAATATTATTTTGTATTCATAGCATAATAACCTTGTTGACTGACTGACTGACTATTAGCCAAATACAATTGCATATTTATTTTTAATTTAATTTAATAGAAACAAATCATCTACTCTCCTAGTGGTTACAATGATCTAACTGCAGGCTGTTGAGCGGTGGCTAGTGGACCGAGCGGTTTTACCTATTGAGAATTCTTTAGGAGGAAGCATTCATAGGAATTACGACCTGTTACTTCGACACAGATTGCACATTGTTGGGGAAGTCAAACTTGCTATTCGTCATTGCTTGCTAGCTAATCATGGTGTCAAAATAGAACATCTGAAAAGGGTTCTTAGCCATCCACAGGTATCTTTGTGTTTGTTACTTACACCCAGCCAATTATCTCATTTGAAAAGCAAACCCGTAATGGTCTTACAGGCTCTTGCTCAATGTGAGAACACTTTAACAAGACTTGGAATAGTCAGAGAAGCCGTGGATGATACTGCTGGTGCTGCAAAGGTATCCTTTTTAAGCAACATATATATAGTTTGAAGGAGAAAGGTATGCAAATAACAAAAATTCTCTTCCATCCTCCTGGCAGCATGTTGCTCTCCATCAACTTGATGATACTGGAGCAGTTGCTAGTGCCGCTGCTGCTAAGATTTATGGATTAAATTTGCTTCAACAAGATATCCAGGTACGTACGTAAGTACCTCTAGGATATTATTATATCTTGTTTGGTTTTGGCTTATGGCGGAAAAACTTACAATTGTTATGAGTTGTTTTTCAGGATTATTCAGATAATGTGACTCGATTCTTAATGCTGGCTAGGGAACCCATAATTCCACGTACAGACAGACCATTCAAGGTTTGCTTACTGTTAAAAAAAGATGATTATTATTATTATATCTTACCTTGATAACATCATCTCAGACAAGTATTGTGTTCTCACTGGATGAGGGTCCTGGGATGCTTTTCAAGGCACTTGCAGTGTTTGCTATGAGACAAATAAATCTAACCAAGGCAGGTTTCTTTTCTTTCTGAATTCCTTTTTCATCACTCACAATTTGCTTTTGTTTGGGAGTTTAACTTACCTATTAAGTGCAGTGCAGATTGAAAGCCGCCCTCTGCAAAGGCAGGCTTTACCTGCTCATAATGAAAGTACCAATGGGACCCCTGGGTATGTAAAGGAACGAACCAACAACATCTTACCTTTTTCTTTTGAATGTATTCTTTGATTTAGTTCCTCTTAAACTTGTACAGGTCTTTTCCTTACCTTTTCTATGTTGACTTCCAAGCATCTATGGCAGACCAAAGGGCCCAAAATGCTCTTTCCCATCTGAAGGTACTTAACTTGTTTAGCTAGCATCTAAGTCAGCTACTCATGTTGTTACTGTGTTTTCAGGAGTTTGCTACTTTCTTGAGTGTGCTAGGCAGTTACCCTGAGGATGTCACCATATGAATCAATCAAATACAGCTCAGTCGTGCTTGGTAAGACTGTCATCCTTTTATTGGCAACATGTTGAATGATGCTGGTAATTAATTATTATGTAATGTAATGTAATTTGAAGGTCATAACATCTACCTTACATAAATTATTATGAGGTAATATCACCGAGTTTAGACCAATTGAGGGTTTAGGTGTAAATCTATAAAATTCACAGGAGATGATGATATCAGCAAATGTTATATTATTATACATCAACAAATTTGACTCTAAGATATATATCCATTTTTTAGTTGCATACTTGTATTCTCTGAGAAATATCAATTGCATTGCATTATACTCATCCATCTATAACTGATGTGTTCAAATTCCCAACAGTCTTTCCTCACATCCTCTTGCTATTATTTGTTTTGGTTATAAATTTAATCATCGTATGATAAAATTCATTTAATTATTAAGACGAAAATTGTTGTGATGTTTTTAACAAAGGCCAATTAGGTCTAAACTAACAACGATACATTCTATTGCTCTCTTTTTCTTTTTTACATTGCATGCATATATTTAGGAGGTTGAAAATGGACGTTGGGTGACTTTTAATCCGTTTGACATGTTTCTTTCTTACCATAGTTTTTCCAATTAACACAACCAGATTGTAAGTAGATGGGTTGAAACTCTCATCTCCTGGAGAGGTCTCAGATTTCTTCTACTTGTACTGGTTTCTGCCTTGACCTCTCAAGGCCACAACTCAGTATGCTGTGGGTTCTTATGGTTAATGAAAAAAATGGTAGGAAAGGTTCAAAACACAGAGGTGTGGAATTGCTTATGTTTAATACTCATCTCATTTCTTTTGTAGAGGCCTCTGGAATTGGTACCAAACATCGTTTTTATCATTATCGTCCTTCCAATCGGTAGCGTTTCGACTTGAAGTAATAGAGCTTTTTTGTTTTTTCTTACATCAATAGAGACCTCACACTGGAATGTGGGTGTTTCCTGTTGCATTTATTAATTGGATTTGGTATTTGTTCATCTATGATGTATTTATTTACTTGGAAACTTATTTAATATCATGTATGGATCAAATATTTATTATCCATTGGCCCGTCCATCATCGCCTCTGTTTGCAACTGCATTGAATCCTAATCACACCCCTAGCTTAACAAATTCAATTGGTTAAAAATTATTATAATTGTTGCAAACTAGAAAATAGAGTAAACTGCCATTTTGGTCCCTAAGGTTTGGCCAGTTTTGCCACTTTAATCCAAATCTCAAAGTTTTTGTATTTGGGTCCCTATGGTTTTAGTTTTGTTGCCATTTTGGTCCAAAAGTGAAATCTGACCAGATTTGTCTTGTAAAATCCTGCTATTTTGTCTTTTTTCCTTAGAGGTAAAATGGTCAATTTTAATAAAAAAGAAAAAAATAGTTTATGTAAAACAAATCATCACCCTCACTTCTTCTTACCCAAATCACCAACATCACTATCATGTCTCTCTCTTCTCAAACAATCACCACCACCATTGAAGATCCACCACCACCACACCTCCACCACAAAACACCCACTACCACCACTACAAGCATCGCACTCTCTCTCTCTCTCTTTGTGAAACCTCTGTCCAACCCTCTTGCCAGACACCATAAAAGTACAGAACCTTCTTCATCTTCCCCCAAATCCCAAACCCTAGTTCACCTGCTCAGCCGCCAAACACCACGTGAAAGCAAACCGGTGCCACACTGCCACCACCGTCACCTCCGAAGATCGAATATTCAACTCAAACACGTGTTTAACTACCACCTCCGTCACCGCCACCACCGTCGCCCTCACCACCTCCACCATCACCATCACCGCCGCCACCCCAGACACCCTCACCTCCTCCACCATCACCTCCTCCTGAAGATTTATTGTTCTTGTGAATCACCTCCTCCTGAATCGGATTTATCATTCTGATGATTGTGAAGTAGATCGGAACCTGAATCGGATTTATTGTTCTTGTGAAGCAAATGAGAACCTGATGATTGTGAAGTAATCGCTCGAACAGAATTTGAGCGGTTATTTCAGATCTGAAATCGAAACTTGTTTCTCTCTCTAAGTCGACTCTCACACAATCAACTGCGTATACGATGAACATAGACGAAGAACATCAATGATTCGATGAAGATGAACTGGAAAAGATTAGAAACTGAAGCTGAGCTCTTGAATCTGATATGCCAGTTGTTTATGAGGTTGTGATTTTATATGGCCAAACCTTAGGGTCTTAATTTAATTATTTTAATTCATAATGTGTTATAATAAAAATAAAATAACTATTTTGCCCCTGAGAAAAAAAGGACAAAATAGCAGGATTTTACCAGACAAATCTGGTCAGATTTCATTTTTGGACCAAAATGGCAACAAAACTGAAACCATAGGGACCTAGATACAAAAACTTTGAGATTTGGACTAAAGTGGCCAAACCTTAGGGACTAAAATAGCAGTTTACTCTAGAAAATATTTTGAAATTTGGTTGATATTAGAACATCTAGAAACATATTAGTTGAAATAATGCTGTGTATGTGTGCAAGATTCAATCTTAATTAGTTTCTTGATAAAGAGCCCGTTTTCTAGCAATTTGGTAACAATGCAATGAAAATCTCAAGTGTTCGGAATTGGAATGAGAATTCATGTAAAAATTGAAATTTGATTTGTAATTTAGGTGTGTTTGTTTAGCAAAATAAAATGTAATTTGAATGAAATTGGAATGTAGATTTCATTTTTTGCGTTGTTCAATTTCAATTTATTTTCCTGTTGAAACCAACCAAAAGGAGTGAAATCAACATTTCAATTTCATTAAGATTCCATTTCATTCTGTGAAACGAACACTACCTGAGGACTCAAATTGAAAATAAAATGTGAACTTGCTCAAAATTAAATTAAAATAAGAATAAGATTTCAAATGGGATTTGGTCTCATGTTGGGAGAATACATTGCCAACAGTCGGTAAAAGATCAGATTTTCGCTTTCAATATGGTGAGGGTTCAAATCCAATTAGTGACAAAAATTAGCCGTTCAAAAAAAAAAGAAAGATAAGATTTTGTCTCTCTCTTGGTTCAACGGATAGTAGTAACTCATTTCCTAGCAAGTCCGGAAACACCATTTGTTTTGCTGTCTTCTCCCATGAAGCTCATGAGATCTATTCTATTCCTCATAAAGCTAAAATAATATTTTCACCTACAAAGAATTTACGAAAAACAAAATTCTTGTTATGAATATATTTATTATTAATGTGGTTATCAATACCAAAAATAGATTAGCTTTCTCTCCAAGTTTTGTACACCTATATATACCACTATTGTATCTCATTGTAAATCATACCTATCAATGAAATATCAGTCTCTTTCTCCCTACATCTATTTCTCTTATTGTTTGCTATTAGACTAGTAGGTCGTTGTTTCACAACACGTTATCAACACGAGTTCGCTCGTTGCTCTCTTTTTCCTTTTACTTTAAATCCATCGTCTACCTTCGCATGATGCCGGCCACTACGTTTATAGAATTACGAAACAAGATAAGCATTGCAGGTCCGTTGCTCTTACAACCACCGGAATCAATCAGAATTGATCATCTAACTCCACACATATCAGGTTATTTTTTTTTACTCAAATCCACGTTGGTTCATTTGCAAAGTAATTGACTTCTGTTAATTAGTTTTTTAATGAATTTATTCTCAATGGAAGTGGGATTGGGAGAAAGTTCTGTTTTATTATAGTTACTATATTATCTCTAATCGATGAAATCTTTATGAGTATAATATTTTATATATTGTATAGTTTATGATCATAACATATTATATATAGGAGATGGGATTAAAATTGTTAGATGTATGACTAGTTTGTTTTAATCTTTAGTTTTACAAGGAATATTATCTTTTAATTGAAAATTGATTACCGATATTTATTCTCTCGTAAAAAAAATCATTCCAAATTTAACTTCCTCCTTATATTGAATCTTTGCATTAATTTAATTTATAGTTCATTTATCCTACATTTAATAGGAATAGTATTTGAATTTACGGGATAAATAAAACTAATTTATGTGCTATTTACTATTATTGTAATTATTTATTATATTATTGATCAATATATGTTTTTAGTAAGATGTGTGAATATATGAAGATTCTCATATTATATTATATATGTTTTTAGTAAGATGTATGAATATATGATGATTCTTATATTATATTATATGTTATTAAAGATACCAATTTTATAATCATATGTCGAATCCAATATCCTCTATTTTATAATGATTTACATGCCTTGATCAAATCTGTTATTTTTGGTATCCAAAATATATTGTATTTCTGTTATTACCATACTCTGAGTAATTACAAATATTGCTTTCCATATGCTTAGTATTTTTGACATACATGGTCATTTGTCATTTAGTATAGCATGTATGAATTTTGCCTTCTGAAAGTAAGATTAGGTGGTGCATAAGTTGTGAGTTGCTTTAGCTGCATATAGATTATTATATTAAGAAAAAATATATGCTTTTATTTAATCTTTTCATTTACGTTCATTAGAATATGCATACTTGCATTTGATATTTAAAATTTGATATATGTTCCTGATCCATGACAATATTATTACATGTTGGATAGTTTCATTGAATCCATGACAATATTGTTAAATGTGGAGTAGTTTTAAATTAACCAATTAAGTAAACTGGTTAAGTTTTTCTTTATGTGATTTCGTTATACTAAACAAAAATCAATTGTATATAAAGTTTTATATAAGAAAATAATACGTAAGATTTGCCATAAAGATTCATGATAACTTGTATTATATGTTGGCATGTTATATATTTATTCTATAATTTGACTTTATGGTATATCATCTATTGTGTATGCTATCATTTATTTATATGCATAGTAGTATTGAAAAGATCAAAATCATAAAGTTATGTTTCACTGCAACTATCGTAAGAGTATATATATGTTTTGATATGACACCCAAAGTGTCATACTCTCGAAATTTCATCATCAAATTACAAAAGATGGTAAGATGTTAGAGCGATAAATCTTATATGACTCGGGTGTTTAACTACTTCTCAATTGGTGTTAAGCAAAGGGAAGATTATTTCTAAGAAAAAATACATAATATTTTTTCCATTAGTCACAGCGAGATATGCTCATTAAGTAGCAATATTATTAAAAGAGTATGAAAGATTTGAAGTGACTTTATATCCGTTTGTCTAAGAAAATAATGAAAATCATGAAACCTATTTGGTTCTACTCCATTCCTTGAAGTGAATGTAACTATATATTGATCATCGTGATCATGGATATAATTGAGAAATTTATAATGGTCATATTAATAATGAGATTGGCCATACAACTTGCTATGATAACTATGTTAACAATGAGATTGATCACAAGAAGTGGCAAATTATGGGAGTGATTATATGAGAACATAATGTGTAAAAGGTAAAAGTTATATAACATAATGTGTTGTTCTCTCGCATAATGCAACTGATACACATATGATCCCATAAACCAGAAGTTAATGTATCATGATTATTTACTTAATTGGCATGACCGGTTAGACCACACCGTGTCAATGATGATGTGAAATGTATTGAAGAACTAGAAGATTCTTCAAGTTGGTAATTAGCATGCAATATTTGCTCTCAAGGGAAATTCCTTATTTACCAACCAAAGTAGGGTGAGAATCCCTAAATATTCTAGAAGTTATTAAAGGATATGCATATCCCAACATGATACCATTTAGTGTTTTAAATCAATGCATCGTCTAAATGGTTATCAAATCCACAACCTGAAGTTTGTGTGATTGTGTCTTAGCTAATGTAATAGCAAGCATATTAATCCTGATTGATATATTTATTTTGGTAATAATAAAAGTTAATTCAATTCCCTAGCTATTAATGATCGGCGGAATAAGTGTTGAATTTCTTGTAGATTATGTTTATGCATGAAATGCTTTTGTTAAGACGATCATTGAATGTCTATGATTGATAACAAAGCCAATAATCATGAGAGCAAGTTAATGTTTATATACGAGTACATCTAATTTTACATGAAATAACATTAATTCACATCAAGCCAATTTGTTGTAATAGTTTCTCCCCATTATAGTTGGTTTTTAGTCAGGAACCAAAGATGTCCCTTCTAAGATTTTGGTTGTGCGGTATATATATTGATTCAACACTACGCACAATAATGGGACCTTAAAAGTTGGTTGATAATATATGATAACGAATAAAGCCTTTCACGAGATATTTATTTATGGCTCAATTAATTGATATCCATCTAAATGGATTAACATTCCCAACATCAGGGGGAGATATAAAACAGTTGGAAAAGAAATGAGTTGGTATGAATTATCATTGATCCTCAAAAAAATAAAAGTGTGAACCAGAAGTTCAAAGAACAACTCATTTACAAATATTAGCAAATATATTACCAGACGCATTCAGTGACCTTAAAAAGGTGACTATGTCACATATACCAACTGCTAATGCTCCAATTAAGATGAGTGTCCCAGAAGGACAATCACCACATTTTTGTAATGAGTCTATTGCACGTCTGAAGCGTGGTAGACCAGTCGATTTCAATAATGAAATTCCTCGAAAATTGGAGCAAGTAATTAAGATTGTCAAGTCGAGGTTATAGTAATAAGATTTCCTGAAGAGACAGTAGACATGATGGTTCAAGAATAACCTCAGGTACCTGATGTGACAACCCGCACTAAACCAGGTATCCGTACGACTTAATTAATGATTAATTACTGCTTAATTACTGTGCTTGCTTGAACTAGCTGATGAACTGCTACTTAAATACTGATACATGTACTTACTTGCATCATACTTGCTTGCTGTCACTACATTATTTACATACGGCACTTTAGTGACAAACATGATGCACAAAGAGCACAGTAGCACAATACACGGATAACCTATTGAACATGCTGATAAAGCCAGCATCAGGCAGACACTGCCTCTAAGGCCTGCAAGAGCCTGAAATGATTTACTACACTAGCAGTGAGTGTAGGATACAAGGGTTGTAGAACTGCGTCTCTAGGAATAAGATACACTGACTGGATGTGCCTAAAACGTACTTTAAGTACAAAACACAGCACTTTAATAAATAATCCAGCTCCTAGCTGACTAGTAAAGTGCCAAAATATGGGGAAAATACTACTAGACACTTTCTAAAGTGTCGGAACTAAATTGTGTCACTAAAAATAACAATAACGACACTTTAAAGCTTTTGTAACGCTTTAACGGATTACTATCCAACCAAACAACCGGACTTTACCCGGAACATGAAAATATTATTATTTTCACTATTTATATTTTTCTGAGCCAGTTAGGGTCCCTGATTACCCTAACACCCGTTGTAACATACTACACACAAGTAACTGGGTTAATTACCTAACTTAACCAATCTATGCTTAACTAAACTAGTTGATTTCGAACCAAGACCCCCCCCCCTCTTGACCGAATTCGGTCCCCTAGGGGACATATCTTGTACTAGAGATTTGCATAATCTAACCTTGCTAAATATCTAGCCTACATACTTACCATTGGTTATTACACACTAAGCTTGTCTATAAGAGCATGAGTTCACTTAACATAATTATCCATCATCACAACTCACAACAAAACCTCCTCTTTCTCTCTACACTAGCTACGGCCGAACACCCCCTCCCCACACATCCATTTTCGGTTCTTGTTCACCCCATTCCAAGATCATACAAGCTTTAAGGGTTGCGTATTAGGAGTCTTGGTGCACTCGAAGTTCGAAGGACCTCTTTCGTTGGCTTTTATCCACGCGTTTTTCGCCAAGAATCTTCCCTAGCCTTGAGCTAGAGGTATAACACTTAAAACTCATTTTTGAACTTATCTAAAGTGGTTAAAAGGATTGTTGTCGGTTAAATCTCGTTAAAATGCAAGATGATGATCAAAAGTCTACTAAAAACATGTAAAGTGGTGGTTAATAGCATCTAACTTGTGTAAAAGTTGTAGTATTTGAAAGTTGTGATTATCTAGACCCGATCTATGATTGTGGTAGCTCGGATCACCATTTAACCCGGTTTGGTAAGATCATGGATCTTAACATAAGCTTGTTTTGATTAGCACAAGGGTTAAAAGGTGAAACTCTACCACACATGAAACATGAACTTGTGTAAAAGTATTTTTACTTGTATAATAGTGTTTAAAACTAGCAGATCTACGTATCTGCAAGTGGTATTTTCAAAGAACCACACATTTAAGAAACCATGTATTTCAAAGGATGGATCTTACACAAACAAACATGATATTTTATAAACCACAAGTGTGTAAACACTTGTGAGATGAAAAGATCCGACAAAGAACTAGTTTTGTCAAATGTTACTAGAAGTTGTAAAGACGGATTTCTCTAAAAACGAGGTTTTTACGAGGTTAAAATTACTTTATATAAAGATCCACAAAATATAATGGGATTTACACTATAAATTCGGAAAAACTACAAGTTCATGCGATTATGCGATTTACATACTTGTGGACTAGTTAAAATGTTGAAAAGTTGTTTGATAATGTTGAGAACATTGATTGATTGATTTGTTAAAAGAAAATGATACGCTTGAAAGCGTGGCCACCTCCAGTTACAGGGGAAACTCTGGCGAATTTTTTCTAAAAACCTAACACTTAGAAATATTTACACCACAAGTGTTAGAATTATTTTTGACATATTTTCGAAATATAAATTTCGCCATGACTTTATTTACTAATTTTCGGAGGTGGGATTTTCACAAAATTTAACGTGATAAATATATATTGTCACAACACTGTTTATGATTATTTTGTGAAAACACATAAATATTATTTTTAGAGTAAAAATAATATTTACGAACGATTAACGATCCCAAAATAATACGAACGCTTGCACATGAATATATAAGTTACACCGGTAATTATATTACCACTCGATTATTAAAACGTAACTTACGCACATGTATTGTATCCCCCATCCTTGGGAAGGAAATTAACTACCAAGTATATACGAAATGTAAACGCGGAATAGTTGCCTAACTATTTCCCAAAGACTTAAACTATAAAGCTAAGGCACGGCCGTCCGTCTAATAGAATTAGCACTTGTAGGTCGTCGCACAGCTTTCAGTTTCGGAGACACTTGGTAGAGACGCTTCACAGTGAGTTCATGTCCCCCTTTTCTCTAACTGTTTTCAGTTTTCTTAACTGCGGGGGTGAAATACATGTTACTTTGTTTACAAGTACTACTATACACGGTATGTTAACGTAAGGAGGTTTACTACTTAGATCATGTGAATGGGTAGGCAGAACACCGAGGGACTTAAGCGGTAGATCTATCTGGGTGTAGCGAGCCCAACTCTAGGCCCAACAGAACGGACCTCTGTGAGGACCAACAGAACGGACCTTGAGTGACTTGGTTGCCCGACGCAAAAATCGGCTAGGGTTGAGTCTTCCTACTTGCATTTCACACATGCTAATGGCCTTGCAAACCATTGGTGATCTCTTTTCCTTACACTGCTACATACCAGGAACTTTCATACTTACAAGTGTTTTACTTACTCACTTGCACATGAACTCGCTCAACATTATTGTTGATTTTTCAACTTACATGTATTTCAGGAAATTAACGAGATCTGGCACGGTATGGCATGTTTTCCGCTGCACTAGTTTCCGAGGTCATCCGGGGTTTAGGGGATGTGTCTCTTTCCTGGACAAGACACAATCCTTAAACCATGTTTGTTTTATGTTTAAGTTTGTAATGTCTGTTGAACAAAGTTATGGTTGTTAGGGTATGTTCCCGTTAAAACAATGGTACTGTATTTGGTTTACAAAACTTAATGGATGATCTTGCATGTTTTTAACTCATATAGCTTTGTTGTGATTAAGCTATGGTATTAAGAAGTCACACCAAAATTAACCACGCTTCCGCAAAGCCAGGGTGTGACAGCTTGGTATCAGAGCTCTGATCATAGCGAACTAGGATTCGTTCTCGAGTCTAGACTATGATCACTAGGGCTCTCACGAAAACATTTTTCTGCATACCACGTAAGTCCAGATCCAAACTTTTTACAAACAAATGTTGAGCACATTTTATTCTTTATTATAGGCTCGGTCTGAGAGGCCGAGGCTCGGTCTGAGAGAACGAGGTAGTTGGCTAGTGGGACTAGGAGAATTGGCTAGTGGGACTAGGAGAATTGGCTAGTGGGACTAGGAGAATTGGCTAGTGGGACTAGGAAGAGCAGTCTGAGAGGCTGGGAGGCTAGTGGGACTAGGAGAATTGGCTAGTGGGACTAGGAAGAGCAGTCTGAGAGGCTGGGAGGCTAGTGGGACTAGGAAAATGATTTGAATGCTTACTTGGTAACTTATGTGATTATTTGATTATATGATTGACTGTTTGTGCATGTTTGTGTATATGTTACAGACACATGGATTCTACAGACACTGGTGGTTCAGGCACCACAGGCCCTAGGCCTATCGTATCAGACGACCTTGAGTCATCGGAGCACGAGGTTCACACGTCCGACGTCATGAGCACAGATGAGGACGATTTCCAGCCCTTCGCATTACCTGACGGTGCTGGCGAGCTCGCAGATGGTCCTTTAGCCGGGGATCTACCACTGGCAGTGATCCCTGCCCCTATACCGCTTGCTTCGTACCCTGTTATGCCCATCGACGACGAGGAGGATGATGTCGATATGTTTGAGGAGGAGCCTTTCGAGGAGGATGCTCAGGGCGAGGCCCTACCTGCTGCTGATGGTCCCTTGTTGATTGCAGATGCTCCTGCCGCGGAGTCACCTGCTCACTCCCCAGTCCCAGACTCTTTTGAGTCTGTGGCCTCTGTACCCTCACACGACCAGAGTGCGCAGCACTTCTCTCATGGATCAGATCCTGATCAGGCATCTTCTGTTGCCCCTATCCCCAGTTTTGTTTTCGACCATGATGATGAGGGGGATTCCGATCCTATGTTTCCCCCAGGGTTCGACCCAGATCGTGACTTAGAGTTTCTTCCCATGGATCAGTTTATGGAGGATCCAGTAGACCCTGATGACCCATTTGATCCTATTGACCTAGATTTTGGTTTCGAGATGGCTTTTGATGACCTCGAGCCTGCCATTGCTCCTGAGCAGGCAGCCGCTCTAGACCCCATGCCTGAGCATGACCCAGTACATGCTGACATCCCTTTTGAGCCTGTTGCTGATGATCTCCCTGTAGATGTTCCTTTGATGGAGGGCGATCATGTCATTGTTGATCCTGTTGATCCTTTACCCGTTGTCGCTATACCTGTTGACCCTCCCGTTGAGCATATTGCACCTGTTCACCCTGTTGTTGCTCCCCCACTTGATCCCGTTCCACTAGAGCCCGAGCATGCACTGTTCGCGGCACGCATGGATCCACCAGATGAGCATGCTCAGCACGGTTGGATACCTGCTGATGAGGATGTACCTCCTTTTCCCCCTCAGATCCCTGTTACGCGACATGTTGATTTTACTTTTCAGGTTCCACAGTTTGTACCTCCAGCGAGGCCTGGAGAGGGTTCTTCAGCCCATCCTGTTGGGCATGTACCGATGCCTATCCCTTTCATGCCCCAGATGTCATCTGTTCCACCCACTGTTGCTCCATTTCGCGTGGCACCTTTTGACCCCACTAGTGAGCCATTCCTTTGGGCACCAGACTCTGGTATGCCACCCACTGATCCCTACCATGCTTTTCACATGGGACACACTATCGAGGACGTCTTGATGTCTTTCGTTTTCCAGCACGAGTCACATACACAGCGCATCCAGGAGCTCGAGAGAGCTCAGCTGCCACCGTGTCCATGCCATGGTCAGACACACTCCCCTCTGCAGCCATTGCGACCTTTACCTCCAGATTATGCTGCCCGTCTCTTTACATTAGAGCAGCAGATTGCTTCCGTCATTCGTACTCGGCAGGCTATGGAGGCGGACTGGCTACAGTTACGCCGTTTGTTTTACACCCACTTTCCCCCTCCTCCACCACCATCTGTATAGAGCTCATCAGTGCTGTTTGGGTAGACGAGGATGAGAAGACGGCGATTGTTGGATTGCACAGTGTTTTTGGAGACTACTTTATGATCCTGACTTTTGTTGACATGTATTTGACACTGATTTGTTATGATTTTTGTACAGGGGTGATGTAGCCCCTAGTTGATTGATGATTGTTTGACACTATGATGTACTGATACACTTACTACGTAGTCTCGATATATGGCAATCGCAGTATTCTCATCATATCTGATTCGCTTGATTTCTTATTTGCATTTTTATGACATGGGATGTGTGCGATTGGTATTTGTGATGTATTGATAACATGAGATGTTATGTGCTATTACTATTACTATAAGGCGTACGTATTATAACATGGGATTCTTACTATGACCTGACCAACGTAAACCATCTTTTAGAAAGATGCCGCCAAGACGTGAGCCACACATGCCAACCAATGAGGCAGAACTCCAGCAGATTATTGCTGCTGCCATAGCACAGTATGCAGCATCTCAGCCCGGAACGAGCGGAAGTATTAACCAAGGCAATAACAATCCACCGCACGGTAATACTAAGTCATTAAGACATACCGTGACCTAATTGGATATCTCTAGCAATGATGCTAACGCCAAACGTATGTTATAACGTATGTGCAGGGTGCACCTACAAGCAGTTTCTAGACTGCAAACCGGTCAACTTCGATGGCACAGGAGGTGCTGTTGCCTTTGTTCGTTGGGCTGAGAAAACCGAATCTGTACTTCGCATGAGCAAGTGTGCGCTGGATCAGCAAGTCACCTATATCTCAGGGCTATTGTTGGATGGAGCCCTCTCTTGGTGGAATCTACAAGTACAGACACTAGGCGAAGCTGCTGCCTACGCGCTGACCTGGACCGAATTAAAAGAACTTATGCGCAAAAAGTACTGTTCCCGCGCAGAAATCCAGCGATTGGAGACCGAATTCTGGCACTTGAAAATGGACGGTCCGAAGGTAGCGGAGTACGTTCAAAGATTCCATGACTTATCTCAAGTGGTTCCTTACATGGTCACACCAGAATACAAGCGAATCGAGCGCTTCATTTGGGGTTTGGCTCCCCAAATCATAAGCATGGTAACCTCCTCCAAACCAGCGACTATCACTGAAGCCATTGATTTGAGCATGGCGCTCACAGAAGAGGCCATCCGCCTGAACAAGTTTGATGAGATCAAGACGAAGAAGGCAGAGACTCACGTTGAATCATCAGGAGGCAACAAAAGAAAGTTCTCGAACTTCAAACAAGGCATTGGCAGTGTTGGCAAGAAAGGGGAACCAAACGCACCAGCTCATGTTACAGCTGGTAGTGGAAAGAAAGTAAGAGGATACATGGGCACCCAGCCCAAATGCAATACCTGCCAACGCCACCATTCTGGTCAATGTGGGCTAAAAGTATGCGAAGTATGTGGGAAACGTGGTCACTCGAAGGACACTTGTTGGGCCCCTGCCGGTCGGGGAGGCCAGGGAGGATATGGAAACAGAAACAATAATCGTGGTGGTAATCGCCCACAAGGAAATAATGGAGGGAACGGAGTCAACAATGCGAACCAACAAGTTGGGGATGGCGCCGGAAGCGGTCGAAAACTTGGATGCTTTAACTGCGGTGATGTTGGGCATTTTAAGAAGAACTGCCCAGATTTAAACCCAGCCCGTGGAAGGGTGTTCCAACTCGAAGCTAGGGAGGCGCGCCAGGATCCCAATGTTGTCACTGGTACGTTCCCTGTGAACCAACGCTATGCATCCGTTTTATTTGATACTGGTGCCGATTATAGCTTCGTATCATTAGAGTTTAAGAGTATGCTTGGCCTAGCCGCTAGTAAGTTAGATATTCCTTACTCGATCGAATTAGCCAATGGGAAGTTAGTAGAAGCCAATGAAGTCATCAGAGGTTGTGTGATTGAATTGGGAGAACGTGAGTTCACTCTAGATCTACTACCAGTCCAGTTGGGAAGCTTCGACGTGGTGGTAGGAATGGATTGGTTATCAGGAAACAAGGCTGAGATAGTATGTCACGAGAAAGTTGTTCGTATCCCAACCGATGATGGTGAGACCATTGTGGTTCATGGAAAAAAGCGTGAGACGCCGTTGAGGATTATCAGCTGCTTGAAAGCAAGGAAGTGTTTGCAGAAAGGATGTGTTGCCTTCCTGGCACACATTGTGGATAAGAAGGCTGCTGAGCCGAGAATCGAAGACATCCCTGTTGTAAGGGAGTATCCAGAAGTCTTCCCGGAAGACTTACCCGGACTGCCACCTCAGAGGCAAGTAGAGTTTCACATCGACTTAGTTCCAGGCGCCACGCCTGTGGCTAAGGCACCTTATAGACTTGCTCCGTCTGAGATGCAGGAACTGTCAACACAACTTCAAGAGTTGTTAGACAAGGGTTTTATCCGACCAAGCTTCTCGCCTTGGGGAGCTCCGGTCCTGTTTGTCAAAAAGAAGGACGGTAGTTTTCGAATGTGCATTGACTACAGAGAATTGAACAAGCTGACGATCAAGAATAGGTATCCTCTGCCAAGAATCGACGATCTGTTTGACCAACTTCAAGGTTCAAGCTTTTACTCTAAGATCGACCTTCGATCTGGATACCACCAGTTGAGGATTCAAGAAGAAAGTATCCCAAAGACAGCCTTCAGAACTCGTTATGGGCACTACGAGTTCCTTGTTATGCCGTTTGGTTTGACAAACGCACCTGCAGTCTTCATGGATCTAATGAATAGAGTTTGCAAGCCGTACTTAGACGAGTTCGTGATTGTGTTTATCGACGACATCTTGATTTATTCAAGAACAAAGGCTGAACACGAGCAGCATCTTAGAACCATTTTGGAGCTGCTAAAGAAGGAACAACTGTACGCCAAATTCTCCAAGTGCGAGTTTTGGCTACGCGAAGTCCAATTCCTTGGGCACGTGGTAAATGGAGATGGAATCCACGTGGACCCAACAAAGATCGAGGCGATCAAGGATTGGGAAACGCCAAAGACGCCAACCGAGATTCGGCAATTCTTGGGTTTGGCTGGCTACTATCGAAGGTTCATCGAGGATTTTTCAAAGATCGCTCAACCATTGACACTCATCACGCAGAAAAATAAGACGTTTGATTGGGGAATCAAACAGGAAGAAGCATTCCAGATACTGAAGGATAAGCTCTGCAATGCGCCAATCTTAGCATTACCGGAAGGTACTGACGATTTTGTGGTATACTGCGACGCATCGCGTCAAGGATTGGGTTGTGTGTTGATGCAACGCCACAAGGTCATTGCTTATGCATCGCGTCAACTGAAAGTGCACGAAAAGAACTATACCACACATGATTTAGAACTTGGCGCAGTGGTTTTTGCACTAAAGATCTGGAGACACTACCTGTATGGTACGAAATGTACAATCTACACAGATCACAAGAGCCTACAGCATATATTCAACCAGAAGGAGTTGAATATGAGGCAAAGACGATGGGTTGAGTTGCTAAACGACTACGACTGCGAGATAAAGTATCACCCAGGGAAGGCGAATGTAGTCGCCGATGCCCTAAGTCGTAAAGAGAGAATCAAGCCCATAAGGGTTATGTAACACCTGTGTCACTTCAACCATCAAACAAATGCCAAACCAATGAAATATTGTATTTCATGCTTGGGATTTGTAAAAGTATGTGTATCGTTTACACATATCAACTCTTGTTCGATTTCAAGCTCTAAATCGCTTTCTGGAAGGTTATACGCGCACTGATGCGTAGATATAACCAGTTTAATGCAACGAACACTCCGGAATAGTGAAATAGGCTTAAAATACCTTAAATAACCTTTACATAACTTAGATATAAGTTTTGGAAGGTTTGGTGTGGTGAAATCAAAGTTTATTCGCTTACAGGGACTAAAGTTGACAAACTGCGAAAGTATGCCAATTTGAACTGTAACAGACATTCCGGAGCATGACCATAAGTTAAACATACCATAAATACCCTTCACATAGCTTAGAAATAGGCTTTGAGGTGTTCGGTATGCTAAAATAAACTTTTGTGTCATTCAGGGACTAAAAGTGTCAAAAAAAAGTGCACAAGTTTGCATTTTCGCGCATAACTTACGTTCTGAATACATCCGGACATCCAAAAATTTATGTAAACACTAAAATATTTTATTTTAGTGTTCGGCATAAGAAAAAACCATTCGTCGCGTCATTTGGATCGTTTTTCGCGCTTATGCGCATTCCGTCGTAATTAAGCGAACATCGCGTTCGTACGACCAAACGAACCATCACCCGGCATATTTTTGAGCATGTTTCATGTCCACAATGTTTAGGAAACATTTTAGGGCCTTAAAGTTGGCTTTACGGGCCTTAGAAGTGTCGGAAATGGCCTTAAACACATGCAGGGACTGAAACTGTAATTTCTGAAAGTTAATTCTGATCTGCCACTCCCAGGCGGCCCGCATTATGTTTCCCTGATCCTAAAGCGGGCCGCGTACGCATGTCTGATCAGATAATATCGAACAGTCAGCGTGTTCCAGCTGTTTTAACCACCACCACACCTTTCCCACTTGCATATTCAGCTGATAAGGATGGTTTTTAAGCCACCACAACTTCCCGACACTTGTACGGCTTGGATTAAGGCACGATATTCAACAAACGATCTTAACGGTTACCCGAAAACTATAAATACCCCACCCCCCATTGTTCATAATCACTAGAAACTTGATTTGAGAAACTCTAAGTTGAAACATTTGTTTCATACCTGAGATTTTTGAATCGAGTTTAGCATTCGGGGACCCTTCGTAAGTATTCTTTCGTTCTTTTCCTTATTTTATTGTTTTTCGAGTCCGAAAGTCAAACTTTGTTTGACTTTCAGCGTTGACCAGTAATGGTCAATGCGAAGTTCGTTTGAACTTCGCAACGTGAGTGTAATCACGTTGGTTATAGTCCCTTGGGACTATGCCTACTGATTACCACGTTGTCTAGGGTCGTAGGGTAAGCGATCTAATAAATCGCCTATACCTTCGAACCCGACCCAGTTTGGTCGATCATTAGGATCCGACCAAATACATTAGGTGACCATAGTAGGTAGGGAATAACCTTCCGAGGTTATACCCTATGGTCACATCGTTTAAGTAGTTGTATGATAGGTAGTTTATATGCCTTAGGTAAATTACCAGAATACCCTTTTCATGTATAATTGGTAATTAAGCATATGTAACCTAAACCTTTGTCACATAACTGATTATGTAATATGTTTAGGCATATAACACTTGTCATAGGGCTAGTTAGGCGGTCCGAACGCGTTTCACGCGAACGACGCGTTAAAGTAGCATAAGCTACCTAAACGGGTCGTAATGGGTCGTAGACACTTAGGTTAGGTTTCATTTAGTATGTAGGCTTTGTTAAACCAAATGACACGAGTCTCTACACTCGTTTGGTTTACAAACCCTCATTCTATCCGATCCTCCGATTTAGGTCCGGTTTATTAATGTAGTTACCTATATTAGGTGCCGTTTGATATTCCGAGATCTCTAGCATTACTTGGTGATTATCTTTAGACATCTGAGCAATCACAGGCGAGTACATTATTCCCCTATTTTACTGTTTTCCAAACTGTTTTGGGGTGAAGCATGTATACCTATCTGTTACATTCATGTTTTCCAAAAGTATAATTGATTATACATGTTATTATTTATCATTTGACAAATTACATAACTATCTATGATTTAAACATTGATTTTCTCAAAGAACATAAAATAAATTGTTGAATTGTACTTATTTTATGTTCACCAGACCGATTGTTAGTATGATATAGCGCTATAGGATTTGACACCCCATTCCTGTTGGCATGGAATGTCTGAAACCAATTTGTTGCTCCATCCAAATAGGAATTGCCTTTGTGGTATTTCTATAGTCTCAAAGGTGTATCTTGATGCACTAGGTCTGATTGAATTCTTAAATCACACTATTAAAGTATATTTTGATATACTCTCATGTGTGGTATTGTACAAAAACCAACATATATGTTTTGTTAATCATCCAAAGCATATTTTAATATGTTATTTACTAAACAAAAACATAGTTTAATATGTTATTTATCACATCCAAAACATATTTTGATATGTTATCTATAAATCCGAAGTATACTTGTACTATACTATCTAATTCTATTCTTTTAAACAACGAAGGTATATTTAATGTACTATCTATCTATCGATTTGGTTTAGTTTGATTAAGTGATTAAGTAACGATGCGTGTGTAATATGATACAAGCATGGTGGATACGCCGCTGGTACTTCCTATATATAAGTGCTTGTATGGTATTACATACTGTAACGTTATTTGAATCATTTCAGTTTGAGATATATAACATTTATACAAATAACATACTTTTCACAAGACATTGTTTTACAAACAACATATCTTATTCAAACTCATTTTACATGGTTATTCATTTAATCATGCATTATTCTCTTATTTATACATATCATCAGAACTTATCATTGTTTTTCAAATAATTTACTAAAACAAATGTTTTTGGGTTAAGAGTCATGGCTACGAGGTTTTACAAATTATAACCCGCTTGATTTGAGTTGGTTAATTAAGTTGCAATATTATACTCTTTTCAAAACAGGTTTTTAAATAAAGTATTGCAACGTCTAAACTAGCCATGATTTCGACACTCCTACAAAACCAATGTATTCGCCAGCATTTCTTTGCTGACCTCGTTTTTACACATGTTTCAGGTACTGCTTTGAAATGATTGTTGATACATGCTACATTTAGGATGGACTCGTGCCTTAGCGACTTAAAACGAGACAATAACTAGTTAACTTATGTTATGTACCCTTTGTTTCTTGTTTAAACAATGTAAACTCTCATAATTGATTAATAAAACGAAACTTTAATTGCCATGGATTTGAAACGATTAATTCTGTTACAACACTCCCCGACATTTCCGCCACGTTTTGTATGTTCTACGTGGTCGGGGTGTGACAGAAAAGATGGTATCAGAGCCAATGGTTATAGGGAATTAGGTTATTAGTAATGCTTTGACCTAGTCTATAACCTTCTTAGGACCCTAACGCGAGTTCACTTGCGTTTAGTCATAAAACAATACCGTCACCTATCCTTAGGCGACGACCACAACAAAAACACAATTTTCGAAACCGCTTTGAAAACTAATCATCTGTTCTAGGATGATTTATTGTAAGGTTTTGAACCCTCTGTTATATGGTTTTGAACCTCTTTGAATTTTCAAAAATCTCGTCAAGGTTTTGGGTTTTAAATAATGTGAACACGTGCAAACTGGAAGGGTGAATGCCTGTATTCTGGGTTTTCTGTCTAGGCAAGCACTTCGTATACATCTCATCAGACGCGAGACCAGTTGTGCTTACCTGGGAATTCTTGGGATGAGTGTTCACTTATAGGCGAGCATGTCTTCGCGATACATTATTTTAATCCATTTACTTTGATTAGTCATTGTGTGTCGTTTGTTGCTTTGTAGTAACAAACAAATGACCACTATCCTTGCTTTCATCAGATTTGATTCATCTCATTCTTTTCGTCTAAATCTCTCACTCGTTTCCTTTCATGTTTCCTCTTTTAGAATGCCTCCTCGACGCGACAATCAGATGGCAAATGACGAACTGGCGGGAATCATCGCGCAGCAAATGGCTGTTGCCTTCCCAAATCTTTATGCTCAAATGATGCAAGCCATCAACAACAACAATGCTCCATGCAATTTCAAGAGTTTCAACTCGGCCAAACCACTCAAGTTTAGTGGTTCTGAGGGAGCAACTGGGCTTCTTCAGTGGTTCGAGAGCATTGAGAATACCTTCCGTCATGTTCTGTGTCCTGAAAATCGTAAGGTCGAGTTTTCTTCAAGTGTGTTTCAGAAGAGGGCTCTCACATGGTGGAACGGGGTGATGAGAGACCGCGGTGCTGAGGTTGCGTTAGCACAGACTTGGGCTGAGCTTAGGGCTCTTATGATGAATGAGTTTTGCCCTCGTCATGAACTGCGAGCTTTGGAGAGGGAGTTTGATAATTTGAAGCAAGACAGTGGCGAGCATCGAGCCTATACTGACCGTTATGAAGAATTGAGCCTTTTGTGCCCTGCAATGGTTACTCCTGTGGATAAGGCGATCGAGAAATATACTGATGGTCTTCCTGACCTAGTTCAGGATATCGTAACTGGCAGTAACCCTACTACTGTCAGACAAGCCATTGAACTGTCTGCCACCCTAACTGAATCCCACATAAGAAAGAAAAAGTTGTTTCGGAAGGGCGACCCAAGACCATCTGACAAGACTGCTCATGTGGAACCGAAGGAAGAACATGCTGAGGTATCCAAGAAGAAGAAGCGCAAAGCCTCTCAGAACTGCGCTGTAACTGCTCAAGACAAACAGGTTGCACCAAACCAACCAGCACAACCTCGCAAAAGGCAAAACTATGTTGGTACTGCACCTTTGTGCAACAAGTGCAACCGTCATCACTTAGCGCAAGAGCAGTGTCACAAATGTACCCACTGTGGACGGTTGGGACATTTGATCAATGTGTGTCGTTATGCAAATCAAGCTGCTGCAAACCCTGCTGCTGTTCAAGCACGGTTCCCTCCGGGGTCATGTTATAACTGTGGTGACCTTACCCACTACAGGAACAATTGCCCAAGACTTGTTAACATACCTCCAGCGCGAGGATGAGCATTTAACATCAATGAGGCAAACATGAACAATGATGCAGCGGTGAACAACTAGTGTTTTGTTATTTCCCTTGGTTGTTATCTTTGACGTTTAAAGACAAGTCAGTTGTTATATAAATAAAAATTCGTCGTTTTTATTATTGCAAAACTGATACGATTGTGTGAATGTTTGATACAACCTTATGATGTCAACCCAAATACAAACTACTCGTGTGGTTCTGTCATTTTATGATCACTTATGATCTCCCCTAGAACCATAAACACTTGTTTCTTTTAAGAAACAAAGCGAAACTCTTACTAAGAATCCTTCTATCTTTATAAATGGATCCTTGGAAATGGTTAAAGTGCCAAATGAAATCCATAGATTGGATTCCTAGTGTGCTTCAATTATCTATACCTAAAGATAACGAATTAAAGAATCAAGTTAACTAATTATGTGCTTATATGTTTTCATGTATGTTTTGTGATCTTTCCAAATCCTCATCGAATCTTTCATATCTCATACGAGAGATTCATCATAGGATATCCAAAGTTACTATCTTAAATCCTTAATGGACTTCTACGTTGTAGTCAAGTCCCTTGGGTTTTAAAGTACTATTCTATAATTGGACCCTTGAGTGGTCTGGTTAAACAGATTGATTTTGAAAATCTGATTAGAAATATCATGTGATGATATAATTGAAAAGATCCCTTAAGTGGTCTATTTAAGGAGATCGTACGACGGTCTAGTTAAGAAGATCATATGTTGATCTAGTTAAAAAGATCGTTCGTTGATTTAGTTAAAAAGATCCTTTGGTGATCTAGTCAAGTCGCTTCATGTTTATTCAATTGATTTTTCCTCTATGCATTATGAAATGGATTGTGCGGACTGTGCAAGAGATTACGTAATTATGGAGGCCTACATAATTATGGAATTCAGTGCACAGAAACCACAAGAAGTTTTGTCATGTGTTAAGACCTAAAGTGACGAGAATAATGATACGGGAGAAGTCTCGGACTTTGACCGATGTCATTTATTCTCACACTTCCCAATTCTGATTTTAGGCACACACTAAGTTTCCTATGATAAGTATTCATAAGAAACGTTCTTCTGTCCGTAGTTCAAAAATTCCATGTTTTACTACTACAAGGAATTCACTTTGTAGGGTTAACAAATTCGCTAAGAATCCTAACATGGCCCAGAGTTTTACTTAAGGGTTCAATGGATCTATTAGAAGGCGAAACCGTCACAGCTGTCTTCACAAGTTTCCTCTAGAATTAAATTTCGGGACGAAATTTCCTAAAGTAGGGGAGACTGTAACACCTGTGTCACTTCAACCATCAAACAAATGCCAAACCAATGAAATATTGTATTTCATGCTTGGGATTTGTAAAAGTATGTGTATCGTTTACACATATCAACTCTTGTTCGATTTCAAGCTCTAAATCGCTTTCTGGAAGGTTATACGCGCACTGATGCGTAGATATAACCAGTTTAATGCAACGAACACTCCGGAATAGTGAAATAGGCTTAAAATACCTTAAATAACCTTTACATAACTTAGATATAAGTTTTGGAAGGTTTGGTGTGGTGAAATCAAAGTTTATTCGCTTACAGGGACTAAAGTTGACAAACTGCGAAAGTATGCCAATTTGAACTGTAACAGACATTCCGGAGCATGACCATAAGTTAAACATACCATAAATACCCTTCACATAGCTTAGAAATAGGCTTTGAGGTGTTCGGTATGCTAAAATAAACTTTTGTGTCATTCAGGGACTAAAAGTGTCAAAAAAAGTGCACAAGTTTGCATTTTCGCGCATAACTTACGTTCTGAATACATCCGGACATCCAAAAATTTATGTAAACACTAAAATATTTTATTTTAGTGTTCGGCATAAGAAAAATCCATTCGTCGCGTCATTTGGATCGTTTTTCGCGCTTATGCGCATTCCGTCGTAATTAAGCGAACATCGCGTTCGTACGACCAAACGAACCATCACCCGGCATATTTTTGAGCATGTTTCATGTCCACAATGTTTAGGCAACATTTTAGGGCCTTAAAGTTGGCTTTACGGGCCTTAGAAGTGTCGGAAATGGCCTTAAACACATGCAGGGACTGAAACTGTAATTTCTGAAAGTTAATTCTGATCTGCCACTCCCAGGCGGCCCGCATTATGTTTCCCTGATCCTAAAGCGGGCCGTGTACGCATGTCTGATCAGATAATATCGAACAGTCAGCGTGTTCCAGCTGTTTTAACCACCACCACACCTTTCCCACTTGCATATTCAGCTGATAAGGATGGTTTTTAAGCCACCACAACTTCCCGACACTTGTACGGCTTGGATTAAGGCACGATATTCAACAAACGATCTTAACGGTTACCCGAAAACTATAAATACCCCACCCCCCATTGTTCATAATCACTAGAAACTTGATTTGAGAAACTCTAAGTTGAAACATTTGTTTCATACCTGAGATTTTTGAATCGAGTTTAGCATTCGGGGACCCTTCGTAAGTATTCTTTCGTTCTTTTCCTTATTTTATTGCTTTTCGAGTCCGAAAGTCAAACTTTGTTTGACTTTCAGCGTTGACCAGTAATGGTCAATGCGAAGTTCGTTTGAACTTCGCAACGTGAGTGTAATCACGTTGTCTAGGGTCGTAGGGTAAGCGATCTAATAAATCGCCTATACCTTCGAACCCGACCCAGTTTGGTCGATCATTAGGATCCGACCAAATACATTAGGTGACCATAGTAGGTAGGGAATAACCTTCCGAGGTTATACCCTATGGTCACATCGTTTAAGTAGTTGTATGATAGGTAGTTTATATGCCTTAGGTAAATTACCAGAATACCCTTTTCATGTATAATTGGTAATTAAGCATATGTAACCTAAACCTTTGTCACATAACTGATTATGTAATATGTTTAGGCATATAACACTTGTCATAGGGCTAGTTAGGCGGTCCGAACGCGTTTCACGCGAACGACGCGTTAAAGTAGCATAAGCTACCTAAACGGGTCGTAATGGGTCGTAGACACTTAGGTTAGGTTTCATTTAGTATGTAGGCTTTGTTAAACCAAATGACACGAGTCTCTACACTCGTTTGGTTTACAAACCCTCATTCTATCCGATCCTCCGATTTAGGTCCGGTTTATTAATGTAGTTACCTATATTAGGTGCCGTTTGATATTCCGAGATCTCTAGCATTACTTGGTGATTATCTTTAGACATCTGAGCAATCACAGGCGAGTACATTATTCCCATATTTTACTGTTTTCCAAACTGTTTTGGGGTGAAGCATGTGTACCTATCTGTTACTTTCATGTTTTCCAAAAGTATAATTGATTATACATGTTATTACTTATCATTTGACAAATTACATAACTATCTATGATTTAAACATTGATTTTCTCAAAGAACATAAAATAAATTGTTGAATTGTACTTATTTTATGTTCACCAGACCGATTGTTAGTATGATATAGCGCTATAGGATTTGACACCCCATTCCTGTTGGCATGGAATGTCTGAAACCAATTTGTTGCTCCATCCAAATAGGAATTGCCTTTGTGGTATTTCTATAGTCTCAAAGGTGTATCTTGATGCACTAGGTCTGATTGAATTCTTAAATCACACTATTAAAGTATATTTTGATATACTCTCATGTGTGGTATTGTACAAAAACCAACATATATATTTTGTTAATCATCCAAAGCATATTTTAATATGTTATTTACTAAACAAAAACATAGTTTAATATGTTATTTATCACATCCAAAACATATTTTGATATGTTATCTATAAATCCGAAGTATACTTGTACTATACTATCTAATTCTATTCTTTTAAACAACGAAGGTATATTTAATGTACTATCTATCTATCGATTTGGTTTAGTTTGATTAAGTGATTAAGTAACGATGCGTGTGTAATATGATACAAGCATGGTGGATACGCCGCTGGTACTTCCTATATATAAGTGCTTGTATGGTATTACATACTGTAACGTTATTTGAATCATTTCAGTTTGAGATATATAACATTTATACAAATAACATACTTTTCACAAGACATTGTTTTACAAACAACATATCTTATTCAAACTCATTTTACATGGTTATTCATTTAATCATGCATTATTCTCTTATTTATACATATCATCAGAACTTATCATTGTTTTTCAAATAATTTACTAAAACAAATGTTTTTGGGTTAAGAGTCATGGCTACGAGGTTTTACAAATTATAACCCGCTTGATTTGAGTTGGTTAATTAAGTTGCAATATTATACTCTTTTCAAAACAGGTTTTTAAATAAAGTATTGCAACGTCTAAACTAGCCATGATTTCGACACTCCTACAAAACCAATGTATTCGCCAGCATTTCTTTGCTGACCTCGTTTTTACACATGTTTCAGGTACTGCTTTGAAATGATTGTTGATACATGCTACATTTAGGATGGACTCGTGCCTTAGCGACTTAAAACGAGACAATAACTAGTTAACTTATGTTATGTACCCTTTGTTTCTTGTTTAAACAATGTAAACTCTCATAATTGATTAATAAAACGAAACTTTAATTGCCATGGATTTGAAACGATTAATTCTGTTACAACACTCCCCGACATTTCCGCCACGTTTTGTATGTTCTACGTGGTCGGGGTGTGACAGGTTAGGGCTTTGGAAATGATCATACGAACCGATCTTTCCTTGCGCATTCGTGCAGCACAAAAGGAAGCTCTCAAGGAAAGGAACCTTGAAGAGGAATATCTCCGTGGGATGGAGAAGCTACTGGTACCAAACGAGGAAGGAACGTTATGTTTTGAGAAAAGGATTTGGGTTCCTCTGTTGGGTGATTTAAAGAAGGTTATTTTCGATGAAGCTCACAAGTCACGGTACTCTATCCACCCTGGATCAGATAAGATGTACCAAGATCTCAAAGATTATTATTGGTGGCCTAGAATGAAAGGCGACGTAGCTGTCTATGTGAGCAAATGTTTAACGTGCGCTAAGGTTAAGGCGGAATACCAGAAGCCTTCAGGGCTGCTGCAACAACCTGAGATTCCCAAGTGGAAATGGGAACAAATCTCAATGGATTTTGTTACAAAATTGCCAAGAACGCCAAGAGGCCATGATATGATTTGGGTAATAGTTGATCGCCTAACAAAATCCGCACACTTTCTGCCAATCAAGGAAAAAGACAGCACTAGTAAACTCGCGGAAATTTACATGAGAGAGATTGTCGCACGCCATGGAGTACCTCTCTCGATCATCTCTGATAGAGACGGAAGGTTTGTGTCAAGGATATGGCAATCCTTCCAAGAAGCCTTCGGCTCACAGTTAAATCTGAGCACTGCGTTCCATCCGCAAACTGACGGCCAGAGCGAGCGAACGATACAGACTTTGGAAGACATGCTGAGAGCATGTGTTATGGATTTGGGCGGTAGCTGGGACAAACATTTACCTTTGGTTGAATTCTCATACAACAACAGCTACCACACCAGTATTGGTGTCGCGCCATTTGAAGCCCTGTACGGACGCAAGTGCCGATCACCCCTCTGTTGGTCTGACGCAGGTGATAGGCAGCTTGCTGGTCCCGAGATCGTCCAAGAGACGACAGACAAGATCGCGCAGATTCTTAAACGCATCGAAGCAGCTCGCCACAGACAAAAGGCCTATGCGGATCCAAACCGGAAACATGTGGATTTTCAAGTTGGAGAGATGGTATTATTGAAAGTTTCACCCTGGAAGGGGGTGGCACGCTTTGGGAAGCGTGGGAAGTTAAATCCGCGCTACATTGGTCCTTTCAGGATTTTGGACAAAATAGGACAAGTAGCATACAAGTTGGACCTACCTGCTGAACTGAATGGCGTTCACGATACATTTCATGTATCCAATCTAAAGAAAAGTCCAACTCAAGTTGACGTTGCCATTCCCATCGACGAGATTCATATTGACGACACGCTCCACTTCGTTGAAGAACCTGTCGAGGTCACAGATTGGAAAGTTAACAAGACCCGCCGGAGCAGTGTCAAGCTCGTCAAGGTTCGTTGGAAAGCCAGACATGGTCCTGAGTTCACCTGGGAGCGTGAAGACCGGATGAAAGAGAAATACCCCCACCTTTTTCCTAAGAACTCTGCATCTACAAGCAGAACTTAAATTTCGGGACGAAATTTATTTAACGGGGGGAGAATGTGACAACCCGCACTAAACCAGGTATCCGTACGACTTAATTAATGATTAATTACTGCTTAATTACTGTGCTTGCTTGAACTAGCTGATGAACTGCTACTTAAATACTGATACATGTACTTACTTGCATCATACTTGCTTGCTGTCACTACATTATTTACATACGGCACTTTAGTGACAAACATGATGCACAAAGAGCACAGTAGCACAATACACGGATAACCTATTGAACATGCTGATAAAGCCAGCATCAGGCAGACACTGCCTCTAAGGCCTGCAAGAGCCTGAAATGATTTACTACACTAGCAGTGAGTGTAGGATACAAGGGTTGTAGAACTGCGTCTCTAGGAATAAGATACACTGACTGGATGTGCCTAAAACGTACTTTAAGTACAAAACACAGCACTTTAATAAATAATCCAGCTCCTAGCTGACTAGTAAAGTGCCAAAATATGGGGAAAATACTACTAGACACTTTCTAAAGTGTCGGAACTAAATTGTGTCACTAAAAATAACAATAACGACACTTTAAAGCTTTTGTAACGCTTTAACGGATTACTATCCAACCAAACAACCGGACTTTACCCGGAACATGAAAATATTATTATTTTCACTATTTATATTTTTCTGAGCCAGTTAGGGTCCCTGATTACCCTAACACCCGTTGTAACATACTACACACAAGTAACTGGGTTAATTACCTAACTTAACCAATCTATGCTTAACTAAACTAGTTGATTTCGAACCAAGACCCCCCCCCCTCTTGACCGAATTCGGTCCCCTAGGGGACATATCTTGTACTAGAGATTTGCATAATCTAACCTTGCTAAATATCTAGCCTACATACTTACCATTGGTTATTACACACTAAGCTTGTCTATAAGAGCATGAGTTCACTTAACATAATTATCCATCATCACAACTCACAACAAAACCTCCTCTTTCTCTCTACACTAGCTACGGCCGAACACCCCCTCCCCACACATCCATTTTCGGTTCTTGTTCACCCCATTCCAAGATCATACAAGCTTTAAGGGTTGCGTATTAGGAGTCTTGGTGCACTCGAAGTTCGAAGGACCTCTTTCGTTGGCTTTTATCCACGCGTTTTTCGCCAAGAATCTTCCCTAGCCTTGAACTAGAGGTATAACACTTAAAACTCATTTTTGAACTTATCTAAAGTGGTTAAAAGGATTGTTGTCGGTTAAATCTAGTTAAAATGCAAGATGATGATCAAAAGTCTACTAAAAACATGTAAAGTGGTGGTTAATAGCATCTAACTTGTGTAAAAGTTGTAGTATTTGAAAGTTGTGATTATCTAGACCCGATCTATGATTGTGGTAGCTCGGATCACCATTTAACCCGGTTTGGTAAGATCATGGATCTTAACATAAGCTTGTTTTGATTAGCACAAGGGTTAAAAGGTGAAACTCTACCACACATGAAACATGAACTTGTGTAAAAGTATTTTTACTTGTATAATAGTGTTTAAAACTAGCAGATCTACGTATCTGCAAGTGGTATTTTCAAAGAACCACACATTTAAGAAACCATGTATTTCAAAGGATGGATCTTACACAAACAAACATGATATTTTATAAACCACAAGTGTGTAAACACTTGTGAGATGAAAAGATCCGACAAAGAACTAGTTTTGTCAAATGTTACTAGAAGTTGTAAAGACGGATTTCTCTAAAAACGAGGTTTTTACGAGGTTAAAATTACTTTATATAAAGATCCACAAAATATAATGGGATTTACACTATAAATTCGGAAAAACTACAAGTTCATGCGATTATGCGATTTACATACTTGTGGACTAGTTAAAATGTTGAAAAGTTGTTTGATAATGTTGAGAACATTGATTGATTGATTTGTTAAAAGAAAATGATACGCTTGAAAGCGTGGCCACCTCCAGTTACAGGGGAAACTCTGGCGAAATTTTTCTAAAAACCTAACACTTAGAAATATTTACACCACAAGTGTTAGAATTATTTTTGACATATTTTCGAAATATAAATTTCGCCATGACTTTATTTACTAATTTTCGGAGGTGGGATTTTCACAAAATTTAACGTGATAAATATATATTGTCACAACACTGTTTATGATTATTTTGTGAAAACACATAAATATTATTTTTAGAGTAAAAATAATATTTACGAACGATTAACGATCCCAAAATAATACGAACGCTTGCACATGAATATATAAGTTACACCGGTAATTATATTACCACTCGATTATTAAAACGTAACTTACGCACATGTATTGTATCCCCCATCCTTGGGAAGGAAATTAACTACCAAGTATATACGAAATGTAAACGCGGAATAGTTGCCTAACTATTTCCCAAAGACTTAAACTATAAAGCTAAGGCACGGCCGTCCGTCTAATAGAATTAGCACTTGTAGGTCGTCGCACAGCTTTCAGTTTCGGAGACACTTGGTAGAGACGCTTCACAGTGAGTTCATGTCCCCCTTTTCTCTAACTGTTTTCAGTTTTCTTAACTGCGGGGGTGAAATACATGTTACTTTGTTTACAAGTACTACTATACACGGTATGTTAACGTAAGGAGGTTTACTACTTAGATCATGTGAATGGGTAGGCAGAACACCGAGGGACTTAAGCGGTAGATCTATCTGGGTGTAGCGAGCCCAACTCTAGGCCCAACAGAACGGACCTCTGTGAGGACCAACAGAACGGACCTTGAGTGACTTGGTTGCCCGACGCAAAAATCGGCTAGGGTTGAGTCTTCCTACTTGCATTTCACACATGCTAATGGCCTTGCAAACCATTGGTGATCTCTTTTCCTTACACTGCTACATACCAGGAACTTTCATACTTACAAGTGTTTTACTTACTCACTTGCACATGAACTCGCTCAACATTATTGTTGATTTTTCAACTTACATGTATTTCAGGAAATTAACGAGATCTGGCACGGTATGGCATGTTTTCCGCTGCACTAGTTTCCGAGGTCATCCGGGGTTTAGGGGATGTGTCTCTTTCCTGGACAAGACACAATCCTTAAACCATGTTTGTTTTATGTTTAAGTTTGTAATGTCTGTTGAACAAAGTTATGGTTGTTAGGGTATGTTCCCGTTAAAACAATGGTACTGTATTTGGTTTACAAAACTTAATGGATGATCTTGCATGTTTTTAACTCATATAGCTTTGTTGTGATTAAGCTATGGTATTAAGAAGTCACACCAAAATTAACCACGCTTCCGCAAAGCCAGGGTGTGACACCTGAAAATAAAGAGATCTCCATAAGTTGTATCATGTCTAACATATGTATGGAATCGAAACAAAATCGACGTCGTTATACTTTTGTATATAATATAGCGCTTGAAATGATGAAATGACGAGAATCAAGATTTAAGATCTGCCTATGAATGAAAATACATAAATGATTGGCCAAAATGGAAAGACGCAAAGTATGGCAGATTTAAATTCTCTAATGAAATGGAAAGTTTTCGGACCAACAGTCCATACAACTGAATTTGTAAAGTATGTTGGATATTAATGGGGCTTTTATGTGAATCATGTGAAAATCAAATTAAATGAGATAAGGCAAATATGGTGCACATGGATTTTCGCAAAAACCCATGATTGATTATAATGAGACACATTCTCTAGTGGTGGATGTAATGACTTTCCAATATTTTATTAGTCTGGTAACACAAAGAGAGAATTGATATGCATCTTATGAATGTTATGTATCACTTGATACTGAAAGTTTACATGAATGTCTCGAATGATTAAATTATATAAGTCATGTAAAGTAAGTTCTCGAGAACAGTGTGATCATTTATACATATTCGAATTTGAATAGGTTATGATTATTTTACATGTTGGATATAATTGGAACTCCTGATGAGTTTCTAAAGAAACTGAGTGCTTAAAAGGTTAATTGAAACATCTTAATGATGTAATACTTGTGCACCAAGAAACATACATAGAAAACTTGTACCCAGTGATTGTGATATCTCAATAAATAGTGTACACGCATGGTACAATATGGATTTCGGAGATAAAAGCAAGTGTTCATGACATTTTTGCATATGATATAGATATCTATGTGTTAAATGGGCAAATTTTATGTAGCAAAACTTCTAAAGAGTAAAAACATGTGCATATTTGGATAAGATGGAACAAATTCCCTCATGGATTGATAATGCTAGAAGCATTGATGTCAAAACCTCAAGAACATACTATATGAAGTTGACAAAATATGTATGGACTAAAATAGTCGAGTCGAGTGTTGTACAACTCGAGATATTCGCATAAAGAGGGATATAAGTTCGATTAAATTAGCCATGTTTTATCAACATTCTACTTTTAAAAGTTCACTATAATCGCAGTATACAATGATGATGTTTAGGCATCATCGAGAGAAAATGTCGAGCTTTTAGAGGGAGAATTTTTTTTAATGACCTTGGCACGATCTAATTATTACTCGAACTGCAGTTCGAGTATATATGTAATTATATTTTATCAATCCCTCAAGTACATCTAGAAGATGATGTTGGTATATTTTAGTGTGGACATAGTTGAACCTTAAAGTATGTTAAAGGTTGTTAAGTCATTTGTTATAAGAAATGCCTATTATCATCTCCTACCAAAGTAGAGATTCTCATTCTAGAAGTACCATCATTAAATGCATGTATGCGCTAAAATGTTTTGCTAGCTATGCATGGTTAAAATATCTTTCACTTGAGCTTATTGTCATGATATAACCTTTGTCAAGCGAAGAGACATTGGAATGAGTTCAACGAAATATTTCAGGTATAAACGATATTTGATTATATTTTACTAACCCATCAAAACAAGTTTGGTTAGTCTTGTAGATGCAGGAATGTAACTAAACATAGTCCTGGACATATGATATTTTTTGGAAGGAGGCACCTAAAGTCTTGTTAGAAGATTATACAACATTGCTCAACATAAAGGATTGCACATTAAGGGATCGAGTGACAAATCATTAACTACAAAAGCTTTGATCAACTTTCAAGGAAGATGGACACACGTCACTTAAATGATACATGTTAAAATGAGGGGGAGACTTATTTAAGTTGCACTCTTTTTCCCTTGACTAAGTTTTGTTCCATTGGGTTTTCTTAGTAAGATTTTTAATGAGCCAACATACCTGATCTAGAAGTATTAGGGGGGACTAATGCGCATTACACGCTGCACTCTTTTTCCCTTAGCTATGGTTTTGTCCCACCGGGTTTTCCTAGCAAGGTTTTTAACGAGGTAGCATCAAGCGTATTATGTTGATAACCAAGGGAGAGTGTTATAAATATATTTATTATTAATGTGGTTATCAATACCAAAAATAGATTAGCTTTCTCTCCAAGTTTTGTACACCTATATATACCACTATTGTATCTCATTGTAAATCATACCTATCAATGAAATATGAGTCTCTTTCTCCCTACATCTATTTCTCTTATTGTTTGCTATTAGGCTAGTAGGTCGTTGTTTCACAACAATTCTCTCTATTAATTAATTTTATAACACAACACAATGAGGAATAGTTACCCTTTTTTGTTTTCTTGTGGTTTTGTTTTTTATGGGTTTTTTTTTTTTTTTTCATACAATTTGGGTTTTGTTATAATTTTACCACAAAATTTAAACATGTTTAGTTTTTTATATTAGTTTTTGTTTTACGTTTTTCCTCGGGTTTGGGTCGTTGTTTGGTGTTACATTTAGTCGCTCAGGTTTTTTTACCCCTCAAAATTAACACGTGTCGGTATACATCCGACTTTGTCTATATTTTACGTCATGTGAGTTACCTAATGTTAAAAATCCGTGATTTTATTTTACGTTTTCCAGGTTTTGGTCGTTGTTTGGTTATTACGATTTTACGCCCCCACCCCGCAACGCGGGGGGGGGGGGGGGGGGGGTTAGCTATAAAACTGAAACTGAAATTCTGAACCCAGAAAGTCGACTCAAAACTATATTGAGCAAAGAAAATTGTGAAAACCTGGAAAAAAGGACACAAACAATGTACTTTCTGGGGATAACCAATGGTTCGATTATAATATTTTTGATAACTATATGGGTTCAGTTTTAGGTACATAAAATTACAAAACCGCAAAGTATGATAACCGAGCCAAAACACTTGTTAAATCTATCACAATCTTTTACTTGTATCATCAAACCCCAAATATGTATGTATTAACCCAAAACTATATTAAACTTGACCCAGTTAAACTCAGCCTATAAATTAAGGCTGAGTACCAATAGCCAAAACATAAAATTACCCGAACTGATCGGCTTTATGTTTTCTATAACCAAAACTTTCCATTACAGATTAAAAAGACCTAAATATACCCGTCCCGAATGTTTTGTGACGGGTGTTCCCTATAGTGGCATGGCAAGTTTTAAAAATGATTTCCTGATAAATCACTCCATCTTAACTCACTTTAATTTGTTTAGAAAGTTTAGAAATTCCATCAGCATACAATCAAACACAATTTGTCATCATCCGCACATATAACATACACAGAAAGATAAGTATACCAACGGAGCACACACGTTATATCTTCAATCGAGTTTGGCATCATCGACCGGTAATGCTTTATTATTGAGATCAGGATCAATAGCATTGTGCTCTCCTGCAACCTACAATGAACATTATCCAATTAGAACTTGTGAAATAAAAGATGAAGATCATATGTAAATTAGGATGCATTTTATCAGGTTGTGTATTGAGTTGAATGGGTAAAAAAAAAGACTCAAGTAAAGGAGGAAAGAGTTAACCGCAGTGAAAGTGAAATGCCCTATGAACCCTAAATCCATGCAGTTATAGCGGTCCAAAATCGAATAGCGGTCAAGGTCCGCTATATGATATATAGGTTATAGCGATAATTTTTATACCATGCATAATTTATGTATTTTTATATATAAATATATCTTTGAAAAATATTAATAGTAATATCAAGAGTAAAATGCACGGATAGTCCCTGTGGTTTGGTGAAATTTCACCTTTAGTCCCCAACTTTTCAAAATTACACTCTTAGTCCCTGTGGTTTGACAAGTTGTTACTCGGATAGTCCCCAAAGCGGATGAAGGTTACTCGGATAGTCTCTGTGGTTTGACAAGTTGTTACTCGTATAGTCCTTGTCATTTCACACCCACTTAACCAGAAAAACTAACCTCCATCCGCTTTGGGGACTATCCGAGTAACAACTTGTCAAACCACAGGGACTAAGAGTGTAATTTTGAAAAGTTGGGGACTAAAGATGAAATTTCACCAAACCACAGGGACTATCCGTGCATTTTACTCTAATATCAAAATTCATAGTAATATCATTCCATTATCGAAAACCTATTGCAAATCTAACATAATTTAAGAATTAACACAATCAAATACCTACCTGAGTTACTGTGTTGCCTCATTCTACTGCGTTACTGCTATAACCGCTATATAGGTTTCCAAATAGCAGCCAAATAGCGGTATTTAGCGCCGCTAATAGCGGAACCACTATAGGCCACCGCTATTTGGACCGCTACACACCCTGAGGTCCGCTAACCACTATAGCACCTCTATTGACTGCTTAGCTAGCCCTAAATCATTTTACATTATCCAATTAGAACTTGAAGATTATATGTAAATGCTTGATGAATGAACTTAGAACAGATATTCAACAAGGAAACTTGTTTGACCGTTTACATATAAACAAACAGGTGGTCGATTTGAGTTGAATACAGATAAACTAAAGCTAAAGGAGGCAAGGGTTAACATCGGCCCTAAATCATTGTAGAACAACCAAAATCATTTATTGAAAGATTAAAATTATTAATAATATGTTTTCTAGGGTTAAAATTCAGATGATTAGAATGACCTTGGGTCGGAACCAGAATGAAAGATAAACGGCCTTGGATTGCTTGCTACTGAACAGTTAAATGCATTTTTTTTTATCCGGGAAAGTGTTGAGATTGCAGAAATCCTTATATAAAGCAACCCCACCTGGTTTGGGAGATTCAATGGCCTATGTTGGGGATGGAAATTATTGGTTTTGGATATTGATTACAAATTGAGTTGTTGAAAGAAATAAAGAGCAAGTAAGTGTGTGTATATATAGCTAACGAATTATGATGCAATAGCTAGGTTTGTTTAACAAGTAGCTTGATTCTTCTTGTTTCCTCCTTACTCTATTCAAAGCAAGTCTTTTATCAAAATAAATAAATCATCTACTACCACCGTCCAGTAACCCTACCTAGGGTTGATAAGTTAACCCTAGAATTGAGATCATCGATAGATCTTCCAATCAAATCAAAGTATAATGATAATCTTACATTTGTAGTGGCGGTGGTGGTCTTAGGTTTATAGGGACAGGCTGGGGGCGCGCGCTCCGGTTTCCGGTACTCCCAACCCAAAATCCTATATACTCTTCCCTGAATACATACATAGAATCAATTATATTATACTGAAATTAAAAGTCAATTGAAATCCAATAACAGCATGAGGAGAGGAATATTTATATCATACATACATACATACCATGATGATGTCGAAGAGGAGCGGCAATAGGTTTACGATCGGGACAAGGAACAGCGGCAACAAACAAGCTACGCACACCTGCATCAATACCAACTTAGGCTTTAATTCAACAAAAACATCACACACACCAACTTAACTCAACTCAAGGAAGGAACACAATTACCATCGTCTAGGTCGGTACTATCTACGCGTTTCCAGTTATTTGGGTTGGGGAACAAAACAGCCTTTTATTCTGCTTTTAGCATTCCAACTTTTTCCATCTTGATTTATATCTTCCTCGTGTCTCTTGTTACACAGCCCGTAGTGTGCGTTTTTTTTTTTTTTTTTAAATTGTCCAAACACGTCCAAAAAAGCCCCGGACCAGAGCCACCCCCGGGCATGATCTAGCGTTTTTCGCGAAAAGTTGGTTGTTGGCGTTGTTTGAAACACGCCGAAATGGTGCTTTGGGGAGCGAGTTTACCGTTCAACGGTAACTTTCTTTAATGTTTTTTTTAATTCCCATTTAATACTATAAAAACCCCACTTTTATAAAAAACTCACCCTCAATCAAAGTTTCTCTCTACTTCTTTTACATTTTATAAAAGTATGAACCCATTCCGACCCTCATTTGGTGTCCCCTCAAGACCCGGGAACCCGAACACCACCCAACCGCAACAAAGCTTTAGCCTTCAAGACATGGACCCGAACATGTTATCGTACGCGGCTTACTTGAGTGGCTCTAATCCTTTCATGCCACCCACTTTCGGCTTTGGCCAAGCCGTGTAGGTCCGTTTTTCTCGGAGGATCCGATACGTAACCTATCCTTGTTTATCACAACACTATCACGGGTGCGGAATCCCACGTAACGGTGCAAACCAAACAAACGTAAAGCGAGTAACACAAACAGATAATCAAAGATTCACTTAGATTAAAAGGACAAGAACATTCACAAACATATACACACAATGTTTGTCGATAAACTCTCTGGTTTCAATATGCTCTCGTAAAGCTAACTGTGAAATATGCAAAGTTATTTATACTAAAACTTGAACGAAATCACTATGAACGAAATCACTAGTGATTTCGCCATACATGTTTCACGAAATCACAAGTGATTTCGTTACTTATCTCTGTTTCATCGTTTGAGTTGAAGCCCATATGATAGCCAAAGCCCAATTGAAGTTGCTTGATCCAAAGACAAGTCAAAGCCCAACATCAATTAGATATGGCCCAGACACGTTTCTGTTCTAAATGTTTGCACAATTTCAAGATAAGTCAAAGTTGTGACATCACCATGACATCACAATGATGATGTCATGGTGATGTGTAAACAGGAATGGCTTGCGGCGTTCCGTGCTTCGCGTGTCGAACTCTGGGGCGCACGACGGAGGAATGTCGTGTCGTCTGGCTTGAGCCGGACCTAACCGAGTCGACCCGAACCGAAACGAACCGAGTCGAGTCGCGTCCACATAAAGTGTACCAACAATCTCCCCCTTGGACGTTACTCGTGATGGTTCGTCTTCCATGTCTTTTGTGTCGGAGGATCTTCAAAGTCTTCACGCGTCGCAAGTAGAAAGTGTATCAACAAACTCCCTTTTCATTTAGGTAGTGTGTTAACAAACTCCCCCTTAAAATGAACTCTCCATTGAGTTATGCTCGTGAATCTTTTGACTTGACAATTCTTCAGATCCTTGTGGTGTTGATGAGTGATCAACTGCAATCCGATCATCTTGATCTTCTGATTGCATCAACGTCGTGTCTTCACTTTACAGCTTGTCATCTGACACGTTCTCTTCGCCTTTAGCTGATTCTGATGTCTTATCTGCACATACAAGAAAGCTAAACGCGTAATGAGAACAACCGCTTGGAATATAGTTAACATTTAAACAAATGACACATATGAGATCAAATCTCAATTAAACACCGACCGACAACAGTTTGAAAGTTTAGAAAATGTTCAGTTTTAATCATTTAACTTTCAAAACTTGTTAACTTCGACTGTTTATGAAGGTGCAATTGTTTTCCAGCTTAGAATCAGGATTTTGGGTAGGATAGACTCGAGTTCCAACATCAGTCAATCAAAAAAAAAAAAAAACTAGAAGCAAAATCTTTTTGGATTTTATAAAGTTTATATTAAAACACACCTAAAATCTTTTTGGAATTTTCATTTTTCAAATGTAAAGACGGAAAGCAATAAATAAATATATACAAAGATGCAGAAACTAAAAGCAGTAAATAAATATTTACAGACATTCTTTTTGCGAGTTTCGAGGGTAAGAGAATCATATCAGTGTACGGTCATGTCAAAACGCTCTTTTTGTTCAATTAGTTAACATTAAGATAAGCATCCTATAACAATTATCGGTATTGTTGTCCACATAAGCTCAACTTATCAGATGTAATCATGATTAGGGGATACATTAAGGTATGATTTATACTTACCGACCGGTGTTCATCCACACACGACACATTCCCGTATCAAGGCATGCGCGAGAGTTCATCTTACCGGTGAGTATACCGTTTATCATCCGTTTGACCGTATAAAATATGTGAGAAACTCACTTATTTGATTGAAAACAAGCCCTATGTGATAGAATCACTTATTGATGAGGAACTTGATTTTCGATGCATGAGGGCACAGGAGCAAGTTCGTGAACAGGTCAGTACTTTCGTACAGCAAAGAGACGAACTTGACTCCCGCAAAGAATCTGTGATATATTATCACTTATTTTGTTTGGACATGTGATTGTTGATCACTTATTGAGGTCGTATGCAGTATGTACACGTATGTATAGTATCATGGAAGATCTAGACTTCGTCTCCGTTATTTTTACGGTTTGATACAACCATGATACCCAGATGATAAGACAGCATAAAGACCGAATATTTCAGAACCTCGGCAATCTCTCAAACGAAATTTCGGTACTAAGACCATATGCCAATGAATGGTTCCCACCTGACTTGAAGTCTGTTAGGTTTATATCATCCTGCACATTTTAGTCTGATTGTGAGCCTACCGATACATCGTTAGTAAAGCTACTTATCATTTTTCAATTTTTCTTTTTCTTTTGACCATATTGACAGACCACACCAGTGTATATCATCACTTTCCCTTCTTTTCTCCAAGAAACTCATTTTTGGTTTTCTATTGTTTTTGAATTTTTTTTTTTTTAAAACTTAAAGACAGAAAGTAAACGACATATTTTTGTATTTTTGATTTTTTTTTTCACATGTTTTTGTATTTTCTGAAATTTCTCCCCCTAAAATGCGAAAAGATAAGTAAACTGAAAATCTTTTTGGATTTTTGACGCTTAAGAAAATATTTACAAAAACGATCAGCCGACAGAAGTTTACTCTTGTTTCACCTTAACACCATTGACCAACAAAAGATAGTCAAAACGAGATTTGTCAAAAGCTTTTGTAAACAGGTCAGCACGCTGTTCATCAGTGTGGATTTTAACAACATCGATTAATCTTTTGTCAAAACAGTCACGTATGAAGTGATATTTAATATCGATGTGTTTGGTCTTGGAGTGTTGGACAGGATTTCTAGTGATAGATAAAGCATCATTATTATCAACAAAAATAGAGGTAGATAGGAATTCAAAACCGTAGTCGCGCATTTGTTGCTGAATCCACAGAACTTGAGAGCAACAACTTGAGGCAGCAATGTATTCAGCTTCACAAGTTGATGTACCGACACAAGTTTGCTTCTTGCACTGCCACGTGACTAAGCGACTTCCTAAGAATTGACATCCAGCCGTTGTGGATTTCCCGTCTATTTTGCATCCGCCGAAATCTGAATCACTAAAAGCAACCAAGTCAAAACTATCATCCTTAGGGTACCAGAGACCGGTGTCCGGGCAACCCTTCAGATAGCGAAAAATCCTTTTGACAGCTCCAAGATGAGATGCTTTTGGGTTGGCTTGATATCTTGCAAGCAGGCACGTTGGATACATGATGTCAGGCCTCGATGCTGTGAGATACATGAGAGATCCGATCATAGCGCGATAATAAGTAGAGTTGACACTTTCACCCTTCAAGTCCGGAGTAATCCCGTGATTAGTCGGAAGTGGGGTTCCAATGGGTGTTGCATCAGACATCTGGAATCGGCTCAAGATGTCTCCAACATATTTAGTCTGATGGATGAATATCCCAGACTCAGTTTGTTGAACTTGTAGACCCAAAAAGAAATTCATCTCTCCCATTGCGCTCATTTCGAACTTTTCCTGCATAACACGTTCAAATTGCCTGCACAAAGTATCATTAGTAGAACCAAATATGATATCATCAACGTATACCTGTACCAACAAAAGATCTCCATCCTGTTCCTTGATGAAAAGAGTACAGTCGATAAGACCCCGGCGAAAACCGTTCTCCAGCAGATAAGTAGATAAGGTTGCATACCAAGCCCTCGGTGCTTGATGTAATCCGTAGAGAGCTTTGTTGAGCAACCAAACCCGATCGGGATGGATAGGATCTTCGAAACCTGGAGGTTGTTCGACATACACCTCTTCTTCAACAATACCATGTAAGAATGCGCTTTTGACGTCCATCTGATAGACTTTGAATCCTTTAAAAGAAGCATAAGCTAGAAAGATCCGAATAGCCTCCAGACGTGCAACTGGTGCATAAACCTCGTTGTAATCAATGCCTTCAATTTGACGAAAGCCCTGAACAACCAATCTCGCCTTGTTGCGAATGACCACTCCACGATCATCCTTTTTGCACTTGTAAACCCAACGGGTGCCAATTTTCTTATAGTTGTCGGGTTTTTCAACAAGTCTCCAAACACCCAGCTTTTGAAATTGCTGCAGTTCGTCCTGCATGGCTTCAACCCAAGAATTATCTTTTAAGGCTTCTTTCCAAGATTTCGGTTCTTCTTGAGAAACATAACAAGCGAAGGACCAATCATTTTGAAGACCAGATTCTCTAATGGCTGAATACAAACCAGCACTTTGGTTATTTCTCAGCTGATTACGCGTCTGCACTCCTTGTTGGACATCTCCTATGATATTCTGCTGTGGATGGGTATCGTGTATCCTCATTTCAGGATTTTCAGGAACACGAGCATTAATACCCAAATTGTGAATATTAAGATCAACAACCAACTCCACACCTGGAATATGCGTAGAAGTGGATGCATTCCCTTCAGCAGTATCATCAACCTACACATGAGGAGTTTCAACAGAAGTGCCCTGAACAGGAGCAACTGGAGCTGAAGTGCCTTCAGTCGCATCCAGATTTTCATCATCTTCTGATGACTCATTGTACTCAGTAGCATCTTCAACTTCCTTATTTTGAACTGTGTTGTTAAACGAATTAGAACCTTGTAGGTTAACAACAACAGGTCTAACCAATGGCGAGTCAGCAGCGTTGTCACTATCAAATAACATTCTAGCAACTGCAGAATCTTCGTCAAAGGTTGGCAGATCAAAGGAGTTGAAAAGCCCATCGTAGTCGAACATCCAAGGATCACCCGGAGCCCTAACAGGACTTGTATACCTTTGAACCCTTACTTCGCTCCATAGCTCAATCTTTTTGGTAGTCAGATTCCATACTCGAAAATTCGGAGTAGCATATCCAAGGAAGAAACCCTCGATAGCTTTCGCACCAAACTTTCCGTCAGGATCAATCATAGTGCATGGACCGCCAAAAGGTTCTAGAAAAGATAGATCCGGTTTCCTTTTCTGTAGAAGCTCGAAACAAGTCTTGCCATGTCTCTTAACCGTAAGAACTCGGTTTAATGTGTAGCAAGCAGTCGACACAGCCTCTGCCCAGAACTGAACAGGAAGCTCCGACTCTACCAACATTGTTCTTGCAGTTTCGATTATCGTCCGATTCTTCCTCTCCGCGACACCGTTTTGTTGTGGAGTGTAGCGAGAACTGTATTCATGAAGAATGCCCTTAGAAGTACAGAACTCATCCATCACACGGTTTTTGAACTCAGTTCCATTGTCGCTTCTGATCCTCTTAACTTTCAATGTGTAGAGATTTTCCAACATTGTAAGAAGATCTTTGAGGATGCCAGGAGTATCACTCTTGTGTGCCATGAAGGCAACCCAAGAAAATCTAGAATAATCATCAGTAACCACTAAACAATAAGCATCCCCGAATGTTGTCTTGTGTCTCATAGGTCCAAAAAGGTCCATATGAAGACGTTCGAGAGGCATGCTAACAGTGTTGATTTTCTTCAGAGGGTGAGACTTCTTCGTTTGTTTCCCTTTCTGGCACGAAACACAGATATCTTGTAGATGAAAGCTTCTCACAGGCACACCATTCACAAGATTGTTTTTCACCAAATGGTTCATTTTTCTTAAGTGAATGTGCCCCATTCTTCTGTGCCAAGATATAGACTCCTTCTCCGTGGCTTTCGAGACGAAACACGTGACTTGTTCAGTAGTCGTAATCGCTTGGCTCATATCAAGAATATAAAGATCATTAACTCTTGGAGCCGATAAAAGAATCCATTCTTCTGGAATCTTGAACCCAGGTTTCAGCACATAACAACCGGCATCATCAAAATGCACGGTGAACTTCTTGTCGCAGATTTGCGAAACACTGAGAAGATTATGATCAAGTTGACGAACATAATTAATCCTTTCGAAACATACCACACCATTGGAGATCATTCCTTCTCCGGTGATATATCCGCCTTTGTCTCCTGCGAACGCGACATAGCCTCCTCTAATATTTCTCACATCGTACAGAAGCCGTAAGTCGCCCGTCATGTGCCTGGATGCTCCACTATCAACAATCCAATGACTACTGATAGTTCCTCCTGGAACACCCTGCACATATCAGTGTTTGATTTGTTAGCAAAAATCTCAATTTTATCAGTACCCTCAGATGCCACAAATCTGACATCATTGTTTTTCTTTTGATAACGAGCTCCATTTGTTTCAAATTTTGATTTAGAAACATTTGGCCTTTGAGCTCGTTGAAATGGTTGTTTACCCTTAGGAGCAAAAGGTTGTTGCTTTGTTGGGGATTTTTGATTTCCAAATTGCTTTTTGATTTCAGCCTTAGGAATTGGATCACATTGAGTTACAGTAACTCCCGGAATCGACTTTCCCAAAAACTTACTTGTGTTATTTTCAAAAACGTTATCAATCAATGATGGATTGACATTTTTAATTGGAAAATCATTATCTGAGTAGATTTTAGAATCACCAACCAAAGTATACAACACATTGTTACTCTTAACAGTAGACACAGGTTTCTTGTCATCCTTGACAGAATTAATCACTTGTTTGGCAACTTGTTGCACAACAGGAATAGGAGGATCACAAAGAATATGATTCTCAATTGGAATTTCTATTCCCTTTTTCTTGTCAAGTGATTCATCCTGGTCTTTTGCATCTGTTTCATCATCAGATGAATCATAATCCTCAACAGATGGAGGACTTTGATTCACTGTTGTTGAAGTTTTTGTTTCATCAGATGACGTTCCCGAGGAGCTGTCCGGTTTGAACCCTAATCCAGTAGTAAGTTCCTCATAATTAAGAGGCACACTGGGTTCAAAACGAGGCATATCCTCTTCATCAGGTGGTAGAGCATAATTGTGTCTCAAAGGGGGCGGACATTTCTTATACCCAACACCACTCTTGTTTTTCTTCAATTGTTGAACGTCAATGATGTGATCGAGCACAAATCGGGAGTTAGAATAACTCTCCAACTTTTGCTTGATTGCATCATGCTCGCACTTGGCAATGGCTAATTCCTTTTTGGTTTCCTCAACGATGTTAATGTACTTGTTAATACTAATTTGTTTATGATAAACAACTTTGGTAGTTTCAGAAACACTTTTCTTTAAATTTTCAATTAAAGATTTAAAGTCCTTTTCATTTCTTGTTAAAGCCATGTTTGCCTCTTTGCACTTTGACATATCAACAACCAAATGTTGATTGTGACTATGAATTGTGTCACATTCAAGTTTCACTCTTTCACATTCCTGTTTCATATAAGCACAGTCATTACAAATTCTAGGAGTTTCAGATGTTACCTGACTCGACGAGGCTGAAACATTTGCCATAAAGGCAGTTTGAAAAGAAAAAGATCCGTCTTCAGAGAAGAACTTCTCCATTTCTTTAGATGCTTTCCCAGCCTTCTTGATAAGAACAGATTTCTGAGACTTCAACTCCTCTGCTTCACTCAACAAATCATCAATAGAACTCGTTTCTTCTTTCACATCACCCGAAATAGAACTTTCTTCATCAGAACTCCCGGTATAACCCGAACTGTCGTCACTTTCAGAAAATTCTTCTTTATGAACGTGCTTGATGTGATTGATGATCTTTGCGTAGCACGCGGTTCCTCCTCCTTCATTATCACCTTCCCCTAATTGTAAAGACCAATTACACCCTTCATCTGTTTGAACAGTCAATGCACGAGTGTTATTTGATGTCCAGACTGGTTCTGGTTGGTGGTGTTGTTCACAGCTACTATCCCTTTTCCACGATTTTCTTGATTGCCTTGATTGGAATTTGAAGTACTTGTCTGATTTCTGAAAGGGTTCTGATTGCCTTGCTTGGGTGGTCGGGTGCACTCACGTTTGAAGTGACCCTTTTCGCCACAATTAAAACATGTAACCGCTTCTTTGTCAAACCCGTATTTAGTATCCTGCTTACTTTCCAAAGAACTTCTTCCTGTTCGACTCATGAAATCCCTTGCCCTTCTAACTGCACTTGCAAACGCCCACTTTATATCCATCAACTCCATTTCATCACGATCGATTTGTTGATAATCTTCGTTGGTCATACTGATGTTCCCAATTTGACCTGCTACCAAACCGCAGTAGGCACTGACCATTGTATTAATGAGTTCCGAATGCTCCTTTGCAACTTCAATGCTAACTTTTGAGAGGTTCGAAGTATCAACTTTGATAGTATTCGTGTCTTGGGGTGGAGGATTGTTGGTATAATGTACTTGTTGTGGTGGCGGTTGTGCTTTAGATTTGGATAACGATTGTGAAAGATAAGCACCTAAATCAAACTCTGGTTGAGTAGGTTGAGGGAACGTTGGAAACGGAGATGAGTTTGTGTTGGAAACAAACGCCGTTTGAAGCTTAGGTTGCTGAACGTAACTAGAACTTGCAGAAGGAGCAAAACCAGGCAAATACATTTCTGTATTTTGAGGAGCTCCAATCCTTTTAGCTTTCCTAGTTTCTTCTTCGTTCTTTTGCTCCAACTTCTGAACGAATCCATAGATAGTGACAGTTTCGCCATCCAGAGCACCCGTATGCTTTAGGAGTTCAATAAATGGACTCCACTTAAGAGGTAGAGCATCAGCTAAACGTGCAATCATTTCCACATGAGTTACAACAACCTTATAAGAACTCATTTCACTTATCAAATGATAGAAACGAGAAGTCATATCATTTAAGGTTTCATTTTCCAAAGATTGAAATGATTCAAATTCTTTCTTCAAAAGATCATGGCGTATTTTTCTAGAAGCTGCATTTCCTTCTCCTCTTGTTTCCAATGCATCCCATAAAGCTTTTGTGCTCTTACTATAAGAAAATTGATGATAGATGTCTTTATGAAGAGCTTGTGTTAGAAAAGCAAACGCCTTCTTCTCTAATTCATAGGCTTTCTTGTCTTGTTCAAGCATATTAGAAATACCAGCGGCAGTTGATGCTGCTACTTCGAGTTCCGGGCTGCATTCAGTAGTGAAACACGTCCAAAGTTCAACGTTTTGTCCTTGAATGTATGTGTGAAAACGACCCTTCCAAGATGGATAGTCGTTCATGTTATTTAGCTTTGGCGGGCGATTGTTGCTTCCCGTCTCACTTTCACTGAGCAATAGATTTTGAATGTTTTGATTTTGATTTGAAACCATTGCCCATTGACTTGTATTTATTGATTGTTGTTTTTGAGGCAATTGGTTCATTAAATCGGCAAGCGAAGGCTGATTTTCACTTGGTCTTGAGTCCGAACTCCAATCCCACAGACCTTTGTTACTCATATTTGGTATATGTATGATAAAACCTGGTCAAACAATTTAAAACACAAAGTTAGAACAGTTTTGAAAGCTCTCTGTATAAAATTTACAACAGTTCAGTATGTTTGACGAAATCAGAATGTGGACAAGTTTGGCGAAATCAGAAAGTGTTTTCGTTGAACTGATGTTGGTGATTTCGTTGACTGATAGTTGATGAAAACCAACAGGTGATTTCGACCAAAAGTCAAAGCTTGTTGGTGTATTCGTCCAGAGAAAACAAAGGTGACAAGGACTGGCCCAGACTTGATTTCGGCCCAGACAAAAAAATTGGCCCAGCGATGTGATTTCGGCCCAGACTTGGATTTCGGCCAAAACAAATGTTAAATGTGTTTGCGCTGAAACTTGATAGAATAATGTGAGGCTTGATATTATTGACTTGAAGTGAGATTTCGTTGACTATTGAATTGGACGAAATCAGATGGATTTCGCTGACTTCTATTAAAAAGAAACAAGTGATTTCGGCTGAGTTGTGTTTTCGGCTGAGATGGTGTTTGTGGTTACCAGCTATTATTAGATATTTTGAAAACCTTATCTTATCCTGACAATAGTGACAACAAAGTCAACAAAGTATGGTTCCCTGATTTCGGTACTCTATTTTCTTACCAACTAATGATCACAATACACACATTTCAAACACACTTGTAATATTATATTAATAAACACAATCAGTAGGTACTCCAAATAGATCAAACACAAAGATATGCAATAAATCAGCTTGAAGATTTCAAGAACAACGTCAAGAACACTTTGAAGATTATGAAATTCTGAAAATGATTTTGCCTATATTTTCAACAAAAACCCAATTGACAACATGTATAGATGCAATATAACAGGTTTTCAATAAAACTATGGCAAACAAACAATATCAGATTGTTAAAAAGACCTTTCCAGAAAGATATGAACGTCAAGAACAGTTTTCGGATAATCAACAACACTCGATATAAACCTAACAATGTTTGGTTTAAACAAGGATACGAGCCAATGCTCTGATACCACTTGTAGGTCCGTTTTTCTCGGAGGATCCGATACGTAACCTATCCTTGTTTATCACAACACTATCACGGGTGCGGAATCCCACGTAACGGTGCAAACCAAACAAACGTAAAGCGAGTAACACAAACAGATAATCAAAGATTCACTTAGATTAAAAGGACAAGAACATTCACAAACATATACAAACAATGTTTGTCGATAAACTCTCTGGTTTCAATATGCTCTCGTAAAGCTAACTGTGAAATATGCAAAGCTATTTATACTAAAACTTGAACGAAATCACTAGTGATTTCGCCATACATGTTTCACGAAATCACAAGTGATTTCGTTACTTATCTCTGTTTCATCGTTTGAGTTGAAGCCCATATGATAGCCAAAGCCCAATTGAAGTTGCTTGATCCAAAGACAAGTCAAAGCCCAACATCAATTAGATATGGCCCAGACACGTTTCTGTTCTAAATGTTTGCACAATTTCAAGATAAGTCAAAGTTGTGACATCACCATGACATCACAATGATGATGTGTAAACGGGAATGGCTTGCGGCGTTCCGTGCTTCGCGTGTCGAACTCTGGGGCGCACGACGGAGGAATGTCGTGTCGTCTGGCTTGAGCCGGACCTAACCGAGTCGACCCGAACCGAAACGAACCGAGTCGAGTCGCGTCCACATAAAGTGTACCAACAAGCCGGCGGCTCGCAACCATCACAACAACAACCCGAACCCGATGTGGATATCGTGCCGGTGACGCAACCCGAACCGGAGCGAGAGACATCAAACCGGTCCCGAATATTGGAATAGGATTCGTGCACTCTTTTATAGCACGTGGGGTAAGGGTGAACATTGTGACAAGGATTGCATTTCTAGCAAATGGACAGACATCAACAACAAGTGTCACGTCTTCCAAGAAGTTTATCAACGTAACTACGATAATCGGCCGAGCGGAGAAGGTGACGTCGGGGTTTTAACGAAGGCTATGGAAGAGTACGAGAAGACGGAAGGCGTTTTCCCGTACTATAAATGCTGGGACCTACTAAGAAAAAGTCCAAAGTGGGCTAGCGTACCGACCATGACGTTGAGTAGTAGACGTAGAGCAAAACGGTCGAAAACGTCATCCTCCGTTGACCCTGAAACACCAACTTTCGATGCCCGCAACGTCGATCTAAATGTTGTTGTGGACGTTGACAAGGAAGTTGAAGAAGAGTTGGCCCGACCGCCCGGTAGAAGAAAAGATAAGCGAAACGGGAAAAAACCGGTGGAGTCGTCTTCCGATCTCGAGTTAAAGGAAGATTTCGAGGAGATGAACCGTCGTCTCCAAGACATTCGAGACCTTGGGCACCAACATTTGGAGACTATGAAAGAACGAGTCGCCGAAAACAAAAAGTTTCACGAGATGCAAGCGGCGAGGCAAACGGAAAAGGACATTGAGTTTTTGTCTAAACCGATCGACCACCTCCAAGGTGACGCGTTGACCGTTGCGCAAATGCATCGCCAAAAACTTCGGGAAAAATACGGGCTTTAGATCATCATCTTTTTTTTTAACTTTATCTTTTTTTTATTTCCGTTTTTTTATTCGGTTTTTTTTTCTAGTATTGTATTTTTTTTTAAATTAATGAAGTATTTTAAGTTTTAAATTTAAAAAAATAAATAATTGTGTAATAATTGGATGGGCGTTATTGGGCATTATTCCCACTACGCCACTTTTGCAATAACGCCCAATAATGCCCCTATGCTGACTGGACTGGCACATGACAGAAACGCCCCAGGGTGGGGGCATTATTCAAGTAATGACTACGCATGGTCTTACACTTACACTCTGTTCCCGAGTCTCATTTAACAGGGGGAGGGGAGGGAAAAGAGTTGAAAATATGAAAAAACCATATTCCCGAGTTTCATTTAACAGGGGGAGGGGAGGGAAAATGGAAGAAAATATGACCATAAAAAGACATAAAAACTCTATTCAAGAGTTTAGTCTTTAATTCACCAAATGAAAAGTTTATTAATAATGGGTGAGGTTCCTCTATAAAGTGTGTTTTTTCTACAAAGTAAGTATATGAAGTATTTTGTGCTATTGGATGTGTTTGATCAATGGTTGAGATTAGTTGGGTGATATTTTTGTAATATTTGTGTTTTAATTATTGATTCATTTAATGGGCGAGGGGTATTGTAGTCATTAATCGTGTTTTAAATAAAGAAACTACCATCAGTTCCTTTTTTTAGCCATTTCTTCATTAATTAACCACCAATCTCCAAAATCATGGATCTAGACATCCAAACTAAAGAAGATTCATTCCAACATGATTCAAAAACATTCAAACAATAGAGAACAATAACACTATAATCTATTCCAAAAAAGCTTTTATACTGGTGTGTTATACATAATCTAAGTTGTTTATATTGGTGTGTTATACTGGAGATCGAAGTTGTTTATACTGGTGTGTTATACGAAATCTAAGTTGTTCATACTAGTGTGTTATACTGGCGATCAAAGTTGTTTATAATGGTGTGTTATACAGATCTATGTTGTTTATACTAGTGTGTTATACTGGTGATCGAAGCTGTTTATACTGGTGTGGTATACAGAATCTAAGCTGTTTATACTGGTGTGTTATATGGAATGTAAGCTGTTTATACCGGTGTGTTATACGGAATGTAAGTTATTTTATTGGTGTATTATACAGAATCTAAACTATTTATACCAGTGTGTTATACGAAAATGTAAGTTGTTTACACTTGTAACTGATAAAACACAATGTGAATAAACTAATAACTGCTAAAACACAACGTCAAGAATTTGTTCATGAGTGATCGCATATCATGTTAATTTGTTCTGTATACGTTCTTTGTATTATAAGTAACTGACAATTTTGAATTCTTAAAATATGTGTTGTTTTCTTAAAAATCTCCTTATTTTGTTTAAGAAATAAATCTTCCATAAATAAGTTAATTATTCAATTACCTTTATACCCTTTAATATAAAATCTCTAAATGTCATATGTCACCCTTAGAACACTTCCTACACTTTGTAGGAAAAATGGACTTTGTAGCCAACTCTCACCCTATTAATAATTATAATTTCACTAAATATCCATTCACCAAATTTCCAATACAACATATATAGGAATTGTTGTTAATTATATGGTGAATTTACCTATCTCCTAGCTACACTTAAATACAAGGAAGGCAACACTATAAAGTAATAGTTGAATATTCAGATATCGCGAAGGCCATCAAAAGACTGGGTCTTCCTCAAATTCCAATGAAGACCGTCATGGATGCTGTGTAAGAAGTCGCTGGTGGAATCAACTCGACAAACAGTGGGGACCGGCCAAGCAGACATGCTACAAACAAGTGCATCTCCTGGCGCCAACTGTTTTCTGTCCTTACCATCAAAGGATACCCATGCATGACCTCTGCTTTTGAAGGGTACTTGAATCCTAAGTGTTACATGTTCAGGTAATATCAGAGGTCTGAAAGATAGCGAGTGTGGACATATTGGAGTGAATAAGATGCCAGGAACCTGCAAACAATAGTAGATAAGGTAATACAAAACTCATAGTTGGCATACATATGTCACAAATGAGAGAGAGAGACCTGTGGATGAACCATTGATCCTCCAGCTGCAAGGGAGTACGCGGTGCTTCCAGATGTTGTTGATAAGATCAAGCCATCTCCTTGTACACATGTCACAAATGAGTTATCACAATAACACTCTAGGTTCGTAAGGAACGATGATATCCCACGATCAATTGTAACCTCATTTAGCACAAGTATAGGCCCCCCTTCATTTTCATTTTCATTTTCAGCTGCTTCTCGAATCACATGGCACTGTAACCGGTGCCGTAGTGTGATGCTCATACCACCCTGCAGTATTGATTTAAGGCACTCTTTGTAACACTCACTATCTGATTTAATCATGAGGTTAAAGATACAAATATGACGTTTTAGGCATGCTGCAATGTTTTTTCTTATTTAAAATTGAATGAAAGGATACAAAATGGGGTCATGAAACCCAAGGAACCTAAAGAAAATGGAACAACTGGAGGAACGGGTCCTTTAAACATGGAAGCAGCCTGCAAAAGGTAAACGAAGCAAACTCATTTACATATATGATTCATTATAATTTGAAATGTAGTGGAACATACCCAAAGCACTGTCCCATCTCCACCAAGAGTTACCACTAGATCAACTATCTCATGCAGAAGCCAAAATTCCTTGTCTGTGTAGTAGTAGTAGTAGTGGTTAAAACAGTAACAAAGAAATATTGACTTTGATGGTCAACTTTTACATGCCTCTACGTGTGTAAATAAAAAACATACGAGTCTAGAACTCACCATCATTCCAGGTCTGTGCAAAGTTGTAGTATGAAGATTCAGTTACAAGTTCGGTTCTTACTCGTGGTTCAACATAAATATTCAACTTTCTTTTCTCCGTCAACCACCTGGAAATACCACCAAAGTTATAATCTATAGCTCTAAATATTGAACTTCCTTAGCTATAAATGTAAGATTTAAGTCCAAATTTCAGTGAGACATTATGTTTCTCTTATTATAAAAAAGAATTATGTTCCACACATATAACATATATTTCTGAAATAATAATAAAAAAAATGTCATTTAGTGTTTTTAGAGCAATGTACTTGTCTTTTAAAACACAAATTAAAAGTAAGTAACTGATGCAAAACTAATAACAAGTAAAGGAGAAACTATATTAAAAGCTTGCAGAGTTCTCATTTAATAAGAAAGAGCTTCATTAATCCCTCTATCATAAAATAAGAAAAGACATTATCTGAACCAAGGCATAGTTTAATACAAATCTTACCCATTAATTGAGAGAAGTGATAAACACAATCTGTCACCAATACTTTGGATTGGAAAGGAATCTTTTCACAAATTTAACATCATTGGGTAGCAATTGGATTGTTTATGTGAAGAAGGAATAAGGTTGGAATGCTGTGTGCATAAAATGGTCCAAACCCACACAATTGAAGAACAGAACCAGTACTGACTATATCTGGTTCGGTTCTAGGTTGGGGATGTTTCCAATTCTGGTTCTTTTCTACCCCTTTCTTATTTTATAAACACGAAATGACGTCTTTTAATATTTACATTTACATTTTTCAATAAAAGAAAACCCAAATTCTGGTCCTGATATCTAGGAGGAGCATTTTGTCTTTCCTTGTGACTCCAGTAATGAAGCCAAGTTGGATTTCATAGAAATAGCTGAAGTAGCAGCCTCGGAAATATATATTACAAGTGAAAAAGATACTACCTGACCATTTCTGCACAAAGCAATTTAACTGAAGTTGAATTTGGTTTTGTCAATATAAGCACAGTTTGAGGAGGAGATTCCCATTTCAAAGAAATCTGCATGCATGTCAATCAAATTAGAAAAGCATAGTTGTTTACTGCTGTGGTTCTACCAAATGTCTACCAATGTAGGGCATCATACCATATGTAAAACAGAAATACACTATAAAGAAATGTGAAAAGTCTACGACTGCACTGCATAACAAAAGCATACTTGTTTACTGCTGCGCTCTGCTGTAGTTATATGTCCCTTTTCAAACGAGACAATGTCATGTTTATGTTGGTCATCATTATCACCACTGCTACACCATTGCAGTTTAAATGATGCCTGCAATATGAAATGATAACCAGCTATAAATAGGAAACTGAGGGACCCAAAATAAGTAGTTAGAAAAGACAAGAGGAAAGTCTAGGTATCTCATATCGATTTGTCACGAGTCAGAGTCATGCACCAAACCAACTATGGTAAGTATAGCAAGATCTCAACGAACAACCACATATATTGACAATATATAACGTAATGATATCATTAACATACTTGGCTACCTTAAAAAAAAGCAAAGTACCTTTTTGGTAATTTTAGTATCGGAGTAAGAGTCCTCTTCCTTGCTGTCCCGCAAAACCTCATGAGAACAAATCCCATTTTCCCCACAGCACCTTTGAGATACCAGTTCCAAATGCTCTTCTTTCTGCTTGTTGCAGTTGCCCGCATTATATGCCGCTCCTGAAGATGGAAAACAAGATACCTTTTCTTAAACTAATACACTCTCAAGTCTCAATCATCATGAAAAAAGTAGCAAGTCATAAAAGACAAGTCAATGATATTAGATGATTTCAGAACTCCTAATAAACAATCACTTTATTTATTTATGTATTTTTATATTAAACATTATTGAAGGGTACTTTTAGTTGGGTGATTTGGTGTGGAGGCCCGATCAACGATCAAGGGAGGGGCCGGCCCTAGCCTTGGGTTGGCCCACACGTTTTTATTTGGTAGTTAAATTAGGGTTTTAATTTAGCTGGCCCTAGGTATCTCTATGTGGGCTTGGGGATTAAGTTTCCTAACCCTAGATTAGTCTCTATATATTGATATCATTGTACTTGTAATTCTTGAGCACCTGAATAATAAAGAAACCCTAGTTGCAGCACAGTGGAGTGGACATAGTAGGTCAGCTGACCAAACCACTTTAAATCTTTGTGTCGTTTACTGCTTTCGTGTGTGTGTTCAATCCTAACACTTTTATCATGAATTATATGTATTTTTACGATTGCACTAGTGGAGTACTGGTGTGTAATAACCAGTGCAGTCCCAAACCAGGTGGTGAACCAAACACATATAAGGGTTTGTCTTAATTTGAAAAAAAAAGCGCAACTCTAAAGCATCATGGGGGCTGTTTGGCTAAGCTTTTCAAAATTACTTATTTGCTTTCTGAAAAGCAAATAACCAAATAAGGCATTTTGAAAAGCTCCATTTTAAAGCTTTTCAAAACAGCTTATTGACTTATTTGCTTTTCAGAAAAGCAAATAAGCAAATAAGTCATTTTGAAAAGCTTAGCCAAACAGCCCCCATGGTTTCAAGGTTAAAGAAAAACTGTAGCAAAAATGAATTTTGAGAAATGTAGAAAAGAAAAACTCTAAAGCAGACACCTGGTCCAGACTGATATTATTAGTAATAGCATGATTTGTGAGCAACAGACAGACCGACCTTTGTGTTGTAAGTGTATATTGCGGGCCCTCTCCATTTCGTATTTGCGTTTCCATTCAGCAGCCTCAGCTTGAGCAGAAGCTTTACCTTGTGCTGCCCGTCTTAGGACCTTGCTGACAGCTTTTAAATGACATAATAAAGCACAAGATGATGATGATCAGCATCCTATCCTATCCTATTCATGGAAATGAAAGGGCTTCAAGAGAATCATCACACCTCTCATGGCCTCTGAAAACTCTACAAGATGACCCTCCTCAACAACCATCACTTTCTCCGAGTTTGCAACTAAACCATTTTCCTGTTCCTATTCAAAAGGTCAGCACAAAATACTTTATTTATTTTAAGAAAAGAGTAGCCCAGCCCATTCATATGGTGTTGTAACAGACTTGTATATGTTATATCAAGTAAGTGGGATTTTACTATTAATTTGGAGCAGCTTTTGACAACCTCATGTAAGTTCAAAGTCAGTAGTAGCTTAATTTCAACTCCTCATCAAATTAACCCAAAAAACCAATTTTATCAAACAACCCCTAATTATCTATCAATCAGAAGCAAATGACAGATAGCGTAAAGGAGAAACAAAGAAACAAAGAAGCGTACTGTAGACTTAATCTGCCCAGGTTTCATGGCTGAATGATCGATCGATCGAGATTCCACTTGCGATTTGGGGGAGATTTAGGGGGTGTTTGTTTACATCTGAATTCATTCATTCAGACCTTACCTCTGATTCGGTCAGAGGCTGACCTGTTTGGTTCACAAAATGTTCACCTCTGAATAGAACCATTCAGATCTGAATGGTTCAGCAACTTGTAAACGCTGAATGAAACTTTTGACACTCATACCCCTTGCCCTTGCCATGACAAAATAAGCAGCCTCCTCTTCTCATTACCGACACCATATTTCTCCTCCATTTTTTCTGTAAGCTAAACTTCCATTTTCCCATGAGGATTCTACCAATCAACAAAGATTTGCTTCTGAGTTCTCATGGAGAATCAGGAATACAATCGCCGACACGGTTGCTGGCTTGCGGGCTTCACAAGGTTAAACGTTGGTGAAGTCGGTGTGGCTGAGGCAGTCATGCTCTGGAAGCTGACCCATCGGCCCGAATCCACAGTGGAAGCGTCGGATTCGTCACACTCCGGAATCGTTGCTGGTGGAATACGGTGGCGACGAGTAGGGCTCGACGGAGCAGAGGCGGCAAAAAGGTGGGGCTTTGGTTGTCGGGAAGTCGGGTGATGTTCGGTGACGATGGTGTAGGTCGGAGGAGGTGCGGGTTTGGTTCAGGACTTCAGGTTGCTGTTGGTGAGGGTGGATGTTTAATGGGTGTAAAGCAGAGGGTGGATGTTGCTGTTGGTGAGGGTCGTTGTTGAGTAGTGGTAAATGGGTGTGAAGCAGAAGCATATGAAGAAGAAGAAGAAGAGGAGAAAGGGTTAAAGTGAAGGATGAAAATGATGGATCACCGGTCAAAAAAAAAAAAAAAACAAAAAAACAAACACAACTTTCGTTTTAAAGCAGAGAGTACAACTTTGGTTTTAAAGTAGTTGGGTATTTTGTTTTGTTTAGGGGTAAAAATGTCATTTTACACATTATTCAGATGTGCAACCAAACAGCGTTTTATTGGTTCAGCACTTACTGGTTCAGACCCTCTTACCCATTCAGACCTCTTATTCATTCAGCACTTATTGATTCAGATGTTGCCAAACAGCCCCTTAATGTTACGGAGGTGGTTTTGGTAGGCAACTTTCTTCATTTTCAATTTCATAATATTTTATTATTTTAAGTTTTTAGTTACAGATTTTAATTGGCGAGCTGGCCCGGTTGTGAATTGCCACGTCTTGCTTCGCGACGTTTGCCATAGCATCACCTCTCCCTAATTTTTTCTTTTCGAACTCTGAGACTTAGGGGGTGTTTTTTTTTTTCTTTTTTTCAAAAAGTACTTGGCTTCTTATGTCTGCGTCGTGCAGACTACGCGCAAGCCTTTGGGTCTGCAGCGTGTTTGTTTTTTGAAAGAGATTTCACTAAAAAACTGTAACACCCTAGTTTCTATTTAACGGTTTTACATGTAAATACCAATGATTAGATGTGTAGTTAAGACTACACATACTATAAATATACGGGTTTATTAAAACCTTTACAAATCATAGGTTATTCTTCAAAACGTGATCGAATTCGTTGTTTAAAATCTACAACGTTACAATGTGCGGAAGCGTGTATCTTTATCGTGTTCGGTTCTTCGCTGAGCTTGATCGTCTTCCGGCATCCCAGAAAGTACCTACATTTCATAAACATGAAATGCTTTAGTCATACGGTATTTAAAACGCATCTAAACGAGTCCGGAAAACAAAACTGATCAAAAACATGCATTTTTGTACGGGGTCCACCGTAAATTACGGTGGGTACCGTAATTTACGGTAGCCCATGTTTCGCTATGTTGCCACCGTAAACCAGTATTAAACTGGCGTAACACTTTCAGGCTCCACCGTAAATTACGGTGGCACCGTAATTTACGGTGGTACCTGCATTCAGCTTTTCCAATTTTGCCGTTTTTGTTACGAAAACATTCGTAACTTTCAATCCGCTTATCCGTTTGACCTACCGTTTCTTCCTACATATTTGTAATTTGATTCTCCATAATATGGAGTTAAAACCCGGCATCCGGCTTGATAAAATTTAAGACTTTTAAGTCTTCGGCTTATTACTCTTTTACGAAAATTTGACCCGTTTACGCATTTTATCAAACAAACGTATTTGTTTGATTCCTATATCACATACATCTCTTTAATTTAACATTACCTACCATTATAGGTTCTAATCATAGGTTTATTACACAAATTAAACCCGTTTTCACTAGTATGCTTATTTTGACCCGTTAAGGATACTTTAGCATTTTTAAGCTAAATTTCGCTTTCATTCTAATCTAGCGTTGTAACCTGTATTTCTTATCTAGTACTCTTCCATCACAACTAAATGTGTGTTGGATTTAAAGTAGATATCTATGTGTTCCGGATTTATACCCCTTGAAATATCATTTTACGGCAAAGACTCATTTGGAGTCTTTTGGCCCAAGAATTACATCTTTCACTACCCGTACTCGTTCTAAACTTTTGTTTAATCACAAGACTCCTTTCCAAACAACCTCTAAGAGTTGTTTGTTCAATTTAGCCTACAAGGGCGTTTTGGTCGATTTTGGTCCTTCTTTTACAATGAAGGGCTAGCACCAACTATTCGACCAAATTAGCGCTTTTACATACATCATAAATATGCGTACCTGGCTCGGATCAACAATTAGACCCAATTTTAATACCTTGCTTTATATTTGCTAATTAAGAACGATGCGAATATCCATTGGATATCTATTCCTGTAAGCATATGACTCGACAAAAGAATCATTAGTCTATATAGTCAAAAGGTGTTGTCTACACCCTTTGACCCGTTTGGCCGAATTGACCATTTACCTTTGCGAGATGATATTTATTATCATCTCCTCTACATGACTCTTCCCGTTTAACACCGTACGGTTATTTTAATTAAAAACCGTGTATTGCTTTCAACATAATATGACCAAATTATCGAATTACTTCTTTTTAACCATTATTATGGTTTCTATCATCTTTGATTTTCTTGTTCCGTTCGACTACACGACGGAACATCATATTTCAATTGTTTAGATATCTCATTCATAATTTATATGATAAGAAACATTCCACAATTTAAGACTAGTGTAAGTTATACTTACCTTGCATCCGAATTATGCTTTTCCGTCATTCTTGCTTCGTTTGACCCGCTTCCTTTCCAAGCCTCCACCTAGCTTGTCAAGCGTCAAACTATCATCATAATTCGTAAGACGGTTATATTAGTCATCATTAATTATGACTATTCCATCTTACATATTTTTTTATCACAATTACCATTCGATCTTATAAATGGTCGGTTTGACTAATTAAAAGTCAAATCACCAATTAACACATATGATTGCACTATCAAGTTCACAAGACTCAATTAGGCACATTATCAACACTTAGTTCTCATTTAGGCATTTTCACAAACACCTTATGTGCATGATTTTTACACATTTACAACTAGTTCATAACTAGTTATTTTTACCAAGATTAACATCAAAATTCACCATTATCACTTATGATCAAACACTCAAACTTGCAATTTGTTTAAGTATTTCCCCATTACTAACATGCATGATGATCCTAATCACAATCATATCATCAAATTCATCATATGATTAAAACCCACTTAACCTAGTGTGCTAAATCATTCAATCATTCAATCCATAGCATGTTATGTATGATTTTCACTTAGGGTTTTGTTCCTAAGCAATTATACATCACTAATCTAGCCATGGCTTCTCTAATCCATGCCTAATTCGCGATTAGGATGATTACTCAATTTTTACAACTTCACCAAACATCAAGATTTTACATACCTTATGATCCTCTTGTTCGGGTGATCATTAATCCATGTTCGGTTATGAATTTAAGCGTCGTTTGGCTCTCCAATTTGATGAATTTGGATGAGCTAGGGTTTGGAGCTCTTGCTCCTTCTCCTGGACGTGTTCACGCACACACACACACAAGAGTGTGTGTGTTGTGTTTTGTTTTAAGTTTATAATTCCATTTTGCAAGATACCCGGCTTTGGTCCCTCGTGTTTGGTTCGTTATTAAGTAGGCCACAACCTACTTATTTTTAACAATATTCCCACTTATTATCTAGGTTTAATATTCCTAGTTAACTTAGCGAGTTCGGGAATATTTATGACTAAGTTTATTTTAGGCCCCGCTAACTTGGCCCTTTTATCATTTTATTTCCTTAAAGCTTTTATTCATTTTTATTTATTATTAGGATTAATTATTTAAATCCTAATATTCCACCGGGTAAATTTTACCACTAACGGTACTTTACCCGTCTTTTAGTATTAACGGGGTTAAATTACCAAACCCGTTTTCGGGGTGTTACAAGTCTACCCCCCTTAAAGAGGTTTCGTCCTCGAAACCTTGCTTACATAGTTCATTGAGTTCTAAACTCAATGCGTTTGACCTGAGTAATCTCTTAAGCATCATTCATACTTTAACCAGTTGTTTGTACTACCAGAAAATTATGGTAATATCTTTTTGGTTACCTAACCTCCACGTATCTCATACGACATAATGTAACTTGAAATAACGTACTTCCGTTATTTCTGCTAGTTTAGTTAACTTAGCGGTTTCCATTGCTTTTATATGCTATCGAATTCCTTATGAATCCGTTACTTGACCCGTTTAAAGATCTTTAGTGAAATCCTTCACTTTTAGCAACTAATTCTTTTGTCTTCAAGTTTATTTATTCGGTTCAGCTATACCGAATCTATCGCTTACAAGCAAACCAAATTTCTTGATTTGAATTGGTGACCTTAACCGGTTTCACTAACTGGACTTATTAGTCCAGTTGCTTTTTTTTTTTTTACCGCTTGCTTGGTGATAATGTGATTCCACTTCACATTGCATTTCTTGACCGTGATCGTGTCACGTCATGTTTAATTTATATCAACCTTTCATTTTCGAAGATAACACTTTTCGAATATATCGTCTTGAGCCAATCAGTGTCAAGACTTGTATCTTTCATGCTTACTATTTAAATTCCTATCAGGATTTATGTTTGTAAAAACGCTATTTCTTACTAAAACCGAAGTTTTAGTTTTAGGATCTTCTCTTTAACTTCTGTCAATTATCCATTCCAGGATATTGACAGTCCAAAATTTATTCTTTTACAGCCTTTGTTTTATGCGGGAATTCTCAATTTATTCCCTCGCTTTGTCTAATTAACCCGTAGGTTTTATCACTTTGCCCTATAGGCTATTTTATTAGACTTTCACCTCTTTGAGGCTAGGTCCTTATAATCTATTTCTTTCTAGTCATGACCCGTAGGTCGTATTAGTCTCGTAGACTTTCCATTGTTCATAACCCCAAGGGTTATGTTGATCCCGTAGATCATTCCTTACGCATGTCTATATTGAAATATATATATGGTGTCAAAGCACTCTTTTTATGTTTGAAAATCATTTGTTTTCATCCTTGAACTTCATTTGACCTTGACCGTAGTCTAAGGCTTCATTTGTTTACTTCCGGGCTAATCCTCCGACTTTATGACTTCTGACGTTATTTACGCGTCAGTTTGTCTCAAGCTTACCGTTATCCGGCTTGCGCTTACTTATGCTATTAAGCATTTATACTTTATTCAACCCGTTCAACCTCAAAATGGTTGAATATAATTATCAAAATTTCTGTTTACGAAATTTTATGGTCTTTTAGTCATAACTCATAATCCGAGTCTTTTGACTTTAAGTTCGTGTTCTTGTTTCTTGGTTTACGCATGTGTTTAAATCCTTACCCATCAACCGGGTGTTTTACCGAAGTCGTTATTATTGCAACCCTCCCGGTATGCATTAAGACCTCGTTTCATTTTTTTTTTTATTCCGACTTTGTCTTTAAGTTGGACGTTTTACAAAAACGACCCGTTAAAGGACACATTTGCATTTTCCGGGTTCGAGCGTAAGTACACTCCCTCCCAATACTTGTCTACATCATTTTACCTGCTTGTGTTTTCTGGGTTCGAGTGTAAGTACACTCCCTCCCAATACTTGTCTAATCATGCTTGCGTTTTCTGGGTTCGAGTGTAAGTACACTCCCTCCCAATACTTGTTTAACATGCTTGCGTTTTCTGGGTTCGAGTGTAAGTACACTCCCTCCCAATACTTGTTTAACATGCTTGCGTTTTCTGGGTTCGAGTGTAAGTACACTCCCTCCCAATACTTGTTTAACATGCTTGCGTTTTCTGGGTTCGAGTGTAAGTACACTCCCTCCCAATACTTGTTTAACATGCTTGCGTTTTCTGGGTTCGAGTGTAAGTACACTCCCTCCCAATACTTGTTTAACATGCTTGCGTTCTCTGGGTTCGAGTGTAAGTACACTCCCTCCCAATACTTGTTTAACATGCTTCTTTGTCCCTTCACTCGGGCTCATTATCCTAATGTAATACGCTTCCGTCACTCGGTCGTGCGTTTACATTATTATCAAATATCTTGCTTATCTGTTTCATTTGGGTACTTTTTAATTAGTCCCATTCACCCCGCCATTACCACATCGGACATAACTGCGCTCATTATAAGAAGCTCATGCTATCATGTGTTCACTACTTACTTGGCCAGAGTAAGCGATCAACACATGGTACGCGTGACCTTATTATAATTACCACATCACGTCCCATGTAAGTAACTTCTCAAATTATCTCCATGTTTATGGTTTCATTTGGTAAAACTTTATTTAATTGTTAGTTAACAATTATTAGTTTTAGTCGTTTATCCTTGAACATGTACAATGTCCCTTTTTATAAACATTTATTCACATTCATTGATGTGATCATTACTTTTCTCAATAGGACTTTTATTGAGAATACTTACTTGGATGATCACTCTTGTCCAAGTTTCTATATAAACAAGTCTTGTTATACATTTGTTATTCATCATTGTGAATAACACATTTCCCATTAAATTTCTCTTGGAAATCAGGTTTTCCAAGTTCTATCATATGTGTATGCAACCGTTATTACTTACGTGTTTGTTGCATTTAACGACTCGTGCGATTAAATTTAAAAGTGTGCACCTGGTAATGCTTGCCCTAACGGGCTTCTCTTGTCATTAGTCTTGTTCGCGACCGTTACGCGATTTTGGTCCTTAATGAGTATGCTCTTCCTGTCATACCTCGGACCGTTCCATCATCATATCCATAGTTCGTTTGACTCTCATCGTCTTCAAACGCGAGTGTCCTTCATTTAAAACATTCACAGAAGTTAGTAAAGTCAACTTCAATAATCGCCCGTATTATAATACAAGGCATTTTCTACTATACACGTCAACGCGCGTATTTCATCAACTATGTCTATCGTTTTAATTGGGGTAACGTGTACCACACGATAGCTCTATGTGTTGTTTACAACACTTGAGCATACTAACTAATAACGTACTTGTACTTACCGGATTTGCGATCAAGCTTCGAACCGAACACTATTCTTTGTCAAGAGCATAAGGTTTAAGTCCAAGCATGGTTCCTCCCAACCATACTCGAATCTCTTAAACCAAGGCTCTGATACCAACTTGTAACACCCTAGTTTCTATTTAACGGTTTTACATGTAAATACCAATGATTAGATGTGTAGTTAAGACTACACATACTATAAATATACGGGTTTATTAAAACCTTTACAAATCATAGGTTATTCTTCAAAACGTGATCGAATTCGTTGTTTAAAATCTACAACGTTACAATGTGCGGAAGCGTGTATCTTTATCGTGTTCGGTTCTTCGCTGAGCTTGATCGTCTTCCGGCATCCCAGAAAGTACCTACATTTCATAAACATGAAATGCTTTAGTCATACGGTATTTAAAACGCATCTAAACGAGTCCGGAAAACAAAACTGATCAAAAACATGCATTTTTGTACGGGGTCCACCGTAAATTACGGTGGGTACCGTAATTTACGGTAGCCCATGTTTCGCTATGTTGCCACCGTAAACCAGTATTAAACTGGCGTAACACTTTCAGGCTCCACCGTAAATTACGGTGGCACCGTAATTTACGGTGGTACCTGCATTCAGCTTTTCCAATTTTGCCGTTTTTGTTACGAAAACATTCGTAACTTTCAATCCGCTTATCCGTTTGACCTACCGTTTCTTCCTACATATTTGTAATTTGATTCTCCATAATATGGAGTTAAAACCCGGCATCCGGCTTGATAAAATTTAAGACTTTTAAGTCTTCGGCTTATTACTCTTTTACGAAAATTTGACCCGTTTACGCATTTTATCAAACAAACGTATTTGTTTGATTCCTATATCACATACATCTCTTTAATTTAACATTACCTACCATTATAGGTTCTAATCATAGGTTTATTACACAAATTAAACCCGTTTTCACTAGTATGCTTATTTTGACCCGTTAAGGATACTTTAGCATTTTTAAGCTAAATTTCGCTTTCATTCTAATCTAGCGTTGTAACCTGTATTTCTTATCTAGTACTCTTCCATCACAACTAAATGTGTGTTGGATTTAAAGTAGATATCTATGTGTTCCGGATTTATACCCCTTGAAATATCATTTTACGGCAAAGACTCATTTGGAGTCTTTTGGCCCAAGAATTACATCTTTCACTACCCGTACTCGTTCTAAACTTTTGTTTAATCACAAGACTCCTTTCCAAACAACCTCTAAGAGTTGTTTGTTCAATTTAGCCTACAAGGGCGTTTTGGTCGATTTTGGTCCTTCTTTTACAATGAAGGGCTAGCACCAACTATTCGACCAAATTAGCGCTTTTACATACATCATAAATATGCGTACCTGGCTCGGATCAACAATTAGACCCAATTTTAATACCTTGCTTTATATTTGCTAATTAAGAACGATGCGAATATCCATTGGATATCTATTCCTGTAAGCATATGACTCGACAAAAGAATCATTAGTCTATATAGTCAAAAGGTGTTGTCTACACCCTTTGACCCGTTTGGCCGAATTGACCATTTACCTTTGCGAGATGATATTTATTATCATCTCCTCTACATGACTCTTCCCGTTTAACACCGTACGGTTATTTTAATTAAAAACCGTGTATTGCTTTCAACATAATATGACCAAATTATCGAATTACTTCTTTTTAACCATTATTATGGTTTCTATCATCTTTGATTTTCTTGTTCCGTTCGACTACACGACGGAACATCATATTTCAATTGTTTAGATATCTCATTCATAATTTATATGATAAGAAACATTCCACAATTTAAGACTAGTGTAAGTTATACTTACCTTGCATCCGAATTATGCTTTTCCGTCATTCTTGCTTCGTTTGACCCGCTTCCTTTCCAAGCCTCCACCTAGCTTGTCAAGCGTCAAACTATCATCATAATTCGTAAGACGGTTATATTAGTCATCATTAATTATGACTATTCCATCTTACATATTTTTTTATCACAATTACCATTCGATCTTATAAATGGTCGGTTTGACTAATTAAAAGTCAAATCACCAATTAACACATATGATTGCACTATCAAGTTCACAAGACTCAATTAGGCACATTATCAACACTTAGTTCTCATTTAGGCATTTTCACAAACACCTTATGTGCATGATTTTTACACATTTACAACTAGTTCATAACTAGTTATTTTTACCAAGATTAACATCAAAATTCACCATTATCACTTATGATCAAACACTCAAACTTGCAATTTGTTTAAGTATTTCCCCATTACTAACATGCATGATGATCCTAATCACAATCATATCATCAAATTCATCATATGATTAAAACCCACTTAACCTAGTGTGCTAAATCATTCAATCATTCAATCCATAGCATGTTATGTATGATTTTCACTTAGGGTTTTGTTCCTAAGCAATTATACATCACTAATCTAGCCATGGCTTCTCTAATCCATGCCTAATTCGCGATTAGGATGATTACTCAATTTTTACAACTTCACCAAACATCAAGATTTTACATACCTTATGATCCTCTTGTTCGGGTGATCATTAATCCATGTTCGGTTATGAATTTAAGCGTCGTTTGGCTCTCCAATTTGATGAATTTGGATGAGCTAGGGTTTGGAGCTCTTGCTCCTTCTCCTGGACGTGTTCACGCACACACACACACAAGAGTGTGTGTGTTGTGTTTTGTTTTAAGTTTATAATTCCATTTTGCAAGATACCCGGCTTTGGTCCCTCGTGTTTGGTTCGTTATTAAGTAGGCCACAACCTACTTATTTTTAACAATATTCCCACTTATTATCTAGGTTTAATATTCCTAGTTAACTTAGCGAGTTCGGGAATATTTATGACTAAGTTTATTTTAGGCCCCGCTAACTTGGCCCTTTTATCATTTTATTTCCTTAAAGCTTTTATTCATTTTTATTTATTATTAGGATTAATTATTTAAATCCTAATATTCCACCGGGTAAATTTTACCACTAACGGTACTTTACCCGTCTTTTAGTATTAACGGGGTTAAATTACCAAACCCGTTTTCGGGGTGTTACAAGTCTACCCCCCTTAAAGAGGTTTCGTCCTCGAAACCTTGCTTACATAGTTCATTGAGTTCTAAACTCAATGCGTTTGACCTGAGTAATCTCTTAAGCATCATTCATACTTTAACCAGTTGTTTGTACTACCAGAAAATTATGGTAATATCTTTTTGGTTACCTAACCTCCACGTATCTCATACGACATAATGTAACTTGAAATAACGTACTTCCGTTATTTCTGCTAGTTTAGTTAACTTAGCGGTTTCCATTGCTTTTATATGCTATCGAATTCCTTATGAATCCGTTACTTGACCCGTTTAAAGATCTTTAGTGAAATCCTTCACTTTTAGCAACTAATTCTTTTGTCTTCAAGTTTATTTATTCGGTTCAGCTATACCGAATCTATCGCTTACAAGCAAACCAAATTTCTTGATTTGAATTGGTGACCTTAACCGGTTTCACTAACTGGACTTATTAGTCCAGTTGCTTTTTTTTTTTTTACCGCTTGCTTGGTGATAATGTGATTCCACTTCACATTGCATTTCTTGACCGTGATCGTGTCACGTCATGTTTAATTTATATCAACCTTTCATTTTCGAAGATAACACTTTTCGAATATATCGTCTTGAGCCAATCAGTGTCAAGACTTGTATCTTTCATGCTTACTATTTAAATTCCTATCAGGATTTATGTTTGTAAAAACGCTATTTCTTACTAAAACCGAAGTTTTAGTTTTAGGATCTTCTCTTTAACTTCTGTCAATTATCCATTCCAGGATATTGACAGTCCAAAATTTATTCTTTTACAGCCTTTGTTTTATGCGGGAATTCTCAATTTATTCCCTCGCTTTGTCTAATTAACCCGTAGGTTTTATCACTTTGCCCTATAGGCTATTTTATTAGACTTTCACCTCTTTGAGGCTAGGTCCTTATAATCTATTTCTTTCTAGTCATGACCCGTAGGTCGTATTAGTCTCGTAGACTTTCCATTGTTCATAACCCCAAGGGTTATGTTGATCCCGTAGATCATTCCTTACGCATGTCTATATTGAAATATATATATGGTGTCAAAGCACTCTTTTTATGTTTGAAAATCATTTGTTTTCATCCTTGAACTTCATTTGACCTTGACCGTAGTCTAAGGCTTCATTTGTTTACTTCCGGGCTAATCCTCCGACTTTATGACTTCTGACGTTATTTACGCGTCAGTTTGTCTCAAGCTTACCGTTATCCGGCTTGCGCTTACTTATGCTATTAAGCATTTATACTTTATTCAACCCGTTCAACCTCAAAATGGTTGAATATAATTATCAAAATTTCTGTTTACGAAATTTTATGGTCTTTTAGTCATAACTCATAATCCGAGTCTTTTGACTTTAAGTTCGTGTTCTTGTTTCTTGGTTTACGCATGTGTTTAAATCCTTACCCATCAACCGGGTGTTTTACCGAAGTCGTTATTATTGCAACCCTCCCGGTATGCATTAAGACCTCGTTTCATTTTTTTTTTTATTCCGACTTTGTCTTTAAGTTGGACGTTTTACAAAAACGACCCGTTAAAGGACACATTTGCATTTTCCGGGTTCGAGCGTAAGTACACTCCCTCCCAATACTTGTCTACATCATTTTACCTGCTTGTGTTTTCTGGGTTCGAGTGTAAGTACACTCCCTCCCAATACTTGTCTAATCATGCTTGCGTTTTCTGGGTTCGAGTGTAAGTACACTCCCTCCCAATACTTGTTTAACATGCTTGCGTTTTCTGGGTTCGAGTGTAAGTACACTCCCTCCCAATACTTGTTTAACATGCTTGCGTTTTCTGGGTTCGAGTGTAAGTACACTCCCTCCCAATACTTGTTTAACATGCTTGCGTTTTCTGGGTTCGAGTGTAAGTACACTCCCTCCCAATACTTGTTTAACATGCTTGCGTTTTCTGGGTTCGAGTGTAAGTACACTCCCTCCCAATACTTGTTTAACATGCTTGCGTTCTCTGGGTTCGAGTGTAAGTACACTCCCTCCCAATACTTGTTTAACATGCTTCTTTGTCCCTTCACTCGGGCTCATTATCCTAATGTAATACGCTTCCGTCACTCGGTCGTGCGTTTACATTATTATCAAATATCTTGCTTATCTGTTTCATTTGGGTACTTTTTAATTAGTCCCATTCACCCCGCCATTACCACATCGGACATAACTGCGCTCATTATAAGAAGCTCATGCTATCATGTGTTCACTACTTACTTGGCCAGAGTAAGCGATCAACACATGGTACGCGTGACCTTATTATAATTACCACATCACGTCCCATGTAAGTAACTTCTCAAATTATCTCCATGTTTATGGTTTCATTTGGTAAAACTTTATTTAATTGTTAGTTAACAATTATTAGTTTTAGTCGTTTATCCTTGAACATGTACAATGTCCCTTTTTATAAACATTTATTCACATTCATTGATGTGATCATTACTTTTCTCAATAGGACTTTTATTGAGAATACTTACTTGGATGATCACTCTTGTCCAAGTTTCTATATAAACAAGTCTTGTTATACATTTGTTATTCATCATTGTGAATAACACATTTCCCATTAAATTTCTCTTGGAAATCAGGTTTTCCAAGTTCTATCATATGTGTATGCAACCGTTATTACTTACGTGTTTGTTGCATTTAACGACTCGTGCGATTAAATTTAAAAGTGTGCACCTGGTAATGCTTGCCCTAACGGGCTTCTCTTGTCATTAGTCTTGTTCGCGACCGTTACGCGATTTTGGTCCTTAATGAGTATGCTCTTCCTGTCATACCTCGGACCGTTCCATCATCATATCCATAGTTCGTTTGACTCTCATCGTCTTCAAACGCGAGTGTCCTTCATTTAAAACATTCACAGAAGTTAGTAAAGTCAACTTCAATAATCGCCCGTATTATAATACAAGGCATTTTCTACTATACACGTCAACGCGCGTATTTCATCAACTATGTCTATCGTTTTAATTGGGGTAACGTGTAGCACACGATAGCTCTATGTGTTGTTTACAACACTTGAGCATACTAACTAATAACGTACTTGTACTTACCGGATTTGCGATCAAGCTTCGAACCGAACACTATTCTTTGTCAAGAGCATAAGGTTTAAGTCCAAGCATGGTTCCTCCCAACCATACTCGAATCTCTTAAACCAAGGCTCTGATACCAACTTGTAACACCCTAGTTTCTATTTAACGGTTTTACATGTAAATACCAATGATTAGATGTGTAGTTAAGACTACACATACTATAAATATACGGGTTTATTAAAACCTTTACAAATCATAGGTTATTCTTCAAAACGTGATCGAATTCGTTGTTTAAAATCTACAACGTTACAATGTGCGGAAGCGTGTATCTTTATCGTGTTCGGTTCTTCGCTGAGCTTGATCGTCTTCCGGCATCCCAGAAAGTACCTACATTTCATAAACATGAAATGCTTTAGTCATACGGTATTTAAAACGCATCTAAACGAGTCCGGAAAACAAAACTGATCAAAAACATGCATTTTTGTACGGGGTCCACCGTAAATTACGGTGGGTACCGTAATTTACGGTAGCCCATGTTTCGCTATGTTGCCACCGTAAACCAGTATTAAACTGGCGTAACACTTTCAGGCTCCACCGTAAATTACGGTGGCACCGTAATTTACGGTGGTACCTGCATTCAGCTTTTCCAATTTTGCCGTTTTTGTTACGAAAACATTCGTAACTTTCAATCCGCTTATCCGTTTGACCTACCGTTTCTTCCTACATATTTGTAATTTGATTCTCCATAATATGGAGTTAAAACCCGGCATCCGGCTTGATAAAATTTAAGACTTTTAAGTCTTCGGCTTATTACTCTTTTACGAAAATTTGACCCGTTTACGCATTTTATCAAACAAACGTATTTGTTTGATTCCTATATCACATACATCTCTTTAATTTAACATTACCTACCATTATAGGTTCTAATCATAGGTTTATTACACAAATTAAACCCGTTTTCACTAGTATGCTTATTTTGACCCGTTAAGGATACTTTAGCATTTTTAAGCTAAATTTCGCTTTCATTCTAATCTAGCGTTGTAACCTGTATTTCTTATCTAGTACTCTTCCATCACAACTAAATGTGTGTTGGATTTAAAGTAGATATCTATGTGTTCCGGATTTATACCCCTTGAAATATCATTTTACGGCAAAGACTCATTTGGAGTCTTTTGGCCCAAGAATTACATCTTTCACTACCCGTACTCGTTCTAAACTTTTGTTTAATCATAAGACTCCTTTCCAAACAACCTCTAAGAGTTGTTTGTTCAATTTAGCCTACAAGGGCGTTTTGGTCGATTTTGGTCCTTCTTTTACAATGAAGGGCTAGCACCAACTATTCGACCAAATTAGCGCTTTTACATACATCATAAATATGCGTACCTGGCTCGGATCAACAATTAGACCCAATTTTAATACCTTGCTTTATATTTGCTAATTAAGAACGATGCGAATATCCATTGGATATCTATTCCTGTAAGCATATGACTCGACAAAAGAATCATTAGTCTATATAGTCAAAAGGTGTTGTCTACACCCTTTGACCCGTTTGGCCGAATTGACCATTTACCTTTGCGATATGATATTTATTATCATCTCCTCTACATGACTCTTCCCGTTTAACACCGTACGGTTATTTTAATTAAAAACCGTGTATTGCTTTCAACATAATATGACCAAATTATCGAATTACTTCTTTTTAACCATTATTATGGTTTCTATCATCTTTGATTTTCTTGTTCCGTTCGACTACACGACGGAACATCATATTTCAATTGTTTAGATATCTCATTCATAATTTATATGATAAGAAACATTCCACAATTTAAGACTAGTGTAAGTTATACTTACCTTGCATCCGAATTATGCTTTTCCGTCATTCTTGCTTCGTTTGACCCGCTTCCTTTCCAAGCCTCCACCTAGCTTGTCAAGCGTCAAACTATCATCATAATTCGTAAGACGGTTATATTAGTCATCATTAATTATGACTATTCCATCTTACATATTTTTTTATCACAATTACCATTCGATCTTATAAATGGTCGGTTTGACTAATTAAAAGTCAAATCACCAATTAACACATATGATTGCACTATCAAGTTCACAAGACTCAATTAGGCACATTATCAACACTTAGTTCTCATTTAGGCATTTTCACAAACACCTTATGTGCATGATTTTTACACATTTACAACTAGTTCATAACTAGTTATTTTTACCAAGATTAACATCAAAATTCACCATTATCACTTATGATCAAACACTCAAACTTGCAATTTGTTTAAGTATTTCCCCATTACTAACATGCATGATGATCCTAATCACAATCATATCATCAAATTCATCATATGATTAAAACCCACTTAACCTAGTGTGCTAAATCATTCAATCATTCAATCCATAGCATGTTATGTATGATTTTCACTTAGGGTTTTGTTCCTAAGCAATTATACATCACTAATCTAGCCATGGCTTCTCTAATCCATGCCTAATTCGCGATTAGGATGATTACTCAATTTTTACAACTTCACCAAACATCAAGATTTTACATACCTTATGATCCTCTTGTTCGGGTGATCATTAATCCATGTTCGGTTATGAATTTAAGCGTCGTTTGGCTCTCCAATTTGATGAATTTGGATAAGCTAGGGTTTGGAGCTCTTGCTCCTTCTCCTGGACGTGTTCACGCACACACACACACAAGAGTGTGTGTGTTGTGTTTTGTTTTAAGTTTATAATTCCATTTTGCAAGATACCCGGCTTTGGTCCCTCGTGTTTGGTTCGTTATTAAGTAGGCCACAACCTACTTATTTTTAACAATATTCCCACTTATTATCTAGGTTTAATATTCCTAGTTAACTTAGCGAGTTCGGGAATATTTATGACTAAGTTTATTTTAGGCCCCGCTAACTTGGCCCTTTTATCATTTTATTTCCTTAAAGCTTTTATTCATTTTTATTTATTATTAGGATTAATTATTTAAATCCTAATATTCCACCGGGTAAATTTTACCACTAACGGTACTTTACCCGTCTTTTAGTATTAACGGGGTTAAATTACCAAACCCGTTTTCGGGGTGTTACAAAAACCTCTTCTAGAGGTCTTCCTCGTGCAGATCTGGACCAGCCTCTTCAAAACACTTTTTTCTTTCAAACCTTAAAACCCTAGCACCTATCTCACTTCTCCAGCGACACCTCACTCCTACGCCACCCCATCCACCTCCGCCGCCCCTCCACCTCTGCCGCCCCTCAACCGTCGTTCACCCCCTCCAGCCGTTCAACCTCCTCCGTCGTTCACGCCATTCAACCTTCTCCGTCGTTCACCCCCTCCAGTCGTTCAACCTTCTTAGCCGACAAAGGTGATTTTGGCTTGAAATATTATTCTCTACTTTCTTTCTTTGTTATAATTTTCGATTCAGATACGTTAATTGGCTGTGAAATAAATTGATAAAAAAAAGTGTTTTTACTCTTTAGTATATGTGGGTGTGATCTTTCTACAAATAGGATTGTGTATATGATGATAATGATGATGAGTTTGAGAACAATATTTGAATGTTTAGAACAGTGGTAGTATAGTGATCACCAACTGTTTGATAAAATGCACACCAGTTGTTCGATGATTTGTTTGCTAATTGATTGCTGAATTTGCTGCTATTGAACATGATTTGTTAATTTTGATGTTACTCATGTTTGTTATTGTCGAATACCCAAATCCCTGCTGACGTTCAATGGATCTTCGCTGACGTTCAGATATCCTGGTCCTTGTTGCTACAAAAGAATAAACCGTTAGCCTCGCCACGGAGGACCCCGGGAGGGGGATCCGTGACCAAGCTCCGGCGTGAGAGTAAGTAAACTTGCCGGAGAATGAGAGGAGCCTATTCCGATGAGTGTGATCACGGGAATGTTTCCTCTAAGGTGTGAATCCAATAAATGTATGTGTGTGTTTAATTTATAAGAATATTGGTCGGAATAAATGAGGGAGAAGTAAATGAGGGAGCTTTTAATATGATACCTTCCCTCTGCCTGTGATCGTCTTCTTTGGCTCTTATATAACCCCGAGTCCTTATCTCCCATGTGAGATATTTTGTTAAGATGATCCGACGGATTTAGGAAGTCTTCGAGGGGCTTAGACACGTGTCTTGTGACAACTGTGTTCTGTAATCATCGTATAATGTAAAACAATGTTGGTTATAAATAAAACAATGTGCTTTGGTGTTATTATATGTGTTTTGGTGTTATTATATGTGCAATTGTGTTTAATAATTTTACAATTTGATTCGATTCCGATTTCAAGCTTTAAATCACTTTCTGGAAGGTTATACGTAAACTGGTGCATAAACGCAATCAGTTTAACGCGACGTACACTCCGGAACTGTGACGTAAGCTAAACATACCCTAAATATCCCTTACATAACTTAGAAATAAGTTTCAAAGGATTCGGTATGGCAAAAACATGTTTGTTTGAACTAAAGAGTTAATTACGACAAAACTGCAAAACGAACGATGGTGACCGCCCGGATAATATTTAAATCCCAAAAATATTCTGTTATGATTAAAATTTTATTTTAATCAGGTCCGTGTTAAAAAATAAATTAAAACGCTTAAAAACGTTATTTTTCAAGTTTAAGCGCGTACCGCGTGATTCTGCTTGACACAGTGCTTCTACAGCAAAACGCAGATAACGCAGCCAGTCTTGGCAACTGAAATTTATTTCAGTAATATCGCGAGTTTATTTTTATAGAATAATAAAAATAATTTAGAACGCCATAAACCGAGATTTAAACGCTAGATAAAATACCCGGTATCCAGTTAAACACCCGTTTTAGCCTACATATAGCATATTTATATAAAAACTTACACTTGGACCCCCTCCCCCATCTAAATTTCGGTCATATCTAAGTGTGGCCCCACCATATATTTTGCAAGATTTAATTTTATTCTTGAAGATCTTGCTTGATATGTTGGTTGCCAAGTGTAATTGCATGCTCCTTGTGAATCCTTCTATATCTTCACATTTCCAAGACTTCAAATCTCAAGCAATCTCTTCCTTCTCTCTCCCTCACCCAAATCGTAACCCCCTCTCTCTCTCTCTATCTTCATCATCTTCAAATCTTGTTCTTCATATTCAAACACCATTCCTAGCAACCTTTAAGTTAGTGTGAAGATACAAAGGTGATTCCAAGGTATTGTCAAGTGATTACAAGCTTCCTATCATCAAAATCTCGTCCTACAACCTACTTGAATCTTGAAGGTATAACCCTTATGTTTAAATCATACTTTGATTCTTGGTTGTTCTTGATGATTTGAAGTTTCTCTTGAATCTTGGGATTTTCACTAAACTTGAAATCTAAAATGAAATGGGTCATGTTACAAGTAAAAATGGTGTTGTACATATATGTATGTATAACCGTACATATGTATGTGTATATATGAGTTTTGAAGTTTGTTATCTTGTTAAGTACTTGTTTATGTTGTTACATGTTCTTGAATGGTGGTAAAAATGTAAGTATTTGGTGATTTATGTATGATATGTTAAATGTAAATTACTTCAGCAAATAAATCTGAATAAATCTCATATTTGATGCTTTTAAACTCATAAAAAAATGATGTTGCTATGATGGTATGCTTTAGGCACTTGTACATGTGAAAATATGTTGATTTAAAGCTCAAGAGATGATGAAAAATGGTTAAATGACAAAAACTGTTTTAGATCTGGTTATAAACACTAAAATTAATATTAGAGTAAATTACAAGTTTTGTCCTTTATGTTTGTCCAAAATTGCAGGCGCTGTCCTTTGTCTTTAAAATTGATGAGTTTTGTCCTTAATGTTTGCAAATCTTGCACGTTATGTCCTTTAGGCCAAACCCAGTTAGATTTTTTAGTTAAATCTGGTCATGTGCAAGGCACATGAGGGCATTCTTGTCATTTGAGCTTTCCAGGGGCTAGTTTGTAAATAACTTTTATTAAAGGGTCATTTTGTACAATTTAAACCCCAATTCATCTTCAACCCCAATTCATCTTCAACCCCAAACCCTCCAATCTCTTTGCTGCAACACGATTATTTGACTCTTCTCTTCTCTTCCCTTCAGGTAACCATTAACCAACCCCCTTTTTCATTTCATTTCATTTCTAGGGTTTCATCCTCTTTCGATTTTCAAATCAGGCCTGCTGCAACTGTTAAAATATATTAATTTTATCATTTCTCCTCATCATCAAACCAACCTAGCTTCTAGTAGCTTCTTCTAACTTCCAGATCGTATCTATATTCATCGTAAAGCTGTATATAGTTAGTTATTCGAATTAAATTAACCTAACGTACATCCAGTGTTTTGATTGCTAAAGATCTGCTTCAATTTGGGGAAAATATGGAGATCTTGTATCATTTACTCTCATCAATCTTATGCACATATGTGTTAGGGATATTGTACATCCAGTGTTTTGATTGCTAAAGCTCTGCTTCAATTTAAACCCCAATTCATCTTCAACCATCACCAACCACCGCCAATAACCGGCATCAACCACCACTACTTTCAACATCACCAACACCACCACTATTCTCCACCGCCATCCATCGCCCTCCACCGCACCACTCTCAACCACCAGCATCGCACCACTCCTAACCACCGCCCCAGATCTGCGACCTGCAACAACTTTTATGGTTAGATTCCATGTTTAGCGTCTCCGTGTCTCCAGCAACGGCATTATATGGTTAATCGACAGATCTGGCATCCAAGGCTCGAGACAGGTGTTCAGCGACCTTGGTTTAAAAGTTGTAGGTTTCGATTTTGATTTTAGGCTGGTGGGTTACCGTTTGGTGGCGGTGGTGGCGGCAGTGGTGGAAGAAGGTGGTGGCGGCAGTGGTGGAAGGAGGTGGAGGTGATGGTGTAATTAGGTTGTGGAGGTTTTAGGAAAGAGATGAGAGCAGATATCTTAACAAAAGAGGTGATGGTGTAATTGTTAATATATATTATTTTTATATTTTCTTTTAAGATATTTATTTAAATAATATGGTAAAATGTCAAAAATGCCCTCATGTGCCTTGCACATGACCAGATTTAACTAAAAAATCTAACTGGGTTTGGTCTAAAGGACATAACGTGCAAGATTTGCAAACATTAAGGACAAAACTCATCAATTTTAAAGACAAAGGACAGCGCCTGCAATTTTGGACAAACATAAAGGACAAAACTTGTAATTTACTCTTAATATTATTTGATGTATTATAGTGGCATGAAACTTTGACATAGGTTTGATAGCTTGCATGTTGTACATATAGCTTAAAAAGTGGTAAATTATGTGAAAGTTGCATGATTTATATGCTTTGTTTAAGACCTGCACTATCATGAGTATAACCATTATTTGATTCAGTAAATAACATGGGTTGTGTTAAAATTTCAAGTCGTTTCGATTTGGGATGGTTCGGGTAATGTTTGATGCAAAACTATGCGGTAAAACGGTCAAAAATCGCCTTTTCGGAGTATTTTTACAAAACTGTTTTAGATCAGTAACCAAACTGATATATTTGGTATAAAAATAAGTATTTTAACTTATATTAAGTTTACTTGGTGTTTGGTTAGTCATACATGACTTCCGACGCCCAAAAATGTTACCGAAACGCTAAAATAAGTGTTTTTCCACATACACTAGAATGGGTTGTTCATGGATTATTTTACGTGTTACAATGTGCTATGTGTTTTACAATATGTGTATGATCATGTGTTAGTGTTAACAAGATTATGTGTGAACCATCGTTGAAATATTGAAATCGTTTGATACATATGAATCACCCCAAAACAATCGAAAACAGTAAAAAGAGGGGATCTATGTACTCACCTTTGGGTGCGTTTTTATACGTTAACACAATCCCTCAATTTATTTGTCCTAAATTAAATAAGAATGATTTAATAATAAAAAACCCATAAAAATACCGAAGTTTCTCCGATACTTAGAATTTTCACATAACTTTGAGATTTCTCGAAAAGTTATTATTTTTGATTATCTTGGTGGGAAGGGTTCAAAACCTTACAACAGAGGATTCAAAACCTAGAAATCAATCATCCTAGAACGGATGATTAATTTTCGAAGCAGATTCGGATTTTGTTTTTAAAATCTAAACGCAAATCAACTTGTGTTGGGGTCCTAGAAAGTTATAGTCTAGGTCAAAATATTACTAATAACCTAATTCCCTATAACCATTGGCTCTGATACCAACTTTTCTGTCACACCCCGACCACGTAAAACAACAAATCGTGGCGGAAACGTCGGGGAGTGTTGTAACAGAATTATTGTTTCAAACCATGGATACAAAGAGTTTCGTTTTATTAAATATTAGACATTGTCTTAAAGTTAAACAAGCAAGTCAAACATAGTCTATCATCGTTATTAAATCACTAAGGCCTCGTCCAGTCCTAGGTGAGCATGCATCCTATTCGCAACCAACATTAAGCGACATCACCTGAAACATATGTAAAAACAAAGTCAGCAAAGAAATGCTGGCGAGTACATAGTTTTTGTATGAATATTAGATTCATGGCTCGTTTGTATGTCGAACCAACTCGTACAACTTCGTTAATTGATATTTTGTTTGTATTGTAAATGAATAACCAATTCAAAATAGATTGGTCATAATTTATAAACCTCGATGCTATGAATCTTAACCCAATTGAGAAGCGTGCTCTTACGTGGTGGAACGGAGTGATGCGCGACAGGGGTGCCGAAGTGGCGTTGGCACAAACATGGGAAGAGCTTCGAGCTCTCATGATGAGAGAGTTCTGTCCCCGTCACGAAATTCAAGCTTTGGAATGAGAGTTTGACGATCTGAAACAAGACGGGGGAGAACACCGTGCGTATACGGATCGATTTGAGGAGCTCAGTCTTTTGTGTCCTACTATGGTTAGCCCGTTGGAGAAAGCGATAGAGAGGTATATCGATGGCCTACCCGATTCTATTCTGGATATAGTGACCGGTGTTAATCCTACCACCCTTTGCCAAGCAATCGAGTTGTCTGCTACCCTGACGGAGTCTCAAGTAGAGCTTGGTGCTTGAAGAACTTGAAGAACCTTCATCCATTGCTTTCACACACCATCTTCATCATCTTTTCTCTAGTGATCTTCCCTAGCCTTTGAGCTAGTTGTAAGCTTCTTGCTACTAATTTTTACTTCTCATTTTGTTGGTTAAAAAGATGTCACACCCCGACCACATAGAACATACAAAACGTGGCGGAAATGTCGGGGAGTGTTGTAACAGAATTAATTGTTTCAAATCCATGGCAATTGAAGTTTCGTTTTATTGATAAAAAGTGTTACAATGTATTAATAAACAAAGAAATACAACATAATTAACTAGTCTTGCATCTTTTATTGTCACTAAAGCCCAAATCTGCCTATATGTATCTTGATCATCTTATGCAACATCTCCTGAAAAACACATGTGAAAATAGGTACGTCAGCATAAAAATGCCGGTGAGATACATAGGTTTTGTGAAAATAGGTTTCATGACTTATGTTTGAGAAAATGTTTAGTCATGAACCTTGTTATTTGCTTTGTTTTGTAAATCATTTGAAAATCGATAAGATCAGATGATATGTATAAATAATGTACGGTTAAATGAATAACCATGTAAAATGAGTTTGTATTAGATAAATTGTTTGTAAATCAATGTCTTGTGAAAAATATGTTATTTGTATAAAATGTTCTATGTCTCAACCTGAAATGATTCAGATAACGCTACAATATGTAATACCATACAAACACTTATATATAGGAAGTACCAGCGGCGTATCCACCATGCTTGTATCATATTACACACGCATCGTTACTTAATCACTTAATCAAACCAAACCAAACAATGTAAGATGTCTATGTTTAAACCAATTGCCAAATGTATTGAATAATATGTCAAAATGTTTATGTCAAGATGTAAACCATGTAATGTATAACCAAAATGATATGTATGGCTAGTGAAATGCATCAACTAAACCATATGCACAAGAACATAGTATTGAAGTAAAACTTGGTTTAAATCAAAGTTATGTTTTGTGTAGTAAATGCATGATCAATGTAAATCATGTAATATGCGTCCAAAATGTAAGTATGTGATGAATAACAAATGTACTAAGTATGAAGAACAATGCAACGATTGAACATACATAGCATGTGAACTGTACTAAGTATGCAACAACAGACATACGTAGCATGCGACCTGTACTAAGTATGCAACAATAGACATACGTAGCATGTGATGTAATGTAAAACAATGTACTAAGTAATGCACACAATGGCACACCTAGTATGAAATGTAAATGAAATCATGTACTATAATGTACTAATGAACATAACAAGTATATGATGTGAAAACAGGAAAACTTGAAAGTAACAAGTAGGCACATGTGTTCCACCCCAAAACAGTTTGGAAAACAGTAAAAGAGGGGTCTATGTACTCACCCTGAAATGATTCAGATAACGCTACAATATGTAATACCATACAAACACTTATATATAGGAAGTACCAGCGGCGTATCCACCATGCTTGTATCATATTACACACGCATCGTTACTTAATCACTTAATCAAACCAAACCAAACAATGTAAGATGTCTATGTTTAAACCAATTGCCAAATGTATTGAATAATATGTCAAAATGTTTATGTCAAGATGTAAACCATGTAATGTGTAACCAAAATGATAAGTATGGCTAGTGAAATGCATCAACTAAACCATATGCACAAGAACATAGTATTGAAGTAAAACTTGGTTTAAATCAAAGTTATGTTTTGTGTAGTAAATGCATGATCGATGTAAATCATGTAATATGCGTCCAAAATGTAAGTATGTGATGAATAACAAATGTACTAAGTATGAAGAACAATGCAACGATTGAACATACATAGCATGTGAACTGTACTAAGTATGCAACAACAGACATACGTAGCATGCGACCTGTACTAAGTATGCAACAATAGACATACGTAGCATGTGATGTAATGTAAAACAATGTACTAAGTAATGCACACAATGGCACACCTAGTATGAAATGTAATGAAATCATGTACTATAATGTACTAATGAACATAACAAGTATATGATGTGAAAACAGGAAAACATGAAAGTAACAAGTAGGCACATGTGTTTCACCCCAAAACAGTTTGGAAAACAGTAAAAGAGGGGTCTATGTACTCACTTGAGATTGCTCAGAAGTCCTAGGATAACCACCAAGCAATGCTAGAGATCACGGAATCAAACGGCACCTAATATAGGTATCTATGTTAATAAACCGGACCTAAATCGGAAGACTGGGTAGCATTAGGGTTTGTAAACCAAATGAGTGTAGGAACTCATGTGATATGGTTTAACAAGGCCTACATGCTAAATGAAACTTAACCTAAGTCTTATCGACCCATTACGATCCGTTTAGGTAGCTTATGCTATTTTAACGCATCGTGCGCGTGAAACGCGTTCGGAACGCCTAACTAGCCCTATGACAAGTGTTATATGCCTAAACATGTTACATAATCAGTTATGTGGCAAAAGTTTAGGTTACATATGCTAAATTACCAATTATGCATGAAAAGGGTATTCTGGTAATTTACCTAAGGCATATAAACTACCTATCATACAACTACTCAAACGATGTGACCATAGGGTATAACCTCGGAAGGTTATTCCCTATATACTATGGTCACCTAATGTGGTTGGTCGGATCCTAATGATCGACCAAATGGGTCGAGTTCGAAGGTATAGGCGATTTATCAGATCGCCTACCCTACGACTCTAGACAACGTGGTAATCAGTGGGCATAGTCCCAAGGGACTATGACCAACGTGATTACACTCACGTTGCGAAGTTCAAACGAACTTCGCATTGACCATTACTGGTCAACGCTGAAAGTCAAACAAAGTTTGACTTTCTGACTCGAAAAGCAATAAAAATAAGGAAAAGAACGAAAGAATACTTACGAAGGGTCCCCGAATGCTAATCCCGATCCAAGAACTCAGGTATGAAACAATGGTTTCAACTTAGAGCTCTCAAATCAGAATTCTAGTGGGTTTAGAGGTTGTGGGGGTGGGGTATTTATAGTTTTCGGGTAACCGTTAAGATCGTTTGTCGAATATCGTGCCTTAATCGTATCCGTACAAGTGTCGGAAAGTTGTGGTACCTAAAAACCATCCTTATCAGCTGATTAGGCAAGTGGGAAAGATGTGGTTGTGGTTAAAACAGCTGGTACACGCTGACTGTTCGTTCTGATCTGTTTTGGGAGTCTGACGCGGGCCGCCTAATATTTAGTCTTGGCTGAGGCGGGCCGCCTAGCTGTCTGATCAGCAAACTTCTTGCAGAATTGACAGTTTTGGTCCCTGCACGTGTTTAAGCCCATTTCCGGCACTTCTAAGGCCCGTAAAGCCAACTTTAAGGCCCTAAAATGATGCCTAAACATTGTGGACATGAAACATGCTCAAAAATATGCCGGAGGTTGGTTCGTTTGGCCGTACGAACGCGATGTTCGCTTAATTACGACGGAATGCGCATAAGCGCGAAAAACGATCCAAATGACGCAACGAATAGATTTTTCTTATGGCGAACACTAAAATATAATATAGTCATGCTTACATAAATTTTTGGATGTCCGGATGTATTCAGAACGTAAGTTATGCGTAAAAATGCAAACTTGTGCACTTTTTGACGCTTTTAGTCCCTGAATGACACAAAAGTTTATTTTAGCATACCGAACACCTCAAAGCCTATTTCTAAGCTATGTAAAGGATATTTATGGTATGTTTAACTTATGGTCATGTTCCGGAATGTCTGTTACAGTTCAAATTGGCATACTTTCGCAGTTTGTCAACTTTAGTCCCTGTAAGCGATTTAACTTTGATTTCACCACACCAAACCTTCCAAAACTTATATCTAAGTTATGTAAAGGTTATTTAAGGTATGTTAAGCCTATTTCACTATTCCAGAGTGTTCGTTGGATTAAACTGGTTATATCTACACATCAGAGCGCGTATAACCCTCCAGAAAGCGATTTAAAGCTTGAAATCGAACAAGAATTGATATGTGTAAACGATAAACATATTTTTACAAATACCAAGTATGAAATACAATATTTCATTGGTTTGGCATTTGTTTGATGGTTGGAGTGACACGGGTGTCACAGTCTCCCCTACTTTAGGAAATTTCGTCCCGAAATTAATTCGTAGGAGTCTATCTGTGGCTTTGTGTGAAGTAACCATCAAAGATAAGCAAGGCATAATCCTGTAATTTCTCTTTAACTAACATTTTTCAGAAATGAAAAATGAACAGAGTTATTTTCAACAGGCATTCTTTAGAAACAAAAATGAACGGAATAGTCATTTTACATCTTCAGAAACAAAAATGAACCGAATGAGTCATTTTACATCTTCAGAAACAAAAATGAACCGAATGAGTCATTTTACATCTTTAGAAACAAAAATGAACCGAATGAGTCATTTTACATCTTCAGAAACAAAAATGAACAGAATAGTCATTTTACATCTTCAGAAACAAAAATGAACCGAATGAGTCATTTTACATCTTCAGAAACAAAAATGAACCGAATGAGTCATTTTACATCTTCAGAAACAAAAATGAACAGAATAGTCATTTTACATCTTCAGAAACAAAAATGAACCGAATGAGTCATTCTACATCTTCAGAAACAAAAATGAACCGAATGAGTCATTTTACATCTTCAGAAACAAAAATGAACAGAATAGTCATTTTACATCTTCAGAAACAAAAATGAACCGAATGAGTCATTTTACATCTTCAGAAACAAAAATGAACAGAATAGTCATTTTACATCTTCAGAAACAAAAATGAACCGAATGAGTCATTTTACATCTTCAGAAACAAAAATGAACCGAATGAGTCATTTTACATCTTTAGAAACAAAAATGAACCGAATGAGTCATTTTACATCTTTAGAAACAAAAATGAACAGAATAGTCATTTTACATCTTCAGAAACAAAAATGAACAGAATAGTCATTTTACATCTTCAGAAACAAAAATGAACAGAATTAACTCTAGATACATGACAAAACTTGCTGTGGTTTCTGTGCACTAAATTCTATAATTATGTACGCGTCCATAATTACTTAATTCCTTGCACAGTCCGCACAGTGCATTTCATGATGTGTAGGGGAAGAAAATATCAAACCTGTGATGAGTGTGACTAGACTACCATAGGGTCCTTTTAATCAGATCAACACATGATCTTTTTAATTAGACCTCCAAGGAGTCCTTTCAGCTATATCATCACTTGATATACCTAACCAGATTTTTGGATCAATCTGTTTAACTAGACCACTCAAGGGGTCTAATTATAGAATAGTACAATAAAATCCAAGGGACTTAACTACAACGTAGAAGCCCATTGAGGATTTAATATAGTACACAAAGATATGGAAGATTCTACGAGGATTTGGATAACAAAAACTTGGATTACACAAAAACATAAAAGGAAACACATAAGCACATAATCACATAGTTGTTTAACTTGTTTATTAATTTGTTATCTTTGGACGCGGATACTTAAAGCACACCAGGAATCCAATTCGTGGATTTCATTTGGCACTTTAATCATTTCAAGAATCTATCTATGAAGATAGGATAATCTTAAAAGGAATTCGGCTTTGTCCTTATTGAATTGTGATGTACGTATTGAATCATACAAAGAATTCAATTAAGGGCTCCGATTTGAGTGATATTCATCCACAAGGATCTAATTATGAGGATAGAAAGATCCTACACGGATTTTTGGAGTTTGTGTAACGGGAGGTGTTCCGACACCTTGCACTAGGCGTGCTTACGTCGATACACAAGGTAGAAAGTTCATAAGGTTGAGGCGCCAGATATGTCAAGCGACATATGAAGCAGAGTTTGAAGGTTGAGCAGCAGCAGGATTTGTAACAGCTTTGCTTTGGATTGCAAAGCGGCACATGTTAACCAAATGTCTCCATCGTCCACCGTGGGTACATTTGTAACAGGGTATTTGATTTGGATGATGACGGTTGCATTGATTTCTCCAAGGAGCGGTTCCCTTATACAGCTTCATCCCTGAGACGAGTCACTGTGATAGCTAAATCAACGGTCTTCTGGAGTACGACGCCTATTTGTTGGGAAATTGCAGCACCTAGTTCGGACATTGTTGTTGCGATGAAGAAGCATCTTGAAGATAATGAAAGGCATAGGAGGAAACAAGTGAAAGATAGTCAAAAGAAAATGACAAGGCATGTAGATTGTGACCATTTGTTTGTTACCAAAGGCAAACAAATGCGACAGTGACTAATCAAAGTAAGCGGTTCAATATAATGTATCGCGAAGACATGCTCGCCTATAAGTGAACACTCATCCCAAGAATTCCCAGGTAAGCACAACTGGTCTCGCGTCTGATGAGATGTATACGAAGTGCTTGCCTAGACAGAAAACCCAGAATACAGGCATTCACCCTTCCAGTTTGCACGTGTTCACATTATTTAAAACCCAAAACCTTGACGAGATTTTGAAAATTCAAAGGGGTTCAAAACCATATAACAGAGGGTTCAAAACCTTACAATAGAGGGTTCAAAACCTTGTAATAAATCATCCTAGAACAGATGATTAGTTTTCAAAGCGGTTTTGAAATTTATGTTCTTGTTGTGGTCGTCACCTAAGGATAGGTGACAGTATTGTTTTATGACTAAACGCAAGTAAACTCGCGTTAGGGTCCTAAGAAGGTTATAGACTAGGTCAAAGCATTACTAATAACCTAATTCCCTATAACCATTGGCTCTGATACCATCTTTTCTGTCACACCCCGACCACGTAGAACATACAAAACGTGGCAGAAATGTCGGGGAGTGTTGTAACAGAATTAATTGTTTCAAATCCATGGCAATTGAAGTTTCGTTTTATTGATAAAAAGTGTTACAATGTATTAATAAACAAAGAAATACAACATAATTAACTAGTCTTGCATCTTTTATTGTCACTAAAGCCCAAATCTGCCTATATGTATCTTGATCATCTTATGCAACATCTCCTGAAAAACACATGTGAAAATAGGTACGTCAGCATAAAAATGCCGGTGAGATACATAGGTTTTGTGAAAATAGGTTTCATGACTTATGTTTGAGAAAATGTTTAGTCATGAACCTTGTTATTTGCTTTGTTTTGTAAATCATTTGAAAATCGATAAGATCAGATGATATGTATAAATAATGTACGGTTAAATGAATAACCATGTAAAATGAGTTTGTATTAGATAAATTGTTTGTAAATCAATGTCTTGTGAAAAATATGTTATTTGTATAAAATGTTCTATGTCTCAACCTGAAATGATTCAGATAACGCTACAATATGTAATACCATACAAACACTTATATATAGGAAGTACCAGCGGCGTATCCACCATGCTTGTATCATATTACACACGCATCGTTACTTAATCACTTAATCAAACCAAACCAAACAATGTAAGATGTCTATGTTTAAACCAATTGCCAAATGTATTGAATAATATGTCAAAATGTTTATGTCAAGATGTAAACCATGTAATGTGTAACCAAAATGATAAGTATGGCTAGTGAAATGCATCAACTAAACCATATGCACAAGAACATAGTATTGAAGTAAAACTTGGTTTAAATCAAAGTTATGTTTTGTGTAGTAAATGCATGATCGATGTAAATCATGTAATATGCGTCCAAAATGTAAGTATGTGATGAATAACAAATGTACTAAGTATGAAGAACAATGCAACGATTGAACATACATAGCATGTGAACTGTACTAAGTATGCAACAACAGACATACGTAGCATGCGACCTGTACTAAGTATGCAACAATAGACATACGTAGCATGTGATGTAATGTAAAACAATGTACTAAGTAATGCACACAATGGCACACCTAGTATGAAATGTAATGAAATCATGTACTATAATGTACTAATGAACATAACAAGTATATGATGTGAAAACAGGAAAGCATGAAAGTAACAAGTAGGCACACGTGTTTCACCCCAAAACAGTTTGGAAAACAGTAAAAGAGGGGTCTATGTACTCACTTGAGATTGCTCAGAAGTCCCAGGATAACCACCAAGCAATGCTAGAGATCACGGAATCAAACGGCACCTAATATAGGTATCTATGTTAATAAACCGGACCTAAATCGGAAGACTGGGTAGCATTTGGGTTTGTAAACCAAATGAGTGTAGGAACTCATGTGATATGGTTTAACAAGGCCTACATGCTAAATGAAACTTAACCTAAGTCTTATCGACCCATTACGATCCGTTTAGGTAGCTTATGCTATTTTAACGCATCGTGCGCGTGAAACGCGTTCGGAACGCCTAACTAGCCCTATGACAAGTGTTATATGCCTAAACATGTTACATAATCAGTTATGTGGCAAAAGTTTAGGTTACATATGCTAAATTACCAATTATGCATGAAAAGGGTATTCTGGTAATTTACCTAAGGCATATAAACTACCTATCATACAACTACTCAAACGATGTGACCATAGGGTATAACCTCGGAAGGTTATTCCCTATATACTATGGTCACCTAATGTGGTTGGTCGGATCCTAATGATCGACCAAATGGGTCGAGTTCGAAGGTATAGGCGATTTATCAGATCGCCTACCCTACGACTCTAGACAACGTGGTAATCAGTGGGCATAGTCCCAAGGGACTATGACCAACGTGATTACACTCACGTTGCGAAGTTCAAACGAACTTCGCATTGACCATTACTGGTCAACGCTGAAAGTCAAACAAAGTTTGACTTTCTGACTCGAAAAGCAATAAAAATAAGGAAAAGAACGAAAGAATACTTACGAAGGGTCCCCGAATGCTAATCCCGATCCAAGAACTCAGGTATGAAACAATGGTTTCAACTTAGAGCTCTCAAATCAGAATTCTAGTGGGTTTAGAGGTTGTGGGGGTGGGGTATTTATAGTTTTCGGGTAACCGTTAAGATCGTTTGTCGAATATCGTGCCTTAATCGTATCCGTACAAGTGTCGGAAAGTTGTGGTACCTAAAAACCATCCTTATCAGCTGATTAGGCAAGTGGGAAAGATGTGGTTGTGGTTAAAACAGCTGGTACACGCTGACTGTTCGTTCTGATCTGTTTTGGGAGTCTGACGCGGGCCGCCTAAGATTTAGTCTTGGCTGAGGCGGGCCGCCTAGCTGTCTGATCAGCAAACTTCTTGCAGAATTGACAGTTTTGGTCCCTGCACGTGTTTAAGCCCATTTCCGGCACTTCTAAGGCCCGTAAAGCCAACTTTAAGGCCCTAAAATGATGCCTAAACATTGTGGACAGAAACATGCTCAAAAATATGCCGGAGGTTGGTTCGTTTGGCCGTACGAACGCGATGTTCGCTTAATTACGACGGAATGCGCATAAGCGCGAAAAACGATCCAAATGACGCAACGAATGGATTTTTCTTATGGCGAACACTAAAATATAATATAGTCATGCTTACATAAATTTTTGGATGTCCGGATGTATTCAGAACGTAAGTTATGCGTAAAAATGCAAACTTGTGCACTTTTTGACGCTTTTAGTCCCTGAATGACACAAAAGTTTATTTTAGCATACCGAACACCTCAAAGCCTATTTCTAAGCTATGTAAAGGATATTTATGGTATGTTTAACTTATGGTCATGTTCCGGAATGTCTGTTACAGTTCAAATTGGCATACTTTCGCAGTTTGTCAACTTTAGTCCCTGTAAGCGATTTAACTTTGATTTCACCACACCAAACCTTCCAAAACTTATATCTAAGTTATGTAAAGGTTATTTAAGGTATGTTAAGCCTATTTCACTATTCCAGAGTGTTCGTTGGATTAAACTGGTTATATCTACACATCAGAGCGCGTATAACCCTCCAGAAAGCGATTTAAAGCTTGAAATCGAACAAGAATTGATATGTGTAAACGATAAACATATTTTTACAAATACCAAGTATGAAATACAATATTTCATTGGTTTGGCATTTGTTTGATGGTTGGAGTGACACGGGTGTCACAGTCTCCCCTACTTTAGGAAATTTCGTCCCGAAATTAATTCGTAGGAGTCTATCTGTGGCTTTGTGTGAAGTAACCATCAAAGATAAGCAAGGCATAATCCTGTAATTTCTCTTTAACTAACATTTTTCAGAAATGAAAAATGAACAGAGTTATTTTCAACAGGCATTCTTTAGAAACAAAAATGAACGGAATAGTCATTTTACATCTTCAGAAACAAAAATGAACCGAATGAGTCATTTTACATCTTCAGAAACAAAAATGAACCGAATGAGTCATTTTACATCTTTAGAAACAAAAATGAACCGAATGAGTCATTTTACATCTTCAGAAACAAAAATGAACAGAATAGTCATTTTACATCTTCAGAAACAAAAATGAACCGAATGAGTCATTTTACATCTTCAGAAACAAAAATGAACCGAATGAGTCATTTTACATCTTCAGAAACAAAAATGAACAGAATAGTCATTTTACATCTTCAGAAACAAAAATGAACCGAATGAGTCATTCTACATCTTCAGAAACAAAAATGAACCGAATGAGTCATTTTACATCTTCAGAAACAAAAATGAACAGAATAGTCATTTTACATCTTCAGAAACAAAAATGAACCGAATGAGTCATTTTACATCTTCAGAAACAAAAATGAACAGAATAGTCATTTTACATCTTCAGAAACAAAAATGAACCGAATGAGTCATTTTACATCTTCAGAAACAAAAATGAACCGAATGAGTCATTTTACATCTTTAGAAACAAAAATGAACCGAATGAGTCATTTTACATCTTCAGAAACAAAAATGAACAGAATAGTCATTTTACATCTTCAGAAACAAAAATGAACAGAATAGTCATTTTACATCTTCAGAAACAAAAATGAACAGAATTAACTCTAGATACATGACAAAACTTGCTGTGGTTTCTGTGCACTAAATTCTATAATTATGTACGCGTCCATAATTACTTAATTCCTTGCACAGTCCGCACAGTGCATTTCATGATGTGTAGGGGAAGAAAATATCAAACCTGTGATGAGTGTGACTAGACTACCATAGGGTCCTTTTAATCAGATCAACACATGATCTTTTTAATTAGACCTCCAAGGAGTCCTTTCAGCTATATCATCACTTGATATACCTAACCAGATTTTTGGATCAATCTGTTTAACTAGACCACTCAAGGGGTCTAATTATAGAATAGTACAATAAAATCCAAGGGACTTAACTACAACGTAGAAGCCCATTGAGGATTTAATATAGTACACAAAGATATGGAAGATTCTACGAGGATTTGGATAACAAAAACTTGGATTACACAAAAACATAAAAGGAAACACATAAGCACATAATCACATAGTTGTTTAACTTGTTTATTAATTTGTTATCTTTGGACGCGGATACTTAAAGCACACCAGGAATCCAATTCGTGGATTTCATTTGGCACTTTAATCATTTCAAGAATCTATCTATGAAGATAGGATAATCTTAAAAGGAATTCGGCTTTGTCCTTATTGAATTGTGATGTACGTATTGAATCATACAAAGAATTCAATTAAGGGCTCCGATTTGAGTGATATTCATCCACAAGGATCTAATTATGAGGATAGAAAGATCCTACACGGATTTTTGGAGTTTGTGTAACGGGAGGTGTTCCGACACCTTGCACTAGGCGTGCTTACGTCGATACACAAGGTAGAAAGTTCATAAGGTTGAGGCGCCAGATATGTCAAGCGACATATGAAGCAGAGTTTGAAGGTTGAGCAGCAGCAGGATTTGTAACAGCTTTGCTTTGGATTGCAAAGCGGCACATGTTAACCAAATGTCTCCATCGTCCACCGTGGGTACATTTGTAACAGGGTATTTGATTTGGATGATGACGGTTGCATTGATTTCTCCAAGGAGCGGTTCCCTTATACAGCTTCATCCCTGAGACGAGTCACTGTGATAGCTAAATCAACGGTCTTCTGGAGTACGACGCCTATTTGTTGGGAAATTGCAGCACCTAGTTCGGACATTGTTGTTGCGATGAAGAAGCATCTTGAAGATAATGAAAGGCATAGGAGGAAACAAGCGAAAGATAGTCAAAAGAAAATGACAAGGCATGTAGATTGTGACCATTTGTTTGTTACCAAAGGCAAACAAATGCGACAGTGACTAATCAAAGTAAGCGGTTCAATATAATGTATCGCGAAGACATGCTCGCCTATAAGTGAACACTCATCCCAAGAATTCCCAGGTAAGCACAACTGGTCTCGCGTCTGATGAGATGTATACGAAGTGCTTGCCTAGACAGAAAACCCAGAATACAGGCATTCACCCTTCCAGTTTGCACGTGTTCACATTATTTAAAACCCAAAACCTTGACGAGATTTTGAAAATTCAAAGGGGTTCAAAACCATATAACAGAGGGTTCAAAACCTTACAATAGAGGGTTCAAAACCTTGTAATAAATCATCCTAGAACAGATGATTAGTTTTCAAAGCGGTTTTGAAATTTATGTTCTTGTTGTGGTCGTCACCTAAGGATAGGTGACAGTATTGTTTTATGACTAAACGCAAGTAAACTCGCGTTAGGGTCCTAAGAAGGTTATAGACTAGGTCAAAGCATTACTAATAACCTAATTCCCTATAACCATTGGCTCTGATACCATCTTTTCTGTCACACCCCGACCACGTAGAACATACAAAACGTGGCAGAAATGTCGGGGAGTGTTGTAACAGAATTAATTGTTTCAAATCCATGGCAATTGAAGTTTCGTTTTATTGATAAAAAGTGTTACAATGTATTAATAAACAAAGAAATACAACATAATTAACTAGTCTTGCATCTTTTATTGTCACTAAAGCCCAAATCTGCCTATATGTATCTTGATCATCTTATGCAACATCTCCTGAAAAACACATGTGAAAATAGGTACGTCAGCATAAAAATGCCGGTGAGATACATAGGTTTTGTGAAAATAGGTTTCATGACTTATGTTTGAGAAAATGTTTAGTCATGAACCTTGTTATTTGCTTTGTTTTGTAAATCATTTGAAAATCGATAAGATCAGATGATATGTATAAATAATGTACGGTTAAATGAATAACCATGTAAAATGAGTTTGTATTAGATAAATTGTTTGTAAATCAATGTCTTGTGAAAAATATGTTATTTGTATAAAATGTTCTATGTCTCAACCTGAAATGATTCAGATAACGCTACAATATGTAATACCATACAAACACTTATATATAGGAAGTACCAGCGGCGTATCCACCATGCTTGTATCATATTACACACGCATCGTTACTTAATCACTTAATCAAACCAAACCAAACAATGTAAGATGTCTATGTTTAAACCAATTGCCAAATGTATTGAATAATATGTCAAAATGTTTATGTCAAGATGTAAACCATGTAATGTGTAACCAAAATGATAAGTATGGCTAGTGAAATGCATCAACTAAACCATATGCACAAGAACATAGTATTGAAGTAAAACTTGGTTTAAATCAAAGTTATGTTTTGTGTAGTAAATGCATGATCGATGTAAATCATGTAATATGCGTCCAAAATGTAAGTATGTGATGAATAACAAATGTACTAAGTATGAAGAACAATGCAACGATTGAACATACATAGCATGTGAACTGTACTAAGTATGCAACAACAGACATACGTAGCATGCGACCTGTACTAAGTATGCAACAATAGACATACGTAGCATGTGATGTAATGTAAAACAATGTACTAAGTAATGCACACAATGGCACACCTAGTATGAAATGTAATGAAATCATGTACTATAATGTACTAATGAACATAACAAGTATATGATGTGAAAACAGGAAAGCATGAAAGTAACAAGTAGGCACACGTGTTTCACCCCAAAACAGTTTGGAAAACAGTAAAAGAGGGGTCTATGTACTCACTTGAGATTGCTCAGAAGTCCCAGGATAACCACCAAGCAATGCTAGAGATCACGGAATCAAACGGCACCTAATATAGGTATCTATGTTAATAAACCGGACCTAAATCGGAAGACTGGGTAGCATTTGGGTTTGTAAACCAAATGAGTGTAGGAACTCATGTGATATGGTTTAACAAGGCCTACATGCTAAATGAAACTTAACCTAAGTCTTATCGACCCATTACGATCCGTTTAGGTAGCTTATGCTATTTTAACGCATCGTGCGCGTGAAACGCGTTCGGAACGCCTAACTAGCCCTATGACAAGTGTTATATGCCTAAACATGTTACATAATCAGTTATGTGGCAAAAGTTTAGGTTACATATGCTAAATTACCAATTATGCATGAAAAGGGTATTCTGGTAATTTACCTAAGGCATATAAACTACCTATCATACAACTACTCAAACGATGTGACCATAGGGTATAACCTCGGAAGGTTATTCCCTATATACTATGGTCACCTAATGTGGTTGGTCGGATCCTAATGATCGACCAAATGGGTCGAGTTCGAAGGTATAGGCGATTTATCAGATCGCCTACCCTACGACTCTAGACAACGTGGTAATCAGTGGGCATAGTCCCAAGGGACTATGACCAACGTGATTACACTCACGTTGCGAAGTTCAAACGAACTTCGCATTGACCATTACTGGTCAACGCTGAAAGTCAAACAAAGTTTGACTTTCTGACTCGAAAAGCAATAAAAATAAGGAAAAGAACGAAAGAATACTTACGAAGGGTCCCCGAATGCTAATCCCGATCCAAGAACTCAGGTATGAAACAATGGTTTCAACTTAGAGCTCTCAAATCAGAATTCTAGTGGGTTTAGAGGTTGTGGGGGTGGGGTATTTATAGTTTTCGGGTAACCGTTAAGATCGTTTGTCGAATATCGTGCCTTAATCGTATCCGTACAAGTGTCGGAAAGTTGTGGTACCTAAAAACCATCCTTATCAGCTGATTAGGCAAGTGGGAAAGATGTGGTTGTGGTTAAAACAGCTGGTACACGCTGACTGTTCGTTCTGATCTGTTTTGGGAGTCTGACGCGGGCCGCCTAAGATTTAGTCTTGGCTGAGGCGGGCCGCCTAGCTGTCTGATCAGCAAACTTCTTGCAGAATTGACAGTTTTGGTCCCTGCACGTGTTTAAGCCCATTTCCGGCACTTCTAAGGCCCGTAAAGCCAACTTTAAGGCCCTAAAATGATGCCTAAACATTGTGGACATGAAACATGCTCAAAAATATGCCGGAGGTTGGTTCGTTTGGCCGTACGAACGCGATGTTCGCTTAATTACGACGGAATGCGCATAAGCGCGAAAAACGATCCAAATGACGCAACGAATGGATTTTTCTTATGGCGAACACTAAAATATAATATAGTCATGCTTACATAAATTTTTGGATGTCCGGATGTATTCAGAACGTAAGTTATGCGTAAAAATGCAAACTTGTGCACTTTTTGACGCTTTTAGTCCCTGAATGACACAAAAGTTTATTTTAGCATACCGAACACCTCAAAGCCTATTTCTAAGCTATGTAAAGGATATTTATGGTATGTTTAACTTATGGTCATGTTCCGGAATGTCTGTTACAGTTCAAATTGGCATACTTTCGCAGTTTGTCAACTTTAGTCCCTGTAAGCGATTTAACTTTGATTTCACCACACCAAACCTTCCAAAACTTATATCTAAGTTATGTAAAGGTTATTTAAGGTATGTTAAGCCTATTTCACTATTCCGGAGTGTTCGTTGGATTAAACTGGTTATATCTACACATCAGAGCGCGTATAACCCTCCAGAAAGCGATTTAAAGCTTGAAATCGAACAAGAATTGATATGTGTAAACGATAAACATATTTTTACAAATACCAAGTATGAAATACAATATTTCATTGGTTTGGCATTTGTTTGATGGTTGGAGTGACACGGGTGTCACAAAAGATGTATAGTATTATAAATCACAAGAACACTAAAAGACTTAAACAAGAATCATGAACATGAAGCTTAAAAGTGATGAAATCTTGTTGGATTAATGTTGTTTAAATACATGCATGGCACTTGATTGTTATTTACTTGAAATTATGATGTTGATCATCATAAGGAGCTTGCTAAATTGTGATTAAACACCTGATTTAGCAAGTTAAAGGATGATTATGTGGTGACATAAGAAGATCATCCTCACTTATGAACATGAACTTGAAAATAAAATTTATTTCTTGAAAAATGATAAATAAAGTGAGCTAGTAATTTTGTGAAGCTAAGATTTATGAATAATTTTCCAAGAAAACCAAGTTCAAAATATGATTTTTAGTAAAAACTTGATTCTTACATAAAGGTACATTGCTTTGGTGACAAAATAAGTGTAAGAACACTTTATATAATTTTTGTAGAATATGTTTACAACTTGTAAACATCTAAAATTTTCAAGAAGGAAGTTTATTAAGAAATAAACACACTTTAAGGGGTAACTAAGTCTACTAAACATGTTACCAAGTTACTACGAGTTTTTGTGTAAGTTCATGTTCATGTTGTTATATATATTGTATAATTTTTGCAGTTGGGAAGTCTAGTTTGATTATTGATTGTTGGGTTGATTTTTGAAAAGAAAATGATATGCTTTAATAGCATGGACACCTCCATTTTTAGGGGAAACTATGGCAAAATTTTCTAAAAATATAAACACTTAGAAAATATTTTCTATCAAGTATTTACAAGTATATTTTGATCATAAGTCTTTGATATAAACTTTGCCATAATTTTTGTAACAAAAATACAAATATTGGAAGTTGTGTTTATAAATAAAAATGGGTAAACATATATATTTAGAATATATATACATATTAAGACACTTGTGTGATTATTTGCATACTGGGTGAAATGGTTATATTATATAACTTAACAAAGTATAGTTAAAAGATATATGATTTTTGGGAAAAATATATATTTTCTGGGCAATACGTTATTTTTGGGACAAAATGAGTTTACAAGTTGGCTGTAACATGACCTTAATAAAACGAAAAATGTATTTTCTGAAGTCTAGATTTATGTATTATGAAATACGGTTTAAATGGCACTAGAATCATAATTTTTGGACTTCGTTTGCTATTTTTAAAGGGTCGATTTGTAACAACAGCTAAAGCTGAGTTTTTACAGCAGTAAATGGGTGTTATATTTTTAGTCATAACTTGAAATCTGAGTAGAACTAGGTCATGAAACTTGTACTGTAAATGACCACTGATGTATTTGTAATCCTCCCACTGAAATTTCGTAAATTGGACTTACGATGAATTTTAAATAAATTATTCCGTGGACTGCAGTCAGAAAAAGATAAATCTGAGTGCAGTCTGGAAAATGATTTTTTATAAAATATTGGTGATGAATTGGATCCCGATATTTTTACACAATAATATTTGGATCGTTTAAGACATTCTGTAAAAATTTGGGAATTTTTGGAATAAATTAACTATTTTATTAAAAGGCCCGAAAACAGCCCGGTTTTGAATATTAAAGCTGAAACGACCTAAGTAGTAAATTGCGTGTCTAAATGTCGAGTATGTTATCTGAGGATGATCTAACATGTTATATGTCAATGAAAGTAATATGTGCAATATCGTATGCTTGTTCTTGAGTAGCTATAGGTGGAATGTTTATATGAGCGTGAACTATTAAAGTGAATGCATGTTATGTAGTAGATGCGTGTAGGAACTTTGTGCTTATTTGAAGTCACTAATAAACTAAGTGGTAAACATACTAGGACGTGATTGACCGACCTTGACTGTTAGCTATTTTTGAGAGTCAAACCGAGCAACCGAGGTGAGTTCACGCTTTCTACAAGGCATGGGATTCCCGGTGGTTTGGGAATGGGTTAAGAAACTAAAATGAAATCTACATATCCTCCTTGGGTAGGATATGTACGGCCATCCTCCTTGGGTAGGATGCCAATATTAATCCTGCGTGTTCTCCTTGGGTAGAATACGTACGTTCGTCCTCCTTGGGTAGGACAACAACCTTAAAACTTACTAGACAAAACTCTATCACTAAGTCCCTCATTTTATATCGACTTAATCGCCGAGGCCGATGGCGAGCGGGTCATTAGTTAATAGCGCTATTAGGTTTAACAAACCTCACACCGTGTCGTCCGAACGGGCGTGTACTAATGGACTACGGCAAACTGTCAATGATGATAGAACATTGACGTAGGGCACAACTATTGTTCGTCAGTTGTCGATATTAGTCTAGTGGTTCACATGGGGAAGCCCCCACTGATTATGGATATGGTTTGGGTAATAAAAGGATCTGGTTAAACATACTTTCAACTATGGGGTAACCCCCATGGCAAATAAGCCAACGAAAGTCAAACCACGTTTTTCAGAAACAACTTAAAACTAAACAACCAAACGTGAACTCACTCAACTTTGTTGTTGACTCGTTGTTACATGCCTTACAGGTCGCTAGATGCTATGGAGCTTGCATGAGGAGGTGGTCGTTGTGGAATATGAATTTTTATGCCCCGTGCTAAACCTTTAATCCTTATGAACTTATTAAACTTGCGTTTTGGACTTTAAACTTATGAACTATGAACTTATGTTTTGAACTTACGTTTTATGTTTCCGCTGTTAACTTAAAACTGGTCACTGTCTTATGGTCACCAATTGTATTGTGGTTGGTTTTACTTGCTTAATTTTGTTGTTCAATATGATTGGTGGCTCGATCCTGGTCATGTCACGCCTCCAAGCGGTGATACCCCGCATGGTGGATTTTGGGGGTGTGACAGTGCCTTAACTTGGTGGAATGCCCAGGTGCAGATGTTGGGCATCAAGATGGCTAATGCAACGACTTGGGATGATTTTAAGGAGTTGATGCGAGAAGAGTACTATCCTCGTGATGAGATTCAGAAGCTGGAGAACGAGTACTACGATTTGAAGATGGAAGGATCCGAGATCGAGGGTTTCACGAAACGATCTCATGAACTAGAAATTTTGTGCCCTAACCTGTCTCGACCTCCACATCGACGAATTGAGTTGTATCTCAAGGGACTAGCACCAGCTGTAAAGGGGTATGTCACTGCTGCAAACCTTAACAATCTACCCCAGATCATCCGTTTGGCACATAAGATCACTGACCAAGAGGTCGAATGTGGCTCATTGCCGCCATGTATTTCTGCTACTACCTCTGCTACTACCGCTACCACACCTGCCAGTGATAACAAACGAAAATGGAACGATACTGACAAAGCAACCAGTGCGAGTCAATCTCAGAAAAGGCCTAACAACAGCAATAACCGTAGTTTCAGTTAGTCGTCCTTAGTTAACCAAGGCCAGGGCAGCAATCAGAATCAAGGCTCCTACGCTGGTAAGAAGCCAAAGTGCAACAAGTGTGGATATCATCATCATGGACTGTGTGTTCGAGCTTGCTGTAGATGCGACAAGTTGGGCCATGAGGCAAAAGACTGTAGAGTCCCGTACCCAAAACAGCAGCAGCAGCAGAACCAGCAACATCAGCAACAGCAAAGGCACCAGCCCCATCAGAACCAAGGCAATAGGAAGGGGTGCTTCCAGTGTGGGGACGAGGGCCACATTAAGCGGGACTGCCCTCAGCTGAACCAGAATGCCAACGACAATAACAACCGTCAGAACAACAACAATGCTGGGAACAACAACATGGCAACAATGGGGGCAATGGTGCTCGTGGAAGAGTGTTTACGATTGGTACTGGTGATGCTAGGAACGGCGGCAATGTCGTGACTTGTACGTTTTCTGTGAATAATCTTTTTGCTTCTGTGTTATTTGATTCCGGTGCCGATTGGAGTTATGTGTCCCTAGAGTTTAGTCAGCGACTAGGGTTAACTCCAACACCTTTAGAAGTTAAGCATGTGGTAGAACTAGCTGATGGCAAAATGATTAAAGCTTCACATGTCCTTTTTGGGTGTAAACTAGATCTTGTGGGTCAAGTGTTTGATATTGACCTCCTTCCTGTTACCCTCGGTAGTTTTGACATAGTGGTTGGTATGGATTGGTTGTCTAAGCATCAAGCTGAAAGTCTCTGTAAGGAGAAGATTGTACGTATTCCTCTCCCTAGTGGAGAGTCATTATCGGTTCAAGGGCATCGTAGTGGTGAGATGGTTGGTATCATCTCAGCTATGCAAGCACAGAAGTGTCTACGAAAAGGGTATCCTGCTATTCTAGCACTTGTTACTGATACTCCGTCGGAAGAAAGAAAGATTGAAGACCTGCCAGTTGTTCGTGAATTTCCTGATGTATTTCCTGAGGAACTACCTGGTTTACCTCCTCACCGTCAAGTGGAATTCCAGATCGATCTCGCGCCAGGAGCGGCTCCAATTGCTCGTGCTCATTATCGTCTTGCACCTGGAGAGTTGCAAGAGTTATCTAATCAGCTTCAAGAACTATTGGATAGGGGTTTTATCCGACCCAGTTCTTCACCTTGGGGAGCCCCAGTTCTGTTTGTGAAGAAGAAATACGGGTCCTTTTGCATGTGTATTGATTATCGGGAACTCAACAAGGTGACAGTTAAGAATCGTTATCCCCTACCACGTATGTTTTTTCTCGAAGATCGACTTAAGATCGGGCTATCATCAGATGAGGGTCTGAGAGGAGGATGTACCTAAAATGGCTTTTCGAATGCGGTATGGGCATTATGAGTTTCTGGTTTTGCCGTTTGGGTTGACGAATGCGCCGGCAGTTTTCATGGATCTCATGAACCGTGTATGCAAACCGTATCTCGACGACTTTGTTATCGTGTTTATTGACGACATTCTGATCTATTCGAAGAGCAAGGAAGACCACAAGCAACACCTACATCTTATTTTGGAGCTTCTGAGGAAGGAGCAGCTCTACGCGAAATTCTCTAAGTGTGACTTCTGGATTCGAGAGGTACACTTCCTTGGACACATAGTGAATGAATCTGGAATACACGTGGATTCTGCTAAGGTTGATGCTATCAAGAGTTGGGCGGCACCAAAGAATCCTTCGGAGGTGCGACAATTTCGTGGTCTCGTTGGGTATTATTGAAGATTTATCAAGGATTTCTCGAAGATCGCTCAACCTCTTACCTCGTTAACACAGAAAGGTGTTGTGTATTCTTGGGGTACGAAGCAAGAGGATGCTTTCCAACTTTTGAAACAGAAACTCTGCAGCGCGCCGATTTTATCTCTACCTGAAGGAACAGAAGATTTTGTGGTATATTGTGATGCTTCTATTCAGGGTCTTGGTTGCGTGCTGATGCAACGCAACAATGTGATCGCTTATGCTTCTCGACAACTGAAGGTTCATGAGAGGAATTATACGACACACGACTTAGAGTTAGGATCCGTGGTGTTTGAACTCAAAATCTGGAGGCATTACCTGTACGGTACTAAATGCACTATTTATACCGACCACATGAGCCTTTAGCATATTTTCGACCAGAAGGATTTGAATATGCGACAACGTCGCTGGGTAGAACTCTTGAATGACTACGATTGCGCCATCAAGTACCATCCAGGCAAAGCTAATGTTGTAGTTGATGCTCTCAATCGAAAGGAATCGAAACCCAAACGTGTTCGCACCTTGCAACTTACTATCCATTCTAACCTGCCTGATCAGATCCGTTCGGCATAAACTGAAGCATTGACAGAGGAGAACATCGAAGCAGAGTACTTAAGGGGCATGAAAAAACAACTTGTAGAGAGATCGGATGATATTCTCTACTTCATGGAGCGTGTATGGATTCCTTTGTTTGGTAACCTTAGAGAACTTGTGATGAACGAAGCGCACAAGTCTCGATACTCTGTTCACCCGGGTTCGGATAAGATGTATCAGGATCTCAGAGTCATGTATTGATGGCCGAAGATGAAAGCTCACATCGCAACCTATGTGAGTAAGTGTTTGACCTGCTCGAAAGTTAAAGTGGAGTATCAGAAACCGTCTGGATTGCTGCAACAACCAGAAATACCCATGTTGAAGTGGGAGCAAATCGCAATGGATTTTGTCACAGGTTTGCCGAGAACTCAAAACCGAAACGACACCATCTGGGTGATCGTTGATCGTCTCACGAAGTCAGCACACTTTCTAGCAATCAAGGAAACAGATAAGTTCTCACAACTAGCAGCTGTCTCTCTTAAGGAAGTGGTTTCTAGGCACGGGGTACCGAAATCTATTATTTCTGACCGTGACCCGCGTTTCATCTCAGATTTGTGGCAGTCGATGCACAAATCATTCGGCTCGCGTCTTGATATGAGCACTACTTATCACCCGCAGACGGATGGTCAAAGTGAGCGAACCATCTAGACACTGGAGGATATGTTGCGAGCATGCGTGATTGATTTTGGCAAGGGTTGGGAGAAACACTTGCCGCTGATAGAATTTTCTTACAACAACAGCTACCATACCAGCATTCAGGAAGCTCCATTCGAAGCATTGTACGGACAGAAATGTCGTTCACCGCTCTGTTGGGCTGAGGTGGGTGACAGCCAGGTTACAGGCCTGGAACTTGTACTCGAAACCTCTGAGAAAATTGTTCAGATCAGGAATCATGTGGCGGCAGCGCATGATCGCCAGAAAAGCTACGCCGATAAGCGTAGAAAACCATTGGAGTTTGCAGTTAATGATGGTGTTATGTTGAAGGTCTCACCCTGGAAGGGTGTGGTGCGTTTTGGAAAACGCGGCAAGCTAAACCCTCGTTATGTTAGGCCATTCAAAATTATGGAGCGAATTGGTAAAGTGGCCTACAAGCTAGAGTTACCTGCTGAGTTGGGTAACGTTCATGATGTTTTTCACGTGTCACAGCTGAAAAAGTGTTTGTCAGATGAGACACTTGTGGTACCGTTTCAAGAGTTGAAGATTGACGACAAATTGCAGTTTGTCGAAGAACCAATAGAGATTATGGACCGGGAGGTCAAGATCCGTAAGCATAGTCGAATTCCGATCGTGAGGGTTCGTTGGAAGTCAAGACGCAGACCGGAGTTCACATGGGAACGCGAGGATCAGATGAAGCTCAAGTACCCACATTTATTCCCAGATGATAAATCCAAATCTGGCAAATCTAAGTCTGGCACAACTAGCGAATTTCAGGATGAAATTCCCCTTCAAGTTGGGGATGATGTGGCACCCGGAGAAAATCCACAGTCATCCTGAGTTGACACTTCGCCGCTTTCAGAGTACTTATCAAATTTCGGGACAAAATTTCTTTCAAGTTGGGGATGATGTGACAACCCGAGTTTTCAAGGATTACTTGTTTCACAAATGTGCTTTCATAATTCGTCTCGTGTATTTTGTGCACCTTTGTTTCATGGTTAAAGAATTGTTATATTGTTTTAATGGAAATTTATTAATTGTTTGACTAAGATTAATTAGACTTAATTCATGCATTGACGAAACATAGGATTTCCATCATTTCCTTACTCGACGAAACACTTGGTGTTTCGTCATCATCATTGTCACACCCCGACCGCGTAAAACAACAAATCGCGGTGGAAACGTCGGGTAGTGTTGTAACAGAATCATTGATTCATAACACTCGGAAATTTGAAGTTTGTTTTATTTAAAGATTAACCAATTACATTGTCTTGAAATTTAAACAAACAAGTTAAACATAGTCTATCTTTGTTATTAAGTCACTAAGGCCTCGTCCAGTCCTAAGTGAGCATGCATCCTAGCAATCAACATCATTCAACAACACCTGAAACATATGTAAAAACAAAGTCAGCAAAGAAATGCTGGCGAGCACATAGGTTTTATGAGAGTGTCGGATTCATGGCTAGTTTACATGTTGCAATACTTAATTAAAAACCTTGTTTTGAAAAAATATAGTATTGCGACATAATTAAGCAACTCAAATCAAGTTGGTTATAATTTATAAAATCTCGTAGCCATGATTCTTAACCCAAAACATTTATTTAATTAAATCAAATTGTAAAACATCTCGTAAAAACTCGTTAATAAAACTCGTATAGTTTATATCCTTTCGAAAATATCATTATGTGACATAGTTTTAAAATCGTTTAACTAAGTGAACTAAATAATTCCACGGAATGTAATATGATAAAAACACTTATATATAAGATGTACCAGCGGCGTATCTACCATGCTTTTATCACATCACACCCATCCCATTATCTAATCACTACCCAAAAACCAATCGTTTATCCGATTCATTTAACTCGTCAAAATCGTTTCAGTCGTTTAAATCATTCTCGTTTTAAATTGTGAAAACTACTTTTGGTCATCTTGCTAATAACATCCAAACCTTCGTGACTCGACTATCTCGAAACTCGCATTAACAAACCACCAAAGGGTAAGTTAACAATGGTAGATTCGGTTGCTACCCACCTAACCCACACATAACCATGGGTGCAGTCTGATAACGGGATTTGTCAGATCCTATGGTACCATAACCTAATAAATCTTACTGTGGTTTCCGTGCACTGAATTTCATAATTATGTATGCATCCATAATTACACAATTCCTTGCATAGTCCACACAGTGCATTTTATAATGTGGAGGGGAAAACCCAATAAACATACCTGTGATGAGTGTGACTAGACCACCATAGGGTCCTTTAGATCAAATCAACAAATGATCTTTTAAAACAGACCACCAAGGAGTCTTTTCAGCTATATCATCGCATATTATTCCTAACCAGATTTGAATCAATCTTTTTACTAGACCACCGAAAGGGTCTCCTTTGAATTATGGAATGGTACTATATAATCCAAGGGTCTTAACTATTACGTAGAAGCCCATTAAGGATTTAAGGTAGTACCTTTGGATATCCTACTATGAATCCCTCATATGAAGATATGGGAGATTCTACGAGGATTTGGATAACGAAAAATTCGGATCACACAAAAACATAAAAGAAACACCTAATCACATAATCACACAATTGTTTATCTTGACCTTTAATTTGTTATCTTTGGACACGGGTATTTAAAGCACACCAGGAATCCAATCCGTGGATTTCATTTGGCACTTTAAACATATCAAAATCTAACTATGAAGACAGGAAGATCTTAATAGGAATTCGGCTTTGTCCTTATTGGATTGTAATGTACGTATTAAAGTGTACAAATAATCCAATCAAGGGCTCCGATTTGAGCGATAATCATCCACAAGGATCTAATTGTGAAGATAATATGATCCTATATGGATTTTGGAATTCGAATAGTAGGAGACGCTTCGAAACCTTGCACTAGACGTGCTTAAGTCGACGCACGAGGTAGAATCCTCATGAAGTTGAGGTGCTAGATATGCCAAGGTGACATATGAAGCAGAATTTGGAGGTTGGGTATAAGATCGAAAAATACCCTTAGTTATCTAACCAAGGATTTAAAGTGATTACTCAAAATGTCACTTATATTCTGTACTTCATTTCTTAGAATGAAACGAGTACTTAGAATTTTTCGAGGAATTCATGAGCGATCACATGAATGGGAGAACTACAAGAGTAGTTTGTAAAGAACATAGTTCTTTGGTGTAGGTATCGTAGGGGTATGCCATACACACATGTAACTACACTTGTACAACAGAATTGCGAACAACGATCTTATTTATAAACAAAACCGATTATTCCAGAGTTCAACAAAAGAGACAAAAGCATAAGCTTCAAATTATTCAAAGCAACAACATCTTCTAATCAGCCAAATGCTCATCCGTGGGTCAGATTTGCATTGACAAACTTTGGGTAATCGTCCCTGAAATGACTCGTCTCGTCATAGAAGTAGCAAGTACCAGGAGGAAAACGAGCTTGTGCTGAATCTGCTTGAAATTGAACAGGGTTCTGAATAGCTTGGTTAAGCACAGTGACCGAACGACAAACTCTTGCCGTATGGCCAATAAGTCCACAGTTGAAACATGCTCGGCATTTGACACTGGCTTGGTGATGGAGGTTACACTGATGGCACAAAGGAGTCGTTCCTTCGTATGGTGCTCGAGCAGCAGTAGGACCTGCTACAGCTTTGTTTTGGATGACAAATGTCACACCCCCACCACGTAAAACAACAAATCGTGGCGGAAACGTCGGGGAGTGTTGTAACAGAATCATTATTTCATAACACATGGAAATTTGAAAATTTATTTTATTGATTTAAAAGAGTTACAATGTCTTAACAACAAGGAAGCATAACATAATTAACTAGTCTTACATCTTTTATTGTCACTAAGGCCCAAGTCCGCCTAGGTGTAACTTGATCAATCCTATGCATCATTTCCTGAAACACATGTGAAAATAGGTACGTCAGCATAAAAATGCCTGTGAGATACATAGGTTTTATTGATTTAGGATTCATGACTTGTAAGTTTAAAGAAAATGTTTAACAAAAGTAGTCATGAACCTTGAAAAATGTTTATGTTTTATAAATCATATAAAAATCAATAAGGAAACATATGATATAAAAGAATATGTATGGTTATGTAAATAACCAACTAAAAATGAATTTGTATAAAATGTGTTATTTGTAAAACAATGTTTTGTAAAGATATGTTAATTGTGTAAAATGTAATATGTCAAAATTGAAATGGTTTAAATAACGCTACGATATGTAATATCATAAAAGCACTTATATAAAGGAAGTACCACCGGCGTATCCACCATGCTTTTATCATATTACACACGTCTCGTTACTTAAATCACTTACCCAAACAAACCACCAATGTAAAAATGTTCATGTATAACTAAATGTAATGTTTTAAACAAATGTTGAAATGTTATTGTGTAAACAAATGTAATGTAGAGTGAATACAAAGCCTTTATTGATTAAAAGCATTTACTCTACCCTATAAGAAAGAAATGTACAAAACAATGCAATTGATAAATTATAATCAAAATTTATGTTTTGTAAAATAATGCATGCTTTACTGATACAAACATCTATGCGGTGTTGTGAAAATGCATACATTCAAGCCTTGAGACTGTGGCGATAAACCCTTAAATAAATTAAAGATTTATCTGAGTTATGTTTATCGAATTCGGTCATTCCTTCCATCCAAACATACCTAGGATGTCAGGAACGGGAGTTGTCAATTCCTATGGTACCACTACCTACTAACGAACGGCGTAGCTAATGTTAATGAATGTATTTTTGAGCCATTTAAACAGACCAAATGTCATACCAAAATGTAACACCTCGAAAATTTACATCCTATAATGTCTTGACACGTGTCATAACCTTTGAACGTGTGAAAGAATACATTCGAGGGACTAAAGTTGACAAGCAATGAAACTATGTAAATATAAGGGTTCAAAATGTCAACAATGAATAAATATACTTTACAATAACCCTACATGATGTTTATAACCTTAAACGAATAAATCACGGATCATACGTAGCTAATTGTGAAAGAAAGTGAGAGATTATAAACTACAGGGGTTAAATGTGTCAACATGTTTAAGATATACCTCTGAGTGACCTTTTAACAAACCTGAAGCTTTGTAACGATTAATTATGCTCACTAGAATGTGTGATAAAAATTTCACCAAGTTTCGTTATCGTATGAGAAAGTTATGATAAAATTCGTGTGCGAGGGGTTAGAAGCGTCAACATGGAAATTTAGGATTTTTCGGGTAAACACAAAGTGGCCAAGGACTTCACAAAGTGGGTTTAAGTCTTAAAGCCCCTATATGTCAATTTTAAGGGCTTAGAATGCAAGAAATGAAGTGAAAGCGACGTTTAGGAGGACCGGGGACTAAACATGCAATAAATGAAAACTTCAAAACCTGAGCCGGAGACCCAAGCGGGCCGCGTAAGATCATGAAGACCTTTACGCGGGCCGCGTATGATGCACAGATGCAGAAACAACAGGCAGCTGCCTGTTGAGCCCCTTAACCGACTCCAAATGACTTGTTTCAATACAATGGGCTTCCTAAACTGGTTTTGTGGCTCTAGGGGGCACTTGGATGCATCTTGTATCAATTGTAGACTTACATGTCACAATTCTAGTGAGATTGAACTCACTATATAAGGGCCATGGGTTGCAAATTTTGTTCTTGCAATCATAAATCATCATCTGAGCATTTCTGGAGCATAAGGACCATCCTCAAGCATCATAAATCGTTCATAGGACACTTGTAAGTATACTTAGCCTTCTTTAATTAATTTTTGCTTAGTTTATAGCCTAGAAGTCAAACCGTCGTAATTAACGGTTGACTTATTGATTAATCGCTAATGGTCCAGCGATTAGTCAAACTTGGGGTTATTATAAGCTGGTAATTAGGTGAGCAATAAACCCTTAAAAGGGTACTCACTGATTCCCATCCTAAGTAGGTCATTTGTCGAGTCAAAGATGCTAAGAAAAAGTCAACAGAAATGTAATTTTCGATTTAACGCATGATTAACAATATAAAAGGCGTGTAACCTATTTTATCATTCATATAACATGGTAATAAGTATAAGAACTTGTCTAAGCTTGTTTGATTCGACAACTTTCTGTTTAGAACCGATTCGGAACTTGTCTAAACTTTCTGTCTAAACAGAAAGTTGTCGAATCAAACTTGTCCTAATGGAACTTTAAGGCATGTCTAAGCTTTGACTTCAGTTCTGACCCGATTTAGATAGGTTTAGACATGCCTTAAAGTTCCATTAGGACCTAGTTACATGATTGTATAACCCTCTGCGTTTATACCACTTAAATCCTTAATTGTCCGACGTTTCCGTTAAGTGCTTAAATATTGACCATAATGCCCTTATGACCGTAAAACGAGAATTTTGGAAATATGAAAGTACAATAATCTTTGTTACTGATTATTAAACATGTCCCTAAATTTTCACATCAGTTGGAGGTCTAGATTAGGAGTTATGCTTAATGACGTAATTATAACGCTTCTTAGTAATAAAACGACGTCATTAGCGTAAAGCCTATCTAAACCCAATTTTGACACCAAACCTTTTACCCACTGATGTAATATAATATTTTGGATTTTTGAAGATTTTAATTATTTTTAAACTGATCATAAGCTAGGATTAGTGCCTTGATTCGGTAAATACCGAATATACCCTTTTTGGCCATAAAATGAGTTTTACAAATCCTTTTGACACCAATCCAATTGCTACTGATTTTAAATAATAAAAGAAGTATTTTGAACCTGTTGAACTGATCAGAAAACTCAGAATCCTATTTTAACCCGTAAATCGCTTAAAACAACGTTATACGCGTATTAAACGCATAGTAAGGGTTTAAAACCATTTTGTCACATAAGACTTAACACCAACTGTTAGACCATGTTAAAATATACTATTTTTCTGATTTATTTAGACCCGGATCACAAAAGCTTAATTAATCCCTTTTATAATCTTTAAAATGACCAAAATACCCCTACGGGGCTTAATATGAAATTAAACTCGTTTTGGGCATAATGGAAGGTATCCTACTGATATCACAACATATTTAAGGCATGTTAACTTAGGAAACCTGTTTAGGACTCTTATGGTTACCCGTTACGCTTCGTGCGCGTTCGGTTCAGTTTATGTAACTAGTTTACATAAATTAGCCGAAACGGGTCAAACCTTATCGGTTTTATCTCAAAATCCAGAATGTGTATAATATACCCATATTAAACAAGTCTTCAAACTTGTCGGGTCTAAATCACATTCTATCCGGTCTTCGCTTAATCATGCGTTCGAACCGTATATTCCTTTAAAACTAACCGGTCTAAGTTTAGACTTAATTAAAGACCCGTTAGGATTCTAATAGGTTGTTATAAACCTTCGTTCCAGAATAGGAGACCCGGTAAAAGATACTTGCACTCACTGATTGTGATTTATACTTGCTCAGGTAAATACTTTTAACTTATTTTCCCTTATACGAGCTTGGGGTACGGTATATAAAATACTGCTTGGTCGGGCATTCGACCTTAATCATTTGTTGGTTAAGTATTATCGAGATGACCGTTTAAATTGTTTTGTTTGCTTAAAGCCTTTGGGGGGTTAATGACCATGTCCCGGATATCCCTGGCATCATTTTACGAAATGGCCACGACCTAAGCACGGGGCGTAGGCGTACGCCCGTCGGTGTCTCATTTAAATAATGTGGTGTGTCTATTGATCTTTAACCCGGCACGAACCGGGCTACTGAACGCATAAGAAACATGTAAATCTTTTACGAGTATTATATTCAAATAATTATCCCAAGTTACAAAATATTATTTGTGCCTTGTGCCTTAAATTCATTTTCTTAAACTCTTTTCAAAATGAGTCGGTTGATTGTATTTACCAGTGTAAACTGACGTATTTTCTCAAAAAGGTTAAGTGCAGGTACTACGCGTAATAGGCTGGCTTTTCTCCTAGCATCCACAATAAGTCTCGCAAGCTTGGATGTCATGGACTGTTGAACATTGTTTCCTTTTATTTTGATCTACCTGTGGATTTATATTCAACTATTTGTGATACTTAATATTACAATATTGTTTGGTTGAAATGAATCTATGCTTTGCTTCCGCTGTGCATTTAAATATTGTGTTGTTTGACTATTATGTTACCAACCACGTCACGATACTCCCCTACCGGGCCCACCGGTGACACGTGGAAATCTGGGGTGTGACAGGTTGGTATCAGAGCCACCATTGAGTGAATTAAACACTAGCCTTTTGTGTTTAATCTCAATAACACAATTGCACATTCCTAACTCTTCGAGTCTAGACAAAGAACTTAGGAATAATCCAAAATGATTTTATTTTAATTTTGACTTTGTCCTTTATTTCTCCTTGTTGTTACCTTTGTTTATATTGACAGGTTTATCAATGCCGCCAAGATTCCGGCGAGGAGAACGAGGAAAAGGGCCAATCAGCGCCCCTAACGACCACGAGGCCGGGCCTTCGCACCGGCGAACTCCTTCTTCTACAAGGAGTGTCGATCCGCGAGAACCTTGGAGGACTTATGAGGAGCCTGCCAGACAATCTACGTCGTATAGCTCAACGCCTCCATATCACCACTCCTTTGGGCCTCAGTCCGAGAATGAGCCCAACAACCCGCAACCTTCATACATACCTTTACAGCGATCCTTATCGCACAATTCCTTCGGCGACCCTACTCCTGTCTTTCAGGGCCAGTTTAACCCGGCGGACTACCTACCAGAACAAGGGGGCTTTAACCCACTAGGACCAGAGGATCACTTTTCAGGTGATCAAGCGATGGGTATGGACGAGGACACAGATCCCGTCGAGCCTGCAACCGGAACCCCGAACCATCCTGTTGAGATCTCTGATGGTTCGTCTTTTCACGGATCACCATACCAAGGTCCGGATAGTTACCAGACACGATTTGACCAGTGTGAGTGGTACTTTACACCATCTCACCATTCATCGCCTCACCAGCAGCAGCAGCACTAAGATCCCTCTGGGGATCCACGTTTCGTGGCAGTCACGCCACCACCTCCACCGCCGCCAGTTAATCTAGCGCCTCCAAAACCACCAAGACGTAGAAGGACTGGCGCACGGATGTCAGCACGAGGAGGGGATTTTCATTTCAGCACCCCTCAACACTCTAGTGGCAGCCACTACCCGCCAATATATGAAGATCCACAGATGGGTGGACCTTCAGTTCCAGTGTCGGAGGTGAATTCGGCACCTGTTGAGCCGCAACCAACGGGTTTTAGTAACCTAATCCCTGCATATACTGGTCCAGCAGCTTACAATCCATACGGACCGCCGGCATACACTAACTATAACTATGCTGAGGATCCTTACCAAGTGGCATCAAACTACCTTGCCCAAAATCCTGAGGGACCATATGGAACCCCTTGGGGAATAGGATACCCAACTCGTGGGTATCAAGCACCTGCTCAGCCACCACTACAACACCAGCCACCACGGTTTTCCCCACCGGAGCAGGAGAATCTCCGTCAAAGGCTGGAAAGGGTTGAACGAGACTTCCGGAGGGAACGTAGGAAGAATCAGGGATTCATGAGTGGCTTGGAAAGTTTGCTGAAAGGAAAGAAAAAACGGGATCGGTAAATCCCAATATGTATTATTGTATTTCCTTGTTTAAATCAAGTCCCTGCGTGGACACTTATTTATGTGTGTATGTAGTCCTTGTGTGGACATCTATCTTTGTACTTAGTCCCTACGAGGACTTGTCTCTATTAATCCCTGCGTGGACAATTATTTTTGTAAACAGTCCCTGCGAGGACTTGTTTTATCAGTATAGCTCCTGCGAGGGCAAGTGTTTCTGTGAAAAGTCCCGTTTAGGGCAAAGTGTACTACTTTTAAATTTTAATGGAATGTTAAGTTTGAAAATTTTATTTCTGTCATTTATTCATTTATATATATTATACGTGAAATAAATAAATCAAGAATCATTCCTTTTAAATAAGAATCTTAAAGGTATAGCCTAGCCTACATGTCATTATAAGACTTGGCCAAGATGGTAAGACCTGTATAAAAGATTCAAATCCCTGTTAACATCTGAAAACATGTTAACGCTCCTGGCAGTTGTGATCCGACAAAATCACACACGTCATTCTTATAATAGGATTCTTCAAAAGATTCCTAACCTAAACTAATGATCTATAGATCATGGGTTTAAATCATCAATAAAGATGATCAGTTCTTTTTACCATCCATTGGTAATATAATGCCTACGGGCCCTTCTCATTTTCATATGAGACAAAAGACAGTAATAGTCTGTGACCCTGTTTGATAAAGGTAATGAACTTTGTTCAAACCTTCATGCCTTGATTCTCTGAAATCATGGCTTATAACTTAAAATTGTCCCTGTGACTAGGCCTTATGTGCTAATAAAACTGTTATTGTTTTATAATTAGGATAAATTATAATAAAAATCCTAAATAAATGGGAGTAATAAATTAACCATATATGGTCTACATTTACCACGGTTAATAAATTGCCATAAAAGACAATTCTATAATAAACTCACCAATAAATTATTGTCAATATGTAACAGTTCAAGCTACATGGCCGACTCAAACGAGATCAATAGTCACCCAAGGAGAGAGCATGATAATGCCCGAGTAAATGTAGCGGGTGCAGAATTACAGGCAATGATAGATAATGCCGTTAATCGAGCTTTGGATAGACAGATCCATGAATCCAGTGGTACCCAGACAACGACCCAATCTGCACCACACTCTAGAACACCCTCCAGGACCCACACTGTCCACAACAGTAATTCTCGCCACTCATCAAACCAGAGGAGTGCTCCATCCCAAAGAGTCGTACCGAAACAAGAACCCCGTAATAAGGGTTGCTCCTATAAGTACTTCGTTTCGTGCAAACCCAGAGATTTCACTGGGGAAAAAGGAGCTGTAGATTGTATGACTTGGTTGGACGAGATGGATAAGGTAGTGGATATCAGTGGTTGCGATAATAGGGATATTGTGAAATTCGTGTCTCAGTCTTTCAAGGGTGAAGCATTAGCTTGGTGGAGATCTTTGATCCAAGCTACGGGGAAAATCCCGTTGTACAATATGACCTGGGAACAGTTCATGTCACTGATCAAGGAAAACTACTGCCCTCAGCATGAGGTTGAGAAAATTGAAGCTGACTTCTTGTCACTGGTCATGAGAAACCTAGACTGTCAGGCCTACCTTACCAGTTTCAACACCTTGTCAAGGTTGGTTCCATATTTGGTAACCCCGGAACCCAAACGAATAGCTCGTTTTATTGGGGGTTTGGCCCCGGAGATCAAGGCAAGTGTGAAGGCCTCCAGACCAGCTACTTTTCGGTCCGCAGCGGACATATCATTGTCTCTTACCTTGGACGCGGTCAGGCAGAAATCGCAGAGGAACACTGATACCGAAAAGAGGAAGCGTGAGGATGACAACTCACGATGTTCAGACAAGAAGCATAAGGGAAACAATGACCACAAGAAGGGGTCAGGTTTTAGGAAGGATGGTCAGCAGTCGGGTGAAAAACCCAGATGTAAAATCTGCAAGAGACAGCACTTCGGGAAGTGCAGGTATGAATCAAATTCGCATTCACAATCGAAAACTTTTGCATGTGGGTTATGCAAGTCCAAGGAACACAAGACCTTGGATTGCAAAAAGATGAAGGATGCAACCTGCTACGGTTGCAATGAAAAGGGGCACATCAAGACCAATTGCCCAAAATACGCCAAGAAGCCTGAAGAGGCTAAGAAGACCAATGCTAGGGTCTTCAGGATGGATGCAAAGGAAGCGGTTCTAAACGACAATGTGATTACAGGTACTTTCCTTGTAAATGATGTCTATGCAAGAGTACTTTTTGATTCAGGCGCTGATAAGTCTTTTGTAGATAATAAGTTTTACAATCTGCTGAATTTACCTGTTAAAACCTTAAGTGTAAAATATGAAGTGGAATTGGCAGATGGCACCATAGACACCGTCTCAACTGTGTTAGATGGATGTGTTATATCCATTAAGAACCACTCTTTTCCTTTGACCCTACTTCCCTTTAAGTTAGCCGGTTTTGACATAGTATTGGGTATGGACTGGTTATCTCATAACCAGGCCCAAATTGTCTGTAACAAGAAGCAAGTGGTGATCAAGACTCCGTCTGGTGAATCACTTACTATCCAGGGAGATACCCAGTATGGGCTGCCTGAGCAAATGTCTATGCTCAAGGACTCTAAGTGTTTGAAGAAGGGTTGTGTCATCTACATGGCACAAGTGATTATTGATGAACCGAAGCCCAAGATTGGGGATATCCCCGTCGTTTCTAAATACCCTGGGGTCTTTCCTGAAGAACTACCTGGTTTGCCACCAGATAGGCAAGTAGAATTCAGAATTGACATTATTCCTGGATCAACACCGGTAGCAAGGGCGCCTTATAGATTGGCACCAACAGAGATGAAGGAATTGAGAACGCAGTTAGATGACTTACCAGCCAAAGGTTTCATCAAACCTAGTTCGTCTCCTTGGGGAGCACCAGTTTTATTTGTCAAGAAGAAGGATGGATTGATGCGTCTGTGCATCGACTACCGTGAGCTTAATTGTTGGTGCACTAAATGTCTGTTGATTATGTCATTATCAAGTCTTGTGTCTAGGATTGTTTGAATGATCACACAATAGGGTTTAAGTTAGGGTTTTTATGTGTTAAACACAAGATTTCGCTTGAAGGGATATGTTTATGCTTGAAGCGAAATCAACAACACATGATTTCGCTTCAGAGGGTATGTGAATGTTTGAAGCGAAATCAACTTAAGAGATTTCGCTTCAACAAGTCTCAAGCGAAATCTTGTGCTCTATAAATAGGTGGTTGGTCATTTGAAGCGAATCATCAGTTGTCATTGTATGTGAGTCAAGGTGCTGCTGAATTTTTGTCAGAAATTCATTGTAAAGACTCAGAAGGCATTAATAGAAGAAAAATTAAGAGGAACAAAGCTGTTATGACTTTGTATACATTGATTCCGCCTTTGTATTCAAAGATGAACGCCTTAACTGACTTTTAGAGGTCGTACAACGGTCCAACATTAATAAGGTCACTATCAAGAATAGGTATCCTTTGCCCAGAATCGACGATCTGTTCGATCAACTTCAAGGGGCAAGTTTCTTCTCTAAGATTGACTTAAGGTCAGGCTATCACCAACTGAAGGTTAGAGATGAAGACGTACACAAGACTGCATTTAGGACTCGTTATGGTCATTACGAGTTCCTAGTGATGCCTTTTGGGCTCACTAATGCACCGGCCGCGTTCATGGATCTCATGAATCACGTTTGTAAGCCTTACATGGATAAATTTGTCATCGTCTTCATCGATGACATCCTCATCTACTCGAAGAACCAAGCTGACCATTAGAAGCACCTTCATTGCATTCTGGAACTACTTCATAAAGAAAAGCTCTATGCCAAGTTCTTGAAGTGTGAATTCTGGCTTCGAGAAGTCCAATTTCTTGGACATGTTGTTAGTGAGCATGGTATCCAAGTAGATCCCGCTAAAGTTGAAGCTGTCATGAATTGGCAAGAGCCAAAGACGCCTACAGAAATTCGTAGCTTCCTAGGTTTGGCAGGATATTATAGGCGATTCATTGAAAACTTCTCAAGGATTGCTGCACCCCTGACTTCGCTGACGCGTAAGAAGATTAAGTTTGAATGGGGTCCTAAGCAGCAGGAATCCTTCGATATTCTGAAACAAAAGTTGAGCAATGCTCCAGTACTGACATTGCCTGATGGAATAGAGGAGTTTGTAGTTTATTGTGATGCATCACACACCGGGATGGGGTGTGTGCTTATGCAGAAAGGCAAAGTCATTGCCTATGCTTCACGCCAGTTAAAGGTGCACGAAAAGAATTACACCACCCATGACTTAGAGTTGGGTGCCGTTGTATTCGCACTAAAACTTTGGAGGCACTACTTATATGGAATCAAATGTGTGATCTATTCTGATCACAAGAGCCTTCAACATCTGTTCAATCAGAAGGACTTGAACATGAGGCAACGCCGTTAGATGGAAACTCTTAATGATTACGATTGTGAAATAAGATACCATCCCGGTAAGGCGAATGTAGTCGCCGATGCCTTGAGTCGGAAGGAAAAAATGAAACCGATAAGAATCAATGCCAAGAGCATTGAGGTAAGGAATAGCTTGAATGAAAGGTTGTTAGCTGCACAGAAGGAAGCTGTGTTGGAAGCTAACTATCCTAACGAAAAACTAGGAGTAACTGAGGAGCAGTTATCTCTTACAAGGACATAATTCAGAGATTGAATGGACGAATATGGGTTCCAATTTATGGAGGACTCCGAGATGTTATCCTCCAGGAAGCCCATAGCTCTAAATATTCCGTTCATCCTGGAGCAGATAAGATGTACCAGGATCTAAGGGCAAACTATTGGTGGATAGGCTTGAAGAAGTCTGTAGCTACCTATGTAGCTAAATGCTTGACGTGTGCGCAAGTCAAAGCAGAACATCTACAACAGCCTGAACTTCCTACGTGGAAGTGGGAAATGGTAACTATGGATTTTATCACCAAGTTACCCAAGACAAGGAAAGGAAATGACATAATATGGGTGATAGTTGATAGACTGACTAAGTCAGCACATTTCCTACCCATTAAGGAGACTTACAGCTCCGACATGTTAGCCCAGTTGTACGTGGATAAGATTGTAGCTTTACATGGCATACCTGTGTCTATTATCTCTGACAGAGATACTAGATACACGTCACATTTTTGGAAAAGCTTCCAACAATCTTTGGGCACGCGTTTGAATTTTAGTACAGCTTACCATCCTCAGACGGACGGGCAGAGTGAGCGTACAATACAAACATTAGAAGACATGCTTCGAGCATGCATGATCGACTTAGGTGGTAGCTGGGATAACCACTTGCCATTAGTCGAGTTCTCCTATAACAATAGCTACCATACAAGCATCAAGGCTGCACCCTTCGAGGCCTTGTACGGTAGAAAGTGCAGAACGCCCGTTTGTTGGGCGAAAGTTGGAGATGTCCAATTATTAGGACCGGAAATAGTCTTTGAAACGACGGACAAGATTGTCCAGATTCATGACCATCTCAAAGCTGCCCGAGATAGGCAAAAGAGCTACGCTAATCCCAAGCGTAAATCTTTTCACTTCGAAGTAGGTGACAAAGTGTTGCTTAAAGTATCACCCTGGAAGGGAGTGATGCGATTTGGTAAGAAAGGCAACTTAAGCCTGAGGTACATAGGACCGTTCGAAGTCATCGAACGTGTCGGATCGGTTGCCTATAAGTTAAACTTACCAGAAGAGCTCAGTGGAATTCACAATGTATTTCACATCTGCAATCTGAAAAAGTGTTTCGCTGATGAATCACTGGTCATACCACATACAGATGTGCATATAGATGAGAGCTTGAAATTTGTGGAAAAACCATTGTCGATTGAAGATCGACAGGTTAAGAAACTTCAAAGGAAGCATGTGCCTATTGTAAAGGTCAAATGGGATGCCCGTAGAGGTCCCGAATACACGTGGGAGGTAGAGTCCACTATGAAAGAGAAATACCCTCATTTGTTTCGATAAATCTCGAGGTCGAGATTTCTTTTAAGGGGGTGAGGATGTAACACCTCGAAAATTTACGTCCTATAATGAGTTGACACGTGTCATAACCTTTGAACGTGTGAAAGAATACTTTCGAGGGACTAAAGTTGACAAACAATGAAACTAAGTAAATATAAGGGTTCAAAATGTCAATAATGAATAAATATACTTTACAATAACCCTACATGATGTTTATAACCTTAAACGAATAAATCACGGATCATACGTAACTAATTGTGAAAGAAAGTGAGAGATTACAAACTACAGGGGTTAAATGTGTCAACATGTTTAAGATATACCTCTGAATGACCTTTTAGTAAACCCGAAGCTTTGTAACGATTAATTATGCTCACTAGAATGTGTGATAAAAATTTCACCGAGTTTCGTTATCGTATGAGAAAGTTATGATAAAATTCGGGTAAACACAAAGTGGCCAAGGACTTCACAAAGTGGGTTTAAGTCTTAAAGCCCTTATATGTCAATTTTAAGGGCTTAGAATGCAAGAAATGAAGTGAAAGCGACGTTTAGGAGGACCGGGGACTAAACATGCAATAAATGAAAACTTCAAAACCTGAGCCGGAGACCCAAGCGGGCCGCGTAAGATCATGAAGACCTTTACGCGGGCCGCGTACGATGCACAGATGCAGAAACAACAGGCAGCTGCCTGTTCAGCCCCTTAACCGACTCCAAATGACTTGTTTCAATACAATGGGCTTCCTAAACTGGTTTTGAGGCTCTAGGGGGCACTTGGATGCATCTTGTATCAATTGTAGACTTACATGTCACAATTCTAGTGAGATTGAACTCACTATATAAGGGCCATGGGTTGCAAATTTTGTTCTTGCAATCATAAATCATCATCTGAGCATTTCTGGAGCATAAGGACCATCCTCAAGCATCATAAATCGTTCATAGGACACTTGTAAGTATACTTAGCCTTCTTTAATTAATTTTTGCTTAGTTTATAGCCTAGAAGTCAAACCGTCGTAATTAACGGTTGACTTATTGATTAATCGCTAATGGTCCAGCGATTAGTCAAACTTAAGGTTATTATAAGTTGGTAATTAGGTGAGCAATAAACCCTTAAAAGGGTACTCACTGATTCCCATCCTAACTAGGTCATTTGTCGAGTCAAAGATGCTTAGAAAAAGTCAACAGAAATGTAATTTTCGATTTAACACATGATTAACAATATAAAAGGCGTGTAACCTATTTTATCATTCATATAACAAGGTAATAAGTATAAGAACTTGTCTAAGCTTGTTTGATTCGACAACTTTCTGTTTAGAACCGATTCGGAACCGAAAGTCGCAAAACTTTGACTTTTGCTTTGACTTCAGTTCTGACCCAATTTAGATAGGTTTAGACATGCCTTAAAGTTCCATTAGGACCTAGTTACATGATTGTATAACCCTCTGCGTTTATACCACTTAAATCCTTAATTGTCCGACTTTTCCGTTAAGTGCTTAAATATTGACCATAATGCCCTTATGACCGTAAAACGAGAATTTTGGAAATATGAAAGTACAATAATCTTTGTTACTTATTATTAAACATGTCCCTAAATTTTCACATCAGTTGGAGGTCTAGATTAGGAGTTATGCTTAATGACGTAATTATAACGCTTCTTAGTAATGAAACGACGTCATTAGCGTAAAGCCTATCTAAACCCAATTTTTGACACCAAACCTTTTACCCACTGATGTAATATAATATTTTGGGATTTTTGAAGATTTTTAATTATTTTTAAACTGATCATAAGCTAGGATTAGTGCCTTGATTCGGTAAATACCGAATATACCCTTTTTGGCCATAAAATGAGTTTTACAAATCCTTTTGACGCCAATCCAATTGCTACTGATTTTAAATAATAAAAGAAGCATTTTGAACCTGTTGAACTGATCAGAAAACTCAGAATCCTATTTTAAGCCGTAAATCGTTTAAAACAACGTTATACGCGTATTAAACGCATAGTAAGGGTTTAACACCATTTTGTCACATAAGACTTAACACCAACTGTTAGACCATGTTAAAATAAACTATTTTTCTGATTTATTCAGACCCGGATCACAAAAGCTTAATTAATCCCTTTTATAATCTTTAAAATGACCAAAATACCCCTACGGGGCTTAATATGAAATTAAACTCGTTTTGGGCATAATGGAAGGTATCCTACTGATATCACAACATATTTAAGGCATGTTAACTTAGGAAACCTGTTTAGGACTCTTATGGTTACCCGTTACGCTTCGTGCGCGTTCGGTTCAGTTTATGTAACTAGTTTACATAAATTAGCCGAAACGGGTCAAACCTTATCGGTTTTATCTCAAAATCCAGAATGTGTATAATATACCCATATTAAACAAGTCTTCAAACTTGTCGGGTCTAAATCACATTCTATCCGGTCTTCGCTTAATCATGCGTTCGAACCGTATATTCCTTTAAAACTAACCGGTCTAAGTTTAGACTTAATCAAAGACCCGTTAGGATTCTAATAGGTTGTTATAAACCTTCGTTCTAGAATAGGAGACCCGGTAAAAGATACTTGAACTCGCTGATTGTGATTTATACTTGCTCAGGTAAATACTTTTAACTTATTTTCCCTTATACGGGCTTGGGGTACGGTATATAAAATACCGCTTGGTCGGGCATTCGAATTTAATCATTTGTTGGTTAAGTATTATCGAGATGACCGTTTAAATTTTTTTGTTTGCTTAAAGCCTTTGGGGGGTTAATGACCATGTCCCGGATATCCCTGGCATCATTTTACGAAATGGCCACGACCTAAGCACGGGGCGTAGGCGTACGCCCGTCGGTGTCTCATTTAAATAATGTGGTGTGTCTATTGATCTTTAACCCGGAACGAACTGGGCTACTGAACGCATAAGAAACATGTAAATCTTTTACGAGTATTATATTCAAATAATTATCCCAAGTTATAAAATATTATTTGTTCCTTGTGCCTTAAATTCATTTTCTTAAACTCTTTTCAAAATGAGTCGGTTGATTGTATTTACGAGTGTAAACTGACGTATTTTCTCAAAAAGGTTAAGTGCAGGTACTACGCGTAATAGGCTGGCTTTTCTCCTAGCATCCACAATAAGTCTCGCAAGCTTGGATGTCATGGACTGTTGAACATTGTTTCCTTTTATTTTGATCTACCTGTGGATTTATATTCAACTATTTGTGATACTTAATATTACAATATTGTTTGGTTGAAATGAATCTATGCTTTGCTTCCGCTGTGCATTTAAATATTGTGTTGTTTGACTATTATGTTACCAACCACGTCACGATACTCCCCTACCGGGCCCATCGGTGACACGTGGAAATCCGGGGTGTGACACAAAATGTAAGCATGTTTTATGAAAATAATGTACTAAGTATGCAACAAATGGACATACATAGCATGAAATGAAATGTAAAATAATGTACTAAGTATGCACTAAAAGAACATACATAGCATAAAATAAAATGTAAACAATGTACTAAGTATGCACTAAATGGACATACATAGCATGAAATGAAATGTAAAACGATGTACTAAATATGCACTAAATGGACATACATAGCAAAAACATAATGAAATCATGTACTAGTAGTGTACTAATGAACATAGCAAGTATATGATATGAAAACATGGAAAGCATGAAAGTAACAAGTAGGCACATGTGTTTCACCCCAAAACGTTTGAAATACCATGGGTTCCCCAAAACAAGCCCCTAGTTTCATTAAAACCATGTGAAAATGAGGGGAACAGCTGGAATTCAGATTTTCAACTTTGGTCCCTTCCTATGATAACTATGGCAGATTGTCAATTTTGGTCCCTGAATGTGCAAAACATGGTTTTTGATGCATTTTTGACACGTTTAAGCCCCGTTAATCCCATTTCAAGGCTCTAAAATGAAGTTAAAGTATAGGGAACATGAAAAATGCTCAAAACTATCTCGGATGTCGGTTCGTTTGGTCGTACGGTTGCGTTGTTCGGTTAATTACGACGAAACACGAACAAATGCGAAAAATGATCCAAATTACGCGACGAATGGAATTTTATCATGCCAATCACTAAAATAAAATATTTTAATGATTACATAAAGTTTTGGATGTCCGGATGTATTTAGAACGCAAGATATGCGCGAAAATACAAACTTATGCACTTTTTGACGCTTTTAGTCCCTGAATGACCAAAAAGTTTATTTTATCACACCGAACCCCTTAAAGCCTATTTCTAAGATATGTAAAGGATATTTAGGGTATTTTTAACTTATGATCATGTTCCAGATTGTCCGTTACAGTACAAATCAACATACTTTCGCAGTTTGTCGAATTTAGTCCTTGTAAGCGAATAAACTTGATTTCGACACACCAAACCTTCCAAAACTTATTTCTAAGTTATGTAAAGGTTATTTAAGGTATGTTAAGCCCATGTCACTATTCCATAGTGTTTGTTGCGTTAATCTGATTACGTTTACGCATCAGTACGCGTATAACTTCCCAGAAAGCGATTTAGAGCTCGAAATCGAACGAGAATTGATATGTGCAAATGATACACATATTTATACAAATCCCAAGTATGAAATATAATATTTCATTGATTTGGTACTTGTTTGATGGCCGTGGAGGCACAGGTGTCACAGTCTCCCTTACTTCAGGAAATTTCGTCCCGAAATTTATTTAGAGGAAATTTGTGAGATCTTGAAACATGAAGTTGAAAAGATAAAACAACACTGGTTAAGGTTCTGAACTTCTAGTAACTTTAATAACATCACGCTTTCAATGTAAGAGGGACACTTATATACAAGTATATAAAGCGTTATTGGTGCGTCCACCGTACCTTCATTACATTGTGCACGTTTCGTTATTGTTGCCACCATAGGTTCTTACACATGATAAATCTTACTGGGGTTCCTGTGCATTAAATTTCATAATTATGTACGCGTCCATAATTACGTAATTCCTTGCATAGTTCACGCAGTGTATTTTATAATGTGTAGGGGAAAACCAAATGAACAAGCTTGTGATGAGTGTGACTAGACCACCATAGGATCCTTGAAACCAATAAATGATTCTCTTTAACTAGACCCCTAAGGAGTCTTTTCAGCTTATATCATCACATGTCATTCTTAACTAGATTATGAATCAATCTTTTTGACTAGACCACTCAAAGGGTCTCTTTGATTTATGGAATGGTACTATATAATCCAAGGGTCTTAACTATTACGTAGAAGCCCATTAAGGATTTAGGGTAGTACCTTTCTGAATATCCTACTATGAATCCTTCATATGAAGATATGGAAGATTCTATGAGGATTTGGATAACGAATATCCAGATTACTCAAAAACACAAAATGCATAAAAGAAAACACATGAACACATAATCACAAATTGTTTATCTTGATCTTTAATTTGTTATCATTTTGTTTTGTTAATTGTGCACATGTACTTAAAGCACACCAGGTATCCAATCTGTGGATTTTGATTGGCACTCTAAATATTTTCAAGAATCTAACTATAAAGATAGGAAGATCTTAAAAAGAAAATTCGATTTCGATTATAAGGAATCGAAATGTTCGAATTAAGGCATACAAGGAATCCAATGAAGGACTCTGATTTGAATGATAATCATCCACAAGGATCTAATTGTGAATGTAAGAAGATCCCATATGGATTTTGGGATTTGAAGAGCGGGAGGCGTTTCAAAACCTTGCACTAGACATGCTTAAGTCAAAACATGAGGTAAAATGCTTATGAAGTTGAGGCGCTAGATATGCCAAGGCGACATATGAAGCAGAATTTGAAGATTAAGTCAATGTATGGAATTTTTTTTTTGAAAACTATGCATGGTGTTCTTTTTGAAACACGTTTAACGTTTTTGAAACCTTACATAATACTTTTGAAATCATAAAGTAGGTGTATTAGATAAGTATATTTATAAAATGTTTTAAAATCATGCGAGATGAATTTTTGAAATTATGTATAAGGTTTTTTTGAAAAATGATGTTTTTGAAATCATGCACTTGATATATTTAGTAAATATACTATGTTAAAAATGTTTTCAAACTATATGGAATATTTTGAAATCATGAAGGTTGCTTTTGAAAACTTATGCTATGCATGTTGTTATGAAAACCAGAATGCAATGGGCATGAGATCAAAAAATTACCCTTAGTTATCTAACCAAGGATTTAAAGGCACAGATGTGCATAATGCATGATTACTCATAATGTCACATATTTTCTGTACTTCATTTCTTAGAATGAAACGAGTACTTAAAATTTTCGAGGAAATCATGAGTGATCACATGAAAGGGGGAATCACAAGAGTAGTTTGTTTAAAGAACATAGTTCCTTGTTGTAGGTATCATAGGGAAATGCCATACACATATGTAACTACACTTGTACATCAGAATTGTGAACAACCATTTATATAAAACAGATTGTTTCAGGGTTCAACAAAAGATACAAAGCATAAAAGTTCAGATTATTTAAAGCAGCTTCTTCTGATCGGCCAAATGATCATTTGTGGGTTGGATTTGCATTGACAATCTCTGGGCATTTGTTCCTGAAATGGCTCATCTCGCCACAGTTGTAGCACGATCCAGGTGGAAAACGAGCTTGGATAGGGTTGGCTTGTGGTTGATTTGGACCACCTTGGGTTGGGTTAGTTCGACAAGCACTTGCCAGGTGACCAATTCGCCCACATGATACACACACACGACACTGTAGGTGAGCTTGATGATGCCCGTTACATTTGTTGCATAACGGTGTCGTTCCTTTTTGTATTGCTTCTTAGCTGGTGGTGTTGCCACCTGGCTAGGTCTGGTCTGATTTAGTGCAATGACTGGAGAATTCTTTGAAGCTTTACGCTTCCTTGACCTTTTCGAAGGCTTGGCTTCTGCTTCCTTCGATGCTTCTTGAGTGGCTCTATTATTGAGACGAGACATGGCGACACTTAAATCCATAGACTTTAGGATTATTTCGCCTATTCGCTGGGTAAATTTGGCAGTTTGCTCGGACATTTGAGTGTCGCTGCGATGAAGAGACATTCTGAAGGAAGTGAAAGACATAGGAGGAAACAAGTGAAATGTTATTGGATAATCAAAACAGAATGGCAATGCATAAAATTGCAATCATTTGTTTGTTACCTAAGGCAAACAAATGAGACGGCGACAAATCAAAGTAAACGGGTCATATTAATGTATCACTGAAGACATGCTTGCCTATAAGTGAACACTCACCCCAAGAGTTCCCAGGTAAGAATGACTGGTCCGATACTGCAGATTTGTACGAACACTCTAGCCTTAGATAGAAAACTCAGAGTACAGGCATTCACCCTTCCAGTTTGCACGTGTTCACATATAAGACCCAAACTTTGACGAGATTTTGAAAACTTAGAGGGTTCAAAACCTAGTAATCAATCATCCTAGAACAGATGATTGGTTTTCGAAGTGAATTCGAAATTTGTGTTCTTGTTGTGGTTGTCGCCTAAGGATAGGTGACGGTATTGTTTTATAACTAAACGCAAGTAAACTCGCGTTAGGGTCCTAGGAAGGTTATAGACTAGGTCAAAGCATTACTAATAACCTAATTCCCTATAACCATGAGCTCTGATACCAACTTTTCTGTCACACCCCGACCACGTAAAACAACAAATCGTGGCGGAAACGTCGGGGAGTGTTGTAACAGAATCATTGTTTCATAACACATGAAAATTTGAATTTTTGTTTTATTGATTTAATAGAGGTACAATGTCTTAACAACAAGGAAGCATAACATAATTAACTAGTCTTGCATCTTTTATTGTCACTAAGGCCCAAGTCCGCCTAGGTGTAACTTGATCAATCCTATGCATCATTTCCTTAAACACATGTGAAAATAGGTACGTCAGCATAAAAATGCCTGTGAGATACATAGGTTTTATTGATTTAGGATTCATGACTTTTAAGTTTAAAGAAAATGTTTAACAAAAGTAGTCATGAACCTTGAAAAATGCTTTTATTTTATAGATTATATAAAAATCGATAAGGAAACAGATGATATAAAAGAATATGTATGGTTATGTAAATAACCAAGTAAAACTGAATTTGTATAAAATGTGTTATTTGTAAAACAATTTTTTGTAAAGATATGCTAATTGTGTAAAATGTAATATGTCAAAATTGAAATGGTTTAAATAACGCTACGATATGTAATATCATAAAAGCACTTATATATAGGAAGTACCAGCGGCGTATGCACCATGCTTTTATCATATTACACACGTCTCGTTACTTAAATCACTTACCCAAACAAACCACCAATGTAAAAATGTTCATGTATAACTAAATGTAATGTTTTAAACAAATGTTGAAATGTTATTGTGTAAACAAATGTAATGTAGAGTGAATAAAAAGCCTTTATCGATTAAAAGCATTTACTCGACCCTATAAGAAAGAAATGTACAAAACAATGCAATTGATAAATTATAATCAAAATTTATGTTTTGTAAAATAATGCATGCTTTACTGATACAAACATCTATGCGGTGTTGTGAAAATGCATACATTCAAGCCTTAAGACTGTGGCGATAAACCCTTAAACGAATTAAAGATTTATCTGAGTTATGTTTATCGAATTCGGTCATTCCTTCCATCCAAACATACCTAGGATGTCAGGAACGGGAGTTGTCAATTCCTATGGTACCACTACCTACTAACGAACGGCGTAGCTAATGTTAATGAATGTATTTTTGAGCCATTTAAACAGACCAAATGTCATACCAAAATGTAAGCATGTTTTATGAAAATAATGTACCAAGTATGCAACAAATGGACATATATAGCATGAAATGAAATGTAAAATAATGTACTAAGTATGCACTAAATGAACATACATAGCATAAAATGAAATGTAAACAATGTACTAAGTATGCACTAAATGGACATACATAGCATGAAATGAAATGTAAAATGATGTACTAAGTATGCACTAAATGGACATACATAGCAAAAACATAATGAAATCATGTACTAGTAGTGTACTAATGAACATAGCAAGTATATGATATGAAAACATGGAAAGCATGAAAGTAACAAGTAGGCACATGTGTTTCACCCCAAAACATTTGAAAAACAGTAAAAGAGGGGTCTATGTACTCACTTGAGGGTGCTTAGGAGTCTTGAACAACAACCAAGCAAAGCTGGAGAGATCACGGAATCAAACGGCACCTAATATAGGTAACTATGTAAATAACCGGACCTAAATCGGGAGATTGGATAGAATGAAGTTTTGTAACCAAATGAGTATAGGAACTCATGTACTATGGTTTAACAAAGCCTACATTCTAAAATGAAACCTATCCTATGTGCTTATGACCCATTACGACCCGTTTAGGTAGCTTACGCTACTTTAACGCGTCGTTCGCGTAAAACGCGTTCGGACCGCCTAACTGGTCATATGACAAGTATTATATGCCTTAACATGTCTAATAATGTTGCCTAATCAGTTTAGATGTCAAAATTTATGTTACATATGCTTAAAATGAATTTATGCGTAAAAAGGGCATTTTGGTAATTTTCCTAAGGCATAGAAACTACCTATCATACAACTAACTAAACGTAGTGACCATAAGGTATAACCTCGGAAGGTTATTCCCTATACAACTATGGTCACCTAATATGTTTGGTCGGATCCTAAAGATCGACCAAACGGGTCGGGTTCGAAAGTATAAGCGGTTGTTTAGACCGCTTACCTTACGACCCTACATAAGCACTAAACCTAAAGTGACGAGCTAAACATGTTAAAACATGCTTAACGAGGTTTGAAAACAGGTTTGGTATCAAAACAAATGGTTTTGATACCTAAAAGTAGTTTGGTTACAAAATACGCAAGAATACGCATTTTGGCCGAAACTACGACTCACCACTATGCCTAGATAACGTGGTAATTAGTAGGTATAGTCACAAGAGACTAAAACCATCGTGATTACGCTCACGTTATGAAGTTCAAACGAACTTCATGTTGACCATAAACTAGTCAATGCAGCACGCTAAAAACGCGTAAAAGAACGAAAGAGGACTTACAAAAGGTCCTAGAACGGAAGTTTGACCCGATTATTCTCAGGTATGAAGTGAAATCACTTCAACTTAGAGAGCAATCAGATCAAGGTGTGAGTTTTGAGTGAAGGGTGGTAGGGTATTTATAGTTTTCTTCAAACCGTTAGGATCGTTCATCGAAAACCGAGCTTAAATCTGGACCTTACATGTGTGCCCATGGTTTTAGAATACCATGGGTACCCCAAAAAAAGCCCCTAGTTTCATTAAAATCATGTGAAAATGAGGGGAACAACTGGAACAAGCTGGAATTCAGATTTTCAACTTTGGTCCCTTCCTAAGATAACTATGGCAGATTGTCAATTTTGGTCCCTAAATGTGCAAAACATGGGTTTTTATGCATTTTTGACACGTTTAAGCCCCGTTAATCCCATTTCAAGGCTCTAAAATAAAGTTAAAGTATAGGGAACATGAAACATGCTCAAAAATATCTCGGATGTCGGTTCGTTTGGTCGTACGGTTGCGTTGTTCGGTTAATTACGACGAAACACAAACGAATGCGAAAAACGATCCAAATTACGCGACGAATGGAATTTTATCATGCCAATCACTAAAATAAAATATTTTAATGATTACATAAAGGTCTTGCTTGATTTGGTGCAACGGCTGGAGGATTCTTTGAGGTTTTACGCTTCTTTGACCTTTTCGAAGGCTTGGCTTCTGCTTCCTTTGATGCTTCTCGGGTGGCTTCATCCTGGAGACGGGACATGGTAATAGCTAATTCAGCAGTCTTCAGGATTACTTCGCCTATTCGCTGGGAAACTTTAGTAGCCTGTTCGGACATCTTAGCGTTGTTGCGATGAAGTGACATTCTAGAGGAAATGTTTTAGTTAAAGCTTAATTCGAGCTGTTCAAATAACTAAATAAGAGAGAGTTTGAGTGAAAATAGACAAAAAAAGTCAACTGCAACATTCAATCGTATCTCTAATTTCATAGGATTCAATCCTTCACAAAGCTATCCCCTTCAAAAACTACGGTAAAGTTGGCAAGGAAGCTTTTATAAAGGTCATCAAAATATTTTATGCTTCTAGTGGGGAGGCCACAAAACCATAATCTAGCTGCCCCGATGAGGGTTTGCATGAACATATGACAACATTCGGCGTTATTCCAACGTTCAACCGTAGCAGCTCCTGTGAAGACTTGAAGATAGTCCTCAGGATCTTCCAAACCATCGTATGTCTTAACATTAGATGTCATCTTTATCTTTGTTTGGAAGACATAGTTGGCTATTCCTTTGGAGAAGCATGATAATGAGCTGGGCTTATAAGGCATGGAGGGTATATCAAGGTTTGCTCCAGCTCCACTGGTGGTAACACCTACCTAGATGTTGGGTTGGGTTTGAGCTTGTGACCCAACCGGGGCAGCTTGACACTTTGGATTCCCATAAGCTACTGGCTCAGTTGAGCCAAGAGAGCTGCCATCTGTGGATATTGAGAACCAAACAAGGGGAAACCCTATTGAGGACCAGCAGGTGGTGACAGACTAGCAGCTACGGCCCTGCTAGCCAAGGGTAACGATCGAAGGGCTTCCTCGAAAGTAGTTGGTGGAGAAGGGGTAGCTGTTTGAGCCTGTTGGAGGAGCTGTTCAATGGTGTATTCTTGGCTTCTTGGGAGCACAATAGGTGAGCTAGCAGAATTGCTCCCCGGCTCGAGTGAACCGTCGGGTATAAGGTACGGGCATAAGGTACGGATGCGGGTCAGAACTAGGTCCTGATCGAGTAATACTTGGAGATGTGGTAGTGCACAACGGAGAAGGCATATGGGAGAGTGCAACTTCAGGCTCGTCATAAGACAGTCGTACTCTAACCCCTTTTGTCCGTTCTTCGCGAACATACCCGTTCAGGAGGTCTCTTAACACTATGAAATTATTTCTTACTCCCTCCGGGGTTATTTCCATGGTTTCATCCGGGAAGAGAACTTCACTCGGTGAAGATGGATTAACTCGTGTACAGGGAGGAGTTTGGAACTGTTGTGCATCATGTGTGACAACCCGCACTAAACCAGGTATCCGTACGACTTAATTAATGATTAATTACTGCTTAATTACTGTGCTTGTTTGAACTAGCTCTTGAACTGCTACTTGAATACTGCTACATATACTTACTTGCATCATACTTGCTTGCTGTCACTACATGATTTACATACGGCACCTTAGTGACAAACATGATGCACAAAAAGCACAGTAGCACGATAACGGATAACCTATTGAACATGCTGATAAAGCCAGCATCAGGCAGACACTGCCTCTAAGGCCTGCAAGAGCCTGAAATGATTTACTACACTAGCAGTGAGTGTAGGATACAAGGGTTGTAGAACTGCGTCTCTAGGAATAAGATACAATGACTGGATGTGCCTAAAACGTACTTTAAGTACAAGACACAGCACTTTAATAAATAATCCAGCTTCTAGCTGACTAGTAAAGTGCCAAAATATGGGGAAAATACTACTAGACACTTTCCAAAGTGTCGGAAACAAAATGTGTCACTAAAAATAACAATAACGACACTTTAAAGCTTTATTAAGCACTTTAACGGATTACTATCCAACCGAACAACCGGACTTTACCCGGAACATGAAAATATTGTTATTTTCACTATTTATATTTTTCTGAGCCAGTTAGGGTCCCTGATTACCCTAACACCCGTCATAACACATAACATACTAGTAACCGAGTTAAATACTTAACTAACCTAATTAACCTAACTAAACACCAACTAAGCTAGTTGAAATCGGTTAGGACCCCCCCTCCCCCATTGAAATCGGCCCTATCAAGGGGAGACAAGTTTAGAATTCTTTTTATTAGTTTAATCACCATGCTTAAAATCTATAGGACATAATTTCCTATGGATAATAACCCTAGAGTTTTTCTATAAATAAACACTTAACCTCCAAGATCTTTCATCACATTTCACCAACTCACAACACTCTCTCCCTCTCTTACCCACTCTCGGCCGAACCCCAATCCCACCCTCATCACACTTTCAAGTTTGATTCTTGCATTCCATCATCATACAAGTGTTAAAGGTCACGTATTAGGAGCCTCGGAGCAAGCGGAACACGAAGGACCTCTTTCGTTAGCTTTTATCCACGCGTTTTTCATCAAGAATCTTCCCTAGCCTTGAGCTAGAGGTATAACACTTAAAACTCTTGTTTGAACTTATCTAAAGTGGTTAAAAGGGGTTTGTGTCGGTTAAATATCGTTAACATACATTTTGAAGCATTAAAGTCTACTAAAAGTGTGAAAAATGGTGGTTAATAGCATCTAACTTGTGTAAAAGTTGTAGTACTTGAAATATGTGATTATTGAGACCCGATCTATGATGTGGTAGCTCGGATCACCATTTAACCCGGTTTGGTAAGATCATGGATCTTAACATAAGCTCGTTTTTGAATAATACAAGGGTTAAAAGGTGAAACTCTACCACACTTAAAGCATGAACTTGTGTAAAAGTATTTTATTTGTGTAAAAGTGATTTAACTTGTACTATGGTGTTTAAAACTAGCGGATCTACGTATCTACGAGTGGTATTTTCAAAGGACCAAGCGTTTAAGAAAACATGTAATACAAAGATGGATCTTACACTAACAAACATGATTTTATAAACCACAAGTGTGTAAACACTTGTGAAATGAAAAGATCCGACAAGGAACTAGTTTTGTCAAATGTGACTAGAAGTTGTAAAGACGGATTTCTCTAAAAACGAGGTTTTTACGAGGTTAAGATTACTTTATATGAGGATCCACAAAATATAATGGGATTTACACTATAGATTCGGAAAAACTACAAGTTCATGCGATTATGCGATTTACATACTTGTTGACTAGTTAAAATGTTGAAAAGTTGTTTGATAATGTTGAGAACATTGATTGATTGATTTGTTAAAAGAAAATGATACGCTTGAAAGCGTGGCCACCTCCAGTTACAGAGGAAACTCTGGCGAAATTTTTCTAAAAACCTAACACTTAGAATTATTTACACCACAAGTGTTAGAATTATTTTTGACATGTTTTCGAAATATAAATTTCGCCATGACTTTAATTACTAAATATTCGGAGGTGGGATTTTCACAAAATTTAACGTGATAAATATATATTTTTCACACACTGTTTATGATTATTTTGTGAAAATACATAAATATTATTTTTAGAGTAAAAATAATATTTACAAGCGTTAACGATTCCAAAATAATACAAACGCTTTCACATGAATATATAAGTTACACCGGTAATTATATTACCACTCGATTGTTAAAACGTAACTTACGCACATGTATTAAATCCCCCATCCTTGGGAAGGAAATTAACTACCAAGTATATACAAAATGTAATACGAAATAGTTGTCTAACTATTTCCCAAAGACTTAAACTATAAAGCTAAGGCACGGCCGTCCGTCTAATAGAATTAGCACTTGTAGGTCGTCCCATCAAGGGGAGACAAGTTTAGAATTCTTTTTATTAGTTTAATCACCATGCTTAAAATCTATAGGACATAATTTCCTATGGATAATAACCCTAGAGTTTTTCTATAAATAAACACTTAACCTCCAAGATCTTTCATCACATTTCACCAACTCACAACACTCTCTCCCTCTCTTACCCACTCTCGGCCGAACCCCAATCCCACCCTCATCACACTTTCAAGTTTGATTCTTGCATTCCATCATCATACAAGTGTTAAAGGTCACGTATTAGGAGCCTCGGAGCAAGCGGAACACGAAGGACCTCTTTCGTTAGCTTTTATCCACGCGTTTTTCATCAAGAATCTTCCCTAGCCTTGAGCTAGAGGTATAACACTTAAAACTCTTGTTTGAACTTATCTAAAGTGGTTAAAAGGGGTTTGTGTCGGTTAAATATCGTTAACATACATTTTGAAGCATTAAAGTCTACTAAAAGTGTGAAAAATGGTGGTTAATAGCATCTAACTTGTGTAAAAGTTGTAGTACTTGAAATATGTGATTATTGAGACCCGATCTATGATGTGGTAGCTCGGATCACCATTTAACCCGGTTTGGTAAGATCATGGATCTTAACATAAGCTCGTTTTTGAATAATACAAGGGTTAAAAGGTGAAACTCTACCACACTTAAAGCATGAACTTGTGTAAAAGTATTTTATTTGTGTAAAAGTGATTTAACTTGTACTATGGTGTTTAAAACTAGCGGATCTACGTATCTACGAGTGGTATTTTCAAAGGACCAAGCGTTTAAGAAAACATGTAATACAAAGATGGATCTTACACTAACAAACATGATTTTATAAACCACAAGTGTGTAAACACTTGTGAAATGAAAAGATCCGACAAGGAACTAGTTTTGTCAAATGTGACTAGAAGTTGTAAAGACGGATTTCTCTAAAAACGAGGTTTTTACGAGGTTAAGATTACTTTATATGAGGATCCACAAAATATAATGGGATTTACACTATAGATTCGGAAAAACTACAAGTTCATGCGATTATGCGATTTACATACTTGTTGACTAGTTAAAATGTTGAAAAGTTGTTTGATAATGTTGAGAACATTGATTGATTGATTTGTTAAAAGAAAATGATACGCTTGAAAGCGTGGCCACCTCCAGTTACAGAGGAAACTCTGGCGAAATTTTTCTAAAAACCTAACACTTAGAATTATTTACACCACAAGTGTTAGAATTATTTTTGACATGTTTTCGAAATATAAATTTCGCCATGACTTTAATTACTAAATATTCGGAGGTGGGATTTTCACAAAATTTAACGTGATAAATATATATTTTTCACACACTGTTTATGATTATTTTGTGAAAATACATAAATATTATTTTTAGAGTAAAAATAATATTTACAAGCGTTAACGATTCCAAAATAATACAAACGCTTTCACATGAATATATAAGTTACACCGGTAATTATATTACCACTCGATTGTTAAAACGTAACTTACGCACATGTATTAAATCCCCCATCCTTGGGAAGGAAATTAACTACCAAGTATATACAAAATGTAATACGAAATAGTTGTCTAACTATTTCCCAAAGACTTAAACTATAAAGCTAAGGCACGGCCGTCCGTCTAATAGAATTAGCACTTGTAGGTCGTCGCACAGCTTTCCGATTTGGAGATACTTGGTAGAGACGCTTCACTGTGAGTTCATGTCCCCCTTTTCTCTAACTGTTTTCAGTTTTCTTAACTGCGGGGGTGAAATACATGTTACTTTGTTTACAAGTACTTTATATACGGTATGGTTAGCGTAAGGAGGTGTTTTATTCCGATCATGTGAGTGGGTAGGAGCAATATGAGGCCATTAGTCCTCATGTCGGGACCGAGGGACAGGAGCGGTAGATCTATCTGGGTGTAGCGAGCCCAGCCCCAGGCCAAACTAGAAACGGACCTTGGGGTGACTTTGTCCACATATAAATGCCGTGGCGAAATCTGCTAGGTTTGAGTCTCCCTATTTGCACTTCACATATATCAGTGGCCTTGCAAACCATTGGTGATCACAAGTCCCCTTATTGGCTACATACCACGATTATTTCTATACTCACAAGTGTTTTACATACTCACTTACACATGAACTCGCTCAACATTATTGTTGATTTTTCAACTTACATGTATTTCAGGAAATTAACGAGATCTGGCACGGTATGGCATGTTTTCCGCTGCACTAGTTTCCGAGGTCATCCGGGGTTCAGGGGATGTGTCTCTTTCCTGGACAAGACACAATCCTTGAACCATGTTTATGTTATGTTCTAAGTTTGTAATGTCTGTTGAACAAGGTTATGGTTGTTAGGGTATGTTCCCGTTAAAACAATGGTACTGTATTTGGTTTTCAAAACTTAATGGATGATCTTGCATGTTTTTAACTCATATAGCTTGTTGTGATTAAGCTATGGTATTAAGAAGTCACACCAAATTAACCACGCTTTCGCAAAGCCAGGGTGTGACAGCTTGGTATCAGAGCTCTGATCATAGCGAACTAGGATTCTTTCTCGAGTCTAGACTATGATCACTAGGGCTCTCACGAAAACATTTTTCTGCATACCACTTAAGTCCAGATCCAAACTTTTTACAAACAAATGTTGAGCACATTTTACTTCATTATTATAGGCTCGGTCTGAGAGGTCGAGGCTCGGTCTGAGAGAACGAGGTAGTTGGCTAGTGGGACTAGGAGAGTTGGCTAGTGGGACTAGGAGAATTGGCTAGTGAGACTAGGATGATTGGCTAGTGGGACTAGGAAGAGCAGTCTGAGAGGCTGGGAGGCTAGTGGGACTAGGAGAATGATTTGAATGCTTACTTGGTGACTTATGTGATTATTTGATTATATGATTGACTGTTTGTGCATGTTTGTGTATATGTTACAGACACATGGATTCTACAGACACTGGTGGTTCAGACACCACAGGCCCTAGGCCTATCGTATCAGACGACCTTGAGTCATCGGAGCACGAGGTTCACACGTCCGACGTCACGAGCACAGATGAGGACGATTTCCAGCCCTTCGCATTACCTGACGGTGCTGGCGAGCTCGCAGATGGTCCTTTGGCCGGGGATCTGCCACTGGCAGTGATCCCTGCCCCTATACCGCTTGCTTCATACCCTGTTTATGATTTGCCTATCGACGACGAGGATGATGATGTCGATATGTTTGATGAGGAGCCTTTCGAGGAGGATGCTCAGGGCGAGGCCCTTCCTGCTGCTGATGGTCCCTTGTTGATCGCAGATGCTCCCGCCGCGGAGTCACCTGCTCACTCCCCAGTCCCAGACTCTTTTGAGTCTGTGGCCTCTGTACCCTCACACGACCAGAGTGCGCAACACTTCTCTCATGAGTCAGATCCTGATCAGGCATCTTCTGTTGCCCCTATCCCCAGTTTTGTTTTCGACCATGACGATGAGGGGGATTCCGATCCTATGTTTCCCCCAGGATTCGACCCAGATCGCGACTTAGAGTTTCTTCCCATGGATTAGTTCATGGAGGATCCAGTAGACCCCTTTGACCTAGTGGATCCTGTTGACCCAAATTTTGATTTAGAGATGGCTTTTGATGACCTCGAGCCTGCCATTGCTCCAGAGCAGGCAGCCGCTCTAGACCCCATACCTGAGCATGACCCAGTACATGCTGACATCCATTTTGAGCCTGTTGTTGATGATCTCCCCGTGGATGTTCCTTTGATGGAGGGCGATCATGTCATTGTTGATCCTGTTGATCCTTTAACCGTTATACCTGTTGACCCTCCCGTTGAGCATATTGCACCTGTTCACCCTGTTGTTGCTCCCCCACTTGATCCCGTTCCACTAGAGCCCGAGCATGCACTATTCGCGGCACGCATGGATCCACCAGATGAGCATGCACAGCACGGTTGGATACCTGCTGATGAGGATGTACCGCCTTTTCCCCCACAGATCCCTGTTACACGACATGTTGATTTTTCTTTCCAGGTTCCACAGTTTGTACCTCCAGCGAGGCCTGGAGAGGGTTCTTCAGCCCATCCTGTTGGGCATGTACCGATGCCTATCCCTTTCATGCCCCAGATGTCATCTGTTCCACCCGCTATTACTCCATTTCGCGTGGCACCTTTCGACCCCACTAGTGAGCCGTTTCTATGGGCACCGAACTCTGGTATGCCACCTACTGATCCCTACCATGCTTTTCACAGGGGGTACACTATCGAGGACGTTTTGATGTCCTTTGTAGCTCAGCACGAGTCACACACGCAGCGCATCCAGGAGCTCGAGAGAGCTCAGCTGCCACCGTGTCCATGCCATGGTCAGACGCACTCTCCTCTGCAGCCATTTCGACCCTTACCTCCAGATTATGTTGCTCGTCTCTTTACACTAGAGCAGCAGATTGCTTCGATCATTCGTACTCAGCGAGCCCAGGAGGAGGACTGGCTCCAGTTACGTCGTTTGTTTTACACCCACTTTCCCCCTCCTCCACCACCATCTGTATAGAGCTCATCAGTGCTGTTTGGGTAGACGAGGATGAGAAGACGGCGATTGTTGGATTGCACAGTATTTTTGGAGACCACAGTTGATTCTGACTTTTGTTGACTTGTATTTGATGTATTGACACTGATTGATGTAGTTTTTGGACAGGGGTGATGTAGCCCCTAATTGATGGATGATTGTATGACACTATGATGTACTGATACACTCACTATGTGGTCTTGATATATGGCAATCGCAGTATTCTCATCATATCTGATTCGCTTGATTGCTTATTTGTATTTTTATGACATGGGATGTTGTGTGATTGGTATTTGTGATGTGTTGATAACATGAGATGTTATGTGCTATTACTATTACTATATACATACGTCTTACTATGACCTGACCAACGTAAAACATCTTTTAGAAAGATGCCGCCGAGACGTGAGACACACATGCCAACCAATGAGGCAGAACTCCAGCAGATTATTGCTGCTGCCATAGCACAGTATGCAGCATCTCAGCCCGGAACGAGCGGAAGTATTAACCAAGGCAATAACAATCCACCTCACGGTAATACTAAGCCATTAAGACATACCGCGACCTAATTGGATATCTCTGGCAAGGATGCTAATACCATTCATATGTTATAACGTATGTGCAGGGTGCACCTACAAGCAGTTTCTAGACTGCAAACCGGTCAACTTTGATGGCACAGGAGGTGCTGTTGCCTTTGTTCGTTGGGCTGAGAAAACTGAATTTGTACTTCGCATGAGCAAGTGTGCGCTGGATCAGCAAGTCACCTATATCTCAGGGCTGTTTCTAGATGGAGCCCTCTCTTGGTGGAATCTACAAGTACAGACACTAGGCGAAGCTGCTGCCTACACGTTAACCTGGACCGAACTAAAGGAACTCATGCGCAAAAAGTACTGTTCCCGCGCGGAAATCCAGAGGTTGGAGACCGAGTTCTGGCACTTGAAAATGGATGGTCCAAAGGTCGCAGAATACGTTCAAAGGTTCCATGACTTATCTCAGGTGGTTCCTTACATGGTCACACCAGAATACAAGCGAATCGAGCGCTTCATTTGGGCATTAGCTCCTCAAATCATAAGCATGGTGACCTCATCCAAGCCTGCGACCATTACTGAGGCGATTGATTTGAGTATAGCCCTCACTGAGGAGGCGATTCGCCTGAACAAGTTTGATGAGATCAAGACGAAGAAAGCAGAGACTCACGTCGAGTCATCAGGGGGTAACAAACGGAAGTTCTCAAACTTCAAGCAGGGCGCCAGTGTGGCGGTTAAGAAAGGAGGATCAGCTAGCAGTGGGAAGAAAGGAAAAGGATACCAGGGCACCCAGCCCAAGTGTAATGTCTGTCAACGCCATCATACGGGGCATTGTAATGTGAAAATGTGTGAAGCATGTGGAAAGCTGGGCCACTCGAAAGATTCTTGTTGGGCTAGTGCTGGCCGGGGAGGCCAGGGAGGATATGGAAACAGAAACCACAATCGTGGTGGTACTGGGAATCGCCCACAAGGAAATAATGGAGGGAACGGAGTCAACAATGCGAACCAACACAACCAGCAAGTTGGGGGTGGTGCCGGAAGTGGTCAAAAACTTGGATGTTTTAACTGCGGTGATGTTGGGCATTTTAAGAAGAACTGCCCAGATTTAAACCAAGCCCGTGGAAGAGTGTTCCAACTGGAAGCAAGGGAAGCAAGCCAGGACCCCAATGTCGTCACTGGTACGTTCCCTGTGAACCAACGCTATGCATCCGTTTTATTTGATACTGGTGCCGATTATAGCTTCGTGTCATTAGAATTTAAGAAAATGCTTGGGTTAGCCGCTAATAAGTTAAACATACCGTATTCAATCGAATTAGCTAATGGAAAGTTAGTTGAAGCCAATGAAGTTATCAGAGGTTGTGTGATTGAATTGGGAGAACGTGAGTTCACTCTAGATCTACTACCAGTCCAGTTGGGAAGCTTCGACGTGGTGGTAGGAATGGATTGGTTATCAGGAAACAAGGCTGAGATAGTATGTCACGAGAAAGTTGTTCGTATCCCAACCGATGATGGTGAGACCATTGTGGTTCATGGAGAAAAGCGTGACACGCCGCTAAGATTTATCAGCTGCTTGAAAGCAAGGAAGTGTTTGCAGAAAGGATGTGTTGCCTTCCTGGCACACATTGTGGATAAGAAGGCTGCTGAGCCAAGAATCGAAGACATCCCTGTCGTAAGGGAGTATCCAGAAGTCTTCCCAGAAGACTTGCCTGGACTGCCACCTCAGAGGCAAGTAGAGTTTCGCATCGACTTAGTTCCGGGCGCCGCGCCTGTGGCTAAGGCACCTTATAGACTTGCTCCGTCTGAGATGCAGTAACTGTCGACGCAACTTCAAGAGTTGTTAGACAAGGGTTTTATCCGACCAAGCTTCTCGCCTTGGGGAGCTCCGGTCCTGTTTGTCAAGAAGAAGGACGGTAGTTTCCGAATGTGCATTGATTACAGAGAATTGAACAAGCTAACGATCAAGAATAGGTATCCTCTGCCAAGAATCGACGATCTGTTTGACCAACTTCAAGGTTCAAGCTTTTATTCAAAGATCGATCTTCGATCTGGATACCATCAGTTAAGGATACAAGAGGAGAGTATCCCAAAGACAGCCTTCCGAACTCGTTATGGGCACTACGAGTTCCTTGTTATGCCGTTTGGTTTGACGAACGCACCTGCAGTCTTTATGGACTTGATGAATAGAGTTTGCAAGCCGTACTTGGACAAGTTCGTAATTGTGTTTATCGACGACATCTTGATCTATTCACGAACAAAGGCTGAACACGAACAACATCTTAGAACCATTTTGGAGCTACTAAGGAAGGAACAGCTGTATGCTAAATTCTCCAAGTGCGAGTTTTGGCTATGTGAAGTCCAATTCCTTAGGCACGTGGTAAATGGAGATGGAATCCACGTGGATCCAACAAAGATCGAGGCAATCAAGGATTGGGAAACGCCAAAGACGCCCACCGAGATTCGACAATTCTTAGGTTTGGCTGGCTACTATCGAAGGTTCATTGAGGACTTTTCGAAGATCACTCAACCATTGACGCTACTCACGCAGAAAGATAAGACGTTTGATTGGGGAATCAAACAGGAAGAAGCATTCCAGATACTGAAGGATAAGCTCTGCAATGCGCCAATCTTAGCATTACCGGAAGGTACTGACGATTTTGTGGTATACTGCGACGCATCGCGACAAGGATTGTGTTGCGTGTTGATGCAACGCCAGAAGGTTATTGCTTACGCATCGCGTCAGTTGAAAGTGCACGAAAAGAACTATACCACACACGATTTGGAGCTCGGCGCAGTGGTTTTTGCTTTAAAGATCTGGAGACACTACCTTTATGGTACGAAGTGCACAATCTTCACAGATCACAAGAGCCTACAGCATATATTCAACCAGAAGGAGTTGAATATGAGGCAAAGACGATGGGTTGAGTTGCTAAACGACTACGACTGCGAGATAAAGTATCACCCAGGGAAGGCGAATGTAGTCGCCGATGCCCTAAGTCGTAAAGAGAGAATCAAGCCCATAAGGGTTAGGGCTTTGGAAATGATCATACGAACCGATCTTTCCTTGCGCATTCGTGCAGCACAAAAGGAAGCTCTCAAGGAAAGGAATCTTGAAGAGGAATATCTCCGTGGGATGGAGAAGCTTTTGGTACCAAACGAGGAAGGAACATTATGTTTTGAGAAAAGGATTTGGGTTCCTCTGTTTGGTGATTTAAGGAAGGTTATTTTCGATGAAGCTCACAAATCACGGTACTCTATCCATCCTGGAGCGGATAAGATGTACCAAGATCTCAAAGACTATTATTGGTGGCCTAAGATGAAAGGCGACGTTGCTGTCTATGTGAGCAAATGTTTAACTTGCGCGAAGGTTAAGGCGGAATACCAGAAGCCCTCGGGGCTGCTGCAACAACCTGAGATTCCCAAGTGGAAATGGGAACAAATCTCAATGGATTTTGTTACAAAATTGCCAAGAATGCCAAGAGGCCATGATATGATTTGGGTAGTAGTTGACCGCCTAACAAAATCCGCACACTTTCTGCCAATCAAAGAGAAAGACAGCACTAGTAAACTCGCGGAAATTTACATGAGAGAGATTGTCGCACGTCATGGAGTGCCTCTCTCAATCATCTCTGATAGAGACGGAAGGTTTGTGTCAAGGATATGGCAATCCTTCCAAGAAGCCTTTGGCTCACAGTTGAATCTGAGCACTGCGTTTCATCCGCAAACTGACGGCCAGAGCGAGCGAACGATACAGACTTTGGAAGACATGCTGAGAGCGTGTGTTATGGATTTGGGCGGTAGCTGGGACAAACATTTACCTTTGATTGAATTCTCATACAACAACAGCTACCACACCAGTATTGGTGTCGCGCCATTTGAAGCCCTATACGGACGCAAGTGCCGATCACCCCTCTGTTGGTCTGACGCAGGTGATAGGCAGCTTGCTGGTCCCGAGATCGTCCAAGAGACGACAGACAAGATTGCGCAAATTCTTAAACGCATCGAAGCAGCTCGCCACAGACAAAAGGCCTATGCGGATCCAAACCGAAAACATGTGGATTTTCAAGTTGGAGAAATGGTGTTATTGAAAGTTTCACCCTGGAAGGGGGTGGCACGCTTTGGGAAGCGTGGGAAGTTAAATCCGTGCTACATTGGTCCTTTCAGAATTTTGGACAAAATAGGACAAGTAGCATACAAGTTGGACCTACCTGCTGAACTAAATGGCGTTCACGATACATTTCATGTATCCAATCTAAAGAAAAGTCCAACTCAAGTTGACGTTGCCATTCCCATCGACGAGATTCATATTGACGACACGCTCCACTTCGTTGAAGAACCTGTCGAGGTCACAGATTGGAAAGTTAACAAGACCCGCCGGAGCAGTGTCAAGCTCGTCAAGGTTCGTTGGAATGCCAGACATGGTCCTGAGTTCACCTGGGAGCGTGAAGACCGGATGAAAGAGAAATACCCCCACCTTTTTCCTAAGAACCCTGCTTCCACAAGCAGAACTTAAATTTCGGGACGAAATTTATTTAACGGGGGGAGAATGTGACAACCCGCACTAAACCAGGTATCCGTACGACTTAATTAATGATTAATTACTGCTTAATTACTGTGCTTGTTTGAACTAGCTCTTGAACTGCTACTTGAATACTGATACATATACCTACTTGCATCATACTTGCTTGCTGTCACTACATGATTTACATACGGCACCTTAGTGACAAACATGATGCACAAAAAGCACAGTAGCACGATAACGGATAACCTATTGAACATGCTGATAAAGCCAGCATCAGGCAGACACTGCCTCTAAGGCCTGCAAGAGCCTGAAATGATTTACTACACTAGCAGTGAGTGTAGGATACAAGGGTTGTAGAACTGCGTCTCTAGGAATAAGATACAATGACTGGATGTGCCTAAAACGTACTTTAAGTACAAGACACAGCACTTTAATAAATAATCCAGCTTCTAGCTGACTAGTAAAGTGCCAAAATATGGGGAAAATACTACTAGACACTTTCCAAAGTGTCGGAAACAAAATGTGTCACTAAAAATAACAATAACGACACTTTAAAGCTTTATTAAGCACTTTAACGGATTACTATCCAACCGAACAACCGGACTATACCCGAAACATGAAAATATTGTTATTTTCACTATTTATATTTTTCTGAGCCAGTTAGGGTCCCTGATTACCCTAACACCCGTCATAACACATAACATACTAGTAACCGAGTTAAATACTTAACTAACCTAATTAACCTAACTAAACACCAACTAAGCTAGTTGAAATCGGTTAGGACCCCCCCTCCCCCATTGAAATCGGCCCTATCAAGGGGAGACAAGTTTAGAATTCTTTTTATTAGTTTAATCACCATGCTTAAAATCTATAGGACATAATTTCCTATGGATAATAACCCTAGAGTTTTTCTATAAATAAACACTTAACCTCCAAGATCTTTCATCACATTTCACCAACTCACAACACTCTCTCCCTCTCTTACCCACTCTTGGCCGAACCCCAATCCCACCCTCATCACACTTTCAAGTTTGATTCTTGCATTCCATCATCATACAAGTGTTAAAGGTCACGTATTAGGAGCCTCGGAGCAAGCGGAACACGAAGGACCTCTTTCGTTAGCTTTTATCCATGCGTTTTTCATCAAGAATCTTCCCTAGCCTTGAGCTAGAGGTATAACACTTAAAACTCTTGTTTGAACTTATCTAAAGTGGTTAAAAGGGGTTTGTGTCGGTTAAATATCGTTAACATACATTTTGAAGCATTAAAGTCTACTAAAAGTGTGAAAAATGGTGGTTAATAGCATCTAACTTGTGTAAAAGTTGTAGTACTTGAAATATGTGATTATTGAGACCCGATCTATGATGTGGTAGCTCGGATCACCATTTAACCCGGTTTGGTAAGATCATGGATCTTAACATAAGCTCGTTTTTGAATAATACAAGGGTTAAAAGGTGAAACTCTACCACACTTAAAGCATGAACTTGTGTAAAAGTATTTTATTTGTGTAAAAGTGATTTAACTTGTACTATGGTGTTTAAAACTAGCGGATCTACGTATCTACGAGTGGTATTTTCAAAGGACCAAGCGTTTAAGAAAACATGTAATACAAAGATGGATCTTACACTAACAAACATGATTTTATAAACCACAAGTGTGTAAACACTTGTGAAATGAAAAGATCCGACAAGGAACTAGTTTTGTCAAATGTGACTAGAAGTTGTAAAGACGGATTTCTCTAAAAACGAGGTTTTTACGAGGTTAAGATTACTTTATATGAGGATCCACAAAATATAATGGGATTTACACTATAGATTCGGAAAAACTACAAGTTCATGCGATTATGCGATTTACATACTTGTTGACTAGTTAAAATGTTGAAAAGTTGTTTGATAATGTTGAGAACATTGATTGATTGATTTGTTAAAAGAAAATGATACGCTTGAAAGCGTGGCCACCTCCAGTTACAGAGGAAACTCTGGCGAAATTTTTCTAAAAACCTAACACTTAGAATTATTTACACCACAAGTGTTAGAATTATTTTTGACATGTTTTCGAAATATAAATTTCGCCATGACTTTAATTACTAAATATTCGGAGGTGGGATTTTCACAAAATTTAACGTGATAAATATATATTTTTCACACACTGTTTATGATTATTTTGTGAAAATACATAAATATTATTTTTAGAGTAAAAATAATATTTACAAGCGTTAACGATTCCAAAATAATACAAACGCTTTCACATGAATATATAAGTTACACCGGTAATTATATTACCACTCGATTGTTAAAACGTAACTTACGCACATGTATTAAATCCCCCATCCTTGGGAAGGAAATTAACTACCAAGTATATACAAAATGTAATACGAAATAGTTGTCTAACTATTTCCCAAAGACTTAAACTATAAAGCTAAGGCACGGCCGTCCGTCTAATAGAATTAGCACTTGTAGGTCGTCGCACAGCTTTCCGATTTGGAGATACTTGGTAGAGACGCTTCACTGTGAGTTCATGTCCCCCTTTTCTCTAACTGTTTTCAGTTTTCTTAACTGCGGGGGTGAAATACATGTTACTTTGTTTACAAGTACTTTATATACGGTATGGTTAGCGTAAGGAGGTGTTTTATTCCGATCATGTGAGTGGGTAGGAGCAATATGAGGCCATTAGTCCTCATGTCGGGACCGAGGGACAGGAGCGGTAGATCTATCTGGGTGTAGCGAGCCCAGCCCCAGGCCAAACTAGAAACGGACCTTGGGGTGACTTTGTCCACATATAAATGCCGTGGCGAAATCTGCTAGGTTTGAGTCTCCCTATTTGCACTTCACATATATCAGTGGCCTTGCAAACCATTGGTGATCACAAGTCCCCTTATTGGCTACATACCACGATTATTTCTATACTCACAAGTGTTTTACATACTCACTTACACATGAACTCGCTCAACATTATTATTGATTTTTCAACTTACATGTATTTCAGGAAATTAACGAGATCTGGCACGGTATGGCATGTTTTCCGCTGCACTAGTTTCCGAGGTCATCCGGGGTTCAGGGGATGTGTCTCTTTCCTGGACAAGACACAATCCTTGAACCATGTTTATGTTATGTTCTAAGTTTGTAATGTCTGTTGAACAAGGTTATGGTTGTTAGGGTATGTTCTCGTTAAAACAATGGTACTGTATTTGGTTTTCAAAACTTAATGGATGATCTTGCATGTTTTTAACTCATATAGCTTGTTGTGATTAAGCTATGGTATTAAGAAGTCACACCAAATTAACCACGCTTCCGCAAAGCCAGGGTGTGACATCTTGTGTCACCGGTGTGACATGAAGTCCGTTCGAGTTTGTGAAACAACTATCTACCCCTAGAGTAGCAGGAGGGCTAGACCGAAGCATAGAATTGCTTGAAACTTCATTTGGATGAGGATCCCTTCCGGCCATAAAGGAAGGTAACTTAAGAACTGGGCTGTACTACCGGAAACTGTTCTAAGTAGCGCAGCTCCACGATGGGCGCCACTTGTTAAAACAACAAGAGTATGGCAAGGGAAAAGTTCAGGATTCACTCCAAAAGATAGCTCCTTAATCAAAATCTGCAACCAAAAAACACCGTTATAATACCACTTCAGAATACAATCAAAATTATGAAACATTCAAGATCCGAATTTTACATATAAATTTTATACAATTTACGAGGGCTATTTATTATTTTTACTCTAATGTGATGAAAAACTTGATTCGGTCAATCTTCAAGCAATGTTTCTTTTAAAAAAACACACATTTTTATTTTATGTTTTACCCTTAAACTTATTTGACTCACTTCTTATTTGTTGTTGATATAGTGTCATGCAAAAGTGTGTAACGTAAAGATGGTTTTGCTTTCAAACTGTAAGACATACTTTATATATAAAAAAAATTATTTTTGAAAAATGAAATATAGTAAATATTAAAATAGAACTCGATAGTTTGAATAGTAAAGCATCGGGTTATATTTTCTAAATATTATGGAAAAATACTTTAAAGTTTGGTCCCAGGTCCAAGGCCTGCTGGTACCCTTTTGGACCAGGTTCGATCTATTAAGTAATATATTGTGTTGCTGTTTGAATAGAACCAGAATTATTAGACCCGTAGTAACTTATAAAAATTGTAACGCGTCATGTTAACATTCCAGTCCAAAATTAACTGAACCTAACTTAGCTTAAAAACCATATTAATTCAGTTTCAAAATCACAAGAAACCAACAATTCAATTAAAAACAATGAACAAACCTAACAATAACCAACATCAACACCTAAAACGTCAAGGAAATTAAGAAGAAAAAACAATAAAGTTCTAAATGAACCTAATCAATTTCTTGAACCATCAAGAGGTTCTCCGGTCAAGAAATGTGTAACAAGTGCAAGTGCATTCTTCGGTTTAGAGCTAGGCACCATGTGACCTGCCCCAAAAACTAGGATGAATGTTAGATCTCCTTCATACACTTCTTCAAATCCACCAATCTAAGGTTTTCAAGAAGTTAAATTCAGTTAGAACCTTTTAAACTGATCTAATTCATAGTAAGAGTAACTAATTAAGAACACTTTAACGAAATCGTAAGATATATATATACCTCCCCTTGATATAGCCATGGATGCCATTTAGTCTTTATGGGCAGATTCATCAAATTAATGGAGTACTTGGTCGAGGTGACTGGTACTCGTGCATCAATATCACCACTGCCGAACAAAAAAAAAAACAATTCATGTACACATGGTATTAGTGGTATAAATGAGTGAAGCCGAGCTTAAACGAGTTTGCGGCTAAAAACAAGCTCGTTCGAGCTTTAACTTATGAAGATCGGGTAGTCTCGCGAAATGAGCCTATTATTTAGAATGTAACCTTTATTTGAAATATATTCATTACATAAATTTACATAATAATATATGTATTTACATAATAATAATTACATAAATTTATGTAAAAGAACTAAATAATATACATTATGTTATATAACAAAGTGAAAATCGTAAATATATATATATATATATATATATATACACACACACACTTATAAACATAAATAAATAGAAAAACGAGCCGAGCCCAATCCAATTTCAAGGTTTAGAAAAAAAGCTCGAAACTAGCAGAGGTCGCACCCTCATAATTTAAATGAGACTATGCTCGTTTACATCTATATGGTATCATTGATTTCTGTAATACGACTTTAGAATTTCTCTAAGGTTACCTAAATATCCAGACCCGTAGGTTATTCGCCATAAATTCCCTGAGGAGAGGGATTATCGTCGAAGGACTATCATGCCAATCTGTGATGATATCACTGCAAACAAATACATCTTTTAGTTATAGTTGCATGCTGATAGATCTTATAAGATGCATATACGCAAATCCATAAATTGAAAAGTTACCTGCATGATTGCCAATCATGATCAAGTTTTGTGACATTGGCATGCATAGCCTCTTGCACATCTTCGCGATTCAGATAAGCATGTGTGTAGATATCACTGCATGGATCACTAATATCTGACTGGAATTGCACCAAAAGTACAAATAAATTATGATAGCTTTCACTTTCTTATGTATTTACTATTTAACATTACATATATGTTCATGAATAAAGATCTACCATTCGTTTGGGCTGGGAAGTAAGGTTGTTGTTCCAGCATAAAGGGGCATAGATGTTGTAGATATCAATATCCATTTTAAATATACGTTTCGCCTCATCTATCGCTTTCTTGCACTCATATGTTGGTTCGGTTACATTCGGAGAGAAATCACAAAATTTATGAATCTGATTACTCGTTTCATCTGATATTATAGCATGTGTATGAAAATAATCATACATCCCGATATTATCAGTCTCGTCATTGATAACTGATTTCCCAATCTGTATATATCAAACGCATGCCACATTATCAACATGGCCAATACAAGATAATTAAACTATAAAACAAATGAACTATCCTATAATCATAAAATCTCCAACAATTATATTTATAGATTAGTTTCAGTTGTAGAAAAAAATTATATTCATTATCTATACATGAACAATATTAAGTTGTTGATCTGACTTACATGAACAATATTAAGTTGTGAATAGTTACAACTTACAAGGATCCCTTTTAGATTGATTAGGGTTTTGTTGGCCCTCTTATTGTGATGTAGAATGGTGTGTGCAAGTGTGGCACCTGAGGAAAATCCGCAACAATCTTTGATTTCTCACTCACTCCTTTGTGCTTACTTGTTAAATTTCGGGACGAAATTTCTTTCAAGTTGGGGATTATGTGACAACCCGAATTTTCAAGGTCTGTATCTCTTCGTCACGTGATCCTGTTTCTTGATATTTCTATTTCATATCCTTTACGACGATAAAAATTAGCGAACAGTTGTGACTAATTGCTAAATGTATAATGTGTTCGAGTAAATGTGTATGAGTGTGTGAATTGGGCCCGAACCTTGTGTTGCGTATATGATTGGGCCGCACCCCAAACTATTGAAGCCAATATGTTTTGCCAATATGGGCTTAAGCCCATTATCACGGCCAGAAAGTGAACCGCCCCCAACTATTAGCATATATGGTACGTACCATATTATTGTTATCTAAAACTCAAAACAAAACCCTAAACACACCCCCCTTGAAATCGCGACGGCAGGAGAACCCTTCCCCATCATCGAGGCATCTAGTGATTTGGTTGGATACTTGGTTAGTGGATTTACATTATGTCAATGCTTAAATTATTTGATCTTGCTATGATGTTGTGACTGGCTTGTTATTATATATGATTGCATGATGTTAGAGTTTTAATGAAACTATTGTATGTACTACTAATAAATCTAAGGGCATGCTTAATGATAATGAATGATGATCTAGAAATCATATGTGTTATCATTATTGATTGGTTGTGTTATATGTACTCATGATTGACCCGAAACTATATGTATGTTGCATCGACATGAGAAATCTAATGTGTAGGGTGGTATGGTGGGTTAATGAATTAAAGGTATGAGGATTTCTGATTGTGTATAATATATATATTAGAAAATGATTTGGGAATATATGTAACAATGTTGTGTGACTATTGTGGGCCAAGTATAAATTGATTTCTGTTTATGCAAATTAGAAGAAAAGTTGAATTGTGTTAGGTTTGCATAACAAAGAAAGTTGCTGACAAAAATTAATGACAAGTCCACCTAGTTGAATGTGGCACATGATTTCTGAACCAACATAATGATTAGGATATGTGAGTTGTGCCATGTGATTGGACCGAAAAGTGTTGATCATAATCATGAATCGGTGATCAAAGAGTTCGTATGATAACATAGTTATAGTTGTGATGATGAACCGATTTATCTTTGTTGAGAAGTTAGAGGTATTTTGTTATTTGTTTTTGGATTGTTAGTTGCATATTAAAATTACTTTTTAATAATAAAAAAGATACATGGGCTTGCATGATAATCAGATTTGCACGTTAATTAGTTGGGTTATACAAAAGGGTTTTGGGCCATGCGACTAAACAGAGGGCCGGGCTGGACTGGATTATAACCGGGTCACTCTAGTGTATTATATTGGGCCGGTTAGGATATTTGGGTTGGAACAATTTCCATTGTGGACTGCACAGTTAATAACGGTTGTCTACTGGGCTGCACAAGGGGTGTTGGGCCGGGGGGAACTTAAAGGGTGTTGCACAATTGTTTGGGCCCTCAGGCTATGTTAAAAGTAAACTAGTATTAACACTAAGTTATGTTATAAAGGGAACTTGTAAGTTTGTACAACTCTAGTTAGTGGGCCGTTACATGTTAACTGATTGGGTCCTATCTCCTTGTGATGGGCGAACTAATTACAAATGATGGAATGAAACTTGCGTGCACGACCCTAACTTGCAATGTGAATGTGTGTCGGTATTGATACTTGCTACAACTTGTGTGATAGTACGAACTATGCTTGTTATGATATACGTGCTGATTATATGTTGATAGTTATTGCTTGAGCAATACGTGTGACCACAGACGTGAATTGTGAATTCATGAAACTGACTGACTCTGGTAACCATCAATAGGATTTGACTGATCAACTGTTTAACGAGCATTTAATCTAACCGAGCAAACCAAGGTGAGTTCACACTCTTTATAAGGCATGAGATTCCCGGTGGTTGGGAATGGGTTAAGGAATTTAAAACGGAACCTACATATTCTCCTTGGGTAGGATATGTACCGCCATCCTCCATGGGTAGGATGCCAATATTAATCCTGCGTATTCTCCTTGGGTAGAATACGTACGTTCGTCCTCCTTGGGTAGGACAACAACCTTAAAACTTACTAGACAAAACTCTATCATGAAGTCCCTCATTTTTATATCGACTTAATCGCCGGGCCAGTGGCGAGCGGGTCATTAGTTAATAACGCTATTAGGGTTGACAAGCCTCATACCGTGCCGGTAGGACGGGCATGTACTAATGGATCTGGGCACTCAGTCAATGATGATAGACATTGACTTAGGGCATAACTTACTTTCGTCAGTTGTCGATATGGTAACGGTCTAGTGGTTCACATGGGGAAGCCCCCACTGGTTATGGACATGGTTTGGGAAACAAAGATACTGGTTAACTCGTGGTTTACGAAACAACTTATGATTTTTGGAACAACTTTAAAACGGACAACCAACTATGAACTCGCTCAACTTTGTTGTTGATTCGTTGTTACATGCCTTGCAGGTCTTTAGGTGCATATTGTTGGAACTTGCTGTCTGGGAGGCTGGAGTGGTCATGGGTCGAGATACATGGAATCGCAACACAGGATTAATGGTTTTTACATATGGTTTATAAACACTTAACGATTGAATTATGCTTCCGCCGTACACTATGAATTATATGTAACATTGTAACACTTAATGTTAATAAATGAAAGTTTTATGTAAACTTACCTATGAGTTCAATGTGATTGGTGGCTAGATCCTGGTCAGTCACGCCTCCTGCGGTGATACTCCGCTTGTGGATTTTGGTGTCACACCCCGAAATCATCAGAGCTTGGCGTGACTGGACTGGTATCGTCATTGCACAGCGGAAGCAAATAAGCTAAGTCTTCTAGAAATTGAACGCCCGCTAAGTACTCGAGTCTCCAAGGTTCTCCTATTCCAACCGTGCCTTGTCTTAGAAAAGTAACCTGAGAAAGAACATGCGAGAAAAATCAACATAAAGTTGAGCGAGTTCATAGTTTGTTTGTAAAAGATTTGAAATAAATCTTTTGAGTGGTGAAAGGTTTGAAATAAATCTTTGGAATAACCGGTTTTTGAAATAGTATTGAGAAAATGAATTTAAAAATCATTTTCTTGCCAAGTTATATGGAAACGTTGTGTTTGTAACACGTTATGTTCATAAAACCATGTATTTGTAAAGCCTTGTATTTGTAATGTTCTTATAACCGTCAATGCCCACCCTGACTGTCACACCCCCAAAATCCACACGCGGAGTACCACCGCTTGGAGGCGTGACATGACCAGGATCAAGCCACCAATCATATTGAACATAATTATAACAAAAGTCATTCATCAATACGATAGGTGTTTACAAAACCAAATATATACAAGTGTATAGCGGAAGCATTAATGTAAAACCCAACATAAGTTTAAGTACAAAATGTTATAATGTTTAACAAAACATCCACGATCGTGCCCACAACGACTGCGCCTCCCGTGCAAGCTCCAAGAGTACCTATGGTCCTGCAAGGCATGTAACAGAGAGTCAACAACTAGTTGAGCGAGTTCACTGTTAGTTATTTAGTTATAATGTTCGTTTCGTAAATCGTATGTAATAGCATCGCGGCCCTCTAGGCATGTTTGCGAAGTTTAGAAATTGTATCGCGTTAGTACTTGCTGCCAGTCCAGGCATGCGTGCGATGAATAGTGTTGACTAGTCGTATGTGTACGTGCCCTTCTTAATCCAAGGACCGTAGCGAGTGTAATTGTCCTACCCAAGGAGGACGAACGTATGTTAAGGTTGTTGTCCTACCCAAGGAGGACGAACGTACGTTAAGGTTGTTGTCCTACCCAAGGAGGACGAACGTATGTATTCTACCCAAGGAGAATACATAGGATTTATATTGGCATCCTACCCATGGAGGATGGCGGTACATATCCTACCCAAGGAGAATATGTAGGTTCCATTGTATGTTAAGGTTGTTGTCCTACCCAAGGAGGACGAACGTATGTGTTCTACCCAAGGAGAATACATAGGATTTATATTGGCATCCTACCCATGGAGGATGGCGGTACATATCCTACCCAAGGAGAATATGTAGGTTCCATTGTATGTTAAGGTTGTTGTCCTACCCAAGGAGGACGAACGTATGTATTCTACCCAAGGAGAATACATAGGATTTATATTGGCATCCTACCCATGGAGGATGGCGGTACATATCCTACCCAAGGAGAATATGTAGGTTCCATTTTAGTTTCTTAACCCATTCCCAAACCACCGGGAATCCCATGCCTTAGAAAGAGTGTGAACTCACCTTGTTTCGCTCGGTATGCTAAGTATGTGCTCACGGTTAATCAATCACGTCCTAAGGTATGCACGTATACACAATCAGTTTGTATTAAAGTTGTTTGTGCGTAAACATAATCATCATGAACATCGCATCAATCACATTACACGTATTTGCAATCATACAAGTAATACTTTATACATAACAGCAGTTAACTAACCCAGTTAACACTTAACAGAATTAACTCAAGTTACTGCACAGATCAGCTATTCGGCGAAACACGCATGTTGGCGAAACACAGATAGTGGCGAAACACATATAGTGACGAAACACATATAGTGACGAAACACATTCTGTTTCGTCGAGGTGTCCCCTGGCGAAACAGAACTTCTGATTCGTCGACTACTCTTGGCGAAACACATCCTGTTTCGCCGAGAGTTCTGTTTCGTCGATCAGTCAGTTTCGCAGACATCAGTTACAGCAGACGCGAAAAACACATAAACCCTAACAGCCGTAAAACATCAATTCCTCAATCATACAGTAATCATTCAACGCAGAATCATCGTAACATCATCATAACATAAGTATCACAGTTCTTAACGTCTAGCACAAACCCTAGGTTATGTGTACAACATATAGATTAACATACAACATCATATCATCGATTCCTATCAAGATACTAATGTGTATTCAGAATCAGGCCATATAAACAACATTCAGAACCGAGTATCATCAACATACCCTCCTATAATCCAGAAATCAAGCATAAACACAACATGTATAAAGAAATCAAGGGACAAAGAAATCGATTTAGACGAGCACGCACTAACCGAGATATTCGAGATGAACAAGGGAGGATTCGAGAGAGAAAGATGATGGTTGATGATGGGTATCGCCTTCACAGAGTGGAGAGTTCTAGGGTTTCTATTTTTTTTGTTAAAAGTGTGAAACAGGGAGTCGGTTCACGTTAATATGAACGAATTACCGTTCTGGGCCCTTAATGGGCTTGGCGAAACTGGGCTTGGCGAAACAGACTTCTGTTTCGTCGGGATGCTTATGACGAAACAGTCTGTTTCGTCGGGATGCTTATGACGAAACAGTCTGTTTCGTCGGGTCCTGTCTGTTTCGTCGAGTCCTGTCTGTTTCGTCGAGTCCTGTTATGTGCTAACAGTTTTAACTTTTCAACAGGTTTCATGTTATACAGCCAAACACAAAATCATGCAACCACAATGCGTTCATAAAATATATAAAAATAACGTGTACAGTTACAAGTTGAACAAGTTAAACAACTACACAATCAAAGTCAACGTGCACTAAATGCGAAAATGAAAGTCGGAAACTCGGGTTGTCACATTATCCCCAACTTGAAAGAAATTTCGTCCCGAAATTTAGCATGCGGTTACTGAGGAAGCTAGGTAAGTTATCGTTTACTGGTTTTCCTGGGGTGTCACATCTTTCCCCCGTTGAGTTGGAATTTCATTCCGAAATTCCGTAGTAGCTTCAGCCTCAGTAGTAGTTGCATTGTTTTCGAACAACTGGGGATATTTGAGTTCCATTTGATCTTCGCGTTCCCAGGTAAACTCTGGGCCACGACGGGAGTTCCAACGAACTCGAACAAGTGGTATTCTGGTGTTCTTGAGGACCTTAACATCCCGGTCCGTGATTTCAACTGGTTCCTCGACGAAATGCAATTGTTCGTCGATAGTGAGCTCCTTCAGAGGAACTATGTGGGTCTCATCTGACTGAAACTTCTTCAGATTCGACACGTGAAAGACGTTGTGAACTGCACTGAGTTCAGCCGGTAAGTTCAGTCTGTAGGCCACTTTGCCTATTTTCTCTATGACTTCAAATGGTCCAACATATCGTGGATTGAGTTTGCCTCGTTTGCCAAAACGAACAACACCCTTCCAGGGTGAAACTTTGAGTAGTGCTCGATCCCCAACTTGGAATTCGAGTATTTTCCTGTCTTTATCAGCGTATACTTTCTGACGGTCACGTGCTGCCGCCATGCGTTGTCGTATTTGAGCAATCTTTTCAGTAGTATCAACTACCATTTCCGGACCTGTGATCTGACTGTCACCCACCTCTGCCCAACAAAGAGGTGATCGGCATTTACGCCCGTACAATGCCTCAAATGGAGCAGCTTTAATGCTGGTGTGGTAACTGTTGTTGTACGAAAATTCCACAAGTGGCAGATGTTTTTCCCAGCCTTTGCCAAAGTCAATTACGCACGCCCGAAGCATGTCTTCTAGAGTTTGAATAGTGCGCTCAGACTGCCCATCTGTCTGAGGATGATAAGCTGTGCTCATGTCCAATCGAGAGCCAAAAGATTTGTGCATTGCTTGCCACAGTTCTGAAGTAAAACGTGCATCACGATCAGAGATAATAGATGTGGGCACCCCGTGCCTCGAGACAACTTCCTTAAGGTATACGTCTGCTAGAGTGGAGAACTTATCCGTTTCCTTGATAGCCAAGAAGTGAGCAGACTTTGTGAGTCGATCCACGATCACCCAAATAGTGTCATTCCCACGTTGAGACCTAGGTAGGCCAGTAACAAAATCCATGGAAATTTGCTCCCATTTCCATTGTGGTATCTCAGGTTGTTGGAGTGGGCCTGATGGTTTCTGATATTCTGCTTTGACTCTCGCACAAGTCAAACACTTGCTAACGTAAGTTGCTATGTGGGCCTTCATGCTAGGCCACCAATATGTAGTTCTGAGGTCGTGGTACATCTTATCTGAACCAGGATGTACTGAGTAGCGAGACTTATGAGCTTCATCCATTACAAGTTCGCGTAAACTACCATAGAGTGGGACCCAGATGCGTCCGGTTACATAGTAGGCTCCGTCTGCCTTTTGTTCTAACCGTTGCCTTGAGCCGCGTAGGGCTTCAGCCCTGACGTTTCCTGGTTTCAATGCTTCTACCTGAGCATCTCGTATCTGTGAAGGAAGACTAGACTGAATAGTGAGTTGCAACGCTCGTACACGCCTAGGTGTAGTATCTTTTCGACTGAGGGCGTCGGCCACCACATTGGCCTTGCCTGGATGGTACTTTATAGCACATTCGTAATCGTTCAGTAACTCGACCCATCGACGTTGTCGCATGTTCAAATCTTTCTGCCTGAAAATATACTCAAGACTTCTGTGATCGGTGTAGATGGTGCACTTGGTGCCATACAGGTAATGTCGCCATATCTTGAGCACAAAAACAACAGCTCCAAGTTCTAAATCGTGCGTAGTGTAATTCCGTTCGTGAATCTTAAGTTGGCGCGAAGCATAAGCAATGACTTTATCTCGCTGCATCAACACACATCCAAGACCTTGGATAGATGCATCACAGTAGACTACAAAATCGTCCGTGCCTTCAGGCAATGAGAGGATAGGTGCGCTACAGAGTCTATCCTTTAAGTGCTGAAACGCTGTTTCCTGTGTATCACTCCAACGGTAAGCAACACCTTTCTGTGTCAGTAATGTAAGCGGCTGTGCAATCCTTGAGAAGTCTTTGATAAACCGTCTGTAATAACCCGCCAAACCCAAGAATTGGCGTATTTCTGTTGGTGTGCGAGGTGCAGGCCAGTTCTTGATCGAATCTACCTTGGATGGATCAACATGTATCCCATCCCTGTTTACCACGTGACCTAGAAAGTGGACTTCACGAAGCCAGAAGTCGCATTTTGAAAACTTAGCGTACAGTTGTTCCGTTCGAAGGAGTTCCAGAATAAGTCGTAAATGTTGCTCATGTTCCTCCCGACTCTTCGAGTAAATCAGAATGTCATCAATGAAAACAATAACAAACTTGTCAAGATAAGGTTTGCACACCCTGTTCATAAGATCCATGAAAACCGCAGGCGCGTTCGTTAGCCCGAATGGCATGACCAAAAACTCATAATGACCGTAGCGAGTTCTGAATGCTGTTTTGGAGACGTCCTCATCCCGGACTCTCAGTTGATGGTAACCTGACCTTAGATCAATCTTTGAGTAATAGCTCGACCCTTGCAACTGGTCGAATAAGTCGTCGATGCGTGGGAGTGGATAGCGATTCTTCACGGTCACCTTGTTTAGTTCGCGGTAATCTATGCACATACGAAAGGTACCGTCTTTCTTCTTCACAAATAATACTGGAGCTCCCCATGGCGAAGAGCTAGGACGTATGAAACCCTTTTCCAAAAGTTCTTGCAATTGTTTAGACAGTTCTTCCAGTTCAGTTGGAGCTAAGCGATAAGGTGCTCGAGCTATAGGTGCTGCTCCTGGAGCTAGCTCGATCTGAAATTCGACCTGGCGATGGGGTGGTAACCCAGGTAACTCTTCAGGAAACACCTGAGGAAAGTCGCGTACTACAGGAATATCCCAAATCTTTTTCTCTGTCGTCGATGTATCAGTAACGAGTGCTAAAATAGCTACGTGGCCTTTTCGCAGACACTTCTGAGCCTTCAAGAAAGAGATGATGCCACTCACGACACCACTCTTGTCACCTTGAACTTCGAGAGGTTCTTTCCCAGAACGAGGAATACGAACGATCTTCTCCTTGCATAGGATCTCTGCTTGTTGTTGGGATAACCAATCCATACCAATGACGATATCAAAGCTACTCAGAGTTATAGGAATGAGATCGATAGAGAAAGTCTGACCGGCGAGGATAAGATTACAACCCTGAACTATGTGTGTGGCTTCTAAACTTTTACCGTTAGCTAACTCTACGACATGTTTGGTGTTCAACAGGGTTGGTGCTCGTTTAAGCATTTGACTAACATTCAAAGACATATAACTGGTATCCGCACCCGAATCAAATAATACGGTAACATAAAAGTCGTCGAGAAGAAACTTACCCGCAACCACATTAGGATCGTTCCTTGCGTCACTCTGGCCAATCACAAACATACGACCTTTTGCACCATTGTTGTTGTTGTTTCCCCCATTGTTGTTCCCACTGCCCTGATTATTGTTATTGTTGCTTTGATTCTGGTTTAATTGGGGACAGTTCCGCTTGAAATGACCTTCAGCCCCACACTGAAAGCATGTCTTATTTCCTTGCTGTTGTTGCTGTGACTGGTTTCGTGGAACGGGTGACTGTTGTTGCTGGTTCTGACTCGCAGGCCTTAAGCTCCTGCAATCTTTAGCCTCATGACCTACTCTTAGACATCTCTGACAGCGGCCTCTACGACACTGACCACTGTGGTGTTTGTTGCACCTGTTACACAGTGGATGAATTCCCCGATATCCACTCTGCCCCTGACCACCAGACGATTGCTGACTCGAACTCTGATAATCACTAGTCTTGCGCTGTTGCTGTGCTTGAGACTGTACAATAGCTGAACCCCTGCTGGAATCCCCTTCCCATTTCCGCTTGTTGTCACTGGGAATAGCAGGAGTAATTGGAGTGGTAGCGGTAGTAGTAGCGTTGATACGTTTAGGCAGCCTGTTCTGTTCCACCGCCTGATCAGTGAGGCGATGAGCTAGCTTAACGATCTGTTGAATAGTGCCCAGATTCGCTGAAGTTACGTGGCTTTGAATCTCCGGCACCAGACCATTGAGATACAGTTCGATACGCTTAATGGGAGGGTCCACCATAGTAGGACACAGAATAGCCAATTCATTCGATCTTCTGGTGTACGCTTCAATTTCTGACCCCGTCATTTTCAAATGGTAAAATTCTACCTCCAGTTTATGAATATCATCACGGCTACAGTATTCCTCTTTAATCAAATCCTTGAAATCATTCCAGGGTGTGGCGTTAGCAACAGCCAACCCTAACATCTGCACTTGCGCATTCCACCAAGTCAGCGCAATGCCTTCTAGTGTACCAGTGGCGTACTTCACCCTGCGAGCCTCAGGGCATTCGCACATTTCAAATACCGACTCGAGCTTTTCAAACCAATGGAGGAGTCCAACCGCTCCTTCCGTGCCACTAAAAGTAGTAGGACGACAGTCCATGAACGTTTTGAAGGTACAAACAGGTGGCTGAGCGTGCTGACCTGTTGTGTATAAGAATTAAGAAAAGTTTAAACACGAGAGTTGGTTTAGGAGTGTAGGATCTCAAGATCCTAGTGTGAGTTTACAACTGCAGGGTATACCTCCTGCTTGTGCGGCTGCAAGTGCCGCAGCAATTTGCTCGTTAATGAGAGCCGTCAGTTGGGCTTGCGTCATGTTGATACGTCCAGACATGATCTTCATAGTAAATATGACATAAGTGAGAGAGGTTCGCGAGTAGTGCGATAACAAAAGGGAATAATCACACAAGTGTTCTCATGCAATAGTGTCAAGTTAACCTAAGCATACCCGGAGCAAAGTTCTATGCAATTCTAGCAAGTAGGCAATAAGACATGTACCATATTACCTAGAGTGATGAGTCTTGCACGTGGAGCGAGGCGTCGTTGTGGATCGTTGAGCACTGTTCTGGTTATAGTCTGGTTTTAAATAAAAACGTTTTCCCCTTATTAAAACCGAGTTCTCTATAACCAATGGCTCTGATACCAATCTGTCACACCCCCAAAATCCACACGCGGAGTACCACCGCTTGGAGGCGTGACATGACCAGGATCAAGCCACCAATCATATTGAACATAATTATAACAAAAGTCATTCATCAATACGATAGGTGTTTACAAAACCAAATATATACAAGTGTATAGCGGAAGCATTAATGTAAAACCCAACATAAGTTTAAGTACAAAATGTTATAATGTTTAACAAAACATCCACGATCGTGCCCACAACGACTGCGCCTCCCGTGCAAGCTCCAAGAGTACCTATGGTCCTGCAAGGCATGTAACAGAGAGTCAACAACTAGTTGAGCGAGTTCACTGTTAGTTATTTAGTTATAATGTTCGTTTCGTAAATCGTATGTAATAGCATCGCGGCCCTCTAGGCATGTTTGCGAAGTTTAGAAATTGTATCGCGTTAGTACTTGCTGCCAGTCCAGGCATGCGTGCGATGAATAGTGTTGACTAGTCGTATGTGTACGTGCCCTTCTTAATCCAAGGACCGTAGCGAGTGTAATTGTCCTACCCAAGGAGGACGAACGTATGTTAAGGTTGTTGTCCTACCCAAGGAGGACGAACGTACGTTAAGGTTGTTGTCCTACCCAAGGAGGACGAACGTATGTATTCTACCCAAGGAGAATACATAGGATTTATATTGGCATCCTACCCATGGAGGATGGCGGTACATATCCTACCCAAGGAGAATATGTAGGTTCCATTGTATGTTAAGGTTGTTGTCCTACCCAAGGAGGACGAACGTATGTGTTCTACCCAAGGAGAATACATAGGATTTATATTGGCATCCTACCCATGGAGGATGGCGGTACATATCCTACCCAAGGAGAATATGTAAGTTCCATTGTATGTTAAGGTTGTTGTCCTACCCAAGGAGGACGAACGTATGTATTCTGCCCAAGGAGAATACATAGGATTTATATTGGCATCCTACCCATGGAGGATGGCGGTACATATCCTACCCAAGGAGAATATGTAGGTTCCATTTTAGTTTCTTAACCCATTCCCAAACCACCGGGAATCCCATGCCTTAGAAAGAGTGTGAACTCACCTTGTTTCGCTCGGTATGCTAAGTATGTGCTCACGGTTAATCAATCACGTCCTAAGGTATGCACGTATACACAATCAGTTTGTATTAAAGTTGTTTGTGCGTAAACATAATCATCATGAACATCGCATCAATCACATTACACGTATTTGCAATCATACAAGTAATACTTTATACATAACAGCAGTTAACTAACCCAGTTAACACTTAACAGAATTAACTCAAGTTACTGCACAGATCAGCTATTCGGCGAAACACGCATGTTGGCGAAACACAGATAGTGGCGAAACACATATAGTGACGAAACACATATAGTGACGAAACACATTCTGTTTCGTCGAGGTGTCCCCTGGCGAAACAGAACTTCTGATTCGTCGACTACTCTTGGCGAAACACATCCTGTTTCGCCGAGAGTTCTGTTTCGTCGATCAGTCAGTTTCGCAGACATCAGTTACAGCAGACGCGAAAAACACATAAACCCTAACAGCCGTAAAACAGCAATTCCTCAATCATACAGTAATCATTCAACGCAGAATCATCGTAACATCATCATAACATAAGTATCACAGTTCTTAACGTCTAGCACAAACCCTAGGTTATGTGTACAACATATAGATTAACATACAACATCATATCATCGATTCCTATCAAGATACTAATGTGTATTCAGAATCAGGCCATATAAACAACATTCAGAACCGAGTATCATCAACATACCCTCCTATAATCCAGAAATCAAGCATAAACACAACATGTATAAAGAAATCAAGGGACAAAGAAACCGATTTAGACGAGCACGCACTAACCGAGATATTCGAGATGAACAAGGGAGGATTCGAGAGAGAAAGATGATGGTTGATGATGGGTATCGCCTTCACAGAGTGGAGAGTTCTAGGGTTTCTATTTTTTTTGTTAAAAGTGTGAAACAGGGAGTCGGTTCACGTTAATATGAACGAATTACCGTTCTGGGCCCTTAATGGGCTTGGCGAAACTGGGCTTGGCGAAACAGACTTCTGTTTCGTCGGGATGCTTATGACGAAACAGTCTGTTTCGTCGGGTCCTGTCTGTTTCGTCGAGTCCTGTCTGTTTCGTCGAGTCCTGTTATGTGCTAACAGTTTTAACTTTTCAACAGGTTTCATGTTATACAGCCAAACACAAAATCATGCAACCACAATGCGTTCATAAAATATATAAAAATAACGTGTACAGTTACAAGTTGAACAAGTTAAACAACTACACAATCAAAGTCAACGTGCACTAAATGCGAAAATGAAAGTCGGAAACTCGGGTTGTCTCACTGACTTTGACTCCATACCCGCATAATTCTTTGAATTTGTATAAAACATGATAGTTAATTTGTATGAACATGAAGTTTCCGTAAGTATAAAAATCCCTGGTATGTAGCAAATAAGGAAAAAGAGATCACCCTGGTCACCCTGACCAGATCCCTGGTCACCCTGACCAGATCCCTGGTCACCCTGTCCAGATCCCTGGTCACCCTGGCCAAATATCATTCACATTTCGAAAATAAGCATTTGTTTTTGTAAAAACCGGTATGTTTAGTGTAAACCTTTCATAATTCATTTGTGTTTCCCCGAAATCCCTTCGTAATATGATTTAGAAATACGAGTTTTGCGTTAGTTCAAAACTTTGTATGTTTTTGCAAAACGTGCATGTCTTTCCACCCCGAAAACATTTAAAAATGTAAAACCGTAAAAAGTGGGGTTATGAACTCACCTGAATATTCCTGTGCAAAGCTTGCTAATTTACGACTTCGTGATGTCGTTTCCAAGATGAGACTCGCTAGCGTGCATTCTACAATATTCCTAACACGGAATATCTAATAAGTTTCTAAATAAAAGCGGTAACTAGTCTACGTGTCACCGAGCTCTACCGAATCGTTAGTCGAACGATTCACGGTAAGTTGTTAACTTAATGAAAATGATTAAGTTATACTTGGTAAGTCTCGCTTATTGTTGGTAAAAACTAATAAGTCTTGAAAGGACTTTGGTCCTCGAGAGGTTTAAGAATAAATAAATATTTATATAAAATATATAAATATATCGGTAAAATCTCATTAGTTGCCTTGAGAAGTCGTCGTGTATGTCATACGAAAAATAGCATGTAATAAACTCGTAAGCGATACATGTGATATATAGTGTGCCGTTTAGGCGTATAAAATAAATATGAAAGGTTATATTTATTTTATAAAAGAATCGTCGAGTAGTCGTGTTTGAAAATAAATATGACTATATATATTTTATAAAAGAATTCGACTTGTTTTGGAAAATAAATATATAACTATATTTATTTATAAAAGGATTCGAGTTCGTTGAAATAAATATAATTATAACTATATTTATTTGTTGTCGAAATAATTTCCGTATCGTTGTTTTTCGTATGTTTGTAAAGTGTCGTTGAAAACATTATACGCTTGTATATAAAGTGTCTTTATATTAAAAACGTGTTTCGTTTTACGGATTTTCTCAAAAAACGGGCAGAGTTTCCTCTGTTTTTTGAATAACCCGATAACACAAGTTGTCGTCATTTTGTCAAAATTCAACAACAATCAAACAATATATCAAATTCGCCAATATTTCATAAAAACGTAAACGATAGTCATGTCGGTTCGAGCTTGTTTCACACGTAATATATAAAAAAATAACAAATATTAAACGCGTGATTAATTTTACCGAGTCTTCAAGCCGAAACGTTGAGCCGCTTAACTGAGTTGACCGAGTCAACTGAGTTGACTTGGTTTGACCGCGTTGACCGAGTTGACTCGGTTGACCGAGTCGACTCGTTCCTCGAAACCCACAACTGAACAGATCTGTTGTTGACGTTTGTTGGCCGAACTGAAACAAAACCGAAATTGACCGAGCCTAGCTTGTTGACCTGAGATGAGTCTTGACCCGACACCTGAGACCACCTCTATTATTGTGACAACAAAACCACAGAATCATCATCTTCAACAATCTTCAAAGAAATGTAGAAGTATTAAGCAGGGGGGGGTGTTACCGTGAATCCGAGTCGCGAACCTCCACCACTGCCTCGTCGTCCGCCGCCGTCGCTACTGCCATCACCGGAACCACCACCTAAACCGGAGCTCGTTGGATAAACATCGACCACCGGATAACAGAACCGACCGGCGGTCCGAGACTCCGACTGCCGGTTCTCTATCTCTCTCGGTCTCTTTTCTCTCGATCTCTCTCTCCCTTCCGCCTCTGTCTTCAGTCGTAGCTCACCACCACCGTGACGGTGGCGGTCGGAGAAAGCAGCACCGCCGACAGCCGGCACCGGCTGGGCTCGCCGCCGGTTCTTCACTAGAGAGGAAACAGGGGTGTCTTCAAAGGGGGGTGGGTATTGTCGGCCTGAACATGGAATCGAGAAGGGGGGGTATAACCCGACGGTATGAGCCGCCGAACTGTTTGTCGGCCACCGTGGCCCACCGTCCTTCGCCGGCTCCGCCGGTTCGCCGGTTGGAGTCCAGCCGTTAGTCTTCATCGGAGGGAGAGAGGGGTAAACAAGAGGTTGCAGGTTGTGTGTGGGTTTTTGTTTGTGAGGAAAGTGATTCATCTGTGTTTGTTGAATAGAGAGAGAGGTAGAAGAGACAGACTTATAAGTCTGTGTGTTTTCTTTGTGTGAGTATGAAAGATGTGTGATACAGCCTTTATTTATAGAGTGAAATGTTTTTATTGCCTTTCATGTATACAAGTTATATTCAGGTCATGTATTTTACCCATTGAACCAAAATCTTATGAAGAGATTTGTAGAGATTCTTTAGGATTTTTGACAAGATTTTGTAGATCTTGTGTATTATGCACGGGTTTAGGCTTGTGGGTTTTGGGCTTTGGGCCCAGGGCCCACAAGCCCGTCTCGTGTGTAAGTGGCCCGTAAATCCAACGAGGCCCGTTGTCAAAACCCTGAACTCTGTTTAACGTCAAAAATTAAAATACACAAAAATACGGTCGGTAGTCGTTGTTTGCACGCCCGTTCGTCGATCACGGTAATAATCGCGAAAAATGGTATCGTTGCCGTCTTTAATCCGTTTTTCGATCCGGTTCCGACTGTAGTCACTAAAATTTAATCGAAGCTAAAATATATCGTAAAAATTTAGTATTCATAGGCATTGTCAGTAATCTGTTTGGTTTCAATCCGTTGCCGTTTAACGTTTCACCGGTTTCTCTGTAAACCACCATTCGCGCACTGTAAAGTCGGATAGGCGTTCCTAGGCACTCCAAAGGCCTAATTAAGTTAATTTGTGTCCTAAACACTATTTATTATTGCGTTAATTACTTGTTAATCACGTAATTAGGTGCCGTAAATCACGGGTTGTCACATTCTCCCCCTGTTACAGAAATTTCGTCCTCGAAATTTGGACTATGTTATCCCCTCAGAAATGTGTTATTTGCAGGTAAGTCCGAATAATAACAAAGTGAATGACCGCGTACTCGAAACAAGATTTATTCGAATCATGTGAATTCAAGGACATTCCCTCACAATAGGAGTCCCAATGGTTTAAAAATGTGTCTCGGTAATTGATGTTAAAAGGAAACGAGACGTATAGGTGCAGTCACTAATGTGACTAAGTTAACAGGGATTCAACAATGAACAGGAACTTCGACCAATCGAATTCCATATGAACGTTTACAACGTGTAAATGAGTTCTAGAAGTAATAACATCCACTGGATGAACTTAGAATCAACAATCTCAAATGTAATAGTTTGCATGAAACGTTCGATCGTGATCAGCGCAAGCTGCAAGTTATACCGACGCCACAAGGTGTCGTAATGAATGAAACAATTTAATAATAGACGTGATCGAACAAGTATCACCTGTGTTTTGCATAAAACGCTCAATCATAATTAGCCCAAGCTACAAGTTTGTACTGACACCACAAGGGTCGTAGTGATTTAAATAATTCAATAATAGCGGTGATCAAACAAATCCACCGTGTTTGAAGTCAAATGAAAGCATAATAAGGTGAATCCGAAAGTTTGTTTCAAATGACATCATAGAATTTTCAATTGAAATTTGAACGTCAAAGAAATAATGTTTTCGATCGAAGATGAAGAAGCAATGAATATCGCAAAGCATTCGATCGATGTTGAAAGAACCGTTATAAGGTACACCGGAATATGAAATGAATTTGTGTACCATTGTCTTAACACACTATTGTATTAAGACCGCTTTGATATAACAAATCGAAGTGGATTGGAAAACAATCAATTAAATAAATATTTAGATCCGTGCATAAGATGCGTAAACGAGTTTAGCGCAAGCTTCAAATTAATGAAAATCACCATCACATGGTGTCGGAATCAACAAACAATTTAACGGAGTCGAATGCCAAACAAGTTTACTTCGACTCGGAACAAATGAAGTGTTCGTTAAAAATCGATTTGAATATGATGCTCCCAATACATCATATGGTGCCTCGAATCGAATAAGTGTAATGAGCAAGTTCAAACAATCGAACTTGGTTTTAGCGCAATCCGACAATACATACATGTACCAACAAGACAACTTTCGGCATGGTCGCAACGAAAACCATGTGTGTAACTTGTAAAGAAATGACTGTGATACAATGACCATTAAGAGGAGTAGAGATACGAAAATCTACTCAGTAAGTGTGAAATTCGAAATTTCAATAAAAGAAATTTGAGGACTTTACCTGGGGTTTCGTGTGACAACCAATTGTTAGGTGACATTACCATGGAATGTCGAACATAGCGTATTCGTCGTTAGTTAGGTAGGGGGGGGGGATGCGAAGACAATCGTCTTCTCCCTGGCGTGATTCGTGTCGTTGCAGGATCGCGTGACAAGTTGTCGTTTCCTGATCGTTAGTTCTCCCGCTGACAGGAATCTAGCATCGTCATTGAATTGCGTCATCGTGTCTTTTCAAAGGCCTCGCCTCGATGGTTGTATGTGTCGCACTTCAACCTCCGTTGATGTATAGCTTAAGTTTCACGTATACTTGTGCACTAGCGTTGTGTGCCGCGTAGAAGGTGATGTACCCCGACATCCGTTGACGTAGAAATTGAGTTCCATGTATTTATGTGCACTAGCGTTTCGTTATGCGTAGGCTGTCTGCTCGGGAAGTTAAAATATCATAGACAATATGGATAATAGTATGTACCCGAGTTAATATTCGCGGTTCCTACGTGATGACCTTTAATAAACACACACATGCGCAAATAATCAATCATATAATCAAATAGTCCTCCTAGTCCCACTAGCCGCCCAGCCTCCCAGACTGAATCTCCTAGTCCCACTAGACTATCCTCCCAGCCTCTCAGACTGAATCTCCTAGTCCCACTAGCCTCCCAGCCTCCCAGACTGAATCTCCTAGTCCCACTAGACTATCCTCCCAGCCTCTCAGACTGAATCTCCTAGTCTCACTAGACTATCCTCCCAGCCTCTCAGACTGAATCTCCTAGTCCCACTAGCCTCCTAGCCTCCCAGACTGAATCTCCTAGTCCCACTAGACTATCCTCCCAGCCTCTCAGACTGAATCTCCTAGTCCCACTAGCCTCCCAGCCTCTCAGACTGAATCTCCTAGTCCCACTAGACTATCCTCCCAGCCTCTCAGACTGAATCTCCTAGTCTCTCAAACCAGATCCAGCCACCCGACTGAATTCCCTTCTCCGAAGGTCTTAAATGCATGTTTCCTAAACTCTCAGATTTTTGGGTACTGTATGTAATTGTTTTGTGTACCGTGTATAAAACATCACAATAGCGTATGTTTGAAAACAAAATTTTGACTGTTTGTTTTTCGGCAACGGTTGGAGACCATATTCGAGTACTATGCGTTCTGTATGTATTCAGGTTTTAATATTCTAAGCTCCCAGAGGAAAGTGAGGTTAGAGCCTAGGTATCTCTACAGAAACCTAATTCGCTGTAACCTATAGCTCTGATACCAATCTGTCACACCCCGAAATCATCAGAGCTTGGCGTGACTGGACTGGTATCGTCATTGCACAGCGGAAGCAAATAAGCTAAGTCTTCTAGAAATTGAACGCCCGCTAAGTACTCGAGTCTCCAAGGTTCTCCTATTCCAACCGTGCCTTGTCTTAGAAAAGTAACCTGAGAAAGAACATGCGAGAAAAATCAACATAAAGTTGAGCGAGTTCATAGTTGTTTGTAAAAGATTTGAAATAAATCTTTTGAGTGGTGAAAGGTTTGAAATAAATCTTTGGAATAACCAGTTTTTGAAATAGTATTGAGAAAATGAATTTAAAAATCATTTTCTTGCCAAGTTATATGGAAACGTTGTGTTTGTAACACGTTATGTTTATAAAACCATGTATTTGTAAAGCCTTGTATTTGTAATGTTCTTATAACCGTCAATGCCCACCCTGACTTTGACTCCATACCCGCATAATTCTTTGAATTTGTATAAAACATGATAGTTAATTTGTATGAACATGAAGTTTCCGTAAGTATAAAAATCCCTGGTATGTAGCAAATAAGGAAAAAGAGATCACCAATGGTTTGCAAGGCCATTGATATGTGTGAAGTGCAAGTAGGAAGACTCAAACCTAGCAGATTTAGCGTTGGGTACAAAGTCACCCCGAGGTCCGTTCTGGTTGGGCCTGGGGTTGGGCTCGCTACACCCAGATAGATCTACCGCTTACGTCCCTCGGTCCTATAATGAGGATTAATGGCCTCCAGTTCCCGCCTACCCACTCACATGATCTAAGTAGTAAACCCTCCTTACGCTAATCATACCATGTATAAAATAAATCCCTGGTCACCCTGACCAGATCCCTGGTCACCCTGACCAGATCCCTGGTCACCCTGGCCAAATATCATTCACATTTCGAAAATAAGCATTTGTTTTTGTAAAAACCGGTATGTTTAGTGTAAACCTTTCATAATTCATTTGTGTTTCCCCGAAATCCCTTCGTAATATGATTTAAAAATACGAGTTTTGCGTTAGTTCAAAACTTTGTATGTTTTTGCAAAACGTGCATGTCTTTCCACCCCGAAAACATTTAAAAATGTAAAACCGTAAAAAGTGGGGTTATGAACTCACCTGAATATTCCTGTGCAAAGCTAGCTAATTTACGACTTCGTGATGTCGTTTCCAAGATGAGACTCGCCAGCGTGCATTCTACAATATTCCTAACACGGAATATCTAATAAGTTTCTAAATAAAAGCGGTAACTAGTCTACGTGTCACCGAGCTCTACCGAATCGTTAGTCGAACGATTCACGGTAAGTTGTTAACTTAATGAAAATGATTAAGTTATACTTGGTAAGTCTCGCTTATTGTTGGTAAAAACTAATAAGTCTTGAAAGGACTTTGGTCCTCGAGAGGTTTAAGAATAAATAAATATTTATATAAAATATATAAATATATCGGTAAAATCTCATTAGTTGCCTTGAGAAGTCGTCGTGTATGTCATACGAAAAATAGCATGTAATAAACTCGTAAGCGATACATGTGATATATAGTGTGCCGTTTAGGCGTATAAAATAAATATGAAAGGTTATATTTATTTTATAAAAGAATCGTCGAGTAGTCGTGTTTGAAAATAAATATGACTATATATATTTTATAAAAGAATTCGACTTGTTTTGGAAAATAAATATATAACTATATTTATTTATAAAAGGATTCGAGTTCGTTGAAATAAATATAATTATAACTATATTTATTTGTTGTCGAAATAATTTCCGTATCGTTGTTTTTCGTATGTTTGTAAAGTGTCGTTGAAAACATTATACGCTTGTATATAAAGTGTCTTTATATTAAAAACGTGTTTCGTTTTACGGATTTTCTCAAAAAACGGGCAGAGTTTCCTCTGTTTTTTGAATAACCCGATAACACAAGTTGTCGTCATTTTGTCAAAATTCAACAACAATCAAACAATATATCAAATTCGCCAATATTTCATAAAAACGTAAACGATAGTCATGTCGGTTCGAGCTTGTTTCACACGTAATATATAAAAAAATAACAAATATTAAACGCGTGATTAATTTTACCGAGTCTTCAAGCCGAAACGTTGAGCCGCTTAACTGAGTTGACCGAGTCAACTGAGTTGACTTGGTTTGACCGCGTTGACCGAGTTGACTCGGTTGACCGAGTCGACTCGTTCCTCGAAACCCACAACTGAACAGATCTGTTGTTGACGTTTGTTGGCCGAACTGAAACAAAACCGAAATTGATCGAGCCTAGCTTGTTGACCTGAGATGAGTCTTGACCCGACACCTGAGACCACCTCTATTGTTGTGACAACAAAACCACAGAATCATCATCTTCAACAATCTTCAAAGAAATGTAGAAGTATTAAGAAGGGGGGGGGGGGTGTTACCGTGAATCCGAGTCGCGAACCTCCACCACTGCCTCGTCGTCCGCCGCCGTCGCTACTGCCATCACCGGAACCACCACCTGAACCGGAGCTCGTCGGATAAACATCGACCACCGGATAACAGAACCGACCGGCGGTCCGAGACTCCGACCACCGGTTCTCTATCTCTCTCGGTCTCTTTTCTCTCGATCTCTCTCTCCCTTCCGCCTCTGTCTTCAGTCGTAGCTCACCACCACCGTGACGGTGGCGGTCGGAGAAAGCAGCACCGCCGGCAGCCGGCACCGGCTGGGCTCGCCGCCGGTTCTTCACTAGAGAGGAAACAGGGGTGTCTTCAAAGGGGGGTGGGTATTGTCGGCCTGAACATGGAATCGAGAAGGGGGGTATAACCCGACGGTATGAGCCGCCGAACTGTTTGTCGGCCACCGTGGCCCACCGTCCTTCGCCGGCTCCGCCGGTTCGCCGGTTGGAGTCCAGCTGTTAGTCTTCATCGGAGGGAGAGAGGGGTAAACAAGAGGTTGCAGGTTGTGTGTGGGTTTTTGTTTGTGAGGAAAGTGATTCCTCTGTGTTTGTTGAATAGAGAGAGAGAGGTAGAAGAGACAGACTTATAAGTCTGTGTGTTTTCTTTGTGTGAGTATGAAAGATGTGTGATACAGCCTTTATTTATAGAGTGAAATGTTTTTATTGCCTTTCATGTATACAAGTTATATTCAGGTCATGTATTTTACCCATTGAACCAAAATCTTATGAAGAGATTTGTAGAGATTCTTTAGGATTTTTGACAAGATTTTGTAGATCTTGTGTATTATGCACGGGTTTAGGCTTGTGGGTTTTGGGCTTTGGGCCCAGTGCCCATAAGCCCGTCTCGTGTGTAAGTGGCCCGTAAATCCAACGAGGCCCGTTGTCAAAACCCTGAACTCCGTTTAACGTCAAAAATTAAAATACACAAAAATACGGTCGGTAGTCGTTCTTTGCACCCCCGTTCGTCGATCACGGTAATAATCGCGAAAAATGGTATCGTTGCCGTCTTTAATCCGTTTTTCGATCCGGTTCCGACTGTAGTCACTAAAATTTAATCGAAGCTAAAATATATCGTAAAAATTTAGTATTTGTAGGCGTTGTCAGTAATCTGTTTGGTTTCAATCCGTTGCCGTTTAACGTTTCACCGGTTTCTCTGTAAACCACCATTCGCGCACTGTAAAGTCGGATAGGCGTTCCTAGTCACTCCAAAGGCCTAATTAAGTTAATTTGTGTCCTAAACACTATTTATTATTGCGTTAATTACTTGTTAATCACGTAATTAGGTGCCGTAAATCACGGGTTGTCACATTTGGGGGTGTGACAGATTGGTATCAGAGCCATTGGTTGTAGTGAACTTGGTTTTAAAAGGGGGAAAAACGTTTTTATAAAACCAGACTATAACCGAACAGTTCTGAAAACGTGAATACGACCATGACACTCAGCTCCAGATTGCAAGGTTCGTCTTTCTCACTTGTTGCATACATTACATGATTAGTACACAATTGCTTATGACACAACATACGAACACACACTCGTCACTATAGCATGATTGCCTGAGTTACTTGCTTACATTATAACGCGTTTTGAAAACCGTGAGGGGCGGACGCCGGGGACGTGCTGGCCGCCAAAGCGGACAATATCATGGTGCAGTTACGCGGGGTTGTGACAAATTTTATTACCTTGATAATCTTCGTTTGATAACCTCCGTTTGACATAGCATGCCATAGTCTTTGGATTCCTGTGATTTTATTTCCTTGACAACCTCCGTTTGACATTTGAGTTTGAAGAACCATTTGACATGAGTTAGGAGGAACTGAGATGAGCATGCAAATCGCAATATTATTGAGGGTGCACACATAATAATAATGTGGGGTGCATGCGAGTCCCAGTGAGCCTTAACAAGTGGAAAAGGGGTTCCGTTCCGTTATTTGATCAATGTGAAACATAACAAACCTATAGGGGCATACCAGTGATTGTCTCCTACTCGAACGTGACCTTTTCACTCCTCTCTGAATCCTTACGAATCTCGATGTTATCGAGTATCACCTGAACACTCATCTGAACGCCTAGCGAACTGTGTAGAATGTTAGGTGCTTGTGCGAACGTCCCTGAGTTGGATGTTGCAACATCAATGATTGGTCTATACCTCTCACACTCCTATTTGTTTGCTGGAACTCACTGTACTAACGTCTTAGACCCCGACGTGCAATCATTTCTGCAAACACTCTGGAAACATATCGTGTAGTACTCAGTCAACATGCAAGAACGATGGACAAGAGGATGAGCGTAGTGCCTTACCAACCTCAGCAATAGAACGACCCTGATTACCGGCAACGAACACCAGCAAATCGACTTCAACCGAATCCTTAACCCTAGTTAGCGACTCATGGGAGTCAACTCTAACGAATCAATCGGGACGTAATCGATGACAATTGACAATAGGGTGGAACGTGCAACTGCCCGCACCAGGAGTAGTGCCTTAGAACGTGACACGAAATGTGAAAGGATGGACCCTAATGGTGTAAGGCCGCAGGACTCCGTTTCGAGAAACGATATTAGAGGCAACAGTTATGGCAACATCAAGGTACTTGTAATAGTAGCCTACAGTATGGAAATGAAGGTGTCTACGGCATGGATTGACCGTTGATAATTCAAGACGACAACAACCAAGGGGATGACAACAAGTGCTGGAATTCCTTGTAACGAAAACAACGACACTGGAAATGATGCTAATGGAAGGGCATTTAGGGTTGACATGGGCGACGCTAGGATGGTGGCAATTTGGAAGCTTGTACGGGTAGCAAATCGCTTCGCCCTGCCCTATTTAACCCTGATGTTTCTCAAAAGACTGATGACAAGTCAATCGAAGCATCATATGTTTGTAGGGATGCAAATTCAACCGTGTGGGACAAGTTTTCAATATCGATCTTCCTTCTACTATCCATGATGGCGTTGATGCAGTAGCCAGTATGGGTGGGTTAACCAGACATCGCGCCGTTATACCCTATGAGGGGAAGGTTGTCGTCTGTCATAAAGTATCCGAGTGGTGCAGAGGTTAGCATCAATTCAGCAATGAAGGCCAGAAGTGTCCACGGAAGAATTACCCTGCCATGATAGCACTCGTTACTGATGTCAAGATTAAGGAAAAGAGAATCGAGGATCCACCAACTGCCCGTGATTTCTCTCGATGTCTTATCCGTAGAATTTACCGGTCAACTTCCACTATTATAGAGAAGAACCTCAGCTTATCTCGCGCCAGGAGTATTGTCGGACCTAACTTTTCGCTTTGGGGAGCCCCAATTATACCCGTGAAGATAAGCCTTTACGTATGTGTACTGACTATCGAGAACTCAGCAAGGTGACAGTCAAGAACCGTTCGCTTCAACCATGTAGTAACACCCTGTTGACCAGTTGCGAGGGATAAGCTTCCATTCGAGGATTGATTAACGAAACGAGCCATTATCAGATGGAAGTCCAAGAGGAGAATGTTTTGGAGCGGTATAGCGAACGCAATACGGCCAGTGCAACTTTGCATTCCATAACCATTGAGTTAATCAACACACCAACAGCTTTATGAAATCTTTTTGGGATTTTAAGAAAGTTTAAACTAGAAAACTATGAAATCTTTTTGGGAATTTTAGAACTAAACAGGAATGAAATTAAATGTAGTAAAAGTAAAATAGTAAATGAAACTATTTACAAACAAATTTTTGGTGAGCGTGTTAGGGGATCATATCAGCTACCGACAAATTACAAGTACCGTTGAGCTGATTACACACTAAGAATTAAACAATTCGCTTAGATTGCCGATATACTGATCCATTTTAAATTTTCACACAAATTTCAACTAATCATGATACGAATTAGTGTTTTAAGATCTTAACTTATACGCGTGTCCCACCTCAGAATATACTCTCGTATCCAGACTCCTATATTCAGTCTTACAGGTGAATGTACACTAATGATATCTGTAACGGGTAATGCGAGGCCATGAGAGCTCAGGTTAGAACTTCCATTCAGACAAAGAGATGATGGCTTGACTTTCGGTGTGTCCCGTTTGGGGATCTTTTCTTCAACAGCACATGATTAGCATTTTTCAATGTTTCATCATTTTTTATGTTGAGGGTAGGCTTTAAGATTAAAGCAGTGCAGAGTATTATACGAGAACTAGGCTATTGCTTCCGCAAAATCAGAAGTCCTGGTATAATACCCCAGATATCATCACGCACATAGACCTAGTATGTCAGAAATAGAAAGCCCTTCAAACAAGATTTCAGGGGTTACCTATATATCCGAGAGATGTTCCCCACGTAATAAGCAAGTTGTTTTTAGGTTTATATCCCGAAAAGTCTACTAAATGTATAAAAACCTATCGGCATATCATCAGCGAGACTGCTTAACGCCTTTAAAAACATTACATATCTTTAGCATACCGTAACTGTCTAGCTGATGTACTATCATTTCCCCTTTTTACACAAACTCTTTTTGGTTTTTCTACTGTTTTTGGATTTTGAAAATATCTCATGTTTTTGGATTTTTTACATTTTTTATTGTTTTTGTATTTTCTGAAAATATTATCTATCTCCCCCTAAATACCAAAACAACTAAAAATACGACAAACTAAAGCAGTCTGCTTCTCAACATTATCTGCCTCGGTTTCCTCATCAACGCCAGTGATTCTCTCCGCATCCGACAACAATTTCATACCATTTAGTTTTAAAAGATATTGAAAACGAGCTTTATCGAAAGCTTTGGAATGAAAATCAGCTTTTTGTTCATCGGTGTGGATTTTGTTAATTCGTATCAACTTCTTCTCGAAGCAATCTCAGATGAAGTGATGCCGGATTTCAATATGTTTGGTTTTAGCGTGATGAACATGATTTTTTGTTATGTTAATGGCTGCCACATTATCAACAAAAATAGGTGAAGTAAGAAATTGCAAACCGTAGTCGCGCATCTGTTGCTGAATCCACAGGATCTGAGAGCAGCAGCTGCTGGCAGATACATACTCTGCTTCACATGTTGATAAAGCAACAATGGTTTGCTTCTTACATTTCCACGTGACCAGTGGGGTCCAAAAAATTGGTAACCTGCAGTTGTTGATTTAGCATTGACTTTGCAGCAACCGAAGTCAGAATCAGAGTACCCTTCAAGCGTAAAGTCACCATCCTTTGGATACCACAACCCCAAGCTTGGAGTTCCTTTCAGGCAGCGTAATATCCTCTTGATGATTGACATATGTGAAGATCTGGGACTTGATTGAAATCTGGCCGCGAGGCAGGTTGGGTACATGATATCGGGTCTTGATGCTGTCAAATACATTAGTGATCCGATCATGGAGCGATATAACGTTTCATCGACCTTTTCTCCGGTGAGATCAGGGTTTATCCCATGATTCGTTGCTAACGGGGTGGAAAGAGGAGCTTTATCAGACATCCCGAATTTCTCCAGAATGTCGTAAACATACTTCGTCTGATGTATGAAGGTTCCTTCGGGCATTTCGTGAACCTGGAGCCCTAAGAAGAACTTCATCTCACCCATTGCAGACATTTTGAACTTCTGCTTCATCACTTTCTCAAAATCTTTGCAGAGTTCTTCATTTGTCAACCCGAATATAATGTCATCCACGTAAATTTGTACTATCAGAAAATGACCGGTGACTTCTTTCGTGAAGAGAGTGGCGTCTACCTTACCTCAAATGAAGTTGTTGGCTAGCAGATGTTGAGAGAGCGTCTCGTACCAGTCTCTCGGGGCTTGATGCAAGCCATACAACGCCTTGTCCAAGAGATAAACCTTATCCTTGTGGATTGGGTCGGTGAAGCCCGGCGGCTGTCCAACATATACCTCCTCTTTCACTTTGCAATAGAGAAATGCCGACTTAACATCTAGCTGATATACTTTAAATCCTTTCCATGAAGCAAATGCTAGGAAGATTTTGATAGCTTCAAGATGAGCAACCGGAGCATAGACCTCTGTGAAATCTATCTCCTCTTGTTGACTAAAACCCTGGACCACGAGTTGAGCTTTGTTTCAAACAATAACCCCTCGATCATCTCTTTTACACTTAAACACCCACTTCGTGTTATTTTCCTATGACCATCAGGCAGGTCCACCAACTTCCATACACCCAGCTTCTCAAACTGACTTAGCTCCTCCTGCATTGCATTGACCCATGAATCTTCAGTTAGTGCTTCCTTATAGGTTCGCGGCTCAATCTGCGAAATGAAACAGCTAAGTGAAAATTATGTCTGTAAAGGAGCAACTTTAGTATAAAAGAAAGTAAGGCCATGGTCAATCTGGCTTCTGGTGCGGACACCTGACTGTAGCGTTCCTATTATCAACTCTTCTGGATGGTATGAAAGAGTCCTTGGCATAACCTCGCCAGGAACATCCACCTCGCCTTCTAAATTCATAACGTTCTGATCCGCAACTTGTTCATTATCAAGGATTGTCTGATCTGAAGATTGGATTTGCTCCCCCTTAGTCTCTGAATCACCATGGTCAAAAGTAGGAATATCATCAGATTCTGAATTATCATCAATGTCCGCCGTCTGATTTTCAGGAGCAGGCTCTCGTTTCGAAGTTTTCGGAGTTTGCTAAGCTTCATCATTCTCTTCAGTGTGACTTGGACCAGCTTCATCATCATTGGAAGTTTGTCGTTGACGTGTAGAAGACCTTTCTGGAAATCTTCCCTGGGATGCTTCATATTCTCTTAATATATCCAAATCATCAAAGAACTCTGGCTCTTCTTCTAACTCAAATGAATCCCATAAGGTATCGTAGTTGAATCGCCATGAGTCTGCGGGTTCCTATGGTGGCATTGTATAACCTTGACATTCAACATGCTGTGCTTCGATGATCCTCTTCATACTTGGAACAAAGACTCTTCTAAGTGGACTGGCATATCCCACAAAGATACCTTCAATGCTCTTTGAACCAAATTTGCCATTAGGATCTAGAACAGTGCAGGGAGACCCGAACAGCTCTAAATACTCGAGATTAGGCTTGCGGTTGTTGATCAATTCAAAACATGTCTTGTTGTGCTTCTTCACAGTAAGTAACCTGTTGAGTGTATAGCAAGCGGCTGATACTGCTTCTGCCTAGAAATTAATCGGTAACTTGGAATCAGCTAGCATCGTTCTCGCCGTTTCAATCAGCGTTCTGTTCTTTCTTTCTACGACTCCATTCTGTTGCGGAGTATACGGTGCACTGAATTCTTGCAATATACCTCTTCGATCACAGAATTCCTCCATTCTGTTATTCTTAAATTCTGTACCATTGTCGCTTCTTAGACTGCGAATTCGTGTTCGGTACAAATTTTCTATCTTCCTGAATAACCTCAGCAAACTCTCAAATGTCTCGTCTTTTGTCTTCAGGAACGATACCCACGAAAATCTTGAATAGTCGTCAGTTACAACCAGACAATAAAGATTTCCCGTTATGCTCTTGACATTCACTGGCCCAAAAAGATCCATATGAAGTCTCTCCAACTGCTTCGAGACATAGTTCATCTTTTTACCAGGATGGGATTTCTTTCATTGTTTTCCTTTGATGCAACTAATACACTCCCCCTCAAGATGAAAACTCTTTAAGTGAACACTGTTTACTAAGTCGTTATGTACCAGGTGGTTCATCTTGCGTAAGTAAATGTGACCCATTTTTCGTTGCCACAATTGTGACTCCTTTTCAGTGGCTCTTGACATGAAGCAATGAGTTTGACCCGTGGTAGTCGTGGCTACGCTCATATCCAACACGTACAGATCATTAACTCGTGGTGCTCTCATGATGATCCACTCCTCGGGGATGACAAACCCCGGCTTCAAGATCAGACATTCCTTATCAGTGAAATATGTCTAATACATTTTATCACAGATTTGAGAAATGCTAAGAAGATTATTCTCTAGCTCGGTGATGTAGTTGACTCTTTCAAACGTGATTACTCCATTTGATAATGTTCCCTCACCAATGATACGTCCTCCTTGATTACCAGCAAAACCGACGTATCCACTGTCACACCCCCAAAATCCACACGCGGAGTTTCACCGCTTGGAGGCGTGACTGACCAGGATCAAGCCACCAATCATATTGAACAAAACATATAAGTAAACATAATTCAACCAACCATATGAAAGGTGTCCAAAAACCAAAGCATAGTTAAGTGTTTAGCGGAAGCATAATTTGTAAAACCCATAGCAAGTATTAAATATGAAATAAAGTAATGATTAAAGCATGGCACACAACGCCATGTCCCACAACGACCGTTCCTCCCTGTGCAAGCTCCCTGGGTACCTAATGACCTGCAAGGCATGTAGCAACAAATCAACAACAAAGTTGAGCGAGTTCACAGTTGGTTGTTTGGTTATAGTATTCGTTTCATAAATCGTATGTTAGTTTTATAAACCATGTATCGTATTAATCCTTATCGCGGCCAATCCAGGCGTCTGTGCGATGATTAGTGGGGGCTTCCCATGTGTTACTAGACCACGCGTATCGACTGCTACGAAAATATAAGAGGTGCCCTAAGTCAATGTCTATCAACATTGACCCTTTGCCCATAGTCCATTAGTACACGCCCGTTCGGACGACACGGTGTGAGGTTTGTTAAACCTAATAACGCTATTTACTAATGACCCGCTCGCCATAGGCCTCGGCGATTAAGTCGATAATTGAGGGACTTCCTTTGATAGAGGTGATGGTCTTATGATCGTGTACGTAGGCTTTACGTACGTGCCCTTCAATCCGAGGACAGTAGTAAGTATAACTGTACGTAGGTTTTACGTACGTGCCCTTCAATCCGAGGACAGTAATAATTAGTTTAATAGTAATGGTTGTATGAGTAGTTATTCAATCCCATTCCCAACCCCTGGGAAATCCCATGCCTTGGCTAGTGTGAACTCACCTTGGTTTGCTCGGTATGCTAAGTTAAGTGCTCACAATAAATCAGTCAAGTCCTATAGTGCACGTATACTCAATCAGTTCACGTTCGTAATATTTCACATGTAACTATCATCACAGTAATATCACAGAGTGTGTTTGGCAGTTAATCATACATCACATAACAGTTAATCACATGTGCACAATTCGTGTTTCACATAACAGCCTTTCACAGTTTATTATAGCATATTATCCAATAACATACCTAATACAGTTACTGACTTAGCATAGTTAATGAGCCATAACATGGTTAATGACTTAACAGAGTTTGCAAGATTAACAGAGTTGACAACTAACTGAATCAAAACTAACTGAGTTTGCATGCTTAACAAGATTACAAACTAACAGAGTTATAACTAACAGGTTATAACTAATAGAGTTATCAGACATCGCATAACCAGTTTGCTGTACAAAAGTCTTGGACGAAATCACTAAGTGGGCGAAAACCCTTATTGAGCCGAAATCCCCTAAGCCGAAATCACCTTGGCCGAAATCCCTTAAGTGCCGAAAACTATCTTTGCCGAAAACACTATTGGGCCGAAAACCATCATTGGGCCGAAATCACTATGTGGGCCGAAATCACCTTTTGTGATTTCATCCAGTTTACAATTGTGGGGGTGTTTTCATTACTATTCATCATCTTCAACAACACTTACAGTAGCTTAAACCCAGCAATTCCATTACATTACAGTTACATAATTAATCATTTACAAATCATTTAATAAATCATTGATATATAATATATATTTTGCCAACATCATGTGATACCAGGATCCCAATTTAATCAGTTTATCATTCATTAACATAAACCCACTGTTGATCAAAACATCAAATATACAGACAGTTCATAGATAATAATTATCTAACAAACACACAATGATCAATCACATAATCACATATATAAATATATACATACATCATGATTAAACATCCATAATCATATGATAAGCTTTTTAAACAACTGAACATGTATATCACTAACCAGAGATCGAACAAGGAGGGTTTGGCTTCGACCGAGAGGGGGCTGCCGTCAAGTTCCAAGGGTAGAGAGAGAGAGTGTGTGTGTTGTGATTAGGGTTTGCCAAATAATGTTCACATAAAGGGAAAACATATATTTATCAAATCAGATATTTATCAAACCAGATATTTATCAAATCACAACTGGGCCAAAGCCCATTTATCAGATTGGGGTGATTTCGTTGCCTCATGTGGACGAAAACACTTGAGGTGTTTTCATGGGTAGGGTGTTTTCATGAGTGGGTGTTTGGCATGACTTTATTAAACAATAGAATGTTAATTCTAAATATAATATTAACCTTCACTACAATTATAATGCACACCACATATATAACATATCGATCACAGTACGAATTAACATATTACAACGTCTACAGTTGTGAAACAAACAAGTCGTGTCAACAAACAATCTAAACAATTAACGAGCGATCGTGCGAAGATGGAATCTTGGAAACTCGAGTTGTCACATCCACCATTTAAACCTCGAACATCGTACAACAGGGCTTTTCTCCCTGTCATGTGTCGGGATGCTCCACTATCCATAATCCAACGTGAGATAGATCTCGGGAGCTCCTGAACATTTCATAAACACTTAGTTAGAGAATGAAGCAACCCAAGCCTCTTTCGACTTAGGTAGCTTGACGTTAATGCGTGTGGTTTTGGTGTACAATGGTGGGAAATTCTTGTCATTCATTTTCAAGCTTTCTTTAGACCCAATCTCAACCTCTTTGTATAAGAAAAAATCGTCTTTCTGAGGCTGACCAAATGGTTGGTTTTTCTTTGGAACATACTTCTTTCCTGTTGGGGTCGAAGTTTATTTCTCCTTCTTCTCATAATAATCCAAAGGTACTTTCATCTTGACTGGTTTAGTCGAAGATGATTGTTTTGTAGAATCAGAAACCTTTGGTTTTGAAACATTTGATGTCTTATCCTCAGATTTTGGCTTCCAAGTTTGTTGTGAAGAAGCAACCCTTTTGTAAAATTTATCAGTTTTCTTTACTGATTCTTTTACAGGTTCAGTTTTAACTTTGATGTTTTCTTTCTTCAAAACCTTTTTCTCAACAAACATTGGAGCATTTCCTTTGACATCGTTCTTCTTTCTTGGACTCTCGACAACCACAGACTTAGGCTTCGAGTTGGTGCAATTTCGTGCAATGTGTCCAACTTCATTGCATTTGAAGCATGTGCGGGTGTCAACTTCCCAACTTCTGTCACACCCCGACCACGTAGAACATACAAAACGTGGCGGAAACGTCGGGGAGTGTTGTAACAGAATTAATTGTTTCAAATCCATGGCAATTGAAGTTTCGTTTTATTGATTAAAAGTGTTACAATGTCTTAACAAACAAAGAAATACAACATAATTAACTAGTCTTGCATCTTTTATTGTCACTAAAGCCCAAGTCTGTCTAAGTGTATCTTGATCATCTTATGCAACAGCTCCTGAAAAACACATGTGAAAATAGGTACGTCAGCATAAAAATGCCGGTGAGATACATAGGTTTTGTGAAAATAGGTTTCATGACTTATGTTTGAGAAAATGTTTAGTCATGAACCTTGTTATTTGCTTTGTTTTGTAAATCATTTGAAAATCGATAAGATCAGATGATATGTATAAATAATGTATAATGTATGGTTAAATGAATAACCATGTAAAATGAGTTTGTATTAGATAAGTTGTTTGTAAATCAATGTCTTGTGAAAAATATGTTATTTGTATAAAATGTTCTATGTCTCAACCTGAAATGATTCAAATAACGTTACGACATGTAATACCATACAAACACTTATATATAGGAAGTACCAGCGGCGTATCCACCATGCTTGTATCATATTACACACGCATCGTTACTTAATCACTTAATCAAACCAAACCAAACAATGTAAAATGTTCATGTCAAGATGTAAATCATGTCAAATTGTCTATGTCAAATATCCATGTTAACTGTCTATGTCAAATATGTCATGTATGGCAAGTGAAAGGTCTCAACTAAACCATATGCACAAAACAAAGTATTGAAGTAAAACTTGGTTTAAATCAAAGTTATGTTTTATGTAGTAAATGCATGATCAATGTAAATCATGTAATATGCGTCCAAAATGTAAGTATATGATGAATAAGAAATGTACTAAGTATGCTACAACAAACATACATAGCATGTGAACTGAAATATCTGTACTAAGTATGCAACAACATACATACGTAGCATGCGACCTGTACTAAGTATGCAACAATAGACATACGTAGCATGTGATGTAATGTAAAACAATGTACTAAGTAATGCACACAATGGCACACCTAGTATGAAATGTAATGAAATCATGTACTATAATGTACTAATGAACATAGGAAGTATATGATTTGAAAACAGGAAAGCATGAAAGTAACAAGTAGGCACATGTGTTCCACCCCAAAACAGTTTGGAAAACAGTAAAAGAGGGGTCTATGTACTCACATAAACACCTTGAAAACATTTAAAAGAGGGGGTTCTATGTACTCACATGAGATTGCTTAGTAGTCCTTGAATAACAACCAAACAATGCTAGAGATCGCGGAATATCAAACGGCACCTAATATAGGTAACTACATTAATAAACCGGACCTAAATCGGAAGACTGGGTAGCATGAGGGTTTGTAAACCAAATGAGTGTAGGAACTCATGTGATATGGTTTAACAAAGCCTACATACTAAATGAAACTTAACCTAAGTCTTATCGACCCATTACGACCCGTTTAGGTAGCTTATGCTACTTTAACGCATCGTGCGTGTGAAACGCGTTCGGACCGCCTAACTAGCCCTATGACAAGTGTTATATGCCTAAACATGTTACATAATCAGTTATGTGACAAAAGTTTAGGTTACATATGCTTAATTACCAATTATACATGAAAATGGTATTCTGGTAATTTACCTAAGGCATATAAACTACCTATCATACAACTACTTAAACGATGTGACCATAGGGTATAACCTCGGAAGGTTATGCCCTATACTAGGGTCACCTAATGTATTTGGTCGGATCCTAATGATCGACCAAACTGGGTCGGGTTCGAAGGTATAGGCGATTTATTAGATCGCCTACCCTACGACCCTAAACAATGTGGTAATCAGTGGGCATAGTCCCAAGGGACTATGACCAACGTGATTACACTCACGTTGCGAAGTTCAAACGAACTTCGCATTGACCATTACTGGTCAACGCTGAAAGTCAAACAAAGTTTGACTTTCTGACTCGAAAAGCAGTAAAAATAAGGAAAAGAACGAAAGAATACTTACGAAGGGTCCAAGAATGGAAGGTTTGGATCCGAACACTCTCAGGTATGAAGTGTTAAACACGACAACTTAGAGAGCAAGTTCAGATTCAAAGGTGTGAGTTTTTGGTTGTGATGTTGGTTAGTATTTATAGGAAATGGTCCACCGCTAGGATCGTTTCTTGGAAAAGGAGGCAATGATCAAGGCCGTACACTTGTCGGAATGTTATGGTGCCACAAATGCTCCATAACTTAGTGATTAAGCAAGTTGCAAACATGTGGTTGTGGTTAAACCTGCTGAAAACAGGCTGTTAAACATTGCACCTGGTCTGCAGACCCCATACGCATCGTATGGTATACATACCATACGCATCGTATGGTGCAAGTTTGGCAGAATTACAGTTTTGGTCCCTGAACTGTATTTTGGCCATTTTTGACACGTTTAAGGCCCGTTAACCCCATTTCAAAGCTCTAAAATGAAGTTAAAGTATAGGGAACTCAAAACATGCTCAAAAATATCTCGGATGTCGGTTCGTTTAGCCGTACGAACGCGATGTTCGCTTAATTACGACGGAATGCGCATAAGCGCGAAAAACGATCCAAATGACGAAACGAACGGATTTTTCTTAAGGCGAACACTAAAATATAATGTAGTCATGCTTACATAAATTTTTGGATGTCCGAATGTATGCAGAACGTGAGTTACGCGTAAAGATGCAAACTTGTGCACTTTTTGACACTTTTAGTCCCTGAATGACCCTAAAGTTTATTTTAGCACACCGAACCCCTCAAAGCCTATTTCTAAGCTATGTGAAGGATATTTAGGGTATGTTTAACTTATGGTCATGCTCCGGAAGGTCTGTTACAGTTCAAATTGGCATACTTTCGCAGTTTGTCAACTTTAGTCCCTGTAAGCGATTAAACTTTGATTTCACCACACCAAACCTTCCAAAACTTATAACTAAGTTATGTAAAGGTTATTTAAGGTATGTTAAGCCTATTTTACTTTTCCAGAGTGTTCGTTGGATTTAAACTGGTTATATCTACACATCAGAGCGCGTATAACCCTCCAGAAAGCGATTTAAAGCTTGAAATTGAACAAGAATTGATATGTGTAAATGATACACATATTTTTACAAATCCCAAGTATGAAATACTATATTTCATTGGTTTGGCATTTGTCTGATGGTTGGAGTGACACGGGTGTTACAGTCTCCCCTACTTTAGGAAATTTCGTCCCGAAATTAATTCGTAGGAGTCTAACTGTGGCTTTGTGTCAAATAACCACCAGAGATATGAAAGGCATAATCCTGTTATTTCTCTTTAACGGACATTCTTCAGATTTGAAAAATGAACGGAGTTATTTTCAACAGGCATTCTTTAGAAACAAAAATGAACGGAATAGTCATTTTACATCTTCAGAAACAAAAATGAATGGAATAGTCATTTTACATCTTCAGAAACAAAAATGAACCGAATGAGTCATTTTACATCTTCAGAAACAAAAATGAACGGAATAGTCATTTTACATCTTCAGAAACAAAAATGAACCGAATGAGTTATTTTACATCTTCAGAAACAAAAATGAACGGAATAGTCATTTTACATCTTCAGAAACAAAAATGAACCGAATGAGTCATTTTACATCTTCAGAAACAAAAATGAATGGAATAGTCATTTTACATCTTCAGAAACAAAAATGAACGGAATAGTCATTTTACATCTTCAGAAACAAAAATGAACCGAATGAGTCATTTTACATCTTCAGAAACAAAAATGAATGGAATAGTCATTTTACATCTTCAGAAACAAAAATGAACCGAATGGGTCATTTTACATCTTCAGAAACAAAAATGAACGGAATAGTCATTTTACATCTTTAGAAACAAAAATGAACCGAATGAGTCATTTTACATCTTCAGAAACAAAAATGAACGGAATAGTCATTTTACATCTTCAGAAACAAAAATGAACCGAATGAGTCATTTTACATCTTCAGAAACAAAAATGAACCGAATGAGTCATTTTACATCTTCAGAAACAAAAATGAACGGAATAGTCATTTTACATCTTCAGAAACAAAAATGAACCGAATGAGTCATTTTACATCTTCAGAAACAAAAATGAACGGAATAGTCATTTTACATCTTCAGAAACAAAAATGAACCGAATGAGTCATTTTACATCTTCAGAAACAAAAATGAACGGAATAGTCATTTTACATCTTCAGAAACAAAAATGAACCGAATGAGTCATTTTACATCTTCAGAAAAAAATGAACGGAATAGTCATTTTACATCTTCAGAAACAAAAATGAACCGAATGAGTCATTTTACATCTTCAGAAACAAAAATGAATGGAATAGTCATTTTACATCTTCAGAAACAAAAATGAACCGAATGAGTCATTTTACATCTTCAGAAACAAAAATGAACGGAATACATGACAAAATTCGCTGTGGTCTCTGTGCACTGAATTTCCATAATTATGTACGCGTCCATAATTACGTAATTCCTTGCACAGTCCGCACAGTGCATTTCATGATGTGTAGGGGAAGAAAATATCGACCCTGTGATGAGTGTGACTAGACTACCATAGGGTCCTTTTAATCAGATCAACACATGATCTTTTTAATTAGACCTCCAAGGAGTCCTTTCAGCTATATCATCACATGATATTCCTAACCAGATTTTTGGATCAATCTGTTTAACTAGACCACTCAGGGGTCTAATTATGGAATGGTACAATATAATCCAAGGGACTTAACTACAACGTAGAAGCCCATTGAGGATTTAATATAGTACCTTTGGATATCCTACTATGAATTTCCTTATACAAAGATATGGAAGATGCTACGAGGATTTGGATGACAAAACTTGGATTACACAAAAACATAAAAGGAAACACACAAGCACATAATCACATAGTTGTTTAACTTGGTTATTAATTTGTTATCTTCGGACGCGGATACTTAAAGCACACCAGGAATCCAATTCATGGATTTCATTTGGCACTTTAATTATTTCAAGAATCTATCTATGAAGATAGGAAAATCTTAATAGGAATTCGGCTTTGTCCTTATTGATTTGTGATGTACGTATTGAATCATACAAAGAATTCAATTAAGGACTCCGATGAATGATACCCATCCACAAGGATCTAATTATGAGGATAGAAAGATCCTACATGGATTTTTGGAGTTTGTGTAACGGGAGGTGTTTCGACACCTTGCACTAGGTGTGCTTAAGTCGATACACAAGGTAGAAAGTTTATGAGGTTGAGGCGCCAGATATGTCAAGCGACATATGAAGCAGAGTTTGAAGGTTGAGCAGCAGCAGGATTTGTAACAGCTTTGCTTTGGATTGCAAAGCGGCATATGTTAACCAAACGTCCCCATCGTCCACCGTGGGTACATTTGTAACAGGGTATTTGATTTGAATGATGAAGGTTGCATTGATTTCTCCAAGGAGCAGTTCGCTTATACGGCTTCATCCTTGAGACGAGTCATGGTAATAGCTAAATCAACGGTCTTCTGGAGTACGACGCCTATTTGTTGGGCAGTTGTAGCACCTGGTTCGGACATTGTTGTTGCAACGTAGAGGCACCATGTAGAAAATGGAAGACAGGGGAGGAAACAAGCGAAAGATAGTCAAAAGAAAATGACAAGGCATGTAGATTGTGACCATTTGTTTGTTACCAAAGGCAAACAAATGAGACAGTGACTAATCAAAGTAAATGGGTCAATATAATGTATCGCGAAGACATGCTCGCCTATAAGTGAACACTCATCCCAAGAATTCCCAGGTAAGCACAACTGGTCTCGCGTCTGATGAGATGTATACGAAGTGCTTGCCTAGACAGAAAACCCAGAATACAGGCATTCACCCTTCCAGTTTGCACGTGTTCACATTATTTAAAACCCAAAACCTTGACGAGATTTTGAAAACTCAAAGGGGTTCAAAACCGTATAACAGAGGGTTCAAAACCTTACAATAGAGGGTTCAAAACCTTGTAATAAATCATCCTAGAACAGATGATTAGTTTTCAAAATGGTTTTGAAATTTATGTTCTTGTTGTGGTAGTCGCCTAAGGATAGGTGACGGTATTGTTTTATGACTAAACGCAAGTAAACTCGCGTTAGGGTCCTAAGAAGGTTATAGACTAGGTCAAAGCATTACTAATAACCTAATTCCCTATAACCATTAGCTCTGATACCATCTATTCTGTCACACCCCGACCACGTAGAACATACAAAACGTGGCGGAAACGTCGGGGAGTGTTGTAACAGAATTAATTGTTTCAAATCCATGGCAATTGAAGTTTCGTTTTATTGATTAAAAGTGTTACAATGTCTTAACAAACAAAGAAATACAACATAATTAACTAGTCTTGCATCTTTTATTGTCACTAAAGCCCAAGTCTGTCTAAGTGTATCTTGATCATCTTATGCAACAGCTCCTGAAAAACACATGTGAAAATAGGTACGTCAGCATAAAAATGCCGGTGAGATACATAGGTTTTGTGAAAATAGGTTTCATGACTTATGTTTGAGAAAATGTTTAGTCATGAACCTTGTTATTTGCTTTGTTTTGTAAATCATTTGAAAATCGATAAGATCAGATGATATGTATAAATAATGTATAATGTATGGTTAAATGAATAACCATGTAAAATGAGTTTGTATTAGATAAGTTGTTTGTAAATCAATGTCTTGTGAAAAATATGTTATTTGTATAAAATGTTCTATGTCTCAACCTGAAATGATTCAAATAACGTTACGACATGTAATACCATACAAACACTTATATATAGGAAGTACCAGCGGCGTATCCACCATGCTTGTATCATATTACACACGCATCGTTACTTAATCACTTAATCAAACCAAACCAAACAATGTAAAATGTTCATGTCAAGATGTAAATCATGTCAAATTGTCTATGTCAAATATCCATGTTAACTGTCTATGTCAAATATGTCATGTATGGCAAGTGAAAGGTCTCAACTAAACCATATGCACAAAACAAAGTATTGAAGTAAAACTTGGTTTAAATCAAAGTTATGTTTTATGTAGTAAATGCATGATCAATGTAAATCATGTAATATGCGTCCAAAATGTAAGTATATGATGAATAAGAAATGTACTAAGTATGCTACAACAAACATACATAGCATGTGAACTGAAATATCTGTACTAAGTATGCAACAACATACATACGTAGCATGCGACCTGTACTAAGTATGCAACAATAGACATACGTAGCATGTGATGTAATGTAAAACAATGTACTAAGTAATGCACACAATGGCACACCTAGTATGAAATGTAATGAAATCATGTACTATAATGTACTAATGAACATAGGAAGTATATGATTTGAAAACAGGAAAGCATGAAAGTAACAAGTAGGCACATGTGTTCCACCCCAAAACAGTTTGGAAAACAGTAAAAGAGGGGTCTATGTACTCACATAAACACCTTGAAAACATTTAAAAGAGGGGGTTCTATGTACTCACATGAGATTGCTTAGTAGTCCTTGAATAACAACCAAACAATGCTAGAGATCGCGGAATATCAAACGGCACCTAATATAGGTAACTACATTAATAAACCGGACCTAAATCGGAAGACTGGGTAGCATGAGGGTTTGTAAACCAAATGAGTGTAGGAACTCATGTGATATGGTTTAACAAAGCCTACATACTAAATGAAACTTAACCTAAGTCTTATCGACCCATTACGACCCGTTTAGGTAGCTTATGCTACTTTAACGCATCGTGCGTGTGAAACGCGTTCGGACCGCCTAACTAGCCCTATGACAAGTGTTATATGCCTAAACATGTTACATAATCAGTTATGTGACAAAAGTTTAGGTTACATATGCTTAATTACCAATTATACATGAAAAGGGTATTCTGGTAATTTACCTAAGGCATATAAACTACCTATCATACAACTACTTAAACGATGTGACCATAGGGTATAACCTCGGAAGGTTATGCCCTATACTAGGGTCACCTAATGTATTTGGTCGGATCCTAATGATCGACCAAACTGGGTCGGGTTCGAAGGTATAGGCGATTTATTAGATCGCCTACCCTACGACCCTAAACAACGTGGTAATCAGTGGGCATAGTCCCAAGGGACTATGACCAACGTGATTACACTCACGTTGCGAAGTTCAAACGAACTTCGCATTGACCATTACTGGTCAACGCTGAAAGTCAAACAAAGTTTGACTTTCTGACTCGAAAAGCAGTAAAAATAAGGAAAAGAACGAAAGAATACTTACGAAGGGTCCAAGAATGGAAGGTTTGGATCCGAACACTCTCAGGTATGAAGTGTTAAACACGACAACTTAGAGAGCAAGTTCAGATTCAAAGGTGTGAGTTTTTGGTTGTGATGTTGGTTAGTATTTATAGGAAATGGTCCACCACTAGGATCGTTTCTTGGAAAAGGAGGCAGTGATCAAGGCCGTACACTTGTCGGAATGTTATGGTGCCACAAATGCTCCATAACTTAGTGATTAAGCAAGTTGCAAACATGTGGTTGTGGTTAAACCTGCTGAAAACAGGCTGTTAAACATTGCACCTGGTCTGCAGACCCCATACGCATCGTATGGTATACATACCATACGCATCGTATGGTGCAAGTTTGGCAGAATTACAGTTTTGGTCCCTGAACTGTATTTTGGCCATTTTTGACACGTTTAAGGCCCGTTAACCCCATTTCAAAGCTCTAAAATGAAGTTAAAGTATAGGGAACTCAAAACATGCTCAAAAATATCTCGGATGTCGGTTCGTTTAGCCGTACGAACGCGATGTTCGCTTAATTACGACGGAATGCGCATAAGCGCGAAAAACGATCCAAATGACGAAACGAACGGATTTTTCTTAAGGCGAACACTAAAATATAATGTAGTCATGCTTACATAAATTTTTGGATGTCCGAATGTATGCAGAACGTGAGTTACGCGTAAAGATGCAAACTTGTGCACTTTTTGACACTTTTAGTCCCTGAATGACCCTAAAGTTTATTTTAGCACACCGAACCCCTCAAAGCCTATTTCTAAGCTATGTGAAGGATATTTAGGGTATGTTTAACTTATGGTCATGCTCCGGAAGGTCTGTTACAGTTCAAATTGGCATACTTTCGCAGTTTGTCAACTTTAGTCCCTGTAAGCGATTAAACTTTGATTTCACCACACCAAACCTTCCAAAACTTATAACTAAGTTATGTAAAGGTTATTTAAGGTATGTTAAGCCTATTTCACTTTTCCAGAGTGTTCGTTGGATTTAAACTGGTTATATCTACACATCAGAGCGCGTATAACCCTCCAGAAAGCGATTTAAAGCTTGAAATTGAACAAGAATTGATATGTGTAAATGATACACATATTTTTACAAATCCCAAGTATGAAATACTATATTTCATTGGTTTGGCATTTGTCTGATGGTTGGAGTGACACGGGTGTTACAACTTGTGCCTTCAGTCTGAGGCTGTGAGGCCTTTTTCTCAAAAAATTCTTCATTTGATTTTGAAAAAATTTCAGATTCTTGCTCGGAATGTGAACTCGAGCTTTTCACAAACACTTTCTTTTTTACAAACCTTTTGTTTTGAAAATTCTTTTTCTGATTGTTCTTACCACCCTGATAACCTTCCGACCATCTCTTTTGGTTGTTGTTATTAAAACTTGGGGTTACAGCTGGTTTCTTGTAGTAAGATTTATCTTTTTCAAAGTTCAGTTGCCTTTTGGACCTCTTTAAACTCTCAATTTCAGAAATATCGATTTCTACCAATTTGAAAACATTCTTCAGTTTGTCAACATTCACGTTCTCAAGTGGAAATTCAAGATCCGAATACAACTTATCAGAACCAGAAATCTTGTACATCACAAGAGTAGGTCCATCACTTGAGTTGCTTTGGGATTTTGATTTCGGAATGTAGTTATTCAGAAAACACTCTTCGTCTTCAGTCGAATCACTGTTAGATTTTAAAACGTTTTCAACCACATTTTTTACCACTTCAGACTGAATATTATCTTCATCTGATGATGAAGTGAATGTGACATTGATTGTTTCTGGAAGTTTCTCAACATCTGATTTTTTCATTTGTTTCAGAAATCTTATCCAACCCAGACTTTTTCTTTGAAAAATTGTTTATCACGGGTGGTGGAACTTGATGATATCCCACCCCGGTTCCATCTGAGTATACATCTTCACCAGCTTTGTTCCTCCCAATGGGTTTGGGAACTATGTGTTGAAGAACAAAGCTCGCGGAGTTGTAACTGTTCAGTTTCAGATTGATTCTTTCATTTTCAATCTTAACTTCCTGAAACTGAAGTTTAAGATTTGCAATCTCATCCAACTGCTGGTTGATTTGTTTTTCTTTTGACTGAAGGACTCCAGACAGTTGAAGATTTTCTTTCAATGTTTTACCATTTCTCTCATCAGAATCTTTAATTGTTCTTTTTAACTTCTCAAACTTTTCAGAAATGGTTCTGTTTTCATGAATTAACTTCTCATTTTCTTTCCTAAACCGTTCTACATCGGTTTTATCTTTTTCAATTCTTTTAGTTAACTCTTTTATTCTCTCATTTGAAGCTCTTACCAATTTATCACGACTTAAGATTTGATCTTCAACAGTTTTGATTTTTGCAACCAGTTCTTCAGTCTTTTTGGCATTGAGATATGCATTTGTGCTGCAAACCTTGCAATCTTTCATGCAATTTTTGCAATCACTTTCAATTTTAGCCTTATCAGTCTTACCTGATTCATTTGTTGAATCACTTTTACTGACCTTGCTCTTTGACTCAGATGCAGACTTAGAATCTACCTCTAATTCCTTTGCCATGAGCACTTTATCTGCTATCTTTGTCAGGTTCTCTACGGTCATTTCTTTTGTTGTGTCGATTATTCCATCATCGACTTTCCTTGACTTTAAATCTTCCTCTTCAGCTTTCCTTGCCTGTTCTCTCTCTCTCTCTCTTCATCATTTTGCTTCAAAGTTTCTATGAGAGTTTCAACTATGAGTGTTCCTGGTTCAACAGTTATGTTGCCTTTTGTGTCCAAATAGCACTCACGATCTAGATCCCATCTGTTAGCCTTTTTGGCTTCTTTCCAGGCTCGATAGTTTTGATCTTTCATGGTTTGAGATCAACTTTCTACAAGTGTATTTCTGCTCTTCAGTTCGTGTGTCTTTGTATGGTTCAACTTTTGCCATGAAAGCATAACCTACAGCATCATCTTCTGGTAAGAATTCACTCCAGTAGAAGCCCTCGTCATCATGGATTACGGCTAAGGCTCTTGACTTTTCTTTCGGAGTTTCTTCAATTTGCTTCATTCGGGGTGGCTCTTCCCGATTGCGATGATAAATGGCCTTTTTATACTAGTCCTCATGGAACGGATTGGCTGTTTCATCTGAAGCTGCATTCCTGCATTCCCTCTTGAAGTGTCCCTTCTGCTTGCACTTAAAACACATTACTTTTGACTTGTCGAAGCCCAATTTTGTAGAAGGTCCACCGATGGAGTGTCTTCCAGTTATCTCCATAAATCTTTGCGCTCTTCGAACTACGCTTGCCATGCACCAGCGTATGTCGATCAACTCCATTTCTTCGGGGTCAATTTGATCATAATCTTCTTTGGTCAGGTTTGTATTCCCGATTTTCCCAGCTACCAAGCTCTCATATGATTCCAAGATTGAGGCTAGAAACACCATTTGTTGTTTGGCGGTTTCTTCATTAAAGTTTTGCGCATTGTTCAGGTTCACAGCTATATTGCACTGAAAGACGTTTTTGGGAATATTTTATTGCTGCTGATTCTCTGAAGTTAATGAGGAAGAACCTCCATGATACCCACTGCTTGGTATAGAACTGCTGCTTTGTTTCTCTTCATTTATTGCACTAGAACTCTCAGCAGAAAAGGCAGTTTTTGGTGAAATGTTTTTAGGTATCATACTACCCCTGTAGTACAGATCGACGTTTTGTTGGTAAGGGGTGTTGTTGACCTTATTCATCTTCTTGATCTTAAGTTCATGACTTTCAAACCTTTCTATCGGCCAGTCATGTTAGACATTTTCATGGTATTTTTCAAAACCAGTGCATAATACTGCCAATCTTTTTCATCAGGCAATGTTTCCAATAACTTCTCGACCATTTCTTCTTCGTTGAAAGTTATTCCATATCTGACAAGCTCTATCTTCAGGTGACAGAAATGCTCAATCATCTTTAACACCGACTCATTCTTCATGCATCCAAACAAATCAAACTCTTTCTTCAGTAGACGTTTCTTGTTTTTTACTATCTCTGCCCCTCCTACACACTTCTTTTCTAACTTGCCCCACAAATCTCTTGCATCTTCGTAACTAATCAAAGAAATGATATCATCCCTAACAGATTGATGTAATAATGCTATACATTTCTGTTCAGCAACAAATGTTTCTTGTTCACCATCATTCAAATTTTCATAATCTTTTCTTCCTAGATCAAACCCGTTCTTCAAACACTTCCAGCTTAGATAAGCAAACGCTTTCAACCAATCTTCAAATCTGCTTGCCCATCTGTCATAGTCTTCAATAGCCATGAGCTTTGGTGGTTTGTTATATGTACCATATGCGTTATCAATACTGAGAGAATCATCAATCACTTTCTTCGGATTTGGATTGGTACTGGTCATTGTGTTTGTCGTGGCGTCTCCAGTGTTATATGCAAACACATCGCTGAATGGGTTTAGGAATTCGTCTCCCATTGGTGAGTACCTGAAAAAGTTTCAAACACTTAGAAGAAATTTCACAAGTTTCAAAAGTTTCAAACAAATGCACTTGGATCGGATGGTGATCCGATCGAGTGAAGATCCGATCGGACTACACAACCAAGTAACAAATATCCAAGTGTCAGATGGTGACTCGATCGGATGGTGATCTGATCGAGGGGTGATCCGATCGAGTAACACAAGCTTTTGAAAACTCTGAATTTCAATACTTCACCGATCGGATGGTGATCCGATCGAGTGAGAATATGACGTCAGCTGATGAAACTTAACAACAATGCTACACCGATCGGATGGTGATCCGATCGAGTGAGAATGATGACATCAGCAAGCAATATCAATGTACAATCTATGCCAATCCGATCGGACAACTGTCCGATCGAGTGGATGACGTCAGCAACAACGAACAGTTCATCATGGTTTTTGCTTGATTTGATTCAGTTTTAGTTGGAATTTTTCTATGAAAATTTGAAGGATTGATCTATGTTTGATTGCGAATTGATTGATATGATTTTTACTCAATTTTATCCGTGAATTCCTGTTTAATTTTGAGTTTTTCTTGTTTTTAAGATGTGAAGAGGCAAGAACAACAAGAAATGAGGTAGAAGATGAGAAAATGATCAAATTTCCGGTGAAATTTGACAGAAATCGGCAAAGAATCGCTGAAAATCCGGTGAATTTGCAGTTGTCGTCTTCGATTCAACCTCCTGTGGCTCTGATACAACTTGTTAGGCCATCTGGATCTGTTCGGTTGGAACATGGTGGAATCGATCAGAATAAATGTGCGGAATCCATTGATTATGTCACAGAATCAACAACAACAGATTCAGCGTTTAATCTCGTCTGATTTTCTATTAGAATGATTGTGAAAGTGCAGTAGCTCCGGTAGAATCTCAGACCAGTAGAGGTTCCTTACAAGTTCAGCCAAAAGTTCTAAATGACAAGTCCTAGCTTGCTATTTATAGACAAACATCAGGGAGGGGAAGTGTCACCCGATCGGATAGTGATCCGATCGGATGGTCATCCGATCGGATAGTGATCCGATCGGATGGTCATCCGATTGGATGGCCATCCGATCGGATGACATCTGACATCCTTTGGACTTCACTTTTACAGTTCTGCGCCATTCCCTGGTTTGTCGTTATACAAACATACATACAATTACATACATATACACAAAAGACATACACAATACAAAATAAGACTCAATGCTGACGGAAGCTACAGACATATGAACTAACACTACTGAAACAAAAGGATCGTCACGCGGGTGCTGACCTGAAGTACCTTCCCCTGGACGGGGTGCAGGGATGTCCTGAAGGAAAACGATAGGTAAGTCAGTGCGATGGACATCGGACTCTACAGGAGGGAGAGGAGCAACATTAGCGGGTACGGGTAGAGGAATAAATGGCTCAACAAAAGGAGGGTCAACAGGTGCAGGAACTGGGTCGGGAATAAGGGGTGGAATGTCTGGTAAACCAAAAGGAATAGGGTCATGATCAGGTATCGGCTCAGGACCAGCAGGTGCATCATCAGGCTGATCAAGAGGAGCAAGATATGGCTCAGGACCAGGCTCGGGGTTGTGTGGAGGAGATGGTGCAGCAGACATAGCAGTATCATCATCAGAATCAGTAGCATAATGTTGTAATCCGACCACCTGTAAAGCTGAAGACGTCACAGACTCAAAGGAGTCTGAAACAGAGTGCAAACTAGAATCATAGGATATCTCTCCATCACCCTGGGCATCAACAGGAGGACCATCAACAAACAAATCGATATCATCATCAAACAAATCATCGAAAGGCCAATCCTCGGGAGGAATGACCACGGGAGGAACATGATCAAGGATCGGAGCCATTATGTGCTCACCATCGGGATGCCCAATGATGAGATGATCATGGACTAGAATAGGAATGACAAAAGGATCCTCGTCAGGAATACCATCAGCAAGGGGTAAATCATTGCCAAAGTCAGGCAACGCGAACGGCTGGAAGTCGTCCTCGCCATCCGATAACATGTCAGGGTCACTCTCCGTGTCTGACGTAAGTATCTCCGGCTCAGGTGCAATCTCATCATCTGAGACGATAGCCAGAGGGTCATCAACGTCTGATAATCCGCTCTCTGAAGAAGACATGATGCCTGTAACATAACAATCATAACATGTGCACATATATTAACCACTATTACTTAGTATGCAATCAAGACAGTTATCACTCAATCATGTATTCACATTATCCTTCAAGAAATCTTTCCTATCTTTCCTAGTCTACCGGTCAGTGTGGGGTTTGTGATTGCATTCGTGTTTCTTGTCTTTCTTTTTGTAAAAAACATTTGTTCCATGGATCTGGGTGTTTTGTGTATGCAATGAAAACATGTTGTAAAATTATTTTCAAGAGAGCCCTAATGATTGTAGTCTAGACTCGAGAAAGAATCCTAGTTCGCTACAATCGAAGCTCTGATACCAAACTGTCACACCCTGACTTTTGCGGAAGCGTGATTATGTGTGACTTGCTTAATATCATTGCATTCAACCATAACAAACAACTAAATGATAAAACCCAAGATGTTCATCCATTAGATAGTTTTAAAAACATTACAAACAACATTGTTTTAAATCTTAAACACAGACTTCAATTTCATATTACAACCATTCAAATTGTTTAGAGTTCCATAAGGACTCGACAAGAGACACTAATAAAAACTAGGCTTCGAACTATGTATCTTATCCAGGATAAGATACACAATCCAAACCTTTAGACACCGGATGACATCTTTTATTTCTAACATCACTTAAAACTTCCAAACGCCCGCCAGATCCACATTTAGTTTCCTGCAGAAATACTTGTAGTTTGAAAACATCAACAAAAGTTGAGCGAGTTCATGTGTTCGTATGTGTGCACGAATAAACCTTGAAATCATTGAAAATATTTATGTATTTGTAAACCCCGGTATGAAAGCAACAAGGAAAACAGATCGATTAATGGTTTGCAAGGCCATTAATATGTGTGACGTGATGCAAGAAGGCTCAATCCTAGCGGATTTTGTACCGGGCTTCCGGCTGTAAGACATAGTCACCTCATGGGCCAAATACCGGTCCTTATGGGTAGGGCTCGCAAGACCCAAATAGATCTACAACTCATGTCCCTCAGTCCTACTACGAGGATTAATGGTCTTAAGCGTTGTACAGACCACTCACATGATCTAGCAGTACCTTCCTTAGCTAACCATACCATATGTAAACGTTTGTAAACAATTTGTAACATGTACTTCACCCCCGAAGTTATAAAACCGAAAACAATTAAATGAAAAGGGGGACATTAACTCACAGTCTTGCGTTCTTCGTATCCAATGTAACCCAAAGCTGCTACTTGTGCGCACGACTACCTACAACGTACTACGGTCTATTAGACGGGCGGGTTGTGCCTTGACTTAGCCTTAATTATTTGTTAAAATAATAAATATTTTAACTTAAATTATATTTATTACATTTTGGAATAATTGTTAAAGTAACATATTTTAACTTGTCACATTTATGTATTTGTACATGTATAATTTCCCAAGGATGGGTGTATACATACTCATATCTTAAACTTGTATATTTTTGCCAAGTGTCGGTGGCGTATTCCGGTGCATAACTATGCGTACGAGAATACGTATTTTTATTGTGTTTATTAAGTATTCTTGTACTTAATTTTTGTGTTTATTTTTCCGGAATAATACTCTTAATAAATATTCATCAATATATATTCTCAAAATATATATTTTAAGAAACATTACATAGAAAAATTATTTATAATTTTTCCTTGGCAAAAATATTTATATTTCCATACAAGTCTCAAAAATAATATATTTTCAAGTTTAACTTAGAAAATATATATAAATCTATTTTTCACCCAAAAATAATATATTCCATATTTATTTAAGAAAATATATATTTTCTCCAAAAAATAATATATCTTCTAATAATTTCAAAAAAAATATGTATTTTTATTTACCCAAAAATAATATATATATTCTTCTTGTAAAAAATATGATATATTTTTGTAACCATTATAAAAATCATATTTTTTTATTCTCTTGGTGTCCAAAATACCAATTACCAAAATATACTTATGAATTTATTTCTGGAATATTTATGTAAGTTATATTCCTTGTTCGGTTTCTCCAATATTTTGGGTATAAATTATATATTTATTTCTTGGAATTTTGGTAATATTTTGTATTGTAATTTCTTGGTATTTTGGTGAGTTGTATTATTTCAAGTCCTAAAATAATATAACTAATACACATAATATACAAATAATCACACATATGGTGACATCTAAATATACATTTTTCTAAATACATATTTAGTCACTTTTATTATAAAAAACCAACCTCCATTATTTATAATTTTTGTAACAAAATCTATGGCAAACTCTATATATGAAAATTCATATGGTTTAAAATATACTTGTAAATATTTGTTTAAAAAATACTTTTCTAAGTGTTAAATTTCTAGAAAATTTTTGCCATAGTTTCCCCTTAAAAATGGAGGTTTTCATGCTTTCAAAGCATATCATTTTCTTTTATAAATCATCACAATCAACAATAAACCAATCAACACTTACCAATTTGCCAAAATCAAGCTATAATCACTACTTCATGAACTTGAAAATTTATAAAAATTTGTAGTAACTTACTAGTGTGTTTAGTAAGCTTAGTTACCCTTTAAAGTGTGGTTGTTTATTTAAAAACATCATTATTGAAGAATTTGGATGTTTACAACTTGTAAATCATTTTTCTAAAATTATTTTTCTTGAGTTTTTCTTGTTAAATATATACTTCTACACTTGATTAACCACTAAAAATGTGGTTAATTTCTTTAAGAACCAAGCTTATGTAAATCTTGTATTTTTAACTTGGTTTCTTGAAAATTATTCTTTGAAATCATCCATTTATATGATCTACATTACACTTTGATCATTATTTTTCAAGAAAACATGCTATACTTCAAGTTCATGCCTTAACATAAAGATGATTACTTTGATCTACAACATAATCATCCTCTCATCTTTCTAGATTATGTCTTTAATCACCATCTAGCAAGATCATATGATGTTTAACATCATAAACACAAACAATCAACAATCAAGAAGCATAATAACACTTAACAACATGATTTCTTATGATTTTTAGCTTATGTTCAAGTTTCATGTTCTTGTTCATTAGTGTTCTTCAAGATTAGTTACTTGTATCATTCTTTAATCAACTAAATAAGATGTAAAATGAAGTGTAGATGATCTTACTACTAGCTCAAGGCTAGGGATGATCACAAGATGAAGATGAAGTGGTTAAAAGCTTGTATGAGAGGTCCTTTAACTTCCAAGAGTTCCTAGCTTCCTTGTATAGCTTCTTACACCTTTGAGTATCAAGAGAATGGTTGAAAGATTGAATGATGACGATGGTTGTGTGGGTGTAGGTTACGACCGAGAGGAAGGATAGGGGAAGAAGAAGAGTGAGTGAAGTGTGAAGTGTGAGAATGATGAGTGAATGTTCTTGTGGTTAATTCTTATAACTTCCAACTCATGTTTCTCTAGTGTATAATGTGTTAATTATGTAGGAGGCAAGATATAATAAAGAATTCAAATGAAATCAAAGATGGGGCCACCTTGTTGGCCGTAAATAGGTGGGGGGTGGTCTTGATTAGGGTGTAAAGCTTAGTTAGATTTCTTAGTTACAACCTAAGTGTTTAGTTAGGGTGATTAGTTATTAGGATGTTATATAGTGTGTTATGATGTTCGGGGACCATAACTAGCTCGGATATGACAAAACAATGCTTCTAGTGAAAAGTTGGTGTTTCGGGTAGTGTCCGGTTGTTCGGTTGGTTACTGGTTCGTTAAGGTGCTAAACTATGCAGTTTAGTGAGCTTTATGTTACCTTTTGTGACAGTTTTGATTCCCGACACTTAGGAAAGCATTCTGGACCATTTAACCATATTTCTACATGATATTCAAGTGTTTAAAAGCTGATTTTTGCTAAATTCAGCAATGAGTAAATTGCCATTTTAGTCCCTGAGTTTTGTCCAAATTTGCCATTTTGATCCAAATAGTTTTTTTTTTCCATCTGGGTCCCTGACTTTTCACTTTTATTGCCATTTTGATCCAATCCACTAAAAATGTTTGGATCAAAATGGCAAATTTTGGACAAAACTCAGGGACTAAAATGGCAATTTGGACAAAACTCAGGGACTAAAATGGCAATAAAGTGAAAAGTCAGGGACCCAGATGGAAAAAAAAACTATTTGGATCAAAATGGCAAATTTGGACAAAACTCAGGGACTAAAATGGCAATTTACTCTTCAGCAATTTAAGTGAGTTTCAGGTACTTTCCGGCACTTAAACTATCTCTAGGAAGGCAGTTTTATGATCCTTACTTTCCTACACACTATACTAGTGTAACTCTTGGTTTCTAGCTCATTCTGTGTCTCAATACCATGTCTGTCTATGTATTGAACTCCGTCAGCATTTTTCTGATTTATCTGATAACTGTGCTAACTTTGTTTCGTGCATCATTTGAATCAATAAAGTTTACATGCAATAATGTTATGTCATTTGCAATATGTGATGCACATGTATGTATGATAACAATAATCAGAAAGAAATTCAAGTCATTAATTGTAAATCAGCACAGTCATTAAGCACTAATCATTGTCTAATCATTGTACGGATACATGCAAATTTGACAATTGTCACATAAATGACCAAAATACTAGGGCTGGCAATTTTACACGAATACACGACACGAACCTACACGAAGTTAACAAGTATCATGTATGGCCTTAACAGGTATCGTGTACCAAACAAGTAGACACGAGATTACCTGTTAATTTTCGTGTATAAACATGTTAAATACCCGTTTACCTGTTAATACCCGTTAGTACAAGAGGAAGGGTTGGTAATGTCAAAGGGGAATTACAAGAGGAAAAGAATGCAGAAATGAAATGAATAATAGGGTTGGGAATAAACTAAAAACAAAAATTGCTTAGGAAATTGTAACTGCCACTCTAATTTTTTTTTTCTACACTTTTGTTTTTCTTAGACTGTGTCCAACAATAAACATAATCCACCCGCCCGTGCCACGCAAGATCCGCCCTTGCCACGCAAGATCCGCCCTTTGCATTAGAGATCGGCGTCCGACCATGTCTAAAGATGAGGAGCCCGTGCAGAAGGGCTTGAACTTGCCTCCGTCCAAACCATAGGGTGGGCCCGTCCAAGCTGGAAAGTTTTTTCACTGGAAGTTGTGAGAAACGAAGTTTCTACCCCAACTCCAACAATTTTGATTTCGATTTGTTCTGTTCCGATGAAATTGACGAAAAAGAAATTGGAGTTGCAGGTGAGTAAGTGAAGAAAATGGAGAAGATGAATAGCAGAGATTTATGAGGCATATGTGAATACTTGGAAAGCTTGCTTTAGTGGAGAAAATGAGTTTTTTGGTGGAGAAAAGAAGTTCAGAGAGAAGATGAATAGCAGAGATGGAAGAAAATGAAAAAGTAAAGAAGGAAAGAAGTTTTTTATATAATATTAAAATATTTATATTAACCTTTTTTTAATTGAAGTAAATTACAAGCTTAAGGATTAATTTGAATTTTAAAAAATCTAATTAAGAAAAAAATCAATGCAGTTTCAGTGTATTTTTATTTTTGAAATCCAGTTTACTTTGAAATAGCCATTACTTGTTACTGTAACAACCCGACTTTTAGAGTCAAAGTACAAGTCAAAGTCAAAGTCAAAGGAAGAAAAGATTGCTATTCAGATCTGTCAATTCTGACTTAATTATTGCTTGTACTCTCGAACCTCGATAATCGATACTTTAGTTTACGCTATTTTATGCTACGATATGTAATATGTGAAATAACAATGCGATAAACGCAATTAAACGCTAATCTACTTAACGTTATCTCATCGCTATCGCATCGCAACTTGAATCGCAATTATTGGTATTGTTCTATGTGTGTGTGATGTTATGTGCTTACTTGTGTGTGTGCCTTATATGTATTTTGGGATGATAATCGTAAACGCAATCGCAACACTATCGCAACGCAATCTCATCGCGAACACGAAAACTAAGTAATACTTTTAGGATTATCAGTAGTCGCAACACTATCGCAACGCAATCTCATCGCGAACACGAAAACTAAGTAATACTTTTAGGATTATTAGTAGTTATGTTATTTGTGTAACTATTGTTTAATACTATCGCATCACTTACTCGCAACGCAACTCCACGATTAACGCACGAAACAAAAGTCGGAAACTAACCTGCACGCGCAATCCGATCGAATGCCCCTTCGATCGAATGGTCATCTGATCGGATTACCATCCGATCTGATGGCCATCCGATCGAAAGGCCGTCCGACCGAACCGCTCCACACCGCCTTTCTACTCTTCCCCTATAAATACTCAGTAGTCACATCAACTGTTCACCTGATGTGACAGCTCCCTCCGACCCAGTGCACTCTCAGCCTCTTTTCTTTGATTCCTCGCGATTCTTGTAATTTTTCACTCTAAATCTTGTACTTTCTCGTTCATTACACACTTTCTCATCGATTTCACCAACAAATCCCACTTTTCCACCGTGAAATCACTAGATTCAAGCTGTTCTAAGGTGACGTCATCATGGAGTTCATGTGAACATTGAAATATGACCTCGTCTAACCAAGAACAACCTAGATCTAAAGGATTTCTACAATGTTTAAACACTGATTTCACCTAAATCAAGACATTTTCAAACTGATTTAAACTTCTTTCAACTCTTTCACACTCTTTCGCTCAAAACCGATAGAATCGGAGCTCGTTCGGGCCCTCTACTCATTCCATAGTAGAGAAACAGACTGAGAATGGATTCCTATCGGAGAAGATGACTGATTCACAGGTTGAACATGAATATCCGTTAAGAACAGCTGAGTCTGATCGAACGGGGTGATTTCCGTCCGTTCAGATGAGCTGGACTTGATGAGGTTTCCGTTGTTCAAACACGTCGTCATGCCGTCTCGATTAAACCGTAAAACTTTTAACTTAACTGATTTCACAAAGTTTTCTTCAAACAAAACAGCTGCCCGATCGAACAGCCATCCGATCGGATGACCATCCGATCAAATGACTATTCGATTAGGTGACTACCCTTTACAAGTTCAACACTTGAAGTTTTGGAAATTTCAAGTATATCAGTTTCCAACGGATCACCATCCGAGGGAACGGCCATCCGTCCGGATGACCGTACGACCGGACGACCTGATAAGTAGACATACTTCACATCTTTCAAAATGCTACACCAAAAACTTCAAAGTTCAAACAATTCACAAACACATCCCTCCCAAACGAATGACCCTCCGACCGAATGGTCATCCATCCGGATGTCCATCCGGATGACCATCCGTCCGGATGGTCATTCGACCTGATCACTCTTCGTCACTCACTTCGCACGATACGTCGTTTAACGCATTGTTCAACGCCTACACTATCTTACTGTGATCAGGCTAATTTCTCAAGCGCTCACTTCAATCTAACCTTGTGTTTATTTATTAAACACGAACTGTGAGTATACTCGATCCATTTTTGCTTAACGCACTTTTGGGTGTTACATACGCTACCTATATTAATTCGCATCGACACACAACGCAAACACTTTTTATACGCTGACCGCTCTGCATGTTATACGTGTTACTCGTGTAGGATCGAATACGGACCCGAACGAGTCTATCAGAAGAGTTTTACTCAGTTTGAACGGCGGAAACAGACAAACCGAGGTCAAATTCAGCAAATATACACTTTAAACTGTCGAATTGTATTGATAGAATAACATTTACAGTGACTCAACACTTCGGCAACACTTCGTTACAAACCGGAATAACTCTCTTTATGATTTCGCTCCAAAGACTCCTATATATAGGGGTTCTGATTCCGCTTGAACATGCAAGTTCATTTCAATCGGAATACCATGAAACTTTCGAGCGGAACCAGCATAAACAACTCGAGCGGAATCAGGACTTATGTGATTTCGCTTGAAATGACAAGGTGTCATTTCGAGCGGAATCACCTCTAAAAAACACTTTCTCGTTTTCTGTGCCCTGATCTAACTAGTACAGTACAAGACTCGATACAAGACGTAGACGACAGGCGGATGCACCAAAAACTCGATGAATGCTTGTATGCTATGTTTACACAGTGATTGTTGCCTGACACCTTAGCAACGATAGTACTATAGTTTGGACTCAGCACCTGTCGTGGACAGGGGTTGCTAAGGGTATTTCTTCACGTGTCATAGTGGTGATATGTGTTGCGCATTCTACAACTCGCAGTCATGTCTGTGCATATTTCATTGTCGATAGCTTACATGCTTCACATTAAAATGTGTCACATGCTGGTTATGCGTAAATCGCTTTCGCTACTATATGTTATTAAACTTGTCTGCTCACCTTTACACTATGTGTATTGACCCTATTTTAATTTATGTGATAGATGTTTAGGATGCTATGCTATGCTTGCTGTTATGGAATCAAGTTAGGAGGTCTAGAAACTTCACATTTAAATATGAGTTGTCGAAACAATATTTGTCTTTGAGAACACTATGTCTGTAATAACTGTTTTACTTTATATGTTATGGTATGGGACATGACGTTAAATATTTGGTAATTATAGTTGTTGTGGATTCTCCTGGACAATCTGTTTCGCTTAGTGCCGCGCCCTGATATTTCCGCCATTGGTTGGAGTGTGACAGTTACTTACACTAATTATTTAATCATTTATTATTTAGACATGTTAATAATTTAAGTAATTAAATTTAAAGAAAAATAAGTGATGATGTGGAAAATGTAAGTATTTTTGTATGGTTGGAGTTGAAATTGGGGTTTTTTAAGGATTTGTAAGGATTTTTATGGATTTGTAAGGATATGATGTGGCAGCTGACTAGGCAGGTAAGGGCGCCTAATGGCTCCCCTAGCATTGGTGATAGTATTATGCAATACTTTTTTAGGTGTTAAAGATTCATTTTGATATGTGTTATGAATGTTATTAAAGATTTACCATAAAGATCAAGATTTACCTCTAGATTTACCAAGCAAGTGGATGAACTCTTTGTCAAACTTAGGGATAGCTTTGTCTACTAAATAGTTAATCTTGTCTACCAAATAGTTAACCTTGTCTACCAAATAGTTAATCTTTTTGTAGTATAAATACTAGCTCAAGGTAGAAGGAAAAATGCACCTCATGTATACACTTTCATATGTTATACAATTCTCTTCTTCTTTCTCTTGTAACACTTCTAAAGTTCTTAAAGTTTTAGCACTAATCTTGTGTTAATTCTTGTTATATTATAACACGTTATCAGCACAAGGCTCTAGCCAAGGAAACGTTCAAGCAATTATGATCAAAGTAAGCATTTGATTAATATATAAACTATAATTGTTATGATAAACTAATACCAGTGCAGATGTATCTTACGATGAATATACGATCGTTGTTGGACTACAAAAACGTAACATGTCTTTTTATGTATTGTGAGATTGTTTTCCTTTAGGAGACCCTGTTATCCAGACACTTCTATCATAAAAACAATTAAGTCCCATACTTAAAAAATGAAAAATAAAATAAAGAGACTGAAAGACTTGATAGCACTTGTATTTATTTAAGCATCTAACTTTTATTTATACGCACATACTGACATTTAATTTAGAGTTTACATTCATGTATACTAACATTTATTATATATACATATACATATATATATATATAACCGTTGTACAACGGCTATAAAACGGTAAAATAACCGTTACAAAACGGTTATAATTTACCACTATAAATAACCAATTATCAATCTCATTTTTTCCACAGCAAACACTCTTCTTCTCAAAGTTATTCAAGAAATTTTTTTGAAGATGATTCACCCGATTTTAATATTGGCCTGCATAATATTAATATTGTTGCCGACCTTAATATATGAGCTTCCACCTCATCTTTTTAGTGCTTATGTATTCATTTATTTGTTTATAGCTGTACCTTTGTATGTTATCTCATTTTTAATGAGTATTTAGATTTTAATATTTATCTTATTTATGTTTAGCAACAAAATGGCAAACATCGCAAAAATTGAATTCCCGGCTCTTAATATCACCGGAGAAAATTATATGCCGTGGATGGCACATGTTAAGCGACATCTCAAGTCAATGGGTGTTTTGGAAACGATAACGGAGTGGAACGAATGTAGCGATCAAGACAAGGCAAAAGCCGATGTCTTCCTCCCTAAACACATTGATAAGATGTTGCAATTTTAATATTCAAATTTTGAGGATCCATACGTTTTGTGGGAAGATTTAAAAAGCAGATTTGATAATCAAAGGGAAGTTTTACTTCCCACTGCTAGAGATGAATGGAACAATCTCAGGTTCCAAGATTTTAAAAAGGTTAATGAATACACCTCTGCTTTGTTCAGGATATGCTCAACGCTCCGATTCTGTGGGCAAACTGTTACGGAGGAAGATATGTTGGAGAAAACTTTCTCCGCATTTCATGCATCAAATATAAACTTGCAACAACAATATCGGTTGCAAAGGTTTCAAAGATATTCTGATCTAAATTCATTTCTCCTCGTAGCAGAGAAAAACAATGAGCTACTAATGAAAAATCATCAAGGTCGTTCCACTGGATCATTAGCCATTCCAGAAGCAAATGCTGTTATTAATAACGATACTAAAGACTCTGGAAGAAAATGGGGACGAGGCCGTGGCTGTGGCCATTTTGGTAAAGGTAATGGTCGCAATTATTCCTTCAAAAGAAATAATAATTTCCGAGGTAATTCCCATGGTCGTGGACGTGGTCGCGGTCGTGGTCGAAATCAAAGAACCCCCAATTATCACACTCCATAAAATACCAATCCCAACCAGTATAACAAAAGGAATGAAGCTGGTAGGTCCGAAAACAATGGCACTTCTTGTTTCAGATGTGGAAGTGCAAACCATTGGTCAAAGGCTTTTCGTACACCTTCACATTTATAGGAACTTTACCAAGCCTCTCTCAAAAGAAAAGAAAAGGAGATGAACCATGTGGATAATTTTAATGATATCAACGTCGAAATGAATGTCGCCGACTTTACCAATAACATGGAACTCTGAAACAAATGTTGCTAAACCATAATAATTATATGCAACAATTATGTAATTTCCTTTATTATAAGTGTCTTTATTATGTTTCAGTAGTCTTTCTTTTTGTGTAACGTTTTCAACTAATAAATAAACTTCTTATTATAAAATAATTCACAATGCCTTTGTTACTTATTATTATTTCTCTTTATATTTTCAAGATTAAAATGAATACCACTGGAGCACAAGAGCAGACAAATGATGCAGATATATGTATAGCGGATAGTGGAGCCACACACACTATACTTAAATCTAAGAAATATTTTTATGAGTTGAAACCAACAAAAGGAACCGTTGATACAATATCAGGTCCTACAAACTTGATAGAAGGAGTGGGAAAAGGTAATTTAATATTACCAAATGGTACAAAGCTCTTAATAGAGAATGCTTTATTTTCCCCAAAATCAACAAGAAACTTGTTGAGTTTCAAAAACATATATCATAACGGATATGATACTCAGTCAAGGACTGTTGATAATAAGAAATATTTACACATCATGAGCAAAGATCATATATTGGAAAACTGCCAATGCTCCACTCTGGTTTGCATTATACACACATTAATGTGCCTCAAGCACATATGGCAGTAAAGGAAAGTTCTTGTGATCCTGAGACATTTAACTTATGGCATGACAGACTAGGCCATCCAGGATCTACAATGATGAAAATAATTATTGAAAACACACATGGACATCCATTAAAATATCAAAAGATCCCCCAATCAGATAAAATACCTCTATGTATCTCTTGTTCACTTGGAAAACTAATTACAAGGCCTTCGTCCTTAAAAGTTGACAAGGAATCACCAATGTTTCTTGAAAGAATTCAAGGTGATATATGTGGACCAATTCATCCACCATGTGGACCGTTTAGATATTTCATGGTCTTGATAGACGCATCCAGCAGATGGTCTCATGTCTCTTTATTATCAACTCGTAATGTTGCCTTTGCAAAATTTCTTGCTCAAATTATTAAACTACGAGCGCATTTCCCTGATTACACTGTTAAAAGGGTGAGACTTGATAATGCTAGTGAATTTACATCACATGCTTTTAATGATTATTGTATGTCTGTGGGAATTGTTGTCGAACACCCTGTTGCTCATGTACACACACAAAATGGCTTAGCTGAATCATTGATCAAACGTTTACAGCTAATCGCTAGACCATTAATAATGAGAACAAAACTTCCTGTGTTGATTTGGGGTCATGCAATTTTACATGCTGGATCACTGATTCGTGTGAGACCAAGTGCAAATCACAAGCACTCACTACAAGAAATTTGGTGCTTTACCAACACAAAGTATGTGTGGGAAAAAGCATATAGTGTGTTGGTAGTTGTCTTTACCTACACATAAATTAAGTGTAATGATGTGTAGACTTATGACTGTGGATATAGGCCATTACCCGCACATAAGTTATGTGTAGGTATTTAGCAAGCTATACCTACACATATATGTGTGGCTAAAAGGCATTTATATGTGTGGTTAAAAGTACAACAATTTGTTTAGAAGGCATTTGATGTGGCATCTGACGTGGCAGGTGATGTGGCATCCGACGTGGCAGGTGATGTGGCATCCGACGTGCCAGGTGATGTGGCATCCAACGTGCCAGGTGATGTGGCATCCGACGTGGCGGATGACGTGGCATGAATATATGTGTAGGTAAAAGTAATCTTATATGTAGGTAAAAGTAATATTATGTGTAGGTAAATGTTGAAGATGTGTTGGTATTGATCTTAATATGTGTTGAAACAAATGTAAACTAAAAGGCAGTAAAATCATACATAATGTCACAAACGTCACCATTGATTAATACATGAAACAAAGTGCCAATTTGATTAATACATGAAACAAATGTAAACTACAAGGCAGTAAAATCATGAATAATCAAAAGGCTTGTCAAATTAACAAGAGAATCAAGAGTTGGATCTTGACCATTGTCAACCGGCAAGCACACCTGCACCAGCCACAGCTCTAAGGATGTTAGCACCTCCACCCTTGAACAATGATTTGATACCCTCCTTTTTCACGATTTGGTTGAACGCGTCAAATGTGTTCTTGTACTTGACGGCTTCCCCAGATGTCATCATCATTCTTCTTCGCACTGTGTCAATCGGGTACGAGGCTAGACTAGCTCCGTTTGTGATCAACCAACCGAGTGCAAAGCTAGCAAAGAAATTATCCAGTAGTAAAATTGACAACAAACCGCTCCCAAATCAGCTTATGTATGTATACACACACACATATATAACAAAACTAACCTGCAATGATCCGGTGAGGAGAATTGGTTTGAGAGAGTCATACATTCCGAAATACAGACCACAGTAAACAAAAATACCGGCAGCTGAAAGAGGGAACCCACGGTATAACCCAGCAATGCCGTCTGATGCGTATGTCTTCTTGTAAACGTCGATTAAACCGTTGAACTGCCTCTCGCCACCCTTCTTCGCTGCCTTAGCGTCATTGGCTAAACGAGTTCTAGCATAATTTAGAAAGAATACAAAGACAAGAGAGGAAGCACCAGCAAAACCACAAGACGCGATGTTACCACCAAACACTTTCCAGTAAGGATCGCGGTCTTTCTTAAAGTTGAACAAACTCTTGAAGTAATCCTTTAACGCAAAGTTAAGTGCATGTAGGGTTCAACAATACCACAAATTCAGAAAACTTGAATACACACTGAATACAAAATGCCATTAAAAAGATATTGAAATGAACCTGTGTAGGAAAGTAACGGATAACATTCGCAACATTTCCTCTCCACAAAGACATGACACCTTCATCCCTGATTGTTCTTTTGAAACATTCTCCAATGGCCTTGTATGGTTCAGAAAGATGGCCAGTCTTAAGCATCTCATCTTGGTTTTGGATCAAAAGTTTGACACGCTCGATTGGAGGAGCAGCAGCAGTTTTAGATACAGCAGCTGAAACCCCACCCACATGAAAGTTAATAGCGAATCCAGTAAGCCCTTTCTCTGCTGGCGTTTGAACAAAAACGGGAGGAGCATTTGCAGCCACCAATGATTGTGTCACTGGATAGCTGAACCCTGCGTTTTTGTAGTTCCCGTAAATGAATTGCTTCTGAGTTGAAGCGAGTTTGTTGAGGCCGCCATACGGAGCTAGAGCGTGTTGCGAAAGGTGTAGCTGGCTAGCTACCCTCCTGACAGTTAGATGATGGTTTTGATCTGCCATTGAGTTTCAAATGATATTCCTACAACACTAATGTTGGTTCTAAGCCTGCTGTAAGCTGAATCATACAACTAATAAACCATAAAAAACAACACGAAATCAAACCATATCATATTTTAATTTATTGAAGTGGCCAACTTTCTTCATTTTTACAACTGAATCAGTTATCACATATTCACACCCTATTGAGAACAATGGAAGTCAGTGTTCTATTTTGCAATAACTCACCATAACACATTGAGAAATAAAACTTAGTGCAGGAGTAACACCATATGTTCCCACCATCATCCTCCAAGTTTATAATATATATACTGCCAATTTCCATGAGGAAGAATTCTTTTCTGGGTTTCTTCATCAACCTTTCATCAAAGCGAAATTCACAAGTGTCATGTACAAATTCATCAATCATGAACAATAGTTTTCGTATTCATAATTAACACATAAACTTTTGAAAAGTGAAAAGAAATGGACAAAAAAAAAAGTGTTTGGTCAACCAGACCTGGCATGACTTGTAACCCATACTCAAAAAGTTACATGTTTGACACCCACTCGAATGGCTCATTTTGACATTTCTAGCAACTGAAAAGAGGATTCAAAGCATATGAATGTAAAGTAACCAGTTGGATGACAATTGTGTGTAATTTTATATTTATATATATGGTCATAGGTGACGAGAAGAAAAGGTGAACAAACCATTTCAGAAGATGCATGTTCAACGATGAGGTCATACACAGGCCGAGGGGCACGTATATGCCAAATATGTGAATAAGAAGTGCATACAAATAAGAAATCACATGTGCAGTAACAAAAAAAAGACTTTACAAACTTGACCATTATAATAGAAAAAAGAGATATACAAACCTAAAGTATGGTAAAGTTCCTCATGACACCTTGACACTCAAGCTCCAAAACACTGTCCTGTATAATAATAATAAGAAATGGTTGATACCCAAAAATAGGTGTGTAGGTGGGGGAGTGAGCGAAATACTTTCAGTGGTGGAAATGCATCGACTTTATGCTACTTTGTTTGGGATATGTGCAAGCTTACTAGTGGTGGAGATACTTAGCTGTGTGACGATGAGCTAAAGATCCACTGTGAGTGCTAGCGTCACTTGCAATTAATATTTAACAAAAAAAAGTTTGTGGGTTGTTGTTGGGGGCACCCAAAGCTGCAGGAAGAAATGCTTCTTTTTGCTCTCCTATATAAATTGCAAAACAGTTGAAAGATTGCATCATTAAGAAATTGGTAATAAACCTCCACATTCATAATATGGTTGAAGGGAAGGAACATACCAAGCTCAGTAGTGGCAACGTCATTTGAGCATAAACCTCATCGGTCTCGACATCTACCTGATGACACTCTTGAGTCACACGATGAAGATATAAAGAATAGAAACAAAAATTAAAGAAACCGGAAACAAAAAAGAAACAAAATGGTTATAAGTTATAACTATAAAAAATTGCTTCATATAAATCCTAAATTACTTCATTCAAAATTAAGACAATTACTGTAATGATATTGTTTTTTTTAATCATTTATGCCAAAATAATTTTATAACAAATTAAAAAATTGAAAAGTACGTTCTACCCAATCGGACCATACAAAATATGACCCACCGAGCCCGTCCATTGTGCCACCTTTAACATGATTGGGATTGGGCAGCTGTAGGCATGCCTGTGAGGCCGGCCCCAGATCGTAACCCATCGGTTTCTCCATGGAGAGGAAAAACACCGGCTTACGGGACCTCTCCGTGTCCCCACAGGAAACCATGCCGCGTATCTAAATGAAAAAGTTACCTCTGTAGTCCTCCATATTGAAGATGCTAGCAAATTCACGATTTTGAGCCTACAAATATGAGAACTATTTAGAGCCTAGGAGATTCTATTGTATATGAATTATTGGAATATATAAAATAATAGTTAAACTCCAACTCTCTGGAATCATGCTTATATACTACATTGATTATGAGATGTAGAAAAAAGTATAAAAATACCTGAAGATGTCGCAATAATTGCTCATGAGCTTGATGGTTTTGAGATATTTCTTCACATGTATGATTAGATTTTACTATCTCTTTTCTGAAAGGATCTTCGGTGAGGTATGAATCTGGGAATGTCATTAACTTCAATATAAAACATTTGTGCATAGAGGAAAGTAATACTATGAACTCACTTTACCCGTAACGATTAAGAATGGGTGATTTTCAGTGATTGACGAGGATTATGAGCAATGGCAACCTTGTAACGGTTACAGCGGACCTCAATTCGTGCGCTAGGCCTCAGAGAGATGATTAATGGCTAACTGATATCACAGAACTCGAAAAGTAAAACCCTAAATATGCAAATCGATACAAAATTGACAGTAAAAACTCGTTGATTTATGGTAAATTTCATAACTCTGATTAATACACAGGTGAAACGTATCAATCAATGGAAAAAGCTCTTGATTCAATGATAATCCAAACATACCTGAAGATAGGCATAGGCTTAAACTACAGAGGGAGAAAAAAAGGATCAATCATATGATGAAGAGAGGCTGTAATCATTCTGAGATTTTGGATGAGCAGATAAAATGCGAAACTGGAAACCCAAACCTCCAAACCGCTTGTAACCTCCGGTAACCTCTGTAATTGGGGTTTGGGGGGGGGGGGGGGGGGGGGGGGAGAAAAGCAAAGGTGAGGGAGGGAAATAACCCGCCTTTTTTAGGTATTAAAGTCTAGGTAATATAGAAGCCTGACCGTTGCATCGTACCACTTATCAATGGTTAGATTGAAAGTGCACATGGATCAACCCATGTAGGCCCTATTGCTTTTAGGGGTGATAAACAGGTCGGGTTAGCGGGTTGACGGGTCCAACCGAACTCGAAAATCGTCTCAATCATATGAATCCTAACACGACACAAAATTTCGTGAGTTGACCCGAACACGACCCGTTCTACCCGAATTTTTTAATTTTTAATTTTTATTTGAAATTAGAATATTAAAATAAAATTTTACTTAAAAAGACAGAAATGTATATAATACAGTTATATTTGAATTATAAAATCTTATCCTAATTTCTATTTTTAAATTATACTTATAACTTAAAATACACACCTCATTTAATTTATGACATAAAACATATTGTACAAAAATATAATATAATATAAATGTATTAAATGGATCAACCTGCCAACCCGACCCCCGTTAACCTAAACGTGTTCAACTTGAAACTAACCCAAACCCGTTTATATTAAACTTAACACGCAAATTTCGTGTTAGGTTCGTGTCATGTTTTTTGGTCGCGACTGAATTTATCACCCCTAATTGCTCTTGTCCCCTCTAAAGAAGTCGTCCCTGAAGGAGAGATTTCTTGTAGTGGATGTCGTCAATTCATCGAATCCGAGTTGCCAAATCACTCATTGTCGTCTATGGTCAACATGACAGTGCCTACCACCACTGCCAGAGCAAGGCAGCAAGCTGTCACTGATGTTGTTTGTCACACCCCAACCGATGGCGGAAACATCGGGGCGTGGCACTGAGCGAAACAGATTGTCCTGAAGTTTCCATAACAACTATATTTACCAGATATTTAAAGCAACACGTCCCATACCATGTCATAAATGATAATACAAATATTACAGAAAAGATCTAGTCAAATTGTTCTGTTCCGACAACTCAGATTTTTATTACAGAAAATTGTTTATTGTTGACCTAGGTCTTTCCTAGCCTCGATTTCACAGCAAGGTAAGCAAATAAGCATCCTAAGCACCTGTCACATACGTTAAAGTAAAAGTCAATACACATAGTGTAAAGGTGAGCATACAAGTTTGATAATAGCATATAGAGTTCGAAAGCGTTACGCATAGCCAGCACGTACACAGAGTGAAATGAGGCATGTTAGTTATCGACATGAACCTATCGATACCAATGACTGGGGATTGACTGCCCAAGGCAGTTCGCGGTACATACTCACCACTGTGAGCCATGTAGGTAATTGTCCTTAACAACCCCCGAGTGAACGGGTGCTGAGTCCAAACTAATAGTACTATCATTGCTAAGGCAGGTAGACAGCATTCCACGTGTAAACATAACAAACAAGCATTCATTAAGTCACGTATACATGCGATGACGGTTAGCGTTTAAAGTATTGCGTAGTGTGTTCGATGTGATTTTATATAAGTAACGTATGTAACACCCAAAAGTGCGTAAAGCGAAAAGGGATCGAGTATACTCACAGCGGTTGATGGATTGAAGGGAGCGCTAGAGAGTAGGGTTAGCCTGAACAGATTGATAGCATAATGATAAGCGACGCGTAAAACGGAACAAGTGATAATGGGGTCGATCAGCAGTTCGATCGGATGGTAGTCCGATCGGACAGCCGATCGTTCGGGTGACAGTCCGCTCGGATGGTCATCCGGTCGGGTGACCTTTCGAGTGGATTGTTTCTTCCTTTGTGTTTGGATGTGTTTGTGTATGATGGCTTGACTTTTGAAGTTTTCGTTGTAGCATTTAGAAAACATAGAAGTATCACTACCTTTCAGGTCGGTCGATCGGACGGTCGTTCGATCGGATGACAACCCGATTGGTTGGACACTTTAGTGAGAACAAGTTCACAGCTGGTTGTCACTCAATCGGATGGTGGTTCGATCGGGTGGCATCCCTTGTGCATTGAACATGTTGAAAATTGTTTAAGTGTTGAAGTCTGACCATTACATGGTCAAGTGGCAGCCCGTTCGGATGGTAATCCGATCGGTCAGCACTTAGTTCAATGTTCATCCTTCGAAGTTTTGAAAATAAAGGTTAAGTGTGGAACCAAGGTGTAAATCGTTCGGGTGACAACCCGTTCGGATGCCAGTTCGATCGGACGACATTCCGTCCTGGTCGTTCCGTTCGACCTACACATGGTTGCGTTGATAGTTTGTCATTTTATCGAGATGTGTTGATATCGTGCTAACCAACAGAACCCCACCCTAAGCTCTAGTGACCCGATTGAACAGGAACCACCCAAGTTCAGTCAGTCCACCGGTTCAAGACGATTGTTCTTGGTTAACTCGGAATCGATAATCTCGTGGATAGAATACGGATCTTTAACCAATACAACCACAAGAATGAGTAGTAAGTCGGTACAAGCTCCGATTCTATCGGTTTTGAATGTATTGAGTGTAAAAGAGTTGAAAGAAAGTTGGAAAACCATCTTTCAATCCTTTTTGTCGTGAATATGTTTAGATCTAGGAAAGATCTTTGTTTGTTTATGTGGAAATCGGTTAGATCCAAGTCATTCTTGGTGGATTGAGGTCAAAACATGAAGTTCTCAAGAACACATGATGGCGTCATCCTAGAATACCTTGAATCTTGGTGATTTCATGGTTAAAAGTTATAATTCAAAAGATAGAAAGGTGTGGGAGTGCGTGTAGATTAAGGAAGTACAAGATTTAGGACAAGATCTTACCGGAATTGCGAGAAATCGAAGGAAAAAGCGAGCAAGAGCACTGGTCGGACATCAGAGAGCAAAAGTGGAAAGTTTGATGGTGACATGGGGTATTTATAGGGTTACCCAAAGTGGAAAGGAGCTGGTCGATCGGTTGGCGGCCCGATCGGACAGCTGGTCGATTTAGCGGCTGCTCGATCGAGCGGCTGATCGATCGGCCGGTCTCCTCGTCGATCGGCCATCTTATTCGAGGGTCTAGTGCGACGAGTTTTGTCGTTTCGATTGCGATTGCGAGCGTTGTGATGCAATAAAGTTTCCTAGTCAAATTACTTTTAATCCCAACTACAATATCAACATACAATCATCCTTATTTCGTATTCGTTTAGCGTTTGCGATTCGATTGCGATTGAGTTTCGATTGCGTTTCGATAGATTACCACATATAACATAAATAAGCATGCACAAGTAACACCTAAGGCACACACACACGTATAACAATAACCAAAATGCGTAATTCAAGTTGCGAGTGCGATTGCGATGAAGCGATTAAACAAACGATAAGTAGCGATTACCATGCGAATATTAATAGATACTCCACATAATACAACTAAAGCGAAAATAAAATAGGCTAATTACAAGTCAAAGATGTCAAAACGGGATTTGAGCAAGGAGAGACAGATCGCAATTAGTAATCTTTTCTTCCTTTGACTTCAATCTTGACTTTGACTTCCGAAACACGGGGTGTTACATTGTTACTATTGGATCATCGTGCACCCGTTACACCACCATTACGACTCCACGATTTCGTATCAGTTGTGCTTATTACGATCAATCCTAAGCACGCCAATTTCTCTTCGAGGGAAGCAAAAAAGGTTGTATCAAACGTGTACCAACCAAAGTCTGCCATGTGGATGAAGGGTAGTATTATCAATTCCCGTCCGGTACTAAAGATAAGATCTAAGTGAAATGTTATATTTAGTAATATATGTATATATATATATATATATATATATTATGTTATATATAAAAGTTTGGAAAATATATAATTATAATTAATATAAATTAATAAATCAAATAGGAGCCAAGTCGGAGCCTAGCTTGAAAAATTACCAACAAACCAAGCTTGAGCTTTAGATGGAGCTTGGAGCCCTTATAAGTTATTTTATATGTATCCAATATCTATACATATTGTACATTTCTAAATATGTGTAGGTATTTGTTTTGCCACATCACCTTATAAAAAAGATTTAAATATGTATTTTATATGCATTCAATATCTACACAATATCTGCACATATTGTACATTTCTAAATATGTGTAGACATTTGTTTTGCCACGTCATCAAAAAATATATATTTACTTATTTTATATATATCTAATATCTACACATATTGTACATTTAAACATGTGTAGGCATTTAATTTGCCACGTCATTTAAAAAAAATATAAAATAAATACATATTATCTTAGTTTATCTACATATTTTTTTGGAAAATTACAAGTTTTGTCCTTTATCTTTATACCACTTTTCAGGCGGTGTCCTTTTTAACAAATGTTGACAGGCGGTGTCCTTTACTATGTATTTTGTTGCAAGTTTAGTCCTTTACACCCAACCCGGTTAAAAAATTATGTTATTTGTTGACATGCAGTGTCCTTTACTAGGTATTTTGTTGCAAGTTTAGTCCTTTACCTATGTATTTTGTTGCAAGTTTAGTCCTTTTACACCCAACAATTAACGGGGTTTTTAACTGGGTTGGGTGTAAAGGACTAAACTTGCAACAAAATACCTAGTAAAGGACACCGCCTGAAAAGTGCTATAAAGATAAAGGACAAAACTTGTAATTTTTCCTATTTTAAAAATAAATAAATTATGTGTTGGCAAACATAATCATTTACCTACACATATATTAGTTTTTTTTACATATGTGTAGATAATTTACCTACACATGAAGAAAATTTGCCACATGTGTAGGTAATTTAATATTTAACCGATTGCCAATTTTGGGGGGAAATTTTCCCACCAACACCAATTGTGGCTAAAATCCATTACCAACACATATTAAGTGTTAATCATTAAGAAAATATATTATCAACCATTACCCACACATATACAAACATGTGTAGGTAAATTATGTGTGGGTAAACACCCTAATTTCTTGTAGTGACTCCCCACTACAACTTGTTTCTTGCCATGAGCCAGACATTTCCCACCTTAAAATTTTTTGGGTGTGCAGTGTATGTTCCTATTGCACCACCACAATGCACAAAAATGGGACCTCAAAGAAGGTTGGGAATATATGTTGGATATGAAACAGCCTCTATCATACGATATCTTGAACCTTTAACAGGTGATGTATTTAAAGCACGTTTTGATGACTGCCATTTTAACGAGGCAATGTTCCCAGCATTAGGGGGAGAAAAAAAAATGAGAAAATGATGTCTCATGGTGTGTGCCTTCATTGTCTCATCTTGATCCAAGAACAAAACAATGTGAGATAGAGGTTCAAAAGATAATACACTTGCAAGACATTGCAAATCAATTGCCTGATGCTTGAGTTACGAAATCTCATATACCAGCTGCTAATGCTCCAGCTCGAGTTGAGATCCCAAGTAAGGCAATAGATAATAAAATAGCTCATGAATCTCAAAAACGTTTGAAACGTGGAAGGCCAATCGGTTCAAAGGATAAGAATCCACGAAAAAGAAAAGCACTTGTAAAAGAAATTTACCGCAAAGAGAATGATCTTGATAAAACAGTAAATACCGAAACCTCTCATGAGAAAGATGTTGATGATACTAACAAAGAGATATCAATCAACTATGGTCATACACATATCATATGGAACCGATATGAAATGGAAAATATTGATGAGATATTTTCTTATTCTATAGCAAGTGACATCATGGGTGGAGATGATGATCCTGAACCAAAATATGTCAATAATTGTCAAAACAGACATGATTGGGATAAATGGAAAGGCGCTATGCAAGCTGAATTAGATTCACTCAACAAACAAAAGGTTTTTGGGTCTATTGTTGTTACACCTAAGGCTGTAAAGCCTGTAGGATATAAATGGGTTTTTTTTTGGGGGGGGGGTAGTTGCACGGACCTCCCATCCGCCGGAGTATTGCAACTCCGCAAGCTAGCTTAGCCCCATAGCTGCCTGGCGGTGATTACCCATGGTGAAGAGCCCCAACACCCCATAAGGGCATTACCGGGAATCGAACCGGTGACCTCAAGTAGAGGCCTGGGTGAGGCTGGCCAACTGGGTACGAAAACGAAATGAGAAAAATGAGGTTACAAGATATAAAGCGAGACTTGTAGCTCAAGGTTTTTCACAAAGGACAGGGATCGACTATGAAGAAACATATTCTCCCGTTATGGATCCTATTAGATACTTAATCAGCTTAGCAATTTCTAAAAAGTTAGAAAAATGCGTCTTATGGATGTCGTTACAGCTTACTTGTATGGATCACTTGATAATGACATCTATATGAAAGTTCCTGAAGGATTTAAACTTCCAGAAGCGTTAAGTTCAAAACCCAAAGAAATGTATTCGATCAAATTACAAAGATCTTTATATGGGTTGAAACAATCTGGAAGGATGTGGTACAATCGTTTGAGCGACTATTTGACAAATAAAGGTTATACAAATAATCTTATCTGTCCATGTGTCTTTATTAAGAAGACAACATCAGGATATGTGATCATAGCTGTAAATGTTGATGACCTAAATATAATTGGGACGCAAAAAGAAATTCATGAAGCAATTATTCTTTTAAAGAAAGAATTTGAAATGAAAGACCTTGGAAAAACCAAATATTGTCTTGGTTTACAAATTGAACATATGAGCAATGGAATACTTGTGCATCAAACGAATTATACTGAAAAGTTGTTGAAACGTTTCAATATGGACAAGTCAAATCCTTTAAGCACTCCAATGGTCGTTAGGTTACTTAATGTCGAAAATGATCCATTTCGTCCTTGTGAGGACAACAAAGAAGTTCTTGGTCCAGAAGTACCATACCTCAGTGCAATTGGAGCACTTATGTATCTTACGAATTGTACAAGACCTGCCATTTCTTTTGCAGTGAACTTGTTAGCAAGACCTGACATTTCTTTTGCAGTGAACTTGTTAGCAAGATTTAGTTCAGCTCCAACTAAAAGGCACTGGAATAGGATTAAACATATTTTTTGATATCTTCGAGGCACTGTTGATTTAGGTTTGTTTTATCCTAACGATTCAAAAGAACGGTTAGTTGGTTATGCAGATGCAGGTTATTTATCTGATCCTCATAAAGCAAAATCTCAAACTGGATATGTATTTATGAATGGAGGAACTGCGATTTCATGGCGTTCTTAGAAACAAACACTTGTCGCAACATCCTCAAATCATGCTGAAGTCATTGCACTACATGAAGCTTCAAGAGAATGTGTATGGCTAAGATCTATGTCACAACACATAGTGACTATGAAGATAATGCCGCCTGTGTCTCTCAAATGAAAGAAGGGTATATCAAAAGTGACAGAACAAAACATATAACACCAAGATTCTTTGCATATACTCGGGACCTTATTAAAGACAATCATGTCGAGATGAGATATGTCCAATCAAGCAACAATTCAGCCGATCTTTTCACAAAAGCACTACCTACAACAACTTTCAGGAAACATGTTCATGACATTGGAATGCGTCATGTACGGCGAATGTGATTCCTTACAAATTGCAAACTTGAGGGGGAGTTATAAACTGCACTCTTTTTCCCTTAGCTAAGGTTTTTTTCCCATTGGGTTTTTCTTTAGCAAGGTTTTTAATGAGGCAGTACTTAAAAACCCCGAAGTTTGCAAAGTGTCATCCAAGGGGGAGTGTTATGAATGTTATTAAAGATTTACCATAAAGATCAAGATTTACCTCTAGATTTACCAAGCAAGTGGATGAACTCTTTGTCAAACTTAGGGATAGCTTTGTCTACTAAATAGTTTATCTTGTCTACCAAATAGTTAATATTGTCTACCAAATAGTTAACCTTTTTGTAGTATAAATACTAGCTCAAGGTAGAAGGAAAAATGCACCTCATGTATACACTTTCATAAGTTATACAATTCTCTTCTTCTTTATCTTGTAACACTTCGAAAGTTCTTAAATTTTTAGCACTAATCTTGTGTTAATTCTTGTTATATTATAACAATATGTTCCTTCTTGATTATTCACGAAAACCATTTTCACACAGATATAACTATATTTGTAAAATAACTTCTTTCTCAAATAAATTTGTTTGCTGATCATGTTAATGAATGTATAAAATCTTTTGACATGCCTACAATTTTCATAGTGAAGGTGATGGTAGAAGAAGGGTTAGGTGAAAGTGGATGATAAAAAAACGTCTAAAACGTCTAATTATCAAATAAACACATATTTTATTAATATGCTAATAAAATTGGTTAATTGTGCGGTTTGCTTATTTAGACGTGTTAAAAATTCACTTTTTATCGTCATTTCGACGTTAATGTTTCATTATGTGAGTTTTTTTATCGTTTCGACTTATGATTCTGTTTATTTTGTAACACGCGTTTTTATATGGTTAACGCGTCAAATAACGTGTCACTAGCTATAACAAACTAACGCGTCGCCGCCGGCGCAACGCACGGCCTATGTCAAAAATCTAGTTATACTGAAACAAAAATAATAATAAAAAAAGAATAGTGTTTGTGTAGGAATAGGACTGTATCCCAAAAAATCTAAACCACAATCCAAAAAGACAAAAAGGCAATGCATGTGTTTGTGTAGGAATAGGACGGTGTCATTTAAAAGACATTTTTTAAATTCAATTAAAAAAACACTCTCATTCAAAATCAGGAAACACACAAACATATGAGGTTTGACATCATCAGGAAGTCCAGCAATGAACAGCGTATGAACTTCGTCTTGAAATGACGACGTATACAGCGGTGGTGCGTACGGAGTGGAGGTTGCCGGTGGTGGTACGAAGGTATGGTGGCAGGTGGTGGTTGTTTTGGTCAAAAATCAGACGAGGATAATGCAACCAAACTCTCTGTTACGGGGTATGATGCTTGAATTGGTAAACAATAATGAGGATCACTATGAAATGAATTGCACAGGAGACACAAAGATTTATACGAGGAAAAAGCCCTTGATCAATGAATGATCTCCGGCATAAAAAATCTCGGGTGATGGAAACTACCGATCACTGTAACAACTGTGCTTGTAATCACTATGAACAGTTCTATTATCAATAAAACAATGTTATTTGATCCCAATGTTTGTTTGATTGTGTTTTACATTTTTCATGTTTTGACTTTTGTTCAATTCCAAACTCTACATCACTTTCTGGAGAGTTATACGCAAACTAGTGCGTAACCGTACTCAGTTTAATGCGAGAAATACTCTGGAACATCAACATATACTCAACATACCTTAAATAACCTTTACATAACTTAGAAATAAGTTTTGAAGGCTTTGGTATGGCAAAAACAAGTTAATTCGTTTACAGGGACTGAATATGACAAACTGCGAAAGTATGTCAATTTGAACTGTAACGAACATTCCGGAACATAACCATAAGTTAAACACACCTTAAATATCCTTTACATAGCTTAGAAATAGGCTTTGAGGGGTTCGGTGTGCTAAAATAAACTTTTGGGTCATTCAGGGACTAAAAGTGTCAAAAAGTGCACAAGTTTGCATTTTCGCGCATAACTTACGTTCTGAATACATCTGGACATCCAAAAATTTATGTAAGCATGACTATATTTTATTTTAGTGTTCGCCTTAAGAAAAATCCATTCGTCGCGTCATTTGGATCGTTTTTCGCGCTTGTGCGCATTCCGTCGTAATTAACCGAACATCGCGACCGTACGGCCAAACGAACCGACATCCGAGATATTTTTGAGCATGTTTTAAGTTCCCTATACTTTAACTTCATTTTAGAGCTTTGAAATGGGGTTAACGGGCCTTAAACGTGTCAAAAATGACCTAAATACAGTTCAGGGACCAAACATGTAAATCTGCCAAACTTATGTGTAGCGCACCGCTAAACTTATATTGTAACGGTGCGCTAGCCTTGCACTGATCAGATTCAATGTTTTTAAACACAAGTTGCAACCAATTGATCCTTAACCACATGTTTTAAGTTGATGTGTGTAACACCTGTGTCATTTCAACCATCAAACAAATTCCAAACCAATGAAATATTGTATTTCATACTTTGGACTTGTAAAAATATGTGTATCGTTTGCACATATCAACTCTTGTTCGATTTCAAGCTTTAAATCGCTTTCTGGAAGGTTATACGCGCTCTGATGTGCAGATATAACCAGTTTAATCCAACGAACACTCCGGAATAGTGAAATAGGCTTAACATACCTTAAATAACCTTTACATAACTTATATATAAGTTTTGGAAGGTTTGGTATGGTGAAATCAAAGTTTAATCGCTTACAGGGACTAAAGTTGACAAACTGCGAAAGTATGTCAATTTGAACTGTAACGAACATTCCGGAACATAACCATAAGTTAAACACACCTTAAATATCCTTTGCATAGCTTAGAAATAGGCTTTGAGGGGTTTGGTGTGCTAAAATAAACTTTTGGAACATTCAGGGACTAAAAGTGTCAAAAAGTGCACAAGTTTGCATTTTCGCGCATAACTTACGTTCTGAATACATCCGGACATCCAAAAATTTATGAAAGCATGACTACATTATATTTTAGTGTTCGCCTTAAGAAAAATCCATTCGTTGCGTCATTTGGATCGTTTTTCGCGCTTGTGCGCATTTCGTCGTAATTAAGCGAACATCGCGTTCGTACGGCCAAACGAACCATCATCCGACATATTTTTGAACATGTTTCATGTCCACAATGTTTAGGCAACATTTTAGGGCCTTAAAGTTGGCTTTACGGGCCTTAGAAGTGTCGGAAATGGCCTTAAACACGTGCAGGGACTGAAACTGTCATTTTTCAAACATATGTGCAGATCAGAAGAGCCATGCGGCCCGCATTGTCTTTGGCTGATCCTGAAGCGGGCCGCTTCCCACTATCAGACCAGATTAAATGTATTAAACAGCTGGTTGCAGCTGTTTTGCACTCCTAATCCCACTCCCACATGTCAAATCCCTATGGTGTGTACATTTTGAGGCACCATAACATCCCGACAAGTGTACGGCCTTGATCGTTTCCCCTTTTCCAAGAAACGATCCTAACGGTTACCCGAAAACTATATATACCCATCCACCCCCATTGCATTTCTCACTAGAATTCTGATTTTGAGAGCTCTAAGTTGAAACCATTGTTTCATACCTGAGTTCTTGAGTCGGGATTAGCATTCGGGGACCCTGGGTTAGTATTCTTTCGTTCTTTTCCTTATTTTTACTGCTTTTCGAGTCAGAAAGTCAAACTTTGTTTGACTTTCAGCGTTGACCAGTAATGGTCAATGCGAAGTTCGTTTGAACTTCGCAACGTGAGTGTAATCACGTTGGTCGTAGTCCCTTGGGACTATGCCCACTGATTACCACGTTGTCTAGAGTCGTAGGGTAGGCGATCTAATAAATCGCCTATACCTTCGAACTCGACCCATTTGGTCGATCATTAGGATCCGACCAAATACATTAGGTGACCATAGTAGGTAGGGAATAACCTTCCGAGGTTATACCCTATGGTCACATCGTTTAAGTAGTTGTATGATAGGTAGTTTATATGCCTTAGGTAAATTACCAGAATACCCTTTTCATGTATAATTGGTAATTAAGCATATGTAACCTAAACCTTTGTCACATAACTGATTATGTAACATGTTTAGGCATATTCTACTTGTCATAGGACTAGTTAGGCGGTCCGAACGCGTTTCACGCGCACGACGCGTTAAAGTAGCATAAGCTTCCTAAACGGGTCGTAATGGGTCGATAAGACTTAGGTTAAGTTTCATTTAGCATGTAGGCCTTGTTAAACCATATCACATGAGTTCCTACACTCATTTGGTTTACAAACCCTAATGCTACCCAGTCTTCCGATGTAGGTCCGGTTTATTTACATAGTTATCTAAATTAGGTGCCGTTGATATCCGCGATCTCTAGCATTGTTTGGTTGTTATTCAAGGACTACTAAGCAATCTCAAGTGAGTACATAGACCCCTCTTTTACTGTTTTTCCAAACTGTTTTGGGGTGGAACACATGTGCCTACTTGTTACTTTCGTGCTTTCCTGTTTTCATATCATATACTGGTTATGTTCATTAGTACACTATTAGTACATTGATTTACATGACTTTTCTGCTTTGTATGTTAACTTAGCATACTTAGTACATTGTTTTACATTACATTTCTGTTGCATATGTTTACTCAGCATATGGACACATTATCTCAGTTCACATGCTATGTATGTCTGTTGTTGCATACTTAGTACAGATATTTCAGTTCACATGCTATGTATGTCTGTTGTTGCATACTTAGTACATATATTTCAGTTCACATGCTATGTATGTTTGTTGTTGCATACTTAGTACATACATTTCAGTTCACATGCTATGTATGTTTGTTGTTGCATACTTAGTACAGATATTTCAGTTTACATGCTATGTATGTATGTTGTTGCATACTTAGTACACTTATTATTCATTACATGCTTACATTTTGGCAATTGGTTTAAACATAGACATTGTACATTGTTGGTTTGGTTTGAGTAAGTGATTAAGTAACGAGGCGTGTGTAATATGATACAAGCATGGTGGATACGCCGCTGGTACTTCCTATATATAAGTGTTTGTATTGTATTACATATTGTAGCGTTATTTGAATCATTTCAGGTTGAGACATAGAACATTTTATACAAATAACATATTTTTCACAAGACATTGATTTACAAACAACTTATCTAATACAAACTCATTTTACATGGTTATTCATTTAACCATACATTATACATTATTTATACATATCATCTGATCTTATCGATTTTCAAATGATTTACAAAACAAAGCAAATAACAAGGTTCATGACTAAACATTTTCTCAAACATAAGTCATGAAACCTATTTTCACAAAACCTATGTATCTCACCGGCATTTTTATGCTGACGTACCATATTTTCACATGTGTTTTTCAGGAACTGTTGCATAAGATGATCAAGATACACATAGGCAGACTTGGGCTTTAGTGACAATAAAAGATGCAAGACTAGTTAATTATGTTGTATTTTCCTTGTTTGTTGAGACATTGTAACACTTTTATCAATAAAACGAAACTTCAATTGCCATGGATTTGAAACATTAATTCTGTTACAACACTCCCCGACGTTTCCGCCACGTTTTGTATGTTCCACGTGGTCGGGGTGTGACAGAAAAGATGGTATCAGAGCCAATGGTTATAGGGAATTAGGTTATTAGTAATGCTTTGACCTAGTCTATAACTTTCTTAGGACCCTAACGCGAGTTTACTTGCGTTTAGTCATAAAACAATACTGTCACCTATCCTTAGGTGACGACTACAACAAGAACATAAATTTCGAAACCGCTTTGAAAACTAATCATCTGTTCTAGGATGATTGATTACTAGGTTTTGAACCCTCTGTTATATGGTTTTGAACCCCTTTAAGTTTTCAAAAATCTCGTCAAGGTTTTGGGTTTTAAATAATGTGAACACGTGCAAACTGGAAGGGTGAATGCCTGTATTCTGGGTTTTCTGTCTAGGCAAGCACTTCGTATACATCTCATCAGACGCGAGACCAGTTGTGCTTACCTGGGAATTCTTGGGATGAGTGTTCACTTATAGGCGAGCATGTCTTCGCAATACATTATTTTTGACCCATTTACTTTGATTAGTCACTGTGTGTAGATTGTTTGCTTTGTAAAGCGAACAAATGACCACTATCCTTGCCTTCATCAGATTTGTTTCATCTCATTCTTTTCGTCTAAATCACTCACTCGTTTCCTTTCATGTTTCCTCTTTTAGAATGCCTCCTCGACGCGATAATCAGATGGATAATGCCGAACTGGCGGGAATCATCGCACAGCAAATGGCTGTTGCCTTCCCTAATCTTTATGCTCAAATGATGCAGACCATCAACAACAACAATCCTCCCTGCAACTTCAAGAGTTTCAACTCAGCTAAACCGCTCAAGTTTAGTGGTTCAGAGGGAGCAACTGGGCTTCTTCAATGGTTTGAGAGCATTGAGAATACGTTCCGTCACGTTCAGTGTCCTGAAAATCGCAAGGTTGAGTTTTCTTCGAGCGTGTTTCAGAAGAGGGCTCTTACGTGGTGGAACGGGATTATGAGAGACCGGGGTGCTGAGATTGCACTAGCACAGACTTGGGCCGAGCTTAGAACTCTTATGATGAGGGAGTTCTGTCCTCGTCACGAACTATGAGCTTTGGAAAGAGAATTTGATGATTTGAAGCAAGACAGTGGGGAACATCGAGCCTATACTGACCGTTTTGAAGAATTGAGCCTGCTGTGTCCTGCTATGGTTACTCCTGTGGATAAGGCGATCGAGAAATATACTGATGGTCTTCCTGACCTAGTTCAGGATATTGTTACTGGCAGCAACCCTACTACTGTCAGACAAGCCATTGAATTGTCAGCTACTCTAACTGAATCCCACATCAGAAAGAAAAAGCTTTTCCGGAAAGGTGACAAGAAACCAGTCGAGGAATCAAAGATCATGGATGAACAGACTGGATCCCATAAGGAGTCAAGGAAGCGTAAGGCTTCACAGAATTTTGCGATTGCTGCTCAACCCAACCAAAACATCCGCCACCAACCAGCTCAGCCTCCTGTAAGGAAACCTTATGCCGGTACTGCACCGATATGCGACAAATGTAATGCACACCACTTAGCTCACCTACAGTGTCGTTTGTGTGCATCATGTGGGCGACTCGGTCACCTGGCAAATGCTTGTCGTTTTACCCCAAACCAAGCTGGTCCAAACCAACCTCAAGTAAATCCTGCTCAAGCTCGTCTTCCACGAGGTCCTTGTTTCAACTGTAACGAGATGGGCCATTTCCGAAGAAATTGCCCAAAGATTGCTAATGCAAATCCAGCGCAGGGATGAGCATCGGAGCAACTAGAAGACAATGCTGTTTAGAAATAATCAAGCCTTATGTATTATTTTCTTTTTTTGTCGAGGTCCATGAAACAGTTGTTGTTGTGGTTGTTTATAAATAAATCTTCTTATTTTGCATTATATGTACAAATATGAATGGCATGTATAAACAACGTATCCCCTACAATACCAACAATCAAGGAATCGTATTCCTTGAAGAACAGATTACCCCGTAATTTCTTCCATCTTATTATCTCTTGCGTTTTCCACGGAAATCCTTAGTACCCGTCTCTTACAAAGAAACGAAGTACAAGGCGCAAGTTACAACTCTGTATGAATACCCAACGTACCACTATAAATTCTTAATAGGGTACCTAAGGGTATTTCCGTATATTCAAATTTTTGTGTTCCTTAATTCGAATATTGTGTTTTCTTGAAAACAAAATCGAATTTTTGGTAGATCTTCCTATCTTCATGGTTAGATTCTAATGATTTAAAGTGCCAAGTGGAATCCACGGATTGGATTTCTGGCGTGCTTTAAATATCCGTATCCAAAGACAACAACTTAATGGTTAAATTAAACAACTATGTGTTTATGTGCTTATGTGTTTCCTTTTATGTTGTTTGTGTGATCCAAGTTTTGTCATCCAAATCCTCGTAGAATCTTCCATATCTTCGTATAAGGGATTCATAGTAGGATACCCAAAGGTACTACATAAAATCCTTAATGGACTTCTACGTTGTAGTTAAGTCCCTTGGATTATAAAGTACTATTCAAAAAGTTAAATACATCCTACATCGGTGTAGTTAAATGTTTCTCTTAGGTAGTTGAGTTAAAGAGATCCTACGTCGATCTAAAGTTAAATACATCCTACGTCGGTGTAGTTAAATGTTTCTCTTAGGTAGTTGAGTTAAAGAGATCCTACGTCGATCTAAAGTTAAATACATCCTACGTCGGTGTAGTTAAATGTTTCTCTTTGGTAGTTGAGTTAAAGAGATCCTACGTCGATCTAAGTTAAATAGATTGGTTCGACAATCTAGTTAAATGCATCCTACGTCGGTGTAGTTAAATATTCCTCTTGGGTAGTTTCGTTGAAGAGATTGGTTCGACAATCTAGTTAAAGAGATCCTACGTCGATCTAAAGTTAAATACATCCTACGTCGGTGTAGTTAAATGTTTCTCTTGGTAGTTGAGTTAAAGAGATCCTACGTCGATCTAAGTTAAATAGATTGGTTCGACAATCTAGTTAAATGCATCCTACGTCGGTGTAGTTAAATATTCCTCTTGGGTAGTTTCGTTGAAGAGATTGGTTCGACAATCTAGTTAAAGAGATCCTACGTCGATCTAAGGTAAATAGATTGGTTCGACAATCTAGTTAAATATATCATATGTTTATGTAGTTAAATAGGCCCTCGGGTGGTCTAAGTTCAAGAGATTGTTTGTTGATCTAATCCTCTGGTGAACTAGTTAAAGGGACTCTGTTGCAGTCAAGTTAAGTCACCACAGGATTATTCGTTGATTTTTTCCCATACGCATTATGAAATGAACTGTGCGGACTGTGCAAGGAAATAAGTAATTATGGAGGCCTACATAATTATGGAATTCAGTGCACAGAAACCACAGGAAGTTTTGTCATGTGTTAGGACCTATAGTAGTAACAAGAGTAATGATACGGGAAAAGTCTTGGACTTGACCAATGTCATATATTCTTATACTCCCCAATTCTGATTTCAAGCACACACAAGTTTCCTATGATATTTCTTCACGGGAAATGTTCTCCTGTCTATAGTTCAAAACTCCATGTTTTGTTACTACAAGGACTTCACTTTGAGGGTTGACATCTTTGCTAAGAATCCTAACATGGCCTAGAGTTTTACTTAAGGGCTCAATGGATTTGTCTAAAGGCAAAACCGTCACAGCTGTCTCCACAAGTTTCCTCTAAAACTAAATTTCGGGACGAAATTTCCTAAAGTAGGGGAGACTGTAACACCTGTGTCATTTCAACCATCAAACAAATTCCAAACCAATGAAATATTGTATTTCATACTTTGGACTTGTAAAAATATGTGTATCGTTTGCACATATCAACTCTTGTTCGATTTCAAGCTTTAAATCGCTTTCTGGAAGGTTATACGCGCTCTGATGTGCAGATATAACCAGTTTAATCCAACGAACACTCCGGAATAGTGAAATAGGCTTAACATACCTTAAATAACCTTTACATAACTTATATATAAGTTTTGGAAGGTTTGGTATGGTGAAATCAAAGTTTAATCGCTTACAGGGACTAAAGTTGACAAACTGCGAAAGTATGTCAATTTGAACTGTAACGAACATTCCGGAACATAACCATAAGTTAAACACACCTTAAATATCCTTTGCATAGCTTAGAAATAGGCTTTGAGGGGTTTGGTGTGCTAAAATAAACTTTTGGAACATTCAGGGACTAAAAGTGTCAAAAAGTGCACAAGTTTGCATTTTCGCGCATAACTTACGTTCTGAATACATCCGGACATCCAAAAATTTATGAAAGCATGACTACATTATATTTTAGTGTTCGCCTTAAGAAAAATCCATTCGTTGCGTCATTTGGATCGTTTTTCGCGCTTGTGCGCATTTCGTCGTAATTAAGCGAACATCGCGTTCGTACGGCCAAACGAACCATCATCCGACATATTTTTGAACATGTTTCATGTCCACAATGTTTAGGCAACATTTTAGGGCCTTAAAGTTGGCTTTACGGGCCTTAGAAGTGTCGGAAATGGCCTTAAACACGTGCAGGGACTGAAACTGTCATTTTTCAAACATATGTGCAGATCAGAAGGGCCATGCGGCCCGCATTGTCTTTGGCTGATCCTGAAGCGGGCCGCTTCCCACTATCAGACCAGATTAAATGTATTAAACAGCTGGTTGCAGCTGTTTTGCACTCCTAATCCCACTCCCACATGTCAAATCCCTATGGTGTGTACATTTTGAGGCACCATAACATCCCGACAAGTGTACGGCCTTGATCTTTTCCCCTTTTCCAAGAAACGATCCTAACGGTTACCCGAAAACTATATATACCCATCCACCCCCATTGCATTTCTCACTAGAATTCTGATTTTGAGAGCTCTAAGTTGAAACCATTGTTTCATACCTGAGTTCTTGAGTCGGGATTAGCATTTGGGGACCCTGGGTTAGTATTCTTTCGTTCTTTTCCTTATTTTTACTGCTTTTCGAGTCAGAAAGTCAAACTTTGTTTGACTTTCAGCGTTGACCAGTAATGGTCAATGCGAAGTTCGTTTGAACTTCGCAACGTGAGTGTAATCACGTTGGTCGTAGTCCCTTGGGACTATGCCCACTGATTACCACGTTGTCTAGAGTCGTAGGGTAGGCGATCTAATAAATCGCCTATACCTTCGAACTCGACCCATTTGGTCGATCATTAGGATCCGACCAAATACATTAGGTGACCATAGTAGGTAGGGAATAACCTTCCGAGGTTATACCCTATGGTCACATCGTTTAAGTAGTTGTATGATAGGTAGTTTATATGCCTTAGGTAAATTACCAGAATACCCTTTTCATGTATAATTGGTAATTAAGCATATGTAACCTAAACCTTTGTCACATAACTGATTATGTAACATGTTTAGGCATATTCTACTTGTCATAGGACTAGTTAGGCGGTCCGAACGCGTTTCACGCGCACGACGCGTTAAAGTAGCATAAGCTTCCTAAACGGGTCGTAATGGGTCGATAAGACTTAGGTTAAGTTTCATTTAGCATGTAGGCCTTGTTAAACCATATCACATGAGTTCCTACACTCATTTGGTTTACAAACCCTAATGCTACCCAGTCTTCCGATGTAGGTCCGGTTTATTTACATAGTTATCTAAATTAGGTGCCGTTGATATCCGCGATCTCTAGCATTGTTTGGTTGTTATTCAAGGACTACTAAGCAATCTCAAGTGAGTACATAGACCCCTCTTTTACTGTTTTTCCAAACTGTTTTGGGGTGGAACACATGTGCCTACTTGTTACTTTCGTGCTTTCCTGTTTTCATATCATATACTGGTTATGTTCATTAGTACACTATTAGTACATTGATTTACATGACTTTTCTGCTTTGTATGTTAACTTAGCATACTTAGTACATCGTTTTACATTACATTTCTGTTGCATATGTTTACTCAGCATATGGACACATTATCTCAGTTCACATGCTATGTATGTCTGTTGTTGCATACTTAGTACAGATATTTCAGTTCACATGCTATGTATGTCTGTTGTTGCATACTTAGTACATATATTTCAGTTCACATGCTATGTATGTTTGTTGTTGCATACTTAGTACATACATTTCAGTTCACATGCTATGTATGTTTGTTGTTGCATACTTAGTACAGATATTTCAGTTTACATGCTATGTATGTATGTTGTTGCATACTTAGTACACTTATTATTCATTACATGCTTACATTTTGGCAATTGGTTTAAACATAGACATTGTACATTGTTGGTTTGGTTTGAGTAAGTGATTAAGTAACGAGGCGTGTGTAATATGATACAAGCATGGTGGATACGCCGCTGGTACTTCCTATATATAAGTGTTTGTATTGTATTACATATTGTAGCGTTATTTGAATCATTTCAGGTTGAGACATAGAACATTTTATACAAATAACATATTTTTCACAAGACATTGATTTACAAACAACTTATCTAATACAAACTCATTTTACATGGTTATTCATTTAACCATACATTATACATTATTTATACATATCATCTGATCTTATCGATTTTCAAATGATTTACAAAACAAAGCAAATAACAAGGTTCATGACTAAACATTTTCTCAAACATAAGTCATGAAACCTATTTTCACAAAACCTATGTATCTCACCGGCATTTTTATGCTGACGTAGCATATTTTCACATGTGTTTTTCAGGAACTGTTGCATAAGATGATCAAGATACACATAGGCAGACTTGGGCTTTAGTGACAATAAAAGATGCAAGACTAGTTAATTATGTTGTATTTTCCTTGTTTGTTGAGACATTGTAACACTTTTATCAATAAAACGAAACTTCAATTGCCATGGATTTGAAACATTAATTCTGTTACAACACTCCCCGACGTTTCCGCCACGTTTTGTATGTTCCACGTGGTCGGGGTGTGACAATGTGTCACTAAGTTAAGGAGCATATGTGGTTCCATAACATTCCGACAAGTGTACGGACTAGATCTTTTCCCCTTTTCCAAGAAACGATCTCAACGGTGGACCGAAAACTATAAATACCCCATCACCCCTTTGCAAAAATTACTAGAAATTTGATTTGAGAAACTCTAAGTTGAAACATTAGTTTCATACCTGAGATTTTCGAATCGAGTTTAGCATTCGGGGACCCTTCGTAAGTATTCTTTCGTTCTTTTCCTTATTTTACTGCTTTTCGAGTCAGAAAGTCAAACTTTGTTTGACTTTCAGCGTTGACCAGTAATGGTCAATGCGAAGTTCGTTTGAACTTCGAAACGTGAGTGTAATCACGTTGGTCATAGTCCCTTGGGACTATGCCCACTGATTACCACGTTGTCTAGAGTCGTAGGGTAGGCGATCTAATAAATCGCCTATACCTTCGAACTCGACCCAGTTTGGTCGATCATTAGGATCCGACCAAACACAGTAGGTGACCATAGTAGGTAGGGAATAACCTTCCGAGGTTATACCCTATGGTCACATCGTTTAAGTAGTTGTATGATAGGTAGTTTATATGCCTTAGGTAAATTACCAGAATACCCTTTTCATTCATAATTGGTAATTTAGCATATGTAACCTAAACTTTTGTCATATAACTGATTATGTAACATGTTTAGGCATATAACACTTATCATAGGACTAGTTAGGCGGTCCAAACGCGTTTCACGCGCACGACGCGTTAAAGTAGCATAAGCTTCCTAAACGGGTCGTAATGGGTCAATAAGACTTAGGTTAAGTTTCATTTAGCATGTAGGCTTTGTTAAACCATATCACGTGAGTTCCTACACTCATTTGGTTTACAAACCCTAATGCTACCCAGTCTTCCGACGTAGGTCCGGTTTATTAACATAGTTACCTATATTAGGTGCCGTTTGATTCCGAGATCTATAGCATTATTTGGTGGTTATCTTTTGACAACTGAGCAATCTTAAGTGAGTACATAGACCCCTCTTTTACTGTTTTCCAAACTGTTTTGGGGTGGAACACATGTGCCTACTCGTTACTTTCATGCTTTCCTGTTTTCACATCATATACTGCTATGTTCGTTAGTACATTGTAGTACATGATTTCATTACATCTTATGCTAGGTGTGCCCATTGTGTGCATTACTTGGTACATTGTTTTACATTACATTTCATGCTAGGTGTGCCCATTGTGTGCATTACTTAGTACATTGTTTTACATGACATTTTATGCTAGGTGTGCCCATTGTGTGCATTACTTAGTACATTGTTTTACATGACATTTCATGCTAGGTGTGCCCATTGTGTGCATTACTTAGTACATTGTTTTACATGACATTTCATGCTAGGTGTGCCCATTGTGTGCATTACTTAGTACATCGTTTTACATGACATTTCACGCTATGTATGTTCATTTGATTACATACTTAGTGCATTATTTTCACATGCTTACATTTTGGTATGACATTTGGTTTGTTTACATGGGACAATACATTCATTAACACCGATCATGCCGTTCGTTAGTAGGTAGTGGTACCATAGGAATTGACAACTCCCGTTCCGGACATCCCAGGGAAAGGGGACAGAAAGGAATGACCGAATTCGTTGATATAAGACAGATAGACCTTTAATTTGTTTAAAGGGTTTATCACCACAGTCACAAGGCTTGGATGTATGCATTTTCACAATACCGCATAGATGTTCATATTAAATAGTAGCATGCATTTACACAAAACATAACTTTGATTTAAACCAAGTTTTACTTCAATACTTTGTTTTTGTGCATATGGTTTAGTTGAGACATTTCACTTGCCATACATGACATTTTGACATAGACATTTGACATGGATATTCGACATAGACATTTGACATGGATATTTGACATAGACATTTTGACATGATTTACCTTTGACACAAACACTTTTGACATTAGTTTTACATACTACATGATTTACATCTTGACATGAACAATTTGACATATTATTCAATACATTTTGACAATTGGTTTAAACATAGACTTCTTACATTGGTTGGTTTGGTTGATTAAGTGATTAAGTAACGATGCGTGTGTAATATGATACAAGCATGGTGGATACGCCGCTGGTACTTCCTATATATAAGTGTTTGTATGGTATTACATGTCGTAACGTTATTTGAATCATTTCAATATTGAGACATAGAACATTTTATACAAATAACATATTTTTCACAAGACATTGATTTACAAACAAGTTATCTTATACAAACACATTTTTACATGGTTATTTATTTAAACCTGACATTTACTAATACATATCATTTGATCTTATTGTTTTCAAATGATTTACAAGACAAAGCAAATTACAAGGTTCATGACTAAACATTTTTCTTAAACATAAGTCATGAATCCTATTTTCACAAACCTATGTATCTCACAGGCATTTTTATGCTGACGTACCTATTTTCACATGTGTTTTCAGGAGCTTTTCCGTAAGATGTTGATCTTGATACTAGGGCGGACCTGTGCCTTAGAGACTTTAAAAGAAGATAGACTATGTTTAATTATGTTCTGAACTCCTTAATTCCTGTTTAAGACAATGTAACACCTTTGTTTATAAATAAAATACAACTTTGTATGCCATGGTTATGAAACAATTAATTCTGTTGCAACACGCCCCGATGTTTCCGCCGCGATTTGTTGTTTTACGCGGTCGGGGTGTGACAGAAGAGTTGGTATCAGAGCCAATGGTTATAGGGAATTAGGTTATTAGTAATGCTTTGACCTAGACTATAACTTTTCTAGGAACCTAACACAAGTTATCTTGTGTTTAGATCTTAAAACATGTACATCACCTATCCTTAGGTGATTAACAAAACAAGGAGCCAAAATTTTTTTTCCGAAACGATTTTTGAAAAAAAAACAATCATCTGTTTTTGAATGATTTATTACAAGGTTTTGAACCCTCAATTGTAAGGTTTTAAACCCTCTGTTATATGGTTTTGAACCCTTTTCAGTATTGGTTTTTGGCCTTGTGCCTTCAAATTTTCAAAATCCCGTCAAACGTTTTGGGTTTTAAATAATGTGAACATGTGCAAACTGGAAGGGTGAATGCCTGTATTCTGGGTTTTCTGTCTAGGCAAGCACTTCGTATACATCTCAACCAGACGCGAGACCAGTTGTGCTTACCTGGGAATTCTTGGAGTGAGTGTTCACTTATAGGCGAGCATGTCTTCGCTAATACATTATTTTGACCCATTTACTTTGATTAGTCACTGTGTGTCGTTTGTTTGCTTTGTGATAGGAACGAATGACCACCATCTTTGCTGTTTGCAATTCTTGTTTTTATCATCTCATTCTTTTCATCCAATCATCTCACTCGTTCCTTTTCATGTTTTCCTCTTTTAGAATGCCTCCTCGACGCGAGAACCAGATAGCTACTGCTGAACTGGCAGAAATTATTGCGCAGCAGATGGCTGCTCAATTCCCAAATCTCTTTGCTCAATGGCAACAAGCCAACAACAACAACAATGGTCCGTGCAAATACAAGGATTTTAATCAGGCTAAACCACTCAAGTTTAGTGGTTCTGAAGGAGCGACTGGGCTTCTTCAGTGGTTTGAAAGCATAGAGAATACTTTTCGCCACGTGCAGTGTCTCGAAAATCGCAAAGTCGAGTTTGCTTCGAGCGTATTTCAGAAGAGGGCTTTGACATGGTGGAACGGGGTTATGAGGGACCAAGGTGCAGAAGTTGCTCTCGCACAGACATGGGCTGAACTTAGAGCCCTTATGATGAGGGAATTCTGTCCTCGTCATGAGCAACGAGCGTTGGAGAAGGAGTTTGATGAGCTGAAGCAAGATAGTGGTGAGCATAGGGCTTATACGGATCGGTTTGAAGAGTTGAGTTTGCTTTGCCCGACTATGGTTACTCCACTTGACAAGGCTATCGAAAGATACATCGACGGCCTACCTGACTCGGTACAAGACATTCTTACTGGTAGTGAACCTGCCACACTCCGTCAGGCGATCGAATTATCAGCGACATTGACTGAGTCGCAGATCCGGAAGAACAAGTTACACCGGAAGGGTGACAAGGGCAAGGAACAATCAGCTGACAAGGTGGATAGCAAGAAAGGTCAAAACGGGAATGGAAAGAACTCTGGTTCTTCGAAGAGGGCAAAGAAGCGTAAGGCTTCCCAAAATTTTGCTATCACTGCCCAAGCTAATCAGGCAGCTCCCAACCAACCCGCACAACCGCCAGCAAAGAAACCCTATACAGGGAATGCACCTTTGTGCAATAGATGCAACAGTCACCACCAGCCGCAACTTCCATGCCGTTTCTGTACTAACTGTGGGAAGTCAGGCCATCTTGCCAATGTTTGTAGGTCTGCTCAGAATCCCGCGGTTCAGAACCCGGCTCAACAAGTTGCTCAGCAACAGGGTCAAGCTGCAAGACCACAATACCCACCAGGTGCTTGTTACAATTGTGGGGATCTGACCCACTACAGGAATCGGTGCCCAAGACTGGCGAACCAGAACCAGAACCAGAATCCGGCTCCGGCTCGAGGCCGAGTCTTTAACATGAATGCCCAAGAGGCACAGGCTGACGATAATGTGGTGAACGGTACGTTCTTTATTAATAATCAGCCTGCATCTGTTCTTTTTGATTCTGGTGCCGATAAGAGTTTCGTGTCTTTGTCCTTTGAGCAAATGCTTCGCGTGTCTAGAACGAAACTAGGCAAATCTTTGACAGTAGAAGTTGCTAGTGGTGAACCCATTATTCTTGATTCTGTTCTTCGCAACTGTCAGTTGAATCTTAACGACCATCTTTTTCCTATTGACCTCGCGCCTATGCAACTTGGAAGCTTCGACGTTATTGTGGGAATGGATTGGTTATCCAAGCATCACGCAGAGATAGTTTGTTCTAAGAAGATTGTTCGTGTGCCGCTTTTGACAGGCGAGATCCTGCAGGTTCAAGGTGAGAAGCCTACCGGTGGTCTCAAACTCATGTCTTGTTTTAAAGCTCGGAAGTATCTACGGAAGAACTATGTGGCTTTCTTAGCACATGTTACAGAAGATAAAGGCAAGGGTAAATCTATTTCAGATATTCCTGTCGTTCGGGATTATTCTGAAGTGTTCCCTGAAGATTTACCTGGTCTACCTCCAGCACGCCAAGTCGAGTTCCGCATTGATCTCGTACCTGGTGCAAATCCCGTTGCCAGAACTCCATATCGTCTTGCACCGTCTGAGATGCAAGAGTTGTCCAAACAGCTTCAGGAGCTCTCTGACAAAGGTTTTATACGTCCTAGTTTTTCACCTTGGGGTGCTCCCGTTCTTTTTGTAAAGAAGAAGGATGGATCCTTTAGGATGTGTATCGATTATCGTGAGCTTAACAAGCTTACCATCAAAAATCGATATCCCCTACCTCGCATAGACGACCTCTTTGATCAGTTACAAGGCGCTTCTTATTTTTCAAAGATTGATCTGCGATCTGGATATCATCAACTTCGGGTGCAAGAAGAAGACATTCCGAAGACAGCGTTCCGTACTCGTTATGGGCATTATGAATTCACAGTCATGCCATTCGGTTTGACTAATGCTCCTGCTGTTTTCATGGACTTAATGAATAGGGTCTGCAAACCTTATTTGGATCAGTTCGTCATTGTTTTTATTGACGACATCTTGATATACTCTAAGACGCGAGCTGACCACGAGCAACATCTTCGTCTTACCCTAGAACTCCTAAAGAACGAACAACTTTTCGCAAAATTCTCCAAGTGCGAATTTTGGCTTAAAGAAGTTCAATTTTTGGGGCATGTTATCAACGAACGAGGTATTCATGTAGATCCCTCCAAGATCAGTGCGATCAAGGATTGGGATACGCCTACTACTCCCACTGAAGTTCGTTCTTTTCTTGGTCTAGCGGGTTATTATCGCCGCTTCATTGAAAACTTCTCTAAGATTGCAGTTCCTCTAACTGCTCTAACTCAGAAGAAAATGCCCTTTTATTGGGGATACAAACAAGAGGAAGCTTTTCAACATTTGAAGCAGAAGCTTTGCGATGCACCTGTTCTATCATTGCCTGAGGGTGATGATGATTTTGTTGTGTATTGTGATGCGTCAAAATTGGGTCTTGGCTGTGTTCTTATGCAAAGGAGCAAAGTCATAGCTTATGCATCGAGGCAGTTGAAGATTCATGAGAAGAACTACACCACTCATGATCTTGAGTTGGGTGCAGTTGTCTTTGCTCTCAAGATCTGGAGACATTATTTGTACGGTACAAAATGTGTGGTTTTCACTGACCACAAAAGTCTTCAGCATATCTTCAACCAGAAAGAACTCAACATGAGACAGCGACGTTGGGTTGAGCTTTTAAACGACTATGACTGCGAAATTCGCTACCATCCTGGTAAGGCGAATGTCGTAGCTGATGCATTGAGTCGTAAGGAACGTACTAAGCTTCATTGTGTACGTGTTCAATCTGTTATTCAAGCTCGATCCGATATTCAAGCACGCATTTCTCAGTCTCAACAATCTTGTGTTTCACAAGGTTTGATGGATAAGGAATTTCCCTATCACATAACACCTGCTCTGGAACTAAAGGACAATGGATCATATTACTTCATGGACCGTTTGTGGGTCCCAAGCCAGGATGATCTTCGTACCTTGCTTATGGATGAAGCCCATAAGTCTCGTTATTCTATTCATCCGGGCTCAGATAAAATGTATAAGGATCTTCGTATTCATTATTGGTGGCCTGGTATGAAGAAAGACATTGCCTTATACGTATCCAAATGCCTTACTTGTCTAAAGGTTAAGGCTGAACATCAGCGTCCTTCGGGTTTATTGGAGCAACCAGAGATCCCAGTTTGGAAATGGGAAAACATTACTATGGATCTTGTTACCAAACTCCCGCGCACAAAGAAAGGTCATGATGCCATCTGGGTAGTCGTTGATCGTCTTACAAAGTCAGCACATTTCTTGCCAATCCGTGAGGATTTTCCTACTGACAGACTTGCTCAAATCTATGTAGATGAAATTGTGGCTCGACATGGTGTTCCTTTGAACATCATTTCTGACAGAGATGCTCGTTTCACTTCTCATTTTTGGAGAACCATGCAATCTGCTATGGGAACCCAACTTAATCTGAGCACAGCTTATCATCCGCAAACGGATGGTCAATCTGAGAGAACAATCCAGACTCTGGAGGATATGCTTAGAGCTTGTGTGATCGATTTTGGTGGTAGCTGGGATTTACATCTTAAATTGATTGAATTCTCCTACAACAACAGTTATCACACCAGCATCAAAATGGCTCCTTTCGAGGCTCTCTATGGTCGAAAATGTCGTTCACCAGTCTGCTGGAATGAGATTGGCGAGGCTCAACTTACTGGACCTGCCCTCATTTTAGAGACAACTGACAAGGTCAAGAAAGTTCGTGATAACCTTCAGGCAGCTAGAAGCCGTCAGAAGATTTACGCGGACCCAAAACGCAAAGCCTTGGAATTTCAAGTCGGTGATCGAGTATTACTTAAGGTCTCACCTTGGAAAGGTGTGATCAGATTTGGAAAGAAAGGAAAACTTGCACCTAGATACGTTGGACCATTCAAGATCGTCGAAAGAATCGGAAAGGTAGCCTACAGACTTGAGTTACCTCCTGAACTTGGAAATGTTCATCCAACTTTTCACATATCAAATCTCAAGAAGTGTACAGCTGATGAGAACTACTCCATACCGCTTGACGAAATTCGTGTTGGCAAAACACTGAAATTTGTTGAGAAACCAGTGGAAATCATGGAACGTGAAGTCAAGTGGCTTAAACGCAAGCGCATTCCTTTGGTCAAAGTTCGCTGGGAAGCTAAACGTGGACCCGAGTTTACTTGGGAACGCGAAGATCAAATGAAAGCGAAATATCCACATCTTTTTCCACGAGTTTCCTCTAAATAAATTTCGGGACGAAATTTCCACAAGTAGGGGAGACTGTAACAACTGTGCTTGTAATCACTATGAACAGTTCTATTATCAATAAAACAATGTTATTTGATCCCAATGTTTGTTTGATTGTGTTTTACATTTTTCATGTTTTGACTTTTGTTCAATTCCAAACTCTACATCACTTTCTAGAGAGTTATACGCAAACTAGTGCGTAACCGTACTCAGTTTAATGCGAGAAATACTCTGGAACATCAACATATACTCAACATACCTTAAATAACCTTTACATAACTTAGAAATAAGTTTTGAAGGCTTTGGTATGGCAAAAACAAGTTAATTCGTTTACAGGGACTGAATATGACAAACTGCGAAAGTATGTCAATTTGAACTGTAACGAACATTCCGGAACATAACCATAAGTTAAACACACCTTAAATATCCTTTACATAGCTTAGAAATAGGCTTTGAGGGGTTCGGTGTGCTAAAATAAACTTTTGGGTCATTCAGGGACTAAAAGTGTCAAAAAGTGCACAAGTTTGCATTTTCGCGCATAACTTACGTTCTGAATACATCTGGACATCCAAAAATTTATGTAAGCATGACTATATTTTATTTTAGTGTTCGCCTTAAGAAAAATCCATTCGTCGCGTCATTTGGATCGTTTTTCGCGCTTGTGCGCATTCCGTCGTAATTAACCGAACATCGCGACCGTACGGCCAAACGAACCGACATCCGAGATATTTTTGAGCATGTTTTAAGTTCCCTATACTTTAACTTCATTTTAGAGCTTTTAAATGGGGTTAACGGGCCTTAAACGTGTCAAAAATGACCTAAATACAGTTCAGGGACCAAACATGTAAATCTGCCAAACTTATGTGTAGCGCACCGCTAAACTTATATTGTAACGGTGCGCTAGCCTTGCACTGATCAGATTCAATGTTTTTAAAAACAAGTTGCAACCAATTGATCCTTAACCACATGTTTTAAGTTGATGTGTCACTAAGTTAAGGAGCATATGTGGTTCCATAACATTCCGACAAGTGTACGGACTAGATCTTTCCCCCTTTTCCAAGAAACGATCTCAACGGTGGACCGAAAACTATAAATACCCCATCACCCCTTTGCAAAAATTACTAGAAATTTGATTTGAGAAACTCTAAGTTGAAACATTAGTTTCATACCTGAGATTTTCGAATCGAGTTTAGCATTCGGGGACCCTTCGTAAGTATTCTTTCGTTCTTTTCCTTATTTTACTGCTTTTCGAGTCAGAAAGTCAAACTTTGTTTGACTTTCAGCGTTGACCAGTAATGGTCAATGCGAAGTTCGTTTGAACTTCGCAACGTGAGTGTAATCACGTTGGTCATAGTCCCTTGGGACTATGCCCACTGATTACCACGTTGTCTAGAGTCGTAGGGTAGGCGATCTAATAAATCGCCTATACCTTCGAACTCGACCCAGTTTGGTCGATCATTAGGATCCGACCAAACACAGTAGGTGACCATAGTAGGTAGGGAATAACCTTCCGAGGTTATACCCTATGGTCACATCGTTTAAGTAGTTGTATGATAGGTAGTTTATATGCCTTAGGTAAATTACCAGAATACCCTTTTCATTCATAATTGGTAATTTAGCATATGTAACCTAAACTTTTGTCATATAACTGATTATGTAACATGTTTAGGCATATAACACTTATCATAGGACTAGTTAGGCGGTCCAAACGCGTTTCACGCGCACGACGCGTTAAAGTAGCATAAGCTTCCTAAACGGGTCGTAATGGGTCAATAAGACTTAGGTTAAGTTTCATTTAGCATGTAGGCTTTGTTAAACCATATCACGTGAGTTCCTACACTCATTTGGTTTACAAACCCTAATGCTACCCAGTCTTCCGACGTAGGTCCGGTTTATTAACATAGTTACCTATATTAGGTGCCGTTTGATTCCGAGATCTATAGCATTATTTGGTGGTTATCTTTTGACAACTGAGCAATCTTAAGTGAGTACATAGACCCCTCTTTTACTGTTTTCCAAACTGTTTTGGGGTGGAACACATGTGCCTACTCGTTACTTTCATGCTTTCCTGTTTTCACATCATATACTGCTATGTTCGTTAGTACATTATAGTACATGATTTCATTACATCTTATGCTAGGTGTGCCCATTGTGTGCATTACTTGGTACATTGTTTTACATTACATTTCATGCTAGGTGTGCCCATTGTGTGCATTACTTAGTACATTGTTTTACATGACATTTTATGCTAGGTGTGCCCATTGTGTGCATTACTTAGTACATTGTTTTACATGACATTTCATGCTAGGTGTGCCCATTGTGTGCATTACTTAGTACATTGTTTTACATGACATTTCATGCTAGGTGTGCCCATTGTGTGCATTACTTAGTACATCGTTTTACATGACATTTCACGCTATGTATGTTCATTTGATTACATACTTAGTGCATTATTTTCACATGCTTACATTTTGGTATGACATTTGGTTTGTTTACATGGGACAATACATTCATTAACACCGATCATGCCGTTCGTTAGTAGGTAGTGGTACCATAGGAATTGACAACTCCCGTTCCGGACATCCCAGGGAAAGGGGACAGAAAGGAATGACCGAATTCGTTGATATAAGACAGATAGACCTTTAATTTGTTTAAAGGGTTTATCACCACAGTCACAAGGCTTGGATGTATGCATTTTCACAATACCGCATAGATGTTCATATTAAATAGTAGCATGCATTTACACAAAACATAACTTTGATTTAAACCAAGTTTTACTTCAATACTTTGTTTTTGTGCATATGGTTTAGTTGAGACATTTCACTTGCCATACATGACATTTTGACATAGACATTTGACATGGATATTCGACATAGACATTTGACATGGATATTTGACATAGACATTTTGACATGATTTACCTTTGACACAAACACTTTTGACATTAGTTTTACATACTACATGATTTACATCTTGACATGAACAATTTGACATATTATTCAATACATTTTGACAATTGGTTTAAACATAGACTTCTTACATTGGTTGGTTTGGTTGATTAAGTGATTAAGTAACGATGCGTGTGTAATATGATACAAGCATGGTGGATACGCCGCTGGTACTTCCTATATATAAGTGTTTGTATGGTATTACATGTCGTAACGTTATTTGAATCATTTCAATATTGAGACATAGAACATTTTATACAAATAACATATTTTTCACAAGACATTGATTTACAAACAAGTTATCTTATACAAACACATTTTTACATGGTTATTTATTTAAACCTGACATTTACTAATACATATCATTTGATCTTATTGTTTTCAAATGATTTACAAGACAAAGCAAATTACAAGGTTCATGACTAAACATTTTTCTTAAACATAAGTCATGAATCCTATTTTCACAAACCTATGTATCTCACAGGCATTTTTATGCTGACGTACCTATTTTCACATGTGTTTTCAGGAGCTTTTCCGTAAGATGTTGATCTTGATACTAGGGCGGACCTGTGCCTTAGAGACTTTAAAAGAAGATAGACTATGTTTAATTATGTTCTGAACTCCTTAATTCCTGTTTAAGACAATGTAACACCTTTGTTTATAAATAAAATACAACTTTGTATGCCATGGTTATGAAACAATTAATTCTGTTGCAACACGCCCCGATGTTTCCGCCGCGATTTGTTGTTTTACGCGGTCGGGGTGTGACAATCACCAACTCAAATTAAACAATAATCCTTTTACAACTTAGGATGATAGCGAGCTAAGTACAAGGATCACTATAGTGTATCGTGTAGAAACGTATGAAAAATGCTTAAGTGTTTTGCCGAGAGCTGGTGAGTGTAGTTGTACGAGTGTGTGTAGCCAAAAAATAGCCAAGTGTTGTCTAATTAGCTCGCTACCCCTTTTAAATTTAGTAAAATATCTAAATAACTAACTATCCGCAATTCATGCCTTCTCCCCACGATCTCCATAACGTTCACCATGGTCAAGCACGTGCGGAATAAACGTGGAATATTCTCCAGGAACATTACCAAGAATAAGTCCAAGCTGGTACTCCTGCAAAACAATACCGAAATCATAGCAGACAATCATTAGTATAAGGATCCTTAGGATGATCCATGATCCTGATCCTGAAGCACTTCTGAGGATCACTAACTGACACAGAAGTAAGGATCACCAAGCAGGATAATAATTGAGGATCACGGGTCATTAAGAAATCCTCCCCTAACAATTTCCCCCAAAATATAAGGAGTAATATTGTAAATAAACGAGTTGTATTTTGTTGATCTTATCCGCAACAAACTAACGGATAAATAGCCGTTAAGATCGAACTAGCCGTTGCAAACCTGACGTCACTGAAGTGACTATCCTGCAAATCATCATTATAAATAGGAGTTAGAGATAGGATCAATTTGCATTTAAATCCAAGAGAAACTCCCTTTAAATTCTCATCCGAAGATCAATCAGGTATCTCTTTTCCTATTTCTCCTTCTCTTACTCTGTTTTTCTTTGTTTACCAACATCACGTTAAGAATGATGCTCCGGTCCTCCCCCGCCAAGGATCACCAGAAGGATAGCCCCTTGAAGAGTCAAGGGATCATCAAAGATTCAGCGAATGAGAGGTGTTGCTTTACTGATCCACAAGTAGATAAGATCTGGTACTGCTTTCCGGCGAACACCTTTTTCAAACCCTTCGATCCCACTGTTCTGAGCGACTATATTTCTGAGACATGGGTAGCTTTTCCTGTTACCCCATTCACCATAGGATACACCTATCCTTTTCCAGCCTTTACCCAATCCTTTTTCTCCCTTACCGGCATCTCCTACATCCAAGCTATGCCGATGATCTGGAGGGTCTTATATACCCTTGAAAGGATCATAGAGCAGGAAGGGATTGATTTAGGAATGTCGGAACTGGCAGAGATGTATGATCTCACGACATTTGGATCCCACCGATATCTGTTTAAGCGAAAACCCGGTGAAGAACACCCCATTTTTAAAGCCACCAAGAACGATACAAACTGGAAACGACGTTTTTTCTTTGTCAGAAGGGATTCCATTCCAAACGGAAAGGATCTACCAAGGAAGTGGTCCACTCATGGTAGGACAGAGGATCCTGAGAAGGATCACCAGATAGTCTTGTTTTTGTATACGGATCACTAACACCCTTTTGTTTTATGTTATACAGCTGTCTCTGTTTTGCACCTCATACCATCACCTACCACCAAGGAAAAGCTTGCTGCTTTTAGAAGGCTTGAACCTGTAACCAGATCATTCAAGACAGACACCCAGGATTCACAAGAAGTATCCTCAGGTTCTATCACCATGTCAAGTAAGTATCCTGTTCTTTGTATAGTTAAAGACTTAAATAAATAGTTAAATAGAAATAGGATAAGGATACTTATCTGTTTTGAATGTGTAGGTGCCGGAAAAGCTTCCAAGCCTGCCTCCCAGTTCAACATTGCCGATCTTGACACTGTTCGATCCAGAAAGAAGAAGGCCACTGCCAGCCCTAGTGTCTCCATCCCCAAGGCACCCACTAAAGGAAGGGGTGGCAAGAAGAGGAAAAACTCTGAGATAGAGGATCTACAAGGCCTGCCACTGATCCGCCACCAGTTCCTTGAATACTTCAATGACGTGAGGATCACCAATTCTGCCTAGGTATCCTACTTATTTGAGGATCACTTGATCTTGAACTGCTTTGTCTTTTTTGCAGAAATTTGCTGAGATTGAAGACTACGTGGGGAGCGTTGAGGAGCTGGATAAGAAGATTGTTGACCTCCAACAAGTTGCAGTGCTCAAGGATCTTAAGATTGCTGATCTCGAAAAAGCCCTTCAAGACGCCAAGACTCAGACAGCTAAAATCTTGATCGACATTGACTACGAGAAGCATGATCTCATAGAAGGTGCAAAGGTCTCCGCTGCCATCACAATGTACAAGACAAAACTGAAGATGGCCTAGGAAGCTTAAGATCCTGACTTCGACAGAAGCAGCTGGGATGTTGAAGGCTGGAAGGCGAGGTTAGCTGATCTGGAAGATGATGAGGAGGCTGAGGAGGTTTTGGCGATCGAGGCTGGAGGCAGTGCGAAGGATCAGGTGAAGGATACCGAAGCTGGAGGGGATGAAGATGCAGCGAAGGTGTAGGCTGCATGATTGGGCAATGATGGACATTTCTAGACGTAGCCGGAGCCCAATTTTTTAAATTCGGTAGTAGTTTGTTTTGTGGTTGTGCTGTTTTGAAATAATGATGGTCTGTATTTGAACAATAGTTTTAGGATTAAGGATCTAGGATCCTTTGGATAATAGGTAGGATTACAAATGGTGGAGGGATCCTCTGTTTGGGGGATGAAGCCATTGTGATCCCGCCGCCTTTGATTTCCTGCACTTGCTATAACCGCATAAACAATGGACACCCGTTGCCAACCCATGTGGACGGGCCACGTTTTGCTGGTAGAAACGTGGGTTGGCAATTTTGACAACCTTCGACGGTTAAACCTTTGTTAATAAAATAACTTTAATCTTTTTTGGCTTATCTTGTGTTGTTATCCTTGTTTGTCCTTTTAATTTTCAATTGTTTTGATGTACACTTGTCTGAGTAAGAAAAGTTGAACAAATTAGATAAAAAAATATTTAGGATATGATCCAGGATCAAATATCCTATAGTTGAAAAATTCCAAAAAGTGGTATATTTTAAGGATCATGAGTTCAGTTGTCAAAGTATAAGGGTTATTCAAATAATCAATGAATAAAATCAAAATAGTTAAGGATCATACCTGGGGATCCAAGTTAGGATCCTAACCCTTAATACTATAACCAGGATAACCATAGGACAAACCTTAGTAAGAAGTAAGGATCAAGGATCCTTGGTTGTTAAACTTCGAAGACCTGAAATAGAACATAACTTGGGACTAAGCCATTATAAGATAAAGTTAGCAACTGGGGACAAGCCCAAAGGATAACTGGGGACAAGCCCAAGGATAACTGGGGACAAGCCCAAGGATAACTGGGGACAAGCCCAAGGATCGTGTGTGAACTGGAGTATGGCCCTAAGTGGCGACTATCCAAACTTAGTGGCATGAAAATGCCAAAACCTTGGCTAACGTGAAAATGTTAGAAACCTTAAGAACGGATGTATGGTACGTCTACCATTATACGTAGGATCCTAGGTATAGCCAGTACAATGGAATTATCAGCCCCTAAAATGAGTACTGGTCCCACTGCCATGAACTATACCAGGATCATCGTGCGCTACTGGCGGAACTGGGGTCAAGCCCAAATAATTGGGGTCAAACCCAAGTAACTGGTTGCTTTTGTGGATAACCATCCTTTTGCTAAGAGTACCTGAACCTTCAAAACTCAAAATCACGTGAAAGGGGGATAAAGGATGCAGGATCCTTATCCTTATGTGAGAAAGTAAGGAAATGAAATAGTTTAAGATTAGAATGTTACCAAAATGAGGATCATCTGTGCTTTAAGGATCCTTTAAGGATATTTATCATGTGAGGATCATGGATCCTTATCACATGAAGTATTTCTTCAAATGGACAGCATTCCAGGCTCTAGGTAGCAAATCACCTTCCATTGTTAGCAATCGATATGCCCCCTTTCCTGCCTCAGCTTCAATCAAGTAAGGTCCTTCCCATTTTGGTGCCAACTTTCCATCAGCAGGATTGGTGGTATTCTGAAATGCTTTCCTTAGTACCATATCACCAACTTGGAATTTCCTGATCCTGACATTTTTGTTGTAGGCTCCAGCCATTCTTTGCTGATAACTGGCCATCCTTATCCTTGCCAAATCTCTGATTTCTTCTATAGTATCCAGGTCTTGAACCAAGTTCTCATCATTTTCCTCAGGATCACGAATACTTTTTCTAGCAGTTGGAACCACCATTTCTGTAGGGATCACTGATTCTGCCCCAAATACCAAAGAGAATGGAGTTTGGCCTGTAGCATTCTTAGGAGTTGTCCTATCAGCCCAAAGCACATAAGGTAGTTCTTCTGCCCATTTCCCTTTCTTGGATCCAAGCTTCTTCTTCAAATTGTTGATGATGATCTTATTGGAGGATTCTGCCTGACCATTAGCTTGTGGGTGGACTGGTGTTGATGTTATCATCTTAATCCCCCAACAGTCACAAAAGTTAGTAGTTCTGCCCCCAATGAATTGGGAACCATTATCGCATATAATTTCAGAAGGAATACCAAATCTAGTTATAATATTTCTTTTAATGAAGGATATAACTTCCTTTTCTCTGACTTGGGCAAAAGCTTCAGCCTCTATCCACTTGGAGAAGTAATCAGTCATAGCAAGCATGAACACTTTTCCACCAGGTGCCTTAGGGAGCTTACCAACTATATCCATACCCCATCTCATAAATGGCCAAGAGAAGGATATAGGATGCAAAAATTCAGCTGGTTGATGAAGGATATTGCTGTGTCTCTGACAAGGATCACATTTCTTAGCATACTCCACAGCATCTCTCTTCATGGTTGGCCAATAGTATCCTGTCCTCAGGATCCTTGAGAATAATGCCCTGCCCCCAGTGTGGTTTCCACAATCTCCTTCATGGAAGTCTTTTAAAACTTCTTGGATTTCAGGATCCTCAATGCATCTTAAATATGGTCCTGCAAGAGATCGTTTATACAACATATTATTTAAAATTGTGAATTGAGATACCTTAATTTTGAAAGCCCTAGGGTTTTCTCCTGTAGGAATCTCTCCATGTTGTAAGTATCTCATGATTGGGAGGATCCATGATCCTGAATGAGTTTGAGTATCCTCACTAGGGATAATTGTAGAATCCTCTCCTATTTCCATAGCCACATGATCCTCGATGGTAGGAGCCAGGATATGGATAATGGGGATACTTATATCCTCCGGGATCTTCAAAGATGATCCTAGATTAGCCAATGCATCAGCTTCTGCATTTTCTTCCCTTGGTACCTGTGTCAAACTAAAGGAAACAAAAGAGAGTGCCAATTCTTTGACTATCTCCAAATATTTGGTTAGCTTTTCACCTTTAACAGCATAGGATCCATTAAAGTGATTAGTGATTAACAAAGAATCTACATGTACCTCAAGATACCTGATCCTCATATGCTTAGCAATTTGCAAACCAGCTATCAAGGCTTCATATTCAGCCTCATTGTTAGTAGTTTGGAACTCACAAGCTATAGAGTGGGGTATTATGTCCCCCTGTGGTGATTTTAGTAGTATTCCAAGCCCTGTTCCTTTGACATTTGAGGATCCATCAATATAGAGTATCCAAGGATCCTTGGTCTCCTCTAGCTGCTGGACTTCTAATTCAGCTTCCTTTTGCAAATCACTACTGAAATCTACCACAAAGTCAGCTAATGCTTGGGATTTAATGGCTGTCTTGGGCTCATATCTTATATCATATGCACTAAGCTTCACCGCCCACTTAGCCATCCTTCCTGACATTTCAGGTTTCCTGAGGACATTCTTAATTGGAAAATTAGTTTTGACAATAATGGCATGAGTTTCAAAATAATGTCTCAATTTAGTAGATGTCATAATTAATGTAAGGATAAGTTTTTCTAAGTGTGAATACCTGGATTCAGCATCAAGTAAACTCTTACTTACATAATAGACAGGATGTTGTGTACCTTCGTGATCCTTAACAAGGACGACACTTACTGCTTTTGAGGATACCGCAAGATATAAGGATAACACATCTCCTTTTTCTGGTTTCATCAAGGCCGGGGCCGAGGATAGGTAATCCTTAAGAGCTCTTAAGGCACTTTCATGCTTCTCAGTCCACTCGAATTTCTTGTTCTTCCTTAGGATATCATAGAATTCCTTGCACTTTTCTGAGGATTTGGATCTGAATCTGTTTAAAGCTGCAATCCTGCCTGTTAACCTCTGAACATCCTTAGCATTGGCAGGGGACTTGATGTTCACTATAGCTTTGATTTGTTCTGGACTGGCTTCAATGCCTCTCTTTTTCACCATATATCCTAAGAATTTACCTGCTTTAACACCAAAGTGACATTTTGAAGGATTAAGTTTCATGTTATATTTGTCAAGGATATTGAATGCTTCCTCCAAGTCTCTTAGGTGATCCTCAGCCTTTTTTGATTTTACCACCATATCGTCTATGTAAACCTCCATAGTTTGTCCAATCTGATTCTTGAACATCATATTCACTAGCCTTTGATAAGTTGCACCTGCATTTCTTAGTTCGAATGGCATAGCAATATAACAGTATATACCAGTTGGAGTCATAAAGGCTGTATCCTCTTGATCGGATGGTTCCATCTGGATTTGTTGAAATCCAGATGAAGCATCCATAAAAGTTAACAGTTCATGACCCGCAGTTGCATCCACCATGGAGTCAATGTGGGGTAATGGGAAAGGATCCTTGGGACATGCCTTATTTAAATCAGTGAAATCGACACATACCCTCCACTTTCCGTTTTTCTTTTGAACAACAACCACATTGGCCAACCATCTAGGATACTTGACCTCTCTAATCATACCTGCTCGGAGTAATTTCTCTACCTCCTCCTGGATAATGGCATTTCTTTCTGGTGCAAATTTCCTCCTCTTTTGATGGATTGGTTTGAAGGACCTATCAATGCCAAGTTTGTGAGTGATTATATCTTTAGATATACCTGTCATGTCTTCGTGTTTCCATGCAAAGGTAGTCTTTCTCCTTTTGAGGAAGGATATGAGGTCTTCCTTTATTTCGCCAAGGATCCCTGATCCTATATAAATTTTAGATTCAGGATCATCAGGATCCATGAGGATTTCTACTACATCCTGTTCTCTTGCCTCCAAGACATCCCTTGGAGGATGCTTTAATTGCTATTGCTCCCTTGACTTTGATGCTGGTTTCATTGATGAGGTGTAGCAGTTCTTAGCTTCTTGCTGATCACTATCAATCTTCACTATTCCCCAAGGACTAGGAAGCTTCACACATTGATGATAAGTGGATGGGACTGCCTTCATATCATGTATCCAAGGCTTGCCAAGGATAACATTACAACAAGATAAACAGTCAATGACACAAAACTTTTGGTAAGAATGTAGGCCTTCGATATAGATTGGGAGTTTAATGTCCCCCAGAGTATTCTTAGTCTCGCCACTGAATCCCACGAGCACAGAGGATCTTGGTATGATATCGCATTCAGGAATATTCATCTTCTTGAGGACATCAAGCTGGATAATGTTCACAGAGCTTCCTCCGTCTATAAGGATCCTGCGAACAAAATGGTTAGAAATAAAAAGAGTGATAACCAAACCATCATGATGAGGATCCTGAATGTCAACACGATCATCCTCATCAAAAGTTATAACTTTTCCTTCGGAGACACTGGATGTTCGAATGGGTCTATCTCCATTATCCATCTTGGTTTCCTTTGCATGTCTTTTAGCTGCAGAGAAGGATGTTCCACAAATGTCTGATCCTCCAGAAATAAAGTTTATAACTTGTGCATCTGCTGGAGGGGCTGGAGCTTTCTCTGGGATCCTTTCAGGATCCTGAGTCCTTGACTTCTTTCTCCCCAATAATTCTTTCAAGTGCCCCTTGCTCAACAAGTATCCAATTTCTTTTCTCAGTGCGATGCATTCTTCTGTGAGATGCCCAAAATCTTCATGATATGCGCACCACTTTGACTTATCTTTAGTTGCAGCTGGTTTGTCATTTTTCCTGGGCCATCTAGCTTTATCACCTAAATTCTGCATCGTAAGGATTAGTTCATTGTTATCAACAGAAAAGCAATATTCGGAAATTGGAGGATAATCCTCATCATCCTCTTCTTGTTCAACAGCATGCACATTCTGGTTATCAGATTTGTTATAGGATCTGAACTTGTTGTTCTTGAATGAGGATCCTTGCTTCTCTTGCTTTGAGGATCCTGCTAACCTATCCTGGATCCTTTTGTCATCCTCTAGCCGGATGAACCTAAGGGCCCGGGTTCTTACCTCATCTAGATTCCTGCATGGTGTCATAACAAGATCATCATAGAATAATGAATCCCTAAGCAATCCCATTTTAAAGGCTTCAATAGCCGTAGCTATATCCAGGTTAGGGATATCTAAGGATTCTTTACTAAATTTAGTGATATAATCCCTTAATGATTCATTATGACCTTGGGTTATCCTATACAAATCACTAGTTAAACGCTCAAATTTTCTACTACAAGAAAACTGGTTATTAAATAGGTTAACTAGATTAGCAAACGAGGTAATAGAGTAAGGGGGAAGACTTAGCAGCCATTTAAGAGCCGATCTAGTAAGAGTGGATCCAAATCCCTTGCACAGACATGCTTCCTTTAACCTTTCTGGGATGGGATTGATCTCCATCCTTTCCCTGTACTGTGCTATGTGTTCTTCAGGATCTGTTGAACCGTCATACAACTTCATGGTAGGCACGTGGAACCTCTTAGGTATCTCAGCATCACAGATTAGTGGTGCAAAACGAGATATCTTGTGGCTCCCATCTGCAATCTCCGGGATAGGCTTGACCACTCCTGGGACACTTGATATCATATCCTTTAACTTTTGCAATTCTCTGGCCATGGCATGATTGATACCTGTATCCTGCATAAGGCCATGGTTAGTGGTATAAGAATTATTGAAAGTGTTACCTCCCATTGGATTCAAATTAGGAAGAGCGGATGTGAATCCATATTGTTGGGGCTCTGGAATGACCGATGGACCAGTAGAAGCAATGATCTGCATTGGAATAAAATCTCCCTGATGGATATCGGAACTCCCTGATTGCAAACTCCTTAAGGATCCCGGAATCTGGAAGGATCCATGAAACTGAGAGGATCCTTGGACCTGGGAGGATCCTGGGACGTAGGAAGATCCTTGAACCGGGGAGGATCCTTGAAACTGAGAGGATCCTTGAACCTGGGAGGATCCTGGAACATAGGAAGATCCTTGAACCTGGGAGGATCCTGGAACATAGGAGGATCCTTGAACCTGGGAGGATCCTTGAAACGGCCAGAATCCTTGAATCTGCTGCGCTCCTGAGTATCCTCCTGAGCTTACGAAGGATCCTATATGCTGAGGATGGGATCCTGCTGGTTGGAAGTATGACCCTGAAGCCTGAGTCATTGCTGATGACCCGTAATGCACTCCTTTTGGCCCTCCCACATATTGAACGTCTGGAACCGCTGAAGGCTGAGAAGTTATAACCGGAGTATTGAAATTTAAAGATCTGGGCATCAGTAGGGAATGATCCTCTGCCGATATCTTCTGTTTCTTGATGTCTCCAATTTCTCTAAGAATCCTTTCATTGGTCTTATCCTGCTGCTGTATATGCTCCTTCATCTGCAAAATCAGAGTAAACAAGTCACTAGTAGTAGGAGTATAAGAAGCATAAGAAGTTGGAGGTTTTGAGAAAATGGGAGTTGGTTTCTTCTCGGCATTTTTCTGAGGTCCAGAAGGTGGTGGAGGCAAAGGTGGAATGCCCTGGGATGAATTGACTGCAGACATCGCACTGGAGGTGTTCTTTGATGATGAAGCCATCTGCTTGGATGTAACGAACCGAAATGATCACAAAAATGAGAATTTCCTAGGAATGAAGCACCAATTGCCCCACGGTGGGCGTTAAACTGTTTTGGTAAAAAATCAGACGAGGATAATGCAACCAAACTCTCTGTTACGGGGTATGATGCTTGAATTGGTAAACAATAATGAGGATCACTATGAAATGAATTGCATAGGAGACACAAAGATTTATATGAGGAAAAAGCCCTTGATCAATGAATGATCTCCGGCATAAAAAACCTCGGGTGATGGAAACTACCGATCACCAACTCAAATTAAACAATAATCCTTTTACAACTTCGGATGATAGCGAGCTAAGTACAAGGATCACTATAGTGTATCGTGTAGAAACGTATGAAAAATGCTTAAGTGTTTTGCCGAGAGCTGGTGAGTGTAGTTGTACGAGTGTGTAGCCAAAAAATAGCCAAGTATTGTCTAATTAGCTCGCTACCCCTTTTAAATTTAGTAAAATATCTAAATAACTAACTATCCGCAATGCATGCCTTCTCCCCACGATCTCCATAACGTTCACCATGGTCAAGCACGTGCGGAATAAACGTGGAATATTGTCACACCCTCCAAAAACCCCACCCCGCCTTGGAGGCGTGACATGCCCAGGATCATAGCCACCAATCATATTGAACAAAGCATGTAAGTAATTTTTATAAAATCCAACACAATACAATTGGTGTCAAAACATAGTTTGAGTTTACAGCGGAAGCACAAAACATAAGTTTAATATTAATTGAAATGTTTTCCCACAACGACCACGCCTCCTCGTGCAAGCTCCTTAAGCTAGGGATCTAACGACCTGCAAGGCATGTAACAACGAGTCAACAACAAAGTTGAGTGAATTCACGATTTCTGTTCTCTGGCTTACTAGCCCGTAGGATTAAGATTATCCCGAAGTTTTGTTTTGTTGTCCTACCCAATCCAGGGATGGACGAACGTACGTTATTCCGCACTCTGGAGAATTCGTATGTATCGCTGTCTCCCAGACATGTGTACGAAGATTAGTGGAGTGGCATCCTACCTACTGAGGATGGCCGTGCCTTGTAGAAAGTCTGTGAACTCACCTTGATTTAACAAGCTTCCTGATTCTAACTCTTCTGAGAATTAGCATCTACTTTGGTATGAGGTAGAGTTTAGCCTACTGATAAGCTTAATAACCTAATTTGCACACGAAACAAGGTAAATAACTAATACAGCATTTACGATAACTCACGAGATCAAACCCTCACAACAAATGACAAAGTGCGATACTTAAACATCCAGCGGATTCACAACGAATGACAGAGTATAGCCCGATTTCGGACAGCACTCAAACATTCAAGTCGAAATCACGACGAATGACAAAGTATAAACCCAATTTGAGTAGCACTTAAACATCTATCGGATAGTTTCAATCGATCGGACATTGAATCGTAATAGCGATCAAATTAATACCCTGTATCGTAGCATCAATTAGTGATCGTGTGTGTTAATTGTAGTATTTCGACTATAACTCAGCGTAGAATTGGAATTTCTACGACGTTTCAGAGCCAGAAATCGAATGCCAATGTTCTGTATTTATAGCCCGATTTTTGAACTGCTTACGGACCGTAACAATTATCCCTTACGGTCCGTAAGGGACACCTCCTTCTTATAGGGTAGCTACGTGTGGGACTAGCCTAGCTGAGTCAACAGTTTCTTAAAATTCTATTTCGACAACGAGATAAGTGGATAATCATCAATAGAAAATACCCCCCCTGAGTTTTAGGGGCCCTAATCCTGATTCTGATTGTTCTGAAAATCTTAGGGTTTCTGCAGAATCACTTGAGTTTCTCAATTAGGGTTTCCTATTGGACTAATTATAAAACTAAATAGGACTTTTTAGTGAGAGTTGCTACATTCTCCCCTCCTTATAGAAATCTCGTCCTCGAGATTTACTCGAATAAGTAAGGATACTAGTACTAATCATTTAAATTTTTCATTTATCTCTATGTCTTAAAGAAATACTACCAGAAATTTGTCAGATAGACATTTCTTAAAGTTGCATATATGAAATACTTAGGGATGACTTAACCTTAACCGTAGTACTTAAAATAAATATTATAGAACACCGTAATGTATTGAGTCTTGCACTTGGAATGAAGCATCGTTGTGGATCATTGAACACTTTACAGGTTATAGTCTGGTTTTCATCAAAAACTTTTTCCCTTTTTAAAACCAAGTTCACTATAACCAATGACTCTGATACCACTCTGTCACACCCTCCAAAAACCCCACCCCGCCTTGGAGGCGTGACATGCCCTGGATCATAGCCACCAATCATATTGAACAAAGCATGTAAGTAATTTTTATAAAATCCAACACAATACAATTGGTGTCAAAACATAGTTTGAGTTTACAGCGGAAGCACAAAACATAAGTTTAATATTAATTGAAATGTTTTCCCACAACGACCACGCCTCCTCGTGCAAGCTCCTTAAGCTAGGGATCTAACGACCTGCAAGGCATGTAACAACGAGTCAACAACAAAGTTGAGTGAATTCACGGTTTCTGTTCTCTGGCTTACTAGCCCGTAGGATTAAGATTATCCCGAAGTTTTGTTTTGTTGTCCTACCCAATCCAGGGATGGACGAACGTACGTTATTCCGCACTCTGGAGAATTCATATGTATCGCGGTCTCCCAGACATGTGTGCGAAGATTAGTGGAGTGGCATCCTACCTACTGAGGATGGCCGTGCCTTGTAGAAAGTCTGTGAACTCACCTTGATTTAACAAGCTTCCTGATTCTAACTCTTCTGAGAATTAGCATCTACTTTGGTATGAGGTAGAGTTTAGCCTACTGATAAGCTTAATAACCTAATTTGCACACGAAACAAGGTAAATAACTAATACAGCATTTACGATAACTCACGAGATCAAACCCTCACAACAAATGACAAAGTGCGATACTTAAACATCCAGCGGATTCACAACGAATGACAGAGTATAGCCCGATTTCGGACAGCACTCAAACATTCAAGTCGAAATCACGACGAATGACAAAGTATAAACCCAATTTGAGTAGCACTTAAACATCTATCGGATAGTTTCAATCGATCGGACATTGAATCGTAATAGCGATCAAATTAATACCCTGTATCGTAGCATCAATTAGTGATCGTGTGTGTTAATTGTAGTATTTCGACTATAACTCAGCGTAGAATTGGAATTTCTACGACGTTTCAGAGCCAGAAATCGAATGCCAATGTTCTGTATTTATAGCCCGATTTTTGAACTGCTTACGGACCGTAACAATTATCCCTTACGGTCCGTAAGGGACACCTCCTTCTTATAGGGTAGCTACGTGTGGGACTAGCCTAGCTGAGTCAACAGTTTCTTAAAATTCTATTTCGACAACGAGATAAGTGGATAATCATCAATAGAAAATACCCCCCCTGAGTTTTAGGGGCCCTAATCCTGATTCTGATTGTTCTGAAAATCTTAGGGTTTCTGCAGAATCACTTGAGTTTCTCAATTAGGGTTTCCTATTGGACTAATTATAAAACTAAATAGGACTTTTTAGTGAGAGTTGCTACATTCTCCCCTCCTTATAGAAATCTCGTCCTCGAGATTTACTCGAATAAGTAAGGATACTAGTACTAATCATTTAAATTTTTCATTTATCTCTATGTCTTAAAGAAATACTACCAGAAATTTGTCAGATAGACATTTCTTAAAGTTGCATATATGAAATACTTAGGGATGACTTAACCTTAACCGTAGTACTTAAAATAAATATTATAGAACACCGTAATGTATTGAGTCTTGCACTTGGAATGAAGCATCGTTGTGGATCATTGAACACTTTACAGGTTATAGTCTGGTTTTCATCAAAAACTTTTTCCCTTTTTAAAACCAAGTTCACTATAACCAATGACTCTGATACCACTCTGTCACACCCTCCAAAAACCCCACCCCGCCTTGGAGGCGTGACATGCCCTGGATCATAGCCACCAATCATATTGAACAAAGCATGTAAGTAATTTTTATAAAATCCAACACAATACAATTGGTGTCAAAACATAGTTTGAGTTTACAGCGGAAGCACAAAACATAAGTTTAATATTAATTGAAATGTTTTCCCACAACGACCACGCCTCCTCGTGCAAGCTCCTTAAGCTAGGGATCTAACGACCTGCAAGGCATGTAACAACGAGTCAACAACAAAGTTGAGTGAATTCACGGTTTCTGTTCTCTGGCTTACTAGCCCGTAGGATTAAGATTATCCCGAAGTTTTGTTTTGTTGTCCTACCCAATCCAGGGATGGACGAACGTACGTTATTCCGCACTCTGGAGAATTCATATGTATCGCGGTCTCCCAGACATGTGTGCGAAGATTAGTGGAGTGGCATCCTACCTACTGAGGATGGCCGTGCCTTGTAGAAAGTCTGTGAAGTCACCTTGATTTAACAAGTTTCCTGATTCTAACTCTTCTGAGAATTAGCATCTACTTTGGTATGAGGTAGAGTTTAGCCTACTGATAAGCTTAATAACCTAATTTGCACATGAAACTAGGTAAATAACTAATACAGCATTTACGATAACTCACGAGATCAAACCCTCACAACAAATGACAAAGTGCGATACTTAAACATCCAGCGGATTCACAACGAATGACAGAGTATAGCCTGATTTCGGATAGCACTCAAACATTCAAGTCGAAATCACGACGAATGACAAAGTATAAACCCAATTTGAGTAGCACTTAAACATCTATCGGATAGTTTCAATCGATCGGACATTGAATCGTAATAGCGATCGAATTAATACCATGTATCGTAGCATCAATTAGTGATCGTGTGTGTTAATTGTAGTATTTCGACTATAACTCAGCGTAGAATTGGAATTTCTACGACGTTTCAGAGCCAGAAATCGAATGCCAATGTTCTGTATTTATAGCCCGATTTTTGAACTGCTTACGGACCGTAACAATTATCCCTTACGGTCCGTAAGGGACACATCCTTCTTATAGGGTAGCTACGTGTGGGACTAGCCTAGCTGAGTCAACAGTTTCTTAAAATTCTATTTCGACAACGAGATAAGTGGATAATCATCAATGGAAAATACCCCCCTGAGTTTTAGGGGCCCTAATCCTGATTCTGATTGTTCTGAAAATCTTAGGGTTTCTGCAGAATCACTTGAGTTTCTCAATTAGGGTTTCCTATTGGACTAATTATAATACTAAATAGGACTTTTTAGTGAGAGTTGCTACAAATATTCTCCAGGAACGTTACCAAGACTAAGTCCAAGCTGGTACTCCTACAAAACAATACCGAAATCATAGCAGACAATCATTAGTATAAGGATCCTTAGGATGATCCATGATCCTGATCCTGAAGCACTTCTGAGGATCACTAACTGACACAGAAGTAAGGATCACCAAGCAGGATAATAATTGAGGATCACGGGTCATTAAGAAATCCTCCCCTAACAGTGGTTGAGCCGTTTTCGGTGGCAGATGGGTGGGTGGTGGAGTGGTGGTGGTGTGGAGGAGGGATGAACTATAAGGATCTGGGTTTTTTTTTTAATCTAGAGTTACATGAGACTAATGTGTTTGACTAAAATGCCGCTCCTTAGAGCATTCTCATCCAAACCATCAAAATCTGTGTGGGGGGGGGGGGGTTTAAAATATAAGAAGTATAAAAAGTGGTTGTGAGTAGAGGAGAGATAAAATGTTACTGTTCATCTGTGTATTTGGGGGGGACACTGTTCACCCCCTATACTTTTTTAATATATATTGAAAGTGGTTGTGAGTGGAGGAGAGAGAAAATGTAATATATATTGAAAAGGAGAGAGAAAAAGTATTTGTTTTTAGTGGAAATATATTGATATATGAGTTGTTTTTTAGTGGAATGTATGTATATTTTTAGTGGATTGGATGTGAATGCTCTTATACTTTTTATTTTTGCCATGTGTTACTCTATTATTGCTTTCTACCCTTCTTACCTAAAACAAACTTCGTATTTAATCTTTTCCCAAATTGTTTAAGTAGTTTTTGAGTTTTGATTATAGTAAAAAACACGTTTGCAGTTTCTTAGAGCCATTCGGTTCTTTAAAACTTTTGATTACCAATCTATTGTGCCATTTGATTTGCATCAAAGGGAAAAGATCAAATAGGAAGTTTATTTTGGCTAGGAAGGATAGGAAGCAATATGATTATGACATGTGGCAAATTTTAAAATAAAGAGAAAGGGTATTTTAGTCAATCCCATCCTTTCTTCTTCCTTCTTCTCCACAGTTACTTCAAAATCCACCATTTTCAAATCCCACCGTCTCCAACCTTTTCTTCACTTACTATCTCAATAATCACTACATTATAGTGCGATTTTCGTTATCAATAAATAATTCAAACACCCGATCAACGTGTTCTTCAGCTTTTTTTTGAAGAAAACCCAGTTTAATTTCAATCAAAATCTCGTTTTTTCCCGTGATTTTGAAGATATTCACTCGATCCATTCGATTCAATCGCTGATAAGTGTTTCTATCATTCAAATTTCGTCAATCGATGAAGAAATCGGCTTCGATCCATGTAAGAAATTCTTTAATTTCATTTTCACGATCTGGGTTTTTTATTTAGTCATTGCGTTTTAAGATCTTGGCGGGGGTCCGGGGGCGGCAGCCCCTGGTAGTAGGGTCCCAGGGACGGCAGCCCCTGGCGGGGTCCAAGGGGCAGAGCCCCTGGCTGGGGTTGAGCTGCATTCCTGGTTCAGACAATACACAGACAACTATTGTCCTGGTTCAATGCGTTTTAGAGAGAACACTTTCTTTGGTGTTTTTATGCCATTGCGTTTTAAAACTAATACATTTTTATGCGTTTTCTGGTCATTGCGTTTTAGAAAAACACATTTTTGAAGTGTTTTTAGTCATTGCATTTTAGGTAAAACACATTTTTAGGTGTTTTCAGTCCACTGCGTTTTACAGAGAACACTTTCTTTTGTTTTTTTAGGCCATTGCGTTTTAGAAATGAGACATTTTTAAGTGTTTTCTAGCAATTGCGTTTTTTAAATAAGACATTTCTTTGTGTTTTTTGTGCATTGCGTTTTAGGTAAAACACATTTTTATGTGTTTTTAGTCCATTGCGTTTTAGAAAACAGACATTTTAAGTGTTTTCTGGCCATTGCGTTTTAGAAATAAGACATGTGTTTGTGTTTTTGGTGTATTGCGTTTTAGGTAAAACACATTTTTATGTGTTTTCAGTCCATTGCGTTTTACAAACTACACTTTCTTTTGAGTTTTTAGGCTATTGCGTTTTAGAAATAACACATTTCTTTGTGTTTTTTGGCCATTGCGTTTTACAAATAAGACATTTCTTTGTGTTTTTTATGCATTGCGTTTTAGAAAAATGTCATTTTTTAGGTTTTTTTTTTCATTGCGTTTTACGCAACTGGGGTTTTTCCATTGCGTTTTACGCAACTGCCATTTTGGTCCCTGTGGTTTGGGCATTTTTGTCATTTTAGTCCAAATCTCAAACTTTTTAAATCTGGGTCCCTGTGGTTTCATCTTTATTGTCATTTTAGTCCAAAATTCAAAATCCCCCTTTTTTTGACTGTTCCAAAAAGTTTGAGATTTGGACTAAAATGACAATAAAAGTGAAACCACAGGGACCCAGATTTAAAAAGTTTGAGATTTGGACTAAAATGGCAAAAGTGCCTAAACCACAGGGACCAAAATGGCAGTTTACTCTAGTTCAAAATATATAGTAAGGTACCGTGTTTTGATGTAACTTAGCAAGTTTTTTTTATATCATAATTAAATGATAATTCTTAAAAAAAAAGACTAAAAAGAAAAGAAAAACTTGATTGATATAAATATAAAAATAGTTTATAATTTTTGTTATTTAGTGTTGTTTTCAAAATTGCTCATAGAATAATATAAAAACTAGCCGACCCAACCCCCTCTATTATTGTTCTACCATCAATTGTTGACATCTCGCCGTTTTCAATAACGTAACCATCCATTTTTGACGAAACCGTTTAAGACTAGAAGGTATGGGGGCCGGCTAGGCCCGGCAAGGACCGGCGCCGGTCCCCCACACCGCCCCCCTCCATCCTTCCCAGCTTCCACCAGCCGATCTCGCCGGCCCTCATTCTCTTTCCTTCTCTCACATATACCTATACATACATACATATATATACACAAAGGGGTTCATCCCCCACCCCCTTCAATTATCATGGAGGCCCATCCCCCACGAGCCGCCTACGTGGAGGCTCATCCCCGTGGGGATGGGCCAAACCATACCCTTTAGTCTAATAGACGACCAAAGTGAATGCGACATCTAATATATTATTCAGACTAATAACACTTATAATCATTATTTAAAAGAATGATTTATGGGGATATTTTGACTATGATAAAACAAAGTTTGCTATAAATTGATAACCTGAAGTAACTTGAATCCTCATATCTTGAATCGGACAATTCAACTAACATGGCACAAAATGCTCCAGGAGTTATCACATGCAAAGGTAATTTAAGCTACATACATACATACATACATACGTACGTACGTACGTACGTACGTAAATATTTTATATCGTAGCTAATGGAATCCGGGGGTACAGCTGCGGTGGTACGGCAGGTAGGTGGGCACGTGACAGTGGAGGAGATAAAGGTCGAGCCACCACAAACGGGGGAAGTTAGGATCAAGATGTTGTGTGCAAGCATTTGTCATACTGATGTCTTAGCTTGCAAGGGATTCCCCATTGTACGTTGTTTGTTTCTATACATATGTTGAAAGCATTTTTATCAACTCAATCTAACACATGTTTATTATATTACAGCCGTTGTTTCCTCGTGTTCCTGGACATGAAGGCGTTGGGTACGTGATGATGCAACATATTACATTTATTTACTTTTCATTTTAGAACCAATAACAACTGCTTTTAAATGTGACACATAAGACCATTTACTTCAAATTGCTATCTTTTATCCACAATCATATATTATTGGTCCTGAAACAAACATGCCCTAGTGTTTGTGTGTAAATTTAGCTGACTTGGTGTGTGAGTGTAGGATGATAGAGAGCGTAGGGAAAGACGTGGGTGGAGGGTTGAAACCGGGAGACATAGTGATGCCGCTCTACCTGGGTGAATGCGGAGAATGCTTGAACTGTAAAACTGGAAAGACAAACCTGTGTCATACATACCCTCCACCATTCAGTGGGCTCATGAATGATGGCACTTCTAGGATGTCTATTGCTAAAACCGGTGAACGTTTATACCACTTTACAAGTTGTTCGACATGGTCAGAGTACGCAGTCGTCGACTTCAACTATGTGCTAAAGTTGGACCCCAAGATACCTCTCCCCCATGCTAGTTTTCTTTCATGTGGCTTCACCACTGGCTTTGGTGCTCCATCAAGAGAAGCCCAAGTACATAAGGGTTCAACTGTTGCGGTTTTTGGCCTTGGCACTGTTGGTTTAGGGGTACTTAACATTCCCTACTATTTTCATTCAAGTTAATAAATATAAGAGCATCCATGCGGTTTGTGACTGCTGAAATCTGCCCGAGCAGTCGTTAAATAAGTAAAACGCCCATTCTTCAATTTTTTTTTTATTTTTTTTAATAAACTAAAAAAATATATGTGTGTAAATAAATAAACGAGTTCTAAATGGAAATCCCATCGAAATATAAGATAAACGGGCAACAAGCATCCTTACATTTTCACATAATTATTATCTCCTACATTTATTTTTCATAACAACTTTTTTATGATAAACGGTTTTTTAATAATGTTTTTTTTTTAATCAAAGTATTGTATAAGAGAAATCAAAATAGTGTAAGTATATATAAATACATATACGGGTTGCATCTGGCAAAACTAAATTGAAGTTGCGACGCGTATCAAGTACTAAAGTAATTACTATTATTTTACGGTTTTAAAATAGCGTAATAATTACTCCAGTTCTTTTGTTACCCCACCTAAGCTCCTGCGCTAGCATGATCATTCACCACCGTTTGTGGCTTTGCTGTTTGTCGGGTGCTATGTGGCGTTGGGGATGCTCTAAGAGTTATTTACGTCATGACTAATGATCTATGTGATATTCGATTCAGGTGATAAATGGATCAAAAATGCAAGGAGCATCGAAGATAATAGGAGTTGATATAAACAACAAAAAGGAGGCAAAAGGAAAACTATTTAGGTGTCGACTACTGTTTTGAGTGCACTGGTGTGCCGTCCTTGTTAAACGAAGCCCTTGATGCCTCCAAATTTGTAACCCCTTCAACTATATACACATCTTATTAGAAAATTATATATAGAAATGCAAGAATGTAACTTGACAAAGATCAACAGGGAATAGGTACAGTGGTACCCATAGGAGCCGGAGGAGGGCCTAATGTGGCCATTAATAGCTTAACACTCTTTAGTGGTCGGACTTTGAAGTTCACAAGCTTCGGGGGCGTCAGAACCCGTTCGGATCTTCCCATCATACTCCAAAAATGTTTGAATAAGGTGAAACTCATAATAACGTTGGTAAAAATACCTTAGTGTTGAACCCAGGGCCCGTTAGTGATCCTTTACGTTGGTAAAAACACCTTAGTGCTGACTCTATCACCAATAGGCTCCCACTTTCACAGAGGGATCGTCCGGTCCCTCCGATGAATGTATTTGTCATTGAAAGCCCTTTGTTTTGTAAGGAAAACTACCACTTCATTATGAGTTTTAGTAATAATCTTATGACATATTAATACAATAATAATGATGAAAATTGATTGCAAGTGCAGGAGATACAGCTTGATGAGCTTTTGACTCATGAGATACCCTTGGACAATATACAAGAAGCATTTGAGATATTGAAGAAGCCTGATTGCCTCAAGATTCTCATCAACTTTTAAGTAATGTCATTTGAAGAATAATGCCGGATGGAAAATATGAAATTTAAGTTCACGTTAAATAAAAACCCATATCGATGGTTGTCCCTCGTATAGGTTAAAAAGCATCATCATGTTTTTAAGTGTAATGTTTCTGGACGCAACTATTATATGTTATAAAATGATCATTTTCATGAGTTTGTTAGATCAAAACAAATTCCCTTCATAGACACGTCAAACTAATAGGCAATATATATTAGGCATGTATATGATGTAAATCTCTCCACAACAATAGGAGATCATTCGTGTATATATAATTGATAATATTGAATGAAGAGATCACTTTGCCATTCTATCATGGTATCAAGCCTTCACTAAAAAAAAAACCCTAATCCTAGCCGATCCTATTTTTTCCAGCCCTCCTCTTCTTCTTCTGCTGCCACCATTAACCTTTGTCTATCTGTTCACCAAAATCAATCATGTCTACTCCTTCACATCCCGCAGTCAATGTTAACAACAGCAACATCAAATCTCTCATTCCTATCACTCTCGATATTGAAAACGGACATTACACTGCCTGGTCCGAACTCTTCAAAATCCATTGCAAATCATATGATGTTTACGATCATTTACTCCCTAAACAACCTGCTACCACATCATCTTCTGACATAGACAAGGACAAACTCACTGCCGACACAACTTCACCTTCCTGGGAACGTCTCGACTCCATTGTTTTACAGTGGATCTACGGGACGATTTCCACCGATCTCTTACACACTATCCTTAAGCCAAACACTAATGCATATGCGGCATGGACGGCTCTCGCAAACATCTTTTAAGATAACAAAGCAACCAGAACTATTGACTTGAACAATAAGTTCGCCAACACAAGACTTGATCAATTCCCTTCAATGACCGCTTACTGCCAAGCTCTAAAGGTCATTTACGATCAACTAACAAATGTCGGCTCTCCCATTACCGAGGAACAATTGGTACCACAACTACTCATGGGACTCACGGAACAATATGAAAGCACGGCGACTATCATTCAACAAACAAATCCCGTACCTGATTTCTATGAGACTCGATCACGTCTATGCATGGCGGAATCACGCAAAGCCGCTCAAGCTCGCAACGCGGCTCAGGCCACCGGTACTGCTCTAGTTGCAACTCAAGATAGCAGGTCAGAATCAACACGTGATCAGTCTCGGTATGACACCACTCGTTCCTCAGATCAGTCTCGAGAAGCCTCTCGTGGGCGCGGACGCGGCCGTGGCCGGGGAAGGGCCGTAGCAACAACAATTCACGGGGTCGCGGAAACAATATGAACCACATTACTCCTCTGCTTATCCCACTTGGAATTTTCCATACCCGCCATGGGCTGGCCCACACACAGGTTATACGCCCACTCCTTGGGCTGCAGGAAACACTATCCCTCCCAACCCCTACCCATCAGCCCAACAACAACAACGCCCAAGTTCAACTGCAGCCGGACTCCTAGGCCCATGTCCTGCACAGTCATATGCCGCTAGCTATGCCTCATAAGAATACGATCAGCCCATCTATACAATGGACACTGGTGCCACCACGAATATGACCCCACAGTCTGGTAATTTCTCATCTTTTTTTAATAATGGCATTTTTCGTAACATACTTGTGGGTAATGGTCATACTATTCCAGTTCTTGGGCAAGGCGACCAAACACTTAAACCCCCACTACCTCCTTTTAAATTAAATCAAGTTTTATATGCTCCATCTCTTATCAAAAACTTGATTTCCGTTCGCCAATTTACAACTGATAATCATGTTTCTGTTGAGTTTGATCCTTTTGGTTTTATTGTGAAGGACCTCAAGACCCGGACCCCTATCCTACGATGCAATAGTCCGGGAGATCTCTACACACTCGATCCCAAACAAGTCATCAAGTTTTCCACACCATCTACCTTTGTTGCCATCTCTCAAGACACGTGGCATCGTCGTCTCGGTCATCCAGGATTGAATTTACTTACTTCTCTTAGACAGTCTAATTTTATTAAATGTGGAGCTTTGAAACCTTCTTTTTGTCAGTCGTGTGTGTTTGGAAAACAAATTAGATTGCCTTTTGTTGATTCTATTAATGCTACGCTTATGCCTTTTGATATCATACATAGTGACCTTTGGACGTCTCCAATTTTAAGTAACGGAGGCCATCGATATTACATGCTTTTACTTGATGATTTTACCAATTTTTTGTGGACTTATCCACTTTCAAATAAATCTCAAGTGTTTCTCACTTTCACCACATTTGCCACTTTTATCACAACACAATTTAATCTAAAAATTAAACAGTTTCAATGTGATAATGGACGTGAGTATGCCAATTCTTCCTTCCAACATTTTTGTCGCCAACATGGCATGCATTTTCGGTTCTCGTGTCCGCATACATCATCACAAAACGGCAAAGCGAAACGGAAAATTCGAACCATTAATAACCTCATTCGCACCCTCTTAGCTCACTCCTTTCTTCCTAACACCTTTTGGCACCATGCCTTGGATGTTGCTACTTATCTCTTAAACATCTTACCTAGTAAACTTCTTCAATACCAATCTCCTACCCAACATCTTTATAAGTCACGTCCATCATATGATCACCTTCGAGTTTTTGGGTGCCTATGTTTTCCTTTAATCCCGTATCCTACTATTCACAAACTCGAACATCGTTCCATGCCTTGTGTGTTTCTTGGGTATCCACCAAACCATCACGGATATAAATGCCTTGATCTTGCCACTAACAAGATCATCATCAACCGACACGTTATATTTGATGAGACTACCTTTCCATACGCAAATCGCCCTCAACCTACTCTTTAAAATTATGATTTCCTTTCCTCTTACATCAATCCAATGCTCATAACACCACTATCATCTCACACTCCTACACCTTCTACTCCACCTGTAGTCATATCTAGTGACGGGCCTGGCCCATTTCCAGTTGACCCAGCTGGTCCATTTAGCCACACTAATGCCCCACCCACTCCGTCCCCCGACTCTATACCACCCGCTAATCCTCACTCCTCCTCGGTCCAACTACCAAGCCCAAACCGTAAGAATTCTAACATCTCTCAGCCCACTACTATACCCACTTCTCCTCACAGTCCCTCCATCACGGTCCAACATTCCCTCAACTCACCATTAACTACCACCCCCATCGCCTCTAATTCCACAGACAATATCCCTCCTTCGTTCTCACCTAATTATGTACCTCCACCTCAACCATCCACTCGTACCATTCGTACCCGAGCTATGGATGGTATCGTCAAACCGAAACGGTTATTTAATCTTCACACCTCTGTTCTTGCCTCTATACCGAAAGACCCAAAGGATGCCTTGTCTGTTCCGGAATGGCATGATGCTACGACCACCGAATTTAATGCCCTTATTAAAAATAAGACATGGGAATTAGTACCCAGACAACCGCATATGAATGTGTTACGTAGTTTATGGTTATTTCGTCATAAGTAGAAGTCAGATGGCTCCTTGGAACGTTATAAAGCACGTTTAGTTTGTGATGGCAGTAATCAGCAGATTGGCGTGGACTGTGGCGACACATTCAGTCCTGTAGTAAAACCAGCTACAATTAGGACAATTTTTTCATTAGCATTATCACAGTCTTAGAGTATTCACCAGTTAGATGTCACTAATGCATTTTTGCATGGCAACCTCACAGAGACTGTTTATATGCATCAACCCATGGTATTTCGACATCGACAGTTTCCGGATCATGTCTGCTTACTTAAGAAGTCTCTGTATGGGTTAAAGCAGGCACCTCGGGCATGGTACCAACGCTTTACTGACTTTGTATTATCTATTGGGTTTCGACAAAGCAAATGTGATAATTCTTTGTGTGTGCTTTATCATGGACGTTACACGGCTTATTTGCTGATTTATGTTGATGATATTATTCTCACAACCTCGAATGATAACCTTAGGTTCAATCTCATGCGTCGCTTAGGTGATGAGTTTGCTATGAAGGATCTTGGGCCACTTAGTCATTTTCTGGAAATTCAGGTGATTCGTACAGGTGATACTATGTTTCTCTCTCAACAAGCATACACTAAAGACATTATTGAATGAGCAGGAATGCATTCTTGTAACTCGGTAGAAACACCAGTTGAATTGAAGCCCAAACTTAGTTCATCATCCGCTGTCGAGTTTGACAATCCTACTCAATACCGAAGTCTAGCAGGTACTCTTCAGTATCTAACTTTCACTAGACCTGACATTAGCTACGCTGTACAACAGGTGTGTATGCATATGCACTCTCCACGAGTAGATCATTGGGATGCGTTAAAACGCATCATCCGCTATCTACAAGGAAGCTCTTCTTTCGGCCTCACATTGGGTTCCGTCACGGATTTTTCTCTACGGGCTTATACTGATGCAGAATGGGCAGGTTGCCCTGACACTCGCAGGTCTACTTCGGGGTATTGTGTTTATCTTGGCACTAATCTTCTTTCGTGGTCTTCAAAACATCAAGGTGTGGTTTCTCGTTCCAGTGCTGAAGCTGAGTATCGTGGGGTTGCTAATGTTGTCTCAGAATTGTCTTGGATTCGCAATTTGTTACTTGATCTTCGAAGACCAATGCACAAGGCAAGTCTTGTTTTTTGTGACAACATTAGTGCAGTTTACTTATCGGGCAATCCTGTTCAACATCAAAGAACAAAACATATTGAATTGGATATACACTTCGTTCGTGAGCTAGTTCAGCGCGGTACTGTTCGAGTGTTACATGTTCCATCAAGATATCAGGTTGCGGATATCTTCACCAAAGGTCTCCCACAGGTTCTGTTCGATGATTTCAGATCCAGTCTAAACGTTCGGCCTCCTCTCCTTTCGACTGCGGGGGTGTAATAGGCAATATATATTAGGCATGTATATGATGTAAATCTCTCCACAATAATAGGAGATCATTCGTGTATATATAATTGATAATATTGAATGAAGAGATCACTTTGCCATTCTATCACAAACTACTACTCAAATTGCATGTTGTCACTAACAAAATCCGCCCATCTTATGGGAGTGGGGGTGGTCACTAGTGATGAAATTCCATCACTCACAAACATCCAATCATGTTCTGCCATGCCAGCAACCATTTTTCCATAACTCACAACCTTTTTTAGTGGCAATGGTCATCACTCACCACCACACCCAACAATTTCCCCCTAACCAACAATTCCTCTCACAAAATCAAATCATCACGCGTTGAAAAAATCATGCGTTAAAGATATTTGCATGTTCCACGCGTTATAAACAACTGGTGGCGGTGGGAATTGTTATGTTATCACGCGTTGAAATATGCTATCCAGATCTCTTAGGATTCGGTGGGAAGTTTAACGCACCGCCCCCACCTCTCTTATCCAGATCTCTTAGGATTCGGTGCCCTATCCGAGTAAAAAATAGGCCCACATAATACAAACTCATTTCTCATGTATGTAAATGAGTTTGGTTGGGCAAACTAAAAAGATTTAGATGTGCTAAACTAAATAGGTTATTGGGTTTATTTAATCTAGTTAGTTTTCGGTTAATTACATTAAATTAGGATGGAAGGCGTGCTCTCTAGATAGGGAGTGGTAAACTTTTCTATTTTGTTATTTACTTTTTTGTTTTTCATAATTCTTTTCTCTTTTTTAAAATAAAATTACCTTTATCCATTAATTTAATTTTTCTTTAATAACTTTCGTTTGTTAATTAAGAAAAATACTTAAGTATGCAGATGTGTTTATTTTTTCCCCTTGAGATTCCGAAATAAGTATTATTAAAAATGAAGTTGTATTCAAAGTAGAGTATTTACTTGGTATCGTTTTACTATACGATAATAAACTAAACCGATTCTAATGTTTAGCTTTGGAAACAACATGCTTGATTTTCAAATCTCGTTTGTTTAACATTATCATTTGCTATGTTTCGCCGCGACGCGCGACGCTAATAAAACCTAGTAAAATTTAATTACATGTGAAATATTATCGATAGTTTATTGTGAAAGAAATAAATGAGATATAGATTAAATAAAGAGTTAATTGCCCGGATAGTCTCTGTGGTTTGCCATTTTTTCACATTTTGTTTTCAACTTTTTATAATAGCATATTTGCTCTCTGTGGTTTGCTCTATTGTAACTCGGATAGTCCCCTGACTGGATGGTCATTAGTTTGTTCAGTTAAATTAATATAAAATGACTAAACTACCCTTATAATTAAAAATAATAATTAGAAAACCAAAACAAAAGTACTTAGACCATGCGTAGTGGGCAATATTCACCCTTGGGCGTATTGCGCCATGTGACAGCCCAGACAGCAATGGGGCATTATTGGGCGTTTTCTAAAATGGGTGTAGTGGAGATATGAGGATTGTGGGGCATTATGTTTGTAATCAAATAAATAAAAAAAAAAACAGTTCAAAAAATGTTATTGGACAAAACAATGCAAGCTCAAATCTGATTGGTCAATTCTTCCCCCTCTTGGCGTGATTTAAAAACGCCCAAACCAAAAAAAGCCCAATCACGCCCATGCATTGTCACACCCTGACTTTTGCGGAAACGTGGTTATTTGGTGTGACTTCTTAATACATAGCATTCAATCATAACAATGCTATATGATAAATCCAAAAGATATTTATCCATTAATTAAGTTTAGAAATGCCATAACAAACTTGTCTTGGATACATCGATACCAAATTGAGTTACAAACCATGACATGTTTAATTGAGTTCATAAAGACTCCACAAAAGACTTTAAATAAACTGGGTTTAGAGACGTGCATCCCATCCAGGAATAGAATACACCTCCTAAACTTGACAACCATGGATAACATCTTTTATTAAAACGCAGCTTGAAGACACATGCATACCCTTGCCAGATCCACTAGTTCCCTGAAATACATGTAGTTTAAAAATATCAACAAAAAGTTGAGCGAGTTCATGTGTATGTGAGTATGTATAAATGTCCCAGGTATGTAGCAATAAGGAAAAAGAGATCACCAATGGGTTGCAAAGCCAATGGTATGTGTGAAATGGTGCAGGAAAACTCAAACCTAGCAAATTTGTACCGGGCTTCTGGCTGGAAGACATAGTCACCACTATGGGCTACCACGGCCTCATGGGTGTGGGCTCGCTACACCCAAATAGATCTATCACTCATGTCCCTCGGTCCTACGACGAGGATTAATGGCCTTAAGTGTTGTACCCACCCTTCACATGATCTAGTAGTAAACCCTCCTTAAGCTAATCAAACCATGTATAAAATGTCTGTAATAATTGTAACATGTAATTCACCCTCGAAGTATAAAACTAAAAACAGTTAAGAGAAAAGAGGGACATGAACTCACAGTATTGCGTTCTCAGCTCGTAACTCAAACTCTGTCAGCAAACACGACTACCTACAGTGTACTAACGTCTATTAGACGGACGGGCCGTGCCTTTGCTTAGTATTAATGTTTTGAGTTACGTTTCTTATATTATTCCAAGTTATAATTACTTGTCAAAATAATTAATATTTCAACTTAAATTATATTGGTTTAGGAATAATTGTTTAAACAATATTTCTGTATTAATACTTCTCAAATATTTAACTTCGTATTTCCTTCCCAAGGATGGGGTATTTTATACATGTATTTGTATTATTGTATTTGTAATTTACGAAATAATATATTTCTAAGTCTTACTTTAGAAAATACTTTTGTCACTGCAGTTACAGCAGGATATGTTGAGTCGTCGAGTCGCTGAGCTTGAGAGGATCCCGCGTCCTCCACCTGGTACTGATCCATCACAGTTTGCTGATCCACTTTTTCCTTACCCGGATTTCGGTATTCGATTTCTCACGATGGAGCAGCAGATTGGCTGTTTGTTGCAGCTCGTTCACACTCTCGAGGAGGAGTTAGCGCGTATGCGCCGTTTGCTTTTCATTCCTCCACCTCCTCCTCCTCCCCCATCAGCTTAGAGGTTTTTGGTCTCCTGCAGATAGGCTACTTTTGGTGAGAATACAGCTATTGAGCCATGATTGTGAAGACTTTTGAAGACCACACTTTTGACTTTTGATTACTATAGTTGTTAGACGGTTTGGATAGGGGAGATGTGACCCCTCAGTCCCATTTTGATGTATCATACAATTGTAAAACTGTACTTGTGGTCTTGATATATGAAAAGCTCAATCGCAGCATTCTTAGTACATGCATTGTCGATTTATTTGTTTGTGTTATGACATGGGATGTTATGTATTTACTTGTGTTAATGGATGTTATTACATACAAGTACTACATACTTATATGCATACAACCTGACCTATACAATCTTCTTATAGAAGATGCCTCCACGAAGAGATACCCGATTACCCACTACTGAGGCCGAACTCCAGGAAAGGATCTCCCGAGCAATAGTAGATTACGAGGCCTCACACGCCGAGACTAGCGGGGCTTCGTCAAGGAACAACCCACCCCATGGTAATGTTTAAGTCACTTGAGACACATTACGTTACAATTGGATATTCCATGTGTGGTTGCTAATGCTTTCTGTGAATGACGTTACTTGTCCAGGCTGTACCTTTAAGCTGTTTTTAGACTGTAAACCGCTGAACTTTGACGACACCGGGGGTGTTGTGGGTTTTGTTCGATGGGCAGAGAAGACCGATTCGGTGTTAAGGATGAGCAAATGCGCACCAGATCAGCAAGTTACCTACATCTCCATTCTGTTAATAGATGGAGCACTTTTGTGGTGGAATATCCAAGTCCAAACTCTGGGGGAGGCAGCGGCTTACGCGTTGACTTGGAACGAGCTGAAGGAGCTCATGCGAAAGAAATACTGCTCCAGGGCTGAGATCCAGAAATTAGAAACCGAATTCTGGAACCTCAAGATGGACGGCCTGAAGATCGCCGAGTATGTGCAAAGATTTCATGATCTATCTCATGTGGTACCATACATGGTTACACCGGAATTTAAGCGTGTTGAGCGTTTCATTTGGGGGTTGGCGCCTCAGATCATGAGTATGGTAACAACGTCCAAGCCGCCGACAATTACTGATGCTATCGACCTGAGCGTATCACTGACTGAAGAAGTTATTCGGTTAAACAAGTTTTCATTCCCTGACCCGAAAAAGAAGGAAACACATGTTGAATCATCAAGTGAGAACAAGAGGAAGTTTTCAAACTTCAAAAAGGGTACCAGCAGTGTCAGCAAGAAAGAAGAAGCGCACCAGCCAGGGCCAGAACTGGTGCCGAAAACAAAGGAAGAGGGTACATGGGCGCTCTGCCCAAATGTGATGTATGCCAATATCATCACCCCGGCCAGTGCAGATTCAGGAAATGTGAGTCTTGTGGGAAGACTGGCCACTCAAAAGAAACATGCTGGGCTGGTACTAGTGTTGGTCGTGGTAATCAAAGGGGTTATGGAGGTGGGTATGGAAACCGCCAACAGGGAGGAAATGGCGGGAATGGAAATCGTGGAAATGCTGGGAATCAAGCTGGTAACCGGGGAGCGAACATTAATCGAGGCGGTAATGGTAATGGGAATGGTCGAGGACCAGGGTGTTTCAATTGTGGAGACATGGGGCACCTTAAGCGAGAATGCCCGAAACTCAATCAAGCACAAGGAAGAGTTTTCAATATCGGTGCGAGGGAGGCACGCCAAGATCCTAATGTGGTTACTGGTACGTTCCCTATTAATCAACGCTTTGCATCTGTTCTATTTGACACTGGTGCCGACTATAGTTTTGTATCGCTAGAATTTAAAATTATGCTTGGGTTAACTGCTAGTAAGTTAGACATTCCGTACTCAATTGAACTGGCTAATGGAAAGCTAGTTGAAACGAATGAAGTCATCAGAGGATGCGTAATAGAGCTGGGAGAGCACGAGTTTATGCTTGATCTGCTGCCAGTCGAGTTGGGAAGCTTCGACGTGGTAGTAGGGATGGATTGGTTGTCAAGCAACCGAGCGGAGATTGTATGCCATGAGAAGGTCATTCGCATTCCGATGACAAATAGAGAAACAATTGTGTTACATGGAGAGAAACGCGATGCACCCCTAAGAATCATCAGTTGTTTGAAGGCTCGAAAGTGTTTGCAGAAAGGATGTGTTGCCTTCTTGGAACACATTGTGGATAAAGAAGCCGCTGAGCCAAAGATAGAAGACATTCCAGTCGTGAAGGAATATCCTGAAGTCTTTCCCGAAGACTTGCCAGGATTGCCGCCGCAGCGACAAGTCGAGTTCCACATAGACTTAGTTCCAGGTGTTGCGCCTGTGGCTAAGGCACCTTATCGACTTGCGCCCTCTGAGATGCAAGAACTGTCAACGCAACTCCAGGAACTATTGGATAAAGGATTTATCAGGCCAAGCTTTTCGCCTTGGGGAGCTCCAGTGTTGTTTGTCAAGAAGAAGGACGGTAGTTTTCGCATGTGCATCGACTACCGCGAGCTGAACAAGTTGAATATCCAGAATAGATATCCTTTGTCAAGGATAGATGACCTGTTCGATCAACTACAAGGTTCGAGTTATTACTCCAAGATCGATCTTCGATCAGGTTATCATCAGTTGCGTATACAAGAGGAAAGCATACCAAAGACTGCCTTCAGAACTCGATATGGACATTACGAGTTCCTGGTTATGCCGTTTGGTCTGACAAACGCGCCAACTGTATACATGGATTTGATGAACAGAGTGTGTAAGCCGTATCTCGATAAGTTTGTGATCGTGTTTATTGATGACATTTTGATCTACTCAAAGACAAAGGAAGAACATGAGCAACATCTAAGAGCCATCTTAGAGCTGCTTAAGAAAGATAAGTTGTACACGAAGTTCTCAAAGTGCGAGTTCTGGTTACGCGAGGTTCAGTTCCTTGGTCACGTGGTTAATGGAAATGGAATCCATGTGGATCCTACAAAGATCAAGGCAATCAAGAATTGGGAGACTCCAAAGACGCCAACCGAGATTCGACAGTTTCTATGTTTGGCAGGTTATTATCGCAGATTTATTGAGGATTTCTCGAAAATCGCTCAACCATTGACCTCCCTCACACAGAAAGACAAGAAGTACGAATGGGGAAACAAGCAAGACGAAGCATTTCAGCTGTTGAAAAACAAGCTTTGCGACGCACCCATCTTATCCCTACCCGAAGGTACTGACGACTTCGTGGTATATTGCAACGCCTCGCGTCAAGGTTTAGGTTGCGTGCTGATGCAGCGACAAAAAGTTATAGCCTATGTTTCGCGTCAGCTGAAGGTTCACGAGAAGAACTACACCACACATGACTTGGAGTTAGGCGCAGTGGTGTTTGCATTAAAAATCTGGCGACATTACTTGTACGGCACGCGATGCACCATCTTTACTGATCACAAGAGCTTACAACATATTTTTGATCAAAAAGAGCTTAACATGAGACAAAGACGATGGGTAGAGTTGTTAAATGATTGTATCCAACGTGAAAGGGATGGTATGGATCCGTAACGGGCATGACGTTGGGCGAAGACCACATAAATGGCTCGCCCGTGGGTGCAGAAGAAGAAGCAGCGTGTGGAAACTGTGGCATGAACTGATCAGCTCCTGGCACAAAAGGTTTGAGTGTGCGACTGACTCGAAGGTCCTTCCCCTGGACGGGGAGGAGGAATGTCCTGAAGAAATGTGATGGGTAAATCTGCGCGGTGTGCATCTGACAAGTGTGGGTGAAACTGTGTGACATCAACGGGTGCCTGAACAGGTGCAAATGGGGGAGTAACTGGTCTGTCAAAAGGAGGATAGTCCTCGTCATCCTCAATCCACCCATTACGGGTGTGAGCATATCTAGGGTCCACATGGGTAGGAAATGGTGCACGGTCAACAAACATAGGGATCGGGTCAGGAAGAGGTGGTGCAACAACGGGTACATCAACATGGATAGGGTCGTGCACAGGTGGTAGGTCATGAGCAAGAACGGGCTCAGGTGCAATCTCCGGCTCTGGGTCAGCTGGAGCAAGCTCATGATCAGCAGGTATATCAGGGAGCTGATCATCGGGAAAAACAGGTGCCTCAACAGGTTGCTCCTCAGGGATAAACTCCATCTCATAGTCTGGATCAAAATTGTGTGGGAAGTCAAGGACGAACCCAAAACCTAGCTGCGGAACGGGCGCTGCAGACATAGCAGTGTCGGAATCAGTGTCTGTGTGATAACGATGTAATCCCAGTGCATGAAGAGTAGAAGACGACACGGACTCAAACGAATTGGGACCAGACGGGTCAGATAAAATAGGAACCTCGACAGGTGGCAAAACAATGACATCGGCAACAGGAATCTTGTCAAGAGGAATTGCAACATCGTTATCAATCGGAGCCCCGCCATCCTGGTCATCCTCAGGGGGACCCTCGATGAAGAGATCGGCGTCATCGTCCGACATAACGTCGAGAGGTAGATCCTCAACAGGAAAAGCAACAAGAGGAATAGGTGCAGGGATATGAGCAAGAGGTAGATCCCCATCAAGAAAACCATTAGCTAAAGGTAAATGATGCGTGTGAAGTGTTATATATATTAGGTGTATATTTTAAACCCCTTTAACACTTATTTTTAGCCAAGTTTTAAATTTATAAAACACGATATTTTACTAACACTAAACACACATATGGGCAAGTGCACCCATCGTGAGCGTAGTATAGCGTTGGTATGATACCGAGGTCGTCCAAGGACACAAGAGCTTTTAGTACCGGTTTATCCTCAACGTCTAATCAAAATAAAAAGTTTAGAAAAATGTTTTAACTAAGAAAAATAAAAACTAACTAAAATGCTGAAAATAAAAAAAAAACAAAAAAACAGATAGACAAGATGAATCACTTGGTTCCGACTCGTATCTAGTGTAACCTTTGATTATTTCCGCAAATTTGCACATAATTAAGAGATTATCTTAGGTATTGTAGTAGGCCCCTCTTTTGAAGGTGACGTTGCCCTCACCCCAGTAGTTTGAGTCAGCAAGGATACAATCCTAAAAGGGTGGATTATTGGAAGATAATTAATTAAGTTATTAATGCAGTATTATGGTAGGCCCCTCTTTTGGAGGTGACGTTACCCTCGACTAAGTAGTCTGAGTCAGCAGGGATACAGTCCTAAATAGCAGGGTTATAGTATTAATAGTAGTTAACTTATGAGGGGATCAAAGAGTTTGGACCCCCGCCATCCAATACCGTTAAGTATTGAAGGAGGTCCTACTAAATTTGACCCAGGTCCATTGCAGGACCTCTAAACGCTGAACAATGGCAAGACCTTTACCAAACCGTTCCCTTAACCCCCGACCAGGTAGCCAACATACCTCCATATAGACCGGGGAGATATGAATGGTGAAAATCTTTTATTTTATATAGATAGTAAAATAATTTCAAGACACCACGGACAAACGATAAGGAAAGATCACCTTCAACATAAGCAACTAGTTATTAAATTCATTAATACAAAATCAAATAAAAAGTGCAAAAGATTAGAAATAAAAAGTATTACACTAGACACTTTGTCTTCACCAAGTGATGTAAGAGACTTAGGCAAACATGGCCTTGATTGTCAAGAACTCTGACGATCAATCTTGGATCCCGAGACGACTCACACACTCTACGTTGGACAATGGATGATGGTGGTGGATGATGGTGTTATGGTGGTGGTGGGTGGTGGGTGAAGTGTGAGAGAGGTGGTGTGCCAAGGGATGGTTTGAGCTTGAGCCAAGAACTTCTATTTATAGGCTAAACAGAAGCTCGGGCACGGCCCCGTGTCCACATCCTCTCTTTCTTCATTAATTGCAGCTTTGTCTTATTAGTTGACCACGTCCCCGTGTCCGCTGAGCACGACCCCGTGTGCAGAAGAATCTTTGTACTATGAAGATTTGCTTGGATTGTGCGAATCTTATAGTTGACCATGGCCCCGTGTCCGCTGAGCACGGCCCCGTGGTGGGCAATAGAAGCTTCTACCACTTTGTCTTTTTTGCTGACACTTGGGCACGCCCCCGTGCTGGCTGAGCACGGGGCGTGTTCAGGCCTCTGATCTCTTGTTTTGCTTGGGAAGATGCTGTTGTGGGGTCGGGCATGTCATGTCTTGTTCCTTTTCTTGTATTTATGTTAGATTTTGATGTCTTTTTGCTTCTTTTGTTAATTCGAGCTCATTTAATCCTGAAAATACAAAAGGAAGACAAAAGCACACTTTTTCCAACATTAGTACTAAAAAAGGGTTAGTTTTATGCCTCGATTGATGAAATTTATATGTTACATTTTGAACACATCAAATACCCCCACACTTGAATCTTTGCTTGTACTCAAGCAAAACTCTTTAATATGTGGCTATTTACACTCCCAAATGGAATGGGTAGAAAAGAAGGTTTTGGGCTTGTCATAGAGTGTCGGGATTTCCAAGATTCTTTATTTAGTTTTATTTTTATTTATTTACAATCCTATTCGTCATGATTTATTTAAAACTTTTCATAAGATAAATTACTTATTAGGGCATAACATGCCTCTTTAAAATTCTATTTATACACAAGTTCACATACCTCACGGGGATCACTCAACACTCGGCCGAAAATGTATTTTTGTGGATCACTCGAGAGCGGCATGGAACTTACTCCTACCATAGGCTTGCCAAGCAATCAATCCTCCTCCTTTTTAACTTATATACCTTTGTAAATATCAAGAGGACTTTGTGGGTTAAGGGTTAGGCTTGGGTTAAAGGTAGGTGGTTGGGTTGGTGGTTAGTAGAAAAAGGGCGAAAAGCGTAATAAGTGTCAGTTTTCGTATGACTTTCTATTTTTCGTAACTTTTATTTTGATGAAGCTATTTATTCAAACAAAGTTATTTTTGATGAACTTGTTTGTTTATTTTCTTTTGCTTCATCATCAACACAAATATATATATATATATATATATATATATATATATATTTGAAGTCATACGAAAAATCGAACTCGTTACTAAAACAAAGGGGTAAAAATGAAAAAGGTTTTGGTGGGTAAAAGGATGTTTGGTTTGGGTTATGAAATGAAAAGGTTTAGGCTCAAAGGGGCTAACTAGGGGGATTTTGGGTAGGTGGTAAAAAAAAAAGAAAAATAATGGTGTAGAAAATAAAAAATGGGTTAGTCCTAATGCCTCCATCATTTACTTACTCGGGTTTAAGTTGGTAAGGACCAGGAATGTATCGTCATGGCAAGTTCTAGAGTCGTAAGAACCAAGCGGCTATTCACACAAGAAACGAAAAATGAGCAATTAGTTCTAATGATATGTAATTGTATGCTTAATAAAGGCTCAAAACTCACTTTTGTGAGAATGGGTTTTTATGTGATCAAGTATATATAATAAAATTTTAACTAAGCTTGTCATGCCTTTTCATAATTTTCTTATGTTGGTTCTTTTTATCACGACGCTATCGGTTGTAAATTCGTAAAAATATAACCTTTTTGAGAACTTGAATTTCCCGAGTTAAACCTAGACAAGTAAAAAAAATGAAAATTTTTTGAAAAAAATTTGGGGTGATTAGCGGTTCCAATAGAGTTTTGTGTAAGGCTTGTATTTAGGACTTGCAAGATTCAAGGTTTTAGCATCCCCCCACACTTAAATTACACATTGTCCTCAATGTGTCCCAAAAATAAATTTTTCGGTTGATTGAATGTATAAAAGGTGTGAAAAAGCAAAAATTTTGTGTTACTGGGCGCTGAACACGGCCCCGTGTTATCCGGGCACGGCCCCGTGTTCAAGTGCCAGTAACAAATTTAAAACAAGAGAAACAGAAGTCTGGACACGGGGGCGTGTTGGGTGAACACGGCCCGTGTCCAGTTACCTGAACTGGGTCTTTTTCTGCAGACAGTGCAGCACGGGGCCGTGTTGGGTGGACACGGCCCGTGCCGAGCTTACTGTAAATGAAGAATTTTGTCGGACGGTTCTGTTTTCCTGTATGGAGTGCTGGTTCAAGTTTCCCTTGCATCCTTTGCCATCTCAAGTGTGTTTTATTCCTGAAAATTAAAATTAACTAGAAAACATAAAATTAATCTAAGCTAAACTAAGGATAGTTTCGCGGAATGCCTCCGTGGTGCGCCACATTTATAAGGGTCCTTGGCTAGACCCAAAGCCTGGTCATTTGTTACCCAAGTGGGATGTATTGCATCCCATGTTACACCGTCGGAGGGCGTCATCCAAGGTTGAGTCTATGACCTTCATGTATTTGACCGGGTCTTCGTCCTCTACTCTTTTTCCACATTCAAATTTCACTTCCTCGTCCCCAAACTTCAATGTTAACGTTCCGTCGTTCATATCCACCACTGCTTGTGCGGTGGCTAGGAATGGCCTCCCGAGGATGAGAGGGACATCGGTGTCTTCTTCCATGTCTAGGATGACAAAGTCGGTTGGAAAAACGAAGTTGTCGACCTTGACCAGTAGATTTTCAATGACACCTTGTGGAAATTTGACGTACCTATCGGCGAGTTGTATGCTCATCTTTGTAGGGCTTGTTGTTCCTAGGCCGAGTCGTTTAAACATTGACGTGGGCATGAGGTTAATGCTAGCCCCAAGATCGGCTAATGCATTACGAACGGGGGACTTCCCAATCGAGCAAGGAATTGTGAAGCTCCCGGGATCGATTTTCTTTTGTGGAAGTTTGTTGAGTACTAAAGCGGAGCATTCTTCGCCTAAGTTAACTAATTGCAATGATTCAATTTTCCTTTTGTGAGTGAGGAAATCCCTTATGAATTTTGCATATTTAGGCATTTGGGTTAGGACCTCAATAAAAGGAATATTGACATGCAATTGTTTTAGTAAACTTTCGAACTTTGCGAATTGCTCATCGGTCTTTTGACGAGTTAACCTACCAGGGTACGGAATTGGAGGAGTCTTGGTGGGCTCTTGATTTGGTGAAGAGGCCTTTTCTAGTTGAGGTGTAGGCGAAGTCATGCTTTGGCGTTGACCTTCTTCAACTGACGGTAATGGGGCATCCTCGGGACCCACGGTTCGGTTTCTCAATGTGATGAGGTGTACTTGTGCCTTTGGGTTGGTTTCGGTATTACTTGGTAACGCGCCTTGTGGTCTCTCGGAGAAATTTTGAGCTAGTTGATTTAATTGTTTTTCAACATTTTGAATGCTAGCTTGTTGATTTCTAAAATTCGATTCCAATTGTTGAAATCGATCCGAGTTTTTCTTTTCGGTGTCGGAGATGAGGCGAGATATGGTATCTTCAAGCCTTTCTCTTCCACCTTGTTGTTGAGAGAAATTTTGTGGTTGTTGAAAATTAGTTCGTTGGTTTTGTTGGTTACTACTATTGTTGGGATCTCTCCAACCAAGATTTGGGTGGTTACGCCATCCTTGGTTGTAGGTACCCGTTGGAGGACCCGACGGCCTAGGTCTATTATCAATGTAGTTTACCGTTTCTGTTTGTTCATCTAATTCTTTCATACAACTCCAATTTTCATGTGACCCACCACACCCTTCACAAGCCATAACCGAGGCCGTTTTTGTCATTTCTAACTTTTTGAGTTTTGAAGAGAGGGCCTCGATTTGGGCTTGTAAAGAAGTGCTTTCATCAACCTTATAGGCGCCCGGGGCAATGGATTTATTGCCTCGGGGAGTGTGCCATTGAAAATTGGTTTGAGAAATTTCCTCAATTTGATTATATATTTCATTTGGGAGACGATTACCTAAAAGTCCCCCGGAGCTTGAATCAAGTGTCTGTCTTGCGTGTGGCAACAACCCATTGTAGAAAGTGGATACTTGTTGCCACACCGCTAGACCGTGATGAGGACACTTTCTTAGAAGCTCCTTGAACCTTTCCCAAGTTTCATATAAGGATTCCCCATCCTCTTGTGAGTATGTATTAATTTCAGTCATTAGTTTAGCTGTTTTAGCAGGAGGGAAATACTTATATAGAAACTTTTGGGCTAGTTCATCCCAGGTGTTTACCGAGCCAACTGGGAGGGTGTTAAGCCAAGACTTAGCTCGGTCTTTTAGTGAAAATGGAAACATCCTAAGGCGAATGGCGTCGTTTGATGCTCCAATGATCCGAAAAGTATCACATATTTCCAAGAAATTAGTAATATGTTGACGGGGATCCTCGTCCGTAAGCCTATGGAAGGTTGCGGAGTTTTGGAGCATTTGTATCAACTGCGGCCGAAGTTCGAAGTTGTTGGCTTCAACATTCGGTGCATTGATAGCGGCGCCGAGATTGCCTACGGTGGGCCGTAGGTAATCCATGAGGGTACGTTGGTCCACCATTGGAAGTGGGTCCCCCGAAACTTTCTCTTGATTTTTAGCTTTAAGTCTTTTTCTGAGAAAGCGTTCGGGTTCTTCTAGAGGTTCTTTTATGCCTCTACTAGAACTAGAGCTCATGCACTACGTAGGAGGTTCAAATGTGGCACCTGGGTTCCAAGTCCTGCAATAAAACACAAAAGAATGTTGGTCAGAAGGTTCACCACGGCCCCGTGCTCAGTGAACACGGCCCGTGGTCAGAGATGCAGTAATTGTTTCCCGGATCCCTGTTACTGGGAGTTGGACACGACCCCGTGTTGCACCGACACGGCCTCGTGTTCAGCTCTCTGTAACTCAGAAAATAAAAACTGTCAGTGATGATGCTGGGCACGCCCGTGTCCGACCAGGCACGGCCCGTGCTGAGCTCTGCAGAAGCTGAAAAAACTAAAAAAAAATCCTAAAAAAATGAAAAATAAGAAAAACGATTAGGCCGTTGATTCCAAACTTTCTTAAAATCCTTGTGTCCTCGGCAGCGGCGCCAAAAACTTGATGCGTGTGAAGTGTTATATATATTAGTTGTATATTTTAAGCCCCTTTAACAATTATTTTTAGCCAAGTTTTAAATTTAGAAAACAGGATATTTTACTAACACTAAACACACATATGGGCAAGTGCACCCATCGTGAGCGTAGTATAGCGTTGGTAAGATACCGAGGTCGTCCAAGGACACAAGAGCTTTTAGTACCGGTTTATCCTCAACGTCTAATCAAAATAAAAAGTTTAGAAAAATGTTTTAACTAATAAAAATAAAAACTAACTAAAATGCTGAAAATAAAAATAAAAATAAAAAAAACAGATAGACAAGATGAATCATTTGGTTCCGACTCGTATCTAGTGTAACCTTTGATTATTTCCGCACTTTTGCACATAATTAAGAGATTATCTTAGTTATTGTAGTAGGCCCCTCTTTTGAAGGTGACGTTACCCTCACCCCAGTAGTTTGAGTCAGCAAGGATACAATCCTAAAAGGGTGGATTATTGGAAGATAATTAATTAAGTTATTAATGCAGTATTATGGTAGGCCCCTCTTTTGGAGGTGACGTTGCCCTCGACTAAGTAGTCTGAGTCAGCAGGGATACAGTCCTAAATAGCTGGGTTATAGTATTAATAGTAGTTAACTTATGAGGGGATCAAAGAGTTTGGACCCCCGCCATCCAATACCGTTAAGTATTGAAGGAGGTCCTACTAAATTTGACCCAGGTCCATTGCAGGACCTCTAAACGCTGAACAATGGCAAGACCTTTACCAAACCGTTCCCTTAACCCCCGACCAGGTAGCCAACATACCTCCATATAGACCGGGGAGATATGAATGGTGAAAATCTTTTATTTTATATAGACAGTAAAATAATTTCAAGACACCGCGGACAAACGATAAGGAAAGATCACCTTCAACATAAGCAACTAGTTATTAAAGTCATTAATACAAAACCAAATAAAAAGTGCAAAAGATTAGAAATAAAAAGTATTACACTAGACACTTTGTCTTCACCAAGTGATGTAAGAGACTTAGGCACACATGGCCTTGATTCTCAAGAACTCTTACGATCAATCTTGGATCCCGAGACGACTCACACACTCTACGATGGAGAATGGATGATGGTGGTGGATGATGGTGTTATGGTGGTGGTGGGTGGTGGGTGAAGTGTGAGAGAGGTGGTGTGCCAAGGGATGGTTTGAGCTTGAGCCAAGCACTTCTATTTATAGGCTGAACAGAAGCTCGGGCACGGCCCCGTGTCCAGTGGGCACGGCCCCGTGTCCACATCCTCTCTTTCTTCATTAATTGCAGCTTTGTCTTATTAGTTGACCACGCCCCCGTGTTCGCTGAGCACGACCCCGTGTGCAGAAGAATCTTTGTACTATGAAGATTTGCTTGGATTGTGCGAATCTTATAGTTGACCACGGCCCCGTGTCCGCTGAGCACGGCCCCGTGGTGGGCAATAGAAGCTTCTACCACTTTGTCTTTTCTGCTGACACTTGGGCACGCCCCCGTGTTGGCTGAGCACGGGGTGTGTTCAGGCCTTTGATCTCTTGTTTTGCTTGGGAAGATGCTGTTGTGGGGTCGGGCATGTCACGTCTTGTTCCTTTTCTTGTATTTATGTTAGATTTTGATGTCTTTTTGCTTCTTTTGTTAATTTGAGCTCATTTAATCCTGAAAATACAAAAGGAAGACAAAAGCACACTTTTTCCAACATTAGTACTAAAAAAAGGTTAGTTTTATGCCTCGATTGATGAAATTTATATGTTACATTTTGAACACATCAAATACCCCCACACTTGAATCTTTGCTTGCCCTCAAGCAAAACTCTTTAATATGTGGCTATTTACACTCCCAAATGGAATGGGTAGAAAAGAAGGTTTTGGGCTTGTCATAGAGTGTTGGGATTTCCATGATTCTTTATTTAGTTTTATTTTTATTTATTTACAATCCTATTCGTCATGATTTATTTAAAACTTTTCATAAGATAAATTACTTATTAGGGCATAACATGCCTCTTTAAAATTCTATTTATACACAAGTTCACATACCTCACGGGGATCACTCAACACTCGGCCGAAAATGTATTTTTGTGGATCACTCGAGAGCGGCATGGAACTTACTCCTACCATAGGCTTGCCAAGCAATCAATCCTCCTCCTTTTTAACTTATATACCTTTGTAAATATCAAGAGGACTTTGTGGGTTAAGGGTTAGGCTTGGGTTAAAGGTAGGTGGTTGGGTTGGTGGTTAGTGGTTAGTAGAAAAAGGGCGAAAAGCGTAACAAGTGTCGGTTTTCGTATGACTTTCTATTTTACGTAACTTTTATTTTAATGAAGCTATTTATTTAAACAAAGTTATTTTTGATGAACTTGTTTGTTTATTTTCTTTTGCTTCATCATCAACACAAATATATATATATATATATATATATATATATATTTTGAAGTCATACGAAAAATCGAACTCGTTACTAAAACAAAGGGGTAAAAATGAAAAAAGGTTTTGGTGGGTAAAAGGGTGTTTGGTTTGGGTTATGAAATGAAAAGGTTTAGGCTCAAAGGGGCTAACTAGGGAGATTTTGGGTAGGTGGTAAAAAAAAAGAAAAATAATGGTGTAGAAAATAAAAAAGGGGTTAGTCCTAATGCCTCCATCATTTACTTACTCGGGTTTAAGTTGGTAAGGACCGGGAATGTATCGTCATGGCAAGTTCTAGAGTCGTAAGAACCAAGCGGCTATTCACACAAGAAACGAAAAATGAGCAATTAGTTCTAATGATATGTAATTGTATGCTCAATAAAGGCTCAAAACTCACTTTTGTGGGAATGGGTTTTTATGTGATCAAGTATATATAATCAAATTTTAACTAAGCTTGTCATGCCTTTTCATAATTTTCTTATGTTGGTACTTTTTATCACGACGCTATCGGCTGTAAATTCGTAAAAATATAACCTTTTTGAGAACTTGAATTTCCCGATTTAAACCTAGAGAAGTAAAAAAAATGAATTTTTTTTTTGAAAAAAAATTTGGGGTGATTAGCGGTTCCAATAGAGTTTTGTGTAAGCCTTGTATTTAGGACTTGCAAGATTCAAGGTTTTAGCATCCCCCCCCCACACTTAAATTACACATTGTCCTAAATGTGTCCCAAAAATAAAATTTTCGATTGATTGAATGTGTAAAAGGTGTGAAAAAGCAAAAATTTTGTGTTACTGGGCGCTGATCATCAGATAAGCATGTAAGCAATGACAATGTAAGCAAGTAATCATCCTAGCCTTCCCAGACTGTCCCACCCAGTCTCTTAGACTGAACTCCCTAGTCTCTCAGACTAACTCCCTGGTCTCTAAGACCAAACCTCCCAGTCTCTAAGACTAACTTCCTGGTCTCTAAGACCAAACCTCCCAGTCTCTAAGACTAACTCCCTGGTCTCTAAGACCAAACTTTCCCAGTTTCTAAGATTAAATTTCCCTAGTCTCTAAGACTGACCTCCCTCAGTCTCTAAGACTAAACCTCCCTCAGTCTATAAGACTGAACCATCCCCAGCCTCTAAGACTGAATTATAAACATAGCCTTTTTGAAATGTGTATTTGTGCCTTTTGTTTGTAAAAATATTTGTTTCCTGGATCTGAACAATTTGTGTATGCAATGAAAACGTTTTCGTGAGAGCCCTAATGATCGTAGTCTAGACTCGAGAAGAATCCTAGTTCGCTACGATCGAAGCTCTGATACCAAGCTGTCACACCCTGACTTTTGCGGAAGCGTGGTTATTTGGTGTGACTTCTTAATACCATAGCATTCAATCATAACAATGCTATATGATAAAACCAAAAGATATTTATCCATTTATTAAGTTTAGAAATACCATAACAAACTTGTCTTGGATACATCGATACCAAATTGAGTTACAAACCATGACATGTTTAACTGATTTCATAAAGACTCCACAAAAGACTTTAAATAAAACTGGGTTTAGAGACGTGCATCCCGTCCAGGAATAGAATACACCCCCTAAACTTGACAACCATGGATAACATCTTTTATTAAAACGCAGCTTGAAGACACATGCATACCCTTGCCAGATCCACTAGTTCCCTGAAATACATGTAGTTTAATAATATCAACAAAAAGTTGAGCGAGTTCATGTGTATGAGTATGTATAAACCTTTGAAGTATGTCTTGTATGTATAAATGTCCCTGGTATGTAGCAATAAGGAAAAATAGATCACCAATGGGTTGCAAAGCCAATGGTATGTGTGAAATGGTGCAGGAAAACTCAAACCTAGCAAATTTGTACCGGGCTTCCGGCTGGAAGATATTGTCACCACTATGGGCCGCCCCGGCCTCATGGGTGTGGGCTCGCTACACCCAAATAGATCTATCACTCATGCCCCTCAGTCCTACGACAAAGGATTAATGGCCTTAAGTGTTGTACCCACCCTTCACATGATCTAGTAGTAAACCCTCCTTAAGCTAATCAAACCATGTATAAAATGTCTGTAATAATTGTAACATGTAATTCACCCTCTAAGTATAAAACTGAAAACAGTTAAGAGAAAAGAGGGACATGAACTCACAGTATTGCGTTCTCAGCTCGTAACTCAAACTATGTCAGCAAAGACGACTACCTACAGTGTACTAACGTCTATTAGACGGACGGGCCGTGCCTTTGCTTAGTATTAATGTTTTGAGTTACGTTTCTTATATTATTCCAAGTTATAATTACTTGTCAAAATAATTAATATTTCAACTTAAATTATATTGGTTTAGGAATAATTGTTTAAACAATATTTCTGTATTAATACTTCTCAAATATTTAACTTCGTATTTCCTTCCCAAGGATGGGGTATTTTATACATGTATTTGTATTATTGTATTTGTAATTTCCGAAATAATATATTTCTAAGTCTTACTTTAGAAAACATATTTGTAAACTCATTTTGTCCCAAAAATAACGTATTGCCCAAAAAATATATATTTTTCCCAAAAATAATATATCTTCTAACTATACTAGGAAAATATATTTTTATTTCCCAAAAATAATATATTTCTCCTTGTCCAAAAATAATATATACCAAAAATATATAAGTAACGGTATTGTTTTTGGATAATAAATTTCGCGGAACTTTGTTAAGTTATTTAATATAACCATTTCACCGAGTATGCAAATAATCACACAAGTGTCTTAATATGTATATATATTCTAAATATATATGTTTACCCATTTTTATTTATAAACACAACCTCCAATATTTGTATTTTTGTTACAAAAATTATGGCAAAGTTTATATCAAAGACTTATGATCAAAATATACTTGTAAATACTTGTTAGAAAATATTTTTCTAAGTGTTTATATTTTTAGAAAATTTTGCCATAGTTTCCCCTAAAAATGGAGGTGTCCATGCTATTAAAGCATATAATTTTCTTTTCAAAAATCAACCTAATAATCAATAATCAAACTACACTTCCCAAGTGCAAAAATTATACAATATATATAACAACATGAACATGAACTTACACAAAAACTCGTAGTAACTTGGTAACATGTTTAGTAGACTTAGTTACCCCTTAAAGTGTGTTTATTTCTTAATAAACTTCCTTCTTGAAAATTTTAGATGTTTACAACTTGTAAACATATTCTACAAAAATTATATAAAGTGTTCTTACACTTATTTTGTCACCAAAGCAATGTACATTTATGTAAGAATCAAGTTTTTACTAAAAATCATATTTTGAACTTGGTTTTCTTGGAAAATTATTCATAAATCTTAGCTTCACAAAATTACTAGCTCACTTTATTTATCATTTTTCAAGAAATAAATTTTATTTTCAAGTTCATGTTCATAAGTGAGGATGATCTTCTTATGTCACTGTTGGTGCACAATGTCTACAACCTATGTCTTAAGTCTAGGTCATTAGGTTTAGGGGTCTGAATGTAATTTTATGTGAAATTGATGTAATTTCGCTTGAAATGACACTTGGTCATTTCAAGCGAAATCAGAAGTTGTTATTTCGCTTGAAATGACATGTGTTATTTCAAGCGAAATCTGATGCCTATATATAGGCTAGTTTTGTTTCTCATTTGGTACGGAATCACAAGTTGTATCCCGAACTGCTGCCGGATTTTCTAGTGAAATATAAATGAGAAACGTGTGTTAAAGTGATATACTCTGTTTTCTACTCCATTCTGTACTGATTCAGCTTTGTTTGTTTGATTCCGCCTCTCAAACAGTGTGTATTGCCTCTGATTGACTCACTTGGTCGGTAAAACGATCCTACATTCACCACATAATCATCCTTTAACTTGCTAAATCATGTGTTTAATCACAATTTAGCAAGCTCCTTATGATTATCAACATTATAATTTCAAGTAAATAACAATCAAGTGCCATGCATGTATTTAAAAAACATTAACCCAACAAGATTTCATCACGTTTAAGCTTCATGTTCATGATTATTGTTTAAGTCTTTTAGTGTTCTTGTGATTTATAATAATGTACATCTTTTTAACCAACAAAATGAGAAGTAAAAATTAGTAGCAAGAAGCTTACAACTAGCTCAAAGGCTAGGGAAGATCACTAGAGAAAAGATGATGAAGATGGTGTGTGAAAGCAATGGATGAAGGTTCTTCAAGTTCTTCAAGCACCAAGCTCCATGAATCACCTTCTTGCACTTGAAATAAGCTTGAAAATGGATGGATGGTGGTGGCAAGGTGGTGGTGGTGGCGGCACAAACAAGAGTGGAGAGGGGGAGAGAGAGTTTGAGGGGGATGGTGTGAAGATTTTGAAGTGTAAGAATGATATGATGAAGATCGCAAGAACCATACTTATAATCTCTTACTCAATAATATGGCAACCAAATCAAGCAACAATCTAAAAAAATATGAAATAAAATCTTGAGTGGGGTGTGGGTCCATGGTGTCTGTAAATGGTGAAGGGGGGGGGGGTTAATTGTAAATTTTGATGGTAAGTTGGTAAATGGTTAGGATCTTAAGTGTAAAAATCTAGTGTTATATGTGTATGACATATTTTATAGTGTGTTGGGGTATTCGGGGACCATAACTAGTTCAAAAATAATAAAACAATGTTTCTGGCAAAATTTTGGTGTTCCGGGTAATGTTCGGTTGTTCGGTTAGATATCGGTTCGTTAAAGTGCTAAGTTGTACCGTATAGTGTATTTTATGTAACTTTTTGTGACACTATTATTTCCCAACACTTAGGAAAGCATTCAGGACCATTTAGTCAATTTTCTGCAATATACTAGTATGTTAAAAAGCTGAATTTTGCTGTAAAAATGCAGAATTTTGCACTTAAAGTGAGTTTTTGGCACTTTCCGGCACTTAAACTATCACCTAGTGACGCAGTTTTATGGTCCTTACTTCCCTACACACCATACTAGTGTAGTACCTTGTCCCTGGCCCATACTGGGTCTCAAAACACTGTCTGTCTAGGCAATGAACCCTGTCAGCATATTCCCGTTCTATCCGTTAACTGTGCTAACTGTGCTTTGTGCATCATGTATGTCAATAAAGTTTGTCTGTGATAATGATGTGACATTATGTAATATGTGATGCACATGTAAGTATGACGCAGTAATCAGAAATCAATTTAGTAATTCAGCACAGTCATTAAGCACTTAATTATAACTAATTAATTGTACGGATACCTGGTTTCATGAGGGTTGTCACATGCGAAATGGCAAAGGGGCAATATTGGGCGTGATTAAGCCCCAAAAACGCCCAAATTTACAACCACTACGGGTGGTCTTATAAGTTATCATTTTCAAATTAAAAAGATTGTGGGACCCACCAAGCACCAATCATCCTCCCCATGTGAGCAGCCACTTCTCTGAATAGTTTTCGGCGGCTCTAAACAATTTTCCGGCAATAGTGCTTACAAAATCCCATTCTTTCTCTCTCTTTATGGATCTACACAAAACTAACTTTCCAAAGTCTATCTCACAATATCTGATTCTTTCTCTCTCTTGATCTACCCTAAAACAATACTGGTGCATGTGGTGTTGCGGTGGTGGTTGTCTAAGGTCACCCAAAACTGACTCAAACTTGAAACCAATGTGCAGAATCACTAGAACCAGTCGGTTTTATGGAATAATGATTGGCAGAAATGTTGACTAATCTTTACGGCTTCAGGTGGCAGAAAGGGCACTTCTTTTATGGAACAACGACCAATCTTCAATCTAATCTGTCACAACCTATAATTGACCTTACCCATCATCTTTCCAGCACTTGAAACCAATGTGCAGAATCACTGAACCAATCGGTTCTTAACCTAAAACTTAATGTGATAAATGTGCTCACAGATATGGATAACATGTTGTTTCACAGAGAAATGTGGCGGGAAAAATGTGATGATCGTGGTCGGCTTTAAAGAGTTACTGGAGTAGAGCGTGATGTGATAGGGGTAAGTTATTTTTTTAAGGGTCGTATTATTGAGACACCTTCAATACGCATTGTGTAGGCCTATACGATGTGTATTAGTTGAAATTCAAACTTCAAGGTCAGTTAAGGGCTGACAATGTCCCCATTATGCGGAGTAATACGCATCGTATATGTAACAACCTGGTTTTGGAAAGTCAAAGTACAAGTCAATGTCAAAGTCAAAGGAAGAAGAGATTGTTAATTGTGATCTGTCACTCCTTGCTTGACTAGCAAATCATACTTTTTGCCTTGTAATCGAATCTTTTATTTTATCGCTTTAGTTGTATTATGTGGAGTATCTATTAATAATCGAGGTTTAATCACATGTTTATCGCGAATCGACTTATCGCTGATCGCTATCGCATTCGCAACTCGAATTATGCATTCTGGATATTGTTTTACGTGGGTGTGCTATTATGTGTTACTTGTGCATGTTATGTTTATGTTGAGGTGTTTAATCGCAATCACAATTCTATCGCAACGCAATCTAATCACAAACGTTAAACGCAAGTTATTCATAGTGATTGTATGTTAGATATAGTAGCTAGGTTATTTGTGTGACTAATGGGTAATCTATCGCATCGCTCTCTCGAATCGCAACGCTCAACACGCAAAACGAAACGACAAAACTCAACACGCCGGACATCTGGATCGAATGGCCAACCGATCGAGTGCCATCCGATCGGATTGCCATCGATCGAAGCGTCATCCGATCGGTGGCCTATCCGACACTTGTGCACTTTCCCTTTTTGGAAACCCTATAAATACCCTCCTGTCAGATCATTTGTAATGTGACAGCACTCTCACTCGACCAGCTCGCTCAAGCCCTCTTTTCTCTCGATTTCTCGTGATTCTTGTATGTTTTCGACTCAAATCTTGTACTTCTATTATCTACACGCACTTCTTCATCATTTTCACCTTTGAATCCTAACTTTTAACCGTGAAATCAATGGATTTGGGGTGTTCTAGGGTGATGTCATCATGGAGTTCTTATGAACTTCAAGTTTTGGCCTCATTCCACCAATAACAACTCAGATCCGAAGGATTTCCACATGATTTCACAACGATCTCGCATAGATCTAAACATTTCCAAGTTAAAAGGATTGAAAGATGTTTACCCGACTGTATTTCAACTATTTTACACTCAATGCACTCAAAACCGATAGAATCGGAGCTCATTCATGCCTTCTACTCTTCTCTAGTGATGTGCTGGTTTGAGATCTGAATCCTATCAACAAGACAACTAATTTCTGGTTGAACATGAAGCCACCCGTCATGAACAGTCAACTGATCGGATTGGGATGATTCCCGTTTGATCGGATAACCTGAGTCTGATAGAGTTTCCGTTGTTTGACACGTTGTCCTACCGTCTCGAGCAAACCGCAAAACCTTCGAAACTTAGCAAATATCTCAAAGTTCAAGATGATCAGATTGTGGACGGATTGCCGTCCGATCAGATTGCCATCCGATCGAAGCACAATCCGATCGGATTCCGCTTGAGCCTTAACACTTAATCATTTTCATAATTTTCAAAGAACATCAGTTTCAAACGGATTGCCAACCGATCGGATCGCTATCCGATCGAGTGACCATCCTGCTGTGAACTTGTTCTCAACTGAGAAGCCTCGCCAATCGGATCGCTATCCGATCGAATGACCGTTTGATCGACGACCTTAAGGTAGAGATACTTCTCTATTTTTAAAATGCTACAACGAAAACTTCAAAGCTATCATACACAAACACATCCTTACAAAACGAATGTCAATCTGACCGAATGGCCATCCGATCGGATGACCATCCGAATGGACTGACATCCGATCGAATGACCATCCGATCGGATTGCCATCCGATCGGATTACCGTTCGACACTTGGTCACTTTTCACTGATTTACGCATCGCTCTTCGCTTATGCTATCATTAACTATTCAGGCTAATCACTCTAGCGCTCCCTTCAATCCATTTCGGTCGCTGTGGGTATACTCGATCCCTTTTTGCTTTATGCACTTTTGGTTGTTACATACGTTACTTATTCTAAATCACAACCGATCACACAACACAAACACTATTTATACGCTGACCGTTATTGCATGTTACTTTTTTCTCGATGAATGCTTGTATGTTATGTTAACACAGTGATTGTTGCCTGACGCCTTAGCAACAATAATACTCTTTGTTTGGACTCAGCACCTGTCGTGGATAGGGGTTGTTAAGGTTACCACTTCACGTGTCACAGTGGTGATATGTGTTGCGCATTCTACAACTCGCAGTCTAGCTGTGCATATTTCATTGTTGATAACCTACTAGCTTCGCACTATACATGTTACATGCTGGTTATGCGTAAACGCTTTTAAACTCTATTATATCTATTAAACTCGTATGCTCACCTTTACACGATGTGTATTGACCTCTATTTTAACATATGTGGCAGGTTCTTAGGATGTTTGCTTGCTGTTTGATGAAATCGAGCTAGGATGGAGTCTAGAAACAAACTAAATAAAATATGAGTTGTCGGAATGGATATTCGTCTTTGAGAACAATGTCTGTAATAACTGTTTTTATTTTATATGTTTGTGGTATGGGATATGAACCTTTAATATATTATAACAAATAGTTGTTATGGATTCTCCTGTACAATCTGTTTCGCTCAGTGCCACGCCCCGATGTTTCCATCATCGGTTGGGGTGTGACAGATTGGTATCAGAGCCATAACTATAGGGAACTAGGCAAGGCTCGACCTAGTCCGGGTTGATGTCTTAGAAACGACCTAGTCTATAGTTTAAGTACCAACCGACTGACTTGTGCATACTCAGTATGGGTTTCGTACGAGCTTACTCGCTATCTCTCGCTCGAACTCGCTGTACTCTACACACTTGCACGAACATCGCATACTACAGTTCTGCACAAGATCAGCCTTTCCTAAGGCTGGATACACACACAAACGGATGAACTGGTTAAGATTAGGTGTGAAAAACCGCAAACTCTCGACCAAATCATTTGCTCAATTCACTATTTTTACTATAAACACGAGCATTGGCGATGAATTAGGAGTGAAATCCATACCTCGACGCAAAATTTCCCCTCTACTTCATCAACACAAGAAACATAGTCGTTAAGTTAGGGATGAAGCCCAAATCTTGATGACTTATTCCACTCTTTATTATGGTTTTGCAAAACTCTCACCAAAGTCTCGACGGACTCCAACGGCTTGAGGTCACACTGTGACTAGAAGGATGCGTGCTGATCGCTCAGATTGAAGCAAGAGCACAGTCGAGAGGGCCTTAGTGTGCACTTACTAGTCCTTGTTAATAGTCGAACCACTTTGGGTAGTCTACGTCTATCTAGCCAAGACAACCGCTCTTCGATTTTATGTGTTTCGATTCTAGATATGCCGCCGCTAACTCTATGATCTATCGATTTTATATGTTTATGTGTTTAGATTTTTGGTGATTTACATGCTCTTCGCTGTTCTCTTTGATCAACACGCACTGCACATCTACCTCAAAACGCAAACAAATCACTGGTCTTTATTCGCAATCGCTAATCGCAATCGCTATACTTAATCGCTATATGTGCTGTGAAGGATAGGTGAATTCGCACAAAATATGTGTTTAGCTTAGACTATGTGCTTAAGTGATACTGTGCCTACGTGGAATATGTGCTTATATGCCTATGTGATTCTGTATTTATGTGCCTATGTGAATTTTGTGAATGGCTGTGTTCCTGAGCTTTATGGTGAATCGCTAGACTATACTAGGAATTAATCGAAATTGTGTTTGAGTCCTATGGCGATGTCTGTTGCAGACAATGTCGTCGTTTGGATCATTCCACTCTCGTTCTGCTCGACGTAACCATGATGACAAACGAATCGCCGCTCTTGTTGCTAAGAAAATGGCGAAAGTCATCCCACAAATCATCAATGAGTTGAATGCGAATGCTAGCAAATCTTCAGAGGAGTCCAGGACCGATACTCCTAAAGCCGCTTTTAGCTTCAAGCAGTTCAAAGCCTGCGGACCAAAAGAGTTTACCGGCGAGGATGGTCCTACGGCCATGTTTCAATGGTTTGATTCTATCGAAGTCACCCTGCGCCAGAGTGGCTGCCCAGAAAACCTACGCACCGTCAATGCTACCGGCGTCTTCCAATCCAGCGCTCTTGATTGGTGGACGGCCGAAAGGAACAAACGAGGAAACGATGCAGCTTTCGGATTATCTTTGGATGAGTTGAAGAACATAATGATGCAAGAGTTCTATCCTCCCCTAGAACTCCAAAAGCTTGAGGATGAATTCTGGCAAATAAAGCAGGATGACGGATATAACGCTGGTCTAACTGCTCGCTTCAAGCAGTTGAGCATTATCTGCCCCAGTCAAGTTACTACCCCAGATATTACAATCAAGAAGTATATCCGTGCTCTTCCGGATTGCATCACAGATTTTGTTCAGGCTGCAACGACAACAACGATCGAGGAAACCTACCTGCTCGCCGTTGAGATCAACGATAAGCGAGTCAAGGCAGGTTATTTTGACAAAGCCTCCAAAAATCTGCATCAAGTCACCGCTGAAGCCACCGCCGCACCGCAATCTTCAAAGCTCTCACACCGCAAGAGGAAGAACAACAGCAGTTCTAGCAACAAGAACTGTGTCGTTACTGCAGCCCCGCTCCAAACAGTACCTGCCCAACCGCAACCGCAACCTCAACATCGCCAAGTAGCGGCACTTGTGGTCAATGCACCGCCTGCTAAGCGTGCATACACTGGACCACACCCGCTTTGCCCTACTTGTACCTGTCATCACCCGGTGGGTATCGCATGTCGGTTTTGTGTTCATCGCAATATGTACGGCCACTTCACCGCAAACTGCCGTACAGGTCCCTGACAAGCTACAGCTCCAGCTCAAGGTCAAACTCCTGCTCAACAAGCTCTACTTCCTGCTCCACAAGGCCATCAAGCAGCTCCTGCACCCGCAGCTAAAGCTCGAGCTTGCTTTGCATGTGGTGAACCCAACCACTTTGCAAACATGTGCCCCAACAGGGTAGTGAAACAAGAGCCCCAGCAGCAGCAACAACAACAGCAGCAGGCAGCAGCCCACGGACGTGATTTCAACATCAACGCCCGCAGGCTCAAGCAAACAACAATGTGGTTAATGGTACGTTTCTTGTGAATGGTATATATGCTTCGTGTTTGTTTGATACTGGAGCCGATAACTGTTTTGTATCGTTTGAATTCAAAAAGCTCCTTAATCGTAAGCGCGCCCATCTGCCCTCGACGTTCGATGTTGAAGTTGCCACCGGAAGAACTATCTCTGTCAATTCTATCCTACGTGATTGTACGGTTGAACTCAACAATCACGTCTTCCCTATCGACCTTATTCCGATGCAACTCGGTAGTTTTGACATCATAATAGGCATGGATTTTATTCGCGAAAATCGTGTTGAAGTTGTTTGCTTCGATAAGATGATTCGTTTCTCACTCGCTAATGGTGATCAACTTTGTGTGTATGGCGAAACTCCTTCGAAAGGTCTCAAGCTCATGTCATGTGTCCAAGCTAGCAAGTATCTCCGCAAGGAATACAGAACTTTCTTGGCTAACATTGTAGTAGTGGAGAAGGAAAAGAAAGGAAACACAGGAGTGAAAGACGTTCCCGTCGTTTGTGAATTCCCTAACGTTTTTCCCGATGATTTACCTGGTTTACCTCCCACTTGTGATATCGATTTCCGAATCGACCTCATTCCTGGAGCAAATCCTGTTGCTAAAGCGCCTTATCGTCTCGCTCCTTCTGAAATGCGCGAACTCTCGAGTCAGCTCCAGGAACTTCTTGATAAAGGTTTTATTCGCCCTAGCACCTCTCCTTGGGGCGTGCCTGTCCTTTTCGTCAAAAAGAAGGATGGATCGTTATGGATGTGCATCGACTACAGGGAATTGAATAGGCTAACTATCAAGAATTGCTATCCCTTGCCTCGAATCGATGATTTGTTTGATCAGTTACATGGTGCTACGTGTTTTTCGAAGATCGATCTACGCTCAGGCTATCACCAGCTACGCATTCAGGAGGATGATATTCCCAAAACCGCTTTTCGAACCCGTTATGGTCATTACGAGTTTGTTGTCATGCCATTTGGTTTGACTAACGTTCCCGCAGTTTTCATGGACCTAATGAATCGAGTGTGCAAACCCTTTCTTGACCGCTTCGTCATCGTATTCATCGACGATATCCTGATCTATTCCAAGTCAAAAGCCGAACATTCGCAGCATCTACGTTTGGTTCTTGAGTTACTCCATAGAAACCGTCTCTATGCCAAGTTCTCCAAGTGTGAATTTTGGCTGGAGGAGGTCCAATTCCTGGGTCACATTGTCAATAGTCAAGGAATTCATGTCGATCCCGCGAAGATCGAGGCCGTTAAGATTTGGGTTACACCCAAGAACCCGTCTGAAGTCCGTTCTTTTCTTGGACTTAGGGGTGTTCAGAATTCGAAAAATTTGAAATTCAATTAAATTCGATTCGATTATCAAGAATTCGTTTCGATTATAAGAATTTGAATTCGAATTCGATTCAATTCGAGTCAACTAAATCGAATACGAATTTGTAATTTCCAATTCGATTCGATTCGAATTTCGAATAAAAATTATACATTTTATTTATTATATATATATATATATATAACTTTTATTGGGCTATACTATAAATTATTTTCAAAATTTATTCCAAGTATTAAAATTACCCATTACCATACCCACTACATGGCCCATAACTAAAACCTAAGTAGCAAATCTATCAATAGATTTCAAACCCTAAAAATATTAACTTGTAGTGGTTATTCCCGAATTCTCGTTTTGAATGTTAGACTTATGATACTTTATTTGGAAATTTTTAATGTGATATCGTGTTTTATGGCTGCTTTAAAATTTATGTTTCATTTTAATAGCTTTTTATATGTTTTAAAAGAAACTTAATCAAATCGAATTTATTCGAATTCGATTCGAATTCGAATTTTTAATCGAATACGAATTGGGTTTTTTATTCGAATACGAATTCGAATCGAATTGGGTAGGTTTTAATCGAATAGGAATCGAATTTGAATTCAAGGAAAAATTAAAATTATTCGAATAATTCGAAAATTCGATATTCGATTCGATGAACACCTACTTGGACTAGCGGGCTATTATCGCCGATTTATCATAGGTTTCTCTAAAATCGTTGTGCCGCTTACTTCGCTTACGCATAAGGACAAACCTTTTGTTTGGGGAACTAAACAAGAGGAAGCCTTTCAAACTCTCAAAGCTATGCTTTGCAATGCTCCCGTACTCTCACTGCTCGACGGAAACGACGACTTCGTAGTGTACTCTGATGCCTCAAACCTAGGTCTTGGTTGTGTTCTCATGCAACAAGATAAGGTTATCGCGTACGCTTCGCTACAACTCAAGATCCATGAGAAGAACTATACCACACACGACCTCGAGCTTGGCGCAGTTGTTTTTGCGTTAAAGATTTGGCGACACTACCTTTACGGTACGAAGTGTACGATCTTCACCGATCATAGGAGCCTACAACACATCTTTGATAAAAAAGAACTGAATATGCGTCAACGCCGGTGGGTAGAACTCCTCAACGATTACGACTGTGAGATTCGTTGCCATCCAGGCAAAGCAAACGTCGTTGCCGATGCTCTCAGTCGACGAAGCTATTTGCATATGTTCAAGCCTAGTTTAATCTTGATACTCTTATCTGTGACGCGCAACATGCTTGTTTTACCGGACGTACTTTAAAGAAGGAAAGGATTCTAAATGATGGCGCCCAACTCGAGAATAAATCGAATGGTATCTTTCATTATTTGTAACGAATTTGGATTCCCAAGCGTACCAATTTGCGATAACTATTGATGGACGAAACGCACAAATCTCAGTATTCTATTCATCCCGGTGCTGACAAAATGTAACAGGACATGCGCTACAAGTACTGGTGGCCGGGTATGAAGAAGGATATCGCTATCTATGTTTCGAAGTTCTTGAATTGTTCCACAGTCAAGGCTGAGCATCAAAGACCCCCTGGCTTACTTGTTCAACCCGAGATCCCGATGTGGAAATGGGAGAGTATAACTATGGACTTTATAACGAAACCCCGCGCACACCATCAGGTCACGACAACATCTGGGTTGTTGTTGACCGTTTGACTAAGTCAGCTCACTTCCTACCGATACGAGAAGACTTTAAGGTAGAAAAATTAGCCCGAATCTACACCGATGAGATCATTTGTCGACACGGGATGCCTCGTGACATCATCTTTGACCACGATGGTCAGTTTACCTCGCGTCTTTGGGAAACGTTTCAATCTGCTCTCGGTACTACTCTTAATCTAAGTACCGCTTTCCATCCCCAAACCGACGGTAAGACTGAAAGAACGATTCGCACCCTTGAAGACATGCTCCGATCGTATGTCATAGATTTCGGTGGTAATTGGGACGCGTATTTACCTTGGGTTGAATTCTCGTACAATAACAGTTATCATTCGAGCATCCAAATGGCACCATTTGAGGCATTATACGGAAGGAAGTGTCGATCGCCTATTGTATGGCACGAGATTGGAGACGCGCAAATTACCGGTCCTGAGCTGTTGCAAGAAACGACTGACAAAATCCTCCAAATTCGAGACAATCTATTGAAAGCTTGGAGCCGACAGAAAAGTTACGCTGATAGACGCCGCAAGCCCTTTGAACTTGACATTGGCGATCACGTACTCCTAAAGGTCGATATGTTGGACCTTTTAAAATTCTGGAAAGGATTGGAAAAGTGGCCTACAGACTCGAACTACTGGAGGAACTTATTAATGTCCACCCGACTTTCCACGTTTCGAACCTCAGAAAGTGCTTAGCCGACCAGGAATTACATGTCTCTCTTGAGGATTTACAAGTGGACGAAACATTACACTTCGTGGAAAAGCCTGTCGAGATCATGGGACGAGAAACCAAGGTACTCAGACGCCCAAGCATTCCCATTGTGAAGGTTCACTGGGAAGGCAAACACGGAGCCGAGTTCACCTGGGAACTCGAAAGTGACATGAAGGCAAAGTACCCGCAACTGTTTGTTACGCCTACTTCTTAAATTTCGGGACAAAATTTCCTAAAGTAGGGAAGGCTGTAACAATCCGCTTTTGGAAAGTCAAAGTACAAGTCAAAGTCAAAGGAAGAAGAGATTATTAAATGCGATCTGTCACTCCTTGCTTGACTAGCAAATCATACTTTTTGCCTTGTAATCGAATCTTTTATTTTATCGCTTTAGTTGTATTATGTGGAATATCTATTAATAATCGAGGTTTAATAGCATGTTTATCGCTAATTGACTTATCGCTAATCGCTATCGCATTCGCAACTCGAATTATGCATTCTGGATAATGTTTTACGTGGGTGTGCTACTATGTGTTACTTGTGCATGTTATGTTTATGTTGAGGTGTTTAATCGCAATCGCAATCGCAATTCTATCGCATCGCAATCTAATTGCAAATGCTAAACGCAAGTTATTCATAGTGATTGTATGTTAGATATAGTAGCTAGGTTATTTGTGTGACTAATGGGTAATCTATCACATCGCAACACTCAACACGCAAAACAAAACAACAAAACTCAACATGCCGGACATCTGGATCGAATGGCCAACCGATCGAGTGGCCATTCGATCGGATTGCCATCCGATCGAAGCGCCATCCGAAATGGGTCTATCCGACACTTGTGCACTTTCCCTTTTTGGAAAACCTATAAATACCCTCCTGTCACATCATTTGTGATGTGGCAGCACTCTCACTCGACCAGCTCGCTCAAGAACTCTTTTCTCTCAATTTCTCTCGATTCTTGTAAGTTTTCAACTCAAATCTTGTACTTCTGTGATCTACACGTACTTCTTCATCATTTTCACCTTTGAATCTTAACTTTTAACCGTGAAATCAATGGATTTGGGGTGTTCTAGGGTGATGTCATTATGGAGTTCTTATGAACTTCAAGTTTTCGCCTCATTCCACCAAGAACAACTTAGATCTGAAGGATTTCCACATGATTTCACAATGATCTCGCATAGATCTAAACATTTCCAAGTTAAAAGGATTGAAAGATGTTTACCCAACTTTATTTCAACTCTTTTACACTCAATGCACTCAAAACCGATAGAATCGGAGCTCATTCATGCCTTCTACTCTTCTCTAGTGATGTGCCAGTTTGAGATCTGAATCCTATCAACGAGAGAACTGATTTCTGGTTGAACATGAAGCCACCAATCACGAACAGTCAACTGATCGGATTGGGGTGATTCCCGTTCGTTTGGATAACCTGAGTCTGATAGAGTTTCCGTTGTTTGACACGTTGTCATACCGTCTCGAGCAAACCGCAAAACCTTCGAAACTTAGCAAATATCTCAAAGTTCAAGATCATCATATTGTGGACGGATTTCCTTCCGATCGGATTGCCATCCGATCGGATTGCCATCTAATCAAACCGCAATCCGATCGGATTGCATTTGAGCTTTAACACTTAATCATTTTCATAATTTTCAAAGAACATCAGTTTCTAACGGATTGCCAACTGATCGGATCGCTATCTGATCAAGTGACCGTCCTGCTGTGAACTTGTTCTCAACTGAGAAGCCTCGCCAATCGGATCGCTATCTGATCGAATTACCGTTCGATCGACGACCTGAAAGGTAGAGATACTTCTCTATTTTTAAAATGCTACAACGAAAACTTCAAAGCCATTATACACAAACACATCCTTACCAAACGAATGTCAATCCGACCGAATGGCCATCCGATCGGATGACCATCCGAATGGATTGACATCCGATCGAATGACCATCCGATCGGATTGCCGTTCGACACTTGGTCACTTTTCACGGATTTACGCATCGCTCTTCGCTTATGCTATCGTTAACTGTTCAGGCTAATCACTTTAGCACTCCCTTCAATCCATTTCCATCGCTGTGAGTATACTCGTTCCCTTTTTGCTTTATGCACCTTTGGGTGTTACATACGTTACTTATTGTAAATCACAACCGATCACACAACGCAAACACTATTTATACGCTGACCGTTATTGCATGTTACTTATTTCTCGATGAATGCTTGTATGTTATGTTAACACAGTGATTGTTGCCTGACGCCTTAGCAACGATAGTACTATTTTTTTGGACTCAGCACCTGTCGTGGATAGGGGTTGTTAAGGTTACCTCTTCACGTGTCACAGTGGTGATATGTGTTGCGCATTCTACAACTCGCAGTCTAGTCTATGCATATTTCATTGTCGATAACCAACTAGCTTCGCACTATACATGTTTCATGTTGGTTATGCGTAAACGCTTTCGAACTCTATTATATCTATTAAACTTGTAAGCTCATCTTTACACTATGTGTATTGACCTCTATTTTAACGTATGTGGCATGTGCTTAGGATCTTTGCTTGCTGTTTGATGAAATCGAGCTAGGATGGAGTCTAGAAACAAACTAAATAAAATATGTGTTGTCGGAATGGATATTCGTCTTTGAGAACAATGTCTGTAATAACTGTTTTTATTTTATATGTTTGTGGTATGGGATATGAACCTTTAATATATTATAACAAATAGTTGTTATGGATTCTCCTGGACAATCTGTTTCGCTCAGTGTCACGCCCCGATGTTTCCGTCATCGGTTGGGGTGTGACAGTATAGGCTTATACGATGCGTATTAATACTATGTTGTCTTTCAAAGCTGACATCTAGGGTTCACATGGAACCCCAATACGGATTGTATAGGCCTATATGATCTGTCTTATAGTACGAGGTTGCTTTCTGTCAATCAAAAGTGACAGAAAGTGATTGACTTCAGCCCTATATTGGTCGTATACGCCTATACGACCCGTATTGAATTGTGAAATTGTATTATGCTTCCCCTATTTAAGCAACGAAGACGACGAAGGTAATATATCGTCTTCGTTTTTTATTTACATTCGCTTACAACATGTCTTAGTTCAACCACACTTTCGGCGAGTCGTCTGACACAAACACGAGCATGTTTATTCTGGTAAGCAGTGTGGTATAGCATTTTTTTAACTTGTTCTTTTTTTTTGTTTATGAAATAATTAGCACACCATTTGTATTAGGAGGGTCTTTTGTCCCTGATTCTTACGATAGGAGAGGAAATGATGATCACACGGAGGAGGTCGTGTCCGGCTTTCGTCCCCATCATAATGAATCGTTGTTGCCAGACCACAACGAGGTAAATATTTATTTACTTTTTTCTATTCGGCGTTAAACTTATCACTACCTTTTACCCGTTGTTTTTTCTTTAGTGTGCTGTGCCCCTCCAACCGTTGTTGCCAGATCTGAACGAGGTAAAAATAAATTTACTTATTATTATGAAGGCTTTTAGATGTGCCGTTATAATTTAACCGTTGTTTTTTTTTTCAATTAGTCGTGCCTAGCTATGATCATGGTTATGGGTTTCTGCATTATAAAGCCGGTTACGGTGCCTGGTGCGGGCAGGAAGAATATGGCAATAACTTTTTCGTTAGTGGTGCCTCGGGAGTACAAGAAGATGTTGGTGAGCCTTCTTATGCGCAAGAGTCATTGGATGACGAGCAACCGCTTACCCTGAAGTTTCGTACAAAACTGATCAGGTACGAATGATATATATTTTTGTTAAATGTTATATTTTTTTGTTAAAAATTATTTTAAAATTGTTAATAAAAAATACAGTAAAAATTGTTATATTTTTTAATAGGATAAAAAATTAATTAAAAAATGTTATATGTATATAAAATTAATTAAAATTGTTAGATTTTTTTTTTAAATATTATAAAAATACATTAAGAATTGTTATATTTTTTTAAAATATTTGTTATATTTTTTTTGAACAGCAAAATATTTGTTATATTATTAGATTGATATGAATGACGTTGTTATATATTTTCTAAAAAGAATTAAAAATGTTATATTTTGTTGGTTAAAAAATTATATTTTTGTTAAATGTTAAATTATTATAAAATTGTAAATAAAAAATACATTCAAAATTGTTATATTTTAAAATAGGATAAAAAATAATTAAAAATGATATATATTTTCTAAAATTAGCTAAAATTGTTAAATTTATTAAATATAATAAAAAATACATTAAAAATTGTTATATTTTTTAGATTATTTGTTATATTTGTAGATTGATATGGATGATGTTGTTATATATTTTTGTAAATGAGTTATAAATGTTATATTTTTGTGTTGGGCGTAAGTTGGCGATAGTCAAATCACTGGCCCTGAATTCGTACTCGACACCACTGAAAAGATTACCTAGATTAGACAACGAATGTCGGCATCTCGAGACCATCAGAAAAGCTACGCGGATAAGCGTAGGAATCCTTTGGAATTCCAGGTTGGGAACCGAGTTTTGCTAAAAGTTTCACCTTGGAAAGGTGTGGTCCGCTTTGGCAAAAGGGGCAAACTTTATCTTCACTGTGTCGGACCTTTCGAAATCACCAAGAAAATTGGTAAAGTAGCATATAGACTGAACTATCTTGAAGAGCTCAGTGTGGTACACAATGCTTTTCACGTGTCAAATCTGAATAAGTGTCTGTTAAATGAGACGCTCATTGTTCCTTTTAAGGAACTCACGATCGATGATCAACTACACTTCGTTGAGGAACTGGTGGAGATCTTGGATCGAGAAATCAAAACCCTCAAGCGTAGCAAGATACCTATAGTTCGAGTTCGTTGGAACTCGCGTCGTGGCTCAGAATTTACTTGGGAACGGGAAGACCAGATGATGCCCAGGTATCCCTAGTTGTTTAAAAACAATACCTCCAGCGCTGAAGCTACTACTGAATTTCAGGACAAAAAATTTCAATCCAACAGGGGGATGATGTGACACCCCGCGAAAACGTTTAACTACTACTTGCTTGTCAGTGGTTGCGCACTAAATTTCGGGACATAATTTCCTTCAACTTTGGGATAATGTGACAATTCGGGTTTCTCTTCACGTTTCACTCTACGTTGTGATTGTGACAACTGGCAAAATTAAGAGTTGATCTACACGATCTAATCACTGTTTTTTTAAATTAAACATGCATTAGACTTGATTTTAATTAATTAGGTCATCTTATGTCTAGCAAAGTTGTATTTTTACGTGATATGCATTGGTGATTTTTTGAAATTACCAGTACACACACTGGTTAATTCGACAAAGACATATCGAAAGACGGTGATGAAACGAATTAGAAAAATAAAAATTTGAAATACTCTATTTATTTTATGTGTGATGGTAATAGATCACAACTAGTCGTTAAACCAATATACGTAACTTCGTATTAATAAAGACTTCTGGATCGCGAAGCACACGGGTTCACTAAATTTGTCTATACACACACACACACACACACACACACATATATATATATATATATATATATATGTAGGGTAGGGTTCATGCGAGAACCACCTTTATTGCGAGAACCACGAGAACCAATGTGAACAAGGGGCATTACTGTATATACATAATAAAATTCAAATCAGCTGCCACTCCTCCTTTTTATGGACTTCAAACAACAATTAAATCCTCTTTTTTATTCATTTCATGTCCAGATCCATCAGTTTCTACACAATTCATCATCTCAATTCACGTCATACTCCAAATCCCCCAAAATTCGTCATATCGATCTTATAATTCACACTCCAAATCCCCCAAAATTCGTCGTATCGATTGTATAATTCATCATGTATCCATCGTATATTCAAATTAGGGCTATAAGAAAAGAATCATCCATCATATATTCATCATATATCCGAAATTAGGGCAATAATAACAGAATCATTGAAGATTTCGGCGCAAATAAGGAGAAACTGAAGAACAAACATCAAATGGATTCATCGTAACATGACGCTACACAGTTCTGTGAAGTTGTAAGTTTATACAATTTGTTTTTGCACTTTCATATGTTAACATGATGATTAATTGTCGATTCAGATCCTTTATATGTCAATATGATGATTAAATCGTAGTTTAATACCTGCATTAGCGAAAATGGTTTGATGTATATGATGTTTTAGGGATTCGGGGTAATTGTTGTGATACACCGACTTGTAATGTGGTAGGTATGTGTGTTTTTTTTTTTTTTTGTATGTAGGTTTTGTTACTGAATAATTTTAAATATATTTGGTGGTAATACAGTATTTGAGTTGACAGTGGTTAGGTTATTCTATTGAAGCAAACATTACCTGTTGATACTATCAGTCATGTTAATGCATATGTGCACATAGTTATGCACATGTGCATAGTTAATACGGTGATGATAAAGTTGATGCATAAATTGTTAACAAGTTCGTTTATGTTGATGCACATGTGCATAGTTAATGTAGTGATGATAAAGTTTATGCGTATGTTGTTAATAAGGTCATTTATGTTTGTGCACATGTGCATAATGTATATGGTGATGATAAAGTTACCGTTAATGCACATATTTATTGATAATTTATGTTTACTGATCTTATTTTTTTATTATTTTATTATTTTTTTGTGTATTATTGTATATCAACAATAGGAAAAAATCGAAGAAAGTAACTTTTGTTTTGAAGTCAATGGATGAATGGTCAAAAAAATGTCGGATGTAATGGAAGATGATTATGTGACATGCAATGGAAGATGATTATGCGACAGTTAAACAAAGAGATAAAAAATCGAAAAAATAACTTTTGTTTTGTATATTATTTTTTTATCGAAGCAAACCTGTTGATAAGCTCAATCATGTTAATGCACATGTGCATAGTTATACATAAATGCATATTTTGCCAGATTATTTCAGTTATGTCAGTCATATGGATGCAAACGTGCAGCTAGGCACATGTGCATAATTTGCCAGAATATGTTAATAAGGTCATTCATGTTGTTGTACATGTGCATAGTTATGCACATGTGCATAGTTTGCCAGAATGTGTTAACAATGTAATTTATGTTGAGGCACATGTGCATAGTGTATATAGTAATGATAAAGTTAATGTTAATGCACATATTCAACGGTAACGTCGACGGTTGATACTGGTGACCATATAGTTGTATTCAGATTCAACATAAGGTATCCAATATATCGTGCCATTAGGTGTAGAATATACAATAGTTGTAATCGTTCCTGTAGTGTAAAATGTACAACACTTGTAATTGTTCATGTATACATAAAAAGTAAACATATAACATGCTAATTAATAAGGTATATGGCGTGTTCACGCACGTGTTCAACATTTATTCGGTGATGATTACGGGGCGTTGGTAATGTGATGCACATGTGCATAACATTATGTACTGATGGTTAACAGTTTATTTGTGATGATCATGGATTATTATCAACATAATGCACATGTGCATGATTATGTAATATATGGAAATAAAAGTAATGAATGTAAAAAATTACCATTATTTGTTTAATATTTATCATTGATGATTATTGGGTGTTAATAATGTGATGCACACGTGCGTAATTATGTACTGTTGGTTAACAGTTTATTTTTTTGATGATTACAGATGGTTGGCAACATAATGCACGCAGGTGCGCAAGAAGAAATAAACACAAAAAAGGCGGGCAATTAAGCAAACTCGTGATGAAACCTCAAAAAAAGGAGGTTACGTGATGAAACATAAAAAAGGAGGTGACGTGATGAAACATAAAAAAAGGAGGTGACGAAGTGCGTTCGGTAAAGAACAAGAAGTTGGCAAGATCAACGGTAACGGAGACGGTTGATATTGATGACCATATGGTAGTATTCAGATTCAACATAGGGTATCCAATATAGCGTGCCATTAGGTGTAGAATGTACAACACTTGTAATTGTTCATGTATACATAAAAAGTAAAACATATAACATTCTAATTAATAAGGTATATGGCGTGTTTACGCACTTGTTCAACATGTATTCGGTGATGATTACGGGGCATTGGTAATGTGATGCACATGTGCATAACATTATGTACTGATGGTTAACAATTTATTTGTGATGATCATTGATTGTTATCAACATAATGCACATGTGCATGATTAGGTAATATATGAAAAATAAAAGTAATGAATGTAAAAAATAACAGTGATTTGTTTAATGTTTATTATTGATGATTATTGGGTGCTAATAATGCGATGCACGTGTGCATAATTATATACTGTTGGTTAACGGTTTATTTTTTTTATGATTACATATGGTTGGCAACATAATGCACATGTGCAGGATTACATGATGTGTGAAAATATAAGTAACTTATGTAATAAACCAATTGTTTGTTTAATGTTTAATGATAAAAAAAAGAAAAGGGTTTATAATTAAACATTGATTATGGTGTATTGGCAAAATAATGCACGTGTGCATTATTATCGTATGATTGTAAATAAATATGATTTACTTGATGAGAGAATAATGAACCATGTAAGAGTAAACTATGAAAAAACACTTTAAGGATATAAAAATGAATCATGTGAGTATAAACTTCGAAACACATATAAATGTATAATGCCTTTTAATCTCAAAACGTATGAATTGCAACTCTTGTTGATCTAAATTTGTAGATGTTACTTATATAAAATTATTCATAACATTTAGCAAGGTGCTACACCACAATTACATCCACCAACAGAAGGAAAACTCATATAGCAAAAAAAAAAAAACAAACAAACAGAATACTATACTGGAAATACATCAAAATTTCTCCAGGCCACCCAAGTTAAACTCACCTCCTTCGATCTATTTTTACCCATAACTAACTCATGTTCTTGATCTCCTTGACTACCTTCTGCACCGACAATTGACTTTGATTAAAAACCATCTTGTTCCTCATTCGCCAAACTCTCCAGAGGTAGATAAGGGACACCGCATAAATCACCTTTTTCTTTTTTGCAGACCCTTGGACAATATTATGATATTCCAGCAAATCTTTGAGACTGAAAATAAATGCAGCCGGACCTTTGCACCATTGAGTAATTACGGACCAAACTGTTTGAGCGAACTGACATGAAACGAAAATATGTTCACATGTTTCTGGGGAATCGCTGCAGAAAACGTAGCAGTTTGACTGTGTTTGGATGACTCTTGCGTTAAGTGCCACCTTCGTTGCGAGTCTCTCGACTAAGACTATCCACCTGACCAAACCAACTTTTTTAACTGTCCAATTATTCCAAACAAATACCTACTCGGGAACCTCCTTATTATATGTTTGTAGCCTAGACTTCAAACTTCGAACAGAAAAGTCTCCCGACGTGCTCAAACCCCAAACTCATAAATCTTTTCAAGTCTATCCCAGTAGTCATTTCCATTAATTACAAGCAGGCCTAATTGATCTGGTCCATCACAAGGAGAGCAATACCATCACAAATTTATTGGGACAATGTAATATCATGAAACTTTGAAGGAGACCTATCAAAATTAAAGGTAAATCAAGCAAGAATATTGAAATTTTAATTTTTCAGGAAACAATTGGTCAGCCTGGATATGGAGCTATAGATACCAAGGTGATCAACTCACCTGTTAACAAAAGAAGACAAATTGGATCACAAGAACAATATGGCCAGAGTAAGTATTAGAAAGTGGCACAAAAAAATGGAAGAAGATGGTAGCTTATCCTCTCAAACAGAAGCCATATGACAGTTGCAGAAACAAAAAATGGAGGAATATGCAATAGCTGTATCAACTGAGTATGTCGCTTATGGACACACAAATCCTCTCTAACGGTTTTAACATTGAAAGTCGACTTATTTTTTCGAGTGCCAACCCCGCCCATATTAACCCATCTTCATTCTGGTGTCTCTCAGCAGCACCAAAAGCTACATAAACTCCACCCATGCCTCCCCGGTTATCGAATTGTTCTTCCATCACCACCCAAGCCCATTTGTTTGCTGCCATTCTGTACATAATTGGACAGTTATCCATAAGGCACTTGTTCAGAAACTATACATCAACGACATAGTCTAATTTTCAACATAATGCACATATGCATATAATTTACAGTAAACATAATGCACATGTGCATATAATGTAACACAACATCATTTACAGTAAATGTAATGATTTACAAAGTGTATGCATCATTTACAGTCAACATAATACCTTTAGTCACAATTTTGCAACTTTCAATTGGATTGACAACATATAAGGGTTTGGCAGCAGATGGACCACCAAGGTAGGGGTAGTATCAGATGTATGGGGATGATATTCAGAGATTGGTGGGTTAGTATCATCGGACGAGGTATGTTCAACACGAGATATTTCAACACGGGATGAATCAGAGGACATCATATGTAGCAATAATCCCAATGCCCCAGTAATGAAATTTGTGGGATTAAATTTGTGGGATACATTGTTGTCTAATGTCGCGAGAACCACCGTAAACTCATGTGTGCCGCCGGTAAGCCGCCGTGAACAGCCGTGAACCTCAATCAAAGTGTAGATGATGATGATGCAGATTGTGGATTGGGAACAAATGTGATGAAGAAACCCTAAAACAGGGGACACACGTGTTTATGTTGCAGGTCCATATATTTACAATTATGACACCGTGTGTTTTTTTGTTAGAATTCAAAATATTTACAATTTTGCAATGTGTTCACACTGGTTCTCGCGGTTCTCGCAATAAAGGGTGGTTCCTAACGGATCCTTATCCTATATATGTATATATATATGTATATATATATATGTATATATATGTATGTATAAAGAGGGGAAGCGATAGAGTTTATGTATTGAGCTTTATAAATAAAGATTTAAAATTTAAATCTTATAAATACAACTTCAGGCTAATGATGTAAAATTTGAGCTTCGGCTTATAAAATTCTGATTATGTTCCTTCTAATTGTTTTGTAACTCCAAAACTTATAATTTTTCATTGTTGGTTATTTAAAAAAAAAAAACAAAATCTCACCTCTATCCCTATCGATATACAAGACATAATAAACTACTAATAGTTTAAACTATGTGTTCGAAAATTTCATGTTCCTGACTATAAGAAACATGAGTTATAAAAAAAACATCTTACTAACTTGACTTTCTCCATGCCCAACCAACGTTTTTTTTTTTGTCATCCCTCCAAAAAGTCTTCATAAGTTGATTTGTTATTTCATGGTTGATCAGCAAAAAATATACTCACCCGACGTGCTGAATGATCTTAAAGTGTCTGGTTTACCAAATCATAGGTTAGTGCTTAAAGTTGGTGTTCCAGTAATGTTGTTGCGAAATATTGACCAACGAAATGGTTTGTGTAACGGTACAAGGTTAAAGGTGACAAAACTTTACAGCCGTGTTATTGAAGCGGAGATAATTTCAGGTGCAAATATTGGTTCTCGGACATTCATACCTAGAATGAATTTGGTACCTTCGGACAGAAAGATTCCTTTTGCATTTCAAAGGAGGCAATATCCAATAACTGTATGTTTTGCGATGACGATTAACAAAAGCCAGGGCCAGTCGCTATCTAAGGTTGGTTTGTACTTAAGACAACCAGTTTTCACACATGGTCAATTGTACGTAGCTTTATCCAGGGTTACAAGACGAGATGGAATCAAGTTACTAATACTTGACAATGAAGGCAGGCCTACAAATAAAACAATGAATGTTGTATATAAAGAGATATTCAATGGATTGTGAGGTTTTTATGTTTATCATCTTTTTATCTTACTTCACGTACTTTGTATCATTTTTGTTTATATTCGAAGAAACCTATAACGAAGTATTTACGCATTAAAGTATATTCAAGAGAATTAGGATTTCTAAACGTGTGCAAAATTGTGTTGCCATTGTGACTTTTACATTGTTTAACGCTTAAACGTATGGTTAACAATCTTTTAATATTTTTGTTTCTAAATAACAGTTTAACGCTTAAACGTATAGTATTTCTATGTGTTTATTTAGTGTTTAGCCACCTGTGTATTACCCGGTTAATTAACCGAAATAAGTCAACTCCTTTTTTTAATTAGTTTTGGGAAATTATCAATTAGCACAACTTACCTTATGAATATTCTATCATTTGTTTATATTTGTTACATCTTCATATTATATTAAATAATTTTATTAAAAATTAATGATATATATCATTCCATATATAATTCGGTTATTTCAAGGAATTGACTATGTTAATATAGTAACGACTAATTACTTTCTTAATCAATTAACGATTAATAAGCTATATTTTATCATTAATTATTTTTTTTTCCTTATTTAATCTAGCATCTTAATTAGATACGGTATATTTTCAAACAAATTATAGAAGATAAAACTTTGTATTCTTAATTATCAACAACTGTTTATACACGATACCAACTGTTAATTACATTATAAAATATGTTACGTGGTTTGATGATATAATACTAATTGTCTTTAACCTTAAACTACCTATGAACAAAATAAAACATTATATAAAGAATCCGATTCACATATAAACAACAACTTATTATGTAAATATATATACATACACATTCTTAATCAACAACCTTTTATAGACGATACCAACGTTACTTACATACAAAAGTATGGTTTTTTGGTTGATGATATAACACTAATTGTCTTTAAGGTTAACCACTGATTACATGTCCTAAACAAAAGTAAACATAACATCATAACCACTGATTACATGTCCAAAACAAAAGTGAACATAACATAAGTAGCATAAAAGAGTCGTGATTTCGAGTACGCAAAAACCTTCATCATTAGCTTATAAATTTACCTTTTCAACCTGCAGTAACTTCATCCACGTCTGATAAGATCAGCAGATTTTCAGTGCTTACAAATTTGAAATGCATTGTGTCACCCAAACGAAGCCCATTCTCTTTCATGTACATTGGCCAACCTTCAATTGAATACCTCACATTATCTTCATTCTTTTGCCGCCTAAGATTCATATCGATTGTTTTGCCCTTCATGTTCCTCAATTTTAACTCATGCACTTTGTTTTTGAATCCGCCAATTCTTACAACATTAGCAGGCAATCTCTGCATGAATATGATAATTAACAATTAAATCAGCCTTTTAAATGTTATAGTCTTACTGTTTATCAATTAGTATTTTAAAAACATACCATTCTGTTATCTACCTTCTGTGTAAATTCATAGTTACAATCTTTATCAACAGAATTCTTCCTTGCAACACGTTTTTGTGCAACATCTAATATCTTCAATTCATTACCAGATGTATTTCTAATGTCTTTTTCCTAATTATTACAGAAACAAATAATGTTTAAAATAAAATATGTATTATATATCTTAATTTGTTTCTGTTAATCATAAATAAATGTTGTTATACGTACCAACCGGCTGCGTGTTCTTTTTCCAACTGTTGAAACAGTTTGCATTTCCACATCTGTTCCGCATATCAGCGCCTTACTGTCGTCTGCCTTACAATATCCCTCAGTTTGTTTTCCTTTTTTCTTAACCTGTTAACACAACTTCTTATGTTTGACATCAATAACCAAGAAGTAAAAAATAAATATGGCTAAACTTATTAAAATTACTACTCATGTATTATTATGATTCAAATTATTACATTTTTTTTTGGTTGTTGGTTTATATCTTCTCTCATAACACTCTTTGTTTCCACGTTCAAGACTTCTTCTCCACCAACGTTCTTATTAACCTCCTCTTTGTTACGACTTTCATTCATCTGTTTATTAAACATTGATACTTAATAAAATCACAAAAGCTTATTCTAATGTATATTAATCTACATAAATGGAAGCTCAGTACCTCATACATAAACTGACCAATTGAATCATCATCTCCACAGAAAGCCTGTCATATAATAACATACGTAAGTAAGTCGAAATTTTTTATAAACTCTTATAATTTAGTATAAAATACTTACAAAGTCAACGTTTTTGTAGTATGTGTCTTTAGGTATTTCCAGCACAGATTCATCATGACTTTCTTCTTTGATGTTCAGAACTAACTCAACTCCTCTACGATATATGTTTATCGTAAATGTGTCGTTGTCACTTTTCGTCAACAACAGTAAATCATCTTCTTCTATTCCAAGATCATGAAATAACTTCGGGAAACCTTTTGTAAAAACATAATTATCATTGATTTTTTCCGTCTCAACTTTCCAAGTATGACCTGCTGCATTTATGTTATAACAGTCGTTCACTGGTACGTACGTGTAACATTTTGTGACATAAGTTTCTGGAAGCACCTGAAAAGTAATGTTATATATTAGTGATATATATTTATGTAAATCATTTATATTTCAAGAATGACAAAATAAATATTCATTAAGAAATAATAGTATACTTACTATTATCTTTAAAATGTTGTAACGATTGAATGTTACAAAAGATTCACCACATATGTTTTCAACGAAGCAACTTATTTCCATACTGTTGTCCTCCATTATCCTTAATCGCAATATCGTCCTTTTTGTCAATTGAAGATCCCTTACTACATTACTCCATCCGTCGGTTATAATGGATTCCCCACTTACACTTCTTAAAGAAACTGGCCAACTTCTACGACTTTCATGATTTATCATTACTTTTTTCCTTTGCCAATATTCTCCATATACATTCTTAACAAAATCAATTGGCAGCACCTGCGGTTAAATTTATGTTTTACATAATTTGTAATACAAGTTATATATATTATTTTGTAAGCTTTATACATACAAGTTTTAACGAGGATGGCTCTTCTAAGATTGCAATGCATGAGTGACTCATTTTTTAAATCTGCATTATACCAACATATGTTATAAACATTTAGTGTTGAACTTGAATCGATACATATATGTTCATATGAATAAGAAAATAACCTCTTAAACAAATTTTCACACACATTTTGCTGATACAATGACTATATACAATATACAATGACTATATACAATATACGTATAAACAAGACTAAAGCAACTTTTATCTGATCATTATATTTATATAGAATATTACAAATAATTAAATGTGTCAATTAATTTTTACCAAAAATTATCCTTTTATAGTGTTCAATATGAGTTAAATATAATCTTATATTGAATACAATTCCACAAAAAAAATTCTGGATCATAAATTTAAAATGATAATCATATCTATTCAATCATCCAAATCACACTATTAAATAACATTTTTTTTCATAAACAGTATAATCAAAATCTATCAACCAAATCACAGTATTAACCGAAATTATATACACTCAAACACATGCAATACATATAATCCTTCTTAAATACATATAACATACAGAACTTTCAATATAACAAAAACCTAACTCTGATTTCATGTCTAATTCTTCATTAATCATTGGAAATAAACACAATTCGTGAGTATTTTTTTATAATATAGATGAGAATTTTAGTTGGTAAATCAAAGTAACAATCTTCTTACAACTGATCGGAGATGAAGTCGGAAGTTACCTTTACTAATTCTTTGAACCGCCCTTGATGTTTCTTGAAGCTTGTGAAGAAGGATAGCTGATTTTGCAGAACTTGATATGATATATTTGTAATGATGATTTTTTATTTAAATGTTATCCTCATATATATTTTCCGTAAACATTTATTAAAATAACAGTAAATTCGACGGTAATTTTTGGTAACCAATATTTACTTTTATATATTTTACTCAAACAATTTTAATAGCTATTGTTTTGTTTATTTTAGGATATAAATTTGTTATTAGATGTTTAATATTTTTACAACTAATTGTAAATCTATTTACAAGTATAGTAATGAACAACTGATTGTTTTTTCAATTGGTCTAAAACGAATTCGAAGTTATTTGTTATGAAACTCTAGCAACCATAAGTGTTAGAGTAACAGATTTTCAATTTATATTGAACATCCGAAAATCATATTTCTTACATACACATCATCGAACCCCTTTTTTTACATTTGTAGTACGATGAATTTTTTTTTATATTTTAAATTCAAATTTATACGATAACAACGTATTTTGTTTTGAAAAAGTAAGAAACATATCATTAGGCATCATTGATCATAATATTCTGAGGTACTAAGTTTACCTTTATGTAGATTAAAATACATCATAATATTCGAACGAACCTGTAATAAAGTATTTACGTCTCAAAGTATAATTTATTTGTTGTTTAGCCACCCGTGTATTACACGGGTACTTAGACTAGTGAGTTATAAAAAAAAACATCTTACTAACTTGACTTTCTCCATGCCCAACCAACGTTTTTTTTTTTTGTCATCCCTCCAAAAAGTCTTCATAAGTTGATTTGTTATTTCATGGTAAAAATAAGGAATTCCATGGTAATATTAAATTAGGAAATCCATGTGTACTTGAATTTACAAAATATAATGGTAAATAAAAGTCTTGCACTCTTACCAATAGGGATGAGCATATGCCACTGAATACCGATCCCGTACCGATCCCGATCCCGATCGGTATCCACTTTTTGGCGTTTTCGGTATCGGTACGGTACGGTATCGGTATTATACCGATACCGACCCTCAAAATACGGTATAATATCGATACCGTACCGTACCGATACCTAACCGACATGTTTCGGTATCGGTATCGGTACCTAGTTTGGGTGAAATTCGGGATCGGTATTAGGCGGTATCGGTATCGGTTCGGTATCGGATACCGATATGCTCATCCCTACTTACCAACCTACACATGCTTTTCATCCTACTTTCTTTTAAGGGTAAATTACGCTTTTCGTCCTTTATGTTTGTAGAGGGTTGCAATGGATAGCCTTTAACTTCAATAATTACAGTCACAATCCTTTATTTGGAAAACGCATTACACCTTTCGTCCTTTAGCACTAACCAAGTTAAAATTTTCAGTTTTGTCTATCCAATTAAGGGTATTCTAGTCATTTCATGTTTTTATTTAAAATATTCATTAATAAATAAAACCAAAAAATTAACATATGTATATAACATCTTCCTCCTTAATTCAATCATCTCCTCAATTCCCAAACCCTAAAACAAAATAACCATCTCTTCCTCAGACATTCTTCAAAGTGATTTGGGTAAAAAAATTCAATTGGGTTCGTTTAAATTAACTCAAGTTACACAACGGCCGATCTAAATCTACTCAAATTAGACAACACTTTGAAAAATGTTTAACTAACCATAAAATTGTTGCAGGTTGACTTGTTCAAAGTGCTGGCAAGATGAAGCTAGAAGGAAAACCCTTTGACTTGGTCAAAGTGCTGGAGAGTGTAGTTCTTGTTCTATCCAGTTGGTATAAAAAAGAAAGTTGATGTGATTTTGGACTTGTTCACCTTCACCTTCGTATTCTTCAGATCTGATTTCGAACCACTATTATCATCCACAGTTCTTCCACTAGCCGCCACAACCGCCTTCAATCTCGTCGTGTTCTTCTTCGGCATGACTAACGCCGGAATAGATCCATCACCGATGTCACTTCCTTTCGATCGATCGACTGGAGGACGAAGGTGATCCAGAGGCAGAAATGGCAGCAGCAGCTGCGGCGGTTGCGGTGTGGTTGAGGACGATAGACTGGATGAGTGTTGTTGTAGCCATTTGCTTGCCGGAAAGGTAGTGTTTCCGGTGGCGTTTGTGATTCCGACGGGTTGTTTAGCAGAAGGATGATTTAGGGGTCTGGTTATTGAAAACAGAGAGAGACAGAGAAAGAGGGAGAGAGACAGCTTGAGAGAAAGAAAGAGATAGGGTTTAAGTTTATTTATAATATATTTTAAAAAACAAGTAAAATTAGTGATCTACCCTCATGTTCATGTGTAAGTCACATGATCAAATTTAACTTTAAATTTTAACCTGGTTAGTACTAAAGGACCTAAGGTGTAACGTGTTTTCCAAATAAAGGGCTGTAACTGTAATTATTAAAGTTAAAGGCTATCCATTGCAATCTGATACAAACGTAAAGGACGAAAAGTGTAATTTATCCTTCTTTTAACCTACGTAGAAGAGGCAAGGAAAAGAAAACACAGACAATTATTTCTTCCATGTTGACAAGTAAGGTGCATCTTTATTAATGTGTACTTCAAATAAGCATGCGTTTTATTATTAAATTGTAAGGCTATGAGGTGTGGGGGCTGCATGGGGCTCCATCCATGCCACATCAGCATCCATCACCACACCCTCCAAGTGGGGGCTCCATGGGGCTCCATGGTGGTAAAGCCCTTTAACGCCTACTTTGGTTAATTCAGGTGGGACCCACTAGTTTTAAAGCAATCAAAATTAAAGGGGGGCTTTATAGGGGCTCCATCCACACCCTCTAAATTAAAGGGAGGCTCCATAGATGAGTTGGATCCTAGGTGGACTTGATAAAGCCCCATGGGGCTCCATCCACACCTCATAGCCTAAATGCCATGCTATTCTTTTCCCCATGCAAACTAAAAGGCACCATTGAAACAACCCGACTTTTGAAGTCAAAGTTAAAGGAAGAAAAGATTGCTAATTGCAATCTGTCACTCCTTGCTTCACTACTAAATCGTACTCTTTGACTTGTAATCGATAATCTATTTTAAATCGCTTTAGTTGTATTATGTGGAGTACTTATTAACAAATCGAGGTTTAATCGCATGTTTAATCGCTAATCGCATCGCAATCGCAATTGCAACTCGAATTATGTGTTCTGGATATTGTTTTACGTGTGTGTACTATTGTGTGTTACTTGTGCATGTTATGTTTATGTTGAGGTGATTAATCGCAATCGCAACTCTATAGCAACGCAATCTAATCGCAAACGCTAAACGTAAGTTATTTATGATGATTGTATGTTAGATATAGTAGTTAGGTTATTTGTCTAACTAATGGGTAATACTATCGCATCGCCCGCTCGAAACGTATCGCAATGCTCAACACGCAAAACGAAACACCAAAATCCAACTCGCCGGACCACTCGATCGAATGACCATTCGATCGAATGGTCATCCGAACAGATGACCATCCGATCGGATGGCCATCCGATCGGATGGCCATCCGATCGATGTGCCGTCCGATTCGTTCCATGTGTCACTTTCCTCTTTTGGCAACCTATAAATACCCCCTGTCACATCACCCAAGTGATGTGACAGCTCCCTCGTTCGAACAGCACACTCAAGCCCTCTTTTCCCTCGATTTCTCGCGATTCTTGTAAGTTTCTACCTCAAATCTTGTACTTCTATGATCTAAACGCACTTCTTCATCATTTTCACTTTTGAATCTTCACTTTTAACCTTGAAATCAGAGGATTTGAGGTGTTCTAGGATGATGTCATCATGGGGTTCTTATGAACTTCGCGTTTTAACATTATTCCACCAAGAACAACCCAGATCTACATGATTTCCACATGATTCAACGCTATTTTTCATCATTAAAAGGATTGAAAGATGGTTTCTAACTTTCTTTCAACTCTTTACACTCAATGCACTCAAAACCGATAGAATCAGAGCTAGTTCAGGCCTTCTACTCGTTTTCTAGTGAAGTGTCGGTCCAAGATCTGATTTCCTATCAACGAGACAACCTACTTCGGGTTGAACACGAACAGCTGCCGTGAACAGTTAACTGATTCGGATTGGGGTGATTCCCGTTCGATCGGATAACCTGGGCCGGATGGGATTCCTGTTGTTCAATACGTTGTCATACCGTCTCAATCAAACCGCAAAACTTTCAAAACTTAACAAGTTCCGAAACGACCAGATTGTGGGATGGATTGCCGTCTGATTGGATTGCCATCTGATCGAACGACAATCCGATAGGATTGCATTTTGTTTCCAACATTTAACTTTTGTCATAATTTTCAAAGATCACCAGTTCTAATGGATTGCCATCCGATCGGATGACCATCCGATCGAATGACCATCCTGCTGTGAACTTGTTCTCACTAGAAATGTCTCGCCGATCGGATCGCCATTCGATCGAACGACCGTTCGATCGAGCGACCTGAAAGGTAGAGATTCTTCTCTGCCTTCAAAATGCTACAACGAAAACATCAAAGTCACATCATACACAAACACATCCATCCCAAACGAATACCAATCTGATCGAATGGCCATCCGAACGGATGACCGTCCGAATGGATTGTCATTCGATCGAATGACCATCCGTTCGGATTGTCATCCGATCGGATGACCATTCGTCACTTGGTTCACTTTTCACCGTTTAATGCACCGTTCTTTCGCTTATGCTATCGTAAACTGTTCAGGCTAATCACTCTAGCGCTCCCTTCAATCTATTAACTACCATCGCTGTGAGTATACTCGATCCCTTTTTGCTTCTAGCACTTTTGGGTGTTACATATGTAGGTCCCTTTAGCCGTATGGATCGTAACAGAATCGTCGATCCAACCTAGAGTGCGGAATCCTCTAGATCAGATTTAACAGAAAACGTGTAGAACAACCGAAATCACTTTTAAACCCGATCTTTATTGATTATCTTCCAACGATTACAATCAATCAAGATCCTAATTCGTCCAAGCCTTTGTCTTTCACGAATTCTCTCCAAGAGTGATTAGATGATTGGAAGATCAACCTAAACCCTAATGCTAAGCTTTGTTTATATAGGACAAAGCTTTGCACATGGGCTAGGTCATGGGCTAGGCCCATTTCGCCTACCATCCCCCTATGTGGGTTTGGTTTGGCCCAATCACTCTTAATTAACTCTTACAAAGCTAAACCCGCTAACTGTTTATCGTTTTACTAATTACAAGATATCCAAAGACCAAATCTAAGCTGTTGTCACAAATATGCACCAACAAACTCCCCCTTGACAATAGCTTGCAAAGGTAACTTCAGTCTTCAGAATCTTCAAGTCTTTTGGTCTTTGGATAGCTTCAGCTTCAACAGCTTCTGTCAGCAACAGACTCCCCCTAAGCTGATGCATCCAATCACCAAATCTTCAAAACTTTAGCGTTTGAGTAAACTCCAGTTCAGCTTTTGTATAGCACTCTTCAACTTTGTCTGCAATGTAGAAAGGAGGATCTACCATGCATCCAATCAAACTCTCATCTTCACAGCAACTTCTCAGCAACACAGTATCATCTCATTAACACACTGCTTCAATCTGTTTACTATAAAACAAACATCTCGAGAAACCATAAGAATTTTTCAACACAAGTTAAACAAATTATTATTATTCAAGAGATTAGTTAAACTGTATAACAGATTAAGCATTTTCCAATTCAACACCAACACGCACAATTTTTAAACAAACACCCCATAACCTGCATCATTTCAAAATTGTGAACCCACTTACTAACACCGTCTCCCCCTATCAGTAACAATTCCTCCAAAAATAACAGTTTCCCGTACATTAAGAATTTTTTTTACAGAAAACGACACTAATTTTATATTTTTGTATTTTCTGAAAGCAAATAAATACGAAAAGCAATAAACAGTCTATTTTTGTGAGAATCACCGGTAAGAAGATCATATCAGCACAATCAAACTGTTTCACACTATTAGATAATTCTTTATTTAATTTTTCGTGAAAAGCAGTTCAAGATGATTACCAGTATGTTTGTCCACTTAAACAAATGCATGAACATTTCAAGTACCATTACCGTATGATACGTTAAGGTAATTTTATTTCTGATATATTAGTGTGTCCCACTTCAGGATATACCCCCGCGATCAAGGTATGCACAAAGATTCATCGTAGTAGGTGAGTATACTGAATTCATCCGTTTTGTTTTTCAACGATAGATAATTGGTGAACAGGTCAGTACTTCCGTACAGCAGAGAGACCAAAATATCTTATCGAGGGCTAAGACATATACCATTTTTGGTACGATTTGTGCATTTTGCACTTATTTTGAATGACTCTCTATGAGAGCTTCTTCATTTTCAGGGTTTTGGCATTTTTAGCTCTTTTAAGATATCCTGGGTGTGTCTAGGTCAGCATGTATCTGGATGCAGCAGAAGGACACCCCTGCTATCCCCAGATGAAATAACAGTATAAAGACCCAAAACTTCAGATTTTGGCAATCTATCAACGCAAGATTTAAGGTCATTAAACCATACACCACTGATGTGTTCCCCACTCATACTCAGTACATTTAGGTTTATATCACATTGGTAAGTTGATTATTTCATGCTTTTGCCTACTGGTATATCATATGATGAAGCTACTATCACACTTAAGCATTTTGATTCAGTTCGAGTGTGACAGTCTAACTTGCTGATGTACTATCATTTCTTCTTTTTCACACAGTGAAAACTCATTTTTAATTTTCTATTTTTTTTATGTTTTTTGATTTTTCAATGTTTTTTGTATTTTTTATTTTTAAGAAAAACAGTAAACTATTTACAAAATTCTTATGAAAAACCAGTTATTCAGGATTCCTCATCCCGTTGAGTTCGACTAAGTGTTCAAAGCGAGCTCGATCAAAAGCTTTTGTGTAAAGATCAGCAAGGTTATCTTCTGTGTCGACTCGGTGCAATTCAATGAGTCGTTTTTCAGCACAATCCCGTATAAAGTGATGACGTACGTCAATATGTTTAGTTCTACTGTGCTTTACGGGATTGTTTGTGATTGATATAGTGGCATTATTATCTATCATAATAGGAATACGAGTGAAATCCAAACCGTAATCGCGCATCTGCTGTTGAATCCAGAGGACCTGAGAGCAACAGCTACCCGCAGCAATATATTCAGCTTCACACGTAGATGTAGACACACAGGATTGCTTCTTGCATTGCCAAGACACGATCCTGCCTCCTAAGAACTGACAACCACCTGTTGTAGACTTCCTGTTTGATTTGCATCCTCCAAAGTCTGAATCAGTGTAAGCAACAAACCTCAAATCACTATCAGCTGGATACCACAACCCAAGTTTAGGTTTCCCCTTCAAGTAACGAAGAATACGCTTCACTGCTTTCATGTGTGACTCTTTTGGATTCGCTTGATATCTGGCACACAAGCATACGGTAAACATGATGTCAGGTCTTGAAGCAGTCAAGTACATTAGAGAACCAGTCATCGCCCTGTATTGAGTAGGATCAACATCTTCAGTGCTTTCATGATCTGGACCAAGATTGTGATTTTCGCAAATGGGTGTGTTGAAAGTAGAGCAATCATTCATTTTGAATCGATCCAAAATGTCATACACATACTTCGTTTGATGAATAAACATCCCATCCTCCTTCTGTTCAACTTGTAATCCCAGAAAATAGGACAGCTCACCCATGGCGCTCATTTCAAACATACTCTTCATCACCTGTTCAAACTCTTTACACATGTTCACATCAGATGACCCAAAGATGATGTCATCTACGTATACCTGTACCAGCAGAAAATCTTCCTTCTTCCTCTTTATGAACAGTGTACTGTCTATCTGACCCCTTTCAAAACCATTCTTGAGCAGATGTGTAGACAGTGTCTCGTACCACGCCCTGGGAGCTTGATGTAACCCATACAAAGCCTTATCAAGTTTGTACACTCGATCTGGATAGTCTGGATCAACGAACCCATCTGGTTGTGAGACATACACCACTTCTTGGACTTGCCCGTAAAGAAATGCACTCTTCACGTCTAGTTGGTACACTTTAAAGCCCTTGAATGAAGCGAAAGCTAGAAACAACCGAATTGCCTCCAACCTTGCCACTGGTGCAAACACTTCATTTTAATCTATCCCTTCTTGCTGATTGAACCCTTTGACAACCAACCGAGCCTTATTGCGCGTGACAAATCCTCTTTCATCTTTCTTGCACCGAAATACCCATTTAGTGCCAATCTCTCTCTCACCTTTAGGAAGGTCCACTAACTCCTATACCTTCAACTTCGCAAACTGGGCCAATTCTTCTTGCATAGCTTCAACCCATGAATTGTCTTTAAGAGCCATATGAATGTTCTTCGGCTCCTCTTGGGAAATAAAGCAACTATACAAGCACTCATTCACTATCCCAGTCTTCTCAATCGAAACAAATAACCCAGAATTTGCTGCTATGCTTCTTCTCGTCTGAACACCTGCAGTATGGTCTCCAAGTATCATGTCAACTGGATGATCTCTATTTGCTCGTGTAGAAGCAACTGCATCAACTTCAAGATTATCACTCAGGTTTGATCCAACCTCCCCCTGAATATTCTGATTTGCAAACGGATTTACAAACTCCTCCCCCTGAATAGGTTCAGAGTCACTATCACTTGAATCAGGATTAGTAGCACCATGGGAAGTTTCCGGAGCATCTGACATATCAACATTCGATCTAGGCATAAACTCGCCTTCATCATCATCACCAATCACCGTTTGAATCAGCTGAGAATCACCTGCATTAGAAACCTCAACAATCAACGAGTGGTCCTGCTATATTATATGATTATGAAAGTGTGTTTAAATCATTTAATATTCCAACGGGTACAATTTCTGCCATGAAAGCTTGAGTGATATTCTCATCATTTTCCAAGTGAATACTCCAGTCGTATGAACCTTCTCGAGCAGTAGAGATCAATGCCCTTGTGTTAGAGTTGTTGGAAGCATTCCTGTTGTTTGAATTCTGACTCGACGTCTCTTGCTTTTGTTTTTGACATTCTCTAGCGAAATGTCCATAACTTTGACAGTTAAAGCACCTTACTTTGGTCTTGTCAAAACCAACAGTTTTCCCCATAAACTTCCTTCCAGTTCTGTGCATGAACCTCTTCACACGTCTGGTAATCATGGCCATTTGCCATTGCAAATCCATATCTTCAAGATCATCAGGGTCAATCTGATCGTAATCTTCATCTAAAACGGCAGGATCAGATATCTTCCCCTGAATGTAGTTTTCATAAGAAGCAACAAACGAAGCAAGTAGAGCAAGATGTTCTTCAGCAGACTTCACACTCATTGGCATTGACTTTGAACTACTACTTTGCTTAGCAGTTGATGTTCTCTTAGCTCCAGTTGATCCTCCCGATGCAGCCACAAAACACACATCACCATCCTCATTCACTATGACCTGCTTATTTTCACGCGAGAGAAAAGCAGTGGCAGAGTCGCTAGAAGCATCGTGAGATGAAGAAGATGTAAGCCCATTGTAAATCCCTGGATCTTGAACCTGATCATATCCAGTGTCCTTCTTCTTCATGCTGAGCTCATAAGCTCTTAGCTTTCCAACCACTTCTTCCAGCTCTTTTGTTTCATAATCAGCTTCTCCCTTTATCATGAGAGTGTAAATATCCCATTTAGCAGGTAGGGCATCAAGCAGCTTGTCATTTTTCTCTATGTCAGTATAGCAATCTATATCATAATTGTCCAAACAAGAATCAAGAACACGATACACTTTCAATCCGGTCTTCTATTGATTATCCAACTCGATGTTTACAATCAATTCAAGACCCACAAGAAATCTCCTAGCCACTCTCTATAGATTTCTCCAACTCTCTCTCTCAATTCCTCCAAGTGTGTAACCTAAACCCTTATGCCAAGCTTTGTTTATATAGGACAAAGCTTTGCACATGGGCTAGGTCATGGGCTAGGCCCATTTCGCCTACCATCCCCCTATGTGGGTTTGGTTTGGCCCAATCACTCTTAATTAACTCTTACAAAGCTAAACCCGCTAACTGTTTATCGTTTTACTAATTACAAGATATCCAAAGACCAAATCTAAGCTGTTTTCACAAAAATGCACCAACAACATACGTTATCTATATCATATCACAACTATCACACAACACAAACACTTTTATACGCTGACCGTTGCATGTTTACGTGTTACTCGATGAATGTTTGTACGTTATGTTTACACAATGATTGTTGCCTGACACCTTAGCAACGATAGTACTATAGTTTGGACTCAGCACCTGTCGTGGACAAGGGTTGTTTAGGGCTTTACTTCATGTGTCCCAGTGGGGATATGTGTTGCGCATTCTACAATTCGCAGTCACGTCTGTGCATATTTCATTATCGATAACTTACTAGCTTCACTATGCTACATGTTACATGATGGTTATACGTAAACGCTTTCGCAATCTATTATTACTATTAAACCTGTATGCTCACCTTTACACTATGTGTATTGGCCTCTATTTTAACGTATGTGACAGGTGCTTAAGATGTTAGGAATGCTGTGCTTTGGTGAATCAAGCTAGGGGTCTAGTTATGTCACGCTAAATCTGAGTTGTCGGAACAGTGTTTGTTTTTGAGACAATTATTTCTAATAACTGTTTTATTTGGATATGTTGTGGTAGGGGACATGACATTTAAATATCTGGTAATTAATAGTTTTTATGGATTCTCATGGACAATCTGTTTCGCTCAGTGCCATGCCCCGATGATTTCGCCATCGGTTGAGGTGTGACAACCATAGTCATAATTTAACTTTCCTCGTTCCATTCGGTTACAACACCCACTGGACCTCTATTCATTCCCAATTTATCATCCAATTTTAGATAAAAATCAAGTTTTTCTGTTGGTGCATATGTCTGTCGACTTTGTCTTGTATCGAGTCTTGTACTAGAATGTATAGATCAGGGTACAATATACGAGATAACAGGTTTTTGTAGGATGTGAAGTCATTTCGCACGAAATGAGGTTTAGGCCATTTCGTACGAAATAGACTTTGTCTATTTCGCACAAAATGAACCTAACCATTTCGTACGAAATACTTTCCCTATATATACCCATGTTGCCATTTCATTTATAACTTTCCGATTCCAGAGCCGAAGTGCTGCTGAAGTGTCTACTTGCTGCAAAACATTGTTATATCAATCAAAAAGACAATTAGAGTGAATATCAAGCTGTCTCGAACTCGATACGTTATTTTCCGCCTCTCGTATTGAGAAGAACACCTCTGAACGACTCGTTTTGGTCGTGAAAACGATCCTACAAGTGGTATCAGAGCTCAGGAGGAGGAGTTCTTACCGAATTCAGCTTGATTTAATCATTTTTATGACTTATACACCTTCCTTTCAAAATTAAACAAGTTTTCACGGATAAAATGGCTTGATTTTCACACATTATATGCGAAACACTGTTTTAACAAAGCCTTGGGAGAATTGGACCTAAAATCGACTTAAAAATTGATCAATTTGACAAAAATATGGCCGAAATGATGACATCAGCAGTATTTCGCATGGAATAGATTCTTTATTTCACACGAAATTACATTTGTGATTCATTTCGCTTGAAAACTCAGTTTATTTCGTACGAAATCAGTATTTCGTTTGAAATTGGGTTGATTCCGCACGAAATCATCATTTTGTGTGAGATATTTCATACGAAATCACCATTTCGTACCAAAGTGTTTTTCATTTCGTGCGAAATAGCTTCATTTCGCTTGAAGTTTGATTTCATTTCGTACGAAATCACTATTTCGCACCAAAGGAGTCATTTCGTGTGAAAATTCTTATTTCGTGTGGATCATTTCGTTTGAAGTCATTTTGCAGGTCATTTCGCACCAGTTGGTCATTTCTCTTGAAGGTTCATATCGTATGAAAGTGTATTTCGTTTGAAAGGGTTGAATTCGTTTGAAAAGCTGATTTTGTGAAACTTGCTATCGAATCATGGAAGAAGAATTTTATAACACGTTTGTTACTGCCCCGACTACTCCGGCTACCATTGCTCAGAGCATGAACATGGAAAATGAAATAGGAACATTACAAAAACCCCCGAAGCTAATGGGTATTGAGGAGTATTATGGTTGGAAAGATCGATTCGAAAACTGGGTTCAAGCAAATCATTTGAGATCTTAGGAATGTATTGAGAAAAAGTATGTTAAACCTCGTACAGATTTGGGAGTTATTAAAGCTATTTCTGAACTAACAGACAAAGAACGTGACATGTACAAAGCAGAAAAGATGATGATTAGTCTGCTACAGCAAGCTGTGAAAAAAGGCATTTTCATTCTACTTCAACATGACAACACTTCACGTTCAATTTGGGAAGCACTTCGAATTAAGTTTGAAGGAAGTGAGAAGATGATTAGGAGTAAGAAATCATTGCTAAAGAAAGAATTTGACTTGTTTACTAGTTTGCCGGGTGAATCTTCAAAGAAGCTGATTGAAAGATATTGCCACTTAGTGCGGTATATGTCTTTGTTAGAAATAGTAAAAGATCAAGAAGAATGGGTTGACAAATTAGTTGATGCATTACCTCAGAAAGAATGGGGTACATATCTGATGATTTTAAAAAATACCGAAGAATATGATAAGTTGACGATTTCTCAGTTTATTGAAAAGATTGAAGGACAGGATCTTGAACAGCAGAAGATTGCTAGAATGAACAGTTCAAGTAGTCAACAAGACATCAAGATGTATTATAAAGGGAATGTTCAGGATGTTGAAGCAAGTCCGAAGATTCAAACTGCTTTCAGTGCAGAAAATTCATTTGGATCATCCAATCAAAGTCCAATCAGCAACAGTGGTTTTTCTTCATATCCAAGTGTTAGTCCAAATGTTTCAACCTCAAGTCATCAGTTCCAAAGCTCAAACAGCAGTAAGAGCATTCTCATCCAATCCATCAAATTATACATACATTCCACTAAAAAACAACTCCTATATCAATATATTTTCACTAAAAACAAATACTTTTTCTCTCTCCTTTTCAATTAAATAATATTATCATTACATTTTTCTCTCTCCTTCACTCACAACCACTTTCAATATATATTAAAAAAATTATACTGGGTGAACAGTGTCCCCCCAAATATACAGATGAACAGTAACATTTTCTCTCTCCTCCACTCACAACCATTTTTTATACCCTTTATAATATAAAAACTACCCCTCACATATTTTGATGGTTTGGATGAGAATGCTCTAATGGTCATGTGTTACACTGTAACATCGCATTGCATCTTCAGAATGGTCAAAGTTTCTCTGAAGAGGTCGTTAAAGGTCATATAGCATTATTAGCTACAGTGTTAGAATCATATGAGGGATTGGTTGCTGGAAGGATCGAAAATCCTATGCTGACAAAAGAGGATTACGATCAGATAGATGCTGAAGAGATGGAGCTTATTGATATTAAGTGGTGTTTAGCGAGTGTTTTGAGGAGAGCTGAAAAATTTAAGATGATTACAGGAAGAGATGATTTCCTTGATGCAAATGTTTCTACTTTAGGTTTTGATAAATCTAAAGTTACTTGTTTTCGATGCAGGGAAAAAGGACATTTCAAGAGGGAATGTACTAATCGAGAAGCAGGAGCAGCTCAAAATCCATTCGGGAATAATGATTATTATCGAAAAGCTATATATCAACAAGTTGCTTAACAACCATCATCATCAAATGCTATTGAAGATGGAAAGAAGAAGGCGATCGAAGAGTCAACAAAGAGAGCTTATTATGGTATAATAGATCAAGATGATGAAAAAGTGGCAGAAGGTTTTAGTTGGGACAAATACATTCCACCTACTTCAAAAGTGGTAGCTCTCACTGCATAAATAGTTCAAGAACCCGATTTGATGAATGGATGAAATGGTTTGCTAGTGATGAGAAAAACCAAGATACAGAGTTTGTTTCTTCAGATGATAGTTCAGAAAAGACAACAGTCTTTGATCAATCATCATCTGATAACAGTGATGATGAAGAGGAGACACAAATAAACATTGGAAAATCTATGTTATCAATGGATGAAAGGGTTTGCTAGTGATGAGAAAAACCAAGATACAGAGTTTGTTTCTTCAGATGATAGTTCAGAAAAGACAACAGTCTTTGATCAATCATCATCTGATAACAGTGATGATGAAGAGGAGACACAAATAAACATTGGAAAATCTATGTTATCTCCTGAAAGTTTTCAATTTTATTTTGCAGATAGATTGGAGAAGCTGAAGGAGAGACGAGCAACAAAAGAACAGAAAAAGATGAAATGTGAGAGTGTTGCTCAAATAGAGAAGTCTGAACAAAGTAAAGAAGTTAAAGTCGCTGAGAAGGTGTTTGAAGCTGAGAAAGTAATTGAAGTTGAGAAAGTGGTTGAAGTTGAAAAGATTGTTGAGGTCATCAAACCGTGTCTAAAATGTTTGTAATCGTGCAAACATTGTGAAGAAAAAGACGAGAAGTATAGTGAACTTGACAAGTTGAAAGAAAAGTTATTGTTCGATGTCAATTATGTGAAAGAATCGTATGATGTGTTGAACAGAACGGTGAATAGTCTGCAAAAGACAAATTCTGAAAGAGAAGATGCGTTAACCATGATGAATGCAGTGATGATGTCAAAGCAAAAGGCTATAAATCACTATATTGAAGAATGTGCAAAGTTGAAGTAGGAGTTGGAGACCGAAAAGATAGAGAATGAAAGAATCAGAAGATTTTTACAAAGTTATTCAAGTTCTGATTATCTGATTGATAGAATTTATACAACTGTTGCAGGTTTTGAAGCTTTTCAGGACAAGAAGACGGAAGAGAAGGATACTGGTAAGAAACAAAGTGCAAATTATAACAAGTGTCCGCCTCCGATCTGGGAAGGTCATTCTCCCAGAAAACCAAATGAGGAGCAAGTAAAAAAGGCTGTCAATATAAAATTGAAGTCTGAAACAACTGATGAATTACCAGAAAACATTGACGTCACGTTCACATCGTCTGACACTAATCATGAGTCTGAGTGAATAAAAAAGGTGGTCGATCAGGTGTTGGATAAAGATGACGAGTCGGAGTCAAAGTCTAAGTCTGAAAGTTTAGGATCATCATCAGTTGACAGTCCAAAGTCGTCGGTCAAAAGGGTTTATAATAAAGAATTTTTTTTTATCAAAATCTAATTTGAATGACGAACCAATCAAAGTGGCATATACTTTGATTGATTCAGACAAATTATATTCTGATGAGGAGTTTCCAATAAGAGGTGTTAAAACTGAAATGATCAAAAAGGTTTTCAAATTAACAGAAATTAATATTTCTGAAATAAAAGATGTAAGTCTTTCTGAAAAACCTAAACCTTACACCTCAAGAGTTCAACAAAGGTTAAACAAGAAAAAGGGTTATAGTTCTGGTTCAGGTTATCGAAAGAAACCAAACCATAACGGTAATTTCAAAAAGAAAGGATTGGGTTTTATTCCACCAAAAAATCATAAAAATGAAAAAACTTATAAACAAAAAACTGTATTTGTTTCAGGAGCAAGTTCGGAAGAAGAAGAAAAGAGCTCATTCTGGAAGCAATCAAACAAAGAATTCCTTGCTAAGAAGCAAGAGGGAATGAAGAATGGAGCTAATCAGAAGAAGAGGGAGACAAGAACCTGTTACTGATGTCAAGAAGTTGGTCACATTGCCTGGAACTGTCCAAAGACAACCAACACAAAACAGGAAGTTGTTTCTAAACTCAAAGAAAAGATTGTTGATAAAACCGAACCACTAACTGAAAAGTTCAAAGTGTTTAAAAATTCAACATATGAAGTTGGTGAATGTTCGAAAAGGTTTTACAAAAGAAGAGTGAATCTTGACAACCAAAAAATGGGTTGTTAAGAAATCAGATGCGAAATCCGGCGATGAATCTAATTCGTCAAAGTCAGAGGAGCCACAAGTTGAGGTTAAAAGAGAAAATTCAGTTCCGCCAATGGATGATGTGAACTTTCCACCATTGCGGGCTGAAAACTTAAAATCAAAAGTTGGTAAAGTGGAAATCTCGAATCAATTTTATTCTGAAAAGAAAGAATTTGATGTCGAAAAAACTTTTAATGGAAAAGTAAAACATATTTTTGGGAAAATAGTCGAGAGGAAGGTAAAAGGGGTAAAAGATTTTTATGAAGAAAAAAGAAATGTTCAAACCCCGAGTGGGACTTAACAGATCACATCCAAGTTTGGTCAAGCTTGGATGTCTGTTTTTCATATGTAAAAATTCTGACTTGTCGGAACTCCCAGGTTGGTAAGTGTGGAGTAGGAATCGGCATCTTTCTTGAGAAATTCACATTTGTGATATTTCGATCTTCAAGTGGTAGTATTATTGAAAATTGTCATATTTCAATTTGCAAATGGTATGGTTGGTTAGTGAAACTTCAAGTGGTTGAAGAAGGGTTTTCACCTACAAGTGGTTAATCAAGGTCCTTAAGTTGAACTAGATTTACCTTTCATACATAATGGCTGAAAAAACAATGTGATGAAACCCCTAAACTACAAGTGATTTGTAAAATCAACAAAACTACTTTTCCGGAAAAACCATTTGATTAAAATAAACATAAGTGTTTTGAAATCATAATGGGAAAATAGTTTGTTGTCAGGGGGAGTTCTGATTGTTTATGCCAAGTGGATGGGGATTTGAAGCAATTCACAACAGTTGTCACTTTATTTGTATAGTTTGTTTTCAAATTTTTCTTTAAATTGGTTTTGAATTTTAGGGGGAGTAAGAAATTTTCAGAAAATCCAAAAACATTGGAAAAATTGAAAAAGTTAAAAACATGATAGAAATTCCAAATGAGTTTTGTTGTAAAAAGAGGAAATGATAGTACATCAGTAGACAATCACAGCATGCTAAAGAATTGGAAAGTCAAAATGTGATAAATGGTCTCACTGATGATATGCCAGTAGGCTTTCGCACACTTAGTAAATTGTGTTCGAGATATAAACCTAAATTTCAAACTTGCTTATTTCGTGGGGAACATCTCTCAGATATAGGTAACCCCTGAAATCTTGTTTGAAGGGCTTTCTATTTCTGACATACTAGGTCTTTGTACGTGGTGATATCTGGGGTATTATACTTGGACTTCTGATTTTGTGGGAGCAATAGCCTAGTCCTCGTATAATACTTTGCATTGCTTTAATCATAAAGCTCACCCTCAGCATAAAAAATGATGAAACATTGAAAAATGCTAATCATGTGCTGTTGTAAAAAAGATTCTCTAAAGGGAACCCACCGAAAAGCGAACCATCATCTCTCTGATTTTGCGGAAGCAATAGTCTGAGCGCTCATGGTCTCGCATTTAACCCCTTTACAGATATCACTAGTGTACATGCACCTGTAAGACTGAATATAGGAGTCTGGATACGGGAGTATATTCTGAGGTGGGTCACGCGTATAAGTTTAAGTCTCTAAAACATTAATCTCGTATCTTGGAACAGTTGAACTTTGTGTGAAAATTTAAGTGGATCAGTATACTGACAATCTAAGTGAATCGTTTAGAACTTAAAATGATTAAAGCTTAACGGTGTTAGTGATTGGTCTTATAAACTGATACGATCCTCTTACGCAAACTCACAAAAAAATTGTCTGTAAATATTTCTTTACTACTTTTCATTAGTTTGTTTTAGCTTAAAATTCTAAAAATTCAAAAAGATTTTCGACAATTGATGTTAGAGAGCTGATTTTCAAAATTCTGAGTGCTAAACATGATGAACAGGTTTGGGAAAAAGTGTTTGAAAAAGATTTTCTTTCAAGTAGTCATTCGTGTTTTGTTAAATGTTAAATTTTTTAAATGATATGTTCAATTAATGATGCGTATTTGTTTCTGTATGTGGTAAGCAAAGTTTAAATTTCTCAAAACTTTAAATTTGTGAAATTTATTTCTGGGTTAAGAATGTTGTCACACCCCGAATTTCCACGTATTACCGGTGGGCCCGGTAGAGGAGTATCGTGACGTGGTTGGTAACATAATAGTCAAACAACACAATATTTAATTGCACATCGGAAGCAAAGTATAGATTCATTTCAACCAAACAATATTGTAATATTTAAGTATCACAAGTAGTCGAATATAAATCCACAGGTAGATCAAAATAAAAGGAAACAATGTTCAACAGTCTACGACATCCAAGCTTGCGAGACTTATTGTGGATGCTAGGAGAAAAGCCAGCCTATTACGCGTAGTACCTGCACTTAACCTTTTTGAGAAAATACGTCAGTTTACACTGGTAAATACAATCAACCGACTCATTTTGAAAAGAGTTTATGAAAATGAATTTAAGGCGCATGGCACAAATAATATTTTATAACTTGGGATAATTATTTGAATATAATGCTTGTAAAGGATTTACATGTTACTTATGCGTTCAGTAGCCCGGATCGAGCCGGGTTAAAGATCAATAGACACACCACATTATTTAAATGAGACACTGACAGGTGTACGCCTACACCTGTGTGCTAAGGTCGTGGCCATTTCGTAAAATGATGCTAGGGATATCCGGGACATGGTCATTAACCCCCCAAAGGCTTTAAGCAAACAAAACAAATTAAACGAGACATCTCAATACTTTAACCATAAAACAATTAAAGATTCAATGCCCGACCAAGCGGTATTTTATATACCGTACCCCAAGCCCGTATAGGGAAAATAAGTTAAAAGTATTTACCTGAGCAAGTATAAATCAAAATCAGCGAGTGCAAGTATCTTTTACTGGTCCTCCTAATCTGGAACGAAGGTTGCGGGTTGTTGGGCTCATTCTCGGACTGAGGCCCATAGGAGTGATGATATGGAGGCGTTGAGCTATACAACTTAGATCGTCTGGAAGGCTCCTCATAAATCCTCCAAGGTTCTTTTGGATCTGCACTCCTTGTAGAAGAAGGAGTTCGCCGGCGCGAAGGCCCGGCCTCGTGGTCGTTAGGAGCGCTAATCGGCTCTTTTCCTCGTCCTCCTCGCCTGAATCTTGGCGGCATTGTTAAACCTGTCAATATAAACAAAGGTAACAACAAGGAAAAATAAAGGACAAAGTAAGAAGTAAAATCAATAAAAATCTTTTGGATTATTCCTAAGTTCTTTGTCTAGACTCGAAGATTTAGGAATGTGCAATTGTGTCATTGAGATTAAACACAAAAGGCTAGTGTTTAATTCACTCAATGTTGGCTCTGATACCAACCTGTCACACCCCGAATTTCCACGTATTACCGGTAGGCCCGGTAGAGGAGTATCGTGACGTGGTTGGTAACATAATAGTTAAACAACACAATATTTAAATGAACAGGGGAAGCAAAGTATAGATTCATTTCAACCAAACAATATTGTAATATTTAAGTATCACAGGTAGTCGAATATAAATCCACAGGTAGATCAAAATAAAAGGAAACAATGTTCAACAGTCTACGACATCCAAGCTTGCGAGACTTATTGTGGATGCTAGGAGAAAAGCCAGCCTATTACGCGTAGTACCTGCACTTAACCTTTTTGAGAAAATACGTCAGTTTACACTGGTAAATACAATCAACCGACTCATTTTGAAAAGAGTTTATGAAAATGAATTTAAGGCGCATGGCACAAATAATATTTTATAACTTGGGATAATTATTTGAATATAATGCTTGTAAAGGATTTACATGTTACTTATGCGTTCAGTAGCCCGGATCGAGCCGGGTTAAAGATCAATAGACACACCACATTATTTAAATGAGACACTGACAGGTGTACGCCTACACCTGTGTGCTAAGGTCGTGGCCATTTCGTAAAATGATGCTAGGGATATCCGGGACATGGTCATTAACCCCCCAAAGGCTTTAAGCAAACAAAACAAATTAAACGAGACATCTCAATACTTTAACCATAAAACAATTAAAGATTCAATGCCCGACCAAGCGGTATTTTATATACCGTACCCCAAGCCCGTATAGGGAAAATAAGTTAAAAGTATTTACCTGAGCAAGTATAAATCAAAATCAGCGAGTGCAAGTATCTTTTACTGGTCCTCCTAATCTGGAACGAAGGTTGCGGGTTGTTGGGCTCATTCTCGGACTGAGGCCCATAGGAGTGATGATATGGAGGCGTTGAGCTATACAACTTAGATCGTCTGGAAGGCTCCTCATAAATCCTCCAAGGTTCTTTTGGATCTGCACTCCTTGTAGAAGAAGGAGTTCACCGGCGCGAAGGCCCGGCCTCGTGGTCGTTAGGAGCGCTAATCGGCTCTTTTCCTCGTCCTCCTCGCCTGAATCTTGGCGGCATTGTTAAACCTGTCAATATAAACAAAGGTAACAACAAGGAAAAATAAAGGACAAAGTAAGAAGTAAAATCAATAAAAATCTTTTGGATTATTCCTAAGTTCTTTGTCTAGACTCGAAGATTTAGGAATGTGCAATTGTGTCATTGAGATTAAACACAAAAGGCTAGTGTTTAATTCACTCAATGTTGGCTCTGATACCAACCTGTCACACCCCGAATTTCCACGTATTACCGGTAGGCCCGGTAGAGGAGTATCGTGACGCGGTTGGTAACATAATAGTTAAACAACACAATATTTAAATGAACAGGGGAAGCAAAGTATAGATCCATTTCAACCAAACAATATTGTAATATTTAAGTATCACAGGTAGTCGAATATAAATCCACAGGTAGATCAAAATAAAAGGAAACAATGTTCAACAGTCTACGACATCCAAGCTTGCGAGACTTATTGTGGATGCTAGGAGAAAAGCCAGCCTATTACGCGTAGTACCTGCACTTAACCTTTTTGAGAAAATACGTCAGTTTACACTGGTAAATACAATCAATCGACTCATTTTGAAAAGAGTTTATGAAAATGAATTTAAGGCGCATGGCACAAATAATATTTTATAACTTGGGATAATTATTTGAATATAATGCTTGTAAAGGATTTACATGTTACTTATGCGTTCAGTAGCCCGGATCGAGCCGGGTTAAAGATCAATAGACACACCACATTATTTAAATGAGACACTGACAGGTGTACGCCTACACCTGTGTGCTAAGGTCGTGGCCATTTCGTAAAATGATGCCAGGGATATCCGGGACATGGTCATTAACCCCCCAAAGGCTTTAAGCAAACAAAACAAATTAAACGAGACATCTCAATACTTTAACCATAAAACAATTAAAGATTCAATGCCCGACCAAGCAGTATTTTATATACCGTACCCCAAGCCCGTATAGGGAAAATAAGTTAAAAGTATTTACCTGAGCAAGTATAAATCAAAATCAGCGAGTGCGAGTATCTTTTACTGGTCCTCCTAATCTGGAATGAAGGTTGCGGGTTGTTGGGCTCATTCTCGGACTGAGGCCCATAGGAGTGATGATATGGAGGAGTTGAGCTATACGACGTAGATTGTCTGGAAGGCTCCTCATAAATCCTCCAAGGTTCTTGTGGATCTGCACTCCTTGTAGAAGAAGGAGTTCGCCGGCGCGAAGGCCCGGCCTCGTGGTCCTTAGGAGCGCTAATCGGCTCTTTTCCTCGTCCTCCTCGCCTGAATATTGGCGGCATTGTTAAACCTGTCAATATAAACAAAGGTAACAACAAGGAAAAATAAAGGACAAAGTAAGAATTAAAATCAATAAAAATCTTTTGGATTATTCCTAAGTTCTTTGTCGAGACTCGAAGATTTAGGAATGTGCAATTGTGTCATTGAGATTAAACACAAAAGGCTAGTGTTTAATTCACCCAATGTTGGCTCTTATACCAACCTGTCACACCCCGAATTTCAACGTATTACCGGCGGGCCCGGTAGAGGAGTATCGTGACGTGGTTGGTAACATAATAGTCAAACAACACAATATTTAAATGCACAGCGGAAGCAAAGTATAGATTCATTTCAACCAAACAATATTGTAATATTTAAGTATCACAAGTAGTCGAATATAAATCCACAGGTAGATCAAAATAAAAGGAAACAATGTTCAACAGTCTACGACATCCAAGCTTGCGAGACTTATTGTGGATGCTAGGAGAAAAGCCAGCCTATTATGCGTAGTACCTGCACTTAACCTTTTTGAGAAAATACGTCAGTTTACACCGGTAAATACAATCAACCGACTCATTTTGAAAAGAGTTTATGAAAATAAATTTAAGGCGCATGGCACAAATAATATTTTATAACTTGGGATAATTATTTGAATATAATGCTTGTAAAGGATTTACATTTTACTTATGCGTTCAGTAGCCCGGATCGAGCCGGGTTAAAGATCAATAGACACACCACATTATTTAAATGAGACACTGACAGGTGTACGCCTACACCTGTGTGCTAAGGTCGTGGCCATTTCGTAAAATGATGCCAGGGATATCCGGGACATGGTCATTAACCCCCCAAAGGCTTTAAGCAAACAAAACAAATTAAACGAGGCATCTCAATACTTTAACCATAAAATAATTAAAGATTCAATGCCTGACCAAGCGGTATTTTATATACCGTACCCCAAGCCCGTATAGTGAAAATAAGTTAAAAGTATTTACCTGAGCAATTATAAATCAAAATCAGCGAGTGCGGGTATCTTTTACTGGTCCTCCTAATCTGGAACGAAGGTTGCGGGTTGTTGGGCTCATTCTCGGACTGAGGCCCATATGAGTGATGATATGGAGGCGTTGAGCTATACGACATAGATCGTCTGGAAGGCTCCTCATAAATCCTCCAAGGTTCTTGTGGATCTGCACTCCTTGTAGAAGAAGGAGTTCGCCGGCGCGAAGGCCCGGCCTCGTGGTCGTTAGGAGCGCTAATCGGCTCTTTTCCTCGTCCTCCTCGCCTGAATCTTGGCGGCATTGTTAAACCTGTCAATATAAACAAAGGTTACAACAAGGAAAAATAAAGGACAAAGTAAGAAGTAAAATCAACAAAAATCTTAGGGATTATTCCTAAGTTCTTTGTCTAGACTCGAAGATTTAGGAATGTGCAATTGTGTCATTGAGATTAAACACAAAAGGCTAGTGTTTAATTCACTCAATGTTGGCTCTGATACCAACCTGTCACACCCCGAATTTCCACGTATTACCGGTGGGCCCGGTAGAGGAGTATCGTGACGTGGTTGGTAACATAATAGTCAAACAACACAATATTTAAATGCACAGCGGAAGCAAAGTATAGATTCATTTCAACCAAACAATATTGTAATATTTAAGTATCACAAGTAGTCGAATATAAATCCACATGTAGATCAAAATAAAAGGAAACAATGTTCAACAGTCTACGACATCCAAGCTTGCGAGACTTATTGTGGATGCTAGGAGAAAAGTCAGCCTATTACCCGTAGTACCTGCACTTAACCATTTTGAGAAAATACGTCAGTTTACACTAGTAAATACAATCAACCGACTCATTTTGAAAAGAGTTTATGAAAATGAATTTAAGGCGCATGGCACAAATAATATTTTATAACTTGGGATAATTATTTGAATATAATGCTTGTAAAGGATTTACATGTTACTTATGCGTTCAGTAGCCCGGATCGAGCCGGGTTAAAGATCAATAGACACACCACATTATTTAAATGAGACACTGACAGGTGTACGCCTACACCAGTGTGCTAAGGTCGTGGCCATTTCGTAAAATGATGCCAGGGATATCCGGGACATGGTCATTAACCCCCCAAAGGCTTTAAGCAAACAAAACAAATTAAACGAGACATCTCAATACTTTAACCATAAAACAATTAAAGATTCAATGCCCGACCAAGCGGTATTTTATATACCGTACCCCAAGCCCGTATAGGGAAAATAAGTTAAAAGTATTTACCTGAGCAAGTATAAATCAAAATCAGCGAGTGCAAGTATCTTTTATTGGTCCTCCTAATCTGGAACGAAGGTTGCGGGTTGTTGGGCTCATTCTCGGACTGAGGCCTATAGGAGTGATGAAATGGAGGCGTTGAGCTATACGACGTAGATCGTCTGGAAGGCTCCTCATAAATCCTTCAAGGTTCTTGTGGATCTGCACTCCTTGTAGAAGAAGGAGTTCGCCGGCGCGAAGGCCCGGCCTCGTGGTCGTTAGGAGCGCTAATCGGCTCTTTTCCTCGTCCTCCTCGCCTGAATCTTGGCGGCATTGTTAAACCTGTCAATATAAACAAAGGTAACAACAAGGAAAAATAAAGGACAAAGTAAGAAGTAAAATCAATAAAAATCTTTTGGGTTATTCCTAAGTTCTTTGTCTAGACTCGAAGATTTAGGAATGTGCAATTGTGTCATTGAGATTAAACACAAAGGGCTAGTGTTTAATTCACTCAATGTTGGCTCTGATACCAACCTGTCACACCCCGAATTTCCACGTATTACCGGTGGGCCCGGTAGAGGAGTATCGTGACGTGGTTGGTAACATAATAGTCAAACAACATAATATTTAAATGCACAGCGGAAGCAAAGTATAGATTCATTTCAACCAAACAATATTGTAATATTTAAGTATCACAAGTAGTCGAATATAAATCCACAGGTAGATCAAAATAAAAGGAAACAAAGTTCAACAGTCTACGACATCCAAGCTTGCGAGACTTATTGTGGATGCTAGGAGAAAAGCCAGCCTATTACGCGTAGTACCTGCACTTAACCTTTTTGAGAAAATACGTCAGTTGACACTGGTAAATACAATCAACCGACTCATTTTGAAAAGAGTTTATGAAAATGAATTTAAGGCGCTGGCACAAATAATATTTTATAACTTGGGATAATTATTTGAATATAATGCTTGTAAAGGATTTACATGTTACTTATGCGTTCAGTAGCCCGGATCGAGCCGGGTTAAAGATCAATAGACACACCACATTATTTAAATGAGACACTGACAGGTGTACGCCTACACCTGTGTGCTAAGGTCGTGGCCATTTCGTAAAATGATGCCAGGGATATCCGGGACATGGTCATTAATCCCCCAAAGGCTTTAAGCAAACAAAACAAATTAAACGAGACATCTCAATACTTTAACCATAAAACAATTAAAGATTTAATGCCCGACCAAGCGGTATTTTATATACCGTACCCCAAGCCCGTATAGGGAAAATAAGTTAAAAGTATTTACCTGAGCAAGTATAAATCAAAATCAGCGAGTGCAAGTTTCTTTTACTGGTCCTCCTAATCTGGAACGAAGGTTTATAATAACCTATTAGAATCCTAACGGGTCTTTAGTTAAGCTTAAGCTTAGACCGGTTAGTTTTAAAGATACGGTTCGTACGTACGATTAAGCGAAGACCGGATAGAATGTGATTTAGACCCGACAAGTTTGAAGACTTGTTTAATATGGGTACATTATACACATTCTGGATTTTGAGATAAAACCGATAAGGTTTGACCCGTTTTGGTGTCAAAAATTGGGTTTAGATAGGCTTTACGCTAATGACGCCGTTTAATTACTAAGAAGCATTCTAATTACGTCATTAAGCATAACTCCTAATCTAGACCTCCAACTGATGTGAAAATTTAGGGACATGTTTTATAATCAGTAACAAAGATTATTGTACTTTCACATTTCCAAAATTCTCGTTGTATGGTCATAAGGGCATTATGGTCCATATTTAAGCACTTAACGGAAACGTCGGACACTTAAGGATTTAAGTGGTATAAATGCAGAGGGTTATACACACATGTAACTAGGTCCTAATGGAACTTTAAGGCATGTCTAAACCTATCAAAACCGGGTCAGAACCGAAGTCAAAGCAGAAAGTCAAACTATGCGCCTTTCGGCTCCGAATCGGTTCAAAACAGAAAGTTGTCGAATCAAACAAGTTTAGACAAGTCCGTACACTTATTACCAAGTTATATGAATGATAAAACAGGTTACACGCCTTCTATATCATTAATTACGCGTTTAATCAAAGTTTAGCATTTCTGTTGACTTTTTCGGACAACGTTTGACTCGACAAACGACCTAGTTAGGATTGGAATCAGTGGGTACCCTTATAAGGGTTTAATACCCATATAATTACCTACTTAACGGTACTTTTAAATCGAGATAAGACTGAGCCAAATATATAGTGAGTCAAACTCACTTAGATTGATGCCATGCAACTCTACAATGATGTTAGATCATTCCCATGTGTCTCTAGAGGCTAAAAACCAGTATAGGAAAGCCCATGGTATGCCAAAATGGCATTTGAGTCGGTTAAAACATCAACAGACAGCTGTCTGTTAGTTTCTCTCGCTGTACCTGTCACGCGGCCCGCGTAAAGATCTTCATGATCTTACGCGGCCCGCATTAGCCTTGTCTTCAGGTTTCAAATTTCTTGTTTATTGCATTTCAGTCCCCGGTCCTCCTAAACGTCGTTTTCACTTTCATTCTTGCATTTTAAACCTTTAAAATTGACATTTAGGGGCTTTAAGACTTATGCCCTCTTTGTCAAGTCCTCGGGTAACTTTGTGATCACCCGAAAAACCCTAATTTTCAATGTTGACGATTCTAACCCTCACACACGAATTTTATCATAACTTTCTCATACGGTAATGAAACTTGGTGAAATTTTTATGGTGCATTCTAGTGAGCATAATTAATCGTTACAAGGCTTCGGGTTTGCTAAAAGGTCACTCAGAGGTATATCTTAACATGTTGACACATTTAACCCCTGTAGTTTGTAATCTCTCACTTTTCTTTCACAATTCGCTTCGTATGATCCATGATCCATTCGTTTAAGGTTATAAACATCATGTAGGGTTATTGTAAAGTATTTTTATTCATTGTTGACACTTTGAACCCTTATATTTACATAGTTTCATTGTTTGTCAACTTTAGTCCTTCAAGAACATTCTTTCACACGTTCAAACCTATGACACGTGTCAACACATCATAGGACGTAAATTTTCGAGGTGTTAAAAATGTGCAGGTTAGCCATGTTTCGATACCTGAGTTGAATAAGAGCCAGGGCATGATCTTGGAACATGAGATATTTCAGACTGCGATCCCAACTTATCGAAAGGGGGAGTCTTAAGACATCAAGAGGGAGTCTGATGATGCTGAAGAACTTAAGGAATCAAGAGACCTGATCAAGAGAAGATAAAGCCAGGTTGCGATTCTGATAGGGAAAGTAGAAGAAGGAGAAGAGTTAGAGATTGAGGATACGTTACATTGTTAGATACTTTGGAGAGCACGTGAAGACTGATAAAGATTGAAGACGTTGAAGACTTGTATTGAAGACTCGTCGACATCCAAGGGGGAATCTGTTGGTGCATATGTCTGTCGACTTCGTCTTGTATCGAGTCTTGTACTAGAATGTATAGATCAGGGTACAATATACGAGATAACAGGTTTTTGTAGGATGTGAAGTCATTTCGCACGAAATGAGGTTTAGGCCATTTTGTACGAAATAGACTTTGTCTATTTCGCACGAAATGAACCTAACCATTTCGTACGAAATACTTTCCCTATATATACCCATGTTGCCATTTCATTTGTAACTTTTCGATTCCAGAGCCGAAGTGCTGCTGAAGTGTCTACTTGCTGTAAAACGTTGTTATATCAATCAAAAAGACAATTAGAGTGAATATCAAGCTGTCTCGAACTCGATACGTTAGTTTCCGCCTCTCGTATTGAGAAGAACACCTCTGAAGGACTCGTTTCGGTCGTGAAAACGATCCTACATTTTCCTACTTACTTCTAGGCCCCACATGTTCACCTAAAAGCATGTCATTGACACCCATTTCTCTTACTAAGTTGAATCACTTGAAAACACCCACATATCTCATATCATTCTCTCTAAACTGTACACCCCAAACCCACACCCAAAACAACCCTCATCAAAGAAAACTACCAAGTGTTCTAGTGTGTAACCTCTCAGACTCAAGGAGTTGCAAGGAGACCCAAGACGTACTTTTGTCCAAGAATCTTATATTTCTTTTTCCTTCTTGATCATCAACTTTGCTTGCTTCTTGTAAGTATTTAAAAAAATAATAATATCATTATTATTATTACAACTAAAGTTTCATGTATTAGGATCACCCAAGTAGATTATATGGACTAAAATTCATGGTTTCAAAAAAAAGTTATTGTTTAAAGCTTTAGTGTTCCTTCGGATAATACATGATTCTTACTAGTTATTTAACTTCCACGTAATGATTTTTTTTTATATATATATAAATCGTAAGTCCATTCGTGTTATATAAATTATGATGGGTCATATTTAGAAGGGGAATTGACCTGCAAAAATCCCACCTAGACCTTATTGTCCAATAATAATCCCACCACAGAATATTCCCCCCCCCCCTGCCGGTCCCACCTTTCACCTATTTTTCCTACAATGGTCCCCCGTTAAAAAAACTTAACGGAGTTAAGTTTTTTTCCAAATTACAAACAAATTTTTTAGAGATTTTGATCAGAACGATGATACAAGTCAATTGATGTAAAAATTACTTCGAAATGGTGCTCCAAGTGACTTGATTTGGTTAATTGGAAATTTAAACACCCGAATTAAATCGTCATTTTCATTATTTGGAGCACCGTTTTGAGGTAAGTTTTACATCAATGTACTCGTATCGTCATTCTAATCAAAAGCCCTAAAAAATTTGTTTGTAATTTGGAAAAAAACTTAATTCTGTTAAGTTTTTTTTAATGGGGGACCATTGTAGGAAAAATAGGTAAAAAGTGGGACTGGTGGGGGGAATATTCTGAGGTGGGATTATTAATGGCCAATAAGGTCTAGGTGGGATTATTACTGGCCAATTTCCCTATTTAGAATGATAACAAGAATACATGTTATTTTTGTCATGACTTTTACAGAAATAAAAAAAAAGGGTAAATTACTTTTTGAGTCCCTGTGTTTTATGTGTTTTAACTAGTTGAGTTCAAAAGCAAAAAGTTTAACGACCTGAGTTACCATATGCATTTTCTTTAACTATTTGAGTCCAAATTTCTAGCACAATTAGAATTTTGTTGTTAAGTTTTGTTAAATGACCAAATTACCCCTATAATTTAAAAAATAAAATAAAAAAACCATATGTCCTTCACAAGATCAGGCACACCCATCTCTTTCTCTCTCTCTAAAGTCTGCAGCCTTCATCTCTCTCATCTTTATTTCCCTCTCACTAGATCATCTACATCCTCCACCACCATCAACACCACCACCACACCACCACCACACCACCACCGTCACCACCACGGCCACAACCACCTCCACCTCCACCTCCACCTCCGTCACCAACCACCACCTCAACTAAAGTTTGGCTTCACAGGAATATTTTTAGGGAACTATGATTAAGAAAATCATGAATATAAATTAAGGAGGATCCAGAAAGATAATGGTGGTAGCAGGAATGCTAAGACATGTGGCAAAAGGTGATGGGATCTGACCGACTTCAACTGCGACGAACCTGCAACTTTCTAGCTTCAATTGGGACGTTTATACAAAATTAACCCAAACACTTTTAATATTTACCCCACTCTAGAAACATCGCCAATGTCCGATTGAAGCTCTCTCAACCGAGATGAAATCAATACTGAATAATATAATATAATGTAAAGCAAAGCAAAAGCGGAAGAGGAAACTATGGCAGTTAACTACAGGAGATAGTAAATCACCAGAGGCTTGTTTAATCGATTGTATAACGCTGAATCACAAGAGCTCTCCGTTCATTTTAGATGATTTGGTAAGTCGGTTGAGGTCAATTTATCTAGTATGAACAGTTTTTGTTTGCCCGATCCGGGTGTTGGGTGTGATGACGGTGGTCCAAAACCAGAATTTGAAACTACCATCAAGAAAAGGATTTTTAGATTCATGAATGTTTCATCAGATGATTATTCTTTGGTTTTCATAGCCAACCAATCATCTGCATTCAAAGTGTTGGCAGAATTTTACCCTTATCCAAATCTTTTGACTGTGTATGATCACCAAAAGGAAGCGGTAGAACCAAAATGAAGGGAGGGTTTGAGGTGGCGGAGGTGGTGGGGTTTGGGGTAGAGTTTACAGACATTGAGGTGGAGATGAAGGGAGGGTTTGGTTGTTTGAAGTGGAGATAAGGGTAAAGGAAATAAGGTTATTTATTTTTTAATTATAAGGGTATTTTGATCATTTAATAATATTTAACCAAAAAATTCTAACAGTGTTAGAAATTTAGATTCAAATGGTTAAAGAAAATGCTTATGGGGACTCAGGTTGTTAAACTTTTTGCTTTTGGACTCAACTAGTTAAAACCCATATAACACATGGACTCAAAAAGTAATTTACCCAAAATAAAACTTTAATAAAAAGCCACAAGCTTTATTTTATACAGATTGAGTTAATGATCATAAATGTATGATTTTAGATAACCATGTATGTACGTACTAGTCTAAGATCCCGCGAGTTTCGCGGGTGGCTTAACACAAACATATAACATCTACTGGCATTGAATTCCGTGTATGAACTATACCCGCTTGCAGTTGTGATTATTAGCCATCTGTATCAACCCGTCCCATATTTTAAAGGTTTCGGGTATACCCGTCAAGTTCGGGTTTTTTTTGCCGATCCCTATAATCATCTCCTCTCATCTTCTACAACAGAAGCACCAAAGTCTTTTTTTCCAAGTAAACAAAATCAAGTGCTTCTGACTAAAACATCTTTAAAACAAACTTCTTAAATAAAGAAGATATGAATTTATCACTAACATTTGAATACAACATGTAGCAGGATTAAAAACTCTCTGCTACCAAATTAAATAATACTATCATCTGCTGCTTAGAGAAACTTCATTAATTAAGATCAACCCTACCTCAAAGATCGAATCTTTATCGCGTAATACAACAAACTTCATTAAATCAGATCAACCCCACGTCAAAGATCGAATCTTTTTCGTGTAAAACACTACAAACTTGTATTTTGATCCAAACAACAGCCAACGTTTCGGTGACCCACAGATCTTGACAGCCCCATGGTAATCTTCAACAACTGTCACTCATTTATTGCATGAGAAGGTGCAACATACGTGTTAAAATATCGTTGTTGAATATCATATTTTTTTTGAAAATTCATGAAGAAATATGCACCCAACATATCATGAACACAGTATAAATCAGTATGATGGTCTGCTTACATCTTTTTAGAGCTTCGTAACCAATAACCTCGAATTCGTTGTTGACCACTATGTTATAGCAATTTGCAACCTTTGCTAAGTTCTCTCTTTACCACTATCTTGTAGCTACTATCACTAACATTAGCACATGTTGACTAAGCAGTCAAAGTATCAAAATTCTTGTTCTTAAAATAATGTGAGGCACGTTATTCGACGAAAAATAATAATAAAAAATATTTTGAACGTCACTAATAAGGTGACTTTCAATAATAATGGTCCGAGAGTTGATGTTTTGATCCATAAGAGTATAACATAGTTATCTTTGTGCCATTTATGAGTATACCGTAGCCCAGGAGGGCCTCCAAACTACCCAATCTCCCAAGCTCCCACAATGTTAAACAACTTGTTGCTGCAAGTAACCTAGCGTTGTCTACTGAACCTGCATTAACCCCCAGAATATCAAACACTTTCATTTAATTGGAGGACCCATGTTCTTTAATGAGACCCCATTTTTATAAAATCAACCAAAATACTTTCACATATAATCCAATCAAATGCGAATAAACAGTCAACACCTAAAATACTAATTGGATATTTGGATGGATCCAAAAATAGTTATTTTCTTTACATGCAAATTAACCATTAAATAAATTTGATGGACCCATATTCTTGTAGCCTAAAATAGACTTGTTTGTTACAGTAACATTAAAAATGAACAAACCCCACCACAAAGCTTTATCAGCCATTTGTGTAAACTGCAAAAGAGTCTTCGGCTCCCTGCATTTGATCAGATAATATATTTCAATTCATTAACCAAAATACTCATAAAGTTCTTTATGTTTAGGACAATCAATTAAGTTTTTTCTTAATTTTTGGTTTATCTTTATTGTCAGTCTAACATAATCCATGAGTTGAATATTGAATCCTAATATTGTCTATTAAGAAAAGACTTCTTATTGAATTAAAAAGATCATAAATCCAGAACTATAATATAAATGGATAACATAATAATTAAAGCTACAAAACCCAAACAAAAATAACCAAACATGCTAACTGTGTTGGCTTCCTTATGGCGGTAACCTGTTTAGCCCTAACACTAACCCTTTTATTAGAACAAACATTTCCCTTTTAGCTACTTATGTATTTACACGTTTGACCCATTAAAAAGAAAATAAAAACCTTTCTGAACCCATTGATAAGTAAATCAATTATAATTGCTTGGATGCCCTTTGCATTAGCTAATTTATGTATTTACACGTTTGAGGCAAAGTGTAGACAATTAAGGATGACATGTATTGAATATAGTTATGCCTACTCTAGATGAATATATATCACTCCATATGCATATGTCTAAATGCGTGTGCACTTGCTCATATTAAGATTTAGTTAAGAAATGTGCATGCTCCTATTAAGATATAGCTAATCAATGTAGGTACCAGTTGAGGCACATCAACCAATCGTTCCATATTCGAGCTGATCTTAAGGAGCAACCTGCATTGCAATAACCCAAGAAATAAGTATGTAGTTTATTTTTGACATCATTAATAAACAACTACCCGTAAAAAGAAAATTTAACCGAATACAATTATACACAATATAAATATTTATTTTTATCAGGTACATGACTAAATCCATCTCTGGGTATGTAATTGAAACTGCATAGTTTCCTATTGGTCGAATTTCTTTGGGCTCTACATCTTTAGAGATATCACCAAGCTTCAGTTTTTGCTTGTTGATTCATTCATCATGTCTCGTGTGAAATAAAAAAACATCTTTATAAATATAAATTTGTAAATTTTTCAACGTTGAAGGTTTTTATTTGTAATTTTACCACCTCTGTCTAAGCTGAGTATAAGCAACTGTAAATGTTAACCTCTATTCTGAGCTTAAAGGGTTGCTGGGAAGTAGCCCTATTTGTCCTCCTTTTCAATATGCTTAAACCAAAAGTTGAATCTGACTCAGGGCTCTGCAAAGGGAAGTTAAAATCCAGTTACCAAAAAATCAACATACAGCAAAATAAACAATCTCACATCTAGAGAAACTTTAATTAATAGTGACTTACACTTCGTCTGCTTTGCCTCCCGCCATTCAATGTCCTGTTTGAAATACGATAACACACAATTAAATAAATAATTCAGAATCAAAACTAAGCAAATTTAAAAATAAATTTTAAAGGCATTCATTTCAACTAACAAAGAACAAACCTTCAACGCTTGTTATCCATCGCAAGATGAAACACACGAACTCAACCCTAAATTCTCTGCACTGAGTAAAAGATCTAGCGAGCAAAACAAAACGACGAAGACGAAAAATCCCATTTCAAAATCACTTTTCTTCCAATCTTTTACCCGCTCCTCGATACTTTATTTTGGCACATAAACCATTAATTCCCCCAAAAAGATCCTCTTTTAATTACCTCTAATTAAACATCAAAAACCTCTTAAAAGATACACAACTGAAAACAACAAAACTGAGCCTAATAATCTACACAAACCCTAGATCATGTAACTTCATCATACACCAGTTACCACTTCTAATAAACAAAAGATCGGAACTTTCCATCAAATCAAAAATCAAATCTTGTAGTGGAGATGGAATTTGGAGAACAATTATTGTGGTATGTGTAATACGGATCGTACCTTAAGTATGAAGTTCACAAATCACGATCCAAACTGAAGATGTGGTGTAACCTGCGGGAAACAAAAAAAAAGTGTGAGAATAGAGATGGAATTGAGAGTTCGAGCGTTATAATAGCTTACTGATCCAATTACTCGATTAGGGTTCAAAATCTGAAACCGTGTGAGTGAATTGGCGATTGAATACCTGGGGATTTCATGGTGTGGATCGAAGAGGATTGGAATCACAGAGAAGGATTTGCGTTTGAATTCTCTGACATAGACAATGGAAAGGCATTCATAATTTTGGAGAAGATTTCAACTGATTGAGAATTGATTAGGGTTTCTATATATAATCTAAAGAAGGCGGTTCAAGAATTGAAGGAAATAGAGAGGAGAGGAAAATGCCGCCCAAAATCACAATTCTCTGGCCAAAGAGAATAGCCACATCAAAGTCAAATAGAGTCAACCATTATTTTGCTTTAGTATAAGAGATAGATTAATGGTTCTTCTAAGCTTTGATTATATTTTATTATTACATATTTATGGTTTAGTAACGACTAACCCAACACATACAGGCATTTATTGTTTTAATCAAAACTAAACATTTTATTCCGACACACAAACTTTCATACGTATGTAAATTTATATGTTTAATCAAAACTAAACATTTTAATCAAAACTAAACATAGCTTTAAATCATGTTTCAAGACCATAAAGGCTGGAAATAATTGTTTCTCTAACATTTATAAGTATATTTACACCTGCATTCATGATTTAAAATATTATTTAAAGAGTTAGCATCTTATTGCTTTCTTTTAACACTAGAACATACTATGTATACGTATGCTTGAAGATCTAAATATCTTGTTCTAAAAGATTATTCTTTATTTACACATATGAATGTAGGTTATTTTGCTATGCACATCTGTAGAGATATTATGTAAAAATAAATATAAACATACATTTTTTTACACAAAATTACTAATTTGGACCAAAACCCAATAAAACTATACATTTGTTTCTCAAGTAGTTTCGTATATGATCACTCAGCATGAAACCACTTTAGGATTTTAATTCAAAGACATGATGGATTGTATGGGATTATTTTTTTTTCTGATAATAAATATATGAATATATATTTATTTAGCGAACTAGTCGTGTCATTTTCTGGTTAATATAAATTATGACCTTAAAAACAGGAGCATCGAGTTCAACGTTGAATACTAGAATGGATCACAGTCTCATGCATCACCTTTACTATATATTTTATAAAAATGTTCTCGAGAAGCCAAAGATATATATTACCAACGAGTCGTCGAGTCAAAGTATTTCAAAACGAGGGTTTCTATCGAGTCTAGCTAATTGGGTGAATATTATACATGACCAAATTGCATGCTAGAAACATTTATTTAGACCTTGGTGTCTTATTGAAATAGGACACTTGTAGGTCGGTAGTATACATATTATTATCGGAGATTGGAAATGCTAGATTGCACGGAACGCAAATTGTGAGTTCATGTCCCCCTTTTCTTTTAAGTGTTTTCGGTTTTATAACTCACGGGGGTGAAATACATGTTTCAAATGTTTCAAATGGTATGGTTAGCTAAGGAATGAACTGTTAGATCATGTGAATGGGTAGGCACAACACTTAAGACCATTAATCTTTGTATAAAGACCGAGAGTCATGAGTGATAGATCTATTTGGGTGTTGCGAGCCCCACCCATGGGTCCACGAGTTGGCCGCATGTGGTGACTATGTCGTTCCAGCCGGGTGGCCCGGTACGAAATCCACAAAGATTTATGTGACAACCCTCAATTTACATGTATTCCGTACAATTTATTTAATAATAATTTAAGTGCTTGGTGACTGTGTTGAAATATTTAACTGCTCTCTGATTACTGAACTATACTTACATGAGCATGTTAACATACTGGTAGTATACAGAAAAGTCACTAAATGGTCCGGTATATTTTCCTATGTGTTAGGAATTTATTTCGTTACAAAAATATATAAATAAGACGCCTTACGGAACAATTTAACAAATTTACGGAACAGTATCCGACCGAACAACCAGATATTACCCGGGACACTAAAATTTTGTCAGACACCTTGTTTTATTATTTATGGCTAGTCATGATCCCCGTATGCCATAACACCCGCCAAAAATAAACCAACTAACTTATATCACATTACTTACATCTAACTTACACTTAGCCACTTTAGTCACAATATTTACATTATACCCCCCCCCCCCCCCCCAACGATTTTAATGCCCAAGGTGGGACCCCACATATCCATCTACCATACCTTATATATCTTGCAAGATTTTAGTTGATTTGTTTATTAGATCACTTGCTTGTGTAAGTAAACATAAAATGTGTGATCATTATAAGTAAGATTACATGCCATACTTCACAAGATTGCACACTCCATTCACTCTCTCTCCCTCTTGATCGGCTGCCCAAACCAAACACACCATCACCACCTTTAAACATCATCATCCTCTTCATTTTATACCTTCCATTCAAGCTTCAAGGGATCTATGGAGGTTGCAACTTAAGGGGGACTTCATAGGAGCTTGTTCTAGTCTTCTTTCACCATCATTTTCTCATCACATTTCTTCATTAGATACTTCCCTAGCTAGAGGCTAGTAGTAAGTTCCTTATACTTGATCTCATCTTGTTCGAAAATTATGGCATATGGCATGATGTATTGTTGTTTAAATTACTAGATTACAAGAACACTAGAAAAATATGAAACATGAGTTATGAACATATAAGCTACATAAAAGTTTACTTGTGGCTGAATTTTGAAGAGGAATCTTGTTGGTTCGAGGGTTGGTTAAATCATACTTGATGCTTAAAAGTTGTTTTCTTGTTAAATCCATTGTTCGGACACTCGTTGATGCGATTTAGTAATGTTTAAACTTAAAAATAACATGCTGATGCATTTTTAGAGCCGCCTTCAACAGGCTGTAAACGGACTTTAAAAACTCGAAAAACGGAATTTCAAAAGCCTAAATCGTGTCTTTTCGAAAAACGAAGAAAATGGCGCTGGAATCGTATTTTTCTGAGGTCGGTTACTATTTTAAAAATCTGTTTTCGTGACAGCAGCTAAGGCTGATTTTTACTGCAGAAAATTGGGCTGTGCGTTTTCGATCACAACTTAAAACCTGAACCGAACGAGCCCCTGAAACTTTTATCAAAAATGGTCACGGATGTATTTGTGACCCTCGAACTGGAATTTCGATAAAAGGACTTACGAGGAATTTTTGACGAATATTTCCGTAAACTGTGATCAGAATGTAACAAATCTGATCACAGTTCGGTAAACGATTTTCTATAAATTACTGATAATGAACTAGACCCCGATATTTTTACACAATAATTTGTGGGTCGATTAGGACGTTCCGCAAAAATTTGGGAATTTTTGGAATAAGTTAAGTATTTTATTTAAATGTCCGAAAATAGCCGGTTTCGAATATAAATGCTGAATTGACGTAAGTTGTGACTTGCGTGTCTAAATGTCGAGTATGCTATCGATGAATTATCTAACATGTTATATGTGTTACGTACAATATCGTATGTTTTTTTATGAGTGGGGAATGGATGGGAGGTTTATATGGGCATAAATCGTTAAAGTGTGTACCTGTTATGTGGACGAAGTAATGTGCAAATAAACCATACGTAGGATACGTGTTATGCATGAGAAACTGATTGTTATCCGTACCTTATTAGGACGTGATTGACCGACCTTGACTGTTAACTATATTTGAGAACCTAACCGAGCAAACCGAGGTGAGTTCACACTCTTTCTAAGGCATGGGATTCCCAGGGGTTGGGAATGGGATTGAATAACTACTTGTACTATCATTACTATTAAACTATTTTTACTGTCCTCGGATTGAAGGGCACGTACGTAAAACCTACGTACACGATCATAAGACCATCAACTCTATCACTTTAAGTCCCTCAATTATCGACTTAATCGCCGAGGCCTATGGCGAGCGGGTCATTAGTTAATAGCGCTATTAGGTTTAACAAACCTCACACCGTGCCAGTCGGACGGGCGTGTACTAATGGACTATGGGCAAAAGGTCAATGCTGATAGACATTGACTTAGGGCACCTCTTATATTTTCGTAGCAGTCGATACGCGTGGTTTTGAAACACATGGGAAGCCCCCACTAATCATCGCACGAATGCCTGGACTGGCAGCAAGGATTAACGCGATACATGGTTTACAAAACGAACATATGATTTACGAAACGAATGCTATAACTAAACAACCAAACGTGAACTCACTCAACTTTGTTGTTGACTCGTTGTTACATGCCTTACAGGTCGCTAAACATTTGGAGCTTGTACGAGGAAGGAGTCGTTGTGGTGTGCGGACGATTATGTCCAGTAGTTAATGTTTAAAACATTATGAACTTATTAAACCTATGTGTTGGACTTTAAACTTACGAACTGCGAACTTATGTTTTGGACTTTACGTTTATGCTTCCGCTGTCTAAATTAAAAACTTGGTTAACTAGTTTTTGGTCACCAATCGTATTTTGGTTGTCTTTATTTACTTAAGTACGTTGTTCAGTATGATTGGTGGCTCGATCCTGGTCATGTCACGCCTCCAAGCGGTGATACCCCGCATGGTGGATTTTGGGGGTGTGACAGATTGGTATCAGAGCCATTGGTTATAGTGAACTCGGTTTTAAAAAGGGAAAAGCTTTTTGATAAAACCAGACTATAACCTGTACAGTGCTCAACGATCCACAACGACGCTTCACTCCACGTGCAAGACTCGACACCATAAGTGGTATGATTTATGTTATATTGTCGGTTAGATAGTTCTCACTGTGCATTAGATAATATGATAATTGCTATTTAAACCATGTGTGCTTACTCTCTACTATCGTCCCACACTTACGCACTTTCGCGACACTTTTCTCACCTACGTTATTTCGTTGTGAAGATCATGGGTGGACGTTTGAACCTAACTCAAGCCCAGCTAACGGCTTTGATCAACGAACGAGTTGCTGAGGCACTCGCAGCTGTTCCTGCAGGAGGTCAACACGCTCAGCCACCTGTTTGCACCTTCAAAAATCTCAAGGATTGCCGACCTAGTACTTTCAGTGGTACTGAGGGAGTTGTAGGCCTCCTCCATTGGTTCGAAAGGCTCGAAACTGACTTTGAGGTGCGTGATTGCCCTGAGTCTCGTAGAGTAAAGTTTGCTACTGGAACACTCGAAGGTACTGCATTGACCTGGTGGGAAGCACAGGTTCAAATGTTAGGACTGGCAGCTGCTAATGCCACCCCCTGGAACGAGTTCAAGGACCTAATTAAGGAAGAGTTTTGCAGTCGGGAAGACATCCACGAACTAGAGGTGGAGTTCCTCAACTTACAGATGGTGGGGTCTGAAATTGAGGCTTATACGAAGAGATCAAATGAATTAGCCACATTTTGTTCCACTATGGTAGACCCTCCCACCAAACGCATCGAGCTGTATCTCAAGGGTCTGGTGCCCGAAATTCAGATTCATGTGACCGCAGCAAATCTTGGCACTATCTAGCAAGTCACTCGGCTTGCTCATCGTCTCACAGACCAGGCAGTAGAACAAAACAAACTACCGAAACGTGTTAAAGCTGCTACTACATGTGCTTCTAGTGACAACAAACGCAAGTGGGATGGAAACCTGAGCAAGGGATTAATTCCGGTTCAGCCTCTGGCGCAGCAGCAAAAGATAGGTGACTACCAGAGTCCCAGTCAGCAATTTTCTGGTAGTCGTGGGCAGAGTGGATATCGAGGAAATCATCCAAAGTGTAACAGATGCAATAGGCACCACAACGGTCAGTGCAACAAGGGTCGTTGTTAGAGGTGTCTCAAGATAGGTCATGAAGCTAAGGATTGTCGAAACTCACGTCCTGTAACTCAAGAACAGCAAGGACCGCCTCAATCTCCACAGAATCAGCAGCAACAACAGAGTTTTAAAGGATGTTTTCAGTATGATGCTAAAGATTACTACAAGAGACATTGTTCGCAAATAAACCAGGACCAGACTCAGAACCACAACCATGGAGACAGGGACGACCATGGGGATAGCATTGGGGCAAACAGGGGAAACAATGACGCCGGGGCCGCGTGAACGTGATAGGTCAGGGTGACGCAAGGAATGATCCCAACGTAGTTATGGGTAAGTTTCTTCTTGACGACCTTTATGTTACTGTATTGTTTGATTCGGGTGCGGATACCAGTTATATGTCTCTAAAAGTTAGCCAAATGTTAAAACGTGCACCAACTCCCTTAAGCACTAAACATGTTGTAGAATTAGCTTATGACAAGAGTTTAGGGGCCACGCAGCTATATTAGCACTCGTTACAGATACATCGACGAAAGAGAAGAAGTTAGAGGATATTCCAGTGGTACGCGATTTTCCTCAAGTGTTTCCTGAGGAGTTACCTGGGTTACCGCCTCATCGTCAGGTCGAATTTCAGATCGAGCTAGCTCCAGGAGCAGCACCCATAGCTCAAGCACCTTATCTATTAGCTCCAACCGAACTGGAAGAACTATCTAAGCAATTGCAAGAACTCTTGAGAAAGGGTTTCATACGTCCTAGCTCTTCGCCCTGGGGAGCTCCAGTACTATTTGTAAAGAAGAAGGACGGTACCTTCCGCGTGTGTATAGACTACCGCGAACTTAACAAGGTGACTGTGAAGAATCGTTATCCTCTTCCACGTATTAACGACTTGTTCGACCAGTTGCAAGGGTCGAGCTATTACTCCAAGATTGACTTGAGATCGGGATACCATCAGCTGAGAGTCCGAGATGAGGACGTCTCCAAAACAGCATTCAGAACTCGTTACGGCCATTACGAGTTTCTGGTTATGCCATTCGGACTGACGAATGCACCAGCGGTCTTCATGGATCTCATGAACCGAGTATGTAAGCCTTACCTGGATAAGTTCGTTATTGTGTTCATCGACGATATCCTGATCTATTCTAAGAGTCAGGAGGAACACGAGCAGCATCTGCGACTTATGCTTGAACTTCTTCGAAAGGAGCAGTTGTATGCCAAGTTTTCGAAATGTGACTTCTGGCTTCGCGAAGTCCACTTTCTAGGCCATGTGGTAAACAAGGATGGGATTCATGTTGATCCATCCAAGGTTAACTCAATCAAGAACTGGCCTGCACCCCGGACACCAAAAGAAATCCGCCAATTCTTGGGTTTGGCAGGATATTACAGAAGGTTTATCAAAGACTTCTCCAAGATTGCGCAACCTCTCACTTCACTGACTCAGAAGGGTGTCATCTATCGTTGGGGTGATGCACAGGAGTCCGCATTTCAACACCTAAAGGATAGACTTTGTAGCGCGCCTATCCTCTCATTGCCTGAAGGCACAGATGATTTTGTGGTTTACTGCGATGCTTCCATCCAAGGACTTGGTTGCGTGTTGATGCAACGTGACAAGGTCATTGCCTACGCATCACGCTAACTCAAGGTTCACGAAAGAAACTACACTACTCACGATCTGGAACTGGGAGCAGTTGTATTCGCGCTTAAGATATGGAGACATTACCTGTACGGTACCAAGTGCACCATTTACACCGATCACAGGAGTCTCGAGCATATCTTCAAGCAAAAGGAGCTGAACATGCGTCAACGCCGATGGGTTGAGCTCTTGAACGATTATGAGTGCGCAATCAAGTACCATCCAGGCAAAGCCAACGTTGTGGCCGACGCCCTCAGTCGAAAGGATACCATACCTAGGCGTGTACGTGCTCTACAGCTTACCATCCAATCTAACCTTCCCGCTCAGATTCGCGATGCTCAGGTTGAAGCATTGAAAGCAGAGAACATCAGGGCTGAGTCCCTACGATGATCGAGGCAGCGGCTAGAACCAAAGGAAGACGGCGCCTACTATGTAACAGGGCGTATTTGGGTTCCACTCTATGGCAACTTACGCGAGCTTGTGATGGATGAAGCACATAAGTCTCGTTATTCAGTACATCCTGGTTTGGATAAGATGTACCACGACTTGAAGACCACATACTGGTGGCCTTGCATGAGAGCCCACATAGCAACCTACGTCAGCAAGTGCTTGACTTGTGCGAGAGTCAAGTCTGAATATCAGAAACCATCAGGCTTACTTCAACAACCGGAGATCCCGAAATGGAAATGGGAGCAAATTTCCATGGATTTCGTTACCGGCCTGCCCAGATCTCAACGCGGAAACGATACCATTTGGGTGATTGTAGATCGACTAACCAAGTCTGCACATTTTCTGGCTATCAAAGAAACGGATAAGTTTTCTACTCTTGCAGACATTTACCTAAAGGAAGTGGTATCAAGGCACGGAGTGCCAACCTCTATTATATCTGATCGTGACGCGCGTTTTACTTCTGAACTGTGGCAAGCAATGCACAAGTCCTTTGGCTCACGTTTAGATATGAGCACCGCTTATCACCCGCAGACGGATGGGCAATCTGAACGCACCATCCAAACCCTTGAAGACATGCTTAGGGCATGTGTAATCGATTTTGGTAATGGCTGGGAAAGGCACCTCCCGCTAGTGGAGTTCTCATATAACAACAGCTACCACACCAGCATTCAGGCCGCTCCGTTTGAGGCATTGTACGGATGCAAATGCCGATCACCTCTCTGTTGGGCAGAAGTTGGTGACAGCCAAATCACTGGCCCAAAACTTGTGGTAGATACCACCGAGAAAATTGCTCAGATACCACAGCGAATGGCGGCAGCTAGTGACCGTCAGAAAAGCTATGCTGATAAGGGAAGAAAACCACTCGAGCTCCAGGTTGGGGATCGAGTGCTACTCAAAGTCTCACCTTGGAAAGGTGTAGTCCGCTTTGGCAAACGAGGCAAACTCAATCCGCGTTATGTCGGACCATTCGAAGTCATTGAGAAAATTGGCAAAGTCGCCTATAGGTTGGATCTACCTGAAGAACTCAGCGGAGTTCACAATGTTTTCCATGTGTCGAATCTGAAGAAGTGTCTGTCAGATGAGACCCTCATAGTTCCTCTGAAGGAACTCACTATCGACGACCAGCTGCGATTCGTCGAGGAACCAGTAGAGATTACGGATCAAGATGTTAAGATCCTCAAGCATACCAGGATACCTCTGGTCCGAGTTCGTTGGAATGCTCGTCGTGGCCCAGAGTATACCTGGGAACGAGAAGACCAAATGAAACTCAAGTATCCCCAACTGTTTAAGAAAAACGTAACCACTACTGAGGCTGAAGCTACTGCAGAATTTCGGGACGAAATTCCAAATCAACGGGGGGATGATGTGACACCCCAGGAAAATCAGGAAAACAACGCAACTTAACTAGCTTCCTCAGTAACCACGCGCTAAATTTCGGGACGAAATTCTCTTAACAGGGGGAGAATGTGACAACCCTCAATTTACATGTATTCCGTACAATTTATTTAATAATAATTTAAGTGCTTGGTGACTGTGTTGAAATATTTAACTGCTCTCTGATTACTGAACTATACTTACATGAGCATGTTAACATACTGGTAGTATACAGAAAAGTCACTAAATGGTCCGGTATATTTTCCTATGTGTTAGGAATTTATTTCGTTACAAAAATATATAAATAAGACGCCTTACGGAACAATTTAACAAATTTACGGAACAGTATCCGACCGAACAACCAGATATTACCCGGGACACTAAAATTTTGTCAGACACCTTGTTTTATTATTTATGGCTAGTCATGATCCCCGTATGCCATAACACCCGCCAAAAATAAACCAACTAACTTATATCACATTACTTACATCTAACTTACACTTAGCCACTTTAGTCACAATATTTACATTATACCCCCCCCCCCCCAACGATTTTAATGCCCAAGGTGGGACCCCACATATCCATCTACCATACCTTATATATCTTGCAAGATTTTAGTTGATTTGTTTATTAGATCACTTGCTTGTGTAAGTAAACATAAAATGTGTGATCATTATAAGTAAGATTACATGCCATACTTCACAAGATTGCACACTCCATTCACTCTCTCTCCCTCTTGATCGGCTGCCCAAACCAAACACACCATCACCACCTTTAAACATCATCATCCTCTTCATTTTATACCTTCCATTCAAGCTTCAAGGGATCTATGGAGGTTGCAACTTAAGGGGGACTTCATAGGAGCTTGTTCTAGTCTTCTTTCACCATCATTTTCTCATCACATTTCTTCATTAGATACTTCCCTAGCTAGAGGCTAGTAGTAAGTTCCTTATACTTGATCTCATCTTGTTCGAAAATTATGGCATATGGCATGATGTATTGTTGTTTAAATTACTAGATTACAAGAACACTAGAAAAATATGAAACATGAGTTATGAACATATAAGCTACATAAAAGTTTACTTGTGGCTGAATTTTGAAGAGGAATCTTGTTGGTTCGAGGGTTGGTTAAATCATACTTGATGCTTAAAAGTTGTTTTCTTGTTAAATCCATTGTTCGGACACTCGTTGATGCGATTTAGTAATGTTTAAACTTAAAAATAACATGCTGATGCATTTTTAGAGCCGCATTCAACAGGCTGTAAACGGACTTTAAAAACTCGAAAAACGGAATTTCAAAAGCCTAAATCGTGTCTTTTCGAAAAACGAAGAAAATGGCGCTGGAATCGTATTTTTCTGAGGTCGGTTACTATTTTAAAAATCTGTTTTCGTGACAGCAGCTAAGGCTGATTTTTACTGCAGAAAATTGGGCTGTGCGTTTTCGATCACAACTTAAAACCTGAACCGAACGAGCCCCTGAAACTTTTATCAAAAATGGTCACGGATGTATTTGTGACCCTCGAACTGGAATTTCGATAAAAGGACTTACGAGGAATTTTTGACGAATATTTCCGTAAACTGTGATCAGAATGTAACAAATCTGATCACAGTTCGGTAAACGATTTTCTATAAATTACTGATAATGAACTAGACCCCGATATTTTTACACAATAATTTGTGGGTCGATTAGGACGTTCCGCAAAAATTTGGGAATTTTTGGAATAAGTTAAGTATTTTATTTAAATGTCCGAAAACAGCCGGTTTCGAATATAAATGCTGAATTGACATAAGTTGTGACTTGCGTGTCTAAATGTCGTGTATGCTATCGATGAATTATCTAACATGTTATATGTGTTACGTACAATATCGTATGTTTTTTTATGAGTGGGGAATGGATGGGAGGTTTATATGGGCATAAATCGTTAAAGTGTGTACCTGTTATGTGGACGAAGTAATGTGCAAATAAACCATACGTAGGATACGTGTTATGCATGAGAAACTGATTGTTATCCGTACCTTATTAGGACGTGATTGACCGACCTTGACTGTTAACTATATTTGAGAACCTAACCGAGCAAACCGAGGTGAGTTCACACTCTTTCTAAGGCATGGGATTCCCAGGGGTTGGGAATGGGATTGAATAACTACTTGTACTATCATTACTATTAAACTATTTTTACTGTCCTCGGATTGAAGGGCACGTACGTAAAACCTACGTACACGATCATAAGACCATCAACTCTATCACTTTAAGTCCCTCAATTATCGACTTAATCGCCGAGGCCTATGGCGAGCGGGTCATTAGTTAATAGCGCTATTAGGTTTAACAAACCTCACACCGTGCCAGTCGGACGAGCGTGTACTAATGGACTATGGGCAAAAGGTCAATGCTGATAGACATTGACTTAGGGCACCTCTTATATTTTCGTAGCAGTCGATACGCGTGGTTTTGAAACACATGGGAAGCCCCCACTAATCATCGCACGCATGCCTGGACTGGCAGCAAGGATTAACGCGATACATGGTTTACAAAACGAACATATGATTTACGAAACGAATGCTATAACTAAACAACCAAACGTGAACTCACTCAACTTTGTTGTTGACTCGTTGTTACATGCCTTACAGGTCGCTAAACATTTGGAGCTTGTACGAGGAAGGAGTCGTTGTGGTGTGCGGACGATTATGTCCAGTAGTTAATGTTTAAAACATTATGAACTTATTAAACCTATGTGTTGGACTTTAAACTTACGAACTGCGAACTTATGTTTTGGACTTTACGTTTATGCTTCCGCTGTCTAAATTAAAAACTTGGTTAACTAGTTTTTGGTCACCAATCGTATTTTGGTTGTCTTTATTTACTTAAGTACGTTGTTCAGTATGATTGGTGGCTCGATCCTGGTCATGTCACGCCTCCAAGCGGTGATACCCCGCATGGTGGATTTTGGGGGTGTGACAATTTATCCTTCCTACACCATTGCACACATATTAATGTCCTTGCAAAACATTAATTGATCTGTTCATAGACGCTTTCATACCGGTTATCAAAGGAATACTTTCAAATGTTTACACTTTATTGGAACTCATACAAAAATACATGATTTCAGGAAACAAGATGGATCTTGGGCGCTGGTGTTGTTTTCAAGATGGATCTTGGGCGCTGGTGTTGTTTTCAAGATGTAAATTTCAAGTTTAGATGTCATCCACTTTTGTTGGTTTGTAACTTAACCTGAGGATATGTTGGTTGAAACTTAAATGGCTTGTGTTTGTAACGTTTTAAACTTATGAATTGATGAACATCATTTTAATCATATAGTTGTTTATTATAATCGAATGCAATGAAAACTGATCAAATCACACGTATACTCTTTCGCAAAAGTCAGGGTGTGACAGTGATCATGAGAATTTAACGAACGAGACTTATATTATAATGGCTTGATTTAATATATGTGTATATGTGTATTAATGCTTATGAGTTGTAAATATAATATGAAAATGTTTACCCTTAGACGCACACTACCTTACTCGCACACCCCTCTAACTCACATGTTGGGCTGCACACTTCCATTAAGGTTAGGGCCGCACACCTTTCTTATTCGGGCCCAATCACAAGCCCATGACAAACCCTAAGGAAGCCGCACACTTAGTTAGGGTGCATATGAGCATGTGTCCGATATCCTTAAATGTATAAATACCATGTGCAGCAAACCCTAGGATGATTATTCCTCAATCATTGTGACGGCTAAAACATCCAGAAACATTCCCTCACTTTTCACCAATATTCTCCCACTTTTAAGAAACCCTAACAATTCTCCTTCCTTTTTGAGGAAATCAATCTGCGGCATCACCTCCTCCGAATCTGACCATAGCAGCTTTCCTTCATCTCTTTAGGAGCTTCATCTCTTCTCATTTCCACACAATCATCTCCATCTCTAAAACTCCTGGTTAGTATATCATTGTTACTTGACTTTTATGCATAAGGTGTTCATGGTTGAATGATGTTACATGGTAAATGCTTTTGATGGTTAGATGATTCATGGGTGGTATGAGTTAAGATAGTTGATCATGTAATAAAGGTATTAGAACTTGGTAAGAATCTAATTGGTATGAAAATGATTCGGATAATGTTGATTATACATGTTGAATGAACTAGGATTTGCTTGTGTTTCAAGATGATGATGATATCTAGCATAAGTAGAGTTAGTAGATCTAATTAAATATGTGTTCTTGATGATTTTTGTTGATATAGAAAGGTGGATCTAATTGATAATTGTTGTTTGGATAATATAAGAAAATCTTGAAAATCTGTAGAATGTATGATTGTAATGATTTTATGAATGAACCTACTGAAACATGAAAAGAATTGATGATTAAATTGTTTTGATCTTAGTAACATGAGATATGTACTGTTCGATCCCTTCTGATACCGCACACTACTGAATGTACACACTAGACTGCATAAGGTACAACTTTGAGATGCATACCGCATACTGAGGTTTCACACTCTGACTTGTACAACTATGGATGCACGACATATAAGTAGACTGTGCATGCTCGCACACTGCTGTATGGTACACGTCCAAGATGCATAGGTACAACTTACTAAAGCATGACTGCACACTTCAATGTATGTCACACACTCTCAACTGGACCACACACTCATAGATTGGGCCGTATGATCTATTGGGCCGCACACTCAAACATTGGATTATGTGTTAACAGGAACGCACACCCGGATTACCTGAAAATATAATGTAAATCACGTTTAATTAAAAAGGCGGAGGACCCGAGAGAAAATGGTAAACCTGGATCGAATTATCAACTTCCTCCGCACTCTTCATTACATCAAACCATAAAAAGAATCCTCTGCCTCTCTCTCTCTCTCTGCCCAAATTGGTGTTAAGTTTTGGCGGGAAAATTAGCTGAGGTGAAACCACAGGGTGACATGTGCCCCCCAATGGTTTCTTTTATATAAGATATTAGATTTGTAGTTAGTTGTGCTTGTTTTCCTGCGGTTTGTTTTGGAGCCGAGGGTCTCTCTGAAAGCAGTTTTTCTATCTCTAAGGATAGAGGCAAGGTTTTGCCTATATCTCACCCTCCAAGACCCTACCAGTAGCTTTGCTCTTTGTGGGATTTACTAGATTTTTTTATTGTTATTTATTTTTATTAAACTTTTAAATTTTACAGGTTTTATGATATTTCCCCTATAATATTTTGCAAAATTTCTCCTACTCAGAACATTACTGTTCAATTTTATGTATTGTGATTGGTTATTAAGAATGCTTTAGACCACATAAACAAACCCAGTAACCCACCCATTTACCCAGACACACAACCATACTCCATTACTCATGTCTCTCCCTCTCTCTCTTGATGACACCAAAGCAAGTCACAACCACCATTCCATTAGAGTTGGCACCACACCACCACTAGCCCCAGGTCGCTGGTGTTCACGGACGGGTGTTATCTCCTCAGTCGAGTCGAGTCGCGTCGCCCCACCGTCGTCGTCCACGATCAGACTTGGATGTCTTTCCGGAGGTGGTGGCAGACGAGTTTCCATTGTGATGAGAGAGAGAGAGAGAGTGTGTTTGATAGGCGGAATGTATGTAGAGAGAGAAACAGGGTGGTGACGTTAAGGTGGTGGCCGGTGCTGTAGTGGCGCCGGCTAGATGTAGGTGTTGTGGCGATGATTGTGCTAACATCAGGTGTAGGAAACGAAAATAGAAGGAGACGGATGTTCGTTGGTGTTAGAGAGAGAAAGAAGTGGCGGTGTTGGGGCGGAGGCGACGAAGACGGTGGTGAAACCAGCAAAGGTGGTTAAGGAAGGAGCCATGAGGAATCATGTTCAAATCTCTACTCTTGATCATACAGCACGGTCTTGCTGAGTGGACAACTTTTCATATGGATCAAACTTTGTAGAGATTCTTTTGCTAATATCATTTTATCCCCACATAAGTATATCACTAAAATTAAATTATATGTATTACTAAATTAATATATTTGACAAGTTAAGCCTCTATAATGTGTATGTTTGTTTCAATTTTTTACTTCTATTTTTCTTCGGTCTAAAAGTCCCGTCGTAACGCGCAGAGTCCTGATACCTCGTTTAATAAATAATTCAACTTCATTAGTTCATTTTGATAGTAATGTAAAGATTGGTAAAACCAGAGGTGAGTGTGGCAATGTGAAATATGTGTATAAGATGGTTAACTTGCGGTAATACTTGGTATTTTCCCTTAATAAAAGAAACACAATATTACTCATAAAATTATATTTAAAAGGATTAGGATGAAATACAAAGTATCCTAATTGTAAGAAGGGTACAAAGGCTCCTAAAAAAACCCACTATAAAAAAAAAATTAAACATCCACCACCACCCAAAAACCTAAACCCTCAGCCCACCCACCCCCCCCCCCCCCAATATATTTTTTTTGCCGAGGGGGGTGGGGAGTGTGGGTGGGATGTTTAGTTTTTTTTTAGATTTTTGGAGGGGGGGGGGTTAGGTTTTTTTAGGTTTTTTTTTGGGGGGGGGGGGGGGGGGGGTTGGTGAGGTATAGTTTTTTTTTTTTTGTGTTTTTTTTGGGGGTGGGGGGGGGGGGTAGGTTTTTGGGTGTGGTGGGGTGGGGGTGGGTGTTTAGGTTTTGGGTGGTGATGTAGTGAGTTTAATTTTAGGTTATTGGACACTTGTCACTCTATAAATCCTTATTACATTTCTTACAATTAGGAGACTTTGTAGAATAACTTGACCCATATTTATAATATATATTATACATCTTATTCAAACCAAGCATTACTAAGTGGATGTAGTGTCTGTTTCTTAGACCACCCGTAGTGTGGCATTATTTTTGAAAAAAAATCCAAAAAAAACGCCCCCCCTCCCCCATTACATAGGGCGTTATGGGGCAGTTTTTTTGAAAAAAAATTGGCTTGGCGTTTTTAAAACCACGCCTAAAAGAGATTGTGATGGGTTGACTGGCCAATGAGAAACTAGCTTGCTTTTTTTAAAAAAAAAAAACGCCTAAAAGGGATTATTGGGCATTATTCCCACTACGCCACTTTTGCAATAACGCCCCATGCTGACTGGACTGCCACGTGTCGGATAATGCCCCATGGTGGGGGCATTATTTTTCTTAACCACTACACATGGTCTTAACGCTAAATTTTACAAGGACATGACCTATTTTTTTTAATTCACATTTCATTCTTCCAGGTCTTATTAAAAGTCGGTGCGCTGCTCACTAGTTTTATAAAAGTTTTTGTGGATAACATCAATTATTTTAGTGAATAATTGCCAATGTTGGGCTAATTCATTTGGTAGAAGCTCCTGCCTCTTAGATCATACGATGTGAAGGAGTGAAAATGGTGTGAAAGCCTCATCCATGCCGGAACATGACCCGTGCGGGGCTGTGGGGCTAATGGCGTGGGTTTTCTTAATATGGGGAGGGGGGGGGGGGGGGGGGGGTAACATGGAGGCAGGTGATTGGTGGTGGTTTTTGTGTTTGTTTTGATTGGTTGGTTGAATTTTACTTTTTTTTTTTTTTTGAAACGCCACTTTCAAGCCTCCACCCTGTGCTATTTTTAAAAACACCAATCTGCTGACATGGTTGGCACGTGCTGCTTCATGCCCTTTCTTTCAAACCTCTTACACCGTATAGCCTTAGTCTTGGGTTTAATCCCAAAAAAATGATTATTTGATGTAATTGTAGTGATTAAGTTTTGTGTACAGTAGCCGTTAAAAAAAAAGCAACGACGAGAAAATAAATCTAATGTATCTTCAAACAAGAACTTAGGCATCAAAGAAGTTAGTCAAAGCTCATCATTTACTTGTATTAGCTGTACATTTGGTTCCATTTTTGGGATACATGATGGAGATGAACTCAAACTTTGAAACCAAATTTCATCTGCAACAACTGCGGTGGTGTCATTGTTACGATGCCATGACCAATGAGCGTGTGTGTTGTTCAATATCCTCAATCGACCATGTCCAAAGCTTGATTCCCGAAATATTGACAATGAAGGCTTAGGCTCTTTGTATCTTCAAACATCCAAAAAAAGAAGTCTCAAAATTGTAAGTAGGTGGGTCAAACACAAATACTGGAAAATAACAACTAAATAGCATATCCTTCTTCTCGAAATTTATTGACATTTGACACTAGTGTTACAAATTGACATATTTGATTACTACAAATATTATTACTTGGTAACACCGTAATGCTTTATTGCGAAATAAAGAAATATTGGTATGAATAAATATTTGTCTTCAACGAGGTTAAATCCGTAGAATGTAAATGGGTCTTCAAAGTAAAACTAGATCTGAATGGAAATGTTAAACGCTGTAACAAAATATTGGTTACAAAGGGCTATTCTTAGAAGGAGGGAATTGACAATCAAGAGACCTTTCTCCCAACTCTCAAAAGGATTCTTTAAGGATCGTTATGGTCTTAGTCACTCATTTTGATTTAGGGCTACATCAAATGGTCGTCAAAACCACTTCCTTACCGTTGACTTGCATAAAGATGTGTTCTTAAAACAGTCTAAAGGTTTTAAACTTGAAGGTCAGGAACATTTAGTCTATAAGTTGAAGAAATCCATACACGGATTGAAGCAAATGTCACGTTAGCGGTATCTAAAGTTTGATGAAGTCATGAAGAAGCAATGTTTCGTTAAGATTCAAATGGATTAATGCACCTTCCTCTAAATGAGTGGGAGTAGTTTTACTATACTTCTCATTATGTAGATGACATTCTATTGGCAAGTAATAGTTTAGACATGTTGCATAAATCGAAGCGTTTAGTCTCGCATAACTTTGACATGAAGGAACTCGGAGATGTTTCTTATGTTATTGGCATCTAAATACACATAGAATTTTGGGATTATCTCAAAAGGCCTACATTGAGTGTGTCCTCACACGTGATAAAATGCATCATTGCTTTCCTTCTATAGCATTAGTAGTCAAGGGAGATGTTTTCGGTTGTTTTCAAAAATTGCTCGAAAACAGACCTTAAAAAAAGGAGCATATGAGAATAATACCTTAAGCATAAGTAGTTGGAAGCCTTATGTATGCTCAAGTCTGCACTCGTCCAAATGTCGCTTATATGGTACGAATGCTAGGGTGTTATCGGACAAATCATGAGATTGACTTTTATTGTTTTGGAAGGACGAAATTTTTGACTTAGTGATATATAGTCCTATATAAAATATGTTGTGGTCTAATATAATTTTTAAATATATTTATACAAACTGTTTTAAACTCTGACACATGCATAAGTGAAGTGTCTATCAGCTATGGGTTGCTATCGACGGGTGTGTTCCTACCGATAGTGAGTTGCTACTGAGACAAATGAAGGTCAAATAAAGAATTTATTTTGTGGTATGATACATACATCTCTTTTATAATCTTTCTTATTTGTAATTATCTTTTTACATTTACTTGGGGATTTGTTAGCTATTATTTATCTTAGGCAGCGTATTAAGAGAATCTAACTAACAGTAAATCCTAAATGTTGTTGATCGTTCTTAATTAAATTGTTTATGGTCATGTAATTTACCCTCTATTTTTTTTTTTTTTTTAATTTAACATATGACAGATGTGCAATGCATGTATGTGAGATTGACTTAGAGAGCTTAGGAAGGAGATTGCGTGGCAAAATCAAGATGAAAGGGAAGGTTTGAGAATGATTTGTTGATTTCTTTAAGGCAATTTCAGGCAGCTGGGGGTTTCTATTTGGGATTTGATTGCATATCGATCCCTATTTTTATTTAGGTTAAGTTTTGTATTAGGGATCTACACTACATGTGGTATTATTTTTATAACAAGTTAAAAGTTGTTTTTATTATCAAGATAGTATGTTGTGAATTTAATTAGAATGATAACATATTCAAAAGCAACAATTAATTTGCCCTAGCTAATATTCAGTTCCTATATTTTAATCTTAGGTAAGGTAACTTACACCATGGCGAGGCCTTCTCTATTCCCTCCATCTCCAATTGTTATGTGTATGGGACCACATGGATCAGCATTGTTGTCATAAATCCTTGTCTGTAAAAATTAACAAACTCTTTTTTCACAACTGCCTTGTGTTACAATTATAAACTACCATGCGATGAACAATTATCGATAATGAAATTAAGAGATGGATACATGGCTTACAAAGCGTTCGTATGCGTGAACATGGCCAGCAAAAACTATGTCGATACGGGAGTTATACAACAGTTCCTCCATTGCCACCCTCATGCTTTCACCTTCTCCTTGATGAGCCAAATTCGAATTATACCACGGGGCATGGATGATCACGACAACCCACGGTGTTTGCGATCGATCAATTCTAGCGACATCATTAGCCAACCACTTATATTGATCCGAAAAATCCGCATATGAGCCCAACATAATAATGTGAGCTCCCACTACATCAAATGAGTAATAGAGGTTTGATTTTGATCCACTTAGTTCGAATGGCATGGGCCAACGAGTGTTGTAGGCTTTGAACCCATTTGGGTAGATGATTGGAAAAGTTTCTTGTTCATGGTTCCCTTGGGTCACCATCCAGGGCCTACGGCTAGCATATGGCTCCACCAAACGTCCAAATGAGTCCCAAAGTGGTTGTTGTGTATCCGCATAAGATAGATCACCAGGGAGGAGTAGAACATCGTAGTTTGTTGCATTCATATGTTTCAAGGTTGTCGTCGTCCATCCGGTTTGTCCAAGGTCACCTGTACGTCTCCGTCGGAGTTCACTCATCCTTTACTTTGGTTCACATATATAACTTAGCTTTCTTTAATATATTTTTTTAAACTCGATATAGATTTCGAAATAACGAAATAATACATATGATAAAAACATGACGCCTTTATATTTTTCTAATATATTATTAAAGAAAACTAAACTAGTTATTCTTATAGAAAAGTAATACTTGGCGTTCGAATTTCCTATCTCAGCCAAAGAATTGAGTTTAAATACCCAAAAACTCATTTGAAAATTATGAGTCCAAAACGCTGAAAAGGTTCTCACCTGCAACTGCAAACTCAATGGGAAAGGTAGAAGGTGGTGTACGGAAGTTAAACTCAGGCCCGGAACCACCGCACCGGTAGTAATATGTGGTGGCGGGTAGTAGTGGTCCAATTGTGACATGGTGGATTTTTCCAGAAGTATAGAAGAAATAGTGGTACCACGTGTGTTCTCCGGTGCCCGACGACTCATATTTCCCGGGAGTTGTTCCGTATTCAACTGTAGAGGGCACACGACTTTCTTTGGTCACCCATGAAACCTTCATATAATTCTTTCCGACCAACGACACATGTACCTACAAACATTAAAACCACGATTGCGTAAATGACCCGGCTTTGTCATGATTTTTGGTTGTAGCTAGCTAGGCCAACCCCATTTGGATTGCTAGTCATTCGGATATGCTATCATCCATTTGTTTCTTTTAGTTTGTTTGAAAGTTTATTTGGCAACACTCGTTTGCCTTTTTTTGTAAATTTATAAAATTTTCTAGGGGTGCCTTGAGAAAAGAAAGGAAGAAATAACTAAGGTTGAAGAGTCGGACTCATTCAAATTAAAATTAGAAGTATATTATTTTTTGAGTATATCAGTGCTTTAGTGGTTTTTACCACGTGAGTTCAAAATCAAAAAGTTTAACCCCCCTGAGTCTCTAACCACTCATTTTATAACGTTTTGAGTCTAATTTACAACACCTGTGTTTTTTTATTTTGAACTCAAGTGGTTAAAAGAACTAAAACACATGAACTCAAAACTTTATAAAATAAGCGCTACGGGACTCAGGGCGTTAAACTTTTTAATTATGGAGTCAATCGGTTAAAATTACTAAAACAAATGGACTCAAAAAGTAATTTATACTAAAATTAGATATCTAATCTTACTTTTATTTGATTATTTAAAATAATAATAGGTTGGTTTCAAGTGGGCTTATGGAAGATGTTAGTTACATGGGCTAATTTTATTTTTAAAAGTGGCAATCTCATATATCCTCCTCCTCTTCATCTAAATTTGAAAAATCACAAATCTATTCAAAACACATGTTTACAATCATGCATAATTTACAAAAATAGTAATCATGTAATTTTGCAGGAAAATGGCCTCATTTATAAATGGTATTGAGTTAGAAATAAAGCAAGCTTCTATTCTAGCTCAGCTTGTTTGGAAAAGGGACTTGCTCCGCTGGGGTCACAAGTTTTTTAGACAAGAAGAAGATACCTACCCTACCAGACCATGAACTAGAAAAGAAAAGAAAAGAAAAGAAAAATAGGCGTAGATACCACCTACCTGCTGTGGATGTGATTCTGGACGATTATGAGGGGTGATAACGATGGGCCGTGGTGGCTGACGTACGAAATTCACCACCGATGCATAGTGTGGCCATACAAGAAACAAGATTGAGACCAGGAAGATGTGGCAGTCGAATAGTAATTTCTTCTGCATGCTTAAGTGTGGAGGCGGCAAACATTAGATTACAAAGGTAGGTGTTTAAAGCAAAGCAAAGAGTTGCGTATCATACGATTGCAGTGGCGTCAAGCAAACTACAAATCTGGGACGGTATTTTCTATGGATATGCTTTCAGCAATCTAATGCCACACATATTCTCTCTTTTTTTATTTATTTTTCCACAGAAAATCATTTGTAATCAAACAGCTCATAAAAATCTTTATTAATTGCGTATGAAAAATGTAACGTAATCTAATAACCACACAATATAATTGCTAAAATCGTCCCTAAGGTTTATTCAAATTTGCCATGGTCACACCTAGACAAGTGTCAGAAAACCATCCAGAAAAATCCCACTACCACCAACAAAAACACCCACACCACAAACCAAATCTAGAAAAGCAAAATTTGTCATCCAAGATGATGATGAAGAAACACCTTAAGCATCACCTATCAAAACAACCACTACCACCACACCTTTCATCACATCTCTACCATCAACCACCAGTGCCATAACCATCTACTCATACCCATAGAATTAGAAACTGTCATAAGAGATACAGTCTTTCTATTCCACAAAAGACCCAAACCAGCTCACCTCCCCATCTTTGCATGATCTCCCAAAGCCAACAAATGTCAAAAAATATTTGGAGACAAAGCTTAAACATGCATAAATGATTGTAGCAGAAAGAAATAAAGGAAAAAAGGATAAAGAAGCTCGGCAAATTCTATCCGAAGACTTCACTAAAGTGAACATATTAGTAGAGTTTGCCAAAGATGTCAGCAAAATGTCACACCCTGACTTTTGCGGAATCGTGGTTATGGTGTGACTTTCTTAATACCATAGCATTCAATCATAACAACAACTATATGATAAAACCATAAGATGTTCATCCATAAAATTTAGTTTGAAAATACCACAACATACTTGTCTGAAACGTAGACTCCAAATTTAAGTTACAACCACAACATGTTTAAATGAGTTCACGAATACTCAACAAAAGACCTTTAATACAACCGAGTTTAGAACCATGTATCTCGTCCAGGATTAAGATACATCTCCTAAACCCTACGACCTCAAATGACATATTTTTATTCATAACGCAGCTTGAACATGCAAACACCCGCCAGATCCACTTAATTTCCTGAAATACATGTAGTTTAAAAATATCAACAAAAGTTGAGCGAGTTCATGTGTTTGTGTATATGTATGTATAAAACCTTTGTAAACAGTATATGTATGTATGTTTGTAAATCCCGGTATGAAAGCAAACAAGGAAAAGATCACCAATGGTTTGCAAGGCCACTGATATGTGTGACGGCGTAGGAAGGCTCAAACCTAGCAAATTTGTACCGGGCTTCCGGCTGGAAGACATAGTCACCCTATGGGCCACCCTGGTCCTCATGGGTGTGGACTCGCTACACCCAAATAGATCTATCACTCATGCCCCTCGGTCTTACAACAAGGATTAATGGTCTCAAGTGTCACACCCCGACCACGTAGAACATACAAAACGTGGCGGAAATGTCGGGGAGTGTTGTAACAGAATTAATCGTTTCAAATCCATAGCAATTAAAGTTTCGTTTTAATAATCAATTATGAGAGTTTACATTGTTTAAACAAGAACAAAGGGTACATAACATAAGTTAACTAGTTATTGTCTCGTTTTAAGTCGCTAAGGCACGAGTCCATCCTAAATGTAGCATGTATCAACAATCATTGCAAAGCAGTACCTGAAACATGTGTAAAAACGAGGTCAGCAAAGAAATGCTGGCGAATACATTGGTTTTGTAGGAGTGTCGAAATCATGGCTAGTTTAGACGTTGCAATACTTTATTTAAAAACCTTGTTTTGAAAAGAGTATAATATTGCAACTTAATTAACCAACTCAAATCAAGCTGTTTATAATTTGTAAAACCTCGTAGCCATGACTCTTAACCCATAAACATTTGTTTTAGTAAATTATTTGAAAAACAATGATAAGTTCTGATGATATGTATAAATAAGAGAATAATGCATGATTAAATGAATAACCATGTAACATGAGTTTGTATAAGATATGTTGTTTGTAAAACAATGTCTTGTGAAAAGTATGTTATTTGTATAAATGTTATATATTTCAAACTGAAATGATTCAAATAACGTTACAGTATGTAATACCATACAAGCACTTATATATAGGAAGTACCAGCGGCGTATCCACCATGCTTGTATCATATTACACACGCATCGTTACTTAATCACTTAATCAAACTAAACCAAATCGATAGATAGTACATTAAATATACCTTCGTTGTTCAAAAGAATAGATTTAGATAGTATAGTACAAGTATACTTCGGATTTATAGATAACATATCAAAATATGCTTTGGGTGTGATAAATAACATATTAAACTATGTTTTTGTTCAGTAAATAACATATTAAAATATGCTTTGGATGTGATAAATAACATATTAAACTATGTTTTTGTTTAGTAGATAACATATCAAAATATGCTTTGGATGGTTAACAAAATATATGTTGGTTTGTACAATACCACACATGAGAGTATATTCAACTATACTTTAATAGTGTGATTTAAGAATTCATTCAGACCTAGTGCATCAAGATACACCTTTGAGACTATAGAAATACCACAAAGGCAATTCCTATTTGGATGGAGCAACAAATTGGTTTCAGACATTCCATGCCAACAGGAATGGGGTGTCAAATCCTATAGCGCTATATCATACTAACAATCGGTCTGGTGAACATAAAATAAGTACAATTCAACAATTTATTTTATGTTCTTTGAGAAAACAATGTTTAAATCATAGATAGTCATTCAATTGGTCAATAGATAAGTAATAACATGTATAATCAATTATACTTTTGGAAAACATGAAAGTAACAGATAGGTACACATGCTTCACCCCAAAACAGTTTGGAAAACAGTAAAATAGGGGAATAATGTACTCGCCTGAGATTGCTCAGATGTCTAAAGATAATCACCAAGTAATGCTAGAGATCTCGGAATATCAAACGGCACCTAATATAGGTAACTACATTAATAAACCGGACCTAAATCGGAGGATCGGATAGAGTGAGGGTTTGTAAACCAAACGAGTGTAGAGACTCGTGTCATTTGGTTTAACAAAGCCTACATACTAAATGAAACCTAACATAATTGTTTTCGACCCATTACGACCCGTTTAGGTAGCTTATGCTACTTTAACGCGTCGTGCGCGTGAAACGCGTTCGGACCGTCTGACTAGTCCTATGACAAGTGTTATATGCCTAAACATGTTACATAATCAGTTATGTGACAAAGGTTTAGGTTACATATGCTTAATTACCAATTATACATGAAAAGGGTATTCTGGTAATTTACCTAAGGCATATAAACTACCTATCATACAACTACTTAAACGATGTGACCATAAGGTATAACCTCGGAAGGTTATTCCCTACCTACTATGGTCACCTAATGTATTTGGTCGGATCCTAATGATCGACCAAACTGGGTCGGGTTCGAAGGTATAGGCGATTTATTAGATCGCCTACCCTACGACCCTAGACAACGTGGTAATCAGTGGGCATAGTCCCAAGGGACTATGACCAACGTGATTACACTCACGTTGCGAAGTTCACACGAACTTTGCATTGACCATTACTGGTCAACGCTGAAAGTCAAACAAAGTTTGACTTTCTGACTCGAAAAGCAATAAAATAAGGAAAAGAACGAAAGAATACTAACCCAGGGTCCCCGAATGCTAATCTCAATTCAAAAATCTCAGGTATGAAACAAAGGTTTCAACTTAGAGTTTCTCAAATTGAAATTCTAGTAAGTTTTGCAAAGGGGTGATGGGGTATTTATAGGAATACCCGAACCGTTAGGATCGTTTCATGTAAAACGTGCCATGATCCAAGCCGTACATGTGTTGGAAGCTTATGGTGGCTAAATATGTGTTCTTATCCGCTGACTAGACGATAGGAAATGTGTGGACACGAATCGATCAGCTACAACTTGCAAAACAAAACATTGAATCTAGTCAGGTTAGGCAGTCGCGTAGCACGACGGTGAAGCCCTTAGGGCTCGCGCTACGCTAGCACCCCCCCCCCCCCCTGATCAGAAAAGTTTCAGATTTGGCAGAAATGGTCCCTGCACGTGTTTAAGGCCTTTTTCGAAGCGTTTGAACCCCGTTAACCTCATTTCAAGGCTCTAAAATGAAGTTAAAGTATAGGGAACTCAAAACATGCTCAAAAATATGCCGGATGATGGTTCGTTTGGTCGTACGAACGCGATGTTCGCTTAATTACGACGGAATGCGCATAAGCGCGAAAAACGATCCAAATGACGCGACGAATGGATTTTTCTTAAGGCGAACACTAAAATATAATATAGTCATGCTCACATAAATTTTTGGATGTCCGGATGTATTCAGAACGTAAGTTATGCGCGAAAATGCAAACTTGTGCACTTTTTGACACTTTTAGTCCCTGAATGACCCAAAAGTTTATTTTAGCACACCGAACCCCTCAAAGCCTATTCCTAAGCTATATAAAGGATATTTAAGGTGTGTTTAACTTATGGTCATGTTCCGGAATGTTCGTTACAGTTCAAATTGACATACTTTCGCAGTTTGTCAAGTTTAGTCCCTGTAAGCGAATTAACTTGTTTTTGCCATACCAAAGCCTTCAAAACTTATTTCTAAGTTATGTAAAGGTTATTTAAGGTATGTTAAGCCTATTTCACTATTCCGGAGTGTTCGTTGGATTAAACTGGTTATATTTACGCATCAGAGCGCGTATAACCTTCTAGAAAGCGATTTAAAGCTTAAAATCAAACAAGAGTTGATATGTGCAAATGATACACATATTTTTACAAATCCCAAGTATGAAATACAACATTTCATTGGTTTGGCATTTGTTTGATGGTTGAAGTGACACAGGTGTTACAGTCTCCCCTACTTTAGGAAATTTCGTCCCGAAATTTAATTCTAGAGGAAACTTGTGAAGACAGCTGTGACCGTTTCGCCTTCTAATAGTTCCATTGAACCCTTAAGTAAAACTCTGGGCCATGTTAGGATTCTTAGCGAATTTGTTAACCCTCAAAGTGAATTCCTTGTAGCAGTAAAACATGGAATTTTTGAACCACGGACAGAAGAACGTTTCTTATGAAGACTTATCAATTGAAACTGTGTGTGTGATTGAGATCAGAATTGAGAAGTGTGAGAATAAATGACATCGGTCAAAGTCCGAGACTTCTCCCGTATCATTATTCTTGTCACTTTAGGTCTTAACACATGACAAAACTTCTTGTGGTTTCTGTGCACTGAATTCCATAATTATGTAGGCCTCCATAATTATGTAATCTCTTGCACAGTCCGCACAGTCCATTTCATAATGCATAGAGGAAAAAAAATCAATTGAATAAACATGAAGCGACTTGACTAGATCACCAAAGGATCTTTTTAACTAAATCAACGAACGATCTTTTTAATTAGATCAACTCATGATCTTCTTAACTAGACCGTCGTACGATCTCCTTAAATAGACCACTTAAGGGATCTTTTCAATTATATCATCACATGATATTTCTAATCAGATTTTCAAAAATTAATCTGTTTAACTAGTCCTCCCAAGGGTCCAATTATAGAATAGTACTTTAAAACCCAAGGGACTTGACTACAACGTAGAAGTCCATTAAGGATTTAAGATAGTAACTTTGGATATCCTATTATGAATCTCTCATATGAAATATAAAAGACTCTACGAGGATTTGGATGGATCACATACAACCACAAAACATGTAAGAAAACACATAAGCACATAATTAGTTAACTTGATTCTTTAATTTGTTGTCTTTGGGGCATGGATATTTAAAGCACACTAGAAATCCAATCCATGAATTTCATTTGGTACTTTAATCATTTCCAATGATTCATCTAAAAAGATAGAAGGATTCTCAATAAGAGTTTGGCTTTGTTTCTTAAAAGAAACAAGTGTTTAAGGTTCTTGGGGAGATCACAAGTGATCATAAAATAACTGAACCATACGAATAGTTTGTCTTTGAGTTGACATCATAAGATTGTATCCAACGATCACACAATCGTATCAGTTTTGCAAAAATAAAAACGACGAATTTTTATTTATATAACAACTGACTTGTCTTTAAACATCATAAGATAACAGCCAAGGAAAAATAACAAAACACTAGTTGTTCACTGCCGCATCATTGTTCATGTTTGCCCCATTGATGTTGAACACTCGTCCATGCGCTGGAGGTGCGTTAACAAGTCTTGGGCAATTGTTCCTGTAGTGGGTAAGGTCACCACAATTATAACATGACCCCGGAGGGAACCGTGCTTGAACAGCAGCAGGGTTTGCAGCAGCTTGATTTGCATAACGACAAACATTGATCAAATGTCCCAACCGCCCACAGTGGGTACATTTGTGACACTGCTCTTGCGCTAGATGATGACGGTTGCACTTGTTGCACAAAGGTGCAGTACCAACATAGTTTTGCCTTTTGCGAGGTTGTGCTGGTTGGTTTGGTGCAACCTGTTTGTCTTGAGCAGTTACAGCGCAGTTCTGAGAGGCTTTGCGCTTCTTCTTCTTGGACACCTCAGCATTTTCTTCCTTTGGTTCCACATGAGCAGTCTTGTCAGATGGTCTTGGGTCGCCCTTCCGAAACAGCTTTTTCTTTCTGATGTGGGATTCAGTCAGAGTGGCAGACAGTTCAATGGCTTGTCTGACAGTAGTAGGGTTACTGCCAGTAACGATATCCTGAACTAGATCAGGAAGACCATCTGTATATTTCTCGATCGCCTTATCCACAGGAGTAACCATAGCAGGACACAACAGACTCAATTCTTCAAAACGGTCAGTATAGGCTCGATGCTCGCCACTGTCTTGCTTCAAATCATCAAACTCCCTCTCCAAAGCTCGCAGTTCATGACGAGGGCAAAACTCCTTCATCATAAGAGCCCTAAGCTCAGCCCAAGTCTGTGCTAATGCAACCTCAGCACCGCGATCTCTCATCACCCCGTTCCACCATGTAAGAGCCCTCTTCTGAAACACACTCGAAGAAAACTCGACCTTACGATTTTCAGGACACAGAACATGACGGAAGGTATTCTCAATGCTCTCGAACCACTGAAGAAGCCCAGTTGCTCCCTCAGAACCACTAAACTTGAGCGGTTTTACCGAGTTGAAACTCTTGAAATTGCATGGAGCATTGTTGTCGTTGATGGTTTGCATCATTTGAGCATAAAGATTTGGGAAGGCAACAGCCATTTGCTGTGCGATGATTTCCGCCAGTTCGGCATTATCCATCTGATTGTCGCGTCGAGGAGGCATTCTAAAAGAGGAAACATGAAAGGAAACGAGTGAGAGAATTTAGACGAAAAGAATGAGATGAAACAAATCTGATGAAAGCAAGGATAGTGGTCATTTGTTCGCATTACAAAGCAAACAAACTACACACACTGACTAATCAAAGTAAATGGGTCAAAAATAATGTATCGCGAAGACATGCTCGCCTATAAGTGAACACTCATCCCAAGAATTCCCAGGTAAGCACAACTGGTCTCGCGTCTGATGAGATATATACGAAGTGCTTGCCTAGACAGAAAACCCAGAATACAGGCATTCACCCTTCCAGTTTGCACATGTTCACATTATTTAAAACCCAAAACCTTGACGAGATTTTTGAAAATTCAAAGGGGTTCAAAACCATTTAACAGAGGGTTCAAAACCTTATAACAGAGGGTTCAAAACCTAGTAATCAATCATCCTAGAACAGATGATTAGTTTTCAAAGCGGTTTCGAAAATTGTGTTCTCGTTGTGGTCGTCGCCTAAGGATAGGTGACGGTATTGTTTTATGACTAAACGCAAGTAAACTCGCGTTAGGGTCCTAAGAAAGTTATAGACTAGGTCAAAGCATTACTAATAACCTAATTCCCTATAACCATTGGCTCTGATACCATCTTTTCTGTCACACCCCGACCACGTAGAACATACAAAACGTGGCGGAAATGTCGGGGAGTGTTGTAACAGAATTAATCGTTTCAAATCCATAGCAATTAAAGTTTCGTTTTAATAATCAATTATGAGAGTTTACATTGTTTAAACAAGAACAAAGGGTACATAACATAAGTTAACTAGTTATTGTCTCGTTTTAAGTCGCTAAGGCACGAGTCCATCCTAAATGTAGCATGTATCAACAATCATTGCAAAGCAGTACCTGAAACATGTGTAAAAACGAGGTCAGCAAAGAAATGCTGGCGAATACATTGGTTTTGTAGGAGTGTCGAAATCATGGCTAGTTTAGACGTTGCAATACTTTATTTAAAAACCTTGTTTTGAAAAGAGTATAATATTGCAACTTAATTAACCAACTCAAATCAAGCTGTTTATAATTTGTAAAACCTCGTAGCCATGACTCTTAACCCATAAACATTTGTTTTAGTAAATTATTTGAAAAACAATGATAAGTTCTGATGATATGTATAAATAAGAGAATAATGCATGATTAAATGAATAACCATGTAACATGAGTTTGTATAAGATATGTTGTTTGTAAAACAATGTCTTGTGAAAAGTATGTTATTTGTATAAATGTTATATATTTCAAACTGAAATGATTCAAATAACGTTACAGTATGTAATACCATACAAGCACTTATATATAGGAAGTACCAGCGGCGTATCCACCATGCTTGTATCATATTACACACGCATCGTTACTTAATCACTTAATCAAACTAAACCAAATCGATAGATAGTACATTAAATATACCTTCGTTGTTCAAAAGAATAGATTTAGATAGTATAGTACAAGTATACTTCGGATTTATAGATAACATATCAAAATATGCTTTGGGTGTGATAAATAACATATTAAACTATGTTTTTGTTCAGTAAATAACATATTAAAATATGCTTTGGATGTGATAAATAACATATTAAACTATGTTTTTGTTTAGTAGATAACATATCAAAATATGCTTTGGATGGTTAACAAAATATATGTTGGTTTGTACAATACCACACATGAGAGTATATTCAACTATACTTTAATAGTGTGATTTAAGAATTCATTCAGACCTAGTGCATCAAGATACACCTTTGAGACTATAGAAATACCACAAAGGCAATTCCTATTTGGATGGAGCAACAAATTGGTTTCAGACATTCCATGCCAACAGGAATGGGGTGTCAAATCCTATAGCGCTATATCATACTAACAATCGGTCTGGTGAACATAAAATAAGTACAATTCAACAATTTATTTTATGTTCTTTGAGAAAACAATGTTTAAATCATAGATAGTCATTCAATTGGTCAATAGATAAGTAATAACATGTATAATCAATTATACTTTTGGAAAACATGAAAGTAACAGATAGGTACACATGCTTCACCCCAAAACAGTTTGGAAAACAGTAAAATAGGGGAATAATGTACTCGCCTGAGATTGCTCAGATGTCTAAAGATAATCACCAAGTAATGCTAGAGATCTCGGAATATCAAACGGCACCTAATATAGGTAACTACATTAATAAACCGGACCTAAATCGGAGGATCGGATAGAGTGAGGGTTTGTAAACCAAACGAGTGTAGAGACTCGTGTCATTTGGTTTAACAAAGCCTACATACTAAATGAAACCTAACATAATTGTTTTCGACCCATTACGACCCGTTTAGGTAGCTTATGCTACTTTAACGCGTCGTGCGCGTGAAACGCGTTCGGACCGTTTGACTAGTCCTATGACAAGTGTTATATGCCTAAACATGTTACATAATCAGTTATGTGACAAAGGTTTAGGTTACATATGCTTAATTACCAATTATACATGAAAAGGGTATTCTGGTAATTTACCTAAGGCATATAAACTACCTATCATACAACTACTTAAACGATGTGACCATAAGGTATAACCTCGGAAGGTTATTCCCTACCTACTATGGTCACCTAATGTATTTGGTCGGATCCTAATGATCGACCAAACTGGGTCGGGTTCGAAGGTATAGGCGATTTATTAGATCGCCTACCCTACGACCCTAGACAACGTGGTAATCAGTGGGCATAGTCCCAAGGGACTATGACCAACGTGATTACACTCACGTTGCGAAGTTCACACGAACTTCGCATTGACCATTACTGGTCAACGCTGAAAGTCAAACAAAGTTTGACTTTCTGACTCGAAAAGCAATAAAATAAGGAAAAGAACGAAAGAATACTAACCCAGGGTCCCCGAATGCTAATCTCAATTCAAAAATCTCAGGTATGAAACAAAGGTTTCAACTTAGAGTTTCTCAAATTAAAATTCTAGTAAGTTTTGCAAAGGGGTGATGGGGTATTTATAGGAATACCCGAACCGTTAGGATCGTTTCATGTAAAACGTGCCATGATCCAAGCCGTACATGTGTTGGAAGCTTATGGTGGCTAAATATGTGTTCTTATCCGCTGACTAGACGATAGGAAATGTGTGGACACGAATCGATCAGCTACAACTTGCAAAACAAAACATTGAATCTAGTCAGGTTAGGCAGTCGCGTAGCGCGACGGTGAAGCCCTTAGGGCTCGCGCTACGCTAGCACCCCCCCCTATCAGAAAAGTTTCAGATTTGGCAGAAATGGTCCCTGCACGTGTTTAAGGCCTTTTTCGAAGCGTTTGAACCCCGTTAACCTCATTTCAAGGCTATAAAATGAAGTTAAAGTATAGGGAACTCAAAACATGCTCAAAAATATGCCGGATGATGGTTCGTTTGGTCGTACGAACGCGATGTTCGCTTAATTACGACGGAATGCGCATAAGCGCGAAAAACGATCCAAATGACGCGACGAATGGATTTTTCTTAAGGCGAACACTAAAATATAATATAGTCATGCTCACATAAATTTTTGGATGTCCGGATGTATTCAGAACGTAAGTTATGCGCGAAAATGCAAACTTGTGCACTTTTTGACACTTTTAGTCCCTGAATGACCCAAAAGTTTATTTTAGCACACCGAACCCCTCAAAGCCTATTCCTAAGCTATATAAAGGATATTTAAGGTGTGTTTAACTTATGGTCATGTTCCGGAATGTTCGTTACAGTTCAAATTGACATACTTTCGCAGTTTGTCAAGTTTAGTCCCTGTAAGCGAATTAACTTGTTTTTGCCATACCAAAGCCTTCAAAACTTATTTCTAAGTTATGTAAAGGTTATTTAAGGTATGTTAAGCCTATTTCACTATTCCGGAGTGTTCGTTGGATTAAACTGGTTATATTTACGCATCAGAGCGCGTATAACCTTCCAGAAAGCGATTTAAAGCTTAAAATCAAACAAGAGTTGATATGTGCAAATGATACACATATTTTTACAAATCCCAAGTATGAAATACAACATTTCATTGGTTTGGCATTTGTTTGATGGTTGAAGTGACACAGGTGTTACATCAAGTATGCGCCTACCCATTCACATGATCTATGGTACTTTCCTAGGCTAACCATACCAATTTTATTTGTATGTAATCCTTTTGTAACATGTATTTCACCCCCGAAATTAATAAACAAAACATTTTAAAGAAAAGGGGACATAAACTCACAGTCTTGCGTCTTCGGTACTCGTAACTCAAATCCCTTCAGCAAACACGACTACCTACAATGTACTAATGTCTATTAGACGAACGGGTCGTGCCTTGTCTTAGTATTATTGTTTTTGGGTTACGTTTCTGATATCATTCCAATATAATTATTGTCAAAATAATTAATATTTCAACTTAAATTATATTTATAATTTTGGAATAATTGTTAAACAACATTTTTGTAATAATACTTCTCAAGTATTTATACTTATATTTCCTTCCCAATGATACATATTTCCAAAATATATGTTTTATTACTTAGAAAAATTATTCATAATTTTTCTTTTGACAAAACTTATTTGTAGTTCCAAAATAATATATCTTCAAGTCTCACTTTAGAAATATATATATAAACTTATGTTATCCAAAAACAATGTATTCCAAGAAAATATATATTTTTCCCAAAAATCACATATCTTCTAAATATTCCAAGAAAATATATTTTTACTTCCCAAAAATAATATATTTTCTCCTTGTCGAAAATATGATATAACTTGGTAATATTTACAAAAATCATATTTTCATTTATTGTATCCAAAATATTATTTACCAAAAATATATTTATAAGCACATTTTCCGGAATATTTTGGTAAGTTACATTTCTTAGTCCGGTTTCTCAATATTCCGTGTGTAACTTGTGTATTTATTCCTTGGGATTTTTGATATACTTTGGATTGTAATTTCTTGGTATTTTTGGTAAGTTATATTACTTTATCCTTAAAATAACATAACTATTACACAAAGTATACAAATATTCACACACATGTCCTTAATATATATCTCTAGCCATTTTTATCTATAAAAACCAACCTCCAATATTTGTATTTTTGTAACAAAAAGTATGGCAAAGTTTTTATTGAAAACTCATGATCAAAATACACTTGTAATTATTGGTTTGAAAATATTTTTCTAAGTGTTTATATTTTTAGAAAATTTTGCCATAGTTTCCCCTAAAAATGGAGGTGTCCATGCTATCAAAGCATATCATTTTCTTTTATTTTAAATCATCACAAACAATCACCAATCAATCTACACTTACCAAGTGCCAAAACAATGCTATTTACATAACAATCATGAACTTGAACTTTCATAAAAACTTGTAGTAACTTGGTAGTGTGTTTAGTAGGTTTAGTTAACCTTTAAAATGTATTTACTTCTTTATAAACTTTATTCTTGAAAGATTTAGGTGTTTACAACTTGTAAACACGTTTTACAAAAACGTTTCTTTATGAAATCTTCTTGTTTCTCAAGTGTTTCTACACTTGTTTTATCACCAAAAATAGTGTATGTTTAAGTAAGAACCAAGATCTTATAAAAATCATATTTTGAACTTGGTTCTTTTGGAAAACCATTCATAAATCTTTGATCCATAAGATTATTAACTCACTTTGATTATTATTTTTCAAGAAATCACTTAATTCTTCAAGTTCATGCTTACACATGAGGATGATCATCTTGTTTTATCACATAATCATCCTCTTACTTGCTAGATCATGTGTTTAATCACAATCTAGCAAGCTCCTTATGATGATCAACATCATAATCTCAAGAAAATAACAATCAAGTATCATACATACACTAAACAACATAGTTTCATCAAGATTTCATCATATGTCAAGCTTATGTTCATGTTTCTTGATTAGGTTCTTTAGTGTTCTTCATAATTTTCATCACATATCATCCTTTAACCAACTAAATTAGAAGTAACAAGAGATTATAAGGGCCTTACTACTAGCTCTAAGGCTAGGGATGAACACAAGAAGTTGAAGATGACAAAAGTGATGGATAAAAGCAAGTGAAAGAGGTCCTTCAATCTCTAGAGCCACCAAGCTTCTTTAGACAACATCTAGCACCTGGTGATGAATGTGGAATGAATGAACAAAGCTTGACAATGGTGGTGGTGTGGTTGATGGAGTTCGGCCGAGAGGGGGAAGAAGGAGGGGGGGTGAGTTGTGTGAAGTTGATGAATGAAGTTAGACCTCTCAAGGTTTAACTTATAACCATATTACTACATAAACTCTTGGATAATATGTCCCTTAGAGTACAAGACATATCTATTAAACAATTGCAACAAAATCAAATGTGTAAGCGGCCTTGGTGGCCGTGAGATAGGTAGGGGGTCTAGTATAGGTTTCAACCAATTAGTTATCATATAGTTCAAAACCAAGTATTAGTTAGGTGTTTTAGTCACTAGATATTTTTAGTGGGTGTTAGGGTGTTCGGGGATTATAACTAGCTCAGAAATAATAAAATAATGCTTCTAGTGTAATTTTGGTGTTTCGGGTAGTGTCAAGTTGTTCGGTTAGATACCGGTTCATTAAAGTGCTAAACTATATCGTTTAGTGATCTTTATGTACCCTTTTGTGACACTTTTAATTCCCGACACTGAGGAAAGCATTCAGGACCAATTAGTCATATTTTTGCATATTACTAGCTCGTAAAAAAGCTGATTTTTGTTGAATTATGCAGAATTCTGCACTTTATGTGGGTTTTAGGCACTTCCCGGCACTTAAACTATCACTTAGGAATGCAGTTTTGTGGTCCTTACTTCCCTACACCCCATACTAGTGTAGTACTTAGTCTCTGGCTCACACTGTGTCTCAAAACAACGTCTGTCTATGTACTGAACCTCGTCAGCATTTTTCTGAGTTATCCGCTAACTATGCTAACTGTGCTTTGTGCATCATTTATGTTAATATGGTTTGCATGTAATAATGAAGTGACATCATGCAATATGTGATGCACACGTAAGTATGATACCATAATCAGAAAGTAATTAATTGTAATTCAGCACAGTCTTTAAGCACTAATTAATTGTACGGATACTTGGATTTTTTACGGTTGTCACATTCTCCCCCTGTTAAGAAAATTTCGTCCCGAAATTTTAGTTCTGCTACTAGCTGCAGGGGAGTTAGGGTACAAATGCGGGTACTTTGCTTTCATGCGATCCTCACGCTCCCAAGTGAACTCTGGGCCGTGACGCGCGTTCCAACGAACCTTGACGAGTTTAACACTGCTCCTACGCATCTTGTTAACCTTCCAATCAGTAACCTCAATGGGTACTTCGGTAAAGTGGAGCGTGTCATCAATGTGAATTTCATCGGTAGGAACGACAATTGTTTATTGAGTTGGACTCTTCTTTAGATTAGATACATGGAATGTATCATGAACGCCATTCAGTTCTGCGGTAGATCCAACTTGTAAGCTACAAGACCAATCCTCTCCAGGATTTTGAATGGTCCAATGTATCGCGGGTTCAACTTTCCATGCTTCCCAAAGCGTGCTACACCCTTCCAGGGTGAGACTTTTAGTAGAACCATATCTCCCACTTCAAACTTCAACGGTTTCCTTCTTTGGTCTGCATAGCTCTTTTGTCGATCACGAGCCGCCTTAATGCGCTCTCGGATCTGTATAATCTTGTCTGTCGTCTCTTGAACCAATTCAAGACAAACAAGCTGTCTATCACCCGCGTCTGCCCAGCATAACGGTGATCGAAACTTGCGTCCGTAGAGAGCTTCAAATGGTGCAGCTTGAATACTCGCATGGTAGCTGTTGTTATACGAGAATTCTACCAAGGGTAAGTGAGTGTCCCAACTACCACCCAAGTCCATTACGCAAGCTCGCAACATATCTTCTAGCGTTTGAATCATTCGTTCGCTCTGACCATCTGTCTGTGTGTGAAATGCAGTACTCAGATTCAACTGAGAACCAAAGGCTTCTTGGAAGGATTGCCAAATCCTTGACACAAATCTTCCGTCTCTGTCAGAAATAATCGAGAGAGGCACTCCATGTCGTGCAACTATCTCTCGGAGGTACAGCTCAGCAAGCTTACCAGTTTTATCTTTTTCCCTGATCGGCAGGAAGTGTGCGGATTTTGTCAGACAGTCTACGATTACCCAAATCGTATCATGACCTCTAGGTGTCTTTGGTTACTTCGTTATAAAGTCCATTGAAATCTGCTCCCATTTCCACATGGGTATTTCAGGTTGTTGCAGAAGACAGAAGGCTTCTGATATTCGGCTTTTACCTTGGCGCAGGTTAGGAACTTTCCAACGTACGTCGCAACATCGCCTTTCAATCTTGGGCACCAGTAGAATTCCTTCAAGTCCTGGTACATCTTATCCGCTCCTGGATGGATCGAGTACCTTGATTGTGAGCTTCATCGAAAATAACGTCTCTAAGACCACCAAAGAGGGGAACCCAAATTCGTTTCATGAAGCACAACATTCCTTCCTCATTGGGTACTAACTGTTTCTCCATCCCACGGAGGTATTCGTTCACCAGATTCTCCTTCTTAAGAGCTTCTCTCTGTGCAGCACGAATGCGCAATGAGAGGTCCGTTTGTACAATCATTTCCAAAGCCCTAACCCTTATGGGCTTAATCCTCTCTTTTCGACTCAAGGCGTCTGCGACCACATTCGCCTTCCCTGGGTGATACTTAATTTCACAATCATAATCGTTTAACAGCACCACCCATCGGCGTTGTCTCATATTAAGCTCCTTTTGATCAAATATGTGCTGCAGGCTCTTGTGATCAGTAAAGATCGTACAGCGGGTACCATACAAGTAATGTCGCCAGATCTTCAAAGCAAACACCACAACGCCTAGTTCCAAATCATGTGTTGTGCAGTTCTTCTCATGGATCTTCAACTGGCGTGAGGCATAAGCTATAACCTTCTGTCGCTGCATCAACACGCAGCCTAATCCCTGACGCGAGGCGTCGCAATATACCACGAAGTCATCGGTGCCTTCGGGTAGGGACAAAATTGGTGCATCGCAAAGCTTGTTTTTCAGCAACTGAAAAGCTTCCTCTTGCTTGTCTCCCCATTCATACTTCTTGTCTTTCTGAGTAAGGGAGGTCAACGGTTGAGCGATTTTCGAAAAATCCTCAATAAATCTTCGGTAATATCCTGCCAAACCTTGAAACTGACGGATCTCTCTGGGCGTCTTCGGAGTTTCCCAATTCTTGATTGCCTCGATCTTTGTGGGATCCACATGAATTCCATCTCCGTTCACTACATGACCGAGGAACTGAACCTCACGCAACCAGAACTCGCACTTTGAGAACTTAGCGTACAATTTCTCTTCCTTGAGCAGCTCTAAGATGGCTCTTAGATGTAGCTCATGTTCTTCCTTCGTCCTTGAATAAATCAAAATATCGTCAATAAACACAATCACAAATTTATCAAGATATGGCTTTCAGACTCTATTCATCAAATCCATAAACACTGTTGGTGCGTTTGTCAAACCAAACGGCATAACCAGGAACTCGTAGTGTCCATATCGAGTCCTAAAGGCTGTCTTTGGAATGTTCTCTTCTTGAATTCTCAACTGGTGATAACCTGATCGAAGATCGATCTTGGAGTCAAAAACTCGAACCTTGTAGTTGATCAAACAGGTCATCAATCCTTGGCAAAGGATACCGATTCTTAATGGTCAACTTGTTTAGCTCTCGGTAGTCGATACACATGCGGAAACTACCATCTTTCTTCTTAACGAACAGAACTGGAGCTCCCCAAGGTGAGAAGCTTGGTGTGATATATCCCTTATCCAGAAGTTCCTGAAGTTGTGTTGACAGCTCTTGCATCTCGGAAGGCGCAAGTCGATAGGGTGCCTTAGCTATAGGCGCGGCGCCTGGAACTAGGTTAATATGAAACTCGACTTGTCTTTGCGGTGGCAATCCTAGCAAGTCTTCGGGAAAGACTTCAGGATATTCCTTCACAACTGGGATGTCTTCTAGCTTTGGCTCAGCGGCTTCTTTGTCCACAATGTGTGCCAAGAAGGCAACACATCCTTTCTGCAAATATCTTCGGGCTTTTAAACAACTGATAATCCTTAGAGGCGTATCGTGCTTCTCTCCATGTACCACAATTGTTTCTCCATTCGCCATCGGAATGCGAATGACCTTCTCATGACATACGATCTCTGCTCGGTTACTCAACAACCAATCCATGAAGCTTCCCAACTCGACTGGCAGAAGATCAAGCGTAAACTTGTGCTCTCCCAGCTCTATTACGCAATCTCTAATGACTTCATTCGCTTCTACTAGCTTTCCATTAGCTAGTTCTATCGAATACGAAATGTCCAGCTTAATAGCTACCAACCCAAGTATATTCTTAAATTCTAGGGACACAAAGCTATAATCGTCACCAGTATCAAACAGTACAGATGCAAAACGTTGGTTGATAGGGAACGTACCAGTGACTACGTTCGGATCTTGGCGTGCTTCCCTCGCTCCGATGTTTAAAACTCTTCCCTGAGCTTCGTTGATTTTCGGGCATTCACGCTTGAAGTGCCCAATATCTCCACAGTTAAAGCAACCTGGTCCCCGACCATTACCATTTCCATTACCACCTTGATTGTTGTTTGCTCCACGGTTTCCACTACCAGCTTGATTCCCAAAATTACCATGATTTCCAATACCGCAATTTCCTCCTTGAGGGCGGTTTCCATACCCATTTCCACCACGGTTATTGTTTCCATTGTTATAACCTCTCTGACCACCATTACCACGACCAGTACCAGCCCAGCACGTCTCCTTCGAATGACCAACCTTTCCACAAGACTCACATTTTCTAGCTCGGCATCGTCCATTGTGATGCAACTGACACGCATCGCATTTGGGCAAGGTGCCCATATACTATTTTCCTTTGTTTTCAACACCAGTCTTGACTTCAGCTGGTGGGTTCACATCCTTCTTCTTGTTAGCACTGCTGGTACCCTTCTTAAAATTTGAGAACTTCCTTTTGTTCTTACCTGATGACTCAACATGAGTCTCCTTCTTCTTCTGGTCAGAAATTGAGAACTTGTTCAACCTGATCGCTTCTTTAGTTAATGCTACACTCAGATCAATAGCCTCGGTGATCTTGGTAGGTTTTGACGTCGTCACCATGCTCATGATTTAGGGTGCCAACCCCCAAATAAATCGCTCAATGCGCTTGAGTTCCGGATCAACCATGTATGGAACGACGTGAGAGAAGTCGTGAAATCTCTACACGTATTCAGCAATCTTCGGACCATCCATCTTGAGGTTCCAGAACTCAGTTTCCAATTTCTAGATCTCGGCCCTTGAACAGTACTTTTTGCTCATAAGTTCCTTCATTTCATCCCATGTCATGGCATATGCAGCCTCTTCTCCCAAGGTCTGGACTTGGAGATTCCACCATGATAACGCTCTGTCTAAGAACAATCCAGAGATGTAGGTGACCTGGTGCTCCGGCGCACACTTGCTCATTCTTATCACAGAATCAGTTTTCTCCGTCCATTTGACAAAAGCTACAGCACCCCCGGTGCCGTCGAAATTTAGAGGCTTACAGTCTACGAACTGCTTATAGGTACAGCCTGTACAAGTAACATCATTCACATAAAACATTAGCGAACGCACATAGAATATCCAAATGTAACGTAATGTGTCTTTAGTGACTTAAACATTACCAAGAAGTGGGTTGCTTCCCGAGGTACCTCCGCTATGTTCGGAGCGTAAGGCCTCGTGTTGTGCTATCGCTCGTGAAATCCGTTCTTGTAACTCGGCCTCAGTTCTAGGCAGTTGATTTGTGACACCTGTGTCACTGCGACCATCAAAAAAATACCAAACCAATGAAATATTGTATTTCATACTTTGGACTTGTATAAATATGTGTATCTTTTGCACATATCAACTCTTGTTCGATTTCAAGCTCTAAATCGCTTTCTGGAAGGTTATACGCGCACTAATGCGTAAATATAACCAGTTTAATGCAACAAACACTCCGGAATAGTGACATATACTTAACATACCTTAAATAACCTTTACATAACTTAGAAATAAGTTTTGAAGGCTTTGGTATGGTAAAAACAAGTTAATTCACTTACAGGGACTAAATTTGACAAACTGCGAAAGTATGCCAATTTGAATTGTAACGAACATTCCGGAACATGACCATAAGTTAAACACACCTTAAATATCCTTTACATAGCTTAGAAACAGGCTTTAAGGGGGTTCGGTGTGCTAAAATAAACTTTTGGGCCTTTCAGGGACTAAAAGCGTCAAAAAGTGAACAAGTTTGCATTTTCGCGTATAACTTACGTTCTGAATACACCTGGACATCCAAAAATTTATGTAAGCACTAAAATATTTTATTTTAGTGTTTGGCATAAGAAAAATTCATTCGTTGCGTCATTTGGATCGTTTTACGCGCTTGTGCGCATTCCGTCGTAATTAAGCGAACATCGCATTCGTACGACCAAACGAACCAACATCCGACATATTTTTGAGCATGTTTCATGTCCACAATGTTTAGGCATCATTTTAGGGCCTTAAAGTTGGCATTACGGGCCTTAGAAGTGTCGGAAATGGCCTTAAACACGTGCAGGGACTGAAACTGTAATTTCTGAAACTTGGTTTCTGATCAGAAGCTCCAGGCGGCCCGCCTGAGCTTTGTCTGATCCTGAAGCGGGCCGCATCAGCCTCTCTGATCAGATAAGATCGCTTAATCAACATAATCCAGTTGTTTAATCCTCAACCACATGCTCACACTTGCCCTTTCAGCTGATTATGGGCCATTTTTAGTCACCATGACTTTCCAACAAGTGTACGCATGAGATTTGAGCACGGTTTCCATGAAACGATCTTAACGGTTACCCGAAAACTATAAATACCCCACCCCCATTTGCTTCAAACTCACTAGAATCTGATCTAAAAGACTCTAAGTTGGAACCATTGTTTCATACCTGAGTTATTTGGATCTAGATTAGCATTCGGGGACCCTTCGTAAGTATTCTTTTGTTCTTTTATTGCTTTTCGAGTCTTTTCAAGTCTGAAAGTCAAACTTTGTTTGACTTTCTGCGTTGACCAGTTTATGGTCAATGCGAAGTTCGTTTGAACTTCGCAACGTGAGTGTAATCACGTTGGTTATAGTCCTTTGGGACTATGCCTACTGATTACCACGTTGTCTAGGGTCGTATGGGTAAGCGATCTAATAAATCGCTTATACCTTCGAACCCGACCCATTTGGTCGATCATTAGGATCTGACCAAATATATTAGGTGACCATAGTAGGTAGGGAATAACCTTCCGAGGTTATACCCTATGGTCACATCGTTTGAGTAGTTGTATGATAGGTAGTTTATATGCCTTAGGTAAATTACCAGAATACCCTTTTCATGTATAATTGGTAATTAAGCATACGTAACCTAAACTTTTGTCACATAACTGATTATGTAACATGTTTAGGCATATAACACTTGTCATAGGACTAGTTAGACGGTCCGAACGCGTTTCACGCGAACGACGAGTTAAAGTAACATAAACTACCTAAACGGGTCGTAATGGGTCGTAAGCACTTTTGTCAGGTTTCATTTAGTATGTAGGCTTTGTTAAACCATATTACACGAGTCTCTACACTCGTTTGGTTTACGAACCCTCATTCTATCCAATCATCCGATTTAGGTCCGGTTATTAACATAGTTACCTATCTTAGGTGCCGTTTGATATCCGCGATCTCTAGCATTGTTTGGTTGTTACTCAAGGACTACTAAGCAATCTCAAGTGAGTACATAGAACCCCTCTTTTACTGTTTTCCAAACTGTTTTGGGGTGAAACACATGTGCCTACTTGTTACTTTCATGCTTTCCTGTTTTGACTTCATATACTGCTATGTTCGTTAGTACATTATAGTACATGATTTCATTACATTTCATGCTATGTATGCCCATTGTGTGCGTACTTAGTACATCGTTTTACATTACATTTCATGCTATGTATGCCCATTGTGTGCATTACTTAGTACATTGTTTTACATTACATTTATGCTATGTATGTCCATTACGCGCATACTTAGTACATTGTTTTACATTGCATTTTTGTTGCATATGCTCATCCAGTATATGAACACATTATACTACATTTTGAACCGTTGTAACCTTTTGACTATGTAAACCGTCGTAACCATTTGATTACATGAACCGTTTGTAACTGTTGAACCGTATGAACCGTTTGTAACTGTTGAACCGTGTGAACCGTTTGTAACTGTTGAACCGTATGAACCGTTTGTAACTGTTGAACCGTGTGAACCGCTTGTAACTGTTGAACCATGTGAACCATTTGTATCTGTTGACATGATTTACATTTGACAATAGACATTTGACTATACATAAACATTTCTACAATTGTTAAACATTACATCTTGGTGGTTTGGTTTGAGTAAGTGATTAAGTAACGAGGCGTGTGTAATATGATACAAGCATGGTGGATACGCCGCTGGTACTTCCTATATATAAGTGTTTGTATGGTATTACATGTCGTAGCGTTATTTGAATCATTTCAATCTGAGACAAATAACATTTTATACAAATAACATACTTTTCACAAAACATTGATTTACAAACAAGCTTATCTTATACAAACTCATCTTACATGGTTATTCGTTTAACCATACATTATTCTCTTATTTATACATATCATCTGATCTTATCGTTTTTCAAATGACTTACAAGACAAAGCAAATTACAAGGTTCATGACTAAACATTTTCTCAAACATAAGTCATGAATTCTGTTTTCACAAAACCTATGTATCTCACAGGCATTTTTATGCTGACGTACCTATTTTCACATGTGTTTTCAGGAGATGATGCATAGGACTTATCAAGACATACTTAGGCGGACCTATGCCTTAGTGACTTAAAACGAGACAAGAACTAGTTAATTTATGTTATGTACTCTTTGTTTCTTGTTTAAAACAATGTAAACTTTCATGTTTGATTAATAAAACGAAACTTTAATTTCCATGGTTGTGAAACATTAATTCTGTTACAACACTCCCCGACGTTTCCGCCACGTTTTGTATGTTCTACGTGGTCGGGGTGTGACAGAAAAGATGGTATCAGAGCCAATGGTTATAGGGAATTAGGTTATTAGTAATGCTTTGACCTAGTCTATAACCTTTCTAGGACCCTAACGCGAGTTTACTTGCGTTTAGTCATAAAACAATACCGTCACCTATCCTTAGGCGACGACCACAACAAGAACATAAATTTCAAAACCGCTTTGAAAACTAATCATCTGTTCTAGGATGATTGATTACTAGGTTTTGAACCCTCTATTGTAAGGTTTTGAACCCTCTGTTATAAGGTTTTGAACCCCTTTGAGTTTTCAAAATCTCGTCAAGGTTTTTGGTTTTAAATAATGTGAACACGTGCAAACTGGAAGGGTGAATGCCTGTATTCTGGGTTTTCTGTCTAGGCAAGCACTTCGTATACATCTCATCAGACGCGAGACCAGTTGTGCTTACCTGGGAATTCCTGGGATGAGTGTTCACTTATAGGCGAGCATGTCTTCGCGATACATTATTTTTGACCTATTTACTTTGATTAGTCACTGTGTGTCGTTTGTTTACCTTGTGGTAACAAACAAATGACCACTATCCTTGCTTTCATCAGATTTGTTTCATCTCATTCTTTTCGTCTAATTCTCTCACTCGTTTCCTTTCATGTTTCCTCTTTTAGAATGCCTCCTCGACGCGAAAACCAGATAGCGACTGCCGAACTGGCAAAAATCATTGCACAACAAATGGCTGCCCAATTCCCAAACCTCTTTGCTCAATGGAACCAAGCCAACAACAACAACAATGGTCCATGCAATTTCAAGAGTTTTAACTCGGCGAAACCGCTCAAGTTTAGTGGTTCTGAGGGAGCGACTGCGCTTCTTCAATGGTTCGAGAGCATTGAGAATACTTTCCACCACGTGCAGTGTCCTGACAATCGCAAGGTTGAGTTTGCTTCGAGTGTGTTCCAGAAGAGGGCCCTTAGATGGTGGAACGGGGTTATGAGAGACCGTGGTGCATAAGTTGCTCTAGCACAGACATGGGCTGAACTTAGAGCTCTTATGATGAGGGAGTTTTGTCCTCGTCATGAACTGCGAGCATTGGAAAGAGAGTTTGATGGTTTGAAGCAAGATAGCGGTGAGCATCGAACCTACACGGACCGTTATGAGGAGTTAAGTCTGTTATGCCCAAACATGGTCACGCCGTTGGATAAGGCAATCGAAAAGTACATTGATGGCCACCCTGACTCAATACAAGACATTGTGACTGGTAGCAACCCTACTACAGTTAGGCAGGCCATTGAGCTAGCTGCAACCTTGACTGAATCTCAGATCAGGAAACGTAAGCTTTTCCGAAAGGGTGACAAGAAACCGGTCGAGGAATCGAACCCAATCGAGGAATCAAAGACCATGGATGAACAGACTGGATCCCCTAAGAAGTCAAAGAAGCGAAAGGCTTCTCAGAACTTCGCCATGGTTACTCACAATGATCAAGCCGTCCCCAACCAACCAGCTCAACCCCCTGCCAGGAAACCCTACAATGGAACTGCACCCTTGTGCAACCAATGTGGCCTACATCATCATGCTGGTGTGAAGTGCCGCACATGCCAAGTTTGCGGACTTATAGGTCATACAGCGAGGGTTTGCCCAACAGCAACTGCACCAAATCAAGATAACAACAATCCTGCTCAAGCTCGTTTTCCACCGGGGTCTTGCTACAACTGTGGCGAGATGGGCCATTTTCGTAGGAATTGCCCAAGGCTAGCTAATGCAAATCCAGCGCAGAGATGAGTATCTGACTGACAGAAGACAACGCTGTTTAGAAAATAATCAAGCCTTGTGTATTATTTTCTTTTGTTGGCACAATCCAAGAAACAGTTGTTGTTATCATTGTTTATAAATAGATCTTTTATTTACATTGCAATGTATTTATGTGATTGTATGTATAAACAACATATCCTCTACAATACCAACAATCAAGGAACCATATTCCTTGAAGAACAGACTACCCCCAAATTTCTTCCATTGTATGATCTCTTGCGTTTTCCACGAAAATCCTAAGTACCCGTTTCTTCCAAGAGAAACGAAGTACGAGGTGCCAAGTTAATAGCAATCAATACCAAGATAATAACAATTAAACAATTATGTGATTATGTGCTTATGTGTTCCCTTTTATGGGTTATGTGATCCAAATTATGTTATCCAAATCCTCGTAGAATCTTGCATATCCTTGTACAAGAGATTTATAGTAGGATACCCAAAGGTACTATCTAAAATCCTTAATGGACTTCTACGTAGTAGTCAAGTCCCTTGGATTATAAGGTACTACTCCATAATTAGACCCCTTGAGTGGTCTAGTTAAACCGATTGATATAGCTGAAAGGACTCCTTGGTGGCCTAATTAAGAAGATCCTCTGTAGATCTAATTAAAAGGACCCTATGGTAGTCTAGTCACCGTCATCACAAGTTTGATATCCTTCCCCACAACATTGCAAAACGAACTGTGCGGACTGTGCAAGGAATTACGTAATTATGGATGCATACATAATTATGGAATTTAGTGCACATAAATCACAGCAAGTTCTATCATGTATCTAAGTTAACTCAATTCATTTCCAATTCTGATGAAGTATCCGTTGAGGGAAAATGAACTAGCTATTCATTTTTCACTTTTGAGGAATATCCGTTGAGGAAATGAATATCCGTTTATCTTTCATTTCCAACTATGAGGAAGCAACCGTTGAAAATGACTCCGTTAGTTCATTTTCGTTTCTGAAGATTATCCGTTAAGGAAATGAATATCCGTTTATCTTTCATTTCCGTACCTGAGGAAGCAACCATTGAAAGTGACTCCGTTAGTTCATTTTAGTTTCTAAAGATTATCCGCTGAGGAAATGAATATCCGTTTATCTTTCATTTCCGTACCTGAGGAAGCAACCATTGAAAGTGACTCCGTTAGTTCATTTTCGTTTCTGAAGATTATCCGTTGAGGAAATGAATATCCGTTGATTATTTCTTCATTTCAAATTCTGAAGAATAACCGTCGAGGAAAATGACCCCGTTTGTTCATTTTCGTTCTGAAGAATATCCATTGAGAGAAATGAATATCCTTGGATTATTCCTTCATTCCCGTTTCTGACGAAGGACCCGTTGAGGAAGAATGAATCATCCATTCGTTTTCACTTCTGAAGAATATCCGTTGAGGGAAATGTATATCCGTTTAGTTAAAAATCTTTTATTTTCCATTTCCGAAGAACCCGTTGAAGAAAATGACCCCGTTCGTTCATTTTCGCTTCTGAAAAGTATCCGTTGAGGAAAATAACAAAATTATGCTTTACATATCTCTGGTGGTTATTTGACACAAAGTCACAAATAGACTCCTACGAATAAATTCCGGGACGAAATTTCCTTAAGTAGGGGAGACTGTGACACCTGTGTCACTGCGACCATCAAACAAATACCAAACCAATGAAATATTGTATTTCATACTTTGGACTTGTATAAATATGTGTATCTTTTGCACATATCAACTCTTGTTCGATTTCAAGCTCTAAATCGCTTTCTGGAAGGTTATACGCGCACTAATGCGTAAATATAACCAGTTTAATGCAACAAACACTCCGGAATAGTGACATATACTTAACATACCTTAAATAACCTTTACATAACTTAGAAATAAGTTTTGAAGGCTTTGGTATGGCAAAAACAAGTTAATTCACTTACAGGGACTAAATTTGACAAACTGCGAAAGTAAGCCAATTTGAACTGTAACGAACATTCCGGAACATGACCATAAGTTAAACACACCTTAAATATCCTTTACATAGCTTAGAAATAGGCTTTAAGGGGGTTCGGTGTGCTAAAATAAACTTTTGGGCCTTTCAGGGACTAAAAGCGTCAAAAAGTGCACAAGTTTGCATTTTCGCGCATAACTTACGTTCTGAATACACCTGGACATCCAAAAATTTATGTAAGCACTAAAATATTTTATTTTAGTGTTTGGCATAAGAGAAATTCATTCGTTGCGTCATTTGGATCGTTTTACGCGCTTGTTCGCATTCCGTCGTAATTAAGCGAACATCGCGTTCGTACGACCAACCGAACCAACATCCGACATATTTTTGTGCATGTTTCATGTCCACAATGTTTAGGCATCATTTTAGGGCCTTAAAGTTGGCTTTACGGGCCTTAGAAGTGTCGGATATGGCCTTAAACACGTGCAGGGACTGAAACTGTAATTTCTGAAACTTGGTTTCTGATCAGAAGCTCCAGGCGGCCTGCCTGAGCTTTGTCTGATCTTGAAGCGGGCCGCATCAGCCTCTCTGATCAGATAAGACCGCTTAATCAGCAGATTCCAGCTGTTTAATCCTCAACCACATGCTCACACTTGCCCTTTCAGCTGATTATGGGCCATTTTTAGTCACCATGACTTTCCAACAAGTGTACGCATGAGATTTGAGCACGGTTTCCATGAAACGATCTTAACGGTTACCCAAAAACTATAAATACCCCACCCCCATTTGCTTCAAACTCACTAGAATCTGATCTAAAAGACTCTAAGTTGGAACCATTGTTTCATACCTGAGTTATTTGGATCTAGATTAGCATTCGGGGACCCTTCGTAAGTATTCTTTCGTTCTTTTATTGCTTTTCGAGTCTTTTCGAGTCTGAAAGTCAAACTTTGTTTGACTTTCTGCGTTGACCAGTTTATGGTCAATGCGAAGTTTGTTTGAACTTCGCAACGTGAGTGTAATCACGTTGGTTATAGTCCTTTGGGACTATGCCTACTGATTACCACGTTGTGTAGGGTCGTATGGGTTAGCGATCTAATAAATCGCTTATACCTTCGAACCCGACCCATTTGGTCGATCATTAGGATCCGACCAAATACATTAGGTGACCATAGTAGGTAGGGAATAACCTTCCGAGGTTATACCCTATGGTCACATCGTTTGAGTAGTTGTATGATAGGTAGTTTATATGCCTTAGGTAAATTACCAGAATACCCTTTTCATGTATAATTGGTAATTAAGCATATGTAACCTAAACTTTTTTCACATAACTGATTATGTAACATGTTTAGGCATATAACACTTGTCATAGGACTAGTTAGACGGTCCGAACGCGTTTCACGCGAACGACGCGTTAAAGTAACATAAACTACCTAAACGGGTCGTAATGGGTCGTAAGCACTTTTGTCAGGTTTCATTTAGTATGTAGGCTTTGTTAAACCATATTACACGAGTCTCTACACTCGTTTGGTTTACGAACCCTCATTCTATCCAATCATCCGATTTAGGTCCGGTTATTAACATAGTTACCTATCTTAGGTGCCGTTTGATATCCGCGATCTCTAGCATTGTTTGGTTGTTACTCAAGGACTACTAAGCAATCTCAAGTGAGTACATAGAACCCCTCTTTTACTGTTTTCCAAACTGTTTTGGGGTGAAACACATGTGCCTACTTGTTACTTTCATGCTTTCCTGTTTTGACTTCATATACTGCTATGTTCGTTAGTACATTATAGTACATGATTTCATTACATTTCATGCTATGTATGCCCATTGTGTGCGTACTTAGTACATCGTTTTACATTACATTTCATGCTATGTATGCCCATTGTGTACATTACTTAGTACATTGTTTTACATTACATTTATGCTATGTATGTCCATTACGCGCATATTTAGTACATTGTTTTACATTGCATTTTTGTTGCATATACTCATCCAGTATATGAACACAGTATACTACATTTTGAACCGTTGTAACCTTTTGACTATGTAAACCGTCGTAACCATTTGATTACATGAACCGTTTGTAACTGTTGAACCGTATGAACTGTTTGTAACTGTTTAACCGTGTGAACCGTTTGTAACTGTTGAACCGTATGAACCGTTTGTAACTGTTGAACCGTGTAAACCGCTTGTAAATGTTGAACCATGTGAACCATTTGTATCTGTTGACATGATTTACATTTGACAATAGACATTTGACTATACATAAACATTTCTACAATTGTTAAACATTACATCTTGGTGGTTTGGTTTGAGTAAGTGATTAAGTAACGAGGCGTGTGTAATATGATACAAGCATGGTGGATACGCCGCTGGTACTTCCTATATATAAGTGTTTGTATGGTATTACATGTCGTAGCGTTATTTGAATCATTTCAATTTGAGACATATAACATTTTATACAAATAACATACTTTTCACAAAACATTGATTTACAAACAAGCTTATCTTATACAAACTCATCTTACATGGTTATTCGTTTAACTATACATTATTCTCTTATTTATACATATCATCTGATCTTATCGTTTTTCAAATGAGTTACAAGACAAAGCAAATTACAAGGTTCATGACTAAACATTTTCTCAAACATAAGTCATGAATTATGTTTTCACAAAACCTATGTATCTCACAGGCATTTTTATGCTGACGTACCTATTTTCACATGTGTTTTCAGGAGATGATGCATAGGACTTATCAAGACATACTTAGGCGGACCTGTGCCTTAGTGACTTAAAACGAGACAAGAACTAGTTAATTTATGTTATGTACTCTTTGTTTCTTGTTTAAAACAATGTAAACTTTCATGTTTGATTAATAAAACGAAACTTTAATTTCCATGGTTGTGAAACATTAATTCTGTTACAACACTCCCCGACGTTTCCGCCACGTTTTATATGTTCTACGTGGTCGGGGTGTGACATGATTGTCTCTTCGAGGAGGCATCTTCTAAAGAAGATTGTATAGGTCAGGTCTTATGCATATAAGTATGTAGTACGTGTATGTAATAACATTAATCAACGCAAGTAAGCACATAACATCCCAATCATAACGTAAACAAGTAATTCAACAATGTATATAATGAGAATATTGCGATTGAGCTTGTATAAATCATCGACCACAATTACAGTTTTACATGTTTCACAAATGTACCATATCACATCAAAAGGGACTATAGGGTCACACTACCCTTGTCCAAAATATCCATCAAACTACAACAATCATAAAATCAATAAGTGGTCCTCAAAAGGTTGTGCAATCTGGGCTCAATAGCGACACTCTCATCAAAGGTAAGTGACCTGCATAAAACCAAAATCCTGCTATGCTGATGGTGGAGGAGGAGGAGGTGGAGGAACGAAAAGCAAACTGCGCACATGCGCTAACTCCTCCTCAAGAGCATGAATGATACGCAACAGATAACTAATCTGCTGCTCCATGGTAAGGAATCAAACGTCAAAATCTGGGTATTGCAGAAGAGGAGCAGGTGGAGTCGCGAAAGGTGACTGACAAGTACAAGGTGGAGGACGTGGAATCCTCTCTAGCTCCATGACTCTACGACATAACATCTCCTACTGAAGCTGCAAGGACAGGAGTAGCTCATCCCTCATGTAACCAGTGTAGTGGAAGGGATGGTATGGATCAGAGACTGGCATAGTGTTGGGCGGAAACCATATCAGTGGCTCGCCTGATGGTGCAGATGCAAAATGAGTAGCAGGTGTAAACTGTGGCATGAAAGGAAAAGCTGCTGACACGTGAGGAATATGACCAGGCTGCTGACTGGACGAGCCTTCCCCTGAACGAGGTGGAGGGATATCCTGTAAGAATGTGATCGGCAGGTCAGTGCGGTGTATATCAGACACGTGTGGGTGAAACGGGGCAATGTCAACTGGTGCATGTGTAGGTGCAGGTGGGGGAGTAACAGGCTCAACGAAAGGAGGCATGCCATCATCATTTATCCACCCATTGCAGGGGAATGCGTAACGGGGATCTATCTGGTCAGCAAAAGGAGCATGATCAGTGGCTGCAAGGATCAGATCGGGTACAGGTGGTGCATCAGCCTGTAACTCCATCTCCCTGTGCAACAAGAGCATCATCAGCTGGAACTCCATCTCCCTGTGCAACAAGATCGGGTACAGGTGGTGCATCAGCCTGTAACTCAATGAGTGGGACAACAAGAGCATCATCAGCTGGAACTCCATCTCCCTGTGCAACATCAGGGGGACCATCGATGAAAAAATCGACATCATCGTCAGACAAAGCATCAAAAGGCAGATCCTCGAGAGGAAAAGCCGCAAGAGGCAAGGGATCGGGGATCGGAACAAGAAATGGATCCTCGTTGGGTAAACCATCAGCTAGCGGTATATCATCACCAAAATTCGGCAAAGTAAAAGGCTGAAAATCATCATCATCGTCACTCTCAGTGTCAGAGGCAAAAATCTCAGGGTCTGGGACAATCTCATCGTCCGAAACTATGGCTGTGGGGTCTACAGTATCTGATAGTCCACTCTCAGATGAGGACATGGTGTCTGTAACAAAACACTCACAACATATGCATATACATCAACAATCATCAAATAAGCATGTAAGTAGTAACAAAGTAAGCATATATGCATCCTAGTCTTCCCAGACTATCCCACCTAGCCTCTCAAACTGAACCACCTAGTCTCTCAGACTAAACCTCCCAGTTTCTCAAACTGTCCCAACTAGTCTCTCAGACTACCCAGCCTCTCAGACTGAACTACCCAGTCTCTCAGACTGGACTACCCAGTCTATTAGACTGAACTACCAAGTCTCTCAGACTGCCCCAGCTAGTCTCTCAGACTAACTCCCCAGTCTCTCAGACTGAATTACCCAGTCTCTCAGACTGTACTATAAACGAATTCCTTGAAATGTATTTTGTGTCTTTTATTTGTAAAAATGTTTGTTTCCTGGATCTGGACATTTTGTGTATACAATGAAAATATGTTATGAAAACATTTTCGTGAGAGCCCTAATGACCGTAGTCTAGACTCGAGAAAGAATCCTAGTTCGTTACGATCGAAGATCTGATACCAAGCTGTCACACCCTGACTTTTGCGGAAGCGTGGTTATGGTATGACTTTCTTAATACCATAGCATTCAATCATAACAACAACTATATGATAAAACCATAAGATGTTCATCCATAAAATTTAGTTTGAAAATACCACAACATACTTGTCTGAAACGTAGACTCCAAATTTAAGTTACAACCACAACATGTTTAAATGAGTTCACGAAGACTCAAAAAAGACCTTTAATAAAACCGAGTTTAGAACCATGTATCTCGTCCAGGATTAAGATACATCTCCTAAACCCTACGACCTCGGATGACATCTTTTTATTCATAATGCAGCTTGAACATGGAAACACCCGCCAGATCCACTTAATTTCCTGAAATACATGTAGTTTAAAAACATCAACAAAAGTTGAGCGAGTTCATGTGTTTGTGTATATGTATGTATAAAACCTTTGTAAACAGTATATGTATGTATGTTTGTAAATCCCGGTATGAAAGCAAACAAGGAAAAGATCACCAATGGTTTGCAAGGCCACTGATGTGTGTGACGGCGTAGGAAGGCTCAAACCTAGCAAATTTGTACCGGGCTTCCGGCTGGAAGACATAGTCACCCTATGGGCCACCCTGGTCCTCATGTGGGCTCGCTACACCCAAATAGATCTATCACTCATGCCCCTCGGTCCTACAACGAGGATTAATGGTGTTAAGTATGCGCCTACCCATTCACATGATCTATGGTACTTTCCTTGGCTAACCATACCAATTGTATTTGTATGTAATCCTTTTGTAACATGTATTTCACCCCCGAAGTTAATAAACAAAACAGTTTAAAGAAAAGGGGGACATGAACTCACAGTCTTGCGTCTTCGCAAATCCCTTCAGCAAACACGACTACCTACAATGTACTAACGTCTATTAGACGAACGGGTCGTGCCTTGTCTTAGTATTAATGTTTTTGGGTTACGTTTCTGATATCATTCCAATATAATTATTGTCAAAATAATTAATATTTCAACTTAAATTATATTTATAATTTTGGAATAATTGTTAAACAACATTTTTGTAATAATACTTCTCAAGTATTTATACTTATATTTCCTTCCCAAGGATGGGGGTATCTCATACATGTATATTCATATCCTTGTATTTGTTAAGTATTCTTATACTTAACTTCTGATTAATTATTCCGGAATAAATATCCAATACATATTTCCAAAATATATGTTTTATTACTTCTAAAAATTATTCATAATTTTTCTTTTGACAAAACTTATTTGTAGTTCCAAAATAATATATCTTCAAGTCTCACTTTAGAAATATATATATAAACTTATGTTATCGAAAAACAATGTATTCCAAGAAAATATATATTTTTTCTCAAAAATCACATATCTTCTAAATATTCCAAGAAAATATATTTTTACTTCCCAAAAATAACATATTTTCTCCTTGTCGAAAATATGATATAACTTGGTAATATTTACAAAAATCATATTTTCATTTCTTGTATCCAAAATATTATTTACCAAAAATATATTTCTTAGTCCGGTTTCTCAATATTCCGTGTGTAACTTGTGTATTTATTCCTTGGGATTTTTGGTTTTGGATTGTAATTTCTTGGTATTTTTGTTAAGTTATATTACTTTATCCTTAAAATAACATAACTATTACACAAAGTATACAAATATTCACACACATGTCTTTAATATATATCTCTAGCCATTTTTATCTATAAAAACCAACCTCCAATATTTGTATTTTTGTAACAAAAAGTATGGCAAAGTTTTTATTGAAAACTTATGATCAAAATATACTTGTAATTATTGGTTTGAAAATGTTTTTCTAAGTGTTTATATTTTTAGAAAATTTTGCCATAGTTTCCCCTAAAAATGGAGGTGTTCATGCTATCAAAGCATATAACAATTTTTTTAAATCGTCACAAACAATCAACAATCAATCTACACTTACCAAGTGCCAAAACAATGCTATTTATATAACAATCATGAACTTGAACTTTCATAAAAACTTGTAGTAACTTGGTAGTGTGTTTAGTAGGTTTAGTTAACCTTTAAAATGTATTTACTTCTTTATAAACTTCATTCTTGAAAGATTTAGGTGTTTACAACTTGTAAACATGTTTTACAAAAACGTTTCTTTATGAAATCTTCTTGTTTCTCAAGTGTTTCTACACTTGTTTTATCACCAAAAATAGTGTATGTTTAAGTAAGAACCAAGATCTTCTATAAAAATCATATTTTGAACTTGGTTCTTTTGGAAAACCATTCATAAATCTTAGATCCATAAGATTATTAACTCATTTTGATTATTATTTTTCAAGAAATCACTTTATTCTTCAAGTTCATGCTTACACATGAGGATGGTCATCTTGTTTTTATCACATAATCATCCTCTAACTTGCTAGATCATGTGTTTAATCACAATCTTGCAAGCTCCTTATGATGATCAACATCATAATCTCAAGAAAATAACAATCAAGTATCATACATACACTAAACAACATAGTTTCATCAAGATTTCATCATATGTCAAGCTTTTGTTCATGTTTCTTGATTAGGTTCTTTAGTGTTCTTCATGATTTTCATCACATATCATCCTTTAATCAACTAAATTAGAAGTAACAAGAGATTATAAGGGCCTTACTACTAGCTCTAAGGCTAGGGATGAACACAAGAAGTTAAAGATGACAAAAATGATGGTTAAAAGCAAGTGAAAGAGGTCCTTCAATCTCTAGAGCCACCAAGCTTCTTTAGACACCTTCTAACACCTTGTGATGAATGTGGAATGAATGAACAAAGCTTGACAATGGTGGTGGTGTGGTTGATGGAGTTCGGCCGAGAGGGGGAAAAGGAGGGGGAGTGAGTTGTGTGAAGTTGATGAATGAAGTTAGAACCCTCAAGGTTTAACTTATAACCATATTACTACATAAACTCTTGGATAATATGTCCCTTAGAGTACAAGACATATCTATTAAACAATTGCAACAAAATCAAATGTGTAAGGGGCCTTGGTGGCCGTGAGATAGGTGGGGGGGGGGGGTCTAGTATAGGTTTCAACCAATTAGTTAGGTGTTTTAGTCACTAGATATTTTTAGTGGGTGTTAGGGTGTTCGGGGATCATAATTATCTCAGAAATAATAAAACAATGCTTCTAGTGTGATTTTGGTGTTTCGGGTAGTGTCCGGTTGTTCGGTTCGTTAAAGTGCTAAACTATACCGTTTAGTGATCTTTATGTACCCTTTTGTGACACTTTTAATTCCCGACACTTAGGATAGCATTAAGGACCATTTAGTCATATTTTTGCATGTTACTAGCTCGTTAAAAAGCTGATTTTTGCTGAATTATGCAGAATTCTGCACTTTATGTGGGTCTTAGGCACTTCCCGGCACTTAAACTATCAGTTAGGAATGCAGTTTTGTGGTCCTTACTTCCCTACACACCATACTAGTGTATTACTTAGTCTCTGGCTCACACTGTGTCTCAAAACAACGTATGTCTATGTACTGAACCTCGTCAGCATTTTTCTGAGTTATCTGCTAACTGTGCTTTGTGCATCATTTATGTTAATATGGTTTGCATGTAATAATGAAGTGACATCATGCAATATGTGATGCACATGTAAGTATGATACCGTAATCAGAAAGTAATTAATTGTAATTCAGCACAGTCGTTAAGCACTAATTAATTGTACGGATACTTGGATTTTTGACGGTTATCACACAAAAAGTCTTCACAAGGTCCTGTAAGTGACCCTAATCTCAAAAGAGCATTAAGGGAAGACTAAAAGGAATACAACATGAAGAACAAGGCTTACAGAGCAACAAGAGCTCAATTCTCTAGATGATCTACAGAAGCCCTTCTAGAAGAAATCACGAGGATTGAGAAGATAAAGCTCATTCCTGATACCAAACCCACTCCTCCCAACTGGAGAGTAGGCAAAAACCCAACTGAAAGAAGGCTCTCTAGCTAAAAAGAATGACGAAGGAGATGGTAGTTGCATACTTAGGCTCTTTGCAGTCAATGGCCAGATGGGACGATCGAACAATCAAAGAAAATTATAAGAAACTTGAAGCTTTAAGAGCAAAATATCCCTCAGTACCTAAAAGGCGAAATTAAGAAGAAATAGACTTTTCTATCAGATCTCTGGTTGATCCTTCAGAGTACTGCGAAGGATATCTATTCAGCTGTAAAAAGCTACCTAAAAAGGCAAAAAGAGACGTCCGCAGAAGACATGAAGATGTATGAAGATGAATTAAGAAAGGAAGTGATCATATATGAATTAATATATGAGCATCCAGATGCAAAGCTAAAATATCTACTTGGTAAAGCCTTAGGAAAACAAATTCCCTCTCATCAAATAACATCTGCCCCAAGAAATCCATCCAGCTCTAAAATTATAAAATGGGCGTCTGATAGGACTAGCAATAAATTGACAATAGTCAGAGCTAATGGAGAAGTGCAAAAGATCTCATTGAATAGTTCCATTGGGTTTAATGATGTAGATCTGCAAAACTTAATAATTCTTCCACTTGAAAGGGATCGATCCAGATGACTCTTTCTAACAAAAAAAAATTGAGCACTAATTCAAAGGCCAAATCAGAGAGAAGTTGATAAGAAATAAAAATTGATCTAATAAACTTCTGTTTTGGCATCTTCTGTTCTATGGGGAGATTGTTGGACTTGCAAAAGAACAGTTAATATTCCAAAGCCAAAACATGACATCTTGGTCAAGAAATAAATACTAGATGAAGCAAAACACTGATCGTGAAGACCAAATATCTGTTGTGGCCAAACAGATGTTTGATACAAGCCAACAATAGTTTGAAGAACAGAGGCTTTCTCAATGTTACATTACTTAGCCTAGAATACACTTTTCATGTAATAGAACATATGTTAGATCTCTTCAGATGTTTGCTAACATCTATAGAATCTTTTCTGTTAGGAATGTTAGATGTCACTTTATCAGGGTGACATCAGCTGATTGTAAACAAGCCTTTTGTACTAGTATGAATAGATTTCGCCTGTTAGAGATCTATTTCATCACTTTATCACATTCTTTTTTGTACGAACAGATTTGTAAGTGATCGAGCTGAGGGGAAGATTGTAGAATCATTGTAATCTTTAGATTTCAATATAAAACAGTTTTGATATATCTTCCTGCTTGTGTGTTTATTTTATTTGAGTTACAATATTTTATTTGAGTTACAATTTACAGTTTTTTTGTTCTTCATGTCTTAAATACACAAGTTCTATATACTTAGATCATATGCCACATGTCGCACCAGGATTCCTTCTCACCGTTCTCACACTTAGAGACGTTTTCTCTAGAAGGTCAGTGTACAAATGAGCTTAGCATACAAAATATTAGAAGTGAAGGATGGAATTTGTTTTTTCTTTTTTGAAATCCCCCCAGCCATCTTGTCAAGCACGTATTTTAATCATAGAATTAAAAAATAAAATAACATAAAAAGTTTGTGTATTTACACTAGTAAAGTAATTATGTAGATTAATTACACATAATTACTCTATTTTAGTAAATACACGTTTTTTAAACACTTTGTTGTTACATTTGCAACTAAAGATCGTGCTTAAGAAGATTAGAAAAAAAATTCATAAAAAAACTATTACTTCACTTCTCATGTTTAGTATGTTAAGACTCATTTGTATTTGATCTTAAACCAATATATAAATACATGTGTATATATAGAGAGAGAGAGAAAGAGAGAGAGACAGACACGTATATGAACTATGAAGAACTAATCATGATTATTAATACTTAATGGGTTATTAGTGAAAATAGTTTGTAACATTTGTGCTCAGTAAACACTATACGACGTTGAACAATATCAATTATCAATGAAACAATGTGTTTTGGTCTCTATATTTGTTTATTTGTGTTTGACAATTTCACGTTTTGATTCTAGTTCGATTTCAAGCTTTTAATCGCTTTCTAGAAAGTTATACGCAAACTGTTAAGTAAAGGTAATCAGTTTAATGCGAAAAACACTCCGGAACAGTGACATATGCTTAACATACCTTAAATAACCTTTACATAACTTAGAAATAAGTTTTAAAGGGTTTGGTGTGTCAAAAACAAGTTTATTCGCTCATAGGGACTATTTGCGACAAACTACAAAAGTTTGCCAATTCGTATAACAACGTACACTTCGAAACAATATCATAAGCTAAACCTACAGCTTAGAAATAAGTTTTGATGGGCTGGTATGCGAAAATACGCTTATTTGATCATTAGGGACTAAAAGCGTCAAAAACTGCGTAAATTTGCATTTACGCGCATATCTTACGTTCAGCCCATATCCGGACATTCAAAAATTTTTGTAATCACTAAAATATTTTATTTTAGTGATGGGAATGCAAAAAATAACATTCTTCGCGTAATTTGGATCGTTTTCACGCCCGTTCGAGTTTCGTCGTAATTAACCGAACAACTTGACCGTACGACCAAATGAAACGACATCCATGATATTTTCAACCTTATTTCAAGTCCCCTATGTTTTAACATCATTGTAGAGCCTTGAAATTGGGTTAACGGGGGTGAAACGCGTCGAAAAATAAGTTTCAGAGCTGCAGGGACCTATCTTGACAAGTTTAAAAGTTCTGACCTGCACTCCCTGGCGGCCAGCGAGAGAATTTGTTGTCTGCTTCGCGGGGGGCGAGAGCCTTCAGACCAGAAACCAGTTTTTTTATCAAATCCGCCTGCTGAACTCAGTTTTAACCTCAGTTTTTGCATACTATGGGCTGGTTTAAATGTTCCCCAAGCCCCCAAATCTGTGTATAACAAATGTTGGGTGAGGATCATGCTTTGAACAACTCATTTACACTTGTAATGATCTTAAAGGATCAAGAAATCCTATAAATACCCATGTAGTTCAACCTTCATTCCTTGCTCAATTGCTTTTCTTCTCCAACCTGCTCTAAGTGGATGCATTCACATAGTTGAAGGCCACCTACCTGAGCATTCTTGGTCTTCTTCTCAAGAATTGGACTCTTGTAAGTGTTCCTTCATGCTTGTCTTGTTATTTTAAGCAAGAAAGTCAAACAGTGTTTGACATTTAGCTTTGACCATAAATTGGTCAAGACAATTTTCATTTGAACTTTGCAACATGAGCGTAATCACGATGGTTATAGTCCCTTGTGACTATACCTACTGATTACCACGTTGATTAGTCGAAGTGACGAGTCATAGTTTCGATCAAAATGCCCGATTATGTGCATTTTGCGATGAAACTATTTTCGGGTATCAAAACACTTTGTTTTGATATCAAATCAGTTTTCTAACTTAGTTAAACATGTTTTAACATGTTTAACTTGTCACTTTTAGTTTAGTACTTGTTTAGGGTCGTAAGTCAAGCGGTCTAAACAACCGCTTAGACTTTCGAACCCGACTCGTTTAGTCGATCATTAGTATCCGACCAAACATATTTTGTGGCTATAGTTGTATAGGGAATAACTTTCCGAGGTTATACCTTACGGTTACTTAGTTTAATTAGTTGTATGATAGGTAGATTATATGCTTTAGGAAAATGACCAAAATCCCCTTTTCATGCATAAATTCAATTTAATCATATGTAACACAAATTTTGACACTTAAACTGATTATGCAACATTATTAAACATGTTAGGGCATATAATACTTATCATAGGGCTAGTTGGACCATCCGAACGCGCAATTGCGCAAATGACGCGTTAAAGTAGCGTAAAATACCTTAACTCTTCATAACGGATCAAAAGCACTTAGGATAGGTTTCAATTTAGAATGTAGGCTTTCTTAAACCATATCATATGAGTTCAAACACTCATTTGGTTTACAATACCTCATTCTATCCGATTCCTCGATTTGTGTCCCGTTACACTAACATAGTATCTGATACACTAGGAACCACTTCGCCACTTGAACTATTGATCCTTTGAGCTTTGTTATATCATTTGAAGAAGACCTACACGCAATCCCAGGCGAGTACATAGTTCCCCTCATTATGTTTTCAAATGTTTTGGGGTGATCTATATGTGTAACCGATTTGTTTTTCAAATGTATGGCATATATGTGTTTACTAAGTGTTTTTATGTGTATTATTCCGATTATGCGAACACAATGGTTATCCAAATCCTTTTAGCATCAATCTATCTTCATAGATCGATTCTTCTAGGATGTTTAAAGTGCTAATATTGGAGTCCTTGTATGGATTCGTTGTGTACTTTAATGCCTATTTGACTAGACAATGTGACTAAAAACGGATTCCTATAGTATCTATCTATCTTCATAGCTAGACACTCAAGGAATGTTGAAAGTACTAATATTGGAGTCCTTGTTTGGATTCATTTTGTACTTTAATGTGTGTTTACAAGTTTGGTGACAAGTTGACGATTTATGTGTTTATGTGGTAGTTGTGATTTAGATAACGAAACCGGTGTAATAAAATAAGAACATGGTGGATACACCACTGGTACTTCCTATATATTTAGTGTTCTTATTTTATTACTCTTGTAGCGTTATCCGAATCACATTAGGATTTATGTGTACGATTGATTCAATGTTCGAGTATCCAAATCCTTCTAGAATCTTCCATATCTTCATATGTTAGATTCTTAGATGGATATCTAAAGTATTATTATAAATCATTGACTTGATTTATATAATACTCACACAAGTTTTGACAGATTTCAAATATTGTTATTAATAATCCTTGACTGGATTTCTAATAACACGTTTACAAAGTTTACGATGATTTCTACGAGGTTACAAAGTACAATTTAGATGGCATAAAAATTACTTAGTAATAATCATATTGCCATATACAAAACTATTTGCCACAAGTTTTCACAATCGAGATTATGTATTGCAATACTAAACTTTTGCCATTCTTTGGCTTCAAGATTTCTTTTTCAATCGACAACTCTTGTAGTTGTCAAAGTATTGCAATATCAAACTTTGGCCATTTATTTTGGCTAACAAAACCTATGTATTCGCCAGCATTTTTATGCTGACTATTTTTCACATATGTTTCAGGTTTCAATTATTCGAGCATGCAACGCATAGGACTGCATCCGAGCCTTAGACTTCTTTAATCAAAAGACATTTACATGTATTCTTTGTAAAACAATGTTAACAATATTGAAACAATTTAGTATCAGTAGTTTTGAGCAATTTGTAACGTTACTCCCCGATATTTCCACCGCGTGTTGTTGTATTACGCGATTGGGGTGTTACATAGTTAATAGTTGTTTTCCTAAATGTGTAGAAGATATGTATACTAAAAAATGTTAGGGACCCAAGGCAAACCATCTAACCACACAAGATGGAGGGTTCAGCGACTTGGTGAACCAGCGCAGGGAAATGTTATCACCGTTCAACGGCCGACCATTACAATTAAAAAAAATATATAATTTTTACACTATATAACTCACTTGAAAATTTAAAATTTATGCGCACTTATTTTCTACTCTTCCACTACAATATTTCTTTTCAAAAAAATCTGTAAAACCCAATAATTCAATGTATAACTGACGGGAGGTCCGTAGGACAACCCTTAGATGCGATAAAAGGATAAATATCTCACGCTTAATTCGGTTAATTATTGGAATGTGATAACTATGGTATGATTGGCTTTGCAGGTGCAAACAGGCATAAAGAGGTGGTCTTAAAGTGCTTAAATAGGAGCTGGTACCTGGTGGAAACAAGAAGGAGACATGAAGTGTCGAAAGGAATTCAAAGGAAACAAAAACTAGGCTTCGCCGTAGCCTACGGCGTCCGCTGTAGGTTACAGTGGTCTATGAAGATAAATTGTTACCGTAGTCTAGACCTGGTCCACCATAGGACTTTTAGTGGCGCCGTAGACTACGGCGTCCGCCGTAGGTTAAGGTGGTCTACAGCGAGAATTTTGTAACTACCCTATTTTAATGTGTTTTAAGAGGTCTTTTCATGTCCAATAATTCCCAACCGTTTCCACAGCAGTTCTCAGGTGATTTTGGGTATTCTTTCTTGGTTCTAAACAATTCTAAACAATTTGTTGGTGTTTTCGATTGACATGAACATTGATATTTGTTTGATGATGATTTGCTAAGGCATGAGTGGCTAAACTTATGGTGATCATCCTAGGTTGAAGGTTTGTTTAAGACATTTGTGTTCTTGTTCGTATTTCTAAAATAATAGACTTGCAATATTTGTTTGTTTATTCTGGTGTGTTGATATTTGTTTGTAAATTGTTAATTTATATTTCGATCATAGTCTAAACCATACGTTCTTGGTGCCGTTGGCAATCGAGATATCATGGGAGGGATTCGGGTTGGATATTGATTAATTGGTCATCGGGTAACAACCTCGCATTCTTGTAATCCGAGTACTTAGTTCCCTTTTATCACAAACAAGTAACTACACATGAGCCATGTCTATGTGGTTCTTTCTAGTTGAATTTGAACATGAATGTCAATTGAAACTGGAAACCTAGGATGGTCATTTGTTCCTAAACTGTTTACAAAACCAATTTTTAATTTGCAATTTAAGTAGTTAATCGTAGTTCTTAAAACCAAACAACCATATAATTGAAATTACTTTTCTACAATTTAGTTTAATCTATTTAATTAGTAAACCATTTAGATAACACAAATTCCACAAATTCCCTGTGTTCGATACCCACTTACCACTGGCTATTAGTAGTAATTGGATTAAATTTGATTGAGACTTCGACCTCAAATCAAATTTTGACGCCGTTGTCGGGGAGAAGTGCACAAAGTGTGTTATCTTTTGTAGTTATACTTTGTTATTTTTACGGTTTTACGCTGGTTGTGTTAGTGTGCAGGTATTTACAGGTGCATGCATACTAGAGGCTCTCACAAGCTATCACCGTTAGCATTTGATCCTGAGATTGAGCGAACTTTGAGACGAAACAGAGTTTTACTACGAGAAAATAAAATCAGTGGTTCACCTACAACACCAGTGACGCAAATCAACACAATGGATCCACCACCACCACCACCCACTACGGGTCACACAACACCATCTACACCTCTACCAAATTTTACTACGAATCCTACACCAACCCATGAAAGTAAACAAACCAATACCACATTACCCACAAGTACCCAAACCGAACACTCATTTAGCTACAACCCTTCATCAACCGTTCCACCCTTTTCATATTTTTTACCAACATCCGGCCAATCATCATCTTCTCAACAAATACCACCACCACATCCATTTCAACCAACTTCATCCATAATCCATACTACATCTACATTTCAACCACCATTACAACCGGGTTTGCAATACTAACAACCGCAATTTTTGCAAACCATGGGAGCTAGAAGAGATGGGTTTGATGATGGATATAATGAAGAGTTTGGAGGATACGAAGAAGAAGGGTATGTTTATGGGGGAGATGGAGATCAAGGGGATTACACGTACGTGCAAGGTCAAGGAATGCAAGGTTTTGGTAGGCCTCAACAACAAGTTATACAACAAATTGTTCCATAACAATTACCACCACAAGGGACACAAATTCAAGGACAAGCACCTCAACAACAAGTGGGGCAAATGTATCAACCACCGCCTCAACAATTCATGCCTCAAAGACCGGTTCAAAGACCAATGGGTCCACCACATCCAAGAGTTCGATTGGGTGTGCCACGAAGACATAACCGGGATGACGTGAGGGGTATTGAAGCACATTTTAGGCCGGTAATTACCAACAATCCATCACCGATAGTCATTCCTCATAATAATCAAGGGAGGACTTTTGAAGATAGAACCAATTCCCTCCAAAGTTTACCAAAGTATAAGGGATTAGCAGCGGAGGAACCTTATTTCCATTTAGAGGCATATGATTCGATATGCAATATTATTGGTGGGTAAGGGTTTTCGTCGGATGAGGTCAAGTTGGTATTATTTCAGTTTTCATTAGAAGACAAGGCGAAGAGATGGTTTTACACTTTACCATTGGCTTCAATTTATACATGGGCTAAAATGCAACAAAGGCTTTTGGAAGAATTATTTACGACCCAAAAGACCAATGATGCAAGAAAAAGCTTGAGAAGCTTTCAACAACAACAAGGTGAAATGTTTCATGAAGGTTTTGAGCGATTTAATTTGATGATAAAGAATTGCCCTCATCATGGGATAGAGTTATGGGAATTATTGAATGTGTTTCATGAGGGTTTGAATTCCAAAGATGCTCGTGACTTAATGTCTATCACGAATGGTACATTCGGTACCAATTACGAGCAAGATGATTGGGCATTTTTGGATCAAATGGCTGTCACATCAAAAAGAAAAGCTCAATCATCTAGGAGAGTGACACCAACTATTACTAGACCACAAGTGCATGCTGTGGATGATGGTGGAGTTCAGACTACAAACCAGGTATATGATGTTTGTTCAAATTTATAATGAGTTGGGTCATGCAGTAGAAAATTGTTTGGGAGCCCAAGAACAATTTGAAGGGGTGAATGCGGTTCAAGGCCAAGGGGAAGGTGGTAGGAATTATAATACAAATTCGAACACCTACCACCTCGGATTGAGAAATCACCCAAACTCTCGTTATGGAAATCCGTAGCCAATCCTAATTTCCAAGTAAATCAAGGAAATTTTGTTCCACGCCAACAATTTAACAACCAAGGATTTCAAAGGCAATATCAAGCGGGTAATGAATATGGTGGGTCTTCGGGTCAAATCTCCTCAGGTGGAAATGAAGTCATGGAAATGTTGAAGTCGATGCAACTAGAGATGCAAAGAAGAAATCAACTTGATGAGGTTCGCATGCAAAAAGATGAAATCCGTGACAAAGCTATCCAATCGTTGACCACCCAAATGGGTCAACTTGCAAGTGAGGTGGCAATCTTGAAAAAAGAGTAAAGGTCAACTACCAAGCGACACGGTGAGAAATCCCAAACACATCAAAAGCGTTAACATCAATGTGATAAGCACCGTTCCTAGTACTGAATTTAATCAAACGTTTCTAACCTCTTCGTGTCAAGTGAATGCATGTATAGGAAAAGATGCCGAGGTTGAAAATGACAAAGAGCATGGAGCACCACTCGTGCCTATCCGAGTGGGAAAACTAAAAATTCCTCATGCATTGTTAGACTTTGGGGCGGGCATGAGCGTGCTACCAGGCGAGTTGTATGACATGCATGACTTTGGCCCGCTGCAAGATGTAGACACCATGGTGAACTTGGCGGATAAAAGTTGGAGGCGTCCACGGGAATGCTTAGGAATGTTAAGATTCAGTTGGGAGAGTTTGAATACCCGGTGGATTTTCTGGTCCTAAACTATGCTTCTACCAAAATGGTAGCACAACAAAGGGTAATCTTAGGTCTACCGTTTCTATACACAGCAAATGCTCAAATCAATTGTAGAGACGGGATCATTACTATGACCGAAAAGAACCGTAAGTTGTCCTTTGATGTTCAAACTAGAGTGATTAGTTATGAGTCCATTGAGGGGAAGGGTGGTGAGTCTAGTGATTTTATGAAAAAAGTGTGTCAAAGAATGAAAATAAATCACCCACTGGATGGTGAAGAAAAGCATACGGGATAAAGTAGGAGTGTATTTGATTACCCACCGAATCAAAACGGGACTGATGCATTTTACTCAATGGCACGATGTAGTGATGGAGATGGTAGGAATCTTTTCTTTGAGCCACCATAAACTGGGGTGGCACGGTCTGGCTGAAGACCCGAAAACTTACACTACTCGGGAGGCAACCTGGGGTTTTTCACTGACCTTGTTATTTCTTTATTTTTCTATGTTTCAGAGCTATGGCAACACTCAAGTGTGGGGAAGATGTGTTGATAGTTGTGTGAAGGTGGTGATAGGAAATCAGATCCTTTATAACATCTGTTGTGTCAAACTTCATCAGGTCCATGTACTCTTTCCTTAGACTTGACATGTTCTTTAGCCTTGAAATATTGGTAGTTAGTTTGTTTGCTTTTGTTAAAAAAAAAAAACAGTGGGGTTTGTTTTGAGCGATCTTTCCCTTCAAACCCATACATTGGGGACAATGTATCCCAAGTGTGGGGATGGGGGAAATTTTTGACACTTTTGAAAAATTCTGAAATCAAGCGAAAAAAATGGTCCAAATTTGAACACTTAAGTTGTAACAACCCGACTTTCGGGTCATTACTTAGATCTGTCATTTATTGCTTAATTGACTTATACTCTCGAGATATCGATTATCGCAATGGGTTTAAACTATATTTTTGACACGCATTTTAAACGATATTTCACAACACTTATTCAAAACGCAGTTGTCGCATTTAACGCAGTTTACAACACTTACTAAATGCATTTTATCGCATATTACATCGCATGTTTATACTAAACGCTATCACAACGCGATCTCAACTCAAACTCGAAACGTAGATTTACTTTTATGCATTTATGTGATTATGTGTTGTTTGTGTGATTATTTGTTTAAATGTTATGTGGTTATCTCATCGCAACGCTTACTCGCAACTCGCTTAAACGCAACGCAACGCTTAACACACGAAACGAAAGTTGGAAAACTAACTCGCACAACACGACTGGTCTAATGACCATTCGATCGAATGGACATCCGTCCGGATGACCATCCGATCGGAAGGCCATCCCACCGGACATCCATCAGACCCTTCGCTCCACCGCCTTAACCTCTCTCTCTCATACTATAAATACCCGTACACTCCACTGTTCACTGATGTGACAGCTCTATCCGACCCAACTCGCTCCCAAGTCATTATCAAGCACTTTTCTCTTGAATCAAGGCTATTTCATAAGTATTTCTCCCTAAATCTAGTACTTCCATCATCATTACACATTTATTCATCATCTTCTCCATCAAAATCGCTAGTTTTCATCTTGAAATTGCCTGATTTGGACCTCTTGAAGGTGACACCATCTCAGTTGCTTATGTAATTGGTTGTGTGATATCATCTCATCAAGATTGGTTCAGATCTAAAGGATTTCCACACTTTTCAACCAGATCTCAACAAGATTTCCACTAATTTCGACATATTTCAACACTTCTCAACAAATCTCCTCATTTCTTCAACGTTTATTCACTTTATACTCACAACCGATGGGATTTGGACTCAAACTGACTTTAGACTCGTTCCATAGTCTAGAGCCAGCTTGAAAACGAGTTCCATCAGAGAGACGACCGATTCACGGGTTGAACATGAAATCTCATCAGGGACAGTTAGTCTGATCTAATGGGGTGATTCCAATCCGATCGACTGAGCTGGACTTGGTGTGGATTCCCGTTGTTTGACACGTCGTCACGCCGTATCCATTTAAACTCAAAACTTTGAACTTAGAAAACTTTTGAAGTTTCCACAAGTAACAGATCACTCACTCGAATGATCATCCGACCAAGTGGCCTGCCCCTTTATGACTTTTAATACTTAAGTGATTTTACGAAAACTTTAAACTACCAGCACCTCGATCAAATAGCCATCCGATCGAATGGCCATCCGTCCGGATGACCATCCGACCAGATGACTTGGCAACTATACATCACATTGTTTAAATGCTACAACAAAAACTTCAAGTTTTGACACAATTTACAAACACACTCACTCATTCGAATGGTCAACCGTTCGAATGGTCATCCGTCCGAATGACCATCCGATCGAAAGGGTATTCACCTGTTCGACTCACCATTCGACACTCTGTTACGTACCGTTCAATGCTTACGCTACTGTTCTATGCTAAGGCTAAATTCCAACGCGCTCTGTTCAATCCAAGACTGTGTTTACTTGTTTATGTGACAATTGTCAAAATTTCATGTATCCGTACAATTATTAAACAGTAGTTATGACTTAATGACTGTGCTGATTTACAATTAATGACATGAATGCTTTCTGATTATTGTCATATACAAACATGCGCATCACCTATTTTGACAAGTTTAAAAGTTCTAACCTGAACTCCCTGGCGGCCAGTGAGAGAATTTGTTGTCTGCTTCACGCCGGGGGAGAGCCTTCAGACTAGAAACCAGTTTTTTTATCAAATCAGCCTGCTGAACTCAGTTTTAACCTCAGTTTTTGCATACTATGGGCTGGTTTAAATGTTCCCCAAGCCCCCCAAATCTGTGTATAACAAGTGTTGGGTGAGGATCATGCTTTGAACAACTCATTTACACTTGTAATGATCTTAAAGGATCAAGAAATCCTATAAATACCCATGTAGTTCAAGCTTCATTTCTTGCTCAATTGCTTTTCTTCTCCAACCTGCTCTAAGTGGAGGCATTCACATAGTTGAAGGCCACCTACCTGAGCATTCTTGGTCTTCTTCTCAAGCATTGGACTCTTGTAAGTGTTCCTTCATGCTTGTCTTGTTATTTTAAGCAAGAAAGTCAAACAGTGTTTGACTTTCAGCTTTGACCATAAATTGGTCAAGACAAAGTTCGTTTGAACTTTGCAACGTGAGCATAATCACGATGGTTATAGTCCCTTGTGACTATACCTACTGATTACCACGTTGATTAGTCGAAGTGACGAGTCATAGTTTGGGTCAAAATGCCCGATTATGTGCATTTTGCGACGAAACTATTTTCGGGTATCAAAACACTTTGTTTTGAAATCAAATCAGTTTTCTAACTTAGTTAAACATGTTTTAACATGTTTAACTCGTCAGTTTTAGTTTAGTACTTGTTTAGGGTCGTAAGTCAAGCGGTCTAAACAACCGCTTAGACTTTCGAACCCGACTCGTTTAGTCAATCATTAGGATCCGATGAAACATATTTTGTGGCCATAGTTGTATAGGGAATAACCTTCCGATGTTATATCTTATGGTCACTTAGTTTAATTAGTTCTATGATAGGTAGATTATATGCTTTAGGAAAATGACCAAAATGCCATTTTCATGCATAAATTCAATTTAAGCATATGTAACACAAATTTTGACACTTAAACTGATTATGCAACATTATTAAATATGTTAGGGCATATAATACTTATCATAGGGCTAGTTAAACCATCTGAGTGCAATTGCGCAAATGACGCGTTAAAGTAGCGTAAAATACCTTTATGGGTCATAACGGGTCAAAAGCACTTAGGATAGGTTTCAATTCAGTATGTAGGCTTTGTCAAACCATATCATATGAGTTCCAACACTCATTTGGTTTATAATACCTCATTCTATCCAATTCCTCGATTTGTGTCCCGTTACACTAACATAGTATCCGATACACTAGGAACAACTTCGCCACTTGAACTATTGATCCTTTGAGCTTTGTTACATCATTTGAACAAGACCTACACGCAATCCCAGGCAAGTAAATAGTTCCTTTCTTTATGTTTTCAAATGTTTTGGGGTGATCTATATGCGTAACCGATTTGTTTTTCAAATGTATGGCATATATGTGTTAACTAAGTGTTTTATGTGTATTATTCCGATTATGCGAACACAATGGTTATCCAAATCCTTTTAGCATCAATCTATCTTCATAGATCGATTCTTCTAGGATGTTTAAAGTGCTAATATTGGAGTCCTTGTATGTATTCATTGTGTACTTTAATGCGTATTTGACTAGACAATGTGACTAAAACCGGATTCCTGTAGTATCTATCTATCTATCTTCATAGCTAGACACTCAAGGAATGTTTAAAGTCTAATATTGAAGTCCTTGTTTGGATTCATTGTGTACTTTAATGCGTGTTTACAAGTTTGGAGACAAGTTGACGATTTATGTGTTTATGTGGTAGTTGTGATTTAGATAACGAAACCGGTGTAATAAAATAAGAACATGGTGGATACGCCGCTGGTACTTCCTATATATTTAGTGTTCTTATTTTATTACTCTTGTAGCGTTATCCGAATCATAATAGGATTTATGTGTTTGACTGATTCAATGTTCGAGTATCCAAATCCTTCTAGAATCTTCCATATCTTCCATATCTTCATATGTTAGATTCTTAGAAGGATATCTAAGGAGACGGGATCATTACTATAACCGAAAAGAACCGTAAGTTGTCCTTTGATGTTCAAACTAGAGTGATTAGTTATGATTCCATTGAGGGGAAGGGTGGTGAGTCTAGTGATTTTATGAAAAAAGTGTGTCAAAAAATGAAAATAAATCACCCACCGGATGGTGAAGAAAAGCATACGGGATCAAGTAGGAGTGTATTTGATTACCCACCGAATCAAAACGGGACGGATGCATTTTACTCAATGGCACGATGTAGTGATGGAGATGGTAGGAATCTTTTCTTTGAGCCACCATAAACGGGGGTGGCACGGTCTGGCTGAAGACGCGAAAACTTAGCGCTGCTCGGGAGGCAACCCTGGGTTTTTCACTGACCTTGTTATTTCTTTAGTTTTCTATGTTTCAGGGCTATGGCAACACTCAAGTGTGGGGAAGATGTGCGGATATTTGTGTGAAGGTAGTGATAGGAAATCAGATCATTTACAACATCCGTTGTGTCAAACTTCATCAGGTCCATGTACTCTTTCCTTAGACTTGTCATGTTCTTTAGCCTTGAAATATTGGTAGTTAGTTTGTTTGCTTTTGTTAAAAAAAACAGTGGGGTGTGTTTTGAGCGATCTTTCGCTTCAAAGCCATACATTGGGGACAATGTTTCCAAAGTGTTGGGATGGGGGAAATTTTTGACAATTTTGAGAAATTCTGAAATCAAGAGAAAAAATGGTCTAAATTTGAACACTTAAGTTGTAACAACCTGACTTTCGGGTCATTACTTAGATCTGTCATTTATTGCTTAATTGACTTGTACTCTCGAGATATCGATTATCGCAATGGTTTTAAACTATATTTTTGACACGTATTTTAAACGATATTTCACAACGCTTATTCAAAACGCAGTTGTCGCATCTAACGCAGTTTACAACGCTTACTAAACCCATTTTATTGCATATTACATCGCATGTTTATACTAAATGCTATCACAACGCTATCGCAACGCGATCTCAACGCAACCTCAAAACGCAGATTTACTTTTATGCATTTATGTGATTATGTGTTGTTTGTGTGATTATTTGTTTAAATGTTATGTGGTTATCTCATCGTAATGCTTACTTGCAACTCGCTTAAACGTAACGTAACGTAACGCTTAACACACGAAACGAAAGTTGGAAAACTAACTCGCACAACTCGACTGGTCGAATGACCATTCGACTGGACATCCATCAGACCCTTCGCTCCACCGCCTTAACCTCTCTCTCTCATACTATAAATACCCGTACACTCCACTGTTCACTGATGTGACAACTCTATCCGACCTAACTCGCTCCCAAGTCATTCTCAAGCACTTTTCTCTTGATTCAAGGCTATTTCGTAAGTATTTCTCCCTAAATCTTGTACTTCGATCATCATTACCCATTTATTCATTATCTTCTATATCAAAATCGCTGGTTTTCATCTTGAAATTACCTGATTTAGACCTCTTGAAGGTGACATCATCTCCGTTGCTTATCTAATCGGTTGTGTGATGTCATCTCATCAAAATTGGTTCAGATCTAAAGGATTTCCACACTTTTCAACCAGATCTCAACAAGATTTCCACTGATTTTGACATATTTCAACACTTCTCAACAAATCTCGTCATTTCTTCAACGTTTCTTCACTTTATACTCGCAACCGATGGGATTTGGACTCAAACTGACTTTAGACTCGTTCCATAGTCCAGAGCCTGCTTGAAAACGAGTTTCCACAAGAGAGATGACCGATTCACGGGTTGAACATGAAATCTCATCAGGGACAGTTAGTCTGATCGATTGGGGTGATTCCCATCCGATCGACAGAGCTGGACTTGGTGTGGATTCCTGTTGTTTGACACGTCATCACGCCGTCTCCATTTAAACTCAAAACTTTGAACATAGAAAACTTTTGAAGTTTCCACGAGTAATAGATCACTCACTCGAATGATCATCCGACCAAGTGGCCTGCCCCTTTATGACTTTCAATACTCAATCGATTTTACGAAAACTTTAAACTACCAGCACCTCGATCGAATAGCCATCCGATCGAATGGCCATCTGTCTGGATGACCATCAGATCAGATGACTTGGCAACTATACATCACATTGTTTAAATGCTACAACGAAAACTTCAAGTTTTGAAACAATTTACAAACACACTCACTTATTCGAATGGTCAACCGTTCAAATGGTCATCCGTCCGGATGACCATCCGATCGAAAGGGTATTCACCCGTTCGACTCACCATTAGACACTCTGTTATGTACCGTTCAACGCTTACGCTACTGTTCTATGCTCAGGCTAAACTCCAACGTGCTCCCTTCAATCTAAGACTGTGTTTACTTGTTTATGTGACAATTGTCAAAATTTCATATATCCGTACGATTATTAAACAGTAGTTATGACTTAATCACTGGTCTGATTTATAATTAATGACATGAATGCTTTCTGATTATTGTCATATACATACATGTGCATCACATATTGCATAATGTCATATCATTACTGCATGCAACACTTTATTGATTCAAATGATGCATGAAACAGAGATAGCACAGTTATCAAACAAATCAGAAAAATGTTGACGGAGTTTAGTACATAGACAGACATGGTATTGAGTCACAGAATGTGCCAGAAACCAAGAGTTACACTAGTATAGTGTGTAGGAAAGTAGGGATCATAAAACTGCCTTCCTAGTGATAGTTTAAGTGCCGGAAAGTGCCTAAAACTCACACAAACTGCAGAATTCTGTAGAATTCAGCAAAATTCAGCATTTAAACAACTTAATATCATGCAGAAATACGGTTAAATGGCCGGAATACTTTCCTAAGTGTCGGGAATCGAAACTGTCACAAAAGGTAACATAAAGCACACTAAACTGCATAGTTTAGCACCTTAACGAACCGGTAACGAACCGAACAACTGGACTCTACCCGAAACACCAAATTTTCACAAGAAGCATTGTTTTATCATTTCCGAGTTAGTTATGGTCCCCGAACATCATAACACACTATATAACATCATAACAACTAAAACACTAACTAAACTCCTTATAATATAACTAGATAACTTAACTAACATTTGAAATTCAACTACACACCCCCTATCTTCACGGTTACAAGGTGGACCACCCACCTTGATTTTTCTTAATTGTTTAATAGATTATTTTCCCTACTTTACTAAACATTGTAACCTTTGGACTAATTGTTGTTGGAGTGTTATAAGTGAAACCACAAGTCCATAATCCTCTCATTTCCTCACAAACTCACCAACACTTCACTCTCCTCTCTTCCTCCCCCACGGCCGAAACCAAGCAAGACACCACCACCATCTTCATCTCATTCTCATCCATTTTCAAGTAATTACAAGGTGTAAAGAGCTTAACAAAGGAGCTAGGAGCCTTTGGAAGTGGAAGGACCTCTCTCACAAGCTATTAACCACCACATTCATCATCATCTTCATCTTGTGTTCATCCCTAGCCTTGAGCTAGTAGTAAGATCATCTTAATCCCATTTTACATCTTGTTTAGTTGGTTAAAAGATGATACAAGTAACTAATCATGAAGAACACTAAAGATAAACATAAGACTAAAAATCATGATGAATCATGATGTTTAAGTGTTATTATGCTTCTTGATTGTTGATTGTTTGTGATAATGATGTTAAACATCATATGAACTTGCTAGATTGTGATTAAAGACATAATCTAGCAACATGAGCGGATGATTATGTTATAAATCAAGATGATCATCCTTATGTGAAACATGAACTTGAAGTATGAAATGATTTCTTGAATGATGATGATCAAAGTGTAGTATAAGTCTTGTAAACATGTGATTGTAAAAATGATTTTCTCAAGAAACTAAGTTATAATACAAGATTTACATAAACTTGGTTCTTAAAGAAACTAACCACATTTTTAGTGGTTAATCAAATGTTGAAACATGTTACTAGCAAGTAAGATTCAAAAAGAAATATTTTTAGTAAATTATTTTACAAGTTGTAAACATCTAAAATCTTCAAAAATGATGTTTTTAAATAAATAACCACACTTTAAAGGGTAACTAAACTAACTAAACACACTACTAAGTTGCTACAAATTTTTATAAATTTTCAAGTTCATGAAGTTGTGAAAATAGCTTGATTATAGCACTTGGTAAGTATTCTTTGCTTTGTTGATGATTTGTGATGATTTATAAAAGAAAATGATATGCTTTGAAAGCATGGAAACCTCTATTTTTTAGGGGAAACTATGGTAAAATATTTCTAGAAATTAAACACTTAGAAAAATGTTTTTAAACAAATATTTACAAGTATATTTAAACCATGAATGTTCATATAAAGTTTGCCATAAATTTTGTTACAAAAATTACAAAATATTGGAGGTTGGTTTTTGATAATAAAAGTGACTAAATATGTATTTAGGAGAATATATATTTAGATGTCACCGTGTGTGTGATTATTTGTATATTATATGTATTAGTTATATTATTTTAGGACTTGAAATAATATAAATCACTAAAATACCAAGAATTATAATACAAAATGTTACCAAAATTCCAAGAAATAGATATATAATTTATACCCAAAAATATTGGAGTAACCAAACAAGGAATATAACTTATACAAAATATTCCGGAATTAAATTCATAAGTATATTTTGGTAAACGATATTTTGGAGATCAAGAAAATAAAAATATGATTTTTGCAAAGTGTTACAAAATATATCATATTTTTGACAAGAATAAAATATATTATTTTTAAGTGAAGAAAAATATATATTTTCTCAAACAAATTTAGAATACATTATTTTTGGGTGAAAAATGGATATATAAATATTTTCTAAGTTAAACTAGAAAATATATTATTTTGGGGTTTAAATGAAAATACAATTATTTTTGCCAAGTGAAAATTTATAAATAATTTTTCTATGTAAGTTTTCTTAAAATATTTATTTTAAGTATATATATTGGAGAATTTTTATTTGAAATATTATTCCAGAAAAACTAATACAAAAATTAAGTATAGGAATACTTAATAAACACAAGAAAATACGTATTCTTGTACGTATGAATAGACACCGGAATACGCCACCAATACTTGGCAAAATACACAAGGTTAAGAACACATACCCATCCTTGGGGAAAAAATTCTTTGATGGATTACAAAACAAATAAGTTAAAATATATTATTTTAACAATTATTCCAAAATGATTAATAAATGTAATTTAAGTTAAAATATTTATTATTTTAGCGAATAATTATATACTTGGAATAATATTAAGACATAAGGAAACGTAACTCAAAGATACTAAGTAAGACTAAGGTCAAGGCACGACCCACCCGTCTAATAAACCGTAGTACGTTTGTAGGTAGTTGTGCACTCTAGAAGAAGCTTTGGGTTATTTGATTGAAGAACGCAAGACTGCGAGTTCATGTCCCCCTTTTCTTTTAACTATTTTCAGTTTTATAACTTCGGGGGTGTAGTACATGTTACAAATTGTTTACAAACGTTTACATATGGTATGGTTAGCTAAGGAATGAACTATTAGATCATGTGAATGGGTAGGCGCACACTTAAGACCATTAATCCTCGTATAAGGACCGAGGGACATGAGTGATAGATCTATTTGGGTGTTACGAGCCCCACCCATGAGGACCAGGATTTGGCCCATGAGGTGACTATGTCTTCCAGCTAGAAGCCCGGTACAAAATCTTCTATGTTTGAGCCTTCCTACGCCGTTGCACACATATTAATGGCCTTGCAAACCATTAATTGATCTGTTTCCTTGTTGCTTTCATACCGAGTTTACAAATACATACTTACAATGATTACAAAGTTTATTCGTGCACATATACAAAACACATGAACTCGCTCAACTTTTGTTGATGTTTTCAAACTACATGTATTTCAGGAAACTAATTATGGATCTGGCGGGCATTCAAGATTTCAAGTCGTGTCATTAATAAAAGATGTCATCCTGTGTTTAAGGGGTTTGGATTGTGTATTTTATCCTGGATAAGATACATGGTTCGAAGCCTAGTTTGTTAGTGTCTTTTGTGAAGTCCGATATGGAACTTATAAACTTTGTTTGTTATGTACTTTAACTTGAAGTCTCGGTGTGTTGTTAAACAACGTTGGATGTAATATTTTGAAACTTAATTATGGATGAACATCTTGGTTTTATCATATAGTTGTTTGTTATGGTTGAATGCAATGATATTAAGCAAGTCACACATAATCACGCTTCCGCAAAAGTCAGGGTGTGACAGTTTGGTATTAGAGCTTCGATTGAAGCGAACTAGGATTCTTTCTAGTGTCTAGACTACAATCATTAGGGCTCTCTCACGAAAATACTTTTACAACATGTTTTCATTGCATACACAAAATGCCCAGATCCATGGAACAATCATTTTTACAAAAGGAAAGACAAGAAACACAATGCAAGGTCACAATGGTGGTTTACATTCGGTTTCAGACTCCTTTGAGTCTGTGACATCCTCAGCCCTGCAGCCGGCAGGACTGCAGCGTTATGCTACCAATTCCGATGATGACACCGTTATGTCTGCTGCACCATCTCCTCCACACGACCCCGATCATGTCCCCAAGCCAGACCCTATTCATTTTTGTGAGCCTGATGTTACACCTGTTGATCCTAAGCCGATTCCTGACATTGACCATGTTCCGTTTGGGTTACCTGATATCGCACCTCTTATTCTAGATCCTGTATCCGCACCTGTTGATCTTCCTCTTGCTGAGCCATTTATTCCTCCACCCGCACCCGCTGATGTTGCTCATCTCCCTCTTGTAGAGTCTGATGTCCATCGCACTGATTTGCCAATCGTTTTCTTACAGGATATCCCTGCACCCTGTCCAGGGGAAGGTACTTCGGGCCAGCCCCCTAGCTACGATCCTATTGCTTCAGCAGCTTTTCCTCCGATTCCCAAGACTGCACCATTTACTCCTTTCACATCTACACCGCTAGACGAGCCACTCCGAAGGTTCCCACCATACTCTATGCCGATTTCAGACCCCTATCATCCCTCCTATTTTGTTGGCTACACACGGGATGAGTTACTTTTATTGCTTCAATTACAATTTGAGTTTTTGAGCTGCCGAGTTTTGGAGCTTGAGCTGACTCCATGTCCCCCACCGTGTCCCCGTCAGTCAACTTTTGTTCCTCCACATTCATCACCGTCTCCTTTTGGACACCCACCTGCTGCTCTTACTGCTTTTCCAGGTTTTGATGCTCGCTTCCGTACTGTCGAGCAACGGATTAGTTACTTGCTTCGTTGTGTCTATGAGCTCGAGGAGGAGCTTGCGCCTGTTCGCAGCTTGCTTTTCTTCCCTCCTCCTCCACCTCCACCATCAGCATAGTTGGTGTTTGGTTTTATGCAGATTGCATTACCTTTGGTGAGAGTACTACTATTGAGCAAAGATTGTGAAGAATTTTGAAGACCATATTTGACTATGTGATTTTTGTATATTGACAGACTTATTAGGCAAGGGTAGTGTGACCCTACGTCCCTTTTTATGTGATACACTTGTAAACAATTTGACTGTGGTCGGTAATTAATGAAAGCTCAATCGTCATGTTCTCACTAAACACGTTGTTGATTTACATGTTTATGCTATGATTGTGTTGTTGCATTATTTTTTGATATAATGACTGTTTATATATATATGCACATACGACCTCTAGACAATTACTTAATTTTTTTAACGAATAAGACCTGACCGATCCAATATTCTTATTAGAAGGAGAATGCCTCCTCGAAGGAACAATAAACTGCCCACGACCGAGGCAGAATTACAAGAGTGCATCTCACAGGCCATCGCACAGCACGAGGTCCTTCGCTCCGAACACAGCGGATGTACCTTAGGGAATAACCCACCTAACAATAATGTTTATTCACCTAAGACGCATTACAATACGTTTGGACATTTCCAAGTGTGCTTTGCTAATGCTGTGGATGATGTTGCTTGTGTACAGGCTGTACTTATAAGCAGTTTTTGGACTGCAAGCCTCTGAACTTTGACGACACTAGGGGGTGTCGTAGCTTTTATGAGATGGGTTGAGAAGACATATTATGTGTTGCGGATGAGTAAATATGCTCCAGAGCATCAGGTCACGTACATTTCTAGACTGTTTCTAGATGGGGCTCTATCATGGTGGAACCATCAGGTTCAAACTTTGGGTGAGGCTGCATTGTATGCTTTGACAAAGGATGAATTGAAAGAGCTGATGCGAAAGAAGTATTGTTCTCGAGCCGAAATCCAGAAGTTGGAAACTGAATTCTGGAATCTGAAAATGGAAGGTCCTAAGATAGCAGAATATGCTCAGAGATTTCATGATTTGTCTCGTGTTATCCATTATTTGGTAGAACCAGAGTTTAAGAGGATCGAACATTTCATCTGGGGATTGGCGTCTCAGATTCTGAGCAGGGTGACAACATCCAAGCCTCCAACCATTGCCGAGACTATCGACTTGAGTGTGGCGCTGACTGAAGAAGCAATCAGGTTGGGAAAGTTCTCGATATCCGAAACAAAGAAGAAGGAGACTCATGTAGAGTCGTCTAGAGAAAAAAAAAAGGAAGTTTTCAAATTTCAAGAAGGGTACTCGGGCGAACAACAACAACAATGCCAACAAGTGCATAGACACTAATCCGCCAGTTGAGGCACAAGTTGGTGCTGCAAATGTTGAGAATAGGGGAAAAGGGTACATGGGTACCCTACCAAAGTGCGACACTTGTCAATTTCATCATGCTGGTAGATGCAGAATTGGGAAATGTGAAACCTGTGGAAAAGTTGGTCATTCTAAGGAGACAGGCTAGTATGGAACCGGTCGCGGAAATGGAGGAAAAGGCGGTAACGATAATGGCAACCGTGGTGGAAATGGTTATGGGAACATAAATCAAGGAGGAAACAACAATCAGGGAGGTAATGGGAACATGAATGGAAATGGAAATCAGGCGGGAAATGGAAACCGTGGGGGAAATAATAACAACAACCAAGGCAGTAATGGGAATGGACGCGACCAAGGTTGTTATGGTTACGGTGATGTAGGGCACTTTAAGCGGGATTGCCCAAAGAATAACCAAGCTCGTGGAAGAGTATTTAACATTGGAGCTAGGGAAGCACGCCAGGATCCAAACGTGGTTACTGGTACATTCCCTATTAATCAACATTTTGCATCTGTGCTATTTGATACCGGTACCGATTATAACTTCGTATCTCTAGAGTTTAAAATATACTTGGTTTAGTAGCAAGTAAGTTAGATATCCCGTACTCGATAGAACTAGCTAATGCAAGGCTAGTAGAAGCCAATGAAGTGATTAGAGGCTATGTTATAGAGCTTGGAGAGCGTGAGTTTTCGATCGATCTTCTGCCAGTTGAATTGGGAAGCTTCGACGTCGTAGTTGGGATGGATTGGTTGTCAAGTAATCGTGCAGAGATTGTATGCCATGAGAAGATTATTCGAATCCCGTTGGCGAGTGAAGGGACGATTGTAATCCACGGGGAGAAATATGATACACCTCTGCGGATTATTAGTTGTTTGAAGGAAAGGATCGCCTTCTTAGCTCATGTCGTTGACAAAGAGGCCGAAGAACCGAAGCTCGAAGATATCCCTGTGGTAAGGGAATATCCTGAAGTCTTCCCCGAAGACTTTCCAGGATTACCTCCTCAACGACAACTAGAATTCCACATTGACTTGGTGTCAGGCGTCGCGCTTGTAGCCAAGGCACCTTATCGACTTGCGCCTTCAGAGATGCAAGAGTTATCAACGCAGCTTCAGGAGTTACTAGACAAGGGATTTATAAGACTGAGCTTCTCGCCTTGGGGAGCTCCAGTGTTGTTCGTCAAGAAGAAGGACGATAGTTTTCGAATGTGTATCAACTACCGGGAGCTGAACAAGTTAACCATCAAGAATCTGTATCCCTTCCCAAGGATTGATGATCTATTCGACCAACTTCAGGGATCAAGTTACTATTCCAAGATCGATCTTTGATCGGGTTATCACCAGCTACGGATTTAGGAAGAAAGTATACCGAAGACTGCCTTCAGAACTCGTTATGGACATTACGAGTTTCTAGTGATGCCGTTTGGGTTGACTAATGCGCCGGCAGTGTTTATGGACTTGATGAACCGGGTTTGCAAGCCATATCTCGATAAATTCATGATCGTATTTATCGATGATATTTTGATCTATTCGCGGACAAAGGAAGATCATGAGCAACACCTCAGAGCCATCATAGAGCTGCTAAAGAAGGAGAAGCTCTACGCTAAGTTCTCGAAGTGCGAGTTTTGGATACGTGAGGTACAGTTCCTCGGACACGTGATAAATGAGAATGGTATTCATGTGGATCCCACCAAGATCAAGGCAATTAAGAATTGGGATTTCTGAAGACACCAACCGAGATTCGACAGTTTTTGGGCTTAGCAGGCTACTATCGCAGGTTCATAGAGGATTTCTCCAAGATAGCTCAACCGTTGACCTCCCTTACTCAAAAGGACAAGAGGTATGAATGGGGAGATAAACAAGAAGAAGCCTTTCAACTGCTCAAGAATAAGCTATGCGATGCACCTATATTATCCCTACCCGAAGGCACCGACGATTTCGTGGTATATTGTGACGCCTCGCGTCAGGGATTGGGTTGTGTGCTAATGCAACACCAGAAGGTTATCGCTTATGCTTCGCGCCAACTAAAGGTCCATGAGAAGAACTATACCACGCATGATTTGGAATTAGGCGCAGTGGTATTCTCGTTGAAGATCTGGCGACATTATTTATATGGTACTCGATGTACTATTTTTACGGACCACAAGAGCCTTCAACACATATTCGATCAGAAAGAGCTAAACATGAGACAGCGAAGATGGGTTGAGTTATTAAATGATTATGACTACGAGATTAAGTATCATCCAGGAAAGGCGAATGTGGTGGTAGACGCCTTAAGTCGAAAGGAAAGGATCAAGGCGATAAGGGTTAGGGCTTTAGATATGATTATTCAGACGGACCTCGTGCTGCGTATTCGTGCTGCACAAAGAGAAGCTCTTAAGAAAGAGAACATTAAGGCTGAATATCTCCGAGGAATGGAGAAAAAGTTGGTATCCAACGAGGAAGGAACCTTGTATTTCATGGGACGAATTTGGGTTCCGCTTTTTGGTGGTATTAGAGAGGTTATTTTTGATGAGGCCCATAAATCGAGGTACTTGATCCATCCAGGATCGGACAAGATGTACCAAGATTTAAAGGATTACTATTGGTGGTAAAGACTTAAGAGTAATGTTGCAATTTATGTTGGGAAGTGCTTAACTGTGCCAAGGTGAAGGCTAAGTATCAGAAGCCTTCAGGTCTTCTGCAACAGCCAGAAATACCCATGTGGAAGTGGGAACAGATTTCGATGGACTTCATCACGAAGTTACCCAGGACTTCCAGAGGTCATGATACAATTTGGGTAATAGTTGACTGATTGACAAAGTCTGCGCACTTCTTGCCGATTAGAGAAAAGGATAACACTGGAAAGTTAGCTGAGCTTTACCCCAGGGAGATAGTTTCACGTCATGGAGTGCCTATCTCGATTATATCGGTCAGAGATGGACGGTTTGTGTCAAGGATTTGGCAATCCTTTCAAGAAGCTTTTGGTTCTCAGTTGAATCTGACTACAACTTTTCACCCGCAGACGGATGATTCAGACCCTAGAAGATATGCTACGTGCTTGTGTAATGGATTTAGGTGGCAGTTGGGATACTCATCTGCCTCTGGTTGAGTTTTCCTATAACAACAGCTACCATACAAGCATCCAAGCTGCACCGTTCGAAGCTCTCTATGGCCGTAAGTGCCGATCACCGTTATTCTGGGCAGATGCAGGTGATAGACAGATGGTTGGTCCCGAACTAGTCCAGGAAACAACTGATAAGATCATGCAGATCCGAGAGCGCATCAAGGCAGCTCGTGATCGACAGAAGAGTTATGCGGATCAAAGGCGAGAACCCTTGGAATTCTAAGTGGGTGATATGGTTTTGTTAAAAGTCTCACCTTGGAAAGGTGTAGCATGCTTTTGGAAGCTTGGTAAGTTAAACCCACGTTATATCAGGCCATTCAGGATTCTGGAAAGGGTTGGTACAGGAGCGTATAAGTTGGAGCTACCAGTAGAACTAAATGGTGTTCATGATACATTTTATGTATCTAACCTGAAGAAAAATCCAACACAAGAGACAGTTGTCATCCCTGTGGATGAAGTACACATTGACGACACACTCCACTTTACCGAATAACCCGTTGAGGTTACAGATTGGAAGGTTAACAAGACTCAGAGGAGTAGTGTTAAGCTTGTCAAAGTTCGATGGAATGCACGTCACGGCCTAGAGTTTAATTGGGAGCGTGAAGATCGTATGAAATCAAAAAACCCACGTTTATTCCCCAACTCCCCTACAACCAATAGCGAAGTTTAAAATTTCGGGACGAAATTTTCTTAACAGGGGGAGAATGTGACAATTGTCAAAATTTCATGTATCCATACAATTATTAAACAGTAGTTATGACTTAATGACTGTGCTGATTTACAAGTAATGACATGAATGCTTTCTAATTATTGTCATATATATACATGTGCATCACATACTGCATAATGTCATATCATTACTGCATGCAACACTTTATTGATTAAAATGATGCATGAAACAGGGATACCACAGTTATCAGACAAATCAGAAAAATGCTGACGGAGTTCAGTATGTGCCGGAAAACCAAGAGTTACACTAGTATAGTGTGTAGGAAAGTAGGGTTCATAAGATTGCCTTCCTAGTGATAGTTTAAGTGCCGGAAAATGCCTAAAACTCACACAAACTGCAGAATTCAGCATTTAAACAACTTAATATCATGCAGAAATATGGTTAAATGGTTTGGAATACTTCCCTAAGTGTCGGGAATCAAAACTGTCACAAAAGGTAACATAAAGCACACTAAACTGCATAGTTTAGCACCTTAACGAACCGGTAACAAACCGAACAACCGGACACTACCCGAAACACCAAATTTTCACTAGAAGTATTGTTTTATCATTTCCGAGCTAGTTATGGTCCCAGAACATCATAACACACTATATAACATCATAACAACTAAAACTCTAACTAAACTCCTTATAATCTAACTAGATAAGTTAACTAACATTTGAAATTCAACTACACCCCCCCCATCTTCACGGTTACAAGGTGGGCCACCCACCTTGATTTTTCTCAATTGTTTTATAGATTATGTTCCCTACTTTACTAAACATTGTAACCTTTGGACTAATTGTTGTTGGAGCGTTATAAGTGAAACTACAAGTCCATAATCCTCTCATTTCCTCACAAACTCACCAACACTTCACCCTCCTCTCTTCCTCTCCCGCTCACGGCCGAAATCAAGCAAGACACCACCACCATCTTCATCTCATTCTCATCCATTTTCAAGTAATCACAAGGTGTAAGGAGCTTAAAAAAGGAGCTAGGAGCCTTTGGAAGTGGAAGGACCTCTCTCACAAGCTATTAACCACCACATTCATCATCATCTTCATCTTGTGTTCATCCCTAGCCTTGAGCTAGTAGTAAGATCATCTTAATCCCATTTTACATACTGTTTAGTTGGTTAAAAGATGATACAAGTAACTAATCATGAAGAACACTAAATATCAAGAACATAATCTTAAACATAAGACTAAAAATCATGATGAATCATATTGTTTAAGTGTTATTATGCTTCTTGATTGTTGATTGTTTGTGATAATGATGTTAAACATCATATGAACTTGCTAGATTTTGATTAAAGACATAATTTAGCAAGATGAGAGGATAATTATGTTATAAATCAAGATGATCATCCTTATGTGAAACATGAACTTGAAGTATGAAATGATTTCTTGAATGATGATGATCAAAGTGTAGTATAAGTCTTGTAAACATGTGATTTTAAAAATGATTTTCTCAGGAAACTAAGTTAAATACAAGATTTACATAAACTTGGTTCTTAAAGAAACTAACCACATTTTTAGTGGTTAATCAAGTGTTGAAACATGTTACTAGCAAGAAAGATTCAAAAAGAAATATTTTTAGAAAATTATTTTACAAGTTGTAAACATCTAAAATCTTCAAGAATGATGTTTTTAAATAAATAACCACACTTTAATGGGTAACTAAACTTACTATACACACTACTAAGTTGCTACAATTTTTTATAAATTTTCAAGTTCATGAAGTTGTGAAAATAGCTTGATTATGGCACTTGGTAAGTATTGTTTGCTTTGTTGATGATTTGTGATGATTTATAAAAGAAAATGATATGCTTTGAAAGCATGGAAACCTCCATTTTTAAGGGGAAACTATGGCAAAAATTTTCTAGAGATTAAATACTTAGAAAAATATTTTTAAACAAATATTTACAAGTATATTTAAGCCATAAATTTTCATATAAAGTATGCCATAAATTTTGTTACAAAAATTACAAAATATTGGAGGTTGGTTTTTGATAATAAAAGTGACTAAATATGTATTTAGGAGAATATATATTTAGATGTCACCATGTGTGTGATTATTTGTATATTATGTGTATTATTTATATTATTTTAGGACTTGAAATAATATAACTCACCAAAATACCAAGAATTATAATACAAAATGTTACCAAAATTCCAAGAAATAGATATGTAATTTATACCCAAAATTTTGGAGTAACCGAACAAGTAATATAACTTACACAAAATATTTCGGAATTAAATTCCCAAGTATATTTTGGTAAACGGTATTTTGGAGATCAAGAAAACAAAAATATGATTTTTGCAAAGTGTTACAAAATATATCATATTTTTTACAAGAAGAAAATATATTATTTTTAAGTGAAGAAAAATATATATGTTTTCTTGAATTACTAGAAAATATATTATTTTTGGAGAAAAATATATATTTTCTCAAACAAATTTAGAATATATTATTTTTGGGTGAAAAATGGATTTATAAATATTTTCTAAGTTAAACTTGAAAATATACTAGGTTTAAATGAAAATACAATTATTTTTGCCAAGGGAAAAATTATAAATAATTTTTCTATGTAAGTTTTCTTAAAATATATATTTTAAGAATATATATTGGTGAATTTTTATTAGAAATATTATTCCGGAAAAACTAATACAAAAATTAAGTATAGGAATACTTAATAAACACAAGAAAATACGTATTCTTGTACGTATTAATACACACCGGAATACGCCACCAATACTTGACAAAATACACAAGGTTAAGAACACATACCCATCCTTGGGGAAAATATTCTTTGATGGATTACAAAACAAATAAGTTAAAATATATTATTTTAACAATTATTCCAAAATGGTTAATAAATATAATTTAAGTTTAAATATTTATTATTTTAACAAATAATTTTATACTTGGAATAATATTAAGACACAAGGAAATGTAACTCAAAGATACTAAATAAGACAAAGGTCAAGGCACGACCCACCCCGTCTAATAAACCGTAGTACGTTTGTGGGTAGTCCTGCACTCTAGAAGAAGCTTTGGGTTATTTGATCGAAGAACGCAAGACTGTGAGTTCATGTCCCCTTTTTCTTTTAATTGTTTTCCTTTTATAACTTCGGGGGTGAAGTACATGTTACAAATTTTTTACAAACGTTTACATATGGTATGGTTAGCTAAGGAATGAACTGTTAGATCATGTGAATTGGTAGGCGCACACTTAAGACCATTAATCCTCGTATATAGACCGAGGGACATGAGTGATAGATCTATTTGGGTGTTGCGAGCCCCACCCATGAGGACCGGGATTTGGCCCATGAGGTGACTATGTCTTCCAGCCCGAAGCCCGGTACAAAATCTGCTAGGTTTGAGCCTTCATACGCCGTTGCACACATATTAATGGCCTTGGAAACCATTAATTGATCTGTTTCCTTGTTGCTTTCATACCGAGTTTACAAATACATACTTACAATGATTACAAAGTTTATTCATGCACACATACAAAACACATGAACTCGCTCAACTTTTGTTGATGTTTTCAAACTACATGTATTTCAGGAAACTAATTATGGATCTGGCGGGCATTCAAGATTTCAAGTCGTGTCATTAATAAAAGATGTCATCCTGTGTTAAAGGGGTTTGGATTGTGTATTTTATCCTGGATAAGATACATGGTTCGAAGCCTAGTTTGTTAGTGTCTTTTGTGAAGTCCGATATGGAACTTAAAAACTTTGTTTGTTATGTACTTTAACTTGAAGTCTCGGTGTGTTATTAAACAACGTTGGATGTAATATTTTGAAACTTAATTATGGATGAACATCTTGGTTTTATCATATAGTTGTTTGTTATGGTTGAATGCAATGATATTAAGCAAGTCACACATAATCACGCTTCCGCAAAAGTCAGGGTGTGACAGTTTAAATACGAACTGTGAGTATACTCGAATCCATTTTCTTTTAACGCACTTTGGGCGTTACATAAGTTCTATATCAAATCACATCAAACACACAATGCAAACACTTTTAACGCTAACCACTCTCGCATGTTATACGTGACTTGATGAATGCTTGTATATTATGTTTACACGGTGATTGTTTGCCTGACACCTTAGCAACGATAGTACTATAGTTTGGACTCAGCACCTATCGTGGACAAGGGTTGTTAAGGGCCTTACTTCACATGTTCATAGTGGTGAAAATGTGTTGCGCATTCTACAACTTGCAGTCATGTCGGTTGCATACGTCATTGTCTGTAGCTTACTTGATTCACATTTCTACGTGTTACATGCTGGTTATGCATAAACGCTTTCGCTATACTAGATGCTATGCAAACTTGTGTACTCACCTTTACACTCTGTGTATTGACTTTATTTTAACGTATATGACAGGTTGATAGGATGCTTATTCTGCTGTGACAAATCAAGTAGCAAGTCTAGAAACTTCATTAAGTAAATCTGAGTTGTCGGAACAGTTATTTGTTTTTGAGACTATTATCTGTAATGGCCGTTATTGCTTGATCTGCTAGTAGTATGGGATATTAACATTAAAGATTTGGTAATTTAATAGTTGTTATGGATTATTCTCTTGAACAATCTGTTTCGCTCAGTGCCATGACCAGATGATTCCGCCATCAGTTGGGGTGTGACAGATTGGTATCAGAGCCATAACTATAGGGAATTTGGAAAGACACGACCTAGTCCGGGTTTGATGTCTTAGGATTGACCTAGTTTATAGTCTAAGTACCAACAGACCGACTTGTGCAAACCTAGTAGGGGTTTCGTACGAGCTCACTTTTGATACTCTCGCTTGAACTCGCTAAAACTACATCTTTGTGCGAACAGCGCATACTACAGCTTCGCGCGAAGGAGGCCTTTCCTAAGGCTGGAAACTACTTAGCCTTTCCTAAGGCTAGCATAATACACACATTTTCGAAAAAACTCGCATAACACCAACGAGTGATTTGAATCGAGATTAGGTGTGAAAACCAAGAACTCTCGATAAAATTCACTCACTCTACGCGTAATTTTTACTCTCAGCACGAGAATCTTCGTTGAGTCAGGAGTGAAATCCATATCTCGGCGAAATTCTACATCTCTATCTCGTGGATTTACCACACTTTCAGGAACAAAGTTGTTAAGTTAGGGGTGAAACCCACATCATATCGACCAGTTCCAATCCCTACTTGGATTTTTCAAAAACACTCACCAAAGTCTCGATGGATTCCAATGACTCGATCCACATGGTAACCGAAGGATGAGTTTCGTTCGCCGTATTTTGGCGAGAGCACAGTCTAGAAGGCCAAAGCGTGTACTCAAAGTCGTTGTGGATAGTCGAATCGCTTTGGGTAGTCAATGCCCTAACACCCATGGCACGCTCTGTTTCGATTCCGAGCTCGCAGCTGCTGATTGTTTGAATTATCGATTTTATGTGTTTATATGTTTATATGTTTCGATTTTGGAGACTATACGCTTTTTCGCTCATCGCTTTATTAAACCACGCACAACTCGCACAACTACCGAATCTCAAATGCTAACTAATCGCAGGCAAACTATGAATTCTCGCACGCTGTACTACTCGCTACGCTACCTGCTATCGCTACACGAAAACACTCGCAACTCTTGAACAAGCATTGCGGCTTGGAAAGATAGGTGAATACGTGCAAAATATGTAGGTGAATACGTGCAAAATATGTGCTTACAAGGACTAAGTCTTTCGGTGCTTATGTGCCTATGAGGATTATGTGCTTACATGACTATGTGCCTACGTGTTAGACGTGTTCCTGATGCTTTATCTAATAATAATAAGTATGGTGGTTAAGCTATGACAACTGGCACTTTTCCATGTATTTCCGTACAATGTGAACAGTAACTTGTGATATATGGTTGTGTATGATGAATTAATTATATGAATGATTTCCTGATTACTTTCAAAGACATACAAAAACATTACATGTTGCATGTTACTTATGATTGTTAAATGCAACTTGAAATAGTTAAATTAGTGCATAGAACAAAACTAGCAAAATAATCAGATGAACTAGAAGTACTGACGGGAGTTCAGTACTTAGACAGATATCATGTTAGGACATAGATTGAGTCCCGGAACCAAGATTTACACTAGAATTCCATGTAGGAAGGTATGTGTTATAAAACTGCCTTCCGAGTGACGATTTAAGCACTAAAAAGTACCCGAAACACACTTTAAATGCAGAATTTTGCAGAAATAAGCAAAATTCAGCAATTTAACATCAAAATATGATGTAGAAATATGGTTTAATTGTCCAGAATAACTTGTAAAGTGTCGGGAATGAAAACTGTCATAAAAAGGTAAATTATAACACACTAAAATGCGCAATTTAGCACCTTAACAAGCCGGTAACCAAACGAACAATCGAACACTACCCGAAACACCAAAATTGAACTAGAAACATTGTTTTAACAACATGAAGCTAGTTATCACCAATAAACATCATATTACATCTCCAAACATCTAAAAACATTAAACCCCTAAATTAACACTTAGAAGGTAACTAACATGTAGCTAATAGTTTGAAACTAACCAAGACCCCCCCCCCTTCATGGACGGTTACATAGGGTCCCACACCCTTTGATTTTCTTGATTATTTTATTGGACATGCTATGAAGATATTAGACATAATATCCAAAGTATAACAATATGTTGGAAGAAAGATACTTAAGGACCATAAGACTTTAACACTTAACACTTAACATTTTCATCATTCAAACTCAACAAAACTCTCTTCTTCCCCTCCATAGTTCATAGCTAAACACCCCTCACTTCCCCTTCATTTTTCTTCCACTGTCCTCTCATTCCAAGCGTACACTAAGGTGAATCAAAGCTACTTAGGAAGGTTGCAAGCAAGGAGAGTTGAAGGACCATATTGGAGAGCTATTAACCACCTCTTTTCTTCTTCATCTTGCATCTTGATCTTCTCTAGCCCTTGTGCTAGTAGTAAGCTCTCTTGATCTTGTTTTTACACTTGATTTTAGTAGTTAAAGTATGTAGTAACAAAATAATCTAAAGATCACACCAAAACAAGAACATGAACATAAACATAAAGCTTGAAATCATGAAGATCTCTAAGTTGTTTAAGTGTATGTGATGAACTTGTTTGTTGATTTCTTGAATGTATGGTGTAGATAACCACATAAAGCTTGCTAGATGATGATTTAAAACATGATCTAGCAAGAATGAGGATGAATCTTGAAAGATCTATGTTAATCATCCTTTATGTTAAGTATGAACTTGAATATGAACATGATTTTGTGAAGGATGATGATTCCTACAAGTTTGAATCTTAAAAATATGAGATTTCAAAAATAAAAGTTTCAAGAAACTAAAGTTTACATCAAGATTTAACATGATTTGGTTTTGAAAGAAAATAACCATGTTTTAGGTGATTAAATGGAACTAGTAAAGTATGTGAAACATGAAAAATTCAAGAAGATGATTTTTTTTTTTGTAAAAGTGTGTCATAAGTTGTAAAGATGGAAATTTTTTAAGAATGAGTTTTATGAAATAAAAACCATGGATTTAGTGTTAGTAAATCATGTTAAAATACTACAAAGTTTTACAAAACTTCAAGTTCATACCATCTTGTAAAAATGCATGTTTATGGCTTATGGTAAGTTATAGAATAATGGTTGATGATTCATGGTGAATTTTTGAAAAAGAAAATGATATGCTAATAAGCATGAAAACCTCCATTTTCAAAGGAAACTATGGCAAAATTTTTGTAAAAATTCAACACTTAGAAAAATATTTTTTTTAAACAAGTGTTTACAAGTAATTTTAGATCATGGATTTTAAATATAAAATTTGCCATAATTTTTGTTATAAAAATTACAAGTATTGGAGGTTGGTTTTTAATAATAAAAATGACTAAGTATATACTTAGGAAAATATATATTTAGAAGTCACAAAAATTATGTGCAACATGTATATTGTGTGTATTAGTTATACTAAAAATTAGGAACCTTGAAAATAATATATCACACCAAAATACTAAAATTTATAATTTGAATTATTACAAAAATCGCAAGAAAAATAAATACAACTTATACCCAAATATTGGATGAATCGGACAATGGACATTTGGACTATATATATATATATATATATATATATATATATATATATATATATATATTCCGGAAATAAATTTGCAACTTGACAAATGTGATAAATGGTATTTTTGAAACCGAAGAAACGGCAAAATATGAATTTTTACAACTATTATGAAATATATCATATTTTGTCAAATTGGAAATATAATATTTTTGAATTGGAGAAAGTATATATTTTCATAAACAACTCAAAAATATATTATTTTGGTGAAAACTAAAAATATATATTTTTCTAAGTTTAATCTTAAAAATATATTATTTTTATGATATATGTGGAAGTATACATATTTTATATCAAATAAAATTTATAAATATTTTTCTATAAAAATTCTCTTAAAATATGTATATTTCAAGAATATAAAGTTGGTGATTTTTAATTGTACAAAATTAATATTCCGGAAAATTTTGCATAAATTAAGTACAAAATACTTAATATATACAAGGAAATACGTATTCCCATATGTATAAATATATACCATCATACACTACCAATACTTGGAAAAATACGCACATACAAGTATACCTATACTTGAAATTGTATATGTGTGAATCATAAAACAAAACAAGTTAAAATATATTATTTTTAACAATAATCCAAATAATTGGATGGGAATAATTTAAGTTAAAATATTCTTATTTTAACTAATATCTATATAATTTGGAATTATATAATTATATAAACAACATACACCAGACGTGTAACTCAAAGTATACCAAAATTCCAAAATAAGTCTTAATAAATAACTAAGGCTAAGAGTCGTTACACGACCAAAGCGTCTAATAAAACTTAGCACGTGTGTAGGTGGTAGTACAACTTAAGGATACTTACTTTGGGGTACACAGGATTACGGACACAAACTTGTGAGTTCATGTCCCCTTTTTCTTTTAACTGTTTTTGGATTTATAACTTTCAGGGGTAGAATACATGTTTCAAAGATTTCAAATGGTATGGTTTAGCTAAGGAATGAACCGTTAGATCATGTGGATTAGTAGGCGCATACTTAAGACCATTAATCTTGTTTAAGACCGAGGGGCAGGAGTGGTAGATCTATCGGGTGTAGCGAGCCCCACTCATGGGTCCAGAAGTCGCCGCATGTAGTGACTATGTCATTCCAGCCGGGTGGACCGGTACAAAATCTGCTAGGTTTGAGCCTTCCTACGCCATTGCACACATATTAATGTCCTTGCAAAACATTAATTGATCTGCTCATAGACGCTTTACATACCGATTATCAAAAGAATTTCTCAAATGTTTACAAGATTATCTGGAACTCATACAAAACACATGAACTCGCTCAGCTTTTGTTGATGTTTTCAAATTACATGTATTTTAGGAAACTAAATGGTTCTTGCGGTGTTCGAAATTGTTTTCAAGAAGTGAATTACAAGATTCGTTGTCATCCATTTTTGATGGGTTGTAATTTAACTTGAAGTTGTGTTGGTTCAAACTTAACAACTTATGTTTGTAACAATTTTAAAATTATGAATGGATGAACATCATTTTAGTCATATAGTTGTTTATTATAATCGTATGCAATGAAAATTGATCAAGTCACACGAATATGCTTCCTCAAAAGTCAAGGTGTGACGGGTTGGTATCAGAGCTTCGATTGTAGTGAACTAGGATTCATTCTCGAGTCTAGACTACAATCACTAGGATTCTCTCACGAAAACATTTTTACAACAAACAAAAAAGGTTTTTCATTGCATTTCCGAAAGCGCCAATATCCATGAATCAAACATTTTTCAAAGGAAAGACAAAGCAAGGACATTAGTAGGGAGGGAGAATGCCCCGACTAATGTGCCAATTGAGGTATAGTCTATGTGAGATAGACTTGTCGAAGACGAAATGACCCACGAAAGAACAAACGAGAGTTATATGTGACATGTTGCATTTATTTTCCTGTATATAATAAGTAATATTATTATTCATTAATATATATGCATATATGTGTACGGAATAATTATTGTCGGGAATGAGATGCCTTCGACTTCGAATACTAGTATTTGTGACAACCCGAGCTTTCAAGGTCTTTTCTCGACACATTGCTTGTTTTCACAACTGTGTTTTATAATTCGTTGCGTTGTAACAGATGCGCGTTTGTTATATGATTATTTTGTTATTATTTGGTCTTATGATTAATGAATTAGATTAAGACTTTGTAAACTCATTAACTGTTTGATAGACTTAACCCTTGCACTCTCACATTTGACGAAACATTGGACCCCCGTTGCAACCCGAACTCGAGGAAACTTAGGGAGTTTCGTCGCCCCATTGATGTTTCGTCGTTGCCGAGATGGGCTTTTGGCCCAGGTGAGGCCCAATCACACATCAGTTATATTTACCCCCTTATTCGAATAACTTTACGTACGATCACAACCGGCGAAACCCTAGGCACTCTCTTCTCTCCTTTGCACCCGACGGCAGCCATCATCCCTCTCGAGTTCTTGCTAGTTTCATCTAGTAACCGGTTAGTATGCGATTGTCTGATTAGACCTGCTTGTTACATTGTTTGATTGTTTTGTGTGATGATAGAGGCTGTGCTCTCATATGTATCAATTAGGGTTTTGATGTTCTGCTGCTAATCTATTGGACTAGATCTTTCAGGATAAGAACTCTATGATGGTATTCATTCATGCCCACTGCTCAGAGTCAATGTTTGTGTTTGATGTTTGTATTACATGTTGTACGTTGTTTATGAATATTAAAAGAATGTGTGATTCGGATACGTATGTGACGATGATTTGGCTATATAGAGTTCATGATTAAGTGATGTTTTCAATTGATTGTTTTGACATGAATAGGAACAGTATCAGTTAGGGTTTCTGTGGGGGCATGTTAACTGGTAATGGGACGAAACCACCCTGTCGACGAAAAACCCTGGAGTTTCGTCACCTGTCTGTCGACGAAAGATGAGGTGTTTCGTCGGCCTTCCTCACGACGAACCATGGTGTTTCGTCGGCTTGTCTCTCGACGAATAGTGATGTTTCGTCGGCTGTTATATCGGCAAAACTTGGTGATAGTTCGTCGTTCGGACAAAGTCTAACAAACAGACTATAGCTTAGAACATGTATCATAATGAATAACTATATGTTGAGTTTTGCCTATGAATGATGTTAGTTATGACTGGGGAAAACATGATTCGGATTTGAACAACACACTTAACTGTTGAATTCTGTTACGAAACATACATGTGGGTTTCGGATTTGCATGAGTAGAATAATTGTTATGTACCATTCGGTGATTGTTGCATGAATGCACACTATGATTATGATCCATACGTAAACTTTATGAATGTAAACTGGTTTCGTATACGTGAATACCATAGGCTGTGACTGTTTAAGTGTGAACAAGTAACTAATCATACCGAGCAAACCAAGGTGAGTTCACTTCTCTCAAAACAAGCATGCGTCCGGGGGGGACAATCAAACTGAAAAAACTTGTAAACGGATTTTCGTAAACCCATATCCTTGTAGGGGATATGAGGCGGTTTTCAAATACCCACATCCTTGTAGGGGAAGTGAGGCGGATTTCACATACGCATATCCTTGCAGGGGATATGCAACAACTTTTAGTAAATGTGAAGGTTGGATAATACACTCACTCTCTATCACTTAAGTCCCATCATTACTACCGGGTTAGTTACTTGTAGGGCAACGGGGTTATTAGTTGATAGCGCTATTAGGTTTGGCACCCTCACAACGTACCTGGATAGGACGGGCGTGAACTAATAACTTTAAATCATGACCAATGTTTGATAGAGCATTGGGGAAGGGCAAAAAGGGTCGTCTGCGGTAATGAGTTATTATCAACTTTTTTTTTTTTTGGGTAAAGGGTTACCCCGGTGATTTTATATATTCACAAACATAACAGAACAAGTAGTAAGGAAAACCCTTACTAGTTCAATCATGAGACATGCCTCATGAAAGTGGAAACAATCGAAACATAAGAGACTATCACAACTAAAAGAGAGACACTACTAGACTAACATCTAGAAAAAATAGACAAAACAATCACTCAGCCTCCATCATCTGCGAGTGTATCACCATGGATCTCCCACTTCTCAAGAAGTATCCTCACTTTAGAAGTATTCTTGAACTTTAAACCCATCAATTTGTATCGGATAGTGTCAAAGATCGAAGCACATATACTTTCTGGTGGCCTTGCATGATTCTTGAATAAACGATGGTTTCTTTCTCGCCATATAAGATAAGCAGAAGCAGCCACAATCAAACGAGCCACTAGGTTAGCAGCAGATTTTGACGTAGCCCGATGCCTTAGCCACTCGATAACAACACTCCACCTAGGTTCCACCATGCCCATACCTGCTTTTGCACGAATCATCTCCCAAACCTTAGCCGAAAACTTGCACTCAAAAAATAAATGGTCATGTGAGTCAATATTTTCGTAGCATAAGAGACAGCACATCATATTCATGTTCTTTCTCCTTGTAGTATTCCATTGGAGGATTTTATCCTGAGTAGACAATTTACGCCGCATAATAAGCCACATAAAGAAAGCATGGCGAGGGATACACTGCGAAAACCAAACAATAGTAGACCAATCCACCTCTGGCTTGCTAGCTCTGATTGAATTCCATACGCCTGAGGAAGAGTAATCACTAAGCTCATTCCCATGTTTCCAAAGCAAACGATCTTGTATATTATCATGTCGATGAATCTGATCAAGCTGTATTAGAACTGGGTAAGTGTCTCTCCAAGCATCAGGCCATAACCATGAACCATTAAAAGACATATCAGCTACTGTTGCCTGTAACGAAAAACCCTCCCTCGTGATAGTTCTAGGTGATAAAAAAGAGCTCAAAGGACCAATAACACTCCAATTGTCATGCCAAACTGAAGTAGTTCTACCATCACCAATTTTTGACCAGAAATAACCTCTGATCAGCGGACGAAGTTGTAACAATTTCCTCCAGCTCCAACAACAATTTAGGACCGGTTTACAATCCCAGAAATTACGGCCCTTTAACGTGTACGAGTGAATCCAAGAAACCCACAACGACTCACGGCTAGTAAGGATACTCCAAACATGTGAAACCATAAGCGCTTTATTAACATCATGAATCCATCTTATACCCAACCCTCCTTCCAGCTTAGGAACACAAATAGAATTCCAAGACACCTTGGCTTTCCCACGTTGATAATCACCATGAGACCAAAGGAAGTTCCGCATTTTTGCTTCTAAATCATAAATGATCCGAACGGGTAAGATAAAAACTGAAGACCAATAGACATGCATGGCTGATAACACTGAAATAATAAGCTGTAATCTACCAGCAAACGATAAAAGCTTGTTCTTCCAGTTATGAATACGCTGATCCAAACGCTCAACCAGAATACTGCAATCCTTATATAGGAGACGAGAAGATAATAAAGGAACACCCAGATAACGAACCGGAAGATTCCCCTCCACAAAGGGAACTGTACTAAGAATAGCCATTTTAACATGATCCGGAACATTACAGAAAAAACCCGTACTTTTTTTAGAGCTAGGAATCAAACCCGACATTTTAGAAAAATCCTTAAGAGAGTTCATAATGCACCTAGCCGAATCAACATCTCCTCTAGCAAACAAGAATAAGTCATCCGCAAAACATAAATTAACAATCTGTTGCTTTTCACACTTATTACGGAACCTGAAAGAGGAATCAATCCTAGTCATATGTTGCAGAATACAGGTTAGCACTTCCATAACAAGCGTAAATAGGTACGGGGATAGAGGGTCACCCTGTCTTAAACCCCGCTTACCTTCAAAAAACCCATAAACATTGCCATTGATACAAACCGAATATGAAGTAGTAGACACACATACCATAATCCAGTTCACCATAAGTTGATGGAAACCAAAACCCACAAGAACTTGTTTTAGAAATCCCCAATCGACTGTATCATACGCTTTCTGAATATCAACCTTAAACGCACACCTTGGAGGGCCAAAATTCCTATGATAATTGTGCATCAGTTCCTGAGTAAGCAGAATATTATCCGATATTTTCCTACCCGGAACAAACGCCGACTGATTAATACTGACAATACCATTCAAAGTATCTTTTATCCGATCTACTAACACCTTGCTAATGCACTTGTAAATGACATTACAAAAAGAAATCGGACGGTAATCAGTAACTCTCGATGGAGTGGTGATCTTCGGAACTAGTGCAAGAAGAGTGTGGTTTAACTGCTTCAAAAGTTTCCCCGTATTGAAAAAATCAAGAACCGCATTAGAAATATCACTACCCACAATATCCCAGGCATGCTTAAAAAAGGCCGCCGTGAACCCATCAGGCCCCGGAGCTTTATCATTACCAATCGCAAACATAGCCAACTTTATTTCTTCAATCGTAATAGGCCGAACCATGTTATTTGCTACTACCGAATCTAACTTTTTAGTAAACAATTCAGGAGAAGGATCCAACGATACCTGGTCTTGACATCCCAAAAAACTCTCATAATGACTAACTAAAGCATCCGGAACTTTATCACCATCATAAGATGTACCATTAGCATCAAATATAACCTGTATACGGCTCCGATGGTTCCTACTTTTCAATGAGTTGTGGAAATAAGCTGAATTCGAATCCCCTGCCCGCAACCATTCCACTTTCGATGTTTGTTTCAAGAATCTTTCTTCATCTAGACAAGCTTCCTGGAATTCACACAACACTTTTGCTTCTTCAATCCTAAGCTCCTCATTACTTGGGTTCTGGTCAATCTCCTTCTGCATATTTTCAAGTTTACTACGAAAATCGACAAATTTTTTATGTAAATTACCTTGAGCAAACAAAAGGGATCTGAGAGGAGTTTTCAGCGATCGCAACTTCTTCATAACTTGAAACTGGTATACACCAGTTATCGAAGTATCCCACTCAGTTTTAACGATTTCCAAAAACTTCGGCTTAAACACTAAGAAATTTGCAAACTTGAAAGGTTTCGGTTTGGGTTTAGCACCTTTCGGAAACTTTAAAATACACGGGCAGTGATCTGAAACTCCATATGGCTGAAACAAAGCAACCGATTCTGGAAATTCAGTGACAAATGGAGTGTTACCCAAAATCCGATCAATTTTCTTAAGCAAACCCACTCCCTTCTTCGGCTTTTGGTTCCAAGTAAAGTGCATACCCACACAATTAATGTCAAACATTTCAATATCCTCCACGCACTCCTTAAAATCTCTCATACCTGGAGTAATAGTAGAGACACCAATAGACTTATCTTCCAGGTTAAGAGCTGAATTAAAGTCTCACATTATAACCCAAGGATCATTATTAACCAGCACTTTATGCATTTTAAGTTGATGCCATAACACCCTACGAGTTACATAATAGTTTGCCGCATAGACAATCGAACAAAACAGCTTCCTCCTATCAACTTTAAAAATAACCTGCACATGCATAACTTGAGTATCTTGAGATATTACCATGACATCCACAACCGCCGGGTCCCACCCAAGAATTATGCGAGTCCCCTTCTGACAACAGCCCCCGTTAGAAGTCCAGTCCCAATTCCAAAAGACAAAACTACACACTCTACTCAGATTATTCACATCCACATGAGATTCAAGAATCGCACATAAGCTAACATTATTATTCATAACAACCTGACGAACCTCCTTTTGTTTCAGAGGACGGTTCAATCCCCTAATGTTCCATGTAGCAAAACTAACCATTTAAAACCGGTGAATTAGGAGTGCTTGCCCCTTTTTTTGTTGTGGTTCCATGATTATCTTCTCTAATAAATTCATTCGTTTCATTGAAAACTTCCACTACCTCCTCATCATCCGAATCCTCATGATCCATACCCACTACACCTCCTGTTTTACTAGACTCCCCTTCATCGGTCCTCAGAACATCAAACGGATTGTTTAAAACAACATTACTGGCTGTCACACCCCCAAAATCCACACGCGGAGTACCACCGCTTGGAGGCGTGACATGACCAGGATCAAGCCACCAATCATATTGAACATAAGTATATAGTAAAAGTCATTCATCAATACGATAGGTGTTTCCAAAACCAAATATAAACAAGGGTGTAGCGGAAGCAATAATGTAAGACCCAACATAAGTTTAAGTACAAAATGTCATAAAGTTTAACAAGACATTCACGATCCATGCAACGACCGTGCCTCCCGTGCAAGCTCCAAAAGTACCTAAGGTCCTGCAAGGCATGTAACAGAGAGTCAACAACTAGTTGAGCGAGTTCACAGTTAGTTATTCAGCTATAGAATTCGTTTCGTAAATCAGTTGTTCGTTTTGTAAACCATGTTTCTTATTAATTCCCATCGCGGTCCTCCAGACATCTGTGCGAAGGTTAGTGGCCGTATCGCGGTCCTCCAGACATCTGTGCGAAGGTTAGTGGCCGTATCGCGGCCTTTTCAGGCATCTGTGCGAAGATTAGTGGGGGGCTTCCCATGTGTAGACTAGTCGTATTTGTACGTGCCCTTCTTAATCCAAGGACCGTAGCGAGTGTGAGTGTACGTAGGTTTTACGTACGTTAAGGTTGTTGTCCTACCTAAGGAGGACGAACGTACGTTAAGGTTGGTGTCCTACCCAAGGAGGACGAACATACGTATTCTACCCAAGGAGAATACGCAGGATTAATATTGGCATCCTACCCATGGAGGATGGCGGTACATATCCTACCCAAGGAGAATATGTAGGTTCCATTTTTATTTCTTAACCCATTCCCAAACCACCGGGAATCCCATGCCTTAGAAAGAGTGTGAACTCACCTTGTTTGCTCGGTATGCTAAGTTAAGTGCTCACAATTAATCAGTCAAGTCCTATAGTGCACGTATACTCAATCAGTTCACATTGTTTGTAAAGTTTCACATGTAACTATCATCACAGTAAAATCACAAAGTGTGTTTGACAGTTATTATTATGTAACATACAAACAGTTAATTGCATCCATACAGTTCATGTACCACATCAATAACTTTACAGTTTCTTCCAGGATAGATACCCAATAATACACTTAACAGGGTTAACAGTTTAGCTGAATTAATGCATCTATCAGAGTTACACAGTTAACAGAGTTGACATGAATCAGAACTATTAACTAACTGTGTTTCATGCTTCACTTAACAGAACTAATAAGGTTAACAAGTTAATAACTTAATCAAGTTAATAAATTAACAAACTAAATAACCCAGCAAAGTTAACCAGCTTAACAGTGTTTTCATGTTTGACAGAACCCAGTAAACTAACTGGAGTTAACTTAACTAACTGAGTTAATTATTAACAGTTTAGTAAAACATAAAACATATGGGACGAAATCACTAGGTATTCAAATTCCCTCCTTGGCCGAAATCCCTTACTGCCGAAAACACTAGGTGGGCCGAAAACCCTTTATGGGCCCATACACAAGCCGAAATCACTCCCTGGGCCTAGAACACTTGGGCCAAAACTGTTTTGGGCCGAAATCACTTATGTGATTTCGTCCAGCTTATAATGGTGGGGTGTTTTCGTTGAACATCATCATCTTCCACAATACTTACTGTAACTTATAAAACCCAGCAACTCTAATCTACTAACAGTTACATGATCTGTTATACTTGAAATCATTTAAATCAAATATGTAACAAATACATTACCAAATCATTGTGAAATCCAGAACATATTTCAATCAGTTTATCATTCAATAACATATACCCACTGTTGATCCAAACATCCAAGATACAGACAGTTTAGAGATAATAATTATCTAGCAAGCACACAATGATAGATCACATAATCACATATATAAATAATGATTAAACCTCCAAAATCATACAATGTGCAACTTAAACAACTGAGCATGAAGATCACTAACCAAGAATTAAACAGAGGTTTGGCTTCAAAATGAGGAATTCTGTTTGTGGGTTTCAGAGATAGAGAGAGAAACAAAGTGATAAGATAAGGTTTGGTAAGTAGAAAACTTCTCCGAGAAGGTTTGTTTATAAAAAGATTATATAAAATATCTCAATACTGGGCCAAGGCCCATCTCTGATTTCGTGGGTCAACAATGGACGAAAACACATAAGGTGTTTTCACCACTTGGGTGATTTCATGGGTACTTGTTTTCAGTAAGAGTTCCATCTGTTTAACATGGTAATTAATACAAAACCTTATTAACACACACTCACATATAATAAATATTATGGATCCCAAGTATAAAATTTCAATCGAAATACGATATAACGTATTACAAATGTAAGCGTTGTGAAACAACGAGTCGTGTAAACAAACAACATAAAAAAAAATTAACGTGCACTAAATGCGAAGATGGAAATCTTGGAAACTCGAGTTGTCACATTATCCCCAACTTGAAAGAAATTTCGTCCCGAAATTTAGCATGCGGTTACTGAGGAAGCTAGGTAAGTTATCATTTTCTGGTTTTCCTGGGGTGTCACATCATTCCCCCGTTGGTTTGGAATTTCTTCCCGAAATTCTGTAGTAGCTTCAGCCTCAGTAGTAGTTGCATTGTTTTCGAACAACTGGGGATATTTGAGTTCCATTTGGTCTTCGCGTTCCCAGGTGAACTCTGGGCCACGACGGGAGTTCCAACGAACTCGAACAAGAGGTATTCTGGTGTTCTTGAGGACCTTAACATCCCGGTCCGTGATTTCAACTGGTTCTTCGACGAAATGCAACCGTTCGTCGATAGTGAGCTCCTTCAGAGGAACTATGTGGGTCTCATCTGACAGACACTTCTTCAGATTCGACACGTGAAAGACGTTGTGAACTGCACTGAGTTCAGCTGGTAAGTTCAGTCTGTAGGCCACTTTGCCTATTTTCTCAATGACTTCAAATGGTCCAACGTATCGTGGATTGAGTTTGCCCCTTTTGCCAAAACGAACAACACCCTTCCAGGGTGAAACTTTGAGTAGTGCTCGATCCCCAACCTGGAACTCGAGTAGTTTCCTGTCTTTATCGGCGTATGCTTTCTGACGGTCACGAGCTGCCGCCATGCGTTGTCGTATTTGAGCAATCTTTTCAGTAGTATCAACTACCATTTCTGGACCTGTGATCTGATTGTCACCCACCTCTGCCCAACAAAGAGGTGATTGGCATTTACGCCCGTACAATGCCTCAAATGGAGCAGCTTTAATGCTGGTGTGGTAACTGTTGTTGTACGAAAATTCCACAAGTGGCAGATGTTTTTCCCAGCCCTTGCCAAAGTCAATTACGCACGCCCGAAGCATGTCTTCTAGAGTTTGAATAGTGCGCTCAGACTGCCCATCTGTCTGAGGATGATAAGCTGTGCTCATGTCTAGACGAGAGCCAAAAGATTTGTGCATTGCTTGCCACAGTTCTGAAGTAAAACGTGCGTCACAATAGAGGTGGGCACCCCGTGCCTCGAGACAACTTCCTTAAGGTATACGTCTGCTAGAGTGGAGAACTTATCCGTTTCCTTGATAGCCAGGAAGTGAGCAGACTTTGTGAGTCGATCCACGATCACCCAAATAGTATCATTTCCGCGCTGAGATCTAGGTAGGCCAGTAACAAAATCCATGGAAATTTGTTCCCATTTCCATTGTGGTATCTCAGGCTGTTGGAGTGGGCCTGATGATTTCTGATATTCCGCTTTGACTCTCGCACAAGTCAAACACTTGCTAACGTAAGTTGCTATGTGGGCCTTCATGCTAGGCCACCAATATGTAGTTCTGAGGTCGTGGTACATCTTTTCCGAACCAGGATGTACTGAGTAGCGAGACTTATGAGCTTCATCCATTACAAGCTCGCGTAGGTTGCCATAGTGTGGGACCAGATGCGTCCTGTTACATAGTAGGCGCCGTCTGCCCTTTGTTCTAACCCTTGCCTTGAGCCGCGTAGGGCTTCAGCCCTGACGTTTTCCGGTTTCAATGCTTCTACCTGAGCATCTCGTATCTGTGAAGGAAGACTGGACTGAATAGTGAGTTGCAACGCTCGTACACGCCTAGGTGTAGTATCCTTTCTACTGAGGGCATCGGCCACCACATTGGCTTTGCCCGGATGGTACTTTATAGCACATTCGTAATCGTTCAGTAACTCGACCCATCGACGTTGTCTCATGTTCAATTCTTTCTGCTTGAAGATATGCTCAAGACTCCTGTGATCGGTGTAGATGGTGCACTTGGTGCCATACAGATAATGTCGCCATATCTTGAGTGCAAAAACAACGGCTCCCAGCTCTAAATCGTGTGTAGTGTAATTCCGTTCGTGAATCTTAAGTTGACGTGAAGCATAAGCAATAACTTTATCCCGTTGCATCAACACACATCCAAGACCTTGGATAGATGCATCGCAGTAGACTACAAAATCGTCCGTGCCTTCAGGCAATGAGAGTATAGGTGCGCTACAAAGTCTATCCTTTAAGTGCTGAAACGCTGTTTCCTGTGTATCACTCCAACGGTAAGCAACACCTTTCTATGTCAGTAATGTAAGCGGCTGTGCAATCTTTGAGAAGTCTTTGATGAACCGTCTATAATAACCCGCCAAACCCAAAAATTGGCGTATTTCGGTTGGTGTGCGAGGTGCAGGCCAGTTCTTGATCGAATCTACCTTGGATGGATCGACATGAATCCCATCCTTGTTCACCACATGGCCTAGAAAGTGGACTTCACGAAGCCAGAAGTCGCATTTTTAAAACTTAGCGTACAGTTGTTCCGTTCGAAGGAGTTCCAAAATAAGTCGTAAATGATGCTCGTGTTCCTCTTGACTCTTCGAATAGATCAGGATGTCGTCGATGAAAACAATGACGAACTTGTCAAGATAAGGTTTGCACACCCTGTTCATAAGATCCATGAAAACCGCAGGCGCGTTCGTTAGCCCGAATGGCATGACCAAAAACTCGTAATGGCCGTAGCGAGTTCTGAATGCTGTTTTGGAGACGTCCTCCTCCCGGACTCTCAGTTGATGGAAACCTGACCTCAGGTCAATCTTTGAGTAATAGCTCGACCCTTGCAACTGGTCGAATAAGTCGTCGATGCGTGGAAGTGGATAGCGATTCTTCACGGCCACCTTGTTCAGTTCGCGGTAATCTATGCACATACGAAAGGTACCGTCTTTCTTCTTCACAAATAATACTGGAGCTCCCCAGGGCGAAGAGCTAGGACGAATAAAGCCCTTATCCAAGAGCTCTTGCAGTCGCTTCGATAGTTCTTCCAATTCTGATGGAGCTAAGCGATACGGTGCGCGAGCTATAGGTGCTGCCCAGAACTATAGGAATGAGGTCGATAGAGAACGTCTAACCAGCGAGGATAAGATTACAACCCTGAACTATGAGTGGCCTCTAGACTTCTACCATTAGCTAACACTACGACAGGTTTGGTGTTCAAGGGAGTTGGTGTATGTTTTAACATTTGGCTAACTTTTAGAGACATAAAATTGGTATTCGCACCCGAATCAAACAATACAGTAACATAAAAGTCGTCAAGAAGAAACTTACCCAGAACTACGTTGGGATCATTCCTTGCGTCACCCTAACCAATCACGTAGTTTTTGCTGTTCTTGAGTTACAGGACGTGAGTTTCGACAATCCTTAGCCTCATGACCTATCTTGAGGCACCTCTGACAATGACCCTTGTTGCACTGACCGCTGTGGTGCCTATTGCATCTGTTACACTTTGGATGATTTCCTCGATATCCACTCTGCCCACGACTACCAGAAAATTGCTGACTGGGACTCTGATAGTCATCTATCTTCTGCTGCTGCGCCAGAGGCTGAACCGGAATTAATCCCTTGCTCAAGTTTCCATCCCGCTTGCGTTTGTTGTCACTAGAAGCACATGTAGTAGCAGCTTTAACACGTTCCGGTAGTTTTTTTTGTTCTACTGCCTGGTCTGTGAGACGATGAGCAAGCCGAGTGACTTGCTGGATAGTGCCAAGATTTGCTGCGGTCACATGACTCTGAATTTCGGGCACCAGACCCTTGAGATACTGCTCGATGCGTTTGGTGGGAGGGTCTACCATAGTAGGACAAAATGTGGCTAATTCATTTGATCTCTTCGTATAAGCCTCAATTTCAAACCCCGTCATTTGTAAGTTGAGGAACTCCACCTCTAGTTTGTGGATGTCTTCCCGACTGCAAAACTCTTCCTTAACTAGGTCCTTGAACTCGTTCCAGGGGGTGGCATTAGCCGCTGCCAGCCCTAACATTTGAACCTGTGTTTCCCACCAGGTTAATGCAGCACCTTCGAGTGTTCCAGTAGCAAACTTTACTCTACGGGACTCAGGGCAATCACGCACCTCAAGTCAGTTTCGAGCCTCTCGAACCAACGGAGTAGGCCTACAACTCCCTCAGTACCTCTAAAGGTACTAGGTCGGCAATCCTTGAGATTTTTGAAGGTGCAAACAGGTGGCTGAGCGTGTTGACCTCCTGCTTGTATGGTTGCGAGTGCCGCAGCAACTCGTTCGTTAATGAGAGCCATCAACTGGGCTTGAGTCAAGTTGATACATCCGGCCATGATCTTCATAGCAAATATGACATAAGTAAGAGAGGTTCGCGAGTAGTGCGATGACAGAAGAGAGTAAGCACACAAGTGTTCTCATGCAATAGTGTTACGTTAATCTAAGCATACCCTGAGCAAAGTTCTATGCAATTCTAGCAAGTAGGCAATAAAACATATACCATATTACCTAGGATGTTGAGTCTTGCACGTGGAGCGAGGCGTCGTTGTGGATCGTTGAGCACTGTTTCGGTTATAGTCTGGTTTTAATAAAAACGTTTTCCCCTTATTAAAACCGAGTTCTCTATAACCAATGGCTCTGATACCAATCTGTCACACCCCCAAAATCCACACGCGGAGTACCACCGCTTGGAGGCGTGACATGACCAGGATCAAGCCACAAATCATATTGAACATAAGTATATAGTAAAAGTCATTCATCAATACGATAGGTGTTTCCAAAACCAAATATAAACAAGGGTGTAGCGGAAGCAATAATGTAAGACCCAACATAAGTTTAAGTACAAAATGTCATAAAGTTTAACAAGACATTCACGATCCATGCAACGACCGTGCCTCCCGTGCAAGCTCCAAAAGTACCTAAGGTCCTGCAAGGCATGTAACAGAGAGTCAACAACTAGTTGAGTGAGTTCACAGTTAGTTATTCAGTTATAGAATTCATTTCGTAAATCAGTTGTTCGTTTTGTAAACCATGTTTCTTATTAATTCCCATCACGGTCCTCCAGACATCTGTGCGAAGGTTAGTGGCCGTATCGCGGTCCTCCAGACATCTGTGCGAAGGTTAGTGGCCGTATCGCGGCCTTTTCAGGCATCTGTGCGAAGATTAGTGGGGGGCTTCCCATGTGTAGACTAGTCGTATTTGTACGTGCCCTTTTTAATCCAAGGACCGTAGCGAGTGTGAGTGTACGTAGGTTTTACGTACGTTAAGGTTGTTGTCCTACCCAAGGAGGACGAACGTACGTTAAGGTTGGTGTCCTACCCAAGGAGGACGAACATACGTATTCTACCCAAGGAGAATACGCAGGATTAATATTGGCATCCTACCCATGGAGGATGGCGGTACATATCCTACCCAAGGAGAATATGTAGGTTCCATTTTTATTTCTTAACCCATTCCCAAACCACCGGGAATCCCATGCCTTAGAAAGAGTGTGAACTCACCTTGTTTGCTCGGTATGCTAAGTTAAGTGCTCACAATTAATCAGTCAAGTCCTATAGTGCACGTATACTCAATCAGTTCACATTGTTTGTAAAGTTTCACATGTAACTATCATCACAGTAAAATCACAAAGTGTGTTTGACAGTTATTATTATGTAACATACAAACAGTTAATTGCATCCATACAGTTCATGTACCACATCAATAACTTTACAGTTTCTTCCAGGATAGATACCTAATAATACACTTAACAGGGTTAACAGTTTAGCTGAATTAATGCATCTATCAGAGTTACACAGTTAACAGAGTTGACATGAATCAGAACTATTAACTAACTGTGTTTCATGCTTCACTTAACAGAACTAATAAGGTTAACAAGTTAATAACTTAATCAAGTTAATAAATTAACAAACTAAATAACCCAGCAAAGTTAACCAGCTTAACAGTGTTTTCATGTTTGACAGAACCCAGTAAACTAACTGGAGTTAACTTAACTAACTGAGCTAATTATTAACAGTTTAGTAAAACATAAAACATATGGGACGAAATCACTAGGTATTCGAATTCCCTCCTTGGCCGAAATCCCTTACTGCCGAAAACACTAGGTGGGCCGAAAACCCTTTATGGGCCCATACACAAACCGAAATCACTCCCTGGGCCTAGAATGTAACAACTGTGCTTGTAATCACTATGAACAGTTATGTTATCAATAAAACAATGTTATTTGATCACAATGTTTGTTTTGTTATGTTTTACATTTTTCATGTTTTGACTTTTGTTCAATTTCAAACTCTACATCGCTTTCTGGAGAGTTATACGCAAACTAGTGCGTAAACGTACTCAGTTTAATGCGAGAAATACTCCGGAACATCAACATATACTCAACATACCTTAAATAACCTTTACATAACTTAGAAATAAGTTTTAAAGGCTTTGGTATGGCAAAAACAAGTTAATTCGCTTACAGGGACTAAATATGACAAACTGCGAAAGTATGTCAATTTGAACTGTAACGAACATTCCGGAACCTAACCATAAGTTAAACACACCTTAAATATCCTTTACATAGCTTAGAAATAGGCTTTGAGGGGTTCGGTGTGCTAAAATAAACTTTTGGGTCATTCAGGGACTAAAAGTGTCAAAAAGTGCACAAGTTTGCATTTTCGCGCATAACATACGTTCTGAATACATCCGGACATCCAAAAAATTTATGTAAGCACCAAAATATTTTATTTTAGTGTTTGGCATAAGAAAAATCCATTCGTCGCGCAATTTGGATCGTTTTTCGCGCTTATGCGCATTCCGTCGTAATTAACCGAACATCGCGATCGTACGACCAAACGAACGTTGGTGACCGACTGGATAATATTTAAATCCCACAAATATTCTGTTATGATTAAAATCTTATTTTAATCAGGTCCGTGTTGAAAAATAAATTAAAACGCCTAAAAACGTTATTTTTCAAAGTTTAAGCGCGTACCGTGTGTTTCTGCGCAACACAGTGCTTCTACTGCAAAACGCAGACAACGCAGCCAGTCCTGGCAACTGAAATTTATTTCAGTAATAACTTGGCGAGTTTATTTTTATAGAGTAATAAAAATAATTTAGAACGCCATAAACCGGGATTTAAACGCTAGATAAAATACCCGGTACCCAGTTAAATACCCGTCCTAGCCATATACTAGGAATATGCTTGGCATATGCTTGGAATATGCTAAGGTATATGCTTGGAATATGCTAAGGTATATGCTTGGAATATGCTAAGGTATATGCTAGGAATATGCTTGGAATATGCTAGGAATATTCTAGGAATATTCTATATGGAAAAACTATAAATACCCACCATATGTTTCATTCATAATCACTAGAAATTTGATTTGAGAAACTCTAAGTTGAAACACTAGTTTCATACCTGAGATTTTCGAATCGAGTTTAGCATTCGGGGACCCTTCGTAAGTATTCTTTCGTTCTTTTCCTTATTTTTACTGCTTTTCGAGTCAGAAAGTCAAACTTTGTTTGACTTTCAGCGTTGACCAGTAATGGTCAATGCGAAGTTCGGTTGAACTTCGCAACGTGATTGTAATCACGATGGTCATAGTCCCTTGGGACTATGCCTACTGATTACCACGTTGTCTAGGGTCGTAGGGTAGGCGATCTAATAAATCGCCTATACCTTCGAACCCGACCCATTTGGTCGATCATTAGGATCCGACCAAATACATTAGGTGACCATAGTAGGTAGGGAATAACCTTCCGAGGTTATACCCTATGGTCACATCGTTTAAGTAGTTGTATGATAGGTAGTTTATATGCCTTAGGTAAATTACCAGAATACCCTTTTTCATGTATAATTGGTAATTAAGCATATGTAACCTAAACCTTTGTCACATAGCTGATTATGTAACATGTTTAGGCATATAACACTTGTCATAGGACTAGTTAGGCGGTCCGAACGCGTTTCACGCGCACGACACGTTAAAGTAGCATAAGCTTCCTAAACGGGTCGTAATGGGTCGTAAACAATTATGTTAAGTTTCATTTAGCATGTAGGCTTTGTTAAACCAAATGACACGAGTCTCTACACTCGTTTGGTTTACGAAACCTCATTCTATCCAATCATCCGATTAAGGTCCGGTTATTAACATAGTTACCTATATTAGGTGTCGTTTGATTTCGAGATCTATAGCATTACTTGGTGGTTATCTTTAGACAACTGAGCAATCTCAAGTGAGTACATAGACCCCTCTTTTACTGTTTTCCAAACTGTTTTGGGGTGGAACACATGTGCCTACTTGTTACTTTCATGCTTTCCTGTTTTCACATCATATACCGGTTATGTTTGTTAGTACATTATAGTACATGATTTCATTTCATTTTATGCTAGGTGTGCCCATTGTGTGCATTACTTAGTACATCGTTTTACATGACATTTCACGCTATGTATGTTCATTTGATTACATACTTAGTGCATTGTTTTCACATGCTTACATTTTGGTATGACATTTGGTTTGTTTACATGGGACAATACATTCATTAACATTAGCTACGCCGTTCGTTAGTAGGTAGTGGTACCATAGGAATTGACAACTCCCGTTCCGGACATCCCAGGGAAAGGGGACAGAAAGGAATGACCGAATTCGATGATATAAGACAGATAGACCTTTAATTTGTTTAAAGGGTTTATCACCACAGTCACAAGGCTTGGATGTATGCATTTTCACAATACCGTATAAATGTTCATATTAAATAGTTGCATGCATTTACACAAAACATAACTTTGATTTAAACCAAGTTTTACTTCAATACTTTGTTTTTGTGCATATGGTTTAGTTGAGACATTTCACTTGCCATACATGACATTTTGACATAGACATTTTACACAAAGACATTTGACATGGATATTTGACATAGACATTTGACATGGATATTTGACATAGACATTTGACATGGATATTTGACATAGACATTTGACATGGATAATTGACATAGACATTTGACATGATTTACACTTGACATATTATTCAATACATTTGACAATTTGTTTAAACATAGACTTCTTACATTGGTTGGTTTTGTTTGATTAAGTGATTAAGTAACGATGCGTGTGTAATATGATACAAGCATGGTGGATACGCCGCTGGTACTTCCTATATATAAGTGTTTGTATGGTATTACATGTCGTAACGTTATTTGAATCATTTCAATATTGAGACATAGAACATTTTATACAAATAACATACTTTTCATAAGACATTGATTTATAAACAACTTATCTTATACAAACACATTTTTACATGGTCATTTATTTAACCTGACATTTACTTATACATATCATCTGATCTTATTGTTATTCAAATGATTTACAAGACAAAGCAAATTACAAGGTTCATGACTAAACATTTTCTCAAATACAAGTCATGAATCCTATTTTCACAAACCTATGTATCTCACAGGCATTTTTATGCTGACGTACCTATTTTCACATGTGTTTTCAGGTGCTTTTCCATAGGATGTTGATCATGATACTAGGGCGGACCTGTGCCTTAGAGACTTTAAAATAAGATAGACTATGTTTAATTATGTTCTGAACTCTTTAATTTCCTGTTTGAAACAATGTAACACCTTTGTTTATAAATAAAAGACAACTTTGTATACCATGGTTATGAAACAATTTATTCTGTTGCAACACGCCCCGATGTTTCCGCCGCGATTTGTTGTTTTACGCGGTCGGGGTGTGACATAGAACACTTGGGCCAAAACTGTTTTGGGCCGAAATCACTTATGTGATTTCGTCCAGCTTATAATGGTGGGGTGTTTTCGTTGAACATCATCATCTTCCACAATACTTACTGTAACTTATAAAACCCAGCAACTCTAATCTACTAACAGTTACATGATCTGTTATACTTGAAATCATTTAAATCAAATATGTAACAAATACATTACCAAATCATTGTGAAATCCAGAACATATTTCAATCAGTTTATCATTCAATAACATATACCCACTGTTGATCCAAACATCCAAGATACAGACAGTTTAGAGATAATAATTATCTAGCAAGCACACAATGATAGATCACATAATCACATATATAAATAATGATTAAACCTCCAAAATCATACAATGTGCAACTTAAACAACTGAGCATGAAGATCACTAACCAAGAATTAAACAGAGGTTTGGCTTCAAAATGAGGAATTCTGTTTGTGGGTTTCAGAGATAGAGAGAGAAACAAAGTGATAAGATAAGGTTTGGTAAGTAGAAAACTTCTCCGAGAAGGTTTGTTTATAAAAAGATTATATAAAATATCTCAATACTGGGCCAAGGCCCATCTCTGATTTCGTGGGTCAACAATGGACAAAAACACATAAGGTGTTTTCACCACTTGGGTGATTTCATGGGTACTTGTTTTCAGTAAGAGTTCCATCTGTTTAACATGGTAATTAATACAAAACCTTATTAACACACACTCACATATAATAAATATTATGGATCCCAAGTATAAAATATCAATCGAAATACGATATAACGTATTACAAATGTAAGCGTTGTGAAACAACGAGTCGTGTAAACAAACAACATAAAAAAAAATTAACGTGCACTAAATGCGAAGATGGAAATCTTGGAAACTCGAGTTGTCACACTGGCCGACTTTGGTTGAATCTTAACTCCACCTCCAGTTTTATTATCATTGCCTTTTGGTGCCTCTGGTCTATACTGAAACTTTTGTTTCTGCTTGTTAACTGGATAACCAGTCCTTCTAGCCACTTTCCTATTATCCACATCCGTAAAACCCTCAGCATCAGGAACTCTCTACTTTTTTGGACCCATAGGTTGCTTTATCTCGTTTTGCTTCTGTCCTTTATTTCCACCATTGACCACACGAACAACCCGCTTCGGACATGAGTCCTCATTATGACCAAAAACACAGCAACGATCACACCTATGTGGACTCCATTCATACTCCACATACACTTTTTCCTTAACAAACCCCTCCCCCTCAAGACATGGAACCGCAATGACCAATTCCTCTTTGAAATCATTTTCAGCAGATATTTCTATAAGAGCACGTGCATAGCTACTTCGTCCCCACATATCAACGCACATGGATGTTGTAAATGAATCTAAAGCTTTCGGCTCTCCAATTGCCGATGCAATCAAGCTTAAACCATCCTCCGTGTAAGCAGCTATAGGTACCTCATGAATCTTAACCCAGACTTGGACCTTTTTAACTTCCTTCTTCTCTAATTTTACCGATGGCGACCAGATTTCCAAGAACAACGGCTGTAAACGAATAATCCACGGACCCTCATTCAGCGCATTCATCATACCCACTTGATCACCAAACTTAAAGAAGAAATACCCATTAGCATTCATCATTGATTTTTGTAGCCCAAAACGTTTCCAATTATTTCTAACGAAGTATTCCACAACTGGGTATGCTACCCGGTCTCCCAAAAAATAACCATACAAAGTGTTAGCCATTTTATCTTTCACAACTTTAATCGTTTCCTTAGGAAGCACGACATCACAACCATCATGTTTTTCATCCGTAGACAATTTCCGAAAGTTTACCTTTTTCGAATTGACAGCCATGACTGATTTCGCATACGATAATTGTTTTGAAACCTTTCGAGCATCCGGCTGACTAGTAACAGCCTCTTCCTGCTGTTTATCCGAATTCTGAATCTCCGAACTGACTTTCTCCAGATCTGCTGGGACCGTAATCTTCTCGAGCTCATCAATCACATTGATCGGATGATTCTGAATCTTTTTATCAATAACTATACCTCTACGTGCCATGAAAGTATTCCCATCAACATAAACCACCCTATTAGCAATACCTTTGAACGACAGGTCAGAAAATTTCCAATATTCTTTACGTAAATCCGCATATTTCTTTTGATCATCCATTTTAGTAAATCCAACTCTCTATAATTCCCAAGTGACAGACTACCATGCACAAGAAAACCCGAGAACCAAGAACGCCACAAACAGAAAATAAGAAAAAAAACCTAAACTAGCTTAAACCCTACCCCATGAATCTTACGAAATCATATAGTAAAACAGGTAAGTCAAGGTTTCTGCCCAACCAGAAGGACCGACAGACCCACACCACTATACAATCAGATCGACACACGGGATAGAGCCGGCGATGAACAGGAAGGAAAAAAACCCTAGATTTCACTCAATCACTTTGCTAACTAGTTCGAATCAGATGTATTGATGAATCAATACTCTAATAATCAGACTGTTATACAAAGATCAAGAAGAAAAATCGAAGGTTGCAAGGGAAGCCAAAATCGCCATGCTAGAGAGAGAATTAGGGTTTTTCATACTTTGTGTGTAGCATAGCCATCTAGTTATTATCAACTTAACAAATCATAAATCAATACTTGGTATTAAACGATTAAAGCAAACTATGAACTCACCAGCCTGTCTGACACACTTTTTCTGCATGCTTGCAGGTCCTTAGGTTCATGGAATGGAACTTGCTATCTGGGAGTGCTGGAGTGGTCATGGGTCGTAGCTCTTGGATACAAGTTTAATGATTATGGCACACTTGTTTTGAAACACTTTAAATAAATACTTAACTTATGCTTCCACTGAACATAGTTGTTTTGGATTGTGTTTGAATTTACTTTATGAAATAAAGGGAAACTTTTATTAAATACTTTGTTATGGTTCAATGTGATTGGTGGCTAGATCTTGGTACGTCACACGACTCGCGGGGGTTTCCGCTTGGGGTATTTTGGGGGGGTGTGACAGTTTGGTATCAGAGCCACTGGTTATAGTGAACTAGGTTTTAAAACATTTTCATAAAACAAGACTATAACCAAATAGTATCGAAAACAACCATGACACTCAGCTCCAGATTGCAAGGTTCGTCCTCTGTTTACTTTATGCATTACTTGTTTAGTAGTCACACACTCATGGCTTGCATGAAACTACATACTAGATACCATGATGTGATGACCTGTGCTGCATGTTTTACTGAAATTCGATAGTGTGACGCTACTCTTCGACTTTTGTGATCATTAATCCTGCAATGTCTTTCGTTTTGCTAGTTGAATGTGGGGGAAACTTTTAGCGCAAGTTAAGAGGCACTAAGATAAGCATGCAAATTGCCTTATTATTATAGGTGCACCCGTAATAATAACGTGAGGTGCATGTGAGTCCCAATGAGGCTTAACGAGTGTGAGAACGATTCCGCCCTGTTGTTTGGTGTAAACTTTGTAGTTTGTAGATGTCAACGTGAGGTTTGACTCCTGCCTTATCTCGATTCTTAAACTTGTTCCCTCTTCTTATATAGAATCATGAGCGGACGAGGCCATGGACATGGACACATCACGATGACTCAGGCTGAGTTGACAAATCTGATTAACACTCGTGTGGCTGAGGCTCTGGCAGCCTATCAAGCTGGTATGATATGTGCCAATTATTCATTATTCTTGTGTCGCGTACCCAATTCTTACCTGTGTATTGTAATTTCTTTCGTCCGTAGGTCTCCAAGCGAACCAAAACCGGAACAATCCACCTGTGTGTACGTTCAAAACGTTCATGGATTGCAAGCCCCAAACTTTCAGTGGAGCTGAAGGTCCCGTGGGACTGCTCCGTTGGTTCGAGAAAGCCGAATCCGTTTTTGCTATGTGTAACTGTCTAAAGGGGGACGGTGCTTTGACCTGGTGGAATGCTCAGGTGCAGATGTTGGGCGTCAAAATAGCAAACGCGACCACTTGGGATGATTTCTGTGACAACCCTCACTAAACCAGGTATCCGTACAACTTAATCAATAATTAATTACTGCTTAATTACTGTGCTAGCTTGAAACTTGTGAATAAACTGCCACTTGAATACTGATACATGTACTTACTTGCATCATACTTTACTTGCTGTCACTACATTATTTACATGCTGAACCTTAGTGACAAACATGATGCACCAAAAAGCACAGTAGCACTATAGCGGATAACCTATTGAACATGCTGATAAAGCCAGCATCAGGCAAACACTGCCTCTAAGGCCTGTAAGAGCCTGAAATATTTTGCTACACTAGTGGTGAGTGTAGGGATATAAGGGTTGTAGAACTGCGTCTCTAGGAATACGTTTCAATGACTGGATGTGCCTAAAACGTACTCTAAGTACAAAATTCAGCACTTTACATAACAATTCAGCTTTTAGCTAACTAATAAAGTGCCAAAACTTGAGAAAAATATTACTAGACACTTTCCAAAGTGTCAGAAATGAGTTGTGTCACTAAAAGGGGTAATAACGACACTTTAAAGCTTTGTTAACGCTTTAACGGATTACTATCCAACCGAACAACCGGACTATACCCGGAACATGAAAATATTGTTATTTTCATTATTTATCTTTTTCTAAGCCAGTTAGGGTCCCTGAATACCCTAACACCCATTGTAACGCATGACACACTACTAACCAGGTTAAGCACTTAACTAACTACACTTAACCTAACTATGTGCCTAACTATCTAGTTGGATTCGAACTAGACCCCCCCCCCTCTCTAACCGTCCCCAACTAGAGGGGACACCCTTTGTACAACCTTGATTATTATAATCTCTAGTGCCTAATATCAAGAAGACATATGATCCCTTGGGTAATTAGCATAAACTTTGTCTATAAGATCATCACTTAACACAACATTACACACACTTAACACCAAACTTCACACACTTCTCTCTCCCTCTCCTAGAGCTTACGGCCGAACCCCCCACACCCATCCATCAATTTTTCGAGTTTGATCTTGCAAGTTCCAAGCATCTACAAGTGTTAAGGGTCGCATATAAGGAGTCTTGGTGCAAACGGAAGGCGAAGGACCTCTTTATCTTGCTTTTATCCACGCGTTTTTCGCATAGATTCTTCCCTAGCCTCGAGCTAGTGGTATGTTGCTTAAATCACCTTCTTGAACTATTCTAATGTGGTTAAAACGATATATGACGGTTAAAACTCGATAACTTACAAGATGAAGCATAAAAGTCTACTTAAAACACTAAAAATGGTGGTTAATAGCTCATGTGATGTGTAAATCATGTAGTATTTGATTTATGTGATTATTTGGACCCGATCTATGTTGTGGTAGCTCGAATCATCATTTAACCCGGTTTAGTCATGATCTTGGATTATGACATAAAGCTTGTTTAAGTGTAACAAGGGTTAGAAGATGAAACTCTACCACACAAGAATCATGAACTTGTGTAAAAGTGTTTTAGTTTGTACAATAGTGTTTAAAACTAGTAGATCTACGGATCTACGGGTGGTATTTTCAAAGGACCAAGTGTCAATAGAAAACATACTTTAAAGACGGATCTTACACTAACACGAATGGTTTCTAGAACACACAAGTGTGTAAACACTTGTGTAACACAAAGTTTCGACAAAATAACAGTTTTTGTAAAAGATGACTGGAAGTTGTAAAGATGGATTTTCTCTAAAAACGAGGTTTTTACAAGATCAAATTACCTTATATGAAGATCTACTAAATTTAAGGGGATTTACACCACAGTTTTGGGAAAACTGCAAGTTCATGTAATTTTTGGCAATTTACACATATGTTGATTAGTTGTTGTGATGAAAGTTGTTCTGATCAAATAAAAAAAAATTGTTGAGTTGATTTGTTAAAGAAAATGATACGCTTGAAAGCGTGGCCACCTCCAGTTACAGAGGAAACTCTGGCGAAATTTTTCTAAAAACCTAACACTTAGAACTATTTACACTACAAGTGTTAGAATTATTTTTGACATGTTTTCGAAATATAAATTTCGCCATGACTTTATTTACTAAATATTCGGAGGTGGGATTTTCACGAAATTTAACGTGATAAATATATAATTTTCACACACTGTTTATGATTATTTTGTGAAAATACATAAATATTATTTTTAGAGTAAAAATAATATTTACGAACGTTAACGAATCCAAAATAATACGATCGCTTTCACCATAAATATATAAGTTACACCGGTAATTATATTACCACTCGATTGTTAAAAACGTAACTTACGCACTTACGGAAATATTTATGAACGCGTATTTTAACAACGTATTATTGGAGAAAAATTATGTGAAATGAAAATATAACATTTTTGAGAAAAATACTTATATTTTGGAAATGGGAAATATATATATATATATTAAGTGAGACTTAATGATATAATTTGAACGCACATGTATTGAATCCCCCACCCTTGGGAAGGAAAATAATTACCAAGTATTTACAAAATGTAAACACGAAATAGTTGCCTAACTATTTCCCAAAAACATAAACCATGAAGCTAAGGCACGGCCGTCCGTCTAATAGAATTAGTACGTGTAGGTCGTCACAAGGCTGCGTGAGCAGGAGATACTTGGTAGAGACGCTTCACTGTGAGTTCATGTCCCCCTTTTCTCTAACTGTTTTCAGTTTTCTTAACTGCGGGGGTGAAATACATGTTACTTTGATTACAAGTACTTTATACACGGTATGATTAGCGTAAGGAGGTTTACTACTTAGATCATGTGAGTGGGTAGGAGCAATATGAGGCCATTAGTCCTCATGTCGGGACCGAGGGACAGGAGCGGTAGATCTATCTGGGTGTAGCGAGCCCAGCCCCAGGCCAAACTAGAAACGGACCTTGGGGTGACTTTGTCCACATACTAATGCCGTGGCGAAATCTGCTAGGTTTGAGTCTCCCTATTTGCACTTCACATATATCAGTGGCCTTGCAAACCATTGGTTATCTCAATTCCCTTATTTGCTACATACCAAGACTATTTTTATACTCACAAAGGTTTACTTACTCACTTACACATGAACTCGCTCAACATTATTGTTGATTTTTCAACTTACATGTATTTCAGGAAATTAATGATCTGGCACGGTATGTTATGTTTTCCCGCTGCATAAGGGTTCCAAGGTCATCCCAGTTTAGGAAATGTGACTCTTTCCTGGACAAGTCACAAATCTTAAACTGCGTTTATTTCATGTTGATGTTTATGTTTATCAAGACAATGTTTTACGTTATGAGGTTGTAAGTCCCTAAGACAATGTTATGTTACTCTGGTTTAAAACTTAATCAAATGGATGATCTTGCATGATTTTATTTCATATAGCTTTGTTATGGTTAAGCTATGGTATTAAGAAGTCACACCAAAATTAACCACGCTTCCGCAAAGCCAGGGTGTGACAGCTTGGTATCAGAGCTCTGATCATAGCGAACTAGGATTCCTTCTCGAGTCTAGACTATGATCACTAGGGCTCTCACGAAAACATTTTTACTGCATACCACTTAAGTCCAGATCCAAAACTTTTCATAAACAAATGTTGAGCACATTTTATTATTTATAGGCTCAGTCTAGAGAGGCTGAGGCTTGGTCTGAGAGGCCGAGGCTCGGTCTGAGAGATCGAGGTAGATGGCTAGTTGGACTAGGAGAATTGGCTAGTGGGACTAGGAGAATTTGGCTAGTGGGACTAGGAAGAGCAGTCTGAGAGGCTGGGAGAATTGGCTAGTGGGACTAGGAGAAATTGGCTAGTGGGACTAGGAAGAGCAGTTTGAGAGGCTGGGAGGCTAGTGGGACTAGGAGAATTATTTGGATGCTTACTTGGTGACTTATGTGATTATTTGATTATATGATTGATTGTATATATTTGTGTTTATGTTACAGACACCATGGACACCTCTGGCACTGGTGATTCAGACACCACAGGACCTAGACCTATAGTATCGGACGACCTAGAGTCTTCTGAGCGCGAGGTTCACACATCCGACGTTACGAGCACGGACGAGGATGATTTCCAGCCCTTCGCTTTACCTGATGGTGCTGATGAGCTCGCTGATGGCCCTTTGGCCGGGGACCTACCGTTAGTGGAGATCCCTGCTCCCATACCCTTAGCTGTTTATCCTGCCTATGATTTGCTTCTCGACGCCGACGATGATGACGACGTCGATCTTTTTGATGACGAGCCTTTGGAGGATGAGGTTCAGGGCGAGGCCCTTCTTGCTGCTGGTGATCTTTTGTTGATTGCAGGTGACTCTTCTGCTCACTCTCCGGTCCCAGACTCTTTCGAGTCTGTGGCCTCCGCACCTTCACACACTCAGAGTGCGCAGCACTTTTCTCATGGATCAGATCCCGACCAGGCATCCTCTGTTGCCCCTATTCCTAGCTTTGCTTTCGACCATGATGATGTGGAGGATTCCGATCCTGATTTTCCCCCAGGATTCGACCCAGATGAAGATATAGAGTTTATACCCATGGATCAGCCTATGGAGGATCCAGTCGACCCAGTTGACCCCATCGATCCCGAGTTTGATTTTGAGATGGCCATTGATGAGCCCGAGCAGCCACTAGACCCTGCTCTTGACCCAGTACTTGAGCATGACCCAGTTCATGCTGACGCACCTATTTTTGAGCCTGTCATTGCTGACCCACCTATTGATGATCACCCTATAGATGCTCCGTTGTTGGAGGGCGATCATGTCTTTGCTGCTGATCATGTTGATCCCCCACTCATTGCTGATGCACCCGTTGACCCTCTTGTTGCACCTCACCATGATCCTATGCCAGCCCAGTTTGATCGTGCACTTTTTGAGTTACGGATCGACCCCCGAGACGAGCACGCCCAGTGTGGGTGGATTCCTGCTGATGACGAGGTCCCACCTTTTCCCCCTCAGATCCCTGATACACGTCACATTGATACTTCCTTTTCATTTCCTCGGTTTACACCTCCAGCACGAGCTGGAGAAGGTTCTTCGGCTCACCCTTTTGGACATGTACCGGTATCTATCCCTACTATACCACCATCTGCTACTTTTCCCCCTGTTTCTCCATTTCATGTGGCACCTTTTGATTCCACCAGTGAGCCGTTTCTTTGGGCATCATCTTCTGCTATGCCACCGACTGACCCCTACCATTCTTTCCACATGGGGTATACTATTAAGGACGTTTTGATGTCTTTTGTCGCCCAGCACGAGGCACACACACAGCGTATTCAGGAGCTTGAGAGAGCTCAGACGCCGCCGTGTCAGTGCCAGGGTCAGACCCACTCTCCGTTGCAGCCCCCTCGACCTGTACCACCAGACTATGCTGCACGCCTTTTTGCCCTGGAGCAGCAGGTTGCTACATTCTTACGCACCCAGAGAGCCATGGAGGAGGACTGGCTCCATTTGCGCTGCTTGTTTTACACTCACTTTCCCCCTCCTCCACCGCCATCCGTGTAGAGCTCTTCAGTACCGTATGGGTAGACACTGGTGAGAAGACGGCGATTGCTTTCGACTGCACAGCATTTTTGGAGACTACATTATGATTCTGATTTTTGTTGACATTTATTTGATGTATTGACACTGATTTGATATAGTTTTTGGACTAGGGTGATGTAGCCCTTAGTCGACTGATGTTATATGACACTGTGATGCACTTGTACGCTTACTATGTGGTCTTGATATATGGTAATCGCAGTATTCTCATCATATTTGATGCTTCATTTGGTTATTTGTATTTTAGGACATGGGATGTTGTGTGATTGATGTTTGTGACATGGGATGTTGTGTGATTAATATGATTATAACATGAGATGTTATGTACTATTACTATCGTTATATACATACGCTAAATTATGACCTGACTTATGTATTATAACTATGGCCTGACCGACGTAAACTCATCTTTTAGAAGATGCCGCCGAGACGTGAGACACACATGCCTACTAATGAGGCAGAACTCCAGCAAATTATCGCTGCTGCCATTACACAATACGCCGCCTCTCAAGGAGGGACTAGTGGAAGCAACTCTGGCAACACTGGCAACAACAATAATCCACCTCATGGATGCACCTACAAACAGTTTCTAGACTGCAAACCGGTCAACTTTGATGGCACAGGAGGTGCTGTCGCCTTTGTTCATTGGGCCGAGAAAATTGAATCTGTTCTTCGCATGAGTAAATGCGCACTAGATCAGCAAGTCACCTATATCTCAGGGCTATTCTTGGATGGAGCCCTCTCTTGGTGGAATCTGCAAGTACAGACACTTGGTGAAGCTGCTGCCTACACGCTAACCTGGACCGAACTGAAGGAACTTATGCGCAAGAAGTACTGCTCCCGCGCGGAAATCCAAAGATTGGAAACCGAGTTTTGGCATTTGAAAATGGACGGTCCAAAGATCGCGAAATACGTTCAAAGGTTCCATGACTTATCGCATGTGGTACCCTACATGGTCACTCCTGAGTTCAAGAGAATTGAACGCTTCATTTGGGGACTAGCTCCTCAAATCATAAGCATGGTAACCTCATCCAAGCCTGCGACCATTACTGAGGCGATTGATTTGAGTGTGGCTCTCACAGAGGAGGCCATTCGCCTGAAAAAGTTTGATGAAGCAGAGCCGAAGAAGAAAGAGGCTCACGTCGAGTCATCAGGAGGTAACAAACGGAAGTTCTCAAACTTCAAGCAGGGCGCCAGTGTGGCGATTAAGAAAGGAGGATCAGGCACGCAAGCTCAGGTTACAGCTGGTAGTGGAAAGAAAGGAAAAGGATATCAGGGCACCCAGCCCAAGTGTAATACCTGTCAACGCCATCATACTGGCCATTGTAGTGTGAAAGTATGCGAAGCATGTGGAAAGCCGGGCCACTTGAAGGATTCTTGTTGGGCTAATGCCGGCCGGGGAGGCCAAGGAGGATTTGGGAATAAAAATAATAATCGTGGTGGTATTGGAAATCGCCCACAGGGGAACAATGGAGGAAACGGGAATCGAGGCAACATTGCGAATCAAGCGGGAAATGCGAACCAAAACAACAACCAAGCTGGAAATGGAGGTGGAAACGGGCAAAGACTTAGATGCTTTAATTGCGGTGATATTGGGCATTTCAAGAAGAACTGCCCAGAGTTAAACCAAGCCCGTGGAAGAGTGTTCCAAATCGAAGCAAGGGAGGCGCGCCAGGACCCCAATGTCGTTACTGGTACGTTCCCTGTAAATTAACGCTATGCATCCGTTTTATTTGATACTGGTGCCGATTATAGCTTCGTGTCGTTAGAATTTAAGAATATGCTTGGGTTAGCCGCTAATAAGTTAGATATTCCCTACTCAATCGAATTGGCCAATGGGAAGTTAGTAGAAGCCAATGAAGTTATCAGAGGTTGTGTGATCGAATTAGGAGAGCATGAGTTTGCTTTAGATCTACTACCAGTCCAGTTGGGAAGCTTCGACGTGGTGGTAGGAATGGATTGGTTATCAGGCAACAAGGCTGAGATAGTTTGTCACGAAAAGGTTGTTCGTATCCCAACCGAAGATGGCGAAACAATTGTGGTTCACGGGGAGAAGCGTGATACGCCGTTAAGAACTATCAGCTGCCTGAAAGCACGAAAGTGTTTGCAAAAGGGATGTGTTGCCTTCCTGGAACACATTGTGGATAAGAAGGCTGCTGAGCCAAGAATCGAAGACATCCCTGTCGTGAGGGAATATCCAGAAGTCTTCCCCGAGGACTTACCTGGACTGCCACCTCAGAGGCAAGTAGAGTTTCACATCGATCTAGTCCCAGGCGCCGCGCCTGTGGCTAAGGCACCTTATACACTTGCTCCGTCTGAGATGCAGGAACTGTCGACACAGCTTCAAGAGTTGTTAGACAAGGGTTTTATCCGACCAAGCTTCTCGCCTTGGGGAGCTCCGGTCCTGTTTGTCAAAAAGAAGGACGGTAGTTTTCGAATGTGCATCGACTACCGGGAGCTGAACAAGCTGACGATCAAGAATAGGTACCCTCTGCCAAGAATCGATGATCTGTTTGATCAACTGCAAGGCTCGAGCTTTTATTCAAGGATCGATCTTCGATCTGGATACCATCAGTTAAGGATACAAGAGGAGAGTATCCCAAAGACAGCCTTCAGAACTCGTTATGGACACTACGAGTTCCTTGTTATGTCGTTTGGTTTGACAAACGCACCTGCAGTCTTTATGGATTTGATGAATAGAGTTTGCAAGCCGTACTTGGACAAGTTCGTGATTGTGTTTATCGACGACATCTTGATTTATTCAAGAACCAAGGCCGAGCACGAACAGCATCTAAGAGCTATTTTGGAGCTGCTAAAGAAGGAACAGCTGTATGCCAAATTCTCCAAGTGCGAATTTTGGCTACGTGAAGTCCAATTCCTTGGGCACGTGGTAAATGGAGATGGAATCCACATGGATCCAACCAAGATCGAGGCGATCAAGGATTGGGAAACGCCAAAGACGCCAACCGAGATTCGACAATTCTTGGGTTTGGCTGGCTACTATCGAAGGTTCATTGAGGATTTCTCAAAAATCGCTCAACCATTGACGCTCCTCACCCAGAAAGATAAGAAGTTTGATTGGGGAATCAAACAGGAAGAAGCATTCCAGATACTGAAGGATAAGCTCTGCAATGCGCCAATCTTAGCACTACCGGAAGGTACTGATGATTTTGTGGTATACTGTGACGCTTCGCGTCAAGGATTAGGTTGTGTGTTGATGCAACGCCAAAAGGTTATTGCTTACGCATCGCGTCAACTGAAAGTGCACGAAAAGAACTATACCACACATGATTTGGAACTTGGCGCAGTGGTATTTGCACTAAAAATCTGGAGACACTACCTTTATGGTACAAAGTGTACAATCTTTACAGATCACAAGAGCCTACAGCACATATTCAACCAGAAGGAGCTGAATATGAGGCAAAGACGATGGGTTGAGTTGCTGAACGATTACGACTGCGAGATAAAGTATCATCCAGGGAAGGAGAATGTATTCGCCGATGCCCTAAGTCGGAAGGAGAGGATCAAACCCATAAGGGTTAGAGCTTTAGAAATGATTATCCAAACCGATCTTTCCTTGCGCATTCGTGCCGCGCAAAAGGTAGCTCTCAAGGAAGGAAACCTTGAAGAAGAATATCTCCGTGGGATGGAGAAGCTACTGGTACCAAACGAGGAAGGAACGTTATGCTTCGAGAAAAGGATTTGGGTTCCTCTGTTTGGTGGTTTAAGGAAAGTTATTTTTGATGAAGCTCACAAATCACGGTACTCTATCCATCCTGGAGCGGATAAGATGTACCAGGATCTCAAAGATTATTATTGGTGGCCTAGGATGAAAGGCGATGTTGCTGTGTATGTGAGCAAATGTTTAACGTGCGCTAAGGTTAAAGCCGAATACCAGAAGCCTTCAGGACTTCTACAACAACCTGAGATTCCCAAGTGGAAATGGGAACAAATCTCCATGGACTTTATTACAAAGCTGCCAAGAACGCTGAGAGGCCATAACACTATTTGGGTAATAGTGGATCGATTAACAAAGTCAGCACACTTCTTACCTATCAGAGAGAAGGATAACACTAGCAAATTGGCTGAAATTTACATGAGAGAGATCGTCGCGCGCCATGGAGTACCTCTCTCAATCATCTCTGATAGAGACGGAAGGTTTGTGTCAAGGATATGGCAATCCTTCCAAGAAGCCTTTGGCTCACAATTGAATCTGAGCACTGCGTTTCATCCGCAAACTGACGGTCAAAGCGAGCGAACGATACAGACTTTGGAAGACATGCTGAGAGCGTGTGTTATGGATTTGGGCGGTAGCTGGGACAAGCATTTGCCTTTGGTCGAATTTTCGTACAACAACAGCTACCACACCAGTATTGGTGTCGCGCCATTTGAAGCCCTTTACGGACGCAAGTGCCGATCACCCTTATGTTAGGCTGACGCAGGTGATAGGCAGCTTGCTGGTCCCGAAATCGTCCAAGTGACGACAGACAAGATCACGCAGATTCTTAAACGCATCGAAGCAGCTCGCCAGAGACAGAAGGCCTATGCGGATCCAAACCGGAAACATGTGGAATTCCATGTTGGAGAAATGGTGTTATTGAAAGTTTCACCCTGGAAGGGTGTGGCACGCTTCGGAAAGCGTGGGAAGTTAAATCCACGCTACATTGGTCCTTTCAGAGTTTTGGAAAGAATAGGACTAGTAGCATACAAGTTGGACCTACTTGCTGAACTGAATGGTGTTCACGACACCTTTCATGTATCCAATCTAAAGAAAAGTCCAACTCAAGTCACCGTTGCCATTCCCGCCGACGAGATTCATGTTGACGACACGCTCCACTTCGTTGAAGAACCTGTTGAGGTCACGGATTGGAAAGTTAACAAGACCCGCCGGAGCAGTGTCAAGCTCGTCAAAGTTCGTTGGAATGCCAGACATGGTCCTGAATACACCTGGGAACGTGAGGACCGGATGAAAGAGAAATACCCCCACCTTTTTCCTAAGAACCCTGCATCTACAAGCAGAACTTAAAATTTCGGGACGAAATTTATTTAACGGGGGGAGAATGTGACAACCCTCACTAAACCAGGTATCCGTACAACTTAATCAATAATTAATTACTGCTTAATTACTGTGCTAGCTTGAAACTTGTGAATAAACTGCCACTTGAATACTGATACATGTACTTACTTGCATCATACTTTACTTGCTGTCACTACATTATTTACATGCTGAACCTTAGTGACAAACATGATGCACCAAAAAGCACAGTAGCACTATAGCGGATAACCTATTGAACATGCTCATAAAGCCAGCATCAGGCAAACACTGCCTCTAAGGCCTGTAAGAGCCTGAAATATTTTACTACACTAGTGGTGAGTGTACGGATATAAGGGTTGTAGAACTGCGTCTCTAGGAATAAGTTTCAATGACTGGATGTGCCTAAAATGTACTCTAAGTACAAAATTCAGCACTTTACATAACAATTCAGCTTTTAGCTAACTAATAAAGTGCCAAAACTTGAGAAAAATATTACTAGACACTTTCCAAAGTGTCAGAAATGAGTTGTGTCACTAAAAGGGGTAATAACGACACTTTAAAGCTTTGTTAACGCTTTAACGGATTACTATCCAACCGGACTATACCCGGAACATGAAAATATTGTTATTTTCATTATTTATCTTTTTCTAAGCCAGTTAGGGTCCCTGAATACCCTAACACCCATTGTAACGCATGACACACTACTAACCAGGTTAAGCACTTAACTAACTACACTTAACCTAACTATGTGCCTAACTATCTAGTTGGATTCGAACTAGACCCCCCCCCCCTCTCTAACCGTCCCCAACTAGAGGGGACACCCTTTGTACAACCTTGATTATTATAATCTCTAGTGCCTAATATCAAGAAGACATATGATCCCTTGGGTAATTAGCATAAACTTTGTCTATAAGATCATCACTTAACACAACATTACACACACTTAACACCAAACTTCACACACTTCTCTCTCCCTCTCCTAGAGCTTACGGCCGAACCCCCCACACCCATCCATCAATTTTTCGAGTTTGATCTTGCAAGTTCCAAGCATCTACAAGTGTTAAGGGTCGCATATAAGGAGTCTTGGTGCAAACGGAAGGCGAAGGACCTCTTTATCTTGCTTTTATCCACGCGTTTTTCGCATAGATTCTTCCCTAGCCTCGAGCTAGTGGTATGTTGCTTAAATCACCTTCTTGAACTATTCTAATGTGGTTAAAATGATATATGACGGTTAAAACTCGATAACTTACAAGATGAAGCATAAAAGTCTACTTAAAACACTAAAAATGGTGGTTAATAGCTCATGTGATGTGTAAATCATGTAGTATTTGATTTATGTGATTATTTGGACCCGATCTATGTTGTGGTAGCTCGAATCATCATTTAACCCAGTTTAGTCATGATCTTGGATTATGACATAAAGCTTGTTTAAGTGTAACAAGGGTTAGAAGATGAAACTCTACCACACAAGAATCATGAACTTGTGTAAAAGTGTTTTAGTTTGTACAATAGTGTTTAAAACTAGTAGATCTACGGATCTACGGGTGGTATTTTCAAAGGACCAAGTGTCAATAGAAAACATACTTTAAAGACGGATCTTACACTAACACGAATGGTTTCTAGAACACACAAGTGTGTAAACACTTGTGTAACACAAAGTTTCGACAAAATAACAGTTTTTGTAAAAGATGACTGGAAGTTGTAAAGATGGATTTTCTCTAAAAACGAGGTTTTTACAAGATCAAATTACCTTATATGAAGATCTACTAAATTTAAGGGGATTTACACCACAGTTTTGGGAAAACTGCAAGTTCATGTAATTTTTGGCAATTTACACATATGTTGATTAGTTGTTGTGATGAAAGTTGTTCTGATCAAATAAAAAAAAAATTGTTGAGTTGATTTGTTAAAGAAAATGATACGCTTGAAAGCGTGGCCACCTCCAGTTACAGAGGAAACTCTGGCGAAATTTTTCTAAAAACCTAACACTTAACTATTTACACTACAAGTGTTAGAATTATTTTTGACATGTTTTCGAAATATAAATTTCGCCATGACTTTATTTACTAAATATTCGGAGGTGGGATTTTCACGAAATTTAACGTGATAAATATATAATTTTCACACACTCTTTATGATTATTTTGTGAAAATACATAAATATTATTTTTAGAGTAAAAATAATATTTACGAACGTTAACGAATCCAAAATAATACGAACGCTTTCACCATAAATATATAAGTTACACCGGTAATTATATTACCACTCGATTGTTAAAAACGTAACTTACGCACTTACGGAAATATTTATGAACGCGTATTTTAACAACGTATTATTGGACAAAAATTATGTGAAATGAAAATATAACATTTTTGAGAAAAATACTTATATTTTGGAAATGGGAAATATATATATATATATATATATATATATATATATATATATATATATATTAAGTGAGACTTAATGATATAATTTGAACGCACATGTATTGAATCCCCCACCCTTGGGAAGGAAAATAATTACCAAGTATTTACAAAATGTAAACACGAAATAGTTGCCTAACTATTTCCCAAAAACATAAACCATGAAGCTAAGGCACGGCCGTCCGTCTAATAGAATTAGTACGTGTAGGTCGTCACAAGGCTGCGTGAGCAGGAGATACTTGGTAGAGACGCTTCACTGTGAGTTCATGTCCCCCTTTTCTCTAACTGTTTTCAGTTTTCTTAACTGCGGGGGTGAAATACATGTTACTTTGATTACAAGTACTTTATACACGGTATGGTTAGCGTAAGGAGGTTTACTACTTAGATCATGTGAGTGGGTAGGAGCAATATGAGGCCATTAGTCCTCATGTCGGGACCGAGGGACAGGAGCGGTAGATCTATCTGGGTGTAGCGAGCCCAGCCCCAGGCCAAACTAGAAACGGACCTTGGGGTGACTTTGTCCACATACTAATGCCGTGGCGAAATCTGCTAGGTTTGAGTCTCCCTATTTGCACTTCACATATATCAGTGGCCTTGCAAACCATTGGTGATCTCAATTCCCTTATTTGCTACATACCAAGACTATTTTTATACTCACAAAGGTTTACTTACTCACTTACACATGAACTCGCTCAACATTATTGTTGATTTTTCAACTTACATGTATTTCAGGAAATTAAAGATCTGGCGCGGTATGTTATGTTTTCCCGCTGCATAAGGGTTCCAAGGTCATCCCAGTTTAGGAAATGTGACTCTTTCCTGGACAAGTCACAAATCTTAAACTGCGTTTATTTCATGTTGATGTTTATGTTTATCAAGACAATGTTTTACGTTATGAGGTTGTAAGTCCCTAAGACAATGTTATGTTACTCTGGTTTAAAACTTAATCAAATGGATGATCTTGCATGATTTTATTTCATATAGCTTTGTTATGGTTAAGCTATGGTATTAAGAAGTCACACCAAAATTAACCACGCTTCCGCAAAGCCAGGGTGTGACAATTTCAAAGATCTGATTCGGGAGGAGTACTGCCCTTGGGATGAAATTCAAAAGTTGGAAAACAAGTACTATAATCTGAAGATGGAGGGATCTGAGATCGAAGCTTATACGAAACGGTCTCACGAGTTGGCAAACATGTGTCCTAACCTATCCCGACCACTATCTCGCAAGATCGAGCTCCACATTAAGGGATTGGCGCCATCAGTTAAGGGTTACTCACTGCAGTGAATCTCGACAACTTACCACGGATTATCAGGATGGCTCACAAGATCACTGATCAGGAGGTGGAGCGTGGCTCGCTGTGTGACAACTGTGTTTTGTAATCGTCGTATAATGTAAAACAATGTCAATTATCAATAAAACAATGTGATTTGGTGTTATTATATGTTTTTTGGTGTTATTATGTGTGTATTTGTGTTTGATGATTTTACGATTTGATTCGATTCCGATTTCAAGCTTTAAATCGCTTTCTGGAAGGTTATACGCAAACTGGTGCGTAAACGTAGTCAGTTTAATGCAACAAACATTCCAGAATAGTGACATAGGCTTAACATACCTTAAATAACCTCCACATAACTTAGAAATAAGTTTTGGATGGTTTGGTGTGTTGAAATCAAGTTTGTTCGATCGCAGGGACTATTTGTGTCAAATTGCGAAACTATACCGATTTGTATAGTAAAGAACATTTCGGAACTTGATCACAAGCTAAACATACCCTTAATATCCTTTTCATAGATTAGAAATAGGCTTTGAGGGGTTCGGTATGCTAAAATAAACTTATTTGATCAATAGGGACTAAAAGCGTCAAAAAATGCACAAGTTTGCATTTTCGCGCATATCTAACGTTCTGAATATATCCGGACATCCAAAAATTTATGTAATAATTAAAATATTTTATTTTAGTGATTGCAATGATACAATTCCATTCGTCGCTTAATTTGGATCGTTTTTGCGTCCGTTACGACTCTCGTCGTAATTAACCGAACAACGCAACCGTACGACCAAACGAGCCGACATCCGAGATGTTTTTGAGCATGTTTTGAGTTCCCTATACTTTAACTTCATTTTAGAGCCTTGAAATGAGGTTAACGGGGCTTAAACGTGTCGAAAATGAGCCAAAATGCAAGTTTCTCAAGTGCAGGGACCATTTTGCAATTTCTGGATAGTTGCCCAGGCGGGCCGCGTAAGCCTGGTGTCTCTGGCTACGTGGGCCATGACAGAGCACCCAGATCAGCAAAACAGGCTGTTTAAACCAGCAGCTGGGTTTCTATGGTTTGCAAACGGTTTTTGAACAATCTATGGGCTATTCTAAGGTGCCCATGGTATTTCAAAACCATGGGTGCATGTGTACGGCTCAGATCGAAGAACGTTTCCAGATAAACGATCCTAACAGCTCTTGTTTTCCTATAAATACCCATGCCCTTCATTTGAATTATGCACATTTGATCTGATTTTCATTCTCTAAGTTGAAGTCTTGCACTTCGTACCTGAGAATAAATTGGATCAAACATTCTTGGACCCTTTGTAAGTCCTCTTACGTTCTTTTATGCGTTTCTAGCATGAAAGTCAGACTATGTTTGACTTTTAGCTTTGACCAGTCAATGGTCAACACAAAGTTCCGTTGAACTTTGCAACGTGAGCGTAATCACGATGGTTATAGTCCCTTGTGACTATACCTAATGATTACCACGTTGACTAGGCGTAGTGACGAGTCGAAGTTTTGGCCAAAATGCGTATTTATGCGTATTTTGTAACCAAACTACTCTTGGGTATCAAAACCGTTTGTTTTGATACCAAAACCTGTTTTCTAACTTAACTAAACATGTTTTAGCATGTTTAGCTCGTCACTTTTAGTTTAGTGCTTGTGTAGAGTCGTAAGTCAAGCGGACTAAACACCCGCTTAGACTTTCGAACTTGACCCGTTTGGTCAATCACTAGGATCCGACCAAGCATGTTTAGTGACCATAGTTGTATAGGGAATAACCTTCTGAGGTTATACCTTATGGTCACTTAGGTTTAATTAGTTGTATGATAGTTAGTTTATATGCCTTAGGTAAATGACCAAAATGCCCTTTTAATGCATAATTGATAATTAAGCATATGTAACATAAAATTTTGTCACATAACTGATTATGCAACATATTTAGGCATATAATACTTGTCATAGGACTAGTTAGACGTCTCGAACGCGCATTTGCGCGCACGACGCGTTAAAGTAGCGTAAGCTACCTTAATCGGTCGTGACGGGTCGAAAGCACTTAGGTTAGGTTCCGATTTAGAATGTAGGCTTTGTTAAACCATATCACATAAGTTCCAACACTCATTTGGTTTACACGACCTCATTCTGTCCAATCTTCCGATTTAGGCGTCAATTGTTTGACTAGTGATTCGATTACTAGGTGCTGCTTGATTTCTCTTGTTTACTTGAGTTTGTTGAAGTTCTATTGATTGAGGATACTTTGCACTTCATGTGAGTACATAGTTCCCCTATTTTACTGTTTTCAATTGTTTTGGGGTGATTCATATGTATCAAAATGATTTTCGTTATTATAATGATGATATCAAAAAACGAATAAGATGGTTTATACTAAACTAATAATGATTTCGATAATGTGAACGAACTTGTTGGTTGTAGTTACATAACGAATGATATTCATTAATTTTGGCCGAACCGACCAGTATTAGGTTATGGTACCATAGGATCTAACAAATCCCGTTATCAGACTGCACCCATGGTTATGTGTGGGTTAGGTGGGTAACGACTGAATCTGTGATTGTTAACTTACCCTTGTTGGATTGTTAATGCGAGAAGCGAGATAGTCGAGTCACGAAGGTTTGAATGTTATTAGCGAGACGACCAAAAATAGTTTTCACAATTAAAACAAGGATGATTTGAACGACTTAAACGAGTTAAACGATTTGGAAACGATTTAAACGAGTTAAACGAATTGGATAAACGATTGGTTTTTTGTTAAGTGTTTAGATAACCGGATGGGTGTAATATGGTGAAAACATGGTAGATCGCTGTTGGTACTTCTTATATATAAGTGTTTTCAACATATTACATACCGTGGCGTTATTTAGTTCACTTGGGTAAACGATTTTGAAACGATGTCACATAACGAAGTTTTCGAAAGGATATAAACCATACGAGTTTTATTAACGAGTTAATACGAGATGTTTTACAATTTGGTTTACGAAAACACATGTTTTTGGGTTAAGAATCATGGCCACGAGGTTTTATAAATTATAACCCGCTTGATTTGAGTTGGTTAATTATGTTGCAATATTATACTCTTTTTAAAATAAGGTTTTTAATAAGGTATTGCAACATGTAATCTAGCCATGATTTCGATACTCTCATAAAACCTATGTACTCGCCAGCATTTCTTTGATGACTTTGTTTTTACATATGTTTCAGGTGATGTTGCTTGATGTTGATTACTAGGATGCATGATTCACATAGGATCTGGACAAGGCCTTAGTGACATAATAACAGTGATAGTCGATACGTAACTCGTTTGTTTTGTGTTAAAACAATGTAAATTATTTATTGAATAAATAAAACGAAACTCTTTTTGTATCCATGGTTGTGAAACAATAATTCTGTTACAACACTCCTTGACGTTTCCGCCACGATTTGTTGTTTTACGTGGTCGGGGTGTGACGGAAGAGTTGGTATCAGAGCCAATGGTTATAGGGAATTAGGTTATTAGTAATGCTTTGACCTAGACTATAACTTTCTAGGACCCTAACGCAAGTTGATTTGCGTTTAGATTTTTAAAAACAAAATCGTCACCTACCCTTAGGTGATAACCACAACGAAACACAAATTTCGAATCTGCTTCGAAAATTAATCATCCGTTCTAGGATGATTGATTACTAGGTTTTGAACCCTTCCAGTTTGACTCGTATTTTTTTACTTAGTGCCTTCTGAGTTTCAAAATCTCGTAAAAGTTTGGGTCTAAATAATGTGAACACGTGCAAACTGGAAGAGTGAATGCATGTACCGTGAGTTTTCTGTCTAAGGCTAGAGTGTTCGTACAAATCCACATAATCGGACCAGTCACTCTTACCTGGGAACTCTTGGGGTGAGTGTTCACTTATAGGCGAGCATGTCTTCGCGATACATTATTTTGACTCATTTACTTTGATTAGTCACTGCGTGTCGTTTGTTTGTTCGAGGTAACAAACAAACGATCGCCTTCCTTGTGTTTTGTCGATGTTTTCAATACCTCTTTTGTTTTTCCAATTGTCGATCTCACTCGATTCCCCTGTTTCCTTGTTAGACAATGCCTCCTCGACGTGATGCTCAATCTTTTACTGCTGAAGAAGTCGCAGCCCTTGTCTCTCAGCAAATGGCTGCAGTACTTCCTGGCGTAGTGACCCAAATCCACGAGTTATACAACAACAATAATAACAACAATAATGCTCCATGTAATTTCAAGAATTTCAATTATGCTAAGCCGCTAAAGTTTTCTGGGTCGCAAGGAGCAACTGCGCTCCTGCAGTGGTTCGAGAGTATCGAGAGCATATTCAGACATGTGCAATGTCCGAATGAGCGAAAGGTTGAATTTGCATCAAGTGTGTTCGAGAAGCGAGCTCTTACGTGGTGGAACGGTGTTATGCGCGATAGGGGTGCCGAAGTGGCATTGGCACAAACATAGGAAGAGCTTCGAGCTCTCATGATGAAAGAGTTTTGTCCCCGTCACAAAATTCGAGCTTTGGAACGAGAGTTTGACGATCTGAAACAAGATGGGGGTGAACACCGTGCGTATACGAATCGTTTTGAGGAGCTCAGTCTGTTGTGTCCCACTATGGTTACCCCACTGGAGAAAGCAATCGAGAGATATATCGATGGTTTACCCGATTCCATACAGGATATTGTGAATGGCATTAATCCTACTACTGTTCGTCACGCGATCGAGTTGCCTACTACCCTGACTGAGTCTCAAGTCAGGAAGGGTAAACTTACCCGCAAGGGTGATAAGAAGAAGTCGACCGAATCCGTAAAGGAAAAGGGTAAGGGTAAGAAAGGTGAGTCGTCGAAGAAGTCGAGAAAGCGAAAGGGTGCTCAGAATTTTGCAGTAACAGCTCAGAACCCTAAGAACCCACCGGGTCAACCTCCTGCGAAGAAAGTATATGCTGGTACCGCACCTTACTATGCTCGCTGCAACGGTCATCATGTTGTACAACAAGCTTGCAAGCAATGCACTACGTGTGGTAAACTTGGGCATATGGCCAACATCTGTCGCTTGGGCCAGAATCAAGCCGCTCAGAATCCAGCATAGGTTCAGGGGAATGCTGCGAGATTCCCACCTGGTTTGTGTTATAATTGCGGTGAAATGGGTCATTTCCGCAACAACTGCCCGAGGTTGGTGAACGCGAATGCAAATGCAAATGCAAATGCAAATGCCAATGCAAACGCGAATGTGAATCCCGCTCATGGACGAGCATTCAATCTGAACGCTAACAAGGCTCGAGCTGACAACCTCGTTGTCAATGGTACGTTTCTTGTTAACAATCGACCTGCATCTATTCTTTTTTATTCTGGTGCCGATAGAAGTTTTGTTTCATTATCATTTGAGCCTTTACTTGCGATACCTAAAACTAAACTGAGGAAACCCATATCTGTCGAAGTTGCTACTGGTAAACCTCTTGTTATCGATTCTGTTATTCGTGATTGTCAGTTGAACCTCGATGACCATCTTTTTCCTATTGACCTCACACCGATGCAACTTGGGAGTTTCGATATTATCGTTGGGATGGATTGGTTAACCAAACACCATGCTGAGGTGGTTTGTTTCGATAAGATTGTTCGTATTCCTCTTCCGTCTGGTAATGTTCTGGAAGTTGTAGGATCGTTTTCTCGACCAAAACGAGTCGTTCAGAGGCGTTCTACTCAATATGAAAGGCGGAAACAGACATATTGAGTTCAATTCAGCTAGATATACACTTTAATTGTCTTTTTCATTGATTTGACAAAGTTTTACAGCAAAACGACACTTCGGCAGCACTTCGGCTCCGGAATCACACATCCAAGACTCCTTCAAATGAAATCAGAACACTCCTATTTATAGACAACCTAATTCCACTTGAACATGCTCAAGCGAAATCATAGTTCGCACGGAATTACAATTTCGAACGGAATTACAATTTCGAACGGAATTAACAAAGTGATTTCGTGTGATATCACTTGTGGATTTCAAGCGAAATTACATTTTCGAATTTCGTGTGAAATTGCCTGTTAACCTATTTTTTCGTTTTGCGTGCTCTGATTTATCTAAAACAATACAAGACTCGATACAAGATGAAGTCGACAGACGCATGCACCAACAAACTCCCCCTCGAATGTTGACGAGTCTTCAGTGTCGAGTCTTCAACATCTTCAGTCTTCTCGAACTCTTCCAAAGTATCTGACAATGTAAAACATCCTCAATCTTTGTTTTCTTTTTATTTCCAGGATCTCGACCTAGCTCTTTTCTCACTCTAATTCTCTTGATCAGATCTCTTGATTCCTTAAGCTTAGGATCAGAAACCTGCCTTTCTCCAATCTTCAATCCTACACAAACTCTACCTAACAATAAATTTCACAAATTTGTTCACTGCTTATCACTTGTAAACACAAACTTAACACATCATCATATGCAAGTATTGTATAAAAAGATTTATCATTTTTCATCTCTCATGTATCACTTATAAGAAAAAGTTTTCAAACACACTTTCCCAAACCTGTTCATCATGTTTAGCACTCGGAATTTTGAAAATCTGCTCTTCAACATCAGTTGTCGAAAATCTTTTTGGATTTATCAAAATTTATGCTAAAACACACTGAAAATCTTTTTAGATTTTTTCAACTTTTAAGAAAATGCAATAAAGAAGTATTTACATACAATATTTTTATGAGTTTGTGTAAGAAGATCATATCAGTTTTTGACAAGTCACAAGTACCGTTGAGCTTAGTTACACATTAAGAATTAAACAATTCACTTAGATTGTCGATATAATGATCCACTTAAATTCTCACACAAATTTCAACTGATTCAGGATACGAATTAGGTGAATTAAAGACTTAAACTCATTCATGTGTCCCACCTCTTGAATAAACTCCCGTATCCAGATCCCAATATTCAATCTTACAGGTGAGTATACCACAGATGATATCTGTAAGGGGTTAAATGCGAGGGCCGTGAGAGCTCAGGCTGTTGCTTCCGCAAAATCAGAGAGATGACGGCTTCGACTTTTGGTGGGTCCCCTTTAGAGGATCTTTTTTACAACAGCACATGACTAGCATTTTTCAATGTTTCATCATTTTTTATGCTGAGGGCAGGCTTTTATTTCAAGCAAGCGTAAAGTATTCTCCGGGGACTAGGCCATTGCTTCCGCAAAATCAGAAGTCCCGGGATAATACCCCAGATATCACTGAGTATAAAGACCTAGTATCTCAGAAAGAGGGATCCTTCAAACGAAATTTCAGGGGTTACCTATATATCCAAGTAGTGTTCCCCACGAAATAAGCAAGTTTGAATTTAAGTTTATATCCTGAAAAAGCTTACTAAATGTGTAAAAACCTATCGGCAAATCATCAGTGAGACCGTTTAACGCTATATAAACATTATATTTCTTTAGCATACTGTAACTGTCCACTGATGTACTATCATTTCCTCTTTTTCACAATAAAACTCATTTTGTATTTTATCATGTTTTTGTCTTTTTCAAATTTTCAAATGTTTTTGGATTTTCTGAAAATTCTTACTCCCCCGAAAATGCAAAATCAATTAAAGGAAATTTGAAAACAAACTGTACAAGTAAAGTGACAACTGGTATCGAATCACTTCAATTCGCCATCCACTTGGCATAAACAATCAGAACTCCCCCTTACAACAAACTATTTTCCCATTGTGATTTCAAAACACTTAAGTTTGTTTTAATCAAATGGTTTTTCAGGAAAATTAGTTTTGTTGATTGCATAAAACCACTTGTAAGATAGGGAATAAACTCATCACTTTGTTCTTTTATCTTCAATATTTTGAAAAATATAACAGTTTTAAATTCAATCAACAAACATCACTAGTAAAAAATCAAGTACAACTTAATGTCCCTGATTTACCACTTGTAAGTCGAAATATCACTAATGTGAATTCTCAAGAAAGATGCCGATACCTGTTCCACTCTTACCAACCTGGGAGCTCCGGCAACTCAGAATTTTACATATGAAAAACAGACATCCAAGCCTGACCAAACTTGGATGTAACCTCTTCAACTTCACTTGGGGTTGGGATGTAAGTAGCCTTCTTTGATTCATAAAAATCTTTTACCCCTTTCACTTTTCCCTCGACCATTTTCCCAAAAATCTTTTTCACATTTCCATTAAAAACTTTTTCGACATCAAATTCTTTCTTCTCATAATAGAATTGATTCGAGATCTCAACTTTACCAATCTTTTGTTTAAAATTTTCAGCCCTCAATGGTGGAAAATTGACATCATCCATTGGCGGAACTGAAGTTTCCAGTTTTAACACAATTTGTGGCTCCTCTGACTTTGTGGAATCAGATTCATCGCCAGATTTCACATCAAATTTCTTAACAACCCACTTTTGGTTGTCAAGATTCACTCTTCTCTTGTAAAATCTTTTCTTTGAACATTCACCAACTTCAAATGTTGAATTTTTAAAAACTTTGAATTTTTCAGTTGACGGTTCATTTTTCTCAACAATCTTTTCTTTTAGTTTAGAAACAACTTTCTGTTTGATGTTGGTAGCCTTCGGACAATTCCAGGCAATGTGTCCAATTTCTTGACATATGTAACAGGTTCTTGTTTCCTTTCTCTGATAGACTCCATTCTTCACAAACTTTTGTTTTTCTGCAAAGAACTCTTTATTTGTTTGCTTCCAGAATGAGCTCTTTTGTTCTACTTCCGAACTTGTCCCAGTATCCTTCTTGTCAGTCTTCTCATCTTGAAATACTTCTAAACCTGCAACAGTTGGATAAATTCGGTGAATCAGATAATCAGAACTACAATAACTTTGTAACAATCATCTAATTCTTTCATTTTCTATCTTTTCTGTTTCTAACTCCTGCTTCATCTTGGTACATTCTTCAATGTAATGATTGATCGCTTTCTGCTTTGTCATCATCACAGCATTCATCATTGTCAATGCATCTTCTCTTTCAGAATTTGTCTTTTGTAGACCAGTCACCGTTCTGTTCAGCATATCATGTGATTCTTTTACATAATTGAGATTGAACAATAATGTTTCTTTCATCTTATCTTGCTCACTCAATTTGTCATCTTTTTCTTCACACTGTTTGCACGATTCTGAACATTTTAGACACGGTTTTATTACTTCAACAATCTTTTCCACTTCAGTAATCTTTTCAACTTCAACCACTTTCTTAGATTCTACAACTTTCTCAGCTTCAATTACGTTCTCAGCAACATTAACTTCTTCACTCTGTTCATGTTTTACTTCTTGAGCAATACTTTCACATTTCATCTTTTTTTGTTCTTTTGTTGCTCGTCTCTCCTTCAGCTTCTCCAATCTATCTGCAAAATAAAATTGAAAACTTTAAGGAGATAAATGAGTTTTTGCAATATTAATTTTTGTCTCCTCTTCATCATCACTATCATCAGATGATGATTGATCAAACACTGGCTCTTTAATAATTTGTTGTAACACCTGTGCCTTCACGGCTATCAAACAAATACCGAACCAATGAAATATTATATTTCATACTTGGGATTTGTAAAAATATGTGTATCATTTGCACATATCAATTTTTGATCAATTCCAAACTCTAAATCGCTTTCTGGAAGGTTATACGCGCACCGATGCGTAAATATAACCAGTTTAATGCAACAAACACTCCGGAATAGTGACATAGGCTTAACATACCTTAAATAACCTTTACATAACTTAGAAATAAGTTTTGAAGGCTTTGGTATGGCAAAAACAAGTTAAATCGCTTACAGGGAATAAAGTTAACAAACTGCGAAAGTATGCCAATTTGAACTGTAACAGACATTCCGGAACATGACCATAAGTTAAACACACCCTAAATATCCTTTACATAGCTTAGAAATAGGCTTTTAGGGGTTCGGTGTGCTAAAATAAACTTTTGTGTCATTCAGGGACTAAAAGCGTCAAAAAGTGCACAAGTTTGCATTTTCGCGCATAACTTACGTTCTGAATACATCCGGACATCCAAAAATTTATGTAAGCACTAAAATATTTTATTTTAGTGTTTGGCATAAGAAAAATCCATTCGTTTCGTCATTTGGATCGTTTTTCGCGCTTATGCGCATTCCGTCGTAATTAAGCGAACATCGCGTTCGTACGACCAAACGAACCAACATCCGGCATATTTTTGAGCATGTTTCATGTCCACAATGTTTAGGCATCATTTTAGGGCCTTAAAGTTGGCTTTACGGGCCTTAGAAGTGTTGGAAATGGCCTTAAACACGTGCAGGGGCTGAAACTGTCATTTTGGAAACTTATATTCAGATCAGAAGCTCCAGGCGGCCCGCATTATACTTACCTGATCCTGAAGCGGGCCGCGTCCGACTATCAGAACAGATTCAGTGTTTTTAACAGCAGGTTCCAGCTGTTTTAACCACACCCACACATTCTCAATTGCTTAGTCAGATGATAAGGATCATTTTTAGTCACCATAAGGTTCCAACACTTGTACGGATACGATTAAAGCACGGTTTCCATGAAACAATCCTAACGGTTCAGGTATTCCTATAAATACCCATCCACCCCCATTGCTAAACTCACTAGAATTCTGATTTGAGGAGCTCTAAGTTGAAACCATTGTTTCATACCTGAGCTACTTGGATCGGGATTAGCATTCGGGGACCCTTCGTAAGTATTCTTTCGTTCTTTTCTTTATTTTATTGCTTTTTGAGTCAGAAAGTCAAACTTTATTTGACTTTCAGCGTTGACCAGTTTATGGTCAATGCGAAGTTCGTTTGAACTTCGCAACGTGAGTGTAATCACGTTGGTTATAGTCCCTTGGGACTATGCCTACTGATTACCACGTTGTCTAGGGTCGTATGGTAAGCGATCTAATAAATCGCTTATACCTCGAACCCGACCCATTTGGTCGATCATTAGGATCTGACCAAACACATTAGGTGACCATAGTAGGTAGGGAATAACCTTCCGAGGTTATACCCTATGGTCACATCGTTTGAGTAGTTGTATGATAGGTAGTTTATATGTCTTAGGTAAATTACCAGAATACCCTTTTGATGTATAATTGGTAATTGAGCATATGTAACCTAAACTTTTGTCACATAACTGATTATGTAACATGTTTAGGCATATAACACTTGTCATAGGACTAGTTAGACGGTCCGAACGCGTTTCACGCAAACGACGCGTTAAAGTAGCATAAGCTACCGAAACGGGTCGTACTGGGTCGACATCACTTAGGTTAGGTTTCATTTAGTATGTAGGCTTTGTTAAACCATATTACACGAGTCTCTATACTCGTTTGGTTTACGAACCCTCATTCTATCTAAATCCTCCGATTTAGGTCCGGTTTATTAACATAGTTACCTATATTAGGTGCCGTTTGATTCCGTGATCTCTAGCATTGCTTGGTGGTTATCTTAGGACTTCTGAGCAATCTCAAGTGAGTACATAGACCCCTCTTTTACTGTTTTCCAAACATTTTGGGGTGGAACACATGTGCCTACTTATTACTTTCATGTTTTCATGTTTTCACATCATATACTTGTTATGTTCAATAGTACATTTATAGTACATGATTTCATTGTTTTCATGCTATGTATGTCCATTTAGTACATGCTTAGTACATTCTTTTACATTGCATCTCTGTTGCATATGTTCTAGTAACATATGGACACATTGTTTTACAGCTCTACCTTGTATGTTTACTCTAGCATACTAGGTACATTATCTTCATCACATGTTTACATTTTGGTATGACATTTGGTTTGTTTAAATAAGACAATGTACATTCATTAACACCGATCATGCCGCTCGGTAGTAGGTAGTGGTACCATAGGACTTGACAAATCCCATTCCTGAAATCTCGGGTTTGTTTGGACGTAAGGAATGACCGAATCCGAATACATACTTCTTTTGATAACCATAACTAAAAGGGTTATCCGGCTGTCTCAAGGCTTGGATGTATGAATTTTCACAATACCGCATAAATGTTCATATTCAGTATAGCATGCATATATTTTACAAAACATAACTTTTGATTTACTCAAAATACTTTGTTTTGTACATTTTTACTTATGGTTTAAGTAGTCTTATTTTACTTACCATACATAAACATTTGTTACACATTACTTGACTACTTTTGGACTATCAACATTTGACATGGTTTATACAAGGACTTTTGACATAAACATTTGACATAGACATTAGACATTTGATTATACATAAACATTTTACTTCGGTGGTTTGGTTTGAGTAAGTGATTTAAGTAACGAGGCGTGTGTAATATGATACAAGCATGGTGGATACGCCGCTGGTACTTTCTATATATAAGTGCTTGTATGATATCATATATTGTAGCGTTATTTGAATCATTTCAATTTGAGACATATAACATTTTATACAAATAACATACTTTTCACACGACATTGTTTTACAAAACAACTTATCTTTTACAAACTCATTTTACTTGGTTATTCATTTAACCATACATAATTCTCTTACTTATACATATCATCTGATCTTATTGCTTTTTAAACGATTTACAAAACAAAGCAAACTAAAAGGTTCATGACTAAACATTTTCTTAAACATAAGTCATGAATCTCATTTTCACAAAACCTATGTATCTCACAGGCATTTTTATGCTGACTTACCTATTTTCACATGTGTTTTCAGGAGATGATGCATAGGACTTATCAAGACATACTTAGGCGGACCTGTGCCTTAGTGACTTAAAACGAGACAAGAACTAGTTAATTTATGTTATGTACTCTTTATTTCTTGTTTAAAGACAATGTAACTCGCTTGTTTGATGAATAAAACGAAACTTTAATATCCATGGTTGTGAAACATTAATTCTGTTACAACACTCCCCGATGTTTCCGCCACGTTTTGTATGTTCTACGTGGTCGGGGTGTGACAGAAAAGATGGTATCAGAGCTAATGGTTATAGGGAATTAGGTTATTAGTAATGCTTTGACCTAGTCTATAACCTTCTTAGGACCCTAACGCGAGTTTACTTGCGTTTAGTCATAAAACAATACTGTCACCTATCCTTAGGCGACAACCACAACAAGAACATAAATTTCAAAACCGCTTTGAAAACTAATCATCTGTTCTAGGATGATTGATTACTAGGTTTTGAACCCTCTGTTGTAAGGTTTTGAACTCTCTATTATATGGTTTTGAACCCCTTTGAGTTTTCAAAATCTCGTCAAGGTTTTGGGTTTTAAATAATGTGAACACGTGCAAACTAGAAGGGTGAATGCCTGTATTCTGGGTTTTCTGTCTAGGCAAGCACTTCGTATACATCTCATCAAACGCGAGACCAGTTGTGCTTACCTGGGAATTCTTGGAATGAGTGTTCACTTATAGGCGAGCATGTCTTCGCGATACATTATTTTTGACCCATTTACTTTGATTTGTCACCATCTCATTTGTTTGCCTTAGGTAACAAACAAATGATCACAATTTTCATTCGTTACCATTCTCATTGATTTTCCAATAACCTTTCACTTGCTTCTTCCTATGTCTTTCATTTTCTTCTAGAATGTCTGTTCCTTTCAGCACTGGTCAAATGCCCGAGCGAACAGCCAAATTTGTCCAGCAAATAGGCGAAGTGATTCAGAAGACTGTGGATTTAGGCATTGCCATGGCTCGTCTCAACAATGAAGCCTCTCGTCTCGACAATGAAGCCACTCAAGAGCCATCGAAGGAGGCAGAAGTCAAGCCAACACCAAAATCAAGGAAGCGTAAGGCTTCAAGGAAACCCGCAACAGTTACACCTAATCAAGCGGGACCTAGCCAAGTGACAGCACTACCAGTCAGGAAGCCATACAACGGAATTGAACCCTTGTGCAACCAATGTACCCTTCATCATCACCCTAGTGTGAAGTGCCGCAAATGCCAAATTTGTGGACGTAAAGGTCATACAGCAAAAGTTTGTGTTGCAGCAGTACCAAATCAAACAGGACCCCTCCGGGTGGCAACACCAGCTGCCAAGAAGCAATACAAGGGAACGGCACCATTATGCAACAAATGTAAGGGGCATCACCTAGCTCACTTACAGTGTCATCTGTGTGCATCATGTGGGCGACTCGGTCACCTGGCAAATGTTTGTCGATTTATCCCAAACCAAAGTGGTCCAAACCAACCACAAGTCAACCCAACTCAAGCTCGTTTTCCGCATGGTACTTGCTACAACTGTGGAGAAACGAGCCATTACAGGAACAACTGCCCGAAGATTTTCAGTGCAAATCCAACCCTTGGATGAGCATTCGGCTGAACAAAGGATGTTGCTGTCATATGCCTTTGTTTCGTTTGTTTTCGTGTATTGTGAAACAATATGTTTTGTTTATAAATAAAAGTTGTTGATCACAATTCTGATATACAAGTATAATAACAAGTGTTTATGGCATTTCCCTATAATACCTGCATTAAGGAACTATGTTCCTTACAAACTACTCTTGTGATTCTCTCTTTCAAGTGATCGCTCATAATTTCCTCGAAAGTTCTAAGTACTCGTTTCATTCTAAGAAACGAAGTACAGGAAATAAAGTGAAATTATGAGTAATCGTGCTTTTTGCACATCTGTACTTTTGAATCCTTGGTTGGATAACTAAGGATATTTTCAAATCTCATACCCATTACGTTTTGATTTTTCAACATATACAGTACAAGTATTTCAAAAACAATCTTCATGATCTCAAAACATTTCATATAAGTTTGAAAACAATTTTTCTAAATGCATTGTCTATGTTATTTCAAAAACATTGGCCATGTTATCAAAACCAACCTTTCTAATTTCAAAATATTTCATATAGTCTGAAGACAATATTAACACAATACATTTTCTTATCAAGTGCATGATTTCGAAAAGCATCATTCATGTCTTTCAAAAACCTTATACATAATTTCAAAATTCATCTCACATGATTTTAAAACATTTTTGTAAATATATCTATCTAATACACCTACTTTATGATTTCAAAAGTATTATATATAAGGTTTTAAAAACGTTAAACACATTTTTCTTAAAGGAACCCCATGCATAGTTTTCAAAAATGTTTTCCTCATACATTGACTTAACCTTCAAATTCTGCTTCATATGTCGCCTTGACATATCAAGCATCTCAACTTCATAAGCATTTTACATCATGTTTTGACCTAAGCACATCCAGTGCAAGGTTTCAAAACATCTTCAACTTTTAAATCCATATGGGATCTTTTTATTTTCACAATTAGATCCTTGTGGATAATTGTCATACAAATCAGAGTCCTTAATTGGATTCCTTATGTACCTAAATTCGAACATTTCGGTTCCTTATAATCGAAAATGAATTTTTCTTTTAAAAATCTTTCTATCTTTATAGTTAGATTCTTGATAACGTTTAAAGTACCAAATGGAATCCACGGAATGGATTCCTAGTGTGCTTTAAATGCATGTACGCAATTAACAAGACAAATTAATAAACAATCTTTGTGGTTATACGAACTATGTGTTTATTCATCTTATGTTTTCTTTTATGCATTTTTTGTGTTTTTGTATACTCTGGATATTCGTTATCCAAATCCTTGTAGAATCTTTCATATCTTCATATGATGGATTCATAGCAGGATATTCAAAAGGCGCTACCTTAAATCCTTAATGGGCTTCTATGTAATAGTTAAGACCCTTGGATTATATAGTACTACTCCATGATTCATAAGAGACCCTTTAGTGGTCCAGTCAAAAAGATTGATTCACAATTTGGTTAAAGAACGACATCTAGTGATGTAGCTGAACAGACTCCTTGATAGTCTATTTAGATCATTTATTGATTTAATTAAAAGGATTCTATGGCGGTCTAGTCACACTCATCACAGGATTGTTCATTTGGTTTTCCCCTACACATTATAAAATAGACTGTGTGAACTGTGTAAGGAATTGTCTGATTATGGACGCGTACATAATTATGAAATTTAGTGCACAGAAACCCAGTAAGGTTTATTATGTGTAAGAACCGATAGTGACAACAATAACAAAATGAGAACAATGTAATGGAGGTACGGTGGACGCACCAATGACGCTTTATATACTTGTATATAAGTATCCCTCTTACATTGCAAGCATAATGTTATTAAGGTTACTAGAAGTTCAGAACCCTAACCAATATTGTTCGATCTTTTCAACTTCATGTTTTCAAGCTCTCACGAGTTTCCTCTAAATAAATTTCGGGACGAAATTTCCTAAAGTAGGGGAGACTGTAACACCTGTGCCTTCACGGCTATCAAACAAATACCGAACCAATGAAATATTATATTTCATACTTGGGATTTGTAAAAATATGTGTATCATTTGCACATATTAATTTTTGATCAATTCCAAACTCTAAATCGCTTTCTGGAAGGTTATACGCGCACCGATGCGTAAATATAACCAGTTTAATGCAACAAACACTCCGGAATAGTGACATAGGCTTAACATACCTTAAATAACCTTTACATAACTTAGAAATAAGTTTTGAAGGCTTTGGTATGGCAAAAACAAGTTAAATCGCTTACAGGGACTAAGGTTGACAAACTACGAAAGTATGCCAATTTGAACTATAACAGACATTCCGAAACATGACCATAAGTTAAACACACCCTGAATATCCTTTACATAGCTTAGAAATAGGCTTTTAGGGGTTCGGTGTGCTAAAATAAACTTTTGTGTCATTCAGGGACTAAAAGCGTCAAAAAGTGCACAAGTTTGCATTTTCGCGCATAACTTACGTTCTGAATACATCCGGACATCCAAAAATTTATGTAAGCACTAAAATATTTTATTTTTGTGTTTGGCATAAGAAAAATCCATTCGTTTCGTCATTTGGATCGTTTTTCGCGCTTATGCGCATTCCGTCGTAATTAAGCGAACATCGCGTTCGTACGACCAAACGAACCAACATCCGGCATATTTTTAAGCATGTTTCATGTCCACAATGTTTAGGAATCATTTTAGGGCCTTAAATTTGGCTTTACGGGCCTTAGAAGTGTCGGAAATGGCCTTAAACACGTGCAGGGGCTGAAACTGTCAGTTTGGAAACTTATATTCAGATCAGAAGCTCCAGGCGGCCCGCATTATACTTACCTGATCCTGAAGCAGGCCGCGTCCGACTATTAGAACAGATTCAGTGTTTTTAACAGCAGGTTCCAGCTGTTTTAACCACACCCACACATTCTCAATTGCTTAGTCAGATGATAAGGATCATTTTTAGTCACCATAAGGTTCCAACACTTGTACGGATGCGATTAAAGCACGGTTTCCATGAAACGATCCTAACGGTTCGGGTATTCCTATAAATACCCATCCACCCCCATTGCTAAACTCACTAGAATTCTGATTTGAGGAGCTCTAAGTTGAAACCATTGTTTCATACCTGAGCTACTTGGATCGGGATTAGCATTCGGGGACCCTTCGTAAGTATTCTTTCGTTCTTTTCTTTATTTTATTGCTTTTCGAGTCAGAAAGTCAAACTTTGTTTGACTTTCAGCGTTGACCAGTTTATGGTCAATGCGAAGTTCGTTTGAACTTCGCAACGTGAGTGTAATCACGTTGGTTATAGTCCCTTGGGACTATGCCTACTGATTACCACGTTGTCTAGGGTCGTAGGGTAAGCGATCTAATAATTCGCTTATACCTCGAACCCGACCCATTTGGTCGATCATTAGGATCCGACCAAACACATTAGGTGACCATAGTAGGTAGGGAATAACCTTCCGAGGTTATACCCTATGGTCACATCGTTTGAGTAGTTGTATGATAGGTAGTTTATATGCCTTAGGTAAATTACCAGAATACCCTTTTCATGTATAATTGGTAATTGAGCATATGTAACCTAAACTTTTGTCACATAACTGATCATGTAACATGTTTAGGCATATAACACTTGTCATAGGACTAGTTAGACGGTCCGAATGCGTTTCACGCAAACGACGCGTTAAAGTAGCATAAGCTACCTAAACGGGTCGTACTGGGTCGACAGCACTTAGGTTAGGTTTCATTTAGTATGTAGGCTTTGTTAAACCATATTACACGAGTCTCTATACTCGTTTGGTTTACGAACCCTCATTCTATCTAAATCCTCCTATTTAGGTCCGGTTTATTAACATAGTTACCTATATTAGGTGCCGTTTGATTCCGTGATCTCTAGCATTGCTTGGTGGTTATCTTAGGACTTCTGAGCAATCTCAAGTGAGTACATAGACCCCTCTTTTACTGTTTTCCAAACATTTTGGGGTGGAACACATGTGCCTACTTGTTACTTTCATGTTTTCCTGTTTTAACATCATATACTTGTTATGTTCAATAGTACATTTATAGTACATGATTTCATTATTTTCATGCTATGTATGTCCATTTAGTACATTCTTTTACATTGCATCTCTGTTGCATATGTTCCAGTAACATATGGACACATTGTTTTACAGCTCTACCTTGTATGTTTACTCTAGCATACTAGGTACATTATCTTCATCACATGCTTACATTTTGGTATGACATTTGGTTTGTTTAAATGAGACAATGTACATTCATTAACACCGATCATGCCGCTCGGTAGTAGGTAGTGGTACCATAGGACTTGACAAATCCCATTCCTGAAATCTCGGGTTTGTTTGGACGTAAGGAATGACCGAATCCGAATACATACTTCTTTTGTTAACCTTAACTAAAAGGGTTATCCGGCTGTCTCAAGGCTTGGATGTATGAATTTTCACAATACCGCATAAATGTTCATATTTAGTATAGCATGCATATATTTTACAAAACATAACTTTTGATTTACTCAAAATACTTTGTTTTGTACATTTTTACTTATGGTTTAAGTAGTCTTATTTTACTTTCCATACATAAAACGATTTACTTATACATATCATCTGATCTTATTGCTTTTTAAATGATTTACAAAACAAAGCAAACTAAAAGGTTCATGACTAAACATTTTCTTAAACATAAGTCATGAATCTCATTTTCACAAAACCTATGTATCTCACAGGCATTTTTATGCTGACGTACCTATTTTCACATGTGTTTTCAGGAGATGATGCATAGGACTTATCAAGACATACTTAGGCGGACCTGTGCCTTAGTGACTTATAACGAGACAAGAACTAGTTAATTTATGTTATGTACTCTTTATTTCTTGTTTAAAGACAATGTAACTCGCTTGTTTGATGAGTAAAACGAAACTTTAATATCCATGGTTGTGAAACATTAATTCTGTTACAACACTCCCCGATGTTTCCGCCACGTTTTGTATGTTCTACGTGGTCGGGTTGTGACATTTGTGCAGTGAGAGCTACCATTTTTGAATCAGGTGGAATATAATTGTCCCAACTAAAACCCTCTGCTACTTTTTCATCATCTTGATCAATGATACCCAAATAAGCTTTCTTATTTGCTTCTACAATCATTTTGGCATGAGCAGTTTGTGGTTCCTTTTGTTGATACGGTTGATGAGCAATTTGTTGATAAATCGCTTTCCGATAGTAATCATCTTTTCCAAATGGATTCTGTGATCCACTTGCTTCTTGATTTTTACATTCTCTTTTGAAATGTCCTTTCTCCCTGCATAAAAAACAAGTAACTTTAGATTTATCAAAACCCAAAGTAGAAACATTTGCATCCATGAAATCATTTCTTCCTGTAATCATTTTGAATTTTCAGCTCTCCTCAAAACACTAGCTAAACACCATTTAATGTCCATGAGTTCCATTTCTTCTGCATCTATCTGATCGTAATCCTCTTTCGTCAGCATAGGATTTCCGATCTTCCCTGCAACCAATCCCTCATATGATTCCAACACTGTAGCAAGTAACGACATGTGACTTTTGGCAATCTCTTCAGAAAAATTTTGACCATTCTGAAGATGCAATGCTATATTGCAATTCAACACTTGACAATTATTGCTATTTGAACTTTGAAACTGATGATTTGATGTAGAACTCTTTGGATTAACATTCGGATATGAAGAAAAACCACTGCTGCTGCTTGGACTTTGATTGACTGATCCAGATGAATTTTCAGCACTAAAAGCAGTTTGAACTTTTGGACTTAATTCAACCTCTTGAATACTTCCTTTGTAATATATTTTGACATCTTGTTGACCACTCGGATTGTTCATTCTTGCAATCTTCTGTTGTTCCAGATCTTGACCCTCAATCTTTTCAATGAACTGTGAAATAGTCAACTTGTCATATTCTCCCGTGTTTTTCAAGATCATCAAATATGTACCCCTTTCTTTCTGAGGTAATGCATCAGCTAACTTGTCGACCCATTCTTCTTGATCTTTGACAATTTCTAACAAAGACATAGTTCTCACTAAATGGCAATATCTTTCAATCAGTTTCTTTGATGATTCACCCGGCAAGCTTGAAAACAAGTCAAATTCTTTCTTAAGTAATGCTTTCTTGCTCCTGATCATCTTCTCACTACCCTCAAATTTAGTTTTAAGTGCATTCCAGATCGATCGTGAAGTATTGTCGTGCTGAAGCAAAATGAAGATGTCTTCTTTAATAGCTTGTTGTAACAGACTGATCATCATCTTTTCAGCTTTATACATGTCTCGTTCTTTGTCCATAAATTCAGAAATTATTTTGATAACTCCCAAATCCGTATGAGGCTTGACATACTTTTTCTCAATACACTCCCAATATCTCAAATGATTAGCTTGAACCCAGTTCTCAAACCGATCTTTCCAACCATAATACTCTTCAATTCCCATGAGTTTCGGGGGTTTTTGTAAAGTTCCAGTTTCGTTTTCCATGTTCATGCTCTGAGCAATGGCAGCTGGAGTAGTCGGGGTAGTTGCAAACGCGTTATAGAATTCCTCTTCCATGATTCGGTAAACTTTTTCACAAAACAGGCACTTTCAAACGGAATTAACTCTTCAACCGAGATTACCCTCTTCAAACGGAATACCCTTTCAAACTGAATCACCTGTTGAAGCGAAATAAGGCTTTCAAACGGAATCACCTCTTCAAACGAAATATCTAATTTCGTTCGAAATACTTCAAGAGAAATACCTATCTGAAGCGGAATCAACCAAAATTTCAAACGAAATAAGATGTACGTTCAAACGAAATTAACCTTTTTGCCAATTTTTGTCACTTTTAGTCTGAATTTAGGTCTGAAACTTTCAAGGGTTTGTTAAAACTGTATTATACAAATTATATCAAAAAATCAGTCCATTTTGTGCGTTAAAACTTGTTCAATTTTGAAAAGAAGGTGTAGAAGTTAGAAAATCTGATGAAATCAAGCTGAAACTGGTAGAACTCCTCCTCCTCCTGAGCTCTGATAACTTTTAGTCTGAATTTAGGTCTGAAACTTTCAAGGGTTTGTTAAAACTGTATTATACAAATTATATCAAAAAATCAGTCCATTTTGTGCGTTAAAACTTGTTCAATTTTGAAAAGATGGTGTAGAAGTTAGAAAATCTGATGAAATCAAGCTGAAACTGGTAGAACTCCTCCTCCTCCTGAGCTCTGATAACACTCCGGAATAGTCAAATATACTTAACATACCTTAAATAACCTTTACATAACTTAGAAAAAAGTTTTGAAGGCTTTGGTATGGCAAAAACAAGTTAATTCGCTTACAGGGACTAAACTTGACAAACTGCGAAAGTATGCCAATTTGAACTGTAACGAACATTCTGGAACATGAACATAAGTTAAACATACCATAAATATCCTTTACATAGCTTAGAAATAGGCTTTGAGGGGTTCGGTATGCTAAAATAAACTTTTGGGGTCATTCAGGGACTAAAAGCGTCAAAAAGTGCACAAGTTTGCATTTTCGCGCATAACTTACGTTCTGAATACATCCGGACATCCAAAAATTTATGTAAGCACTAAAATATTTTATTTTAGTGTTTGGCATAAGAAAAATCCATTCGTCACGCCATTTGGATCATTTTTCGCGCTTATGCGCATTCCGTCGTAATTAACCGAACAACTTAACCGTACGGCTAAACGAACCGACACCCGAGATATTTTTGAACACATTTTAAGTTCCCTAGACTTTAACTTCATTTTAGAGCTTTGAAATGGGGTTAACGGGGCTTAAACGTGTCAAAAAAACGCATCGAAAACCAAGTTTTGAGGTTGCAAGGACTGAAACTGTAAATCTGCCAAACTAGGTCCTTAAGTAGGGGCCAGATGCAGCAAAACGTTTTTTTTTCAGCTTTTAACAGCCCTTAACACTCTCCAAAGGCCAAGTGCCAAGTGTCAAACTCTTATGGTGGATGGCAAATGAGTTACCACAACTTTCCAACAAGTGTACGGCTTAGATCGTGCCCCCTTTTCCAAGAAATGATCCTAACGGTGAACCGAAAACTATAAATACCCACCTCCACCCTTCACTTTTCCTCACAAGAATCTGATCTTATGTGCTCTAAGTTGAAAACTTTGTTTCAAACCTGAGCTATTTTGATCTAGATTAGCATTCGAGGACCCTTTGTAAGTGTTCCTTCGTTCTTTTATTGCTTTTCGAGTCCGAAAGTCAAACTTTGTTTGACTTTCTGCGTTGACCAATTTATGGTCAATGCGAAGTTCGTTTGAACTTCGCAACTTGATTGTAATCACGATGGTTATAGTCCCTTGTGACTATGCCTGATGATTACCACGTTGTCTAGGGTCGTAAGGGTAAGCGTTCTAATAAATCGCTTATACCTTCGAACCCGACCCATTTGGTCGATCATTAGGATCCGACCAAACACATTAGGTGACCATAGTATATAGGGAATAACCTTCCAAGGTTATACCTTATGGTCACGACGTTTAGTTAGTTGTATAATAGGTAGTTTATATGCCTTAGGTAAATTACCAAAATACCCCTTTGATGCCAAAATTCATTTTAAACATATGTAACATAACTTTTGACATCTAAACTGATTTGACAACAATATTAGACATGTTAAGGCATATATTACTTGTCGTAGGACTAGTTAGGCGGTCCGAACGCGTTTCACGCGAACGACGCGTTAAAGTAGCATAAGCTACCTAAACGTGTCGTAAAGGGTCACAAACACTTAGGTTAAGTTTCGTTTTAGTATGTGGGCTTTGTTAAACCTTATTACACGAGTCTCCATACTCGTTTGGTTTACAAACCCTCATTCTATCCGATCCTCGATATTAGGTCCGGTTTATTAACATAGTTACATATATTAGGTGCCGTTTGATTCCGTGATCTCTAGCATTGCTTGGTGGTTATCTTAGGACTTCTGAGCAATCTCAAGTGAGTACATAGACCCCTCTTTTACTGTTTTCCAAACTGTTTTGGGGTGAAACACAAGTGCCTACTTGTTACTTTCATGCTTTCCTGTTTTCACATCATATACTTGCTATGTTCATTAGTACATTTATAGTACATGATTTCATTGTGTTTATGCTATGTATGCCCATTGTGTGCGTACTTAGTACATTGTTTTACATTACATTTTATGCTATGTATGCCTGTAACACCCGTGTCACTCCAACCATCAGACAAATGCCAAACCAATGAAATATAGTATTTCATACTTGGGATTTGTAAAAATATGTGTATCATTTACACATATCAATTCTTGTTCAATTTCAAGCTTTAAATCGCTTTCTGGAGGGTTATACGCGCTCTGATGTGTAGATATAACCAGTTTAAATCCAACGAACACTCTGGAAAAGTGAAATAGGCTTAACATACCTTAAATAACCTTTACATAACTTAGTTATAAGTTTTGGAAGGTTTGGTGTGGTGAAATCAAAGTTTAATCGCTTACAGGGACTAAAGTTGACAAACTGCGAAAGTATGCCAATTTGAACTGTAACAGACCTTCCGGAGCATGACCATAAGTTAAACATACCCTAAATATCCTTCACAGAGCTTAGAAATAGGCTTTGAGGGGTTCGGTGTGCTAAAATAAACTTTAGGGTCATTCAGGGACTAAAAGTGTCAAAAAGTGCACAAGTTTGCATCTTTACGCGTAACTCACGTTCTGCATACATTCGGACATCCAAAAATTTATGTAAGCATGACTACATTATATTTTAGTGTTCGCCTTAAGAAAAATCCGTTCGTTTCGTCATTTGGATCGTTTTTCGCGCTTATGCGCATTCCGTCGTAATTAAGCGAACATCGCGTTCGTACGGCTAAACGAACCGACATCCGAGATATTTTTGAGCATGTTTTGAGTTCCCTATACTTTAACTTCATTTTAGAGCTTTGAAATGGGGTTAACGGGCCTTAAACGTGTCAAAAATGGCCAAAATACAGTTCAGGGACCAAAACTGTAATTCTGCCAAACTTGCACCATACGATGCGTATGGTATGTATACCATACGATGCGTATGGGGTCTGCAGACCAGGTGCAATGTTTAACAGCCTGTTTTCAGCAGGTTTAACCACAACCACATGTTTGCAACTTGCTTAATCACTAAGTTATGGAGCATTTGTGGCACCATAACATTCCGACAAGTGTACGGCCTTGATCATTGCCTCCTTTTCCAAGAAACGATCCTAGCGGTGGACCATTTCCTATAAATACTAACCAACATCACAACCAAAAACTCACACCTTTGAATCTGAACTTGCTCTCTAAGTTGTCGTGTTTAACACTTCATACCTGAGAGTGTTCGGATCCAAACCTTCCATTCTTGGACCCTTCGTAAGTATTCTTTCGTTCTTTTCCTTATTTTTACTGCTTTTCGAGTCAGAAAGTCAAACTTTGTTTGACTTTCAGCGTTGACCAGTAATGGTCAATGCGAAGTTCGTTTGAACTTCGCAACGTGAGTGTAATCACGTTGGTCATAGTCCCTTGGGACTATGCCCACTGATTACCACGTTGTTTAGGGTCGTAGGGTAGGCGATCTAATAAATCGCCTATACCTTCGAACCCGACCCAGTTTGGTCGATCATTAGGATCCGACCAAATACATTAGGTGACCCTAGTATAGGGCATAACCTTCCGAGGTTATACCCTATGGTCACATCGTTTAAGTAGTTGTATGATAGGTATTTTATATGCCTTAGGTAAATTACCAGAATACCCTTTTCATGTATAATTGGTAATTAAGCATATGTAACCTAAACTTTTGTCACATAACTGATTATGTAACTTGTTTAGGCATATAACACTTGTCATAGGGCTAGTTAGGCGGTCCGAACGCGTTTCACACGCACGATGCGTTAAAGTAGCATAAGCTACCTAAACGGGTCGTAATGGGTCGATAAGACTTAGGTTAAGTTTCATTTAGTATGTAGGCTTTGTTAAACCATATCACATGAGTTCCTACACTCATTTGGTTTACAAACCCTCATGCTACCCAGTCTTCCGATTTAGGTCCGGTTTATTAATGTAGTTACCTATATTAGGTGCCGTTTGATATTCCGCGATCTCTAGCATTGCTTGGTGGTTATCCTAGGACTTCTGAGCAATCTCAAGTGAGTACATAGACCCCTCTTTTACTGTTTTCCAAACTGTTTTGGGGTGGAACACATGTGCCTACTTGTTACTTTCGTGCTTTCCTGTTTTCATATCATATACTGGTTATGTTCATTAGTACACTATTAGTACATTGATTTACATGACTTTTCTGCTTTGTATGTTAACTTAGCATACTTAGTACATCGATTTACATTACATTTCTGTTGCATATGTTTACTCAGCATATGGACACATTATCTCAGTTCACATGCTATGTATGTCTGTTGTTGCATACTTAGTACAGATATTTCAGTTCACATGCTATGTATGTCTGTTGTTGCATACTTAGTACATATATTTCAGTTCACATGCTATGTATGTTTGTTGTTGCATACTTAGTACATATATTTCAGTTCACATGCTATGTATGTTTGTTGTTGCATGCTTAGTACAGATATTTCAGTTTACATGCTATGTATGTATGTTGTTGCATACTTAGTACACTTATTATTCATTACATTCTTACATTTTGGCAATTGGTTTAAACATAGACATCTTACATTGTTTGGTTTGGTTTGATTAAGTGATTAAGTAACGATGCGTGTGTAATATGATACAAGCATGGTGGATACGCCGCTGGTACTTCCTATATATAAGTGTTTGTATTGTATTACATATTGTAGCGTTATTTGAATCATTTCAGGTTGAGACATAGAACATTTTATACAAATAACATATTTTTCACAAGACATTGATTTACAAACAACTTATCTAATACAAACTCATTTTACATGGTTATTCATTTAACCATACATTATACATTATTTATACATATCATCTGATCTTATCGATTTTCAAATGATTTACAAAACAAAGCAAATAACAAGGTTCATGACTAAACATTTTCTCAAACATAAGTCATGAAACCTATTTTCACAAAACCTATGTATCTCACCGGCATTTTTATGCTGACGTACCATATTTTCACATGTGTTTTTCAGGAACTGTTGCATAAGATGATCAAGATACACATAGACAGACTTGGGCTTTAGTGACAATAAAAGATGCAAGACTAGTTAATTATGTTGTATTTCCTAGTTTGATAAGACATTGTAACACTTTTAATCAATAAAACGAAACTTCAATTGCCATGGATTTGAAACAATTAATTCTGTTACAACACTCCCCGACGTTTCCGACACGTTTTGTATGTTCCACGTGGTCGGGGTGTGACAGAAAAGATGGTATCAGAGCTAATGGTTATAGGGAATTAGGTTATTAGTAATGCTTTGACCTAGTCTATAACCTTCTTAGGACCCTAACGCGAGTTTACTTGCGTTTAGTCATAAAACAATACCGTCACCTATCCTTAGGCGACTACCACAACAAGAACATAAATTTCAAAACCATTTTGAAAACTAATCATCTGTTCTAGGATGATTTATTACAAGGTTTTGAACCCTCTATTGTAAGGTTTTGAACCCTCTGTTATACGGTTTTGAACCCCTTTGAGTTTTCAAAATCTCGTCAAGGTTTTGGGTTTTAAATAATGTGAACACGTGCAAACTGGAAGGGTGAATGCCTGTATTCTGGGTTTTCTGTCTAGGCAAGCACTTCGTATACATCTCATCAGACGCGAGACCAGTTGTGCTTACCTGGGAATTCTTGGGATGAGTGTTCACTTATAGGCGAGCATGTCTTCGCGATACATTATATTGACCCATTTACTTTGATTAGTCACTGTCTCATTTGTTTGCCTTTGGTAACAAACAAATGGTCACAATCTACATGCCTTGTCATTTTCTTTTGACTATCTTTCGCTTGTTTCCTCCCCTGTCTTCCATTTTCTACATGGTGCCTCTACGTTGCAACAACAATGTCCGAACCAGGTGCTACAACTGCCCAACAAATAGGCGTCGTACTCCAGAAGACCGTTGATTTAGCTATTACCATGACTCGTCTCAAGGATGAAGCCGTATAAGCGAACTGCTCCTTGGAGAAATCAATGCAACCTTCATCATTCAAATCAAATACCCTGTTACAAATGTACCCACGGTGGACGATGGGGACGTTTGGTTAACATATGCCGCTTTGCAATCCAAAGCAAAGCTGTTACAAATCCTGCTGCTGCTCAACCTTCAAACTCTGCTTCATATGTCGCTTGACATATCTGGCGCCTCAACCTCATAAACTTTCTACCTTGTGTATCGACTTAAGCACACCTAGTGCAAGGTGTCGAAACACCTCCCGTTACACAAACTCCAAAAATCCATGTAGGATCTTTCTATCCTCATAATTAGATCCTTGTGGATGGGTATCATTCATCGGAGTCCTTAATTGAATTCTTTGTATGATTCAATACGTACATCACAAATCAATAAGGACAAAGCCGAATTCCTATTAAGATTTTCCTATCTTCATAGATAGATTCTTGAAATAATTAAAGTGCCAAATGAAATCCATGAATTGGATTCCTGGTGTGCTTTAAGTATCCGCGTCCGAAGATAACAAATTAATAACCAAGTTAAACAACTATGTGATTATGTGCTTGTGTGTTTCCTTTTATGTTTTTGTGTAATCCAAGTTTTGTCATCCAAATCCTCGTAGAATCTTCCATATCTTTGTATAAGGAAATTCATAGTAGGATATCCAAAGGTACTATATTAAATCCTCAATGGGCTTCTACGTTGTAGTTAAGTCCCTTGGATTATATTGTACCATTCCATAATTAGACCCCTGAGTGGTCTAGTTAAACAGATTGATCCAAAAATCTGGTTAGGAATATCATGTGATGATATAGCTGAAAGGACTCCTTGGAGGTCTAATTAAAAAGATCATGTGTTGATCTGATTAAAAGGACCCTATGGTAGTCTAGTCACACTCATCACAGGGTCGATATTTTCTTCCCCTACACATCATGAAATGCACTGTGCGGACTGTGCAAGGAATTACGTAATTATGGACGCGTACATAATTATGGAAATTCAGTGCACAGAGACCACAGCGAATTTTGTCATGTATTCCGTTCATTTTTGTTTCTGAAGATGTAAAATGACTCATTCGGTTCATTTTTGTTTCTGAAGATGTAAAATGACTATTCCATTCATTTTTGTTTCTGAAGATGTAAAATGACTCATTCGGTTCATTTTTGTTTCTGAAGATGTAAAATGACTATTCCGTTCATTTTTTTCTGAAGATGTAAAATGACTCATTCGGTTCATTTTTGTTTCTGAAGATGTAAAATGACTATTCCGTTCATTTTTGTTTCTGAAGATGTAAAATGACTCATTCGGTTCATTTTTGTTTCTGAAGATGTAAAATGACTATTCCGTTCATTTTTGTTTCTGAAGATGTAAAATGACTCATTCGGTTCATTTTTGTTTCTGAAGATGTAAAATGACTATTCCGTTCATTTTTGTTTCTGAAGATGTAAAATGACTCATTCGGTTCATTTTTGTTTCTGAAGATGTAAAATGACTATTCCATTCATTTTTGTTTCTGAAGATGTAAAATGACTATTCCGTTCATTTTTGTTTCTGAAGATGTAAAATGACTATTCCGTTCATTTTTGTTTCTGAAGATGTAAAATAACTCATTCGGTTCATTTTTGTTTCTGAAGATGTAAAATGACTATTCCGTTCATTTTTGTTTCTGAAGATGTAAAATGACTCATTCGGTTCATTTTTGTTTCTGAAGATGTAAAATGACTATTCCATTCATTTTTGTTTCTGAAGATGTAAAATGACTATTCCGTTCATTTTTGTTTCTAAAGAATGCCTGTTGAAAATAACTCCGTTCATTTTTCAAATCTGACGAATGTCCGTTAAAGAGAAATAACAGGATTATGCCTTTCATATCTCTGGTGGTTATTTGACACAAAGCCACAGTTAGACTCCTACGAATTAATTTCGGGACGAAATTTCCTAAAGTAGGGGAGACTGTAACACCCGTGTCACTCCAACCATCAGACAAATGCCAAACCAATGAAATATAGTATTTCATACTTGGGATTTGTAAAAATATGTGTATCATTTACACATATCAATTCTTGTTCAATTTCAAGCTTTAAATCGCTTTCTGGAGGGTTATACGCGCTCTGATGTGTAGATATAACCAGTTTAAATCCAACGAACACTCTGGAAAAGTGAAATAGGCTTAACATACCTTAAATAACCTTTACATAACTTAGTTATAAGTTTTGGAAGGTTTGGTGTGGTGAAATCAAAGTTTAATCGCTTACAGGGACTAAAGTTGACAAACTGCGAAAGTATGCCAATTTGAACTGTAACAGACCTTCCGGAGCATGACCATAAGTTAAACATACCCTAAATATCCTTCACATAGCTTAGAAATAGGCTTTGAGGGGTTCGGTGTGCTAAAATAAACTTTAGGGTCATTCAGGGACTAAAAGTGTCAAAAAGTGCACAAGTTTGCATCTTTACGCGTAACTCACGTTCTGCATACATTCGGACATCCAAAAATTTATGTAAGCATGACTACATTATATTTTAGTGTTCGCCTTAAGAAAAATCCGTTCGTTTCGTCATTTGGATCGTTTTTCGCGCTTATGCGCATTCCGTCGTAATTAAGCGAACACCGCGTTCGTACGGCTAAACGAACCGACATCCGAGATATTTTTGAGCATGTTTTGAGTTCCCTATACTTTAACTTCATTTTAGAGCTTTGAAATGGGGTTAACGGGCCTTAAACGTGTCAAAAATGGCCAAAATACAGTTCAGGGACCAAAACTGTAATTCTGCCAAACTTGCACCATACGATGCGTATGGTATGTATACCATACGATGCGTATGGGGTCTGCAGACCAGGTGCAATGTTTAACAGCCTGTTTTCAGCAGGTTTAACCACAACCACATGTTTGCAACTTGCTTAATCACTAAGTTATGGAGCATTTGTGGCACCATAACATTCCGACAAGTGTACGGCCTTGATCATTGCCTCCTTTTCCAAGAAACGATCCTAGCGGTGGACCATTTCCTATAAATACTAACCAACATCACAACCAAAAACTCACACCTTTGAATCTGAACTTGCTCTCTAAGTTGTCGTGTTTAACACTTCATACCTGAGAGTGTTCGGATCCAAACCTTCCATTCTTGGACCCTTCGTAAGTATTCTTTCGTTCTTTTCCTTATTTTTACTGCTTTTCGAGTCAGAAAGTCAAACTTTGTTTGACTTTCAGCGTTGACCAGTAATGGTCAATGCGAAGTTCGTTTGAACTTCGCAACGTGAGTGTAATCACGTTGGTCATAGTCCCTTGGGACTATGCCCACTGATTACCACGTTGTTTAGGGTCGTAGGGTAGGCGATCTAATAAATCGCCTATACCTTCGAACCCGACCCAGTTTGGTCGATCATTAGGATCCGACCAAATACATTAGGTGACCCTAGTATAGGGCATAACCTTCCGAGGTTATACCCTATGGTCACATCGTTTAAGTAGTTGTATGATAGGTAGTTTATATGCCTTAGGTAAATTACCAGAATACCCTTTTCATGTATAATTGGTAATTAAGCATATGTAACCTAAACTTTTGTCACATAACTGATTATGTAACTTGTTTAGGCATATAACACTTGTCATAGGGCTAGTTAGGCGGTCCGAACGCGTTTCACACGCACGATGCGTTAAAGTAGCATAAGCTACCTAAACGGGTCGTAATGGGTCGATAAGACTTAGGTTAAGTTTCATTTAGTATGTAGGCTTTGTTAAACCATATCACATGAGTTCCTACACTCATTTGGTTTACAAACCCTCATGCTACCCAGTCTTCCGATTTAGGTCCGGTTTATTAATGTAGTTACCTATATTAGGTGCCGTTTGATATTCCGCGATCTCTAGCATTGCTTGGTGGTTATCCTAGGACTTCTGAGCAATCTCAAGTGAGTACATAGACCCCTCTTTTACTGTTTTCCAAACTATTTTGGGGTGGAACACATGTGCCTACTTGTTACTTTCGTGCTTTCCTGTTTTCATATCATATACTGGTTATGTTCATTAGTACACTATTAGTACATTGATTTACATGACTTTTCTGCTTTGTATGTTAACTTAGCATACTTAGTACATCGATTTACATTACATTTCTGTTGCATATGTTTACTCAGGATATGGACACATTATCTCAGTTCACATGCTATGTATGTCTGTTGTTGCATACTTAGTACAGATATTTCAGTTCACATGCTATGTATGTCTGTTGTTGCATACTTAGTACATATATTTCAGTTCACATGCTATGTATGTTTGTTGTTGCATACTTAGTACATATATTTCAGTTCACATGCTATGTATGTTTGTTGTTGCATGCTTAGTACAGATATTTCAGTTTACATGCTATGTATGTATGTTGTTGCATACTTAGTACACTTATTATTCATTACATTCTTACATTTTGGCAATTGGTTTAAACATAGACATCTTACATTGTTTGGTTTGGTTTGATTAAGTGATTAAGTAACGATGCGTGTGTAATATGATACAAGCATGGTGGATACGCCGCTGGTACTTCCTATATATAAGTGTTTGTATTGTATTACATATTGTAGCGTTATTTGAATCATTTCAGGTTGAGACATAGAACATTTTATACAAATAACATATTTTTCACAAGACATTGATTTACAAACAACTTATCTAATACAAACTCATTTTACATGGTTATTCATTTAACCATACATTATACATTATTTATACATATCATCTGATCTTATCGATTTTCAAATGATTTACAAAACAAAGCAAATAACAAGGTTCATGACTAAACATTTTCTCAAACATAAGTCATGAAACCTATTTTCACAAAACCTATGTATCTCACCGGCATTTTTATGCTGACGTACCATATTTTCACATGTGTTTTTCAGGAACTGTTGCATAAGATGATCAAGATACACATAGACAGACTTGGGCTTTAGTGACAATAAAAGATGCAAGACTAGTTAATTATGTTGTATTTCCTAGTTTGATAAGACATTGTAACACTTTTAATCAATAAAACGAAACTTCAATTGCCATGGATTTGAAACAATTAATTCTGTTACAACACTCCCCGACGTTTCCGACACGTTTTGTATGTTCCACGTGGTCGGGGTGTGACAATGCCCATTGTGTGCGTACTTAGTACATTGTTTTACATTACATTTTATGCTATGTATGCCCATTGTGTGCGTACTTAGTACAATTGTTTACATCACATGCTCACATTTTGGTATGACATTTGGTTTGTTTAACATGGAACAACACATTCATTAACATTGATCATGCCGTTCGTTAGTAGGTAGTGGTACCATAGGAATTGACAACTCCCGTTCCTGAAATCCTAGGTTTGTTTGGATTGGAAGGAATGACCGAATTCAATATACATAACTTAGATAAACCTGTAATTTGTTTAAGGGTTTATCGCCACAGTCTCAAGGCTTGGATGTATGCATTTTCACAATACCGCATAAATGTTTGTATCAGTAAAGCATGCATTTGTTCCACAAAACATAACTTTGATTTAACCATGTTTTACTTCAATACCTTGTTTTTGTGCATTTTACATATGGTTTAGTTGATATATTTCACGTACCATACATGACATTTTTGGATACACATTACATGATTTACATTAGACCTAAACATTTTGACATTGATATACACAATTCATGATTTACATTAAACACAGACTTTTGATATGGTTTACACAATAACAGTTTGACATTTGATTATACATAAGCAATTTACATTGGTGGTTTGGTTTGAGTAAGTGATTTAAGTAACGAGGCGTGTGTAATATGATACAAGCATGGTGGATACGCCGCTGGTACTTCCTATATATAAGTGATTGTATGGTATTACATATCGTAGCGTTATTTGAATCATTTCAATTTGGACATATAACATTTTATACAAATAACATACTTTTCACAAGACATTAATTTACAAACAACTTATTTTATACAAACTCATTTTACATGGTTATTCATTTAACCATACATTATTCTCTTATTTATACATATCATCTGATCTTATCGTTTTTCATATGATTTACAAGACAAAGCAAATTACAAGGTTCATGACTAAACATTTTCTCAAATATAAGTCATGAATTATGTTTTCACAAAACCTATGTATCTCACAGGCATTTTTATGCTGACGTACCTATTTTCACATGTGTTTTCAGGAGATGATGCATAGGACTTATCAAGACATACTTAGGCGGACCTGTGCCTTAGTGACTTAAAACGAGACAAGAACTAGTTAATTTATGTTATGTACTCTTTGGTTCTTGTTTAAAACAATGTAAACTTTCATGTTTGATTAATAAAATGAAACTTCGATTTCCATGGTTGTGAAACATTAATTCTGTTACAACACTCCCCGACGTTTCCGCCACGTTTTGTATGTTCTACGTGGTCGGGGTGTGACAGAGAAGATGGTATCAGAGCCAATGGTTATAGGGAATTAGGTTATTAGTAATGCTTTGACCTAGTCTATAACCTTTCTAGGACCCTAACGCGAGTTTACTTGCGTTTAGTCATAAAACAATACCGTCACCTATCCTTAGGCGACGACCACAACAAAAACATAAATTTCAAAACCGCTTTGAAAACTAATCATCTGTTCTAGGATGATTGATTACTAGGTTTTGAACCCTCTATTGTAAGGTTTTGAACCCTCTGTTATATGGTTTTGAACCCCTTTGAGTTTTCAAAATCTCGTCAAGGTTTTGGGTTTTAAATAATGTGAACACGTGCAAACTGGAAGGTTGAATGCCTGTATTCTGGGTTTTCTGTCTAGGCAAGCACTTCGTATATATCTCATCAGACGCGAGACCAGTTGTGCTTACCTGGGAATTCTTGGGATGAGTGTCCACTTATAGGCGAGCATGTCTTCGCGATACATTATTTTTGACCTATTTACTTTGATTAATCACCGGGGTCGTTTGTTGCTTTGTAGTAAGAAACAAATGACCACTATCCTTGCTTTCATCAGATTTGTTTCATCTCATTCTTTTCGTCTAATTCTCTCACTCGTTTCCTTTCATGTTTCCTCTTTTAGAATGCCTCCTCGACGCGAAAACCAGATAGCGACTGACGAACTGGCAGAAATTATTGCACAGCAAATGGCTGCTCAATTCCCAAACCTCTTTGCTCAATGGAACCAAGCCATCAACAACAACAATGGTCCATGCAATTTCAAGAGTTTTAACTCGGCTAAACCACTCAAGTTTAGTGGTTCTGAGAGAGCGACTGGGCTTCTTCAATGGTTCGAGAGCATTGAGAATACTTTCCGCCACGTGTAGTGTCCTGACAATCGCAAGGTTGAGTTTTCTTCGAGTGTGTTCCAGAAGAGGGCCCTTACTTAGTGGAACGGGGTTATGAAAGATAGTGGGGCAGAAGTTGCTCTAGCACAGACATGGGCTCAACTTAGAGCTCTTATGATGAGGGAGTTTTGTCCTCATCATGAACTGCGAGCATTGGAAAGAGAGTTTGATGGTTTGAAGCAAGATAGCGGTGAGCATCGAGCCTACACGGACCGTTATGAGGAGTTAAGTCTGTTATGCCCAAACATGGTCACGCCGTTGGATAAAGCAATCGAAAAGTGCATTGATGGCCTCCCTGACTCAGTTCAGGACATTGTTACTGGTAGTAACCCCAGTACGGTTAGGCAGGCCATTGAGCTATCTGCAACCTTGACTGAATCTCAGATCAGGAAATGTAAACTTTTTCGAACGGGTGACAAGAAGCCAATCGAGGAATCAAAGACCATGGATGAACAGACTGGATCCCCTAATCAGTCAAAGAAGCGAAAGGCTTCTCAGAACTTCGCCATGGTTACTCACAATGATCAAGCCGTCCCCAGCCAACCAGCTCAACCCCCTGCTAGGAAGCCATATAATGGAACTTCACCCTTGTGCAACCAATGTAAACTTCATCATCATGTTAATGTGAAGTGCCGCGAATGCCAAATTTATGGATGTAATGGTCATACAGCAAAAGTTTGCCGAGCTGAAGTTGCACCAAATCAAGCTGACAACAATCCTGCTCAAGCTCGCTTTCCACCAGGTTCTTGCTACAATTGTGGTGAGATGGGTCATTTCCGAAGAAATTGCCCAAAGCTTGCTAATGCTAATCCAGCGCAGGGATGAGCATCTGACCGACTAGAAGACAACACCCTTAGAAATAATCATGTCTTATGTATTATTTTCTTTTGTTGTCAAGGTCCATGAAACAGTTGTTATCATTGTTTATAAATAAATCTTTTATTTACATTTCAATGTATTTATGAGGTTGTATGTATAAACAACATATCCCTTACAATACCGATAATCAAGGAATCGTATTCCTTGAAAAGCAAACTACCCCCAAATAATTTTTTTTCTATTTTATGATCTCTTGCGTTTTCCACGAAAATCCTAAGTACCTGTTTCTTTCAAGGAAACGAAGTACAAGGCGTAAGTTACAACACTGGACGAATACCCAAAGTACCACTATAAATCCTTAATAGGGTACCTAAGGGTATTTCCGTAAATCCTAAAATTGTTATGTTCTTTAATTCGAATATTACGTTTCTTTGAGAACAAAAATCAAATATTTGGGAGATCTTCCTATCTTTTCAGATAGATCCAAGAGGACATTGTAGCCCATCGACTGGTTTCCATATCCATTCTCAATCGATAACAAATTAATAACCAAGATAAACAACTATGTGATTATGTGCTTATGTGTTCCTTTTTATGTTTTTGTGTGATCCAAGTTTTGCTATCCAAATCCTCGTAGAACCTTTCGTATCTTCATATGAGAGATTCGTTGTAGGATACCCAAATGTACTACATAAAATCCTTAATGGACTACTACGTTGTAGTAAGTCCCTTGGATTATAAAGTACTACTCCATAATTAGACACCTTGAATGGTCTAGTTAAACAGATTGATCCAAAAATCTTGTTAGGAACATCATGTGATGATATAGCTGAAAGGACTCCTTGGTGGCCTAATTAATAAGATCATCTGTCGATCTAATTAAAAGGACCCCATGGTAGTCCAGTCACACTCATCACAGGTTTGATTTTCCTCCCCTAAACATTACAAGACAAACTGTGCGGACTATGCAAGGAATTATGTAATTATGGATGCATACATAATTATGGAATTCAGTGCACAGAAACCACAGCGAGTTTTGTCATGTGTCTAGAGTTGATTCGTTCATTTTTATTTCTGAAGAAATTGTGGAAAATGACTCATTCCGTTCATTTTCGTTTCTGAAGAAATTGTGGAAAATGACTCATTCCGTTCATTTTCGTTCCTGAAGAAATCATGGAAAATGACTCGTTCCGTTCATTTTCGTTCCTGAAGAAATCATGGAAAATGACTCTTTCCGTTCATTTTCGTTTCTGAAGAAATTGTGGAAAATGACTCATTCCGTTAATTTTCGTTTCTGAAGAAATTGTGGAAAATGACTCATTCCGTTCATTTTCGTTCCTGAAGAAATCATGGAAAATGACTCATTCCGTTCATTTTCGTTTCTGAAGAAATTGTGGAAAATGACTCATTCCGTTCATTTTCATTCCTAAAGAAATCGTGGAAAATGACTCATTCCGTTGATTTTCATTCCTTAAGAAATCGTGGAAAATGACTCATTCCGTTCATTTTCATTCCTGAAGAAATTGTGGAAAATGACTCATTCCGTTCATTTTCGTTTCTGGAGGAATTGTGGAAAATGACTCGTTCCGTTCATTTTCGTTTCTGAAGGATACCCATTAAGGAAAATAACTCATCCCGTGTATTTTTCGTTTCTGAAAATTTTCCATCGAAGGAAATGAATATCCCTGATTCTTCCTTCATTTCCATTTCTGAAAATGTTCATTAAAGAGGAATATCAGGATATGCCTTATCCTTGATGGTTATTTAACACAAAGTCACAGACATGCTCCTACAAATAAATTTCGGGGCGAAATTTCCTAAAGTAGGGGAGACTATGACACCTGTGTCACTTCAACCATCAAAAAAATACCAAGCCAATGAAATATTTTATTTCATACTTGGGATCTGTATAAATATGTGTATCTTTTGCACCTATCGACCCTTGTTCGATTTCAAGCTCTAAATCGCTTTCTGGAAGGTTATACGCGCACTGATGCATAAATATAACCAGTTTAATGCAACAAACACTCCGGAATAGTCAAATATACTTAACATACCTTAAATAACATTTACATAACTTAGAAATAAGTTTTGAAGGCTTTGGTATGGCAAAAACAAGTTAATTCGCTTATAGGGACTAAACTTGACAAACTGCGAAAGTATGCCAATTTGAACTGTAACGAACATTCCGGAACATGACCATAAGTTAAACACACCATAAATATCCTTTACATAGCTTAGAAATAGGTTTGAGGGGTTCGGTATGCTAAAATAAACTTTTGGGGTCATTCAGGGACTAAAAGCGTCAAAAAGTGCACAAGTTTGCATTTTCGTGCATAACTTACGTTCTGAATACATCCGGACATCCAAAAATTTATGTAAGCACTAAAATATTTTATTTTAGTGTTTGGCATAAGAAAAATCCATTTGTCACGCCATTTGGATCATTTTTCGCGCTTATGCGCATTCCGTCGTAATTAACAGAACAACGTAACCGTACGGCTAAACGAACCGACACCCGAGATATTTTTGAACACATTTTAAGTTCCCTATACTTTAACTTCATTTTAGAGCTTTGAAATGGGGTTAACGGGACTTAAACGTGTCAAAAAAAACGCATCGAAAACCAAGTTTTGAGGTTGCAGGGACTGAAACTGTAAATCTGCCAAACTAGGTCCTTAAGTAGGGGCCAGATGCAGCAAAACGTTTTTTTTTCAGCTTTTAACAGCCCTTAACACTCTCCAAAGGCCAAGTTCCAAGTGTCAAACTCTTATGGTGGATGGCAAATGTTACCACAACTTTCCAACAAGTGTACGGCTTAGATCGTGCCCCCTTTTCCAAGAAATGATCCTAACGGTGAAACGAAAACTATAAATACCCACCTCCACCCTTCACTTTTCCTCACAAGAATTTGATCTTATGTGCTCTAAGTTGAAACCTTTGTTTCAAACTTGAGCTATTTTGATCTAGATTAGCATTCGGGGACCCTTTGTAAGTGTTCCTTCGTTCTTTTATTGCTTTTCGAGTCCGAAAGTCAAACTTTGTTTGACTTTCTGCGTTGACCAGTTTATGGTCAATGCGAAGTTCGTTTGAACTTCGCAACGTGATTGTAATCACGATGGTTATAGTCCCTTGTGACTATGCCTAATGATTACCACGTTGTCTAGGGTCGTAAGGGTAAGCGATCTAATAAATCGCTTATACCTTCGAACCCGACCCATTTGGTCGATCATTAGGATCCGACCAAACACATTAGGTGACCATAGTATATAGGGAATAACCTTCCAAGGTTATACCTTATGGTCACGACGTTTAGTTAGTTGTATAATAGGTAGTTTATATGCCTTAGGTAAATTACCAAAATACCCCTTTGATGCCAAAATTCATTTTAAACATATGTAACATAACTTTTGACATCTAAACTGATTTGACAACAATATTAGACATGTTAAGGCATATATTACTTGTCGTAGGACTAGTTAGGTGGTCCGAACGCGTTTCACGCGAACGACGCGTTAAAGTAGCATAAGCTACCTAAACGTGTCGTAAAGGGTCACAAACACTTAGGTTAAGTTTCGTTTTAGTATGTAGGCTTTGTTAAACCTTATTACACGAGTCTCCATACTCGTTTGGTTTACGAACCCTCATTCTATCCGATCCTCCGATATTAGGTCCGGTTTATTAACAAGGTTACCTATATTAGGTGCCGTTTGATTCCATGATCTCTAGCATTGCTTGGTGGTTATCTTAGGACTTCTGAGCAATCTCAAGTGAGTACATAGACCCCTCTTTTACTGTTTTCCAAACTGTTTTGGGGTGAAACACATGTGCCTACTTCTTACTTTCATGCTTTCCTGTTTTCACATCATATACTTGCTATGTTCATTAGTACATTTATAGTACATGATTTCATTGTGTTTATGCTATGTATGCCCATTGTGTGCGTACTTAGTACATTGTTTTACATTACATTTTATGCTATGTATGCCCATTGTGTGCGTACTTAGTACATTGTTTTACATTACATTTTATGCTATGTATGCCCATTGTGTGCGTACTTAGTACAATTGTTTACCTCACATGCTCACATTTTGGTATGACATTTGGTTTGTTTAACATGGAACAATACATTCATTAACATTGATCACGCCATTCGTTAGTAGGTAGTGGTACCATAGGAATTGACAACTCCCGTTCCTGAAATCCTAGGTTTGTTTGGATTGGAAGGAATGACCGAATTCGATATACATAACTTAGATAAACCTTTAATTTGTTTAAGGGTTTATCGCCACAGTCTCAAGGCTTGGATGTATGCATTTTCACAATACCGCAAAAATGTTTGTATCAGTAAAGCATGCATTTGTTCCACAAAACATAACTTTGATTTAAACCATGTTTTACTTCAATACCTTGTTTTTGTGCATTTTACATATGGTTTAGTTGATATATTTCGCGTACCATACATGACATTTTTGGATACACATTACATGATTTACATTAGACCTAAACATTTTGACATTGATATACACAATTCATGATTTACATTAAACACGGACTTTTGATATGGTTTACACAATAACAATTTGACATTTGATTATACATAAACAATTTACATTGGTGGTTTGGTTTGAGTAATTGATTTAAGTAACGAGGCGTGTGTAATATGATACAAGCATGGTGGATACGCCGCTGGTACTTCCTATATATAAGTGATTGTATGGTATTACATATCGTAGCGTTATTTGAATCATTTCAATTTGGACATATAACATTTTATACAAATAACATACTTTTCACAGGACATTAATTTACAAACAACTTATTTTATACAAACTCATTTTACATGGTTATTCATTTAACCATACATTATTCTCTTATTTATACATATCATCTGATCTTATCGTTTTTCATATGATTTACAAGACAAAGCAAATTACAAGGTTCATGACTAAACATTTTCTCAAATATAAGTCATGAATTATGTTTTCACAAAACCTATGTATCTCACAGGCATTTTTATGCTGACGTACCTATTTTCACATGTGTTTTCAGGAGATGATGCATAGGACTTATCAAGACATACTTAGGCGGACCTGTGCCTTAGTGACTTAAAACGAGACAAGAACTAGTTAATTTATGTTATGTACTCTTTGGTTCTTGTTTAAAACAATGTAAACTTTCATGTTTGATTAATAAAATGAAACTTCGATTTCCATGGTTGTGAAACATTAATTCTGTTACAACACTCCCCGACGTTTCCGCCACGTTTTGTATGTTCTACGTGGTCGGGGTGTGACAACATTTTCTAATTTCGTTTGAAATTGCCTGTTAACCTATTTTCTCATTTTGCGTGCTCTGATTTATCTAAAACAATACAAGACTCGATACAAGACGAAGTCGACAGACGCATGCACCAACAGAAGTTCGTGGCGAGATACCTTCAGGTGGATTGAAGCTTATGTCGTGTACAAAAGTCCAAAGTTATTTGAGAAAAGGATATGTTGCTTTTCTGGCACATGTCACCGAGGAGAAAGGCAAGAGTAAGCGTATTTAAGATATTCCGATTGTTCGAGATTATGCAGAGGTGTTTCCTGATGAACTGCCTGGTTTGCCTCTAGTTCGTCAAGTCGAGTTTCATATTGACCTTGTACCCAATGCCAACCCGATTGCGAAAGCACCTTATCGTCTTGCACCGTCTGAGATACAAGAGTTATCGAAACAGCTTCAAGAATTGTCTGATAAAGGATTCATCCGTCCGAGCTTTTCGCCTTGGGGAGCTCCTGTCCTCTTTGTGAAAAAGAAAGAAAGATGGATCTTTTTGAATGTGTATCGATTATCGTGAGCTTAATAAGCTCACCATCAAGAATCGATATCCCCTACCTCGAATCGATGATCTCTTCTGTCACACCCCGACCACGTGGAACATACAAAACGTGGCGGAAACGTCGGGGAGTGTTGTAACAGAATTAATTGTTTCAAATCCATGGCAATTGAAGTTTCGTTTTATTGAACAAAAGTGTTACAATGTCTTAACAAACAAAGAAAATACAACATAATTAACGAGTCTTGCATCTTTTATTGTCACTAAAGCCCAAGTCTGCCTATGTGTATCTTGATCATCTTATGCAACAGCTCCTGAAAAACACATGTGAAAATATGGTACGTCAGCATAAAAATGCCGGTGAGATACATAGGTTTTGTGAAAATAAGTTTCATGACTTATGTTTGAGAAAATGTTTAGTCATGAACCTTGTTAATTGCTTTGTTTTGTAAATCGTTTGAAAAACAATGAGTTCAGATGATATGTATAAATAAGTGAATAATGTATGGTTAAATGAATAACCATGTAAACTGAGTTTGTATAAGATAAATTGTTTGTAAAACAATGTATTGTGAAAAATATGTTATTTGTATAAAATGTTATATGTATCAAACTGAAATGATTCAAATAACGCTACGATATGTAATACCATACAAACACTTATATATAGGAAGTACCAGCGGCGTATCCACCATGCTTGTATCGTATTACACACACATCGTTACTTAATCACTTTATCAAACCAAACCAAACAATGTAAAAAGTCTATGTTTAAATCAATTGTCAAATGTATTGAATAATATGTCAAAGTATTCATGTCAAGATGTAAATCATGTCAAAATGTCTATGTCAAATATCCATGTCAAATGTCTATGTCAAATATCCATGTATGGCAAGTGAAATGTCTCAACTAAACCATATGCACAAAAACAAAGTATTGAAGTAAAACTTGGTTTAAATCAAAGTTATGTTTTGTGGGAAATACATGATCAATGTCAATCATGTTAAAATGTCTATGTCGAAATGTCTATGTCAAATGTCTATGTCAAAATGTCATGTAAAACGATGTACTAAGTAATGCACACAATGGCAATACATAGCATGAAATGTAATGAAATCATGTACTATAATGTACTAACGAACATAGCAGTATATGATGTGAAAACAGGAAAGCAGGAAAGTAACAAGTAGGCACATGTGTTCCACCCCAAAACAGTAAAAGAGGGGTCTATGTACTCACATAAACACCTTGAAAACGTTTAAAAGAGGGGGTTCTATGTACTCACCTGAGATTGCTCAGTAGTCCTTGAGTAACAACTAAACAATGCTAGAGATCGCGGATATCAAACGGCACCTAGTATAGGTAACTACATTTAATAAACCGGACCTAAATCGGAAGATTGGGTAGCATTAGGGTTTGTAAACCAAACGAGTGTAGAGACTCGTGTCATTTGGTTTAACAAAGCCTACATACTAAAAGAAACTTAACCTAAGTGTCTACGACCCATTACGACCCGTTTAGGTAGCTTATGCTACTTTAACGCGTCGTTCGCGTGAAACGCGTTCGGACCGCCTAACTAGTCCTATGACAAGTATTATATGCCTAAACATGTTACATAATCAGTTACGTGACAAAAGTTTAGGTTACATATGCTAAATTACCAATTATGTATGAAAAGGGTATTCTGGTAATTTACCTAAGGCATATAAACTACCTATCATACAACTACTTAAACGCCGTGACCATAAGGTATAACCTCGGAAGGTTATACCCTACACTATGGTCACCTAATGTATTTGGTCGGATCCTAATGATCGACCAAACTGGGTCGGGTTCGAGGTATAAGCGATTTATTAGATCGCTTACCCTACGACCCTAGACAACGTGGTAATCAGTAGGCATAGTCCCAAAGGACTATGACCATCGTGATTACAATCACGTTGCGAAGTTCAAACGAACTTCGCATTGACCATTACTGGTCAACGCTGAAAGTCAAACAAAGTTTGACTTTCTGACTCGAAAAGCAGTAAAATAAGGAAAAGAACGAAAGAATACTTACGAAGGGTCCCCGAATGCTAATCGTGATCGAATAGCTCAGGTATGAAGCGAAGGCTTCAACTTAGAGCTCCTTAATCAGATTCTAGTGGGTTTTTGTGTTGAGTATGGATGGGTATTTATAGTAAATGCACCACCGTTAGGATCGTTTATCGGGAAACGTGCCTTGATCTCACCCGTACAAGTGTCGGAAGCTTATGGTAGGTTAATTGGCCACCCACCATAAGGTATCAACATGTGGAAGAGAGATTAGGAGTGCAAAACAGCTGCAAACAGGCTGTTAATACAATGCACCTGGTCTGGAGACCCCATACGCATCGTATGGTATATATACCATACGCATCGTATGGGTTAACTTTGGCAGAATTACAGTTTTGGTCCCTGAACTGTATTTAGGCCATTTTTGACACGTTTAAGGCCCGTTAACCCCATTTCAAAGCTCTAAAATGAAGTTAAAGTATAGGGAACTTAAAACATGCTCAAAAATATCTCAGATGTCGGTTCGTTTGGCCGTACGAACGCGATGTTCGGTTAATTACGACGGAATGCGCATAAGCGCGAAAAACGAACCAAAAGACGCGACGAATGGATTTTTGGCAATCCAAAAACTAAAGCATAATATAGTCATGCTTACATAAATTTTTGGGTGTCCAGATGTATTCAGAACGTAAGTTATGCGCGAAAATGCAAACTTGTGCACTTTTTGACGCTTTTAGTCCCTGAATGACACAAAAGTTTATTTTAGCATACCGAACACCTCAAAGCCTATTTCTAAGCTATGTAAAGGATATTTATGGTATGTTTAACTTATGGTCATGTTCCGGAAGGTCTGTTACAGTTCAAATTGGCATATTTTCGCAGTTTGTCAACTTTAGTCCCTGTAAGCGATTAAACTTTGATTTCATCACACCAAACCTTCCAAAACTTATATCTAAGTTATGTAAAGGTTATTTGAGGTATGTTAAGCCTATTTCACTATTCCGGAGTGTTCGTTGGATTAAACTGGTTATATTTACGCATTAGTGCGCGTATAACCTTCCAGAAAGCGATTTAGAGCTTGAAATCGAACATGAGTCGATATGTGCAAAAGATACATATATTCATACAAGTCCAAAGTATGAAATACATTATTTCATTGGTTTGGCATTTGTTTGATGGTTGAAATGACACAGGTGTTACAGTCTCCCCTACTTTAGGAAATTTCGTCCCGAAATTAATTCGTAGGAGTCGATTTGTGACTTTGTGTTAAATAACCATCAAAGATGAACGAGAAGTAATCCTGTAATTTCTCTTTAACGAACATTTTTCAGAAATGAAAAATGAACATAGTTATTTTCAACAGGCATTCTTTAGAAACAAAAATGAACAGAATAGTCATTTTCCACAACATCTTCAGAAACAAAACAGAATAGTCATTTTACATCTTCAGAAACAAAAATGAACGGAATGGTCATTTTACATCTTCAGAAACAAAAATGAACGGAATGGTCATTTTACATCTTCAGAAACAAAAATGAACGGAATAGTCATTTTACATCTTCAGAAACAAAAATGAACGGAATAGTCATTTTACATCTTCAGAAACAAAAATGATCGGAATAGTCATTTTACATCTTCAGAAAAAAAAATGAACGGAATAGTCATTTTACATCTTCAGAAACAAAAATGAACGGAATAGTCATTTTACATCTTCAGAAACAAAAATGAACGGAATAGTCATTTTACATCTTCAGAAACAAAAATGAACGGAATGGTCATTTTACATCTTCAGAAACAAAAATGAACGGAATGGTCATTTTACATCTTCAGAAACAAAAATGAACGGAATAGTCATTTTACATCTTCAGAAACAAAAATGAACGGAATAGTCATTTTACATCTTCAGAAACAAAAATGATCGGAATAGTCATTTGACATCTTCAGAAACAAAAATGAACGGAATAGTCATTTTACATCTTCAGAAACAAAAATGAACGGAATAGTCATTTTACATCTTCAGAAACAAAAATGAACGGAATAGTCATTTTACATCTTCAGAAACAAAAATGAACGGAATAGTCATTTTACATCTTCAGAAACAAAAATGAACGGAATACATGACAAAATTCGCTGTGGTCTCTGTGCACTGAATTTCCATAATTATGTACGCGTCCATAATTACGTAATTCCTTGCACAGTCCGCACAGTGCATTTCATGATGTGTAGGGGAAGAAAATATCAAACCTGTGATGAGTGTGACTAGACTACCATAGGGTCCTTTTAATCAGATCAACACATGATCTTTTTAATTAGACCTCCAAGGAGTCCTTTCAGCTATATCATCATTTGATATACTTAACCAGATTTTTGGATTAATCTGTTTAACTAGACCACTCAGGGGTCTAATTATGGAGTAGTACTATATAATCCGAGGGACTTAACTACTACGTAGAAGCCCATTGAGGATTTAATATAGTACCTTTGGATATCCTACTATGAATTTCCTTATACAAAGATATGGAAGATTCTTCGAGGATTTGGATAACAAAACTTGGATTACACAAAAACATAATAGAAAACACATAAGCACATAATCACATAGTTGTTTAATTTGTTTATTAATTTGTTATCTTTGGACGCGGATACTTAAAGTACACCAGGAATCCAATTCGTGGATTTTATTTGGCACTTTAATCATTTCAAGAATCCATTCATGAAGATAGGATGATCAACCAAAAATTCGATTTCCGTTTTTCAGGAAAAACGCAATATTCGAATTAAGGTACACAATAATTTAGGACATACGGAAATACCCTTGGGTACCCTATTTAGAATTTATAGTGGTACTTGGGGTATTCGTACAGAATTATAACTTGCACCTTGTACTTCATTTCTTTGCAAGAGACGGGTACTTAGGATCTTTGTGGAAAACGCAAGAGATTGTGACATGGAAGAATTTTGGGGATAGTTTGCTTTTCAAGGAATACGATTCCTCGATTGTCGGTATTATAGGGGATATGTTGTTTATGCATACAATCACATAAATACATTGCAATGTAAATAAAAGATTTATTTATAAACAATGATAACAACTGTTTCATGGACCTTGACAACAAAAGAAAATAATACATAAGATATGATTATTTCTATAGAGTGTTGTCTCCTAGTCGATCAGATGCTCATCTCTGTGCTGGATTAGCATTTGCAAGCTTTGGGCAATTTCTTCGGAAATGTCCCATCTCGCCACACTTGTTGCAAGAACCTGGTGGAAAGCGAGTTCGAGCATGTTTGTTGTCAGCTTGCTTCGGTGCAACTGCTGCAACGCAAACTTTTGCCACATGACCTTTAAGTCCACAAATTTGGCATTCGCGGCACTTCACATTAGCATGATGATGTAGGCCACATTGGTTACATAAGGGTGAAGTTCCATTGTATGGCTTCCTAGTACGGGGTTGAGCTGGTTGGTTGGGGATAGCTTGATCACTGTAAGTAACCATGGCGAAGTTCTGAGAAGCCTTTTGCTTCTTTGACTTCTCAGGGAATTCAGTCTGTACATCCATGGTCTTTGGTTCCTCAACTGGTTTCTTGTCACCCTTTCGAAAAAGCTTACGTTTCCTGATCTGAGATTCAGTCAACGTTGCAGATAGCTCAATGGCCTGCCTAACCGTAGTGGGGTTACTACCGGTAACAATGTCCTGAACTAAGTCAGGGAGACCATCAATGTATTTTTCGATCGCCTTATCCAAAGGCGTAACCATGGTAGGACACAACAGGCTCAGCTCCTCATATCGATCAGTGTATGCTCGATGTTCGCCGCTGTCTTGCTTAAGATCGTCGAATTCCCTTTCCAATGCCCTGATCTCGTGACGAGGACAGAATTCCTTCATCATCAGTGCTCGAAGTTCTTCCCAAGTTTGGGCCAGTGCCACTTCGGCACCCCTATCTCTCACCACACCGTTCCACCATGTCAAAGCTCGTTTCTCGAAGACACTAGATGCAAAATCAACCTTTCGCTCGTTTGGGCATTGAACATGCCTGAAGGTGCTCTCTAGACTCTCGAACCATTGCAGAAGTGCAGTCGCTCCTTGAGACCCAGAAAACTTTGATGGCTTAGCCGAGTTGAACGTCTTGAAGTTGCATGGGGCATTATTGTTGTTGATAGCTTGGTGACATTGGGCAACGATGATCGGGATTGCAGCAGTCATCTGCTGTGTAATGACAGCTGCCAGCTCGTCAACAGATACTGGATTTTCGCGTCGTGGAGGCATTCTAAAAGAGGAAACATGAAAGGAAACGAGTGAGAGGATTAGACGAAAAGAATGAGATGAAACAAATCTGATGAAAGCAAGGATAGTGGTCATTTTGTTTGTTACTACAAAGCAACAAACGACACACAGTGATTAGTCAAAGTAAATGGGTCAATATAATGTATCGCGAAGACATGCTCGCCTATAAGTGAACACTCATCCCAAGAATTCCCAGGTAAGCACAACTGGTCTCGCGTCTGATGAGATGTATACGAAGTGCTTGCCTAGCCAGAAAACCCGGAATACAGGCATTCACCCTTCCAGTTTACACGTGTTCACATTATTTAAAACCCAAAACCTTGACGAGAATTTGAAAACTCAAAGGGGTTCAAAACCATATAATAGAGAGTTCAAAACCTTACAATAGAAGGTTCAAAACCTTGTAATAAATCATCCTAGAACAGATGATTAGTTTTCAAAGCGGTTTTGAAATTTATGTTCTTGTTGTGAAAGTCGCCTAAGGATAGGTGACGGTATTGTTTTATGACTAAACGCAAGTAAACTCGCGTTAGGGTCCTAAGAAAGTTATAGACTAGGTCAAAGAATTACTAATAACCTAATTCCCTATAACCATTGGCTCTGATACCATCTTTTCTGTCACACCCCGACCACGTGGAACATACAAAACGTGGCGGAAACGTCGGGGAGTGTTGTAACAGAATTAATTGTTTCAAATCCATGGCAATTGAAGTTTCGTTTTATTGAACAAAAGTGTTACAATGTCTTAACAAACAAAGAAAATACAACATAATTAACGAGTCTTGCATCTTTTATTGTCACTAAAGCCCAAGTCTGCCTATGTGTATCTTGATCATCTTATGCAACAGCTCCTGAAAAACACATGTGAAAATATGGTACGTCAGCATAAAAATGCCGGTGAGATACATAGGTTTTGTGAAAATAAGTTTCATGACTTATGTTTGAGAAAATGTTTAGTCATGAACCTTGTTAATTGCTTTGTTTTGTAAATCGTTTGAAAAACAATGAGTTCAGATGATATGTATAAATAAGTGAATAATGTATGGTTAAATGAATAACCATGTAAACTGAGTTTGTATAAGATAAATTGTTTGTAAAACAATGTATTGTGAAAAATATGTTATTTGTATAAAATGTTATATGTATCAAACTGAAATGATTCAAATAACGCTACGATATGTAATACCATACAAACACTTATATATAGGAAGTACCAGCGGCGTATCCACCATGCTTGTATCGTATTACACACACATCGTTACTTAATCACTTTATCAAACCAAACCAAACAATGTAAAAAGTCTATGTTTAAATCAATTGTCAAATGTATTGAATAATATGTCAAAGTATTCATGTCAAGATGTAAATCATGTCAAAATGTCTATGTCAAATATCCATGTCAAATGTCTATGTCAAATATCCATGTATGGCAAGTGAAATGTCTCAACTAAACCATATGCACAAAAACAAAGTATTGAAGTAAAACTTGGTTTAAATCAAAGTTATGTTTTGTGGGAAATACATGATCAATGTCAATCATGTTAAAATGTCTATGTCGAAATGTCTATGTCAAATGTCTATGTCAAAATGTCATGTAAAACGATGTACTAAGTAATGCACACAATGGCAATACATAGCATGAAATGTAATGAAATCATGTACTATAATGTACTAACGAACATAGCAGTATATGATGTGAAAACAGGAAAGCAGGAAAGTAACAAGTAGGCACATGTGTTCCACCCCAAAACAGTTTGGAAAACAGTAAAAGAGGGGTCTATGTACTCACATAAACACCTTGAAAACGTTTAAAAGAGGGGGTTCTATGTACTCACCTGAGATTGCTCAGTAGTCCTTGAGTAACAACTAAACAATGCTAGAGATCGCGGATATCAAACGGCACCTAGTATAGGTAACTACATTTAATAAACCGGACCTAAATCGGAAGATTGGGTAGCATTAGGGTTTGTAAACCAAACGAGTGTAGAGACTCGTGTCATTTGGTTTAACAAAGCCTACATACTAAAAGAAACTTAACCTAAGTGTCTACGACCCATTACGACCCGTTTAGGTAGCTTATGCTACTTTAACGCGTCGTTCGCGTGAAACGCGTTCGGACCGCCTAACTAGTCCTATGACAAGTATTATATGCCTAAACATGTTACATAATCAGTTACGTGACAAAAGTTTAGGTTACATATGCTAAATTACCAATTATGTATGAAAAGGGTATTCTGGTAATTTACCTAAGGCATATAAACTACCTATCATACAACTACTTAAACGCCGTGACCATAAGGTATAACCTCGGAAGGTTATACCCTACACTATGGTCACCTAATGTATTTGGTCGGATCCTAATGATCGACCAAACTGGGTCGGGTTCGAGGTATAAGCGATTTATTAGATCGCTTACCCTACGACCCTAGACAACGTGGTAATCAGTAGGCATAGTCCCAAAGGACTATGACCATCGTGATTACAATCACGTTGCGAAGTTCAAACGAACTTCGCATTGACCATTACTGGTCAACGCTGAAAGTCAAACAAAGTTTGACTTTCTGACTCGAAAAGCAGTAAAATAAGGAAAAGAACGAAAGAATACTTACGAAGGGTCCCCGAATGCTAATCGTGATCGAATAGCTCAGGTATGAAGCGAAGGCTTCAACTTAGAGCTCCTCAATCAGATTCTAGTGGGTTTTTGTGTTGAGTATGGATGGGTATTTATAGTAAATGCACCACCGTTAGGATCGTTTATCGGGAAACGTGCCTTGATCTCACCCGTACAAGTGTCGGAAGCTTATGGTAGGTTAATTGGCCACCCACCATAAGGTATCAACATGTGGAAGAGAGATTAGGAGTGCAAAACAGCTGCAAACAGGCTGTTAATACAATGCACCTGGTCTGGAGACCCCATACGCATCGTATGGTATATATACCATACGCATCGTATGGGTTAACTTTGGCAGAATTACAGTTTTGGTCCCTGAACTGTATTTAGGCCATTTTTGACACGTTTAAGGCCCGTTAACCCCATTTCAAAGCTCTAAAATGAAGTTAAAGTATAGGGAACTTAAAACATGCTCAAAAATATCTCAGATGTCGGTTCGTTTGGCCGTACGAACGCGATGTTCGGTTAATTACGACGGAATGCGCATAAGCGCGAAAAACGAACCAAAAGACGCGACGAATGGATTTTTGGCAATCCAAAAACTAAAGCATAATATAGTCATGCTTACATAAATTTTTGGGTGTCCAGATGTATTCAGAACGTAAGTTATGCGCGAAAATGCAAACTTGTGCACTTTTTGACGCTTTTAGTCCCTGAATGACACAAAAGTTTATTTTAGCATACCGAACACCTCAAAGCCTATTTCTAAGCTATGTAAAGGATATTTATGGTATGTTTAACTTATGGTCATGTTCCGGAAGGTCTGTTACAGTTCAAATTGGCATATTTTCGCAGTTTGTCAACTTTAGTCCCTGTAAGCGATTAAACTTTGATTTCATCACACCAAACCTTCCAAAACTTATATCTAAGTTATGTAAAGGTTATTTGAGGTATGTTAAGCCTATTTCACTATTCCGGAGTGTTCGTTGGATTAAACTGGTTATATTTACGCATTAGTGCGCGTATAACCTTCCAGAAAGCGATTTAGAGCTTGAAATCGAACATGAGTCGATATGTGCAAAAGATACATATATTCATACAAGTCCAAAGTATGAAATACATTATTTCATTGGTTTGGCATTTGTTTGATGGTTGAAATGACACAGGTGTTACATCTTCGACCAGCTGCAAGGTGCTTCATGCTTTTCCAAGATTGATCTGCGTTCTGGGTATCATCAACTTCGTGTTCTCGAAGAAGATATTCCCAAAACTGCTTTCCGCACGAGATATAGGCATTACGAGTTCACTGTCATGCCTTTTGGTTTGACAAATGCCCCAACTATCTTCATGGACTTAATGAATAGGGTTTGTAAACCTTATTTAGATAAGTTCATCATTGTGTTCATCAACGATATTCTCATTTATTCGAAGTCTCGAGCCGATCACGAGCAACACCTTCGTTTGACATTGGAACTCCCAAAGAAGGAACAACTTTTTGCTAAATTCTCCAAGTGTGAATTCTGGCTTAAAGAAGTTCAGTTTTTGGGTCATATAGTCAACGAGCAGGGTATTCATGTAGATCCATCCAAGATAGCTGCTATTAACGATTGGAATACACCGACGACACCTACAGAGATTCGATCTTTTCTTGGTCTTGCTGGTTATTATCGTCGATTCATTTCTAACTTCTCAAAGATCGCGGTTCCACTCACTACTTTAACTCAGAAGAATAAGCCTTTTGAGTGGGGACCTAAGCAAGAAGAAGCGTTCCAAACGCTGAAACGGAAGCTCTGTAATGCTCCTGTTTTATCTCTTCCTGAGGGAAACGATGATTTTGTTGTCTATTGTGATGCGTCCAACTTAGGCCTTTGTTGTGTTCTTATGCAACGAGGTAAAGTTATAGCTTATGCGTCTAGACAGTTAAAAGTTCACGAGAAGAACTATACGACTCATGATCTTGAGTTAGGAGTTGTGGTTTTCGCACTTAAAATCTGGAGACATTATCTTTATGGCACAAAGTGTGTGGTTTTCACAGACCACAAAAGTCTCCAGCATATTCTTAATCAGAAAGAGCTGAACATGAGGCAACGACGTTGGATTGAGCTCCTAAACGATTATGATTGCGAAATTCACTACCATCCTGGTAAGGCGAATGTCGTAGCCGATGCGCTTAGTCGAAAGGAACGAGTCAAGCTTCATTCTGTCCAAATTCTATCTGATCTTCAATCTCATGTCCTTCAAGCTCAACGATCTTCTGTGATCAAAGGCTTATTGAAAAATGAGCTACCGCTTCAACTCGAGCTTAAACACGAAAGGAAAGACGATGGTTTACTCTACTTCAAGGATCGTTTGTGGATTCCAAAACAAGACGATCTTCGCACCTTGGTAATGGACGAATCTCACAAGTCTCGATATTCTATCCATCCTGGTGCTGATAAAATGTACAAGGATCTTCGTACTCAGTACTGGTGGCCGGGTTTGAAAAAGGATGTTTCCTTGTATGTGTCGAAATGCCTAACTAGTCTCAAAGTCAAGGCTGAACATCAACGACCTTCTGGTTTGCTTGTACAACCAGAGATACCGGTTTGGAAGTGGGAGAACATTGCGATGGATCTCATTACTCAGTTACCGCGTACGTCTAAAGGTCATGATGATATATGGGTTGTTATCGATCGATTAACGAAATCAGCTCATTTTATTCTGATTCACGAGGATCTATCTGCTGATAAACTTGCAAAGATTTATGTTGATGAGATTGTATCACGACATGGTGTTCCTTTGGATATCATTTCCGATCGTGATGCTCGGTTTTCATCTCATTTCTGGAAGACCATGCAATCTGCTTTGGGAACCCAACTAAATCTAAGCACTGCTTATCATCCCCAAACAGATGGACAATCCGAGAGAACGATTCAAACTTTGGAGGATATGCTTAGAGCATGCATGATAGACTTTGGTGGTAATTGGGATTCTCATCTGCCACTAATAAAGTTTTCTTACAACAACAGTTATCATGCTAGTATCAATATGGCACCATTCGAAGCTCTCTACGGTCAAAAATGTCATTCACCTGTCTGTTGGAATGAGATCGGTGAAGCTCAGCTTACTGGACCTGAGCTTATTCTAGAAACAATAGACAAAATCAAGAAAATCCGCGATAATCTTGTGACAGCTTGAAGCCGTCAAAAGAGTTATGCGGATATGTGACGCAAGCCCTTAGAATTTCAAGTCGGAGACCGTGTCCTACTCAAGGTGTCACCTTGGAAGGGAGTGGTGAGATTTGGAAAGAAAGGAAAACTTGCACCTTGATATGTTGGACCATTTAAGATTGTTGAAAGAATTGGAAAGGTTGCCTATCGACTAGAGCTACCTCCAGAGCTTGGAAATATTCATCCGACTTTTCACGTGTCCAATTTGTGAAAGTGTTTAGCTGATGTTGATCTTCACATTCCTTTCTACGAAATCCAAATCGATGAAACGATGCACATTGTCGAGAAACCTGTGGAGATAACGGACCGTGCATTCAAACAGTTGAAGAACAAACGGATTCAATTGGTCAAAGTTCGCTGGGAATCCAAACGTGGCCCAGAGTTTACTTGGGAACGTGAGGACCAGATGAAGACGAAATATCCACATTTTTTTTCACAAGTTTCCTCTAGTTAAAATTTAAGGACGAAATTTCCTAAAGTAGGGGAGACTGTGACAACTGTGTTCTGTAATCATCGTATAATGTAAAACAATTTCAATTATCAATAAAACAATGTGCTTTGGTGTTATTATATGTGTTTTGGTGTTATTATGTGTGTATTTGTGTTTGATGATTTTACGATTTGATTCGATTCCGATTTCAAGCTTTAAATCGCTTTTTGGAAGGTTATACGCAAAATGGTGCTTAAATGTAGTCAGTTTAATGCAACAAACACTTCGGAATAGTGAAATAGGCTTAACATACCTTAAATAACCTCCACATAACTTAGAAATAAGTTTTGGATGGTTTGGTGTGTTGAAATCAAGTTTGTTCGATCGCATGGACTATTTGTGTCAAATTGCGAAACTATACCGATTTGTATAGTAACGAACATTCCAGAACTTGATCATAAGCTAAACATACCCTAAATATCCTTTACATAGCATAGAAATTGGCTTTGAGGGGTTCGGTATGCTAAAATAAACTTATTTGATCAATAGGGACTAAAAGCGTCAAAAAATGCACAAGTTTGCATTTTCGCGCATATCTCATGTTCTGAATATATCCGGACATCCAAAAATTTATGTAATCATTAAAATATTTTATTTTAGTGATTGGCATGATAAAATTCCATTCGTCGCTTAATTTGGATTGTTTTTGCGTCCGTTACGACTCCCGTCGTAATTAACCGGACAACGCTACCGTACGACCAAACGAGCCGACATACGAGATGTTTTTGAGCATGTTTTGAGTTTCCTATACTTTAACTTCATTTTAGAGGCTTGAAATGAGGTTAACGGGGCTTAAACGTGTCGAAAATGAGCCAAAAGGCAAGTTTCTCAAGTGCAGGGACCATTTTGCAATTTCTGGATAGTTGCCCAGGCGGGCCGCGTAAGCCTGGTGTCTCTGGCTACGTGGGCCGCAACAGAACACCCAGATCAGCAAAACAAGCTGTTTAAATCAGCAGCTGGGTTTCTATGGTTTGCAAACGGTTTTGAACAATCTATGGGCTATTCTAAGGTGCCCATGGTATTTCAAAACCATAGGTGCATGTGTACGGCTCAGATCGAAGCACGTTTCCCGATAAACGATCCTAACGGCTCTTGTTTTTCTATAAATACCCATGCCCTTCATTTGAATACTGCACATTTGATCTGATTTTCATTCTCTAAGTTGAAGTCTTGCACTTCATACCTGAGAATAAATTGGATCAAACCTTCTTGGACCCTTTGTAAGTCCTCTTTCGTTCTTTTACGCGTTTCTAGCATGAAAGTCAAACTATGTTTGACTTTCAGCTTTGACCAGTTAATGGTCAACACAAAGTTCCGTTGAACTTTACAACGTGAGCGTAATCACGATGGTTATAGTCCCTTGTGACTATACCTACTGATTACCACGTTGACTAGGCGTAGTGACGAGTCGTAGTTTCGGCCAAAATGCGTATTTATGCGTATTTTGTAACCAAACTACTCTTGGGTATCAAAACCGTTTGGTTTGATACCAAAACTTGTTTTCTAACTTAACTAAACATGTTTTAGCATTTTTAGCTCGTCACTTTTAGTTTAGTGCTTGTGTAGAGTCGTAAGTCAAGCAGACCAAGCATGTTTAGTGACCATAGTTGTATAGGGAATAACCTCTGAGGTTATACCTTATGGTCACTTAGGTTTAATTAGTTGTATGATAGGTAGTTTATATGCCGTAGGTAAATGAACAAAATGCCCTTTTCATGCATAATTGATAATTAAGCATATGTAACATAAACTTTTGTCACATAATTGATTATGCAACATATTTAAAGATATTTAGGCATATAATACTTGTCATAGGACTAGTTAGACGTCTCGAACGCGCATTTGCTCGCACGACACGTTAAAGTAGCGTAAGCTACCTTAATGGGTCGTGACAGGTCGAAAGCACTTAGGTTAGGTTCCGATTTAGAATGTAGGCTTTGTTAAACCATATCACATGAGTTCCAACACTCATTTGGTTTACAAAACCTCATTCTGTCCAATCTTCCGATTTAGGCATCGATTGTTTGACTAGTGATTCGATTACTAGGTGCTGCTTGATTTCTATGGTTTACTTGAGTTTGTTGAAGTTCTATTGATTGAGGATACTTTGCACTTCATGTGAGTACATAGTTCCCCTATTTTATTGTTTTCAATTGTTTTAGGGTGATTCATATGTATCAAAACGATTTTCGATATTATAACGATGATTTCAAAAAACGAATAAGATGGTTTATACTAAACTAATAACGATTTCGATAATGTGAACGAACTTGTTGGTTGTAGTTACATAACGAATGATATTCATTAGTTTTGGCCGAACCGACCAGTATTAGGTTAGGGTACCATAGGATCTGACAAATCCCGTTATCAGACTGCACCCATGGTTAATGCTAGAAGCGGGATATTCGAGTCACGAAGGTTTGAATGTTATTAGCGAGACGACCAAAAATAGTTTTTACAATTAAAACAAGGATGATTTAAACGACTTAAACGAGTTAAAAGATTTGGAAACGATTTAAACGAGTTAAACGAATTGGATAAACGATTGGTTTTTGGTTAAGTGCTTAGATAACGGGACGAGTGTAATATGGTGAAAACATGGTAGATACGCCGCTGGTACTTCTTATATATAAGTGTTTTCAACATATTGCATACCGTGGCGTTATTTAGTTCACTTGGGTAAACGATTTTGAAACGATGTCACATAACGAAGTTTTCGAAAAGATATAAACCATACGAGTTTTAGTAACGAGTTAATACGAGATGTTTTACAATTTGGTTTACTAAAACAAATGTTTTTGGGTTAAGAATCATGGCCAAGAGGTTTTATAAATTATAACCCGCTTGATTTGAGTTGGTTAATTATGTTGCAATATTATACTCTTTTTAAAATAAGGTTTTTAATAAGGTATTGCAACATGTAATCTAGCCATGATTCCGATACTCTCATAAAACCTATGTATTCTCCAGCATTTCTTTGTTGACTTTGTTTTTACATATGTTTCAGGTGATGTTGCTTGACGTTGATTACTAGGATGCATGAGTCACATAGGATCTGGACAAGGCCTTAGTGACATAATAACAGTGATAGCCGATATGTAACTCGTTTGTTTTGTGTTAAAACAATGTAAATTATTTATTGAATAAATAAAACGAAACTCTTTTTGTCTCCATGCTTGTAAACAATAATTCTGTTACAACACTCCCCGACATTTCCGCCACGATTTGTTGTTTTACGTGGTCGGGGTGTGACACGTTGCCACCCTGAATTGCTGCTACTACCGCTGTCACTACTACTACTGTCACACCCCGACCGCGTAAAACAACAAACCACGACGGAAACGTCGGGGAGTGTAGGAACAGAATTATTGTTTCACAATCATGGTAATTAAAGTTATGTTTTATTTATAAAAAAAGGTGTTACATTGTCTTAAAACAACTGAAACAAAGGGTTCAGAACATGATTAAACTAGTTCTAGCTTTGTTTTATGTCACTAAGGCACAGGTCCGCCTAAGTGTATCTTGTCCAATCCTATGCAACAGCTCCTGAAAACACATGTGAAAATAGGTACGTCAGCATAAAAATGCCCGTGAGATACATAGGTTTTGTTAAAATAGGATTCATGACTTAAGTTTTAAAAGAAAATGTTTAATAAAAATCAGTCATGAATCTTGTTAAATGTTTTCTTTTATAAATCATGTGAAAACTTCGATAAGAAATCATATTTATATAAAAGAAAGGTGTATGGTTAATTTATAACCAAGTAAAATGAGTTGTATAAAATAAAATGTCTTGTGAAAATCTGTTATTTATGTAATATGTACTGTGTCTAAATTGAAAAGGTTTAAATAACGCAACGATATGTAATATCATAAAAGCACTTATATATAGGAAGTACCAGCGGCGTATCCACCATGCTTTTATCTAAGTTAAGTGTATCGAATTCGGTCATTCCTTCCATCCAAACAAACCTAGGATTTCAGGAACGGGAGTTGTCAATTCCTATGGTACCACTACCTACTAACGAATGGCATGGCCAATGCTAATGAACGTATTTTTGTCCCATTTAAACAAACCAAATGTCATACCACAATGTAGGCATGTAATGTAAAACAAATGTACTAAGTATGTAGCAAATGGACATACATAGCATGTGATGTAAAACAAATGTACTAAGTATGCACTAAATGGACATACATAGCAAAAACATAATGAAATCATGTACTATAAGTGTACTAATGAACATAATAAGCATATGATATGAAAACATGGAAAGCACGAAAATAACAAGTAGGCACATGTGTTTCACCCCAAAATGTTTGAAAAACAGTAAAAGAGGGGACTATGTACTCACTGGAGATTGCTCAATAGTCTTTGGATAACCACCAAGCAATGCTAGAAAGATCACGGAAATCAAACGGCACCTAATATAGGTAACTACGTTAATAAACGGACCTAAATTAGAGGATCAGATAAAATGTGGTTTCGTAAACCAAATGAGTATATGAACTCATGTAGTATGGTTTAACAAAACCTACATTCTAAAACGGAACCTATCCTAAGTGCTTACGACCCATTACGACTCGTTTAGGTAGCTTATGCTACTTTAACGCGTCATTCGCGTAAAACGCGTTCGGACCGCCTAACTAGTCCTATGATAAGTAATATATGCCTTAACATGTCTAATAATGTTGCCTAATCAGTTTAGATGTCAAAATTTAGGTTACATATGCTTAAAATGAATTTATGCGCAAAAAGGGCATTTTGGTCATTTTCCTAAGGCATATAAACTACCTATCATATAACTAACTAAACGACGTAACCATAAGGTATAACCTCGGAAGGTTATTCCCTATGCAACTATGGTCACCTAATATGTTTGGTCGGATCCTAATGATCGACCAAACGGGTCGGGCTCGAAAGTCTAAGCGGTTGTTTAGACCGCTTATCTTATGACCCTATATAAGCACTAAATCTAAAGTGACGAGCTAAAGATGTTAAAACTTGTTTAACGAAGTTTAAAAACAGGTTTGGTATAAGAACAAACGATTTTGATACCCAAAAATAGTTTGGTTGCAAAATAAACATAAACGCGCATTTTGACCGAAACTACGACTCGTCACTATGCCTAGATAACGTGGTAATCAGTATGTATAGTCACAAGGGACTATAACCATCGTGATTACGCTCACGTTACGAAGTTCAAACGAACTTCGTGTTGACCATAAACTGGTCAAAGATGAAAGTCAAACACTATTTGACTTTCATGCTTAAAACGCGTAAAAGAATGAAAGGATACTTACAACGGGTCCAAGAAATGGAGGTTTGATCTTAAATTCTCAGGTATGAAGTGCAAGGACTCCAACTTAGAGAATTTGGGCAGATCAAGTGTGAGTTTGGGGGGAAAATCTTGGGGGTATTTATAGATTTCGGGTAACCGTTAAGATCGTTCATCGAATAACGAGCTTCGATCTAAGCCGTACACATGCACCCATGGTTTTGGAATACCATGGGCACCCAAAATAGCCCGTAGATTACAAGAAAAACCATTTGCAACTCACCAAAACAGCTGGAACAGGATGGAAATAGCTGGAATCAAGTTTTTGATGTCTGAAGGCTGCTTACGGACCGTATGCAGTTCCCCTTACGGTCCGTATGCTATGTGCAGACCAGCAAGTTTTGCAAAATGTCAGTTTTGGTCCCTGTGTGCGTATTGTCGTGTTTTGGCACTTCTAACACCCGTCAATCCCATTTTTAAGTTTCATAAGGATGTTAAACATAGGGAACTTAAAATATGCTCAAAAATATGCCGAATGTCGGTTCGTTTGGCCGTACGATTGCGTTGTTCGGTTAATTACGACGAAACTCGAATGGACGCGAATAACGATCCAAATTATGCGAAAAATGGAATTTTATCATGCCAATCACTAAAATAATATATTTTAATTATTATATAAATTTTTGGATGTCCGGATGTATTGAGAACGTAAGATATGCGCGAAAATGCAAACTTATGCACTTTTTGATGCTTTTAGTCCCTGAATGACCAAAAAGTTTGTTTTAGCATACCGAACCCCTCAAAGCCTATTTCTAAGCTATGTAAAGGATATTTAGGGTATGTTTAACTTATGATCAAGTTTCGGAATGTTCGTTACAGTACGAATCGGTATACTTTTGTAGTTTGTCGAAATAAGTCCCTGTAAGCGAATAAACTTGATTTTGCCATACCAAAGCCTTCAAAACTTATCTCAAAGTTATGTAAAGGTTATTTAAGGTATGTTTAGCATATATTGATGTTCCGGAGTGTTTTTCTCATTAAACTGATTACGTATACGTATCGGTTTGCGTATAACTCTCCAGAAAGCGATATAGAGTTTGAAATTGAACAAAAATCAAAACGTGAAAAATGTCAAACATAAACAAACAAACATTGGGATCAAATTACATTTTTTTATTGATAACTGAACTGTTTACAATGATTACAAGCACATGTGTCACAGTCTCCCCTACTTATGGAAATTTCGTCCCGAATTTTGTTTAGAGGAAACTTGTGGGAAAAGATGTGGATATTTCGCCTTCATTTGATCTTCACGTTCCCAAGTAAATTATGGACCACGTTTAGATTCCCAGCGAACTTTGACAAGTGGAATGCGCTTGCGTTTAAGCCACTTGACTTCACGTTCCATGATTTCCACTGGTTTCTCAACAAAATGCATCATGTTATTCACACGAATTTCATCAAGCGGTATGTGGAGGTTCTCATCAGCTAGACACTTCTTGAGATTGGACACGTGAAAGGTTGGATGAACATTTCTAAGTTCAGGAGGTAACTCAATTCTCTAGGCTACCTTACCAATTCTTTCAAGGATCTTGAATGGTCCAACATATCTAGGTGCAAGTTTTCCTGTCTTTCCAAATCTGATCACACCTTTCCAAGGTGAGACCTTAAGTAATACGTGCTCACTGACTTGAAATTCCAAGGGCTTGCGTCGTCAGTCCACGTAACTCTTTTGACGGCTTCTAGCTGTCTGAAGGTTATCGCGAACTTTCTTAACCTTATCTGTTGTCTCTAGAATGAGGTCAGGTCCAGTAAGTTGACCCTCACCGATCTCATTCCAGCAGAATGGTGAACGGCATTTTCGACCATAGAGAGCCTCGAAAGGAGCCATGTTGATGCTGGAGTGATAACTGTTGTTGTAGGAGAATTCAATCAACGGTAGATACGAATCCCAACTACCACCAAAATCGATCACACATACTCTAAGCATATCCTCCAAAGTCTGGATTGTTCTTTCAGATTGGCCATCTGATTGTGGATGATAAGTTGTGCTCAAATTAAGTTGGGTTCCCAAAGCAGATTGCATGGTTCTCCAAAAATGAGATGAGAAGCGAGCATCTCTGTCAGAAATAATGTTCAAAGGAACACCATGTCGAGATACAATTTCATCCACATAGATTTTAGCAAGCTTCTCAGCAGATAGATCCTCATGGATCGGCAAGAAATGTGCTGACTTTGTAAGACGATCAACAACTACCCAGATGGCGTCATGACCTCTCTTAGTGCATGGAAGTTTGGTAATAAGATCCATAGCAATGTTTTCCCATTTCCAAACAGGAATCTCTGGTTACTCCAATAAACCAGAAGGATGTTGATTCTCAACCTTAACCTTTAGACAAGTAAGGCATTTGGATACGTACAAGGCAATGTCTTTCTTTATACCAGGCCACCAATACTGAGTACGAAGATCCTAATACATTTTATCTGCACCAGGATGAATAGAATAACGAGACTTATGAGCTTCATCCATAAGCAAGGTGCGAAGATTGTCTTGACTTGGGATCCACAAACGGTCCATGAAATAATATGATCCATTGTCTTTCAGTTCAAGATCAGGCTTAATGTGATAGGGTAATTCCTTACCCATCAATCCTTGTGAAACACAAGTATGTTGAGCCTGCGAGATGTGGGCTTGAATATCAGGTCGAACTTTGATACAATGAAGCTTGACTCGTTCCTTACGACTCAATGTTTCAGCCACGACATTCGCCTTACCAGGACGGTAGCGAATTTCGCAGTCATAGTCGTTTAGAAGTTCAACCCAATGTCGTTGCCTCATGTTGAGTTCTTTCTGATTGAAGATGTGCTGAAGACTTTTGTGGTCAGTGAAAACCACACATTTTGTACCATACAAATAGTGTCTCCAGATTTTGAGAGCGAAAACAACTGCACCTAACTCAAGATCATGAGTCGTGTAGTTCTTCTTGTGAACTTTTAGCTGTCTCGATGCGTAAGCTATGACTTTGTTCCTTTGCATGAGAACACAGCCAAGACCCAAATTGGATGCATCACAATACACGACGAAATCATCATTGCCCTCAGGCAAAGATATAATAGGTGCATCACAAAATTTCTGCTTCAAGGTCTGAAATGCTTCTTCCTGTTGGGATCCCCAATCAAAGGGTTTGTTCTTCTGAGTTAATGCAGTGAGACGAACTGCAATCTTGGAGAAATTTTTGATGAAGCGGCGGTAATAACCCGCGAGACCAAGAAAAGAACGAACTTCAGTGGGTGTGGTAGGTGTATCCCAATCCTTAATCGCATTGATCTTGGATGGATCTACATGAATACCTTGTTCGTTGATGATATGCCCCAAAAATTGAACTTCCTTAAGCCAAAATTCACACTTGGAGAATTTGGCGAAAAGTTGTTCTTTCTTCAGGAGTTCCAGAGTAAGACGAAGATGTTGCCCGTGATTAGCTTGCGTCTTAGAGTATATCAAGATGTCATCAAAGAAAATGATGATGAACTTATCTAAATAAGGCTTACAAACCCTATTAATCAAGTCCATGAAAACAGCAGGAGCATTAATTAAACCGAATGGCATAACTGTGAACTCATAATGCCTATAACGAGTGCGGAATGCTGTCTTGGGAATATCTTCTTCATGCACACGAAGTTGATGATACCCAGAACGCAGATCAATCTTTGAAAAATAAGAAGCACCCTTTAATTGATCAAAGAGATCATCAATGCGAGGTAGGGGATATCGAATCTTGATGGTAAGCTTGTTAAGCTCACGGTAATCGATGCACATTCTGAAAGATGCATCCTTCTTCTTGACAAAAAGAATGGGAGAACCCCAAGGTGAAAAGCTAGGACGAATAAAACCTTTGTCAGAAAGCTCTTGAAGTTGCTTAGATAACTCTTGCATCTCAGACGGTGCAAGACGATACGGAGACCTGGCAATAGGATTTGCACCAGGTACAAGATCAATACGAAACTCCACTTGGCGTGCTGGGGGTAAACCAGGTAACTCTTCAGGAAAAACTTCAGAATAATCCCAAACAACAGGGATATCTTGAATAGACTTACCTTTGCCTTTATCTGCTATGACATGTGCCAGGAAGGCCACATAATTCTTTCGTATATATTTCTGATCTTGGGTACAAGACATGAGCTTGAGGCTACTAGCAAGTTTCTCACCACGAACCTCTAGGATCTTACCAGACGAAAGAGGTACACAAACAATCTTCACAAAACAAACTACCTTTGCGTGATACTTGGCTAACCAATCCATTCCCACTATAACATCGAAGCTTCCAAGTTGCATCGGTGTGAGGTCGATCGGAAAAAGATGGTTATTAAGGTTCAATTGGCAGTTACGAAGAACATAATTGAGAATAATGGGTTCACCACTAGCTACCTCTACTATCAAGGGCTTTCCTAGTTTTGTTCTAGACATGCGAAGCAAAGGTTCAAAAGACAATGACACAAAACTCTTATCGGCACCAGAATCAAAAAGAACAAATGCAGACTAATTATTAACAAAGAACGTACCGTTGACCACCTCATTGTCTGCACGTGCTTCGTTAGCATTCATGTTGAAAACTAGACCTCGAGCTTGAGCCTGATTCTGATTTGCGTTGACTAGCCTTGGACATTGGTTTCGATAATGAGTTAGGTCCCCACAATTGTAGCACGAACCAGGAGGAAAGTGAGGTCGTGCAACTTGTGCTTGCTGTTGAGCAGGCGGTTGAGCAGCCTGCTGAGCTAGGTTACGAACTGCTTGATTGGGAGCAAAGCGACAAACATCAGAAAGATGACCTGACTTCCCACAATTTGTACAGAAATGACACTGAACTTGAGGTTGATGGTGGCTATTGCATCTGTTGCACAACGGTGCATTCCCCGCATACCGTTTCTTTGCTGGTGGTTGTGCAGGTTGGTTGGGAGCTGCCTGATTGACTTGGGTAGTGACAGGGAAATTCTGGGAAGCCTTACGCTTCCTAGACCCCTTCGTAGAACCAGTTTCCTTGCCCTTCTTGTTCTTACCCTTCTTGCTTTCACCCTTATCAGACGACTGTTTCTTACCCTTGTCACCCTTCCTGTGTAGCTTACCCTTTCGGACCTGTGACTCAGTCAATGTCGCAGCTAACTCGATTGCCTGACGAACTATGGTAGGGTTACTACCAGTGACGATGTCTTGCACAAAGTCAGGTAAGCCATCAATATACCTCTCGATAGCTTTCTCGAGTGGGGTAACCATTGCAGGGCATAGCAAACTCAACTCTTCATACATATCAGTGTAAGCCCGATGCTCACCACTGTCTTGCTTCAAATCATCAAACTCCCTTTCTAAAGCCCTCAGTTCATGAAGAGGACAAAATTCCCTCATCATAAGAGCCCTAAGCTCAGCCCAGGTTTGTGCTAAAGCAACCTCAGCACCACGGTCTCTCATAACCCTGTTCCACCAAGTAAGAGCCCTCTTCTGAAACACACTGGAAGCAAACTCGACCTTGCGATTATCAGGACACTAAACATGACGAAACGTACTCTCAATGCTCTCAAACCACTGTAGGAGCCCAGTTGCTCCTTCAGAACCACTAAACTTGAGTGGTTTAGCCGAATTGAAACTCTTGAAATTGCATGGAGAATTTTGGTTATTGTTGGCTTGGTTAACTAGAGCAATAATGTTTGGGAGTACAGCAGGCAGATGCTGCACCATGATAGCTGCCATTTCGGCATTAGGTAGCGGATTTTCGCGTCGAGGAGGCATTCTAAAAGAGGAAACATGAAAGAAAACGAGTGAGATGATACAAAAATCGACAAAAGCAAAGATAGTGGTCATTCGTCCGTACCACAAAGAAAAAAAATGACACACAGTGACTAATCAAAGTAAATGGGTAAAAACAATAATGTATCGCGAAGACATGCTTTAGCCTATAAGTGGACACTCACCCCAAGAGTTCCCAAGTAAGAGTGACTGGTCCGATTATGTGGATTTGTACGAACACTCTAGCATAGACAGAAAACTCGAGGTACAGGCACCCACCCTTCTAGATTGCACGTGTTCACATTATTTTAGACCCAAAACTTTGACGAGATTTTGAAAACTTGGAAGGCACAAGGCCAAAAGAATCATTCAAAAGCAATGCTAGAAAGATCACGGAGATTGCTCAATAGTCTTTGGATAACCACCAAGCAATGCTAGAAAGATCACGAAAATTGCTCAATACTCACTGGAGATTGCTCAATAGTCTTTGTATAACCACCAAGCAATGCTAGAAAGATCACGGAAATCAAACGACACCTAATATAGGTAACTACGTTAATAAACGGTCCTAAATCGGAGGATCGGATAAAATGTGGTTTCGTAAACCAAATGAGCATATGAACTCATGTAATATGGTTTAACAAAGCCTACATTCTAAAACGGAACCTATCCTAAGTGCTTACGACCCATTACGACTCGTTTAGGTAGCTTATGCTACTTTAACGCGTTGTTCGCGTAAAACGCGTTCGGACCGCCTAACTAGTCCTATGATAAGTAATATATGCCTTAACATGTCTAATAATGTTGCCTAATCAGTTTAGATGTCAAAATTTAGGTTACATATGCTTAAAATGAATTTATGCGCAAAAAGGGTATTTTCGTCATTTTCCTAAGGCATATAAACTACCTATCATATAACTAACTAAACGACGTGACCATAAGGTATAACCTCAGAAGTTTATTCCCTATGAAACTATGGTCACCTAATGTGTTTGGTCGGATCCTAATGATCGACCAAATGGGTCGGGTTCGAAAGTCTAAGCGGTTGTTTAGACCGCTTATCTAACGACCCGATATAAGCACTAAATCTAAAGTATCGAGCTAAACATGTTAAAACATGTTTAACGAAGTTTAAAAACAGGTTTGGTATCAGAACAAATGGTTTTGATACCCAAAAATAGTTTGGTTGCAAAATACGCATAAACGCACATTTTGACCGAAATTACGACTCGTCACTATGCCTAGATAACGTGGTAATCAGTATGTATAGTCACAAGGGACTATAACCATCGTGATTACGCTCATGTTACGAAGTTCAAACGAACTTCGTGTTGACCATAAACTGTTCAAAGCTGAAAGTCAAACATTGTTTGACTTTCATGCTTAAAACACGTAAAAGAACGAAAGGATACTTACTACGGGGTCCAAGAAATGGAGGTTTGATCTTAAATTCTCAGGTATGAAGTGCAAGGACTCCAACTTAGAGAATTTGGGCAGATCAAGTGTGAGTTTGGGTGGAAAATCTTGGGGGTATTTATAGATTTTGGGTAACTGTTAAGATCGTTCATCAAAAAACGAGCTTCGATATAAGCCGTACACATGCACCCATGGTTTTGGAATACCATGGGCACCTAAAGTAGCCCATAGATTACAAGAAAAACCATTTGCAACTCACCAAAACAGCTGGAACAGTCTGGAAATAGCTGGAATCAAGTTTCTGATGTCTAAAGGCTGCTTACGGACCGTATGCAGTTCCCCTTACGGTCCGTATACTATGTGCAGACCAGCAACTTTTTCAAAATGTCAGTTTTGGTCCCTGTGTGCGTATTGTCGTGTTTTGGCACTTCTAACACCCGTCAAGCCCATTTTTAAGCTTCATAAGGATGTTAAAACATAGGGAACTTGAAATATGCTCAAAAATATGCCGGATGTCGGTTCGTTTGGCCGTACGGTTGAGTTGTTCTGTTAATTACGACGAAACTCGAATGGACGCGAATAACGATCCAAATTATGCGACGAATGGAATTTTATCATGCCAATCACTAAAATAAAATATTTTAATGATTACATAAATTTTGGATGTCCGGATGTATTTAGAACGTATGATATGCGCGAAAATGCAAACTTATGCACTTTTTGACGCTTTTAGTCCCTGAATGACCAAAAACTTTGTTTTAGCATACCCAACCCCTCAAAGCCTATTTCTAAGCTATGTAAATGATATTTAGGGTATTTTTAACTTATGATCAAGTTCCGGAATGTTCGTTACCGTACGAATCGGCATACTTTCACAGTTTGTCGAAATTAGTCCCTGTAAGCGAATAAACTTGATTTTGCCATACCAAAGCCTTCAAAACTTATTTCAAAGTTATGTAGAGGTTATTTAAGGTATGTTAAGCATATATTGATGTTCCGGAGTGTTTGTCGCGTTAAACTGATTACGTATACGTATCGGTTTGCGTATAACTCTCCAGAAAGCGATATAGAGTTTGAAATTGAACAAAAATCAAAACATGAAAAATGTCAAACATAAAAAAACAAACATTGGGATCAAATAACATTGTTTTATTGATAACTGAACTGTTTACAATGATTACAAGCACATGTGTCACAACTACTGCCGCCCCCACCACTGACAACAAGCGTAAGTGGAACGATGCAGATAGAGCAACAAACTCGAATCAATCGCAGAAGAAGCCTGATAACAACAACAGCCACAGCTTTAGTCAGTCGTCTTTGGTTAATCCGAATCAGAACCACAGTCAGACTTCAGGTTACGCAGGAAAACAGCCGAAGTGCTATAAGTGTGGTTTCCATCACTATGGTCAGTGTAGTCGGGTATGTCAAAGGTGTGACAAGGTGGGTCACATGGCGAAAGATTGTAGAGCTCCCTATCCTAGGCAGCAGTAGCAACAACCCCAGCAGCAACAACAGAGGCAACAACGCCAGCAGAATCGGGGTAATCAGAGGGGATGCTATCAGTGCGGCTGTGAAGTGCATTTCAAGAAAGATTGCCCACAATTGAACTTGAATGCCAATAACAACAATGGGGGTAATCGCCAGAACAACAATTGGAATAACGGTGGGAATGGCACTCATCGTAGGGCGTTCACTATTGGGGCAGGCGATGCAAGGAACGATGGCAACGTCGTGACCGGTACGTTCTCTGTTAATGGTATTTTTGCTTTTGTGTTATTCGACTCCGGTGCCGACTGGAGTTATGTATCTTTGGGATTTAGTCATCAGTTAGGGTTGACTCCTTCGCCTCTTGTAAACAAGCATGTAGTGGAATTAGCTGAGGGCAAGTCGATAGAAGCCACACATGTATTCTTAGGGTGTAAACTCGATCTCCTAGGTCAAGTGTTCGACATTGACCTTCTTCCCATCACTCTTGGTAGTTTTGATACAGTCATTGGTATGGATAGGTTGTCCAAACTCGGAGCAGACATACTTTGCAAGGAGAAGATCGTGCATGTACCTCTCCCTAGTAGGGAAACATTATCTGTCCAGGGTCATCGAAGCAGTGAAACCGTCAACATCATTTCATCCATGAAGGCCCAGAAATGTTTACGGAAGGGATACCCTGCTATTCTTGCGCTTGTTACTGATACTCGACCTAAAGAGAAGAATATCAATGATTTACCAATCGTACGGGAGTTTCCTGACGTCTTTCCCGAGGAACTTCCCGGTTTACCTCCACATCGTCAGGTGGAATTTCAAATTGATCTTACACCAGGAGCAGCTCTGATTGCTCGCGCACCATATCGTCTTGCACCTGGGGAGTTGCAAGAGTTGTCAAATCAGCTTCAGGAACTGTTGGATAAGGATTTTATTCGACCCAGTTCTTCGCCTTGGGGAGCCCCGGTGTTGTTTGTAAAGAAGAAGGACGGATCCTTCCGCATGTGTATTGATTATCGCGAACTCAACAAGGTGACGATCAAGAATCGTTATCCTTTACCTTGCATTGAAGACCTATTCGACCAGTTGCAAGGGTCGAGCTACTACTCAAAGATTGACCTAAGATCGGGCTATCATCAGATGAGAGTCTGAGAGGAGGATGTCCCAAAAATAGCTTTTCGCACTCGGTATGGCCATTACGAGTTTCTGGTTATGCCATTCGGGTTAACTAACACACCAGTGGTATTCATGGATCTCATGAATCGCGTATGCAAAGCATACCTCGACGATTTTGTCATCGTGTTCATCGATGACATTCTGATCTATTCTAAGAGCAAGGAGGACCACGAGCGGCACCTACGTCTTATTGTTTAAAGAACAAGTTATAACTAAGTGTACGCAAAACTCTCTAAGTGTAATTTCTGGATTCGAGAAGTACACTTCCTCGGCCACATTGTTAACGAAATGGGGATACACGTGGATCCTGCAAAGATCGACTCAATCAGGAATTGGGCAGCACTAAAGAATCCTTCGGAGGTGCGACAGTTCCTTGGCCTCGCTGGATACTATCGAAGGTTCATTGAGGGTTTTTCAAAGATCACACAACCTCTCACCGCTCTAACACAAAAGGGCGTCGTGTATGCCTGGGGAACGAAACAGGAAGACGCTTTTCAGCTTCTGAAGCACAAGGTTTGCAGTGCACCGATTTTGTCATTACCAGAGGGTACCGAACATTTTGTAGTGTACTGCGACGCCTCTATTCAAGGTCTCGGTTGCGTGTTGATGCAACGCGAGAAAGTTATAGCCTACGCTTCTAGACAGTTGAAAGTCCATGAAAAGAATTACACGACTCACGACTTAGAGTTGGGGGTCGTGGTGTTTGCGCTGAAAATCTGGAGGCATTACTTGGTATTAAATGGTTAAAGCAAACTGTGAACTCACCAGCCTGTTTGACACACTTTTTCTGCATGCTTGCAGGTCCTTAGGTTCATGGAATGGAACTTGCTATATGGGAGTGCTGGAGTGGTCATGGGTCGTAGCTCTTGGATACAAGTTTAATGATTATGGCACACTTGTTTTGAAACACTTGAAATAACTACTTAACTTACGCTTCCGCTGAACATAATTGTTTTGGATTGTGTTTGAATTTACTTTATGAAATAAATGGAAACTTTTATTAAATACTTTGTTATGGTTCAATGTGATTGGTGGCTAGATCCTGGTACGTCACACGCCTCGTGGGGGTTTCCGCTTGGGGTATTTTTGGGGGTGTAACAGTATTGTTCTTGACTCTCACAATGAGATTATCGACCTCGCGTATACTGCGGAACTTATGGCTGATGTGATTACCAAACAAGACCCTGAGCTTGATTCCGTAGAAGATGGTTGTCCTTCCCCCTCGAATGCCAAGGTGCCTGATTACGGCAGTGAAGGCGAGGCGGAGGAGGTAACATTAGACAACAACCTTATCAGTGGGACGAGGTCCCTGTGGCATTTACAAAACATGATTGACGACACTCCTGTCCAGAAAAGGAAGATGAGGTACTCATCTTGAAGGTGCCCCTACAACTACTATTTCTAGGAACTCTCTTTATTACTAATTTTTCTTAGCATTGTGCCATTTTGCGCGTAACGACAACGGACGATGGCGCGTGCACCATCATAAAGGTCATTTCTATGTTAAAGGTATGATGGCAGTAGTGTCCCCAGTGACATTTGTGCCTTTACAACTGTCATACAAATACGAATCCAATTAAATCTTGTGTTTCATTCTTTGGATTTGTACAAATACATATGACATTACACATTTCAAATCTTGTATGATTTCGAACTCTCGAGAAGCTTTTTTGGAAGTTTTACGTAAACTATTGTGCAAACGTAATCAGTTTAACGCGACAAACACTCCGGAACAGTGACATAAGCTTAACATACCTTAAATAACCTTTACAAAACATAGAAATAAGTTTTGGAGGGTTTGGTATGACGAAAACAAGTTTATTCGATCACAGGGACTATTTACGACAAACTGTAAAAGTCTGCCGATTTGCATAGCAGCGTACACTCCGGAACAAGATCATAAGCCAAACATACCCTAAATACCCTTACCATAGCTTATAAATAAGTTTTGAGGGTTTTGGAATGCGAAAATATGCTGATTTGATCAACAGGGACTAAAAGCGTCAAAAACTGCATAAGTTTGCATTTACGCGCATATCTTACGTTCTGACCATATCCGGACATCCAAAAAAAATTTTAATCACTAAAATATTATATTTTAGTGATAGGAATGCAAAAATACCATTCATCGCTTAATTTGGATCGATTTCGTGTCCGTTCGAGTTTCATCGTAATTAACCGAATAACGTGACTGTACGACCAAACGAACTGACATCCGTGATATTTCCAAGCATATTTCAAGTCCCATATGCGTTAACATCCTTCTAGAGCCTTGAAATTGGCTTAACAGGGGTTAAACGAGTCGAAAATCAAGTATTTAGGCTGCAGGGGCCTGTTTTGACAATTTCTGAAACCTGATGTGAGTCTCTGGCGGGGGGTGAGAGACTGGGCAAAGTCTCTCATGGGGTGCCAGAGAGTTAGCTGGGCAGATTCAATGTATTGTTCAAATCAGTTGCAGAACTTGTTTTTAATCCTAGTTTTTGCATACTTTGAGCTGGTTTAAGTGTTCCCCAAGCCCCCAAATCAGTAGCTAACATGTGTATGGTGTTGATCATGCCTTGATCAACTCAAAAACACTTGGAATTAATCCAATGATTCATGATTTCCTATAAATAGCAAGGGGTTTTCCATTGTTCCTTGCTCATTTCTTCTTCTTCTTTTCATAATCTGCTCTATTGGAGGCTATCACTTTTGTTGAAGGCCTCCTACCTGAGCATTCTTAGTTCTCTTTTAAAGCATTGGACTCTTGTAAGTGTTCCTTCATGCTTGTTTAGTTATTTCAAGCAAGAAAGCCAAACAGTGTTTGACTTTCAGCTTTGACCAGGATTTGGTCAAGACAAAGTTTGTTTGAACTTTGCAACATGAGCGTAATCAGGATGGTTATAGTCCCTTGTGACTATACCTACTGATTACCACGTTGACTAGTCGAAGTGACGAGTCAAAGTTTCGGTCAAAATGCACGATTATGTGCATTTTGCGACGAAACTATTTTCAGGTATCGAAACACTTTGTTTTGATATCAAATCAGTTTTCTAACTTAGTTAAACATGTTTTAACATGTTTAACTCGTCACTTTTAGTTTAATGCTTATTTAGGGTAGTAAGTCAAGCGGTCTAAATGTGACAACTGCCACTTTACGGTAACTTTCTTACACTTAAAATACTTATTTTTAGCTACATTTTAATGCATTTTGAACACCTGAACTGCGTATTTCGTGACATACACTTAGAATACTCATGGAATACTTACTTAGGATGCATATAATTCATTTTTATTAAGTACATTTGAAACAATTTAAACAATGGATCGAAACTACTAGAAAAGCACCTAGTAAACTAGTATTCCGACGAAAACGCAGGATCCACATAAATCATCTAAACGACATCTTTAGGACTCAGACGAAAGTCCAACATCTAATATATATTAAACCCTAACTATGAATGCAAGGGTTTGATTTAAAACCTTTCCGAAGTCCGATAACACTAAAAATTGCCCGAAAAGCACTAAAAGCGACGATTTCAACACTTTTCCGCAGAAATTCTGCAGAAATCAGCTTTCTAATATTTTTACGACACGTAAAAATGCTATTTAACATAGAATTCATGTGAGGATACATTCGAGTATCATCCGAACCAATAACTACATCAATTCACACAAGTTACGCAACTTAGCGTTCAAATAACATCTAACCGAAACAATTCGAAACGAATATCCGAACAATATCAAATCTTTTTTTACTGGTCATCTAGTGTTAATTGGATCATTATGGTCTAGTAATGATCATTTAACACCCTTTAAACACTTAACCACTTATACTTTTAAATGTCCTAAACAATCACCTAAAAGTTCTAACATATTTACTAAGTAATTCAAGAAGCAAAAGCAAAGGGGACCCCCCCCCCATGCACGGTTACAACACCCCATTTTTGGTCAAGAAACCCCCTCCCCCATCTTCATTTTGAAGTCACTTTCATGATGATCAAGATGCATTTTCATGGAACTTGAGAAGATCTAAGGCATACACAAGTTGAATCAAGCTTTCTCATCCATCTAAGAGCTCACAAGTATCAAGATCTTCATTTTTCTTTTCTTAATCATCATCAAGATCATCCCTAGCCATTAATGCTAGAAGTAAGCTTCAACAATCTCTTTTTCATACTTATTTATGTATTTATTGTTTAAAGAACAAGTTATAACTAAAACAATCATACAAAATAAGATGAAAATACAAAGAAGCATAATAAAAATCATGATATATAAGATTGTTTATGTTGTGATTTAAAGCTTATTTCTTGCATATTTGATCTAGTATTGATGAATATCCTACAAATAACTTGTTAGATGATGTTTAAAAACATGATCTAACAAGTGTACATGAAAGTGTTAAAAGGATTTTTGTTAAACATAAGGTTTAATGGATGATCATGATATTGGTATTGTTAAAGTATATAAAGTTTTTAACTAAAAATAATGCTTTTACAATATTTTGTACAAAGAAGCATACAAGATGGGTTTTGTATAAAAGTTTAATAAAACTAGAAGTAAAGTATGATTTTTGAACTAGTAAACATATGTAAAGATCATACCAAAACCCTGCATGATTAAGAGTTCATCTTGTTAAGTTTATGTTATAAATCTCATATGTTTTTATTAAGAAAAATATGAGAAGATTAGTGGTGATTTTATAAGAAAAATATACGTTTTATTAAACATGGCAAAGTCCATATTTCTAATAAAATATGACCAAGTTTTCTTAAAAATCATAAGTTATAAAAACTATTTTTTTTTGACAAAATCTTTATTAGATTAAAAAGATATAAAAGAATAGTTTTTATAAAAGCAAAGTTTGATATAAATATATATTTTTTAGAAAATATATATTTAGTTAACTTAACAACTTAAGTGCTATGTGTTATTTGTTTGTATTAGTTATATTTATGATAACTAGGAACTTGAATACAATGGTACAAATGAACACAATGTACATTTCGACTAAACTCTTACAAGACTACTTTTAAATACGCCTTAAAACACACTTACGGACATTCCGATGCTTTCGGACACAACTTATGGTCAAAACGGACGACGGGCGAATCTATGAACATATCGCCATTCCGAGGAGTTACTACGACGTTTAGGCGATCTTTCGACGCGAATACATACAAATCACCGACAACAATATTCGGATGTTTTGAAACATATAAAAACTATTATGTATTCTTTTAACTAAAAAGCCTATACTTAGTATTTTTTATAAAAATGAAAGTATATATTTTTAACACATGGGCTTATTTTATAACAAATGGGCTATTTTACAAATGGGCTTATCATCCTAATTGGGCTTAAAATAAATACATGGGCTAAGCCCAATATCAAGACTCATGGGCTAAGCCCAAAACCAAACATATGGGCCAAGGCCCAATAACATTAAGCCCAATAACATTTGGGCCCAACACTATTGAGGCCCACCACTATTTAGGCCCAACACTATTGAGGCCCAACACTGTTTAGGCCCAACACTATTTAGGCCCAACATTGTTTAGGCCCAACACTATTGAGGCCCAACACTATTGAGGCCCAACACTATTTAGGCCCAACACTATTAAGGCCCAACACTATTGAGGCCCAACATTATTTAGGCCCAACACTATTTGAGCCCAATAAGCATGAATTCTTGGGCTAAGCCCAATGACTTATAATTGGTAAAAATTACAATTATACAATTTACTTATACAAAGACACGAAATCAAGAAGACAAGACCCGATGATACAACTCACAAGATACATGATTACATATATATATATATATATATATTTGGTGAAATATATATATATAACAGTTTAACAATTCATTCATCTAATACACAGTTCAACGAACAATAAAGACATACAAGTCTTACACATATTTAAGACACAAGACTTGTACTCAAGTCATTTACAAAGACGGAAGTGTCTAACAAATATAAGAACATTTGTAGGTCGCAACATTGTTCAAGACGACCACGCGTAAGATCACAAACACTTATCATTCACGGACGCAATACTGTGAGTTCATGTCCCCTATTCATTTAAATGTTTTACAACTTTACAACTATCGGGGAAAATACATGTTCAACGTATGTTAAAGCTAGGGAATGCAACACCTTAGATCATGTGCGAATTAGGGTTATACATCTAAGCACCATTAATCCAGTTTGGACCTAGGTACAAGTGGTTAGATCTAATGGGTTTTGGTGAGCCCCACACTTGGTCGTGGACCTATACAGAAGAGTGCTTTTGTGTCCTAGTCGATAGGAGTCGACATAAAATCGTCTAGGGTTGGATTGCTTCCTTTTTCGTCACATATATTAATGCCTTGCAAAACATTAATGATCAACGATTTCATTGACGCTTTACATACTACAACTTACATTTTAAATACATCTTTTACAACAAAACTGCATGAATTCGCCAACTTTTGTTGATGTTTTCCAAACTTAACATGTATTTCAGGGAATTAACGGACCATGTCGGGATTCTCAGTCAAGATAACAAGTACCAGAACTCCATGCCATCTTCTGGAGGGTTTAACTGTTATATTCCGCCTCTTTGCGGAAATATGATGGTTTAAACCTTAGTAGTTTATTTTCATATTGATGTATGAAACAATGACACTTTACTTTTATGTTAATGGTTTGTAACCGACACACTAAACTCATGATGTAATCTTTTGAAACACTTATGTAATGGCAATGGAGTATGTTTTATTCATATAGTTTGTTCATGTACATCGATATTTATGGAATGAAAACTATACAGATCACACCTCGTGCTTCCGCTATGAGCGGGTGTGACAGTTTGGTATCAGAGCATCGATTGTAGTGAACTAGGATTCTTTTTCGAGTCTAAGTCTACAATCACTAGGGATCTCTCACGAAAACCATTTAAACACAAAAAAATGTTTTCAATTGCATAAACATTTTTCATGGTCCATTTTCAACAAGAATTCATCTCATACAAATCAAGTAAGGACATTAGTGTCTTAGTCATCTAAATGGTAAACATGCAACTTTAAGTTAATCCACACAACTCAATTAGGATAACTTAAAATGAACATTATGTGAAAAATATATTTCGTGTATATATGTAAAGTAACAAATAATCATACGTGTCGAACAAATTATTTCTCAGGTCACCATGTCTTCATCTGAAGGTAGCAATGTATACGACGACGTAGACCCCATGGAGATTGTATCCGACGATGATTACGTGCCGGAGGTTCAGGTCATCTTATCTGATAGCGACTCTACATCTGACAGTGACATGGACGACTTTCATCCGTTCGCACTTCTAGGCGAGATCATCGATGATGATGTGTTAGCTATCCCCCTCTACTCAATGATATAGTTATTTTGGGTCACCCCGGAGGGTGAACATGTAGTCAAGATTATACCCTTTGACGTCGCTCCTCTTGATGTTATGCCTTTTATCGTCGACCTCGACGATGACGACGACGTCATTCCAGTGATTCCGGTGGATCACATGGATGCTGATTTGGGAGACGGAGAAGTTCACGATGTGGTTATCTTAGACATTGCATCACCAGTGGTCTCGGTGATCGATATTTCTTCTGATGCAGATACCGACTCAGATGCTTCCTCTTATGCATCCGTTACTTCGTCTACACTGCAGGCCATTGGCCTACAGCGCAACGTAGACTTTGGGGGTGATGACATGCCAGCAGAGCAAGCCATCCCTGCACCTGTTCAGGTCCCTGCTGCAGATACATCTCCTAAGCACATTCACCTCATGCGCTTCGCACCTATCATACCACCTACTGGTCATACCGATGAGGCCGGGCCATCCGGACATGCCCACATACCACCCAGTGATATGGATCTATACTACCAGCAGTTTCGCTCAGTCCCACAGGTCCGTGTCGAGCCTCTTATTGCGCCACACTCACCACCTCATGTTATGCCCATGTCAGATCCATACCATCCATTGCATTACCCATTTGTTACTACCGAAGATCTTCTATTGTCTCTATAACTTCAGGTCGACATACTTTTTCGCAGAGTCCATGAGCTTCAGCAGCTTGATGACGCTAGACCACCACCACCAGTTCATGCACCACCACATGCTCCACCACCACCACCTGCTTTTCCACCTGACTTACGTGCTCGTGTGCTGACACTCGAGCAGCAGATAGACTTTCTTATTCGTCGAGTTCATGAACTCGAGGAGGAGCTTACTCATGTTCACGGTTTAGCACTTCTGACTCCACCACCTATCCCCCCTCCACCATAGACGTTCACTTGCAGGTTATCTTTTGTAATGGGATGTAGTTACCCGTTTTTGTGTACATATTGATGCTCCACCGAGTTTTGAAGACAACCGACAGACAGCGGATCACACAGTTGGAAGGAAGATTTTGTTATCTCTTTTGTTGTACTAGACTAGTATGACCGGGTTATGTAGCCCGAGTCCATTTTTGTTTACTTTCAAACGATTATGTAACCGGTTGACTGATATATATGAAAAACTTGGTGTTATCTTTTATATGCATCTGAATGGTCTGGTTGGACATATCTTATTGCTTATGTTAACTTATTTACTCGCATTATATGTTCTTGGTGATATTGCTATTAATGTTATGAATATTTTTTTTCTTTCTTCTTACTTAGTAAAAATATTTAACAAACCAAATCAATGTCTAATCTTTATCCCATTTCTCCTTTGGAAGAATCATGCCACCGAGGAGAGCTTTACGTTCATGGACAGTTAATCCACCCCCACCCCAACAATGCCTACGACTGAGGCAGAACTGAACGTACTAATTGAAGAAAGGGTAACACAAGCCATAGCACTGTACGAAGCATCGCACATCGAAACCAGTGGCGGCACTGGTGGAACAGGCGGTACTTCAAACGGAAACAATGCTAATGGTAATGGTTAGTCATTTTCTTTTAGTGACAACTCATTCATGTCACACCCTGGCTTTTGCGGAAGCGTGGATTTATTTGGTGTGACTTCTTAATACCATAGCAACAATCACAACAATGCTATATGATAAAAATATGAGATGTTCATCCGTTAATAAAAGTGAGAAAATACCTCCATAACATTGTTTACAAACATCGACACTTGAAAAAAGTTACAAACCATAAATTATTTAAAACGTGTTCATAAGACACACAAAAGACTTTAGATAAGACGAGGTTTAGAGACAAGTAACCCGTCCAGGAGTAGGTTACACCTCTCAAACTTCACAACTCTGGATGACATCTATTATCCAACGCAGCTAGACACATGCATACCCTGCCAGATCCTGCTAGTTCCCTGAAATACATGTAGTTTGAAAAATCAACAAAAAGTTGAGCGAGTTCATGTGTAAGTCTGTGTGTATAAGCCTTTAAAATATGTCTTGTGTGTATAAATGTCCCTGGTATGTAGCAATTAAGGAAAAAGAGATTACCAATGGGTTGCAAAGCCATTATTATGTGTGAAAAGGTGCAGGAAAACTCAAACCTAGCATATTTGTACAGGGATTCCGGCTGGAAGACATAGTCACCTCTATGGGCCGCCCCGGCCTCATGGGTCTGGGCTTGCTATACCCAAATAGATCTATCACTCATGTCCCTAGGTCCTACGACGAGGATTAATGGTCTTAGGTGTTGTGCCCACCTTTCACAGTCTAGTAGTAAACCCTCCTTAAGCTAACCATACCATGTATAAAAATGTCTGTAATAGTTGTAACATGTATTCCACCCCCGAAGTATAAAACCGAAAAACAGTTAAGAGAAAAGGGGGACATGAACTCACTTGTCTGTAAACATTTAGTAACATGTATTCCACCCCCGAAGTATAAAACCAAAAACAGTTAAGAGAAAAGGGGGACATGAACTCACCTTATTTTGCAGGTGATTCCGAATACGCAAGTCAATATTAAGGTGTATAATAATAAGGAAACTCAAGTTGTCCTAATGAATCATACATGAACAAGAATAATGTATCAATATTGAGGTCGTATAGTGTTGATGGGATTTGTTGAGTATTTATTGTATTTGATAGTGTTTAGATTAACAGAAGGATCTTGTGAATTATATGTTTAGAGGGCTCGGAAAAATGAACATGATATAAAGGAATTATTTATGAAAAATATTTATTTATCATAAATAATAAAATTGTAATATTGTACAATTGATTTAATATAAACATTTGTAATAAATCAAATATATTTAATTAGTATAATCAAATAACATAATTAAATATAATGATTATTGTCAAAATATTGTACAAGTGATATAGTTAATTTATATCAGAATAATTAAAAATAACATTTTTAATTATGAACTTGAATATTACTGATTTAATTATATAAATATCGAAATTATATAAAATATCAGTAGCAACTTTATTTTTGTAAAGAGCAACACTTAAAATAATTAATCTGAAAATTTCAGATTTTAATTCCTAAAAATCGATTTATTATTAATTATTTAATAATAAACTGTTTTAATATTGTAAAAATTAGTTTTATAAATAAATTGACTAATTTCACATTTTTAATAAAAGCAACAGTGGTTAATAATCTTATAAAAATTATTGGAATGTTGAAAATATTAAAAATGAAACGATTAAAAAGAAATGCAGACCCCTAGGTTCGAACCCGGGTCTGTATTGTAACCAAACAGAGTCTTAACCACTGGGCTAAGCTTCTGTTTGTGTTTGGTTTAGGACTGCTAAACTTATAACCAAATAGGAACTGGTCATCTTCTCCAATTGGAGTCAAACAGAAAGTCAACTCTTTCAATTCTACGGGAAAACTGTGTTATATCAAGATTAACTCTAGGGAATCATTGCATAAGTGTAAACAAACTAATTGGACGGATAAAAACTAACCGGTATTGAAAGGATGATCGGATTGAAAAATTCCGGTGAAAACGTGAGTATTCCGGCGAGCTGCAGGTTCGTTTAACAACTTGTTTCGATGTTTTTGAGATATGTGAGAGGTGCAGGATGTTCATGGTGATCTAGGTATCTTATATAGAGGTCCAACTCGATCTCAGATTTGACAAATCATAATGGAATCGACCCACTTTAAATTTTTAAATAAAAAGTTTGATATTAGTGGAGTTGGTACGAAATTATGTTGATTGAATGACTAGGATTAGTTGGGATAGGTTGAGAATCATGCTGGTAACTTTACAGGTCGGAAGAATGGATTAAAAATCGTTTTTGGTGAATTTTTGGCGAAATCCGCGACCTTGTGATGCTGTTATAAATTCAGATCTAATAATAATATCAATATATATATATATATATATATATATATATATATATATATATATATATATATATTACGACCTATAATAAATCACAACCAAGCTGGTAGACCAGCTAGTTGTGCGCGTGTTTGTTGTGTGGAGGGGCGAGGGTTCGAGTCCCACCCGTGACTGGTTTGTGAGATTTATTCCCTTTTTTATTTTCTGAATTAATTTAATTAAATATTTAAAATTCTAAATTGTATATATAAGGAATTAAATTCTATATCTTTCAGCTCTTTTACAGGAGAATAAACTGGTTAAGGCGTTGCGATTACAACCGAGAGGTCGCAAGTTCGAAACTCACAAGGGCCGGTTCTCACCCAGGAGACCCCCTTTTAACCGGATTTTTGACTATTTACACTTTGGCCCCTCGAGTTTCATTTTTACAAAAATAGTCCCTCAACTTTTGAAAAGTTGCAATAACAGTCCCTCAACTTTCGTATAAAATACATGCTTGGTCCCTGAAGTTTCAGGAATTGACATAAATGGTCCCTGTACTGTTTAGTTAAATAGGTTAACTGAGTTAGTGTTTAAAGAAGGAATTATTATATGAGGACTAACTCAGTTAACATAATTCAGTTAAAATGAGTTTCAAAAGGTTAGTTTTTAGTCCCTAGAGTTTAAGTTTCATAAAATGGCCAAATGGTCCCTAGACTTTTATTTCACAAATATATATTTAGTTCTTTTTATAAAATAGGTTTCAAAAATTACAAAAAGAACCCAAAACTTGTAGTTTGAAATAATTGCACTTTAACCCTTGTATTTCTAAAGTTTCAAAGAATGACAAATAGATCCCTTAGATTCTAGTTTCACAAAACGTCACAATAGGCCCTTATAGTTTGTGTAACCTTGTTTAATAGCATAAAACTCAACAAATTTGAAATTGTTTCACGTGTTTGTATTGGTATAAGCTTGTATAAGCACAAAGTAAGTATGTTCAAATAAATTTCATTCCAAATACGGTATTTGTTACAATGCAAGTCAAAACAAATGCGAGTGTGAAAACCAGGGTGGTTACAGTCTCCCCTACTTTAGAAAATTTCGTCTCGAAATTTATTCAAAGGAAACCGTAAAGTGTATTTGTAACGATTGAAAGGGTGAGCAAGGTGTTAGATCCTATGGCATCTCGAGGTATTCAAACCTTTTAGAACTTATGAATCTAATAGCATTATTGAGTGTATAGAAATTTGTTTATACTAAACTTGTAATGTAAATCTTAAGCAAACAAAGGGGCGTAATAATAAACAAATAATAGATAATCACATAGTCACATAATGTTCTTATATGCCACCGTACTTAACAAGGTTTACTATGATTCTCATGCGTCGAACCTCATAATTAAGTGTGCACCCATAATTATTCGTTTCGTCGCATGGTCCACATAGCACTTCTAGTTAAGTGAGGAAGACAAATAAGATTGAGGTATCGTTTAAATCAAGTAATCATCAATATAACACAACATCAATTGAATCAAAACGTATTTCAGATTTGTAATGATAGCATCGTTTGTTTTGCATATAACAAAATTAGTCGTAGGTGTTTCATTTAAGCACAATGTCAATATATGATTCACTTCCGCAATGGATATTCTTCAGAAGCGAAAATGATTGGAATATTCATTTTTCCTCAATGGATTCTTCGTCAGAAGTGGAAATGAAGGATAGATTATTCATTTCCCCGATGGATATTTCTTCGGAAGCGAAAATGAATGGATAATTCATTTTCCTCAATGGATACTTCGTCAGATGTGGAAATGAAGGATTATGAATAGATTATTCATTTAATCAAATTAATAGGGTGCATTACAAACTAAGCATGGCTTGTCTTAAGCAATATAAGCTTATTATCAGACTGTACTATGTGTATATGTGTTTGTGATTTATGCATTATGTATGTTAAATCAATATACGAAGAAAAAATGTATTTGAAAGCTATACCAAGCATGATAGGTCAATATACAAAGCAAAGATCGTACTAAGCATAAAGTTCCTTAAACAAAATTTCACATTTTGAGAACTAGGCATAAGGTTGTTCTCATTTTAGGAGTTCAAAGATAAAATGGAAATGAATCAAATTCAGACTCAGAACTAAAAGGTGGTGGAGGTGGTAGAGTCAGCCGCATCTGATCAGCTAATTGTCATAGCATGTCTTCCAACCATTTATTCCTTTGTGTCAGCCATTTTATTTGTTGGGACAAATTTCGAACCTGATCGTTTAACCTAGTCACTTCGACTCCCATTGAATCTGGAGGTAGATGCATTTGTGGCATCGTACTTGGGCCTGCTATATCAGTTGGTGGCAGTTGTTCTACTTCGTTCAATAGTGACTGGAAAGACTGTGGCAGTAACGGTGATTGCAAAAATGATTCCTATACTAATTGATATTGGATCATTATGCTTTCATCAAACAAAGCTTCTTGCGTCGTTGGATCCTCCTCGAAAACTATCGGTGATAAGCTTTGTAAGAAGTTTGTTGTTGATGGTTGGGATAAGTTAGTTGTAATATGTTCTTGTATGTATGGCAGCGGTGGTTGCATATCAAATCGATAAAAAGACGATTGAGGAAACTACAACAATGATTGTTGTAAATTTTATGGGGAGGTACTTTCTAAGATAACTGAAGCTCCCTTCGACTGGGATGGTTGAGTTAGTGTATCAATATGAACAGGGGTTAGTGGTGTAAAAATTTACAATCCCAGGTGCCTTTGGTGGAGATAATCCTTGGATAATCTGATCACTTAAGACACCTAAGGATTTTGCTATTTTTGTAATGTAAGACCCTCCCATGAGACTTCTCAGAGGATGTGATTGCTGACTAGAAAAATATACTGCAAGCTCGTGGGCAATATTACAAGGAACTTGCTCAAAAATACTATACAGATAGAAAAGTTCGGTTGTTCTACCCTTTGTTGATTATACTTGCGCCCCGTGATAGTGTTGGCTAAAACACGGTGCATATATTGATAACAAGGGTCTGTGAAGTTCGTAGAATTATTGTGGCCACTCCATTCTTTTAATGAATGCCATTGCCAATAATCTACCATATCCGCGGAGGAATAAGAGGTTGATGCCTCCGTAAAAATGGGTTGTTTAACTTCTTCATCTGTATATATGCCCAGATGAACTGCGAATTCTGTTAATGACATAGTATGAGGTTGCCCACAAAGTTAAAAATGAATGGATTCATTAGTAAGATTTTTATTATATTTGTAATAGAAAGTGGACAAGAACTCATACACCAGTTCATCGTATGATGGTTCTAGGATGTCGAAGAAACGGCGCCAGGGCGTATTAGGAAGTAGTAATCTTGTCAGTAAACCACTGGAATCAACCGTTCCCATTCGTTGCCAATCAATACCGCTAATAGTAAGAACTTCATGATGCCTGAGTTTTTGATACTTCTCTCGATTGTGTAAATTAGTAAACTGAAGGAAGGGATGAATTTTTGCTGCATTTGAAGATTCAGCATATGCTGCTGGCAGATTTGTCATTGGGATATGGGGTTTTGTTGAACTAAGAAAAGTTTGGGTATGTGTTGAATTATATGAGAAGTTGTAGTTCTTGTGTAGATTAGATCGAGTGGTGAGTTTCTTATATAGATAAGGAAATTCCGGATTACACCATATGATCGGTTAGGGCTTCCATGCTACGTTCTGTAGCTAGTTTGAAAATTTGAATTTGAAAATGTATGGTCTCGAGAAAATTTTGAACTTTGGAAAAGAGGGAATTGTATCATATAAAATTGATAATAGTACAACGTAGGTACAACCATTGAATGGGTTGTTGTTGTCGTTTGTGTTATTCCTGCTTGTTTCGGCGCGCGAGGCCTCATGATCTGGTATTGCCTTTGAAATGCGTTCCTGTAATGCTGCCTCAGTGGTAGGCAAACGTGTGTCCCATCGTGGAGGCATCTTCTAAAAGAAGATCTTATTGGTCCGGTCATAGTAAGTATAGTAAGTAAGTGATATACGTATGTAATAACACAATAACTCATAACATCCCATGTCATAACACAAAATAATCCAACAACGCATGTAAGTCACAATCAATGTAAGCAAGTAATCATCCTAGTCTTCCCCAGACTATCCCACCCAGTCTCTTAGACTGAACTCCCTAGTTTCTCAGACTAACTCCCTGGCCTCTAAGACCAAACCTTCCAAGTCTCTAAGACTAACTCCCTGGTCTCTAAGACCAAAACCTTCCCAATCTCTAAGATTGAACCCCTCAGTCTCTAAGACTTGATGTGTAGGAAGCGGTATGTTAAAAACTTGTAAAAATGGTTAAATAAAGACTGATTCAAAAAAAAAAACTAAACTTTTTGACATGCTTTGGCCTAATAGGTATCGGTACTCTCATTGATAGTCCCCAGGTAGGCAACAGGTCCTTTTATTTGGATTTGTACGAATGCCAGCCTAGACAGGAGTTCTCAACTACCGATACTTAACCCTTCCAGTTGCTACATGTCTGACACGAAAAATGCATGTTTGTAAAGAAACGTTTGTACCCTGGATCTGGAAACTTGTATATGCAATGTAAAAATGTTTTCGTGAGAGCCCTGATGATCATAGTCTAGACTCGAGAAAGAATCCTAGTTCGCTATGATCGAGGCTCTGATACCAAGCTGTCACACCCTCGCTTTTGCGGAAGCATGGGTTTATTTGGTGTGACTTCTTAATACCATAGCAACAATCACAACAATGCTATAAGATAAAAATACGAGATGTTCATCCATTAATAAAAGTGAGAAAATACCTCCATAACATTGTTTAGAAACATCGACACTTGAAATAAGTTACAAACCATAAATTATTTAAATCTTGTTCATAAGACACATAAAAGACTTTAGATAAGATGAGGTTTAGAGACATGTAACCCGTCCAGGAGTAGGTTACACCTCTGAAACTTCACAACTCTGGATGACATCTATTATCCAACGCAGCTAGACACATGCATACCCTGCCAGATCCTGCTAGTTCCCTGAAATACATGTAGTTTGAAAAATCAACAAAAAGTTGAGCGAGTTCATGTGTAAGTCTGTGTGTGTAAGCCTTTAAAATATGTCTTGTGTGTATAAATGTCCCTGGTATGTAGCAATTAAGCAAAAAGAGATCACCAATGGGTTGCAAAGCCATTAGTATGTCTGAAAAGGTGCAGGAAAACTCAAACCTAGCATATTTGTACCGGGATTCCGGCTGGAAGACATAGTCACCTCTATGGGCCGCCCCGGCCTCATGGGTGTGGGCTTGCTATACCCAAATAGATCTATCACTCATGTCCCTAGGTCCTACGACGAGGATTAATAGTCTTAAGTGTTGTGCCCACCTTTCACAGTCTAGTAGTAAACCCTCCTTAAGCTAACCATACCATGTATAAAAATGTCTGTAATAGTTGTAACATGTATTCCACCCTCGAAGTATAAAACCGAAAAATAGTTAAGAGAAAAGGGGGACATGAACTCACTTGTCTGTAAACATTTAGTAACATATATTCCACCCCCGAAGTATAAAACTGAAAATAGTTAAGAGAAAAGAGGGACATGAACTCAAACCATGTATAAAAATGTCTGTAATAATTGTAACATGTATTCCACCCCCGAAGTATAAAACTAAAAACAGTTAAGAGAAAAGGGGGACATGAACTCACCTTATTTTGCAGGCGATTCCGAATACGCAAGTCAATATTAAGGCGTCTGATTATAAGGAAACTCAAGTTGTCCTAATGAATCGTACATGAACAAGAATAATGTATCAATATTGAGGTCGTATAGTGTTGATAGGATTTGTTGAGTATTTATTGTATTTGATAGTGTTTAGATTAACAGAAGGATCTTGTGAATTAAATGTTTAGAGGGATCGGAAAAATGAACATGATATAAACGAATTATTTATGAAAAATATTTATTTATCATAAATAATAAAATTGTAATAATGTACAATTGATTTAATATAAACATTTCTAATAAATCAAATATATTTAATTAGTATAATCAAATAACATAATTAAATATAATGATTATTGGCAAAATATTGTACAAGTGATATAATTAATTTATATCAGAATAATTAAAAATAACATTTTTAATTATTAAACTTGAATATTACTGATTTAATTATATAAATATCGAAATTATATAAAATATCAGTAGCAACTTTATTATTGTAAAGATCAACACTTAAAATAATTAATCTGAAAATTTCAGATTTTAATTCCTAAAAATCGATTTATTATTAATTATTTAATAATAAACTGTTTTAATATTGTAAAAATTAGTTTTATAAATAAATTGACTAATTTCACATTTTTAATAAAAGCAACAGTGGTTAATAATCTTATAAAAATTATTGGAATGTTGAAAATATTAAAAATGAAACGATTAAAAAGAAATGCAGACCCCTAGGTTCGAACCCGGGTCTGTATTGTAACCAAACAGAGTCTTAACCACTGGGCTAAGCTTCTGATTGTGTTTGGTTTAGGACTGCTAAATTATAACCAAACAGGAATTGGTCATCTTCTCCAATTGGAGTCAAACAGAAAGTAAACTCTTTCAATTCTACGGGAAAACTGTGTTATACAAGATTAACTCTAGGGAATCATTGCATAAGTGTAAATAAACTAATTGGACGGATAAAAACTAACCGGTATTGAAAGGATGATCGGATTGAAAAATTCCGGCGAAAAAGTGAGTATTCCGGCGAGTTACAGGTTCGTTTAACAACTTGTTTTGATGTTTTTGAGATATGTGAGAGGTGCAGGATGTTCATGGTGATCTAGGGATCTTATATAGAGGTCCAATTCGATCTCAGATTCGACAAATCATAACAACTTGTTTTGATGTTTTTGAGATATCCGCGACCTTGTGATGATGTTATAAATTCAGATCTGATAATAATATCAATATATATATATATATATATATATATATATATATATATATATATATATATATATATCATGACCTATAATAAATCACAACCAAGTTGGTAGACCAGCTGGTTGTGCGTGTGTTTGTTGTGTGGAGGGGCGCGGGTTCGAGTCCCACCCGTGACCGGTTTGTGAGATTTATTCCCTTTTTGATTTTCTGAATTAATTTAATTAAATATTTAAAATTCTAAATTGTATATATATGGAATTAAATTCTATATCTTTCAGCTCTTGTACAAGAGGATAAACTGGTTAAGGCGTTGCGATTACAACCGAGAGGTCGCAGGTTCGAAACTCACAAGGGCCGGTTCTCATCCAGGACCCCCTTTTAACCAGATTTTTGACTATTTACACTTTGGCCCCTCAAGTTTCATTTTTACAAAAAAAGTCCCTCAATTTTCGAAAAGTTGCAATAACAGTCCCTCAACTTTCATATAAAATACATGCTTGGTCCCTGAAGTTTCAGGAATTAACATAAAGGGTCCCTTTACTGTTTAGTTAAATAGGTTAACTGAGTTAGTGTTTAAAGAAGGAATTATTATATGAGGACTAACTCAGTTAACATAATTCAGTTAAAATGAGTTTCAAAAGTTTAGTTTTTAGTCCCTAGAGTTTAAGTTTCATAAAATGGCCAAATGGTCCCTAGACTTTTATTTCACAAATATATATTTAGTTCTTTTTATAAAATAGGTTTCAAAAATTACAAAAAGAACCCAAAACTTGTAGTTTGAAATAATTGCACTTTAACCCTTGTATTTCTAAAGTTTCAAAGAATGACAAATAGATCCCTTAGATTGTAGTTTCACAAAACGTCACAATAGGCCCTTATAGTTTGTGCAACCTTGTTTAATAGCATAAAACTCAACAAATTTGAAATTGTTTCACGTGTTTGTATTGGTATAAGCATGTATAAGAACAAAGCAAGTATGTTCAAATAAATTTCATTCCAATTACGGTATTTGTTACAATGCAAGTCAAAACAAATGCGAGTGTGAAAACTGTCACACCCCGACCACGTAAAACAACAAGACGTGGCGGAAACGTTAGGGAGTGTTGTAACAGAATTAATTGTTTCACAACCATGGAAATTAAAGTTACGTTTTATTTATCAACAAGAATATAACATTGTCTCAAAACAAGAAATAAAGAGTTCAGAACATAATTAAACTAGTTCTATCTTTATTTTTGGTCTCTAAGGCACAGGTCCGCCCTAGTGTCACGATCATCATCCTATGCAAAAGCTCTTGAAAACACATGTGAAAATAGGTACGTCAGCATAAAAATGCCTGTGAGATACATAGGATTTGTGAAAATAGGATTCATGACTTATAAGTTTAGAAAAAGTTGTTTAGCAAAAGTCAGTCATGAACCTTGTAAATTGTTTTGTTTTGTAAATCATTTAAAAAGCGATAAGATCAAATGATATGTATAAATAAAAGAATAATGTATGGTTAAATGTATAACCAAGAAAAAAATGAGTTGTATAAAGTAAATTGTTTGTAAACCAAAGTCTTGTGAGAATCGTGTTACCTGTGTAAAATGTATAAGTCCAAATTGAATGATTTAAATAACGCTATGATATGTAATATAATACAAACACTTATATATAGGAAGTACCAGCGGCGTATCCACCATGCTTGTATCATATTACTCACATCTCGTTACTTAAGTCACTTAAACAATCTACCAATGTATAAAGTCTACGTTTAAACCAATTGTCAAAAGTCCTTGTATAAATCATATCAAATGTTAATAGTCCAAATGTAGTCAACTAATGTGTAGCAAATGTATGTCTGGTAAGTAATGTGTTGTTACATAAACCAAATGTAAGAATGCACAAAACAAAATATTTTGAATATATCAAAAAGTTATGTTTTGCAAAGTAATGCATGTTACATTGATACAAACACTTATGTGGTAAGTTAACGCATACATTCAAGCCTTGAGACAGTCGGATAACCCTAAGTCAAGGTTATCAAAAGAAATGTTTTTGGATTCAGTCATTCCTTACATCCAAACAAACCCGGGATGTCAGGAATGGGATTTGTCAAGTCCTATGGTACCAGTACTTACTACCAAGCGGCGTAGCTAATGTTAATGAACGTATATAAGTTCCGTTTGTGCAAACCAAATGTCATAGCAAATGTGAACATGTTATATGAAAACAATGTACTAAGTATGCTAAGTTAACATACGAAGCAGAAAAGTCATGTAAATCAATGTGCTAGCATGCTATCAGTCAACATACATAGCAGAAATGTAAAGTAAATCATGTACTATAAGTGTACTAATGAACATAGCAAGTTTATGATGTGAAAACAAGAAAGCATGAAAGTAACAAGTAGGCACACGTGTTTCACCCCAAAACAGTTTGGAAAACAGTAAAAGAGGGGTCTATGTACTCACTTGAGATTGCTTAGTAGTCCTTGAGTAACAACCAAACAATGCTAGAGATCACGGATATCAAACGGCACCTAATATAGGTAACTATGTTAATAAACCGGACCTATATCGGAGGATCGGATAGAATGAGGGCTCGTAAACTAAATGAGTATGGGAACTCATGTAGTATGGTTTAACAAAGCCTACATACTAAAATGAAACCTAACCTAAGTGTTTTTGACCCGTTATGACCCGTTTAGGTAGCTTATGCTACTTTAACGCGTCGTTCGCGTAAAACGCGTTCGGAACGCCTAACTAGTCCTATGATAAGTAAAATATGCCTTAACATGTCTAATATTGTTACTAAATCAGTTTAGATGTCAAAAATTAAGTTACATAGGCTTAAAATGAATTTTGTCTTAAAAATGGCATTTTGGTAATTTACCTAAGGCATATAAACTACTTATCATACAACTAACTAAACGTTGTACCATAAGGTATAACCTCGGAAGGTTATTCCCTATACAACTATGGTCACCTAATGTGTTTGGTCGGATCCTAATGATCGACCAAACGGGTCGGGTTCGAAAGTATAAGCGATTGTTTAGATCGCTTACCTTACGACCCTATATAAGCACTAAACTAATAAGTGACGAGCTAAGCATGTTAAAACATGCTTAACTAAGTTTGGAAAACAGGTTTGGTATCAAAACAAACGGTTTTGATACCTAAGAGTAGTTTGGTTACAAAATACGCAAGAATACGCATTTTGGCCGAAACTACGACTCGTCACTGAGCCTAGATAACGTGGAAATCAGTAGGTATAGTCACTAGGGACTATAACCATCGTGATTACGCTCACGTTATGAAGTTCAAATGAACTTCGCATTGACCATAAACTGGTTAATGCAGAAATTCAAACAAAGTTTGACTTTGACACTAAAAGAATAAAAGAACGAAGGAACACTTACAAAAGTTCCAAGAACGGAAGGTTTGAATCTGAATACTCTCAGGTATGAAGTGTTAAACACAACAACTTAGAGAGCAAATTCAGATTTCAAAGGTGTGGGTTTTTGGGGTTGAAAGGGTTGGGTATTTATAGGATTTGGACCACCGTTAGGATCGTTCCTCGAATACCGTGCTTTGATCTTGTCCCTACACTTGTTGCAACCCTTGGTACCCAAAGTTGGCCCCCCATGATCAGGTAAAGACAAGTGGAATTGGCCTTTGGAGTGTTTAGTAGCTGTTAACAACTGATTAAACAACTTTTGCTGATCTGAAAGGGCCTCGCGTGACGCCTAGGGGGCTAGGTGTCACGCCTAGGTCTTTCTGATCAGCAAACAGTTTCCAAAGTTTCCATTTCAGTCCCCGTTGTGTATTAAGGCCATTTCCGACATTTTTAAGGCTCGTTAAGTCAACTTTAAGGCCCTAAAAGGATGCCTAAACATTGTGGACATGAAACATGCTCAAAAATATCCCGGATGTCGGTTCGTTTGCTCGTACGATTGCGATGTTCGCTTAATTACGACGACATGCGCATAAGCGCGAAAAACGATCCAAATTGCGTGACGAATGGATTTTTCTTATGCCAAACACTAAAATAAAATATTTTAGTGCTTACATAAATTTTTGGATGTCCGGATGTATTCAGAACGTAAGTTATGGGCGAAAGTGCAAACTTATGCACTTTTTGACGCTTTTAGTCCCTGAATGACCCAAAAGTTTATTTTAGCACACCGAACCCCTCAAATCCTATTTCTAAGCTATGTAAAGGATATTTATGGTATTTTTAACTTATGGTCTTGTTCCGGAATGTCTGTTACAGTGCGAATCGGCATACTTTCACAGTTTGTCAAATTTAGTCCCTGTAGGCGAATTAACTTGTTTTTGCCATACCAAAGCCTTCAAAACTTATTTCTAAGTTATGTAAAGGTTATTTAAGGTATGTTAAGTATATGTTTATGTTACGGAGTATTTTTTGCATTAAACTGACTACGTTTACGTACCAGTTTGTGTATAACTCTCTAGAAAGCGATGTAGAGTTTAAAATTGAACAAAAGTCAAAACATGAAAAATGTAAAACATAACCAAACAAACATTGGGATCAAATAACATTGTTTTATTGATTACTAAACTGTTCACAATGATTACAAGCACATATGTTACAGTCTCCCCTACTTGTGGAAATTTCGTCCCGAAATTTATTTAGAGGAAATTCGTGGGAATAGGTGCGGATATTTTGCCTTCATTTGATCTTCGCGTTCCCAAGTAAACTCGGGTCCATGTTTAGATTCCCAGCGAACCTTGACCAAAGGAATGCGCTTGCGTTTGAGCCACTTGACTTCACGTTCCATGATTTCCACTGGCTTCTCAACAAATTTCAGTGTTTTATCAACACGAATTTCGTTAAGCGGTATGTGGAGGTTCTCATCAGCTAAACACTTCTTGAGATTGGACACGTGAAATGTTGGATGAACATTTCCAAGTTCAGGAGGTAACTCAAGTCTGTAGGCTACCTTACCGATTCTTTCGACGATCTAGAATCGTCCAACGTATCTAGGTGCAAGTTTTCCTTTCTTTCCAAATCTGATCACTCCTTTCCAAGGTGAGACCTTAAGTAATACACGATCACCGACTTGAAAATCCAAGGGCTTGCGTTTTAGGTCTGCGTAACTCTTTTGACGGCATCTAGCTTCCTGAAGGTTATCACGAACTTTCTTAACCTTATCAGTTGTCTCTAAAATGAGGGCGGGTCCAGTAAGCTGAGCCTCACCAATCTCATTCCAGCAGACTGGTGAACGACATTTTCAACAATAGAGAGCCTCGAAAGGAGCCATTTTGATGCTGGAGTGATAACTGTTGTTGTAGGAGAATTCAATTAACGGAAGATGTGAATCTCAACTACCACCAAAGTTGATCACACAAGCTCTAAGCATATCCTCCAGAGTCTAGATTGTTCTTTCAGATTGACCATCCGTTTGCGGATGATAAGCTGTGCTCAGATTAAGTTGGGTCCCCATAGCAGATTGCATGGTTCTCCAAAAAAGAGAAGTGAAACGAGCATCTCTGTCAGAAATGATGTTCAAAGGAACACCATGTCGAGCTACAATTTCATCCACATATATTTTAGCAAGTTTATCAGCAGAAAAATCCTCACGGATTGGCAAGAAATGCGCTGACTTAGTAAGACGATCAACAACTACCCAGATGGCATCATGACCTTTCTTTGTGCGCGGAAGTTTAGTAATGAGATCCATAGTAATGTTTTCCCATTTCCAAACTGGGATCTCTGGTTGCACCAATAAACCCAAAGGACGTTGATGTTCAGCCTTTACCTTAAGACAAGTAAGGCATTTTGATACATATAAGGCAATGTCTTTCTTCATACCAGGCCACCAATAATGAGTACGAAGATCCTTATACATCTTATCTGAGCCAGGATGAACAGAATAACGAGACTTATGGGCTTCATCCATAAGCAAGGTGTGAAGGTTATCTTGGCTTGGGACCCACAAACGGTCCATGAAGTAATACGATCCATTGTCCTTCAGTTCAATATCAGGTGTTCTGTGATAGGGAAATTCCTTATCCATCAAACCTTTTGAAACACAAGTGTGTTGAGCCTGAGAAATGCGTGCTTGGATATCGGATCGAGCTTGAATAACAGATTGAACACTAATACAATGAAGCTTAGTACATTTCTTACGACTCAATGCATCGGCTACGACATTCGCCTTACCAGGATGGTAGCGAATTTCGCAGTCATAGTCGTTTAGAAACTCGACCCAACGTCGTTGCCTCATGTTGAGTTATTTCTGATTGAAGATATGCTGAAGACTTTTGTGGTCCGTGAAAACCACACATTTTGTACCGTACAAATAGTGTCTCCAGATCTTAAGAGCGAAGACAACTGCACCCAACTCCAGATCATGAGTGGTGTAATTCTTCTCATGTATCTTCAACTGCCTCGATGCATATGCTATGACTTTGTTTCTTTGCATCAGAACACAGCCAAGACCCAATTTAGATGCATCGCAATAAACGACGAAATCATCATTGCCCTCAGGCAAAGTCAGAACAGGCTCGTCGCAAAGTTTCTGCTTCAAAGTCAGAAACGGTTCCTCTTGCTTGAATCCCCAATCAAAGGGCTTGTTCTTCTGAGTTAGAGCAGTTAGAGGAACTGCAATCTTTGAGAAGTTTTCAATGAAGCGACAGTAGTAACCCGCAAGACCAAGAAAAGAACGAACTTCAGTAGGAGTAGTAGGCGTATCCCAATCCTTGATCGCACTGATCTTGGAGGGATCTACATGAATACCGTGTTCGTTGACAATATGTCCTAAAAATTGAACTTCTTTAAGCCAGAATTCACACTTGGAGAATTTGGCGAAAAGTTGCTCTTTCTTTAGGAGTTCCAAAGTAAGACGAAGATGTTGCTCATGATCAGCTCGCATCTTGGAGTGTATCAAGATGTCATCAATAAAAACAATGACGAACTGATCCAAATAAGGCTTGCAGACCCTATTCATTAAGTCCATGAAAACGGCAGGAGCATTAGTCAAACCGAATGGCATGACTGTGAACTCATAATGCCCATATCGAGTGCAGAAAGCCGTCTTGGGAATATCTTCCTCATGCACACGAAGTTGATGATACCCCGAACGCAGATCAATCTTCGAAAAATAAGAAGCACCTTGTAACTGATCAAAGAGATCATCGATGCGAGGTAGGGGATATCGATTCTTGATGGTAAGCTTGTTAAGCTCACGATAATCGATGCACATCCTAAAAGATCCATCCTTCTTCTTGACAAAAAGAATGGGAGCACTATTTGGGTGAAAAGCTAGGACGGATAAAACCTTTGTCTGAGAGCTCCTAAAGCTGCTTAGACAACTCTTGCATTTCAGACGGTGCAAGACGATATGGAGCTCTGGCAATGGGATTTGCACCAGGTACGAGATCAATACGGAACTCGACATGGCGTGCTGGAGGTAGACCAGGTAACTCTTCAGGGAATACTTCAGGATAATCCCTAACAACAGGGATATCTTGAATAGACTTACCTTTGCCCTTATCTGCTACAACATGTGCCAAAAAGGCCACATAGTTCTTTCGCAGATACTTCCGAGCTTTAAAACAAGACATGAGTTTGAGACTACCGGTAGGTTTCTCACCACGAACCTGTAGGATCTCGCCTATCGAAAGCGGCACACGAACAATCTTCTCAAAACAAACTACCTCTGCGCGATGCTTGGCTAACCAATCCATACCCACAATAACGTCGACGCTTCCAAGTTGCATAGGCGTGAGGTCATTAGGAAAAAGATGGTCGTTAAGGTTCAACTGGCAGTTGCGAAGAACAGAATCAAGAACAATGGGTTCACCACTAGCAACTTCTACTGTCAAGGGTTTTCCTAGTTTCGTTCTAGACACGCGAAGCAATGGCTCAAAAGATAATGACACAAAACTCTTATTGGCACCCGAATAAAAAAGAACAGATGCAGGCTGATTATTAACAAAGAACGTACCGTTCACCACTTCATTGTCCACTTGTGCCTCTTGTGCATTCATGTTGAAGACTCGACCTCGAGCCTGAGCCTGATTCTGATTTGGATTTGCGTTAGCTAGTCTTGGGCACCGGTTTCTGTAGTGGGTCAGATCCCCACAATTGTAGCACCAACCAGGAGGAAAATGAGGTCGTGCAGCTTGACCTTGTTGCTGAGCAAGAGGCTGAGCAACTTGTTGGGCTTGGTTCTGAACTGCCTGATTCTGGTTAATAGGAATGCGACAAGTAGCGGCAAGATGACCATTTCTTCCACAGTTAGTGCAATGACGACATTGGAGATGTGGTAGGTGATGGCCGTTACACCTGTTGCACAAAGGTGCATTGCCAAGATAAGGCCTCTTGGCGGGTGGTTGCGCAGGTTGATTTGGTGCAGCTTGAGCCTGTGCAGCAACGACATAGTTTTGGGAAGCCTTTCGCTTCCTAGACCCTCTTGAGGAACCAGAATCCTTTCCCTTCTTGTTTTGACCTTTCTTGCTATCTTCTTTGTCAGTCTCCTGTTTCTTACCCTTGTCACCCTTTTTGTGCAGCTTTCCCTTTCGAACCTGCGACTCAGTCAATGTCGCTGCTAACTCGATTGCCTGACGGAGTGTGGTAGGGTTACTACCTAATGATGTCTTGCACTGAGTCAGGTAGACCATCGATGTACCTTTCGATAGCCTTGTCGAGTGGGGTGACCATTGTTGGGCAAAGCAGACTCAACTCCTCATACCTATCAGTATACGCCCTGTGCTCGCCACTGTCTTGTTTCAAGTCATCAAACTCTCTCTCCAAAGATCGCTATTCATGACGAGGACAAAACTCCCTCATCATAAGAGCTCTAAGTTCGGCCCAAGTTTGTGCTAGAGCAACTTCTGCACCCCGGTCTCTCATAACCCCGTTCCACCACGTAAGAGCCCTCTTCTGAAACACACTCGAAGAAAACTCGACCTTGCGATTGTCAGGACACTGCACGTGACGGAAAGTATTCTCAATGCTCTCGAACCATTGAAGAAGCCCAGTCGCTCCCTCAGAACCACTAAACTTGAGTGGTTTAGCCGAGTTAAAATTCTTGAAATTGCAAGGAGCATTGTTGTTGTTGTTGGCTTGGTTCCATTGAGCAAAGAGGTTTGGGAATGCAGCAGCCATTTGCTGCGCAATGATTTCTGCCAGTTCGGCAGTCGCTATCTGGTTTTCGCGTCGAGGAGGCATTCTAAAAGAGGAAACATGAAACGAACGAGTGAGATGATTGGATGAAAAGAATGAGATGAAACAAAATCAACAAAAGCAAAGATGGTGGTCATTTGTTCGCATCGCAAAGCAAACAAGCGACACACAGTGACTAATCAAAGTAAATGGGTCAAAAATAATGTATCGCGAAGACATGCTCGCCTATAAGTGAACACTCACCCCAAGAGTTCCCAGGTAAGTGTGATTGGTCCGATTATGTGGATTTGTATGAACACTCTAGCCTTAGACAGAAAACCCAGGGTACAGGCATTCACTCTTCCAGTTTGCACGTGTTCACACTATTTAGAACCCAAAACTTTGACGAGATTTTGAAACTTTTGGAAGGCACAATGCAAAAAATCAAACTGGAAGGGTTCAAAACCTTACAACAGAGGGTTCAAAACCTAGTAATCAATCATCCAAGAATAGATGATAAATTTTCAAAGCGGATTCGAACTTGATGTTCCCGTTGTGGTTAACACCTAAGGATAGGTGAAGTGCATGTTTTAAAATTTAAACACAAGATAACTTGTGTTGGGTTCCTAGAAAGTTATAGTCTAGGTCAAAGCATTACTAATAACCTAATTCCCTATAACCATTGGCTCTGATACCAACTTTTCTGTCACACCCCGACCACGTAAAACAACAAGACGTGGCGGAAACGTCGGGGAGTGTTGTAACAGAATTAATTGTTTCACAACCATGGAAATTAAAGTTACGTTTTACTTATCAACAAGAGTGTAACATTGTCTCAAAACAAGAAATAAAGAGTTCAGAACATAATTAAACTAGTTTTATCTTTATTTTAGGTCTCTAAGGCACAGGTCCGCCCTAGTGTCACGATCATCATCCTATGCAAAAGCTCCTGAAAACACATGTGAAAATAGGTACGTCAGCATAAAAATGTCTGTGAGATACATAGGATTTGTGACTTATAAGTTTAGAAAAAGTTGTTTAGCAAAAGTCAGTCATTAACCATGTAAATTGTTTTGTTTTGTAAATCATTTAAAAAGCGATAAGATCAAATGATATGTATAAATAAAATAATAATGTATGGTTAAATGTATAACCAAGAAAAAAATGAGTTGTATAAAGTAAATTGTTTGTAAACCAAAGTCTTGTGAGAATCGTGTTACCTGTGTAAAATGTATCAGTCCAAATTGAATGATTTAAATAACGCTATGATATGTAATATAATATAAACACTTATATATAGGAAGTACCAGCGGCGTATCCATGCTTGTATCATATTACTCACATCTCGTTACTTAAGTCACTTAAACAATCTACCAATGTATAAAGTCTACGTTTAAACCAATTGTCAAAAGTCCTTGTATAAATCATATCAAATGCTAATAGTCCAAATGTAGTCAAGTAATGTGTAGCAAATGTATGTCTGGTAAGTAATGTGTTGTTACATAAACCAAATGTAAGAATGTACAAAACAAAGTATTTTGAATATATCAAAAAGTTATGTTTTGCAAAGTAATGCATGTTACATTGATACAAACACTTATGTGGTAAGTTAACGCATACATTCAAGCCTTGAGACAGTCGGATAACCCTAAGTCAAGGTTATCAAAAGAAATGTTTTCGGATTCAGTCATTCCTTACATCCAAACAAACCCGGGATGTCAGGAATGGGATTTGTCAAGTCCTATGGTACCAGTACTTACTACCGAGTGGCGTAGCTAATGTTAATGAACGTATATAAATCCCGTTTGTGCAAACCAAATGTCATAGCAAATGTGAACATGTTATATGAAAATAATGTACTAAGTATGCTAAGTTAACATACGAAGCAGAAAAGTCATGTAAATCAATGTGCTAGCATGCTATCAGTCAACATACATAGCAGAAATGTAAAGTAAATCATGTACTATAAGTGTACTAATGAACATAGCAAGTTTAGGATGTGAAAACAGGAAAGCATGAAAGTAACAAGTAGGCACATGTGTTTCACCCCAAAACAGTTTGGAAAACAGTAAAAGAGGGGTCTATGTACTCACTTGAGATTGCTTAGTAGTCCTTGAGTAACAACCAAACAATGCTAGAGATCACGGATATCAAACGGCACCTAATATAGGTAACTATGTTAATAAACCGGACCTATATCGGAGGATCGGATAGAATGAGGGCTCGTAAACCAAATGAGTAAGGGAACTCATGTAGTATGGTTTAACAAAGCCTACATACTAAAATGAAACCTAACCTAAGTGCTTTTGACCCGTTATGACCCGTTTAGGTAGCTTATGCTACTTTAACGCGTCGTTCGCGTAAAACGCGTTCGGAAGTTCAAACAGAAGTTCGGAAGTTCAAACGGAAGTTCAAACGAAGTTCAAACGAAGTTCACTAGGGACTATAACCATCGTGATTACGCTCACGTTATGAAGTTCAAACGAACTTCGCATTGACCATAAACTGGTTAATGCAGAAAGTCAAACAAAGTTTGACTTTGACGCTAAGAGAATAAAAGAACGAAGGAACACTTACAAAAGGTCCAAGAAGGGAAGGTTTGAATCCGAATACTCTCAGGTATGAAGTGATAAACACAACAACTTAGAGAACAAATTTAGATTTCAAAGGTGTGGGTTTTTGGGGTTGAAAGGGTTGGGTATTTATAGGATTTGGACCACCGTTAAGACCGTTCCTCGAATACCATGCTTTGATCTTGTCCCTACACTTTTTGCAACCCTTGGTACCCAAATTTGGCCCCCCATGATCAGGTAAAGACAAGTGGCATTGGCCTTTGGAGTGTTTAGCAGCTGTTAACAACTGATTAAACAACTTTTGCTGATCTCAAAAGGCCTCACGATGATAAGTAAAATATGCCTTAACTTGTCTAATATTGTTACTAAATCAGTTTAGATGTCAAAAATTAAGTTACATAGGCTTAAAATGAATTTTGTCATAAAAAGGGCATTTTGGTAATTTACCTAAGGCATATAAACTACTTATCATACAACTAACTAAACGTCGTGACCATAAGGTATAACCTTGGAAGGCTATTCCCTATACAACTATGGTCACCTAATGTGTTTGGTCGGATCCTAATGATCGACCAAACGGGTCGGGTTCGAAAGTATAAGCGATTGTTTAGATCGCTTACCTTACGACCCTATATAAACACTAAACTAAAAACTGACGAGCTAAGCATGTTAAAACATGCTTACCTAAGTTTGGAAAACAGGTTTGGTATCAAAACAAACGGTTTTGATACCTAAGAGTAGTTTGGTTACAAAATACGCAAGAATACGCATTTTGGCCGAAACTACGACTCGTCACTGAGCCTAGATAACGTGGAAATCAGTAGGTATAGTCACTAGGGACTATAACCATCGTGATTACGCTCACGTTATGAAGTTCAAACGAACTTCGCATTGACCATAAACTGGTTAATGCAGAAAGTCAAACAAAGTTTGACTTTGACGCTAAAAGAATAAAAGAACGGAGGAACACTTACAAAAGGTCCATGAACGGAAGGTTTGAATCCGAATACTCTCAGGTATGAAGTGTTAAACACAACAACTTAGAGAGCAAATTCAGATTTCAAAGGTGTGGGTTTTTGGGGTTGAATGGGTTGGGTATTTATAGGATTTGGACCACCGTTAGGAATGTTCCTCGAATACCGTGCTTTGATCTTGTCCCTACACTTGTTGCAACCCTTGGTACCCAAATTTTCCCCCCCATGATCAGGTAAAGACAAGTGGCATTGGCCTTTGGAGTGTTTAGCAGCTGTTAACAACAGAAAAACAACTTTTTCTAATCTCAAAGGGCCTCGCGTCACGCCTAGGGGGCTAGGTGTCACGCCTAGGTCCTTCTGATCAGCAAACAGTTTCCAAAGTTTCCATTTCAGTCCCCGTTGTGTATTAAGGCCATTTCCGACATTTTTAAGGCTCGTTAAGTCAACTTTAAGGCCCTAAAATGATGCCTAAACATTGTGGACATGAAACATGCTCAAAAATATCCCGGATGTCGGTTCGTTTGGTCGTACGATTGCGATGTTCGCTTAATTACGACGACATGCGCATAAGCGCGAAAAACGATCCAAATTGCGTGACGAATGGATTTTTCTTATGCCAAACACTAAAATAAAATATTTTAGTGCTTACGTAAATTTTTGGATGTCCGGATGTATTCAGAACGTAAGTTATGCGCGAAAGTGCAAACTTATGCACTTTTTGACGCTTTTAGTCCCTGAATGACCCAAAAGTTTATTTTAGCACACCGAACCCCTCAATGCCTATTTCTAAGCTATGTAAAGGATATTTATGGTATGTTTAACTTATGGTCATGTTCCGGAATGTCTATTACAGTGCGAATCGGCATACTTTCACAGTTTGTCAAATTTAGTCCCTGTAGGCGAATTAACTTGTTTTTGTCATACCAAAGCCTTCAAAACTTATTTCTAAGTTATGTAAAGGTTATTTAAGGTATGCTAAGTATATGTTGATGTTCCGGAGTATTTTTCGCATTAAACTGACTACGTTTACGTACCAGTTTGCGAATAACTCTCCAGAAAGCGATGTAGAGTTTATAATTGAACAAAACTCAAAACATGAAAAATGTAAAACATAACCAAACAAACATTGGGATCAAATAACATTGTTTTATTGATAACTGAACTGTTCACAATGATTACAAGCACAGATGTTACAGTAACCAGGGTGGTTACCATTCAATCCCTTTTGTTATCTATTCATGTGATTCACTGTTTGCTCATTCATAATCCGTTTGTCTAATTGTGGGGTGCACGTTCAAGCAGTTTTTGGACTGCAAGCCACTTAACTATGATGGCACAGGCGGTGCTGTGGCTTTCGTGCGATGGACTGAGAAAACAGATTCCACTATCAGAATGAGCAGATGTTCCACTAATCAGCATGTCACTTTCGTTACTGGCCTGTTTCTCAACGAGGCCCTTACTTGGTGGAACTTGCAAGTGCAAAATTTGGGTGATAACGCTGCATATGCATTGACTTGGGATGAACTGAAGGAACGTATGAGGGATAAGTACTGTTCTCGTGCTGAACTCCAGAAGCTGGAGAACGAGTTTTGGCACCATACCATGATCGGAGCTGATATCACTGGATATACGCAAAGGTTTCACGATCTGTCCAGCGTGATTCCTTATCTTGTATCAACGGAATACAAGCGTATCGAATGCTACATCTGGGGAGTTTCTCCCAAGATTCGAAGTCTGGTTACTGCAGCTAAACCCACGACTATTACTCAGGCTGTGACTATAGCGGTGAGTCTCACTGAAGACGGGGTCGGGATGAATATATTCTCAGAGAAAGGTGATGAGAAGAAGGAAACACATGTCGAGTCTTCCAATAGTGGGAAGAGGAAGTACTCGAATTTCAAGAAGGGAACCCGTGGTAATAACAACAACAACAACAACAGTAACAACAACCACAACAACAATAACCCCAACAACAACAACAACAGGCGACAGAATAACTCGCAAAAGGATGCAAGGGCGTTTGTAGCCACAAACGACACTGGTCCTAAGAAGTACGCTGGTACTTTACCCAAGTGTGAGCGATGCAAATATCATCACTTGGGTGATTGTCGGGTTGTCAAGTGTGACAAGTGTGGCAAGAATGGCCACCGTGATGAATCGTGTCGGGGAACGGGAAATAATACTGGATCGGGAAGTGGAAATGGTAACAAGAATGGGAACGGAAATGGGCGTGGTCAAGGATGCTTTGGATGCGGAAGAAAAGATCACTTCAAGAAAGACTATCCTAAAGAAAACCCAGCTCAGGGTAGGGCATTTGTGATCGGAGCAAAGGATGCGCGCCAAGACCCTAATGTGGTCACTGGTACGTTCCTCATCAACAATCATTTCGCATTCATATTATTTGATACCCGTGCCGATTTTAGTTTTATTTCTATGGACTTTAAAAATATTCTAGGCATAGAAACAAGTAAGTTAGATGTGCCTTACTCAATAGAATTGGCAAACGGTAAACTAGTCGAGTCTGGGGAAGTTGCTAAGGGATGTTCCTTAGAACTTGGCGAAAGAACATTCAATATCGATCTCTTACCCGTGGAGTTGGGTAGTTTCAACGTAGTGGTTGGCATGGATTGGCTATCTGATAACCGAGCCGAAGTCATGTGCCACGAGAAGGTCATACGCCTACCACTACCAGACAAAGAGACACTTGTTATACATGGAGAGAAGCGCAACACGCCAATGCGGATTATCAATTGTATGAAGGCACAGAAGGGCTTACGGAAGGGTGGTATTGCATTCCTTGCGCATGTTGTCGACAAGAAAGGGGGCGCAGCTGAAAGACATTCCTGTGATAAGAGACTTTCCTGAAGTCTTTCCTGACGACTTGCTGGGACTACCACCAATTCGACAAGTCGAGTTTCACATTGACTTAGTACCGGGAGCAGCACCTGTAGCTAGATCTCCATATCGATTAGCACCTTCTGAGATGCAGGAATTGTCCACACAACTTCAAAAGTTGTTGGATAAGGGATTCATTAGACCAAGTTTCTCGCCTTGGGGAGCTCCAGTTCTTTTTGTGAAGAAGAAGGACGGTACATTCAGAATGTGTATCGACTACAGAGAGTTGAATAAACTCCCCATCAAGAATCGGTATCCACTACCGAGGATTGATGTCTTATTCGACCAACTGCAAGGTTCAAGCTTCTAATCCAAGATAGACTTACGATCGGGGTATCACCAGCTACGAATACAAGAAGAAAGCATACCGAAAACGGCTTTTCGAACTCGTTATGGTCATTACGAATTTCTCGTTATGCCTTTTGGTTTAACGAACGCACCGGCGGTCTTCATGGATTTAATGAACCGCGTGTGCAAGCCGTATCTTGACAAATTCGTCATAGTGTTCATTGACGACATCTTGATATACTAACGATCAGTAGACGAGCATGAACAACATTTGAGAACCATCTTAGAACTACTCAAGAAGGAGAAACTATACGCGAACTTTTCCAAATGTGAGTTTTGGATTCGTGAAGTGCAATTTCTTGGGCATATAGTGAACGAGAAAGGCATTCAAGTAGACCCCTCAAAAATCGAAGCGATTAAAAACTGGGAAGCACCCAAGACTCCAACTAAAGTCCGACAGTTCTTGGGATTAACGGGGTATTATCGGAGGTTTATCGAGAATTTTTCAAAAATTGCTCAACCACTAACCTCCCTTACACAAAGAGACAAGAAGTTCGATTGGGGTGAGAATCAAGAAGATTCGTTTCAACTACTCAAGGATAAGTTGTGCGAGACACCAATCTTATCACTACCCGAGGGTACCGATGACTTCGTAGTATACTGTGATGCATCACATCAAGGTTTGGAGTGCGTACTTAAGCAACGAGATAAAGTTATCGCGTACGCATCACGACAGCTAAAAGTTCATGAAAAGAACTATACCACTCACGACCTCGAGTTAGGAGCAGTGGTATTCGCTTTAAAGATTTGGCGACATTACTTATACGGTACTCAATGTACAATTTTCATGGATCATAAGAGTCTTCAGCACATATTCAATCAGAAGGAACTTAATATGCGTCAGCGACGTTGGATTGAATTGCTGAACGACTATGATTGTGAAATTAAGTACCATCCAGGCAAGGCAAACGTTGTAGCAGACGCCTTGAGCCGCAAGGAACGGGTTAGAACTTTGAGAGTTCGAGCCTTAGAGATGACAATTCAGACGGATCTTACCACACGAATCCGTGATGCACAACAAGAGGCATTTAAGGAAGAACATCTTAAAGTAGAATCACTTCGAGGCATGGAAGCACGGTTAGTTCCAAAGGAGGATGGAACTCTGTACGTTGCAGGAAGAATTTAGGTTCCACTCTTTGGAGGCCTTCGAGATCTTATTTTTGAGGAAGCACATAGGTCAAAGTACTCGATCCATCCTGGATCAGATAAAATGTACCAAGACTTGAAGGAGTACTATTGGTGGCCTAACCTCAAAAGGGGTGTTGCTATCTATGTCGGAAAATGCTTGACCTGCGCAAAGGTCAAGGCTGAGTATCAGAAACCGTCGGGTTTACTACAACAACCCGAGATTCCCGTTTGGAAATGGGAACATATATCGATGGACTACGAAGTTACCCAGGACCTCAAGACGCCATGACATGATATGGGTAATCGTCGTTAGGTTGACAAATTCCGCACACTTCTTGCCGATTCGGGAGAAGGATAGTACAGAGAAACTGGCGGAACTCTATCTCAAGGAAATAGTGGCTCGTCATGGAGTGCCTATTTCAATCGTTTCAGACCAAGATGGTCACTTCATTTCAAGAATTTGGAAGTCTTTTCAGGAGGCCTTTGGATCACGTTTGAATCTAAGCACGGCCTTTCATCCACAAACTGACGGCCAGAGTGAACGGACAATCCAAACACTCGAAGACATGCCTCATGCGTGTGTTATGGATTTGGGCGGCAACTGGGATACTCACTTACCATTGGTTGAGTTTTCCTACAACAACAGCTACCACACAAGTATACAAGCTGCACCGTTCGAACCTTAAGAAGAGTCCAACACAAGAAACAGTTATCATCCCGGCAGATGAAGTTCACATAGACGACAAACTCCAATACACTGAAGAACCTGTTGAGGTCATGGATTGGAAGATCCAGAAAACACGGAGAAGTCGTATAAAGTTGGTAAAAGTCCGTTGGAACTCTCGACACGGACCCGCGTATACTTGGGAATGTAAAGATCGAATGAAGGCAAAATATCCTCACCTGTTCGCGAAGACTCCTGCAAAGGATGACTCAGCTAGAATTTTGCGACGAAATTCTTAATAACAGGGGGAGAATGTGACAACTGCCACTTTACGGTAACTTTCTTACACTTCAAATACTCATTTTTAGCTACATTTTTATGCATTTTGAACACCTGAACTGCCTATTTCGTGACATACACTTAGAATACTCATGGAATACTTACTTAGGATGCATACAATTCATTTTCATTAAGTACATTTGAAACAATTTAAACAATGGATCAAAACTACTAGAAAAGCACCTAGTAAACTAGTATTCCGACGAAAACGCAGGATCCGCAGAAATCATCTAAACGACATCTTTAGGACTCAGACGAAAGTCCAACATCTAATATATATTAAACCCTATATATGAATTCAAGGGTTTGATTTAAAACCTTTCCGAAGTCCGATAACACTAAAAATTGCCCGAAAAGCACTAAAAGCGACGATTTCAACACTTTTCCGCAGAAATTCTGCAGAAATCAGCTTTCTAATATTTTTACGACACGTAAAAATTCTATTTAACATAGAATTCATGTGAGGATACATTCGGGTATCATCCAAACCAATAACTACATCAATTCACACAAGTTACGCAACTTAGCGTTCAAATAACATCTAACCGAAACAATTCGAAACGAATATCCGAACAATATCAAATATTTTTTTAATGGTCATCTAGTGTTAATTGGATCATTATGGTCTAGTAATGATCATTTAACACCCTTTAAAAACTTAACCACTTATACTTATAAATGTCCTAAACAATCACCTAAAAGTTCTAACATATTTACTAAGTAATTCAAGAAGCAAAAGCAAAGGGGACCCCCCCCCCCCCCATTCACGGTTACAACACCCCATTTTTGGTCAAGAAACCCCCTCCCCCATCTTCATTTTCAAGTCACTTTCATGATGATCAAGATGCATTTTCATGGAACTTGACAAGATCTAAGGCATACACAAGTTGAATCAAGCTTTCTCATCCATCTAAGAGCTCACAAGCATCAAGATCTTCATTTTTCTTTTCTTAATCATCATCAAGATCATCCCTAGCCATTAGTGCTAGAAGTAAGCTTCAACAATCTCTTTTTCATACTTATTTATGTATTTATTGTTTAAAGAACAAGTTATAACTAAAACAATCATACAAAATAAGATGAAAATACAAAGAAGCATAATAAAAATCATGATATATAGGATTGTTTATGTTGTGATTTAAAGCTTATTTCTTGCATATTTGATCTAGTATTGATGAATATCCTACAAATAACTTGTTAGATGATGTTTAAAAACATGATCTAACAAGTGTACATGAAAGTATTAAAAGGGTTTTTGTTAAACATAAGGTTTAAAGGATGATCATGATATTGGTATTGTTAAAGTATATAAAGTTTTTAACTAAAAATAATGCTTTTACAATATTTTGTACAAAGAAGCATACAAGATGGGTTTTGTATAAAAGTTTAATAAAACTAGAAGTAAAGTATGATTTTTGAACTAGTAAACATATGTAAAGATCATACCAAAACCCTACATGATTAAGAGTTCATCTTGTTAAGTTTATGTTATAAATCTCATATGTTTTTATTAAGAAAGATATGAGAAGATTAGTGGTGATTTTATAAGAAAAAGATATGTTTTATTAAACATGGCAAAGTCCATATTTCTAATAAAATATGGCCAAGTTTTCTTAAAAATCATAAGTTATAAAAACTATTATTTTTGACAAAATCTTCATTAGATTAAAAAGATTTTAAAGAATAGTTTTTATAAAAGCAAAGTTTGATATAAATATATATTTTTGGGAAAATATATATTTAGTTAACTTAACAACTTAAGTGCTATGTGTTATTTGTTTGTATTAGTTATATTTATGATAACTAGGAACTTGAATACAATGGTACAAATGAACACAATGTACATTTCGACTAAAGTCTTATAAGACTACTTTTAAATATGCCTTAAAACACACTTACGGACATTCCGATGCTTTCGGACACAACTTATGGTCAAAACGGACGACGGACGAATCTATGAACATATCACCATTTCGAGGAGTTACTACGACGTTTAGGCGATCTTTCGACGCGAATACATACAAATCACCGACAACAATATTCGGAAGTTTTGAAACGTATAAAAACTATTATGTATTCTTTTAACTAAAAAGCCTATACTTAGTAATTTTTTATAAAAATGAAAGTATATATTTTTAACACATGGGCTTATTTTATAACAAATGGGCTATTTTACAAATGGGCTTATCATCCTAATTGGGCTTAACATAAATACATGGGCTAAGCCCAATATCAAGACTCATGGGCTAAGCCCAAAATCAAACATATGGGCCAAGGCCCAATAACATTAAGCCCAATAACATTTGGGCCCAACACTAATTAGGTCCAACACTATTTAGGCCCAACACTATTGAGGCCCAACACTATTGAGGCCCAACACTATTTAGGCCCAACACTATTGAGGCCCAACACTATTGAGGCCCAACACTATTGAGGCCCAACACTATTTAGGCCCAACACTATTTAGGGCCAACACTATTGAGGCCCAACACTATTTAGGCCCAACACTATTGAGGCCCAACACTATTTAGGCCCAACACTATTTGAGCCCAATAAACATGAATTCTTGGGCTAAGCCCAATGACTTATAATTGGTAAAAATTACAATTATACAATTCACTTATACAAAGACACGAAATCAAGAAGACACGACACGATGATACAACTCACAAGATACAAGATTATATATATATATATATATTTGGTGAAATATATATATAACAGTTTAACAATTCATTCATCTAATACACAGTTCAACGAACAATAAAGACATACAAGTCTTACACATATTTAAGACACAAGACTTGTACTCAAGTCATTTACAAAGTCCGAAGTGTCTAACAAATATAAGAACATTTGTAGGTCACAACATTGTTCAAGACGACCACGCGTAAGATCACAAACACTTATCATTCACGGACGCAATACTGTGAGTTCATGTCCCCTATTCATTTAAATGTTTTACAACTTTACAACTATCGGGGAAAATACATGTTCAACGTATGCTAAAGTTAGGGAATGAAACAACTTAGATCATGTGCGAATTAGAGTTATACATCTAAGCACCATTAATCCAGTTTGGACCTAGGTACAAGTGGTTAGATCTAATGGGTTTTGGCGAGCCCCACTCTTGGTCGTGGACCCATACAGAAGAGTGCTTTTGTGTCCCAGTCGATAGGAGTTGACATAAAATCGTCTAGGGTTGGATTGCTTCCTTTTTCGTCACACATATTAATGTCATTGCAAAACATTAATGATCAACGATTTCATTGACGCTTTACATACTACAACTTAGATTTTAAATACATCTTTTAGAACTAAACTGCATGAATTCGCCAACTTTTGTTGATGTTTTCCAAACTTAACATGTATTTCAGGGAATTAACAGACCATGTCGGGATTCTCAGTCAAGATAACAAGTACCAGAACTCCATGCCATCTTTTGGAGGATTTAACTGTTATATTCCGCCTCTTTGCGTAAATATGATGGTTTAAACCTTAGTAGTTTATTTTCATATTGACGTATGAAACAATGACACTTTACTTTTATGTTAATGGTTTGCAACCGACACAATAAACTCATGATGTAATCTTTTGAAACACGTATGTAATGGAAATGGAGTATGTTTTATTCATATAGTTTGTTCATGTACATCGATATTTATGCAATGAAAACCATACAGATCACACCTCGCGCTTCCGCTATGAGCGGGTGTGAAACTAAACAACCGCTTTGACTTGCAAACCCGACCCGTTTGGTTGATCATTAGGATCCGACCAAACATATTTTGTGACCATAGTTGTCTAGGGAATAACCTTCCGAGGTTATACCTTATGGTCACTTAGTTTGATTAGTTGTATGACATGTAGTTTATATGCCTTAGGAAAATGACCAAAATGCCCTTTTATGCATATTTTGAATTTAAGCATATGTAACCAAATTTTTGACACTTCAACTGATTATGCAACATTATTAAACATGTTTAGGCATATAAAACTTATCATAGGACTAGTTAGGCCCTCCGAATGTGCTTTTGCGCAATTAACGCGTTAAAGTAGCGTAAACTACCTTAACGGGTCATAATGGGTCATAAGCACTTACGATAGGTTCCAAATCAGAATGTAGGCTTTGATAAACCATATCATATGAGTTCCAACACTCATTTGGTTTACAAGACCTCATTCTACCCCATCTCCCGATTTAGGTCCTGTTTATTAACATAGTGATTCCATACTAGGTGCCACTTGATTCTTTGATTTCCCGAGCTTTGTTAGGTCACTTTATCAAGGATACTTGCAATCTCAAGTGAGTACATAGTCCCCTCTTTTACCGTTTTCAATGTTTTGGGGTGATTCATATGTGCCTATTCATTATTTTCATGACTTCAAGCAATATGTTTTCACATGCATAGTACTTATCTTTTGACGAATTGAACGATTATCTATGGCTTAAATACTGATTTTCAAAGTTTGTAAGACTATTTGTTGGTGCGTATTTTACATATACATTCATTAACAATGATCAAGCCGATTGGTAGTACGATATAGCGCTAAGGACTTGACACCCCATTCCTGTTGTATGGAATGTCAGAAACCAAAATTTAAACCAAATAGATTTGCCTTTGTGGTATTTCTATAGTCACCAAAGTGTAGTTTGATACACTAGGCTTGAATGTATTTCCAAATCACGATCTATGGTATATTTACGGTATACCACTAAGGCATATTTCGATATGCTGCCAACGTGATATTATATTAACCAATGTATAGACTACAAATGTTTTCCAATTAAGCCATAAAAACTTATCTTATGTTGTTTCCAAAACTAAAGCATAGTTTGATATGCTATTGTTTACTAAAGTATAGTTTAATATACTACCAAATCACGATTTAGGTATATTTCGATATACTACCAAAGCATATTTTGATATGCTACATACTGTTTTACTAAAGTATAGTTTGATATACTTCCAATGTGATATTGTTTACCAAAGCATAGTTTGATATACTATTTACAAAACCAAAGTATAGTTTGATATACTACCGACTCTGTTATTTCACAAACTAAAGTATATTTTGATATACTACCAAAGCATAGTTTGATATGCTATTTTCAAACCAAAGCATAGTTTGATATGCTATTTTCAAACCAAAGTATAATTTGATATACTACCGATGCTTTCATTCTTAAACCAAAGTATACTTGAGATATACTACCAAATGTATTATTTCATTAACCAAAGTATATTTTGATATACTATCTATTTAACTATTTCAAAACTAAAGTATATTTTGATATACTACTTATCCAATTATTTAAAAACCAAAGTATATTTTTGCATATACCTCAAACCTTTTTATCATAGCAATATGTTTTAGAAACCAAGCTTTTTACAAGGATTCATGGTTATTTTTGTAAACGCAAAACCTTTTCTTGTGCTATCCAAAGCCATGAATCTAATTCACAAAACCTGTGTTACTCACAGGCATTTTTATGCTGGCGTTTTATTTTCACATATATTTCAGGTTCTACTATGTGATGATTATTGAAGCGTGCTACACATAGGGTGGACTCATGCCTTAGCTACCTTAAAACTTGAAAGACAATTATTTGTATTTATCTGGTTTGTATTAAAACAATAGGTTCATTAATGGAATAAAACAAAACTTCAATCACCATGTGTTGTGAAACAATGATTCTGTTACGACACTCCCTGACGTTTCCGCCATGGTTCGTTGATTTACGTGGTCGGGGTATGACAGAAAAGTTGGTATCAGAGCTCATGGTTATAGAGAATTAGGTTATTAGTAATGCTCTTGACCTAGTCTATAACCTTCCTAGGACCCTAACACAAGTTATATTGTGTTTAGATCTTAAAACAAAACCGTCACCTATCTTTAGGTGACAACCACAACAAGAACACAAATTTCCAATCCGTTTTGAAAATCAATCATCTATTCTTAGACGATTTGCCTTAGGATTACGCCTTCAAATTTTTCTAAATCTCGTCAAAGTTTGGGTCTTTATAATGTGAACACATTCAATCTGGAAGGGTGGGTGCATGTACCTTGAGTTTTCTGTCTAAGGATAGAGTGTTCGTACAAATCCGCAGTATCGGACCGGTCACTCTTACCTGGGAACTCTTGGGGTGAGTGTCCACTTATAGGCTAAAGCATGTCTTTGTGATACATTAATATGACCCATTTACTTTGATTAGTCATAGTATCGTTTGTTTGTTTTAGGTAACGAACAAATGATCACAATCTTCTTGCTTTGTCGATATTCTTTCAAGCATTCAATTTTGATTATCCAATATCATCTCATTCGTTTCCCTTCATGTTTCTTTACTCTTTCAAAATGCCTCCTCGACGTGATCAAACTCAGGATGCCGCCACGGCAGCCTTAATCGCTCAGCAAATCGCTATTGTACTCCCAAAGCTGGAAACCCAGATAAACCAAGCAAACAACAACAATAATAACAATGCACCCACTCCGTGCAACTATAAACAGTTCAACTCAGCTAAGCCACTTACATTTACTTGGTATGAAGGAGCTACTGGGCTCCTATAGTGGGTTGAGAGCCTTGAAAGCATATTTCATCATGTACAATGCCCAAACGAGCGAAAGGTTGAGTTTGCATCAAGTGTATTCCAGACAACAGCACTCACATGGTGGAACGGTGTAATGGGCGATAGAGGTGCCGATGTGGAAATGCCACAAACCTGGGAAGAGCTTCGAGCTCTAATGATGAAGGAATTTTGTCCTTGTCATGAACTCAGGGCATTGGAAAGGGAATTCGATGATCTTAAGCAAAACAGCGCTGAACATCGAGCCTACACTGATCGTTATGAGGAATTGAGCCTGTTATGTCCTACCATGGTTACGCCTTTGGATAAGGCGATTGAAAAGTACATTGATGGCCTCTATGACCCAGTTCAGGACATTGTTACTGGTAGTAACCCTACCACAGTTAGACATGCTATTGAGTTATTTGCTACCCTGACTGAATCTCAGATCAGGAAGGGTAAACTATTTCGAAAAGGCGACAAGAAACCATCAGATGTCACAAAGCCAAAGGATAAACAGACTAAGTCCTCTAAGAAGTCAAAGAAGCGTAAGGCTTCACAGAATTTCGCTGTAGTTTCTCAGAACAATTAGGTTGCACCCAACCAACCAGCACAACCTCGTGCTAGGAAAACCTATGCTGGCACTGGACCTTTGTGCAACAAATGCAACCGTCATCATATGAATCAAACACCGTGTCACAAATGTACCCACTGTGGGCGATTGGGACATTTGGTCAATACATGTTGTCTTGCTATTCAAAACCAAACTTTTGCAAACCCTACTGCTGCTCAAGCACCATATCCACCTGGACCGTGCTACAACTGTGGTGATCTTACTCACTATCGGAATAATTGCCCAAGACTTGTTAATGCATATCCAGCACGTGGACAAGTATTTAACATAAACGAGGCAAATGCAAATGACAATGCAACAGTGAACAATTAAACTTTTATGTTTTCCTTGTTGTTATCTATGACACTTGAAATCTTTCAGTTGGTACATAAATAAAATTTGTTATTTCAATTTTAATTACAAAATCAATACGATTGCGTGTATGTGTGACATACCCCTACAATACCGACACCAAGGAACCATATTCCTTGTAAATCAAACTACTCTTGTAGTTTCATCCATGATCGCTCACAATCACCACACAAATCCTAAGTACTCATTTCTTTAAGAAACAAAGTACAAGGCACACATTACAAACTCTTAAACTGATACTCGAAGTACCATTTCAAATACTTGATTGAATATCTAAAGGTACTTTCATAAGACCTTAATTGGTCGTGTGCTATATGACTACGTGCATAACAATACATTCTGTTTTTTCACAACAATATACAAGAACATTTTTGCTTCATGTGTTGACTAAACATGCCTAGCACATTGATTTCGAGGATCCTTTTTGCTTCATATGTCGACTTAGCATATCTAGCACCTTGATTTCACGAACACTTCACTTTGTATGTTGACCTAGCATACCTAGTACATGGATTTCAAAACTTTTCACCACACAAATTCCAAATCCTTATAGGATTTTCCTATCTTCATAGTTAAATCCTTGTGGATGTTTAAAGCGCAAAAATCAAAGTCCTTAATTGGATTCTTTGTGTGCTTTAATACGTATGTTCCGATTTAATAAGACAAAACTAAATCCTTATAAGATCTTCCTATCTTCATAGTTAGAATCTTGAGGATGTTTAAAGTACTAATTGAAGTTCTTGAATGGATTCCTAGTGTACTTTGAATGCATATATACAAGTTAATGAACGAGCTAATAACCAAGTTGACGATTATGTGATTATGTGTGATTCTACTGCTCGCTATCCAAATCCTTGTAGAATCTTCCGTATTTTCATATGTTAGATTCTCAGAAGGATACCCAAAGTGCTATCTTAAATCCTTAAGGGGCTTTTCTATGCAAATAGTTAGACCCTTGGATTCCAAAGTGCTATTCCAAAACTATTATTTGATTCCAAGTTAAAGAGACCCTTTGGTGGTCTATTTAAAGAGATCGTACGTTGATCTAGTTAAAGAGATCATGTGTTGATCTAGTTAAAGAGATCGTTCATTGATCTAGTTAAAGAGACCCTTTGGTGGTCTAGTCAAGTCATTACATGCTTGTTCAATTGATTTCCCCCCTACACATTATAAAATAAACTGTGCAGACTGTGCAAGGAATTACGTAATTATGGATGCATACATAATTATGGAATTCAGTGTACAGAAACCACAGCAAGTTTTGTCATGTGTTAAGACCTATAGTGATAAGAATAATGAAACGGGAACAATGTAAAAAGGGCATGGTGGATACGCCGCTGGTACTTCCTATATATAAATGTTCTATATTACATTGCGAGCGTAGCGTTATTTAAGTTACTAAAAGTCCTGGACCTTGACCAACGCTGTTTTATCTTACACTCTCCGACTCCCATTTCGAACACACACAAGTTTCCTATAATAGTTTTCATAGGAAACATTCTCCCATCCGTTGTTCGAAACCCTGAAGTTCACACACCCTTCATATTTTGTTGTAACAAGGACATCACTTTGACATTAACATGGCGCTCTTGAGTTTCGGTATAATCATACATCTATTATTTGGAGTGAAGTTTAAATCTTTGGATCTGAACTCATCCTTATAAACAACAGACGAGTACAATTAACAAATTCGCTGGAAATCCAAACGTGGCCCAAAGTTTTACTTAGGGAATGGAGGATTCATCCGGAAACGAAACAATCACATCGGCTTTCACAGGTTTCCTCTAAAATTAAATTTCAGGGCGAAATTTCCTAAAGTAGGGGAGACTATGACATTTGTGCCTTTACAACTGTCATACAAATACGAATCCAATGAAATCTTGTGTTTCATTCTTGGGATTTGTATAAATACATATGACATTACACATATCAATTCTTGTATTATTTCGAACTCTCGAGAAGCTTTTCTGGAAGTTTTACGTAAACTATTGCGCAAACGTAATCAGTTTAACGTGACAAACACTTTGAAACAGTGACATAATCTTAACATACCATAAATAACCTTTACATAAAATAGAAATAAGTTTTGGAGGGTTTGGTATGACGAAAATAAGTTTATTCGATCACAGGGACTATTTACGACAAACTGTAAAAGTCTGCCAATTTGCATAGCAACGTACACTCCGAAAGAAGATCATATTCCAAACATACCCTAAATACCCTTAACATTGCCTAGAAATAAGTTTTGAGGGGTTCGGAATGCGAAAATATGCTCAATTGATCAAAAAGGGACTAAAAGCGTCAAAAACTACATAAGTTTCCATTTACGCGCACATCTTACATTCTGACCATATTCGGACATCCAAAAATTTTTTTAATCACTAAAATATTATATTTTAGTGATAGGAATGCAAAAATACCATTCGTCGCTTAATTTGGACCGATTTCGCGTACGTTCGAGTTTCGTCGTAATTAACCGAATAACGTGACTATACGACCAAACGAACTGACATCCGTGATATTTCCAAGCATATTTCAAGTCCCCTATGATTTAACATCCTTGTAAAGCCTTGAAATTGGCTTAACAGGGGTTAAACGCGTCGAAAATCAAGTTTTTAGGCTGCAGGGACCTGTTTTGACAATTTCTTAAACCTGATGTGAGTCTCTGGAGGGGGGTGAGAGACTAGGCTAAGTCTCTCACGGGGTGCCAGAGAGTGAGCTGGACAGATTCAATGTATTGTTCAAATCAGCTGCATAACTTGTTTTTAATCCAAGTTTTTGCATACTATGAGCTGGTTTAAGTGTTCCCCAAGCCCCCAAATCAGTAGCTAACATGTGTATGGTGTTGATTCTGAGTAAATATGTACTTGAGGCTCTTGTGGTCGGTAAAGATGTCACAACTTTCACCATACAGATAGTGTCGCCAAATCTTAAGTGCAAAGACGACTGCGGCTAATTCTAAATCATGTGTAGGGTAGTTAACTTCATAAGGCTTTAACTGACGGGAGGCATAAGCGATAACCTTCCCATGTTGCATTAGCACACAACCTAATCCTTTCTTTGAGGCATCACTATAGACTTGGTAACCTCCTGATCCAGAAGGGAGAGCGAGTATCGGAGAGGATACGAGTCGTTTCTTCAATTCTTCAAAGCTTTTCTCTTGTTCCTCATTCCATGAGTACTTCACCCCTTTTCTTAGGAGTTTTGTGAGTGGTAAAGCGATTACCGAGAATCTTTCAACAAATCTTCGATAATAGCCAGCAAGACCCAAGAAACTTCGTATTTCGGTAACAGAAGTGGGTCTTGGCCATTTTGTAATAGCTTCAATCTTTGTTGGGTCTACCATAATTCCCTCTGCTGATATGATATGACCTAGAAATGCCACTTGGCTAAGCCAAAAGTCACATTTGGAAAACTTCGCGTACAACTTCTCATGCCTCAAGGTTCCAAGTACTGCATGTAGATGTGCTTCATGCTCTTCGTGACTCTTAGAATACACTAGAATGTCATCGATAAAGACAATAACGAATTTGTCTAGGAATTTGTGAAATACGCGATTCATCAAATCCATAAAGACTGCAGGTGCATTAGTTAGCCCAAAGGGCATAACCAAAAATTCGTAATGACCATATCGAGTACGAAAGGCGGTCTTGGGAACATCATCATTCTTGATCTTTAGCTGATGATACCCGGACCTCAGGTCAATTTTCGAGAAGAACTGAGCCCCCTGAAGTTGATCAAAGAGATCATCAATGCGAGGCAGAGGATACTGATTACGAATAGTAATCTTGTTCAGTTCTCGGTGAACACACACAAGTTTCCTATAATAGTTTTCATAGGAAACATTCTCCCATCCGTTGTTCGAAACCCTGAAGTTCACACACCCTTCATATTTTGTTGTAACAAGGACATCACTTTGACATTAACATGGCGCTCTTGAGTTTCGGTATAATCATACATCTATTATTTGGAGTGAAGTTTAAATCTTCGGATCTGAACTCATCCTTATAAACAACAGACGAGTACAATTAACAAATTCGCTGGAAATCCAAACGTGGCCCAAAGTTTTACTTAGGGAATGGAGGATTCATCCGGAAACGAAACAATCACATCGGCTTTCACAGGTTTCCTCTAAAATTAAATTTCAGGGCGAAATTTCCTAAAGTAGGGGAGACTATGACATTTGTGCCTTTACAACTGTCATACAAATACGAATCCAATGAAATCTTGTGTTTCATTCTTGGGATTTGTATAAATACATATGACATTACACATATCAATTCTTGTATTATTTCGAACTCTCGAGAAGCTTTTCTGGAAGTTTTACGTAAACTATTGCGCAAACGTAATCAGTTTAACGTGACAAACACTTTGAAACAGTGACATAATCTTAACATACCATAAATAACCTTTACATAAAATAGAAATAAGTTTTGGAGGGTTTGGTATGACGAAAATAAGTTTATTCGATCACAGGGACTATTTACGACAAACTGTAAAAGTCTGCCAATTTGCATAGCAACGTACACTCCGAAAGAAGATCATATTCCAAACATACCCTAAATACCCTTAACATTGCCTAGAAATAAGTTTTGAGGGGTTCGGAATGCGAAAATATGCTCAATTGATCAAAAAGGGACTAAAAGCGTCAAAAACTACATAAGTTTCCATTTACGCGCACATCTTACATTCTGACCATATTCGGACATCCAAAAATTTTTTTAATCACTAAAATATTATATTTTAGTGATAGGAATGCAAAAATACCATTCGTCGCTTAATTTGGACCGATTTCGCGTACGTTCGAGTTTCGTCGTAATTAACCGAATAACGTGACTATACGACCAAACGAACTGACATCCGTGATATTTCCAAGCATATTTCAAGTCCCCTATGATTTAACATCCTTGTAAAGCCTTGAAATTGGCTTAACAGGGGTTAAACGCGTCGAAAATCAAGTTTTTAGGCTGCAGGGACCTGTTTTGACAATTTCTTAAACCTGATGTGAGTCTCTGGAGGGGGGTGAGAGACTAGGCTAAGTCTCTCACGGGGTGCCAGAGAGTGAGCTGGACAGATTCAATGTATTGTTCAAATCAGCTGCATAACTTGTTTTTAATCCAAGTTTTTGCATACTATGAGCTGGTTTAAGTGTTCCCCAAGCCCCCAAATCAGTAGCTAACATGTGTATGGTGTTGATTCTGAGTAAATATGTACTTGAGGCTCTTGTGGTCGGTAAAGATGTCACAACTTTCACCATACAGATAGTGTCGCCAAATCTTAAGTGCAAAGACGACTGCGGCTAATTCTAAATCATGTGTAGGGTAGTTAACTTCATAAGGCTTTAACTGACGGGAGGCATAAGCGATAACCTTCCCATGTTGCATTAGCACACAACCTAATCCTTTCTTTGAGGCATCACTATAGACTTGGTAACCTCCTGATCCAGAAGGGAGAGCGAGTATCGGAGAGGATACGAGTCGTTTCTTCAATTCTTCAAAGCTTTTCTCTTGTTCCTCATTCCATGAGTACTTCACCCCTTTTCTTAGGAGTTTTGTGAGTGGTAAAGCGATTACCGAGAATCTTTCAACAAATCTTCGATAATAGCCAGCAAGACCCAAGAAACTTCGTATTTCGGTAACAGAAGTGGGTCTTGGCCATTTTGTAATAGCTTCAATCTTTGTTGGGTCTACCATAATTCCCTCTGCTGATATGATATGACCTAGAAATGCCACTTGGCTAAGCCAAAAGTCACATTTGGAAAACTTCGCGTACAACTTCTCATGCCTCAAGGTTCCAAGTACTGCATGTAGATGTGCTTCATGCTCTTCGTGACTCTTAGAATACACTAGAATGTCATCGATAAAGACAATAACGAATTTGTCTAGGAATTTGTGAAATACGCGATTCATCAAATCCATAAAGACTGCAGGTGCATTAGTTAGCCCAAAGGGCATAACCAAAAATTCGTAATGACCATATCGAGTACGAAAGGCGGTCTTGGGAACATCATCATTCTTGATCTTTAGCTGATGATACCCGGACCTCAGGTCAATTTTCAAGAAGAACTGAGCCCCCTGAAGTTGATCAAAGAGATCATCAATGCGAGGCAGAGGATACTGATTACGAATAGTAATCTTGTTCAGTTCTCGGTTGTCAATACATAAACGCATACTACCGTCTTTCTTCTTCACAAATAAGACCGGAGCACCCCAAGGTGAAACACTAGGTCTTATGAATCCTAGATCTAACAATTCTTGCAATTGTTCCTTCAACTCCTTCAGTTCCATCGGGGCCATACGGTATGGAGCTTTAGAAATAGGTTCGGCACAAGGGATCAAGTTGATGGTGAATTCTACCTGACGGTCGGGTGGTAATCCTGGTAGTTCATCCGGAAATACATCAGGATATTCACGAACAACGGAATGGCTATCGATACTCTTAACACTAGCAGAAGTATCCCTAATCGATGCTAGGAATCCAGCACAACCGCTTGATATGAATTTTCGAGCCTTAAGCGCAGAGATAATTTTAAGGGATTTATGAGCTTGAGTTCCCTGATATATAATATCAGGATGATGAAGATCACCGAAAATAACACGGCGAGAATGACAATCTATAGTTACACGATGTCTAGACAACCAATCTATTCCTAGAATAACATCAAAATCATACATATGTATTGGAAATAGGTCGGCCTTACACACTATGGATTCAATACTGATCGGACAATCTTTATATACGTAAGTGATTACGGATGAATTTTCCATGGGAGTGGAAATGGTTAAGGTATGATTTAAGAGAGTTGGTCTTATCGGAAGGTACTTAGTAAACGAATGGGATACTAAAGAATGAGTCGCTCCTGTGTCGAATAACACATAGATACTATGTTTACCAAGCTGAAGGTTTCCCGACACAGTACCTGGGACATTAGCAGCATCAGTAGCAGAAAGTGCGAAAACTCTTCCTCCAACATTGGGTGGTGCAACGTTTGGTCGGTTATTCATCTTAGTGTCTTTCTGTGTACACTCCTTGATCATGTGTCCAGTTTGGCCACATCTAAAGAATGCTCCTGTACTTCGGTGACATACGCCCTGATGTCTCTTACCACAAGTATTACATAAAGGATATGTAATCTGATTCGGGTTTACATGTTGATTCAGTGGTTGAGCTTTAATAGGTTCTGCATACAACTGAATCTGGTTTTGAGCAGACCTCTGGTTTTGTGATCTAGGCTGCCATGGACGTGCCCGATTTCTAGAGTTTTGATTTCCTTGCACTTTGCGATCTTGATGCTGTGGCGTAGTGGATGATTGGCCGTTTTCTTGCTTAATTTGTCCTTCCCTATTTCTCTTCTTATTATCCCCAGTTCGAGATAAGAATTCTTTCCTTTCGAATTCAAAAGTTTTGATTGCATCAGCAACTTCGGTGATATCCTTAAATTTCATGTACATGATCGACTTCCGAATTCGATCATTGACTGCCCACTTGCATTTTTCTGCCTGAACTTCTGCTGATCCTGCAACGTCTCCTACAATACTAGCCAACCTTGAAAATCGAGTAATGAACTCAGAGGCTGGTTCATCACTCCCCTGTCGAATCACTGCATACTCCCTGATATAAGCTTCTTTATCAGCGGTCGAAAAATACTTGTCGTAAAAGATATTACGAAAGTCGACCCATGAAAGATTAGCGTCAAAATCATCCCCTCCTTTGACATGCTTATATCCTTCCCACCAAGTTTGTGCGTCATCTTCGAATTTGTAGGTAGCCAGTCTAACTTTGTATTGCTCCGGAACTCCAAGAACTCCGAAGATCTTTTCAACATGAGCTATCCAGTTTCTTGCTTCGACTGGATTATTAGCGTGACTAAAGGATTTCGGCTTTTGTTTTTGGAATTTACTAATCCATATGTCTATACTATAATTAGTATTGTTCGTGGTATTCTCACGAGTTTCTTCACCAGAGGTTGGATTCGTGTTATTACGTTCTGGATGACGAGTTTGTTGAATAACGGCCTCAGCTGTTTGAGCAACAAGGTTTGGAAGCAACCCGGCAACAGCCTGGTTGATAGCATTAATTACGTTTGGATCAACTGGAGTCTCATTCGAAGAAGTGTTGTTACGTACAGGGTTAGTACGAGTACTCCTACGTAGCGGACGACGAGGAGGCATATCTATACGAATAAATACAGGAATTAAACCAAATAAGAGACCAAGTTGAATCCTATCATAGATATCTACCCATTCCTCACAGGTTTTAATTACTATCTTCAAGTTTTCTACAGGAAAGAGCCTTTGCTCTGATACCATAGCTGTAACACCCCAACCCGGAAGGGCTGACGTGTCACAATAACAGTAGTATCATAAACAAAAGTCATAATTCCATTTATTTATTTGACAAGGATACAACCATATAACAACGAAACTTAAGATTAATATACAAGCAGACACATTCAATTTTATTAACTAACATCTTCAGATTTATTCCTAAGCTTTATTCTTCTCTATTTCCCCCGCCCAAGTTAACCTGCTGACCTGTAAATACAAAATTTATACGGAATGAGCCAAATGCTCAGTACGGAATTATAGGCTCAAAGAACAAATAACGCTTTATGCAAAACTTATACAATACAAGAACATAATTTCATAATCATATCTTACGGATGTACCCATGAGCAAACTGAAAACGTGACAATACACAGGTAGCTACTCCTGCATACTTATCACACGAGATGGCCAGTTGGCATACCTGTTATCCATCTCATTAACTTAAATTCTAGGATCGATCCATACGCCTCCTAGTAGCTTTGTACCACACTTGTACCTAGGGACGCCGTGAACTAATCTCTCCGTCACAGATGGAGCACATGCTGTTGATGCCGCAACAACATGCTCGTGGGACACTCCACGAGAAGCGATACTCAGGGTATCAGAGTACAAATGGTCTTATTCACATAACTTATAAAACTTATTTTCATAACAGAACGAAACTTATATTGGAACATGCGATAATGAGTACAACTAACATAATACTATCGCATGACATGAAAGCTTAAATCAAATGATTAGAATAGAATTCGAACGGACTGTCAAATGAATCGATAATCAAAGACGTGAAGAGTGTATGAATTTAATGGGTTTTATAACAATTTGAATATGAAGCAATAAGAAGTGGGGTCAGGATCCGTACCTTAATAATTCCAAATTGATGCTACCTTGTGATAATATTTCAGATTTATGCGGACAGAGTTTAGACTACTGATTAGTCTTTTAACCTAATTTAAATAACATGCACACAAACTAGGTTAGTAACTTAATACAGCCTTTACGATAACTCACGAGATCAAATTCTCACAACGAACGACAAAGTGCGATACTTCATCCATCGAATTAACGATGATCCGTCAAATTAATGACGAACGACAAAGTACAATACTTTATCCATCGAATTAACGATGATCCGTCAAATTAATGATGAACGACAAAGTATAACCCTAATGTGGGCAGCACTTAAACATCCATTGAATATATTGATCGATCGGACAATGAATCGTAATAGCGATCGAGTTATTACCCTGTTCTGCAGCACCCTGCTATACTTAATTTGTGTTTCGTGTGTGTTTTGAGAGTAATTTGACGATATCTCAGTGAGTATTCTGAGTTTCTTCGTCGTTTTTGTGCCCAGATTCAAGTCCCAACATCCTCTATTTATACTGGATTTTTGACCCAGTCGCGTAGCGCGACTGGTAACACCTATAGCCGTCGCGCAGCGCGACTGCCAACCTATTTTCATAGGGTTGCCACGTGTATGAGTAGGCTTGCTGAGTTGACGGATTTCTTAAATTCGATTTCTACAGGTAGTTATGTGGATAATCGTAACTAGGTTTTATCCCCCCCTGAGTTTTAGTGGCCCTAATCCTGATTCTGAAAATCCTGAAATTTCTAGGGTTTGTACGGAATTACTTGGGTGTCTTAATTAGGGTTTCCTATTAACTAAAATAAATAATAATAATAATAATAGTTTTAAATTTTTTGGGTATTACAACTTCCATCGTAATTAAGCGAATAACGCAACCGTACGACCAAACGAACCGACATCCGAGATGTTTTTTAGCATATTTTAAGTTCCCTATACTTTAACTTTATTTTAGAGCCTTGAGATGGGGTTAACGGGGCTTAAAAGTGCCAAAAAAATTAAATTTTACAAGTGCAGGGACCATTTTTGAAATTTCTGGCAGATTCAATGAACCTAGTCCATTTTGAAGTGTTGATGGTTTTCACCCATGGTTTTGCAAAACCATGGGCTGGTATTCAATGAACATAGTCCATATTAGCGGCTCCCATGGTTTTAGAAAACCATGGGCACACATGTAAGGTCCAGATCAAAGCTCAGTTTTCGAGGAACGATCTTAACGGTTCTAGAAATCTTATATATACCCCATCCATTTCACTTCAAAACCCACAATTTGAAATCTGATTTATGCTCTCTAAGTGGAAGTATATGCTTCCTACCTGAAAGAAAAATTGGAATCAAATCTTGCGGGGACCTTCTGTAAGTGTTCTTTCGTTCTTTTCATTCGTTTTAGCGTTAAAGTCAAACTGCGTTCGACTTTCTGCATTGACCAGTTTATGGTCAATGTGAAGTTCATTTGAACTTCATAACATGAGCGTAATCGCGATGGTTATAGTCCCTAGTGACTATACCTACTGATTACCACGTTATCTAGGCTCAGTGACGAGTCGAAGTTTCGGCCAAAATGGGCATTTACGCGTGTTTTGTAACCAAACTACTTTAGGATATCAAAATCGTTTGTTTTGATATCAAAACCTGTTTTCTAACTTAGTTATGCATGTTTTAACATGCTTAGCTCGTCACTTTTAGTTTAGTGCTTATATAGGGTCGTAAAGGTAAGCGATCTAATCAATCGCTTATACTTTCGAACCCGACCCGTTTGGTCGATCATTTGGATCCGACCAAACACATTAGGTGACCATAGTAGCATAGGGAATAACCTTCTGAGGTTATACCTTATGGTCACCTAGTTTAGATGGTTGTATGATAAGTAGTTTATATGCCTTAGGTAAATAACCAAAATGCCCTTTTCATGCATAATTGGTAATTAAGCATATGTAACCTAAGCTTTTGTCACATAACTGATTATACAACATGATTAAACTCGTATAGGCACATAATACTTATCATAGGACTAGTTAGACGTCTCGAACGCGCGTTTGCGCGCACGACACGTTAAAGTAGCATAAGCTACCTTAATGGGTCGCGATGGGTCGAAAGCACTTAGGTTAGGTTCCGATTTAGGATGTAGGCTTTGTTAAACCATATCACATGAGTTCCAACACTCATTTGGGTTGCAAGACCGCAATATGTGCGATCTTCCGATTTAGGCGCCTATTGTTTGACTAGTGGTTCGATTACTAGGTGCTGCTTGATTTCTCTGGTTTACTGGAGTTTGTTGAAGTACTATTGATTGAGGATACCTTGCACTACATGTGAGTACATAGTTCCCCTATTTTACTGTTTTCAATTGTTTTGGGGTGATTCATATGTACAAAATGTTTTCAATGTTTAAACGATGATTTCAAAAACGAATAGAACGATTTATACTAAACTATTAATGATTTCGATAATGTGAACGAACTTGTTGCTTGTAGTTACATAACGAATGACATTCATTAGCACTGATCAAGCCGACCAGTAATAGGTTATGGTACCATAGGATCCGACAAATCCCGTTATTGCACTATACCCATGGTTATGTGTGGGTGTTGTGGGTAACGACTGAATCTATAATTATTAACTTACCCTTTGAGGGTTTGTTAATACGAGAAGTGAGGAACGAGGTAGTCGAGTCACGAAGGTTTGAATGTTATTAGCGAGGCGACCATATATAAGTTTTCACAATTAAAACGAGGATGATTTATACGATTTAATCGAGTAAACGATTTGGAAATGATGTTAAAACATTTGGGTAAACAATTGGTTTTTGGCTAGTGTTTAGATAACGGGACGGGTGTAATGTGGTGAGAACATGGTAGATACGCCGATGGTACTTCTTATACATAAGTGTTTTCAACATATTATATACCATGGCGTTATTTAGTTCACTTGGGTAAACGATATTGAAACGATGTCACTCAACGATGTTTTCGAAATAATATACGAGTTTTATTAACGAGTTTATTCGAGATGTTTTACAAGATGGTTTTCTAAAACAAAAAGCTTTTGGGTTAAGAATCGTGGCTACGAAATTTTATAAATTATAACCATCTTGATTTGAGTTGGTTAATCATGTTGCAATATTATACACTTTTTTAAAAACAAGGTTTTCGAGGTATTGCAATATATGTAAACAAGCCATGATTTCGATACTCCTACAAAACCTATGTACTCGCCAACATTTCTTTGCTGACTTTGTTTTTACATATGTTTCAGGTGTTGTTGCTTGAATGACGTTCTAGGATGCATGCGTCACATAGGATCTGGACGAGGCCTTAGTGACTTAAAACAATGATAGTCGATATAAAACTTGTTTGTTATGTGTTAAAACAATGTTAATGTTTAATATTATCAATAAAACGAAACACTTTTTGTATCCATGGTTATGAAACGATAATTCTGTTACAACACTCCCCGACGTTTCCGCCACGCTTTGTTGTTTTACGTGGTCGGGGTGTGACAGAAGAGTTGGTATCAGAGCCAATGGTTATAGGGAATTAGGTTATTAGTAATTCTTTGACCTAGACTATAACTTTTAGGACCCCAACGCAAGTAAACTTTGCGTTTAGATTTTTAAAACAAAATCGTCACCTATCCTTAGGTGATAACCACGATGAGAAACACAATTTTCGAATCCGCTTTGAAAATGAATCATCCATTCTAGGATGATTGATTACTAGGTTTTGAACCCTCTGTTGTAAGGTTTTGAACCCTTACAGTTTAACTCATTTTTGGCTTAGTGCCTTTTCAAAATCTCGTCAAAGTTTAGGTCTAAATAATGTTAACACGTGCAAACTGGAAGAGTGAGTGCCTGTACTCTGAGTTTTCTGTATAAGGCTAGAGTGTTCGTACAAATCCACATAATCGGACCAGTCACTCTTACCTGGGAACTCTTGGGGTGAGTGTTCACTTATAGGCGAGCATGTCTTCGTGATGCATTATTTTTGACCTATTTACTTTGATTAGTCACTGTGTGTCGTTTGTTTGTTCGAGGTAACAAACAAATGATCGCCTTCCTTGTGTTTTGACGATACCTCTTTTGCTTTTCCTAATTATCAACCTCACTCGATTCTCCTGTTTCCTTGTTAGACAATGCCTCCTCGACGTGAAGCACAATCTTTTACTATTGAAGAAATTGCAGCCCTGGTCACTCAGCAAGTGGCTGCTGTGCTTCCTGGTGTTGTGACCCAAGTCCACGAGATATACAACAACAATAATAACAACAACAATGCGCCGTGTAACTTCAAGAGTTTCAATACTGCGAAGCCGCTTAAGTTTACTGGGTCACATGGAGCAACTGCGCTCCTGCAGTGGTTTGAGAGTATCGAGAACACATTCAGACATGTGCAGTGTCCGAATGCGCATAAGGTTGAATTTGCTTCGAGCGTGTTTGAGAAGCGAGCGCTTACCTGGTGGAATGGTATTATGCATGACTGGGGTGCCGAAGTGGCGTTGGCACAAACATGGGAAGAGCTTCGGGCTCTCATGATGAAGGAGTTTTGTCCCCGTCACGAAATTCGGGCTTTGGAGCGAGAGTTTGACGATTTAAAGCAAGATGGGGCTAAACACCGTGCGTACATGGATCGTTTTGAGGAACTCAGTCTATTGTGTCCCACCATGGTTACCCCACTGGAGAAAGCAATCGAGAGATATATCGATGGTCTACCCGATTCTATTCTGGAGATTGTGACCGGTGTTAATCCTACTACCCTTCGTCAAGTAATCGAGTTGTCTGCTACCCTGACTGAGACTCAAGTCAGGAAGGGTAAACTCACCCGCAAGGGTGATAAAAATAAGGCGACTGATTCAGGGAATGACAAGAAAAAGGGTAAGGGTAAGGAAGGTGAGACGTCGAAGAAATCGAGGAAGCGAAAGGGTGCCCAGAATTTTGCTGTTACAGCACAGACTACTCAGAACCCGCAGAACCCACCGGCTCAGCCACCTGTAAAGAAAGCGTATGCTGGTACCGCACCTCATTGTGCATGATGCAACGGTCATCATGTTGCACAGCAAGCTTGTAAGCAATGCACAACGTGTGGTAAACTTGGGCATCTGGCCAACGTCTGTCGTTTGGGTCAGAATCAAGCTGCACAAGTTCAAGCTCCGGGTTAGGGGAATGTTGCGAGATTCCCGCCGGGTTCATGTTTTAATTGCGGATAGTATGGTCACTTCCGCAACAATTGTCCGAGAATAGTGAATGCAAACGCGAATGCTAACGCGAACCCGAATGCGAACGTCAACGTCAATGTGAATCCCGCTCGTGGGCGAGTGTACAATTTGAATGCAAACGAAGCGAGGGCTGACAACGAGGTTGTCAATGGTAAGTTTCTTGTTAACAATCAACCTGCATCTATTCTTTTTGATTCTGGTGCCGATAGAAGTTTTGTTTCATTGTCATTTGAGCCTTTGCTTGCGATACCTAGAACTAAACTGAGGAAACCCTTATCTGTTGAAGTTGCCACTGGTAAACCTCTTATTCTCGATTCTATTATTCTTAATTGTCAGTTGAACCTTGATAACCATCTTTTTCCAATTGACCTCACACCGATGCAACTTGGGAGTTTCGATATTATCGTTGGAATGGATTGGTTAACCAAACACCACGCTGAGGTGGTTTGTTTCGATAAGATTGTTCGTATTCCTTTTTCTTCTGACGATGTTCTGGAAGTTCGTGGCGAAAAACCACCAGATGGTTTGAAGCTTATGTCGTGTATGGAAGCCCAAAGGTATTTGCGAAAAGGATATGTTGCTTTTCTGGCACATGTCACCGAGGAGAAAGACAAGAGCAAGAGTATTCAGGATATTCCGATCGTTCGGGATTATCCAGAGGTGTTTCCTGATGAACTGCCTGGTTTGCCTCCAGTTCGTCAAGTCGAGTTTCATATTAACCTTGTACCAAATGCCAACCCGATTGCAAAAGCACCTTATCGTCTTGCACCGTTGGAGATGCAAGAGTTATCGAAACAACTTCAAGAGTTATCTGATAAAGGATTCATCCGATCGAGCTTTTCACCTTGGGGAGCTCCTGTCCTCTTCGTGAAAAAGAAAGATGGATCTTTTCGAATGTGTATAGATTATCATGAGCTTAATAAGCTCACCATCAAGAATCGATATCCCCTACCTCGAATTGATGATCTCTTCGACCAGCTGCAGGGTGCTTCATGCTTTTCCAAGATCGATCTGCGTTCTGGGTATCATCAACTTCGTGTTCTCGAAGAAGATATTCCCAAAACTGCTTTCCGCACAAGATATGGGCATTACGAGTTCAGTTTCATGCCTTTTGGTTTGACGAATGCTCCAGCTATCTTTATGGACTTAATGAATAGGGTCTGCAAACCTTATTTGGACAAGTTCATTATTGTGTTCATCGACGATATTCTCATTTATTCAAAATCTCGAGCCGAGCACGAGCAACACCTTCGCTTAACATTGGAACTCCTGAAGAAGGAACAACTTTTTTCTAAATTCTCCAAGTGTGAATTCTGGCTTAAAGAAGTTCAATTCTTGGGTCATATAGTCAATGAGCAGGGTATTCATGTGGATCCATCCAAGATTGCTGCTATTAAGGACTGGAATACATCGACGACGCCTACAGATATTCGATCTTTTCTTGGTCTTGCTGGTTATTATCGTCGATTCATTTCAAATTTCTCGAAGATTGTGGTTCCACTCACTGGTTTGACTCAGAAGAATAAGCCTTTTGAGTGGGGACCCAAGCAAGAAGAAGCGTTCCAAACGCTGAAGCAGAAGTTATGTAATGCTCCTGTTCTATCTCTGCCCGACGGAAGCGATGATTTCGTTGTCTATTGCGATGCGTCCAACTTAGGCCTTGGTTGCATCCTTATGCAACGAGGTAAAGTAATTGCATATGCATATAGGCAACTGAAAGTTCACGAGAAGAACTACACGACTCATGATCTTGAGTTAGCAGCTGTGGTTTTCGCACTTAAAATCTGGAGACACTACCTCTATGGAACGAAGTGTGTGGTTTTCACAGACCACAAAAGTCTTCAGCATATTCTTAATCAGAAAGAGTTGAACATGAGGTAACGACGTTAGGTTGAACTCTTAAACGATTATGACTACGAGATTCGCTACCACCCTGGTAAGGCGAATGTTGTAGCCGATGCGCTTAGTCAAAAGGAGCGAGTCAAGCTTCATTCTGTTCGAACACTATCTAATCTTCAATCTCGTGTCCTTCAAGCTCAACAATTTTGTGTTTCACAAAATTTGATAGGTAATGAATTACCACGTCAACTTGAGCTTAAGCTCGAAGCGAAAGACGATGGTTTGCTCTATTTTAAGGATCGATTGTGGATTCCGAAACAAGATGATCTTCGCACTTTAGCGATGGACGAATCACATAAGTCTTGATATTCTGTCCATCCTGGTGCTGATAAAATGTACAAGGATCTTCGTACTAAGATCTGGTGGCCTGGTATGAAGAAAGATGTTGCCTTGTATGTGTCAAAATGCCTAACTTGTCTCAAAGTCAAGGCAGAACATCAACGACCTTCTGGTTTGCTTGTACAACCAGAGATACCGGTTTGGAAATGGGAAAACATTGCCATGGATCTCATTACTAAGTTACCGCGTACGTCTAAAGGTCACGATGCTATTTGGGTTGTAGTTGATCGTTTGACAAAATCTGCTCACTTCTTACCAATCCGTGAGGATTTCTCTGCCGAGAAGCTTGCCAAGATCTATGTAGATGAGATTGTATCACGACATGGTGTTCCTTTAGATATCATTTCCGATCGTGATGCTCGATTTTCATCTTATTTTTGGAAGGCCATGCAATCTGCTTTGGGAACCCAACTGAATCTAAGCACTGCTTATCATCCCCAAACAGATGGCCAATCTGAGAGAATGATTCAAACTTTGGAGGATATGCTTAGAGCATGCGTGATAGACTTTGGTGGTAATTGGGATTCTCATCTGCCACTGATCGAGTTCTCTTACAACAATAGCTATCATGCTAGCATTAAAATGGCACCATTCGAAGCTCTCTACGGTCTAAAATGTCGTTCACCTGTCTGTTGGAACGAGACTGGTGAAGCTCAGCTTACAGGACCTGAGCTCGTTCTGGAAACAACAGACAAAATCAAGAGAATCCGCGATAATCTTGTGACAACGAAAAACCGTCAAAAGAGATATGCGGATCTGCGACGCAAGCCCTTAGAATTTCAAATCGGAGACCGTGTCCTACTCAAGGTGCCACCTTGGAAGGGAGTGGTGAGATTTGGAATGAAAGGAAAACTTGCACCTCGATATGTGGGACCATTTAAGATTGTGGAAATAATTGGAAAGGTTGCCTATCGTCTAGAGCTACCTCCAGAGCTTGGAAATATTCACCAGACTTTTCACATGTCCAATCTGTGAAAGTGTTTAGCTGACGCTGATCTACACATTCCTCTCGACGAGATCCAAATCGATGAAACAATGCACTTTGTCGAGAAACCCGTGGAGATCGTGGACCGTGCTTTCAAACGGTTGAAGAACAAACGGATTCGATTGGTCAAAGTTCGCTGGGAATCCAAACGTGGCCCAGAGTTTACTTGGGAACGTGAGGACCAGATGAAAACGAAATATCCGCATTTGTTTTCACAAGCTTCCTCTAGTTAAAATTTCGGGACGAAATTTCCTGAAGTAGGGGAGACTATGACAACTGTGTTCTGTAATTGGTGTACGATGTAAAACAATGATGATTATTAATAAAACAATCTTCTTTGGTGTTATTATATGTGTTTTGGTGTTATTATATGTGTAATTGTGTTTAGTGATTTTACAATTTGATTTGATTCCAATTTCAAGCTCTAAATAGCTTTCTGGAAGGTTATACGCAAACTGGTGCTTAAACACAGTCAGTATAACGCGACAAACACTCCGGAATAGTGACATAGGCTTAACATACCTTAAATAACCTCCACATAACTTTGAAATAAGTTTTGAATGGTTTGGTGTGTCGAAATCAACTTTGTTCGATCGCAGGGACTATTTGTGTCAAACTGCGAAACTATGCCGATTTGTATAGTAACGAACATTCCGGAACTTGATCATAAGTTAAACATACCCTAAATAACCTTTACATAGCTTAGAAATAGGCTTTGAGGGGTTCGGTATGCTAAAATAAACTTCATGCTCATTCAAGGACTAAAAGCGTCAAAAAGTGCATAAGTTTGCATTTTCGCGCATAACTTACGTTCTGAATACATACGGACATCCAAAAATTTATGTAAGCATTAAAATATTTTATTTTAGTGTTTGGCATGATAAAATTCCATTCGTCGCTTAATTTGGATCGTTTTTGCGTTCGTTACGACTTCCATCGTAATTAAGCGAATAACGCAACCGTACGACCAAACGAACCGACATCCGAGATGTTTTTTAGCATATTTTAAGTTCCCTATACTTTAACTTTATTTTAGAGCCTTGATATGGGGTTAACGGGGCTTAAAAGTGCCAAAAAAATTAAATTTTACAAGTGTGCAGGGACCATTTTTGAAATTTCTGGCAGATTCAATGAACCTAGTCCATTTTGAAGTGTTGATGGTTTTCACCCATGGTTTTGCAAAACCATGGGCTGGTATTCAATGAACATAGTCCATATTAGCGGCTCCCATGGTTTTAGAAAACCATGGGCACACATGTAAGGTCCAGATCAAAGCTCAGTTTTCGAGGAACGATCTTAACGGTTCTAGAAATCTTATATATACCCCATCCATTTCACTTCAAAACCCACAATTTGAAATCTGATTTATGCTCTCTAAGTGGAAGTATATGCTTCCTACCTGAAAGAAAAATCGGAATCAAATCTTGCGGGGACCTTCTGTAAGTGTTCTTTCGTTCTTTTCATTCGTTTTAGCGTTAAAGTCAAACTGCGTTCGACTTTCTGCATTGACCAGTTTATGGTCAATGTGAAGTTCATTTGAACTTCATAACATGAGCGTAATCGCGATGGTTATAGTCCCTAGTGACTATACCTACTGATTACCACGTTATCTAGGCTCAGTGACGAGTCGAAGTTTCGGCCAAAATGGGCATTTACGCGTGTTTTGTAACCAAACTACTTTAGGATATCAAAATCGTTTGTTTTGATATCAAAACCTGTTTTCTAACTTAGTTATGCATGTTTTAACATGCTTAGCTCGTCACTTTTAGTTTAGTGCTTATATAGGGTCGTAAAGGTAAGCGATCTAATCAATCGCTTATACTTTCGAACCTGACCCGTTTGGTCGATCATTTGGATCCGACCAAACACATTAGGTGACCATAGTAGCATAGGGAATAACCTTCTGAGGTTATACCTTATGGTCACCTAGTTTAGATGGTTGTATGATAAGTAGTTTATATGCCTTAGGTAAATGACCAAAATGCCCTTTTCATGCATAATTGGTAATTAAGCATATGTAACCTAAACTTTTGTCACATAACTGATTATACAACATGATTAAACTTGTATAGGCATATAATACTTATCATAGGACTAGTTAGACGTCTCGAACACGCGTTTGCACGCACGACGCGTTAAAGTAGCATAAGCTACCTTAATGGGTCGCGATGGGTCGAAAGCACATAGGTTAGGTTCCGATTTAGGATGTAGGCTTTGTTAAACCATATCACATGAGTTCCAACACTCATTTGGGTTGCAAGACCTCATTACTTCCAATCTTCCGATTTAGGCGCCTATTGTTTGACTAGTGGTTCGATTACTAGGTGCTGCTTGATTTCTCTAGTTTACTCGAGTTTGTTGAAGTACTATTGATTGAGGATACCTTGCACTACATGTGAGTACATAGTTCCCCTATTTTACTGTTTTCAATTGTTTTGGGGTGATTCATATGTACAAAATGTTTTCAAGGTTTAAACGTTGATTTCAAAAACGAATAGAACGATTTATACTAAACTATTAACGATTTCGATAATGTGAACGAACTTGTTGGTTATAGTTACATAACGAATGACATTCATTAGCACTTTACTGTTATTGCACTTTACCCATGGTTATGTGTGGGTGTTGTGGGTAACGACTGAATCTGTAATTATTAACTTACCCTTTGGGGGTTTGTTAATACGAGAAACGAGGAACGAGGTAGTCGAGTCACGAAGGTTTGAATGTTATTAGCGAGGCGACCATATATAAGTTTTCACAATTTAAACGAGGATGATTTAAACGATTTAATCGAGTAAACGATTTGGAAACGATTTGGAAATGATGTTAAAACATTTGGGTAAACAATTGGTTTTTGGCTAGTGTTTAGATAACGGGACGGGTGTAATGTGGTGAGAACATGGTAGATACGCCGCTGGTACTTCTTATACATAAGTGTTTTCAACATATTATATACTGTGGCGTTATTTAGTTCACTTGGGTAAACGATATTGAAACGATGTCACTCAACGGTGTTTTCGAAATAATATATGAGTTTTATTAACGAGTTTATTCGAGATGTTTTACAAGATGGTTTTCTAAAACAAAAAGCTTTTGGGTAAAGAATCGTGGCTACGAAATTTTATAAATTATAACCATCTAGATTTGAGTTGGTTAATCATGTTGCAATATTATACACTTTTTTAAAAACAAGGTTTTCGAGGTATTGCAATATATGTAAACAAGCCATGATTCCGATACTCCTACAAAACCTATGTACTCGCCAGCATTTCTTTGCAGACTTTGTTTTTACGTATGTTTCAGGTGTTGTTGCTTGAATGACGTTCTAGGATGCATGCGTCACATAGGATCTGGATGAGGCCTTAGTGACATAAAACAATGATAGTCGATATAAAACTTGTTTGTTATGTGTTAAAACAATGTTAATGTTTAATATTATCAATAAAACGAAACACTTTTTGTATCCATGGTTATGAAACGATAATTCTGTTACAACACTCCCCGACATTTCCGCCACGCTTTGTTGTTTTACGTTGTCTGGGTGTGACATTGATCATGCTTTAATCAACTCAGAAACAGGCATTGAAACAATGATTCATAATTTCCTATAAATAGCAAGGGGTTTTTCCATTGTTCCTTGCTCATTTCTTCTTCTTCTCATAATCTGCTCTATTGGAGGCTATCACTATTGTTGAAGGCCTCCTACCTGAGCATTCTTAGTCCTCTTTTCAAGCATTGGACTCTTGTAAGTGTTCCTTCATGCTTCTTTAGTTATTAAACAGCGTTTGATTTTCAATTTTGACCATGATTTGGTCAAGACAAAGTTCATTTGAACTTTACAACGTGAGCGTAATCACGATGGTTATAGTCCCTTGTGACTATACCTACTGATTACCACGTTGACTAGTCGAAGTGACAAGTCATAGTTTTGGTCAAAATGCACGATTATGTGCATTTTGTGATGAACTATTTTCCGGTATCAAAACATTTTGTTTTGATATCAAATCAGTTTTCTAACTTAGTTAAACATGTTTTAACATGTTTAACTCGTCACTTTTAGTTTAGTATTTATTTAGGGTTGTAAGTCAGTCGGTCTAAACAACCGCTTAGACTTTCGAACCCGACCCGTTTGGTCGATCATTAGGATTCAACCAAACATATTTTGTGACCATAGTTATATAGGGAATAACCTTCCCAGGTTATACCTTATGGTCAATTAGTAGCAGAAACTACCTTAATAGGTTAAAGTAGCGGAAACTACCTTAACAGGTCATAACGGGTCATAAGCACTTACGATAGTTTCCAAATCCGAATGTAGGCTTCGATAAACCGTATCATATAAGTTCCAACACTCATTTGGTTTACAAGACCTCATTCTACCCAATTTCCCGATTTAGGTCCTGTTTATTAACATAGTGATTCCATACAAGGTGCCACTTGATTCTTTGATTTCTCGAGCTTGGTTAGGTCACTTTCTCAAGGATACTTTGTGACAACTGGCACCGAACTGGTAATTACCGTACACTTTAACTATTAGTTAATGACTGCAATTATGTACTTAATTGTCGGCAATTTCTGAACACATACTAAACAAGTGAATTCATGCACGTTGTATACTACAAAAATATTGCTTTATGCATAAACAAGAGCGTTGTGTCAGTAATACTAGTAAACTCACCGGTAAGACACTTTGTGTCAACATAACTGCAGAAAACAGTCAGACATTAAAATTGGAGCCTAGGTGTAGGTCCAACGACAAGAATGCATTAAAACCCAAGAGTACATACAAGGGTTTAATATATAGACATTACGAAAGCTAAAATACGCACTAAAAAGCACCCGAAACGCACTTTAAGTGCATAATTTTAATAAATTCAGCTCAAATCAGCATTTTAACATATGAATATTTTGCAGAAATTACGTTTTATCATTCAGAATACTTCCCTAAGTGTCGGGAACTGAAAAGGGTACAAAAAGGTACTTAAAAGACACTAAAAAGTGTAATTTAGCACTTTAACGAACCGGTGTCTAACCGAACGACCGGATAATACCCGGAACACAAAAAAAAATATTGCCATAAACATTGTTTATACTTTTCTGAGCTAGTTAGGGTCTCCGAATACCCTAACACCCTTTATATTACATGACACACTAATAACCTACTTAAAAGTCCTAACTAAACATAACTAAATCCTAACTATCCATTTGAAATCCAACCATATACCCCCCCTCATCCGATCGGTTCCGCATGTGGTGACACACCACCCATTTCTTTGATTATTATAATCACTTGTGTTTAGTATCTAGATAGCACATTGTATGTTGGATAATAGTGAATTTGGACTATAAGTAAACTCAAGAGATTATAACCTTCATTTCATCCAACTCCCACCAACTAGCTCTCTCTCTTTCTCTCTTGCCTATCTTCGGCTGAACACAACCATCATCACCATCACTACCTTCAAGTCTTGTTCAACCATTTTACATACGTACCAAGGTGCAAGGTGACATACAAGGAGACCCGGTCCACCTAGTTTACGCCTTGTTTCTTCCCTAGCCTCGAGCTAGTAGTAAGTGTTTCTAAACATCCTCTTGTTCTTGTTTAAAGTGGTTAATAAGAGATTTAACGGATAAAACTCAAGAACACACAAGATCAAAACTAAAAGTCTTGAAAGATTGATGAACTAGATGGATAAAGAGTAACTAATGGTGTAAATCTTGTGAAACTTGTCTAGTTGTGAGTATGTGATGTTGTTTGTTACTAGAAGTGGGATGGATCATCATCTAACCATACTAGATTATGTTCGAGAACATGAACTAGTAGTATGTTAGTATTAGAAATGTAAAAGATGATGAAACCATCCACCGTGAACTTGAAACTTGAATAAAAATAATTTTTCTTGTAAAATGAAGTTGTAAACTTGTGGATCTAAAGACCTACAAGTGGTTTTTCGGAAGAACCAAGCAAACATATTAGTTTTGTTAAAACCCGGATCTTATCCGAACTAAAAGCATTTTTAGTAAATAAACAAGTGTCCAAACACTTGTGTAACAAGGAAGTTCAACAAAGAAATATTTTTGTGAACCTTGACTAAGAAGTTGTGAAACTTCATATTCTTTAAAAATAAAGTTTTTAAGAAGCTAAACTTATTTTTAAAGGTAACAAGACTTACCAAATGTGCTAGTAAGTTACTACATATTTTTACAAACTTTCAAGTTCATAAGTTTGTGGTATATGCTTGTTTTGACAAGTTTGGTAAATAAAGATTATGTTGTTGATATTGTGTTGATTTTAAAAGAAAATAAACACATGTTTTGAAAACATGGGAAACCTCCATTTTTAGGGGAAACTCTGCCAAAATTTTTATAAATTTTGACACTTAGAAAAATATAAGTTTTTGAGAAACTTATTCCCTAAAAATGTATTTAAAAATGTTACCAAGGTTTCCCTAATTTTTGGTGATAAGAAATGAGGATTTCTTCAAGATTAAAATTTATGTTAAGTATGTATATTTTTGAGAAAAATATATATTATTTGATCACCAACTTTTGTGCTAAGTGTATATAGTATGTGTTATACGTGCTAGTGTATTAAGACTTAAAAATACACTAAATACTCATGAGAAGTATAAACACAAAAATACACATACAACATACAAGCTACATAATTCGGGTGCAAAGTGCAAAACACGAGATACTTATATTAATTTTGAGAAAATAATATAAGTAAGATACTTAGTTAAAAATATAAAATATTTTTAATACAACAACACAAATACAAAAGAGAATGACTGTACTTGTGCGACGCAAGTCTAGTGACTAACGTTAAGAAAACGCGTATAGGTTACGACGTTAATTAAGCAAATCCGGTGAAGTTTACGACGCAAGGAACGCAAAGTTGTGAGTTCATGCTCCCCCTTTTCTTTTAACTGTTTTCAGTTTTATAACTTCGGGGGTGAAATACATGTACAAATATTACTATGTTTACAAATGGTATCATAACAAGAAGCACACTGGGTGAGAACGAGTACCTATTGTGACGAGATATAAGAATACAAGAAGCGCACTTGGTGAGGACGAGTACCAAGTATGATGCGTTATAAGAAATGATACGAGAAATCGTGACACGAATAGGGTACATAAGCACCATTAATCAACAATATACCTAGACCGCATAACAAAAGGTTAGATCTAACGGGTGCCGGACAGCCACACTCTCGGTGAGGGCGAGTATCGAGTAGTGCTTTTGTGTCTCAGAATATGCCAACTAAATGCCTAAGGTTTGGTGACTTCCTATGCCGTGTCACATGTTAATGGCTTTGCAACCCATTAACAGTCCTGATACTTACAGGAATACTTTATTTACATAAAATTCATACCATACTAAAACTTGAATTATACTTGAAGTACGTGGGGTACTCAAGAAAACGGGAATTATACTTGAGTACGTGGGGTACTCAAGAAAAACTTGAATTATACTTGAGTACGTGGGGTACTCAAGAAAAACTTGAATTATACATGAGTACGTGGTGTACACATGGATACTTGATTTATATATGAAAACTTGATTTATACATGACACAAACTATGTTTTCATACAAAGTATACAAACGTGAAATACAAAAAAAAATTGCATGAATTCACACCAACATTATGTTGACGTTTTTCCAAAACTCACATGTATTTCAGGTAACTAGGATGGATGTGCGCGTGGTCTTACTCATGCTCGTGGATGTCGCTTTGTTTATCTTTAAATAAAGTTGTGACTTTTAAGACTATATGTTATCTCGTGTTGTAAACACTTGACATATGTTTTCAGTAATGTAATATTTGAAGTTATTTTTGAGCAAGTAGTATGTTTACTCTTCGTATGCAATGAGAACCTTTCATGATCACACCTCGTGCTTCCGCCGCAGAAAGGGGTGAGACAGATTGGTATCATAGCTGCGATTGTAGTGAACCAGGATTCCTTCTCGAGTCTAGTCTACAATCTCTAGGATCCTTTCACGAAAACAATTTTTCAAAGAGTTTTCATTGCATAAAACTGGCACACCCTGGCTTTGCGGAAGCGTGGTTATTTTGGTGTGACTTCTTTATACCATAGCTTAACCATAACAAGCTATATGAAATAAAAACCATGCAAGATCATTCATTAAAATAAGTTTGAAGAGTAAAGAACCACATCATTGTATTAACGGATATCACATCCTAACAAACATAGACAGTGTTCAAAAGACACATCACCAACAAGAAATAAACACAGCTTAAGAACTGTGACTCGTTCAGGAAAAAGTCACATCCCTTAAACTCGGATGACCTCGAAACTAATGCAGCGGGAAAACGTGTCATACCGCGCCAGATCCTTTAATTCCCTGAAATACATGTAAGTTGAAAAATCAACAATAATGTTGAGCGAGTTCATGTGTAAGTGAGTATGTATAAACCTTTGTAAACAAGTCTGTATGTATGAAAATCCCTCGTATGTAGCAATTAAGGAAAAAGAGATCGATTATTGTGTAGCTAATACATTAATAAGTGACATGGACTAGGAAGCACTCAAACCTGTAACGTGTATTTTATACCGGTCCTTCCGGCGGAACGACATAGTCACCACATGCAGCCGCACGCTGGCCCATGTGTGGGGCTCGCAACACCCGATAGATCTATCACTCATGCCTCTCGGTCCTTATACAAGGATTAATGGTCTTACGATAATAGCATATCCATTCACGTGATCTAGTAGTAAGTTCCTTAGCTAATCATACCGTGTATAAAACGTTTGTAGTAAATGTAACATGTATTTCACCCCCACAGTTTAAAAACTGAAAACAGTTAAGAGAAAAGGGGGAGCATGAACTCACAGTGGTGCGTCTCTACCAAGTATATCTCCTGATCAAGCAGCTGTGAGACGACCTACACGTACTAACTCTATTAGACGGATGGCCGTGCCTTAGCTTAAGGTTTAAGTTTTTGGGAAATAGTTAGACAACTATTTCGTGTTTATATTTTTGTAAATACTTGGTAATTATTCTCCTTCCCAAGGATGGGGGATTTAATACATGCGTGTTCGTAAAATTCGAAATACATTATTAAGTCTCAGTTAATATATTTTATTTCTTACTTCAAAATAAAAATATTCTTCCCAAAAATATTATATTTTAATACATATGATTTTCCCAAAATAATACCTTGACAAAAATACGCGTTCATAAATATTTTCTTAAAATGCGTAAGTTACGTTTTAAGGGTCGGGTGGTATTAACTATACCGTTGTAACTTAAATATTTATCGTGAAGGCGTTCGGATTATTTTGGAATCATTAGCATTCGGTAATATTGTTTTTACCCTAAAAATAATATTTGTATAGTTCACCAAACAATCATAGAAATTCACAAGTGTTGTTATGAAAATATATACTAAGTATATATTTATTAAGTTTTATTTTGTGAAATCCCACCTCCGATATTTTGTAAATATAGTCGTGGCGAAATCTATAATTCGAAAATAAGTCTAAAATGTATTTACAACACTTGTAGTGAAAATATTCCCAAGTGTTAGGTTTTTAGAAAAATTTTGCCAGAGTTTCCCCTGTAACTGGAGGTGGCCACGCTTTCAAGCGTATCATTTTCTTTTACAAATCAAACCAACAATTTTCTTATTCAATCAAAACAATGTTCAAAGCATCAAACTAGTCAATATATATGTAAATCGCAAGAATTACATGAACTTGTGGTTTATCAAAAAATGTGTAGTAAAGCTCCTTACTTTTAGTGTATCTTTATATAAATCCATCCGGTTTCGTAAAAGCCTCGCTTTTAAAGAAATTCCATCTTTACAACTTCTTGTAAGATTTGACAAAACTAGTTCTTTGTCGAAACTTAGTGTTACACAAGTGTTTACACACTTGTGTGTTTGCTAAAATCATTCTTGTTCATGTAAGATCCGGTTTTAGAAAGTATGATTCCTTTGACACTTGGTCCCTTGAAAATACCATTTGTAGATCCATAGATCTACTAGTTTAAAACACTATTTCGTAAGTAAAATCATTTTTACACAAGTTCAAGTTCCTCGTGTGGTAGAGTTTCATCACTTAACCCTTGTTACACTTAAACAAGCTCTATGTCATGATCCATGATCATGACCAATCCGGGTTAAACGATGATCCGAGCTACCACAACATAGATCGGGCCCAAATAATTACACAAAACAAACCCTACATGATTTACACAACAATCAAGCTTTTATCCAACATTTTTAGCATTTTTAGTAGACTTTTTCATATCATTTTGCATGTTCATGGATTTTAACCGACAAAGTTCTTTTTAACCACTTTAAAATAGATCAAGAGTGTGTTTAAAGCAACTTACTACTAGCTCGAGGCTAGGGAAGAAACTAGTCGAAGTTCGGGTGGATAAAAGCAATGTAGTGAGGTCCTTCGCGTTCCGAATGCACCAAGCCTCCTCGTATGAGATCCTTAACACTTGTATATACTTGAAATGGCTTGATCAAGATCGAAAAGTGGTTGGATGGGGCTTGGGGGTTTCGGCCGAAAGTGAGCAAGGAGAGGGAGAGAGTAGTGTTGATTTGTTAAGTGGTGAAATGAACATGATGGACTTAAGCTTATACTTATAGACAAAGTCTTTCTAATTATCCAAGGTATTTTGTGTCTAGATGATATTAGACACATGAGATTATAATATTCAAAAGTTGTAAGTACATGTTCCCTTGGGGAACCGAACTCGTGAAGGGGGGGGGGGGTATTTGGTTAGATTGTAACTAAATGGTTAAGATCTAGTTAGTTAATTAGGAGGTTAACTTAGTTACTAGCATGTAGTAAGTTGTAACGGGTGTTAGGGTATTCGGGGACCCTAACTGGCTCAGAAAAAGAAAAACAGTGTTATTGGCAATATTTTTAGGTTCCGGGTAAAGTCCGGTTGTTCGGTTGGATAGAGATGCGTTAAAGTGCTTAACAAAGCTTTAAAGTGTCGTTATTATTATTTTTAGTGACACAACTTATTCCCGACACTTTGGAAAGTGTCTAGTAATATTTTTCTCATGTTTTGGCACTTTATTAGGTAGCTAAATGCTGAATTTTTTTTTATTAAAGTGCTGAATTTGGTACTTAAAGTACGTTTTAGGCACATCCGGTCACTGTAATCTCATCCCTAGTGACGCAGTTCTACAACCCTTATATCCCTACACTCACCACTAGTGTAGCAAACTATCTCAGGCTCTTACAGGCCTTAGAGGCAGTACCTGCCTGGTGCTAGTTATGACAGCACGTTTAATAGGTTATCCGTTCATTGTGCTACTGTGCTTTTGGTGCTTCGAGGTTATCACAAAGGTGCTGTAAGCAAAACATGGAGTGACAGCAAGTAAAGTATGATGCAAGTAAGTACATGTATCAGTATTCAAGTAGCAGTTTATCCACAAGTTCAAATAAGCACAGTAATTAAGCAGTAATTAATTATTAATTAAGTCGTACGGATACCTGGTTTAGTGAGGGTTGTCACATTCTCCCCCCGTTAGAAAAATTTCGTTTCGAAATTTTAAGTTCTGCTTCTAGGTGCAGGGTTCTTGGGAAATAGGTGGGGGTATTTCTCTTTCATCCGGTCCTCACGCTCCCAGGTGTATTCAGGACCATGTCTGGCATTCCAACGAACCTTGACGAGCTTGACACTGCTCCGGCGGGTCTCGTTTACTTTCCAATCCGTAATCTCAACAGGTTCTTCAACGAAATGGAGCGTGTCGTCAACATGAATCTCGTCGGTGGGAATGACAACGGTATCTTGAGTTGGACTTTTCTTCAAGTTGGATACATGAAACGTATCATGAACTCCATTCAGTTCAGCAGGCAAATCCAACTTGTACGCTACTAACCCAATCTTTTCCAAAATTCTGAACGGACCAATATACCGCGGATTCAACTTTCCACGCTTCCCGAAGCGTGCCACTTCCTTCCAGGGTGATACTTTCAACAAAACCATATCACCTACTTCAAACTCTAGAGGTTTCCTTCTACGGTCCGCATAACATTTCTGACGATCACGAGCCGCCTTGATGCGATCTCGGATCTGTGCAATCTTATCTGTGGTTTCCTGGACCACATCGGGACCAACCAATTGTCTATCACCCACGTCAGACCAACAAAGCGGTGATCTGCACTTGCGGCCATATAGTGCTTCAAATGGCGCGGCACCAATACTGGTGTGGTAGCTGTTGTTGTATGAAAATTCGACCAATGGTAATTGTTTATCCTCGATACCGCCCAAATCCATAACACATGCTCTCAGCATATCCTCCAATGTTTGTATCGTTCGTTCGCTTTGTCCGTCGGTCTGTGGGTGAAATGCAGTGCTTAGATTTAATTGCGAGCCAAAAGCTTCTTGGAAGGATTTCCAAATCCTTGATACGAACCTTCCGTTTCTATCAGAGATAATCGAGAGAGGCACTCCATGGCGTGTAACAATTTCTCTCATGTAAATTTCAGCTAATTTGCTCGTGTTATCCTTTTCTCTGATAGGTAAGAAGTGTGCTGATTTTGTTAATCGGTCCACTATTACCCAAATAGTGTCATGACCTCTTGGCGTTCTTGGCAACTTTGTTATAAAATCCATGGAAATCTGTTCCCATTTCCACTTGGGAATCTCAGGTTGTTGCAGAAGTCCTGAAGGCTTCTGGTATTCCGCTTTCACGTTAGCGCACGTTAGACACTTGCTCACATAAACAGCAACATCACCCTTCATCCTAGGCCACCAATAGTAATCCTTGAGATCTTGGTACACCTTATCCGCTCCTGGATGGATAGAGTACCGCGATTTGTGAGCTTCATCAAAAACAACTTTCCTTAAACCACCAAACAGAGGAACCCAAATCCTTTTCTCAAAACATAACGTTCCTTTCTCGTTTGGCACCAATAACTTCTCCATCCCACGGAGATATTCTTCTTCAAGATTTCTTTCCTTAAGAGCTTCTTTCTGCGCGGCACGAATGCGTAAGGAAAGATCGGTTTGGATAATCATTTCTAAAGCCCTAACCCTTATGGGCTTAATCCTCTCTTTTCGACTTAGGGCGTCGACGACCACATTCGCCTTCCCTGGATGATACTTTATCTCGCAATCGTAATCATTTAACAACTCAACCCATCGTCTTTGTCTCATATTCAACTCCTTCTGGTTGAATATGTGTTGTAGGCTCTTATGATCTGTAAAAATTGTACATTTCGTACCATATAGGTAGTGTCTCCAGATATTTAATGCAAATATCATTGCGCCTAGCTCCAAATCGTGCGTACTTTCAACTGACGTGACGCGTAAGCTATGACCTTCTGGTGTTGCATCAACAAGCAACCCAATCCTTGACGTGAGGCGTCACAGTATACCACGAAATCATCTGTACCCTCTGGTAGTGCTAAGATCGGCGCATCACAAAGTTTGTTCTTCAATAACTGAAACGCTTCTTCCTGTTTGATTCCCCAATCAAACTTCTTATCCTTTCTGGGTGAGGAGCGTCAATGGTTGAGCGATCTTCGAAAAATCCTCAATGAACCTTCGATAGTAGCCAGCCAACCCAAGAATTGTCGAATCTCGGTTGGCGTCTTTGGCGTTTCCCAATTCTTGATCGCTTCGATCTTGGTTGGATCCACATGGATTCCATCTCCATTCACCACGTGTCCAAGGAATTGGTCTTCACGTAGCCAAAATTCGCACTTAGAGAATTTGGCATACAGCTGTTCTTTCTTCAGCAGCTCCAAAATAGCTCTTAGATGCTGTTCGTGCTCAGCCTTTGTCCTTGAATAAATCAAAATATCGTCGATGAATACAATCACGAACTTACTGAGATACGGCTTGCAGACTCGGTTCATTAGGTCCATAAAAACAGCAGGCGTGTTTGTCAACCCAAACGGCATAACTAGGAACTTGTAATGTCCATAACGAGTTCTGAAGGCTGTTTTCGGGATACTCTCCTCTTGTATCCTTAGCTGATGGTATCCAGATCGAAGATCGATCTTTGAATAAAAGCTTGAACCTTGCAGTTGATCAAACAGATCATCAATTCTTGGCAGAGGATATCTATTCTTGATGGTCAGCTTGTTCAGCTCCCGGTAGTTGATGCACATTCGAAAACTACCGTCCTTCTTCTTGACAAACAAGATCGGAGCTCCCCAAGCGAGAAGCTTGGTTGGGTAAATCCCTTGTCTAACAACTCTTGAAGTTGTGTCGACAATTGTTGCATCTCAGACGGGGCATGTCTATAAGGTGCCTTAGCCACAGGCGCGGCGCCTCGGACCAAATCGATGTGAAACTCCACTTGCCTCTGAGGTGGCAGTCCAGGCAAGTCCTCCGGGGAGACTTCCGGATACTCCCTCATGACAGGGATGTCTTCGATCTTCGGTTCTGCAGCTTTCTTGTCTACCATGTGTGCTAAGAATGCAACACATCCCTTCTTCAAGCACTTTCTAGCTTTTAGACAGCTAATAATTCTCAGCGGCTTATCATGCTTCTCTATGTGCACTATGATGGTTTCTTCATCCGTCATTGGGATGCGGATGGTCTTCCCATGGCAAATGATCTCGGCTTTGTTACTCGATAGCCAATCCCTTCCCACTACCACATCAAAGCTTCCCAACTCGACAGGTAGTAAATCTAGTGTAAACTCGTGCCCTCCTAGTTTAATCACACATCCTCGGACAACTTCACTGGTCTCAACTAGTTTCCCATTTGCTAATTTGATGGAGTACGGAACATCTAACTTACTAGGCGTCAACCCAAGTATATTCTTAAACTCTAATGACACGAAACTATAATCGGTACCAGTATCAAACAAAACAGATGCAAAGTGTTGGCTTATCGGGAACGTACCAGTGACAACGCTTGGATCCTGGCGCGCTTCCCTTGTGCCGATGTTGAATACTCTCCCACGAGTTTGATCCAGTTTCGGGCTTTCCTTCTTGAAGTGCCCAATTTCCCCACAGTTACAGCATCCTGGCCCTCGGCCTTTCCCATTCCCAGTTTGATTCGCAACATTTCCACGGTTTCCGTTTCCGTTACCTCCTCGATTGATGTTCCTATTACCAGAACCTCCTTTGCCACCCCGGCCATTACTAACCCAACAAGTATCCTTCAAATGACCATTCTTCCCACAAGCTTCACATGTTTTCTGTCCACATCGGCCAGAATGATGACGCTGGCATGTGTTACACTTGGGCAGAGTGCCCATATAACCCTTTCTTTTGTTCTCATTATTCGTTCGGGTACCCTCAGTGAGCTTCCTTTTGTTCTTTCCGGGTGACTCTACCTGAGTCTCCTTCTTCTTGGCAGGGTTTGTAAGTTTTTCTAGTCTAAGTGCCTCCATATCTTACTTGCAGCATCAGTTGTTGGTGATGTTGATGCTATCATCAAGCTCACGACTTGAGGCGCCAGTTCCCAAATGAATTGTTCCAATTTCTTCAGTTCTGGTTTTACCAGGTACGGAACAATTCGTGACAGATCATGAAGTCGTTGCACGTACTCCAACACCTTCGGACCTTCCATCATCAGGCTCCGAAATTCATCTTCCCATTCTGGGTTTCCGTCTGGGAGCAATACTTCTTATGCATCATTCCTTTCAGCTCACCCCATGTTAACGCATATACTGCAACAGCGCCCTTTATACGAATCTGAAGATTCCACCATAATCGAGCCTCATCTAGAAGCAGCACAGAAACGTATGGAACTTGTTGTTCCGGCGTACAACCACTCACTTGAAAGATGGAATCCATTCTTTCGATCCACTTTACAAAGGCTATACACCTCCAGTGCCGTCGAACTTTGGAGGCTCGTGGTTGAGGAAGTGCCAGTAGGTACAGCCATGAGGTGGATTGTTGTTGCCGGTATTGCCAGAATTACTTCAGCTAGTTCCTCCTTGAGAGGCGGCGTATTGCGCGATGGCAGCCGCGATGACCTGCTGAAGCTCTGCCTCATTGGTAGGCATTCGTGTTTGACGTCTCGGCGGCATCCTCTAAAAGATGGTTCACGTTGGTCAGGTCATAGTAAGTAGAGTGTACGTAAGTATACGACAATATCAACACATAACATCTCATGTTATAAATAAATCAATCACATAACATCTCATGTTATAAATAAATCACCCATACTGATAGCCTCTGCAATGGTTGAGGGCTTCGAGGTAGTAACCATACCCCTGATCTGGGGTGCAAGTGTCCAAATAAATCGTTCAATCCTTTTGAACTCTGGTTTGACTAAGTAGGGGACGACCCTAGACAAGTCGTGAGATTGCTGGACGTATTTAGGAATCTTTGGTCCGTCCATTTTCAATTCCAGAACTCCGCGTCAAGCTTCTGGATTTCAGCCCTAGAACAGTATTTCTTCTCCATCATTTCCTTGAGCTCATCCCAGCTCAGTGCATAAGCAGCATTTGTACCAAGGGTCTGAACCTGAAGGTTCCATCTTGAGAGTGTGTCATCTAGAAATAACCCCGAGGTATAGGTAACACTCTGTTGGGGTGAACCGTTACTCTTTCTTAGAATGGAGTCAATCCTTTCGGACCAACGAACAAATGCAACGGCGCCTCCTATTCCGTCAAAGTTCAAAGGCTTGCAGTTCAGGAACTACTTATAGGTGCAGCCAGTTGGAGGGTTATTTCCAGTAATGCCATCGCTGTGCTTAGAGCGGAGGGCTTCATGTCGTGCATTTGCCTGTGAGATGCGTTCTTGCAGCTCGGCTTCTGTCCTTGGCAACGTACTGGTGTTTGTGTCACGTCTGGGTGACATTCTCTTTTGTCGAAGTGGTGTGAAGCGGGTTAGACAATGTTTCAATTGTCTATGAGATATATAGCACCATAAGCCATCATGTAATCACCCAATTTCACACGCAAATATACTCAATGTATGAGTGGGGGAATAAATTTCTGAGCCTTCACATAGGCTTGCCAATTTGGCTTGTTGCTTGTAATAGAATGAACTCTAGGCTACATCGCCTCGCCTTGGTCATTCGTGTTTTAGATATTTCCTGCTACATTGGTTTTCATTAGCTTGACCCGCAGAGTCCACCAGGATTTCTGTGCACTACAAGTCATTATTACGTGGGCCCCCGTAATAATAAATTGTCTTGCACAGTTACCCCAAATTTTCTCTCGTCCAAGCAGATGATCAATCAAGGAGCAACAGCAGGTGCATCGGCATGAACAGGGTCATGCTCCAATGCGGGGTCAGGAGCAACGCCTGGCTCAGGGGCCACGGCTGGCTCCGGATCAACAAACTCCACCTCAAAATCAGCTGGATCAACAAACACTAGGGTTACAGGATCCTTCAAGGGCTGGTCTAAGTGTACGAACTCAATGTCATGGTCTGGATCAAAAACCAGGTGGAAAAACAGGATCATCCTCGATATCGTGATCAAACTCAAAGTTGTGTGCGGGAACTGGTGCAGCTGATGACGCCATATCAGGGTCGGCGTCGTGTGTGTGGTGCTGCACTCCCGGTGTATGCAAAGATGCGGACGTCACAGACTCAAATGAGTCTGGGACAGGGGAAAGGGCATGAGCCTCCTCTGCAGGAGCGTCAGAAAGCAGTAGGCTATCACCAACAGCAATAGGGCCTCGTCCTCAAGTGTGTCCTCCTCTAATAGATCGACATCGTCAGACAACGTCGGGGGGGGGCATATCAACAACGGGATAAGCGACAAAGGGCACAGGAGTAGGGATCACCGCGAGTGGTAAATCCCCAACAAGATGGCCATCAGCAGGCTCTGCTATGACATCAGGCATTGCAAAGGGGTGAAAGTCGTCCTCATCTGTGCTGGTCGTATCGGAAGTGTACACCTCGTGCTCCGATGAAACTATGTCGCCTGATACTATGGTCGTGGGATCTGTAGTGTCCGACTCTCCAGTATCTGAAGAGGAAGCCATGTCGTTTGTAATACAACAGACAAATATGTACAAATAATCAATCATATAATCAGATAAGCACATTAGTCACCAAGTAAGCAATCAATAATTCTCCTAGTCCCACTAGCCTCCCGGCCTCGCAGACTGATCTTCCTAGTCCCACTAGCCTCCCAGCCTCTCAGACTGCTCTTCCTAGTCCCACTAGCCAATTCTCCCAGCCTCTCAGACTGCTCTTCCTAGTCCCACTAGCCAATTCTCCCAGCCTCTCAGACTGCTCTTCCTAGTCCCACTAGCCAACTACCTCGGTCTCCTGGACCGAGCCTCGGTCTTCCAGACCGAGTCTCAGCCTCCCAGACTGAGCCTATAAATAATAAATAAGTGTGCTCAACATTTGTTTGTAAAAAGTTTTGGATCTGGACTTAAGTGGTATGCAGTGTAAAAATGTTTTCGTGAGAGCCCTAGTGATCATAGTCTAGACTCGAGAAGGAATCCTAGTTCGCTATGATCAGAGCTCTGATACCAAGCTGTCACACCCTGGCTTTGCGGAAGCGTGGTTATTTTGGTGTGACTTCTTAATACCATAGCTTAACCATAACAAGCTATATGAAATAAAAACCATGCAAGATCATTCATTAAAATAAGTTTGAAGAGTAAAGAACCACATCATTGTCTTAACGGATATCACATCCTAACAAACATAGACAGTGTTCAAAAGACACATCACCAACAAGAAATAAACACAGCTTAAGAACTGTGACTCGTCCAGGAAAAAGTCACATCCCTTAAACTCGGATGACCTCGAAACTAATGCAGCGGGAAAACGTGTCATACCGCGCCAGATCCTTTAATTCCCTGAAATACATGTAAGTTGAAAAATATACAATAATGTTGAGCGAGTTCATGTGTAAGTGAGTATGTATAAACCTTTGTAAACAAGTCTGTATGTATGAAAATCCCTGGTATGTAGCAATTAAGGAAAAAGAGATCGATTAATGTGTAGCTAATACATTAATAAGTGACATGGACTAGGAAGCACTCAAACCTGTAACGCGTATTTTATACCGGTCCTTCCAGCGGAACGACATAGTCACCACATGCAGCCGCACGCTGGCCCATGTGTGGGGCTCGCAACACCCGATAGATCTATCACTCATGCCTCTCGGTCCTTATACAAGGATTAATGGTCTTACGATAATAGCCTATCCATTCACGTGATCTAGTAGTAAGTTCCTTAGCTAATCATACCGTGTATAAAACGTTTGTAGTAAATGTAACATGTATTTCACCCCCGCAGTTTAAAAACTGAAAACAGTTAAGAGAAAAGGGGGAGCATGAACTCACAGTGGTGCATCTCTACCAAGTATATCTCCTGATCAAGCAGCTGTGCGACGACCTACACGTACTAACTCTATTAGACGGATGGCTGTGCCTTAGCTTAAGGTTTAAGTTTTTGGGAAATAGTTAGACAACTATTTCGTGTTTATATTTTTGTAAATACTTGGTAATTATTCTCCTTCCCAAGGATGGGGGATTTAATACATGCGTGTTCGTAAAATTCGAAATACATTATTAAGTCTCAGTTAATATATTTTATTTCTTACTTCAAAATATAAATATTCTTCCCAAAAATATTATATTTTAATACATATGATTTTCCCAAAATAATACCTTGACAAAAATACGCGTTCATAAATATTTTCTTAAAATGCGTAAGTTACGTTTTAAGGGTCGGGTGGTATTAACTATACCGTTGTAACTTAGATATTTATCGTGAAGGCGTTCGGATTATTTTGGAATCATTATCATTCGGTAATATTATTTTTACCCTAAAAATAATATTTGTATAGTTCACCAAATAATCATAGAAATTCACAAGTGTTTTTATGAAAATATATACTAAGTATATATTTATTAAGTTTTATTTTGTGAAATCCCACCTCCGATATTTTGTAAATAAAGTCGTGGCGAAATCTATAATTCGAAAATAAGTCTAAAATGTATTTACAACACTTGTAGTGAAAATATTCCCAAGTGTTATGTTTTTAGAAAAATTTTGCCAGAGTTTCCCCTGTAACTGGAGGTGGCCACGCTTTCAAGCGTATCATTTTCTTTTACAAATCAAACCAACAATTTTCTTATTCAATCAAAACAATGTTCAAAGCATCAAACTAGTCAATATATATGTAAATCGCAAGAATTACATGAACTTGTGGTTTATCCAAAAATGTGTAGTAAAGCTCCTTACTTTTAGTGTATCTTTATATAAATCCATCCGGTTTCGTAAAAGCCTCGCTTTTAAAGAAATTCCATCTTTACAACTTCTTGTAAGATTTGACGAAACTAGTTCTTTGTCGAAAATTAGTGTTACACAAGTCTTTACACACTTGTGTGTTTGCTAAAATCATTCTTGTTCATGTAAGATCCGGTTTTAGAAAGTATGATTCCTTTGACACTTGGTCCCTTGAAAATACCATTTGTAGATCCATAGATCTACTAGTTTAAAACACTATTTCGTAAGTAAAATCGTTTTTACACAAGTTCAAGTTCCTCGTGTGGTAGAGTTTCATCACTTAACCCTTGTTACACTTAAACAAGCTCTATGTCATGATCCATGATCATGACCAATCCGGGTTAAATGATGATCCGAGCTACCACAACATAGATCGGGCCCAAATAATTACACAAAACAAACCCTACATGATTTACACAACAATCAAGCTTTTATCCAACATTTTTAGCATTTTTAGTAGACTTTTTCATATCATCTTGCATGTTCATGGATTTTAACCGACAAAGTTCTTTTTAACCACTTTAAAATAGATCAAGAGTGTGTTTAAAGCAACTTACTACTAGCTCGAGGCTAGGGAAGAAACTAGTCGAAGTTCGGGTGGATAAAAGCAATGTAGTGAGGTCCTTCGCGTTCCGAATGCACCAAGCCTCCTCGTATGAGATCCTTAACACTTGTATATACTTGAAATGGCTTGATCAAGATCGAAAAGTTGTTGGATCGGGCTTGGGGGTTTCGGCCGAAAGTGAGCAAGGAGAGGGAGAGAGTAGTGTTGATTTGTTAAGTGGTGAAATGAACATGATGGACTTAAGCTTATACTTATAGACAAAGTCTTTCTAATTATCCAAGGGATTTTGTGTCTAGATGATATTAGACACATGAGATTATAATATTCAAAAGTTGTAAGTACATGTTCCCTTGGGGAACCAAACTCGTGAGGGGGGGGGGGGTATTTGGTTAGATTGTAACTAAATGGTTAAGATCTAGTTAGTTAATTAGGTGGTTAACTTAGTTACTAGCATGTAGTAAGTTGTAACGGGTGTTAGGGTATTCGGGGACCCTAACTGGCTCAGAAAAAGAAAAACAGTGTTATTGGCAATATTTTTAGGTTCCGGGTAAAGTCCGGTTGTTCGGTTGGATAGAGATCCGTTAAAGTGCTTAACAAAGCTTTAAAGTGTCGTTATTATTATTTTTAGTGACACAACTTATTCCCGACACTTTGGAAAGTGTCAAGTAATATTTTTCTCATGTTTTGGCACTTTATTAGGTAGCTAAATGCTGAAATTTTTTTTTTTATTAAAGTGCTGAATTTGGTACTTAAAGTACGTTTTAGGCACATCCGGTCACTGTAATCTCATCCCTAGTGACGCAGTTCTACAACCCTTATATCCCTACACTCACCACTAGTGTAGCAAACTATCTCAGGCTCTTACAGGCCTTAGAGGCAGTACCTACCTGGTGCTAGTTATGACAGCACGTTTAATAGGTTATCCGTTCATTGTGCTACTGTGCTTTTGGTGCATTGAGGTTGTCACAAAGGTGCTGTAAGCAAAACATGGAGTGACAGCAAGTAAAGTATGATGCAAGTAAGTATATGTATCAGTATTCAAGTAGCAGTTTATCCATAAGTTCAAATAAGCACAGTAATTAAGCAGTAATTAATTATTAATTAAGTCGTACGGATACCTGGTTTAGTGAGGGTTGTCACAAAAACGTCCCGCGACATCCACTACCTGAAACTATCTTCAATAGTCTAGAAAAGACACCACGAGACTTAGGGTGCACAGAAGTAGCACTTGTCTTTATCTGAGAAATTACTTGCAATTATGTGTGATAATTAGCATATACTAGAAGTAGAATGTCACAAGTATACGTGACTTTATCTGAAAGTGATGGCCCATCTGAAGGAAGAAATACGAGGATGAAACGAACTGTGCGGACTGTGCAAGGAGTTACGTAATTATGGATGCATACATAATTATGGGATTCAGTGCACAGAAACTACAGCAAGTCTTGTCACGTATAGATTCCCTCAGTGCAAGCCTACTAAGTACTCTGCTAGAGTAATAATTGTTTGATGTCACTTATGTGGTATATACCTGTGAATATATATACTACTAATGTCTAGTATGACGATATCAAACAAATGTTTAACCCTGTTGTGTTTTGTTCTGTCAGAACATGGCACCCAGGAAAGCTGTGAATGCTCGCAATGATGATCAACCTCCTCCTCCCCCACTGCCAAGAACTGCTGAAGAGCTGAACGCTCTATTGGAAGAAAGGATCTCCGCTGCTATCGCCCAGTACGAGGCGAACCGTACTCAAGACAATGGAGGACCAAGCAACGCTAGACGTAACGGGCACGGAGATTCGTCTGGAGGCAATGCAGTTCAAGGCTGCAATTTCAAGCAGTTTCTCGACTGCAAGCCGATGAACTATGACTGCACAGGAGGTGCGGTAGCATTTGTGCGCTGGACGGAGAAGACTGAAGCTACTATCCATATGAGCAAGTGTACCGCGGATCAGCAAGTCACCTTTGCTACTGGGTTGTTTGTCGATGAAGCTCTGACTTGGTGGAACTTGCAAGTCCAAACTTTGGGCGATGATGCCGCTTATGGCCTAACTTGGGAGGAACTGAAAGAAAGAACGAGAGCGAAGTATTGCTCTCGTGCTGAACTCCAAAGGTTGGAGACTGAGTTTTGGCACTTAACCATGGTAGGTGCAGACATCACTGGGTATACACGAAGGTTCCATGATTTGTCTAGGGTAATCCCCTATTTGGTGACTCCTGAGTTTAAGCGCGTTGAACGCTACATTTGGGGACTGGCCCCAGAGTTTCGTGGCATGGTAACTTCGGCCAAACCTCAAACGATCACCGAGGCTATAACTCTGGCTGTCAGCCTGACTGAAGATTGTGTTCGTATGAAGAAGTTATCACTGAACCCAACAGATAAGACTGAGACACATGCTGAGTCGTCCAGTGACAAGAAGAGAAAGCATACAAGTTTGAACCAAGCAACTAACAACAACAAGGGTTTCAGCAAGAAGCGCGACACTAACCCGCCTCAGGTGACGAAAACCCTTGCAACCAAAGGATACCAAGGCACCATGCCTAAATGCCAAAAATGCAAGCATCATCATGAAGGAGCTTGTCGCATTCCAAGGTGCGACAAATGTGGTAGATTGGGTCATCAAACAGAAGACTATTGGGGAAAAGGAAAGAACCAGAATGGAAACAGTGTTGGTAACAAGAATGGTAACGTGAAGGGGCGGAATCAAGGATGCTTCATATGTGGAAGCAATGATCATTTCATGAAGGACTGCCCAGAGGGAAACAATGCTTAGGCTCGAGCATTTGTGATTGGTGCAAAGAACGCACGCGAGGACCCTAACGTGGTCACCGGTACGTTTCTCATTAACAATCACTTTGCATCCATATTATTTGACACTGGCGCCGATTATAGCTTCATGTATGTGGAATTTAAACGCATGCTTCGAATAGAATCTAGTAGATTAGAAATTCCTTATTCCATAGAACTAGCCAATGGTAAACTTGTTGAATCGGGCGAAGTTGTTAGAGGCTGCACACTAGAACTTGGTGAACGAAGATTTAGCATCGACCTCTTACCTATTCAATTGGGTAGCTTCGATGTAGTAGTCGGAATGGACTGGTTGTCCAAGAAAAAAACTGAGGTTATTTGCCATGAGAAAATCATTCGCATCCCTTTGGAAAATGATGAAACTCTCATCGTACATGGGGAAAAGTGAGATGCACCTCTTCGAATCATCAGGTGTATGAAGGCACAGAAGTGCTTAAGGAAAGGATGTGTCGCTTTCCTAGCACACGTTATAGACAAGAAGGCTGTGGAGCCAAAACTCGAAGACATTCCTGTGGTGAAGGAATTCCCTGATGTTTTTCTCGAAGATCTGCCAGGACTACCTCCGCAACGACAAGTCGAATTTCATATAGACTTGGTTCCAGGAGCCGCTCCTGTAGCCAAGGCACCCTATCGACTTGCACCATCCGAAATGCAAGAATTATCTACACAACTCCAGGAGTTGTTGGATAAAGGATTTATAAGGCCAAGCTTCTCGCCCTGGGGAGCTCCGGTATTGTTCGTAAAGAAGAAGGATGGAACTCTGTGGATGTGTATCGATTACAGGGAACTGAACAAGCTCACGATCAAGAATCGGTATCCATTACCGAGGATTGATGACTTATTTGATCAACTGCAAGGATCAAGCTATTATTCCAAGATCGACCTTCGATCTGGATACCATCAGCGGAGGATCCAAGAAGAAAGCGTGCCAAAGACTACTTTCAGAACACGCTATGGGCACTACGAATTTCTTGTGACGCCATTCGGGCTGACGAATGCACCAGCGGTCTTTATGGATCTGATGAACCGTGTATGCAAACCATATCTCGATAAATTTGTGATTGTATTTATCGATGATATCCTGATTTACTCGCGAACGAAAGAAGAGCACGAGCAACAACTCAGAACCATCTTGGAACTACTGAAGAAAGAGAAGCTTTATGCAAAGTTCTCAAAATGCGAATTCTGGATTCGCGAAGTACAATTTCTTGGTCACGTTGTGAATGAGAAGATCATTCATGTAGACCCGTCCAAGATAGAAGCAATAAAGAATTGGGAAGCTCCCAAGACCCCAACTGAAGTTCGACAATTTTTGGGCTTAGCGGGCTATTATCGGTGATTCATCGAGAATTTCTCAAAGATAGCTCAACCGCTAATGACCCTTACTCAAAAAGACAAGAAATACGACTGGGGATACAAACAAGAAGAAGCCTTCCAGTTACTTAAAAACAAGCTATGCGATGCACCGATACTATCATTACCCGAAGGCACTGATGACTTCGTGGTATACTGCGACGCCTCACTACATGGTTTGGGTTGTGTGCTCATGCAACGCCAGAAAGTCATCGCATACTCTTCGAGACGATTGAAGGTACATGAAAGAAATTACACCACGCATGACTTGGAACTAGGTGCGGTGGTATTCGCCTTGAAGATATGGCGACATTATTTATATGGTACTCGATGTACAATCTTCACAGATCACAAAAGCTTACAACACATACTTGATCAGAAGGAATTGAATATGCGCCAGCGGCGATGGGTCGAGCTGCTAAATGATTACGACTGTGAGATTAAGTACCATCCTGGAAAGGCAAACGTTATAGCGGACGCGCTAAGTCGAAAAGAAAGGGTTAAGACCCTAAGGGTTCGAGCGTTAGAAATGACAATTCGAACGAACCTCACTGCACGCATTCGTGATGCGCAACAAGAAGCTCTTAAAGGAGAGAACCGTAAAGCTGAATACCTCTGGGGTATGCTGAAATACATGGTGCCAAATGAAGAGGGAGCCTTATACTTCAAGAAGCGTATTTGGGTTCCACTCTATGGTGGCTTACGAGAAGTCATCCTTGATGAAGCGCATAAATCAAGATACTCGATCCATCCAGGATCAGATAAAATGTATCAAGATTTGAAAGAATACTATTGGTGGCCGAGACTCAAAAGCGATGTTGCGGTTTATGTTGGAAAATGCCTAACCTGTGCCAAGGTTAAGGCAGAATATCAGAAACCGTCCGGCCTACTACAACAACCAGAGATACCCATGTGGAAGTGGGAGCAAATCTCGATGGATTTCATAACAAAATTACCCAGGACCCCGAGAGGGCACGACATGATATGGGTAATAGTAGATCGGTTAACGAAGTCTGCGCACTTCTTACCAATCCGAGAAAAAGACAGCACTGGAAAGCTTGCAGAGATATACTTAAGAGAAATTGTGGCACGACATGGAGTGCCAATCTCAATTATTTCAGACAGAGATGGACGCTTTGTCTCAAGAATCTGGCAATCATTTCAGGAAGCCTTTGGATCTCAGTTAGATCTAAGCACGACCTTCCATCCACAAACAGACGGCCAGAGCGAACGGACTATACAAACGTTAGAAGATATGCTTCGCGCATGTGTCATGGATCTGGGCGGCAGCTGGGATACTCATCTACCTTTAGTTGAGTTTTCCTACAATAATAGTTATCATACGAGCATAAAAGCCGCACCGTTCGAAGCTCTGTATGGCCGCAAGTGCCGATCGCCCTTATGTTAGGCAGATGCTGGAGATAAACGTATGGTTGGTCCTGAACTTGTACAAGAGACAACCGACAAGATTGCGCAGATCCGAGAGCGCATTAAGGCGGCTCGAGATCGACAAAAGAGCTACGCTGATCTGAAAAGAAAACCAGTAGAATTCGAGGTGGGAGACAAAGTGTTGTTAAAAGTCTCACCTTGGAAGGGCGTAGTAAGATTTGGAAAACGTGGAAAGCTGAATCCACGATACATCGGACCAGTCAGAATATTGGAAAGAATTGGTACCGTGGCGTACAAGTTGGAATTACCGGAAGAACTTAATGGAGTACATGATACGTTCCATGTATCCAATCTCAAGAAGAGTCCAACACAAGAAAACGTGATCATCCCGGTGGATGAAGTGCATATTGATGACGCCCTCCGATTTACAGAACAACCCGTTGAGGTTACCGACTGGAAATTCAACAAGATCAGGAGGAGCACTGTTAAACTTGTCAAAGTACGTTGGAGCTGTAAGCACGGACCCGAGTACACGTGGGAACGTGAAGACCAGTTCAAGGAAAAGTATCCCCACCTATTCAAGAAGACTCCTGTGAGAGTTAGTTCAGCCTGAATTTCGGGACGAAATTCTTTTAATGGGGGGAGACTGTGACAACTGGCACCAAACCGGTAATTACCGTACACTTTAACTATTAGTTAATGACTGCAATTATGTGCTTAATTGTCGGCAATGTCTGAACACATACTAAACAAGTGAATTCATGCACGTTGTATACTACAAAAATATTGCTTTATGCATAAACAAGAGCGTTGCGTCAGTAATACTAGTAAACTCACCGGTAAGACACTTTGTGTCAACAGAACTGCAGAAAACAGTCAGACATTAAAATTGGAGCCTAGGTGTAGGTCCAACGACAAGAATGCATTAAAACCCAAGAGTACAAACAAGGGTTTAATATATAGACATTACGAAAGCTAAAATACGCACTAAAAAGCACCCGAAACACAGAATTTTAATAAATTCAGCTCAAATCAGCATTTTAACATATGAATATTTTGCAGAAATTACGTTTTATCATTCAGAATACTTCCCTAAGTGTCAAGAACTGAAAAGGGTACAAAAAGGTACTTAAAAGACACTAAAAAGTGGAATTTAGCACTTTAGAGAACCGGTGTCTAACCGAACGACCGGATAATACCCGGAACACAAAAAAAATATTGCCATAGACATTGTTTATACTTTTCTGAGCTAGTTGTGGTCTTCGAATACCCTAACACCCTTTATATTACATGACACACTAATAACCTACTTAAAAGTCCTAACTAAACATAACTAAATCCTAACTATCCATTTGAAATCCAACCATATACCCCCCCCCCCCTCATCCGATCGGTTCCCCATGTGGTGACACACCACCCATTTCATTGATTATTATAATCACTTGTGTTTAGTATCTAGATAGCACATTGTATCTTGGATAATAGTGAATTTGGACTATAAGTAAACTCAAGAGATTATAACCTTCATTTCATCCAACACCCACCAACTAGCTCTCTCTCTCTCTTTCTTTCTTGCCTATCTTCGGCCGAACACAACCATCATCACCATCACTACCTTCAAGTCTTGTTCAACCATTTTACATACGTACCAAGGTGCAAGGTGACATACAAGGAGACCCGGTGCTTTCGGAAGCTCAAGGACCTCTCTATATTTCTTTTATCCACCTTGTTTACGCCATGTTTCTTCCCTAGCCTCGAGCTAGTAGTAAGTGTTTCTAAACATCCTCTTGTTCTTGTTTAAAGTGGTTAATAAGAGATTTAACGGATAAAATTCAAGAACACACAAGATCAAAACTAAAAGTCTTGAAAGATTGATGAACTAGATGGATAAAGAGTAACTAATTGTGTAAATCTTGTGAAACTTGTCTAGTTGTGAGTATATGATGTTGTTTGTTACTAGAAGTGGGATCGATCATCATCTAACCATACTAGATTATGTTCGAGAACATGAACTAGTAGTATGTTAGTATTAGAAATGTAAAAGATGATGAAACCATCCACCATGAACTTGAAACTTGAATAAAAATAATTTTTCTTGTAAAATGAAGTTTTAAACTTGTGGATCTAAAGACCTACAAGTGGTTTTTCGGAAGAACCAAGCAAAAATATTAGTTTTGTTAAAACCCGGATCTTATCCGAACTAAAAGCATTTTTAGTAAATAAACAAGTGTGTAAACACTTGTGTAATAAGGAAGTTCAACAAAGAAATATTTTTGTGAATCTTGACTAAGAAGTTGTGAAACTTCATATTCTTTAAAAATAATGTTTTTAAGAAGCTAAACTTATTTTTAAAGGTAACAAGACTTACCAAATGTGCTAGTAAGTTACTACATATTTTTACAAACTTTCAAGTTCATAAGTTTGTGATATATGCTTGTTTTGACAAGTTTGGTAAATAAAGATTATGTTGTTGATATTGTGTTGATTTTAAAAGAAAATAAACACATGTTTTGAAAACATGGGAAACCTCCATTTTCAGGGGAAACTCTGCCAAAATTTTTATAAATTTTGACACTTAGAAAAATATAAGTTTTTGAGAAACTTATTCCCTAAAAATGTATTTAAAAATGTTACCAAGGTTTCCCTAATTTTTGGTGATAAGAAATGAGGATTTCTTCAAGATTAAAATTTATGTTAAGTATGTATATTTTTGAGAAAAATATATATTATTTGATCACCAACTTTTGTGCTAAGTGTATATAGTATGTGTTATACGTGCTAGTGTATTAAGACTTAAAAATACACTAAATACTCATGAGAAGTATAAACACAAAAATACACATACAACATACAAGCTACATAATTCGGGTACAAAGTGCAAAACACGAGATACTTATATTAATTTTTGAGAAAATAATATAAGTAAGATACTTAGTTAAAAATATAAAATATTTTTAACACAACAACACAAATACAAAAGAGAGTGACTGTACTTGTGCGACGCAAGTCTAGTGACTAACGTTAAGAAAACGCGTATAGGTTACGACGTTAATTAAGCAAATCCGGTGAAGTTTACGACGCAAGGAACGCAAAGTTGTGAGTTCATGCTCCCCCTTTTCTTTTAACTGTTTTCAGTTTTATAACTCCGGGGGTGAAATACATGTACAAATATTACTATGTTTACAAATGGTATCATAACAAGAAGCACACTGGGTGAGAACGAGTACCTATTGTGACAAGATATAAGAATACAAGAAGCGCACTTGGTGAGGACGAGTACCAAGTATGATGCATTATGAGAAATGATACGAGAAATCGTGTCACGAATAGGGTACATAAGCACCATTAATCAACAATATACCTAGACCGCAGAACAAAAGGTTATATCTAACGGGTGCCGGGCAGCCACACTCTCGGTGAGGGCGAGTATCGAGTAGTGCTTTTGTGTCTCAGAATATGCCAACTAAATGCCTAAGGTTTAGTGACTTCCTATGTCGTGTCACATGTTAATGGCTTTGCAACCCATTAACAGTCCTGATACTTACAGGAATACTTTATTTACATAAAATTCATACCATACTAAAACTTGAATTATACTTGAAGTACGTGGGGTACTCAAGAAAACGGGAACTATACTTGAGTACGTGGGGTACTCAAGAAAAACTTGAATTATACTTGAGTACGTGGGGTACTCAAGAAAAACTTGAATTATACATGAGTACGTGGTGTACACATGGATACTTGATTTATATATGAAAACTTGATTTATACATGACACAAACTATGTTTTCATACAAAGTATACAAACGTGAAATACAAAAAAAATTGCGTGAATTCACACCAACATTATGTTGACGTTTTTCCAAAACTCACATGTATTTCAGGTAACTAGGATGGATGTGCGCGTGGTCTTACTCATGCTCGTGGATGTCGCTTTGTTTATCTTTAAATAAAGTTGTGACTTTTAAGACAGTATGTTATCTCGTGTTGTAAACACTTGACATATGTTTTCACTAATGTAATATTTGAAGTTATTTTTGAGCAAGTAGTATGTTTACTCTTCGTATGCAATGAGAACCTTTCATGATCACACCTCGTGCTTCCGCCGCAGAAAGGGGTGTGACATACTTGCAATCTCAAGTGAGTACATAGTCCCCTCTTTTACGGTTTTCAATGTTTTGGGGTGATTCATATGTGCCTATTCATTATTTTTATGACTTCAAGTTATATGTTTTCACATGCATAGTACTTATCTTTTGACGAATTGAACGATTATCTATGGCTTAAATACCGATTTTCAAAGTTTGTAAGACTATTTGTTGATGCGTATTTTACATATACATTCATTAACAATGATCAAGCCGATTGGTAGTACTATATAGCGCTATAGGACTTGACACCCCATTCCTGTTGTATGGAATGTCAGAAACCAAAATTTAAACCAAATATTTGCCTTTGTGGTATTTCTATAGTCACCAAAGTGTAGATTGATAAACTAGGCTTGAATGTATTGCCAAATCACGATCTATGGTATATTTCGGTATACCATTAAGGCATATTTCGATATGCTGCCAATGTGATATTATATTAACCAATGTATAGACTGCAAATGTTTTCCAATTAAGCCATAAAAACTTATCTTATGTTGTTTCCAAAACCAAAGCATAGTTTGATATGCTATTGTTTACTAAAGTATAGTTTAATATACTACCAAATCACGATTTAGGTATATTTTGATATACTACCAAAGCATATTTTGATGTGCTACCAACGTGATGCTGTTTTACTAAAGTATGGTTTGATATACTACCAAATCATAATTTAAGTATATTTTGATATACTTCCAAAGAATAGTTGATATGCTCCAATGTGATATTGTTTACCAAAGCATAGTTTGATATGCTATTTACAAAACCAAAGTATAGTTTGATATACTACCGACTCTGTTATTTCACAAACTAAAGTATATTTTGATATACTACCAAAGCATAGTTTGATATGCTATTTTCAAACCAAAGTATAATTTGATATACTACCGATGCTTTCATTCTTAAACCAAATTATACTTGAGATATACTACCAAATCTAGTATTTCATTAACCAAAGTATATTTTGATATACTATCTTTTTAACTATTTCAAAACTAAAGTTTATTTTGATATACTACTTATCCAATTATTTCAAAACCAAAGTATATTTTTGCATATACTACAAACCTTTTTATCAAAGCAATGTGTTTTAGAAACCAAACTTTTTACAAGGATTCATGGCTATTTTTGTAAAATCAAAACCTTTTCTTGTGCTATCCAAAGCCATGAATCTAATTCACAAAACCTATGTTACTCACAGGCATTTTTATGCTATTATTTTCAGATATGTTTCAGTTCTACTATGTGATGATTATTGACGCATGCTACACATAGGGTGGACTCATGCCTTAGCGACTTTAAAACTTGAAAGACAATTATTTGTATTGAGCTGGTTTGTATTAAAACAATGAGTTCATTAATGGAATAAAACAAAACTTCAATCACCATGTGTTGTGAAACAATGATTTTGTTACGACACTCCCTGACGTTTCTGCCATGGTTCGTTGTTTTACGCGGTCGGGGTGTGACATCCCCTCTCTAACAGATCGTCTGCTTGAATGAGAGAAAATTGGATGACCATGCAAGGAAATTAATTATTTTGGGGGCCCACGTAATAACAACTTGTAATGCATGGAAATCCTGGTGGGCTCTGCGGGTCAAGCAAATGATAACTATCTATTTGAAATTCCTAAGTTGTTCCAAATCTCCATCTAGTAGAACACTAGCCGAGATAGTTACTATAACACTCTACAAAGTAGGAAGTCTCTCTTTGCCTACTTCGCACTCAACACTCCAACCTGTAGTACGAGTCGTTTGGGACCCGATATCTAAGCCAGAGAAGATGGCTAACACTCAGGAAAGGTTTTCCTCAACACTTTGGGATTCTTATGTTTAAATTTGTAAGGAGCCTACAACACCCCAACTTATCCATTGTAGTTGCAACAATAGACCCCAACATTTGACATCCGATTTACCCCATGGATGTATCATGGCGCGAGTTGTAGTGTAACCCATTTACCGCACTCTATTCAGCATTCATGAAGACTATGCCAACCATATTGGGACTCATGGAGGCCAATCAAAATCAATATATGCGTCGCATAGTCAAGTGTGGCGAAGGGGTCCTCCCTATGTCGGACAATCGGGGAACATGGAGTATAGAACATAGATTATAAGGACGGAAATGATCACTCGATTCTCCCCTTCTCAACAGATTCCCATTCCATTTATGCACATGGATGACACGTGCAAGAAGATTCTTCTCGACCTTCACCCCACATGCACTCTATCACCCACTGACTATATCACCACCACCAACACCCCTATCAGTAACTCCACACTCTCTATCCCTTAGTGCACCCCATCTTTTGGGTAGTACATTCGCGCCGTGGAAACCGCTCTACGGTTGCTACAAGGCATGATTCGGTCTAGAGGAAGTAGTCATGTACCCTCACGACCTTATTTCTACATTTTCGCTATCGCCCCCCCCCCCCCCCCCTCTGTACGTGGTAGTAATGTACAACCCCCATCTTTTGGAAGTACAATTATTATTGTAAAACTAAAGACTATGGAAGAGTTGGAGACTTAAGGAATAAACAAGGAACAAGGTGAAGGTAAGACCTCACCATATTTTGTATAGCACTGGATGACCTGCATCAACCGGAGTGAGACGACTCTGAGGAGATTTTCTTCACAAAACCAATTGTAACAAGTAGACATGGTATATATGGAAGTTGATATATCCTTAGCAAGATATTGTTGTAACTTATTTACCTCGCTACAATGATGGGACGATTATGGTGGGAAGATTTGCTTAAGCATAATTAGGAATTACCTTACCCATATACTCGTAGTGCGTGACGAATGAGCTTTTCTTTCACTCGAAGATGACAAAATTTATTCCAAAATAAATGTTTAATTTCGTCGACATGATTTATACATGTGAAGCACATGGAACTACAGTGAAGAAAACTCTAGTTAAGCCCAATCAGAACCTTTACCTGCAACACGAACTGAGCTTGAAGCGCTAGTAAACTAGCAAGTCACTAAAGCAATCGTCCAATACAAAGCAAGCAACATTGCAAACAACACCGAAATAAGAGGAACCATATTGGGAATCGCTCAAGCAAAAACTCTTGCCATAGGTTCTGCCGAGGGCGGATTAACGATGGAGAAATCGAATAAATGTCCAATGAAAAAGAAGACGCGTATGGAGTCTTCTTCAGATAGAAATAAAAGAAAGTATACGCATGCCAAGCAAGGATTTAAATCAAGCAGCAAACATAAGGAAACCGCTGCACCTATGAAAGTCAAGGCATTCGTTGCCACGACTAAAATAGGTGATAAAAACTACCAAAGTGTGATAGGTGTGGTTATCATCACACAGGTCCGTGCAGGGCTCGTAGGTATTTAAATTGTGGCAAGACCGAGCATTGCAAGGAGGCATGCTGGTCTGGTACGAGGCATGCGAATGGAATTCTGGGCGATAACCGTAATGGCAAGGGCAAAGGTTGATACGGATGTGGCGACAAAGGACATTATCAGAAGGACTGCTCGAAGAAAAATCTAGCTCGTGGGAGCATTTTCATGACAGAAGCACCCAAGACACGCCAGGACCCGAACGTAGCTACGGGTATGTTCTCTATAAACCAACACCTTGCATCTGTTTGGTACTGACACTGACGTTAGTGGTTACATCCATAGAATTTAAGAATATACTTGACTTAGAAACAAGTAAACTAGACACCCCATATTCTATAGAGTTGGCAAAGGGGAAATTAGTCGAGGTCGATAAAGTTACTAAAGGTTGTACAGTTGGACTTGAGGAGCGAAAGTTTTCTATCGATCGTCTACCAGTTGGTTAGGTAGTTTTGATATAGTTGTCAGAATGGATTGGTTGACCAATAACCTGGCTGAGGTGGTTTCTCATGAGAAAATCATTCACATCCCTCTTACGAACGATGAAACACTTATTGTACACGACCTTCATGAAGTTGATGCGAGGACGCTGGGCCCCATAAGGCGATTGATTGTGACATCCCACATGGGTCATGAGAGCGCAGGAGTGTCTTCGAAAAGGCTACATAGCCTTCCTTGCTCAGGTGGTCGACAAGAAAACCAAGGATCCGAAGCTAGAAGACATCCCCATTGTGAAGGAGTTTCCAGAAGTCTTTCCCGAAGACTTGCCAGGGTTACCTCCATAGTGAAAAATGGAGTTTCGGATAGATCTAGTGCCAGGAGTGATGCCAGTGGCAAAGGCACCTTACCGATTGGCTTCATCCGAGATGCAAGAGCTTTCGACTCAACTGCAAGAGCTGGTAGACAAGGGATTTATCAGGCCAAGCTTCTCGCCTTGGGGAGCTCCAGTGTTGTTTGCCAAGAAGAAAGACGGCAGTTTCCGCATGTATATTGACTCCAAGATCGACTTGAGGTCAGGATATCATTAACTGCGAATACAAGTAGAAAGTATCCCTAAAACGACCTTTAGGACTCGCTATGGACATTACGAGTTCCTTGTCATGCCGTTTGGCTTAACAAACGCACCGGCGGTATTCATGGACCTCATGAAACGGGTGTGTAAGCTGTATCTGGATAAGTTCGTGATTGTGTTTATTGATGAAATCCTTATATACTCGAAAACAAAGGAGGAGCACGAGCAACACCTACGAGCTATCTTGGAACTTTTGAAGAAGGAACAACTGTATGCGAAGCTGTTGAAGTGCGAATTTTGGATTCGTGAGGTACAATTCTTAGGTCATGTGGTGAACGAGAATGGAATTCATGTCGACCCTGCCAAGATTGAGGCGATCAAAAACTAGGAAGCCCTAAAGATGCCAACCGAGATACGACAATTTCTGGGGTTAGCAGGTTACTACAGACGATTCATAAAAAACTTTTGAAAGATTGCTCAACCGTTAACAACCTTAACCCAGAAGGATAAAAGATTTGATTGGGGAGAGAAACAAGAAACAGCTTTTCAGACGTTGAAGGATAAACTCTGTGACGCACCGATTCTATCTTTACCCGACAGTACCGATGGTTTTGTGTTTTATTGTGATGCTTCTCGACAAGGTCTTGGTTATGTGTTGATGCAACGGGACAAATTCATCGCGTACGCGTCACGTCAATTAAAGGTGCATGAAAACAACTATAGAAAGCACGATCTTGAGTTAGGAGCTGTGATATTCGCGTTGAAGATTTGGCGTCATTACTTGTATGGTACTGGCTACACGATCTTTACAGACCATAAGGTTTTGCAGCACATTTCAATCAGAAGGATTTAAACATGAGACAGTGAAGATGGGTCGAGCTGTTGAATGATTACGACTGTGAGATAAAGTATCACCCGGGCAAGGTGAATTATGACACATGTGCCTCTGCGACCATCAAAAAATACCAAACCAATGAAATATTGTATTTCATACTTGGGATTTGTATAAATATGTGTATCTTTTGCACATATCAATTCTTGTTCGATTTCAAGCTTTAAATCGCTTTCTGGAAGGTTATGCGCGCACTGATGCGTAAATATAACCAGTTTAAAGCAACGAACACTCCATAATAGTGAAATAGGCTTAACATACCTTAAATAACCTTTACATAACTTAGAAATAAGTTTTGGAGGGTTTGGTGTGGCGAAATCAAGTTTATTCGCTTACAGGGACTAATTTCGACAAACTGCGAAAGTATGTCGATTTGTACTGTAACGAACATTCCGGAATATGACCATAAGTTAAGCATACCCAAAATATCCTTTACATAGCTTAGAAATAGGCTTTAAGGGGTTCGGTGTGCTAAAATAAACTTTTTGGTCATTCAGGGACTAAAAGCGTCAAAAAGTGCAGAACTTTGCATTTTCGCGCATATCTTACGGTCTGAATACATCTCGACATCCAAAACTTTATGTAATCAATAAAATATTTTCTTTTAGTGATTGGCATGATTAAATTCCATTCGTCGCGTAATTTGGATCGTTTATCGCATTCGTTCGTGTTTCGTCGTAATTAACCGAACAACGCAACCGTACGGCCAAACGAACCAACATCCAAGATATTTTTGAGCATGTTTCATGTTTCCTATACTTTAACTTCATTTTAGAGCCTTGAAATGGGATTAACGGGCCTTAAACGTGTCAAAAATGCATCAAAAACCATGTTTTGCACATTCAGGGACCAAAATTGACAATCTGTCATAGTTATCTTAGGAAGGGACCAAATTGAAAAATCTAAATTCCAGCTTGTTCCAGCTGTTCCCCTCATTTGTACATGGTTTTAATGAAACTAGGGGCTCCCATGGTTTCACAAAACCATGGGTACATGTGTACGGATGAGATCGAAGCTCGTTTTACGATGAACGATCTTAACGGTTGTGCAAAAACTATAAATACCCCATCCATCTCATTGTTGCAACTCACCTTTGATCTGATATTTCTCTAAGTTGAAGTGCTTTCACTTCATACCTGAGAATAATCGGGTCAAACTTCCGTTCTTGGACCTTTTGTAAGTCCTCTTTCGTTCTTTTGTGCGTTTTTAGCATGAAAGTGAAACTCTGTTTGACTTTCTGCATTGACCAGTTTATGGTCAACACGAAGTTCGGTTGAACTTCGCAACGTGAGCGTAATCACGATGGTTATAGTCCCTAGCGACTACACCTACTGATTACCACGTTGTTTAGGTGTAGTGACGAGTCGTAGTTTTGGCCAAAATGCGTATTCTTGCGTATTTTGTAACCAAACTACTTTTAGTTACCAAAACCGTTTGTTTTGATACCAAACCTGTTTTCTAAATTCATTAAACATGTTTTAACATGTTTAGCTCGGCGCTTTAGATTTAGTGCTTATGTAGGATCGTAAGGTAAGCGGTCTAAACAACCGCTTAGACTATCGAACCCGACCCGTTTGGTCGATCATTAGGGTCCGACCAAACACATTAGGTGACCATAGTTGTATAGGGAATAACCTTCTGAGGTTATACCTTATGGTCACTTTGTTTAAGTAGTTGTATGATAGGTAGTTTATATGCCTTAGGTAAATGACCAAAATGCCCTTTTTACGCATAAATTCATTTTAAGCATATGTAACCTAAATTTTTACATATAAACTGATTAGGTAACATTATTAGACATATTAAGGCATATAATACTTGTCATAGCACTAGTTAGGTGTTCCGAACGCGTTTTACGTGAACGACGCGTTAAAGTGGCGTAAGCTACCTTAACGAGTCGTAATGGGTCGTAAGCACTTAGGTTAGGTTTTGTTTTAGAATGTAGGCTTTGTTAAACCATATTACATGAGTCCCTACACTCATTTGGTTTACAAAACCTCATTTTATCCGATCCTCCGATTTAGGTCCATTTACTTACATAGTTATCTATATTAGGTGTCGTTTGATTCCGTGATCCCTCTAGCTTTGCTTGGTTGTTGTACAAGACTTCTAAGCACCCTCAAGTGAGTACATAGACCCCTCTTTTACTGTTTTCCAAACGTTTTGGGGTGAAACACATGTGCCTACTTGTTATTTTCATGCTTTCCATGTTTTCATATCATATACTTGTTATGTTCATTAGTACACTATTAGTACATGATTTCATTATGTCTTGCTATGTATGTTCACTTAACACGCTAGCACAATTGTTTTACGTTTTGAACCATTTGAAATCATTGGATGTATGTGAACCATTTGTTGTATGTGAACCATTTGAAATCGTTGGATTTATGTGAACCGTTTGTAACCATTTGTTTTACGTGAACCATTTGTCACTGTTTGAGCCATTGGGTTAGGGAAGTGATTAGGTAACGGGGTGGGTGTAATGTGTTAAAAGCATGGTGGATACGCCGCTGGTACTTCCTATATATAAAGTGCTTTTAACACATTATATATCGTTGTGTTATCTAGATCACTTGGGTAAACGATTTTGAAACAATGTCACACAATTATGTTTTCTGAATAATATAAACCATACGAGTCTTATTAACGAGTTTCTACGAGATGTTTTACGATTTGATTTAATAAAACAAAATGTTTTGGAGTTAAGAATCATGGCTATAAGATTTTATAAATCATATCCAACTTGATTTGAGTTGGTTAATTATGTCGCAATACTATACTTTTCAAAATAAGGTTTTTAAATAAGTATTGCAACATGTAAAACGAGCCATGAATCTGACACTCACATAAAACCTATGTACTCGCCGGCATTTTTATGCTGACGTATTTTCACATGTGTTTCAACTTTCAGGTACCATAGTTGATGATATTTGATGATGATATTGATGCATGCTCACATAGGAACGGACGAGGCCTTAGCGACTTAATAACAATAAAAGTCTATTTGTTCATGTTTTGTTTCTAATTCCAATGTAATGTAATACGTTTAATTTAATAAAACGAAACTGTTTAATCCATGGTTGTGAAACAATGATTCTGTTACACCACTTCCCGACGTTTCCGCCACGTTTTGTTGTTTTACGTGGTCGGGGTGTGACAGAAAAGTTGGTATCAGAGCCAATGGTTATAGGGAATTAGGTTATTAGTAATGCTTTGACCTAGACTATAACCTTCCTAGGACCCTAACGCGAGTTTACTTGCGTTTAGTCATAAAACAATATCGTTGCCTATCTTTAGGCAGCAACCACAATAAGAACACAAAATTCGAATCTGCTTTGAAAACTAATCATCTGTTCCAGGATGATTTATTATAAGGTTTCAAACCTTCAAAGTTTTCAAATTCTCGTCAAAGTTTAGGGCTACATAATGTGAACACGTGCAAACTGGAAGGGTGGGTGCCTATACCTTGAGCTTTCTGTCTAAGGCTAGAGTGTTCGTACAAATTCGCAATATCGGACCAGTCACTCTTACCTGGGAACTCTTGGGGTAATTATCCACTTATAGGCGAGCATGTCTTCGTGATACATTATGAGGACCTATGTGCTTTGATTCAGCTTTTGTGTGTCGCTTGTTTGCTTCGTGGTTCAAACAAATGACCATCACCCATGATTTTGGTCGGTAATTGTAACATCATATTCTTACCCAATGCCATTTCATTTGTTTTCTCTCTTGTTTTCCCTTTTTAGAATGCCTCCACGACACGAAAATCAGGTACCTAATCAAGAACTGGCAGTTGTCATTACGCAGCAAATGACCAATGCAATCCTGAACATCGTTGCTCAATGTAACCAAGCTCTCAACAACAATAATGCCCCCTGCAACTTCAAGACGTTCAACTCGGCTAAGCCATCAAAGTTTTCTGGGTCTCAAGGAGCGACTACACTTCTGCAATGGTTCGAGAGTCTAGAGAGCACCTTCAGGCATGTTCAATGCCCACATGAGCGAAAGGTAGAATTCGCATCTAGTGTCTTTGAGAAACGAGCTTTGACATGGTGGAATGGTGTGATGAGAGATAGGGGTGCCGATGTGGCACTGGCTCAAATGTGGGAAGAGCTTCGAGCTCTGATGTTGAAGGAATTCTGTCCTCGTCACGATATTAGGGCCTTGGAAAGGGAATTCGACGATCTTAAGCAAGATAGCGGTGAGCATCGAGCCTACACGGATCATTATGATGAGTTAAGTCTGTTATGCCCGAATATGGTTACGCCTTTGGATAAGGAAATCGAAAAGTACATTGATGGCCTCCCTGACCCAGTACAAGACATTGTGACTGGTAGTAACCCCACTACCGTTAGGCAGGCCATTGAGCTATCAACTACCTTGACTGAATATCAAATCAGGAAAGGTAAACTCTTCCGAAAAGGTGATAAGAAACCAATCGAGGAATCGAAACCCAAAGATGAGCAGACTGAATCCTCCAAGAAGTCTAGGAAGCGAAAAGCTTCCCAGAACTTCGTCGTGGTTGCTCACAATGATCAAGCTGCCCCCAACCAACCAGCTCAACCCCCTGCTAGGAAGCCATACAACGGAACTGCACCCTTGTGCAACCAATGTAACCTTCATCATCATGCTAGTGTGAAGTGCCGCAAATGCCAAATTTGTGGACTTATAGGTCACACAGCAAGAGTTTTCTGAGCTGAAGTTGCACCAAATCAAGCTGACAACAATCCTGCTCAAGCTCATTTTCCACCAGGTTCTTGCTACAACTGTGGCGAGATGGGTCATTTCCGAAGAAATTGCCCAAAGCTTGCTAATGCAAATCCAGCCCAGGGATAAGCATCTGACCGACTAGAAGACAACACCGTTTAGAAATAATCATGTCTTATGTATTATTTTCTTTTGTTGTCAAGGTCCACGAAAACAGTTGTTATCGTTGTTTATAAATAAATCTTTTATTTACAGTGCAATGTATTTATGTGGTTGCATGTATAAACAACATATCCCCTACAATACCGACAATCAGGGAATCGTATTCCTTGAAGAACAGACTGCCCCCAAAATTCTTCCATTTTATGATCTCTTACGTTTTCCACGAAAATCCTAAGTACCCGTTTCTTCCAAAGAAACGAAGTACAAGACGCAAGTTACAACTCTGGACGAATACCAAAAGTTCCACTAAAAATCCTTAATAAAGTACCTAAGGGTATTTCCGCAAATCCTAAAACTGTTGTGTGCCTTAATTCAAATATTACGTTTCTTTGAAAACAAAATCGAATTTTCGGAAGATCATCCTATCTTCATAGATAGATTCTTGAAAATGATTAATGTGCCAAATGAAATCCACGGATTGGATTCCTGGTGTGCTTTAAATATCCGTGTCCAAAGATAACAAATTAAAGGTAAAATTAAACAAATATGTGATTATGTGCTTATGTGTTCCCTTTTATGTTTTTGTGTGATCCAAGTTTTTGTTATCTAAATCCTCATAGAATCTTCCATATCTTCGTATAAGGGATTCATAGTAGGATATCCAAAGGTACTACCTTAAATCCTTAATAGGCTTCTACGTAATAGTAAAGACCCTTGGATTATAATGTACTATTCCATAATTAGACCCCTTGAGTGGTCTAGTTAAACAAATTGATCCAAAAATCTAGTTAGGAATATCATGTGATGGTATAGCTGAAAAGACTCCTTGGTGGTCTAATTAAAGAGATCATTTGTCGATCTAATTAAAAGGACCCTATGATAGTCTAGTCACACTCATCACAGGTTTGATTTTCTTCCCCTTCACATTACAAAACAAACTGTGCAAGGAATTACATAATTATGGATGCATACGTAATTATGGAATTCAGTGCACAGAAACCACATCAAGTTTTGTCATGTGTCTAGAGTTGACTCAGTTCATTTATGTTTCTGAAGAATACCCATTGAGGAAAATGACTCATTCCGTTCATTTTCGTTTCTGAAGAATATCCATCGAAGGAAAAGAATATTCTTGATTTTTCCTTCATTTCCGTTTCTGAAGAATACCCATTGAGGAAAATGACTCATTCCGTTCATTTTCATTTCTGAAGAATATCCATCGAGGGAAATGAATATTCTTGATTATTCGTTCATTTCTGTTTCTGAAGAATACCCATTGAGGAAAATGACTCATTCCGTTCATTTTCGTTTCTGAAGAATATCCATCGAGGGAAATGAATATTCTTGATTATTCGTTCATTTTCGTTTCTGAAGAATACCCATTGAGGAAAATGACTCATTCCGTTCATTTTCGTTTCTGAAGAATATCCATCGAGGGAAATGAATATTCTTGATTATTCGTTCATTTTCGTTTTTGAAGAATATCCATTGAGGAAAATGACTCATTCCATTCATTTTTGTTTCTGAAGAATATCCATCGAGGGAAATGAATATCCTTGATTTTTCCTTCATTTTCATTTTTAAAGATTGTCCGTTGAGAGAAATGACAGGATTATGCCTTGCATAATCTTTGATGGGTTATTCTACGCAAATAGATAAACACCCTAGATTCCATGCAAGGCAATTGTTTAACACAGCGTCACAGACAGACTCCTACGAATAAATTTCAGGACGAAATTTCCTAAAGTAGGGGCGACTGTGACACCTGTGCCTCTGCGACCATCAAAAAAATACCAAACCAATGAAATATTGTATTTTATACTTGGGATTTGTATAAATATGCGTATCTTTTGCACATATCAATTCTTGTTCGATTTCAAGCTTTAAATCGCTTTTTGGAAGGTTATACGCGCACTGATGCGTAAATATAACTATTTTAATGCAACGAACACTCCAGAATAGTGAAATAGGCTTAACATACCTTAAATAACCTTTACATAACTTACAAATAAGTTTTGGAGGGTTTGGTGTGGCGAAATCAAGTTTATTCGCTTACAGGGACTAATTTCGACAAACTGCGGAAGTATGCCGATTTGTACTTTAACGAACATCCTGGAACATGACCATAAGTTAAACATACCCTAAATATCCTTTACATAGCTTAGAAATAGGCTTTGAGGGGTTCGGTGAGCTAAAATAAACCTTTTGGTCATTCAGGGAGTAAAAGCGTCAAAAAGTGCATAAGTTTGCATTTTCGCGCATATCTTACGTTCTGAATACATCCTGACATCCAAAACTTTATGTAATCATTAAAATATTTTATTTTAGTGATTGGGATGATAAAATTCCATTCGTCGCGAAATTTGGATCGTTTTTCGCATTCGTTCGTGTTTCGTCGTAATTAACCGAACAACGCAACCGTACGACCAAACGAACCGACATCCGTGATATTTTTGAGCATGTTTCATGTTCCCTATACTTTAACTTCATTTTAGAGCCTTGAAATGCGATTAACGAGGCTTAAACGTGTCAAAAACCATGTTTTGCACATTCAGGGACCAAAATTGACAATCTGCCATAGTTTTCTTAGGAAGGGACCAAAATGAAAAATCTAAATTCCAGCTTGTTCCAGCTGTTCCCCTCATTTGCACATAGTTTTAATGAAACTAGGGGCTCCCATGGTTTCACAAAACCATGGGCACATGTGTACGGATGAGATCAAAGCTCATTTTACGATGAACGATCTTAACGGTTGTGCAAAAACTATAAATACCCCATCCATCTCATTGTTGCAACTCACCTTTGATCTGATATTTCTCTAAGTTGAAGTGCTTTCACTTCATACCTGAGAATAATCAGGTCAAACTTCCGTTCATGGACCTTTTGTAAGTCCTCTTTCGTTCTTTTGTGCGTTTTTAGCATGAAAGTGAAACTCTGTTTGACTTTCTGCATTGACCAGTTTATGGTCAACAAGAAGTTCGGTTGAACTTCGCAATGTGAGCGTAATCACGATGGTTATAGTCCCTAGCGACTATACCTACTGATTACCACGTTGTTTAGGTGTAGTGGCGAGTCGTAGTTTCGGCCAAAATGCGTATTCTTGCGTATTTTGTAACCAAACTACTTTTAGGTATCAAAACCGTTTGTTTTGATACCAAACCTGTTTTCTAAATTCATTAAGCATGTTTTAACATGTTTAGCTCGTCTCTTTAGATTTAGTGCTTATGTAGGATCGTAAGGTAAGCGGTCTAAACAACCGCTTAGACTTTCGAACTCGACCCGTTTGGTCGATCATTAGGATCCGACCAAACACATTAGGTGACCATAGTTGTATAGGGAATAACCTTCCGAGGTTATACCTTATGGTCACTTCATTTAAGTAGTTGTATGATAGGTAGTTTATATGCCTTAGGTAAATGACCAAAATGCCCTTTTTACGCATAAATTCATTTTAAGCATACGTAACCTAAATTTTTACATATAAACTGATTAGGTAACATTATTAGACATATTAAGGCATATAATACTTGTCATAGGACTAGTTAGGTGTTCGGAACGCGTTTTACGCGAACGACGCGTTAAAGTGGCGTAAGCTACCTTAACGAGTCGTAATGGGTCGTAAGCACTTAGGTTAGGTTTCGTTTTAGAATGTAGGCTTTGTTAAACCATATTACATGAGTCCCTACACTCATTTGGTTTACGAAACCTCATTTTATCCGATCCTCCAATTTAGGTCCGTTTATTTACATAGTTATCTATAGTAGGTGCCGTTTGATTCCATTATCCCTCTAGCTTTGCTTGGTTGTTGTACAAGACTTCTAAGCACCCTCAAGTGAGTACATAGACCCCTCTTTTACTGTTTTCCAAACGTTTTGGGGTGAAACACATGTGCCTACTTGTTATTTTCATGCTTTCCATGTTTTCATATCATATACTTGTTATGTTCATTAGTACACTTTTAGTACATGATTTCATTATGTCTTGCTATGTATGTTCACTTAACACGGTAGCACAATTGTTTTACGTTTTGAACCATTTGAAATCATTGGATGTATGTGAACCATTTGAAATCAGTGGATGTATGTGAACCATTTGTAACCATTTGATGTATGTGAACCATTTGAAATCGTTGGATTTATGTGAACCGTTTGTAACCATTTGATTTATGTGAACCATTTGTAACTGTTTGAGCCATTGGGTTAGGGAAGTGATTAGGTAACGGGGCGGGTGTAATGTGTTAAAAGCATGGTGGATACGCCGCTGGTACTTCCTATATATAAGTGCTTTTAACAAATTATATATCGTTGCGTTATCTAGATCACTTGGGTAAACGATTTTGAAACAATGTCACACAATTATGTTTTCTGAATAATATAAACCACACGAGTCTTATTAACGAGTTTCTATGAGATGTTTTACGATTTGATTTAATAAAACACAATGTTTTGGAGTTAAGAATCATGGCTACGAGATTTTATAAATCATATCCAACTTGATTTGAGTTGGTTAATTATGTCGCAATACTATACTTTTTAAAATAAGGTTTTTAAATAAGTATTGCAACATGTAAAACGAGCCATGAATCTGACACTCACATAAAACCTATGTACTCGCTGGCATTTTTATGATGACGTATTTTCACATGTGTTTCAGGTACCATAGTTGATGATATTTGATGATGATATTATTGCATGCTCACATAGGAACAGACGAGGCCTTAGCGACTTAATAGCAATAAAAGTCTATTTGTTCATGTTTTGTTTCTAATTCCAATGTAATGTAATACGTTTAATTTAATAAAACGAGACTGTTTAATCCATGGTTGTGAAACAATGATTCTGTTACAACACTCCCCGACGTTTCCGCCACGTTTTGTTGTTTTACGTGGTCGGGGTGTGACACGAACGTTGTAGAAGATGCCTTGAGCCGCAAGGAGCGTACAAACTGATCTCACTACTCGGATTCGTGAAGCTCTGCAAGAAGCGCTTAAGCCAGATAACCTAGGAGCCGAAGCATTATGTGGAATGGAAGCGCAATTGTTGCCAAGGGAAGATGGAAAAATGCACTTCATGGAGCGAATTTAGGTACCATTCTTTGGCAATCTACGAGCACTTATTTTGGATGAAGCTCACAAGACAAGGTACTCTATCCATCCCGGATCCGACAAGATGTACCAAGACTTGAAGGACTTTTATTGGAGGCCCAAGATGATAGCCGACATCGCTACATATGTGAGTAACAGAAACCATCAGGGTTGCTGCAACAACCTGAGATTCCCGTGTAGAAATGGGAACAGATATCGATGGATTCCATCACCAAGATACCCAGAACCCAAAGAGGTCATGATATGATTTGGGTAGTTATTGATCGACTCACAAATTCCGCGCCCTTCTTACCGATCAGCGAGAAAGATAGCACGAAGAAGTTGGCAGGAATGTACCTCAAAGAGATTGTGGCACGTCATGGAGTGCATGTTTCTATCATATCCGACCGAGATGGCCGTTTTCTATCGAGGATTTGGTAGATGTTTCAGAAAGCTTTTTTTTATCACAGTTGAATCTTAGCACTGCCTTTCACTCTCAGATGGCCGGCCAAAGTGAACTAACGATTCAGACTTTGGAAGGCATGCTACGTGCTTGTGTGATGGACTTTGGTGAAAGTTGGGATACTTACTTGCCTTTAGTGGAGTTCTCCTACAATAATAGTTATCACACCAGCATTCAGGCCTCCCCGTTTGAAGCTTTATATGGACGTAAGTGTCATTCCCCGTTGTTTCTTCTAAAACCGGAGATAAACAGCTTATTGGTCCAGAATTGGTTCAAGAAACTACAGACAAGATTGCTCAGATACGAGACCGGATCAACACAGCTTGTGATAGACAGAAGAATTACGCCGACAAGCGGCGGAAACCGTTGGAATTTGAGGTTGGAGATATGGTTTTATTGAAACTCTCGCCTTGGAAAGGCATAGTGCGGTTTGGTAAACGTGGAAAGTTGAACCCGCGTTGCATTGGTCCTTTCGAGATTTTGGAGAAAATCGGAACCGTTGCATACAAGCTAAAGCTTCCAGAGGAACTTAGCAGTTTTCACGACACGTTTCACGTGTTTAATCCCAAGAAGAGTCCGACCCAAGAAACAGTCGTCATTCCCGCAGACGAGATTCACGTCAACGACAAACTCCAATTTACTGAAGAACCTGTTGAGGTTACGGACTGGAAGGTCCACAAAACATGGAGAAGTCGTATCAAACTTGTCAAAGTCCGTTGGAATTCACGTCATGGCCCAGAGTTTACATGGGAACGTGAAGACCAAATCAAGTCTAAGTATCCACATTTGTTTCACAACTCCCCTGCAACCGATAACGCGACTTGAATTTCGGGACGAAATTCTTTTAACGGGGGGAGAATGTGACAACTGGCACTTTTCCATGTATTTCCGTACAATGTGAACAATAACTTGTGATATATGGTTATGTATAATGAATTAATGATATGAATGATTTCATTTTTACTTTCAAAGACATACAAATACATTACATGTTGCATGTTACTTATGATTGTTAAATGCAACTTGAAATAGTTAAATTAGTGCACAGAACGAAACTAGCACAATAATCAGATGAACTAGAAGTACTGACGGGAGTTCAATACTTAGACAGACATCATGTTAGGACATAGATTGAGTCCCGAAACCAAGATTTACACTAGAATTACATGTAAGAAAGTATGGGTTATAAAACTGCCTTCTGAGTGACGATTTAAGCACTAAAAAGTACCCGAAACACACTTTAAATGCAGAATTCTGCACAAATCAGCAAAATTCAGCAATTTAAAATCAAAATATGACGCAGAAATATGGTTTAATTGTCCAGAATAACTTGTAAAGTGTCGGGAATGAAAACTCTCATAAAAGGTAACTTATAAAACACTAAAATGCGCAATTTAGCACCTTAGTGAGCCGGTAACCAAACGAACAACCGAACACTACACGAAACATCATGAAGCTAGTTATCACCAATAAACATCATATTACATCTCTAAACATCTAAACACATTAAACCCCTAAATTAACACTTAGAATGTAACTAACATGTAACTAATAGTTTGAAACTAACGAAGACCCCCCCCCCTTTCATGGACGGTTACATGGGGTCCCACACCCCTTGATTTTCTTGATTATTTTATTGGACATGCTATGAAGATATTAGATATAATATCCAAAGTATAACAATATGTTGGAAGAAAGATACTTAAGGACCATAAGAATTTAACACTTAACATTTTCATCATTCAAACTCAACAAAACTCTCTTCTTCCCCTCCATAGTTCACGGCCAAACACCCCTCACTTCACCTTCATTTTTCTTCCACTTTCCACTCATTCCAAGCATACACTAAGGTGAATCAAAGCTACTTAGGAAGGTTGCAAGCAAGGAGAGTTGAAGGACCATCTTGGAGAGCTATTAACCACCTCTTTTCTTCTTCATCTTGCATCTTGATCTTCCCTAACCCTTGTGCTAGTAGTAAGCTCTCTTGATCTTGTTTTTACACTTGATTTTAGTAGTTAAAGTATGTAGTAACAAAATAATCTAAAGATCACACCAAAACAAGAACATGAACATAAACATAAAGCTAGAAATCATGAAGATCTAAGTTATTTAAGTGTATGTGATGAACTTGTTTGTTGATTTCTTGAATGTATGGTGTTGAATATAACATAAAGCTTGCTAGATGATGATTTAAAACATGATCTAGAAAGAATGAGGATGAATCTTGAAAGATCTATGTTGATCATCCTTTATGTTAAGTATGAACTTGAATATGAACATGATTTTGTGTAGGATGAAGATTCCTACAAGTTGTGAATCTTAAAAATATGAGATTTCAAAAATAAAAGTTTCAAGAAACTAAAGTTTACATCAAAATTTAACATGATTTGGTTTTGAAAGAAAATAACCATGTTTTAGGTGATTAAATGGAACTAGTAAAGTATGTGAAACATGAAAAATTCAAGAAGATGATTTTTTTGTAAAAGTGTGTCATAAGTTGTAAAGATGGAAATTTTGTAAGAATGAATTTTATGAAATAAAAACCATGGATTTAGTATTAGTAAATCATGTTAAACATTATGTTAAAATACTACAAGGTTTTACAAAACTTCAAGTTCTTACAATCTTGTAAAAATGCATGTTTATGGCTTATGGTAAGTTGTAGAATAATGGTTGATGATTGATGATTAATTTTTGAAAAGAAAATGATATGCTAATAAGCATGGAAACCTCCATCTTCAAAGGAAACTATGGCAAAAATTTTGTAAAAATTCAACACTTAGAAAAATAATTTTTTTTAAACAAGTGTTTACAAATAACTTTAGATCATGGATTTTAAATATAAAACTTGCCATAATTTTTATTATAAAAATTACAAGTATTGGAGGTTGGTTTTTAATAATAAAAATAACTAAGTATATACTGACGAAAATAAATATTTAGAAGTCACAAAAATTAAGTGCTACATGTATATTGCTTTTATTAGTTATACTAAAAATTAGGAACCTTGAAAATATTATATCACACCAAAATACTAAAAATTGTAATTTGAAATATTACAAAAATCACAAGAAAAGTAAATATATAAGTTATACCCAAATATTGGACGAATCGGACAATGGACATTTGGACTATATATATACATATACATACATATATATATGTATATATCACGAAAATAAATTCGCAACTTGACAAATGTGATAAATGGTATTTTTGAAACCGAAGAAATGGCAAAATATGAATTTTTACAACTATTATGAAATATATCATACTTTGTCAAATTGGAAATATAATATTTTTGAAGTGGAGAAAATATATATTTTCATAAACAACTCAAAATTATATTATTTTGGTGAAAACTAAAATATATATTTTTCAAAGTCTAATCTTAAAAATATATTATTTTTAAGATATATGTGGAAGTATACATATTTTTTTATCAAATACAATTTATATATATTTTTCTATAAAAATTCTCTTAAAATATGTATATTTCAAGAATATAAAGTTGGAGATTTTTAATTGTACAAATATAATATTCCGGAAAATTTACATAAATTAAGTACAAAATACTTAATAAATACAAGGAAATACGTATTCCTATACGTATAAATACATACCGGCATACACTACCAATACTTGGCAAAATACGCAAATACAAGTATACCTATACTTGAAAATGTATATATGTGAATCATACAACAAAACAAGTTAAAAATATATTATTTTTAACAATAATCCAAATAATTGGATGGAAATAATTTAAGTTAAAATATTCTTATTTTAACTAATATTTATATAATTTAGAATTATATAATTATATAAACAACATACACCAGACGTGTAACTCAAAGTATACCAAAATTCCAAAATAAGTCTTAATAAATAACTAAGGCTAAGAGTCGTTACACGACCTAAGCGTCTAATAAAACTTAGCATGTGTGTAGGTGGTAGTACGGCTTAAGGATACTTACTTTGGGGTACACAGGATTACGGACGAAAACTTTTGAGTTCATGTCCCCCATTTCTTTTAACTGTTTTCAGATTTATAACTTTTGGGGGTAGAATACATGTTTCAAAGATTTCAAATGGTATGGTTTAGCTAAGGAATGAACTGTTAGATCATGTGGATGGGTAGGCACACACTTAAGACCATTAATCTTGTTTAAGACCGAGGGGCAGGAGTGGTAGATCTATCGGGTGTAGCGAGCCCCACTCATGGGTCCAGAAGTGGCCGCATGTAGTGACTATGTCGTTCCAGCCGGGTGGACCGTACAAAATCTGCTAGGTTTGAGCCTTCCTACGCCATTGCACACATATTAATGTCGTTTCAAAATATTAATTGATCTATTCATAGACGCTTTACATACCGATTATCAAAAGAATTTCTCAAATGTTTACAAGATTATCTGGAACTCATACAAAACACATGAACTCGCTCAACTTTTGTTGATGTTTTCAAATTATATGTATTTCAAGAAACTAAATGGATCTTGCGGCGTTGGAAATTGTTTTCAAGAAGTGAATTACAAGATTCGATGTCATCCATTTTTTATGGGTTGTAATTTAACTTGAAGTTGTGTTGGTTTAAACTTAACAACTTATGTTTGTAACATTTTTAAAATTATGAATGGATGAACATCATTTTAGTCATATAGTTGTTTATTATAATCGTCTGCAATGAAAACTGATCAAGTCACACGAATACGCTTCCGCAAAAGTCAGGGTGTGACAGGTTGGTATCAGAGCTTCGATTGTAGTGAACTGGGATTCATTCTCGAGTCTAGACTACAATCACTAGGATTCTCTCACGAAAACATTTTTACAACAAACAAAAAGGTTTTTCATTGCATTTTCAAAAGCGCCAAGATTCATGAATCAAACATTTTTCAAAGGAAAGACAAAGCAAGGACATTAGTAGGGAGGGAGAATACCCCCAACTAATGTGCCAATTGAGGTATAGTCTATGTGAGATAGACTTGCCAAAGACGAAATGACCCACGAAAGAACGAACGAGAGTTATACGTGACAGGTTGCATTTATTTGCCTGTATATACTAAGTAATAATATTATTCATTAATAAATATGCATATATGTGTACGGAATAATTATTTCCAGGAATGAGATGCCTTCGACTTCGAATTCTATTATTGTTCTTGACTCGCCCAATGAGATTATCGACCTCACGTATACTACGGAGCTTATGGCTGATGGGATTTCCAAACAAGGCCCTGAGCTTGATTCCGTAGAAGATGGTTGTTCTTCCCCCTCGAATGCGAAGGTGCCTGACTATGGCAGTGATGGTGAGGAGGAGGAGGAGGAGGAGGTAACCTTAGACAGCAACCTTATCAGTGGGACGAGGTCCCTGTGGCATTTGACGACACTCCTGTCCAGAATAGGAAGATGAGGTACTCATCTTGAAGGTGCCCATCCAACTACTATTGCTAGTAACTCTCTTTATTCCTAATTTGTGTAAGCATTGTATCATTTCGCGCGTAACGACAACGGACGTTGGCGCGTGGACCATCATAAAGGTCCTTTCTATGTTAAAGGTATGAAGGGAGTAGTGTCCCCTTTCTGTCAGATCATCTACTTGAATGAGAGAAAATTAGGGTGACCATGCAAGGCAATTTATTATTACGGAGGCCCACGTAATAACAACTTGTAGTGCATGGAAATCATGTTGGGCTCTCCGGGTCAAGCAAATGATCACTATCTATTTGAAATTCCTAAGTTGTTCCAAATCTCCATCTAGTAGAACACTAGCCGAGATAGTTACTATAACACTCTACAAAGTAGGAAGTCTGTCTTTGCCTACTTCACACTTAACACTCCTACCTGTAGTACGAGTCGTTTGGGACCCGATATCTAAGCAAGTGAAGATGGCTAACACTCAGGAAAGATTTTCCTCAACACTTTGGGATTCTTATGTTTAAATTTGTAAGGAGCCTACAACACCCCAACTTATCCACTGTAGTTGCTACAATAGACCCCAACATTTGACATCTGATTTACCCCAAGGAGGTAGCATGGCGCGAGCTGTAGTGTAACCCATTTACCGCACTCTATTCGGCATTCATGAAGACTATGCCAACCATATTGGGACTCATGTAGCCCAATCAAAATCAATATACGTGTCGCACAGTCCAGTGCGGCAAAGGGGTCCTCCCTACGTCGGACAATCGAGGACCATGGAGTATAGAACACATCTTATAAGGACAAAAACGATCACTTGATTCTCCCCTTCTCAACAGATTCCCATTCCATTTAGGCACATGGATGACACATGCAATAAGATTCTTCTCGACCTTCACCCCACATGCACTCTACCACCCACTGACTATATCACCACCACCAACACCCCTATCAGTAGCTCCACACTCTCTAACCCTTAGTGCACCCCATCGTTTGGGTAGTACATTCGCGCCCTGGAAAGCGCACTACGGTTGCTACAAGGCACGATTCGGTCACGAGGAAGAAGTTATGTACCCTCACGACCTTATTTATGTGTTTTCGCTATCACCCCCCCCCCCCCCTCTGTACGTGGTAGTAATGCACAACACCCATCTTTTGGAAGTATACCAGTTTTTGTAAAACTAAAGACTATGGAAGAGTCAGAGACTTGAGGAATAAACAAGGAACAAGGTGAAGGGAAGACCTCACCGTATTTTGTATAGCACTGGATGACCTGCATCAACCGGAGTGAGACGACTCCGAGGAGATTTTCTTCACAAAACAAATTGTAACAAGTCGACATGGTATATATGGAAGTTGATATATCCTTAGCAATATATTGTTGTAACTCATTTTACCTTGCTACAATGATGAGATGATTATGGTGGGAAGATTCGCATAAGCATCCTTAGGAATTACCTTACCCATATACTCGTAGTGCATTACGAATGATCTTTGCTTTCACTCGAAGACGACAAAATTTATTCCCAAATAAATGTTTAATTTCGTCGACATGATTTATACATCTGAAGCACATGGAACCACAGCAAAGGAAACGCTGGTCAAGCCCAATCAGAACCTTTACCTGCAACACGAACTGAGCTCGAAGCGCTAGAAAACCAGCAAGTCGCTAAAGTAATCATCTAATATGAAATAAGAAACATTGCAAACAACAGCGGAATAAGAGGAACCATATTGGGAATCGCTCAAGCAAAAACTCTTGCAATAGGTTCTGCCGAGGGCGGATTAATGACGGAGAAACCGAATAAATGTCTAGTGAAAAAGAAGACGCGTGTGGAGTCTTCTTCGGATAGAAATAAAAGAAAGTATATGCATGCCAAGCAAGGCTTTAAATCATGCAGCAAACATAAGGGAACCGCTGCGACTAAGAAAGTCAAGGAATTCATTGCCACGACTAAAACATGTGATAAAAACTACCAAGGAGAACTACCAAAGTGTGATAGGTGTGGTTATCATCACACAGGTCTGTGCAGGGCTGGTAGGTATGGAAATTGTGGCAAGACCGGGTAGAGCAAGGAGGCATGCTGGTCTGGTACGAGGCATGCGAATGGAATTCTGGGCGATAACCGAAATGGCAAGGGCAAAGGTTGCTACGGATGTGGCGACAAAGGACATTACCGGAAGGACTGTCCGAAGAAAAATATAGCTCGTGGGAGCATTTTCACTACAGAAGCACCGAAGTCATGCTAGGACCCGAACGTAGATATGGGTACGTTCTCTATAAACCAACACCTTGCATCTGTTTGATACATACACCGATGTTAGTGGTTACATCCATAGAATTTAAGAATATACTTGACTTAGAAACAAGTAAACTAGACATCCCATATTCTATAGAGTTGACAAAGGGGAAATTAGTCGAGGTGGATAAAGTTACTAAGGGTTGTACACTTTGACTTAAGGAGTGAAAGTTTTCTATCGACCATCTACCAGATGGTTAGGTAGTTTTGATATAGTACTCAGAATGGATTGGTTGACCAATAACCTGGCTGAGGTGGTTTATCATTAGAAAATCATTCACATCCCTCTTGCGAATGATAAAATAATTATTATACACGGCCTTCATGAAGTTGATGCGTGAACGCTGGGCCCCATAAGGCGATAGATTGTGACATCCCACATGGGTCATGAGAGCGCAGGAGTGTCTTCGAAAAGGCTACATAGCCTTCCCTGCTCAGGTGGTCGACAAGAAGACCAAGGAGTCGAAGCTAGAAGACATCCCTGTTGTGAAGGAGTTTCCAGAAGTCTTTACGAAGACTTGCCTGGGTTACCTCCTGTGACAACCCGAACTTTCAAGAGTTGTGTCTTTCAGTCTTGTGATTCCGATTCCTCATTAATTGTTTCTTTGCACACTCCTTGATTTAGTAAATCTGTTAAATGCTTGGGACTTTGTTAAACTTGTTAGACATAAAGGTAACCAGGTATATATGAGTATGTACTAGGGTCGTTTTGTGTATAGTAGTTTGCTTGGGCCACAATATCGCTAAACTAACCATCTCGGCCCACATACCTGGAGCCCAACCCGAGAACACACCCTCTTTGTGATGCCACATCACTCGATACTTTGAAATTCAATTTATTCAACTATTTGCTCAATAAAACCTATCAACTAATAGAACGTGCAAACTGTTACCTGTTGACTTTGTCCAACATCCTTAATTTCTATGGGGCCGAAACTAAGAAATAATAAACAAAATCACATGCAACCTTGATTAATCCACTTAGAACATGGCCGACAACTTTGATAAGTGCTACACATGCAACTAACAACTTGGAACAATTATAAAATCACATGGGTTGTCAATAATTTGTGATAGTATAACTCTGAGTGGACCAAAATATTAGCGGAGTTGTTGTTTTAATTATTGATATGTGATTATAAATAATGATCCCTGATAACCCTTATGCAAAACAAAATCATAACCCTTCCCTCAAGTTTACGTGCGACAGTAGCAGCCCCCCCTCTCTCTCGTAACCTCCTATTCTGTCACACCCTGGCTTTGAGGAAGCGTGGGTTTATTTGGCGTGACTTCTTAATACCATAGCTTAATCACAACAAAGCTATATGAAAAATAACATCATGCAGATCATCCATTGATTTAAGTAAACTACCACAACATTGTCCTAATACGTTGACACATGGAACGGAAATTACAACTTAACAACATAAAAACTTTGTTCTTAAAACACAACCCCAAATATAACATAACACTTGTTTAAGACTTGCGACTCGTCCAGGTAAAATTCGCAATCCCTAAACGTGGATGATCCTGTAATTCTAACACAGCAGGAAAACGTAGCATACCAGGCCAGATCCTTAGTTCCCTGAAATACATGTAAGTTGGAAAAATCAACATAATGTTGAGCGAGTTCATGTGTAAGTGAGTATGTAAAATCCTTGTAAGTATAAAAACCCTGGTATGTAGCAAATAAGGAAAAAGAGTTCACCAATGGTTTGCAAGGCCATTGATATGTGTGAAGTGCAAGTAGGAAGACTCAAACCTAGCGGATTTGTGCGTCGGGTACATAGTCACCCCAAGGTCCGTTAACTGTTTGGCCTGGGGCTGGGCTCGCTACACCCAGATAGATCTACCGCATTGTGTCCCTCGGTCCTACCATGAGGATTAATGGCCTCAATTACCACCTACCCACTCACATGATCTGTATGCAGTAACCCTCCTTATGCTAACCATACGATGTAAAAGTACTCGTAATCATAGTAACATGTATTTCACCCCCGCAGTTTAGAAAACCGAAAACAGTTAAGAGAAAAGGGGGATATGAACTCACCGTAATGCGTCCTCGAATAACAGCAAATCAAACTCAGTCTGCAGCACGACAACCTACAACGTGCTAATATCTATTAGACGAACGGCCGTGCCTTAGCTTAGAGTTTTAACGTTCTAGGGGAAATAGTTAGACAACTATTTCGTGTTTATATTTCTTGGTTAACGTTTAAATATTCCTTCCCAAGGATGGGATATTCGTACATGTATTATGTATTCGGTGACTTAAAATGTTGACAAAATATATTTTCAAGTCTCGTTTCCAACACTTTAAAGTTTTGTGTCAAAACTCATGGCGAGGTTTAATTATGAGATATAAAGTTTCACATACACGTTAGAAAAATAATTTTTCTAAGTCTAGGTATTTTTAGAAAAATTCATCAGAACTTCCCCTAAAAACGGGAGTGTCCATGCTAATACGCACATCATTTTCTTTTTGAAATCAACCCATGATCATCAACAATCAACCATTACGTTTTAACACGCTAAACACTACCTTTGTCGTTTCAGTTTAAATATGTGAAAACTGGAATGTTTTCGGATTATTAAATAAAATACTTAGCTTATTCCAAAAATTCCCAAATTTTTGCGGAACGTCATAATCGACCCGCAAATTATTGTGTAAAAATTTCGGGGTCTAGTTCATTATCAATAATTTATAGAAAATCGTTTACCGAACTGTGATCAGATTTGTTACATTCTGATCACAGTTTACGGAAAAATTCGTCAAAAATTCCTCGTAACTCCGTTTGTCAAAATTCCAGTTCGAGGGTCACAAATACATCCGTGACCATCTTTGATAAAAGTTTCAGGGGCTGGTTCGGTTCAGATTTTAAGTTGTGATCGAAAACGCACAGCCCAATTTACTGCAGTTAAAATCAGCCTTAGCTGCTGTCACGAAAACAGATTTTAAAATAGCAACCGACCTCATAAAAATACGATTCCAGCGCCATTTTCTTCGTTTTTCGAAAATAGACAATATAGGCTTCAGAAATTACGTTTTTCAAGTTTTTAAAGTCCGTTTACAGCCTGTTGAAGGCGGCTGAAACAGTGACTCAGCATGCTGTTTTGTGATTTAGATGTTATTAAATCGTGTTATAAGTGTCCGATTAGCGGGTTAAACAAGAAAACAACTTTTAAATATCAAGTATGTGTTATCCAACCCTTAAACCGGCAAGATTCCACTTCATAAATCATACACAAGTAAACTTTTATGTAGATTTTATGTTCATAACTTATGTTTCATAATTTTCTAATATTCTTGTAATTTAGTGATTTAAACAACAATACTTCATGCGATATGTCAATATTTCGAACAAGATGAGATCAAGTATGAAGAAACTTACTACTAGCCTCTAGCTAGGGAAGAATCTTGTGTAAAAATGATGAGAAAAAGATGTAGAACCAAGCAAGAACAATGCTCCCTTGAAATCCCTTCAAGTTGCACCTTCCATGGATGATTTCTAGGCTATGAATGGACAATGTAATGAAGAAGATGATGATGTTTAAGGTGGTGATGGTGTGCTCGGTTGTGGGCAGCCGATCAAGAGAGAGGAGAGTGAGTGAAATGGATGAGTAAACTTGTGAAATGATAGGTTGTAAGACATGCCATACTTATATATGATTTAGCTACTTCTACAAGTAAGAGATCCATTAAATAATTGAATTAAAATCTTTCCAAATATTTGGGGTAAGGTTAGATGGATATGTGGGGTCCCACATGGGAACTAAATCATTGGGGGGGGGGGGGGGGGGGTATAAGTGAAAGATTGTGACAAAAGTGGCTAAGTGTAAGTTAGATGTAAGTAATGTGATATAAGTTAGTTGGTTTATCTTTAGCGGGTGTTATGGCATACGGGGATCATGACTAGCCATAAATAATAAGACAAGGTATTTGACAAAAAATTTAGTGTCCCGGGTAATGTCCGGTTACACGATTAAATACCGTTCCCTTAAAATGTTTAATTAGTCCGAAAAGTCTTTATGTATATATTTTGTAACATAAATTATTCCCGGTACTTAGGAAATTATACGGGACTGTTCTGCAATGTTTTTGCACTGTATTAGTAATTTAAAATGCTGAGTTTTATATTAAAGCGCAGAATTTTGTACTTAAAGTACGTTTTAGGCACATCCGGTCACTATAAACTTTACCTAGTGACGCAGTTCTACAATCCTCACCTCCCTACACTCACTACTAGTGTAGCAATCTATTCCCGGCTCGTACTGGCCTTAGAGGCAGTGTCTGCCTGATGCTGGTTATGTCAGCATGTTTAATGGGTATCCAGTAGTGTGCTCACTGTGCTTGTTGTGCATCAAGGTTGTCACTGATGTTTGTGTATAAATAATAGAGTGACAGTATAAAAGTGATGCATGAGCATGTATGTATCAGAAATTAGTAAGCAGTTTAATCACAGTTGTAAGAAAGCACAGTAATTAAGCAGTAATTAAATATTAATTAATTCGTACGGATTCCTGGTTTGGTGAGGGTTGTCACATTCTCCCCCCGTTAAAGAAATTTCGTCCCGAAATTTAAGTTCTGCTACGAGATGCAGGGTTCTTAGGAAATAAATGGGGGTATTTCTCTTTCATTCGATCCTCACGTTCCCACATGATTTCAGGTCCATGCCTAGCATTCCAACGAACTTTGACGAGTTTGACACTGCTCCTGCGAGTTTTATTAACTTTCCAATCCGTGACCTCAACAGGTTCTTCAGTAAAGTGGAGCGTGTTGTCGATATGAACTTCATCAGCAGGAATGATCACTGTATCTTGTGTTGGACTTTTTCTCAAATTGGATACATGGAAGGTATCGTGAACACCATGGAGTTCAGCAGGTAGGTCCAACTTGTAGGCTACAAGCCCAATCCTTTGCAGAATTCTGAAAGGGCCAATGTAACGCGAATTCAACTTCCCACGCTTCCCGAAGCGTGCCACCCCCTTCCAGGGTGAAACTTTCAATAAAACCATATCTCCAACTTGGAATTCCAAATGTTTTTGGTTTGGATCCGCATAGGCTTTCTGTCTTTCGCGAGCCGCTTCTATGCGTTTTCGAATCTGCGCAATCTTATCGGTCGTCTCCTAGACGATTTCGGGACCAACAAGCTGTCTATCACCTGCGTCAGCCCAGCATAGTGGTGATCGACACTTGCATCCGTAAAGAGCTTCAAATGGCGCGGCTCCAATACTAGTGTGGTAGCTGTTGTTGTATGAAAATTCGGCCAGTGGTAAATGCTTATCCCAGCTACCACCAAGATCCATTACACATGCTCTCAGCATGTCCTCCAATGTCTGAATAGTTCTTTCACTTTGGCCATCAGTTTGCGGATGGAATGCAGTGCTCAAATTCAATTGTGAGCCAAAAGCTTCTTGGAAGGATTGCCAAATCCTTGATACAAATCTCCCATCTCTATCAGAGATGATTGAGAGAGGCACTCCATGATGTGCAACGATTTCTCTCATGTAAATTTCCGCAAGTTTACTCGTATTGTCCTTCTCTTTGATTGGCAAGAAGTGCGCGGACTTTGTTAGGCGGTCAACTATCACCCAAATAGTATCATGGCCCCTGGGCGTCTTGGGCAGTTTTGTTATAAAATCCATTGAAATCTGTTCCCATTTCCACTTGGGAATTTCAGGTTGTTGCAGAAGTCCCGAAGGCTTCTGGTATTCAGCTTTTACCTTGGCGCACGTCAAACATTTGCTAACATAAACAGCAACGTCGCCTTTCATTCTAGGCCACCAGTAATAATCTTTAAGGTCCTGGTACATCTTATCCGCACCGGGATGAATAGAGTACCGTGATTTGTGTGCCTCATCAAAAATAACTTTCCTCAAACCACCAAACAGAGGAACCCAAATCCTTTTCATAAAACATAACGTTCCTTCCCTGTTTGGTACCAATTGCTTCTCCATCCCACGGAGATATTCTTCTTCAAGGTTTCTTTCCTTAAGAGCTTCTTTTTGCGCGGTACGAATGCGCAGGGAAAGATTTGTCTGGATAATCATCTCCAAAGCCCTAACCCTTATGGGTTTGATCCTTTCTTTACGACTTAGGGCATCGGCGACCACATTCGCCTTCCCTGGATGATACTTTATCTCGCAGTCGTAATCGTTTAACAATTCGACCCAGCGTCTTTGTCTCATGTTCAGCTCTTTCTGGTTGAATATGTGCTGTAAACTCTTGTGGTCTGTGAAAATTGTACACTTCGTACCATATAGGTAGTGTCTCCAGATCTTTAATGCAAATATCACTGCGCCTAGTTCCAAATCATACGTGGTATAGTTCCTTTCATGTACTTTCAACTGGCGTGACGCGTAAGCTATAACTTTCTGGCGTTGCATCAAAACGCAACCCAATCCTTGACGTGAGGAGTCACAGTAAACCACGAAATCATTTATACCTTCCGGTAGTGCTAAGATTGGCGCATTGCAGAGCTTATCCTTCAACAACTGAAAGGCTTCCTCCTGTTTGATTCCCCAGTCAAACTTCTTATCCTTTTGCGTGAGGAGTGTCACTGATTGAGCGATTTTTGAAAAATCCTCAATGAACCTTCGATAGTAACCAGCCAAGCCTAAGAATTGTCGAATCTCGGTTGGCGTCTTTGGAGTCTCCCAGTTCTTTATCGCCTCGATCTTTGTGGGGTCGACATGGATTCCATTTCCATTAACCACGTGTCCAAGGAATTGGACTTCACGTAGCCAAAACTCGCACTTAGAGAATTTGGCATACAACTGTTCCTTTTTTAACAACTCCAGAATAGCTCTTAAGTGTTGTTCGTGTTCAGCCTTTGTCTTTGAATAAATCAAAATATCGCGATGAATACAATCACGAACTTATCGAGATACGGCTTGCAGACTCGGTTCATTAGGTCCATAAAAACAGCAGGCGCGTTGGTCAGCCCAAACGGCATGACTAGGAACTCGTAGTGTCCATAACGAGTTCTAAAAGGCTGTCTTCGGGATGCTCTCTTCTTGTATTCTTAGCTGATGGTACCCAGATCGAAGATCGATCTTAGAGTAAAAGCTTGAACCCTGAAGTTGATCGAATAGATCATCGATTCTTGGCAGAGGGTATCTATTCTTGATCGTCAGCTTATTCAACTCCCGGTAGTCAATACACATACGAAAACTACCGTCTTTCTTTTTAACAAATAAAACTGGAGCTCCCCAAGGTGAGAAGCTTGGTCGGATGAATCCTTTGTCAAGTAACTCCTGGAGTTGTGTCGACAACTCCTGCATCTCTGACGGTGCAAGTCTATAAGGTGCCCTAGCTACAGGCGCGGCGCCTGGAACTAAGTCAATGTGAAATTCCACTTGCCTTTGGGGTGGCAATCCTGGCAAGTCTTCTGGAAAGACTTCAGGATATTCCCTCACGACAGGGATGTCTTCGATTTTTGGCTCAACAGCTTTCTTATCCACGATGTGTGCCAGGAAGGCAGCACATCCTTTTTGTAAACACTTACGAGCTTTCAGGCAACTGATAATTCTTAAAGGCGTATCCCGCTTCTCCCCAATAACCACAATTGTTTCTCCATCTTCGGTTGGAATACGAACGACCTTATCATGACAAACAATCTCAGCCCTGTTGCTTGATAACCAATCCATTCCTACTACCACGTCGAAGCTCCCCAGCTGGACTGGTAGTAGATCCAAAGTAAACTCACGCTCTCCCAATTCGATTACACAACCTCTGACCACTTCATTGGCTTCTACTAACTTTCCATTCGCCAATTCAATTGAGTAAGGAATATCTAATTTACTAGCGGCTAAACCAAGCATATTCTTAAATTCTAACGATACGAAGCTATAATCGACACCAGTATCAAATAAAACGGATGCAAAGCGTTGGTTTACAGGGAACGTACCAGTAACAACATTGGGATCCTGGCGCGCTTCCCTCGCTTCGATATTGAAAACCCTTCCCCGTGCTTGGTTCAATTCTGGGCAGTTCCGCTTATAATGCCCCATATCACCACAGTTAAAGCAACCTGGTCTTTGCCCGTTTCCTCCTCCATTCCCAGCTTGATTCTTGTTTTGGTTTCGGTTTACAGTACCAGCTTGATTCGCGTTGTTGCCTCGATTTCCATTCCCTCCGTTATTTCCTTGTGCACGATTTCCATTTCCACCACGATTATTGTTTCTATTACCAAAACCTCCCTGGCCACCCCGACCAGTATTAACCCAGCAAGTATCCTTCAAATGACCATTTCTCCCACAAGTTTCGCATATTCTTACTCCGCACTGGCCGGTATGATGGCGCTAGTATGTGTTACACTGGGGCAGAGTGCCCATATATCCCCTTCCTTTCCTACCAGTACCAGTCGTAGCTCGGGTCGGCGTGCTTGACTCTCCTTTTCTGCCATCACTGCTTGTGCCTTGTTTGAAATTTGAGAATTTTCTTTTGTTATCCCCGGACGACTCTACATGAGTCTCCTTCTTCTTTTGCTCAACCTCAGAAAACTTGTTTAGGCGGATCGCCTCCTCAGTGAGAGCTACGCTTAGATCGATCGCCTCAGTGATTGTTGCAGGTTTTGAAGAGGTCACCATGCTAATGATTTGAGGAGCTAAACCCCAAATGAAGCGCTCAATCCGCTTGAATTCTGGCGTGACCATGTAAGGTACAACCTGTGATAGGTCGTGAAACCTCTGAACATATTCCGCAATTTTCGGTCCCTCCATCTTCAGATGCCAAAACTCAGTTTCCAACTTTTGAATTTCAGCGCGAGAGCAATACTTTTTGCGCATGAGCTCTTTCAGCTCGTTCCACGTCAATGCGTAAGCTGCGGCTTCACCAAGTGTTTGGACTTGTAAATTCCACCATGACAGGGCTCCGTTTAAGAATAGCCCAGAGATGTAAGTGACCTGCTGATCAGGAGCGCATTTGCTCATGCGGAGAACTGATTCTGTCTTTTCTGCCCAACGGACAAAAGCAACAGCACCTCCGGTGCCATCAAAGTTTACAGGTTTGCAGTCTAAGAACTGCTTGTAGGTGCACCCTGCACATACGTTACAATATATGAATGGCATTAGCAACTTGCTAAAGATATCCAATGTATCATGGTATGCCTTAATAACTTAGTATTACCATGGGGCGGATTATTGTTGCCGTTATTATATGAGCTGCCTCCGCTAGGTCTTCCTTGAGAGGCGGCGTATTGCGCGATGGCGACAGCGATGATCTGTTGAAGTTCTGCCTCGTTGGTAGGCATGCGTGGTTCACGTCTCGGTGGCATCTTCTAAAAGATGGTTTACGCGAGTCAGGTCATGGTAGGTAAAGTGTGCGTATAAAACGATAGTAATAATATATAACAGCTCATGTTAAAATAAACCAAACACATAACATCTCATGTTATAAACAATCAATCACACAACATCCCATGTTATAAATAAATCAATAAATCAGCCATGCATGTAATGAGAACACTGCGATTAAGCTTTTTATATAACCAAGACCACGATTACAATGTTTACGAGTTCCATAATGTAACATACATCCAAAAAGGGACCAAGGGTCACAACGCCCTTGTCCGAAATGTCTAAATATATACAAATACCAAACATCAAAAGTCATAATTGTCAGGTGGTCTTCAAAAAACTATGCAGCCGACTTAATCGCTATCTTCTCATCAAAAGTGGTGGTACCTGCATCAAACCAAAAGTGCCCTCATGCTGCTGGTGGTGGAGGAAGAGGGGGGAAATGAAAGTAGAACAAACTGCGCATGAGGAGCCAGTCCGCCTCCATGGCATGGTGAGAGCGCGACAGACTCTCTAACTGCTGCTCCAAGACCTGAACACGACACGTCAGCGCGTCATGCTGTACATAAATGAAATGAGGACATCCTCATAAGAAGGCCCGACAAAATAGGGATGATAAGGATCTGTCGGTGGCATGACGGATGATGATGTCCAGAGAAAAGGCTCGCTGGAGGGAGTAAAAGATGGTACAGTGAATGGTGGAACAGGGGGAATAGTAGTATGGTGAGGGATCTGTGGTGCAAACTGATCCCCTCCGGTCAGAACAGGTGCATGGCCAAATGGCTGATGAGATGGGCCCTCTCCAGGGCGCGGCGGAGGGATCTCCTGTAGAAATGTGACAGGTAGATCCGCGCGATGCGCATCAGCAGTGTGTGTGGGGAACAAGGGTGCCTCGGTGGTATGTGGGGGAAAAGGTGGGATATCAGTAGGAGCAAAAATGGGTGCCAAGACTGGGGCTGCAGGTGCCACGAACGGCGGAAGCTCATCATCATCATCAATCCACCCATTCCGGGTGTCAGCATACTATGGGTCGACCTGAGCCGCGAAGAGTGCATGGTCGGGCTCTAGAGGTACTGGGTCAGGAAGGGGAGCAACAACATCAGGCTCAACATGTATATCAGCATGGATAGGTGGTGGAACAGAGGAAGCAACCGACTCATGAGAATCAGGAATCGACGAATCAGAATGGGCCTGCTCATCAGGAATCTCAACTAATGGAAGATCTACCTCATCTGCTATCGGGGCCCCACCCTCATGGTGACCCTCCGGGGGACCCGCGAATAGATCGAGGTCGTCCTCGAACTCGAAATCGTGAGGCAAATCCTCAGCAGCAAAAGCAACGTGTGGAACGGGAGCAGGGATCTCCACAAGAGGTAGATCCCCGGCAGGAACACCATCAGCATGAGGTATATCATCCCCAAAATCGGGTATAGCAAAAGGCTGGAATGCATCCTCGTCAGTGCTGTCTGTATCTGATGTATGAACCTCTGAATCAGTGTACATCGGGTCGTCTGAGTCTACTGCCACTGGGTCTGAAACCCCGCTCGATGAAGACATAGTGTCTGTAATACAACCACAGATATGCACATATATCAATCATATAATCAAGTAAACACATTAATCACCAATAAGCAATTAAATAGCTCTCCTAGTCCCACTGGCCTCCCAGCCTCCCAGACTGACTCCCTAGTCCCACTCGCCTCCCAGCCTCCCAGACTGACTCCCTAGTCCCACTAGACAACTACCTCAGCCTCCCAGACCGAGCCTCAGCCTCCCAGACTGAGCCTATAACTAACAAATAAAATGTGCTCAACATTTGTTTGTAAAAACATTTTGGATCTGGACTTAAGTGGTATGCAGTGTAAAAATGTTTTCGTGAGAGCCCTAGTGATCATAGTCTAGACTCGAGAAGGAATCCTAGTTCGCTATGATCAGAGCTCTGATACCAAGCTGTCACACCCTGGCTTTGCGGAAGCGTGGGTTTATTTGGCGTGACTTCTTAATACCATAGCTTAATCACAACAAAGCTATATGAAAAATAACATCATGCAGATCATCCATTGATTTAAGTAAACTACCACAACATTGTCCTAATACATTGACACATGCAACGGAAATTACAACTTAACAACATAAAAACTTTGTTCTTAAAACACAACCCCAAATATAACATAACACTTGTTTAAGACTTGCGACTCGTCCAGGTAAAAGTCGCAATCCCTAAACGTGGATGATCCTGTAATTCTAACACAGCAAGAAAACGTAGCATACCGGGCCAGATCCTTAGTTCCCTGAAATACATGTAAGTTGGAAAAATCAACATAATGTTGAGCGAGTTCATCTGTAAGTGAGTATGTAAAATCCTTGTAAGTATAAAAACCCTGGTATGTAGCAAATAAGGAAAAAGAGATCACCAATGGTTTGCAAGGCCATTGATATGTGTGAAGTGCAAGTAGGAAGACTCAAACCTAGCGGATTTGTGCGTCGGGTACATAGTCACCCCAAGGTCCGTTAACTGTTTGGCCTGGGGCTGGGCTCGCTACACCCAGATAGATCTACCGCATTGTGTCCCTCGGTCCTACCATGAGGATTAATGGCCTCAATTACCACCTACCCACTCACATGATCTGTATGCAGTAACCCTCCTTATGCTAACCATACGATGTAAAAGTACTCGTAATCATAGTAACATGTATTTCACCCCCGCAGTTTAGAAAACCGAAAACAGTTAAGAGAAAAGGGGGACATGAACTCACCGTAATGCGTCCTCGAATAACAGCAAATCAAACTCGGTCTGCAGCACGACAACCTACAACGTGCTAATATCTATTAGACGAACGGCCGTGCCTTAGCTTAGAGTTTTAACGTTCTAGGGGAAATAGTTAGACAACTATTTCGTGTTTATATTTCTTGGTTAACGTTTAAATAGATTCCTTCCCAAGGATGGGATATTCGTACATGTATTATGTATTCGGTGACTTAAAGTGTTGACAAAATATATTTTCAAGTCTCGTTTCCAACACTTTAAAGTTTTGTGTCAAAACTCATGGCGAGGTTTAATTATGAGATATAAAGTTTCACATACACGTTAGAAAAATAATTTTTCTAAGTCTAGGTATTTTTAGAAAAACTCGTCAGAACTTCCCCTAAAAACGGGAGTGTCCGTGCTAATACGCACATCATTTTCTTTTTGAAATCAACCCATGATCATCAACAATCAACCATTACGTTTTAACACGCTAAACACTACCTTTGTCGTTTCAGTTTAAATATGTGAAAACTGGACTGTTTTCGGATTATTAAATAAAATACTTCGCTTATTCCAAAAATTCCCAAATTTTTGCGGAACGTCATAATCGACCCGAAAATTATTGTGTAAAAATTTCGGGGTCTAGTTCATTATCAATAATTTATAGAAAATCGTTTACCGAACTGTGATCAGATTTGTTACATTCTGATCACAGTTTACGGAAAAATTCGTCAAAAATTCCTCATAACTCCATTTGTCAAAATTCTAGTTCGAGGGTCACAAATACATCCGTGACCATCTTTGATAAAAGTTTCAGGGGCTGGTTCGGTTCAGATTTTAAGTTGTGTTCGAAAACGCACAGCCCAATTTACTGCAGTTAAAATCAGCCTTAGCTGCTGTCACGTAAACAGATTTTTAAAATAGTAACCGACCTCATAAAAATACGATTCCAGCGCCATTTTATTCGTTTTTCGAAAATAGACAATTTAGGCTTCAGAAATTACGTTTTTCGAGTTTTTAAAGTCCGTTTACAGCATGTTGAAGGCGGCTGAAACAGTGACTCAGCATGCTGTTTTGTGATTTAGATGTTATTAAATCGTGTTATAAGTGTCCGATTAGCGGGTTAAACAAGTAAGAGATCCATTAAATAATTGAATTAAAATCTTTCCAAATATTTGGGGTAAGGTTAGATGGATATGTGGGGTCCCACATGGGAACTAAATCGTTGGGGGGGGGGGGGGGGGGGGGGTATAAGTGAAAGATTGTGACAAAAGTGGCTAAGTGTAAGTTAGATGTAAGTAATGTGATATAAGTTAGTTGGTTTATCTTTAGCGGGTGTTATGGCATACGGGGATCATGACTAGCCATAAATAATAAGACAAGTTATTTGACAAAAAATTTAGTGTCCCGGGTAATGTCCGGTTACACGATTAAATACCGTTCCGTTAAAATGTTTAATTAGTCCGAAAAGTCCTTTATGTATATATTTTGTAACATAAATTATTCCCGGTACTTAGGAAAATATACGGGACCGTTCTGCAATGTTTTTGCACTGTATTAGTAATTTAAAATGCTGAGTTTTATATTAAAGCGCAGAATTTTGTACTTAAAGTACGTTTTAGGCACATCCGGTCACTATAAACTTTACCTAGTGACGCAGTTCTACAATCCTCACCTCCCTACACTCACTACTAGTGTAGCAATCTATTCCCGGCTCGTACTGGCCTTAGAGGCAGTGTCTGCCTGATGCTGGTTATGTCAGCATGTTTAATGGGTATCCAGTAGTGTGCTCACTGTGCTTGTTGTGCATCAAGGTTGTCACTGATGTTTGTGTATAAATAATAGAGTGACAGTATAAAAGTGATGCATGAGCATGTATGTATCAGAAATTAGTAAGCAATTTAATCACAGTTGTAAGCAAGCACAGTAATTAAGCAGTAATAAAATATTAATTAATTCGTACGGATACCTGGTTTGGTGAGGGTTGTCACATATTCTAACCATAATCTTTTGATTAATATTAGTTGATGATCCGAAAACTTGCATGTTACTGGTATATGATTTAATGGTGATAATTTCTATATTAGACTCCACGGATATGATTAATTGTTTGCCTGTGATGCCCGATGATGTATAATACATATGAGGAGTTGTTGGGATCAATTATGAGGAGTTGTTAGTATAATCTTTCTTTAAGTTTTGAATCAAAAACCTCTTGTCTTGCATGTGTAGTGTATCGATTATTAATAATTGATTGGGTATGTGATGGATCATTGTGTTGTTATTAAACAATTAATATGAGTAGGCTGTAGAATTGTAGATGGTCTGTTCGATGCATAGTAGTAGTGTACAAAGTCAACATGAAACAAATAAACACATGGAGCAAAATAGAGTAGTTAATTCACAATAATTAAATGATATCTCAATTGAATGATATGGCCTACAACTATGATTTTTTTAATCAATTCCTATTGGGCCACTAGTGATAGAATTGTTGAATTATGAATTAGTAGTGATGTTAGTAAGTGTTATGTTTTTCATCATAACTTGTAATCTGTGTAGAATTAGCCCATGAAATTTGTAATGTAGATGACCACTGATGTCGTTGTAATACTCCAACTGGAATTTCATCAATCGGACTTACGATGAATTTTAAATGAATTTTTCCGTGGACTGCAGTCAGAAAGTGACGAATCTGATTATAGTCCGGTAAATGATTTTTTTTATAAAATATTGGTAATAAACTGGATCCTGATATTTTTACACAGTAATATTTGGATTGTTTCAAACATTCTGTAAAAATTTGGGAATTTTTGGAGTAAGTTAACTATTTTATTAAAATACCCGAAAACAGTCCAGTTTTGGATGTTCAAGCTAATATAACAAGTGAGTGCATGTTGTGTAGTAGATACGTGTAGGAACTTTGTGCTCTATTTGAAACCACTAAATGACTAACTGGTAATCATATTAGGACGTGATTGACCGACCTTGACTGTTAGCTATTTTTGAGAGTTAAACCGAGCAAACCAAGGTGAGTTCACACACTTTCTAAGGCATGGGATTCCCGGTGGTTGGGAATGGGTTAAAGAATTATAACGGAACCTACATATCCTCTTTGGGTAGGATATGTACCGCCATCCTCCATGGGTAGGATGCCAATACTAATCATGCGTATTCTCCTTGGGTAGAATACGTACGTTCGTCCTCCTTGGGGTAGGACAACAACCTTAAACTTACTAGACAAAACTCTATCATGAAGTCCCTCATTTTTATATCGACTTAATCACCTGGCCAATGGCGAGCGGGTCATTAGTTAATAGCACTATTAGGTTTGACAAACCTCACACCGTGCCGGTCGGACGGGCGTGTACTAATAGATCTGGGCAAACTGTCAATAATGATAGACAGTTTAAGGGACTTCATGATAGAGTTTTGTCTAGTAATTTTAAGGTTGTTGTCCTACCCAAGGAGGATGAACGTACGTATTCTACCCAAGGAGAATACGCAGGATTAGTATTGGCATCCTACCCATGGAGGATGGCGGTACATATCCTACCCAAAGAGGATATGTAGGTTCCATTATAATTCTTTAACCCATTCCCAACCACCAGGAATCCCATGCCTTAGAAAGTGTGTGAACTCACCTTGGTTTGCTCGGTTTGACTCTCAAAAATATCTAACAATCAAGGTCGGTTAATCACGTCCTAATATTTTTACCAGTTAGTCATTTAGTGGTTTCAAATAGAGCACAAAGTTCCTACACGTATCTACTACACAACGTGCACTCACTTGTTATATTAGCTTGAACATCCAAAACTGGACTGTTTTCGGGTATTTTAGTAAAATAGTTAACTTACTCTAAAAATTCCCAAATTTTTATAGAATGTTTTAAACAATCCAAATATTACTGTGTAAAAATATCAGGATCGAGTTTATTACCAATATTTTATAAAAAATCATTTACCGGACTATAATCAGATTCGTCACTTTCTGACTGCAGTCCACTGAAAAATTCATTTAAAATTCATCGTAAGTTAGATTGATGAAATTCCAGTTGGAGTATTACAACGACATCAGTGGTCATCTACAGTACAAATTTCATGGGCTAATTCTACACAGATTATAAGTTATGACGAAAAACATAACACTTACTAACATCACTACTAATTCATAATTCAACAATTCTATCACTAGTGGCCCAATAGGAATTGATTAAAAAATCAAAGTTGTCGGCCATATCATTCAATTGAGATATCATTTAATTATTTTGAATTAACTACTCTATGTGGCTCCATGTGTTTATTTGTTTCATGTTGACTTTGTACACTACTACTATGCATCGAACAGACCATCTACAATTCTACAGCCTACTCATATTAATTGTTTAATAACAACACAATGATCCATCACATACCCAATCAATTATTAATAATCGATACACTACACATGCAAGACAAGAGGTTTTTGATTCAAAACTTAAAGAAAGATTATACTAACAACTCCTCATAATTGATCCCAACAACTCCTCATATGTATTATACATCATCGGGCATCACAGGCAAACAATTAATCATATCCGTGGAGTCTAATATAGAAATTATCACCATTAAATCATACACCAGTAACATGCAAGTTTTCGGATCATCAACTAATATTAATCACTTTTATAACTATAAGAAGAAAGAAACGTACCAATCAAAAGATTATGGTTAGAATAGGAGGTTACGAGAGAGAGAGGGGGGGCTGCTACTGTCGCACGTAAACTTGAGGGAAGGGTTATGATTTTGTTTTGCATAAGGCTTATTAGGGATCATTATTTATAATCACATATCAATAATTAAAACAACAACTCCACTAATATTTTGGTCCAATCAGAGTTATACTATCACAAATAATTGACAGCCCATGTGATTTTATAATTGTTCCAAGTTGTTAGTTGCATGTGTAGCACTTATCAAAGTTGTCGGCCATGTTCTAAGTGGATTAATCAAGGTTGCATGTGATTTTGTTTATTATTTCTTAGTTGCAGCCCCATAGAAATTAAGGATGTTGGACAAAGTCAACAGGTAACAGTTTGCATGTTCTATTAGTTGATAGGTTTTATTGAGCAAATAGTTGAATAAATTGAATTTCAAAGTATCGAGTGACGTGGCATCACAAAGAGGGTGTGTTCTCGGGTTGGGCTCCAGGTATGTGGGCCGAGATTGTAACACCTGTGCCTCCACGTCCATCAAACAAATACCGAACCAATGAAATATTATATTTCATACTTGGGATTTGTAAAAATATGTGTATCATTTGCACATATCAATTTTTGTTCAATTCCAAACTCTAAATCGCTTTCTGGAAGGTTATACGCGCACCGATGCGTAAATATAACCAGTTTAATGCAACAAACACTCCGGAATAGTGACATAGGCTTAACATACCTTAAATAACCTTTACATAACTTAGAAATAAGTTTTGAAGGCTTTGTTATGGCAAAAACAAGTTAATTCGCTTACAGGGACTAAAATTGACAAACTGCGAAAGTATGCCAATTTGAACTGGAAAGAACATTCCGGAACATGAACATAAGTTAAACACACCTTACATATCCTTTACCTAGCTTAGAAATAAGCTTTGAGGGGTTCGGTGTGCTAAAATATACTTTTGGGTCATTCAGGGACTAAAAGTGTCAAAAAGTGCACAAGTTTACATTTTCGCGCATAACTTACGTTCTGAATACATCCGGACATCCAAAAATTTATGTAAGCACAAAAATATTTTATTTTAGTGTTTGGCATAAGAAAAATCCATTTGTCACACATTTTGGATCGTTTTTCGCGCTTATGCGCATTCCGTCGTAATTAAGCGAACATCGCATTCGTACGGCCAAACGAACCAACATCCGACATATTTTTGAGCATGTTTCATGTCCACAATGTTTAGACATCATTTTAGGGCCTTAACGTTGGCTTTACGGGCCTTAGAAGTGCCGGAAATGGGCTTAAAACACAACAGGGACCAAAACTGTCACTTTTGAAACTTATTTTCTGATCAGAAGCTCCAGGCGGCCCGCCTGAGTTTTGTCTGATCCTGAAGCGGGCCGCATCAGCCTCCCAGAACAGATAAGATCGATTAGTCAGCATAATTCAGCTGATTAAACCTCATCCACACATTCTAACTTGCCCTTTCAGCTCATAAGAGGCCATTTTTAGTTACCACAACATTTTGACAAATGTACGCACAAGATTAAATCACGTTATTCAAGAAACGATCTTAACGGCTCGGGAAATACTATAAATACCCAACTCACTTCACTTCATTTCTCACTAGAATCTGATCAATTGTGCTCTAAGTTGAAACATTCATACCTGAGCTATTTTGATCTAGATTAGCATTCGGGGACCCTTCGTAAGTGTTCCTTCGTTCTTTTATTGCTTTTCGAGTCCGAAAGTCAAACTTTGTTTGACTTTCTGCATTGACCAGTTTATGGTCGATGCGAAGTTCGTTTGAACTTCATAACGTGAGCGTGATCACGATGGTTATAGTCCCTAGTGACTATACCTACTGATTACCATGTTATCTAGGCTCAGTGACGAGCCGTAGTTTGGGTCAGAATACGTATTCTTGCGTATTTTGTAACCAAACTACTTATGGGTATCAAAACCGTTTGTTTTGATACCAAACCTGTTTTCTAAACTAGGTTAAACATGTTTTAGCATGCTTAGCTCGTCACTTTTAGTTTAGTGCTTATATAGGGACGTAAGGTAAGCGATCTAAACAATCGCTTATACTTTCGAACCCGACCCATTTGGTCGATCTTTAGGATCCGACCAAACACATTAGGTGACAATAGTATATAGGGAATAACCTTCCGAGGTTATACCTTATGGTCGCTTCGTTTAAGTAGTTGTATGATAGGTAGTTTATATGCCTTAGGTAAATTACCAAAATACCCCTTTGATGCCAAAATTTATTTTAAACATATGTAACATAACTTTTGACATCTAAACTGATTTGACAACCATATTAGACATGTTAAGGCATATTTTACTTGTCATAGGACTAGTTAGGCGTTCCGAACGCGTTTCACGTAAGCACTTATGTTAGGTTTCATTTAGTATGTAGGCTTTGTTAAACCATATGACACGAGTCTCTATACTCGTTTGGTTTACAAACCATCATTCTATCCGATCCTCCGATCTTGGTCCGGTTTATTAACATAGTTACCTATATTTAGGTGTCGTTTGATATCCGTGATCTCTAGCATTGTTTGGTTGTTACTCAAGGACTACTAAGCAATCTCAAGTGAGTACATAGACCCCTCTTTTATTGTTTTCCAAACTGTTTTGGGGTGAAACACATGTGCCTACTTGTTACTTTCATGCTTTCCTGTTTTCACATCATATACTTCCTATGTTCATTAGTATATTATAGTACATGATTTCATTACATTTTATGCTATGTATGTCCATTGTGTGCATACTTAGTACATGGTTCTACATTACATTTCTGCTATGTATTTTAACTGATAGCATGCTAGCACATTGATTTACATGACTTTTCTGCTTTATATGTTAACTTAGCATACTTAGTACATTTATTATTCATCATATGCTTACATTTTGGTATGACATTTGGTTTGTTTAAACTATACTATACATTCATTAACACCGATCATGCCGCTCGGTAGTAGGTAGTGGTACCATAGGACTTGATAAATCCCATTCCTGAAATCTCGGGTTTGTTTGGACGTAAGGAATGACCGAATCCGAATACATATTCTTTTGATAACCCATTTTTACATGGTTATCCGACTGTCGCAAGGCTTGGATGTATGAATTTTCATAATACCGCATAAATGTCTAATATCAGTATAGCATACATTTACTACACAAAACATAACTTTGATTTAAACCAAGTTTTACTTCAATACTTTGTTTCGTGCATTTCACCTATGGTTTAGTTGATGCATTTCAATAGCCATACATATCATTTTGGTTACACATTACATGATTTACATTTGACAAATAAACATTTTCAATATTTGTTATACGTTGCATGATTTACATCTTGACATAAACATTTTGGTATATTATTCAATACATTTGACAATTGGTTTAAACATAGACATCTTACATTGGTGGTTTGGTTTGATTAAGTGATTAAGTAACGATGCGTGTGTAATATGATACAAGCATGGTGGATACGCCGCTGGTACTTCCTATATATAAGTGTTTGTATGGTATTACATATCGTAGCGTTATTTGAATCATTTCAGTTTGAGACATATAACACTTTATACAAATAACATACTTTTCACAAGACATTGATTTACAAACAACTTATCTTATACAAACTCATTTTACAATGGTTATTCATTTAACCATACATTATTCTCTTATTTATACATATCATCTGATCTTATCGTTTTTCAAATGATTTACAAAACAAAGCAAATTACAAGGTTCATGACTAAACATTTTCTCAAACATAAGTCATGAAACCTATTTTCACAAAACCTATGTATCTCACATGCATTTTTATGCTGACGTACCTATTTTCACATGTGTTTTTCAGGAGCTGTTGCATAAGATGATCAAGATACACATAGGCAGACTTGGGCTTTAGTGACAATAAAAGATGCAAGACTAGTTAATTATGTTGTATTTCCATGTTTGTTAAGACATTGTAACACTTTTAATCAATAAAACGAAACTTCAATTGCCATGGATTTGAAACAATTAATTCTGTTACAACACTCCCCGATATTTCCGCCACGTTTTGTATGTACTACGTGGTCGGGGTGTGACAGAAAAGATGGTATCAGAGCTCATGGTTATAGGGAATTAGGTTATTAGTAATACTTTGACCTAGTCTATAACCTTTCTAGGACCCTAACGCGAGTTTACTTGCGTTTAGTCATAAAACAATACTGTCACCTATCCTTAGGCGACAACCACAACAAGAACATAAATTTCCAAACCGCTTTGAAAACTAATCATCTGTTCTAGGATGGTTGATTACTAGGTTTTGAACCCTCTATTGTAAGGTTTTGAACTCTCTGTTATATGGTTTTGAACCCCTTTGAATTTTCAAAATCTCATCAAAGTTTGGGTCTTATAATGTCAACATGTGCAAACTGGAAGGGTGAATGCCTGTATCCTGGGTTTTCTGTCTAGGCAAGCACTTCGTATATATCTCATCAGAAGCGAGACCAGTTGTGCTTACCTGGGAATTCTTGGGATGAGTGTTCACTTATAGGCGAGCATGTCTTCAGTGATACATTAATAAGACCTGTTTACCTTGATTAGTCACCGTCTCATTTGTTTGCCTTAGGTAACAAACAAATGATCACAATTTTCATTCGTTACCATTCTGTATTGATTATCCAATAACCTTTCACTTGTTTCTTCCTATGTCTTTCATTTTCTTCTAGAATATCTATTCCTCTCAGCACTGGTCAAATGTCCGAGCGAACAGCCAAATCTGCCCAACAAATAGGCGAAGTGATTCTGAAGACTGTGGAATTGGGAATTGCTATGTCTCGTCTCAACAATGAAGCCACTCAAGAGCCACGAAAGGAAGCAGAAGCCAAGCCTTCACCTAAACCAAAGAGACGTAAGGCTTCAAGGAAACCCGCAACGGTGGCACCAAAACAGGCAAGACCTAGCCAAATGACAGCACCACCAGCCAAGAAAGCAATCAAGGAATCAAAGACCATGGATGAACAGGCTGGATCCCCTAAGAAGTCAAAGAAGCGAAAGGCTTCTCAGAAGTTCGTCGTGGTCGCTCACGATGGTCAAGCCATCCCCAACCAACCAGCTCAACCCCCTGCTAGGAAGCCATACAACGGAACTGCACCCTTGTGCAACCAATGTAGCCTTCATCATCAGATTAGTTTGAAGTGCCGCAAATGCCAAATTTGTGGACTTATAGGTCATACGGCAAGGGTTTGCCCAACTATAGCAGTACCAAATCAAACAGGACCCATCCGAGTGGCAACACCACCTTCTAAGAAGCAATACAAGGGAACGGCACCAATATGCGACAAATGTAATGGGCATCACCAAGCTCACTTACCATGTCGTCTGTGTGTATCATGTGGGCGAGTTGGTCACCTGGCAAGTGCTTGTCGATGTAACCCGAACCAAGGTGGTCCAAATCAACCACAAGCCGACTCTGCTCAAGTTCGTTTCTCACCAGGGTCTTGCTACAACTGTGGCGAGATGGGCCATTTCCTAAGGGATTGCCCAAAGCTTGCTAGTGCAAATCCAACCCACGGATGAGCAGTTGGCTGACTAGAAGATGTTGCTGTCTTATGCTTTTGTTCTTTTGTTTTCTTGTAATGTGAAACAATCTGTTTTGTTCATAAATAAATTATTGTTCACAAATTCTGATGTACAAGCGTAGTTACATGTGTGTATGTCATTACCTATAATACCTGTATTAAGGAACTATGTTCCTTACAAACTACTCTTGTGATTCTCTCTTTCAAATGATCGCTCATGATTCCCTCAAAAATTTTAAGTACTCGTTTCATTCTAAGATACGAAGTACAGAAAATAAAGTGACATTATGAGTAATCGTGTTTCTGCACATCAGTGCCTTTGAATCCTTGGTTAGATAACTAAGGGTATTTTCAAAACTCATACCCATTACGTTGTGATTTTTTTCAACATACACAGTACAAGTATTTCAAAAACAATCTTCATGATCTCAAAACATTTCATATAGTTTGAAAACAATTTTTCTAAATGCATTGCCTATGTTATTTCAAAAACATTGGCCATGTTATCAAAACCAACCTTCCTAATTTCAAAATATTTCATATAGTCTGAAGGCAATATTAACACAGTACATTTTCTTATCAAGTGCGTGATTTCGAAAAGCATCATTCATGTTTTTCAAAAACCTTATACATAATTTCAAAATTCATCTCGCATGATTTTAAAACATTTTTATAAATATACTTACCTAGTACACCTACTTTATAATTTCAAATGTATTATATATAAGGTTTTAAAAACATTGAACACATTTTTTTAGAACCTCATGCATAGTTTTCAAAAATATTTTCCTCATACATTGACTTAGCCTTCAAATTCCGCTTCATATGTCGACTTGACATAGCTAGCATCTCAACTTCATAAGCATTTTACTTCATGTTTTGATTTAAGCACGTCCAATGCAAGGTTTCAAAACAGGTTTCAAAACATCTTCAACTTCTAAAATCCATATGGGATCTTTTTATCTTCACATTTAGACCCTTGTGGATGATTATCATTCAAATCAGAGTCCTTGATTGGATTCCTTATGTACCTAAATTCGAACATTTCGGTTCCTTATAATCGAAATCGAATTTTTCTTTTAAAAATCTTTCTATCTTTATAGTAGATTCTTGATAATGTTTAAAGTACCAAATGAAATCCACGAGATGGATTCCTAGTGTGCTTTAAATACATGCGCTCTGTTAGCAAAACAAATTAACAAATTAAAGATCTAGATAAACAATCCTTGTGGTTATATGACTATGTGTTTATGCATCTTGTGTTTTCTTTTATACATTTTGTGTTTTTATACTCTGGGTATTAGTTATCCAAATCCTCGTAGAATCTTTCATATCTTTATATGAGGGATTCGTAATAGGATATTCAAAAAGGTACTACCTTAAATCCTGAATGGGCTTCTATGTAATAGTTAAGACCCTTGGATTATATAGTACTATTCCATGATTCATAAGAGACCCTTAAGTGGTCTAGTCAAAAAGATTGATTCACAATTTGGTTAAAGAATGACATCTTGTGATATAGCTGAACAGACTCCTTGATAGTCTATTTAGATCATTTATTGATCTAATTAAAAGGACTCTATGGCGGTCTAGTCACACTCATCACAGGATTGTTCATTTGGTTTTACCCTACATATTATAAAATAGACTGTGTGAACTGTGCAAGGAATTGTCTAATTATGGACGCGTACATAATTATGAGATTCAGTGCACGGTAACCACAGTAAGATTTATTACGTGTAAGAACCGATAGTGACAACAATAACAAAATGAGAACGATGTAATGAAGGTACGGTGGACGCACCAATGACGCTTCATATACTTGTATATAAGTATCCCTCTTATATTGCAAGCATGATGTTATTAAAGTTACTAGAAGTTCATAACCCTAACCAATGTTGTTCGATCTTTTCAACTTCATGTTTTCAAACTCACACAAGTTTCTTCTAGATAAAATTTCGGGACGAAATTTCCTAAAGTAGGGGAGACTGTAACACCTGTGCCTCCACGGCCATCAAACAAATACCGAACCAATGGAATATTATATTTCATACTTGGGATTTGTAAAAATATGTGTATCATTTGCACATATCAATTTTTGTTCAATTCCAAACTCTAAATCGCTTTCTAGAAGGTTATACGCGCACCGATGCCTAAATATAACCAGTTTAATGCAACAAACACTCCGGAATAGTGACATAGGCTTAAAATACCTTAAATAACCTTTACATAACTTAGAAATAAGTTTTGAAGGCTTTGGTATGGCAAAAACAAGTTAATTCGCTTACAGGGACTAAAATTGACAAACTGCGAAAGTATGCCAATTTGAACTGGAACGAACATTCCGAAACATGAACATAAGTTAAACACACCTTACATATCCTTTACCTAGCTTAGAAATAAGCTTTGAGGGGTTCGGTGTGCTAAAATATACTTTTGGGTCATTTAGGACTAAAAGTGTCAAAAAGTGCACAAGTTTACATTTTCGCGCATAACTTACGTTCTGAATACATCCGGACATCCAAAAATTTATGTAAGCACTAAAATATTTTATTTTAGTGTTTGGCAAAAGAAAAATCCATTCGTCACGCATTTTGGATCGTTTTTCGCGCTTATGCGCATTCCGTCGTAATTAAGCGAACATCGCGTTCGTACGGCCAAACGAACCATCATCCGACATATTTTTGAGCATGTTTCATGTCCACAATGTTTAGGCATCATTTTATGGCCTTAACGTTGGCTTTACGGGCCTTAGAAGTGCCGGAAATGGGCTTAAAACACAACAGGGACCAAAACTGTCCCTTTTGAAACTTATTTTCTGATCAGAAGCTCCAGGCGGCCCGCCTGAGTTTTGTCTGATCCTGAAGCGGGCCACATCAGCCTCCCAGAACAGATAAGATCGATTAGTCAGCATAATTCAGCTGATTAAACCTCATCCACACATTCTAACTTGCCCTTTCAGCTCATAAGAGGCCATTTTTAGTTACCACAACATTTTGACAAATGTACGCACAAGATTAAATCACGTTATTCAAGAAACGATCTTAACGGTTCGGGAAATACTATAAATACCCAACTCACTTCACTTCATTTCTCACTAGAATCTGATCAATTGTGCTCTAAGTTGAAACCTTTGTTTCATACCTGAGCTATTTTGATCTAGATTAGCATTCGAGGACCCTTCGTAAGTGTTCGTTCGTTCTTTTATTGCTTTTCGAGTCCGAAAGTCAAACTTTGTTTGACTTTCTGCATTGACCAGTTTATGGTCGATGCGAAGTTCGTTTGAACTTCATAACGTGAGCGTGATCACGATGGTTATAGTCCCTAGTGACTATACCTACTGATTACCACGTTATCTAGGCTCAGTGACGAGCCGTAGTTTGGGTCAGAATACGTATTCTTGCGTATTTTGTAACCAAACTACTTATGGGTATCAAAACCGTTTGTTTTGATACCAAACCTGTTTTCTAAACTAGGTTAAACATGTTTTAGCATGCTTAGCTCGTCACTTTTAGTTTAGTGCTTATATAGGGACGTAAGGTAAGCGATCTAAACAATCGCTTATACTTTCGAACCCGACCCATTTGGTCGATCTTTAGGATCCGACCAAACACATTAGGTGACAATAGTATATAGGGAATAACCTTCCGAGGTTATACCTTATGGTCGCTTCGTTTAAGTAGTTGTATGATAGGTAGTTTATATGCCTTAGGTAAATTACCAAAATACCCCTTTGATGCCAAAATTTATTTTAAACATATGTAACATAACTTTTGACATCTAAACTGATTTGACAACCATATTAGACATGTTAAGGCATATTTTACTTGTCATAGGACTAGTTAGGCGTTCCGAACGCGTTTCACGTAAGCACTTATGTTAGGTTTCATTTAGTATGTAGGCTTTGTTAAACCATATGACACGAGTCTCTATACTCGTTTGGTTTACAAACCATCATTCTATCCGATCCTCCGATCTAGGTCCGGTTTATTAACATAGTTACCTATATTTAGGTGCCGTTTGATATCCGTGATCTCTAGCATTGTTTGGTTGTTACTCAAGGACTACTAAGCAATCTCAAGTGAGTACATAGACCCCTCTTTTACTGTTTTCCAAACTGTTTTGGGGTGAAACACATGTGCCTAATTGTTACTTTCATGCTTTCCTGTTTTCACATCATATACTTCCTATGTTCATTAGTACATTATAGTACATGATTTCATTACATTTTATGCTATGTATGTTCATTGTGTGCATACTTAGTACATGGTTCTACATTACATTTCTGCTGTGTATGTTAACTGATAGCATGCTAGCACATTGATTTACATGACTTTTCTGCTTTATATGTTAACTTAGCATACTTAGTACATTTATTATTCATCATATGCTTACATTTTGGTATGACATTTGGTTTGTTTAAACTATACTATACATTCATTAACACCGATCATGCCGCTCGGTAGTAGGTAGTGGTACCATAGGACTTGACAAATCCCATTCCTGAAATCTCGGGTTTGTTTGGACGTAAGGAATGACCGAATCCGAATACATATTCTTTTGATAACCCATTTTTACATGGTTATCCGACTGTCGCAAGGCTTGGATGTATGAATTTTCACAATACCGCATAAATGTCTAATATCAGTATAGCATACATTTACTACACAAAACATAACTTTGATTTAAACCAAGTTTTACTTCAATACTTTGTTTCGTGCATTTCATCTATGGTTTAGTTGATGCATTTCACTAGCCATACATATCATTTTGGTTACACATTACATGATTTACATTTGACAAATAAACATTTTCAACATTTGTTATACGTTGCATGATTTACATCTTGACATAAACATTTTGGTATATTATTCAATACATTTGACAATTGGTTTAAACATAGACATCTTACATTGGTGGTTTGGTTTGATTAAGTGATTAAGTAACGATGCGTGTGTAATATGATACAAGCATGGTGGATACGCCGCTGGTACTTCCTATATATAAGTGTTTGTATGGTATTACATATCGTAGCGTTATTTGAATCATTTCAGTTTGAGACATATAACATATTATACAAATAACATACTTTTCACAAGACATTGATTTACAAACAACTTATCTTATACAAACTCATTTTACAATGGTTATTCATTTAACCATACATTATTCTCTTATTTATACATATCATCTGATCTTATCGTTTTTCAAATGATTTACAAAACAAAGCAAATTACAAGGTTCATGACTAAACATTTTCTCAAACATAAGTCATGAAACCTATTTTCACAAAACCTATGTATCTCACAGGCATTTTTATGCTGACGTACCTATTTTCACATGTGTTTTTCAGGAGCTGTTGCATAAGATGATCAAGATACACATAGGCAGACTTGGGCTTTAGTGACAATAAAAGATGCAAGACTAGTTAATTATGTCGTATTTCCTTGTTTGTTAAGACATTGTAACACTTTTAATCAATAAAACGAAACTTCAATTGCCATGGATTTGAAACAATTAATTCTGTTACAACACTCCCCGACATTTCCGCCACGTTTTGTATGTTCTACGTGGTCGGGGTGTGACAGAGATGGTTAGTTTAGCGATATTTTGGCCCAAGCTAACTACTATACACAAAATGACCCTAGTATATACTCATATATACTTGGTTACCTTTATGTTTAACAAGTTTAACAAAGTCCCAAGCATTTAACAGATTAACTAAAGCAAGGAGTGTGCAAAGAAACAATTAATGAGGAATCGGAATCACAAGACTGAAAGACACAAACCTTGAAAGTTCGGGTTGTCACATCATCCTCAACTTGAAAGAAATTTCGTCTCGAAATTTAGCACGTAGTTTTACTGAGGAAGCTAGTTAAGTTGCGTGGTTTCCTTGTTTTCCTGGGGTGTCACACCTCCACAGCAACAAGTGGAATTTTGGATAGATCTAGTGCCAGGAGCAGCGCCAGTGGTAAAGGCACCTTACCGATTGGCTTCATCCGAGATGCAAGATCTTTCGACTCAACTGCAAGAGCTGCTAGACAAGGGAGTTATTTGGCCAAGCTTCTCGCCTTAGGGAGCTCCAGCGTTGTTTGTCAAGAAGAAAGACGGCAGTTTCCGCATGTGTATTGACTACAAGGAGTTGAATAAATTAACAATCAAGAATCGGTATCCCTTGCCGAGGATTAATGACTTGTTCGACCAATTGCAAGGTTCTAGCTACTACTCCAAGATCGACTTGAGGTAAGGATATCATCAACTGCGAATACAAGAAGAAAGTATCCCTAAAACGACCTTTAGGACTCGCTATGTACATTACGAGTTCCTTGTCATGTCGTTTGGCTTAACAAACGCACCGGCAATATTCATGGACCTCATGAATTGGGTGTGTAATCCGTATCTGGATAAGTCGTGATTGTGTTTATTGATGACATCCTTATATACTCGAAAACCAAGGAGGAGCATGAGCAACACCTACGAGCTATCTTGGAACTTTAAAGAAGGAACAACTGTATGCGAAGTTGTCGAAGTGCGAATTTTGGATTCGTGAGGTACAATTCTTAGGTCATGTGGTGAACGAGAATGGAATTCATGTCGACCCTGCCAAGATTGAGGCGATCAAAAACTGGGAAACCCCAAAGACGCCAACCGAGATACAACAATTTCTGGGGTTAGCAGGTTACTACAGATGATTCATAGAGAACTTTTCAAAGATTGCTCAACCTTTAACAACCTTAACTCAGAAGGATAAGAGATTTGATTGGGGATAGAACAAGAAACAACTTTTCAGACGTTGAAGGATAAACTCTGCGATGCACTGATTCTATCTTTACCCGACAGTACCGATGGTTTTGTGGTTTATTGTGATGCTTCTCGACAAGGTCTTGGTTGCGTGTTGATGCAACAGGACATAGTCATCGCGTACGTGTCACATCAATTAAAGGTGCATGAGAAGAACTATACAACGCACGATCTTGAGTTAGGAATCGTGATATTCGTGTTGAAGATTTGGCATCATTACTTGTATGGTACTCTTTGCATTATCTTTACAGACCATAAGATTTTCAGCACATTTTTTATCAGAAGGATTTAAACATGAGACAGCGAAGATGGGTCGAGCTGTTGAATGATTACGATTGTGAGATAAAGTATCACCTGGGCAAGGCGAATGTTGTAAGAGACGCCTTGATCCGCAAGGAGCGTGCAAAGCCTCTAAGGGTGCGAGCCTTAGAGATGACTATACAAACTGATCTCACTACTCGGATTCGTGAAGCTCGGCAAGAAGCGCTTAAGCCAGATAATCTACGAGCCGAAGCATTACATGGAATGGAAGCACAATTGTTGCCAAGGGAAGATGGAACAATGTACTTCATGGAGCGAATTTGGGTACCATTCTTTGGCAATCTACGAGCACTTATTTTGGATGAAGCTCACAAGACAAGGTACTCTATCCATCCTGGATCCAACAAGATATACCAAGACTTGAAGGACTTTTATTGGTGGCCCAAGATGAAATTCGACATCGCTACATATGTGAGTAACTGCTTTACTTGTGCCAAAGTTAAGGCGGAGTACCAGAAACCATCAGGGTTGCTGCAACAACCTGAGATTCCCGTGTGGAAATGGGAACAGTTATCAATGGATTTCATCACCAAGCTACCCAGAACCTAAAGAGGTTATGATATGATTTGGGTAATTATTGATCGACTCACAAAGTCCTCACATTTCTTACCGATCTACGAGAAAGATAGCACGAAGAAGTTGGCAAAAATATACCTCAAAGAGATTGTGGCACGTCATGGAGTACCTGTTTCTATCATATCCGACCGAGATGGTAGTTTTGTGTCGAGGATTTGGCAGACGTTTTAGAAAGCTTTTGAATCACTGTTGAATCTTAGCACTGCCTTTCACCCTCAGACGAACAGCCAAATTGAACAAACGGTTCAGACTTTGGAAGACATGCTACGTGCTTGTGTGATGGACTTTGGTGGAAATTGGGATACTCACTTGCCTTTAGTGAAGTTTTCCTACAATAATTGTTATCACACCAGCATTCAGGCTGCCCCGTTTGAAGCTTTATATGGACGTAAGTGTCAGACCCCGTTGTGTTGGGCGGAAACCAGAGATAAACAACTTATTGGTCCAGAATTTGTTCAGGAAACTATAGACAAGATTGCTCAGATACGATACCAGATTAAGACAGCTCATGATAGAGAGAAGAATTACGCCGACAAGCGGCGGAAACCATTGGAATTTGAGGTTGGAGATATGGTTTTATTGAAAGTCTCGCCTTGGAAAGGCGTAGTGTGGTTTGGTAAGCGTGGAAAGTTGAACCCGCGTTACATTAGTCCTTTCGAGATTTGGAGAAAATTGGAACCGTTGCATACAAGCTAAAGCTTCCAGAGGAACTTAGCAATGTTCACGACATGTTTCACGTGTCTAATCTCAAGAAGAGTCTGACCCAACAAACATTCATCATTCCCGCAGATGAGATTCACGTCAACGACAAACTCCAATTTACTGAAGAACCTGTTGAGGTTACGGACTGGAAGGTCCACAAAACACGGAGAAGTTGTATTAAACTTGTCAAAGTCTGTTGGAATTCACGTCATGGCCCAGAGTTTACATGGGAACGTAAAGACCAAATAGAGTCTAAGTGTCCGCATTTGTTTCACAACTCCCCTGCAACCTGTCACACCCCGACCACGTGTAACATACAAAACGTGGCGGAAAACGTCGGGGAGTGTTGTAACAGAATTATTGTTTCACAACCATGGCATACAAAGTTATATTTTATTTATTAAACAAGAATGTTACATTGTCTTAAACAGGAACAAATAGTTTATAACATAATTAAACAAGTCTATCTCCATTTTTAGTCTTTAAGGCACATGTCCGCCCTAGTGTCACGATCATCATCCTACGGAAAAGCTCCTGAAAACACATGTGAAAATAGGTACGTCAGCATAAAAATGCCTGTGAGATACATAGGTTTTGTGAAAGTAGGATTCATGACTTAAGTTTAAGAAAAAGTTGTTTAGTAACAGTCTGTCATGAACCTTGTAAGTTGTTTTGTTTTGTAAATCATTTGAAAAACGATAAGATCAGTTGATATGTATAAATAAATGTAAGGTTAAATGAATAACCATGTAAAATGAGTTGTATAAAATAAACTGTTTTCTAAAACAATGTCTTGTGAAAAGTATGTTATTTGTATAAAATGTAATATGTCTATACTGAAATGATTTAAATAACGTTACGCTATGTAATATTATACAAACACTTATATATAGGAAGTACCAGCGGCGTATCCACCATGTTTGTATCATATTACACACGCCTCGTTACTCAAGTCACTTGCCCAAGCAACCACCAATGTAACTTGTTCATGTACAAATCAATTGTCAAGTTTTATTATGTAAACCATATCAAAATGTCTATGTCCAATGTAAACCACCAAATGTGTATATCAATGTCAAAATGTTTATGTTCAATGTAGATCATGTAATGTGTAACCAAAAATGTCATGTATGGTAAGTGAAATATATCAACTAAACAATATGTAAAATGCACAACAACAAGGTATTGAAGTAAAACAAAGTTTAAATCAAAGTTATGTTTTGTGTAACAAATGCATGCTATACTGATACAAACATTTATGCGGTATTGTTATAATGCATACATCCAAGCCTTGAGACTGTGACGATAAACCCTTAAACAAATTAAAGGTTTATCTAAGTTATGTATATCGAATTCGGTCATTCCTTCCAATCCAAACAAACCCATGATTTCAGGAACGGGAGTTGTCAATTCCTATGGCTACCTACTAACGAACGGCGTGATCAATGTTAATGAATGTATTGTTCCATGTTAAACAAACCAAATGTCATACCAAAATGTAAGCATGTTATGAAAACAACTGTACTAAGTATGCACACAATGGGCGTACCTAGTATGAAATGTAATGTGAAACGATGTACTAAGTATGCACACAATGGACATACATAGCATGAAATGTAATGTAAAACAATGTACTAAGTATGCACGCAATGGACATACATAGCATGAAATGTAATGTAAAACAATGTACTAAGTATGCACACAATGGACATACATAGCATGAAATGTAATGTAAAATAATGTACTAAGTATGCACACAATGGACATACATAGCATGAAATGTAATGTAAAACAATGTACTAAGTATGCACACAATGGACATACATAGCATAAAATGTAATGAAATCATGTACTATAATGTACTAACGAACATAGCAGGGATATGATGTGAAAACAGGAAAGCATGAAAGTAACAAGTAGGCACATGTGTTCCACCCCAAAATGTTTGGAAAACAGTAAAAGAGGGGTCTATGTACTCACTAGAGATTACTCAGTAGTCCTGGAGTGACAATCAAATAATGATAGAGATCTCGGAATCAAACGGCACCTAATATAGGTAACTATGTTAATAAACCGGACCTAAATCGGAAGATCGGGTAGCATGAGGGTTCGTAAACCAAACGAGTATGGAGACTCGTGTAATATGGTTTAACAAAGCCTACATACTAATTGAAACCTAACATAATTGTTTACGACCCATTACGACCCGTTTAGGTAGCTTATGCTACTTTAACGCGTCGTTCGCGTGAAACGCGTTCGGAACGTCTAACTAGTCCTATGACAAGTGTTATATGCCTAAACATGTTACATAATCAGTTATGTGACAAACGTTTAGGTTACATATGCTTAATTACCAATTATACATGAAAAGGGTATTCTGGTAATTTACCTAAGGCATATAAACTACCTATCATACAACTACTTAACGAAGCGACCATAACGTATAACCTCGGAAGGTTATTCCCTATATACTATGGTCACCTAATGTGTTTGGTCGGATCCTAATGATCGACCAAATGGGTCGGGTTCGAAGGTATAAGCGATTTATTAGATCGCTTACCCTACGACCCTAGACAACGTGGTAATCAGTAGGCATAGTCCCAAGGGACTATAACCAACGTGATTACACTCACGTTGCGAAGTTCAAACGAACTTCGCATTGACCATAAACTGGTCAATGCAGAAAGTAAAACAAAGTTTGACTTTCAGACTTGAAAAGACTCGAAAAGCAATAAAAGAACGAAAGAATACTTACGAAGGGTCCCCGAATGCTAATCTAGATCGAAATAACTCTGGTATGAAAGAAAGGTTCCAACTTAGAGTCTTTAAGATCAGACTCAAGTGGTTTTGAAGCAATGAGGGGTGGGGTATTTATAGTTTTCGGGTAAAGTTAAGATCGTTTCATGGAAACCGTGCTTGAATCTTGTGCGTACACTTGTTGGAACCTTATGGTAGCTAAAAATGACTTCTTATCAGCTGAATAGGCAAGTGAGAATGTGTGGGTGTGGATCAAACAGCTGGAATCTGCTGACTGTTTGATCTGATCTGATCAGGGAGCCTGACGCGGCCCGCTTCAGGATCACACAAGGCTCAGGCGGGCCGCCTGGCCTTGTCTGATCAGCAACATGTTTCAGTAATTACAGTTTTGGTCCCTGCACGTGTTTAAGGCCATTTCTGACACTTCTAAGGCCCGTAAAGCCAACTTTAAGGCCATAAAATGATGCCTAAACATTGTGGACATGAAACATGCTCAAAAATATGTCGGATGTTGGTTTGTTTGGTCGTACGAACGCGATGTTCGCTTAATTACGACGGAATGCGCACAAGCGCGAAAAATGATCCAAATGACGCAACGAATGGATTTTTGGCAAGCCAAACACTAAAGCATAAAATAGTCATGCTTACATAAATTTTTGGATGTCCGGATGTATTCAGAACGTAAGTTATGCGCGAAAATGCAAACTTGTGCACTTTTTGACACTTTTAGTCCCTGAATGACCCAAAAGTTTATTTTAGCACACCGAACCCCTCAAAGCCTATTTCTAAGCTATGTAAAGGATATTTAAGGTGTGTTTAACTTATGGTCATGTTCCGGAATGTCTGTTACAGTTCAAATTGGCATACTTTCGCAGTTTGTCAAGTTTAGTCCCTGTAAGCGAATTAGCTTGTTTTTGCCATACCAAAGCCTTCAAAACTTATTTCTAAGTTATGGAAGGGTTATTTAAGGTATGTTAAGTATATGTTGAAGTTCGGGAGTATTTGTCGCATTAAACTGGTTATGTTTACGCATCAGTTTGCGTATAACTCTCTAGAAAGCGATGTAGAGTTTGAAATTACATAAAAGTCAAAACATGAAAAATGTAAAACACAACCAAACAAACATTGGGATCAAATAACATTGTTTTATTGATAATAGAACTGTTCACAATGATTACAAGCACAGATGTTACAGTCTCCCCTACTTGTGGAAATTTCGTCCCGAAATTTATTTAGAGGAAACTCGTGGGAAAAGATGCGGATATTTCACCTTCATTTGATCTTCGCGTTCCCAAGTAAACTCAGGTCCACGTTTAGCTTCCCAGCGAACTTTGACCAAAGGAATGCGCTTGCGTTTAAGCCACTTGACTTCACGTTCCATGATTTCCACAGGCTTCTCAACAAATTTCAGTGTTTTGCCAACACGAATTTCGTCAAGCGGTATGTGGAGGTTCTCATCAGCTAAACACCTCTTGAGATTGGACACGTGAAAAGTTGGATGAACATTTCCAAGTTCAGGAGGTAACTCAAGTCTGTAGGCTACCTTTTCGATTCTTTCGACGATCTTGAATGGTCCAACGTATCTAGGTGCAAGTTTTCCTTTCTTTCCAAATCTGATCACACCTTTCCAAGGTGAGACCTTAAGTAATACTCGATCACCGACTTGAAATTCCAAGGGCTTACGTTTTGGATCCGCGTAACTCTTCTGACGGCTTCTAGCTGTCTGAAGGTTATCACGAACTTTCTTGACCTTATCAGTTGTCTCTAAAATGAGGGCAGGTCCAGTAAGTTGAGCCTTGCCGATCTCATTCCAGCAGACTGGTGAACGACATTTTCGACCATAGAGAGCCTCGAAAGGAGCCATTTTGATGCTGGTGTGATAACTGTTATTGTAGGAGAATTCAATCAACTGAAGATGTGAATCCCAACTACCACCAAAATCGATCACACAAGCTCTAAGCATATCCTCCAGAGTCTGGATTGTTCTCTCAGATTGACCATCCGTTTGCGGATGATAAGCTGTGCTCAGATTAAGTTGGGTCCCCATAGCAGATTGCATGGTTCTCCAAAAATGAGAAGTGAAACGAGCATCTCTGTCAGAAATGATGTTCAAAGGAACACCATGTCGAGCTACAATTTCATCCACATAGATTTTAGCAAGTCTGTCAGCAGGAAAGTCCTCACGAATTGGCAAGAAATGTGCTGACTTAGTAAGACGATCAACGACTACCCAGATGGCATCATGACCTTTCTTGGTGCGTGGAATTTTGGTAACAAGATCCATAGTAATGTTTTCCCATTTCCAATCTGGGATCTCTGGTTGCACCAATAAACCCGAAGGATGTTGATGTTCAGCCTTAACCTTAAGACAAGTAAGGCATTTTGATACGTATAAGGCAATGTCTTTCTTCATACCAGGCCACCAATAGTGAATACGAAGATCCTTATACATCTTATCTGAGCCCGGATGAATAGAATAACGAGACTTATGGGCTTCATCCATAAGCAAGGTACGAAGATCATCCTGGCTTGGGACCCACAAACGGCCCATGAAGTAATACGATCCATTGTCCTTCAGTTCCAGAGCAGGTGTTATATGATAGGGAAATTCCTTATCCATCAAACCTTGTGAAACACAAGATTGTTGAGCCTGAGAAATGCGTGCTTGGATATCGGATTGAGATTGAATAACAGATTGAACACGTACACAATGAAGCTTAGTACGTTCCTTACGACTCAATGCATCGGCTACGACATTCGCCTTACCAGGATGGTAGCGAATTTCGCAGTCATAGTCGTTTAAAAGCTCAACCCAACGTCGTTGCCTCATGTTGAGTTCTTTCTGGTTGAAGATATGCTGAAGACTTTTGTGGTCCGTGAAAACCACACATTTTGTACCGTACAAATAGTGTCTCCAGATTTTAAGAGCAAAGACAATTGCACCCAACTCAAGATCATGAGTGGTGTAGTTTTTCTCATGTATCTTCAACTGTCTCGATGCGTATGCTTTGACTTTGTTCCTTTGCATCAGAACACAGCCAAGCCCCAATTTAGATGCATCACAGTAAACAACGAAATCATCATTGCCCTCAGGCAAAGTCAGAACAGGCGCGTCGCAAAGTTTCTGCTTCAAGTGTTGAAAAGCTTCCTCTTGTTTGAATCCCCAATCAAAGGGTTTGTTCTTCTGAGTTAGAGCAGTTAGAGGAACTGCGATCTTTGAGAAGTTCTCAATGAAGCGGCGGTAATAACCCGCTAGACCAAGAAAAGAACGAACTTCAGTAGGATTAGTAGGCGTATCCCAGTCCTTGATCGCACTGATCTTGGAGGGATCAACATGAATACCTTGTTCGTTGATAATATGTCCTAAGAATTGAACTTCTTTAAGCCAGAATTCACACTTGGAGAATTTGGCGAAAAGTTGCTCTTTCTTTAGGAGTTCCAGAGTAAGACGAAGATGTTGCTCGTGATCAGCTCGCGTCTTAGAATAAATCAAGATATCGTCAATAAAAACAATGATGAAGTGATCCAAATAAGGCTTGCAGACCCTATTCATTAAGTCCATGAAAACAGCAGGAGCATTAGTCAAACCGAATGGCATGACTGTGAACTCGTAATGCCCATACCGAGTGCGGAACGCCGTCTTGGGAATATCTTCTTCATGCACACGAAGTTGATGATATCCGGAACGTAGATCAATCTTCGAAAAATAAGAAGCGCCTTGTAACTGATCAAAGAGATCATCAATGCAAGGTAGGGGATATCGATTCTTGATGGTAAGCTTGTTAAGCTCACGATAATCGATACACATCCTAAAGGATCCATCCTTCTTCTTGACAAAAAGAACGGGAGCACCCCAAGGTGAAAAGCTAGGACGGATAAAACCTTTGTCAGAGAGCTCCTGAAGCTGCTTAGACAACTCTTGCATCTCAGATGGTGCAAGACGATATGGAGCTCTGGCAATGGGATTTGCACCAGGTACGAGATCAATGCGGAACTCGACTTGGCATGCTGGGGGTAGACCAGGTAACTCTTCAGGGAATACTTCAGAATAATCCCGAACGACAGGAATATCTGAAATAGACTTACCCTCACTTTCATCTGCTGTAACATGTGCTAAGAAAGCCACATAGTTCTTCCGCAGATATTTCCGAGCTTTAAAACAAGACATGAGTTTGAGACCACCGGCAGGCTTCTCACCACGAACCTGTAGGATCTCGCCTGTCGACAACGGCACACGAACAATCTTCTCGAAACAAACCACTTCTGCGTGATGCTTGGCTAACCAATCCATACCCACTATAACGTCGAAGCTTCCAAGTTGCATTGGTGTGAGGTCAATAGGAAAAAGATGGTCGTTAAGGTTTAACTGGCAGTTGTGAAGAACAGAATCAAGAATAATGGGTTCACCACTAGCAACCTCTACTGTCAAAGGTTTACCTAGTTTCGTTCTAGACACGCGAAGCATTTGCTCAAAAGACAATGACACAAAACTCTTATCGGCACCCGAATCAAAGAGAACAGATGCAGGCTGATTATTAATAAAGAACGTACCGTTCACCACATTATCGTCTGCCTGCGCCTCTTGGGCATTCATGTTAAAAGCTCGTCCACGAGCCTGAGCCTGATTCTGATTTTGATTCTGGTTCTGGTTGGCTAGCCTTGGGCACCGGTTCCTGTAGTGGGTCAGATCCCCACAGTTATAACAAGCACCCAGTGGGTATTGTGGTCTTGCAGCTTGACCCTGTTGCTGAGCAGGAGGCTGAGCAACTTGTTGAGCTTGGTTATGAAAAGCCTGATTCTGGTTAGCAGGAAAGCGGCAAGTAGCGGCAAGATGACCCGATTTCCTACAGTTATTACAGAAACGACACTGATGTTGCGGCTGATGGTGACTGTTGCATCTATTGCACAAAGGTGCATTCCCTTAATAGGGTTTCTTCGCTAGAGGCTGTGCGGGTTGGTTGGGAGCTGCCTGGTTAGCTTGGGCAGTGACAGCATAGTTTTGGGAAGCCTTACGCTTCCTTGACCCTCTCGAAGAACCAGAATTCTTTCCATTCTTGTTTTGACCTTTCTTGCTATCTTCCTTGTCAGCCGACTGTTTCTTGCCCTTGTCACCCTTCCTGTGTAGCTTATTCTTCCGAATATGCGACTCAGTCAATGTCGCCGATAACTCGATCGCCTGACGAAGTGTGGTAGGGTTACTACCAGTAATGATGTCTTGTACTGAGTCAGGTAGGCCGTCGATGTATCTTTCGATAGCCTTGTCGAGTGGGGTAACCATTGTCGGGTAAAGCAGACTTAACTCCTCAAACCTATCAGTGTACGCCCTGTGCTCACCACTATCTTGCTTCAAATCATCAAATTCCTTCTCCAAAGCTCGCTGCTCATGACGAGGACATAATTCCCTCATCATAAGGGCTCTAAGTTCAGCCCATGTCTGTGCGAGAGCAACTTCTACACCTCGGTCTCTCATAACCCCGTTCCACCATTTGAGAGCCCTCTTCTGAAACACGCTCGAAGAAAACTCGACCTTGCGATTATTCGGACACTGCACGTGGCGGAAAGTATTCTCAATGCTCTCGAACCATTGAAGAAGCCCAAAACACGGAGAAGTTGTATTAAACTTGTCAAAGTCCGTTGGAATTCACGTCATGGCCCAGAGTTTACATGGGAACGTAAAGACCAAATCGAGTCTAAGTGTCCGCATTTGTTTCACAACTCCCCTGCAACCTGTCACACCCCGACCACGTGTAACATACAAAACGTGGCGGAAAACGTCAGGGAGTGTTGTAACAGAATTATTGTTTCACAACCATGGCATACAAAGTTATATTTTATTTATTAAAAAAGAGTGTTACATTGTCTTAAACAGGAACAAATAGTTTATAACATAATTAAACAAGTCTATCTCCATTTTTAGTCTCTAAGGCACAGGTCCACCCTAGTGTCACGATCATCATCCTACGGAAAAGCTCCTGAAAACACATGTGAAAATAGGTACGTCAGCATAAAAATGCCTGTGAGGTACATAGGTTTTGTGAAAGTAGGATTCAAGACTTAAGTTTAAGAAAAAAGTTGTTTAGTAACAGTCAGTCATGAACCTTGTAAGTTGTTTTGTTTTGTAAATCATTTGAAAAACGATAAGATCAGTTGATATGTATAAATAAATGTAAGGTTAAATGAATAACCATGTAAAATGAGTTGTATTAAATAAACTGTTTTGTAAAACAATGTCTTGTGAAAAGTATGTTATTTGTATAAAATGTAATATGTCTATACTGAAATGATTTAAATAACGTTACGCTATGTAATATTATACAAACATTTATATATAGGAAGTACCAGCGGCGTATCCACCATGTTTGTATCATATTACACACGCGTCGTTACTCAAGTCACTTACCCAAACAACCACCAATGTAACTTGTTCATGTACAAATCAAATGTCAAGTGTTATTGTGTAAACCATATCAAAATGTCTATGTCCAATGTAAACCACCAAATGTGTATATCAATGTCAAAATGTTTATGTTCAATGTAGATCATGTAATGTTTAACCAAAAATGTCATGTATGGTAAGTGAAATATATCAACTAAACCATATGTAAAATGCACAACAACAAGGTATTGAAGTAAAACAAAGTTTAAATCAAAGTTATGTTTTGTGTAACAAATGCATGCTATACTGATACAAACATTTATGCGGTATTGTTATAATGCATACATCCAAGCCTTGAGACTGTGGCGATAAACCCTTAAACAAATTAAAGGTTTATCTAAGTTATGTATATCGAATTCGGTCATTCCTTCCAATCCAAACAAACCCAGGATTTCAGGAATGGGAGTTGTCAATTCCTATGGTACCACTATCTACTAACGAACGGCGTGATCAATGTTAATGAATGTATTGTTCCATGTTAAACAAACCAAATGTCATACCAAAATGTAAGCATGTTATGAAAACAACTGTACTAAGTATGCACACAATGGGCGTACCTAGTATGAAATGTAATGTGAAACGATGTACTAAGTATGCACACAATGGACATACATAGCATGAAATGTAATGTAAAACAATGTACTAAGTATGCACGCAATGGACATACATAGCATGAAATGTAATGTAAAACAATGTACTAAGTATGCACGCAATGGACATACATAGCATGAAATGTAATGTAAAACGATGTACTAAGTATGCACACAATGGACATACATAGCATGAAATGTAATGTAAAACAATGTACTAAGTATGCACACAATGGACATACATAGCATAAAATGTAATGAAATCATGTACTATAATGTACTAACGAACATATCAGGGATATGATGTGAAAACAGGAAAGCATGAAAGTAACAAGTAGGCACATGTGTTCCACCCCAAAATGTTTGGAAAACAGTAAAAGAGGGGTCTATGTACTCACTTGAGATTACTCAGTAGTCCTGGAGTGACAATCAAATAATGATAGAGATCTCGGAATCAAACGGCACCTAATATAGGTAACTATGTTAATAAACCGGACCTAAATCGGAAGATCGGTAGCATGAGGGTTCGTAAACCAAACGAGTATGGAGACTCGTGTAATATGGTTTAACAAAGCCTACATACTAATTGAAACCTAACATAATTGTTTACGACCCATTACGACCCGTTTAGGTAGCTTATGCTACTTTAACGCGTCGTTCGCGTGAAACGCGTTCGGAACGTCTAACTAGTCCTATGACAAGTGTTATATGCCTAAACATGTTACATAATCAGTTATGTGACAAAGGTTTAGGTTACATATGCTTAATTACCAATTATACATGAAAAGGGTATTCTGGTAATTTACCTAAGGCATATAAACTACCTATCATACAACTACTTAACGAAGCGACCATAAGGTATAACCTCGGAAGGTTATTCCCTATATACTATGGTCACCTAATGTGTTTGGTCGGATTCTAATGATCGACCAAATGGGTCGGGTTCGAAGGTATAAGCGATTTATTAGATCGCTTACCCTACGACCCTAGACAACGTGGTAATCAGTAGGCATAGTCCCAAGGGACTATAACCAACGTGATTACACTCACGTTGCGAAGTTCAAACGAACTTCGCATTGACCATAAACTGGTCAATGCAGAAAGTCAAACAAAGTTTGACTTTCAGACTCGAAAAGACTCGAAAAGCAATAAAAGAACGAAAGAATACTTACGAAGGGTCCCCGAATGCTAATCTAGATCGAAATAACTCAGGTATGAAACAAAGGTTCCAACTTAGAGTCTTTAAGATCAGATTCTAGTGGTTTTGAAGCAATGGGGGGTGGGGTATTTATAGTTTTCGGGTAACCGTTAAGATCGTTTCATGGAAACCGTGCTTGAATCTTGTGCGTACACTTGTTGTAACCTTATGGTAGCTAAAAATGACTTCCTATCAGCTGAATAGGCAAGTGAGAATGTGTGGGTGTGGATCAAACAGCTGGAATCTGCTGACTGTTCGATCTGATCTGATCAGGGAGCCTGACGCGGCCCGCTTCAGGATCACACAAGGCTCAGGCGGGCTGCCTGGCCTTGTCTGATCAGCAACATGTTTCAGTAATTACAGTTTTGGTCCCTGCACGTGTTTAAGGCCATTTCCGACACTTCTAAGGCCCGTAAAGCAAACTTTAAGGCCCTAAAATGATGCCTAAACATTGTGGACATGAAACATGCTCAAAAATATGTTGGATGTTGGTTCGTTTGGTCGTACGAACGCGATGTTCGCTTAATTACGACGGAATGCGCACAAGCGCGAAAAACGATCCAAATGACGCAACGAATGGATTTTTGGCAAGCCAAACACTAAAGCATAATATAGTCATGCTTACATAAATTTTTGGATGTCCGGATGTATTCAGAACGTAAGTTATGCGTGAAAATGCAAACTTGTGCACTTTTTGACACTTTTAGTCCCTGAATGACCCAAAAGTTTATTTTAGCACACCGAACCCCTCAAAGCCTATTTCTAATCTATGTAAAGGATATTTAAGGTGTGTTTAACTTATGGTCATGTTCTGGAAGGTCTGTTACAGTTCAAATTGGCATACTTTCGCAGTTTGTCAAGTTTAGTCCCTGTAAGCGAATTAGCTTGTTTTTGCCATACCAAAGCCTTCAAAACTTATTTCTAAGTTATGGAAGGGTTATTTAAGGTATGTTAAGTATATGTTGAAGTTCCGGAGTATTTTCCGCATTAAACTGGTTATGTTTACACATCAGTTTGCGTATAACTCTCCAGAAAGCGATGTAGAGTTTGAAATTACATAAAAGTCAAAACATGAAAAATGTAAAACACATCCAAACAAACATTGGGATCAAATAACATTGTTTTATTGATAATAGAACTGTTCACAATGATTTCAAGCACAGATGTTACACAACCGATAACGTACCTTGAATTTCGGGACAAAATTCTTTTAACGGGGGGAGAATGTGACAACTGGCACTTTTCCATGTATTTCCGTACAATGTGAACAGTAACTTGTGATATTTGGTTGTGTATGATGAATTAATGATATGAATGATTTCATGTTTACTTTCAAAGACATACAAATACATTACATGTTGCATGTTACTTATGATTGTTAAATGCAACTTGAAATAGTTAAATTAGTGCACATAACGAAACTAGCACAATAATCAGATGAACTAGAAGTACTGACGGGAGTTCAGTACTCAGACAGACATCATGTTAGGACATAGATTGAGTCCCGGAACCAAGATTTACCCTAGAATTCCATGTAGGAAAGTATGGGTTATAAAACTGCCTTCCGAGTGACGATTTAAGCACTAAAAAGTACCCGAAACACATTTAAATGCAGAATTCAGCAGAAATGAGCAAAATTCAGCAATTTAACATCAAAATATGATGCAGAAATATGGTTTAATTGTCCAGAATAACTTGTAAAGTGTCGGGTAACCAAACGAACAATCGAACACTACGCAATTTAGCACCTTAACGAGCCGGTAACCAAACGAACAATCGAACACTACCCAAAACACCAAAATTGAACTAGAAACATTGTTTTAACAACATGAAGCTAGTTATGACCAATAAACATCATATTACATCTCCAAACATCTAAACACATTAAACCCCTAAATTAACACTTAGAAGGTAACTAACATGTAGCTAATAGTTTGAAAGTAACCAAGACCCCCCCCCCCCTTTCATGGATGGTTACTGTAACAACTGTGCTTGTAATCACTATGAACAGTTCTGTTATCAATAAAACAATTTTATTTGATCCCAATGTTTGTTTTGTTATGTTTTACATTTTTCATGTTTTGACTTTTATGTAATTTCAAACTCTACATCGCTTTCTGGAGAGTTATACGCAAACTAGTGCGTAAACGTACTCAGTTTAATGCGAGAAATACTCCAGAACATCAACATATACTCAACATACCTTAAATAACCTTTACATAACTTAGAAATAAGTTTTGAAGGCTTTGGTATGGCAAAAACAAGTTAATTCGCTTACAGGGACTAAACTTGACAAACTGCGAAAGTACGACGATTCGTACTGGAACAGACATTCCGGAACATAACCATAAGTTAAACATACCATAAATATCCTTTACATAGCTTAGAAATAGGCTTTGAGGGGTTCGGTATGCTAAAATAAACTTTTGGGTCATTCAGGGACTAAAAGTGTCAAAAAGTGCACAAGTTTGCATTTTCGCGCATAACTTACGTTCTGAATACATCCGGACATCCAAAAATTTATGTAGGCATGACTATATTATATTTTAGTGTTCTCCATAAGAAAAATCCATTCGTCGCGTCATTTGGATCGTTTTTCGCGCTTATGCGCATTCCGTCGTAATTAAGCGAACATCGCGTTCGTACGACCAAACGAACTGACATCAGACATATTTTTGAACATGTTTCATGTCCACAATGTTTAGGAATCATTTTAGGGCCTTAAATTTGGCTTTACGGGCCTTAGATGTGTCGGAAATGGCCTTAAACACGTGCAGGGACTGAAACTGTCATTTTTCAAACATGTTTGCTGATCAGAAGGGCCAGGCGGCCCGCATTGTGTTTGTCTGATCCTGAAGCGGGCCGCTTCCCACTATCAGACCAGATTAAATGTTTTTAACAGCTGATTTCAGCTGTTTAATCCTCCTCCACATGTTCCCAATTGTCTAGTCAGATGATAAAGACCATTTTTAGGCACCACAACTTGCCAACACTTGTACGGTTACGATTAAGGCACGTTTTCTATGAAACGATCTTAACGGTGGACCGAATACTATAAATACCCCACCCCCCATGCTTCAAAATCACAAGAACTTTGATTTGAGAAACTCTAAGTTGAAACAATTGTTTCATACCTGAGATTTTTGAATCGAGGTTAGCATTCGGGGACCCTTCGTAAGTATTCTTTCGTTCTTTTCCTTATTTTATTGCTTTTCGAGTCAGAAAGTCAAAATTTGTTTGACTTTCAGCGTTGACCAGTAATGGTCAATGCGAAGTTCGTTTGAACTTCGCAACGTGAGTGTAATCACGTTGGTCATAGTCCCTTGGGACTATGCCCACTGATTACCACGTTGTCTAGGGTCGTAGGGTAGGCGATCTAATAAATCGCCTATACCTTCGAACTCGACCCATTTGGTCGATCATTAGGATCAGACCAAATACATTAGGTGACCATAATAGGTAGGGAATAACCTTCCGAGGTTATACCCTATGGTCACATCGTTTAAGTAGTTGTATGATAGGTAGTTTATATGACTTAGGTAAATTACCAGAATACCCTTTTCATGTATAATTGGTAATTAAGCATATGTAACCTAAACCTTTGTCACATAACTGATTATGTAACATGTTTAGGCATATAACACTTGTCATAGGGCTAGTTAGGCGGTCCAAACGCGTTTCACGCGCACGACGCGTTAAAGTAGCATAAGCTTCCTAAACGGGTCGTAATGGGTCGTAAACACTTAGGTTAAGTTTCGTTTTAGTATGTAGGGTTTGTTAAACCATATTACACGAGTTCCTATACTCGTTTGGTTTACGAAACCTCATTCTATCCGATCTTCCGATTTAGGTCCGGTTTATTAACATAGTTACCTATATTAGGTGCCGTTTGATTCCGTGATCTATACCATTGTTTGGTTGTCACTCCAGGACTACTGAGTAATATCAAGTGAGTACATAGACCCCTCTTTTACAATTTTCCAAACTGTTTTGGGGTGGAACACATGTGCCTACTTGTTACTTTCATGCTTTCCTGTTTTCACATCATATACATGCTATGTTCATTAGTACATTATAGTACATGATTTCATTACATCTTATGCTAGGTGTGCCCATTGTATGCATTACTTAGTACATTTTTTTACATTACATTTCATGCTAGGTGTGCCCATTGTGTGCATTACTTAGTACATCGTTTTACATTACATTTCATGCTAGGTGTGCCCATTGTGTGCATTACTTAGTACATCGTTTTACATTACATTTCATGCTAGGTGTGCCCATTGTGTGCATTACTTAGTACATCATTTTACATTACATTTCACGCTACGTATGTTCATTAGATTACATACTTAGTGCATTGTTTTCACATGCTTACATTTTTTGTATGACATTTGGTTTGTTTAACATGGAACAATACATTCATTAACATTGATCATGCCATTCGTTAGTAGGTAGTGGTACCATAGGAATTAACAACTCCCGTTCCGGACATCCTGGGTATGGGGATGAAAGGAATGACCGAATTCGATATACATAACTTAGATAAACCTTTAATTTGTTTAAGGGTTTATCGCCATAGTCTCAAGGCTTGGATGTATGCATTTGAACAATACCGCATAGATGTTTGTATCAGTATAGCATGCATTTGTTACATAAAACATAACTTTGATTTAAACTATGTTTTACTTCAATACCTTGTTTTGTGCATTTTACATATGGTTTAGTTGATACATTTCACTTACCATACATGACATTTTGGTTATACATTACATGATCTACATTGAACATAAACATTTTGACATTGGTATACACATTTGGTGGTTTACATTGGACATAGACATTTTGATATGGTTTATACAATAACACTTGACAATTTGTTTGTACATGAACAAGTTACATTGGTGGTTGTTTGGGTAAATGATTTGAGTAACGATACATGTGTAATATGATACAAACATGGTGGATATGCCGCTGGTACTTCCTATATATAAGTGTTTGTATAATATTACATAGCGTAACGTTATTTAAATCATTTCAGTATAGACATAATACATTTTATATACATAACATACTTTTCACAAGACATTGTTTTTACAAAACAGTTTATTTTATACAAACTCATTTTACATGGTTATTCATTTAACCTTACATTTACTTATACATATCAACTGATCTTATCGTTTTTCAAATGATTCACAAGACAAAACAAATTACAAGGTTCATGACTAAACATTTTCTTAAACTTAAGTCATGAATCCTATTTTTACAAACCTATGTATCTCACAGGCATTTTTATGCTGACGTACCTATTTTCACATGTGTTTTCAGGAGCTTTTCCGTAGGATGTTGATCATGACACTAGGGCGGACCTGTGCCTTAGAGACTAAAAACGAAGATAGACTTGTTTAATTATGTTATAAACTCTTTTATTTACTGTTCAAGACAATGTAACACCCTTGTTTGATAAATAAAATATAACTTTGTATGCCATGGTTATGAAACAATTTATTCTGTTACGACACGCCCCGATGTTTCCGCCGCGATTTGTTGTTTTACGCGGTCGGGGTGTGACAGAAGAGTTGGTATCAGAGCCAATGGTTATAGGGATTTAGGTTATTAGTAATGCTTTGACCTAGACTATAACTTTTCTAGGACCCTAACACAAGTTATCTTGTGTTTAGATCTTAAAACATATACATCACCTATCCTTAGGTGATTATCAAAACAAGAACCAAATTTTCCGAAACGATTTTTGAAAAAAAAAACAATCATCTGTTTTTGAATGATTTATTACAAGGTTTTGAACCCTCTGTTATATGGTTTTGAACCCTTTTCAGTTTGGTTTTTGGCCTTGTGCCTTCAAATTTTCAAAATCCCGTCAAACGTTTTGGGTTTTAAATAATGTGAACATGTGCAAACTGGAAGGGTGAATGCCTGTATTCTGGGTTTTCTGTCTAGGCAAGCACTTCGTATACATCTCATCAGACGCGAGACCAGTTGTGCTTACCTGGGAATTCCTGGGATGAGTGTTCACTTATAGGCGAGCATGTCTTCATTATACATTATTTTTGACCCATTTACTTTGATTAGTCACTGTGATTCGTTTGTTTGCTTGGTAATGCGGACAAATGACCACCATCCTTGCTTTTGTTGATTTTGTTTCATCTCATTCTCTTCATCCAATCATCTCACTCGTTTCTTTTCATGTTTCCTCTTTTAGAATGCCTCCTCGACGCGACAATCTGATTGCGACTGCCGAACTGGCAGAAATTATTGCGGAGCAAATGGCTGCTCAATTTCCAAATCTCTTTGCTCAATGGAACCAGGCCAACAACAACAACAATGTTCCATGCAAATACAAGGATTTTAATCAGGCTAAACCACTCAAGTTTAGTGGTTCTGAAGGGGCAACTGGGCTTCTTCAGTGGTTCGAAAGCATTGAGAATACTTTTCGCCACGTGCAGTGCCCGGATAATCGCAAGGTCGAGTTCTCCTCGAGCGTGTTTCAGAAGAGGGCTCTTACATGGTGGAATGGGGTAATGAGAGACCGAGGTGCGGAAGTTGCTCTCGCACAGACATGGGCTGAACTTAGAGCCCTTATGATGAGGGAATTCTGTCCTCGCCATGAGCAGCGAGCGTTGGAGAAAGAGTTTGATGTTTTGAAGCAAGATAGTGGTGAGCACAGGGCTTATACTGATCGGTTTGAAGAGTTGAGTTTGCTTTGCCCGACAATGGTTACCCCACTTGACAAGGCTATCGAAAGATACATCGACGACCTACCTGACTCAGTACAAGACATTCTTACTGGTAGTGAACCTGCCACACTCCGTCAGGCGATTGAGTTATCAGCGACATTGACTGAGTCGCAGATTAGAAAGGGAAAGCTACACAGGAAGGGTGACAAGGGCAAGAAACAGTTGGCTGACAAGGGGGATAGCAAGAAGGGTCAAAACAAGAATGGAAAGGACTCTGGTTCTTCGAAGAGGTCAAGGAATCGTAAGGCTTCCCAAAATTTTGCTATCACTACCCAAGCTAATCAGGCAGCTCTCAACCAACCCGCACAGCTTCCAGCAAAGAAACCCTATACAGGGAATGCACCTTTGTGCAATAGATGCAACAGTCACCATCAGCCGCAACATCAGTGCCGTTTCTGTACTAGCTGTGGGAAGTCAGCTCATCTTGCCGATGTTTGTCGGTTTGCTCAGAATCGCGCAGTTCAAAACCCGGCTCAACAAGTTGCACAGCCTCCTGCTCAGCAACAGGGTCAAGCTGCACGACTACAATACCCACCAGGTGCTTGTTACAATTGTGGGGATCTGACCCACTACAGAAACCGATGCCCAAGGCTAGCTAACCAGAATCAGGTTCAGGCTCCGGCTCGAGGCCGAGCCTTTAACATGAATGCCCAAGAGGCACAGGCTGACGATAATGTGGTGAACGGTACGTTCTTTATTAATAATCAGCCTGCATCTGTTCTTTTCGATTCTGGTGCCGATAAGAGTTTCGTGTCATTGTCTTTTGAGCAAATGCTTCGCGTGTCTAGAACGAAACTAGGAAAACCTTTGATAGTAGAAGTTGCTAGTGGTGAACCCATTATTCTTGATTCTGTTCTACGCAACTGCCAGTTGAATCTTAACGACCATCTTTTTCCTATTGACCTCGCGCCTATGCAACTTGGAAGCTTTGACGTTATTGTGGGAATGGATTGGTTATCCAAGCATCACGCAGAGATAGTTTGTTCTGAGAAGATTGTTCGTGTGCCGCTTTCGACAGACGAGATTCTGCAGGTTCAAGGTGAGAAGCCTATCGGTGGTCTCAAACTCATTTCTTGTTTTAAAGCTCGGAAGTATCTGCGGAAGAACTATGTGGCTTTCTTAGCACATGTTACAGAAGATAAAGGCAAGGGTAAGTCTATTTCAGATATTCCTGTTGTTCGGGATTATTCTGAAGTGTTCCCTGAAGATTTACCTGGTCTACCTCCAGCACGCCAAGTCGAGTTCCGCATTGATCTCGTACCTGGTGCAAATCCCATTGCCAGAGCTCCATATCGTCTTGCACCATCTGAGATACAAGAGTTGTCTAAACAGCTTCAGGAGCTCTCTGACAAAGGTTTTATACGTCCTAGTTTTTCACCTTGGGGTGCTCCCGTTCTTTTTGTCAAGAAGAAGGATGGATCCTTTAGGATGTGTATCGATTACTGTGAGCTTAACAAGCTTACCATCAAGAATCGATATCCTCTACCTCGCATTGATGACCTCTTTGATCAGTTACAAGGTGCTTCTTATTTTTCGAAGATTGATCTACCTTCTGGGTATCATCAACTTCGGGTGCAAGAAGAAGACATTCCGAAGACAGCATTTCGTACTCGTTATGGGCATTATGAATTCACAGTCATGCCATTCGGTTTGACTAATGCTCCTGCTGTTTTCATGGACTTAATGAATAGGGTCTGCAAACCTTATTTGGATCAGTTCGTCATTGTTTTTATTGACGACATCTTGATTTACTCTAAGACGCGAGCTGATCACGAGCAACATCTTCGTCTTACCCTAGAACTCCTAAAGAAAGAGCAACTTTTCGCCAAATTCTCCAAGTGCGAATTTTGGCTTAAAGAAGTTCAATTTTTGGGGCATGTTATCAACGAACGGGGTATTCATGTAGATCCCTCCAAAATCAGTGCGATTAAGGATTGGGATACACCTTCTACTCCTACTGAAGTTCGTTCTTTTCTTGGTCTAGCGGGTTATTATCGCCGCTTCATAGAAAACTTCTCGAAGATTGCAGTTCCTCTAACTGCTCTAACTCAGAAGAAAATGCCCTTTTATTGGGGATACAAACAAGAGGAAGCTTTTCAACACTTGAAACAGAAGCTTTGCGATGCGCCTGTTCTATCATTGCCTGAGGGTGATGATGATTTTGTCGTGTATTGTGATGCATCGAAATTGGGTCTTGGTTGTGTTCTAATGCAAAGGAACAAAGTCATAGCCTATGCATCGAGGCAGTTGAAGATACATGAGAAGAACTACACCACTCATGATCTTGAGTTGGGTGCAGTTGTCTTCGCTCTTAAGATCTGGAGACACTATTTGTATGGTACAAAATGTGTGGTTTTCACGGACCACAAAAGTCTTCAGCATATCTTCAACCAGAAAGAACTCAACATGAGGCAACGACGTTGGGTTGAGCTACTAAACGACTATGACTGCGAAATTCGCTACCATCCTGGTAAGGCGAATGTCGTAGCTGATGCATTGAGTCGTAAGGAACGTACTAAGCTTCATTGTGTACGTGTTCAATCTGTTATTCAAACTCGATCCGATATCCAAGCACGCATTTCTCAAGCTCAACAATCTTGTGTTTCACAAGGTTTGATGGATAAGGAATTTCCTTATCACATAACACCTGCTCTTGAACTGAAGGACAATGGATCATATTACTTCATGGACCGTTTGTGGGTCCCAAGCCTAGATGATCTTCGTACCTTGCTTATGGATGAAGCCCATAAGTCTCGTTATTCTATTCATCCGGGCTCAGATAAGATGTATAAGGATCTTCGTATTCACTATTGGTGGCCTGGTATGAAGAAAGACATTGCCTTATACGTATCAAAATGCCTTACTTGTCTTAAGGTTAAGGCTGAACATCAGCGTCCATCTGGTTTATTGGTGCAACCGGAGATCCCAGTTTGGAAATGGGAAAACATTACTATGGATCTCGTTACCAAACTTCCACGCACAAAGAAAGGTCATGATGCCATCTGGGTAGTCGTTGATCGTCTCACAAAGTCAGCGCATTTCTTGCCAATCCGGGAGGATTTTCCTGCTGACAGACTTGCTCAAATCTATGTGGATGAAATTGTAGCTCGACATGGTGTTCCGTTGAACATCATTTCTGACAGAGATGCTCGTTTCACTTCTCATTTTTGGAGAACCATGCAATCTACTATGGGGACCCAACTTAATCTGAGTACAGCTTATCATCCACAAACGGATGGTCAATCTGAGAGAACAATCCAGACTTTGGAGGATATGCTTAGAGCTTGTGTGATCGATTTTGGTGGTAGTTGGGATTCACATCTTAAATTGATTGAATTCTCCTACAACAACAGTTATCACACTAGCATCAAAATGGCTCCTTTCGAGGCTCTCTATGGTCGAAAATGTCGTTCACCAGTCTGCTGGAATGAGATCGGCGAGGCTCAACTTACTGGACCTGCCCTCATTTTAGAAACTACAGACAAGATCAAGAAAGTTCGTGATAACCTTCAGGCAGCTAGAAGCCGTCAGAAGATTTACGCGGACCCAAAACGCAAGGCCTTGGAATTTCAAGTCGGTGATCGAGTATTACTTAAGGTCTCACCTTGGAAAGGTGTGATCAGATTTGGAAAGAAAGGAAAACTTGCACCTAGATACGTTGGACCATTCAAGATCGTCGAAAGAATCGGAAAGGTAGCCTACAGACTTGAGTTACCTCCTGAACTTGGAAATGTTCATCCAACTTTTCACGTGTCCAATCTCAAGAGATGTTCAGCTGATGAGAACCTCCACATACCGCTTGACGAAATTCGTGTTGGCAAAACACTGAAATTTGTTGAGAAACCAGTGGAAATCATGGAACGTGAAGTCAAGTGGCTTAAACGCAAACGCATTCCTTTGGTCAAAGTTCGTTGGGAAGCTAAACGTGGACCTGAGTTTACTTGGGAACGCGAAGATAAAATGAAGGCGAAATATCCACATCTTTTTCCTCGAGTTTCCTCTAAATAAATTTCGGGACGAAATTTCCACAAGTAGGGGAGACTGTAACAACTGTGCTTGTAATCACTATGAACAGTTCTGTTATCAATAAAACAATGTTATTTGATCCCAATGTTTGTTTTGTTATGTTTTACATTTTTCATGTTTTGACTTTTATGTAATTTCAAACTCTACATCGCTTTCTGGAGAGTTATACGCAAACTAGTGCGTAAACGTACTCAGTTTAATGCGAGAAATACTCCAGAACATCAACATATACTCAACATACCTTAAATAACCTTTACATAACTTAGAAATAAGTTTTGAAGGCTTTGGTATGGCAAAAACAAGTTAATTCGCTTACAGGGACTAAACTTGACAAACTGCGAAAGTACGACGATTCGTACTGGAACAGACATTCCGGAACATAACCATAAGTTAAACATACCATAAATATCCTTTACATAGCTTAGAAATAGGCTTTGAGGGGTTCGGTATGCTAAAATAAACTTTTGGGTCATTCAGGGACTAAAAGTGTCAAAAAGTGCACAAGTTTGCATTTTCGCGCATAACTTACGTTCTGAATACATCCGGACATCCAAAAATTTATGTAAGCATGACTATATTATATTTTAGTGTTCGCCATAAGAAAAATCCATTTGTCGCGTCATTTGGATCGTTTTTCGTGCTTATGCGCATTCCGTCGTAATTAAGCGAACATCGCGTTCGTACGACCAAACGAACTGATATCAGACATATTTTTGAACATGTTTCATGTCCACAATGTTTAGGCATCATTTTAGGGCCTTAAATTTGGCTTTACGGGCCTTAGATGTGTCGGAAATGGCCTTAAACACGTGCAGGGACTGAAACTGTCATTTTTCAAACATGTTTGCTGATCAGAAGGGCCAGGCGGCCCGCATTGTGTTTGTCTGATCCTGAAGCGGGCCGCTTCCCACTATCAGACCAGATTAAATGTTTTTAACAGCTGATTTCAGCTGTTTAATCCTCCTCCACATGTTCCCAATTGTCTAGTCAGATGATAAGGACCATTTTTAGGCACCACAACTTGCCAACACTTGTACGGTTACGATTAAGGCACGTTTTCCATGAAACGATCTTAACGGTGGACCGAATACTATAAATACCCCACCCCCATGCTTCAAAATCACAAGAACTTTGATTTGAGAAACTCTAAGTTGAAACAATTGTTTCATACCTGAGATTTTTGAATCGAGGTTAGCATTCGGGGACCCTTCGTAAGTATTCTTTCGTTCTTTTCCTTATTTTATTGCTTTTCGAGTCAGAAAGTCAAACTTTGTTTGACTTTCAGCGTTGACCAGTAATGGTCGATGCGAAGTTCGTTTGAACTTCGCAACGTGAGTGTAATCACGTTGGTCATAGTCCCTTGGGACTATGCCCACTGATTACCACGGTGTCTAGGGTCGTAGGGTAGGCAATCTAATAAATCGCCTATACCTTCGAACTCGACCCATTTGGTCGATCATTAGGATCAGACCAAATACATTAGGTGACCATAATAGGTAGGGAATAACCTTCCGAGGTTATACCCTATGGTCACATCGTTTAAGTAGTTGTATGATAGGTAGTTTATATGCCTTAGGTAAATTACCAGAATACCCTTTTCATGTATAATTGGTAATTAAGCATATGTAACCTAAACCTTTGTCACATAACTGATTATGTAACATGTTTAGGCATATAACACTTGTCATAGGGCTAGTTAGGCGGTCCAAACGCGTTTCACGCGCACGACGCGTTAAAGTAGCATAAGCTTCCTAAACGGGTCGTAATGGGTCGTAAACACTTAGGTTAAGTTTCGTTTTAGTATGTAGGGTTTGTTAAACCATATTACACGAGTTCCTATACTCGTTTGGTTTACGAAACCTCATTCTATCCGATCTTCCGATTTAGGTCCGGTTTATTAACATAGTTACCTATATTAGGTGCCGTTTGATTCCGTGATCTATACCATTGTTTGGTTGTCTCTCCAGGACTACTGAGTAATATCAAGTGAGTACATAGACCCCTCTTTTACTGTTTTCCAAACTGTTTTGGGGTGGAACACATGTGCCTACTTGTTACTTTCATGCTTTCCTGTTTTCACATCATATACATGCTATGTTCATTAGTACATTATAGTACATGATTTCATTACATCTTATGCTAGGTGTGCCCATTGTATGCATTACTTAGTACATTGTTTTACATTACATTTCATGCTAGGTGTGCCCATTGTGTGCATTACTTAGTACATCGTTTTACATTACATTTCATGCTAGGTGTGCCCATTGTGTGCATTACTTAGTACATCGTTTTACATTACATTTCATGCTAGGTGTGCCCATTGTGTGCATTACTTAGTACATCGTTTTACATTACATTTCACGTTACGTATGTTCATTAGATTACATACTTAGTGCATTGTTTTCACATGCTTACATTTTTTGTATGACATTTGGTTTGTTTAACATGGAACAATACATTCATTAACATTGATCATGCCATTCGTTAGTAGGTAGTGGTACCATAGGAATTGACAACTCCCGTTCCGGACATCCTGGGTATGGGGATGAAAGGAATGACCGAATTCGATATACATAACTTAGATAAACCTTTAATTTGTTTAAGGGTTTATCGCCACAGTCTCAAGGCTTGGATGTATGCATTTTAACAATACCGCATAGATGTTTGTATCAGTATAGCATGCATTTGTTACATAAAACATAACTTTGATTTAAACTATGTTTTACTTCAATACCTTGTTTTGTGCATTTTACATATGGTTTAGTTGATACATTTCACTTACCATACATGACATTTTGGTTATACATTACATGATCTACATTGAACATAAACATTTTGACATTGGTATACATATTTGGTGGTTTACATTGGACATAGACATTTTGATATGGTTTATACAATAACACTTGACAATTTGTTTGTACATGAACAAGTTACAATGGTGGTTGTTTGGGTAAGTGATTTGAGTAACGATACATGTGTAATATGATACAAACATGGTGGATATGCCGCTGGTACTTCCTATATATAAGTGTTTGTATAATATTACATAGCGTAACGTTATTTAAATCATTTCAGTATAGACATAATACATTTTATATACATAACATACTTTTCACAAGACATTGTTTTTACAAAACAGTTTATTTTATACAAACTCATTTTACATGGTTATTCATTTAACCTTACATTTACTTATACATATCAACTGATCTTATCGTTTTTCAAATGATTCACAAGACAAAGCAAATTACAAGGTTCATGACTAAACATTTTCTTAAACTTAAGTCATGAATCCTATTTTTACAAACCTATGTATCTCACAGGCATTTTTATGCTGACGTACCTATTTTCACATGTGTTTTCAGGAGCTTTTCCGTAGGATGTTGATCATGACACTAGGGCGGACCTGTGCCTTAGAGACTAAAAACGAAGATAGACTTGTTTAATTATGTTATAAACTCTTTTATTTACTGTTCAAGACAATGTAACACCCTTGTTTGATAAATAAAATATAACTTTGTATGCCATGGTTATGAAACAATTTATTCTGTTACGACACGCCCCGATGTTTCCGCCGCGATTTGTTGTTTTACGCGGTCGGGGTGTGACAGTTACATAGGGTCCCACACCCCTTGATTTTCATGATTAATTTATTGAAGATGCTATGAAGATATTAGACATAATATCCAAAGTATAACAATATGTTGGAAGAAAGATACTTAAGGTCCATAAGACTTTAACACTTAACATTTTCATCATTTAAACTCCACAAAACTCTCTTCTTCCCCTCCATAGTTCATGGCCAAACACCCTTCACTTCACCTTCATTTTTCTTCCACTTTCCACTCATTCCAAGCATACACTAAGTTGAATCAAAGCTACTTAGGAAGGTTGCAAGCAAGGAGAGTTGAAGGACCATCTTGGAGAGCTATTAACCACCTATTTTCTTCTTCATCTTGCATCTTGGTCTTCCCTAGCCCTTATGCTAGTAGTAAGCTCTCTTGATCTTGTTTTTACACTTGATTTTAGTAGTTAAAGTATGTAGTAACAGAATAATCAAAAGATCACACAAAACAAGACATGAATATAAACATAAAGCTTGAAATCATGAAGATCTAAGTTGTTTAAGTGTATGTGATGAACTTGTTTGTTGATTTCTTGAATGTATGGTGTAGATCACCACATAAAGCTTGCTAGATGATGATTTAAAACATGATCTAGCAAGAATGATGATGAATCTTGAAAGATCTATGTTGATCATCCTTTATGTTAAGTATGAACTTGAATATGAACCTGATTTTGTGTAGGATGATGATTCCTACAAGTTGTGAATCTTAAAAATATGAGATTTCAAAAATAAAAGTTTCAAGAAACTAAAGTTTACATCAAGATTTAACATGATTTGGTTTTGAAAGAAAATAACCATGTTTTAGGTGATTAAATGAAACTAGTAAAGTATGTGAAACATGAAAAATTCAAGAAGATGATTTTTTTGTAAAAGTGTGTCATAAGTTGTAAAGATGGAAATTTTGTAAGAAAGAGTTTTATGAAATAAAAACCATGGATTTAGTGTTAGTAAATCATGTTAAACATTATGTTAAAATACTTCAAGATTTTACAAAACTTCAAGTTCATACCATCTTGTAAAAATGCATGTTTATGGCTTATGGTAAGTTGTAGAATAATGGTTGATGATTGATGATAAATTTTTGAAAAGAAAATGATATGCTAATAAGGATGGAAACCTCGATTTTCAAAGAAAACTATGGCAAAATTTTTGTAAAAATTCAACACTTAGAAAAATATTTTTTTAAACAAGCGTTTACAAGTAATTTTAGATCATGGATTGTAAATATAAAATTTGCCATAATTTTTGTTATAAAAATTACAAGTATTGGAGGTTGGTTTTTAATAATAAAAATGATAAAGTATATACTTAGGAAAATATATATTTAGAAGTCACAAAAATTATGTGCTACATGTATATTGCTTGTATTAGTTATACTAAAAATTAGGAACCTTGAAAATAACATATCACACCAAAATACCAAAAATTGTAATTTGAAATATTACAAAAATCGCAAGAAAAATAAATATATAACTTATACCCAAATATTGGACGAATCGGACAATGAACATTTGGAATACATATATACATATACATATACATATACATATACATATACATATACATATACATATACATATACATATACATATACATATTCCGGAAATAAATTCGCAACTTGACAAATTGATAAATGGTATTTTTGAAACCGTAGAAACGACAAAATATGAATTTGTACAACTATTATGAAATATATCATATTTTGTTAAATTGGAAATATAATATTTTTGAAGTGGAGAAAATATATATTTTCATAAACAACTCAAAAATATATTATTTTGGTGAAAAGTAAAAATATATATTTTTCTAAGTTTAATCTTAAAAAAATATTATTTTTAAGATATATGTGGAAGTATATACATTTTTCTTTTATCAAATAAAATTTATAAATATTTTTCTATAAAAATTCTCTTAAAATATGTATATTTTCAAGAATATAAAGTTGGTGATTTTTAATTGTACAAAATTAATATTTCGGAAAATTTTACATAAATTAAGTACAAAATACTTAATAAATACAAGGAAATATGTGTTCCTATACGTATAAATACATACTGGCATACACTACCAATACTTGGCAAAATACGCACATACAAGTATACCTATACTTGAAAATGTATATTTGTGAATCATACAACAAAACAAGTTAAAAATATATTATTTTTAACAATAATCCAAATAATTGGATGGAAATAATTTAAGTTAAAATATTCTTATTTTAACTAATATTTATATAATTTGGAATTTTATAATTATATAAACAACATACACCAGACGTATAACTCAAAGTATACCAAAATTCCAAAATATGTTTTAATTAATAACTAAGGCTAAGAGTCGTTACACGACCTAAGCGTCTAATAAAACTTAGCACGTGTGTAGGTGGTAGTACGGCTTAAGGATACTACTTTGGGGTACACAGGATTACGAACGCAAACTTGTGAGTTCATGTCCCCCTTTTCTTTTAACTGTTTTCGGATTTATAACTTTCGGGGGTGGAATACATGTTTCAAAGATTTCAAATGGTATGGTTTAGCTAAGGAATGAAACGTTAGATCATGTGGATAGGTAGGCGCACACTTAAGACCATTAATCTTGTTTAAGACCGAGGGGCAGGAGTGGTAGATCTATGGGGTGTAGCGAGCCCCACTCATGGGTCCAGAAGTGATCGCATGTAGTGACTATGTCGTTCCAGCCAGGTGGACCGTACAAAATCTCCTTGTAACGCCTTGCCCTTTCGTGCTTTCCTTAATTAGAAAATGTGTCTTGTATTTCTATTTTTGGAAGCTTGTTCCTTTTGTATTTTGTATTTCGTTTCAACCATTGTAAATCCGAGACTTCGATCGTAATGAAATTCTTTTTTATACATGCTTATATGTGTTGCAATACTTGAATTATACGTTACCAATCTCGAATGCATAGGCGCAACCGATACTCGACATACTCGTACTCATAACTTATACATGCTTGTTGACTATTAAATACGTGGTTAAATTATAATAATAATAATAATAATATAATAATAACAATACAAGTAAACATCAATTCACGTTATATTAGTTTATTCAAATATAATGTTGCAAAAAAAAAAAATGAAAAAGAGATGGTAGATGGCTGTCCAAGCCAACGACCAGAACCCTACATTTTCAAATTGTTTTTTTTTTTTTTTAATTAATTAAGAACTTAAAACTTGATATGTATTTAGTTAGTGGAATGTTTAATATTATTCAAGAGCTAAACTATTAATTGTCAAGTAAGAGATGTTGTGGCTGTAAACAGCCATGTCTGGCCGCAACTATATGTTCCTGTTAGAATTATTATTTTTTTATTAAGTTTAACACTCAACTAACTACATTTAATGCCAACCCACTTAACCCTAATCCTTCCCCCTATAAATAAAACTTAATCTCGGCCTCCCTACCACTTTTGCAACACTCTAATCACTCACAAATCAACCAAATCACAGCTGAAAGAAGAAGTTCGAGCAGATTTATACCTCTTCACTAAAGTGAGCATAACTCACTCGTTTCTTGTCCGTTTTAGCTCATTCTTTTTCCTATGTGCTTGGATTGACCTTAGCTTCGATTCCACGGGTTTTTCACAGTAAATAAGTCCCTGGAACTCCAGGAAAAAGGCTTCAAAGTTCACTGTTTTCATTTATCTTTACTAATCCTTGTTCAAACTTGAGTTTAACTCACTCAAACCCACGTCCTTATGCTTATAACCACTTCTATGGTTAGTTAAGCTTAAAAACGGGGCTGAGACATACAAAATCAGAGGTTAATCCTCAAATACTTTCTGTTTTATTTAGGGTTTTTAACCCACAAGTGATGTTCAAGCTTCAAGTTTGATGAAGGTGTGATTATGGACTAACTTGGGTTGTCCAACATAGAATCCCCACATTACTTGATGATTTTTCATAGTGTAGTTGTTTCTTACCCTTGTATTGATATTAGTTCATGACTCTCCTTGTATGTTTTACATCAAGTGTAGTGGTGAACCATAAGAGGTACCTAAATGGAAGCTTGTTCTTCCTACCTCCTACATGAATTCTATGACACAATAGAGGTACCTAAATGAAGATTTATCTTCTACCTCATGCTTGATTAATGGACTAAATAATACATATAATACTTATACATATATATACTATTCAAACCCTTGATGATGGACTTGTGTTCATTCGTTAAGATATTAGAATAACATCATCTAAGACATAAGACTTGGTATGATTCTAATGAGTATATTACTCATGAAAACATTAACCCTTGAGGTTTCATAGTGTCAAGAACAAGTACTTAGTGTTAAAAGATGATTACTTTCAAATACATATATTCTTGTGTTTTAACTTCCTAAATCCTTTCACGAACATATTCAACCTTATAACCTCATCAACTTCGTCACATTGGATAATCGGAAAGCCTATGCAAATTTGTGAGTATACTCGCAACCCCCTTTTTATGTTTATCACTTTTTGGGGTGTAACATGTTACCTTATTAAAACTACACTTAAACATAATCTTTATGCAATGCACGAAAACAATCCTTATACATGAATACTATGTTGTGATACTTGATGCTTACGTGGACCATACTTATGTGATATGTTTTAGTCATTAGCTTTCACGAGCCTCCATTTGACATGTATAGCGCTATAGGAGTAACGCAACGCCCTCCTTAAACTTGTGGTCATGTCAAATTAACTAAACTTTCTTGCGTAAACAGAGGATTGGCTAGAAATATTGCATGCCATGTTAGGTTGATCTTGTATAAACTAAGTTGCCATGTGGATTCGTTTTAAACTTTATACTTATACTTATTCTTAAACTTGTATACTCGCCTTTGCTTTTGCATTGAATTGTATTTTAAACATGTTACAGGTTGATGATTGATGATGCTATGAAAATGGATAGCAAAGATGCCTAGATACTCACTTAGACGTTTAGGTTTAATGTGTTGTATCAATTTTGTTTATGTTATGTTGAACAATGTTGTTATTTGCTTTTCTTGTAATATTTTGACAATTTATTTATGAAATAAAATTGGTTGAATTAAATATTGTCACAAATAGTGTTATGAAGTCTCTTACAATCTTGAACAAGTCCCACTCCGATGATTCCGCCATTGGTTGGGGTGTGACAGATTGGTATCAGAGCCATAACTATAGGGAATTAGGTAGAATTGCCATGTTTTTTACCTAGTCTATAGTTCTAGAGCCTTATTATTATGTTTTGCTTGAACCACTTGCATGATACATTATTTACTCCTTATTTATTTGCTTTTGGCCTTTTAAACATATATGTCACTTTTGTGTTAATACTTGCTTTGTTTGTTAATACTTATGGTATCATTCCATCCTTCATGTGCTACCCTTGAAATGTCTTTTACATATTATTTCTTGAGATACTTATTATGCTTATACTTGTTATTATTATTTTGAAGATGCGTCTTTTACTCGTGTATACTAAAATCAAACCACTCGTAATACACAAACGAGACGACTTCACCAAAATAGGCGTGAAACCCACAATTTGGTGAATGACTCTCAATCCTTCTACGTTTCCTTCCTTACACGAAATTCACCATCAAGTTAGGAGTGAAATCCTCACCTCGATGGAGGAATTCAAATTTCAAATTCTAGTGGACCCTCGTCAAAGTGTTGAAATTAAATTTTAACCTGACGAGTACCTACCACACTTAGGATACTAAATCGGCAAGTTAGGGGTGAAACCCGCACCTTGTCGACTAGTTCCACTCCTTGATTTTCTCATAAATCCCGCCAAGTCTCGGAATTTCATTTGATTTGGGACATGTATTAACCGGAAGGGTAAATACCGTTAACCGACTTGTCGGCGAGAGTATTTCACCTATTAGGCCAAAGCATGCTCCTCAAATTCGAAAGACTTTTCGACCACTTTGGTTAGTCAACGTTCCGTTTTGGAACCATCCACGATTTAATCGAACTTACGTTTTATTGATTTCGATCTTTTATGATGCAATCATCTCTTTTCAATTTCGAACTATTTTTGAGATTTCACTTTTACACATGCATTATACTAATACTTTTCATACGATTATACAATGTAACTTTATTTATATTCCTTGTAACAAAAATGGAGACATATCATCAAGATATGAGTGATTTCCTTCCCTTGACGACTAACTCCGTTTCTTTTTTTTTTTTTTTTCATCTTACAACGACCTCACCCACGAGTTAGGGGTGATTCCCTCAATTAGGTGATCGTTACCAAAACTTTCTTTTAATAGACTTTATTATGTACACACTATCATATTTATACCCAAATTGATTATTATTAATCAAATTCTTATACATCTCAACATGCATTATTTATTTAAACTTACTTCTTAACCCACAACCTATTTTCACAATCACACACATCCACAAAATTCTTAATATTACCGTAAACGCTCATTTCTTGATTTTCAAAATTTCCCGAAATGCTACTTATCAATTTAGTCGGCCTAATAAACCCATTGCCCACAAAATTTCTTATTCCATGTAATTACAAAAAAAAACTCATCTCGCATCATTAAACTAAAAATCTTTATTTTTCAATTGAAAGTCAAGCCAACCTTCCATACAAAATATTACAAATATTATCCGATCGTTTACCAAAACTCTTTTTCAAAATCAACAAAGTATTTTATTAAGAACAATTTTCACGATCACTAAGCTCATATACCAAATTCCTTTTCTAAGGATCAATGTTTTCACGAGAAACTCCAAATTTCAAATTTCTTATTTTAATGCAAGATCCTTTAAAATGATGTAAACTTACTACCTTCAAAAAGCTTTTTCATACACCACTCAATACGTCATTTAAATTTCAAAACATGTGGGCAAAGAAACTTCATAGGAACCGACCATTTTTTACGTACATAAATTCTTTTAAAACAATAGTAGTATTTCCGCTCTTTTACAAAGTACATCCCACACAACCGATAGATACTTTACATACCTTTGACATTCACAAACTAGATTCTGCATTCCAAGTCAAACTCAATCTATTTTGATTTGGTGAACCTAACGTTTCGTTTAAACAACTATACATGCATATCATCATACACGTCTTAGTAGAAACCTCGCGACGCTTTCGTTATATCATACGTTTTACATACTCAAATTTCTCAAATGTTTTATATGCTTAAATTCGTTATGTTTCAACATATACTACATACGTAATCCTTATTATTCGTATCTACACTCATACTCATACTCGTGACAATACATTTTATGCTTATACTTATAATCGTATTCATATTTATACTCATACGTTTCATGCCTTTACTTATATTCGTACGTTTCATGCTTATACGTATACTCATACTACTCATACGTTTATGTCTATATATACATTCACATGCGTATTCATATTTACACTTATACTCATACTTATACTTTCATTCATATTCATGATTCATACATTCGTACCCGTACGCGAGCGGAATCCGAGGGATTCGCTTACGTGGGTCCTATATATATATACTTAAGCATGGACTTGCCTATATATTACATTCTTATACGTACCCAATCTTATTTTCAAATTTATGTATACCCTGATTCATACACACCTAGTACAAGCTATGCGGATCATGCGACAATCAATATAATCGCGGGTACACACGGGATTATAGTGATAGGCGTATGAGAACCATAGAGTGTACTACTGTGTATGGTAAAACACAGAACGTAACATGACACCGAATACGAAACGGACGTAATGTGGTCAAAAAATGGTGGATACGCCGCTGGTACTTCCTATACATAAGTGTTTTCACCACGTTACCAAACTTTCGTAAAACATGCCATAAGAAATTCAGTGTTTTGCCGACCTTTTTGGACCCGATTCAAACTTTAAACAACTCACAAATGCATTATAACCGATTATCCACGACGTGACTTCATTTTTTAACACGCTACTTTCATCTATCTAACACTTATGATATTCTTATGCTTACATTCTTTAAGAGTCAATCATTCACTCCCATACTCCTATTATTCTCCATTATCCTTTCTTTCATACGAACCTCGTTCGCGATCAAATTTGTTTAAACGTTCAAGTCCTAACATGACGCCTTAACTTTAAAACCGTCTTTCTATTCTTATTTCTTGTGTAAACGTACTAGTAGACCGTTATCACTTTATTTAAAGTACCAAACCTTCTCGTCCCTCTCAATAAAGCAAATTTTTACAAATATGCAATTTAGTACTATTCTTAAAATTTTCAGACAAACTACCTCCCTATTCATCAAATACAAACCGTCTTGTATAAAGATCTTTCTTCTTAAAACGACACATTTTTTTATATACCTCTCCGATTTGATTCAAAACTGTTTAAACTCATACACGTACGCGCTTTTTACCTCGATTCTCTCGGCCAAAACGCTCTTTTCTCAAAGGTCTTCCTCTTGAATAAATTTCAGGACGAAATTTTCTAAAGAAGGGGAGACTGTAACGCCCTGCCCTTTCGTGCTTTCCTTAATTAGAAAACGTGTCTTGTATTTCTATTTTTGGAAGCTTGTTCCTTTTGTATTTCGTATTTCGTTTCAACCATTGTAAATCCGAGACTTCGATCGTAATGAAATTCTTTTTTTATACATGCTTATACGTGTTGCAATACTTGAATTATACGTTACCAATCTCGAATGCATAGGCGCAACCGATACTCGACATACTCATACTCATAACTTATACATGCTTGTTGACTATTAAAGACGTGGTTAAATTCTAATAATATAATAATAATAGTAATAATAATAATAATAATAATAATAATAATAATAATCATAATAATAATAACAATAATTCTAATATAATAATAACAATACAAGTAAACATCAATTCACGTTATATTAGTTTATTCAAATATAATGTTGCAAAAAAATGAAAAAGAGATGGTAGATGGTTGTCCAAGCCAACGACTAGAACCCCACATTTTCAAATTGTCTTTTCTTTATTAATTAAGAACTTAAAACTTGATATGTATTTAGTTAGTGGAATGTTTAATATTATTCAAGACCTAAACTATTAATTGTCAAGTAAGAGGTGTTGTGGCTGTAAACCGCCATGTCTGGCCGCAACTATATGTTCCTGTTAGAATTATTAGTTTTTTATTAAGTTTAACACTCAACTAACTTCATTTAATGCCAACCCACTTAACCCTAATCCTCCCCCTATAAATACAACTTAATCTCAGCCTCCCTACCACTTTTGGAACACTCTAATCACTCACAAATAAACCAAATCGCAGCTGAAAGAAGAAGTTCGAGCAGATTTATACCTCTTCACTAAAGTGAGCATAACTCACTCGTTTCTTGTCCGTTTTAGCTCATTCTTTTTCCTATGTGCTTGGATTGATGTTAGCTTCGATTCCATGGGTTTTCACAGTAAATAAGTCCCTGGAATTCCGGCAAAAAGGCTTCAAAGTTCACTACTTTTTATTTATCTTTACTAATCCTTGTTCAAACTTGAGTTTAACTCACTCAAACCCACGTCCTTATGCTTATAACGACTTCTATGGTTAGTTAAGCTTAAAAACGGGGCTGAGACATACAAAATCAAAGGTTAATCCTCAAATAGTTTTTGTTTTGTTTAGGGTTTTTAACCCACAAGTGATGTTCATGCTTCAAGATTGATGAAGGTGTGATTATGGACTAACTTAGGTTGTCCAACATAGAATCCCCACATTACTTGATGATTTCTCATAGTGTAGTTGTTTCTTACCCTTGTATTGATATTAGTTCATGACCCACCTTGTATGTTTTACATCAAGTGTAGTGGTGAACCATAAGAGGTACCTAAATGGAAGCTTGTTCTTCCTACCTTCTACATGAATTCTATGACACAATAGTGGTACATGTTAGGAAACTTTATTTGTAAGTATTAAAGAAAATCACAATCAACTGGATCTATGAAGAGACCACATCAGATGGGACAATTGAAATGCACAACATTTACTTCAAAGAAACACAAGTTGATCAAGAGCTGAATTGGATTATCAGATAAGGTCATTTCTGATGGATCTAATGATATTTTTGATGAAATATCATCAGTTTCTGACGATTCTGATCATCGGGATTTTTCTGATGATTTGTTCATCAGAATTTCTGATGAAGTGGTTTATCAGAATTCTGATGAAATACCCCTCTTGTCTGAAATTGGCTCTATCCTGCCACAATTACCGAAGCAAGTTGACATTATTGGATATCATGATGAAAAGGGCAACTTGAACGTTGGATTCAATGAATATGTCAATTGGCCACTTTTTATAGGACTTATTGCATGAATAAACTATTGTTTATTCATGCACCCAGCCTTCTATAAATAGAAGGCTCAACCAGCAGAGGATCATTCATACATACATCAAAACTCCATTGCCCTCTCACCCACAGAATTCAAGATTCATTTGTACTAGATAATGATCTTACAATCACCTTGTAAACCAGTTTGTTTCAAAGTGATATAAACTTGATAATTTTGTAGGTCTTGTTTCTTGAAAGTCTGATTTCCATTTCCGCACATCTTTTTCACAACTACTGAAATCACTTGCCATATTACGTGAAAAGAAGTTGTTAAGGCCATACTGGGTCCAACAATTGGTATCAGAGCAGATTGAATAAATTATTTTCAAATGATCAATCGCTCATCTTCTTTTCTCTAAATATGGCCAGCTTTCAATCCTGGAATAATGCTTTTAACATTGGTTCTATGTCCAAACCTCCGACTCCGGTCAGAGAGGAATACCCCCAATGGAAAATCAGGATGGTCAATTTCCTTAATGGTCATGACCGAGCTCTGTTTCAATCCATTGAAAGGGGTCCACATATACCAGTGACTGTTATACCAGCTATTCCAGCAACTGACCAATCACCTGCTATCCCTGCCTCCCAAGCTCTCAAAAGTGAAATACTTTGGAGTGAGGAAGACAAGGAAAAGGTGGCTGGGGATGAAAGGGCAAAGTCACTTTTAATAATGGCCATCCCCAATGACATATTTTCACAAGTTGATGCATGTGCATCAGCCAAGGAAATATGGGATCAGTTGGAAAATCTTTGTGAAGGAGGAGAAAGGATGAGAAGAAACAAGAGAACAAACAATGTCTCGTCTTATGAAAGGTTTAAAAGTTTGCCAAGTGAAAGATTAAATGATACATATCAAAGATTTACAAAACTTTTAAATGAGCTAAAGAAATTTGGAATAACAAAGTCAAATGATGAAAGAAACATAAAATTTCTTGATGCCCTTCCTAGAGAATGGAGAAGTCTAACCATGACTTTATCATCAACCTTAGAACTAGGAAACATGAGTCTTCATGACTTATACAACATCTTGGTCCCCAGAGAGGAAGAAATATTTGAAGAAACCATTCAAAGAGGGGGATCTTTAGCTCTTATCTCAAACTCACAAAGAACAATACCCACCAATGATCCACAACCATCAATCAACCAAAGTTTTGAAGTTTCTGATACTTCATCAGATTTTTCAGCTTTTGCTGAGGCAATAGCACTGCTCACCAAAACATTTGAGCAGAGGTTGAGGGGAGGTAGCCAGAGATACCAGAGGAGTGACAGAGGAAGGATGGATGGAAGATCTAAAGAAGAGGTTAGATCTAAGGATAAATGGAAGGCTGAAGTTGTGTGTTACAAGTGCAAGCAGAGAGGTCATTATGCATCAGAATGCAAGACCAAAAAGCTGAAGGATGTTGCCTATTATGAGAAAAAGCTTGAAGAAGCAAAGAAGCAGCAACAAGTAAGCTTAATTGCTGGAACAGATACATGGTTATCTGATGATTCTTCTGATGATGAAGAAGAAGGATTGGCAAATTTCTGCCTCATGGCACTTTATGAAGGTCTACCAGAAACTTCAGAACAAAAGGTAAATTTAGACAATCTTGATCTTGAACACAAGCTAAACAAGCTCATGTCAGATTTTCTAAATCTGCAAGAAAAACATCAATCAGATATTAGAAAATCTGATGAGTTGCAAAGGACCTTCAATAAAATCATTCTTGAAAACCAACTACTTATAGAGGAAAGTTTAGATCAAAGAGCAAAAATTGAGTTTTATGAAAATGAAAGAAAAGATCTTTACAAGAAAATCAATGACAAATAAATCAACGTAAGAGGTTTTCAACAAGCCAAAGAGTTCATAAATTTTATTGAGTCCACACCCAAGAACAAAGGAGAGGGTTTAGGTTATACAAGATCAAATGGAAATAAACCCACTGTCTTTGTAAAAGCAACTCATCAGATTTCTGATAAATTTTCATCAGAATCTGAATCTTGCAAAACAACCTGTTCTGAATACTCTTTTGAAAAACCAAACTTCAAAACAAACATAAGTGAATGCAGTCAAGAATCTGTAAAGACTCCAAAAGCAGTTCACTCATCTTTTCAAAATTATCCACTCATTCCACCATAAGAAGAAATATCAGAAAATTCTGATAACTCTTGTATGTGTGTTGACATACAGAAGCTTGTTCAACACCATCTTCAAAAGAAAAATGTAAAATCTGTTAATGGATTAGCATATAACAGAGTTTCTGATGCAAAACCAAGAAGAAGAAATAAACCTATTAGGATTCCATCAGAAACAGTACCCAAGCATGCCTGGGTACCAAAAACCCTCTAATCATTTCATTTCAGGACCATCATGTGCAGCAGATCTGGTACTGCGACTCAGGATGCTCCAAGCACATGACTGGGGATAGGAGCTTACTCAGAAACTTTGTTTCAAAGCTGGGTAGAATGGTAAACTTTGGAAATGGAGTGAAAGGAAGGATCATGGGATATGGATGCATAAGGTATGGACGTTTGACCATAGAGAAAGTAGCCTATGTTGAAGGCTTAACTAATAATCTGCTATGTTATGGTCAGTTCAATGATAAAAATTACTCAGATAATCTTATCACCAGAAAAATGCTTGATAAATTGCTTTAAGTAATAATCAAAATCATATATCTGATAAATTACCAGAAAATCTGGCAACTTATCAGAAATTCTGATGAAGTCATCAGAAAATCTGATACAACATCAGAACACCTGATAAATCATCAGAATTCTGTTGAATTATCAGAAAATATGTTGGATAATCAGAATTATCGTAGTTCATTAAAACAAATTGCTGCATGTCATCATCCTTATTCATATCTCTTGACTGTATATTCATAATTTGTACATTGGCAAATTTTTTAAAAAATATATATATAAAAAAAGGAGTTTTTTTTTGTTAGTGCTGATAACGTCATTCAACAGAAAATTTCTGGGAACTCGTCAATATGAAACTTTCTCTCTCCTTCATTAATTACACCCCATCATGTATTAAGAAGGTTGAAGTGACATATTGGTAGGCTACCATGATACACTACCAGAAATTGGCCGCCTAAATCATTTAATGCAAGTGAAGTGGAGAAGAAACTTATCTCTGTTATTTTTTTTCTGTCCTCTGGTAATCATTAAAATAACAGAGATTGCGGTGAAGAAATTCTACAAGTTGGTAGCTTCCATTTATGGCAAATATTAAATTTACTATAAATAATCACCCCTTTGAGTTAAAAATCTGTCTTCTTCACTCCTCTTCTTCACCTCATATTCACACACACTCACAAAATGAACACCATCAAAGATGAATGCTTGCCACTTGTTCTTTATCCATATCATAACCTTAGATTGAGGACCAATCCAGAAGGTCCTCAATGGGAAGGGTGTCAAGTTGTGCTTAAGATGCTCATGAGTAGCAACTTGAGCTAGGCCCTCACTGCTCATATAATTGTTCATCCAGAGATTCTTCAAATCTTCTGGAAAAATGCAACATTATCTGAGTATCAGAACAGGGGACAGATGGCCATCAAGAGTAAGGTGCTAAATCAAAAAAATCTGTTAAATGAAGCCACCATCAGAACAGCTCTTCAACTTGATGATGATAATGACGTCCTGATGTTCACAAGGGCTCAGAAGGATGATGTCTTGAGGCAAATGGGTTACCATACACAAACCCAACAACGAGCAATCAACAAGCATGGCTTTATCAAGCCATGGCAAGATCTGGTTACACAGATGGGTGCATATTTTTCAAAGAAAGTCATCAATCATCATGAAATTTCTCTTAGATTGATGGAGCCTATACTGGCACTTGTACTCAAAGTACCTTACAACTTCTCTCATTATCTAATGAGTGATTTTGCAAGCAATATGTGGGTTGGCAAGCCATTCTTGATGTATCCTCGTTTTCTGACAAAGATAATCACGAGCCAGCTAGACTTTGCAGGCATTCCTGCAAGTTATCCAAGAGCTGATATGAGACTTCAAGAAAACATGGGTCTCAACATGCTTGTACCCACCAACCACAACTTTGGGTTGATAACTGATCTGTTGTTGCTCCTGGAAATGGAACATGGTGAAGGCATAGATATTGATTAGGTTTTGTTTGATTTGCTTGTACAAGTTTTTCTCTATTAATATGTTAATATTATGTGCTTGCTTGTTATCTGATTTATGGTTTATATTTTTGAGAAATGGGTAAATGTGAAATGATCATCAGAAATCAAAATTCTGACTCAAAACTCAAAGTTTCTAATGACAGGAGACAAAATCTGGTAATTCAAAAATGGATCTAATTTTTTTTTGGTAAAACTTCAATAATAAAATGCTTCAGAAAATATCAGAAAAAGACAAGAGACATGGATGCCACCAGAAAAACAAATGTGAGTCTTCTAATCTTATCTTATTCCCTCTCATCTTAAAAAAAAATAAATAAATAAAAAATTTCAATAGATCTAGGGGGAACTAACACAACATGTCTGATAAAAACAAGGAAAATCTGATGAAATTCAAATGGGATCTGACAGGATTTAGTGAAACTCAGAAAATCTGATAATCAATCAGAAAATCTAATATTTATTCAGAAAACTCATTAAGCCACACGAATCTGATCATTCACCAGAAAATTTTCAGAGTAACCAGAAAATCTGACAATAAATCAGAAAATCAAATTTTTATCAGAAAAATCTCTTGAAAGGCAGGAAGTTTGACATATCATCAGAAAAACAATGCTTTTAACCAGATTTAAAAGAAACTTATGACCATCTAAATTTTAGAAATAAGTTTCTTTCAAAATATTTTTTTCTGAGGACTGGAACAAGCTGTATGAGAAAATATACTTCCTGTATGTCAGAAAAAAGGTGTGGAGTTCAGAACTGTGAAACAGCAATGTAAGTAAAAATCTCGGAACTCTACTTATTCCCTCTCATCTCAAAAAAAAAAAATTCAGATGATTCATCCTCTATAAGTGAATCAAATGAATTCTGATGATATATGAAGAAATTATAACTCTCAAAAGTTTTATTCAAAATTTTCTGATATATATCATTATGAGGAAAACTTGGGAAGATACACCAACTTAGAAAAGGTTTCTATTGGGTCCCACATGAAGAAAAGGTGCAAGTTGGAATTTAGTGTTTATCCGCAAAATCATTGGAATCTCTAAGTCTCTTTAAAAGATTTACATTAAATTAGAGATAAATCAAAGGTTTTTCAAAAATGTTTGTTTCCTTAAAAGGATTAAAACATCATTAAGGTGTCATTAACCACCTTGAATACAAACAACCCACGAAAAGCACTCAAAAATCTCTGTCTGTATTCACTATAAATACCTCATTCAAAACAGAGACTTCCATCCTCGACCTTCAAATTCATAACCCTAAAACCCTTTTCCAAAACAAAAACCCAAACTCTCAATGGCAGCAATCAACATTAACATACCACCAGTCGAACACTCTGTTCCCTTCATCACTAAAGCTGAATTTCTTCCATTAAAGAGCAACAATGAAGCAATGAATGGTAACATTGAAGAGTATGATATGAAGTGTCAAATTCTCATTGAATTTCTGACCAGATGCCCCATAGCTCAAGCCCTCACAAAGACCAGAGAGGTACTAGAAGAACTTATACAACAAGTTGTAAAAACTCTCAAAGTCTCAAATCAACTCGAGCTGAAAGCACATGTGTGGGGAAATATCTTTATTACAATCTCACCGGAGAAAATAAGGGAAAGTTTGGAACTTCCCTTAAACAAAAGCTATGAAGAAGTACCTGCAAAAGAAGATATGTTCTCACAACTGGATGCTGTAATGGGTTACAAGACAAATCTTCAAAGATTGGAGGTACAGATCAGATAAATAAGAATATTCTAACAATCATGTTCAGTCTCATTAATGGGTTGAACATTGATTTTGGAACAGAAATATTTATTCTGATCAGAAGATCAATTCTGACTAACACTGTGTCACACCCTGGCTTTTGCGGAAGCGTGGGTTTATTTGGTGTGACTTCTTAATACCATAGCAATTATCATAACCATGCTATATGAAAATAGGACCATGATGTTCATCCATTCAACAAGTTTTAAAAGTTACCACAACCACATTGTTTTAAAAGTTGACACTTAAAACAGATTACAATAATGTCATAATTAGAAACTTGTTCACAAGACACAACCAAAAGACATGAATAAAAACACGGTTTAAGACTTGTAACCCGTCCAGGCAAAGGTCACATTTCCTAAACTCGGATGACATCATTATTCCTACGCAGCTTGACGAGAGTGCATACCTTGCCAGATCCCCTAGTTTCCTGAAATACATGTAATTTGAAAAATCAACAAAAAGTTGAGCGGGCTCATGTAAAAGTGAGTATGTATAAACCTTTGTAATATGTCTATATGTATGAAAATCCCAGGTATGTAGCAATTAAGGAAAAAGAGATCACCACTGGGTTGCAAAGCCAATGATATGTGTGAAGTGGTGCAGGAAGACTCAAACCTAGCAGATTTTTGCGTCGGGCTCAAAGTTACCCCATGGTCCGTACAGTGGACTCAGGAGTTGGGCCCGCCACACCCAAATAGATCTATCACTCACGAACCTCGGTCCTACAATGAGGATTAATGGCCCCAAGTACCACCTATCCACTCACGTGATCTAAGTAGTATACCCTCCTTAAGCTAGCCATACCATGTATAAAAGTGTCTGTAATTATTGTAACATGTATTCTACCCCCGAAGTATAAAAACTGAAACAGTTAAGAGAAAATGGGGCATGAACTCACAGAAGTGTGTATCCCGAAACGTAAGTCTCCAACTCAACCTGTTGCGTGACGACCTACACGTACTAATGCCTATTAGACGGATGGTCGTGCCTTGGCTTAGGGTTTAACGTTTTTTGAGAAATAGTTAGGTAACTATTCCGTATTCACACTTCTTATTTATTTTATATTTCCTTCCCAAGGATTGGGGTTTTTATACATGTACACGTTATAATTCCGAATAATATATTTTAAGTCCCACTTAGAAAATATATCTTTAACCACTTGTCTAAAATATTTTAATTCCAAAATATACATATTTTTCCCAAAAATATTATATTTTACTTTATACTTTTTTCAAAATAATACTTATCAACATATACATATAAGGGTATTTTCCAAAATACACATAAGTTACATTTAAGAGTTCGCGTTGTAATAACAATACTGGTGTAACTTAAACATTTATTTGTGAGAGCGTTGGTATTATTTTGGAGTTGAAATTTCACAATATTTTCAAGTTATATTATTTTTATCCTAAAAATAATATATATCTTGTTCACAAAATCAACCAGTTATTACACAAGTGTTTTAGAAATAAATATATATTCTAAATATATATTTATCAAATTTTATCTACGAAAATCCACCTCCGGTACTTGGTAATTTTTGAAACAAAAATCATGGCGAAGTTTATTTTGAAAACCAAGTTAAAAATATATTTGTAAATATTTGTTAGAAAAATATTTCTAAGTGTTGAAATTCTAGAAAAATTTCGCCAGAGTTTCCTTTGTAAATGGAGGCGTCCACGCTTACTAGCGTATCATTTTCTTTTCAAAATTTACTCAAACAATCATCAATCCAACAACATACAATTTCTAATCAATCTTGACATAAAATAAACATGAACCCTAAACTTGTGAACTTGAAAGTTTGTAAAAATATGTAGTAAATTACTAACATATTTCGTAGGTCTTGTTATATTTAAAAATATAATTAGTTTCTTAAAAACTTTATTTTTAAAGAATGTGTATTTTCATAACTTCTAGTCATATTTTCCAAAAATATTTCTTTGTGGAATTTTCTTGTTACACAAGTGTTCACACACTTGTTTACTTACTAAAAATGATTTTTGTTCATATAAGATCCGGTTTTTAACAAAACTAGTATTTTTCACTTGGTTCTTCCGAAAACCCACTCATATATCTTTAGATCTACAAGTTTATAACTTTATTTTTTAAGAAAACTTATAGTTATTCAAGTTCAAGTTCATGTGTGGATGGTTTCATCATCCTTCATATTTTTAACCTTAACATCTTACTAGTTCATGCTCTTAACATGATCTAGCAAGTCTAGATGATGAACCATCTTACTTCTACCAACAAACAACATATATTAAGCATAACAACACAAGATCAACATGATTTAACCATACATCCCTTTATCCACTCTCCATTCTTTATGTTCAAGATTAGTTTAAGTTCTTTAGTGTTTCTTAATATTTTACCATTCAATCAACTATTAACCACCAAAAATAGGAACAAGATGAAGATTTGAAGCACTTACTACTAGCACAAGGCTAGGGGAGAAACAAAGCGTAAAAGTGGTGGATAAAAGAAAACTAGAGTGGTCCTTGAGCTTCCGAGTGCACCAAGCTTACTTGTATGACCTCTTGCACCTTTGGTTGTATGGAAAATGGCTTGTAAGAAAGTTGATGGTGGTGATATGGTGGAGGAGGGTGGCGGCCGTAAGTGAGGGAAGAGGGAAGAGATAGAGAGCTTGTGTTTGTGTGATGTTGAAATGAAGAGATCAAGTTCCTTAGGTGCAAATTTATAAACCATGTTTCAATATAATCCATCATGTAATATGCTTCTTATCTTCCAACATCTAATAATTAAATAATCAAAAGAATGTGGGGATGTCCCCACATCCCTTAACCGTCGAAGTAGGGGGGGGGGGAGAATAGGGTTGGGTTGTGAACTAGTTACCATTTAGTTAGGATCTAAAGTGTTTAGTTAGTGTATTAGTGTGTGTTGTTAATTATAAGGTGTGTTAGGGTGTTCGGGGACCCTAACTAGCTCAGAAGAGTAAAAACAATGTGTTTGGCAATATTTTTATGTTCCGGGTAAAGTCCGGTTGTTTGGTTGGATGTTGATCCGTTAAAGTGCTAAATAAAGCTTTAAAGTGTCTTTTATATTGTTTTTAGTGACACATAAAATTCCCAACACTTTGGAAAATGTCTAGGACTATTTTGCCAAGTTTTTGCACTTTACTAGCATTGTTAAATGCTTAATTTTGGTTAACTAGTGCAGAATTCTGCACTTTAAGTATGTTTTAGGCACTTCCAGGCACTATAACTATCACCTAGTGACGCAGTTTTATGATCCTCACCTCCCTACACTCACTACTAGTGTAGTACTTTATTCCCGGCTCATACTGGCCTCAAAAATATTGTCTGTCTAGGTGCTGGCATTGTTAGCATGTTTTTATGTAACGCCCCACTTATTTGTACTTTCCTTTTATAACAAGTCTTGTTCGTGTTTCTATTTTTGGAAACCTTGTGTTCTTGTAATCGTCCTTTCTTTGTAACCGTTGTAAAATCTGAGACTTGAATCATGAATAAAACTCGTATTTTGTTAATTACATGTTGTACATACTTTATATATGATCATACATCCAATTTCGTGGAACAATTTATGCTTATTCGTAATTCTTGGAAACTATGTGCTAAACTTGTAAATACATGAAACTTATGCATAAAACGTGTTTCGAATCTAAACGACGCTTACATACGATCCACATACGCATAATTATACTTGGTTTACACTCCTCATACTTCAATTTATCTCAAATTAGGTTTTTGTGGCAAATATAGTCCTTAAATGCCCTAAAACACAAAAATAACAACTTTGGGGGCCAAATTGTAATATCTGAAACTTAAACACGGATCAATAAGTCCGGGTGGCCCGCGTAAACTTACCTTGACCTCTTACGCGGCCCGCTTGGGCATCAGATTCGCAGAAAACACAAACAGCTGCATATCTACGTGATTTTGCACGAAATCCCAACATCCAACCTCACCCAATAACCTTTAATCAACCTCTAAACACCTCCAATCACCCCTAATCTCTTCCACTATAAATACAACCCTTCTCCAAGCATTTCTACACTTTCAACACTCTTAAATCTCTCCAAATTCACTCTCAAATCAGTTGCAAATCTGCATTTTCGGACAGATTCATACTCTTGCACTAAAGTGAGTATAACTTGCTCATTTCTCAACCAAATTACTTGATTCTTCTTCCTACTTGCTTGGATAATCATGGGGTTTGATTCCTTGACTTCTCCTTGGAGAAATCAGACCTGGAATTGCCCTGAAAATGTCCATAAACTTTCTGTTTTGTTACATACTCTTTCAAACTTGTTTAAACTTCATCAAACTTGAGTTTTCTTATCTCAAACCTATGTCCTAATGCTCATAATCGAATGAATGATTAGTTGGGCTTAAAAACAAGGTTGAGACACTTAAAATCAGAGGATAAACCTCAAATACTTTCTGTTTTATTTAGGGTATGTCGCCCACGAGTCATGTTCAAGCTTAGATCTTGATGTAGAGTGATTGTGGAACAACTTGGGTTGTTCCAACATAAAATGGTCACATGATTTAATGATTTCTCTTTAGTTAGGTTGTTTATAATGTTATACAAATCCTAGTTCGTGACCCTCCTTGGTTGTTTTTACATCAAGTGAAGTGGTGAACATTCAAGGGGTTCCTAAACGGAAGCTTGTTCTTCCTACCCCATACATGACTTCCATGATAACTCGAGGTGCCTAAATGAGGATTCTAATCTTCTACCTCCTACATGAATTATTGGACCAAATAATATGTAATACTTAACCTAAATATGTACATACACTCATTCGAACCTTTAATGTTAAACTTGTGTTTATATGTTAAAGTAGTAGAATATCATCTAAGACCTAAAACTCTAAGTATGATTCTAATGGGTGCACTACCCATGAAATACAATATAAACCTAGTGGTTACATAGTGTCATATAAAAGTTATAAGTTAAAGATGATTATTTTTATATTGTACTTTATGCTATGTTAAATCCGAATCCATAATCTTCCGTTAAACGCCAAACTCACACACCTATGTTTCCTCGTGTAGAAGGACTAGGTGCTCCAAGCTAATCCATCCACCAACTCACTCATGGGATTTCAAGTAGGAACGCTTGCAACCACCGTGAGTATACTCGCAACCCCCTTTTCTTCTTTTATGTTTACCACTTTTGGGGTGTAACATGTTTAACTATTAAACTACACTTAAACTTATTCTTTATGCAATGCACAAAACAATCCTTATACATGAATGCTATGTTATGATACTTGATGCTTATGTGGGCCATACTTATGTAATATGTTTTAGTCATTAGCTATCACGAGCCTCCATTTGACATGTATAGCGCTATAGGAGTAACGCACCGCCCCCTTTATACTTGGGTCATGTTGAATTAATTAAACTTTCTTGCGTAAACAGAGGATTGGCTAGAAATATTGCATGCCATATTAGGTTGATCTTGTATAAACAAAGTTGCCATGTGGATTCGTTTTTAAACTTTTATACTTGTACTTATGCTTAAACTTGTATACTCGCCTTTGCTTTTGCATTGAATTGTATTTTAAACATGTTACAGGTTGATGATGACGATGCTATGAAAAGAAGTAGCGTTGATGCCTAGATACACATATAGACGTTTAGGTTTAATATGTTGTATCAAAATTTTGCTTATGTTGTTATGTACTTCTTGAACTTGTTGTATTTGAATTTCTTGTAATGTTGACAAGTATACCTTATGAAATGAAATCGGTTTATTAAATATTGTCACAAATAGCGTTATGATGTCTCTAGCAATCTTCACACTTCGTCTCATCCCAATGATTCCGCCATTGGTTGGGGTGTGACAGATTGGTATCAGAGCCATAACTATAGGGAATTAGGTAGAATTGCCATGTTCGACCTAGTCTATAGTAGGAACCATATTTTTGACCATTCTTGATACTTGCTTAAAATGTTATTCTCCGTACTTTGCTTCTTTCTCTTCTTTTGGTCCTAATATTTACATGATGTCTTTCCTAAGACATTTTACACAATACACATGAAGACTTGAAGACACTCTTATACAAAAGAGACGAGTTTACCAAAATAGGCGTGAAACCCACAATTTGGTAACGACTCTCATTCCGCTTATTCTTATTTTTGCACGAAATTTCGTCATTTAGCTAGGAGTGAAATCCACATCTAAATGGTAAATTTCCAATTCAAACTCTAGTGGACCCTCGTCAAAGTGTTGAAGTTATATTTTGACCCGACGAGTACTAACCACTTTAGGGTACGAAATCATCAAGTTAGGGGTGAATCCCGCACCTTGTCGATTAAGTCCCACTCCTCGATTTTCGATCTCGCCAAAGTCCCGATTGTTTCGATCGATTAGAGACGTGTAGTAACTGGAAGGGTAAGATACCATTAATCGCTTCTCGACGAGAGTATCTTACCTATAGGCCAAGGCACGTTTTCTCTAATTCGAAAGGACTTTCGACCCACTTTGGAATAGTCGACGTTTCTCTACCCGAAACAATCCTATGTTTTATGAGCCTCTCTTTTATCTGATTCAACTTATATGTGATTTTATACTTGTACCTCGTTCGTTTCAAAAATCGTTACACAATTCGCACGTCTCACGCAATCAAAAACAATAATAATCCTCGCGAACAAACTAAATTTATTCTCCTTTCATGCATTCATACGTGTTTATGCTTGTTGAATACTTGTTGAAAACATGCTAACTATGTGAACCTTACATGATACGTCATACTTACATGCTTAAAACTTGCAAACATGTCTTGAATTTATGATCAAGTCTCATCCATTCCTTCTCTTTCCATCCTTAGATGTCGTCCAGCGGTGCATCAAAGAGAACCAATGTCACACCCCGACCACGTAGAACATACAAAACGTGGCAGAAACGTCGGGGAGTGTTGTAACAGAATTAATCGTTTCAAATCCATGGCAATTAAAGTTTCGTTTTATTAATCAAACATGAGAGTTTACATTGTTTAAACAAGAAACAAAGGGTACATAACATAAATTAACTAGTTCTTGTCTCGTTTTAAGTCGCTAAGGCACGGGTCCGCCTAAGTATGTCTTGATAAGTCCTATGTATCATCTCCTGAAAACACATGTGAAAATAGGTACGTCAGCATAAAAATGCCTGTGAGATACATAGGTTTTGTGAAAATAGGATTCATGACTTATGTTTGAGAAAATGTTTAGTCATGAACCTTGTAATTTGCTTTGTCTTGTAAATCATTTGAAAAACGATAAGATCAGATGATATGTATAAATAAGTGAATAATGTATGGTTAAATGAATAACCATGTAAAATGAGTTTGTATAAGATAAGTTGTTTATAAATCAATGTCTTGTGAAAAGTATGTTATTTGTATAAAATGTTCTATGTCTCAAACTGAAATGATTCAAATAACGCTACGATATGTAATACCATACAAACACTTATATATAGGAAGTACCAGCGGCGTATCCACCATGCTTGTATCATATTACACACGCTTCGTTACTTAATCACTTACTCAAACCAAACTACTAAAGTAAAATGTTCATGTCTAATGTAAATCATGTAATATGTATCCAAAATGTAATCATGTGATGAATAACAAATGTACTAAGTATGCAATAATAGACATACGTAGCATGTGACCTGTACTAAGTAATGCAACAATAGACATACGTAGCATGTGACATGTACTAAGTATGCAACAATAGACATACGTAGCATGTGACCTGTACTAAGTATGCAACAATAGCATACGTAGCATGTGACCTGTACTAAGTATGCAACAATAGACATACATAGCATGTAATGTAATGTAGAACGATGTACTAAGTACGCACACAATGGGCATACATAGCATGAAATGTAATGAAATCATGTACTATAATGTACTAACAAACGTAGCAGGTATATGATGTGATAACAGGAAAGCACGAAAGTAACAAGTAGGCACATGTGTTCCAGCTGTCACACCCTGGCTTTGCGGAAGCGTGGTTAATTTTGGTGTGACTTCTTAATACCATAGCTTAACCATAACAAGCTATATGAATTAAAAACATGCAAGATCATCCATTAAGTTTTGAAAAACCAAATACAATACCCTTGTTTTAACCAACAACCATAACCTTGTTCAACAACATTACAAACTGAAACATAACATAAACATGGTTTAAGGACCGTGTCTTGTCCAGGAAAGAGACACATCCCCTAAACCCCGGATGACCTCGGAAACTAGTGCAGCGGAAAACATGCCATACCGTGCCAGATCTCGTTAATTTCCTGAAATACATGTAAGTTGAAAAATCAACAATAATGTTGAGCGAGTTCATGTGTAAGTGAGTATGTAAAACACTTGTGAGTATAAAAATAGTTGTGGTATGTAGCAGTGTAAGAGGACTTGTGATCACCAATGGTTTGCAAGGCCACTGACATATGTGAAGTGCAAATAGGGAGACTCAAACCTAGCAGATTTCGCCACGGCAAAGTATGTGGACAAAGTCACCCCACGGTCCGTTTCTAGTTTGGCCGGGGGCTGGGCTCGCTACACCCAGATAGATCTACCGCTCCTGTCCCTCGGTCCCTCCATGAGGACTAATGGCCCCATGTTGTTCCTATCCACTCACATGATCGTATAACACCTCCTTACGTTAAACATACCGTTGTAAAGTACTCGTAAATCATAGTAACATGTATTTCACCCCCGCAGTTAAGTAAACTGAAAACAGTTAGAGAAAAGGGGGACATGAACTCACAGTGAATGCGCGTCTCTACCAAGTGTCTCCAATACAGTAAGCTGTGCAACGACCTACAAGTGCTAATTCTATTAGACGGACGGCCGTGCTTTAGCTTTATAGTTTAAGTCTTTGGGAAATAGTTAGACAACTATTTCGTGTTTATGTTCCGTATACACTTGGTAGTTATACTTCTTCCCAAGGATGGGGGATACAATACATGTGCGTAGGTTACGTTTTATCAATCGTGTGGTAATGTAATTACCGGTGTAACTTATATGTTTGTAGTGAAAGCGTTTGCAAAGTTTTGGAATCATTAACGCTTGTAAATATTATTTTTACTCTAAAATAATATTTATGTATTTTCACAAAATAATCATAAACAGTGTTGTGACAAAAATATATTTGTCACGTTAATCCTTGTGAAAATCCCACCTCCGAATATTTAGTAACATATAGTGCTGGCGAAATTTATGTTTCGAAAATATGTCCAAAAATAGTTCTAACACTTGTTGTGTAAATAATTCTAAGTGTTAGGTTTTTAGAAAATTTCGCCAGAGTTTCCTCTGTAACTGGAGGTGGCCACGCTTTCAAGCGTATCATTTTCTTTTAACAAATCAATTCAACAACCTCTTTATTCAATCAAACAATTTCCGACACATCAAACTAGTCGACAAGTATGTAAATCGCATAATCGCATGAACTTGCAGTTTTTCCGAATCTTATAGTGTAAATCCCCTTTACATATGTAGATCTTTATATAAAGTAACCTTGATCTCGTAAAAACCTTGTGACTAGAGAAATCCGTCTTTACAACTTCTAGTCATTTTTTCCCAAAAATAGTTATTTGTCGGATCTTTTCATTTCACAAGTGTCTACACACTTGTGGTTCATAAAATCATGTTTGTTAGTGTATGATCCTTTCTTTAAAATACATGGTTTCTTAAATGTGTGGTTCTTCAAAAATACCACTTGCAGATACGTAGATCTGCTAGTTTTAAACTCCATTGTACAAGTTACATTACTTTTACACAAGTAAAATATTTCTACACAAGTTCATGCATCTTGTGTGGTAGAGTTTCGCCTTTTAACCCTTGCGGTAACCAAAAACGAGCTTATGTGAAGATACATGATCTTACAAAGTCGGGTTAAACGGAGATCCGAGCTACCACATCATAGATCGGGTCTAGATAAACACAAATCTCAAATACTACAACTTTTACACAAGTTATATGTCATTAACCACCATTTTAAGTAGTTTTAGTAGACTTTTGATCATCATCTTTCATTTTAACGAGATTCAACCGACAATATTCCTTTTAACCACTTTAGATAAGCTTAAAAACAAGTTTTAAGTGTTATACCTCTAGCTCGGGGCTAGGGAAGAATCTTGGCGAAAAGTGGGTGGATAAAAGCTAACGGTAGAGGTCCTTCGTGTTCCGCTTGCTCCGAGGCTCCTAATACGTGACTTGTGAAGTTTGTATATGCTTGGAATGGAAGAATCAACAACCGAAAATATGATGGTGGGTGGGATGAGGTTCGGCCGAGAGCTAGGTGGGAGGGAGAGAGTAGGATTTTTGAGTTAAGTGAAGTGGTAAACTCTTAGGTGCATAAGGTGTATTTATAGGCAATTTAGAAGGGTATTACCCATGGGTTCTTATGTCACCTTGATCCTAAACACAACCATTATAATAATCCTTCTTGGTACCTTTGTGTTCCCCTTGATATGGGGCCGGTTAGGGCATGGGGGGGGGGGGGTTAGTTTGATCTTAACTAGTTTAGTTAGGTGTAAGTTTAGGTTAAGAAGGTTAGTTAAGTATTTAACCTCGTTAGTGATATAAAGCGCGTTATGACGGGTGTTAGGGTAATCAGGGACCCTAACTAGCTCAGAAAATTATAAATAGTGAAAATATTAATATTTTCATGTTCCGGGTAAAGTCCGGGTGTCCGGTCGGATAGTAATCCGTTAAAGCGTTACAAAAGCTTTAAAGTGTCGTTATTATTTTTAGTGACACCATTTGTTTTCCCGACACTCTAGAAAGTGTCTAGTGTTATTTTCTCATGTTCTGGCACTTTACTAGTCAGCTAGAAGCTGGATTGATTATTAAAGTGTTGTTTTTGGTACTTAATGTATGTTTCAGGCACATCCGAATCAGTGTATCTTATTCCTAGAGACGCGGTACCACAACCCTTATATCCCTACACTCACTACCAGTGTAGTCAAAATATTTGAGGCTCTTAACAGGCCTTAGAGGCAGTGTCTGCCTGATGCTGGTTATTTCAGCATGTTCACTGTGTATCCGTTTAGTGCTACTGTGCTTTTTGTGCATCATGTTTGTCACTAAGGTGCCGTATGTAAATAATGTAGTGACAGCATATAAAGTATGATGCAAGTAAGTGCATGTATCAGTATGCAGGTAGCAGTTCATCAGCTAGTTCAATCAAGCACAGTAATTAAGCAGTAATTTATCATTAATTAAGTTGTACGGATACCTGGTTTAGTGCGGGTTGTCACATTCTCCCCCCGTTAAATAAATTTCGTCCCGAAATTTAAGTTCTGCTTGTAGATGCAGAGTTCTTAGGAAATAAGTGGGGGTATTTCTCTTTCAACCGGTCCTCACGTTCCCATGTGAATTCAGGACCATGTCTGGCATTCCAACGAACTTTGACGAGTTTGACACTGCTCCGGCGGGTCTTGTTAACTTTCCAACCCGTGACCTCGACAGGTTCTTCAACGAAGTGGAGCGTGTCGTCAATATGAATCTCGTCGGTAGGAATGGCAACGTCAATTTGAGTTGGACTTTTCTTTAAATTGGATACATGAAATGTATCGTGAACACCATTCAGTTCAGCAGGTAGGTCCAACTTGTATGCTACAGTTCCAATTCTTTCCAGAATTTTGGAAGGACCAATGTAGCGCGGATTTAACTTTCCATGCTTCCCAAAGCGTGCCACCCCCTTCCAGGGTGAAACTTTCAATAACACCATTTCTCCGACTTGGAAGTCCACATGCTTCCGGTTTGGATCCGCGTAGGCCTTTTGTCTGTGGCGAGCGGCTTCGATGCGTTTAAGTATTTGCGCGATCTTGTCTGTCGTCTCTTGGACGATCTCGGGACCAGCAAGCTGCCTATCACCTGCGTCAGACCAGCATAGGGGTGATCGGCACTTGCGTCCGTATAGGGCCTCAAATGGCGCGACACCAATACTGGTGTGGTAGCTGTTGTTGTACGAAAATTCGACCAAAGGTAAGTGTTTATCCCAGCTACCGCCTAAATCCATAACACATGCCCTCAGCATGTCTTCCAAAGTTTGTATCGTTCGCTCGCTCTGGCCGTCAGTTTGCGGATGGAACGCAGTGCTCAGATTCAATTGTGAGCCAAAAGATTCTTGGAAGGATTGCCATATCCTTGACACAAACCTTCCGTCTCTATCAGAGATGATCGAGAGAGGTACTCCATGACGTGCTACGATCTCTCTCAAGTAAATTTCCGCAAGTTTACTAGTACTGTCTTTCTCCTTGATTGGCAGAAAGTGTGCGGACTTTGTTAGGCGGTCAACAATCACCCAAATCATATCATGGCCTTTTGGCGTTCTTGGCAGTTTTGTAACAAAATCCATTGAGATTTGTTCCCATTTCCACTTGGGAATCTCAGGTTGTTGTAGAAGTCCCGAAGGCTTCTGGTATTCCGCCTTGACCTTAGCGCACGTTAAACATTTGCTCACGTAAACAGCAACGTCGCCTTTCATCCTAGGCCACCAATAGTAATCTTTGAGATCCTGGTACATCTTATCCGATCCAGGGTGGATAGAGTACCGTGACTTGTGCGCTTCGTCGAAAATAACTTCCCTTAATCCACCAAACAGAGGAACCCAAATCCTTTTCTCAAAACATAACGTTCCTTCCTCGTTTGGTACCAAAAGCTTCTCCATTCCACGGAGATATTCTTCCTCAAGGTTTCCCTCCTTGAGAGCTTCCTTTTGTGCAGCACGAATGCGCAAGGAAAGATCGGTTCGTATAATCATTTCCAAAGCTCTAACCCTTATGGGCTTGATTCTTCCTTTACGACTTAGGGCATCGGCAACTACATTCGCCTTCCCTGGGTGATACTTTATCTCGCAGTCGTAGTCGTTTAACAATTCAACCCATCGTCTTTGCCTCATATTCAACTCCTTCTGGTTGAATATGTGCTGTAGGCTTTTGTGATCTGTGAAGATTGTGCACTTCGTACCATACAGGTAGTGTCTCCAGATCTTTAAAGCGAAAACCACTGCGCCAAGCTCTAAATCGTGTGTGGTATAATTCTTTTCGTGCACTTTCAGTTGGCGTGATGCGTAAGCAATGACCTTTTGGCTTTGCATCAACACACAGCCCAATCCTTGACGCGATGCGTCGCAGTATACCACAAAGTCATCAGTGCCTTCTGGTAGAGCTAATATTGGCGCGTTACAAAGCTTATCCTTCAATGTCTGAAACGCTTCATCCTGTTTGATTCCCCAATCGAACGTCTTGTCCTTCTGCGTGAGGAGCGTCAAAGGTTGAGCGATTTTCGAGAAATCCTCGATGAACCTTCGTTAGTAGCCAGCCAAACCCAAGAATTGTCGAATCTCGGTTGGCGTTGTAGGCGTTTCCCAATTCTTGATTGCCTTGATCTTTGTGGGATCAACATGAATCCCATTTCCATTAACCACATGTCCAAGAAACTGGACTTTGCGTAGCCAAAACTCGCACTTAGAGAACTCGGCATGCAACTGTTCCTTCTCTAGCAGCTCCAGAATAGTTCTTAGATGCTGTTCGTGTTCAGCCTTTGTCCTTGAATAAATCAAGATGTCGTCGATAAACACAATCACGAACTTGTCCAAGTATGGCTTGCAAACTCTATTCATTAGATCCATGAATACCGCAGGTGCGTTTGTCAAACCAATTGGCATAACGAGGAACTCGTAGTGTCCATAACGAGTTCGGAAGGCTGTTGTCGGGATACTTTCCTCCTGTATCCTTAATTGATGGTATCCAGATCGAAGATCGATCTTTGAATAATAGTTCGAGCCTTGCAGTTGATCAAACAGATCGTCGATTCTTGGCAGAGGATACCTGTTCTTGATCGCCAGCTTGTTCAATTCTCTGTAGTTGATGTTTATTTGAAAATCATCATCCTCCTTTTTGATGGGTAACAATGGGATTACCCCAAAAAGGAATTTTTGGTCTGTTATCTTCCTTCTCCATCCGTTACCAACACTTCTCTGTCAATCCTTGCACCCCCGAAAATGTAAGTCGCTATGATGCATTGACTACGGGTGCAGTGCCTGGAATTGAATCGTCGTGAAACTCTACTTGCCTTAGAGGCGGTAATCCAGGCAAGTCTTCTGGGAAGACTTCTGGATACTCCCTTACGACAGGGATGTCTTCGATTCTTGGCTCAGCAGCCTTTTTATCCACAATGTGTGCTAGAAAAGCAACACATCTTTTCTGTAAACACTTCCTTGCTTTCAAGCAGCTGATAAATCTTAGCGGTGTGTCACGCTTCTCTCCGTGAACCACAATTGTCTCACCATCATCAGTTGGAATACGAACAGCTTTCTCGTGACATACTATCTCAGCCTTGTTTCCGGATAACCAATCCATTCCTACCACCACGTCGAAGCTTCCCAATTCGACTGGTAGTAGATCCAAAGTAAACTCACATTCTCCCAGTTCTATCACACAGCCTCTGATTACTTCGTTGGCTTCAACTAACTTTCCATTAGCTAATTCGATCGAGTAGGGGATATCTAACTTACTAGCGGTTAAACCAAGTATATTCTTAAATTCTAATGACACGAAGCCATAACCGGCACCAGCATCAAACAAAATAGGTGCAAAAGTTTTGGTTGTTAGAGAACGTACCAGAAATCACACCTGGATCCTGGCATGCCTCACAAGCTCTGATGTTGGATTTTCTCTCACGGTCTTGTTTCAACTTCAGGCATTCCCTCTTAAAATGTCCAACTTCCTTACAATGGTAGCATCCTATCATTCGGCCATTTCCTTTCCCATTTCCACCTAGAGCGTTGTTACTGTTTTCTCCTTGTATGGAACTCTTCATCCCACAACCTTCCTTGTTGTGTCCTTTCTTCCCGTACCAAGGCTTCTGACATCCACCATCACGGTGACACTTGCACTCAGCACATCTTGGTTTGGTTTCTAAGTAAATCTTATCATTGGCCTGTTTGTTGTTAGGGCAATCTTTCTTGAAATGCCCTTTGTCCCCGCAGTCAGAGCAACCTTGAATAGATCTTTGTTCATCGTTGTTCATTTGGGTATCTTCGGTAAGCTTCCTTTTGTTCTTTCCAGACGACTCTACCTGAGTTTTCTTGTCAGGGTTTGCAAGTTTTTCTAGTCTATTTGCTTCCGTAACGAGTGCCAAACCCATCTTACTTGCAACAATGGTTGTTGGTGGCGTAGATGCTGTCATCAAGCTCAAGACTTGAGGCGCCAGTTCCCAAATGAATTGTTCCAATTTCTTCAGTTCTGGTTTTACCAGGTATGGAACAATTTGTGACAGATCATGGAGTCGTTGCACGTACTCCAACACCTTCGGACCTTCCATCATTAGGCTCCGAAATTCATCTTCCCACTTCTGGGTTTCCGTGTGGGGGCAATACTTCTTATGCATCATTCCTTTCAACTCATCCCAAGTTAACGCGTATGCTGTAGTTAGGCCCATTATTCGAACCTGAAGATTCCACCATAATCGAGCTCCATCTTGAAACAACTCAGAAACGTATGGGACCTGTTGTTCTGGCGTACAGCCACTCATTCGAAAGATGGATTCCATACTTTCAATCCATTTTACAAAAGTTATGGCACCCCCAGTGCCGTCGAACTTCGGAGGCTTGTAGTTGAGGAAGTGCCAGTAGGAACAACCGTTATTTTCCGAGGTACCTTTGATTGGTTCGGAGCGTAGGGCCTCGTGCTGTGCTATAGCTGCAGCAATTATCTCTTTAAGTTCTGCCTCAGAGGTGGGCATGCGCATTTCGCGTCTTGGCGGCATCTTCTAAAAGATGTTTCACATAGGTTAGGTCATAGCAAGTGAAGTGTACGTATGCATTCAACAATACCAACACATAACATCTCATGTTATCAACAAGTCAATCACATAACCTCTTATGCTATAGGACATAAACAATTGATTGAACATCGCATGTGATGAGAATACTGCGATTGTATTGCCACAATTCGAGACCACAATGTAAAGCTCACAAGTACACCACTATATCATACTACATCAATGACTTAGTAGGGGACGACCCTAGACAAGTCGTGCGATCGCTGGTCATGTTCAGGAGTCTCTGGTTCGTCCTTTCTCAAATTTCAGGACTCCACGTCAAGTTTCTGAATTTCTGTCCTAAAACAACATTCCTTCTCAATCGTTTCCTTGAGCTCGTCCCAGCTCAGTGTATAAGCAGCGTCTGTGCCAAGGGTCTGAACCTGGAGGTTCCGTTAAGAGAGTGTGCCATCTAGAAATATCCCTGAGATGTAGTTAACACTCTGTTGGGGCGAACAGTTACTCATTCTTAGAGTGGAGTCGATCTTTTGGACCAACGAACAAATGCAACGGTGTCTCCGGTTCTGACAAAGTTCAAAGGCTTGCAGTTCAGGAACTGTTTATAGGTGCAGTCAGTTGGAGGGTTATCTCCAGTAATGCCATCGTTGTACTTAGAGTGGAGGGCTTCAGGTCGTGCATTTATCTGTGAGATGCGTTCTTGCAGCTCGGCTTCTGTCCTTGGCAATGTACTGGTGTTTGTGTCACGCCTGGGTGACATTCCCTTTTTGTCGAAATAGCGTGAAGCGGGTTGGACAATGTTTCAATTGTCTATGGGGTATATATATAGCAACGTAAGCCATCATGTAATCACCCCATTTCACACGCAAATATACTCACTGTATAAGTGGGGAAATAAATTCCTGAGCCTTCACATAGGCTTGTCAATTTGGCTTGTTGCTTGTAATAGAATGAACTCGAGGCTACATCGCCTAGGTCATTTGTGTTTAGGTTATTTCCTGCTGCATTGGTTATCATTAGCTTGGCCTGCAGAGTCCACCAGGATTCCTGTGCACTACAAATCGTTATTACGTGGGCCCCCGTAATAATAAATTGTCTTGCACAGTTACCCCAAATTTGCTCTCATCCAAGCAGATGATCAATCAAGGAGCAACAGCCGGTGCATTGGCATGAACAGGGTCATACTCCAATGCGGGGTCAGGAGCAACGCCTGGCTCAGGGGCCACGGCTAGCTTCGAATCAAAAACTCCATCTCAAAATCAGCTGGATCAACAATCACAGGGGTTACAGGATCCCCCAAGGGCTGGTCTAAGTGCATGAACTCAATGTCATGGTCTGGATCAACACCAGGCGGAAAAACAGAATTGTCCTCATAATCGCGATCAAACTCAAAGCTGTGTGTGGGATCCGGTGCAGCTGATGATGCCATATCAGGGTCGGCGTTGTGTAAGTGGTGCTGCATTCCCTGTATGTGCGAAGACGCGGATGTCAGAGACTCAAATGAGTCTGGGATAGGGGAATGAGTTTCCCCTACAGGAGCGTCCGCATGCAGTAGTCTAATGCTAGCAGCGAGAGGGCCTTGCCCTCAAGTGGGTCCTCCTCTTAATAGTTCGACATCGTCTTTAGAGGCAATGTCGGAGGCATATCAACAACGAGATAAGTGGCAAGGGGCACAGGAGCAGGGATCACCGCCAGTGGCAAATTCCCAACAAGATGGCCATCAGTAGGCTCTGCTACGACTTCAGGCAGTGCACAAAGGGCTGAAAGTCGTCATTGTCTGTGCCGGTAGTATCAGAAATGTACACCTCGTGCTTCGTTGAACTATGTCGTCTGATACTATGGTCATGGGGTTCGTAGTGCCCATCTTTCTAGTACTTGATGAAAGCATAACGTTTGTAACACAAACACATATACGTATAATAATTAATCATATAATCAGTTAATCACATAAGTCACCAAGTAAGGTATCACATACTTCTCCTAGTCTTACTAGCCAATTTCATCCAGTCTACAAGACTGCTCTGTCCTTCACTTAAACCAAACCTCGATCCTCCAGATCGATCCTATAACAAACCAACGTGCTCGACTACCTTGATCACTGCGGTCCTCCAGATCGATCCTCAGCCCTCCAAGCTGAGCCTATAACCAATAAAATGTGCTCAACATTTGTTTGTAAAAAGTTTTGGATCTGGACTTAAGTGGTATGCAGAAAAATGTTTTCGTGAGAGCCCTAGTGATCATAGTCTAGACTCGAGAAAGAATCCTAGTTCGCTATGATCAGAGCTCTGATACCAAGCTGTCACACCCTGGCTTTGCGGAAGCGTGGTTAATTTTGGTGTGACTTCTTAATACCATAGCTTAACCATAACAAGCTATATGAATTAAAAACTTGCAAGATCATCCATTAAGTTTTGAAAAACCAAATACAGTACCCTTGTTTTAACCAACAACCATAACCTTGTTCAACAACATTACAAACTGAAACATAACATAAACATGGTTTAAGGACCGTGTCTTGTCCAGGAAAGAGACACGTCCCCTAAACCCCGGATGACCTCGGAAACTAGTGCAGCGGAAAACATGCCATACCGTGCCAGATCTCGTTAATTTCCTGAAATACATGTAAGTTGAAAAATCAACAATAATGTTGAGCGAGTTCATGTGTAAGTGAGTATGTAAAACACTTGTGAGTATAAAAATAGTTGTGGTATGTAGCAGTGTAAGAGGACTTGTGATCACCAATGGTTTGCAAGGCCACTGACATATGTGAAGTGCAAATAGGGAGACTCAAACCTAGCAGATTTCGCCACGGCAAAGTATGTGGACAAAGTCACCCCACGGTCCGTTTCTAGTTTGGCCGGGGGCTGGGCTCGCTACACCCAGATAGATCTACCGCTCCTGTCCCTCGGTCCCTCCATGAGGACTAATGGCCCCATGTTGTTCCTATCCACTCACATGATCGTATAACACCTCCTTACGTTAAACATACCGTTGTAAAGTACTCGTAAATCATAGTAACATGTATTTCACCCCCGCAGTTAAGTAAACTGAAAACAGTTAGAGAAAAGGGGGACATGAACTCACAGTGAATGCGCGTCTCTACCAAGTGTCTCCAATACAGTAAGCTGTGCAACGACCTACAAGTGCTAATTCTATTAGACGGACGGCCGTGCTTTAGCTTTATAGTTTAAGTCTTTGGGAAATAGTTAGACAACTATTTCGTGTTTATGTTCCGTATACACTTGGTAGTTATACTTCTTCCCAAGGATGGGGGATACAATACATGTGCGTAAGTTACGTTTTATCAATCGTGTGGTAATGTAATTACCGGTGTAACTTATATGTTTGTAGTGAAAGCGTTTGCAAAGTTTTGGAATCATTAACGCTTGTAAATATTATTTTTACTCTAAAATAATATTTATGTATTTTCACAAAATAATCATAAACAGTGTTGTGACAAAAATATATTTGTCACGTTAATCCTTGTGAAAATCCCACCTCCGAATATTTAGTAACATATAGTGCTGGCGAAATTTATGTTTCGAAAATATGTCCAAAAATAGTTCTAACACTTGTTGTGTAAATAATTCTAAGTGTTAGGTTTTTAGAAAATTTCGCCAGAGTTTCCTCTGTAACTGGAGGTGGCCACGCTTTCAAGCGTATCATTTTCTTTTAACAAATCAATTCAACAACCTCTTTATTCAATCAAACAATTTCCGACACATCAAACTAGTCGACAAGTATGTAAATCGCATAATCGCATGAACTTGCAGTTTTTCCGAATCTTATAGTGTAAATCCCCTTTACATATGTAGATCTTTATATAAAGTAACCTTGATCTCGTAAAAACCTTGTGACTAGAGAAATCCGTCTTTACAACTTCTAGTCATTTTTTCCCAAAAATAGTTATTTGTCGGATCTTTTCATTTCACAAGTGTCTACACACTTGTGGTTCATAAAATCATGTTTGTTAGTGTATGATCCTTTCTTTAAAATACATGGTTTCTTAAATGTGTGGTTCTTCAAAAATACCACTTGCAGATACGTAGATCTGCTAGTTTTAAACTCCATTGTACAAGTTACATTACTTTTACACAAGTAAAATATTTCTACACAAGTTCATGCATCTTGTGTGGTAGAGTTTCGCCTTTTAACCCTTGCGGTAACCAAAAACGAGCTTATGTGAAGATACATGATCTTACAAAGTCGGGTTTAAACGGAGATCCGAGCTACCACATCATAGATCGGGTCTAGATAAACACAAATCTCAAATACTACAACTTTTACACAAGTTATATGTCATTAACCACCATTTTAAGTAGTTTTAGTAGACTTTTGATCATCATCTTTCATTTTAACGAGATTCAACCGACAATATTCCTTTTAACCACTTTAGATAAGCTTAAAAACAAGTTTTAAGTGTTATAACTCTAGCTCGGGGCTAGGGAAGAATCTTCGCGAAAAGTGGGTGGATAAAAGCTAACGGTAGAGGTCCTTCGTGTTCCGCTTGCTCCGAGGCTCCTAATACGTGACTTGTGAAGCTTGTATATGCTTGGAATGGAAGAATCAACAACCGAAAATATGATGGTGGGTGGGATGAGGTTCGGCCGAGAGCTAGGTGGGAGGGAGAGAGTAGGATTTTTGAGTTAAGTGAAGTGGTAAACTCTTAGGTGCATAAGGTGTATTTATAGGCAATTTAGAAGGGTATTACCCATGGGTTCTTATGTCACCTTGATCCTAAACACAACCATTATAATAATCCTTCTTGGTACCTTTGTGTTCCCCTTGATACGGGGCCGGTTAGGGCATGGGGGGGGGGGGGTTAGTTTGATCTTAACTAGTTTAGTTAGGTGTAAGTTTAGGTTAAGAAGGTTAGTTAAGTATTTAACCTCGTTAGTGATATAAAGCGCGTTATGACGGGTGTTAGGGTAATCAGGGACCCTAACTAGCTCAGAAAATTATAAATAGTGAAAATATTAATATTTTCATGTTCCGGGTAAAGTCCGGGTGTCCGGTCGGATAGTAATCCGTTTAAAGCGTTACAAAAGCTTTAAAGTGTCGTTATTATTTTTAGTGACACCATTTGTTTTCCCGACACTCTAGAAAGTGTCTAGTGTTATTTTCTCATGTTCTGGCACTTTACTAGTCAGCTAGAAGCTGGATTAATTATTAAAGTGCTGTTTTTGGTACTTAATGTATGTTTCAGGCACATCCGAATCAGTGTATCTTATTCCTAGAGACGCGGTACCACAACCCTTATATCCCTACACTCACTACCAGTGTAGTCAAAATATTTGAGGCTCTTAACAGGCCTTAGAGGCAGTGTCTGCCTGATGCTGGTTATTTCAGCATGTTCACTGTGTATCCGTTTAGTGCTACTGTGCTTTTTGTGCATCATGTTTGTCACTAAGGTGCCGTATGTAAATAATGTAGTGACAGCATATAAAGTATGATGCAAGTAAGTGCATGTATCAGTATGCAGGTAGCAGTTCATCAGCTAGTTCAATCAAGCACAGTAATTAAGCAGTAATTTATCATTAATTAAGTTGTACGGATACCTGGTTTAGTGCGGGTTGTCACATGTTCCACCCAAAACAGTTTGGAAAACAGTAAAAGAGGGGTTCTATGTACTAACTTGAGATTGCTTAGTAGTCCTTGAGTAACAACCAAACAATGCTAGAGATCGCGGATATCAAACGGCACCTAATATAGGTAACTATGTTAATAACCGGACCTAAATCGGATGATTGGATAGAATGAGGGTTCGTAAACCAAACGAGTGTAGAGACTCGTGTAATATGGTTTAACAAAGCCTTCATGCTAAAAGAAACCTAACCTAAGTGTTTTCGACCCATTACGACCCGTTTAGGTAGCTTTTGCTACTTTAACGCGTCGTTCGCGTGAAACGCGTTTGGACCGTCTAACTAGTCCTATGACAAGTGTTATATGCCTAAACATGTTACATAATCAGTTATGTGACAAAAGTTTAGGTTACATATGCTTAATTACCAATTATACATGAAAAGGGTATTCTGGTAATTTACCTAAGGCATATAAACTACCTATCATACAACTACTCAAACGATGTGACCATAGGGTATAACCTCGGAAGGTTATTCCCTACCTACTATGGTCACCTAATGTATTTGGTCGGATCCTAATGATCGACCAAATGGGTCGGGTTCGAAGGTATAAGCGATTTATTAGATCGCTTACCCTACGACTCTAGACAACGTGGTAATCAGTAGGCATAGTCCCAAGGGACTATAACCAACGTGATTACACTCACGTTGCGAAGTTCAAACGAACTTCGCATTGACCATAACCTGGTCAACACAGAAAGTCAAACAAAGTTTGACTTTCAGACTCGAAAAGCAATAAAAGAACGAAAGAATACTTACGAAGGCTCCCCGAATGCTAATCTCGATCCAAGAATCTCAGGTATGAAACAATGGTTTCAACTTAGAGTTTCTAAGATCAAAATTCTAGTGGGTTTTGAAGTTGTGGGGTGGGGTATTTATAGTTTTCGGGTAACCGTTAAGATCGTTTCATGGAAACCGTGCTTGAATCTCAAGCGTACATTTGTCACAATGTTGTGGGAACTAAAAATGGGTTCTTATCAGCTGACTAAGCATGTGTGAACTTGTGGTTGTGGTTAAAACAGCTGCAAACAGGCTGTTGGAAACACTGAATCTGGTCTGTAGAACTCATACGCATCGTAGGGGAAAAATGCCTACGCATCGTAAGCATACAAGTTTGGCAGAATTACAGTTTTGGTCCCTGCAGTGCATATAAGGCATTTCTGACACGTTTAAGGCCCGTTAACCCCATTTCAAAGCTCTAAAATGAAGTTAAAGTATAGGGAACTTAAAATGTGTTCAAAAATATGTCGGATGTCGGTTCGTTTTGCCGTACGAACGCGATGTTCGGTTAATTACGACGAAATGCGCATAAGCGCGAAAAACGATCCAAATGACGCGACGAATGGATTTTTCTTATGGTGAACACTAAAATAAAATGTTTTAGTGCTTACATAAATTTTTGGATGTCCGGATGTATTCAGAACGTAAGTTATGCTCGTAAATGCAAACTTGTGCACTTTTTGACACTTTTAGTCCCTGAATGACACAAAAGTTTATTTTAGCATACCGAACACCTCAAAGCCTATTTCTAAGCTATGTAAAGGATATTTATGGTATGTTTAACTTATGGTCATGTTCCAGAATGTTTGTTAAAGTTCAAATTGGCATACTTTCGTAGTTTGTCAACTTTAGTCCCTGTAAGCGATTTAACTTGATTTTGCCATACCAAAGCCTTCAAAACTTATTTCTAAGTTATGTAAAGGTTATTTTAAGGTATGTTAAGCCTATTTCACTATTCCGGAGTGTTCGTTGCATTAAACTGGTTATATTTACGCATTAGTGCGCGTATAACCCTCCAGAAAGCGATTCAAGGTTTGAAATCGAACAAGAGTTGATATGTGTAAACGATACACATATTTTTACAAATCCCAAGTATGAAATACAATATTTCATTGGTTTGGCATTTGTTTGATGGTTGAAGTGACACAGGTGTCACAGTCTCCCCTACTTTAGGAAATTTGGTCCCGAAATTTATTCGTAGGAGTCTATTTGTGACTTTGTGTCAAATAACCACCAGAGATATGTAAGGCATAATCCTGTAATTTCTATTTAACGGACATTTTTCAGAAACGAAAAATGAACGGAGTTATTTTTAACAGGCATTCTTTAGAAAATGGAACATGAAGGAATAAACAAGGATATTCATTTCCCTCGATGGATATTCTTCAGCAACGAAAATGAACGGAAATAAGTCATTTTCTTCAGTAACGGAAATGAACGAAACAAGTCATTTTCCACGATTTCTTTAGAAATGAAAATGAACGGAACGAGTCATTTTCCACGATTTCTTTAGAAACGAAAATGAACGGAACGAGTCATTTTCCATGATTTCTTTAGAAACGAAAATGAACGGAACGAGTCATTTTCCACGATTTCTTCAGAATCGAAAATGAACGGAACGAGTCATTTTCCACGATTTCTTCAGAATCGAAAATGAACGGAACGAGTCATTTTCCACGATTTCTTCAGAATCGAAAATGAACGGAACGAGTCATTTTCCACGATTTCTTCAGAATCGAAAATGAACGGAACGAGTCATTTTCCACGATTTCTTCAGAAACGAAAATGAACAGAATGAGTCATTTTCCACAATTTCTTCAGAAACAAAAATGAACGAAATGAGTCATTTTCTAGACACACGACCAAACTAGCTGTGGTTTCCATGCACTGAATTCCATAATTATGTATGCATCCATAATTACGTAATTCCTTGCATAGTCCGCACAGTTTGTCTTGAAATGTTTTAGGGGAGGAAAATCAAACCTGTGATGAGTGTGACTAGACTACCATAAGGTCCTTTTAATTAGATCGACAAATGATCCTTTTAATTAGGCCACCAAGGAGTCCTTTCAGCTATCTCATCACATGATATTCCTAACCAGATTTTTGGATCAATCTGTTTAACTAGACCACTCAGGGGTCTAATTATGGAATAGTACAATATAATCCAAGGGTCTTTACTATTACGTAAAAGCCCATTGAGGATTTAATATAGCACCTTTGGATATCCTACTATGAATCCCTTATACGAAGATATGGAAGATTCTACGAGGACTTGGATTACACAAAAACATAAAAGGAAACACATAAGCACATAATCACATAGTTGTTTAACTTGGTTATTAATTTGTTATCTTTGGACGCGGATACTTAAAGCACACCAGGAATCCAATTCGTGGATTTCATTTGGCACTTTAATCATTTCAAGAATCCATCCATGAAGATAGGATGATCTACCAAAAATTCGATTTTCGTTTTCAGGAAAACGCAATATTCGAATTAAGGTACACAATAATTTAGGACATACGGAAATACCCTTGGGTACCCTATTAAGAATTTATAGTGGTACTTGGGGTATTCGTACAGAATTATAACTTGCACCTTGTACTTCGTTTCTTTGCAAGAGACGGGTACTTAGGATCTTTGTGGAAAACGCAAGAGATTGTAAAATGGAAGAATTTTGGGGGTAGTCTGTTCTTCAAGGAATGCGGTTCCTTGATTGTCGGTATTGTAGGGGATATATTGTTTATACATACAACCACATAAATACATTGCAATGTAAATAAAAGATTTATATATAAACAATGATAACAACTGTTTCATGGACCTTGACAACAAAAGAAAATAATACATAAGATGTGATTATTTCTAAAGGGTGTTGTATTCTAGTCGGTCAGATGCTCATCTCTGTGCTGGATTTGCATTAGCAAGCTTTGGGCAATTTCTTCGGAAATGACCCATCTCGCCACATTTGTAGCAAGCACCTGGAGGAAAGCGAGCTTGAGCAGGATTGTTGTCAGCTTGATTTGGTGCAACTGCTGCTACGCAAACTTTTGCCGTATGACCTTTACGTCCACAAATTTGGCATTCGCGGCACTTCACACTGGCATGATGATGTAGGCCACATTGGTTGCACAAGGGTGAAGTTCCATTGTATGGCTTCCTGGCACGGGGTTGAGCTGATTGTTTAGGGACGGCTTGACCATTGTGAGCGACCATGGCGAAGTTCTGAGAAACCTTTTGCTTCTTTGACCTCTTAGGGGATCCAGTCTGCTCATCCATGGTCTTTGATTCCTCTATTGGTTTTGATTCCTCGACCGGTTTCTTGTCACCCTTTCAGAAAAGCTTACGTTTCCTGATCTGAGATTCAGTCAAGGTTGCAGATAGCTCAATGGCCTGCCTAACTGTAGTGGGGTTACTACCAGTAACAATGTCCTGAACTGAGTCATGGAGACCATCAATGTATTTCTCGATAGCCTTATCCAAAGGCGTAACCATGGTAGGGCACAACAGGCTCAGCTCCTCATATCGATCGGTGTATGCTCGATGTTCACCGCTGTCTTGCTTAAGATCGTCGAATTCCCTTTCCAAGGCCCTGATCTCGTGACGAGGACAGAATTCCTTCATCATCAGTGCTCTAAGTTCTTCCCACGTTTGAGCCAGTGCCACTTCGGCACCCCTATCTCTCACCACACCGTTCCACCACGTCAAAGCTCATTTCTCAAAGACACTAGATGCGAAATCTACCTTTCGCTCGTTTGGACATTGAACATGCCTGAAGGTGCTCTCTAAACTCTCGAACCATTGTAGAAGTGCAGTCGCTCCTTGAGACCCGGAAAACTTTGATGGCTTAGCCGAGTTGAACGTCTTGAAGTTGCAGAGGGCATTATTGTTGTTGATAGCTTGGTGACATTGGGCAACGATGGTCGGGATTGCAGCAGTTATTTGCTGTGTAATGACAGCTGCCAGATCGTCAATAGATACCGGATTTTCGCGTCGTGGAGGCATTCTAAAAGAGATGAACATGAAAGGAAACGAGTGAGAGAATTAGACGAAAAGAATGAGATGAAACAAATCTGATGAAAGTAAGGATAGTGGTCATTTGTTTGTTACTACAAAACAAACAAACGACACACGGTGAATAATCAAAGTAAATGGGTCAAAAATAATGTATCGCGAAGACATGCTCGCCTATAAGTGAACGCTCATCCCAAGAATTCCCAGGTAAGCACAACTGGTCTCGCGTCTGATGAGATGTATACGAAGTGCTTGCCTAGACAGAAAACCCAGAATACATGCATTCACCCTTCCAATTTGCACGTGTTCACATTATTAAAAACCCAAAACCTTGACGAGATTTTGAAAACTCAAAGGGGTTCAAAACCATATAACAGAGGGTTCAAAACCTTACAATAGAGGGTTCAAAACCTAGTAATCAATCATCCTAGAACAGATGATTAGTTTTCAAAGCGGTTTTGAAATTTATGTTCTTGTTGTGGTCGTCGCCTAAGGATAGGTGACGGTATTGTTTTATGACTAAACGCAAGTAAACTTGCGTTAGGGTCCTAGAAAGGATATAGACTAGGTCAAAGCATTACTAATAACCTAATTCCCTATAACCATTGGCTCTGATACCATCTTTTCTGTCACACCCCGACCACGTAGAACATACAAAACGTGGCGGAAACGTCGGGGAGTGTTGTAACAGAATTAATCGTTTCAAATCCATGGCAATTAAAGTTTCGTTTTATTAATCAAACATGAGAGTTTACATTGTTTAAACAAGAAACAAAGGGTACATAACATAAATTAACTAGTTCTTGTCTCGTTTTAAGTCTCTAAGGCACGGGTCCGCCTAAGTATGTCTTGATAAGTCCTATGCATCATCTCCTGAAAACACATGTGAAAATAGGTACGTCAGCATAAAAATGCCTGCGAGATACATAGGTTTTGTGAAAATAGGATTCACGACTTATGTTTGAGAAAATGTTTAGTCATGAACCTTGTAATTTGCTTTGTCTTGTAAATCATTTGAAAAACGATAAGATCAGATGATATGTATAAATAAGTGAATAATGTATAGTTAAATGAATAACCATGTAAAATGAGTTTGTATAAGATAAGTTGTTTATAAATCAATGTCTTGTGAAAAGTATGTTATTTGTATAAAATGTTCTATGTCTCAAACTGAAATGATTCAAATAACGCTACGATATGTAATACCATACAAACACTTATATATAGGAAGTACCAGCGGCGTATCCACCATGCTTGTATCATATTACACACGCTTCGTTACTTAATCACTTACTCAAACCAAACTACTAAAGTAAAATGTTCATGTCTAATGTAAATCATGTAATATGTATCCAAAATGTAATCATGTGATGAATAACAAATGTACTAAGTATGCAACAATAGACATACGTAGCATGTGACCTGTACTAAGTAATGCAACAATAGACATACGTAGCATGTGACCTGTACTAAGTATGCAACAATAGACATACGTAGCATGTGACCTGTACTAAGTATGCAACAATAGACATACGTAGCATGTGACCTGTACTAAGTATGCAACAATAGACATACGTAGCATGTAATGTAATGTAGAACGATGTACTAAGTGCGCACACAATGGGCATACATAGCATGAAATGTAATGAAATCATGTACTATAATATACTAACAAACGTAGCAGGTATATGATGTGAAAACAGGAAAGCACGAAAGTAACAAGTAGGCACATGTGTTCCACCCCAAAAGAGTTTGGAAAACAGTAAAAGAGGGGTTCTATGTACTCACTTGAGATTGCTTAGTAGTCCTTGAGTAACAACCAAACAATGCTAGAGATCGCGGATATCAAACGGCACCTAATATAGGTAACTATGTTAATAACCGGACCTAAATTGGATGATTGGATAGAATGAGGGTTCGTAAACCAAATGAGTGTAGAGACTCGTGTAATATGGTTTAACACAGCCTTCATGCTAAAAGAAACCTAACCTAAGTGTTTTCGACCCATTACGACCCGTTTAGGTAGCTTATGCAACTTTAACGCGTCGTTCGCGTGAAACGCGTTCGGGCCGTCTAACTAGTCCTATGACAAGTGTTATATGCCTAAACATGTTACATAATCAGGTATGTGACAAAAGTTTAGGTTACATATGCTTAATTACCAATTATACATGAAAAGGGTATTCTGGTAATTTACCTAAGACATATAAACTACCTATCATACAACTACTCAAACGATGTGACCATAGGGTATAACCTCGGAAGGTTATTCCCTACCTACTTTGGTCACCTAATGTATTTGGTCGGATCCTAATGATCGACCAAATGGGTCGGGTTCGAAGGTATAAGCGATTTATTAGATCGCTTACCCTACGACTCTAGACAACGTGGTAATCAGTAGGCATAGTCCCAAGGGACTATAACCAACGTGATTACACTCACGTTGCGAAGTTCAAACGAACTTCGCATTGACCATAAACTGGTCAACGCAGAAAGTCAAACAAAGTTTGACTTTCAGACTCAAAAAGACTCGAAAAGCAATAAAAGAACGAAAGAATACTTACGAAGGCTCCCCGAATGCTAATCTCGATCCAAGAATCTCAGGTATGAAACAATGGTTTCAACTTAGAGTTTCTAAGATCAAAATTCTACTGGGTTTTGAAGTTATGGGGTGGGGTATTTATAGTTTTCGGGTAACCGTTAAGATCGTTTCATGGAAACCGTGCTTGAATCTCATGCGTACATTTGTCACAATGTTGTGGGAACTAAGAATGGGTTCTTATCAGCTGACTAAGCATGTGTGAACTTGTGGTTGTGGTTAAAACAGCTGGAAACAGGCTGTTAGAAGCACTGAATCTGGTCTGCAGAACTCATACGCATCGTAGGGGAAAAATGCCTACGCATCGTAAGCATACAAGTTTGGCAGAATTACAGTTTTGGTCCCTGCAGTGCATATAAGGCATTTCTGACACGTTTAAGGCCCGTTAACCCTATTTCAAAGCTCTAAAATGAAGTTAAAGTATAGGGAACTTAAAATGTGTTAAAAAATATGTCGGATGTCGGTTCGTTTGGCCGTACGAACGCGATGTTCGGTTAATTACGACGAAATGCGCTTAAGCGCGAAAAACGATCCAAATGACGCGACGAATGGATTTTTCTTATGGCGAACACTAAAATAAAATGTTTTAGTGCTTACATAAATTTTTGGATGTCCGAATGTATTCAGAACGTAAGTTATGCTCGTAAATGCAAACTTGTGCACTTTTTGACACTTTTAGTCCCTGAATGACACAAAAGTTTATTTTAGCATACCGAACACCTCAAAGCCTATTTCTAAGCTATGTAAAGGATATTTATGGTATGTTTAACTTATGGTCATGTTCCGGAATGTCTGTTACAGTTCAAATTGGCATACTTTCGCAGTTTGTCAACTTTAGTCCCTGTAAGCGATTTAACTTGATTTTGCCATACCAAAGCCTTCAAAACTTATTTCTAAGTTATGTAAAGGTTATTTTAAGGTATGTTAAGCCTATTTCACTATTCCGGAGTGTTCGTTGCATTAAACTGGTTATATTTACGCATTAGTGCGCGTATAACCCTCCAGAAAGCGATTTAAGGTTTGAAATCGAACAAGAGTTAATATGTGTAAACGATACACATATTTTTACAAATCCCAAGTATGAAATACAATATTTCATTGGTTTGGCATTTGTTTGATGGTTGAAGTGACACAGGTGTCACAACCAAGTCAAAGAAGGGTTCGACTTCCAACACCGTGTCACAAAAGGGTTGCATGAGATTCATGGCCAAGCAATTTGCTAAGGTCCTACCTGACATTGTTAGCCAGATTCAGCCAAACACCGATTCACCGCATGGCTCTGTCGACTCAAAGGCAGACAAACCCAAATCGACCTTCCAGTTTAAGCAATTCATGGCTTGTAAACCCTTAGAGTTTACTGGCAAACATGGCGCTACCGCCATGATGAACTGGTTTGATGCAATCGAGCTTACCTTCCTGCAAAGTGGCTGTCCTGATGAACTAAGAACTTTGAATGCAACTGGGGTGTTTCGTGAAAAGGCACTCGAATGGTGGAGAACAGAATGCAACAAGAGGGGAAACGAGGTTGCACATGCTATGCCTTGGGGCGATTTCAAACAGCTTATGAAAGACCACTTCTGTCCTCCTCACGAACTCCAAAAATTGGAGAACGAATTTTGGAACCTTACTCAGAAAGGGAGTGACATGGATGCCCTGATTACGCGCTTTAAACAACTCAGTGTCCTCTGTCCTGGACAAGTTGAGACCGTCCCCAAGACCATAGCCAAATTCGTTCGTTGTGTCGCACCTTCCCTAACAAACCACCTTGCCTCCGCCAATTCCCAAACCATTGAAGATGCTTTTCGTATAGCCACCGAACTTAACAACAACTGCGTTCTTCATGGAACCTTTGACAAGGTTTCAACGAAGAGTTCACGCCAAGCTACAATTGACACTGCTACTGATGAGCCCTTACCCTCCCGATCGTCCAAGAAAAACCAGGGCAAGAAGCGGAAGGCTTCAAGCCAAAATTGCGCGGTCGTTAGTCCACCAAACCCACAACCCTTACAAGCCTTAGCCGCCGTTGCACCCGCAAACACCGAACCGCCAAAACAAGGTTATGTTGGAACCCATCCCAAATGTACCACCTGCCTGTTTCACCATCCTACCAACGTCCCCTGTCGCAAATGTGCCAGGTGTCGGATGTACGGTCATTTTGCTGACTATTGCCGAAACTCCCCGCTAGCTCCAAATGCCCCTGTGCGAGCATGTTTCAAGTGTGGCGATCCCAATGCCTGTCCCCAGCGTTATCAACCTCCACGACAGCAACAACACCAACAGCAACCGCAGCAGCAGCGACCGCCACAACAGCAACAACTAGCTCAACAGCCTTTTCCCCTCACTACAGCTCAAGCTCAAAACGCGAATGATGTCATTACTGGTATGTTCCTTGTGAACCATATTTATGCTTCTTGTCTATTTGATACTAGCGCCGATAAAAGTTTTGTGTCGATAGAATTCGAATCCTTGCTTAAGTTTAAACGCTCCAAGTTGCCAAAATCTTTCGCTGTCGAGGTCGCTAATGGTAAAACCATCGCTGTTGATTCCGTTCTCTCCAATTGTTCTTTAATCCTTAACGATCATACGTTTTCAATCGATCTCATACCTATGCAAATGGGTAGTTTCGACGTCATAGTAGGTATGGACTGGCTTAGGCGAGTTCGTGCTGAAGTTGTCTGTTCTGAGAAGTTTATTCGCCTACCTCTTCCAAACGGTGACTCCCTACACGTCTATGGTGAAAAGCCTTCTCAAGGCCTTAAGCTTATGTCGTGTCTCAAAGCAAACAAATGCTTACGTAAGGGTACCTTCTCCTTTCTCGCCCACATTGTGGAAGAGAGGGACAAAGGCCCAAGCATAAGCGACGTTCCCTTTGTACGTGACTTCCCTGATGTGTTTCCCGACGATCTTCCTGGTCCGCCACCTGCTCGTTCCGTCAACTTTCAAATCGATTTAGTGCCTAGCGCAACGCCTGTCGCTAAATCTCCTTACCGCTTAGCACCCTCCGAGATGCAAGAACTCTCGAGTCAACTCCAGGAGCTTCTTGATAAAGGCTTTATACGCCCTAGTACTTCTCCTTGGGGCGCTCCTGTTTTGTTCGTCAAAAAGAAATATGGGTCATTCCGAATGTGTATTGACTATCGTGAGCTCAACAAGCTTACTATCAAGAACCGATACCCTCTTTCGCGCATCGATGATCTCTTCGACCAATTGCAAGGCGCGGCCTACTTTTCAAAAATCGATATTCATTCTGGGTATCATCAACTTCGAGTTCTCGAAGAAGATATGCCTAAAACCGCCTTCCATACACGTTATGGTCACTACGAATTCGTGGTCATGCCCTTTGGTTTGACCAATGCACCTGCTGTATTCATGGACTTGATGAACCGCGTGTGCAAAGCGTATTTGGACCATTTCGTGATCGTTTTCATTGACGATATTCTCATCTATTCCAAGACACAAGAAGAGCATAAACAACACTTGCGTCTTATCCTCGAACTTCTTCGTGTTGAACGTCTATACGCCAAATTCTCCAAGTGTGAATTTTGGTTAAAAGAGGTTCAATTCCTTGGTCATACTGTCAACGAACTTGGTATTTACGTTGACCCTGCTAAAATCGAAGCTGTGAAGAATTGGATCACACCTAAATCTCCATCCGAAATTCGTTCGTTTCTTGGTCTTGCTGGTTACTATCGTCGTTTCATCTCTAACTTTTCGAAAATCGCCATCCCTTTGACCTCCTTGACTCAAAAAGAGAAACCTTTTGTCTGGGGTCCCGAGCAAGAAGAGTCTTTTCAAACGCTCAAGGACATGCTATGCAATGCTCCTATCCTCACGCTCCCTGATGGAAACGAAGACTTCGTCATATATTGAGATGCTTCCCGCCTTGGGCTTGGTTGTGTGCTTATGCAACGAGACAAGGTCATTGCTTATGCGTCAAAATACATGAGAAAAACTATACTACTCACGACCTTGAACTTGGAGCAGTTGTTTTTGCATTGAAGATTTGGCGACACTACCTTTATGGAACTAAGTGTGTGGTCTTCACCGACCATAGGAGCCTTCAACACATCTGTGATAAAAAAGAACTGAACATGCGTCAACGTCGTTGGGTGGAACTATTAAACGACTACGACTGCGAAATCAAATACCACCTAGGTAAAGCGAACGTAGTAGCAGACGCCCTTAGTCGTAAAACTCATGTCAAAAGTATCCGCTGTTTCCAACTTGTCCACGATCTTCAGAAGCGCATACGTGAAGCTCAATATTCATCTATTAACGAGGGTAACCTCTACAACGAGATGCAATGTGGTGCTGAAACAGTCTCGTGTCCAAACCTGAAGGTATTTTATACTATCTCAATCGTATCTGGATTCCTAATCGCGATAATCTTCGCAAGTTCCCGATGAAGGAGTCACATAATACGAAGTATTCTATTCACCCTGGTGCCGACAAGATGTACCATGATATGCGTACGTCCTATTGGTGGCCTGGAATGAAGAAGGATATAGCCACTTTCGTCTCGAAATGTCTCACGTGTTCAAAGGTGAAAGCTGAACATCAACGTCCCTCTGGCTTACTCGAACAACCAAGGATCCCTGTCTGGAAATGGGAGAGCATTGCCATGGATTTTATCACCAAGCTCCCCCGCACTTCTTCTGGCCATGACAGTATTTGGGTGATCGTTGATCGATTAACCAAGTCAGCTCACTTTCTTCCCATCCGTGAAGATTTCAAAGTCGCGAAATTGGCCAAAATCTACACTGATGAGATCATCTGCCGCCATGGTATTCCCGTTGACATCATTTCCGATCGTGATGCTCGTTTTACGTCTCGCCTTTGGCAAACTTTTCAATCTGCTATGGGTACTGAACTTAACCTTAGTACTGCCTTCCATCCTCAGACATACGGTCAAACCGAGCGTACCATCCAAACCTTAGAGGATATGCTTCGTTCATGCGTAATAGATTTTGGTGGCAACTGGGATACACACTTTCCCTTGGTCGAATTCTCGTACAATAACAGTTATCACACGAGTATTAAAATGGCACCTTTTGAAGCAATGTATGGTCGCAAGTGTCGTTCGCCTATTTGTTGGCACGAGATTGGTGACGCTCAAATCACTGGTCCCGAGCTCATACAAGAGACGACGGACAAGATTTTACAGGTTCGAGACAACTTACTGAAAGCCAGGCACCGGCACAAGATCTACGCCGATGAGGATCGCAAACCGATGGAATTCGAGGCAGGTGACTTCGTGCTTCTCAAGGTATTCCCTTGGAAGGGCGTGGTTCGATTTGGCAAGAAAGGGAAACTCGCACCTCGCTACGTTGGTCCTTTCAAAATTCTCGAAAGGATTGGCAAGGTTGCGTATAAACTGGACCTTCCTGAAGAACTCAACAATGTACACCCTGTCTTCCACGTATCCAACTTGAAAAAGTGTCTAGCTGACGAAGGATTACACGTCCCTCTTGAAGACTTACAAGTCAACGAAACACTTCACTTTGTGGAAAAACCAGTCGAAATCATGGACCGAGGAGCCAAGCAATTGAGGCGCAGTCGAATTCCTATTGTCAAGGTTCAATGGGAAGGAAAACGTGGCGCTGAATTTACTAGGGAACTCGAGAGTGATATGAAGGCGAAGTATCCACATCTTTTCCCTAAGTCTTCCTCAATTTCAGGACGAAATTCCCTAAAGGAGGGGAGACTGTAACGCCCCACTTATTTGTACTTTCTTTTTATAGCAAGTCTTGTTTGTGTTTCTATTTTTGGAAACCTTGTGTTCTTGTAATCGTCCTTTCTTTGTAACCGTTGTAAAATCTGAGACTTGAATCATGAATAAAACTCTTATTTTGTTAATTACATGTTGTACATACTTTATATATGCTCATACATCCAATTTCGTGGAACAATTTATGCTTATTCGTAATTCTTGGAAACTATGTGCTAAACTTGTAAATACATGAAACTTATGCATAAAACATGTTTCGAATCTATACGACGCTTACATACGATCCACATACGCATAATTATACTTGGTTTATACTCCTCATACTTAAATTTATCTCAAATTAGGTTTTTGTGGCAAATATAGTCCTTAAATGCCCTAAAACACAAAAATAACAACTTTTGGGGCCAAATTGTAATATCTGAAACTTAAACACGGATCAATAAGTCCGGGCGGCCCGCGTAAACTTACCTTGACCTCTTACGTGGCCCGCTTGGGCATCAGATTCGCAGAAAACACAAACAGCTGCATATCTACGTGATTTTGCATGAAATCCCAACATCCAACCTCACCCAATCACCTTTAATCCACCTCTAAACACCTCCAATCACCCCTAATCTCTTCCACTATAAATACAACCCTTCTCCAAGCATTTCTACACTTTCAACACTCTTAAATCTCTCCAAATTCACTCTCAAATTAGTTACAAATCTGCATTTTCGGACAGATTCATACTCTTGCACTAACGTGAGTATAACTTGCTCATTTCTCAACCAAATTACTTGATTCTTCTTCCTACTTGCTTGGATAATCATGGGGTGTTAGTGCATTATGTGTCTATCGCCTTCGTCAATCCAAGCCGTAGCGAGAAACAGAAGAAAACGAGTCGTTATTTTAGTGATAGCTAGATAAAAAGGCAAGGTGGCATAATTGTAATAATGAGAAATCTCATTAAATGCCTTGGACTATAAATAGGAGATTATGTCATAGATTAGGGACTTTTGCTACATTTGTCATTTGGAGCTCTATAGATCTAGAGAGACAATCTAGAGAGAGAAAGTACTCCACGTGATTCACGGTTCTTGTACGTTATCAGATTTTATAATAGAATCACGATTATATTACATCATGTGTGTTTAGGTCGCGTTCGTGTACGGATTCCGCACGTTTTACATTCGTTTCGCAATCGTTTCGGAGTCAAAACCAGTCCTACAAGTGGTATCAGAGCAGGAGCTCGATTGCACTGATCTAGCACACATTTACGCGCAGAATATTATCAGATTCAGATCCGAATTTCATCTACTTCTTCATCTTTTTTCATATTTTCACATTTTTCACTGATTTTTGTCAAATTGAACAGGTTTTTACGGTTCGAATCAGTTTATTTTTTGATATGTTGTGCGAAAACACTTGATTTACAATCCTACCAAGTTTCAGATCCTAATTCCTAGCCGTTTAGGAGATATTTGAGTTTTTAGGTCCGTTTTAGTTTGAATCAGCGAGCTGACTGTTTGAAAGTGACCTATCCAGTTTGAAAGTGACACTGACCGTTTGAAAGCAGCCTTCCTGTTTGGAAATGACACTTCCCGTTTGAAAATGACACCTTCCCGTTTGAAAATGACACTTCCTGTTTGAAACTGACATTACCGTTTGAAGGTGCGACAGTTTGAGGGGTGACCGTTTGAAACACGATTCCAGTTTGAAAGAGTCCTGTCAGTTTGAGGAGTGTTGTCCGTTTGAAGTGGTTACAGTTTGAAAGTGTTCTTGTGATTGTTCAGTTGTCGGCACATGTGAATTGTCGATATAGTGTCTCGGTTCAATCAAATTAAAAGAAGGAGTCAAGTTTGCATGTGATATTAATAGAAGATTGTCAGACCCACCGATTGAAAATCCCAATTGTAATTAGGTTATGTAAAGGTCCAATTAAAATTGTTTTACTAAAGTTTGTTGCACGTGAAAATTTGTCGGTTCAGAAGATTATCATCGAAACAATTTGGCATGTGAATTCAGAATTTGGCATGAAAATTGTCGGGTGATAATCTGAAATTGATAAGTCCATCACGTGAATCAAAAGAGTTGTCGAATTAATGGGTATAAAGGTCCAATGAGCTTCTACTGATTTAGATATGACAGCAAATCAAGATTCTTTGGCCAAATTGCTTGTTTCAATGTATCACGTGAACTGATTGTATCCAATTACATTGTGATTTTTGTTGGCTCAAATTAAGTATTTTTGATGTGGTGACATGATATTATTTTTAGATCCAATTCTTGAGTAAAGTCCATCGTTAAGCAGTTTGAGCCCATTCACATAATACAGTGGAGTCCATCTGAAGATTTGTAGCAGGCCCATTTGCTAGATCAGTTTGTACTCAGACCCATGTGTTGAATTTGGAGCGGCCAAATTAGCTTGAATAATCAGGAATTTGCATATATAGGTGTTGAAACAATTGATTTGAACGAAGGGTGATTCGTCTGATTTTTCATCCAATCAAATAACAGTGTTTCCATACAAACAACATTATCATTGTACCAAAAAGCTTCGCAAGTCTTTGACACGAGTCTTAGATTGACTTCATCAAACGTATACAGTTCGTTTAAACTGATTGTTTGTTTTGTTTGATTCAAGGTGTTTGAAGATGTCAAGCAACGGGGAAGAATTCTACAACACATTCTACAACGCGTTCACTTCCGAATCGTCAGATAGAAGATCTGAGATGAAAGAATATTCAAGAGAGATTTCGGAGAATTTGAAGTTTGAGAACATGTATGGAAGCCAACAGAAGCCACCAAAGCTAATGAAAGTGGAAGATTATCACTGGTGGAAAAACAGATTTGAGGGTTGGGTAAAAGCTTTCGCTCTTGAAAGTTGGATAAAAATGACAGATGGATACACTGAACCAGTAAAAGAGGGAGGAGAGTTAATAGATCCAAAAGATTTCTCAGACATAGATATAAAAAATGTTGTGGCTGAATCTAAAATGATCACATTAATCAAACAGTCAGTGAGAGAGGATATTATTTCGTTACTTGAACAAGAGAAAACTTCAAAGAGTTTGTGGGAAGCGTTAGGGAAAAAGTGTGTAGGAAGTAATGAAATTGTCAAAAACAAAAAGAAATTGTTGCGTAAAGAGTTTGATTTATTCAGTTGTATGAAAAATGAATCTGTTTGTAAAATGATCGAAAGATTTGGGCATCTGAAAATGGAGTTAGCCAGGCATGAAATCACATATTCTGAAGAGGATTTGGTGGATAAATTGTTTGATTCATTACCAAATGATCAAGAGTGGCAATACTTCGCTCTAATGTTGAAAAACACAATCAAGCCTGAAGATTTGAAAGTGGATTTGCTGATTGAAAGGCTTGAAAGCCATGAGCTGGAGATAAAGAGATCTAAAGTCAACAATCCGGCTTATCAGCAGAATGTAGAGCTTTACTACAGAGGAAATGTACCGCAGGCTGGGTCTCCAAGAACAGCATTTTCTGCAGAAACTTCAAATTCAGTGAACAATGAAAGTCTTCAAAGTGGTTTTCACAGTGGATCTTCTTCAAACACTTCAAGTCAATCTGCTTCCAAGAATTTTGTTTCAGTGTAATATCGCAGTGGATCTGAAGAATGGGCAGAATTTCAGCGAAGAGTCAGCAAAACAACAGATGGTTTTCTTGGCATCTGTACTTGAATCGTATGAAAGCCTCGTTGCAGGGAAGATTGGCAACACCAACTTGACGAAAGAAGATTATGATCAATTAGACCCCGAGGAGATGGAACTAATGGATATAAGATGGTGCATGGCCAGTGCGGTTCGTCGGGCACAGCGGTTCATGGAGATCACGGGGAGAAAGTCAATTGGTGGACCATCTACCAAACTGGGATTTGATAAATCTAAGGTGACATGTTTCAAATGCAAACAAAGAGGTCACTTCAAGCGTGAGTGCAGAAATGCGTATGCTAATGATGAATCTGCAAACCCATTCAACGAAGATTATTACAATAAAGCGATTTACCATCAGAACAAGTATAAGTCACCAAGATTGAAACAACCTGAAGAAAAATCAAGGGCTCTTGCAGTTATATATGACGATGAAGGTTACGACTGGAGTCAAGTATGCCCTGAAGAAGATGCAGTTGGATATGCATTTGTGGCTGATGCTGATCCTGATAGATATTGGAAAGCAGATTATGCAAGATGGGAAATCGGAAAATTAAATGAACCATTCAAAGAAGCCCAGAGAGCAAAAAGATGGAATGAAGAGTTGGAATGTTACATGGATCCACGGGGTAATCCAGTTGTTGACCCATCAAAAGTGGATTTCAAAGCAGTAACAAATTTGGTTCCAAGGCAGGCTACTTTCAACACACGAAGGTTATCTGATAAAACATATTTGCCTGATTTGGAGAAGAAGATAAGAGAGGTTTGTGAAGCAAGTCTACCGAAGGTGGTAGAAATGAAGAAAAGAAAAGAAGAAGAATTGAAGAAGATGATTGAAGAAGTGAAGACTGTTGCAAAGCTTGCTGGAGAGGAACAGAGAGCTGAAGAAGGACAGAAGAATGAAGAAGCTCAGAAAGAAGAAATGGAGGAAGTTCAGAAAGTTGAGTCAGAAGAACCGGTGCTGAATGAGACTGAGGTTAGAAAATCTTCTGATTTATCGAATGTTGAATTGGTTGATGAAAAAGAAAACAAGTGCAGGAATTGCATAGAAATGTGCAAAGCCTGTACTGAAAAAGATGACATCATAAAAACAAAAGACATTGACATAGTTAAACTTGAAAATGGTTTCACAACAAAATGTAAAGATATGATTGAAAAAGAAGAAATTTTGAAACTAAAAGTTGAAAAATTGACACAGAAATGTCAAGGTCTTGAAAAGGATAATGATGTTTATAGACAACTGTGTTCAGCAAAATGTATCGATTGTGTTGAAAAAGAATCTAAATTTCAAGATTTACAAAAACAGTATGATTCTTTAAAGTGGTCGAGTCAGAGAGTACAAGAAGCTTATAATACTTTGAAGAGCCAAGTCAAAAGTTTTGATCAAAGATTGTCAGAAACCTTAGTTACTAAAGAAATGTATGAAAGAAAGTTTAAAGAAAAGCAAATTGAATTAAACAAATGTGTTGATGAAATTGCAAATCTTAAACAAGTCTTGGCTGAAAAAGAAAGGGTTGTTACAAAACTTCAAAGTTATCATAACTCTTCGTACATTCTCGAACGCATTTTCAACATCACACCAGATGACAAAGATACTGAAAATTGCAAAAAGGGTATTGGTTCAGAGTTTCATCAGGTACCACCACCATTGAGAAACAATTTTACTTTTTATGATGAGGAAAAGGTGGCAAAGGGTTTTAACATAGCTGACCAGTTACCTGAAAGTATCGATGTGACTTACTCCAAATCTGATGATGCTAATGATTCAGAGGTGGTAAGTAAGGTTGTTGAAAGTGTTTTGAAAGATGAGTCTACAAAAGGTAAGTCTGAATCACAGGATGAAGATGAAGGAAATCTTTATGATGGTTATCTGAAAAACACAAAATCCGAGAAAAATTTGAATGATGATTCAAAAGGATTGGTTTATACCATGATTGGATCGGACAAATTATTCTTAGATGTTGTATTCCCGATTCAGAACGTGATTTCAGAGAAGGTCGATAAAGTTTTCAAAATGGTTGAGATTGAGAAGTCTGAGATTCCAAGGTTTGCTGGTAAAGGTCATAAATCTTTTTATAACAAACCTGGTTTTAAGAAGAAAAACATGAAGGCTGGTTTGGGTTATAAAAAGAAATGGAATTGGATTCAAAGTAAAAAACAAAATTTGCAACAAAAGATGAATTTTGTTCAAGGGAAAAACTTGAAAGAAGAGGAAAAACTCAAATTTGGACAACAGTCTAATGAACAGTTTGATGCTCTGAAAAAGAAACAACAACAGGCCAAGGATGTTTCAAAGAAAGTGTGTTTTAAATGTGATCAAATTGGACATGTTGCACGAAAGTGTCCAAATCCAAAGCCTGTTGATGTTGAAAAACATAAATCTGAGGATGTGAAACCAAGGTCAACCAAATTTGATTCGAAACAAACTTGGAGGTACAATACAAACAAGTTTGCTTCAAATCAAAATTGGAAATCAAACCCAAACAGGTTCGATTCAAGACAGACCTGGAATTCTCACACACCCAGATTCAGAACAACATAGAGTTGGAGAACATCTGTTGATATGACAAAACCTCAAGAGTTTTGGAAACCTAAAAATGTTGTTCAAGATCAAAAGGTTCAAAAGGAGACAAATTTTTACAAAAGAGGTACTCTGAAAGGTCAAATGTGGAGTGCTAAGAAACAAGTGATGATGGTAAAAGATGAAAAAGTTGAAATCAAACTTGAAAACGTTTTAAGTGACAAAGAGTTTCCGAAATTAAATGAACATTATTGTATTGAAATGCCTAAGGTCCAACAGACCTGGGCTAAATTGTTCAAATGATTGATGAAGTTTGAATGTGCAGGTGCTCAACGAAGCTGAAGATTGTGAGAATGGTAGTTGGAGCAACCTGGCACATGAAGAGGTTGCAGGACCCTGGTTTAGTTGAACAGGGAGTTTAGTTTGAGTGATTTCTGTACATAAATAAACAATATTTTCAAAATCCTAAAAATTGAAAAATTAAAAACCAAAAATATGTTTTTAGTTTGCTAAAATTTGAATAACCAAAAATATGTTGTCTTTAATATTGTTTTGTATGTATGTTGATTCAATACGCCGAAACCCTCACGGCTGAACAAACATGATTATTTTCATCAGATTGAAAAACTGTTTTCAAACTGTTAAAATCAATGTGTTGTAAATCATGGGGGTATTTACTGCTTTTCGTGTAATTCAGTTCACAAGATGCAGAAAATGGATGGCGAGACAAAGCTATCAGTGTTGGTTGTCATATTTTCTTTAAATGGTTTTTCATTTTAAGGGGAGTATTGTTGTTAGAAAATACAAAAACATTTGAAAATTTTGAAAAATCCAAAAACATGATAAAATTTAAAAATTTGAGTTTTGCGTAAAAAGAGGAAATGATAGTACATCAGTAGACAGTTACAGTACGCTAAAGAAATGGAAAGTTTAAATGTGTTAAACGATCTCACCGTGGATGTGTCGATAGATTTTTATACACTTAGTAAACTTTTTTGGGATATAAACCTAAATTCAAAACTTGCTTATTTCGTGGGGAACACTACTTGGATATATAGGTAAACCCTAAAATCTCGTTTGAAAGATTCCTTTTTCTGATATACTAGGTTTTTATACTCAGTGATGTCTGGGGTATTATTCCGGGACTTCTGCTGAATGGAAGTTCTGACCTAGTCCTTGAATAATACTTTCTGCAAATGCTTGAAACATAGCATAAACCCTCAGCATGCAGATGAAACAATAAAATTGATAGTCGCTGCTGTTGTAGCTAAAAGATCCTCTAAAGGGGACACACCTACAAGTTGAGTCATGATCTCTCTGCTGAACGGTAGTTCTGACCTGAGATCTCATGATTCTTCATAAATTATTAACCCCTTGCAGATATCATTTGTGTTATAATTACTTGTAAGACTGAATATTGGGATCTGGATACGGGAGTATATTCAAGAGGTGGGACACATGAATGGGTTTAAGTTCTTAATACACCTAATTCGTATCCTGAATCAGTTGAAGTTTGTATGAAAATTTAAGTGGACAAGTATATCGGCAATCTAAGTGAATTGTTTAATTCTTAATGTGTAATTAAGCTCAACGGTACTTGTGACTTGTCATAAACTGATATGATCCTCTGACGCATACTCAAAACAAAAATATTGTCTGTAAATATGTTTGTACATATTTCTTTACTGCTTTATATTTTCAGAAGATACAAAAAGATTTTGATTTCTGCTTTATTTTCGACAACTGATGTCTGAGTGCTGAGTTTCAAAATCTAAGTAAGCTGATTGTGTTTCTGAAAATAAAACAAGTTCATTAATTTGAAACTTGACGTTTTAAAATCAAAAATCAAAAACAGTTTGTGATATCTCCAAGGTCATTAATTTGGACTTGGATGATTAACTGTGGGGGATTTGGATGCTTATATTGTTATAGAGTTAGTTTCCGATACGATTCGATGAAACTACCAAATTCATGAGAAGTAATTTTGAGAAGATTGAATTGTCAGATTACGATATCTGGAAGATTAAAATGTTGTTACTTAAAGTTGTATGAGTGATTGCAGGAAAAGTCCAAACTACGATCCCAGAAGCTGAGTCTAAGGGGGAGTCTGAAGACGAGCTCAAAGCAAGGAGGAGCTTGTACCCGGAAAGCTAGGTGTCGATCCCAAAAGCACGGAAGCTTGACGAAAGGGGGAGCCTGAAGAAAAGGAGTCTGAAGGAAAGAAAGAGCAACTGAGTCTGAAAACAGATTCATGGGGATTCTGTTTGTGAAAGAGAAAAGACAAGACGCTACGAGATTGACTGCGGCAATATACAAGGGGGAGTCTGTTAGTGCATTATGTGTCTATCGCCTTCGTCAATCCGAGCCGTAGCGAGAAACAGAAGAAAACGAGTCGTTATTTTAGTGATAGCTAGATAAAAAGGCAAGGTGGCATAATTGTAATAATGAGAAATCTCATTAAATGCCTTGGACTATAAATAGGAGATTATGTCATAGATTAGGGACTTTTGCTACATTTGTCATTTGTAGCTCTATAGATCTAGAGAGAGAATCTAGAGAGAGAAAGTACTCCACGTGATTCACGGTTCTTGTACGTTATCAGATTTTATAATAGAATCACGATTATATTACATCATGTGTGTTTAGGTCGCGTTCGTGTATGGATTCCGCACGTTTCACGTTCGTTTCGCAATCGTTTCGGAGTCAAAACCGGTCCTACAATGGGGTTTGATTCCTTGACTTCTCCTTGGAGAAATCAGACCTGGAATTGCCCTGAAAATGTCCATAAACTTTCTGTTTTGTTACATACTCTTTCAAACTTGTTTAAACTTCATCAAACTTGAGTTTTTTCATCTCAAACCTATGTCCTAATGCTCATAATTGCATGAATGATTAGTTGGGCTTAAAAACAAGGTTGAGACACTTAAAATCAGAGGATAAACCTCAAATACTTTCTGTTTTATTTAGGGTATTTCGCCCACGAGTCATGTTCAAGCTTAGATCTTGATGTAGAGTGATTGTGGAACAACTTGGGTTGTTCCAACATAAAATCCTCACATGATTTGATGATTTCTCTTTAGTTAGGTTGTTTATAATGTTATACAAATCCTAGTTCGTGACCCTCCTTGGTTGTTTTTACATCAAGTGAAGTGGTGAACATTCAAGGGGTTCCTAAATGGAAGCTTGTTCTTCCTACCCCATACATGACTTCCATGATAACTCGAGGTGCCTAAATGAGGATTCTAATCTTCTACCTCCTGCATGAATTATTGGACCAAATAATATGTAATACTTAACCTAAATATGTACATACACTCATTCGAACCTTTAATGTTAAACTTGTGTTTATATGTTAAAGTAGTAGAATATCATCTAAGACCTAAAACTCTAAGTATGATTCTAATGGGTGCACTACCCATGAAATACAATATAACCCTAGTGGTTACATAGTGTCATATAAGAGTTATAAGTTAAAGATGATTATTTTTATATTGTACTTTATGCTATGTTAAATCGGAATCCATAATCTTCCGTTAAACGCCAAACTCACACACCTATGTTTCCTCGTGTAGAAGGACTAGGTGCTCCAAGCTAATCCATCCACCAACTCACTCGCGAGATTTCAAGTAGGAACGCTTGCAACCACCGTGAGTATACTCGCAACCCCCTTTTCTTCTTTTATGTTTACCACTTTTGGGGTGTAACATGTTTAACTATTAAACTACACTTAAACTTATTCTTTATGCAATGCACAAAACAATCCTTATACATGAATGCTATGTTATGATACTTGATGCTTATGTGGGCCATACTTATGTACTATGTTTTAGTCATTAGCTTTCACGAGCCTCCATTTGACATGTATAGCGCTATAGGAATAACGCACCGCCCCCTTTATACTTGGGTCATGTTGAATTAATTAAACTTTCTTGCGTAAACAGAGGATTGGCTAGAAATATTGCATGCCATATTAGGTTGATCTTGTATAAACAAGTTGCCATGTGGATTCGTTTTTAAACTTTTATACTTGTACTTATGCTTAAACTTGTATACTCGCCTTTGCTTTTGCATTGAATTGTATTTTAAACATGTTACAGGTTGATGATGACGATGCTATGAAAAGAAGTAGCGTTGATGCCTAGATACACATATAGACGTTTAGGTTTAATATGTTGTATCAAAATTTTGCTTATGTTGTTATGTACTTCTTGAACTTGTTGTATTTGAATTTCTTGTAATGTTGACAAGTTTACCTTATGAAATGAAATCGGTTTATTAAATATTGTCACAAATAGCGTTATGATGTCTCTAGCAATCTTCACACTTCGTCTCATCCCGATGATTCCGCCATTGGTTGGGGTGTGACATTTTTATGGTTATCCGCTCACTGTGCTAACTGTGCTTTGTGCATCAAGTTTGTCACTAATGTTTGTGTGTAAATTATAGAATGACAGTATAAAGTGTGATGCAGGAGTATGTATGTAACAAAAATCATTAAGCAGTTTAATCACAGTTGTAATCAAGCACAGTCATTAAGCACAAATTAAATATTAATTTAGTGTACGGATACCTGTAAATGTGAGGGTTATCACATTCTCCCCCCGTTAAGAAAATTTCATCCCGAAATTTTAGGCTCTGCTTCTAGTTGCAGGGTCTTTGGAAATAAATGGGGTATTTCTCTTTTATACGATCCTCACATTCCCACGTGAATTCCGGCCCATGTCTTGCATTCCATCGAACTTTGACGAGCTTGACACTACTCCTGCGTGTTTTGTTAACTTTCCAATCCGTAACCGTAAAGTGGAGGGTGTCCTCGATATGAACTTCGTCAGTAGGAATGATCACTGTCTCTTGTGTTGGACTCTTTTTCAAATTTGATACATGAAATGTATCATGAACACCATTAAGTTCAGCAGGTAGTTCCAACTTGTAGGCTACAAGCCCAATCCTTTACAGGATTCTGAACGGGCCAATGTAACATGGATTCAGCTTCCCACGCTTCCCAAAGCGTGCCACACCCTTCCAGGGTGAAACCTTTAACACAACTATATCCCCAACTTGAAACTCCAAAGGTTTCCTCCTTTGATTTGCATAGGCTTTCTGTCTGTCGCGAGCCGCCTCGATGCGCTTTCGAATTTGTGCAATCTTGTCTGTCGTCTCTTGGACTATTTCGGGACCAACAAGCTGTCTATCACCCGCATCAGCCCAGCACAGTGGTGATCGACACTTGCGTCCATAAAGAGCTTCAAACGGCGCGGCTCCAATGCTTTTGTGGTAGTTGTTGTTGTACGAAAACTCGACCAATGGTAAATGATTATCCCAGCTACCACCTAGATCCATTACACATGCTCTCAGCATATCTTCCAGTGTTTGAATTGTTCGCTCACTTTGGCCATCAGTTTGTGGGTGAAATGCAGTGCTTAGATTCAACTGTGAGCCAAAAGCTTCTTGGAAGGACTGCCAAATCCTTAACACGAAGCGTCCATCTCTATCAGAGATAATCGAGAGAGGCACTCCATGACGTGCAACAATCTCTCACATGTATATTTCAGGAAGTTTACTAGTGTTGTCCTTAGGTGGCGGCCGTAAGTGAGGGAAGAGGGAAGAGAGAGAGCTTGTGTTTGTGTGATGTTGAAATGAAGAGATCAAGTTCCTTAGGTGCAAATTTATAAACCATGTTTCAATATAATCCATCATGTAATATGCTTCTTATCTTCCAACATCTAACAATTAAATAATCAAAAGAATGTGGGGATGTCCCCACATCCCTTAACCGTCGAAGTGGGGGGGGGGTATAGGGTTGGGTTGGGTTGTGATGAAACTAGTTACCATTTAGTTAGGATCTAATGTGTTTAGTTAGTGTATTATTGTGTGTTGTTAATTATAAGGTGTGTTAGGGTGTTCGGGGACCGTAACTAGCTCAGAAGAGTAAAAACAATGTGTTTGACAATATTTTTATGTTCCGGGTAAAGTCCGGTTGTTCGGTTGGATGTTGATCCGTTAAAGTGCTAAATAAAGCTTTAAAGTGTCTTTTATATTGTCTTTAGTGACACATAAAATTCCCAACACTTTGGAAAATGTCTAGGACTATTTTGCCAAGTTTTTGCACTTTACTAGCATTGTTAAATGCTGAATTTTGGTTAACTAGTGCAGAATTCTGCACTTTAAGTATGTTTTAGGCACTTCCGGGCACTATAACTATCACCTAGTGACGCAGTTTTATGATCCTCACCTCCCTACACTCACTACTAGTGTAGTACTTTATTCCCGGCTCATACTGGCCTCAAAAATATTGTCTGTCTAGGTGCTGGCATTGTCAGCATGTTTTTATGGTTATCCGCTCACTGTGCTAACTGTGCTTTGTGCATCAAGTTTGTCACTAATGTTTGTGTGTAAATAATAGAGTGACAGTATAAAGTGTGATGCATGAGTATGTATGTAACAGAAATCAGTAATCAGTTTAATCACAGTTGTAATCAAGCACAGTCATTAAGCACAAATTAAATATTAATTTAGTGTACGGATACCTGTAAATGTGAGGGTTGTCACACACTGGAAGGATAGATTCACACCTACCCTTTCCCAGATTTCTGTCAATCATAATTTCTGATGCTTTTTCTGAAAGGAACCTAGAAATTCCAGCATCAAAAAATATGTGGAAAATAGAAATTATGAGACCTTGGACAGCCATAGGATCTTGGAAGTCAGATTATGATGTGCCTGCTCTATCAGAAAGAATGATGAATTTGATACCAGAAGATTCACCATACAGAGCAGAATATCTGAAGATGTTGAACAAAAGGCCAGAAAACAGAGGAGTTTTTGAAAATGTGTCCCCCATGGAGCATGATGCACAAGAGTCAAGCACACGAAGAATGGAACAGCAGGGTGAATCTGATCCTCATCCAGCTGATGAAGATGTGAATATGAGTCCTGTGGCAGAAGAACATCATGCTGAAATCTCACATATGGGAGAAACAGGTGCACAACACTCCAAACTAAACATATTTCATTTCTCTGAGAGTGATTCTGATGAATCAATTCAAGGAAAACATGAAACTTTACATAGAGGCACCATTTCTGCAAAACAAAATGTGAGTAAAACGAAGGACCCATTTTCTGAATCAGATTCTGAGGAGGAAAATTTTGTAGCAACAGGTGGAGATCAGTCTGCTGATCAAGGAAACCTGGATGAGAAAACTAAGAGTTTCTCAACAACTCATGGAGAACCTGAAAAGGTTCAAGGATATGAGGAAAACCAGAACTTGAATGTGTTTCAATTTTCTGGTGAGGATATAGAGAATTTGGAATCTTCCAATCCTCTTAACCTCAGAACAGCAGAGAATGTGTTTTCTGCTGGTGTTAGAAGGGGAACATCAGTTGTTTCTCCTATTTCCCAAGGACATCAATATATGTCCACTAAACAACTTCACAAAGAACTTGAAGACACAACTGCAACTGAGAAAACAGCAACAGAAGGAAAACTTGATCTGATACTAGAAGAAATCAGAAATCAAAATTCAGATATCAAGGTTTTGTCAGAAACTGTCAAAGCTGTGCAGAAGCAAACAAAAGACAATGCTGCAGCCCTCAACAAACTATAAAAGTCATTAAAAAACAGGGAGAGCTCATCAGAATTCGAGAAGGCTCTCAATGAACTACGTGATATCAAGAAAAAGATGGCTGAGGTTACAACTGTAGGAGAAAGCTCAAGTTCAGGAAAGATTCTTGAAGAAATACAGTTCCTCAGAGCCAACAACAGCAGCATGGCTGAGGCTTTTGAGAAACTGTTGATGGAATTGACTGCACAAAGAAATCAAGAAAACCTGCAGTTTTAGAAAATGAAGAAACAAGAAGAAACAAATACTCAACTTCTCACTAATGTTCATTTGTTGGTAGAAAGATTGCATTATAATGCTGCTAGATTAGCAAAAGTCGATCTTCATGAACTGAAAGCCCCAATTCAACAAGAAAGACAAGCAAGGAGATCAGAAACTCCTCAACAACAACCAGAAACCATTCAACAAGTTCAAACCAAACAAACAGAAACTTCAACAGCTCAAAAACAGAAGCAACCCATGGGTCCACCTCCAGATAAACAAAAGTTACTCATGGGTCCTCCACCAAATGTCCCAAAGCCAGACACTTCAAGGGTCAAACAAAAAGAACATGTTCCAGTTCCGTCATCTTCTACATCCATCACAGGAGAAAGATTTCAGCATAAGGATGGATACAAAAGAGAAGAGAAGAATGGAACATGAAGTGACTTCCTCAAAAAGACCAAGAAAATAAATGATAGAAGATTCAGAGGGAAACATCAGAGAAATGGATGTGCTAAAAGGTGATTTACACACTATTATGTACCCTAAAGAACACTTAAAGCATTACTACTGGAAAGGTCCAGAAGACGACCCAAAGAGACCACTCTCTCCATTGAGTAAAGGTATTGTTGAAAACAGAAACAATGGAAGTTGGATAATTCTACACAAGCACATGACCAATCCAATAGTATCAATTGAAAGAATTGATACCTTAACCACTGGAGGAGGTATCTTAGGGTATGAAGCACAAAACAAGTATACCGTGATCAGAAAAGATAACAGTGAACAAAAGGTTACTGATGCAGATCTGGCTGATGATATTCACCCATTGGGAATAGTCAAAATGAAGAATATCATTGATGAAATGAAAGGTAATTCAGTTGTGGTCAGAAGAGCCCTTGAAAGCCTCAAAAGTTGAGGAGCAAAGCTATACAAAAGGGCTGCACTGGCAGACTTTGATCTATGTATCAATTTTGAGTACAGTGACAAGGTATTAATACCTCTTCCCAACACCAGAATTCCAGCTGAAATTCCTTCTAATCTTGTGAGAACTGGAGCAATCTTTGACAAACCAGAAATGTGTGTAGTATTCAAATATGCTAATTGAGAGAAAGCTCTATTCAGAATCGGTGAAATATGCAAGTACTCCAATCAAACTCTGAAATATATAAGGAACTGCATGAATGAAAAGTAAGAGCAGCTCAAGAAGAAGGGAAAGAACAATGAACAGCTGAGAAAAAAAATTGAAGAATGCATTGATAACTGGATGGAGTCAAGAGGATGGTACAAAGAAATGTACAAAAAACATCAAAAGGCAATTTATCACAAGAAAAGGCTGAAACCAGGAGACAAATACAAAGGTGGAGTGAAGATAAATTAATGAATTGATGAGATTAAATTTCTGTTTTTGAACAATACTTTATTTTTTGTCTGATTTATGGTTGGTTTGACTATGTTCTATGTTTCTGAACTTAGTTGTTTTTAAATTTCTCTTTCAAGAAAGTTGTTTATGTTAGATATAGAGATAGTTCATTTTCTAACAATACTTAGGGGGAAACTGTTAGGAAACTTTATTTGTAAGTATTGAAGAAAATAACAATCAACTGGATCTATGAAGAGATCACAGTCCTGAAGATCACAAACAAGAAAAAGAAGATCAGATGGGACAATTGAAATGCACAGCATCTACTTCAAAGAAACACAAGTTGATCAAGAGCTGAATTGGATTATCAGAGAAGGTCATTTCTGATGGATCTGATGATATTTCTGATGAAATATCATCAGTTTCTGACGATTCTGATGATTTGTTCATCAGAATTTATGATGAAGTGGTTTATCAGAATTCTGATGAAATACCCCACTTGTCTGAAATTGGCTCTATCCTGCCACAATTACCGAAGCAAGTTGACATTATTGGATATCATGATGAAAAGGGCAACTTGAACGTTGGATTCAATGAATATGTCAATTGGCCACTTTTTGCAGGACTTATTGCATGAATAAACTATTGTTTATTCATGCACCCAGCCTTCTATAAATAGAAGGCTCAACCAGCACAGGATAATTGAGTTTGAAGCTTATCATTCATACATACATCAAAACTCCATTGCCCTCTCACCCACAGAATTCAAGATTCATTTGTACTAGATAATAATCTTACAATCACCTTGTAAACCATTTTGTTTCAAAGTGATATAAACTTGATAATTCTGTAGGTCTTGTTTCTTGAAAGTCTGATTTCCATTTCCGCACATCTTTTTCACATCTACTGAAATCACTTGCCATATTACGTGAAAAGAAGTTGTTAAGGCCATACTGGGTCCAACAGTACCTAAATGAAGATTTATCTTCTACCTCATGCTTGATTAATGGACTAAATAATACATATAATAGTTATACATATATATACTATTCAAACCCTTGATGATGGACTTGTGTTCATTCGTCAAGATATTAGAATAACATCATCTAAGACATAAGACTTGTTACGATTCTAATGAGTATATTACTCATGAAAACATTAACCCTTGAGGTTTCATAGTGTCAAGAACAAGTACTTAGTGTTAAAAGATGATTACTTTCAAATACATATATTCTTGTGTTTTAACTTCCTAAATCCTTACACGAACATATTCAACCTTCTAACCTCATCAACTCCGTCACATTGGATAATCGGAAAGCCTATGCAAATTTGTGAGTATACTCGCAACCCCCTTTTTATGTTTATCACTTTTTGGGGTGTAACATGTTACCTTATTAAAACTACACTTAAACTTAATCTTTATGCAATGCACGAAAACAATCCTTATACATGAATACTATGTTGTGATATTTGATTCTTACGTGGACCATACTTAAGTGATATGCTTTAGTCATTAGCTTTCACGAGCCTCCATTTGACATGTATAGCGCTATAGGAGTAACACACCGCCCTCCTGAAACTTGTGGTCATGTCGAATTAACTAAACTTTCTTGCGTAAATAGAGGATTGGCTAGAAATATTGCATGCCATGTTAGGTTGATGTTGTATAAACTAAGTTGCCATGTGGATTCGTTTTAAACTTTATACTTGTATACTCGCCTTTGCTTTTTCATTGAATTGTATTTTAAACATTTTACAGGTTGATGATTGATGATGCTATGAAAATGGATAGCAAAGATGCTTAGATACTCACTTAGACGTTTAGGTTTAAAGTGTTGTATCAATTTTGTTTATGTTATGTTGAACAATGTTGTTATTTGCTTATCTTGTAATGTTTTGACAATTTATTTATGAAATGAAATCGGTTGAATTAAATATTGTCACAAATAGTGTTATGAAGTCTCTTACAATCTTGAATAAGTCCCACTCCGATGATTCCACCATTGGTTGGGGTGTGACACTCCTAGGTTTGAGCCTTCCTATGCCATTGCACACATATTAATGTCCTTGCAAAACATTAATTGATCTGTTCATAGACACTTTACATACCGATTATCAAAAGAATTTCTCAAATGTTTACAAGATTATCTGGAACTCATATACAACACATGAACTCGCTCAAATTTTGTTGATGTTTTCAAATAACATGTATTTCAGGAAACTAAATGGATCTTGCAGCGTTGGAAATTGTTTTCAAGAAGTGAATTACAAGATTCGATGTCATCCATTTTTCATGGGTTGTAATTTAACTTGAAGTTGTGTTGGTTCAAACTTAACAACTTATGTTTGTAACATTTTTTAAATTATGAATGAATGAACATCATTTTAGTCATTTAGTTGTTTAGTAAAATCGTATGCAATGAAAACTGATCAAGTCACACGAATACGCTTCCGCAAAAGTCAGGGTGTGACATAAACGCTAAACTTTTCGAAAACCCGATATAATCGAATCTTGTCTGAATCCCATGACGATGTCTGCTGCAGACAATGTCATTATTTGGATCGCACACCTCACGCGCTGCTCGGCGCAACCATGCTGATAAGCGTATCACTTCACTGGTCGCCAAGGAAATGACTAAAGTCATACCTTAGATCGTCAGCGAGATCAACGAGGTGAAGAGCAATTCCTTTGTTGAATCCAAGAGCGACTCTCCGAAAACGCCCTTCAGCTTTAAGCATTTCAAGGCATGCGGTCCTGCTAACTTCACTGGCGAAGACGGACCCAGCGCTATGTTCCAGTGGTTTGACTCCATCGAAGTCACCTTTCGTTAAAGCGGATGCCCAGACAACCTCCGCACTGTGAATGCTACTGGAGTCTTCCAGTCTAGGGCACTAGATTGGCGGACTGCTGAGCGTAACAGGCGCGGTAACAATGCAGCTTATGGACTCTCCAGAAGCTGGAAAACGAGTTTTGGGGTATCAAACAAGAAGGAGGTGACAGCGCGGGTCTCACTGCTCACTTTAAGCAGCTCAGTATTATATGTCTTGGTCAAGGGTCAACGCTTGATATCACGATTAAGAAATACATTCGCGCTCTACCAGATTGTGTAGCTGACTTTGTTCAGGCAGCTAAACCTGCTACTATTGAGGAAACCTTCCAACTCGCAGCTGAGATCAATGACAAGCTAGTTTTGGCTGGTTATTTCAAAACCTCAACCAAGAGTCTGAATCAAGCAACCACTACTCCCGCTCCTGAAACTGCAGCATCACAAGTTTCAAAGTCTTCACGTCAGAATCGCAAACGCAAGGGTAACAACAACAAGAACTACGCTACCACCACCGCTCCTCTCAACGTTGTTCCCTTCCAACCCAACACCAACCAGAACGTCAAGTTGCAGCACCCGTGACCAACGCACCGCCTGCCAAGCGTGCGTACACTGGTCCTCATCCTCTGTGCCCTACTTGCACCTATCATCACCCAGTTGGAATCGCTTGCCGTTTTTGTGTCCACTGCAAACTCTATAGACACTTCACAGCGAACTGTCGCACTGGCCACGTCAACAAGCTCAAGCTCAAGCTCCTCCAGCATTACCAGCTCCACTCCCAGCTCCTCAGGGTAACCAAGCAGCTCCTGCTCCCGTTGCTTATGGACGAGCTTGCAACTCTTGTGGTGACCCTAACCACCTTGCTAATGTCTGCCCGAATCGCGTGGTGAAACAAGAGCCGTAGAAGCAACAACAGCAGCAGCAACCTCAGTAGCAGTAGCAGCAGTAGCAACCGCAACAAGCAGCCCACGGAAGAACTTTCAACATCAATGTCCGCCACGCTCAGACTGACAACAATGTTGTCAATGGTACATTTCTTATCAACGGTATTTATGCTTCGTGTTTATTGGATACTCGAGCCGATAACTGTTTTGTGTCATTTGAATTCGAAAAGCTCCTAAACTGTAAATGCGCTAACCTCCCAACGACGTTCAACATAGAAATTGCCACCAGAAGAACCGTCACCATCAGCTCTGTTCTTCGTGAGTGTACTCTCAAACTCAACAATCACGTCTTCCCGATTGATCTCATTCCGATTCAACTTGGTAGTTTTGATATCATAGTAGGCATGGATTTTCTTCGCGAAAATCGTGTTGAAGTTGTTTGTTTCGAAAAGATGATTCGTTTCTCTCTTTCTAATGATGATCAACTCTATGTCTATGGCGAAGTTTCTTCGAAGGAACTTAAACTTATGTCGTGCATCTAAGCAAGCAAGTATCCCCGAAAGGAATACATGGCTTTCTTGGCACACATCGTAGTAGCGAAGAAGGAAAAGGAAAAGAAGCCGATGGAAAAGGTACTTGTGGTTCGTGATTTTCCTAATGTCTTTCCTGACGATTTACATGGTCTACCTCCGAGTCGTGATATTGATTTTCGTATCGACCTTATTCCTGGAGCCAACGCTGTCGCTAAAGCCCCTTCTCGCCTCGCACCGTCCGAAATGCGTGAACTTTCTAGTCAACTCCATGAATTACTTGATAAAGGCTTCATACGCCCTAGCACATCCCCATAGGGCGCACCTGTCCTTTTCGTGAAAAAGAAGTATGGATCGTTCCGAATGTGCATCGATTATAGGGAACTCAATAAGCTTACTATCAAGAATCGCTATCCTTTACCTCGAATCAACGATTTATTTGATCAATTGCAGGGTGCTACATGTTTCTCTATGATCAATTTACACTCTAGCTATCATCAATTAAGAATTCAGGAGGAAGATATCCCTAAAACCGCTTTTCGTACCCACAATGGCCATTAAGAATTCGTCATTATGTCCTTTGGTTTTACCAACGCACCCGCGGTTTTCATGGATTTGATGAATCACGTGTGTAAACCCTTTCTCAACCACTTCGTAATCGTGTTTATCGATGATATCCTTATCTATTCGAAGTCGAAAGCCGAACACGCGCAACATCTTCATTTGGTACTCGAGCTTCTACAGGGGAATCGCCTCTACGCCAAGTTCTCCAAGTGTGAATTTTGGCTTGAGGAGGTTCAATTCCTCGGTCACATCGTCAATAGTCAAGGTATCCACATCGATCATGCGAAGATTGAAGCAGTTAAAAGTTGGATTACACCAAAAACCCGTCCAAAGTTCGTTCTTTTCTCGGATTGGCGGGTTATTACCGTCGATTTATCTCTGATTTCTCTAAAATCGTCGTTCCTCTTACCTCTCTAACGCATCAAGACAAGACTTTTGTTTGGGGAACCGAACAAGAGGATACCTTTCAAACTCTTAAGTATACGCTTTGCAACCTTCCTGTATTCTAGCTACCCGATGGAAGCAACGACTTTGTAGTCTATTGCGATGCCTCTAACCTAGGTCTTGGTTGTGTTCTTTTGCAACGAGACAAGGTTATCGCATATGTGTCTCATCAGCTCAAAGTCCACGAGAAAAACAACACAACCCACGATCTCAAACTAGGTGCAGTTGTTTTTGTGTTAAAGATTTGGCGACACTACCTTTATGGCACCAAGTGTATGGTCTTCACCGACCATAAGAGCCAACAACACATCTTAAACCAGAAAGAGCTGAATATGCGCCAACGCATATGGGTTGAACTTCTCAATGACTACGACTGTGAGATTCGCTACCACCCATGCAAAGCAAATGTCATTGCCGACACTCTAAGCCGACGAAGCTATTTACATAGTGTTCGTAACGTTCAAGCCCAACATGACCTCGAAGCCTCATTCGCGACGCTCAACACGCTTGTTTTCTCGAAAGCACTTTGAAGGAAGAAAGAATACTTGGAACTGAAAACTAACTAGTGAATAAACCGAATGGTATCTTTCACTATCTCGATCGCATTTGGATTCCTAGTCGTAATAATCTCTGGGAGATTTTGCTGACTGAAACCCACAAATCCCGATATTCCCTTCATCTCAGTGTCGACAAAATGTACCAGGACCTCTGTGCCAGGTATTGATGGCCTGGAATGAAGAAGGATATCGCTCTCTATGTTTCGAAATGCCTGACCTATTCGAAAGTCAAGGCTGAACACCAACGACCCTCTGGCTTACTCGAACAACCCGAGATTCCGATGTGGAAATGGGAGAGTATAACTATGGACTTTATTACGAAACTCCCTTGCACGCCATCAGGTCACGATAGCATTTGGGTTATCGTTGATCGTCTTACAAAATCCGCTTACTTCTACCAATACGAGAAGACTAAGGTTGAATGGTTAGCACGAATCTATACCGAAGAAGTCATTTGTCGACACGGGACACCTCGTGACATCATCTCTAACCGCGATGGTCGATTTACCTCGCGCCTTTGGAAAACTTTTCAATCCGCTCTCAGCACTACCCTTAATCTCAGTACCGCTTTCCATCCCCAGACCGACGGTCAGACTGAGCGTACGATTCGCACCCTTAAAGACATGCTCCGTTCGTGCGTTATAGATTTTGATGGAAATTGGGATTCGCACTTGCCTTTACTCGAATTCTCGTACAACAACAGTTATCACTCTAGCATTCAAATGGCACCATTTGAGGCATTATATGGAAGAAAATGTCAATCGCCTATTGTATGGCACGAGATCGGAGATGCGCAAATTACCGGTCCTGAGTTACTACAAGAAATGACTGACAAGATCCTCTAGATACGAGACAATCTCTAGAAAGCTCGGAGTCATCAAAAGAGTTATGCCAATAAACGCCGCAAGCCCCTAGAGTTAGAAGTTGGTGATCACTTACTCCTAAAGGTTTCACCTTGGAAGGGGGTGATCTGATTCAGCAAGAAAGGAAAGCTAGCGCCTCGATACGTTGGACCCTTTAAGATTCTGGAAAGAATTGGCAATGTGGCCTACCGACTCGAATTACCGGAGGAACTCAGCAATGTACATCCGACTTTCCACGTTTCGAACCTCAAAAAGTGCCTAGCCGAAGAAAACTTACATGTCCCTCTCGAGGATTTGCAAGTGAATGAACTCTACACTTCATGGAAAAGCCAATAGAAATCATGGACCGAGAGACCAAGAAACTTCGACGCTCTCTATAGTGAAGGTTCGTTGGGAAGGCAAATGTGGCGCCGAGTTCACTTGGGAACTCGAAAGTGATATGAAAGCTAAATACCCGCATCTTTTCGTTACCCGTGCACCTTAATTTCGGGATGAAATTCCCTAAAGTAGGGGAGGCAGTAACAACCCGACTTTCGGGTCATTACTTAGATCTATCATTTATTGCTTAATGGACTTGTACTCTCGAGATATCAATTATCGCAATGGGTTTAAACTATACTTTTGACACGCATTTTAAACGATATTTCACAAAGCTTATTCAAAACGCAGTTGTCGCATTTAACGCAGTTTACAACGCTTACTAAACGCATTTTATCGCATATTATACGCTATCGCAACGCGATCTCAACGCAAACTCGAAACGCAAATTTACATTTATGCATTTATGTGATTATGTGTTGTTTGTGTGATTATTTTTTTAAATGTTATGTGGTTATCTCATCGCAACGCTTACTCGCAACTCGCTTAAATGCAACGCAACGCTTAACACACGAAATGAAAGTTGAAAAACTAACTCGCACAACTCGACTGGTCGAATGACCATTCGATCGAATGGAAATCCGCCCGGATGACCATCCGATCAAATGGCCATCCAACCAGACATTCATCTGACCCTTTGCTCCACCGCCTTAACCTTTCTCTCTCACACTATAAATACCCGTACACTCCACTGTTCGCTGATGTGACAACTCTATCTGACCCAACTTGCTCCCAAGTCATTCTCAAGCACTTTTCTCTTGATTCAAGGCTATTTCGTAAGTATTTCTCCCTAAATCTTGTACTTCCATCATCATTACACATTTATTCATCATCTTCTCCATCAAAATCGTTGGTTTTCATCTTGAAATCACCTGATTTGGACCTCTTGAAGGTAACATCATCTTAGTTGCTTATGCAATCGATTGTGTGATGTTATCTCATCAAGATTGGTTCAGATCTAAAGGATTTCCACACTTTTCAACCAGATCTCAACAAGATTTCCACCGATTTTGACATATTTCAACACTTTTCAACAAATCTCGTCATTTCTTCAACTTTTCTTCACTTTATACTCGAAACCGAAGGGATTTGGACTCAAACTGACTTTAGACTCGTTCCATAGTCTAGAGCCAGATTGAAAACGAGTTTCCACCAGAGAGATGACCGATTCACGGGTTGAACATGAAATCTCATCAGGGACAGTTAGTCTGATCGAATGGGGTGATTCCCATCCGATCGACTGAGCTGGACTTCGTGTGGATTCCTGTTTTTTGACACGTCATCACGCCGTTTCCATTTAAACTCAAAACTTTGAACTTAGAAAACTTTTGAAGTTTCCACAAGTAACAGATCACTCAGATCATCCGACCAAGTGGCCTCCCCCTTTATGACTTTCAATACTTAATCGATTTAATGAAAACTTTAAACTACCAGCACCTGGATCGAATAGCCATCCGATCGAATGGCCATCCGTCCGGATGACCATCCGACCTTATGACTTGGCAACTATACATCACATTGTTTAAATGCTACAACGAAAACTTCAAGTTTTGAAACAATTTACAAACACACTCACTCATTCGAATGGTCAACCGTTCAGATGACCATCCGATCGAATGGGTATTCACCCGTTGGACTCACCATTCGACGCTCTGTTACGCACCGTTCAACTCTTACGCTACTGTTCTTTGCTCAAGCTGAACTCCAACGCACTCCCTTCAATCCAAGACTGTGTTTACTTGTTTAAACACGAACTGTGAGTATACTCGAACCCATTTTCTTTTAACGCACTTTGGATGTTACATACGTTCTATATCAAATCACATCGAACACACAATGCAAATATTTTTAATGCTAACTGCTCTCACATGTTATACATGACTCGATGAATGCTTGTATGTTATGTTTACACGGTGATTGTTTGCCTGACACCTTAGCAACGATAGTACTATAGTTTGGACTCAACACCTGTCATGGAGAGGGGTTGTTAAGGGCCTTACTTCACATGTTCACAGTAGTGAAAATGTGATGCGCATTCTACAACTCGCAGTCATATCGGTTGCATACGTCATTGTCGATAGCTTACTTGATTCACATTTCTACATGTTACATGCTGGTTATGCGTAAACGCTTTCGCTATACTAAATGCTATGCAAACTTGTGTACTCACCTTTACACTCTATGTATTGACTTTATTTTAAAGTATGTGACAGGTTGATAGGATGCTTGTTCTACTGTGACGAATCAAGTAGGAAGTCTAGAAACTTCATTAAGTAAATCTGAGTTGTCGGAACAGTTATTTATTTTTGAGACTATTATTTGTAATGACAGTTATTGCTTGATCTGTTAGTAGTATGGGATATTAGCTTTAAAGATTTGGTAATTTAATAGTTGTTGTGGATTCTCTTGAACAATCTGTTTCGCTCAGTGCCACACCGCGATGATTCCGCCATCGGTTCGGGTGTGACATAAGTATTGAAACCGCATTACACACCGGCATCCCCGTATACCCCTTTTCTTGGTGAGAGTTTGTGCCACTTAGTTTAATTGTTAGAAATATTTTCTTTGATGAGAGTGGCAATGGGTGGGGGTGCATTAGAACTTGTGCTTGAATTCAGTTTGAGGCCTTAGCTTGATATGTATGTGAAAAGGATAAAGGCATTTAGGTAGCCTCGTCATGGTGTGTGCGAGTGGGGGATTTGGGCGGTTGGACCTCATAAATTATATATATATATATATATATATATATATATATATATATATATATATATGAGCATGGTAGTGAGAGGGGCGAGGGTTTGGACTTTAGTAGCCCATTTGAGCTTTAAGTCGATCAATTGTAACCCGTGCCTAGTTTCTCTTAAAAAAACTTTTACCCGTATTTAACCCGGTCCATTAGTTTTATCATATTGCTTTAGTATGTTTGTTGTTATGTTTATTTAAGTTGTTTAAAAAAAATGAATGAAAATAAAAAAAGAAAAAAACAGAGAAAAAGCAATGAAAAATGAATGAGATAGTTTGTATATAGTTGTTTATGTTTTGTTTAGTTAGAAATAAAAAGTTCGGGTTGAATCGTTAGCTACTTTGCATATATATTTCCATTTCCTACCCATTTTCCTTACCACGTTACAACCTCTAAGTCCCTTTGATTCACGTGCATGTTTAGCAAATTATTTAAGCGAAGGACCGATTTAACTACAAGCTTATTGTTGTGCAACCACCCATTTGCTTTAAGTGTGATCTAGCTTATCTTTGCTAGTTATTACTTGTCACCGAGAGGAGAGGTATTGTGAGGGGTGTGTTATGCGTGGTTTTAAGAAACAGTTAGTAAATGAGGACATTTGGTTGCTTGGTTTGTATTTGATCGCTTGAGTAAATTGTGTTCTGTTGAACAGGGTCCTTGGGACAAGCAACGGTTAAGTGTGGAGATGTGATGGGTGGTCCGTAGGACAACACTTAAATGCGATAAAAAGATAAATATCTCATGCTTAATTCGGTTAATTATTAGAATGTGATAACTACGGTATGATTGGCTTTGAAGGTGCAAACAGGCATAAAGAGGTGGTCTTAAAGTGCTTACATAGGAGCTGGTACCTGGCGGAAACAATAAGGAGACATGAAGTGTTGAAAGGAATTCAAAGGAAACAAAACCAGCCTATGGCGTCCGCCGTAGGTTACGGTGGTCTCTGAAGATAAATTGTTGCCGTAGTCCAGACCTGGTCCACTGTAGGACTTTTAGTGGCACCGTAGCCTACGGCGTCCACCGTAGGTTACGGTGGTCTGCAACGAGAATTTTGTAACTGCCCTATTTTAATGTGTTTTAAGAGGTCTTTTCGTGTCCAGTCATTCCCAACCGTTTCCACAACAGTTCTCAGGCGATTTTAGGCATTCTTTCTTGGTTCTAAACAATTTTTGGGTGTTTCTGATTCACATGAACATTGATATTTGTTTGATGATGATTTACCAAGGCATGAGTGGCTAAACTTATGGTGATCATCCTACGTTGAAGGTTTGTTTAAGACATTTGTGTTCTTGTTCGTATTTCTAGAATAATAGACCTACAATATTTGTTTGTTTATTATGGCGTGTTGATATTTGTTTGTAAATTGTTAATTTATATTTCGATCATAGTCTAAACCATACGTTCTTGGGGCCATTGGCAATCGAGATATCATGGGAGGGATCCGGGTTGGATATTGATTAATTGGTCATCGGGTAACAACCTCGCATTCTTGTAATCCGAGTACTTAGTTCCCTTTTATCACAAACAAGTAACTACATATGAGCCATGCCTATGTGGTTCTTTCTAGTTGAATTTGAACATGAATGTCAATTGAAACCGGAAACCTAGGATGGTCATTTGTTCCTAAACTGTTTACAAAACCAATTTTTAATTTGCAATTTAAGTAGTTCATCTTAGTTCTTAAAATCAAACAACCAAATCATTGAAATTACTTTTCTGCATTTTAGTTTAATCTAGTTAATTTGTAAACCATGTAGATAACACAAACTCCTTGTGTTCGATACCCACTTACCGCTAGCTATTAGTAGTAATTGGATTAAATTTGATTGAGACTTCGACCTCATGTCAATAGCGAAAACGTATTCAACCACAAACAATCAATCACATGCGAAATCTTTGGTTGATGCTACTGGATGTTAATCAAGCTAAACACGATGTCAATATAATGTTTGTTTTGATTTCCAAATGGATAGTTTCAGTACAATGATCAGAGATAGTTTCAAATAGTTAGACAAAACATTGACCATCACAAACAAGGTTACCATTGTAACACCCCAACCCGGATGGGTTGACGTGTCACTATAAAGTGGATCATAACAGAAGTCATAATTCCATTAATTAACGTTAGGCTTACATTTCAAAATAAGGTTCATAGCCCTAAGGCCGAAAATACATATTTATTTTATAAAAGTGATAAACATCTTCGGTTAGCATCCTAGGGTTTTATTCTTCACTCTTCACCCCGCCCAAAGTAACCTATGAACCTGTAGTGAAATGAAATATACGGAATGAGCCAAATGCCTAGTACGGAATAATAGGCTCAAACAGTAAACAAATAAACGACTGAAATGATATCACTGACAAGAAGCACAACACAACAAAATGTGACACCTGGGTCACTGCGACCATCAAACAAATACCAAGCCAATGAAATATTGTATTTCATACTTGGGATCTGTATAAATATGTGTATCTTTTGCACATATCAACTCTTGTTCGATTTCAAGCTCTAAATCGCTTTGTAGAAGGTTATATGCGCGCTGATGCGTAAATATAACCAGTTTAATGCAACGAACACTCCGGAATAGTGAAATAGGCTTAACATACCTTAAATAACCTTTACATAACTTAGAAATAAGTTTTGAAGGCTTTGGTATGGCAAAATCAAGTTAAATCGCTTACAGGGACTAAACTTGACAAACTGTGAAAGTATGCCAATTTGAACTGTAACGAACATTCCGGAACATGGACATAAGTTAAACACACCTTAAATATCCTTTATATAGCTTAGAAATAGGCTTTGAGGGGTTCGGTGTGCAAAAATAAACTATTGGGTCATTCAGGGACTAAAAGCGTCAAAAAGTGCACAAGTTTGCACTTTCGCGCATAACTTACATTCTGAATACATCCGGACATTCAAAAATTTATGTGAGCACTAAAATATTTTATTTTAGTTTTTGGCATAAGAAAAATCCATCCGTCACGCCATTTGGATCGTTTTTCGCGCTTATGCGCATTCCGTCGTAATTAAGCGAACATCGCGATCGCACGGCCAAACGAACCGACACCCGAGATATTTTTGAGCACATTTTAAGTTCCCTACACTTTAAATTCATTTTAGAGCTTTGAAATGGGGTTAACGGTCCTTAAACATGTCAGAAATAGCTCAAAACACTAACAGGGACCAAAAGTGTAATTCTGTGAAAGTAGGTCCTTGCGCACCTCAACACTCTGAGTATTACGGTGCGCAAGCAGGGGTCAGATGCAGAAACTTGTTTTTAACAGCCTGTTTCCATCCTTTAAACCCTCCAAAGGCCAATGCCACTTGTCAATAACTTGTGGTGGGGGCAAAATGAGCTACCATAACATTCCTACAAGTGTACGGGTGAGATCAAGGCACGTTATTCGATAAACGATCCTAACGGTTGTCCATTTACTATAAATACCCACCTCAACTTCACTCATTCCTCACAAATCTGATCAAAAGTGCTCTAAGTTGAAGCAAATCACTTCATACCTGAGCTACTTGATCAAGATTTACTAGCGGGGACCCTTTGTAAGTGTTCCTTCGTTCTTTTATCGCTTTTCTAGTCCGAAGGTCGAACTATGTTTGACTTTCTGCATTGACCAGTTTATGGTCGATGCAAATTTCGTTTGAACTTCATAACGTGAGCGTGATCACGATGGTTCTAGTCCTTAGTGACTATACCTACTGATTACCACGTTATCTAGGCTCAATGACGAGTCGTAGTTTCGGACAAAATGCGTGTTATTGCGTATTTTGTAACCAAACTACTCTTAGGTATCAAAATCGTTTGTTTTGATACCAAACCTGTTTTCTAAACTTAGTTAAGCATGTTTTAACATGCTTAGCTCGTGACTTTTAGTTTAGTGCTTATATAGGGTCGTAAGGTAAGCGATATAAACAATCGCTTATACTTTCGAACCCGACATGTTTGGTCGATCATTAGGATCTGACCAAACACATTAGGTGACCATAGTAGGTAGGGAATAACCTTCCGAGGTTATACCTTATGGTCACAACGTTTAAGTAGTTGTATGATAGGTAGTTTATATGCCTTAGGTAAATTACCAAAATACCCCTTTGATGCCAAAATTCATTATAAACATATGTGACATAACTTTTGACATCTAAACTGATTTGGCAACAATATTAGGCATGTTAAGGCATATTCTACTTGTCATAGGACTAGTTAGGCGGTCCGAACACGTTTCATGCGAACGACGCGTTAAAGTAGCATAAGCTACCTAAACGGGTCGTGATGGGTCGTAAGCACTTAGGTTAGGTTTCATTTAGTATGTAGGCTTTGTTAAACCATATGAGACGAGTCTCCATACTCGTTTGGTTTACGAACCCTCATTCTATCTAATCCTCCGACTTAGGTCCGGTTTATTAACATAGTTACCTATATTAGGTGCCGTTTGATATCCGTGATCTCTAGCATTGTTTGGTTGTCACTCAAGGACTACTGAGCAATCTCAAGTGAGTACATAGACCCCTCTTTTACTGTTTTCCAAACTGTTTTGGGGTGAAACACATGTGCCTACTTGTTACTTTCATGCTTTCCCGTTTTCACATCATATTCTTGCTATGTTTATTAGTACATTTATAGTACATGATTTCAATACATTTTATGCTATGTATGCCCATTGTGTGCATACTTACTACATCACTTTACAATACATTTTATGCTATGTATGCCCATTGTGTGCATACTTAGTACATCACTTTACAATACACTTTTATGCTATGTATGCCCATTGTGTGCATACTTAGTACATCACTTTACAATACATTTCATGCTATGTACGCCCATTGTGTGCATACTTAGTACATTGTTTTACATTACACTTATGCTATGTATGTCCATTACGTGCATACTTAGTACATTGTTTTACATTGCATTTCTGTTGCATATGCTCATCCAGCATATGAACACATTATACTATATTTTGAACCGTTGTAACCATTTGACTATGTGAACCGTCGTAACCCTTTGATTATATGAACCGTTTGTAACTATTGAACCGTGTGAAGCAGTTGTATCTGTTGACATGATTTACATTTGACAATAGACATTTGACTATACATAAACATTTCTACAATTGTTAAACATTTTACTTTGGTGGTTTGGTTTGAGTAAGAAATTTAAGTAACGAGGCGTATGTAATATGATACAAGCACGGTGGATACGCCGCTGGTACTTCCTATATATAAGTGTGTGTATGGTATTACATATCGTAGCGTTATTTGAATCATGTCAATTTGAGACATATAACATTTTATACAAATAACATACTTTTCACAAGACATTGTTTTACAAACAACGTATCTTATACAAACTCATTTTACTTGGTTATTCATTTAACCATACATTATTCTCTTATTTATACATATCATCTGATCTTATCGTTTTTCAAATGATTTACAAGACAAAGCAAATTACAAGGTTCATGACTAAACATTTTCTCAAACATAAGTCATGAATTCTGTTTTCACAAAACCTATGTATCTCACAGGCATTTTTATGCTGACGTACCTATTTTCACATGTGTTTTCAGGAGATGATGCATAGGACTTATCAAGACATACTTAGGCTGACCTGTGCCTTAGTGACTTAAAACGAGACAAGAACTAGTTAATTTATGTTATGTACTCTTTGGTTCTTGTTTAAAACAATGTAAACTTTCATGTTTGATTAATAAAACAAAAATTCAATTGCCATGGATTTGAAAGAATTAATTCTGTTACAACACTCCACGACGTTTCCGCCACGTTTGGTTGTTCCACGTGGTCGGGGTGCGACACAAAACATAACATATAACTGAACTGAATCATATCATATGGATGTACCCAAAAGCTAAACAGAGGTGACAGCCACAAAATCTGTCACATGAGACGGAGCGGGTTGGCCTACCCGACATCCATCTCCAGAAACATACCTAGGATATATCCATACACCACCTAGTCGCTATGTACCATACTTGTACCTAGGGACGCCGTGAACTGATAACTCCGTCACAGGAGGAGCTGGAGAGCTTAGGGTAGCAGATCTCAGAGAATCAGAAATATATATAACACTAACATTAACAGGTATATAAGTATCGGAACATGCGAAAATGAGCACAATATAATCATAAACTTATCGCATGTTGTCAAGCTGAATAAAAATTTTAATCGGAGTAAGAAATGAACAGATGGTCAATTGAATCGATGCTCAAAGACGTTGAAGTTTTCAAGATAAATATATATATATATATATATATATATACACACATACATATATTATAAATAAGGGTTTATAGCAAACGAACCAGATAACAGAGGGAGAGGGTTAAGGATCCGTACCTTGTTTCTTGATTGTTGTCTAAACTTGTCAAAGCGTGTTCATATAAACCTACATCATGTCCATATATTTTATAAGGTTCTGCCCGTACATAAACAGTATATATGTAATTTGTTTGTTTAATTCATGTCTAGTTTAAAACCTCAAGTTTGTCTTAAGTAATCATGAATTAGTTTTGCATAGATTAAAGATTAATGTTTAAATAAAATAGAAGTTAATTAAAAATCAATGTTAGTTGCAAGATTTGAACTTGTGACTTAAAGGTTGTAAGAAAAAAAGGTTTTAACTAGTGAGCCACTTAATCCCTTATATTTGTCTTGTAAATCTCATTATTTAAATTAGAAATCTGATGTTAATGATTATAAAATCGTATAAAAATATTGTCATCAACAAGGTTTGAACTCCAGACCTCTAGCTTCTATGTCCTAAGGCTTAACCAGTTGGATTTCACCACTTTCTGATGAATATTTTTGTCACACCCCCAAAATCCACCATGCGGAGTATCACCGCTTGGAGGCGTGACGTGACCAGGATCGAGCCACCAATCATATTGAACATCGTAATTAAGTAAATAAGACTAACCACGATACGATTGGTGACCAAAGCTTGTTAACCATGTTTAGTTTAAACAGCGGAAGCATAAAGGTAAATCCAAAAGCATAAGTCCATAGTTTATAAGTTAAAGTTCATAACGCAAGTTTAATGAGTTCATAAGGATTTAAATAATAAGCACGGAACATGACAGTCCGTACACCACAACGACTCCTTCCTCGTGCAAGCTCCAAGCGTTTAGCGACTTGTAAGGCATGTAACAACGAGTCAACAATAAAGTTGAGTGAGTTCACGTTTGGTTGTTTAGTTTTAAGTTGTTTCTGAAAAAACGTGGTTTGACTTTCGTTGGCTAAATTGCCGTGGGGGTTACCCCGTAGTTGAAAGTATGTTTAACCAGTTCCTTTTTCATTACCCAAACCATAACCATAATCAGTGGGGGCTTTCCCCGTGTGAACTACTAGACGGTATGATATCGACTACTACGCAAATAAGTTGTGCCCTATATCAGTGTCTATCATCACTGATAGTCTGCCATAGTCCATTAGTACACGCCCGTCCGACCGGCACGGTGTGAGGTTTGTTAAACCTAATAGCGCTATTAACTAATGACACGCTCGCCATTGGCCTCGGCGATTAATTCGATATAATGAAGAGGGACTTATTGATAGAGTTTTGTCTAGCTAGTTTTTAAGGTTGTTGTCCTACACCAGGAGGACGAACGTATGTATTCTTCACCCGGAGAATTCGTAGGATTAATAATGGCATCCTATCTATGGAGGATGGCCGTACATATCTTCCCAAGGGGATATGTAGATTGAGTTTTAAATTCTTTAACCCATTCCCAAACCACCGGGAATCCCATGCCTTGTAGAAAGTGTGAACTCACCTCGGTTTGCTCGGTTAGATTCTCAAATATAGCTAACAGTCAAGGTCGGTCAATCACGTCCTAATATGATTACCAGTTAGTCATTTAGTGATTTTTAAATAGAGCACAAAGTTCCTACACGTATCTATCACATAGCATGCATTACTTTAACTGTTTATGCCCATATATACTTCCCATCCATTCCCCACTCATAAGCAAACATATGATAATGCACATAACACATATAACAAGTTAGATCATTCACAGATAGGATACTCGACATTTAGACACGCAAATTACATCTTATGTCGTTTCAGCTTAAATGTTCAAAACCGGGCTGTTTTCGGACATTTTAATAAAATAGTTAACTTATTCCAAAAATTCCCAAATTTTTACAAAATGTCTTAAACGTTCTGTTGGTGCACGAAATGTTTGTTGACTTCGTTTACATCAAGTCTTAGGTCAAGATAGTTACATAGGGTCTTGAAAGTCAAAATTAGGTTTAATGATGTAATTTCGCTTATGTGTACATAGGTTAGTAGGTGATTTCGCTTATTTGTACACTAGGGTTTCGCTCATAGGGTTCTTAGGGGGTTTCGCTTATAAGTACATATGGGGTTTCGCTTATATGGCAGTCCATATAAGCGAAATCAGCTGCAATTATAAATACCCCGTGTGTGATTCTCATTTGTAACCTTTGGAGTGAAACCTATACATGCTTGTGGTGTCGAAACTCTGTTAATTTGTAATCAGAAAGCATTAATAGAGAAGAATTTGAAAGAGAAAAGTTGTTGTTACTTTGTTTACACTGATTCCGCCTTTGTACACAAAGATGAACTACCTTGACTGACTTTTCACGCTCGCAAAACGGACCAACAAGTGGTATCAGAGCTTCAGGACGAGGAGTTCATACTACTACAGCTGATTCGATCAAATTCTCTTACTTCTACTCACTTTCTCTTATACTTTTTCGATTTAAACTGGTTCCTACGGTTGAAATGGCCTAAAATTCAAGTATAACGTGTAAAACATACGATTAACAAACCCTAGAAAGATTCAGGTTAAAATTCGGACTAAAACATGGTGAAAATTGACTAAAACCTGATTTCGCATATTCGGACATCGAAATTACTATTCCGCTCATACGGACATTACTATTTCGCTTTTACGAACCTGATAGTTTCGCTCATACGGACGTATAGTTTCGCTCATACGAACCATAAGGTTCCACTTATTCGTACATTGTGGTTTCACTTATTCGTACATTGTGGTTCCGCTTATTCGTACATTGTGGTTCCACTTATTCGTACATTGTGGTTCTGCTTATTCGTACATTGTGGTTCCGCTTATTTGTACATTGTGGTTCCGCTTATTCGTACATTGATAGTTCCACTTATTCGGACACTGATAGTTCCACTTATTCGGACACTGATAGTTTAGCTTATACGGACACTTTAAGTCTGATTTCGTTTGTTTGTCACGTTTCTTGTATAGTTTGGTTTCAAAATTTCCCAGAAAATCAAAATTAAAACATATTTTGATTTTAGGGGGAGAAATTTAAAAAAAAAATAATAGAAAATTTGAAAATGCCAAAAACATTGAAAAAGCAAAAATGAGTTTTGTTGTGAAAAAAAGGAAATGATAGTAAATCAGTGAACTATCACAGCATGCTAAAGATATGAAATGTCAAATGTGATAAACGGTTTCACTGATGATGTGTCGATAGGTTTTCCCACATTCAGTAGATTGTGACGAGATATAAACCTAAATTCAAACTTGCTTATATTGTGGGTAACATCTCTTGGATATATGGGTAACCCCCGAAATCTTGTTTGAAGGATTCCTTTTTCTGATATACTAGGTTTTTATACTCAGTGATATCTGGGGTATTATTCCGGGACTTCTGCTGAATGGAAGTTTTGACCTAGTCCTTGAATAATACATTCTGCAATGCTTGAAACATAGCATCACCCTCAGCATATATGATAAGACAATAAAATTGCTTAGCAATACTATTGTAAAAAAGATCCTCTAAAGTGGACACACCCACAAGTTGAGTCATGATCTCTCTGCTGAACGATGGTTCTGACCTGATGTAACATCTGTGCTTGTAATCATTGTGAACAGTACAATTATCAATAAAACAATGTAATTTGATCCCAATGTTTGTTTGGTTGTGTTTTACATTTTTCATGTTTTGACTTTTATCCAATTTCAAACTCTATATCACTTTCTGGAGAGTTATACGCAAACTGGTGCGTAAACATACTTAGTTTAATGAGACAAATACTCCGGAACATCAACATATACTTAACATACCTTAAATAACCCTTACATAACTTAGAAATAAGTTTTGAAGGCTTTGGTGTGGCAAAAATGAGCTAAATCGCCTACAGGGACTAAACTTGACAAACTGCGAAAGTATGCCAATTTGAACAGTAACGAACATTCCGGAGCATGAACATAAGTTAAACATACCATAAATATCCTCTACATGGCTTAGAAATAGGCTTTGAGGTGTCCGGTGTGCTAAAATAAACTTTTGGGACATTCAGGGACTAAAAGCGTCAAAAAGTGCACAAGTTTGCATTTTCGCGCATAACTTACGTTCTGAATACATTCGGACATCCAAAAATTTATGTAAGCATCAAAATATTTTATTTTAGTGTTTGGCATGAGAAAAATCCATTCGTCACGCCATTTGGATCGTTTTTCGCGCTTATGCGCATTCCGTCGTAATTAACCGAACATCGCAACCGTACGGCTAAACGAACCGACATCCGAGATATTTTTGAGCACATTTTAAGTTCCCTATACTTTAACTTCATTTTTGAGCCTTGAAATGAGGTTAACGGGGTTCAAACACATCGAAAATAGCTTAAACGGGCTGCAGGGACCAAAACTGTAATTCTGCCAAAATATTTGTTGCGCACCGCAACAAATATTTGTTACGGTGCGCAAGCAGGGGTCAGTTATGCATAAACTCGTTTTCTCAGCAGTTAACAGCCTTTAACCCCTCCGAAGGGCCAAGGACAAGTGTCAAACTCTTGTGGTGGAGCAATATCAGTTACCACAACATTGTGACAAGTGTACGGGCTAGATCATTCCCTCTTCTCCAAGAAACGATCCTAACGGTGGACCGAAATCTATAAATACCCATCACATTTCACTTCATTTCTCACAAGAATCTGATCATTTGTGCTCTAAGTTGAAACCTTTGTTTCATACCTGAGCTATTTTGATCTAGATTAGCATTCGGGGACCCTTCGTAAGTGTTCCTTCGTTCTTTTATTGCTTTTCGAGTCCGAAAGTCAAAACTTTGTTTGACTTTCTGCATTGACCAGTTTATGGTCGATGCGAAGTTCGTTTGAACTTCATAACGTGAGCGTGATCACGATGGTTATAGTCCCTAGTGACTATACCTACTGATTACCACGTTATCTAGGCTCAGTGACGAGCCGTAGTTTCGGCCAGAATACGTATTCTTGCGTATTTTGTAACCAAACTACTTATGGGTATCAAAACCGTTTGTTTTGATACCAAACCTATTTTCTAAACTTAGTTAAGCATGTTTTAACATGCTTAGCTCGTCACTTTTAGTTTAGTGCTTATATAGGGTCGTAAGGTAAGCGATCTAAACAATCGCTTATACTTTCGAACTCGAACCGTTTGGTCGATCATTAGGATCCGACCAAGCACATTAGATGACCATAGCATATAGGGAATAACCTTCCAAGGTTATACCTTATGGTCGCTTCGTTTAAGTAGTTGTATGATAGGTAGTTTATATGCCTTAGGTAAATTACCAAAATGCCCTTTTGACGCCAAAATTCATTTTAAGCATATATAACATAAATTTTGACATCTAAACTGATTTGACAACCATATTAGACATGTTAAGGCATATATTACTTGTCATAGGACTAGTTAGGCGTTCCGAACGCGTTTTACGCGAACGACGCGTTAAAGTAGCATAAGCTACCTAAACGGGTCGTAATGGGTCATAAGCACTTAGGTTAGGTTTCATTTAGTATGTAGGCTTTGTTAAACCATACTACATGAGTTTCCATACTCGTTTGGTTTACGAACCCTCGTTCTATCCGATCCTCCGATTTAGGTCCGGATTATTAATGTAGTTACCTATATTAGGTGCCGTTTGATATTCCGAGATCTCTAGCATTGCTTGGTGGTTATCTTAAAACTCCTGAACAATCTCAAGTGAGTACATAGACCCCTCTTTTACTGTTTTCAAACTGTTTTGGGGTGGAACACATGTGCCTACTTGTTACTTTCGTGCTTTCCTGTTTTCACATCATATACATGCTATGTTTGTTAGTACATTATAGTACATGATTTCATTACATTTCATGCTATGTATGTCCATTATGTGCATACTTAGTACATTGTTTTACATTACATTTCTGCTATGTATGTTGACTGATAGCATGCTAGCACATTGATTTACATGACTTTTCTGCTTTGTATGTTAACTTAGCATACTTAGTACGTTGTTTTCATATAACATGTTCACTTTTGCTATGACATTTGGTTTGCACAAACGAGACTATTATACGTTCATTAACATTAGCTACGTCGCTCGGTAGTAAGTACTGGTACCATAGGACTTGACAAATCCCATTCCTGACATCCCGGGTTTGTTTGGATGTAAGGAATTACTGAATCCGAAAACATTTCTTTTGATAACCTTGAATGAAAGGGTTATCCGACTGTCTCAAGGCTTGAATGTATGCGTTAACTTACCACATAAATGTTTGTATCAATGTAACATGCATTACTTTACAAAACATAACTTTTTGATATATTCAAATTACTTTGTTTTGTACATTTCTACATTTGGACTATTTGACAATACTTTACTTACAAGACATAACATTTGTTACAAATTACTTGACTACTCTTGGACTTATAAACATTTGACATGGCTTATATAAGGACTTTTGACTATTGGTTTAAACATAGACTTTATACATTGGTGGTTTGTTTAAGCGATTTAAGTAACGAGGCGTGTGTAATATGATACAAGCATGGTGGATACGCCGCTAGTACTTCCTATATATAAGTGTTTGTATAGTATTACATATTGTAGCATTATTTAAACCATTTCAATTTGGACATATGACATTTTATACAAATAACATACTTTTCACAAGACATTGTTTTACAAAACAACTTATCTTATACAAACTCATTTTACTTGGTTATTTATTTAACCATACTTTATGGTCTTATTTATACATATCATCTGATCTTATCGTTTTTCAAATGATTTACAAGACTAAACAATTTACAAGGTTCATGACTAAACATTTTCTTAAACTTAAGTCATGAATCCTATTTTCACAAACCTATGTATCTCACAGGCATTTTTATGCTGACGTACCTATTTTCACATGTGTTTTCAGGAGCTTTTCCGTAGGATGATGATCGTGACACTAGGGCGGACCTGTGCCTTAGAGACATAAAACGATGATAGACTTTGTTTAATTATGTTATAAACTCTGTATTTCCTGTGTTAAGACAATGTAACTCTTGTTTAATAAATAAAATACAACTTTGTATGCCGTGGTTATGAAACAATTAATTCTGTTACAACACTCCCCAACGTTTTCCGCCACGTCTTGTATGTTATACGTGGTCGGGGTGTGACAGAAGAGTTGGTATCAGAGCCAATGGTTATAGGGAATTAGGTTATTAGTAATGCTTTGACCTAGACTATAACCTTTCTAGGACCCTAACACAAGTTATCTTGTGTTTAGATCTTAAAACATGTACATCACCTATCCTTAGGTGATTATCAAAACAAGAAACCAAATTTTTCGAAACGATTTTTGAAAAACAATCTTCTGTTTTTGAATGATTTATTACAAGGTTTTGAACCCTCTTTTGTAAGGTTTTGAACCCTTCCAGTTTGACTAAATTTTTGGCCTTGTGCCTTCAAATTTTCAAAATCTCGTCAACGTTTTGGGTTTTAAATAATGTGAACACGTGCAAACTGGAAGAGTGAATGCCTGTATTCTGGGTTTTCTGTCTAGGCAAGCACTTCTTATACATCTCATCAGACGCGAGACCAGTTGTGCTTACCTGGGAATTCTTGGGATGAGTGTTCACTTATAGGCGAGCATGTCTTCGTGATACATTATTTTTTATCCATTTACTTTGATTAGTCACTGTGCGTCATTTGTTTGCTTGGTAATGCGGACAAATGACCACCATCTTTGCTTTTGTTAATTTTGTTTCATCTCATTCTTTTCACCCAATCATCTCACTCGTTTCCTTTCATGTTTTCCTCTTTTAGAATGCCTCCTCGACGCGAAAACCAAATAGCGACTGCCGAACTGGCAGAAATCATTGCGCAGCAGATGGCTGCTCAATTCCCAAATCTCTTTGCTCAATGGCAACAAGCCAACAACAACAACAATGCTCCATGCAAATACAAGGATTTTAACTCGGCTAAACCACTCAAGTTTAGTGGTTTTGAAGGAGCGACTGGGCTTCTTCAATGGTTCGAGAGCATTGAGAATACTTTCCGCCACGTGCAGTGTCCGGATAATCGCAAGGTCGAGTTTTCTTCGAGCGTGTTTCAGAAGAGGGCTCTCACATGGTGGAATGGGGTTATGAGAGATCAGGGTGCAGAAGTTGCTCTAGCGCAAACTTGGGCTGAACTTAGGGCCCTTATGATGAGGGAATTATGTCCTCGTTATGAACAGCGAGCGTTGGAGAAAGAGTTTGAGGACTTGAAACAAGACAGTGGCGAGCACAGGGCTTATACTGATAGGTTTGAAGAGTTGAGTCTGCTTTGCCCAACTATGGTTACCCCACTCGACAAGGCTATTGAAAGGTACATCGACGGCCTACCTGACTCAGTACAAGACATCATTACTGGTAGTAACCCTGCCACACTCCGTCAGGCGATCGAGTTATCAGCGACATTGACTGAGTCGCAGGTTCGAAAGGGGAAGCTGCACAAAAAGGGTGACAAGGGTAAGAAGCAGGTGTCTGATAAGGAAGATAGCAAGAAAGGTCAAAACAAGAAGGGAAAGAATTCTGGAGGGTCTAGGAAGCGGAAGGCTTCCCAAAACTATGCTGTTACTGCACAGGCTCAGGCTGCACCAAATCAGCCTACGCAACCACTAGCCAAGAAGCCTTATCTTGGCAATGCACCTTTGTGCAACAGGTGTAACGGCCATCATCAACCACACCTCCAGTGCCGACAGTGCACCAACTGCGGAAGGCCTGGTCACCTTGCTGTCACCTGCCGCATTCCTGTTAACTAGAACCAGGCAGTTCAGAACCAAGCACAACAAGTTGCTCAGCCTCTTGCTCAGCAACAGGGTCAAGCTGCACGACCTCATTTTCCTCCTGGTTCGTGCTACAATTGTGGGGATCTGACCCACTACAGGAACCGGTGCCCAAGGCTAGTCAACCAAAATCAGAATCAGAACCAAAATCAGGCTCAGGCTCGAGGGCGAGCTTTTAACTTGAATGCCCAAGAGGCACAGGCGGACGATAATGTGGTGAACGGTACGTTCTTTATTAATAATCAGCCTGCATCTGTTCTTTTTTATTCGGGTGCCGACAAGAGTTTTGTGTCATTGTCTTTTGAGCCATTACTTCGCGTGTCTAGAACAAAACTAGGTAAACCTTTGACAGTAGAAGTTGCTAGTGGTGAACCCATTGTTCTTGATTCTGTTCTTCACAACTGCCAGTTGAACCTTAACGATCATCTTTTTCCTATTAACCTCATGCCTATGCAACTTGGAAGCTTCGACGTCATTGTGGGTATGGATTGGTTATCCAAGCATCACGCTGAGATAGTTTGTTCCGAGAAGATTGTTCGTGTGCCGCTTTCGACAGGCGAGATCCTACAGGTTCAAGGTGAGAAACCTACCGGTGGTCTCAAACTCATGTCTTGTTTTAAAGCTCGGAAGTATCTGCGGAAGAACTATGTGGCTTTCTTAGCACATGTTACAGCAGATAAAGGCAAGGGTAAGTCTATTTCAGATATTCCTGTCGTTCGGGATTATTCTGAAGTTTTCCCTGAAGAGTTACCTGGTCTACCTCCAGCACGCCAAGTCGAGTTCCGCATTGATCTCGTACCTGGTGCAAATCCTATTGCCAGAGCTCCATACCGTCTTGCACCGTCTGAGATGCAAGAGTTGTCTAAGCAGCTTCAGGAACTCTCTGACAAAGGTTTTATCCGTCCTAGCTTTTCACCCTGGGGTGCTCCCGTTCTTTTTGTCAAGAAGAAGGATGGATCTTTTAGGATGTGTATCGATTATCGTGAGCTTAACAAGCTTACCATCAAGAATCGATATCCCCTACCTCGCATAGACGATCTCTTTGATCAGTTACAGGGCGCTTCTTATTTTTCGAAGATCGATCTGCGATCTGGATATCATCAACTTCGTGTGCATGAGGAAGATATTCCCAAGACAGCGTTCCGTACTCGTTATGGGCATTATGAATTCACAGTCATGCCATTCGGTTTGACTAATGCTCCTGCTGTTTTCATGGACTTAATGAATAGGGTCTGCAAACCTTATTTGGATCAGTTCGTCATTGTTTTTATTGACGACTTCTTGATTTATTCTAAGACGCGAGCTGATCACGAGCAACATCTTCGTCTTACTCTGGAACTCCTAAAGAAAGAGCAACTTTTCGCCAAATTCTCCAAGTGTGAATTCTGGCTTAAAAAAGTTCAATTTTTTGGGCATATCATCAACGAACAAGGTATCCATGTAGATCCCTCCAAGATCAGTGCGATTAAGGATTGGGATACGCCTACTACTCCCACTGAGGTTCATTCTTTTCTTGGTCTGGCGGGTTATTACCGCCGCTTCATTGAGAACTTCTCAAAGATTGCAGTTCCTTTAACTGCTTTAACTCAGAAGAACAAGCCCTTTGATTGGGGATTCAAACAAGAGGAAGCTTTTCAAAACTTGAAGCAGAAGCTTTGTGACGCGCCTGTTCTAACTTTGCCTGAGGGCAATGATGATTTCGTTGTTTATTGCGATGCATCTAAACTGGGTCTTGGCTGTGTTCTTATGCAAAGGAACAAAGTCATAGCATATGCATCGAGGCAGTTGAAGATACATGAGAAGAACTACACCACTCATGATCTTGAGTTGGGTGCAGTTGTTTTCGCTCTAAAGATCTGGAGACACTATTTGTACGGTACAAAATGTGTGGTTTTCACGGACCACAAAAGTCTTCAGCATATCTTCAACCAAAAGGAACTCAACATGAGGCAACGACGTTGGGTTGAGCTTTTAAACGACTATGACTGCGAAATTCGCTACCATCCTGGTAAGGCGAATGTCGTAGCTGATGCATTGAGTCGTAAGGAACGTACTAAGCTTCATTGTGTACGTGTTCAATCTGTTATTCAAGCTCAATCCGATATCCAAGCACGCATTTCTCAGGCTCAACAATCTTGTGTTTCACAAGGTTTAATGGATAAGGAATTTCCCTATCACATAACGCCTGCTTTGGAACTGAAGGACAATGGATCGTATTACTTCATGGACCGTTTGTGGGTCCCAAGCCAGGATGATCTTCGTACCTTTCTTATGGATGAAGCCCATAAGTCGCGTTATTCTATTCATCCGGGCTCAGATAAGATGTATAAGGATCTTCGTATTCATTATTGGTGGCCTGGTATGAAGAAAGACATTGCCTTTTACGTATCAAAATGCCTTACTTGTCTTAAGGTTAAGGCTGAACATCAGCGTCCTTCTGGTTTATTGGAGCAACCAGAGATCCCGGTTTGGAAATGGGAAAACATTACTATGGATCTCATCACCAAACTTCCACGCACAAAGAAAGGTCATGATGCCATCTGGGTAGTTGTTGATCGTCTTACTAAATCAGCGCATTTCTTGCCAATCCGCGAGGATTTTCCTGCTGACAGACTTGCACAAATCTATGTGGATGAAATTGTGGCTCGACATGGTGTTCCTTTGAACATCATTTCTGACAGAGATGCTCGTTTCACGTCTCATTTTTGGAGAACCATGCAATCTGCTATGGGGACCCAACTTAATCTGAGCACGGCTTATCATCCGCAAACGGATGGTCAATCTGAAAGAACAATCCAGACTTTGGAGGATATGCTTAGAGCTTGTGTGATCGATTTTGGTGGTAGTTGGGATTCACATCTTAAGTTGATTGAATTCTCCTACAACAACAGTTATCACACCAGCATCAAAATGGCTCCTTTCGAGGCTCTCTATGGTCGAAAATGTCGTTCACCAGTCTGCTGGAATGAGATCGGCGAGGCTCAACTTACTGGACCTGCCCTCATTTTAGAGACAACTGACAAGATCAAGAAAGTTCGTGATAACCTTCAGACAGCTAGAAGCCGTCAGAAGAGTTACGCGGACCCAAAACGCAAGGCCTTGGAATTTCAAGTCGGTGATCGAGTATTACTTAAGGTCTCACCTTGGAAAGGTGTGATCAGATTTGGAAAGAAAGGAAAACTTGCACCTAGATACGTTGGACCATTCAAGATCGTCGAAAGAATCGGAAAGGTAGCCTACAGACTTGAGTTACCTCCTGAACTTGGAAATGTTCATCCAACTTTTCACGTGTCCAATCTCAAGAGGTGTTTAGCTGATGAGAACCTCCACATACCACTTGACGAAATTCGTGTTGGTAAAACACTGAAATTTGTTGAGAAACCGGTGGAAATCATGGAACGTGAAGTCAAATGGCTTAAACGCAAGCGCATTCCTTTGGTCAAAGTTCGTTGGGAAGCTAAACGTGGACCTGAGTTTACTTGGGAATGCGAGGATCAAATGAAGGCGAAATATTCGCATCTTTTCCCACGAGTTTCCTCTAAATAAATTTCGGGATGAAATTTCCACAAGTAGGGGAGACTGTAACATATGTGCTTGTAATCATTGTGAACAGTACAATTATCAATAAAACAATGTTATTTGATCCCAATGTTTGTTTGGTTGTGTTTTACATTTTTCATGTTTTGACTTTTATCCAATTTCAAACTCTATATCACTTTCTGGAGAGTTATACGCAAACTGGTGCGTAAACATACTTAGTTTAATGCGAAAAATACTCTGGAACATCAACATATACTTAACATACCTTAAATAACCCTTACATAACTTAGAAATAAGTTTTGAAGGCTTTGGTGTGGCAAAAACGAGCTAAATCGCCTACAGGGACTAAACTTGACAAACTGCGAAAGTATGCCAATTTGAACAGTAACGAACATTCCGGAGCATGACCATAAGTTAAACATACCATAAATATCCTCTACATAGCTTAGAAATAGGCTTTGAGTTGTCCGGTGTGCTAAAATAAACTTTTGGGACATTCAAGGACTAAAAGCGTCAAAAAGTGCACAAGTTTGCATTTTCGCGCATAACTTACGTTCTGAATACATCCGGACATCCAAAAATTTATGTAAGCATCAAAATATTTTATTTTAGTGTTTGGCATGAGAAAAATCCATTCGTCACGCCATTTGGATCGTTTTTCGCGCTTATGCGCATTCCGTCGTAATTAACCGAACATCGCAACCGTACGGCTAAACGAACCGACATCCGAGATATTTTTGAGCACATTTTAAGTTCCCTATACTTTAACTTCATTTTTGAGCCTTGAAATGAGGTTAACGGGGTTCAAACGCATCGAAAATAGCTTAAACGGGCTGCAGGGATCAAACTGTAATTCTGCCAAAATATTTGTTGCGCACCGCAACAAATATTTGTTACGGTGCGCAAGCAGGGGTCAGTTATGCAGAAACTCGTTTTCTCAGCAGTTAACAGCCTTTAACCCCTCCGAAGGGCCAAGGACAAGTGTCAAACTCTTGTGGTGGAGCAATATCAGTTACCACAACATTGTGACAAGTGTACGGGCTAGATCATTCCCTCTTCTCCAAGAAACGATCCTAACGGTGGACCGAAATCTATAAATACCCATCACATTTCACTTCATTTCTCACAAGAATCTGATCATTTGTGCTCTAAGTTGGAACCTTTGTTTCATACCTGAGCTATTTTGATCTAGATTAGCATTCGGGGACCCTTCGTAAGTGTTCCTTCGTTCTTTTATTGCTTTTCGAGTCCGAAAGTCAAAACTTTGTTTGACTTTCTGCATTGACCAGTTTATGGTCGATGCGAAGTTTGTTTGAACTTCATAACGTGAGCGTGATCACGATGGTTATAGTCCCTAGTGACTATACCTACTGATTACCACGTTATCTAGGCTCAGTGACGAGCCGTAGTTTCGGCCAGAATACGTATTCTTGCGTATTTTGTAACCAAACTACTTATGGGTATCAAAACCGTTTGTTTTGATACCAAACCTGTTTTCTAAACTTAGTTAAGCATGTTTTAACATGCTTAGCTCGTCACTTTTAGTTTAGTGCTTATATAGGGTCGTAAGGTAAGCGATCTAAACAATCGCTTATACTTTCGAACCCGACCCGTTTGGTCGATCATTAGGATCCGACCAAGCACATTAGATGACCATAGCATATAGGGAATAACCTTCCAAGGTTATACCTTATGGTCGCTTCGTTTAAGTAGTTGTATGATAGGTAGTTTATATGCCTTAGGTAAATTACCAAAATGCCCTTTTGACGCCAAAATTCATTTTAAGCATATATAACATAAATTTTGACATCTAAACTGATTTGACAACCATATTAGACATGTTAAGGCATATATTACTTGTCATAGGACTAGTTAGGCGTTCCGAACGCGTTTTACGCGAACGACGCGTTAAAGTAGCATAAGCTACCTAAACGGGTCGTAATGGGTCATAAGCACTTAGGTTAGGTTTCATTTAGTATGTAGGCTTTGTTAAACCATACTACATGAGTTTCCATACTCGTTTGGTTTACGAACCCTCGTTCTATCCGATCCTCCGATTTAGGTCCGGATTATTAATGTAGTTACCTATATTAGGTGCCGTTTGATATTCCGAGATCTCTAGCATTGCTTGGTGGTTATCTTAAAACTCCTGAACAATCTCAAGTGAGTACATAGACCCCTCTTTTACTGTTTTCAAACTGTTTTGGGGTGGAACACATGTGCCTACTTGTTACTTTCGTGCTTTCCTGTTTTCACATCATATACATGCTATGTTTGTTAGTACATTATAGTACATGATTTCATTACATTTCATGCTATGTATATCCATTATGTGCATACTTAGTACATTGTTTTACATTACATTTCTGCTATGTATGTTGACTGATAGCATGCTAGCACATTGATTTACATGACTTTTCTGCTTTGTATGTTAACTTAGCATACTTAGTACATTGTTTTCATATAACATGTTCACTTTTGCTATGACATTTGGTTTGCACAAACGAGACTATTATACGTTCATTAACATTAGCTTTGCCGCTCGGTAGTAAGTACTGGTACCATAGGACTTGACAAATCCCATTCCTGACATCCCGGGTTTGTTTGGATGTAAGGAATTACTGAATCCGAAAACATTTCTTTTGATAACCTTGACTGAAAGGGTTATCCGACTGTCTCAAGGCTTGAATGTATGCGTTAACTTACCATATAAATGTTTGTATCAATGTAACATGCATTACTTTACAAAACATAACTTTTTGATATATTCAAATTACTTTGTTTTGTACATTTCTACATTTGGACTATTTGACAATACTTTACTTACAAGACATAACATTTGTTACAAATTACTTGACTACTCTTGGACTTATAAACATTTGACATGGCTTATACAAGGACTTTTGACTATTGGTTTAAACATAGACTTTATACATTGGTGGTTTGTTTAAGCGATTTAAGTAACGAGGCGTGTGTAATATGATACAAGCATGGTGGATACGCCGCTAGTACTTCCTATATATAAGTGTTTGTATGGTATTACATATTGTAGCGTTATTTAAATCATTTCAATTTGGACATATGACATTTTATACAAATAACATACTTTTCACAAGACATTGTTTTACAAAACAACTTATCTTATACAAACTCATTTTACTTGGTTATTTATTTAACCATACTTTATGGTCTTATTTATACATATCATCTGATCTTATCGTTTTTCAAATGATTTACAAGACAAAACAATTTACAAGGTTCATGACTAAACATTTTCTTAAACTTAAGTCATGAATCCTATTTTCACAAACCTATGTATCTCACAGGCATTTTTATGCTGACGTACCTATTTTCACATGTGTTTTCAGGAGCTTTTCCGTAGGATGATGATCGTGACACTAGGGCGGACCTGTGCCTTAGAGACATAAAACGATGATAGACTTTGTTTAATTATGTTATAAACTCTGTATTTCCTGTGTTAAGACAATGTAACTCTTGTTTAATAAATAAAACACAACTTTGTATGCCATGGTTATGAAACAATTAATTCTGTTACAACACTCCCCGACGTTTTCCGCCACGTCTTGTATGTTATTCGTGGTCGGGGTGTGACACCTGAGCTCTCATGATTCTTCATAATTTATTACCCTTTACAGATATCATTTGTGTTATAATTGCCTGTAAGACTGAATATTGGGATCTGGATACGGGAGTATATTCTGAGGTGGGGCACGTGATTAAGTTTAAGTGCTTAAGACATTAAATTCGTATCTCGAAGCAGTTGAACTTTGTGTGAAAATTTAAGTGGACCAGTATACTGGCAATCAAGGTGAATCGTTTAGAACTTAAAATGTTAAAAGCTTAACGGTGCTAGTGATTTGTCTCATAAACTGATATGATCCTCTTACACAAACTCACAAAAATATTGTTTGTATATATTTGTTTACTGCATTTCTTTAAACTCAAAATCCAAAAAGATTTTAGTGTGTTTTAGCATAAAGTTTTGAAAAATACAAAAAGATTTTCGACAACTGATGTTGGAGAGTTGATTTTCAAAATTCCAAGTGCTAAACATGATGAACAGGATTGGGAGAATATGTTGAAAACTTTGAATGTCATATACAAATGTTTTGAAAGATTGTGTGGTTAGTTAATCAAGGTCATTAGTTTGAACTTGATGTAACTATACAGATTGATGAATTAATGATTTCTACCAATAAGTTTATTAAATTCAACTGTTATAAATTTGTGAAACTTATGTTGAGGTAGAGGATGTGCAGGGTAACAGGTTTTGGACTTCATCATTCCCATGGAAGCTAAATGTTAAAGCTTGAACCAGATCAAGACCTCAGATTCTAGCATATTGAGAGGGGGAGTCTGTGAAAGGGGGAGTCTGGATCAATGATCAAAGGGAAGTCTGAAGATGGAGCTAGGACAAGATCCTGAACTTGTGAAGATAGAGTGCTTATAATGAGAAGACATAGAGTTGGAGATAAGACTAAGACAGAAGACTCGGAGCCGAACACTTCGTCAACATCCAAGGGGGAGTCTGTTGGTGCACGGAATGTCTGTTGACTTCGTTTACATCAAGTCTTAGGTCAAGATAGTTACATAGGGTCTTGAAAGTCAAAATTAGGTTTAATGATGTAATTTCGCTTATGTGTACATAGGTTAGTAGGTGATTTCGCTTATTTGTACACTAGGGTTTCGCTCATAGGGTTCTTAGGGGGTTTCGCTTATAAGTACATATGGGGTTTCGCTTATATGGCAGTCCATATAAGCGAAATCAGCTGCAACTATAAATACCCCATGTGTGATTCTCATTTGTAACCTTTGGAGCGAAACCTATACATGCTTGTGGTGTCGAAACTCTGTCAATTTGTAATCAGAAAGCATTAATAGAGAAGAATTTGAAAGAGAAAAGCTGTTGTTACTTTGTTTACACTGATTCCGCATTTGTACACAAAGATGAACTACCTTGACTGACTTTTCAGGGTCGCAAAACGGACCAACACGTTCCAAATTTTATTTTGTAAAAATATCGGGGTCCAGTTCATTACTAATATTTTTTAAAAATTCATTTTTCCGGACTGAACTCAGATTTATCTCTTTCTGACCACAGTCCACGGGATAATTTATTTAAAATACATCGAGAGTCCGGTTTACGAAATTCCATTGAGATTATTACAAATACATCGGTGTTCATCTACAGTACAAGTTTCGTGATCTAACTATACACGGGATGCAAGTTATAGCAGAAAACAGAATGTATATTTTCAGCAGCAAAAATGCAGCTCTAGCTGCTGTTACGAAATGACGCTTTAAAAATAGTAAACGGAGTCCAAAAATTATGATTCCGGTGCCATTAGAACCGTATTTCATAATACATAAACCTTGACTTCAGAAATTACATTTTTCGTTAAGTTACAGTCCTGTTATAGCCAACTGAAGTTGGCTGTAATCACTAGACAGCATGTTGTTTTCAGTCTTTAATCTTCTAAGACGCGTTCGATTGATTCCGTTAATCATGTTTAGTGATCACAACAACATCAAGCATCAATATTAACCAACAAATCATCAGATAATCAACAAGAATCATAACAACACAAGATCTACATGATTCACACACATAACTTCTCTTTATCCACCCTTTATCACTTTATGTTTAAGATTAATGTAAGTTCTTTAGTGTTTCTCAATTTTTCACCATTAAATCAACTATTAACCACCAAAGACATGAACAAGATGAAGATTAGAAGCACTTACTACTAGCACAAGGCTAGGGGAGAAACAAGGCGTAAAAGTGGTGGATAAAAGAAAACGAGAGAGGTCGTTCAACTTCCGAAAGCTCCAGGCTTCCTAACTATGCTTCTTACACCTTAATATCACTAGAGACTGGTTGAATGTTGGATGAAAATGGATGGGTTGTGTGTGTGAGTTTAGGCCGAGAGTGAGAGAGCGAGGAATGGAGGTTGTGGTGAGTTTGAGATGTTGAGGATGAAGTGGGGTTTGGTCTTGTGGTTTTAAATAAGGTATCCTCCAACATGTTATTGACTTATGGTTATTTTGTTTCCTATCATGCTTGCAAATCCACTAAACAATTCAAAGAAAATCACTTGTGGGACCCCTAGTATAACCGTGAATAGTTTGGGGGGGGGGGGGGGTTTAGTTGGATCTCAATTGTTTAGTTACATTAGTTAGTTAGCATCTAAGTGTAAATTTTTAGTGCTTTTATGTGTTATGATGATTTATTGTGGGTTAGGGTGTTCGGGGACCCTAACTAGCTTAGAAAAAATAAAGACAATGTTTCTAGCATTATTTTGGTGTCCCGGGTAAAGTCCGGTTGTTCGGTTTGATACTGTTCCGTTAAAGTGCTTAATTAATCCGTAAAGTGTCCTACATATATATTTTTGTAACGTTTTTAATTTTTAACACTCAGGAAAATATAACGGACTATTTAGTAACTTTTCTGTACCTTATTAACAAGTACATGTAAGTATAACACAGTAATCAGAGAGCAGTTAAGTAATTCCACACAGTCGTCAAGCACTTTAATTAACATTAATAGATTGTACGGTTATGTGTAAATTTGAGGGTTGTCACATTCTCCCCCTGTTAAGAGAATTTCGTCCCGAAATTTAGCGCATGGTTACTGAGGAAGCTAGTTAAGTTGCGTTGTTTTTCCTGGTTTTCCTGGGGTGTCACATCATCCCCCCGTTGATTTGGAATTTCGTCCCGAAATTCTGCAGTAGCTTCAGCCTCAGTAGTGGTTGCGTTTTTCTTAAACAGCTGGGGATACTTGAGTTTCATTTGGTCTTCTTCTTCCCAGGTATACTCTGGGCCACGACGGGAATTCCAGCGAACTCGGACGAGAGGTATCCTGGTACGCTTGAGGATCTTAACATCTCGATCAGTAATCTCTACTGGTTCCTCGACGAATCGCAGCTGGTCGTCGATTGTGAGTTCCTTGAGAGGAACTATGAGGGTCTCATCTGTCAGACACTTCTTCAGATTCGACACATGGAAAACATTGTGAACTCCGCTGAGTTCTTCAGGTAGAGGCGACTTTGCCAATTTTCTCAATGATCTCGAACGGTCCGACATAACGCGGATTGAGCTTGCCTCGTTTGCCAAAGCGGACTACACCTTTCCAAGGTGAGACTTTGAGTAGCACTCGATCCCCAACCTGGAACTTGAGTGGTTTTCTTCCTTTATCAGCATAGCTTTTCTGACGGTCACGAGCTGCCGCCATTCGCTGTCGTATCTGAGCAATCCTTTCAGTCATGTCTACTACGAGTTCGGGACCAGTAATTTGGCTGTCACCAACTTCTGCCCAACAGAGAGGTGATCGGCATTTGCGTCCGTATAATGCCTCGAATGGAGCGGCTTAGATGCTGGTGTGGTAGCTGTTGTTATACGAAAACTCCACTAACGGGAGATGCTTTTCCCAGCCATTACCAAAGTCGATTACGCATGCCCTAAGCATGTCTTCAAGGGTTTGGATGGTGCGTTTAGATTGCCCATCCGTCTGTGGGTGAAAAGCGGTGCTCATATCTAAACGTGAGCCAAAGGACTTGTGCATTGCTTGCCACAGTTCAGAAGTAAAACGCGCGTCACGATCAGAAATGATGGAGGTTGGCACTCCGTGCCTTGACACCACTTCTTTTAGGTAAATGTCTGCAAGAGTAGAAAACTTATCCGTTTCTTTGATAGCCAGAAAGTGTCACACCCTGTCTTTTGCGGAAGCGTATGATGTGTGACTAGCTTGTTATCATTGCATTCAATCGTAATAAACAACTACATGATCAAAACGATGTTCATCCATTTATGAAAATTTAAGTATTACAAATACTTGTTATTTAAGTTTTCAAAACACGACCTTTGACAAGATTTCAATTCAACAAAAGTGGATGACATCTAAACTTGTAGTCTACTTCTAGTCACGACACTTGCGCCCAAGATCCATCCTGTCACCTGAAATACATGTAATTTTGGAAAACATCAACATAAAGTTGAGCGAGTTCATGCGTTTTTGTATTTCACGTTTTTATACTTTGTATGAAAACATAGTATTTATCATGTATAATTCAAGTCTTTCTTGAGTACCCCACGTACTCAAGTATAATTCCCATTTTCTTGAGTACCCCACGTACTCAAGTATCATTCAAGTTTTCTTGTGTACCCCACGTTTTAAATGATTGTTTATACAAGGACATTAAGGCACGTGAGGACATAGGAGCATTAGTATTTTCTCCTTCAAGGCATGTGAGGACATAGGAGCATTAGTATTTTCTCCTTCAAGGCATGTGAGGACATAGGAGCATTAGTATTTTCTCCTTCAAGGCATGTGAGGACATAGGAGTATTAGTATTTTCTCCTTCAACTGTGTCGATTACCCTCGACTGTGTCGATTAACCTCGACTGCGTCAATTTCCCTTGACTGTGTCGATTTCCCTCGACTGTGTCGATTAACCTCGACCGTGTCGATTTCCCTCGACTGGGACACCGAAGCACTCAAGAGGTCACACAAGGACCATGAGTGGGGCTCGGCCGTACCCGTTAGATCTAACCCTCGTCCCTAAATAAATGAATGTTTTTAATGGCTTGGTACTAGTATTCACCAAGACTTTATGGCATCTTTTGTATTAGTCTATGCTCACATGATCTAGTATTTTCTAGGCATTTATGCTCACATGATCTAGTATTTTCTAGGCTTTTCTTAAAGCTCATCATATTGCACTCACCACGAGTGCTTCTCGTATTCTCAAATCATATTGCACTCGGTTCTCGTTCTCACCAAGAGTGCTTCTTGTATTTTTACCCTTTGTAAAAATTATAATATGTGTAACATGTATTTCACCCCCGAGAGTTATAAAACCAAAAACAGTTAAGAGAAAAGGGGGAGCATGAACTCACAACTTTGTGTTCCTTGCATCGTAAACTTCATCGGATTTGCTTAATTAACGCCGTAACCTATACGTGTTTTCTTAATGTTAGTCACTAGACTTGCGTCGCACAAGTACAGTCACTCTTTATTGTGTATATATTCTTGTGATAAAAATATTTTATATTTTTAACTAAGTATCTTACTTATATTATTTTCTCAAAAGTTAATATAAGTATCTCGTGTTTTGCACTTTGCACCCGAATTATGTATCTTGTATGTTGTATGTGTATTTTTATGTTTATACCCCTCATGAGTATTTAGTGTATCTTTAAGTCTTAATACACTAGTACGTATAACACATACTATATACACTTAGCACAAAAGTTGGTGATAAAATAATATATATTTTTCTCTCAAAAATATACATACTTATATCCATTTTTATTCTTGAAGAAATCCTCATTTCTTATCACCAAAAATTAGGGAAACCTTGGTAATACTTTAAATACGTTTTTAGGGAATAAGTTTCCCAAAAACTTATATTTTTCTAAGTGTCAAAATTTATAAAAATTTTGACAGAGTTTCCCCTAAAAATGGAGGTTTCCCATGTTTTTCAAAACATGTGTTTATTTTCTTTTAAATCGTCAACAATCATCAACAACAATTATCAGCAATAATCATCAACAACAATCACTAATTTCTCCATTTCATGAACTTGAATATTTACAAAAATGTGTAGTAATTTACTAGCACATTTAGTAAGCCTTGTTATCTTTAAAAATAAGTTTAATTTCTTAAAAACTTTATTTTTAAAGAATATGAAGTTTCACAACTTCTAGTCGGTTTTTACGAAAATTATTTCGTTGTTAAAACTTTTGTTACACAAGTGTCCACGCACTTGTTTGTTCATAAAAACACCCCTGCTTCATGAAAGATCCGGTTTTAAAACATGGTTTTGTCTTACAGTTGGTCTTTCGAAAATACCACTTGTAGATCTTTAGATCTACTAGTTTACAACTCTATTTCATAAGAAATATTGATTTTACACAAGTTCATGCTTAATGTGTAGTAGTGTTCATCATTTAACCCCTTTGTACACTTAAACAAACTCTGTGCCATGATCCTCGATCATGACTAATCCGGGTTAGATGATGATCTGAGCTACTACAATCATAGATCAACACTAAATAATCACAACAAAACAAGTCTTACAAGTTTTACACAACTCTATAGCTTTTATCCATCATTCTTAACATTTTAGTAGACTTTTAACACTTCATCTTGCAAGTTCGCGAGTTTTAACCGTCATATCTTATTTTAACCACTTTAAAATAGATCGAGAGTGTGTTTCAAGCAACTTACTACTAGCTCGAGGCTAGGGAAGAATCTAGTCGAAGAATGAGTGGATAAAAGCAATGAGGTGAGGTCCTTCGCGTTCCGAATGCACCGAGCTCCTTTGTATGAGATCCTTAACACGTGTGTATGCTTGGAGTGGCTTGATCAAAATCGAAAAGTGGTGGTGGTGGTGCCTTGGATCTCGGCCGAAGGTCAAGGAGAGGGGAGAGAGAGAGAGTAATTTTTCTAGGTGTTGGTGGTTAAGTGTTTATGAACCATGAGTTATATATATAAACCATCAAGCATGATTATCCAATGGAAACTATGTCATCTAGATTTCAAACATAGGGATTATTATAATTAAAAGTTGTAAGTGTTTGTCCCCTTGGGGAACCGATTTCGTTGGGGGGGGGGGGGTCTCATGGTTGGTTTCTAACTAAATGGTTAGACATTAGTTAGTTAATTAGAGTTTAAGACTAGATATTAGCATGTAGTGTCTTGTGACGGGTGTTAGGGTATTCGGGTACCCTAATTAGCTTAGAAAAATAAAAACATTGCTTCTAGCAATATTTTGGTGTTCCGGGTAATATCCGGTTGTTCGGTTACATACCGATTCGTTAAAGTGCTAAATTGCACCTTTTAGTGTCTTTTAAGTGCCCTTTTGTAACACTTTCGATTCCCGACACTTGGGGAAATATTCTGGATGATAAAACGACATTTCTGCGAAATATTCATAAGTTTAAATGCTGAATTATTGCTGAATTGTGTAAATTCTGCACTTAAAGTGCGTTTCGGGTGCTTTTTAGTGCTTATTTTTGCTTTCGCATTGCATATATATTAAACCCTTGTATGTACTCTTGGGTTTTAATGCATTCTTGCTGTCGGACCTACACCTAGGCTCCAATTCTAATGTCTGACTGCTTTCTGCAGTCCTGTTGACACGATGTGTCTTACCGGTGAGTTTACTAATATTTCTGACGCAACGCTCTCGTTTATGCATAAAGCTATATTTTGTAGTATATATCATGCATGAATTCACTTGTATGGAATTCAGAAATTTATTTGTCTGGTAAACCAGATCATGCACGGTCATTTAAGCGCAAATTATTGTTCATCTAGTGTACGGAATGTACGGAAAAGTCACGGTTGTCACAGAAAGTGTGCAGACTTGGTCAGTCGATCTACGATCACCCAGATGGTATCGTTTCTGCGTTGAGACCTAGGCAGACCAGTAACGAAATCCATGGAAATTTGCTCCCGTTTCCATTTCGGGATCTCTGGTTGTTGAAGTAGGCCTGATGGTTTCTGATATTCAGTCTTGACTCTCGCACAAGTCAAGCACTTACTGACGTAGGTTGCTATGTGGGCTTTCATGCCAAGCCACCAATACGTAGTCTTGAGGTCGTGGTACATTTTATCCGAACCAGGATGTACCGAATAACGAGACTTGTGTGCTTCATCCATCACAAGCTCGCGTAGATCTCCATAAAGTGGAATCCAGATGCGTCCGTTAACATAGTAGGTGTCGTCTTCCTTTTGTTCTAGCCGCTGCCTCGATCCTCGTAAGGATTCAGCCCTGATGTTCTCTGCTTTCAATGCTTCGACCTGAGTATCGCGAATCTGAGCGGGGAGGTTGGATTGGATGGTAAGTTGTAAAGCACGTACACGCTTAGGTATAGTATCTTTTCGACTGAGGGCGTCGGCCACAACATTGGCCTTGCCTGGATGGTATTTGATGGCGCATTCGTAATCATTCAAGAGCTCGACCCATCGGCGTTGTCGCATGTTTAACTCCCTTTACTTGAAGATATGCTCGAGACTCCTGTGATCGGTGTAAATGGTGCACTTGGTACCGTACAGGTAGTGTCTCCATATCTTAAGCGCGAAAACAATGGCTCCCAGCTCTAAGTCATGCGTAGTGTAGTTCCTTTCGTGAACTTTAAGTTGGCGCGATGCGTAGGAAATGAACTTGTCACGTTACATCAATACGCAACCAAGTCCTTGGATGTAAGTGTTGCAGTAAACCACAAAATCATCTGTGCCTTCAGGCAATGAGAGGATAGGCGCGCTACAAAGTCTATCTTTTAGGTGCTGAAAAGCAGATTCCTGTGCATCACCCCAACGATAAGTGACACCTTTTTGAGTCAGTGAAGTGAGAGGTTGCGCTATCTTGGAGAAATCCTTGATAAACCTTCTGTAATATCCTGCCAAACCCAAGAATTGGCGGATTTCTGTTGGTGTGCGAGGTGCAGGCCAGTTCTTGATCGATTCAACCTTAGATGGATCCACATGAATTCCATCCTTGTTTACCACATGGCCTAGAAAGTGGACTTCGTGAAGCCAGAAGTCATATTTTGAAAACTTGGCATACAACTGCTCTTTTCGAAGAAGTTCCAGCATAAGTCATAGATGCTGCTCGTGTTCCTCCTGACTCTTAGAATAGATCAGGATATCGTCGATGAACACAATAACGAACTTATCCAGGTAAGGTTTGCATACTCGGTTCATGAGATCCATGAAGACCGCTGGTGCATTCGTCAGCCCGAATGGCATAACCAGAAACTCGTAATGGCCGTAACGAGTTCTGAATGTTGTTTTGGAGACGTCCTCATCTCGGACCCTCAGCTGATTGTATCCCGATCTCAAATCAATCTTGGAGTAATAGCTCGACCCTTGCAACTGGTCGAACAAGTCGTCAATACGTGGAAGTGGATAGCGATTCTTCACGGTCACCTTTTTGAGTTCGCGATAGTCAATACACATTCTAAAGGTACCGTCTTTCTTCTTCACAAACAAGACTGGAGCTCCCCAGGGCGAAGAGCTAGGACGTATAAAACCCTTTTCCAAGAGTTCTTGTACTTGCGTGGACAGTTCTTCAAGTTCTGATGGAGTTGACGATATGGCGCTCGAGCTACTGGTACTGCTCCAGGAGCTAGCTCGATTTGAAACTCAACTTGGCGATGAGGCGAAAGACCAGGTAATTCCTCAGGAAATACCTCAGGAAAGTCGCGCACAATAGGAATGTCTTCAATTCTCTTCTCTTCCGTTGATGTGTCAGTAACGAGTGCAAGAATGGCAGTGTGGCCCTTTCGCAAACACTTCTGGGCCTTAAGAAAAGAGATAATGCCTACGACAGCACCACTCTTGTCGCCATGAACCACGAGGGGTTCTTCACCAGAACGAGGAATGCGGACGATTTTCTCCTTGCAAACAATCTCCGCTTGATGATGAGATAGCCAATCCATCCCAATAACAACGTCGAAACTACCCAGTGTGATAGGAATAAGATCGATAGAGAAAGTCTGATCAGCTAAGACGAGGTTACAACCTTTAAATATGTGTGTGGCTTCAAGACTTTTAGCGTTGGCTAGTTCTACCGTGTGTTTGGTGTTCAAAAGTGTTGGAGTGCGCTTAAGCATTTGGCTAACTTTTAAGGACACATAACTAGTATCGGCACCCGAATCGAATAAAACAGTAACAAAGAAGTCGTCCAGAAGAAACTTACCCATTACAACGTTGGGATCGTTCCTTGAATCTCCTTGACCAATCACGAACACACGACCCCTTGCCCCATTACCATTGTTGTTTCCCCCATTGCCGCCTCCATTGTTGCCTCCATTGTTGTTCCCATTGTGGTTCCCGTTTCCTTGGTTGTTGTTGTTCTGATTCTGGTTCAGTTGGGGGCAGTTCCTCTTAAAGTGGCCTTCAGCGCCACACTGAAAGCATCCTTTATTGCCCTGTAGTTGCTGCTGTTGGTGGTTCTGTGGAGCTTGTTGTTGTTGTTGGCGATTCTGATTTGCAGGACGCGGGCTCCTGCAATCCCTAGCTTCATGGCCCAGCTTGTGACATCTCTGACATCGACCTTTGTTGCACTGCCCGCTGTGATGCTTGTTGCACCGGTTGCACTTGGGGTGGTTTCCTCGGTATCCACCCTGTCTTTGATTACCGAAAGGTTGCTGACCAGGACTTTGGTAGTCATCAGTCTTTCGCTGCTGAGACTGAACCGAAGCAGAACCCTTACTGGAGTTCCCATCCCACTTTCGCTTGTTGTCGATAGGTGCATCAGAAGTAGATGTGGCACTGATTCGTTTGGGCAGCCTGTTTTGCTCCACCGCCTAGTCAGTGAGTCGATGGGCCAACTTGATGATTTGTTGTATGGTACCCAGGTTGGCTGAAGTCACGTGACTTTGAATTTCTGGTACAAGGCCCTTGAGATACAGCTCAATTTGTTTGATGGGAGGGTCCACCATGGTAGGGCATAAGATGGCCAGCTCATTTGACCTCTTAGTATACGCCTCAATCTCAGACCCCGTCATCTTCAGATTGAAAAATTCCACTTCTAGCTTGTGGATGTCATCCCGACTGCAGTACTCCTCTTTGATCAGTTCTTTGAAACCATTCCAGGGGGTGGCATTAGCAACTGCCAGTCCTAGTAGTTGAACCTGTGCCTTCCACCAGGTTAACGCAGCTCCTTCAAGTGTTCCGGTAACATATTTCACCCTACGGTCTTCGGGGCATTCGCACATCTCGAAAACTGACTCAAGCTTCTCGAACCAGTGTAGAAGGCCCACCGCTCCTTCTGTGCCACTGAAAGTAGTAGGTCGGCAGTCCATGAATGTTTTAAACGTGCACACAGGAGGCTGAGCATGTTGACCTGTTGCGCGAGAATAAAAGATAAGGTTAAGCACGAGGGTTGGTTTGCGAAGATAGGATCTAAACGTCCTAAGGTGGGTTGATATGGCAGGTTATACCTCCTGCAGGGTTAGCTGCGAGTGCCTCAGCGACTCGTTCGTTGATCAAAGACGTCAACTGGGTTTGAGTGAGGTTGATACGTCCTCCGCGTCCGCTCATGATCTTCATAATGAAGCAACGTAAGTGAGAAAGGTGTCGCGAAAGTGCGTAAGTGTGGGACGACAATAGAGAGTAAGCACACAAGGTTCAAATAGCAATTATCACATTATCTAATGCACAGTCAGAACTATCTAACCGACAATATAACACAAATCATACCACTTATGGTGTCGAGTCTTGCACGTGGAACGAAGCGTCGTTGTGGATCATTGAGCACTGTACAGGTTATAGTCTGGTTTTATCAAAAAGCTTTCCCCCTTTTTAAAACGAAGTTCACTATAACCAATGGCTCTGATACCAATCTATCACACCCCCAAAATCCACCATGCGGAGTATCACCGCTTGGAGGCATGACGTGACCAGGATCGAGCCACCAATCATATTAAACATCGTAATTAAGTAAATAAGACCAACCACAATACGATTGGTGACCAAAGCTTGTTAACCATGTTTAGTTTAAACAGCGGAAGCATAAAGGTAAATCCAAAAGCATAAGTCCATAGTTTATAAGTTAAAGTTCAAAATGTAAGGTTAATGAGTTCATAAGGATTTAAATAATAAGCACGGAACATAACAGTCCGTACACCACAACGACTCCTTCCTCGTGCAAGCTCCAAGCGTTTAGCGACCTGTAAGGCATGTAACAACGAGTCAACAACAAAGTTGAGTGAGTTCACGTTTGGTTGTTTAGTTTTAAGTTGTTTCTGAAAAACGTGGTTTGACTTTCTTTGGCTAAATTGCCGTGGGGGTTACCCCGTAGTTGAAAGTATGTTTAACCAGTTCCTTTTTCATTACCCAAACCATAACCATAATCAGTGGGGGCTTTCCCCCGTGTGAACTACTAGACGGTATGATATCGACTACTACGCAAATAAGTTGTGCCATATATCAGTATCTATCATCACTGATAGTCTGCCATAGTCCATTAGTACACGCCCGTCCGACCGGCACGGTGTGAGGTTTGTTAAACCTAATAGCGCTATTAACTAATGACCCGCTCGCCATTGGCCTCGACGATTAAGTCGATATAATGAAGAGGGACTTATTGATAGAGTTTTGTCTAGCTAGTTTTTAAGGTTGTTGTCCTACACCAGGAGGACGAACGTACGTATTCTGCACCAGGAGAATTCGTAGGATTAATAATGGCATCCTACCTATGGAGGATGGCCGTACATATCTTCCCAACGGGATATGTAGATTTAGTTTTAAATTCTTTAACCCATTCCCAAACAACCGGGAATCCCATGCCTTGTAGAAAGTGTGAACTCACCTCGGTTTGCTCGGTTAGATTCTCAAATATAGCTAACAGTCAAGGTCTGTCAATCACGTCCTAATATGATTACCAGTTAGTCATTTAGTGATTTTTAAATAGAGCACAAAGTTCCTACACGTATCTATCACATAGCATGCATTACTTTAACTGTTTATGCCGATATATACTTCCCATCCATTCCCCACTCATAAGCAAACATACGATAATGCACATAACACATATAACATGTTAGATCATTCACAGATAGCATACTCGACATTTAGACACGCAAATTACATTTTATGTCGTTTCAGCTTAAATATTCAAAACCGGGCTGTTTTCGGACATTTTAATAAAATAGTTAACTTATTCCAAAAATTTCCAAATTTTTACAGAATGTCTTAAACGTTCCAAATTTTACTGTGTAAAAATATCGGGGTCCAGTTCACTACCAATATTTTATACAAATTCATTTTTCCGGACTGAACTCAGATTTATCTCTTTCTGACCAAAGTCTATGGGATAATTTATTTAAAATACATCGAGAGTCCGATTTATGAAATACCAATGAGAGAATTACAAATACATCGGTGGTCATCTACAGTACAAGTTTCGTGATCTAACTCCACACAGGATGCAAGTTATAGCAGAAAACAGAATGTATACTTTCAGTAGCAAAAATGCAGCTCTAGCTGCTGTTACGAAATGACGCTTTAAAAATAGTAAACGGAGTCCAAAAATTATGATTCTGGTTCCATTAGAACCGTATTTCATAATACATAAACCTAGACTTCAGAAATTACATTTTTCGTTAAGTTACGGTCCTGTTACAGCCAACTGAAGTTGGCTGTAATCACTAGACAGCATGCTGTTTTCAGTCTTTAATCTTCTAAGACGCGTTCGATTGATTCCGTTAATCATGTTTAGTGATCACAACAACATCAAGCATCAATATTAACCAACAAATCATCAGATAATCAAAAAGAATCATAACAACACAAGATCTACATGATTCACACACATAACTTCTCTTTATCCACCCTTTATCACTTTATGTTTAAGATTAATGTAAGTTCTTTAGTGTTTCTCAATTTTTCACCATTAAATCAACTATTAACCACCAAATACATGAACAAGATGAAGATTAGAAGCACTTACTACTAGCACAAGGCTAGGGGAGAAACAAGGCGTAAAAGTGGTGGATAAAAGAAAACGAGAGAGGTCCTTCAACTTCCGAAAGCTCCAGGCTTCCTAACTATGCTTCTTACACCTTAATATCACTAGAGATTGGTTGAATGTTGGATGAAAATGGATGGGTTGTGTGTGTGAGTTTAGGCCGAGAGTGAGAGAGTGAGGAATGGAGGTTGTGGTGAGTCTGAGATGTTGAGGATGAAATGGGGTTTGGTCTTGTGGTTTTAAATAAGGTATCCTCCAACATGTTATTGACTTGTGGTTATTATGTTTCCTATCATGCTTGCAAATCCACTAAACAATTCAAAGAAAATCACTTGTGGGACCCCTAGTATAATCGTGAATAGGTTGGGGGGGGGGGGGGTTTAGTTGGATCTCAATTGTTTAGTTACATTAGTTAGTTAGCATCTAAGTGTAAATTTTTAGTGCTTTTATGTGTTATGATGATTTATTGTGGGTTAGGGTGTTCGGGGACCCTAACTAGCTTAGAAAAAATAAAGACAATGTTTCTAGCATTATTTTGGTGACCCGGGTAAAGTCCGGTTGTTCGGTTTGATACTGTTCCGTTAAAGTGCTTAATTAATCCGTAAAGTGTCCTACATATATATTTTTCAAACGTTTTTAATTTTTAACACTCAGGAAAATATAACGGACTATTTAGTAACTTTTTTGTACCTTATTAGTATGTTAACAAGTACATGTAAGTATAACACAGTAATCAGAGAGCAGTTAAGTAATTCCACACAGTCGTCAAGCACTTTAATTAACATTAATAGATTGTACGGTTACGTGTAAATTTGAGGGTTGTCACAATTTTGAAATCTGATTTATTTAACAAGTATTCTGATGTGTTTAAATATGATTCTGATGAAATAAAAAGAATGTCTCTTGTAAGATTTAAACTCAAGACCTCTACGTTATAAGTTAGAGCCTTAACAAGTGGACCGCTTAGTTATTTATGCATGATTTATGATTTCTGATGTTATATATAAGAATACTGATGCATTTAACAAAAATTCTGATGTTTCATCAGAAATGATATTACATCAGATCTCATCATAAAATCGGATATTGCATCAGATCTGGTGCATTTATATCAAAATCTGTTAAAAATATATGTCTCCAGCAGGATTCGAAATTGAGACCTCTGGGTTGTAAACCAGCTGCTGAACCAACTGGGCTACAGGAGCCCTTATGAACAAACAACTTCATTATTTATTTATTTACTCAGTTCACTGGTTCATCTTCTTCTTCACCATATTTTATAGAAAACTAACATTTACGTAATAATTTCTAGATTCCATTTTTATTATAGATTAACCTTAAAGTATCAAAAATCAAAATTTATCTTATGGTTACCTTGGTCAAAAACACGTTTCGGTTACGAAAAACGTCGTCGGAAAGTACATAAGTATCGCCGGAATTAGCATTTCTTCACCAGAAATGGTTTCGGGTAGTATGTTTTCCGTGGTTAAAGCTTCGAGTGGTTTAGTAGAGATAGTTAAGTGGTTTAGTAGGCATAGTTGTGAATGAGAAGTGATGTCGGTATGGTGTTCGGTTTCGGTTACGGTTACCAGAACCGAGTTTTCTTCACTAAAACAAAATAAGGAAGGAATAGTTTAGAAAGAACTAGTCATGGAAGATGGGATGGAGATAAATGGATTATCGGTCTTTAATTTATAGAGGTGAAGGAAGTTCTATGTATTTGCAAGTTGTAAAAGTTTGCAGAAGTGAATAGTTCATGTTGATAAATATTTTATACAAAGAAATTCTCATCCATTCAATTCAATCTATTAGGCAATTTATCTGACATAGGGTTATCTATACTTTTCTTTCTTTTCCACTTGCATGGCTTCACAATTATAGAAGTATCTTATTATTATTATTATTATTATTATCATAATTATTTTCGGTTATTACAACTATTACCCCCTTAAAAGAAATTTCGTCCTCGAAATTTGAAGATCAGAATACGAATCAATAAGGTAGTATAAAATGAGAGCTTCATGACAGATACGCTGATATATATGATAGAAATCCCAAAAGTGCACATTTGTACCTTTAATTCACAATTATGTTCATGACCATAATTGTCAATTACCTTACAACCATGCCCTAACGGTCCTTCCAATATACGTACAAAACCATACGAAAAGTCAACGAATAACGGAGTAACTATCGATACTAATATCTACCACAGATATTTAATCACAGAGATACTCATATAAATTAGAATATAAGTAAACACATAAAGAACAGAAATTTCACCACACAAACAAAGCAAGGTTCACAGTTACCTGGACTAAAGATTATATGACTCGAAAAGACTAGGATATGCAGAACGCATTGATTCCTCGATTTCCCATGTTGCTTCTCGTTCAGTATGGTTCTTCCACAGAACCTTAATGGAACGAATCACTTTCCTACGTATAACCCTTTCCTAACTATCTAAAATAGCTTCAGGTTCTTCCTCATAAGAAAGATCCTCATGAATGGTATATAACGGATAACTAATGACGTGGAGCGGGTGATAACTGTATCCTCTCGGCAAGGATACGTGAAAGACATTATGAACATGCGAGAGTTAAGGCGGTAATGCTAGACGATACGAAACCTCTCCAACTCTCTCTAGAATTTCGAACGGACCGATAAAACGAGGGCTAAGCTTTCCCTTAATACCAAATCTACGGATACCACGACACGGTGATACTTTTAGAAATACATGGTCACCAACATTGATTTCGAGTGCCCGTCGATGTTGATCTGCATAGCTCTTTTGTCGACTCTGCGCTTCTTTCAGTTTCTCGCGTGCAATGGTGACTTTCTCATTAGTAATCTGGACCAACTCGGGTCCTTCAATGATCTTTTCTCTAACTTCTTCCCAGAATATAGGTGCTCGACATTTCTGGCCGTATAAGAGTTCAAAAGGTGCCATACCAATACTTGCTTGCCAACTGTTGTTGTAGGCAAACTCAACAAGACACAAATATTCATCCCAATTTCCAGTTCATTCAAGTGCACAAGCACGGAGCATGTCTTCCAAAGTCTGGATCGTGCGCTCTGATTGTCCATCTGTCTGTGGGTGGAAAGCGGTACTAAACTTCAATTGTGTTCCCCAAGCTGCTTGGAAGCCTTTCCAAAATTGGGAAGTAAATCTTGGATCTCTATCCGAAATGATTAAAGACGGTGTGCCGTGGAGTTGAATAATTTCCTGAAGGAAAATTTCGGACAACCACCCATATAGTATCATTCTTCTTGAATGTTCTTGGCAAACCTGTAACAAAATCCATCGATATTTCATCCCATTTCCATATGGGGATATCCAATGGCAGCAACAAACCACTTGCTCGTTGGTGCTCGATTTTCACTTGCTGGCAAGTGAGACACTTACTTACGTATCGGGCAACATCTTCCTTCATGCCATTCCACCAAAAGTTCTGATGTAAGTCTCGATACATCTTCATTGATCCAGGGTGAATGGAAAATGGTGAGCTGTGAGTCTCGGCTAACAATGACTCGCCGAGGGAAGAATCATTGGGTACACATAGCCTTTTGCCACACCATATTACACCATGTTCATCTATGCGGAATTCTGATTGTTTACCCACCTCAAGATTTTGCACCACAACCCAAAGTTCTCCATCATGTTTCTGTGCTTCCTTAATCCGTGATATGAGGTCAGGTTCTATGTGCATTCTCGCAAGGTAACCATCTGACTTGTCAATGTGAATCCCGATATCCATCTTATCGAGGTCTGAGATAATGCGAGGTTGAATATAAAGGTAAGATACTGTTCCGAAATTCTTCCAACTCAAAGCATCAGCTACGACATTAGCTTTGCCAAGATGATACTGAATATTAGCGTCATAATCCTTCAGAAGTTCCAACCACCTCCTTTGTCTCATATTTAACTCCTTCTTAGTAAATATATACTTGAGGCTTTTGTGGTCAGTGAAGATGTCGCAAGTCTCGCCATACAGATAGTGTCACCATATCTTCAATGCAAAGACAACTGCAGCTACTTCCAAGTCGTGCATCGGGTAATTCACTTCATAGGGCTTCAAATGACACGAGGCATAAGCAATAACTTTCCTATGTTGCATTAACACGCAACCTAAGCCTTTCTTCGAAGCATCACTATAGATCTGATAACCGCCTGATCCAGAAGGGAGAGTGAGTATCGGAGCAGATACGAGGCGTTTCATTAATTCTTCAAGGCTCTTTTCACGCTCCTCGTTCCATGAGAACTTAACTCTCTTCCTCAAAAGTTGTGTGAGGGATAAGGCAATGGTGGAGAATCCTTCAACAAATCTTCGGTAGTAGCCGGCTAGACCTAAGAAACTTCGTACTTCTATAGCAGGTGGTGGGATCCATCTTGATTCCATCTGCCGACACAAATGGCCCAAGAATGCTACTTGGTCGAGCCAAAACTCACATTTCGAAAACTTTGCGTATAGCTTCTTCTGTCGCAGGGTTCCCTGCACTGCATGCAGATATCCTTCATGTTCCTCTTGGTTCTTAGAATACATAAGATGTCGTCAATAAAGACTATGACGAATTTGTCCAAGAAACCATGGAATACTCGATTCATCAAGTCCATGAAGATAGCAGGTGCATTGGTTAGCCCAAAAGGCATAACCATAAACTCATAATGACCATAGCAAGTCCGAAAGGTAGTCTTAGCATCCTCTTCCTTGATCTTCAGTTGATGATAACCAGACCTTAGATCGATCTTTGAGAAGAACTTAGCACCCTGAAGTTGGTCAAAGAGGTCATCAATGCGGGGCAGAGGATACCGATTGTGAATGGTAATCTTATTTAGCTCCTGGTAGTCGATACACAACCGCATACTACCGGCCTTCTTTCTTACGATTAAGACCGGTGCACCCCAAGGTGAAACACTTGGCCTTATAAATCCCAAATCTAACAATTCTTGCATTTGCTCCTTCAACTCCTTCAGTTCCAATGGAGCCATACGATACGGCGCTTTAGAGATACGCTCAGCACCAGGGGTCAAGTCGATAGCGAACTCTACAACACGGTCATGTGGTAGTCCCGGTAGTTCATCCGAAAATACGTCAGGATACTCACGAACAACAGGATGGCTATCGATGCCATTTCCAATAACAGAGGTATCTCTAATTGAAGCTAAGAATCCAAGACAACCGTGCGAGATTAACTTACGAGCTTTGAGCGCTGAAATAATCTTAAGAGGTTTATGGGGTTGAACCCCTTGATAAATAAGATCAGGATGACAAAGATTGCCAAATACGACACGTTTAGAATAGCAATCTATAGCCACACGGTGGTGAGTTAACCAATCCATCCCAAGGATTACATCAAAGTCACACATATGCATTGGAAAAAGATCCGCGTTGTACACAACGGATTCTATTTGGATAGGACAATCTCTATAAACATGAGTGATTAGGACAGAGTTCTCCATAGGAGTAGAAATAGACAAAGCGTGTTCTAGTGGTGTCGGTGCAATTTTACGGTATCTAGTGAACGAGTTAGAAACTACAGAATGTGTCGCTCCCGTATCGAATAACACATAGATACTACAATCACTAAGCTAAAGGGTTCCAGACACAGTACCTGAGGTGTTATCAGCATCTGTAGCAGAAAGTGCAAACACTCTTCCCCCAGTGTTTGGTGGTGCTACATTCCCTCCAGTTATCCTCTTAGTATTTGGCTTGGTACAGTCTTTAATCATGTGTCAATTCTCGCCATATCTGAAACATGTTCCCGCAGCCCTATGCCATATACCATGATGTTTCTTGCCACAAGTTTTGCATAAAGGTCTCGTGGTCTGATTCTGGTTCATCAATTGAGCCTTGTTAGGTCCTCCATTTGGTTGTGGCTGATTCTGGACAGGTGTTTGATTGAGGGGTCTTGGCTTCCAAAGACTTATCTGATTTCCAGGGTCTCGATTCGCTTGAACTCTACGGTCCTGATGGTTTGCAGCAGTGGATGACTGGCCCGTAAACTGTTTGGGAATTCCATCCTTGTCTTTCTTCTTGTTTTCCTTAGTCTGAGATAAGAATTCCTTTCTCTCGAACTCGAAAGTCTTAATTGCATCCGCCACCCCAGTGATGTCTTTAAACTTCATGAACATGATCGTTTTCCGAATTCGATCATTAACTGCCCATTTGCACTTCTCAGCTTGAACTGCGGCAGATCCTGCTGCTTCTCCCATAATATTGGCCAACCTTGAGAATCTGGTAATAAACTCCGAAGCAGGCTCGTTGATCCCTTGTCGAATAACAGCATACTCCCTGATGTGAGCTTCTCTGTCAGCAGTCGAGAAATACCTCTCATAGAATATGGTACGAAATTCAGCCCACGAAAGAGTGGCAACGTAAGCATCTCCTCCTTTCACTTGTTTGTATCCTTCCCACCAAGTCTGTGCACCGTCTTCCAGTTTGAAGGTGGCCAACCTGACCTTGTACTGATCTACAACTCCCAGTACCTCAAAAAACTTCTCTATATGGGCTATCCAGTTTCGTGCATCGATCGGAGTAGCAGCGTGGCTGAAAGATTTTGGGTGTTGCCTTTGGAAATGACGGAGCCACACATGGATGCCTTCAGAAGTGTTGTTGGTGGTATTCTCACCAACGACGACTCCAGAATTAGGGTTAGCACGTCCTTGAGTTTGTTTCATAACAGCCTCTACGGTCTGAGCAACGAGGTTCGGAAGTATTACGGCAAATACTTGGTTGATAGCAGAAACCATGTTTGGGTCAGGTGGAGTTTCATTTTAGTCAGTGTCGTTAGGCTGACGGTTAGTCGTGTGGGCATTCCTACGAGTTTGACAACGAGGAGGCGTCTATCAAAAGTAGATGCATGAGTTAGAATATGAAAGAGGTGACGTGTAACTGGGAACATTTACCAGAATTTTATCCTAGACACCTACCCCAACCTCACAGGCCTAACTACTAATGTTTAAGTTTTCTATAGGAAAGAGCCTTTGCTCTGATACCATAGCTGTAACACCCCAACCCGGATGGGTTGACGTGTCACCTAAACAGTGGATCATAACAGAAGTCATAATTCCATTAATTAACGTTAGGCTTACATTTCAAAATAAGGTTCATAGCCCTAAGGCCGAAAATACATATTTATTTTATAAAAGTGACAAACATCTTCGGTTAGCATCCTAGGGTTTTATTATTCACTCTTCACCACGCCCAAAGTAACCGGTGAACCTGTAGTGAAATGAAATATACGGAATGAGCCAAATGCCCAGTACGGAATAATAGGCTCAAACAGTAAACAAATAAACGAATGAAATGATATCACTGACAAGAAGCACAACACAACAAAACATAACATATAACTGAACTGAACCCTATCATATCATACGAATGTACCCAAAAGCTAAACAGAGGTGACAGCCACAAAGTTTGTCACATGAGACGGAGCGGGTTGGCCTACCTGACATCCATCTCCAGAAACATACCTAGGATATATCCATACGCCACCTAGTTTCTATGTACGATACTTGTACCTAGGGACGCCATGAACTGATAACTCCATCACATGAGGAGCCGGAGAGCTTAGGGTAGCAGATCTCAGAGAATCAGAAATATATATAACACTAACATTAACAGGTATATAAGTATCGGAACATGCGATAATGAGCACAATATTATCATAAACTTATCGCATGTTGTCAAGCTGAATAATAATTTTAATCGGAGTAAGAAATGAACAGACGGTCAATTGAATCGATGCTCAAAGACATGGAAGTTTTTGAGATATATATATATATGTGAGAAAGGTGAGAAATATTGTGGAGATGACATGTGTACTCAATCTAAATTAATTCAAAAGGGTAAACAAGTAATTTTATCATTAATTCAAAACTTTCCATAACCGCTACCTTAATTATAGGAACATGATTTTTTTTAAAGATCTATAAAAAAACACTACGAATAACACTGTAACCACCATTCAGCACGTATATAACACCATTCAATAATTATATAACATCATTCAATAAGTATATAACACCATTTTAAAGATCTATATAAAAACACTACGAATAACACTACAAAACCACCATTCAGCACATATATAACACCATTCAATAATTATATAACATCATTCAATAAGTATATAACACCATTTTAAAGATCTCTATAAAAACACTACGAATAACACTGCAAAATCACCATTCAGCACATATATAACACCATTCAACAATTATATAACACCATGGTATTTTAAAACCTACATTCCAGTAGATGAAAAAACACCACGCTTTGCTGTATGTGTTTAAAACACCACGCTTTGAATCACAATACAATTAAAACACCATTGTATGAACATAGACAAAACATCTAATCGAAACATATTTTTTTTCTCTATATATATATAGCAATATGGTACTCATATTAAAGATAAAAAACGTTCGTTATTATGGTGTAATTTTTTTTTAAGTTACGTATAAAAAATTATTGACGTTTAAAAAAGACGGGGGGAAGTTGCATGTGCATTAATGTTAGTTTCTTAATTTAAAAATGTTAAATTTACCTATATACCCTTAATCTAGAAATTTAATATATTTAATGGTAAGCATTACTTACAATTTTGTCATTATGATCTCAACCATTAGATCAAATATTATATTTAATAGTGTAGATTCTTTCTTACCTTTCTCACAAAAAACATTTTTTTACAGGAACCTCTACCTATATATATATATATATACTAGTCGTTTACCCGTGTGATGCGGCGGGAAACATATCACTTAGGTTTGTGAGTTTAGCGCTATGTACGTGGCAGTTCGGTTTTGAGCCATAACCAAAACCAAATTCGCGATGCAACAGAAAACACAACATTTGTTGATAATTCTAAGGGTGAAACTTTGCAATACGATAATCGTTTGTTGTTACTTTATTGATCATCTCTTGATACACTGTATCACACTCAAACGAAAATGTAATTAGATGACAAATAAAAATGCAGTTATGTCCATAGTTAAAAACCCACAGTTTGTGTTGTATAAATTTTAAACATATACGTGGATCCATCACATATTTAATAGGAACCAATTCAAGATGGTTAATCTTCAAAGTGATAGACATGTTGAATGGGTTAGATCCATTTCAGCAAATGCAAATGCATCACAACTTAAACCCACAGCCTACATAGCTTTTTCTCGCATGTAAAGGCGCCGCCGCAACTTAAGCCCCATTTGAACTGTTGACAATGGAGACAATTTACAAAGACGTGGCTAAATTACACAAAGCACAAAGTAGGGGTGTGCAAAGTCGGTTTGTTATTGAGGGTTAACTATACTGAGTTTCGGTTATCAAAGTTTATTTAACCAACCATAATTGACGCAGTACTCGTAAAGAATGCAAGCTTAACTATTAACAACAATGTTTTCTTATAGTAGTTCTTTTAGTATCATTGTGGGTTATACATGTAGTAGATGGGTTGACAGATTGTATGAAACTTGTAATCATAGAGAAGTTGTAAACTACTCTGTGAGAAGAGCTTAAATATTATGACAAAAATCAAATACAAATACTTTTATCATACAAAACGTACGAATAGGATGAAAAGATAAAAAAGCATGATGGGTAATTATCGGCATGGGGAAGTCACCGCGGAGCTAGCTTGGTCGGGTAGCGGCTCCCGGAGTGAGATCACTCCGGCGGTTGGGAGGACCGTGCACTCCCCCCCCCCCTACTCGTAAAGTAATTATCAAAATTACCCTACAAACGATCAAGAACTTTTGTTTTGTACACTAAGGCTCTTTGTACATGAACTTTAACTCTTAACATTATTTACTTTAGTTTACTTAAAACTTCAAATCTAGACTCGTTTTTTTATTACAAATATAAGCCCATTATTGTGAGACCAAGCCCGTACTCTACAACAAAGAAAATTAAAGGTTGTTAGTTACGTGTAGCCAACATCATAAACTATGAGTTTAAAAGTTGGTGTAGGATAACGTAATTGTTTTTATAAAACCAACTTCATAAACTATTAAGATTACTTCAAATGATAGTGACAAAACAGATCCTTTTTATGTCCTAAAACCAAGAAATTGATCTAGGCTCTCTACCCTACAGGTAGGTTCGGGTTTTAAAAACCCAGTTTTCTAATACCTAGGTTCAGGTTTTTTTTCATGTTCAGTTCCGGGTTCCGGTTATTTGTGCACCTCTATCCAGGATGGTTGCTCATACACTAACATTTAAGGCCCCTCTTAATAAGCTATCACAATCCCATACATGGGCCTACGGTAAGGGTCGCTATATCTATAAAAGGGCTTCCAAAATCCAGTAATTAAGTCAACTTTCTGGACCAACATAATGCCCGCACAAATAAAACCTAAGCAAACAAGAAACCTGCTATTCTCCATGCCTTTGCCGGTATTGAATTGAACTCTCCAAACACAAATTAAACTAGTCCCATTATCACCATGCGAAACCATTAACTGAACCATCATGCTAACGAGAATGACGTCCCATGATTCAAATAAAATCAAACAAAACGTCTTGAAATAAAGAATCTTCCAAACTGACAGAGCAAAAGACCAGTTGGGCCATAAGAACAAACAACCAGAGTCATATTTTCTGCCTAAAACCTTGAAACCTCATGCTCGACAATGCAAAAAGTCAGCCTTAAACCAAACATACAATGCAAAATAAGAAGGTTTTTTGGGTTAAAAATAGTTTTGGGAGGCTTTTGATCCGCAAGACAGATTATTTTCAGCTAAAGCTTTGTTTGGTGACCCCTTTGACTTTCTAAAGATCAAACGTAACCTGAAACGATTACATTTGTGAATGATATGGTTCAAAAAGTTACTTAAATTTCCCTGTCAAAGACCATTCATGACATTTATACAGAACTTTTTAGTCAAACATTATACTTTTCATGATACAAAGAGAATACGTCCTATTTTACATGAAAAAAAAAAACAACGATTTCACCTTATCATGCCATATCGCATGTCTCTTCAGTATTTTCATAGACACGTTTAATCAGACCCCATTTCGCCACATGTACTTCACATATTTTAATATATTTAGTATTTAAATATTTTTTAGTATTTTTAATTTTTAATTAAACTTCAATTCAATTTTCCACCAAAAAACTTGCCAAGTTACATCAAAATAGAAGGTAGACGGGCAACAAGCTGCGCCGCCACCCCTTTCTGAATTGCAAACCCTAACCTTCCAAAGACAAACCTCTGCCCGCCTGGGGTTGAACAATTGTTGTGGATAACCCGTTGGACCCTGGTCAAAAAGCGGATAGCTTCTGGTGCTAGGGAGCCAAATGTATCAAAGGCAAAAGGGACAAAGACATGTTGATTCTCTGTGCAAGCTTTAGCGTGTTTATCCAATTTCTTTGATTCTGCCTTTCTTGCTGCTTGTCCAACTACAAACTCGTTTTCCCTTAAACCAACCAAAGGGGAAACTCCCGTAAGGTCCACACAAGCATGTTTCCCCCCAGCCCAGCCAAAGACAAGCAGATCCGCTGGTCGCAGAGTAGATCTCCCTTCCATAGGGTCCGTGAGAAAATTCACAGGAGCCTCTTTCTTAGCAGAAATCTCAGCTCTTCTTAGGATGTCCCACAAAGCATCCCGAACCCAATCATGCTGATATTTCAAACCAGGGAGATCTTTACAATGAACTGCGTTTTCCCCGTATTTATCCATACAAGCTTTACGGCATATTGGGCAGGTTTCATCTTCCGGGTACATAGGGATCATCAACCGATATTTGAGAATGGCTCTGTATTCTACTGCAGACATACATTGTCCCAACCTCTCAATCGGGATGGCGGTCAAGAAATCCTGAGCATGGGGACCCTTCAGGCACTCAAACACCGCCTTCTGGCGGGATAACAAATCAAAAACTTCTCCCGGGCTTTGAACGATTTTGCTAAACAGAGCATTCGCCAAAGTTTTTTGTGGCTTCGAGGGGGCGGTGTCCTTATTAAAGAAACCACTAATATCCAAGTCTGGGAGAGAGACATTTAAACGTTTGAGCGCCTGCTGATAATCCGAGTCAAGCCCGACGACCCCACTATTTCGAAGGATATGATCCTGTAGTTCCCAAGACTGAGCCCTAGACGCTACAAAGGCATATGCCCCAACATCTCGAGCTGAAAGAAGGCCCAACCCACCGAGGCGCATTGGCAGAGATGCCAGACGCCACTGGAGGTCACCAAAGAAGGGGCCGCCACCCACGACTATGTCTTCTATAGCCACCCTGAGGCCATCATCGAACCGAAATATCGCATCTTCCATCAAATGGGGTTGACAAGTCCGCAACCCAAAAAGTAACTTAGCAACCCCCATGCACAACCTTAGCAGAAGGAGTTCACATTGGGGATCCCTAAGGCAGGGCAAGAGTTTCATGAGCTCAACCGCCCCTGAGGCTCGCCGCCCTGCCAACTCCTCAATAAAGCTAGGATCACGGCTAACAGCTCCACCAAGGAGTTTAACCCCTCTCTCTGGTTTTTTTTAATAGGTGGTCGGTTAAACCTGATCGCTTACGTTTTCTCTACCCAATGAACCCGTTATTAACTTAATTGTTTTTTTTTTTTCAAAACCGGTTTTTGACCAAGTTTGAAAAATACCTTTAGTGGACATAAGATGGTTATCTTTGTCTCATGCGAACCAATATCTTCCAACTGACAAAGAATACAAATGTGATTAGCAATATATTGTCAAGTAATTATGGAAACATTTAAAACATTTTAAATTACTTTTTTTTTCAAAATTGTTAGGTTGTATTAAAACATTTAAAACAATAAAAAGGTTCATGAGTATAATACATATGCACGATTGCATACTCCAAAAATGGTAAAAATATATATATATATATATATATATATATATATTAATAAAAGAGGTTAAATGGTTGGTTTAGTTTATATGCTGGATCCAAGTTCCAAAGCTCCGATGAACAGTTAAACCACCAAAACCAAACTGTATCAGTCAAGCTCCTACTTCTAATTGCTTGGTGACAATGAAGGTAATTTATAAAGAAAGGATGACAGCTTTATAGTTACAAATGAAACTTGGCTTACATAATTATTCATGGTCATCACATCACTTCCAAACTTTGCATTCTTGTCTACATTGCAGTCTCTACAACAAAAAATATGATATTAAAGACCACAAAAGGTTTAAGGTGCTTCGCGCTATACAACTTCACATTTTTTACCGGATTTTTGTGTTACTTCCGACCCCGATTGGCACCTTTCCATTAGCCTACAAAGGGGCAATCTCGGATTCTGTCTGATAATAATGATAATATTAAATGATAAGATAAAGGCTAACAAATTGCTCACCATCAAATTAATTATTTTGTGCAACCACAGTTAGAGATCTCTCAAGCACCAAGAAGTAAAAATGGCAAATTAATGACATAATTCACACCTACACCCTAAACTTTGACCAACTTCATTTTTATCTTTCCTCCATCTTATTCAAAATTTCTACTTAAGCCACCTATACCCTAACTTCAATTACAACATTTTATTTATCGAGCAATACCAGCAGCAAAAGAACATGTGAATCAAGCCACTCTAGCAAGTTTTGGCTCTATAGTCTATATTGTATCAAGTTTGACCTAAATCATATAGTTTTGAACTCCTAGTGATCAAAGTTCTTCAAAGGCTACCAGCTATGATCTGTTTCAACAATAATATAATTTGAATCAACCTACTAATCCAGAAATACAGCAAAGGTATGCATGTTGTAGCAATATATTCATATAAATAATATTCTAACATATTTTACTTAAGGGGCATATAGGGGGTAACATACCAAAGTAGTTCCGTTCGTAAGGGTCAATTTTGACCCGTGGAACTTTTTTTTTCTGTTTTCTAAAAGTCAAGCTGGGTTGACCCACGGACACTTGAATAAAAAGAATAAAGAGATTGTATACATTATAACAGACTTTGGGCAAACTTTCAACCCATTTGACATGTTTTCCTTTTAGCTTACTTTTACTTGACAGGTAGAACATAACCACTATCAACCATCATAGATACTCAAAAGCCATATCTGTATTATTGAATCTTATCTTGAAAAATCCCTATAAAGAATGGAATACTAAGTGCGGTACGGCCAAAATGGGTAACTTACAGAATATTATAGATTTGGAAAAGACACTCTTTGAACCATTCATAGAACAAGCCATAAAGTGAAACAATAATATGTTCCACTTTTAAAAAAAAATCACTCAAAATTGAAGAGAAACAGACAAAATGCAGCCTAGAAAAGATTGTTTTGATATCATAAATTTGTATAAATCTTTAAACTAAACATGATCAAATCAAGCAACTTAGATGCAATGCAAGAATCACACTATGCAGTATGTTTTTATAAAAGTTTTAATGAAAGAAAAATGTAAACCTTTGCAGCATCAGATGATGATGCGTAAAGCTACAGATTTCTCTCATTTAAACTCTTTTGCAATCTGGAAATCTCTTCTTCCATGCTTTTGAGTTTTGGCTTTTAGCTCTAGTTTCTGCTTCACTAAAGTTGTAGAACACAACCCATGATATGTCACCTTGGTCGAGGAAAGTTGCAACTCATAAAATTTTGTTAGTTCTGTAACACAAAGGGTGTATATCATCAGCATAACATAAATCATAAATGTTAGATCTGCTAATCATTTAGATCCAATCATTGCATTCATAGTTTATTTAGAGAGATCAATTTGGTAAAAACATAAAAGAAAAAAATATATATATGAGCTTTTAAGAAACTAATAAAGAACTGTAGAAATTGCCGCTAGAGTTCAAGTAGCTTGTAACCAGGAAGACGTCCATATCAGCACCATCATACATTTTCAACTGTAGAAATTGCCATTGTCTTTCTGAACAAGTTCAGCTCTTCCAATCGAGCTCTGGTCAATGGCTCAGAGAAATCCGTCAAAGAGTGACTCGGTCTCAACACAGACCTGGTGCTGGCTACTCAAGGCTCTCTTGGCCCGCTCAGCTTCCCTTCTTAGCTTTCCAAGAGCTCTTTGGTCCTTGCTAATGTCTTTTCTGTGCTTCTTCTTGATCAATTTGATGAAGTATTCCATAATTCTTTGGTCAAAGTCCTCACCTCCAAGATGGGTCTCTCCATTTGTAGCAAGAACCTCAAAAACACCATTATCAATTGTCAAGATACTGGCAACATTCAAACCAGCAATCACACCAGCATCCTTGGTAGCCTGCTTTTGGGCATCATTGAAGTAAGCTGCACAAACAATGAAGTAATCAATAAATATGATTCAAGGGTACATAAACTATAACCGGGAACTTGCAATGTACTTATCAGGAACTGTAACAACAGCATCCTTAATCTTCTTCCTGAGGAATGCTTCAGCCGTCTCCTTCATTTTGGTAAAAATCATAGCACTAATCTCTTCAGGACTGAAGACCTTAGTTTCCCCATCCTTGAGTGAAACTTGGATATACGGCTTCCCGTCTTTGTTCACAATCTTGTAAGGGAAAAGTTTCATATCCCTCTGAACTTATTTGTCCTCAAACCTGTGAAACAAGAATAAAAATGTTTAATAATGTGAACTACCATTAATTCCAATTTATATACACAAGTAGATAAGGTCATACTTTCTCCCTATAAGTCTCTTAACATCAAAGATAGTTCGTTCGGCGTTTACAGCTGCTTGATTCTTTGCTGCCTCACCAATTAACCTCTCAGAATCGGTGAAAGCCACCCATGATGGCGTGATACGATTCCCTTGGTCGTTGGCTATGATTTCAACGTGACCGTTCTTATCGACACAATCAAACCGTGATATTTGTTATTCAATCATAATTGCTGATTACAATAGTTTATATAGATGACTAAATTACATTCTAATGCCCTCTACTATAAACTATTATATATCTAGACCACTAGTCTAATATTCCCCCGCAAGTTGAGGGCGGGGAACGACCTGCAACTTGGACCGTAGTAATAGAAACCTCTAAGAAGATAAGGGCTTGGTAAAGACGTCAGCAATTTGATCATTAGTTGCAATGAACTTGACATTTAATTTCCCTTGAGCAACTAGTTCACAGACAAAATGAAAATCAACTTCAACATGTTTAATACGTGCATGGAATACCGGATTGGCAGAAAGATAGGTTGCACCAAGATTGTCACACCAAAGTGTAGGCGACCGATTCACTATTCCAAGCTCTTGAAGAAGAGATTTCAACCATATTAGTTCTGCAACAGTATCAGCAATTGCTTTGTATTCTGAATCCGTGGAAGATCGAGATACAGTCCGTTGTTTCCATGCAGTCCATGAAATAAGATTAGATCCCAAGTATACAGCAAATCCCCCCGTGGATCGACGATCGACAGGGCATCCAGCCCAATCCGAATCTGAGTAAGCCTGTATATCTTGATGCCAATAGGAGTCAGAAAAAGCATGTAGTCTAGTGCTAGTGTCGCGACGGAAAAGTGATGCAGGCCCAAGTGTGGAGGAGCGGGCTATTTTGTATTTGGAGGCCCAAGATCGTGTAACAAAAGGGGCTTTACTAAAATGGCTCTAACTTGGGCTACGGGGGTCCGTTTTGGGCATACGACCAGGCGAAACGAACGTGAGAACGAGCTCCATCTTGCTGCAAACCGCCTAAGGGTCATCGTCCGGGCCAAAAAACGCTTATTTCTATTACTTATTTGCATTTTTATGTTTTTTGAACTATTTTGGGCATTTTGTTTTAGGCCGTGTGTTTGGCCCGTTATCTTTTTTAATCCCATTTCGAATTTCGGTTTCTATTTATATGTCCCTCTAGTAATATGAATGATCAGAATTGAATTTTGAAACTATTGATTTTTTCACTTCAAATTCCGTGGCCTTTGGGTTGCAATTTGGGGGATGGGGAAGAACTACACGGGTATTCGTAGAATCAACGTGTTGATCTTCATTTTCCGTAACACACGCTACATAAAAAAGTAAGCCAAGTTGAGCCGTGCCATGAAGATATCGCAAGATACGTTTAACCGCAGCCCAGTGATTTTCGGTCGGTGCATGCATGAATTGACACACTTTATTAACCGCAAAGGCAATGTCTGGGCGAGATAAAGTAGCATATTGAAGTGCACCAACAACCTGACGATACCGTGATGGATCATTAAAAAGAGGACTATCGTCGGGGAGTAAAACATGAGAGGTAGCCATAGGAGTGGAGACTGGTTTGCATTGAGAAAGGCCAGCTCGATGTATGACATCCAAAATATATTTTCGTTGCGAAAGAATCAAGTTGTCATTATGATTTACACTTCAATACCCAAGAAATAATGCAGCTTGCCAAGATCTTTGACTGCAAATAATGAACTAAGCCGATTGATGATATTGGTAATAACTTGTGGTTGATTACCAGTGACGATGATATCATCAACATACACAAGAATATACACAAGAGTGCCACGCCTGTTGAGAATAAATAACGACGGATCAGTTTTAGACCCGGAAAAACCAAGTTGTTGAAGTGCCATAGACAACCGAGTAAACCACGCCCGAGGAGCTTGTTTGAGCCCATATAAAGACTTGTGAAGATGACATACATAATTAGGTTTGGTAGAATCAACAAACTCAGGAGGTTGTTTCATGTAAACAGTTTCTTGAAGATCACCATGCAAAAATGCATTCTGAACATCTAGTTGACGAAGTGACCAGTTGTTAGTGACAGCTAGAGACAATACGGTACGAATAGTGACCGGTTTAACAACCGGACTAAACGTCTCATGATAATCCACTCCTGCCTGTTGATGAAAACCCTTTGCAACAAGTCGTGCTTTATACCTGCTTATTTTTCCAGCTGGGTCTATTTTCAACCTGTAGACCCACTTACAATCAACCACAATAGCATTTTTAACAGGAGGAACCAATGACCAAGTAGCATTTTTATAAAGTGCTTCCAACTCTTCAGCCATGGCATGACGCCACTCCTTAGAGGCATTGGCAACGGTAAAGGAAGTAGGTTCAACAGGTAGGTTAGGTAAATTGGTAGCCATATAGGCGGAGGGATCATAGCGGTTTGTTGGTTTCGGATTAGGCCTAAGGTGTGCTGGACGAGATCTTGGGGCAGGATTGGGAGGAGTTTTGGCTGAGGTGGTGGTTGGGTTGATTTCGGCGTGGGTGGTTTGGGTAGTACCGGTTTGAGTGGTTTCGGTTTGGGTGGTATCGGCTGCCGAGGTGGTTGCATTTGGTGTAGTAACGGCTGGGGCAGAAGTGTCGGGAATAGATTCTGGTAGGTCAGGGTCAATAGGATAAGTGGAGACGTTAGGGTTGCCAGGTTGGGTTGGGTTAGAGTTTATGGGTGAGGCATGATAAGGGAAAACATGTTCATTGAAACGAACATGTCGGGCAATATAAACTCTTTCAGTTGTGAGATCAAGGCACCGATAACCATGGTGAACAGGACTGTAGCCAAGAAAGATACACGGAGTAGATCGGAATTCAATTTTGTGATTATTGTAAGGACGAAGGTAGGGAAAACATTGACATCCAAAAACCCGAAGAAAGGAATAATCTGGTTGACGTTTGAAAATATGTTCAAAGGGTGATTTGTTGGAGGAGACCCGGGATGGAAGACGATTTATGAGATAAACAGCTGTTTCGAATGCAAAATGCCAAAAACATTGAGGAAGATGAGATTAAGCAAGAAGAGCAAGGCCGGTTTCAACAACATGATGATGACGACGCTCAACAGTGCCGTTTTGTTCACTGGTGTGAGGACAAGATCGTCGATGAATTATACCAAGATTGTGACAAAACGAGGCAATGGTGCGAAATTCCCCTCCCCAATCAGACTGAATACTTTTTAATTTAGCGTTAAAGTGCCTTTCTGCCATTTTAATAAAATATATTAAGTTATGATAAGCATCAGATTTACGAGCTAATGGGTAGAACCACATATATTTCGAATGATGATCAACACATAATAAAAAATATCGATAACCATCAAATGATAAAGTGGGAGTTGGACCCCAAACATCACAATAAACTAAGTCCAAAATATTAGCACTATGAATATTGGAGTTTTACAATGATAACTTTGAAGCTTGCCCATTTGGCAAGAAGTACATAACGAAGACGACAACTTGTCTAAAACAGGTAAATGAAAATGCGAAACAATAGAACGAAAAACTTGAGCATGAGGATGTCCAAGTCGTTGATGCCAAATGGTGGACGATGCTTTGATGGCAGTAAAGGCGACTTTAGGAAGAGACTTGAGCTGAGGAAGGTGAAGGGAGTACAATCCATGTTCACTTGGACCCGTTAGGAGGATGGTGCGTGTAGACTCGTCCTTCACAACAAAATAAGACGCATGAAACTCAAAGAAAACATTATTATCAACGCAAAACTTTTGAACAGATAAAAGATTTCTTTTAAGTTGAGGAACATGAAGGACATTAGAAAGTGTGAGGGTTTTATTTGGGGAATAAATTTTTGTCGAACCAATGTTTAAAATGGGTAAGGGTTGACCGTTACCAACAAAGAGAGAATCATTACCATAGTAGGCCTCAGAGTTGTCAAGGCTCTCAAAATCTGTGGCAGCGTGATCATTAGCTCCAGTGTCAGGAAGATAGTTAAAGCTCCGATGTGAACCAGCATCAGAATGAGTAGCATAATTGGCTTGACACTGGGCGCGTGGTTGAGAAGACTGATTTGGGCACTGAGATGGTAAATGACCAATCCCGCAACGGTTACAGTGACCATACACGGTGTTTTGAGTAGATGCCCAAGAGAACTGACGTGAACTACCAATTTCACGGTTGCGAGTAGTGTTGTTGTTGGGATAATTACCCCTGTAGGACTCCCTTGAATTTCCACGACCTCCTCGGTTATTGTTTGAGGACCGAGGAGCATAGTAGGCCTACGGCGGTTGTGGTGGGGTAGAGGCAGCAGTCGGGTTCAGTTGGTTACCAAGTTGTGTAGCCATGAGTTGTAGGTTACTGATTTGTGTTTGAATGGATTGTAAATTCAGTTGTGGTTGTTGGGATGGGGCCGTGGCCATAAGAGCCTGTGGATGGGTTGGTTGTGTTGGTAAAAGTTTAGTAATCATATAATCATGGTCACTAATAAGACCATGAAGCTCACCAAAAGTGACCGGTGGAGTACGGGTTAAAAGGTTTGACTTGAGACCATAATATTCCTCACGAAGACCAGTAACCGTAAGCATGACAAGATCCTTATCCTTCATTGGTTCACCTATGTTTGCTAGAGCAGTTGCATATTCCTGAGCACGGCTTAAATATTCTGCAGGTTTTTCATCACTTTTCATAGTTATTCGAAGAAGCTGACTTTTGAGGGTGTACTCATGAGATGAGGAAACTGGCGCATAAGCACGTTCAAGAGACAGCCATATCTCATGAGAGGTCTGCCCTTGGACATGCTAAAACGATTCCTCAGAGATGGTAGATGTGATCAGTAAGCATACATGAGCATCATTCTTCACCCATGGACTATAACTTGGATTGTCGGTGCTAGTAGTCCCTGTGGTGACTTTAGAAGGTGGACAGGGTATTGTTCCATCTACATAACCGAAGAGGTTATGAGAAATTAGAAAGGGTTCAAGCATTTGCTTCCAATATCCATAATTTGTAGGTTTAAGAGAGAACGCAAACTTGTGAGATTGATGGGTTGCTTTTTCTTGATTAGTAAATAAAGTGATGGCAGCCATCAGTGACCTGATTGTAGTATGGCTGGTTGATCTACAGCAGTAGGGTTAGGTTACCTGAAGAGTTGATTGCTGTTGTTTGACAGAAAAGAAGATTATATGCTGCGATGTCTCTGATGTCTGAAGGTCGCAGATGTTGATTTTCCAAAGCCGTAGGTTTTTTTTTTTTTAGGCAGGGTTTTTGGAGGCACTAGGGTTAAGGCCGAGATTTTGGAGAGGGGTTTAATTAGGCTCTGATACCAAATCAAACCGTGATATTTGTTATTCAATCATCATTGCTGATTACAATAGTTTATATAGATGACTAAATTACATTCTAATACCCTCTATTATAAACTATTATATATCTAGACCACTAGTCTAATAGACACCAACACAAGAATAGGTAGTCCCAAGATCAATCCCAATAACAGTTCCTAACTTGCTGGCTTTTGCGATTGAAATTGCAAATAGTCAACCTGTAACACATCATTGTTAGCACATAAACATGATCAATCTATTCACCAAATGATAGAAAAAACTAACACACAACTTATACATGTATATAGAACACAATCAATTGCACATTATATAATACCTAAATTGACTGATTGACATATCAAATTCTTCACTTATGGTAACACTTATTCTTGGCTGGGAAAACATGCAAGCATATTTACAAGGTAGTTATAACAGCACGTCACAACAAATAGGTGATTATATAAAACTCAAAACTGCAACCCTGTTTTTATTCCTAATCTCCATATCAACATTAAACGATCAACTACAATACTTGCTTGATTCACATACTAAATTTTCCTCTTTAACAAATAGCATATTCAACACGAAACCTTACACCTTACTCAGATCACAAACGAAACCAGATCCAAACTTATTCACAGACGATAAACAACAAGTAGATTTAAAACTAAACCTGCATTATTCACATCCATGATAGAAAAAGAAGCAAATCAGTATCCAATAACTTTGCCGATTAAGATGATTGCTAGCATGAAAACTTTACCAATTCCAAATTCATCGATCAATTCCTTACTATTGCTAATCTCCATATCAACATTAAACGATCAAGCACTATAACTTTCTTAATTATCACATAATAAATTGTTTTCAACATCAGTACAACCAAAGTCAGCACGAATTTACGCATACTCGACACGAAACCCTCACAATTTTCTCAGATTTCTAACAAAACCGGCTCCAAACCACAACTAACACGTAGATTAAAACTAAACATGCATTATTCACATATGTGGTATATCCATACACAAAACAAAACAAAACAAAATAATCATAAAAACAGTAGCAACAAAAGCAAGTCAACATCTGAAAAGTTTATCGTTAGGGCCTAGACTTTTTAGAAAAAATCAAAAATAAGAACCTAGTGTAAATAACTTATTAGATGTGGTGAATTTTGTATAAGTAGATGTCACACCCCGACCGCGTAAAACAACAAAGCGCGGCGGAAACATCGAGGCGTGTTGCAACAGAATCATTGTTTCATAACCATGGATACAAAAAGTGTTTCGTTTTATAAAACATTGAATATTTACATCGTCTGGAAATCTAAATACACAATTTAAACATAGTCTATCATTGTTATTGAGTCACTAAAGCCTCGTCCAGTCCTATGTGAGCATGCATCTTAGCAATCGATATCATTCAACAATACCTGAAACATATGTGAAAACGAGGTCAGCAAAGAAATGCTGGCGAATACATTGGTTTTGTAGGAGTGTCGAAATCATGGCTAGTTTAGATGTTGCAATACTTTATTTAAAAACCTTGTTTTGAAAAGAGTATAATATTTCAACTTAATTAACCAACTCAAATCAAGCGGGTTATAGTTTGTAAAACCTCGTAGCCATGACTCGTAACCCAAAAACATTTGTTTTAGTAAAGCAAATTGTGAAACATCTCAAATTAAATCGTTAATGAAACTCGTTAATAAATCTCGTTAAAAACTCGTATAGTTTATATCATATCGAAAATCTAGTTTGTGTGACATCGTTTGAAAATTTGTTTACCCAAGTGAACTAAATAACGCCACGGCATGTAATATGATGAAATATTTTATATATAGGAAGTACCAGCGGCGTATCCACCATGCTTTCATCACATTACACCCGTCCCGTTATCTAAACACTTAACCAAAAACTAATCGTATATCGCTTTGAAGCCAATCGTTTAACCAAATCGTTTAACTCGTTAATTTCATCGCGTGAAAACCAATCGTTTACCTAATCGTTAAATCATCGTGTGAAAACCAATCGTTTACCCAATCGTTTAATTCGTTTTAGGTCGTGAAACTACTTATGTGGTCGTCTCGCTAATAACATTCAAACCTTCGTGACTCACTTACCTCGTCGCTTCTCGTTTTCGCATTAACAAACCCTTACTAAAGGGTAAATTAATAATTACAGATTCAGTCGCTACCCACCACCCCCACACATAACCACGGGTGCAGTAAGATAACGTGATTTGTCAGATCCTATGGTACCATAACCTAATACTGGTCGGCTTGATCATTGCTAATGAATGTCATTTGTTATGTAACCCAACCAACAAGTTCGCTCACATTATCGAAATCGTTATTAGTTTTGTATAAATCGTCTTAATCGTTTTATTTTTGAAACCATCGTTATAACATCGAAAACATTTAGCACATATGAGTCACCCCAAAACAATTGAAAGCAGTAAAATAGGGGAATAATGTACTCGCCTGAGAATGCTTAGAGGTATTGAACAACAACCAAACAAAGCTAGAGGGAGCACGGAATCAGTCGGCAATCTAAAACTATATAAATAAACCGGACTTAAATCGGGAGATCGGATAGGATGGGGCTTGGTAAACCAAATGAGTATTGGAACTCATATGATATGGTTTAACAAGGCCTACATACTACATGAAACCTAACCTAAGTGCTTTCGACCCATCGCGACCCATTAAGGTAGCTTATGCTACTTTAACGCGTCGTGCGCGTGAAACGCGTTCGGACCGCCTAACTAGTCCTATGACAAGTGTTATATGCCTAATCATGTTACAAAATCAGTATGTGACAAAAGTTTAGGTTACATATGCTTAATTACCAATTATACATGAAAAGGGTATTCTGGTAATTTACCTAAGGCATATAAACTACCTATCATACAACTACTCAAACGATGTGACCATAGGGTATAACCTCGGAAGGTTATTCCCTACCTACTATGGTCACCTAATGTGTTTGGTCGGATCCTAATGATCGACCAAATGGGTCGGGTTCGAGGTATAAGCGATTTATTAGATCGCTTACCCTACGACCCTAGACAACGTGGTAATCAGTAGGCATAGTCCCAAGGGACTATAACCAACGTGATTACACTCACGTTGCGAAGTTCCTACGAACTTCGCATTGACCATAAGCTGGTCAACGCTGAAAGTCAAACAAAGTTTGACTTTCTGACTCGAAAAGCAATAAAAGAAAGAAAAGAACGAAAGAATACTTACGAAGGGTCCCCGAATGCTAATTTCGATTCAAAAATCTCAGGTATGAAACAATAGTTTCAACTTAGAGTTTCTCAAATCAAAATTCTAGTGATTTGAGCAATGGGGGGCATGGGGTATTTATAGTGTTCGGTCCACCGTTAAGATCGTTTCATGGAAACCGTGCTTTAATCGCATCCGTACAAGTGTTGGAACCTTATGGTGACTAAAAATGATCCTTATCATCTGACTAAGCAATTGAGAATGTGTGGGTGTGGTTAAAACAGCTGCAATCTGCTGTTAAATGCAGTTAACCTGGTCAGAAGGACTGATGCGGGCCGCGTGAGGATGTTAAGATCCCGAGGCGGGCCGCCTAGGAGTCACAGATCAGAACAAAGTTTGCATAATGACAGTTTCAGTCCCTGCACGTGTTTAAGGCCATTTCCGACACTTCTAAGGCCCGTAAAGCCAACTTTAAGGCCCTAAAATGATGCCTAAACATTGTGGACATGAAACATGCTCAAAAATATGCCGGATGTTGGTTCGTTTGGTCGTACGGACGCGATGTTCGCTTAATTACGACGGAATGCGCATAAGCGCGAAAAACGATCCAAATGACGCAACGAATGGATTTTTTGCAAGCCAAACACTAAAGCATAATATAGTCATGCTTACATAAATTTTTGGATGTCCGGATGTATTCAGAACGTAAGTTATGCGCAAAAATGCAAACTTGTGCGCTTTTTGACACTTTTAGTCCCTGAATGAGCCAAAAGTTTATTTTAGCACACCGAACCCCTCAAAGCCTATTTCTAAGCTATATAAAGGATATTTAAGGTGTGTTTAACTTATGGTCATGTTCCGGAATGTCTGTTACAGTTCAAATTGGCATACTTTCGCAGTTTGTCATATTTAGTCCCTGTAGACAAATTAACTTGATTTCGGCATACCAAACCTTCCAAAACTTATTTCTAAGTTATGTAAGGGTTATTTAAGGTATGTTAAGCCTAAGTCACTATTCCGGAGTGTTTGTTGCATTAAACTGGTTATATTTGCGCATCGGTGCGCGTATAACCTTCCAGAAAGCGATTTAGAGTTTGGATTAGAACAAAAATTGATATGTGCAATATGATACACATAATTTTACAAATCCAAAATATGAAATATAATATTTCATTGGTTTGGCATTTGTTTGATGGCCATGGAGGCACAGGTGTTACAGTCTCCCCTACTTTAGGAAATTTCGTCCCGAAATTTATTTAGAGGAAACTTGTGAGAGTTTAAAACATGAAGTTGAAAAGATCGAACAATATTGGTTAGGGTTCTGAACTTCTAGTAACCTTAATAACATTATGCTAGCAATGTAAGAGGGATACTTATATACAAGTATATGAAGCGTCATTGGTGCGTCCACCGTACCTCCATTACATCGTTCTCATTTTGTTATTGTTGTCACTATCGGTTCTTACACATAATAAATCCTACTGGGTTTCTGTGCACTAAATTTCATAATTATGTACGCGTCCCTAATCAGACAATTCCTTGCACAGTTCACACAGTCTATTTTATAATGTGTAGGGGAAAACCATATGAATGAACCTGTGATGAGCGTGACTGGACCACCATAGGGTCCTTTCAGCTATATCATCACATGCCATTCTTAACCAGATCTTGAATCAATCTTTAACTAGACCACTCAAGGGTCTCTCATCGAATCATGGAATGGTACTATATAACCCAAGGGTCTTAACTACCACGTAGAAGCCCATAAGAATTTAAGGTAGTACCTTTTTGAATATCCTACTATGAATCCCTCATATGAAGATATGAAAGATTCTATGAGGATTTGAAAATCGTATCACACAAAAACATAGAGGAGAACACATAAACACATATCACATAATTGCATAATCGTATACTCGCATAATTGTTTAATTTGACCTTTAAATTTGTTATCTTTGGACACGGGTATTTCAAGCATACAAGGAATCAAATCCTTAATTGCAGCAATTTGGATGGATCCACATGAATACCCTGCTTGTTGACTACATGACCCAAAAACTGAACTTCTTTAAGCCAAAATTTCCTCTTGGAGGATTTAGCGAAAAGTTTGTTCCTTCTTTAGGGGTTCCAATGTCAACGAAGGTGTTGATTGTGATCGGCTCGGGACATGAATAGATCAAGATGTCATCAATAACAACCATGACGAACTGATCCAAATAAGGCTTGCAGACTCTATTTATTAAGTCCTTGAAGATGGCTGGAGCATTTGTCAACCCAAAAGGCATGACTGTAAACTCGTAATGGCCATACTTCGTGCAGAAAGCCGTTTTGGGAATATCTTCTTTGAGAATACAAAGTTGATGATATCCAAAACGCAATCGATCTTGGAAAAGCATAAAACGCTATGCAGTTGATCGGAGAAATCGTTGATTTAAGGTAGGGGATATCAATTCTTGATGGTAAGCTTACTAGGCTTACGTTAATCGATATACATTCGAAAAGATCCATTTTTCTTTTCACAAAGAGGACAAGAGTTTCTCCAAGGTGAAAAGTTCGAACGGATGAATCCTTTATCAGGCAACTCTTGAAGCTGTTTTGATAATTCTTGCATCTCGAACGGTGCAAGACGATAAGATACTTTAGATTTAAAAGAAACAAGTGTTTGAGGTTCTTAGGGAGATCACAAGTGATCATAAAAATGACAGAACCACATGAGTAGTTTGTCTTTGTGTTGACATCATAAGGTTGGATCAAACATTCATACAATTGCATTTGTTACAAAATAAAACCACAAATTTTTATTTATATAACAACCGCATTGTCTTTAAATGTTACAAGATAACAACCAAAGGAATTTCAAAATTCTACTTGTTCTTCATCATTGATTGCCTCATTGATGTTATACACTCGTCCACGTGCTGGATTCACATTGACCTTGACGTTCGCATTCGGGTTTGCGTTAGCATTTGCATTCACCAGTCTTGGGCAGTTGTGTCGGAAATGACCAATCTCTCCGCAATTGAAACATGAACCCAGTGGGAATCTCGCAGCATTCCCTTGAACCTATGCTTGAACCTGAGCAGCCTGATTTTGTCCCAGACGACAAATATTGGCCAAATGCCCAAGTCTACCACACGTTGTGCATTTCTTGCAATCTTGTTGTGCAACGTGATGACCGTTGCAACAGGCACAATGTGGTGCGGTACCAGCATATGCCTTCTTTGCAGCTGGCTGTGCCGGTGGGTTTTGCAAGTTCTGAGCAGTCTGTGCTGTAACAGCAAAATTTTAGGCACCCTTCCGCTTCTTTGATTTCTTTGACGTATCACCTTCCTTACCCTTCTTGTTTTGACCTTTCTTGCTATCCGCCTTGTCAGACCCCTGCTTCTTACCCTTGTCACCCTTTCTGTGTAACTTATTCTTCCGAATCTGCGACTCAGTCAATGTCGCAGCTAACTCGATCGCCTGACGAAGTGTGGTAGGGCTACTACCAGTAAGGATGTCTTGTACCGAGTCAGGTAGGCCGTCGATGTACCTTTCGATAGCCTTGTCAAGTGGGGTAACCATTGTCGGGCAAAGCAGACTCAACTCCTCAAACCTATCAGTATACGCCCTGTGCTCACCACTATCTTGCTTCAACTCATCAAATTCCTTCTCCAAAGCTCGCTGCTCATGACGAGGACAGAATTCCCTCATCATAAGGGCCCTAAGTTCAGCCCACGTCTGTGCTAGAGCAATTTCTGCACCACGATCCCTCATAACCCCGTTCCACCATGTGAGAGCCCTCTTCTGAAACACACTCGAAGAAAACTCGACCCTGCGATTGTCAGGACACTGCACGTGGCGGAAAGTATTCTCAATGCTCTCGAACCATTGAAGAAGCCCAGTCGCTCCTTCAGAACCACTAAACTTGAGTGGTTTAGCTTGGTTAAAATCCTTGTATTTACACTGTGCGTTATTGTTGTTGTTATTATTGCCGTTGTTGTATATCTCGTGGACTTGGGTTACAACCCCGGGAAGCACAGCAGCCACCTGCTGAGAGATCAGAGCTGCGAGTTCTTCAATAGTGAAAGTCCGAGCATCGGTTCGATCATCGCGTCGAGGAGGCATTGTCTAAAAGAGGAAACATGAAATGAACGAGTGAGAGAATTAGACGAAAAGAATGAGATGAACAAATCTGATGAAAGCAAGGATAGTGGTCATTTGTTTGTTACTACAAAGCAACAAACGACCCCGGTGGTTAATCAAAGTAAATAGGTCAGAAAATAATGTATCACGAAGACATGCTCGCCTATAAGTGAACACTCATCCCAAGAATTCCCAGGTAAGCACAACTGGTCTCGCGTCTGATGAGATATATACGAAGTGCTTGCCTAGACAGAAAACCCAGAATACAGGCATTCACCCTTCCAGTTTACACGTGTTCACATTATTTAAGACTCAAAACTTTGGCAAGAGTTTGAAAATTCAAAAGGGGTTCAAAACCTTGTAATCAATCATCCTAGAACAGATGATTAGTTTTCAAAGCGGTTTTGAAATTTATGTTCTTGTTGTGGTCGTCGCCTAAGGATAGGTGACGGTATTGTTTTATGACTAAACGCAAGTAAACTCGCGTTAGGGTCCTAAGAAGGTTAAAGACTAGGTCAAAGCATTACTAATAACCTAATTCGCTATAACCATTGGCTCTGATACCAAGTTTTCTGTCATACCCCGACCGCGTAAAACAACAAAGCACGGCGGAAACATCGAGGCGTGTTGCAATAGAATCATTGTTTCATAACCATGGATACAAAAAGTGTTTCGTTTTATTAAACATTGAATATTTACATCGTCTGGAAATCTAAATACACAATTTAAACATAGTCTATCATTGTTATTGAGTCACTAAAGCCTCGTCCAGTCCTATGTGAGCATGCATCTTAGCAATCGATATCATTCAACAATACCTGAAACATATGTGAAAACGAGGTCAGCAAAGAAATGCTGGCGAATACATTGGTTTTGTAGGAGTGTCGAAATCATGGCTAGTTTAAATGTTGCAATACTTTATTTAAAAACCTTGTTTTGAAAAGAGTATAATATTGCAACTTAATTAACCAACTCAAATCAAGCGGGTTATAGTTTGTAAAACCTCGTAGCCATGACTCGTAACCCAAAAACATTTGTTTTAGTAAAGAAAATTGTGAAACATCTCAAATTAAATCGTTAATGAAACTCGTTAATAAATCTCGTTAAAAACTCGTATAGTTTATATCATATCGAAAATCTAGTTTGTGTGACATCGTTTGAAAATTTGTTTACCCAAGTGAACTAAATAACGCCACGGCATGTAATATGATGAAATATTTTATATATAGGAAGTACCAGCGGCGTATCCACCATGCTTTCATCACATTACACCCGTCCCGTTATCTAAACACTTAACCAAAAACTAATCGTATATCGCTTTGAAGCCAATCGTTTAACCAAATCGTTTAACTCGTTAATTACATCGCGTGAAAACCAATTGTTTACCCAATGGTTAAATCATCGTGTGAAAACCAATCGTTTACCCAATCGTTTAATTCGTTTTAGGTCGTGAAACTACTTATGTGGTCGTCTCGCTAATAACATTCAAACCTTCGTGACTCGCTTACCTCGTCGCTTCTCGTTTTCGCATTAACAAACCCTTACCAAAGGGTAAATTAATAATTACAGATTCAGTCGCTACCCACCACCCCCACACATAACCACGGGTGCAGTAAGATAACGGGATTTGTCAGATCCTATGGTACCATAACTTAATACTGGTCAGCTTGATCATTGCTAATGAATGTCATTTGTTATGTAACCCAACCAACAAGTTCGTTCACATTATCGAAATCGTTATTAGTTTTGTATAAATCGTCTTAATCGTTTTATTTTTGAAACCATCGTTATAACATCGAAAACATTTAGCACATATGAGTCACCCCAAAACAATTGAAAGCAGTAAAATAGGGGAATAATGTACTCGCCTGAGAATGCTTAGAGGTCTTGAACAATAACCAAACAAAGCTAGAGGGAGCACGGAATCAGTCGGCAATCTAAAACTATATAAATAAACCGGACTTAAATCGGGAGATCGGATAGGATGGGGCTTGGTAAACCAAATGAGTATTGGAACTCATATGATATGGTTTAACAAGGCCTACATACTACATGAAACCTAACCTAAGTGCTTTCGACCCATCGCGACCCATTAAGGTAGCTTATGCTACTTTAACGCGTCGTGCGCGTGAAACGCGTTCGGACCGCCTAACTAGTCCTATGACAAGTGTTATATGCCTAAACATGTTACATAATCAGTTATGTGTCAAAAATTTAGGTTACATATGCTTAATTAGCAATTATACATGAAAAGGGTATTCTGGTAATTTACCTAAGGCATATAAACTACCTATCATACAACTACTCAAACGATGTGACCATAGGGTATAACCTCGGAAGGTTATTCCCTACCTACTATGGTCACCTAATGTGTTTGGTCGGATCCTAATGATCGACCAAATGGGTCGGGTTCGAGGTATAAGCGATTTATTAGATCGCTTACCCTACGACCCTAGACAACGTGGTAATCAGTAGGCATAGTCCCAAGGGACTATAACCAACGTGATTACACTCACGTTGCGAAGTCCCTACGAACTTCGCATTGACCATAAGCTGGTCAACGCTGAAAGTCAAACAAAGTTTGACTTTCTGACTCGAAAAGCAATAAAAGAAAGAAAAGAACGAAAGAATACTTACGAAGGGTCTCCGAATGCTAATTTCGATTCAAAAATATCAGGTATGAAACAATAGTTTCAACTTAGAGTTTCTCAAATCAAAATTCTAGTGATTTGAGCAATGGGGGGCATGGGGTATTTATAGTGTTCGGTGCACCGTTAAGATCGTTTCATGGAAACCGTGCTTTAATCGCATCCGTACAAGTGTTGGAACCTTATGGTGACTAAAAATGATCCTTATCATCTGACTAAGCAATTGAGAATGTGTGGGTGTGGTTAAAACAGCTGCAATCTGCTGTTAAATGCAGTTAACCTGGTCAGAAGGACTGACGCGGGCCGCGTGAGGATGTTAAGATCCTGAGGCGGGCCGCCTAGGAGTCCCAGATCAGAACAAAGTTTGCATAATGACAGTTTCAGTCCCTGCACGTGTTTAAGGGCATTTCCGACACTTCTAAGGCCCGTAAAGCCAACTTTAAGGCCCTAAAATGATGCCTAAACATTGTGGACATGAAACATGCTCAAAAATATGCCGGATGTTGGTTCGTTTGGTCGTACGAACGCGATGTTCGCTTAATTACGACGGAATGCGCATAAGCGCGAAAAACGATCCAAATGACGCAACGAATGGATTTTTTGCAAGCCAAACACTAAAGCATAATATAGTCATGCTTACATAAATTTTTGGATGTCCGGATGTATTCAGAACGTAAGTTATGCGCAAAAATGCAAACTTGTGCGCTTTTTGACACTTTTAGTCCCTAAATGAGCCAAAAGTTTATTTTAGCACACCGAACCCCTCAAAGCCTATTTCTAAGCTATATAAAGGATATTTAAGGTGTGTTTAACTTATGGTCATGTTCCGGAATGTCTGTTACAGCAGTTTGTCATATTTAGTCCCTGTAGACAAATTAACTTGATTTCGGCATACCAAACCTTCCAAAACTTATTTCTAAGTTATGTAAGGGTTATTTAAGGTATGTTAAGCCTAATTCACTGTTCCGGAGTGTTTGTTGCATTAAACTGGTTATATTTACGCATCGGTGCGCGTATAACCTTCCAGAAAGCGATTTTGAGTTTGGATTTGAACAAAAATTGATATGTGCAATATGATACACATAATTTTACAAATCCAACATATGAAATATAATATTTCATTGGTTTGGCATTTGTTTGATGGCCATGGAGGCACAGGTGTTACAGTAGAAACCTAAAAAAGGACGATGGTATGGCTGAATTTGAAGGTTCTTGAACCAAGCCGCAATGTTCTCTCTTTCACCTGTTCATTCTCCTCGCGTCTCATAGGTCTTCATCTTCAACTATATTTACATTTCCAGTTGCACTTGAGCTTAAGATCATCCAAGAAATTTCTATTTCAAGAAAACAAAAACCCTAATCAGTACAAAAATATATACTCTCTCCGTAGATCCATTCACAAAACATTAAAAAAACACAAAACCAACACATATCTAAAAGTATTATAACAGATCTGACAAAGATGTTTAAAAAACTTGCAAGATATAAAACTCAACAAACAAAAACAATAGATAGGGTAAAAAGGGTACCGATCTGGCCCCCAACCAAGCCTTGTGCCATCGTCTTCCACCCACAACCACAGATCTGGCGTCATATAGAGAGAAACCCTAGATCTAAATTTGAACCGCAGTTGCTGGATGCTGCTGAATTGCACACAGTTCTTCACCATCATAAATTTGAACCGCAGAAGAGAGAGCAGACCCAAAATCTTTTGAGAGGGAGAGAGAATGAAAAATATGGGACTGTGGGTTTGAATTTTGAAGAGAGAAAGAAACAGTGCGTGTTTGGCTTAGCTTATTTTGAGGGTAAAAGTCCTTTTGAAGGGCAAAAGTCCTTTTATAAGTGTTTGGGTTTTCTTTGTTTGTGAGGGGGATTTGCCAAAAGTCAGGATTTCTTGACTTATTTTGGCCAAAAGTCCTTTTAAAAAAGTCAGAAATAAGTTAAGCCAAACATGCCCATAAAGAGAAAGAGAAAGAAAAGGATGCGATTTGGATTTGAATTTTGAAATGAAAAGAAGAACAACATGAGCGGGAATTCAAAATTTGAATGAATTTTGGCCGCCCAAAAATTTGTTGAAAGATTCGTACATTAATGCTTATAAAGTTGAGTGCTTAAATATGTTGTACAACATGCTTCCAAGACTTGTACATATTCAAAAAGTGGTAAATGACCATTCTTGCCCCTTGGATATGCTTATTAATATAGTATATATATATATATATATAGGGGACCGCTAAAATGAAAACCACCTCTAGTTATAAGAACCGTGAGAACTACACCGTACGGGGCGAGGTGGACCAATTTTTTTTTCATAAACGTAGATGCATGTATTATAAACACATTTGTAAAAAAAAATAAAAAAAAATGTCATGTGTGTAGTTTTGAGCACCACAAGTTTGCGTTTACGGGTACCGTAAATTAAGTTTAAAATTTACGGTACCCGTAAACACAAACAAAACTACACACACGACATTTTTTTTAATTTTTTTACAAATGTGTTTATAATACACGCATCTACGTTTATGAAAAAAATTTTGGTCCAACTCGCCCCGTACAGTGTAGTTCCCATGGTTCTTACAACTGGAGGTGGTTTTCATTTTAGCAGACCCCTATATATATATATATATATATATACACATACATATATTATAAATAAGGGTTTATAGCAAACGAACCAGATAACAAAGGGAGAGGGTTAAGGATCCGTACCTTGTTTCTTGATTGTTGTTTAAACTTGTCAAAGCGTGTTCGTATAAACCTACATCGTGTCCATATATTTTATAAGGTTCTGCCCGTACATAAACAGTATATATGTAATTTGTTTGTTTAATTCATGTCTAGTTTAAAACCTCAAATTTGTCTTAAGTAATCATGAATTAGTTTTGCATAGATTAAAGAATAATGTTTAAATAAAATAGAAGTTAATTAAAAATCAATGGTTAAGGATCCGTACCTTGTTTCTTGATTGTTGTTTAAACTTGTCAAAGCGTGTTCGTATAAACCTACATCGTGTCCATATATTTTATAAGGTTCTGCCCGTACATAAACAGTATATATGTAATTTGTTTGTTTAATTCATGTCTAGTTTAAAACCTCAAATTTGTCTTAAGTAATCATGAATTAGTTTTGCATAGATTAAAGAATAATGTTTAAATAAAATAGAAGTTAATTAAAAATCAATGTTAGTTGCAAGATTTGAACTTGTGACTTAAAGGTTGTAAGAAAAAGGTTTTAACCAGTGAGCCACTTAATCCCTTATATGTGACACCTGTGTCACTTCAACCATCAAACAAATGCCAAACCAATGAAATATTGTATTTCATACTTGGGATTTGTAAAAATATGTGTATCGTTTGCACATATCAACTCTTGTTCGATTTCAAGCTCTAAATCGCTTTCTGGAAGGTTATACGCGCACTGATGCGTAAATATAACCAGTTTAATGCAACGAACACTCCAGAATAGTGAAATAGGCTTAACATACCTTAAATAACCTTTACTTAACTTATAAATAAGTTTTGAAGGCTTTGGTATGGCAAAATCAAGTTAAATCGCTTACAGGGACTAAATTTGACAAACTGCGAAAGTATGCCAATTTGAACTGTAACAGACATTCTGGAACATGACCATAAGTTAAACATACCATAAATATCCTTTACATAGCTTAGAAATAGGCTTGGAGGTGTTCGGTATGCTAAACTAAACTTTTGTGTCATTCAGGGACTAAAAGCGTCAAAAAGTGCACAAGTTTGCATTTTCGCGCATAACTTACGTTCTGAATACATCCGGACATCCAAAAATTTATGTAAGCACTAAAATATTTTATTTTAGTGTTTGGCATAAGAAAAATCCATTCGTTTCGTCATTTGGATCGTTTTTCGCGCTTATGCGCATTCCGTCGTAATTAAGCGAACATCGCGATCGTACGACCAAACGAACCATCATCCGGCATATTTTTGAGCATGTTTTGAGTTCCCTATACTTTAACTTCATTTTAGAGCCTTGAAATGAGGTTAACGGGGTTCAAACGCATTGAAAAAGGCCTTAAACACGTGCAGGGACCATTTCTGCCACTTTTGAAACATTTCTGAAACAGGGGGGTGCTAGCGTAGCGCGACTGCCTAATGCCTTTGCAGTAGCGCTACGCGACTGCCTAACCAGACCAGATTAAGTGTATTTAACATCAGATTGCAGCTGTTTAATCCTCAACCACACACTCACACTTGTCTAGTCAGCTGATAAGAACCCATTTTTAGTCACCACAACTTTGCAACACATGTACGGGTAGGATTCGAGCACGGTTTCCATGAAACGATCTTAACGGTTACCCGAAAACTATAAATACCCCACCCCACAACTTCAAAAACCACTAGAATTTTGATCTTAGAAACTCTAAGTTGAAACCATTGTTTCATACCTGAGATTCTTGGATCGAGATTAGCATTCGGGGACCCTTCGTAAGTATTCTTTCGTTCTTTTCTTTCTTTTATTGCTTTTCGAGTCAGAAAATCAAACTTTGTTTGACTTTCAGCGTTGACCAGCTTATGGTCAATGCGAAGTTCGTTTGAACTTCGCAACGTGAGTGTAATCACGTTGGTTATAGTCCCTTGAGACTATGCCTACTGATTACCACGTTGTCTAGGGTCGTAGGGTAAGCGATCTAATAAATCGCTTATACCTCGAACCCGACCCATTTACTCGATCATTAGGATCCGACCAAATACCTTAGGTGACCATAGTATATAGGGAATAACCTTCCGAGGTTATACCTTATGGTCTCTTCGTTAAGTAGTTGTATGATAGGTAGTTTATATGCCTTAGGTAAATTACCAGAATACCCTTTTCATGTATAATTGGTAATTAAGCATATGTAACCTAAAATTTTGTCACATAACTGATTATGTAACATGTTTAGGCATATAACACTTGTCATAGGACTAGTTAAGCGGTTCGAACGCGTTTCACGCGAACGACGCGTTAAAGTAGCATAAGCTACCTAAACGGGTCGTAATGGGTCGTAAGCCCTTAGATTAAGGTTTCATTTAGTATGTAGGCTTTGTTAAACCATATGACACGAGTCTCTATACTCGTTTGGTTTACGAACCCTCATTCTATCAGATCTTCCGATTTAGGTCCGGTTTATTAACATAGTTACCTATATTAGGTGCCGTTTGATATCCGTGATCTCTAGCATTGTTTGGTTGTTACTCAAGGACTACTAAGCAATCTCAAGTGAGTACATAGACCCCTCTTTTACTGTTTTCCAAACTGTTTTGGGGTGGAACACATGTGCCTAATTGTTACTTTCATGCTTTCCTGTTTTCACATCATATACCTGCTATGTTCGTTAGTAGATTATAGTACATGATTTTATTACATCTTATACAATGGTATGCCCATTGTGTGCATTACTTAGTACATCATTTTACATTACATTACATGCTACGTATGTCTATTGTTGTATACGTAGTACAGGTCACATGCTACGTATGTATATTGTTGTATACGTAGTACAGGTCATATGCTACGTATGTCTATTGTTGTATACGTAGTACAAGTCACATGCTACGTATGTCTATTGTTGTATACGTAGTATAGGTCACATGCTACGTATGTCTATTGTTGTATACTTAGTACAGGTCATATGCTACGTATGTCTATTGTTGCATACTTAGTACAGGTCACATGCTACGTATGTCTATTGTTGTATACGTAGTACATGTCACATGCTACGTTTGTCTATTTTTGTATACGTAGTACAGGTCACATGCTACGTATGTCTATTGTTGTATACGTAGTACAGGTCACATGCTACGTATGTCTATTGTTGTATACGTAGTACAGGTCACATGCTACGTATATCTATTGTTGCATACTTAGTACTGGTCACATGCTACGTATGTCTATTGTCGCATGCTTAGTACATTTGTTATTCATCACATGCTTACATTTTGGATACATATTACATGATTTACATTAGACATGAACATTTTACTTTGATAGTTTGGTTTGAGTAAGTGATTAAGTAACGAGGCGTGTGTAATATGATACAAGCATGGTGGATACGCCGCTGGTACTTCCTATATATAAGTGTTTGTATGGTATTACATGTCGTAGCGTTATTTGAATCATTTCAGTTTGAGACATATAACATTTTATACAAATAACATACTTTTCACAAGACATTGTTTTACAAACAACTTATCTTATACAAACTCATTTTACATGGTTATTCATTTAACCTTACATTTATTTATACATATCATCTGATCTTATCGTTTTTCAAATGATTTACAAGACAAAGCAAATTACAAGGTTCATGACTAAACATTTTCTCAAACATAAGTCATGAATCCTATTTTCACAAAACCTATGTATCTCACAGGCATTTTTATGCTGACGTACCTATTTTCACATGTGTTTTTCAGGAGCTGTTGCATAAGATGATCAAGATACACATAGGCAGACTTGGGCTTTAGTGACCATAAAAGATGCAAGATTAGTTAATTATGTTGTATTTCCTTGTTTGTTAAGACATTGTAACACTTTTAATCAATAAAACGAAACTTCAATTGCCATGGATTTGAAACAATTAATTCTGTTACAGCACTCCCCGACATTTCCGCCACGTTTTGTATGTTCTACGTGGTCGGGGTGTGACAGAAAAGATGGTATCAGAGCCAATGGTTATAGGGAATTAGGTTATTAGTAATGCTTTGACCTAGTCTATAACCTTCTTAGGACCCTAACGCGAGTTTACTTGCGTTTAGTCATAAAACAATACCGTCACCTATCCTTAGGCGACGACCACAACAAGAACATAAAATTCAAAACCGCTTTGAAAACTAATCATCTGTTCTAGGATGATTGATTACTAGGTTTTGAACCCTCTATTGTAAGGTTTTGAACTCTCTATTATATGGTTTTGAACCCCTTTGAGTTTTTTTCAAAACCTCGTCAAGGTTTTGGGTTTTAAATAATGTGAACACGTGCAAACTGGAAGGGTGAATGCCTGTATTCTGGGTTTTCTGTCTAGGCAAGCACTTCGTATACATCTCATCAGACGCGAGACCAGTTGTGCTTACCTGGGAATTCTTGGGATGAGTGTTCACTTATAGGCAAGCATGTCTTCGCGATACATTATGAGGACCTATTTGCTTTGATTCAGCCTTTGTGTGTCGTTTGTTTGCTTCATGGTTCAAACAAATGACCATCACCCGTGATTTTGGTCGGTAATTGTAACATCCTATTCTTACCCACTGCCATTTCATTTGTTTCCTCTCTTGTTTCCTCTTTTAGAATGCCTCCATGGCGCGAAAATCCGGTATCTATTGACGATCTGGCAGCTGTCATTACACAGCAAATGACTGCTGCAATCCCGAACGTCGTCGCTCAATGTTACCAAGCTATCAACAACAATAATGCCCTATGCAGCTTCAAGACGTTCAACTCGGCCAAGCCATCAAAGTTTTCTGGGTCTCAAGGAGAGACTGCACTTCTGCAATGGTTCGAGAGTCTAGAGAGCATTTTCAGGCATGTTCAATGTCCAAACGAGCGAAAGGTAGATTTCGCATCTAGTCTCTTTGAGAAACGAGCTTTGACGTGGTGGAACGGTGTGGTGAGAGATAGGGGTGCCGAAGTGGCACTGGCTCAAACATGGGAAGAACTTAGAGCACTAATGATGAAGGAATTCTGTCCTCGTCACGAGATCAGGGCCTTGGAAAGGGAATTTGACGATCTTAAGCAAGACAGCGGTGAACATCGAGCATACACTGATCGATATGAGGAGCTGAGCCTGTTGTGTCCTACCATGGTTACGCCTTTGGATAAGGCGATCGAAAAATACGTTGATGGTCTCCCTGACTCAGTTCAGGACATTGTTACCGGTAGTAACCCCACTACGGTTAGGCAGGCCATTGAGCTATCTGCAACTTTGACTGAATCTCAGATCAGGAAACGTAAGCTTTTCCGAAAGGGTGACAAGAAACCGCTCGAGGAATCAAAGACCATGGATGAACAGACTGGATCCTTTGAGAGGTCAAAGAAGCAAAAGGCTTCTCAGAACTTCGCCATGGTTACTCACAATGGTCAAGTCGTCCCCAAACAACCAGCTCAACCCCGTACTAGGAAGCCATACAATGGAACTTCACCTTTGTGCAACCGATGTAACCTTTATCATCATGTTAATGTGAAGTGCCGCGAATGCCAAATTTGTGGACGTAAAGGTCATACAGTAAAAGTTTGCGTAGCATCAGTTGCACCAAATCAAGCTGACAACAAACCTGCTCGAGCTCGCTTTCCACCAGGTTCCTGCTACAAGTGTGGCGAGATGGGACATTTCCGAAGAAATTGCCCAAAGCGTGCTAATGCTAATCCAGCACAGAGATGAGCATCTGACCGACTAGAAGACAACACTCTTTAGAAATAATCACATCTTATGTATTATTTTCTTTTGTTGTCAAGGTCCATGAAACAGTTGTTAACATTGTTTATAAATAAATCTTTTATTTACATTACAATGTATTTATGTGGTTGTATGCATAAACAACATATCCCCTACAATACCGACAATCAAGGAACCCCATTCCTTGAAGAACAGACTACCCCCAAAATTCTTCCATTTTACAATCTCTTGCGTTTTCCACAAAGATCCTAAGTACCTGTCTTTTGCAAAGAAACGAAGTACAAGGTGCAAGTTATAACTCTGTACAAATACCCCAAGTACCACTATAAATTCTTAATAGGGTACCTAAGGGTATTTATGTATGTCCTAAATTATTGTGTACCTAAATTCGACATTGCGTTTTCCTGAAAACGAAAATCGAATTTTTGGTAGATCATCCTATCTTCATGGATGGATTCTTGAAATGATTAAAGTGCCAAATGAAATCAACGAATTGGATTCCTGGTGTGCTTTAAGTATCCGCGTCCAAAGATAACGAATTAATAACCAAGTTAAACAACTATGTGATTATGTGCTTATGTGTTTTCTTTTATGTTTTTGTGTAATCCAAGTTTTTGTTATCCAAATCCTCGTAGAATCTTCCATATCTTCGTATAAGGGATTCATAGTAGGATATCCAAAGGTGCTATATTAAATCCTCAATGGGCTTGTACGTAATAGTAAAGACCCTTGGATTATATTGTACCATTCCATAATTAGACCCCTGAGTGGTCTAGGTAAACGGATTGATCCAAAAATCTGGTTAGGAATATCATGTGATGATATAGCTGAAAGGACTCCTTGGTGGCCTAATTAAAAAGGATCCTTTGTCGATCTAATTAAAAGGACCCTATGGTAGTCTAGACACACTCATCACAGGTTTGATTTTTCCTCCCCTTCACATTACAAACAAATTGTGCGGACTATGCAAGGAATTGCGTAATTATGGATGCATACATAATTATGAAATTCAGTGCACGGAAACCACAGCGAGTTTTGTCATGTGTCTAGAGTTCGTTCCGTTCATTTTCGTTTCTATCTGAAGAAATGGTGGAAAATGACTCATTTCGTTCATTTTCGGTTCTGAAGAAGTGGTGGAAAATGACTCGTTTCGTTTATTTTCGGTTCTGAAGAAATGGTGGAAAATGACTCGTTTCGTTCATTTTCGGTTCTGAAGAAATGGTGGAAAATGACTCGTTTCGTTCATTTTCGGTTCTGAAGAAATGGTGGGAAATGACTCGTTTTGTTCATTTTCGGTTCTGAAGAAATGGTGGAAAATGACTCGTTTCGTTCATTTTCGGTTTTGAAGAAATGGTGGAAAATGACTCGTTTCGTTCATTTTCGGTTCTGAAGAAATGGTGGAAAATGACTCGTTTCGTTCATTTTCGGTTCTGAAGAAGTGGTGGAAAATGACTCATTTTGTTCATTTTCGGTTCTGAAGAAGTGGTGGAAAAAGACTCATTTCGTTCATTTTCGGTTCTGAAGAAGTGGTGGAAAATGACTAATTTCGTTCATTTTCATTTCTAAAGAATGCCTGTTGAAAATAACTCCATTCATTTTTCATTTTTGAAAAATGTCCGTTAAAGTGAAATAACAGGATTATGCCTTGCTTATCTTTGATGGTTATTTAACACAAAGTCACAAATAGACTCCTACGAATGAATTTCGGGACGAAATTTCCTAAAGTAGGGGAGACTGTGACACCTGTGTCACTTCAACCATCAAACAAATTCCAAACCAATGAAATATTGTATTTCATACTTGGGATTTGTAAAAATATGTGTATCGTTTACACATATCAACTCTTGTTCGATTTCAAGCTCTAAATCGCTTTCTGGAAGGTTATACGCGCACTGATGCGTAAATATAACCAGTTTAATGCAACGAACACTCCAGAATAGTGAAATAGGTTTAACATACCTTAAATAACCTTTACTTAACTTAGAAATAAGTTTTGAAGGCTTTGGTATGGCAAAATCAAGTTAAATCGCTTACAGGGACTAAATTTGACAAACTGCGAAAGTATGCCAATTTGAACTGTAACAGACATTCCGGAACATGACCATAAGTTAAACATACCATAAATATCCTTTACATAGCTTAGAAATAGGCTTTGAGGTGTTCGGTATGCTAAAATAAACTTTTGTGTCATTCAGGGACTAAAAGCTTCAAAAAGTGCACAAGTTTGCATTTTCGCGCATAACTTACGTTCTGAATACATCCGGACATCCAAAAATTTATGTAAGCACTAAAATATTTTATTTTAGTGTTTGGCATAAGAAAAATCCATTCGTTTCGTCATTTGGATCGTTTTTCGCGCTTATGCGCATTCCGTCGTAATTAAGCGAACATCGCGATCGTACGACCAAACGAACCATCATCCGGCATATTTTTGAGCATGTTTTGAGTTCCCTATACTTTAACTTCATTTTAGAGCCTTGAAATGAGGTTAACGGGGTTCAAACGCATCGAAAAAGGCCTTAAACACGTGCAGGGACCATTTCTGCCACTTTTGAAACATTTCTGAAACAGGGGGTGCTAGCGTAGCGCGACTGCCTAATGCCTTTGCAGTAGCGCTACGCTACTGCCTAACCAGACCAGATTAAGTGTATTTAACATCAGATTGCAGCTGTTTAATCCTCAACCACACACTCACACTTGTCTAGTCAGCTGATAAGAACCCATTTTTAGTCACCACAACTTTGCAACACATGTACGGGTAGGATTCGAGCACGGTTTCCATGAAACGATCTTAACGGTTACCCGAAAACTATAAATACCCCACCCCACAACTTCAAAAACCACTAGAATTTTGATCTTAGAAACTCTAAGTTGAAACCATTGTTTCATACCTGAGATTCTTGGATCGAGATTAGCATTCGGGGACCCTTCGTAAGTATTCTTTCGTTCTTTTCTTTCTTTTATTGCTTTTCGAGTCAGAAAATCAAACTTTGTTTGACTTTCAGCGTTGACCAGCTTATGGTCAATGCGAAGTTCGTTTGAACTTCGCAACGTGAGTGTAATCACGTTGGTTATAGTCCCTTGGGACTATGCCTACTGATTACCACGTTGTCTAGGGTCGTAGGGTAAGCGATCTAATAAATCGCTTATACCTCGAACCCGACCCATTTACTCGATCATTAGGATCCGACCAAATACCTTAGGTGACCATAGTATATAGGGAATAACCTTCCGAGGTTATACCTTATGGTCGCTTCGTTAAGTAGTTGTATGATAGGTAGTTTATATGCCTTAGGTAAATTACCAGAATACCCTTTTCATGTATAATTGGTAATTAAGCATATGTAACCTAAACTTTTGTCACATAACTGATTATGTAACATGTTTAGGCATATAACACTTGTCATAGGACTAGTTAAGTGGTTCGAACGCGTTTCACGCGAACGACGCGTTAAAGTAGCATAAGCTACCTAAACGGGTCGTAATGGGTCGTAAGCCCTTAGATTAAGGTTTCATTTAGTATGTAGGCTTTGTTAAACCATATGACACGAGTGTCTATACTCGTTTGGTTTACGAACCCTCATTCTATCAGATCTTCCGATTTAGGTCCGGTTTATTAACATAGTTACCTATATTAGGTGTCGTTTGATATCCGTGATCTCTAGCATTGTTTGGTTGTTACTCAAGGACTACTAAGCAATCTCAAGTGAGTACATAGACCCCTCTTTTACTGTTTTCCAAATTGTTTTGGGGTGGAACACATGTGCCTACTTGTTACTTTCATGCTTTCCTGTTTTCACATCATATACCTGCTATGTTCGTTAGTACATTATAGTACATGATTTTATTACATCTTATGCTAGGTATGCCCATTGTGTGCATTACTTAGTACATCATTTTACATTACATTACATGCTACGTATGTCTATTGTTGTATACGTAGTACAGGTCACATGCTACGTATGTCTATTGTTGTATACGTAGTACAGGTCATATAATACGTATGTCTATTGTTGTATACGTAGTACAAGTCACATGCTACGTATGTCTATTGTTGTATACGTAGTACAAGTCACATGCTACGTATGTCTATTGTTGTATACTTAGTACAGGTCATATGCTACGTATGTCTATTGTTGCATACTTAGTACAGGTCACATGCTACGTATGTCTATTGTTGTATACGTAGTACAGGTCACATGCTACGTATGTCTATTGTTGTATACGTAGTACAAGTCACATGCTACGTATGTCTATTGTTGTATACGTAGTACAGGTCACATGCTACGTATGTCTATTGTTGCATACTTAGTACAGGTCACATGCTACGTATGTCTATTGTCGCATGCTTAGTACATTTGTTATTCATCACATGCTTACATTTTGGATACATATTACATGATTTACATTAGACATGGACATTTTACTTTGATAGTTTGGTTTGAGTAAGTGATTAAGTAACGAGGCGTGTGTAATATGATACAAGCATGGTGGATACGCCGCTGGTACTTCCTATATATAAGTGTTTGTATGGTATTACATGTCGTAGCGTTATTTGAATCATTTCAGTTTGAGACATATAACATTTTATACAAATAACATACTTTTCACAAGACATTGTTTTACAAACAACTTATCTTATACAAACTCATTTTACATGGTTATTCATTTAACCTTACATTTATTTATACATATCATCTGATCTTATCGTTTTTCAAATGATTTACAAGACAAAGCAAATTACAAGGTTCATGACTAAACATTTTCTCAAACATAAGTCATGAATCCTATTTTCACAAAACCTATGTATCTCACAGGCATTTTTATGCTGACGTACCTATTTTCACATGTGTTTTTCAGGAGCTGTTGCATAAGATGATCAAGATACACATAGGCAGACTTGGGCTTTAGTGACCATAAAAGATGCAAGATTAGTTAATTATGTTGTATTTCCTTGTTTGTTAAGACATTGTAACACTTTTAATCAATAAAACGAAACTTCAATTGCCATGGATTTGAAACAATTAATTCTGTTACAGCACTCCCCGACATTTCCGCCACGTTTTGTATGTTCTACGTGGTCGGGGTGTGACATTATATTTGTCTTGTAAATCTGATTATTTAAATAAGAAATCTGATGTCAATGATTATAAAATCTTATAAAAATATTGTCATCAACAAGGTTTGAACTCCAGACCTCTAGCTTCTATGTCCCAAGGCTTAACTAGTTGGATTTCACCACTTTCTGATGAATATTTTGAAATTTGATTTATTTAACAAGTATTCTGATGTGTTTAAATATGATTCTGATGATATAAAAAGTATATCTCTTGCAAGATTTGAACTCAAGACCTCTAGGTTATAAGTTAGAGCTTTAACCAGTGGACCACTTAGTTATTTATGCTTGATTTACGATTTCTGATGTTATATATAAGAATTCTAATGCATTTAACAGAAATTCTGATGACAGAATAAAATTATGATGTTTCATCAGAAATTCCGATATTACATCAGATCTCATCAGAAAATAGGATATTGCATCAGATCTGGTGCATTTATATCAGAATCTAGTAAAAATATATGTCTCCAGCAGGATTCGAACTTGAGACCTCTGGGTTGTAAACCATCAGATCTGGTGCATTTCGTCTCCTGCAAGCCCAGAGACTTCACATGGGAGAAAAAGAGCCATTGATTGTATGACTTGGCTCGATGAGATGGATACAGTGGTTGATATTAGTGGTTGTGCAGAACAGGACATTGTGAAGTTTGTTTCACAATCTTTTAAAGGTGAAGCTTTAGCTTGGTGGAGATCCCTAACCCAAGCTACAGGAAAGATCCCGTTGTATAACATGTCTTGGGATCAGTTTGTTGCGTTGATCAAGGATAATTTTTGTCCCCAGCATGAGGTGGAAAGAATTGAAACTGACTTCTTGACCTTGGTCATGAAGAATTTAGATTGTCAAGCATACCTTACAAGTTTCAACACCATGTCTCGATTGGTTCCTTATTTGGTCACGCCGGAACCGAAACGTATAGCTCGTTTTATTGGAGGTCTGGCTCCAGAAATTAAAGCAAACGTGAAGGCATCCAGACCTACCACCTTTAGGTCAGTGGTTGATCTGTCGTTATCTCTTACTCTCGATGCGGTCAGGCAGAGATCGCTTAAGAATTCTGATGAAGGAAAGAGGAAACGTGAGGAGGAGAACTCACGCCATTCTGATAAGAAACATAAAGGGAACTCAGATCACAGGAAGAATTTCGGGTTTAAAAAGGATAACCAACAGTCAGGTGAGAAACCCAGATGCAAGACTTGCTTGAAACATCATTTCGGGAAACGTAGACTCGAGTCAAGATCGCAGTCACAGTCAAAGCCTATTGGGTGTGGGATCTGCAAGTCCAAGGAGCATAAGACATTGGATTGCAAAAAGATGGACACAACCTGTTACGGTTGCAACGAGAAAGGGCACATTAAGACCAATTGCCCCAAGTTTGCAAAGAAGCCTGAGGAGGCCAAAAAGACCAATGCACGGGTCTTTCAAATGAACGCTCAGGAGGCTGTGCAAAATGACAACGTGATAACAGGTACCTTTCTTATCAATGATTTTTATGCTAGAGTATTGTTGATTCGGATGCAAACAAGTCTGTTGTAGACATTAAATTTAGTAAGTTATTAAATCTGCCTGTTGAAACCCTAAACATAAAGTATGAGGTAGAATTAGCCGATGGTACTATAGAGACTGCCTCAACAATTCTAGATGGATGTTTTATATCCATTAGGAATCACTTGTTCCCATTGTCCTTGCTTCCGTTGAAATTAGCAGGATTTGACATAGTGATAGGCATGGATTGGTTATCCCGTAACCAAGCCCAAATTGTATGCGATAAGAAGCAAGTGGTGATCAAGACTCCCTATGGTGAGCCGTTAACAATACAACGAGATACTCAGTACGGGTTACCTAAGCAAGTGTCCTTGCTTAAGGTGTCGAGGTGTATGAAGAAAGGTTGTGTCATTTATATGGCACAGTAACCATTGATGAACCAAAGCCCAAGATTGAGGACATCCTTGTTATTTCTGAATATCCATAAGTATTCCCTGAAGAACTACCTAGTTTACCCCCAGATAGGCAAGTGGAGTTCGGAATCGATATCATTCCTGGAGCTGCACCAATTGCAAGAGCACCGATTCTGTTTGTGAAAAAGAAGGATGGCTCGATGTGTCTATGCATCGATTATCGCGAGCTGAATAAAGTGACAATCAAGAACAGGTATCCGTTACCCAGGTTCAACGATCTGTTCGATCAACTGCAAGGGGCAAGTTATTTCTCCAAGATTGATTTAAGGTCAGGTTACTATCAACTGAAAGTCAGAGATGAAGATGTGCATAAAACTGCATTCAGAACTCGCTATGGTCACTATGAGTTCTTGGTGATGCCTTTCGGGCTCACTAATGCACCAGCAGCATTCATGAACCTCATGAATCGCGTTTGCAAGCCATACATGGACAAGTTTGTCATTGTCTTCATTGATGACATTCTTATTTACTCTAAGAGTCAAGCCGATCATGAAAGACATCTTCGGTGTATCCTTAAACTTCTACAGCAAGTGAAGCTCTACGCCAAATTTTCTAAATGTGAGTTTTGGCTTCGTGAAGTCCAATTTCTTGGACATGTGGTGAGCGAGCGTGGTATCCAGGTGGATCCCGCTAAGATTGAAGCGATTATGAATTGGGAAGAGCCTAAGACTCCTAAAGAGATACGCAGCTTCTTGGGTCTAGCAGGATACTATCGACGATTCATTGAAAACTTCTCAAGGATTCCTGCACCTCTAACATCGCTAACCCGCAAGAATGTCAAGTTTGACTGGGGTCCCAAGTAGCAAGAATCCTTTGATATTCTTAAGCAGAAGTTAAGCAACGCACCTGTGTTGACATTGCCAGAAGGAATTGAAGAATTTGTGTTTTATTGCGACGCATCGCACACGGGCATGGGATGTGTGCTTATGCAGAAGGGCAAAGTTATTGCACGAGAAGAATTACACCACCCACGATTTGGACTTGGGTGCCGTTGTATTTGCACTAAAGCTTTGGAGGCACTATTTGTACGGAACCAAGTGTGTGATCTATTCTGATCATAAGAGCCTTCAGCACCTGTTTAACCAGAATGATCTTAACATGAGACAGCGTCGATGGATGGAGACACTGAATGATTATGATTGTGAAATCCGATATCATCCAGGCAAAGCGAATGTAGTCATCAATTCCTTGAGCCGAAAAGAAAGGGTTAAGCATATTAGGATCAATTCCAAGAGCATTGAATTAAAGAACAGCTTGAATGAAAGGTTGTTAGCCGCTCAAAAGGAAGTTTTATTAGAAGCTAACTATCCGAATGAGAAATTGGGCATAACTGCTGAACAGTTATCATATGGCAAGGATGGAATCCTAAGATTGAATGGTCGAATATGGGTTCCAATCTATGGAGGACTTAGGGATGTGATTCTTCAAGAAGCCCATAGCTCCAAATATTTTGTTCATTATGGCAGTGATAAGATGTACCAGGATTTAAAGGCAAATTATTGGTGGATAGGTTTGAAGAAATCTATAGCCACTTATGTGGCTAAATGTTTGACGTGCGCGCAAGTTAAAGCAGAGCATCAAAAGCCGTCAGGTTTATTACAATAGCCTGAACTTTCCACATGGAAATGGGAAATGGTAACCATGGATTTTATCACTAAGTTACCAAAGACGAAGCACGAAAATGATATTATTTGGGTTATAGTCGATAGGTTGAATAAGTTAGCCCACTTCTTGCCAATTAAAGAAACTCACAGCTCCAACAAGTTAGCTCAGCTATACGTGGATGAGATTGTATCTCTCCACGAAGTGCCAGTGTCCATTATCTCTGATAGGGATACAAGATACACATCGCATTTTTGGAAAAGCTTTCAGCAATCCTTAGGCACTCGATTAAATTTTAGCACCGCATATCATCCTCAAACGGATGGGCAAAGCGAGCGTACGATTCAAACGCTTGAGGATATGCTACGAGCTTGTGTTATTGATTTAGGAGGGAGTTGGGATGACCATCTTCCGTTGATTGAATTTTCATACAATAATAGTTATCATTCGAGTATTCAAGCCGCACCATTGAAGCTTTGTACGGGAGAAAGTGTAGAACGCCAGTTTGTTGGGCGGAAGTTGGAGATGTCCAACTGACAGGACCTGATATAGTCCTGGACATGACGGACAAGATTGTTCAGATCCGTGATCATCTCAAGGCTGCCAGGGATAGGTAGAAAAGTTACGCGGACAAAAGACGTAAACCTCTAAAATTCGAGGTAGGTGATAAAGTGTTACTCAATGTGTCACCCTGGATAGGGATGATGCATTTTGGCAAGTAGGGCAAGTTAAGCCCAAGATACATAAGACCATTCGAGATCATCGAATGTGTCGGAACCGTAGCTTACAAGTTAAATCTACTAGAAGAGCTTAGTGGAATACATAATGTATAGCCGATGAATTGCTAGCAATGTCGCATAAGGACGTGCAGATAGATGAGAGCTTGAAGTTCGTTAAAAAACCTTTGTCGATCGAGGATTGACAGGTTAAGAAGCTTCGAAAGAAGCATGTGCCGTTTGTAAAGGTAAAATGGGATGCCCGAAGAGGCCCAGAATACACGTGGGAGGTTGAATCCACAATGAAACAGAAGTACCCTCATTTATTTCAGTAAATATTGAGGTCAAGATTTATTTTAAGGGGGTGAGGATGTAACACCTCGCAAAATCAAGCCCAATACAATAAAGACACGTGTCATGGACTTTAAACGTGTAATGGCTTGATCTGGAGGGACTAAAATTATCAAACAATGTAAATGTGTAAGTAAAAGGATCCAAAATGTCAACATGCCAATCTTGTGCCTCTGATTGACCTCACACGACGTTCGTATTCTTTAGCGAATAATTTCGAACATAGAAAGTTGTTTGTGTTTAAATTAAGGATCTCACGAAACATAGGGGTTGAAAGTGTCAACATGTTAAATGTTACCTATGAGTGACCTTTTAACGAACCCAAAAACATTGTATAATTGTATATTTTTCTCTCAAGAATATTGGATATTAATTTTGTGGAGTTTTGATGAAAACAAGACTTTTCGGGTGATCTTACAACTAACCGGGAGCTTAACGGAGTTAAAATATGACCCAAGGCCCTTAATAGTTTACTATGGGGGTCCTAAGTGCAATAAATGAAAGTTAAATAAACTTAAAATGGACCAGGGACCGAAATTGCAAAGTTTGGAAACTTTTTACCGGATTCTCCCATTGTCGGGGCCCGCATAGACTTCTTATAAGTCTTACGCGGCCCGCGTAAGAGTGCCAGATTCAGAAAACCTGCACAGCTGCTGGTTCAGTCAGTTCCACTGCCTTTGCATGCTTGTATTCAATACCAGGGACTGAGCAAATGGTTTTTCATGCGCTAGGGACACCTGGAAACATCTAAGATCAATATAGGGACATATGGATTGATCAGATGAAGTGGAAATTGCTATATAAGGCACTTGTTCTTCACTTGTTCATTTGCACATTTGAAATTTTACTTCACTACTCATTCTATGAAGTCCCTTGGAGCTCTAGGAAGCTTTACTCAGTTCAATATTCGTGCTAAGGACCATAGTAAGTGTCCTTAGCTCCCTAAGTTCAAGTTTTATTAGCTTAATGACCGAAAGTCAAAGTTATCGTAATTAAGCTTTGACTTTGTGATTAATCACAAACGGTCCAGCCATTATTCGAATTGAAAGTGGCAATGAGTTGGTAATTATGTAGGTAATAAACCCTTAAAAGGGAACCTACTGATTATCACTTTTACTTGGTCAATTTTCGGGTCAAACTTTATAATAAAAAGTCAAACGGGTCAATTTTTACAAATAAATTCATAACTAACAATGCAGAGGTTATGGAACATGTTTTAACATTAAAATAACTTGGTAAATAATATAAGAAGATGTCTAGGCATGTTCAACCCGACAATTCTGAGTTTAGGCTCGGTTCGGAATCGAAAGTCGCAAAAGTAGACTTTTGCTTTGACTTTTAGTTCTGACCCGATTTAGCTTAGTTTAGATATGCCTTAGGATTCCTTTAGGACCATATTATAGGTTAGTATAACCCTTTGAGGTTATACAACTTGGTTCCAAAGAAATCCTAGTTCATTGCATGTTTCCGTTAAATGCTTAAAAGTTGACCATTATGCCCTTTTGATATTAAAAAGAGATTTTTGAAAATGTGAGAGGATAAAAACCTTTATTACTGATATTTAAGTATGTCTTAAAAGTTTGACATCAGACTATGGTCTAAAATAGAAGTTATGCGCAATATCGTAAAATGAAAGCTTTTTATTAATTAAACGACATTTTTGGCATAAAACCTATTTAAACCCAAATTTTGACACCAAAATTTCTACCCACTGTTATTATATAATATTTAGGGATTTTCGGAATTTTTTTTTAATTTTAAACTGATCATAACATAGGGTTCTTGCATAGACTCGGTAATTGACGGTAATGCCCTTTTTGCTAATAAAATGAGTTTTGCACATCCTTTACATATAAAACCTTTTTCTACTGATTTTATACAGTAAATAAACTATTTTAAACAGTAGAGGCTGATCAAAATCTCAGATTTCTTTAATCAACCCGAATACCGTCAAATACCGACTTTTATGCGATTTCGGCGCATAGTATGGTTTAAAACCATATTTAGCACCTAATGTCACACCCCGACCACGTAGAACATACAAAACGTGGCGGAAATGTCGGGGAGTGTTGTAACAGAATTAATTGTTTCAAATCCATGGCAATTGAAGTTTCGTTTTATTGATTAAAAGTGTTACAATGTCTTAACAAACAAAGGAATACAATATAATTAACTAGTCTTGCATCTTTTATTGTCACTAAAGCCCAAGTCTGCCTATGTGTATCTTGATCATCTTATGCAACAGTTCCTGAAAAACACATGTGAAAATAGGTACGTCAGCATAAAAATGCCTGTGAGATACATAGGTTTTGTAAAAATAGGTTTCATGACTTATGTTTGAGAAAATGTTTAGTCATGAACCTTGTTATTTGATTTGCTTTGTAAATCATTTGAAAATCGATAAGATCAGATGATAAGTATAAATAAATGTAAGGTTAAATGAATAACCAAGTAAAATATGTTTGCATAAGATAAGATGTTTATAAATCAATGTCTTGTGAAAAGTATGTTATTTGTATAAAATGTTCTATGTCTCAAACTGAAATGATTCAAATAACGCCATGATATGTAATACCATACAAACACTTATATATAGGAAGTACCAGCGGCGTATCCACCATGCTTGTATCATATTACACACGCATCGTTACTTAATCACTTAATCAAACCAAACCAACCAATGTAAGAAGTCTATGTTTAAATCAATTGTCAAATGTATTGGGTAATATGTCAAAGTATTCATGTCAAGATGTAAATCATATCAAAATGTCTATGTCAAATATCCGTGTCAAATGTCTATGTCAAATATCCGTGTCAAATGTCTATGTCAAGATGTCATGTATGGCAAGTGAAATGTCTCAACTAAACCATATGCACAAAAACAAAGTATTGAAGTAAAACTTGGTTTTAAATCAAAGTTATGTTTTGTGGGAAATGCATGATCAAATGTCAATCAAGTTAAAATGTCTATGCCGAAATGTCTATGTCAAAATGTCATGTAAAACGATGTACTAAGTAATGCACACAATTGGGCACACCTAGCATAAAATGTCATAAAATCATGTACTATAATGTACTAACGAACATAGCAGTATATGATGTTAAAACAGGAAAGCATGAAAGTAACAAGTAGGCACATGTGTTCCACCCCAAAACAGTTTGGAAAACAGTAAAAGAGGGGTCTATGTACTCACCTGAGATTGCTCAGTGGTTCTGGAGTGACAACTAAACAATGCTAGAGATCGCGGATATCAAACGGCACCTAGTATAGGTAACTATGTTAATAAACCGGACCTAGATCGGAAGATTGGGTAGCATTAGGGTTTGTAAACCAAACGAGTGTAGAGACTCGTGTCATTTGGTTTAACAAAGCCTACATACTAAATGAAACTTAACCTGAGTGATTTCGACCCATTACGACCCGTTTAGGTAGCTTACGCTACTTTAACGCGTCGTTCGCGTGAAACGTGTTCGGACCGCCTAACTAGCCCTATGACAAGTGTTATATGCCTAAACATATTACATAATCAGTTATGTGACAAAGGTTTAGGTTACATGTGCTTAATTACCAATTATACATGAAAAGGGTATTATGGTAATTTACCTAAGGCATATAAACTACCTATCATACAGCTACTTAAACGATGCGACCATAGGGTATAACCTCGGAAGGTTATTCCCTACCTACTATGGTCACCTAATGTGTTTGGTCGGATCCTAATGATCGACCAAATGGGTCGGGTTCGAGGTATAAGCGATTCATCAGATCGCTTACCCTACGACCCTAGACAACGTGGTAATCAATGGGCATAGTCCCAAGGGACTATGACCAACGTGATTACACTCACGTTGCGAAGTTCAAAAGAACTTCGCATTGACCATTACTGGTCAACGCTGAAAGTCAAACAAAGTTTGACTTTCGGACTCGAAAAGCAATAAAATAAGGAAAAGAACGAAAGAATACTTACGAAGGGTCCCCGAATGCTAATCCCGATTCAAGAATCTCATGTATGAAACAATGGTTTCAACTTAGAGGTTCTCAAATCAGAATTCTAGTGATTTTAGCAATGGGGGGTATGGGGTATTTATAGGAATACCCAAACCGTTAAGATCGTTTCATGGAAAATGTGCCTTAATCCCATCCGTACATGTGTTGCAAAGTCATGGTGTTTAGGTGTTTAAATTCCATCCATACATGTGTTGCAAAGTCATGGTGTTTAGGTGTTTAAATTCCATCCATACATGTGTTGCAAAGTCATGGTGTTTAGGTGTTTAAATTCCATCCTTATCCGCTGACTAAGCAAGTTTAGAATGTGTGGTTGTGAATTAAACAACGGCTAATACATCGAATCTGGTCCCGAATGCGAAAAACTGAGTTTCTGCATGTTTTCTTATGGCGAACACTAAAATAAAATATTTTAGTGCTTACATAAATTTTTGGATGTCCGGATGTATTCAGAACGTAAGTTATGCGCGAAAATGCAAACTTGTGCACTTTTTGACACTTTTAGTCCCTGAATGACCCAAAAGTTTATTTTAGCACACCGAACCCATTAAAGCCTATTTCTAAGCTATGTAAAGGATATTTATGGTGTGTTTAACTTATGGTCATGTTCCGGAATGTCTGTTACAGTTCAAATTGGTATACTTTCGCAGTTTGTCAACTTTAGTCCCTGTAAGCGATTAAACTTGATTTCACCACACCAAACCTTCCAAAACTTATATCTAAGTTATGTAAAGGTTATTTAAGGTATGTTAAGCCTATTTCACTATTCCGGAGTGTTCGTTGGATTAAACTGGTTATATTTACGCATCAGTGCGCGTATAACCTTCCAGAAAGCGATTTAGAGCTTGAAATCGGACAAGAGTTGATATGTGTAAACGATACACATATTTTTACAAATCCCAAGTATGAAATACAATATTTCATTGGTTTGGCATTTGTTTGATGGTCGCAGTGACACGGGTGTCACAGTCTCCCCTACTTTAGGAAATTTCGTCCCGAAATTAATTCGTAGGAGTCTATTTGTGACTTTGTGTTTAATAACCATCAAAGATGAACAAGACGTAATCCTGTAATTTCTCTTTAACGAACATTTTTCAGAAATGAAAAATGAACCGAGTTATTTTCAACAGGCATTCTTTAGAAACAAAAATGAACAGAATAGTCATTTTCCACCACATCTTCAGAAACAAAAATGAACGGAATAGTCATTTTACATCTTCAGAAACAAAAATGAACGGAATAGTCATTTTACATCTTCAGAAACAAAAATGAACGGAATAGTCATTTTACATCTTCAGAAACAAAAATGAACGGAATAGTCATTTTACATCTTCAGAAACAAAAATGAACGGAATAGTCATTTTACATCTTCAGAAACAAAAATGAACGGAATAGTCATTTTACATCTTCAGAAACAAAAATGAACGGAATAGTCATTTTACATCTTCAGAAACAAAAATGAACGGAATAGTCATTTTACATCTTCAGAAACAAAAATGAACGGAATAGTCATTTTACATCTTCAGAAACAAAAATGAACGGAATAGTCATTTTACATCTTCAGAAACAAAAATGAACAGAATAGACTCTAGACACATGACAAAATTCGCTGTGGTTTCTGTGCACTGAATTCCATAATTATGTATGCATCCATAATTATGCAATTCCTTGCATAGTCCGCACAACTTGTTTTGAAATGTTTGTGGGGAGGATAATCAAACCTGTGATGAGTGTGACTAGACTACCATAGGGTCCTTTTAATTAGATCAACAAAGGATCCTTTTAATTAGACCACCAAGGAGTCCTTTCAGCTATATCATCACATGATATTCCTAACCAGATTTTTGGATCAATCTGTTTACCTAGACCACTCAGGGGTCTAATTATGGAATGGTACAATATAATCCAAGGGACTTAACTACAACGTAAAAGCCCATTGAGGATTTAATATAGTACACAAAGATATGGAAGATTCTACGAGGATTTGGATGACAAGAATTTGGATCACACAAAAACATAAAAAGGGAACACATAAGCACATAATCACATAGTTGTTTAACTTGGTTATTAATTTGTTATCTTTGGACGCGGATACTTAAAGCACACCAGGAATCTAATTCGTGGATTTCATTTGGCACTTTAATCATTTCAAGAATCTATCTATGAAGATAGGAAAATCTTAATAGGAATTCGGCTTTGTCCTTATTGAATTGTGATGTACGTATTGAATCATACAAGGAATTCAATTAAGGATTCCGATGAATGATACCCATCCACAAGGATCTAATTATGAGGATAGAAAGATCCTACATGGATTTTGGAATTTGTGTAACGAGAGGTGTTCCGACACCTTGCACTAGGCGTGCTTAATTCGATACACAAGGTAGAAAGTTCATGAGGTTGAGGCGCCAGCTATGCCAAGCAACATATGAAGCAGAGTTTGAAGGTTGAGCAGCAGCAGGATTTGTAACAGCTTTGCTTTGGATTGCAAAGCGGCACATGTTAACCAAATGTCTCCATCGTCCACCGTGGGTACATTTGAAACAGGGTATTTGGTTTGGATGATGACAGTTGCATTGATTGCACCAAGGAGTAGTTCCCTTACGGCTTCATCCCTGAGGCGAGTCATGGTGATAGCTAAGTCAACGGTCCTCTGGAGTATGACGCCTATTCGCTGGGTAATTGCAGCACCTGGTTCGGACATTGTTGTTGCGATGAAGAGGCACCATGAAGAAAATAGAAGACATGGGAGGAAACAAGGGAAAGATAGTCGAGAGAAAATGACAACGCATGAAGATTGTGACCATTTGTTTGTTACCAAATGCAAACAAATGAGACAATGACTAATCAAAGTAAGCAGGTCAAAAATAATGTATCGCGAAGACATGCTCGCCTATAAGTGAACACTCATCCCAAGAATTCCCAGGTAAGCACAACTGGTCTCGCGTCTGATGAGATGTATACGAAGTGCTTGCCTAGACAGAAAACCCAGAATACAGGCATTCACCCTTCCAGTTTGCACGTGTTCACATTATTAAAAACCCAAAACCTTGACGAGAGTTTTGAAAACTCAAAGGGGTTCAAAACCGTATAACAGAGGGTTCAAAACCTAGTAATCAATCATCCTAGAACAGATGATTAGTTTTCAAAGCGATTTTGAAATTTATGTTCTTGTTGTGGTCGTCGCCTAAGGATAGGTGACGGTATTGTTTTATGACTAAACGCAAGTAAACTCGCGTTAGGGTCCTAAGAAAGTTATAGACTAGGTCAAAGCATTACTAATAACCTAATTCCCTATAACCATTGGCTCTGATACCATCTTTTCTGTCACACCCCGACCACGTAGAACATACAAAACGTGGCGGAAATGTCGGGGAGTGTTGTAACAGAATTAATTGTTTCAAATCCATGGCAATTGAAGTTTCGTTTTATTGATTAAAAGTGTTACAATGTCTTAACAAACAAAGGAATACAATATAATTAACTAGTCTTGCATCTTTTATTGTCACTAAAGCCCAAGTCTGCCTATGTGTATCTTGATCATCTTATGCAACAGTTCCTGAAAAACACATGTGAAAATAGGTACGTCAGCATAAAAATGCCTGTGAGATACATAGGTTTTGTAAAAATAGGTTTCATGACTTATGTTTGAGAAAATGTTTAGTCATGAACCTTGTTATTTGCTTTGCTTTGTAAATCATTTGAAAATCGATAAGATCAGATGATAAGTATAAATAAATGTAAGGTTAAATGAATAACCAAGTAAAATATGTTTGCATAAGATAAGATGTTTATAAATCAATGTCTTGTGAAAAGTATGTTATTTGTATAAAATGTTCTATGTCTCAAACTGAAATGATTCAAATAACGCCATGATATGTAATACCATACAAACACTTATATATAGGAAGTACCAGCGGCGTATCCACCATGCTTGTATCATATTACACACGCATCATTACTTAATCACTTAATCAAACCAAACCAACCAATGTAAGAAGTCTATGTTTAAATCAATTGTCAAATGTATTGGGTAATATGTCAAAGTATTCATGTCAAGATGTAAATCATATCAAAATGTCTATGTCAAATATCCGTGTCAAATGTCTATGTCAAATATCCGTGTCAAATGTCTATGTCAAGATGTCATGTATGGCAAGTGAAATGTCTCAACTAAACCATATGCACAAAAACAAAGTATTGAAGTAAAACTTGGTTTTAAATCAAAGTTATGTTTTGTGGGAAATGCATGATCAAATGTCAATCATGTTAAAATGTCTATGCCGAAATGTCTATGTCAAAATGTCATGTAAAACGATGTACTAAGTAATGCACACAATTGGGCACACCTAGCATAAAATGTCATAAAATCATGTACTATAATGTACTAACTAACATAGCAGTATATGATGTTAAAACAGGAAAGCATGAATGTAACAAGTAGGCACATGTGTTCCACCCCAAAACAGTTTGGAAAACAGTAAAAGAGGGGTCTATGTACTCACCTGAGATTGCTCAGTAGTTCTGGAGTGACAACTAAACAATGCTAGAGATCGCGGATATCAAACGGCACCTAGTATAGGTAACTATGTTAATAAACCGGACCTAGATCGGAAGATTGGGTAGCATTAGGGTTTGTAAACCAAACGAGTGTAGAGACTCGTGTCATTTGGTTTAACAAAGCCTACATACTAAATGAAACTTAACCTGAGTGATTTCGACCCATTACGACCCGTTTAGGTAGCTTACGCTACTTTAACGCGTCGTTCGCGTGAAACGCGTTCGGACCGCCTAACTAGCCCTATGACAAGTGTTATATGCCTAAACATATTACATAATCAGTTATGTGACAAAGGTTTAGGTTACATATGCTTAATTACCAATTATACATGAAAAGGGTATTCTGGTAATTTACCTAAGGCATATAAACTACCTATCATACAACTACTTAAACGATGCGACCATAGGGTATAACCTCGGAAGGTTATTCCCTACCTACTATGGTCACCTAATGTGTTTGGTCGGATCCTAATGATCGACCAAATGGGTCGGGTTCGAGGTATAAGCGATTCATCAGATCGCTTACCCTACGACCCTAGACAACGTGGTAATCAGTGGGCATAGTCCCAAGGGACTATGACCAACGTGATTACACTCACGTTGCGAAGTTCAAAAGAACTTCGCATTGACCATTACTGGTCAACGCTGAAAGTCAAACAAAGTTTGACTTTCGGACTCGAAAAGCAATAAAATAAGGAAAAGAACGAAAGAATACTTACGAAGGGTCCCCGAATGCTAATCCCGATTCAAGAATCTCAGGTATGAAACAATGGTTTCAACTTAGAGGTTCTCAAATCAGAATTCTAGTGATTTTAGCAATGGGGGGTATGGGGTATTTATAGGAATACCCGAACCGTTAAGATCGTTTCATGGAAAACGTGCCTTAATCCCATCCGTACATGTGTTGCAAAGTTATGGTGTTTAGGTGTTTAAATTCCATCCATACATGTGTTGCAAAGTCATGGTGTTTAGGTGTTTAAATTCCATCCATACATGTGTTGCAAAGTCATGGTGTTTAGGTGTTTAAATTCCATCCATACATGTGTTGCAAAGTCATGGTGTTTAGGTGTTTAAATTCCATCCATACATGTGTTGCAAAGTCATGGCGTTTAGGTGTTTAAATTTCATCCATACATGTGTTGCAAAGTCATGGTGTTTAGGTGTTTAAATTCCATCCTTATCCGCTGACTAAGCAAGTTTAGAATGTGTGGTTGTGAATTAAACAACGGCTAATACATCGAATCTGGTCCCGAATGCGAAAAACTGAGTTTCTGCATGTTTTCTTATGGCGAACACTAAAATAAAATATTTTAGTGTTTACATAAATTTTTGGATGTCCGGATGTATTCAGAACGTAAGTTATGCGCGGAAATGCAAACTTGTGCACTTTTTGACACTTTTAGTCCCTGAATGACCCAAAAGTTTATTTTAGCACACCGAACCCATTAAAGCCTATTTCTAAGCTATGTAAAGGATATTTATGGTGTGTTTAACTTATGGTCATGTTCCGGAATGTCTGTTACAGTTCAAATTGGTATACTTTCGCAGTTTGTCAACTTTAGTCCCTGTAAGCGATTAAACTTGATTTCACCACACCAAACCTTCCAAAACTTATATCTAAGTTATGTAAAGGTTATTTAAGGTATGTTAAGCCTATTTCACTATTCCGGAGTGTTCGTTGGATTAAACTGGTTATATTTACGCATCAGTGCGCGTATAACCTTCCAGAAAGCGATTTAGAGCTTGAAATCGGACAAGAGTTGATATGTGTAAACGATACACATATTTTTACAAATCCCAAGTATGAAATACAATATTTCATTGGTTTGGCATTTGTTTGATGGTCGCAGTGACACGGGTGTCACACCTAAGAATTGTTACCTACTGATGTTATGAATAAATTTTTATACTTAAACAGTAAGTAAGAGTTTTGAACTCAGATTTCCAAATTTGACCCTCATGGCATATGTGAAATGACCAAAATGCCCCTACGGTGCATACTTTGGCCATAAATGATAAAATTCACATATGTATGATATCTTACTGATATAACTTACTAAAATAAATATTTTTACTGATTATTTTAGATTAGGACCTCATATTGCTATTAAACATCTTTTATAAACTTTAAAATGACCAAAATACCCTTATGGGGCTTAATTTGGTTTTAAATTCGTTTTGGGCATAATGGAAGGTATCCTACTGATATCATAACATATTTTAAGCATATTAACTTGTAGAACCTATACATGACTCATTTTGGTTACCCGTTACGCATATTCGCGTTCGGTACGGTTTATGTAATTAGTTTGCATAAATTAACCGAAATGGGTCAAACCTTATCATTTTTACTTCAAAATCCAGAATGTATTTAGTTTGCCCATATTATACAAGTCTTCATACTTGTCGGGTCTAAATCACATTCTAATCCGGTCTTTGCTTAATCGTGCGTTTTGAACTGTAAACCTTTCATTAAAACTAACCGGTCTAAGTTTAAACTTAAGTAAGACCCGTTAGGAATCTAATAGGTTATTAAAACCTTCGTTCCATATTTAGGAGCCCAGTAAAAGCTATTTGCACTTGCTGAATGTTATACGGCTAAGATTAAAATTATATTTTGCTCAGGTAAATACTTTTAACTTATTTTCCGTTATACGGGCTTGGGATATGGTATTATAATAATACCGCTTGGTCGGGTATATAGTTATTTAAATCGAATTGTGATTAATACATTTATATAACCCATTATAATCTATTTTGTTTGATGCAATGCCTTTGGGGGGTTAATGACCATGTCCTGGATATCCTCGGCTCATTTATTAGAAATGGCCACGGCTTAAGCACGGGGTGTAGGCATACACCTGACAGTTGCGTATGTATAAACGGTATCTCACTCTCTTATGGGCTTATACTTGTGGCGTGTCTATTAATCTAATTCGACTCTTCTAACCGGGTCCCGAATGGATGACAAACATGTAAAACTATATACAAGATTACTTTAAATAATTCTCCCAAGTTATAAAAAGAATATGTGTGCCTTGTGCATTTAAATCAATTTTTATTAAATGTTTTCAAAAGAGTCAGTTAATTGTATTTACATGTGTAAACTGACGTATTTTCAAAAAGGTTAAGTGTAGGTACTAAGCGAAATGGGCTGGAACTCCTGAGTGATTAAATAAAGAGTCTTGCAAGCTTTTATCACTTTAAGTCTGTTGAACATTACTTCTTTATTTTTGATCCTCCTGTGGATCCATCTTACAATCCGTTGTGTAATATTTTATATTACTTTCAATTCGGTTTGTATAATTACTTTTATACTTCCGCTGTGCATTTAAACTGTGATTAATTGACTATGATGATATCAACTACGTCACGATACCTGCCACCGGGTCCACCGGTAATACGTGGAAATATCGGGGTTTGACAATTTGAAGATTGATCATTTGTTACTTTTAAGCCCAATCCCATCATGGGGTGATTATTAATGGGCCTAAACCCAAATTGAGGGACACGTAAAGGAAATTTCATGTATAGAATGATAATCATAATCAAATAGCTAGGAAATAGTCTACTAGGTAGGGTGTGTCTGTTGGACTTCTAAATTGAAGTTTTAGAGTTTTTAGGTTATGTTAGAATGAATTGCCTTTAAGTAGAATAATGAGTGGTTTACATTGTGATTCCTGTGGGAAAACAATGTGATTAGACTAGATGACAAAGCAAAGGACTATATATAGGTTTTGGTTATAATTATGAAAGTGTTGTATTAATGGTTGCTTTGTCTGAGCATAATGAAAAGTTTATGGTCTGATTTGGCTTTTGCACTTAGTTTAGCAACTGTAATTGGTAGAGTGATGGCAACGGGCTAGCAACAATATTCGGGTCATTCAAAATGGGTTGTTGGAGCTCCATGAATAAGGTTAAAAAATATAATTCCATGTAGATTAAAAAGATACCCACGTTGTTACCACCATCAAGTTATTCCCACTTTTTTATTTCATGTTAATGCAGTTGTTTTCCAAGCTTTGTTTAATTGTATATCTTGCTTTGTAGGTGGTACTTTAGTATCTATCTATTATTCCATATTTCTAGGGTGTAAGTTAGTGGTATTTTCTCTCTTTCCTATATGTATTCGTATTTTTAGTGTGTTTTGATTAAAAGAATTCTATTTGGTTGGTTAATCTCAATGGATTAATGGATTTTGAGTTAAATTGATTGTGTCTATACTAGCTCAATTGTGGCATATCGAGCGGTGTTCTTAGAGTCGAATTCATAACCAGAGTGCTAATTTCTGTACCTTCGGGAGCGATTCCCAGCCCTACAGTTGGTTTTGGTGGTGTATCTGTATCCAAAACGAACTGTAGATCTATCTTTTATTTTACTGTTTTATTTGAATCAGTGATCTACAATTTCTATATCTTGCTGTGTGGTAAGTCCTTTCTAGGGGAGATAACCTTTTTTTTTTTTGCAAAATAGTAAAATAGGACATCAATCAATCTTTGATTCCAAAAGCAACATCCATGCTTTTTTTTCTTTTGCAAATATAAATTTTTAAAAATCAACCCATAACCCGTCAAGCTCATTGGTGTATAAAAATTCTTACGAACATATTTCCATTGCATAATAGTCTTGATTTGCTTCCATTTTTGAAATGGTTGTTATATAAATGCTATCAACATCCTTGTAAAAAATCCTTATTATTTCGGTGTTCAGTTTTATATTGAAGTTCTGCATATGCTAGGGTATTTACCTTCGGAATCTACCTCATCTTGGTATATTTATAACTTGGTAACTTTGTAAAAAGGCAGTTTCTAATTTAATTTATTAAAATATTTAACTATAAAGGTCAACAATGGTGGATCCTACCATTACCTCTCTTAATCAATTGGATGTAACCAAGACAAAAGTGACTATTAAAGTCCGCATAGTCAAGCTTTGGAAACTACTATCATTTAAAGTGAAGAATGTTATTCATGTTGTGGAATTGATCCTCATGGATGAGGAGGTACTTTATAAATTTATAACACATTCATTTATATTAATTTTATATTGTAGGTTACACCATAAAACTTTATATTTTTTTGATAGGGTTCCAAAATTCAAGCAAGTGTGGCTGGTAATTATCTCGTAAAGTATGGAAAACTACTTCAAGAAAAACGTTGTGTCTTGGTTACTATGTTTGAAATTGGCGACAACCTGTCTCCGTACCGCCCGACTAACCATCCACATAAACTGTTTTTCAATTTCTCTACCGACATCATGAATTGTGATGACTTTGGTGGATTAATTCATGGATTCTCTTTTACTTCTTTTGATGTTCTTCGCAATCGTGCTATTCCACTAGACTCTCCTGTTGGTAAGTGCATATTCATTTGATGTTTAGTAACAAATCTATTTTACTTATATTACTCCCGTTCTATTTTACTAATTATTTTTTTGTTTCTTTATAGATATAATTGGTTACGTTGATGGTTGGTTTCCTATGATTGATCATACAAGCAGAAATGGCAAACTGAACAAAAAAATGAGCTTACAACTTCGTGATTTAGAGTTACATATAATTTTTTTTTGAATTTTTTTATACATTGATCAATTACGTCAAGTTTTATAATTTTTTTTTGAATAGGTACCTTAATGTTTATGTCACTTTGTGGGGTGATTATGCGGTGCAAATGTCAAAGTTTATGGAAAACAATCCGAGTGATGTTTATGTGATACTGCAATTTGGAAGATATACCTTTCATGAAGGTTCTTTTTACTTATTTAATAACCATATCTTGCTCATTAAGATTCTATATAATTTTGCATAACTTTTTATATAATTTTTTTCTTAATTATCTAGGTAAGGCATATGTCTCCAGTTCTTTTCAAAACAGCACATTGTATCTGAATGAAAGCATTGATGAGTTAATTGATTTCCAAAAGAGGTAATGCATACAGTTTTTTTTTTTTTGGAAATTTATTTGTTTGATTTTATTATTGTATGTCACAACTTTTTAAGTTTTCTTAATTTATTGACCAATTATATTTTTAATCATATCAAGGTTACTTGAAAGAAATTCGAATCTCGGTTCTTCAGACCGTCCTTTGGGTTCATCTCAAGCTGGAAAAAGTATTCAAGATGATTTTTTGCTTGAAACTGAGTTCAAAAACATAGATGAGGTGAATAAAATCGAACAGGAAAAGAATGTGATTGTGTTTGGTACAGTCATAAGTTTCCCTCCTGGTGTTGAGTGGTATTACAATTCTTGTAAGGATTGTATAAAGAAGGTTACTGTTTTGTATTTTATAAGTGATGATGATGATGATGGATTAGATTTAAGTGAGGACAAACAGACCATTCGATGCATAAATGATGTTTGCAATGAAAAAGGTGTTTTTGTGGTTCCCAGGTAAATTCGTAACCTTATGATAACTTTAACAATTTTATACTTTAGAATGTATAAGTTAACTTCTTTTATTAATCTGTTTTAGGTTGAAACTTCAAATTAGGATACAAGATGTTACCGGTATTGCATCTCAAACTTTGTTAGACCATGTAGCTCGAAAATTACTTGGAAAGAGTGCTCAAGAGTTGGTTGATAAGTTTGTTGATGTATGTGTTTTGGTTTTACTGTTTTCCCATTTACTTTTAATTTATAAAAACTCATACCTTACCACTATTTTTATATCTTTTGTTTTTTATATAGGGTGAAACAGATAATTTGCTCCCTGATGAAATTAGTAATTTGGTTGGCAAAAAGATGGCGTTTAAGATTGAGATTTCTCACTTTAACGTGAAGAATAACTACAAGTCATTCACTGTCAAAAGTTTTTTTGATGATCCCACAATAATTTCTCAGCTTGAATCAAAGTTAGGGATTGACCATGTAATTATCTAACCTTTTTTATACTAAGTCGTTACAGTTATACCGTATTGGACCTACATTCTTGCTTCATCAATTTTAACATTCCTTTATTTGTTTACCAAATGTAGGTTGACCTTTCAAACTCGGTGAATATCACATCTGGTGATTTTGAAAGTACCGAAACTGTCGATCTGAAGGTATTTTTTCTAAACAAACTATTTGATAAAACCTATTTATTCTTTTACTTTCATATTTTGAATTATGTATTATGGATTGTGATTAGCGATTAGCAAATATTGTTTACAATAATATATTATCTTCATATCAATATTAAGGATGATACCCCGATATCACTGATTGGTTCAAGCACTGGATCAATATCCGCTGCTGCAAAAAGTGCTGAAAACATAAGGGTACATTCCGAGCTGAAGCGTAATCTTATGGACTCATATGATCATGACGAATCAGCAACAAAAGCTCCTTTAGCTTGCAATGAAGGTCTACAATTTATTTCTATTGTTTATCAGTCTTTTTTTATTTTGTAACTCTACATTTCTAATTCAGGTTTTCTATTTAAATTAGATTTCAACACTTATAGCAAAAAGAAGCTCAATACGAGAAAACATAATACTTACACGAAGGTATTATGTTTTTTTTTTTTATTTTAAACACATTGCTATTTTAAAATACAAACTCTTATCTATATTAACAAATCTATTTACCTTGAAATAAAGGATTCTATATCAGTCACCACTGATTATCAAACCCCGGTTTCACTGGTGGATACAAGGGGTTCGCTGATGGATTCAAGTGCTGGTGGTATGGCTTTGCGTAAAAAAAAGGGGAGGAAAGATAAAGACACCACTTGAGCTGAAGCGTACTCTTGCAGAAGAATTTGATTGTGACGAATCTGAAAGTAAAGATCCTTTATCTATGAATGAAGGACCTAAATCACTTTTGATTCCCAAGAAGGAAAAATGATCATATCTATCTATTGTTAAGACTTTTATTAATCCATGTTTAGGATATCTACTATCGGTTTTTGAAAACTTATTTTGTTTAAGATCAGCTGTATTTTTGGAAACTTATGTTGCTTAACTCGGCTGTATGAATGAATGTTTAATGTTTGGATTTGGTTATTTAAATTTATCCTAGGTTTTAAATCTAAAAAGTTGAGTTTTGAACAATATTATCTAAACTTGTCTTCATTTTATTATTGACATGTATAGATTCTTTTCCAGTGTCTTTTATTAATATGTATATATGTATGTATTTATTTTCCATTATCTATTGACATTCTACAACCAAATAAATGAACACAAGTTTAGAATCTCAAAGATAATATCTCCAAAATTAAATCATTGCTATTTTAATGTAAACGTTAATTGCTAATAAGATTCCTCTTGCTCAAAGTTAGGATATATAATTTTTTAATTACCTACTTTTTTTTTATTATTTTCACAGATATACATCATTATTCAAACATAAATACAACACCATTGTCAAATATTACTACAATGTCTATTAATACTCATGGTAAGTTATTTGTTTAATGATTTATAATATTATTTTTTCAAGTAATTTCCTATATCTTATAATTATAATAGTATCTTATTGTATAGGTTTAAACACAGACACTACCAAGTCTGAGAGTCAGGACACGAGAAAGTTACGAAAACTGTATTTGGATTCAAGAAAGGCTAAAAATTGTTCTGTTGCAGATCATGTTTTTAATAACAAAGAGAATGTTATCAAAAATTCACTATCTTTTAGTAATTGTACCAATGGAAGTATGAGAAGCCCTTTCTCTTGTCACACCCCGAAATAATCAGAGCTGGCGTGACTGGACTGGTATCTTCATTGCACAGCGGAAGCAAAAAGTTAAGTCTTTTAGAAATTTAACGTCCGCTAAGTACTCGACTCTTCATGGTTCTCCTATTCCAACCGTGCCTTAACTTTGAAATGCAACCTGAGAAAGAACATGCGAGAAAAATCAACAAAAAGTTGAGCGAATTCATAGTTTGTTTGTAAAAGATTTGAAATAAATCTTTTGAATAACCGGTTAGCGAAGTAATATTGAGAAAACGAATTTAGAAATCATTTTCTTGTCAAGTTATATGGAAACTTTGTGTTTGTAACGCATTATGTTCGTAAAACCATGTATTGTAAACTCTTGAATTTGTAATGTCCGTATAACCGTCAATGCCCACACTGACTTTGACTCCGTACCCGCATAACCCTATGCTTTGAATTTTGTATAAAACATGGTATTTAATTTGTATGAACAAGTATTTCTTGTAAGTATAAAATCCCTGGTATGTAGCAAATAAGGAAATAAAGAGATCACCAATGGTTTGCAAGGCCATTGATATGTGTGAAAAGGTGCAAGGAAACTCAAACCTAGCAAATTTGTACCGGGCTTCCGGCTGGAAGACACAGTCACCTCTATGGGCCGCCCCGGCCTCACGGGTGTGGGCTTGCTACACCCAAATAGATCTATCACTCTTGTGTCCCTCGGTCCTATAATAAGGATTAATGGCCTCAAGTGTTGTGCCCACCCTTCACATGATCTAAGCGTCTAAACCCTCCTTAAGCTAACCATACCATGTATAAAAATGTCTGTAATAGTTGTAACATACTTGGTACTCGTTCTCACCAAGAGTGCTTTTTGTATTTTTGTATTCTCAAATTTCATCATACTTGGTACTCGTTCTCACCAAGAGCGTTTCTTGTTATCATATCATTTGTAAACATTGTAATATGTATTTTACCCCAGCCTCAAAGGCTGAACCTCCCCAGCCTCTAAGGCTGAACCTCTTGTATAATCCATTCGTAACATAATTTAGAAATATGAGTTTTCGTTCGTTCAAAACTTTGTATGTTCTTGCAAAACGTGCATGTCTTTCCACCCCGAAAACATTAATAAAAATGTAAAACCGTAAAAAGTGGGGTTATGAACTCACCTGGATTGTCTTGTGCAAAGCTAGCTATATACGACTTTGTGATGTCGTTTCCAAAACTTGACTTGCTAGCGTGCATTCTACAAAATTCCTAACATGGAATATCTAATAAGTTGCTAATTGAAGAGGTAACTAATCTACGTGTTACCGAGCTTTACCGAGTCGTTAATCGAATGAATTGACGGTACGTTGTTAACTTAATGATTAAGTTAAACTTTATCGCCCGAGAAGTTGTTTGTGCGTATAGGAATAAATATATAATAAACTTGTATTATATATATTACATCTTGTATATGTTTGCCAAAATATACGTATATGTCGTTTAGGCGTATAAATATGAAAAGTTATATTTATTTTAGAAGATCTCGACCTGTTTGTGTAGGAATAAATATATAGCTATATTTATTTATAAAAGGATTCGTTTTGTACGATATTGAAAATAAATATATATATACTATATTTATTTTTATAAAACGAATTCGTGTTATGCGGTGTTTGAAAAAAATATAAAAATTATATACATTTTAATAAAAGAATTCATCGAGTCATTGTATGTTTAAAATAAATACATACTATCTTTATTTTTATAAACAAATACGAGTCGTTTGATAAATATAAAACTATATTTATTTTTATAGAAGAATTCGTATTGTTCGATACCTGAAATAAATATATAAAATATATTTATTTTTATAAAAACAAAATCATGTCGTTTGATATTTGGAATAAATATAAAAACTATATTTATTTTCATAAAGAATTCCCGAAATCTCAATATTTAAACCAAACATAAATGACCATATTCATTTATAAAAGATATCCAAGTTTAACGTTGGAAATAAATATAATAATTACATTTATTTAGTAAAATAGTTCGCGTCATCGTCGTTTCTGTAAGTTATAGCGTGTCGTCGAATGGTAATATATATTCGTGTTTGTTTAACGGATTTTCTCGAAAAACGGGCAGAGTTTCCCCTGTTTTTGGACGCCCCGACAACACAAGTTGTCGTTATTTCTATCAAGATTCAACAAGATTCAATCAATTCAACACATAATATATGGTTTACGTGAAATATATCAAAACGCTAAATATTTAAAACCAAGTCACTAAGTGTAAATTCGTTAGTCGGGTCCATTGGCGCAGCATAGTGGGGGCGGGAGGGGGCGGCCGACCCCCCAAACTTTTCGCTCAGTAGTGGAGAATATGTAGTTTTCGTATATAAATTTTTGGGTATATACGTTTTCGACCCCCTGGTTTTATAGAAATTTTTGGGTATATACATTTCGACCCCTCGGTCGGAAATCTCAAGCTTCGCCACTGGTTGGGTCGAGCTCGTTCACGTAAGATTAAATCTGCAAATATTAAACGCGACGCTAACTATTACCACTCTTCGTGTCGAAATGTCGTGTTGCTTGACCGAGTTGACCGAGTCAACTGTGTTGACTTGAACCGAACCGACCCGTTTGACCAGCTTGGCCCGTTGACCCGTAGCATCGAAACTATCTAATAAGAGTGACAGAATAAGATGTTAACATTCTGGGTAGAACTAGGAATATTACACAAGATTTTACTCACCGGAGCTGACCTGTGGACCATGCCACACCCAAAACTGATCTCGAACCGAACCCGCGTTGACCGACTCAAAACATGAGCCTAATGTGGACTTGGTTTAACTGAACCCAAAACATGAACTGTCATCAAATGTGAACATAATCACCCCTACAACTGTCCACGGTCGGTATAACCATCATCATCATCATCACGTCAACAACGAGCATCATCACCATTCTAAATAAAATAAAGAAAACAGGGAGTGGTGTTACCATGTACCCGTCGGAAATCCATCCTCACCGCCTCGTCGTCGGTCGGCCGGAATGACACAGCTGCCACGCCGCCGCTGTCGGCGGCGGCTTTCCTCCGAACCAGCTTTCTCTCTCTCGATCTCTTGCGTTTCTCTCTCTCTCTCTCTGCTCGTTACCGTCGCCGCCGCTCAAGGCCCTCACCGAACCACCGAGGTGTGGTGGCTGGTCTCACAAACGTCGTCGGCTCCCGGTTACCGGTCATCGGTGTCGGCCCGGATGTGGGTTACCGAGAACCGAGAAGGAAAAAGGGGGGTGCGTGAGGGTGTGAGGGTGTACAACCGCCATCGTTCCCGCTGTGCCACCACCGGCTCCATCACCGGCCGGAGTCCCTTCGATCGCCGGCAGACGTGACCGAGAAGGGGGGAAGAGGAGAACAAGAGAGGGTGTTTGGCTTTTATGTGAGAGATGAAATGCTTGTTTGTTTGTGAAAGAGAATGATTTCTCTGTGTTCATATAGAAATCGAGAGAGTGAGAGTAATGAGTGTATTGTGGGTAAAGTGCAGACAAATTGAGAGAGAAATAGTGACTAATTGAATGTGTATTATTTTGTCTGCACGATAAAAAGTGGGTATGGATATAAAGAAATTTAGTGAGATTTTAACAAGATTTACTAGGATTTAGTATATATTTTATAGAGATTTGGTAATATTTGGAAATCTTTTTTTTGTAGAGATTTGGCAATATTTTGTACAGATCTTATAGGATCTAACATATTATGTGTAGGTTTAGGCTTATAGGTTTTGGGCTTGGGCCCATGGCCCATAAGCCCATCTCATGTGTAAGTGGCCCGTAATTCCTACGAGACCCTGTTGTCAAATCTTGAACTCCGTTTAACGTAAAAAATTAAAATACACAAAAATACGGTTGGTAGTCGTTGTTTGCACGCCCGTTCGGCGATTATGGTAATAATCGCGAAAAATTGTATCGTTGCCGTCTCTAATCCGTTTTTCGATCCGGTTTTGACTGTAGTTCTAAAATTTTATTACGGAGCTAAATATAGCGTAAAAATTTAATATTTGTCGGCGCTGTCAGTATTTCGTACGGTTTCGTTTCGTTATCGCTTAACGTTTAGCATGTTTCTCCGCACATCACCGTTCGCGCACTGTAAAGTCGGATAAACGTTCCTGGGCACTCCAAAGGCCTAATTAAGTTAATTTGTGCTGTAAACACTATTTATTAATGCGTTAATCACCTGTTAATCACGTAATTAAGAACCGTAAATCACCGGTTGTCACATTCTCCCCCTGTTACAGAAATTTCGTCCTCGAAATTTAGACTATGTTATCTCCTCAGAATTATGTTGTTCGCAAGTAAGTCCGAATAATAACAAAGTGAATGACCGCGTGATCGAAACAAGACTTATTCGAATCATGTGAATTTAATGACATTCCTCAACAATAAGAACCCAATGGTTTACAAGAAATGTGTTTCAACAATTGATGTCAAAGGAAACAAGACGTATAGTTACAGTCACCAATGTGACTAAGTTAACAGGGATCCAACAATGAACAGGAACTTCGACCAATCGAATTCCATATGAATGTTTACAACATGTAAATGAGTTCTAGAAGCAATAACATCCACTGGATGAACTTAGAATCAACAATCTCAAATGTAATAGTTTGCATGAAACGCTCGATCGTGATCAGCACAAGCTTCAAGTTATACCGACGCCACAAGGTGTCGTAATGAATGAAACAATTCAATAAAGCGGTGATCGAACAAGTATCACCTGTTTTTGAGATTAAATGAAAGCGCCATGAAGTAAATATGAATGTTTGTTCCAACAAACATCGAGAGATTTTCAATTGAAAATGAAACCTCAAAGAAATGATGTTTTCGATCGAAGATGAAGAAGCAATAATATCGCAAAATATTCGATCGATGTTGAAAGAACCGTTAGTAGGTACACCGGAATATGCAATGAATTTGTGTACCATCGTCATAACACACAATTGTGTTAAGATCGCTTAAATATGATAAATCGAAGCGGATTTAATCTAAATCGATAACCAAATAATTAAATCCGTGCATAGGATATGTAAACGAGTTTAGCGCAAGCTTCAAGTAAGTGAAAATACCACCACAAGGTGTCGAAATCAACAAACAATTTAATGGAGTCGAATGCCAAACAAGTTTACTTCGACTCGAAACAAATGAAACACTTGTTAAAACGAATTTTGAATATGATGCTCCCAATACATCATATGATGTTTTGAATTAAATATGTGTAATGAGCAAGTTCAAACAATTGAACTTGGTTTTGGTGCAAGCCGACAATGAATACATATATTGACAAGAAAACTTTCGGCATGGTCACAACGAAAAACCATGTATGTAACTTGAAAAGAAGAGAATTTCCAAGAAATGAAGCAAATGAATATTCGCTATACTGAAAGAAATGATCGTGATACAATGATCATTAAGAGGAGTAGAGATACGAAAATCTACTCAGTAAGTGTAAAATTTGAAATTTCAATAAAAAAAAAATTTGAGGACTTTACCCGGGGTTTCTTGTGACGGCCAGTTGTTAGGTGACATTACCATGGAATGTCGAACATAACGTATTTGTCCTTAATAAGATAGGGGGAATGCTAAGGCATGCGTCTTCTCCTTAGCATGACTCGTGTCGTTGCAGGATCGCGTGCCAAACCGCCGCTTCCTGGTCGATAGTTCTCCTGCTGACAGGAATCTAGTGTCGTCGTTGAATTGCGCCATCGTGTCTTTTCAAAGGCCTCGCCTCGATAGTTGTATGTGTCGTACTTCAACCCCCGTGGACGTACATATTGAGTTTCAAGTATACCTGTGCACTAGTGTTTCGTTCTGCGTAGGTTGCCTGCTCGGGAAGTAAAAATATCATAAACAATATTGATAATAGTGTGTGCCCGAGTTAATATTCGCGGTTCCTACGAGATGACCTTTAATGAACTTCAACATAAGTTTCCGAAGGTCTTAAATGCATGTTTCCCAAACTCTCAACGTTTTGTGTACTGTATGTAATTGTTTTTGCGTACCGTGTGTAAAACACAACTTTAGCGTATGTTTGAAATCAAAATTTCGACTGTTTGATTTTCGGCAACAGTTGGAGACCATATTCGAGTACTAAGCGTTCTGTATGTATTCAACGTTTCAATAATCTAAGTCCCCAGAGAAATATGAGGTTAGAGCCTAGGTATTCTTTACAGAGAACCCTATTCGCTGTAACCTATAGCTCTGATACCAATCTGTCACACCCCGAAATAATCAGAGCTGGCGTGACTGGACTGGTATCTTCATTGCACAGCGGAAGCAAAAAGTTAAGTCTTTTAGAAATTTAACGTCCGCTAAGTACTCGACTCTTCATGGTTCTCCTATTCCAACCGTGCCTTAACTTTGAAATGCAACCTGAGAAAGAACATGCGAGAAAAATCAACAAAAAGTTGAGCGAGTTCATAGTTTGTTTGTAAAAGATTTGAAATAAATCTTTTGAATAACCGGTTAGCGAAGTAATATTGAGAAAACGAATTTAGAAATCATTTTCTTGTCAAGTTATATGGAAACTTTGTGTTTGTAACGCATTATGTTCGTAAAACCATGTATTGTAAACTCTTGAATTTGTAATGTCCGTATAACCGTCAATGCCCACACTGACTTTGACTCCGTACCCGCATAACCCTATGCTTTGAATTTTGTATAAAACATGGTATTTAATTTGTATGAACAAGTATTTCTTGTAAGTATAAAATCCCTGGTATGTAGCAAATAAGGAAATAAAGAGATCACCAATGGTTTGCAAGGCCATTGATATGTGTGAAAAGGTGCAGGGAAACTCAAACCTAGCAAATTTGTACCGGGCTTCCGGCTGGAAGACACAGTCACCTCTATGGGCCGCCCCGGCCTCACGGGTGTGGGCTTGCTACACCCAAATAGATCTATCACTCTTGTGTCCCTCGGTCCTATAATAAGGATTAATGGCCTCAAGTGTTGTGCCCACCCTTCACATGATCTAAGCGTCTAAACCCTCCTTAAGCTAACCATACCATGTATAAAAATGTCTGTAATAGTTGTAACATACTTGGTACTCGTTCTCACCAAGAGTGCTTTTTGTATTTTTGTATTCTCAAATTTCATCATACTTGGTACTCGTTCTCACCAAGAGTGTTTCTTGTTATCATATCATTTGTAAACATTGTAATATGTATTTTACCCCAGCCTCTAAGGCTGAACCTCCCCAGCCTCTAAGGCTGAACCTCTTGTATAATCCATTCGTAACATAATTTAGAAATATGAGTTTTCGTTCGTTCAAAACTTTGTATGTTCTTGCAAAACGTGCATGTCTTTCCACCCCGAAAACATTAATAAAAATGTAAAACCGTAAAAAGTGGGGTTATGAACTCACCTGGATTGTCTTGTGCAAAGCTAGCTATATACGACTTTGTGATGTCGTTTCCAAAACTTGACTTGCTAGCGTGCATTCTACAAAATTCCTAACATGGAATATCTAATAAGTTGCTAATTGAAGCGGTAACTAATCTACGTGTTACCGAGCTTTACCGAGTCGTTAATCGAACGAATTGACGGTACGTTGTTAACTTAATGATTAAGTTAAACTTTATCGCCCGAGAAGTTGTTTGTGCGTATAGGAATAAATATATAATAAACTTGTATTATATATATTACATCTTGTATATGTTTGCCAAAATATACGTATATGTCGTTTAGGCGTATAAATATGAAAAGTTATATTTATTTTGGAAGATCTCGACCTGTTTGTGTCGGAATAAATATATAGCTATATTTATTTATAAAAGGATTCGTTTTGTACGATATTGAAAATAAATATATATATACTATATTTATTTTTATAAAACGAATTCGTGTTATGCGGTGTTTGAAATAAATATAAAAATTATATACATTTTAATAAAAGAATTCATCGAGTCATTGTATGTTTAAAATAAATACATACTATCTTTATTTTTATAAACAAATACGAGTCGTTTGATAAATATAAAACTATATTTATTTTTATAGAAGAATTCGTATTGTTCGATACCTGAAATAAATATATAAAATATATTTATTTTTATAAAAACAAAATCATGTCGTTTGATATTTGGAATAAATATAAAAACTATATTTATTTTCATAAAGAATTCCCGAAATCTCAATATTTAAACCAAACATAAATGACCATATTCATTTATAAAAGATATCCAAGTTTAACGTTGGAAATAAATATAATAATTACATTTATTTAGTAAAATAGTTCGCGTCATCGTCGTTTCTGTAAGTTATAGCGTGTCGTCGAATGGTAATATATATTCGTGTTTGTTTAACGGATTTTCTCGAAAAACGGGCAGAGTTTCCCCTGTTTTTGGACGCCCCGACAACACAAGTTGTCGTTATTTCTATCAAGATTCAACAAGATTCAATCAATTCAACACATAATATATGGTTTACGTGAAATATATCAAAACGCTAAATATTTAAAACCAAGTCACTAAGTGTAAATTCGTTAGTCGGGTCGAGCTCGTTCACGTAAGATTAAATCTGCAAATATTAAACGCGACGCTAACTATTACCACTCTTCGTGTCGAAATGTCGTGTTGCTTGACCGAGTTGACCGAGTCAACTGTGTTGACTTGAACCGAACCGACCCGTTTGACCAGCTTGGCCCGTTGACCCGAACCGTTGACCCGTAGCATCGAAACTATCTAATAAGAGTGACAGAATAAGATGTTAACATTCTGGGTAGAACTAGGAATATTACACAAGATTTTACTCACCGGAGCTGACCTGTGGACCATGCCACACCCAAAACTGATCTCGAACCGAACCCGCGTTGACCGACTCAAAACATGAGCCTAATGTGGACTTGGTTTAACTAAACCCAAAACATGAACTGTCATCAAATGTGAACATAATCACCCCTACAACTGTCCACGGTCGGTATAACCATCATCATCATCATCACGTCAACAACGAGCATCATCACCATTCTAAATAAAATAAAGAAAACAGGGAGTGGTGTTACCATGTACCCGTCGGAAATCCATCCTCACCGCCTCGTCGTCGGTCGGCCGGAATGACACAGCTGCCACGCCGCCGCTGTCGGCGGCGACTTTCCTCCGAACCAGCTTTCTCTCTCTCGATCTCTTGCGTTTCTCTCTCTCTCTCTCTGCTCGTTACCGTCGCCGCCGCTCAAGGCCCTCACCGAACCACCGAGGTGTGGTGGCTGGTCTCACAAACGTCGTCGGCTCCCGGTTACCGGTCATCGGTGTCGGCCCGGATGTGGGTTACCGAGAACCGAGAAGGAAAAAGGGGGGTGCGTGAGGGTGTGAGGGTGTACAACCGCCATCGTTCCCGCTGTGCCACCGCCGGCTCCATCACCGGCCGGAGTCCCTTCGATCGCCGGCAGACGTGACCGAGAAGGGGGGAAGAGGAGAACAAGAGAGGGTGTTTGGCTTTTATGTGAGAGATGAAATGCTTGTTTGTTTGTGAAAGAGAATGATTTCTCTGTGTTCATATAGAAATCGAGAGAGTGAGAGTAATGAGTGTATTGTGGGTTAAGTGCAGACAAATTGAGAGAGAAATAGTGACTAATTGAATGTGTATTATTTTGTCTGCACGATAAAAAGTGGGTATGGATATAAAGAGATTTAGTGAGATTTTAACAAGATTTACTAGGATTTAGTATATATTTTATAGAGATTTGGTAATATTTGGAAATCTTTTTTTTTGTAGAGATTTGGCAATATTTTGTACAGATCTTATAGGATCTAACATATTATGTGTAGGTTTAGGCTTGTGGGTTTTGGGCTTGGGCCCATGGCCCACAAGCCCATCTCATGTGTATGTGGCCCGTAATTCCTACGAGACCCTGTTGTCAAATCTTGAACTCCGTTTAACGTAAAAAATTAAAATACACAAAAATACGGTTGGTAGTCGTTGTTTGCACGCCCGTTCGGCGATTATGGTAATAATCGCGAAAAATTGTATCGTTGCCGTCTCTAATCCGTTTTTCGATCCGGTTTTGACTGTAGTTCTAAAATTTTATTACGGAGCTAAATATAGCGTAAAAATTTAATATTTGTCGGCGCTGTCAGTATTTCGTACGGTTTCGTTTCGTTATCGCTTAACGTTTAGCATGTTTCTCCGCACATCACCGTTCGCGCACTGTAAAGTCGGATAAACGTTCCTGGGCACTCCAAAGGCCTAATTAAGTTAATTTGTGCTGTAAACACTATTTATTAATGCGTTAATCACCTGTTAATCACATAATTAATAACCGTAAATCACCGGTTGTCACATCTCTGACATTACATCAGGTACTATATTAAAAAAAAAATTCCCCGCAGCACGTACAAATATATTCTTAACGTAATTTTATTTTCATTATCATAGATATGGCCGGTTTTTTTTAATGATTTATAATATTATTTTTTCAAGTACTTTCCTATATCTTATAATTATAATATTATCTTTTTGTATAGGTTTAAACATAGACACTACCAAGTCTGAGAGTCAGCACAGGAGAAAGTTACGAAAACTGTATTTGGATTCAAGAAAGGCTAAAAATTGTTCTGTTGCAGATCATGTTTTTAATAACAAAGAGAATGTCATCAAAAATTCACTATCTTTTAGTAATTGTACCAATGGAAGTATGAGAAACCCTTTCTCTGACATTACATCAGGTACTATATTAAAATTCTTTCCCCACAGCACGTAAAAATATATTCTTAACGTAATTTTATTTTAATTATCATAGATATGGCTGGTTACATAAACAAAAATAATTCCATGGACATTTGTAATAGTCAACATAGGCAAAATTTAAGCAAGAGTATTTTTTATAAAAGAAATTTGAATGACTTATCCGTTGAACAAGTTCATGAAAGTGATATTAAAAAAGACGAATTTGTCGGCATTTCAAAAGGTACATGTTACATTAATATAAAGTGTACAATTAATATTAATTGTAATTTGCATCCAACTTTAAAAATTCTAATTACAAGTATTTTTAAAATAATTTTCAACAGATTATGTTGATCACTTTGATCAGAATGTCACTTGCCAAATATGCCAAGCAAAATTATGGGGTGACGAAGCTCGTAGAATGAGTACAAAAAGCCAATTAAATTCAAGTTATTCAATGAGTTGTGCATATGGTAAAGTTCAACTTCCTAACATGAAGGAACCACCTCCGAGTTATCAGTGTCTTTTTAATTCTTTAGATTCAAAAAGCAAGGCATTCCTAAAGAACATCCGTCGATACAATTCCATGTTCTCATTTACGTCCATTGGTGGAAAAGTTGATTCTACCATTAATAGAGGCATTGCTCCTTATATATTCAGATTGGGTGGTCAGAATTACCATAGAATGGGAAGTCTTCTACCAGAAGATGGATCTAAACCAAAATTCTCCCAGCTATATATATATGACACTGACAATGAAGTTTCAAATAGACAAGTCGTTTTTGGGTGCGTATTCAATGTTACCATTACATTTGTTAAGAATGTGTTATATTTTGAAATAAAACCTGAATGTGTTTATTTTTTTAGTGAATCTAATAAAGCTTCTTCATCAACATCTCGGGATCTTGATCTTCAAGTTATACAACATATACAGAAAATGTTAGACTCGGGGAATGTTTTGGTAAAAACATATCGGATTGTAAGATATTTTTTAAAGAAAACTGCCAGGCTGACCTAAATTGCGGCTCATTGGAATAAGGCAACAAGATGGAAGAACGTACAACTTACCAACCGCTTCTGAAGTGGCAGCTTTAATTGTTGGTGACATTGGCGATTCCTTAGAAAATAGTGAGCTTATTGTTGAAATGAAATCTGGTGGTCTACAACATATTAGTGAGTTACATCCATCGTATCTTGCTCTTCGGTATCCTCTTTTGTTTCCTTATGGTGATGATTGCTACAGAATTGACATTCCTCATAGAGGTGTTACTCCTTCGACATCAACCAAACGAACATATGTCACTATGAGAGAATTCTTTGCATACAGGATACAAGACAGGCAGGGTGTGTTTTCATTAATTCTAAATTCACGTCGCCTATTTCAACAATTCTTAGTTGATGCATATACCATGATTAAAACTAAGAGACTAAATTACATACGTCATCAACAGAAGGTTCTAAGATGTGATACTTATGAGAACCTTTCCAATTTACGTAACCATGGTAATATAAATTTATCCACCACTGGAAAACGTGTCATATTGCCTTCGTCATTTACTGGAGGTGCTCGGTATATGATGCAGAACTATTTGGATGCAATGACTCTATGTAAGTGGTATGGATATCCAGATTTTTTATAACAGTAACATGTAATCCGAAATGGCCTGAAATTAAAAGATTTCTTAAGGACATCAATTTAAGTCCTGAAGACCGGCCTGATATCCTATCTAGATTGTTTAAAATCAAGCTCAATGCTTTGATTAAAGACTTGAAGGAGAAGTCATTACTTGGAAAAGTGTCAGCAGGTATTCACTATGAAGACTAATTTTTTTTGGATATTTAAAATTTTAATACAAACATTTAATATCTTATTTTCTTTCATTTTTGTAGTTGTTTATACTGTGGAGTTTCAGAAGCGTGGGTTGCCGCATGCGCATATATGTTTATTTATGCATCCCGATCATAAGTTTCCAACTGTTGAACACATTGATCCCCTCATTTCCGCTGAAATTCCCGACAAAAACGATGATCCAGAGTTGTATACTCTTGTCAGTGATTTCATGATTCATGGTCCTTGTGGTCATGACAACATCAATTGTCCATGCATGGTAGATAATAAGTGTTTGAAGGGCTTTCCAAAGAAATTTCGTGATCATACATCTATCGATAGGGATGGTTTTCCTCTCTACAGAAGAAGAGATTCAGGAACATTTGTTGAAAATCTGGAGTTAAGTTAGATAACAGAAGTGTTGTTCCTTACAACAAAACACTTTTGAAGAGATATCAGTCCCACATTAATGTTGAATGGTGCAATCATGCCGAATCTATAAAGTATTTGTTTAAATATATCAACAAAGGTCCTGATCGGGTTACCGTTTCCATTGTTGAAAGTAACACATCAAACGAACCTGACCCGCCGGTGGATGAGATCAAAAAATACTATGATTGTCGATATTTGTCTGCATGTGAGGCATCATGGCGTATATTTGCATATGATGTTCACTATAGGTATCCTACTGTTATTCGTCTCCCATTTCATCTTCTGAACCAACAAAATGTCGTATATGGTGAAGACGATGATATTGATCAAGTCCTCAACAGGCCGTCAATGAATTCTTCAATGTTTTCATCTTGGATGGATTGTAATCAAAGTGATGACGTGGTCCGAGAGCTTACTTACGTTGAATTCCCTACAAAGTTTGTGTGGAAAAAGGATGAACGGTGTTGGAAACGAAGGAAAACTAGTGGTTTTTCAATTGGAAGAATTCATGTTGTTTCTCCTACTCTTGGCGAGGCTTATTTTTTGAGGATTCTTTTAAACAAAGTTAAAGGACCTCGATCCTTTGATGATATACTCACTGTAAATGGTCGTAAATTTAATACCTTTAGAAAAACATGTTATGCTCACGGTCTATTAGATGATGACAGGGAATATATAGAAGCTATCCAAGAAGCAGGTCATTCAAGCTCTGGTTTTTATCTTCGCACATTGTTTGCTACGATGTTGACATGACACACTCTGTCTTTGCCGGAACGTGTATGGCAAAAAACATGGGAATTATTATCAGATGGCATCCTTTATAAACAACGACTTATTTTAAAGGCTCCAGGTATGTGACACCTGTGTCACTTCAACCATCAAACAAATGCCAAACCAATGAAATATTGTATTTCATACTTGGGATTTGTAAAAATATGTGTATCGATTGCACATATCAACTCTTGTTCGATTTCAAGCTCTAAATCGCTTTCTGGAAGGTTATACACGCACTGATGCGTAAATATAACCAGTTTAATGCAACAAACACTACGGAATAGTGAAATAGGCTTAACATACCTTAAATAACCTTTACATAACTTAGATATAAGTTTTGGAAGGTTTGGTGTGGTGAAATCAAAGTTTAATCGCTTACAGGGACTAAATTTGACAAACTGCGAAAGTATGCCAATTTGAACTGTAACAGACATTCCGGAACATGACCATAAGTTAAACATACCATAAATATCCTTTACATAGCTTAGAAATAGGCTTTGAGGGGTTCGGTGTGCTAAAATAAACTTTTGTGTCATTCAGGGACTAAAAGTGTCAAAAAGTGCACAAGTTTGCATTTTCGCGCATAACTTACGTTCTGAATACATCCGGACATCCAAAAATTTATGTAAGCACTAAAATATTTTATTTTAGTGTTCGGCATAAGAAAAATCCATTCGTCACGTCATTTGGATCGTTTTTCGCGCTTATGCGCATTCCGTCGTAATTAAGCGAACATCGCGTTCGTACGGCCAAACGAACCAATTTCCGGCATATTTTTGAGCATGTTTCATGTCCACAATGTTTAGGAAACATTTTAGGGCCTTAAAGTTGGCTTTACGGGCCTTAGAAGTGTCAGAAATGGCCTTAAACACGTGCAGGGACTGAAACTGTCATTTCTGAAACTTATGTCTGATCTGTGACTGCTAGGCGGCCCGCCTCAGGATCCTTACATCCTCACGCGGCCCGCGAGGACCCTTCTGACCAGATTAATCGAATCTAACAGCAGATTGCAGCTGTTACATTCACAACCACACATTCTAAAATGCTTAGTCAGCTGATAAGGATTGTTTTTAGGCACCATAACTTTCCGACACTTGTACAGATACGATTAAGGCACGATATTCGACAAACGATCTTAACGGTTCGGGTATTCCTGTAAATACCCAACCCACTTAACTTCAAAAATCACTAGAATCTGATCTAAGTGACTCTAAGTTGGAACCATTGTTTCATACCTGAATTATTAAGATCTAGATTAGCATTCGGGGACCCTTCGTAAGTATTCTTTCGTTCTGTTATTGCTTTTCGAGTCTTTCGAGTCTGAAAGTCAAACTTTGTTTGACTTTCTGCGTTGACCAGTTATGGTCAATGCGAAGTTCGTTTGAACTTCGCAACGTGAGTGTAATCACGTTGGTTATAGTCCCTTGGGACTATGCCTACTGATTACCACGTTGTCTAGGGTCGTAGGGTAAGCGATCTGATAAATCGCTTATACCTCGAACCCGACCCATTTGGTCGATCATTAGGATCCGACCAAACACATTAGGTGACCATAGTAGGTAGGGAATAACCTTCCGAGGTTATACCCTATGGTCACATCGTTTGAGTAGTTGTATGATAGGTAGTTTATATGCCGTAGGTAAATTACCAGAATACCCTTTTCATGTATAATTGGTAATTAAGCATATGTAACCTAAACTTTTGTCACATAACTGATTATGTAACATGTTTAGGCATATAACACTTGTCATAGGGCTAGTTAGACGGTCCGAACGCGTTTCACGCGAACGACGCGTTAAAGTAGCATAAGCTACCTAAACGGGTCGTAATGGGTTGTAAGCACTTAGATTAAGGTTTCATTTAGTATGTAGGCTTTGTTAAACCATATGACACGAGTCTCTATACTCGTTTGGTTTACGAACCCTCATTCTATCAGATCTTCCGATTTAGGTCCGGTTTATTAACATACTTACCTATATTAGGTGTCGTTTGATATCCGTGATCTCTAGCATTGTTTGGTTGATACTCAAGGACTACTAAGCAATCTCAAGTGAGTACATAGACCCCTCTTTTACTGTTTTCCAAACTGTTTTGGGGTGGAACACATGTGCCTACTTGTAACTTTCAAGCTTTCCTATTTTCACATCATATACTTGCTATGTTCATTAGTACAATTATAGTACATGTTTTACATTACATTTAATGCTACGTATGTCTATTGTTGCATACTTAGTACAGGTCACATGCTACGTATGTCTATTGTTGTATACGTAGTACAGGTCACATGCTACGTATGTCTATTGTTGTATACGTAGTACAGGTCACATGCTACGTATGTCTATTGTTGTATACGTAGTACAGGTCACATGCTACGTATGTCTATTGTTACATACTTAGTACAGGTCACATGCTACGTATGTCTATTGTCGCATGCTTAGTACATTTGTTATTCATCACATGCTTACATTTTGGATACATATTACATGATTTACATTAGACATGAACATTTTACTTTGATAGTTTGGTTTGAGTAAGTGATTAAGTAACGAGGCGTGTGTAATATGATACAAGCATGGTGGATACGCCGCTGGTACTTCCTATATATAAGTGTTTGTATGGTATTACATGTCGTAGCGTTATTTGAATCATTTCAGTTTGATACATATAACATTTTATACAAATAACATACTTTTCACAATACATTGTTTTACAAGCAACTTATCTTATACAAACTCAGTTTACATGGTTATTCATTTAACCATACATTATTCACTTATTTATACATATCATTTGAACTCATTGTTTTTCAAATGATTTACAAGACAAAGCAAATTACAAGGTTCATGACTAAACATTTTCTCAAACATAAGTCATGAAACCTATTTTCACAAAACCTATGTATCTCACAGGCATTTTTATGCTGACGTACCTATTTTCACATGTGTTTTTCAGGAGCTGTTGCATAAGATGATCAAGATACACATAGGCAGACTTGGGCTTTAGTGACAATAAAAGATGCAAGATTAGTTAATTATGTTGTATTTCCTTGTTTGTTAAGACATTGTAACACTTTTAATCAATAAAACGAAACTTCAATTGCCATGGATTTGAAACAATTAATTCTGTTACAACACTCCCCGACATTTCCGCCACGTTTTGTATGTTCTACGTGGTCGGGGTGTGACAGAAAAGATGGTATCAGAGCCAATGGTTATAGGGAATTAGGTTATTAGTAATGCTTTGACCTAGTCTATAACCTTCTTAGGACCCTAACGCGAGTTTACTTGCGTTTAGTCATAAAACAATACCGTCACCTATCCTTAGGCGACTACCACAACAAGAACATAAAATTCAAAACCGCTTTGAAAACTAATCATCTGTTCTAGGATGATTGATTACAAGGTTTTGAACCCTCTATTGTAAGGTTTTGAACCCTCTGTTACATGGTTTTGAACCCCTTTGAGTTTTCAAAACTCTCGTCAAGGTTTTGGGTTTCTAATAATGTGAACACGTGCAAACTGGAAGGGTGAATGCCTGTATTCTAGGTTTTCTGTCTAGGCAAGCACTTCGTATACATCTCATCAGACGCGAGACTAGTTGTGCTTACCTGGGAATTCTTGGGATGAGTGTTCACTTATAGGCGAGCATGTCTTCGCGATACATTATTTTTGACCTATTTACTTTGATTAATCACTGAGGTCGTTTGTTGCTTTGTAGTAACAAACAAATGACCACTACCCTTGCTTTCATCAGATTTGTTTCATCTCATTCTTTTCGTCTAATTCTTTCACTCGTTTCCTTTCATGTTTCCTCTTTTTAGAATGCCTCCACGACGCGAAAACCCGGTATCTATTGATGAGCTGGCAGCTGTCATTACACAGCAAATGACTGCTGCAATCCCGAACGTCGTTGCTCAATGTTACCAAGCTATCAACAACAATAATGCCCTCTGCAACTTCAAGACGTTCAACTCGGCCAAGCCATCAAAGTTTTCTGGGTCTCAAGGAGCGACTGCACTTCTGCAATGGTTCGAGAGTCTAGAGAGCACCTTCAGGCATGTTCAATGTCCAAACGAGCGAAAGGTAGATTTCGCATCTAGTGTCTTTGAGAAACGAGCTTTGACGTGGTGGAACGGTGTGGTGAGAGATAGGGGTGCCGAAGTGGCACTGGCCCAAACTTGGGAAGAACTTCGAGCACTGATGATGAAGGAATTCTGTCCTCGTCACGAGATCAGGGCATTGGAAAGAGAATTCGACGACCTTAAGCAAGACAGTGGTGAACATCGAGCATACACTGATCGATATGAGGAGCTGAGCCTGTTGTGTCCTACCATGGTTACGCCTTTGGATAAGGCGATCGAAAAATACATTGATGGTCTCCCTGACTCAGTTCAAGACATTGTTACCGGTAGTAACCCCACTACGGTTAGGCAGGCCATTGAGCTATCTGCAACTTTGACTGAATCTCAGATCAGGAAACGTAAGCTTTTCCGAAAGGGTGACAAGAAACTGGTCGAGGAATCGAAACCAATCGAGGAATCAAAGACCATGGATGAACAGACTGGATCCCTTGAGCGGTCAAAGAAGCAAAAGGCTTCTCAGAACTTCGCCGTGGTCACTCACAATGGTCAAGCCGCCCCCAACCAACCAGCTAAACCCCGTACTAGGAAGCCATACAATGGAACTTCACCTTTGTGCAACAAATGTAACCTTTATCATCATGCTATGGTGAAGTGCCGCGAATGCCAAATTTGTGGACGTAAAGGTCATATAGCAAAAGTTTGCGTAGCAGCAGTTGCACCAAATCAAGCTAACAACAAACCTGCTCGAGCTCGCTTTCCACCAGGTTCTTGCTACAAGTGTGGCGAGATGGGACATTTCCGAAGAAATTGCCCAAAGCGTGCTAATGCTAATCCAGCACAGAGATGAGCATCTGACCGACTAGAAGACAACACCGTTTAGAAATAATCATGTCTTATGTATTATTTTCTTTTGTTGTCAAGGTCCATGAAACCGTTGTTATCATTGTTAATAAATAAATCTTTTTATTTACATTGCAATGTATTTATGTGATTGTATGTATAAACAACATATCCCCTACAATACCGACAATCGAGGAATCGTATTCCTTGAAAAGCAAACTACCCCCAAAATTCTTCCATTTTACAATCTCTTGCGTTTTACACAAAGATCCTAAGTACCCGTCTCTTGTAAAGAGACGAAGTACAAGGTGCAAGTTATAATTCTGTACGAATACCCCAAGTACCACTATAAATTCTTAATAGGGTACCCAAGGGTATTTCCGTATGTCCTAAATTATTGTGTACCTTAATTCGCATATTGCGTTTTCCTGAAAAAGAAAATCAAATTTTTGGTAGATCATCCTATCTTCATGGATGGATTCTTGAAATGATTAAAGTGCCAAATGAAATCCACGAATTGGATTCCTGGTGTGCTTTAAGTATCCGCGTCCAAAGATAACAAATCAATAACCAAGTTAAACAACTATGTGATTATGTGCTTATGTGTTTCCTTTTATGTTTTTGAGTAATCCAAGTTTTTGTCATCCAAATCCTCGTAGAATCTTCCATATCTTCGTATAAGGGATTCATAGTAGGATATCCAAAGGTGCTATATTAAATCCTCAATGGGCTTGTACGTAATAGTAAAGACCCTTGGATTATATTGTACTATTCCATAATTAGACCCCTGAGTGGTCTAGGTAAACAGATTGATCCAAAAATCTGGTTAGGAATATCATGTGATGATATAGCTGAAAGGACTCCTTGGTGGCCTAATTAAAAGGATCATTTGTCGATCTAATTAAAAGGACCCTATGGTAGTCTAGTCACACTCATCACAGGTTTGATTTTCCTCCCCTTCACATTACAAGCAAATTGTGCGGACTATGCAAGGAATTGCGTAATTATGGATGCATACATAATTATGGAATTCAGTGCACGGAAACCACAGCTAGTTTGGTCGTGTGTCTGGAAAATGACTCATTTCGTTCATTTTCGGTTCTGAAGAAGTTGTGGAAAATGACTCATTTCGTTCATTTTCGGTTCTGAAGAAGTTGTGGAAAATGACTCATTTCGTTCATTTTCGGTTCTGAAGAAGATGTGGAAAATGACCCATTTCGTTCATTTTCGGTTCAAAAGAAGTTGTGGAAAATGACTCATTTCGTTCATTTTCGGTTCTGAAGAAGTTGTGGAAAATGACTCATTTCGTTCATTTTCGGTTCTGAAGAAGTTGTGGAAAATGACTCATTTCGTTCATTTTCGGTTCTGAAGAAGATGTGGAAAATGACTCATTTCGTTCATTTTCGGTTCAAAAGAAGTTGTGGAAAATGATTCATTTCGTTCATTTTCGGTTCTGAAGAAGTTGTGGAAAATGACTCATTTCGTTCATTGTTTGCTACGATGTTGACATGCCACACTCTGTCTTTGCCGGAACGTGTATGGCAAAAAACATGGGAATTATTATCAGATGGCATCCTTTATAAACAACGACTTATTTTAAAGGCTCCAGGTATGTGACACCTGTGTCACTTCAACCATCAAACAAATTCCAAACCAATGAAATATTGTATTTCATACTTGGGATTTGTAAAAATATGTGTATCGATTGCACATATCAACTCTTGTTCGATTTCAAGCTCTAAATCGCTTTCTGGAAGGTTATACACGCACTGATGCGTAAATATAACCAGTTTAATGCAACAAACACTCCGGAATAGTGAAATAGGCTTAACATACCTTAAATAACCTTTACATAACTTAGATATAAGTTTTGGAAGGTTTGGTGTGGTGAAATCAAAGTTTAATCGCTTACAGGGACTAAATTTGACAAACTACGAAAGTATGCCAATTTGAACTGTAACAGACATTCCGGAACATGACCATAAGTTAAACATACCATAAATATCCTTTACATAGCTTAGAAATAGGCTTTGAGGGGTTCGGTGTGCTAAAATAAACTTTTGTGTCATTCAGGGACTAAAAGTGTCAAAAAGTGCACAAGTTTGCATTTTCGCGCATAACTTACGTTCTGAATACATCCGGACATCCAAAAATTTATGTAAGCACTAAAATATTTTATTTTAGTGTTCGGAATAAGAAAAATCCATTCGTCACGTCATTTGGATCGTTTTTCGCGCTTATGCGCATTCCGTCGTAATTAAGGGAACATCGCGTTCGTACGGCCAAACGAACCAATGTCCGGCATATTTTTGAGCATGTTTCATGTCCACAATGTTTAGGCAACGTTTTAGGGCCTTAAAGTTGGCTTTACGGGCCTTAGAAGTGTCGGAAATGGCCTTAAACACGTGCAGGGACTGAAACTGTCATTTCTGAAACTTATGTCTGATCTGTGACTGCTAGGCGGCCCGCCTTAGGATCCTTACATCCTCATGCGGCCCACGAGGACCCTTCTGACCAGATTAATCGAATCTAACAGCAGATTGCAGCTGTTACATTCACAACCACACATTCTAAAATGCTTAGTCAGCTGATAAGGATTGTTTTTAGGCACCATAACTTTCCGACACTTGTACGGATACGATTAAGGCACGATATTCGACAAACGATCTTAACGGTTCGGGTATTCCTATAAATACCCAACCCACTTAACTTCAAAAATCACTAGAATCTGATCTAAGTGACTCTAAGTTGGAACCATTGTTTCATACCTGAGTTATTAAGATCTAGATTAGCATTCGGGGACCCTTCGTAAGTATTCTTTCGTTCTTTTATTGCTTTTCGAGTCTGAAAGTCAAACTTTGTTTGACTTTCTGCATTGACCAGTTATGGTCAATGCGAAGTTCGTTTGAACTTCGCAACGTGAGTGTAATCACGTTGGTTATAGTCCCTTGGGACTATGCCTACTGATTACCACGTTGTCTAGGGTCGTAGGGTAAGCGATCTGATAAATCGCTTATACCTCTAACCCGACCCATTTGGTCGATCATTAGGATCCGACCAAACACATTAGGTGACCATAGTAGGTAAGGGAATAACCTTCCGAGGTTATACCCTATGGTCACATCGTTTGAGTAGTTGTATGATAGGTAGTTTATATGCCTTAGGTAAATTACCAGAATACCCTTTTCATGTATAATTGGTAATTAAGCATATGTAACCTAAACTTTTGTCACATAACTGATTATGTAACATGTTTAGGCATATAACACTTGTCATAGGGCTAGTTAGACGGTCCGAACGCGTTTCACGCGAACGACGCGTTAAAGTAGCATAAGCTACCTAAACGGGTCGTAATGGGTCGTAAGCACTTAGATTAAGGTTTCATTTAGTATGTAGGCTTTGTTAAACCATATGACACGAGTCTCTATACTCGTTTGGTTTACGAACCCTCATTCTATCAGATCTTCCGATTTAGGCCCGGTTTATTAACATAGTTACCTATATTATGTGTCGTTTGATATCCGTGATCTCTAGCATTGTTTGGTTGTTACTCAAGGACTACTAAGCAATCTCAAGTGAGTACATAGACCCCTCTTTTACTGTTTTCCAAACTATTTTGGGGTGGAACACATGTGCCTACTTATTACTTTCAAGCTTTCCTGTTTTCACATCATATACTTGCTATGTTCATTAGTACAATTATAGTACATGTTTTACATTACATTTAATGCTACGTATGTCTATTGTTGCATACTTAGTACAGGTCACATGCTACGTATGTCTATTGTTGTATACGTAGTACAGGTCACATGCTACATATGTCTATTGTTGTATACGTAGTACAGGTCACATGCTACGTATGTCTATTGTTGTATACGTAGTACAGGTCACATGCTACGTATGTCTATTGTTGTATACGTAGTATAGGTCACATGCTACGTATGTCTATTGTTACATACTTAGTACAGGTCACATGCTACGTATGTCTATTGTCGCATGCTTAGTACATTTGTTATTCATCACATGCTTACATTTTGGATACATATTACATGATTTACATTAGACATGAACATTTTACTTTGATAGTTTGGTTTGAGTAAGTGATTAAGTAACGAGGCGTGTGTAATATGATACAAGCATGGTGGATACGCCGCTGGTACTTCCTATATATAAGTGTTTGTATGGTATTACATGTCGTAGCGTTATTTGAATCATTTCAGTTTGATACATATAACATTTTATACAAATAACATACTTTTCACAATACATTGTTTTACAAGCAACTTATCTTATACAAACTCAGTTTACATGGTTATTCATTTAACCATACATTATTCACTTATTTATACATATCATTTGAACTCATTGTTTTTCAAATGATTTACAAGACAAAGCAAATTACAAGGTTCATGACTAAACATTTTCTCAAACATAAGTCATGAAACCTATTTTCACAAAACCTATGTATCTCACAGGCATTTTTATGCTGACGTACCTATTTTCACATGTGTTTTTCAGGAGCTGTTGCATAAGATGATCAAGATACACATAGGCAGACTTGGGCTTTAGTGACAATAAAAGATGCAAGATTAGTTAATTATGTTGTATTTCCTTGTTTGTTAAGACATTGTAACACTTTTAATCAATAAAACGAAACTTCAATTTCCATGGATTTGAAACAATTAATTCTGTTACAACACTCCCCGACATTTCCGCCACGTTTTGTATGTTCTACGTGGTCGGGGTGTGACAAGGTATAAGTACTTTATAATAATTACTATTTTTTAGGTTTATTTATAATCTTTATGTTTATAATTCACATTCACATATATTTATATATATAATAATATATATACTTCTTTGAAGAAAATTTAAATCACGTAAAATGTTATATTTTATCCAATCACTTCTTTTAGATTATAACAAATATTTGTTTCTTATACATTGGATTATGTTAATCTAAAAATATATCTTTAATGTGTTATTTCAGATTTATGCCTTACTGATGATCAAGTTAAAAATCTCACATTGTACGAGATTGAGAAGATTTTAATTCGTAATAATTCCAGCTTACGAAATTTTAATACAATGCCTTACCCTGATCATGAGTTGATTTCTACTTCAAATAATCGTTTGATTACTGAAGAGCTGGATTATGACAGAATTGATCTTCAAGAGGAGTTTGAGAACCTTTTAGTTTCATTAACCGATGAACAAAGATTTATTTATAATGATATCATGAAAGCCGTTGAAGACAACAAAGGTGGTGTTTTTTTTTGTTTATGGTTATGGAGGTACCGGTAAAACATTTCTTTGGAAAACTTTATCTGCATCTCTAAGATCGAAAGGGGAAATTGTTTTAAATGTTGCCTCAAGTGGGATTGCATCTTATCTTCTTACATGAGGTAGGACAGCTCACTCTCGATTTCTCATTCCGATTAATCTGACCGAAGACTCGATTTATCCTATAATCCCTAACAGTGATGTTGCAAATCTATTAAAGAAAACATCATTGATTATATGGGACGAAGCACCAATGATACACAGACATGGTTTTGAAGCTTTGGATAGAACTTTAAAATACATATTGAAATGTGATGGTTCTCATAATTCCGAAAGTCCATTTAAAGGTAAAACAATCGTATTTGGTGGAGATTTCCGACAAACTCTTCCTGTCATTCAAGGTGGTACTAGACAAGACATTGTTAATGCTTCGTTGACTTCTTCGTACATATGGGACCATTGCAAAGTACTCACTTTAACCAAGAACATGAGATTGAGTGCAGGAAGTGGAATGCATGATGTCGAGCAAACACAAATCTTTGCTCAATGTTGTTGGATTTGGGTGAAGGGAAACTAGGCGGATCTAACGATGGTGATGTGATTATAGACATACCCGATGATCTTTTAAGCATGGATTCCGCTGATCTTATTTCAAGTCTTATAGATTTTGTTTATCCTTCTCTTCTTGAAAATTACCAAAATTCCGGCGTTTACCAAGAAAGAGCCATTCTTGCACCGACAAATGAAGTTGTTGATGAAATTAATTCTCAGTTGTTGTTGATATTCCCAGGAGATTCCAAGGAATACCTAAGTTCGGATAGTATTTGTGAGACGGAAAATCTACAAGATGGTTTTGATCAAAGTTTATACTCTCCTGACATACTAAATGGTCTTAAGATCTCAGGTGTTCCAAATCACAAATTACTACTAAAGGTCGGTGTTCCCATCATGCTCCTCCGAAATATTGATAAAAAAATGGGTTGTGCAACGGAACTCGCTTAAAGGTAATATCACTTGGAAATCGCGTTATTGAAGCAGAAGTGACATCTGGAAGCAACATTGGTGCTCAAATTTTATTCCTAGAATTGGTATAATACTGTCGGATAAGAAGGTTCCTTTTAGATTCCAAAGAAGACATTTTCCTGTTGCTTTATGCATCGCTATGACAATTAATAAAAGTCAAGGGCAATCATTATCCAGAGTTGGTTTGTTTTTGAAAAATCCAGTATTTTCTCATGGTCAACTTTACGTGGCTTTGTCGAGAGTCAAGACCAGAGACAGACTCAAATTATCAATTCTTGATAATGATGGTAGCCTTACTAATAGGACATCTAATGTTGTATACAAAGAAGTTTTTACTTACTTGTAATTTGTATTGGTATTTCTATATGTATTTTGTTTTGTTATCAAAAGCATAGTTTTTATATATTATTGTTTCGCATAACACATATTACTACAATCGATTAGTGTTTCATATTATAACACATAAACGATTACAAGCTAAACATATGTATAATAATTAAACAAAAATGAAGTGGTACCAAAATTCGTCATATATTATAGGCAACACCATGATAAACTAAATTAATTCATTTTATAGATATAGATTTTTTTAACACAACCCATAACCCGTCAAACATGTGTCGGTAAGGTCTGTCAAACATGTGTCTTACTATGTGAAGTTATTATTTTATAGATATAGATTTTTTAACACAACTTAGAACCCGTGAAACTCACGGGTATATAACCTAGTAATTGAATACAGAAAAAGAATATGAGATGAATATAAGTAATTTCTATTGGTCAAATGCTTCTTTTTGTAACTTTCCTAGCTTAATCACCTACGTTTTTTCAGACAAGAGTTTATGACAACAACGGTGCTCCTTGTGGACCAATATACATAACCATCGGAGATGGAGGCAATAGAGAGGGTCTTGCCATGGCGTAAGTTTCTAAGAAGAACTATGGTTATTAATTAAGTAGATTTTTTTTGGGATTTAACATACTCTAATCAAAAGCATTAACCTTTATGCATGCTAAATGATAGTACTGACACTTGTTTTGAATTACTCTAGATACAGGGAGGCAAGCTTTGGGCATGGTCGTTTGAGAATAATCAACGAGACCCATGCTCACTGGTTATGGCACCATAACGATGACTCCGCCTCACTTGTGGCTAATGATGTTTGGATCGAAAGTTTAAGCTCCTTGCCTTCATGTGGCCAAATCAAAGGAAAAGTTCCTAAACACGATGAGCTTTGACCATCTTTCGTCTAACATTTAAGTGTGCATTATAAATATAGTTACTTCTCTAATACGTACTTAGTCTTTCTTTCATTATACACATCTAATGAATCAACGAGTATTACACTCTAGTTTGTGAAAAGCAATAAATGTCGTATAATTTTTTTTGGGGCAATTAAATAGTAAAGTATGTATGAGTTGAGTGTCATGAGGCACGTGTGCATGTGAATTTTCATACTTTCTAGTTTCTTAATTGGTTTTAATGAAATAGTTTTTTTAGTTGGGTCAAAATAGGAGTGAGATGATCAAATTGGAAGTATGGTTTGGGTAGCACGAGTAGGAAGGAATAACGTTGTGACATGTGGCAAACAAGAAAATAAATAAGGAGGGACATTTTAGTCAACCATAAATTTGTCTCCTTAAACCTAGATCTAAATAAAACCCAGTTCTAAAAAACCCAGTACATCTTTCTCTTCTACAATTCATCTCACCCTCACACCACCACCACCACCACCACCACCGTCGCCCACGGCTACCACTCCATCGCCCATCGCCACCACAACCGTCACCCCACCCTCACCACTCTCTCACCGTCCATAGATCATAACCCCAACCGTAACCGTAACCCTAACCCCATACCTAGATCTCTCAATCCCGATTCAAAATGAACGCATTGGCATGCATAAAAGAGGTTAACAGATTGGCATCTATGGCGTTCGCTCTTGATGCGCCGTTCATCGCCGCCGTCACCATGGCCTGAGTTGTCGATATAACTTGGTTCCAATCCGATGATGGATTGCGTTTCACAGAGTGGATTACGATTTAGTAAATAATGTAAAGAACCTATAGAAGAAAAGGAAACATGAATGTTCTGATCAAAGATGAATTTTTATAATTCAATTAGTTGAATAACAACATATTGCGTTTTACTTCCAAGCGTAACTGCAGTCACAAATGGATTTTTCTTTCTAATGGTGAATTATCTGATCATAGAGGAAACTTTCTCAGTTATCTATGTTTATGAATGCTGTTGCAGATAAATTTTTATTTTTTATTTACCCATGGCTTTATAGCCTAGTGGTATCCTGGGGGTGAGATAAAATTTTGGATCAATAGGTCATGGGTTCGATTCTCACAAGGGGGTTTTTCTCATATTTATTGGGTTTCCTCCTGAATTGGTGTATAGGCGTTATCATGTCTAGTGGAGATGGATATTATCGGGTGATTCCGCTGATGGTACGATGATACTCCGGTGGTTCATCAGTGATCCAAATTTACCGTTAAAAAAGATAAAATTTTATCTTTATTAAAGTGGAATGCGTTTTACGATGATATGATATTTTGGCAATTATTTTTGTTAGTGAAAGGCAAATGTGGGTTTTATTTTATGTGATTAAAGTATTATTTTTATTTTCATTATGTATTTTTTTATTTGACAGCAAACTTAATTTCATTAATAAAGTGTTGCTAAAAGTTTATTATCTTATTTTTGAAAACGATAATGTGACATGTTTGTTACAATTTATACCACAATGAAAAATAAGGCATTTTAGGTCATTGCATTTTAAAAAAGAAAAACATTTCTTTTTGTTTTTAGTCCATTACATTTTAAAAATAACACATTTCTTTGCGTTTTTAGTCAATTGCATTTTAGAAAAAAGGACATTTATTTGTGTTTTCAGTCCATTGCGTTTTAGAAACAGCACATTTCTTTGTGTTTTAAGTCTATTGCGTTTTAGAAACAACACATTTTTGTTTGTGTTTTTAGGCCAATGTGTTTTAGAAAAAAAAAAAGACATTTTTTGTGTTTTTAGTCTATCATGTTTTAGAAAAACATATTTATTTGTGTTTTTAAGCCATTGCGTTTTACAAACAACACATTTCTTTTGTGTTTTTTGTTCATTACGTTTTAGAAACAAGACATTTCTTTTGTGTTATTTTTCAATTGCGTTTTAGAAAAAAAAATCATTTTTTTATGTTTGTTGTCCATTGCGTTTTACGGATCTAGGCTTTTGATTTTTTTTTTAAAAAAATATAACAATAGTATACTCATTTTAAAGATAAAAAAACACTCGTTTTTTTGCTGCAATTTTTATAAAAAAAATAATGTCGTGTGAAAGAGTTATTAACATTTTAAAAATATGGGGAATTGGAGTAGAGAGAAACTATTGTCTTGGATGGACTAGAATACCCCTTAACAAACCCACGCGCCTCCTTTTTTTTGTTCAACTCCACCCATTTAATGTTAGCCCTTAATTACTAAATAGATGGTTAAGATTACTTCCTAACCTTCCTACCCAAAAATACTTCCTAGTATATCCTGACCCAAGTAATAGCTTTTGCAAGGGTGAATTAGTTAATTGCAGTTAATGGTTTAAAAATCTTTCAAAGTATGGCAATTAAGTGTTATAATTATTACCGGACAACCAATGATCTCTAGATCAAGTGGTGGAAGACTTGTATTTTTCTTGTGAGATGCAGGTTCAACTCCCACTTGGTGCAAAGTGAGGCATTGGTGGGCAACGATGGGAGACACAGTGAAACCTGGGTTGGATCCTTGAGCTAAACGGGTTTTACCGGTAATTTCATCGTCCTGCCTACGGGCAGGTGGGTTACCGGGTTTTCCGTGGAATTGGTGGTGGACCCGGGTTACTATCGGAGTACTCAGTTTGGTCCAATAGGTGCCCCAAGAGTGACCGTGATTGATTCTGTGGGCCGTTCAAAAAAAATTATTACCGGACATAGCTAATTTCAAATATCTCTTTCATATTATCATGCAATGCATTACAGGCAAATTAAGTATATGGAATGAGATTCTTATAACCACCTAGTCCAAGGAATTTTTTTCATGGCGGGTGGAATTTTTTGGAGTCGATAGTGTATTGTTAGATTAATTTTCTTGAGTCTGTATCGGGTCGGATTGTCACAACCCAAATTTTCGACCCTATTTAGTTACGTAAAGTTACATGAAATGTTGTATTTGTAACCATCTTTGATGCCATTTTTCTTCATGAAATGACGTCAACCTTGGATCGCATAACCATACCATGTTCTACCAACCTTCTCCCTACTCACATCCATCCTAGTAACTTCTCCAGCCAAACTTCTCAGCTTAATCATTCAACCAACTCTTACTTTTGTAAGTTGAGCCAGTTTGGTTGGTAAACGCTATAAGGCCATTATGATCAATTTAGTTTAGTAAATAAGAGATAAGAAACTGTAAATTGAGTATAGGTAATTAAAAATTCAATGAAAAGGAGTAACATTACAAAACTATTTCTTGAAATCATGATGAAAGTGACACTGGCTTGATATTTTGCTAGATTGACTAGATGATTAACCTATTCAAGGTGTTCTTTCAAATAAGCAATAATTAATATTTAAATAAATTTTACATTACGATAAATAATAATATATAAATGCCAAATAATGTTATTACCGGGATCATGATGTAACGCTTCGCATTTTGTACTTTCCTTCTTTAGAAAGTGTAACTCGTATTTCTATTTTTGGAAACTTGTAATCGTATTGTATTCATATTTATTTCCAATATTTGTAATCCGAGACTTCGATCGTAATGAAAATTCACTTTTATACATATACTTGTTATACTTGTATTATACACAATCAAACTTTGGATACACATTTGCATGCAACCGAGAAGTATTACACACTTGATTTAACACTTATACGTTGCACGATACTTGCACGACACTTAACATCACGTTTCTATCTCAAAACATGCCAAAATTCAAAGTTCTTGCATAAAATGATAACCTAATCAAAGTTCAGGGGCCAAAGTGTGAAAAAAATGAAACTTGTTTGGACCAAAGATGCGTCGCGCTACGCGACACTTGCCTCCCTTTTTGTTCGCGTGACACCAAGGCCCCAGATTCGCAGATGGTTGCTACCAGCTCCATGTGTAACACTTGTGCAAAATTTCAGGCTTTCAAAAACTTTTTCTTTGAAAGCAATTCGATAACCGACGCTTAAATGTAATCTGTTTAACGTAACTTACACACCAGGACGATGACATAAGCTACACATACCCTAAATACCCTTTACATAACTTAGAAATAAGGTTCGAAGGGTTAGTGATGACAAAAACACACTTATTCAAGTTCGAGGACTATTTCCGACAAACTACGAAAGTCTACAGATTCTCGTATTTCTAAATACGAACCCTATATATGAATCTGGATATTTTTGCACTCAATAAAATCCTGTATTTTATTGATGAGAATGCGAAAATATCGATCGTTGCGAAATTCGGATTATTTGGTGTTCGTTAAAGCGTTTTAAGCATTTTAACGAAAAACGCGATCGTACAACAGGACGAACCGACATGCACGACATTTCCGGCCATAATTCAAGTCCCCTATGCTTTAATGTCCTTATAAATCCTGAAATATGGTTTAACGAGGGTTAAATGCATCAAAAACACGTTAAATCATGTGCATGGACCATTTTTGACAACTTCTGAAACCTCAGCCACAAAAGGGGTGGCGTCATGCGACAGGAAACTCCCTATCTGGTCGCATGACGCGAGGATGGTGTCTTGGCAGAAAGTTTCAAACAACAACCAGCTTGTTGCACCTTGTTTTATTTGATTGTTTTCATACTTGATCACAAAGTTTGTGTGATGAACAAGCACAAAATCTGATCCTAGACACATGGAATGATCTTGTTCAATCCTTGGAGAACACTCTAGCCACTTGGCATAATCCTACATCACAAGAACAACTATAAATAGCCAACACCTTTCATTCATTCTTTGCTCATTCCTTATAACTCTTCTCTCCCACATAATTAGAGCTTGCTTCCATACTTGGAGGCCCCCTACCTGAGATCTTAAAGTGTTCTTCAACACAAGTAAGCTCTCATCCTAGTCTTTTTCAATTCTTTTAGCTATTTTAAGCTAAAAGTCAAACAGTTTAACTTACCGTTTGACTTTCGTTTTTGACCACAATTGGTCAAGTCAAAGTTCACTTGAACTTTGCAATGTGATCGTAATCACGGAGGTATCAAAGTTTCGGTCAAAAATGGACATTTTGTGCATTTTACGACGAAACTATTTTCAGGTATCAAAACACTAAGTTTTGATACCAAATCAGTTTTGCAACTTAGTTAAACATGTTTCGACATGTTTAACTCGTCACTTCTAGTTTAGTGCTTGTTTAGGGTCGTAAGTCGAGCGGTCTTGACCAATGCTTTGACTTTCGAATCTGACCTTTTTGGTCGATCTTAGGATCCGACCAAACTCATATTTGTGACCATAGTTATATAGGGAATAACCCTCTGAGGTTATACCTTATGGTCACGTCGTTTGGTTAGTGTTATGATAAGTCGATTGTTATATGCCTAAAAATGACCCAAACGCCCTTTTTTGGGTAAAGGGTTACCCCGGAGATTCTATTAAAACAAACCGCAAATAGGAACAAGTAGTGACGATGAGTTCCACACTAGTTCATATACAGAACATGCCCCATATATGCAAACCAAGAAAAAACAAACAATGTATCAATGACACCACATAACCTGGCCTACTTTACATCAAGAAAAATAAAGTAAACAAGAAATAGAAATAGACACCAAGACAAAACCCTCAACCTCCATCATCAAAGACGAAATAATCACAAGCTATCCTCCCCTTGACACGAACCAAAAGCCGTCTATCCATTATAGAACTTTGTGGAAGATGTGCTCGCCCCCGCTCTAGAAGATGAAGAACGTGTACCCGAAGTCATAAAATCGTTAGTTTCATTATAGACTTCAACAACCTCCTCCTCATCCGAGTCCTGCTCGCCACTAGCTTGCGTAGCCTTCTTCTCCACTCGACCCACAGTGGTACCTCCCTGATCACCATCATCATCCTTAAGGATATCAAATGGGTTAGACGTTGAAACCTGGTTCAAACTCCTTAAGGACTGTTTTGGTTTAGGTTTAATAATTGGTCTGTAAACTAACTTAGGTTTCTGATTTTTCATGTGGAGACCTTGATTGTTAACTTTCTTCTTTTTGTCACCGACAACCTGAAAATCATCACTCTTCTTTCCAAATTCCCTATTCGAAACAACCTGAGGGTTCTTTGGGCACGAACTATCTTCATGACCAAACACACAACAAGAAGTACACCTTAAAGGCTCCCAATCATATTCAATTTTTACCTCCACCTTTGAATAACCATTACCATCTAAGGATGGAATTGCAACAGTAACACTCCTCTTTAGATCCTCCCCCGCCTGAACCTCAATAAGCGCTCTAGCATAACTGCTTCTACCCCAAGACTCAGCACACATCGTGGCAGTATACGAATCCAACATCTTAGGCACCCCTATCTTAGAAGCAACCAAACTAAGACCATCCTCAGTATAAGCCGTTAACGGCACATCGTGCATCTTTACCCATACTGGAATAGCTTTAATATCCTCAACTACCCCAAACGCCCTTTTTGCGCATAAATCCATTTTAAGCATATGTAACCAACTTTTCGACATATAAACTGATGTTGCAACTTTATTAAAATTGTTTTGGCATATAAGACTTATCATAGGACTTGTTTGACCATCTGAACGCGTTTACGCAAATGACACGTTAAAGTAGCGTAAACTACCTTAACGAGTCATAACGGGTCAAAAGCACTTAGGATTCATTCCAAATCAGAATGTAGACTTTGTTAAACCATTTCATATGAGTTCCAACACTCATTTGGTTTACAAGACCTTGTTCTATCCGATTCCCCGATTAGAGTCCCGACTTATTAACATAGTTATCCAATACTTGGTGCCACCTGATTCCTTGATCCTTCAAGCTTCGTTTGATCTTTTATACAAGACTTATACGCAATCCCAAGTGAGTACATAGCTTCCCCTCTTTTACGTTTTCAAATGTTTTGGGGCGATTCATATGTGTAATCGATTTATAATGTATGGCATATATGTGTTTACTAAGTGCTTTAATGTATATTATTCTGATTATGCAAACACGACGATTGAGAGCACATCCTTATAGGATCTATCCATCTTCATAGTTAGATTCTTGTAGGATATTTGAAGTACAGTCTTAAATCTTCCTATCTTCATAGTGAGATTTCTAAGAAGTGCTTTACACGACGATGGTTATTTTTATGTGTAGAGATTGTTGGTGATTTAGATAATGAAACTAGAGTAATACAATAAGGACATGGTGGATACACCACTGGTACTGCCTATATATAAGTGTGCTTATTGCATTACCCTTCGTAGCGTTATCTTGAATCACCATTAGGATTTAGGATGTTATGATTCAATGATTCAATGTTCGATTATCCGAATCCTTATAGCATCTATCGATCTTCATAGTAGATTCTTGTGGGATGTTTAAAGTATTAAATTGAAGTCCTTGATAAGATTTAATTGTATACTTTAATGCGTGTATTATGATTCACTATGATGAAAACCGGATCCTTGTTGTATCTATCTATCTATCTATCTTCATAGTAGATTTTTGTGGGATGTTTAAAGTACAATTGAAGTCCTTGATTGGATTCATTGTGTACTTTAATGCTTGTTTTCAAGTTGATGACAAGTTGACGATTATGTGTTTATGTGGTTAGTAGTGTTTTAGATAACAAAACGAGTGTAATACCATAAGAACATGGTGGATACACCGCTGGTACTTCCTATATATAAGTGTTCTTATTGTATTACTGTTGTAGCATTATCCGAATCACTTTAGGATTTTGTGTACAGTTGATTCAATGTTCGATTATTCAAATCCTTGTAGAATCTTCCATATTTTCATATGTTAGATTATTATAAGGATACCCAAAGTATTATTATAAATGATTGACTTGATTTCTAATGATACTCACACGAGTTATGACCGATTTCACTATTGTTATTATTAATCCTTGATTGGATTTCTAATAACACACTCACAAGTTTTATGACCGATTTCAATGTGATTACAAAGATATACAATTTTCAATGGCATAAAAATTACCAAGTAATAATCATATTGCCATATACAAAACCTTTTTGTCACGAGTTTTCACAATAAGAATAACGTATTGCAATACTAAACCTTATTGCCATTCCTTGGTTTCAAAGATTTCATTTTCAATGGACGACCCTCGTAGTGGTCAAAGTATTGCAATACCAAACTTTTTGCCATTTATTTGGCTAACAAAACCTATGTATTCGGCAGCTTTTATGCTAACTCTCATTTTCACATATATTTCAGGATTTGATTATTCAAGTATGCTACACATAGGAATTTATCCGGGCTATAGACTTCTTTAATCAAAAGATAATTATATGCATTCTTTGTTTGTAAAACAATGTTAACATTAATGAAACAATTTAGTACCAGTTGTTATGAGCAATTTGTAACGTGACTCCCCGATATTTCCGCTGCGTGTTACGCGATTGGGGTGTTACACCATGGTTGGCCAATTTCTTCCACCTTTCTTTTCCCCAATGTAACAACCCGTACCCTCGTTGTAGAGAGAAGGGTATTTTAGTGATACATGTATTTATTATTATTATTATTATTATTATTATTAGTATTATTATTATTTACGAAATAATAATAATCCGTGATGAGAGGGTTATTCATGTATTTATTTTATTTACCATTATCCTACTGATAAACCGGGACAGTCGGTTGAGCGGGACGCGTAGTCGTTAGATGAACTCGCACACTCGGGCTAGGCCCAAGCCCACTCCCTAAAACTAAACCCTACCTATTTAAACCCCATTATAAACCCTTACCCCTTTTTTATCAAAACCTTAACACCTCATTTCCTCCTCAGCCGCAAATTAGAATTCCCTGTCTACTCTCTCTCTAAATCTCCGGTCACCAGAGATAGATATTCCGGCGAGCTCCGGCTCCTTCTCTGGCCACACACCCACACTCCCTACCTTCTCCTCACCCTCATCTTGTCCGATAGCACACCCAAAACCCCTTACAAGCTCTCAAACTCTCTGCTCTCATCCACTCCCTCTAAATGTAGGCAATCCAATCCGGGTTACGGCGAATACAGGCGCCGTTTAATCCCAGTCGAACACCTCAACATCCTCCTCCTCCGACAACACTCCCCACACACCCACTAAAACCCCAGTCCCTTTCCCTCTTTTGTTCCTTTCCGGCACCGATAACCAGCCAACAACCACCCCCCCTTTGGCAGTTCAAGCGACGACCACCATCGGGTGGTGGTGAATGATGAACACATAAAATGAAGAGAGAGGATAGAGAGAGAGATGTGCAGCGACGGCGACGGCATTTCCGGCAAGCTGCAGCAGTGCCGACATCAGCAACAGCGACGACGATAGTTGTTTCCGTTCAGATAGAATTTCCCGGTAAACACCCCCTCTCTCTCGTTTTCCGACGATAATACTGCTGTGTTGATGATGTTCATGTTCGAGTGAAGGTTTCGATCTCGGGTCAGAATCGCGTTTCTGTTTGGGTTCTACTCGGGTCAACCACAGACAAGTTCGGGTCAGACTTTGGTTCATAGTGGTTCAGGACATATCTCTTCGGGTGTTTTAGTCTCGGCTCGGTTCGTATCAGAAGCAGAAACTGCTCGTGTATTCCTTTCGTTCCTTCATCCTTCGGTCAGTAATGTGTTTATATTTTTGATGTTGATGCTTAGTTTGAACCCTTGTTAAACTGTTTGAGTGTAATATGTTAGGTTGTTTAGATTATCCATAATGTTAAAATTTAGGCTGATATTGATGATGTGGTCAGTGGCTTGTTCCCGGATTCTTTGTAACTGTTGTTTAAGAAATGAAATTATGTGCATACATTGTGATAGGTCTCGGCTAAATGGTATGTGTGTGCTAAATGTTTGAGTGGTTTATTTGATTTAGGAACTTTGAGTATGAATGGGTATATGTAACGCCCTACGTTTTGATACTTTCTTATCATTAGCAAGTCTCGTCGTGCTGCCTATCCGTTGAAGCTTTTACTCTCGTTGTTACTACCTTTGATTCTACGGTGACTCGAGACGACTAATCAAAATAAGACTATTTTAATCATAATTGTGTGAATCTATGTGCAAACTATTATTCTATATGATACTTCTAAAATGAGAACGATGTATTTATCCTAGATTCTTGAATCACTGTTACGCTTTGATACTTAATGCACGAGAAACTAACTTAGCGCGAACTTAAACGTGTGTATACTTGTTTACCTATATTGTATGTACTGGAAAAACACGAAACTTACCTTCTCGCTAAACTACTTAAAGTACTTCCACTAACTAACGCAACGAAACATGTCAAGCGAGCATGCTACGCGCAAAAGGAAATCGTTTGAGGTGAACTGGTCCCCTCGTACGAAGACACCCAGCTTCGTACGAGGGCACTGGCTTCGTACGAAGGCAGGGCCTTCGCACAGGAGAACCAGCTTCGAACCAACCCTCCTTGTTCGAACCCACCATCTTCTATAAATAGCAACCTCACTTCTCCATTTTCATTCACTTGCTGCCTTTGATCTGAAACTCTGCCGAATTGCTGTCCGATTGTTTTCAAGTAAGATTTAACATTTTTACCACATTACACAACGTTTTTCACTACGATTTTACACTAGATTCACTTCTATTTCATCAAAATTCCCTTGTTTTCAACTAAACTCTATCTTTTCACCTAGAAACTTCATCTTCTCATCTTGAATTCTCTGTTTTCATTAAAAACCTTCATCTTTTTCATCAAATCTTCTTCAATTTCAACTGATCAACACTTAACCAGGTGAATTGGGCCTAGCTTCGACTTCCTAAGTTAGAAATCTGTGGATTTCACACTCACCAAGTGTTAGAAAGATGAAACCTTTTCAAAGCTATTTTAAACTCTATTTTCACACTAAAACGAACCTAAATCGGCACGTGTTTCGTTCACTGAATAGTGGAACGAGGTAGTGTCGAAACCGTCTTGAATTAGACTCGAAAACACATCAGATTCAGGTGAAAACATAGCCCCGAAGGCCTAGAACAACCACGAATGCGAGCTGGACTTTTCTGTGCAAATCCAAACTTCGTACGAAGGCACCATGGCTTCGAACGAAGGCACGTCTTCGTACGAAGGCACTGACTTCACACTCACCAGCCTAACTCTCATTCGTGACTCGAACAAAGACCTCTTCGCCCCTAAGTTTAATCAGTAGCTTAAGGTTGGAGGGATGCACATTCGATTTTTTTCCCAAAGACAGAACGCGAAGACACTCGATTTTGGACAACGGAAGCTGCACCAGTGCGAAGACACCCTTCGTACAAAGGCACGCCTTCATATGAAGGTACAGCTTCGTATGAAGCTACTGTTTCCCCATCAACACTTTGATTTCCCACCGTTTCAGCACTTTGGAGGACTTACGCTTCTGTTCCCGTACGCAGGCTGATCCCTTTTTGAGACGCTCCCTTCAATCCATAACCGTCTGTGTTTACTTGTTAGACACACGCTGTGAGTATACTCGATCCCTTTTTGTTTTAAACACTTTGGGATGCAACATGTATTCTATATATAAACACACGACACTTGAAACTTGTTTATAATCATACTCTATCCACTATTAAACATGAAAACATGACACTTGTGATACTTGTGAGTCTTATATGCTACGTGAACGTTGAATCTTATGAGTAGCCTACCTTGAATTATAGCGCTATAGGAGTAATGCACGGCCCTTGAGACTTGGGGTATTGTTACGTTTGATACTTTTACCTCCTCCTCTTTGAGACGTTGTAGGAAAGGCACTTTGCGTTGGAGACTTGGGTTAACATATAGATTACCTTAGCCTAGCATGTTAGAAACTTGTAATATGTTATTCATGATTGGATATGAGCAACTAAACGTTTTAAAATACTTATACTATGTATTAAACTTGTATATTCGCCAACATTTTGTTGATTTTATTTTAATACAGGTTGTAGGTTGATAGACGAAGGAAAACAGGAAATCAAGCTATGTTGAACTTAGAAACTCCTCCTAGAAAACAAACAATGTTTTGTACAGTTTTGATACAGTTTTGTTTTGGTTGATCTGTGTATGACATTTTAGTACTCTTTATGAAATTTGATTAATCTATATTGTCACAATTAGTGTTATGATGCTTTGAACGATTTGTTCATCCCGCCCTGATGTTTCCTCCATCGGTTGAGGTGTGACAGATTGGTATCAGAGATATAACTATAGATAATTAGGTAGAGTTGCCATGTTCGACCTAGTCTATAGTTTAAGTACCCCAGCAGACCCTTCGTACGAACCCACTTAGGGGCTTCGTACGAACTCACTTGTGACACTCTCGTTTGAACCTACATTGACTTACCTTCGAACGAACCCATATTTATGCACCTTCGTACGAACTCATTAGCTTCGTACGAAGGTAACCTTTCCTAAGGTTGAGAATTTATTTCGCCTTTCCTAAGGCTAACACAATACACACTTGAAGGCTTCGAAGATACTCTTATAACACAATTGAAACTACTCATCGAAATAAGGGTGATTCCCGCCTTTGAAGACGACTTTCATTTATCTATACTTGTATTTTGCATGAAATTTACCCTCAAGTTAGGAGTGACATCCAAACCTTGAAGGGAAATTTCCATTTCATATTCTAGTGGTCTTATCTTCTGATAAGTACCAACCACACTATGGTACGATGTTACCAAGTTAGAGGTGAAACTCGCATCTTGATAACTAGTCCCACTCCTTGATTTTCAATCTCGCCAAAGTTTCGAATTCTCCAATCGACTAAGGACGTGTAGTAATTGGAAGGAAAAATATCTTAGTCGTTTCTCGATGAGAGTATTTGTCTATTAGGCCAAAGCACGTTTCCTTAATTCCAAAAAGGGCTTCGATTCACTTTGGAATAGTCGACGTTTCTCTACCCGAAAAAACCCAATATTTTATGAGCCTCTCTTTTATGTTGTCTAAATTTATGTGTGATTTTATACTTGTTACTTCGTTCATTTCGAAAACTGTTACATTATTCGCACGTTTCTCGCAAATAAAAAACCATAATAATAGTCTCTCGTGAACCAATTTAACTTGTGATGCTTTCGTTATTCTATGTGATACAATGTGAAAACTTGTTATGATGAACATTTATGTGCTATGTGATACATTCTATGGTACAAATTAGTTAAACAAAAACATTATGATCAAGTCTCATCCGATCCTTGCTTTGCATCTTTAGATATCATCAAGCCGACTTTCCAACACTCACAAGAAGTCTAAGGCTAACTCTCAGAAGAAGATGATTTCCTTCATGGCCGATCAGATAACACGTATTGTCCCCAAGATTGTCAATGAAATTCAGGGTTCAAACACTCCCCCCTCCTCTGTTGACTCGAAAGTGGACCAACCTAAGCCTGTGATCTTCAACTATAAACACTTCATCTACTGCAACCCTAAGCCTTTCGCGGGCAGTGGGGTGACTGCAATGCTAGAATGGTTCGATAGAATTGAAGTTACTTTCATCAACAGTGAGTACCCTGAATATCTCAAGACTAGGAGTGCTCCTGGGGTTTTCCATGGCAGAGCTTTAGCATTTGGACCAATGAGAGAAACATCCACTCCAATAATGTGACAACCCTCACAATTACAGGTATCCGTACAATTAATTAATTTTAATTATGTGCTTAATGACTGTGCTTGATTACAACTGACAAATTGAACTGCTTTATGATTTTTGTATCATACATACATATGCATCACATTTCATACCGTCACTCCATTTATTGCATACAAACATTAATGACATACTTGATGCACAAAGCACAGTTAGCACACTGAACGGATAATTTGGAAACATGCTGACAATGCCAGCAAATAGACAGACAGTGTTTTTAAGGCCCAGTATGGGCCAGGGACAAGGTACTACACTAGTATGGAGTGGGGAAGTGAGGACCATAAAACTGCGTCACTAGGTGATAGTTAAAGTGACGGGAAGTGCCTAAAACACACTTTAAGTGCAAAATTCTGCATTTTCAACAAAAATTCAACATTGTAACATACTAGTAAGGTGCAAAAATATGGCAGAATGGTCCTATATGCTTTCCTAAGTGCCGGGAATTAATTGTGTTACAAAAATATATATAAAAGACACTTTACGGAATAATTAAACACTTTAACGGAACGGTATCTAACCGAACAACCGGACGTTACCCGGAACACTAATTTTTTGTCAAATACATTGTTTAATTATTTCTTGGCTTGTCATGATCCCCGTACACCATAACACCCCCTAAATATCAACTAAATAACATATGTAAGTATACACTTGGATTTCAACTTATGTTTACCCATTACCACCAAAAATTTACATCTACCCCCCCCCCCATACCCGATTTCGGTCACCCAAGGGGACCCACAAAAATCTTCACCATACTTCACATCTTGCTTTAATATTAGATTGTTGCTTGTTGAGGTTGCCAAAAATATGTGATGAAAGGATTATAAGTATGGCTCCAAGATCATAACATCACTTCCATATCTTCACACCACTCCTTCACTCTCTTCTCTCTCCCTCTCGGCCACACATAACCGCCACCACCTCCACCATATCAACATCATCTTCTTCCATTTACAAGCTTCATTCAAGACTAGAAGGTGATTCAAGGAAGCTTGCAACTTGTAGATCATCAAGGAGCTTCATTTCTTACTTTTCACCATCATTTTCTTCATCTTTTTCACTAGAGATCACATCCCTAGCCTTTGTGCTAGTAGTAAATTCTTGTTTAACTCATGTTCATCTTGTTTTTATGGTTAAAAGTTGTAGTATGATAATTATGTTTAAAACACTAAAGAACAAGAACTAAGAAGATGAACATAAAGCTTTACATAAAGTTTACATGAAGATGGAATGTTGTTAGTAGGATGATGTAGTGATTATGTTGTTAATTGCATGATGATTCTTGGTTATGTGATGATAATCACAATATGGAGCTTGTTAAATGATGTTTAGAAACATGATTTAACAAGACTAAGAAGATGATTATGTGAAACATAAAATAATCATCTTCTAGTTAAATATGAACTTGATGAAAATGATTTTTTTGAAATATAAGTGAACAAAGTAAGTTGAGGATCATGTAGATCCAAGAGTTACAAAAGACTTTTCTAAATAAACCAAGTTCAAGAACCGACTTTTAGAAAATCATGACTTGTACATACACTTGCACCATGTTTGGAAATAAAATAAGTGTAGAAACCTTTTATTTACAAGAAGAGTTCAAAAGTGTTATTTTTGTAAAAATTATTTACAAGTTGTAAACACTAAACTTTCGTGAGAAAATGATTTTTAAAGAAATAATTACGCTTTGGAAGGTAACTAAGTCCACTAAACGCTTTACTAAGTTACTACGCATTTTTGTGATATATCAAGTTCATGATTAATATGTAACGCATGTAGTTTTTGCTCTCGGTGATTGATGAAAAAATGGTTAACCGGGCGGGTTAACTCACTGGTCTCGTCAAGAGGGTTAATCCCTTCTTTCCGAGGATCGCCGGCTGGATCGTCTAGTGGTGGGTTTCCTGCACAAGGAAACAAACCGTGACTCGCAACAAGAAGGATGGGGTGGGGGGGGGGGGTACTCCTTGTTACCACTCTCCGGCATGAGAATCAGTAATTTGCTTGGGAAGCAAAGTGTGATAGTAGTAGTATTTAGAGAGTTCAGAAGTGATACCTCAAACCTGGTTTGGGGTCAGTATTTATAGCCGAGGAGTGGAGGAGGGTAGTTGAGTAGGTAGCCTGACATCGCACAGCTATTTGCAGGTGTATCAGACCTGTCGGTTACTGTGGTGATGCCACGTCCTGCTGTGGTGTCAGACTGTTGTATACACGTGGGCCGGTAGGCGACTGTTCCCAGTGCCACTTGCACTGTGGTGTCAGACCCACTTGCCTTGTAGGCAGGATGCGGTGCCAAGCCGCATCGCTGCTTGCAGTCATTGATGTTGTTCCCGCGTTGGTTGTTCCATCCATGATTTACGCGGGATGCGGTGTTATGCCGCATTGCCTGCTGAGTGACTGTTACTGTTGTCCAGATCCCTTGTCGTGACAAAAATGTTCATAGGATGCGGTGCAGGGCCGCATCGCTATGCGTAACATTAGTTTCCGTCCTTAAGGTAAGTCTTCTCATCACTGGACAGATTGGACCGCTGTGTTCGCGTGTGCCCACGCGGACACAGGTGAGTTTATTGCTGTTGGAGGTTTTTGATGAGGGTAATGGTCATTCGCGGTCATGTTGACGCGAGATCTAGGACCATACCCCTTCAAGTCCCCCCAGCCTAGTGTTCCTTCCATATGCAAGTTGCATGTGGGAGGGATACTGGACTATGTTGTCTAGAAGGTTAAATATGGGCCATGCAGATGGCGCCTTCTTTCAGTAAGTAGTCGGCTTTTCGAGTGGATTTTTCCTTCCTTCGAGAAGGGTGTCTGGTGAGCAAGTTCCGTCTGATGCGGAATTCTCAGCCAAGGACTTGACTCTTAGTCTATCTTTTCTTGATGTCATCAGCCACCTGTTGGTGTTTCGAACCAACCTTTGAGACGGTGACTGAAGGTGTTCGCAGTGGTCCGAACCAACCTCTGAGATCGTGACTGAAGATGTACGTCTTCGTCAGTCTAGTTGTAACCTCTGCGTCAGCTAGTGCAAAGGTGCAAGTACTTTGCTCAAGCTCTATGTTCAGCAACTGGACATGCAATGATGATCCCTGTTTTGTGGGGTATTCGTGTTTTCCAGTTCTAGCTTTCTAGTAACCGCACGTCCTCTGCGGTTTATCTCTCAAGTAACCGCACGTCCTCTGAGGTTTAGCTCTCTAGTAACCGCACGTTCTTTGCGGTTACCTCGTTGTCGTAGCTTGTTGGCCATGTTTGTTTGAGGAACGTGGGGTAGTTGTGCCATTGTTGGCCGTGTTTGGTCGAACAATGTGAATCTGAACTATGGGCAGACAAACATGGTCATAGGCAGGGTTGAGCCCACCATTGTTTATTCTACGCGGTCCATAGGTTGGTAACTAGTCATAAGCAGACTTGTTACCACTGTTCTGGAGCTACTTTCCTTCACGCTTTGGTGGAAAGTAGCTTTTCTGTAAGTGGTGTTGCCGGAGGAGATCTCTTTGGAAACTTGGGAAGTTGGTTGAAACTCTTCCGCATTCGTTTTGTAGCCACTTACCTTCATGCTTAGTGGAAAAGCAGTTCTCCTTGAAGTAGCTTTGTTCCTCCGCATGGTGCTTTAGTTGTGGCTCTTCCGTAGCTACCGTTCACATAGTTGTGGTTTGTAGTAACTACTCACGAGTTGTTGCGTTTTGCAGCAAAGAACTCGCTTCTAGAAGTCTTGTAGCCTGGACGTAGCTCTTGAAGGTTCAGGAGACAGGGTTGCTGGTGTGCGGTTGCTCAGCACACTTGTCCTTTTCCTTTAGGAGAAGCTGTTTGCGTTCCCTCCGTGGTTGTGAACCGGAAATGAGGGTTTTGAAGCTTGAAGAAGCTTACATGGAGTGCGGTTTACCGCATCCTGAGAAGCGGTTTTCGCAGTCCAAAGAACCATGATGGTTCTGAGTATCTGACGCACCTGTGTGGGTTGGTGTGTGTCCTCTCCGCATATTCCACGTGTGCGCGTGGGTATGTGCGGTTATTGGTTATACCCCGTTATATAATTTTAAAGATATATATTTTTGCCTTTTTTGAGGGGTATGTAAAAAACGACATGCGGTATGGGTTATGGTGCGGTAAACCAGAGAAACCGCATGCCGCTTAAGTTTGGATAATGTTTGTCGCTTTTGTGTTGTCTACGTGGCTGATGGCACGTGTGGGTTGTTGAAAGTTGGTAGAATTCTGACATGTGATGTTCTGAAAGGACGTTTGCATTGACCGAGGTCATAACTCCACTGTAGCAAGTAGTGTAAAGGTCAATTCTGTCAGGCGCGTGGGCGGCCACGCGCGCGTGATATCCGTCAGCTGAAAAGTCGCTGAACACGTGGCGAAACGTTAGTGGCCCTTTTTGAACTTTGTAAGTCGGTTACTCCATCGCATTAATTGCGATGAGTATATAAGGGGAAACCGTTTGGTTTCTCCTCACTTTGTTCAAATTTTAAAAATTTCTCCGGTGAAAAAGAGACCAATCCTTTTCTTCTTCATACTCTTCATCGTCTCCGATCAATCCGCCCGTACTTCCGGCGATTTTCCGAGTTTTTGTGCAACTCAATCCTTTTCTTCTTCATATTTCCGATGGCTGAACCATCTAACCCACACAATGTGGAGGGTGAAAACCCTGAAATTTCTTCTCCGGTTGGCGGTGAAGACGAAGATGATGGTGGTAGTGACCCTGGTGGTGGCTTACCACCCTTGAAGTGGTCGAAGGCGTCGTTCGACCAACTGATGATTAGTACACAAATGCCTTCCGAGTTTGGGGCTGTTTATCCCGAAGACGGTGACACCGGTGCTTGTACTCCAGCCGGTCACGTGACCATATGGGTCGATTCTTTTGTTGATGGTAACCTTCGTTTACCATTGACCGTTTTTGTTGCTGATTTGCTGGAGCATTACAAGGTCCATATCTCCCAGATGAGTCCTTTTGGGTTTATTCGTATTAGACACTTCGAATCGACTTTTTGTGCCCTTGGTTTGCCGGTTACCGTTGATAATTTCCGGGGGTTTTATCAGTTGACGGTGAACACTGGGTTCTTCTCTTTCCGAGAACGGTACGGAAGTACCAGGTTGATGACCCCTCCCAAGGGTATTACAAAGTGGAAGTGCAAGTTTTTCTATGTTAAAGCTGCCGCAGTTGTTCTCATCATGACTTTGTGGAATGTTAATGAGCCTATCCCTGCGGAGGATATTGCCATTCCTACTCCGGAGAATGCGGAGTGGATCCCACGGTTGAGGACTATTGAGCATAGGCTGCTGAAGAACACTGAATTGTGGATGCTGCGGATGTTATTAACTAGGGCCGATAAGCATGCAAAGCCCATTGTGTGGGAGAAAACTGGTGGTAAGTGTTCTTACTCTTCTGCGGTTTCATTATTCTCTTGTTTGTCATTAATTTGAATGTGTAAAATCAGAAGTTGTTGTTGAGCTGTGGAAGATATTTGATCCAACCTTTACTGGCAAGGTTGATATTGTCAAGACTGCTGAAGGTGCAGGTTTTAATTTGACCATTCTCCATAACTTCCGCATTCCTACACGCGAGGCGTTGAATGCACCCCTGCCGCAGGGCAAAGGTATAATTCATAGCCTTCTTTTCTTGCCTTGTAAGTTTCATGTTGCTGATATTCTACATGCAGGTACTCTTGGGGCCCTTGGTAAGTTTGAGTCAAAGGGTGCCCCCAAAAAGCATTCAGAAAAGAAACAAGTGGATAAACCTGCGCGGGGTCGCGGCAAGAAGAAAACTGAAGCTCCTGTTGTTCCGCCTTTGGTTCTGCATGCAGCAGGTATCTATCGATCTCATTTCCGCAGATATACCGATTACGTGGTAGTATCTGACACCCTTGAGGGCTTGGGTGTTCCAGGTGCTGGTGCGGCCACAGTTGGAACCACTGCGGGTTCAAAGGCTGCTGATGAGAAGAAGAGGAAAGCGGGGAAAGCTGTTGATGCTGGTGAGGGAAAGAAGCCGAAGATTCAGACCAGACGCAGGGCTTTTGTGGGACAAAGGAAGCCTGCGGTTGTTCCTGGTACGTGATGCATTACTTGGTCAAATATTTTGTATTTGTACTTGTAGTTTAAAGTGTTTTTGCTTTGATTGCAGAACCCCAAGATGAAGGGTTCTCCATCTTTGATGCTCCTCCTCCTCCTCCCCCACATGACACTGCTGCGGATGTGGGGGTTCATAAGGTTGTTACGCCTGAGCCCTCTGTGCGGGAGGAGGATACTGGGAAGGGGTCTTCGGCCCAGATCCATGACACGGTAGATTCCCATGACAATGTTATTACCCCAGAGGATGCGGATGATCTAAACTTGAAATTTGCTTATACTGAAATGCCAAAGTCTCCTGCTGCTGAGAAGGCTTCTGGTTCCAGTTCCGGAGGTGCGGGTTTCGTAGAGACTCCCATTCAGCCTGAAGAGTCTGAATTGGAGTATTATTACCGCGCATATACGGAAGATCGGGCCATGGCTTACCACCGCTCCCTGGACCGTACTGCAAGGGGATGATATTACTGCTGATCCGTCCGCAAGTAGTGAGATTTTGGGTGGTTTGGGCACCCCTTTTGAAGTCAACCGGGCCCGTTCTTTGTCAGGTGAGGCCCAGATTAACCAACTCTCCTCCATGCTTGTTGGGAGTTCCATAATGGCCAATGCCATTATGGAAAACTATAAGGTGTTGGGGCGCAGGGAGGAGGAGAATGTGCGCTTGCGTGCCGAGGCTGAGGGGTTGGTGAAGGCTGCACGTGAGGGTGCCAAGCAGCTTGAAAGGGATAGGGCTGCGTTTGAAAAGCGTATGCAGACTGAAGAGTGGGCTGCAACTGCTGAGCTTAAACAGGTTCGTACCCTTGCAAAACTGCTTTCCACTGAGCGCAAGAGTTGGAAAGAATCTCTTTCTAATGAGCGCGAGACACTTTCTAATGAGCGCAAGGCTTGGAAAGACTCTTCGGCCAAACAGAATGAAACTCTCTTTCGTGTTCACCAGGAGCTTGTCAATGCTAAGGCAGCTAATACTGCGCTGGTTAAAGAGAAAACAACAGCTGTTGCGGCTGCCCAAGAGGCCAAAGAGGTGGAAGCTCGCCTTGCAAAGGCTCTTGAAGAGGCCAAGGAGGTTAGGGCCCGCACCGCAAAGGCTCTTGAAGAGGCGAAGGAGGCGGGGGCCCGTGCTGCAAAGGCTCTTGAAGGGGCAAAGGCTGATCGTACTAACCTATCGAAAACTATCTTGGGCCTTCAGGTACAAGTCTTCTTTGCCTTTTGACTTTGTACATCTCACAAGTATGTTGATTATTTTTGTATATTTGTTTTTGTTTTAACAGGCTGAAGTGCGGATCCGGGGGGTCACTATTGAGGAGGTCTCTGCCCGTGTTGATGAAGTTGAAGTGCGGGCAAAAGAGGCTGAAGAGGCTAGAGATAGCCTAGCTTGATCACTTGAGCTGCTCAAGGCTGACCGTGAATGGATGCGTATGCGCGGGATCGGTCATGTAAGTATCCGTTGCCTTTGTTATCTTTGTTATAGGTTTGCCTTTGATAACCTTTATATTCTTGTTTTGCAGATTGTTACTGCCATCCTTGACGCACCTGAGAATGTATCAGGTGTTAATGAGATTAAGGAGCGTGCCCGGGATGCGGGTTTTAAAGCTGGCTATAATCGCTGTATTAGCCATATGAATGTTGTAGCCCAGGGCGGATATACTGATGAGCGGTCCGGGTTCCACGGTGTGGATACTGAAGTGCTTCTTGATGCTGCGGTTGCGGCATTTAACGACACAACCCTTTCCGGTCTTGAGGATCTTGAAAAGTGTCTAGAAGTGGAGGACTATGTGGACCGATTGCGAGTGTTGTACGCTGATGAAGAAGATGAGGAAAAACCTACTGTGGTGGGCAAGGATGGTGAGGGTTCCAGCGGCACAAAGAAAGACTAGGCTGGTCTGCGTTCGTTTTTTGTTTCCTCATGTTCATGTTAAAAAACTTTATGTAAATTCCCTGCGCACCGTGCAGGTGTAGGAATTTTTTGAATATAAAGAATTGTTCCTATTCAAATTGTACAAGTGTTTTCATTACTTGCATGTTTGAATTTGTATGAGTTGTGTTACTGTGAGTGACACTGAGTCTGTAATTGCCTTTTGCATATCTAGGTGATATGCAAATATGAAGAACTGTGTCTGGCCGGATAAATAGTGTTGCCATTGCTGGCCTATTATAATAGTTGCGTGTTGTTATCACTCTGTGTGGGCATCACGAATGAAGATTTTGTTAATCTATTTTTTTGTATACCTCAGAGTGGAACACGCATTTGTAATAGAAATAAATAAACAATATTGCATTGAATCGTCTATTTATTTATTTGCAAGTGGCTCGTGGCCTGATAGGTTACATGGTGAATGTAAAAAACATGGCTTACATATAACAGCGTCGAAGCTGTTGTGCATTCCATGTGCGTGCGATAGTTTCGCCTTTTAATGTTTGAAGTTTATACGCGCCTTTGCCCAGGACCTCTTGGATGAGGTAGGGTCCTTCCCACTTGGGGGCAAGTTTCCCTGGGCGTTCCGCGTTAGATGCTTCATTGTCACGAAGGACGTAGTCTCCCGGGTTGAAAGTACAAATGCGAACGCGTGCATTGTAGTACTTTTCAAGTTTGGTTTTGTATTTGGCCTCGTTGATGGCTGCGTTTTCACGCCTTTCTTCCAAGAGGTCCAAGTCAACCCTGCGTTCCTCATTGTTGTCTATCTTGTTGATAGCCAACATTCTAGGTGAGGGGAGGCCTACTTCCGCGGGGATCATCGCTTCAGTGCCATAGACCAGGCTGAAGGGTGTCTCACCGTTGCTTGTTTTTGGGCTTGTCCTGTGAGCCCATAAAATACTTGGGAGTTCATCAACCCAGCCGCGTCTGGCTGTTCCCAACCGTGCTTTGATGCCTTCCACTAAGCTTTTATTGATACTCTCGACTTGGCCGTTCCCTTGCGGATGCGCCACCGTGGAGAATATGTGTTCAATGTTTAGCTCTTTTAGCCATTTTTGAAAGTCATCGGCGGCGAAGTTGGTACCGTTATCGGTGACGATGCACATTGGTAGACCGAAACGACAGATGATATGTTCCCACACGAATTTCCTTGTTATCATAGCGGTGGTTGATGCAAGTGGTTTTGCCTCCACCCATTTTGTAAAGTAATCAACAGCCACTATGATAAATTTTACTGCACCGGATGCGTCTGGAAACGGTCCCACCACATTATTGCCCATTTTTGGAATGGCCATGCGGTGGTGACGGGGATCAGGTTGTTCTTGGGACGCAAGGTCTTGGGAGCGTGTCGCTGACAATTGAAACACTTGCGTAAGACTTTGACCGTGTCCAGGTGCATGCCGGGCCAATAGTACCCGGCGTTCATGATTTTGGCCACGACCATGCGTGGGCCTGCGTGTATGCCGCATATTCCCTCGTGAATTTCTTTGATAAGATATATAGCATCTTGGGGGTTGACGCATCGTAGGAGTGGCCCCAGGTATGATTTACGGTATAGGATACCGTCTCCCATTTGGTAATGACATGCTTTGTATTGTAGCTTGCGTGTTTCTGCCTTGCTTTCGGGAGTAACACCTGATTGTAACTATGCAATTATCGGTGTCATCCAGGATGTTGTACCGTACTGGATGACATTGACTTGGCGCAGGGGTACTGAAGGATTTTGCAGAATCTCGATGCGTACCTCTTTTGCCAGGTGTTGGAAACTGGTGGATGCAAGTTTTGATAGTGCATCCGCAGGTTTGTTATCACTCCTGTTGATATGGCGAATATTGAAGGAGGTGAACCTTGATTTCAGTTGCAAGGCTTGTTCGAGGTAGAGGATCATGATATCCCCTTTTGCGGCATAGTCACCGCGTATCTTCCCTGCAACCAGTAGTGAGTCGACATGTGCTTCCAAATGTTTGACGTCAAGTTTGACTGCCAAACGTAGCCCTGCCAGTAGAACCTCATACTCCGCTTCGTTATTCGTGCTTTTGAAATCGAGTCGGATTGCGTAGGTTAGCTCTTGGCCATCGGGGCTGACAAGTCGTAGACCTGCGCCAGCACCATCTTCGTTGGATGCACCATCTGTATATAGTGCCCAGGTTTCTGCGGAGGATGGTGGTGATGTAGGGTTTTGTTCGTCTTCGCATTCTTGAATGCGGTTTGCTGGTACTTCAGCAACGAAATCAGCCAAGACCTGGCCTTTGATTGCGGGGCGCGGCTTATAGTTTAGTGAAAGTGCACCCAGCTCAATTGCCCATTTTGCTAACCTCCCAGAGATGTCGGGTTTGGCGGGAAGACTGGCCCATTTTGCGGGGCTGGTTGCTTCGTGGGACATATGGTCTGGAATCGCTGCCACGATTCCATGTGTCCCGATTGCGCTTATTGCTGCGGTGATGCTTTGCAGCGCGGAGGTACGTAGTGCGGGGGTTAGTGGGAGGAACGTAGTTGCGTCCTCCTGGTCTGCTGCTGGTGGCATGGGATTCCGCACGGTATGTACCATCGTCCGGATCGGTATAGCCTTGCCCTTCACGGTGGGACAGGGGTCCCAGTCGGCTGTGAATGCCTAGGCCGCGGTGGGCTGTAGACTGTCGCCTAGTTTCGCCATGTGGGCCTAGTCGGCTCTGTATATGGCTCCTGTGGCGGGACCCATATGTGGAGTCGTCCTCATCAAGTGTGCGGACATCGCAGTATGAGGAACCGCGATCTTCGTGCCTGCTTCTGGAGGCCGGATGTGTTGGGGCCCTGCCTTCGTACTGTAAAGTACGACCTGCAGGGGTGTGTGGTGCTGGGGTGGGACCCACAGATACTTGTGCTTCTGCGCAAGCTCTGTTGTATGTTGCAGCCAGCATAGCTGCTTGTTGGTCATACCAGGCATGAAGGTTCATGCCTGCAGGTATCACAGGAGCGTACAGTGATAAATCGTGTCCAAACGTAAGGGATGCGCCCCCTTGCGTTGATGTGCCAATGTGTTCGGCATTTGGGGCTAGGGGAATGGTTCCTGCAGGCCCTTGGTTTACGGGGTTTAGGTTATCCCCGGTAGTGTTGTTTTGACGATCAGACATGATCTTTGGAGAGAAAGGGATGGTCGGAAAAAAGTGCTAAGAGTAGCGGTGGGCGGCAATGATGAAACGATGGTTAACCGGGCGGGTTAACTCACTGGTCTCGTCAAGAGGGTTAATCTCTTCTTTCCGAGGATCGCCGGCTGGATCGTCTGGTGGTGGGTTTCCTGCACAAGGAAACAAACCATGACTCACAACAAGGAGGATGGGGTGGGGGGTACTCCTTGTTACCACTCTCCGGCGTGAGAATCAGTAATTTGCTTGGGAAGCAAAGTGTGATAGTAGTAGTATTTAGAGAGTTCAGAAGTGATACCTCAAACCTGGTTTGGGGTCAGTATTTATAGCCGAGGAGTGGAGGAGGGTAGTTGAGTAGCTAGCCTGACATCGCACAGCTATTTGCAGGTGTATCAGACCTGTCGGTTACTGTGGTGATGCCACGTCCTGCTGTGGTGTCAGACTGTTGTATACACGTGGGCCGGTAGGCGACTGTTCCCAGTGCCACTTGCACTGTGGTGTCAGACCCACTTGCCTTGTAGGCAGGATGCGGTGCCAAGCCGCATCGCTGCTTGCGGTCATTGATGTTGTTCCCGCGTTGGTTGTTCCATCCATAATTTACGCGGGATGCGGTGTTATGCCGCATTGCCTGCTGAGTGACTGTTACTGTTGTCCAGATCCCTTGTCGTGACGAAAATGTTCATAGGATGCGGTGCAGGGCCGCATCGCTATGCGTAACATTAGTTTGACCCATAAGGTAAGTCTTCTCATCACTGGACAGATTGGACCGCTGTGTTCGCGTGTGCCCACGCGGACACAGGTGAGTTTATTGCTGTTGGAGGTTTTTGATGAGGGTAATGGTCATTCGCGGTCATGTTGACGCGAGATCTAGGCCCATACCCCTTCAAGTCCCCCCAGCCTAGTGTTCCTTCCGTATACAAGTTGCATGTGGGAGGGATACTGGACTATGTTGTCTAGAAGGTTAAATATGGGCCATGCAGATGGCACCTTCTTTCAGTAAGTAGTAGGCTTTTCGAGTGGATTGTTCCTTCCTTCGAGAAGGGTGTCTGGTGAGCAAGTTCCGCCTGATGCGGAATTCTCAGCCAAGGACTTGACTCTTAGTCTATCTTTTCTTGATGTCATCAGCCACCTGTTGGTGTTTCGAACCAACCTTTGAGACGGTGACTGAAGGTGTTCGCAGTGGTCCGAACCAACCTCTGAGATCGTGACTGAAGATGTACGTCTTCGTCAGTCTAGTTGTAACCTCTGCGTCAGCTAGTGCAAAGGTGCAAGTACTTTGCTCAAGCTCTATGTTCAGCAACTGGACATGCAATGATGATCCCTGTTTTGTGGGGTATTCGTGTTTTCCAGTTCTAGCTTTCTAGTAACCGCACGTCCTCTGCGGTTTATCTCTCAAGTAACCGCACGTCCTCTGAGGTTTAGCTCTCTAGTAACCGCACGTTCTTTGCGGTTACCTCGTTGTCGTAGCTTGTTGGCCATGTTTGTTTGAGGAACGTGGGGTAGTTGTGCCATTGTTGGCCGTGTTTCGTCGAACAATGTGAATTTGAACTATGGGCAGACAAACATGGTCATAGGCAGGGTTGAGCCCACCATTGTTTATTCTATGCAGTCCATAGGTTGGTAACTAGTCATAAGCAGACTTGTTACCACTGTTCTGGAGCTACTTTCCTTCACGCTTTCGTGGAAAGTAGCTTTTCTGTAAGTGGTGTTGCCGGAGGAGATCTCTTTGGAAACTTGGGAAGTTGGTTGAAACTCTTCCGCATTCGTTTTGTAGCCACTTACCTTCATGCTTAGTGGAAAAGCAGTTTCCTTGAAGTAGCTTTGTTCCTCCGCATGGTGCTTTAGTTGTGGCTCTTCCGTAGCTACCGTTCACATAGTTGTGGTTTGTAGTAACTACTCACGAGTTGTTGCGTTTTGCAGCAAAGAACTCGCTTCTAGAAGTCTTGTAGCCTGGACGTAGCTCTTGAAGGTTCAGGAGACAGGGTTGCTGATGTGCGGTTGCTCAGCACACTTGTCCTTTTCCTTTAGGAGAAGCTGTTTGCGTTCCCTCCGTGGTTGTGAACCGGAAATGAGGGTTTTGAAGCTTGAAGAAGCTTACATGGAGTGCGGTTTACCGCATCCTGAGAAGCGGTTTTCGCAGTCCAAAGAACCATGCTGGTTCTGAGTATCTGACGCACCTGTGTGGGTTGGTGTGTGTCCTCTCCGCATATTCCATGTGTGCGCGTGGGTATGTGCTGTTATTGGTTATACCCCGTTATATAATTTTAAAGATATATATTTTTGCCTTTTTTGAGGGGTATGTAAAAAACGACATGCGGTATGGGTTATGGTGCGGTAAACCAGAGAAACCGCATGCCGCTTAAGTTTGGATAATGTTTGTCGCTTTTGTGTTGTCTACGTGGCTGATGGCACGTGTGGGTTGTTGAAAGTTGGTAGAATTCTGACATGTGATGTTCTGAAAGGACGTTTGCATTGACCGAGGTCATAACTGCACTGTAGCAAGTAGTGTAAAGGTCAATTCTGTCAGGCGCGTGGGCGGCTACGCGCGCGTGATAACCGTCAGCTGAAAAGTCGCTGAACACGTGGCGAAACGTTAGTGGCCCTTTTTGAACTTTGTAAGTCGGTTACTCCATCGCATTAATTGCGATGAGTATATAAGGGGAAACCGTTTGGTTTCTCCTCACTTTGTTCAAATTTTAAAAATTTCTCCGGTGAAAAAGAGACCAATCCTTTTCTTCTTCATACTCTTTGTTGGATCTGAGTTTCTTTTTGATTGTATTTTCGTTTGAAATTAAGATGGAAATGAAAGAGTTGTGCAGCGGAATTAAGATGAAAGCAGACTTTGCATACAATCAAACGAGAGTAATACTCTAATCAAACATCTTTACACAAAGAATCGAAAGATTGAATTTGTTTCAACAACGATTACAATGATGATGAATGAATGCAAACTCCCCCTCAGCCAGAGCTCAGTAGTTTGTTCGTTCAAAGAAGACAATGTGATCAAAGAGCTAATAGAACAGTACAAAGTACTAAACTATTTATAGGCACTTGCAAACCACTGAGCATCTTAGCTGACGTCACCATGAAAGTGACATCTAACCTCCTAACAAACTCTAACCTCTGATCTATACAAACACTGATGTACTAACTACTGCTATTACAATCTATTACATAAAAGACACTTAAACAGCTGCTGCATCCTTCCACTGCTGTGAACCCAACAGTGCTTGTCCGGATCAGCAGTACTTGACTCAAGGCAGTAGATTGAGTCAGCAGAGCTTTGGTCTTCTATCAGTCTTTAACATTTGGCAGCAGTTTGTGGATCAGCACTTGGTAAGATCAGTAGATAGGAGGTCAGCAGATACAAAGCCACTTTCAAGGGGAGAGATTTGCATGAACTATCTGTAATCATCTGCTTATTCTGGATCCACTGCTCTGATCCAGTTTTGGCTTTAATTATCTGTTCCTCTGATAGGGTTCAATCCCAACAATCTCCCCCTGGAACAGATAATGCCAAAACTCTTCATTATTTGTGGAATACTTTATTGCCTCATCAACAGCTCCCTTATCTGACCTTTAAATTGTAATTCAAAGTCTAGGGCATCTGTATCTTCATCATCCCTGCTAAGTGGAAGATCAAGGAGATCCTGCAAATCTTCAAGACTCAGGCCAAGAGCTTGTTCCCTTGATATTTTCTCCACTACTCCACCAGACCTGAGCAAAGTCAATACGCAGGTCTGTTTGTCAGTTTCCCACTTTTGTATTTTTGAGTCTGGTGGGTTTCTTGGGAGATGTTTATTTGCAGAAGTATTTGGAGAGGCTGGCCTATTCATGGCTGGCTGAGCAGCACTTGCAGTTTGTTCCAATTCAAGATCTTCTTTTATCATTACTTCCGTGCCTGCTTTTACAATGGCATCTCCAGCTAATAGATCTTGAATTGTTTCCATGCTAAACTGGTTTTTGCTCCTTCTTTTGTAGATGGCAGTACCAGCTGGAGTAGTGGTTCTTTTGACTTGCAGCTTTGGTGGTCTTTTTTAGACCTCTGCTTTGGAGTAGTCAGGCTTTTGTGGAACTCTTGGATCTTTCTTCCTAAGTTCCTCTAATTTTTTATATGTTGCCCTGACTCTATCTTCTCCCCACTTAGTCACAGAGTTCTTTGACCCATAATCAGCTGCAATTAGCTCCTCTTTCATTCTCCTCAACTCTAACATCTTCTCAGCTTCAAATTGTTTGAATTTTTCAGGAGGAGTCTGCTTGACCTTATTTTTGATCATGTCTTGAATCCTGGCTGCTTCTTTTTCAAGCTCAGGAATGGTCCAGTTCTTGTACATGTGTTTCTCCCCCTTGTATTTCTTGTAGGCCATGATGTTTTCAATGTAGTATTTCCTTAAGGACTCATCTGCCCTTTCAGAAATTTTCTGACATACATTTTTAGCAAAACACTCCATAGCATTGACCTGTGAGAGTAAAAACTGATAGTTTTGTTGAAATTCTCTATCAGATTTCCCTTTTCTATTTTTGATTGCAATATCCTCTGCTTGTTTGGCCTTGAGTTTCAAGTATTCTTCAAGATTGTTAGGCCTGGGATAATTTGCAATTGATGGTAAACTCCTTTTGGCTGGGCCATCTTCATAATAAAATGATTTGATTTCTTCTCTGACTGCAATGAGTTCCAGAGGAAATGAAACACCAGCAGGAGGTAGTGGTTTTACAATTTGTGCTGAAGAGAGAGGTATGGGTTTTGGAATAGTGACAAGTGATAGGGATTTTGAAGATGTTGGTGATGGAGATGTGTCATCATCTTTTAAAATTAGCCTTCTCCTTTTTGGTTTAGGAGAGACTGATGATGTTTTGAATGGAACAGTGGTGGTAGATGTAGTGGCAGTGGATTGTGATTGACTAACAGCTGTTGAAACAACTGGTGTTTCAACCACTGTTGTCATTACAACAGATGTTATAACTTCTGCTGTCTTCTGCTGTATGTCAGCAGGTGTTGTTTTTGGTGGTGATGATGGTAAAGCAGTGGATGTTGTGTGTGTTGAAGTGATGTGTGTTGATGGAACAACTGTTTGGCAATCAGTAGTTTTTGTAACTCCTGGTGCATCAGCTGTTTTATATGGTGGTTTTTGAGCAGACTTTGAACGTCTGATTGGAATGGATTTGGGTTGCCTCACTTTTCTAGTAGGCTTCTTCTTTTCCTCAACAGGATTTTCATGATCCTTTGAACCAGAAGTACCCTGATCTGGATGATCCATTCTGTCTACCCTGGCTTTTCTTTTGGCCTCTCTATCTCTTTTTACACTTGCAACTGCTTCTGCTAGTGCATTTGTTGTCACATCAATTTTCTTGCTGCCATCTGGCAAAGGGATCTTTTTGGTGATGTTTGAATTCTCTGGTTCAAGATAGAGACCATCCTCTATACCCTTCCTTTTCCACTCCTTAATCTTCTGCCCCTTTTTGGCATTATCTTCTGGGAGTTGATAAATGTAGCGGACTGGTGGAGGAGCAGTGCCAGTGGTGTGCAAGATCTGAGTTTTGAGAGCCTTTAAATCAGCCTGAGTGTTCTTGAACCTTGACTCCATTGCATTTCTCAGCTGTTGTACATGTTTTTCATGTTGCTGATCTGCTGATTGTGCTTGTTGTTGGAGAAAAGATTGAAATAGATTCCAGAGCTCATTTGTAGCAGGTGCCCTTTGTGGAGCAGGTGCTTGAGGTGGAACAGCATTTGATTGTACCTTCTGAACTTGTAACACCTGTTGTAGCATATTTTTGAGTTCTGCAACAGAGTTATCAAGCTTTGCAATACGATCCGTCAATTTCTGGTACTTTAAACCATCACCCAAGTTAATGGGATCATCTGATTTCCCACTAGCAGTGGTTTTATCAGTGGTAGATGTAGGGAGTATACTGCAAACATTAACCACTGATGCCCATTTTTCTTGGTACTGGGGTCTTCTTCCTTCAACACTTGACAACCTTTTGATGTTGCCAGTAGGATAAATAAATCCACTGGTGGTTGGCAGAGGTGCTATAAAAGGAATTGCCTCCAAGGAAGTCTTATTCATGTAACCACTGTCCAACTGTAAACCTGTAGGTTCAACAGTTGTAGTGGCTGCTTCACTTGGATTACCACCAAGAGTTACTTGTAAATCAAGGGGTGTAACCTCCTCAGGTTTTGTTGGTGGGTTAGCAAAGATTGATACAGCAGACCCAGTCAGTTGTTGAGGTATATTCTCATTTTCAGGTGATTGAGAAGGACTGGTTAATGCCTGGTTCAAATCAATTGCATCCAACAGTGGTTTTATTGGTGAGGGAATTGTGGATATGATGATTGGTGTAGAAATAAGATGTGTCCCGGGCATTGGACCGTGGATGATAGAAACGAGTGTTTCCAGAGCATCATGATGTTGAGACCCTAGTTGTACAACCTGTTCTTTTTGTGAAGAAACAGGAGGAGTTTCGGTTATGGGTTGAGATATTTGTACCAACTGCTGTGAGGAAGTAGCAGCAGTGGTTTCTTGTGACTTTTGTGTTGTCACTGGCAGAAGCTATGGTATCTCATCCTCCAGAGATGCCTTTTTGATGGTTTTGGGGGGGGGGGGTTTTGTGTTTTTCTTTTTGTTGGCTTTTTGGTGATTTTAGGTGTGGGTTTCAAAACAGTTGTGCTGCTGCTTTGATCACCTTGAGCAGTGGGCTCAGCAGCAAATACCTGAGGAGCAGTTGTAACTGCTAAAATCTGCTCAGGCACCTCTGCTTGTGTTTTGCAAGGTGCTAACATTCTTGAAAAAGTTTCAGTTGTTAAACTGTTTATTTGAATAGAATCACCTTGGTTTATTACAGCTAAATCATCCTTACTGAATTTCTTTGAAAAATAGTAACTTAAAAACCTTGGAAACAGTAAGAATGATTTTGTTTCAACATTATTAACCAAATCTTTGAAAATTTCCCGAGAATAGTTAAAATTTTCTTTTTGAAGAATTGCATATCCCAGATTTTGAATCTTTAAAGGGATTTCATTGAAAGAAGTGGTTTTGTTTGAAACACATAGTAGGAGGGTATGAAATAAGAATCTGGGTGCAGACGGAAAATAACCTTTTTCTAAGGTAATTCTCTTCATCATTGTGGCTTCATACCCTCTTTCAATGAAGTCAGTTTGTAACTCGGTTTTAGTGAAAGAGATTTTACCTTCTTGATCACCGAGTTGAAAGACCTCTGAAATGGATTGTGGCGTGATTTGGACAGCTTTACCCTTTATCAAAGAGTTGATGGTGGTTGCAGTGTCTCCTTGTTTTTCAAGGGTTGCATTTTTCCAGAACTCCCTTTGGGTCGCCAAATAGATTGGTGCATCGGCAGTGAACAAAGTTTTGTACTTTGATTTTGCCATGAGATCAATGGTGGAATCGAAAACTTTGGTGGTTCCTGGTTTTGTGAGAAGACCCAGGAGATTGTGAGATGGTTTATGTGGAATTTCAGTGGAGATTGCCTTTTGAGAGGCTGTTTTCGATGATGATTTGGATGAGGGTTTTGAAGATTTCTTTGATTTTGTCATTTTGAGGATGATTGATCGAAGAAATTTGTGAAGAAATGAGATGAAAAACTGCTTTGAGAAGAGAATTTTTAAGAATTCAATTCGACAGTAAAACCCTGTGTTGATGGTGAGTGGGGGATTTTATAGGGAAGAAAGTGAATGCTGAGGTGGCAGCCGTTACAAAAGGTCTGACCAATATGTACTGCCCACGTGACAACCCCTGTTGAAAGTGTAGGACAGTACTTTTGTGAAAGTGACTGATGAAGGCAATGGTATGAAAGCAGTGGATGATTTTCACTATCAGTGGATAGCATATCAGTGGATAAGACACTGCTTTTGAACAACAGAGTTTATCAAAGGAATGAAAGAGCAGGGGTTGACTTTCAGCAGTGGACAGACTTTTGAAAGAAGCAGACTTTTGAACAAACAGTGGTTAATGGCAGACTTTTAAGGATTTTAATGAAAAATTTTCATTTTTAGCTATTTTTAAGGATGGAGTTTTGATTTTCTGAAAACATTTTGTTGCTTTTATTCATAGAAAAACAAGATGTTGCTTGTTATTCCATGTTCAGCATCCCAATCCTAGAGACCAAACTTTCAAAAGTGGCTGTATCAAGTGCTTTTGTGAGCACATCCGCTAGCTGGTCTTTAGTTGGGACATGATGCAGAGAAATCAAACCTTTTTCATAGCAATCCCTCACAAAGTGATGTCTGATGTCGATGTGTTTGGTGGTTGAATGGGAAACTAGATTTTTGATGATATTTTCTGCTGCCTGACTGTCCAACATGAGTGGTGTCTTTAAGGCAGTGATACCAAAATCCAGCAACTGATTCTGAAGCCACAGGAGTTGGGCTGTACAGCTTGCAGCAGCAATGTATTCAGCTTCAGCAGTGGATGTTGAAACAGCTGCTTGCTTTTTGCTTTGCCATGAAACTAAGCAATCACCTAGAAACTGGTACCCTCCTGATGTGGACTTCCTTGTTGTGTGACATCCAGCAAAGTCACTGTCTGAGAAACCTGAAAGCTTGATGTTCCCATTAGCTGGATACCAGATACCAAGTGTGGGAGCACCTTTTATGTATCTGAAGATCCTTTTTACAGCAATGAGATTTGATTTTCTGGGAGCTGATTGACTTCTTGCACAGACACATGTTGCAAACATGATGTCTGGTCTAGATGCAGTTAGGTACAATAAAGACCCAATCATGCTTCTATAAAGTGTTTGGTCAATCAGCTCATCCTTTTCATCAGACATGACCAGCTTATTTGTTGCCATGGGTGTGCTGCATGGTTTACAATCATTCATATCAAATTTGGTTAAAAGTTCTTTAGCATATTTGCTTTGATGAATGAAAGTTCCATTTTGCAATTGCTGTACTTGGAGACCAAGAAAGCATTGCAGCTCACCCATAGCACTCATTTCAAACTCAGCTGTCATGAGTTCTCTAAACTCTTCACACATTGAGTTACATGTGCTTCCAAAAATAATGTCATCCACATAAATCTGGACAATCATTAAATCCTTCCCTCTCCATTTTAAAAACAATGTCTTATCAATGGTACCTCTTTTGAAGCCATTTGAGAGTAGGAAGTTGGAAAGAGTTTCATACCAGGCCCTTGGTACTTGTTTCAAGCCATACAAGGCTTTGTTTAGCCTGTAGACATGATCTGGATAAAATGGATCCTCAAAACCTGGAGGTTGACAAACATACACCTCTTCTTGAATTGTACCATAGAGGAAAGCACTTTTGATATCCATTTGAAACACCTTCATGTTGTGGTTGACAGCAAAGGCCAGGAACAGTCTAATGGCTTCCAATCTTGCAACAGGGGCAAACGTTTCATCATAATCAATCCCCTCTTCCTGTCTGTAACCTTGAACCACAAGCCTGGCTTTATTCTTGACAACAATACCCCTTTCATCAGTTTTGTTCTTGAAGACCCACTTTGTGCCAATGGGACTAACCTCTTCTGGCAGTGGTACAAGCTCCCATACTTGTTGTCTTTTAAACTGTTGGAGCTCCTCTTGCATGGCTTCTACCCAGCTGTTGTCTTTCAGTGCCTCTTGGTACTTGACTGGCTGATGCAGTGATAGAAAACCAGCAAAAAGACAAATGTTTTGGGTTTGACTCCTTGTGAGCACCCCTTCATTTATGTTGCCAATGATTTGATCAGGTGGATGAGATCTCAAGAAGATTAAATCTCCTTGGTATGGTATGATGGCATTGGTTGGTGAAGGCTGCAGATGTGTATCATCTGAGCTAACCACTGCTGGGGACTTTGATGATCCAGCAGTGGCTTCAAAAGGTGGTGGTATAGGAGGTAATGAAGTGGACAACTGCTGACTTTTATCCACTGTTTGAGGACTTTTGTCAGCAGTGTTTGAGGATGTGGAAACAGTGGTTGATGGGCTACTTTGGTCAACAACTGTTGAGGTAGCAGTGGTTGAGCTTTGACAACTGTTTTGAACAGCTGGTGCTTTGGCAGACCTTTGAGGGATGATGATTTCATACCCATAGTCTGGTGTTGTATCCTCTGATGTACCTACACTGTTAGTCTTGACAGCAGTATTTTCAAAAGTGAATTTTTCAAGATCAAACAGATCTGCAGGGTTTGCTGGGATTTTCATTGATGAAAGTTCATTGAACTTTACATTCAAAGTCTCCTCCACTGCCTTGGTCCGTGTATTGAACACTTTGTAGGCCTTGGCAGTGGTTGAGTATCCCAGATGATAACCACAATCAACTTTGGCTGCAAATTTTGAAATGGAATCTTTTAAGTTCAAAATAAAGCATGGGCAGCCAAACACTTTGAAGTATGAGATCAGTGGTTTAATTTTATACAGAATTTCATAGGCAGTCTTTTTGTGCCTGGGGTTTATTAGAACTCTGTTCTGAACATAGCAAGCAGTGTTTACTGCCTCTGCCCAGAAAGTTAATGGCAAACCTGAATCTACAAGCATGGTTCTGGCAGCCTCAATCAGAGTTCTGTTCTTCCTTTCCACTACCCCATTCTGCTCTGGTGTTCTTGGGATGCTGTACTGCCTTACAATCCCTTTCTTCACACAGAAGGCATCCAACTCCCTATTTTTGAATTCTGTGCCATTGTCACTCCTGAAGCTTTTCACTGGAAGGTCAAATTGCTTTTCAACCTGTATTACAAAGTCTTGCAAAATGCCTGCAGTTTCATCTTTTGAGTGCAAAAAGAAAGTCCACGTGAACCTAGAAAAGTCATCAACAATAACCAAACAATATTTTTTCTTTTTGAGGCTCATGACTTGAACTGGGCCAAACAAATCCATGTGTAGCATTTGCAAACACTGGGTTGTTTTGGACTCTTCAATGGACTTGTAAGAACTTTTATGCTGTTTTCCTTTTAAACAGGAAATGCAATGTTCAGGACATGAAAACAATTTTTGTGGTAGGCCTCTCACCAAACCATTTTTTGAAATTTCTGTGATTGTCTTAAGATTTGTGTGTCCCAGCCTTCTGTGCCAAAGTTCTGTCTCTTTGTTAGAGGCAGCTAAGAACAGACAGGCATCAGCTCTGGGACACTTTTTTGACATGTCAACAACATAAACATTGCCACTTCTTTGAGCAACAAGTTTAGTTTGACCAGATTTGATTATTGCTTCAATCTTTTTGACCATTTCTGGTCCAACAATCCTACAACAATCTTTTGTGAAGAATGACCCAAAACCCTTGTCACTCATTTGGGACACACTCAGAAGGTTGAATTTTAGATTGTCTATTAGATTGACATTTTCAAATTTTACTTTTCCAGACTCCACTGTACCCGAACCCAGAACTTTTCCTTTACTATTATTCCCAAAGGATATATCACCCCCTCCATGGATTTTAAAGTCTTTGAGGAGGGCTTTACATCCTATCATGTGCCTGGAGCCTCCACTATCTACATACCAAAGACTATCAAAGCATGCAGAAGCTCCCTGCACATGAAGTAAAAGGATTAGTTCATTAAGGTCTCCAAAGCCAACAAGGCTTTGGATGGGGTCTCAACAGTGTCTGGGATGGATGCAAGATGATGGACAGTGGTTAGGTCAGGAGTTTGAACTGTTTTAGGACAGTGTTTCTCTAACCACTGTTGTGGGTCCTGACCAATCATCTGCTGATAACCAAAAGGATGCTTGTTCACTTTGGGTTTAGAAGGCCTTTTGTAGGCCTCATAAACGTGAGGAATCCTTTGGTAAGACTGTTTTTCTCTGCCTTTTCTGAACTGATTGGCAGGGGGTGCATCAGTAACCTGAACATCTCTTTTGACAGATGTTTGGTTCAGCTGTTTTGTAACAGCTGTTTGAACTGGCACAAACAGTGGTTGTTTCTTGGTGAATTTGACAGATGTTGATGATGATGATGGACTCAAGGATGTTTTAGCAATGTACTCATTCTTTTTCACATCAAAGTTTTTGAGATACACACATGCTTGAGTTTTGTGGTTTGTTTTACCATAGACAATGCAACCTTCAGCTGAAACAGTGACACTTGTTCTGTTTAAATCATAAGCTTTTAAGTGGAAACAATCTTTTGTTAGATGATTCCTTTTTTCACAGAATTCACAAAACAAGTTATCAATTTCTTTCTTTCTTCTTTCTCTTTTCAGACTCCTTTACAGCAGAGGTTTTAACCACTGCTGGGATGTCTTTGAGAGGTATGACTTTAGCTTTTGGAGCCTTGACACCATCAATTGATGTAAAGTCCATTGGCTTGAAGTTTTCAAGATTGTCACACTCATCAGACCATTTTGGTTTAAACTGGTATTCTTCAAGCTCCTCAAAAGTAGAGGATTCCATTGGTCTGTCAAGTGTGATTTTGTTACCAAGTTTGTCAGTGATTTTCACTTCTTGGCCATTCTTGTTTTTGGGGATGAACTCAGTGGTTACATCAGTGGTTTTGGTTTGAACAGAGTTTTCAAAAGCAGTGTTTTCATCATCATGTTTTCTATAGCCAACCCCAAATTTCACATTGCTTTTTCTCTGTTTTTCAAGCATAACCTCATACCCTTTACAGGATTCCACCCATCTTTCACAAGTAATCTGGGCGGACTCCAACTCCTTTTTGCAAACTTGGTATTTTTCTGCCATAGTTTGAAGTTGGGTTTTGGTTATACTCTGCTCTTCTTTTAAACAACTGTTCTCTTTTTCTTTTTCAGTCAATTTGTTTTTAAGTTCTTTTAAAGACCTTTCAAATTTGACCTCATCAGACAAGATTTTATCCCGAAGGTTTTCATTCACCTCTTTAATGTTAGCAAAAGCAATTATGCAATTGTCAGAACACAGTTTTTCAAGAACTTGAGGAGATACCTTGGCAGCTGCCATCATTGCACAATCACATTGATGATCCTTTTCATCATCAGCTTTCACCTTCTTTTTACCAGCCTTTTCTTCTTTCTCTTCTTCTTTGTCCTCTACGGACCATGGATCTGTCATTGGTTCAATCAGGGTACCTGAATTTTCTCCCAACAGTAATTCACCAGCCACAGCAGTAACCACTGCTTCAGTCACCTCTTCCACTGTTTCAAAGCACTGCTGTTCCTCCTCAGTTTCAACCCCCTCCTGAATTGACTCTAATGCCATCAAACAAAACTCATCATGTGAAGAATCATTAGAAGCATAGAGTGCAAAATTTTCATCATTAAGATCTTCAGGCATACTGCTCCAGTCAACAAACCCTTGAGTGAAAAAACTTTGTTGATCTGGTTGTGCTGCTGCTGGAGCAGTGGTTTGAGGTGCAACAGGTTGCACTTGTACCTGTGGAGCAGGGGTTTGAACATATTGGATTTGTGGAACAGTAGTTTGGACATAATGAACTGGCACAGGGGCAGCAGCATAGTGAGCAGTGTTCACTTGAGCTGCTGGGGCATATTGGGCATAGTGCACAGTGTTTTGGTTTTGAGGTCTAGGATTTGAGCTAGGATGAGTAATTATGGGACCAGTAGTTTGACTCCTACATTCCCTAGCGAAATGTCCCAACCTATTACACTTATAGCACTTGATTTTCGATTTATCCAACCCAACCCTTAGATTCCCATGCAAACCTGGGAATTTTCGCCCTGTTCTTTTGTAGAACTTGCTAGTTCTAACACTTAGCAAAGCCAGTTGGTGCAGAATGTCCATTTCCTCTAAATCAGTGGGATCAAAATGTTGTAAATCATTTAGTTCAAAACTTAAATTGTCTGACATCTGGTTTTCATTTGCAGTGAATGCATAACTAGCAGAGTGAGGATCAGGGTTGTTAAAATTTGCACCAGCAGTTATGTCAATGAAGTGATCATAACCCTGATCCTTACCACTGCTCCCAGATTCTTCTTGACCAAGAAGAGCAGTATTACCGAAAGTGTAGTCATCGGTAACTTTTTCTGACTCTTGTAACCTCCTTTTCTGGTTCAACTCCCTTTCGTAGGTCAGGAGTCGACCGTGGAGTTGGGTCAAGGTCAGATCCTTGAATTCAGGTGAGTTTCGGGTGACAAAAGCTATGGTGTCCCATTTTTCTGGCAGTGACCTGAGGAACCTGCTATTTTGAGTTGAGTTTGTAAAAGTGGTGTTAACAAGCCTCAGTTCACTGATGAGACAACTGAAACGCTCAAATTGTTGCGTTAGTGATTCACCTTTAACGTAGCAAAATGTTTCATACTTTTGGTTCAGGATTTCCCTATTGTTTTCTATGACTTCCTCAGTTCCCCCAAACTGTTCCTTAAGTGCGTCCCATAACTCTTTGGCACTGTTACAATGTAACAGTCCAGCATATATCTCATTGGGCAGCGCAGATGCTACGATGCTAAAAGCTTTAGCATCTAGTTCGATCTTTTGAAAGTCGGTTTCGGTATAATTTTCAATTGGTTTTGGAACGAACTTTTTAGCATCTTCAGCACTTGGCACTGAAGGAACATGGGGACCATAAATGACAGATTTCCAACAACCTGTGCTTTGTTGAGCGAGGATGTGACCCATCCTCCTCTGCCAGATGTTGTACTCATTTCTTTTTAGCATAGGTGGTTTAAAAAGCGAGCCGATGTTGTTTTTGTCATCCTGAGATTGTGACGTCATTCTTGTTGTTTTACAGACACTGAGAAATCAACTTTAATGGTGATTAATCCTTGCTCTGTTTTTCAACGGACGAACAAACGATCAGTATCAACTGTTATGAGCTGAACTATTTACGTCAAAATGATTGTTAAATCAAATTTGACTGTCCAAGCTCTGATACCAATTGTTGGATCTGAGTTTCTTTTTGATTGTATTTTCGTTTGAAATTAAGATGGAAATGAAAGAGTTGTGCAGCGGAATTAAGATGAAAGCAAACTTTGCATACAATCAAACGAGAGTAATACTTTAATCAAACATCTTTACATAAAGAATCGAAAGATTGAATTTGTTTCAACAACGATTACAATGATGATGAATGAATGCAAACTCCCCCTCAGCCAGAGCTCAGTAGTTTGTTCGTGCAAAGAAGACGATGTGATCAAAGAGCTAATAGAACAGTACAAAGTACTGAACTATTTATAGGCACTTGCAAACCACTGAGCATCTTAGCTGACGTCACCATGAAAGTGACATCTAACCTCCTAACAAACTCTAACCTCTGATCTATACAAACACTGATGTACTAACTACTGCTATTACAATCTATTACATAAAAGACACTTAAACAGCTGCTGCATCCTTCCACTGCTGTGAACCCAGCAGTGCTTGTCCGGATCAGCAGTACTTGACTCAAGGCAGTAGATTGAGTCAGCAGAGCTTTGGTCTTCTATCAGTCTTTAACATTTGGCAGCAGTTTGTGGATCAGCACTTGGTAAGATCAGTAGATAGGAGGTCAGCAGATACAAAGCCACTTTCAAGGGGAGAGATTTGCATGAACTATCTGTAATCATCTGCTTATTCTGGATCCACTACTCTGATCCAGTTTTGGCTTTAATTATCTGTTCCTCTGATAGGGTTCAATCCCAACACTCTTCATCGTCTCCGATCAATCCGCCCGTACTTCCGGCGATTTTCCGAGTTTTTGTGCAACTCAATCCTTTTCTTCTTCATATTTCCGATGGCTGAACCATCTAACCCACACAATGTGGAGGGTGAAAACCCTGAAATTTCTTCTCCGGTTGGCGGTGAAGACGAAGATGATGGTGGTAGTGCCCCTGGTGGTGGCTTACCACCCTTGAAGTGGTCGAAGGCGTCGTTCGACCAACTGATGATTAGTACACAAATGCCTTCCGAGTTTGGGGCTGTTTATCCCGAAGACGGTGACACCGGTGCTTGTACTCCAGCCGGTCACGTGAGCATGTGGGCCGATTCTTTCGTTGATGGTAACCTTCGTTTACCATTGACCGTTTTTGTTGCTGATTTGCTGGAGCATTACAAGGTCCATATCTCCCAGATGAGTCCTTTTGGGTTTATTCGTATTAGACACTTCGAATCGACTTTTTGTGCCCTTGGTTTGCCGGTTACCGTTGATAATTTCCGGGGGTTTTATCAGTTGACGGTGAACACTGGGTTCTTCTCTTTCCGAGAACGGTATGGAAGTACCAGGTTGATGACCCCTCCCAAGGGTATTACAAAGTGGAAGTGCAAGTTTTTCTATGTTAAAGTTGCCGCAGTTGTTCTCAACATGACTTTGTGGAATGTTAATGAGCCTATCCCTACGGAGGATATTGCCATTCCTACTCCGGAGAATGCGGAGTGGTTCCCACGGTTGAGGACTATTGAGCATAGGCTGCTGAAGAACACTGAATTGTGGATGCTGCGGATGTTATTAACTAGGGCCGATAAGCATGCAAAGCCCATTGTGTGGGAGAAAACTGGTGGTAAGTGTTCTTACTCTTCTGCGGTTTCATTATTCTCTTGTTTGTCATTAATTTGAATGTGTAAAATCAGAAGTTGTTGTTGAGCTGTGGAAGATATTTGATCCAACCTTTACTGCCAAGGTTGATATTGTCAAGACTGCTGAAGGTGCAGGTTTTAATTTGACCATTCTCCATAACTTCCGCGTTCCTACACGCGAGGCGTTGAATGCACCCCTGCCGCAGGGCAAAGGTATAATTCATAGCCTTCTTTTCTTGCCTTGTAAGTTTCATGTTGCTGATATTCTACATGCAGGTACTCTTGGGGCCCTTGGTAAGTTTGAGTCAAAGGGTGCCCCCAAAAAGCATGCAGAAAAGAAACAAGTGGATAAACCTGCGCGGGGTCGCGGCAAGAAGAAAACTGAAGCTCTTGTTGTTCCGCCTTTGGTTCCGCATGCAGCAGGTATCTCTCGATCTCATTTCCGCAGATATACCGATTACGTGGTAGTATCTGACACCCTTGAGGGCTTGGGTGTTCCAGGTGCTGGTTCAAAGGCTGCTGATGAGAAGAAGAGGAAAGCGGGGAAAGCTGTTGATGCTGGTGAGGGAAAGAAGCCGAAGATTTAGACCAGACGCAGGGCTTTTGTGGGACAAAGGAAGCCTGCGGTTGTTCCTGGTACGTGATGCATTACTTGGTCAAATATTTTGTATTTGTACTTGTAGTTTAAAGTGTTTTTGCTTTGATTGCAGAACCCCAAGATGAAGGGTTCTCCATCTTTGATGCTCCTCCTCCTCCTCCCCCACATGACACTGCTGCGGATGTGGGGGTTCATAAGGTTGTTACGCCTGAGCCCTCTGTGCGGGAGGAGGATACTGGGAAGGCGTCTTCGGCCCAGATCCATGACACGGTAGATTCCCATGACAATGTCATTACCCCAGAGGATGCGGATGATCTAAACTTGAAATTTGCTTATACTGAAAAGCCAAAGTCTCCTGCTGCTGAGAAGGCTTCTGGTTCCAGTTCCGGAGGTGCGGGTTTCGTAGAGACTCCCATTCAGCCTGAAGAGTCTGAATTGGAGTATTATTACCGCGCATATACGGAAGATCGGGCCATGGCTTACCACCGCCCCCTGGACCGTACTGCAAGGGGATGATATTACTGCTGATCCGTCCGCAAGTAGGGAGATTTTGGGTGGTTTGGGCACCCCTTTTGAAGTCAACCGGGCCCGTTCTTTGTCAGGTGAGGCCCAGATTAACCAACTCTCCTCCATGCTTGTTGGGAGTTCCATAATGGCCAATGCCATTATGGAAAACTATAAGGTGTTGGGGCGCAGGGAGGAGGAGAATGTGCGCTTGCGTGCCGAGGCTGAGGGGTTGGTGAAGGCTTCACGTGAGGGTGCCGAGCAGCTTGAAAGGGATAGGGCTGCGTTTGAAAAGCGTATGCAGACTGAAGAGTGGGCTGCAACTGCTGAGCTTAAACAGGTTCGTACCCTTGCAAAACTGCTTTCAACTGAGCGCAAGAGTTGGAAAGAATCTCTTTCTAATGAGCGCGAGACACTTTCTAATGAGCGCAAGGCTTGGAAAGACTCTTGGGCCAAACAGAATGAAACTCTCTTTCGTGTTCGCCAGGAGCTTGTCAATGCTAAGGCAGCTAATGCTGCGCTGGTTAAAGAGAAAATAGCAGCTGTTGCGGCTGCCCAAGAGGCCAAAGAGGCGGAAGCTCGCCTTGCAAAGGCTCTTGAAGAGGCCAAGGAGGTTAGGGCCCGCACCGCAAAGGCTCTTGAAGAGGCGAAGGAGGCGGGGGCCCGTGCTGCAAAGGCTCTTGAAGGGGCAAATGCTGATCGTACTAACCTATCGAAAACTATCTTCGGCCTTAAGGTACAAGTCTTCTTTGCCTTTTGACTTTGTACATCTCACAAGTATGTTGATTATTTTTGTATACTTGTTTTTGTTTTAACAGGCTGAAGTGCGGACCCGGGGGGTCACTATTGAGGAGGTCTCTGCCCGTGTTGATGAAGTTGAAGTGCGGGCAAAAGAGGCTGAAGAGGCTAGAGATAGCCTAGCTTGATCACTTGAGCTGCTCAAGGCTGACCGTGAATGGATGCGTATGCGCGGGATCGGTCATGTAAGTATCCGTTGCCTTTGTTATCTTTGTTATAGGTTTGCCTTTGATAACCTTTATATTCTTGTTTCGCAGATTGTTACTGCCATCCTTGACGCACCTGAGAATGTATCAGGTGTTAATGAGATTAAGGAGCGTGCCCGGGATGCGGGTTTTAAAGCTGGCTATAATCGCTGTATTAGCCATATGAATGTTGTAGCCCAGGGCGGATATACTGATGAGCGGTCCGGGTTCCACGGTGTGGATACTGAAGCGCTTCTTGATGCTGCGGTTGCGGCATTTAACGACACAACCCTTTCCGGTCTTGAGGATCTTGAAAAGTGTCTAGAAGTGGAGGACTATGTGGACCGATTGCGAGTGTTGTACGCTGATGAAGAAGATGAGGAAAAACCTACTGTGGTGGGCAAGGATGGTGAGGGTTCCAGCGGCACAAAGAAAGACTAGGCTGGTCTGCGTTCGTTTTTTGTTTCCTCGTGTTCATGTTAAAAAACTTTATGTAAATTCCCTGCGCACCGCGCAGGTGTAGGAATTTTTTGAATATAAAGAATTGTTCCTATTCAAATTGTACAAGTGTTTTCATTACTTGCATGTTTGAATTTGTATGAGTTGTGTTACTGTGAGTGACACTGAGTCTGTAATTGCCTTTTGCATATCTAGGTGATATGTAAATATGAAGAACTGTGTCTGGTCGGATAAATAGTGTTGCCATTGCTGGCCTATTATAATAGTTGCGTGTTGTTATCACTCTGTGTGGGTATCACGAATGAAGATTTTGTTAATCTGTTTTTTTGTATACCTCAGAGTGGAACACGCATTTGTAATAGAAATAAATAAACAATATTGCATTGAATCGTCTATTTATTTATTTGCAAGTGGCCCGTGGCCTGATAGGTTACATGGTGAATGTAAAAAACATGGCTTACATATAACAGCGTCGAAGCTGTTGTGCATTCCATGTGCGTGCGATAGTTTCGCCTTCTAATGTTTGAAGTTTATACGCGCCTTTGCCCAGGACCTCTTGGATGAGGTAGGGTCCTTCCCACTTGGGGGCAAGTTTCCCTGGGCGTTCCCCGTTAGATGCTTCATTGTCACGAAGGACGTAGTCTCCCGGGTTGAAAGTACAAATGCGAACGCGTGCATTGTAGTACTTTTCAAGTTTGGTTTTATATTTGGCCTCGTTGATGGCTGCGTTTTCACGCCTTTCTTCCAAGAGGTCCAAGTCAACCCTGCGTTCCTCATTGTTGTCTATCTTGTTGATAGCCAACATTCTAGGTGAGGGGAGGCCTACTTCCGCGGGGATCATCGCTTCAGTGCCATAGACCAGGCTGAAGGGTGTCTCACCGTTGCTTATTTTTGGGCTTGTCCTGTGAGCCCATAAAATACTTGGGAGTTCATCAACCCAGCCGCGTCTGGCTGTTCCCAACCGTGCTTTGATGCCTTCCACTAAGCTTTTATTGATACTCTCGACTTGGTCGTTCCCTTGCGGATGCGCCACCGTGGAGAATATGTGTTCAATGTTTAGCTCTTTTAGCCATTTTTGAAAGTCATCGGCGGCGAAGTTGGTACCGTTATCGGTGACGATGCACATTGGTAGACCGAAACGGCAGATGATATGTTCCCACACGAATTTCCTTGTTATCATAGCGGTGGTTGATGCAAGTGGTTTTGCCTCCACCCATTTTGTAAAGTAATCAACAGCCACTATGATAAATTTTACTGCACCGGATGCGTCTGGAAACGGTCCCACCACATTGATTGCCCATTTTTGGAATGGCCATGCGGTGGTGACGGGGATCAGGTTGTTCTTGGGACGCAAGGTCTTGGGAGCATGTCGCTGACAATTGAAACACTTGCGTAAGACTTTGACCGCGTCCAGGTGCATGCCGGGCCAATAGTACCCGGCGTTCATGATTTTGGCCACGACCATGCGTGGGCCTGCGTGTATGCCGCATATTCCCTCGTGAATTTCTTTGATAAGATATATGGCATCTTGGGGGTTGACGCATCGTAGGAGTGGCCCCAGGTATGATTTACGGTATAGGATACCGTCTCCCATTTGGTAATGACACGCTTTGTATTGTAGCTTGCGTGCTTCTGCCTTGCTTTCGGGAGTAACACCTGATTGTAACTATGCAATTATCGGTGTCATCCAGGATGTTGTACCGTACTGGATGACATTGACTTGGCGCAGGGGTACTGAAGGATTTTGCAGAATCTCGATGCGTACCTCTTTTGCCAGGTGTTGGAAACTGGTGGATGCAAGTTTTGATAGTGCATCCGCAGGTTTGTTATCACTCTTGTTGATATGGCGAATATTGAAGGAGGTGAACCTTGATTTCAGTTGCAAGGCTTGTTCGAGGTAGAGGATCATGATATCCCCTTTTGCGGCATAGTCACCGCGTATCTTCCCTGCAACCAGTAGTGAGTCGACATGTGCTTCCAAATGTTTGACGTCAAGTTTGACTGCCAAACGCAGCCTTGCCAGTAGAGCCTCATACTCCGCTTCGTTATTCGTGCTTTTGAAATCGAGTCGGATTGCGTAGGTTAGCTCTTGGCCATCGGGGCTGACAAGTCGTAGACCTGCGCCAGCACCATCTTCGTTGGATGCATCATCTGTATATAGTTCCCAGGTTTCTGCGGAGGATGGTGGTGATGTAGGGTTTTGTTCGTCTTCGCATTCTTGAATGCGGTTTGCTGGTACTTCAGCAACGAAATCAGCCAAGACCTGGCCTTTGATTGCGGGGCGCGGCTTATAGTTTAGTGAAAGTGCACCCAGCTCAATTGCCCATTTTGCTAACCTCCCAGAGATGTCGGGTTTGGCGGGAAGACTGGCCCATTTTACGGGGCTGGTTGCTTCGTGGGACATATGGTCTGGAATCGCTGCCACGATTCCATGTGTCCCGATTGCGCTTATTGCTGCGCTTGGGCTCTTGGCGGGAAGACTGGCCTTCCGCCTGGGGTTGTGCCTTTGACATGTGCGGTCTTAGGGACCGCTGAGTCTGGGCGTATGTTTTGACCGCAGCCATGACATCTTCCCACTTCTTAGGCAAACCATCTTTGCCAGAGATATTCATAACCATTTGCTCGTCTTTTACGGCAACAATGAAATGGTTACGTGCCATTTGGTCGGCGACATCGCCTATCTCTAGGCATTCTTTATTGTAACGGACAACGAACGCTTCAAGCGATTCGTTCTCCCTGTGCCAGATGTTCATGATGTCCATGGAATCACGTTCATGGCGTCGTTGCTGGCTAAAGTGTGCGAGGAACTTTTCTTGTAAGTCCTCGAATGAGGTCAGTGACCCTGGTGGTAGAGAATCGAACCATGCCCTGGCCAGACCTGTTAGGGTATGTGGGAAAAATGGCACCAGGTGGGTTCATCCCATCTGCCGTTGCATCCGGCGCCGTCGAAGATGTTGTTGTGATCATCTGGGTCGGTTGAACCGTTGTATTTCCCAATGTTTAATGGGAATTTTGTGGTGGTGACATCGGCGTGGGCGATTTCTGGGACGAACTTGGAGTTTTCGGCTGCAGATTTCGGCCTGTAAGGTTGGCCGCGGTGATGCTTTGCAGCGCGGAGGTACATAGTGCGGGGGTTAGTGGGAGGAACGTAGTTGCGTCCTCCTTGTCTGCTGCTGGTGGCATGGGATTCCGCACGGTATGTACCATCGTCCGGATCGGTATAGCCTTGCCCTTCACGGTGGGACAGGGGTCCCAGTCGGCTGTGAATGCCTAGGCCGTGGTGGGCTGTAGACTGTCGCCTAGTTTCGCCATGTGGGCCTAGTCGGCTCTGTATATGGCTCCTGTGGTGGGACCCATATGTGGAGTCGTCCTCATCAAGTGTGTGGACATGGCAGTATAAGGAACCGCGATCTTCGTGCCTGCTTCTGGAGGCCGGATGTGTTGGGGCCCTGCCTTCGTACTGTAAAGTACGACTTGCAGGTGTGTGTGGTGCTGGGGTGGGACTCACAGATACTTGTGCTTCTGCGCAAGCTCTGTTGTATGTTGCAGCCAGCATAGCTGCTTGTTGGTCGTACCAGGCATGAAGGTTCATGCCTGCAGGTATCACAGGAGCGTACTGTGATAAATCGTGTCCAAACGTAAGGGATGCGCCCCCTTGCGTTGATGTGCCAATGTGTTCGGCATTTGGGGCTAGGGGAATGGTTCCTGCAGGCCCTTGGTTTACGGGGTTTAGGTTATCCCCGGTAGTGTTGTTTTGACGATCAGACATGATCTTTGGAGAGAAAGGGATGGTCGGAAAAAAGTGCTAAGAGTAGCGGTGGGCGCCAATGATGAAACAATGGTTAACCGGGCGGGTTAACTCACTGGTCTCGTCAAGAGGGTTAATCTCTTCTTTCCGAGTATCGCCGGCTGGATCGTCTGGTGGTGGGTTTCCTTCACAAGGAAACAAACCGTGACTCACAACAAGGAGGATGGGGTGGGGGGTACTCCTTGTTACCACTCTCCGGCGTGAGAATCAGTAATTTGCTTGGGAAGCAAAGTGTGATAGTAGTAGTATTTAGAGAGTTCAGAAGTGATACCTCAAACCTGGTTTGGGGTCAGTATTTATAGCCGAGGAGTGGAGGAGGGTAGTTGAGTAGCTAGCCTGACATCGCACAGCTATTTGCAGGTGTATCAGACCTGTCGGTTACTGTGGTGATGCCACGTCCTGCTGTGGTGTCAGACTGTTGTATACACGTGGGCCGGTAGGCGACTGTTCCCAGTGCCACTTGCACTGTGGTGTCAGACCCACTTGCCTTATAGGCAGGATGCGGTGCCAAGCCGCATCGCTGCTTGCGGTCATTGATGTTGTTCCCGCGTTGGTTGTTCCAGCCATGATTTACGCGGGATGCGGTGTTATGCCGCATTGCCTGCTGAGTGACTGTTACTGTTGTCCAGATCCCTTGTCGTGACGAAAATGTTCATAGGATGCGGTGCAGGGCCGCATCGCTATGCGTAAGATTAATTTCCGTCCTTAAGGTAAGTCTTCTCATCACTGGACAGACTGGACCGCTGTGTTCGCTTGTGCCCACGCGGACACATGTGAGTTTATTGCTGTTGGGGGTTTTTGATGAGGGTAATGGTCATTAGCGGTCATGTTGACGCGAGATCTAGGACCATACCCCTTCAGTGATGTAGAGTTGTTTAAAGGATGATTGTTGATAATTATTATGATTGTTTTGAAAAGAAAATGATATGCTTATTAGCATGGACGCCTCCATTTACAAAGGAAACTCTGGCGAAATTTCCTAAAAATTTCAATACTTAGAAATTATTTTCTAAAGAATGTTTGCAAATATGTTTTAAACATTGTCTTTCAAAATAAACTTCGCCATAAGTTTTGTTACAAAATTTCAAAGCATCGGAGGTTGGTTTTCGTAAATAATAGCGAACAAATATATATTTAGAATATATATCTTATACTAAAACGCTTGTGTGAATATTTGCATAATTTGGGAACTAATTATATTATTTAGAGAAAAATAATATAACTTAACACAGTACCGCTACTAGTATATTTTGGATTGAAAATATTTTGGATAACGAGAAATATGAATTATCACAAAAATACATGTATAAAATACCCCCATCCTTGGGAAGGAAATACACATATAAAATACTTGAGAAGTATGAATACGAAATAATTGTCTAACTATTATTTCAAGACCTACAAATATAACGTAAGTTAAAATAATAATTATTATTTTAACAATAAGTTATAACCTGGAATATCTGATGCGTGTGAAGTGTTACTTATTTTAGGTGTATATTTTAAGCCCTTTTTAACACTTATTTTAGCCAAGTTTTAAATTTATAAAACACGATATTTCACTAACACTAAACACACATATGGGCAAGTGCACCCATCGTTGAGTGTAGTATAGCGTTGGTAAGATACCGAGGTCGTCCAAGGACACAAGAGCTTTTAGTACCGGTTTATCCTCAACGTCTAACCAAAATAAAAGTTTAGAAAAATGTTTTTAACCTAAGAAAAATAAAACTAACTAAAATGCTGAAAATAAAAATAAAAGAAAAACAGATAGACAAGATGAATCACTTGGTTCCGACTCGTATCTAGTATAACCTTTGATTATTTCCGCACTTTTGCACATAATTAAGAGATTATCTTAGTTATTGTAGTAGGCCCCTCTTTTGAAGGCGACGTTACCCTCACCCCAGTAGTTTGAGTCAGCAGGGATACAATCCTAAAAGGGTGGATTATTGGAAGATAATGAATTAAGTTATTAATGCAGTATTGTGGTAGGCCCCGCTTTTGGCGGTGACGTTACCCTCGGCTAAGTAGTCTGAGTCAGCAGGGATACAGTCCTAAATAGCCGGGTTATAGTATTAATAGTAGTTAACTTATGAGGGGATCAAAGAGTTTGGACCCCCGCCATCCAATACCGTGAAGTTTGAAGGAGGTCCTACTAAATTTGACCCAGGTCCATTGCAGGACCTCTAAACGCTGAACAATGGCAAGACCTTTACCAAACCGTTCCCTTAACCCCCTACCAGGTAGCTAACATATCTCCATATAGACCGTGGAGATATGAATGGTGAAAATCCTTTATTTTATATAGACAGTAAAATAATGCCAAGACACCACGGACAAACGATAAGGAAAGATCACCTTCAACATAAGTAACTAGTTATTAAAGTCATTAATACAAAACCAAATAAAAAGTGCAAAAGATTAGAAATAAAAAGTATTATACTAGACACTTTATCTTCACCAAGTGATGTAAGAGACTTAGGAAAACATGGCCTTGATTGTCAAGAACTCTTACGATCAATCTTGGATCCCGAGACGACTCACACACTCTACGATGGACAATGGATGATGGTGGTGGATGATGGTGTTGTGATGGTGGTGGGTGGTGGATGAAGTGTGAGAGAGGTGGTGTGCCAAGGGATGAGATGAAATGAATCCAAGCACTCCTATTTATAGGCTGAACAGAGAGCTGGACACGGCCCCGTGTCCGCTGGGCACGGCCCCGTGTCCGTCTGACAATCTCTCTCCTCATTAATTGTAATTCGCAATTACAATAAATGCGCCTGCTGTACTTTCGACACGCCCCCGTGTCCGCTGAGCACGGCCCCGTGATGGGCAATAGAAGCTTCTATGGATTTGTCTTTTCTGCTGCTTCTTGGGCACGTCCACGTGCTGGCTGAGCACGGGGCGTGTTCAGCCTTCTGTCTTCTCCTTTTTGCTTTGGAAGGTGCCGTTGAGGGTTCGGGCAGTCCACTAATATTCCTTTTCTTGTATTTATGTTGGATTTAGCTGTCTTTTTGCTTCTTTTGCGTTTTTGAGCTCATTTAATCCTGAAAATACAAAAGGAAGACAAAAACACTCTTTTTCCAATATTAGTACTAAAAAAGGATTAGTTTTATGCCTCATTTGATGTAATTTATATGTTGCATTTTACACACATCAAATACCCCCACACTTGAACTTTTGCTTGTCCTCAAGCAAAACTCTTTAATATGTGGCTTACACTCCCAAATGGAATAGGTAGAAGAGAAGGTTTTGGGCTTGTCGTAGAGTGTCGGGATTTCCAAGATCTTTTTGGGTTTTATTTTTATTTAATTACACTCCTATTCGTAATGATTTATTTAGAACTTTTCATAAAAGAAATTACTTATTTGGGCATAACATGCCTTTTTTTTTAAAATTCTATTTATATACAAGTTCACATACCTCGCGGGGAAATCACTCACACTCGGCCGAAGGTGTATTTTTAGTGAATCACTCGAGAGCGGCATGAGGCTTGCCAAGAAATCAATCCTCCTCCTTTTTAACTTTTATACCTTTGTGGATATCAAGAGGACTTTGTGGGTTAAGGGTTAGGCTAGGGTTAAAGGTAGGTGGTTGGGTTAGTGGTTAGTAGAAAAAGGGCTAAAAGCGTAACAAGTGTCGGTTTTCGTATTTTTGCAACTTTTTATTTTTGATGAAGCTTTTATTCAAACTAAGTTATTTTTGATTAACTTGTTTGTTTATCATTATCACACAATTTTTTTTTTTTTTTTTTTTTTTTACGAAGAACCGAACTTGTTACTAAAATAAAGGGTTAAAAATGAAAAAGGTTTTGGTGGGTAAAAGGGTTTTTGTTTGGGTGATGAAACGAAAAGGTTTAGGCTCAAAGGGGCTAACTAGGGGGATTTTTGGGTAGGTGGTAAAGGAAAAAGAAAAATAATGGTGTAGAAATAAAAAGGGTTAGTCCTAATGCCTCCATCATTTACTTACTCGGGTTTAAGTTGATAAGGACCGGGAATGTATTGTCATGGCAAGTTCTAGAGTCGTAAGAACCAAGCGGCTATTCACACAAGAAACGAAAAATGAGCATTTAGTCAAATGATATGTAATTGTGTGCTCAATAAAGGCTCAAAACTCACTTTTGTGGGAATGGGTTTTTATGTGATCAAGTATATATAATCAAATTTTAAATAAGTTTGCTATGCCTTTTCATAATTTTCTTATGTTGGTTCTTTTTATCACTACGCTATCGGTTGTAAATTCATAAAAATATAACCTTTTTGAGAACTTAAATTTCCCGAGTTAAACCTAGACAAGTAAAAAAAATGAAATTTTTGAAAAAATTTGAGGTGATTAGCGGTTCCAATAGAGTTTTGTGTAAGGCTTGTATTTAGGACTTGCAAAATTCAAGGTTTTAGCATCCCCCCCACACTTAAATTACACATTGTCCTCAATGTGTCCCAAAAATAAATTTTTAGGTTGATTAGATGTGTAAAATAGTGTTTAAAAAGCAAAAATTTGTGTTACTGGTCACTGAACACGGCCCCGTGTTATCCGGGCACGGCCCCGTGTTCAAGTGCCAGTAACAAAATTAAAATAAGAGAAACAGAAGTCTGGACACGGGGGCGTGTTGGGTGAACACGGCCCGTGTCCAGGTACCTGAACTGGGCGTTTTTCTGCAGGTGGTTCGGCACGGGGCCGTGTTGGTTGAGCACGGCCCGTGTTGAACCTTCTGAAATGGAGAGAATTGTCGGGTTGCCTTGTTCTTGTGCATGGGATCATTTTTCTCGTTCCCCTTTCCATCCTTTACCACCATGAGTGTGTTTTATTCATTACAAACCATCCAAACCTTAAAACCATCATTTCATTTCATCATAGAGAGAACTTACATAATCCAAAATTAAACTAGATAAAACAAAGAAATAACAAACCATGGAGTCCTAGCCTTTATTTTATTTTAGTTAGCAAAATTTCCAAGAAGTAATTAATCTTGGTTAATTAGGGCCCTATTGAACTCCTTCTTCCGAGTGCGGTTCTCCTCAAATGTCGGCGAGCCATTCTTCCACCTCCCTTGGAAGGAGAAAAGAAGGCTCATTGGCATTAGTTTGAGGAGTTTCAACTTCCACCGGGATCTCTTGTTGGTGTTCTACGGGAGGTTCCGCCGGTAAGTCTTCCCACCCGGTAGGGTTGTTGATTCCAAGAGCTAGGTTCCAATCCTGTTAAGGAAGGACTGGTTCCATTGGAGGTGCTACAAGAATATTTAACCTCTGGTGCAAGAGGTTAATTTCTTGGAAGCTGCTTTCAAGTCCCATCGTAAGATCGTTAATACGGTCGATTAGGACCTCCTCTACTGAAGTCATTTCGTCGAGAGCCTCCCTTAATGCTATCACATAGTGCACAAGTGTAGCTTCAATGGAGGGTCTTCTTCCTCTTCGGTTGTTTGAGGAATGCACAGAAGATGTGTCGCTGTTTTCACTTGTCATCCTACGGAAAATAAACTAAAAGAAGTTTATTTAATGAAACAGTAACCGGACACGGCCCCGTGCTCACTGAGCACGGCCCCGTGTTCATCTTTCTGCAGAGTTTCGGAACAAGGAAACTTGGATTTTTAAGTTATTTTCTGAACTTGTGAGGCCTTTTTAGCTACTAATAACTTAAAACAATGTTTCATAACATGTTTTTACCAAGATTCTTTGAACAAAACTCATTTATCCGTACCATAGAGTTGGAGGAATTCCAAACTTTCAATGGTAGCTCTTGGAGAAAGATGGAGAAGAAGGAAATGGCTAAAAGAGGAAAGGACAAGATGGGTTGTTGGAACCTTCTTTTAGACTTACCTAGGATAGTTTGAGAGAAGATTCCTGCAAATCTCTGTCCCAAGTTGGTCCAAATGTGCAGAATTCTTGGCTGCATTTATAGAAAATGACAGCATCCTGGACACGGCCCCGTGTTCAGTGGACACGGCCCCGTGTGCAGGTGGAGTTTTGACACAGTTTGTCCGTATTCTGACGTACTGATCAGAATGGAATCTTTCGATGGACACGGGGGCGTGTTGGCTGGGCACGGCCCCATGTCTAGGGACTGTGTTATGAAGTTGTCTAGTTTTTTTAAGGAATTTGTTAGTATCGGGTGGCTCCTGACTGGTTGGAACAACCCCAAAGTGCCTAATATACCTTAATTGTCCTAGACTAAGGCGAGAACGCAAGAGGTTGTCGGTGAGGGTAATTCCTATTTTCATTCTAGGTGGACAAGTCCAACCCTTTCCCGGGCTCTTGTTAAAGAAGGTATATGCCGAATCGCTCAGGTCTATGTATGCACCGAAAGAAGTCGATGGAGAGTCCTTCACGGCACAATCGACACAGGGACGACTATCGTCCACGTCTTTGCTAGGTACGAAGGTATTTTCGGGAGCAACGAGGTTGTCGGAATGCGGTTCCAACATTTCTTCATGGGTATCGTCTTGGGATGGATCAATAAAATCCTTCCCAAGCTCTTCTAACCATTTCAGAATTAGCTCTTCTAGTTGAAATAACTCGCTAAGGAGCATTTCCCCTAGAATATCTGGCTGGGCGCATTCGAGGGAGAAATAGTGCTTATTTTTACTTTCGCCCCTCTTAAGGTTGTGAGAAGATGGTGGGTCCATGTAGTGGGGCCTATAATTTAGGAAGTAGCATTTTACTTCTTCATGTTCGCCACCACATAATTGACACCACGTACCATAAGAGTGCCGAAAGTAAAAATAATTACTATCACTCATGTTTATGTCAGAAATTACCAACCGCCGGGATCTAACGGTTCTGTTTTCAGTAACTGAAACTTGGGCACGGGGACGTGTTGAGTGGGCACGGCCCCGTGTTCAGCTTACTGTCTGATGTAAAACAGGATTGCCAGTTCCAATGATTGAGCATGGGGGCGTGTTCAGCGGGCACGACCCGTGCTGAGCTCTGCAGAAGCTAAAAATCTAAGAAAATCCTAAAAAAATAAAAAGAAAAATAAAAGATGATTAGGCCGTTGATTCCTAACTTTCTTAAAATCCTTGTGTCCCCGGCAACGGCGCCAAAAACTTGATGCATGTGAAGTGTTACTTATTTTAGGTGTATATTTTAAGCCCTTTTTAACACTTATTTTAGCCAAGTTTTAAATTTATAAAACACGATATTTCACTAACACTAAACACACATATGGGCAAGTGCACCCATCGTTGAGTGTAGTATAGCGTTGGTAAGATACCGAGGTCGTCCAAGGACACAAGAGCTTTTAGTATCGGTTTATCCTCAATGTCTAACCAAAATAAAAGTTTAGAAAAATGTTTTTAAACTAAGAAAAATAAAACTAACTAAAATGCTGAAAATAAAAATAAAAGAAAAACAGATAGACAAGATGAATCACTTGGTTCCGACTCGTATCTAGTATAACCTTTGATTATTTCCGCACTTTTGCACATAATTAAGAGATTATCTTAGTTATTGTAGTAGGCCCCTCTTTTGAAGGCGACGTTACCCTCACCCCAGTAGTTTGAGTCAGCAGGGATACAATCCTAAAAGGGTGGATTATTGGAAGATAATGAATTAAGTTATTAATGGAGTATTGTGGTAGGCCCCGCTTTTGGCGGTGACGTTACCCTCGGCTAAGTAGTCTGAGTCAGCAGGGATACAGTCCTAAATAGCCGGGTTATAGTATTAATAGTAGTTAACTTATGAGGGGATCAAAGAGTTTGGACCCCCGCCATCCAATACCGTGAAGTATTGAAGGAGGTCCTACTAAATTTGACCCAGGTCCATTGCAGGACCTCTAAACGCTGAACAATGGCAAGACCTTTACCAAACCGTTCCCTTAACCCCCTACCAGGTAGCCAACATATCTCCATATAGACCGTGGAGATATGAATGGTGAAAATCCTTTATTTTATATAGACAGTAAAATAATGCCAAGACACCACGGACAAACGATAAGGAAAGATCACCTTCAACATAAGTAACTAGTTATTAAAGTCATTAATACAAAACCAAATAAAAAGTGCAAAAGATTAGAAATAAAAAGTATTATACTAGAAACTTTGTCTTCACCAAGTGATGTAAGAGACTTAGGCAAACATGGCCTTGATTGTCAAGAACTCTTACGATCAATCTTGGATCCCGAGACGACTCACACACTCTACGATGGACAATGGATGATGGTGGTGGATGATGGTGTTGTGATGGTGGTGGGTGGTGGATGAAGTGTGAGAGAGGTGGTGTGCCAAGGGATGAGATGAAATGAATCCAAGCACTCCTATTTATAGGCTGAACAGAGAGCTGGACACGGCCCCGTGTCCGCTGGGCACGGCCCCGTGTCCGTCTGACAATCTCTCTCCTCATTAATTGTAATTCGCAATTACAAAAAAATGCGCCTGCTGTACTTTCGACACGCCCCCGTGTCCGCTGAGCACGGCCCCGTGATGGGCAATAGAAGCTTCTATGGATTTGTCTTTTCTGCTGCTTCTTGGGCACGTCCCCGTGCTGGCTTAGCACGGGGCGTGTTCAGCCTTCTGTCTTCTCCTTTTTGCTTTGGAAGGTGCCGTTGAGGGTTCGGGCAGTCCACTAATATTCCTTTTCTTGTATTTATGTTGGATTTAGCTGTCTTTTTGCTTCTTTTGCGTTTTTGAGCTCATTTAATCCTGAAAATACAAAAGGAAGACAAAAACACTCTTTTTCCAATATTAGTACTAAAAAAGGATTAGTTTTATGCCTCATTTGATGTAATTTATATGTTGCATTTTACACACATCAATATCATCAAAGTAACGTAACTCAAACCCGTAAATACTAAGCCAAGGCATGGCTCGTTCGTCTAATAGACATTAGTAAGTTGTAGGTCGTTGTATAGCTGACAAGGTTTGAGTACGAGCACAGGAGACGCACTACAGTGAGTTGATGTCACCCTTTTCTCTTAACTGTTTTCAGTTTTATAACTTCGGGGGTGAAATACATGTTACAATTATACAGACATTTTTATACATGGTATGGTTAGCTTAAGGAGGGACTTTCATACATCTTTAGATCATGTGAGTGGGTAGGAGGCTACTAAAGCCCATTAATCCTCGTCGTAGGACCAAGGGACATGAGTGATAGATCTATTTGGGTGTAGCGAGCCCACACCCATGAGGCCGGGGCGGCCCATAGTGGTGCCTGTGTCTTACAGCCGGAAGCCCGGTGCAACTCCGCTAGGTTTGAGTCTTCCTGCATCACTTCACACATATCAATGGCCTTGCAAACCATTGGTGATCTCTTTTTTTTCCTTATTGCTACATACTAGGGACTTTCATACATCTTTCAAGGGTTATACATACATCGTTTCACATACACATGAACTCGCTCAACTTTTTGTTGATTTTTCAAACTACATGTATTTCTGGGAATTGATCGGATCTGGCGGGTGATGCACGTTAAGCTGCGTATTAAATAAAAGATGTCATCCAGGGGTGTAGGGTTTGGGAGGTGTAACCCTTGCCTGGACGGGTCACACGTCTCCAAACTTCGTTTTATTTAAGGTCTTTTGTTGAGTCCATTGGGAACTCATTTTTAAACAAGTCATGGTTGTAACTTATTTTGGGTTGATGATTCAAGACAATTATGTTATGGTATTTTCTAACTATATTAATGGATGAGCATCTTGTGTTTTTATCATATAGAATTGTTATGATTGTTGCCATGGTATTAAGAAGTCACACCAAATAAACCCACGCTTCCGCAAAAGCCATGGTGTGACAGCTTGGTATCAGGGCCTCGATCATAGCGAACTAGGATTCTTTCTCGAGTCTAGACTATGATCACTAGGGCTCTCACGAAAATGTTTTCAAACATTTTTACATTGCATACACTAAAAGTCCAGATCCGGGGCACAAACATTTTACAAACAAAAGGCACAAATACACCTTTCAAAATTCATATTTCAGCCTTAGCGGCTGGGGAGGTTCAGTCCTAGAGACTGAGGGAGGTTTAGTCTTAGAGACTGGGAGGTTGGTCTTAGAGACCAGGGAGTAGTCTTAGAGACTGGGAGTCTAGTCTTAGAGACTAGGGAGTTCAGTCTGAGAGACTGGGTGGGAAAGTCTGGGGAAGACTAGGATGATTACTTGCTTACATTATTGCGAGTTACATGCTTATTTGATTATATGTTGATATATGTGCAATTGTCGTGATTTTTTTGCTACAGACGTCATGTCTTCTTCGAGTGGAGTTTCTGGCACACTAGACCCCGTAGTAGTAGATTCAGATGATCCGATGTCCACATATCCTGAGATTTATACATCTGATACTGACAGCAGTGACGATGACGACTTCCAGCCTTTTGCTTTGCCGGATGTCGGAGACGATGTTCAGCTCGCTGATGGTATTCTAGTCGGGGATCTACCTCTTGCTGAGATCCCTGCTCCTGTTCCACTTGTCGCATTTCCCGTAGAGGTTTTGCCACTCGATGTTGTGTCTGATGACGACATCGATCTTTTCGTCGAGGGTCCCCCTAAGGAAGACCATGAGGGTGGGGCCCCGATTGCTGATGATGTCGCCATTCCTTTGGTTGAGGTTCCGGGTGCGGATGCTGTCGTTTTACCACCTGTTGAGGCTCCCACCGAGGAGATTTTATCTGATCAGCCCGGTACTGATTCTTTTGAGTCAGTATCATCTTCCACTTTGAACGCCGTCAGATTGCGCCGATATCCTACTGACTCCAACTCCGATACAGCTATGTCAGCTGTACCTGGTTCACCCCACGAGTTTGAGTTTGATCCTGAGTTCGAGGATGAGTTTGATCCAGTTTTTCCTCCTGATTTTGATCCCGATCACGAGATCGAGTTTATTCCTGATGACCAGCCCTTGGAGGCACCAGTGGTTCCTATTGATCAGCTTCTTGATGTACCTGCCGACTTTGATATGGCCTTTATCGACCCTGAGCCTGTCATGGCACCAGAGCCTGTTATTGCTCATGACCCTGTACCTGTGCACGACCCTGTTCTTGATGATGCTCCAGTCGTTGCACCGCCTGTTGTGGATGCACCAGCCATTGCACCACCCATTGTTGATATTCCCGTTATTGCACCGATATTGCCTGATTCGGCCCCTGTGTATGCTGTCCATGCACCTTTTGCCACTCACATCGATCCTCGATACGCTGACACCCACAACGGGTGGATCGATGATGACGATTATCCCCCATATGTTAGACCCGTCACTCCCTCTCATGCACCCATCTCTGCACCGATTGATGTTGCCCCTCATTTTCCCCATGTGTCAGATATCCATCACACCGACCTTCCTATCACTTTTCTCCAGGGCATTCCTCCACCTCATCCTGGGGAGGGTTCGTCGAGACAACAGCCTGCTTTTGTACCGCCTGTATCGTCAGCTGTTCCATTCATGTCTCAGTTTCCTCACACTATACCATCTTTTGTACCTTCGGGGGAGCCGTTTCTGTGGTCTTCGCCTAATGTCATGCCCCTATCAGACCCATATCACCCTTTCCATGTTGGATATACCACGGATGACATGCTTAACTCATTACAGTTATAGCAGGACGCGTTGAGCCGACGTGTCCAGGAGCTAGAGAGGATTCCACGTCCTACTCCGTGTCATTGTCAGTCTCCTTTTTCTACACCACCAGCTCCTCTTCCACTACACCCGGATTCTGATGTCCGCTTCCTTACTCCAGAGCAGCAGATTGCTTACTTGCTACGCGTTGTCCACACACTTGAGGATGATTGGGTGCTTATGCGCCGTTTGCTTTTCTCTTTTCCTCCTCCTCCTCCTCCGCCATCAGCGTAGCTATATTTTTGGTTTGGTGCAGGTAGACTGTTTTGGTGAGAGAGTCGCAATTGGGCCAACATATGAAGACTTTTGGAAGACCACATTTTTTTATATGATTTGTGTAGACTGACTTGTATTTTGGGGTGATGTAACCCTATGATCTTTTTTTGATGTATGATGTACTGTGAAACATGTAAAACTATATTGTGGTCATGATTAAATGAAAGCTCAACGGCAATGTTCTCACTACATGCATTGTTGAATTATTTGTTTTATATTATAACATGGGATGTTATGTGTTATGAGGTTGATGGATGTTATTATATACGCATATTACTTACTTACCATACTTACTGTGACCTGACCGATATGATCTTCTTTTAGAAGATGCCTCCACGATGAGACACACGCTTGCCTACTACTGAGGTAGAGTTACAAGAACGTATTTCAAAAGCAATAGCTGATTATGAGGCCTCGCGTGCCGAAACAAGCAGGAATAACTCAAACAACAACAACAACAATCCACCAAATGGTAATGTCCAAGTTGCTTGAGACACATTGCGTTACATTTGGATACCTCTTACACATCCACTAATACTTCATGTAAATGTTATTGCCTGTACAGGCTGTACTTACAAACAATTCCTGGATTGTAAGCCCCTGAACTACGATGGCACTGGAGGTGTTGTTGCCTTTGTCAGATGGACCAAAAAGACGGATTCTGTAATAAGGATGAGAAAGTATGCTCCTGAAAACCAAGTTACTTACGTCCCAGGACTCTTTCTTGATGGTGCTTTATCATGGTGGAACTTACAAGTTCAAACCTTAGGAGAGGCGGCGGCGTATGCACTGACATGGGCTGAGCTGAAGGAGCTCGTGAGGAAGAAATATTGTTCACGGGCAGAGATACAGAAGCTGGAGACGGAATTCTGGAACCTAAAAATGGATGGGCCAAAAATTGTTGAATATGTCCAAAGGTTCCACGACTTGTCACGTGTTGTGCCATATAAGGTTGATCCTGAATTTAAACGCATTGAGCGTTTCATCTGGGGATTGGCACCCCAGATCATGAGCATGGTAACGATGTCGAAGCCTCCGACAATTACCGAAGCCATTGATCTCAGCGTGGCACTTACGGAAGAAGCCATCAGATTGGACAAGTTTTCCATTTCTGAGCCGAAAAAGAAAGAAACTCATGTTGAATCTTCAGGGGAGAACAAGAGGAAATTCTCCAACTTTAAAACGAGTACCGGCAGTGCCAACAAGAGGAAGGATGTGAACCGACCAGCTGAAAATAAGCATGGTGCTGAAGCCAAAGGGAAAGGATACATGGGCACTCTGCCCAAGTGCGAATTATGCCAGTTTCATCATGTTGGCCGGTGCAGACTTAGCAAATGTGAATCCTGTGGAAGGATGGGTCACTTAAATGACACTTGTTGGGTTGGTACTAGCTGTGGTGGCCAAAGAGGATTTGGTAACAACAACCGTGGAGGTAACGAGAATGGGAACCGCAACGGCGGAAATGGTAATCGCGGTAACTTCGGGAATCAAGCAGGAAATGGTAACCGCAATCAAAACAACAATCAAGGCGGTAATGACGATGGTAACGGTTGAGGACCGGGATGATTTAACTGCGGAGACGTCGGGCACTTCAAGCGTGAATGCCCAAAACTCAATCAAGCTCGTGGAAGAGTATTCAACATTTGAGCGAGGGAAGCACGCCAAGACCCGAATGTTGTCACTGGTATCGTTAGAATTTAAGAAAATGCTTGGGTTAACTGCTAGTAAGTTAGATATTCCTTACTTAATTGAACTGGCTAATGGAAAGCTAGTTGAAACAAATGAAGTCATCAGAGGATGCGTGATCGAATTGGGAGAGCACGAGTTTACCCTGGATTTACTGCCAGTTGATTTGGGAAGCTTCGACGTGGTAGTAGGGATGGATTGGTTGTCAAGCAACAAAGCCGAAATTATATGTCACGAGAAAACCATTCGCATTCCAATGGCGAATGGAGAAACAATTGTGGTACACGAAGAGAAGCGTGATATGCCCTTAAGGATCATTAGCTGTCTAAACGCTAGAAAATGTTTAAAGAAGGGATGTATTGCCTTCTTGGCACACATCATAGATAAGGAAGCCGCTGAGCCGAAACTAAAAGATATTCCAGTCGTTAAGGAGTATCCTGAAGTCTTTCCAGAAGACTTGCCAGGATTGCCGCCACAAAGACAAGTCGAGTTCCATATTGACTTAGTTCTAGGCGCCGCGCATGTGGCTAAGGCACCTTATAGACTTGCACCTTCGGAAATGCAGGAGTTCTCAATGCAACTTCAAGAGTTGTTAGACAAGGGATTCATCAGGCCAAGCTTCTCGCCTTGGGGAGCTCCAGTTTTGTTCGTTAAGAAGAAGGATGGTAGTTTCCACATGTGTATTGACTACCGGGAGCTGAACAAGTTGACAATTAAGAACAGATATCCTTTGCCAAGGATTGACGACCTGTTCGATCAGTTACAAGGTTCAAGTTTCTACTCAAAGATCGACCTTCGATCGGGTTATCACCAGTTGAGGATTCAAGAAGAAAGTATTCCAAAGACGGCCTTTAGGACTCGATATGGACATTACAAGTTCCTGCTTATGCCGTTCGGGTTGACAAACGCACCAGCGGTATTCATGGATTTAATGAACACAGTCTGCAAGCCCTGCCTTGATAAGTTTGTGATCGTGTTCATTGACGACATCCTGATCTACTCAAAAACAAAAGAAGAACATGAGCATCATCTAAGAGCCATCTTAGAGCTGCTTAAAAAGGAGAAGTTATACGCGGAGTTCTCGAAGTGCGAGTTCTGGTTACGCGAAGTTCAGTTTCTTGGTCATGTGGTTAATGGGAATGGAATTCATGTGGATCCCACAAAGATCGAAGCAATCAAGAATTGGGAGACTCCAAAAGCGCCAACTGAGATTCGACAATTCTTGGGTTTGGCTGGGTATTATCGCAGATTCATTGAGGTTTTCTTGAAAATCGCTCTCTCACGCAGAAAGACAAGAAGTTTGATTGGTGAGACAAACAAGAAGAGGCATTTCAGTTATTGAAAAACAAACTTTGCGACGCACCAATCTTGTCTCTACCCGAAGGCACGGATGACTTCGTGGTATATTGTGATGCCTCGCGTCAAGGTTTAGGCTGCGTGCTGATGCAGCGACAAAAAGTTACAGCATATGCCTCACGCCAGCTGAGGGTCCACGAGAAGAATTATACCGCGCATGATTTGGAATTAGGTGCGGTGGTATTTGCTTTGTAAATCTGGCGACATTACTTGTATGGCACGCAGTGCACAATCTTCACTGATCACAAGAGCCTGCAACATATCTTCGATCAAAAAGAGCTTAACATGAGGCAAAGACACTGGGTTGAATTGTTGAACGACTGTGATTGCGAGATCAAGTATGTCACACCCCGACCGCGTAAAACAACAAATCACGGTGGAATTTTCGGGGAGTGTTGTAACAGAATCATTGTTTCAAAACACACGGAAATTTGAGGTTTCGTTTTATTAAACATTAGATATTTACATCGTCTGTAAATCTAAATAAACAAGTTTATTAAGTTACTAAGGCCTCGTCTAGTCCTATGTGAGTATGCATCCTAGCAATCAACATCATTCAACAACACCTGAAACATATGTGAAAACAAAGTCAGCAAAGAAATGCTGGCGAGTACATAGGGTTTTCAGAGTGTCGAATTCATGGCTAGTTTACATGTTGCAATACTCAATTAAAAACCTTGTTTTGAAAAGTATTGTATTGCGGCATAACTAACCAACTCAAATCAAGTTGGTTATAGTGTATAAAATCTCGTAGCCATGATTCTTAACCCAAAAAATTTATTTAATAAAACCTCGTTAATAAAACTCGTATAGTTTATATCGTTTCGAAAACCTCGTTTGTGTGACATCGCTTCCAATTGTTTACCCAAGTGAACTAAATAACGCCACGGTATGTAATATAGTGAAAACATATATATATAGGAAGTACCAGCGGCGTATCCACCATGCTTTCATCACATTACACCTGTCCCGTTATCTAAACACTAACCGAAAACCAATCGTTTGCCCAAATCGTTTAATTCGTTAAACATCGCTTTAGTCGTTTAAATCATTCTCGTTTTAGATTGTGAAACTACTTTTGATTGTCTCGCTAATAACATTCAAACCTTTGTGACTCGACTATCTCGCCTATCGCTTCTCGCATTAATAAACCACCAAAGGGTAAATTAACAATCATCAGATTCAGTCGTTACCCACCTAACCCACACATAACCATGGGTCCGGTCTGATAACGGGATTTGTCGGATCCTATGGTACCATAACCTAATACTGGTCGGCTTGATCAATGCTAATGAATGTCATTCGTTATGTAACTACCACCAACAAGTTTGTTCACATTATCGAAATCGTTATTAGTTTTGTATAAACCATCTCAATCGTTTTGAAACCATCGTTAGAATATTGAAATCCTTTTGATACATATGAATCACCCCAAAACAATCAAAAATAGTAAACAGAGGGGATCTATGTACTCACCTTTGGGTGCGTTTTTATACGTTACACAATCCCTCAATTTATTCGACCTGAGTTATATAAGAATGATTTAATAATAAAAAACCCACGAAAATACCGAAGTTTCTCCGATACTTAGAATTTTCACATAACTTTGAGTTTTCTCGAACCGAAGTTTCTCCGATACTTAGAATTTTCACATAACTTTGAGTTTTCTCGAAAAGTTATTATCTTTAATTATTTTGGTGTATTTGTATATATGTACTCGAGGGTAACACACATAATCTTGTCAACACTAACAAATGATCATACAAATATTGCAAAACACATAGCACATTGTAACACATAAAATAACCCATGAACAACCCATTCTAGTGTATGTTGGAAAACACTTATTTTAGCGATTCGGTAACATTTTTGAGCGTCGGAAGTCACGTATGACTAACCAAAAACCAAGTAAACTTAATATAATTTAAAATACTTATTTTTATACCAAATATATCAGTTTGGTTACTGATCTAAAACAGTTTTGTAAAAATACTCCGAAAAGGCAATTTTGACCGTTTTACCGCATAGTTTTGCATCAAATGTTACCCGAACCATCCCAAATCGAAATGACTTGAAATTTTAACACAAGCCATGTTATTTACTGAATAAAATAATGGTTATACTCATGATAGTGCAGGTCTTAAACAAAGCATATAAGTCATGCAAATTTCACATAATTTACCACTTTTTAAGCTATATGTACAACATGCAAAGCTATCAATCCTATGTCAAAGTTTCATGCCATTATAATACATCAAATAAATGTTATTTTTGTGTTTATAACCAGATCTAAAACAGTTTTTGTCATTTAACCATTTTTCATCATCTCTTGAGCTTTAAATCATCATATTTTCGCATGTACAAGTGCCTAAAGCATACTATCATAACATCATCATTTTATGTTAATCTAAATGCACCAAATATGTGATATATTCAGGTCTATTTGCTGATGTACTAGGTCATTTAACATAACATACACAATTCACTAAACACTTGCATTTTAACTATCATTCGAGAACATGTAACAACTTAAACAAGTACTTATCAAGAACCAAACTCAAACTCAAAAACTCATATACACACATATATCTGTACGGTTATATACATATATATTTACACCACCATTTTCATTTGTAACAAGACCCATTTCATTTAGATTTCAAGTTTAGCGAAAAATCCGAGATTCAAGAGAAACTTCAAATCATCAAGAACAACCAAGAATCTAAAGTATGATTTAAACATAAATTTTATACCTTCAAGATTCAAGTAGGTTGTGGGATGAGATTTTGATGATAGGAAACTTGAAATCACTTGAATGCACCTTGGAAACACCTTTGGATCTTCACCCAAACTTGAAAGCAACTTGGATTCAACTTGAACCTCACAAGAACACTTGAAATTTCGAAATGGAGGTTGGGAGGAGGAGTGTTGGCCGAAACTTATTATGGGAGGTGGAGTTTGTTGTTGTTTGATGGATTTCTTGAAATTCCACTAAGCCCTTCTTCCAATGCTTAGCATGCTCCAACATGTTCAGGAATCTCACTAACTCCAAGAGTATGTGACATGGGGAAATAGGAAAGGTTTGGAAGGAATCTTTGGGTGACTACATAGGGCCATGAGTTTGAGATGCGGGGGGGGGGGGGTTAAATGAAAGTTATTTGGTAATTAGGTGATTAGTTAGGGGGTGCTATGTGTAAGTGTGAGTATTGGAAGGGGTGTGCATGATCACACTTCTCCAAGGAATCAAATAGAATATTGCAAAGATCTAGAGAATATTTTGGAGGTGTCACCCCCATGTGACCGTGAATGCATATGGGGAGGGGGGTCCATGTACAACTTTTTATATAAGTATGCTATAGATGTAGGCTAAAACGGGTGTTTAACTGGATACCGGGTATTTTATCTAGCGTTTAAATCCCGGTTTATGGCGTTCTAAATTATTTTTATTATACTATAAAAATAAACTCGCCAAGATATTACTGAAATAAATTTTAGTTGCCAAGACTGGCTGCGTTGTCTGCGTTTTGTTGTAGAAGCATTGTGTCGCGCAGAAACACACGGTACGCGCTTACACTTGAAAAATAACGTTTTTTGGCGTTTTAATTTATTTTTCAACATGGACCTGATTAAAAATAAATTTTTAATCATAACAGAATATTTTTGGGTTTTAAATATTATCCGGGCGGTCACCAGTGTTCGTTTCGCAGTTTTGTCGTAAAAAGCTCTTTAGTCCAAATAAACGTGTTTTTGCCATACCGAATCCTTTGAAACTTATTTCAAAGTTATGTAAAGGATATTTAGGGTATGTTTAGCTTACGTCACAGTTCCGGAGCGTACGTCACGTTAAACTGATTGCGTTTGTGCACCAGTTTGCGTATAACCTTCCAGAAAGTGATTTAAAGCTTGAGATCGGAATCGAATCAAATTGTAAAATCATTGAACACAATTGCACATATAATAACACCAAAACACATATAATAACACCAAAACACATATAATAACACCAAAGCACATTGTTTTATTGATAACTGACATTGTTTTACATTATACGATGATCACAGAACACAGTTGTCACAGTCTCCCCTACTTTAGGAAATTTCGTCCCGAAATTTTATTTAGAGGAAACTTGTGAAAACAAATGTGGATATTTTGCCTTCATTTGGTCCTTACGTTCCCAAGTAAACTCGGGGCCATGTTTGGATTCCCAGCGAACTTTGACCAAATGAATCCGTTTGTTCTTCAATTGTTTGTATGTACGGTCCACTATCTCCACAGGTTTCTCGACAAAGTGCATCGTTTCATCAATTTGAATCTCGTCGAGAGGAATGTGAAGATCAGAATCAGCTAAATACTTTCGCAAATTGGACACGTGAAAAGTCGGATGAACATTTCCAAGCTCTGGAGGTAGCTCTAGTCGATTGGCAACCTTTCCAATTCTTTCAACAATCTTAAATGGTCCAACATATCGTGGTGCAAGTTTTCCTTTCTTTCCAAATATCACCACTCCATTCCAAGGTGACACCTTGAATATGACACGGTCTCCAATTTGAAATTCCATGGGCTTGCGTCCCAAATCTGCATAACTCTTTTGACGGCTTCTAGCGGTCACAAGATTATCACGGATTTGCTTGATTTTGTCTGTTGTTTCCAGAATGAGCTCAGGTCCAGTAAGCTGAGCTTCACCGATCTCATTCCAACACACAGGTGAACGGCATTTTCGACCGTAGAGAGCTTCGAATGGTGCCATATTAATACTAGCATGATAATTGTTGTTGTAAGAGAACTCAATCAGTGGAAGATGAGAATCCCAATTACCACCAAAGTCTATCACGCATGCTCTAAGCATATCCTCCAAAGTTTGAATCGTTCTCTCAGATTGACTATCTGTTTGGGGATGATAAGCAGCGCTTAGATTCAGTTGAGTTCCCAACGCAGATTGCATGGTCTTCCAGAAATGAGATGAAAACCGAGCATCACGATCGGAAATGATATCTAAAGGAACACCGTGTCGTGATACAATCTCGTCTACATAGATCTTGGCAAGCTTTTCAGCAGAGAAACCCTCGCGGATTGGTAAGAAGTGAGCAAATTTCGTTAAACGATCAACTACAACCCAAATAGCATCGTGACCTTTAGACGTACGCGGTAACTTAGTAATGAGATACATGGCAATGTTTTTCCATTTCCAAACCGGTATCTCTGGTTTTACAAGCAAACCAAAAGGTCGTTGATGTTTGGCCTTGACTTTGAGACAAGTTAGGCATTTCGATACATACAAGGCAACATACTTCTTCATACCAGGCCACCAGAACTGAGTACGAAGATCCTTGTACATTTTATCAGCACCAGGATGGATAGAATATCGAGACTTATGAGATTCGTCCATTACCAAAGTGCGAAGATCATCTTGATTCGTAACCCACAAACGATCCTGGAAATATAGCAAACCATCGTCTTTCCTTTCGAGTTTAAGCTCAAGTTGAAGTGGTAGCTCATTTTTCAATAAGCCTTTGATCACACAAGATCGTTGAGCTTGCAGGACACGAGATTGAATATCAAATAAAGTTCGAACAGAATGAAGCTTGACTCGTTCCTTTCGACTAAGCGCATCGGCTACGACATTCGCCTTACCAGGATGGTAGCGGAGCTCGCAATCATAATTGTTTAAGAGTTCAACCCAACGTCGTTGCCTCATGTTCAGCTCTTTCTGATTGAGAATATGCTGGAGACTTTTGTGGTCTGTGAAAACCACACACTTCGTTCCATAGAGGTAGTGTCTCCAGATTTTAAGCGCAAAAACCACAGCTCCTAACTTAAGATCATGAGTCGTATAGTTCTTCTCGTGAATTTTCAGCTGTCTAGACACGTAAGCTATGACTTTATCTCGTTGCATAAGAACGCAACCAAGCCCTAGATTCGACGCGTCACAATAGACAACAAAATCATCGTTTCCCTCAGGTAGAGATAGAACAGGAGCATCACAAAGCTTCCATTTCAGCGTTTGGAACGCTTCTTCTTGCTTGGGTCCCCACTCAAAAGGCTTATTTTTCTGAGTCAAAGCAGTGAGTGGAACCGCGATCTTCGAGAAATTAGAAATAAACCGTCGATAATAACCAGCTAGACCAAGAACAAACTTCTATAGGTGTCGTCGGTGTATTCCAATCCTTAATTGCAACAATCTTGGATGGATCTACATGAATACCCTGCTCATTGACAATATGACCTAAGAACTGAACTTCTTTAAGCTAGAATTCACACTTGGAGAATTTAGCAAAAAGTTGTTCCTTCTTTAGGAGTTCCAATGTCAAACGAAGGTGTTGCTCGTGATCGGCTCGAGACTTCGAATAAATGATAATATCATCGATAAACACAATGATGAACTTATCTAAATAAGGTTTACATACCCTATTCATTAAGTCCATGAAGATAGCTGGGGCATTCGTCAAACCAAAAGGCATGACAGTGAACTCGTAATGCCCATATCCTGTACAGAAAGCAGTTTTGGGAATATATTCTTCGAGAACACGAAGTTGATGATACCCAGAACGCAGATCGATCTTGGAAAAACATGAAGCACCTTGCAACTGGTCGAAGAGATCATCAATTCTAGGTAGGGGATATCGATTCTTGATGGTAAGCTTATTAAGCTCACGATAATCGATACACATTCGAAAAGATCCATCTTTCTTTTTCACAAAGAGGACTGGAGCTCCCCAAGGCGAAAAGCTTGGACGGATGAATCCTTTATCAGACAATTCTTGAAGCTGTTTCAATAACTCTTGCATCTCCGAAGGTGCAAGATGATAAGGTGCTTTCGCAATCGGGTTGGCATTGGGTACAAGGTCAATACGAAACTCGACTTGACGAACTGGAGGCAAACCAGGCAGTTCATCAGGAAACACCTCTGGATAATCCCGAAGAATCGGAATATCCTGAATACTCTTGCTCTTGCCTTTCTCCTCGGTGACATGTGCCAGGAAAGCAACATATCCTTTTCGCAAATATCTTTGGCCTTTGTACACGACATAAGCTTCAATCCACCAGATGGTTTTTCGCCACGAACTTCCAGAACATCGCCAGACGGAAGAGGAATACATACAATCTTATTGAAACAAACCACCTCAGCATGATGTTTCGTTAATCAATCCATCCTTATGATAATGTCAAAACTCCCAAGTTGCATCAGTGTGTGGTCAAAAGGAAAAAAAAGGTGATTATCAAAGTTAAATTGACAGTCGCAAATAACATAATTGAGTACAAAAAGTAACTTTGATAGATAAGGGTTTCCTTAGTTATCTAACCAAAGAATTAAAGTGATTACTCAGATTGCCAATTTCGTTTCTTAGAATGAAACGAGCACTTAGCATCTTCGAGGAAATCATGAGCGATCATATGAACAAGAGAACTACAAATACGGTTCTTTTGGTGTAGGTATCATAGGGTATGCCATACACACATGCAACTATATTTGTACATCGGAATTGCAAATAAAGATTTATTTATAAACAAAAATCGATTGTTTCCGAGTTCAAAGGAAAACACTAGAAACATAAACATAAGATTCGGATTATTCAAAGCAGCAGCTTCTTCTAATCGGCCAAATGCTCATCCATGGGTCGGATTTGCATTGACAAAATTTGGGCATTTGTTCCTGAAATGATCCATTTCGCCACAGTTGTAGCAAGTACCAGGCGGAATACGAGCTCGTGTTGGGTTTGCTTGAACAGCAGTAGGATCTGCAACAGTTTTATTCTGGATCGCAAAACGGCATGTTTTGACCAAATGTCCCCATCGTGCACAGTGGGTACATTTGAAACATGGTGTTTGATCCGGATGATGACCATTGCATTGATTGCACAAGGGAGCAGTTCCCAAGTACGGCTTCTTGGCTGGTGGTGCTGCCACCTGGCTAGGTTCTGCTTGTTTTGGTGCAACAGCTACGGGATCCTTTGAAGCTTTACGCTTCTTTGACTTTTTCGAAGGCTCGGCTTTTGCTTCCTTTGATGCTTCTTGGGTGGCTTCATTATTGAGACGAGACATGGCGACAGCTAATTCAACAGTCTTCAGGATTACTTCGCCTATCCGCTGGGCAAATTTGGCAGTTTGCTCAGACATTTGAATGTCGTTGTGATGATGAGACATTCTAGAGGAAGTGAAAGACATAGGAGAAAACAAGTGAAATGTTATCGGATAAATAAAACAGAACAACAACGCATAAAAGGTGCGATCATTTGTTTGTTACTTAAGGCAAACAAACATGACGGTGGTTAATCAAAGTAAACGGGTCATATTAATGTATCGCCGAAGGCATGCTCGCCTATAAGTGAACACTCATCCCAAGAGTTCCCAGGTAAGAGTGACTGGTCCGATACTGCGGATTTGTACGAACACTCTAGCGTTAGACAGAAAACTCAGGGTACAGGCATTCACTCTTCCAGTTCGCACGTGTTCACATTATAAGACCCAAACTTTGACGAAATTTGAAAACTTAAAGGGTTCAAAACCTTACAATAAATCATCCTAGAACAGATGATTGGTTTTCAAAGCGGATTCGAAATTTGTGTTCTTGTTGTGGTTATCACCTAAGGATAGGTGATGGTATTGTTTTAAGATCTAAACACAAGAAAACTCGCGTTAGGGTCCTAGGAAGGTTATAGACTAGGTCAAAGTATTACTAATAACCTAATTCCCTATAACCATGAGCTCTGATACCAACTTTTCTGTCACACCCCGACCACGTAAAACAACAAATCGCGGCGGAATTGTCGGGGAGTGTTGTAACAGAATCATTGTTTCAAAACACACGGAAATTTTAGGTTTCGTTTTATTAAACATTAGATATTTACATCGTCTGGAAATCTAAATAAACAAGTTTATTAAGTTACTAAGGCCTCGTCCAGTCCTATGTGAGTATGCATCCTAGCAATCAACATCATTCAACAACACCTGAAACATATGTGAAAACAAAGTCAGCAAAGAAATGCTGGCGAGTACATAGGGATTTGAGAGTGTCGGATTCATGGCTAGTTTACATGTTGCAATACTCAATTAAAAACCTTGTTTTGTAAAGTATTGTATTGCGGCATAACTAACCAACTTAAATCAAGTTGGTTATAGTGTATAAAATCTCGTAGCCATGATTCTTAACCCAAAACATTTATTTAATAAAACCTCGTTAATAAAACTCGTATAGTTTATATCGTTTCGAAAACCTCGTTTGTGTGACATCGCTTCCAATTGTTTACCCAAGTGAACTAAATAACGCCACGGTATGTAATATAGTGAAAACATATATATATATATATATATATATATAGGAAGTACCAGCGGCGTATCCACCATGCTTTCATCACATTACACCCGTCCCGTTATCTAAACGCTAACCGAAAACCAATCGTTTGCCCAAATCGTTTAATTCGTTAAACATCGCTTTAGTCGTTTAAATCATTCTCGTTTTAGATTGTGAAACTACTTTTGATTGTCTCGCTAATAACATTCAAACCTTTGTGACTCGACTATCTCGCCTATCGCTTCTCGCATTAATAAACCACCAAAGGGTAAATTAACAATCATCAGATTCAGTCGTTACCCACCTAACCCACACATAACCATGGGTCCGGTCTGATAACGGGATTTGTCGGATCCTATGGTACCATAACCTAATACTGGTCGGCTTGATCAATGCTAATGAATGTCATTCGTTATGTAACTACCACCAACAAGTTTGTTCACATTATTGAAATCGTTATTAGTTTTGTATAAACCATCTCAATCGTTTTGAAACCATCGTTAGAATATTGAAATCCTTTTGGTAATTAGGTGATTAGTTAGGGGGTGCTATGTGTAAGTGTGAGTATTGGAAGGGGTGTATGCATGATCAGACTTCTCCAAGGAATCAAATAGAATATTGCAAAGATCTAGAGAATATTTTGGAGGTGTCACCCCCATGTGACCGTGAATGCATACGGGGAGGGGGTCCATGTGCAACTTTTTATATAAGTATGCTATAGATGTAGGCTAAAACGGGTGTTTAACTGGATACCGGGTATTTTATCTAGCGTTTAAATCCAGGTTTATGGCGTTCTAAATTATTTTTATTATACTATAAAAATAAACTCGCCAAAATATTACTGAAATAAATTTCAGTTGCCAAGACTGGCTGCGTTGTCTGCGTTTTGCTGTAGAAGCATTGTGTCGCGCAGAAACACACGGTACGCGCTTATATTGAAAAATAGCGTTTTTTGGCGTTTTAATTTATTTTTCAACAATCATAACAGAATATTTTTGGGTTTTAAATATTATCCGGGCGGTCACCAGTGTTCGTTTCGCAGTTTTGTCGTAAAAAGCTATTTAGTCCAAATAAACATGTTTTTGCCATACCGAATCCTTCGAAACTTATTTCTAAGTTATGTAAAGGATATTTAGGGTATGTTTAGCTTATGTCACAGTTCCGGAGTGTACTTCGCGTTAAACTGATTGCGTTTATGCACCAGTTTGCGTATAACCTTCCAGAAAGGGATTTAAAGCTTGAGATCGGAATCGAATCAAATTGTAAAATCATTGAACACAATTGCACATATAATAACACCAAAACACATATAATAACACCAAAACACATATAATAACACCAAAGCACATTGTTTTATTGATAACTGACATTGTTTTACATTATACGATGATCACAGAACACAGTTGTCACAAAGTATCACCCGGGGAAGGCGAATGTAGTCGCCGATGCCTTAAGTCGGAAGGAAAGGATTAAGTCATAAGGGTTAGGGCTTTGGAAATGATCGTTCAAACAGACCTCACATTGCGCATTCGTGCTGCGCATAGGGAAGCTCTTAGAAGGGAAAATCTTGAGAATGAGTATCTCCGAGGGATGGAGAATCAATTGGTACCAAAGGAGGATGGAACATTGTGTTTCTTGGGAAGAATTTGGGTTCCCCTCTTTGGTTGATTGAGAGAAGTTATTTTTTACGAAGCTCACAAGTCACGGTACTCGATCCATCCAGGATTGGATAAGATGTACCAAGATCTATAGGATTTTTATTGGTGGCCAAGAATGAAGGGCGATGTTGCAATATATGTTGGCAAATGTTTGACTTGCGCCAAGGTTAAGGCCGAATACCAGAAGCCTTCAGGTCTCTTGCAACAACCAGAAGTACCTCAATGGAAATGGGAACAGATTTCCATGGATTTTATAACAAAATTGCCAAGACCGCCTAGAGGTCATGATACGATCTGGGTAATTGTAGACCGCTTAACGAAATCAGCACACTTTTTGCCGATCAAGGAAAAAGACAACACGAGCAAACTTGCTGAGATATATCTGAGAGAGATTGTTACACGACGTGGAGTGCCTCTCTCAATCATCTCTGATAGAGATGGAAGTTTCGTGTCAAGGATTTGGCAATCCTTTCAAGAAGCCTTTGGTTCTCAGTTGTATCTGAGTACTGCTTTTCACCCGCAAATAGACGGACAGAGTGAGCGAACGATTCAAACATTAGAAGACATGCTGCGAGCTTGCGTAATGGATTTAGGTGGAAGTTGGGACACTCACCTACCATTGGTCGAATTTTCATACAATAACAGTTATTATACAAGCATTCAAGCCGCACCGTTCGAAGCTCTCTATGGGCGTAAGTGTCAATCACCCCTATGCTGGGCAGACGCGGGTGATAGACAGCTTGTTGGCCCAGAATTGGTCCAGGAAATGACAGACAAGATTTTGCATATCCGAGAACGCATCAAAGCGGCTCGTGATCGACAAAAGTGTTATGCGGACCGTAGAAGAAAACCTCTGAAATTTGAGGTGGAAATATGGTATTGTTGAAGGTTTCACCCTGGAAGGGTGTGGCACGCTTTGGGAAATGCGGGAAGTTGAATCCCAGATACATTGGTCCATTCAGAATCCTGGAATGGATTGGTCTCGTAGCCTACAAGTTGGATTTACCTGCTGAACTAAACGGCGTTCATGATACATTTCATGTATCAAACTTGAAAAAGAGTCCAACTCAGGAAACCGTGGTCATTCCTACCGACGAAATTCATGTTCACGACACACTCCACTTTATTGAAGAACCAGTTGAGGTTATGGATTGGAAGGTTAACAAAACACGCAGGAGTAGTGTCAAGCTAGTCAAGGTTCGTTGGAATGCACGGCATGGCCCTGAATTCACTTGGGAACGTGAGGATCGTATGAAGGCCAAGTACCCACATTTATTCCCCAAGACGCCTGCAACTAGAAGCAGAACCTAAAATTTCGGGACGAAATTTTCTTAACGGGGGGAGAATGTGACAACCCTCACAATTACAGGTACCCGTACAATTAATTAATTTTAATTATGTGCTTAATGACCGTGCTTGATTACAACTTACAACTTGAACTGCTTTATGATTTTTGTATCATACATACATATGCATCACATTTCATACCGTCAATCCATTTATTATATACAAACAATAATGACATACTTGATGCACAAAGCACAGTTTGCACACTGAACGGATAATTCGGAAACATGCTGACAATGCCAGCAAATAGACAGACAGTGTTTTTAAGGCCCAGTATGGGTCAGGGACATGGTACTACACTAGTATGGAGTGTAGGGAAGTGAGGACCATAAAACTGCGTCACTAGGTGATAGTTAAAGTGCCGGGAAGTGCCTAAAACACACTTTAAGTGCAGAATTCTGCATTTTCAGCAAAAATTCGGCATTGTAACATACTAGTAAGGTGCAAAAATATGGCAGAATGGTCCTGTATGCTTTCCTAAGTGCCGGGAATTAATTGTGTTACAAAAATATATATAAAAGACACTTTACGGAATAATTAAACACTTTAACGGAACGGTATCTAACCGAACAACCAGACGTTACCCAGAACACTAAATTTTTGTCAAATACGTTGTTTAATTATTTCTTGGCTTGTCATGATCCCCGTACACCATAACACCCCCTAAATATCAACTAAATAACATATATAAGTATACACTTGGATTTCAACTTATGCTTACCCATTACCACCAAAAATTTACATCTAACCCCCCCCCATACCCGATTTCGGTCACCCAAGGGGACCCACAAAAATCTTCACCATACTTCACATCTTGCTCCTAGATTTAATCCTAATTTAATATTAGATTGTTGCTTGTTGAGGTTGCCAAAAATATGTGAGGAAAGGATTATAAGTATGGCTCCAAGATCATAACATCACTTCCATATATTCACACCACTCCTTCACTCTCTTCTCTCTCCCTCTCGGCCACACATAACTGCCACCACCTCCACCATATCAACATCATCTTCTTCCATTTACAAGCTTCATTCAAGACTAGAAGGTGATTCAAGGAAGCTTGCAACTTGTAGATCATCAAGGAGCTTCATTTCTTGCTTTTCACCATCATTTTCTTCATCTTTTTCACTAGATATCATCCCTAGCCTTTGTGCTAGTAGTAAGTTCTTGTTTAACTCATGTTCATCTTGTTTTTATGGTTAAAAGTTGTAGTATGATAATTATGTTTAAAACACAAAAGAACAAGAACTAAGAAGATGAACATAAAGCTTTACATAAAGTTTACATGAAGATGGAATGTTGTTAGTAGGATGATGTAGTGATTATGTTGTTAATTGCTTGATGATTCTTGGTTATGTGATGATAATCACCATATGGAGCTTGTTAAATGATGTTTAGAAACATGATTTAACAAGACTAAGAAGATGATTATGTGAAACATAAAATAATCATCTTCTAGTTAAATATGAACTTGATGGAAATGCTTTTTTAGAAATATAAGTGAACAAAGTAAGTTGAGGATCATGTAGATCCAAGAGTTACAAAAGACTTTTCTAAATAAACCAAGTTCAAGAACCGGCTTTTAGAAAATCATGACTTGTACATACACTTGCACCATGTTTGGAAATAAAATAAGTGTAGAAACCTTTTATTTACACGAAGAGTTCAAAAGTGTTATTTTTGTAAAAATTATTTACAAATTGTAAACACTAAACTTTCATGAGAAAATGATTTTTAAAGAAATAATTACGCTTTGGAAGGTAACTAAGTCCACTAAACGCTTTACTAAGTTACTACGCATTTTTGTAATATATCAAGTTCATGATTAATATGTAACGCATGTAGTTTTTGCTCTCGGTGATGTAGAGTTGTTTAAAAGATAATTGTTGATAATTATTGTGATTGTTTTGAAAAGAAAATGATATGCTTATTAGCATGGAAGCCTCCATTTACAAAGGAAACTCTGGCGAAATTTCCTAAAAATTTCAATACTTAGAAATTATTTTCTAAAGAATGTTTGCAAATATGTTTTAAACATTGTCTTTCAAAATAAACTTCGCCATAAGTTTTGTTACAAAATTTCAAAGCATCGGAGGTTGGTTTTCGTAAATAAAAGCGGACAAATATATATTTAGAATATATATCTTATACTAAAACGCTTGTGTGAATATTTGCATAATTTGGGAACTAGTTATATTATTTAGAGAAAAATAATATAACTTAACACAGTACCGCTACTAGTATACTTTGGATGGAAAATATTTTGGATAACGAGAAATATGAAATATCACAAAAATACATGTATAAAATACCCCCATCTGTAACAACTGTGCTTGTAATCACTATGAACAGTTCTGTTATCAATAAAACAATGTTATTTGATCCCAATGTTTGTTTGATTGTGTTTTACATTTTTCATGTTTTGACTTTTATGTAATTTCAAACTCTACATCGCTTTCTGGAGAGTTATACGCAAACTAGTGCGTAAACGTACTCAGTTTAATGCGAGAAATACTCCGGAACATCAACATATACTCAACATACCTTAAATAACCTTTACATAACTTAGAAATAAGTTTTGAAGGCTTTGGTATGGCAAAAACAAGTTAATTCGCTTACAGGGACTAAATATGACAAACTGCGAAAGTATGTCAATTTGAACTGTAACGAACATTCCGGAACATGACCATAAGTTAAACACACCTTAAATATCCTTTACATATCTTAGAAATAGGCTTTGAGGGGTTCGGTGTGCTAAAATAAACTTTTGGATCATTCAGGGACTAAAAGTGTCAATAAGTGCACAAGTTTGCATTTTCGCGCATAACTTACGTTCTGAATACATCCGGACATCCAAAAATTTATGTAAGCATGAATACATTATATTTTAGTGTTCGCCTTAAGAAAAATCCATTCGTTGCGTCATTTGGATCGTTTTTCGCGCTTGTGCGCATTCCGTCGTAATTAAGCGAACATCGCGTTCGTACGACCAAACGAACCATCATCCGGCATATTTTTGAGTATGTTTTGAGTTCCCTATACTTTAACTTCATTTTGGAGCCTTGAAATGAGGTTAACGGGGTTCAAACGCATCGAAAAAGGCCTTAAACACGTGCAGGGACCATTGCTGCCAATTTTGAAACTTTCTGATTCAGGGGAGGTGCTAGCGTAGCGCGACGCCTATGGGGCTACCTGTCGCGCTACGCGACTGACTATCTAAGCAGATTCAATGTTTTAAACACAAGTTGCAGCCATTTGATCCTCCACCACATGTTCTAAACTTGCTTAGTCACTAGATAAGGATCATATTTAGCTTCCACAACATTGTGACAAGTGTACGGACTAGATCTTTTCCCCTTTTCCAAGAAACGATCCAAACGGTTACCCGAATACTATAAATACCCCACCCCCCTTTGTTCATAATCACTAGAAATTTGATTTGAGAAACTCTAAGTTGAAACATTAGTTTCATACCTGAGATTTTCGAATCGAGTTTAGCATTCGGGGACCCTTCGTAAGTATTCTTTCGTTCTTTTCCTTATTTTTACTGCTTTTCGAGTCAGAAAGTCAAAATTTGTTTGACTTTCAGCGTTGACCAGTAATGGTCAATGCGAAGTTCGGTTGAACTTCGCAACGTGATTGTAATCACGATGGTCATAGTCCCTTGGGACTATGCCTACTGATTACCACGTTGTCTAGGGTCGTAGGGTAGGCGATCTAATAAATCGCCTATACCTTCGAACCCGACCCATTTGGTCGATCATTAGGATCCGACCAAATACATTAGGTGACCATAGTAGGTAGGGAATAACCTTCCGAGGTTATACCCTATGGTCACATCGTTTAAGTAGTTGTATGATAGGTAGTTTATATGCCTTAGGTAAATTACCAGAATACCCTTTTTCATATATAATTGGTAATTAAGCATATGTAACCTAAACCTTTGTCACGTAGCTGATTATGTAACATGTTTAGGCATATAACACTTGTCATAGGACTAGTTAGGCGGTCCGAACGCGTTTCACGCGCACGACACGTTAAAGTAGCATAAGCTTCCTAAACGGGTCGTAATGGGTCGTAAACAATTATGTTAAGTTTCATTTAGCATGTAGGCTTTGTTAAACCAAATGACACGAGTCTCTACACTCGTTTGGTTTACGAAACCTCATTCTATCCAATCATCCGATTAAGGTCCGGTTATTAACATAGTTACCTATATTAGGTGCCGTTTGATTCCGAGATCTCTAGCATTACTTGGTGATTATCTTTAGACATCTGAGCAATCTCAAGTGAGTACATAGACCCCTCTTGTGACACCCCAAGAAAACCAGTAATCTTCGCAAACCTGCTCGGGGAGCCGCGATACGATACAGGTAAACAACGTCACACTACTAGCTTCCTCAGTAACTGCATGCTAAATTTCGGGACGAAATTTCTTTTAAGTTGGGGATAATGTGACAACTCGAATTTCCGACTTTCTTTATTCGCATTTAATGCACGTTGACTTTGACTATTTAGTTGTGATATGATAAAACCTAGTGTGTTTGCATGGTTATGTGTGATTGTATATCATGTGTACTGTTTGTAGAACTTAAACTGTTAAGAACCCGACGAAACACAAGGCTGTTTCGCCATAACCCATTCCGACGAAACAGGCTGTTTCGCCATGAACACTCCGACGAAACAGAAGTCTGTTTCGCCGGCCCAGTAATTCACGAAGCCCAGTTCGGGCCCAGCTTGTTATTTCGGGTTTTAAAACGTGTAACAGCCTCAGTTTCACACATTTTATCATAACAATCGAAACCCTAGAGCCCTTCTCTCCTGTGTGACGGCAGTTGGAGCTTCTTGAAGATATCCTTAGCGATCGATTCGTATTCCTCTTATCTCGGTTAGTCGTGTGTATGTTAATCGGTTTCTTGATTCTATACCATCTCGATTCATGTTTGTGTAAATAATTGATGCGTGTTATTGCTGCGATTCTAGTATGACGGTGATATAGATTTCGATTATGTATGATGTAGTAGGATTTATATAAAATGGTATGAGAAATTTAATACAATCGAGTGCTCGGTTCTGGATATTGTTATTATGCTCTGATTATGAATCCAAGTTAGTATCTTGATAGGGTACAATGATATGATGTTGTATGTTGATATGTTATACACATAAACTAGGGTTTATGCTAGACAATGACTCTGGGATGATTGATTTATGATGATTCGATATGCACATTGACCTTCGTATGATTTCTGTTATTGATGACGGCTGCTAGAAGGATTAGGGTTTATGTGTTATTCGCATCTGCTGTAACTGATGTCTGCGAAACAGACATCCGACGAAACAGGACTCCCGGCGAAACAGAATGTGTTTCGCCAAGAGTCATCGACGAATTAGAATCCTGTTTCGCCAAACAAGGCCACGACGAAACAGAATGTGTTTCGTCAATTTGTGTTTCGCCGAAAGTGTGTTTCGCCAACTTATGTGTTTCGCCATTATGTGTGTTTCGCCGAATAGCTGATCTGTGCAGGAACTTGGGTTAATTCTGTTAAGCATTAACTGGAATATTTAACTGCTGTTAAGTGTAACCATCTTGTATATGATTGTGATTACGTGCTACATGTTTATACGTGAACAAATTGAACACAAACTGATTTCACATACGTGCCTACTTTAGGACGCGATTGATTACTTGTGAGCATACACTTAGCATACCGAGCAAACCAAGGTGAGTTCACACTCTTACCAAGGCATGGGATTCCCCGGTGGGTTGGGAATGGGATTGAATGATTACTTGTACTTACATCATTACTAGACTACTTACCACGGTCCTCGGATTGGGAAGGATGCCTGTGCCAAACTCTACGTAAAGCCTACGTACTGTCCTCGGTTTGGGAAGGACACTAGTGTTTAAACCTACGTAAAGCCTACGTACTGTCCTCGGATTGGGAAGGACACCAGCACTAAACCTACGTAAAACCTACGTACTACCGTCCTCGGATTGGGAAGGACGCCAGCGCTAAACCTACGTACTCGCTACGTACTGTCCTCGGTTGGGAAGGGCACTTACGTAAAACCTACGTAAACTTATACTCACTACTATCCTCGGATTGGGAAGGATACTTATGGATAAAACTAGTCTAGTAACTTACAACATGGGAAGCCCCCACTAATTGAACTTACAACATGGGAAGCCCCCACTAATTGAACTTACAACATGGGAAGCCCCCACTAATTGAACTTACAACATGGGAAGCCCCCACCAATAGAACGTACTATCGGCCCAGTAGAGCCACATGTTACATACGAACTTACTATTACGCATTTACTTTCTGTGAACTCGCTCAACTAGTTGTTGATCCTCTGTTACATGCCTTGCAGGTCGTTAGATACATGGAGCTTGCACAGGAAGGAGCAGGTCGTTGTGGGATACGGATCGTAGACGATATTTGAACTTATAACTTATTTTGGGTTTTCATTATTATGCTTCCGCTACTTAAACAATGTTTGGTTATGAACATCAGTCATGTCAAGATGAATTACCTTTTCCTACTTTTACACTTAAATACTATGTTTGATATGATTGATGGCTTGATCCTGGTCAGTCACGCCTCCAAGCGGTGATACTCCGCGGGTGGATTTTTGGGGGTGTGACAGATTGGTATCAGAGCCATTGGTTATAGAGAACTCGGTTTTAATAAGGGGAAAACGATTTTGTTAAAACCAGACTATAACCAGAACAGTGCTCAACGATCCACAACGATGCTTCGCTCCACGTGCAAGGCTCAACATCATAGGTACTACTATTCATGTTACCTTACATACTTGATAGAATTACATAGAACTTTGCTCGTGGTATGCTCAGATTACAGAACCTACTATATGTTATTGCTTGAGATTACTTGTGTGCTCACTCTCTTCGCACTATTCGCGACCCTCTCACCCACATGTTCTCCTTGATGTCGAGATCATGAGTGGACGCGTTAACCCAACTCAAGCCCAGTTGGCGGCTTCGATCACTGAACAAGTTACTGCAGCACTCGCAGCTGCCCAGGCAGGAGGTGTAACCTGCCATCACCACTTACTCTAGGATCTTTAGATCCTACTCTCGTAACTCAACACTTGTGCTTAATTTTGATTACTCTTACGCACACGACAAGTCAACACGCTCAGCCACCTGTATGCACATACAAGACTTTTATGGACTGTCGTCCTACTACTTTCAGCGACACTGAAGGAGCTGTTGTACTCCTCCATTAGTTCGAGGAACTCGAATCGGTCTTCGAGTGTGTGAATGACCCGAGGCTCGTAAGGTGAAATATGCCACTGATATTCTCGAAGGCACTGCGCAAACTTGGTGGAACGCGCAAGTTACGACACTGGGGCTGGCGGCTGCTATGCCACCCCATGGAATGATTTTAAGGAACCTATCAAACGTGAATACAATAGTTATGATGCCATCCACAAGTTGGAAGTGGAGTCCTTTAACATGAAGATGACGGGGTCGGAGATAGAAGCATGCACGATAACGATCCAACAAACTGACAATTTTGTGTCCAACTATGGTGGATCCTCCCATAAAGAGCTTTGAGCTGTACCTCAAAGGCTTAGTACCAGGAATTCAAAACCATGTGAAGACGGCTAAACTTGCTACTATTCAAGATGTTACCCATCTTGCTCATCGTCTCACAAACCAGGCAGTGGGACAGAACAAGCTGCCTCAACGTATCAGCGATACTACTACCACTACTACTTCAACTACTTCTGCTACCCACAGTAACAATGGATGAAAGTGGGATGGAACCTCTAGCAAGGGTTCGACTACGATTCCGTCCCAGGCACAGCAGTGAAAGGTCGATGACAACTAAAGTCCTGATCAGCAACATTTGGTATTCAAGGGCAGGGAGGATACAAGGGAAACCACCCTAAGCGCAAACGATGTAACCTGCACCACAGCGGGCAGGGCAAACGCAATCATTGTCAAAAAATGCAACAAGCTTGGTCATGGAACCAAAGAGGGTAGAAACTCACGTCCTGCAAACCAGAACCAACAACAACAGCCACAAGATCTATAGAATCGGCGACAACAGCATGGTAACAAGGGATGTTATCAGATGGTGCTGAAAGTCACTTCAAAAGACACTGCCCACGGTTGAACCAGAACCAGAATCAGAACCACAACCAAGGAAACGGGAACTAGCGAAGACAACAACGGGGATAATAACGACGGCAATGGTGCCAGGGGTCGAGTGTTCGTGATTGGTCAGGGTGATACTAGGAATGACCCCAGCGTTGCGATAGGTTCGACATCGTCATTAGTATGGATTGGTTATCCCAACAACAAGCAGAGATCCTATGCAAGGAGAAGATCATCCGCATTCCTCGTGCTGGTTAAGAACCTTTGGTAACTCATAGTAACAAGCTCCTGGAGCAGCACCCATAGCTCGAGCACCTTATCGTTTAGCTCCAAATGAACTGGAAGAACTGTCTAAGCAATTGCAAGAACTTTTGAAAAAGGGTTTCATACGTCCTAGCTCTTCGCCCTGGGGAGCCCCAGTGCTATTTGTAAAGAAGAAGGATGGTACCTTCCGCATGGGTATAGACTACCGCGAACTGAACAAGGTGACTGTGAAGAATCGCTATCCTCTTCCACGCATCGACGATTTATTCGACCAGTTGCAAGGGTCGAGCTATTACTCGAAGATTGATCTAAGGTCGGGATACCATCAACTGAGAGTCCGGGATGAGGACGTCTCCAAAACAGCTTTCAGAACACGCTACGACCATTACGAGTTTTTGGTCATGCCTTTCGGGCTAACGAACGCGCCTGCAGTTTTCATGGATCTTATGAACAGGGTGTGCAAACCTTATCTTGACAAGTTCGTCATTGTTTTCATCGATGACATTCTGATCTACTCGAAGAGTCAGGAGGAACACGAGCATCACTTACGACTTATTTTGGAACTTCTTCGAACGGAACAGCTATACGCCAATTTTTGGGTCTGGCGGGATACTACAGAAGGTTCATCAAAGACTTCTCAAAAATTGCACAGCCGCTTACACTATTGACACAGAAAGGTGTTGTTTATCGTTGGGGTAATACACAGGAAACAGCGTTTCAGCACTTAAAGGATAGACTTTGTAGCGCACCTATCCTCTCATTGCCTAAGGCACCGATGATTTCGTAGTCTACTGCGACGCATCAATCCAAGGTCTTGGATGTGTGCTGATGCAACGGGATAAAGTTATTGCTTACGCGTCGCGCCAACTTAAGATTCACGAACGGAATTACACAACACATGACTTAGAGCTGGGAGCTGTTGTTTTTGCGCTCAAGATAGTACTAAGTGCACTATATACACTGATCACAGAAGCCTCGAACATATCTTCAAACAGAAGGAACTGAATATGCGACAACGACGATGGGTCGAATTACTGAACGACTACGAATGTGCTATAAAGTACCATCCAGGCAAAGCCAATGTTGTGGCTGACGCCCTCAGTCGAAAGGACACCGCGCCTAAGCGCGTGCGAGCTTTACAACTCACTATACAGTCTAGTCTTCCTTCCCAGATACGAAATGCTCAGGTAGAAGCATTGAAACCAGACAACGTCAGGGCTGAAGCCCTATGCGGCTCAAGGCAACACTTAGAACAGAAGGAAGATGGTGCTTCCTACGTCACACGACTCATTTGGGTCCCACACTATGGTAACTTACGCGAGCTTGTAAGGGATGAAGCTCATAAGTCTCGCTACTCGGTACATCCAGGTTCGGATAAGATGTACCATGACCTCAGAACTACATATTGGTGGCCTAGCATGAAGGCCCACATAGCAACTTACGTTAGCAAGTGTTTGACTTGTGCGAGAGTCAAAGCAGAATATCAGAAACCATCAGGTCCACTCCAGCAACCTGAGATACCACAATGGAAATGGGAGCAAATTTCCATGGATTTTGTTACTGGCCTGCCTAGATCTCAGCGCGGAAATGATACTATTTGGGTGATCGTGGATCGACTCACAAAGTCTGCTCACTTCTTGGCTATCAAGGAAACGGATAAGTTCTCCACTCTAGCAGACGTATACCTTAAAGAAGTTGTCTCGAGGCACGGGGTGCCCACATCTATCATCTCTGATCGCGACACACGTTTTACTTCAGAACTGTGGCAAGCAATGCATAAATCTTTTGGCTCTTGTTTAGACATGAGCACAGCTTATCACCCTCAGACAGATGGGCAGTCTGAGCGCACTATTCAAACTCTAGAAGACATGCTTCGGGCGTGCGTAATTGACCTTGGCAATGGTTGGGAGAAACACCTGCCACTCGTGGAATTTTCATACAATAACAGCTACCACACCAGCATTAAGGCTGCACCATTCGAGGCATTGTACGGGCGTAAATGCCGGTCACCTCTCTGTTGGGCAGAGGTGGGAGATAGTCAAATCACAGGTCCAGAAATGGTAGTCGATACTACAGAAAAGATTGCACAAATACGACAACGCATGGCGGCAGCACGCGACCGTCAGAAAGCATACGCTGATTTAGACAGGAAACTACTCGAATTCCAGGTTGGGGATCGAGCGCTACTTAAAGTTTCACCCTGGAAGGGTGTGGTTCGTATTGGCAAACGCGGCAAACTAAATCCACGATATGTTGGACCTTTCGAGGTTATTGAGAAAATAGGCAAAGTGGCCTACAGATTGAACTTACCACCTGAACTCAGTGCAGTTCACAACGTCTTTCACGTGTCGAATCTGAAGAAGTGTACGTCAGATGAGACCCACATAGTTCCCTTAAAGGAACTCACTATCGACGAGCGGTTGCACTTCGTCGAGGAACCTGTTGAAATCACGGACCGGGATGTTAAGGTCCTCAAGAACACGAGAATCCCTCTTGTACGAGTTCGTTGGAACTCCCGCCGCGGCCCAGAGTTCACCTGGGAGCGTAAAGATCAAATGGAACTCAAATATCCCCAGTTATTCGGAAACCAATGCAACTACTACTGAGGCTGAAGCTACCAATACAGAATTTCGGGACGAAATTCCAAATCAACGGGGGGATAATGTGACACCCCAAGAAAACCAGTAATCTTCGCAAACCTGCTCGGGGAGCCGCGATACGATACAGGTAAACAACGTCACACTACTAGCTTCCTCAGTAACTGCATGCTAAATTTCGGGACGAAATTTCTTTTAAGTTGGGGATAATGTGACAACTCGAATTTCCGACTTTCTTTATTCGCATTTAATGCACGTTGACTTTGACTATTTAGTTGTGATATGATAAAACCTAGTGTGTTTGCATGGTTATGTGTGATTGTATATCATGTGTACTGTTTGTAGAACTTAAACTGTTAAGAACCCGACGAAACACAAGGCTGTTTCGCCATAACCCATTCCGACGAAACAGGCTGTTTCGCCATGAACACTCCGACGAAACAGAAGTCTGTTTCGCCGGCCCAGTAATTCACGAAGCCCAGTTCGGGCCCAGCTTGTTATTTCGGGTTTTAAAACGTGTAACAGCCTCAGTTTCACACATTTTATCATAACAATCGAAACCCTAGAGCCCTTCTCTCCTGTGTGACGGCAGTTGGAGCTTCTTGAAGATATCCTTAGCGATCGATTCGTATTCCTCTTATCTCGGTTAGTCGTGTGTATGTTAATCGGTTTCTTGATTCTGTACCATCTCGATTCATGTTTGTGTAAATGATTGATGCGTGTTATTGCTGCGATTCTAGTATGACGGTGATATAGATTTCGATTATGTATGATGTAGTAGGATTTATATAAAATGGTATGAGAAATTTAATACAATCGAGTGCTCGGTTCTGGATATTGTTATTATGCTCTGATTATGAATCCAAGTTAGTATCTTGATAGGGTACAATGATATGATGTTGTATGTTGATATGTTATACACATAAACTAGGGTTTATGCTAGACAATGACTCTGGGATGATTGATTTATGATGATTTGATATGCACATTGACCTTCGTATGATTTCTGTTATTGATGACGGCTGCTAGAAGGATTAGGGTTTATGTGTTATTCGCATCTGCTGTAACTGATGTTTGCGAAACAGACATCCGACGAAACAGGACTCCCGGCGAAACAGAATGTGTTTCGCCAAGAGTCATCGACGAATTAGAATCCTGTTTCGCCAAACAAGGCCACGACGAAACAGAATGTGTTTCGTCAATTTGTGTTTCGCCGAAAGTGTGTTTCGCCAACTTATGTGTTTCGCCATTATGTGTGTTTCGCCGAATAGCTGATCTGTGCAGGAACTTGGGTTAATTCTGTTAAGCATTAACTGGAATATTTAACTGCTGTTAAGTGTAACCATCTTGTATATGATTGTGATTACGTGCTACATGTTTATACGTGAACAAATTGAACACAAACTGATTTCACATACGTGCCTACTTTAGGACGCGATTGATTACTTGTGAGCATACACTTAGCATACCGAGCAAACCAAGGTGAGTTCACACTCTTACCAAGGCATGGGATTCCCCGGTGGGTTGGGAATGGGATTGAATGATTACTTGTACTTACATCATTACTAGACTACTTACCACGGTCCTCGGATTGGGAAGGATGCCTGTGCCAAACTCTACGTAAAGCCTACGTACTGTCCTCGGTTTGGGAAGGACACTAGTGTTTAAACCTACGTAAAGCCTACGTACTGTCCTCGGATTGGGAAGGACACCAGCACTAAACCTACGTAAAACCTACGTACTACCGTCCTCGGATTGGGAAGGACGCCAGCGCTAAACCTACGTACTCGCTACGTACTGTCCTCGGTTGGGAAGGGCACTTACGTAAAACCTACGTAAACTTATACTCACTACTATCCTCGGATTGGGAAGGATACTTATGGATAAAACTAGTCTAGTAACTTACAACATGGGAAGCCCCCACTAATTGAACTTACAACATGGGAAGCCCCCACTAATTGAACTTACAACATGGGAAGCCCCCACTAATTGAACTTACAACATGGGAAGCCCCCACCAATAGAACGTACTATCGGCCCAGTAGAGCCACATGTTACATACGAACTTACTATTACGCATTTACTTTCTGTGAACTCGCTCAACTAGTTGTTGATCCTCTGTTACATGCCTTGCAGGTCGTTAGATACATGGAGCTTGCACAGGAAGGAGCAGGTCGTTGTGGGATACGGATCGTAGACGATATTTGAACTTATAACTTATTTTGGGTTTTCATTATTATGCTTCCGCTACTTAAACAATGTTTGGTTATGAACATCAGTCATGTCAAGATGAATTACCTTTTCCTACTTTTACACTTAAATACTATGTTTGATATGATTGATGGCTTGATCCTGGTCAGTCACGCCTCCAAGCGGTGATACTCCGCGGGTGGATTTTGGGGGTGTGACACCTCTTTTACTGTTTTCCAAACATTTTGGGGTGGAACACATGTGCCTACTTGTTACTTTCATGCTTTCCTGTTTTCACATCATAGACATGCTATGTTCGTTAGTACATTATAGTACACGATTTCATTACATCTTATGCTAGGTGTGCCCATTGTGTGCATTACTTAGTACATTGTTTTACATTACATTTTATGCTAGGTGTGCCCATTGTGTGCATTACTTAGTACATAGTTTTACATGACATTTCATGCTAGGTGTGCCCATTGTGTGCATTAGTTAGTACATCGTTTTACATGACATTTCACGCTATGTATGTTCATTTGATTACATACTTAGTGCATTGTTTTCACATGTTTACATTTTGGTATGACATTTGGTTTGTTTACATGGGACAATACATTCATTAACATTAGCTACGCCGTTCGTTAGTAGGTAGTGGTACCATAGGAATTGACAACTCCCGTTCTGGACATCCCAGGGAAAGGGGACAGAAAGGAATGACCGAATTCGTTGACATAAGACAGATAGACCTTTAATTTGTTTAAAGGGTTTATCACCACAGTCGCAAGGCTTGGATGTATGCATTTTCACAATACCGCATAAATGTTCATATTAAATAGTTGCATGCATTTATACAAAACATAACTTTGATTTAAACCAAGTTTTACTTCAATACTTTGTTTTTGTGCATATGGTTTAGTTGAGACATTTCACTTGCCATACATGACATTTTGACATAGACATTTTACACAAAGACATTTGACATGGATATTTGACATAGACATTTGACATGGATATTTGACATAGACATTTGACATGGATATTTGACATAGACATTTGACATGGATAATTGACATAGACATTTGACATGATTTACACTTGACATATTATTCAATACATTTGACAATTTGTTTAAACATAGACTTCTTACATTGGTTGGTTTTGTTTGATTAAGTGATTAAGTAACGATGCGTGTGTAATATGATACAAGCATGGTGGATACGCCGCTGGTACTTCCTATATATAAGTGTTTGTATGGTATTACATGGCGTAACGTTATTTGAATCATTTCAATATTGAGACATAGAACATTTTATACAAATAACATACTTTTCACAAGACATTGATTTACAAACAACTTATCTTATACAAACACATTTTTACATGGTTATTTATTTAACCCGACATTTACTTATACATATCATCTGATCTTATTGTTTTCAAATGATTTACATGACAAAGTAAATTACAAGGTTCATGACTAAACATTTTTCTTAAACATAAGTCATAAATCTTATTTTCACAAAACCTATGTATCTCACAGGCATTTTTATGCTGACGTACCTATTTTCACATGTGTTTTCAGGTGCTTTTCCATAGGATGTTGATCATGATACTAGGGCGGACCTGTGCCTTAGAGACTTTAAAAGATGATAGACTATGTTTAATTATGTTCTGAACTCTTAAATTTCCTGTTTGAAACAATGTAACACCTTTGTTTATAAATAAAATACAACTTTGTATGCCATGGTTATGAAACAATTAATTCTGTTGCAACACGCCCCGATGTTTCCGCCGCGATTTGTTGTTTTACGCGGTCGGGGTGTGACAGAAGAGTTGGTATCAGAGCCAATGGTTATAGGGAATTAGGTTATTAGTAATGCTTTGACCTAGACTATAACTTTTCTAGGAACCTAACGCAAGTTATCTTGTGTTTAGATCTTAAAACATGTACATCACCTATCCTTAGGTGATTAACAAAACAAGGAACCAAAATTTTTCCGAAACGATTTTTGAAAAACAATCATCTGTTTTTGAATAAATTTTTACAAGGTTTTGAACCCTCAATTGTAAGGTTTTGAACCCTCTGTTATATGGTTTTGAACCCTTTTCAGTTTGGTTTTGGCCTTGTGCCTTCTAATTTTCAAAAATCCCGTCAAACGTTTTGGGTTTTAAATAATGTGAACATGTGCAAACTGGAAGGGTGAATGCCTGTATTCTGGGTTTTCTGTCTAGGCAAGCACTTCGTATACATCTCAACCAGACGCGAGACCAGTTGTGCTTACCTGGGAATTCTTGGAATGAGTGTTCACTTATAGGCGAGCATGTCTTCATTATACATTATTTTTGACCCATTTACTTTGATTAGTCACTGTGAGTCGTTTGTTTGCTTTGTGATACGGACGAATGACCACCATCTATGCTGTTTGCAATTCTTGTTTTTATCATCTCATTCTTTTCATCCAATCATCTCACTCGTTCCTTTTCATGTTTTCCTCTTTTAGAATGCCTCCTCGACGCGAGAACCAGATAGCTACTGCCGAACTGGCAGAAATTATTGCGCAGCAGATGGCTGCTCAATTCCCAAATCTCTTTGCTCAATGGCAACAAGCCAACAACAACAACAATGGTCCGTGCAAATACAAGGATTTTAATCAGGCTAAACCACTCAAGTTTAGTGGTTCTGAGGGAGCGACTGGGCTTCTTCAGTGGTTTGAGAGCATAGAGAATACTTTTCGCCACGTGCAGTGTCTCGAAAATCGCAAAGTCGAGTTTGCTTCGAGCGTATTTCAGAAGAGGGCTTTGACATGGTGGAACGGGGTTATGAGGGACCAAGGTGCAGAAGTTGCTCTCGCACAGACATGGGCTGAACTTAGAGCCCTTATGATGAGGGAATTCTGTCCTCGTCATGAGCAACGAGCGTTGGAGAAAGAGTTTGATGTTTTGAAGCAAGATAGTGGTGAGCACAGGGCTTATACGGATCGGTTTGAAGAGTTGAGTTTGCTTTGCCTGACTATGGTTACTCCACTTGACAAGGCTATCGAAAGATACATCGACGGCCTACCTGACTCGGTACAAGACATTCTTACTGGTAGTGAACCTGCCACACTCCGTCAGGCGATCGAATTATCAGCGACATTGACTGAGTCGCAGATCCGGAAGAACAAGTTACACCGGAAGGGTGACAAGGGCAAGGAACAATCAGCTGACAAGGTGGATAGCAAGAAAGGTCAAAACGGGAATGGAAAGAACTCTGGTTCTTCGAAGAGGGCAAAGAAGCGTAAGGCTTCTCAAAACTATGCTGTTACTGCCCAAGCTAATCAGGCAGCTCCCAACCAACCCGCACAGCCGCCAACAAAGAAACCCTATACAGGGAATGCACCTTTGTGCAATAGATGCAACAGTCACCACCAGCCGCAACTTCCATGCCGTTTCTGTACTAACTGTGGGAAGTCAGGCCATCTTGCCAATGTTTGTCGGTCTGCTCAGAATCCCGCGGTTCAGAACCCGGCTCAACAAGTTGCTCAGCAACAGGGTCAAGCTGCAAGACCACAATACCCACCAGGTGCTTGTTACAATTGTGGGGATCTGACCCACTACAGGAATCGGTGCCCAAGACTGGCGAACCAGAACCAGAACCAGAACCAGAACCAAAATCAGGCTCCGGCTCGAGGCCGAGTTTTTAACATGAATGCCCAAGAGGCACAGGCTGACGATAATGTGGTGAACGGTACGTTCTTTATTAATAATCAGCCTGCATCTGTTCTTTTCGATTCTGGTGCCGATAAGAGTTTCGTGTCTTTGTCTTTTGAGCAAATGCTTCGCGTGTCTAGAACGAAACTAGGCAAATCTTTGACAGTAGAAGTTGCTAGTGGTGAACCCATTATTCTTGATTCTGTTCTTCGCAACTGCCAGTTGAATCTTAACGACCATCTTTTTCCTATTGACCTCGCGCCTATGCAACTTGGAAGCTTCGACGTTATTGTGGGAATGGATTGGTTATCCAAGCATCACGCAGAGATAGTTTGTTCTAAGAAGATTGTTCGTGTGCCGCTTTCGACAGGCGAGATCCTGCAGGTTCAAGGTGAGAAGCCTATCGGTGGTCTCAAACTCATGTCTTGTTTTAAAGCTCGGAAGTATTTACGGAAGAACTATGTGGCTTTCTTAGCACATGTTACAGAAGATAAAGGCAAGGGTAAGTCTATTTCAGATATTCCTGTCGTTCGGGATTATTCTGAAGTGTTCCCTGAAGATTTACCTGGTCTACCTCCAGCACGCCAAGTCGAGTTCCGCATTGATCTCGTACCTGGTGCAAATCCCATTGCCAGAGCTCCATATCGTCTTGCACCATCTGAGATGCAAGAGTTGTCTAAACAGCTTCAGGAGCTCTCTGACAAAGGCTTTATCCGTCCCAGTTTTTCACCTTGGGGTGCTCCCGTTCTTTTTGTCAAAAAGAAGGATGGATCCTTTAGGATGTGTATCGATTATCATGAGCTTAACAAGCTTACCATCAAGAATCGATATCCTCTACCTCGCATAGACGATCTCTTTGATCAGTTACAAGGCGCTTCTTATTTTTCGAAGATTGATCTGCGATCTGGATATCATCAACTTCGGGTGCAAGAAGAAGACATTCCGAAGACAGCGTTCCGTACTCGTTATGGACATTACGAGTTCACAGTCATGCCATTCGGTCTGACTAATGCTCCTGCTGTTTTCATGGACTTAATGAATAGGGTCTGCAAACCTTATTTGGATCAGTTCGTCATTGTTTTTATTGACGACATCTTGATATACTCTAAGACGCGAGCTGACCACGAGCAACATCTTCGTCTTACCCTAGAACTCCTAAAGAAAGAACAACTTTTCGCAAAATTCTCCAAGTTCGAATTTTGGCTTAAAGAAGTTCAATTTTTGGGGCATGTTATCAACGAACGAGGTATTCATGTAGATCCCTCCAAGATCAGTGCTATCAAGGATTGGGATACACCTTCTACTCCTACTGAAGTTCGTTCTTTTCTTGGTCTAGCGGGTTATTATCGCCGCTTCATAGAAAACTTCTCGAAGATTGCAGTTCCTCTAACTGCTCTAACTCAGAAGAAAATGCCCTTTTATTGGGGAATCAAACAAGAGGAAGCTTTTCAACACCTGAAGCAGAAGCTTTGCGATGCGCCTGTTCTATCATTGCCTGAGGGTGATGATGATTTTGTTGTATATTGTGATGCATCGAAATTGGGTCTTGGCTGTGTTCTTATGCAAAGGAACAAAGTCGTAGCTTATGCATCGAGGCAGTTGAAGATACATGAGAAGAACTACACCACTCATGATCTTGAGTTGGGTGCAGTTGTCTTTGCTCTCAAGATCTGGAGACACTATTTGTACGGTACAAAATGTGTGGTTTTCACTGACCACAAAAGTCTTCAGCATATCTTCAACCAGAAAGAACTCAACATGAGGCAACGACGTTGGGTTGAGCTTTTAAACGACTATGACTGCGAAATTCGCTACCATCCTGGTAAGGCGAATGTCGTAGCTGATGCATTGAGTCGTAAGGAACGTACTAAGCTTCATTGTGTACGTGTTCAGTCTGTTATTCAAGCTCGATCCGATATTCAAGCACGCATTGCTCAAGCTCAACAATCTTGTGTTTCACAAGGTTTGATGGATAAGGAATTTCCCTATCACATAACACCTGCTCTGGAACTGAAGGACAATGGATCATATTACTTCATGGACCGTTTGTGGGTCCCAAGCCAGGATGATCTTCGTACCTTGCTTATGGATGAAGCCCATAAGTCTCGTTATTCTATTCATCCGGGCTCAGATAAAATGTATAAGGATCTTCGTATTCATTATTGGTGGCCTGGTATGAAGAAAGACATTGCCTTATACGTATCCAAATGCCTTACTTGTCTTAAGGTTAAGGCTGAACATCAGCGTCCTTCGGGTTTATTGGAGCAACCAGAGATCCCAGTTTGGAAATGGGAAAACATTACTATGGATCTTGTTACCAAACTCCCGCGCACAAAGAAAGGTCATGATGCCATCTGGGTAGTCGTTGATCGTCTTACAAAGTCAACACATTTCTTGCCAATCCGCGAGGATTTTCCTACTGACAGACTTGCTCAAATCTATGTAGATGAAATTGTGGCTCGACATGGTGTTCCTTTGAACATCATTTCTGACAGAGATGCTCGTTTCACTTCTCATTTTTGGAGAACCATGCAATCTGCCATGGGGACCCAACTTAATCTGAGCACAGCTTATCATCCGCAAACGGATGGTCAATCTGAGAGAACAATCCAGACTCTGGAGGATATGCTTAGAGCTTGTGTGATCGATTTTGGTGGTAGTTGGGATTCACATCTTAAATTGATTGAATTCTCCTACAACAACAGTTATCACACTAGCATCAAAATGGCTCCTTTCGAAGCTCTCTATGGTCGAAAATGTCATTCACCAGTCTGCTGGAATGAGATTGGCGAGGCTCAACTTACTGGACCTGCCCTCATTTTAGAGACAACTGACAAGGTCAAGAAAGTTCGTGATAACCTTCAGGCAGCTAGAAGCCGTCAGAAGATTTACGCGGACCCAAAACGCAAAGCCTTGGAATTTCAAGTCGGTGATCGAGTATTACTTAAGGTCTCACCTTGGAAAGGTGTGATCAGATTTGGAAAGAAAGGAAAACTTGCACCTAGATACGTTGGACCATTCAAGATCGTCGAAAGAATCGGAAAGGTAGCCTACAGACTTGAGTTACCTCCTGAACTGGGAAATGTTCATCCAACTTTTCACGTGTCCAATCTCAAGAAGTGTACAGCTGATGAGAACTTCTCCATACCGCTTGACGAAATTCGTGTTGGCAAAACACTGAAATTTGTTGAGAAACCAGTGGAAATCATGGAACGTGAAGTCAAGTGGCTTAAACGCAAGCGCATTCCTTTGGTCAAAGTTCGCTGGGAAGCTAAACGTGGACCTGAGTTTCCTCTAAATAAATTTCGGGACGAAATTTCCACAAGTAGGGGAGACTGTAACAACTGTGCTTGTAATCACTATGAACAGTTCTGTTATCAATAAAACAATGTTATTTGATCCCAATGTTTGTTTGATTGTGTTTTACATTTTTCATGTTTTGACTTTTATGTAATTTCAAACTCTACATCGCTTTCTGGAGAGTTATACGCAAACTAGTGCGTAAACGTACTCAGTTTAATGCGAGAAATACTCCGGAACATCAACATATACTCAACATACCTTAAATAACCTTTACATAACTTAGAAATAAGTTTTGAAGGCTTTGGTATGGCAAAAACAAGTTAATTCGCTTATAGGGACTAAATATGACAAACTGCGAAAGTATGTCAATTTGAACTGTAACGAACATTCCGAAACATGACCATAAGTTAAACACACCTTAAATATCCTTTACATAGCTTAGAAATAGGCTTTGAGGGGTTCGGTGTGCTAAAATAAACTTTTGGATCATTCAGGGACTAAAAGTGTCAATAAGTGCACAAGTTAGCATTTTCGCGCATAACTTACGTTCTGAATACATCCGGACATCCAAAAATTTATGTAAGCATGACTACATTATATTTTAGTGTTCGCCTTAAGAAAAATCCATTCGTTGCGTCATTTGGATCGTTTTTCGCGCTTGTGCGCATTCCGTCGTAATTAAGCGAACATCGCGTTCGTACGACCAAACGAACCATCATCCGGCATATTTTTGAGTATGTTTTGAGTTCCCTATACTTTAACTTCATTTTGGAGCCTTGAAATGAGGTTAACAGGGTTCAAACGCATCGAAAAAGGCCTTAAACACGTGCAGGGACCATTGCTGCCAATTTTGAAACTTTCTGATTCAGGGGAGGTGCTAGCGTAGCGCGACGCCTATGGGGCTACCTGTCGCGCTACGCGACTGACTATCTGGGCAGATTCAATGTTTTAAACACAAGTTGCAGCCATTTGATCCTCCACCACATGTTCTAAACTTGCTTAGTCACTAGATAAGGATCATATTTAGCTTCCACAACATTGTGACAAGTGTACGGACTAGATCTTTTCCCCTTTTCCAAGAAACGATCCTAACGGTTACCCGAATACTATAAATACCCCACCCCCCTTTGTTCATAATCACTAGAAATTTGATTTGAGAAACTCTAAGTTGAAACATTAGTTTCATACCTGAGATTTTCGAATCGAGTTTAGCATTCGGGGACCCTTCGTAAGTATTCTTTCGTTCTTTTCCTTATTTTTACTGCTTTTCGAGTCAGAAAGTCAAACTTTGTTTGACTTTCAGCGTTGACCAGTAATGGTCAATGCGAAGTTCGGTTGAACTTCGCAACGTGATTGTAATCACGATGGTCATAGTCCCTTGGGACTATGCCTACTGATTACCACGTTGTCTAGGGTCGTAGGGTAGGCGATCTAATAAATCGCCTATACCTTCGAACCCGACCCATTTGGTCGATCATTAGGATCCGACCAAATACATTAGGTGACCATAGTAGGTAGGGAATAACCTTCCGAGGTTATACCCTATGGTCACATCGTTTAAGTAGTTGTATGATAGGTAGTTTATATGCCTTAGGTAAATTACTAGAATACCCTTTTTCATATATAATTGGTAATTAAGCATATGTAACCTAAACCTTTGTCACGTAGCTGATTATGTAACATGTTTAGGCATATAACACTTGTCATAGGACTAGTTAGGCGGTCCGAACGCGTTTCACGCGCACGACACGTTAAAGTAGCATAAGCTTCCTAAACGGGTCGTAATGGGTCGTAAACAATTATGTTAAGTTTCATTTAGCATGTAGGCTTTGTTAAACCAAATGACACGAGTCTCTACACTCGTTTGGTTTACGAAACCTCATTCTATCCAATCATCCGATTAAGGTCCGGTTATTAACATAGTTACCTATATTAGGTTCCGTTTGATTCCGAGATCTCTAGCATTACTTGGTGATTATCTTTAGACATCTGAGCAATCTCAAGTGAGTACATAGACCCCTCTTTTACTGTTTTCCAAACATTTTGGGGTGGAACACATGTGCCTACTTGTTACTTTCATGCTTTCCTGTTTTCACATCATAGACATGCTATGTTCGTTAGTACATTATAGTACACGATTTCATTACATCTTATGCTAGGTGTGCCCATTGTGTGCATTACTTAGTACATTGTTTTACATTACATTTTATGCTAGGTGTGCCCATTGTGTGCATTACTTAGTACATAGTTTTACATGACATTTCATGCTAGGTGTGCCCATTGTGTGCATTACTTAGTACATCGTTTTACATGACATTTCACGCTATGTATGTTCATTTGATTACATACTTAGTGCATTGTTTTCACATGTTTACATTTTGGTATGACATTTGGTTTGTTTACATGGGACAATACATTCATTAACATTAGCTACGCCGTTCGTTAGTAGGTAGTGGTACCATAGGAATTGACAACTCCCGTTCCGGACATCCCAGGGAAAGGGGACAGAAAGGAATGACCGAATTCGTTGACATAAGACAGATAGACCTTTAATTTGTTTAAAGGGTTTATCACCACAGTCGCAAGGCTTGGATGTATGCATTTTCACAATACCGCATAAATGTTCATATTAAATAGTTGCATGCATTTATACAAAACATAACTTTGATTTAAACCAAGTTTTACTTCAATACTTTGTTTTTGTGCATATGGTTTAGTTGAGACATTTCACTTGCCATACATGACATTTTGACATAGACATTTTACACAAAGACATTTGACATGGATATTTGACATAGACATTTGACATGGATATTTGACATAGACATTTGACATGGATAATTGACATAGACATTTGACATGATTTACACTTGACATATTATTCAATACATTTGACAATTTGTTTAAACATAGACTTCTTACATTGGTTGGTTTTGTTTGATTAAGTGATTAAGTAACGATGCGTGTGTAATATGATACAAGCATGGTGGATACACCGCTGGTACTTCCTATATATAAGTGTTTGTATGGTATTACATGGCGTAACGTTATTTGAATCATTTCAATATTGAGACATAGAACATTTTATACAAATAACATACTTTTCACAAGACATTGATTTACAAACAACTTATCTTATACAAACACATTTTTACATGGTTATTTATTTAACCCGACATTTACTTATACATATCATCTGATCTTATTGTTTTCAAATGATTTACATGACAAAGTAAATTACAAGGTTCATGACTAAACATTTTTCTTAAACATAAGTCATGAATCTTATTTTCACAAAACCTATGTATCTCACAGGCATTTTTATGCTGACGTACCTATTTTCACATGTGTTTTCAAGTGCTTTTCCATAGGATGTTGATCATGATACTAGGGCGGACCTGTGCCTTAGAGACTTTAAAAGATGATAGACTATGTTTAATTATGTTCTGAACTCTTAAATTTCCTGTTTGAAACAATGTAACACCTTTGTTTATAAATAAAATACAACTTTGTATGCCATGGTTATGAAACAATTAATTCTGTTGCAACACGCCCCGATGTTTCCGCCGCGATTTGTTGTTTTACGCGGTCGGGGTGTGACACCATCCTTGGGAAGGAAATACGCACATAAAATACTTGAGAAGTATGAATACGAAATAGTTGTCTAACTATTATTTCAAGACCTACAAATATAATGTAAGTTAAAATAATTATTATTATTTTAACAATAAGTTATAACTTGGAATAACATCAAAGTAACGTAACTCAAACCCGTAAATACTAAGCCAAGGCACGGCCCGTTCGTCTAATAGACATTAGTACATTGCAGGTCGTTGTATAGCTAACAAGGTTTGAGTACGAGCACAGGAGACGCACTACAGTGAGTTCATGTCCCCCTTTTCTCTTAACTGTTTTCAGTTTTATAACTTCAGGGGTGAAATACATGTTACAATTATACAGACATTTTTATACATGGTATGTTTAGCTTAAGGAAGGACTTTCATACATCTTTAGATCATGTGACTGGGTAGGCGGCTACTAAAGGACATTAATCCTCGTCGTAGGACCAAGGGACATGAGTGATAGATTTATTTGGGTGTAGCGAGCCCACACCCATGAGGCCGGGGCGGCCCATAGTGGTGACTATGTCTTACACCCAAAAGCCCGGTGCAACTCCGCTAGGTTTGAGTCTTCCTGCATCACTTCACACATATCAATGGCCTTGCAAACCAGGGTGATATCTTTTTTTTCCTTATTGCTACATACCAGGGACTTTCATACATCTTTCAAGGGTTATACATACATCGTTTACAAAGGTTTATACATACTCACATACACATGAACTCACTCAACTTTTTGTTGATTTTTCAAACTACATGTATTTCAGGGAATTGATCGGATCTGGCGGGTGATGCACGTTAAGCTGCGTATTAAAAAAAAGATGTCATCCAGGGGTGTAGGATTTGGGAGGTGTAACCCTTGCTTGGACGGGTCACACGTCTCCAAACTTCGTTTTATTTAAGGTCTTTTATTGAGTCCATTGGGAACTCATTTTTAAACAAGTCATGGTTGTAACTTATTTTGGGTTGATGATTCAAGACAATTATGTTATGGTATTTTCTAACTATATTAATGGATGAGCATCTTGTGTTTTTATCATATAGCATTGTTATGATTGTTGCTATGGTATTAAGAAGTCACACCAAATAAACCCACGCTTCCGCAAAAGCCAGGGTGTGACAAATAAGGAAGCTTATGCCTTACTGTGGGCCGAGGTTAGGGAACTGATGATGCTCAAGTTATGTCCTCCCCACGAGTAGCAAAAGCTCGTAGACGAGTTTTGGCATCTTAAAAAAGTTGGTGATGACAATCTAGCCTATACCACCCGTTTCAAGCAACTTAGCATAATCGTGCCACATTTTGTGTCTACTGCCAAACGCATGATCATGAAGTATATTCATGGGTTACCCTCTGGTATGCGTGACGCCATTGAAGTAGCACAGCTATACAACATCAAAGAAGTTTACCGACTAGCTGCGAGTCTAAACAACAACCGTGTTCATGATAAACAGTTCAACACACCTGCCTCCTCGAAACCAGCCAACCAAATCACTCATCAATTAAGTGGTAGCAAGGGTAAGAAACAAAAGACTCAAAACTCTGGCTGCAATGCGATTGTACCTATTGCAAATCCAAACCCTGCTTCTCCTGAGAACACCAAAAATCCATACACTAGGGTTCATCCCAAGTGCGATACTTGTCACTATCATCACCCTGCTAACTCCGCTTGACGCCATTGTACTTCATGCAACCGTTATGGTCACACAGCTCCTTACTGCCACCAGACCAACCAAGTTCAGCAAGCTCCCTAGAACCCCAGACCAGCAAACAATCCACGAGCCTGCTACAAGTGTGGTGATACCGCTCATCTCCGTCTTCAATGCCCTCAGTTGAATCAAGAGCAGTCGTAGCAGCAAGCCCTGTAACATATTTGCTTGTAATCATTATATTATCTATGAAGAGTTCAATTATCAATAAAACAATGTATTTTGACCCTAATGTTTGTTTATTTATGTTTGTCATTTTGCATGTTTTGATTTTGTTCGATTTCAAACTCTAAATCGATTTCTAGAAAGTTATACGCAAACTGATGCGTACACGTAATCAGTTTAACACGACAAACACTCTGGAACATCAACATAAGCTTAACATACCTTAAATAACCTTTACATAATTTAGAAATAAGTTTTAAAGGGTTTGGTATGGCAAAATCAAGTTTATTCGCTTACAGCGACTATTTGCGACAAACTACGAAAGTATGCTTATTCGTAGAGTAACGTACATTCTGAAACTTGATCATAAGTTAAACATACCCTAAATATCCTTTACATAACTTAGAAATAGGCTTTGAGGGGTTTGGTATGCAAAAATAAACTTATTTGATCAACAGGGACTAAAAGCGTCAAAAATTGCATAAGTTTGCATTTACGCGCATATCATACGTTCTGAACATATCCGGACAACCAAAAAATTTTGTAATCAATAAAATATTTTATTTTAGTGATTGGAAAGAAAAATTGTGCGACGAATCGTAATTTGGATCGCGTCCGTTCGTGTTTCGTCATAATTAACCGAACAACGTGATTGTATGACCAAACGAACCGACATACGAGATGTTTTCAAGCATATTTCATGTCCCCTATGTTTAAACTTCATTATTGAGCCTTGAAAATGGGTTAACGGGGCTTAAACATGTAAAAAATCAAGTTTTAAGCATGCAGGGACCTGTTCTGCCATTTTTGAAAACTTGGAACTGGCCTCCCCCGCGCCACCCGCCACGCCCAGGAAGACCTGGAGTGCCACGTGACAGGGACCAAAACTCAGCAGTCCAGTTCCAGCAACTGCCTTGATTTCCAGGGTTATTTATGCAATTTTCTCAATACCTTGGTCTGGTTTTAAGCTCCCATTGTATTAAATACCATGTTCCACAAGTGTAGGGTCAACATTAAACCTTCTAAACACTTGTAATGATCTTGTTGATCCTAACATCCTTTAAATAGAAGTGGGTTCTTCACTTCATTCTTCACACTTGATTCAAATTCTGCTCTAAGTTGAAGTTTAACACTTCATACCTGAGTATTTTGAATCAAATCTTCCTTGCTTGGACCTCTTGTAAGCTTCTTTCATGCTTTTTATGCATTTCAAGCATGAAAGTCAAACAGTGTTTGACTTTCTGCTTTGACCAGTCTTTGGTCAACACAAAGTTCGTTTGAACTTTGCAACGTGAGCGTAATCACGATGGTTATAGTCCCTTGTGACTATACCTACTGATTACCACGTTGATTAGGCGTAGTGACGAGTCAAAGTTTCGGTCAAAATACGTATCTATGCGTATTTCGCAACGAAGCTATTTTCGGGTGTCAAAACACTTTATTTTGATATCAAACTTGTTTTCTAACTTAGTTATGTTGGGTTTTTCACAAGTTTATCAAAGCTATTTTATCCGTATAAAATAAAAACACAGCGGAATAATTATTTAAAACATGTTGATTTCAAGATATAAAACCCTTTTTATAATATGTGTACCCCAATACCCAGATCCATATACGAATATGCATGCTATAAAAAATTAAAACACAACCATAGGGTGTTTAGAATACTACCTTCCAAGGAGTAAAGGATATGAAGAAGATGATGCCTCTTGAACTGTTGCCTTCAAAAGTAGAAGACCTCAAGCTTGTATACCCCAAGCCTTCCAACAAACACTTTGATTTTAGGTAGGATTTACACTTATGAACTCACTTTAAAAATCCCCTCTTGGAACCAACCCTTGGCCGAAAAATTGAGTGGATAAAAGGAGTTCTTGCACTTGAAAAATCTAACTTGAAAACTCTAGGACCTCCCTCATCTTTGGCCGATTTTTAGAGAGGATTCTCTAAAATTTCAAGTTCATTCCATTCTTAAATTTTTCATACAAAATTAAATAAAACAAGTAAGAGAGATTGGCTCCCAATTGTCCAATGAAAATTCAACTAGCCTTGCAAAATGCATGCCATCTAATTGGACCAAAAAAAATGGTCTTGGGAAGAGGGGAAGGGGGCGGCCCACCTTTTTATTTAAAAAAAATTCAAATTTTCTTTTAAACAATTTTAAGTCTTATATATAATTTTATAACTTTTATAAAATTATAACATCACATGTTATAAGACTTTTTTATTATGTTATTTAATCCATTAAATAACAAAATAAAATATTCTCTCAAAATAAATTATCCATATAATTTATTAGTTTGTCAAGTGCAATTATTTAGAAAACCAATTTCTAAATATTCTAAGTGTTAACATTTATTTGTATGATCATATCATAAATAAATATTATAAGTGTTTGTCTAGCTTGTATTTGGGTATGACTCGACTTGGATCATAACGTACTAGCCATATCAATTTAATATGTGTCTTGGGCATACAGAGTCCAACAATCTCCCACTTGCACAAGATACATAGAAGATTGATGCAAGTAGTAAAGACCACCTAACTATAGTTTACTACCCCTAAGACGTATGACTATATGTCCCATTCAATAACATCATCCCCTTCAAGTCCCTTACTTGAACATGATTTAGGTGAATCTATCATTTATCCTTTTGTTACAGATGTCATGTCAAATCCAGAGACATAAAGTGATCACTCTCTGTTGATTTAACTTTAGCAGGCCTTAGACATCTTACACTCAATGAATAAGAGGAACAAATCCCTTCTTGACTACACACGTCTCTCACAATCACCTTGTACCACACCAGAGCTTAGCCTTATGTACTGTCATATTACTGACAGCGAAGAAATAAATCAAGGTACAATATTTGGTGAATATCAAGACCCAATATGTATCTCAGGTCAGAGGATACTATGATATTCTCCTTTACTCAAATTTACTTATGATCAATCACAAATGATTCCATGCAGTAAGATTTGAGAGCGAGTCAGTCCAATATTTGTATCCCACAAATATCTATGAACCTTGCCAGCAACACTTTGCTCTATATTCATACCTAATTAATATCCACCAATCCAAGTTCATAATAGTCTTACGTTCATATTTGTTCCCACAAGTATGATCGACTACGGACATTTAGAATAAGTGACTTATTCACGGATTTAAACATGCTAAAACGGAACATAACTCAAAATACCATAAAGAGTTATAATAATAGTTGTTCCAATATCCAAATACAAAATAGATCAAATCCAATCACTAGAATATCGAAGTCCTAAGGCACAAGTATGACCCTTCATGCTTTGCCCGTTTCAAGAAGCTTCGTGAGTGGATCCGCAATATTTTGATCAATGTGAACTTTGTGAATACATATCTTTCCTTTTTTTCAACTTCATCCCTTATGTAGTTGAAACTCCGCTCATTGTGCCTAATCTTTTGATGTGGACGAGGTTCCTTGATTTGAGCAATCGCACCATCGTTATCACAAAGATCTCTAGGGGTCCTGAATGGTAGGGACTACCCCTAGATCGGCAATAATTCAAGTGGCAGATCCACATGAATCATCTCGATCAATGAAGCGGAGATGTATTCTGATTCTATAGTGGACAATGCTACCCTGAATGTGATCGAGAATCATCTCAATCAGTTTGGAAACTCGTATCCATGTAACCCTTTACAACGAATTCTGAAACTCGCATCCCTGTAACCCTTTACAACGAGTTCTGCTTCACCAGATCCATATATTAGAAATATATCTTAGTCCTTCTAAGGTATTTCAATATATTTTTAACAGTCGTCTAATGACCGTTACTTGGATTTCGCTGGTATCTTCTCGTCATGCCTAAAGGGCATGACATGTCCGGTCTAGTGCATATCATTACATACATAATGGATCCTATAGCTGACGCATATGGGATTCCTTTCATTCTTTCTTGCTCATCCTTTGAGGTTGGACATTGAGACGCACTCAATATTGTCCTCTCTTGAATAGGTACCAAACCTTTCTTAGAGTTCTCCTTCTTGAACCTTTTCAAGACTTTGTCAATGTATGCACTTTAGTTTAAACCTATCAAGCGCCTTGATCTATCCCTATAGATCTTTATTCCCAAAATATAGGCGACTTCACCAAGATCCTTAACAGAAAAACAACTTCTAAACTTGGTTTTTACACCTTCCTTGTTTGGAATGTCTTTTCCAAATTGTAGAATGTCGTCGACATACAGTACTAAGAAAGTGATGATGCTCCCACTAGCCTTCATATATACACAAGCTTCATCGGCGTTCTTGATGAATCCATATTCCCTAATCTCTTCATCAAAACAGTGATTCCAACTTCTAGATGCTTGTTTCAATCCACAGATTGATTCTTTAACTTGCATACTTTGTCAGGATGTTTTGGACCAACAAAACCTTCAGGCTGAACTATATAGACATATTCCTTAAGATATCTATTAAGGAAAGCCATTTTGACATCCATTTGCCAAATCTCATAATCATATTATGCTGGTATGGCAAATAATATCCTAATTGACTTTAGCATCGCCACAGGCGAGAATGTCTCATCATAATCAACCCTTTGAGTTTGAGTAAAAACTTTTGCTACAAGTCTTCCTTTATAAGTATCCAAGTTTCCATGCATATCAGTTTTCTTCCTGAAACCCCACTTATTTCTAACCACTTTGGAGTTAAGAGGTTGCATAACCAATTCCCATACTTGGTCGTTATACATGGATTGCATCTCTACGTTCATGGCTTCAAGCCATTTGTCATAATCGGATTTTGACATTGCATCATGGTATGTGGTAGGTTCACCCGAATCTACCACGTAGCATCCATCTATGAAAAATCCATATCTTTCAGGTGGACTACTAATTCTACCAGATCTGCGAACGTTTTATGTGTATAGATCAACCACTTGATCATTTTCAACAACCTCTTGTTGAGTGCTAATATCAACCAAACGTGTATAGGCTTGTGGTTCTCGATCCTCATTAAGTTCCACTGTTCTACTAATTCCTTCCACAAGGAACTTAGCTTCCAAGAACTCAGCCTTTCAAGCAACAAATACCTTTTGCTCTGTAGGATCGTAGAAATAATATCCTATACCATCTTTAGTATATCCTACAAAGATACACTTAGTGGATCGTACTTTTATTTGGGGTGTATTGCTTCACATAAGCTTCACAACCCACACCTTTAAATATGATAATGATGGAGCCCTTCCATTTCATATTTCAAAAGGTGTCTATCCACTTTCTTGGTTTGGGCCATACGGGCCGCGGAGAGCAAAGCGTAACCCCAAAATGATAGAGGTAATGTACTCGTAGCCATCATAGATCGAACCATATCCAATAGAGTTCGACTCCTCCTCTATCGAAACGAAGAACTTTAAAAGAGTTGATTTTGTACTTCACTTTTTGAAGACTTTGAACATTTCAAAACTTCAACTTTGTGTCTCAGCAAGTACACATAACCATAACTACTATAGTTGTTGGTAAAAGTAATGAAGTATCTTTCACCATTCCTAGTCATTGGCTTAAAAGGATCACATACATCCAAATGTATGATTCCTAATTAATCTTTTGCCCTTTCCCACTAAAGGGTTTCTTAGTCATTTTACTTTGTAAACTAGATTCGCATGTATCAAATGAACCAACTTCATTTGTCTCTAAAAGACCATTCTTTCGAAGTATTTACATGTGACATCTGTTTATATGACCAAGGCGATAATGCCAAAGATAGGTCTTACTCAAATCCATTTTGAGTTTCTTGGTGATTGCTTGGTACATTGAACTATCAAATGATGTATTATTATGAACCAATTCATAAATACCATTTGAAAGGATAGCTTTAAAGTAAAACATGTCATTCATCGATATAAATGTCATTATTTACAAACTTTAAATCAAAACCATATTGTCTTATAAGGGAAACTTGTATAATGTTCCTAGTCAAACTAGGAGCATTCAAAACATTTTTGAAACAATTTCCAAACCATTTGGAAGTTTCAAAATATAGTCTCCTTTCTTGTAATGCTTATTTCTTTTGAACCTTTTGCAACAAATTGCAAACATGAGTTCCACATCCGGTATCTAATACCCATGTGTTAGAAGAAATAACATTAAGGTCAATATGTATCATTAAGATCGTACCTGAGGTTTGCCCTGCATTCCTCTTAGTTTTCAACTCTTTGAGATAGGTTGGACAATTCCTTTTCAAATGACCTATCTCACCATATTCAAAGCATGGATCGTTCATGGCAACCTTTGCCTTCTTTTGGTTTCAGTGGTTTCGCTTTAGTCTTTCTTTTCTTTTCCCTTTGAATTTTCCATTACCATTTGCAACATGTGCTTTGGTGTCGGGGTGATGCCCTTTCTTGTTGCCACCCTCATTAATCGTTAAAATGGATAAAGCCCTTTTACCCATATTAAGCCTTTCGAGGCGATCAATGTGGCTTTTTATCTTAAAGACATAAGATGGGACCGATTGGGTTTCCTCCATTCAACATGCATGAAGTGCTCGAACGGTTTCGAAGCGTTCTACCCTTAGGAATATTTCCTACAATTGGTTAATCATGTCGCATGCTCATGATGTTCAAAATCCTTTTGAATCTCGGGAATCATAATTCCTAACATGAGGCAAGAGGCTTGCGTAGTATCCTCGATATACTTAATCCTATCGTCATAGACATCCTTATCTTCCATAAGATATTCATCGGGATTAGGATCGTTCAACACATAGGATATCTTTTCTTAATTGAGAACGATTCTTAAGTTTCGATATTAATCCATGAAGTGCTATGATTGAGACGATCCTTTTCAAGGATTATTATTATTAGTGATAGGTTACGGACGGTTTGGGTAATATTGTTAGCGACCATCTACAAAATTTTAACAAGGTTCAATTTTCGTATTTTCGATATTATTATATTTTAATCATTAATACCCTTTTATGTCTCATAGACAATTAATAATTAAAATCTAGAATCCAACGTTACATTTAAATATTGGTTAGGTGACCTTTATCCCTCTATTTAAATTAACAAGGTAGTCAACGTTTGACAATTGCAACCCTTTGAAACTTCTAGCCATATGGGATCGGTTAAACATCTTTATGTTTAGTTGGCATGTTTAATCCCATCAACACCTTTTGTTCGCCATGCTTCAGTGACCTTAAGTTCATGGTTTCCAAATCAAGTCGTCCAACTTACACACGGTTTGTGAGTTTATACACATAAGTGGTTAGGTGACCTTTATCCCACAAACATGGTAAACCCACCTCGAATATACAAGTTCCCTCAAATGTGGTTAGGTGACCTTTATCCCACAATAAGAGTTCCCAAGTGATTCGAGTGTTGTATAAAAGGATGGTGTTTGACTTGTTTTATAAAAGAGATGTTGAGTTTTCAAAATTCTAGTTTAGAAAACTTTATGTACCATACATTTGCATGCATTCAAATCCTTGGTACTTTTATGAAAACAAATTTTCAAGGTTCTTTTTAATAAAACCCATTTTATTATAAAATCATTAATTTTTAATAACCTTTTATTAACCAATTTTAATGATTTTTAAAGAACCAATTTTAAGCTTGTTGTTGATTATTAATTTGTTAAGCATGCATATCCAAATATCATCAAAAACAATCATAAATAAAACAACCACACAAGCACAACACACATATCAATAGGTGCATAACCATAGCCAACTATTTTGACCACACTTGTTAGCCGAAACAAGTGTGTAAAAGGTCTTTCCTAAAGGGTGAATATTGACACAAATAATGTGTTGTTGAACTCCCACTTGATCCCGCATCCAAATGCTTCAAGTCTTCTTCTTGTGTTGTGATTTCTTCACATTCTTTGGGCTTCCAAATGTCTTTTATATTTAGCTCCAAACTCCTTTGGACTTCAAAATTTTTTTTTTGGTTATCGGGCTAAAATCCCGTTAAGAACTATGAAGTCCTTTAGGCCCGAAATTAGCCAAAACCAAAACCGCATTTTTGTGTGCATCTTCTTTTACAAAAGGTATCCTAATACATTTTTCTAGTAAAAATAAAATGCACCTAATCTATTTATTTTACATACCAAATGAAAATAAATAAATTACACAACTTTACAAATGGAAGAACAAGAATAATTAATTATTACAACCTTTGAAATAATTAAATATAAATCATAACACAATCATTCAACATATTCACACAAGGTCATGGCTAGGTTATGAACACCAAAATATATATATCCATACATATATAGAATTCAAGATGGAAAAATGGTTTCCTTTTTACAACCTACTTTTCGGTCAAGAATGAAAAAACCGAAAAAGTGGGTTTTTGTCCAAACAAACAAATCATCCAAATGACATAATTTTTCAAGATACTTTTATGCATGTATGAAAATAATCTTGAAAAACAAAAGGATAACCATATATAAAATTTCGGCCAAAGGGTTTTAACCAAACCCGAAACCCGAAAATTTCATATCCTATGAAGCATGTACTCATATAAGCGGCTCTGATACCATTGTTGGGTTTTTCACATGTTTATCAAAGCTATTTTATCTGTTTAAAATAAAAACGCAGCGGAATAATTATTTAAAACATGTTGATTTCAAGATGTAAAACCCATTTTATAATATGTGTAACCCAATACCGGGATCCATATACGAATATGCATGCTATCAAAAATTAAAACACAACCATAGGGTGTTTAGAATACTACCTTCCAAGGAGTAAAGGATATAAAGAAGATAATGCTTCTTGAACGGTTGCCTTCAAGAGTAGAAGACCTCAAGCTTGTATACCCCAAGCCTTCCAACAAACACTTTGATTTTAGCTAGGATTTACACTTATGAACTCACTTGAAAAATCCCCTCTTGGAACCAATCCTTGGCCGAAAAATTGAGAGGATAAAAGGAGTTCTTGCACTTGAAAAATCTAACTTGAAAACTCTAGGACCTCCCTCATGTTTGGCCGATTTTTAGAGAGGATTCTCTAAAATTTCAAGTTCATTCCATTCTTAATTTTGTCATACAAAATTAAATAAAACAAGTGAGAGAGATTGCCTCCCAATTGCCCAATGAAAATTCAACAAGCCATGCAAAATGCATGCCATCTAATTGGACCAAAAAAATGGTCTTGGGAAGAGGGGAAGGGGGCGGCCCACCTTTTTATTTAAAAAAAATCAAATTTTCTTTTAAACAATTTTAAGTCTTATATATAATTTTATAACTTTTATAAAATTATAACATCACATGTTATAAGACTTTTTTATTATGTTATTTAACCCATTAAATAACAAAATAAAATATTCTCTCAAAATAAATTATCCATATAATTTATTAGTTTGTCAAGTGCAATTATTTAGAAAACCAATTTCTAAATATTCTAAGTGTTGATATTTATTTGTATGATCATATCATAAATAAATATTATAAGTGTTTGTCTAGCTTGTATTTGGGTATGACTCGACTTGGATCATAACGTACTAGCCACATCAATTTAATATGTGTCTTGGGCATACAGAGTCCAACAAGTTAAACATGTTTTAACATGTTTAACTCGTCACTCTTAGTTTAGTGCTTGTTTAGGTTCGTAAGTAAAGTGGTCTAAACAACCGCTTAAACTTTCGAACCCGACCCGTTTGGTCGATCATTAGGATCCGACCAAACATATTTGGTGACCATAGTTGTATAGGCAATAACCTTCCGAGGTTATACCTTATGGTCACTTAGTTTAATTAGTTGTATGATAGGTAGTTTATATGCCTTAGGTAAATGACCAAAATGCCCTTTTTGCGCATAATTTCATTTTAAGCATATGTAACCTAAATTTTTCCACATAAATTGATTATTAAACATGTTAGGGCATATAATACTTGTCATAGGACTAGTTAGGCTACTCGTTTGTGCCTTTGCGCAAATGACGCGTTAAAGTAGCGTAAGCTACCTAAACGGGTCATAAGCACTTAGGATAGGTTCCGATTTAGAATGTAGGCTTTGTTAAACCATATTATATGATTTCTAATACTCATTTGGTTTACGAAACCTTATTTTATCCAATCTTCCGATTTAGGTCCAGTTTATTAACATAGTTACCTATATTAGGTGCCGATTGATTCCGTGATCCTTCTAGTGTTATTTGGTTGTTATTTCAAGACTTTTGAGCTATATCAAGTGAGTACATAGTCCCCTCTTTTACTGTTTTCAAATATTTTGGGATGATTCACATGTGCCTACTTGTTACTTTCGTGATTTTCGTGCTTTCATGACATATACTTGCTATGTTCATTAGTACGCATATAGTACATGATTTCAATTATGGTTTGCTATGTATGTTGACTGAGCATGCTAGCACATTGATTTACATTACATTTGTTGCATATGTATACTCAGCATATGGACACATTGATTTACATTACATTTGTTGCATATGTATACTCAGCATATGGACACATTGATTTACATTACATTTCTGCTATGTATGTTTACTGAGCATGCTAGCACATTGATTTACATGAACATTTCTGCATCGTATGTTGACTTAGCATACTTAGTACATTGTTTTCACATAACATGCTTACATTTGGTATGACATTTGGTTTGTTTAATGGGACTAAAATACGTTCATTAACATTGATCACGCCGCTCGGTAGTATGTAGTGGTACCATAGGACTTGACAACTCCCATTCCTGGAATCCTAGGTTTGTTTGGACGTAAGGAATGACAGAATCTAAAAACATTTTGATAAACCTTTGATTTGTTTTAAAGGTTTATCCTACAGTCTCAAGGATTGAATGTATGCGATAAACAATACCACATAAATGTTTGTATCAGTAAAGCATGAATTTTGCAAAACATAACTTTTGACTTAAACTATGATTTAATCAAATACATTGTTTTGTACATTTTACCTATGGGATTGAGAAAAAAAATACTTTTATTCACCATACATATCATTTGATTTCACATAAACATTATACATATGGTTTGAGTAGTTACCTTTTTACTTGCCATACATAACATTTGATTATACAAGACATGGTTTACATTTAACAATTGGACATTAATTATACATAAACATTTTGACATTTGTTTAAACAGAACATTTTGATGATTATTGATAAATGATTTACATAACGAGGCGACGTGTAATATGATAAAAGCATGGTGGATACGCCGCTGGTACTTCCTACATATAAGTGCTTTTATGATATTACCTATCGTAGCGTTATTTAAATCATTTCAACAAAGACATGATATATTTTATTCAAACGACTTATTTTCACAAGATATTGTTTTACAAACGACATAACTTATACAAATTCATTGTTACATGGTTATTTATTTAACCATACAGTGTTCTTTTATATATCATTTGATTTTCTTATCGCTTTTCGTATGATTTATAAAAGAAAACATTTTCTTAAGGTTAATTGTCACACCCCAAAAACGTCGCATCGAAATATAAAACGTAGTGGTGATGGAAGCTGGTGCCCATTCGTATCTTGCTGAACGATGCATCGTAATGTTGGACATTTCCACTTAATTAAAACATAGATTTTTAAAACATAATGTCTTAAAGTCCGTCACAATCACACCATAGTTAAATTGTTTTGATCCTTATGAATCTTATTACATTGGTCCCAAATAGATTTAAAAGTTTGTCCAAAACATTAACAAACCAAACATGCATCAACAACCACAAGATACGCCATAATTCCTGAAGCCGAACTTATGTATCTGTAGAACACGTTAAAATCAAGTGTCAACACAAAGGAAGGTGAGTTCACATATTCACTTACAAACAATTTTATTCCAAGGAAAACTTTCTGTTTAGGTGTTTATTTGAAAACATCTATATAATTTTGAAAGTCCGTTTTACTTCCTTAATAAAATCCATGGGCCTTACGTCGTAGTTTCGTGAACCCGACAATATTGTTACTACCCATGTTTTGTATATTAAATTATTGCGTCAATTTTCAGACTCGTATGTTAGCTAGACGATACGAACTATATATTATCCATGAAGGGATAATCAAAGCTAGACAATAAACAGAATATCAATTCATCGTTTGACTTGACACGGGGCGACCGGTCACGACGGGGTTGTCAACCCGATAGATCTACCAACAATTCCGCGCGTACATTACTTAAATGATTAAACGACATCATGGGCGCAGGGTTCTATCTCAATGAACCATATGATGTCTGCCTCACGTACAATATATATATATATCCTACTAATATGACAATTTAATACACGATGTTGTACCAACTACACGGTCGTTCCCCCCCCCCCCCCAACCACCGTGCATAATCTCGTTTCCACCCGGAACGTGTTTATTCTCCAAAACCATTTCATCCCGAAATATATATATAATTTCCCAAAAGTCCATATATTTTCAATGAAAATATATAATTTATATTAAAAGGTATGTTTTATTTCAAAAACATTATTAAACCCTTTTTGGCGTGTTCTACTCCCAAAATATATATACAAAACAGTAAAAAGAGGGGTTTAGTGACACTCACCTTTGGGTGCGTATTTTAAATAGCGCAATCCCAGAGATTGATTTCTACACGTCCTATTATATATATATAAGAACGATTTTAAAATCAGTACACATAACACCAAAAATCCTAAGTTTCTCCGTTTCTTAGAATTATCACATAACTTTGGGATTTTCTCAAAAAGTTATCATTTTTTATTATGTTGGCACGTTAATATATATATATATATGAGTCTATATATATATATATATATGATTTTGCGACTTGAACGATTTTATTTGTGACCATTATTGTGTAAATCCATTAACTCTCCCGTTTATATGCAATATATCTACGATTTGCGTGTCGTAATATATATATATACATAAACGTTCGCATAATTTAACACTGATACATGCGAAATCTTGTTAACTTATCTATTTTGTCATTTTTAAAGCAAATATACATAAAACATTTCATAAGTATCAAATTTCATGCTCGACAAACAAGTTACACATTTAACGCGATTTTTACCGTTTCTACCGCACAAAACGCACAAGTATACATGCATAATCCAAATCTTTAAAATCATGTTAAAACTTAACGTATTTTCACATTCTCATGTTTAAATCACATAATACATTTTAACACATACGGTTCATCCAAAATTTTACCTATATTAGTGTACATTGAAAAATGCGTATTTTAGCAATTCGGTAACGGTTTTTGGCGTCGGAAGTCACGTATGACCAACCAAACACCAAGTAAACTTAAAATTAGTTAAAATAATCATTTTTAAACTAAAAAATATCAGTTTACTTACTGATCTAAATCATTTTTATAAAAATCACTCAAAAAGCCGATTTTTGACCGTTTTAACGCATAGTTTTGCGTTAAACGTTACTATAATCATCCCAACTCGAAATGACTTGATATTTTAACACAATAAATGTTATTTACTGATTAAAATAATGGTTATAATCAGATTAGTGCAGTTTTTGTGTAAGTCACATAAATCATGCGATTTCACGTATTTTACAACTTTTAATGCACCAAGTACAACATGCAAAGCTAGCAAACATTTTGACAAAGTTATATACCATTTAACACTTCAAGTATTCATATTTTTAGTTTTTATATTCTGATCATACTTTATTTTTATCAAATCATCTTCAAATCATCATTTCATGTTCATCTTTCATCATGCATGCTTGTGTACAAGTATTTAAAGCACATATATCATATTATCATCATTACATATAAAATATTATGAATCAAACCTGAAGTTAAGTCATGCACATCTAAGATATGTTCATCATCTAATCATTTAAACATAATTTCATACAACAATCTTTCATAAATGAACATATGACAAAACCTACATGCATGTCATTTTAGAAAAAATAACCAAACAAGTATCCATCATAAATCAAACTCAATCTCATATTTATACACACATAAACATATACGGTTATGTATACATACATATATATATATCCATTTTTATTTTGCATAAAAACCCATTTCTTATTAGTTTTCAAGTTTGTGAATTATTCAAGAACTTTGAGAAACTTCTATCATCATCAACATCATCAAGAGTCAAGAATATGATTTTTAAAGTAAATTTTATATCTACAAGATTTTGATGGGTTTCTTGACAAAGTGTGATGATATGGAGCTTGGTTCTTGCTTGAAACACCTCCAAACCACCTATGGATCTTCACACTAGCTTGTAACTTGCTTGGAAAGACTTGAATCTTCAAGAAAAGGGTTTCAAAATTCAAAAATGGAGAGGTTAAGGGCTGTTACCAGCCGTGATTTTCTAGAGAGAGAGAGAGAGAGTGATTTGTTGTGATGAGATTTCTTGGAATGAGGAGATTTGTTGGATTTAACAAGATATGCTAGCTTTTGTGGTTTTCAAAGTTTACATGCAAGCTACCATGTGGCAAAAATGTGAGAGAGGTGGCCTCCCTTCTACATATATACACGAAATATACATATATATATATATGCATAAAATGCATATAAATGATATATATATATATATATATATAGATTAAAAACAGGTGTTTAACTGGATACCGGGTATTTTATCTAGCGGTTTAATCCCGTTTTTGTGCGTTTTAAATTATTTTTAGCACTCTATTAAAATAAAATCACCAAAATATTATTGAACACTATTTTGTTTGCCTGGACTGGCTATGTTGCCGGTATTTGGCAGTATGCGCGCTGTGCTGCACGGTACGCGCTTAAAATCGCAAAAATAGGGATTTATGTGTTTTTATTTATTCTTATCCTTCTATTGTGATAAACATATCAAATTATTACTAGAATGATTATCAGTTGCCTTGACAGGCTGTGCTGACAGTATTTTGTCGATATACGCGCTACATCGCGCGGTACGCGCTTAAACTCGAAAAATAGAGTTTCTTAGCGTTTTAATTTATTTTTCCTCACGAATATGATTAAAATTATTATTCTAATCATTTTAACACTAATCGAGTGGTCACCGACGTTCGTTTCGCATTTTAATCATTACGCGGTAAGCGTTAATTTTATCGTTGCCAACATAATTTTTACCAAGGTTTAAATTTACCAACCCATTAAATTTCACATATAAACATCATAATTAGTCAAATAGAGCCCTGTTACCTATTCACAACACGTGTTACAATTGTATGGTACGGCCTGAAAAGCCGGGTGTCACAGTCTCCCCCTGTTTAGGAAATTTCGTCCCCGAAATTTTTACTCTACAGGTTTTGTTTTCACACGGGGTGAAAATAGCAAAAACAGGTTTAATGAATATAGTCTTATAGTTTCTGCTAGAAACTTTGATTCTTACAAAGAATCTTCGTAGACCTTTATTACATACACTTTCAATTCCTAATCTGACATCTCAACGCTCTCCACCCTTCCCAAGGTTCAACATTTACAAACACTTAATCAAGAAGATTAAGTCAAAATTCCACCAATTCGGGTTCTACATACGTATATTTACATATACATTACCCTGTACCTAAGATAGTCTGAGTTTACACCCGATTGATCCAACTCGAAATGGGCTCTCGAAAGAATCAAATCTCATAAACTCGTCTTCCTTCCTTCTTGCATTCATTTCAGATATACACAAATTGCCAAATCAATAATTCGCATACACGACTAGAATGCTGTAATCGCCTGTCCGGTTATTAGCATAACTCTTCTAACTATACGTACTGTTTCTACGGTGCTTCGATAAACTTCCCTTTATCCTCCAATCAAATCTCTATAAAAAAACAAAATTAGTGTATTATCCATTATACACTTTCTCAACTGAATCCAAACAATACATCATGTACACTACTCCATCCTTATGGTAGCTTGAGCCTATAAGCGACTGATCCAACTCAAGATGGGCTCTTGAAAGGACATAATCATTGTGGCTCAGCTCTTCTTTTCTCTGCTAAACCTAATAGCATCTCTGCAAGATAACTTCTTTAACAGAACCAAATGTTTAATCTAGAATCGCAATAGTTCCTTCAATTGTCCATGTAATCCTTCTGTTGATCAATTGGCGACTTTTAACCTTCCCTCGATCCAGGAAAATCCTGTCGCTGGTTTCCTAGATAAACTAAGGTCTGGTTAATCGTCTTTTGTCATGTTGGCTCAACAAAATGGTGATCAACACTTCCATCCATGCAAGGCTTCAAACGGAGCAACCTGAATACTAGCGTGTTAATTACTATTGTAAGATAACTCTGCCAAGGGCATGTGAGTATCTTAACTTCCTTCGGAGTCCATCATACACGCTCCCAATTCTTCTTTCAAAGTTCTGAAAAGCTTGCTGTCCAATCAAATTCCCCCTTTCCTTTTGGGGTGATTAGTGTAGAAGGCTGCACTAATTTAGGGAAATTCTTAATAAATCTACGGTAGTACCCAACTAGTCTCATGAATCGTCATACCCCCGACGGGGTCTTTTGCGCTCCTCATCATTCGATTCGCTCTAATCTTTGACTGATCTACATGCATACCTTCCTCATTCCTCAACAACTCCATAGTCAACTTCAAATGTTACTCCTGATTCTCCTTGGCTCGCGTGAAAGCAAGTATGTCGTCGACGAATATTATCAAGAATTCATCTGATTAGGGTTTCCATACCCTGTTCATGAGATCCATGAATATAAATGGCGCATTAATTTAGTCAAAAGGCATGACTAATAACTCGTAATGGCCATATCGTGTTCGAAAAGCAGTTCCTGAAATATCTTCGCCAGCAACCTTCCACCGATAATATCCCAATCGTAGATCGATCTTCGTGTAGCAACTGGATCCCGGTAGCTTGATCGAACAAATCGTCAATCCTCAGTAAAGGGTACCGATTCTTGATAGTCAACTTGTTCAGCTTCCTGAAATCCTCTCACATCCTGAAGGATCCATCCTTCTTCCTCTTCAACAAAACAGAAGCACCTCAAACAAATAATTTGATCGAATAAAACCCTTGTCTAATAGCTCTTGAAGCTATTTTGACATTTCCTTCATTTCTAACGGTGCTTAATCTACAAGGAGATTTTGCAAACGGGTGCAACACCGGGTGCTAGATCGCTCCGAAATTCGATCTGTCTCGCAGGGGGAAATCCAGGTAAGTCTTTTTTAGAAAACTTCTGGATAATTGTGAACAATAGGAATCTCTCTGGTATTCCTACATTCGGCTTTCGTATCCACCACGTAAACAAAGAACGCAGGATAGCCTTTTCGCAACAAATTAAGCATCCTCACAATACTAACGACTCTCAACTATCAACACTCAACACTCGACTCGGTCGGTCTTCGTGAACAACTACCACCACTCTACCATCATCAGGACGAGATATCCTAGCTAGCTTCTTCCAGCGATAGTCCCCACTTCACTCTTGGATAATTAATCTATCCTCACATCTTCGTCAAAACTCCCCAGTTCCACTGGAAATAAACCAACACTAGAACTATGATCAGTTAACTAAATACTACAATTGCAAACGACCTTACTAGTCTCTATCAAATTACCAATTGCTAGTTCTATCGGGCACTTTATACCCAGCTTACTTGTTGGTGAACACAAAAATGGTTCAAAGTTTCTCGAACAAAACTCAAGTCAGCTTTGGTATTAAAAGTATGAACATAGATTGGTTTTTGATTCAAAACCTACCAATAACAGTAGCAGGATTCTCACGCGCCTTCCCAACACTTGCCTCAAAGACTTTGCCCTTAGCGTCCTGTCCTTTCGGTTTCGGTCAGTTTCTTTTGTTGTGTCCTTGCTCACCACACATGTAGCGTCCCTTGAGTATACCTCCCTCCGATTTACTCTTAGCATAGCACTCGCGAGTCATATGTCTAGTCCGACCACATCTGGCACACTTTCTCCGCTCATCCTCGTGAGTCTTCTTCTCAAAACTACTCTGGCCATCCCTGGCATCATCCTTTCTAGAACGGCTAGAACTGGCTGCATACGCCTTCCTCGAACTCTCAGACTTTCGCTTTGATTATATCATAACACAGGAACTACTAAAACTTTCCGATCATTATATCACCTGAAGTGTTTCAGATCTGTGTCCCACCAAAACCATGCCCATGAGCATCACTTCCACGTTCCTGGCCATTATTTTGGTTAGCATCGCGCCGTTCCATGGCAGTATTAACGTGTTGGGCTATGAGTTGTGCCAACTCTTTTAGGGTAATAGGTAGTCCAGAACCCTGTCTCACTTTTGGCGGTATTTCGTCGTTTCTATTATTACAACATAATATCAACATAAGACGATTTCCAAAATAATTCTATCATTAAACATTAGTGGACCAAACATTGCTCATGTATAATATCCACACATTAATGAGAAAATTTTTTAAACCAAAAGGAACTCATTTGATTTATATCAGAAATTTACAAAACTTGTTTTTAGTACAAAGACTAATCAAAATTCGGCGTGTCTACATAAACACCCGCAACAAGTCTATATGAAATTTCCTCCTAAATATATGAAAATTTGGCATACATAGGGTTCATCAAATGAGACATACATAACAAACAACAGAAACAACCATCAACTAACGCTTCAAACCCAGGAAGTCCAACATCTTTCTAACAAGCTCTTCTAGTTTATCATACTAGTCCATCTGTCCCTCTAAGTCGTTTATCTTGCCCTTCGTCGTCCCCAAATCTCCACGTAACGTGACGAACTGACGATCGCAGTGAGAGCGATTGACCCAAATCCCTTTCTGCTTCATTAATGTAACAACTCTCACTAAAAAGTCCTATTTAGTATTATAATTAGTCCAATAAGAAACCCTAATTGAGAAACCCAAGTGATTCTACAGAAACCCTAAGATTTTCAGAAAAATCAGAATCAGGATTAGGGCCCCTAAAACTCAGGGGGGGTATTTTCTATTGATGATTATCCTAAATAACTTGCTGTCGAAGTTTAATTTTAAGAAATTGTTGACCCAGCTAGGCTAGTCCCACACGTGGCAACCATATAGTGCTTAGGTATTTGTTACGGACCGTAAGGTTATATTTGTTACGGTCCGTAAGCAACTCAAAATTGGTGTATAAATACAGAACATTGGCACTTAGTTTCTGGAGTTTGAGCGACGAAGAAATTCGTTCAATTCTCTGAGTTTTGGTCCGATTACTCCAATTAACACACACGATCACTAATTGATGCTACGATACAGGGTATTAATTCAATCGCTGCTACGATTCAATGTCCGATCGATTGAAACTATCCGATAGATGTTTAAGTGCTGCTCAAATTGGGTTTATACTTTGTCATTCGTCGTGATTTCGACTTGAATGTTTGAGTGCTGTTCGAAATCGGACTATACTTTGTCATTCGTTGTGAATCCGCTGGATGTTTAAGTATCGCACTTTGTCATTTGTTGTGAGGGTTTGATCTCATGAGTTATCGTAAAAGTTGTATTAAGTTACTTACCTAGTTTCGTGTGCAAATTAGGTTATTAAGCTTATCAGTAGGCTAAACTCTACCTCATATCAAAGGAGATAGCTCAATTACCCATTTTACCAAGTAAAGCAAAGGTGAGTTCACAGACTTTCTACAAGGCACGGCCATCCTCAGTAGGTAGGATGCCACTCCACTAATCTTCGCACACATGTCTGGGAGACCGCGATACATACGAATTCTCCAGAGTGCAGAATAACGTACGTTCGTCCTGGTTAGGACAACAAAACAAAACTTCAGGATAATCTTAATCCTACGGGCTAGTAAGCCAGAGAACAGAAACCGTGAATTCACTCAACTTTGTTGTTGACTCGTTGTTACATGCCTTGCAGGTCGTTAGATCCCTAGCTTAAGGAGCTTGCACGAGGAGGCGTGGTCGTTGTGGGAAAACATTAATATTAAACTTATGTTTTGTGCTTCCGCTGTAAACTCAAACTATGTTTTGACACCAATTGTATTGTGTTGGATTTTATAAAAATTACTTACATGCTTTGTTCAATATGATTGGTGGCTGTGATCCTGGGCATGTCACGCCTCCAAGGCGGGGTGGGGTTTTTGGAGGGTGTGACAGAGTGGTATCAGAGCCATTGGTTATAGTGAACTTGGTTTTAAAAAGGGAAAAAGTTTTTGATGAAAACCAGACTATAACCGGTAAAGTGTTCAATGATCCACAACGATGCTTCATTCCAAGTGCAAGGCTCAATACTTTACGGTGTTCTATAATATTGATTTTAAGTGATATGGGTTAAGGTTAAGTCATCCCTAAGTATTTCATGTATACAACCTTAAGAAATATCTATCTGACAAATTTCTAGTAGTATTTAGAGATAAATGAAAAGTTTAAAGATTTGTGACTTTAGATAGAAGACAGAAAGGTTAAGTTTCTCGAGCATAAAAGATTAGTACTAGTATCCTTATTTATTTGAGTAAATCTCGAGGACGAGATTTCTATAAGGAGGGGAGAATGTAGCAACTCTCACTAAAAAGTCCTATTTAGTATTATAATTAGTCCAATAAGAAACCCTAATGGAGAAACCCAAGTGATTCTACAGAAACCCTAAGATTTTCAGAAAAATCAGAATCAGGATTAGGGCCCCTAAAACTCAGGGGGGGGGGGTATTTTCTATTGATGATTATCCTAAATAACTTGCTGTCGAAGTTTAATTTTAAGAAATTGTTGACTTAGCTAGGCTAGTCCCACATGTGGCAACCATATAGTGCTTAGGTATTTGTTACGGACCGTAAGGTTATATTTGTTACGGTCCGTAAGCAACTCAAAATTGGTGTATAAATACAGAACATTGGCACTTAGTTTCTGGAGTTTGAGCGACGAAGAAATTCGTTCAATTCTCTGAGTTTTGGTCCGATTACTCCAATTAACACACACGATCACTAATTGATGCTACGATACAGGGTATTAATTCAATCGCTGCTACGATTCAATGTCCGATCGATTGAAACTATCCGATAGATGTTTAAGTGCTGCTCAAATTGGGTTTATACTTTGTCATTCGTCGTGATTTCGACTTGAATGTTTGAGTGCTGTTCGAAATCGGACTATACTTTGTCATTCGTTGTGAATCCGCTGGATGTTTAAGTATCGCACTTTGTCATTTGTTGTGAGGGTTTGATCTCGTGAGTTATCGTAAAAGCTGTATTAAGTTACTTACCTAGTTTCGTGTGCAAATTAGGTTATTAAGCTTATCAGTAGGCTAAACTCTACCTCATATCAAAGGAGATAGCTCAATTACCCATTTTACCAAGTAAAGCAAAGGTGAGTTCATAGACTTTCTACAAGGCACGGCCATCCTCAGTAGGTAGGATGCCACTCCACTAATCGTCGCACACATGTCTGGGAGACCGCGATACATACGAATTCTCCAGAGTGCAGAATAACGTACGTTCGTCCTGGTTAGGACAACAAAACAAAACTTCGGGATAATCTTAATCCTACGGGCTAGTAAGCCAGAGAACAGAAACCGTGAATTCACTCAACTTTGTTGTTGACTCGTTGTTACATGCCTTGCAGGTCGTTAGATCCCTAGCTTAAGGAGCTTGCACGAGGAGGCGTGGTCGTTGTGGGAAAACATTAATATTAAACTTATGTTTTGTGCTTCCGCTGTAAACTCAAACTATGTTTTCACACCAATTGTATTGTGTTGGATTTTATAAAAATTACTTGCATGCTTTGTTCAATATGATTGGTGGCTATGATCCTGGGCATGTCACGCCTCCAAGGCGGGGTGGGGTTTTTGGAGGGTGTGACAATTAAAGCGGATGTTGTCTCAGCTCTCGAAGTCGAATGTGATTTCTCTAATGGGTCGAGTCCTCTTCCTACGGCAACCATAGACTAAAATAGGTGTAACAAAACACGTGACTCGGATAGCAGAACAAACGATTCCATAACGACGGGTGAAAGAATTTCAAGTGTAGGCTCGTCATTATCAGTGAGCAGGACGACTAATGGCTCTATAGACCGAGACGTGACATATCATATACGTACAAAGTAAGTGTGTGATCAATATGAATAGTAACACATAAGGCCCAAATAAACAGAAAATCTCGTATACACATAAACACATAAGGGTTTTCACACATGATAAAAATTTTCCATGTTTATTTAAAAATCTTGGCTTTGAGAATTTTGGACTTTAAATCTCAAAATTCTTCGGTTGAAGTCTAGTGTTTTCCTCCGAAAACATCTAGTTCGCTAACAACCATTGACTCTGATACAAACTTCTGTCACACCCCAAAAATGTCGCATCGGAATATAAAACATAGTGGTGATGAAAGCTGGTGCCCATTTGTATCTTGCTGAACGATGCATCGTAATGTTGGACATTTCCACTTAATTAAAACATAGATTTTTAAAACATAATGTCTTAAAGTCCGTCACAATCACACCATAGTTAAATTGTTTTGATCCTTATGGATCTTATTACATTGGTCCCAAATAGTTTTAAAAGTTTGTCCAAAACATTATGAAACCAAACATGCATCAATAACCACAAGATACGCCATAATTCCCGAAGCCGAACTTAAGTACCTGTAGAACACATTAAAATCAAGTGTCAACACAAAGGAATGTGAGTTCACATATTCGCTTACAAACAATTTTATTCTAAGGAAAACTTTCTGTTTAGGTATTTATTTGAAAACATTCATATAATTTTGAAAGTCCGTTTTACTTCCTTAATAAAATCCATGGGCCTTCCATCGCAGTTTCGTGAACCCGACAATATTGTTACTACCCATGTTTTGTATATTAAATTATTGCGTCAATTTTCAGAGTCGTATGTTAGATAGACGATACGAACTATATATTAACCATGCAGGGATAATCAAAGCTAGACAATAAACAGAATATCAATTCGTCGTTTGACTTTACACGGGGCGACCGGTCACGACGAGGTTGTCAACCCGGTAGATCTACCAACAATTCCTCGCGTACATTACTTAAATGATTAAACGACATCATGGGCGCAGGGTTCTATCTCAATGAACCATATGATGTCTTCCTCACGTACAATATATATATCCGACTAATATGACAATTTAATACACGATGTTGTACGAATCCCCTGAAATCCCCGACGAAATGTAAGTCTATGCTGATACTTACTCTCTTAAGACCAAGCAATATTCGTACCAACTACACGGTCGTTCCCCCCCCCCCCCCCCAACAACCGTGCATAATCCCGTTTCCACCCGAAACATGTTTATTCTCCAAAACCATTTCATCCCGAAATATATATATAATTTATATCAAAAGGCATGTTTTATTTCAAAAGCATTATTAAACCTTTTTTGGCGTGTTCTACTCCCAAAATATATACAAAATAGTAAAAAGAGGGGTTTAGTGACACTCACCTTTGGGTGCGTATTTTAAATAGCGCAATCCCAGAGATTGATTTCTACACGTCCTATTATATATATAGGAACGATTTTAAAATCAGTACACATAATACCAAAAATCCTAAGTTTCTCTGTTTCTTAGAATTATCACATAACTTTGGGATTTTCTCGAAAAGTTATCATTTTCGATTATGTTGGCACGTTAATATATATATATATATATATATATAGGGGGTGGATCATGAGAAAACTAGTTTAAATGAGAAAACCAAAAAACTAACCAAAAAAGCCTAAAAAAAACCAAAAAACATACCAAATTTTTTTTTTTTTTTTTACAATTTTTAATAAAAAAATCGCTAGTTTTTATGCCTAGAAAAAAAATTTAAAAAAAAAAATTTTTTTTTTGGTTGTACTGCACATGTGCACTAATACATAAAGCTTAAACCACTTAACACACCCCCCACCGACACCCCCCAAAAACCTAAACCCCCCACCCCCACCCCCCCAAAAAAACCTAAATTCACCCTCCCACCAAAAGCCGAACCCCCCCCACCCCCCAAAAACCTAAACCGCCCCACCCTCCCGAAAACCTACAACTAAACCCTAAACTTAAACCCGAAAAAAAACTAAACCCCCCCACCCCCACCCCCCAAAAACCTAAACCCCCCCTCCCCCCCACACCCAAAAACCTAATCCTAATCCTAAACCTCCAAAAAAACTAACCCTAAAAGCTAAACTAAACTCAAAAAGCTAATTTTAAGCATGTAATGCAATTGTAAACCCGAAAAAAAACCTAAACCCCCCCCCCCCACCCCCACCCCCCAAAAACCTAAACCCCCCTCCCCCCACACCCAAAAACCTAATCCTAATCCTAAACCTCCAAAAAAACTAACCCTAAAAGCTAAACTAGACTCAAAAAGCTAATTTTAAGCATGTAATGCAATTGTAGTACATGTTATATTGCACATGTGCACTACTGTAATAATAGTATTGAAAACAAGACGACACCATAAATCTTTTTTTATGTCATAAAAAAATATGCTCGAATATACTTGAATGAAAGATACACAAATTTGTGATCTTATGGTGCCATTTTTGTTTTAAAATGATACCGTATGGAGAAATGGGAAATGTTTGAAAAGTTATATATTTTGTTTTCCAATTTTACCCCTCCTTCATTAAAAGTCCCCCCCCCCCCCCCCCCTCCTTCATTAAAAGGCTCCCCCCTCCTTTTTAGTGCTTTTTTGGTTAGTTTTTTGGTTTTCTCATTTATATCTAGTTTTCTCATGATCCTCTCCCTATATATATATATATATATATATATATATATGAGTCCATATAAATATATATACTTTTATGATTTTGCGACTTGAACGATTTTATTGGTGACCATTATTGTGAAATCCATTAACTCTCTCGTTTATACGCAATATATATACGATTTGCGTGTCGTAATATATATACATAAACGTTCGCATAATTTAACACCGATACATACGAAATCTTGTTAAATTATCTAGTTTGTCATTTTTAAAGCAAATATACATAAAACATTTCATAAGTATCAAATTTCATGCTCGACAAACAAGTTACACATTTAACGCGATTTTTACCGTTTCTACCGCAGAAAACACACAAGTATACATGCATAATCCAAATCTTTAAAAACATGTTAAAACTTAACGTATTTTCACATTCTCTTGTTTAAATCACATAATACATTTTAACACATAAGGTTCATCCAAAATTTTACCTATATTAGTGTACATTGAAAAATGCGTATTTTAGCGATTCGGTAACGGTTTTTGGCGTCGGAAGTCATGTATGACCAACCAAACACCAAGTAAACTTAAAATTAGTTAAAATACTCATTTTTAAACTAAAAATATCGGTTTACTTACTGATCTATATCAGTTTTATAAAAATCACTCGAAAAGCCGATTTTTGACCGTTTTAACGCATAGTTTTGCGTTAAATGTTACTATAATCATCCCAACTCGAAATGACTTGATATTTTAACACAATACATGTTATTTACTGATGAAAATAATGGTTATAATCAGATTAGCACAGTTTTTGTGTAAATCACATAAATCATGTGATTCCACGTATTTTACAACTTTTAATGCATCAAGTACAACATGCAAAGCTAGCAAACATTATGACAAAGTTATATACCATTTAACACTTCAAGTATTCATATTTTAGTGTTTATATTCTGATCATACTTTATTTTTATCAAATCATCTTCAAATCATCATTTCATGTTCATCTTTCATCATGCATGCTTGTGTACAAGTATTTAAAGCACATATATCATATTATCATCAATACATATAAAAGATTATGTATCAAACCTGAAGTTAAGTCATGAAAATCTAAGATATGTTCATCATCTAATCATTTAAACATAATTTCATACAACAATCTTTCATAAATGAACATATGACAAAACCTACATGCATGTCATTTTAGAAAAATTAACCAAACAAGTATCCATCATAAATCAAACTCAATCTCATATTTATACACACATACACATATACGGTTATGTATACATACATATATATATATATCCATTTTTATTTTGCATAAAAATCCATTTCTTATTAGTTTTCAAGTTTGTGAATTATCCAAGAACTTTGAGAAACTTCTATCATCATCAACATCATCAAGAGTCAAGAATATGATTTTTAAAGTAAATTTTATACCTACAAGATTTTGATGGGTTTCTTGACAAAGTGAGATGATATGGAGCTTGGTTCTTGCTTGAAACACCTTCAAACCACCTATGGATCTTCACACTAGCTTGTAACTTGCTTGGAAAGACTTGAATCTTCAAGAAAAGGGTTTCAAAATTTAAAAATGGAGAGGTTAAGGGCTGTTACCAGCCGTGATTTTCTAGAGAGAGAGAGAGAGAGAGAGAGAGTGATTTGTTGTGATGTGATTTCTTGGAATGAGGAGATTTGTTGGATTTAACAAGATATGCTAGCTTTTGTGGTTTTCAAAGTTTACATGCAAGCTACCATGTGGAAAAAATGTGAGAGAGGTGGCCTCCCTTCTACATACATACATGAAATATATATATATATATATATATATATATATATGTATATATGCACAAAATGCATATAAATGATATATATATAGATTAAAAACAGGTGTTTAACTGGATACCGGGTATTTTATCTAGCGGTTTAATCCCGTTTTTGTGCGTTTTAAATTATTTTTAACACTCCATAAAAATAAACTCACCATAATATTGTTGAACAATATTTTGTTTGCCTGGACTGGCTACGTTGCCGGTATTTGGCAGTATGCGCGCTGTGTTACACAGTACGCGCTTAAAATCGCAAAAATAGGGATTTATGCTTTTTTATTTATTTTTATCATTCTATAGTGATAAACTTATCCAATTATTACTAAAATGATTATCAGTTGTCTTGACAAGTTGTGCTAACAGTATTTTGTCGGTATACGCGCTACATCGCGCGGTACGCGCTTAAACTCGAAAGATAGAGTTTCTTAGCGTTTTAATTTATTTTTCCTCACAAATATGATTAAAATTATTATTCTAATCATAACAGACTATTTTTAGGATTTTAACACTAATCGGGTGGTCACCGACGTTCGTTTCGCATTTTAATCGTTACGCGGTAAGCGTTAATTTTATCGTTGCCAACATAATTTTTACCAAGGTTTAAATTTACCAACCCATTAAATTTCACATATAAACATCATAATCAGTCAAATACAGCCCTGTTACCTATTCACAACACGTGTTACAATTGTACGGTGCGGCCTGAAAAGCTGGGTGTCACATAATTTTGACTAATTATGTGGTGAATGGTATGTTCTTTGTTAATAATCAGCCTGCTTATGTTCTATTTGCTGAGGGTGCCGATAAGAGTTTTGTGTCATTATCTTTTGAACCATTGCTTCGCATGACTAGAACAAAACTAGGAAAGCCCTTGACAATAGAGGTAACTAGTGGTGAACCCGTTGTTCTTGATTCTGTTCTTCGAAATTGCCAGTTGAACCTTAATAACCATCTTTTTCCTATTGTCCTCACACCAATGCAAATTGGAAGCTTTGTTGTTATAGTAGGTATGGATTGGTTAGCCAAGTTCCATGCAGAGGTGATTTGTTTTGAGAAGATTGTCCATACCTCTTTCGTCTGGTAAGATCTTAGAGGTTCATAGTGAGAAACCTGCTAGTAGTCTTAAACTCATGTCATGTACTCAAGCTCGAAAGTATCTGTGTAAGAACTATGTTTCCTTCTTGGCACATGTCATAGAGGAGAAAGGCAAAGGTAAGTCTATTCAAGATATCCATGTTGTTCGGGATTATCTTGAAGTGTTTCGTGAAGAATTACCTGGTTTACCCCCAACACGCTAAGTTGAGTTTCGTATTGATCTTATTCCTGGTGCTAATCCTATTCCTAAATCACCTTGTCGTCTTGCACCGTCTGAGATCCAAGAGTTGTCCAAACAGCTTCAGGAGCTTTCTGATAAAGGTTTCATTCGTCCTAGATTTTCACCATGTGGTGCTCCCGTTCTTTTTGTTAAGAAGAAAGATGGATCTTTCAGGATGTGCATCGATTATCATGAGGTTAACAAGCTTACCATTAAGAATGGATATCCCCTACCTCACATTGATGATCTCTTTGATCAATTACAGGGTGCTACTTGTTTTTCAAAGATTGATCTACGTTCTGGGAATCATCAGCTTCGCGTGCTCGAGGAAGATATTCCCAAGACAGCTTTCCGCACAAGATATGGACATTATGAGTTCACTGTTATGCCATTCGTTTTGACTAATGCTCCTGCTATTTTCATGGACTTGATGAATAGGGTTTGTAAGCCTTATTTGGACAAGTTCATCATTGTTTTCATTGATGACATCATGATTTATTCTAAGACAGTAGAAGATCATGAACAACATCTCCGTCTTACTATGGAACTCCTGAAGAAAGAACAACTTTTCGCCAAGTTCTCCAAGTGCGAATTTTGGCTTAAGGAAGTTCAATTTTTGGGACACATCGTTAACGAACAAGGTATTCATGTAGATCCCACCAAAATCAGTGCGATTAAGGATTGGGATACGCTTACTACTCCCACTGAGGTTCGTTCATTTCTTGGTCTCGCGGGTTATTACCGCCGCTTCATCGAAAACTTCTCCAAGATTGTAGTTCCTCTTACTGCAATAACTCAGAAGAATAAACCCTTTGAATGGGGATCCAAACAGGAAGAAGCTTTTCAGACCCTGAAACAGAAACTTTGTGATGCACCTATTCTATCTTTACCTGAGGGCAACGACGATTTTGTCGTGTATTGTGATGCATCCAATTTAGGTCTTGGCTGTGTTCTCATACAAAGGAATAAAGTCATAGCTTACGCATCGAGACAGTTGAAGATACACGAGAAGAACTACACGACTCATGATCTTGAGTTAGGTGCAGTAGTTTTTGCTCTCAAAATCTTGAGACACTACTTGTATGGTACAAAATGTGTGGTTTTCACTGACCACAAAAGTCTTCAGCATATTTTCAAACAGAAAGAACTTAATATGCGGCAACGACGTTGGGTTGAACTTCTAAACGACTACGATTGCGAAATTTGCTACCATCCTGGTAAGGCGAATGTCGTGGCTGACACATTAAGTTGTAAAGAACGTGTCAAGCTTCACTGTGTTCAGGTTCGATCTGATATTCAAACCCGCATTTCTCAGGGTCAGCATACTTGTGTTTCATGAGACAAAATGGGTAAGGAATTACCATATCATATCAAGCCTGATCTTGAACTGAAAGACAATGGATTTTATTATTTCATGGACCGTTTGTGGGTCCCAAGTCAAGACAATCTCCGCACCTTGCTATTGGATGAAGCTCACAAGTCTCGTTATTCTATTCATCCTGCTGCAGATAAAATGTATAAGGATCTTCGAACCCAGTATTGGTGGCCAGGAATGAAGAAAGACGCTGCCTTATACGTATCTAAATGCCTTACTTGTCTTAAGGTTAAGGCTGAACATCAACATCCCTCTGGATTATTGGAGGAACCGGAGATACCGGTTTGGAAATGGGAAAACATTGCTATGGATCTCGTTACCAAGTTGCCACGCACTAAGAAAGGCCATGATGCCATTTGGGTAGTTGTTGATCGTCTTACAAAGTCAGCACATTTCTTGCCAATCCGTGAGGATCTATCTGCCGACAAGCTTGCCAAAATCTATGTGGATGAGATGGTATCCCGTCATGGCATTCCTTTGAACATTATTTCTGACAGAGATGCTCGATTTTCGTCTCACTTTTGGAGAACCATGCAATCTACTATGGGAACCCAACTTAATTTGAGCACAGCTTATCATCCGCAATCAGATGGTCAATCTGAAAGAACGATCTAGACACTGGAGGATATGCTTAGAGCTTGTGTGATCGATTTTGGTGGTAGATGGGATTCGTATCTTCCATTGATTGAATTCTCCTACAACAATAGTTATCACTCCAGCATCAACATGGCTCCTTTCGAGGCTTTATACGGTTGAAAAATGCCGTTCACCAGTCTGCTGGAATGAGATTGGTGAAGCTCAGCTTACTGGACCTGAGCTCATTCTAGAGACTACAGATAAGGTTAAGAAAGTTCGCGATAATCTTCAGACAGCTCGAAGTCGTCAAAAGAGTTACGCGGATAGATGACGCAAGCCCTTGGAATTTCAAATCGGCGATCGTGTTCTACTCAAGGTTTCACCTTGGAAAGGTGTGATTAAATTTGGAAAGAAAGGAAAACTTGCACCTAGATATGTTGGACCATTCAAGATCGTCGAAAGAATCAGAAAGGTGGCCTATAGACTTGAGTTACCTCTTGAACTTGGAAATGTTCATCCAACCTTCCACGTGTCCAATCTTAAAAAGTGTTTAGCTAATGAGAACCTCCACATACCACTTGATGAAATTCGTGTTGATGACACGATGCACTTCGTTGAGAAGCCTGTGGAAATCATGGACCGTGAAGTCAAGAAGCTCAAACACAAGCGCATTCCAATTGTCAAAATTCGCTGGGAATCTAAACATGGACCAGAATTAACTTGGGCACGTGAAGATCAAATGAAGGAAAAATATCCACATCTATTCTCACAAGTTTCCTCTAAATAAATTTTGGGACGAAATTTCCTAAAGTAGGGGAGACTGTGACATCTGTGCTTGTAATCATTATATTATCTATGAACAGTTCAATTATCAATAAAACAATGTATTTTGACCCCCATTGTTTGTTTATTTATGTTTGTCATTTTGCATGTTTTGATTTTGTTCGATTTCAAACTCTAAATCGCTTTCTGGAAAGTTATACCCAAATTGATGCGTAAACGTAATCAGTTTAACGTGACAAACACTTTGGAACATCAACATAAGCTTAACATACCTTAAATAACCTTTACATAACTTAGAAATAAGTTTTGAAGGGTTTGGTATTGCAAAATCAAGTTTATTCGCTTACAGGGACTATTTGCGACAAACTGCGAAAGTATGCCGATTCGTATAGTAACGTACATTTTTAAACTTGATCATAAGTTAAACATACCCTAAATATCCTTTACATAGCTTAGAAATAGGCTTTGAGGGGTTTGGTATGCAAAAATAAACTTATTTGATCAATAGGGACTAAAAGCGTCAAAAAGTGCATAAGTTCGCATTTACGCGCATATCTTACATTCTGAACATATCCGGACATCCAAAAAGTTTTTGTAATCATTAAAATATTTTATTTTAGTGATTGGAATGAAAAATTGTGCGACGAATCGTAGTTTGGATCGTTTTTCGCGTACGTTCGTGTTTCGTCGTAATTAACCGAACAACGTGATCGTACGGCCAAACGAACCGACATCCGAGATGTTTTCAAGCATATTTCATGTCCCCTATGCTTAAAATTCATTTTTGAGCCTTGAAAATGGGTTAACGGGGCTTAAACATGTCAAAAATCAAGTTTTAAGCATGCAAGGACCTGTTCTGCCATTTTTGAAAACTTGGAACTGGCATCCCCCGCGCCACGCGCCAAGTCCAGGAAGACCTGGCGTGCCACGTGACAGGGACCAAAACTTAGTAGTCCAGTTTCAGCAACTGGCTTGATTTCCAGGGTTATTTATGCAATTTTCTCAATACCCTGGTCTGGTTTTAAGCTCCTATTGTATTAAATACCATGTTCCACAAGTGTAGGGTCAAGATTAAACCTTCTAAACACTTGGAATGATCTTGTTGATCCTAACTTCCTATAAATAGAAGTGGGTTCTTCACTTCATTCTTCACACTTGATTCAAATTCTGCTCTAAGTTGAAGTTTAACACTTCATACCTGAGTATTTTGAATCAAATCTTCCTTGCTTGGACCTCTTGTAAGCTTCTTTCATGCTTTTTATGCATTTCAAGCATGAAAGTCAAACATTGTTTGACTTTCTACTTTGAGCAGTCTTTGGTCAACACGAAGTTCATTTGAACTTTGCAACGTGAGCGTAATCACGATGGTTATAGTCCCTTATGACTATACCTACTGATTACCACGTTGATTAGGCGTAGTGACGAGCAAAGTTTCCGTCAAAATACGTATTTATGCGTATTTTGCAATGAAGCTATTTTCGGGTATCAAAACACTTTTTTTTTATATCAAACTTGTTTTCTAACCTAGTTAAACATGTTTTAACATGGTTAACTCGTCACTCTTAGTTTAGTGCTTGTTTAGGGTCGTAAGTCAAGCGGTCTAAACAACTGCTTAAACTTTCAAACCCGACCCATTTGGTTGATCATTAGGATCCGACCAAACATATTTTGTGACCATAGTTGTATAGGGAATAACATTCCGAGGTTATACCTTATGGTCACTTAGTTTAATTAGTTGTATGATAGGTAGTTTATATGCCTTAGGTAAATGACCAAAATGCCCTTTTTGCGCATAATTTCATTTTAAGGATATGTAACCTAAATTTTGCCACATAAATTGATTATTAAACATGTTAGGGCATATAATACTTGTCACATGACTAGTTAGGCTACTCGTTTGCGCTTTTGCGTAAATGACGCGTTAAAGTAGCGTAAGCTACCTAAACGGGTCATAACGGGTCATAAGCACTTAGGATAGGTTCCGATTTAGAATGTAAGCTTTGTTAAACCATATTACATGAGTTCTAATACTCATTTGGTTTACGAAACCTCATTTTATCCGATCTTCCAATTTAGGTCCAGTTTATTAACGTAGTTACCTATATTAGGTGCCGATTGATTCCGTGATCCTTCTAGCGTTATTTGGTTGTTATTTCAAGACTTTTGAGCTATATCAAGTTAGTACATAGTCCCCTCTTTTACTGTTTTCCAATATTTTAGGGTGATTCACATGTGCCTACTTGTTACTTTCGTGCTTTTCGTGCTTTCATGACATATACTTGCTATGTTCATTAGTACGCATATAGTACTGATTTCAATTATGCTTTGCTATGTTTGTTGACTGAGCATGCTAGCACATTGATTTACATTACATTTGTTGCATATGTATACTCAGCATATGGACACATTGATTTACCTTACATTTCTTCTATGTATTTTTCTGAGCATGCTATCACATTGATTTACATGAACATTTCTGCTTCGTATGTTGACTTAGCATACTTAGTACATTGTTTTCTCATAACATGCTTACATTTGGTATGACATTTGGTTTGTTTAACGGGACTAAAATACGTTCATTAACATTGATCACGCCGCTCGGTAGTATGTAGTGGTACCATAGGACTTGACAACTCCCATTCCTGGAATCCTAGGTTTGTTTGGACGTTAACAATGACAGAATCCGAAAACATTTTGATAAACCTTTGATTTGTTTTAAAGGTTTATCCTACAGTCTCAAGGCTTGAATGTATGCGATAAACAATACCACATAAATGATTGTATCAGTAAAGCATGGATTTTGCAAAACATAACTTTTGACTTAAACTATGATTTAATCAAATACATTGTTTTGTAAATTTTACCTATGGGATTGAGTAATACTTTTATTCACCATACATATCATTTGATTTCACATAAACATTATACATATGGTTTGAGTAGTTACCTTTTTACTTGCCATACATAACATTTGATTATACAAGACATGGTTTACATTTAACTATTGGACACTAATTATACATAAACATTTTGACATTTGTTTAAACAAAACATTATGATGGTTATTGATAAATGATTTACATAACGAGGCGACGTGTAATATGATAAAAGCATGGTGGATACGCCGCTGGTACTTCCTACATATAAGTGCTTTTATGATATTACCTATCGTAGCGTTATTTAAATCATTTCCACAAAGACATGATACATTTTATTCAAACGAATTATTTTCACAAGATATTGTTTTACAAACGACATAACTTATACAAATTCATTGTTACCTGGTTATTTATTTAACCATACAGTGTTCTTTTATATATAATTTGATTTTCTTATCGCTTTTCGTATGATTTATAAAAGAAAACATTTTCTTAAGGTTCATGACGACTATTTGTCAAACATTTCTTTTAACTACAAGTCATGAATCCTACATCAACAAAACCTATGTATCTCACAGGAATTTTTATGCTGATGTACCTATTTTCACATGTCTTTTCAGGAGCTGATGCATAGGGTTGGTCGTGACACACTTAGGCGGACTCGGGCCTTAGTGACAATAAAAGATGCAAGACTAGTTTAATTTATGTCATGTTTGTCCTTGTTTTAAGACAATGTAATCAAGGTTAATAAATAAAACAAAACTTTAAATACCATGGTTGTGAAACAATAATTCTGTTGCTCCACTCCCCGACGTTTTCGCCGCGGTTTGTTTTTTTACGCGGTCGGGGTGTGACAAGCCCCGCCAGGACGCACGTTCAACATCAACACCAAGCAAGCTCAGAACGACAATGACGTTGTTAATGGTACATTCAACATCAACACCAAGCAAGCTCAGAACGACAATGACATCAACACCATCTAAAGGACTGAAATTGATGTCATGTACTTAAGCGAATAGATACTTGCGTAAACTGTGACACCCGGCTATTTAGGCTGTACCGTACAAATGTAACACGTGTCATGAATAAATAAAAAGGTTGTATTTGATTCATATTGATGTTTATATGTGATATTTGATGTGTTGGTAAATCCAAACGTTCATAAAAATTATGTTGGCAACAATAAGATAAACGCTTATCGCGTAACGAACAAAATGCGAAACGAACGTCGGTGACCACCCGATCAATGTTAAAATTCTAAAAATAATCTGTTATGATTAAAATAATGTTTTTTATCATGTTCGTGAGGAAAAATAAATTAAAACGCTTAAAATCCCTATTTTTGTGAATTTAAGCACGTACTGCGCAACACAGCGCGCATACCGTCAAATACAGACGACGCAGCCCATCTAGGCAAATAATATATTGTTCATCAATATTATGGCAAGCTAATTTTAAAAAATTAGTATAAATAATATTAAAACACACAAAAACTATAGTTGGTAGTTTTTAGTTCGCAATTCTCGAAATTGGATCGCATATGATCCTTTTACGCACTTTTAAAGCGCGATACGCCAACTAAAACCAAAATTGGTTATTATTGGCTAAGAATATTGGTATTTGGTAGGAAAAATTATTTGTATAATAAATAGATTGAGAAACTACCTAAAACACACCTAATTTTATAGAACTTGCTTGAATTTCTAAAAAAGAAAGTGAGATTTTTATAAAAATAAAGGGGGAACCCTTCCCCACTTCATAATTTTTCCCAACCATGTGGGACCCACTAAAAATCATTGTGTCCTCCATCTCCAACATAACCAAGTGTCCTTATCCTATGTGTTGGAAGCATGCATGATGACCAAGTGTCATCCATCTCCAACATAACCAACCATATAGCACCCTACACTCTCTCATTCTTCCTCTTCTCTATCTTACGGCCGTGAGCCACCATCACAATCTTCCATTCTTTTCTTTGATCAATTCTTGAAGATTAAAGTCCATTCCAAGGTGTTTCTAAGTGTCTTTATTGATTTGAAGGCCAATCCATTGAGTTTTTAAGAAGGTGCAAGCTTTTTATCGCAAAAACCATCATCAAAAACCCATTTATATTCTTGAAAGGTATAAACTTACTTTTAAAAATGTATGTCTTGTTTCTTGATAATGATGATGATGGAAAGTTTCTCAAAAGCTTGGAATTATTCACAAACTTGGAAATCTAAACAAGAAAATAAATTTCATCAAACAAAAATGGAAGTAAATATATGTGTGTGTTGCCGTGAGTGTGTATGAGCGTGTGTTAGAGTTTGTGTTTTGTTAATATGTCAAGTTTTGAAAGAAATGATACTTGAAAGGTTAATGCATGTATGATTGAAATTGATCTACATGAAAATGATTTGTGATTAAAGTAGATTGATGAAAAGTTCATATTTGGATATATATGTATAGCCGTGTATATACATGCATGTATGGGTATATATGGATTTTTGTTTTGTTAGTTCTTGAATGTGTAAGAACATGATACATGCATTTATGACAAGATGATAAGGTGATGATCATATGAAGATTAGGATATTTTGGATTATTTGAACATGAGTTAAATACATGTTAGATGCATTTAGTTCATACTAGTGGGAAGGCCAGCGCGTTGCAGCGGATGTCCCGACTAATATCAGATTCAATTATGCCTATTACTAACCACAACTGATATTCAATACATGAATTTATGTAAGTTTCGTATATTTTCTATTGTGTACCTCAACAATGACATCAAAGGAAGAAAAAACAATTTGAACTTTTACACATTCATTTTCATCGTAAAATTCTAAATCTCTACTATATCAACTTACATTGAAAGTCAACTGAAGTCTACTAAGTTAAAGAATGAACAGACAGATTTGACAAGATCCTCAAAACGTTTCAACTCTTTAACACACTCTGAAAGTCTCAAATTGATTCGATAAATAAGGTTCAGATCTCAAGTACACTGACATCCATCGAATTGATATTGACCTCAACTACACATAGAATACTTCTGATTAAGCAAAAATAAAGCATAAAACCCCATATATGAAGTAAATATTAGAATATTATTAAACAAAAATATAAAGCAGTTCAACAAAAATGAATGTCACCCCCAAATCTCAACCAGAACATAAAAATAACCAACAAAAGTTGAAGACAACCATAATCCAAATTGCAGATACTTTGAAAACATATTGTAGACAAAAAACATATCACGACCTCCTTCCTCTTTGTGACAACCCGTGATTTACGGCACCTAATTACGTGATTAGCAGATGATTAACGCAATAAAAATTAGTGTTTACAGAGAAAATTAACTTAATTAGGCCTTTGGAGTGCCCATGAACGTTTATCCGACTTTACAGTGCGCGAACGGTGGTTTACAGAGAAGCCTGTGAAACGTTAAACGGCAACGGGTTGAAACCGTACAAGATACTGATGACGCCGTCAAATAAAAAAAATTACGATATATTTTAGCTTCGTAATTAAATTTTTGTGACTACAGTCGAAACCGGATCGAAAAACGGATTAAGGATGGCAACGATACAATTTTTCGCGATTATTACCGTGACCGACAAACGGGCGCGCAAACAACAACTACCGACCGTATTTTTGTGTATTTTAATTCTTGACGTTAAATGGAGTTCAGGGTTTTGACAACGGGTCTCGTAGGATTTACGGGCCACTTACACACGGGGATTGAGCTTGTGGGCCCTGGGCCCAAGCCCAAAACCCACAAGCCTAAACCGCACATAAAATATTAGGGGTTTTCCTATAAAATCTGCTTAAGATGTCATCAAAATCTTATAAATCCTTCCAAAATCCTTGCAAAATCTACACTAGATCTATAAAATCTTTATGAAATCTCAACAAAATATTATGAGATCTCATTTAGATCTCCATAAATACTCATACACAGACAAGACACACTTCACCTCCTACCTCTCAAACCCTAAAACACATTCATGCCTCTCATCTCTCTTCTCGAATATAATCACAGGCAACTCATGCGAAAATCCTTCACCTCCTCAACATTCATCTTCTCAAAACAGCATCCACTCAAACACCCCCCCTTTTTATTCCTCGGTAACAAAACAGACCACCACCATCCTCATCGGGTGGTGGTGAGCGAATGCGTCTGGCGGCGAGCACCACCACCGTCTGGTGGTGGTGCAAACATAGGGACGAAGAGAGAGAGAAGCAAGAGAGAGAGAGAGAGATCGAGGGAGATCAGGAGAGAAAGGAACCGACGCCGCCGATTACGGCGGCGGCAGTGGATGCGTCTGTGGTGGTTTCCGGCGGCTCGACTCACGACGGTTCAGCTTCGGGAGGTGTGTGGTTCGGGCTCGTATTTTCAGATTTCAGGTTCTGGGTGCAGTCCGAGCTAGTCAGCAGGTTCGTGTGTCTCGGGTTTCAGCTCGAGTTTGGTTCGGATCACGGTTGTCGGGTCAAAACTGTTCAACTCAGATTTGAGTGTGGTTTGGGTTTCAGATTCAAGATTTTTGCGGGGTTCAGATTTTGGTACGTTTCACATCCTGTTCAAGTCACGGTTCGGGTTGGAAAGTAAACTCAGTTAACATCCAGGTTCGGTCAACAGTCAACGGGTCGGGTCTTCGGTCAAACTCGGGTCAACTCAGCAAGCGAACTCAGCCGGCCAACCCGGTTGACTCAGTAAAGTCAGCTGGTCAACGCATAACAGAAACGACTTGAAGATTCGGTAAAAATTTACGGCGCGACTATTTCTATAACTTTATTTTTTACGTGAAAAACGAGCTTGAACCGATTCGTTTATAGTTTAGTTACTTTTAATGCCTTGATGAAAAACTTTACATATAGTGTTGTTGTTGAATCTTGGAAAACAAAAATATATCGACACGTGGTTGTCGGGGACGTCCAAAAACAGAGGAAACTCTGCCCGTTTTTTGAGAAAATCCGCAAACACAAAAGGCGTTTTATTATCGGATTCAAATAATCTTTTACAAAGACGACAATCTGGATATTATTTCGATAATGCTTTTATAAAATAAAACATGAAATAATATTTTCAATTCCTTTATTACTTTCGACAATCCTTTCAAAATATCAAACGACACGACGAGTCGGAAATTTATTTACAACAAATAAATATAATTATTATATTTATTATAAACTTCGGATTTCGACAACTCCTTTATAAAGTCAATATAATTATTTATATTGTTTCAAACGCCTAAATGGCATAGACATACACTTTGATAAATATCATACGAGATGTATATATGATACGAATTGGTTATACGTTATTTTCATACAAACTTTTGTACATACACGTACGATTTCTCGAGACAACTAACGCGATTATATCAATATATTTATATACTTTTATATAAATATTCATATATTTTGAACTTCACGAGAACTAAGTCTTTTCGAGACTTCTTAAATACCGACGAATAAACGAGTTACGCAAGCATAACTTCTTCGCTTCTTTTAAGTTAACAAGTTACCGTTGAATCGTTCGATTAACGATTCGGTAAAGCTTGGGGACACGTAGACTAGTTACCGCTTTTATTTAGAAACTTATTAGATATTCCATGTTAGGAATATTGTAGAATGCACGCTAGCGAGTCTCATTTTGGAGACGACATCACGGAGTCGTAATTAGCTAGCTTTGCACAGGGAATATTCAGGTGAGTTCATAACCCCCATTTTTTACTGTTTACATTTTTGTAAATGTTTTCGGGGTGGAAAGACATGCACGTTTTGCAAAAACATACAAAGTTCTGAACAAATGCAAAACTTGTATTTCTAAATCATATTACGAAGTGATTTCGAGGAACTCAAATGATTTACGAAAGGTTTATACTAAACATACCGGTTTTCAAACAAACGTATCTTTCGGGATATGCATACCCACGAATTCTAGTTTTCTAAACTACGGGTAAATACAAGAAGCACTCTTGGTGAGAACGAGTACCAAGTATGATGCAAATGCTTATTTTTGAAATGTGAATGATTTTCGGTCAGGGTGACCAGGGATTTTCGGTCAGGATGACCAGGGATTTGGTCGGGGATACCAGGGATTTTTATACATGGTATGATTAGCGTAAGGAGGGTTTACTACTTAGATCATGTGAGTGGGTAGGCGCAACTTGGGATCATTAATCCTCATTGTAGGACCGAGGGACAGGAGCGGTAGATCTATCTGGGTGTAGCGAGCCCAGCCCCAGGCCAAACAGAACGGACCTCGGGGTGACTTTGTGCCCGACGCATAAATCCGCTAGGTTTGAGTCTTCCTACTTGCACTTCACACATATCAATGACCTTGCAAACCATTGGTGATCTCTTTATTTCCTTATTTGCTACATACTAGGGATTTTATACTTACGAAACTACTTGTTCATACAAATTAAATACCATGTTTTATACAAAATTTAAAGCATAGGATTATGCGGGTATGGAGTCAAAGTCAGGGTGGGCATTGACGGTTATGCGAACATTACAAATACATGGTTTTTATGAACATACTGTGTTACAAACACAACGTTTCCATATAACTTGGCAAGAAAATGACTTTTGATTCGTTTTCTCAATACTATTTCAAAAACCGGTTATTCCAAAGATTTATTTCAAATCTTTCACAACTCAAAAGATTTATTTCAAATCTTTTACAAACAAACTATGAACTCGCTCAACTTTATGTTGACTTTTTCGCATGTTTCTTTCTCAGGTTACTTTTCTAAGACAAGGCACGGTTAGAATAGGAGAACCATTGGAGATACGAGTACTTAGTGGGCGTTCAATTTCTAGAAAGTCTTAGCTTTTTGCTTTCGCTGTGCAATGAAGATACCAGTCCAGTCACGCCAATGCTCTGATATTTCGGGGTGTGACAGATTGGTATTAGAGCTATAGGTTACAGTGAATTAGGTTTATGTTGTGATACCTAGGCTCTAACCTCACTTTTCTTTGGGACTTAGACTATTAAGACGTTGAATACATACAGAACGCCTAGTACTCGAATATGGTCTCCAACCGTTGCCGAAAAGCAAACAGTCAAAATTTTGTTTCCAAACATATGCTATTGTGATGTTTTATACACGGTACACAAAACAATTACATACAGTACACAAAAATCTGAGAGTTTAGGAAACATGCATTTAAGACCTTCGGAACAGGAAGGTAGTCTGAGAGACTAGGAGATTCAGTCTGAGAGGCTGGGAGTATAGTCTAGTTGGACTAGGAGATTCAGTCTGAGAGGCTGGGAGTATAGTCTAGTGGGACTAGGAGATTCGGTCTGAGAGGCTGGGAGGGTAGTCTAGTGGGACTAGGAAGTTCAGTCTGAGAGGCTGGGAGGATAGACTAGTGGGACTAGGGGAATTACTTGATTGCTTATTGATGACTAACATGTTTATTTGATTATATGATTGATTATTTGTGCATATGTTTATTAAAGGTCATCACGTAGGAACCGCGAATATTGACTCGGGCACACACTATTATCCATATTGTCTATGATATTTTAACTTCCCGAGCAGGCAGCCTATGCATAACGAAACGCTAGTGCACGAGAATACATGCAACTCAATCTTTACGTCAACGGATGTCGGGGCACATCACGTTCTACGCGGCACACAACGCTAGTGCACAGGTATACGTGAAACTTAAGCTATACATCAACGGAGGTTGAAGTACGACACATACGATTATCAAGGCGAGGCCTTCGAGAAGGAACGATGACGCAATTTAACGACGACGCTAGATTCCTGTCAGCAGGAGAACTAACGATCTGGAAACGACAACTTGTCATGCGATCCTGCAAAGGCACGAATCACGCCAGGGAGAAGACGAATGTCTCCGCATTCCCCCCCCCCTACCTAATTAATGACGAATACGATATGTTCGACATTCCATGGTAATGTCACCTAACAATCGGACATCACATGCAACCCCAGGTAAAGTCCTCAAATTTCTATTATTGAAATTTCGAATTTCACATTTACTGAGTAGATTTTCGTATCTCTACTCCTCTTAATGGTCATTGTGTCACGATCATTTCTTTACAAGTTACATACATGGTTTTTCGTTGTGACCATGCCGAAAGTTTTCTTATCGATACATATATCTATTGACGGATTGCGCTAAAACCAAGTTCAATTGTTTGAACTTGCTCATTACACTTATTCGATTCAAGACACCATATGATGTATTGGGAGCATCATATTCAAATCAATTTTTAACGAACACTTCATTTGCTCCGAGTCGTGGTAAACTTGTTTGGTATTCGACTCCATTAAATTGTTGATTTCGACACCTTGTGGTGGTGTTTTCACTTATTTGAACCTTGCGCTAAACTCGTTTACGTATCTTATGCACGGATTTAATTATTTATTTATTGATTCAGATTAAATCCGCTTTGATTTATCACATTACAACAGTCTTAATACAACAGTGTGTTAAGACAATGGTACACAAATTCATTTTTATATCCCGGTGTACCTACTAACGGTTCTTTCATTTTCGATCGAAAGTTTTGCGATATCCATTACTTCTTCATCTTCGATTGAAAACATTATTTCTTTGATGTTCCATATTCACTTTAAAATTCTATGATGTCATTTGAAATAAACTTTCAGATTCACTTTATTACGCTTTCATTTGATTTCAAACACGGTGAATTTGTTTGATCACCGCTATTATTGAATTATTTGAATCACTACGACACCTTGTGGTGTCAGTACAAACTTGTAGCTTGGGCTAATCATGATTGAGCGTTTCACGCAAAACACAGGTGATACTTGTTCGATCACCCCTATTATTGAATTGTTCCATTCATTGCGACACCTTGTGGCGTCGGTATAACTTGCAGCTTGCGCTGATCACGATCGAGTGTTTCGTGCATACTAGTACATTTGAGATTGTTGCTTCTAAGCTCATCCAGTGGATGTTATTGCTTCTAGAACTCATTTACATGTTATAAACGTTCATATGGAATTCGATTGGTCGAAGTTCCTGTTCATTGTTGGATCCTTGTTAACTTAGTCACATTAGTGACTGCACCTATACCTCTCGTTTCTGTTGACATCAATTACTGAGACACATTTCCTTTTAAACCGATGGGTTCCTATTAGGGGTTTTCCTATAAAATCTGCTTAAGATGTCATCAAAATCTTATAAATCCTTCCAAAATCCTTGCAAAATCTACACTAGATCTATAAAATCTTTATGAAATCTGAACAAAATATTATGAGATCTCATTTAGATCTCCATAAATACTCATACACAGACAAGACACACTTCACCTCCTACCTCTCAAACCCTAAAACACATTCATGCCTCTCATCTCTCTTCTCGAATATAATCACAGGTAACTCATGTGAAAATCCTTCACCTCCTCAACATTCATCTTCTCAAAACATCATCCACTCAAACACCCCCCCTTTTTTTCCTCGGTAACAAAACAGACCACCACCATCCTCATCGGGTGGTGGTGAGCGATGGCGTCTGGTGGCGACCACCACCACCACCGTCTGGTGGTGGTGCAAACATAGGGACGAAGAGAGAGAGAGAGAGAGAAGCAAGAGAGAGAGAGAGAGATCGAGGGAGATCGAGAGAGAAAGGAACCAACGCCGCCGCTCACGGCGGCGGCAGTGGATGCGTCTGTGGTGGTTTCCGGCGGCTCGACTCACGGCGGTTCAGCTTCGGGAGGTGTGTGGTTCGGGCTCGTATTTTCAGATTTCAGGTTCTGGGTGCAGTCCGAGCTAGTCTGCAGGTTCGTGTGTCTCGGGTTTCAGCTCGAGTTTGGTTCGGATCACGGTTGTCGTGTCAAAACTGTTCAACTCAGATTTGAGTGTGGTTTGGGTTTCAGATTCAAGATTTTTGCGGGGTTCAGATTTTGGTACGTTTCACATCCTGTTCAAGTCACGGTTCGGGTCGGAAAGTAAACTCAGTTAACATCCGGGTTCGGTCAACAGTCAACGGGTCAGGTCTTCGGTCAAACTCGGGTCAACTCAGCGAGCGAACTCAGCCGGCCAACCCGGTTGACTCAGTAAAGTCAGCTGGTCAACGCATAACAGAAATGACTTGAAGATTCGGTAAAAATTTACGGCGCGACTATTTCTATAACTTTATTTTTTACGTGAAAAACGAGCTTGAACCGATTCATTTATAGTTTAGTTACTTTTAATGCCTTGATGAAAAACTTTACATATAGTGTTGTTGTTGAATCTTGGAAAAAAAAATATATCGACACGTGGTTGTCGGGGACGTCCAAAAACAGAGGAAACTCTGCCCATTTTTCGAGAAAATCCGCAAACACAAAAGGCGTTTTATTATCGGATTCAAATAATCTTTTACAAAGACGACAATCTGGATATTATTTCGATAATGCTTTTATAAAATAAAACATGAAATAATATTTTCAATTCCTTTATTACTTTCGACAATCCTTTCAAAATATCAAACGACACGACGAGTCGGAAATTTATTTACAACAAATAAATATAATTATTGTAACACCCTAGTTTCTATTTAACGTTTATCGTGTGAATACCATCAATTAGATGTGTAGTTAAGGCTACACATACTATAAAAATGCGGGTTTATTAAAACTTTTACACGTCATAAGTTAATCTACATAACGTGGTTGAATTCGTTGTTTAAGATTTACAATTTATCAAAGTGCGGAAGCGTGTGTCATTATCGTGTTCGGTTCTTCGCTGAGCTTGATCGTCTTCCGGCATCCCAGAAAGTACCTACATTTCATAAACATGAAATGCTTTAGTCATACGGTATTTAAAACGCATCTAAACGAGTCCGGAAAACAAAACTGATCAAAAACATACATGTTTGTACAAGGTCCACCGTAAATTACGGTGGACACCGTAATTTACGGTGGTCCTTGTTTCGATTTGTTTTCACCGTAAATCAGGAGGGTTTCACCGTAACCCATTTCAGGTCCACCGTAAATTACGGTGGCACCGTAATTTACGGTAGCACCTGCATCCCACCTTTCCATTTTGCCGTAATTTGACACGAATTCTTTCGTATCTTTCAAACCGTTTATCCGTTTGACCTACCGTTTCTTCCTACATGTTTGTAATTTAATTCTCCATCATATGGAGTTAAAACCCGACATTCGGCTTAACAAAATTTAAGACCTTTAAGTCTTCGGCTTATTTCTCTTTTACCAAAATTTGACCCGTTTACACATTTTATCAAACAAACGTATTGTTTGATTTCTATATCACATACACTTCTTCAAATTAATATTACCTACCATATTAGGTTCTAATCATAGGTTTATTACACATTTTAAACCCGTTTTCACTCGTATGCTTATTTTGACCCGTTAAGGGTATTTAAGCACTTTAAAGCTTGAAATCGCTTTCATTCCATTCTAGCAACTTATTCCTACATTTCTTATCAAGTAATATTCAACTACAACTCTTTGTGTGTTAGATTTCAATGTGTATGTCTATATGTTCCGAGTTTTACCCTTCGGATTGTTATTTAGCGATAAGTCTCAAATAGAGCTATTTGGCTAGCGGATTGCATCTATCAACATCTACACTTATTCTAAGCTTTTGTTTAATCATAAGACTCGTTTCCAAACAACCTCTAAGGGTTGTTTGTTCGTTTTAGCCTACAAGGGCGTTTTGGTCAATTTTGGTCCTTCTTTTACAAGGAAGGACTCTCACAAATAATTCGACCAAATTATCACTTTTAACTACAACAAAATATACGTACCTGGCTCGGGTCAACAAATAGACCCGATTTATATCTTGCTTATTTTATCACACAATCTATGGCGGCGCGATTATCCGATTTGCTAATCGCTCCTGTTAACATAAGACTTGACAACCAAATTAATCGATATTGTCAAATGGTGTTATCACCACCATTTGACCCGTTCGGTCTATATCCCCAACGTTGCCTATTAAATCAAAACATGGTTTTTGATTTCTAATTCATACTTACATCCCGTCCCTGATTTCATTACCGAATCCTATTTTCTCTTAATTTCTTTTCTTGCAATTTCACCCGTTTCGGCTTACGCCAAAGGTTCCCGTTAGGCTTCGGTTTACATTAGTCAATACTTGACCGATTTTCCATATTTCTTTTTATCCCTTTATCTCAATATTAGATTACACTACGCGGTAATCTTTTCAAAACTCATAATCTCTTAGTCATTACATGACCAATTTACCGATTTATCCTGTTTACCATAAACCATGGTTTTTATCACCTTTATATGTTCCGACTCGTACCAATCGTGTCGGAAACCATATTTTCATTATTATCATTATCGCATTTATTACTTGTAAAGTAAACAAGTATTCTACAAAAGTGTGTAAGTTTCACTTACCTTGCATCCGAGCTACACCTTTCTTCCATGCTTGACTTGTTTGACCCGCTTTAGCTCCAAGCTTCCACCTAGCTTGTTACGCGTCAACTATCATCATTGTTTTCAAGGTGGTTAGTTTAATCATACTCTAATACGATTATTCCACCTTATGCATTTCATATCAAAATTGCTATTTATCGTATTATAGGTCAGTTTGACCTTTTAATAGTCAAATGCCCATTAGTATGCTAATTGCATTTTCGAGTTATCAACTAGTTTTAGCATTCTTTAATTTCCCGGTAGGCGTTATCTTTAGACCTCCGTTTTAACCAAAGTTCTAATCGCGTTTAACACATTTAGAACTCTTTTTAATCACATTTTGCATAATAGCCGAAACATCACAACTAGATGTTTTAACTACAAAATTCTAGTTTCGAGCCTTCTTTGAGGCATTTCAACGAACACCTTAAGGGCAGAATTTTACATGTTTATTTATCATGTCTCTAGCTTATCTCTTAGCCCAAATTTCACATAATCAACCATCTTACAAAGTGGTTAACTTCTATAATTTCTGAAATCACTTGTAAATTGTCAATTTACACTAGATCAACAATCTATTTCCTAGGGTTCATCATATTAACATAAAACCCACTTAGCTTATCAATGGATCATCATGAATCTCATAGATTTTCCAACAATCTAACATGTTATTGACTAGGGTTTACTCCTAGACATCATATCACTTCAAGATTCACTCATGCATGACATAATCAAGCTCAATTTCAGTTTTCTTGCAAATAACCTAGAATTTGAGATGGATCAAAATGTCACAATTTTACATACCTTGTGATCCTTTCAACTAGGTGTTCATGAATACGAGCTTGGATTTCGATTTGGGACTGATTTGGCCTCTCAATTTCTTGGATTTGTGCTTGTTAGGGTTAAAGCTCCATGGAGCTTTCTCCTGATCTTAACCACGCACGCACACACACACACTTGTGTGTGTGTTGTGTTTATTTTTAAGTTTATAATTCCAATTTCAAGTTACCCGGCTTTGGTCCCTCGTGTTTGGTTAGTTATTAATTAGATCACAACCTAATTATTTTCAATAACATTCCCACTTATTAACTAGGTTTAATATTCCTAGTGAACTTAGCGGGTTCGGGAATATTTATGACTAAGTTTATTTTAGGTCCCGTTAACTCGGGCCTTCTAAGCTTTTATTTCTTAAAAGCTTTTATTCACTTTTATATATTATTAGGATTAATTATTTAAATCCTAATATTCCACCGGGTAAATTTTACCACTAACGGTACTTTACCCATCTTTTAGTGTTAACGGGGTTTAATTACTAAACCCGGTTTCGGGGTGTTACAAGTCTACCCCCCTTAAAGAGGTTTCGTCCTCGAAACCTTGCTTACATAATTCATTGAGTTTAAACTCAATGTATTTGATCTGAGATATCTTTTAAACATTACTTATACTTTTAACCAATTATTAGTATTACCAGATAAGCATGGTAACATCTTTTTGGTCACTAATTGTCTACGTATCTCATATGTCTTAGTGCAACTTAAAATAACGTAATCTCGTTATTTCCACTAGTTTAGTTAACTTAGCGATATTCATCGCTTTTATATATTATCGAATTCCCTTATGAATCCGTTACTTTGACCCGCTTAAAGGTCTTTAGTGAAATCTTTCACTTTTAGCAACAATCTCTTTTGCTTCCAAATTCATTTATTCGGTTTAGTTATACCGAATTCATCGCTTACAAGAGACCAATTTATTTAAATGGCCTTAACCGGTCTCACTAACTAGACTTATTAGTCCAGTTACTTTTTACCACTCGCTTGGTTATAATGTGATTCTACTTCACATTGCATTTCTTGACCGTGATCGTGTCACATCGTGTTTAGTTTGCATCGACCTTTCATTTTCGAAAATACCCCTTTTTGAATATATCGTCTTGCGCCTATCAGTGTCAAGACTTGTATCTTTCATGCTTACTATTTAAATTCCTATCAAAATTTATGTTTGTAAAAACATTATTTCTTACTAAAACCGAAGTTTTAGTTTTAGGATCTTTTCTTTAATTTGTGTCAATCATCCATACCGGGATATTGACAGTCCGTAATTTAATCCTTTACTGTCTTAGTTTTATGCGGGGGATTCTTAACTGATTTCCTCACTTTATCCAATCTAACCCGTAAACTCTTTCACTTAGCCCCATAGGCTAGTTCTTTAAGTTTTTCACCTTCTTAAGGTGAGATATTAACAACTCGTTTCCTCCTCTTTATGACCCGAGGGTCTTTTGGTCCGTAAACCTTAACGCTGTGTTTAATCCCGTGGGTTATGATGATCCCGTAGATCATCTTTTATTCTTGTCTATATTCAAATGTATATATACACATATAGCTTCAGGCATTTCTTAGTGTGTTTGGAATCGTTTATTTTCACCCTTGAACTTCAATTGACCTTGACCGTAGTCTAAGGTCTCATTTGTTTACTTCCAGACTAATCCTTCCGACTTTATGACTTATGACGTTATTTACGCGTCAGTTTGTTCTTATGCTTACTGTTATTTGATTTGCATCTATTCTTATTTGGTTATATCCCATTACCGGGCTTATTATTCTCTTGCATTGAACGCTACCTTTATCTGGCTAACGTTCATTGGTGCCATTCAGCGTTATATTGTATTCAACTTGTTTGACCTATTAATGTGAAATCCATCACTTATAATAATCAACTTTATTCTTTATTCAACCCATTCGACTTCGAATAGTTGAACATTTTTACTCACAATTTCTATTTACGAGATTTTATAGTCATAACTCGTAATCCAAGTCCTTTGATTTCTCAACTCGTGTTCACGTCTCTTGGTTTCTACGCATGTGTTTAATTCTTACCCATTAACCGGGTGTTTTACTGAAGTCGTTATTATTGCAACCCTCCCGGTATGCATTAAGACCTCGTTTCATTTTTATATTCAGACTTTGCCCTTAAGTTTGGTGTTTTACAAAAACAACCCGTTAAGGGACTCATTTGCAAATTCCGGGTTCGAGCGTAAGTACACTCCCTCCCAATACTTGTCTAATCATGCTTGCGTTTTCTGGGTTCGAGTGTAAGTACACTCCCTCCCAATACTTGTCTAGCATGCTTGCGTTTTCTGGGTTCGAGTGTAAGTACACTCCCTCCCAATACTTGTCTAATCATGCTTGCGTTTTCTGGGTTCGAGTGTAAGTACACTCCCTCCCAATACTTGTCTAATCATGCTTGTTTGTCCCTTCACTCGGGCTCATTATCCTAATGTAATACGCTTCCGTCATTCGGTTGTGCGTTTACATTATTATCAAATATTTTGCTTGTCTGATTCATTTGGGTACTTTTTACTTAGTCCCATTTACTCCGCCCTTACTACATCGGATGTAAATGTGTCCGCTATAAGAAACTCGTGGTATCATATGCCACTACTTACTTGGCCAGAGTAAGTGATTAACACATGACATACACGACCTTTTTATAGTTTTCACATCACGCCCTATGTAAGTAATACCTCTGTTTATTTCTCTTGGAAACAATATCCTGGATAGGTATTCTATTCAGGTTTTTCCCAAGTTTACTATCTACATATGCAACTTTTAATCTCTATGTATTTGTTGCATATTACCATTCATGTAATAATTTAAAGCGTGTACCTGATTTTGCTTGTTTTAACAGGCTTTCCTTGCCATTAGCTTATTCGCGATCATTACACGATTTAGGTCCTTAATGAGCATGCTCTTCTTGTCATATCTTGGACCGTCCCATCATCCATAATTCGTTTGACTCTCGTCGTCTTCAAGCGCGAGTGTCCTTCATTTAAAACATTCACAAAAGTTAGTAAAGTCAACTTCAATAATCGCCCGTATTATAATACAAGGCATGTTCTACTATACGCGTCGACGCGCGTATTTTCGTCAACTATATCAATCGTTTTAATTGGGGTAACGTGTATCACACGATAACCCCATGTGCTGCTTACAACACTTTAGTATGCTAAGCTATTAACATACTTGTACTTACCGGATTTGCGATCAAGCCTCGAACCGAACACTATTCTTTATCAAGAGCATAAGGTTTAAGTCCAAGCATGGTTCCTCCCCACCATACTCGAATCTCTTAAACCAAGGCTCTGATACCAACTTGTAACACCCTAGTTTCTATTTAACGTTTATCGTGTGAATACCATCAATTAGATGTGTAGTTAAGGCTACACATACTATAAAAATGCGGGTTTATTAAAACTTTTACACGTCATAAGTTAATCTACATAACGTGGTTGAATTCGTTGTTTAAGATTTACAATTTATCAAAGTGCGGAAGCGTGTGTCATTATCGTGTTCGGTTCTTCGCTGAGCTTGATCGTCTTCCGGCATCCCAGAAAGTACCTACATTTCATAAACATGAAATGCTTTAGTCATACGGTATTTAAAACGCATCTAAACGAGTCCGGAAAACAAAACTGATCAAAAACATACATGTTTGTACAAGGTCCACCGTAAATTACGGTGGACACCGTAATTTACGGTGGTCCTTGTTTCGATTTGTTTTCACCGTAAATCAGGAGGGTTTCACCGTAACCCATTTCAGGTCCACCGTAAATTACGGTGGCACCGTAATTTACGGTAGCACCTGCATCCCACCTTTCCATTTTGCCGTAATTTGACACGAATTCTTTCGTATCTTTCAAACCGTTTATCCGTTTGACCTACCGTTTCTTCCTACATGTTTGTAATTTAATTCTCCATCATATGGAGTTAAAACCCGACATTCGGCTTAACAAAATTTAAGACCTTTAAGTCTTCGGCTTATTTCTCTTTTACCAAAATTTGACCCGTTTACACATTTTATCAAACAAACGTATTGTTTGATTTCTATATCACATACACTTCTTCAAATTAATATTACCTACCATATTAGGTTCTAATCATAGGTTTATTACACATTTTAAACCCGTTTTCACTCGTATGCTTATTTTGACCCGTTAAGGGTATTTAAGCACTTTAAAGCTTGAAATCGCTTTCATTCCATTCTAGCAACTTATTCCTACATTTCTTATCAAGTAATATTCAACTACAACTCTTTGTGTGTTAGATTTCAATGTGTATGTCTATATGTTCCGAGTTTTACCCTTCGGATTGTTATTTAGCGATAAGTCTCAAATAGAGCTATTTGGCTAGCGGATTGCATCTATCAACATCTACACTTATTCTAAGCTTTTGTTTAATCATAAGACTCGTTTCCAAACAACCTCTAAGGGTTGTTTGTTCGTTTTAGCCTACAAGGGCGTTTTGGTCGATTTTGGTCCTTCTTTTACAAGGAAGGACTCTCACAAATAATTCGACCAAATTATCACTTTTAACTACAACAAAATATACGTACCTGGCTCGGGTCAACAAATAGACCCGATTTATATCTTGCTTATTTTATCACACAATCTATGGCGGCGCGATTATCCGATTTGCTAATCGCTCCTGTTAACATAAGACTTGACAACCAAATTAATTGATATTGTCAAATGGTGTTATCACCACCATTTGACCCGTTCGGTCTATATCCCCAACGTTGCCTATTAAATCAAAACATGGTTTTTGATTTCTAATTCATACTTACATCCCGTCCCGGATTTCATTACCGAATCCCATTTTCTCTTAATTTCTTTTCTTGCAATTTCACCCGTTTCGGCTTACGCCAAAGGTTCCCGTTAGGCTTCGGTTTACATTAGTCAATACTTGACCGATTTTCCATATTTCTTTTTATCCCTTTATCTCAATATTAGATTACACTACGCGGTAATCTTTTCAAAACTCATAATCTCTTAGTCATTACATGACCAATTTACCGATTTATCCTGTTTACCATAAACCATGGTTTTTATCACCTTTATATGTTCCGACTCGTACCAATCGTGTCGGAAACCATATTTTCATTATTATCATTATCGCATTTATTACTTGTAAAGTAAACAAGTATTCTACAAAAGTGTGTAAGTTTCACTTACCTTGCATCCGAGCTACACCTTTCTTCCATGCTTGACTTGTTTGACCCGCTTTAGCTCCAAGCTTCCACCTAGCTTGTTACGCGTCAACTATCATCATTGTTTTCAAGGTGGTTAGTTTAATCATACTCTAATACGATTATTCCACCTTATGCATTTCATATCAAAATTGCTATTTATCGTATTATAGGTCAGTTTGACCTTTTAATAGTCAAATGCCCATTAGTATGCTAATTGCATTTTCGAGTTATCAACTAGTTTTAGCATTCTTTAATTTCCCGGTAGGCGTTATCTTTAGACCTCCGTTTTAACCAAAGTTCTAATCGCGTTTAACACATTTAGAACTCTTTTTAATCACATTTTGCATAATAGCCGAAACATCACAACTAGATGTTTTAACTACAAAATTCTAGTTTCGAGCCTTCTTTGAGGCATTTCAACGAACACCTTAAGGGCAGAATTTTACATGTTTATTTATCATGTCTCTAGCTTATCTCTTAGCCCAAATTTCACATAATCAACCATCTTACAAAGTGGTTAACTTCTATAATTTCTGAAATCACTTGTAAATTGTCAATTTACACTAGATCAACAATCTATTTCCTAGGGTTCATCATATTAACATAAAACCCACTTAGCTTATCAATGGATCATCATGAATCTCATAGATTTTCCAACAATCTAACATGTTATTGACTAGGGTTTACTCCTAGACATCATATCACTTCAAGATTCACTCATGCATGACATAATCAAGCTCAATTTCAGTTTTCTTGCAAATAACCTAGAATTTGAGATGGATCAAAATGTCACAATTTTACATACCTTGTGATCCTTTCAACTAGGTGTTCATGAATACGAGCTTGGATTTCGATTTGGGACTGATTTGGCCTCTCAATTTCTTGGATTTGTGCTTGTTAGGGTTAAAGCTCCATGGAGCTTTCTCCTGATCTTAACCACGCACGCACACACACACACTTGTGTGTGTGTTGTGTTTATTTTTAAGTTTATAATTCCAATTTCAAGTTACCCGGCTTTGGTCCCTCGTGTTTGGTTAGTTATTAATTAGATCACAACCTAATTATTTTCAATAACATTCCCACTTATTAACTAGGTTTAATATTCCTAGTGAACTTAGCGGGTTCGGGAATATTTATGACTAAGTTTATTTTAGGTCCCGTTAACTCGGGCCTTCTAAGCTTTTATTTCTTAAAAGCTTTTATTCACTTTTATATATTATTAGGATTAATTATTTAAATCCTAATATTCCACCGGGTAAATTTTACCACTAACGGTACTTTACCCATCTTTTAGTGTTAACGGGGTTTAATTACTAAACCCGGTTTCGGGGTGTTACAATTATTATATTTATTATAAACTTCGGAATTTCGACAACTCCTTTATAAAGTCAATATAATTATTTATATTGTTTCAAACGCCTAAATGGCATAGACATACACTTTGATAAATATCATACGAGACGTATATATGATACGAATTGGTTATACGTTATTTTCATACAAACTTTTGTACATACACGTACGATTTCTCGAGACAACTAACGCGATTATATCAATATATTTATATACTTTTATATAAATATTCATATATTTTGAACTTCACGAGAACTAAGTCTTTTCGAGACTTCTTAAATACCGACGAATAAACGAGTTACGCAAGCATAACTTCTTCGCTTCTTTCAAGTTAACAACTTACCGTTGAATCGTTCGATTAACGATTCGGTAAAGCTCGGGGACACGTAGACTAGTTACCGCTTTTATTTAGAAACTTATTAGATATTCCGTGTTAGGAATATTGTAGAATGCACGCTAGCGAGTCTCATTTTGGAAACGACATCACGGAGTCGTAATTAGCTAGCTTTGCACAGGGAATATTCAGGTGAGTTCATAACCCCCACTTTTTACTGTTTACATTTTTGTAAATGTTTTCGGGGTGGAAAGACATGCACGTTTTGCAAAAACATACAAAGTTCTGGACAAATGCAAAACTCGTATTTCTAAATCATATTACGAAGTGAATTCAAGGAACTCAAATGATTTACGAAAGGTTTATACTAAACATACCGGTTTTCAAACAAACGTATCTTTCGGGATATGCATACCCACGAATTCTAGTTTTCTAAACTACGGGTAAATACAAGAAGCACTCTTGGTGAGAACGAGTACCAAGTATGATGCAAATGCTTATTTTTGAAATGTGAATGATTTTTGTCACACCCCGACCACGTAGAACATACAAAACGTGGCGGAAATGTCGGGGAGTGTTGTAACAGAATTAATTGTTTCAAATCCATGGCAATTGAAGTTTCGTTTTATTGATTAAAAGTGTTACAATGTCTTAACAAACAAAGAAACACAACATAATTAACTAGTCTTGCATCTTTTATTGTCACTAAAGCCCAAGTCTGCCTATGTGTATCTTGATCATCTTATGCAACAGCTCCTGAAAAACACATGTGAAAATAGGTACGTCAGCATAAAAATGCTTGTGAGATACATAGGTTTTGTGAAAATAGGTTTCATGACTTATGTTTGAGAAAATGTTTAGTCATGAACCTTGTAATTTTCTTTGTTTTGTAAATCATTTGAAAAACGATAAGATCAGATGATATGTATAAATAAGAGAATAATGTATGGTTAAATGAATAACCATTGTAAAATGAGTTTGAATAAGTTAAGTTGCTTGTAAAACAATGTATTGTGAAAAGTATGTTATTTGTATAAAATGTTATATGTCTCAAACTGAAATGATTCAAATAACGCTACGATATGTAATACCATACAAACACTAATATATAGGAAGTACCAGTGGCGTATCCACCATGCTTGTATCATATTACACACGCATCGTTACTTAATCACTTAATCAAACCAAACCACCAAAGTAATGTTTAACAATTGTAGAAATGTTTATGTATGGTCAAATACGGTTCACACGGTTCACAGATACAAACGATTCATAGATACAAACGGTTCACAGATACAAACGGTTCACAGATACAAACGGTTCACAGACACAAACGGTTCACAGACACAAACGGTTCACAGATACAAACGGTTCACAGACACAAACGGTTCACAGATACAAACGGTTCACAGATACAAACGGTTCACATAGTCAAATGATTACAACGGTTCACATAGTCAAATAGTTATAAACGGTTCAAAATGTATATAATGTGTTCATATACTGGATGAGCATATGTAACAAAATGTAATGTAAAACAATGTACTAAGTATACACACAATGGACATACATAGCATAAAATGTAATGAAATCATGTACTATAATGTACTAACGAACATAGCAGGTATATGATGTGAAAACGGGAAAGCATGAATGTAACAAGTAGGCACATGTGTTTCACCCCAAAACAGTTTGGAAAACAGTAAAAGAGGGGTCTATGTACTCACTTGAGATTGCTTAGTAGTCCTTGAGTAACAACCAAACAATGCTAGAGATCGCGAATATCAAACGGCACCTAATGCAGGTAACTATGTTAATAACCGGACCTAAATCGGATGATTGGATAGAATGAGGGTTCGTAAACCAAACAAGTATAGAGACTCGTGTCATATGGTTTAACAAAGCCTTCATGCTAAATGAAACCTAACCTAAGTGTTTTCGACCCATTACGACCCGTTTTGGTAGCTTATGCTACTTTAACGCGTCGTTCGCGTGAAACGCGTTCGGACCGTCTAACTAGTCTTATGACAAGTGTTATATGCCTAAACATGTTACATAATCAGTTATGTGACAAAAGTTTAGGTTACATATGCTAAATTACCAATTATACATGAAAAGGGTATTCTGGTAATTTAACTAAGGCATATAAACTACCTATCATACAACTACTTAAACGATGTGACCATAAGGTATAACCTCGGAAGGTTATTCCCTATACACTATGGTCACCTAATGTATTTGGTCGGATCCTAATGATCGACCAAACTGGGTCGGGTTCGAAGGTATAAGCGATTTATTAGATCGCTTACCCTACGAACCTAGACAACGTGGTAATCAGTAGGCATAGTCCCAAGGGACTATAACCAACGTGATTACACTCACGTTGCGAAGTTCAAACGAACTTCGCATTTACCATAACTGGTCAACGCAGAAAGTTAAACAAAGTTTGACTTTCAGACTCGAAAAGACTCGAAAAGCAATAAAAGAACGAAAGAATACTTACGAAGGGTCCCCGAATGCTAATCCCGATCCAAGTAGCTCAGGTATGAAACAATGGTTTCAACTTAGAGCTCCTCAAATCAGAATTCTTGTAAGTTTTGCAATGGGGTGGATGGGTATTTATAGGAATACCCGAACCGTTAGGATCGTTTCATGGAAACCGTGCTCGAATCTCATGCGTACACTTGTCGGAAACTCATGGTAGCTAAAAATGGGTCTAAATGAGCTGAATGTGCAGTTGTGAACTTGTGGTTGTGGTTAAAACAGCTGGAATATGCTGACTGTTCATTCTGATCTGTTCTGGGAGGCTGAGGCAGCCCGCTTCAGGATCATACAAATCTAATGCGGGCCGCATGGCCCTTCTGATCAGCATATAACTTTCAAATATGACAGTTTCAGCCCCTGCACGTGTTTAAGGCCATTCCCGACACTTCTAAGGCCCGTAAAGCCAAATTTAAGGCCCTAAAATGATGCCTAAACATTGTGGACATGAAACATGCTCAAAAATATGTCGGATGTCAGTTCGTTTGGTCGTACGAACGCGATGTTCGCTTAATTACGACGGAATGCGCATAAGCGCGAAAAACGATCCAAATGACGAAACGAATGGATTTTTCTTATGCCAAACACTAAAATAAAATATTTTAGTGCTTACATAAATTTTTGGATGTCCGGATGTATTCAGAACGTAAGTTATGCGCGAAAATGCAAACTTGTGCACTTTTTGACGCTTTTAGTCCCTGAATTACACAAAAGTTTATTTTAGCACACCGAACCCCAAAAAGCCTATTTCTAAGCTATGTAAAGGATATTTAAGGTGTGTCTAACTTATGGTCATGTTCCGGAATGTCTGTTACAGTTCAAATTGGCATACTTTCGCAGTTTGTCAACTTTAGTCCCTGTAAGCGATTTAACTTGATTTTGCCATACCAAAGCCTTCAAAACTTATTTCTAAGTTAAGTAAAGGTTATTTAAGGTATGTTAAGCCTATTTCACTATTCCAGAGTGTTCGTTACATTAAACTGGTTATATTTACGCATCAGTGCGTGTATAACCTTCCAGAAAGTGATATAGAGTTTGAAATCGAACAAAAATTGATATGTGCAAACGATACCCATATTTTTACAAATCCCAAGTATGAAATACAATATTTCATTGGTTTGGCATTTGTTTGATGGTTGGTGTGACACAGGTGTCTGTAGGATCGGATTCCGACCTAAACGAGTCGTTTGGAAGAGTTCTAGTCCATTTCAGAGGCGGAAACTAAGAAACGGACAATGAAACAGCTTGTTTTACACTTTAATCTTCTTGTATATTAATTTGACAACCTTTACATTCAGAAGAGAAACCGGCAGCACTTCGGTATCACTTGGCAAAAACTGTTACAAATGAAATGCCTATCAACCTATTTATAGAGCACATGATTTCGCTTGAAACTCTCAAGCGAAATCTCCTACATTTTCATTCAAGCGAAATTGACAAATATCTTGTCTTGAAGCGAAACTGACATGCAAACGTGATATTCTGTTTTGTCTTTTGTGGGTGATGTCACTTGTGATGTAACTCGTGTGATGTCATCATCAAGGATGATGACATCATGCCTTGTTTAGATCCGCACCGTACCCGAGACTCAATACAAGACGAAGACGACAGATGTGTGCACCAACAGACTCCCCCTCAGATGTTGACGAGTCTTAAGTGTCGAGTCTTCGCATCTTCAGTCTTTATCAGTCTGTTCACTTTCTTCGCATATATCAGGATCTTCTCTTTGGCTCTAACCTCGTCAGACTCCCCCTCTCATCATGATGGGATCGCTGTCTGGAATTAGCTATCACCTTGAGATCAATCCCTGGCTTTAATTGTTTTCAGCTCAACTCCTGCACACTTCTCAACACAACATAAGTTTTTCACTTAAACTAATAAGAAAAACTTACTAGAAACAGTTACATCAAGTTCAAATTAATGATCTCGATTAACTAATCAAACTTTTTCACAAAACACATTTCTTCTTTTAAACGCACACTCCCAAACCAGTTCATCTTGTTTAGCACTTGGAATTTTGAAAATCAGCTTTTCAACATCAGTTGTCGAAAATCTTTTTGTATTTTTCAAAAATATAAAACACAAATGCAAAAACAGAAATTAAATGCAAAAATGAAATATTTACAGACAATATTTTTGTGAGTTCGTGTAAGAGGATCATATCAGTTTTTGAGACAAATCACCAACACCGTTAAGCTTCATTTCATTTTAAGTTCTAAACGATTCACATTGATTGACGATATTGTTGTCCACTTAAACTCAATCTAAAAACTTTCAATCTGCTTACCGATACTTTAAGATATATTAAGATAGCACTATATTCTTATGGACCCCACGATCTCAGCATATCCCCTCATCATGCAATACACTAGCTCAAGTAATGCCTTTAAACTTTATCAACTGTGATTTGTGCGAAAACAAAGCAGAATGTTTAAACATTAACAATCAGGTCGATACTTCCGTATACGCAGAGAAAGTCCAATGTTTAAACAAAATAAGAAAAATAAAATAAGTTGAAGTTGTTTAGGCTTTAACCACCAGGTCGATACTCCCGTATACGCAGAGGAGGTCCAAAGCTTAAACGAAACACCAAAGAAAATAAAGCAGAACGTTTAGGCAACAACATCCAGGTCGATACTCACGTATACGCAGAGGATGTCCGATGCTTAAACAAAATAAAGAAATAAAACAAGTTTAAGTCTTTGCAAAATAAAATGCACAATCACAACGACTTTTTAGCAAAGTTGTGAAAGTTCACAAACTTAACCAGTTTTATGTCTTTCGACAATCAGCGATTACCGAGTAGGCACACAGTCAAGAAGGACAAAACCAAGTACTATACTTTCAACCGTGTTTCCCACTAGAACTAGGCTTTTTGCTTTAGGTTTGTATCGTTTTCGCAAATCTACTAGTCTAGCTGAGCCTATCGTCACATCTTTAGTGAGACCGTTTATCACATTTTAACTCTCCATTTCTTTAGCGTGTTGTGATAGTCCACTGATTTTCTATCATTTCCTCTTGTTTCAGCAAAACTCATTTTTAAATTTTTCAATGTTTTTGACATTTTCAAATTTTCAAATGTTTTTGGATTTTCTAAAATTTCTTACTCCCCCTAAAATGCAAACACATTTTAGGAAATTTGAAAATAAACTGTACACAACCTTGACAACTGATATCGAATCGCATCAAATCGCCATTCACTTGGCATAAACAATCAGAACTCCCCCTCACAACAAACTATTTTCCCATAGTGATTTCAAAACACTTAAGTTTATTTTAATCAAAATGGTTTTTCCGGAAAATTAGTTTTGTTGATTTTCACAACCACTTGTAGGTTAGGGGTTAAACTCATCATTTTGTTCTTCAAAATACCACTTGTAGAAAATCAAGTACAACTTAATGTCCCTGATTTACCACTTGTAAGTCGAAATCTCCAAAGTGAATTTCTCAAGAAATGTGCCGATTCCTGTTCCACGCTTACCAACCTGGGAACTCCGGCAAGTCAGGTTTTTCATTTAAACAGATTCACCCAAGCCTGACTGATCTTGGGTGATTTTGAATTCTTGTTCAACAATGGTGGAAAATTTGCATCATCCATTGTTAAACTAGAACTCTCAGTCTTTACCTCAACAACTGGCTCCTCTGGTTTTACCACACCAGATTCATTGCCTGAATGTGGCTTGTCTGACTTTGATGAGCCAGATTCATCGCCGACATGTGGCTCCTTTGTTTCTGAAAAAACAGATTCATTGCCACCAACGTTCTTCTTCTTCACTCTCTTTTCTGTCCTCAGATTTGTATCTGATGAATGCGTTTTGCTTGATTTGTCATTCTTTGGCGAGCAAGACAATTTATCAGAACTTTTATCTGTTTTACCAGTTGTATCCGAGGACAAAATCTTCTCCAGATACTCTCTGGCCTTCTTCCTCTTCTTCCTCAGTCTGTCTTTTTGCCCCTGAGAAAGCTTTACTTTCGGTTCTTGAACTTTCAGTTCTTGAACTTTATGTTCTTGAACTTTCTGTTCTTTGGGCTTGACAGAGACTGGAATCTTTACCTTCTTCTGAGATTCAACTCTCGATCTTCTCATTGATCTCATTGAGCAATCTCTAGCAATGTGACCTCTGATTTGGCAGTTATAGCATCTTCTCGTCTCATAACTCCAACTCTGGCAGTTAACAGCAATGTGTCCTTGATAGCCGCATCTGTAACACACTCTGTTATCGTACCAATCACCATTTTCAGTCCAAACATTCAAATCATAGCACTGTTTGGCTTGGTGATATTCATCTCTCCTCTTGTAAGCTGAATTTGGCTTTGAAGCACTATGGTCCAACCTGCACCACTTATTACCTGCATGCTGATACAAACTTTACAACAAAAGCTCGTGAATTCTTGTATCAATTAACTAACAACCTCGATCAGAATATTTCACACAATTCAACGTATACACTCAAATGAACTTCACATGCAATCACATGACCCCATAACTCGATGTACTTTAAATCAACAAACAATACGTGTTTTCAATTAACAGCAGAATTCAATGATCAGCAAAATTCAGTTAAGACAGCACTGCAAGTTTCAAACAGATGCCAATGTATTTTCAAGCGAAATGCAATCAGATCAATTTCGCTTCAACTATTCAAGCGAAATCCTTAGTTCTTCAAGCGAAATCGATCACAAAATTATGATTTCAAGCGAAATCAGATACAAAATGTTGCTGATGTCATCATATTAACGAGCAGTTGAAGCGAAATCACAGAAAATTACAAGTTTTAGATTGAATTTTAACTTGAAACTTTCAAGGATTGATTAAACCATGTATGCGCACAATATATGTGAATTTTGTCCGATTTTGACCGTAAAAAGTTTTGTTTTTCGAAAAAGAAAGGTGTAGAAACAGATTTTACGGCTGAATCAACAAGAACTCTTCTTCACTGGCTCTGATACCAATTGTAGGATCGGATTCCGACCTAAACGAGTCGTTTGGAAGAGTTCTAGTCCATTTCAGAGGCGGAAACTAAGAAACGGACAATGAAACAGCTTGTTTTACACTTTAATCTTCTTGTATATTAATTTGACAACCTTTACATTCAGAAGAGAAACCGGCAGCACTTCGGTATCACTTGGCAAAAACTGTTACAAATGAAATGCCTATCAACCTATTTATAGAGCACATGATTTCGCTTGAAACTCTCAAGCGAAATCTCCTACATTTTCATTCAAGCGAAATTGACAAATATCTTGTCTTGAAGCGAAACTGACATGCAAACGTGATATTCTGTTTTGTCTTTTGTGGGTGATGTCACTTGTGATGTAACTCGTGTGATGTCATCATCAAGGATGATGACATCATGCCTTGTTTAGATCCGCACCGTACCCGAGACTCGATACAAGACGAAGACCACAGATGTGTGCACCAACAGTGTCACAATTTTCGGTCAGGGTGACCAGGGATTTTCGGTCAGGGTGACCAGGGATTTGGTCGGGGATACCAGGGATTTTTATACATGGTATGATTAGCGTAAGGAGGGTTTACTACTTAGATCATGTGAGTGGGTAGGCGCAACTTGGGATCATTAATCCTCACTGTAGGACCGAGGGACAGGAGCGGTAGATCTATCTGGGTGTAGCGAGCCCAGGCCCAGGCCAAACAGAACGGACCTCGGGGTGACTTTGTGCCCGACGCATAAATCCGCTAGGTTTGAGTCTTCCTACTTGCACTTCACACATATCAATGGCCTTGCAAACCATTGGTGATCTCTTTATTTCCTTATTTGCTACATACCAGGGATTTTATACTTACGAAACTACTTGTTCATACAAATTAAATACCATGTTTTATACAAAATTTAAAGCATAGGATTATGCGGGTATGGAGTCAAAGTCAGGGTGGGCATTGACGGTTATGCGAACATTACAAATACATGGTTTTTATGAACATACTGTGTTACAAACACAACGTTTCCATATAACTTGGCAAGAAAATGACTTTTGATTCGTTTTCTCAATACTATTTCAAAAACCGGTTATTCCAAAGATTTATTTCAAATCTTTCACAACTCAAAAGATTTATTTCAAATCTTTTACAAACAAACTATGAACTCGCTCAACTTTATGTTGACTTTTTCGCATGTTTCTTTCTCAGGTTACTTTTCTAAGACAAGGCATAGTTGGAATAGGAGAACCATTGGAGATACGAGTACTTAGTGGGCGTTCAATTTCTAGAATGTCTTAGCTTTTTGCTTCTGCTGTGCAATGAAGATACCAGTCCAGTCACGCCAATGCTCTGATATTTCGGGGTGTGACACTCTTCTCCCACTCTTTCGACGAGTGCTAGCTGTTGGAATTGGTGTCACGTCCTCTGTCATCATCAAAACATACGACTTACTTATCAGCTACTCCTTAAACATAAATAAAAGTTCTTCAAAGAGCAAAAATAACAAATACAAAAATTCGTATAAAAAAAAGAATATAAGCATACCAATGTGACCAATCTTCATGCCAGAAGGGTCAAGAGCTCTGAGGGCAAACTGTGCACCTGGACCGGGTCTCTTTGTCTTGTTGCCTCCAGTTGCCCATAGTTTTATGTGGAGGGAATTGATTCCAAGCTCCAGTTGTTACAACAGAAATTTGTTAGTTGTAATGTATCAAACAAAAACAAACTGCTATGATTACCATATAGCAAGACACTAAAAGAAACATCTTGTGCAGCAAGCATAGCTGCTTATGGAGACGACTCATCTCTATCAGCTTTTACCTTCATTCCACCTAATGAAAAAAATAAAAGGATAGTAGATAAATATTAAGATATAAAAACTATAAACCAAACACTCAATAGCATTTGAATTACAGTAAATATCTTGTGGAAAAAATATTAAAACTACAAACTACTAACCACTTTCGAAAAAAAATCTGTTGAGAAAAAGCCTAGACAAATAAACTTAATTCATGTTCTTTTTGCAATGGATCAGAAAAACAATTTGCATGTAATTATATCCCAATATGAACAAAATAAAACATTGCTCGCAAAAAAATTGAACATACAACACATGTTCCTAGCGGAATATATATTATATACACATGAGTGTTTTAGCATTTACTTAAGGGTTTTAACTTCAATATCAGTTACGGCTTTTGGTTTGTATATAGATTAGTGCAAGGCTAAACCCTTCAATTACTCATAGTTAATGTCCTCATCAATTCAATAAATGATGGCCTTTATGATCATGACTTAATAGTACCTATAACTTTTTGAATTATTTTTTTAAAAGGTGCCAAAATCCCTAAAATGCCCCTAAAGTGTCTTAAATTTTTTGAACAATGTGCAAGTTTACCCTCTCTAAAATAGATTGGCTCTCTTGTACATGTTGTTTCAAAATATGTACACAATGTAAAACTACTAGAAGGGTAGAAAACCTATTTATAGTCCATATAAATCTATTTATTATATTTATACATACTATTAAATAATGAAAAACACAAATGTTGCATGTCTAACATTTAATTTAATCAATTAATTTCTTTAATTATTATAAAAGTCTAATTTAATTCCTTAATTTAATTCAATTAATGGAAGACATAAGTGGGCATGGATTCCATGGATGAAATGTTTAGATTGCCCTCAAAGTGTCTTAAAACTTTGGAGAACGTCCAAGTTATCCCCCTCTAAAATGGCTTGCTTCATTTGTACATGGTTCTACAAGATTTGTACCTAGGAAAAATTATGAAAAGGGTATAAAACCCAGTTCTCTTAATATAGTATTATAGATAAAATGATGATGATGTTATATGGATGCAATTGATGCTTGTAGTTAAGCATACATGTTGATATATGATCATGAAATGATGATTAAGTTATGATTTGATAAAAATAATTTTTAATAAGATTCTAAACACTAAAAATATTAATATTTGAAGTGTTAAAATAGTATAAAACTTTGTCATAAAGTTTAGTAGCTTTCCATGTCGTACTTAGAGCAGAAAGTGTTGTAAAATACGCGAAATCACATGATTTATGTGACTTACATGAAAACTGCACTAATATGATTATAACCATCATTTTAATCAGTAAATAACATGGATTATGTTAAAATATCAATTCGTTACGATTTGTGATGGTTATGGTAAAGTTTGACGCAAAACTATGCGGTAAAACGGCTAAAAATCGGCTTTTCGAAGGATTTTTACGAAACTGTTTTATATCAGTAAGTAAACTGATATTTTTAGTATAAATATAAGTATTTTAACTTGTATGTATACTAAAAATATCAGTTTATTTTAACTTATATTAAGTTTACTTGGTGTGTGGTTAGTCATACGTGACTTTCGACGCCCGAAAACGTTACTAAATCACTAAAATACGTGTTTTACAGTGTACACTAGCATTGGTTATTTATGGGTGAACCTTTTGTGTTAAAATGTGTAATGTGATTTAGATATGTGTATATGATAATATGCTAAGTGTTGACATGATAGCGGGAATTTAGACTATGCATGTACGCTTGTACGCTTAAAGCGATAGAATCGGTAAAATCGCGTTAAATGTGTAACTTGTTTGTCGAGCATGAAAATTGATACATATGTTAACTTGGTAAGTTATTTTATGTATACATGCTTTAAAAATGATAAAATAAATAAGTTAATGAGATTTCGCGTGTTATGATATTAAGTTTATGTATATATATTACGACGCACAAATCGTAGATATATTGTGTATAAACGGGAGTGTTAACGGATTTACATGATAATGGTCACCAATAAAATCGTTCAAGTCGCAAAATCTTAAATATATATATATATATATATATATATATATTAACATTCCAACATAATAAAAAAATAATGACTTTTTGAGAAAATCTCAAAGTTATGTGAAAATTTTAAGATATGGAGAAACTTAGAAATTTTGTGATATATAGATTGATAAATTGTTCCTACGTATATTAGGACGTGTAGAAATCAATTTGTGGGATTGCGCTATTTATAATACGCACCCAAAGGTGAGTGTCACTAAACCCCTTCTTTTTACTGTTTTCTGTATGTTTTAGGGGAGGAACACGCCTAAACAGGGTTTAATAATGTTTTTGAGTAAAACATACCTTTTGATATATAAAATGTATATTTTAATTGAAGATATATGGTTTTGTTAAATATATATGTTTCGGGGAGAAACGGGTTTTGATGAATATATGTTTCGGGATGAAACGGTTTTGGTGAATATATGTTTCGGGGAGAAACGGTTTTGATGAATATATATGTTTTGGGATGAAATGGGGATTGTTACGGTGTTTCAGAGAAAACGACCGTGTAGTTGGGACGAATTTGCTTGGTCCCAGGGATTTTAGTAAATTTGGAGTTGAAGAAAGTCGCCTCGGCAGCCTACCTTGTAGCGACTACTCGGGGAGTACTCGGCCTTGGAAACCTTGTTTTACAACCATGATGTTTTATATTAAATTGTCATATTAGTAGGATATATATATATATTGTACGTGAGGCAGGCATCATAGATAGCCTCGATATGGGCCATGCGCAAGTGATGTCGTTTAATCATTTAAGTGTTGCACGCGAGAAATTGTTGGTAGATATATCGGGTTCACAACCCCGTCGTGACTGGTCGCTCCATGTCAAGTCAAATGACGAATTGCTATTCTGTTTATAGTCTAGCATTGATTATACCTTCATTGTTAATATATAGTTCGTAATGTCTTGCTAACTTACGAGTCTGAACATTTGATTCTATCAATTTAATTTGTAAACTCGGGAAGATGTCTATGGTCGGAAGGTTCTACGGAAATGCTTGCAAGGGCTGACCCTTGAGTTATTTTACAAGGAAATAAATTAACTTTCTTAAAAATTATATGGATGTTTTATAATAAACACATAATTAGAAAGCTTTTCCATGGGTCAAATTATTTTAAATTTTAATATGTGAACTCACCTTCCTTTGTGTTGACACTTGATTCTAACGTGTTCTTCAGGTACATGAGTTCGGCTTCGGGAATTATGGCGTATCTTGTGGTTGTTGATGCATGTTTGGTTTGATAATGTGTTGGACAAACTTTTAAAACTATTTGGGACAAATGTAATAAGATCCATAAGGATCAAGACAACTAAACTATGTTGTGGTTGTGCCGTGTTTTGAAACTTTATGTTTAAAATCTATGTTTTAATTAAGTTAAAACGCCCAACATTATGATGCATCGTTCAACAAGATATTAATGTGCACCAACTTTCGTCACAACTACGTTTTATATTCCGCTGCGATGTTTTTGGGATGTGACAGAAGTTGGTATCAGAGCCAACGGTTGTTAGCGAACTAGATGTTATCTGGGAAAACTCTATACTTCAACCAAATAATTTTGAGAATTAGAAGTCCAAAATTCGCGAAGCCAAAATTTTTTAAATAAACATGGAATTTTTATCATGTATGAAAACCATTGCATGTTTATGTGCGTACGTGATTATCTGTTTATTTGGGCCTTATGTGTTATTTTTCATTTGAACACACACTTACTTTGTACGGTTATATATGTCATAGATGTCACACGAGCACGAGGTCAACGAGATTCATGACTCAGGTAGCGAGCCTGAATTCGAGACTTCACTTAGACCTATTTTGTCAGAGATACCCCTCACGACTCCACAGATGGTTGGTATGGCCGAATTCGTTCCATCATTCCATGTTGATCATGCTGCATTCGCCAGCCAGGTAGACCCTCGTTATGCTTTCACAAGCAATGGATGGATAGACGACAATGATGATGTTCCTCCCTCGATCTATGACACGGGACAATCGTCAGGCACTGTACCAGTTATCAATGACGTGGATAGAGGTGTCCATATGTGTGATACCTGTGTCACTTCAACCATCAAACAAATATCAAACCAATGAAATATTGTAATTTCATACTTGGGATTTGTATAAATATGTGTATCATTTGCACATATCAATTCTTGATCGATTTCGAGCTTTAAATCGCTTTCTGGAAGATTATACGCGATCTGATGCGTAAATATAATAAGTTTAATGCAAAAAACACTATGGAATAGTGACATAGGCTTAACATACCTTAAATAACCTTTATATAACTTAGAAATAAGTTTTGGATGGTTTGGTGTATCAAAATCAAGTTTATTCGCTTACAGGGACTAATTTCAACAAACTGCGAAAGTATGCCGATTCGTACTGTAACGATCATTCCGGAACTTGATCATAAGTTAAATATGCCCTAAATATCCTTTACATAGCTTAGAAATAGGCTTTGAGGGGTTCGGTATGCTAAAATAAACTTATTTGATCAATAGAGACTAAAAGTGCATAAGTTTGCATTTTCACGCATATCTTACGTTCTGAATATATCCGGACATCCAAAAATTTATGTAATCATTAAAATATTTTATTTTAGTGATTGGCATGATAAAATTCCATTTGTCGCGTAATTTGGATCGTTTTTGCGTTCGTTACGATTTCCGTCGTAATTAACCGAACAACGCAACCGTACGACCAAACGAACCGACATCCGAGATATTTTTGAGCACATTTCAAGTTTCCTATACTTTAACTTTATTTTAGATCCTTGAAATGGGGTTAACGGGGCTTAAAAGTGCCAAAAAAAATCAAGTTTTACAAGTGCAGGGACCATTTTTGAAATTTCTGGCAGATACATTGAACTTTGTCCATTATTGAGATTTTGATGGTTTTAACCCATGGTTTTGCACCCTATGGGCTGGTATTTGATGGTTTTACATGTTCCCATGGTATTCTAAAACCTTGGGCCCAAGTGTAAGGCCATGATTAAAGCACGGTTCTCGATAAATGATCTTAACGGTGGACCGAATCCTATATATACCCACCTCATTTTCATTCTTTCCTCACACATGATCTAGTTTTCTCTAAGTTGAAGATCAAATGCTTCATACCTGAGAATTTATAGATCATATCTTCCTAGCTTGGATCCTTTGTAAGCTTCTTTTGTTCTTTTATGCGTTTTTTTAAGCGAGAAAGTCAAACAGTGTTTGACTTTCTGCATTGACCAGTTTATGGTCAATACGAAGTTCGTTTGAACTTCGCAACGTGAGCGTAATCATGATGGTTATAGTCCCAAGTGACTATACCTACTGATTACCACGTTGATTAGGTGTAGTGACGAGTCGTAGTTTCGGTCAAAATACGTATTCATGCGTATTTTGTAACCAAACTATTCTTGGGTATCAAAACCGTTTGTTTTGATATCAAACCTGTTTTCTAACCTCGTTAAACATGTTTTAACATGTTTAGCACGTCACTTTAGGTTTAGTGCTTATGTAGAGTCGTAAGTCAAGCGGTCTAAACAACCGCTTAGACTTTCGAACTAGACCCGTTTGGTCGATCATTAGGATCCGAGCAAACGTGTTTAGTGACCATAGTTGTATAGGGAATAACCTTTCGAGGTTATAACTTATGGTCACTTCGTTTAAGTAGTTGTATGATAGGTAGTTTATATCCCTTAGGAAAATGACCGAAATGCCCTTTTAATGCATAATTGATATTTATGCATATGTAACCCAAACTTTTGTCACTTAACTGATTATGCAACATAATTAAACACGTTTAGGCATATAATACTTGTCATAGGACTAGTTAGGCGTTCCGAACGTGTTTTACGCGAACGACGCGTTAAAGTAGCGTAAGCTACCTAAACGGGTCGTAATGGGTCGTAAGAACTTAGGTTAGGTTTCGTTTTAGTATGTAGGTTTTGTTAAACCATATCATATGAGTTCCAATACTCATTTGGTTTACGAAACCTCATCCTATCCGATCTCCCGATTTAGGTCTGGTTTATTAATGTAGTTACCTATATTAGGTGCCGTTTGATTTCTGTGATCCCTCTAGCTTTGCTTGGTTGTTATTCAAGACATCTAAGCAATCTCAAGTGAGTACATAGTCCCCTCTTTTACTGTTTTCAAATGTTTTGGGGTGAAATATATGTACCTATTTGTTATGTTCATGATTTCAAAGTATAATTTATTATACGTATTAGTACTTATCTTTTGATAAACTGAATGATTATTTATGGTTTAAACTCTAATTTTTTTCAAATATTATAAAATTAATTGTTGGATAATACTTATTTTATGTTCACCAGACCGGTTGGTAGTATGATATAGCGCTATAGGATTTGACACCCCATTCCTGTTGTCATGGAATGTCAGAAACTGATATTTTATCCTAATAGGGATTGCGTTTGTGGTATTTCTATAGTCTCAAAGGTGTATTTTGATACACTCTGGTCTGAATGAATTCTTAAATCACATTTTTATTGTATATTTTGTTATACTCCCAAAAGTATAGTTTGATATGCTCTCATATGTGATATTGTACAAAACCAACATATATTTTGTTAATTATTAAAACATAGTTTGATATGTTATTTATAAAACCAAAACATAGTTTAAATATGTTATTTATAAAAACCAAAACATAGTTTAATATGTTATTTATAAAACCAAAACATAGTTTAATATGTTATTTATAAAACCAAAACATAGTTTAATATGTTATTTATAAGACCAAAGCATAGTTTAATATGTTATTAATAAAACCAAAGTGTAATTTTGATATACTACCGAAAATTATTATTTTGATGACTAAAGTATATTTAATATACTATTTGTTTAATGATTTTGGAACTGAAATGTATTTTAATATATTACTTACTCGACATTCTTAAAACCAAAGTATATTTATATTTATATATATATATATATATATATATATATATATATACACTACAAACCTTTTTATCAAAATGTTGTTTTACAAACAACATATTTTATATAAACTCATTTTACTTAATTATTTATTTATGCATTATTCTGTTATATCATCTGATTTCTTATAAATTTTAGTATGATTTCTAAAAGAAAATATTTTATGGTTCATGACTATTTTTGATTAAATATATTTTAAAAAAAAAAACTTATAAGTCATGAATCCTATTATAATAAAACCTATGTATCTCACAGGCATTTTTATGCTGACGTACCTATTTTTACACATGTTTCAGGTGCTGTTATGTGATGGTTGTTGATGTATGCTATACATAGGATGGACTCGTGCCTTAGCGACTTTAAAACTTGAAATATAATATTTGTATTTATCTGATTTGTAATAAAACAACGAGTTCAATAATTCAATAAAACCAAATTCTTTAATCCATGGTTGTGAAACAATGATTCTGTTATGACACTCCCCGACGTTTCCGCCACGATTTGTTGTTTTACGTGGTCGGGGTGTGACATAAAAGTTGGCATCAGAGCCAATGGTTATAGGGAATTAGGTTTTTAGTAATGCTTTGACCTAGACTATATAACCTTCCTAGGACCCTAACACAAGTTATCTTGTGTTTAGTTTTAAAACAATACCGTCACTTATCCTTAGGTGACAACCACAATAAGAACACAAATTTCGAATCCGCTTTGAAAACCAATCATCTGTTCTAGGATGATATATTATAAGGTTTTGAACCCTCTAAGTTTTCAAAATCTCGTCAAAGTTGGGTCTTATAATGTGAACACGTGCAATCTGGAAGGGTGGATGCCTGTACTCTGAGCTTTCTGTCTAAGGCTAGAGTGTTCATACAAATCCGCAGTATCGGACCAGTCACTCTTACCTGGGAACTCTTGGGGTGAGTTTCCACTTATAGGCTAAAGCATGTCCTCGCGATCCATTAATATGACCCACTTACTTTGATTAATCACCATCTCATTTGTTTGCCTTAGGTAACAAACAAATGATCGCAATTTTTATGCATTGTCATTCTGTTTTCATTTCACTTGTTTCCTCCCATATCTTTCATTATCCTCATGATGCCTCTTCATCGCAACAACAATGTCCGAACTAGGTGCTACATTCACTCAAAAAATAGGCGTCGTACTCCAGAAGACCGTTGATTTAGCTATCACCATGACTCGCCTCAGGGATGAAGCCGTACAAGGGAACTGCTCCTTGGTGAAATCAATGCAACCGTCATCATCTGAATCAAATACCCTGTTTCAGATGTACCCACGGTGGACGATGGGGACACTTGGTTAACATGTGTTGCTTTGCTATCCAAGGCAAAGCTGTTGCAAACCCTGCTGCTGCTTAACCTCTAAATTCTGCTTCATATGTCGCCTTGGCATATCTAGTACCTCAACCTCATGAACTTTCTACCTTGTGTATCTACTTAAGCACGTTTAGTGCCAGGTTTCGAAACACCTCTCATTACACAAATTCCAAAATCCAAAATAGGATCTTTCTATCCTCATAATTAGATCCTTGTGGATAAATATCGCTCAAATCGGAGCCCTTAATTGAATTATTCGTATGCCTTAATATGTACATTACTATTCAATAAGGACAAAGCCGAATTCTTATTAAGATCTTCCTATCTTTATGGTTAGATTCTTGAAGATGTTTAAAGTGCCAAATGAAATCCACAGATTGGATTCCTGGTGTGCTTTAAAACACCCGTGTCCAAAGATAACAAATTAAAGATCAAGTTAAACAATTATGTGATTATGTGCTTATATGTTTTCTTATATGTTTTGTGTTTTATTTATGTTTTTGTGTGATCCGAATTTTCAATATCCAAATCCTCATAGAATCTTCCATATCTCATATGAGGGATTCATAGTAGGATATCCAAAGGTACTATCTTAAATCCTTAATGGACTTCTACGTTGTAGTTAAGTCCCTTGGGTTATGAAGTACTATTCTATAATTGGATCCCTTGAGTGGTCTAGTTAAATAGATTGATTCAAAAATCTGGTTAGGACTATCATGTGATGATATAATTGAAAAGATCCCTTAAGTGGTCTATTTAAGGAGATCGTACGACGGTCTAGTTAAGAAGATCATGTGTTGATCTAGTTAAAAAGATCGTTCGTTGATCTAGTTAACTGTGCGGACTGTGCAAGGAATTACGTAATTATGGATGCATACATAATTATGGAATTTAGTGCACAGAAACCACAACAAGTTTTGTCATGTGTTAAGACCTATAGTGACAAGAATAACGATACGGGAACAATGTAAAAAGGAGCATGGTGGATACACCGCTGGTACTTCCTATATATAAGTGTTCCTTATTACATTGCGAACGTAGCGTTATTTAAGTTACTAGAAGTCCTGGACCTTGACCAATGTCATTTTATCATTCACTCTCCGACTCTGATTTCGAGCACACACAAGTTTCATATGATAAGTCTTCATGAGAAACGTTCTTCTATCCGTAGTTCGAAACTCCATGTTTTGTTACTACAAGGACTTCACTTTGACGGTTGACAATTTCGCTAAGAATCAAAACATGGCCCAGATTTTTACTTAGGGTTCGAGGGATTCATTCGAAAGCGAAACCATCACAGTTGTTTTCACAAGTTTCCCCTAAAATTAAATTTCGGGACGAAATTTCCTAAAGTATGGGAGACTGTGACACTTGAGTCACTTCAACCATCAAACAAATACCAAACCAATGAAATATTGTAATTTCATACATGGGATTTGTATAAATATGTGTATCATTTGCACATATCAATTCTTGATCGATTTCGAGCTTTAAATCGCTTTCTGGAAGATTATACGCGATCCGATGCGTAAATATAATCAGTTTAATGCAACAAACACTCCGGAATAGTGAAATAGGCTTAACATACCTTAAATAACCTTTACATAACTTATAAATAAGTTTTGGATGGTTTGGTGTGTCGAAATCAGGTTTATTCGCTTATAGGGATCAATTTCGACAAACTGTAAAAGTATGCCGATTCGTACTGTAACAAACATTCTGGAACTTGATCATAAGTTAAATATGCCCTAAATATCCTATACATAGCTTAGAAATAGGCTTTGAGGGGTTCGGTATGCTAAAATAAACTTATTTGATCAATAGAGACTAAAAGCGTCAAAAGTGCATAAGTTTGCATTTTCGTGCATATCTTACATTCTGAATATATCCGGACATCCAAAAATTTATGTAATCACTAAAATATTTTATTTTAGTGATTGGCATGATAAAATTCCATTCGTCGCGTAATTTGGATCTTTTTTGCGTTCGTTACGATTTCCGTCGTAATTAACCGAACAACGCAACCGTACGACCAAACGAACCGACATCCGAGATATTTTTGAGCACATTTCAAGTTCCCTATACTTTAACTTTATTTTAGAGACTTGAAATGGGGCTAACGGGGCTTAAAAGTGCAAAAAAAATCAAGTTTTACAAGTGCAGGGACCGTTTTTGAAATTTCTGGCAGATACATTGAACTTGGTCCATTTTTGAGATTTTGATGGTTTTAACCCATGGTTTTGCACCATATGGGCTGGTATTTGATGGTTTTACATGTTCCCATGGTATTCTAAAATCTTGGGCCCAAGTGTAAGGCCATGATTAAAGCACGGTTCTCGATAAACGATCTTAACGGTGGACAGAATCCTATATATACCCACCTCATTTTCATTCTTTCCTCACACATGATCTAATTTTCTCTAAGTTGAAGCTCAAATGCTTCATAACTGAGAATTTATAGATCATATCTTCCTAGCTTGGACCCTTTGTAAGCTTCTTTCGTTCTTTTATGCGTTTTTTTAAGCGAGAAAGTCAAACAGTGTTTGACTTTCTGCATTGACCAGTTTATAGTCAACACGAAGTTCGTTTGAAATTCGCAGCATGAGCGTAATCATGATGGTTATAGTCCCAAGTGACTATACCTACTGATTGCCACGTTGATTAGGTGTAGTGACGAGTCGTAGTTTCGGTCAAAATGTGTATTCATGCGTATTTTGTAACCAAACTATTCTTGGGTAACAAAACCGTTTGTTTTGATATCAAACCTATTTGCTAACCTCGTTAAACATGTTTTAACATGTTTAGCTCGTCACTTTAGGTTTAGTGCTTATGTAGAGTCGTAAGTCAAGCGGTCTAAACAACCGCTTAGACTTTCGAACTAGACCCGTTTGGTCGATCATTAGGATCCGACCAAACATATTTATTGACCATAGTTGTATAGGGAATAAACTTCCAAGGTTATACCTTATGGTTACTTTGTTTAAGTAGTTGTATGATAGGTAGTTTATATGCCTTAGGAAAATGACCGAAATGCCCTTTTTATGCAGAAATGACATTTAAGCATATGTAACCGAAACTTTTGTCACTTAACTGATTATGCAACATAATTAAACACATTTAGGCATATAATACTTGTCATAGGACTAGTTAGGCGCTCCGAACGCGTTTTACGCGAACGACGCGTTAAAGTAGCATAAGCTACCTAAACGGGTCGTAATGGGTCGTAAGCACTTAGGTTAGGTTTCGTTTTAGTATGTAGGCTTTGTTAAACCATATCATATGAGTTCCAATACTCATTTGGTTTATGAAACCTCATCTTATCCGATCTCCCGATTTAGGTCTGGTTTATTAATGTAGTTACCTATATTAGGTGCCGTTTGATTTCCGTGATCCCTCTAGCTTTTCTTGGTTGTTATTCAAGACATCTAAGCAATCTCAAGTGAGTACATAGTCCCCTCTTTTACTGTTTTTAATTTTTTTGGGGTGAAATATGTGTACCTATTTGTTATGTTCATGATTTCAAAGTATAATTTATTATACGTATTAGTACTTATCTTTTGATAAACTGAATGATTATTTATGGTTTAAACTCTAATTTTTTTCAAAGATTATAAAATTAATTGTTGGATAGTACTTATTTTATCTTCACCAGACCGGTTGGTAGTATGATATAACGCTATAGGATTTGACACCCCATTCCTGTTGTCATGGAATGTCAGAAACCGATATTTTATCCAAATAGGGATTGCCTTTGTGGTATTTCTATAGTCTCAAAGGTGTATTTTGATACACTCAGGTCTGAATGAATTCTTAAATCATATTTTTATTGTATATTTTGTTATACTCCCAAAAGTATAGTTTGATATGCTCTCATATGTGATATTGTACAAAACCAACATATATTTTGTTAATTATTCAAACATAGTTTGATATGTTATTTATAAAACCAAAACAAAGCTTAAATATGTTATTTATAAAAACCAAAACATAGTTTAATATGCTATTTATAAAACCAAAACATAGTTTAATATGTTATTTATAAAACCAAAACATAGTTTAATATGTTATTTATAAGACCAAAGCATAGTTTAATATGTTATTTATAAGACCAAAGCATAGTTTAATATGTTATTAATAATACCAAAGTGTACTTTTGATATACTATTGAAAATTATTATTTTGACGACTAAAGTAGATTTAATATTCTATTTGTTTAACGATTTTGGAACTGAAATATATTTTAATATATTACTTACTCGACTTTCTTAAAAACAAAGTATATATATATATATATATATATACTACAAACCTTTTTATCAAAATGTTGTTTTACAAACAACATACTTTATATAAACTCATTTTACTTAATTATTTACTTATGCATTATTCTGTTATATCATCTGATTTCTTATAAATTTTAGTATGATTTATAAAAGAAAATATTTTATGGTTCATGACTATTTTTGATTAAATATATTTTTTTTTAAAAACTTATTAGTCATGAATCCTATTATAATAAAACCTATGTATCTCACAGGCATTTTTATGCTGACGTACCTATTTTTACACATGTTTCAGGTGTTGTTATGTGATGGTTGTTGATGTATGCTATACATAGGATGGACTCGTGCCTTAGCAACTTTAAAACTTGAAAGATAATATTTGTATTTATCTGATTTGTAATAAAACAATGAGTTCAATAAATGAATAAAACGAAATTATTTAATCCATGGTTGTGAAACAATGATTCTGTTACGACATTCCCCGACGTTTCCGCCATGATTTGTTGTTTTACGTGGTCGGGGTGTGACACTATGATCGGATGATCTTTCAGTATCGCACCAGTTGTGGACGCCACTATCGTTACGGCTCAACCATTAGAGCCATCAGTCGTCCCACCTACTGTTGTTGTCGAGCCCACCACTGAGATCCCTCCACCTGTTATTACTGAGTCATTCTTTACCGTTGATCGATGTTGTCACTACGACCGACAGTTCGCTACTTTGCATAGAGACTTGGACTCAGCTAGGGAAACAGATGAAGGATTTACAGGGACAAATGGACTGGTATGACGAGTTGAAGGAACTGGACAACAGTGCGATGGATCAAATGCACTGGAGAGTAGTAGAGCTTGAGGAGCTTGTTAGGAAGATGTTGGACTTCCTGGATTGAAGCGTCAGTTGTTGGTTGTTTCTGTTATTTGTTTTGTATGTCTCATTTGATGAACCCTATTTATGGCCTGCATGCCAAATTTTCAGATATTTTGGAGGAATTTCATATAGACTTGTTGCGGGTGTTGATGTAGACACGCCAAATTTTGATTAGTCGTTGTACTAAAAACAAGCTTTATATAATTTCTGTAATAAATACCGAATGGGTTACTTTTGGTTTAAATTTTTTTCTCATTATTATGTGGATATTATACATACGCAATGTTTGGTCCACTAGCATTTAATGATTGAATTATTTTTGGAATATCGCCGTATGTTGATATTATTAATGCAATAATAGAAACGACGAAATGCCGCCAAAAACGAGATATGGCCTGGACTACCTACCACCCCAGAGGAGTTGGCACAACTCATAGCCCAACACATTAATACTGTCATGGAATAGCGCGATGCTAACCAGAATAATGGCCAGGAACGTGGACGTGGTACTCATGGGCATGGTTTTTGTCACACCCCAACCGATGGCGGAATCATCGGGGCATGGCACTGAGCGAAACAGATTGTCCAGAAGTTTCCATAACAATTATCATTACCAATCAATTTAAAATAACATGTCCCATACCATGCCTCAAAAGGTAAACAAATTATTACAGATATTTCTAGTCAAGTAGTTCTGTTCCGACAACTCAAATTTATACATAGATAGTTTATTTATTGGTTTCTAGGACTCCGTCCCTAGCCTCAATTTCATCACCAACACACAAAGCATGTAAACATCCTAAGCACCTGTCACATACGTTAAAATAAAGTCAACACATATAATGTAAAGGTGAGCATACAAGTTTGATACTAGCATATAGAGTTCGAATTCGTTTGCGCATAACCAGCACGTACGCATAGAGAAATGAAGCACGTTAGTTATCGACATAGATCCATCGATACCAATGACTGCGGGTTGACTGCCTGAGGCAGTTCGCAATACATGATTACCACCGTAATCCATGCAAGTAATTGTCCTTAACAACCCCTGCGAACAAGTGCTGAGTCCAAACTATAGTACTATCGTTGCTAAGGCAGGTAGACAACATTCCATGTGTAAACATAACAAACAAGCATCCATAAGCCACGTATAACATGCATTAACGGTTAGCGTTCAAATAGTATTGAGTAGTGTGTTCGATGTGATTTGAATAGTTGTAACATATGTAACACCTAAAAGTGCATAAAGCAAAAAAGGATCGAGTATACTCACAGCGGTTGATGGATTGAAGAGAGCGCTTAGCGAGTAGGGTTAGCCTGAATAGTTTGATAGCATGACGATAAGAGACTCGTAAAATGATATAAAGTGTGGATGGGTCGGATAGCAGTTTGGTCGGATGGTAATCCGATCGGACGGCTTGTTTGTGCGGATGACAATCCGTTCGGATGGTCATCCGGTCGGATGACTATTCGAGTGGATTGTTTCTTCCTATGATGAGAATGTGTTTGTGTATGATGGCTTGTCTTTTGAAGTTTTCGTTGTAGCATTTTGAAAACATTGAAGTATCTCTATCCTTCAAGTCGGTCGATCGGACAGCCAATCGTGCGGATGACAATCCGTTCGGATGATCATCCGGTCGGACGGTAGTCCGGTCGGACGACGACTCTAGTGATGAGGTTACTTTGTGGGAACAAATTCATATCAGAAGAGTCACTCGGTCGGATGTCCATCCGACCGGGTGGCAACCCTGTTAATGAACATGTTGAAAATTGTTTAAGTCTTTAAAGTCCTAGTATCTCATGATTTGAAGAGTAATCCGGTCGGATGGTAGTCTGATCGGATGGCAATTCGTTCAATACTCAAACTTTAGATAGGGTTGATTAAGTGTGGGTCCCAAGGTGTGATCCGTTCGGACAACAATCCGTTCGGGTGACTTATCCGCTCGGACAGTAGTCCGGTCGGACAGCATTCCGTCCCGATTGTTCCGTTCGTCATACACTTGGTCGTTTTGATTGTTTTTCGTTTTATCGAGACGCTTTAACAACGTGTTAACCAACAGAATCCCATCTTGACCCAAGTAACCTGATCGACCAGGAATCGCCCTAGTTCGGCCAGTTAACCGGTTCAAGACGGTTATTCTCGTTTAACCCGAAATCGGTGGTCTCGTGAGTAGAATCCAGATCTTGAGCTAGCACAACACTAAGAATGAGCAGAAGACTAGATCAAGGTCGGATCCTATCAGTTTTGAGTGTATTGAGTGTAAAAGAGTTGAAAGAAAGTTAGAAACCATCTTTCAATCCTTTTTCACTATGTTTATGTTTAGATCTAGCATAGATCTTTGTTCATTTGTGAGGAAATCTATTAGATCTATGTTGTTCTTGGTGGATTGAGGCCAAAACATGAAGTTCTTCAAGAACTCATGATGACATCATCCTAGAACACCTCAAATCTAGTGATTTCACGGTTAAAAGTTAAGATTCAAAAGATAGAAAGGTGTAGGAGTGCGTGTAGATCAAGAAGGTACAAGATTTAGGATGAGATCTTACCTGGATTGAGAGAAATCGAAGAAAAGGTGAGGAGAGCGTGTTGTTCGGACAGAGGTTTCCAAAAGTAGAAAGAATGAAAGTGACATGGGTATTTATAGGATTCCAAAAGGGGAAAGTGTGGGTCGGTCGGATGGCATCTCGCCCGGATGACTGTCCGGTCGGATGTCATCTCAGTCGGATGGCGACCTGACACCACAATCAAGTGGCAACCCGGTCGGGTGGCAACCCGGTCGGATGGCAATCCGGCCGGATGGCACTTGGTTTAGGTGTTCGGCGCGACGATTTTTGTTGTTTCGATTGTGATTGTAAGTGATTCGATGCGATAGATTTTCCTAGTCAAATTACTTTTAATCCCAACTACTATATCTATCATAGTTCGGTGTCGATTGAGTTCGATTGCGTTTCGAGTTCGATTGCGATTCGATTGATTACCACGCATAACATAAATGAACATGCACAAGTAACATATAAGACACACACACACGTACAACGGTAACTAAAATGCGTAGTTCGAGTTGCGATTTGATGTCGATTCGATTAGCATAGTTTGATTATCGTTTAGCTTTATCGCATTGTTACTTCCTATAGTTCACAGTCGTAAGTCGAGTAGATTGCGAATAATCGTACGTTGATTATTGTACTTATTGACACTTACTCCACATAATACAACTAAAATAAACATCCAAAAGAAATCTACTACAAGTCAAGTTGTGCAAAATCGGTCGTTGACTTTGACCTTGACTTTGACTTCTCGGAAACACGGGTGTTACAGCCACCCCTTGTTTAGGGAATTTCATCCCGAAATTAGGCTAAAAGTTGTATAACACCGTGAATCACTTTTCTCTCTCTAGACTTTCTCTTCAAATAACTGCGGGTACTTCGCCTTCATGTCGCCTTCGAGTTCCCAAGTGAACTCTGCGCCTCGTTTGCCTTCCCATCGGACTTTCACAATAGGAATGCGCGAGCGTCTGAGTTGCTTAGTTTGGCGGTCCATGATTTCAACAGGCTTTTCCATGAAGTGTAATGTTTTGTTTACTTGAAGGTCATCAAGAGGTACGATTAGATCATGCTCAGCCAGACACTTTCGGAGGTTTGAAACGTGGAAAGTCGGGTGGACGTTACTAAGTTCCTCCGGTAGCTCGAGTCTGTAGGCGACTTTTTCGATCCTTTCCAGAATCTTAAAAGGTCCAACATATCGAGGAGCGAACTTTCCTTTCGTTCCGAATCGGAACATACCCTTCCAAGGTGATACCTTTAGGAGTACGTAGTCACCAACGTCAAATTCAAGGGGCTTGCGTCGTCTATCGGCATAACTTTTCTATCGGTTCCGAGCTTTCGTTAGATTGTCTCGGATTTGGAAAATTTTGTCTGTCGTTTCTTGCAGTAGCTCGGGATCGGTTAATTGTGAATGACCGATCTCGTGCCACACAATAGGCTATCGACATCTTCTTCCGTATAAAGCCTCGAATGGTGCCATTTGAATACTGGAATGATAGTTGTTGTTATACGAGAACTCGACTAACGGCAGGTATTTATCCCAATTACCACCAAAGTCTATGACACACGAACGGAGCATGTCTTCAAGAGTACGAATCGTTCTTTCAGTCTGACCGTCGGTTTGAGGGTGGAAAGCGGTACTTAGATTAAGCGATGTACCGAGTTTCGTTTGAAACGTTTCCCACAGTCACGAGGTAAACCAAGCATCATGATCAGAGATGATGTTGCGAGGTATACCATGATTACAAATGATCTCATCGGTGTAGATTCGGGCTAATCGTTCTACCTTGTAGTCTTCTCGTATTGGCAAAAAGTTAGCTGATTTAGTCAAACGGTCAACCACAACCCAAATGCTGTCGTGACTTGATGACGTGTGCGGTAGCTTGGTTATGAAGTCCATAGCTATACTTTCCCACTTCCACATACGGATAGGAGGTTGTTCGAGTAAGCCAGATGGTCTTTGATGTTCAGCCTTGACTCTTGCACATGTCAGGCATTTTCCAACGTAGAGAGCAATATCCCTTTTCATGACGGGCCACCAGTACTTGTAGCTAAGATTTTGGTACACTTTGTGGGCACCGGGATGAATAGAATACCGGGATTTGTGGGCTTTGTCCATCAAGATCTGTCGCAAATTGGTTCGTTTAGGGATCCAAATTCGGAACAGAAAGTGGAATATCCCATTTGATTTAATCACAAGCTGGGCTCCATCGTGGTAGATTCTTTCCTTCTTTAGAGTGCGTTCATTAAAACATGCATGCTGAGCTTCGCGGATGAGGGTTTCGAGATCGTGTTGGGCTTGAACATTATGAGTGCTAAGCAGATAGCTCCGTCGGCTGAGTGCGTCGGCAACAACGTTTGCTTTGCCTGGGTGATAATGAATCTCACAGTCGTAATCGTTGAGAAGTTCTACCCATCGGCGTTGACACATATTAAGTTCCTTCTGATTAAAGATATGCTGTAGGCTCCTATGATCGGTGAAGATCGTAAACTTGGTACCATACAGGTAGTGTCGCCAAATCTTTAATGCAAAAACAACTGCGCCTAGCTCGAGATCATGGGTTGTATAGTTCTTCTCATGGATTTTGAGCTGACGAGATGCGTAAGCTACAACCTTATCCCGTTGCATGAGAACACAACCAAGACCAACGTTGGAAGCATCGCAGTAGACAATGAAATCGTCGTTTCCGTCGGGCAATGTGAGAACAGGAGCATTGCAAAGCTTATGCTTGAGGGTTCGAAAGGCAGACTCTTGTTCGGTTTCCCAAACAAAAGGCTTGTCTTTATGCGTGAGAGCGGTAAGTGGCACAGCGATTCTTGAGAATCCTTCGATAAATCGTCGATAATAGCCCGCTAGTCCGAGAAAAGAACAAACTTCAGACGGGTTCTTGGGCGTAATCCAACTCTTAAAAGCTTCAATCTTCGTAGGATCGACGTGGATACCTTGACTATTAACAATGTGACCCAAAAATTGAACTTCCTCCAACCAGAATTCACACTTGGAGAACTTGGCATAGAGTTGGTTCCCCTAGAGTAGCTCGAGAACCAAACGTAGATGTTGCGCGTGTTCGGCCTTCGATTTGGAATAGATCAAGACATCATCGATGAAAACGATTACGAAACGGTCGAGATATGGTTTACACACGCGATTCATCAGATCCATGAAAACCGCGGGTGCGTTGGTTAAACCAAATGGCATAACAACGAATTCGTAGTGGCCATAACGAGTGCGAAACGCGATTTTGGGTATATCCCCCTCTTGAATGCGTAGTTGGTGATAGCATGAGCGTAGATCGATCTTCGAGAAACACGTAGCACCTTGAGCTGATCAAACAAATCATCGATGCGAGGTAGGGGATAGCGGTTCTTGATAGTTAACTTATTCAATTCCCGATAGTCGATAAACATCCTGAACGACCCATCCTTCTTTTTGACGAAAAGGACTGGCGCACCCCAAGAGAGGTGCTCGGGCGAATCAAGCCTTTCTCAAGTAATTCCTGGAGTTGGTTTGAGAGTTCGCGCATTTCGGACGGCGCAAGTCGGTAAGGAGCTTTGGCAATAGGGTTGGCTCCAGGAATGAGGTCGATACGAAAGTCGATATCACGACTTGGTGGTAGACCGGGAAGATCCTCTGGAAAAACGTTAGGAAATTCACCAACCACAGGAACATCTTTCACTTCCTTCTTTTCTTTCTTTTCCTTCTCTGCTACTACAATGTTGGCCAAGAAAGCTCTATATTCCTTGCGGAGATACTTGCTAGCTTGAACACATGACATGAGCTGGAGACCTTTCGAAGCGGTTTCACCGTAGACACATAATAAATCACCATTCGGGAGCGAGAATCGAATCATCTTGTCGAAGCATACAACTTCAGCATGGTTTTCGCGAAGAAAGTCCATGCCTACTATGAGATCAAAACTTTCGAGTTGCATCGGAATAAGGTCGATTGGGAAAATGTGATTGTTGAGCTCGAGGGTACAATCACGAAGAACAGAATTAACGGCAACGGTTCTTCCGGTAGCGACTTCAACATCGAACGTCGAGGAGAGTTGGGAGCGTTTACGACTAAGGAGCTTCTCGAATTCGAATGACACAAAGCAATTATCGGCTCCAGTATCAAATAAACACAAAGCATAAATACCATTCACAAGGAATGTACCATTGACCACGTTGTTGTCGGCTTGGGCTTGACGCACGTTGATGTTGAAAGTTCTGGCGCGTGCGGCTTGTTGTTGCTGTTGCTGTTGGTGTTGCTGAAGCTGCTGCTGCTGGGGCTCTTGTTTCATAACCCTGTTTAGGCACATGTTGGCGAAATGGTTAGGATCGCCACATGCGAAGCAGGCTCTGACGTTGACCGCGGGTGCCGGCAGAGCTTGTTGACCCTGAGGGGCGGTAAGTAGAGCTTGATGAGCAGGAGCTTGTCGAGCACGGCAGTTGGTAGTGAAATGGCCTTACATATTGCAATGAGCACAAAAACGGCAAGCGATGGTAGTCGGGTGGTGGTAGGTACAAGTAGGGCAGAGCGGGTGTGGCCCAGTGTATGCACGCTTAGCAGGCGGTGCATTTGCCACAGGCTTGTACAGCTTGTATCGGTGCAGCAGTGATCGCACAGTTCTTGTTGCTGGAGCTGTTCTTTCTCTTGTTCTTCCTCTTATTGCTCGATGTGGTGGTGGTTTCAGCAGTTGGTGCGGCGGTGGTAGCTTGATGCAGGTGCTTTGAAGTTTTATCCCAGACATCGACCTTGACCCGCTTGTCGTTGATTTCAGCGGCCAGTAGGTAAGTCTCTTTGATCGTCTTAGTCTTAGCCGCTTACACGAAATCGGCAACATAGTCAGGCAGGGCTAAGATATACTTCTTGATTGCCATGTCTGGAGTCTTGACCTGATCGGGATAAATGATGCTGAGCTGTTTGAAGCGAGCAGTGAGCGCAGCATTTTCACCATCCTTTTGCTGTATGTGCCAAAATTCATCCTCTAGCTTCTGACGTTCATGAGGAGGACAGAATTCTTCCAGCATGACTTCCTTGAGCTCGTCCCATGACAGACCGTAGGCTACATCGTTCCCTCGCTTGTTCCTCTCGGCCGTCCACCAGTCTAGAGCGCGGGACTGAAAGATGCCGGTAGCGTTCAGAGTGCTGAGGTCATCAGGGCAACCGCTTTGTCGTAGAGTGACCTCAATGGAGTCAAACCATTGGAACAACGCTGTGGGGCCTCCCTCGCCAGTGAATTCTTTTGGCCCACAAGACTCAAATTGCTTGAAATTGAAGGGAGCTTTGGTGGTAGCTTTAGGAGCTTTGGTTCTCGACTCCTCAGACGACTTGCTGACGTTCTCGTAGACCTCACTCACAGCCTTTGCTACACTTTTAGTGATGATGGCAGCAAGGCATGTGTCTCTCTTTTCTTGACGAGAAAGTAAGGGATGACGGGATCCAGATGACATTGTCTGCAACAGACATCGTCACAGGACTCAAAACATTGTATTCGAATCTCACCTCATGCGTCTACTACTTACTAAAGCTCAGTAACAAGCATAATCACATAACACATAGGCACGAAGGCACAGATTCACATAGTCACAGAAGCACATAAGCACGAAATCACGTAAGCACATAGGGCACAGAAACACAAATACATGTAGTCATAGAGATGGTCAGAATACAGAAACCTATTATTCAAAGTCTGCAATATGTTCGAGTATAACGGTCTCGTCTAGTATATCGAATAGCGTAGTATAAGCGTATATCGTAGCATAAGGTCGTTTATAACTTAGCGACTTGTTAACAATGGGTAGTGTCTTGTGTGAGTAGCGGAAGAAAAGGCGTTTGTTGGGAAACTTAATTTGTAAGGATTGAAGAAAAACACAATCAACTGGATCTATGAAGAGATCACGGTCCTGAAGATCACGAACTAGAAAAAGAAGATCAGATGGGACAACCGGAATACATAGCATCTACTTCAAAGAATCACAAGTTGATCAAGAGCTGAATTGGATTATCAGAAGAGGTCATTTCTGATGGATCTGATGATATTTCTGATGAAATATCATCAGTATCTGATGATTCTGATCATCAAGGATTTTCTGATGATTTGTTCATCAGAATTTCTGATGAAGTGGTTTATCAGAATTTCTGAAGAAATAACCCACTTGTCTGAAATTGGCTCTGTCCTGCCACACTTACCGAAGCAAGTTGACATTTAATGATATCATGATGAAAAAGGAAACTTGAACTTTGGAATCAATGAATATGTCAATTGGCTACTTTTTGCAGGAATTATTGTATGAATAAACTATTGTTTATTCATACACCAAGCCGTCTATAAATAGAAGGCTAAACCAGGAGAAGCAAAGTGAGTTTGAAGCTTAGCATTCACACATACATCTAAACTCCATTGCTCTCTCCCCCACAGAATTCAAGATTCGTTTGTATTAGATAATAATCTTACAATCACCTTGTAAACCATTTTGTTTCAAAGTGATATAAACTTGATAATTCTATAGGTCTTGTTTCTTGAAAGTCTGATTTCTATTTCCGCACATCTTTTTCACATCTACTGAAATCACTTGCCATATTACGTGAAAAGAAGTTGTTTTGAGCCTGAACTGGTTCTAACAATTGGTATCAGAGCAGATTGAATAAACTATTTTCAAATGATCAATCGCTCATCTTCTTTTCTCTAAATATGGCCAGCTTTCAATCCTGGAATAATGCTTTTAACATTGGTTCTATGTCTAAACCTCCGACTCTGTTCAGAGAGGAATACCCCCAGTGGAAAATCAGGATGGTCAATTTCCTTAATGGTCATGACCGAGCTCTGTTTCAATCCATTGAAGGGGTCCACATACACCAATGACTGATATACCTGCTATTCCAGCAACTGACCAATCACCAGCAATCCCTGCCTCCCGCGCTCCCAAAAGTGAAATAAACTGGAGTGCGGAAGACAAGGACATGGTGGCTGGGGATGAAAGGGCAAAGTCACTTTTAATTATAGCCATCCCCAATGACATATTTTCACAAGTTGATGCATGTGCATCAGCTAAGGAAATATGGGATCAGTTGGAAAATCTTTGTGAAGGAGGAGAAAGGATGAGAAGAAACAAGAGAACAAATAATGTCTCATCTTATGAAAGGTTTAAAAGTTTGCCAAATGAAAGGTTAAATGATACATATCAAAGATTTACAAAACTTTTAAACGAGCTAAAGAAATTTGGTATAACAAAATCAAACGATGAAAGAAACATAAAATTTCTTGATGCCCTTCCTAGAGAATGGAGAAGTCTAACCATGACTTTATCATCAACCTTAGAACTAGGAAACATGAGTCTTCATGACTTATACAGCATCTTGATCCCAGAGAGGAAGAAATATTTGAAGAAACCATTCAAAGAGGGGGATCTTTAGCTCTAATCTCAAACTCACAAAGATCAACAACAACAAATGATCCACAACCATCAAACAGTCAAAATCTTGAAACTTCTGATGCATCATCAGATTTTTCAGCTTTTGCTGAAGCAATAGCACTGCTCACCAAAACATTTGAGCAGAGGTTGAGGGGAAGTAACCAGAGATACCAGAGGAGTGACAAAGGAAGGATGGATGGAAGATCTAAAGAAGAGTTTAGATCTAAGGATAAAGGGAAGGCTGAAGTTGTGTGTTACAAGTGCAAGCAAAGAGGTCATTATGCATCAGAATGCAAGACCAAAAAGCTGAAGGATGTTGCCTATTATGAGAAAAAGCTTGAAGAAGCAAAGAAGCAGCAACAAGTAAGCTGAATTGCTGGAACAGATACATGGTTATCTAATGATTCTTCTGATGATGAAGAAGAAGAATTGGCAAATTTTTGCCTCATGGCACTCTCTGAAGGACTACCAGAAACTTTAGAACAAAAGGTAAATTTAGACAATCTTGATCTTGAACACAAACTAAACAAGCTCATGTCAGATTTTCTAAATCTACAGGAAAAACATCAATCAGATATTAGAAAATCTGATGAGTTGCAAAGGACTTTGAATAAAATCATTCTTGAAAACCAACATCTTATAGAGGACAGTTTAGATCAAAGAGCAAAAATTGAGTTTTATGAAAATGAAAGAAAAGATCTTTACAAGAAAATCAATGACAAAGAAATCAACGTAAGAGGTTTTCAACAGGCTAAAGAATTCATAAATTTTATTGAGTCCACACCAAAGAACAAAGGAGAGGGTTTAGGCTATACAAGTACTACAAGATCAAATAGAAATAAACCCACTATCTTTGTAAAAGCAACTCATCAGATTTCTGATAATTTAGTATCAGAATCTGAATCTTGCAAATCAATCTGTTCTGAATATTCTTTTGACAAACCAAACTTCAAAACAAACAAGAGTGAATGCAGTCAAGAATCTGTAAAAACTCCAGAAGCAGTTCACTCATCTTTTCAAAAGCATCCAATCATTCTATCACAAGAGGAACTATCAGAAAATTTTCATAACTCTTGTATGTGTGTTGACATACTGAAGCTTGTCCAACACCATCTTCAAAAGAAAAATGTAAAATATGTTAATGGCTCAGCATATAACAGAGTTTCTGATGCAAAACCAAGAAGAAATAAAAATAAAATGTTTCAAATTTTATCAGAAACAGTACCCAAGCATGCCTGGGTACCAAAAATCCTCTAATCATTTCATTTCAGGACCATCATGTGCAGCAGATCTGGTACTACGACTTAGGAAGCTCCAAGCACATGACTGGGGACAGGAGCTTACTCAGCAACTTTGTTTCAAAGCTGGGTAGAATGGTAAATTTTGGAAATGGAGTAAAAGGGAGGATCATGGGATATGGTTGCATAAAATATGGATGTTTGACCATAGAGAAAGTAGCCTATGTTGAAGGCTTAAAGTATAATTTGCTGAGTTGTGGTCAATTCTGTGACAAAGGTTTTCAGGTAACCTTTTTACCAGAAAAATGCTTGTTAATAGGTATAGATGATAACAAAATTTATTTAAGTGGGAAAAGAATAAGAAAATCAATCTACTATTTTGACTTCAAAGAAGAAAGTGAACATCCAAAACTATGTTTATTTTCAAAACATAACAAAGGTAGTAGTTGGTTATGGCACAAAAGGCTTGCTCATTTAAATTTCAAAAACCTAAGCATATTAGCAAGCAAAGGTCTGGTAAAAGGATTACCTTTGATATCCTCAAAGAAGGATAAAATTTGTGAAGCATGTGAAATGGGAAAATCCAAAAGAAGCTCACACAAATCAATTTCTGAGTCTTCTATTTCACAAAATTTGGAACTTTTACACATGGATTTGTGTGGACCCATAAGTACAGAAAGTTTTTCTGGAAAGAAATACATACTAGTAATAGTGGATGACTTCTCCAGGTACACATGGGTAGAATTTTTGAGAAAGAAGAGTGAAACTCCTGATCTGATCATTAATTTTATTAAGAAAATTGAAAATCTGTTAAAACTAACAGTGAGAAGGATCAGATCAGACAATGGAACAGAATTTAAAAATGCAAAAATTGAGAATTTCTTAGTAAGTAAAGGAATTTCTCATGATTTTTCTGCTCCAAGAACACCCCAACAGAATGGTGTGGTTGAAAGAAGGAATAGGACCTTGGTAGAAGCTGCCAGAACCATGCTTGCTTATGCTAAATTACCCACTCACTTTTGGGCAGAAGCTATAGCAAATGCATGTTTTACACAAAACAGATCCATAATCAACAAAAGGCACAACAAAACACCTTACAACATTATAAATGGAAGAATACCAAGTATAAAATTTTTGCATACATTTGGTTGTAGATGTTTTGTTTTTAATGATTTTGAAAGCCTTGAAAAATTTGACAGAAAAGCAGAAAAAGGCATTTTTCTTGGTTACTCTTTGTCCTCAAAAGCATACAGAGTTTTTATTCTCAACACCAGGACCATCAGAGAAAGTTTGTATGTCTCATTCGATGACTCATCAGAAACAGAGGTTTCTGATGAGTACATAAAAGAAATAAACTTTTCTGACAAACAAGAAAATTATGAACATCTCTTTGAAATATTAAATGAAGATTTCCTAGAACATGATAATGCCTACAAAAATAAATCAAAAGATTATTCATGTTCTAACCCTGCAGATCAAGTATGTAGTACATCAGAAATCCAGATTTCTGATACTTTTCAGACAAATGTAGCACCTGATTAGGGGGAAACTTAAAATCCATCAGAACCAACAACATTTCACAACAAGTTAAGATGGATCAAAGGACATGTTCATTCTGACATCATAGGCAATCCTGCAGATGGTGTCAGAACAAGATCTGCCACTGCACATGAGTGTGCATTCTCTGGGTTCTTAAGCAAGATAGAACCCAAATCTATCAAGGAAGCTCTAAATGACCCAGACTGGATTCAAGACATGCAAGAAGAGCTTGATCAATTTGAAAGGAGCAAGGTATGGGATCTGGTACCCAAGCCAAATGACAAATCTGTCATAGGCTCAAAATGGGTGTTAAGAAACAAATCTGATGAGAACGGCATAATCACCAGGAACAAAGCAAGGTTAGTGGTCAAGGGTTACTGTCAACAAGAAGGTATTGATTATGACGAAACCTTTGCACCAGTAGCTAGATTAGAAGCTGTAAGATTTTTTCTTGCTTATGCTGCATCTAAGGATTTAAAAGTTTATCAAATGGATGTAAAATCAGCTTTTCTGAATGGTAAAATTGAGGAAGAAGTTTATGTGCATCAACTAGAAGGCTTTGTTGATCCAAAATTTCAAAATCATGTTTATAGATTAAACAAAGCCTTGTATGGGTTGAAGCAAGCTCCTAGAGCCTGGTATGAAACTTTATCAAACTTCTTACTCAATTCTGGGTTTACCAAAGGAACTATTGACACCACTCTTTTTCTCAAAACACACAAAGGTCACACTTTGCTGGTCCAGATATATGTTGATGACATTATATTTGGATCAACAAATGAAAAATTTTGTGACAAATTTCAAAAATTGATGACCAGCCACTTTGAAATGAGTATGATGGGTGAGTTAACCTTTTTCTTAGGGTTACAGGTAAAACAAAGAATTGATGGAATATTTTTGAGTCAATCAAAATATGTGAAAACAATTCTACAAAAATACTCACTTGAAAACTACTCTGTTTCAAAAACTCCCATGGCAATAGGGAACAAGTTAGATTCTGATAAAAATGGTATAAGTGTTGATATTAAAATCTATAGAGGGATGATAGGATCACTGCTTTATTTAACTGCAAGCAGACCAGATATCATGTTTGCAACATGTTTTCTGGCCAAATATCAATGTGATCCTAAAGAATCCCATCTGAAAGCTGTAAAAAGGGTTTTTAAATATCTCAAAGGCACATCAGAAATTGGTCTCTGGTATCCTAAGGATACAAACCTTGAATTAATTGCATACACAGATGCAGATTATGCAGGGTGCAAAATTGACAGGAAAAGCACATCTGGTGCCTGTCAACTTTTGGGAGAAAAATTGGTATGTTGGGCGAGCAAGAAACAAAACTGTGTTGCCACATCAACAGCATAATCAGAATATGTAGCAGCAGCAAGTTGCTGTTCACAAGTGCTGTGGATGCAAACTCAACTGAAAGATTATGGAGTAACTCTGACAAGAATTCCAATTCTATGTGACTCAAAGAGTGCCATTGCAATAACTGAAAATCATGTTCATCACTCAAGAACAAAACACATAGATGTCAGATACCACTTCATAAAAGATCATGTGGAGAAAGGTAACATTGAAATGTATTTTGTTCCAACTGAAAATCAAATTGCTGATATCTTTACAAAACCTCTTGATGAAAAGAGACACAATTTTTTAATCAGCAAACTAGGCATGGTTAATCTAAATAATGAAGATTTCTCAGAAAACTCAAAAACACAAATTGAAGACCAACTTGTTGAAAATCAAAATTCTGATATTCATAGAATAAATCAACTAGTTTCTGATAAAACAATCCATCAATCTGATGGAACACAAGAAAATCTGATGAACTATCAATAAATGATAGTTTATCAGATATTCTGAAGAAATATCAAGATATCTGGTAAAAGCACCAGAAATTCTGATATAAAATCAGAAATTATGATTGAAACATCAGGATAATCTGTAAAAATACATCCTCATGCACATTCCACATATTGTAATTACTTATTTACGTGTATTTTTTTTGTTTTGTTTTGTTTTTTAATTTAAAAAAAACAAAAAGGGGGAAAAGTAACATGCATACTGATGGAGTTCCATACAGCTGTAATAATCAACCGTCTCATTTTCTTTTCAGTTTAAGGAATTTCATTTTTTTGCATGCAACGTCATTTCTTCATAAGGAACTTAAATGTGACACGTAGGCACTAGAATCATTAGGAGCTATGAAAATAGATGCCTAGTCATTAAATGCTTACTCACACAAGGGGCTTAATAGACTGTCAAATTCACTGTTACACTCACTATTATATTCACTGTTACATTCACTTGGACAGATATCTTCTTAATTGAAGAGAAAAAGGTTGGCTGTTAACATCACTTTCACCTATAAATATTAACAACCTGAAAAGAACAGTTGTAACAAAAACCAGCTCTTCAAAAGCCTTTCAACAGGTTTTTTTTTCCTTATCAAAAATGGGTCGCCCAAAATTGATGAAAGCCACTCAATTCCCTCTTCCGTTTCACAGACTTCACAATCTTAGATTAAGATCCAACTTGGAAGGACCTGCATGGGAGGACTGCAGGTTTGTGTACAATATGATCATGCGAAGTCCTCTAGGCTTTGCTGTGTCATCACATATCACCATATATCCAGAACTTCTCCAAGAGTTCTGGTGGAACTCTCAAATCATTTTTTGTGGTACTTCCATGTGGATTGAAAGTGAGGTCATGGGAGTAAAAATTACTCTAAAAGAAGAAACAATCTGAAATGTCCTCAAACTGGGTGATGATCATGAAATCCAACTTCTGGAAAAAGAAAATGTGCAACAAACCTTGACTGAAATGGGCTATCACACACTCAACTCGTCAAGGGCCATTAGCAAGTCTGGTTTTATACCACCTTTCCAGTTTTTGGTAACACAGCTAAGTGTCTGCTTTTCCAAGAAAATTGGACACTTCAATGAGCTGTCGAATAGGATGATGGAAGTGGTGCATGCTGTGATACAAGAAAAACCTTTCAACTATGCTAAGTTTCTAATGAGAGACCTAGAAGCAAACATCCACGACCGTCAACACTTTCTGATCTACCCTCGATTTGTTACCAAGGTGATCACTAGTCAGCTGGACTTTGGAGGAGTGAGAAGCTGCTATTCAAGAGCTGAGCTGGTACTTCAAGAAAACATTAGTGAAGCCACCTTGACGCCATCAACGAATCACACCGGACGAGTAACCAGTCTTTGGTTATATGTGAAGTGCATGTTCAATGTGTTAGAGGAGGAGTAGTTTTCTTTGTTTTATGTTTTGTTTTCGTTTAACATGTTTTTTTTATGTTTTCTTTTAACAGGTTTGTTTTAAATTTTTTATTGGTAAATAGATCTAGGGGGAACTAACACAACTTGACTGATAAAATCAAAGAAAATCTGGTGGATTACACATGAATACTGACAGAAGTTAGTAGAACTCAAAATCTGATGATCAATCAGAAAAACTGATCATTCACCAGAAAACTGTGAAAATTCTGATAACAAATCAGAAAATCATATTTTGTTTTGAAAAACCAGAAAGTTTAACATATCATCAGAAAAACAATTCTTTTAATCAGATTTAATTGAATTTATGAAAATCCAAATTTTTAAGAAAAAGTGTGGAGTTCAGAACTGCAAGCTATATAAAAAAAAACAATATACCTCTGGTATATCAGAACAAAGGTGTGGAGTTCAGAACTGCAAGACTACAATGTAAGTAAAATCTCAGAACTCTACTTATTCCCTCTCATCTCAAAAAAAAATTCTGATGATATATATATATATATCATTATGAGAAATATCTGGGGAGACACACAAAGGGTTTCGATTGGACCTTTTAAAAAGGGGTCCCACATAGAGAAAAGGTGCAAGTTGGAAACTAGTGTTTATCTGCAAAATCTTTGAAGTCTCTAAGTATCTTTAAAAGGATATACATTAAATTAGAGATAAATCAAAGGTTTTTCAAAAACGGTTATTTCCTTAGAGGATTAAAACATCTTAAAGGTGTCATTAATCACCCTGAACTCAAACAACCCACGACAAACACTCAAAAATCTCTGTCGATACACCCTATAAATACCTCATTCAAAAACAGAGTCTTTCATCTTCAACCTTCAAATTCAAAACCCTAAAACCCTTTTCCAAAAACAAAACCCAAATTCTCAATGGCTGCTGTCAACATCAACATACCTCAAATTAAACACTCAGTTCCTTTCATCCCTGAAGATGAATTTCTTCCATTAAAGAGCAACAATGAAGCAATGAATGATAACATCGAAGAATATGAAGTGTCAAATTCTCATTGAATTTCTAACAAGATGCCCGTTAGCTCAAGCTCTTACAAAGACCAGAGAGGTACCACAAGAACTCATACAACAAGTTGTTAAAACTCTCAAAATCTCAAGTCAAACTGAGCTAACAGCACATGTATGGGGAAATATCTTCATTAAAATTTCACCAGAAAAGATAAGGGAATGTTTGGAGCTACCCCTACATCAGAACTTTGAAAAGTCACCAGAAAGAGAAGATATGTTTTCACAACTTGATGCTGTAATGGGATACAAAACAAAGATTTCAACAATCAATAAATTCAAGAGAAACAAGCTACCTGCCTTCTGGCAAGTCTTAATGGAAATTCTGAACAAGTGTCCATCGTCAAAGATTGGAGGTACAGATCAGATAAATATGAACATTTTAACAATCATGTTCAGTCTAATTAATGGATTGAACATTGATTATGGAGCAGAAATATTTATTCTGATTAGGAGATCAATTCTGACCAAAGATGGTAGAATAGATTCACATCTACCCTTTCCAAGATTTCTATCTATCATAATTTCTGATGCTTTTCTGAAAAGAAACATGGCAATACCCGCATCAGAAAATATGTGGAAGACAGAAATTATGAAACCTTGGAATGTTGTAGGGTCTTGGAAGTCAGATTATGATGTACCTGCTCTGACAGAAAAAATGATGAGTATGATACCAGAAGTATCACCATACAGAGCAGAATACCTGAAAATGTTGAATAAAAAGTCAGAAAGAAAAGGAGTTTTTGAACAAGTGTTCCCTATGGAGCATGATGCACAGGAGTCAAGCACACCAAGAATGGAACAGCAGGATGAATCTGATCCTCATCTAGCTGATAAAGATATAAATATGAATCCTGTGGCTAAAGGACATCATGCTGAAGACTCACACATTGGATAAACAGGTGCACAACAGTCTAAAATAAACATATTTTATGATTCTGAGAATGATTCTGATGAATCAATTCAAGGAAAACATGAAATCTTACTTAGAGATACTATTTCTTCAAAACAAGATGTGAGTAAATGTCACACCCCGACCACGTAGAACAACCAGACGTGGCGGAAACATCGGGGAGTGTTGTAACAGAATCATTGTTTCGTAACCATGGAATAAATAAATTCTGTTTTATTGAATAAATGAACTCATTGTTTTAATACAATCAAATAAGTACAACTATGATCTTCCAAGTTTTAAAGTTGCTAAGGCACGAGTCCATCCTAAATGTAGCATGTATCAACAATCATTGCAAAGCAGTACCTGAAACATGTGTAAAAATAGGTACGTCAGCATAAAAATGCCTGTGAGATACATAGGTTTTGTGAAAATAGGATTCATGACTTGCAAGTTTAGAAAATGTTGTTTAGCAAAAGTCAGTCATGAACCTTGTAAATTGATTTATTTTGTAAATCGTTTGAAAAACAATAAGTTCAGATGATATGTATAATTAAGAGAATAATGTATGGTTAAATGAATAACCTTGTAAAATGAGTTTGTATAAGATAAGTTGTTTGTAAGTCAATGTCTTGTGAAAAGTATGTTATTTGTATAAAATGTTATATGTCTCAAATTGAAATGATTCAAATAACGCTACGATATGTAATACCATACAAACACTTATATATAGGAAGTACCAGCGGCGTATCCACCATGCTTGTATCATATTACACACGCCTCGTTACTTAAGTCACTTACTCAAACCAAACCACCAATATAGAATGTTCATGTTTAAACCAATAGTCCAATGTTATTGTATAACTCAAGTTAATGTAAACCATGTAATGTGTAAACAAGAGTTATGTATGGTAAGTAAAATGAGATTTCTTAAACCACAAGTAAAAATGTACAAAACAAAGTGTTTGAATAAATCAAAAGTTATGCTTTGTAAAATAATGTAAGGTTAAACGAATAACCTTATAGTAGCATATTAAAAGTATACTTTGGATTTGCAAATAACATATTAAACTATGTTTTGGTTGCAAAAATAACATATCAAAATATGCTTTGGGTTTCATAAATGACATATAAAAATATGTTTTCGTTTGTTGATAAAATATATATGTTGGTTCTGTACAATACCACACATGAGAGTATATTAAAATATACTTTTGGGAGTATATCAAAATATACGTTAAAGGTGTGATTTAAGAATTCATTCAGACCTAGTGCATCAAACTAAACCTTTGAGACTATAAGGATACCACAAAGGCAATCCCTATTTGGATGGAGAAACAAATTGGTTTCAGACATTCCATGACAACAGGAATGGGGTGTCTAATCCTATAGCGCTATATCATACTACCAATCGGTCTGGTGAACATAAAATAAGTACAATTCAACATTTTATTTTATGTTCATTGAGAAATCAGTGTTTAAACCATAGATAGTCATTTAGTTTGTCAAATGATAAGTAATAACATGTATAATCAATTATACTTTGAAATCATGAAAATAACACATAGGTACACATGCTTCACCCCAAAACAGTTTGGAAAACAGTAAAATAGGGGAACTATGTACTCACTTGAGATTGCTCAGAAGTCCTAAGATAACCAACAAGCAATGCTAGAGATCACGGAATCAAACGGCACCTAATGTAGGTAACTATGTTAATTAACCGGTCCTAAATCAGAGGATAGGATAGAATGAGGGCTTGTAAACCAAATGAGTATGGGAACTCATGTAATATGGTTTAACAAATCCTACATACTAAATGAAACCTAACATAAGTGCTTACGACCCATTACGACCCGTTTAGGTAGCTTATGCTACTTTAACGCGTCGTTCGCGTGAAACGCGTTCGGACCGCCTAACTAGTCCTATGACAAGTAGAATATGCCTTAACATGTCTAATATTGTTGTCAAATCAGTTTAGATGTCAAAAGTTATGTTACATATGTTTAAAATGAATTTTGGCATCAAAGGGGTATTTTGGTAATTTACCTAAGGCATATAAACTACCTATCATACAACTACTTAAACGAAGCGACCATAAGGTATAACCTCGGAAGGTTATTCCCTATATTCTATGGTCACCTAATGTGTTTGGTCGGATCCTAATGATCGACCAAATGGGTCGGGTTCGAAGGTATAAGCGATTTATTAGATCGCTTACCCTTACGACCCTACAATCACGTTGCGAAGTTCAAACGAACTTCGCATTGACCATAAACTGGTCAAGGCAGAAAGTCAAACAAAGTTTGACTTTCGGACTCGAAAAGCAATAAAAGAACGAAGGAACACTTACAAAGGGTCCCCGAATGCTAATCTAGATCAAAATAGCTCAGGTATGAAACAAAGGTTTCAACTTAGAGCACAATAGATCAGATTCTTGTGAGGAATGAGTGAAAATGTGATGGGTATTTATAGATTTCGGTTCACCATTAGGATCATTTCTTGGAGAAAAGAGAATGATCTAGCCCGTACACTTGTCGAAATGTTGTGGTAATTCATTTTGCCATCCACCATAAGAGTTTGACACTTGGCCTTGGCCTTGGCCTTTGGAGTGTTTGAAAGGCTGTTTGTAGCTGTTAATACACTGAATCTGGTCCTGAAAGTGCAAAAATGATGTTTCTGCCCAGACAAGGCTCTCGCGTAGCGCGACTGCATAGGCCTTAGGGCTCGCGCTACGCCACCATGCACCAGATTCAGAAAAGTTTCAAAAATGGCAGAAATGGTCCCTGCAGCCCGTTTAAGCTATTTTTGATGCGTTTGAACCCCGTTAACCTCATTTCAAGGCTCTAAAATGAAGTTAAAGTATAGGAAACTCAAAATATGCTCAAAAATATCTCGGATGTCAGTTCGTTTGGCCGTACGATTGCGTTGTTCGGTTAATTACGACGGAATGCGCATAAGCGCGAAAAACGATCCAAATGGCGTGACGAATGGATTTCTCTTATGCCAAACACTAAAATAAAATATTTTAGTGCTTACATAAATTTTTGGATGTCCAGATGTATTCAGAACGTGAGTTATGCGCGAAAATGCAAACTTGTGCACTTTTTGACACTTTTAGTCCCTGAATGACCCAAAATTTTATTTTAGCACACCGAACCCCTCAAAGCCTATTTCTAAGCTATATAAAGGATATTTAAGGTGTTTTTAACTTATGGTCATGTTCCAGAATGTCCGTTACAGTTTAAATTGGCATACTTTCACAGTTTGTCAAGTTTAGTCCCTGTAAGCGAATTAACTTGTTTTTGCCATACCAAAGCCTTTAAAACTTATTTCTAAGTTATGTAAAGGTTATTTAAGGTATGTTAATCCTATTTCACTATTCCGGAGTGTTCGTTGGATTAATCTGGTTATATTTACGCATCAGAGCGCGTATAACCCTCCAGAAAGCGATTTAAAGCTTAGAATCGAACAAGAGTTGATATGTGCAAACGATACACATATTTTTACAAATCCTAAGTATGAAATACAATATTTCATTGGTTTGACATTTGTTTGATGGTTGAAGTGACACAGGTGTCATAGTAAAACAAAAGACTCATTTTCTGAATCAGATTCTGAGGAGGAAAATGTAGTAACAACAGGTGGAGATCAGCCTGCTAATCAAGGAAACCTGGATGAGAAAACAAAAAGTTTCTCAACAACTCATGGAGAACCTGAAAAGGTTCAAGGATATGAGGAAATCCATAACTTGAATTTGTTTCAATTTTCTGGTAAGGATATAGGGAATTTGGATTCGTCTAATCCTTTTAACCTTAAAACAGCAGAGAATGTGTTTTCTGCTGGTGTTAGAAGAGAAACATCTGTTGTTTTTCCAATTTCCCAAGAATATCAATCTATGTCACCTAAACAATTTCAAAAAGAACCTGAAGATAAAGCTGCTACTGTTAAAACAGCAACAGAAGAAAAACTTGATCTAATACTAGAAGAAATCAGAAATCAAAAGTCAGAGATCAAGTTTTTGTTAGAAACTGTCAAAGCTGTGCAGAAGCAAACTGAATACAATACTGCAACTCTCAACAAATTGCAAAAATCATCAGAAAACAAAGAAAGCTCATCAGAAATTGAGAAAGCTATCAAGGAACTGAATGATATAAAAAAAAGATGGCTGAGGGTGCAACTGCAGGAGAAAGCTCAAGTTCAGGGAAGCTTCTTGAAGAAATACAGTTCCTCAGAGCCAACAACAGCAGCATGACTGAGGCTTTTGAGAAACTGTTGATGGAATTAGCTGCACAAAGAAATCAAGAAAATCAAGAGTTCCAGAAAATGAAGAAACAAGAGAAAACAAATACTCAAGCTCTTACTAATGTTCATCTGTTAGTTAAGATATTGCAGTATAGTGTTGCCAGACTAGCAAATATTGATCTTCATGAACTGAAAGCCCCAATTCCACAAGAAAGACAAGCAAGAAGATCAGAAACTTCTCAACAACCAGAAATTGTTCAACAAGATCAAACCAAACCAACGGAAACCTCAACAGCTCAAAAACAAAAGCAACCCATGGGTCCACCTCAAGATAAACAGAAGATACTCATGGGTCCTCCACCAAATGTCTCAAAGCCAGACACATCAAGGGTACAACCGAAAGATCATGTTCTAGTACAACCAGTTTCTACAATCATCACAGGAGAAACAGAGTTGAGCATAATAATGGATACAAAAGAAAAGAGAAGAATGGAACATGAAGTGACTTCCTCAAAAAGGCCAAGAAAAGAAATGATAGAAGATTCAGAAGGGAACATCAGAGAAATGGAAGTGCTAAAAGGTGATTTACACACTATTATGTACCCTGAAGAACATCTAAAGAATTACTATTGGAAAGGTCCAGAAGACAACCCAAAGAGACCACTCTCTCCAATGAGCAAAGGTATTGTTGAAAACAGAAACAATGGAGGATGGGTAATTTTACACAAGCACATGACCAATCCAATAGTATCAATTGAAAGAATTGATACAATGACCACTGGAGGAGGCATCCTAGGCAATGAAGCACAAAACAAGTATACCTTGATCAGAAAAGACAACAGTCAACAAAAGGTTACTGATGCAGATCTGGCTGATGATATTCACCCATTGGGAATAGTCAAAATGAAGAATATCATTGATGAAATGAAAGGTAATTCAGTTATAATCAGAAGAGCCCTTGAAAGTCTCAAAAGTGCAGGAGCAAAGTTATACAAAAGGTCTGCACTGGCAGACTTTGATCTATGTATCAATTTTGAGTACATCAACAAAGTGCTAATACCACCTCCGAACACTTCAATTCCAGCTGAAATTGCTTCTAAACTATTAAGAACTGGAGCAATCTTTGATCAACCTGTAACAACTGTGCTTGTAATCACTATGAACAGTTCTATTATCAATAAAACAATGTTATTTGATACCAATGTTTGTTTGATTGTGTTTTACTTTTTTCATGTTTTGACTTTTGTTCAATTCCAAACTCTACATCACTTTCTGGAGAGTTATACGCAAACTAGTGCGTAAACGTACTCAGTTTAATGCGAGAAATACTCCGGAACATCAACATATACTCAACATACCTTAAATAACCTTTACATAACTTAGAAATAAGTTTTGAAGGCTTTGGTATGGCAAAAACAAGTAAATTCGTTTACAGGGACTAAACTTGACAAACTGCGAAAGTATGTCAATTTGAACTGTAACGAACATTCCGGAACATGACCATAAGTTAAACACACCTTAAATATCCTTTACATAGCTTAGAAATAGGCTTTGAGGGGTTCGGTGTGCTAAAATAAACTTTTGGGTCATTCAGGGACTAAAAGTGTCAAAAAGTGCACAAGTTTGCATTTTCGCGCATAACTTACGTTCTGAATACATCCGGACATCCAAAAAAATTTATGTGAACATGACTATATTATATTTTAGTGTTCGCCATAAGAAAAATCCATTCGTCGCGTCATTTGGATCGTTTTTCGCACTTATGCGTATTCCGTCGTAATTAACCGAACATCGCAACCGTACGGCTAAACGAACCGACATCCGAGATATTTTTTGAGCATGTTTTAAGTTCCCTATACTTTAACTTCATTTTAGAGCTTTGAAATGGGGTTAACGGGCCTTAAACGTGTCAAAAATGGGCTGATTGCACTGTAGGGACCAAAACTGTAAATCTGCCAAAGTTGTTACCATACGGACCTCAACATTGGCAGCTTTGAGGTCCGTAAGGCAACCTGCAGAACAGATCAGACTAAACAGTCAGCAGATTATCAGCTGATTAAACCACAACCACAAGTTCTAAACTTGCCCTTTCAGCTCTTAATAGGCCATTTTCAGTAACCATAACATTTTGACAAATGTACGCATGAGATTCGAGCACGGTTTTCATGAAACGATCTTAACGGTTACCCGAAATCTATAAATACCCATCACATTTGCACACATTTCTCACAAGAATCTGATCATTTGTGCTCTAAGTTGAAACCTTTGTTTCATACCTGAGCTATTTTGATCTTGATTAGCATTCGGGGACCCTTCGTAAGTATTCTTTCGTTCTTTTATTGCTTTTCGAGTCCGAAAGTCAAACTTTGTTTGACTTTCTGCATTGACCAGTTTATGGTCGATGCGAAGTTCGTTTGAACTTCATAACGTGAGCGTGATCACGATGGTTATAGTCCTTAGTGACTATACCTACTGATTACCACGTTATCTAGGCTCCGTGACGAGCCGTAGTTTCGGTCAGAATACGTATTCTTACGTATTTTGTAACCAAACTACTTATGGGTATCAAAACCGTTTGTTATGATACCAAACCTGTTTTCTAAACTTAGTTAAGCATGTTTTAGCATGCTTAGCTCGTCACTTTTAGTTTAGTGCTTATATAGGGTCGTAAGGTAAGCGATCTAAACAATCACTTATACTTTCGAACCCGACCCGTTTGGTCGATCATTAGGATCCGACCAAACACATTAGGTGACCATAGTATATAGGGAATAACCTTATGAGGTTATACCTTATGGTCTCTTCGTTTAAGTAGTTGTATGATAGGTAGTTTATATGCCTTAGGTAAATTACCAAAATACCCCTATGATGCCAAAATTCATTTTAAACATATGTAACATAACTTTTGACATCTAAACTGATTTGACAATCATATTAGACATGTTAAGGCATATATTACTTGTCATAGGACTAGTTAGGCGGTCCGAACGCGTTTCACGCGAACGACGCGTTAAAGTAGCATAAGCTACCTAAACGGGTCGTAATGGGTCACAAGCACTTAGGTTAGGTTTCATTTAGTATGTAGGCTTTGTTAAACCATACTACATGAGTTCCCATACTCATTTGGTTTACGAACCCTCATTCTATCCGATCTTCCGATTTAGGTCCGGTTTATTAACATAGTTACCTATATTAGGTGCCGTTTGATTCCGTGATCTATATCATTGCTTGGTGGTTATCTTTAGACATCTGAGCAATCTCAAGTGAGTACATAGACCCCTCTTTTACTGTTTTCTAAACTGTTTTGGGGTGAAACACATGTGCCTACTTGTTACTTTCATGCTTTCATGTTTTCACATCATATACATGCTATGTTCGTTAGTACATTATAGTACATGATTTCATTACATCTTATGCTAGGTGTGCCCATTGTGTGCATTACTTAGTACATTGTTTTACATTACATTTCATGCTAGGTGTGCCCATTGTGTGCATTACTTAGTACATTGTTTTACGTTACATTTAATGCTAGGTGTGCCCATTGTGCGCATTACTTAGTACATTGTTTTACATCACATTTCATGCTAGGTGTGCCCATTGTGTGCATTACTTAGTACATCGTTTTACATTACATTTCACGCTATGTATGTTCATTTGAGTACATACTTAGTGCATTGTTTTCACATGCTTACATTTTGTTATGACATTTGGTTTGTTTAACATGGAACAATACATTCATTAACATTAATTACGCCGTTCGTTAGTAGGTAGTGGTACCATAGGAATTGACAACTCCCGTTCCGGACATCCCAGGGAAAGGGGATGAAAGGAATGACCGAATTCGATATACATAACTTAGATAAACCTTTAATTTGTTTAAGGGTTTATCGCCACAGTCTCAAGGCTTGGATGTATGCATTTTAACAATACCGCATAAATGTTTGTATCAGTATGGCATGCATTTGTTACACACAAGGTGACTTTGATTTAAACTATGTTTTACTTCAATACCTTGTTGTTGTGCATTTTACATATGGTTTAGTTGATACATTTCACTTACCATACATGACATTTTGGTTACACATTACATGATCTACATTGAACATAAACATTTTGACATTAATATACACATTTGGTGGTTTACATTGGGCATTGACATTTTGATATGGTTTACACAATAACACTTGACAATTGGTTTGTACATGAACAAGTTACATTGGTGGTTGTTTGGGTAAGTGATTTGAGTAACGATACGTGTGTAATATGATACAAACATGGTGGATACGCCGCTGGTACTTCCTATATATAAGTGTTTGTATAATACTACATAGCGTAACGTTATTTAAATCATTTCAGTATATACATATTACATTTTTATACAAATTACATATTTTCACACGACATTGATTTACAAAACAATTTATCTTATACAACTCATTTTACATGGTTATTCATTTAACCTTACATTTACTTATACATATCAACTGATCTTATCGTTTTTCAAATGATTTACAAGACAAAGCAAATTACAAGGTTCATGACTAAACATTTTCTCAAATACAAGTCATGAATCCTATTTTCACAAACCTATGTATCTCACATGCATTTTTATGCTGACGTACCTATTTTCACATGTGTTTTCAGGTGCTTTTCCGTAGGATGATGATCATGACACTAGGGCGGACCTGTGCCTTAGAGACTTAAAATGATGCTAGACTATGTTTAATTATGTTATAAACTCTTTTGTTTACTGTTCAAGACAATGTAACACCCTTGTTTAATAAATAAAATACAACTTTGTATACCATGGTTATGAAACAATTTATTCTGTTACGACATGCCCCGATGTTTCCGCCGCGATTTGTTGTTTTACGCGGTCGGGGTGTGACAGAAGAGTTGGTATCAGAGCCAATGGTTATAGGGAATTAGGTTATTAGTAATGCTTTGACCTAGACTATAACTTTTCTAGGACCCTAACACAAATTATTTGTGTTTAGATCTTAAAACATGCACATCACCTATCCTTAGGTGATTATCAGAACAAAAGCCAAAATTTTTCCGAAACGATTTTTGAAAAACAATCATCTGTTTTTGAATGATTTATTACAAGGTTTTGAACCCTCTGTTATATGGTTTTGAACCCTCTTCAGTTTGATTAAATTTTTGGCCTTGTGCCTTCAAATTTTCAAAATCTCGTCAAGGTTTTGGGTCTTAAATAATGTGAACACGTGCAAACTGGAAGGGTGAATGCCTGTATTCTGGGTTTTCTGTCTAGGCAAGCACTTCGTATACATCTCAACCAGACGCGAGACCAGTTGTGCTTACCTGGGAATTCTTGGGATGAGTGTTCACTTATAGGCGAGCATGTCTTCATTATACATTATTTTTGATCCATTTACTTTGATTAGTCACTGTGTGTCGTTTGTTTGCTTTGTGATACGGACGAATGACCACCATCTAGGTTGTTTGCAATTCTTGTTTTTATCATCTCATTCTTTTCATCCAATCATCTCACTCGTTTCCTTTCATGTTTACCTCTTTTAGAATGCCTCCTCGACGCGACAATCTGATAGCAACTGCCGAGCTGGCAGAAATTATTGCGCAGCAGATGGCTGCTCAATTTCCAAATCTCTTTGCTCAATGGAACCAAGCCATCAATAACAACAACAACAATGTTCCATGCAAATACAAGGATTTTAATCAGGCTAAACCACTCAAGTTTAGTGGTTCTGAAGGAGCGACTGGGCTTCTTCAGTGGTTCGAAAGCATTGAAAATACTTTTCGCCACGTGCAGTGCCCGGATAATCGCAAGGTCGAGTTCTCCTCGAGCGTGTTTCAGAAGAGGGCTCTTACATGGTGGAATGGGGTAATGAGAGACCGGGGTGCAGAAGTTGCTCTCGCACAGACATGGGCTGAACTTAGAGCCCTTATGATGAGGGAATTCTGTCCTCGCCATGAACAGCGGGCGTTGGAGAAGGAGTTTGATGTTTTGAAGCAAGATAGTGGTCAGCACAGGGCTTATACTGATCGGTTTGAATAATTGAGCTTGCTTTGCCCGACAATGGTTACCCCACTCGACAAGGCTATCGAAAGATACATCGACGACCTACCTGACTCGGTACAAGATATTCTTACTGGTAGTAACCCTGCCACACTCCGTCAGGCAATCGAGTTATCAGCGACGCTGACTGAGTCGCAGATCCGGAAGAACAAGTTACACAGGAAGGGTGACAAGGGCAAGAAACAGTCGGCTGACAAGGGGGATAGCAAGAAGGGTCAAAACAAGAATGGAAAGGACTCTGGTTCTTCGAAGAGGTCAAGGAAGCGTAAGGCTTCCCAAAATTTTGCTATCACTGCCCAAGCTAATCAGACAACTCCCAACCAACCCGCACAGCTTCCAGCAAAGAAACCCTATACAGGGAATGCACCTTTGTGCAATAGATGCAACAGTCACCATCAGCCGCAACATCAGTGCCGTTTCTGTACTAGCTGTGGGAAGTCAGGTCATCTTGCCGATGTTTGTCGGTTTGCTCAGAATCGCGCAGTTCAAAACCCGGCTCAACAAGTTGCACAGCCTCCTGCTCAGCAACAGGGTCAAGCTGCACGACTACAATACCCACCAGGTGCTTGTTACAATTGTGGGGATCTGACCCACTACAGAAACCGGTGCCCAAGGCTAGCCAACCAGAACCAGAACCAGAACCAGAATCAGGCTCCGGCTCGAGGCCGAGTCTTTAACATGAATGCCCAAGAGGCGCAGGCGGATGATAATGTGGTGAACGGTACGTTCTTTATTAATAATCAGCCTGCATCTGTTCTTTTCGATTCTGGTGCCGATAAGAGTTTCGTGTCATTATCTTTTGAGCAAATGCTTCGCGTGTCTAGAACGAAACTAGGAAAACCTTTGACAGTAGAAGTTGCTAGTGGTGAACCCATTATTCTTGATTCTGTTCTTCGCAACTGCCGGTTGAACCTTAACGACCATCTTTTTCCTATTGACCTCGCGCCTATGCAACTTGGAAGCTTTGACGTTATTGTGGGAATGGATTGGTTATCCAAGCATCACGCAGAGATAGTTTGTTCTGAGAAGATAGTTCGTGTGCCGCTTTCGACAGGCGAGATTCTGCAGGTTCAAGGTGAGAAGCCTACCGGTGGTCTCAAACTCATGTCTTGTTTTAAAGCTCGGAAGTATCTGTAGAAGAACTATGTGGCTTTCTTAGCACATGTTACAGAAGATAAAGGAAAGGGTAAGTCTATTTCAGATATTCTTGTCGTTAGGGATTATTCTGAAGTGTTCCCTGAAGATTTACCTGGTCTACCTCCAGCACGCCAAGTCGAGTTCCGCATTGATCTCGTACCTGGTGCAAATCCCATTGCCAGAGCTCCATATCGTCTTGCACCATCTGAGATGCAAGAGTTGTCTAAACAGCTTCAGGAGCTCTCTGACAAAGGTTTTATACGTCCTAGTTTTTCACCTTGGGGTGTCACACCCCGTCCACGTAGAACATACAAATCGTGGCGGAAACATCGGGGCGTGTTGTAACAGAATTAATGTTTCACAACCATGGAAATTAAAGTTTCGTTTTATTCAATATAAGTGTTACAATGTCTAAACAAACATGGAAATACAACAATTAACTAGTCTGCATCTTTTATTGTCACTAAGGCCCATGTCCGCCTAAGTGTATCTTGATCAATCCTATGCTTCATTTCCTGAAAAACACATGTGAAAATATGGTACGTCAGCATAAAAATGCCGGTGAGATACATAGGTTTTGTGAAAATAGGTTTCATGACTTATGTTTGAGAAAATGTTTAGTCATGAACCTTGTTATTTGCTTTGTTTTGTAAATCATTTGAAAATCGATAAGATCAGATGATATGTATAAATAATGTATGGTTAAATGAATAACCATGTAAAATGAGTTTGTATTAGATAGGTTGCTTGTAAAACAATGTCTTGTGAAAAATATGTTATTTGTATAAAATGTTCTATGTCTCAAACTGAAATGATTCAAATAACGCTACGATATGTAATACCATACAAACACTTATATATAGGAAGTACCAGCGGCGTATCCACCATGTTTGTATCATATTACACACGCATCGTTACTTAATCACTTAATCAAACCAAACCAACAATGTAAATTGTCCATGTATAAATGAATTTGTCAAATGTATTGAATAATATGTCAAAATGCAATGATCAATGTAAATCATGTAATGTGTAACCTAAATGATATGTATGGCTAGTGAAAACGCATCAACTAAACCATAGGTGAAATGCACAAAAACAAAGTATTGAAGTAAAACTGTGTTTAAATCAACGTTATGTTTTGTGTAAATGCATGATCAATGTCAATCATGTTAAAATGTGTATGTCTAATGTCTATGTCAAAATGTCCTGTATGGCTAGCGAAATGTCTCAACTAAACCATATGCACAAGAACATAGTATTGAAGTAAAACGTAGTTTAAATCAACATTATGTCTTGTGAAAATGCATGATCAAGGTCAATCATGTTAAAATGTCTATATGCATGATCAAGGTCAATCATGTTAAAATGTCTAAATGCATGATCAAGGTCAATCATGTTAAAATGTCTATGTCTAATGTCTATGTCAAAATGTCCTGTATGGCTAGCGAAATGTGTCAACTAAACCATATGCACAAGAACATAGTATTGAAGTAAAACGTAGTTTAAATCAACATTATGTCTTGTGAAAATGCATGATCAAGGTCAATCATGTTAAAATGTCTAAATGCATGCTATACTGATAATGAACATTTATGCGGTATTGTGAAAATGCATACATCCAAGCCTGGCGACTGTGGTGATAAACCCTTTAAACAAATTAAAGGTTTATCTGTCTTAATAACAACGAATTCGGTCATTCCTTTCATCCCCTTTCCCTGGGACGTCCGGAACGGGAGTTGTCAATTCCTATGGTACCACTACCTACTAACGAACGGCATGATCGGTGTTAATGAATGTATTGTCCCATGTAAACAAACCAAATGTCATACCAAAATGTAAGCATGTGATGAAATGAATCTGTACTAAGTATGCAACAAATGAACATACATAGCACGTGATGTGATGTGATGTAAAACGATGTACTAAGTATGCACGCTATATACATACATAGCATAAAATGTCATAAAATCATGTACTATAATGTACTAACGAACATAGCAGTATATGATGCGAAAACAGGAAAGCATGAAAGTAACAAGTAGGCACATGTGTTCCACCCCAAAACAGTTTGGACAACAGTAAAAGAGGGGTCTATGTACTCACTTGAGAATGCTCAGTAGTCCTTGAGTAACAACCAAACAATGCTAGAGATCACGGAAATCAAACGGCACCTAATATAGGTAACTATGTTAATTAACCGGACCTAAATCGGAAGATTGGGTAGCATTAGGGTTTGTAAACCAAATGAGTGTAGGAACTCATGTGATATGGTTTAACAAGGCCTACATGCTAAATGAAACTTAACCTAAGTCTTATCGACCCATTACGACCCGTTTAGGAAGCTTATGCTACTTTAACGCGTCGTGCGCGTGAAACGCGTTTGGACCGCCTAACTAGCCCTATGACAAGTGTTATATGCCTAATCATGTTACATAATCAGTTATGTGACAAAGGTTTAGGTTACATATGCTTAATTACCAATTATACATGAAAAGGGTATTCTGGTAATTTACCTAAGGCATATAAACTACCTATCATACAACTACTTAAACGATGTGACCATAGGGTATAACCTCGGAAGGTTATTCCCTACCTACTATGGTCACCTATAGTATTTGGTCGGATCCTAATGATCGACCAAATGGGTCGAGTTCGAAGGTATAGGCGATTTATTAGATCGCCTACCCTACGACTCTAGACAACGTGGTAATCAGTGGGCATAGTCCCAAGGGACTATGACCAACGTGATTACACTCACGTTGCGAAGTTCAAACGAACTTCGCATTGACCATTACTGGTCAACGCTGAAAGTCAAACAAAGTTTGACTTTCTGACTCGAAAAGCAGTAAAATAAGGAAAAGAACGAAAGAATACTTACCCAGGGTCCCCGAATGCTAATCCCGACTTCAAGAACTCAGGTATGAAACAATGGTTTCAACTTAGAGCTCTCAAAATCAGAATTCTTGTAAGAATAGCAATGGGGGGTATGGGGTATATATAGTTTTCGGGTAACCGTTAGGATCGTTTCTTGGAAAAAGGGGAAACGATCAAGGCCGTACACTTGTCCAAATGTTATGGTGGCTAAATCTTGATCTTATCTTGATGATTAGGCAAGTTTAAAACATGTGGATGGGGTTTAAAGGGCTGCAACTTGTGAAAACAAACATTGAATCTGGTCAGAAGGGCTAATGCGGCCCGCTTTAGATTTAGGCAAACACAATGCGGGCCGCTTGGGGCCTCTGATCTGCACATATGTTTCAGAATTGACAGTTTAGGTCCCTGCACGTGTTTAAGGCCATTTTTGACACGTTTAAGGCCCGTTAACCCCATTTCAAAGCTCTAAAATGAAGTTAAAGTATAGGGAACTTAAAATGTGTTCAAAAATATCTCAGATGTCGGTTCGTTTAGCCGTACGAACGCGATGTTCGCTTAATTACGACGGAATGCGCATAAGCGCGAAAAACGATCCAAATGACGTGACGAATGGATTTTTCTTAAGGCGAACACTAAAATATAAAGTAGTCATGCTTACATAAATTTTTGGATGTCCAGATGTATTCAGAACGTAAGTTATGCGCGAAAATGCAAACTTGTGCACTTTTTGACACTTTTAGTCCCTGAATGACCCAAAAGTTTATTTTAGCACACCGAACCCCTCAAAGCCTATTTCTAAGCTATGTGAAGGATATTTATGGTATGTTTAACTTATGGTCATGCTCCGGAAGGTCTGTTACAGTTCAAATTGGCATACTTTCGCAGTTTGTCAACTTTAGTCCCTGTAAGCGATTTAACTTGATTTTTGCCATACCAATGCCTTCAAAACTTATTTCTAAGTTATGTAAAGGTTATTTAAGGTATGTTAAGCCAATGTCACTATTCCGGAGTGTTTGTTGCATTAAACTGGTTATATTTACGCATCGGTGCGCGTATAACCTTCCAGAAAGCGATTTAGAGTTTGAAATTGAACAAGAATTAATATGTGCAAATGATACACATATTTTTACAAATCCCAAGTATGAAATATAATATTTCATTGGTTTGGTACTTGTTTGATGGCCGTGAAGGCACAGGTGTTACAGTCTCCCCTACTTTAGGAAATTTCGTCCCGAAATTTATTTAGAGGAAACTTGTAAGAGTTTAAAACATGAAGTTTGAAAAGATCGAACAACATTGGCTAGGTTTCTGAACTTCTAGTAACTTTAATAATCATCATGATTGCAATGTAAGAGGGATACTTATATACAAGTATATGAAGCGTCATTGGTGCGTCCACCGTACCTCCATTACATCGTTCTCATTTTGTTATTGTTGTCACTATTGGTTCTTACACATAATAAACCTTACTGGGTTTCTATGCACTAAATTTCATAATTATGTAGGCCTCCATAATTAGACAATTCCTTGCACAGTTCACACAGTCTATTTCATAATGCGTAGGGTAAAACCAAATGAACAATCCTGTGATGAGTGTGACTAGACCGCCGTAGAGTCCTTTTACTTAAATCATCAAATGATCTAAATAGACTATCAAGGAGTCTGTCCAGCTACATCACTAGATGTCATTCTTTAACCAGATTGCGAATCAATCTTTTGACTAGACCACTAAAAAGGGTCTGGAGTGGTACTATATAATCCAAGGGTCTTAACTATTACATAGAAGCCCATTAGGGATTTAAGGTAGTACCTTTTGAATATCCTACTACGAATCTCTCATATGAAGATATGAAAGATCCTGCGAGGATTTGGATAACGAATATCCAGAGTATACCAAAAACACAAAAATGTATAAATGAAAAACACCAAATATGTAAACACATAATCACATAACCACAAAATTGTTTAACTAGAAGTTTGTTCTGCTAACAGAGTACATGTATTTAAAGCACACTAGGAATCCATCTCGTGGATTTCATTTGGCACTTTAAACATTATCGAGAATCTAACTATAAAGATAGAAAGATTCAAAAAGAAAATTCGATTTCGATTACGAGAACCCGAAATGTTCGAATTAAGGTACATAAAGAATCCAATTAAGGACTCTGATTTGAATGATGATCATCCACAAGGATCTAAATGTAAAGATAAAAAGATCCCATATGAATTTTTGAAGTTGAATATGTTTTGAAACCTTGCACTGGATGTGCTTAGGTCAAAACATGAAGTAAAATGCTTATGAAGTTAAGATGCTAGATATGTCAAGGTGACATATGAAGCAGAATTTGAAGGTTAAGTAAATGTGTGAGGAAAATATATTTGGAAGACTATGCATGGGAAAAAAAAATGTTTTTGAAACCTTATATATAATATTTTGAAATCATAAAGTAGGTGTATTAGGTAGATATATTTACAAAAATGTTTTAAAATCATGCGAGATGAATTTTGAAATTATGTATAAGGTTTTTGAAAGACATGAATGATGCTTTTCGAAATCATGCACTTGATCAGAAAATGTATTGTGTTAATATTGTCTTCAGACTATATGAAATATTTTGAAATTTGAAAGGTTGGTTTTGATAACATGGCCAATGTTTTTGAAATAACATAGACAATGCATCTAGAAGAATTGTTTTCAAACTATATGAAATATTTTGAGATCATGAAGATTGTTTTGAAATACTGGTACTGTGTATGTTGAAAAATCAAAACGTAATGGGTATGAGATTTGAAAATACCCTTAGTTATCTAACCAAGGATTTAAAGGCGCAGATGTGCGAAAAGCACGATTACTCATAATGTCACTTAATTTTCTGTACTTTGTTTCTTAGAGTGAAACGAGTACTTAAAATTTTCACAGGAATCATGAGCGATCATTTGAAAGAGAGAATCACATGAGTAGTTTGTAAGGAACATAGTTCCTTGATGTAGGTATCATAGGAAAAGTCATACACGCATGTAATTATACTTGTATATCAGAATTGTGAACAACAACTTTTATTTATGAACAAGACATATTGTTTCACAATACACGAGAACAAAAAAAAAACAAAGGTATAAGACAGCAATATCCTTTGTTCAGCCGAATGCTCATCCAAGGGTTGGATTTGCATTAGCAAGCTTTGGGCAGTTGTGGCGGAAGTGACCAATCTCTCCGCAGTTGAAACATGAACCCAGTGGGAATTTCGCAGCGTTCCCTTGAACCGGAGCTTGAACCTGAGCAGCCTGATTTTGTCCCAAACGACAAACCTTGGCCAAATGCCCAAGTTTACCACACGTCGTGCATTGCCAGCAAACTTGTTGTAACGAGTGATGACCGTTGCAGCATGCACAATGAGGTGCAGTACCGGCATATGCTTTCTTTGCAGGTGGCTGAGCTGGTTGGTTGGGAACGGCTCGACCATTGTGAGCGACCACGGCGAAGTTTTGAGGAGCCTTTCGCTTCTTTGACTTCTTAGGCGATCGTTCATCCATGGTCTTTGATTCCTCGATTGGTTTATTGGCTGATGGTGTTGTCGCCTGACTAGGTCCTGCCTGTCTTGGTGACTCTTGAGTGGCTTCATCCTGGAGATGATACATGGCAGTAGCTAATTCAACAGTCTTCAGGACTACTTCGCCTATTCGCTGAGCTAATTTGACTGCTTGCTCAGATATCTGGGCGTCATCGTGATGAAGAGACATTCTTGAAGAAAAAGAAAGGCATAGGGGGAAACAGGTGAAAGATTTTTGGACAATCAAAACAGAATGATAACGCATGAAAATTGCGATCATTTGTTTGTTACCTAAGGCAAACAAATGAGACGGTGACTAATCAAGGTAAACAGGTCTTATTAATGTATCACTGAAGACATGCTCGCCTATAAGTGAACACTCATCCCGAGAATTCCCAGGTAAGCACAACTGGTCTCGCGTCTGATGAGATGTATACGAAGTGCTTGCCTAGACAGAAAACCCAGAATACAGGCATTCACCCTTCCAGTTTGCACGTGTTCACATTATTTAAAACCCAATACCTTGACGAGATTTTGAAAATTCAAAGGGGTTCAAAACCATATAACAGAGAGTTCAAAACCTTATAACTGAGGGTTCAAAACCTAGTAATCAATCATCCTAGAACAGATGATTAGTTTTCAAAGCGGTTTTGAATTTTATGTTCTTGTTGTGATCGTCGCCTAAGGATAGGTGACGGTATTGTTTTATGACTAAACGCAAGTAAACTCGCGTTAGGGTCCTAAGAAAGTTATAGACTAGGTCAAAGCATTACTAATAACCTAATTCCCTATAACCATTGGCTCTGATACCATCTTTTCTGTCACACCCCGACCACGTAGAACATACAAATCGTGGCGGAAACATCGGGGCGTGTTGTAACAGAATTAATGTTTCACAACCATGGAAATTAAAGTTTCGTTTTATTCAATATAAGTGTTACAATGTCTAAACAAACATGGAAATACAACAATTAACTAGTCTGCATCTTTTATTGTCACTAAGGCCCATGTCCGCCTAAGTGTATCTTGATCAATCCTATGCTTCATTTCCTGAAAAACACATGTGAAAATATGGTACGTCAGCATAAAAATGCCGGTGAGATACATAGGTTTTGTGAAAATAGGTTTCATGACTTATGTTTGAGAAAATGTTTAGTCATGAACCTTGTTATTTGCTTTGTTTTGTAAATCATTTGAAAATCGATAAGATCAGATGATATGTATAAATAATGTATGGTTAAATGAATAACCATGTAAAATGAGTTTGTATTAGATAGGTTGCTTGTAAAACAATGTCTTGTGAAAAATATGTTATTTGTATAAAATGTTCTATGTCTCAAACTGAAATGATTCAAATAACGCTACGATATGTAATACCATACAAACACTTATATATAGGAAGTACCAGCGGCGTATCCACCATGTTTGTATCATATTACACACGCATCGTTACTTAATCACTTAATCAAACCAAACCAACAATGTAAATTGTCCATGTATAAATGAATTTGTCAAATGTATTGAATAATATGTCAAAATGCAATGATCAATGTAAATCATGTAATGTGTAACCTAAATGATATGTATGGCTAGTGAAAACGTATCAACTAAACCATAGGTGAAATGCACAAAAACAAAGTATTGAAGTAAAACTGTGTTTAAATCAACGTTATGTTTTGTGTAAATGCATGATCAATGTCAATCATGTTAAAATGTCTATGTCTAATGTCTATGTCAAAATGTCCTGTATGGCTAGCGAAATGTCTCAACTAAACCATATGCACAAGAACATAGTATTGAAGTAAAACGTAGTTTAAATCAACATTATGTCTTGTGAAAATGCATGATCAAGGTCAATCATGTTAAAATGTCTATATGCATGATCAAGGTCAATCATGTTAAAATGTCTAAATGCATGATCAAGGTCAATCATGTTAAAATGTCTATGTCTAATGTCTATGTCAAAATGTCCTGTATGGCTAGCGAAATGTGTCAACTAAACCATATGCACAAGAACATAGTATTGAAGTAAAACGTAGTTTAAATCAACATTATGTCTTGTGAAAATGCATGATCAAGGTCAATCATGTTAAAATGTCTAAATGCATGCTATACTGATAATGAACATTTATGCGGTATTGTGAAAATGCATACATCCAAGCCTGGCGACTGTGGTGATAAACCCTTTAAACAAATTAAAGGTCTATCTGTCTTAATAACAACGAATTCGGTCATTCCTTTCATCCCCTTTCCCTGGGACGTCCGGAACGGGAGTTGTCAATTCCTATGGTACCACTACCTACTAACGAACGGCATGATCGGTGTTAATGAATGTATTGTCCCATGTAAACAAACCAAATGTCATACCAAAATGTAAGCATGTGATGAAATGAATCTGTACTAAGTATGCAACAAATGAACATACATAGCACGTGATGTGATGTGATGTAAAACGATGTACTAAGTATGCACGCTATATACATACATAGCATAAAATGTCATAAAATCATGTACTATAATGTACTAACGAACATAGCAGTATATGATGCGAAAACAGGAAAGCATGAAAGTAACAAGTAGGCACATGTGTTCCACCCCAAAACAGTTTGGACAACAGTAAAAGAGGGGTCTATGTACTCACTTGAGAATGCTCAGTAGTCCTTGAGTAACAACCAAACAATGCTAGAGATCACGGAAATCAAACGGCACCTAATATAGGTAACTATGTTAATTAACCGGACCTAAATCGGAAGATTGGGTAGCATTAGGGTTTGTAAACCAAATGAGTGTAGGAACTCATGTGATATGGTTTAACAAGGCCTACATGCTAAATGAAACTTAACCTAAGTCTTATCGACCCATTACGACCCGTTTAGGAAGCTTATGCTACTTTAACGCGTCGTGCGCGTGAAACGCGTTTGGACCGCCTAACTAGCCCTATGACAAGTGTTATATGCCTAATCATGTTACATAATCAGTTATGTGACAAAGGTTTAGGTTACATATGCTTAATTACCAATTATACATGAAAAGGGTATTCTGGTAATTTACCTAAGGCATATAAACTACCTATCATACAACTACTTAAACGATGTGACCATAGGGTATAACCTCGGAAGGTTATTCCCTACCTACTATGGTCACCTATAGTATTTGGTCGGATCCTAATGATCGACCAAATGGGTCGAGTTCGAAGGTATAGGCGATTTATTAGATCGCCTACCCTACGACTCTAGACAACGTGGTAATCAGTGGGCATAGTCCCAAGGGACTATGACCAACGTGATTACACTCACGTTGCGAAGTTCAAACGAACTTCGCATTGACCATTACTGGTCAACGCTGAAAGTCAAACAAAGTTTGACTTTCTGACTCGAAAAGCAGTAAAATAAGGAAAAGAACGAAAGAATACTTACCCAGGGTCCCCGAATGCTAATCCCGACTTCAAGAACTCAGGTATGAAACAATGGTTTCAACTTAGAGCTCTCAAAATCAGAATTCTTGTAAGAATAGCAATGGGGGGTATGGGGTATATATAGTTTTCGGGTAACCGTTAGGATCGTTTCTTGGAAAAAGGGGAAACGATCAAGGCCGTACACTTGTCCAAATGTTATGGTGGCTAAATCTTGATCTTATCTTGATGATTAGGCAAGTTTAAAACATGTGGATGGGGTTTAAAGGGCTGCAACTTGTGAAAACAAACATTGAATCTGGTCAGAAGGGCTAATGCGGCCCGCTTTAGATTTAGGCAAACACAATGCGGGCCGCTTGGGGCCTCTGATCTGCACATATGTTTCAGAATTGACAGTTTAGGTCCCTGCACGTGTTTAAGGCCATTTTTGACACGTTTAAGGCCCGTTAACCCCATTTCAAAGCTCTAAAATGAAGTTAAAGTATAGGGAACTTAAAATGTGTTCAAAAATATCTCAGATGTCGGTTCGTTTAGCCGTACGAACGCGATGTTCGCTTAATTACGACGGAATGCGCATAAGCGCGAAAAACGATCCAAATGACGTGACGAATGGATTTTTCTTAAGGCGAACACTAAAATATAAAGTAGTCATGCTTACATAAATTTTTGGATGTCCAGATGTATTCAGAACGTAAGTTATGCGCGAAAATGCAAACTTGTGCACTTTTTGACACTTTTAGTCCCTGAATGACCCAAAAGTTTATTTTAGCACACCGAACCCCTCAAAGCCTATTTCTAAGCTATGTGAAGGATATTTATGGTATGTTTAACTTATGGTCATGCTCCGGAAGGTCTGTTACAGTTCAAATTGGCATACTTTCGCAGTTTGTCAACTTTAGTCCCTGTAAGCGATTTAACTTGATTTTTGCCATACCAATGCCTTCAAAACTTATTTCTAAGTTATGTAAAGGTTATTTAAGGTATGTTAAGCCAATGTCACTATTCCGGAGTGTTTGTTGCATTAAACTGGTTATATTTACGCATCGGTGCGCGTATAACCTTCCAGAAAGCGATTTAGAGTTTGAAATTGAACAAGAATTAATATGTGCAAATGATACACATATTTTTACAAATCCCAAGTATGAAATATAATATTTCATTGGTTTGGTACTTGTTTGATGGCCGTGAAGGCACAGGTGTTACATGGGGTGCTCCCGTTCTCTTTGTCAAGAAGAAGGATGGATCCTTTAGGATGTGTATCGATTATCGTGAGCTTAACAAGCTTACCATCAAGAGTCGATATCCCTTACCTCGCATAGACGACCTCTTTGATCAGTTACAGGGCGCTTCTTATTTCTCGAAGATTGATCTGCGATCTGGATATCATCAACTTCGCGTGCAAGAAGAAGATATTCCCAAGACAGCGTTCCGTACTCGATATGGGCATTATGAGTTCACAGTCATGCCATTCGGTGTGACTAATGCTCCTGCTGTTTTCATGGACTTAATGAATAGGGTCTGTAAACCTTATTTGGATCAGTTCGTCATTGTTTTTATTGACGACATCTTGATTTATTCTAAGACGCAAGCTGATCACGAGCAACATCTTCGTCTCACCCTTGAACTCCTAAAGAAAGAGCAACTTTTCACCAAATTCTCCAAGTGCGAATTTTGGCTTAAAGAAGTTCAATTTTTGGGGCATGTTATCAACGAACAAGGTATCCATGTAGATCCCTCCAAAATCAGTGCGATTAAGGATTGGGATACGCCTACTACTCCTACTGAAGTTCGTTCTTTTCTTGGTCTAGCGGGTTATTATCGCCGCTTCATAGAAAACTTCTCGAAGATTGCAGTTCCTCTAACTGCTCTAACTCAGAAGAAAATGCCCTTTTATTGGGGATACAAACAAGAGGAAGCTTTTCAACACTTGAAGCAGAAGCTTTGCGATGCGCCTGTTCTATCATTGCCTGAGGGTGATGATGATTTTGTCGTGTATTGTGATGCATCGAAATTGGGTCTTGGTTGTGTTCTTATGCAAAGGAACAAAGTCATAGCATATGCATCAAGGCAATTGAAGATACATGAGAAGAACTACACCACTCATGATCTTGAGTTGGGTGCAGTTGTCTTTGCTCTCAAGATCTGGAGACACTATTTGTACGGTACAAAATGTGTAGTTTTCACTGACCACAAAAGTCTTCAGCATATCTTCAACCAGAAGGAACTCAACATGAGACAGCGACGTTGGGTGGAGCTTTTAAACGACTATGACTGCGAAATTCGCTACCATCCTGGTAAGGCGAATGTCGTAGCTGATGCATTGAGTCGTAAGGAACGTACTAAGCTTCATTGTGTACGTGTTCAATCTGTTATTCAAGCTCGATCCGATATCCAAGCACGCATTTCTCAAGCTCAACAATCTTGTGTTTCACAAGGTCTATTGGATAAGGAATTTCCCTATCACATAACACCTGCTCTGGAACTGAAGGACAATGGATCATATTACTTCATGGACCGTTTGTGGGTCCCAAGCCAGGATGATCTTCGTACCTTGCTTATGGATGAAGCCCATAAGTCTCGCTATTCTATTCATCCGGGCTCAGATAAGATGTATAAGGATCTTCGTATTCATTATTGGTGGCCTGGTATGAAGAAAGACATTGCCTTATACGTATCCAAATGCCTTACTTGTCTTAAGGTTAAGGCTGAACATCAGCGTCCTTCAGGTTTATTGGAGCAATCAGAGATTCCAGTTTGGAAATGGGAAAACATTACTATGGATCTCGTTACCAAACTTCCACGCACTAAGAAAGGTCATGATGCCATCTGGGTAGTCGTTGATCGTCTTACAAAGTCAGCACATTTCTTGCCAATCCGTGAGGATTTTCCTGCTAACAGACTTGCTCAAATCTATGTGGATGAAATTGTAGCTCGACATGGTGTTCCTTTGAACATCATTTCTGACAGAGATGCTCGTTTCACTTCTCATTTTTGGAGAACCATGCAATCTGCTATGGGGACCCAACTTAATCTGAGCACAGCTTATCATCCGCAAACGGATGGTCAATCTGAGAGAACAATCCAGACTCTGGAGGATATGCTTAGAGCTTGTGTGATCGATTTTGGTGGTAGTTGGGATTCACATCTTAAGTTGATTGAATTCTCCTACAACAACAGTTATCACACTAGCATCAAAATGGCTCCTTTCGAGGCTCTCTATGGTCGAAAATGTCGTTCACCAGTCTGCTGGAATGAGATTGGTGAGGCTCAACTTACTGGACCTGCCCTCATTTTAGAGACAACTGACAAGGTCAAGAAAGTTCGTGATAACCTTCAGGCAGCTAGAAGCCGTCAGAAGATTTACGCGGACCCAAAACGCAAAGCCTTGGAATTTCAAGTCGGTGATCGAGTATTACTTAAGGTCTCACCTTGGAAAGGTGTGATCAGATTTGGAAAGAAAGGAAAACTTGCGCCTAGATACGTTGGACCATTCAAGATCGTCGAAAGAATCGGAAAGGTAGCCTACAGACTTGAGTTACCTCCTGAACTTGGAAATGTTCATCCAACTTTTCACGTGTCCAATCTCAAGAGGTGTTCAGCTGATGAGAACTTCTCCATACCGCTTGACGAAATTCGTGTTGGCAAAACACTGAAATTTGTTGAGAAACCAGTGGAAATCATGGAACGTGAAGTCAAGTGGCTTAAGCGCAAGCGCATTCCTTTGGTCAAAGTTCGCTGGGAAGCTAAACGTGGACCTGAGTTTACTTGGGAACGCGAAGATCAAATGAAGGCGAAATATCCACATCTTTTTCCACGAGTTTCCTCTAAATAAATTTCGGGACGAAATTTCCACAAGTAGGGGAGACTGTAACAACTGTGCTTGTAATCACTATGAACAGTTCTATTATCAATAAAACAATGTTATTTGATCCCAATGTTTGTTTGATTGTGTTTTACTTTTTTCATGTTTTGACTTTTGTTCAATTCCAAACTCTACATCACTTTCTGGAGAGTTATACGCAAACTAGTGCGTAAACGTACTCAGTTTAATGCGAGAAATACTCCGGAACATCAACATATACTCAACATACCTTAAATAACCTTTACATAACTTAGAAATAAGTTTTGAAGGCTTTGGTATGGCAAAAACAAGTAAATTCGTTTACAGGGACTAAACTTCACAAACTGCGAAAGTATGTCAATTTGAACTGTAACGAACATTCCGTAACATGACCATAAGTTAAACACACCTTAAATATCCTTTACATAGCTTAGAAATAGGCTTTGAGGGGTTCGGTGTGCTAAAATAAACTTTTGGGTCATTCAGGGACTAAAAGTGTCAAAAAGTGCACAAGTTTGCATTTTCGCGCATAACTTACGTTCTGAATACATCCGGACATCCAAAAAAATTTATGTGAACATGACTATATTATATTTTAGTGTTCGCCATAAGAAAAATCCATTCGTCGCGTCATTTGGATCGTTTTTCGCACTTATGCGTATTCCGTCGTAATTAACCGAACATCGCAACCGTACGGCTAAACGAACCGACATCCGAGATATTTTTTGAGCATGTTTTAAGTTCCCTATACTTTAACTTCATTTTAGAGCTTTGAAATGGGGTTAACGGGCCTTAAACGTGTCAAAAATGGGCTGATTGCACTGCAGGGACCAAAACTGTAAATCTGCCAAAGTTGTTACCATACGGACCTCAACATTGGCAGCTTTGAGGTCCGTAAGGAAACCTGCAGAACAGATCAGACTAAACAGTCAGCAGATTATCAGCTGATTAAACCACAACCACAAGTTCTAAACTTGCCCTTTCAGCTCTTAATAGGCCATTTTCAGTAACCATAACATTTTGACAAATGTACGCATGAGATTCGAGCACGGTTTTCATGAAACGATCTTAACGGTTACCCGAAATCTATAAATACCCATCACATTTGCACACATTTCTCACAAGAATCTGATCATTTGTGCTCTAAGTTGAAACCTTTGTTTCATACCTGAGCTATTTTGATCTTGATTAGCATTCGGGGACCCTTCGTAAGTATTCTTTCGTTCTTTTATTGCTTTTCGAGTCCGAAACTCAAACTTTGTTTGACTTTCTGCATTGACCAGTTTATGGTCGATGCGAAGTTCGTTTGAACTTCATAACGTGAGCATGATCACGATGGTTATAGTCCTTAGTGACTATACCTACTGATTACCACGTTATCTAGGCTCCGTGACGAGCCGTAGTTTCGGTCAGAATACGTATTCTTACGTATTTTGTAACCAAACTACTTATGGGTATCAAAACCGTTTGTTTTGATACCAAACCTGTTTTCTAAACTTAGTTAAGCATGTTTTAGCATGCTTAGCTCGTCACTTTTAGTTTAGTGCTTATATAGGGTCGTAAGGTAAGCGATCTAAACAATCGCTTATACTTTCGAACCCGACCCGTTTGGTCGATCATTAGGATCCGACCAAACACATTAGGTGACCATAGTATATAGGGAATAACCTTATGAGGTTATACCTTATGGTCGCTTCGTTTAAGTAGTTGTATGATAGGTAGTTTATATGCCTTAGGTAAATTACCAAAATACCCCTATGATGCCAAAATTCATTTTAAACATATGTAACATAACTTTTGACATCTAAACTGATTTGAAAATCATATTAGACATGTTAAGGCATATATTACTTGTCATAGGACTAGTTAGGCGGTCCGAACGCGTTTCACGCGAACGACGCGTTAAAGTAGCATAAGCTACCTAAACGGGTCGTAATGGGTCACAAGCACTTAGGTTAGGTTTCATTTAGTATGTAGGCTTTGTTAAACCATACTACATGAGTTCCCATACTCATTTGGTTTACGAACCCTCATTCTATCCGATCTTCCGATTTAGGTCCGGTTTATTAACATAGTTACCTATATTAGGTGCCGTTTGATTCCGTGATCTATATCATTGCTTGGTGGTTATCTTTAGACATCTGAGCAATCTCAAGTGAGTACATAGACCCCTCTTTTACTGTTTTCTAAACTGTTTTGGGGTGAAACACATGTGCCTACTTGTTACTTTCATGCTTTCATGTTTTCACATCATATACATGCTATGTTCGTTAGTACATTATAGTACATGATTTCATTACATCTTATGCTAGGTGTGCCCATTGTGTGCATTACTTAGTACATTGTTTTACATTACATTTCATGCTAGGTGTGCCCATTGTGTGCATTACTTAGTACATTGTTTTACGTTACATTTCATGCTAGGTGTGCCCATTGTGCGCATTACTTAGTACATTGTTTTACATCACATTTCATGCTAGGTGTGCCCATTGTGTGCATTACTTAGTACATCGTTTTACATTACATTTCACGCTATGTATGTTCATTTGAGTACATACTTAGTGCATTGTTTTCACATGCTTACATTTTGTTATGACATTTGGTTTGTTTAACATGGAACAATACATTCATTAACATTAATTACGCCGTTCGTTAGTAGGTAGTGGTACCATAGGAATTGACAACTCCCGTTCCGGACATCCCAGGGAAAGGGGATGAAAGGAATGACCGAATTCGATATACATAACTTAGATAAACCTTTAATTTGTTTAAGGGTTTATCGCCACAGTCTCAAGGATTGGATGTATGCATTTTAACAATACCGCATAAATGTTTGTATCAGTATGGCATGCATTTGTTACACACAACGTGACTTTGATTTAAACTATGTTTTACTTCAATACCTTGTTGTTGTGCATTTTACATATGGTTTAGTTGATACATTTCACTTACCATACATGACATTTTGGTTACACATTACATGATCTACATTGAACATAAAAATTTTGACATTAATATACACATTTGGTGGTTTACATTGGGCATTGACATTTTGATATGGTTTACACAATAACACTTGACAATTGGTTTGTACATGAACAAGTTACATTGGTGGTTGTTTGGGTAAGTGATTTAAGTAACGATACGTGTGTAATATGATACAAACATGGTGGATACGCCGCTGGTACTTCCTATATATAAGTGTTTGTATAATACTACATAGCGTAACGTTATTTAAATCATTTCAGTATAGACATATTACATTTTTATACAAATTTCATATTTTCACACGACATTGATTTACAAAACAATTTATCTTATACAACTCATTTTACATGGTTATTCATTTAACCTTACATTTACTTATACATATCAACTGATCTTATCGTTTTTCAAATGATTTACAAGACAAAGCAAATTACAAGGTTCATGACTAAACATTTTCTCAAATACAAGTCATGAATCCTATTTTCACAAACCTATGTATCTCACAGGCATTTTTATGCTGACGTACCTATTTTCACATGTGTTTTCAGGTGCTTTTCCGTAGGATGATGATCATGACACTAGGGCGGACCTGTGCCTTAGAGACTTAAAATGATGCTAGACTATGTTTAATTATCTTATAAACTCTTTTGTTTACTGTTCAAGACAATGTAACACCCTTGTTTAATAAATAAAATACAACTTTGTATACCATGGTTATGAAACAATTTATTCTGTTATGACACGCCCCGATGTTTCCGCCGCGATTTGTTGTTTTACGCGGTCGGGGTGTGACACAACCAGAAATGAGTGTAGTCTTCAAAGATGTTAATAAAGAGAAAGCTCTGTTCAGAATCAGTGATATATGCAGGTATTCAAATCAAACTCTGAAATATATAAAAAACTGCATGAATGAAAAACAAGAGCAGCTCAAAAAGAAGGGAAAGAACAAAGAAAAGCTGGGAAAAACAATTGAAGAGTGCATTGAAAATTGGATGGAAGCAAAAGGATGGTATAAAGAAATGTACAAAGAAACTCAAAAGGCAATTGACTACAAGAAAAGGCTGAAACCAGGAGACAAATACAGAAGTGGAGTGAAGATCAACTAACAATTTAATAAGATTAAATTTCCTGTTTATGAACAATATTTTATCAATGTCTGATTTATAGTTGGTTTGACTATGTTCAATGTTTCTGAACTTAGTTGTTTTTGAATTTCTCTTTCAAAGAAAGTTGTTTATGTTTGATATAGAGGTAGTTCATTTTCTTACAATACTTAGGGGGAAACTGTTAGGAAACTTTATTTGTAAGTATTGAAGAAAAACATAATCAACTGGATCTATGAAGAGATCACAGTCCTGAAGATCACGAACTAGAAAAAGAAGATCAGATGGGACAACCGGAATACATAGCATCTACTTCAAAGAATCACAAGTTGATCAAGAGCTGAATTGGATTATCAGAATAGGTCATTTCTGATGGATCTATCATCAGTATCTGACGATTCTGATCATCAAGGATTTTCTGATGATTTGTTCATCAGAATTTCTGATGAAGTGGTTTATCAGAATTTCTGATGAAATAACCCACTTGTCTGAAATTGGCTCTGTCCTGCCACACTTACCGAAGCAAGTTGACATTTAATGATATCATGATGAAAAAGGCAACTTGAACGTTGGAATCAATGAATATGTCAATTGGCTACTTTTTGCAGGAATTATTGTATGAATAAACTATTTTTTATTCATACACCAAGCCGTCTATAAATAGAAGGCTAAACCAGGAGAAGCAAAGTGAGTTTGAAGCTTAGCATTCACACATACATCTAAACTCCATTGCTCCCTCCCCCACAGAATTCAAGATTCATTTGTATTAGATAATAATCTTACAATCACCTTGTAAACCATTTTGTTTCAAAGTGATATAAACTTGATAATTTTGTAGGTCTTGTTTCTTGAAAGTCTGATTTCCATTTCCGCACATCTTTTTCACATCTACTGAAATCACTTGCCATATTACGTGAAAAGAAGTTGTTTTGAGCCTGAACTGGGTCTAACAGCGTTAGATCGGAACCAGTGGTATCTCAAAACGTTAACAAGTAAACATAAATCACATAAAACACATAAAATAATCGAGTCAGCAGTTGCGAGCTCAGAATCGAAATGCATAAATATCGAGTAATAGATTGCCTGCGGCTAGTAGACTTCGACTATCCAAAGTGGTTCGACTATTCACAAGGATCCGTTGTGCACATTTGACCTTCAGGACTATGCTTTTGCCTCGATTTTTGGGCGTTTGGCACACATCCCGTTAGTCATATTGTGCCTTCAGGTCGTTGGAGTCCGTCGAGACTTTGGTGAGAGTTTTGTAAAATGAGCGGAACAAGTCGTCAAGGTTAGGGTTTCACCCCTGGCTTAACAACTTCGCTCCGGTTTTGATAAAATAGAGGAGATTATTAATCAAAATACGGATCTCACTCCTGATTTGGCATAATTCTCCTCGTGTATAGATAAAATGTGAGTCGATTAAGCAACTTTAGTCGAGAGTTTGCGGTTTTCACACCTAATCTCGACTTAACAGCTTATTCATGGTTGAAAATTCGAGTGCAGTGATAGCGTAGCGAGAATAGTGAGAAATAAGCTCGTACATAGTCCCTACTGGATATGCACAAGTCGGTTTGGTTCCTAACAATAGACTAGGTTTCTAAGATATCGACCCGGACTAGGTCGAATCTTGCCTAATTCCCTATAGTTATGGCTCTGATACCAATCTGTCACACCCCAACTGATGGCGGAATCATCGGGGCATGGCACTGAGTGAAACAGATTGTCCAGAAGTTTCCATAACAATTATCATTACCAATCAATTTAAAACAACATGTCCCATACCATGCCTCAAAAGGTAAACAAATTATTACAGACATTTCTAGCCTAGTAGTTCTGTTCCGACAACCCAGATTTATACATAGATAGTTTATTTATTGGTTTCTAGGACTCCGTCCCTAGCCTCAATTTCATCACCAGCACACAAAGCATGTAAACATCCTAAGCACCTATCACATACGTTAAAATAAAGTCAATACATATAATGTATAGGTGAGCATACAAGTTTGATACTAGCATATAGAGTTTGAATTCGTTTACGCATAACCAGCATGTACACATAGAGAAATGAAGCACCTTAGTTATCGACATAGATCCATCGATACCAATGACTGCGAGTTGACTGCCTGAGGCAGTTCGCAATACATGATTACCACCGTAATCCATGAAAGTAATTGTCCTTAACAACCCCTGCGAACAGGTGCTGAGTCCAAACTATTGTACTATCGTTACTAAGGCAGGTAGACAACATTCCATGTGTAAACATAACAAACAAGCATCCATAAGCCATGTATAACATGCATTAACGGTTAGCGTTCAAATATTATTGAGTAGTGTGTTCGATGTGATTTGAATAGTTGAAACGTATGTAATACCCAAAAGTGCATAAAACAAAAAGGGATCGAGTATACTCACATCGGTTGATGGATTGAAGGGAGCGCTTAGCGGGTAGGGTTAGCCTGAATAGTTTGATAGCATGACGATAAGTGACTCGTAAAATGATATAAAGTGTGGATGGGTCAGATAGCAGTTCGGTCGGATGGTAATCCGATCGGACGGCTTGTTTGTGCGGATGACAATCCGTTCGGATGGTCATCCGGTCGGATGGTAGTCCAGTCGGATGACTACTTGAGTAGATTGTTTCTTCCTATGATGAGAATGTGTTTGTGTATGATGGCTTGTCTTTTGAAGTTTTCGTTGTAGCATTTTGAAAACATTGAAGTATCTCTATCCTTCAAGTCTGTCGATCGGACGGCCAATCGTGCGGATAACAATCCATTCGGATGATCATCCGGTCGGACGGTAGTCCGGTCGGACGGCGACTCTAGTGATGAGGTTACTTTGTGGGAACAAATTCATATCAGAAGAGTCACTCGGTCGGATGTCCATCCGACCGGGTGGCAACCCTGTTAATGAACATGTTGAAAATTGTTTAAGTCTTTAAAGTCCTAGTATCTCATGATTCGAAGAGTAATCCGGTCAGATGGTAGTCCGATCGGATGGCAATTCGTTCAATACTCAAACTTTAGATAGGGTTGATTAAGTGTGGGTCCCAAGGTGTAATTCGTTCGGACAGCAATCCGTTCGGGTGACTTATCCGCTCGGACAGTAGTCTGATCGGACAGCATTCCGTCCCGATTGTTCCATTCGTCATACACTTGGTCGTTTTGATTGTTTGTCATTTTATCGAGACCCTTTGACAACGTGTTAACCAACAGAATCCCATCTTGACCCAAGTAACCTGATCGACCAGGAATCACCCTAGTTCGGCCAGTTAACCGGTTCAAAACGGTTATTATTGTTTAACCCGAAATCGGTGGTCTCGTGAGTAGAATCCAGATCTTGAGCTAGCACAACACTAAGAATGAGTAGAAGACTAGATCAAGGTCGGATCCTATCGGTTTTGAGTGTAAAAGAGTTGAAAGAAAGTTAGAAACCATCTTTCAATCCTTTTTCACTATGTTTATGTTTAGATCTAGCATAGATCTTTGTTCATTTGTGAGGAAATCTATTAGGTCTAAGTTGTTCTTGGTGGATTGAGGCCAAAACGTGAAGTTCTTCAAGAACTCATGATGACATCATCCTAGAACACCTCAAATCTAGTGATTTCACGGTTAAAAGTTAAGATTCAAAAGATAGAAAGGTGTAGGAGTGCGTGTAGATCAAGAAAGTACAAGATTTAGGACGAGATCTTACCTGGATTGAGAGAAATCGAAGAAAAGGTGAGGAGAGTGTGTGGTTCGGACAGAGGTTTCCAAAAGTAGAAAGAATGAAAATGACATGGGTATTTATAGGATTCCAAAAGGGGAAAGTGTGGGTCGGTCGGATTGCATCTCGCCCGGATGACTGTCCGGTCGGATGTCATTTCGGTCGGATGGCGACCTGACACCACAATCAAGTGGCAGCCCGGTCGGATAGCAATCCGGCCGGATGGCACTTGGTTTGGGTGTTCGGTGCAACGATTTTTGTTGTTTCGATTGCGATTGCGAGCGATTCGATGCGATAGATTTTCCTAGTCAAATTACTTTTAATCCCAACTACTATATCTATCATAGTTCGATGTAGATTGAGTTCGATTGTGTTTCGAGTTCGATTGTGATTCGTTTGATTACCACGCATAACATAAATGAACATGCACAAGTAACACATAAGGCACACACACACGTATAACAATAACTAAAATGCGTAGTTCGAGTTGCGATTTGATGTCGATTCGATTAGCATAGTTTGATTATCGTTTAGCTTTATGGCATTGTTACTTCCTATAGTTCACATCCGTAAGTCGAGTAGATTGCGAATAATCGTACGTTGATTATTGTACCTATTGACACTTACTCCACATAATACAACTAAAATAAACATCCAAAAAAAATCTACTACAAGTCAAGTTGCGCGAAATCGGTCGTTGACTTTGACCTTGACTTTGACTTCTCGGAAACACGGGGTGTTACAGTTTTGGTGGAGCACAGATCGGAAACCCTCCAGGTAATATAATGATTAGAAATTTTTTGTAGTTCCTGTGTTATGATATAATCGGAGCGTAATCCTGATTTTCATTAACCTTGTGAACAGTACATAGATGTACAGACAAACCAATCCAGGGTTGTAGCCTAAGATCATTTATTGGTGCTCTATGCAATGACGTGGCAACGGTATGCATGATGTCGGGCCGTCATAACGGGTCGACCATTCAAATAATTCAGCATTCTGAGCCTAGATCTGGGGATTCACGAAAGCGCAAGTCCGAGAGCTCGAGGAAAGATACCGATGAGAAGCGTGACAGGAAACGCAGTTCGGGAAAGGCGTATGTAGCAAATTCTAGCAGTTCTAGAAAGGATAATGCCAGGGATGGCAAGAGTAGTTCTGAGAAGAAGACTCACGAGAATGAGCAGAGAAAGTGCGCCAGGTGTGGTCTAACTGGGCATGTTACCCGCGAGTACTATGCTAAAAGTACTTCGGAGGGAGCGAAGCTAGAGGGATGCTTCCAGTGCGATGAACAGTGACATTTCAAGAGGGATTGTCCTAAAGCAAAGGGTCAAAATGCCAGGGGTAGAGCGTTCGATTTAAATGCTGGAAAGGCACGTGACGATCCTGCTGTTGTTACCACTATGTTTTTTATCAATAACCATTCTGTGTTCATACTCTTTGATACTGGGGCTGACTTGAGTTTTGTTTTGAAAAACTTTGAACCATTTTTGTGTTCTCCAACAAGTAAGCTAAGTCAAAAGTACACGATAGAACTAGCAAATGGTAAACTGATAGAGACTAGCGAAGTCGTTCGTGGTTGTAGTATTCAGTTAGATGATCATAGTTTTAGTATTGACTTATTGCCAGTAGAGTTGGGTAGTTTTGATGTAGTTGTGGGGATGGATTGGCTATCTAAGAATAAAGCTGAGATTATTTGATTGGAAAAGCAAGTGAGGATACCTCGTCCTGATGGTGGTGAAGCAATAGTTGTTCACGGAGAACGATCGAGTCGAGTGTCGAGTGTTAGTGTTATGAAGATGCTTAAGATGTTGTGTAAGGGTTATCCTGCATTCTTAGTTAACGTAGTGGATACGAAGCCTAAAGGTAAGAAGATCGAAGAGATTCCTATAGTTCACGACTATCCAGAAGTTTTCCTTGAAGACTTACCTGGATTGCCCCCTGCGAGACAGAACGAGTTTAGAATTGATCTGGTACCCGATGCTGCACCAATTACAAAATCTACTTATAGATAGGCACCGTCAGAGATGAAAGAATTGTCGAATCAGCTTCAAGAGCTGCTAGACAAAGGTTTCATTTGACCAAGCTTTTCGCCTTGGGGTGCACCTGTTTTGTTTGTGAAAAGAAGGATGGTTCCTTTAGGATGTACATCGATTACAGAGAGCTGAACAAGTTGAGTATCAAGAATCAGTACCCTTTACCGAGAATTGACGATTTGTTTGACTAGCTACAGGGATCCAGCTACTACTCGAAGATCGACCTGTGTTCAGGATATCATCATTTGAAGGTTGCTGACGAAGATGTTCTGAAGACTGCTTTTCTAACACGATATGGCCATTACGAGTTTTTAGTCATGCCTTTTGGCTTAACTAATGTGCTAGCTGTGTTCATGGATCTCATGAACATGGTATGCAAACCCTATTTGGATAAATTCATGATAGTATTCATCGACGATATACTTATCTATTCACGAACCAAAGAGGAACATGAGCATCATTTGAAGTTGATTTTGGAGCTACTGAGGAAGAAAAGTTGTATGCCAAGTTCTCTAAATGTGAATTCTAGATTCGAGAAGTTCATTTTCTCGGACACGTCATAAATGAGAAAGGTATACACGTGGACCTGTCAAAGATAGAGGCGATCAAAAATTGGGAAGCACCAAAGACTCCGTCAGAGGTGCGATAATTCTTAGGACTTGTTGGGTACTATCGGAGATTCACAGAGAATAACTCCAGATTAGCGCAACCTTTGACACTATTGACCCAGAAGGAAAGGAAGTTTGATTGGACGGAAAAGCAGGAGGAAGCTTTTTAGTTGTTGAAGGAGAAGTTGTGTAGTGCACCTATTCTTTCCCTTCCTGAGGGAAATGATGATTTCATTGTATATTGTGATGCATCACATTTGGGCCTTGGATGCGTGCTTATGCAGAAGGACAAAGTGATAGCCTATGCATCCAGACAATTGAAAGTGCACGAGAAGAATTACACGACACATGATTTGGAGTTAGGAGCTGTTGTGTTTGCCTTGAAGATCTGGAGACATTATTTGTATGGCACGAAGTGTACGATATACACAGACCATAAGAGCCTCCAGCATATCTTTGATCAGAAGGAGCTCAACATGCGACAACGGCGTTGGGTAGAGTTACTTAACGACTACGAGTGTGATATTCGTTATCACCCTGGTAAAGCAAATGTTGTTGCGGATGCGCTCAGTAGGAAGGAGCGAGAGAAGTCTCTATGTGTGCGTGCTTTGGGCTTGACCATTCAGATGAGTTTGACCGATCGAATTCGCAATACGCAACGAGAAGCTTTGAAGGATGAGAACCTGAGAAGAGAAGGTTTGAGAGGATTAGAATGCAAACTGGTATGAAAAGCGGATGAAGTGATGTACTTCATGAACCGGATTTGGGTTCCGCTTAGACGTAACCTACGTGAACTAGTTATGAACGAAGCTCATAAATCCAGATATTCCATTCACCCAAGTTCTACCAAGATGTATCAGGATATCAAGGAGTTATACTGGTGGCCGAATATGAAAAGAGATATTGCGGTGTATGTGAGTAAATGTTTGACGTGCTCAAAGGTTAAGGCTGAACATCAGAAGCCGTATGGGCTTCTGCAGCAACCAGAGATTCCTAAGTGGAAATGGGAACATCTTACTATGGACTTTATCACCAAGTTACCCCGTATGTCGCGTGGACATGATACGATATGGGTAATCGTGGATCGATTGACAAAGTCTGCTCATTTCTTAGCGCTTAAGGAAACAAACAATACCAAGAAGATATCGCAGTTGTACCTTAACGAGATTGTAGCCCATCATGGAGTACCAGTGTTAACTATCTCAGATAGAGACGGACGGTTCGACTCCCGGTTTTGTCAATCTCTTCAAGAATCGCTAGGTTCTCGTTTGAATATGAGTACTGCGTATCATCCTCAAACGGATGGTCAGAGCGAGAGAACCATTCAGACGTTAGAGAATATGTTGAGAGCGTGTGTGATCAATTTCGATGGAAGTTGGGATACTCATTTGCCTTTGACTGAGTTTTCTTACAATAATAGTTACCACGCTAGTATCAAGGCTGCTCCATTTGAAGCCTTGTATGGAAGGAAGTGTCGATCACCACTTTGTTAGGTTGAATTGGTGAGAAGCAATTGACCGGACTCGAGCTTATCCAAAAAACCACTTATCTAGGAAACCACCGACAAGGTTGTCCAGATCAAGGGAAGGTTGAAAGCTGCCGCAGATCGACAGAAGAGTTATGCGGATAACCGGAGGAAACCTTGGAGTTTCAGGTTGGTGATAGTGTGATGTTGAAGGTATCGCCTTGGAAAGGCGTTGTGAGGTTTGGAAAAGGGGGAAAGCTGAGCCCGCGTTATATAGGTCCTTTCAAAATCGCATCTCGAGTTGGATCGGTCGCGTATAGGCTTAAGCTGCCGCAGGAGTTAAATGGAGTTCATGAGGTGTTTCATGTCTCCAATTTGAAAAAGTGCCTGTCTGATGAGACACTGATTATACCCCTTGGTGAGGTTCGAGTGGATGATAAACTGAGATTTATCGAAGAACAAGTAGAAGTTCTGGATTGGAAAATTCAGAAACTTAGGAGAAGAAGGATTAAGTTGGACAAGGTTCGCTGGGATTCTAAACGTGGACCCGAGTTCACCTGGGAATGACAGGACCAGATGCAATGGAAATATCCTCATCTCTTCCCACCTAGTGCTAAAAAAACCTGTAGAATAGAATTTCGGGGATGAAATTTCCTAAACAGGGGGTGACTGTGACACCCGGCTATTTAGGCTATACCGTACAACTGTAACACGTGTCATGAATAAATAAAAAGGTTGTATTTGGCTGATATTGATGTTTATATGTGATATTTGATGTGTTGGTAAATCCAAACGTTGATAAAAATTATGTTGGCAACAATAAGATAAACGCTTATCTCGTAACGAATAAAATGCGAAACGAACGTCGGTGACCACCCGATCAATGTTTAAATTCTAAAAATAGTCCATTATGATAAAAATAATGTTTTTAATCATGTTCGTGAGGAAAAATAAATTAAAACGCTTAAAATCCCTATTTTTGCGAATTTAAGCACGTACTTCGCAACACAGCGCGCATACCGTCAAATACAGATGACGCAGCCCATCTAGGCAAATAATATATTGTTCAGCAATATTATGGCAAGCTAATTTTCATAAATTAGTAGAAATAATATTAAAACACACAAAAACTATAGTTGGTAGTTTTTAGTTCGCAATTCTCGAAATTGGCGCGCATATGATCCTTTTACGCACTTTTAAAGCGCGATACGCCAACTAAAACCAAAATTGGTTATTATTGCCTAAGAATATTGGTATTTGGTAGGAAAAATTATTTGGATAATAATTAGATTGGGAAACTACCTAAAACACACCTAGTTATTATAGAACTTGCTTGAATTTCTAAAAAAAAGTGAGATTTTTACAAAAATTAAGGGGGAACCCTTCCCCACTTCATAATTTCAGGCCAACCATGTGGGACCCACTAAAAATCAGAATTCTAATTTAAAATATGAAGGTTGCATGTATGGGGAAATGATATTGGCACCAAGTGTCCTTAACCTATGTGTTGGGTGCATGCATGATGACCAAGTGTCCTCCATCTCCAACATAAGCAACCATATACCACCCTACATTCTCTCACTCTTCCTCTTCTCTCACTTATGGCCGTGAGCCATCACCACAATCTTCCATTCTTTTCTTTGATCAATTCTTGAAGATTAAAGTCCATTCCAAGGTGTTTCCAAATGTGTTTAGTGATTTGAAGGCCAATCCATGGAGTTTTTAAGAAGGTGCAAGCTTTTTATCATAAAAACCATCATCAAAAACCCATTTATATTCTTGAAAGGTATAAACTTACTTTTAAAAATATATGTCTTGTTTCATGATAATGATGATGATGGAAAGTTTCTCAAAAGCTTGGAATTATTCCCAAACTTGGAAATCTAAACAAGAAAATATATTTCATCAAACAAAAATGGAAGTAAATATATGTGTGTGTTGCCGTGAGTGTGTATGAGTGTGTGGTAGAGTTTGTGTTTTGTTAATATGTCAAGTTTTGAAAGAAATGATACTTGAAAGGTTCATGCATGTATGATTGAAAGTGATCTACATGAAAATGATTTGTGATTAAAGTAGATTGATGAAAAGTTCATATTTGGATATACGTATATAGCCGTGTATATACATGCATGTATGTATAGGTATATATGGATTTTTGTTTGTTAGTTCTTGAATGTATAAGAACATGATACATGCATTTATGACAAGATGATAAGGTGATGATCATATGAAGATTAGGATATTTTGGATTATTTGAACATGATTTTAATACATGTTAGATGCATTTAGTTCATATAAAATGATGATAATATTATATGAATGCATTTGATGCTTGTACTTAAGCATGCATATTGATATATGATCATGAAATGATGATTACGTTATGATTTGATAAAAATAATTTTTAATCAGATTCTAAACACTAAAAATATTAATATTTGAAGTGTTAAAATAGTATAAAACTTTGTCATAAAGTTTACTAGCTTTGCGTGTCGTACTTAGTGCATAATGTGTTGTAAAATACGTGAAATCACATGATTTATGTGAGTTACATGAAAACTGCACTAATCTGATTATAACCATCATTGTAATCGGTAAATAACATGGATTGTGTTAAAATATCAAGTCGTTACGATTTGGGATGGTTATTGTAAAGTTTGACGCAAAACTATTGTAAAACGGTTAAAAATCGGCTTTTCGAAGGATTTTTTCGAAACTGCTTTATATCAGCAAGCAAACTGATATTTTTAGTATAAATACAAGTATTTTAACTTATATTAAGTTTACTTGGTGTTTGGTTAGTCATACGTGACTTCCGACGCCCGAAAACGTTACCGAATCACTAAAATACGTGTTTTACAATGTACACTAGCATGGGTTATTTATGGGTGAACCTAATGTGTTAAAATGTGTTATGTGATTTAGATATGTGTATATGATAATATTCTAAGTGTTGACATGATAGCGGGAATTTAGACTATGCATGTACGCTTGTACGCTTAGAGCGGTAGAATCGGTAAAATCACGTTAAATGTGTAACTTGTTTGTCGAGCATGAAAATTGATACATATGTTAACTTGGTAAGTTATTTCATGTATACATGCTTTAAAAATGATAAAATAAATAAGTTAATGAGATTTCGCGTCTTATGATATTAAGTTTATGTGTACGTTTATGTATATATATATATATATATTACGACGTGCAAATCGTAGATATGTTGCGTATAAACGGGAGTGTTAACGGATTTACATGATAATGTCACCAATAAAATCGTTCAAGTCGCAAAATCTTATATATATATATATATATATATACTAGTCGTTTACCCGCGCGATGCGGCGGGAAACATATCACTTATGTTGATGAGTTTAGGGCGATTCGGTTTTGAGCCATAATCAAAACGAAATTCGCGATGCAACGGAAAAGGAAACACTTGTTAGTAATTCTAAGGGTGTGCGTGAGAAGGTTCAGTTCTGTTGGGTCATAACTAAAATCCAAATTTTCGGTTAAGGTACTTCAAAACCGGTCATGGGGATTTAAAGAGTTTTAAAAGGATGTAAACAAACCGAAATGCACCAAGCCAACAAAAGCACAACCATAAAGCCTTCTTTCTCTTTGCATAAAAAGCTTTCTACTCCCTCTCTTTGGCATCATTGTTAACACTTTCTTGTCGTGCGCTATATAATGTGGTACTCGTTTTATGTTAGTTTATCAATCCTCTAATGGGTTCACTCGCAACTTACGACGGGCAAACCGGTTTTTAACAATATATAAATAGAAAAGTAAACGCAACAGTAACTACAACTAATACTTAGAGCTGAAATATTATACATGACTCACGATGACCAAGTAACAATATAAGAATTCATAAAACGGATTTTTTTATTTTTTGAACAGGACTCAACAAACACCACATCTAAATCTACTAAAATATTATCAGAGTCAAAAAGTTCTTTAATTAGATTATATATTAAATCAATAGATATCTTATTCTTTGTTCTCATACATACACCATAAAATGAGTCAAACAACAAGAGGATTGCTAAAATTACCACTACATAAATACTTTCACATTTACCATTTTCACTTTTATTTTCCACTTGCTCACAAATACGTTTCCTTTTGACATAGAAAAAAATAAGCCCTTCACATTTACATTTCTTAAGCTTTACAAGGAACTATATAACTTTGATTAAAAATTATTTTATCAACAATTGCTTCCATTAAAGTCAAAATCATAATTTATTAATCTCGAATATGGAAACCATTTTATTTTTTAAAAACTGACGTTTTGTAATTTCCTTTTTTCTCAATCTTTAAGACCATTTAATCGATTAAAAATTATTTATTACCCGTTCAATTAAATTTATAGTCTCTATTTAAGCTTAAATAAATATTGATCATGCGTTCGTGAAGAAGTCATTGGACTTCCTTGAGTCCATGCTTCAGCCAAATGACTTAAAATGAAAAACAAAATACAATATTAGGCTTGTGTCTTATGAGTTCCCAGGTAAAAACACAACCAGAAATTTGATGACTTTCATCATGCACAAATCAATCTCTCCAACATCATCATCTACATGTAAACAATCATAATAATAACAAAAAATAATAAGATGTGTGTTTGGTATTAGCTTCCCATCATCTTGGTTGTTTCACTAAATTCAACAACAATATTCTGCATTTCATTTCTGTACTATGTGGAAGTTGGTCATAATAGACTTCAAATTTTACTTGGTCACCTTTTCTGCATCCGAGTTTTCGGTCTGTGACTCGGGTTCCATTGCATTAGCTTGACTCCTATATAGTGAACTTTAGGCACTCTGTGAATCAACTTGTTTCTTTTCATCTTTCTCTGGAGTAGTGTCACCAGAACCATCATTTCGTTGTTTTCTTTCACCATGCTACAATTCAAGAAACATAAATTTGTCAAACTCACATTCATTAATAGGATAAAGACTCAATTCTTTTTTTTTAAATGCAGTTTAAGAAACACACATTAAAAAAGATCAAGATTTTATCTTTCAAAAGCACCCTTAGTAGTCACCATCAAGACCAGCAAGTCTGCATCTGCATTGGCAGGTCTGGCTCTCTTTCTCTCTCTATCTCGTTTTCTCCCCCTGCTAAAACTATTTAAATTTTGAATCATGGCGATCAAATATCATCCCGCTCACATGTTATTCAAAAGCTTTTATCTGCATTGGCAGGTCTGGCTCTCTTTCTCTCTCTATCTCGTTTTCTCCCCCTGCTAAAACTATTTAAATTTTGAATCATGGCGCTCAAATATCATCCCGCTCACATGTTATTCAAAAGCTTTTATCTGCATTGGCAGGTCTGGCTCTCTTTCTCTCTCTATCTCGTTTTCTCCCCCTCCTAAAACTATTTAAATTTTGAATCATGGCGCTCAAATATCATCCCGCTCACATGTTATTCAAAAGCTGCAAGTCTGCATCTGCATTGGCAGGTCTAGCTCTCTTTCTTTCTCTATCTCGTTTTCTCCTCCCTCCTAAAACTATTTAAATTTTAAATCATGGCGCTCAAATATCCTCTCGCTCACTTGTTATTAGCTTCTACCATTCTCCAAACCTACAAGATGCTTTCAAGACTTGTACATGATGCATCACAACTTGTACTTCATATATATATAGTGTGTGTGTGTGTATATATATATATATAATAGCTTAATAGAAAAAGTATAGGGCTGGTTGCAAATAGTCATAAGAGTACTTTCATGCAAAAACCTACTAAATCATATTATAAAACACCGTAAAGACATGACATAATTTATGTCATAGTATTTGGCACATTAGTAGTTATTAAAAAACTTTGAGTTTTTTTTTTTAAAAAAAAAGAAGGCCACCAAACATCACCCAGCCCATATACCAAAGGCCTGTGATATCACTAACTAACTCAAATCATTATTGATCCATTGACAAACCCATCTATTTGGCTAATTCTATTGTGCTGTATTACAAATGAAGCATGCACAACATAAATAGAAGACCACCGATTTATTTTATAAAATAATTTTGTTATTTAAAACAATAGACTGGCCAAACACAATCCTGTGAACGTGGAGCAACAGAAAAGCTTTGTGAAAGAATTACTTCTCAAATGAATTGCAACAGAAAAGCTTTGTGTAAGAATTACTTCTGACTTTGACTATAAAATGGTCAAAATAATTATGTTTTGGATAGATACTTAACTTAAATGGTGAACTAAACAAACCACCCTCACCACAGATTTAAACACCTCTACCAAAATAGTAAATTTGTCATTTTGAGAAAATTAAAACGGACATCCATTTTAAGAATAATATGAGTGACAAATTTCAAAGATAGGTATGATCTTAGTAATTTTGGATACTTAAGTACCAAATCCGTAACTTTATACAAAAATATTAAAAATTAAAATTACTTGCAACAATGTAACAGCCTAACCTCAACAATTTATTATGAAGCCAATCATAAAGCATGTAGTCGTAACATTATAAGAATGATTACCGTTACTGTATGACCTTGGTTTGCACGAATCAAAAGCTCGCCATTCTCTTCAAGCAAGCTGAACCATTGCTTATTATCCCTTCTAACAGCCTAAAATATATTATACCAAAAAAGGCGAAACAACTTTTAGAATAACTTATAAGAACTCATCAATTACTAAAAACAAATAAATGACGAATTGAAGACCAACAATGTACTGTGAGTCACAAACGACATCTAACACCTTGATAATGTTTCCTACCGGGTTACTTTCTTATCTTTATCACAACATATAGATGAAATGATGTTGGAACCACAACACTTGTACCACATAAAAATAGCTAATAACTAACGAACCTCCTTAATATCATCAACCTTATGGGAGCTTATTGGAACATTGGCAAATGTTTTCAGGTTTAGCCTCAATAGATCTTGAACCTCGACATACCCATCACTCCTCATATTTAAGTTCAGTTGAGAAGCCATATGTCTCAAAATACGGGTCCTGAAAAAGTAACCAAAATGAGCTTCTTAAATCATTTGCAATATTTGTATCCTCTCAAGTGCAAAAATGAAGCTGAAACAAAATGCATCATACTTACAATAGTCGTCCAAGGGCATCAATTCTATCTTGTCCACTACCACTACGGCCTCCACCTCGCCCTCTTGACCTGCCACGGCTTTCTTTCATTATTGAGTCTCTTCCTCCACCACTCCCACCATAAAATCAACTTGTTACTTGTAACAATTATGAATTAATGTACCCAAAAGTTTTGAACTTTATGGTATTTTTTTTTGTTTCGGCACATCCAACAATATGCCTCTTGTTCAATATTTTTTATGTCAAACTGTGCCACATACACAATTTACAAAACTTATACCAGCTAATACAATCTAGGAACTTCCAACTTAAATGGTCAAAATAATTAGTTCTATGCTTGTTTACCTGTCTAATCATGTCTCCTTGTTTGAGTGGGAGGTTCATCAGAACCCATCTCGCCAGATCTACACATTAACCTGATGATACTATCACCACCCTTTCCAATCTTTCTCTTTGGAAAATGTTTTAAATCTGATTTTGGATCAGTAAACCCGCAATGTGGTGTGCTACCTACTTTTAGCATCTGTTCCACGTACAATGTTAATTGTATAATCTGTTCTCAGCCACTTTAACTCTACGCTGACCGGAATAACCTGCATCCATGAAAAAATAGCTTCAAATTTCAGATCTTCTTAAATTAACTTTTTATGTCACACCAACATTTAGAGATAGCAATTTCAGCCCATTAATCTGATGAAAATGATCTAAAACATAAATAAAAACTTACATCTGGTGGGGTTTTCTGGTTCCTTTTAAGTATTTCACCTGAAATCATCAACAACAATAGTATTTTATTAGCACATTAATCCAGAAAACTCGATCAATCTATAGATAGGGTAAAAAACGGTACCACTAAGGATGAATTTGAAGGTTTTTGAACCAAGCTGCAGTGTTCTCTCTTTCACCTGTTCATCGGTCTTCGTCTTCAACTATGTTCACATTTCCAGAAAACAAAAATCCTAATCAATACAAAAATATATACTCTCTCCGTTGATCAATTCACAGAACATTAAAAAAATCACAAAACCAACACAGATCTAAAAGTATTATCACAGATCTGACAAAGATTAAAAAAAACTTACAAGATATGGTAAAAAACGGTACCGGTTCCATGGATGAAAGGGGAGAAGACGGTGATGGCGACGACCGGTTCCATGGATGAAAGGTGGAGGAGCGGTGGAGGATCTAGGGTTTGTAGAGAAAGGTGGAGCGGCGGATGAAACGATTGTGGTTTAGAGAGAGTGATAGAAAGATTATATTGGATCCATCAAACTAAAAATGGGTCAAGTTGATCCGGGTAAGATCCGCGTAGGTATCAGGTGTTGAAAACAAGTTTTCAACACTTTGTGCTTAACAGGTTTGTACAATGGGCTTCTAAGACTTGTAAAGTGACAAATGACCATTCTATCCTTCCTATATGCTTTATAAAGTAGTATATATATATATATATATATATATATATATTAACATGCCAACATAATAAAAAATAATGACTTTGAGAAAATCTCAAAGTTATGTGAAAATTCTAAGATATGGAGAAACTTAGGAATTTTGTGATATATTGATTGATAAATCATTCCTACGTATATTAGGACGTGTAGAAATCAATTTGTGGGATTGCGTTATTTATAATACGCACCCAAAGGCGAATGTCACTAAACCCCCTCTTTTTACTGTTTTCTGTATGTTTTGGGGGAAGAACACGCCTAAAAAGGGTTTAATAATGTTTTTGAGTAAAACATACCTTTTTATATATAAAATGTATATTTTCATTTAAAATATATGGTTCTGTTAAATATATATGTTTCTGGGAGAAACGGGTTTTGATGAATATATGTTTAGGGATGAAACGGTTTTGGTGAATATATGTTTCGGGGAGAAATGGTTTTGATGAATATATATGTTTCGGGATGAAACGGGGATTGTTACGGCGTTTCAGAGAAAACGACCGTGTAGTTGGGATGAATTTGCTTGGTCCTAGGGATTTCAGTAAATTCGTACAACGTTTTATATTAAATTGCCATATTAATAGGATATATATATATTGTACGTGAGGCAGGCATCATAGATGGCCTCGATATGGGCCATGCGCAAGTGATGTCGTTTAATCATTTAAGTATTGCACGCGAGGAATTGTTGGTAGATCTATCGGGTTGACAACCCCATCATGACCGGTCGCTCCGTGTCAAGTCAAACGATGAATGTTTATAGTCTAGCATTAATTATACCTTCATTGTTAATATATAGTTCGTAATGTCTTGCTAACTTATGAGTCTGAACATTTGACTCTGTCAATTTAATATGTAAACTCGGGAAGATGTCTATGATCGGAAGATTCTACGGAAATGCTTGCGACGGCTGACCCTTGAGTTATTTTACAAGGAAATGAATTAACTTTCTTAAAAATTATATGGATGTTTTATAATAAACACATAATTAGAAAGTTTTTCCTTGGGTTAAATTATTTTAAATTTGAATATGTGAACTCACCTACTTTTGTGTTGACACTTAATTTTAACTTCAGGTACTTGAGTTCGGCTTCGACAATTTTGGCGTATCTTGTGGTTGTTGATGCATGTTTGGTTTGATAATGTGTTGGACAAACTTTTAAAACTATTTGGGACAAGTGTATTAAGATCCATAAGGATCCAGACAACTAAACTATGTTATGGTTGTGCCGTGTTTTGAAGCTTTATGTTTAAAATCTATGTTTTAATTAAGTTCAAATGTCCAACATTATGATGCATCGTTCAACAAGATATTAATGGGCACCAACTTCCATCACCACTACGTTTTATATTCCGCTGCGACGTTTTTGGGGCGTGACATAAACAGTACTTTGCCTTTTTAGCCCACGTTGTGGAAGAAAAGTGCAAGGGAAAAAGCGTAAGTGATGTTCCAGTAATGTGTGATTTCCCTGATGTCTTTCCTGAAGATCTTCCTGGTCCTCCTCCACCTCGATCTGTTGATTTCGTATTGATCTCGTACCTGATTCAACTCCGGTTGCCAAGGCTCCTTACCGACTTACACCCTCCGAGATGCAAGAATTATCTAGTCAACTTCAAGAGCTCCTCGACAAAGGTTTCATACGTTCAATTACCTCACCTTGGGGTGCTCCTGTGCTTTTCGTCAAAAAGAAAGATGGTTCGTTTCACATGTGCATCGACTACCGTGAACTTAACAAACTTACCGTCAAGATTCGTTATCCTCTCCCTCGCATCGATGATCTCTTTGACCAAGTACAAGGCGCAAGTTGTTTCTCTAAAATCGACCTTCGATCTGGTTATCATCAACTTCGTGTTCTCGAAGAAGACATCCCCAAAACAGCCTTTCACACTCGTTATGGACACTACGAGTTCGTGGTTATGCCTTTTGGTTTGACCAACGCACCCGCCGTGTTCATGGATCTGATGAACCATGTTTGTAAACCTTATTTGGATCGTTCTGTGATCGTCTTTATTGATGATATTCTTATTTATTAGAAAACTCAAGCTGATCATGAACGACATCTACGTCTCATATTGGAACTATTACGTGGTGAACGTCTATACGCAAAATTCTCTAAGTGCGAATTTTGGATCAAAGAAGTATAATACCTCGGGCACGTTGTAAGCAAACAAGGAATTCATGTTGATCCTTCCAAGATCGAAGTAATGAAGAATTGGATCACGCCTAAATCTGCATCTGAGATTCGCTCCTTCTTAGGATTGGTGGGTTATTACCATCGATTCATCTCGAACTTTTTGAAAATTGTTGTTCCTCTCACTTCGTTAACTCAAAAGGAGAAACCTTTTGCTTGGGGTCCCGAGCAAGAGGAGTCTTTTCAAACCCTTAAGAACTTACTTTGTAACGCTCCTATACCTGCCCTCCCTGATGGGAATGATGACTTCATGGTATATTGCGATGCCTCGAACCGTGGTCTTGGTTGTGTTCTCATGCAGCGAGACAAGGTCATCGCTTATGTCTCCCGATAGCTCAAAATACATGAGAAAAACTATAGTACCCATGACCTCGAGCTGGGCGGAGTTGTTTTTGCGTTAAAGATTTGGCGACGCTACCTATATGGTACTAAGTGTGTAGTTTTAACTGACCATAAGAGCCTGCAGCACATCTTTAACCAAAAAGAACTAAACATGCATCAGCGACGATGGGTGGAGTTGCTTAACGACTACGACTGCAAGATTCGCTACCATCCAGGCAAGGCGAATGTCGTGGCCGATGCTCTTAGTCGTAAGACTCATGTTAGTAGCATCCGCTGTTTTCAGATCACTAGCGATCTTCATGCTTGTATTTGTGAAGCTCAATACTCATCAGCCAACGGAGGTAGTCTAATTGTCGAAATACGAGGTGCTTCTATAGACCAACTTGTGACAAAATCTGATGGACTTCAATACTATCTCAATCGCATCTGGGTACCAGATCGCAACAATCTTCATGAGCTCATCATGAACGAGGCTCACAAATCCACGATATTCTATACATCCTGGTGCTGATAAAATGTACCATGACTTGCGTACGTCCTATTGGTGGCCGGGTATGAAAAAGGATATCGCTGCCTACGTCTTGAAATGTCTCACTTGCTCAAAGGTCAAAGCTGAGCATCAGCGTCCTTCAGGCCTTCTCGAAAAACCTGAGATCCCTGTTTGGAAATGGGATAGCATTGCCATGGACTTCATAGCCAAACTCCCTTGAACACCTTCTGGTCACGATATTATACGGGAAATTATCGATCGTTTGACCAAATCCGCTCACTTCCTTCCTATTCGGGAAGATTTCAAAGTGGAGAAACTTGCTTGGGTTTACACTGATGAAATCATATGTCGTCATGGTATACCCATTGACATCATCTCTGACCGCGATGGTCGTTTCACTTCACGTATCTGGCAAACTTTTCAGTCCGCTATGGGTTCTCACTTGAATCTTAGTACGGCCTTTCATCCTCAAACGGATGGACAGACAGAACGTACTATGACATCTGTGCTTGTAATCATTCTATTAGCTCTAAACAGTTCAATTATCAATAAAAAATGTGTTTTTACCCCAATGTTTGTTTATTTATGTTTGACATTTTGCACGTTTTGATTTTGTTCGATTTTAAACCCTATATCGCTTTCTGAAACGTTATACGCAAACTGATGCGTAAACGTAATCATTTTGACGTAACAAACACTCTAGAACATCAACATATGCTTAACATACCTTAAATAACCTTTACATAACTTAGAAATAAGTTTTAAAGGGTTTGGTATGGCAAAATCAAGTTTATTCAATCGTAGGGACTAATTGTGACAAACTGCGAAAGTATGCCGATTCGTATCGTAACGAACATTCTAGAATATGATCATAAGTAAAATATACCCTAAATATCCTTTACATAGCTTAGAAATAGGCTTTGAGGGGTTCGGTATGCGAAAATAAACTTATTTGGTTAATCAGGGACTAAAAGCGTCAAAAAGGGCATAAGTTTGCATTTACGCGCGTATCTCACGTTCTGAACATATCCAGACATCCAAAAATTTTTGAAATCATTAAAATATTTTATTTTAGTGATTGGAATGCTAAAATTCCATTCGTTGTGTAATTTGGATCGTTTTTTACGTCCGTTCGTATTTCGTCGTAATTAACTGAATAACGTGACCGTACGACCAAACGAACCGACATCCGAGATGTTTTCAAGCATATTTCATGTTCCCTATACTTTGGCATCATTGTAGAGCCTTGAAAGTGGCTTAACGGGGCTTAAACGTGTCAAAATCTAGCTTTATTGCATGCAGGAACTGATTGTGTAATTTTCAAAACTGTTTCTCATCTACCATGAGGTCGCGGGCCACGAACGAGTAGACTGATGTCTACTCGGGGTGTGACAGACCCCCAGTTCTACAAAATTGGTTTTTCAGCAAACAGCAGCCTTTCCTTGGTTTATATACATGGTTTTAACATACCATATGCGGGTTTTTGAGGTCCTATACTATTCAAAACCATGTGCAACACATGGATGGCCAAGATTAAAGCTCAAATTACGAGGAACGATCTTAACGGTTCTTGAAAATCTATATAAACCCAAGAATTCTTCATTTCCAACTTGCCCATTTGATCTCATTTCTGCTCTAAGTTGAAGCTCTCACATGTAAAGCTTTATACCTGAGTATTTTGAGTTCAAATCTTCCTTGCTTGGACCTTTTGTAAGCTTCTTTCATGATTATTAAACATGTTAGGGCATATACTACTTGTCATAGGACTAGTTAGGCTACTCGTTTGTGCTTTCGCACAAATGACGTGCTAACATAGCGTAAGCTACCTTAACAAGTCGTAGCGGGTCGTAAGCACTTAGGATACGTTCCAATTTAGAATGTAGGCTTTGTTAAACCATATTACATGAGTTCACATACTCATTTGGTTTACGAAACCTCATTTTATCCAATCTTCCAATTTAGGTTCGATTTATTAACATAGTTACCTATATTAGGTGCCGATTGATTCCGTTATCCTTCTAGCATTGTTTGATTGTTATTTCAAGACTACTAAGCAATATCAAGTGAGTACATAAACCCCCTCTTTTTAAATGTTTTCAAGGTGATTATGTGTGACAACTGGCACAAACCGGTAATTTCCGTACACTTTAATCATTATTTAATGATTGCAATTATGTGCTTAATTGTCAGCAATGTCTGAACACATGATTAAACAAGTGAATTCATGCACGTTGTATACTACAAAATATTGCTTTATGCATAAAGTTGGAGGATCTTTATTTAAACCATTAGACTACCATCATTCTTATTATCACAACTCATCACACACACACACCTCTCCTCCTCTCCACACCTTCGGTCGAGAACCACCAAGGCACCACCACCACTTCCAATCCAAGTTCATCCATTCCAAGTCCACTTGAAGGTGTAAGAAGGTGATTCACGAGGCGCGGTGCGTTCGGAAGTTGAAGAACCTCAACCGTTTGCTTTTATCCACCTCATTTGTCCTCTTGAACTTCCCTGGCCTTGTGCTAGTAGTAAGTGCTTCAAATCTTAATCTTGTTTAGAGTGGTTAATAAGTAATTTAATGGTTAAAAATCAAACACACACAAGATCAAAACTAAAAGTCTTAAACATAAGATGAATAAGGTGGATAAAGGAAAGATGTGTGTGTAAATCTTGTAGATCTTATATAGTTGTTATTATTTGATGTTGTTTGTTGCTAAAAGTGGGGTGGATCATCATCTACGCATACTAGATCATGTTCAAGAACATGAACTAGTAGTATGTTAAGTGTTAGAAATATAAAAGATGATGAAATTATCCACCATGAACTTGGAACTTGTGTAAACATAATTTTCCTTGCAAAATAAGACTCTAAGCATGTAGATCTAAAGATCTACAAGTGGTTTTTCGGAAGAACCAAGCAAAAATATTAGTTTTGTTAAAACCCGGATCTTATCCGAACTAAAAGCATTTTTAGTAAATAAACAAGTGTGTAGACACATGTGTCACAAGAAAATTTAACAAAGAAATATTTTTGTGAATCTCGACTAGAAGTTGTGAAACTTCATATTCTTTAAAAATAAAGTTTTTAAGAAACTAAAATTATTTTTAAAGATAACAAGACTTACTAAATGTGCTAGTAAGTTACTACACATTTTTGTAAATATTCAAGTTCATGAAATGGAGGAATTAGTGATTATTGTTGATGATTATTGTTGATAATTGTTGTTAATGATTGTTGACAATTTAAAAGAAAATAAACACATGTTTTGAAAACATGGGAAACCTCCATTTTTAGGGGAAACTCTGTCAAAATTTTTATAAATTTTGACACTTAGAAAAATATATGTTTTTGAGAAACTTATTCCCTAAAAATATATTTAAGGGTATTACCAAGGTTTCCCTAATTTTTGGTGATAAGAAATGAGGATTTCTTCAAGAATAAAAATGGATATAAGTATGTATATTTTTGAGAGAAAAATATATATTATTTTATCACCAACTTTTGTGCTAAGTGTATAAAGTATGTGTTATACGTGCTAGTGTATTAAGACTTAAAAATACACTAAATACTCATGAGGAGTATAAACATAGAAATACACATACAACGTACAAGATACATAATTCGGGTGCAAAGTGCAAAAATACAAAAAGCTTATATTTATTTTTGAGAAAATAATATAAGTAAGATACGTAGTTAAAAATATAGAATATTTTTAACACAAGAATATATACAAAAGAGAGTGACTGTACTTGTGCGATACAAGTCTAGTGACTAACGATAAGAAAAACGCGTATAGGTTACGACGTTAATTAAGCAAATCCGGTGAAGTTTACGACGCACAGGAACGCAAAGTTGTGAGTTCATGCTCCCCCTTTTCTCTTTAACTGTTTTCAGTTTTTATAACTTCGGGGGTGAAATACATGTACAAAAGTACAATATTTATAATTGGTATGATATAAATACAAGAAGTACACTTGGTGAGAACGAGAACCAAGTGTGACAAAATATAAGATAATAAGAAACGCACTTGGTGAGGACGAGAACCATGCGTTATGAGAAATGATAAAAAGAAACGCGCTTGGTGAGGACGAGAACCAAGTTGGATGCGTTATGAGAAATGATAAAAAGAAACGCGCTTGGTGAGGACGAGAACCAAGTAGGATGCGTTATGAGAAATAGTGTCATGAATAGGGTACAGAAGCACCATTAATCGTGTACATACTTAGACCGCAGAACAAAAGGTTAGATCTAACGGGTGCCTGGCAGCCACACTCTCGGTGAGGGCGAGAATCGAGTAGCGCCTTTGTGTCTCAGAATATACCAATTAAATGCCTTAGGTTTGGTGACTTCCTATGTCGTGTCACATGTTAATGGCATTGCAACCCATTAACAATCCTGATATTTACAGAAATACTGTATTTATATAAAATTCATACCATACTAGAATTGATATATAACTTGAAGTACGTGGGGTACTCAAGAAAATTGATATATAACTTGAAGTACGTGGGGTACTCAAGAAGATTAATATATAACTTGAAGTACGTGGAGTACTTAAGAAAAACTTGATTTATTCACAACTATGTTTTTATACAAAGTATACAAACGTGAAATACAAAACTGCATGAATTCACACCAACATTATGTTGACGTTTTTCCAAAACTCACATGTATTTCAGGTAACTAGGATGGATGTGCACGCGGTCTTGCTTATGCTCGTGGATGTCGCTTGTGTTTAACTTTAAATAAAGTTGTAAACTTTTAAGACAATGTTTTAAGCTGTCTAGCGATGTAAACGCTAAACTTATGTTTTCAAATCTTGGTATTTGATGTTATTTTACGAGCATGTAGCATGTTTACTCTTCGTATGCAATGAGAACCTTTCATGATCACACCTCGTGCTTCCGCCGCAGAAAGGGGTGTGACAGATTGGTATCAGAGCTGCGATTGTAGTGAACCAGGATTCCTTCTCGAGTCTAGTCTACAATCTCTAGGATCCATTCACGAAAACAATTTTCAAAGAGTTTTCATTGCATAAAACGTCCCGCGACATCCACTGCCTGAAACTGTCTACATGAGTCTAGAAAAGACACTACGAGACTTAGAGTGCACTTGAGTAGCACTTGTCGTTGACTAAGAAATTACTTGCAATTATGTGTGATAATTAGCATGTACTAGAAGTAGAATGTCACAAGTATACGTGACTTTACCTGAAAGCGATGGCCCATCTGAAGGAAGAAATACGAGGATGAAACGAACTGTGCGGACTGTGCAAGGAGTTACGTAATTATGGATGCATACATAATTATGGAATTCAGTGCACAGAAACCACAGCAAGTCTTGTCACGTATAGATTCCCTCAGTGCAAGCCTACTAAGTACTCTGCTAGAGTAATAATTGTTTGATGTCACTTATGTGGTATATATACCTGTGAATATATATGATACTACTGTCTAGTGTGACGATATCAAACAAATGATTAACCCTGTTGTGTTATGTTCTGTCAGAACATGGCACCCAGGAAAGCTGTGAATGCTCGCAATGATGATCAACCTCCTCCTCCCCCACTGCCAAGAACTGCTGAAGAGCTGAACGCTCTGCTGGAGGAAAGGATCTCCGCTGCTATCGCCCAGTACGAGGCGAACCGAACCCAAGACAGTGGTGGCCCAAGCAACGCTAGACGTAATGGGAACGGAGATTCATCTGGAGGCAATGCAGCTCAAGGTAATCTTAAGACAATTTGCTAAGCATGGAGAAATTTATGAACGGTCCTTGTTTCATTATTTCTTCGATTGCTCACATGTGAATTGGTGAATCAATTCCAGGCTGCACTTTCAAGCAGTTCCTCGACTGCAAGCCGATGAACTATGATGGCACAGGAGGTGCAGTAGCATTTGTGCGCTGGACGGAGAAGACTGAAGCTACTATCCGCATGAGCAAGTGTACCGCGGATCAACAAGTCACCTTTGCTACTGGGTTGTTTGTCGATGAAGCTCTGACTTGGTGGAACCTGCAAGCCCAAACTTTGGGTGATGATGCCGCTTATGGCCTAACTTGGGAGGAACTGAAGGAAAGAATGAGAGAGAAGTGCTGCTCTCGTGCGGAACTCCAAAGGCTGGAAACAAAGTTCTGGCACTTGACTATGGAAGGTGCTGACATCAATGGTTACACTCGAAGGTTCCACGATCTGTCAAGAATGCTTCCCTACATGGTGACTCCTGAATTTAAGCGTGTGGAACGCTACATTTGGGGACTGGCCTCAGAGTTTCGTGGCATGGTGACGTCGGCCAAACCACAAACAATCACCGAGGCTGTAACTCTGGCTGTCAGCCTTACTGAAGATTGTGTTCGTATGAAGAAGCTATCACTGAACCCAACAGAGAAGACCGAGACACATGCTGAGTCGTCCGGTGACAAAAAGAGAAAACATGCAAACCTGAACCAAGCAACTCGTAACAATAAGGGTTTCAACAACAAGAAGCGTGACGCTAACCCGTCCCAGGAGGCGAAAACCCATGCAACCAAAGCATACCAAGGCTCCATACCTAGATGCCAAAAATGTAAGTATCATCATGAAGGAGCTTGTCGCATTCCAAGGTGTGACAAATGTGGTAAATTGGGTCATCAAACAGAAGACTGTTGGGGAATAGGAAAGAATCGAAGTGGAAACGGTGCTGGTAACAAGAATGGTAACGGGAAAGGGTAGAACCAAGGATGCTTCAAGTGTGGAAGCAATGATCATTTCATGAAGAACTGCCCAGAGAGAAACAATGCTCAGGCTAGAGCGTTTGTGATTGGAGCAAAGAACGCACGCGAGGACCCTAACGTGGTCACCGGTACGTTTCTCATTAACAATCACTTTGCTTCCATATTATTTGACACTGGCGCCGATTATAGCTTCATGTATGTGGAATTTAAACGCATACTTGGAATAGAATCTAGTAGATTAGAAATTCCTTATTCCATAGAACTAGCCAATGGTAAACTTGTTGAATCGGGCGAAGTTGTTAGAGGCTGCACACTAGAACTTGGTGAACGAAGATTTAGCATCGACCTCCTACCTATTCAATTGGGTAGCTTCGATGTAGTAGTCGGGATGGACTGGTTGTCCAAGAACAAAGCTGAAGTTATTTGTCATGAGAAAATCATTCGCATCCCTTTAGCGAATGGTGAAACTCCCATCGTGCATGGAGAAAAACGAGACGCGCCTCTTCGAATCATCAGTTGTATGAAGGCACAGAAGTGCTTGAGGAAAGGATGTGTCGCTTTCCTAGCACACGTTATAGACAAGAAGGCTGTGGAGCCAAAACTCGAAGACATCCCTATGGTGAAGGAATTTCCTGAGGTGTTCCCTGAAGATCTGCCAAGACTACCTCCGCAACGACAAGTCGAATTTCATATAGACTTGGTTCCAGGAGCTGCTCCTGTAGCCAAGGCACCCTATCGACTTGCTCCATCCGAAATGCAAGAATTATCTACACAACTCCAGGAGATGTTGGATAAAGGATTCATAAGGCCAAGCTTCTCACCCTGGGGATCTCCAGTATTATTCGTAAAGAAGAAGGTTGGAACACTGCGGATGTGTATCGATTACAGGGAACTAAACAAGCTCACTATCAAGAATCGGTACCCGCTACCAAGGATTGATGACCTATTTGATCAACTGCAAGGATCAAGCTACTCTTCCAAGATCGACCTTCGATCTGGATATCATCAGCTGAGAATCCAAGAGGAAAGCGTACCAAAGACTGCATTCAGAACGCGATATGGGCACTACGAATTTCTTGTGATGCCGTTTGGGGTGACGAATGCACCAGCGGTCTTTATGGATCTGATGAACCGCGTATGCAAACCATATCTCGATAAATCCGTGATTGTATTTATCGATGATATCCTGATTTACTCGCGAACGAAAGAAGAGCACGAGCAACATCTTAGAACCATCTTGGAACTACTGAAGAAAGAGAAGCTTTATGCAAAATTCTCGAAGTGCGAATTCTGGATTCGCGAAGTACAATTTCTTGGTCACGTGGTGAATGAGAAGGGCATTCATGTAGACCCGTCCAAGATAGAAGCAATAAAGAATTGGGAAGCCCCCAAAACCCCAACTGAAGTTCGTCAATTTTTGGGCTTAGCAGGCTATTATCGGCGATTCATCGAGAATTTCTCAAAAATAGCTCAACCGCTAACGACCCTTACGCAGAAAGACAAGAAGTACGACTGGGGTGTTAAACAAGAAGAAGCCTTCCAGTTACTTAAAAACAAGCTATGCGATGCACCGATACTATCATTACCCGAAGGCACTGATGACTTCGTGGTATATTGTGACGCTTCACGACAAGGTTTGGGTTGCGTGCTTATGCAGCGCCAAAAAGTCATCGCTTACGCTTCAAGACAACTGAAGGTTCATGAGAGAAACTATACCACTCATGACCTGGAGCTGGGCGCAGTGGTATTCGCCTTGAAGATTTGGCGACATTATTTATATGGTACTCAATGTACAATTTTCACAGATCACAAAAGCTTACAACACATATTTGATCAGAAGGAATTGAATATGCGCCAGCGACGTTGGGTCGAGCTGCTGAACGATTATGACTGTGAGATTAAATACCATCCTGGAAAGGCGAACGTTGTAGCGGACGCGTTGAGCCGAAAAGAAAGGGTTAAGACCCTAAGGGTTCGAGCGTTAGAAATGACCATTCGAACGAACCTCACTGCACGCATTCGAGATGCACAACAAGAAGCTCTTAAAGAAGAGAACCGTAAAGCTGAATACCTACGGGGTATGCTGAAATACATGGTGCCAAACAAAGAGGGAGCCTTATACTTCAAGAAGCGTATTTGGGTTCCACTCTATGGTGGCATACGAGAAGTCATCCTTAATGAAGCCCACAAATCGAGATATTCGATCCATCCAGGATCGGACAAAATGTATCAAGACTTGAAAGAATACTATTGGTGGCCGAGACTCAAAAGCGACGTTGCTGTTTATGTTGGAAAATACCTAACCTGTGCTAAGGTTAAGGCAGAATATCAGAAACCGTCCGGCCTACTACAACAACCAGAGATTCCCGTGTGGAAGTGGGAACAAATCTCGATGGACTTCATAACAAAATTACCCAGGACCCCGAGAGGGCACGATATGATATGGGTAATAGTTGATCGATTAACGAAGTCTGCGCACTTCCTACCAATCCGTGAAAAAGACAGCACTGGAAAGCTTGCTGAAATATACTTAAGAGAAATTGTGGCACGTCATGGAGTGCCAATCTCAATCATTTCAGACAGAGATGGACGCTTTGTCTCAAGAATCTGGCAATCATTTCAGGAAGCCTTTGGATCTCAGCTAGATCTAAGCACGGCATTCCATCCGCAAACAGACGGCCAGAGCGAACGGACTATACAAACGTTAGAAGATATGCTTCGCGCAAGTGTCATGGATCTAGGCGGCAGCTGGGATACTCATCTACCTTTAGTTGAGTTTTCCTACAATAACAGTTATCATACGAGCATAAATGTCACACCCCTTTCTGCGGCGGAAGCACGAGGTGTGATCATGAAAGGTTTTCATTGCATACGAAGAGTAAACATACTACATGCTCAAAAATACCTTCAAATATTACATTACTGAAAACATATGTCAAGTGTTTACAACACGAGATAACATATTGTCTTAAAAGTCACAACTTTATTTAAAGATAAGCAAAGCGACATCCACGAGCATGAGTAAGACCACGCGCACATCCAATGTAGTTACCTGAAATACATGTGAGTTTTGGAAAAACGTCAACATAAAGTTGGTGTGAATTCATGCAGTTTTTGTATTTCACGTTTGTATACTTTGTATGAAAACATAATTTGTCTTTTGTATAAATCAAGTCTTTTGTGTACACCACGTACTCATGTATAAGTCAAATATTTCTGTATGTATCAAGTGTGAATGGGTTGCAAAGCCATTAACATGTGACACGACATAGGAAGTCACCAAACCATAGGCATTTTTCTGTAGTCGATTTAGGACTGAGACACAAAAACACTGCTTGGTAAAAGAGTGGCCAAGAGTGGGGCTGCCCGGAACCCATTAGATCTAACCTTTTGTTCTGCGGTCTAAGTATCTACACGATTAATGGTGCTTATGGTACCCTATTCGTGACACGATTTCTCGTATCATTCTTGTATCCATCATACCATTTGTAAACATTGTAATAGTTGTAACATGTATTTCACCCCCGAAGGTATAAAACTGAAAACAATTAAAAGAAAAGGGGGAGCATGAACTCACAACTTTGCGTTCCTGTGCGTCGTAAACTTCACCGGATTTGCTTAATTAACGTCGTAACCTATACGCGTTTTCTTAATGTTAGTCACTAGACTTGTATCGCACAAGTACAGTCACTCTCTTTTGTATTTGTATTGTTGTGTTAAACATATTTCATATTTTTAACTACGTATCTTACTTATATTATTTCCTCTAAAATAAATATAAGTCTTTTGTGTTTTGCACTTCGCACCCGAATTATGTATCTTGTATTTTGTATGTGTATTTTTATGTTTATACTTCTCACGAGTATTTAGTGTATTTTTAAGTCTTAATACGCTAGCACGTATAACACATACTATATACACTTAGCACATAAGTTGGTGATAAAATAATATATATATTTTTCTCAAAAATATATACATACTTAATATCCATCTTTATTTTTGAAGAAGTCCTCATTTCTTATCACCAAAAATTAGGGAAACCTTGGTAATACTTTTAAACACATTTTTAGGGAATAAGTTTCTCAAAAACTTATATTTTTTTCTAAGTGTCAACATTTATAAAAATTTTGACAGAGTTTCCCCTAAAAATGGAGGTTTCCCATGTTTTCAAAACATGTGTTTATTTTCTTTTAAATCGTCAACAATCTCCTCATTCAACAATAAACAATATGCAACTAGTTAAAATAGATATAATCGCAGAAATACATGAACTTGTGGTTTTTCCAAAATAGGTAGTATTCTTCCATTATTTTTAGTGGATCTTTATATCGATCAACTTTGTTTCTTGAAAGTCTCGCTTTTAAAGAAGTTACATCTTTACAACTTCCGGTCAACATTTACAAAAATAGTTATTTTGTCGAAACTTTGTGTTACACAAGTGTTTACATACTCGTGTGTTTGCTAAAATCATTCTTTTTCATGTAAGACTCGGCTTTAGAAAATATGATTTCTTGGACACTTGGTCCTTTGAAAGTACCGCTTGTAGATCCGTAGATCTACTAGTTTTAAACACTATTTCACAAGTTAAATCGCTTTTACCCAAGTTCATGATTCGTGTGTGGTAGAGTTTCATCCTTTAACCCTTGTTACTTCCAAAACAAACTTATGTCATAATCCAAGATCATGACTAAACCGGGTTAAATGATGATCCGAGCTACCACAACATAGATCGGGTCCAAATAATCACACAAATCAAATACTACATGATTTACACAACATATGTGCTTTTAACAACCATTTTTAGTGCTTTTAGTAGACTTTTAAGCTTCAACTTGTATGTTTACGAGTTTTAATCGTTACAAATCATATTACCCACTTTAAAATAGTTCAAGAAGATGATTTAAGCAACATACCACTAGCTCGAGGCTAGGGAAGAATCTAGACGCAAATAGGGTGGATAAAAGCAAGAAAAAGAGGTCTTTCGCCTTCCGTTTGCTCCAAGGCTCCTTATATGCGATCCTTGATACTAGAATGATCTTGGAATGTGATGATGGAAGCCGAAAATATGATGGATGGATATAGGGGGGTTCGGCCGAAGCCTTTGAGAGAGAGAGGAGGGTGTGTGTGAGTTGAGAAATGTGATGAATGATCTCATGTGTTTAAGCTTATACTTATAGGCAAATCATATGGTAATTATCCAATGGATCATGTGTCTTGTAGATATTGAGCATTAGGAATATAAAAATAATTTAGAGGACAAGGTATATCCCCCTCTAGTTGGGGACGGTTAGTGAAGGGGGGGGGGGGGTCCTAGTCCGATTCCAACCATTAGTTAAGTCATTTAGTTAGGTTAAGTAAGTTAGTTAAGTGCTTAACCTGGTTAGTAGTGCATAGTGTGTTATGACGGGTGTTAGGGTATTCAGGGACCCTAACTGGCTCAAAAAAAGATAAATAATGAAAATAACAATATTTTCATGTTTCGGGTAAAGTCCGGTTGTTCGGTTACATACCGATTCGTTAAAGTGCTAAATTGCATCTTTTAGTGTTTAATAAGTATCTTTTTGTAACACTATCGATTCCCAACACTTAGGGAAATATTCTGGATAATAAAACGACATTTCTGCATAATATTCAGATGTCTAAATGCTGAATTATTGCTGAATTGTATAAATTCTGCACTTAAAGTGCGTTTCGGGTGCTTTTTAGTGCTAAATTTTGCTTTCGCAATGCATATATATTATACCCTTGTATGTACTCTTGGGTTTTGATGCATTCTTGTTGTCGGACCTACACCTAGGCTCCAATTTTATTGTCTGACTGCTTTCTGCAGTTCTGTTGACACAGTGTGTCTTACCGGTGAGTTTACTAGTAGTTTTGACGCAACGCTCTCGTTTATGCATAAAGCAATATTTTGTAGTATACAACGTGCATGAATTCACTTGTTTAGTATGTAATCAGATATTGCTGACAATTAAGCACATAATTGCAGTCATTAAGCAATAATTAATGTGTACGGAAATTACCGATTTGGGCCAGTTGTCACAGTCTCCCCCCGTTAAAAGAATTTCGTCCCGAAATTCAGACTGAACTCACTCTCGCTGGAGTCTTTTTGAATAGGTGGGGATACTTTTTCTTGAACTGGTCTTCACGTTCCCATGTGTACTCGGGTCCGTGCTTAGAGCTCCAACGTACCTTGACAAGCTTCACACTGCTCCTCCTAGTCTTGTTGACTTTCCAGTCGGTAACCTCAACGGGTTGCTCTGTAAATCGGAGGGCTTCATCAATATGCACTTCATCCATCGGGATGATCACGTTTTCTTGTGTTGGACTCTTCTTCAGGTTGGATACATGAAACGTATCATGTACTCCGTTAAGTTCTTCCGGTAACTCCAACTTGTATGCCACGGTACCAATTCTCTTCAGTATTCTGAATGGTCCGATATATCGTGGATTCAGCTTTCCACGCTTTCCAAATCTGACTACGCCCTTCCATGGTGAGACTTTTAACAACACTTTGTCTCCCACCTTGAATTCTACCGATTTTCTATTCGGATCAGCGTAGCTCTTTTGTCGCTCTCGGGCCGCCTTAATGCGCTCTCGGATCTGCGCAATCTTGTCGGTTGTCTCTTGTACAAGTTCAGGACCAACCATACGTTTATCTCCGGCATCTGCCCAACATAAGGGCGATCGGCATTTGCGGCCATACAGAGCTTCGAACGGCGTGGCTTTTATGCTCGTATGATAGCTGTTATTGTAGGAAAACTCAACTAAAGGTAGATGAGTATCCCAGCTGCCGCCTAGATCCATGACACATGCGCGAAGCATATCTTCTAACGTTTGTATAGTCCGTTCGCTCTGGCCGTCTGTTTGCGGATGGAATGCCGTGCTCAGATCTAACTGAGATCCGAAGGCTTCCTGAAATGATTGCCAGATTCTTCAGACAAAGCGTCCATCTCTGTCTGAAATGATTGAGATTGGCACTCCATGACGTGCCACAATTTCTCTTAAGTATATCTCTGCAAGCTTTCCAGTGCTATCCTTCTCTCGGATTGGTAGGAAATGCGCAGACTTCGTCAATCGATCAACTATTACCCATATCATATCGTGCCCTCTCGGGGTCCTGGGTAATTTTGTTATGAAGTCCATCGAGATTTGTTCCCACTTCCACACGGGAATCTCTGGTTGCTGTAGTAGGCCAGACGGTTTCTGGTATTCAGCCTTAACCTTAGCGCAGGTCAGGCACTTTCCTACATAGACGGCAACGTCGCTCTTGAGTCTCGGCCACCAATAGTATTCTTTCAAATCTTGATACATCTTGTCCGATCCTGGGTGGATCGAGTATCTTGACTTGTGCGCTTCATCAAGGATGACTTTTCGTAGGCCACCATAGAGCGGAACCCAAATGCGCTTTTTAAAGTATAAGGCTCCCTCTTCATTTGGCGCCATGTATTTCAGCATACCCCGAAGGTATTCAGCTTTACGGTTCTCTCCTTTAAGAGCTTCTTGTTGTGCATCCCGAATGCGTGCAGTGAGGTTCGTTCGAATCGTCATTTCCAATGCTCGAACCCTTAGGGTCTTAACCCTTTCTTTTCGGCTCAACGCGTCCGCTACAACGTTCGCCTTTCCAGGATGGTACTTAATCTCACAGTCATAATCGTTCAGCAGCTCGACCCAACGTTGCTGGCGCATATTCAATTCCTTCTGATCAAATATGTGTTGTAAGCTTTTGTGATCTGTGAAGATTGTACAGCGAGTACCATATAAATAATGTCGCCAAATATTCAAGGCAAATACCACTGCACCCAGCTCCAGGTCGTGAGTGGTATAATTTCTCTCGTGAACCTTCAGTTGTCTTGAAGCATAAGCGATGACTTTTTGGCGTTGCATGAGCACGCAACCCAAGCCTTGTCGTGAGGCGTCGCAGTATACCACGAAGTCTTCAGTGCCTTTGGGTAACGATAGTATCGGCGCATCGCAGAGCTTGTTCTTAAGCAGCTGAAAGGCTTCTTCTTGTTTGTGACCCCAGTCGTATTTCCTGTCCTTCTGTGTAAGGGTCGTTAGCGGTTGAGCTATCTTTGAGAAATTCTCGATGAATCGTCGGTAATAGCCCGCTAAGCCCAAAAATTGTCGAACTTCAGTTGGGGTCTTGGGAGCTTCCCAATTCTTTATTGCTTCTATCTTGGACGGGTCTACATGAATGCCCTTCTCATTCACCACGTGACCAAGAAATTGTACTTCGCGAATCCAGAATTCACATTTCGAGAACTTTGCATAAAGTTTCTCTTTCTTCAGTAGTTCCAGAATAGTTCTGAGATGTTGTTCGTGCTCTTCTTTCGTTTGCGAGTAAATCAGGATATCATCGATAAATACAATCACGAATTTATCGAGATATGGTTTACATACGCGGTTCATCAGATCCATAAAGACCGCTGGCGCGTTCGTCAATCCAAATGGCATCACAAGAAATTCGTAGTGCCCATAGCGTGTTCTGAATGCGGTCTTTGGCACGCTTTCATCTTGGATTCTTAGCTGATGGTATCCAGATCGAAGGTCGATCTTGGAATAGTAGCTTGATCCTTGCAGTTGATCAAACAAGTCATCAATCCTCGGTAGCGGATACCGATTCTTGATTGTGAGCTTGTTCAGTTCCCTGTAATCGATACACATCCGCAGTGATCCATCCTTCTTCTTCACGAATAATACTGGAGCTCCCCAGGGTGAGAAGCTTGGCCTTATGAATCCTTTATCCAACAACTCCTGAAGTTGTGTAGATAATTCTTGCATTTCGGATGGCGCAAGTCGATATGGAGCCTTGGCTACAGGAGCGGCTCCTGGAACCAAGTCTATGTGGAATTCGACTTGTCGTTGCGGAGGTAGTCCTGGCAGATCCTCAGGGAACACATCAGGAAATTCCTTCACTACAGGAATGTCTTCAAGTTTTGGCTCCACAGCCTTCTTATCTACAACGTGTGCTAGGAAAGCAACACATCCTTTCCTTAAGCACTTATGTGCCTTCATACAACTGATGATTCGTAGAGGCGTGTTTCGTCTTTCTCCATGCTCGATGAGAGTTTCACCATTCGCTAAAGGGATGCGAATGATTTTCTCATGACAAATAACTTCAGCTTTGTTCTTGGACAACCAGTCCATTCCGACTACTACATCGAAGCTACCCAATTGAATAGGTAAGAGGTCGATGCTAAAATTTCGTTCGCCAAGTTCTAGTGTGCAGCCTCTGACAACTTCGCTCGATTCAAAAAGTTTACCATTGGCTAGTTCTATGGAATAAGGAATTTCTAATCTACTAGATTCTATTCCAAGTATGCGTTTAAATTCCACAGACATGAAACTATAATCGGCGCCAGTGTCGAATAATATGGATGCAAAGTGATTGTTAATGAGGAATGTACCGTTGACCACATTAGGGTCCTCGCGTGCGTCCCTTGCTCCAATCACAAATGCTCGGGCCTGAGCATTGTTTCTCTCTGGGCAGTCCTTCATGAAATGATCTTTGCTTCCACATCTGAAGCATCCTTGGTTTCGCCCATTCTCGTTGCCAGCACCGTTTCCATTTCCACCATTGTTCCTATCATCAGCCTCATTACGATGGCATTTGGGCAAGTTGCCCCGGTATCCCCTTGCTGGTGCGTCGTTCATAGCTGCAAGAGATTTCGCCCCTTGAGGCGGGTTAGGGTCACGCTTCTTGTTGGAACCTTTGTTGTTACGAGTTGCTTGATTCAAGTTTGCATATTTCCTTTTCTTGTCGCCAGACGACTCAGCATGCGTCTCGGCATTTTCTGTTGGGTTCAGTGATAGCTTCTTCATCCGAACACAGTCTTCAGTAAGGCTGACAGCCAGAGTTACAGCCTCGGTGATTGTTTGTGGTTTGGCCGACGTCACCATGCCACGAAACTCTGAGGCCAGTCCCCAACTGTAGCGTTCAACACGCTTGAATTCGGGAGTCACCATGTAGGGAAGCACTCTGGACAGGTCGTGGAACCTTCGAGTATAACCATTAATGTCAGCACCTTCCATGGTCAAGTGCCAGAACTCCGTCTCCAGCCTTTGGAGTTCAGCACGAGAGCAGTACTTCTCTCTCATTCTTTCCTTCAGTTCCTCCCAAGTTAAGCTATAAGCGGCATCATCGCCCAAGGTTTGGACTTGCAGGTTCCACCAAGTCAGAGCTTCATCGACAAACAACCCAGTAGCAAAGGTGACTTGTTGATCCGCGGTACACTTGCTCATGCGGAAGGTAGCTTCAGTCTTCTCCGTCCAGCGCACAAATGCTACTGCACCTCCTGTGCCGTCATAGTTCATCGGCTTGCAGTCGAGGAACTGCTTGAAAGTGCAGCCTGGAATTGATTCAACCAATTCACATGTGAGCAATCGAAGAAATAATGAAACAAAGACCGTTCATAAATTTCCTCATGCTTAGCACAGTGTCTTAAGGTTACCTTGAGCTGCATTGCCTCCAGACGAATCTCCATTCCCATTCCCATTACGCCTAGCGTTGCTTGGTCCTCCACTGTCTTGAGTTCGGTTCGCCTCGTACTGGGCGATAGCAGCGGAGATCCTTTCCTCCAGTAGAGCGTTCAGCTCATCAGCAGTTCTTGGCAGTGGGGGAGGAGGAGGTTGATCGTCATTGCGAGCATTCACAGCTTTCCTGGGTGCCATGTTCTGACAGAACATAACACAACAGGGTTAGGCTTTTGTTTGATATCGTCCTACTAGGCAGTAGTAGTATATATATATTCACAGGTATATATCACATAAGTGACATCAAACAATTATTACTCTAGCAGAGTACTTAGTAGGCTTGCACTGAGGGAATCCACACGTGACAAGACTTGCTGTGGTTTCTGTGCACTGAATTCCATAATTATGTATGCATCCATAATTACGTAACTCCTTGCACAGTCCGCACAGTTCCTTTCATCCTCGTGTCTCTTCCTTCAGGTAGGCCATTGCTTTCAGGTAAAGTCACATATACTTGTGACATTCTACTTCTAGTACATGCTAATTATCACACATAATTGCAAGTAGTTTCTAGTCAACGACAAGTGCTACTCAAGTGCACTCTAAGTCTCGTAGTGTCTTTTCTAGACTCATGTAGACAGTTTCAGGCAGTGGATGTCGCGGGACGTTTTATGCAATGAAAACTCTTTGAAAATTGTTTTCGTGAAAGGATCCTAGAGATTGTAGACTAGACTCGAGAAGGAATCCTGGTTCACTACAATCGCAGCTCTGATACCAATCTGTCACACCCCTTTCTGCGGCGGAAGCACGAGGTGTGATCATGAAAGGTTTTCATTGCATACGAAGAGTAAACATACTACATGCTCAAAAATACCTTCAAATATTACATTACTGAAAACATATGTCAAGTGTTTATAACACGAGATAACATATTGTCTTAAAAGTCACAACTTTATTTAAAGATAAGCAAAGCGACATCCACGAGCATGAGTAAGACCACGCGCACATCCAATCTAGTTACCTGAAATACATGTGAGTTTTGGAAAAACGTCAACATAAAGTTGGTGTGAATTCATGCAGTTTTTGTATTTCACGTTTGTATACTTTGTATGAAAACATAATTTGTCTTTTGTATAAATCAAGTCTTTTGTGTACACCACGTACTCATGTATAAGTCAAATATTTCTGTATGTATCAAGTGTTAATGGGTTGCAAAGCCATTAACATGTGACACGACATAGGAAGTCACCAAACCATAGGCATTTTTCTGTAGTCGATTTACGACTGAGACACAAAAACACTGCTTGGTAAAAGAGTGGCCAAGAGTGGGGCTGCCCGGAACCCATTAGATCTAACCTTTTGTTCTGCGGTCTAAGTATGTACACGATTAATGGTGCTTATGATACCCTATTCGTGACACGATTTCTCGTATCATTCTTGTATCCATCATACCATTTGTAAACATTGTAATAGTTGTAACATGTATTTCACCCCCGAAGGTATAAAACTGAAAACAGTTAAAAGAAAAGGGGGAGCATGAACTCACAACTTTGCGTTCCTGTGCGTCGTAAACTTCACCGGATTTTCTTAATTAACGTCGTAACCTATACGCGTTTTCTTAATGTTAGTCACTAGACTTGTATCGCACAAGTACAGTCACTCACTTTTGTATTTGTATTGTTGTGTTAAAAATATTTCATATTTTTAACTACGTATCTTACTTATATTATTTCCTCTAAAATAAATATAAGTCTTTTGTGTATTGCACTTCGCACCCGAATTATGTATCTTGTATTTTGTATGTGTATTTTTATGTTTATACTTCTCACGAGTATTTAGTGTATTTTTAAGTCTTAATGCGCTAGCACGTATAACACATACTATATACACTTAACACATAAGTTGGTGATTAAATAATATATATATTTTTCTCAAAAATATATACATACTTAATATCCATCTTTATTTTTGAAGAAGTCCTCATTTCTTATCACCAAAAATTAGGGAAACCATGGTAATACTTTTAAACACATTTTTAGGGAATAAGTTTCTCAAAAACTTATATTTTTTTCTAAGTGTCAACATTTATAAAAATTTTGACAGAGTTTCCCCTAAAAATGGAGGTTTCCCATGTTTTCAAAACATGTGTTTATTTTCTTTTAAATCGTCAACAATCTCCTCATTCAACAATAAACAATATGCAACTAGTTAAAATAGATATAATCACAGAAATACATGAACTTGTGGTTTTTCCAAAATAGGTAGTATTCTTCCATTATTTTTAGTGGATCTTTGTATCGATCAACTTTGTTTCTTGAAAGTCTCGCTTTTAAAGAAGTTACATCTTTACAACTTCCGGTCAACATTTACAAAAATAGTTATTTTGTCGAAACTTTGTGTTACACAAGTGTTTACATACTCGTGTGTTTGCTAAAATCATTCTTTTTCATGTAAGACTCGGCTTTAGAAAATATGATTTCTTGGACACTTGGTCCTTTGAAAGTACCGCTTGTAGATCCGTAGATCTACTAGTTTTAAACACTATTTCACAAGTTAAATCGCTTTTACCCAAGTTCATGATTCGTGTGTGGTAGAGTTTCATCCTTTAACCCTTGTTACTTCCTTCCAAAACAAACTTATGTCATAATCCAAGATCATGACTAAACCGGGTTAAATGATGATCCGAGCTACCACAACATAGATCAGGTCCAAATAATCACACAAATCAAATACTACATGATTTACACAACATATGTGCTTTTAACCACCATTTTTAGTGCTTTTAGTAGACTTTTAAGCTTCAACTTGTATGTTTACGAGTTTTAATCGTTACAAATCATATTACCCACTTTAAAATAGTTCAAGAAGATGATTTAAGCAACATACCACTAGCTCGAGGCTAGGGAAGAATCTAGACGCAAATAGGGTGGATAAAAGCAAGATAAAGAGGTCCTTCGCCTTCCGTTTGCTCCAAGGCTCCTTATATGCGATCCTTGATACTAGAATGATCTTGGAATGTGATGATGGAAGCCGAAAATATGATGGATGGATATAGGGGGGTTCGGCCGAAGCCTTTGAGAGAGAGAGGAGGGTGTGTGTGAGTTGAAAAATGTGATGAATGATCTCATGTGTTTAAGCTTATACTTATAGGCAAATCATATGGTAATTATCCAATGGATCATGTGTCTAGTAGATATTGAGCATTAGGATTATAAAAATAATTTAGAGGACAAGGTATGTCCCCCTCTAGTTGGGGACGGTTAGTGAAGCGGGGGGGGGGGGGGGTCCTAGTCTGATTCCAACCATTAGTTAGGTCATTTAGTTAGGTTAAGTAAGTTAGTTAAGTGCTTAACCTGGTTAGTAGTGCATAGTGTGTTATGACGGGTGTTAGGGTATTCAGGGACCCTAACTGGCTTAGAAAAAGATAAATAATGAAAATAACAATATTTTCATGTTTCGGGTAAAGTCCGGTTGTTCGGTTACATACCGATTCGTTAAAGTGCTAAATTGCATCTTTTAGTGTTTAATAAGTATCTTTTTGTAACACTATCGATTCCCAACACTTAGGGAAATATTCTGGATAATAAAACGACATTTCTGCATAATATTCAGATGTCTAAATGCTGAATTATTGCTGAATTGTATAAATTCTGCACTTAAAGTGCGTTTCGGGTGCTTTTTAGTGCTAAATTTTGCTTTCGCAATGCATATATATTATACCCTTGTATGTACTCTTGGGTTTTCATGCATTCTTGTTGTCGGACCTACACCTAGGCTCCAATTTTATTGTCTGACTGCTTTCTGCAGTTCTGTTGACACAGTGTGTCTTACCGGTGAGTTTACTAGTAGTTTTGACGCAACGCTCTCGTTTATGCATAAAGCAATATTTTGTAGTATACAACGTGCATGAATTCACTTGTTTAGTATGTAATCAGATATTGCTGACAATTAAGCACATAATTGCAGTCATTAAGCAATAATTAATGTGTGCGGAAATTACCGATTTGGGCCAGTTGTCACAGTCTCCCCCCGTTAAAAGAATTTCGTCCCGAAATTCAGACTGAACTCACTCTCGCTGGAGTCTTTTTGAATAGGTGGGGATACTTTTTCTTGAACTGGTCTTCACGTTCCCATGTGTACTCGGGTCCGTGCTTAGAGCTCCAACGTACCTTGACAAGCTTCACACTGCTCCTCCTAGTCTTGTTGACTTTCCAGTCGGTAACCTCAACGGGTTGCTCTGTAAATCGGAGGGCTTCATCAATATGCACTTCATCCATCGGGATGATCACGTTTTCTTGTGTTGGACTCTTCTTCAGGTTGGATACATGAAACGTATCATGTACTCCGTTAAGTTCTTCCGGTAACTCCAACTTGTATGCCACGGTACCAATTCTCTTCAGTATTCTGAATGGTCCGATATATCGTGGATTCAGCCTTCCACGCTTTCCAAATCTGACTACGCCCTTCCATGGTGAGACTTTTAACAACACTTTGTCTCCCACCTTGAATTCTACCGATTTTCTATTCGGATCAGCGTAGCTCTTTTGTCGCTCTCGAGCCGCCTTAACGTGCTCTCGGATCTGCGCAATCTTGTCGGTTGTCTCTTGTACAAGTTCAGGACCAACCATACGTTTATCTCCGGCATCTGCCCAACATAAGGGCGATCGGCATTTGCGGCCATACAGAGCTTCGAACGGCGCGACTTTTATGCTCGTATGATAGTTGTTATTGTAGGAAAACTCAACTAAAGGTAGATGAGTATCCCAGCTGCCGCCTAGATCCATGACACATGCGCGAAGCATATCTTCTAACGTTTGTATAGTCCGTTCGCTCTGGCCGTCTGTTTGCGGATGGAATGCCGTGCTCAGATCTAACTGAGATCCGAAGGCTTCCTGAAATGATTGCCAGATTCTTGAGACAAAGCGTCCATCTCTGTCTGAAATGATTGAGATTGGCACTCCATGACGTGCCACAATTTCTCTTAAGTATATCTCTGCAAGCTTTCCAGTGCTATCCTTCTCTCAGATTGGTAGGAAATGCGCAGACTTCGTCAATCGATCAACTATTACCCATATCATATCGTGCCCTCTCGGGGTCCTGGGTAATTTTGTTATGAAGTCCATCGAGATTTGTTCCCACTTCCACACGGGAATCTCTGGTTGCTGTAGTAGGCCAGACGGTTTCTGGTATTCAGCCTTAACCTTAGCGCAGGTCAGGCACTTTCCTACATAGACGGCAACGTCGCTCTTGAGTCTCGGCCACCAATAGTATTCTTTCAAATCTTGATACATCTTGTCCGATCCTGGGTGGATCGAGTATCTTGACTTGTGCGCTTCATCAAGGATGACTTTTCGTAGGCCACCATAGAGCGGAACCCAAATGCGCTTTTTAAAGTATAAGGCTCCCTCTTCATTTGGCGCCATGTATTTCAGCATACCCCGAAGGTATTCAGCTTTACGGTTCTCTCCTTTAAGAGCTTCTTGTTGTGCATCCCGAATGCGTGCAGTGAGGTTCGTTCGAATCGTCATTTCCAATACTCGAACCCTTAGGGTCTTAACCCTTTCTTTTCGGCTCAACGCGTCCGCTACAACGTTCGCCTTTCCAGGATGGTACTTAATCTCACAGTCATAATCGTTCAGCAGCTCGACCCAACGTTGCTGGCGCATATTCAATTCCTTCTGATCAAATATGTGTTGTAAGCTTTTATGATCTGTGAAGATTGTACAGCGAGTACCATATAAATAATGTCGCCAAATCTTCAAGGCGAATACCACTGCACCCAGCTCCAGGTCGTGAGTGGTATAATTTCTCTCGTGAACCTTCAGTTGTCTTGAAGCATAAGCGATGACTTTTTGGCGTTGCATGAGCACGCAACCCAAGCCTTGTCGTGAGGCGTCGCAGTATACCACGAAGTCTTCAGTGCCTTTGGGTAACGATAGTATCGGCGCATCGCAGAGCTTGTTCTTAAGCAGCTGAAAGGCTTCTTCTTGTTTGTGACCCCAGTCGTATTTCCTGTCCTTCTGTGTAAGGGTCGTTAGCGGCTGAGAGGCATTTGGGCAAGTTGCCCCGGTATCCCCTTGCTGGTGCGTCGTTCATAGCTGCAAGAGATTTCGCCCCTTGAGGCGGGTTAGGGTCACGCTTCTTGTTGGAACCTTTGTTGTTACGAGTTGCTTGATTCAAGTTTGCATATTTCCTTTTCTTGTCGCCAGACGACTCAGCATGCGTCTCGGCATTTTCTGTTGGGTTCAGTGATAGCTTCTTCATCCGAACACAGTCTTTAGTAAGGCTGACAGCCAGAGTTACAGCCTCGGTGATTGTTTGTGGTTTGGCCGACGTCACCATGCCACGAAACTCTGAGGCCAGTCCCCAACTGTAGCGTTCAACACGCTTGAATTCGGGAGTCACCATGTAGGGAAGCACTCTGGACAGGTCGTGGAACCTTCGAGTATAACCATTAATGTCAGCACCTTCCATGGTCAAGTGCCAGAACTCCGTCTCCAGCCTTTGGAGTTCAGCACGAGAGCAGTACTTCTCTCTCATTCTTTCCTCCAGTTCCTCCCAAGTTAAGCCATAAGCGGCATCATCGCCCAAGGTTTGGACTTGTAGGTTCCACCAAGTCAGAGCTTCATCGACAAACAACCCAGTAGCAAAGGTGACTTGTTGATCCGCGGTACACTTGCTCATGCGGAAGGTAGCTTCAGTCTTCTCCGTCCAGCGCACAAATGCTACTGCACCTCCTGTGCCGTCATAGTTCATCGGCTTGCAGTCGAGGAACTGCTTGAAAGTGCAGCCTGGAATTGATTCAACCAATTCACATGTGAGCAATCGAAGAAATAATGAAACAAAGACCGTTCATAAATTTCCTCATGCTTAGCACAGTGTCTTAAGGTTACCTTGAGCTGCATTGCCTCCAGACGAATCTCCATTCCCATTACGCCTAGCGTTGCTTGGTCCTCCACTGTCTTGAGTTCGGTTCGCCTCGTACTGGGCGATAGCAGCGGAGATCCTTTCCTCCAGTAGAGCGTTCAGCTCATCAGCAGTTCTTGGCAGTGGGGGAGGAGGAGGTTGATCGTCATTGCGAGCATTCACAGCTTTCCTGGGTGCCATGTTCTGACAGAACATAACACAACAGGGTTAGGCTTTTGTTTGATATCGTCCTACTAGGCAGTAGTAGTATATATATATTCACAGGTATATATCACATAAGTGACATCAAACAATTATTACTCTAGCAGAGTACTTAGTAGGCTTGCACTGAGGGAATCCACACGTGACAAGACTTGTTGTGGTTTCTGTGCACTGAATTCCATAATTATGTATGCATCCATAATTACGTAACTCCTTGCACAGTCCGCACAGTTTGTTTCATCCTCGTGTCTCTTCCTTCAGGTAGGCCATTGCTTTCAGGTAAAGTCACATATACTTGTGACATTCTACTTCTAGTACATGCTAATTATCACACATAATTGCAAGTAGTTTCTAGTCAACGACAAGTGCTACTCAAGTGCACTCTAAGTCTCGTAGTGTCTTTTCTAGACTCATGTAGACAGTTTCAGGCAGTGGATGTCGCGGGACGTTTTTATGCAATGAAAACTCTTTGAAAATTGTTTTCGTGAAAGGATCCTAGAGATTGTAGACTAGACTCGAGAAGGAATCCTGGTTCACTACAATCGCAGCTCTGATACCAATCTGTCACACCCCTTTCTGCGGCGGAAGCACGAGGTGTGATCATGAAAGGTTTTCATTGCATACGAAGAGTAAACATACTACATGCTCAAAAATACCTTCAAATATTACATTACTGAAAACATATGTCAAGTGTTTATAACACGAGATAACATATTGTCTTAAAAGTCACAACTTTATTTAAAGATAAGCAAAGCGACATCCACGAGCATGAGTAAGACCACGCGCACATCCAATCTAGTTACCTGAAATACATGTGAGTTTTGGAAAAACGTCAACATAAAGTTGGTGTGAATTCATGCAGTTTTTGTATTTCACGTTTGTATACTTTGTATGAAAACATAATTTGTCTTTTGTATAAATCAAGTCTTTTGTGTACACCACGTACTCATGTATAAGTCAAATATTTCTGTATGTATCAAGTGTTAATGGGTTGCAAAGCCATTAACATGTGACACGACATAGGAAGTCACCAAACCATAGGCATTTTTCTGTAGTCGATTTACGACTGAGACACAAAAACACTGCTTGGTAAAAGAGTGGCCAAGAGTGGGGCTGCCCGGAACCCATTAGATCTAACCTTTTGTTCTGCGGTCTAAGTATGTACACGATTAATGGTGCTTATGATACCCTATTCGTGACACGATTTCTCGTATCATTCTTGTATCCATCATACCATTTGTAAACATTGTAATAGTTGTAACATGTATTTCACCCCCGAAGGTATAAAACTGAAAACAGTTAAAAGAAAAGGGGGAGCATGAACTCACAACTTTGCGTTCCTGTGCGTCGTAAACTTCACCGGATTTTCTTAATTAACGTCGTAACCTATACGCGTTTTCTTAATGTTAGTCACTAGACTTGTATCGCACAAGTACAGTCACTCTCTTTTGTATTTGTATTGTTGTGTTAAAAATATTTCATACTTTTAACTACGTATCTTACTTATATTATTTCCTCTAAAATAAATATAAGTCTTTTGTGTTTTGCACTTCGCACCCGAATTATGTATCTTGTATTTTGTATGTGTATTTTTATGTTTATACTTCTCACGAGTATTTAGTGTATTTTTAAGTCTTAATACGCTAGCACGTATAACACATACTATATACACTTAGCACATAAGTTGGTGATAAAATAATATATATATTTTTCTCAAAAATATATACATACTTAATATCCATCTTTATTTTTGAAGAAGTCCTCATTTCTTATCACCAAAAATTAGGGAAACCTTGGTAATACTTTTAAGGGAAAATGTCATAGAAATGTAACCAAGTTTGCTCACTGTTCCAATTAAGTCATCTAAACTTTTTTTGTCTTTTTAAAATAACTAAACTTTAATTTAGCGTTCTAATAGTGTGTAATTACCAGGTCACCAGGTTATATTTTTTTTATCTTATTTTATATTTTTTTAATGATTATGCGGGACGTTGATTTATTTTATATTTTCTTTTAATGCTATGTTTACATCCAAATTTAACCCAAATAAAAAATATCACAAACTGATGCGACTATATTTCACGAACCTGTTAATATCCACCATTGTTAGAAAAGCAAGAAACCAATGGAAACATTATTCAACAAAGTTATCAAAACAAAACCACAAGATTTAACTTTTAAAACTTTAAATCGAGTAATGGAAAATTGCATATGGAGTTCAATTAGGGTTTTATCTTTTATGCTATCAGTGGTAGGTGAAGGACAATTGATTATGAAACTACTTTGTTTTGTCTTCAATTGGGTTGATAAAACAGGGGATCTAGATATGGTTCGAAGTGAGGATCTGGAGATGGTTCAAAGTGAGCATTGATTGAATGAGAAGAGAAATGTGGGTTCATGGTGACAGTTGGAGATATGAGAAGTTATTCGAAAAAAAAGGGAGATTGGTGTTTGACAGTGCGAGTGAAGAAGACGGAGATATAGTAGGGTGTTTGGTGTGTTGTGAGGCATTCATTTTACCATTATTTAATTAAAAAGTCCTATGTAATTGTATATTTTTTTCATTTCATATTAAAGTTTAAAAGAATTCAATGAAACCTGATAAATCATCATTAGTAACCTGGTAACCTGATAATTACATGATATTAGAACAACAAATGAAACTTCAATAACTTTAAAGAGACAAAAAAAGTTTCAGTGACTTAATTAGAACAATTCTCAAACTTAGTTACATTTCTACGAAGTTACCCCTACTTTTAAACACATTTTTAGGGAATAAGTTTCTCAAAAACTTATATTTTTTTCTAAGTGTCAACATTTATAAAAATTTTGACAGAGTTTCCCCTAAAAATGGAGGTTTCCCATGTTTTCAAAACATGTGTTTATTTTCTTTTAAATCGTCAACAATCTCCTCATTCAATAATAAACAATATGCAACTAGTTAAAATAGATATAATCGCAGAAATACATGAACTTGTGGTTTTTCCAAAATAGGTAGTATTCTTCCATTATTTTTAGTGGATCTTTGTATCGATCAACTTTGTTTCTTGAAAGTCTCGCTTTTAAAGAAGTTACATCTTTACAACTTCCGGTCAACATTTACAAAAATAGTTATTTTGTCGAAACTTTGTGTTACACAAGTGTTTACATACTCGTGTGTTTGCTAAAATCATTCTTTTTCATGTAAGACTCGGCTTTAGAAAATATGATTTCTTGGACACTTGGTCCTTTGAAAGTACCGCTTGTAGATCCGTAGATCTACTAGTTTTAAACACTATTTCACAAGTTAAATCGCTTTTACCCAAGTTCATGATTCGTGTGTGGTAGAGTTTCATCCTTTAACCCTTGTTACTTCCAAAACAAACTTTTGTCATAATCCAAGATCATGACTAAACCGGGTTAAATGATGATCCGAGCTACCACAACATAGATCGGGTCCAAATAATCACACAAATCAAATACTACATGATTTACACAACATATGTGCTTTTAACCACCATTTTTAGTGCTTTTAGTAGACTTTTAAGCTTCAACTTGTATGTTTACGAGTTTTAATCGTTACAAATCATATTACCCACTTTAAAATAGTTCAAGAAGATGATTTAAGCAACATACCACTAGCTCGAGGCTAGGGAAGAATCTAGACGCAAATAGGGTGGATAAAAGCAAGATAAAGAGGTCCTTCGCCTTCCGTTTGCTCCAAGGCTCCTTATATGCGATCCTTGATACTAGAATGATCTTGGAATGTGATGATGGAAGCCGAAAATATGATGGATGGATATAGGGGGGTTCGGCCGAAGCCTTTGAGAGAGAGAGGAGGGTGTGTGTGAGTTGAGAAATGTGATGAATGATCTCATGTGTTTAAGCTTATACTTATAGGCAAATCATATGGTAATTATCCAATGGATCATGTGTCTAGTAGATATTGAGCATTAGGATTATAAAAATAATTTAGAGGACAAGGTATGTCCCCCTCTAGTTGGGGACGGTTAGTGAAGGGGGGGGGGGTCCTAGTCCGATTCCAACCATTAGTTAGGTCATTTAGTTAGGTTAAGTAAGTTAGTTAAGTGCTTAACCTGGTTAGTAGTGCATAGTGTGTTATGACGGGTGTTAGAGTATTCAGGGACCCTAACTGGCTCAGAAAAAGATAAATAATGAAAATAACAATATTTTCATGTTTCGGGTAAAGTCCGGTTGTTCGGTTACATACCGATTCGTTAAAGTGCTAAATTGCATCTTTTAGTGTTTAATAAGTATCTTTTTGTAACACTATCGATTCCCAACAGTTAGGGAAATATTCTGGATAATAAAACGACATTTCTGCATAATATTCAGATGTCTAAATGCTGAATTATTGCTGAATTGTATAAATTCTGCACTTAAAGTGCGTTTCGGGTGCTTTTTAGTGCTAAATTTTGCTTTCGCAATGCATATATATTATACCCTTGTAGGTACTCTTGGGTTTTCATGCATTCTTGTTGTCGGACCTACACCTAGGCTCCAATTTTATTGTCTGACTGCTTTCTGCAGTTCTGTTGACACAGTGTGTCTTACCGGTGAGTTTACTAGTATTTTTGACGCAACGCTCTCGTTTATGCATAAAGCAATATTTTGTAGTATACAACGTGCATGAATTCACTTGTTTAGTATGTAATCAGATATTGCTGACAATTAAGCACATAATTGCAGTCATTAAGCAATAATTAATGTGTACGGAAATTACCGGTTTGGGCCAGTTGTCACAATAAAAGCTGCGTCGTTCGAAGCTCTGTATGGCCGCAAATGCCGATCGCCCTTATGTTGGGCAGATGCCGGAGATAAACGTATGGTTGGTCTTGAACTTGTACAAGAGACAACCGACAAGATTGCGCAGATCCGAGAGCGGATTAAGGCGGCTCGAGATCGACAAAAGAGCTACGTTGATCCGAATAGAAAATCAGTAGAATTCAAGGTGGGAGACAAAGTGTTGTTAAAAGTCTCACCATGGAAGGGCGTAGTCAGGTTTGGAAAGCGTGGAAAGCTGAATCCACGATACATCGGACCTTTCAGAATTTTGAAGAGAATTGGTACCGTGGCATACAAGTTGGAGTTACCGGAAGAACTTAATGGAGTACATGATACGTTTCATGTATCCAACCTGAAGAAGAGTCCAACACAAGAAAACGTGATCATCCCGATGGATGAAGTGCATATTGATGAAGCCCTCCGATTTATAGAGCAACCCGTTGAGGTTACCGACTGGAAAGTCAACAAGACCAGGATGAGTAGTGTGAAGCTTGTCAAAGTACGTTGGAGCTCTAAGCACGGACCCGAGTACACATTGGAACGTGAAGACCAGTTCAAGAAAAAGTATCCCCACCTATTCAAGAAGACTCCAGCGAGAGTGAGTTCAGCCTGAATTTCGGGATGAAATTCTTTTAACGGGGGGAGACTGTGACAACTGGCACAAACCGGTAATTTCCGTACACTTTAATCATTATTTAATGATTGCAATTATGTGCTTAATTGTCAGCAATGTCTGAACACATGATTAAACAAGTGAATTCATGAACGTTGTATACTACAAAATATTGCTTTATGCATAAACAAGAGCGTTGCGTCAAAAATAATAGTAAACTCACCGGTAAGACACACTGTGTCAACAGAACTGCAGAAAGCAGTCAGACATTATAATTGAGGCCTAGGTGTAGGTCTGACGACAAAAGTACATTAAAACCCAAGAGTACATGTAAGGGTTTAATTTTTAGACCTTGCGAAAGCAAAAATAAGCACTAAAAAGCACCCGAAACGCACTTTAAGTGCAGAATTTTATACAATTCAGCTCTAATCAGCATTTAGACATATAAATATTATGCAGAAATTTCATTTTAGTATCCAGAATACTTCCCTAAGTGTCGGGAATTGAAGGTGGTACAAAAAGGTACTTAAAAGACACTAAAAAGTGTAATTTAGCACTTTAACGAATCGGTATCTAACCGAACAACCGGACAATACCCGGAACACCAAAATAATGCTAGAAGCATTGTTTTTATTTTTCTAAGCTAGTTAGGGTCCCCGAACACCCTAACACACTATATAAAACACCATACACTTAAACACTAAGCACAATACTTAAAAGCCTAACTAGATTACCTAACTAAACATTGAAATGAAACTAATACCCCCCCCCCCCCCAATCTTGGACGGTTGGATAAGGGATCCCAAGGGGGATTTCTTTCCAATATAATAATAGATATGCTTGAAGATTTAGGGACACATAACACAAAGGATATTAGAAAGTTGGAGGATCTTTATTTAAACCATTAGACTACCATCATTCTTATTATCACAACTCATCACACACACACACCTCTCCTCCTCTCCACACCTTCGGCCGAGAACCACCAAGGCACCACCACCACTTCCAATCCAAGTTCATCCATTCCAAGTCCACTTGAAGGTGTAAGAAGGCGATTCACGAGGCGCGGTGCGTTCGGAAGTTGAAGAACCTCAACCGTTTGCTTTTATCCACCTCATTTGTCCTCTTGAACTTCCCTGGCCTTGTGCTAGTAGTAAGTGCTTCAAATCTTCATCTTAATCTTGTTTAGAGTGGTTAATAAGTAATTTAATGGTTAAAAATCAAACACACACAAGATCAAAACTAAAAGTCTTGAACATAAGATGAATAAGGTGGATAAAGGAAAGATGTGTGTGTAAATCTTGTAGATCTTATATAGTTGTTATTATTTGATGTTGTTTGTTGCTAAAAGTGGGGTGGATCATCATCTACGCATACTAGATCATGTTCAAGAACATGAACTAGTAGTATGTTAAGTGTTAGAAATATAAAAGATGATGAAATCATCCACCATGAACTTGGAACTTGTGTAAACATAATTTTCCTTGTAAAATAAGACTCTAAGCATGTAGATCTAAAGATCTACAAGTGGTTTTTCGGAAGAACCAAGCAAAAATATTAGTTTTGTTAAAACCCGGATCTTATCCGAACTAAAAGCATTTTTAGTAAATAAACAAGTGTGTAGACACATGTGTCACAAGAAAATTTAACAAAGAAATATTTTTGTGAATCTCGACTAGAAATTGTGAAACTTCATATTCTTTAAAAATAAAGTTTTTAAGAAACTAAAATTATTTTTAAAGATAACAAGACTTACTAAATGTGCTAGTAAGTTACTACACATTTTTGTAAATATTCAAGTTCATGAAATGGAGGAATTAGTGATTATTGTTGATGATTATTGTTGAAAATTGTAGTTGATGATTGTTGACAATTTAAAAGAAAATAAACACATGTTTTGAAAACATGGGAAACCTCCATTTTTAGGGGAAACTCTGTCAAAATTTTTATAAATTTTGACACTTAGAAAAATATAAGTTTTTGAGAAACTTATTCCCTAAAAATGTATTTAAGGGTATTACCAAGGTTTCCCTAATTTTTGGTGATAAGAAATGAGGATTTCTTCAAGAATAAAAATGGATATAAGTATGTATATTTTTGAGAGAAAAATATATATTATTTTATCACCAACTTTTGTGCTAAGTGTATAAAGTATGTGTTATACGTGCTAGTGTATTAAGACTTAAAAATACACTAAATACTCATGAGGAGTATAAACATAGAAATACACATACAACGTACAAGATACATAATTCGAGTGCACAAATACAAAAAGCTTATATTTATTTTTGAGAAAATAATATAAGTAAGATACGTAGTTAAAAATATAGAATATTTTTAACACAAGAATATATACAAAAGAGAGTGACTGTACTTGTGCGATACAAGTCTAGTGACTAACGATAAGAAAAACGCGTATAGGTTACGACGTTAATTAAGCAAATCCGGTGAAGTTTACGACGCACAGGAACGCAAAGTTGTGAGTTCATGCTCCCCCTTTTCTCTTTAACTGTTTTCAGTTTTTATAACTTCGGGGGTGAAATACATGTACAAAAGTACAATATTTATAATTGGTATGATATAAATACAAGAAGTACACTTGGTGAGAACGAGAACCAAGTGTGACAAAATATAAGATAATAAGAAACGCACTTGGTGAGGACGAGAACCAAGTTGGATGCGTTATGAGAAATGATAAAAAGAAACGCGCTTGGTGAGGACGAGAACCAAGTTGGATGCGTTATGAGAAATGATAAAAAGAAACGTGCTTGGTGAGGACGAGAACCAAGTAGGATGCGTTATGAGAAATAGTGTCACGAATAGGGTACAGAAGCACCATTAATCGTGTACATACTTAGACCGCAGAACAAAAGGTTAGATCTAACGGGTGCCTGGCAGCCACACTCTCGGTGAGGGCGAGAATCGAGTAGTGCTTTTGTGTCTCAGAATATACCAATTAAATGCCTTAGGTTTGGTGACTTCCTATGTCGTGTCACATGTTAATGGCTTTGCAACCCATTAACAATCCTGATATTTACAGAAATACTGTATTTATATAAAATTCATACCATACTAGAATTGATATATAACTTGAAGTACGTGGGGTACTCAAGAAAGTTGATATATAACTTGAAGTACGTGGGGTACTCAAGAAGATTGATATATAACTTGAAGTACGTGGAGTACTCAAGAAAAACTTGATTTATTCACAACTATGTTTTTATACAAAGTATACAAACGTGAAATACAAAACTGCATAAATTCACACCAACATTATGTTGACGTTTTTCCAAAACTCACATGTATTTCAGGTAACTAGGATGGATGTGCACGCGGTCTTGCTTATGCTCGTGGATGTCGCTTGTGTTTAACTTTAAATAAAGTTGTAAACTTTTAAGACAATGTTTTAAGCTGTCTAGCGATGTAAACGCTAAACTTATGTTTTCAAATCATGGTATTTGATGTTATTTTACGAGCATGTAGCATGTTTACTCTTCGTATGCAATGAGAACCTTTCATGATCACACCTCGTGCTTCCGCCGCAGAAAGGGGTGTGACATTATGTGAGTACATAGTCCCCTCTTTTAGTGCTTTCAAATATTTTGGGGTGAAACACATGTGCCTACTTGTTACTTTCGTGCTTTTCGTACTTTCATGACATATACTTGCTATGTTCATTAGTACGCATATAGTACATGATTTCCATTATGCTTTGCTATGTATGTTGACTGAGCATGCTAGCACATTGATTTCATAAACATTTTTGTTGCATATGTTTACTCAGCATATGGACACATTGATTTACATTACATTTCTGCTATGTATGTTTACTGAGAATGCTAGCACATTGATTTACATGACATTTCTGCTTCGTATGTTTACTTAGCATACTTAGCACATTGTTTTCATATAACATGCTTACATTTAGTATGACATTTGGTTTGTATAACGAAACTAAAATACGTTCATTAATATTGATCACGCCGCTCGGTAGTATGTAGAGGTACCATAGGACTTGACAACTCCCATTCCTGGAATCGTAGGTTTGTTTGGACGTAAGGAATGACAGAATCCGAAAACATTTTAATAAACCTTTGATTTATTTAAGGGTTTGTTTTACAGTCTCAAGGCTTGAATGTATCCGTTTAACATTACCACATAAATGTTTATATCAGTAAAGCATTGATTTTCTAAAACATAACTTTTGACTTAAACTATGATTTATTTCAATTACATTGTTTTGTACATTTTCCTATGGGGTTGAGTAATACTTTTATTCACCATACATCACATTTGATTACACATTATCATTATACATATGGTTTGAGTAGATACTTTTTTACTTGCCATACATAACATTTGATTATACAAGACATGATTTACATTTGACATTAGACTCTGTTTACACATAAACATTTTGACATTGGTTTAAATAAGACATTTTGGTGGTTATTGATAAATGATTTACGTAACAAGACGTGTGTAATATGATAAAAGCATGGTGGATACGCCGCTGGTACTTCCTATATATAAGTGCTTTTATGGTATTACATATCGTAGCGTTATCTAAATCATTTCAACAAAGACATGATACATTTTACACAAACGACAAATTTTCATAAAATATTGGTTTACAAATAACATATTGTATACAAATTCATTTTACTTGGTTATTCAGTTAACCATACACTTTTCTTTAATATCATTTGAATTTCATACCGATTTTCGTATGATTTATAAATGAAAACTTTTTACAAGATTCATGACTAACTTTTTGTTAAACATTTCTTTTAACTTACAAGTCATGAATCCTGGTTCAACAAAACCCTATGTATCTCACAGGCATTTTTATGCTGACGTACCTATTTTCACATGTGTTTTCAGGAGCTGATGCATAGGGTTGATCGTGACACACTTAGGCGGACTCGGGCCTTAGTGACAATAAAAGATGCAAGCCTAGTTTAACTTATGTTATGTTTCCTTTTGTTTTAAGACAATGTAATCACTTTTATATAAATAAAACGAAACTTTAAATACCATGGTTGTGAAACAATAATTTTGTTGCTCCATTCCTCGACGTTTCCGCCGCGGTTTGTTGTTTTACCGGTCGGTGTGACAGAAGAGTTGGTATCAGAGCCAATGGTTATAGGGAATTAGGTTATTTGTAATGCTTTGACCTAGACTATAACTTTTCTAGGACCCTAACACAAGTTATCTTGTGTTTAGATCTTAAAAATTTACCGTCGCCTATCTTTAGGTGATTACCAAAACTTTAGATCTTAAAACATTACCGTCGCCTATCTTTAGGTGATTACCAAAATAAGAACACAATTTTCCAAAACATTTTTAAAAATCAATCATCTATTCTTAGATGATTTGTTATAAGGCTTTGAACCCTCTAAGTTTTTGAAATCTCGTCAAAGTTTGGGTCTAAATAATTTGAACACGTGCAATCTGGAAGGGTGGATGCATGTATCTCGAGTTTTCTGTCTAGGCTAGAGTGTTCGTACAAATCCACATAATCGGACCAGTCACTCTTACCTGGGAACTCTTGGGGTGAGTGTCCACTTATAGGCTAAAGCATGTCTTCGCGATACATTATTGTGACCCATTTACTTTGATTTGTCACTGTGTGTCGTTTGTTTACTTTGTGGTAACGAACGAATGACCACCATCCTTGCTTTTTGTCGATATTTGTAACATTCTATTCTTATACAATGCCATCTCACTCGTTTTCTCTCATGTTTTCCTCTTTTAGAAATGCCTCCTCGACAAGATGCTCAGCCACCAAACGCCGAACTGGCGGCTTTCATTGGACAGCAAATGGCTGCTGCACTCCCAAATCTCATCGCTCAAATCAACCAAGCCAACAATAACATCAATGCACCTGCTCCGTGCAACTTCAAACAGTTTAATTCGGTTAAACCGCTCAAGTTTAGTGGTTCTGAAGGAGAAACTGGGCTCCTGCAGTGGTTCGAGAGCATTGAGAGTACTTTTCATCATGTTCGGTGTCCTGATAATCGCAAAGTTAAGTTTGCATCTAGCGTGTTTCAAAAGAGGGCTCTTACTTGGTGGAATGGGTTAATGAGAGATCATGGTGCTAAGATTGGTTTGGGTCAAACCTGGCAAGAGCTTAGGGCTCTTATGAAGAGGGAATTCTGCTCTCGTCATGAACAAAGGGCATTAGAAAGGGAATTTGATGATGTGAAACAGGACAGTGGTGAACACCGGGCTTATAATAACAGATATGAGGAACTGAGTTTGTTATGTCCCACAATGGTTACCCCACTTGATAAGGCTATCGAGAGGTATATCGATGGTCTGCCTGACCGTGTACAAGATATCGTTACTGGTAGCAACCCTACCACCGTTCGTCAGGCCATCAAGTTGGCTGCGACCTTTACCGAGTCGCAAATCAGAAAGGGGAAACTTCACAGGAAGGGAGACAAGAAATCGTCCGAAAAACTGAGAAACAAATGGGTAAGAAATCTGAGTCTTCAAGAAGGTCTAGGAAGTGCAAGGCTTCCAAGAACTTTGCTGTTACAGCGCAGGCAAACCAAGCTGCTCCAAATCAGCCCGCGCAACCACCTGCCAAGAAACCGTACATTGGCAATGCACCTTTGTGCAACAGGTGTAACAGCCACATCAACTGAACTTCAGTGTCATTATTGTACCAACTGTGGGAGATCTGGTCATCTTGCCGCCACATGTCGTCTTCCCCCAAACCAGAATCAAGCAGCCCATAACCCTGCTCAGCAACCTGCCCAACAACATGCTCAACAACCAGCACAGGCTGCACGACCTCACTATCCTCCTGGATCTTGCTACAATTGTGGGGATCTGGCCCACTATAGAAATCAGTGTCCGAGGTTAGCTAATGCGAATCAGGCGCAGGCTCGTGGTCGAGTCATTAATATGAATGCTAACGAGGCGCGAGCAGACAACGAGGTGGTCAATGGTACGTTCTTTGTTAACAATCAGCCTGCATCTGTTCTTTTTTATTCGGGTGCCGATAAGAGTTTTGTGTCATTATCTTTTGAACCATTGCTTTGCATGACTAGAACAAAACTAGGAAAGCCTTTGACAGTAGAAGTTGCTAGTGGTGAACCCGTTGTACTCGATTCTATTCTTCGAAATCGACAGTTGAACCTCAATAACCATCTTTTTCCTATCGACCTCACACTAGTGCAACTTGGAAGCTTTGATGTTATAGTAGGGATGGATTGGTTAGCCAAGTTCCATGCAGAAGTGATTTTCTTTGAGAAAATTGCCCGTATTCCGCTTTCGACTGGTGAGATCTTAGAGGTTCATGGTGAGAAACCTCCTAACAGTCTTAAACTCATGACATGTACTCAAGCTCAGAAGTACCTGCGAAAGAACTATGTGGCCTTCTTGGCACATGTCGTGGAGGAGAAAGGTAAAGGTAAGTCTATTCAAGATATCCCTATTGTTCGGGATTATCCTGAAGTGTTTCCTGAAGAATTACCTACTTTACCCCCAGCACGTCAAGTTGAGTTCCGTATTGATCTTATTCCTAGTGCTAATCCTATGGCTAAATCTCCGTATCGTCTTGAACCGTCTGAGATGCAGGAATTATCTAAGCAACTTCAGGATCTTTCTGACAAAGGTTTTATACGTCCGAGCTTTTCACCTTGGGGTACTCCCATTCTTTTTGTTAAGAAGAAATATGGATCCTTCAGAATGTGCATCGATTATCGTGAGCTTAACAAGCATACCTTCAAAAATCGATATCCTCTACCTCGCATTGATGATCTCTTTGATTAGTTACAGGGTGCTACTTGTTTTTCAAAGATTGATCTACGTTCTGGGTATCATCAGCTTCGAGTGCTTGAAGAAGATATTCCCAAGACTGCATTCCACACAAGATACGTTCTGGGTTCACTGTTATGCCATTCAGTTTGACTAATGCTCCTGCTGTTTTCATGGACTTGATGAATAGGGTTTGTAAGCCTTATCTGGACAAGTTCATCATCGTTTTCATTGATGACATTCTGATCTATTCTAAGACACGAGCTGATCACGAACAACATCTCCGTCTTACCTTGGAACTCCTGAAGAAAGAACAACTTTTCGCCAAGTTCTCCAACTGTGAATTTTGGCTTAAGGAAGTTCAATTTTGGGGCACATTGTTAACGAACAAGGTATTCATGTAGATCCCGCCAAGATCAGTGCGATTAAGGATTTGGATGCACCTACTACTCCAACTGAGGTTCGTTCATTTCTTTGTCTCGCGGGGTATTACCGCTGCTTCATCAAACACTTCTCCAAGATTGCAGTTCCTCTCACTGCATTAACTCAAAAGAATAAAACTTTTGAATGGGGATCCAAATAAGAAGAAGCTTTTCAGACCTTGAAACATAAACTTTGTGATGCACCTATTCTATTTTTACCTGAGGGCAACGACGATTTTGTAGTATATTGTGATGCATCCAACTTGGGTCTTGGCTGTGTTCTTATGCAAAGGAACAAGGTCATAGCCTACGCATCAAGACAGTTGAAGGTTCACGAGAAGAACTACACGACTCATGATCTTGAGTTAGGTGCAGTAGTTTTTGCTCTCAAAATCTGGAGACACTACTTGTACGGTACGAAAGGTGTGGTTTTCACTGACCACAAAAGTCTTCGGCATATTTTCAATCAGAAAGAACTCAACATGAGGCAACGACGTTGGGTTGAACTTCTAAACGACTATGATTGCGAAATTCGCTACCATCCTACTAAGGCGAATGTCGTGGCTGATGCATTGAGTCGTAAAGAGCGTGTCAACCTTCATTGTGTCCAAGTTCGATCTGATATTCAAACCCACATTTCTCAGGCTCAACATACTTGTATTACACAAGACTTGATGGGTAAGGAATTACCATATCACATTAAGCCTGGTCTTGAACTGAAGGACAATGGATTGACTTATTTCATGGACCGTTTGTGGATCCCAAGTCAAGACAATATTCGCACCTTTCTAATGGATGAAGCTCATAAGTCTCGTTATACTATTCACCCTGGTGCAGATAAAATGTATAAGGATCTTTGAACCCAGTTTTGGTGGCCCGGTATGAAGAAAGACATTGCCTTATACGTATCTAAATGCCTTACTTGTCTTAAGGTTAAGGCTAAACATCAACATCCCTCTGGATTATTAGAGCAACCAGAGATACCGGTTTAGAAATGGGAAAACATTTATATGGATCTTATTACCTAACTTCCGCGCACTAAGAGAGGTCATGGTGCCATTTGGGTAGTTGTTGATCGTCTTACCAAATCAACGCATTTCTTGTTGATCTGTGAGGATCTATCTGCCGACAAGCTTGCTAAATGTCGATGAGATTGTATCCCATCATGGCGTTCCTTTGAACATTATTTCTGACAGAGATGCTCGATTCTCGTCTCGTTTTTGGAGAACCATGCAATCTGCTATGGGAACCCAACTTAATTTGAGCACAGCTTACCATCCGCAATCAGATGGTCAATCTGAGAGAACAATCCAGACTCTGGAGGATATGCTTAGAGCTTGTGTGATCAATTTTGGTGGTAGTTGGGATCTGTATCTTCCGTTGATTGAATTCTCCTACAACAATAGTTATCACTCCAGCATCAACATGGCTCCTTTTGAGGCTTTATACGGTCGAAAATGTCGTTCACCAGTCTGCTGGAATGAGATCGGTGAAGCTCAGCTTACTGGACCTGAGCTCATTCTAGAGACTACAGATAAAATCAAGAAAATTCGCGAAAACCATTAGACAGCTAGAAGCCGTCAAAAGAGTTACGCGGATAGACGATGCAAGCCTTTGGAATTTCAAGTAGGTGATCGCGTCTTACTTAAGGTTTCACCTTGGAAAGGTGTGATTAGATTTGGAAAGACAGGAAAACTTGCACCTAGATATGTTGGACCATTCAAGATCGTTGAAAGAATCAGAAAAGTGGCCTACAGATTAGAGTTACCTCCTGAACTCGGAAATGTTCATCCAACCTTCCACATGTCTAATCTCAAAAAGTGTTTGGCTAATGAGAACCTCCACATACCGCTTGTGTCACACCCCGACCACGTAAAACAACGAAACGTGGGGGAAACGTCGGGGAGTGTTGTAACAGAATTAATGTTTCACAACCATGGAAATTAAAGTTTCGTTTTATTCAGCAAACAAGCTAGTTACATTGTCTTTAAACAAGAAATAAAGAGTACATAACATAAATTAACTAGTTCTTGTCTCGTTTTAAGTCACTAAGGCATAGGCGGCCTAAGTATGTCTCGATAAGTCCTATGCATCAACTCCTGAAAACACATGTGAAAATAGGTACGTCAGCATAAAAATGCCTGTGAGATACATAGGTTTTGTAAAAATAGGTTTCATGACTTGTAAGTTTAGAAAGAGTTGTTTAATAAAGTTTAGTCATGAACCTTGTAAATTGATTTGTTTTGTAAATCATTTGAAAAACAATAAGTTCAGATGATATGTATAAATAAGAGAATAATGTATGGTTAAATAAATAACCATGTAAAATGAGTTTGTATAAGATAAGTTGTTTGTAAAACAATGTCTTGTGAAAAGTATGTTATTTGTATAAAATGTTACATGTCTTAAATTGAAATGATTCAAATAACGCAACGATATGTAATACCATACAAACACTTATATATAGGAAGTACCAGCGGCGTATCCACCATGCTTGTATCATATTACACACGCCTCGTTACTTAAATCACTTACTCAAACCAAACAACCAACGTAAAATATTTATGTATAATCAAATGTCAAAATGTTTGTGTGAAAACCATGTCAAATGTCTATGTCTAATGTAAATCATGAATTGTGTATATCAATATCAAAATGTAAGCATGTGATGAATAACAAATGTACTAAGTATGCAACAAAGGACATACATAGCATAAAATGTAATGTAAAACAATGTACTAAGTATGCACACAATGGGCATACATAGCATAAAATGTAATGTAAAACAATGTACTAAGTACGCACACAATGGGCATACATAGCATAAAATGTAATGTGAAACAATGTACTAAGTATGCACACAATGGGCATACATAGCATAAAATGTAATGTGAAACAATGTACTAAGTATGCACACAATGGGCATACAAGCATAAAATGTAATGTGAAACAATGTACTAAGTATGCACACAATGGGCATACATAGCATAAAATGTAATGTAAAACAATGTACTAAGTACGCACACAATGGGCATACACAGCATAAAATGTAATGTGAAACAATGTACTAAGTATGCACACAATGGGCATACATAGCATAAAATGTAATGTAAAACAATGTACTAAGTACGCACACAATGGGCATACATAGCATAAAATGTAATGTAAAACAATGTACTAAGTACGCACACAATGGGCATACATAGCATAAAATGTAATGTAAAACAATGTACTAAGTATGCACACAATGGGCATACATAGCATAAAATGTAATGTAAAACAATGTACTAAGTACGCACACAATGGGCATACATAGCATAAAATGTAATGTAAAACAATGTACTAAGTATGCACACAATGGGCATACATAGCATGAAACACAATGAAATCATGTACTATAAATGTACTAATGAACATAGCATGTATATGATGTGAAAACAGGAAAGCATGAAAGTAACAAGTAGGCACATGTGTTTCACCCCAAAACGTTTGGAAAACAGTAAAAGAGGGGTCTGTGTACTCACTTGAGATTGCTTAGTAGTCCTTGAGTAACACAACCAAACAATGCTAGAGATCACAGATATCAAACGACACCTAATATAGGTTACTATGTTAATATACCGCACCTAAATCGGAGGATTTGATAGAATGAGGGTTCGTAAACCAAACGAGTATGGGAACTCATGTAGTATGGTTTAACAAAGCCCACATACTAAAATGAAACCTAACCTAAGTGCTTACGACCCGTTTAGGTAGCTTATGCTACTTTAATGCGTCGTTCGCGTAAAACGCGTTTGGAACGCCTAACTAGCCCTATGATAAGTAAAATATGCCTTAACAGGTCTAATATTGCTGCCAAATCAGTTTAGATACCAAAAGTTATGTTACATATGCTTAAAATGAATTTTGGCGTAAAAAGGGGTATTTTGGTAATTTACCTAAGGCATATAAACTACCTATCATACAACTAACTAAACGATGTGACCATAAGGTATAACCTCGGAAGGTTATTCCCTATACAACTATGGTCACCTAATGTGTTTGGTCGGATCCTAATGATCGACCAAACGGGTCGGGTTCGAAAGTATAAGCGATTGTTTAGATCGCTTACCTTACGACCCTATATAAGCACTAAACTAAAAGTGACGAGCTAAGCATGTTAAAACATGCTTAACTAAGTTTAGAAAACAGGTTTGGTATCAAAACAAACGGTTTTGATACCTAAGAGTAGTTTGGTTAGAAAATACGCAAGAATGCGCATTTTGGCTGAAACTACGACTCGTCACTGGGCCTAGATAACGTGGTAATCGGTAGGTATAGTTGCTAGGGACTATAACCATCATGATTACGCTCACGGTATGAAGTTCAAATGAACTTCGCATTGACCATAAACTGGTCAATGCAGAAAGTCAAACAATGTTTGACTTTAACGCTAAAACGAATAAAAGAACGAAGGAACACTTAGAGCACTTAGATCTGATTTTGTGAGGAAGAAGTTAAACATAAAGTGGGTATTTATAGGAAATGGACCACCGTTAGGATCGTTCTTCGAATAACGTGATCGAATCTCATCCGTACATGTGTTGGAATGTTATGGTAACTCATTTTGCCCCCACCATCAGAGATTAACATGTGGCATTGGCCTTTGGAGTGTTTAAAAGCCGTTAATCAGCAGCCAAAATGATTTTCTGCATCTGACCCCTGCTTGCGTACCATAAGACTTAGAACCTTGCGGTGCGCAAGGACCTTGCAGGTCGGATACTGTCAAAAATGGCAGAACAGGCCCCTGAAGCTCCAAACTTGCTATTTGATGCACTTTTGACACGTTTAAGCCCCGTTAACCCCATTTCAAAGCTCTAAAATGAAGTTAAAGTATAGGGAACTTAAAATGTGCTAAAAAAATATCTCGGGTGTCGGTTCGTTTGGCCGTACGATCGCGATGTTCGCTTAATTACGACGGAATGCGCATAAGCGCGAAAAACGATCCAAATTGCGTAACAAATGTATTTTTCTTATGCCAAACACTAACATAAAATATTTTAGTGCTTACATAAATTTTTGGATGTCCGGATGTATTCAGAACGTAAGTTATGCGCGAAAGTGCAAACTTGTGCACTTTTTGACGCTTTTAGTCCCTGAATGACCCAAAAGTTTATTTTAGCACACCGAACCCCTCAAAGCCTATTTCTAAGCTATGTAAAGGATATTTATGGTATATTTAACTTATGGCCATGATCCGGAATGTCTGTTACAGTTCAAATTGGCATACCTTCGTAGTTTGTCAACTTTAGTCCCTGTAAGCGATTTAACTCGATTTTGCCATACCAAAGCCTTCAAAACTTATTTCTAAGTTATGTAAAGGTTATTTAAGGTATGTTAAGCCTATTTCACTATTCTGGAGTGTTCGTTGCATTAAACTGGTTATATTTACGCATTAGTGCGCGTATAACCTTCCAGAAAGTGATTTAAAGCTTGAAATCGAACAAAATTTGATATGTGCAAATGATATGTGACAACTCGAGTTTCCAAGATTCCATCTTCGTATAAATTTCGTGTTAAGTATTTAAGTTGTTTGTTTACATGACTAGGTGGTTTCGCAACACTTACATTTGTAAAACGTTAAATCGTATTGTGATTGATATTTTATATTTGGGATGCATAATATTTATTATATGATTATAAGGTTTTGGTATTAATTAACATGTTATAAATAAAATGGAACCTTACTGAAAACTAGTACCTATGAAAACACTATCTAGTGAAAACACCTTATGTGATTTCGTCCAGTAAGAGGCCAACGAAAACCAAATGGGCTTTGGGCCCATTCATGACTAGATAAATAAGTGTCCTTATCCTTATCCTGTACATCAGACTATTATTTTCTTTGGCAAACCCCAAATACATCGTTCTTTCTCTCTCGCTCCCTTGTGAAATCCGACGGCACACAACATCGATCGAAGTACCACCTTGCTACTTAGGTTAGTTATTGATTTCTTATTATTACTGGATATCATGAATGAACAGGTAGTAGTGATGATTTTGAGTGAATGATTTGTATTGATCTGTATGTTATGAAAGATCTGAAGATTTAAATGATAGTCTTGTTATCACAATGATTTAGTAATCTGATTTAGATGATTTGGGGATATAATCTGTAGTGATGATTGGTATTGATTTGGGGTTTTTCTATGTTTAAAAATCTGTTGTTGTTGATGATGATGATACTAACGAAATCCCCCAACCCAACGAAATCACCCACCAACGAAATCACTCTAGGTGATTTCGGCCCAGGTCACCAACGAAATCACTTTAAGTGATTTCGGCCCAAGCGATTCCGGCCCAACATAGGGGATTTCGGCCCATGAGTGTTTTCGCCAACTTGGGGATTTCGGCTCATGTGGATTTTGAACATAAAAGGGTTTTCGGCCTTAGAGTGATTTCGCAACTTATGTGTTTTGGCAACTTGGTTTACTTGTTTACTGATTAACTTGTTAACTTTGTTAAGTTGGTAATTCTGTTAAGTAAGTAACCCTGTTAGCTTATTTACTCATCTGTTAGTAAGATAAATATATTTGTACAGCATTTAGTTCTGTTAAATATATTAGTTATATTAATAAGTTAACTGGGTTATGTTAACTAGGTTAAGTATGTCAACCTCATTATATATGATAACTCTGTTATGGCTGTTAAAAGGTTAACCCTGTTAAATATTAACTGTGTTATAAATGTCAGTTATGTTATGTATGTTAACTGGGTTACGTTAACTATACAAACTCCTTATACATGATAACTCTGTTATGATACACTGTATATGATAAGTGGGTTAACTTAACTATACATGTTAGTTCTATTGATCCTAGTTAAAGTTGTTAACACAGTTAAGTGTAGCAAGACTGTTAATAAATAACTATGGTTAGTACAAACTTTGAATGACATTCCTATGAAACATGAACTGTACTGCTTTGATAAATTTCTTATGTGATACGTGCTGATTGTTTAGGCACACTCTGTAACATAAATGGCATGTGAAACTTTACGAACTTGAACTGACTGAACATACGTGCACTATAGGACTTGACTGATTAATTGTGAGCACTTAACTTAGCATACCGAGCAAAACAAGGTGAGTTCACACTCTTACCAAGGCATGGGATTCCCGGGGTTGGGAATGGGATTGAAGGAATGGATTTGTACTTACAATGTTACTAGACTATCTACCATCGTCCTCGGATGCGCAGGATACATACGTAAAACCTACGTATACTTGTACACATCACTGTCCTCGGTTGTGGAGGGCACTTACGTAAAACCTACGTAAACTAATATTCATTACTGCCTCGGGTTGTGTCAGGCACTTACGTAAAACCTACGTAAACCCCCGCGTACCCCTGTCCTCGGTTGTGAAGGACACTTACGTAAAACCTACGTAAACTTTGTACGTACTACTGTTCTCGGTAAGAAGAACACTTATGGTTGCAAATAGTCTAGTGTATATGCAAACATAGGAAGCCCCCACTAATAGAACATACTATCGGCCCAGTATAGCCGCACGTTACGAAACGAACTTGCATTTACGAACTTACTTACTGTGAACTCGCTCAACTATTTGTTGACTCTCTGTTACATGCCTTGCAGGACCTTAGGTACTTTTGGAGCTTGCACGGGAGGCACAGTCGTTGTGGACTTGGATCGTGAATGAGTTGTTAAACATTATGACATTTTGTACTTAAACTTATGTTGGGTCTTACATTATTGCTTCCGCTACACACTTGTTTATATTTGGTTTTGGAAACACCTATCATATTGATGAATGACTTTTACTATATACTTATGTTCAATATGATTGGTGGCTTGATCCTGGTCATGTCACGCCTCCAAGCGGTAGTACTCCGCGTGTGGATTTTGGGGGTGTGACATGATACACATATTTTTACAAATCCCAAGTATGAAACACAATATCTCATTGATTTGGTATTTGTTTGATGGTCATGGAGGCATAGTTATCACAGCTTGATGAAATTCGTGTGGATAACACGATGCATTTTGTTGAGAAACCTGTGGAAAGCATGGAACGTGAAGTCAAGTGGCTCAAGCGCAAGCACATACCTATCATAAAAGTTCACTAGGAATCTAAACGTGGTCCAGAATTTACTTGGGAATGTGAAGATCAAATGAAAGCGAAATATCCGCATCTATTCTCACAAGTTTCCTCTAAATAAATTTTGGGACGAAATTTCCACAAGCAGGGGAGACTGTGACATCTGTGCTTGTAATCATTCTATTAACTCTAAACAGTTCAATTATCAATAAAACAATGAGTTTTGACCCCAATGTTTGTTTATTTATGTTTGACATTTTGCACGTTTTGATTTTGTTCGATTTTAAACCCTATATCGCTTTCTAGAAAGTTATACGCAAACTGATGCGTAAACGTAATCAGTTTAACATGAAAAACAAGCTGGAACATCAACATATGCTTAACATACCTTAAATAACCTTTACATAACTTAGAAATAAGTTTTAAAGGGTTTGGTATGGCAAAATCAAGTTTATTCATTCGTAGGGACTAATTGTGACAATCTACGAAACTATGCCGATTCGTATCGTAACGAACATTCCGGAATATGATCATAAGTCAAACATACCCTAAATATCATTTACATAGCTTAGAAATAGACTTTGAGGGGTTCGGTATGCGAAAATAAACTTATTTGGTTAATCAGGGACTAAAAGCGTCAAAAAGTGCATAAGTTTGCATTTACGCGCGTATCTCACGTTTTGAACATATCCAGACATCCAAAAAAAATTTTTAATCATTAAAATATTTTATTTTAGTGATTGGAATGCTAAAATTCCATTCGTCGTGTAATTTGGATCGTTTTTCACGTCCATTCGTGTTTTGTCGTAATTAACCGAATAACGTGACCGTACGACCAAACAAACCGACATCCGAGATGTTTTCCAGCATATTTCATGTTCCCTATACTTTTGCATCATTGTAGAGCCTTTAAAGTGGCTTAACGGGGCATAAACGTGTCAAAATCTTGCTTTATTGCATGCAGGAACTGATTGTGTAATTTTCAAAACTGTTTCTCATCTACCATGAGGTCGCGGGCCGCGAACGAGTATACTGAAGTCTACGCGGGGGTGACAGACCCCCAGTTCTGCAAAACTGGTTTTTCAGCAAACAACAGCCTTTCCTTGGTTTATATACATGGTTTTAACATACCATATGCTGGTTTTTGATGTCCAATAGTATTCAAAACCATGTGTAACACATGGATGACCAAGATCAAAGCACAAATTACGAGGAACGATCTTAACGGTTCTTGAAAATCTATATAAATCCAAGAATTCTTCATTTCCAACTTGCCCATTTGATCTCATTTCTGCTCTAAGTTGAAGCTCTCACTTGTAAAGCTTCATACCTGAGTATTTTGAGTTCGAATCTTCCTTGCTTAGACCTTTTGTAAGCTTCTTTCATGCTTTTTATGCATTTCAAGCATTAAAGTCAAACAGTGTTTGACTTTCTGCTTTGACCAGTTTATGGTCAACACAAAGTTCATTTGAACTTTGCAACGTGAGCGTAATCACGATGGTTATAGTCCCTTGTGACTATACCTACTGATTACCACGTTGGTTAGGCGTAGTGACGAGTCAAAGTTTCGGTCAAAATACATATTCATGCGTATTTTGCAACGAATCTATTTTTGGGTATTAAAAAACTTTGTTATGATTTGATATCAAACTTGTTTTCTAACTTAGTTAAACATGTTTAACTCGTCACTCTTAGTTTAGTGCTTGTTTAGGGTCGTAAGTCAAGCGGTCTAAACAACCGCTTAGACTTTCGAACCCGACACATTTGGTCGATCATTAGGATCTGACCAAACATATTTTATGACCATAGTTGTATAGGGAATAACCTTCCGAGGTTATACCTTATGGTCACTTAGTTTACTTTGTTGTATGATAGGTAGTTTATATGCCTTAGGAAAATGACCAAAATGCCCTTTTTGCGCATAAATTCATTTTAAGCATATGTAACTTATTTTTTGCCAAATAAACTGATTATTAAACATGGTAGGGCATATACTACTTGTCATAGGACTAGTTAGGCTACTCTTTTGCGCTTTCGCGCAAATGACGCGTTAACGTAGCGTAAGCTACCTTAACGAGTTGTAACGGGTCGTAAGCACTTATGATAGGTTTCGATTTAGAATGTAGGCTTTGTTAAACCATATTACAAGAGTTCCCAAATTCATTTGGTTTATGTAACCTCATTTTATCCAATATTCCAATTTAGGTCCGGTTTATTAACATAGTTACCTATATTAGGTGCCGATTGATTCCGTGATCCTTCTAGCATTGTTTGATTGTTATTTCAAGACTACTAAGCAATATCAAGTGAATACATAGACCCCTCTTTTTAAATGTTTTCAAGATGATTATGTCAGTACATAGTCCCCTCTTTTACTGTTTTCAAATATTTTGGGGTGACACACATGTGCCTTGTAACACCCGTTCTTATAAATTCAGGTTTAACGTATCATTTACGCAAAATAATCATGTAATTAAGATTACATATGCATTGGAAATTACGGGTTTATTAAAACTTTTTACAATTTAAAAGTATACAACACATCATGTGTACGTTCGTCGTTTAACATAATAACGATACATAGTGCGGAAGCTTATTTCGTGATCGTGTTCGGTTCTTGCTCGTCGCTTGATCTTCACCCGTGCACTCTTGGCATTCACCTATGACCAAAACCAACTTAAAAGTTAGTTTTGATAGTCAAATATTAAGTTCAAACAAGTACAGGGGTTAAAATGACAAAATTTAAAAATTTTCGGAGTTAGAGGGCTTCGCGTGACGCCAAGGGCCTAGACGTCATGTCTAGCCCTGTTTTTCACAGCCTGTTGCCTTCAGCTGATGCTGTACATACGTAGCACGACCTGATTTCACGGAAACGGCCATAACTTCTTCGTTATTGATCCATTTTACCCGATTCTTTTTCCTACGCGTCCGTAATTTAATCCTCCATCTTATGGAGTTAAAATCCTACATCCAACATAAGAAATCTTGAGACTTCTAAGCCTTCGACTCGTTACCTTTTTACCGAATTTTAACTCGTTTATGCATTTTATCAAACAAACGTATTTATTTGATTCCTATATCTCATACACTTCTTCAAATTAATGTTACCTACTATATTAGGTTCTAATCATAGGTTTATTACACAATTTAAACCCGTTTTCGCTCGTATGCTTATTTTGACCCGTTAAGGGTATTTAAGCACTTTAAAGCTTGAAATCGCTTTCATTCATTTCTAGCATCCTATTCCTACATTTCTTATCAAGTAATCTTCAACTACAACTCTTTGTGTGTTGGATTTCAATGTGTATATCTATATGTTCCGAGTTTTACCCTTCGGATTGTTATTTTACGGTGAGACTCAAATAGAGCTATTTGACTAACGTATTACATCTTTCAACTTCTACACTTATTCTAAGTATTTATTTAATCATGAAACTCGTTTCCAAACAACCTTTAAGGGTTGTTTGTTCAATTTAACCAACAAGGGCATTTTGGTCAATTTTGGTCCTTCTTTTACGACAAAGGACTTTCAGATACTTGTTTGACCCAAAAATTCGATCTTTTAACTATAACCTTGTTTAGAAGCCATTATGTTTCTAAAACACTACAATTATAACTTGAATTATTCGGTTCGTCTTTAAGATAACCAAATATCCAATTTGACCTTGTTTAACTCTTAGAAAACCTCAAGTTCTACATGATGAATTGAATCATTATACATACCTGGCTCGGATCAATATATTGACCAGTTTCAACACCTTGACTTAGTAGCCGCTAAGCAATAGCGATGTGCGTATCCATTTGATATTTATTCCTATAAACATGTAACTCGACAAACCATTAGTCGATATTGTCAAAGGGTGATAATTTCACCTTTTGACCCGTTTATTTACCTAGTGATCTTCGTCACTTCCACTAAATGCCAATTTCATGTATTATGCTAATTTAAAGTCTACTAACGAAAATACGAACTCAAGCATAATGTAACGGAACCGTAGTTACGTACCTTTTAAGCATCCTTTCCAAACGCGTATTTCCACCGGCTTGTCCATTTGACGATCTGGATTCCTTGCCTAAAGAGTTCAATTCACAATCCGTTTAGAACCCCTTTTATAAGTCTTTACGCACAATTTCTTAACGTATTCAAATCTGCGTTTTACCCAACCTTTACATTTTAATCTTCATTTAGGCGTTTTATCAAACACCTAGCGGGTCAGATTTCTACATGGTCTAAACCAAGTTCATGACTTGAGTTTATCACCATAATTAACTTAAATTAGACTACATGTCCATATTTTAACATCAACAATTTAGAGATTTCCTCATAATTTCAGTTTACACTAGAACAAGAGTGTTAATCCTAGTGTTCATCGAGTTCCCCTAACATATTAGTCACCCACTATGGTGATTTTGATCCTTACAATTAACATGCAAGAATTTATCAAGAAATCATCTAGGGTTTGTCCCTACACCTTATATCACTTCCAATTTCATGTTTATAACACATAATTAAGCTCTATACTCGATTTCAATCGCATGCATGAACTTTTAATCGAATCAAAATGACCTAATTTGACATACCTTATGACCCCTTTGATGAGGTGATCACGATTCTATGTTCAGATTCTGATTTCAACTGGATTTTGGCCTTCAATTTGATAGTTTAGTACATGTTAGGGTTTTGGAAGTGAGGGTGTCGCCCCCTTCCTGTTCTTGATCGACCAGAGCCTCAATTGAGGTGTTTGGTTTTATTTTTTGATTAAAAGTAATAATAATAGTTTCAAGTTTAACAACATTGGTCCCTCCCCTTTTGTTTAACATTTAATTTTGGTTATTCTAACCTTATTTCAAGTTATTTCTAGACTTGTAGTTAACTTGGTTAAAATTTTTCCTAGTTAATTAGTTCTTGTTCAAAAACCCGTTTTATTTTAAGTCCCGTTAAATCTCGGGCCTTTTTATATACTTTGCTTTCTAAAAGTATTTCCCATCTTTTTAATAAATAGTAGATTTATTTATTTAAATCCTAAAATTCACCGGGTTAATTTTACCACTAACGGTATTTTACCCGTTTTTACTATTAACGAGGTTTGATTACCAACCCCGTTTTCGAGGTGTTACAAGTCTACCCCCCTTAAAGAGGTTTCGTCATCGAAACCTTTTCTTTCATAATTTATAGAGTTTAACTCCATGCATATGCTCTCAATAATCAATTGAGCATTGCTCATATTTTAATCGATTGTTAGTATTACCAGAAAAATTATGGTAATACCTTTGTGGTTACAAAACATCTACGTGCCTCATTCGACATAATGCAACTTGAAATAACGTAATTTCGTTATTTCTACTAGTTTAGTTAACTTAGCGATATCCATATTATCGAACCCTTTGTGAATCCGTTACCTTGACCCGTTTAAAGGTCTTTAGTGAAATCTTTCACTTTTAACTACAATTTCTTTTGTTTTCAAGTTCATTTATTCGGTTCAGTTATACGGAATCGTCCGCTTATAAGCAACCAAATTTATTTAAATGACCTTAACCGGTCCCACTAACTAGACTTATTAGTCCAGTTACTCTTTACCGCTCGCTTGGTTATATTGTGATTCCACTTCACATTGTATTTCTTGACCGTGATCGTGTCACGTCATTTTTAATTTATATCAACGTTTCGTTATCATACTTCTTCTTTTCGAATGTATTGTCTCGCACCTATCGATGTTAAGACCCATACTCTTTGATATTAACCATTTTCTAATCTCTCTCGTAATATCCACATTTGTTAAAACATTGTTTCTTACTAAAACTAAATTTCAGTTTAACGTTTCCTTTTTCTCCTTGTCTTACATCTTTTACTCATTTCCAGGACTTTTACGTCTGATAATTTATTCCTTTCCGTTGTCTTTTCGGTAATATTTTTGTCCTTTTTGTGAATTATCAGAATTTAAATAATTGTGAATCCTTTTTGTTATTTCTGCCCGTTTAGATGTTTTAGTGAAATCCCTCACTTTTGTCAACCAGGCCTTTCACGATCTCTTCGCTTTTAACTCACTCGGTTAAGTTAGCGAAACCCCTCGCTTTTATACTACCTTTACCTTCCGTTATTATTTTACGCGGGGAGTTTAACCATTTTCCTCGCTTCATGTCATTGACCCGTAGGTTCATTCACTTAGCCTCGTAGGCTTATTTCTTTAGATTTTCACCTTTTTAAGGCAAGGCCTTTATGATCCCTTTGCTTCAATTCATGTCCCGTGGGTCATTTTGGCCCCGTAGACCTATACACTAATTAATATCCCGTAGGTTATGATGATCCCGTAGATCATCTTTTATTCTAGTCTTTATTCAAATGTGTATACGTTTATATACGCATATGGCGTTAAGGCACCCCTTTTTATGTTTATAATTATTCACCTTTACTTTTTGGATTTCATTTGACCTTGACCGTAGTCTAAGGCTACATTGTTTTCTTTCGAATCATCTTTCCGACTTCTCGACTTCTAACGTCAATTTACACGTCGGTTTTCCATACACTTACCGTTACCCGGTTCGTACTTATACTCCTTTACAACCCATTACCCAGGTCTTTCTATCTTATTGTTTTTAGCTTTCCGGTTTCACCGGTTTGCGTTTTTCCTATTACATTAAGCGTTATTCCTTAATTGACTCGTTTGACTCATTTTGGGTGAATTTTCATCACTTATGAATGTCAAACTTCATTCTTTATTTGACCCGTCTAACTTTGAAATGGTTGAACGTAATTACCAAAATTTTTGTTTGCGAATATTCTTGTCATCTTTTAGTCATGCTCAAAGCCCGAGTCTTTTAACTTCCCATCCGAGTTCCCGTTTCTCGGTCCACGCATGCGTTTAAATCCTTACCCACCAACCAGGTGTTTTACCGAAGTTGTTATTATTGCAACCCTTACGGTATGCATTATGACTTCTTTTCGCTTTTATATTCCTACTTTGTTCTTAAATTTGGTGTTTTACTAAATCGGCCCGTTAAGAGTCATATTTGCATTCTCCGGGTTCGAGTGTAGGCACACCCCTCCCAATTGCATATCTTAATTATTTTACATGTTTCTTTGTCCCTTCCCTCGGGCTCATTATCCTAATATAATACGCTTCTGTCACTCGGCTGTGCGTTTACATTATGATCAAATATTCTGCTTATCTGATTCATTTGGGTACTTTTTAATTTGTCCCTTTGACCCCGTCCTTACTACATCGGATGTAAACGTGTCCGCTATAAGAAGTTCATGGTATCATATGCCACTCCTTACTTGGTCAGAGTAAGCGATTAACACATGACACGCATGACCTTTTTATAGTTTTCACATCACGCCCTATGTAAGTAACGCCTCTATTTAGTTTTCTTGGAAATAATATCCTGGATAGGTATTCTATTCAGGTTTTCCAAGTTTCTAACTTACATATGCAACAATCAGTCTCTACATGTTTGTTGCATGTTGTTATTTGTGCGATTATATTTAAAAGCACACACCTGGTAATGCTTGCCCCGACTGCCGTTTCTTGCCTTTAACTTTGTTCGCGGTCGTTACGCGATTTAGTCCTTGGTGAGCATGCTCCTCTTGTCATACTTCGGACCGTTCTTCTATCATATCCGTAATTTGTTAAGCTCTCGCTATCCTCATATGCGAGTGTCCTTCAACTAAAACATATACAACAGTTAATAATTTCAACATTAAAGGATGCCCGTATTATAATACAAGACTTTTCTACTATACGCATCAACGCGTGTAATTTCGTTGACTATATCTATTCTATATCGATTTTATTGGTGTAACGTGTATTACACGATAACCATATGTGTTGTTCTCAACACTTTAATCATGTCAAACCTTTGATATACATGTACTTACTGGATTTGCGATCAAGCCTCGAACCGAACACCAATCTTTATCAAGAGCGTAAGGTTTAAGTCCAAGCATAGCTTTCCCGCCATACTTGAATCTCTTAAACCAAGGCTCTGATACCAACTTGTAACACCCGTTCTAATAAATTAAGGTTTAACGTATCATTTACGCAAAACAATCATGTAATTAAGATTACATATGCATTGGAAATTACGGGTTTATTAAAACTTTTTACAATTTAAAAGTATACAACATATCATGTGTACGTTCGTCGTTTAACATAATAACGATACATAGTGCGGAAGATTATTTCGTGATCATGTTCGGTTCTTGCTCGTCGCTTGATCTTCACCCGTGCACTCTTGGCATTCACCTATGATAAAAACCAACTTAAAAGTTAGTTTTGATAGTCAACTATTAAGTTCAAACAAGTACAGGGGTTAAAATGACAAAATTTAAAAATTTTCGGAGTTAGAGGGCTTCGCGTGACGCCAAGGGCCTAGGCGTCACGCCTAGCCCTGTTTTTCACAGCCTGTTGCCTTCAGCTGATGCTGTACATACCCAGCACGACCTGATTTCACGGAAACGGCAATAACTTCTTCGTTATTGATCCATTTTACCCGATTCTTTTTCCTACGCGTCCGTAATTTAATCCTCCATCTTATGGAGTTAAAATCCTACATCCAACATAAGAAATTTTGAGACTTCTAAGCCTTCGACTCGTTACATTTTTTACTGAATTTTAACCCGTTTATGCATTTTATCAAACAAACGTATTTATTTGATTCCTATATCTCATACACTTCTTCAAATTAATGTTACCTACTATATTAGGTTCTAATCATAGGTTTATTACACAATTTAAACCCGTTTTCGCTCGTATGCTTATTTTGACCCGTTAAGGGTATTTAAGCACTTTAAAGCTTGAAATCGCTTTCATTCGTTTCTAGCATCCTATTCCTACATTTCTTATCAAGTAATCTTCAACTACAACTCTTTGTGTGTTGGATTTCAATGTGTATATCTATATGTTCCGAGTTTTACCCTTCGGATTGTTATTTTACGGTGAGACTCAAATAGAGCTATTTGACTAACGTATTACATCTTTCAACTTCTACACTTATTCTAAGTATTTATTTAATCATGAAACTCGTTTCCAAACAACCTTTAAGGGTTGTTTGTTCAATTTAACCAACAAGGGCATTTTGGTCAATTTTGGTCCTTCTTTTACGACAAAGGACTTTCAGATACTTGTTTGACCCAAAAATTCGATCTTTTAACTATAACCTTGTTTAGAAGCCATTATGTTTCTAAAACACTACAATTATAACTTGAATTATTCGGTTCGTCTTTAAGATAACCAAATATCCAATTTCACCTTGTTTAACTCTTAGAAAACCTCAAGTTCTACATGATGAATTGAATCATTATACATACCTGGCTCGGATCAATATATTGACCAGTTTCAATACCTTGACTTAGTAGCCGCTAAGCAATAGCGATGTGCGTATCCATTTGATATTTATTCCTATAAACATGTAACTCGACAAACCATTAGTCGATATTGTCAAAGGGTGATAATTTCACCTTTTGACCCGTTTATTTACGTAGTGATCTTCGTCACTTCCACTAAATGCCAATTTCATGTATTTTGCTAATTTAAAGTCTACTAACGAAAATACAAACTCAAGCATAATGTAACGGAACCGTAGTTACGTACCTTTTAAGCATCCTTTCCAAACGCGTATTTCCACCGGCTTGTCGAGTTGACGATCTGGATTCCTTGCCTAAAGAGCTCAATTCACAATCCGTTTAGAACCCTTTTTATAAGTCTTTACGCACAATTTCTTAACGTATTCAAATCTGCGTTTTACCCAATCTTTACATTTTAATCTTCATTTAAGCGTTTTATCAAACACTTAGCGGGTCAGATTTCTACATGGTCTAAACCAAGTTCATGACTTGAGTTTATCACCATAATTAACTTAAATTAGACTACATGTCCATATTTTAACATCAACAATTTAGAGATTTCCTCATAATTTCAGTTTACACTAGAACAAGAGTGTTAATCCTAGTGTTCATCGAGTTCCCCTAACATATTAGTCACCCACTATGGTGATTTTGATCCTTACAATTAACATGCAAGAATTTATCAAGAAATCATCTAGGGTTTGTCCCTACACCTTATATCACTTCCAATTTCATGTTCAGATTTCAATCGCATGCATGAACTTTTAATCGAATCAAAATGACCTAATTTGACATACCTTATGACCCCTTTGACGAGGTGATCACGATTCTATGTTCAGATTCTGATTTCAACTGGATTTTGGCCTTCAATTTGATAGTTTAACATGTTAGGGTTTTGGAAGTGAGGGTGTCGCCCCCTTCCTGTTCTTGATCGACCAGAGCCTCAATTGAGGTGTTTGGTTTTATTTTTTGATTAAAACTAATAATAATAGTTTCAAGTTTAACAACATTGGTCCCTCCCCTTTTGTTTAACATTTAATTTTGGTTATTCTAACCTTATTTCAAGTTATTTCTAGACTTGTAGTTAACTAGGTTAAAATTTTTCCTAGTTAATAAGTTCTTGTTCAAAAACCCGTTTTATTTTAAGTCCCGTTAAATCTCAGGCCTTTTTATATACTTTGCTTTCTCAAAGTATTTCCCATCTTTTTAATAAATAGTAGATTTATTTATTTAAATCCTAATATTCACCGGGTTAATTTTACCACTAACGGTATTTTACCCGTTTTCGGGGTGTTACATGCCTACTTGTTACTTTCGTGCTTTTCGTGCTTTCATGACATATACTTGCTATGTTCATTAGTACGCATATAGTACATGATTTCCATTATGTTTTGCTATGTATCTTGACTGAGCATGCTAGCACATTGATTTCATAAACATTTTTGTTGCATATGTTTACTCAGCATATGGACACATTGATTTACATTACATTTCTGCTATGTATGTTTACTGAGCATGCTAGCACATTAATTTACATGACATTTCTTCTTCGTATGTTTATTTAGCATACTTAGGACATTGTTTTCATATAACATGCTTACATTTGGTATGATTGGTTTGTATAACGAAACTAAAATACGTTCATTAACATTGATCACGCCGCTCGGTAGTATGTAGTGGTACCATAGGACTTGACAACTCCCATTCCTGGAATCCTAGGTTTGTTGGACGTAAGGAATGATAGAATTCGAAAACATTTTAATAAACCTTTGATTTATTTAAAGGTTTATTTTACAGTCTCAAGGCTTGAATGTATGCGTTTAACATTACCACATAAATGTTTGTATCAGTATAGCATTGATTTTGCAAAACATAACTTTTGACTTAAACTGTGATTTATTTCAATTACATTGTTTTGTACATTTTCCTATGGGGTTGAGTAATACTTTTATTCACCATACATCACATTTGATTACACATTATCATTATACATATGGTTTGAGTAGATACCTTTTTACTTGCCATACATAACATTTGATTATACAAGACATGATTTACATTTGATATTAGACTCTGTTTACACGTAAACATTTTGACATTGGTTTAAATAAGACATTTTGGTGGTTAATGATAAATGATTTACGTAACGAGACATGTGTAATATGATAAAAGCATGGTGGATACATCGTTGGTACTTCCTATATATAAGTGCTTTTATGGTCATACATATCGTAGCGTTATCTAAATCATTTCAACAAAGACATGATACATTTTACACAAACGACAGATTTTCATAAAATGTTGGTTTACAAATAACATATTGTATACAAATTCATTTTACTTGGTTTTTCAGTTAACCATACACTTTTCTTTAATATCATTTGAATTTCATACCGATTTTCGTATGATTTATAAATGAAAACTTTTTTACAAGATTCATGACTAACTTTTTGTTAAACATTTCTTTTAACTTACAAGTCATGAATCCTGGTTCAACAAAACCCTATGTATCTCACAGGCATTTTTATGCCGACGTACCTATTTTCACATGTTTTTTCAGGAGCCGATGCATAGGGTTGATCTTGTCACACTTAGGCGGACTCGGGCCTTAGTGACAATAAAAGATGCAAGACTAGTTTAACTTATGTTATGTTTCCTTTTGTTTTAAGACATTGTAATCACTTTTATATAAATAAAACGAAACTTTAAATACCATGGTTGTGAAACAATAATTCTGTTGCTCCACTCCCCGACGTTTCCGCCCTGGTTTGTTGTTTTACGCGGTCGGGGTGTGACACGTACTCTCAAAACCCTGGAGGATATGCTCTGTTCTTGTGTCATCGAATTTGGTGGTAATTGGGATGTACATTTACCATTGATCGAATTCTCGTACAACAACATCTACCATTCCAGTATTCAGATGGCTCCTTTCAAAGCTTTATACGGTCGCAAGTGTCGATCCCCCATCAGTTGGCATGAGATTGGTGACAAGCAACCTACAGGCCCTGAACTCATCCAAGAGACGACGGATAAGATTCTCCAAATCCGCGAAAACTTGCTCAAGGCCAGGAGCAGACAAAAGAGCTATGCTGACAGAAGGCACAAGCCTTTGGAATTTAATGTTGGAGACCATGTCCTGCTCAAGGTATCTCCATGGAAAGGAGTGATACGCTTTGGTAAAAAGGGAAAGCTTGCTCCTCGCTATGTGGGTCCTTTCAAGATACTTGAAAGGATTGGCAAGGTGGCTTACCGACTCGATTTACCTCGGGAACTTAGCAACGTGCATCCAACATTTCATGTCTCTAATCTCAGGAAGTGTTTAGCAGATGAGGAACTTCAAGTTCCCATCGAAGACTTGCAAATAAACGAGACTCTTCATTATGTGGAAAAACCGGTCGAAATCATGGACCGAGGTACCAAGCGGTTAAGGCGCAGCAAGATTTCTATAGTTAAGGTTCGATGGGAAGGAAAGCGTGGTGCCGAATTCATTTGGGAACTCGAGAGTGAGATGAAGACCTGCGTTTTGATACTTTCTTATCATTAGCAAGTCTTGTCGAGACTTAGTCAAACATGAACGTGTGTATACTTGTTTACCTATATTGTATGTAGTGGAAAAACACGAAACTTACCCTCTCGCTAAACTACTTAAAGTACTTCCACTAACTAACGCAACGAAACATGTCAAGCAATCATGCTACGCGTAAAACGAAATCGTTTAAAGCTGAACTGGTCCCCTCGTATGAAGACACCCAGCTTCGTACGAAGCCACTGGCTTCATACGAAGGCAAGGCCTTCGCACAGGAGAACCAGTTTCGAACCAACCCTCCTTGTTCGAACCCACCATCTTCTATAAATAGTAACCTCACTTCTCCATTTTCATTCACTTGCTGCCTTTGATCTGAAACTCTGCCGAATTGTTGTCCGATTGTTTTCAAATAAGATTTAACATTTTTACAACATTACACAACGTTTTTCACTACGATTTTACACATTATATTCACTTCTATTTCATCAAAATTCCTTTGTTTTCAACTAAACTCTAACTTTTCACCTAGAAACTTCATCTTCTCATCTTGACTTCTCTGTTTTCATTAAAAACCTTCATCTTTTTCATTAAATCTTCTTCAATTTCAACTGATCTACACTTAACCAGGTGAATTGGGCCTAGCTTCGGCTTCCCAAGTTAGAAATCTGTGGATTTCACACTCACCAAGTGTTAGATCTAAGTTGAAACCTTTTCAAAACTATTTTAAACGTGATTTTCACACTAAAACAGACCTAAATCGGCGCGTATTTCTTTCACTGAATAGTGGAATGAGGTAGTGTCAAAACCGTCTTGAATTAGACTCGAAAACACATCTGATTCATGCGAAAACACAGCTCCGAATGACAAGAACAGCCAAGAATGCGAGCTAGACTGTTCTGTGCGAAGCTAGACTTAGTACGAAGCCACCATGGCTTCGTACAAAGGCACGTCTTCGTACGAAGGCACTGACTTCACACTCACCAGCCTAACTCTCATTCGTGACTCGAACAAAGACTTCTCTATCCCTAAGTTTAATCAGTGGCTTAAGGTTGGAGGGATGCACACTCAATTTTTTCCCGAAGACACTCGATTTTGGACAACGGAAGTTGCACCTGTGCGAAGACACCCTTTGTACGAAGGCACGCCTTCGTATGAAGGTACAGCTTCATACAGAGCTACTGTTTCCCCACCGACACTTCGATTTCCCACCGTTTCAGTACTTTGGAGGACTTACGCTTATGTTCCCGTACGCAGGCTGATCCGGTGCTCCCTTCAATCCATAACCGTCTATGTTTACTTGTTGACACACGCTGTGCGTATACTCGATCCCTTTTTGTTTTAAACACTTTAGGATGAAACATGTATTCTATATATAAACACACGACACTTTAAACTTGTTTATAATCATACTCTATCCACTATTAAATATGAAAACATGACACTTGTGATACTTGTGAGTCTCATATGCTACATGAACGTTGAATCTTATGATTAGCCTACCGTGACAATTATAGCGCTATATTAGTAACGCACCGTCCTTGAGACTTGGGGTGTTGTTAAGTTTGATACTTTTACCTCCTCCTCATTGCGATGATGTAGGAAAGGCACTTTGCATTGGAGACTTGGGTTAACATATAGATTACCTTAGCCTAGCATGTTAGAAACTTGTAATATGTTATTCATGATTGGATATGAGCAAATAAACATTTTAAACTACTTACACTATGTATTAAACTTGTATACTCGCCAACATTTCGTTGCTTTTATTTTAATACATGTTGCAGGTTGATAGACGAAGGAAAATAGGAAATCAAGCTAAGATGAACTTAGAAACTCATCTTAGAAAATAAACAATGTTTTGAACAATTTTGATACAGTTTTGTTTTGGTTGATCTGTGTATGACATTTAGTACTCTTTATGAAATTTGATTAATCAATATTGTTACAATTAGTGTTATGATGCTTTGAGCGATTTGTTCGTCCCACCCCAATGTTTCCACCATCGGTTGGTGTGTGATAGTATATGTGACACCCCAGGAAAACCAGTAAACACCGCAACTTAACTAGCTTCCTCAGTAACTACGCACTAAATTTCGGGACGAAATTTTCTTAACAGGGGAAGAATGTGACAACCCTCGTAATTCCATGTATCCGTACAGTTTATTAATGATAATTAAAGTGCTTGATGACTGTGCTGAATCATTTAACTACTCTCTGATTACTGTGTTATACTTACATGTGCGTGTTAGCATACTAGTAGTATACAGAAAAGTTACTAAATAGTCTGGTATGTTTTCCTATGTGTTAGGAATAAATTTCGTTACAAAAATATATGCATTAGACGCCTTACGGAACAGTTAAACAATTTAACGGAACAGTATCCTACAGAACAACCGGACATTAACCGGGATACCAAATATTTGTCAAAAACATTGTGTTAATATTTCTTGGCTAGTTATGATCCCCGTTCACCATAACACCCACTAAAATATCAACTAACTACTTGGATTTGAATTAGTATTTATCACTTACCATCAAAATGTTACAATTAACCCCCCCCCCCTCTCAATATTTACGGCCCCATAGGGGACCCACCCTCATCATCACCATATCCCATGGAATATTATCTCTAATTTTGATTGGGCCTCTTTATTTGTTGCACTTGCCAACATATTGTGAAATGATTGTAATTATGGCCATAGATTCTCAAGATCATTCCATATCCCACAAGTTACATCTAGACCCCTTCCCCCTAGCCTATTTTCGGCCATCATCATCACCATATCCCACTCAAGATTTTATTTCAATATTTTATAAGATTACTTGCTTGTTGGATTGGCCAAAACATGGTGTGATGATTACTATTATGACATTAGTGATTTCCAAGAAATCCTTATATCATTACATATCTTCTCAATCCTCACAAGTTCACTTCACCTCCCTCAAAACTCTCTCTCTCTCCCCCTCTTGGCTGCACAAAATCGCCACCACCACCATCATATCAACACTCACTCATTTAATCCATCATCAAGTTCCATTCAAAGCTTGAAGTTCATCCATGGAGGTTGCAAGTTGAAGGACTTCCTAAGGAGCTTTGTTCTAGTCTTTTTCATCATCTTCTCTCTACATTTTCATCACTAGAATCATCCCTAGCTTTAAGCTAGTAGTAAGTTCCTTATGTCACCTTTGTTCATCTTGTTTCATGATTAAAAGATGTAATATGGTAAATCTACAAGAACACTAAACAAGAAGATGTAACATGATGTATTTATGTTAGTATGATGTTATCATGAGATGTTACTGATTTCTTGCTGATTACTTGTTAATATTGATTACTAGAAATGTTGTTGATCATTATGAATGTTAACAAAACCAATAGAACTCGCTTTAGAATGTAAAAGCTGAAAAACAGAAAGCTGTTTGGTGATTACAGCCAACTTCAGTTGGCTGTAACCGAACCTTAATAAAGCGAAAAATGTGTTTTCTGAACTCTAGATTTATGTATTATGAAATACGGTTCTAATGGCACTGAAATCATAATTTTTGGACTTCGTTTACTATTTTTAAAAGGTCATTTTGTAACAGCAGCTCAAGCTGCATTTTTGCTGCTGAAAATAGGTGTTATATTTCTGCTCATATCTACAAATCTATGATGAATTAGATCATGAAATTTGTACAGTAGATGAAAACTGATGTATTTGTAATTACCCCACTAGAATTTTTTAAATCAGACTTACGATGAATTTTTAATGAATTGTTACGTGGACTGTGGTCAGAAAAAGATAAATCTGAGTTCAGTCGGGAAATTATGTTTATAAAATATTCGTGATGAATTGGATCCCGATATTTTTACAAAATAAAATATGGAATGTTTAAGACCTTTTGTAAAAAGTTGGGAATTTTTTAAACAAGTTAACTATTTTATTAAAATCCCCGAACACAGCCCAGTTTTGAATATAAAAGCTGAAACGACATAAGTAGTAATTTGCGTGTCTATATGTCGGGTAGGTTATCCGAGACTGATATAACATGTTATATGTCAATAAAAGTGTTATGTGCAATGTTGTATGTTTGTCTATGAGTGGGGAATAGATGGGAAGGTTATATGGGCATGAACCGTTAAAGTGATGCATGTTATGTGATAGATACGTGTAGGAACTTTTGTGTTCTATTTGAAATCACTAATAAACTAAGTGGTAATCATACTAGGACGTGATTGACCGACCTTGACTGTTAGCTAAACCGAGCAACCGAGGTGAGTTCACACTCTTTCTAAGGCATGGGATTCCCGGTGGGTTGGGAATGGGATTGAATGGCTACTCGAACTATCATTACTATTAAACTACTTACTACTGTCCTCGGATTGAAGGGCACGTACGTAAAGCCTACGTACACGACCATAAGACCATCAACTCTATCAAATGAAGTCCCTCATTTATCGACTTAATCGCCGAGGCCTATGGCGAGCGGGTCATTAGTTAATAGCGCTATTAGGTTTAACAAACCTCACACCGTGCCAGTCGGACGTGCGTGTACTAATGGACTATGGGCAAAGGGTCAATGCTGATAGACATTGACTTAGGGCACCTCTTACATTTTCGTAGCACTCGATATGCGTGGTCTAGTAACATATGGGAAGCCCCCACTAATCTTCGCAAACATGTCAGGAAGACCGCGATACGAATTTATACGATACATGGTTTACAAAACTAACAGATGATTTACGAAACGAATGCTATAACTAAACAACCAACTGTGAACTCGCTCAACTTTGTTGTTGACTCGTTGTTACATGCCTTACAGGTCGCTAGATGATTTTGGGAGCATGCACGAGGAGAAGGTTGTTGTGGAATATGGGTTGTTATATCCCGTGCTTAATAATTAACTTTATGAACTTTCGGAACTTATGTTTGAGTCTTAAAACTTATGAACCGTGAACTTATGTTTTGAACTTACGTTTTATGCTTCTGCTGTTATCTTAAAATCGGTTACCTTCTTTAGGTCACCAATCGTATGGTAGTTGGTTTTATTTACTAAATTGTGTTGTTCAATATGATTGGTGGCTCGATCTTGGTCATGTCACGCCTCCAAGCGGTGATACCCCGCATGGTGGATTTTGGGGGTGTGACAGATTGGTATCAGAGCCATTGGTTATAGTGAACTTGGTTTTAAAAAGGGAAAAGCTTTTTGATAAAACCAGACTATAACTTGTACAGTGTTCAACGATCCATAACGACGCTTCGCTCCACGTGCAAGACTCGACACCATAAGTGGTATGATTTATGTTATATTGTCGGTTAGATAGTTCTCACTGTGCATTAGAGCATGTGATAATTGCTTTTTGAACCTTGTGTGCTTACTCTCTATTGTCGTCCCACACTTACGCACTTTCCCGACACCTTTCTCACTTACGTTGCTTCATTATGAAGATCATGAGCGGACGCGGAGGACGTATCAACCTCACTCAAGCCCAGTTGACGGCTTTGATCAACGAACGAGTTGCTGAGGCACTCGCAGCCAATCCAACAGGAGGTCAACATGCTCAAACTCCTGTGTGCACGTTCAAAACGTTCATGGACTGCTGACCTACTACTTTCAGTGGCACCGAAGGAGCAGTGGGCCTTCTTCACTGGTTTGAAAAGCTTGAGTCAGTTTTCGAGATGTACGAATGCCCCGAAGACCGTAGGGTGAAATATGCTACCGGAACACTTGAAGGAGCTGCGTTAACCTGGTGGAAGGCACAGGTTCAACTACTAGGACTGGCAGTTGCTAATGCCACACCCTGGAATGGTTTCAAGGAACTGATCAAAGAAGAGTACTGCAATCGAGACGACATCCACAAGCTAGAGGTGGAATTTTACAATCTGAAGATGACGGGGTCTGAGATTGAGGCGTACACAAAAAGGTCAAATGAGCTGGCCATCCTGTGCCCTACCATGGTGGACCCTCCCATCAAACGTATTGAGCTGTATCTCAAGGGCCTTGTACCAGAGATTCAAAGTCACGTGACTTCAGCCAACCTGGGTACCATACCGCAAATCATCAAGTTGGCCCATCGACTCACTGACCAGGCGGTGGAGCAAAACAGGCTGCCCAAACGAATCAGTGCCACAGCTACTTCTGATGCACTTACCGACAACAAGAGAAAATGGGATGAAAACTCCAGTAAGGGTTCTGCTTCGGGTCAGTCTCAGTAGCGAAAGACTGATGACTACCAGAGTCCTGGTCAGCAATCCTCCGGTAATCAAGGACAGGGTGGGTATCGAGGAAACCACCCAAAGTGCAACAAATGCAACTGACACCATAGTGGTCAGTGCAACAAGGGACATTGTCAGAGGTGTCTCAAGATGGGTCATGAAGCCAAGGATTGCAGGAGCTCACAGCCTGCAAATCAGAATCGCCAGCAGCAACAGCAAGCACCGCAGAATCAGCAACAGGGGATGCTTTCAGTGTGGCACTGAAGGCTACTTTAAGAAGAACTGTCCCCCGCTTAACCAGAATCAGAACAACAACAACAACAACCAGGCAAACATGAACAATAATGGGGGCAACAATGGAGGAAACAATGATGGCAACGGTGCCAGGGGTCGAGTGTTCGTGATTGGTCAGGGTGAAGCAAGGAATGATCCTAACGTAGTGATGGGTAAGTTTCTTCTGGATGATTTCTTTGTTACTTTTTTATTCGATTCAAGTGCCGATACTAGCTATGTGTCCTTAAAAGTTAGTCAGATGCTTAAGCGTACTCCAACACTCCTGAACACCAAACACACGGTAGAGCTAGCAAACGGTAAAAGTCTCGAGGCCACGCACATAGTTAAGGGTTGTGACCTTGTCTTAGCTGGTCAGACCTTCTCTATCGATCTTATTCCTATCGTTCTGGGTATTTTTGACGTTGTTATTGGGATGGATTGGTTATCTCATCAACACGCGCAAATTCTTTGCAAAGAGAAAATCGTCCGCATTCCTCGTTCTGGTAAAGAACCCCTCGTGATTCAAGACGACAAGAGTGGTGCAGTCGTAGGAATCATCTCTTTCCTTAAGGCCCAGAAGTGTTTGCAAAAGGGCCACACTGCCATTTTAGCACTCGTTACTGACACGTCAACGGAAGAGAAGAGAATTGAAGACATTCCTATTGTGCGTGATTTTCCCGAGGTATTTCCTGAGGAATTACCTGGTCTTCCGCCTCATCGCCAAGTTGAATTTCAAATCGAGCTAGCCCCTGGAGCAGCGCTCATAGCTCGAGCACCTTATCGCTTAGCCCCAACCGAAATGGAAGAACTGTCCAAGCAATTACAAGAACTTTTGGAAAAAGGTTTTATTCGTCCTAGCTCTTCGCCCTGGGGAGCTCCAGTACTATTCGTGAAGAAGAAGGACGGTACCTTTCGTATGTGCATAGATTACCGCAAACTCAACAAGGTGACCGTGAAGAATCGCTATCCTCTCCCACGTATTGATGACCTATTCAACCAGCTGCAAGGGTCGAGCTATTACTCTAAGATTGATTTGAGATCAGGGTACCATCAGCTGAGAGTGCGAGATGAGGACGTCTCTAAAACAGCATTCAGAACTCGTTACGGCCATTACGAGTTTCTGGTTATGCCTTTCGGATTAACGAATGCACCCGCAGTCTTCATGGATCTCATGAACCGAGTATGCAAACCTTACCTGGATAAGTTCGTTATTGTTTTCATCGACGATATCCTGATCTATTCTAAGAGTCAGGAGGAACACGAGCAGCATCTACGACTTATGCTGGAACTCCTTCGAGCTGAGCAACTGTATGCCAAGTTTTCGAAATGTGACTTCTGGCTTCACGAAGTCCACTTTCTAGGCCACGTAGTAAATGAGGATGGGATTCATGTTGATCCATCCAAAGTAGACTCAATCAAGAACTGGCCTGCACCCCGCACACCAACAGAAATCCGCCAATTCTTGGGTCTGGCGGGCTACTACAGACGATTTATCAAGGATTTCTCAAGGATTGCGCAACCTCTCACTTCACTGACTTAGAAGGGTGTCATCTACCGTTGGGGAGATGCATAGGAGTCCGCATTTCAGCACTTAAAAGACAGACTTTGTAGCGCGCCTATCCTCTCATTGCCTGAAGGCACAGATGATTTTGTGGTTTATTGCGACGCTTCCATTCAAGGACTTGGTTGCGTGTTGATGCAACATGACAAGGTCATTGCATACGCATCACGCCAACTCAAAGTTCACGAAAGAAATTACACTACGCATGACTTAGAATTGGGAGCAGTTGTTTTCGCGCTTAAGATATGGAGACATCACCTGTACTGTACCAAGTGCACCATTTACACTGATCACAGGAGTCTTGAGCATATCTTCAAGCAAAAGGAGTTAAACATGCGACAACGCCGATGGGTCGAGCTCTTGAACGATTACGAATGTGCGATCAAGTACCATCCGGGCAAAGCCAATGTCGTGGCTGATGCCCTCAGTCGAAAGGATACTATACCTAAGCGTTTACGTGCGTTACAGCTTACCATCCAATCTAACCGTCCTGCTCGGATTCGATATGCTCAGGTTGAAGCATTGAAAACAGAAAACATCAGGGTTGAATCCTTACGAGGATCGAAGCAGCGCCTAGAGCGAAAGGAACACGGCGCCTACTATGTTAACAGACGCATCTGGGTTCCACTTTATGGAAACTTACGCGAGCTTGTGATGGACGAAACGCACAAGTCTCGTTATTTGGTACATCCTGGTTCGGATAAAATGTACCACGACCTCAAGACTACGTATTGGTGGCCTGGCATGACAGCCCACATAGCAACCTACGTCAGTAAGTGCTTGACTTGTGCGAGAGTCAAGACTGAATATCAGAAACCATCAGGCCTACTTCAGCAACCAGAGATCCCGAAATGGAAATGGGAGCAAATTTCCATGGATTTCGTTACTGGTCTGCCCAGATCTCAACGTGGAAACGATACCATTTGGGTGATCGTAGATCGACTGACCAAGTCTGCACATTTTCTGGCCATCAAAGAAACGGATAAGTTTTCTACTCTTGCAGACATTTATCTAAAGGAAGTAGTGTCAAGGCATGGAGTGCCAACCTCTATTATATCTGATCGTGACGCGCGTTTTACTTCTGAACTGTGGTAAGCTATGGACAAGTCTTTTGGCTCCCGTTTAGATATGAGCACCGCGTATCACCCACAAACGGATGGGCAATCTGAACGCACCATCCAAACCCTTGAAGACATGCTTCAGGCATGTGTAATAGACTTTGGTAATGGCTGGGAAAAGCATCTCCCATTAGTGGAGTTTTCGTACAACAACAGCTACCACACCAGCATTCAAGCCGCTCCGTTTGAGGCATTGTACGGACGCAAATGCCGATCACCTCTCTGTTGGGCAGAAGTTGGTGACAGCCAAATCACTGGCCCAGAACTTGTGATTGATACCACCGAGAGAATTGCTCAGATACGACAGCAATGGCGGCAGCTCGTGACCGTCAGAAAAGCTATGCTGATAAGGGAAGAAAACCACTCGAGCTCCAGGTTGGGGATGGAGTGCTACACAAAGTCTCACCTTGGAAAGGTGTAGTCCGCTTTGGCAAATGAGGCAAACTCAATCTGCGTTATGTCGGACCATTCGAAGTCACCGAGAAAATCGGCAAAGTCACCTACAGGTTGAATCTACCTGAAGAACTCAGCGGAGTTCGCAATGTTTTCCATGTGTCGAATCTGAAGAAGTGTCTGTCAGATGAGACCCTCATAGTCCCTCTTAAGGAACTCACAATTGACGACCAGCTGTGATTCGTCGAGGAACCAGTAGAGATTACGGATCGAGATGTTAAGATCCTCAAGCGTACCAGGATACCTCTGGTCCGAGTTCGTTGGAATGCTTGTCGTGGCCCAGAGTATACCTGGGAATGAGAAGACCAAATGAAACTCAAGTATCCCCAACTGTTTAAGAAAAACGCAACCACTACTGAGGCTGAAGCTACTGCAGAATTTCGGGACGAAATTCCAAATCAACGGGGGGATGAGGTGACACCCCAGGAAAACCAGTAAACAACGCAACTTAACTAGCTTCCTCAGTAACTACGCACTAAATTTCGGGACGAAATTTTCTTAACAGGGGAAGAATGTGACAACCCTCGTAATTCCATGTATCCGTACAGTTTATTAATGATAATTAAAGTGCTTGATGACTGTGCTGAATCATTTAACTGCTCTCTGATTAGTGTGTTATACTTACATGTGTGTGTTAGCATACTAGTAGTATACAGAAAAGTTACTAAATAGTCTGGCATGTTTTCCTATGTGTTAGGAATAAATTTCGTTACAAAAATATATGCATTAGACGCCTTACGGAACAGTTAAACAATTTAACGGAACAGTATCCGACAGAACAACCGGACATTAACCGGGACACCAAATATTTGTCAAAAACATGGTGTTAATATTTCTTGGCTAGTTATGATCCCCGTTCACCATAACACCCACTAAAATATCCACTAACTACTTGGATTTGAATTAGTATTTACCACTTACCATCAAAATGTTACAATTAACCCCCCCCCCTCTCAATATTTACGGCCCCATAGGGGACCCACCCTCATCATCACCATATCCCAAGGAATATTATCTCTAATTTTGATTGGGCCTCTTTATTTGTTGCACTTGCCAAGATATTGTGAAATGATTGTAATTATGGCCATAGATTCTCAAGATCATTCCATATCCCACAAGTTACATCTAGACCCCTTCCCCCTAGCCTATTTTCGGCCATCATCATCACCATATCCCACTCAAGATTTTATTTCAATATTTTATAAGATTACTTGCTTGTTAGATTGGCCAAAACATGGTGTGATGATTACTAGAAATGTTGTTGATCATTATGCATGTAAACAAAACCAATAGAACTCGCTTTAGAATGTAAAAGCTGAAAAACAGAAAGCTGTTTGGTGATTACAGCCAACTGAAGTTGGCTGTAACCAAACCTTAATAAAGCGAAAAATGTGTTTTCTGAACTATAGATTTATGTATTATGAAATACAGTTCTAATGGCACCGGAATCATAATTTTTGGACTTCGTTTACTATTTTTAAAAGGTCATTTTGTAACAGCAGCTCAAGCTGCCTTTTTGGTGCTAAAAATAGGTGTTATATTTCTGGTCATATCTGGAAATCTATGATGAATTAGATCATGAAATTTGTATAGTAGATGTCAACTGATGTATTTGTAATTACCCCACTGGAATTTCGTAAGTCGGACTTACGATGAATTTTTAATGAATTGTTCCGTGGACTGTGGTCAGAAAAAGATAAATCTGAGTTCAGTCCGAAAAATTATTTTTATAAAATATTGGTGATGAATTGGATCCCGGGATTTTTACACAATAAAATTTGGAATGTTTAAGACCTTTTGTAAAAAGTTGGGAATTTTTGAAACAAGTTAACTATTTTATTAAAATCCCCGAAAACAGCCCAGTTTTGAATATAAAAGCTGAAACGACATAAGTAGTGATTTGCGTGTCTATATGTCGGGTAGGTTATCCGAGACTGATATAACATGTTATATGTCAATAAAAGTGTTTTGTGTAATGTTGTATGTTTGTCTATGAGTGGGGAATAGATGGGAAGGTTATATGGGCATGAACCGTTAAAGTGATGCATGTTATGTGATAGATGCGTGTAGGAACTTTTGTGTTCTATTTGAAATCACTAATAAACTAAGTGGTAATCATACTAGGATGTGATTGACCGACCTTGACTATTAGCTATATTTGAGAGTCAAACCGAGCAACCGAGGTGAGTTCACACTCTTTCTAAGGCATGGGATTCCCGGTGGGTTGGGAATGGGATTGAATGGCTACTCGAACTATCATTACTATTAAACTACTTACTACTGTCCTCGGATTGAAGGGCACGTATGTAAAGCCTACGTACACGACCATAAGACCATCCACTCTATCAAATGAAGTCCCTCATTTATCGACTTAATCGCCGAGGCCTATGGCGAGCGGGTCATTAGTTAATAGCGCTATTAGGTTTAACAAACCTCACACCGTGCCAGTCGGATGTGCCTGTACTAATGGACTATGGGCAAAGGGTCAATGCTGATAGACATTGACTTAGGGCACCTCTTACATTTTTGTAGCAGTCGATACGCGTGGTCTAGTAACATATGGGAAGCCCCCACTAATCTTCGCAAACATGTCAGGAAGACCGCGATACGAATTTATATGATACATGGTTTACAAAACGAACAGATGATTTACGAAACGAATGCTATAACTAAACAACCAACTGTGAACTCGCTCAACTTTGTTGTTGACTCGTTGTTACATGCCTTACAGGTCGCTAGATGCTTTTGGGAGCTTGCACGAGGAGAAGGTTGTTGTGGAATATGGGTTGTTATATCCCGTGCTTAATAATTAACTTTATGAACTTTCGGAACTTGTGTTTGAGTCTTAAAACTTATGAACTGTGAACTTATGTTTTGAACTTACGTTTTATGCTTCCGTTGTTATCTTAAAATCGGTTACCTTCTTTAGGTCACCAATCGTATGGTAGTTGGTTTTATTTACTAAATTGTGTTATTCAATATGATTGGTGGCTCGATCCTGGTCATGTCACGCCTCCAAGCGGTGATACCCCGCATGGTGGATTTTGGGGGTGTGACAGATTGGTATCAGAGCCATTGGTTATAGTGAACTTGGTTTTAAAAAGGGAAAAGCTTTTTGATAAAACCAGACTATAACCTGTACAGTGTTCAACGATCCACAACGACGCTTCGCTCCACGTGCAAGACTCGACACCATAAGTGGTATGATTTATGTTATATTGTCGGTTAGATAGTTCTCACCGTGCATTAGAGCATGTGATAATTGCTTTTTGAACCATGTGTGCTTACTCTCTATTGTCGTCCCACACTTATGCACTTTCGCGACACCTTTCTCACTTACGTTGCTTCATTATGAAGATCATGAGCGGACGCGGAGGACGTATCAACCTCACTCAAGCCCAGTTGACGGCTTTGATCAACGAACGAGTTGCTGAGGCACTCGCAGCCAATCCAGCAGGAGGTCAACATGCTCAAACTCCTGTGTGCACGTTCAAAACGTTCATGGACTGCCGACCTACTACTTTCAGTGGCACCGAAGGAGCAGTGGGCTTTCTTCACTGGTTTGAAAAGCTTGAGTCAGTTTTCGAGATGTGCGAATGCCCCAAAGACCGTAGGGTGAAATATGCTACCGGAACACTTGAAGGAGCTGCGTTAACCTGGTGGAAGGCACAGGTTCAACTACTAGGACTGGTAGTTGCTAATGTCACACCCTGGAATGGTTTCAAGGAACTTATCAAAGAAGAGTACTGCAGTCGAGACGACATCCACAAGCTAGAGGTGGAATTTTACAATCTGAAGATGACGGGGTCTGAGATTGAGGCGTATACAAAAAGGTCAAATGAGTTGGCCATCCAGTGCCCTACCATGGTGGACCCTCCCATCAAACGTATTGAGCTGTATCTCAAGGGCCTTGTACCAGAGATTCAAAGTCACATGACTTCACCCAACCTGGGTACCATACAGCAAATCATCAAGTTGGCCGATCGACTCACTGACCAGGCGGTGGAGCAAAACAGGCTGCCCAAACGAATCAGTGCCACAGCTACTTCTGATGCACTTACCGACAACAAGCGAAAATGGGATGGAAACTCCCGTAAGGGTTCTGCTTCGGGTCAGTCTCAGCAGCGAAAGATTGATGACTACCAGAGTCCTGGTCAGCAATCCTCCGGTAATCAAGGACAGGGTGGGTATCGAGGAAACCACCCAAAGTGCAACAAATGCAACAGACACCATAGTGGTCAGTGCAACAAGGGACGTTGTCAGAGGTGTCTCAAGATGGGTCATGAAGCCAAGGATTGCAGGAGCTCACGGCTTGCAAATCAGAATCGTCAGCAGCAATAGCAAGCACCGCAGAATCAGCAACAGGGCAACAGGGGATGCTTTCAGTGTGGCACTGAAGGCCACTTTAAGAAGAACTGTCCCCGGCTTAACCAGAATCAGAACAACAACAACAACAACCAGGGAAATAAGAACAATAATGGGGGCAACAATGGAGGAAACAATGATGGCAACGGTGCCAGGGGTCTAGTGTTCGTGATTGGTCAGGGTGAAGCAAGGAATGATCCTAACGTAGTGATGGGTAAGTTTCTTCTGGATGATTTCTTTGTTACTGTTTTATTCGATTCGGGTGCCGATACTAGTTATGTGTCCTTAAAAGTTAGTCAGATGCTTAAGCGTACTCCAACACTCCTGAACACCAAACACACGGTAGAGCTAGCAAACGGTAAAAGTCTCGACGCCACGCACATAGTTAAGGGTTGTGACCTTGTCTTAGCTGTCAAACCTTCTCTATCGATCTTATTCCTATCGTTCTGGGTAGTTTTGACGTTGTTATTGGGATGGATTGGTTATCTCATCAACACGCGGAAATTCTTTGCAAAGAGAAAATCGTCTGCATTCCTCGTTCTGGTAAAGAACCCCTCGTGATTCAAGACGACAAGAGTGGTGCAGTCGTAGGCATCATCTCTTTCCTTAAGGCCCAGAAGTGTTTGCGAAAGGGCCACACTGCCATTTTAGCACTCGTTACTGACACGTCAACGGAAGAGAAGAGAATTGAAGACATTCCTATTGTGCGTGATTTTCCCGAGGTATTTCCTGAGGAATTACCTGGTCTTCCACCTCATCGCCAAGTTGAATTTCAAATCGAGCTAGCCCCTGGAGCAGCGCCCATAGCTCGAGCACCTTATCGCTTAGCCCCAACCTAACGGGAAGAACTGTCCAAGCAATTACAAGAACTTTTGGAAAAAGGTTTTATTCATCCTAGCTCTTCGCCCTGGGGAGCTCCAGTACTATTCGTGAAGAAGAAGGACGGTACCTTTCGTATGTGCATAGATTACCGCAAACTCAACAAGGTGACCGTGAAGAATCGCTATCCTCTCCCACGTATTGATGACCTATTCAACTAGCTGCAAGGGTCGAGCTATTACTCTAAGATTGATTTGAGATCAGGGTACCATCAGCTGAGAGTCCGAGATGAGGACGTCTCTAAAACAGCATTCAGAACTCGTTACGGCCATTACGAGTTTCTGGTTATGCCTTTCGGATTGACGAATGCACCCGCAGTCTTCATGGATCTCATGAACCGAGTATGCAAACCTTACCTGGATAAGTTCGTTATTGTTTTCATCGACTATATCCTAATCTATTCTAAGAGTCAGGAGGAACACGAGCAGCATCTACGACTTATGCTGGAACTCCATCGAGCTGAGCAACTGTATGCCAAGTTTTCCAAATGTGACTTCTGGCTTCACGAAGTCCACTTTCTAGGCCACGTAGTTAATGAGGATGGGATTCATGTTGATCCATCCAAAGTAGACTCAATCAAGAACTGGCCTGCACCCCGCACACCAACAGAAATCCGCCAATTCTTGGGTCTGGCGGGCTACTACAGACGATTTATCAAGGATTTCTCAAGGATTGCAAAAGCTCTCACTTCACTGACTCAGAAGGGTGTCATCTACCGTTGGGGAGATGCATAGGAGTCCGCATTTCAGCACTTAAAAGACAGACTTTGTAGCGTGCCTATCCTCTCATTGCCTGAAGGCACAGATGATTTTGTGGTTTATTACGATGCTTCCATTCAAGGACTTGGTTGCGTGTTGATGCAACGTGACAAGGTCATTGCCTACGCATCACGCCAACTCAAAGTTCACGAAAGAAATTACACTACGCACGACTTGGAATTGGGAGCAGTTGTTTTCGCGCTTAAGATATGGAGACATCACCTGTACTGTACCAAGTGCACCATTTACACCGATCACAGGAGTCTCGAGCATATCTTCAAGCAAAAGGAGTTAAACATGCGACAACGCCGATGGGTCGAGCTCTTGAACGATTACGAATGTGCGATCAAGTACCATCCGGGCAAAGCCAATGTCGTGGCTGACGCCCTCAGTCGAAAGGATACTATACCTAAGCGTGTACGTGCGTTACAGCTTACCATCCAATCTAACCTTCCTCCTCAGATTCGAGATGCTCAGGTTGAAGCATTGAAAACAGAAAACATCAGGGCTGAATCCTTACGAAGATCGAAGCAGCGCCTAGAGCGAAAGGAAGACGGCGCCTACTATGTTAACAGACGCATCTGGGTTCCACTTTATGGAAACTTACGCGAGCTTGTGATGGACGAAGCGCACAAGTCTCGTTATTCGGTACATCCTGGTTTGGATAAAATGCACCACGACCTCAAGACTACGTATTGGTGGCCTGGCATGAAAGCCCACATAGCAACCTACGTCAGTAAGTGCTTGACTTGTGCGAGAGTCAAGACTGAATATTAGAAACCATCAGGCCTACTTCAGCAACCAAAGATCCCGAAATGGAAATGGGAGCAAATTTCCATGGATTTCGTTACTGGTCTGCCCAGATCTCAATGCGGAAACGATACCATTTGGGTGATCGTAGATCGACTGACCAAGTCTGCACATTTTCTGGCCATCAAAGAAACGGATAAGTTTTCTACTCTTGCAGAAATTTATCTAAAGGAAGTAGTGTCAAGGCATGGAGTGCCAACCTCTATTATATCTGATCGTGACGCGCGTTTTACTTCTGAACTGTGGCAAGCTATGCACAAGTCTTTTGGCTCCCGTTTAGATATGAGCACCACGTATCACCCACAAACGGATGGGCAATCTGAACGCACCATCCAAACCCTTGAAGACATGCTTCAGGCATGTGTAATCGACTTTGGTAATGGCTAGGAAAAGCATCTCCCGTTAGTGGAGTTTTCATACAACAACAGCTACCACACCAGCATCCAAGCCGCTCCGTTTGAGGCATTGTACGGACGCAAATGCCGATCACCTCTCTGTTGGGCAGAAGTTGATGACAGCCAAATCACTGGCCCAGAACTTGTGATAGATACCACCGAGAGAATTTCTCAGATACGACAGCGAATGGCGGCAGCTCGTGACCGTCAGAAAAGCTATGCTGATAAGGGAAGAAAACCACTCGAGCTCCAGGTTCGGGATCGAGTGCTACACAAAGTCTTACCTTGGAAAGGTGTAGTCCGCTTTGGCAAACGAGGCAAACTCAATCTGCGTTATGTCGGACCATTCGAAGTCACCGAGAAAATCGGCAAAGTCGCCTACAGGTTGAATCTACTTGAAGAACTCAGCGGAGTTCACAATGTTTTCCATGTGTCGAATCTGAAGAAGTGTCTGTCAGATGAGACCCTCATAGTCCCTCTTAAGGAACTCACAATTGACGACCAGCTGCGATTCTTCGAGGAACCAGTAGAGATTACAGATCAAGATGTTAAGATCCTCAAGCGTACCAGGATACCTCTGGTCCGAGTTCGTTGGAATGCTTGTCGTGGCCCAGAGTATACCTGGGAACAAGAAGACCAAATGAAACTCAAGTATCCCCAACTGTTTAAGAAAAACGCAACCACTACTGAGGCTGAAGCTACTGCAGAATTTCGGGACGAAATTCCAAATCAACGGGGGATGATGTGACACCCCAGGAAAACCAGTAAACACCGCAACTTAACTAGCTTCCTCAGAAACTACGCACTAAATTTCGGGATGAAATTTTCTTAACAGGGGAAGAATGTGACAACCCTCGTAATTCCATGTATCCGTACAGTTTATTAATGATAATTAAAGTGCTTGATGACTGTGCTGAATCATTTAACTGCTCTCTGATTACTGTGTTATACTTACATGTGCGTGTTAGCATACTAGTAGTATACAAAAAAGTTACTAAATAGTCTGGTATGTTTTCCTATGTATTAGGAATAAATTTCGTTACAAAAATATATGCATTAGACGCCTTACGGAAGAGTTAAACAATTTAACGGAACAGTATCCGACCGAACAACCGGACATTAACCGGGACACCAAATATTTGTCAAAAACATTGTGTTAATATTTCTTGGCTAGTTATGATCCCCGTTCACCATAACACCCACTAAAATATCCACTAACTACTTGGATTTGAATTAGTATTTACCACTTACCATGAAAATGTTACAATTAACCCCCCCCCCTTTCAATATTTACGGCCCCATAGGGGACCCACCCTCATCATCACCATATCCCATGGAATATTATCTCTAATTTTGATTGGGCCTCTTTATTTGTTGCACTTGCCAAGATATTGTGAAATGATTGTAATTATGGCCATAGATTCTCAAGATCATTCCATATCCCACAAGTTACATCTAGACCCCTTCCCCCTAGCCTATTTTTGGCCATCATCATCACCATATCCCACTCAAGATTTTATTTCAATATTTTATAAGATTACTTGCTTGTTGGATTGGCCAAAACATGGTGTGATGATTACTATTATGACATAAGTGATTTCCAAGAAATCCTTATATCATTACATATCTTCTCAATCCTCACAAGTTCACTTCACCTCCCTCAAAACTCTCTCTCTCTCTCCCTCTTGGCTGCACAAAATCGCCAACACCACCATCATATCAACACTCACTCATTTAATCCATCATCAAGTTCCATTCAAAGCTTGAAGTTCATCCATGGAGGTTGCAAGTTGAAGGACTTCCTAAGGAGCTTTGTTCTAGTCTTTTTCATCATCTTCTCTCTACATTTTCATCACTAGAATCATCCCTAGCTTTAAGCTAGTAGTAAGTTCCTTATGTCACCTTTGTTCATCTTGTTTCATGATTAAAAGATGTAATATGGTAAATCTACAAGAACACTAAAAAGGGTTCAAACAAGAAGATGTAACATGATGTATTTATGTTAGTATGATGTTATCATGAGATGTTACTGATTTCTTGCTGATTACTTGTTAATATTTATTACTAGAAATGTTGTTGATCAATATGCACGTTAACAAAACCAATAGAACTCGCTTTAGAATGTAAAAGCTGAAAAACAGAAAGCTGTTTGGTGATTACAGCCAACTTCAGTTGGCTGTAACCGAACCTTAATAAAGCGAAAAATGTGTTTTCTGAACTTTAGATTTATGTATTATGAAATACGGTTCTAATGGCACTGGAATCATAATTTTTGGACTTCGTTTACTATTTTTAAAAGGTCATTTTGTAACAGCAGCTTAAGCTGCATTTTTGCTGCTGAAACTAGGTGTTATATTTCTGGTCATATTTGGAAATCTATGATAAATTAGATCATGAAATTTGTACAGTAGATGACAACTGATGTATTTGTAATTACCCCACTGGAATTTCGTAAATCGGACCTACGAAGAATTTTTAATGAATTGTTCCGTGGACTGTGGTCAGAAAAAGATAAATCTGAGTTCAGTCCGGAAAATGATTTTTATAAAATATTGGTGATGAATTGGATCCCGAGATTTTTACACAATAAAATTTGGAATGTTTAAGACCTTTTGTAAAAAGTTGGGAATTTTTGAAACAAGTTAACTATTTTATTAAAATCACCGAAAACATCCCAGTTTTGAATATAAAAGCTGAAACGACATAAGTAGTGATTTGCGTGTCTATATGTCGGGTAGGTTATCCGAGAATGATATAACATGTTATATGTTAATAAAAGTGTTATGTGCAATGTTGTATGTTTGTCTATGAGTGGGGAATAGATGGGAAGGTTATATGGGCATGAACCGTTAAAGTGATGCATGTTATGTGATAGATACGTGTAGGAACTTTTGTGTTCTATTTGAAATCACTAATAAACTAAGTGGTAATCATACTAGGACGTGATTGACCGATCTTGACTGTTAGCTATATTTGAGAGTCAAACCGAGCAACCGAGGTGAGTTCACACTCTTTCTAAGGCATGGGATTCCCGGTGGGTTGGGAATGGGATTGAATGGCTACTCGAACTATCATTACTATTAAACTACTTACTACTGTCCTCGGATTGAAGGGCACGTATGTAAAGCCTACGTACACGACCATAAGACCATCAACTCTATCAAATGAAGTCCCTCATTTATCGACTTAATCGCCGAGGCCTATGGCGAGCGGGTCATTAGTTAATAGCGCTATTAGGTTTAACAAACCTCACACCGTGCCAGTCGGACGGGCGTGTACTAATGGACTATGGGCAAAGGGTCAATGCTGATAGACATTGACTTAGGGCACCTCTTACATTTTCTTAGAAGTCGATACGCGTGGTCTAGTAACATATGGGAAGCCCCCACTAATCTTCGCAAACATGTCAGGAAGACCGCGATATGAATTTATATGATACATGGTTTACAAAACGAACAAATGATTTACGAAACGAATGCTATAACTAAACAACCAACTGTGAACTCGCTCAACTTTGTTGTTGACTCGTTGTTGCATGCCTTATAGGTCACTAGATGCTTTTGGGAGCTTGCACGAGGAGAAGGTTGTTGTGGAATATGGGTTGTTATATCCCGTGCTTAATAATTAACTTTATGAACTTTCGGAACTTATGTTTGAGTCTTAAAACTTATGAACTGTGAACTTATATTTTGAACTTACGTTTTATGCTTCCGCTGTTATCTTAAAATCGGTTACCTTCTTTAGGTCACCAATCGTATGGTAGTTGGTTTTATTTACTAAATTGTGTTGTTCAATATGATTGGTGGCTCGATCCTGGTCATGTCACGCCTCCAAGCGGTGATACCCCGCATGGTGGATTTTGGGGGTGTGACAGTATACAACCTTTTTTATTAGGATATGGATGGACAAAAACAAACGGATCTAATGAAAACTCTATGTTGAATCTCTTCTGGTTGAGTGTTTATTTGATTAACCGTTTTGAAGAACTTATATACACTAAAGAAATGTATGCTCGGATTGATTTTATAAACCTTTTACATAGTAATGATTTAGTATCCTAATTCATGATAAACAAGATAATGATTTTGTATGCTAAAAGTGACCAATCTGTCTGATGAATGATGCTAACGACAGTGCCTAACATGATATTGGGAATTATGAGTATTAATTGGGAAATCAGTGTTGTGTCTGATAAAGTAATTGATGTCGCACATTTAATTGGTCGAACACTTGCTCGCCAAACTTAGCTGCATAATGTACAACTTTTGATAGCATGACCGCACACTACCCAGCGGCTGCACACTTTTGTGTGGGCCACAAACTGGGTAGTGGGCCACACACTGGGTAGTGGGCCACACAATTCAATTGGGCCATATCCTTGTTGGGCCACAATCTTGGTGGACTGCACACTCGGTCAATTAAGTCACACACTTCTATGTCGCACAAAGTATGAACCACACACTTGTTTGAATTAGTCGCACACTACACTTTCACACTCCGTATGTCTCACAATTGTATGAACCGCACACTTGTCAAGCGAGTTGCACACTCCTGTGTGGACCACACACTGACAAGTGGGCCGCACACTTCAACATTGGGCCTTGTACTAGTGGGACGCACACTAGAAAACTCCAAATCTTTTAGAAGGTCGCACACTCACTATTCCATATCATTATTTCATGATTAACCGTTTTATAAATGGAATGTTTATGGTTAAAGTGTTATACAATAACTGATGCTTGTACGCTACTTGACAAATACATGTTAGATACGTGTAGCTTATACGTGATTACTCTTAGCCAATTATACTCAGCCGAATATATTGGCTGTGATTATGTTAATATTGTTATTTGATTTATTTGATTTGGTGTATAATTAGCTGTAAACAGCCATGTATATCCTTTCCATATATTTCGTTTGTATCTTCCCTATTTAAAGGGGTTTTGATCGTTGAATAAAACTCATTTAGAAAACTTACACCACAAACATCTTTCATGGTATCAGAGCATAAGATCTGATTACCTCTTCCTTCTTTTCCGTTTTTTCCCTTTCTTTCTTGTTCACCGGACTCTTCCTATCATAAACCATGAGTAAAGAAGTCGTTGAGCAGCCGTCAAACAAAACCACTCCCCTACACCCAGCCTACTCCGTGACCAACATACAAACCAAAATCAGAACCCTAGATGGAACGAAAGTCACCTACTCTGCCTGGTAAAACTATTTTGCCTTCATGCCGTTGCGTACAAAGTTTCTGATCATATTGACGGTTCCGATGCTCCAGCCTCCACATCAGCAGAATATAAAGAAATCAATGTGTTGGTTTTACAGTGGATATACAGCACCATATCAGACGACCTTCTGATGCGTATCCTGGACAGCAATGCTACGGCCAGTACTGTCTGGACAAAGTTGAAGAATTTTTTTCTTAGCAACAATAAGGCGCATGCTGCATCTCTCGAAACAAAGTTTTGCAATCTAACCTTAACAGCATGTTCCTCTGTCGAAGATTACTGTCAGCACTTGACTGACCTAGCCAACGAATTGGCCGATGTTGATGCTTCGGTCTCTGAATCTCGCCTAGTTCTTCAACTGGTTTGAGGACTTCCTGCTGAATACAACACCACGGCTGCGTTGATCAACCAGAATGGTGTGGATTGGGACCAGGCTGTGACTATGCTCAATGATGAGGTTCTAAGAATGGAGGCTCAAAAAGGTACACAATCTACTGTTCTAGCAACCACGGCTGCACCCTCACAACAGTCTCCAGGTCAGCCGCATACCAACGCTCCTATGTCCCATTCTAATCAACCCACTGATTTTAATTCCTCCTCGTCTCGTGGACGGAACCGAGGTCGTGGGTCCTGGAACAGAAGAGGCGGTAGAGGCAGAGGTGGTGGAAGACCACCGTACACACCTTGGACTGGACATCAGCAACCCAGCTACCCGAATTGGGCCTGGTGGACACCACCACCATGTCCCTATCCGACCCAGCAGACTTGGCGGACCAACAGCCCTTCACCACAGCCAAATGCCCCTCCACATGCTCAATTTGTTGGCTTTCCTCAGCCTTAATTCTCTAGGTGCAGCCCAGCACAACAGGGGGTCTACAATGCCTTGAGTCCTTCAGATTTAAGCGCAACTTTTGCTAACATGCAGGTGAATAAACCATCTTCCTGGACTTCTGACATCATGGACACTGGAGCAGAATCACATGTTACTCACAGTCCAGGTAAGTTACTGATCCCTCATTCATCTCCTGTTTGCAGTAATTTATTGGCGGGTAATGGAAACTTTTTACCAATCACGGATCGGGAACGGGTTTTCATTCATTACCCAACAGAACCTATATCCTACCCAATGTCATCTATAGCCCACACGTTATTAAAAATCTTATTTCAGTCAGGCGTTTTACTCGTGACAATCAAGTGTCTGTTGAGTTTGACCCTTTTGGTTTTTCCTTGAAGGATCTCAAAACTAAGAAGACACTCTCCTGCCACAACAGCACCGGGGATCTTTATCCATTCACTCAGCCGCAACTACCACCTCAAGCTACCTTTCTTGCATCTCCTAGCCTCCCCTGGCATGATCGTCTGGGTCACCCCGGGGCTTAAGTTTTAGATCTTTTAAGTCGTACTTTTAATTTTCAATGTAATAAGAGCAAAATCTCTCATGTTTGCAATTCTTGCCAACTTTCTAATAGTAAACGTTTACCTTTTCATGCATCTAATAAATTTACTTTTGCTCCATTAGATATCATCCATTGCGACTTATGGACCTCCACAGTCACGAGTAAAACAAGGTACAAATATTATATGGTTCTCATTGATAACTTCTCACACTTTGTGTGGGTGTACCCTTTAAAATATAAGTCTGACACCTTCCCAACTTTTGCCAAATTTCACCAACTTATACAGACACAATTTCATCAAAAAATTAAAACATTCCAATGTGATTTAGGTGGTGAATTTAACAACCTAGCCTTTAAAACCTTTGTAAACCAACATGGCCTCCTTTTTCGTTTCTCTTGCCCTCAAACCTCTCCCCAAAATGGACGGGTACAATGGATGATTCGTCATCTCAACGACATCATTCGTGCTCTCCTTATCCATGCCAATCTTCCTCCTTCGTTCTGGGCGGAAGCATTACATACCGCCGTTTACCTACACAATATTCTACCAACCAAACGCCTTAACTTCTACACTCCTACATCGGCTACCCAACCCCACAAACTGCACCCACATTCCATTCGTTGCATTTTTCTTGGGTACCCACCCGACTTTCGCGGTTACAGGTGTTTTGACCCCACCACTGGCAAGGTTCATATATCTCGCCATCTGACATTTGATGAAGATGTCTTTCCTTATACCATTCCTCACTATCCTACATCTTAAAATTTCCTTGATGACACAATTCCCCCGGGTTTCACCTTTCATCCACCGGTCGCCTAGCCGTCCGTTCCCAACCCACGGGTACCCACCAGCCTCCTGGACTGAACCCACCTGCTCCAGACCCTCCTATTCCGGCTATCCCTACACCGTCGAGTGGACAACCTTCGATCCAGCACATTCCGCCTACTTCCCCAGCCAACCAATACCCCATGACCACCCGCTCCAAATCCCTTTCCACATCACAATCCCAATCGGCCTTCACCACTACCACCATCTCTCCCATACCAAACACTTATGCCAAGGCCCTTTCTGATCTGCATTGGTTAAATGCTATACAAGCCGAGTTTACTTCCTTACAGGATACCGAAATGTGGGAGCTAGTTCCATGACCTACGGATCGTCCGGTCATCCGATGCATGTGGCTTTTCCGCCATAAACTCAAAGCTGATGGTTCATTGGAATGATATAAGGCTAGACTGGTGGTTAATGGGAATTCTCAAATGGTAGGCATTGACTGCGAGGACACTTTTAGCCTAGTTGTTAAACCGGCCACTATTCGGACTGTTCTTTCCCTCGCGGTCTCCCGGTCATGGCCCATCCATCAATTAGATGTGAAAAATGCGTTTTACATGGGGAACTTAATGAGACTGTGTTTATGCACCAACCACCAGGTTTTTATGACAGAAGGTTTTCGAACTTTGTGTGTCGTCTGAAGAAGTCCCTTTATGGACTCAAACAAGCCCCTCGGGCCTGGTACACCCGATTCGCTACATTTATCACCACTCATGGCTTTCGGAGCAGCACCTGTGACAACTCGTTATTCATATACAATCGGGATGCCTCAAATGTTGCATATTTACTTTTATACGTCGATGATATTATCCCCACAACATCTAATGATACTCTCACGAGATATCATTGCCACACTCTCACGAAAGTTTGCTATGACCGACTTGGGACGTTTGCATCATTTTTTGGGGATTAAAGTCACCCAACAGGAACATGGTATCTTTCTATCATAGCCACAGTATGCAAAGGATATTATCGCCCAGGCCTCTATGCCTTCGTGTAAACCTTGCACTGCACCAGTCGACTTATCGGCTAAACTCAGTAGCACTGATGGACCACTATTCTTCGATCCAACTTTATATAGGAGCCTTGCAGGTGCTTTGTAGTATCTCACATTCACAAGACCGGACATCTCTTATGCGGTTCAGCAGGTATGCTTGTTTATGCATGAGCCACGGGATTCTCATTTCGCCTTCATGAAAAGAATCATTAGATACATCCAAGAGACGATTAACTATGGTATACGTATCTTTAAGTCTGCATCTCATTCATTGGTGGCCTACTCTGATGCTGACTGGGGTGGTTGTCCCGACTCTAGGCGATCTACATCAGGTTATTATGTGTTCCTTGGTGACAATCTGATTTCATGGTCCTCAAAACGTCAGTCGACAGTTTCTAGATCTAGTGCAGAAGTAGAATATAGAGGAGTCGCTAATGTTGTTGCCGAAGCTACATGGGTTCGCAATTTGTTACTTGAGCCGCATACCCCTCTTCGTCAGGCTTCGGTTGTGTATTGTGACAATGTGTCCGCTATTTATTTATCTAATAATCCAGTGCAACATCAGCGGACCAAGCACATAGAAATCGACATCCATTTTGTTCGGGAAAAAGTTCGTGTAGGCCACATTCGGGTTTTTCATGTACCTTCCTCACTTCAATATGCAGATATTTTCACTAAGGGGTTACCTAGGCAGTTGTTCCAATTTTTCGATCCAGCTTGAGCGTCTGTCCTCCGCCCGCTCAAACTGCGGGGGTGTCTTAGCCAATTATACTCAGCCGAATATATTGGCTGTGATTATGTTAATATTGTTATTTGATTTATTTGATTTGGTGTATAATTAGCTGTAAACAGCCATGTATATCCTTTCCATATATTTCGTTTATATCTTCCCTATTTAAAGGGGTTTTGATCGTTGAATAAAACTTATTCAGAAAACTTACACCACAAACATCTTTCAATTACATGTTTACCGTCCTAATTAGTGATAACCATAATAGGATATGGTTGATCAACTTAGGATGAATGCTTTGTCTACCGAGAAAAGCAAAGGTGAGTTCACACTACCACTTAAAAGCATGTATTCCCGGTGGATTTGGGAACCTAATATTCCGGGGGCACGGAATAGATAATTGGATACTCATAAATCATGTTCTAGTGTACTAAACGACACTCTATCATGAAGTCCCAACTCTTATACCGATTAGTCGCCGGTTTGGCGAATGGGGTATTAGTTGATAGCGCTATTAGGTTTGACAACCTCACACCGTACTAAGGGGGCGGGCGTGAACTAGCATGGCCTTAAAACCGATTAAGGATGATAGACCTTAATCATGGGTAAATGCACGGATAATCTCAGTTTCGGTATCACAGTTTAGTAGCTTACATGGGTTATCTCCCCTTGGCTTGTTTTATAAACGGTAAACTTAATAATTAACGTTTTTGGATAAAACAAGAAAACCTTTTTAATAATCGTGAACTCGCCAACTTTATGTTAACATTTTCCTGCATGCTTGCAGATTTATAGGTACAGCTACGGACGGACGTTGCAATTGGTTGGAATGTGCGTGGTTTGGAAAAGCTTTACATAATTTGTACATTATTTAAATACGATTTCAAACTGTTAAAAGTTTTAACTTATGTTTCCATTGCAAACTTAATCTATCTTTTGAAAATTTTAAATTAGGCCGCTATTTATCCTATTATTTGTAATAATAACCAATCGGTTCAAAATAATTAGTGGCTGGATCCTGGGCAGTAACACGCCTTGCGGTATTACTCCGCATGTGCAATTTGAGGGTGTTACTCCCAATCATCTTTAAACCTCATTAAACGCCAAACCCTACCTCATCTCTATATAAACAAGCCTCCATCCTCCCATTTTCACTTTCCTAACTCACATACACTCTCAAAAACTCTCTTAATCAGTTGCAATTACAAGTTCTTGGCAGAATTATCCAAGTGCTAAAAGTGAGCTTCTACCTCACTTTCTTCATATTTTCTTTATCATTTCTTACACTACAAATCTTGGAACACCTCTAGGAGTGTTTCCATAAGTTTACCATGGTAAACTAAGGTGGAACATCACCATTTTGACGTCCAAACTTTCTGTTTTGAAAGATTATCTTGTAAACTTTTATAAAACTCATGCTTTGTTTCATGATTCTTATACCTAACATGTTCCTAAACCATCTATGGTTATGGGACTTCTTTGAGATTGATTCTTATAAGTTTAGAGGTGCAAACACCCTCTAAACTTTCTGTTTTGACTAAGGTTTGAGATAACCTACAAGTGATGAAACCATCCAAGCTCACCATATTCATATGGTAAGACTTGTGTTTTGGTAAAGGTGTGAACCATGGAAGCCTTAGCTTTCCAACCTTGTTCCACCACCTCACTTGATGTTTTATCATATTATTCCAAGTAGTTTCGTAGACTTAAAGTAACATAACCCCGCCGCAACTCCAACATTTTCCATGATGGGTATGAAACACCGGGGTTGTCCTTACTTGGCAACTTGATGAAATAGTTAGTTTACATTTTCTTATTCATGACCAACCGGGTTTATCAACTATATTGATAAACTTTATGCTTTGGTGAATTCATACAATGAGATTTATGGAAGTTAATCATCCTACCTCCATGCTTGACATTAGATGACTTATATGATTATACATGATGGAATTATATAATATATAATATAATATAATATAAAATATATATGTCGCAACCCCCGCCCCCTATCTGTCCCGGGAACGGGCGGCCACGAGACCAGCTGTGGTGGTATCATTTTTTTATTTATCATTACTATTATTTTGGCAGCGGAAATTTCATCAGGACCGTAGTTAGGAAATGTTTATCAGAGTAAAACCACTATATTTAATAAACACATGGGTAAAACCGAAGTTTCTTATTACAACATGTTTATAGGGATAAATCCTATTTTATTGAATTTAAAAAATCGTCTTTTAGGTAACTTTTATAGCCACATTTTTCCAAGCCGTCAGTGCTCTCCAGCTGGCTTTCTTCTTATTGGCTTTTACATTTTGTTACCTGAAATGCGTTTTAAAAACATTTGTCAGTGGGAAATACTGGTGAGTGAATCCCAGTTTAATCAAGAAACATTTTATTCTTAACAGTATTAAGAGCAATCACATTGTTTATTTCTACACAATTACTCATTCAGTATTGTCAATCCTGATTGATGGGTCATATTACACATTGGCTAACTCGTTGTCCAATGGTAACGTGTTCCACATTTTGTATACAAAACCCCAACATACCGGCAAGAATTGAAGAATTACAAAGACTCAATCACTGCTTAATAGCATTGTAAAACATTTAAGGTTTTGTAAAAACAATTTACAAAAAGAAGATTACTCACATTGCTGACTTAGGTTTCTTCTAAGGTTTCCTGGTGATAATCTATAATTTACACAATGCACAAATGTTAGTATAATAACCCATTATTTACATTAGTAATACCCTCCCCGAGACGGCATTCCAACGACTACGTCGGGTGTGACATCTGTGACTTGTAATCATTGTAAACAGTTCAGTTATCAATAAAACAATGTTATTTGATCCCAATGTTTGTTTGTTTATGTTTGACATTTTTCATGTTTTGATTTTCGTTCAATTTCAAACTCTATATCGCTTTCTAGAGAGATATACGCAAACTGGTGCGTAAATGTAATCAGTTTAACGTGACACACACTCCGGAACATCAACGTATGCTTAACATACCTTAAATAACCTTTACATAACTTAGAAACAAGTTTTGAAGGCTTTGGTATGGCAAAATCAAGTTTATTCGCTTACATGGACTAAATTCGACAAACTGCGAAAGTATGCCGATTCGTATTGTAACGAACATTCCGGAAAATGATCATAAGTTAAAAATACCCTAAATAACCTTTACATAGCTTATAAATAGGCTTCGAGGGGTTCGGTGTGCTAAAATAAACTTTTAGATCATTAAGGGACTAAAAGCGTCAAAAAGTGTATAAGTTTGCATTTTCGCGCATATCTTACATTCTGAATACATCCGGACATCCAAAATTTTATGGAATCTTTAAAACATTTTATTTTAATGATTGGCATGATAAAATTCCATTCGTCGCGTAATTTGGATTATTTTTCGTGTTCGTTCGTGTTTTGTCGTAATTAACCGAACAACGCAACCGTACAACCAAACGAACCAACATCCAAGATATTTTTGAGCATGTTTCATGTTCCCTATACTTTAACTTCATTATAGAGCCATGAAATGGGATTAACGGGGGCTTAAACGTGTCAAAAATGCATCAAAAACCATGTTTTACACATTCAGGGACCAAAATTGACAATCTGCCATAGTTATCTTAGAAAGGGACCAAAGTTGGAAATCTGATTTCCAGATGTTCCCCTCATTTGCACATGGTTTTAATGAAACTAGGGGCTTGTTTTGGGGTACCCATGGTATTCTAAAACCATGGGCACACATGTATGGTCCAGATCGAAGCTCGGTTTTCGATGAACGATCCTAACGGTCTTGGTTTTCCTATAAATAGCCCCACACTCTTGCTTCAAAACTCACACTTTGATCTGATTTGGCTCTCTAAGTTGTAGTTATACACTTCATACCTTAGAGTAATCGGATCAAAACTCCATAGCTTGGACCCGTTGTAAGTCCTCTTTCGTTCTTTTACGCGTTTTTAGCGTGAAAGTCAAACCTTGTTTGACTTTCTGCATTAACCAGTTTATGGTCAACATGAAGTTCGTTGAACTTCATAACGTGAGCATAATCATGACGGTTTTAGTCTCTTATGACTATACATACTGATTACCACGTTATCTAGGCATAGTGGCGAGTCGTAGTTTCGGCCAAAATGCGTATTCTTGCTTATTTTGTAACCAAATTACTTTTAGGTATCAAAACCGTTTGTTTTGATACCAAAATTGTTTTCAAACCTCGTTAAACATGTTTTAACATGTTTAGCTCGTCACTTTAGGTTTAGTGCTTATGTAGGGTCGTAAAGGTAAGCGGTCTAAACAACCGCTTATACTTTCGAACCCGACCCGTTTGGTCGATCATTAGGATCCAACCAAACACATTAGGTGGCCATAGTTGTATAGGGAATAACCTTTCGAGGTTATACCTTATGGTCACGTCGTTTAGTTAGTTGTATGATAGGTAGTTTATATGCCTTAGGAAAATTACCAAAATGCCCTTTTTGCGCATAAATCCATTTTAAGCATATGTAACCTAAATTTTGACATCTAAACTGATTAGGCAACATTATTAGACATGATAAGGCATATATTACTTGTCATAGGACTAGTTAGGCGGTCCGAACGCGTTTTACGCGAACGACACGTTAAAGTAGCATAAGCTACCTAAGCGAGTCGTAATGGGTCGTAAGCACTTAGGATAGGTTTCGTTTTAGAATGTAGGCTTTGTTAAACCATATTACATGAGTTCTTACACTCATTTGGTTTACGAAACCACATTTTACCCGATCCTCCGATTTAGGTCCGTTTATTAACGTAGTTAGCTATATTAGGTGTCGTTTGATTCCGTGATCTTTCTAGCATTGCTTGGTGGTTATCCAAAGACTATTGAGCAATCTCAAGTGAGTACATAGACCACTCTTTTACTATTTTTCAAATGTTTTGGGGTGAAACACATGTGCCTACTTGTTACTTTCGTGCTTTCCATGTTTTCATATCATATGCTTGTTATGTTCATTAGTACACTTATAGTACATGATTTCATTGTGTTTTTGCTATGTATGTCCATTTGTTGCATACTTAGTACATCGTTTTACATTACATTTTATGCTATGTATGTCCATTTAGTTCATACTTATTACATTGTTTTACATTACATTTCACGCTATGTATGTCCATTTAGTGCATACTTAGTGCATTATTTCACATCACATCACATGCTATGTATGTTCATTTGTTGCATACTTAGTACATTTGTTTTTCATCACATGCTTACATTTTGTTATGACATTTGGTTTGTTTAAATGGGACATAAATATGTTCATTGACATTGGCCATGGCGTTCGTTAGTAGGTAGTGGTACCATAGGAAATGACAACTCCCGTTCCTGACATCCTAGGTATGTTTGGATGGAAGGAATGACCGAATTCGATACACGTAACTCAGATAAACCTTTAATTTGTTTAAGGGTTTATCACCACAGTCTCAAGGCTTGAATGTATGCATTTTCACAATACCGCATAGATGTTTGTATCAGTATAGCATGCATTTCCACAAAACATAACTTTTATTTAAACTACGTTTTACTTCAATACCTTGTTTTGTGCATTTTACCTATGGTTTAATTGATATATTTTCACTTGCCATACATGATATTTTGGATACACATTACATGATTCACATGTGACACATGGACATTTGACATTGATTATACATTACATGGTTTTCATTTTGACATTAACATTTTGACAATTGGTTTAAACATAAACATTTTACATTGGTGGTTTGTTTGGGTAAGTGATTTAAGTAACGAGGTGTGTCTAATATGATACAAGCATGGTGGATACAATACTGGTACTTCCTATATATAAGTGCTTGTATAATATTACATATCGTATCGTTATTTAAATCATTTCAATTTAGACATATAACATTTTACACAAATAACACATTTTTCACAAGACATTGTTTTACAAAACAGTTTATTTTATACAACTCATTTTACTTGGTTATTTTATTTACCATACACCTTTCTTTTATATAATCCGATTTCTTATCGAGTTTTCATATGATTTATAAAAGAAAACACTTAACAAGATTCATGACTAATTTTTATTAAATCTTTCTTTTAAAACCTAAGTCATGAATCCTATTTTCACAAAACCTATGTATCTCACAGGCATTTTTATGCTGACGTACCTATTTTCACATGTGTTTCAGGAGCTATTGCATAGGTTTGATCAAGACACACTAGGGTGGACTCGGGCCTTAGTGACATAAAAGAAGCAAGATTAGTTAAATAATGTTATGAACTATTGTTTCTCTTTGTTTAAGACAATGTAATCCTTTTTGTTTATAAATAAAACATAACTTTAAATACCATGGTTGTGAAACAATAATTCTGTTACAACACCCCCCGACGTTTCTGCCATGTTTTAATGTTTTACATGGTCGGGGTGTAACAGAAGAGTTGGTATCAGAGCCAATGGTTATAAGGAATTAGGTTATTAGTAATGCTTTGACCTAGACTATAACTTTTCTAGGACCCCAACACAAGTTATCTTGTGTTTAGATCTTAAAACATGCACTTCACCTATCCTTAGGTGATTACCCAAAACAAGAACCCAATTTTTCCAAAGCGATTTTTGAAAATCAATCATCTGTTTTTAAATGATTTATTATAAGGTTTTGAACCCTTTGATTTTCCAGAATGATTTTGAAAATTTATCATCCGCTTTTGAATGATTCTTTTTTTTGGCCTTGTGCCTTCCAAGTTTTCAAAATCTCGTCAAAGTTTTGGGTTCTAAATAGTGTGAACACATGCAAACTGGAAGGGTGAATACCTGTACCCTGGGTTTTCGATCTAAGGCTAGAGTGTTCGTACAAATCCACATAATCGGACCAGTCACTCTTACCTGGGAACTCTTGGGGTGAGTGTTCACTTATAGACGAGCATGTCTTCACAATACATTATTTTTGACCCATTTACTTTGATTAGTCACTGTGTGTCGTTTGTTTGCTTTGTGGTAACGAACGAATGGCCACCATCTTTGCTTTCGTTGATTTTTGTTTCATCTATTCTTTTCATCTAATCATCTCACCCGTTTTCTCTCATGTTTCCTCTTTTAGAATGCCTCCTCGACGTGAAAATCCGCTATCTAATGCTGAAATGGCAGATATCATGGCGCAGCATATGGCTGCTGTACTCCCAGACATTATTGCTCAAGTGAACCAAGCCAACAATAACCAGAATGCTCCATGCAATTTCAAGAGTTTCAATTCGGCTAAACCACTCAAGTTTAGTGGTTCTGAAGGAGCAACTGGGCTCCTACAGTGGTTCGAGAGCATTGAGAGTACGTTCCGTCATGTTCAGTGTCTTGAAAATCAGAAAGTCGAGTTTGCTTCAAGTGTATTTCAGAAGAGGGCTCTTACTTGGTGGAACGGGGTTACGAGAGACCGTGGTGCTGAGGTTGCGTTAGCACAAACTTGGGTTGAACTTAGGGCTCTTATGATGAGGGAGTTTTGTCCTCGTCATGAATTGAGAGCTTTAGAAAGGGAGTTTGATGATTTGAAGCAGGATAGTGGTGAGCACCGGGCTTACACTGGTAGGTATGAAGAGTTGAGCTTACTTTGCCCTACAATGGTTACCCCACTCGAGAAAGCTATCGAGAGGTATATTGATGGCTTACCTGACTCTGTACAAGACATCGTGTGACAACTCGTATTTCAGAACTTATCTTTGTGCTAAGTGTAGCATGTTTTGAACTTATGTAACGTATGTGAACATTATGTGACTATGTGAACTTGATGATTAAATGGAATGTTATGTTGTTATGTTTTGTGATTATATGTAATGCACGTATGTATGTAATATGCACACACAACACAACCCAACCGCACAAGTCTAATCCGATCGCACAAGCCCATTCAGGCTACACAACTTGTACTCGAATCTATAGGGCAGCCCAAGTTTGGGTTCGGCCCATTCCCATTAGTTTGATTATCACATAGGGTGTTAGTACATATCCCACACTTTACCTAATCACTCAAAGTTTACAAAACCCTACTCTCTTTCTATCCTCTCGAAGCCGACGCCAAACAACATCCCATCCTCATCGAAGCTCTGGATTCGGATCACTCTCATCTTATCTTAAGCGGTTAGTGATTCATGATTGGTGTTTTGTAAATGATGTTATGATTTCACGATTTGATTAAATGGTTAAGTATTGAATGTATGATGAACAATGATGTTTATGTGATAATGTTTGTGTGAACCGGATGTGTATGATGATGTTAATCGACTGTCATGTCTCGTTTTCGGATTGTTTGCATGATAATTTAGGATCAAATGTATGAAATCGGTTGTACGTATGTAATCGGCCTTACATGGGTTTGAATCCGAATGAGTTGATTGGGTTAGTACCAATTGGATTTATTGATGAATGAAAACCAAATGCTTGATTATTCGGCTGTGATATGTTTAAGATAGGATGTTTGCTAGTGATCGAGATTATGAATCATGTTAATATGGTTCGTGTTGTGATTATTGTTCATGTATTGATTATGTTATTCATTAGGTTCATATGAATTGAGTGATAAAAACCTTGTTTTGATCGAATAATGGGTTGATTAGAAATTATTGATTTTGTTAGTTGACTTAATTCGAATATGGAAACTGTTAATTTTGGTCAAAAGAATTGATTTGAGCTAGTAACTGAATTGCATGAGTTTAGGAAAGTTGGTAACTAATTTCACAAGATCAGATCTGGCCATACAAGCTTTCTGATCGTACAAGGTCCTTGATCGCACAAGGACCAATCACACAAGTTGTTGATCGCACAAGATCAGGTCACACAAGACCTGATCTGATCGCACAAGGTACCATCAGTCGCACAAGGTACCATCAGTCACACAAGATTTAACGGATCGCACAAGATGTTGTTAGGTTAATTGTTTGGGCCGTGTTTTATGTTTGGGCCGGGTATAAGGCTGATCGCACAACCCATTGTGGATCGCACAAATTGTGCTGATCGCACAATAGGTTGGCCCGCCTATTCGTTGGGCTTTATCTTTCGGGTCGCACAAGTTGGACGTGTTTGGTACTTGAATGCTACTGTTAATGTGTTAACATGTATTATCTGATCAATACGTGTTCATAACTTGTTAAACTATGTGTAATCATACGTGCACTATTTGAACCTAGACCTGACTTGTATGGTAACCATGTTAGGACGTGGTTGACCTCAAGCAGCTCGATTTGACCTTTCGTTTTTCTGTCGAGCTAACCTAAGGTGAGTTCACACTTTCTACAAAGCATGGGATTCCCAGGGGTTGGGAATGGGGTTAAGGAACAGGGATTCCTCGTCCTTTCTTGGGTAGGACAGTACTAGTTCAGGAATATAATTCCTCGTCCTCATGGACAGTTAACTTTCACTAGACCAAAACTCTATCACGAAGTCCCCCCTTTTTATATCGACTTAATCGTCAGGCCAATGGCGAGCGGGTCATTAGTTAGATAGCACTATTTAGGTTTGACAAACCTCACACCATGCCGCAGAGGTCGGGCGTGAACTAATGGACTACTGGCACGTCAATGATGATAGACATTGACAGTTCAGGGCACATAAACATGACTACAGTCAGCAGTCGATATGGTAACGAGTCTAGTAGTATATACATGGGGTAGCCCCCACGGCCGAAAAGCCAGATAACTAAACATGGGGTAGCCCCCACGGCTGGATTGCCAGAGTAAATGGGATAAACAAATCACGTTTTCAACTATGGGGTAACCCCCACGGCAGGGATGCCAGTTAAAGGAAACCGTTTTCGAAACAACTTAAAACAAACACCCAACTGTGAACTCGCTCAACATTATTGTTGACTCGTTACTACAAGCTTTGCAGGTCAATAGGTACTTAGCTGGAGCTTGCTTGGGGAAGAGTCGTTGTGGGACATGGACAACTGTGTGCCATGTTAAACTTTGAAACATCTAAAATTATGTTTTGGTTTTAAACATTATGCTTCCGCTTACAACTTAAACTATGTTTGTTTGGACACCAATTGTATTGGTTAGACTTTTCTAATTACTTACTTGTTTGTTCAATATGATTGGTGGCTGGATCCTGGTCAGTCACGCCTCCAAGCGGTGATACTTCACAGGTGGATTTTGGGGGTGTGACACATCGTCACTGGTAGTAACCCTACCACAGTTCGTCAGGTAATCGAGTTAGCTGCGATATTGACTGAGTCGCAAGTCCGAAAGGGGAAGTTACACAAGAAGGGTGACAAGGGTAAGAAACAGTTGTCTGCAAGGGTGCGAGCAAGAAGGGTAAGAGCAGGAAGGATAAGGAAACTGGATCTTCGAAGGGGTATAGGAAGTGCAAGGCTTCCCAAAATTTTGATGTCACTGCCCAAGTTAATCAGGCAGCCCCCAATCAACCTGCACAACCACCAGCTAAGAAACGGTATGCGTGGAATGCACCATTGTGCAACAGATCAATAGCCACCATCAACTGCAAGTTCCTTATCGTTTCTGTACCAACTGTGGGAAGTAGGGTCATCTTTCTGATGTTTGTCGTTTTGCTCAGAATCAAGCAGCTCGTAATCCAGCTCAGCAGGTTGCTCAACCGCCTGCTCAACAGCAAGCACAAGCTGCATGATCTCACTTTCCTCCTGGTTCATGCTACAATTGTGGGGACCTGACTCATTATCGAAACCAGTATCCAATACTGGTTAATGCAAATCAGAATCAGGCTCCGGCTCGAGGTCGAGTTTTCAATATGAATCCTCAGGAGGCGCAAGCAGACAACGAGGTGGTCAACGGTACGTTCTTTGTTGACAATCAGTCTGCTTCTGTTCTTTTTGATTTGGGTGTCGATAAGAGTTTTGTGTCATTGTCTTTTGAGCCATTACTTCGCATGTCTAGAACAAAACTAGGAAAGCCTTTGACAGTAGAAGTTGCTAGTGGTGATCCCGTTGTTCTCGATTCTGTTCTTCGTAACTGCCAGTTAAACCTTAACAACCATCTTTTTCACATCCACCTCACGCCAATGCAACTTGGGAGTTTCGATGTTATAGTGGGTATGGATTGGTTAGCCAAGCATCATGCAGAAGTAGTTTGTTTTGAAAAGATTGTTCCTGTGCCGCTCTCGACAGGTGAGATCCTACAGGTTCGTGGTGAGAAACCTGCTAGTAGTCTCAAGCTCATGTCTTGTACTCAGGCTCAGAAGTATCTGCGAAAGAACTATGTGGCCTTCTTGGCACATGTTGTAGCAGATAAAGGCAAAGGTAAGTCTATTCAAGATATCCCTGTTGTTCGAGATTATCCAGAAGTGTTTCCTGAAGAGTTACCTGGTTTACCTCCAGCACGCCAAGTCGAGTTTCGGATTGAACTTGTACCTGGTGCAAATCCTATTGCCAGATCTCCATATCCTCTTGCACCATCTGAGATGCAAGAGTTGTCTAAGCAGCTTCAGGAGCTTTCTGACAAAGGTTTTATTCGTCCTAGCTTTTCACCTTGGGGTGCTCCCGTTCTTTTTGTCAAGAAGAAGGATGGATCTTTCAGAATGTGCATCGATTATCGTGAGCTTAATAAGCTTACCATCAAGAATCGATATCCCCTACCTCGCATTGATGATCTCTTTGATCAGTTACAGGGTGCTTCATACTTTTCAAAGATTGATCTGCGTTCTGGGTATCATCAACTTCGTGTGCAAGAAGAAGATATTCCCAAGATAGCTTTCCGCACTCGTTATGGGCATTATGAGTTCACAGTTATGCCATTCGGTTTGACTAATGCTCCTGCTGTTTTTATGGACTTGATGAATAGGGTCTGCAAGCCTTATTTGGACAAGTTCATCATTGTTTTTATTGATGACATCTTGGTTTATTCTAAGACGCAAGCTGATCACGAGCAACATCTTCGTCTTACTCTGGAACTCCTGAAGAAAGAACAACTTTTCGCCAAATTCACCAAGTGTGAATTTTGGCTGAAGGAAGTTCAATTTTTAGGACATGTCGTCAACGAACAAGGTATTCATGTAGATCCCTCCAAGATCAGTGCGATTAAGGATTGGGATACGCCTACTACTCCTACTGAAGTTCGTTCTTTTCTTGGTCTCACGGGTTATTACCGCCGCTTCATCAAGAACTTCTCAAAGATTGCAGTTCCCCTAAGTGCTCTGACTTAGAAGAACAGACCCTTTGAATGGGGAACCAAACAAGAAGAAGCATTTCAGACCTTGAAGCAGAAGCTTTGTGATGCGCCTATTCTATCTTTGCCTGAGGGAAATGATGATTTTGTCGTGTATTGTGATGCATCAAACTTGGGTCTTGGTTGTGTTCTCATGCAAAGGAACAAAGTCATAGCATATTGACGTGTGCGTATATATACATAATTTTGCAATGAATCTACACACGATTTGGTTTTAAATTTATAAAAGTGATTATTACTTTTACATCAAAACACACACGAAAGAGGCAAGTGTACCCCGTCACATATGTAATAAAGTATCGGTAAGAACCAAGTATCGATCCAAGGAAATGGGCGGAGAAATAGTACTAGACCTTTGTCACTAAACTACCGGTAAAAACATAGGTTTTGTTTGATTTTAATTAAACTAAAGTAGGCGTAAACAAACACATAATAAAAACATAATAGATACTAGATAAAAATCCTTGCTTAATACACAACCACAGCATGTCAACTAAGTCGGTTTTGGCACTAGAAGCATTCGGTCAATATTCCAATTTAAGACAATTAGTATCCCTTTCGGGAATCCTAACATGACAATCATTCGGAAAGTTAAAACGATAAACACACTTTAACCACCTAAAATTGTTCTTTAACGTGCAATTGATAAATGTCTATGAAAATCTCTTAAAAATAAGTTAGTCATCCGTTAGGAGTTTTCTAACCGCACTTAATCAAGGAAAGAGACACCGATAAACACAATGCAACCACCGAGACAAGCATAAACTAGATTAAATCACAACCGAGTTCATTTTACAAATCTTGCACAATAATTCACCAAGATAACAATTTTGGCCTAAACTACTAACTAAGCTAACAAATCATGGCAAGAATTTATAACGACACCATCTAACCCGTTAAGGTCCTTACGTGACGGCAAGCTCTCTTGATTAACAATAATTACATTTTATTAAATCACTAACCATTTCTAGTATCATGATGCATACATTTAAACCAAGCTAAACTAGTTAACCAAGTTCAAAGTTTACTAATACAAGATTAATTAAGCTTCATTTTTCAACTATCTTAACTAACCAAGCATCAATCATCCAACATAATTACTTATAATCAAGAAATCAATATAAATAACAAGGTTGCAAACTAATCATCAAAGATTAACATAGAAAATACTTCAAAGTGTCATTACAAACAAAGATTAACACACTAATGGTTATAATCAAGCAAGGGATTGTTGTGTTTTTGCCCAAAGGCTACAATAATACATAAACAATAATCTGAATGCTTGAAAGATTAACAAAAACATGGAAAGATTAGAAAACCAAACCATAAACAAGCACTAGACTAAGGATCCGGATAGTAATGGAGCTAAATGGCACAATGTGGCTTGAATCCGGGTCAAAAGCATAGCCTCCGGAGCCTGTAAAATCGCCTGTGAAGCTCCCAAAATTCCAGAATGTCGAACAGAATGTTTCTGTTCTGTTTTTATATTTTTCCGCTGTGGCACGGTCGTTCTTCATATGGCACGACCGTGCACTTTAAGCAATTATTGGGTATGGGGCACCATGCTGCATACGTCATCAGATCTTTGACCAGATTCAAAATCGCACGACCGTTCCTCATATGGCACGGTCGTTCAATGCCGGGCTCTTGTTGCACGCCTAGTCGCACTGATCGTTCACTTCCGACATGTGACTGGATCATCGGATCCGCACGGGGTGCCAAATATGGAACGACCGTGCATTCCCGGGTTGGCCTTCAATGCAGTGCACGTGGAGTCGCACCCTCGTTCATTGCCGGACTTCCTTGCATTCATCGGAGATGCACAGTCGTGCATCAGGTCGCACGACCGTTCCACAGGCCCAGGTCAGTTTCCTTAACAGAATGTTCACAGCTTCGTCGTTTTGTCCGGAAAGTCCTCGTGTTCGCTATCATCTTGTCTGGTATACTGTTTTAGGCCTGTAAACAAATGTGTAGATATTTAAGTATCCGAATGACGGTTTTACGGCCAAAAACGCATAAAATAGGGGTAAAACGGGGGACTAAAATATGTGTAAATTAGCGAATATCAAATCTCCCCACACTTGAACCTTGCTTGTCCTCAAGCAAGCTAAACTAAAATGCAATAAAAGATAGAAACAGACAAGAACGATAATTTACACACTATTTTATTGAAAACTACTATAAACGGTTAGCCGGTTTGTCGAAAGACAACATCAAAAGACTCAAACCCAACAAGCATATGCAATTATAAAGCGACAACCAAAAAGCCGTGACTTCACATTTAATTGACTCAACATGTTAATCTTCACACGACTCACAATGTTCACACACACTCGGTTTTATTTAAGAAACATACATAAAATGTGTATGTGCAAACACTCAATGCCTAGTCAATGAAATGTGCAATATCATAAGCTTGTCATAAGATCTCGTCTCCACCAACTAACATGCGAACAAGTGTAAATCAAGAGGTCTTTACGGGTTGTAACGTTAGGCTAGGGCGAAGGGTATGGAAATGGACATATAAAGTGGCGAAAACGGTTAAAACTCGGTAGTAGCGTTTAACTAGCAACAAAATATACAACTATACATACAAATGCCTTAAAAAAGGCGACTAAAGCGCAATCGAGCTTATCAACGAAATTTTAACATTTAAGCATTCAAAATTGCTCGATTTCTATCAACTTCACCCTATTTTAGGGTGTTTTATTTTCTGTTTTTTTTTAACAAACTAATTTATACAATGAAACATAAACAATAACAAGCGCTAGTTAAACGATTATTTTTGACCGAGTTTCAACACTAAAAAGGTTTAAAAACATAAAAAGGCTAAATTTGGCTAAGTGGGCGATAATGTGGGTAAACAAATGTAAACGGGAAGGCTCGACATGGTTAATCCTAAAGGGTAATATAAGGTGAACGGGAAGCACAACACAAAGAACAAGTAGACAACAAAGGGGTAATCTAAGTGCCTCTATCACTTTTACACAAATCCGCACGTTCATGGTCTTAACAAGCATACTAGTGACAAGTTCTAAATTACACATAACATCCGGCTCACTCCTATATCCGAAATGAACAAATATATAACAATCAAGGCTCAAATATGCTCACGTTACGGAAGGAATGGGTAAAAGTGTGAAAACTATCATGTAAGTCTTTCTTTGTTTGTCACGCTTTCCGGTTTCCTTTTTCAAAAATATTTTGCTTGTCGAGTTTGTATCAAGTCCGAAGCTTTCTAAAACACAACCAACCGGTTTATTTACAAAAATATATACAAAATACAAGTATTTTTGAATGATTTTTCTGATTTTCTGATTTGATTTTTTTTTTATAAGAGGACAAACAAAGTTAACAAAGTTAACCCCCTCCCCACACTTGAACTTCGCATTGTCCCCAATGCGAGACCCGAAATATAGAGAAAGGGATAAAAATACTCCCCTCAAGATGATGTTGATGCCACGAGACTTCCGAAGCTATATCTGGTACGTGTTCCGGTCCAAGATCCGATAGCTAAAACCTGCTAGTATGTCACATGTGCACCCAAAACATAACAGAAACAGAAAAATCACAAATCAACCATAATATACATAAATATAAATACTACAATCCAAACAAAACACAAAGTAAATTGTCTGAAATACATAACCGGGGTGTTTGAAATAACAGTCAAAATAAACACCCAATAATAAATAAAGTACTGAAATAGAAAACACCACCAACTGCTATCACCACCGCCAACTACTCATCTCCATCATCATCTTCTCTCGTATAGGACGGGCCGGCATCGCCATAACCAGGGGGTTCCACGGTGGGAACTGCGGAGGGTGCTGAAAGTAGTCGGGGTATGCGTGATGCATCTCCCAGAAAAGATATGAGAATCTCGCACTGACCCCCTGATATAAAGTATCCTGGCTCTGCCGAAGCTGGTCCTGTGTGGCTCGAAGCTGAGCCTGATTGGCCCGAATCTCGTCCTGGCTAGATCTAATCTGGTCGAAGTACGTACCATGCTGCTCCTGCGTCACTCGCATATCCTGGAACTGCTGGTAGAACTCGGGCCAGTCCTGATGGAATGCATGGTGTTGCGGCGAGTGTGGTGGTGTCGGTGGCTGGTGCTGGTGCTGCTGCTCCGGATTATGCTCTCCCATCTCAACATCCTCATCTTCCTCCTCAGCTGGAGGCAACAGGTCCCAGACCTCGTTATTCAACCCTCTCAACCTATCCCCCCTATCAAGCTCAACAATCACCCCCATGGCCTTCAGCGACCTGATATCGACATGAACCCCCTTAGTAATCAAAGTGAGACCCTGAAGAACCTCCTCAGTCATATAGCCTTCGTTGTAGGCTATTTCGGTCACATATTGACCGCCATGTATCTCACTGTTCAGAGTTCGCCCCGAGCTCTTCACGAAGTACTCAGCCATTTGTGCGGCTAGGTTGATAGGTGCTCCATCAACCAACGCATATAGAAAAAGCAAATCTGGTGTTGGACAGTTACCAAGACTGTCCATGCGACCGCATATCGTATGGCTAAACACATGGTGCATCACTCGCACCAAGGGGTCTCGCAATCTAGAAGCCTTCGACATCCTCGGGTTGTAGGGGTCCCCAACTGCATTTGCTGCCCAAAATGCATCCCGTGCTGCATCAGAAGGAAAGGTGAACTGATTAGTGAATACATCGAGATCATCCATGTCATCCCTTGTATAGATCCCGAGCCTCCTTCCCAAACGACCAACCGACCACGTATACCATCGCCCACATAACCTGAAAGTTACACGATTCTTGTAGCGAAATTTGGGTCTTCTATTAGCAGCCGGCTTTTCATAGGCATAAGATGCAAAGAACTCTATAGTCAGCTCCCGGTAAACGGGTCGGTTTCAACCGACCAGATTTGCAAGCGGGCGACTCATCATGTCGTCTAGTCTGTCATACTGATTGAGTTCACGCATGACTTCCCAATCCAACCATCGGGGGACTCCGAACTGTCCCCGCCTTTCCCACAAGGCGTTGCGCTTCGGAATGCAAAGAGCCTCTTTCTCAATGTCGGGGTCAAACTGAAGGAAAGGGTGATCCATCTGTACGAGGAATAACGTTAGAAAGATGGAAACAGGAAAAAATTGAATCAAGAACAGCCGAGCAGCTCATTATGAAGAAACTGTGAAACTGATCTGGGCATATGGCACGGTCGTGCGACCAGATGCACGGTCGTGCGTCGCCGATGACAAGCACCATCTGCCCAGAGATGTCGGAACTACACGGCGTGCGATCAACGGCACCACCGTGCAATACCGAACAACAAGCTGACATCGTGAATCACCCGGAATGGCACGACCGTTCCATCCAAGGAACGTCCGTGCGACACGTGATCTGCAGATTTCGAACCCCTGAACTTTGAATAGCCTGATTTTCTCAAAATCAACAACTTTTTTGTATAAACAGGGGTCGGAAACTTAACCGGGTGTTCACGATAAGCAAGATTCAAACAAGGGTTAGGGTTTCGATTTGTTTATGAAGAGAACCCTAATAAATCCCTTGAAGAATCGGAGGAAATCTAACCTAGAAAGCAAGGAAACAAGAAATCTAAAACTAGGAACGTACCGTGCGAAGAAGGGTGTGAGATCGTGCGAAAAACCGTGCGATTTGCTGAAGTATCGCTCTGGAACGGCTTGGGGCTGGTAGGGTTTCGCGAATTGTGAATGGGGGCTGCAGATGAGGGTATTTATAGTGCCAAATGACAAAACTGCCCTCAGCCTGACGCACGGTCGTTCTCCGTATTGCACGGTCGTGCGTCACCGACATCGCCCAAACCCTAGCAACTGTTCTCGGAAATGCACCGGGGGTGCGATCCACCATGCCGTCCCTCGGAAACGCACGGTCGTGCGACCCGAGGAACGGTCATGCATCAGGTGCAGATCAGAAATTTCCGCAGAAGCTATTTCCAGCAACTGTTTCGGCCGTTTTTCGCCGTTTTTTCAACACGCCAACTGTTCTAACAATATTGCAATACAGAACCTTCGCTCGGCACGTACGAAAACTAAACAAACTAACGTAAACTACCTAACTAACTTAAATTACGCTAAAACTACAAAAACTCAAAAATGGACTATTTTACCCTTATAGCGCCAAAGACGCTCCTGCTACATTTTTGTCGGCGAGTCAGTAGCGTAGACTCTCTCCTCCCCACACTTATGATGTGTGCGGGGTTTGGAGCTCAATCACCTCCACCGCCGACTCTATCGGCCCGGCAACGTATAACTTCAACCGGTGACCATTTACCTTGAATGTAACGCCATCCGCGTTCTCTACTGCAACAGTACCATACGGAAATACTTCCTTAACCGTGTATGGTCCTGTCCAGCGTGAATGAAGCTTCCCAGGAAATAAGCGCAGCCTTGAATTGTACAGAAGAACAAGATCACCCGCTTGGAATTCTTTATGGTCCTTCAAGCGTTTGTCGTGAAGTTTCTTCGTGCGCTCTTTGTAGAGTACGGAGCTTTCGTAGGCTTGTTGTCGCAATTCTTCCAATTCATGAATTTGGAGAAACCGGGCTTCACCTCCGGTTTTTAGGTCCAAATTCGCAGTTTTCAAAGCCCACATAGCCTTGTGCTCCAACTCCACCGGTAAATGGCATGCCTTTCCGTAAACCAACCTAAAGGGGGTGGTCCCTATAGGGGTCTTATAAGCTGTATGGAATGCCCACAATGCATCCTCAAGTTTGTCCGACCACTCCTTGTGGTTCGCTCCAACAAACCGCTCAAGGATGCGCTTAAGCCCACGGTTCGTGACCTCCACCTGCCCGCTTGTCTGCGGATGATAGGGCGTGGACAAACGATGATGCACACCGTATCGGGACAAAGCCTTTTCAAGCTGTGTATTACAAAAATGAGTCCCTCGGTCACTAATGAGCGCTTTCGGAGTGCCAAATCGGGCGAACAAACTTTTAAGAAACCTCACAACTACTCTGGCGTCGTTAGTGGGTAAGGCTTGCGCCTCCGCCCACTTTGATACATAGTCAACAGCCACGAGTATGTACTTGTTTCCACGTGAGGGGGGGAATGGTCCCATGAAGTCTTTCCCCCAAACATCAAAGACTTCACATACTTGTATCCAGTTCTGGGGCATTTCGTCGCGTGCTGATATGTTCGTCGCCCTCTGACAAGCATCGCACGCTTTCACCCAATTCTGCGCGTCATGAAAAATGGTCGGCCAGTAAAACCCGGAATCCAACACCTTCTTCGTGGTGAAGTTGGCTCCGTGGTGGCCTCCGGTAGGTCCCTCATGACACTGGCGCAGAATATCGGTCGCCTCAGTCCCTGATACACATCTTCTGATCACCTGATCAGCACCCACCTTGAAAAAGAAAGGGTCGTCCCATATGTAGTGCTTTAGATCTGAAAGAATTTCCTCTTTTGCTGGTGAGTCAACCCTTTTATCAGAATTCTACAAGCAAGATAGTTCGCAAAGTCGGCGAACCATGGCGACTCATCGCATATCTCAACACCCATCAAAGATTCGTGTGGGAACTTGTCATTGATTGAATCCCAACGCGAATCCTCGATGTCTCCATGCTCTAACCAAGATAGATGGTCAGCCGCTACATTCAAAGCACCCTTTTTATCTTGTATCTCAATATCAAACTCCTGCAGCAACAAGATCCATCTGATTAGACGCGGTTTAGCGTCCTGTTTGCTGAAGAGGTATCTAATGGCTGCGTGATCAGTGTATACAACGGTTTTCGAAAGCACTAAATACGATCTAAATTTATCAAATGCGAAAACGACTGCCAAGAGCTCTTTTTCAGTCGTGGTGTAATGCTCTTGAGCGTCGTGAAGAGTTTTGCTCGCATAATAGATCGGATGGAAGTGCTTTTCCTTCTTTTGACCCATAACGGCCCCTATAGCGTAATCACTCGCGTCGCACATGATTTCAAATGGCAGACTCCAGTCCGGTGCGACTAAAATAGGGGCCTCAATCAACTTTTGCTTGAGAAGGTCAAAAACCCTCAAGCAATCATCTCCAAACACGAACGGGGCATCTTTCTCCAACAAATGGGTCATGGGTCTGGCGATTTTTGAAAAATCTTTGATGAATCGCCGATAGAACCCGGCATGACCGAGAAAGCTCCGTATAGCTCTAACAGAGGTGGGGGCGGAAGTCGTGAAATAACGTCGACTTTAGCTGGATCAACTTCCATGCCCGCGTGAGAAATTTTGTGTCCCAAAACTATGCCCTCCTTCACCATGAAGTGGCATTTCTCCCAGTTCAGGACCAGATTAGTCTCCTCACACCTCTTCAACATTCTTTTTAAATTTTCCAGACATTGATCAAAGGAATCCCCAAATACCGAGACGTCGTCCATGAACACCTCCATGGAATCCTCAATCATGTCGTGGAAAATGGCGACCATACATCGCTGGAAAGTGGCTGGTGCATTACACAGCCCAAATGGCATACGCCGGTAGGCGAATGTACCGAAGGGACAGGTAAATGTGGTCTTCTCCTGGTCCTCAGGAGCGATAGGAATTTGAAAGTAACCAGAGAACCCATCCAGAAAACAATAATATGACTTCCCTGACAGACGCTCCAACATTTGATCAATGAATGGAAGCGGGAAGTGGTCCTTGCGAGTGGTGTCATTGAGTTTGTGATAATCAATGCAAACCCGCCATCTAGTGACCGTCCTGGTTGGAATGAGCTCATTCCTATCGTTTGTGACCACATTCATGCCCCCCTTTTTGGGCACTACCTGCACAGGACTGACCCAAACAGAGTCGGAAATGGGATAGATCATACCAGCATCTAACAACTTAATCACTTCCTTTTTAATGACCTCTTGCATGTTTGGGTTCAGCCGCCTCTGGTGCTGCGCACACGACTTGAACTGATCCTCCATTAGAATTTTATGTGTACAGAAGGAGGGATTTATTCCTTTTATGTCCATGATTTTCCAGGCGATTGCTTTCTTATGAAGTTTCAACACATTAAGCAGTCTGCTCTTCTCTTCTTCCGCCAATCCTGATGAAATAATGACAGGCAAATGACGCTCCTCATCCAGAAATGCGTACTCCAGGTGCGGTGGGAGCTCTTTAAGCTCCAAGGTAGGAGGATCTTCCACTGAAGGCTTTGACTTCACTTCACTTTCGCGATCAATTTCTGTGAATCGATCCGGACTCTAGGGACCATCGTCACCAATCTGATAGACTGGCTGCTCTAAATCGTGGCCCTCCTGCGTAATGCCATCTAGGTCCCCACACAACAGATGTGTGTCCGAATCTATCTCATCGATCGTACCCTAGAAATGCGTGCTCACATAAGTGTCGACGATGTCGACATAATAGAGCGCGTCGTCTTGACTCTGAGGATGCTGCATAGAACGTTTAATGTCAAACGTCACATGCTCATCATTTACTCGGAGTGTGATTTGGCCCGCCGCCACGTCCACAATCGTCCGGGCGGTATTCAGGTTAATGTTCAATAGCCACGGTCGTTCTTCATATGGCACGACCGTGCACTTTAAGCAATTATTGGGTATGGGGCACCATGCTGCATACGTCATCAGATCTTTGACCAGATTCGAAATCGCACGACCGTTCCTCATATGGCACGGTTGTTCAATGTCGGGCTCTTGTTGCACGCCTAGTCGCACTGATCGTTCATTCCGACATGTGACTGGATCATCGGATCCGCACGGGGTGCCAAATATGGAACGACCGTGCATTCCCGGGTTGGCCTTCAATGCACTGCACGTGGAGTCGCACCCTCGTTCATTGCCGGACTTCCTTGCATTCGTCGGAGATGCACGGTCGTGCATCAGGTCGCACGACCGTTCCACAGGCCCAGGTCAGTTTCCTTAACAGAATGTTCGCAGCTTCGTCGTTTTGTCCGGAAAGTCCTCGTTTTCGCTATCATCTTGTCTGGTATACTGTTTTAGGCCTGTAAACAAAAGTGTAGATATTTAAGTATCCGAATGACGGTTTTACGGCCAAAAACGCATAAAATAGGGGTAAAACGGGGGACTAAAATATGTGTAAATTAGCGAATATCACATATGCATCGAGGCAGTTGAAAATACATGAGAAGAACTACACCACTCATGATCTTGAGTTAGGTGCAGTTGTCTTCGCTCTCAAAATCTGGAGACACTATTTGTATGGTACAAAATGCGTGGTTTTCACTGACCACAAGAGTCTTCAGCACATCTTCAATCAGAAAGAACTCAACATGAGGCAACGACGTTGGGTTGAACTTCTAAACGACTATGATTTCGAAATTCGCTACCATCCTGGTAAGGCGAATATCGTGGCTGACGCTTTGAGTTGTAAAGAACGTGTCAAGCTTCATTGTATTCGTGTTCAATCTAATATTCAAGCTCGATTTGATATCCAAACCCGCATTTCTCAGGCTCAACATGCTTCTGTTTCACAAGGTTTGATGGGTAAGGAATTACCCTATCACATTAAGCCTGATCTTGAATTAAAGGACAATGGATCATATTATTTCATGGACCATTTGTGGTTCCCAAGCCAAGATGATCTTCGCACCTTGCTTATGGATGAAGCTCATAAGTCTTGTTACTCTATTCATCCTGGCTCAGACAAGATGTATAAGGATTTTCGTACTCAGTATTCGTGGCCAGGTATGAAGAAAGACATTGCCTTATACGTGTCTAAATCCCTTACTTGTCTTAAGGTTAAGGCTGAACATCAACATCCTTCTAGTTTATTGGAGCAACCAGAGATTCCAGTTTGGAAATGAGAAAACATCGCTATGGATCTTATTACCAAACTTCCGCGCACTAAGAAAGGTCATGATGCCATCTGGGTAGTTGTTGATCGTCTTACAAAGTCAGCGCATTTCTTGCCGATCCGTGAGGATCTATCTGCTGACAAGCTTGCTAAAATCTATGTGGATGAAATTATATCTAGACATGGTATTCCTTTGAACAATATTTCTGACAGAGATGCTCGATTCTTGTCTCGTTTTTGGATAACCATGCAATCTGCTATGGGAACCCAACTTAATCTGAGCACAGCTTATCATCCGCAATCAGATGGTCAATCTGAAAGAACAATCCAGACTTTGGAGGATATGCTTAGAGCTTGTGTGATCGATTTTGGTGGTAGTTGGGATTCGTATCTTCCGTTGATTGAATTCTCCTACAACAACAGTTATCACTCCAGCATCAACATGGCTCCTTTCGAGGCTCTCTATGGTCGAAAATGTCGTTCACCAGTCTGTTGGAATGAGATCGGTGAGGCTCAGCTTACTGGACCTGACGACATTCTAGAGACAACAGATAAGGTTAAGAAAGTTTGTGTTAACCTCCAGACAGCTAGAAGCCGTTAAAAGTGTTACGCAGACCGACGACGCAAGCCCTTGGAATTTCAAGTCAGTGATCGTGTATTACTTAAGGTCTCACCTTGGAAAGGTGTGATCAGATTTAGAAAGACAGGAAAACTTGCACCTAGATACGTTGGACCATTCAAGATCGTCGAAAGAATCGGTAAGGTAGCCGACAGACTTGAGTTACCTCCTGAACTTGGAAACGTTCATCCAACCTTCCACGTGTCCAATCTCAAGAAGTGTTTAGCTGATGAGAACCTCCACATACCGCTTGATGAAATTCGTGTGGATAACACGATGCATTTTGTTGAGAAACCAGTGGAAATCATGGAACGTGAAGTCAAGTAGCTTAAGCGCAAGCGCATTCCATTGGTCAAAGTTCATTGGGAATCTAATCATGGACCAGAGTTTACTTGGGAACGTGAAGATAAAATGAAGGCGAAATATCCACATCTTTTCTCACGAGTTTCCTCTAAACAAATTTCGGGACGAAATTTCCACAAGTAGGGGAGACTGTGACATCTGTCATTTATAATCATTGTAAACAGTTCAGTTATCAATAAAACTGTCACACCCGCTCGTAGCGGAAGCGCGAGGTGTGATCTGATCAGTTCTCATTGCATAACAATATAAGTGAACAATACTAAATGAATAAAAACAAGCTCCAATGCCATTGTCATAATTGTTTCGAAAGAACGCAACATAAGTTAAATGTATTTGTTACAAACCATCAAATGAAAATGCGTTTTCATCGTTCTATACATCAAAATGTAAGTCTTAAAATGTCAAGGCTTTGACCACTATATCACCGCAAAGAGGCGGTATATAACTGGCAAACCCTTCAAATGGTGGCATGGAGTCTTGATACTTGCTTTCCTTGACTGAAATGTCTGTCAGGTCCACTAATTTCCTGAAATACATGTTAAGTTTGAAAACATCAACAAAAGTTGAGCGAGTTCATGCAGTTTAGCTGTATGAGATGTATCTGTAAAATGTGAGTTGTATAAACTGTATCTGTAAAATGTGAGTTGTATAAACTGTATCTGTATGAATGATGTATAAACCGTATCCACAACATGTGAATTGTATAAAATGTATCTGTATGTATGATGTATAAACTGTATCCACAACATGTGAATTGTATAAAATGTATCTGTATGTATGATGTATAAACTGTATCCACAACATGTGAATTGTATAAAATGTATCTGTATGTATGATGTAGTATGTAAAGCGTCAATGAAATCGTTGATCATTAATGTTTCGCGAGGACATTAATATGTGTGACGAATTAGGAAGCAATCCAACCCTAGACGATTTTATGTCGACTCCTATCGACTGGGACACAAACGCACTCTTCTGTATGGGTCCACGACCAAGAGTGGGGCTCGCCAATACCCATTAGATCTAACCCCTTGTACCTAGGTCCAAACTGGATTAATGGTGCTTATAGTATGGCCCTAATTCGCACATGATCTATGGTGTTTCATTACCTAACTTTAACATACGATGAACATGTATTTTCCCCGATAGTTGTAAAGTTGTAAAACATTTAAATGAATAGGGGACATGAACTCACTGAATTGCGTCCGTGAATAGAAGTAAATAAGATCTCACGTGCAGTCGTCCTGAATAGCGTTGCGACCTACAAATGTTCTTATTTTTGTTAGACACTTCGGTCTTTGTAAAGAACTTGAGTACAAGTCTTGTGTCTTCAATATGTGTAAGACTTGTATGTCTTTACTGTTCGTTAACTGTGTATTCGATGAATGAGTTGTTTAGTCGGATCTAGTCCGCTGAATTTCGTGTCTTATATGTATCAATTGTATAGTTGTGTTTCCAATAATGGTAACATTGGGCCAAGCCCATGTTTTCAAGTTATTGGGCTTAAATAGTGCTGGGCCTTAAATAGTGTTGGGCCTCAATAGTGTTGGGCCTCAAATAGTGTTGGGCCTCAAATAGTGTTGGGCCTCAAATAGTGTTGGGCTTGAATTGGGCTTGAATAGTGTTGGGCTTTGGCCCATATGTTTAGTATTTGGGCTTAGCCCATGAATTTATGTTAAGCCCATTATGAAGATAAGCCCATTAAGAAAAATAGCCCATTAAGTAAAATAGCCCTTTAAGTAATATAAGCCCATTTGTTATAAAAATAGCCCACTAGTATAATAAGCCCATTTATTTTTATAAAAACCTTTTTATAAAAATTTACTAAGTATACTTGTTAGTAAATAAAAACATACTAGTTTTTATAAGTTTATAAACATCCGAAATTTGTTATTGATAGGATACTTATATTTCGTGTCGATAAATCGTCTAAACGTCGTAGTAACTCCCCGGATTGGCAATTCACTTATGTAGTCGTCCGTCGTTCATTTTGACCATAATTGGTGTCCGATTATTCGAATCGTCCGTAACTCGTTTTAAGGCGTAATTATGTGAACTCTTATAAGACTTTGATTATTATGTATCATGTGTTCATTATTACCATTGTAATAAAGTTCCTATCTTTGATATATATAACTAATACCATCAAATAATCACATAGCACATAAGTTGTTAAATCACCAAATATATATTTTTCTAAAAAAAAATATATATTTCTCTTGTCTAAATACAACCAAAAATGTTGTTTCTTTATAAAATAAAGTTTTTATGAAAAATGGCTATATAACCTTTGTATTTTATTCTAACCATGTTTTATAAACATATCATTTTCTTTATCAAATCACCACCAATTTACTCTACAACTTAACTAAACATATGAGACTTTTATAACATGAAATTATCAAGATGATATCCAAATCATGTAGGGTTTTAACCATGATTATTTCATATGCTAACAAGTTCAAAACCAAGTTTAATTTTAGTTTTAACAACTTTTATAAAAATCTCTAGTTGTATGTTACTTTTTATAATCTTGTGAGAGTATTGTTTTTAACCAAAAACCTTATATATTTTCACAAGATCAATAGTTATGATCATCCATTAATCCTTTATGTTAAAAACCCTTTAACATAAATATGCATAATTTTTAGATCATAACTTAAAACATCTTCTAACAATTTATTTGTATCATAATCATCATAACAAGATTAAATAAGCATATATCAAGTCTTAGATCATAATATAAACAATCATAATTATATCATGATTTTTATTCTTTGCTTCTTTGTATTTTCTTCATGTTTATTATGTATGATTTCCTTGGTTATTATTAGTAATAATAACAATCATAATCATAATATATTTGTATAAAAAAAATAGTTATAGAAGCTTACTTCTAGCACTTGGCTAGGGATGATCTTAGAAGATTATTAAGAACTAAGAAGATGATAATCTTGATGGTAGAACACTTTTGTATGGATGAAAACCCTTCCTTTTACTTCCAATAGCTTTAGATCACCTTATGTTACAAAGAAATCCATCTTGATCATGAAGGAGGTGATAAAAATAAATGGGTTTTTGAAGGTGTTCTTGGTGAAAAGATGAAGATTGAAAGAGTTCTTATGTGTGTGAAAGATAAGGTGTAAAAGTATGATAATGTGGTTAGTAACTAAAGTACTAAGTGTTATAATCTTTCACCAACATCATCCACTTGCAACTAATGAAAATATCTAGATATTAATCAAAAGAATAAGGGGTAAAGTGTAACATTTTTTATAAAAATGTCTTAAACATGTAGATATTTTGGTAATTAGGCTAAGTATGGTGATTAGGGTAATCTTTCACCATTAGAGGGTAATTAGTGATTCGAAACATAAATTAACATTAACTAGTTCATTAAACTAGTAGAAATCATGTTTTGATACTTTGAATGCTTTTCGTTTCGTCGTTGGCTAGTTTACGGCACTTTTGTGGCGTACCGACGGAAGTTTGCCGTAAGTTGACATTCCGCATTAAAAAGATGTATGAAGTTATTTTGAATCCCAAAATAAGCTTAACTAGTTTACCAAAGCTTTCATTTGGTTGTTTTCGGTGTCGGAAATGTCGTTTATTAGCTTGTCGGTGCAGAAACGGACAAGTTGTGGGGGTTGCAACGCAGTGTCGAGAGCTTATGTTTCGAATACCCCATTAATATCCTCATATTGTTTCCATATGTTTGTCATCATTTGTCATATTTTCGGAGTCCCGGAAATGCTAAATTATTATTTTGGACAAGTTAACATTGTCTTATTTTTAGTGAAACGGACGATTTAGCGATTAGGGCGTTGTACCGGAAAGTCTTATATCTTCGTAAGATATTTTTTCGTATTAGTGTTTTATTATATAAACGGACTCAGTTATGTCATCCGTGTGTCGTTTTTCCTTGTTTCGTTCTGTTTTCACGATTTTGCTGGCATGAATAGTGTAACCGTGGATAGTGCGCGCAACACTTTTTACCAACACTTTTAGGACATTGTTTAATTGGTTTCGCAATACGACGAAAACCAACATATGTTATATCATTGTTTTCTTGTCCTAACACTGTCGTCTAATGTACGACACAGTTACGTAATTAAATTACGCTAATTGCATGAGATTATATACTAAGAATAGTGATTAGACTGTACGGAATTTCCGGTTATTTGCCATTTGTCACAAAAACATTGTTATTTGATCCCAATGTTTTTTTGTTTATGTTTGACATTTTTCATGTTTTGATTTTCGTTCAATTTCAAACTCTATATCGCTTTCTGAAGAGTTATACGCAAACTCGTGCGTAAACGTAATCAGTTTAACATGACAAACACTCTGGAACATCAACATATGCTTAACATACCTTAAATAACCTTTACATAACTTAGAAATAAGTTTTGAAGGCTTTGGTATGGCAAAATCAAGTTTATTCGCTTACAGGGACTAAATTCGACAAACTGTGAAAGTATGCGGATTCGTACTGTAACGAACATTCCGGAACATGATCATAAGTTAAAAATACCCTAAATATCCTTTACATAGCTTAGAAATAGGCTTCTAGGGGTTCGGTGTGCTAAAATAAACTTTTAGATCATTAAGGGACTAAAAGCGTCAAAAAGTGCATAAGTTTGCATTTTCGCGCATATCTTACGTTCTGAATACATCTGGACATCCAAAAATTTATGAAATCATTAAAATATTTTATTTTAATGATTGGCATGATAAAATTCCATTCGTCGCGTAATTTGGATCATTTTTCGCGTTCGTTCGTGTTTCGTCGTAATTAACCGAACAACGCAACCGTACCACCAAACGAACCGACATCTGAGATATTTTTAATAATTTTCCTATTCCCTATACTTTAACTTCATTTTAGAGCCTTGAAATGGGATTAACGGGGCTTAAACGTGTCAAAAATGCATCAAAAACCATGTTTTGCTCATTCAGGGACCAAAATTGACAATCTGCCATAGTTATCTTAGGAAGGGACCAAAGTTGAAAATCTGATTTCCAGCTTGTTCCAGATGTTCCCCTCATTTGCACATGGTTTTAATGAAACTGGGGGCTTGTTTTGGGGTACCCATGGTATTCTAAAACCATGGGCACACATGTAAGGTCCAGATCGAAGCTCGGTTTTCGATGAACGATCCTAACGGTCTTGGTTTTCCTATAAATACCCCCACCCTCTTGCTTCAAAACTCACACTTTGATCTGATTTGGCTCTCTAAGTTGAAGTTATACACTTTATACCTGAGAGTAATCGGATCAAAACTCCATAGCTTGGACCCGTTGTAAGTCCTCTTTCGTTCTTTTACGCGTTTTTAGCGTGAAAGTCAAACCTTGTTTGACTTTCTACATTGACCAGTTTATGGTCAACACGAAGTTCATTGAACTTCATAACGTGAGCGTAATCATGATGGTTTTAGTCTCTTATGACTATACCTACTGATTACCACGTTATCTAGGCATAGTGGCGAGTCGTAGTTTCTGCCAAAATGCGTATTCTTGCGTATTTTGTAACCAAACTACTTTTAGGTATCAAAACCATTTGTTTTGATACCAAACCTGTTTTGAAACCTCGTTAAACATGTTTTAACATGTTTAGCTCGTCACTTTAGGTTTAGTGCTTATGTAGGGTCGTAAAGGTAAGCGGTCTAAACAACAGCTTATACTTTCGAACCCGACCCGTTTGGTCAATCATTAGGATCCGACCAAACACATTAGGTGACCATAGTTGTATAGGGAATAACCTTCCGAGGTTATACCTTATGGTCACGTCATTTAGTTAGTTGTATGATAGGTAGTTTATATGCCTTAGGAAAATTACCAAAATGCCCTTTTTGCGCATAAATCCATTTTAAGCATATGTAACCTAAATTTTGACATCTAAACTGATTAGGCAACATTATTAGACATGATAAGGAATATATTACTTGTCATAGGACTAGTTAGGCGATCCGAACGCGTTTTACGCGAACGACGCGTTAAAGTAGCATAAGCTACCTAAGCGAGTCGTAATGGGTCGTAAGCACTTAGGATAGGTTTCGTTTTAGAATGTAGGCTTTGTTAAACCATATTACATGAGTTCTTACACTCATTTGGTTTACGAAACCAGATTTTACCCGATCCTCTGATTTAGGTCCGTTTATTAACGTAGTTACCTATATTAGGTGCCGTTTGATTCCGTGATCTTTCTAGCATTGCTTGGTGGTTATCCAAAGACTATTGAGCAATATCAAGTGAGTACATAGACCCCTCTTTTACTGTTTTTCAAATGTTTTGGGGTGAAACACATGTGCCTATTTGTTACTTTCGTGCTTTCCATGTTTTCATATCATATGCTTGTTATGTTCATTAGTACACTTATAGTACATGATTTCATTGTGTTTTTGCTATGTATGTCCATTTGTTGCATACTTAGTACATCGTTTTACATTACATTTTATGCTATGTATGTCCATTTAGTTCATACTTAGTACATTGTTTTACATTACATTTCACCCTATGTATGTCCATTTAGTGCATACCTAGTGCATTATTTCACATCACATCACATGCTATGTATGTTCATTTGTTGCATACTTAGTACATTTGTTTTTCATCAATGCTTACATTTTGGTGTGACATTTGATTTGTTTAAATGGGACAAAAATACGTTCATTAACATTGGCCATGCCGTTCGTTAGTAGGTAGTGGTACCATAGGAATTGACAACTCCTGTTCCTGACGTCCTAGGTATGTTTGGATGGAAGGAATGACCGAATTCGATACACATAACTCAGATAAACCTTTAATTTGTTTAAGGGTTTATCGCCACAGTCTCAAGGCTTGAATGTATGCATTTTCACAATACCCCATAGATATTTGTATCAGTATAGCATGCATTTCCACAAAACATAACTTTGATTTAAACTACGTTTTACTTCAATACCTTGTTTTGTGCATTTTACCTATGGTTTAATTGATATATTTTCACTTGCCATACATGGATATTTTAGATACACATTACATGATTCACATTTGACACATGAACATTTGACATTGATTATACATTACATGGTTTACATTTTGACATTAACATTTTGACAATTGGTTTAAACATAAACATTTTACATTGGTGGTTTGTTTGGGTAAGTGATTTAAGTAACGAGGCGTGTGTAATATGATACAAGCATGGTGGATACGCCACTGGTACTTCCTATATATAAGTGCTTGTATGATATTACATATCGTAGCGTTATTTAAATCATTTAAATTTAGACATATAACATTTTACACAAATAACACATTTTTCACAAGACATTGTTTTACAAAACAGTTTATTTTATACAACTCATTTTACTTGGTTATTTTATTAACCATACACCTTTCTTTTATATAATCTGATTTCTTATCGAGTTTTCATATGATTTATAAAAGAAAACACTTAACAAGATTCATGACTAATTTTTATTAAACCTTTCTTTTAAAACCCAAGTCATGAATCCTATTTTCACAAAACCTATGTATCTCACAGGCATTTTTATGCTTACGTACATATTCTCACATGTGTTTCAGGAGCTATTGCATAGGTTTGATCAAGACACACTAGGGTGGACTCGGGCCTTAGTGACATAAAAGAAGCAAGATTAGTTAAATAATGTTATGAACTATTGTTTCTCTTTGTTTAAGACAATGTAATCCTTTTTGTTTATAAATAAAACATAACTTTAAATACCATGGTTGTGAAACAATAATTCTGTTACAACACTCCCCGACGTTTTCGCCACGTTTTGATGTTTTACGTGGTCGGGGTGTGACATCGGGCAGAACCTCGACAGCCGTTACGAAACCCTGGATCAATCGGGCAGCGTATCTAATACGTAACCAGGGTTATAATACTTACTTCAGGGCAGAACTTCCTTAATTAGGGGGGTATAATGCCCAGAAATTACTTATACTACATAGAAATTCGTTGAGAAAGAAAAGATTTGAGCGAGTTCGACTGAAGGCCCGATGCCTTCTTATATAGGGCTGTAATCCAAGTCTCTCGCGGCCCGCGTAAGGTAAGGCTTATGCCTACGCGGCCCGTGTAATAGGGGGGTCTAGGCGTAGGTGATCCGGGTCATACGTATAGGTTCAACACGCGTTTGACACGTGTCAACACCGGGTGCGATCTGATCCTATAGCTGGCGCGGCCCGCTTAAGCTCAAGGGATGGCTTACGCGCCCCGCGAGAACCCCATTTTTCATATTTTTAATTAATTTTTAATGGTATTTCATATTTTGGGTTCGGTTTTCACATACGGGGTACATTTAGAGACATATAGGGGTATTTTAAAATATTTTAGGGCGTCGAAAAATATTCTGGAGGGTTGTTATATCCTCCCCACCTTGTTTTAGAGCTCGTCCTCGAGGTCTACTGGAACAGGTGTGGGTATTTCCTTTACATTTCTGATTCAAGCTCCCATGTATATTCTGGTTCTTTTTTGGAGTCCCACTTCACTTTGACTAGAACTAATCTCTTGTGCTTGAGGTTCTTAACTTTCTTGTCTTCAATCTGTAGTGGTCTTTCTACAAACTTAAGTTGTTCATTTACCTATATATCCTTAAGAGGTACTACGAGTGATTCATCAGCTAAACACTTTTTGAGATTAGATACATGAAATACATCATGTATTCCTGCCATTTCCTCTGGTAGTTGTAGCTGATAGGCTACTGGTCCTATTTTTCTAATAATCTCAAAGGGTCCAACATACCTGGGGCTTAGTGTCACACCCTAACCGATGGCGGAATCATTGGGGCGTGGCACTAGGCGAATCAGATTGCTCAAGAGAATCCATAACAACTATATTGCGATAATATTTAAAACATTCGTTATCCAATACTAACAAACAATACAATCACATAAGTTATCACAGATTTCTTGTCCTCTCGAACAATACAAATCCGACAACCTAGATTTTAGTTGAGTTTCTAGACCTCCTAGCTTGATTTGATACGGTCTACGATCTAACCTGCAACATACGTTAAAATATTTGTCAATACAAAATTATTGGCGAGTATACAGGTTTGATAAGTAGCATAATAGAATAAAACGTGTAGCGAATTTCCACATGCATAAATGTAACACACGACATATATACTCACAAAGCTGATACTACCAACTAAGTCCTCGATGCTCGAATATGCGATGGCAAACTAGACCCCGTCGGGCGCAATAGTACTATACTAGTCATGGTGGGACGTCGCGAGTATAAGCCTTAGCACATATGCAACTAGCATCACGTATATCTATGCATAACAGTTATTCGCAAGTGATAATTCGATTGATTGAATAATTCGTTTGATAAGTTCGATTTGTTAGAAACGTATGTTACACCCGAAATGCGATTAAAAAGGGTTCAAGTATACTCACAGTGCGTATTTAGCGGTAATACAGCTTGATAGGGTCGGTTGCGGGTACGTCTGCATTAATCGTTGAAGGATATAGTAAACGATGCATGGTCAAGCGGGAATAGCATCGAAAGTTAGTTATCTGGTTGGATGGTGTTCATCCGTTCGGATGAGCTCATCCGAACGAATAACAGGTTAATGGGTCGAATGGTCATCCGATCGAATAACATGTTTGACTGAGTCGGACGGTCATTCGATCGAATAACATGTTTGACTCGTTCGAATCGTCATCCGTTCGAATATGGTTGACTCGTTTGACTTGTCATCCGTTCGAACATGTGCTGACTCGTTCGAATTGTCATCCGTTCGAATATGGTTAACTTGTTTGACTTGTCATCCATTCGAACATGTGCTGACTCGTTCGAATTGTCATCCGTTCGAATATGTGCTGACTCGTTCGACTTGTCATCCGATCGAACATATGCTGACTCGTTCGAATGACATGTCTGTTTATCATTCCGGTCAACTGTTTTCGAGTGTTTTCGGAAGAAATACGATGCGGTCTTGTTGGGACGGTGTAATCTCGCATTAACCACTGAAATTCTATCAGTTCCGACCCGTTCTAGCGGCCGGGAGTCACCCCGTTCCATCAGATCTGGCCGTTCTTGACGGTTTCTCATGGTTAACTCGAAATCGCACAGTTCCTTGGTTAAACGCATAGAATTAGGTGAGATTTGTTATCAAAATATGTGGAAATCGCTCAGATCTGAGTCGTTTATGGTGGGATGAGGTCACAACTTGAAGTTCATATGAACTCTTGGTGACATCACCTTAAAACACCTCAAATCAGTAGATTTCACGGTTGGAAATTAAGTTTTGAAGGATAGAATGGTGTAGAATTGAATGTAGATCATAGAAGTACGAGTTTTAGGTTGAAATCTTACCGGAATTGCGAGGAAACGAGAGAAAAGAGTCCTGGAGCATGTTTGGTCGAGTGGGAGCTGTCACATCACTTGAACAGTGGTGTGGCTGGCTATTTATAGGCAGAAAAGAGGAGAAGGAGGTTACTGGGTCGAATGGTCATCCGTTCGGATGGCCATCCGTTCGAATGGCTATCTGTTCGGATGGACCATTCGTTCTGATGGGGTCCATCCGGATGGCTGTTCCGGCGCAGTGAGTTTCTCCGTTTTCGATCATTTTGAAAGTTTTTGAAGTACGCGCTTTCTATAGTTGAGTTATATTATTATTATATATGTATATATATCACTAAGGGTCGTATTTACGTATCCATATTCCCAAAGTTTCGATATAACAATCGGTTTTCGTTTCGAGTATGCGATTAATAGCGACGTTTCATGGCCATCAAGTAGGGTAGTATAGGTCCATTCTTGATGTCATCGTGAATGTTATTGTGTGTTGTGCCACAATGACCGACGGGGTACCACTCACTCGTATTGTCATCATCGTCACGACGACTGGAGTTATAGCACTCACCCAAGAGTCTTTGTTAGCGTTAATTGTTTTACGTTCGACTCATCACGGCCACTGAGGAGGGTAGAATAGGTCCTCACTCAATGCCTCCGTGTGTGTTAGTGTTTGTGATAATAGTGTATTGCGAAAATATGCGATTATCCTTCAAATAGCGACGTATGCGATATAGTTACATTATGATCCGAATCTCTGGTGCTAGGCGTAACGAGTATATCGAGTAGTAACAACGCACAAAAGTGCGGGTTGTTACAGTCTCCCCTACTTTAGGAAATTTCGTCCCGAAATTAATCCAACAGGTAGACTTTTGAGAGTTACTCCTGCATCAGTAGTGATACAGCGAGTGATTTGACTGTGAGTTGACCGGCGAGAGGGCTTCGAATAAGAGAGATCGATTGCGATAGCGAGAAGGCGACGTAAAGACAAAAGTAATATTCCACGAGTTGGCGTTCCACAATACCTCTAGTCGTGAAGAATCCGTTAGTTCGATCTGATTGAAATTTTAAAGAACTTGAAAGGTCTCTCATGACGTTGAATTAACTGAGTTGATCGTTAACCATCGTTGCAAGAAGCGTTCGTTTTTAGATACTCAAATGGAATTTTGGGTGGAATTTTTTTTTTTTTTGAAAATTTTCCTTTTAACGTGAGGTCAACGGAGTCGATGTTAACCGATGTTGCAAGGAAGTTTAAGTTTTTAACATTTTAAGTAATTCGAAGATGAAAACAAGGGTTACGAAAACTCTCCTATGACAGGGGTTCAAGTTGAACTCGATGTCGAACCAATGTCTTAAGAAGGATTTTGTTTTGACGTTGTAAAAGTTTAAGGAAAACTGGGCTTATGAAACTTTTCTTGGACATGGAGTTAAGCTGATTCGATGTTAACTCCACGTCGTGAGAAAATTTCACTTGTCCACCGGTTTTAAATCAAAATTTTTTATAAAAAGACGTTTTAATCAGTACAAAAGGTAGTTAATCACCGAGCCCCACTTGGCACTTTCCCACGAAAGTTTGTTAATATGTTTAAAACACTTATACATAAGGAAGTACCCGCGGCGTATCCACTACGCTTTGCCCATATTACTTCTGTTTCGTGAGGCAGTGTCAGGTGTGCCGATATGACACGGATAGATTTTGCACTTACTTGGCCCAATCGATAGGAAGTCGGACCGAGTATAGGATAGAATCGAATAGGTTAATCCGGCGAGTTGAATTGCGAACGTAGCTACAACAACATGCGCGAGTAGCCTGATGACACAAAACGCCTATGTGTCGTGTCTGGATAGGCGTCGAGCGGTAGACGGTAAGCGATTAGCGCGATGTCGATTAGATTCCACATTGAACTCGCATGGCACGTTTCCACGAGGGTTTGCTAACATGGTGAAACACCACGTTTAACCAGGTTAGTCTTGCCTCGTGAAGCGATGTCATGCGTACTGATACCACACAGACTGTAACGAACACCAACGAGCGATATGCGATAAGCGATTAGGTGATTAAACGAATAACATAACACAACACTAGTAACGACGGCGACGATAAACGAATTACGATAAGCGGCAGTTGTTGCGTTGCAAGCGATGGAGGTATGCGCGATTTATGCAGTTCGATTTTGATTGATTAACACCACAGAGTTTAACTAACATTAGACCCCACATGGCCTTTTTCCACGAAAGGTCACTGATATGACTAAAATACCCTACTTTAACCGTATGAGCTTCATCTCGTGAAGCGGGGTCATGCGTGCTAACTTAACACGAATATCACAGCTAACGGTATAGCGATAGATTGATACACGGCAAACGATATAGATCCACATAATAAGCGACAGGGATTGTGAGATACACATGATAAACGATTGCGATTTGTCGAGTTTTGTTTCGAATAAGCTTAACGTTACGTTGCGACGCATTACGGCTATCGAGGAGGGTAGAATAGGTCCTCACCCGACAACGTCGTGAGCGTTAATGTGCTTGATGAGATTGATTGCTATAGACTTGCGACCAGTCTTGCGTTGATGCAATTGTCCTGCGAGGTAGACTCTCCAGAGTCCATCGATGAGGCGATTGCATTGCGTTTGCAGACTTACGACAAGTCTTGCGATGATGCAATTTCAGTTGTTACGCCTTGCGATTGAGTGTTGTGTGTTGAAAATAATCACAATAGTATAATAGGTCTAATAACGTTTAACTCCATGTGGCACTTTCTTCACGGAACTTTGGTAGTATGATAAAGCACACCTTGCTTGACCCCTACTACTTAGATCCCGTGATTTGGTGTCATACTTCGTCGAAACACTTATGGCACCTTAGAATTCACTACAATCTCCGTGCACTGACCCAAATAATCCCGTGTGCACCCGTGATTAATCGTTCCTTGCACGTTTATCGTATCGCGTTCTAAGAGTGTAGTGAGGGTAAAACACATTATTTCGTGATATAGTATATAGTGAGTGCGTGATTCTAGTCTAAGTGCGACGATTAAAGTGTGATAGAGAAAACGAAAACGAGAGTTAATGTTATGCATAATGGCGACATCGAGTAATAGAGTAGGTTCAAAACTTAGAAATAAACGTCGAAAATCGTATCATTACAACTTTATCCTACGCTTGCTAGATGTCTGATGATGAAGACTTTTGCTGGAGCTGTTGTTGTTGTACTCAAGTTCATGGTTCGATGCGGCAGTTGCGGGTGAAGTGACCGTAACGGTTGCAGTTATTGCAATAGTGACAGTCAGCCCCAACTGGATGATGATAGGTACACGAGTAACACTGAGGATGAGTTCCAGTGTAAGCTCGTTTTGGAAATACAGGAACTGTTCGAAGAGGTTTCGGTTGCAGCAGTTCGGTTGTTGATGAGCTCGGGCTTGAAGTCTTTCGTTTGAAGCTGGGTTTGTCGGTGTCTTGCAAAGAGGTGTCGTTGTTGGAGGAATCGTCTGAGGACTCACTTGCAGAGTCTTTGGCCGATTTGTCGTTGGAAGAACCGTTGGCAGATTTGCCCGAAGAATCGGCAGCAGATTCGTCAGATGAATCGTCAGCAGATTCATCAGGAGAATCGTTAGCAGATCCGTCAGATGAATCGTCAGCAGATTCATCAGGAGAATCGTTAGCTGATTCGTCAGATGAATCGTCAGAAGGTTCATCAGGAGAATCGTTAACATGTTCGCCTGAAGGATTAATGGCGATTGCTTGATGAGCTTGCTTGACAGGATTCCTTGAGAAAAAACCCTTCCATGAGTCGTTTGTTGTTGATTTCTGCAGCTAAGCGATAGGCTTCTTCGATGGTAGCAGGTCTTGCAGCTTCGACAAAATCACCCACACACTCAGGCAAGCCACGAATGTACTTCGCGATGGCCTTTTCCGAAGTGTTGACCTGACCTGGGCAGATTATGCTAAGCTGTTTGAACCTTGCGGTGTAGCCAGCATTGTCACCTTTGGTTTGCTTGATTTCCCAAAATTCGTTTTCTAGCTTCTGGATCTCTTGAGGAGGACAGTACTCTTTCTTCATGAGCTCTTTCAGCTCATCCCAAGAGAGAGCGTAAGCTGTGGAGATTCCACGTTTGTTACGTTCGGCGGTCCACCAGTCGAGTGCTCGTGATTGAAATGCTCCGGTAGCACAAGTAGTACGGAAACTATCGGGACACCCACTTTGACGAAAGGTAACTTCGATAGAATCGAACCACTGGAGTAGTTGAGATACACCTCCTTCACCCGTGAACTCCATCGGGTCACAGGCCTTGAAGTGTTTGTAGAGAAAAGTAGATTGCGGCGCTTCCGTCTTGGAGTCTTCCGAGGCTCGAGAGTTGCTGAGAGAGTGCACTCGAGCGGCAATTTGAGGAATAAGCTTAACCACTTCCTTAGTCACAAGTGATGCAATCCTCTTATTGGCGCTTCGTTTGGCTCTCCTCCTAGCTGTTCGTCTCGAGGTAGAATCGTTGGAAGGCATCTAGACAGGAAGAGACTAGGAATGAGATTCGATCATAATGATTTTTGAGTTTCGTGATGCGATTAAGCGCGTTCCAAAACTTGGTGGGATAGTATAGTAGTAATGCGATTCACATAGGAGCCACATAGGAAACACGAAATTCCTAAGTTCTCACACAATGACTTGTTGTTTATACGTACTTATATGTATTTATATAGTTGAAATTTTGTAATCATACACATACAAATCGACTTAGAATAAGCGAGGACGCGTTTGAAGTGAGAAAACGAGAGCGAAGGCGATAGATTATGCATTAGTTTTGTTGCGAACATTCGGATTGTGTTTTAGATTGCGATGGCTGTGCGAATTGTGCGTTTATAAAGCAGGTAGTGGAAATCGTTAAATCGAGAAATCGATAATGCGTAAAGTTTCAAAACGTAACTAAGTTCCAGCCAGTTGTAAAATTGGTGGGTCGTATGATAGAGTGCCTTGGGTGTTTAGGCGTCGACTAACCAAGGTAACCCAACTATATCTAACAAGTTCGAGCATGCGCGTTGACCTATAGGACTTCATGCTTCCACTGGGATGCAGTTCATGGCATTCGTCTTCCTAGTCATCGCGTGGCTCGAGTAATTGTGATATTCGAGTCCTTGGTGAGAGCTTTTTGAAACCAATTTAGAGGGTGGAACGGCTTATTAAGGTACGGGTTTCACCCATGTCTTAACAGTTTCGTTCCTAATTGTGGTTATGCTCTTCGAATAAATTCGCGAGTTCCACTAGATTTCGAAATGGAGACTTCCGTCGAGATGTGGATGTCACTCCTAACTCGAGGAAAGGTTCTCGTGCTAGAAAAATGCGCTGAGTTAGCGATCTCATCGAGAGTTTTTTTTGGTTTTCACACCTGGTCTCGATAGGTTCACTCGGTTTTGTTATGCGAGTATTTTCGAAAATACGTGTATTATGTCAGCCTTAGGAAAAGCTTCTTCGTGTGAAGCTGTAGTGCGCAGTGTCCACACAAAGTTGTAACTTTTAGCATTTTCGATCGAGAGTATCAAGTAAGCCCAATACAAACCCCACTGGGTTCGCACGAGTTGGCCTGTTGGTACTTAGACTATAGACTAGGTCAATTTCTAAGACGTCGACCCGGACTAGGTCGAGTCTGGCCTAATTCCCTATAGTTATGGCTCTGATACCAATCTGTCACACCCCAACCGATGGCGGAATCATCGGGGCGCGGCACTAGGCGAATCAGATTGCTCAAGAGAATCCATAACAACTATATTGTGATAATATTTAATACATTCGTTATCCCATACTAACAAACAATACAATCACATAAGTTATCACAGATTTCTTGTCCTCTCGAACAATACAAATCCGACTACCTAGATTTTAGTTGAGTTTCTAGACCTCCTAGCTTGATTTGATATGGTCTGGGATCTAACCTGCAATATACGTTCAAATATTTGTCAATACAAAAGTATTGGCGAGTATACAGGTTTGATAAGTAGCATAATAGAATAAAACGTGTAGCGAATTTTCACATGCATAAACGTAACACACGAAATATATACTCACAAAGCTAATACTACCAACTAAGTCCTCGATGCTCGAATATGCGATGGCAAACTAGACCCCGTCGGGCGCAATAGTACTATACTAGTCATGGTGGGATGTCGCGAGTATAAGCCCTAGCACATATGCAACTAACATCACGTATATCTATGCATAACAATTATTCGTAAGTGATAATTCGATTGATTGAATAATTCGTTTGATAAGTTCGATTTGTTAGAAACGTATGTTACACCCAAAATGCGATTAAAAAGGGTTCAAGTATACTCACATTGCGTATTTAGCGGTAATACAGCTTGATAGGGTCGGTTGGGGGTACGTCTGCATTAATCCTTGAAGGATATAGTAAACGATGCATGGTCAAGCGGGAATAGCATCGAAAGTTAGTTATCTGGTTGGATGGTGTTCATCCGTTCGGATGAGCTCATCCGAACGAGTAACAGGTTAATGGATCGAATGGTCATCCGATCGAATAACATGTTTGACTGAGTCAGACGGTCATTCGATCGAATAACATGTTTGACTCGTTTGAATCGTCGTTCGAATATGGTTGACTCGTTTGACTTGTCATCCGTTCGAACATGTGCTGACTCGTTCGAATTGTCAACCGTTCGAATATGGTTAACTCGTTTGACTTGTCATCCGTTCGAACATGTGCTAACTCGTTCGAATTGTCATCCGTTCGAATATGTGCTGACTCGTTCGACTTGTCATCCGATCGAACATATGCTAACTCGTTCGAATGACATGTCTGTTTATCGTTCCGGTTAACTGTTTTCGAGTGTTTTCGGAAGAAATACGATGCGGTCTTGTTGGGACGGTGTAATCTCGCATTAACCACTGAAATTCTATCAGTTCCGACCCGTTCTAGCGGCTGGGAGTCACCCCGTTCCATCAGATCTGGCCGTTCTTGACGGTTTCTCATGGTTAACTCGAAATCGCACAGTTCCTTGGTTAAATCCATAGAATTAGGTGAGATTTGTTATCAAAATATGTGGAAATCGCTCAGATCTGAGTCGTTTATGGTGGGATGAGGTCACAACTTGAAGTTCATATGAACTCTTGGTGACATCACCTTAAAACACCTCAAATCAGTAGATTTCACGGTTGGAAATTGAGTTTTGAAGGATAGAATGGTGTAGAATTGAATGTAGATCATAGAAGTACGAGTTTTAGGTTGAAATCTTACCGGAATTGCGAGGAATGGAGAGAAAAGAGTCCTGGAGCGTGTTTGGTCGAGTGGGAGCTGTCACATCACTTGAACAGTGGTGTGGCAGGCTATTTATAGGCAGAAAAGAGGAGAAGGAGGTTACTGGGTCGAATGGCTATCCGTTCGGATGGCCATCCGTTCGAATGGCTATCCGTTCGGATGGACCATTCGTTCGGATGGGGTCCATCCGGATGGCTGTTCCGGCGTAGTGAGTTTCTCCGTTTTCGATCGTTTTGAAAGTTTTTGAAGTACGCGCTTTCTATAGTTGAGTTATATTATTATTATATATGTATATATATCACTAAGGGTCGTATTTACGTATCCATATTCCCAAAGTTTCGATATAACAATCGGTTTTCGTTTCGAGTATGCGATTAATAGCGACGTTTCACGGCCATCAAGTAGGGTAGTATAGGTCCATTCTTGATGTCATCGTGAACGTTATTGTGTGTTGTGCCACAATGACCGATGGGGTACCACTCACTCGTATTGTCATCATCGTCACGACGACTGGAGTTATAGCACTCACTCGAGAGTCTTTGTTAGCATTAATTGTTTTACGTTCGACTCATCACGGCCATTGAGGAGGGTAGAATAGGTCCTCACTCAATGCCTCCGTGTGTGTTAGTGTTTGTGATAATAGTGTATTGCGAAAATATGCGATTATCCTTCAAATAGCGATGTATGTGATATAGTTACATTATGATCCAAATCTCTGGTGCTAGGCATAACGAGTATATCGAGTAGTAACAACGCACAAAAGTGCGGGTTGTTACACTTAGCTTTCCCCTTTTGATGAATCTTACCACTCCTTTCCAGGGAGAGACTTTCAATAACACTTTATCTCCTACTTGAAATTCCAAGGGCTTTCGTCTGTTATCAACATAACTCTTTTGTCAATCACGTGCTGCTTTCAGTCGTTCCTTGACTTGAATGATCTTGTCTGTTTTTTCTTGTACTATCTCAGGTCCAGATAGTTGCTTTTCTCCGATTTTTGCCCAACAGACTGGCGTTCGGCACTTTCGTCCATAAAGTGCTTCGAATGGTGCAGCATTGATACTTGTGTGATAACTGTTATTATAAGAAAATTCTATCAATGGTAAGTGATTGTCCCAATTACCTCCGAAATCAATTACACAAGCTCTAAGCATGTCTTCCATTGTCTGAATCGTCCTTTTGCTTTGTCCGTCCGTTTGAGGATGATAAGCGATGCTTAGATTCAACTTGGTTCCCATTGCTTTTTGGAAACTTATCCAAAAATGTGAGGTAAAACGACTATCTCTGTCAGAAACAATTGATAGAGGAATTCCATGTAATGAAACTATTTTATTTACATATAATTTAGCTAGCTGTTCTATACTGAAAGTTTCTTTCATTGGTAGGAAATGACTTGGTTAGTCTGTCTACAATCACCCAGATTGTATCATTACCTTTCCTTGTTTTGGGTAATTTAGTAACAAAATCCATTGTTATTAATTCCCATTTCCATACAGGCATTTCTAGCTGTTGCAATAAATCTGAGGGTTTCTGATGTTCAGCTTTAACTTGTGGACAAGTTAAACACTTTGCAACATATGCTGCTATATCCTTTTTCATTCCTATCCACCAGAAATTCTTTCCTAAGTCCTGGTACATCTTATCATTTCCAGGATGCATCGTATACTTAGACTTATGAGCTTCTTCTAATATACGGTGACGTAGGTTTCCTAATTTAGGTATCCACATTCTTTTCTTATGAAATCTCCAAATTCCATCTGTTCCTTGTTCTAATTCCTTAATCATTCCTTTCAATTTTCAGTATCATCCTTGATTACTGATTCTTGTGCTTTTCTAATCTGATCATTTAAATCTATTTGCAGATTTAACTTAAGAGAACGTACTCTTTTTGGCTTTTCATGATACTTCCGACTTAAAGCATCAGCTACTACATTTGCTTTTCCTGCATGACACTGGATATCACAATCAAAATCACTAAGTATCTCCATCCAGCGTCTTTGTCTCATATTCAATTCCTTTTGCCCAAAAACATACCTTAAACTCTTATGGTCGGTGAATATGGTAAACTTACTATCGTAAAGGTAATGTCTCCAAATTTTAAGGGCAAAAATTATAGCTCCTAACTCTAGATCATGGGTTGAATAATTCTCTTCATTATTCTTAAGTTGTCTAGAGGCGTAAACGATAACCTTTTGACGTTGCATTAATACACATCCATAACCTAGTTTGGAAGCGTCACAAAAGATTACAAAATCTTCATTTCCTTCTGGTAACGCTAGTATGGGTGTATGGGTCAATCTTTGCTTAAGAATTCTAAAGGCTTCTTCTTGTTTTGGTCCCCATTCAAACTTAATGGATTTATAGGTTAACTTAGTTAAGGGAATGGCTATTCTAGAAAAATCTCGAATGAATCTTCTATAATAACCAGCTAATCCTAAGAAACTTCTAACCTCAGTTGGTGACTCAGGGGTTTTCCATTTGGTTATCGCTTCGATCTTTATGGGATCTTCATGAATTCCTTCATGATTGACTAAATGTCCAAGAAATTATACCTGTTCTAACCAAAACTCACATTTCAAAAACTTAGCATAAAGCTTTTCTTTTCTCAATAAACTTAGAAGTGCGTGCAGATGGGCTGCATGTTCCTCTTTGCTTTTAGAATAAATAAGAATATCATCTATAAAGACAATTATGAATTTATCCAAATATGGCTTACATATTCGGTTCATCATGTCCATGAATGCAGCTGGGGCATTGGTTAAACCAAATGGCATGACAGTAAATTCATAATGGCCATACCTTGTTCTGAAAGCGGTCTTAGGAATGTCCTCTTCCTGTACCTTTAATTGATGATATCCTGACCTTAAATCGATTTTTGAGAAAAATCGTGCTCCTTGCAATTGATCAAACATATCATCGATTCTTAGTGATGGATACCGATTCTTAATTGTGACTTTGTTTAATTCACGGTAATCAATACACATACGCATTGATCTGTCTTTCTTTTTAACGAACAAAATCGGTGCTCCCCATGGCGATGAGCTTGGCTGTATGAATCCCTTCTCCAACAATTCATCTAACTGTTTCTTCAGTTCCTGCATTTATGCGGGTGCCAATCGGTAAGGTGCTTTGGTAATTGGTACTGTTCCGGGTGTCAAATGGATTCTGAATTCAACTTCTCTATCTGGAGGTTGTCCTGGTAATTCTTCTGGAAATACATCTGAAAACTGGGATACTATGGGAATATCCTTAAATTCTTTTCCTTTAGTGTTAGTGATTATAGAAATCAAATACACTAATGATCATTTCCTTATATAACTTGCTGTTTTCATCACAGAGATGAATTTTGTGGATTTAGAGAACTTATTTCCTTTAATTGTGATATTTTCACCCCTTGGTGAATTTAGTTGAATTGACTTTTGATCACATAAAATACTGGCTTTATTGGCTATTAACCAATCCATTCCTAACACAACATCAAATTCTGCCAGATTCATGGGGTAAAGGTTTGCAATAAATTTCTGATTTAAAATTTCTATTCTTGCTCCATGCAAGATTTCAGAAATCTTAATGGTTTCCCCATTTGTTGTCTCTACTAGACATTCTTGTGGGATTTAGTTAATGATTGATTAAGAAGTTTGCAAAACGAAGTATTAATAAAACTTTGGTTCGCACCAGAGTCAAATAATACTTTAGCAAAAACATCATTAACTAAAAACGTACCAGTGATCACATCTGGGATCATCTTTGCTTCTTCTACAGTCAAAATAAATGCTTGGTATTCGTAGCTGGAGCTAACTTTGGACAGTTAGGCATGATATGACCTTGTTCTCCACAGTTGTAGCATATTCTGTTGCTAATCTTTTTCCTGCAGTCTTCCTCCTTGTGTCTAAATATTTTGCAAAAGTTACAGTATATGGAGCATCTTCCTGAATGCTTCCTTTTGCAATACTTACAGTAGGGTGCAGAGGTAGAACCTACATTTCTCCCACGGTTAGAATTTCCAGAACAGAATTCTTGGGTCAGCTTCTGGGTTAGATTTCTCCTTTGATCCTCTTCTCGTGTACGGACTAATTCATCTGTCAAGGTGTTGGCTAGTTCTACAGCTTCTTCTATGGTTTGTGGTCTAGCTGCCTTGACTATATGTCTAATCTCCCCAATTAATCCCCAGATGTAACGGGAGATTAATACTGGTTCAGGTGAAGCAAGGGTTGGGACTAGTCTAGCATATTCAAAGAATAATGTAGTATAACCCTTACTATCTACCCCAATCATCCTAAGGTTTAGGAATTTGTTTGCTATCTATTCTTTTTCATTAGGAGGGCAGAATTTCCTTTCTACCATGTTTTTAAACTCCTCCCATCCCATATTATAAGTGTTGGTGCATAGATGTCTGTTAACTTCGTCTTTATAGAGTCTTGTATTAGATTGATAGATCAGGGCACATAGTACGAGAAATATGTCAAAAATAGGATAATAGGTAATTTCGCACGAAATTACTATTTCGTGTGAAATATGATTTCTCTTGGACATGTTCATGCGAAATTACCTTGCCTATATATAGGTGCCTGGTCTTTGTCATTTGGAACAAAATTAACTTTTCGATTTCAGAGCCGAGGTGCTGCCGATTTGTCAAACAATCTGTAAAAGCTTTGAAATCAATAAAAGGAAGATAATTAGAGAGAATCTAGCTGTATTCACGTCGATATCATTGATTCCGCCTTTGATATTGATGTTAAACTCTTCTGATTGACTCGTTCGGGTCACACGATGATCCAACAAGTGGTATCAGAGCTCAGGAAGAAGAGTTTATACCAATTCAGCTTGTTTTCATCACTTCTACTCCTTTTCAAAATTAAACGAGATTTAATGGTCAAAATGAACTGAATTTCACATATATCACGTAAAACATCATTTTAATGAATCCTTGAAAGAATTGGACCAAAATTCGATCAAAAACCAGATCAATTTGACAAAAAGGAGGCCGAAATGATGATGTCATCATAATTTCGCTCGAAATTGTCACTGTAATTTCGCACGGAATTATATTTTGTGGCTAATTTCATTTGAAAGTGCTCATAATTTAATACAAAATCATATTTCTCTTGAGGATTTCATACGAAATTACTAATTTCGAATTACTAATTTCGTACCAAATTGGCTAAATTTCGCTTGAAACTAAGCTAATTTCGCTCGAAATTATATTTCGCTTGGTAATTTCGCTCGAAATACCTAATTTCCTTTGAGTGGGTATTTCGTGTGAAGAAGTAATTTCATTTGAAAGCTATTTCGTGTGAAAGGCTTGAAAGCTTATTTCACTTGAAGGCTGTTATTTCGTTTGAAGTTCTAATTTCGCGTGAACTGATTTCGTTTGAAACTGTTTTGTTAAAATCAAAAATTTTCTAAGTGTTTGTTGATTGTTTCTATACGTGAAGATGGATGAGTTTATGAATCCGTTCAGTGACATGTTTGCTTTCATGGGAAACACCGGAGATGATACATCAAACAACACAAATGAAAACGTTTCAAATCCGAGTGCAAAGAAAACTCTTTCTGATGCTTTGAGTGTGGAGAGTGCATATGGCACATACAACAAACCTCCCAAACTGATGGCAATTGAAGGATACAATAAATGGGCTAAAAGGTTTGAAGAGTGGCTAAAAGCATTTGCATATCCAAGTTGGAAGAGCTTGAAGAATGGTTTCAATATGGGAAGATCGGATTATGAAAATATAACAGAGACAGATGATGTAGATAGTTTTGTTGCTGAACAAAAGTGTTGCATTGCTTCATCAATCTATGAGAGACGACATAATATCGTTGATTGAGTACACAAATGCAAAAGATCTATGGGAGAAACTTAGAGTGAAATGTGTGGGTAGTGCTGAGATAGTCAAAAACAAAAAGAAGTTGTTAAGAAAAGAGTTTGATTTGTTTGGATGTTTGAAAAATGAATCTGTGTCAAAGATGATCGAAAGATTCGGGCATTTGAAGCTGGAACTTGCAAGACATGGAATCGTATACACTCAAGAAGAATTGGTTGACAAACTGTTTGACTCGCTGCCGGATGAGAAAGACTGGCAATACTTTGCCTTGATGCTGAAGAACACAATCAAGTCGGAGGATCTGACGGTTGATCTGTTAATCGAAAGATTGGAGAGTCATGAGTTGGAGATTAAAAAATCTAACAAAGTGAACAATTCTTCATATCAGCAGAATGTTGAATTGTATTACCGTGGAAGTATGATTCCGAAGACAGTGTCTCCTAAGACAGCTTTCTCAGCCGAAAGTTCTAACACATCAAATCAAGAAAGTTCAAGCAGTGGCTTTCATAGTGGTTCGTCGTCAACTACGTCAAGTCAATCAGTTCCAAAGAATTTGTTTCAATGTAACATTGCTGTTGATCTTAAGAATGCACAAAATTTTAGTGAGGAATCCGCAAAGCAGCAAATGGTGTTTTTAGCATCTGTGCTAGAATCTTACGAGAGCCTGGTTGTAGGAAAGATTGGAAACACTAACCTCACCAAGGAAGATTATGATCAGATCGACCCAGAAGAGATGGAGTTGATCGATATCAGGTGGTGTATGGCTAGTGCGGTCAGACGAGCACAAAGATTCATGGAGATTACCGGTAGACATTCTATTGGTGAACCTTCAACCAAGCTAGGGTTTGACAAGTCGAAGGTCACGTGCTTTAAATGTAAACAAAAAGGTCATTTTAAAAGAGAATGTCGAAATGCATATGCTGATGATACGGCAAATCCATTCCGTAAAGATTACTACAAAAGAGCAATCTATCATCAGAACAAATCTGAACCGCCCAGAATGAAGCAGATAGAAGAAAATCCCAAAGAAAAATCCAGAGCACTTGCTGTTATCCATGACGATGAGGGATATGATTGGATTGAAGTGTTACCAGAAGAAGACGCAGTGGGCTATGCATTTGTGACAAAGATTGTTCCTTTCAAAGACTCCAGAACAGAAGAAGTGAAATACATCAACAGAAAGATGCTAGCTCAGAACAGAATTACTAGAATCTCTCGTACATACAAAGAAGCTAAACAGGCAAAAAGATGGGATGCTGATAGAGAATGTTACCTAGATCCCAAGGGAAACATTGTTGTTGATCCAAAAATTGTTGATGTTGAAACCCTCACCAAACAAATTGCTGAAGAAGAAGAAGCCAGACAGAGAGAGTGGTGGGGAGGAGGAAGAGAAGCTAACGAAAAAGAAAAAGAGAAAGAGTCGCAGACAAAGAAAGTTGATGATGGGATTATTGACACGTCACAAGAGTTTACTGCTGAAAATTTGAAGAAGATGGCTGACAAAGTGTTTGCTGCGAAAAAGCTAGAGGTAGTTTCTGGTTCTGGCACTGAGTCTAAAACCAAGGTCAGTCAGATTGATGCAACTAATGAATCAGGTAAGAAAACTAAAACTGAGAGCGACTGCAAAAATTGCATGAAAATTTGCAAGGTTTGTAGTACATTTGCTTACCTCAACGGTAAAAAGACTGAAGAACTGACAAAGAGAGTCAGAGACATTGAAGATCAGATCTTAAACCGTGACAAAATGTTAAAAGCTTCAAATGAATGATTAAAAGATTTAACTGAGAAAATCAAAAATGATAAAAGTGACGTAGAAAGAATTAAGAAAAAAACGAAAAGCTAATTCATGAAAATCGTCAACTTTCAGAAAATTTTGAGAAGCTAAAACGCACGGTAAAAGATTCTGATGAGAGAAATGGTAAGACAAACAAAGAAAATGTTCAACTCTCAGGTGTTCTTAGGGTAAAGGAAGAGTTAATCAACCAGCAACTGGATGAGATTGCTAAGTTGAAGCTTCAGTTTCAAAAAGCTAAAATTGAAAATGAACGCATTCAGTTGAAACTGAACAGTTACAACTTCGCAAGTTTTGTTCTTCAACATATAGTTCCTAAACCAATTGGGAAGAACCAAGCAGGTGAAGATGTATACTTTGATGGAACCGAGGTTGGGTTTCATCAGGTTCCACCACCAGTTTTAAACAATTTTTCAAAGAAAAAATCAGGGTTGGTTAATGATGAAGAAGAAAATGAAGTTAAGCTTCCAGAGACGATTGATGTCACATTTACCACTTCATCTTTCGATGAAGATAGTGTCCAATCTAAAGTTGTGAAAAGCATGGTTGAAAATGTTTTAAAGTCTGAAAGTGACACTACTGAGGATGATGAATGCTTTTTGGATAAATACATTCCATAATCAAAATCCAAAAACAACTTAAGTGCTTAATCTTGTGATGTACAAGATGTCGGGATCGGATAAGTTGTATTCCGATCTTGAATTTCCATTGGAAAATGTGAATGTCGACAAATTGAAAAATGTGTTCAAGTTGGTTGAGATTGATGTTTGTGAACTTGAAGGTTTGAAACGTTCCAAACGGCAATTAAATTTTGAAAAAGATAAAGCTTACAACAAAAAACCTGTTGTACCACCACGTTTTTCTAAAAACAATCAAAACAAATGGTCGGGTGGATATCAGGGTGGTAAGAATTATCAAAGAAGGAACTTTCAAAATAAGAAGTTTGTTGAGAAAAAGGTGTTTGTAAAAAGCTCGAGTTCTCATTCCAAGTAAGAGTCTGAATTTTTTTCAAAATCAAATGAAGAGTTTTTTGAGGAAAAGGCCTCACAGCCTCAGACCGAAGGCAAAAGTCGGGTAGTTGATACTCGTACATGCTTTAAGTGCAACAAAGTTGGACATATTGCATAAAAGTGCACCAACTTAAAGCCTAAGTCTGAAGTTATTGAGAATCAGAAAAGGAAAGCTGATGCAAAAAGTAAAGCTCCAATGGTTGTTGAGAAGAAAGTTTTGAAAAATGAAAAGATCAAGATCAAAACTGAACCCGTAAAGAATGTGGTAATTAAAAATGACAAATTTTACAAACGGGTTGCTTCGCCTCAACAAGCATGGAAGCCAAAATCAGTTGATAAGAAATCAAGTTCTTCAAATCCAAAGGTTTCTGAGACGGAAAAACAATCATCTTCTACCACTCCGGTAAAGATGAATGTTCCTGTGGATTACTATGAGAAACTTGAGAATCAAATGTCTACTACTTCTGAGAAGAAGTATGTACCAAAGAAAGACCAATCATCTGGTCAACCTCCTAAAATGATTTCTTTTTATACAAAAAGGTTGAGATTGGGTCTGAAGAGAGCTTAAAGATGAATGACAAGAATTTTCCGCCATTATACACTGCAAAAACTCACCTTAATGTCAAGTTACCCGAGTCGAAAGAGGCTTGGGTGGCATCAAAATCTAACTGAGAAATTGTGATATGTGTAGGAGCTTCCAAGATCCGTTTCACGCTGGATTATGGATAGTGGAGCTTCTCGGCACATAACAGGGAAGAAAACCCTATTATACGATGTTCGTGGGTTTAATGGAGGATATGTGGGATTTGCAGGCAATCAAGGTGGTCGAATAGTTGGTGAAGGAACTCTATCGAATGGTATTATCACGTTTGAAAGAGTAAACTACATTGCCGAGCTTGAAAACAATCTTCTGAGCATATCTCAGATCTGTGATCGTATGTATACAACGCACTTTACAGACAAAGAATGTTTAATCTTGAAACCAGGATTTGTTGTTCCTGAAGAGTGGGTTATCATGAGAGCACCCAGAGTCAATGATATGTACGTGTTGGACATGAGTGTGGCAACTACTACCACGGGTCAGGCTCACTGTTTTATGTCAAGAGCAACGGAAAAAGAATCACAATTGTGGCATCGAAAGATGGGCCACATTCACCTGCGAAAAATGAATCACCTGGTGCATAATGACTTAGTAACTGGTGTTCATGTGAAAGGTTTTCATCTTGAGGGGGAGTGCATTAGTTGTATCAAAGGTAAGCAAAAGAAGAAATCTCACCCTGGGAAGAAGGAAAACTCAATCTCGAGACCGTTACTTCATATGGATCTTTTTGGTCCAGTAAATGTCAAAAGTATAACTGGTGATCTCTACTGTCTAGTAGTAACAGACGACTACTCGAGATTTTCGTGGGTATCTTTTCTGAAGACTAAAGATGAGACGTTTGAAAGTTTGATGGCGTTGTTCAGAAAAATTGAAAACTTGTACCAAACTCGAATTAGAAGAATCAGAAGTGACAATGGTACTGAGTTTAAGAACAACAAGATGGAAGAGTATTGTGATGAGAGAGGTATACTGCAAGAATTTAGTGCTCCTTACACTCCACAACAAAATGGAGTAGCTGAAAGAAAGAACAGGACGCTAATTGAAACGGCCACGACAATGCTTGCTGATTCGAAATTACCAGTCAACTTTTGGGCAGAAGCAGTATCAGCCGCTTGCTATACACTCAACCGGGTTCTCACAGTGAAGAAATTCAACAAGACGTGTTTTGAGTTGATCAACAACCGCAAACCGAACCTGAAGTATTTAGAACCGTTTGGGTCTCCCTGCACAGTTCTAGAGCCTTTTGGAAAATTTGGTGCAAAGAGCATTGAAGGAATATTTGTGGGTTACCTAAGTCCATTAAAGCGAGTCTTTGTTCCAAGCTTGAAGCGGATTATTGAAGCACACAATGTTGAATGCCAAGGTTTCACAATGCCACCGCAGAACCCAGGCGACTCATGGCGTTTTAATTACGATACTCTGTGGGATTCGTTTGACATAGAAGAAGAACCAGAGTTCTTTGACGAGTTGGATATTCTAAGAGAGTATGAGTCATCACAAGAAAAGTTTCCAGCTGAGTATACTAGAAGTTGACGGCAAACTTCAAATGATGATGAAGCCGGTCCATGAAATGCTGGTGAACATGATGATATTCAACAATCTTCAGAACATGCTCCTGAAAATCAGACGGCAGTCAATGATAATCAAGAATCTGATGATAGGCCTGTATTTGATCATGGTGATTCAGATTCTGAGGGGGAGCAGATCCAGATTTCAAGTCAAACAATTCCAGTCAGTGAACAAGGTGCAAATCAGAATGTCACAAATTTGGAAGGCGAGGTAGATGTTCCAGGTGAGGTGATGCCGAGAACTCTTTCGTACCATCCAGAAGAGTTGATTATTGGAGAATTACAATCTGGCGTTTGCACTAGACGTCAAATTGACCAAGGTCTTACTTGTTTTTATTCTACAGTTGCTCCGTTACAAACTGAGTTTTCACTTAGTTGTTTTATTTCGCAGATTGAGCCGAGTACATATAAGGAAGCACTAACTGAAGATTTTTGGGTCAACGCGATGCAAGAGGAGCTGATTCAGTTTGAGAAGTTGGGTGTGTGGAAATTGGTAGACTTGCCTGATGGTCATAGGAAGATAAACACCAAGTGGGTGTTCAAGTGCAAGAGGGATGATCGAGGGGTTATTATTCGTAACAAAGCTCGACTCGTAGTCCAGGGCCTTAGTCAACAAGAGGGTATAGATTTCACTGAAGTGTATGCTCCGGTTGCTAGACTTGAAGCGATCAGAATCTTCCTAGCATTTGCATCTTGGAAAGGTTTTAAAGTTTATCAGCTAGATGTTAAATCGGCTTTTCTCTATGGGAAGGTAAAAGAGGAGGTATATGTCGGACAGCCACCGGCTTCACCGATCCAATCCACAAAGACAAGGTTTATTTGCTGGATAAAGCATTGTATGGTTTACACCAGGCCCCGAGAGCCTAGTATGAGACTTTGTCTCAACACCTGCTAGCCAACAGCTTCATCTGTGGAAAAGTGGATGCCACTCTCTTCACCAAAGAGGTCGACGGACATCTTCTGATAGTTCAGCTATACGTGGACGGCATTATATTTGGGTCAACAAATGAAAGTCTGTGCAAAGATTTTGAAAGAGTTATGAAGCAAAAATTTGAAATGTCATCGATTGGTGAGATGAAATTCTTCTTGGGACTTCAGGTTGATCAACTGCCCAAAGGAATTTTCATACATCAGACGAAGTATGTTCATGATATCTTAGAGAAATTTGAGATGTCTGGGACTACTCCAGCTTCCACCCCATTAGCGACGAACCATGGGATAAACCCTGATCTCACCAGAGAGAAGGTAGATGAAACGTTATATCGTTCCATGATCGGATCGCTGATGTACTTGACTGCTCCAAGACCCGATATCATGTATCCAACCTGCCTCGCAGTAAGATTTCAATCTAACCCGAGAGCTTCGCATATGGTGATTGTGAAACGGATATTACGCTACCTGAAAGGAACTCCATCACTGGGGCTGTGGCATCCAAGAGAAGGCGATTTCACGCTCGAAGGGTATTCCGATTCCGATTTCGGATGCTGCAAAGTTATTGCTAAGTCAACAACAGCGGGGTTCCAGTTTTTCGGACCACGATTGGTTACCTGGCAATGCAAGAAGCAGACCTTTGTCGCTTTGTCCACATGTGAAGCCGAGTATGTATCTGCTAGCAGTTGCTGCTCTCAGATCTTGTGGATCCAGCAACAGATGCGAGACTACGGTTTGCAATTTCTTAACACCCCTATCTTTGTTGATAATGAGGCAGCTATAAACATTACTAAAAATCATGTTCATCACGCTAAAACGAAACACATTGAAATTCGTCATCACTTCATTCACGACTGTTTCGAGAAGAAGTTGATATGAATTGAGAAAATCCACACTGATGAACAAAAAGCTGATTTACATACCAAAGCGTTTAATAAAACTCGTTTTCAATATTTGTTAAAATTGAACGGTATGAAGCTTTTATAGGTGTTGGAGGAGATTCTTGGTATAGATGAAGGTACCACTGTAGATGATGTTGAGAAGCAATCTGCAATGGTTTGTCGATTTTTTACTTGTTTTGGTATTTAGGGGGAGTAAGTATTTTCAGAAAATACAAAAACAGTAAAAATTTTCATAAATCTAAAAACATGAGATATTTTCAAAATACAAAAACAATAGAAAACTGAAAAAGAGCTTGTGTAAAAAGGGAAAATGATAGTACATCGGCTTGACAGTTACGGTATGCTAAAGATATGAAAAGTTTAAAAGTGTTAAACAGTCTCGCTGATGATGTGCCGATAGGTTTTTGCACATTTAGTAGGTTTGTTCGGGATATAAACCTAAATTCAAACTTGTTTATTTCGTGGGGAACACTACTTGGATATATAGGTAACCCCTGAAATCTTGTTTGAAAGATCCCTCTTTCTGAAATACTAGGTCTTTAAACTCAGTGATATCTGGGGTATTATCCCGGGACTTCTGATTTTGCGGAAGCAATGGCCTAGTCCCCGTATAATACTTTACTGCTGCTTGAAATAAAAGCCTGCCCTCAGCATAAAAATGATGAAACATTGAAAAATGCTAATCATGTGCTGTTGTAAAAAAGATCCTCTAAAGGGGACCCACTTAAAGTCGAAGCCGTCATCTCTCTGATTTTGCGGAAGCAATAGCCTGAGCTCTCACGGCCCTCGCATTTAACCCCTTATAGATATCATCTGTGGTATACTCACCTGTAAGACTGAATATTGGGATCTGGATACGGGAGTATATACAAGAGGTAGGACACATAAATGAGTTTAAGTTCTTAATTCACCTAAATCATATCCTGGACAGATTGAAATTTGTGTGAGAATTTAAGTGGATCAGTATATCGACAATCTAAGTGAATTGTTTAATTCTAAGTATGAAATTAAAGCTTAACGGTACTTGTGACTTGTCGAATAGCTGATATGATTCCCTAATACGCTCACCAAAAATATATTTGTAAATAGTTTACATTTACTGCATTTTATTTCTGTTTAACATTCTAGTTTAGAAACTTTATTCAAAATTAAAAAAATATTTTATATTTCTGCTTTATTTTTCCGACAAACCAAAGTGGAAAGCTAATCTTCAGATTCGCAATTTGAAGCAGATGCAGGAAGTTTTTGAGCTGGAATGAAGAGTTGTGAGCTTAATATGTTTAACTTGTGAAAGATGAAAAGTCAAAACAAGTTCATTAAGTTGAAACTTGTAATTTTTTCAGAAAAAAATGTTTTAAAAAATGTTGACCTAAAGTCAGTTTTTGTTTTGTCTCAGATCAACCAAGGTCATTAAGTTGGAATTGGTAGATAAATTAAGTGCCTAGGGTCATTAACTTGGACCTAGATACTTGAGTGGATTATTAAAACTGATAAAAGCAAGAAAAAAAATGTTATATGTCAATAGATTGTAATGTTATATTCTTGAGAAGCAGGTAACAAGATCCCCATGGCAAAGATAATGTAAAGTTTACACCAGAATTCGAGCTCCAGCATATTGAAAGGGGGAGTCTACATTCTGGATCAACATTCAAAGGGGAGTTTGAAGATAAAGTTTGAAGGATGCTTACAATGTCAGACAAATTGGACAGAGAAGAAGATAGATCAAGACTAAAGACTGAAGATTTGATGCTAAAGACTTCGTCAACATCCAAGGGGGAGTCTGTTGGTGCATAGATGTCTGTTAACTTCGTCTTTATAGAGTCTTGTATTAGATTGATAGATTAGGGCACATAGTACGAGAAATATGTCAAAAATAGGATAGTAGGTAATTTCGCACGAAATTACAGTATGTAATTTCGTTTGATAATTTCGCACGAAATTACTATTTCGTGTGAAATATGATTTCGCTTGGACATGTTCATGCGAAATTACCTTGCCTATGTATAGGTGCCTGGTCTTTGTCATTTGGAACAAAATTAACTTTTCGATTTCAGAGTCGAGGTGTTGCCGATTTGTCAAACGATCTGTAAAAGCTTTAAAATCAATAAAAGGAAGATAATTAGAGAGAATCTAGTTGTATTCACGTCGATATCATTGATTCCGCCTTTGATATTGATGTTAAACTCTTCTGATTGACTCGTTCGGGTCACACGACGATCCAACAGTAAGTTCTATCACTTCCTCTAGACTGGAGGATAGTGTTCCACCATTCTAGTGCTAAATTCTTAAACAGATTTGAAGCAAACATTATCTTATCCTCTTTAGCACATTTACTTATTCTTAAGATTGTCTCAGTCTTTTCTATCCAACGTAGAGATGCAACGGCCCCTTCATTGCCCGAGAATTCCGTTGGTTTACAAGACCAGAATTCTTTATAAGAACAACAGTAAGACACAGTTCCCCTTCTTTTGGGAATGGGCACTTGAAGTACGGGTCCATTATTCATGTTGTTTTCAGGTTCAGAGGGTCGCTTACTATCATGTTTACTTTTATTTTCGGCTTCTCTAACTGTTTTGATAATATATGGCATTGCATCTATTATCCCTTGTGCCACTATATGCTGCATGGCACTGTTATCCACTTGGTTTCCATTATTGTTGTTGTTCGGGTTCTCGTTAACCAAGTTAATGTTACTCTGTTATCGTTATTCTGGTTTTCCTGTTTTACTTCGTCGTCCATCTGGATTTTAAACATTTACCAGTTATTAATATCACAAAATAATTAACAATTTGAGTAACAACCATATAACACACATATTAACCAAAAGCGTCGAGCATTGCGACTTTACTCTTTCTATTATAGTATGCGTCAAATACACACTTATACTAGAAATTAAAAATTACAATACAATACTACTATGCATTACTAACCACAAAGTGGTCTATACTACAACATTTATTATTAATATTACACATATATATTATATTTTTTTCCATTATTATTATTATTATTATTATTATTACATTATTACCATATCCACTACCTCCTTTACTGGTCTGGGGTCATCCAGTAATCCATATTGCGCTCGTCGTACTTCCAGACGAGTCGCTCTCCGACCTGCCTCATCCTCTCACTACTCTCCAAGATCTCTTCTCCGAAAGTTCGGAGCTCATGCACATTATCTGCACTCATTGGGGGTGCAGGTGCTGGTACTGGGTCCGGGTACTGGGGCATAGGATTCTCCTGAGGGTACGGATTCTCTAAGATCTCCCTAATGTATTCATCGTTGTCGTAGTACTAGGGATCTAGAGGGTCCAGACCTAGATAGGCTGCTAAGTTCGGCATGGGTTCGTCGTTTAGGTGGTAGCGCGGCACATAATCCCTATGATCATCGAACCATGGATCATAATCCGGGTCTAAGGGATTAGGGCCTAGTATCCTAGGTATCTCCTCAGGGTTGAAATCATGCATTTCTACTTGATTTTCAGGGTTATCATCTATCTCCATCGGCTGAGTAGGGAACAAAGGTAAGGGTTGTGGGGCTACTAGTTGTTCCAGGTTTGGGTCGGCAGCAGTTGTTGCTAGGATATGGAAGTTATCTAGGTTTCTATTAAGCATATCCTGTGTATGGTCATCTGACTCTCGCTTAGCGGCTGCTATTGCAACTTTCGCATTCTTTTCCTACGCTTAAATGCTCCCTTACTGAACCATCCTCTCTTTTTCTGAGGGAATGGCTCTTCAGACTGAGCCTTAAAGACAAACATCCCTTCTTCATTATCAGCGGCATACCCAGAGAGGGCAGGCTGTGAAGAGGTACCTTCACTCCTAGGTGAATCGGACAATTGACGATACACGTCTGAGGGTCCTTGATCACTCATACTGAAAACTAACTAATAGTAAAATAACACACAACAATAAAATACAGATATGCACGTATTTCCATAATAAATTTTCCTAACAATTTAAATAATATATTGATGTCAGCAGAACACTTCTGTGGCTGAATCAGTGGCTTAGCTTTGATACCACCTTATGTCGCAACCCCCGCCCCCTATTTGTCCCGGGAACGGGCGGCCGTGATACCAGCTGTGGTGGTATCATTTTTTTATTTATCATTACTATTATTTTGGCAGCGGAAATTTCATCAGGACCGTAGTTAGGAAATGTTTATCAGAGTAAAACCACTATATTTAATAAACACTTGGGTAAAACCCAAGTTTCTTATTACAACATGCTTATAGGGATAAATCCTATTTTATTGAATTTAAAACATCGTCTTTTAGGTAACTTTTATAGCCACATTTTTCCAAGCCGTTAGTGCTCTCCAACTGGCTTTCTTCTAATTGACTTTTACATTTTGTTACCTGAAACGCGTTTTAAAAATATTTGTCAGTGGGAAATACTGGTGAGTGAATCCCAGTTTAATCAAGAAACATTTTATTCTTAACAGTATTGAGAGCAATCACATTGTTTATTTCTACACAATTACTCATTCAGTATTGTCAATCCTGACTGGTGGGTCATATTACACATTGGCTAACTCGTTGTCCAATGGTAACGTGTTCCACATTTTGTATACAAACCCCCAACATACCGGCAGTAATTGAAGAATTACAAAGACTCAATCACTACTTAATAGCATTGTAAAACATTTAAGGTTTTGTAAAAAAAAAATTACAAAAAGGAGATTACTCACATTGCTGACTTAGGTTTCTTCTAAGGTTTCCTGGTGATAATCTATAATTTACACAATGCACATATGTTAGTATAATAACCCATTATTTACATTAGTAATACCGTCCCCAAGACGGCATTCCAACGACTACATCGGGCAGAACCTCGACAGCCGTTACGGAACCCTGGATCAATCGGGCAGCGTATCTAATACGTAACCGGGGTTATAATACTTACATCGGGGCAGAACTTCCTTAATTGGGGGGGGGGGGGGCATATAATGCCCGGAAATTACTTATACTACGTAGAAATTCGTTGAGAAAGAAAAGATTTGAGCGAGTTCGACTGAAGGCCCGATGCCTTCTTATATAGGGCTGTAATCCAAGTCTCTCGCAGCCCGCGTAAGGTAAGGCTTAGGCCTACGCGGCCCGCGTAATAAGGGGGTCTAGGCGTAGGTGATCCGGGTCATACGTATAGGTTCAACACGCGTTTGACACGTGTCAACACCGGGTGCGATCTGATCCTATAGCTGTCGCGGCCCGTGTAAGCTCAAGGGATGGCTTACGCGCCCCGCGAGAACCCCATTTTTCTTATTTTTAATTAATTTTTAATGGTATTTCATATTTTGGGTTCGGTTTTCACATACGGGGTACATTTAGAGACATATAGGGGTATTTTAAAATATTTTAGGGCGTCGAAAAATATTCTGGAGGGTTGTTATAATATACTAGCCGAATTCTTTATGATAACCGAATTATGGTTATATGTCATGAACATAAGTTATTTTATTTTTGTTCTAAACTTCTCGGTTTTGATTCTAATGGCCAAATTAGGACCCATGAAATCACATAAAATCTTGTGTATAATTCCCACGTACGTGAGTGATGCATTGAGAGTCGAGAACACCAAGGTTACCCTACATTGTCGCCGATGCGTTTTATACATTTCGGGTGCAACATGTATACATATGCAAAAATCACGAATCACGATTAAACTTGTTTACGCACATGCCATATCCGTTGATAACATGATACTTGTATTCTCCTTGTAAATCACATGTTATGTTATACTTGTGTTCTATATGCCCATTAACTTTGCAAGCCTACCTTAACAATTACAACGCTATAGGATTAACGCACCGTCCGTATTCTTGGTATTATTAAGTTAACTATTTTACAACCTTGTCGTTTCGGCGACAATGGTATGCACGATTGTGGTACACTTTGGTTTGACTTATAGTTAACACATGCTAGTATGTTAATAACAATGTATGCAATTTACCATGTTGGATATGAGACAACTTTTACTCACCATTATACTATGAAATTAAACTTGTATACTCACCAACGTTTTGTTGACCACTATTTTAATACATGTTGCAGGAAACTATTTGATGCCGATGAAGAATTTTATTTAGGGTGGATTAGAAACACACCTAGATTTAAATTTATGTACCTTGTTTCATGTTGTTTCGTTATTTGCTACTTGTTGTATTTTTCTTTCAAGACAATGTAATATCATTTTAGTATAATGAAATTGGTGTTATCTAAATGTTGTCACAATTAGTTGTTATGATGTCTCTTGCAATCTCATTTTCGTCTCACTCCGATGTTTCCGCCATCGGTTGGGGTGTGACACATAAGCATCGATTGGATTTGGTTGTGGATGTGGAATAATGAGTTGAGTGCCATCAGGACTGAAATGAGTCAACTTGAAATTTTTGTATCCCATGTACTGAAATAGAATAAAGATAGCAAACTTAATCTGGATTTGTTGAACAACCTTGACCCAATCTCGGTAAAAGAAAAAACTATTCCCCAGACCTTCCAATCCTGATTCTGTGTGTATAGCCTTCATCAACCAAAGATTGTAAACACCATTATAGCATTTTGGACCAAGGTGATCCCTGATAATTTGGGGTGGCAAAAACTGTTCAATAACAAAGAAAGTTTATGGTAAACATTTATATTATATTATTACATAAAGGAAATAAAAATTAACTAATACGTACAACACGACTCCTCAAAGGATTTAGATTGAAGTAGCTAAAAGAGATATTTTTGTCACCAGCATGATCCACAAGACAAAAGTTTGAAAGTCTCTTTCTTTTTTTGCACACGATAGCAAAATCAACATTAAAGGCCATTAACAGGAAATCAGAGTACGACTGAAACAGTGTAAAGACCAGTAAACAACCAAGGTTCAAACCAAGGTCATCCACAATAGTTTTTCATCCAGTTGTAATTTCTATTCCATCACGAACCCTCTCATGTGAAATAACCTATGAACGCGTACCATCAAACCTGATTATCAACTTATTCTTCCCAAACAGTCCGCCAATTTTTATCTGAACATAAGCTTTAGGTATAACCTGAATTATTAAAGGTAATTAGATTAATTTGCAATAGAAAATATATATAAATATGTTTACAAATTTAATATTACCAATTGATCAAGTTCAGGAAATCGCAATACTTTCAAAAAAGCCATTATTGGATCTCCAACAAAGCAACCTGTACCATATTAAAAGGACTGTAATAACAAATTAACAAGATAGTTGTAACAAATACATGTGTACATAACCTAGTCTAATTATTAACCATTCACAATGAATCATAAACATTTGGCAATTCAAACATTTTCATCAAAATTGAGATCTTTGTTCATGACCAAATCAAAACCATCAAATATTTATATCTGATAGACAAAAACAAAATATTATTATAAATGTTTAACATCACACATATATCTAATTACGGTTTAAAAACAACTAAACGTAATCCACTAAACATTCTATGTAAAACTAAACATAATCCACTAAACATTCTATGTAAAACTGTCAAACATAATTTTATTGTTTCTGTAAAAACACTATAACAAATATATCAATTACAGTCGACTCGATTTAACAATAATAGTAACAAATGCTATGAACAATCAGAATAACGGTATTGAAAAATTAATCACAAATCCTAAAAACAATTAGGGATTTATAAAAAAATCTAAATAATATTTATAAATTTAACATGAATGATCTACAACAAAGAAGAATGGTCTGGATTTAACAAAAATAGATCAAATAGATTAAATATGACAAACCCTAAATCAATTATGGTTTCGTAAAATATGTGAATAATGTGTATAAATGTTACATCAATAATATATCACATAGACAAATCGACTAGATTTAACAAAAACAAGATGAAATAAAAGTTACACTAACATAGACGAATCAAACAGGAAAATAAAGATTACAATGATGTGTCAATTTAATCAACAAACGAACATGATCGAATGAAGTATTCAATTAATCTTGATGAAAATCTAGTAAACAAGCACAAGAGGATGGCACGATGATTAGGGCTTTGTGTGGAATAAAGAGAGAATGAACAAATCGGTATGAAAAGGCGTTTATTAAGGACCCGAAATTTGAAACCGGGTCAAACTATTAGGGTTCAGATCCCGTGAGTTTTGATTAAAAAAGTCAAAAAGTCAATAAAATGAGTGAAACTCATTGAGGGAGTGACACGTGTCGCCCCCAATGATTTCTTTCATTAGTATAGATACAAGATAAATTATACATGATATTATTTTTATTTTTTTATATTTAATTTTTTTTTCCAAATAAACTCAAAAAGACACATTTGCCCCTCATTTAACGGAAAAATAGATGGGGTTGGTGAAGTGGATGAAAATGACAAGATTTCAGGATCCACAGGCGAAAATTAAACTTTTGGACTAAAGTGGAAAATTGTCCAAACCTTAGGGACTAAAATGAGATTTTACTCCTCTAATTTATATACTTTTAAAACAACACTTTTACATCTTTTACAATTTAACCCCAAAACGTTTTGACTTTCAATTTTAGTTCCCTATACTTTTTATCTTTTACATTTTTCATTTTACATTTCGGTTAAAATTTTGCGAGTTAGCACGTCACAACATGTAGTTCAATGTTTTTAGGGTTGTGGTTAACGTTTATACGCCTATTTTTTCCGTTTAATGGTCCCGTTTCAACGTGTTGACCTTACATTTACTTTGTTATTGTTTTTCGTGTTTTATGATTCACTTACTAGGTTCAACGTTTTTATGTCTACTTTTCTTTCAATTTTTTTTTGTTCTTAATACATGTTTTTTCGGTTTTGATGGTCGTCGATGGTGATGTGTGACGATTTGCGCGCCCCTCAATACTAGCTTTTATAATTAGCATAATTACTAAAATACACTTAAAAGTACTAATTACGTATAATAATAATAATAATAATAATAATAATAATAATAATAATAATAATAATAATAATAATAATAAGTGTGATATGTAATCAATACAATTTATTGATTAAAAATTTAGATGGTTTAGAATTTTTCTAACCGTTTCAATATTTCAATGGTTTATTCAAGTCATGGTTTTGGTGAATAAGAAATCCTATTTGCCCAAACTATGTATTGTGATAGGTGATTATGATTTTGGCTTCAAAGAGATGGATAGAATAAAAGGAGTTGCGGTGGGGTATGGTGGGGCGAGGGTTGGGCTTGGGTTGGAGCATTAGTTGACACGTGGCTTGGTGGGCAGACATGGGCTAACCCACATTCAACACGGTATTGGTGGGGCGGGGGTTTGGGGCGTGGGTTTGGCGGGCTTCGCTGGGCTGACCCGCTGGGCTATTTGAATATTATTTAAAACAAAAAATTTAATTTTTTAAATATTTTTAAATAAAGAAAATTACAAAAAAAATTTCCTAACTTTTATATTTGTTTTTTATCTCTTCTCTCATTGCCAAGATTAGTTGTAACTCTTCACCCTCTAGGTGATCAATGGGCTGTGATAGAAATTTCAAATCATCCCGTTTTTTTTATGGGCATCTCTAGCTTCTTTGCTCCTTCGTATTTCAGCTCTTTGTTGTTGGAATACGTTGAATGTATCCAACTTGCATGAAATGTCATCCAACTGCTCGCTGTATATTCCCCTACGCGAGCCCGAACTCCCAGTTGAAGGCGATGCCGTACCAGATCTTGATTTTTGAGCACGCCTTCTTGAGGCATTTCTTCCATACTCAGGTCGGTTTGGGCTTGGCGAATCATCCAAAAGGTCCTCAAACTCTTGATCTCGTGCATCAGATTGGGTTTGGGACGATGCCCTTGACCTTTTGGAAGACGAGTTAGTTTCGCTACCAATCGGGATATTCTCCCACTTTGGATGAAAATTACAAATCTCCCAACAATGCATGAAACGGAAGTCGGTCCCCACATTTGTTTTGAATGTGCACACTGCATTTGTCAAAATGTCGGCTTCGGTTTCACCACTTTTTAGGTTTTGCTTTGCTTTATTTAAAAAACCACTATATTTTGTAAGTTGGGTACTTATCTCGCTCCACTTTGAGGATAAACTATCGTTTTCACGATAAGCCTCCCTTCCCATTTCTTCATGGAATAGTCTACTAACCGATTCCCACAGGGCGTTTCGATGTTGCGAATTTCCTATTAAAAAAAAACAAAATTTAATATATTACAAAGTTATATAAAAAATAACCATTAATAAAAACAAAGGTTAAGAATACCTAAAGTTGAATGTTGAGATTGTTGACACCAAGCCCTCGCCAATGCAACTTCTTCAGCAACGACCCATTTTTGTTGTTTTCGTTTGACGGTTTCAACTACTTTATCCGCCTCGGTTTTTTTCTTATGACTTTTCTTTTTGATGGGTTTCGATGCGGAAGGACCATCATTGGGTGGTTGAGTTTCGGGAACAGTTTCGTTTTGTGAAAGGTCGATGGAGGTTGGTGAAAGGTTGATGGGCGATTGTGTAAACGGGGTAGGTAACGAATCATCGGAGTGTGGGAAGTTAGTAAACAAACGATTCCCAAGAAGCGATGCGTAACTCGCTTCATGGGGCATAGAAGAGTGTATGAAAAATGGACGAGGACGATTGGGTGGTGGGCTAGGATTATTTTCTTGGAATGCATACAGGTTGTTCGGGTCAAAAGGACGGTTATAAGGATGCATTTTTTCGTTTTGTAGAAGGATAATTGAATATGATTTTATAGAAGATGTGGTTGAATGTGGTAAAAAATGGAAGAAAAAATGTTAGTTTTATAGTGAAAAATTAATTTTTTTTTAAACATAGCCATTGCCCAACGGCTATTTTGTTTTGGCCATACACAGCCCGCCATGTCAGCTCGCTTCCTCCGCCCGGCTTGAAACCCAAGCCCCAAGGGCCACGCCCCAACCCAAGCTCACCCCGGGTGGTGCCTTGGGCGTTTTCCCCCAAACCACGCCCCAACCCAAGCCCCATAGCCTAAGGAAATGAAAATAAAAAAAGGGTCTTGCTATTCACACACCCCCACCTACCCCTTTGTCTATTCACACACCCCCAGTGTCGAGCTATGGCCAGAGCGCGGCGTTTTGGTCCGATCAACCAGATAAAAGACTGACGGGTGTCTGACGGGTCTGTTGACCTGACCAAAACGCCAAGCTTTGGCCGCGTTCTGGTCCTGTCAACCAGACAAAAGACTGACACCTGGTCAGTCTTTTGTCTGGTTGACAGGACCAGAACGCCGAACGCGGCCAAAGCTCGGCGTTTTGGTACGGTCAACAGACCCGTCAGACACCCGTCAGTCTTTGTCTGGTTGACCGGACCAAAACGCCACGCTCTGACCACAGCTGGACACTGGAGGGTGTGTGAATAGACATGCCCTTAAAAAAAGATAAAGTGGCGTTGGGGAATGGGCACGTCAGAAGAGAAGATATGATAGATTACATACATACAATTTTTTTTTTTTGAAACAAGGCGGAATCATAACATTGAAAAATAAACATGAAACCTTAGCAAGGGGCTAAGGTACTAGTCCAGTACAACAACAGTAAAGAAAAACAATGAAAGAAACAAGGAAAAAAAATTATTTAAAGCATTTAAATTCACTCCATTCCTTCCATTCTAAGTCCGTTTTTCCCGCCCTTGCTTTGATCCATAAAAACGTAATCGCCTTAATGTCGCCGACAGCTCTTGAAACCTGAGTTATCTTCCTGTTGAAAATTAAGTTGTTTCTAATCCGCCATACAATCCAACATGTTGCTGCAACAATGAGATAGACCGCCTTCTTTTTTTCTTGTGACGAACATTGTGACTCGATGTACTCCATTAGGCCCACCAAGCTCAATAAGTATCTCGGAAGTGGTATTTTGACCCATAACGAGACCGCCGTCCAAACAAGTTGAGCATATTGACAAGAGATCAAAAGATGGTCAACCGATTCAGAAGCTGAGTTGCATAATACACAAAGAACCGAAGGTATGTGTATGTTTCTTAGAGCCAAAGCATCTCTGGTCGGTATTCGATCTAGCACCGCTCTCCATAGGAAGCAATTTATTTTTTTCGGGACCCAGCTGAGCCATTTAAGAACTTGTGTTTCCGGGATCAGATTTATGCCATCTAGTTCTGACCGAAGATCGCACACTTTGAAAATTTCCTGTTTTTCCTCCTGTTTCCATAACCACATATCTGATTTATTTTCTATCTTCACTTGTTCTAAAATTTTAACACAATCTTCCCACAGCAAAATCGAATCTGAATGAATAACCGAAGACTTGCCACCCCAAGTCCACTCGATGAGGCCATTTGAAACGTTGTACCGATGTTGGACCAAACAAGATTTATCATTTTGTAATGCGAAAAGACTTGGAAATCGATCTTTTAGTGAGTAGTTGCCTACCCATTTGTCCAACCAAAAGAAAGTTTTATTGCCACAACCCAATTTTACCTCCAGCCTATTTTGTACCTCAGATAGTGTGAGATTTGAACCTTTTCCCAGCTGCATGATATTTTTCCAAACACCACTTATCGAATTCTTCATTGGGATAGGCGTATGATTGCGTCTCCTACCATGTATTGCCATAATGACTTTCGCCCAAAGATGTGATGATTCGTTTCTGTATTTCACTATCCATTTTACCATCATAGCTTTGTTCATTGAGGCAAGGCTGCCAATACCTAACCCACCCTGTTTCTTAGGTGCCACAACTTTGAACCAAGGTACCCAACACATCTTATTTTTATTCAAGTAACCTCCCCATAAAAATTTACGCCTTATTTTTTCTAAATATTTAATGACGTGTAAGGGTGCATTAAATAAAGAGAAATAGTAAGTTGTGAGGTTACCTAAGACTGCTTTCACGAGTGTCGTACGGCCGCCAAATGATAGTGTCCTCGCTTTCCACAAAGAAAGTTTGCTTTCAAATCTGTCAATGACCGGTTTCCAATTTTTTACCAAACCCATGTTAGAGCCGACCGGGAGACCTAAATATGTAAATGGTAGCAAGCCTCTTTCACAACCAAGTATCGAAGCCATATTCATAATCTCTTCGTTTCCCACCCCTACGCCAAAAACTTTACTTTTTGAGAAATTTACTTTTAGGCCCGAGGATAAATGAAAGCATCTTAGAAGCCTAGCAAGGTTGTGGAAGTTATCATCCGACCATTCACCCACAAATAGTGCATCATCGGCATAAAGAAGATGTGAGACACTAGGACCTGCTCCCGGTGTAGTGATTCCTTTGAGAATCCCCAATTCAACCGCAGATTTCGTGTCTACATGTAGAGCTTCCATAGCCAAGATGAATAAAAGCGGAGAAAGCGGGTCACCTTGTCTGACCCCCCTTTGAGTTTCAAATTCCAGAGTTGGAGCCCCGTTAACTAACACCGATGTTCTTGCCGTTTTTAATATTCCCATCACCCATTTTCTCCAAAGAGCAGGAAACCCCATTTGAGATAGAATCGAATCCAAGAGTTCCCAACTTAACGAGTCAAAAGCTTTCTCAAAGTCCACCTTAAATAACATCATATTCTTTTTGATGCTTTTCGCCCAAGAGATGAGTTCATTGATAATTAAAGGTCCTTCAAGAATACTCCGACCTTCAATGTATGCCGTTTGCACATCGCTTACCAAGAAATCCATGACCTTTTTGAGCCTGCTCGAAAGAATCTTGGTCACAACTTTTGAGATACAACCAATCAGACTGATCGGCCTAAAATTATTGATTGTTTGGGGGTTGTTAATTTTAGGAACGAGTGAAGTGAAGCTCGAGTTACATCCCCGATTCAGCTTACCGTGTACATAGAAGTAATCAAGAGCCGACTCAAAATCCTTTTCAAACAACTCCCAGAAATTTTTTAAGAACTTGAAAGAAAAGCCGTCAGGGCCCGGAGCTTTATCTCCCCCACAACTCCATACAGCTTCTTTGATCTCTTCTTTGGAAAATCTTTTTACTAACAAGGCAGTCTGAGGCAAAGATAGTACTTTGAAACCATTATTGCTGAATTTGGGTCTAGCGACCTCTTGTTCAGTAAAGATGGATTCAAAGTACCTTTTAATATTTGCTTTAAGCTCCTCAGGTTGTGATATCCATACCCCGTCAAAATTCAGCCCATTGATCCTGTTGTTTTTCCGATGTCCATTGATGACACCATGAAAGAAAGCCGAGTTTTCATCTCCATCTACCGCCCATTTAACTTTCGCTCTCTGTTTGAGATCTTCCAACCTGTTATCATCCATTTCGTTTATCTTTTTCAGCCAAGAATCTCTTTCACATACCTCCTGTTCAGTTAACTCGACAGTTTCAGCTTTCAGATCCATATTATCTACCTTTTTTTGAAGATCTTTTAGTAGTATGCTTTCCCTGTTTTTGATCTTCTCACACCAAGGCTTTATTGCAACTTTAACTGCTTTTAATTTTGCTGCCAATGATTTATCCGGAGGATAGAAGCATGTGACATCATTGTACGCCCTCTTAACAAACTCGGCAAGACCATCATCTTTTAACCAAGAGTTGAAGAAGCGGAATGGTGGTTTACCGAAAAACACATCGGAGCATGACAAGAGTAATGGTCTATGATCCGATTTGTATCTAGGTAACCCAAGTAGTTTTGCCGAAGGCCACAAGGATAGGAAAGATTGACATACCAGAACCCGATCAATTTTACTGAACCTGGAACCATCATCAGTAACAAATGTAAAAGCGCACCCCAACATAGAATATTATGCCAAACCCGCTTCGTTGATGAAGGAATTGAAGTCATCAGCCTGTTGTTTAATGAATCTGGAATTTTTTCTCTCAGAGGGTTCCCTCACACAATTAAAATCACCAAGTATGATCCACGAACCAGAGAAGGATCTCATCAGACCTAGTAGGTCTTCCCAAAGTTGTTTTTTTTGGTTTTGATCGTGAGGAGCGTAGATGTTCACCACCGCGATCTCACCACCCCCATTACACAGTTTCCCCATTATGGCTAAAAAGTATCTGTTCTTAATTGACATCCTTTTAGAAAAGAGCCCAGGATCCCAGATACTGAGAAGACCCCCCGATCTGCCGCTAGCATCAATGGAATCAAAATCAAAGTGAGAATTATCCCAAAAATTACTAACCTGTATGTTTGAGGAATTAGACATCTGTGTTTCTTGAATCGCTATGAAACTGAGATTATTGCTTCGTTTGAGATTCTTTATATGATCCGCCTTACTGGAGTCCCCAGCCCCCCTGATTTTTCTAACATACATACAATTGGCTTAAAAAACCGGGGAAGAGAGAGAGAGAGGCGGTTTGTGTTGGACCCACGTGGGGCGTCGCCCAATAGCCTACCACCTCTCCTAACGTGGGCTGTATCTCACTCGTACGTGGCGGCTCCTCATAACTCCACCGTCATGCCAGGACACGTGCCCCCTTCTCTACATATGCCGCCTGACTGACTGACTTGCTATATGTCTATTATTATTATTAACTCTCTGTTGAAACTTAGTAGCCAGCCAAGCCAAAATTATGGGAGATGAAGGGATGGTGAAGATCGAGTTGGAAGCGGCGGAGGCTTTGGCCGGATTCGCTCGTTGTAAGGACGATGCTAATAATAATTATTCTTACGAGGTTTGAATCTTAATCTTTCAAATACTATTTATTATTTTGCATCACCCATTGATCCATATATCTTCTTCTTCTTCTTCTACTACTTTTGGTGCTAAAATCTACCTTGTGTGCAAACACGCTGACATTATTATTTATGCAAAGAATCTAAGAGTCTTAACTAATTATGTGGATCCTTTTGACCACGTTTAACAAGAATGGGACAAATGAAAAGGATCATCTAATCTTTGTTTGGTTGTTTGTTTTTGTTCAGGAGGAGAAATCAGGTGTGAAAGATGAACAGAGCACTAAACTTAGACTGAATGGGAGGAGATCTAGACAAAACTTGACAGAGGTATGGAAGATCATGCTTGCTTCTACTTTATATTTGATTCTAATTCTAATTGTGAAGTTTTCTTGAGGCAGGCTGAAATAGAAGCACGTAAAATACGCAGGGTGCTAGCAAACCGAGAGTCAGCTAGACAGACAATCCGTAGGAGACAGGTATTTATTTCTTTTTTTCTTATGCAATGTGAATTATTAATTGGTATGGTAAAACAAGAAACCAAACAATGCAGACTGCTTAATAGAACAAAACGATTAGAGTTAGCTGACTTGTTTTTCTTCGCCCTATAATATATATATATATATATAGGCTGTTTTTGAGGAGCTAACAAGAAAGGCTGTAGATTTAGCTTGGGAGAATGAGAATTTAAAAAGGGTTTGTACCAACCATCCCTCTTTTCTTAAAAGATCATTGTTATTAGAGGACCTACCTAACTGAATTCACGGCTTTAATTATTAGGACAAGGACACGGCTTTGAAACAGTACGATTCTCTGAAGACGAAGAACGAGTGCTTGAAAGCACAGATGCCTAAGAATGAAGAAACTCGAGAGGAGGAGTCTTCCACATCATCTACAAATTCTCCTTTCATCATTTACAAGCAACCATCTTTCTTGCCATTTGTATGGCCAACGTCCGCTGGGATCGTTTTCCCATCTCATTCTTCATCGTGCGACTCCTCCGGGACACCACTCTATTTGCTCCCCTACCCTTGGCTTCTTACTCTACCTCAACAACATAAAGAAAACCACCGCCCTCATTCTTTTAATTTAAATGACAAACCAAAAGAGTCTTCTGAGCCTGAAAAGACCACAGAGACGCCTCCTCCTACAAGCAACCACGGTCTGCAGCCAACAGATTCTGTGAGTTGTGAAGAGCCACTTATAGAACATGACACTTGTACTTTCCTAAAACATCTTCATCCTAATACAGAAAAACAGGTTGTAGGAGGAGCAGAAACCCACCAAGTTCCAGCTGGTAAAAGATCAGGTGATACAGCTGCAGCCTCTGAAGCCCGGAAGAGGAGAAAGCAGCTCACCCGACTAAAGAACCACTTCAGTTGCCGTCAACTGCGGATGCATTAAACAACGCCTGTATCTGTACATATCGTTTTCATTTACAAGTGTTAGTAGTTCGGTCACCTTTGGGTTTCAGGGTTTGCTGGTAATCGTATTTTCTCTCTCGAGGATGACTGTAACACAAGAGTGAGTTAGTCATTTTGATTGTTGGCTTTTTACCTATTCATACCAAAAGTCGGTAGTCCCGACCAGTGGTTTTTAAGCCATCATGTTCGAAGCTTACTAATAAGTGATACCGAGTTCAAATTACTTTCCAAATGGCACCAGCACTTTGGTCGTCGTCAGACGCTCTCATTTGAAACATTAGGCCTCCAAATTTGTTACACATCATTATGTTATCTAGACGTTAAGGTTTTTCTGGTTGAACTTTCATACCAAATAAAAGAACTATACGTACCAATGTATTAATTATGGTAGTCCTTAGAATCTGATGCTCCTTTATCTAAAACTAGTGGGGTGTCCCGTGATGCGGCGGGAGCACAAAACTTACATTGGTGTTTTAGCGGTTGCACGGGAGGATTTGGTCCCCTTCAGTTTTGAGCCATAATTTGTGTTCGAATTGAACAGAGGAGGTTAACCATATTGTGATTGAATTGAACACTCAGTTGTCTTATATAATTTAGTGGTGATTGTTTTTATATAATTATTATACGACAGTACAAAATTTAGATCAACATATTCAAAGAATCTGATCGAAGATCAATTTAACAACGCAATTAAATACATATTGCTAGGAAACCCACACAACGTTGTTACGGTGACAGTTTGCAACACGATATGATACTTGTTTCAATTAGTATATCAATTATCACGTGACATGTCGTATAGTACTACTGTTAGTTTTCTAAATTTTGAAACGACTCATCATCTACATTTGCTATATTAATCAATTCAGGGTAACTTCGTAGAATAATAACCAAGTTTTAAAAGTATTTTAATGAGGTCACTCAATTTTCAAAAGTGTTTCAATCGTGTCACTCAACATTCATTTTTTTATTAAAATTAAGGATTTTTTCATCCGTTTCATAGGTAAACATGGTGATGTGAATTTTTGTTTCTTTGTTATCTTTCATTTGATGCTAACGTCGAGTGATGACGTGGATTTTAACCTTTTTTTTTATTTTTAATGTAAATAAATTGTTTTATTTTTAATAAATACAATTTCATTATTAAAATAATTCGACCCTAACATCTTATGCTCTATTTTTTTCTTGACACATAGAAAAAAGGACATGGCTTGATTTGAACGTTTTGTTATCTAATTGGGACAAAACGATACGAGTAATTTAATTAAAACACTTTTAAAATTTGGTTACTATTATATGATATTTTCCCAATTCGAAAAGTGTGTGATTTATAAATACCGGAAACACAATATTTTACAACTAGTATTTAACGCCCGCTTCGTGGGCAGGGTCCTGGGTCCGTAAAACTGTATCAAGTCTTCAAGGCTTAGCATCTTTAAGGATTAATATTACTAATCGAGTTTTATATAGTTGTTACAGAGCGTCTAGACAATTACTCATTTAAAGTCTCGTGGCTTGCGTATGACTAAATAAAAATCTTGAAAATGCAAAAAATGATAAATTAATTTTTAAATCATAATTCCGCAGATACATTAAATCAAATCCGCTAATATAAAATCTAAGTAAAAACATAAAATTATATCTTTTATATTTCACCTCTTTTGTCATTTTAAAAAAGCATTTGAATATCGAATAACACCACGTATGTTTTGAAGATTTTTTGTCTAGGGTTTAAATATTAAAATACATTTCATTTTTTGAAGCCAAAATATTGATTTGAGGTAAAGAAAATATACCCAGTCTATTCTTGTAGACATGTCCATGCCATTATTCATCTACTATATATGCACACATGTCCATGAGATTTCGTTATTATTTACAATGACAGTATTGTAGATAACATGAAAAATTAGTCCAATCAATCTACTGTTTACAAGATCCTACCTAAATTGTTATATAAGAGTAATGACGATGATATTGAACTTGACCAAATAAAATTTTGGTAGTTTTCACAATGGACCTTCAACTCCGACAATCTCATCATTTTAAACACAGATTAAAAACACTCAAATCAACTTGCATATGTCCACTATGTGGTGACTTGCGGACGAAAGCAGCTTCACAGTGCTTGCCTACCGACTTAATACATGAGCTCTATTATACTTGGTAGGTTAGTGTATCACATTCTACATTTAAGCAAACTAGTAAAATTCCTCGCGCTATGCGGCAGGAATACGGTCAGTATCAGTTCGTTTTGTTATGGTATCCGTACGGTACCGGCACTCAATATAGCAACCAAAAGATAATTCAAAAAGAAAAAATTGTGATAGACTTGAAGGGATCTATAATTGATTTAAAAACGAATGTCTGTAAATTTTTCGATAGCACTGATACCTGTACCGATATTTTTTTGTCCGGTGAATAAACTAAATCAAGGGGGAAGGGTGAAGCGAGGAAGTCTTTTTTTCTATACTTATATATATGTACTAGATTATATACCCGTGAGCTTCACGGGTTATGGGTTGTGTTAAAAAAATCTATATATATAAATGTATTTTTGTATGATTTATAGCCTGATATCTCTTCATGCTAAGACCAATGTAACCCCGTGTAAAAACATGGGTGGTTTTTAGAAAATTTACATACCAGATTTTATTAAACGACGAATGGATACACATTTTTTAAGGTTTATAAAAAATGTATTATAAAGAAAGGGAAATCTTTTAAATAACAAATAAATAACAAACATGTTTAATCGTTTTAAAACAATAAACCGAAACCTAAATACAATCGTTTTAAATAACAAATAGACCAACATATTTCTCTTTTAAAAAAAATACCTTCCACATTTTAAAAACATGTTTGATGACTAAATCTTACAAAGATGCAGGTGAGTAACAAAGAAACTAAAAAACAGAAAAAGAAAGATTAATGTTGTCTTTCAATGAACTTAGATGTAGAAACACACATTAACTTTTTTTTATCAGCCAAAATGAACTTCTATTCAACACCACCACCAGACCAATTCTTAGCAAGTCGCTAAGAACCAATACCAAACCATAATATCCAATACAACACAACACTGATGACACCTATCGTACAAAACATAACACATTAACCCTACACATTTGCAGCCAAACTAAACTGCAAAATTCATCCCCTCGAACCTTATCCATTATGCATACTACGACGTTTCTCCCATTTTATATCTCTTGGAAATCTACCGGCATCTCTTTCAGTCATAGATTCTTCACGCTCCTAACACTCAACTGCAAATTTAACCAAACTTTTAATATACTCTATGAAACCAACACTCAAAATCTTTCATGGAATCCTGCTAAAATTACTCTCAACAAAGCCATGCTAAAATTACTCTCAACAAAGCCATGAAGTTGTCACTATATGCATGTCTATAAAAGTGCAACAATTGATACGATTGTTTAACTCTTATTGGCCGACACTTTTTAACATTAACACCGATAAAGCCGAGCCAAAGGCAAAATGATAATTTTGCACACCACTTAAAACTTTTTTGTGAGTTCCAAGAAAACCTCAACAGATTATATTTGCACTTTAAGGTTCGGAACATCAAGATTATGACCACTTTCTAGCAGACCCTTTATGGGTCCAAATAATCACACATGGTAAAGCTTATTCTCACATGGTGTATACGGGCCGTATTATACGACCCATATAGAATAAAATGAACTGACAAAGCAGTCTTTTTCAGTTTATTTTATTCTATACGGGCCGTATAACCTTATACTGCCCGTATACACCATGTGAGATAAGCTTTTAGGGTGGTCGTATATAATGCTCGTATAATGTTATACGGCCCGTATACATTTCGTATAATGTTATACGGCCCCTATACATTTCGTATAATGTTATACGACTCGTATACAATTGCTCGTATAACATTATATTGCTCGTATACAATTGTATACGGCTCGTATAATGTTATACTGCCCGTATACATGTAAAACAATAAAAAACATTCCATTGCATATATTTCTGTGCAACAACATTCTATACGGGTCGTATAATGTTATACGGCCCGTATACACCTACGGATGTGAAAATAAGGAAATAGGGGTGTGAAAATAGAAGGACCCTCTATTAATTTAGAATAAATAAGTTTTATCTCTTATAGAGTAACCGTTCAAAAGATTTATTAATTTGACACACTCCTTAAATTTGCTTCAGACATGTGAACCCGAACACAACATGACCCGTTTAACCCGATTTTTTTATTCATATTTTGAAATTATAAACTTATCATATATAGAAACGTATATAAAACAACTACGCTTGCTTATATTATAAAAGTTGATATAAATACTCTTTATTTTCTTTTAAATTCGGAACCAAATGCCTACTTAAGTTACGTCATACAAATATAAACAGGCTAGCATGTGAACCTGCCCGCTTAACCTGAACCCGACTTGTTTATTTGAATGCATCCATGTGTCAACCCAAACCCGCGGATTTCATGTTAGGTTCATGCCATGTCATAAATTCACACGATAAAGTCAGCCATGATATGTTTACGGAGAAAAGTGTTACTGTCTGATATTAGTTGTGTGATTATTGGGACCGGGTTTCCAGAATAGGAATCTCCTCCTACATAGAATGGATTAGAGGTGAACTTCGGGTGACTTTAAACCACTGCACAAACAATTCCAAATTATAATCATTAAACTTGCAAAAAAAGGGAGACATTTGAATATCATAATAATGGTACTCATATCGTTTCCTGTACCTTTCTCATAAATTCATATGCTTGGTCACAAAGTTGGATGTCCGTGGAATGCGACGCCCGTGTGGTTCTTGCATAAGAAAAACCAGTACCAACATGAAGATCTAGGAAAATTATGCTTGCCATCTACATGCATATCATTAAAACTCCTAGATCATCAATCACAAAAATTACTGGTTTGGCCGGTTTTGACAAAAGTTCTAGGCCAAACCGCTAACTATTAAGTTTCATGGTTTAACAATCTGGGTTTGACCGGTGGAACCTTTTTTCAAGATCATTAGTTGTATTAAAACATTAAAAATGATAAAGATCGTTCATTGTTATAATACATATACATAACTATAGGCTTTGATTTGCACGGTAACATCCAAACTCTGGTCCGGGCCACCATACAACGAAAAGAACACATAAATACAAATAATTAATTAAACAATCATAGAAGAAAAAACCTTTGTCCACGAATAGGGTGTTGAAATCAAGGTGGGAAAACTTCCATTATAGAACTTAGCCTCAAATTGAATTGGACCTATATTGTTCAAACAAACAAATAAACATACACTGTAAAATCTCACTCATAGTAGAGCTACGGTAGTAATATAGTAATTCTAGGAGACAGGGAGACTGCTCAAATGGAAGCAAACGTAGTTTTTACATGTACAATATATAATATGGTAATCCAAATAACATAAAACATAAACATGAAACCTGTACTATTCAAATGAATTCAGATATTCAAGCAACAAATACAGAGACACAAAACAAAAGCATACCAATCTCCTATAGCAGGCCGGAGATGGTAGAACAACCAGGACCACCGGTAATCCAAAGCATGAGAGGATCATGGTCAGGATCTGACTCTAACTCTGACTGAATAAAGTAGTAAAAGAGCTGCACATCTTCCTTCTCATCCACACCCATATAACTACATTATATCATGTATCCAATTATTAATATCTACACAATTGCTTATATATCTAACATAAACGGCAAATATATGAATAAAAAAGAGTACCCAGTTTCAAGATAAAAAGGGAGGGGTCCTTGGAAGCCTGGAAGATACTCCATTCTTCCTCCTGAATTTGCTGAAGTTGAGGTTGAAGCATGAGAAAAGATTATGAGGATGGAGTCTGGAAGCACGTTAATTCCCCTTCTTTGGCCATGACTGTATGGTATAACAAAATTAAAGAAATGCATGTTTGAGTAATAGATACTCTGATATATGGAAATCAAAATTATAATTTACTTGCCTCACAATTTCGGCAGCAGCAGCCACTGTATAGCGTTCTGGTCTTGAATAAGCACATTTCCATGATTTTGGGAATGAAGGTATTTAGCAGTAACCAAGTTGACCATTATAAAGACAGCACTTTAGTATATTTAGGGGTAACCCCCCAAGATAAGACTTACCAGCTTTGCATAGGCCATAGAATAGATAACTTTTTTAATCATTGACAATGACCGATAATGTAGACATGTATCTGTACCATTGTCACTAAGAACTCAGTATAATCGTATCAGTAAAATCTTAATATCTTGACAAAAGTCTTGATTATGAGTCAAACATGATGGGAAAAACGTGCAACCCGGTCACAAACGGTAAACTAAAACGTGGAAGCAAACTTCGTTTGACCAAATATTTTCCCAACTCGAATGAACCTGTGAGGATGCAAACATATAGGTATAAAAGTAATAATAAAGAGACACCGAATTTTAGCGTGGAAAACCTCTCAAAAAGAGAGTAAAAACCACAGGACTATTAGAGCCGCTTAAAATCCACTATCACCAAAGTAGCAATACAAAGTCTTCCCTAGATAAAACTAGAGGCATACAAAATCATCATATACTTGGCACAAATTAACTTCAAGTATATGGAATAAAATATAAGAATAAACAAGTAAGATGTGTCACCAACAAAATTAACGCTCGATCTCTAAACTTCTTTTCTTCAGAAAAGGCACCAAGACTTGAGCTGCTAATTCACTTTTTCGTCTCTTTCTGTTGTTGATGGCAGAAGCTCTAAACACAAAACCCCTCTAATTCTTTCTTAGTCTTGCGTAGGAGGCTAAAGCCCAAAAAAAAACCACACCTATAATTTTGATTTCTTTTTCCATGCATCAGGCCCACCAAAAGAAATCACAATAATTATATTGAATTCCTCCAAGTTGACGTCACAACATAAACCAATCTTTTTTTTTTATAATAATAATAATAATAATAATAATAATAATAATAATAATAATAATAATAATAATAATAATAATAATAATAATACTACCCATGTAGGATAACTATGTTGGGCTTTTTCATGGGCAAAAATAACCCAACAAATCTCCCCCTTTTTGTTTATGAGAAAGAGTTCGCCATCCCGGCGATTGAGCAACATACCTTCAACTTTTCCCTTGCTAAAGATTTAGTAAACATATCGGAACCATTATCATCGGTATGAACTTTGTCAAGTTCAAATAGCTTGTCTTCAATAGCATCTCTTATCCAATGATACCTAACATCAATATGTTTTGTTCTTTTGTGAAACATAGAATTTTTCGCAAGGTGAATAGCGCTTTCATTATCACAAAGGACCACGTAGCGATGTTTCATAAAGCCAAGCTCTTGCATAAATCTTTTCAACCACAATAGTTCTTTGCACGCTTCTGTTGCTGCCATATACTCAGCCTCTGTAGTAGACAAAGCAACACACTTTTGCAATCTAGACTGCCAAGACACAGCCCCCCCCCCTTCAAAAGTCATCAAATAACCAGAAGTAGATTTCATGTTGTCCTTATTTCCCGCCATATCAAAATCCGTATGACCAACAAGCATCGGTTTTTCATTCCCAAATGTTATACCTAATTTAGAAGTACCACGTAGATATCTAAGGATCCACTTAACCGCTTCCCAATGCTTCTTACCTGGATTTGACAGAAACCGACTAACAACACCTACTGGATGGGCAATATCAGGCCTTGTGCACACCATTGCATACATCAGGCTTCCAACCGCTGACGCATATGGAACTCTATCCATCTCTTCAATCTCCTTCTTAGAAGAAGGGCAGTCTATATCGGTTAGTTTAAAGTTGAGAGTAAGAGGTGAACTAACCGCTTTGGCCTTAGCCATGTTGAATCTGCAAAGCACATTCTCAATGTATTGCTCTTGTGACATGTGTAACTTCTTTGAAGCTCTATCTCTAGTAATCTGAATGCCAAGAATCTGTTTTACTGGCCCCAAGTCTTTCATAGAAAAAGACTTGCTTAATTATTTCTTCAGCTGAACAATCCTCTCTGCATTCTTGCCAACAATCAACATGTCATCAACATAAAATAATAAAATGATAAAATCATCATCACCAAACCTCTGAAAGAAAACACAGTGATCTGAAATAGTCTTTCGGTAGCCTTGCTTCCCCATAACAGACTCAAATTTCTTGTACCATTGTCTCGGTGCTTGTTTCAACCCATATAGACTTTTCTGAAGCTTACAGACGTAGTCTTCTTTACCTTTAACCTGAAAACCTTCAGGTTGCTCCATATAGATTTCCTTGTCCAAGTCACCATGAAGGAAAGCTGTCTTGACATCCATTTACTCAACCTCAAGATTAAGACTAGCAGCCAAACCAAGAATCACTCGAATGGAACTCATCTTCACGACCGGAGAGAAAATCTCATCAAAATCAATACCTTTTCTTTGACCGAACCCTTTGACCACCAATCTAGCTTTTTATCTAGGCCGTGAGGTATGATCTTCAGTCTTCACTTTATAGACCCACTTGTTCTTCAAAGCTCTTTTGCCTTTAGGCAACTTTACCAACTCAAAGGTATTGTTCTCATACAAGAAATTCATCTCATCTTGCATAGCTTCAAACCACTCTCTTTTATGTTCATCTTCCATAGCCTCTGTATAACACTCGGGCTCTCCCCCGTCCGAGAGTAAGACATACTCATCAGCAGAAAAACGGGTAGAAGGATGACGGGCTCTTGTAGACTGCCTGAGTGGGACAAATGTTGGCATACCTGGTACTGGTAACTCTGGATGAGAACCCTCATCCAATTCGTGATGCTCTGGAATATCATGATTATCAGTACCGTGTTGTTCAACATTTTGAATGTCATCTTCATTATGTGGCTCAATGTGCTGTGGAGGGACCGGATCCAAATCAGAAAAATCATCAGTATGTTGAGGAACTATCTTTGTCTTCTCAATATCTTTCAAACTTTGATCTTCAATAAAATCAGCATCGAAACTTCTTATGAGTTTCTTCGCGATTGGATCATAAAACCTATGTCCAAACTCATCTCCCCTATAACCAAGGAATATACATGGCTTGGTCTTTATATCAAGCTTTGTTCTTTCATCTTTGGGAATATGCACAAAAGCCTTGCATCCAAAGAGCCGCAAATCATCATATGAAACATCTTTGCCACTCCAAACCCTGTCAGGAACATCAAAAGACAAAGGAACACAAGGAGTACGATTAATAACATTTATTGCGGTGTTCAAAGCTTCACCCCAAAATGAATTAGGCAACTCTGCATGTGATAGCAAACATTTAACCCTTTCAACCAATGTTATATTCATTCGTTCTGCTAAACCATTCAGTTGTGGTGTCTTTGGAGGAGTCTTTTGGTGTCGAATACCTTTCTCTCTACAATAAGCATCAAAAGGACCAATGTATTCACCTCCATTATCTGTCTGAATACACTTGAGCCTCTTCTCAGTTTGTCTCTCAACTAAGGCATGAAACTGCTTAAACACATCTAATACCTGATCTTTAGACTTCAAAGTATAAGCCCAAACTTTTCTCGAATGATCATCAATAAAAGTGACAAAATACAAGCAGCCCCCAAGTGTTCTAGTCTTCATAGGACCACAAACATCCGAATGTATTAAATCAAGTATATTGTCTCTCCTATGAGGAGGATGACTCTTAAAAGAAACTCTTCTTTGCTTACCTGCCAGACAATGAGAACACTTCTTCAAATGAACATCATGCAAATCGGGCAAGGGATTCTTCTTCAACAACATAGACATCCCCTTTTCACTCATGTGAGCAAGTCTCCTATGCCACAAGTCAGTCATATCAGTGTTCACTAACAAATTGACCGAGTCTTTAGAGATCTTTGTGTAACACCTGTGCCTTCACGGCTATCAAACAAATACCGAACCAATGAAATATTATATTTCATACTTGGGATTTGTAAAAATATGTGTATCATTTGCACATATCAATTTTTAATCAATTTCAAACTCTAAATCGCTTTCTGGAAGGTTATACGCGCACTGATGCGTAAATATAACCAGTTTAATGCAACAAACACTCCGGAATAGTGACATAGGCTTAACATACCTTAAATAACCTTTACATAACTTAGAAATAAGTTTTGAAGGCTTTGGTATGGCAAAAACAAGTTAAATCGCTTACAGGGACTAAAGTTGACAAACTGCGAAAGTATGCCAATTGGAACTGTAACAGACATTCCGGAACATGACCATAAGTTAAAAACACCTTAAATATCCTTTACATATCTTAGAAATAGGCTTTGAGGGGTTCGGTGTGCTAAAATATACTTTTGGGTTATTCAGGGACTAAAAGTGTCAAAAAGTGCACAAGTTTGCATTTTCGCGCATAACTTACGTTCTGAATACATCCGGACATCCAAAAATTTATGTAAGCATGACTATATTATGCTTTAGTGTTTGGCTTGCCAAAAATCCATTCGTCGCGTCATTTGGATCGTTTTTCGTGCTTATGCGCATTCCGTCGTAATTAAGCGAACATCGCGATCGTACGACCAAACGAACCATCATCCGGCATATTTTTGAGCATGTTTTGAGTTCCCTATACTTTAACTTCATTTTAGAGCCTTGAAATGAGGTTAACGGGGTTCAAACGCATCGAAAAAGGCCTTAAACACGTGCAGGGACCATTTCTGCCACTTTTGAAACATTTCTGAAACAGGGGGGTGCTAGTGTAGCGCGACTGCCTAATGCCTTTGCAGTAGCGCTACGCAACTGCCTAACCAGACCAGATTAAGTGTATTTAACATCAGATTGCAGCTGTTTAATCCTCAACCACACACTCACACTTGTCTAGTCAGCTGATAAGAACCCATTTTTAGTCACCACAACTTTGCAACACATGTACGGGTAGGATTAAAGCACGGTTTCCATGAAACGATCTTAACGGTGGACCGAAAACTATAAATACCCCATGCCCCCATTGCTTAAACCACTAGAATTTTGATTTGAGAAACTCTAAGTTGAAACCATTGTTTCATACCTGAGATTCTTGAATCGAGATTAGCATTCGGGGACCCTTCGTAAGTATTCTTTCGTTCTTTTATTGCTTTTCGAGTCTTTCGAGTCTGAAAGTCAAACTTTGTTTGACTTCTGCATTGACCAGTTTATGGTCAATGCGAAGTTCGTTTGAACTTCGCAACGTGATTGTAATCACGTTGGTTATAGTCCTTTGGGACTATGCCTACTGATTACCACGTTGTCTAGGGTCGTAGGGTAAGCGATCTAATAAATCACTTATACCTCGAACCCGACCCATTTGGTCGATCATTAGGATCCGACCAATTACATTAGGTGACCATAGTAGGTAGGGAATAACCTTCCGAGGTTATACCCTATGGTCACATCGTTTGAGTAGTTGTATGATAGGTAGTTTATATGCCTTACGTAAATTACCAGAATACCCTTTTCATGTATAATTGGTAATTAAACATATGTAACCTAAACTTTTGTCACATAACTGATTATGTAACATGTTTAGGCATATAACACTTGTCATAGGGCTAGTTAGGCGGTCCGAACGCGTTTCACGCGAACGACGCGTTAAAGTAGCATAAGCTATCTAAACGGGTCGTAATCACTTATGTTAGGTTTCATTTAGTATGTAGGCTTTGTTAAACCATATGACACGAGTCTCTATACTCGTTTGGTTTACGAACCCTCATTCTATCTAAATCCTCCGATTTAGGTCCGGTTTATTAACATAGTTACCTATATTAGGTGCCGTTTGATATCCGCGATCTCTAGCATTGTTTGGTTGTTACTCAAGGACTACTAAGCAATCTCAAGTGAGTACATAGACCCCTCTTTTACTGTTTTCCAACATTTTGGGGTGGAACACATGTGCCTACTTGTTACTTTCATGCTTTCCTGATTTCACATCATATACTTGCTATATTCATTAGTACATTTATAGTACAGTTGTTTTACATTACATTTCTGCTATGTATGTTGACTGATAGCATGCTAGCACATTGATTTACATGACTTTTCTGCTTTGTATGTTAACTTAGCATACTTAGTACATCACTTTACAATACATTCTATGCTATGAATGCCCATTGTGTGCGTACTTAGTACATTATTTTTATTCATCACATGCTTACATTTTTGGTATGACATTTGGTTTGTTTAAATGATACAATGTACATTCATTAACACCGATCATGCCGCTCGGTAGTAGGTAGTGGTACCATAGGACTTGACAAATCCCATTCCTGAAATCTCGGGTTTGTTTGGATGTAAGGAATGACCGAATCCGAATACATATTCTTTTGATAACTCACTTTTACATAGTTATCCGACTGTCTCAAGGCTTGGATGTATGAATTTTCACAATACCACATAAATGTTCATATTCAGTATAGCATGCATATATCTTACAAAACATAACTTTGATTTAAACCAAGTTTTACTTCAATACTTTGTTTTGTACATTTTTACTTATGGTTTAAGTAGTCTTAATTTTACTTACCATACATATCATTTTGGTTATACATTACTTGACTACTTTTGGACTATAAACATTTGACATGGTTTATACAAGGACTTTTGACTATTGGTTTAAACATAGACTTATTACACTGTTGGTTTGGTTTGAGTAAGTGATTTAAGTAACGAGGCGTGTGTAATATGATACAAGCATGGTGGATACGCCGCTGGTACTTCCTATATATAAGTGCTTGTATGATATCATATATTGTAGCGTTATTTGAATCATTTCAATTTGAGACATATAACATTTTATACAAATAACATACTTTTCACAAGACATTGTTTTACAAAACAACTTATCTTTTACAAACTCATTTTACTTGGTTATTCATTTAACCATACATAATTCTCTTACTTATACATATCATCTGATCTTATTGCTTTTTAAACGATTTACAAAACAAAGCAAACTAAAAGGTTCATGACTAAACATTTTCTTAAACATAAGTCATGGATCTCATTTTCACAAAACCTATGTATCTCACAGGCATTTTTATGCTGACGTACCTATTTTCACATGTGTTTTCAGGAGATGATGCATAGGACTTATCAAGACATACTTAGGCAGACCTGTGCCTTAGTGAATTAAACGAGACAAGAACTAGTTAATTTATGTTATGTACTCTTTACTTCTTGTTTAAAGACAATGTAACTCGCTTGTTTGATGAATAAAACGAAACTTTAATATCCATGGTTGTGAAACATTAATTCTCTTACAACACTCCCCGATGTTTCCGCCACGTTTTGTATGTTCTACGTGGTCGGGGTGTGACAGAAAAGATGGTATCAGAGCTCATGGTTATAGGGAATTAGGTTATTAGTAATACTTTGACCTAGTCTATAACCTTTCTAGGACCCTAACGCGAGTTTACTTGCGTTTAGTCATAAAACAATACCGTCACCTATCCTTAGGCGACGATCGCAACAAGAACATAAATTTCCAAACCGCTTTGAAAACTAATCATCTGTTCTAGGATGATTGATTACTAGGTTTTAAACCCTCTATTATATGGTTTTGAACCCCTTTGAATTTTCAAAACCTCGTCAAGGTTTTGGGTTTTAAATAATGTGAACACGTGCAAACTGGAAGGGTGAATGCCTGTATTCTGGGTTTTCTGTCTAGGCAAGCACTTCGTATACATCTCATCAGACGCGAGACTAGTTGTGCTTACCTGGGAATTCTTGGGATGAGTGTTCACTTATAGGCGAGCATGTCTTCGCGATACATTATTTTTGACCCATTTACTTTGATTTGTCACCGTCTCATTTGTTTGCCTTAGGTAACAAACAAATGATCACAATTTTCATTCGTTACCATTCGGTATTGATTATCCAATAACCTTTCACCTGTTTCTTCCTATGTATTTCATTTTCTTCTAGAATGTCTATTCCTCTCAGCACCGGTCACATGTCCGAGCAAACAGCCATATTTGCCCAACAAATAGGCGAGGTGATTCTGAAGTCTGTGGATTTAGGCATTGCCATGTCTCGTCTCAACAATGAAGCCTCTCGTCTCAACAATGAAGCCACTCAGGAGCCACCAAAGGAGGCAGAAGTCAAGCCAGCACCACCAGCCAAGAAACCAATCGTGGAATCAAAGACCATGGATGAACGATCCTCTAAGAAGTCAAAGAAGCGAAAGGCTTCTCAGAACTTCGCCGTGGTCGCTCACAATGGTAAAGCCTTCCCCAACCAACCAGCTCAACCCCCTGCTAGGAAGCCATACAACGGAACTGCACCCTTGTGCAACCAATGTACCCTTCATCATCACCCTAGTGTGAAGTGCCGCGAATGCCAAATTTGTGGACGTAAAGGTCATACGGCAAAAGTTTGCGTAGCAGCAGTTGCATCAAATCAAGCTGACAACAATCCTACTCAAGCTCGTTTCACACGAGGGTCTTGCTTCAACTGTGGCGAGATGGGCCATTTCCAAAGGGATTGCCCAAAGCTTGCTAATGCAAATTTGACCCACGGATGAGCAGTTGGCTGAGTAGAAGATGTTGCTATCTTATGCTTTTTGTTGCTTTCATTTTCGTGTATTGTGAAACAATATGTCTTGTTCATAAATAAAAGTTGTTGTTCGCAATTCTGATATACAAGTATAATTACATGTGTTTATGGCATTTCCCTATAATACCCGTATTAAGGAACTATGTTCCTTACAAACTACTCTTGTGATTCTCTCTTTCAAATGATCGCTCATGAGTCCCTCGAAAATTTTAAGTACTCGTTTCATTCTAAGATGCGAAGTACAGAAAATAAAGTGACATTATGAGTAATCATGCTTCAGCACATCTTTACCTTTAAATCCTTGGTTAGATAACTAAGGGTATTTTCAAATCTCATACCCATTACGTTTTGATTTTTTTTACATACATAGTACAAGTATTTCAAAACAATCTTCATGATCTCAAAACATTTCATATAGTTTGAAAACAATTTTTCTTGATGCATTGTCTATGTTATTTCAAAAACATTGGCCATGTTATCAAAACCAACCTTCATAATTTCAAAAAAAAAAAATTTCATATAGTCAGAAGGCAATATTAACACAGTACATTTTCTTATCAAGTGCATGATTTCGAAAAGCATCATTCATGTCTTTCAAAAACCTTATACATAATTTCAAAATTTATCTCGCATGATTTTAAAACATTTTGTAAATATATCTACCTAATACACCTACTTTATGATTTCAAAAGTATTATATATAAGGTTTCAAAAACGTTAAACACATTTTTCTTAAAAGAACCCCATGCATAGTTTTCAAAAATATTTTTCTTCATACATTGACTTAACCTTCAAATTCTGCTTCATATGTCGCCTTGACATATCAAGCATCTTAACTTCATAAGCATTTTTTACTTCATGTTTTGACATAAGCACGTCCAGTGCAAGGTTTCAAAACATCTTCAACTTCTAAAATCCATATGGGATTTTTTTTATCTTCACATTTAGACCCTTGTGGATGATCATCATTCCAATCAGAGTCCTTAATTGGATTCCTTGTGTACCTAAATTCGAACATTTCGGTTCCTTATAATCGAAATCGAATTTTTCTTTTAAAAATCTTTCTATCTTTATAGTTAGATTCTTGATAATGTTTAAAGTACCAAATGAAATCCAAGGAATGGATTCCTAGTGTGCTTTAAATACATGTGCTCTGTCAACAAAACAATTTAACAAATAAACAATCTTTGTGGTTATATGACTATGTGTTTATGCATTTTGTGTTTTTGTATACTCTGGATATTCGTTATCCACATCCTCGTAGAATCTTTCATATCTTCATATGAGGGATTCGTAGTAGGATATTCAAAAAGGTACTACCTTAAATCCTTATTGGGCTTCTATGTAATAGTTAAGACCCTTGGGTTATATAGTACCATTCCATGTTTCATAAGAGATCCTTTTAGTGGTCTAGTCTAAAAGATTGATTCACAATTTGGTTAAAGAACGACATCTAGTGATGTAGCTGAACAGACTCCTTGATAGTCTATTTAGATCATTTATTGATTTAATTAAAAGGATTCTATGGCGGTCTAGTCACACTCATCACAGGATTGTTCATTTGGTTTTCCCCTACACATTATAAAATAGACTGTGTGAACTATGCAAGGAATTGTCTGATTATGGACGCGTACATAATTATGAAATTTAGTGCACAGAAACCCAGTAAGGTTTATTATGTGTAAGAACCGATAGTGACAACAATAACAAAATGAGAACGATGTAATGGAGGTACGGTGGACGCACCAATGACGCTTTATATACTTGTATATAAGTATCCCTCTTACATTGCAAGCATAATGTTATTAAGGTTACTAGAAGTTCAGAACCCTAACCAATATTGTTCGATCTTTTCAACTTCACGTTTTCAAGCTCTCACGAGTTTCCTCTAAATAAATTTCGGGACGAAATTTCCTAAAGTAGGGGAGACTGTAACACCTGTGCCTTCACGGCTATCAAACAAATACCGAACCAATGAAATATTATATTTCATACTTGGGATTTGTAAAAATATGTGTATCATTTGCACATATCAATTTTTGATCAATTTCAAACTCTAAATCGCTTTCTAGAAGGTTATATGCGCACTGATACGTAAATATAACCAGTTTAATGCAACAAACACTCCGGAATAGTGACATAGGCTTAACATACCTTAAATAACCTTTACATAACTTAGAAATAAGTTTTGAAGGCTTTGGTATGGCAAAAACAAGTTAAATCGCTTACAGGGACTAAAGTTGACAAACTGCGTAAGTATGCCAATTTGAACTGTAACAGACATTCCGGAACATGACCATAAGTTAAACACATCTTAAATATCCGTTACATAGCTTAGAAATAGGCTTTGAGGGGTTCGGTGTGCTAAAATATACTTTTGGGTTATTCAGGGACTAAAAGTGTCAAAAAGTGCACAAGTTTGCATTTTCGCGCATAACTTACGTTCTGAATACATCCGGACATCCAAAAATTTATGTAAGCATGACTATATTATGCTTTAGTGTTTGGCTTGCCAAAAATCCATTCGTCGCGTCATTTGGATCGTTTTTCGTGCTTATGCGCATTCCGTCGTAATTAAGCGAACATCGCGATCGTACGACCAAACGAACCATCATCCGGCATATTTTTGAGCATGTTTTGAGTTCCCTATACTTTAACTTCATTTTAGAGCCTTGAAATGAGGTTAACGGGGTTCAAACGCATCGAAAAAGGCCTTAAACACGTGCAGGGACCATTTCTGCCACTTTTGAAACATTTCTGAAACAGGGGGGTGCTAGCGTAGCGCGACTGCCTAATGCCTTTGCAGTAGCGCTACACGACTGTCTAATCAGACCAGATTAAGTGTATTTAACATCAGATTGCAGCTGTTTAATCCTCAACCACACACTCACACTTGTCTAGTCAGCTGATAAGAACCCATTTTTAGTCACCACAACTTTGCAACACATGTACGGGTAGGATTAAAGCACGGTTTCCATGAAACGATCTTAACAGTGGACCGAAAACTATAAATACCCCATGCCCCCATTGCTTAAACCCCTAGAATTTTGATTTGAGAAACTCTAAGTTGAAACCATTGTTTCATACCTGAGATTCTTGAATCGAGATTAGCATTCGGGGACCCTTCGTAAGTATTCTTTCATTCTTTTATTGCTTTTCGAGTCTTTCGAGTCTGAAAGTCAAACTTTGTTTGACTTTCTACATTGACCAGTTTATGGTCAATGCGAAGTTCGTTTGAACTTCGCAACGTGATTGTAATCACGTTGGTTATAGTCCTTTGGGACTATGCCTACTGATTACCACGTTGTCTAGGGTCGTAGGGTAAGCGATCTAATAAATTAGTCTTAATTTTGGTTATACATTACTTGACTACTTTTGGACTATAAACATTTGACATGGTTTATACAAGGACTTTTGACTATTGGTTTAAACATAGACTTATTACACTGTTGGTTTGGTTTGAGTAAGTGATTTAAGTAACGAGGCGTGTGTAATATGATACAAGCATGGTGGATACGCCGCTGGTACTTCCTATATATAAGTGCTTGTATGATATCATATATTGTAGCGTTATTTGAATCATTTCAATTTGAGACATATAACATTTTATACAAATAACATACTTTTCACAAGACATTGTTTTACAAAACAACTTATCTTTTACAAACTCATTTTACTTGGTTATTCATTTAACCATACATAATTCTCTTACTTATACATATCATCTGATCTTATTGCTTTTTAAACGATTTACAAAACAAAGCAAACTAAAAGGTTCATGACTAAACATTTTCTTAAACATAAGTCATGGATCTCATTTTCACAAAACCTATGTATCTCACAGGCATTTTTATGCCTGAGATTTTTATGTACGGGTAGGATTAAAGCACGGTTTCCATGAAACGATCTTAACGGTGGACCGAAAACTATAAATACCCCATGCCCCCATTGCTTAAACCACTAGAATTTTGATTTGAGAAACTCTAAGTTGAAACCATTGTTTCATACCTGAGATTCTTGAATCGAGATTAGCATTCGGGGACCCTTCGTAAGTATTCTTTCGTTCTTTTATTGCTTTTCGAGTCTTTCGAGTCTGAAAGTCAAACTTTGTTTGACTTTCTGCATTGACCAGTTTATGGTCAATGCGAAGTTCGTTTGAACTTCGCAACGTGATTGTAATCACGTTGGTTATAGTCCTTTGGGACTATGCCTACTGATTACCACGTTGTCTAGGGTCGTAGGGTAAGCGATCTAATAAATCACTTATACCTCGAACCCGACCCATTTGGTCGATCATTAGGATCCGACCAATTACATTAGGTGACCATAGTAGGTAGGGAATAACCTTCCGAGGTTATACCCTATGGTCACATCGTTTGAGTAGTTGTATGATAGGTAGTTTATATGCCTTACGTAAATTACCAGAATACCCTTTTCATGTATAATTGGTAATTAAACATATGTAACCTAAACTTTTGTCACATAACTGATTATGTAACATGTTTAGGCATATAACACTTGTCATAGGGCTAGTTAGGCGGTCCGAACGCGTTTCACGCGAACGACGCGTTAAAGTAGCATAAGCTATCTAAACGGGTCGTAATCACTTATGTTAGGTTTCATTTAGTATGTAGGCTTTGTTAAACCATATGACACGAGTCTCTATACTCGTTTGGTTTACGAACCCTCATTCTATCTAAATCCTCCGATTTAGGTCCGGTTTATTAACATAGTTACCTATATTAGGTGCCGTTTGATATCCGCGATCTCTAGCATTGTTTGGTTGTTACTCAAGGACTACTAAGCAATCTCAAGTGAGTACATAGACCCCTCTTTTACTGTTTTCCAACATTTTGGGGTGGAACACATGTGCCTACTTGTTACTTTCATGCTTTCCTGATTTCACATCATATACTTGCTATATTCATTAGTACATTTATAGTACAGTTGTTTTACATTACATTTCTGCTATGTATGTTGACTGATAGCATGCTAGCACATTGATTTACATGACTTTTCTGCTTTGTATGTTAACTTAGCATACTTAGTACATCACTTTACAATACATTCTATGCTATGAATGCCCATTGTGTGCGTACTTAGTACATTATTTTTATTCATCACATGCTTACATTTTTGGTATGACATTTGGTTTGTTTAAATGATACAATGTACATTCATTAACACCGATCATGCCGCTCGGTAGTAGGTAGTGGTACCATAGGACTTGACAAATCCCATTCCTGAAATCTCGGGTTTGTTTGGATGTAAGGAATGACCGAATCCGAATACATATTCTTTTGATAACTCACTTTTACATAGTTATCCGACTGTCTCAAGGCTTGGATGTATGAATTTTCACAATACCACATAAATGTTCATATTCAGTATAGCATGCATATATCTTACAAAACATAACTTTGATTTAAACCAAGTTTTACTTCAATACTTTGTTTTGTACATTTTTACTTATGGTTTAAGTAGTCTTAATTTTACTTACCATACATATCATTTTGGTTATACATTACTTGACTACTTTTGGACTATAAACATTTGACATGGTTTATACAAGGACTTTTGACTATTGGTTTAAACATAGACTTATTACACTGTTGGTTTGGTTTGAGTAAGTGATTTAAGTAACGAGGCGTGTGTAATATGATACAAGCATGGTGGATACGCCGCTGGTACTTCCTATATATAAGTGCTTGTATGATATCATATATTGTAGCGTTATTTGAATCATTTCAATTTGAGACATATAACATTTTATACAAATAACATACTTTTCACAAGACATTGTTTTACAAAACAACTTATCTTTTACAAACTCATTTTACTTGGTTATTCATTTAACCATACATAATTCTCTTACTTATACATATCATCTGATCTTATTGCTTTTTAAACGATTTACAAAACAAAGCAAACTAAAAGGTTCATGACTAAACATTTTCTTAAACATAAGTCATGGATCTCATTTTCACAAAACCTATGTATCTCACAGGCATTTTTATGCTGACGTACCTATTTTCACATGTGTTTTCAGGAGATGATGCATAGGACTTATCAAGACATACTTAGGCAGACCTGTGCCTTAGTGAATTAAACGAGACAAGAACTAGTTAATTTATGTTATGTACTCTTTACTTCTTGTTTAAAGACAATGTAACTCGCTTGTTTGATGAATAAAACGAAACTTTAATATCCATGGTTGTGAAACATTAATTCTGTTACAACACTCCCCGATGTTTCCGCCACGTTTTGTATGTTCTACGTGGTCGGGGTGTGACACTTTGGATGCGTTCTGTATAATTTTGAAGTTCTTTTACCTCTTGCCACGATCAAAGAACCACGAGTGAGTTTCCAAATACCATCACCAAAGGTACTATGGTAACCATCATCATCAAGTAAACCTTCGGAGATCAAATTGAGTCTAATATCTGGAACATGTTTTACATTGTTTAAAACCAACTCCATCCCAGTGTCAAACTTCAAGCAAACATCCGCAACACCTACAATCTTTGATAACCCGTTATTACCCATCTTAACAACCCCAAAGTCACCAGGTGTATAAGATGAAAAAAATTCCTTTTTGTGACGTCATATGGCATGTAGCACCACTGTCAACAGCCCAACTCGAATCATCATGTGTAATGTTCACCATGTCATAATCACAACAAATAAAGAACTCTTCAGTAGCAGAATTAACTTCCGCAGTGTCGTTGCCACCATCATCGTTCTTATGATTGTTCTTTTGATTGTTGTAATTAGCCTTCTTGTTCTCCTTTTTCAGTTGTCTGCAAAATTTAATTGTATGTCCTTTCTTACCACAATGATGACACTCATAATCAGCAAACTTACCTCTGGACTTACTACGATGCTTCCCTTTGTTACCCGGACCTCTACTTTGACTTCTCCCCCTGCTTTCTGTGACTAAGACATCCGAATGTGAAGAGGAACCCTGCGATTTTCTTCTCATCTCTTCATTTAAAATACCGCCTTTAGCCATTTCCATAGTAATAATACCATTTGCTGCAGAGTTGGACAATGATGTCCTAAAAGTCTCCCAAGAATCCGATAAAGTACCAAGAAGCCATAAGCCTTGTATCTCGTCTTCAAACTTGATACCCATTCCTGCAAGCTGATTAATAATACCCTGAAAAACATTCAAGTGATCAGTAACAGGAGTTCCATCACTGTACTTCAAGTTAATCAACTGTTTAATCAAGAACAATTTATTGTTCCCGGTCTTTCGAGCATACAACTCCTCAAGCTTATTCCACAAAATACGAGCATGAGTCTCCCCGCTAATATGGTTCAAAACATTGTCATCAACCCATTGGCGAATATAGCCACAAACTTTTATGTGCAAGATATTCCATTCTTCATATGTTTTACCTTCAGGTTTATCGGTATTAAACACAGGCATATAATAATCTTTCACATAAAGGAGATCTTCCATCTTGCCTCTCCAAACATGATAATTAGAACCATTTAAATTCACAATCCTACTTGTATTAGCTTCCATCGTTCAAACAAGTTTCAACCAAATAACAAGAGCCATTGGCTCTGATACCACTTTGATGGGAAAAACGCGCAACCCGGTCACAAACGGTAAACTAAAACGCGGAAGCAAACTTCGTTTGACCAAATATTTTCCAACTCGAATGAACCTGTGAGGATGCAAACAAGTAGGTATAAAAGTAATAATAAAGAGACACCGAATTTTAGCGTGGAAAACCTCTCAAAAAGAGAGTAAAAACCACGAGACTACTAGAGCCGCTTAAAATCCACTATCACCAAAGTAGCAATACAAAGTATTCCCTAAATAAAACTAGAGGCATACAAAATCATCATATACTTGGCACAAACTAACTTCAAGTATATGGAATAAAATATAAGAATAAACAAGTAAGAGGTGTCACCAACAAAATTAACACTCGTTCTGTAAACTTCTTTTCTTCGGAAAAGGCACCAAGACTTGAGCTGCTAATTCACTTTTTCGTCTCTTTCTGTTGTTGACGGCAGAAGCTCTAAACACAAAACCCCTCTAATTCTTTCTTAGTCTTGCGTAGGAGGCTAAAGCCCAAAAAAAAAACCACACCTATAATTTTGATTTCTTTTTCCATGCATCAGGCCCACCAAAAGAAATCACAATAATTATATTGAATTCCTCCAAGTTGACGTCACAACATAAACCAATCTTTTTCTTTTATAATAATAATAATAATAATAATAATAATAATAATAATAATAATAATGTTGGGCTTTCTCATGGGCAAAAATAACCCAACAAAACAGGTTAATTATTTAAGTATAACTAACTTTAACGTAAACATTTCAAGCTCAAAATTTGATGATTACGTTATAAATCGACATCGGAGTTGGGAATTTTCAAATAGTTATATCATTTTCAATTCGGAAATCTTCAGATCACATTGTTTAAAAGTAAAGATCTCATCTACCTTCACAACAATACAAGTATTTTACAAAGTTGAAATGTCACCAAACTACCAATGTATTATTCAAGCAACTAACAGGTCATTCTTTTATTCCACTTTTTATATATTTTATGAGTCCATAATCATTATTTCATTAAAAACTATATGACCATATGTCGAATTAAAGGACCCATAAAATGAATATTAAGCTTCCAGACAATTAATAAAAGAACAATTCCATACCTGATTGTGATTGGCTTCCTACCAACATTTCAAATTCTCAAAATCCATTCAAAGCTATTGAATTTGTAATTATAAACACCAATGATTAATGATTTCCCCCAAATCAAACACCATTTTCAATCAAATAAAGATAAATCTGAAGAAAACATTAAAGAAAATCCACCACAATTTGATCTTGAAGACAATAAACTTCAACATTAAATGCATAATAAATACAACAGTCAAATACATCGTCTGAAAAAGGGTAATGGAGAAGACTAAAATCAGTGAATAATCATGACAAGGTTGAAGTTAAAATTCAAAAAAAAAAATATAGAACTTTATCAGTAGCCTCGTATGAAGATGATCAATCTTGAAAGTATGAACTCTTTGAAGAAGGATAATTGCTTTCAAAAATTATATATGAAGCTTTCAATATTTCATAAATATGTATTTATGTATATATAAACAGTTTTTCAACGTAGCGACATGATCAAATACAAATAGAACTTAACGGTGAAAAACCTTAGCAGTCGTTGCAACCGTAATAATATATTCCAAACTCTTTTACAAATAAAAAACTAAAAACCAATTAAATCAACAAAACGTAATAGTAAAAAGCGTACTGGGGTTACCTCTAGCAGGCTAGTCTCATGAACTTCGACTTTCATATTCAACTCCAGCAAAAACAATAGTATTGAGTCCAACTTCTTTGTAACTCTGTTAGCATTCATATCATAAAGATATTTAGATCTTGCTAACTTGTAGGATCGTTTTCAGACCCAAACGAGTCTATCAGAAGAGTTCTAATCAATTCAAGAGGCGGAAACTAATGAATTGACTTGGAAAACAGCTTGATTCAAACTTAATTGTCTTGTTTTATTGATATAACACGTTTTCAGATCAGTAGACACGTCGGCAGCACTTCGGTACCGGAATCACGAACGTTACAAATGATTTCGCATCTAGGGTATTTATAGGGATGCTAATTTCGCATGAACTGGCCAAGCGAAATCTAATTTCGCATGAAATTACCCAAACGAAATCAACATATGATTTCATGCAAAATTACCTTTCATGCGAAATTACCTAAAAACTAATTTCTCGAACTACGTGCCCTGATCTAACATTCTTAATACAAGACTCGATACAAGACGAAGTCGACAGACGTATGCACCAACAGACTCCCCCTCGGATGTTGACGAGTCTTAAGTGTCGAGTCTTCACAATCTTCAGCCTTGATCAGTCTTCGGACTTCTTCCAAAATATCTGACAGTGTAAGCATCCTCTATCTTCTCTTCTTTTTCGGGATCTTGACCTGGCTATATCTTCTCTTGATCAGATCTCTTGATTCCTTAAGGATATCAGCATCAGCAACTAGCACGATCTTCAGGATTTAAACCTGGCTTTCTTATCTTCAAATTCTTCTTTGCTAACAGACTCCCCCTTAAGGATTGCTTAGGATCGTAGTCTGGCTTTCTCAAGCTCGAGAATCGCAATCTGGCTCTCTCATAGCCATAACCTGCACATTCTCTACCTCAAAGTAAATTTCACAAATTTAATATTTGACAAATTTAAACTTTCTGCTTACCACTTTGTATTAATTAAATTCAAAACATCATCTTGTAATAATATGACATTTCACAAATTCTCTTAACCAATTGAATATGACACTTTCAAATTTGGTTTCAACTGAATGAACCATTCTATCATTTCAATAACATTTTTCAATTCAAACAACTTTCCCAACCCTGTTGTTCATCATGTTTAGCACTCAGAATTTTGAAAATTAGCTTTTCAAGCACAGTTGTCGAAAATCTTTTTGCATTTTTCAAAATTTATGCTAAAACACTCCGAAAATCTTTTTGGATTTTTGATAATAAAGAAATGCAGTAAAGAAATATTTACATACAATATTTTTGTGAGTTTGTGTAAAAGAATCATATCAGTTTTTGAGACACATCACTAGCACCGTTAAGCTTTAAACATTTTAAGTTCTAAACGATTCACTTAGATTGTCAGTATACTGATCCACTTAAATTTTCACACAAAGTTCAACTGTTTCGAGATACGAGATTAATGTTTTAGAGACTTAAACTTATTCGCGTGTCCCACCTCAGAATATACTCCCGTATCCAGATCCTAATATTCAGTCTTACAGGTGAGTATACCTAGATGATATCTGTAAGGGGTTAAATGCGAGGGCCGTGAGAGCTCAGGCTATTGCTTCCGCAAAATCAGAGAGATGACGGCTTCGACTTTTGGTGGGTTCCCTTTAGAGAATCTTTTCTTCAACAGCACATGATTAGCATTTTGCAATGTTTCATCATTTTTTATGCTGAGGGTGGGCTATATTTCAAGCAACTGTAAAGTATTATACGGGGACTACGCCATTGCTTCCGCAAAATCAGAAGTCCCGGGATAATACCCCAGATATCACTAAGCATAAAGACCTAGTATCTTAGAAAGAGGGACCTTTCAAACATTTGACTTTCCAATTCTTTAGCATGCTGTGATTGTCCACTAATGTACTATCATTTCCTCTTTTTCTCAACAAAACTCATTTTTGATTTTATCATGTTTTTGGATTTTTAAAATTTTCTAATGTTTTTGGATTTTCTGAAATGACTTACTCCCCCTAAAATTCAAAATCATTTAAAGGAAATTTGAAAACAAACTATACAAAGTAAAGTGACAACTATTGTGAATTGCTTCAAATCGCCATTCACTTGGCATAAACAATCAGAACTCCCCCTTACAACAAACTATTTTCCCATTGTGATTTCAAAACACTTAAGTTTGTTTTAATCAAATGGTTTTTCCGGAAAAATAATTTTTGTTGATTTTACCACTAGTAGGTTAGGGGATCAATTCATCACCTTGTTCTTTCATCTTCAACATTTTGAAAAATTTAACAATTTTAGGTTCTATCAACAATTATCATTTGTAGAAAATCAAGTACAACTTAATGTCCCTGATTTACCACTTGTATGTCTTTCAATCACAATTATCAAGAATGATGCCGATACCTGCTCCACACTTACCAACTTGGAAGCTCCGGCAAGTCAGGTTTTTAGTTTGAAAACTCTGTCACCCAAGCCTGACCAGCCTTGGGTGATTTTGATTCAACTCTATCCCATCCTCCTTTTGATCTGTAAAACTCTTTTGCACTTTTAACTTTCCCATCAACCATCTTCCCAAAGATGTTTTTGACATTTTCATTAAACACCTTTTTAGCATCAAATTCTTTCTTACTAACAAAGAATTGATCTGAAATTTCAAATCTACCTTTTGATTTCAGATTTTCTGCCCGCAATGGTGGAAAGTTAACTTCATCCAATGGCGGAACAGAATTTTAAACATTTTTCTCAACAAATAGCTCCTCTGATTTTATGGAATCAGATTCATTACTAGAACTTTCATCTGAACTTTTGACAACCCATTTTTGTTTGTTTAAATCGACTTTTCTTTTGTAAAAACGTTTTGAAACATCACTATTTTCGAAAGTCGAATTTTCAAACACCTTAGATTTCTCAGTTGGTTGTTTCTTTTCATCAATATGTATTTCTTCCAATCTTGAGTTAAAAGAAACTCCCTGTTTTGTGTTGTTGGACTGTTGGCAATTCCAAGCAATTTGTCCAATCTTGTGACATTTGAAACATGTTCTTCTTTCAACCCTTTTCTCAGATTCGTTCATTATTTTCTTCTTTCTTTTAGCAAGAAACTCTCGGTTTGACTGTCTCCAGAATGGTTTCTTCTGCTCTTCTTCAGGACTTCCTCCTGCAACAAATTTTGTTTTTGATTTATGATTTTTTTCATTTTTATAATTTTCCGGGGGAATAAAACCAAGACCTTTCTTTTTGAAATTACTGTTATGGTTTGATTTGTTTCGAAAACCTGAACCAGAACTGTAACCCGTTTTCTTGTTCAATCTCTGTTGAACTCTTGAAGTGTACCTTTTAGGTTTTTCATGAAGATTTAAATCTTTTATTTCAGAAATATTAATTTCTGTTAATTTGAAAACCTGTTTAATCATTTCAGTTTTGACACTTCTTATTGGAAATTCCTCATCAGAATATAATTTGTCTGAATCATTCAAAGTATATGCTACTTTGATTGGTCCATCATTCAAATTAGATTTTGATAACATGAATTCTTTATTGTAAACCCTTTTAACCGGTGAACTCGGACTCTTTTCTGATGAACTCAAACTTTCAGATTTAGACTCCGACTTTGACTCTTCATCCATATCCAAGACCTGATCGACCACTTTCTTTAACAACTCAGACTCATGATCAGTGTCAGACGCTGTGAATGTGACATCAATATTATCTGGTAACTCATCAATGGTTTCAGACTTTAACTTTATGTTGAGAGCCTTATTTAAACGTTCCTCATTTGGCTTTCTGGGAGAATAACTATTCCAAATCGGGGGCGGACACTTGTTATACTTGACACTTTGTTTCTTACCAGTATCCGTTTCCTTCTCTTTATCTTGGAAAGCTTCAAGACCTGCAATAGTAGGATAAACTCTGTCAATCAAATAATCACATGTTGTATAACTTAACAACAAACGTTTGATTCTTTCACTCTCAATCTTTTCAAGTTCCAAATTCTGCTTTAGCTTTGCACAGTCTTCAATATACTCATTGATGACCTTCTGCTTTGTCATTAAAGTTGAACTCATCATTGTCATAGCAGCATTAACTTCTAAATTTGTTTTTTTCAAACCATCAACTGTTCTGTTCAAAACATCGTATGACTCTTTCACATACTTCACATCAGACAACAAATTCTCTTTCATCTCTTCCAGTTCAAGAATCTTCTTGTCTTTCTCCTTACAATCTTTGCATGATTCCAGACATTTCAGACAAGGTTTAATGACTTCAACTATCTTTTCAACCTCGACAAACTTTTCAACTTCAACAATTTTTTCTACCTCGACGACTTTCTCAACTTCGACTATTTTTTCAATCTCAACAATTTTCTCTACCACTTTCTCCACTTCAACGATTTTTTCTATCACTTTTTCAATGACTGATTCAACATTTTGTTCTTCAGCTTTCATCTTTGTCTTGTCATCAGCTATTTTTATTGCTTCCAGCTCTCTCTTTAATCTGGCAATCTTCTTCTCATTCAGCATCTCAACTTTATCTGCAAAAAACAAATTAAAACTGTCAGGATCTATACCTTTTCTAGCTTTATTATGATATTCTTCTTCATCATCGGTATCAATATCACTTCCTAGATCTGGAAAAATCGGTATTCTTTTCCGACTAGATTTGACATCTTCTTCTTCCAGAATTCTTGCAACAAGACCTGAACCGGGTGGAATGTATTTATCCCAGCTAAAACCCGCTGCAACCTTTTCTTCATCTTGGTTAATTATACCATAAGAAGCTCTTTTATCCTTTTCTTCAATGACACGTGCATGTGCAGTTTGTGGTTGTTGAGCAATCTGATGGAAAATTGATTTTTTATAATAATTGTTCTTTCCAGACTGATCTTGTCTTCCATCTGCTTCTTTGTTTTTGCACTCACGCTTAAAATGCCCTTTTTCTCGACACCTGAAACATGTAACCTTTGATTTGTCAAAACCTATCGGAGATTTAGCCAGTTCATTAAAGTCATCTCTTCCGGTGATTTGTTGTAACTTTTCTGCCCTTCGAACAACACTGGCTAAACACCACTTGACGTCCATCAACTTAAGTTCTTCAGCATCTATCTGGTCATAATCTTCTTTGGTAAGCATCGGATTTCCAATTTTTCCAGCAATCAAACTTTCATATGATTCCAACATAGCAACAAGTGATGCCATGTGTTGCTTAGCTATTTCTGTAGACAGATTTTGACCATTTTGAATGTTCAAAGTGACATTGCACTGCAGATTTGTAGAATTCTGTCTTTGAGGACTTGGTGTTGTAAGATTTGGATCAAAGCTTGAATATGAAGACGAAGATCCACCACTCTGTGTCAAAGTGCTACCCTTCGTTCCAGACGAACTATCAGCACTGAAACCAGTTTGAATCTTTGGGCTGGGAGTAACTTCAAATTTGTTTCCTCTGTAGTATAAACTGACATCTTGTTGAGCATTTGGATTCTTCATGATTGCCGTTTTCTGGATATCCAACTCGTGCTCTTCAATTTTCTGAATAAACTGTGCCAGATTCATATTTTCAGATTTTCTCATGTGTTTTAGGATCAACAAATAAGTTCCCCATTTCTGCTGTGGTAATGCATCAGATAGTTTATCAACCCATTCATCATCGTCTTTCTTTATGTCCAATCTTCCCATTTCCAAAACCAGATGACAATATCTATCAATGGTCATTTTTGTTGTTTCATGGTCAAAAGATACAAACATGTCAAATGATTTCTTTAATAACGCCTTTTTGTTTTTGATCATATATGCGCTTCCTTTGACCTTTTGAATCAATGCCGTCCAAATTGACCTAGCAGTACCCTCATGTTGAAGTAAAACAAAAATATCTTCTTTAATCGCTTGTTGAAGAATACTGATCATCATTTTCTCACTTGTATATTTCAATTTATCACTCTCTGAAAAGTCACAAAAAGCTTTTTCAAGCCCACGTTCATTTTTCGGTTTTTCGTAATCTTTCTCTAATGAACACCATATGTCAAACTTATAAGCTTGCACCCAGTTCTCAAATCAATTTTGCCATCCTTTAAAATCTTCAATGTACATAAGCTTTGGTGGTTTCTGGTAAGTTCCTGTCTCATTCTCATTGTATAATGTTTCGGCAGCTGTAACCGGAGCAACTGGTGTAGCAAACGCATTATAGAATTCCTCTTCCATGATTCAGTAATCTGTATCACAAAATCAACAAAGTTCAAATGACAATGAATGTTCACAAATAAGAGTTCAAACGAAAACACTTGATGCGAAATCAGATTCAAACGAAATCAAATTTTGATGCGAAATATCCTTTTCAAACGAAATTAGCTTTAACACAAAATACAGGTTTCAAACGAAAGAGCACAAACTCAAACGAAATACCCTAATTTCGTGCGAAATTATCTAATTTCGTGTGAAACTCTCAAACGAAATTACAATCTGATGCGAAATTATCTTTTTCAAGCGAAATTATGTAATTTCGTTTGAAATCAAGCAGGTAATTCCGTACGAAATAGTGCTGACGTCATCAAGAACGATATGATTTTCAAGCGAAATAACCAACTTAACCAGTTTTAGATCGAATTAAGGTCCAATTCTTTCAAGGATTTGTTAAAACACAATTACGCAAACAATGTGTGAAATTCAATCCATTTTGACCGTAAAATTCTGTTTAATTTTGAAAAAGAAGGTGTAGAAGTCAGATTTTTGAAGAAAACAAGCTGATTTTGGTAAGAACTCTTCCTCCTGAGCTCTGATACCACTTGTAGGATCGTTTTCAGACCCAAACGAGTCTGTCAGAAGAGTTCTAATCAATTAAAGAGGCGGAAACTAATGAATTGACTTGGAAAACAGCTTGATTCAAATTTAATTGTCTTGTTTTATTGATATAACACGTTTTCAGATCAGTTGACATGTCGGCAGCACTTCGGTACCGGAATCACGAACGTTACAAATGATTTCGCATCTAGGGTATTTATAGGGATGCTAATTTCGCATGAACTGGCCAAGCGAAATCTAATTTCGCACGAAATTACCCAAACGAAATCAACATATGATTTCATGCGAAATTACCTTTCATGCGAAATTACCTTTCATGCGAAATTACCTAAAAACTAATTTCTCGAACTACGTGCCCTGATCTAACATTCTTAATACAAGACTCGATACAAGACGAAGTCGACAGACGTATGCACCAACATAAATGAACCTAAAAGACGTTAAAAGCATGATAATATTTAGATTAAAATTGAATCTCTTGTAGCAGAGAAAGCGAAGTTCAATGCCCAATTTGTTCAAACCCTAGCATTAAGTTTTTCATCACATCTCCAAATATCATCACACTATAATCATTATCACCACTCAACTACCTAAAACACGAGTTTATATAAACCGTAGCTCATATATATATCGAATAAAATAACAAAACTGAGACTTAAACAATGAATCTCTGGTATGTGTCTACTTTGATTCGCTCATAAATATCAAATAAAATAACAATATTGAGACTGAAACAACGAATATGTGACATACTTGACCAGCATATGTAGCGATTTGAGACTGAATCAGTGAAAGATAAGGCGATTGCACCGAAGGATGAATGGTTTCTTCAGCTTTCAGCGTTCAACGTCTCTATCAGGGCTAGAACCGAAGATGGAACAATGGATGGGATGGGTCGCATGAAGATTCTGCAGAAACATTTGTGTTTAAGAAGATTGGTGGTGGAGGTGGAGAAGGTTAGGGTTTTGGATAACAATATAATGAATAAAGTTTTGATTAAATGAGTTCGTTTGCAAGTTACCTTGAAGCCGTCTTCAATTGTTAATAGGATTAGGGTTTTTGAATTCATCAAATCGAACCGGAAGTCATGTTCAATGTTGTTTCATCATCAATCAGCAACAAGATTGTTTCATCAGAGGCGTCTCTATTAGGGTTTCAAAGAGAATATGGAAATGTGAAGAAAGAATGTGTGAATAAAACAAATAAATTCTCTGGGTTTTGGAATTTGTTTTGCACATCTGATTTGGGGAAATTTGAATTTGAATGAGATAAGTTGTTTGAGGAAATGTGGAATGACATAGGCTTCTGAGTTTGAACTAGATGCGCTGAACTGAGAAAGGTGGAATGAGATTTGACTTTTGGTTTTCTAAAAAAAAAGAAAAATATGAGGAAATGACACATACGATTAGAATAAGGGAGAAAATGACACATAGGAGAGAGATAAAGGGAGGGCCTTGTAATGTTGACACCTCAGATTTCCAAAGTCTGATTTATTATATAGGAAGATGTTTTTGTTCTTTTGAAACATGTCATATCAATATTTCATGTGGTTTTCACCATAATTTTAATTTTTAGCTGATTCAAACTATATTAGTTTTGTAATATTTGTTTTTATTGATTTAAAAGAAAATATGTAATTGAGTTTGATGGAAGCCAAATAGCCAATATACATGAGTAATGGTGAAATCTCATAAAATAAAATAAAAACTAAAGGACATATGGCAATTAATAGTTGGATTGTGAGTTAATAACATGTGAAATTAGTGTTACTGTAGCTAACAACTTGGTCTATTATATATATAATAATGAGATAATCCAATTTATAGAAAACATTCTCATTTTATAGCACTAATTTATCATTCCGGCAAATGACAACATTCAATTTGTAGAAAACATTCTCATAATGTACATGTTTAAGGATGTAGAACAACCATCCTTCCATATGGATTTCGCTTTCATCCCTTCACTAAAACAAAACTGCAATGATCCAACATTAATAATACATATACATAGACTAATTTATAAAAATGATATGACTTAGATGTCTCATATTTCTCGAAAAAGTGATTCGATTGATGGGATTTGGTATGATACTTATGAGATCGATGATATCGATGAGATTGATATTCAAATATTTCTTCTTACTTATCGTCCTTTGAAAACTTTGCTCGCTCACTGACCATTACACTACCCTTATCCATTCTCTTAGATCATGTGCTACTCACACAAGGGTATTTAGATGATTTGCCTCCCCATCCCAACATAATACTACATAAACATTTAGAGACCAATATTCAAAACCAAACATTATGGTCACAATCGATGCTATCTACAACCGCAAATCCAGTTATCAAACGCATATACTTAGCAACGTATCGTTGTAATGACAAGTACAAGTGTATAATTACCAAGTTAGTTTACACAGGTTTAAGTGGGAATAGAATAATCAAATTATATGCAATTATATAATAGTATAACTTACAACATTTTTATGTTGTGGGAGTTGTACAATTTGCATAAATTTTGTTTTGTGCTAATGCATCTTGTATGTTGTGTAATATTAGATGTACAATACTTTTTAGAAGTTGTATGTCCTTTCTTTTTGCTACGTGTTCCCACGTTTCCCTTTTTCACAAAGTCAGATCTAGGGTTAATGAGAGACGATTCTGGAGAGAAAGATTCGCCGGCCACCGAATACACAACTCGACGATTATCTGGATATATTGATGAAGTAGGAGTGAGTCCAAAGAATGCAATATTGATGAAAATCATCAGGAGGATCAAACCAAAGGCTATATTCAACCCTAATTTCACCATCATTGAAGAGCTTTATGGAGAAGAATCAAAGAAGAACGAAACGATCCACTGATCTCCACTTCATTTAAACCCTAATTTCAATGAAGGTCCACTATAGCAAGTCGTAGGTTCGTAATCTTCATGTACAAAATGTGACACCCCATGAAAACGCTCAACAAAACTAGCTTCCTCGGCGACTGTGTGCTAAATTTTCGGGACGAAAATTCCTTCAAGTTGGGGATAATGTGACATCCCGAAAAAATCAGGTATCACTTCGGATATGAACCTGCTATTCACATGGTTGTGTTCATGCTTGTTTATGATAAGCTGGATGTTTATGATGTTAACTGTTAGTGTAGGGTTCATGTAGATCAAAAATAATGGTTCACGTTTCTATATATGAGAGAGTAGTTATGTATATGTTCGTTAGGGTTTTGATTCATGGCTTAATACGAAGTAACATGGCTGTGTTTTTATATTTATCATGATGCTTGATGTTATGTAAATAATTGCGAACTATGACTTGCTAAAGATCGTGTTTCAATGGTGTTTTGATCGTATAAATGTTTGATTAGTAACTAGAGTTTTGTGTTCGAATGGAAAATTGTGTTTGGTGATAATTGTTGATGTTCATACATGATTTATACCATTATCTCATCTATGATTTTGTATAAATAACGATGCTGGTATGTTAGGTTGGGAAGGTGTGGTCTAGGGTTCATGAGAATCAAGAAAGATGCGAAGAATTGTCGATTGTATGCGAATAGGCATATGTGTATGGATTAGGGTTAAACCCTTGAAGTTGAGCATGTTAATTCTGGGATAATTGACTTATAACCTGCTGTGAATAATGATTATGGGTCGCGGATTCACTAGATAATTGTTTGCGCGTTCGGAGAATGAACACAGCAAGCTGTCCGACAGTTACAACCGACTTCAGTTGGCTGTAACTGGGTCGTAATATAACTAAAACTGAGTTTTCTTGAGTCCACAAAGTAGAGTTTTGAAATACGGTTCAAACGGCATTGGAATCATAATTTTTTGACGTCGTTTGCTATTTTAAATGGAAATTTTCGTTACAGTGCACTGGGCTGTCCATTTTCTGCAGAAATTGCAGGTCACGATTTCAGTCATATCTAAGGGTATAATGGGACATAAATTATGAAATTTAAACTGTTGAAAATATGCGAGTAAACTGAAGTTCTCCAACTAGAATCACTTCGTTTGGAGACTCGGTGATTTTTAAATAAAATAAACGGTGGGCAGGGGTAGGAATCATAACGATTTAGACCACTGCCCATTGCTCGAAGTTTTACGAAAAATATGTAAACAATTAGACTTTGAAAATTTTATAAAAACATGCCGAGACCTTTTCACATGTCATATATTGTTTTGGGAATTTATTGTCACCTGTAACTATTTTATAAAAATACCTGAAAACAACCCAGTTTTGAGTATTGAAGCTGAAACGTATTAAGTCGCAATGTGTGCATCTGATTGTTAGTTTTGTTATCTGAGAATGATCGAACAGGTTTAATGTCAATATTAAATGTCGTTTAAGTTGTTGTATGCTTCGACCATTTATATATTCATATACATATACCGTTTGAACGAAAATATATATATGTGGGATATATATGTAAGTTGTCAACGTGATTGCATGATGCGTGTTAGATACTTGTAAGGATTTCATGTCTTCCATGAGCACACTAATAAACTAAACGGTAATCATGTTAGGACATGATTGATTGGTTCCACCTTGCGTATTTCTTTTCATAACTTAATATGCCGAGCTAACCTAAGGTGAGTTCACAGTTTTTAAAAGAACATGTATTCCCAGTGGTTTGGGAACGGAATAAACAACAAGTATCTCCTTGTGTGGGATACCATTACGTATTATCCTTTGGTAGAATACAGGAAACCTTGTCCCCCTTGGGTGAGACAACATGTTAATTTACTATTAAACTACATGTCTTAAGCGTGCTAGACGGAAACTCAATCTGAAAGTCCCTACACACTTTATACCGATTAATCGCCGGGCCAATGGCGAACGTGTTATTAGTTGAATAGCGCTATTAGGTCTAACAAGCCTCACACCGTTCCGCAGAGGACGGGCGTGGACTAATATACTTGGGCACTAGTCAATAACGATAGACATTGACGCGGGGCACTAAACATAACCACAGTTAGTAGTTGGTATGGCAACGAGTTTAGTAGCTTAAAAAGGTGGGGTAGCTCCCCATGACATGTTTTATAAGAACAGAGTAATTTAACGAACTTATGTTTTTGGAAAAACACTACACAACTGTGAACTCGCCAACATTTTTGTTGGTATGTTACTACATGCTTTGCAGGTCGTTAGGTACATGGCTGGAGCTTGCACAGAGGGATGGTTGTTGTGGCAGGGACCCATTTGTTGGGCTCTCATTGAACATTATGAACTTAACAAATTTATTGGGTTTTTAACTTTATGCTTCTGCTGACACTTAAACTTAGTTTTGGATATTTGTTTTCGTAAACACTAATCGTATTGATTGTGGTGGTTTTTATTTACTTTACTTATTGTTCAATATGATTGGTGGCATGATCCTGGTCAATCACACGCCTCGCGGTAATACCCCGCATGTGGATTTTGAGGGTATGACAGATTGGTATCAGAGCCATTGGTTATAGTGAACTCGGTTTTAAAACGTTTTGAGAAAAACCAGACTATAACCTTTTCTGTGCTGAGCAAGCCGCAGCGACACTACACTTCCAACTGCAAGTCCCAACATCTTTATGGTATAATTCACGTATGTGCTTACTTGTCACTTATTTGTTGCATCACATCTACTTGCTTATTGCATTACGTCTCAGACATGTCTAGCTCCAGGGATCCTAATGGTAAGAAACCAGTCGACCCCTCATCACCTTGGAACACTAAACCATTCCCTGGCTTGTTTCACCGATAACTTGACCATACGACATCCGTTTCATGCGTTCTACCTATCCACGCAAACCTCTCAACATGCCCGACATCCAAAAATTATCAGTGTCATCCGTTGATGCCGCGGCTGCTGCCAGAACACAGATCTGAATCCCCGTTCGTTCAGTTCGGCGCGTCAATATTCAAGTAGACCAGATACGACCCAAACGATACAGATTTAGGCGAATGATATGTCAACGCATTCGTGTCGACAAACCCCATCTTCTCCACCTATTGCCATTGCCGGAAACAATCGATACAGTTGCCGAAAAACAAAACAGTGGCTGGAAGTCACAGTTTCGCGTAGCTTGAAACTCTATCATCCGAACTCCGTTTTGGACAAATGATATATCCACATGACCGTGATACAACGAACTTTCACCTCGTGCCATTGACATGCCGGCCGCTACTGGAGCTACCGCCGGTGATCCGAATAGTTTTCTGAATTCTTCGATTATATGCCGGATTCTTCGTTTTTCGCTTAATACTTCACTTAAGCATTTCCAACCTCTTGTTCTTTTGATCCATAACCGGAATAGCGAAACACTAACAACCATATCACAATCACCATCGATTACAAGACCTTCCCCGCCCCCCCCCCCCCCCCCCATTACCCTGTTATGTGGTTAGTTCTTGGCCTAGCTTGATTTGGCACCTTAGCATACCCAACTCAGTAAATGGATGTCTCCTAATGATTCAGTGGTCTTCGGTACATTGGAGGATGGAGATACGGATTAATCAGGCCATGGACGAACGCAACGATCTAAACATTTACCTTACCCCCTTACATTACAAGAGTCGTTATTCCATGAGAGTTTTTACTAGCCTTTGTACCAGCCGATGTTTAGTGGTTAGGTGATGTCTAATTTCTACTATTGACTTAGACAAGTCCATCATTCCTTTATCACGGTGACACTACATCCTCGCTTGTCCATGCAAAAAGTCTAATAAGATTCTGCTCTAGCTTAGAGATTTTTGGCAAGCTCGACTTTCGATACTTGGTGATCACCTCCAGAACCATGAATATGGTGTTGTGTTGTTGATACGATCATACCATGTTGAATCTGTTTTCGCGACCTCGCATTGGAACCTCTTGACGACACAGACGTTATTTCAAGTTCATCCGAACGACCTAAGACAACTCTTTCGAATTTGGTTGCTTACTGGCTTGATAAAGCGCAAAACTCATTTAAGATCATGGATCGAAGTGAATTATTCCTCCAACACAAACGGATGAGCTCAAAAACTTTGACACACGTTTCATTGAACTTAAACACTATGAACTCGTGTGACAACCATTCTTCTCTGGTAAATTCTTGTGGTACCAACACCATCGACGTATTACTTTTTTCAGAAAATAACGTTCTTTATTTCTATTTGATACCACTTGCGTACGACAAACTACACACTCAACATCGGATAAACCCCACCACCGATCCTGACACTTTTGTAAATTATGTCAAGTTGAACGCATTGCTTTCTACTACAATCTGGTATATTTGCATGTTGTATCCTGTTGTGCTTCATGAACACTCTGATTCTTGTCTAACTATATACTGTGCGAATCCTCTCCTGGTTGAAGCACCCTTAACGAACGTCACTCGAGGAGCAACGAGCCATGGATATCTCAGGGATGAAGATATCTCAAAGACTACCTTCAGAACTTGATACGATCATTACGAGTTCCTAGTCATGCCGTCCAAATTAACCTATGCACATGCGATCTTCATGGATCTCATGAACCGAGTGTGCAAACCCTACCTTTATAGGTTCGTCATTGTTTTCATATACGACATTCTAATCTACTCTGAGAGCCATGAGGAACATGAGCAACATTTACGCCTTACTTTGGAACTCTTTCAAAACGAACAACTTATGCTAAATTCTTGAAATGCGAGTTTTTGCTTCGTGAAGTCCATTTTCTCGGTCACATGCATAGCCCCTTACCACTTTAACTCAGAAGGGTGTCACCTACCGGTGGGGTGATGCTCAAGAGTACGCGTTTCAGCAGTGGAAGGTAACGCTTTGTATCGCACCCATTTTCTCGTCACCTGAAGGCACATACGACTACGTTATCTACTATGACGCGTCCATCCAAGGACTCGATTGTGTGTTGATGCAACGTGAGAGAGTCAGAGCTTATGCGTCACGCGAGGTTCATGAAAAGAACTACACTACCCACGATTTGGAATTGGGAGTGGTAGTTTTCGCACTCAAGAGATGGAGACATTACTTGTACAGTGCCAAATGCACTATCTACACCGTCACAAGAGTCTCCAGCATATTTTTTATCACAAGGAGTTGAATATGCGTTGTGTCAATGGGTCGAACTGTCACACCCCAACCAATGGCGGAATCATCGGGGCGTGACACTAGGCGAATCAGATTGCTCAAGAGAATCCATAACAACTATTCATTACCAATATTTTAAAGGTTCATCATCCTATAGAAACGAACAAATATTCAACAAATAGTTATTACAGACAACGAGTTCTCATAAGCAAAACCTGATCCGACAACCTAGATTTTTATTTGCGGGTTTCTAGACTTCCTAATCCATTGCAGCAAACAGACCATCAACCTGTCACATACGTTAAAATAAAATGCAATACATAAAGTAAATGTGAGTACACAAGTTTGCATAGATATAGTATAAAAGCGTTTACGCATAACCAGCATGTAACACATAACAGGCGAAGCATGTAACTACCAACAATGATACAACCTAACCACGACTACGAGTAGAGTATGTGCGACATATGTTCACCGAAGCGAACACGTGAAATAAAGTATGTGATCCTTAGCAACCCCTGACAAATCAGGTGTTGAGTCCAAACTATAGTACTATCGTTGCTAAAGGTGGTCTAGCAATAATCACTGTATAAGCATAGTAACAAGCATTCAACTAATCACGTATAGCATGCGGGAGCGGTTAGTGTTAAAAGTGCTTGTGTTGTGTGTGGTGTTTTTAATAGAGAACGTATGTAACACCCAAAAGTGCGTCAAACGAAAATGGGTTCGAGTATTCTCACAGTGCGTGTCTAAACAAGTAAACACGTTCTGAATGGATTGAAGGGAGCGTCGGATCAGCCTGCGTACGGGAACAGAAGCGTAAGTCCTCCAAGGTGCTGAAAAGGTCGAAAATCGAAGTGTCAGTGGGAAACAGAAGCTTCATATGAAGCTGGTGCCGTCGTACGAAGGTAGGTCTTCGCACACGTGGGGCTTCCATTGTCCAAAATCGGGTGTCTTTGCGTTTGTCTTCGGAAAATCGAGTGTTCATCCCTCCAACCTTAAGCTATTGATTAAACTTAGAGCTGGAGAGGTCTTTAGTTAAGTCACGAGTGAGAATCGGGCTGTTAGGTGTGAAGTCAGTGCCTTCATACGAAGGCATTACCTTCGACCGAAGCCATGAGTGCCTTCGTACGAAGCTGGGCTTCGCACAGAACAGTCCAGTTCACAAACGTGGTTGTTCTTGGCGTTTAGAGCTGTATTTTCGCCTGAATCAGACGTGTTTTCGAGTCCTTTTCAAGTTGGTTTCGACACTACCTCGTTCCACTATTCAGTGAACGAAATACATGCCGTTTTAGGGTGAAAATCAAGTTTCAACAGGTTTCAAAGAGTTTCAACTTAGGTCTAACACTTAGTGAGTGGGAAATCTTCAGATCTACAACTTGGGAAGCCAAATCTAAACACAAATCGCCCGTTCAAGTGTAGATCAGTTGTGAATGAAGAAGATTTGATGAAAACGATGAAGGTTTTGATGAAAACAGAGAAGTTAAGGTAAAACGATGGAGTTTAAGTGAAAAAAGATGAAGTTTTTTGTGACAACTCGGAATTCCAAGGCTCTTATGCACGCATCATTTCTATTCATGATGCTGTCGTACGTTGTGAACTAGTGATGGTTATGGGAACCATTGAACATACTATTGTATAATTGTTATTGTATATCGGAATTAATGTCAACTGCTCGTAACATATGATGATAACCGCACATGAACTCCGGGCCGCACACTTTCTTTTCACAATCAAACATCCATGCACTTGGGCCTGGCCCACTTACTCGAAATCGGCACACATAAGGGGTGCGTGACCCTCATGATCTCATAAGGCACCATGCTAGCAAACCCTACTTCTTTTTCCTTTACACATTGACGGCAACAGGAGACATCCACCCCTACCCCCCCCCCCCCTCCGATTGTAACCTACTTCTCTATCATTCCACTCCATCATTTACATAAGGTTAGTATTTAATATGTTGAATTATAGTGCATCCTTTCTGTCTATGATTGTGCTTATGAGGGAATGCATGATGGTTGATTGGTAGAAATTCTTGTGGTTGTGGTTTATTAGAATACATAAGAATTTGGTAAGACATGTGAAATTGGTGGATCTTGATCAGATTCAATGTGGTGATGATTATATGTTGTGATCTTTGATGCTTGTGCCTTGACTTTTGTGTCTCTCCTTTTTTAACCCATGATGATGTTCCTTCCTTGTTTAATATTGTTGATTGATGTCATATTAATAATCCACTTCCTAGTTGCCTTTTTCCAAGTCTGCATGTGCCGCCCCTTTTTAGAATTAGGATTTGATTGAGAGTATATTAAATAAATGCTTGTTAACCTTGTTCATAAAGAGGTCTAGATCCATGAAATTGCTGAATGATTATAAACCCATGTGGGAGTGTGTGATGAAAATGGATAATTTTGAATATGACTTACTGTGAAACCGATGTAACATGGATTTAATTTGATTCTTTTGTCATGCAAACATGATTGTAGCGATACCTGGTTGTTGTTATTGATTATGTTGTATTCGATGATATGTGTGTTAGATAATTGCTTGACAATAGAGCTTGATGGTCACGAGATTCAGATGATATTAATCTATGGTTAGAGGCGATAATGTTAAGGAACATGAGGATGATTATTTGTTAGCTGGTATCATGTTATAAAAACCTGTTGTTTAATATTCTGGTTGTTGAGATTGTTAATTAGCATGTAGGGGTCTTGCACATCTTACATAACATCCCTGCTTTCAATAATGATTAGGGTAACAATTGTTGTTAAAAATTAGACTTGTTATTAGGTTAGCATGATTATGAGACGAAGCTTCCTCTGATTTAAATAGTTATTGCATGTCACGAGTTAGTGCTATAATGTTTGTTATTGGAGGATTACAAATCATGGGGCTGAAACCTTTAATTAACTAATAATAGTGGGTCGGGTATTCAAGGGGATTGTACGAGGGCCCAAATATCTAGTATGTAAATATATATATATATATATATATATATTACGGTTTGGGTTATAAGCACTGAATTGATTATGGTCAAGTTAACTCGGGCCACACATGTGTTATATTGGTAAGGCCTAGCGGGCCGTATTTTAAATGGGGTGACGTGTTAAACGGTTATGAGATGTTAGTCGGGTGTGTTTGTGAAACCAAGCAACTCGTGTCTCGAATGCCATTATGTGATATGTAATCTAGCTTGTGAACTTAACTGTGTGATTGTATGATATTGGATAATACGAACTGGTAACATGAGAAGATCTGTGATTCGTACTCTTGTTATGATAAGCGGTAGGGATATGTATTGTACTTGTTTGTTACTCGTATATTGTGTGACAACCTACGTAATGCAACGTGAATACGAACTGATCGTGTTGGTAAACAATGATAGGACATGGTTGACCGACTATTAAGCAGTTAATTAACCCTACCGAGGAAACCTAAGGTGAGTTCACTACATTCGAGCATGCGTCCCAGTGGTTGGGACAGTCAGTGGTTTGGGTAAAAACGGGTATATTGGTTAATACTCTCACCTATCATTTTTGTAAGTCCCTTATTATGTTACCTGGAGGGTAACGGGTATTAGTTGGTAGCGCTACTTAGGTTTGGCACCCTCACACCGCTCCTGGATAGGACGGATGTGAACTAATGACCCAGTCGAGGCCCAGTACTAGATAGGAGTACGTGGGAAGGGCAGTTATGTATTTCAGGAGCCGTCTTGTTCAGAAATGAGATATTAACAATATTACCTGCATTGGTTATTGAACTGTTTTACATACAACTGGTAACAAAACGTTTTCTTAAACTGTGAACTCGCCAGCTTTGTCTGATACACTTGTTGCATGCTCGCAGATCGTTAGATTTCTTGGATGTGGGACTTGCTGTTTGGAGCGGTTTGAGTGGTCATGGATTGTACTGATTGGATACACTTATTGGAACATTGGTTTTCGTACATTTGTTTTGAGAATATTTAAAATATGGTTTCGTTAATGCTTCCGCTGAACACATTGATTATTCGTATAAACTCATGTTGGGATTTTATAATTATATTGAGAATGTTATTTCGAAACTTGTGAGTTCAATGTAATTTAGTGGCTCATCGTCAGTTTGTCACACGCCTATCAAGGACACTCCATAGGTGGTATTTTGGGGATGTGACAGTTTGGTATCAGAGCCACTGGTTATAGTGAACTTGGTTTTAAAATGTTTTTGTAAAACCAGACTATAACCGAACAATTCTGAATACGTGAACATGACCATGACACTCAGCTCTAGATTGCAAGGTTCGTCCTTCTCACTTGTTGCATACATTACATGGCTAGTACACATTTGTTTATGACATAGCATATGGACACTCATTTGTTACCATAGTATGATTACATGAATTACTTGCTTACATTATGATGCATTGGTAGTACGTCATAGTCTTGGGATTTCTGTGATCTTATTATTTTGATAACCTCTGTTTGGCACTCGAGTTTGGGGAACCATTTGACATGAGTTAGGAGGAACTGAGATGAACATGCAAATCGTAATATTATTGTGGGTGCACACATAATAATAATGTGGGGTGCATGTGAGTCCCAGTGAGGCTTAACAAGTGAAAAAGGGGTTCCGTTCCGTTATTTGGTTGATGTGAAACACAACAGTCTATAGGAGTCATAGCAGTGAATGTCTCCTACTTAAATGTGATCTTTTCACTTCCCTCTGAAACCTTTCGAATCTCGATGCTATCGAGAATTACTTGAACACACATCTGAACGCCTAGCGAAACGTGTAGAATGTTAGGTGCTTGCACGAACGTCTTTGAGTTGGTTTGTACCTTTCTCGCTTCTCTTCGTTTAATGGAACTCTATGTATTGACGTCTTAGACTCCGAAGTGTGATCACTCCTACAACACTCTCGCAACATACCGTGTATTACTCAGTCAACTCGCAAGAAAGATGGACAAGAGAGTAAAACGTAGTACTTTATCGACTCCAGCATTTGAACGGCCCTAGTTACCGGAAACGAACATCAGCAGATTGACCACAATTGAATCTTTAACTTTAGTCAGCAACTCATGGGAGTCAATTCTTGTGAATCAATCGGGACATCGGCGATGACAATCAACTGTAGAATGGAATGTGTGACTGTCAGCACAATGAGTAACGCTTTAGGATGTGGCACGGAAATGTGAAAGGATGGAGTTGGTTAGTGAAAGATCGTAGGGCTCCGTTTCAAGCAACGACATTAGAGACAACAGTCATGGCAACATTAAGGTATTTGCAATCATGGCCTATAGTAGGGAAATGAAGGTGCTTACAACATGGATTGGCCGTGGTTAAGTTAAGAGGACAACGACCAAAGGAACAACGACAGTACTTGAAATCCTTGTATTGAAAAACAACAACACTGGAAATGATGCTCATGGAGGGGCATTTAGGATTGGCATGGACGACGCCAGGATTGTAATAACATGGTGGCATACACGTTCTTGGTAACGAATCACTTCGTCTCTCTTCTATATAACCCTGATGCTTCTTGAAAATCCAACCGGTTATGGAATCGGTTGATGGCAAGACAATGGAAACCTTATATGATCGTTGGGATGCAAACTCGACCTTATGGGACAAGTGTTCGACATCGACCTTTCTTCTATTGTTCTCGATAGATGTACCATGTGAGGAGAAGATTCTACGTATCCCTCTCCTTAGTGGAGGATTGTTATCTGTTCTAACGCGTCAAAGTGACGCAACGGTTATCGTCATTTCGACAACAAAAGCCAGGAATGTCTACGGAGGGATTACCCCGCTATGTTAGCAACTGTTATTGACGTAAGGTTAGGAAAAAGCGGCTCGAGGACCCACCAGATGTTTATGATTACTCCCCATGTGCTGCCCGAGGAACTTCCAGGATCAACTCTACAACTGTTAGGTAAGGACTCAGTTGGACCTCGCGCCAGAGGCGGTTCTAACTACTCGTACCCTTTACCGTCTTGCACCAGGAGGGTTGCAGGAGCTGTTTAACCAACTACAGGAACTGTCGGACAGGAGTTTTCGCTTTAAGGAGCCCCCGCTACACCCATGAAGATAAGCCTTTTCGTATGTGTGCTGACTATCAAGAACTCAACAAGGTGTCAGTTAAGAACCGTTTGCCTCGACCATGTATTGACAACCCGTCAACCAATTGCGAGGAACAAGCTTCCATTCGAGGGTTGGCTAGTGAAAGAACTATCATCAGATGGAAGTCCAAGAGGAGTATGCTCTTAGAACGGCATGTCGAACGCAATGCAGCCATTTCAATTTTGTACACCAGGATCATTGAGTTGATCAATACACCGGAATCATGACCAGGAGAAAAGAACACCATGGGTGGCATATGTATCCTATTTCAGTGCTTCTGTGGGAGGAGCCATTACGTGTGAAATCGTGTTAAATGTCACATCTAGATTCGAGAAATGCATTTTAATCATGTAACCAACGGAGTGGGAATACACGTGGATCTCGCTAGGAGGCATCTTGTTAGAAACTGATCGACACCAAAGATTCCTTTGGGGATGCAGCAATTCCTTGGTTTCGCTAGTTACTATCGCAGCTTACCCACAGGATTTTCGAAGGTCGCACAGCTTAAATCTCTTTAGCACAGCAGGGTGTTGTGTTCGTGAAAGACGAAACAGGAGGACGTCTTTTCAGCTTTCGAATTCCAACTCTGCAATGCACTGTGCATCGTCGTTACCCGAGGGTGCGGGTGATTTAGTGGTATACCATGATGGTCCGAATCAGAGTCCCAGTTACACACTGACGCAACACGAGAGAGTGATGACTTACGTGATGGAGTTACAAAGAGGAACTGCACGACACACAACTGGCGGTGAGAACCGTGGCCTTGGGATTTTAGATGGAGGCATTACTTGGACGGTACCAGATGCATTATTTAGACCGATCACAAGGGCCTCCCGTGTACCTTTGTTTCGGAAGAGCTAAATCAGTTTATGGCATCGCTGGATAGAACTTTTGTAGAATTACGATGGGGAAACTTGAATGTGCATGATCTTTGCGACTGACTATCGACTCTAACTTACCTGATCAGACTCGCTCTGTTCAAACTGGGGAACAGAAAGAAGATGATCTTCGAGTTGAACCCATGCGGGGCATGGGAAAGCAACCTCTGGCAGGGCGGATGATATTCGCTATCCCCAGGAACGAGTGTGGATCGCAGTATACGACAACTTTAGGAAACTTGTGTTGAGCAAAGGACCGGCTTCGATATTCTAGTTGTCTGGATTCTGATGAGGGATAGTAGGATCTATGAATCTTGTGCTGATGGTCGGGCATGAAGACCCACCTAGCAATGCATGTGTGTGACGTTTGACTTGTGGGAAAGTCAAGGTGGAGTATCCGCAACCAGCAACACCCGTATGGAAGATGAGAGCAGACTGTTATGGATTTTGTCACTAGTCTACTTACAACTCGAAATGGAAACAATATCGCCTGGGTGATCGTTGATTGCCTCACGTAAACAGTACACTCTCTTGCAATCAAGGAAACTGACGAGTTATTACAGCTTCTGAATATCCCTCTGAGAGAGGCAGCTTCTTAGGCACGGGGTGCCAACTCCTGTTATCTCCGATGTTGATATATACCTGAGTTATGACAGGCACTACACAACACCCTTGACTCACGTCTGGACATGAGCATCATTTATCACTGTGGTACAACCGGACAGAGTAACGAACCAACTTGACACACGAAGACATGCTGCGAGCACGTGCGTGATTGACTTTAGTAAACATTGGAAGGACATTTATCTTTCGTTGAGTTCTACTTCAACAGTCACCGTTTTAGTATTTAGACAGCTCTGTTTGAGGCATTGCATGAACGATAATGCCAATCTACTTATGGGACTAAGGTGGGTGACAACCTAATCACAGATCCAGGACTTGTACTCGAAACTCTTGGGAAGGTTATTTGTATCGAGAGTCGTTTGGCGGCGACGCGTGACCGGCAGGAAAGCTGATAAGCTTAGGAAACACTGGAAGGTCGCTGTAGGCGATCGTATCAAGTTGAAAGCCTCACCCTGGGAGGGTGTGGTACGCTTGGGAAGTGTGGCGAGCTTAACTTACATCACTTTGAGCCATATAGCATTCTGGGAAGAATAGGTAAAGTGACTTACAAACTCGGGTTACCCGACGAATTGGATAACGTGCAAGATGTCATTTATGTTTCTGGTCTAAGGAAGCGTTTGTCCGATGAAACGCTTGTGATACCCTTATTAGAGTCTGAGGTTAATGACAGGTAGCAGTTGTTGAGGAATCTACTGAAATCATGGATCAGAACGTCAAGATTCATTAGCATAGTCGAAATTCAATCGTGGGGGTTCGTTGGAATTCAAGACGTGGACAGGAGTTCACGTAGGAACACAATGATCGGAGCAAGTTCTAGTATCCTCAATTGCCCAAACGGTTGTAACAACTTCTGATATCATTGGCGAATTTCGGGACGAAATTCCCTTTCAAGTTGGGGATGATGTGGCACCCGAGGAAAAATCCACAGTCATCCTGCACTACCACTTCTTCTCTCCGTGACTGCTTATACTATTTGCCAAATTTCGGGACGAAATTTCTTTCAAGTTGGGGATGATGTGACAACTCGGAATTCCAAGGCTCTTATGCACGCATCATTTCTATTCATGATGCTGTCGTACGTTGTGAACTAGTGATGGTTATGGGAACCATTGAACATACTATTGTATAATTGTTATTGTATATCGGAATTAATGTCAACTGCTCGTAACATATAATGATAACAGCACATGAACTCCGGGCCGCACAGTTTCTTTTCACAATCAAACATCCATGCACTTGGGCCTGGCCCACTTACTCGAAATCGGCACACATAAGGGGTGCGTGACCCTCATGATCTCATAAGGCACCATGCTAGCAAACCCTACTTCTTTTTCCTTTACACATTGACGGCAACAGGAGACATCCACCCCTACCCCCCCCCTCCGATTGTAACCTACTTCTCTATCATTCCACTCCATCATTTACATAAGGTTAGTATTTAATATGTTGAATTATAGTGCATCCTTTCTATCTATGATTGTGCTTATGTGGGAATGCATGATGGTTGATTGGTAGAAATTCTTGTGGTTGTGGTTTATTAGAATACATAAGAATTTGGTAAGACATGTGAAATTGGCGGATCTTGATCAGATTCAATGTGGTGATGATTATATGTTGTGATCTTTGATGCTTGTGCCTTAACTTTTGTGTCTCTCCCTTTTTAACCCATGATGATGTTCCCTCCTTGTTTAATATTGTTGATTGATGTCATATTAATAATCCACTTCCTAGTTGCCTTTTTCCAAGTCTGCATGTGCCGCCCCTTTTTAGAATTAGGATTTGATTGAGAGTATATTAAATAAATGCTTGTTAACCTTGTTCATAAAGAGGTCTAGATCCATGAAATTGCTGAATGATTATAAACCCATGTGGGAGTGTGTGATGAAAATGGATAATTTTGAATATGACTTACTGTGAAACCGATGTAACATGGATTTAATTTGATTCTTTTGTCATGCAAACATGATTGTAGCGATACCTGGTTGTTGTTATTGATTATGTTGTATTCGATGATATGTGTGTTAGATAATTGCTTGACAATAGAGCTTGATGGTCACGAGATTCAGATGATATTAATCTATGGTTAGAGGCGATAATGTTAAGGAACATGAGGATGATTATTTGTTAGCTGGTATCATGTTATAAAAACCTGTTGTTTAATATTCTGGTTGTTGAGATTGTTAATTAGCATGTAGGGGTCTTGCACATCTTACATAACATCCCTGCTTTCAATAATGATTAGGGTAACAATTGTTGTTAAAAATTAGACTTGTTATTAGGTTAGCATGATTATGAGACGAAGCTTCCTCTGATTTAAATAGTTATTGCATGTCACGAGTTAGTGCTATAATGTTTGTTATTGGAGGATTACAAATCATGGGGCTGAAACCTTTAATTAACTAATAATAGTGGGCCGGGTATTCAAGGGGATTGTACGAGGGCCCAAATATATAGTATGTAAATATAAATATATATATATATATATTACGGTTTGGGTTATAAGCACTGAATTGATTATGGTCAAGTTAACGCGGGCCACACATGTGTTATATTGGTAAGGCCTAGCGGGCCGTATTTTAAATGGGGTGACGTGTTAAACGGTTATGAGATGTTAGTCGGGTGTGTTTGTGAAACCAAGCAACTCGTGTCTCGAATGCCATTATGTGATATGTAATCTAGCTTGTGAACTTAACTGTGTGATTGTATGATATTGGATAATACGAACTGGTAACATGAGAAGATCTGTGATTCGTACTCTTGTTATGATAAGCGGTAGGGATATGTATTGTACTTGTTTGTTACTCGTATAATGTGTGACAACCTACGTAATGCAACGTGAATACGAACTGATCGTGTTGGTAAACAATGATAGGACATGGTTGACCGACTATTAAGCAGTTAATTAACCCTACCGAGCAAACCTAAGGTGAGTTCACTACATTCGAGCATGTGTCCCAGTGGTTGTGGACAGTCAGTGGTTTGGGTAAAAACGGGTATATTGGTTAATACTCTCACCTATCATTTTTGTAAGTCCCTTATTATGTTACCTGGAGGGTAACGGGTATTAGTTGGTAGCGCTACTTAGGTTTGGCACCCTCACATCGCTCCTGGATAGGACGGATGTGAACTAATGACCCAGTCGAGGCCCGGTACTAGATAGGAGTACGTGGGAAGGGCAGTCATGTATTTCAGTAGCCGTCTTGTTCAGAAATGAGATATTAACAATATTACCTGCATTGGTTATTGAACTGTTTTACATACAACTGGTAACAAAACGTTTTCTTAAACTGTGAACTCGCCAGCTTTGTCTGATACACTTGTTGCATGCTCGCAGATCGTTAGATTTCTTGGATGTGGGACTTGCTGTTTGGAGCGGTTTGAGTGGTCATGGATTGTACTGATTGGATACACTTATTGGAACATTGGTTTTCGTACATTTGTTTTGAGAATATTTAAAATATGGTTTCGTTAATGCTTCCGCTGAACACATTGATTATTTGTATAAACTCATGTTGAGATTTTATAATTATATTGAGAATGTTATTTCGAAACTTGTGAGTTCAATGTAATTTAGTGGCTCATCGTCAGTTTGTCACCTGCCTATCAGGGACACTCCATAGGTGGTATTTTGGGGGTGTGACATTTTTGGTGAAAACTCTAAATTTTGGATGAAATCAAAGTGATTCTTGTGGAAAATCGAAGTGGAAAACATTGTGTAATCACATAAAAACTATTAAATCTTACTTGAAAATGGTCGGACAGCAATTCGGCAGCGTTTCGGTTTGAAATCAGCAAGTGAGAATGAAAGAGGAGGGCTTGGGTATTTATAGGAGAAGTAGGATCGTACAGAAGACCTTGGTTCGAACCACTTGCCATCGTACAAAGGTAGTGCTTTCGTACGAAGCCTGTCGTTCGAAAGTGTTGTGTTGTGCATAAAATCCTCGTTTTCGCGTATAGGATGCTCGTTTAGTGCGTTTTGTTGTGTTAATTAGTATTGATACATTAAATATTTTAATGAGAGGTTAAGTATAGCGTTGCGTTGCATTTCGTTATGATAAATCGAGTTGTGCGAGTAGCGTTTGAGCGTTTCGAGCGAGTAAGCAACACATATAAAACACACAAAAGTAAAGTTGTGAGTGCATTTATGTCTATCACCTCCGTCAATCGTACGTCACAGTAGAAATATAACAAGACACATTTCAAGAATGAAGATTACAGGGAGAAGTCCATCCAGATGGATGGTGGTGAGCCCATCGGGACGGATGGAGTTAGAAAGTTAAATGAAGCCTTCATTAGGCCTTCCCTATAAATACCCATAATACCCATGTCTTGTTACATTTTAGAACTTTTGCCATTCTCTGCTTGGAGCTCTTGGATTCTAGAGAGAGAAAGTAGCAAAGGAGAGATTCAAAGGTGTAAAACATTGTAAGATCTTAATTGAATCTTGATTATATTAGTTCTTGTGTTCGGTCCACACACGTGCACGGATTCCGCACGTCGTACGTGTCGTTTCACAATCGTTCGTGTCACATCCCGACCCCCTTAAAACAACGAAACCGCGGCGGAAACGTCGGGGAGTGTCGTGCCAGAATTATTGTTTCACAACCATGGATTCAAAAAGTTTCGTTTTATTGGTTCACTAGATAATTTACATTGTCTTAAAACAAAACAAACAAGTTAAACATAGTCTATCATTGTTATTAAATCACTAAGGCATCGTCCAGTCCTAAGTGAGCATGCATCCTAGCAATCAACATCATTCAACAACACCTGAAACATATGTAAAAAAAAAAAGTCAGCAAAGAAATGCTGGCGAGCACATAGGTTTTATGAGAGTGTCAGATTCATGGCTCGTTTACATGTTGCAATACCTCATTAGACTATCATGTCTCATTTATATGTTGCAATACCTCATTAGACTACAAGAGTCAAAAGTTAAAAACCTTGTTTTGAAAAGTGTATAGTATTGCAACATAATTAACCAACTCTAATCAAGTTGGTTATAGTTTATAAAAATCTCGTAGCCATGATTCTTAACCCAAAACATTTGTTTCAGTAAACCAAATTGTAAATCATCTCGTTAGTAAAACTCGTATGGTTTATATTATTTAGAAAAAATCGTTGTGTGACATCGTTTTAAAATCGTTTGCCCAAGTGAACTAAATAATGCCACGGAATGTAATATGATAAAAACATTTATATATAAGAAGTACCAATGGCATATCTACCATGCTTTTATCATGTTACACCCGTCTCATTATCTAATCACAACCCAAATCCAATCGTTTGTTCAATTCGTTTAACTCATTTAAATCGTTCCAAATCGTTTAAATCGTTCTCGTTTTAATTGTGAAAACTACTTTTGGTCATCTCGTTTATAACATTCAAACCTTCGCAACTCGTCCATCGTTCACCTCGTATTAACTAACCACCAAAGGGTAAGTTAACAATCACAGATTCAGTCGTTACCCACATAACCCCCACACATAACCATGGGTGCAGTCTGATAACGGGATTTGTCAGATCCTATGGTACCATAACCTAATACTGGTTGGTTCGGCCAAAACTAATGAATGCTATTCGTTATGTTACTACGTCCAACAAGTTTGTTCACATTATCGAAATCGTTATTAGTTTAATATAAACCATATTAATCGTTTTTGAAACCATCGTTAAAAATATCGAAATCGTTTAACGCATATGAATCACCCCAAACCATCGAAAACAGTAAAATAGGGGAACTATGTACTCACATCGAATTGCAAGTATCCTTGATCTAAAGAACTCAACAAGGCGCCAGCAAATCAAAGAAATCAAGTAGCACCTAGTAATCGGATCACTAGTTAATAAATCGACACTTAAATCGGAGGATCGGGTAGAATGAGGTCTTGTAAACCAAATGAGTATTGGAACTCATGTGATATGGTTAAACAAAGCCTACACCCTAAATCAGAACCTATCCTAAGTGCTTTCGACCCGTTACGACCCATTAAGGTAGCTTATGCTACTTTAACGCGTCGTCGCGCAAATGCGCGTTCGAGACGCCTAACTAGTCCTATGAAAAGTATTATATGCCTAAACATGTTTAAATATGTTGCATAATCAGTTAAATGACAAAAGTTAAAGTTATATATGCTTAGAATCCAATTATGCATGAAAAGGGCATTTTGGTCATTTACCTAAGGCATATAAACTACCTATCATACAACTAATTAAGCTAAGTGACCATAAGGTATAACCTCGGAAGGTTATTCCCTATACAACTATGGTCACATATATGCTTGGTCGGATCCTAATGATCGACCAAACAGGTCGGGTTCGTAAGCCTAAGCGGTTGTTTAGACCGCTTGACTTACGACCCTATACAAGCACTAGACTAAAAGTGACGAGTTAAACACGTTGAAACATGTTTAACTAAGTTAGAAAACAGGTTTTGATACCCCAAGAATAGTTTGGTTGCAAAATACGCATAAATACGCATTTGACCGAAACTATGACTCGTCACTACGCCTAATCAACGTGGTAATCAGTAAATTCGAACGAACTTTGTGTTGACCAATTCGTGGTCAAAGCAGAAAGTCAAACACTGTTTGACTTTCACGCTTGAAATACATAAACGAGCATGAAAGAAACTTAAAAAAGGTCCAAGCAAGGAAGTTTTGATTCAAAGTTACTCAGGTATGAAGTATACACTCCAACTTAGAGCAGATTGAATCAAATTGTGAGTTGCAAGAATGAAAGGTGGTGGGTATTTATAGAATTCCAAGAACCGTTAGGACCGTTTCTCATAATCCGTGCTTCAATCTTGGCCCTCCATGTGTTACCCATAGTTTTATATACCATGGGACATCAAAATCCATCAAATGGTATTGCAAAACAATGAACAAAACCATCAAAAACAGCTGGAAAGACCAGGTTCAACGTTTCTGTACTGAGCAGCTGTCACGGGCCGCAGAGGAATTGGGCAAGGCTTATGCGCCCCTCCTAGCAACTTTCACAAATTTACAAGTTTAGTCCCTGCAGGCCTAAAACTTGGTTTTCGATGCATTTTTGACACGTTTAAGCCCTGTTAACCCCATTTCAAGGCTCTAAAAGAAGTTAAAGTATAGGGAACTTAAAATATGCTCAAAAACATCTTGGATGTCGGTTCGTTTGGTCGTACGGTTGCGTTATTCGGTTAATTACGACGAAAACTTGAACGGACGCGAAAATGATCCAAATTAAGCAACAAATGGTATTTTTGCATTCCAATCATTAAAATAAGATATTTTAATGATTGAAAAAATTTGTGGATGTCCGGATATATTCAGAACGTAAGATATGTGGAACTTATGCACTTTTTGACGCTTTTAGTCCCTCTTTGATCAAAAAGTTTATTTTTGCGCACCAAACACCTAAAAGCCTATTTCTAAGCTATGTAAAGAATATTTAGGGCATGATTAACTTATGATCAAGTTCCAGAATGTTCGTTACAGAACGAATCGGTATACTTTCGCAGTTTTGACACAAATAGTCCCTGCGATCGAATAGACTTGTTTTCGACATACCAAACCATCCAAAACTTATTTCTAAGTTATGTAAAGGTTATTTAAGGTATGTTAAACCTATGTCACTATTCCGGAGTGTTTGTCGTGTTAAACTTACCGCGTTTACGCACCAGTTTGCGTATAACTTTCCAGAAAGTGATTTAAAGCTTGAAACCGAACTCGAATCAAAACGTAAAATCATCAAACACAAATACACACATAATAACACCAAAACACATCGTTTTATTGATAATTGATATTGTTTTACATCGTACATCATTACAGAGCACAGTTGTCACAGTCTTCCCTACTTTAAGAAATTTCATCCCGAAATTTTAACTAGAGGAAACTTATGAAAACAATTGCGGATATTTCGCCTTCATTTGGTCCTCATGTTCCCAAGTAAACTCTGGGCCACTTTTGGACTCCCAGCGAACCTTGACCAATCGAATTCGCTTGTTCTTCAACTGTTTGACTGCATGGTCCACTATCTCCACAGGTTACTCGACAAAGTGCATCGTTTTATCAACTTGAATTTCGTCGAGTGGAATGTGAAGATTAGTATCAGCTAAACACTTTCGCAAATTGGACACGTGGAATGTTGGGTGAATATTCCCAAGTTCAGGTGGTAGCTCTAATCGATAGGCAACCTTTTCGACTCTTTCAACAATCTTAAATGGTCCAACATATCGAGGTGCAAGTTTTCCTTTCTTTCCAAATCTCACCACACCCTTCCAAGGTGATACCTTGAGTAGGACACGGTCTCCGATTTGAAATTCTAAGGGCTTGCGTCGCATATCCGCATAACTCTTTTGATGGCTTCTGGCTGTCACAAGATTATCATGAATTTTCTTGATTTTATCTGTTGTTTCCAGAATGAGCTCAGGTCAAGTAAGCTGAGCTTCACCGATCTCATTCCAACATACAGGTGAATGACATTTTCGACCGTATAAAGCTTCGAACGGTGCCATATTGATGCTAGCCTGATAACTATTGTTATAAGAGAACTCGATCAACGGAAGATGGGAATCCCAATTACCACCAAAGTCTATCGCGCATGCTCTAAGCATATCCTCCAGAGTTTGAATCGTCCTCTCAGATTGTCCATCTGTTTGGAGATGATAAGCAGTGCTTAGATTTAGTTGGGTTCCCAAAGCAGATTGCATGGTCTTCCAAAAATGAGATGAAAATCGAGCATCACGATCAGATATAATATCCAAAGGAACACCATGTCGAGATACAATCTCATCAACATAAATCCTTGCAAGTTTATCAGCAGATAGATCCTCGCGAATCGGAATAAAATGAGCTGACTTCGTTAATCGATCGATAACAACCCAAATAGCATCGTGACCTATAGATGTACGCGGTAACTTAGTGATGAGATCCATAGCAATGTTCTCCCACTTCCAAACCGATATCTCTGGTTGTACAAGCAAACCAGATGGTCGTTGATGTTCAGCCTTGACTTTGAGACAAGTTAGGCATTTTGATACATACAAAGCAATATCATTCTTCATACCAGGACACCAATACTGAGTACGAAGATCCTTGTACATCTTGTCAGCACCAGGATGGATAGAATATCGAGACTTATGAGATTCGTCCATCACTAAAGTGCGAAGATCGTCTTGTTTCGGAATCCACAAACGATCCTTGAAATAGAGTAACCCATCGTCTTTCGTTTCGAGTTTTAGCTCAAGTTGAAGTGGTAGCTCATATTTCAATAAGCCTTTGGTTACACATGATCGTTGAACTTAAAGGACGCGAGATTGGATATCGGATAGAGTTCGAAAAGAATTGAGCTTGACTCGTTCCTTTCGGCTTAGCGCATCGGCTACGACATTCGCCTTACCGGGATGGTAGCGAATCTCGCAATCATAATCGTTTAAGAGTTCAACCCAGCGTCGTTGCCTCATGTTCAGCTCCTTCTGATTAAGAATGTGTTGGAGACTTTTGTGGTCTGTGAAAACCACACACTTCGTTCCATAAAGATAGTGTCTCCAGATTTTGAGAGCAAAAACCACAGCGCCTAACTCAAGATCATGAGTCGTGTAGTTCTTCTCGTGAACTTTCAGCTGTCTTGACGCATAAGCTATAACTTTGCCTTGTTGCATAAGAACACAACCAAGGCATAGATTCGACGCGTCACAATAAATAAATGAAATCATCGTTTCCATTGGGCAGAGATAGAACAGAAGCATCACAAAGTTTTTGCTTCAGCGTTTGGCACGCTTCTTCTTGCTTGGGTCCCCACTCAAAAGGCTTATTCTTTTGAGTCAAAGCAGTGAGTGGAACCGCGATCTTGGAGAAGTTCGAAATGAAACGTCGATAATAACCAGCAAGACCAAGAAAAGAACGAACTTCGATGGGTGTCGTAGGTGTGTTCCAATCCTTAATAGCAGCTATTTTGGAAGGATCCACATGAATACCCTGCTCGTTAACAATATGACCCAAAAATTGAACTTCCTTAAGCCAAAATTCACACTTGGAGAATTTAGCAAAAAGTTGCTCCTTCTTCAGGAGTTCCAGTGTTAAACGAAGGTATTGTTCGTGCTCGGCTCGAGACTTCGAATAAATGAGAATATCATCAATGAATACAATGATGAACTTGTCTAAATAAGGTTTATAAACCATATTCATTAAGTCCATGAAAATAGTTGGGGCATTCGTCAAACCAAAAGGCATGAAAGTGAACTCGTAATGCCCATATCTCGTACGGAAAGCAGTTTTGGGAATATCTTCTTCGAGTACACGAAGCTGATGATACCCAGAACGCAGATCGATCTTAGAAAAATATGTAGCACCCTGTAGCTGATCAAAGAGATCATCTATTCGTGGTAGGGGATATCGATTCTTGATGGTAAGCTTGTTAAGCTCACGATAATCGATACACATTCGAAAAGACCCATCTCTCTTTTTCACAAACAGGACTGGAGCGCCCCAAGGTGAATAACTTGGTCGGATGAATCCTTTATCAGATAACTCTTGAAGCTGTTTAGATAATTCTTGCATATCAGACGGTGCAAGACGATAAGGTGCTTTCGCAATTGGGTTAGCATTGGGTACAAGATCAATATGGAACTCGACTTGACGAACTGGAGGCAAACCAGGCAGTTCATCAGGAAACACCTCTGGATAATCTCGAACAATCGGAATATCTTGAATACACTTGCTTTTTCCCTTCTCCTCGGTGACATGTGCTAGAAAGGCGACATATCCTTTTCGTAAATAACCTTGGGCTTTCGTACACGACATGAGTTTCAATCCACCGGATGGTTTCTCGCCACGAACCTCTAGGACTTCACCAGACGAAAGAGGAATATGAACAATCTTATCGAAACAAACCACCTCAGCATGATGTTTGGTTAACCAATATTTCCCTACGATAATGTCGAAACTCCCAAGTTGCATCGGTGTGAGGTCAATAGGAAAAAGATGGTTATCGAGGTTCAATTGACAGTCACGAATAACAGAATCGAGTACAAGAGGTTTACCAGTGGCAACTTCGACAGATAAGGGTTTCCTCAGTTTAGTTCTAGGTATTGCAAGTAAAGGCTCAAAAGATAATGATATAAAACTTCTATCGGCACCAGAATCAAAAAGAACAGAAGCAGGTTGATGGTTAACAAGAAACGTACCATTGACAACCTCGTTGTCAGCTCGAGCCTCGTTTGCATTCAAATTGTACGCTCGTCCACGAGCGGGATTCACATTTGCATTTGTGTTGACATTCGGATTTTCCAGTCTCGGACAATTGTTGTGTAAATGACCTATTTCTCCGCAATTGTAACACGAACTAGGTGGGAATCAAACAGCATTCCCCTGAGCTTGTGCTGGATTCTGCGCAGCTTGGTTTTGACCCAAACGAAAAATGTTGGCCAAGTGCCCAAGTTTACCACAAGTGGTACACTGTTTGCAAGCTTGTTGGGAAGCATGATGACCATTGCATCGAGCACAGTGAGGTGAAGTACCAGCGTACTGTTTCTTGGTAGCAGGTTGTGCTGGTGGGTTCTGAGGATTTTGTGCAGTGACAGCAAAGTTCTGGGAAGCCTTGCGCTTCCTCGACCTCTTAGAAGACTCACCCTTCTTCTTTCCTTACCTTTACTCTTATCTTTAACGGAATCGGCCGACTGCTTCTTGTCACCCTTGCGGGTCAGATTATCTTTTCTGACCTGAGACTCGGTTAGAGTAACGGCCAATTCAATCGCCTGACGCACAGTGGTAGGATTACTACCGGTGACAATATCTTGCACGGTATCGGGCAGACCATCGATATACCTCTCATTCGCTTTCTCCAATGGAGTAACCATAGTGGGATACAATATCTTGCTCAACTCTTCATAACGATCCGTATACGCACGGTGTTCTCCCCCATCTTGTTTCAGATCGTCAAATTCTCGTTCCAAAGCTCGAATCTCGTGACGGGGACAGAACTCTTTCATTATGAGAGCTCGAAGCTCTTCCCAGGTTTGTGTCATCGCCACATCGGCACCCCTATCACGCATCACACCGTTCCACCATGTAAGAGCACGCTTCTCGAAAACACTAGACGCAAATTCAACCTTACGCTCATTCGGACACTGAACATGTCTAAATGTACTTTCGAGACTCTCGAACCATTGCAGGAGGGCAGTTGCTCCTTGAGACCCAGAAAACTTTAGCGGTTTAGCTGAATTGAAATTCTTGAAACTACACTGAGCATTATTGTTGTTATTGTTGTTGTATAGTTGATGAATCTGAGTTATTAGGTTCGGAAGTACAGCAGCCATTTGTTGAGCGACAAGGGCTGCGACTTCGGCGTTGGTTTGAGGTTGTGCATCTCGTCGAGGAGGCATTTTCTAAAAGGAACAAGGAAACATGAGAAACGAGTGAGATCGATATTTGGATAAACAAAAGAGGTATTGAAAACATTGACAAAACACAAGTAAGGCGATCATTTGTTCATTACTTCCAACAAACAAACGACTCGCAGTGACTAATCAAAGTAAATGGGTCAATACAATGTATCGCGAAGACATGATTTAGCCTATAAGTGGACACTCACCCCAAGAGTTCCCAGGTAAGAGTGACTGGTCCGATTATATGGATTTGTACGAACACTCTAGTCTTAGACAGAAAACTCAGGATATAGGCATCCATTCTTCCAGATTGCACGTGTTCACATTATAAGACCCAAACCTTGACGAGATTTTGAAAATTCGGAAGGCACTAAGCCAAAAACAATCACCCGGAAAGGTGGGTGATTATTTCCAAAATCATTTTGGAAACTTTGAAGGTTCAAAACCTTATAATAAATCATCAAGGAATAGATGATTGGTTTTCAAAGCGGATTTGTTATTGTGTTCTCGTTGTGGTTATCACCTAAAGATAGGTGGTGGTATTGTTTTAAAAATCTAAACGCAAGAAAACTTGCGTTAGGGTCCAAGAAAAGTTATAGTCTAGGTCAAAGCATTACTAATAACCTAATTCCCTATAACCATTGGCTCTGATACCAACTCTTCTGTCACACCCCGACCGCGTTAAAACAACGAAACCGCGGCGGAAACGTCGGGGAGTGTCGTGGCAGAATTATTGTTTCACAACCATGGAGTCAAAAAGTTTCGTTTTATTGGTTCATTAGATAATTTACATTGTCTTAAGACAAAACAAACAAGTTAAACATAGTCTATCATTGTTATTAAATCACTAAGGCCTCGTCCAGTCCTAAGTGAGCATGCATCCTAGCAATCAACATCATTCAACAACACCTGAAACATATGTAAAAAAACAAAGGCAGCAAAGAAATGTTGGCGATCACATAGGTTTTATGAGAGTGTCGGATTCATGGCTCGTTTACATGTTGCAATACCTCATTAGACTACAAGAGTCAAAAGTTAAAAACCTTATTTTGAAAAGTGTATAGTATTGTAACATAATTAACCAACTCAAATCAAGTTGGTTATAGTTTATAAAAATCTCGTAGCCATGATTCTTAACCCAAAACATTTGTTTAAGTAAACCAAATTGTAAATCATCTCGTTAGTAAAACTCGTATGGTTTATATTATTTAGAAAACATCGTTTTGTGACATCGTTTTAAAATCGTTTGCCCAAGTGAACTAAATAATGCCACGGAATGTAATATGATAAAAACACTTATATATAAGAAGTACCAGCGGCGTATCTACCATGCTTTTATCATGTTACACCCGTCTCATTATCTAATCGCAACCCAAAACCAATCGTTTATTCAATTCGTTTAACTCGTTTAAATCGTTCCAAATCGTTTAAATCGTTCTCGTTTTAATTGTGAAAACTACTTTTGGTCGTCTCACTTATAACATTCAAACCTTCGCAACTCGTCCATCGTTCAACTCGTATTAACAAACCACCAAAGGGTAAGTTAACAATCACAGATTCAGTCGTTACCCACATAACCCCCACACATAACCATGGGTGCAGTCTGATAACGGGATTTGTCAGATCCTATGGTACCATATCCTAATACTGTTCAGTTCGGCCAAAACTAATGAATGTTATTCGTTATGTAATTATGTCCAACAAGTTTGTTCACATTATCGAAATCGTTATTAGTTTAATATAAACCATATTAATCGTTTTTGAAACCATCGTTAAAAATATCAAAATCATTTAACACATATGAGTCACCCCAAAACAATCGAAAACAGTAAAATAGGGGAACTAAGTACTCACATCGAGTTGCAAGTATCCTTGATCTAAAGAACTCAACAAGGCGCAAGTAAACCAAAGAAATCAAGTAGCACCTAGTAATCAGATCACTAGTTAATAAAACGACACCTAAATCGGAGGATCGGGTAGAATGAGGTCTTGTAAACCAAATGAGTATTGGAACTCATGTGACATGGTTTAACAAAGCCTACATCCTAGATCGGAACCTATCATAAGTGCTTTCGACCCGTTACGACCCGTTAAGGTAGCTTATGCTACGTTAACGCGTCGTTCGCGCAAATGCGCGTTCGAGACGCCTAACTAGTCCTATGACAAGTATTATATGCCTAAACATGTTTAAATATGTTGGATAATCAGTTAAATGACAAAAGTTTAAGTTACATATGCTTAGAATCCAATTATGCATGAAAAGGGCATTTTGGTCATTTACCTAAGGCATATAAACTACCTATCATACAACTAATTAAACTAAGTGACCATAAGGTATAACCTCGGAAGGTTATTCCCTATACAACTATGGTCACATATATGATTGGTTGGATCCTAATGATCGACTAAACGGGTCGGGTTCGAAAGTCTAAGCGTTTGTTTAGACCGCTTGAGTTACGACCCTATACAAGTACTAGACTAAAAGTGACGAGTTAAACATGTTGAAACATGTTTAACTAAGTTAGAAAACAGGTTTCGATATCAATACAAAGGTTTTTGATACCCAAGAATAGTTTGGTTGCAAAAAACGCATTTTGACCGAAACTATGACTCGTCACTACGCCTAATCAACGTGGTAATTAGTAGGTATAGTCACAAGGAACTATAACCATCGTGATTACGTTCACATTGCAAAATTCGAACGAACTTTGTGTTGACCAATTCTTGGTCAATGCATAAAGTCAAACACTGTTTGACTTTCACGCTTGAAATACATAAACGAGCATGAAAGAAACTTACAAAAGGTCCAAGCAAGGAAGTTTTGATTCAAAGTTACTCAGGTATGAAGTATAGACTCCAACTTAGAGCAGATTGAATCAAATTGTGAGTTGCAAGAAAGAAAGGTGGTGGGTATTTATAGAATTCCAAGAACCGTTAGGATCGTTTCTCGTAATCCGGGCTTCAATCTTGGCCCTCCATGTGTTACCCATAGTTTTATATACCATGGGACATCAAAATCCATCAAATGGTATTGCAAAACAATGAACAAAACCATCAAAAACAGTTGGAAAGACCAGGTTCAATGTTTCTGTACTGAGAAGCTGTCGCGGGCCGCGTAGGAATTGGGCAATGCTTACGCGCCCCTCCTAGCAACTTTCGCAGATTTACAAGTTTAGTCCCTGCGGCCTAAAACTTGGTTTTCGATGCATTTTTGACACGTTTAAGGCGTTAACCCCATTTCAAGGCTCTAAAATGAAGTTAAAGTATAAGGAACTTAAAATATGCTCAAAAACATCTCGGATGTCGGTTCGTTTGGTCGTACAGTTGCGTTATTCGGTTAATTACGACGAAAACTCGAACGGACGCGAAAACGATCCAAATTAAGCGACGAATAGCATTTTTGCATTCCAATCATTAAAATAAGATATTTTAATGATTACAAAAATTTTTGGATGTACGGATATATTCAGAACGTAAGATATGCGCGAAAATGCAAACTTATGCACTTTTTGACGCTTTTAGTCCCTGTTTGATAAAAAGGTTTATTTTTGCGCACCAAACACCTCAAAGCCTATTTCTAAGCTATGTAAAGGATATTTAGGGCATGATTAACTTATGATAAAGTTCCGGAATGTTCGTTACAGAACGAATCGGTATACTTTCGCAGTTTCGACACAAATAGTCCCTGCGATCGAATAGACTTGTTTTCGAAATACCAAACCATCCAAAACTTATTTCTAAGTTATTTAAAGGTTATTTAAGGTATGTTAAGCCTATGTCACTATTTCGAAGTGTTTATCACGTTAAACTGACCGCGTTTACGCACCAGTTTGCGTATAACTTTCCAGAAAGCGATTTAAAGCTTGAAACCGAACTCGAATCAAAACGTAAAATCATCAAACATAAATACACACATAATAACACCAAAACACATCGTTTTATTGATAATTGATATTGTTTTACATCGTACATTGTTTACAGAGCACAGTTGTCACAGTTCGGGAGTCAAACACGATCCTACAACGCGTTCACAAGTGGTATTAGAGCGGGAGATCGATTGCATGGATCAAATTTACAGGATTACACGAGATTTCATCAGATTTAGAGTCGATTGTTCATTAGATTCATCATTCTTCTACATCTTTTCTTTTTCACATTTTTTGATAAAAAAAATTCAAAAATTAACGAGGTTTTCATGGTTAAAAATCGCTAAATTTTTTATATAATATGCGTCAAACATGATTTCATAATCCTACAAAAAATTAGTTTTTTAATTCAAAGTTTTGAAAGGATAATTTGATGATTAAAGGTCCGAAAATGTTGAGTTTAGCTGTTGTTGGTTGTTCATCCGGATGGGTTAAGGAGCCATCCGCTCGGATGGAGTATTAAGTTTCATCCGGACCAAAAAGTTGTGTATTACATCCATCCGAACAACTTAAACCTCCATCCTCTCGGATGGTATAAGCTGATAGTCCATCCGTTCAAAATTATTATCCATCCGGACCAGTTATGAATTCATCGAACAGCATATTGTGTTAATCCATTATAGAAATTGAGCGGCCCAATAACTTTTCAGATGGTGCGGTCCAATAACTATTTTTTTTTGAACGGCCAACATAGAACTTTTATTAATATCTAGCCAGCGGCTAGCACCAAAACATACATACACCAAAAAACTCGAAGGACTACATCCAATTATACACCAAATTTAAAGGACTAAAAAACATCAAAACTCTTCCATTGTTCCCAGGTAACCGCCGACGCCTTTGCTCGATTCTTGATCCATAAAAAGCTCTTCGCCTTAATTTCTTCCAAGATTTTTGTTATCGACTTCGATGTCCCAGAGAAGATAAGCTCGTTTCGCAAACTCCATAAGCACCAAATTGTGACTAAGCACACCGCATGAAATGCCTTTTTCTTTTTCAGCGACCCATGGAACCGTTTGTGATCTTCGAGTATGTCTTTAAAACTAAAAGCCAGGAAATAAGGGGCCTTGCACCATTGATAAACTAGCTGCCAAACTGTTTGAGCCAACTCACAGGTAACGAAAAGGTGTTCACTGGTTTCTGGACACTCCCCGCAAACAGCGCATGCCAAGTTTTGGACCGGAACGCCCCTCCTTGACAGAGCTAACCTGGTTGGGAGACGATCTTTCTGGGCACGCCATGCGACTAAACCGACTTTTTTAGGAATCCAACTATTCCATAACATTACATAATCAGGTGGACTACAAGTTAACTCAACTAAAACCTTTTTAATACTTGCTACGTTGAATTGCCCCGAATCTTCCAGTTTCCACACCCAAGTGTCTCTACCGGTAGAAACGACGACATGTTGCAGCAGATTCGTAAGTTGCTGAACCGCTAGAACTTCATCAGCGTTCTCCGGTTGACGCCGCCAATCCCAAGTCCATGTCGAGCCAGGGTTATCCGCACCTATTCTTTCAGCCACCGAGCACCACCTATTTTTTTCCAGCTGAAACAAGACCGGAAATAACACACTAAGGGGTTCCAACGTCACCCACGGGTCTACCCAAAACGCTATTTCAGTTCCAGACCCCAGTACCCCTGAAATATTTTTCATTACCTCTACCCCCAGGTTAGATAGAATCGCCGAGCTCCCACAAATATGCTTCCAAGGGCCTGCAATTGCTACTTTACATGGAATCGAATTCCATGTTCTTGAATTCGAGTGAATTGTCCAAACCAATTTACGCCACAGACATTCCTTCTCAGTCTTGAACCTCCACCACCACTTCGCAAGAATAGCGAGGTTTATGTCCCGTAATGAACCGAAGCCTAAACCCCCATACTTGATTGGTACAACAGCATTATCCCATGCCAACCAAGCCATTTTTGACACTTCTTCCGACCCACCCCAAAAGAAGACCCGCCGAAGTCTCTCGAGCTGGTTTATAACAATAGCCGGGGCTTTATATAATGAAAAGAAGTATGTTGGTAAGGACGTCAAAACTGATTTTAAGAGCGTAATTCTTCCCCCATAAGAAAGCTTCTTTGCTTTCCAAATAGATAATCTACTTCTGAAAAGGTCGATAATGGGTTTCCAATTACGGGCGAGATTCATGTTGGCTCCTACGTACAAACCGAGGTATTTAAATGGAAAACACCCAGCTCTGCAGTTTAATGTATTTGCCAGGCTATTCACTTCCATGTCCTCCACTCCCACCCCAAACAAACTACATCTAGAAAGATTTACTTTTAGCCCGGACGAGAGGTAAAAACACCTAAGTATTCTGCGAATATTAAGTGCGTTTGACAATTAACTTTGGTCAGATATTGTGTGAATTGATACTGTTAAAAAAGTTAGTGAGATAATGGTCCAATAAGAATAATACACAATTAAAGAAAAGTGAATAAAGCATTTAAGTCGGTTGTCGGCCCAAGAAAAAGATACTCATTCAGATAAGTGGGTTTGTTGTTGTTGGTCAAATAAAAAAACAAAAGTGAAAAGTTATTGCGGCCCAATAAGGTTTTGATAGTATTCAATTTGTATCTCTTTTTCACATGACCTATGTCGGATTAAATAAGACTTTTGGTCCATCAGAAGTTAGTGATTTCAATGTTCAATAAAATCAATTGACATATAAGTGGTAGTGGCGGTTCACTAATAAAAAGGTAAATCAAATTTAATTGTCAGAGTCATGTGATAATATAAAAGCTCAGCCGACAAAATATTTTGATTCTATCAATATTAAAAGACTCAGACGCATGATTCAATATATCTGACATACATTTAATGAAAAATCTTGTCGATGATATTCTAGTGTTGACAGAGTTGTTGAGTGGAATATAAGGTCCAATCAGGTTGTTATATTTGATTTTAGTCCATCCGTATTGCAAGTTTTGTTTAAAAAGGAACCCATCTGCTCGATTGGGTATATCTTGTTCATCCGTAAAGAAGTTAATAGCCCATTCAGACCAGTTTCAAAAGTCCATTCGCTGGTATAATTGGTTAGAGGCCCATCCAAAGGTAGTGATTAGTCCATCCGAAAGAATAAGTAAAGGGTTCATCCGCTCATTGAACATATAGCCCATCCGTTGAGTTTGTTTTTTTTTTTTTTGGGTAAAGGGTTACCCCGGTGAATTTTATAAAAATTAAAAAATACGAGTGAGCCAGAGCGACACACTAGGGCCAATCTTGGCATACCAAGACAAGCAAAAACAAACCAAAAACAAAACAACCCGAAACAACCAAACTACAAACCAACAAACGAAACACTACCAAAGCCGAAACAAAGGCTACAAAACTAGACCTACGACTACCCCTCTAGCCCGGATCAACAATCATAGTCTTTACTTGGGTCTTCCACCTCTCTAACATCAAAGGATTCTTCGCATGCCTCCCTTTTCTAAGAGTCATCAGCTTAAGCCGCACCATATGTAAAACAATATTGGCAATCAACTGAGCATTTCGATGAGTAGAAGTAAATAGTCGATTATTCCTCTCTTGCCAAATGTAATAAGTAGAAGCCGCCACTACCAGTTTACTAACAATGTTTTCAGCCGTTTTAGATCTCCTCCGGTGAGCAAACCAATCCATGATAGCGTCCCAACTGGCATCTACTGTATCCATATAAGCCATTCCTTTTACCTGGTTCCAAACTTGCACCGCAAATGAACATTGGAAGAACAAATGATCACGAGAATCTTTACCATGATGGCAAAGAGGACAACACATAAGATTGAGATTAGTTGCACTGCCTGCGTCCCATACTCCCATACGATCCTGGGGTTTTAGCTTGTTTTTAATGACCAGCCACAAGTGGAATGAGTGTCTTGGGATGCATTGGCTAAACCACACCAGTTCCACCCAATCCACCTCATCACCTCGCCCTCGAATGTTTTCCCAAACTTCACTAGAGCTGAAAAACTTTTGACTACCATGCCTATCCTTCCAAACCAGTTTGTCTTCGGCATTCTGATCCAGAATTGGAGGAATTAAATTAATCAGCACTGGGAAGAGATCGAACCAAGCTATCGGCCATTTCCAAATATTTTGATGATCCACCAGATCTGAAACAGTGGATTGCATGCTAAAATCCGTTGAGTTTGTTAACAATTGTCCATCCAAATATAATTGAAAAGTACATCCGCTCGGTTGAAGAACCAAGGCCCACATCTGCTGAATCAAAATCTCATCCGAATCAGTTTTGCATATAACATCCATCCGCTCATGGGTTCATCCGGATGATTATTGGGTTTATTAACATTCTTATTAGGCCATCCGCTCGTATCAAGATATAGTCCATTCGCTTCATAAAGTTCATTCGAGAGATTATTCATTTGTCAAAATCAAGTATTAATAAGGGTCATTTTTGTGTTAAAAAAAAACTTTGCTTAAATGTTTGATTTGTTTGTTTCGAGGTAAAAAATCAAAGTGATACACAAAGGAGAAAAACGAGGAATCAAACATCATGGTTGTGGTGAAAGAAAGAACGAAAGAAGAGATTCTAAAAGAGAAAACATACAGAGTAAGATGTATTGTTGGTTACAGAATTGAAGAAATGGAGAAAGAGTACGAAGAAGATAGGAATTATCGAAGATGGGACAAGAAGCGAGAGTGTTATATCAACAGCAAAGGAGAACCTCTTATTCATCCAAGCAAAGTGGTGTATAACGATGTTCTTGCAGTAATCCCTCTATCCGGCGAATACTATTCAAATGTTGTGAAAGATAAAGATTATATGAAAAAGTTGGATAAAATCATCAGAGATGTCATGACAGCAAGTCTAAGACAGAGAGATGAAGAGAGGATGAAGAAGAATGTTGATGATCTGGTGGATGAATTGAAGAAGGTTGCCAAGGAAGAGAAAGTGGAAGGTGAAAAAGAAGAAAAAGCAGTTGGTGAAAAAGTTGTTACTGAAAAATAGCAGAATGAAGAAGCTGATGTGAAGTTGAAAAGATCGGTTGAAGAAAGTGATGCTGGTGAAGCTATTGCAGAGGAACAACAGGAGAAAGAAGTTGACCAGAATCAGACGGCAGAAAAAGCCGAGGTGCCAACCGCTGAGGTAAAAACTTCAACTGAATCTTCTGAAGTTTTAAATAAAAATGTTGAACAGTGCAAGAAATGCAAGGAAACGTGCAGTGCTTGTACTGAAAAAGATGAAAAGTTCAGAACAAGTGACATTGAATTTACTAAAATTGAAAAAGCTTTCAAAGATAAATGTAAAGAGATGTTAGAAAATGAAAAGGTTTTGAAAGATAATGATGAAAAGCTGACACAAAAATGCAAGATTTTAGAAAAAGAAAATGAAAGTTTGAAGAAAAGTGTTCAGCAGTGATAGAAGAGTGTTTACAAAAAGAAAATGTTTTTCAAGAAATGAAAAAAGAATATGATTCAATAAAACTTGCATATCATATTACAAAAGAATCATATGAAGACGTGAAGAGTCAAATGAAACTTGTTCAATCGAGATTGAAACATTGTTCTGAAACATCTGATACGTTTAAGCGACAGTATGAAATAAAACAATAAGTTGTAAATTCTTATATTGAAGATGTTGCTAAGCTGAAACGTAAAATAGTTGATTCAGAACAAGATAATAACAAGTTGCATAGTTATTACTGTGACAACTGGCACTTTTCCATGCATTCCGTACAATAATTAAACAGTAATTTGTGCTTTAATGACTGTGCATGATTTAGTTTACAAGACGAATGAATTTCTGATTACTGTTATATACATACAATGGCATTTCATGTTGCAAGACTTTTATCATTACTACATGCAACACAATATAGTTCTATTAATGCACAGAACAAAGTTAGCACAGTTATCAGACAAACTAGAAGTACTGACGGGAGTTCAGTACTTAGACAGACGTGATATTAAGACACAGAATGAGCCCCATAACCAAGTGTTACACTTGGATAGTGTGTAGGAAAGTAGGGATTACAAAACTGCCTTCCTAGTGATGACATAGGTACCGGAAAGTGCCAGAAACACACTAAAACTGGAGAATTCTGCAGAAAATAAATAAATTTAGCAAAAATTCAGCTTTTAACATCTAAATATAATGCAGAAATGTGATTTAATGGTCCATGGTCCAGAATACTTTCCTAAGTGTCGTGAATCAAAACTGTCACAAAACACAACATAAAGCACACTAAACTGTGCAATTTAGCACTTTAACGAACAGTAACGAAACGAACAACCGGACACTACCCGAAATACCAAATTTTAGCACTTTAACGAACAGTAACATCTAAATATAGAAGCATTGTTTTAGTGTTACGAAGCTAGTTATGGTCACCGAACATCATATTACATCTCATAAACATTAAATACATAAAATACCTAACTAGAACCATTGAATCCTAACTAAATCATGTAACTTACCATTAAAATGTTACACTTTACCCCCCCCCCCCCCATGTTGGACGGTTAAGGGACATGGGTCCCACACAAGATTTCTTCGTTATAGTTTATTAGATATATTGGAGAATATACCAACAAATATACCATGGAAGATTATGAGAATTTTATAAAACCATAGAATATTATCACATCTTCATTCACCATCATCCAACTTTCACTATCTCATTCCTCTCCTTCCCTTGCTCACGGCTCACACAACCCACACACACCTCTCCATTTTCAACCCATTCAATGCATTCCAAGGTGATTCTAAGGTGTCTCGGGCCTATCTAAGAAGGTTGCAAGCATTGGAATTGGAAGGACCTCTTGCAAGTGCTTTTAACCACCTCATCTTCATCTTTTGATCATCCCTAGCCTTGAGCTAGTAGTAAGATCATCTACACTCTATTTTACATCTTATTAAGTTGGTTAAAAGATGATACAAGTTGGCAATCATGAAGAACACTATGAATCAAGAACATGAAACTTGAACATAAGCTTAAAAATCATAAGAAATCATGTTGTTAAGTGTTATTATGCTTGTTGATTGTCAATTGTTTATGTTAATGATGTTAAACATCATATGATCTTGCTAGATAGTGATTAAAGACATAATCTAGCAAGATGAGAGGATAATTATGTTAAAGATCAAGAGATCATCCTTATGTTACAACATGAACTTGAAAGATTTAATGTTTTCTTGAAGTATGATGATCAAAGTGTGAAAGGAGACTTGTAAACATATGATTTCAAGAATGATTTTTCAAGAAACCAAGTTAAAAGTACAAGATTTATATAAACTTGGTTCTTAAAGAGATTAACCACATTATTAGTGGTTAATCAAGTGTAGTAATATATATTTAACAAGAAAAACTCAAGAAGAAATATTTTTGGAAAATTTATTCACAAGTTGTAAACATCCAACTTCTTCAATAATGATGTTTTTAAATAAATAACCACACTTTAAAGGGTGACTAAGCCTACTAAACACACTAGTAAGTTACTACAAATTTTTATAAATATTCAAGTTCATGAAGTAGTGATTAATGCTTGATTTTGGCAAATAGTTAAGTATTGGTTGAATTGTCGTTGATTGTGATGATCTATAAAAGAAAATGATATGCTTTGAAAGCATGGAAACCTCCATTTTTAAGGGGTAACTATGGCAAAAATTTTCTAAAAATTAAACACTTGAAAAAATATTTTTAAACAAATATTTACAAGTATATTTTAAACCATGAATTTTCATATAAAGTTTGCCATAATTTTTGTTACAAAAATTACAAAATATTGGAGGTTGGTTTTTGATAATTAAAGTGACTAAATATGTATTTAGGAGAATATATATTTAGACGTCACCATGTGTGTGATTATTTGTATATTATGTGTATTAATTATATTATTTTAGGGCTTGAAATAATATAACTCACCAAAATACCAAGAAATAGAATACCAAATATTACCAAAAATTCCAAGAAATAAATATACAAATTATACCCAAAATATTGGAGAAACCGAACAAGGAATATAACTTACAATAAATATTCTGGAATTAGATTCGTAAGTATATTTTGGTAAACGGTATTTTGGAAACCAAGAGAACAAAAATATGATTTTCATAAGTATTATAAAATAAATCATATTTTTGACAAGAAGAAAATATATTATTTTTGGGTAAGAACAATATATATATGTTTTCTTGGAATTATTAGAAGATATATTATTTTTGGGAGAAAATATATATTTTCTTAAATAAACAAAGAATACCTTATTTTTGGGTGAAAAATAGATTTATATATATTTTCTAAGTTAAACTTGAAAATGTATTATTTTCATGGTTTAAATGAAAATACAATTATTTTGGCCAACGGAAAAATTATAAATAATTTCTCTATGTAAGATTTCCTAAAATATATATTTTGAGAATATATATTGGTGAATTTTATTAGAAGTATTATTCCGGAAAAATTAAATCAAAAATTAAGTATAAGAATACTTAATAAACACAATAAAATACGTATTCTTGTACGTACAAATACACACCGGAATACGCCACCAATACTTGGCAAAATACACAAGTTTAAGAATACGAGTATGAATACACCCATCCTTGGGGAAAGTTATACATGTACAAATACAATATGTGGCAAGTTAAAATATATTATTTTAGCTAACATTCCAAAATTTAATAAATATAATTGAAGTTAAAATATTTATTATTTTAACAAATAATTATATACTTTGGAATATTATAATATACATCAATGATGTAACTCAGAATACACCAAGATTTCCAAAACAAGTCTTAATAAACAACTAAGACAAAGAGTCATTACACGTCCTAAGCGTCTAATAAAACATGGCACATGTGTGGGTAGTTGTACGACTCATAGAAGGACCTTGAGCATACGAGATAGCAGGACGCAAACTTGTGAGTTCATGTCCCCCTTTTCTCTTAACTGTTTTTGGTTTTATAACTCTCGGGGGTGGAATACATGTTACGAATGTTTAAATGGTATGATTTGGCTATGAAATGAACTATTAGATCATGTGAGCATAGATTGAAATTGAAATGCTGATAACTCTCATAAGAAATATGGACAAAGGTTAGATCTAACGGGTACGGCTGAGCCCCACTCATGGTCCTTATGTGACCACTTTGAGTGCTTTGGTGTCCCAGTCGAGGTGATTCAAAAACGGTCAAGGGTGATTTGACACAGTCAAGGTGATTTGATACGGTCAAGGGAATTTGACACAGTCAAGGTGAATTTGACACAGTCGAGGGGAATTCGACGCAGTCGAGGGGATTCGACGAGGGTATAAGCCTACTCATATTGAGTGCTCCCAATGTCTTCACATACATTAATGTCCTTGCAAAACATTAATTTGATCTGCTCATAAACGCTTTTCATACCTGTTTTCAAAGGAGTCTCTCAAATGTTTACAAGCTTATCAGTACTCATACAAAACGCATGAACTCGCTCAATTTTTGTTGATGTTTTTTTTCAAAATTACATGTATTTCAGGTAATAAGTTGGATCTTGGGGGCAGGTGTTGTTTCTAGAAGTAAATTCCAAGTTAGATGTCATCCACTTTTGTTAGTTTGTAACTTAGTCAAAGATTGTGTCGTTTGAAACTTAAATGGCTGGTGTTTGTAATATTTTAAACTTAATGAATGGATGAACATCGTTTTGATCATATAGTTGTTTATTATTATTGAATGCAATGATATTGAACAAGTCACACATCATACGCTTCCGCAAAAGTCAGGGTGTGACAATCACGCTTCATCATATGTTCTTGAATGTATTTTCAATTTAAAACCGCATGATATAGATTCTGAACAAAACAAGAAAGGAATTGGCTCAGAGTATCATCAGGTTCCACCACCGTTTGAGGAAAAATTCACATTCAATGATGACGAGAAGGTGAAAATGAGTATCATCAGGTAACCTATTGCAAATCTGATGATTCTAGTGATTCAGAGGTGGTAGGTAAGGTCTTTGGAAGTGTTTTACAAGATGATTCTACCAAAACAGATAAGTCTGAGTCACAAGATGAAAATGAGGAAAGTTTTCATGAAGGTTATCTGAAAAATTCAAATCTAAGAAAAATGCGAATGATGATTCAAAAGGAGTGGCTTATACCATGATTGGACCGGACAAATTGTTCTCAGATATTGAATTCCCGATTCAAAGTGTGATTTCAAAAAAGATTGATAAAGTTTTCAAATTAGTAGAAATTGAAAAATCTGAAATTTGAAAATTTGCTAGAACGGGCAAGAAAACGTTTTGTAACAAACCTAGTTACAAAAAGAAAAACATGAAGGCTGGGTTGGGTTATAAGAAGAAACAAAATCAAAATAAAAAGTTTGAAAAACAAAATTATCAAAAGAAATGAATTTTGTTAATGGGAAAAGTTCAGAAGAAGAGAAAGAACTCCAATTTAGACGACAGTCTAATGAAGAGTTCTATGCTCAAAAGAAACAGCAACAACAGGCTAAAGATGTTTCAAAGAAAACATGCTTTAAATGTAATAAAATTGGACATGCTGGTCGTAAGTGTCCAAACCCATAGCCTGTTGATGTTGGGAAACAGAGATCTGAAGATGTGAAACAAAGGTCAACCAGGTTTGATTCAAAACAAACTTGGAGGTACAACACAAAACAAGTTTGTTTCAAATCAAACATGGAAATCAAACTCAATTAGGTTTGATTCAAGACAAACCTAGAATTCTCACACACCTAGATACAGAACAACACAAAGTTGGCGAACATCGGTTGATATGACCAAACCGCATCAGTTTTGGAAAACCAAAGCTAATTTGCCAAAACAAAATGTTCAAAATGATTCACATTTTTACAAAAGAACGGTTTCAACAGGACAAACCTGGGTGGTTAAGAAACAATCTATTTCTGAACAGAAAACTGACTCAACCAAAACGGTTGAAATTAAAGATGAAAAGTTGTTTGTACCAAATGATAAAAAATTTCCGAAATTAAATGAAGCATATTGTGTTGAAATGCCTAAGTTCAAACAGACCTGGGCCGAATTGTTCAAGTAATTGAGTAGTGTGAATGTGCAGGTGCTCAAGAAAACAGATGATTGTCAAGATGAATATGAGAGCAGCCTGGCACAATTGGAGGCTGCTAATTCTTGCGTTTAGAATTAGGGAGTTTGGTTCTTTCTGTACATAAATAAACCATATTTCAAAAATCCTAGAAATTTAAAAACCAAAAATATGTTTCGTATTCTGTCAAAAATTGAAAAATAAAAAAATATATGTTTGTTTTAAATTTTGTCAAAAATAAAAAAATTACAAAAAGATGTTTTAATTGAATATGCCGAAACCCTCACGGCTGAACAAACAAGATTAATTTCACAAGATTGAAAAAAGGTTTTCAAACTGTCAAATATCAATGTGTTGTAAATCATGGGGGTATTTACTGGTTCACATGTTATATTTTCTGTAAAACAGAGCATGAGACTATAACATTTGTGATCTGTAAATGATGTACGATGTAAAACAATATCAATTAACAATGAAACGTTGTATATTGGTGTCAATATTTGTGTAATTGTGTTTGACAATTTTACATTTTGATTCTATTTTGATTCCAAGCTTTAAATCGCTTTCTGGAAAGTTATACGCAAACTGATGCATAAACGTAATCAGTTTAACGTGAAAAATACTCCAGAACAGTGATATAGGCTTAACATACCTTAAATAACCTTTACATAACTTAGAAATAAGTTTTGGAGGGTTTGGTGTGTCGAAAACAAGTTTATTCGATCGCATGGACTATTTGTGACAAACTGCGAAAGTATGCCGATTTGTATAATAACAAATATTCCAGAATATGATCATAAGCTAAACATACCATAAATATCCTTTACATAGCTTAGAAATAGGCTTTGAGGGGTTCGGTATGCGAAAAAGTGCTTATTTGATCAATAGGGACTAAAAGCGTCAAAAAGTGCATAAGTTTGCATTTACGCGCATATCTTACGTTCTGAATATATCCGGACATCCAAAAATTTTGGTAATCATTAAAATATTTTATTTTAGTGATTGAAATGCAAAAATACCATTCGTCGCGCAATTTAGATTCTTTTCGCGTCCGTTCGAGTTTTCGTCGCAATTAACCGAATAACGCAACCGTACGACCAAACGAACCGACATCCGAGATGTTTTCAAGCATATTTCATGTTCCCTGTGTTTTAACTTCATTGTAGAGCCTTGAAATGGGGTTAACGGGGCTTAAATGCATCAAAATCAAAGTTTATGGCTTGCAGGGACTAAAATGGACAATTTCTGAAATTTCTTAGGCGGACGCGAAAGATCATGTGTGGGTCTACGCGGGGCGCGACTGACCTGCAGATCAGAAACATTGAATCTGGTATCAGCAGCTGATTTCAGTAATTTTTACCATGGTTTTTGCATACAATGGACTTGTTTGTGAGCTCCCCTTGAATTCTAATCTATGGGCCACATGTGTATGGCCAAGATCATGCTTTGATTCTTGCAAAAACACATGTAATCATCCTAGAAACACAAGACTTCCTATAAATAGCTTGGATTTTTGCCATTGTTCCTTGTACCTTGGTCTGATTTACTCTAAGTTGAAGCTCTCACATTGTTGAAGGCTTCATACCTGAGTATTTTTAGATCAATTCTTCCTAGCTTGGACCTTTTGTAAGCTTCTTTCATGCTTGTTTATGCTTTTCAAGCATGAAAGTCAAACAGTGTTTGACTTTAAGGCTTTGACCATGAATTGGTCAAGTCAAAGTTCAATCGAACTTTGCAACGTGAGCGTAATCACGATGGTTATAGTCCCTTGTGACTATACCTACTGATTACCACGTCGATTAGTCGAAGTGACGAGTCAAAGTTTTGGTCAAAATGCCGATTATGCGCATTTTGCAACGAAACTATTTTCGGGTATCAAAACACTTTGATTTGATATCAAACTTGTTTTCTAACTTAGTTAAACATGTTTTAACATGTTTAACTCGTCACTTTTAGTCTAATGCTTGTTTAGGGTCGTAAGTCAAGGGGTCTAAACCACCGCTTAGACTTTCGAACTCGACCCGTTTGCTCGATCGGTAGGATCCGACCAAACATATTTTGTGACCATAGTCGTATAGGGAATAACCTCCCGAGGTTATACCTTATGGTCACTTAGTTTAATTAGTTGTATGATGGGTAGTTTATATGCCTTAGGAAAATGACCAAAATGCCCTTTTCATGCATAATTTGAATTTAAGCATATGTAACCTAACTTTTGTCACTTAAGCTGATTATGCAACATATTTAAACATGTTAGGGCATATAATACTTGTCATATGACTAGTTAGGCGTCTCGAACGCACATTCGCGCGGACGACACGTTAAAGTAGCATAAGCTACCTGAATGGGTCGTAACGGGTCGTAAGCACTTAGAATAGGTTCCGATTTAGAATGTAGGCTTTGTTAAACCATATCACATGAGTTCCAATACTCATTTGGTTTACGAGACCTCATTCTACCCGATCCTCCGATTTAGGTGTCGATTTATTAACTTAACGATCAGATTACTAGGTGCCACTTGATTTCCTTGGTTTGCCCGAGCTTTGTTAAGTTCATTTAATCGAGGATATCTTGCAATCTTAAGTGAGTACATAGTTCCCCTATTTTACTGTTTTCAATTGTTTTGGGGTGATTCATATGTGTTAAACGATTTCGAGGATTTCAAAAACGAATACTATGGTTTATATTAAACACAACGATTTCGATAATGTGAACAACTCGTTTGGGACATATTTACATAACGAATGACATTCATTAACAATGATCAAGCCGACCAGTATTATGTTATGGTACCATAGGATCTGAAAAATCCCGTTATCGGACTGCCGCCATGGTTATGTATGGGGGTTATGTGGGTAACGACTGAACCTGATAATTGTTAACTTACCCTTTGGTGGTTTGTTAATACGAGTTGAATGATGGACGAGTTACGAAGGTTTGAATGTATTCACGAGACGACCAAAAGTTAGTTTTCACAATTAAAACGAGAAATATTTTGAACGATTGAAACAATTGAACGATTCGAAATATTTGAACGATTTAAACAATTTAAACGAATTGAACGAACGATTGGTTTTTGGTTTGTGATTAGATAACGGGACGGGTATAATATGATAAAAGCATGGTAGATACACCGCTGGTACTTCTTATATATAAGTTCTTTCATCATATTATATCTCGTGGCGTTATTTAGTTCACTTGGGCGAACGATTTTAAACGATGACACGCAACGATGTTTACTAAATGATATAAACCATACGAGTTTTATTACAAGAACGATTCACAATTTGGTTTACTTAAACAAATGTTTTGGGTTAAGATTCATGGCAACGAGATTTTATAAACTATAACCAACTTATTTTGAGCTGGTTATTCATATTGCAATACTAAACTCTTTTCAAAACAAGGTTTTCAATTATCGACTCTTGTAGTCAAACGAGGTATTGCAACATGTATACGAGCCATGAATCTGACACACTCACAAAATCTATGTGCTCGCCGGCATTTCTTTGCTGACTTTATTTTTACATATATTTCAGGTGGTGTTGTTTGATGCTGTTGATTGCTACTAGGATGCATGCTCACTTAGGGTCGGATGATGCCTTAGTGATTTAATAATAATGATAGACGATGTGGTTGTGTTTTAACTTTAATTTCAAGACAATGTTTAATGTTTAATAACTAAATAAAACGAAACTTTTGAATCCATGGTTGTGAAACAATAATTCTGTCGCTCCACTCCCCGACGTTTCTGCCGCGGTCTGTTGTTTTACGCGGTCGGGGTGTGACAGAGACGCAGAAAATGGATGGCGAGACAAAGCGATCTACATTGGTTTGTCATATTTTTTTAAATGTTTTGAATTTTAGGAGGAGTAAGAATTTCAAAAAAATAAAAAAACATTAGAAAATTTGCAAAAGCCAAAAACAATAGAAAATTCAAAAAGTGTTTTTGTGTAAAAAGAGGAAATGATAGTCATCAGTTGACAATCACAATATGCTAAAGAAATGGAAAGTTAAAATGTGATAAACGGTTTCACTGATGATATGCCAGTAGGTTTTTACACATTTAGTAGATTGTTTTCGAGATATAAACCTAAATATCAATATCTTACTTATCTCGTGGGGAACATCTATCGGATATATGGTAACCCCCGAAATCTTGTTTGAGAGATTGCCAGATTATGAGATACTAGGTCTTTATACTGTTTGATATCTGGGGTATTATACCTGGTCTTCTGATATTGCGGAAGCAATGGCCTAGACTTTGTATAATACTTTACACGCTTAAAGCTTACCCTCTGCATAAAAATTGAAAAATATCCAAAGATATGAATCAAGTGCAGTTGTAAAGAAGATCCCCAAGGGGGACACACCTAAAGTCGAGCCTTCATCTCTTTGACTGAACGATAGTTCATAACTGAGCTCTCAAGGTCTCGCACTAACCCAGAGTACAAATATCAGTATGGTATATTTACCTGTAAGACTGAATCTAGGGAATCTTGATACGGGAGTATTTTCTGAGGTGGGACACGCGAATAAGTTTAAGTCCTTAAAACACTAATCTCGTATCTCATATCAGTTGAACTTTGTGTGAAAATTTAAGTGGATCAGTATACTGATAATCTAAGTGAATCGTTTAGAACTTAAAGTGTATATAGCTCAACGGTGCTAGTGATTTGTCATAAACTGATATGATCCTCTGACGGGAACTCAAACAAAAATATTGTCTGTAAATATTTGTTTACTACTTTATGTTTCAGAAAAATACAAAAAGATTTTGTTCCAACTTTAGTTTCGACAACCGATGTCTGAGAGTTGAGTTTCAAAATCTAATTATGCTGAACGTGTTTCTGAAAATAAACAAGTTCATTAATTTGAAACTTGAAGTTTTAAATTGAAAATTTTCAAAAACAGTTTGTGAAATCTCCAAGGTCATTAATTTGGACTTGGAAGATTATTTCTAAGGTTTTGGATTCTTAAAATTGTCAAATTCATAAAGTCATTTGATAGGGGGAGAGAGCCAAGTTATTCATGGAAATTAAATATTGTTATATTTGTGATTAGAGTCAGGTTCACAAGTTTGAATCTTAAATTGTTATATTTCTTATAAAAGTTTGAGATGTTGCAGATGTTAAGCCAAATTACGATCCCGATAGCTAAAGCTAAGGGGGGAGTCTGAAGACGAGCTCATCACAAGGGGGAGCTTGTAACTGAAGAACCAGGCGTCGATCCTAAAGCACGGAAGCTTTACGAAAGAGGGAGCCTGAAGATAGAGTCAACCAAAAGGGGAAGCTGATTCAGAACGCAGAATTAAGAAAAGATTGAAGCGGAAGTCTGTGGTTTCTGAAGATGTCAAAGCTTCATAAAGACTCAAAGAGAGAGGAAAGACAGAAGCTATGAGATTGACTGCGGTAATATCCAAGGGGAAGTCTGTGAGTGCATTTATGTCTATTACCTCCATCAATCGTACGTCGTAGCAGAAATGGAACAAGACACGTTTCATGAATGAAGATTATCCGGGGGGATGGTGGTGAGCCCATCCGGACTGATGGAGTTAGAAAGTTAAATGAAGCCTTCATTACGCCTTCCCTATAAATACCCCATGTCTTGTTACATTTTAGAACTTTTGCCATTCTCTACTTGGAGCTCTTTGATTCTAGAGAGAGAAAGTAGCAAATGAGAGATTCAATGGTGTAAAACATTGTTAGATCTTAATTGAATCTTGATTATTTTAGTTCTTGTGTTAGGTCCACACACGTGCACAGATTCCGCACGTCGTACGTGTCGTTTCATAATCATTCGGGAGTCAGACACGATCCTACAATGCGTTCACAAAAGCATATAAGAACACACAGCGTAACATTACTACTACTAATAGCTTTTGCGATTTAGCATTTTTAATCGTGTCAAGCGAATGCGGTGGCGTATGGTAACCAAACAAACACACTCGGCAATTTAAATAGCACAATTCTCTGTAATTTGTGTTGCGTTAGTGTTAAGCATTGCGATAATAAAGCGTTTAAGCGTGCAGCGGTGCTGTGTGATGAAAATGTATTTAGTATAACATAAACCTTTATTTATATCTAATCTCTGAGTACGAGATGGTTACAATTCGAAGCAAAAGCACGCGGAAACAATCTGAAAAGTCGGGTTGTTACAATACCCCTACTTTAGGGAATTTCGTCCCGAAATTAAGGAGCAGACGTAACAAAGAGTTGCGGATATTTAGCTTTCATATCACTTTCGAGTTCCCAAGTGAACTCGGCGCCGCGTTTGCCTTCCCAGCGAACCTTCACTCTGGGAATGCGAGAGCGTCGAAGTTTCTTGGTGTCTCGATCCAGGATTTCTATTGGCTTTTCCACAAAGTGCAGAGTCTCGTTTACTTGTAGGTCTTCGAGATGTACATGAAGATTTTCTTCAGCTAGACACTTCTTGAGGTTTAAGACATAGAAAGTTGGGTGTACGTTGCTGAGTCGGTATTTCGAGTCGGTAGGCCACTTTGCCAATTCTTTCCAGAATTTTAAAGGGTCCCACATATCGTGGCGCTAGTTTCCCTTTCTTGCCGAATCGGATCACCCCCTTCCAAGGTGAAACCTTTAGGAGTACGTGATCACCAACTTCAAACTCTAGGGGCTTGCGGCGTTTATCGGCGTAGCTCTTTTGACGACTTCGAGCTTTCAAGAGATTGTCTCGTATCTTGAGAATCTTGTCTGTCGTTTCTTGCAGTAACTCGGGACCGGTGAGTTGAGTTGGGTTTTTCACATGTTTATCAAAGTGATTTCATCCATATAAAATCAAAACGCAGAGGAAAAGTTATTTAAAACATGTTTCTTTATAAGATATAAAACCCTTATATGTATTTTGCCCAATACCCGGATCCATATACGAACATGCATGCTATCAAAATAAAAACACAACCATAGGGTGTTTCAAGAATACTACCTTTCAAGGAGTAAAAGATATGAAGAAGATGATGCTTCTTGAATGGTAATCTTCAAGTGTAGAAGACCTCAAGCTTGTATACCCTAAGCCTTCCAACAAACACTTTAAGTTTAGCTAGGATTTTACACTCAAAACTCATTTGAAAAACTCCCCTCTTGGAACCAACCCTTGGCCGAAGTTTTTAAAACTTTTCTTAGAGTTTTTGCAACTTGAAAATTAAACTTGAAACCCTTGGATCATTACCCATGGCCGAAAATACTAGAGAAAATTCTCTAGTTTTCCTCAAGTTCCTTTAATCATTTTTGTCATACAAAAACATAAAAGGGATGTGAGAGAATGTGCCACCCTCAAGACCCAATCACTAGTCCTCTAACCATGCAAAATGCATGTGATCTTATTGGACCAAATATTGCTTGGGAAGAACACAAGGGGGGCGGCCTACTTATTATTTTTATATAAAAAATTCAAAATTTTTTCTTAAAATAAATTTAAGTCTTGATTAATTTTATAACTTTTATAAAATTATAAAACCACATCTTATAAGACTTATACAACCTTTTAAAATGTTATTTAACCCATTAAATAAGAAAATAAAATATTATCTCAAAAATAAATTATCCATATAATTTATTAATTTGTCAAGTACAATTATTTAGAAAACCAATTTCTAAATATTCTAAGTGTTAATATTTATTTGTTTGATCATATCACAAATAAATATTATAAGTGTTTGTCTAGCTGTTATTGGGTATGACTCGACTTGGATCATAACGTACTAGCCACATCAATTTAATATGTGTCTTGGGCATACAGAGTCCAACAATCTCCCACTTGCACAAGATACATAGAAGATTGATGCAAGTAGTAAATAACGCCTAACTACGGTTACTACCCCTAATACGTATGACTATCTGTCCCATTCAATAACATCATCCCCTTCAAGTCCCTTACTTGAATGTGATTTAGGTGAATCTATCATTTATCCTTTCGTTACAGATGTCATGTTAAATTCAGAGACGTAGAGTGATCACTCTCTGTTGATTTAACTTTAGCAGGCCTTAGACATCTTACTCTCAACGAATAAGAGGAACAAATCCCTTCTTGACTACATACGTCTCTCACAATCACCTTGTATCACACCTGAGCTTAGCTATGTACTGCCTTATTATAGACAGAGAAGAACTAGGTCAAGGCATAATACTTGGTGAATATCGATACCCAATATGTATCTCAGGTTAGAGGATACTATGATATTCGCCTTTACTCAAATTTACTTATGATCAATCACAGATGATTCCATGCAGTAAAATTTGAGAGCGAGTCAGTCCAATATTTGTATCCCACAAATATCTATGTACTTTGGCAGTAACACTTTGCTCTATATTCAAACCTAAAGAATATCCACCAACCCAAGTTCATAATAGTCTTACATTCATATTTGTTCCCACAAGTATGATTGACTATGGAAATTTAGAATAAGTAACTTATTCATGGATTTAAACATGCTAAAATGGAACATAACTCAACATACCATGTGAGAGAGTTAAAATAACAATTGTTCCAATATCCAAATACAAAATAGATCAAATCCAATCACTAGAATATTGAAGTCCTAAGGCACAAGTATGATCCTTCATGCTTTGCCCGTTCAAGGAGCTTCATGAATGGATCCGCAATATTTTGATCAGTTTGAACTTTGCGAATACATATCTTTCCCTTTTTCAACTTCATCTCTTATGTAGTTGAAACTCCGTTCAATGTGCCTAGTCTTTTGATGTGCACGAGGTTTCCTTGGTTTGAGCAATCACACCATCGTTATCACAAAGATCTCTAGGGGTCCTGAATGGTAAGGACTACCCTAGATTGGCAATAATTCAAGTGGCAGATCCACATGAATCATCTCGATCAATGAAGCGGCGATGTATTCTGATTCTGTAGTGGACAATGCTACCCAGATTGTGATCGAGGATCATCTCGATCAGTTTGGAAACTCGTATCCGTGTAACCCTTTACAACGAGTTCCGAATCTCGCATCCTTTACAACGAGTTCCTTTTTACCAGATCCATATATTAGAAACATATCCTTAGTCCTGCTAAGGTATTTCAATATACTTTTAACAGTCGTCCAATGACCGTTAATTGGATCTTGCTGGTATCTTCTCGTCGTGCTTAAAGTGCATGACTTGTCTGGTCTAGTGCATATCATTACATACATAATGGATCTTATAGCAGATGCATATGGGATTCCTTTCATTCTTTCTTGCTCATCCTTTGAGCTTGAACATTGAAACGCATTCAATATTGTCCCCTTTTGAACAGGTTCCAAACCTTTAAAGTTCTCCATCTTGAACCTTTTCAAGATTTTGTCAATGTATGCACTTTGGTCTAAACCTATCAAGCGCCTTGATCTATCCCTATAGATCTTTATTCCCAAAATATAGGCGATTTCACCAAGATCCTTAATGGAAACACAACTTCCAAGCCAGGTTTTTACACCTTCCATGGTTGGAATGTCATTTCCAAATAGTAGAATGTCATCGACATACAATACTAAGAAAGTAATAATGCTCCCACTAGCCTTCTTATGTACACAAGCTTCATCGACGTTCTTGATGAATCCATATTCCCTAATTTCTTCATAAAAACGGTGATTCCAACTTCTCAACGTTTGTTTCAATCCATAGATTAATTTCTTTAACTTGCATACTTTGTTAGGATGTTTTGGACCGTCAAAACCTTCAGGCTGAACCATATAGACACCTTCCTCAAGATATCCATTAAGGAAGGCCGTTTTGACATCCATTTGCCAAATCTCATAATCAAATTATGCAGGTATGGCAAATAATATCCTTGTTGACTTTAGCATTGCCACAGGCGAGAAGGTCTCATCATAATCAACCCCTTGAGTTTAAGTGAAACCTTTTGCTACAAGTCTCGCTTTATAAGTATCCAAGTTACCATGCATATCGGTTTTCTTCTTGAAAACCCACTTATTTCCAACTACTTTGGAGTTAAGAGTTGACACAACCAATTCCCATACTTGGTTGTCATACATGGATTGCATCTCTACGTTCATGGCTTCAATCCATTTGACATAATCGGATTTTGACATTGCATCATGCTATGTGGTAGGTTCACCCAAATCTACCATGTAGCATCCATCTATGAAAAATCCATATCTTTCAGGTGGACTACTAATTCTACCAGATTTGTGAATGTTTTGTGTGTATTGATCAACCACTTGATCATTTTTCAACAACCTCTTGTTGAGTGCTAGTATTAACCATTCGTGTATCGGCTTGTAGTTCTCGATCCTCATCAAGTTCCGTTGTTCTACTAATTCCTTCCACAAGGAACTTAGCTTCCAAGCACTTAGCCTTTCAGGCAACAAATACCTTTTGCTCTGTTGGACGTAGAAATAATATCCTATATCATCTTTAGGATATCCTACAAAGATACAGTTAGTGGATCGTACTTCCAATTTATTTGGGGTGTATTGCTTCACAACCTCATACCTTCAAATATGATAATGATGGAGCCCTTCCATGCCATATTTCAAAAGGGTGTCTTATCCACTTTCTTGGTTTGGGCCATATTTAATATACAGACTGCGGAGAGCAAAGCGTAACCCCAAAATGATAGAGATAATGTGCTCCTAGCCATCATAGATCAAACCATATCCAAATAGAGTTCGATTCCTCCTCTATTGGAACGAAGAACTTTAATAGAGTTGATTTTCTACTTCACTTTGAAGATTCTGAACGTTTCAAAAGCTTCATCTTTGTGTCTAGGCAAGTACACATAGCCATAACTACTACAGTCGTTGGTAAAAGGAATGAAGTATTTTTCACCATTCCTAGTCAATGGCTTAAAAGGTCCACATGCATCCCAATGTATGATACCTAATAAATCTTTTGCCCTTTCCCACTAAAGGGTATCTTAGTCATTTTACCCTGCAAACAAGATTCACATGTATCAAATGAACCAACTTCATTTGTTTCTAAAGACCATTCTTTTGAAGTGTTTACATGCGACTTCTGTTTATATGACCAAGGCGATAATGCCAAAGATAGGTCTCACTCAAATCCATTTTGAGTTTCTAGGTGATTGCTTGGTGCCTTTAACTATCAAATGATGTATTATCATGAACCAATTCATAAATACCATTTGAAAGCATAATTTTAAAGTAAAACATGTCATTTATCAAAATATAAATGTCATTGTTTACAAACTTTAAATTAAAACCACATTGTCTTAAAAGGGAAACTGAAATAATGTTCCTAGTTAAACTAGGAGCATTCAAAACATTTTTAAAACAATTTCCAAACCATTTGGAAGTTTCAAAACATAGTCTCCTCGGGCTTCAGCTTGAACTTTTGTTCCATTGCCCATGAAGAGACTAATGTCTCCCTTTTGGTAATGCTAATTTCTTTTAAACCCTTACAACAAATTGCAAACATGAGTTCCACATCCGGTATCTAATACCCATGTGTTAGAAGAAATAACATTAAGGTCAATATGTATCATAAAGATTGTACCAGAGGTTTGCCTTGTATCCCTCTTGTTTTTTCAACTCCTTGAGATAGGTTGGATAATTCCTCTTTCAATGCCCTATCTCGCCATACTCAAAGCATGGATCGTTCGTGGCAACCTTTGCCTTCTTTTCTTTTGGTTTCAGTGGTTCCGCTTTAGCCTTTCTTTTCTTTTTCCCTTTGAAGTGCCCCTTTCATTTGGCAACACTTGCTTTGGATTCGGGATGATGCCCTTTCTTGTTGCCATCCTCATTGATCGTCAGAATGGATAAAGCCCTTTTACCCATATTAAGCCTTTCGAGGCGATCAATGTGGCTTTTCATCTTAAATACATAAGATGAGACCGATTGGGTTTCCTCTATCCGACATGGATGAAGTGCTCGAACCGTTTCGAAGCGTTCTACCCTTGCTTATTGTAAGAACATTTCCTTCAATTGGGTAATCATGTTGTACGTTCACGATGTTCAAAATCCTTTTGAATCTCGGGAATCATAGTTCCCAACATGAGACGAGAGGCTTGCATAGAATCCATGGTATTCTTAATCCAATCGTTATGGGCATCCTCATCTTACATAAGAGGTTGATTGGGAATAGGATCGTTCAATATATAGGATACCTTCTCTTGCTTGAGAACGATTCTCAAGTTTCGATACCAATTGATGAAGTAGTTATGGTTAACACGATCCTTTTCAAGGATTGTTCTTAGTGATAGGTTACGGATGGTTTGGGTAATATTGTTAGCGGCCATCTACCAAATTTAACAAGGTTCAATTTTAGTATTTTCGATATTATTATATTTTAATCATTAATACCCTTTTATGTCTCATAGACAATTAATAATTAAAATATAGAATCCAACGTTACATTTAAATATTGGTTAGGTGACCTTTATCCCATTATTTAAATTAACAAGGTAGTCAACGTTTGACGATTGCAACTCTTTGCAACTTCTAGCCTTATGGGATCGGTTAAACATCTTTATGTTTAGTTGGCATGTTTAATCCCATCAACACCTTTGTTCGCCATGCTTCGGTGACCCTAAGTTCATGGTTTCCAAATCAAGTCGTCCAACTTACACACACATGTGAGTTTACACACATAAGTGGTTAGGTGACCTTTATCCCACAAACATGGTAACCCCGCCTCAAACACACAAGTTCCCTCAAATGTGGTTAGGTGACCTTTATCCCACAAAAGAGTTCTCAAGTGATTCGAGTGTTGTATAAAAGGATGGTGTTTAACTTGTTTTATAAAAGGGATTTTGAGTTTTCAAAATTCTAGTTTAGAAAACTTTATGTACCATACATTTGCATGCATTCAAATCCTTGGTACCTCAGTGAAAACAAATTTTCAAGGTTCTTTTTAATAAAACCCATTTTATTATAAAATCATTAACTTTTAATAACCTTTTATTAACCATTTTTAATGATTTTTAAAGATTCAATTATTAAGCTTGTTGTTGATTATTAGTTTGTTAAGCATGCATATCAATATATAATCCAAACAACAAAATAAGCAACCACACAAGCACAATAGGTGCATAACCATAGCCAACTATTTTTTTATCACACTTGTTAACCGAAACAAGTGTGTCAAAAGGTCCTTCCTAAAGGGTGAATATTGACACAAATAATGTGTCGTTGAACTCCCACTTAATCCCGCATCCAAATGCTTCAAGTCTTCTTCTTGTGTTATGGTTTCTTCACTTTCCTTGGGCTTCCAAATGTCTTTTAGATTCAGCTCCAAACTCCTTTGGGCTTCGAAAATGTCTTTTGGTTATTAGGCTAAAATCCCGTTAAGAACTATGAAGTCCTTTAGGCCCAAAATTAGCCAAAACCAAAACCGTATTTTTTTGTGCATCTTCTTTTACAATAAAGTATCCTAATAATTTTTTTCTAATAAAATAAAATTCACCTAATCTATTTATTTACAAACCAAATGAAAATAAATAAATTACATATTTTACAAATGGAAGAACAAAGATAATTAATTTTACAACCCATTGAAATAATTAAATACAAATCATAAACACAAACATTCAACATATTCAAACACAAGGTCATGGCTAGGTTATGAACACCAAAATATATATCCACATATATATTAAAAGAAACGGGATCAGGAGAAAACGCTCAAAAGTGTGAGAACGGTGAGAACGCATCCTGGCCCAACACGTGGCGCGGGACATGATCAGGGTCCCAGGGTTTTTTTTTGTCTTTTCAATCTTCTTTTATTTTCCCAACGCGGTATAATATTTTCTGGCGTTTAAGTTTTTTTTGGCGTTAATTGTATTTATTAAACTTTTTGGCGTTGAATTAATTGTTTTTGTGTCACATAGATATTTTTTGGCATTATAGCGTTTTCTGGTCAATTTTTTTGGCGTTTTGTGTTCTTTTGTATAATAATTCACTTCGAGTCATTAATATTTGCATAAGATTACAGTAAGACCAAAATTTTTTTGGCGTTTAGTTAATGTTTTGGCGTTTAATACATTTTCAAGGTGCTTTGCCAGCACCCGTTCTCACAGTTTTCATACTACTAGGCGTTTTGATGTTTGAAGTTTTTGGCGTTTTATATAATAATGTATTTTATTTATAGAGAATTAGATAACAAAACAACATATAACTTGATATCAAAACAATATAAAATGAAAATAAAAAAATAAAAAATGGTAATTTAATTTTCTCTTCCGAATCTTCACTTTCATCAGCCTCTTTTCTTCTTGAATTTGTTTTGGCGTTTTGAACCTTTTTTGAATTCTTTAGCTAGATTCCAACTTTCCTACATAAACCCCGTCTTTTCCAGTCGAAGCTGCATAGTGGCATCCTGTGTTTTGGTGTGATATTCTTGTTTGGTGGCATATCATTGAAGATCAACTCTTACTTGATGCTATTTATAATAATGGAGTCCAAAATAGCATTTTACTCTTGTGTTGATCCCTTTATTCCATGCATATAGTCATCAAGAACAAAGCTCACATGATGACATATCACTGTCATCAGTCTCTTTTTCTTGAATATTTGTCCATCTCACACAACAAAATATTATTGAGATAACCCCTTCAGAAGAAGAATCCATTTCAATGAAAGCTTCGCCATCTGTGTTTTTTTTAACTAACTTTTTTGGCGTTTTAAATTGATTGGTTTCTAGAGGATATGGCATTTGTGTTTTCTGGGTGTGATCAATTTCATTGTGTAAAGACCCCTCTCTTATAGGTGTTTTTGGCGCGTAGTGTAGGCGGGACTTTTTTTATTGTAATAAATGATAGTAATAAATTAACTGTCTTTTCAGTTACCGTTTTTGTATTTACTGTTTTGATAAGCTTTTTATCAGTTTTATAGGTTATAGACGTCCCATCTTCTAAGTTTGACGTTTTTTTAAATGGCGTTATGCATAACAAGATGACAAAATACAATAACGGAGTAAATAAAATATTAAGCAGGAAAAATATTTTTTGTTATTTTTGGCGTTTTTTAAGGAATAACCATTTTTAGTATTTTTTTGGCGTTTTGCTAATAACGAGAGAAATATATCATTTAATTATCTTAAAAAAAACAAAAAGAAGATTACACTGAAGAAAAAAAAGAGGAAAAAAAATTAAAAGTCTTCGTCAGAAGGTACTTTATCCGAAAAGTATCCATCACTTGCGTCATCTTCTTCCTCCTTGGAGTCTTCATCTGGATCTTCATCCACGTCTTCACCTTCACCTTCATCAGCTTCTTGTTCCTGAAGATTCTAAAGCCTCCACTTGAACATGTCGTGCATTAACTCCAATTTTGAGTCTATTTCTGTGTTGGTACAAGTGGCGTTATGCAATTCTTCCATGAAACCTAGACGCTGCTTTGTCAGGATGTTTTCTAGCCAGTAGACTTCCTGCTCTCCGCTGTCGTATGTAACGGTCACCATGGCTGTTTCATCATCAAAACGCCAAGATGTCATGAAAGGGTTCGGCTTCACATCTGCTTTGATTAGTCCAAATTTCCTGGTTAATGCTTTCATAAGCATATGTGTTTCATGGCATTTGTTGTCTAGAGCGATGCCAATGGATAAGATTCGCCTCTGTATCCCTTCTTCCATCTTCAGAATTGCCCTGACCGTCTTAACATACACCCTCCTTCTATTGTCAAATTTGAGGACGTATCGCCTGATTCCCAGAGTGTATCTCTATGAAACGATTGATGCCATTTTTGGCATTTTGGTTAAGTTGGCATTTTTAGTTAAAGATGTTTTTGGCAGAAATGGATATATTGAAGTGATTATGGAAGCTATGTTTTCCCTTGTTTATATAATGATGTTTTTGGCGCGTAATTTATGAGGGAATTTCTTCTAATAAATTGTAACGCCCAGCGTCCCTAAACTTTAGACACTTGGCAAGAACAGTCCCTGAACTCCTATAACTTGTCAGTATTAGTCCCTATAGTTTTGTGATGTTGATACTTTGAAACTTTGAAGCATGAATCTTATTGATACTTGATACTTAATACTATGATACTTGATTCTTTAATCTAGATGCTTGATTTTTGAAACATAAACTATGAGACATGATACAGATACCAGCCCTTGATGCTTAATCTAGATACTTGAACCTTTATGATTAAACTAAGATACTTGATTCTTCATACTATGAAAGCTAGATTCTTATCGTTGATACTTGATACTTGATACTTGGACTCTTGATTCTTGATGCATGAGAAACGATGATTCTTGATCCTTGAGACTTAAATTGGTGCTTGACTCCTTAGACTCGTGATGCTTGATTCTTGGTTAAACGAGAAACTGGAGCCTTGTCATTGGCGGAATCTATGAAACTTTGAGACTTCGGTGCCTATGATGTAATCTAATTAATAAAATACATTACATAAACTATACATAACGCAACGCCTAACTTAACGCGAAGAACGAATCAGAAACGGGAGCGCAAAAGAATGGATTGGCCAGGGTGGCCATCCGATCGGATGACCAGCCGATCGAATGACCAGCCGATCGGGCGACCAGCCGATCGGATGGCACCCCAGCCGAACCAGATCACCTTTCTCCTCCCTTTTCCCCTTCACCTATAAATAGACTGTCACATCACAATTTCAAGTGATGTGACAGCTCTGACCGAACCTGATGCACGCGCACGCTATTTCTCCATTTTCTCATCAATTTCGGTACGTTTCACGCTATATCTTTGTACTTCCTGGATCTACACATCATTCTCTACATGATTCTCACTTGAAATCACACTTTTCACCGTGAAATCTCTCAGATCTGAGTTCTTGAGGGTGATGTCATCATGGGGGTTTGTACAAACCACCATGTGATGTCATTCTAAGCAAGATTAGCTCAGATCTAAGGTATTTTATATGCTTTCACACTAAATCTAAGTTAAATCTAGACTTTTCATATAAAACTTGGGTTATTCTTCATCTTTTCTTCAAATTTCTGATTTACTTCGGTGATAAAAGTGACTAAACGGACTGTAGACTTGATCGGTGGCCTAGAGTCGGTTTAGGAACGGATTGTTCACTGATTAAGACGTTCACGGGATGGATTCCGGCATAAACCCGTCGCTAACAGACAACTGGTTGGGCTGGGGTGGTTCCCGACCAATCAGAATGACTGTTAGACGGTAAGTTTACTGTTGTCTCAATACGTGCCGTGACGTCACCATTTATTTTCAAACTGAGAGATCTTACGAAAGAAACAATAGGCCAGCCGATCGGACTGCCATCCGATCGGACAACCCTACTTCTCAATAGGTCAGCTGATCGGACAGCTGACCGATCAGCTGACCGATCGGACAACCTATTCCTCACACTTGGCCAGCCGATCGGATTATCATCCGATCGGACAGCTACTTTAGTCTTACCTCACTTTTGTTTTCAATCGGACGGATGGCAACCCGATCGGATAGCCATCTGATCGGATAGTCATTATCATTATAACACACTAGGCCACCCGGTCCACTGGCCATCCCATCGGACAACCGTCCGATCGGACAACCATCCAACCCAGTGACCTATTAAGCACTTTATTCAATCTCGATACATCGCCCGAAGCTTATCCTATTGTAATCTAATCAGGCTAATCTCAAAAGAGCTCCCTTTGATCCAATAACAGTCGCGACTGTTAAGCAATCACTGTGAGTATACTCGATCCCCTTTTTACCTTAAACTTTTGGGGTGTAACACGTATTCTATGAAAATTAAACTTGATTCTTTGGAAACTTATACTCTATCCTATGTGAAACTTGTGATTCTTGATTCTTGACTCTTTGTGCTATGTGACGTTTAATCCAGAGTGTCTAGTTCCGCCTTAACAATAGTAGCGCTATAGGAGTGATGCACCTCCCCATTAGTCTTTGGGGTATTGTTAGGAGGAGACATATAACCTCCCGTTAAACTTTGGGAAAGGCACTTAACGCATTTGGAAACTTGGGCTATCACTTCGTGGACTGCGACACTAGCACGACTGAAACTATTTTGTTGTTTACACTATGGATATGAGTTGTTTTAATCTATTATTCTATTATTAAACTTGTATACTCACCAATACTTTTGTATTGATATTTTAATACATGTTGCAGGCTGATAGGATGCTTTGGAATGCATGGAATCCATCTAGGGGATGCTTAGAAATGTCACCTAGTTAACTTAGAATCTCTTGAACAATTTGAACAGTATTCGTTATGGTTTGTAATTGATACTTGTGTTGGTTGTGTTTGACGTTAGACAATATCATGATGAATTTGATCTAATTTCTATTGGAATGAATAGTGTTATAAATCTCATGAGCAATCTGAACGCTTAGTGCTCGCACCCCGATGTTTCCGCCATCGGTTGGGGTGTGACAGATTGGTATCAGAGCCATAACTATAGGGAATTAGGATAAGTAGGAATACTAGCCCTAGTCTATAGTTTTAGGAACTTGACTCTTATTTGTCGTTTAAGACTTATGCATTCTACCGTATCTGCTCCCTAGCAGCACATGTTCCTATTAAACTTACATACCTTTCCTAAGGCTGCTATAATATACACTGTATACTATGAAATGTCAAACCCCGACCACGTAAAACAATAAAACGTGGCGGAATCGTCGGGGAGTGTTGTAACAGAATCATTGTTTCATAACACATGGAAAATTGAAATTTTGTTTTATTGATTAAAAGAGTTACAATGTCTTAACAGCAAAGAAACATAACATAATTAACTAGTCTTGCATCTTTTAATGTCACTAAGGCCCAAGTCTGCCTACGTGTATCTTGATCAATCCTATGCATCATTTCCTGAAACACATGTGAAAATAGGTACGTCAGCATAAAAATGCCTGTGAGATACATAGGTTTTGTGAAAATAGGATTCATGACTTATAAGTTTAGAAAAAGTTGTTTAACAAAAGTCAGTCATCATCCTTGTAAAATGTTTTGTTTTATAAATCTTTTGAAAAGCGAGGATAAAGTAGATGATATGTAAAAGAGTAATGTGAGGTTAAATGAATAACCAAGTAAAATGAGTTTTGTATAAAATGAGTTGTTTGTAAAACAATGTCTTGTGAAAAATTTGTTATTTGTATAAAATGTTATATGTCTAAACTAAAATGATTCAAATAACGCTACGATATGTAATACCATACAAGCACTTATATATAGGAAGTACCAGCGGCGTATCCACCATGCTTATATCATATTACACACGTCTCGTTACTTAAATAACTTACCCAAACAAACCACCAATGTAAATTGCCCATGTCTAAACCATTTGTCAAATGTCTTTGTGTAAACCATATCAAAATGTTTATGTCAAAATGTAGTTCATGAAATATGTATATCAATATCAAAATGTCTATGTCAAATGTCAATTATGTAATGGGTAAACAAAATGTAATGTATGGCAAGTGAAATATATATATATATATATCCACTGAACCATAGGTAAAAATTCACAAAACAATGTATTGAAGTAAAACGTGGTTTAAATCAACGTTATGTTTTGTGGAAATGCATGTTATACTGAATACAAACATTTATGCGGTATTGTGAAATGCATACATCCAAGCCTTGTGACTGTGGTGATAAAACCTTTAAACAGATTAAAGATCTATCTTTGTTATGTTTTATCGAATTCGGTCGTTCCTTCCATCCAAACATACATAGGATGTCAGGAACGGGAGTTGTCAATTCCTATGGTACCATTACCTACTAACGAGCGGCGTAGCTAATGTTAATGAATGTATATGGTCCCATTTAAACAAACCAAATGTCATATCAAAATGTAAGCACGTGATGAAATGAAAATGTACTAAGTATGATGAATATACATAGCATGAAAAGGTAATTTAAAAAATGCACTAAGTATGCACTAAATAGACATACATAGCGTGAAATGTAATGAAAACAATGTACCAAGTATGCTCTAAATGAACATACATAGCATAAAATGTCATGTAAAATGATGTACTATGTATGCTACAAAGGACATACATAGCAAAAACACAATGAAATCATGTACTAATAATGTACTAATGAACATAGCAAGTATATGATATGAAAGCATGGAAAGCATGAAAATAACAAGTACGCACATGTGTTTCACTCCAAAACGTTTGAAAAACAGTAAAAGAGGGGTCTATGTACTCACTTGAGGATGCTTAGAAGTCTTGAACAACTACCAAGCAAAGCTAGAGGGATCACGGAATCAAACGGCACCCTATATAGATAACTACATAAATAACCGGACCTAAATCGGGAGATTGGATAGTATGAGGTTTCGTAAACCCAATGAGTATTGGAACTCATATGATATGGTTTAACAAAGCCTACATACTAAAATGAAACCTAACCTAAGTGCTTACGACCCATTACGACCCGTTTAGGTAGCTTATGCTACTTTAACGCGTCGTTCGCGTAAAACGCGTTCGGACCGCTTAACTAGTCCTATGATAAGTAAAATATGCCTTAACATGCCTAATATGGTTACCTAATCAGTTTAGATGTCAAAATTTAGGTTACATATGCTTAAAATGAATTTATGCGTAAAAAGGGTATAAGGTATAACCTCGGAAGGTTATTCCCTATACAACTACCTAAACGATGTGACCATAAGGTATAACCTCGGAAGGTTATTCCCTATACAACTATGGTCACCTAATGTGTTTGGTCGGATCCTAATGATCGACCAAATGGGTCGGGTTCGAAAGTATAAGCGATTGTTTAGACCGCTAACCTTACGACCCTACATAAGCACTAACTCTAAAGCGACGAGCTAAACATGTTAAAACATGTTTAATGAATTTAGAAAACAGGTTTGGTATCAAAACAAACGGTTTTGATACCTAAAAGTAGTTTGGTTACAAAATACGCAAGAATACGCATTTTGGCCGAAACTACGACTCGTCACTACACCTAAACAACGTGGTAATCAGTAGGTATAGTCGCTAGGGACTATAACCATCGTGATTACGCTCACGTTATGAAGTTTAAATGAACTTCATGTTGACCATAAACCGGTCAAAGCTGAAAGCCAAACAATGTTTGACTTTCACGCTAAAACGCGTAAAAGAACGAAAGAGGACTTACAAAAGGTCCAAGAACAGAAGTTTGACCCGATTATTCTCAGGTATGAAGTGAAATCACTTCAACTTAGAGAGAAATCAGATCAAGGTGTGAGTTTTGAGTGAAGGGGGGTAGGGTATTTATAGTTTTTGCACAACCGTTAAGATCGTTCATCGTAAAACGAGTTTCGATCTCATCCGTACACATGTGCCCATGGTTTTGTGAAACCATGGGAGCCCATAGTTTCATTAAAACCATGTGCAAATGAGGGGAACAGCTGGAACAAGCTGGAATTTAGATTTTTCATTTTGGTCCCTTCCTAAGATAACTTTGGCAGAATGTCAATTTTGGTCCCTGAATGTGCAAAACATGGTTTTTGATGCATTTTTGACACGTTTAGGCCCCGTTAATCCCATTTCAAGGCTCTAAAATGAAGTTAAAGTATAGGGAACATGAAACATGCTCAACAATATCTCGGATGTCGGTTCGTTTGGTCGTACGGTTGTGTTGTTCGGTTAATTACGACGAAACACGAACGAATGCGAAAAACGATCCAAATTACGCGATGAATGGAATTTTATCATGCCAATGACTAAAATAAAATATTTTAATGATTACATAAAGTTTTGGATCTCCGGATGTATTCAGAACGTAAGATATGCGCGAAAATGCAAACTTACGCATTTTTTGACGCTTTTAGTCCCTGAATGAGCATAAAGTTTATTTTAGCACACCGAACCCCTCAAAGCCTACTTCTAAGCTATGCAAAGGATATTTAGGGTGTGTTTAACTTATGATCAAGTTCTGGAATGTCCGTTAAAGTACAAATTGGCATACTTTCGCAGTTTGTCGATTTTAGTCCCTGTAAGCGAATAAACTTGATTCCTACACACCAAACCTTCCAAAAATTATTTCTAAGTTATGTAAAGGTTATTTAAGGTATGTTAAGCCTATTCCACTATTCCGGAGTGTTTGTTGCATTAAACTGGTTATATTTACGCATCAGTGCGCGTATAACCTTCCAGAAAGCGATTTAGAGCCCGAAATCGAACAAGAGTTGATATGTGCAAATGATACACATATTTAGACAAATCCCAAGTATGAAATACAATATTTCATTGGTTTAGTATTTGTTTGATGGTTGAAGTGACACAGGTGTCACAGTCTCCCCTACTTTAGGAAATTTCGTCCCGAAATTTATTTAGAGGAAACTTGTGAGAGTTTGAAACATGAAGTTGAAAAGATCAAACAACACTGGTTAAAATCCTGAACTTCTAGTAACCTTACAATAACATCATGCTTGCAATGTGAGAGGGACACTTAGATACAAGTATATAAAGCGTTATTGGTGCGTCCACCGTACCTCTATTACATTGTTCACATTTCGTTATAGTTGTCACTATCGGTTTTTACACATAATAAGTCTTACCGTGGTTTCCGTGCACTGAACTTCGTAATTATGTATGCATCCATAATTACGTCATTCCTTGCATAGTCACGTAGTGCATCTTATAATGTGTAGGGGAAGAAAACAATGAACGAGCTTGTGATGATTGTGACTGGACCACCATAGGGTCCTTTTTAATTAAATCAATAAATGATTTAAATAGACTACCAAGGAGTCTGTTCAGCTATATCACCACATGTCATTCTTAACCAGATTTTGAATCAATCTTTTTTACTAGACCACTAAAAGGGTCTCTTATGAATCTTGGAGTGGTACTATATAATCCAAGGGTCTTGACTATCACGTAGATGCCCAATAAGGATTTAAGGTAGTACCTTTTTTTAATATCCTTCTACGAATCTCTCATATGAAGATATGAAAGATTCTACGAGGATTTGGATAACGAATATCCAGAGTATACAAAAACACAAAAATGATTAAAAATAAAACACAAAATGCATAAACACATAATCACATATTTGTTTATCTTGAGTTTAATTTTGTTATTATTTTGTTAATTTGTTCTGTTAACTGTGCGCATGTATTCAAAGCACACCAGATATCCAATCAGTGGATTTTGATTGGTGCTTTAAATATTTCCAAGAATCTAACTATAAAGATAGAAAGATTTTAAAGAGAAAATTCGATTTCGATTATAAGGAACCAAAATGTTCGAATTTAAGGTACACAGGGAATCCAATTAAGGACTCCAATTTGAATGATAATCATCCATAACGGTCTAATTGTGAAGATAAAAAGATTCCATATGTATTTTAGAAGTTGAAGATGTTTTGAAACCTTGCACTGGATGTACTTAAGTCAAAACATGAAGTAAAATTGCTTATGAAGTTGGGATGCTAGATATGCCAAAGCGATATATGAAGCGGAATTTGAAGGTTAAGTTAATGTATGAGAAAATGTTTTTGAAAACTATGCATGGGGTTTCTTTCAAAGATGTGTTTAAATGTTTTTGAAATCTTACATGATACTTTTGAAATCATACGTTGGTGTATCAAATAAAAATCATGCTAGGTGAAATTTTTGAAATTATGTATAAGGTTTTTAAAAATTTGAATAATGCTCTTTGAAATCATGCACTTGATATAAGTAATCATACTATATTAATAATATTTTGAAATCATGAAGGTTGTTTTTGAAAACATAGATAATGTTTTTGAAATCATGCATTTGATATGTTAAGTAAATACACTATATTAAAAACGTTTTCGAAAAATGTTTTTGAAATCAGGAAGGTTGTTTTGAAAATTTATGCTATGCATGTTGAAAAAATCAGAATGTAATGGGTATGAGATTTGAAAATATCCTCAGTTATTTAACCAGGGATTCAAAGGCACAGATGTGCGAATAGCACGATTACTCATAATGTCACTTCATTTCATGTACTTCGTTTCTTAGAACGAAACAAGTACTTAGAACTTTCGAGGAAATCATGAGCGATCACTTAAAAGAGAGAATCATAAGAGTAGTTTGTAAGGAACATAGTTCCTTAATGCAGGTATTATAGAGAAATGCCATACACACATGTAACTACACTTGTATATCAGAATTGTGAACAACAATTTATTTATAAACAAAACAGATTGTTTCACATTACAGGAAAACAGAAGAAACAAAAGCATAAGACAACATCATCTTCTTATCAGCCAACTGCTCATCCATGGGTTGGATTTGCATTAGCAAGCTTTGGGCATTTATTCACGAAATGACCCATCTTGCCGCAAATGTAGCACGATCCAGGTGGAAAGCGAGCTTGAGTAGGATTGGCTTGGGGTTGATTTGGACCACCTTGGTTTGGGTTTCTTCGACAAGCACTTGCCAGGTGACCAACTTGCCCACATGATATACACAGACGACACTGTAAATAAGCTTGGTGATGCCCCTTACATTTGTTGCATAACGGTGCCGTTCCCTTGTATTGCTTCTTAGCAGGTGGTGTTGCCACCTGGCTAGGTCCTGCTTGATTTGGTGCAACGAATGGAGAATTCTTTGAAGCTTTACGTTTCTTCGGTTTGGGTGAAGGCTTGGCTTCTGTTTCCTTCGATGGCTCTGCGTGGCTTCCTTCTGGAGTCGATACATGGCAGTAGCTAATTCGACAGTCTTCAGGACTACTTCGCCTATTTGTTGGGCAAATTTGGCTGTTTGCTCGGACATTTGACCGTTGTTGAGAGGAAGAGACATTCTAGAAGAAAATGAAAGACATAGGAAGAAACAAGTGAAAGGTTATCGGATAATTAAAACGAAATGGCAACGCATAGAATTTGCGATCATTTGTTTGTTACATAAGGCAAACAAATGAGACGGTGACTAATCAAAGTAAACGGGTCATATTAATGTATCACTGAAGACATGCTCGCCTATAAGTGAACACTCACCCCAAGAGTTCCCAGGTAAGAGTGACTGGTCCGATACTACGGATTTGTACGAACACTCTAGCCTTAGACAGAAAACTCAGGGTACAGGCATTCACCCTTCCAGTTTGCATATGTTCACATTATAAGACCCAAACTTTGACGAGATTTTGAAAACTTAGAGGGTTCAAAACCTAGTAATCAATCATCCTACAACAGATGATTGGTTTTTAAGGCGGTTTTGAAATTTATGTTCTTGTTGTGGTTGTCGCCTAAGGATAGGTGACGGTATTGTTTTATGACTAAACGCAAGTAAACTTGCGTTAGGGTCCTAGGAAGGTTATAGACTAGGTCAAAGCATTACTAATAACCTAATTCCCTATAACCATGAGCACTGATACCAACTCTTCTGTCACACCCCGACCACGTAAAACAACAAAACGTGGCGGAATCGTTGGGGAGTGTTGTAACAGAATCATTGTTTCATAACACATGGAAAATTGAAATTTTGTTTTATTGATTAAAAGAGTTACAATGTCTTAACAGCAAAGAAACATAACATAATTAACTAGTCTTGCATCTTTTAATGTCACTAAGGCCCAAGTCTGCCTACGTGTATCTTGATCAATCCTATGCATCATTTCCTGAAACACATGTGAAAATAGGTACGTCAGCATAAAAATGCCTGTGAGATACATAGGTTTTGTGAAAATAGAATTCATGACTTATAAGTTTAGAAAAAGTTGTTTAACAAAAGTCAGTCATCATCCTTGTAAAATGTTTTGTTTTATAAATCTTTTGAAAAGCGATGATAAAGTAGATGATATGTAAAAGAGTAATGTGAGGTTAAATGAATAACCAAGTAAAATGAGTTTTGTATAAAATGAGTTGTTTGTAAAACAATGTCTTGTGAAAAATTTGTTATTTGTATAAAATGTTATATGTCTAAACTAAAATGATTCAAATAACGCTACGATATGTAATACCATACAAGCACTTATATATAGAAAGTACCAGCGTCGTATCCACCATGCTTGTATCATATTACACACGTCTCGTTACTTAAATAACTTACCCAAACAAACCACCAATGTAAATTGCCCATGTCTAAACCATTTGTCAAATGTCTTTGTGTAAACCATATCAAAATGTTTATGTCAAAATGTAGTTCATGAAATATGTATATCAATATCAAAATGTCTATGTCAAATGTCAATTATGTAATGGGTAAACAAAATGTAATGTATGGCAAGTGATATATATATATATATATATATATATATATATATATATATATATCCACTGAACCATAGGTAAAAATGCACAAACCAATGTATTGAAGTAAAACGTGGTTTAAATCAATGTTATGTTTTGTGAAAATGCATGTTATACTGAATACAAACATTTATGCGGTATTGTGAAATGCATACATCCAAGCCTTGTGACTGTGGTGATAAAACCGTTAAACAAATTAAAGATCTATCTTTGTTATGTTTTATCGAATTCGGTCGTTCCTTCCATCCAAACATACCTAGGATGTCAGGAACGGGAGTTGTCAATTCCTATGGTACCATTACCTACTAACGAGCGGCGTAGCTAATGTTAATGAATGTATATGGTCCCATTTAAACAAACCAAATGTCATATCAAAATATAAGCATGTGATGAAATGAAAATGTACTAAGTATGATGAATATACATAGCATGAAAAGGTAATTTAAAAAATGCACTAAGTATGCACTAAATAGACATACATAGCGTGAAATGTAATGAAAACAATGTACTAAGTATGCTCTAAATGAACATACATAGCATAAAATGTCATGTAAAATGATGTACTAAGTATGCTACAAAGGACATACATAGCAAAAACACAATGAAATCATGTACTAATAATGTACTAATGAACATAGCAAGTATATGATATGAAAGCATGGAAAGCATGAAAATAACAAGTAGGCACATTTGTTTCACCCCAAAACGTTTGAAAAACAGTAAAAAAGGGGTCTATGTACTCACTTGAGGATGCTTAGAAGTCTTGAACAACGACCAAGCAAAGCTAGATGGATCACGGAATCAAACGGCACCCTATATAGATAACTACATAAATAACCGGACCTAAATCAGGAGATTGGATAGTATGAGGTTTCGTAAACCCAATGAGTATTGGAACTCATATGATATGGTTTAACAAAGCCTACATACTATAATGAAACCTAACCTAAGTGCTTACGACCCATTACGACCCGTTTAGGTAGCTTATGCTACTTTAACGCGTCGTTCGCGTAAAACGCGTTCGGACCGCTTAACTAGTCCTATGATAAGTAAAACATGCCTTAAAATGCCTAATATGGTTACCTAATCAGTTTAGATGTCAAAATTTAGGTTACATATGCTTAAAATGAATTTATGCGTAAAAAGGGTATTTTGGTAATTTTCCTAAGGCATATAAACTACTTATCATACAACTACCTAAACGATGTGACCATAAGGTATAACCTTGGAAGGTTATTCCCTATACAACTATGGTCACCTAATGTGTTTGGTCGGATCCTAATGATCGACCAAATGGGTCGGGTTCGAAAGTATAAGCGATTTTTTAGACCGCTTACCTTACGACCCTACATAAGCACTAACTCTAAAGCGACGAGCTAAACATGTTAAAACATGTTTAATGAATTTAGAAAACAGGTTTGGTATCAAAACAAACGGTTTTGATACCTAAAAGTAGTTTGGTTACAAAATACGCAAGAATACGCATTTTGGCCGAAACTACGACTCGTCACTACACCTAAACAACGTGGTAATCAGTAGGTATAGTCGCTAGGGACTATAACCATCGTGATTACGCTCACGTTATGAAGTTCAAATGAACTTCATGTTGACCATAAACTGGTCAAAGCTGAAAGCCAAACAATGTTTGACTTTCACGCTAAAACGCGTAAAAGAACGAAAGAGGACTTACAAAAGGTCCAAGAACGGAAGTTTGACCCGATTATTCTCAGGTATGAAGTGAAATCACTTCAACTTAGAGAGCAATCAGATCAAGGTGTGAGTTTTGAGTGAAGGGGGGTGGGGTATTTATAGTTTTTGCACAACCGTTAAGATCGTTCATCGTAAAACGAGTTTCGATCTCATCCGTACACATGTGCCCATGGTTTTATGAAACCATGGGAGCCCATAGTTTCATTAAAACCATGTGCAAATGAGGGGAACAGCTGGAACAAGCTGGAATTTAGATTTTTCATTTTGGTCCCTTCCTAAGATAACTTTGGCAGAATGTCAATTTTGGTCCCTGAATGTGCAAAACATGGTTTTTGATGCATTTTTGACACGTTTAGGCCCCGTTAATCCCATTTCAAGGCTCTAAAATGAAGTTAAAGTATAGGGAACATGAAACATGCTCAACAATATCTCGGATGTCGGTTCGTTTGGTCGTACGGTTGTGTTGTTCGGTTAATTACGACGAAACACGAACGAATGCGAAAAACGATCCAAATTACGCGACGAATGGAATTTTATCATGCCAATGACTAAAATAAAATATTTTAATGATTATATAAAGTTTTGGATCTCTTGATGTATTCAGAACGTAAGATATGCGTGAAAATGCAAACTTACGCATTTTTTGACGCTTTTAGTCCCTGAATGAGCATAAAGTTTATTTTAGCACACCGAACCCCTCACAGCCTACTTATAAGCTATGAAAAGGATATTTAGGGTGTGTTTAACTTATGATCAAGTTCCGGAATGTCCGTTACAGTACAAATTGGCATACTTTCGCAGTTTGTCGAATTTAGTCCCTGTAAGCGAATAAACTTGATTCCAGCACACCAAACCTTCCAAAACTTATTTATAAGTTATGTAAAGGTTATTTAAGGTATGTTAAGCCTATGCCACTATTCCGGAGTGTTTTTTGCATTAAACTGGTTATGTTTACGCATCAGTGCGCGTATAACCTTCCAGAAAGCGATTTTGAGCCCGAAATCGAACAAGAGTTGATATGTGCAAATGATACACATATTTAGACAAATCCCAAGTATGAAATACAATATTTCATTCGTTTGGTATTTGTTTGATGGTTGAAGTGACACAGGTGTCACATGAAAAACACTGTTGCACAGTGTTTATTTTCAGAACGAGATTTGCCCACAGGATAGGAGTGACATCCGAACCTTGATGGGAAGTCTCCATATTACTCTGGAAGGTCTTGTCTGCGGGTAAGAGCCTACCATATTTAGGGTACGATGTTTTCAAGTTAGAGGTGAAACTCAGACCTTGATAACTAGTCCCACCCCTTGATGATTTTTATGTCTCGCCAAAGTCTCGTAACTGCCAATCAATTGAGTACGTGAAATGACTAAAAGGATGAATATCGTAGGCCTAACATCGATGACGCATTGGTCTAAGTAAGTCAAGACGCCCTACCTCAATTCGAAAGGCGTTCGAATCACTTTGGTTAGTCGCCGTTCCTCTACCCAGAACAATCCTATGTTTTAAAAGCCTATCTCATTTTTATGACTATCTCGATTGCATGAAAATGGTTTTATCTATGAGATTTTGAACTTAATTCTTCGTTTATTTATAAGAGCTTTTACGCAATTGCACGTTGTCCGTAACCTAAAACAGTAAGTTCTAATCTCAGAGGAAACTAAATTTATGAAATTTTATTCTATGTGTCATCTATGTGGTAAACTTAATCGACTATGGTATGATATGTTGTTGAGGTGTGAAACACTAAGATGACATGGAAGTACGGGACAGAAGTGGTGTGTCTGAAGCATGGTGGATACGCCGCTGGTACTTCCTATATATAAGTGCTTCCGGCATATTACCAACTTCCGTACCAAGTGTCATGCGAGATTTAGTGTTTGCAGACCGTCGTGGAAAGTCTATGGAATCTATGGAAGGTCTATGTAATCTATGGAACGTCTATGTAATCTATGGAACGTCTATGGGATCTATGGAACGACTATAAAATGTCTATGTGATCTATGGTTGATCTATAATGCTAATCTATAATAATCTAGCATGTTAAGCTATTTTGTGCTAATCTATGTTAAACTACCTTGGTCTGTTGGGTTAATCTATAATCATGTACCTGGTTAGTCTATGTTAAACTATCTACTTGAGTAAACTATGGTAATCTATCAATATGATCTATGTCAATCTATGAAATGATCTATGTTAATCTACTTGGGTTTTCTACTTGGATCTATTTTGAGTATTCTATGTGACGTAATTGAGTAATCTATGGTAATCTATTAATCTATGTGAACATATGATGATGATGATGATGGTTATGTTGAGTGTTGCGACACTGACACCGAGTACGAGGAGAGGCGATGTGCCCAAAGCGTGGTGGATACGCCGCTGGTACTTCCTATATATAAGCGTTTTGACATGTTGACCAAACTTCGTACAACGTGCCATGTGAAGGTCGTGCGTTGTGTGGCGTTGTTAGTCTATCTCGTATCTTAATCCTTTAATCAATCGTGAGTGAATCTTTATCATGGGACTTCGTAACTTAGACTTATACGATCCTCTTGTTGGATCTTTAGAATGTCTTCTCGTAAGCCATCCGACACTCTCAGGAAATCCAGGGAGAAATCTCAGAAAAAGATGATGTCATTCATGGCTGACCAGATTGCTCGAGTCATGCCAAAGATCATCTCTGAGCTCCAAGGATCAAACACTCCTCCATCCTCTGTGGACTCCAAGGCTGAGAAGCAGAAGCCTACAAAGTTCAACTACAAACATTTCATATCTTGCAACCCTAGGTCTTTCACGGGCAGTGATAGAGTGACTGCTATGCTCGAGTGGTTCGACAACATCGAAGTTACCTTCATTAACAGCGAGTGCCCAGATCACCTGAAAACTAGGAGTGCAACTGGAATGTTTCAGGGCAGAGCGTTAGAGTGGTGGTCGAACGAAAGAAACATTCGATCTAATGAAGAAGCCTATGCTCTTCCATGGGAGGAGGTGCAGGAAATGATGATGCTTGAATTCTGCCCTCCTCGTGAACAATTGAAGCTGGAAGAGGAATTCTAGCATCTAAAGCAAGTTGGTGATGACAACCTGGCGTATACTACTCGTTTTAAGCAGCTGAGTCTCATCGTTCCTCACTTGGTTTCGACTCCTAAGCGGATGATAACCATGTACATCAATGGCCTACCATCTATAATGCGTGATTCTATCGAGGCAGCTCAGTTGGAAACTATTGAAGAAGTCTATCGTTTGGCAGCAAGTTTGAACAACAATCGTGTGCGTGATAAGTAGTTTACTACCCCTGCTCCTTCAAAGTCTGCTAACCAAGTAACCCTGCGGCCGAGTGGCAGCAAGAAAAAGAAAAGGAAGTCTCAGGGTTCGGGATGCAATGCTATTGTCCCTGCTGCTAAACCTGCTTCTACTCTTGCTGCTGCTAACCCTACTGCCCCTGAAGCAAAGAAGGAATACACTGGAACTTACCCAAAGTGTACCACTTGCAACTATCATCATCCGGCAAACTCTGCATGTCATTTGTGCACCAACTGCAACCGCTATGGTCACACGACCCCGTATTGCCGTCAAGCTAACCCTGCTCCAGTCCAGCAAGTCCCAGTTCAAGCAGCTCAAGCAACACTTCCAGCTCCTCCGCAGAACCCAGGGCCAGCCAATGCCGTTCGTGCATGCTTTCAGTGTGGGGATGCTACTCATCTTCGCAATCGTTGCCCCCAGCTGAACCAAGAACAACAAGCAGCCGCTCGTGGACGAGCATTCAATCTCAATGCTAACCAGGCTTGCAACAACAACGACGTGGTGAATGGTACGTTTCTCGTTAATAATCTCTATGCTTCGATTCTATTTGATACTGGTGCCGACAACAGTTTTGTGTCTGTGGAATTCGAGTCTTTGATAAATTGTACACGCTCTAAGTTACCCGAGTCGTTCTCTGTTGAGGTCGCCAATGGTAAGTCGATTCTTGTGAATTCTATCATGCGTGATTGTTCCTTGATACTTAACGATCACGTATTCGCTATTGATCTTATCCCAATGCGTTTGGGAAGTTTTGACGTCATTATCGGTATGGATTGGTTGCGTAAGAACCATGCCGAAATTGTGTGTGATGAGAAGCTTGTCTGTCTCCCCCTTCCGTCTGGTGATCTTTTACACGTCTTTGGGGACCGACCTTCGAAAGGACTAAGGCTGATGTCATGCACCCAAGCGAACAGGAGTTTACGTAAACGGAACCATGCTTTCTTGGCCCACGTAGTGGAACAAAAGAGCAAGGGGAAGAACATAAACGATGTCCCAGTTGCGTGTGATTTTCCTGATGTCTTTCCTGAGGATCTACCCGGTCTTCCTCCTCCCAGATCCGTCGATTTTCGTATTGATCTCGTACCTAGTGCGACTCCTGTCGCCAGGGCCCCTTACCGTCTTGCACCTTCCGCGATGCAAGAATTATCTAGCCAGCTGCAGGAATTGCTCGATAAAGGTTTTATTCGTCCAAGTACCTCCCCGTGGGGTGCTCCCGTATTATTTGTCAAGAAGAAGGATGGTTCGTTCCCTATGTGTATCGACTACCGTGAACTTAATAAGCTAACCGTGAAGAATCGCTACCCTTTGCCTCGTATTGATGATTTATTTGACCAACTACAAGGCGCGTCCTGTTTCTCTAAATTGACCTACGTTCTGGATATCATCAACTACGTGTCCTCGAAGATGATATTCCAAAAACTGCGTTTCGTACTCGATATGGGCACTACGAGTTCGTGGTCATGCCTTTTGGTTTGACTAACGCACCCGCCGTGTTCATGGACCTTATGAACCGTGTTTGTAAGCCCTATTTGGATCGTTTTGTTATAGTTTTTATTAATGATATTCTTATTTACTCTAAGTCTAAAGCTGATCATGCTCGCCATCTTCGTCTTATGCTGGAACTACTGCGGGGTGAACGTCTATATGCTAAATTTTCTAAGTGTGAGTTTTGGATTGACGAAGTGCAGTTTCTTAGTCATATTGTTAGTAGTCACGGTATTCATGTTGACCATTCGAAAATTGAGGCCGTGAAGAATTGGTGTACGCCCAAATCCGTGTCTGAGATTCGTTCTTTTCTAGGATTGGCGGGTTATTACCGCCGGTTCATTGCGGATTTCTCTAAAATTGTTGTTCCTCTTACTACACTAACTCAGAAGGAGAAACCTTTTGTTTGGGGTCCCAAGCAAGAGAACTCCTTTCAAACCCTTAAGAATCTTTTGTGTAATACCCCTGTGTTAACTCTACCTGATGGCAACGACGATTTCGTGATGTATTGCGATGCCTCGAACCGTGTATTGGGCTGCGTGCTCATGCAGCGGGACAAGGTCATTGCTTACACTTCTAGACAACTCAAGGTGCATGAGAAAAACTATACTACTCACGATCTGGAGCTTGGTGCGGTTGTTTTTGCGTTAAAGATCTGGCGACACTACCTTTATGGTACTAAGTGTGTGGTTTTCACCGACCATAGGAGCCTTCAACATATCTTTGACCAGAAAGAACTAAACATGCGACCGAGGCGATGGGTTGAATTGCTTAACGACTACGACTGTGAAATTCGCTACCACCCTGGTAAGGCGAATGTAGTGGCCGATGCGCTTAGTCGTAAAACTCATGTCAAGGCTATTCGTATCTCTAGCGATTTGCATGTTTGTATTCGTGAAGCTCAGTATTCAGCAGAAAATGAAGAAAGTCTAGAAGAAGTTCACGGCGCTAGAATGGACCAGCTCGAAACTAAATCTGATGGCCTACAGTATTATCTTAATCGTGTCTGGGTGCCAGATCGCGATAATCTCCGTGAGCCCATTATGACCGAGGCTCACAAATCACATTACTCTATACATCCAGGTGCTGATAAGATGTACCAGGATCTGCGTACAACTTATTGGTGGCCTGGTATGAAGAGGGACATTGCTATATATGTTTCTAAATATCTTACCTGCTCGAAGGTAAAGGCTGAACACCAGCGTCCTTCCGGACTATTAGAGCAACCAAAAATCCCTGTTTGGAAATGGGATAGCATTGCTATGGACTTTATTACCAAACTACCCCATACTACTAAAGGTCACGATAGTATCTGGGTGATTATTGATCGTTTGACCAAATCCGCTCATTTTCTTCCTATCCGTGAGGATTACAAAGTGAGGAGACTTGCTCGAATCTACACTGATGAGATTATAAGCCGTCATGGCGTACCTTTAGACATAATCTCTGACCGTGATGGTCGTTTTACTTCTCATCTTTGGCAAACATTTCAGTCCGCTATGGGTTCGCACTTGAATTTTAGCACGACCTTTCATCCTCAGACGGATGGACAGACAGAGCGTACTATTCAAACCCTAGAGGACATGCTTCGTTCTTGTGTCATCGACTTTGTTGGTAACTGGGATGTACATTTACCATTGATAGAATTCTCGTACAACAATAGCTATCATTCCAGTATTCAGATGGCTCCTTTCGAAGCTTTGTACGGGCGAAAGTGCCGATCTCCACTCAGCTGGCATGAGGTTGGGGAAAAGCAGTTCACTGGCCCTGGGATTATTCAAGAGACGACGGATAAGATTCTTCAGATCCGTGATAACTTGACTAAGGCTAGAAGCAGCCAAAAGAGCTATGCTGATAGAAGGCGCAAGCCTCTGGAATTCGCTGTTGGAGACCGAGTTCTTCTCAAGGTATCTCCCTGGAAATGAGTACTTCACTTTGGTAAAAAGGGAAAGCTTGCTCCTCGCTATGTGGGTCCTTTCGTGATACTTGAAAGTGTTGGACTCTGTATGCCCAAGACACATATTAAATTGATGTGGCTAGTACGTTATGATCCAAGTCGAGTCATACCCAATAACAAGCTAGACAAACACTTATATTATTTATTTGTGATATGATCAAACAAATGAATATTAACACTTACAATATTTAGAAATTGGTTTTCTAAATAATTACACTTGAGAAACTAATAAATTATATGGATAATTTATTTTGAGAGAATATTTTATTTTGTTATTTAATGGGTTAAATAACATTTTAAAAGGTTATATAAAGTCTTGTAAATACATGGTGTTATATTTTATAAAAGTTATAAAATAAACAAGACTTAAAATTATTAAAAGAAAAACTTATTTTCTTTTAAAAACACCCTCCCAAAATCGGCCCCAACATGTGTCTTCCCAAGATTTTTTTTGTCCAATTAGTTTACATGCATTTGCATGTGTAAGATGGGTTTTGATTGGATGGTCTTTCCAAGACCATTTGGTCCAATTACCTTTCATGCATTTGCATGTGTAAGAAGGCATGTGATTGGGTGGATTGGAGGTGATCATCTCTCATACTTTTATAACCATTTTAGATGACAAAAATGGTGGAAGACTTGTGTTTTTTGCTCTCAAAATCGGCCATTAGAAGGTGTTCTCAAGGTTTTCGGTTTTGATCAAGTGTGTTAAAATCCTAGCTAATCTCAAGGTGTTTGTTGGAAGCTTGGGGTATACAAGCTTGAGGCCTTCTACTCTTGAAGGTAACCATTCAAGAAGTATCATCCGTTTCATTCCTACTACTCCAAGAAGGTAGTTTTCTAAACACCCTATGGTTGTGTTTGATAGTATGCTATTTCATATATGGATCCGGGTTTTGGGATTTTGCATATAAATGGTTTTATATCTTTTAAAAGTAACATGTTTTAAACATTATTTCCGCTGCGTTTTAATTTCATATGGTTGAAATTGCTTTGATAAACATGTTAAAATCTCATCAATGGTATCAGAGCCGCTTATATGAGTGCATACTTCAATAGATTAAAAATTTCGGGTTTCGGGTTTGAATAAAATCCTATGGCCGAAAATTTTAACATGGTTAACCCTTTGTTTTTCAAGATTATTTTCTTACATGCATAAGAGAATCTTGAAAGATTATTTCATATGGATGATTTGTTTGTTTGGACAAAACTTACCTTTTCGGTTTTTTAGTACATAGCCGAAAATGGTTATAAAAGGGAACCATTTTTTTTATGCTTCTTGAAATTAATATATATATATATATATATATATATATTTGGATATATATTTTGGTGCATATGACCTAGCCATGACCTTGTGTTGAATGATTGTGTTGTTATTTATTATTTCAATGGGTTGTAATAATTATTAATTTGTTCTTCCATTAGAAGATATGTAATTTATTTGTTTTCTTTGGTATGTAAAATAAATAGATTAGGTGCATTTTATTTTACTAGAAAAAATGTATTAGGATATATTTTGTAAAAGAAGATGCACACAAAAATGCGGTTTTGGTTTGGACCATAATATTCGGTCCAAAGAACTTCATCGTTCTCAACGGGATTTTAACCCGATAACCAAAACTCATTTTTGGAGTCCAAAGGATTTTGGAGCTGAAAATAAAAGACTTTTGGAAGCTCAAAGAGGGTGGACAAATCACAACACAAGAAGGAGACTTGAAGCATTTGGATGCAGGATCAAGTGGGAGTTCATCGACACATTACTTGTGTCATTTTTCACCCTTTAGGAAAGACCTTTTGGCACACTTGTTTCGGCTAACAAGTGTTGTCAAAATAGTTGGTTATGGTTATGCACCTATTGTTATGAATGTTATGCTTGTGTGATTGTTTATTTTGTTGATTAGATGATATGTAGATATGCATGACTTAACAAACTAATAATCAACAACAAGCGTAAAATTGGTTCTTGACAAAATCATTAAAATGTTTAATAAAGGTTTTATTAAAAATTAATGATTTTATAAAATGGGTTTTATTAAAAAGAACCTTGAAAATTTGTTTTCACTAAAGTACCATTGATTTGAATGCATGCAAATGTATGGTACATAATATTTTCTAAACTAGAATTTTGAAATATTAAAAACCCTTTTATAAAACAAGTCAAACACCATCCTTTTATACAACACTCGAAACACTTGGGAACTCTTATTGTGGGATAAAGGTCACCTAACCGCATTTGAGGGAACTTGTATGTTCGAGGTGGGTTTACCATTTTTTGGGATAAAGGTCACCTAACCACTTATGTATATAAACTCACACGTGTGTGTAAGTTGGACGACTTGATTTGGAAACCATGAACTTAGGGTCACCAAAGCATGGGGAACAAAGGTGTTGATGGGATTAAACATGCCAACTAAACATAAAGATGTTTAACCGATCCCATATGGCTAGAAGTTGCAAAGAGTTGCAATTGTCAAACGTTGACTACCTGGTTAATTTAAATAGTGGGATAAAGGTCACCTAACCAATATTTAAATGTAACGTTGGATTCTAGATTTTAATTATTAATTGTCTTTAAGACACAAAAGGGTATTAATGATTAAAATATAATAATATCAAAAATACTAAAATTGAACTTGTTAAATTTTGTAGATGGCCGCTAACAATGCAAACCCGACTAACCAAATCGTCCGAAACCTATCACTAAGAACCATCCTTGAAAAGGATCGTCTCAACCATAACAACTTCATGGATTGGTTTCGAAACTTGAGAATCGTTCTCAAGCAAGAGAAGATATCCTATGTGTTGGACGATCCTATTCCCGATGAACCTAACGTGGAAGATGTGGAAGCCTACAACGATTGGGTTAAGTATACCGAGGACTCCATGCAAGCCTCATGCCTCATGTTGGGAACTATGATTCCTGAAATTCAAAAGGATTTTGAACATCACGGGGCATACGACATGATTACCCAGTTAAAGGAAATGTTCCTACAACAAGCAAGGGTAGAACGCTTCGAAACAGTTCGAGCGCTTCATGCATGTCGAATGGAGGAAACCCAATCGGTATCATCTAATGTCCTTAAGATGAAAAGCCACATTGATCGCCTCAAAAGGCTAAATTGTCCCGTCTCTAAAGAGTTGGCTACGGATTTGATCCTCAACTCTTTAACAAAGAAATTTGAGAGCTTTGTAATGAATTACAACATGAATGGATGGGACAAGAGCATTGGTGAGCTTCATGCAAAGCTCAATGAAGGAGGTAACAAGAAGAGGCCCCACCCCGACTCTAAAGCAACCTATGCTAAAAGAAAGGGACACGTCAAAGGAAAAGGAAAGGGAAAAGCTAAAGCAGAACCCACCAAACCGAAGGAGAAGAAGCAAAAGGTTGCTACAAATGACCCATGTTTTGAATGTGGTGAGATAGGACATTGGAAGAGAAATTGTCCAACCTATCTCATGGAGTTGAAAAACAAGAGGGATGCAGGGCAAACCTCAGGTACTATCTTTATGATACATGTTGAGCTTAATGTTATTTCTTCTAACACATGGGTACTAGATACCGGATGTGGAACTCATATTTGCAATTCGTTGCAGGGGTTCAAAAGAAATAGACATTATAAGAAGGGAGACGCTAGTCTCTTCATGGGCAACGGAGCAAAGGTTGAAGTCGAAGCTCAAGGAGACTACGTTTTAGAACTTCCAAGTGGTTTGGAAGTTATTTTGAAAAATGTTTTGTATGCTCCTAGTTTAACTAGGAACATAATTTCTGTTTCCCTTTTAAGACAATGTGGTTTTAATTTCGAATTTGTTAACCAAGACATTTATGTTTCTATGAATGATGTGTTTTATTTTAAAGCTATGTCTTTAAATGGTATTTATGAATTAGATCATGATAACGCATCATATGATAGCTCAATGTACCAAGTAACGAACAAGAAACTCAAAATGGATTTGAGTGATTCCTACCTTTGGCATTGTCGCCTTGGACATATAAGCAAGAATCGCATGCACACACTTCAAAGAAATGGTCTTCTGAATACAAGTGAAGATAATTCATTTGATGTATGCGAATCTTGTTTACAAGGCAAAATGACCAAGACACCCTTTAGTGGAACTTTTGAAAAGGCTAAAGACTTACTAGGTATCATACATTCAGATGTATGTGGTCCTTTTAAGCCGATGACTAGGAATGGTGAAAGATACTTCATTACCTTTACCGACGACTTTAGTCGTTATGGTTATGTGTATTTACTAAGACACAAAGATGATGCATTTGAAATGTTCAAAAACTTCAAAAGTGAAGTAGAAAATCAACTCAAGAAAACAATCAAAGTCCTTCGCACCGATAGAGGAGGTGAATACCTTAGTGGTGCTTTTCAAGATCATCTTAGGAGTTGTGGGATTATCTCACAACTTACTCCACCAGGAACACCACAACACCATGGTGTGTCCGAAAGGAGAAATTGAACTCTATTAGATATGGTTCGATCAATGATGGCTAGAAGCACATTACCTCTATCCTTTTGGGGTTACGCTTTGCTCTCCGCAGTTCGCATACTAAATATGGCCCCAACCAAGAAAGTGGAAAAGACACCTTTTGAAATATGGCATGGAAACCCTCCATCATTATCATTCTTAAGGGTTTGGGGTTGTGAAGCTTATGTTAAGCAATACACTCCAAATAAATTGGAAGTCCGATCTGCTAAGTGTATCTTTGTAGGATATCCTAAAGATGATATAGGATATTATTTCTACGACCCAACAGAGCAAAAGGTATTTGTTGCTCGAAAGGGTAAGTTCTTAGAAGCTAAGTTCCTTATGGAAGGAACTAGTGGTAGAACAATGGAACTTGAGGAGGATCAAGAACCACAAGACGATACACGTTTGGTTGATACTAGCACTCAACAAGAGGTTGTTGAAAACGATTAAGATGTTGATCAGAACACACAAAATGTTCACAGATCTGGTAGAATTAGTAATCCACCTGAAAGATATGGATTTTTCATGGATGGATGCTACGTGGTAGATTCAGATGAACCAACCACATACCATGATGCAATGTCAAAATCCGATTGTGACAAATGGCTTGAAGCCATGAACATAGAGATGCAATCCATGTATGACAACCAAGTTTGGGAATTGGTTGTGCCACCACTTAACTCTAAAGTAGTTGGTAGTAAGTGGGTTTTCAAGAAGAAAACTGATATGCATGGTAACTTGGATACTTACAAAGCAAGACTTGTAGCAAAAGGTTTCACTCAAACTCAAGGGATTGATTATAATGAGACCTTCTCGCCTGTGGCGATGCTAAAGTCAATCAGGATATTATTTGCCATAGCTGCATATTATGACTATGAGATCTGGCAATTGGATGTCAAAACGGCTTTTCTTAATGGATATCTTGATGAAGATGTCTATATGATTCAGCCTGAAGGTTTTATCGATCCAAAACATCCTGAGAAAGTATGCAAGTTAAAGAAATCAATCTATGGATTGAAACAAGCATCTAGAAGTTGGAATCACCGTTTTGATGAAGAAATGAAGAATTTTGGATTCATCAAGAACGGCGATGAAGCTTGTGTTTACAAGAAAGCTAGTGGGAGCGTCATCACTTTCTTAGTACTGTATGTCGATGACATTCTACTATTTGGGGATGACATTCCAACCATGGAAGGTGTAAAAGCTTGGCTTGGAAGTTGTTTTTCCATTAAGGATCTTGGTGAAGTCGCCTACATTCTGGGAATAAAGGTCTATAGGGATAGATCACGGCGCTTGATAGGTTTAAACCAAAGGGCATACATTGACAAAGTCTTGAATAGGTTCCAAATGGAGAACTCTAAAAGAGGTTTTGTACCTATTCAAAAGGGGACATTATTGAATACATCTCAATGTCCAAGCTCAAAGGATGAGCAAGAGAAAATGAAAAGAATCCCATATGCGTTAGCTATAGGATCCATCATGTATGTAATGATATGCACCAGACCGGATGTCTCATACGCCTTGAGCATGACGAGTAGATACCAGAAAAATCCAGGTAACAGTCATTGGATGGCTGTTAAAAGCATATTGAAATATCTTAGGAGGACTAAGGATATGTTCTTAATATATGGATCTGGTGAGGAGGAACTCGTTGTAAAGGGTTACACGGACGCGAGTTTCCAAAACGATCGAAGTGATTCTCGATCACAATCGGGGTATGTCTTCATTTTAAATGGAGGAGCAGTCTCTTGGAAGAGCTCAAAACAAGACGTAGTAGCATTGTCCACTACAGAATCAGAATACATCGCTGGTTCATTGGCAGCCCAGGAAGCTGCATGGTTAAAGAAATTTATAGCCGACCTAGGGGTGGTCCCTACCATTCAAGACCCTCTAGAGATCTTTTGTGACAACGAGGGTGCGATTGCTCAAATCAAAGAACCTCCTGCGCACCAAAAGACTAGATATATCGAGCGGAGATTCAACTACATAAGGGATGAAGTTGAAAAAGGAAAGATATGTATCCACCAAGTTCACACCGATCAAAACAATGCGGATCCACTCACGAAGCTCCTTGACAGGGGAAAACATGAGGATCATACATGTTCCTTAGGACTTTGATATTCTAGTGATTGGATTTGATCTATTTTGTATTTGGATATTGAAATAATTGTTATTTTAACTCTTTTATGGTATTTCGAGTTACGTTTCATATTAGCATGTTTAAATCCGTGAATAAGTTAATTATTCTAAATGTCCGTAGTCGATCATAATTGTGGGAACAAATATGAATGTAAGACTATTATGAACTTGGATTGGTGGATATTCATTTAGAATGAATATAGAGCAAAGTGTTGCTACCAAAGTTCATAGATATTTGTGGAATACAAATATTGGGCTGACTCGCTCTCAAATATTACTGCATGGAATCATTTATGATTGATCATAAGTAAATTTTGAGTAAAGGTGAATATCATAGTATCCTCTGACCTGAGATACATATTGGGTCTTGATATTCACCAAGTATTACACCTTGACCTAGTTCTTTGCAGTCTGTAATAAGGCAGTACACAAGGCTAAACTCAGGTGTGGTACAAGGTGATTGTGAGAGACGTATGTAGTCAAGAAGGGATTTGTTTCTCTTATTCGTTGAGAGTAAGATGTCTAAGGCCTGTTAAAGTTAAATCAACAGAGAGTGATCACTCTATGTCTCTGGATTTAACATGACATCTGTAACGAAAGGATAAATGATAGATTCACCTAAATCATGTTCAAGTAAGGGACTTGAAAGGGATGATGTTATTGAATGGCAAATATAGTCATACGTATTGGGGGTAGTAAACCGTAGTTAGGCGTCATTTACTACTTGCATCAATCTTCTACGTATCTTGTGCAAGTGGGAGATTGTTGGACTCTGTATGCCCAAGACACATATTAAATTGATGTGGCTAGTACGTTATGATCCAAGTCGAGTCATACCCAATAACAAGCTAGACAAACACTTATATTATGTGGCTAGTACGTTATGATCCAAATTGATGTGGCTAGTACGTTTGACCAAATCCGCTCATTTTCTTCCTATCCGTGAGGATTACAAAGTGAGGAGACTTGCTCGAATCTACACTGATGAGATTATAAGCCGTCATGGCGTACCTTTAGACATAATCTCTGACCGTGATGGTCATTTTACTTCTCATCTTTGGCAAACATTTCAGTCCGCTATGGGTTCACACTTGAATTTTAGCACGGCCTTTCATCCTCAGACGGATGGACAGACAGAGCGTACTATTCAAACCCTAGAGGACATGCTCCGTTCTTGTGTCATCGACTTTGTTGGTAACTGGGATGTACATTTACCATTGATAGAATTCTCGTACAACAATAGCTATCATTCCAGTATTCAGATGGCTCCTTTCGAAGCTTTGTACGGGCGAAAGTGCCGATCTCCACTCAGCTGGCATGAGGTTGGGGAAAAGCAGTTCACTGGCCCTGGGATTATTCAAGAGACGACAGATAAGATTCTTCAGATCCGTGATAACTTGACTAAGGCTAGAAGCAGCCAAAAGAGCTATGCTGATAGAAGGCGCAAGCCTCTGGAATTCGATGTTGGAGACCGAGTTCTTCTCAAGGTATCTCCCTGGAAAGGAGTAGTTCACTTTGGTAAAAAGGGAAAGCTCGCTCCTCGCTATGTGGGTCCTTTCGTGATACTTGAAAGTGTTGGACTCTGTATGCCCAAGACACATATTAAATTGATGTGGCTAGTACGTTATGATCCAAGTCGAGTCATACCCAATAACAAGCTAGACAAACACTTATATTATTTATTTGTGATATGATCAAACAAATGAATATTAACACTTACAATATTTAGAAATTGGTTTTCTAAATAATTACACTTGAGAAACTAATAAATTATATGGATAATTTATTTTGAGAGGATATTTTATTTTGTTATTTAATGGGTTAAATAACATTTTAAAAGGTTATATAAAGTCTTGTAAATACATGGTGTTATATTTTATAAAAGTTATAAAATAAACAAGACTTAAAATTATTAAAAGAAAAACTTATTTTCTTTTAAAAACACCCTCCCAAAATCGGCCCCAACATTTATCTTCCCAAGATTTTTTGTCCAATTAGTTTACATGCATTTGCATGTGTAAGATGGGTTTTGATTGGATGGTCTTTCCAAGACCATTTTGGTCCAATTACCTTTCATGCATTTGCATGTGTAAGAAGGCATGTGATTGGGTGGATTGGAGGTGATCATCTCTCATACTTTTATAACCATTTTAGATGACAAAAATGGTGGAAGACTTGTATTTTTTGCTCTCAAAAATCGGCCATTAGAAGGTGTTCTCAAGGTTTTCGGTTTTGATCAAGTGTGTTAAAATCCTAGCTAATCTCAAGGTGTTTGTTGGAAGCTTGGGTATACAAGCTTGAGGCCTTCTACTCTTGAAGGTAACCATTCAAGAAGTATCATCCGTTTCATTCCTACTACTCCAAGAAGGTAGTTTTCTAAACACCCTATGGTTGTGTTTGATAGTTTGCTATTTCATATATGGATCTGGGTTTTAGGATTTTGCATATAAATGGTTTTATATCTTTTAAAAGTAACATGTTTTAAACATTATTTCCGCTGCGTTTTAATTTCATATGGTTGAAATTGCTTTGATAAACATGTTAAAATCTCATCAGAAAGGATTGGCAAGGTGGCGTACAAACTCGACTTGCCTCAGGAACTAAACAACGTACATCCAGTGTTCCACGTATCCAATCTACGAAAATGTCTAGCCGATGAGGAACTACAAGTTCCTCTGGAAGACTTGCAAATAAACGAAGTTGTTCAGTTTGTGGAGAAACTGGTCGAAATCATGGATCAGGCTGTCAAGCGTTTGAGGCGCAACAAAATTCCCATTGTTAAGGTTCGATGGGAAGGAAAGCATGGTGTTGAATTCACTTGGGAGTTGAAAAGTGATATGAAGGCCAAGTACCTTCATCTCTTTGAACAGTCTTCTTCTAAGATTTCGGGGATGAAATCTCCTAAAGGAGGGGAGACTGTAACGCCCAGCGTCCCTAAACTTTAGACACTTGGCAAGAACAGTCCCTGGACTCCTTTAACTTATCAGTATTAGTCCCTATAGTTTTGTGATGTTGATACTTTGAAACTTTGAAGCATGAATCTTATTGATACTTAATACTTAATACTATGATACTTGATTCTTTAATCTAGATGCTTGATTTTTGAAACATAAACTATGAGACATGATATAGATACCAGGCCCTTGATGCTTAATCTAGATACTTGAACCTTTATGATTAAACTAAGATACTTGATTCTTCATACTATGAAAGCTAGATTCTTATCGCTGATACTTGATACTTGGACTCTTGATTCTTGATGCATGAGAAACGATGATTCTTGAGACTTAAATTGGTGCTTGACTCATTAGACTTGTGAAGCTTGATTCTTGGTTAAACGAGAAACTGGAGCCTTGTCACTAGCGGAATCTATGAAACTTTGAGACTTCGGTGCTTATGATGTAATCTAATTAATAAAATACTTTACATAAACTATACATAACGCAACGCCTAACTTAACGCGAAGAACGAATCAGAAACGGGAACGCGAAAGGATGGATTGGCCAGGGTGGCCATCCGATCGGATGACCATCCGATCGGGCGACCAGCCGATCGGATGGCACCCCAGCTGATCCAGATCACCTTTCTCCTCCCATTTTCCCCTTCACCTATAAATAGACTGTCACAGCACAATTTCAAGTGATGTGACAGCTCTGACCGAACCTGACGCACGCGCACGCTATTTCTCCATTTTCTCATCAGTTTCGGTACGTTTCACGCTAAATCTTTGTACTTCCTGGATCTACACATCATTCTCTACGTGATTCTCATTTGAAATCACACTTTTCACCGTGAAATCTCTCAGATCTGAGTTCTTGAGGGTGATGTCATCATGGTGGTTTATACAAACCACCATGTGATGTCATTCTAAGCAAGATTAGCTCAGATCCAAGGTATTTTATACGCTTTCACACTAAATCTAAGTTAAATCTAGACTTTTCATATAAAACTTGGGTTATTCTTCATCTTTCCTTCAAATTTCTGATTTACTTTGGTGATAAAAGTGACTAAACGGGCTGTAGACTTGATCGGTGGCCTATAGTCGGTTTAGGAACGGATTGTTCACTGATTAAGACGATCACGGGATGGATTCCGGCATAAACCCGTCGCTAACAGACAACTGGTTGGGCTGGGGTGGTTCCCGACCGATCAGAATGACTGCTAGACGGTAAGTTTACTGTTGTCTCAATACGTGCCGTGACGTCACCATTTATTTTCAAACTTAGAGATCTTACGAAAGAAACAATAGGCCAGCCGATCAGACTGCCATCCGATCGGACAGCCTTACTCCACAATAGGCCAGCCGATTGGACAGCCCTACTTCTCAATAGTTCAGCCGATCGGACAGCTGACCGATCGGACAGCCTATTCCTCACACTTGGCCAGCCGATCGGATTATCATCCGATCGAACAGCCACTTTAGTCTTACCTCACTTTTGTTCTCAATCGGACGGATGGCAACCCGATCGGATAGCCACCCGATCGGGCAATCATTATCATTATAACACACTAGGCCACCCGGTCGACTGGCCATCCGATCGGACAGCCGTCCGATCGGACAACCATCCGACCTAGTGACCTATTAAGCACTTTATTCAATCTCGATACTTCGCCCGACGCTTATCCTATTGTAATCTAATCAGGCTAATCTCAAAAGAGCTCCCTTTGATCCAATAACAGTCGCGACTGTTAAGCAATCACTGTGAGTATACTCGATCCCCTTTTTACCTTAAACTTTTGGGTGTAACATGTATTCTATGAAACTTAAACTTGATTATTTGGAAACTTATACTCTATCCTATGTGAAACTTGTGATTCTTGATTCTTGACTCTTTGTGCTATGTGACATTTAATCTAGAGTGTGTAGTTCCCGCCTTAACAATAGTAGCGCTATAGGAGTGATGCGCCTCCCCGTTAGTCTTTGGGGTATTGTTAGGAGGAGACATATAACCTCCCGTTAAACTTTGGGAAAAGCACTTAAGGCATTTGGAAACTTGGGCTATCACTTCGTGGACTGCGACACTAGCACGGCTGAAACTATTTTATTGTTTGCACTATGGATATGAGTTGTTTTAATCTATTATTCTATTATCAAACTTGTATAATCGCCAATACTTTTGTATTGATATTTTAATACATGTTGCAGGCTGATAGGATGCTTTGGAATGCATGGAATCCATCTAGGGGATGCTTAGAAATGTCACCTAGTTAACTTAGAATCTCTTGAACAATTTGAACAGTATTCGTTATGGTTTGTAATTGATACTTGTGTTGGTTGTGTTTGACGTTAGAAAATATCATGATGAATTTGATCTAATTTCTATTTGAACGAATAGTGTTATGAATTTCATGAGCAATCTGAACGCTTAGTGCTCGCACCCCGATGTTTCCGCCATCGGTTGGGGTGTGACATAAATGTTAATAACTGAAATTCAGTTACTGTGTTGTTTTATCTTCCTGTAATATCCAATGCGTTTCATCACTAATTTTTGGCGTTTTGTTTTTTATGGTGTTTTATCATTTGATGGTGTTTTGAATATGAGCGGTAAAAGACCCTTTTACCTTTAATGAAGCACGCCCCACATAATAAATTTGATGTTATTTACGAAAATGCCACCGCGCAATCTAGTCCATGGATTGTTTTGATCGGACGACCCATAAGCGTTCTCACCGTTCTCACACTTTTGAGCATTTCTCTAAATCCTGACCCTATATTAAAATTCAAGAAGCAAAAATGGTTCCTTTTTTACAACCTACTTTTCGGCCAAGAGTGAAAAAACCGAAAAAGTGGGTTTTTGTCCAAACAAACAAATCATTCACATGACATAATTTTTCAAGATATTTTTATGCATGTATGAAAATAATCTTGAAAAACAAAAAGGAGAACCATGTTGATAATTTCGGCCATAGGGTTCTCCAAACCTGAAAACCCGAAATTTCAAATCCTATGAAGCATGCACTCATATAAGCGGCTCTAGATGCCATTGTTGGGTTTTTCACATATTTATCAAAGTGATTTCATCCATATAAAATCAAAATGCAGCGGAAAAGTTATTTAAAACATGTTACTTTATAAGATATAAAACCCATTTTATATGTAAAACCCAATACCCGGATCCATATACGAACAAGCATGCTATCAAAATAAAAACACAACCATAGGGTGTTTCAAGAATACTACCTTCCAAGGAGTAAAATATATGAAGAAGATGATGTTTCTTGAATGGTAATCTTCAAGTGTAGAAGACCTCAAGCTTGTATACCCCAAGCCTTCCAACAAACACTTTAAGTTTAGCTAGGATTTTACACTCAAAACTCATTTGAAAAACTTCCCTCTTGGAACCAACCCTTGGCCGAAATTTTTAAAGGTTTTCTTAGAGTTTTTGCAACTTGAAACCCTTGGATCACTACCCATGGCCGAAAATACTAGAGAAAATTCTCTAGTTTTCCTCAAGTTCCTTTCATCATTTTTGTCATACAAAAACATAAAAGGGATGTGAGAGAATGTGCCACCCTCAAGACCCAATCACTAGTCCTCTAACCATGCAAAATGCATGTGATCTTATTGGACCAAATATTGCTTGGGAAGAACACAAGGGGGGGGGGGGGCACTTATTATTTTTATATAAAAAAATTAAAAAAAATTTCTTAAAATAATTTAAGTCTTGATTAATTTTATAACTTTTATAAAATTATAACACCACATGTTATAAGACTTATACAACCTTTTAAAATGTTATTTAACCCATTAAATAACAAAATAAAATATTCTCTCAAAAATAAATTATCCATATAATGTATTAGTTTGTCAAGTGCAATTATTTAGAAAACCAATTTCTAAATATTCTAAGTGTTAAAATTTATTTGTTTGATCATATCACAAATAAATATTATAAGTGTTAGTCTAGCTTGTTATTGGGTATGACTTGACTTGGATCATAACGTACTAGCCACATCAATTTAATATGTGTCTTGGGCATACAGAGTCCAACAATTTGTGCGTCTTCGATCTCGTGCCATACAATAGGCGATCGACATTTTCTACCATATAATACCTCAAAGGATGCCATTTGAATACTAGCGTGATAATTGTTATTGTATGAGAATTCTACTAAAGGTAAATACGAATCCCAATTACCACTAAAATCTATAACACACGAACTAAGCATGTCTTCGAGGGTGCGAATCGTGCGCTCAGTCTGATCGTCGGTCTGGGGATGAAATGCGGTACTGAGATTGAGAGTTGTACCAAGAGCGGACTGGAATGTCTCCCAAAGACGTGAGGTGAATCGACCATCGCGGTCAGAAATGATGTCACGAGGCGTCCCGTGTCGACTAATGACTTCGTCTGTATAGATTCGTGCTAATTGTTCTACCTTAAAGTCTTCTCGTATCGGAACGAAATGAGCGGATTTCGTAAGACGATCAACGATACCCCAAATGTTATCATGACCAGAAGGCGTACGAGGGAGTTTTGTAACACCTGTGTCTCCACGGCCATCAAACAAATACCAAGCCAATGAAATATTGTATTTCATACTTTGGACTTGTATAAATATGTGTATCTTTTGCACATATCAACTCTTGTTCGATTTCAAGCTCTAAATCGCTTTCTGGAAGGTTATACGCGCACTGATGCGTAAATATAACCAGTTTAATCCAACGAACACTCCGGAATAGTGAAATAGGCTTAACATACCTTAAATAACCTTTACATAACTTAGATATAAGTTTTGGAAGGTTTGGTGTGGTGAAATCAAGTTTAATCGCTTACAGGGACTAAAGTTGACAAACTGTGAAAGTATGCCAATTTGAACTGTAACAGACATTCCGGAACATGACCATAAGTTAAACACACCTTAAATATCCTTTACATAGCTTAGAAATAGGCTTTGAGGGGTTCGGTGTGCTAAAATAAACTTTTGGGTCATTCAGGGACTAAAAGTGTCAAAAAGTGCACAAGTTTGCATTTTCGCGCATAACTTACGTTCTGAATACATCTGGACATCCAAAAATTTATGTAAGCATGACTACATTATATGTTAGTGTTCGCCATAAGAAAAATCCATTCGTCGCGTCATTTGGTTTGTTTTTCGCGCTAATGCGCATTCCGTCGTAATTAAGCGAACATCGCGTTCGTACGGCCAAACGAACCGACATCCGACATATTTTTGAGCACATTTTAAGTTCCCTATACTTTAACTTCATTTTAGAGCTTTGAAATGGGGTTAACGGGCCTTAAACGTGTCAAAAATGGGCTGATTGCATAACAGGGACCAAAAGTGTAAATCTGCCAAACTTGTATGGCTACGATGCGTAGCACTTTTTGCCCTACGATGCGTAGGGGTTCTGCAGACCAGATGTAGAGTACATAACAGCCTGTTTGCAGCTGTTTTAACCACAACCACATGTTCTAATTGTCTAGTCAGCTGATAAACATCATATTTTAGTCACCATAACTTGCCAACACTTGTACGGATGTGATCAAATCACGTTATTCCATGAAACGATCCTAACGGCTCTACTTTTCCTATAAATACCCACCCCCCTTTGGCTTAAAAACCCACAAGAATTCTGATTTGAGAGCTCTAAGTTGAAACCATTGTTTCATACCTGAGTTCTTGAATCGGGATTAGCATTCGGGGACCCTGGGTAAGTATTCTTTCGTTCTTTTCCTTATTTTTACTGCTTTTCGAGTCAGAAAGTCAAACTTTGTTTGACTTTCAGCGTTGACCAGTAATGGTCAATGCGAAGTTCGTTTGAACTTCGCAACGTGAGTGTAATCACGTTGGTCATAGTCCCTTGGGACTATGCCCACTGATTACCACGTTGTCTAGGGTCGTAGGGTAGGCGATCTAATAAATCGCCTATACCTTCGAACCCGACCCAGTTTGGTCGATCATTAGGATCCGACCAAACACATTAGGTGACCATAGTAGGTAGGGCATAACCTTCCGAGGTTATACCCTATGGTCACATCGTTTAAATAGTTGTATGATAGGTAGTTTATATGCCTTAGGTAAATTACCAGAATACCCTTTTCATGTATAATTGGTAATTAAGCATATGTAACCTAAACTTTTGTCACATAACTGATTATGTAACATGTTTAGGCATATAACACTTGTCATAGGACTAGTTAGGCGATCCGAACGCGTTTCACGCGAACGACGCGTTAAAGTAGCATAAGCTACCTAAACGGGTCGTAATGGGTCGTAAACAATTAGGTTAAGTTTCATTTAGTATGTAGGCTTTGTTAAACCAAAAGACACGAGTCTCTACACTCGTTTGGTTTACAAACCCTAATGCTACCCGATCATCCGATGTAGGTCCGGTTTATTAATGTAGTTACCTATACTAGGTGCCGTTTGATATTCCGCGATCTCTAGCATTGCTTGGTGGTTATCCTAGGACTTCTGAGCAATCTCAAGTGAGTACATAGACCCCTCTTTTACTGTTTTTCCAAACGTTTTGGGGTGGAACACATGTGCCTACTTGTTACTTTCATGCTTTCCTGTTTTAACATCATATACTGCTATGTTCGTTAGTACATTATAGTACATGATTTCATTACATTTTATGCTATGTATGTTCATTGTGTGCATACTTAGTACATTGTTTTACATTACATTTTGTTGCATATGCTCATCCAGTATATGAACACTTTGACATATTACCCAATACATTTGACAATTGATTTGACATAGACATTTCGGCATAGACATTTTAACATGATTGACATTTGATCATGCATTTCCCACAAAACATAACTTTGATTTAAACCAAGTTTTACTTCAATACTTTGTTTTTGTGCATATGGTTTAGTTGAGACCTTTCACTTGCCATACATGACATATTTGACATAGACATTTGACATGGATATTTGACATAGACATTTGACATGGATATTTGACATAGACATTTGACATGGATATTTGACATAGACATTTTGACATGATTTACATCTTGACATGAACATTTTACATTGTTTGGTTTGGTTTGATTAAGTGATTAAGTAACGATGCGTATGTAATATGATACAAGCATGGTGGATACGCCGCTGGTACTTCCTATATATAAGTGTTTGTATGGTATTACATGTCGTAACGTTATTTGAATCATTTCAGTTTGAGACATAGAACATTTTATACAAATAACATATTTTTCACAAGACATTGATTTACAAACAACTTATCTAATACAAACTCATTTTACATGGTTATTCATTTAACCATACATTATTTATACATATCATCTGATCTTATCGATTTTCAAATGATTTACAAAACAAAGCAAATAACAAGGTTCATGACTAAACATTTTCTCAAACATAAGTCATGAAACCTATTTTCACAAAACCTATGTATCTCACCGGCATTTTTATGCTGACGTACCTATTTTCACATGTGTTTTTCAGGAACTGTTGCATAAGATGATCAAGATACATATAGGCAGACTTGGGCTTTAGTGACAATAAAAGATGCAGACTAGTTAATTATGTTGTATTTCCATGTTTGTTTAGACATTGTAACACTTTTAATCAATAAAACGAAACTTCAATTACCATGGATTTGAAACAATTAATTCTGTTACAACACTCCCCGACATTTCCGCCACGTTTTGTATGTTCTACGTGGTCGGGGTGTGACAAGTTTCGTAATAAAATCCATGGCGATACTCTCCCATTTCCACATCGGCAAGCCAGAGGGTCGTTGATGTTCGGCCTTTACTTTTGAACAAGTTACGCATTTTGAAACATAGAGAGCGATATCCTTTTTCATGCCCGGCCACCAATACCTGGAACGGATGTCCTGGTACATCTTGTCGGCACCGAGGTGAATGGAATATCGGGATTTGTGAACTTCAGTCAGCAATATCTCTCAGAGATTTTGACGATTAGGAATCCAAATGTGGTCAAGATAGTAAAAGATACCGTTTGATTTGGTGACAAGCTGAGTTTCAGCACCACACTTCATTTCCTCTTTCAAGGTATTCTCAATGAAGCATGAATGTTGTGCGTCGCGAATTAGAGCTTCGAGATTACTCTGGGCTTGAACGTCACGAATACTATACACATAGCTTCATCGACTGAGGGCATCGGCTACGACGTTTGCCTTGCATGGAAGGTAGCGTATCTCGCAATCATAGTCGTTGAGAAGTTCAACCCATCGGTGTTGGCGCATGTTTAGTTCTTTCTGGTTCAAGATGTGTTGTAGGATCTTGTGGTCGGTGAAGACTGTACACTTTGTACCATAAAGGTAGTGTCGCCATATCTTTAATGCAAAAACAACTGCACCAAGTTCGAAATCGTGGGTAGTGTAGTTCTTCTCGTGGACCTTGAGTTGTCGAGAAGCATACACGATAACCTTGTCTTGTTGCATAAGTACACAACCAAGACCTAGGTTAGAGGCATCGCAATAAATAGCGAAATCGTCATTTCCGTCGGGAAGTGTAAGGACATGAGCGTTGTATAGCATGCGCTTGAGAGTTTGAAAGGCTTCCTGCTGTTTGGAACCCCAAACAAAAGGGTTGTCCTTCTGAATTAGAGCGGTGAGAGGTACGGCGATTTTAGAAAAGTCGGCGATGAATCCACGGTAATAGCCCGCCAATCCGAGAAAAGAACGTACTTCGGATGGGTTCTTCGGCGTGATCCAACTCTTCACTGCTTCAATTTTTGCGGGGTCGACGTGAATTCCTTGACTGTTAACGATATGACCGAGAAATTGAACCTCCTCGAGCCAAAGTTCACACTTGGAGAACATGACGTAGAGGCGATTTCCTTGGAGAAGCTCGAGAACTAAACGAAGATGTTGCGTATGTTCGGCTCTCGACTTCGAGTAGATAAGGATATCATTGATAAACACAATAACGAAGCAATCTAGAAAGGGTTTGCACACACGGTTCATCAAGTCCATGAAGACCGCGGGTGCATTTGTGAGACCAAAAGGCATGACCACGAATTCGTAATGGCCATAACGGGTGCGGAAATCGATTTTCAGAATGTCTTGCTCTTGTATACGCAACTGATGATAGCCGGAACGTAGATCGATCTTTGAGAAACACGTAGCACCTTGTAGGTGATCAAATAAATCGTCGATTCGGGGTAGAGGGTAGCGATTCTTGATAGTAAGCTTGTTGAGTTCCCTATAATCGATGCACATTCGGAATGATCCATCCTTCTTTTTCACAAAAAGGACAGGTGCGCCCCACAGTGATGTGCTAGGGCGTATGAGGCCTTTATCAAGCAATTCCTAGAGTTGACTAGAAAGTTCACGCATTTCGGATGGGGCAAGACGATAAGGAGCTTTTACAACAGGGTTAGCACCAGGGATAAGGTCGATACGAAAGTCGATATCATGAGTAGGGGGTAGACCGGGTAAATCGTTAAGAAAGACGTTAGGAAAATCACGAACCACAAGTTCTTCCTTCATCGTCTTCTTTTCCTCCTCCGCTACTACAATGTGAGCCAAGAAAGCGGTGTACTCCTTGCGTAAGTACATACTTGCTTGGATGCACGACATAAGCTTCAATTCTTTCGAGAGTACTTCACCGTAGACACAAAGCTGATCCCCATTTGAAAGAGAAAAACGAATCATCTTTTCGAAACAAACAACTTCGGCACGATTTTCACGAAGAAAATCCATGCCTACTATGACGTCGAAACTACCAAGCTGCATAGGAATGAGATTAATTGGGAAGATGTGATTGTTGAGTTCGAGAGTACATTCACAGAGAATGGAGCTGACGATGACGGTTCTTCCGGTGGCAACTTCTACGTCGAAAGTCGTTGGGAGGTTAGTGCGTTTACGTTTTAGAAGTTTTTCAAATTCAAACGATACAAAACAGTTATTGGCTCCAGTATCAAACAAGCACGAAGCATAAATACCGATAACAAGGAACGTACCATTGACAACATTGTTGTCAGTCTGAGCCTGGCGGACGTTGATATTGAAGATTTTTTCGCGGGCTGCTTGTTGTGGCTGCTGTTGCTGCAACTGCTGCTGTGGTTGTTGTTGCTGTGGTGGTGGTGGTTGTTGTTGCGGCTCTTGTTTCACAACACCCTGAGGGCAGACGTTTTCAAAGTGATTCAGGTCACCACAAGTGTAGCAAGCTCGTGCATGAACAGTGGGTGCATGAGCTGCTTGGTTAACCTGAGGAGCAAGAGACTGAGTAGGCGGTGCAGGAAGAGCTTGAGGAGCTTGCTAGCGAGGGCCTGAGCGGTAGTGGGCAGTGTAGTACCCATATATGTTGCAATTAACACATAAACGACAGTTCACCCCTGTTGGATGATGATAGGTGCAAGTACGGCACAGAGGGTGAACACCAGTGTACGCACGCTTAGCCGGTGGTGCGTTGGTTGTAGCGATTTGACGAGTCTGGTTGTTGAGCGATGATGTGACTACCGCGTTGTTCTTGCTGTTGTTGTTGTTCCTTAGCTTGCGACTTTGACGTGAGGACTTTGAAGCTTGAGATGCTGCAGGGTCGGTGTTCGGAGTACCAGTAGCTTGATTGAGACTCTTGGTCGAGGTTTTGAAAGCTCCAGCCAAGAATCGCTTGTCGTTGATCTCAGCTGCGATTTGGTAGGCTTCCTTGATAGTAGTAGGTCTCGCTGCCTGAACAAAGTCAGCTACATAATTTGTTGTGACAACTCGAATTTCCGACATTCTTTATTCGCATTAAATGCACGTTGACTTTGACTGTATAGTTGTGATATGATAAATGCATGGTGTTTGCATGAGTATGTGTTTGACTTTATAACATGGAACCTGTCGTGAAACATAAACTGTCTAACATAAGAGAGAACCCGACGAAACACAAGTGTGTTTCGCCATAACTAATCCCGACGAAACAGATTATGTTTCGCCAAATACAACTCGACGAAACAAGCTGTTTCGCCGAGCCCAGATCCGCCGAAGCCCAGTTCGGGCCCAACATGTTATTTTGAGTTTTATTACGTAAAACTACATCAGTTTCACACTTTTATGATAACAACCGAAACCCTAGAGTCTCTCCTTCTCTGTTGACGGCAATCTAACGTTCCCTAGCTCTCGAATCCTTGTTTGTTTCATCCCGAATCGGTTAGTGTATGTTTGTTAATCGATTTCATGTTCTGCTCTGTCTCGATTCATGTTTGGATATGTGATTGATGTGTCTTATTGCTGTGATATGAATATGAGAATGATATAGATTTTGATATGCATGGTTAATCGGATACGTAACTATATGCGAAACCTAACATGATCGAATACATGGCTCTGGATGTTGTTAATATGTCTTGATTCTGAATACACATTAGTATCTGGATAGGGGTTGATGGTATGATGTTGTATGATAATCGGGTTGAGGAACGGTTAAACTAGGGTTCATGCTAGACAATAATTCTTGAATGATTAAGTTATGATGATTCTATATGCACATTGATCTCCATATAATTTCTGTTGTGATGACGGCTGATAGAATGATCATTAGGGTTGCTGTGTTGATACTGTAACTGATTTGGCATGATTGATGTAATTGATATTTGACGTAACTGATGTTTGACGAAATTGACGGGTTTGACGAAACAGAACCCTCGGCGAAATAGAAATTGTGTTTCGCCAAATGATAGTTGACGAAACAGAACTTGTGTTTCGCCGAAGGATAAGTCGACGAAACAGAGCATGTGTTTCGCCAATATTGTGATTCGCCAACTTATGTGTTTCGTCGACTTGGATATCTTGAACAGTAATCTGACTTAACTCTGTTAGAAGTTAACTGAGATATTTAACTGCTGTTAAATGATAAACATGACTTGTATGATTTTGACTACGTGTTACACGCTTATATGTGAATGACTTGAACACAAACTGACTACGTATACATGCATACATTAGGACGTGATTGATTTTACTTTGAGCACATACTTAGCATACCGAGCAAACCCAAGGTGAGTTCACACTCTTACCAAGGCATGGGATTCCCCAGTTGGGTTGGGAATGGGATTGAATGATTACCTGTACTTACATTAACACTAGACTATTTACCACGGTCCTCGGATTGGGAAGGATGCCTGTGCCAAATTCTACGCAAAGCCTACGTACTGTCCTCGGATTGGGAAGGACACCAGCACTAAACCTACGTAAAACCTACGTACTACCGTCCTCGGATTGGGAAGGACGCCAGTGCTAAACCTACGTACTACCGTCCTCGGATTGGGAAGGACGCCAGCGCTAAACCTACGTACTCGCTACGTACTGTCCTCGGTTGGGAAGGGCACTTACATAAAACCTGCGTAAACCTATACTTACTACTATCCTCGGATTGGGAAGGATACTTATGATTACGAATAGTCTAGGGGATACATAACATGGGAAGCCCCCACCAATAGAACGTACTATCGGCCCAGTAGAGCCACATGTTACATACGAACTTACTATTACGCATTTACTTTCTGTGAACTCGCTCAACTAGTTGTTGATCCTCTGTTACATGCCTTGCAGGACCTTAGGTACTTATGGAGCTTGCACGGGAGGCGCAGTCGTTGTGGACATGGATCATGAATGCTTGTTTAGACTTTATGACATTTCATACATTATTATGTTGGGTTTAATTATACGCTTCCGCTATACAGTGATAACATACTTATGTTTTGGAACACCTCTCATATGGATTGTTTGGAATTATATTGCAATTACATTTACTTTATACATTGTTCTATATGATTGGTGGCTTGATCCTGGTCAGTCACGCTCCCAAGCGGTGATACTCCGCAGGTTGATTTTGGGGGTGTGACAGATTGGTATCAGAGCCATTGGTTATAGAGAACTCGGTTTTAATATGGGGAAAACGATTTTTATTAAAACCAGACTATAACCAGAACAGTGCTCTCAACGATCCACAACGACGCTTCGCTCCACGTGCAAGACTCGACATCCTAGGTAATAAGGTTTATGTTTATTGCCTACATATTAGAATTACATAGAACTTTGCTCGTGGTATGCTTAGATTACATTGCTCACTATTTGTTATTGCATGAGAACACTTGTGTGCTCACTCTCTTCTGTCATCGCACTATTCGCGAACCTATCTCACTTACGTTATCTTTACTATGAAGATCATGTCTGGACGTATCAACATGACTCAGGACCAGTTGACGGCCCTCATTAACGAACGAGTTACTGCGGCAGTTGCAGCCGCACAAGCAGGAGGTATACCCTGCAGTTACAACTCACACTAGGATCCTTAGATCCTATAATTCCTAAATCAACTCTCGTGTTTAAACTTGTCCTAATTCTTTTACACAACAGGTCAAGCACCTGTTTGCACTTTCAAGACTTTCATGGACTGTCGTCCATCCACTTTCAGCGACACTGAAGGAGCCGTAGGTCTCCTGCACTGGTTTGAAAAGATAGAGTCTGTGTTTGAGATGTGTGAATGCCCTGAGGCACGCAGGGTGAAGTATGCTACCGGTACCCTCGAGGGTTTAGCCCTCACATGGTGGAAAGCACAGGTCCAAATACTGGGGTTGGTTGCTGCTAACGCCACCCCATGGAACAATTTCAAAGAGATGATCAAGGAGGAATACTGTAGTCGAGATGATATTCATAAGCTGGAAGTCGAGTTTTTCAACCTCAAGATGACGGGGTCTGAGATCGAAGCGTATACCAAGAGATCGAATGAGCTTGCATTACTGTGTCCTACTCTGGTGGACAAGCGTATTGAACTTTATCTTAAGGGTCTGGTGCCAGAGATCCAGAGTCATGTGACTTCAGCAAATCATGCCACTTACCAACAGGTTGTTCAGTTGGCTCACCGTCTCACTGATCAAGCGGTGGAGCAGAACCGGTTGCCCAAACGCATCAACGCTACCCCTACAACTACTACTTCGGTTACTCCTGCTACTCCCAGTGACAGCAAGCGAAAATGGGAGGGGGATTCCAGCAAGGGATCAGCTTCAGTTCAGCCCCAAGTTCAGCAACGAAAGATTGACAACTACCAGAGCCCTAGTCAGCACTCTTCGGGCAGTCACAAGCAGGGTGGTTATCGAGGGAACCTCCCAAAGTACAACATCTGCAACAAGCACCACAACGGACAGTGTAACAAGGGTCGTTGTCAAAGGTGTTTCAGGACGGGCCATGAGGCCAAGGATTGTAGGAGCCCACAGCCTGTAAACCAGAATCAGCCGCAGCAGCAAGCACGGCAGAATCAGCAACAGGGCAACAAAGGATGTTTTCAGTGTGGCGCCGAAGGTCACTTCAAAAGACACTGCCCTCAGCTAAACCGAAACCAGAACAACAACAACAACCAGGGCAATGGGAACAACAACAACGGTGGGGACAATAACAACAATGGTGCTAGAGGCCGTATGTTTGTGATCGGTCAGGGTGAGGCCAGGAATGATCCCAACGTGGTTATGGGTAAGTTTCTTCTTGACGACTTTATGTTACTGTACTATTTGATTCTGGTGCGGATACTAGTTACATGTCTTTAAAAGCTAGTGAAAGGTTGAAACGTGCCCCAACTCTCCTAAACACCAAACATGTCGTAGAGTTAGCTAACGGTAAAAGTCTAGAGGCCACACATATAGTTAAAGGGTGTAATCTTATCCTCGCTGGTCAGACTTTCTCCATCGATCTCATTCCTATAACCTTGGGTAGCTTTGACGTCGTCATTGGCATGGATTGGTTATCCCAACAACAAGCGGAGATCTTATGCAAAGAAAAGGTTATTCGCATTCCTCGTTCTGGAAAAGAACCTCTCGAAGTTCAAGGCGACAAGAGTGGTGTCGTGAGTGGTATTATCTCCTTTTTGAAGGCTCAGAAGTGTTTGCGCAAGGGGCACACTGCTATATTGGCACTCGTTACAGATACCTCGAAGAAAGAGAGAAAGATTGAAGATATTCCTGTAGTACGTGACTTTCCTCAAGTGTTCCCTGAGGAATTACCTGGGTTACCGCCTCATCGTCAGGTTGAATTTCAGATCGAGCTCGCTCCAGGAGCAGCACCCATAGCTCGAGCACCTTATCGTCTAGCTCCAACTGAATTAGAAGAACTGTCAAAGCAGCTACAAGAACTCTTGGAAAAGGGTTTTATACGTCCTAGCTCTTCGCCTTGGGGAGCTCCAGTGTTATTCGTGAAGAAGAAAGACGGTACGTTCAGGATGTGTATAGACTACCGCGAACTCAACAAGGTGACGATCAAGAATCGTTATCCTCTTCCGCGCATAGATGATTTATTCGACCAGCTGCAAGGGTCGAGCTACTACTCCAAAATAGACTTAAGGTCAGGATATCACCAGCTGAGAGTCCGGGATGAGGACGTCTCTAAAACAGCATTTAGAACTCGCTACGGCCATTACGAGTTTATGGTCATGCCATTCGGGCTAACGAACGCGCCTGCCGTATTTATGGATCTTATGAACAGGGTGTGCAAACCCTATCTCGACAAATTCGTCATTGTTTTCATCGACGACATCCTGATTTATTCGAAGAGTCAGGAGGAGCACGAGCATCATTTACGACTTATACTGGAACTTCTGCGAACGAAACAGTTATACGCTAAGTTTTCCAAATGTGACTTCTGGCTTCGTGAAGTCCACTTCTTAGGCCACGTGGTAAACAAGGATGGGATTCATGTAGATCCATCCAAGGTGGATTCGATCAAGAACTGGCCTGCACCTCGCACACCAACAGAAATACGCCAATTCTTGGGTTTGGCGGGTTATTACAGAAGGTTCATCAAAGACTTCTCAAAGATTGCTCAGCCACTTACGCTACTGACGCAGAAGGGTGTTGTCTACCGTTGGGGTAATGCACAGGATACAGCGTTCCAACACTTAAAGGATAGACTCTGTAGCGCACCTATTCTCTCATTGCCTGAAGGCACAGACGATTTCGTAGTCTACTGCGACGCATCTATCCAAGGTCTTGGATGTGTATTGATGCAGAGGGATAAAGTTATTGCTTATGCTTCGCGCCAGCTTAAGATTCACGAACGAAACTACACTACGCATGATTTAGAGCTGGGAGCGGTTGTTTTTGCACTTAAGATATGGCGACACTACTTGTACGGTACCAAATGTGCAATCTACACTGATCACAGAAGCCTTGAACATATATTCAAGCAGAAGGAACTGAATATGCGACAGCGACGATGGGTCGAACTGCTAAACGACTATGAATGCTCAATCAGGTACCACCCAGGCAAAGCCAATGTTGTGGCTGACGCCCTCAGTCGAAAGGACACCGCGCCTAAGCGCGTACGAGCTCTACAACTCACTATACAGTCTAGTCTTCCTTCCCAGATAAGAAATGCTCAGGTGGAAGCATTGAAACCAGAAAACGTCAAGGCAGAAGCCTTACGCGGCTCAAGACAACGCTTAGAATAGAAGGAAGATGGAGCTTATTACGTAACAGGACGCATTTGGGTCCCACTGTACGGCAACTTACGCGAGCTGGTAATGGATGAAGCTCACAAGTCTCGCTACTCGGTACACCCTGGTTCGGATAAAATGTACCACGATATCAAGACTACATACTGGTGGCCTAGCATGAAGGCCCACATAGCCACATACGTTAGCAAATGCTTGACTTGTGCGAGAGTCAAGGCAGAATATCAGAAACCGTCAGGACCACTCCAACAACCTGAGATACCACAATGGAAATGGGAGCAGATTTCCATGGATTTTGTTACTGGCCTACCTAGATCTCAGCGCGGAAATGATACTATTTGGGTGATCGTGGATCGGCTCACAAAGTCTGCTCACTTCTTAGCTATCAAAGAAACAGACAAGTTCTCTACCTTAGCAGACATCTACTTAAAAGAAGTGGTCTCGAGGCACGGGGTGCCCACCTCCATCATCTCTGATCGCGACGCACGTTTCACTTCAGAACTGTGGCAGGCAATGCATAAATCTTTTGGCTCTCGTTTAGACATGAGCACGGCGTATCATCCTCAGACCGATGGGCAGTCTGAGCGCACTATTCAAACTCTAGAAGACATGCTTCGGGCGTGCGTAATTGACTTTGGCAACGGTTGCGAAAAGCATCTGCCACTTGTGGAATTTTCATACAATAACAGCTACCACACCAGCATTAAAGCTGCTCCATTCGAGGCATTGTACGGGCGTAAATGCCGGTCACCTCTCTGTTGGGCAGAGGTGGGAGAAAGTCAAATCACAGGTCCAGAAATGGTAGTTGATACTACTGAAAAGATTGCACAAATACGACAACGCATGGCGGCAGCTCGTGACCGTCAGAAAGTATACGCTGATAAAGACAGGAAACTACTCGAATTCCAGGTTGGGGATCGAGCGCTACTTAAAGTTTCACCCTGGAAGGGTGTGGTTCGTTTTGGCAAACACGGCAAACTCAATCCACGATACGTCGGACCTTTCGAAGTTATTGAGAAAATAGGCAAAGTGGCCTACAGACTGAACTTACCACCTGAACTCAGTGCAGTTCACAACGTCTTTCACGTGTCGAATCTGAAGAAGTGTACGTCAGATGAGACCCACATAGTTCCCTTGAAGGAACTCACTATCGACGAACGGTTGCACTTCGTCGAGGAACCTGTTGAAATCATGGACCGGGATGTTAAGGTCCTCAAGAACACGAGAATCCCTCTTGTAAGAGTTCGTTGGAACTCCCGCCGCGGCCCAGAGTTCACCTGGGAGCGTGAAGATCAAATGGAACTCAAATATCCCCAGTTATTCGGAACCAATGCAACTACTACTGAGGCTGAAGCTACCAATACAGAATTTCGGGACGAAATTCCAAATCAACGGGGGGATAATGTGACACCCCAGGAAAACCAGTAACCTTCGCAAACCTGCTCGGGGAGCCGCGATACAATACAGGTAAACAACGTCACACCATTAGCTTTCCTCAGTAACCGCATGCTAAATTTCGGGGCGAAATTTCTTTCAAGTTGGGGATAATGTGACAACTCGAATTTCCGACATTCTTTATTCGCATTAAATGCACGTTGACTTTGACTGTATAGTTGTGATATGATAAATGCATGGTGTTTGCATGAGTATGTGTTTGACTTTATAACATGGAACCTGTCGTGAAACATAAACTGTCTAACATAAGAGAGAACCCGACGAAACACAAGTGTGTTTCGCCATAACTAATCCCGACGAAACAGATTATGTTTCGCCAAATACAACTCGACGAAACAAGCTGTTTCGCCGAGCCCAGATCCGCCGAAGCCCAGTTCGGGCCCAACATGTTATTTTGAGTTTTATTACGTAAAACTACATCAGTTTCACACTTTTATGATAACAACCGAAACCCTAGAGTCTCTCCTTCTCTGTTGACGGCAATCTAACGTTCCCTAGCTCTCGAATCCTTGTTTGTTTCATCCCGAATCGGTTAGTGTATGTTTGTTAATCGATTTCATGTTCTGCTCTGTCTCGATTCATGTTTGGATATGTGATTGATGTGTCTTATTGCTGTGATATGAATATGAGAATGATATAGATTTTGATATGCATGGTTAATCGGATACGTAACTATATGCGAAACCTAACATGATCGAATACATGGCTCTGGATGTTGTTAATATGTCTTGATTCTGAATACACATTAGTATCTGGATAGGGGTTGATGGTATGATGTTGTATGATAATCGGGTTGAGGAACGGTTAAACTAGGGTTCATGCTAGACAATAATTCTTGAATGATTAAGTTATGATGATTCTATATGCACATTGATCTCCATATAATTTCTGTTGTGATGACGGCTGATAGAATGATCATTAGGGTTGCTGTGTTGATACTGTAACTGATTTGGCATGATTGATGTAATTGATATTTGACGTAACTGATGTTTGACGAAATTGACGGGTTTGACGAAACAGAACCCTCGGCGAAATAGAAATTGTGTTTCGCCAAATGATAGTTGACGAAACAGAACTTGTGTTTCGCCGAAGGATAAGTCGACGAAACAGAGCATGTGTTTCGCCAATATTGTGATTCGCCAACTTATGTGTTTCGTCGACTTGGATATCTTGAACAGTAATCTGACTTAACTCTGTTAGAAGTTAACTGAGATATTTAACTACTGTTAAATGATAAACATGACTTGTATGATTTTGACTACGTGTTACACGCTTATATGTGAATGACTTGAACACAAACTGACTACGTATACATGCATACATTAGGACGTGATTGATTTTACTTTGAGCACATACTTAGCATACCGAGCAAACCCAAGGTGAGTTCACACTCTTACCAAGGCATGGGATTCCCCAGTTGGGTTGGGAATGGGATTGAATGATTACCTGTACTTACATTAACACTAGACTATTTACCACGGTCCTCGGATTGGGAAGGATGCCTGTGCCAAATTCTACGCAAAGCCTACGTACTGTCCTCGGATTGGGAAGGACACCAGCACTAAACCTACGTAAAACCTACGTACTACCGTCCTCGGATTGGGAAGGACGCCAGTGCTAAACCTACGTACTACCGTCCTCGGATTGGGAAGGACGCCAGCGCTAAACCTACGTACTCGCTACGTACTGTCCTCGGTTGGGAAGGGCACTTACATAAAACCTGCGTAAACCTATACTTACTACTATCCTCGGATTGGGAAGGATACTTATGATTACGAATAGTCTAGGGGATACATAACATGGGAAGCCCCCACCAATAGAACGTACTATCGGCCCAGTAGAGCCACATGTTACATACGAACTTACTATTACGCATTTACTTTCTGTGAACTCGCTCAACTAGTTGTTGATCCTCTGTTACATGCCTTGCAGGACCTTAGGTACTTATGGAGCTTGCACGGGAGGCGCAGTCGTTGTGGACATGGATCATGAATGCTTGTTTAGACTTTATGACATTTCATACATTATTATGTTGGGTTTAATTATACGCTTCTGCTATACAGTGATAACATACTTATGTTTTGGAACACCTCTCATATGGATTGTTTGGAATTATATTGCAATTACATTTACTTTATACATTGTTCTATATGATTGGTGGCTTGATCCTGGTCAGTCACGCTCCCAAGCGGTGATACTCCGCAGGTTGATTTTGGGGGTGTGACATTTGTAACAGTGCGAGATAGTCTTATCAGGTGTGTCCACCTGACTTGGACAGATAATGCTCAACTGTTTGAAACGAGCGGTGAGACCAGCGTTATCACCTCCTTCTTGCTTAATGTTCCAGAATTCATTCTCCAGCTTCTGGACTTCGTGGAGAGGACAAAATTCCTTCATCATGAGCTCCCTGAGCTCATCCCATGTGAGACCATAAGCTGCGTCATTACCGTGCCTGTTGTGCTCGGGGGTCCACCAATCAAGTGCCCTTGATTGAAAGACTCCAGTGGCGTTCACAGTGCGGAGATTCTCAAGACATCCTCTTTTCCTAAAGGTAACTTCAATCGAGTGAAACCATTGAAACATTGCATTGGGTCCATCTTTGCCAGTGAAGTTTGTAGGACCACATGCCTTGAACTGTTTGAAGCTGAATGGGGCTTTTGGCGCATCATTCTTGGAATCCACAGAGGAAGTACTGCTGGCACCATTGATTTCACTGACAATCTGGGGAATCACCTTGGCCATTTCCTTGGAAACGAGGAAGGTGATTCGTTTGTTAGCATTGTTCCTTTGAACGTTTCGACGAGTGTGAGAGCCAAAGGAAGACATCGTCAAGTGTTAGTTCTGCAGCAGATATCATCCCAAGGGATTAGATGAGATTCGATTATATTAGGTTATGTTTGAAAAGTTTAGCATTTCATACAACATATTTATTATTATTATTATTATTATGTAAAGCTCATGAACATGTAGGCACATATCCACGTATACACATAATTCACATAGGCACGTATGCACATAGGCAGGTAAGCACATAATTCATGTAAACACATATTTTGCACGTATTCACCTACATTTCCAGGATGCGTAGCGCGGTTGAGTTATGTGTGATGTAGCGTATCGTGGCGTATGGGGCTCTCACACTTGCCTGGGTGTGATGTAAGCGAGGGCAAATAAACGGTCTCGAGATTAGTTAGCATTTTAGATTATGAAAGTTGTGCGAGTTGTGCACATTTTGTATAGCGGAAAGTGATAAATCGAAACCATAAATCGTGAATTTAAAACACATAAACATAAATAAATCGATGACGTGAATCGGCGATCACAGGCTCAAAATCGATAGAGTGTCCTGGGTGTTAGACATCGACTACCCAAAGTGATTCAACTCTCCACAACAAACTCGAGTAAACGCTTTGGCCTAATAGACTATGCTCTCACCGTGTTGCGGTGAACGACATGCATCCTTCCAGTTACTACGTGACTCAGCTCACTGGAACAGTTGAGACTTTGGTGAGATCTTATAAAATCAAAGTAGGGAGTGGAACGGGTCATTAAGATGCGGGTTTCACCCCTAACTTAACAACTCCGCTCCCAACTATGGTTAAACAACCACGAGATAGAGATGGAGAATTCCATTGAGATGTGGATTTCACTCCTAACTCAATGAAAGATTCTCATCTTGAGAGTATAATACGCAGGGTGAGTGATCTTATCGAGAGTTCTTGGTTTTCACACCCAATCTCGACACAATCACTCGTTGGTGTTATACAAGTATCGTCACACGTGTGCGTTGTGTTAGCCTTAGGAAAGGTAAAGATAAGTTTTCAACCTTAGAAAAGGTTGCCTTCGTATGAAGCTGTGTATGTGGGTTCGTACGAAGGTATCATAAATGTAGGTTCGAATGAGAGTACAGTACATGGGTTCGCACGAAGGTGTAATACTGCAGGTTTGAACAAGAGTTTATCATGGCATGCGGGTTCGTACGAAGGGTCTGTTTTGGGTACTTAGACTATAGACTAGGCCAGTTCTACACGACTCGACCTAATTCCCTATAGTTATGGCTCTGATACCAATCTGTCACACCCCAACCGATGGCGGAATCATTGGGGCGTGGCACTAGGCGAATCAGATTAGTCAAGAGAATCCATAACAACTATTCATTACCAATATTTTAAAGGTTCATCATCCCATACTAACGAACAAATATTCAACAAACAATTATTACAGACAACGAGTTCTCATAAGCAAAACATGATCCGACAACCTAGATTTTTATTTGCGGGTTTCTAGACTTCCTAATCCATTGCAGTAAACAGACCATCAACCTGTCACATACATTAAAATAAAAGTCAATACATAACGTAAAGGTGAGTACACAAGTTTGCATAGATATAGTATAAAAGCGTTTACACATAACCAGCATGAAATACGTAACGGGTGAAGCATGTAACTACCAACAATGATACAACCTAACCACGTGACTGCGAGTAGAGTATGCGCGATATATGTTCGCCGAAGCGAACACGTGAAGTAAAGTACGTGATCCTTAGCAACCCCTGACAAATCAGGTGCTGAGTCCAAACTATAGTACTATCATTGCTAAAGGCGGTCTGGCAATAATCACTATATAAGCATAGTAATAAGCATTCAACTAATCACATATAGTGTCACACCCCGACCACGTAGAACATACAAAACGTGGCGGAAACATCGGGGAGTGTTGTAACAGAATTAATGTTTCACAACCATGGATATTAAAGTTTCGTTTTATTCATCAAACAAGCGAGTTACATTGTCTTTAAACAAGAAGTAAAGAGTACACAACATAAATTAACTAGTTCTTGTCTCGTTTTAAGTCACTAAGGCACAGGTCCGCCTAAGTATGTCTTGATAAGTCCTATGCATCATCTCCTGAAAACACATGTGAAAATAGGTACGTCAGCATAAAAATGCCTGTGAGATACATAGGTTTTGTGAAAAATGAGATTCATGACTTATGTTTAAGAAAATGTTTAGTCATGAACCTTTTAGTTTGCTTTGTTTTGTAAATCGTTTAAAAAGCAATAAGATCAGATGATATGTATAAGTAAGAGAATTATGTATGGTTAAATGAATAACCAAGTAAAATGAGTTTGTAAAAGATAAGTTGTTTTGTAAAACAATGTCTTGTGAAAAGTATGTTATTTGTATAAAATGTTATATATCTCAAATTGAAATGATTCAAATAACGCTACAATATGTGATATCATACAAGCACTTATATATAGGAAGTACCAGCGGCGTATCCACCACGCTTGTATCATATTACACACGCCTCGTTACTTAAATCACTTACTCAAACCAAACCCCCGAAGTAAAATGTTTATGTATAATCAAATGTCTAATGTCTATGTCGAATGTTTATGTCAAAAGTCCTTGTATAAACCATGTCAAATGTAGATAGTCCAAAAGTAGTCAAGTAATGTGTAACAAATGTTTATGTATGGTAAGTAAAATAAGACTACTTAAACCATAAGTAAAAATGTACAAAACAAAGTATTTTGAGTAAATCAAAAAGTTATGTTTTGTAAAATATATGCATGCTATACTGAATATGAACATTTATGCGGTATTGTGAAAATTCATACATCCAAGCCTTGAGACAGTCGGATAACTATGTAAAAATGAGTTATCAAAAGAATATGTATTCGGATTCGGTCATTCCTTACGTCCAAACAAACCCGAGATTTCAGGAATGGGATTTGTCAAGTCCTGTGGTACCACTACCTACTACCGAGCGGCATGATCGGTGTTAATGAATGTATAGTATAGTTTAAACAACCCAAATGTCATACCAAAATGTAAGCATGTTTTATGAAGATAATGTACCTAGTATGCTAGAGTAAACATACAAGGTAGAGCTGTAAAACAATGTGTCCATATGTTACTGGAACATATGCAACAGAGCTCCAATGTAAAATAATGTACTAAGCATGTACTAAATGGACATACATAGCATGAAAACAATGAAATCATGTACTATAAGTGTACTATTGAACATAACAAGTATATGATGTGAAAACAGGAAAGCATGAAAGTAACAAGTAGGCACATGTGTTCCACCCCAAAATGTTTGGAAAACAGTAAAAGAGGGGTCTATGTACTCACTTGAGATTGCTTAGTAGTCCTTGAGTAACAACCAAACAATGCTAGAGATCGCGGATATCAAACGGCACCTAATATAGGTAACTATGTTAATAAACCGGACCTAAATCGGAAGATTTGATAGAATGAGGGTTTGTAAACCAAACGAGTATGGAAACTCGTGTAATATGGTTTAACAAAGCCTACATACTAAATGAAACCTAACATAAGTGCTTACGACCCATTACGACCCGTTTAGGAAGCTTATGCTACTTTAACGCGTCGTGCGCGTGAAACGCGTTCGGACCGTGATGTGCGTGAAGTGTTACTTATATTAGGTGTATATTTTAAGCCCTTTTTAACACTTATTTTAGCCAAGTTTTAAATTTATAAAACACGATATTTCGCTAACACTAAACACACATATGGGCAAGTGCACCCATCGTTGAGTGTAGTATAGCGTTGGTAAGATACCGAGGTCGTCCAAGGACACAAGAGCTTTTAGTACCGGTTTATCCTCAACGTCTAATCAAAATAAAAGTTTAGAAAAATGTTTTAAACTAAGAAAAATAAAAACTAACTAAAATGCTGAAAATAAAAATAAAATAAAAAAACAGATAGACAAGATGAATCACTTGGTTCCGACTCGTATCTAGTATAACCTTTGATTATTTCCGCACTTTTGCACATAATTAAGAGATTATCTTAGTTATTGTAGTAGGCCCCTCTTTTGAAGGTGACGTTACCCTCACCCCAGTAGTTTGAGTCAGCAAGGATACAATCCTAAAAGGGTGGATTATTGGAAGATAATGAATTAAGTTATTAATGCAGTATTGTGGTAGGCCCCGGTTTTGGCGGTGACGTTACCCTCGGCTAAGTAGTCTGAGTCAGCAGGGATACAGTCCTAAATAGCCGGGTTATAGTATTAATAGTAGTTAACTTATGAGGGGATCAAAGAGTTTGGACCCCCGCCATCCAATACCGTGAAGCATTGAAGGAGGTCCTACTAAATTTGACCCAGGTCCATTGCAGGACCTCTAAACGCTGAACAATGGCAAGACCTTAACCAAACCGTTCCCATAACCCCCGACCAGGTAGCCAACATACCTCCATATAGACCGTGGAGATATGAATGGTGAAAATCCTTTATTTTATATAGACAGTAAAATAATGCCAAGACACCACGGACAAACGATAAGGAAAGATCACCTTCAACATAAGTAACTAGTTATTAAAGTCATTAATACAAAACCAAATAAAAAGTGCAAAAGATTAGAAATAAAAAGTATTATACTAGACACTTTGTCTTCACCAAGTGATGTAAGAGACTTAGGCAAACATGGCCTTGATTGTCAAGAACTCTTACGATCAATCTTGGATCCCGAGACGACTCACACACTCTACGATGGACAATGGATGATGGTGGTGGATGATGGTGTTGTGATGGTGCTGGGTGGTGGATGAAGTGTGAGAGAGGTGGTGTGCCAAGGGATGAGTTGAAATGAATCCAAGCACTCCTATTTATAGGCTGAACAGAGAGCTGGGCACGGCCCCGTGTCCGCTGGGCACGGCCCCGTGCCTGTCTGACACTCTCTCTCCTCATTAATTGTAATTCGCAATTACAATAAATGCGCTTGCTGTACTTTCGACATGCCCCCGTGTCCGCTGGGCACGGCCCGTGGTGGGCAATAGAAGCTTCTATAGGTTTGTCTTTTCTGCTGCTTCTTGGGCACGGCCCCGTGCTGGCTGAGCACGGGGCGTGTTCAGTCTTCTGACTTCTCTAATTTGCTTTGGAAGGTGCCGTTGAGGGGTCGGGCAGTCCACTAATGTTCCTTTTCTTGTATTTATGTTGGATTTAGCTATCTTTTTGCTTCTTTTGCGTTTTTGAGCTCATTTAATCCTGAAAATACAAAAGGAAGACAAAAACACTCTTTTTCCAATATTAGTACTTAAAAAGGGTTAGTTTTATGCCTTATTTGATGTAATTTATATGTTGCATTTTACACACATCAAATACCCCCACACTTGAACTTTTGCTTGTCCTCAAGCAAAACTCTTTAATATGTGGCTTACACTCCCAAATGGAATAGGTAGAAGAGAAGGTTTTGGGCTTGTCGTAGAGTGTCGGGATGTCCAAGATCTTTTTGGGTTTTATTTTTATTTATTTACAATCCTATTCGTAATGATTTATTTAGAACTTTTCATAGGAGAAATTACTTATTTGGGCATAACATGCCTTTTTAAAAATTCCATTTATATACAAGTTCACATACCTCACGGGAGAAATCACTCACACTCGGCCGAAGGTGTATTTTTAGTGAATCACTCGAGAGCGGCATGGAACTTATTCCTACCATAGGCTTGCCAAGCAATCAATCCTCCTCCTTTTTAACTTTTATACCTTTGTAAATATCAAGAGGACTTTGTGGGTTAAGGGTTAGGCTTGGGTTAAAGGTAGGTGGTTGGGGTAATGGTTAGTGGTTAGTAGAAAAAGGGCGAAAAAACGTAACAAGTGTCGGTTTTCGTAAGATTTTCTATTTTTGTAACTTTTTATTTTGATGAAGCTTTTATTCAAACAAAGTTATTTTTGATGAACTTGTTTGTTTATTTTCTTTTTGCTTCATCATCAACACATTTTTTTTTTCAAACGAAAAACCGAACTTGTTACTAAAACAAAGGGTTAAAAATAAAAAAGGTTTTGGTGGGTAAAAGGGTTTTTGTTTTGGGTGATGAAATGAAAAGGTTTAGGCTCAAAGGGGCTAACTAGGGGGATTTTTGGGTAGGTGGTAAAAGAAAAAGAAAAATAATGGTGTAGAAATAAAAAGGGTTAGTCCTAATGCCTCCATCATTTACTTACTCGGGTTTAAGTTGATAAGGACCGGGAATGTATCGTCATGGCAAGTTCTAGAGTCGTAAGAACCAAGCGGCTATTCACACAAGAAACGAAAGATGAGCATTTAGTCTAATAATATGTAATTATATGCTCAATAAAGGCTCAAAACTCACTTTTGTGGGAATGGGTTTTTATGTGATCAAGTATATATAATCAAATTTTAACTAAGTTTGCCATGCCTTTTCATAATTTTCTTATGTTGGTTCTTTTTATCACTACGCTATCGGTTGTAAATTTGTAAAAATATAACCTTTTTGAGAACTTGAATTTCCCGAATTAAACCTAGACAAGTAAAAAAAAATGAAATTTTTGAAAAAAATTTGGGTTGATTAGCGGTTCCAATATAGTTTTGTGTAAGGCTTGTGTTTAGGACTTTGCAAAATTCAAGGTTTTAGCATCCCCCCCCCCCCCCCACACTTAAATTACACATTGTCCTCAATGTGTCCCAAAAATAAATTTTAGGTTGATTAGATGTGTAAAATAGTGTTTAAAAAGCAAAAAATTGTGTTACTGGGCACTGAACACGGCCCCGTGTTATCCGGGCACGGCCCCGTGTTCAAGTGCCAGTAACAAAATTGAAATAAGAGAAGCAGAAGTCTGGACACGGGGGCATGTTGGGTGAACACGGCCCGTGTTCAGGTACCTGAACTGGGCGTTTTTCTGCAGGTGGTGCAGCACGGGGCCGTGTTGGTTGGGCACGGCCCGTGTTGAACCTTCTGGATTGGAGAGAATTGTCGGGTTGCCTTGTTCTGGTGCATGAGTTCATTTTTCTCGTTCCCCTTTTCATCCTTTACCACCATGAGTGTGTTTTATTCATTACAAACCATCCAAACCTTAAAACCATCATTTCATTTCATCATAGAGAGAACTTACATAGTCCTAAAATTAAACTAGAAAATAAAATAAAAAAAAACTTAACTAAATAGGTCAGGAGGTACACGAGGTTATCATAGAGAGTTCTACTATTCTAAGAAAATTTCGAGAATAGTCTCCCGATATAGTAGGACTTTTAGCCGAAGGATTTCTTCCCTAAATGTTGTTTAAAGCCATTCTTCGATCTCCCTAGGAAGAAAGAATGCTGCTTCATTTTCTTCCGCAACTGGTGGCTGAGGAGGAACATTCACCGGGACTCCTTGCACCACTCTTCGCGGAGGCTCTTGGTGCATGGCGTACCATTCGGCTGGAATGACAACTTCGGGTACCATGTTCCACGCCCTTTGGGTTATTATAGGAACCAAAGGCGGGGAGGCGAGAAGGTTCAACCTCTGGTGCAAGAGGTTTACTTCATGGAGACAGCCTTCCAGCCCCACTGTAAGATGGTTGATACGGTCGACCAATGCTTCCTCCACTCCCGTCATTTCATCAATAGCCTCCCTTAAAGCGTAAACATAGTTTACAAGAGAGTCTTCTGCTGTTGAAGATCTCCTCCCTTGTCGGTTACTTCTTGAAGATGATCCGCTTGTTCTGCTTGCCATTTTCTGTGAAGGAAACCGAAGAAAGCTAAATTTTTACAAAACAGAGCCCTGGACACGGCCCCGTGCTCGTTGAGCACGGCCCCGTGTCCATTAGTCTGCAGGATTTTTGGCTAAAGATTCTTGGAGTTTTAAATTATTTTCATGATTTTTATCTGGGTTTTAAGCTCAGATAATTTAAAACAAAGTTATACAACTAACTTTAAACAAGAATCTTTAGCAATTAATCTTACAAACTTCACATAGAGGGTTGGAATCAAGGGATTTCCAAGCTTCCATGGAGGAAATTTTGAAAAATTTTGAAAGAGGAGGAAATGAATAAAAGTGGAAGGGACAAGAGGGTCCTTTGGAACCTTCTTTTAGCATTTACCTAGGATGGTATGAGTGAAAATCCCAGGGATCTCTGTCAATTGAAGTGGTCAAAATGAGCAGGAATCAGGCTGCATTTAAAGAAAACGACAGCGCACTGGGCACGGCCCCGTGTTGAGTGGACAGGGCCCCGTGTTCAGAGGAAATCCTGACACATTTTGTCCGTATTCTGACCAAATCAACAGAGAATCTTATTGGTGAGCACGGGGGCGTGTTGACCTGGACACGGCCCCGTGTCTGGAGGCTGCTTTATGGAGTTTTGCTACTTCTAAGGATCTTATTGTCATCGGGTGGTTCCTTACTGGCGAGAACGCAAGAGGTTGTCGGTGAGGGTAATTCCTATTTTTATTCTAGGTGGACAAGTCCAACCCTTTTTCGGGCTCTTGTTAAAGAAGGTGTATGCCGAATCGCTCAGGTCTATGTATGCACCAAACGAAGTTGATGGAGAGTCCTTCACGGCACAATCGACACAGGGACGACTATCGTCCAAGTCTTTGCTAGGAACAAAGGTATTTTCGGGAGCAACGAGGTTGTCGGAATGCGGTTCCAACCTTTCTTCATGGTTATCGTCTTGGGGTGGATCAATAAAATCCTTCCTAAGCTCTTTTAACCAATTCAGAATTAGCTTTTCTAGTTGAAATAACTCATCAAGGAGCATTTCCCCTAGAATATCTGGTTGGGCGCATTCGAGGGAGAAATAGTGCTTATTTTTACTTTCGCCCCTCTTAAGGTTGTAAGAAGTCGGTGGGTCCATGTAGTGGGGCCTATAATTTAGAAAGTAGCATTTTACTTCTTCATGTTTGCCACCACATAATTGACACCACATACCATAAGAGTGCCGAAAGTAAAAACAATTACTATCACTCATGTTTATGTCAGAAATTACCAACCGCCGGGATCTAACGGTTCTGTTTTCAGTAACTGAAACTTGGGCACGGGGGCATGTTGAGTGGGCACGGCCCCGTGTTCAGCTTACTGTCTGACGTAAAACAGGATTGCCAGTTCCAATGATTGAGCACGGGGGCGTGTTAAGCGGGCACGGCCCGTGCTGAGCTCTGCAGAAGCTGAAAAACTAAGAAAATCCTAAAAAAATTAAAAAGAAAAATAAAAGATGATTAGGCCGTTGATTCCTAACTTTCTTAAAATCCTTGTGTCCCCGGCAACGGTGCCCAAAACTTGATGTGCGTGAAGTGTTACTTATATTAGGTGTATATTTTAAGCCCTTTTTAACACTTATTTTAGCCAAGTTTTAAATTTATAAAACACGATATTTCACTAACACTAAAGACACATATGGGCAAGTGCACCCATCGTTGAGTGTAGTATAGCGTTGGTAAGATACCGAGGTCGTCCAAGGACACAAGAGCTTTTAGTACCGGTTTATCCTCAACGTCTAATCAAAATAAAAGTTTAGAAAAATGTTTTAAACTAAGAAAAATAAAAACTAACTAAAATGCTGAAAATAAAAATAAAATAAAAAAACAGATAGACAAGATGAATCACTTGGTTCCGACTCGTATCTAGTATAACCTTTGATTATTTCCGCACTTTTGCACATAATTAAGAGATTATCTTAGTTATTGTAGTAGGCCCCTCTTTTGAAGGTGACGTTACCCTCACCCCAGTAGTTTGAGTCAGCAAGGATACAATCCTAAAAGGGTGGATTATTGGAAGATAATGAATTAAGTTATTAATGCAGTATTGTGGTAGGCCCCGGTTTTGGCGGTGACGTTACCCTCGGCTAAGTAGTCTGAGTCAGCAGGGATACAGTCCTAAATAGCCGGGTTATAGTATTAATAGTAGTTAACTTATGAGGGGATCAAAGAGTTTGGACCCCCGCCATCCAATACCGTGAAGCATTGAAGGAGGTCCTACTAAATTTGACCCAGGTCCATTGCAGGACCTCTAAACGCTGAACAATGGCAAGACCTTAACCAAACCGTTCCCATAACCCCCGACCAGGTAGCCAACATACCTCCATATAGACCGTGGAGATATGAATGGTGAAAATCCTTTATTTTATATAGACAGTAAAATAATGCCACGACACCACGGACAAACGATAAGGAAAGATCACCTTCAACATAAGTAACTAGTTATTAAAGTCATTAATACAAAACCAAATAAAAAGTGCAAAAGATTAGAAATAAAAAGTATTATACTAGACACTTTGTCTTCACCAAGTGATGTAAGAGACTTAGGCAAACATGGCCTTGATTGTCAAGAACTCTTACGATCAATCTTGGATCCCGAGACGACTCACACACTCTACGATGGACAATGGATGATGGTGGTGGATGATGGTGTTGTGATGGTGCTGGGTGGTGGATGAAGTGTGAGAGAGGTGGTGTGCCAAGGGATGAGTTGAAATGAATCCAAGCACTCCTATTTATAGGCTGAACAGAGAGCTGGGCACGGCCCCGTGCCTGTCTGACACTCTCTCTCCTCATTAATTATAATTCGCAATTACAATAAATGCGCCTGCTGTACTTTCGACACGCCCCCGTGTCCGCTGGGCACGGCCCGTGGTGGGCAATAGAAGCTTCTATAGGTTTGTCTTTTCTGCTGCTTCTTGGGCACGGCCCCGTGCTGGCTGAGCACGGGGCGTGTTCAGTCTTCTGACTTCTCTAATTTGCTTTGGAAGGTGTCGTTGAGGGGTCGGGCAGTCCACTAATGTTCCTTTTCTTGTATTTATGTTGGATTTAGCTGTCTTTTTGCTTCTTTTGCGTTTTTGAGCTCATTTAATCCTGAAAATACAAAAGGAAGACAAAAACACTCTTTTTCCAATATTAGTACTTAAAAAGGGTTAGTTTTATGCCTTATTTGATGTAATTTATATGTTGCATTTTACACACATCAAACCGCCTAACTAGTCCTATGACAAGTAGAATATGCCTAAACATGTTACATAATCAGTTATGTGACAAAGGTTTAGGTTACATATGCTTAATTACCAATTACACATGAAAAGGGTATTCTGGTAATTTACCTAAGGCATATAAACTACCTATCATACAACTACTTAAACGAAGCGACCATAGGGTATAACCTCGGAAGGTTATTCCCTACCTACTATGGTCACCTAATGTATTTGGTCGGATCCTAATGATCGACCAAATGGGTCGGGTTCGAAGGTATAAGAGATTTATTAGATCGCTTACCCTACGACCCTAGACAACGTGGTAATCAGTAGGCATAGTCCCAAGGGACTATAACCAACGTGATTACACTCACGTTGCGAAGTTCAAACGAACTTCGCATTGACCATAAACTGGTCAACGCAGAAAGTCAAACAAAGTTTGACTTTCAGACTCGAAAAGACTCGAAAAGCAATAAAAGAACGAAAGAATACTTACGAAGGGTCCCCGAATGCTAATTTAGATCCAAATAACTCAGGTATGAAACAATGGTTCCAACTTAGAGTCTTTTGGATCAGATTCTTGTGAGTTTAGAAGTGAAGTGGGTTGGGTATTTATAGTATTCGGAGAACCGTTAAGATCGTTTCTTGGAAAAGGGGGCACGATCAAAGCCGTACACTTGTCGGAACCTTATGGTAGCTCATTTGCCACTCACCATAGGAAATTGACACTTGGAATTGGGATTGGGGGTGCAAAACAGCTGCAAACAGGCTGTTAAACATTGAATCTGGTCTGGAGAGGCTGAGGCGGCCCACTTCAGGATACACCAAAACTAATGCGGGCCGCATGGGGCTTCTGATCAGAAAATAAGTTTCAAAAATGACAGTTTCAGTCCCTGTTGTGTATTTAAGCCATTTCCGACACTTCTAAGGCCCGTAAAGCCAACTTTAAGGACCTAAAATGATGCCTAAACATTGTGGACATGAAACATGCTCAAAAATATGCCAGGTGTTGGTTCGTTTGGTCGTACGAACGCGATGTTCGCTTAATTACGACGGAATACGCATAAGCGCGAAAAACGATCCAGATGACGCAACGAATGGATTTTTGGCAAACCAAACACTAAAGCATAATATAGTCATGCTTACATAAATTTTTGGATGTCCGGATGTATTCAGAACGTGAGTTATGCGCAAAAGTGCAAACTTGTGCACTTTTTGACACTTTTAGTCCCTGAATGACCCAAAAGTTTATTTTAGCATACCGAACCCCTCAAAGCCTATTTCTAAGCTATGTAAAGGATATTTATGGTATGTTTAACGTATGGTCATGTTCCGGAATGTCTGTTACAGTTCAAATTGGCATACTTTCGCAGTTTGTCAAGTTTAGTCCCTGTAAGCGATTTACCTTGATTTCGGCATACCAAAGCCTTCAAAACTTATTTCTAAATTACGTAGAGGTATTTTAAGGCATGTTAAGCCAATGTCACTATTCTGGAGTGTTTGTTGCATTAAACTGGTTATATTTACGCATCATTGCGCGTATAACCTTCCAGAAAGTGATTTAGAGTTTGAAATTGAACAAAAATTGATATGTGCAAATGATACACATATTTTTACAAATCCCAAGTATGAAATATAATATTTCATTAGTTCGGTATTTGTTTGATAGCCATAAAGGCACAGATGTTACATATAGCATGCGGGAGCAGTTAGCGTTAAAAGTGTTTGCGTTACGTGTTGTGTTTTTAATAGAGAACGTATGTAACACCCAAAAGTGCGTTAAAGGAAATGGGTTCGAGTATACTCACAGTGCGCGTCTAAACAAGTAAACACATTCTAAATGGATTGAAGGGAGCACCGGATCAGCCTGCGTACGGGAACAGAAACGTAAGTCCTTCAAGGTGCTGAAACGGTCGAAAATCAAAGTGTCGGTGGGAAACAGAAGCTTCGTACGAAGCTGGTTCCTTCGTACGAAGGCGTACCTTCATACGAAGGTCGGTCTTCGCACACGTGGGGCCTCCGTTGTCCAAAATCGAGTGTCTTCGCGTCTGTCTTCGGAAAATCGAGTGTTCATCTCTCCAACCTTAAGCTATTGATTAAACTTAGAGCCGGAGAGGTCTTTGGTTAAGTCACGAGTGAGAATTAGGCTATTAGGTGCGAAGTCAGTGCCTTCGTATGAAGCTGGGCTTTGCACAGAACAGTCCAGTTCACAAACGTGGCTGTTCTTGGCATTTGGAGCTGCATTTTCGCCTGAATCGGACGTGTTTTCAAGTCCTTTTCAAGCTGGTTTGGACACTACCTCGTTCCACTATTCAGTGAACGAAATACATGCCGTGTTAGGTCCGTTTTAAGGTGAAAATCAAGTTTAAACAGGTTTTAAATAGTTTCAACTTAGGTCTAACACTTGGTGAGTGTGAGATCTTCAGATCTACAACTTGGGAAGCAGAAGCTAAACCCAAATCGCCCGTTTAAGTGTAGATCAGTTGTGAATGAAGAAGATTTGATGAAAAAGATGAAGGTTTTTATGAAAACAGAGAAGTTAAGGTAAAAAGATGGAGTTTAAGTGAAAAAGATGAAGTTTTGGTGAAAACTCTAAGTTTGGATGAAATCGAAGTGATTCTTGTGGAAAATCGAAGTGGAAAACGTTGTGTAATCACATAAAAACTGTTAAATCTTACTTGAAAATGGTCGGACAGCAATTTAGTAGCGTTTCGGTATGAAATCAGCAAGTGAGAATGGAAGAGGAGGGCTTAGGTATTTATAGGAGAAGTAGGATCGCACAGAAGACCTTGGTTCGAACCAGCTGCCTTCGTACGAAGGTAGTGCCTTCGTACGAGGCTGCAAGGCTTCGTTCGAAGGTGTTGTGTTGTGCATAAAATCCTCTTTTTCGCGTATAGGATGCTAGTTTAGTGCGTTTTGTTGCGTTAATTAGTATTGATACACTAAATATGTTAATGAGAGGTTAAGTCTAGCGTTGTGTTGCGTCTCGTTATGATAAATCGAGTTGTGCGAGTAGCGTTTGAGCATTTCGAGCGAGTAAACAACACATATAAAACACACACAAGTAAAGCATATAAGAACACACAGCATAACATTACTACTACTAATAGCGTTTGCAATTTAGCATTTTTAATCGTGGTAAGCGAATGCGGTGGCGTATGGTAACCAAACAAACACACTCGACAATTTAAATAGCACAATTCTCTGTAATTTGTGTTGCGTTAGCGTTAAGCGTTGTGATAATAAAGTGTTTAAGCGTGCAGCGGTGTTGTGTAATGAAAATGTATTTAGTATAACATAAACCTTTATTTATATCGAACCTCAGAGTACGAGATGGTTATAATTCAAAGTAAAAGCAAGTGGAAACAATCCAAAAAGTCGGGTTGTTACACGAACTTCTAAACGATTACGAGTGCGCAATCAAGAATCATCTGAGCAAGGAAAATGTCATAGCCGATGCCCTCAGCCGAAGGGAAACCACCAAAATGTGTGTGTGCGTTGCAACTAACCATCCATTCGAACCTCCCTGAGCAGATCTGAAGCGCACAAGTCTCGCTACCCGGTACGTCCTAGTTCTGACAAGATGTACCATGATCTCAAAACCTTGTACTAGTGGCTCAACATGAAAGCTATCATAGCGACCTATGTTAACAAATGCTTGACCTGCGCTAGGGTTAAGATCGAATACCAAAAGACACCAGGATTATTTCAACAACCAGAGACACTAACGTGGAAATAGGAGCAAACTTCGATGGATTTCGTCACCGAGTTACCCAAATCCCGATGAGGGAACAATACCATCTGAGTTATCGTAGAGCGACTAACTAAGTCAGCTCACTTTCTCGCGATCGAAGAAACCGATAGGTTTTCCAAGCTTGCCAGTGTATAATTGTAGGAAGTGGTTTCTAGGCACAGAGTGCCGATCTCCATCATCTCTGATCGTAACCCATGTTTCGCGGCTGATCTCTGGCAAGCTATGTACAAATCTTTCGGCTCACGTCTAGACATGAGCACAGCCTATCATTCATCCGAACCCTCGAAGACATGCTGCGAGCATGTGTTATCGATTTTATTGAGGAACCAGTTGAAATCGTGGATCAGGAGGTCAGAACACTCAAGTGCAACAAGATTCCTATTGATTCGAGTCCGTTGGAACTCACGTCGTGGCCTAGAGTTTACCTCGGAACTAGAAGACCAAATGATGCGCAAGTATCCTCAGTTTTTTAAGAAAGATGAGTCTAGTACTGAAACTACTACTGAATTTCAGGACGAAATTCCAAACCAACAGGGGGATGATGTGACACCCCATGAAAATGCTCAACAAAACTAGCGTCCTCAGCGACTGTGTGCTAAATTTTCGGGACGAAAATTCCTTCAAGTTGGGGATAATGTGACATCCCGAAAAAATCAGGTATCACTTCCGGTTCAATTTCCTTATAATGTACATTTTATTTTATTATATAAAATATAAAAATTTAAAACATGTCGTTACATTTGAAACTCGAACCTAACCCAAAACAAACTCAAACCTGAACAAACCCAACCCAATTCGGCCCACCCATCCCTTCTGGCCCAACTAACCCAACCCCCCCCCCCCCCCCTCTCGATCGCTACTCTCTTCCTCTAGCTCTCATCTCTCACTCCAAGGTAAGTGTGTTTTAGTGTTGATTTCGGTTTGAACTTGCTATTCACATGGTTGTGCTCATGCTTGTTTATGATAACCTGGATGTTTATGATGTTAATTGTTAGTTTAGGGTTTATGTAGATCAAAAATAATGGTTCATGTTTCTATATATGCAAGAGTAGTTATGTATATGTTCATTAGGGTTTTGATTCATGGCTTAATATGAAGTAACATGGCTGTGTTTTTATCTTTATCATGAGGCTTGATGTTATGTAAATAATTGCGAACTATGACTTGCTAGAGATCGTGTTTCAATGGCGTTTTGATCATATAAATGTTTGATTAGTAACTAGAGTTTTGTGTTCGAATGGAAATTTGTGTTTAGTGATAATTGCTGATGTTCATACATGATTTATACCAACTTATCTAGGCTGTGATTTTGTATAAACAACGATGCTGGTATGTTAGGTTGGGAAGGTGTGGTCTAGGGTTCATGAGAATTAAGAAAGATGCGTAGAATTGTCGATTGTATGCGAATAGGCATATATGTATAGATTAGGGTTAAACCCTTGAAGTTGAGCATGTTAATTCTGGGATAACTGACTTATAACCTGCGGTAAATAATTATTATGGGTTGCGGGTTCACTAGATAATTGTTTGCGCGTTCGGAGAATGAACACAGTAAGATGTCCGACAGTTACAGCCGAGTTCAGTTGGCTTTAACCGGGTCGTAATATAAGTAAAACTGAGTTTTCTTTAGTCCACAAAGTAGAGTTTTGAAATACGATTCAAACAACACTCGAATCATAATTTTATGACATTGTTCGCTATTTTAAATAGAATTTCTTGTTACAGTGCGTTGGGCTGTCCATTTTCTGCAGAAATTGCAGGTCACGATTTCAGTCATATCTAAGGGTATAATGGGACATAAATTATTTATGAAATTTAAACTGTAGAAAATATGCGAGTAAACTGAATTTCTCCGACTAGAATCACCTCGTTTGGAGATTCGGTGATATTTAAATAAAATAAACGGTGGGCAGGGGTGGGAATCATAATGATTCAGACCACTGCCCATTGCTCGAATTTTTACGAAAAATCTGTAAACAATTAGACTTTGAAAATTTTACAGAAACATGCTGAGACCTTTTAACATGTCATATATTTTTTTGGGAATTTATCGTGACCTATAACTATTTTATAAAAATACCCGAAAACAGCCCAGTTTTGAGTATTAAAGCTGAAACGTATTAAGTCGCAATGTGTGCATCTGATTGTTAGTTGTGTTATAAGAGAATGATCGAACAGGTTTAATGTCAACATTAAATGTCATTTAAGTTGTTGTATGCTTCGATCATTTATATATTCATATACATATACCGTTTGAACAAAAATATATATGTGGGATATATATGTAAGTTGTCAACGTGATTGCATGATACGTGTTAGATACGTGTAAGGATTTCATGTCTTTCATGAGCACACTAATAAACTAAACAGTAATCATGTTAGGACGTGATTGACCGGTTCCACCTCGCGTATTTATTTTCATAACTTAATATGTCGAGCTAACCTAAGGTGAGTTCACACTTTTTATAAATGCATGTATTCCCTGTGCTTTGGGAACGTAATAAACAACAACTATCTCCTTGTGTGGGATACCATTACGTATTCTCCTTGGGTAGAATACGGGAAACCTTGTCCCACTTGGGTGGGACAACATGTTAATTTACTATTATACTACATGTCTTAAGCGTACTAGACGGAAACTCTATCTGAAAGTCCCTACACACTTTATACCGATTAATCGTCGGGCCAACGGCGAATGGGTTATTAGTTGAATAGCGCTATCAGGTCTAACAAGCCTCACACCGTGCCGTAGAGGACGGGCGTGGACTAATATACTTGGGCACTAGTCAATGACGATAGAAAACAGGTTTAGTAGCTTAAAAAGGTGGGGTAGCTCCCCATGACATGTTTTATAAGAACAGAGTAATTTAACAAACTTATGTTTTTGGAACAACACTAAACAACTGTGAACTCGCCAACATTTTTGTTGATACGTTACTACATGCTTTGCAGGTCATTAGGTACATGGCTGGAGCTTGCACAGAGTGATGGTCGTTGTGGCAGGGAACCATTTGTTGGGTTCTCATTGAACATTATGAACTTAACAAATTTATTGGGTTTTTAACTTTATGCTTTCGTTGACACTTAAACTTGGTTTTGGATATTTGTTTTCGTAAACACTAATTATATTGATTGTGGTGGTTTTTATTTACTTTACTTATTGTTCAATATGATTGGTGGCATGATCCTGGTCAGTCACACGCCTCGCGGTAATACCCCGCCTGTGGATTTTGAGGGTGTGACACCAAAACCCTAATTTACATATTCATATACAATTTCATCATCATTACTGATGCTATTGCTAATTGTTCAGAGGTTTCGTTATTTGTTCATGCGTGTGAGGGTAAAATGATCTTACTTTTATGTTATGACTACAGGATGATTACAACTTCTATATTATTTTGATTATATGATAATCTGTCACAAAGAAGTAGGATGCCATAACAAACCACAGGATGATTATGATAAAAGTTGCATCTATTTAATTTTCTTAATTCTTGTGGTATAGTAATTTCTTTTTTAAAATGTCACAACAGGATTGAAAATCAATCATCAAATGGAAGATGGATATGAGTAATGGGGTACCTACTTAGGGTGCACGTGGCGCTGTCAGTGATGTCGCCATGGAATCTGGTCATTGGAGGGCTCAACTGCAACGTCTAAGGCTCGTGAACAAGACGTATGTACTTATAGTGTCTTTTTTTTATAAAATTTGGTTATGCTAACCTGCTTACTTTTGTCGTTCAAGCTGCATCAGCTTGGCCAATTGAAACATTTCATCTCAACTCTCTGTTGCTCTGGCTAGAACTGAGTTAGAATTCCCAAAGTACCCCTGCATACCTGTAATTCACATTTAAGGACACTTGTATAATAAACTCACTATTACATTTGTGTAACCTTGATAAAAATGTATTAACTGTACCAAATTTGCTTCTTCTTGACTGGCCTTCAACCGCGTTAACCCCACCCGTTCCCTCTTTAGTAATTTGAGGAGCCCCACTACTTTGAATTTCTCCTTTATCAATACCCTTCAATATAAACTGCCAACAAAATAGCACGATTTTAGTACAATAAGAGGTTTGAAAAAACTAATTACTATTTACCCTTACCAATTCTTCTGGAGTAGGTGAAGTAAGTGCATGTGGCTCGAGGTTTCAAACCGTGAAACGGTCCAAACCGGTCATCGGTTTGACTTCGCGGTTGGTTTTTTTCATCTAACTATCGGTCGGTCGGTTTCAACAATTTCAAACCGTAACGAACGGTTTGGTTTGCGATTTATACCGAAAACCGACCATATAAAACCGAACCGTATCGTAAGAGCACTATACATATTTTTTAGATATATCATATTAGGTATTATTAATATTTCTTATTAGATTTATTTTAGTTAATATTGGTTACACTCACAGCTAACTAAAGTGGCCAAAACTCTTGAATTATGTGCTTAAACAAGTCAATAAGAGGAATGATGTGAGGCTAATAATAAGCACTATTATATATAGAACAAGTGTCGAAACATTCAGCTACAATCCGTCATCTGAAGGTTTCTTTCACATCTTTTAACCAAAGTTGTTTTTTTTATTTTGTTGCTTTTATCTTTATCTCTCAAATGTAATATTTATTTAAGTGTGTATCTGTTATTACCTGTACGTGAAATAAAGGATTATAAGGTTGTTTATTTAAATTGCAAGCAACCTTTATTATGAGTGAATTGGTGGGGTCTGAACTAATCTTTTCATTGTGGACCTTATAAGTATCTTTGAAGGTCTTATTGAGTCACTGTGAACTAATTTTTTCCCGTTTTTAATATATTTCGATATTAGGTCAAGTACGTGGGTATGTGCTGTCAAATTTTGGTCAACTATTTTACAAACAAACAAAGATTACGAAACAAACTTCATGTCTCGACTTTGTGTAGAATGGATACCTTGAAAAGCATCTTCATTTCTCTGGATATGAGAGACTACAGGAAGTTAAGAAAATAGCTTTTAGGGTTCAACATGAGATTTATATTACTGTCACAAGCCAAGTTTCTTCTGCTCTTCGTATTGTATAAAATAGTTTTGTTGTTTTTTATTATTGCTTTTTTTATTATGTGGAATGAAGAATTTTCAACTCTTTAGGACATGGAAGTGATATCATATTTTTCGTACACCGTAAGGTATTCGTGGACCTAAAATCATGTAATTTATTTGCTTTGCAGTCTGAATATTCACGAAAGATATGCTTCATGATGCTGAATGTCGCTATGTATTGTATGCCGTACCTGCATGTATACTGTTTTATTAGTGTTCACTCATGTTTATTCTTTTACAGTTTCCTTTGTGTTATCTCATGTTCAGATTCTCTACATCGTCCTACTGCCCTAGCGATTCAGGTAAGTTCTTTTTTATTTAACTTTTGAAATTACATTTTGTTTTGTTTTCATGAGTATTCTATATCCCGTATTACTCTATGTGTGTGGTATTTGTATGTTCTTTGGCTGTTGTAGTATGTAGCTTTGTTCTGTTTGTAGTTTGAGTCTATTATGGGTTAAGTTATTGTTTTTTTTTTACATTTATTTTGTTAGTAATATAGTCACTTTTTTTATAGTTCGGGTTATAGTTCTTTAAGATGTTAGGTCATAAGAGGTTGCAGTTGTGTGGTGAAAGAGTGTGTCAGGGATGTTAGTGACGATCCACCGTGCTACATCCTGCTTGTGACTGATGCCAACCGATAAGTTTGACTAGGTGTTGTGGTTGATGTGATTTGATTTGTTGTCAAAGGATGATGTGTTGTTGAACTGTTGAATCTTTGCAAATCTAAACCTGGGTCACTACTGAATCGCAAAAGTTTTTTTACATTCAATAAACAACATAAAGTCTATTATATGCTAACTGAAATAATTGCAGATAGTTGCTACCCAAGTAAATGAATGTCAGATAAGACACCATCAAATAGATTTCTTCACTTAAAAAAACAGGCCTTTAAATTAGTAATTTTTCCCTAGAGAAATAGGAATTTTTTAGACACTATCCAATTATGTTATCTTGGTTGGATGTTTACATAAAGTGTCGAGAATGAAGTTGCTACACTGTTGATGAAAATTACTTTTATAAATAAGGGTGTAAAAGGGAAAATGCTTTACTTAATTAATACTTCCATGTCTTAACACACAAAACACACTAACCGAACGAACTCTTTGACATCTAAGATTCCAGCGGTGCTTCTAAGAAGGGACGTCAAAAATGATAGGTAGGATAAACATCATTTGGGCAATGGCCAACTAGGAAACAACCAAAACTAGAAGACGTAGTTCAAGAAGCCACATCACCAAGGACAATGTCGCAAGTTATGTAACTAACACACTTAATGTTTGCCACATAACTTGCGATCATAACACATATTAAACGTAGATTCTAAATTTTGGCTTGAGCTTATGTAATTAACTAAATCGATGTGACTCAATGACAACTGCTAAATATAAATATAAATCTAGCCCCCACCACATCGCGACGGGTTGCATTTCTAGTTAAGACATAAAAACCATGAAGGTCCTATGAATATGCCTCCGAGTTGATTTTGGGTATATTTGGCTTGGAGCTTTTAGGAGCTTCTAGATTTAAGCTTTTAATAAAAAAAATTCTACTCAATAAAAAGCCTTGTTTGTTTGAAGGAGCTTGAAACTTTTAGGTTAGGAGCTTGAAGCTTTTGGTTGAACGCTCCTACTAGTAGTGTTTAGAAGGCTACAAACTTTTATGGAAAAAATGACTATTTTAACCTCTAAAGATAATAAACTTTTTAATGCAGAAACTTTTTAAATTTTTAGTAATGTCCATTTTAGTCATTTATACATTTTATTAAAAGCTCTAGCTACTTAGTCAAACACCAAATATATCTAACTAATTGGGAAGCAACCAGATTTTACGACATTAATACGCAAACTTGGAGGCTGCCGCTAATATTTTTGTTGGCTGAGACTAAAGAAAAAAAATCAGCTGGACGCACGTCAGGCTGGGGACAAATTTTGGAGCCACAAGAAATAAAGCTACGGAATCATTGGGTTGGAGCGGGAGGCTTGGAGAACAAGGAATTACCGAGTTTTGTTATCCAATTCTTATAGTTTTCTTATTTTCTTTGTTTTATCCGATGAATTCTTGTTTGAGACTTTGTTTTTGATTTTTAAGACTATGTTTCTTGGTTATTTCTATTAGACTACCTAGGTTGCAATGAACTACTGAATATATTATGTGTTTTATGGATTTATCATGAAAAGTAACTAACTTTAGACTAATGATTTAATGTGCATGCGTATTTAATCTTATTTTGAATCTGGTCACCTGTTTCACTTGTGTTTTTGTGGATGTCTTCCATTTATGAATGCTAATTAGGTTGTGGACTGTGTGTTAGCGATTAGATTATGGTTAATTCTGCAGGTTTTCCGTAGGAACTGTGATTAAGGTTTTTAATAGGATTTAATATTCTACCTATCTTAATATCCGTAAGGTGAGAGGTTGTTGGTTCGTCTTTATTGTTAGATTACTAGGGTTTGGTAATTCGTAAGAGCACCATCTTAGTTCACCTTTCAGTATTTGCTTATCGAATTAATCAGTTTCCTTAGTTGCCTTAGATTTCCAACCATGAGATAGTTAATCATATTAGGGCACTTTTGTAACAATCCCAAAATTTTAAATTTTAAATAAAGTTATTACACGAATAGATCATGAGTAAGTTGACTGTTAGAAATATGAAGTACCTAGATGGGGCTAGAAACCATTTAATAATTAAGTTATAAAAATACATTATATTTGAATCTACTCCATTTTTAACGAAACTTGGTTCAAAATGTAGATAAGATTATCCTCGTTCTAATGACATATTCATTGTTTTATAAAACGTCATATTTTAGAAGTTATACGCGCCAAATAAGTGAAGCAGCTGAATTAATTATAATATATATAATAATAAAATAATAATCATCAAAACTAAAATATGAAAATCTACATTGCATGTGTATGCATGAGAAGTAATACGTGGAAGTCCAAAAATTTAAAAGGAATTAATGAAAGTAGGGCGTGGCTCAATTGTGAAGAGTTAGACTAAACTTTGCGTGAACCTGAAGTTAACAAAATGTAGTATAAATAAAAGGTAGCATCAACCTTTCTAAAATTGTTCAGCCTCTGTCTTCCCTCTCGATCACTCTGTCTCTTTAATAAATCTCATTTTCTTTAATATTTCACCCCTAAAATCCTACAAAGCCCTGCCCCGTTTTAAGTATTGTAACCCCTGACCACTGAGTCAATACCCTGTCGATTTATTTCGGACCCACCAACGCAGATCGAGGCTCTGTCCGACTAAGTATGTCGGGGTTCTGTCTCATGATTAGGGATAAAGTTGAATTGGGTTATTGTACTTAATACGAATACATTATTTATTTTATTAAATAGTTCAAGAGTTATACCCAGGATATAACAACCCTCCTTAAAATATTTTAGAAAACCCTAAACGCTCCTAAATACACCCCGTATGCGAGGAATAGGCCCGGAATACATTTAAATTAATTAAAATAAAATAAAAACAATATTTTAAGTCTGTCGCGGGGCGCGACAGACTACGGCTCCTCCATCGCGGGCCGCGAGCGAAGGGATTGGTGGCAGACGACGCCGCCACGTGGCAGAACACGCATCGACCACCGGGATGACTAAGCAACCTCACACCGCCTTTTTGGCCTTGGCGGGGCGCAACGGCCCCTTTGATTTCCGTCGCGGGGCGCGAGGGACTCATTGGGCAGCCCTATAAATTGAATCGATCGGATTCATTTGGAGTTCGTTCACAATTTGATTTCCACTCTAAATCTCTGATAGCAATTATAATTCCCGGGCATAATACCCCCCTAACTAGCAAAGCTCTGCCTCGTTGTAAGTATCATAACCCCCGGTTACGTATTAGATACGCTGCCCGATTGATCTAGTGCTCCGTAACGACTGTCGAGGTTCTGCCCGACGTAGTCGTTGGAGTTCTGTCTCGGGGAGGGTATAACTAATGTAAATTTGGTTATTATACTAACGCGTGTGCATTGTTTAATTTATAGATTATAACCAGAAAGTCACAAGGAAATCCTTAAAATAGCAATGTGAGTAATCTCCTTTTTGTGAACCTTTTTACAAACTATTTTTACAAAACCTTAAATAAATTTATATATGATTAGCAGTTGTCACACCCCGATATTTCCACATATTACCGGTGGGCCCGGCGGGGAGTATCGTGACGTAGTTGATATCATCATAGTCAATATACATAATAATATAGTACAACGGAAGGCTTGGTGAATAAACTATTACAAACCATAATGTCTGAGTGTTCGAGTTTATGAATGTACAGACTGGAATGTAATAAGATCCACAGGCGGATCATAAATAAATACAAAGAAACAAAATAACAGACTGCAGGCATCTTATGGACTTGCAAGATCCTCTAAAGACACCCTATAGCTCCAGCCTATTTCGAGAGGTACCTGTCAATCAGTCTTTAAGAAAATACGTCAGTTTACACTGGTAAATACAATTAACTAACTCTTTTGAAAATGTTTAAGAAAATTGATTTAGGTGCACATGGCGTAAATCTTTTATAACTTGGGACAATTATTTAAATATAATCTTGTATGCAGATTTATATGTTTGTCATACAATTGGGGCCGGTTGGAAGCCGGTCGTGATTAACCGACTCACCACTTATAGAACCCACAAAGGAGTTATCCCCAACATGTGGGTTTATATTTAGCATTTGCATCTGTCAGGTGTATGCCTACACCCCGTGCATAGGTCGTGGCCATTTTCAAATAAAATGGGCCGAGGATATCCAGGACACGGTCGTTAACCCCCAATGCTTATGTTATCAAACAAGATAGATTAAAACGGGTTATGCAATTTATTAATCACAATCCGATTAAATGATTTCATACCCGACCAAGTGGTATTATTATAATACCATATCCCAAGCCCGTATAGGGAAAATAAGTTAAAGGTATTTACTTGATGCTAGCAGTATAATCTTAAAGCTTTTCAAAGGCACCTTCTACCGGAAGCTATTTAATCTGTATAGAAGGTTTATTAACCTATTAGGATGCTAACGGGTCTTTAATCAAGTCAAGGACTTAGACCTGCTAGCTAGAAAGAAACCTTATGGTTCTAAACGCTAGATTAAGCGGAGACCAGAACAGGATGTGGTTTAGACCCGACAAGCTTGGATACTTGTATAATATGGGTAAACTTAACACATTCTGGAATTTGAGGATTTAAGGATAAGGTTTGACCCGTTTCGGTTATTTTATGTAAACTAGTCACATAAGCCGATCCGAACGCGTAAACGCGTAACGGGTAACAAAAAAATTATATACAGGTCTTAATCATTATTATGCTCAAAATATGTTAATACATCAGTAAGATGTTAACATATATGCCCAAAAAGTAATTTAAACCAAAATAAGTCCCATAAGGGCATTTTGGTAAATTTTAATGTTCATAAAAGAGTTTAATTGTACAACTGAGTTTCAAGTCTAATTATATTAGTAAAAATATGTATTTTTATAAGTTATAACAGTAGAATATTTTATATATATGAAAATTATCTTATGTAAACAAACTATGTCCCGTAAGGGCATTTTGGTAATTTTACATAGGCCTTAAAGGTCAAAATATACTTCTGAGTTTAAAAACTTTATCTTACTGTATAGATATATAAATTAGCTTTAAACATCAGTGGATAATAAGTTTCATATGTCAAATATAGTTTTAACCCAAACTAGGTGCTTAAAACGCTTAAAAGTCGGTTTAAAGGGGTATTTGGGTTAAAATAGGAAATCTGAGTTTTTGATCAGTTTATAAAGTTCAAAATACTTTATTTATCATATGAAATCAGTATCAAAATATTTGGCACTAAAAAGTTATGTCAAACTCATTTTATGCATGAAAAGAGTAAAACTGACAATTTCCGAAATCAAGCTAAAATCCTATGTTATGCTCAGCCTAAAAATAATTAAAAATCTTTAAAAATCCCAAAATATTATTTTACATCAGTAGGTAAGAAGTTTGGTGTCAAAAATTGGGTTTAGATAGGCTTCATGTTAATTAAGCTTTTTAATTACTAAAAAGTTCCTTAATTACGCTATTGAGCATAACTTAAATTCTGGACCTCCAATTGATACCAAACTTTTAGGACATGTCTAAATATCAGTAGCAAGGGTATTAGTCCAATCACATTGTTAAAAATCTCAGTTGTATGTTAAAAAGGCGTTTATGGCATTATTAAGCATAATTACGATTAAGTGCATATAATTCAAACCACTAATCACCATGCAATATAACTCCAGGGGGTTATACTACTAAGTAATGTGGTCCTAATGGAAGCTTAAAACATGGAAGAATTAAGCTTGAACGGGTCAGAACTGAAAGTCAAAGCAAAAGTCAAGCTTTTGCGACTTTCGGTTATAAACTGACCTTAGACTATTAATTGTCGGGTTAGGACTGATAAAACATGTTTTAATATTGATTACCAAGTCATTAGAATGTTAGAATATAATTTAGAACCTCTGATTTTTTAATTAGAATCATTTTTGTAAATTCTGTCCAGTTTGACTTTTTGTCAAACTACTTTGACCCGACAATTGACCAGTCAAACGAGATAATTAGGAGGTGCCCTTGTAAGGGTTAATCACCTACACTAATGTGGTCTTATAACCACTTTCAATTTGATCAGTGGTTAACCCACATGTAATTAAAATGAAAGTCAAACTAATTTTACGATAAGTTTGACTTTAGAGTAATTAAGCTAAATTAAATGACTAAACAAGTAATTAGAGGCTTACTTAAGGTCCTAGCAAACTTTTCTACACTTGATTATCCTCTTCTCACTGATGGAAGCTCCAGAGCAAGTCCCACAAGTGAATGTTGCAAATGTGTGTCAAAACACAAGAACTAGTCTTCTTATATAGTGAACCCAAAAGCTTTAGATCTTGCCAAAATAGTCTATAGGTGTTGTAAGATCATCCCAGGTGTACCTAAGAAGCTAAAAACCACCTAGAGAGTCCCTGATTTTCGAATACCACTGAAATAAGGCGGTGTAACCGTTTATACAGGCAGCTGTCCTGAAAAACGCCCAGATGCATACCTTACGCACCGTAACATTCTGGGTGTTGAGGTGCGTAAGCCTTCTTGTGCACCGTAACATTCTGGGTGTTGAGGTGTCACACCCCGACCACGTGGAACATACAAAACGTGGCGGAAATGTCGGGGAGTGTTGTAACAGAATTAATTGTTTCAAATCCATGGCAATTGAAGTTTCGTTTTATTGATTAAAAGTGTTACAATGTCTTAACAAACAAGGAAAATACAACATAATTAACTAGTCTTGCATCTTTTATTGTCACTAAAGCCCAAGTCTGCCTATGTGTATCTTGATCATCTTACGCAACAGTTCCTGAAAAACACATGTGAAAATATGGTACGTCAGCATAAAAATGCCGGTGAGATACATAGGTTTTGTGAAAATAGGTTTCATGACTTATGTTTGAGAAAATGTTTAGTCATGAACCTTGTTATTTGCTTTGTTTTGTAAATCATTTGAAAATCGATAAGACCAGATGATATGTATAAATAATGTATAATGTATGGTTAAATGAATAACCATGTAAAATGAGTTTGTATTAGATAAGTTGTTTGTAAATCAATGTCTTGTGAAAAATATGTTATTTGTATAAAATGTTCTATGTCTCAAACTGAAATGATTCAAATAACGTTACGACATGTAATACCATACAAACACTTATATATAGGAAGTACCAGCGGCGTATCCACCATGCTTGTATCCTATTACACACGCATCGTTACTTAATCACTTAATCAAACCAAACCAAACAATGTAAAATGTTCATGTCAAGATGTAAATCATGTCAAATTGTCTATGTCAAATATCCATGTTAAATGTCTATGTCAAATATGTCATGTATGGCAAGTGAAAGGTCTCAACTAAACCATATGCACAAAACAAAGTATTGAAGTAAAACTTGGTTTAAATCAAAGTTATGTTTTATGTAGTAAATGCATGATCAATGTAAATCATGTAATATGCGTCCAAAATGTAAGTATATGATGAATAAGAAATGTACTAAGTATGCTACAACAAACATACATAGCATGTGAACTGAAATATCTGTACTAAGTATGCAACAACATACATACGTAGCATGCGACCTGTACTAAGTATGCAACAATAGACATACGTAGCATGTGATGTAATGTAAAACAATGTACTAAGTAATGCACACAATGGCACACCTAGTATGAAATGTAATGAAATCATGTACTATAATGTACTAATGAACATAGGAAGTATATGATTTGAAAACAGGAAAGCATGAAAGTAACAAGTAGGCACATGTGTTCCACCCCAAAACAGTTTGGAAAATAGTAAAAGAGGGGTCTATGTACTCACTTGAGATTGCTCAGTAGTCCTTGAGTAACAACCAAACAAAGCTGGAGATCACAGAAATCAAACGGCACCTAATATAGGTAACTATGTTAATTAACCGGACCTAAATCGGAAGATTGGGTAGCATTAGGGTTTGTAAACCAAATGAGTGTAGGAACTCATATGATATGGTTTAACAAAGCCTTCATACTAAATGAAACTTAACCTAAGTGTCTACGACCCATTACGACCCGTTTAGGAAGCTTATGCTACTTTAACGTGTCGTTCGCGTGAAACGCGTTCGGACCGCCTAACTAGTCCTATGACAAGTGTTATATGCCTAAACATGTTACATAATCAGTTATGTGACAAAAGTTTAGGTTACATATGCTTAATTACCAATTATATATGAAAAGGGCATTCTGGTAATTTACCTAAGGCATATAAACTACCTATCATACAACTACTTAAACGATGTGACCATAGGGTATAACCTCGGAAGGTTATTCCCTACCTACTATGGTCACCTAATGTGTTTGGTCGGATCCTAATGATCGACCAAATGGGTCGAGTTCGAAGGTATAGGCGATTTATTAGATCGCCTACCCTACGACTCTAGACAACGTGGTAATCAGTGGGCATAGTCCCAAAGGACTATGACCAACGTGATTACACTCACGTTGCGAAGTTCAAACGAACTTCGCATTGACCATTACTGGTCAACGCTGAAAGTCAAACAAAGTTTGACTTTCGGACTCGAAAAGCAGTAAAAATAAGGAAAAGAACGAAAGAATACTAACCCAAGGTCCAAGAATGGAAGGTTTGAACCCGAACACTCTCAGGTATGAAGTGTTAAACACGACAACTTAGAGAGCAAGTTCAGATTCAAAGGTGTGGGTTTTTGGGTGTGATGTTGGTGGGTATTTATAGATAAAGTAGAGCCGCTAGGATCGTTTCTTGAATATCGTGCCACGATCCGAGCCGTACACTTGTCACAAAGGTTATGGAGCCACATATGCTTCTTATCTTAGTGATTAAGCAAGTTGCAAACATGTGGTTGTGGTTAATCAGCTGAAAACAGGCTGTTTGGTACTCTGCATCTGGTCTGCAGACCCCTAGCGCACCGCTACGCTTAAAGTGTAGCGCACCGCTAGGCACTATTTCGGCAGAATTACACTTTTGGTCCCTGAACTGTATTTAGGCCATTTTCGACACGTTTAAGGCCCGTTAACCCCATTTCAAAGCTCTAAAATGAAGTTAAAATATAGGGAACTTAAAATGTGCTCAAAAATATCTCGGATGTCGGTTCGTTTGGCCGTACGAACGCGATGTTCGCTTAATTACGACGGAATGCGCACAAGTGCGAAAAACGATCCAAATGACGCGACGAATGGATTTTTCTTAAGGCAAACACTAAAATATAATGTAGTCATGCTCACATAAATTTTTGGATGTCCAGATGTATTCAGAACGTAAGTTACGCGTGAAAATGCAAACTTGTGCACTTTTTGACGCTTTTAGTCCCTGAATGACACAAAAGTTTATTTTAGCATACCGAACACCTCAAAGCCTATTTCTAAGCTATGTAAAGGATATTTATGGTATGTTTAACTTATGGTCATGTTCCGGAATGCCTGTTACAGTTCAAATTGGCATACTTTCGCAGTTTGTCAACTTTAGTCCCTGTAAGTGATTAAACTTTGATTTCACCACACCAAACCTTCCAAAACTTATATCTAAGTTATGTAAAGGTTATTTAAGGTATGTTAAGCCTATTTCACTATTCCGGAGTGTTCGTTGGATTAAACTGGTTATATCTACACATCAGAGCGCGTATAACCCTCCAGAAAGCGATTTAAAGCTTGAAATCGAACAAGAGTTGATATGTGCAAACGATACACATATTTTTACAAGTCCAAAGTATGAAATACAATATTTCATTGGTTTGGCATTTGTTTGATGGTTGAAATGACACAGGTGTTACAGTCTCCCCTACTTTAGGAAATTTCGTCCCGAAATTAATTCGTAGGAGTCTAACTGTGGCTTTGTGTCAAATGACCACCAGAGATATGAAAGGCATAATCCTGTTATTTCTCTTTAACGGACATTCTTCAGAATTGAAAAATGAACGGAGTTATTTTCAACAGGCATTCTTTAGAAACAAAAATGAACGGAATAGTCATTTTACATCTTAGAAACAAAAAATGAACCGAATGAGTCATTTTACATCTTCAGAAACAAAAATGAACGGAATAGTCATTTTACATCTTCAGAAACAAAAATGAACCGAATGAGTCATTTTACATCTTCAGAAACAAAAATGAACGGAATAGTCATTTTACATCTTCAGAAACAAAAATGAACCGAATGAGTCATTTTACATCTTCAGAAACAAAAATGAACGGAATAGTCATTTTACATCTTCAGAAACAAAAATGAACCGAATGAGTCATTTTACATCTTCAGAAACAAAAATGAACGGAATAGTCATTTTACATCTTCAGAAACAAAAATGAACCGAATGAGTCATTTTACATCTTCAGAAACAAAAATGAACGGAATAGTCATTTTACATCTTCAGAAACAAAAATGAACCGAATGAGTCATTTTACATCTTCAGAAACAAAAATGAACGGAATAGTCATTTTACATCTTCAGAAACAAAAATGAACCGAATGAGTCATTTTACATCTTCAGAAACAAAAATGAACGGAATAGTCATTTTACATCTTCAGAAACAAAAATGAACCGAATGAGTCATTTTACATCTTCAGAAACAAAAATGAACGGAATAGTCATTTTACATCTTCAGAAACAAAAATGAACGGAATAGTCATTTTACATCTTCAGAAACAAAAATGAACGGAATGGTCATTTTACATCTTCAGAAACAAAAATGAACAGAATGGTCATTTTACATCTTCAGAAACAAAAATGAACGGAATGGTCATTTTACATCTTCAGAAACAAAAATGAACGGAATGGTCATTTTACATCTTCAGAAACAAAAATGAACGGAATAGTCATTTTACATCTTCAGAAACAAAAATGAACGGAATAGTCATTTTACATCTTCAGAAACAAAAATGAACGGAATACATGACAAAATTCGCTGTGGTCTCTGTGCACTGAATTTCCATAATTATGTACGCGTCCATAATTACGTAATTCCTTGCACAGTCCGCACAGTGCATTTCATGATGTGTAGGGGAAGAAAATATCAAACCTGTGATGAGTGTGACTAGACTACCATAGGGTCCTTTTAATCAGATCAACACATGATCTTTTTAATTAGACCTCCAAGGAGTCCTTTCAGCTATATCATCATTTGATATACTTAACCAGATTTTTGGATCAATCTGTTTAACTAGACCACTCAAGGTGTCTAATTATAGAATAGTACAATAAAATCCAAGGGACTTAACTACAACGTAGAAGCCCATTGAGGATTTAATATAGTACCTTTGGATATCCTACTATGAATCCCTTATACGAAGATATGGAAGATTCTATGAGGATTTGGATGACAAAACTTGGATCACACAAAAACATAAAAGGAAACACATAAGCACATAATCACATAGTTGTTTGACTTGTTTATTAATTTGTTATCTTTGGACGCGGATACTTAAAGCACACCAGGAATCCAATTCGTGGATTTCATTTGGCACTTTAATCATTTCAAGAATCTATCTATGAAGATAGGATAATCTCAAAAGGAATTCGGCTTTACCCTTATTGAATTGTGATGTACGTATTGAATCATACAAAGAATTCAATTAAGGACTCCGATGAATGATACCCATCCACAAGGATCTAATTATGAGGATAGAAAGATCCTACATGGATTTTTGGAGTTTGTGTAACGGGAGGTGTTCCGACACCTTGCACTAGGCGTGCTTAAGCCGATACACAAGGTAGAAAGTTCGTGAGGTTGAGGCGCCAGATATGTCAAGCGACATATGAAGCAGAGTTTTAAGGTTGAGTAGCAGTAGGATTTGTAACAGCTTTGCTTTGGATTGCAAAGCGGCATATGTTAACCAAATGTCTCCATCGTCCACCGTGGGTACATTTGAAACAAGGTATTTGATTTGAATAATGACGATGGCATTGATTGCACCAAGGAGCAGTTCCCTTATACAGCTTCATCCCTGAGGCGAGTCATGGTGATAGCTAAGTCAACGGTCTTCTGAAGTACGACGCCTATTTGTTGGGCAATTGCAGCACCTGATTCGGACATTGTTGTTGCGATGAAGAAGCATCCTGAAGATAACGAAAGGCATAGGAGGAAACAAGCGAAAGATAGTCAAAAGAAAATGACAAGGCATGTAGATTGTGACCATTTGTTTGTTACCAAAGGCAAACAAATGGGACAGTGACTAATCAAAGTAAGCGGGTCAATATAATGTATCGCGAAGACATGCTCGCCTATAAGTGAACACTCATCCCAAGAATTCCCAGGTAAGCACAACTGGTCTCGCGTCTGATGAGATGTATACGAAGTGCTTGCCTAGACAGAAAACCCAGAATACAGGCATTCACCCTTCCAGTTTGCACGTGTTCACATTATTTAAAACCCAAAACCTTGACGAGATTTTGAAAATTCAAAGGGGTTCAAAACCATATAACAGAGGGTTCAAAACCTTACAATAGAGGGTTCAAAACCTTGTAATAAATCATCCTAGAACAGAGGATTAGTTTTCAAAGCGGTTTTGAAATTTATGTTCTTGTTGTGGTCGTCGCCTAAGGATAGGTGACGGTATTGTTTTATGACTAAACGCAAGTAAACTCGCGTTAGGGTCCTAAGAAAGTTATAGACTAGGTCAAAGCATTACTAATAACCTAATTCCCTATAACCATTGGCTCTGATACCATCTTTTCTGTCACACCCCGACCACGTGGAACATACAAAACGTGGCGGAAATGTCGGGGAGTGTTGTAACAGAATTAATTGTTTCAAATCCATGGCAATTGAAGTTTCGTTTTATTGATTAAAAGTGTTACAATGTCTTAACAAACAAGGAAAATACAACATAATTAACTAGTCTTGCATCTTTTATTGTCACTAAAGCCCAAGTCTGCCTATGTGTATCTTGATCATCTTACGCAACAGTTCCTGAAAAACACATGTGAAAATATGGTACGTCAGCATAAAAATGCCGGTGAGATACATAGGTTTTGTGAAAATAGGTTTCATGACTTATGTTTGAGAAAATGTTTAGTCATGAACCTTGTTATTTGCTTTGTTTTGTAAATCATTTGAAAATCGATAAGACCAGATGATATGTATAAATAATGTATAATGTATGGTTAAATGAATAACCATGTAAAATGAGTTTGTATTAGATAAGTTGTTTGTAAATCAATGTCTTGTGAAAAATATGTTATTTGTATAAAATGTTCTATGTCTCAAACTGAAATGATTCAAATAACGTTACGACATGTAATACCATACAAACACTTATATATAGGAAGTACCAGCGGCGTATCCACCATGCTTGTATCCTATTACACACGCATCGTTACTTAATCACTTAATCAAACCAAACCAAACAATGTAAAATGTTCATGTCAAGATGTAAATCATGTCAAATTGTCTATGTCAAATATCCATGTTAAATGTCTATGTCAAATATGTCATGTATGGCAAGTGAAAGGTCTCAACTAAACCATATGCACAAAACAAAGTATTGAAGTAAAACTTGGTTTAAATCAAAGTTATGTTTTATGTAGTAAATGCATGATCAATGTAAATCATGTAATATGCGTCCAAAATGTAAGTATATGATGAATAAGAAATGTACTAAGTATGCTACAACAAACATACATAGCATGTGAACTGAAATATCTGTACTAAGTATGCAACAACATACATACGTAGCATGCGACCTGTACTAAGTATGCAACAATAGACATACGTAGCATGTGATGTAATGTAAAACAATGTACTAAGTAATGCACACAATGGCACACCTAGTATGAAATGTAATGAAATCATGTACTATAATGTACTAATGAACATAGGAAGTATATGATTTGAAAACAGGAAAGCATGAAAGTAACAAGTAGGCACATGTGTTCCACCCCAAAACAGTTTGGAAAATAGTAAAAGAGGGGTCTATGTACTCACTTGAGATTGCTCAGTAGTCCTTGAGTAACAACCAAACAAAGCTGGAGATCACAGAAATCAAACGGCACCTAATATAGGTAACTATGTTAATTAACCGGACCTAAATCGGAAGATTGGGTAGCATTAGGGTTTGTAAACCAAATGAGTGTAGGAACTCATATGATATGGTTTAACAAAGCCTTCATACTAAATGAAACTTAACCTAAGTGTCTACGACCCATTACGACCCGTTTAGGAAGCTTATGCTACTTTAACGTGTCGTTCGCGTGAAACGCGTTCGGACCGCCTAACTAGTCCTATGACAAGTGTTATATGCCTAAACATGTTACATAATCAGTTATGTGACAAAAGTTTAGGTTACATATGCTTAATTACCAATTATATATGAAAAGGGCATTCTGGTAATTTACCTAAGGCATATAAACTACCTATCATACAACTACTTAAACGATGTGACCATAGGGTATAACCTCGGAAGGTTATTCCCTACCTACTATGGTCACCTAATGTGTTTGGTCGGATCCTAATGATCGACCAAATGGGTCGAGTTCGAAGGTATAGGCGATTTATTAGATCGCCTACCCTACGACTCTAGACAACGTGGTAATCAGTGGGCATAGTCCCAAAGGACTATGACCAACGTGATTACACTCACGTTGCGAAGTTCAAACGAACTTCGCATTGACCATTACTGGTCAACGCTGAAAGTCAAACAAAGTTTGACTTTCGGACTCGAAAAGCAGTAAAAATAAGGAAAAGAACGAAAGAATACTAACCCAAGGTCCAAGAATGGAAGGTTTGAACCCGAACACTCTCAGGTATGAAGTGTTAAACACGACAACTTAGAGAGCAAGTTCAGATTCAAAGGTGTGGGTTTTTGGGTGTGATGTTGGTGGGTATTTATAGATAAAGTAGAGCCGCTAGGATCGTTTCTTGAATATCGTGCCACGATCCGAGCCGTACACTTGTCACAAAGGTTATGGAGCCACATATGCTTCTTATCTTAGTGATTAAGCAAGTTGCAAACATGTGGTTGTGGTTAATCAGCTGAAAACAGGCTGTTTGGTACTCTGCATCTGGTCTGCAGACCCCTAGCGCACCGCTACGCTTAAAGTGTAGCGCACCGCTAGGCACTATTTCGGCAGAATTACACTTTTGGTCCCTGAACTGTATTTAGGCCATTTTCGACACGTTTAAGGCCCGTTAACCCCATTTCAAAGCTCTAAAATGAAGTTAAAATATAGGGAACTTAAAATGTGCTCAAAAATATCTCGGATGTCGGTTCGTTTGGCCGTACGAACGCGATGTTCGCTTAATTACGACGGAATGCGCACAAGTGCGAAAAACGATCCAAATGACGCGACGAATGGATTTTTCTTAAGGCGAACACTAAAATATAATGTAGTCATGCTCACATAAATTTTTGGATGTCCAGATGTATTCAGAACGTAAGTTACGCGTGAAAATGCAAACTTGTGCACTTTTTGACGCTTTTAGTCCCTGAATGACACAAAAGTTTATTTTAGCATACCGAACACCTCAAAGCCTATTTCTAAGCTATGTAAAGGATATTTATGGTATGTTTAACTTATGGTCATGTTCCGGAATGCCTGTTACAGTTCAAATTGGCATACTTTCGCAGTTTGTCAACTTTAGTCCCTGTAAGTGATTAAACTTTGATTTCACCACACCAAACCTTCCAAAACTTATATCTAAGTTATGTAAAGGTTATTTAAGGTATGTTAAGCCTATTTCACTATTCCGGAGTGTTCGTTGGATTAAACTGGTTATATCTACACATCAGAGCGCGTATAACCCTCCAGAAAGCGATTTAAAGCTTGAAATCGAACAAGAGTTGATATGTGCAAACGATACACATATTTTTACAAGTCCAAAGTATGAAATACAATATTTCATTGGTTTGGCATTTGTTTGATGGTTGAAATGACACAGGTGTTACATGAGGTGCGTAAGCCTTCGCCAGTGGACAAAAGTTTGTTTTAATTCAGGCTGTGATCATGCAATACTTACATCTCCGAATCTCATGCATTTTGATCAGAATGAGGCCCATGTTTTCAGCCATTGCATGTCTAGGCATGCACTTACCATTTTGGTACCTTGTGGGAGGTTTAAGTTGACGGAAATACCAAGAATTTCACATTGGGTCCATGTCTAAGGTTGTAACCAATTTATTATTTAGGATGGCCAGATTTATAAACATAATTCAGATGTTGATCAAATATATCTTGGTTAGGGATTTATTAATAGGTTGCTCAGAGGTATAAATTAACATGTCGACATTTTTAAATCCTAACGCACATCTTTATCTGGATCCGTGTCCATAGCACGTTTGCATTACATGACACGTGTCTTTATTTTATTGGACATGAATTTCCGAGGTGTTACATCCTCACCCCCTTAAAAGAAATCTCGACCCCGAGATTTACTGGAATAAATGAGGGTACTTTTGTCACATAGTGGATTCGACTTCCCGCGTATACTCAGGACCTCTACGGGCTTCCCATTTGACCTTTACTATAGGTACATGTTTTCTTCGGAGCTTTTTAACCTGTCGATCCTCAATCGCTATAGGTCTTTCAACAAACCTTAAACTTTCATCAATTTGCACGTCCTTATGAGACATTGCTAGAGATTCATCGGCTAGGCATTTCTTTAGATTACAAATGTGAAACACATTATGAATCCCATTCAGCTCCTCAGGCAAGTTCAGCTTATAAGCTACACTGCCGACACATTTGATAATCTCAAATGGTCCAATATACCTAGGGCTTAACTTACCCTTTTTACCAAAACGCATCACACCTTTCCAGGGTGATACTTTCAGTAAAACTTTATCACCTGTCACACCCCGACCACGTAGAACATACAAAATGTGGCGGAAACGTCGGGGAGTGTTGTAACAGAATTAATGTTTCACAACCATGGAAATCGAAGTTTCGTTTTATTAATCAAACATGAAAGTTTACATTGTTTTAAACAAGAACCAAAGAGTACATAACATAACTTAACTAGTTCTTGTCTCGTTTTAAGTCACTAAGGCACAGGTCCGCCTAAGTATGTCTTGATAAGTCCTATGCATCATCTCCTGAAAACACATGTGAAAATAGGTACGTCAGCATAAAAATGCCTGTGAGATACATAGGTTTTGTGAAAACATAATTCATGACTTATATTTGGGAAAATGTTTAGTCATGAACCTTGTAATTTGCTTTGTCTTGTAAATCATATGAAAAACGATAAGATCAGATGATATGTATAAATAAGAGAATAATGTATGGTTAAATGAATAACCATGTAAAATGAGTTTGTATAAAATAAGTTGTTTGTAAATTAATGTCTTCTGAAAAGTATGTTATTTGTATAAAATGGTATATGTCCAAATTGAAATGATTCAAATAACGCTACGATATGTAATACCATACAATCACTTATATATAGGAAGTACCAGCGGCGTATCCACCATGCTTGTATCATATTACACACGCCTCGTTACTTAAATCACTTACTCAAACCAAACCACCAATGTAAATTGTTTATGTATAATCAAATGTCAAACTGTTATTGTGTAACCCATATCAAAAGTCTGTGTTAGTTGTAAATCATGAATTGTGTATATCAATGTCAAAATGTTTATGTCTAATGTAAATCATGTAATGTGTATCCAAAAATGTCATGTATGGTACGTGAAATATATCAACTAAACCATATGTAAAACGCATAAAAACAAGGTATTGAAGTAAAACATGGTTTAAATCAAAGTTATGTTTTATGGAACAAATGCTTGCTTTACTGATACAAACATTTATGCGGTATTGTGAAAATGCATACATCCAAGCCTTGAGACTATGGCGATAAACCCTTAAACAAATTAAAGGTTTATCTAAGTTATGTATATCGAATTCGGTCATTCCTTCCAATCCAAACAAACCCAGGATTTCAGGAACGGGAGTTGTCAATTCCTATGTTACCACTACCTACTAACGAACGGCGTAGCTAATGTTAATGAATGTATTGTTCCATTGTAAACAACCCAAATGTCATAACAAAATGTAAGCATGTGATGAAAACAACTGTACTAAGTACGCACACAATGGGCATACATAGCATGAAATGTAATGTAAAACAATGTACTAAGTATGCACACAATGGACATACATAGCATGAAATGTAATGTAAAACAATGTACTAAGTATGCACACAATGGACATACATAGCATGAACACAATGAAATCATGTACTATAAATGTACTAATGAACATAGCAAGTATACGATGTGAAAGCAGGAAAGCACGAAAGTAACAAGTAGGCACATGTGTTTCACCCCAAAATAGTTTGGAAAACACTAAAAAAGGGGTCTATGTACTCACTTGAGATTGCTCAGAAGTCCTAAGATAACCACCAAGCAATGCTAGAGATCACGGAATCAAACGGCACCTAATATAGGTAACTATGTTAATAAACCGGACCTAATATCGGAGGATCGGATAGAATGAGGGTTCGTAAACCAAACGAGTATGGAGACTCGTGTAATATGGTTTAACAAAGCCCACATACTAAAACGAAACTTAACCTAACTGTTTGTGACCCTTTACGACCCGTTTAGGTAGCTTATGCTACTTTAACGCGTCGTTCGCGTGAAACGCGTTCGGACCGCCTAACTAGTCCTATGACAAGTAATATATGCCTTAACATGTCTAATATTGTTGTCAAATCAGTTTAGATGTCAAAAGTTATGTTACATATGTTTAAAATGAATTTTGGCATCAAAGGAGTATTTTGGTAATTTACCTAAGGCATATAAACTACCTATCTTACAACTAACTAAACGTCATGACCATAAGGTATAACCTTGGAAGGTTATTCCCTATATACTATGGTCACCTAATGTGTTTGGTCGGATCCTAATGATCGACCAAATGGGTCGGGTTCGAAGGTATAAGCGATTTATTAGATCGCTTACCCTTACGACCCTAGACAACGTGGTAATCATTAGGCATAGTCACAAGGGACTATAACCATCGTGATTACAATCACGTTGCGAAGTTCAAACGAACTTCGCATTGACCATAAAATGGTCAACGCAGAAATTCAAACAAAGTTTGACTTTCGGACTCGAAAAGCAATAAAAGAACGAAGGAACACTTACAAAGGGTCCCCGAATGCTAATCTAGATCAAAATAGCTCAGGTATGAAACAAAGTTTTCCACTTAGAGCACATAAGATCAGATTCTTGTGAGGAAAAGTGAAGGGTGGAGGTGGGTATTTATAGTTTTCGGTTCACCGTTAGGATCATTTCTTGGAAAAGGGGGCACGATCTAAGCCGTACACTTGTTGGAAAGTTGTGGTAACTCATTTGCCATCCACCATAAGAGTTTGACACTTGGCACTTGGCCTTTGGAGAGTGTTAAGGGCTGTTAAAAGCTGAAAAAAAAATGTTTTGCTGCATCTGGCCCCTACTTAAGGACCTAGTTTGGCAGATTTACAGTTTCAGTCCCTGCAACCTCAAAACTTGGTTTTCGATGCGTTTTTTTTTTTTTTGACACGTTTAAGCCCCGTTAACCCCATTTCAAAGCTCTAAAATGAAGTTAAAGTATAGGGAACTTAAAATGTGTTCAAAAATATCTCAGGTGTCAGTTCGTTTAGCAGTACGGTTACGTTGTTCGGTTAATTACGACGGAATGCGCATAAGCGTGAAAAATGATCCAAATGGCGTGACGAATGGATTTTTCTTATGCCAAACACTAAAATAAAATATTTTAGTGCTTACATAAATTTTTGGATGTCCGGATGTATTCAGAACGTAAGTTATGCTCGAAAATGCAAACTTGTGCACTTTTTGACGCTTTTAGTCCCTGAATGACCCCAAAAGTTTATTTTAGCATACCGAACCCCTCAAAGTCTATTTCTAAGCTATGTAAAGGATATTTATGGTGTTTAACTTATGTTCATGTTCCGGAATGTTCGTTACAGTTCAAATTGGCATACTTTCGCAGTTTGTCAAGTTTAGTCCCTGTAAGCGAATTAACTTGTTTTTGCCATACCAAAGCCTTCAAACTTATTTCTAAGTTATGTAAAGGTTATTTAAGGTATGTTAAGTATATTTGACTATTCCAGAGTGTTCGTTGCATTAAACTGGTTATATTTACGCATCAGTGCGCGTATAACCTTCTAGAAAGCGATTTAGAGCTTGAAATCGAACAAGGGTCGATATGTGCAAAAGATACACATATTTATACAGATCCCAAGTATGAAATACAATATTTCATTGGCTTGGTATTTGTTTGATGGTTGAAGTGACACAGGTGTCACAGTCTCCCCTACTTTAGGAAATTTCGTCCCGAAATTTATTTGTAGGAGCATGTCTGTGACTTTGTGTTAAATAACCATCAAGGATAAGGCATATCCTGATATTCCTCTTTAATGAACATTTTCAGAAATGGAAATGAAGGAAGAATCAGGGATATTCATTTCCTTCGATGGAAAATTTTCAGAAACGAAAAATACACGGGATGAGTTATTTTCCTTAATGGGTATCCTTCAGAAACGAAAATGAACGGAACGAGTCATTTTCCACAATTCCTCCAGAAACGAAAATGAACGTAATGAGTCATTTTCCACAATTTCTTCAGGAATGAAAATGAACGGAATGAGTCATTTTCCACGATTTCTTCAGGAATGAAAATGAACGGAATGAGTCATTTTCCACGATTTCTTCAGGAATGAAAATGAATGGAATGAGTCATTTTCCACAATTTCTTCAGAGACGAAAATGAACGGAATGAGTCATTTTCCACAATTTCTTCAGAAACGAAAATGAACGGAATGAGTCATTTTCCATGATTTCTTCAGGAACGAAAATGAACGGAATGAGTCATTTTCCATGATTTCTTCAGGAACGAAAATGAACGGAATTAGTCATTTTCCACAATTTCTTCAGAAATGAAAATGAACGGAATTAGTCATTTTCCACAATTTCTTCAGAAACAAAAATGAACGAATCAACTCTAGACACATGACAAAACTCGCTGTGGTTTCTGTGCACTGAATTCCATAATTATGTATGCATCCATAATTACGTAATTCCTTGCATAGTCCGCACAGTTTGTCTTGTAATGTTTAGGGGAGGAAAATCAAACCTGTGATGAGTGTGACTGGACTACCATGGGGTCCTTTTAATTAGATCGACAGATGATCTTATTAATTAGGCCACCAAGGAGTCCTTTCAGCTATATCATCACATGATGTTCCTAACAAGATTTTTGGATCAATCTGTTTAACTAGACCACTCAAGGGGTCTAATTATGGAGTAGTACTTTATAATCCAAGGGACTTACTACAACATAGTAGTCCATTAAGGATTTTATGTAGTACATTTGGGTATCCTACAACGAATCTCTCATATGAAGATACGAAAGGTTCTACGAGGATTTGGATAGCAAAACTTGGATCACACAAAAACATAAAAAGGAACACATAAGCACAAAATCACATAGTTGTTTATCTTGGTTATTAATTTGTTATCGATTGAGAATGGATATGGAAACCAGTCGATGGGCTACAATGTCCTCTGGGGTCTATCTGAAAAGATAGGAAGATCTCCCAATTATTCGATTTTTGTTCTCAAAGAAACGTAATATTCGAATTAAGGAACATAACAATTTCAGGATTTACGAAAATACCCTTAGGTACCCTATTAAGGATTTATAGTGGTACTTTGGGTATTCGTCCAGTGTTGTAACTTGCGCCTTGTACTTCGTTTCCTTGGAAGAAACGGGTACTTAGGATTTTCGTGGAAAACGCAAGAGATCATAAAATAGAAAAAAAATTATTTGGGGGTAGTTTGCTTTTCAAGGAATACGATTCCTTGATTGTCGGTATTGTAAGGGATATGTTGTTTATACATACAACCTCATAAATACATTGAAATGTAAATAAAAGATTTATTTATAAACAATGATAACAACTGTTTCATGGACCTTGACAACAAAAGAAAATAATACATAAGACATGATTATTTCTAAGGGTGTTGTCTTCTAGTCGGTCAGATGCTCATCCCTGCGCTGGATTAGCATTAGCAAGCTTTGGGCAATTTCTTCGGAAATGACCCATCTCGCCACAATTGTAGCAAGAACCTGGTGGAAAGCGAGCTTGAGCAGGATTGTTGTCAGCTTGATTTGGTGCAACTTCAGCTCGGCAAACTTTTGCTGTATGACCTTTACGTCCACAAATTTGGAATTCGCGGCACTTCACATTAACATGATGATGAAGTTTACATTGGTTGCACAAGGGTGAAGTTGCATTATATGGCTTCCTAGCAGGGGGTTGAGCTGGTTGGTTGGGGACGGCTTGATCATTGTGAGTAACCATGGTGAAGTTCTGAGAAGCCTTTCGCTTCTTTGACTGCTTAGGGGATCCAGTCTGTTCATCCATAGTCTTTGATTCCTCGATTGGCTTCTTGTCACCCTTTCGAAAAAGTTTACGTTTCCTGATCTGAGATTCAGTCAAGGTTGCAGATAGCTCAATGGCCTGCCTAACCGTAGTGGGGTTACTACCAGTAACAATGTCCTGAACTGAGTCAGGGAGGCCATCAATGTACTTTTCGATTGCTTTATCCAACGGCGTGACCATGTTTGGGCATAACAGACTTAACTCCTCATAACGGTCCGTGTAGGCTCGATGCTCACCGCTATCTTGCTTCAAACCATCAAACTCTCTTTCCAATGCTCGCAGTTCATGACGAGGACAAAACTCCCTCATCATAAGAGCTCTAAGTTCAGCCCATGTCTGTGCTAGAGCAACTTCTGCCCCACGATCTCTCATAACCCCGTTCCACCACGTAAGGGCCCTCTTCTGGAACACACTCGAAGAAAACTCGACCTTGCGATTGTCAGGACACTGCACGTGGCGGAAAGTATTCTCAATGCTCTCGAACCATTGAAGAAGCCCAGTCATTCCCTCAGAACCACTAAACTTGAGTGGTTTAGCCGAGTTAAAACTCTTGAAATTGCATGGACCATTGTTGTTGTTGTTGGCTTGGTTCCATTGAGCAAAGAGGTTTAGGAATTGAGCAGCCATTTGCTGTGCAATAATTTCTGCCAGTTCGGCAGTGGCTATCTGGTTTTCGCGTCGAGGAGGCATTCTAAAAGAGGAAACATGAAAGGAAACGAGTGAGAGAATTAGACGAAAAGAATGAGATGAAACAAATCTGATGAAAGCAAGGATAGTGGTCATTTGTTTGTTACTACAAAGCAACAAACGACCCGGGTGATTAATCAAAGTAAATAGGTCAAAAATAATGTATCGCGAAGACATGCTCGCCTATAAGTGGACACTCATCCCAAGAATTCCCAGGTAAGCACAACTGGTCTCGCGTCTGATGAGATATATACGAAGTGCTTGCCTAGACAGAAAACCCAGAATACAGGCATTCACCCTTCCAGTTTGCGCGTGTTCACATTATTTAAAACCCAAAACCTTGACGAGATTTTGAAAACTCAAAGGGGTTCAAAACCATATAACAGAGGGTTCAAAACCTTATAATAGAGGGTTCAAAACCTAGTAATCAATCATCCTAGAACAGATGATTAGTTTTCAAAGCGGTTTTGAAATTTATGTTCTTGTTGTGGTCGTCGCCTAAGGATAGGTGACGGTATTGTTTTATGACTAAACGCAAGTAAACTCGCGTTAGGGTCCTAGAAAGGTTATAGACTAGGTCAAAGCATTACTAATAACCTAATTCCCTATAACCATATGCTCTGATACCATCTTTTCTGTCACACCCCGACCACGTAGAACATACAAAATGTGGCGGAAACGTCGGGGAGTGTTGTAACAGAATTAATGTTTCACAACCATGGAAATCGAAGTTTCGTTTTATTAATCAAACATGAAAGTTTACATTGTTTTAAACAAGAACCAAAGAGTACATAACAAAAATTAACTAGTTCTTGTCTCGTTTTAAGTCACTAAGGCACAGGTCCGCCTAAGTATGTCTTGATAAGTCCTATGCATCATCTCCTGAAAACACATGTGAAAATAGGTACGTCAGCATAAAAATGCCTGTGAGATACATAGGTTTTGTGAAAACATAATTCATGACGTATATTTGAGAAAATGTTTAGTCATGAACCTTGTAATTTCCTTTGTCTTGTAAATCATATGAAAAACGATAAGATCAGATGATATGTATAAATAAGAGAATAATGTATGGTTAAATGAATAACCATGTAAAATGAGTTTGTATAAAATAAGTTGTTTGTAAATTAATGTCTTGTGAAAAGTATGTTATTTGTATAAAATGTTATATGTCCAAATTGAAATGATTCAAATAACGCTACGATATGTAATACCATACAATCACTTATATATAGGAAGTACCAGCGGCGTATCCACCATGCTTGTATCATATTACACACGCCTCGTTACTTAAATCACTTACTCAAACCAAACCACCAATGTAAATTGTTTATGTATAATCAAATGTCAAACTGTTATTGTGTAAACCATATCAAAAGTCTGTGTTAGTTGTAAATCATGAATTGTGTATATCAATGTCAAAATGTTTATGTCTAATGTAAATCATGTAATGTGTATCCAAAAATGTCATGTATGGTACGTGAAATATATCAACTAAACCATATGTAAAATGCACAAAAACAAGGTATTGAAGTAAAACATGGTTTAAATCAAAGTTATGTTTTGTGGAACAAATGCATGCTTTACTGATACAAACATTTATGCGGTATTGTGAAAATGCATACATCCAAGCCTTGAGACTGTGGCGATAAACCCTTAAACAAATTGAAGGTTTATCTAAGTTATGTATATCGAATTCGGTCATTCCTTCCAATCCAAACAAACCCAGGATTTCAGGAACGGGAGTTGTCAATTCCTATGTTACCACTACCTACTAACGAACGGCGTAGCTAATGTTAATGAATGTATTGTTCCATTGTAAACAACCCAAATGTCATAACAAAATGTAAGCATGTGATGAAAACAACTGTACTAAGTACGCACACAATGGGCATACATAGCATGAAATGTAATGTAAAACAATGTACTAAGTATGCACACAATGGACATACATAGCATGAAATGTAATGTAAAACAATGTACTAAGTATGCACACAATGGACATACATAGCATGAACACAATGAAATCATGTACTATAAATGTACTAATGAACATAGCAAGTATACGATGTGAAAGCAGGAAAGCACGAAAGTAACAAGTAGGCACATGTGTTTCACCCCAAAACAGTTTGGAAAACAGTAAAAGAGGGGTCTATGTACTCACTTCAGATTGCTCAGAAGTCCTAAGATTACCACCAAGCAATGCTAGAGATCACGGAATCAAACGGCACCTAATATAGGTAACTATGTTAATAAACCGGACCTAATATCGGAGGATCGGATAGAATGAGGGTTCGTAAACCAAACGAGTATGGAGACTCGTGTAATATGGTTTAACAAAGCCCACATACTAAAACGAAACTTAACCTAAGTGTTTGTGACCCTTTACGACCCGTTTAGGTAGCTTATGCTACTTTAACGCGTCGTTCGCGTGAAACGCGTTCGGACCGCCTAACTAGTCCTATGACAAGTAATATATGCCTTAACATGTCTAATATTGTTGTCAAATCAGTTTAGATGTCAAAAGTTATGTTACATATGTTTAAAATGAATTTTGGCATCAAAGGGGTATTTTGGTAATTTACCTAAGGCATATAAACTACCTATCATACAACTAACTAAACGTCGTGACCATAAGGTATAACCTTGGAAGGTTATTCCCTATATACTATGGTCACCTAATGTGTTTGGTCGGATCCTAATGATCGACCAAATGGGTCGGGTTCGAAGGTATAAGCGATTTATTAGATCGCTTACCCTTACGACCCTAGACAACGTGGTAATCATTAGGCATAGTCACAAGGGACTATAACCATCGTGATTACAATCACGTTGCGAAGTTCAAACGAACTTCGCATTGACCATAAACTGGTTAACGCAGAAAGTCAAACAAAGTTTGACTTTCGGACTCGAAAAGCAATAAAAGAACAAAGGAACACTTACAAAGGGTCCCCGAATGCTAATCTAGATCAAAATAGCTCAGGTATGAAACAAAGGTTTCCACTTAGAGCACATAAGATCAGATTCTTGTGAGGAAAAGTGAAGGGTGGAGGTGGGTATTTATAGTTTTCGGTTCACCGTTAGGATCATTTCTTGGAAAAGGGGGCACGATCTAAGCCGTACACTTGTTGGAAAGTTGTGGTAACTCATTTGCCATCCACCATAAGAGTTTGACACTTGGCACTTGGCCTTTGGAGAGTGTTAAGGGCTGTTAAAAGCTGAAAAAAAACGTTTTGCTGCATCTGGCCCCTACTTAAGGACCTAGTTTGGCAGATTTACAGTTTCAGTCCCTGCAACCTCAAAACTTGGTTTTCGATGCGTTTTTTTTTTTTTGACACGTTTAAGCCCCGTTAACCCCATTTCAAAGCTCTAAAATGAAGTTAAAGTATAGGGAACTTAAAATGTGTTCAAAAATATCTCGGGTGTCGGTTCGTTTAGCCGTACGGTTACGTTGTTCGGTTAATTACGACGGAATGCGCATAAGCGTGAAAAATGATCCAAATGGCGTGACGAATGGATTTTTCTTATGCCAAACACTAAAATAAAATATTTTAGTGCTTACATAAATTTTTGGATGTCCGGATGTATTCAGAACGTAAGTTATGCACGAAAATGCAAACTTGTGCACTTTTTGACGCTTTTAGTCCCTGAATGACCCCAAAAGTTTATTTTAGCATACCGAACCCCTCAAAGCCTATTTCTAAGCTATGTAAAGGATATTTATGGTATGTTTAACTTATGGTCATGTTCCGGAATGTTCGTTAGAGTTCAAATTGGCATACTTTCGCAGTTTGTCAAGTTTAGTCCCTGTAAGCAAATTAACTTGTTTTTGCCATACCAAAGCCTTCAAACTTATTTCTAAGTTATGTAAAGGTTATTTAAGGTATGTTAAGTATATTTGACTATTCCGGAGTTTTCGTTGCATTAAACTGGTTATATTTACGCATCAGTGCGCGTATAACCTTCCAGAAAGCGATTTAGAGCTTGAAATCGAACAAGGGTCGATATATGCAAAAGATACACATATTTATACAGATCCCAAGTATGAAATACAATATTTCATTGGCTTGGTATTTGTTTGATGGTTGAAGTGACACAGGTGTCACATCACCTACTTCAAACTTTAGAGACCTTCGCTTCCCATTAGCATAGCTTTTCTACCTATCCCTGGCAGCTTTTAGGCGATCACGAATCTGGACAATTTTTTCCGTTGTTTCAAGGACTGTCTCAGGTCCTGACAACTGAGCTTCTTCTACTTCTGCCCAACAGACAGGCGTTCTGCATTTCCTACCATATAATGCCTCAAAAGGCGCAGCCTGAATGCTTGTATGGTAGCTATTGTTATAGGAGAATTCTATTAATGGTAGGTGGTCAACCCAACTACCACCTAAATCAATAACACATGCTCGAAGCATGTCTTCCAATGTTTGAATTGTACGCTCACTCTGTCCATCCGTCTGTGGATGGTAAGCAGTACTAAAATTCAATCGCGTGCCCAAAGATTGTTGAAAACTTTTCCAAAAATGTGAGGTGTATCTAGTATCTCTATCCGAGATAATAGCCACCGGTATGCCATGTAGAGCCACAATCTTATCTACATACAACTGGGCTAACTTATCGGAGCTATGAGTCTCCTTGATGGGTAAGAAGTGTGCTGACTTAGTTAGTCTATCAACAATCACCCATATAGTATCATTTCTGTGCCTTGTCTTAGGTAACTTGGTTATGAAATCCATAGTTACCATCTCCCACTTCCATGTGGGAAGTTCTGGTTGTTGAAGCAGACCTGATGGCTTTTGATGTTCAGCTTTGATCTGAGCACAAGTCAGGCACTTAGCTACATGGGTGGCAATAGATTTCTTCATACCTATCCACCAATAGTTAGCTTTCAAATCATGATACATTTTGTCACCTCCCGGGTGAACTGAGTACTTGGAGTTGTGGGCTTCCTGGAGGATTACCTCTCGAAGTCCTCCTTGAATAGGAACCCAAATTCTTCCGTTCATCCTGAGAATTCCATCCTTCCCAGGTGTTAATTGTTCAATAGTTATATCTAACTTTTCATTTCGAAGTGTCACACCCCGATATTTCCACATTTGACCGGTGTGCCCGGTAGGGAGTATCGTGACGTAGTTGATATCATCATAGTCAAACAACACAATATATAAATGCACAGCAGAAGCAAAAGATAAAATATATTACAATCCGAATATAAAGTAATATCAAGTATTACAACGGAAAGTAAGGGATCCACAGGCGGATCTTAAAACATAAATATTGTTCAACAGACTTTAGACGCCTAGAACTTGCAAGATTCCTTATTAACGTCCTGAGCAGCTTCCAGCCTATTACGTACTTGTACCTGTCACTTAGACTTTTGAAAATACGTCAGTTTTCACTGGTAAATACACTCAACCAACTCATTTGAAAATGTCTATGAAAATTGGTTTAGGTGCTCAAGGCACGAAGATATTTTGACACTTTGATTAAAATGCACAAGGCAAAATTTAATCTTTTATACTTGGGACAAACTATATTTCATGTTATCAGTTTTACATAACTTGCTCTACATACGGGGCCCGGTTCTATGCCGGCTCAAGATTAACCGACACACCACTATTCCCTTATTGGGAATCCCTTATTAGGTATAATTAACTAATAAACATATGGCATCTGTCATGTGTATGCCTACACCCCGTGCTTAGGTCGTGGCCATTGCATTTAATGAGTCAAGGATATCCAGCACACGGTCGCATTAACCCCCAATGTTTCAGTCAAGCAATACGAATTAAAACAGGTTATTTGGATTTCCCGACTCATTGGTCTTTGAATCCCATACCTGACCATGCGGTATTTATATTACCGTATCCCAAGCCCGTAATAGGGAAAATAAGTTAAGAGTATTTACCTGAGCTAGCTCCTATCTTAAATAGCAAGAATTTAATAACTCAGCCGTATTCACTTAAGTAAGCGTAGGTACAATTTATCGGAAGGCTCTAGTCTGGAATGATGGTGTAAATAACCAATTAGAATGCTAACGGGTCTTTAATTAAGCCTAAGCTTAGACCGGTTAGTCTTAAAAAAAGATACGGTTCAAACGCATGATAAAGCGAAGACCGGATTAGAATGTGGTTTTGACCCGACAAGCTTGTATGCTTGTTTAATATGGGTAACTTAAACACATTCTGGATTTTGAGACAAAAATGATATGGTTTGACCCGTTTCGGCTAACTTATGCAAACTAGTTACATAACCCGAACCGAACGCGCAAGAGGCGTAACGGGTAACCATAAGAGTCATATACAGGATTCCTAAGTTAATAAGCCTTAAACATGTTGTGATATCAGTAGGATATCTTCCATTATGCCCAAAACGAGTTTAATCTCAATATAAGCCCCGTATGGGTAATTTGGTCATTTAAAAGATTATAAAAGAGATTAAATGAAGTTCTGAGATTTGGGTCCGAATACATTAGTAAAATAACTTATTTTAATAGGTCATATCAGTTGGTAAGAGGTCTTATATGACGAAATGGTTTTAAACCCAAACTATGTGTTTAATACGCTTTAAAAACCATTTTAAGCGATTTCCGGGTTATACCGGAAATCAGAGTTATAAAGTTCAAAATACTTTATTTATTATATAAAATCAGTAGCAATTGGATTGGTATCAAAAGGACTTGTAAAACTCATTTTATGGCCTATAGGGCATAATCGGTATTTACCGAATTAAGGCGATAACCCTAGGTTTTGATCAGTTTAAAAATAATTAAAAATCTCAAAATATTATATTACATCAGTGGGTAAAAGGTTTGGTGTCAAAAATTGGGTTTAGATAGGCTTTATGCTAATTGCGCTGTTTAATTACTAAAAGGCGTTATAATTACGCTAATGAGCATAACTCCTAATCTAGACCTCCAACTGATGTGAAACTTTAGGGTCAACTTTATAAATCAGTAATAAGGATTATTGTCCTTTCATATTTCCAAAATTCTCGTTTTATGGTCAAAAGGGCATATTGGTCAACATTGGGCAATTAACGGAAACGAGTAAACGAATGGGGCAATCAACGAACCAAGCACAGAGGGTTATACCAACATGTAACCTGGTCCTAAGGAAGCCCTAATGCATTTCTAAACCTATCTAATTCGGGTCAGAACTGAAGTCAAAGCAAAAGTCAACGTTTTGCGACTTTCGGTTCTGAACCGGGTCTAAACAGAAAATTGTCGGATCAAACAAGCTTAGATCAGTACTTATACTTATTACCAAGTTATATGAGTGATAAAATAGGTTACATGCCTTCTACATTGCTAATTACATGCTAATTTGCAAATTAATCTTCTGTTGACTTTTTCTAAACATCTTTGACCCGACATTTGATCTAGTTAGAGTGGGAATCTGAGGGTGCCTTTTTAAGGGTTTATTGTCCTCATAAATACCAACTTATAACTACCTTCAATTTGATTAATCACTGGACCATTAGTGATTAATCAATAAGTCAAACCTTAATTATGACGGTTTGACTTTTAAGCTAATAACTATGTAAAACTCAATTAAGGAAGATCAAGGATGCTTACCAAGGTCTAATGCACGACCAGGAATGCTTAGAGGATGACCTTGAGCTCCAGAAATGATCAGATGATGAGTTGAGAAAGAATGATCAAAATAGCAAACAAAGGGGGCTTTATATAGTGTTCTTGATCCAACAAGATCATGAAAAGCAAGGCTAGGAGTGATCCCTGATCATTAACACATGTCCCTAAGCCCTAAAATTAGTAGGGGACGCGCATGGAAGTGAAAAAGGGCAATACTTGACGTTTGAATGGGCTGAACAGGAAAAATTTACGAGTTGCTGCATCTGGGAAACACTTACGGACCATAAGGTCCTCAGTGTTGAGGTCCGTAAGGACCTGGTCAGCCAAACAAGTTTCATTTGTTGACATTTTTAGTCCCTGCACTTCCAAATGCTATTTCCGACTCATCTAAGGTCCGTTAAACCATTTTTAAGGCTCTACGATGATGCCTAAGTGTGGGTAACATGAAACATGCTCAAAAATATGCCGGATGTCGGTTCATTTGGTCGTACAGTCACGTTGTTCGGTTAATTACGATGAAACACGGACGGACGCGAAAAACGAACCAATTGACGCGATGAATGGAATTTTATCAAGCCAAACACTAAAATAACATATTTTAGTGTTTACATAAATTTTTGGGTGTCCGGGGATATTCAGAATGTGAGATATGCGCGTAAACGCAAACTTGTGCGCTTTTTGACACTTTTAGTCCCTGCATGACTTAAAAGCTTATTTTTGCGCACCAAACACCTCTAAGCCTATATCTAAGCTATATTAGGGATAGTTATGGTATGTTTGTCTCATGGTCATATTCCGGAAGGTCCGATAACATACGAATCGGTATACTTTAGCAGTCTGACGCTTTAGGTCCTTCTAATGCTCAAACTTGCGTAACTTATCATTTAATAGCATTGAAGCCTCATCTAATTCATATTAGGAATTATTGAAAGTATTATTAAACATCATAATGCTTCGGGCTCGATAAAAGGTCATTCAGAGGTATAATTAAACATATTGACACTTCTAGTCCCTTATACTTGCAAAGCTGCGCGTAACTTCACTTTTAGGCATAAAAGCCTTGGATGGCCAATGATTGGCAATCCAGAGAGTATAATCAAATATCATGAGGCTCTCGGTTTGTTAAAAGGTCACTCAGAGGTAAGAATTAACATGTTGACGCTTTTAACCCTTTTCTGCGCAAACTTTCAATTAATTACATAAGCGGCTACACTTGATTAACAAGTGGCTCATTTGTGAATATAAAACCATAAAAGGTTAATTAGAAACTTATTTTAGGTATGATAACACTTCCAGTTCTTTCATAATCAAAGTTTTTCGATTTTTCGAAAAATTAGTCCCTTGAATTCAACGTTTGACTTCATTAGGGTTTATTACACGTGTCAATACTTCATTGGACGTGATTTTTCGAGGTGTTTCATCCTCACCCCCTTAAAAGAAATCTCGACCTCGAGATTTGCTAGAATAATGGAATTATTTTTTGAAGTAGCATGGACTTAACTTCCATAGTATATTTTTTCTCTAAGGGTATCCCAGTTGACCTATACAATAGGTACATACTCTCCTTCGGAGCTTCTTAACCCGTCGATTCTTAGTCTATACAGGTCTATTGTCCAATCATAAAGTTTCATTAATCTGCCTATCATTACGTGATAATGTTTTTCGGCTTATTGGCGAAACACATCCTTCAGTCACTAGTGTGTAATGTATTGCGAGCTCTGCCAAGCTCCTTAAATAGGTTTTAGCTTATAAGCTACTTGATCTTGATACATTCGATTTCCTTCGAATAATTCTATATATTCAGAGCTTAACTAGCCTGATAATTTAACAAATTTGGCACACCCTTCCTGGGTGTTTTCCTTTGTTGAACCTTATTCTTTAACAAGAACTTAGGACGGTTGCTATTTTCATAAATTCTTAATTTTCTACCGTATACTGGCAACTTACAATCAACTATGGATTTGTATGATCTCATTTGTTGTTTCCTAGGTAACTTTCAGATCCTGATAATTGGACTTACCAATTCTATATTTAACAATAGATGTTTAACATTCCGCCCATACAAGGTCTCCAAAGGAGTTGCCTTGATACTTACATAATAATTGCTATAGAAAAACTTATTTTATGGTGAGATGGTTATTCCAACCACTGCCTGACTAATCTCAAAGAATAGCTAATCCTTACAGCTAGTCGAACCAATCGACGATCCTGGGCAGGTAATAGCGATTCTTAATTGTTGCCTAAATAGGGTTGCGGTAATTAACGCATAAGAAAAATGAACCGTCTTTCTTACTTAACTATAACGAATTCTCAGGATATTGAGTTAGGCTATATGAATCTATATCTTAAAATTTACTTAATCAGGGTTTCGGTTATTCCATAACCGACATGGAGTTCTTACAACACTCCAACCCAAAGCGGGATGTTAATCTTAACTCTACTTGCCTCTCGGGAGACAAACATGGTAATTCTTATAAAGAAGATAATTATGACACACAGGGATGTTAGAGATGTCTGTATTCTCAGGCTTTGGTTCATCTATCGATGTCGGTGTCAGATAAATGACGCATTTTCTTTACGAATGCAAGAATGTCCTAAGTAGAGATACTTATAGGGACATTTTTTTTTTTTGATATCTTCTTTGAATACTACTAGTCGACTTTAGCACAATATGACCATTGGGATATCTCAGGGGTTCCATGCATTAAACCTCCATACTGATCAGGCATGGAAGTAATCTATGGGACACCCTAGGATGCGCCAATGCTCATATGGCACTCTTATCAAACATAGTTTGGCATTCGCAGGCAATATAAAATAATGAGAAAATAATAAAATAAATAATATATATATATATATATATATTGTCGTACTCTTCCTGGGGAAAAGTACTCCAGGTTCTTATGAGAGGATTAACTTCGAGGATGGGAGAGATGATCATTATCGATTTCATTGGTAAGTTATATCTTACATTTAATATCCGAAGTTCTTATGAATGTAATCAAGAGTTTACTAGGCTTATGGTTTACTAAAGGTTCATTATCCCTTGCATTAACGTAAGATACTTAGCAGAAACTATCAATGTTAAATGGTACGGGACGTACCTAATGCTATTATTGATATGTACTGTCTCTGTCATTCAATCGGTAGTTCAGGTGTTTCCTTTCTTATCCTTCCCAGATTTAGCTGCTCCTTCCTTGGCAGCCTCTGGGCAATTAGTACTGATGTGGCCCTTTTCGCCACAGCTGAAACAGTTTGCATTCTTTATGTCCCTACATTCGTGGGACTGGTGGCCAGTTCTTTTGCAGATGCCACATTGCTTTATCTTTTGGTTTGATCGACACTGTCCCCAGTGTCTTCTTTTGCAGGTTTTGCATGTAGGCTTCTTGTTGGAATCCGGTTGGTCATTGTTGAACTCGGATGTGCTCTTCTTAGGATTCTGGGAGTTATCCTCCTCCCTTTTACGCTTCCCTTCTTCAGAGGCCTTGGCAGCCTTGTTTCTAACCACATCGAGTGTGAGAGATAGCGACAGATCTGCCGCTGACCTGAATGTAGTAGGTCTCGATGCTTTCACACTTGCCTTTATTTCTGGGGCTAGACCCCCAATAAAGCGAGCTATTCGCTTTGGTTCCGGTGTGATCAAATAAGGAACCAATCGAGACTTGGTATTGAAACTTGTAAGGTATAATTGTCAATCTAAGTTTTCCATGACTAATGTCAAGAATTCAGTCTCGATCTTCTCAACTTCATGTTGAGGACAGTAATTTTCTTTGATAAGAGCAACGAACTGATCCCAAGTCATGTTGTACAAAGGGATCTTCTCGGTGGCTTGAATCAACGATCTCCACCAGGCTAAGGCCTCACCCTTAAATGATTGCGACACAAACTTGACCACATCCCTCTCAGCGCATCCGCTGATATCCACAACTGTATCCATCTCATCTAACCACGTCATACAATCTACAGCTCCTTCCTCCCCAGTGAAATCCTGGGGTTTACATGAAACAAAGTACTTGTAGGAGCAACCCTTATCACGGGGTCCTTGATTCAGTATGACCTGTTGAGACGGATCACTGTGATGATTAGAAGAGTGACGCTCGTCATCTTCCTTCTTGGGTTCATCCTTCTTGGAAGGAGGCTTCGAATGCGGTGTAGATAGGGTCCTACTCCGAGTCCCACTATACTCTTCGTACTGCCACTCTAAGGCCTTTGTAACTGCGTCGTCTACTAACGCTTTTAGTTCAGCACCCGTTAAATTAATTCGGGCGTTATCATTGTTCTCCTCTGGGTGGCTATTAATTTCATCTGAGCCAGCCATTTAATTGAACTGTTACATAAAATAAGGACAATACTTTACTTGGGAGTTTATTATGGAATTGTCTTTTATGGCAATTCATTAACCATGGTAACGGAGACCATATTTGGTTAATTTATTAATCACATTTATTTAGGATTTATATTATAACTTATCCTAATTATAAAAACAATAACAGTTTTATTAGTGGCACGAAAGGCCTAGTCGCAAGGACATTTTTAAATTATAAATTATGATTTCAGAGAATCAAAGCATGAAGGTATATCAGCACAACAGGCCTAGTCACAAGGACATTTATGAATTATAAGCTATGATTTCAGAGAATCAAAGCATTTAGGTTTGAACATAGTTCATTACCTTTTTCGGACAGGGAGTCATCGCTACCAGTCTTTTGGCTCATGTAGAAATGAGCAAGGCCCGTAGGCACTATATTACCAATGTATGGTCAAAATATGATCATCTTAATTGATGATTTAAACCCATGATTCAGAGATCATTAAGTTGGGTTAGGAATCTTTTGAAGAATCCTTATATAAGAATGACGTGTGTGATTTTAATGAATCACGTCTGCCAGGAGTGTTAACATATTTTCATATGTTAACAGGGATACGAATCTTTTAAACAGTTCTTACCATCTTGGCCAGGTCCTTATAATGACACTCAGGCTAGGTTTCACTCTTAAGATTCTTATTCATATGCATACTGGCAGCGAAGGAAGGATATTTATTTTATTCAGGATTTTTATCATAAATCCTAATTTACAAGTTAATAATAGCACAAATGGCCCAGTCGCGTAGACAAGTTTAATTTATAAGCCACGATTTCGGAGAATCGAGGCATTAAGGTTTGAATCAAAGTTCATTACCCTTTTCTTGAAAGGGAGTTGCAGGCTACCACTGTCTTTACTCTCAGAGGACGTTAATTATAGCCCGTGGGCACCTCACCCTTAAGGGGTGATTATATACATAGGGAAATTGGAGTAATCTTATTTAAGGATGACTCATGCGATCTTATCAAACCACGTCTGCCAGGAATGTTAACATGTTACAGATGTTTAACAAGGGTTTGAATCTCTCGAATAGGTTCTACCATCTTGGCCTTGTCTGCAGTGACGTTTAGGCTAGGTTTTACCTTTAAGATTCTTTTTAATATTTAACGCAGAACAATCCTAAATTGAGGTGTTAACAAGGATCTGAATCTAATTGAGGAACTACCATCTTGGCCCTGTCTTAAAATGACACATGAGCTAGGTCTTGTCCTTTTTAGATATTGCCATTTTATTATAATGGTAGATCTTATAATATAGGAATGATATTTTAAATATAATCGTTTCATTAAAATTTAAACAAGTATATGGTTGCCCTAAACGGGACTTCTATAGAAAATGACTCGCCCATGCAAGGGCTAATCAGAAAATAACAAAAGAACCAAATAAGGACAAATAAAACGAATTAGGATTTGTCCTATGTTCTTGTCTAGACTCAAGAATGTGCAACTGTGTAACTGAGATTAAACACAAAAGGCTAGCGTTTAATTCACTTAGTGTTGGCTCTGATACCAACCTGTCACACCCCGATATTTCCACATTTGACCGGTGGGCCCGGTTGGGAGTATCGTGACGTAGTTCATATCATCATAGTCAAACAACACAATATATAAATGCACAGCAGAAGCAAAAGATAAAATATATTACAATCCGAATATAAAGTAATATCAAGTATTACAACGGAAAGTAAGGGATCCACAGGCGGATCTTAAAACATAAATATTGTTCAGCAGACTTTAGACGCCTAGAACTTGCAAGATTCCTTATTAACGTCCTAAGTAGCTTCTAGCCTATTACGTACATGTACCTGTCACTTAGACTTTTGAAAATACGTCAGTTTTCACTGGTAAATACACTCAACCAACTCATTTGAAAATGTCTATGAAAATTGGTTTAGGTGCTCAAGGCACGAAGATATTTTGACACTTTGATTAAAATGCACAAGGCAAAATTTAATCTTTTATACTTGGGACAAACTATATTTCATGTTATCAGTTTTACATAACTTGCTCTACATACGGGGCCCGGTTCTATGCCGACTCAAGATTAACCGACACACCACTATTCCCTTATTGGGAATCCCTTATTGGGTATAATTAATTAATAAACATATTGCATCTGTCAGGTGTGTGCCTACACCCCGTGCTTAGGTCGTGTCCATTGCATTTAATGAGTCAAGGATATCCAGGACACAGTCGCATTAACCCCCAATGTTCCAGTCAAGCAATACGAATTAAAACAGGTTATTTGGATTTCCTGGCTCATTGGTCTTTGAATCCCATACCTGACCATGCGGTATTTATATTACCGTATCCTAAGCCCGTAATAGGGAAAATAAGTTAAGAGTATTTACCTGAGCTAGCTCCTGTCTTAAATAGCAAGAATTTAATAACTCTGCCGTATTCACTTAAGTAAGCGTAGGTACAATTTACCGGAAGGCTCTAGTCTGGAATGATGGTGTAAATAACAAATTAGAATGCTAATGGGTCTTTAATTAAGCCTAAGCTTAGACCGGTTAGTCTTAAAGAAAGATACGGTTCAAACGCATGATAAAGCGAAGACCGGATTAGAATGTGGTTTTGACCCGACAAGCTTGTATGCTTGTTTAATATGGGTAACTTAAACACATTCTGGATTTTAAGACAAAAATGATATGGTTTGACCCGTTTCGGCTAACTTATGCAAACTAGTTACATAACCCGAACCGAACGCGCAAGAGGCATAACGGGTAACCATAAGAGTCATATACAGGTTTCCTAAGTTAATATGTAACAACTGTGTTTGTAATCATTATGAACAGTTCTATTATCAATAAAACAATGTTATTTGATCCCCATGTTTGTTTGGTTGTGTTTTACATTTTTCATGTTTTGACTTTTTTCCAATTTCAAACTCTATATCACTTTCTGGAGAGTTATACGCAAACTGATGCGTAAACGTAATCAGTTTAACGCGAAAAATACTCCGAAACATCAACATATACTTAACATACCTTAAATAACCTTTACATAACTTAGAAATAAGTTTTGAAGGCTTTGGTATGGCAAAAACAAGTTAATTCGCTTACAGGGACTAAATATGACAAACTGCGAAAGTATGTCAATTTGAACTGTAACAGACATTCCGGAACATGACCATAAGTTAAACATACCATAAATATCCTTTACATAGCTTAGAAATAGGCTTTGAGGGGTTCGGTATGCTAAAATAAACTTTTGGCTCATTCAGGGACTAAAAGTGTCAAAAAGTGCACAAGTTTGCACTTTCGCGCATAACTTACGTTCTGAATACATCCGGACACCCAAAAATTTATGTAAGCATGACTATATTATGTTTTAGTGTTTGGCTTGCTAATAATCCATTCGTTGCGTCATTTGGATCGTTTTTCGCACTTGTGCGCATTCCGTCGTAATTAAGCGAACATCGCGTTCGTACGACCAAACGAACCGACATCTGAGATATTTTTGAGCATGTTTCATGTCCACAATGTTTAGGCATCATTTTAGGGCCTTAAATTTGGCTTTACGGGCCTTAGAAGTGTCGGAAATAGCTTTAAACACGTGCAGGGACTGAAACTGTCATTTTTCAAACATGTTTCTGATCTGACATGTCCAGGCGGCCCGCATTAGTTTATGTACATCCTGAAGCGGGCCGCATGGCCCCTTATGACCAGATTAACTGCATTTAACAGCAGATTGCAGTTGTTTTAACCACACCCACACATTCTCAATTGCTTAGTCAGCTGATAAGGATCATTCTTAAGCTACCATAAGGTTCCAACACTTGTACGGATGCGATTAAAGCACGGTTTCCATGAAACGATCTTAACGGTGGACCGAAAACTATAAATACCCCATCACCCCATTGCTCAAATCACTAGAATTTTGATTTGAGAAACTCTAAGTTGAAACTATTGTTTCATACCTGAGATTTTTGAATCGAAATTAGCATTCGGGGACCCTTCGTAAGTATTCTTTCGTTCTTTTATTGCTTTTAGAGTCTTTCGAGTCTGAAAGTCAAACTTTGTTTGACTTTCTGCGTTGACCAGTTATGGTCCATGCGAAGTTCGTTTGAACTTCGCAACGTGAGTGTAATCACGTTGGTTATAGTCCCTTGGGACTATGCCTACTGATTACCACGTTGTCTAGGGTCGTAGGGTAAGCGATCTAATAAATCGCTTATACCTCGAACCCGACCCATTTGGTCAATCATTAGGATCCGACCAAACACATTAGCTGACCATAGTAGGTAGGGAATAACCTTCCGAGGTTATACCCTATGGTCACATCGTTTGAGTAGTTGTATGATAGGTAGTTTATATGCCTTAGGTAAATTACCAGAATACCCTTTTCATGTATAATTGGTAATTAAGCATATGTAACCTAAACCTTTGTCACATAACTGATTATGTAACATGTTTAGGCATATAACACTTGTCATAGGGCTAGTTAGGCGGTCCGAACGCGTTTCACGCGAACGACGCGTTAAAGTAGCATAAGCTACCTAAACGGGTCGTAATGGGTCGTAAACAATTATGTTAGGTTTCAATTAGTATGTAGGCTTTGTTGAACCATATTACACGAGTCTCTATACTCGTTTGGTTTACAAACCCTCATGCTACCCGATCTTCCGATTTAGGTCCGGTTTATTAACATAGTTACCTATATTAGGTGTCGTTTGATTCCGAGATCTCTAGCATTGCTTGGTGGTTATCTTAGGACTACTGAACAATCTCAAGTGAGTACATAGACCCCTCTTTTACTGTTTTCCAAACTGTTTTGGGGTGGAACACATGTGCCTACTTGTTACTTTCATGCTTTCCTGTTTTCACATCATATACATGCTATGTTCGTTAGTACATTATAGTACATGATTTCATTACATCTTATGCTAGGTGTGCCCATTGTGTGCATTACTTAGTACATTGTTTTACATTACATTTCATGCTAGGTGTGCCCATTGTGTGCATTACTTAGTACATCGTTTTACATTACATTTCATGCTAGGTGTGCCCATTATGTGCATTACTTAGTACATCGTTTTTCATTACATTTCACGCTACGTATGTTCATTTGATTACATACTTAGTGCATCGTTTTCACATGCTTACATTTTGGGTATGACATTTGGTTTGTTTAACATGGAACAATACATTCATTAACATTAGCTACGCCGTTCGTTAATAGGTAGTGGTACCATAGGAATTGACAACTCCCGTTCCGGACATCCTGGGTATGGGGATGAAAGGAATGACCGAATTCGATATACATAACTTAGATAAACCTTTAATTTGTTTAAGGGTTTATCGCCACAGTCTCAAGGCTTGGATGTATGCATTTTAACAATACCGCATAGATGTTTGTATCAGTAAAGCATGCATTTATTACACAAAACATAACTTTGATTTAAACTATGTTTTACTTCAATACCTTGTTTTGTGCATTTTACATATGGTTTAGTTGATATATTTCACTTACCATACATGACATTTTGGTTACACATTACATGATCTACATTGAACATAAACATTTTGACATTTATATACACATTTGGTGGTTTACATTGGACATAGACATTTTGATATGGTTTACACAATAACACTTGACAATTGGTTTGTACATGAACAAGTTACATTGGTGGTTGTTTGGGTAAGTGATTTGAGTAACGAGGCGTGTGTAAAATGATACAAACATGGTGGATACGCCGCTGGTACTTCCTATATATAAGTGTTTGTATGGTATTACATGTCGTAACGTTATTTGAATCATTTCAGTATAGACATGTTACATTTTATACAAATAACATATTTTTCACAAGACATTGTTTTACAAAACAGTTTATTGTATGCAACTCATTTTACATGGTTATTCATTTAACCTTACATTTATTTATACATATCAACTGATCTTATCGTTTTTCAAATGATTTACAAGACAAAGCAAATTACAAGGTTCATGACTAAACATTTTCTTAAACACAAGTCATGAATCCTATTTTCACAAAACTATGTATCTCACGGGCATTTTTATGCTGACGTACCTATTTTCACATGTGTTTTCAGGAGCTTTTCCGTAGGATGTTGATCATGACACTAGGGCGGACCTGTTCCTTAGAGACTAAAAACGAAGATAGACTTGTTTAATTATGTTATAAACTCTTTTGTTTACTGTTCAAGACAATGTAACACTCTTGTTTAATAAATAAAATATAACTTTGTATGCCATGGTTGTGAAACAATAATTATGTTACAACACTCCCCGACGTTTCCGCCATGTTTTGCATGTTACACGTGGTCGGGGTGTGACAGAAGAGTTGGTATCAGAGCCAATGGTTATAGGGAATTAGGTTATTAGTAATGCTTTGACCTAGACTATAACTTTTCTAGGACCCTAACACAAGTTATCTTGTGTTTAGATCTTAAAACATGTACATCACCTATCCTTAGGTGATTATCAAAACAAGAACCAAAATTTTTCCGAAACGATTTTTTTGAAAAACAATCATCTGTTTTTGAATAAATTATTACAAGGTTTTGAACCCTCTATTATAAGGTTTTGAACCCTCTGTTATATGGTTTTGAACTCTTTCAGTTTGGTTTTTGGCCTTGTGCCTTCAAATTTTCAAAATCTCGTCAACGTTTTGGGTTTTAAATAATGTGAACACGTGCAAACTGGAAGGGTGAATGCCTGTATTCTAGGTTTTTTGTCTAGGCAAGCACTTCGTATATATCTCATCAGACGCGAGACCAGTTGTGCTTACCTGGGAATTATTGGGATGAGTGTTCACTTATAGGCGAGCATGTCTTCATTATACATTATTTTTCACCCATTTACTTTGATTAGTCACTGTGTGTCGTTTGTTTGCTTGGTAATGCGGACGAATGACCACCATCTTTGCTTTTGTTGATTTTGTTTCATCTCATTCTCTTCATCCAATCATCTCACTCGTTTCCTTTCATGTTTTCCTCTTTTAGAATGCCTCCTCGACGCGAAAACCAGATAGCGACTGCCGAACTGGCAGAAATTATTGCGCAGCAGATGGCTGCTCAATTCCCAAATCTCTTTACTCAATGGAATCAAGCCAACAATAACAACAATGTTCCATGCAAATACAAGGATTTTGACCAGGCTAAACCACTCAAGTTTAGTGGTTCTGAAGGAGCGACTAGGCTTCTTCAGTTGTTCGAGAGCATTGAGAATACTTTTCGCCACGTACAGTGCCCAGATAATCGCAAGGTTGAGTTTTCTTCAAGTGTGTTTCAGAAGAGGGCTCTCACATGGTGGAACGGGGTTATGAGAGACCGAGGTGCAGAAATTGCTCTCACACAGACATGGGCTGAACTTAGAGCCCTTATGATGAGGGAATTCTGTCCTCGTCATGAGCAGCGAGCGTTGGAGAAGGAATTTGATGATTTAAAGCAGGATAGTGGTGAGCACAGGGCGTATACTGACAGGTTTGAAGAGTTGAGTCTGCTTTGCCCAACTATGGTTACCCCACTCGACAAGGCTATCGAAAGGTACATCGACGGCCTACCTGACTCGGTACAAGACATCCTTACTGGTAGTAACCCTGCCACACTCCGTCAGGCTATCGAGTTATCAGCGACATTGACTGAGTCGCAGATCCGGAAGAATAAATTGCACAGGAAGGGTGACAAGGGCAAGAAACAGTCGGCTGACAAGGGGGATAGCAAGAAAGGTCAAAACAAGAATGGAAAGGACTCTGGTTCTTCGAAGAGGTCAAGGAAGCGTAAGGCTTCCCAAAATTTTGCTGTCACTGCCCAAGCTAATCAGGCAGCTCCCAACCAATCCGCACAGCCTCCAGCAAAGAAACCCTATTCAGGGAATACACCTTTGTGCAATAGATGCAACAGTCACCAACAGCCGCAACATCAGTGCCGTTTCTGTACTAGCTGTGGGAAGTCAGGTCATCTTGCCGATGTTTGTCGGTTTGCTCAGAATCGCGCAGTTCAAAACCCGGCTCAACAAGTTGCACAACCTCCTGCTCAGCAACAGGGTCAAGCTGCACGACCACAATACCCACCTGGTGCTTGTTACAATTGTGGGGATCTGACCCACTACAGAAACCGATGCCCAAGGCTAGCCAACCAGAATCAGGTTCAGGCTCCGGCTCGAGGCCGAGCCTTTAACATGAATGCCCAAGAGGCACAGGCTGACGATAATGTGGTGAACGGTATGTTCTTTATTAATAATCAGCATGCATCTGTTCTCTTTGATTCGGGTGCCGATAAGAGTTTTGTGTCATTGTCTTTTGAGCAAATGCTTCGCGTGTCTAGAACGAAACTAGGAAAACCTTTGACAGTAGAAGTTGCTAGTGGTGAACCCATTATTCTTGATTCTGTTCTTCGCAACTGCCAGTTGAACCTTAACGACCATCTTTTTCCTATTGACCTCGCGCCTATGCAACTTGGAAGCTTCGACGTTATTGTGGGAATGGATTGGTTATCCAAGCATCACGCAGAGATATTTTGTTCTAAGAAGATTGTTCGTGTGCCGCTTTCGACAGGCGAGATCCTGCAGGTTCAAGGTGAGAAGCCTACCGGTGGTCTCAAACTCATGTCTTGTTTTAAAGCTCGGAAGTATCTGTGAAAGAATTATGTTGCCTTCTTATCACATGTTACAGAAGATAAAGGCAAGGGTAAGTCTATTTCAGATATTCCTGTTGTTCGGGATTATTCTGAAGTATTCCCTGAAGACTTACCTAGTCTACCTCCAGCACGCCAAGTCGAGTTCCGCATTGATCTCGTACCTGGTGCAAATCCCGTTGCCAGAGCTCCATATCGTCTTGCACCGTCTGAGATGCAAGAGTTGTTTAATCAGCTTCAAGAACTCTCTGACAAAGGTTTTATCCGTCCTAGCTTTTCACCTTGGGGTGCTCCCGTTCTTTTTGTCAAGAAGAAGGATGGATCCTTTAGGATGTGTATCGATTATCGTGAGCTTAACAAGCTTACCATCAAAAATCGATATCCCCTACCTCGCATCGATGATCTCTTTGATCAGTTACAAGGTGCTTCTTATTTTTTGAAGATTGATCTGCGATCTGGATATCATCAACTTCGGGTGCATGAAGAAGACATTCCGAAGACAGCGTTCCGCACTCGTTATGGGCATTACGAGTTCACAGTCATGCCATTCGGTTTGACTAATGCTCCGGCTGTTTTCAAGGACTTAATGAATAGGGTCTGCAAACCTTATTTGGATCAGTTCGTCATTGTTTTTATTGGTGACATCTTGATTTACTCTAAGACGCGAGCTGATCACGAGCAACATCTTCGTCTTACTCTGGAACTCTTAAAGAAAGAGCAACTTTTCGCCAAATTCTCCAAGTGGGAATTTTGGCTTAAAGAAGTTCAATTTTGGGGGCATGTTATAAACGAACGAGGTATTCATGTAGATCCCTCCAAGATCAGTGCGATTAAGGATTGGGATACACCTTCTACTCCTACTGAAGTTCGTTCTTTTCTTGGTCTAGCGGGTTATTACCGCCGCTTCATTGAAAATTTCTCAAAGATTGCAGTTCCTCTAACTGCTCTAACTCAGAAGAACAAACCCTTTGATTGGGGATTCAAACAAGAGGAAGCTTTTCAACACTTGAAGCAGAAGCTTTGCGATGCGCCTGTTCTATCATTGCCTGAGGGTGACGATGATTTTGTCGTGTATTGTGATGCATCGAAATTGGGTCTTGGTTGTGTTCTGATGCAAAGGAACAAAGTCATAGCCTATGCATCGAGGCAGTTGAAGATTCATGAAAAGAACTACACCACTCATGATCTTGAGTTGGGTGCAGTTGTTTTTGCTCTAAAGATCTGGAGACACTATTTGTACGATACAAAATGTGTGGTTTTCACGGACCACAAAAGTCTTCAGCATATCTTCAACCAGAAAGAACTCAACATGAGGCAACGACGTTGGGTTGAGCTACTAAACGACTATGACTGCGAAATTCGCTACCATCCTGGTAAGGCGAATGTTGTGGCCGATGCATTGAGTCGTAAGGAACGTATTAAGCTTCATTGTGTACGTGTTCAATTTGTTATTCAAGCTCGATCTGATATTCAAGCACGTATTTCTCAGGCTCAACAATCTTGTGTTTCACAAGGTTTGATGGATAAGGAATTTCCCTATCACATAACACCTGCTCTTGAACTGAAGGACAATGGATCATATTACTTCATGGACCGTTTGTGGGTCCCAAGCCAGGATGATCTTCGTGCCTTGCTTATGGATGAAGCCCATAAGTCTCGTTATTCTATTCATCCGGGCTCAGATAAGATGTATAAGGATCTTCGTATTCACTATTGGTGGCCTGGTATGAAGAAAGACATTGCCTTATACGTATCAAAATGCCTTACTTGTCTTAAGGTTAAGGCTGAACATCAGCGTCCTTCGGGTTTATTGGTGCAACCGGAGATCCCAGTTTGGAAATGGGAAAACATTACTATGGATCTCATTACTAAACTTCCACGCACCAAGAAAGGTCATGATGCCATCTGGGTAGTCGTTGATCGTCTTACTAAGTCAGCACATTTCTTGCCAATCCGTGAGGATTTTCCTGCTGACAGACTTGCAAAAATCTATGTGGATGAAATTGTAGCTCGACATGGTGTTCCTTTGAACATCATTTCTGACAGAGATGCTCGTTTCACTTCTCATTTTTGGAGAACCATGCAGTCTGCTATGGGGACCCAACTTAATCTGAGCACAGCTTATCATCCGCAAACGGATGGTCAATCTGAAAGAACAATCCAGACTCTGGAGGATATGCTAAGAGCTTGTGTGATCGATTTTGGTGGTAGCTGGGATTCACATCTTAAATTGATTGAATTCTCCTACAACAACAGTTATCACACCAGCATCAAAATGGCTCCTTTCGAGGCTCTCTATGGTCGAAAATGTCGTTCACCAGTCTGCTGGAATGAGATCGGCGAGGCTCAGCTTACTGGACCTGCCCTCATTTTAGAGACAACTGACGAGGTCAAGAAACTTCGCGATAACCTTCAGACAGCTATGAGCCGTCAAAAGAGTTACGCGGATCCAAAACGCAAACCCTTGGAATTTCAAGTCGGTGATCGAGTATTACTTAAGGTCTCACCTTGGAAAGGTGTGATCAGATTTGGAAAGAAAGGAAAACTTGCACCTAGATATGTTGGACCATTCAAGATCGTTGAAAGAATCGGCAAGGTAGCCTACAGACTAGAATTACCTCCGGAACTTGCAAATGTTCATCCAACTTTTCACGTGTCCAATCTCAAGAGGTGTTTAGCTGATGAGAACCTCCACATACCGCTTGACAAAATTCGTGTTGGCAAAACACTGAAATTTGTTGAGAAGCCAGTGGAAATCATGGAACGTGAAGTCAAGTGGCTTAAACGCAAGCGCATTCCTTTGGTCAAAGTTCGCTGGGAAGCTAAACGTGGACCCGAGTTTACTTGGGAACGCGAAGACCAAATGAAGGCGAAATATCCGCATCTTTTCCCACGAGTTTCCTCTAAATAAATTTCGGGACGAAATTTCCACAAGTAGGGGAGACTGTAACAACTGTGTTTGTAATCATTATGAACAGTTCTATTATCAATAAAACAATGTTATTTGATCCCAATGTTTGTTTGTTTGTGTTTTACATTTTTCATGTTTTGACTTTTATCCAATTTCAAACTCTATATCACTTTCTGGAGAGTTATACGCAAACTGATGCGTAAACGTAATCAGTTTAACGCGAAAAATACTCCGAAACATCAACATATACTTAACATACCTTAAATAACCTTTACATAACTTAGAAATAAGTTTTGAAGGCTTTGGTATGGCAAAAACAAGTTAATTCGCTTACAGGGACTAAATATGACAAACTGCGAAAGTATGTCAATTTGAACTGTAACAGACATTCCGGAACATGACCATAAGTTAAACATACCATAAATATCCTTTACATAGCTTAGAAATAGGCTTTGAGGGGTTCGGTATGCTAAAATAAACTTTTGGGTCATTCAGGGACTAAAAGTGTCAAAAAGTGCACAAGTTTGCACTTTCGCGCATAACTTACGTTCTGAATACATCCGGACACCCAAAAATTTATGTAAGCATGCCTATATTATGTTTTAGTGTTTGGCTTGCTAATAATCCATTCGTTGCGTCATTTGGATCGTTTTTCGCACTTGTGCGCATTCCGTCGTAATTAAGCGAACATCGCGTTCGTACGACCAAACGAACCAACATCTGAGATATTTTTTAGCATGTTTCATGTCCACAATGTTTAGGCATCATTTTATGGCCTTAAAGTTGGCTTTACGGGCCTTAGAAGTGTCGGAAATAGCCTTAAACACGTGCAGGGACTGAAACTGTCATTTTTCAAACATGTTTCTGATCTGACATGTCCAGGCGGCCCGCATTAGTTTATGTACATCCTGAAGCGGGCCGCATGGCCCCTTCTAACCAGATTAACTGCATTTAACAGCAGATTGCAGCTGTTTTAACCACACCCACACATTCTCAATTGCTTAGTCAGCTGATAAGGATCATTCTTTAGCTACCATAAGGTTCCAACACCTCTACGGATGCGATTAAAGCACGGTTTCCATGAAACGATCTTAACGGTGGACCGAAAACTATAAATACCCCATCACCCCATTGCTCAAATCACTAGAATTTTGATTTGAGAAACTCTAAGTTGAAACTATTGTTTCATACCTGAGATTTTTGAATCGAAATTAGCATTCGGGGACCCTTCGTAAGTATTCTTTCGTTCTTTTATTGCTTTTAGAGTCTTTCGAGTCTGAAAGTCAAACTTTGTTTGACTTTCTGCGTTGACCAGTTATGGTCAATGCGAAGTTCGTTTGAACTTCGCAACGTGAGTGTAATCACGTTGGTTATAGTCCCTTGGGACTATGCCTACTGATTACCACGTTGTCTAGGGTCGTAGGGTAAGCGATCTAATAAATCGCTTATACCTCGAACCTGACCCATTTGGTCGATCATTAGGATCTGACCAAACACATTAGGTGACCATAGTAGGTAGGGAATAACCTTCCGAGGTTATACCCTCTGGTCACATCGTTTGAGTAGTTGTATGATAGGTAGTTTATATGCATTAGGTAAATTACCAGAATACCCTTTTCATGTATAATTGGTAATTAAGCATATGTAACCTAAACCTTTGTCACATAACTGATTATGTAACATGTTTAGGCATATAACACTTGTCATAGGGCTAGTTAGGCGGTCCGAACGCGTTTCACGCGAACGACGCGTTAAAGTAGCATAAGCTACCTAAACGGGTCGTAATGGGTCGTAAACAATTATGTTAGGTTTCAATTAGTATGTAGGCTTTGTTGAACCATATTACACGAGTCTCCATACTCGTTTGGTTTACAAACCCTCATGCTACCCGATCTTCCGATTTAGGTCCGGTTTATTAACATAGTTACCTATATTAGGTGCCGTTTGATTCCGAGATCTCTAGCATTGCTTGGTGGTTATCTTAGGACTACTGAACAATCTCAAGTGAGTACATAGACCCCTCTTTTACTGTTTTCCAAACTGTTTTGGGGTGGAACACATGTGCCTACTTGTTACTTTCATGCTTTCCTGTTTTCACATCATATACATGCTATGTTCGTTAGTACATTATAGTACATGATTTCATTACATCTTATGCTAGGTGTGCCCATTGTGTGCATTACTTAGTACATTTTTTTACATTACATTTCATGCTAGGTGTGCCCATTGTGTGAATTACTTAGTACATCGTTTTACATTACATTTCATGCTAGGTGTGCCCATTGTGTGCATTACTTAGTACATCGTTTTTCATTACATTTCACGCTACGTATGTTCATTTGATTACATACTTAGTGCATCGTTTTCACATGCTTACATTTTGGGTATGACATTTGGTTTGTTTAACATGGAACAATACATTCATTAACATTAGCTACGTTGTTCGTTAGTAGGTAGTGGTACCATAGGAATTGACAACTCCCGTTCCGGACATCCTGGGTATGGGGATGAAAGGAATGACCGAATTTGATATACATAACTTAGATAAACCTTTAATTTGTTTAAGGGTTTATCGCCACAGTCTCAAGGCTTGGATGTATGCATTTTAACAATACCGCATAGATGTTTGTATCAGTAAAGCATGCATTTATTACACAAAACATAACTTTGATTTAAACTATGTTTTACTTCAATACCTTGTTTTGTGCATTTTACATATGGTTTAGTTGATATATTTCACTTACCATACATGACATTTTGGTTACACATTACATGATCTACATTGAACATAAACATTTTGACATTTATATACACATTTGGTGGTTTACATTGGATATAGACATTTTGATATGGTTTACACAATAACACTTGACAATTGGTTTGTACATGAACAAGTTACATTGGTGGTTGTTTGGGTAAGTGATTTGAGTAACGAGGCGTGTGTAAAATGATACAAACATGGTGGATACGCCGCTGGTACTTCCTATATATAAGTGTTTGTATGGTATAACATGTCGTAACGTTATTTGAATCATTTCAGTATAGACATGTTACATTTTATACAAATAACATATTTTTCACAAGACATTGTTTTACAAAACAGTTTATTGTATGCAACTCATTTTACATGGTTATTCATTTAACCTTACATTTATTTATACATATCAACTGATCTTATCGTTTTTCAAATGATTTACAAGACAAGACAAAGCAAATTACAAGGTTCATGACTAAACATTTTCTTAAACACAAGTCATGAATCCTATTTTCACAAAACTATGTATCTCACAGGCATTTTTATGCTAACGTACCTATTTTCACATGTGTTTTCAGGAGCTTTTCCGTAGGATGTTGATCATGACACTAGGGCAGACCTGTGCCTTAGAGACTAAAAACGAAGATAGACTTGTTTAATTATGTTATAAACTCTTTTGTTTACTGTTCAAGACAATGTAACACTCTTGTTTAATAAATAAAATTTAACTTTGTATGCCATGGTTGTGAAACAATAATTCTGTTACAACACTCCCCGACGTTTCCGCCACGTTTTGCATGTTACACGTGGTCGGGGTGTGACAGAAGAGTTGGTATCAGAGCCAATGGTTATAGGGAATTAGGTTATTAGTAATGCTTTGACCTAGACTATAACTTTTCTAGGACCCTAACACAAGTTATCTTGTGTTTAGATCTTAAAACATGTACATCACCTATCCTTAGGTGATTATCAAAACAAGAACCAAAATTTTTCCGAAACGATTTTTTTGAAAAACAATCATCTGTTTTTGAATAAATTATTACAAGGTTTTGAACCCTCTATTATAAGGTTTTGAACCCTTTGTTATATGGTTTTGAACTCTTTCAGTTTGGTTTTTGGCCTTGTGCCTTCAAATTTTCAAAATCCCGTCAACGTTTTGGGTTTTAAATAATGTGAACACGTGCAAACTGGAAGGGTGAATGCCTGTATTCTGGGTTTTTTGTCTAGGCAAGCACTTCGTATATATCTCATCAGACGCGAGACCAGTTGTGCTTACCTAGGAATTCTTGGGATGAGTGTTCACTTATAGGCGAGCATGTCTTCATTATACATTATTTTTCACCCATTTACTTTGATTATGTCACACCCCGACCGCGTAAAACAACAAATCGCGGCGTAAACATCGGGGCGTGTTGCAACAGAATTAATTGTTTCATAACCATGGCATACAAAGTTGTATTTTATTTATAAACAAAGGTGTTACATTGTCTTAAACAGGAATTAAGGAGTTCAGAACATAATTAAACATAGTCTATCTTCTTTTAAAGTCTCTAAGGCACAGGTCCGCCCTAGTATCAAGATCAACATCTTACGGAAAAGCTCCTGAAAACACATGTGAAAATAGGTACGTCAGCATAAAAATGCCTGTGAGATACATAGGTTTGTGAAAATAGGTTTCATGACTTATGTTTAAGAAAAATGTTTAGTCATGAACCTTGTAATTTGCTTTGTCTTGTAAATCATTTGAAAACAATAAGATCAAATGATATGTATTAGTAAATGTCAGGTTTAAATAAATAACCATGTAAAAATGTGTTTGTATAAGATAACTTGTTTGTAAATCAATGTCTTGTGAAAAATATGTTATTTGTATAAAATGTTCTATGTCTCAATATTGAAATGATTCAAATAACGTTACGACATGTAATACCATACAAACACTTATATATAGGAAGTACCAGCGGCGTATCCACCATGCTTGTATCATATTACACACGCATCGTTACTTAATCACTTAATCAACCAAACCAACCAATGTAAGAAGTCTATGTTTAAACCAATTGTCAAAATGTATTGAATAATATGTCAAATTGTTCATGTCAAGATGTAAATCATGTAGTATGTAAAACTAATGTCAAAAGTGTTTGTGTCAAAGGTAAATCATGTCAAAATGTCTATGTCAAATATCCATGTCAAATGTCTATGTCGAATATCCATGTCAAATGTCTATGTCAAAATGTCATGTATGGCAAGTGAAATGTCTCAACTAAACCATATGCACAAAAACAAAGTATTGAAGTAAAACTTGGTTTAAATCAAAGTTATGTTTTGTGTAAATGCATGCTACTATTTAATATGAACATCTATGCGGTATTGTGAAAATGCATACATCCAAGCCTTGCGACTGTGGTGATAAACCCTTTAAACAAATTAAAGGTCTATCTGTCTTATATCAACGAATTCGGTCATTCCTTTCTGTCCCCTTTCCCTGGGATGTCCGGAACGGGAGTTGTCAATTCCTATGGTACCACTACCTACTAACGAACGGCATGATCGGTGTTAATGAATGTATTGTCCCATGTAAACAAACCAAATGTCATACCAAAATGTAAGCATGTGAAAATAATGCACTAAGTATGTAATCAAATGAACATACATAGCGTGAAATGTCATGTAAAACGATGTACTAAGTAATGCACACAATGGGCACACCTAGCATGAAATGTCATGTAAAACAATGTACTAAGTAATGCACACAATGGGCACACCTAGCATGAAATGTCATGTAAAACAATGTACTAAGTAATGCACACAATGGGCACACCTAGCATAAAATGTCATGTAAAACAATGTACTAAGTAATGCACACAATGGGCACACCTAGCATGAAATGTAATGTAAAACAATGTACCAAGTAATGCACACAATGGGCACACCTAGCATAAGATGTAATGAAATCATGTACTATAATGTACTAACGAACATAGCAGTATATGATGTGAAAACAGGAAAGCATGAAAGTAACGAGTAGGCACATGTGTTCCACCCCAAAACAGTTTGGAAAATAGTAAAAGAGGGGTCTATGTACTCACTTGAGATTGCTCAGATGTCTAAAGATAATCACCAAGTAATGCTAGAGATCTCGGAATCAAACGGCACCTAATATAGGTAACTATGTTAATAACCGGACCTTAATCGGATGATTGGATAGAATGAGGTTTCGTAAACCAAACGAGTGTAGAGACTCGTGTCATTTGGTTTAACAAAGCCTACATGCTAAATGAAACTTAATATAATTGTTTACGACCCATTACGACCCGTTTAGGAAGCTTATGCTACTTTAACGCGTCGTGCGCGTGAAACGCGTTTGGACCGCCTAACTAGTCCTATGACAAGTATTATATGCCTAAACATGTTACATAACCAGTTACGTGACAAAATTTTAGGTTACATATGCTAAATTACCAATTATGTATGAAAAGGGTATTCTGGTAATTTACCTAAGGCATATAAACTACCTATCATACAACTACTTAAACGATGTGACCATAGGGTATAACCTCGGAAGGTTATTCCCTACCTACTATGGTCACCTACTGTGTTTGGTCGGATCCTAATGATCGACCAAACTGGGTCGAGTTCGAAGGTATAGGCGATTTATTAGATCGCCTACCCTACGACTCTAGACAACGTGGTAATCAGTGGGCATAGTCCCAAGGGACTATGACCAACGTGATTACACTCACGTTGCGAAGTTCAAACGAACTTCGCATTGACCATTACTGGTCAACGCTGAAAGTCAAACAAAGTTTGACTTTCTGACTCGAAAAGCAGTAAAATAAGGAAAAGAACGAAAGAATACTTACGAAGGGTCCCCGAATGCTAAACTCGATTCGAAAATCTCAGGTATGAAACTAATGTTTCAACTTAGAGTTTCTCAAATCAAATTTCTAGTAATTTTTGCAAAAGGGGTGATGGGGTATTTATAGTTTTCGGTCCACCGTTGAGATCGTTTCTTGGAAAAGGGGAAAAGATCTAGCCCGTACACTTGTTGAAAGGTTTATGGAGCCACATATGCTCCTTAACTTTGTGACACATCAACTTAAAACATGTGGTTAAGGATTAATTGGTTGCAACTTGTAATTAGAAACATTGAATCTGCCAGAACACTCACTCGCGTAGCGCGACGGGTAGAGCCTTAGGGCTCGCGCTACGCGACTGCCTCCCCTGAATCAGAAAGTTTGAAAAATGGCAGCAATGGTCCCTGCACGTGTTTAAGCCCTTTTTCGATGCGTTTGAACCCCGTTAACCTCATTTTAAGACTCTAAAATGTAGTTAAAGTATAGGGAACTCAAAACATACTCAAAAATATGCCGGATGATGGTTCGTTTGGTCGTACGAACGCGATGTTCGCTTAATTACGACGGAATGCGCATAAGCGCGAAAAACGATCCAAATGACGCGACGAATGGATTTTTCTTATGGCGAACACTAAAATAAAATATAGTCATGCTTACATAAATTTTTGGATGTCCAGATGTATTCAGAACGTAAGTTATGCGCGAAAATGCAAACTTGTGCACTTTTTGACACTTTTAGTCCCTGAATGACCCAAAAGTTTATTTTAGCACACCGAACCCCTCAAAGCCTATTTCTAAGCTATGTAAAGGATATTTAAGGTGTGTTTAACTTATGGTTATGTTCCGGAATGTTCGTTACAGTTCAAATTGACATACTTTCGCAGTTTGTCATATTCAGTCCCTGTAAACGAATTAACTTGTTTTTGCCATACCAAAGCCTTCAAAACTTATTTCTAAGTTATGTAAAGGTTATATAAGGTATGTTGAGTATATGTTGATGTTCCAGAGTATTTCTCGCATTAAACTGAGTACGTTTACGCACTAGTTTGCGTATAACTCTCCAGAAAGTGATGTAGAGTTTGGAATTGAACAAAAGTCAAAACATGAAAAATGTAAAACACAATCAAACAAACATTGGGATCAAATAACATTGTTTTATTGATAATAGAACTGTTCATAGTGATTACAAGCACAGTTGTTACAGTCTCCCCTACTTGTGGAAATTTCGTCCCGAAATTTATTTAGAGGAAACTCGTGGAAAAAGATGTGGATATTTCGCTTTCATTTGATCTTCGCGTTCCCAAGTAAACTCGGGTCCACGTTTAGCTTCCCAGCGAACTTTGACCAAAGGAATGCGCTTGCGTTTAAGCCACTTGACTTCACGTTCCATGATTTCCACTGGTTTCTCAACAAATTTCAGTGTTTTGCCAACACGAATTTCGTCAAGCGGTATGGAGTAGTTCTCATCAGCTGTACACTTCTTGAGATTTGATATGTGAAAAGTTGGATGAACATTTCCAAGTTCAGGAGGTAACTCAAGTCTGTAGGCTACCTTTCCGATTCTTTCGACGATCTTGAATGGTCCAACGTATCTAGGTGCAAGTTTTCCTTTCTTTCCAAATCTGATCACACCTTTCCAAGGTGAGACCTTAAGTAATACTCGATCACCGACTTGAAATTCCAAGGCTTTGCGTTTTGGGTCCGCGTAAATCTTCTGACGGCTTCTAGCTGCCTGAAGGTTATCACGAACTTTCTTGACCTTGTCAGTTGTCTCTAAAATGAGGGCAGGTCCAGTAAGTTGAGCCTCGCCAATCTCATTCCAGCAGACTGGTGAACGACATTTTCGATCATAGAGAGCCTCGAAAGGAGCCATTTTGATGCTGGTGTGATAACTGTTGTTGTAGGAGAATTCAATCAATTTAAGATGTAAATCCCAGCTACCACCAAAATCGATCACACAAGCTCTAAGCATATCCTCCAGAGTCTGGATTGTTCTCTCAGATTGACCATCCGTTTGCGGATGATAAGCTGTGCTCAGATTAAGTTGGGTTACCATAGCAGATTGCATGGTTCTCCAAAAATGAGAAGTGAAACGAGCATCTCTGTCAGAAATGATGTTCAAAGGAACACCATGTCGAGCCACAATTTCATCTACATAGATTTGAGCAAGTCTGTCAGTAGGAAAATCCTCACGGATTGGCAAGAAATGTGCTGACTTTGTAAGACGATCAACGACTACCCAGATGGCATCATGACCTTTCTTTGTGCGTGGGAGTTTGGTAACAAGATCCATAGTAATGTTTTCCCATTTCCAAACTGGGATCTCTGGTTGCTCCAATAAACCCGAAGGACGCTGATGTTCAGCCTTAACCTTTAGACAAGTAAGGCATTTGGATACGTATAAGGCAATGTCTTTCTTCATACCAGGCCACCAATAATGAATACGAAGATCCTTATACATTTTATCTGAGCCCGGATGAATAGAATAACGAGACTTATGGGCTTCATCCATAAGCAAGGTACGAAGATCATCCTGGCTTGGGACCCACAAACGGTCCATGAAGTAATATGATCCATTGTCCTTTAGTTCCAGAGCAGGTGTTATGTGATAGGGAAATTCCTTATCCATCAAACCTTGTGAAACACAAGATTGTTGAGACTGAGAAATGCGTGCTTGAATATCGGATCGAGCTTGAATAACAGATTGAACACGTACACAATGAAGCTTAGTACGTTCCTTACGACTCAATGCATCAGCTACGACATTCGCCTTACCAGGATGGTAGCGAATTTCGCAGTCATAGTCGTTTAAAAGCTCAACCCAACGTCGCTGTATCATGTTGAGTTCTTTCTGGTTGAAGATATGCTGAAGACTTTTGTGGTCAGTGAAAACCACACATTTTGTACCGTACAAATAATGTCTCCAGATCTTGAGAGCAAAGACAACTGCACCCAACTCAAGATCATGAGTGGTGTAGTTCTTCTCATGAATCTTCAACTGCCTCGATGCATAAGCTATGACTTTGTTCCTTTGCATAAGAACACAGCCAAGACCCAATTTTGACGCATCACAATACACAACAAAATCATCATCACCCTCAGGCAATGATAGAACAGGTGCATCGCAAAGCTTCTGCTTCAAATGTTGAAAAGCTTCCTCTTGTTTGTATCCCCAATAAAAGGGCATTTTCTTCTGAGTTAGAGCAGTTAGAGGAACTGCAATCTTAGAGAAGTTTTCAATGAAGCGGCGATAATAACCCGCTAGACCAAGAAAAGAACGAACTTCAGTGGGAGTAGTAGGCGTATCCCAATCCTTGATCGCACTGGTCTTGGAGGGATCTACATGAATACCTCGTTCGTTGATAACATGCCCCAAAAATTGAACTTCTTTAAGCCAAAATTCGCACTTGGAGAATTTTGCGAAAAGTTGTTCGTTCTTTAGGAGTTCTAGGGTAAGACGAAGATGTTGCTCGTGGTCAGCTCGCGTCTTAGAGTATATCAAGATGTCGTCAATAAAAACAATGACGAACTGATCCAAATAAGGTTTGCAGACCCTATTCATTAAGTCCATGAAAACAGCAGGAGCATTAGTCAAACCGAATGGCATGACTGTGAATTCATAATGCCCATAACAAGTACGGAACGCTGTCTTCGGAATGTCTTCTTCTTGCACCCGAAGTTGATGATATCCAGATCGCAGATCAATCTTTGAAAAATAAGAAGCGCCTTGTAACTGATCAAAGAGGTCGTCTATGCGAGGTAGGGGATATCGATTTTTGATGGTAAGCTTGTTAAGCTCACGATAATCGATACACATCCTAAAGGATCCATCCTTCTTCTTTACAAAAAGAACGGGAGCACCCCAAGGTGAAAAACTAGGACGTATAAAACCTTTGTCAGAGAGCTCCTGAAGCTGTTTGGACAACTCTTGCATCTCAGACGGTGCAAGACGATATGGAGTTCTGGCAACGGGATTTGCACCAGGTACGAGATCAATGCGGAACTCGACTTGGCGTGCTGGAGGTAGACCAGGTAAATCTTCAGGGAACACTTCAGAATAATCCCGAACGACAGGAATATCTGAAATAGATTTACCCTTGCCTTTATCTTCTGTAACATGTGCTAAGAAAGCCACATAGTTCTTCCGTAGATACTTCCGAGCTTTAAAACAAGACATGAGTTTGAGACCACCGGTAGGCTTCTCACCTTGAACCTGCAGGATCTCGCCTGTCGAAAGCGGCACACGAACAATCTTCTTAGAACAAACTATCTCTGCGTGATGCTTGGATAACCAATCCATTCCCACAATAACGTCGAAGCTTCCAAGTTGCATAGGCGTGAGGTCAATAGGAAAAAGATGGTCGTTAAGATTCAACTGACAGTTGCGAAGAAAAGAATCAAGAATAATGGGTTCACCACTAGCAACTTCTACTGTCAAAGATTTGCCTAGTTTCGTTCTAGACACGCGAAGCATTTGCTCAAAGGACAAAGACACGAAACTCTTATCGGCACCAGAATCAAAAAGAACAGATGCAGGCTGATTATTAATAAAGAACGTACCGTTCACCACATTATCGTCAGCCTGTGCCTCTTGGGCATTCATGTTAAAGACTCGGCCTCGAGCCGGAGCCGGATTCTGGTTCTGGTTCTGGTTCTGGTTCTGGTTCTGGTTCGCCAGTCTTGGGCACCGATTCCTGTAGTGGGTCAGATCCCCACAATTGTAACAAGCACCTGGTGGGTATTGTGGTCTTGCAGCTTGACCCTGTTGCTGAGCAACTTGTTGAGCCGGGTTCTGAACCGCGGGATTCTGAGCAGACCTACAAACATTGGCAAGATGGCCTGACTTCCCACAGTTAGTACAGAAACGGCATGGAAGTTGCGGCTGGTGGTGACTGTTGCATCTATTGCACAAAGGTGCATTCCCTGTATAGGGTTTCTTTGCTGGCGGTTGTGCGGGTTGGTTGGGAGCTGCCTGATTAGCTTGGGCAGTGATAGCAAAATTTTGGGAAGCCTTACGCTTCTTTGCCCTCTTCGAAGAACCAGAGTTCTTTCCATTCCCGTTTTGACCTTTCTTGCTATCCACCTTGTCAGCTGATTGTTCCTTGCCCTTGTCACCCTTCCGGTGTAACTTGTTCTTCCGGATTTGCGACTCAGTCAATGTCGCTGATAATTCGATCGCCTGACGGAGTGTGGCAGGTTCACTACCAGTAAGAATGTCTTGTACCGAGTCAGGTAGGCCGTCGATGTATCTTTCGATAGCCTTGTCAAGTGGAGTAACCATAGTCGGGCAAAGCAAACTCAACTCTTCAAACCGATCCGTATAAGCCCTATGCTCACCACTATCTTGCTTCAGCTCATCAAACTCCTTCTCCAACGCTCGTTGCTCATGACGAGGACAGAATTCCCTCATCATAAGGGCTCTAAGTTCAGCCCATGTCTGTGCGAGAGCAACTTCTGCACCTTGGTCCCTCATAACCCCGTTCCACCATGTCAAAGCCCTCTTCTGAAATACGCTCGAAGCAAACTCGACTTTGCGATTTTCGAGACACTGCACGTGGCGAAAAGTATTCTCTATGCTTTCAAACCACTGAAGAAGCCCAGTCGCTCCTTCAGAACCACTAAACTTGAGTGGTTTAGCCTGATTAAAATCCTTGTATTTGCACGGACCATTGTTGTTGTTGTTGGCTTGTTGCCATTGAGCAAAGAGATTTGGGAATTGAGCAGCCATCTGCTGCGCAATAATTTCTGCCAGTTCAGCAGTAACTATCTGGTTCTCGCGTCGAGGAGGCATTCTAAAAGAGGAAAACATGAAAAGGAACGAGTGAGATGATTGGATGAAAAGAATGAGATGATAAAAACAAGAATTGCAAACAGCAAAGATGGTGGTCATTCGTTCGTATCACAAAGCAAACAAACGACACACAGTGACTAATCAAAGTAAATGGGTCAAAATAATGTATTAGCGAAGACATGCTCGCCTATAAGTGAACACTCACTCCAAGAATTCCCAGGTAAGCACAACTGGTCTCGCGTCTGGTTGAGATGTATACGAAGTGCTTGCCTAGACAGAAAACCCAGAATACAGGCATTCACCCTTCCAGTTTGCACATGTTCACATTATTTAAAACCCAAAACGTTTGACGGGATTTTGAAAATTTGAAGGCACAAGGCCAAAAACCAATACTGAAAAGGGTTCAAAACCATATAACAGAGGGTTTAAAACCTTACAATTGTGGGTTCAAAACCTTGTAATAAATCATTCAAAAACAGATGATTGTTTTTTTTTCAAAAATCGTTTCGGAAAAAAAAAATTTGGCTCCTTGTTTTGTTAATCACCTAAGGATAGGTGATGTACATGTTTTAAGATCTAAACACAAGATAACTTGTGTTAGGTTCCTAGAAAAGTTATAGTCTAGGTCAAAGCATTACTAATAACCTAATTCCCTATAACCATTGGCTCTGATACCAACTCTTCTGTCACACCCCGACCGCGTAAAACAACAAATCGCGGCGGAAACATCGGGGCGTGTTGCAACAGAATTAATTGTTTCATAACCATGGCATACAAAGTTGTATTTTATTTATAAACAAAGGTGTTACATTGTCTTAAACAGGAATTAAGGAGTTCAGAACATAATTAAACATAGTCTATCTTCTTTTAAAGTCTCTAAGGCACAGGTCCGCCCTAGTATCAAGATCAACATCTTACGGAAAAGCTCCTGAAAACATATGTGAAAATAGGTACGTCAGCATAAAAATGCCTGTGAGATACATAGGTTTGTGAAAATAGGTTTCATGACTTATGTTTAAGAAAAATGTTTAGTCATGAACCTTGTAATTTGCTTTGTCTTGTAAATCATTTGAAAACAATAAGATCAAATGATATGTATTAGTAAATGTCAGGTTTAAATAAATAACCATGTAAAAATGTGTTTGTATAAGATAACTTGTTTGTAAATCAATGTCTTGTGAAAAATATGTTATTTGTATAAAATGTTCTATGTCTCAATATTGAAATGATTCAAATAACGTTACGACATGTAATACCATACAAACACTTATATATAGGAAGTACCAGCGGCGTATCCACCATGCTTGTATCATATTACACACGCATCGTTACTTAATCACTTAATCAACCAAACCAACCAATGTAAGAAGTCTATGTTTAAACCAATTGTCAAAATGTATTGAATAATATGTCAAATTGTTCATGTCAAGATGTAAATCATGTAGTATGTAAAACTAATGTCAAAAGTGTTTGTGTCAAAGGTAAATCATGTCAAAATGTCTATGTCAAATATCCATGTCAAATGTCTATGTCGAATATCCATGTCAAATGTCTATGTCAAAATGTCATGTATGGCAAGTGAAATGTCTCAACTAAACCATATGCACAAAAACAAAGTATTGAAGTAAAACTTGGTTTAAATCAAAGTTATGTTTTGTGTAAATGCATGCTACTATTTAATATGAACATCTATGCGGTATTGTGAAAATGCATACATCCAAGCCTTACGACTGTGGTGATAAACCCTTTAAACAAATTAAAGGTCTATCTGTCTTATATCAACGAATTCGGTCATTCCTTTCTGTCCCCTTTCCCTGGGATGTCCGGAACGGGAGTTGTCAATTCCTATGGTACCACTACCTACTAACGAACGGCATGATCGGTGTTAATGAATGTATTGTCCCATGTAAACAAACCAAATGTCATACCAAAATGTAAGCATGTGAAAATAATGCACTAAGTATGTAATCAAATGAACATACATAGCGTGAAATGTCATGTAAAACGATGTACTAAGTAATGCACACAATGGGCACACCTAGCATGAAATGTCATGTAAAACAATGTACTAAGTAATGCACACAATGGGCACACCTAGCATGAAATGTCATGTAAAACAATGTACTAAGTAATGCACACAATGGGCACACCTAGCATAAAATGTCATGTAAAACAATGTACTAAGTAATGCACACAATGGGCACACCTAGCATGAAATGTAATGTAAAACAATGTACCAAGTAATGCACACAATGGGCACACCTAGCATAAGATGTAATGAAATCATGTACTATAATGTACTAACGAACATAGCAGTATATGATGTGAAAATAGGAAAGCATGAAAGTAACGAGTAGGCACATGTGTTCCACCCCAAAACAGTTTGGAAAACAGTAAAAGAGGGGTCTATGTACTCACTTGAGATTGCTCAGATGTCTAAAGATAATCACCAAGTAATGCTAGAGATCTCGGAATCAAACGGCACCTAATATAGGTAACTATGTTAATAACCGGACCTTAATCGGATGATTGGATAGAATGAGGTTTCGTAAACCAAACGAGTGTAGAGACTCGTGTCATTTGGTTTAACAAAGCCTACATGCTAAATGAAACTTAACATAATTGTTTACGACCCATTACGACCCGTTTAGGAAGCTTATGCTACTTTAACGCGTCGTGCGCGTGAAACGCGTTTGGACCGCCTAACTAGTCCTATGACAAGTATTATATGCCTAAACATGTTACATAACCAGTTACGTGACAAAATTTTAGGTTACATATGCTAAATTACCAATTATGTATGAAAAGGGTATTCTGGTAATTTACCTAAGGCATATAAACTACCTATCATACAACTACTTAAACGATGTGACCATAGGGTATAACCTCGGAAGGTTATTCCCTACCTACTATGGTCACCTACTGTGTTTGGTCGGATCCTAATGATCGACCAAACTGGGTCGAGTTTGAAGGTATAGGCGATTTATTAGATCGCCTACCCTACGACTCTAGACAACGTGGTAATCAGTGGGCATAGTCCCAAGGGACTATGACCAACGTGATTACACTCACGTTGCGAAGTTCAAACGAACTTCGCATTGACCATTACTGATCAACGCTGAAAGTCAAACAAAGTTTGACTTTCTGACTCGAAAAGCAGTAAAATAAGGAAAAGAACGAAAGAATACTTACGAAGGGTCCCCGAATGCTAAACTCGATTCGAAAATCTCAGGTATGAAACTAATGTTTCAACTTAGAGTTTCTCAAATCAAATTTCTAGTAATTTTTGCAAAAGGGGTGATGGGGTATTTATAGTTTTCGGTCCACCGTTGAGATCGTTTCTTGGAAAAGGGGAAAAGATCTAGCCCGTACACTTGTTGAAAGGTTTATGGAGCCACATATGCTCCTTAACTTTGTGACACATCAACTTAAAACATGTGGTTAAGGATTAATTGGTTGCAACTTGTAATTAGAAACATTGAATCTGCCAGAACACTCACTCGCGTAGCGCGACGGGTAGAGCCTTAGGGCTCGCGCTACGCGACTGCCTCCCCTGAATCAGAAAGTTTGAAAAATGGCAGCAATGGTCCCTGCACGTGTTTAAGCCCTTTTTCGATGCGTTTGAACCCCGTTAACCTCATTTTAAGACTCTAAAATGTAGTTAAAGTATAGGGAACTCAAAACATACTCAAAAATATGCCGGATGATGGTTCGTTTGGTCGTACGAACGCGATGTTCGCTTAATTACGACGGAATGCGCATAAGCGCGAAAAACGATCCAAATGACGCGACGAATGGATTTTTCTTATGGCGAACACTAAAATAAAATATATTCATGCTTACATAAATTTTTGGATGTCCAGATGTATTCAGAACGTAAGTTATGCGCGAAAATGCAAACTTGTGCACTTTTTGACACTTTTAGTCCCTGAATGACCCAAAAGTTTATTTTAGCACACCGAACCCCTCAAAGCCTATTTCTAAGCTATGTAAAGGATATTTAAGGTGTGTTTAACTTATGGTTATGTTCCGGAATGTTCGTTACAGTTCAAATTGACATACTTTCGCAGTTTGTCATATTCAGTCCCTGTAAACGAATTAACTTGTTTTTGCCATACCAAAGCCTTCAAAACTTATTTCTAAGTTATGTAAAGGTTATTTAAGGTATGTTGAGTATATGTTGATGTTCCAGAGTATTTCTTGCATTAAACTGAGTACGGTTACGCACTAGTTTGCGTATAACTCTCCAGAAAGTGATGTAGAGTTTGGAATTGAACAAAAGTCAAAACATGAAAAATGTAAAACACAATCAAACAAACATTGGGATCAAATAACATTGTTTTATTGATAATAGAACTGTTCATAGTGATTACAAGCACAGTTGTTACAGATTAGTCATTGTGTGTCGTTTGTTTGCTTGGTAATGCGGACGAATGACCACCATCTTTGCTTTTGTTGATTTTGTTTCATCTCATTCTCTTCATCCAATCATCTCACTCATTTCCTTTCATGTTTTCCTATTTTAGAATGCCTCCTCGATGCGAAAACCAGATAGCGACTGCCGAACTGGCATAAATTATTGCGCAGCAGATGGCTGCTCAATTCCCAAATCTCTTTGCTCAATGGAATCAAGCCAACAATAACAACAATGTTCCATGCAAATACAAGGATTTTGACCAGGCTAAACCACTCAAGTTTAGTGGTTCTGAAGGAGCGACTGGGCTTCTTCAGTGGTTCGAGAGCATTGAGAATACTTTTCGCCACGTGCAGTGCCCAGATAATCGCAAGGTCGAGTTTTCTTCAAGTGTGTTTTCTTCAAGTGAGTTCACACAGCCAAGGCATGGGATTCTCGGGTTGGGAATCGGGTTGGATTATTTGAAAGGGATAACTACTCGTACTTACGCTATCGCTAGACTATAGACCATCGTCCTCAGGATAGTCAGGACACTTACGTAAAACCTACGTAACCTAGTATCTACCATTGTCTCCCGGGTCGAGAGGACACTTACGTAAAACCTACGTAAACTAATACCTACCATTGTCTTCCGGGTCGGAAGGACACTTACGTAAATCCTACGTAAACCCCACACGTACCACTGTCCTCGGGGAAGGGCACTCGCGTAAATCCTACGTGACCTTGTACGTATTCCTGTTCTCGGATTAAGAAGAACACATGGTTGCAAATAGTCTAGTAAGTACAGACATGGGAAGCCCCCATTAGTAAAGATAAACGTGGGAAACCCCCACTAGTAATACATATGACCATGGGAAACCCCCACCATTAGTACGTATTTACATGGGAAGCCCCCACTAAATGCATATATGATTTGTTATAACGAACTTACTTTCTGTGAACTCGCTCAACTAGTTGTTGACTATCTGCTGCATGCCTTGCAGGACCTTAGGTACATTGGAGCTTGCACGGGAGGCGCGGTCATTGTGGGCACGGATTATGGATCTTATATTGAAACATTAAACATTGAACTTATTACTTACGTTGGGTTTACATTTATGCTTCCGCTATACACTTAACATGTTTTGTTGGAACACCTTTCATATCGTTTGGTTTAAATTACATTTAATTCTTATTACGTTTGATATGATTGGTGGCTTGATCCTGGTCAGTCACGCCTCCAAGCGGTGATACTCCGCGTGTGGATTTTGGGGGTGTGACAGATTGGTATCAGAGCCATTGGTTATAGAGAACTCGGTTTTAATAAGGGGAAAACGATTTTGTTAAAACCAGACTATAACCAGAACAGTGCTCAACGATCCACAACGACGCTTCGCTCCACGTGCAAGGCTCAACATCATAGGTACTACTATTCATGTTACCTTACTTACTTGCTAGAATTACATAGAACTTTGCTCGTGGTATGCTTAGATTACAGAACCTACTATACGTTATTGCTTGAGAATACTTGTGTGCTCACTCTCTTCTGTCATCGCACTATTCGCGAACCTATCTCATTCACGTTATCTTTACTATGAAGATCATGTCTGGACGTATCAACATGACTCAAGACCAGTTGACGGCTCTCATTAACGAACGAGTTACTGAGGCAGTTGCAGCCGCACAAGCAGGAGGTATACCCTGCAGTTACAACTCACACTAGGATCCTTAGATCCTACATTCCTAAACCAACTCTTGTGTTTAACATTACTCTGATTCTTACACAACAGGTCAACCACCTGTTTGCACTTTCAAAACTTTCATGGACTGTCGTCCTACTACTTTCAGCGGCACTGAAGGAGCCGTAGGCCTTCTCCACTGGTTTGAGAAGCTAGAGTCGGTATTCGAGATGTGTGAATGCCCTGAGGCACGCAGGGTGAAATATGCTACTGGTACTCTCGAGGGTTTAGCCCTCACATGGTGGAAGGCTCAGGTCCAAATACTAGGGTTGGTTGCTGCTAACGCCACCCCATGGAACAACTTTAAGGAAATGATCAAGGAGGAATACTGCAGCCGTGACGACATTCATAAGCTGGAGGTCGAGTTCTTTAACCTCAAGATGACGGGGTCAGAGATTGAGGCGTTTACTAAGAGATCAAATGAGCTAGCATTACTCTGTCCTACTATGGTGGACCCTCCAGCTAAGCGTATCGAACTTTATCTCGGTGGTCTAGTGCCAGAGATCCAAAGTCATGTGACTTCAGCAAACCTTGCCACCTACCAGCAGGTTGTTCAGTTGGCTCACCGTCTCACTGATCAGGCGGTGGAGCAAAACAAGTTGCCTAAACGCATCAGTACTACTACCGCTACTACTTCAGCTACACCTGCTACTCCCAGTGACAACAAAAGAAAGTGGGAGGGGGGTTCTAGCAAGGGTTCAGCAACAGTTCAGTCTCAAGCTCAGCAGCAGAAGACTGACCACTACCAAAGCCCTAGTCAACAATCCTCTGGTGGTCATAGGCAGAGAAGATACCAAGGGAATCAACCGAAGTGCCACAACTGTAACAGGCACCACAGCGGCCAGTGCAACAAGGGTCGTTGCCAAAGGTGTCTCAAGATGGGTCACGAGGCCAAAGACTGTAGGAGCCCACGGCCTGCGAATCAGAACCAGCAATTGCAACTACCAGCTCCACAGAACCCACAGCAACAGCCATAGCGTGGAAACCGGGGATGTTTCCAGTGTGGAGCAGAAGGTCATTACAAACGTGATTGCCCTCAGTTGAACCAGAACCAGAATCACAACAACAACCACAATAACTAGGGCAACGGTGGGAACAACAACAACAATATCGCTAGAGGTCGTGCATTTGTAATCGGGCAGGGTGATGCAAGGAATGACCCCAACGTAGTTATGGGTAAGTTTCTTCTCGGTGATTTTTATGTTACTGTATTGTTTGATTCGGGTGCGGATACAAGTTATATGTCTCTAAAAGTTAGTGAAATGCTTAAACGTGCACCAACTCCCTTAAACACCAAACATGTCGTAGAGTTAGCAAACGGTAAAGGTTTAGAGGCCACACATATAGTTCAGGGTTGTAATCTTATCCTCGCGGGTCAGACTTTCCCTATCGACCTCATTCCTATAACCCTGGGTAGCTTTGACGTCGTCATTGGTATGGATTGGTTATCTCAACAGCAAGCAGAGATCTTATGTAAAGAAAAGGTTATTCGTATTCCTCGTTCGGGCAAGGAACCTCTCGAGGTTCAAGGCGACAAGAGTGGTGTCGTGAGTGGCATCATTTCTTTCTTAAAGGCTCAGAAGTGTCTGCGAAAGGGCCACACTGCATTATTAGCACTTGTTACAGATACGTCGAAGAAAGAGAAAAAGATTGAAGATATTCCAGTAGTACGCGATTATCCTCAAGTGTTTCCTGAGGAATTACCTGGGTTACCGCCTCACCGCCAGGTCGAATTTCAGATCGAGCTCGCTCCAGGAGCAGCACCTATAGCTCGAGCACCTTATCGCTTAGCTCCAACCGAACTGGAAGAACTGTCTAAGCAACTGCAAGAACTCTTGGAAAAGGGTTTCATACGTCCTAGCTCTTCGCCTTGGGGAGCTCAAGTACTATTTGTAAAGAAGAAGGACGGTACCTTCCGCATGTGCATAGACTACCGTGAACTGAACAAGGTGACTGTGAATAATCGCTATCCTCTTCCACGCATCGACGATTTATTCGACCAGTTGCAAGGGTCGAGCTTTTACTCGAAGATTGATCTAAGGTCAGGTTATCATCAACTGAGAGTCCGGGATGAGGACGTCTCCAAAACAGCGTTCAGAACACGCTACGGCCACTATGAGTTTCTGGTCATGCCATTTGGGTTGACGAACGCGCCTGCGGTTTTCATGGATCTTATGAACAGGGTGTGCAAACCTTATCTCGACAAGTTCGTCATTGTTTTCATCGACGACATCCTGATTTATTCGAAGAGTCAGGAGGAACATGAGCAGCACTTACGACTTATTTTGGAACTTCTTCGAACGGAACAGCTATACGCTAAGTTTTCAAAATGCGACTTCTGGCTTCGTGAAGTCCACTTCTTAGGCCACGTGGTAAACAAGGATGGGATTCATGTCGATCCATCCAAGGTGGATTCGATCAAGAACTGGCCTGCACCTCGCACACCAACAGAAATACGCCAATTCTTGGGTTTGGCGGGTTATTACAGAAGGTTCATCAAAGACTTCTCAAAGATTGCTCAGCCACTTACACTACTGACGCAGAAGGGTGTTGTTTATCGTTGGGGTAATGCACAGGAAGCAGCGTTTCAGCATTTAAAGGATAGGCTTTGTAGTGCACCTATCCTCTCATTGCCTGAAGGCACGGACGATTTTGTAGTCTACTGCGACGCATCTATCCAAGGTCTTGGATGTGTATTGATGCAAAGGGATAAAGTTATTGCTTATGCTTCGCGCCAACTTAAGATTCACGAACGGAATTACACTACACACGACCTTGAGCTGGGAGCGGTTGTTTTTGCACTTAAGATATGGCGACACTATTTGTACGGTACCAAATGTGCTATCTACACTGATCACAGAAGCCTCGAACATATCTTCAAACAGAAGGAACTGAATATGCGACAGCGACGATGGGTCGAACTGCTAAACGACTACGAATGCTCAATCAGGTACCATCCAGGCAAAGCCAATGTTGTGGCTGACGCCCGCAGCCGAAAGGACACCGCGCCTAAGCGCGTGCGAGCTTTACAACTCACTATACAGTCTAGTCTTCCTTCTCAAATACGAGATGCTCAGGTAGAAGCATTGAAACCAGAAAATGTCAGGGCTGAAGCCCTACGTGGCTCAAGACAACGTTTAGAACAAAAGGAAGATGGTGCTTACTACGTCACAGGACGCATTTGGGTTCCACTTTATGGCAACCTACGTGAGCTAGTAATGGATGAAGCTCATAAGTCTCGCTACTCGGTACATCCTGGTGCGGATAAAATGTACCACGATATCAAAACTACATACTGGTGGCCTAGCATGAAGGCCCACATAGCAACATACGTTAGCAAATGCTTGACTTGTGCGAGAGTCAAGGCGGAATATCAGAAACCTTCAGGTCCACTCCAACAACCTGAGATACCACAATGGAAATGGGAACAAATTTCCATGGATTTTGTTACTGGCTTACCTAGATCTCAGCGCGGAAATGATACTATTTAGGTGATCGTGGTTCGACTCACAAAGTCTGCTCACTTCTTGGCTATCAAAGAAACAGACAAGTTCTCTACCTTAGCAGACATTTATTTAAAAGAAGTGGTTTCGAGGCACGGGGTGCCAACCTCTATTATCTCTGATCGTGACGCACGTTTTACTTCAGAACTGTGGCAAGCAATGCACAAATCTTTTGGCTCTCGATTGGACATGAGCACAGCTTATCACCCTCAGACGGATGGGCAGTCTGAGCGCACCATTCAAACTCTAGAAGACATGCTTCGGGCGTGCGTAATTGACTTTGGCAATGGTTGGGAAAAACATCTGCCACTTGTGGAATTTTCTTACAACAACAGCTACCACACCAGCATTAAAGCTGCACCATTCGAGGCATTGTACGGGCGTAAATGCCGGTCACCTCTCTGTTGGGCAGAGGTGGGAGATAATCAAATCACAGGTCCAGAAATGGTAGTTGATACTACTGAAAAGATTGCTCAAATACGACAACGCATGGCGGCAGCTCGTGACCGTCAGAAAGCATACGCCGATAAAGATAGAAAACTACTCGAATTCCAGGTTGGGGATCGAGCGCTACTCAAAGTTTCACCCTGGAAGGGTGTGGTTCGTTTTGGCAAACGCGGCAAACTCAATCCACGATACGTTGGACCTTTCGAAGTTATTGAGAAGATAGGCAGGGTAGCCTACAGATTGAACTTACCAGCTGAACTCAGTGCAGTTCACAACGTCTTTCACGTGTCGAATCTGAAGAAGTGTATGTCAGATGAGACCCACATAGTTCCCTTGAAGGAACTCACTATCGACGAGCGGTTGCACTTCGTCGAGGAACCTGTTGAAATCACGGACCGGGATGTTAAGGTCCTCAAGAACACGAGAATCCCTCTTGTACGAGTTCGTTGGAACTCCCGTCGTGGCCCAGAGTTCACCTGGGAGCGTGAAGATCAAATGGAACTCAAATATCCCCAGTTATTCGGAACCAATGCAACTACTACTGAGGCTGAAGCTACCAACACAGAATTTCGGGACGAAATTCCAAATCAACGGGCGGATGATGTGACACCCCAAGAAAACCAGTAATTTTCGCAAACCTGCTCGGGGAGCCGCGATACGATACAGGTAAACAACGTCACACCACTAGCTTCCTCAGTAACCGCATGCTAAATTTCGGGACGAAATTTCTTTCAAGTTGGGGATAATGTGACAACTCGAGTTTCCGACTTTCACTTTCGCATTAAATGCACGTTGACTTTGACTGATTAGTTGTTTGACTTGTCTTACTCTGTAACTGTACACTTTGTTAGAATGAAACGCATTGTGTTTGGTTGTATAACATGAGACGGTTTAGAAAACTAAAACTGTTTAACACAATGAAAGGACCCGACGAAACAAAGTGTTTCGCCAAGACCAAACCCGACGAAACAGAAGCCGTTCCGTTGGCAAATCCGTTTCGCCGGCCCAACTGTTACGCGAAGCCCAGTTCGGGCCCAACACGTAAACTCGAATATTAAAACGAGAAACAACATCAGTTTTACACCTTTTATCAAAACAAGAAAACCCTAGAGGCTTTGTGACGGCAACCTAACATCCCTTGGAGATTTGTAACCGAACTGATCATCGCCTATACTTCCGGTTAGTTCTAATCGATTGTTTATTTTCTGATTGCTATGTGTTAGATGTGTATCTCGTTCTTTCGATCGATCCGCATGGTGATCATATTGTTTTCGTCTATGCTAGGGTTTGCAAAATCGGATGTCACGTATCGATGTTGATTAGTTATTTGTTTTGTTTCATCATGTGCTATGTTTGATGATCACGTGTTAACTGTGATTTGATTTGTTTGGAATTGTAATACCAAGTGATAAATCTGCATGTATTGAATGTTATGATTGATGCTAATTCCGATATATATGTAATACATGATAACCATGTGAACCAACTAAAGTGAATCTAAGATGAAAGACCATCACATGGCTTTGTCAGAAACATGATTATGTGCACATATTTTAAAACTAGGGATTTTGGCTGATGTGATGATTATAGATATATTGTTTTAATAAATATAACATGTCATAAGATGGTCCAATCACCTCTTGAGGTGATTATAATTGTCGGCCATTGATCTGTATGATAAGGGTTGATGATAACTATAGGATCTTTGTATGATGTTGACGGCTGCTAGGGTTCTGCATGAAACTGATATGACGTAACTGATGAATCGACGAAACAGACCTATTGACGAAATAGATCTTTGTTTCGCCAAAGGGCAGTCGACGAAACATAATGTGTTTCGTCAAATTGTGTTCCGCCGAATGTGTGTTTCGCCAATTGTGCAATCAGCACAGTAACTACTTTAATTCTATTAGAAGTTAACTGAGATATTTAACTGTTGTTACGTGTAATCATCTTGTATATGATCTCAAATACGTGCTACTTGCTCATCAACTGTGTGTCTATACGTGAACACAAACTGATCTCACATACGTGCATACTATAGGACGTGATTAATTATTTGCGAGCACATACTTAGCATACCGAGCAAACCAAGGTGAGTTCACACAGCCAAGGCATGGGATTCTCGGGTTGGGAATCGGGTTGGATTATTTGAAAGGGATAACTACTCGTACTTACGCTATCGCTAGACTATAGACCATCGTCCTCAGGATAGTCAGGACACTTACGTAAAACCTACGTAACCTAGTATCTACCATTGTCTCCCGGGTCGAGAGGACACTTACGTAAAACCTACGTAAACTAATACCTACCATTGTCTTCCGGGTCGGAAGGACACTTACGTAAATCCTACGTAAACCCCACACGTACCACTGTCCTCGGGGAAGGGCACTCGCGTAAATCCTACGTGACCTTGTACGTATTCCTGTTCTCGGATTAAGAAGAACACATGGTTGCAAATAGTCTAGTAAGTACAGACATGGGAAGCCCCCATTAGTAAAGATAAACGTGGGAAACCCCCACTAGTAATACATATGACCATGGGAAACCCCCACCATTAGTACGTATTTACATGGGAAGCCCCCACTAAATGCATATATGATTTGTTATAACGAACTTACTTTCTGTGAACTCGCTCAACTAGTTGTTGACTATCTGCTGCATGCCTTGCAGGACCTTAGGTACATTGGAGCTTGCACGGGAGGCGCGGTCGTTGTGGGCACGGATTATGGATCTTATATTGAAACATTAAACATTGAACTTATTACTTACGTTGGGTTTACATTTATGCTTCCGCTATACACTTAACATGTTTTGTTGGAACACCTTTCATATCGTTTGGTTTAAATTACATTTAATTCTTATTACGTTTGATATGATTGGTGGCTTGATCCTGGTCAGTCACGCCTCCAAGCGGTGATACTCCGCGTGTGGATTTTGGGGGTGTGACAGTGTTCTTGATCCAACAAGATCATGACAAGCAAGGCTAGGAGTGATCCCTGATCATTAACACATGTCCCTAAGCCCTAAAATTAGTAGGGGACGCGCATGGAAGTGAAAAAGGGCAATACTTGACGTTTGAATGGGCTGAACAGGCAAAATTTACGAGTTGCTGCATCTGGGCAACACTTACGGACCGTAAGGTCCTCAGTGTTGGGGTCCGTAAGGACCTGGTCAGCCAAACTAGTTTCATTTGTTGACATTTTTAGTCCCTGCACTTCCAAATGCTATTTCCGACTCATCTAAGGCCCGTTAAACCATTTTTAAGGCTCTACAATGATGCCTAAGTATGGGGAACATGAAACATGCTCAAAAATATGCCGGATGTCGGTTCATTTGGTCGTACGGTCACGTTGTTCGGTTAATTACGACGAAACACGGACAGACGCGAAAAACGAACCAATTGACGCGAAGAATGGAATTTTATCAAGCCAAACACTAAAATAACATATTTTAGTGTTTACATAAATTTTTGGGTGTCCGGGGATATTCAGAATGTGAGATATGCGCGTAAACGCAAACTTGTGCGCTTTTTGACACTTTTAGTCCCTGCATGACTTAAAAGCTTATTTTTGCGCACCAAACACCTCTAAGCCTATATCTAAGCTATATTAGGGATAATTATGGTATGTTTATCGCATGGTCATATTCCGGAAGGTCCGATAACATACGAATCGGTATACTTTAGCAGTTTGACGCTTTAGGTCCTTCTAATGCTCAAACTTGCGTAACTTATCATTTAATAGCATTTAAGCCTCATATAATTCATATTAGGCATTCTTGAAAGTATTATTAAACATCATAATGCTTCGGGCTCGATAAAAGGTCATTCAGAGGTATAATTAAACATATTGACACTTCTAGTCCCTTATACTTGCAAAGTTGCGCGTAACTTCACTTTTAGGCATAAAAGCCTTGGATGGCCAATGATTGGCAATCCCGAGATTATAATCAAATATCATGAGGCTCTCGGTTTGTTAAAAGGTCACTCAGAGGTAAGAATTAGCATGTTGACGCTTTTAACCCTTTTCTGCGCAAACTTTCAATTAATTACATAAACGGCTACACTTGATTAACAGGTGGCTCATTTGTGAATATAAAACCATAAAAGGTTAATTAGAAACTTATTTTAGGTATGATAACACTTCCAGTTCTTTCATAATCAAAGTTTTTCGATTTTTCGAAAAATTAGTCCCTTGAATTCAACGTTTGACTTCATTAGGGTTTATTACACGTGTCAATACTTCATTGGACGTGATTTTTCGAGGTGTTACAGGAAGATTATCCTCCAAAAAAGCATCCTTTTGTGCAGCTAATATTCTTTCATTCAGATTATTCCTCAACTCAATGCTCTTGGCATTGATCCTAATTGGTTTAACTTTTTCCTTTCGGCTTAGAGCATCTGCGACCACATTCGCTTTACCAGGATGGTAGCGAATCTCGCAATCATAGTCATTTAAGGTTTCCATCCAACGGTGTTGTCTCATATTAAGCTCCTTTTGATTAAACAAATGTTGGAGACTTTTGTGATCTGAATAGATCACACATTTAGTTCCATACAAGTAATGTCTCCATAACTTAAGTGCGAATACAACGGCACCCAACTCCAAATCGTGGGTGGTGTAATTTTTCTCATGCACTTTTAGTTGTCGTGATGCATAGGCAATCACCTTGCCTCGCTGCATGAGCACACAACCCATGCCGGTGTGTGAAGCATCACAGTATACTACAAACTCTTCAATTCCATCAGGTAGAGTTAGCACCGGAGAATTGCTCAATTTCTCCTTAAGAATCTCAAAGGATTCTTGTTGTTTTGGACCCCAATCAAACTTAACTTTCTTACGGGTCAAAGAAGTTAATGGCGCTGCTATTCTTGAGAAGTTCTCAATGAATTTTCTATAATACCCAGCTAAACCCAAAAAGCTACGTATTTCGGTTGGAGTCTTGGGTGCTTCCCAATTCATTACGGCTTCTACCTTAGCGGGATCAACTTGGATTCCACGCTCACTAACAACATGTCCAAGGAATTGGACTTCGCGAAGCCAAAACTCGCACTTGGAGAATTTTGCATACAATTTCTCCTGTCGAAGTAATCCTAGAATGCATCGAAGATGCTTCTCGTGATTAACTTGATTACGAGAGTAGATAAGTATGTCATCGATAAAGACAATGACAAATTTATCTAAATATGGCTTGCAGACTCTATTCACGAGGTCCATGAATGCTGCTGGAGCATTAGTGAGCCCGAAAGGCATCACTAAAAACTCAAAATGTCCATATCTCGTTCTGAAAGCTGTCTTAGGCACGTCTTCAGTTCTAACCTTGAGTTGATGATACCCAGATCTTAAATCAATCTTAGAGAAGAAGCTCGCTCCTTGGAGCTGATCAAATAAGTCATCGATCCTGGGTAAAGGATAACGATTCTTGATCGTTACCTTGTTCAATTCCCGATAATCAATGCATAAGCGCATTGATCCGTCCTTCTTTTTCACAAACAATATTGGAGCTCCCCAAGGTGAAGAACTAGGTCGTATGAAACCTTTCTCCAATAGTTCATCCAATTGAGTTCTGAGCTCTTTCATTTTAGTAGGCGCTAGACGGTAAGGAGCTCGTGCAATAGGTGCAGCTCCTGGTAGAATGTCTATCCTGAACTCTACCTGCCTCTCAGGAGGTAACCCAGGTAATTCGTCAGGAAAGACGTCAGGATACTCAGAGATGATTGGGATGTCTTCAATCCTTGGCTTTGGCTCATTCACAGTCACTTGTGCCATGTAAATGACACATCCACTTTTCATACACTGGGCTAACTTGAGAATAGACACATTGCTAGGCAACCCATAATGTGTATCTCCTTGAATGGTGACTAATTCACCAGAAGGGGTTTTGATAATAACTAGCTTTTTATCACAGGCACTCTGGGCTTGGTTATGTGATAACCAATCCATGCCCAAAACTATATCAAACCCAGCCAATTTCATTGGCAAGAGGGATAGCGGGATAGTATGATTCTTAATGGATATGGAACATCCATCAAGAAGAGTGGAAGCTGTTTCTAAGGTACCATCAGCAAGTTCTACCTCGTATTTTATGTCTAGAGTCTTAATAGTCAGATTCAATAATTTACAGAACTTTTGGTCTACAAAAGACTTATCAGCACCGGAATCAAATAAGACTCTAGCATAATTATTATTCTGTTATGACCTTTTCGTCATTCACCGCTTCCCTTGCTTGCATCTGAAAAACTCTGGCATTGTTCTTCTTTGCCTCTTCAGGCTTCTTAGCATTCTTGGGGCAATTGGTTTTAATGTGGCCCTTTTCATTGCAACCATAGCAAGTTGCATCCTTAATATTTCGGCACTCAACAGATTTGTGCCCTTTCTTTTTACAGATCCCACATGGTTTGGCTTGTGGGTCCTGGTTGCACTTCCCAAAGTGCCTTTTGTTGCAAGTTTTACACCTGGGCTTGTCATTCGACTGCCCCTTCTTGGAACCTGAGTTCCCTTTTCCCTTCTTGTTCGACTGAGGAGACTTATCCTCCTCCCTTTTCCTCTTCCCCTCATCAGTGGTTTTCTTTGCCCGACTCCTCACAACATCAAGAGTGAGGGACAAAGATAGGTCCACAGCAGACCTATAAGTAGCTGGCTTTGAAGCCTTAACATTCCCTTTTACTTCGGGAACCAAACCACCAATGAAACGCGCAATGCGTTTAGGTTCAGGAGTGACTAAGTATGGTACCAGCCTAGACATTGAGTTAAAGTTAGTCACATAGGATTTGCAATCTAGATCCTTCATTACTAGGGTGAGGAAATCAGTCTCTATCCGCTCGACTTCATGTTGGGGGCAATAAATTTCCTTAACCAAATTAACAAACTTGTTCCATGACATATTGTACAAAGGAACCTTCCCCGTGGCTTGGACTAAGGCTTTCCACCAAGCAAGGGCATCGCCCTTGAAGGATTGTGATACAAACTTTACTATATCCTCCTTAGCACATCCGCTGATGTCTATTACGGTCTCCATCTCATCTAACCATTTCATGCAATCGATTGCATCTTTTTCTCCTGTAAAATCCCTCGGTTTACAGGAAACAAAGTACTTGTAGGTACAACCCTTGTTGTACCGAGGAGTTGGTTCAAGAACAACCTGCCTCTTTAGCTCACTACCCTGATTAGATGAGTGTTGGGACTCACTTTTCTTATGAGAATGGGATCTCGAATGAGTTTGAGACCTAACAATACTAGGCTCTTTAAATTTAGCATCTATAGCTTGAGCAACTGCTGCGGATATCATTTCCTGCAGCTCGGCACCAGTGATATTAATTCTGGTGTTGTTTCCTTCTGTAGGATGACTGTTTGCTTCATCTGATCCAGCCATTTCTGTATACTATATCAAACATGAAGGATATATTTAATTTACATATTTATCATCGTATTGATGAGTGGATGGTCATGGTATTATTAAACCATATGGACCATCAAAAATAATACTCAAAGAGATAATCATATTATACTAAGTTCGTCTCGAAGGACATTTAAATAGCTCAGAAGCTTGTCACATGGACGATTAAAATATAACCCACGATCCTTTGGATCAGTGGTCGTTTAAGGGTCGAACAAAGTTCATCGCCTTTTTGACAAGAAGTTTATAAATAGAACTTTCATTGTCTTTATTACACCTTTGCTTATAAGCATACATCACTAATGGATGTTGTGGTGTATACATCATATTGATGTTTACTAGCCATGATTCGTATTGATCATATCGGCTAAAAATAGTGGCTTGGAAAAATCCAAGTACATTTGGAAGATTGTGTGATTCTTCGTACCGCACAATTCAGGATTGTTAACATATTTTCAGATGTTAACAGAGAGTTATTATCTTAAAAAGGTTATACCATCATAGCCATTTAATATTTTGGCTAGGTTATACCTCTAAGAGTTTCTTAGGCGGATTTAATAAAATTTGAAATGAAGTAGCATGATACAGTAAAATACACATTTAAAAACAGAATAACTTCATTAAAACTACGAAACGATTACAACGTTGTCCGTAAAAGGACTTAGGAAAAACATCACAAACTACCCACGCAGGGGTTACTGAAAAACACTGCCCACGCAGGGGCATACTGAAACTGAAATAAGTCTGCGCAGGGACTTGATACATGAAAACAAAATAAACGTCCTCGCAGGGACTTTATTACATGACAAACAAAACAACCCAACATCACCCTATTTCTTCTTGCCCTTGAGAAAGCTCATAAGGCCCTTGACAAAACCATTGTGTTTCTTCTTGTTTTCATGAGCCACATGCTCAACCCTGTCCAACCTCTCTAGAATCTCTTGAGTTTGTTGCTGCTGATACGAAGGAGGTTGTTGGTATGGCGGGTATTACGAATCCTGCGCTGGGTATCTAGTGGGATACAATGGAGGGTAAGAAGAAGGGTAAAGATGATGGTATTGGGCAGCTGTAAGATACGGGTTATGAGCTCCATAATCAGATGGATAACCAGATGGGTTATACCCGGATGATCCTGGGTATGTTGGAATCGGGTTGTCAAAACCCAACGGTGGTTGTAGTGGTGCGTGTGAAACCGGCGGAAGGTTAGCTTCCGTCACCATGCGTGATGATTCATCCAACTGAGGATCTTCTGGGATAGGAGGATACGAACTTGAGCCACGAGGAGATGCAAACTGTGGTCCCCCACGTACCGATATCCTAGCATTTCTCCTTCGCCTTGGCGGCTCGGGAGGTTGTTGAGGTGGATCCTCAACTGGCAAGGGTGGTGGGGTAACAGCCCTAAGCTGTGGTTCATCCAAGGGAGGTTGGATAGGGGAGTTATGGTATGATGGTGTAAAGAACCAGTCATACTGACCCATCCTCTCTTGGAATGAGTCGGGCCCATTGTACGGTGATCCCAGAAATGGGGAACCGCTAGAGATACTTATCGGGTGGCCTGGTGTTCCTGTTTGCAAATCCGAGTCTGGGTCGTCATCCATCTCCATTTCCTGAGAAAAGTGATCCTCAGGTCCCAAAGGGTTGTAGCCCAAAAAGTCGTTAACATAAGCGTTGGGATTGAATTGTGAAGGTGAGTAAGTGGAATCTGATTGGTGAAAAGGATGAGATTGGTAAGAATGGTATGATTGGTTGGATTGATGAGTTCCCAAAGAAAGAGGAGAATGATGGGGTTCGATCGGAATGGGCATCCTAAAATAAGGAGGGTCTGATGGTGAGGACCCCAGCGAGACAGAATGTCTTGCTGGTTGAAAACTATGACTCAAATCCTTGGAGTCAGAGCCGGAAAGCGAGTCAGATGGTGTACGCCTGTGGGAGGGACCAGAGCTGCCAGAAGGTCCTCCCCGCATTGGTCCTTTTCCTCGTCCCCTTAGTCTTGGCGGCATTTTCCTGTCAAAACAAGTAAATATAATAAAACAATAAAAGGAAGGTTAAGAGTAAAATCCTAGGTCATTTGCCTAGACTCGAGAGTCTAAGGAATGTGCTTATTGTGTCATTGAGATTAAACACAAAAGGCTAGTGTTTAATTCACTCAATGTTGGCTCTGATACCAACCTGTCACACCCCGATATTTCCACATATTACCGGTGGGCCCGGCGGGGAGTATCGTGACGTAGTTGATATCATCATAGTCAATATACACAATAATATAGCACAGCGGAAGGCTTGGTGAATAAACTATTACAAACCATAATGTCTGAGTGTTCGAGTTTATGAATGTACAGACTGGAATGTAATAAGATCCACAGGCGGATCATAAATAAATACAAAGAAACAAAATAACAGACTGCAGGCATCTTATGGACTTGCAAGATCCTCTAAAGACACCCTATAGCTCCAGCCTATTTCGAGAGGTACCTGTCAATCAGTCTTTAAGAAAATACGTCAGTTTACATTGGTAAATACAATTAACTGACTCTTTTGAAAATGTTTAAGAAAATTGATTTAGGTGCACATGGCGTAAATCTTTTATAACTTGGGATAATTATTTAAATATAATCTTGTATGCAGATTTATATGTTTGTCATACAATTGGGGTCGGTTGGAAGCCGGTCGTATTTAACCGACTCACCACTTATAGAACCCACAAAGGAGTTATCCCCAACATGTGGGTTTATATTTAGCATTTGCATCTGTCAGGTGTATGCCTACACCCCGTGCATAGGTCGTGACCATTTTCAAATAAAATGAGCCGAGGATATCCAGGACACGGTCGTTAACCCCCAATGCTTATGTTATCAAACAAGACAGATTAAAACGGGTTATGCAATTTATTAATCACAATCCGATTAAATGATTTCATACCCGACCAAGTGGTATTATTATAATACCATATCCCAAGCCCGTATAGGGAAAATAAGTTAAAGGTATTTACCTGACGCTAGCAGTATAATCTTAAAGCTTTTCAAAGGCACCTTCTACCGGAAGTTATTTAATCTGTATAGAAGGTTTATTAACCTATTAGGATGCTAACGGGTCTTTAATCAAGTCAAGGACTTAGACCTGCTAACTAGAAAGAAACCTTATGGTTCTAAACGCTAGATTAAGCGGAGACCGGAACAGGATGTGGTTTAGACCCGACAAGCTTGGATACTTGTATAATATGGGTAAACTTAACACATTCTGGAATTTGAGGATTTAAGGATAAGGTTTGACCCGTTTCGGTTATTTTATGTAAACTAGTCACATAAGCCGATCCGAACGCGTAAACGCGTAACGGGTAACCAAATAAATTATATACAGGTCTTAATCATTATTATGCTCAAAATATGTTAATACATCAGTAAGATGTTAACATATATGCCCAAAAAGTAATTTAAACCAAAATAAGTCCCATAAGGGCATTTTGGTAAATTTTAATGTTCATAAAAGAGTTTAATTGTACAACTGAGTTTCAAGTCTAATTATATTAGTAAAAATATGTATTTTTATAAGTTATAACAGTAGAATATTTTATATATATGAAAATTATCTTATGTAAACAAACTATGTCCCGTAAGGGCATTTTGGTAATTTTACATAGGCCTTGAAGGTCAAAATATACTTCTGAGTTTAAAAACTTTATCTTACTGTATAGATATATAAATTAGCTTTAAACATCAGTGGATAATAAGTTTCATACGTCAAATATAGTTTTAACCCAAACTAGGTGCTTAAAACGCTTAAAAGTCGGTTTAAAGGGGTATTTGGGTTAAAATAGGAAATTTGAGTTTTTGATCAGTTTATAAAGTTCAAAATACTTTATTTATCATATGAAATCAGTAGCAAAAGATTTGGCACTAAAAAGTTATGTAAAACTCATTTTATGCATGAAAAGGGTAAAACCGACAATTACCGAAATCAAGCTAAAATCCTATGTTATGCTCAGCCTAAAAATAATTAAAAATATTTAAAAATCCCAAAATATTATTTTCCTCGGTAGGTAAGAAGTTTGGTGTCAAAAATCGGGTTTAGATAGGCTTCATGTTAATTAAGCTTTTTAATTACTAAAAAGTTCCTTAATTACGCTATTGAGCATAACTTAAATTCTGGACCTCCAATTGATACCAAACTTTTAGGACATGTCTAAATATCAGTAGCAAGGGTATTAGTCCAATCACATTTTTAAAAATCTCAGTTGTATGTAAAAAAGACGTTTATGGCATTATTAAGCATAATTACGATTAAGTGCATATAATTCAAACCACTAATCACCATGCAATATAACTCCAGGGGGTTATACTACTAAGTAATGTGGTCCTAATGGAAGCTTAAAACATGGAAGAATTAAGCTTGAACTGGTCAGAACTGAAAGTCAAAGCAAAAGTCAAGCTTTTGCGACTTTCGGTTATAAACTGACCTTAGACTATTAATTGTCGGGTTAGGACTGATAAAACATGTTTTAATATTGATTACCAAGTCATTAGAATGTTAGAATATAATTTAGAACCTCTGATTTATTAATTAGAATCATTTTTGTAAATTCTGTCCAGATTGACTTTTTGTCAAACTACTTTGACCCGACAATTGACCAGTCAAACGAGATAATTAGGAGGTGCCCTTTTAAGGGTTAATCACCTACACTAATGCGGTCTTATAACCACTTTCAATTTGATCAGTGGTTAAGCCACATGTAATTAAAATGAAAGTCAAACTAATTTTACGATAAGTTTGACTTTAGAGTAATTAAACTAAATTAAATGACTAAACAAGTAATTAGAAGCTTACTTAAGGTCCTAGCAAACTTTTCTACACTTGATTATCCTCTTCTCACTGATGGAAGCTCCAGAGCAAGTCCCACAAGTGAATGTTGCAAATGTGTGTCAAAACACAAGAACTAGTTTTCTTATATAGTGAACCCAAAAGCTTTAGATCTTGCCAAAATAGTCTATAGGTGTTGTAAGATCATCCCAGGTGTACCTAAGATGCTAAAAACCACCTAGAGAGTCCCTGATTTTCGAATACCACTGAAATAAGGCGGTGTAACCGTTTATACAGGCAGCTGTCCTGAAAAACACCCAGATGCATACCTTACGCACCGTAACATTCTGGGTGTTGAGGTGCGTAAGCCTTCGCCAGAGGACAAAAGTTTGTTTTAATTCAGGCTGTGATCATGCAACACTTACATCTCCGAATCTCATGCATTTTGATCAGAATGGGGCCCATGTTTTCAGCCATTGCATGTCTAGGCATGCACTTACCATTTTGGTACCTTGTGGGAGGTTTAAGTTGACGGAAATACCAAGAATTTCACATTGGGTCCATGTCTAAGGTTGTAACCAATTTATTATTTAGGATGGCCAGATTTATAAACATAATTCAGATGTTGATCAAATATATCTTGGTTAGGGATTTATTAATAGGTCGCTCAGAGGTATAAATTAACATGTTGACATTTTTAAATCCTAACGCACATCTTTATCTGGATCCGTGTCCATAGCACGTTTGCATTACATGACACGTGTCTTTATTTTATTCGACATGAATTTCCGAGGTGTTACAGCAGTGATTGAGTATTTGTAGTTCTTCAATTACTGCCGGTATGTTGGGGTTTTGTATACAAAATGTGGAACACGTTACCATTGGACAACGAGATAGCCAATGTGTAATATGACCCACCAGTCAGGATTGACAATACTGAATGAGTAATTGTGTAGATATAAACATTGTAATCGCTCTCAATACTGTGAAATGATAAAACTTGTTTTAATTAAACTGGGATTCACTCACCAGTATTTCTTGCTGATAAAATATTTTAAACACGTGTTTCAGGTAACTTAGTATGAAGCCAATAAAAGCCAGCTGGAGAGCACTGAAGGCTTAAGAAAAGTGGCTATAAAAGTTATCCAATTAAAAAGGAGAATTGTTTTCAATAATTAGGGTTTATCCCTATAAACATATTACAAATGAAAATCGGGTTTTCTCCCACTTGTTTCTTATAAATGTATTATCAGGAAAACTTGGGTTTTATCCCATTTATCTATTTTAAACATTTTGGTGTTTAACTCTGATAAAAATATTTCATAACTACGGTCCTGATGAAAATTTCCGCTGTCAAATTAATAAACACCGATACCATCTGACTGGTTCGCGGCTCCCGCTCCCGGGGTAGGGGTCGGGGGTTGTGACAACTTTTCTAGATAATTAGATAACCGTAAGGTAATCTAATAAACCGGTAGTCTTAACAGCCTTTTCGAGTTCCATAGGTGTCTTCCCGAGAAGGGTCGGGGGTCCTATTCGGTTTTTCTTGGGGTATAGCATCTAAAGATCCCGGTTCCATAACACATTAGCATCGGATAGAAACCATAAGATATCAATTAGGATTCCAACCTAGGTAGTTATTCGTCACCTCTAATCTAAATCTCGTCTAAGTCGCGTCTTAGTTGTTTAATTTAATTAGTTTATTTTAATCGCAAATTTAGGATATTTTGAAAAAAAACCCTCAAATATAAAAGCAGTTAGAGTCCGTGTCAGTCTAAGTCTAGATAGAAGTTAGTAAACGTAACTAGAGAGTTTCGTGGGTTCGATACTCGAACTTACTTAGGCTATACTGCATTGATCGGTACACTTGCCGGTTGTGTGGTCTAGGTTTTAGAGAGTCTTAGTTTATAAATTTAAAACTTAGCGTGTCTAGTTTAGGTTAAATTAGTTAGTTTTAATTGACCACTTTTAGAACATCAATTTACGTAAAACAAAACTGTGAACTCGCCAACTTTATGTTGCCACACTTTTCTGCATGCTTGCAAGTCGTTTGATACATCTATGGATTGGAGCTTGCAGTCTGAGGAGCTAGAGGTGTCATGGGTCGTGGTGCTTATTGAACCGTTTAATGTTATGCTATGCTTTATAAGTAGTTTGGTTTCAAATGCGTAGAACAATTTCAATTGCTTCCGCTGAACTTATACTTGTTTAAATCAGACATTTTGAAATACACTTTTCATATTGAATAAGATTATGCGTTTATTATTTTACTGTTAGTTCAATGTGATTAGTGGCAAGATCCCGGTACGTCACATGCCTCGCGGTGAAATCCGCGTGTGGTATTTTGGGGGTGTGACATAAATGATTGTTCTCACTTTCTCGCTGATGCGTCAGATAAAAAAAATAATGTCGCTAGAGTGAGTGCACTTGACTAATATAGAAATTCAAGGCTCTAGGCTCCGCTCCTTCGATTAATGGTTTGCATCGGATCCTATGTTCTCTGTTATACTCCTTAAACAAGGTTCTTTTCACCTTTCCTCACGGTATTCGTATAGTAACGGTCATTGAGTCATACTTTGGCTTAGATGTTGCTTTTCCTTTCTCGTGTAAAGGCGATCAAGATTCGAACACACATTACTCGGAAGGATCAAACCATGGGAACAGATATGCATTGCTATCACCTTCTTTGACTAGATCTTTTAACCTTTTCACAATCGGTTCATAGCGTCCTTGACTAAATTGATTGGCGTGTTTTTATCTCTAATAAATGTATTCTTGTTATATCTATATGATAGTGTGATTGTATTCTCATTATAATGTGATTTTAAACGCATGTAGATTTGTTGCTTCATTATTATTTTTCAATGCTTTAAAATAGAGTGTGATTAAATAGAGACATTGTAAAAAACATAATCACGCATGCTAGAACTACCATAGAATGTAGCGTGATTACATCTAAGTTTTTTTTTTCCTTTTTGTCCCATGTTAGAAATATAATTAGGGGAATACTCTTTCGTGTGTTAAACTAAAATGTTTTGTTTTTCTGCAATTTACTGCGTTCTTTCCAGGTGTAATTAAAGCAAGGTCAACGACGACATAGCACTTCATACACTTTGCACGGATTTTATTTCCTAACGGAACCGCGCTATGTATATTATAATAAATATTATGGGCATGGTAATCTATAGATGACATAGGAACAAAGTCACTTTAGTCTTGAAGGCTTCACTCCCCTTTTTCTAGGCTAAAGTGGAACGTTAAGTTTGATGTCAATTTTCTTTTTGTTTGTGTTGTACATCTTGGTATACAAACCGGTAGGCAACTTTTACTTCACATGAATTAACACTTTCCTTACGAAACCCTACCCATACTCTTCATCATGATGTTGTTCTTTCATGTGAGCCTATACGTTTTTTTTTTTCTTCTTAAATTGTAAAACTTATTGATTTACCTTACATCTATTACGTATCCTTTTGTAATGATTTTTTTTTCTATTTAAAGTGTTGGTTGAGGATCAAATATGAAGTTTATTTTGGCTAGAAAATATAGGAATCAATAGGATTAGGACATGTGGCAAAATTTAAAATAAAGAGGAAGGGTATTTTAGTCAATCTTATCATTTTCTTCTTCCTTCTTCTTCCCAGTAACATCAAAACCCACCATCTTCAACCATTTCTTCACTTTCTATCTCAATAATCACTACATTATAGTGCGATTTTCGTCACCAATCAATGATTCAAACACCCGATCAACGTGTTCTTCAGCTTTTTTGAAGAAAACCCAGTTTAATTTCATACAAAATCTCGTTTTTTTCCGGTGATTTTGAAGATAATCACTCGATCCGTTCGATTCGATCTCTGATAAGTGTTTCAATCATTCAAATTTCGTCAATCGTTGATGAAACCGACTTCGATCCATGTAATAAATTCTTTAATTTCATTTTTATTATCTGGGTTTTTGATTTAGTCATTGCGTTTTACAATCTTGGCGGGGGTCCGGGGGCAGCGCCCCTGTTAGCATGGTCCCAGGAAAACTGCTTTAATAAAAATGCATCAGAAAAGTTAATTTTCTGTAAATTGCCTCTGGAAAACTGCATTCGTAAACTGCATTGGTTAAGACAATTCACAGCACAGACAAAACTATTGTCCTGGTTCAATGCGTTTTAGAGATAACACTTTCTTTGGTGTTTTTAGGCCATTGCGTTTTAGAACTAAGACATTTTTATGTGTTTTTCTGGCCATTGCGTTTTAGTAAAACACATTTTTTGAAGTGTTTTAGTCATTGCGTTTTAGATAAAACACATTTTTAGGTGTTTTCAGTCCATTGCGTTTTAGAGATAACACTTTTTTTAGGCCATTGCGTTTTAGAAAGGAGACATTTTTAAGTGTTTTCTGGCCATTGCATTTTATAAATAAGACATTTCTTTGTGTTTTCTGTGCATTGCGTTTTAGGTAAAACACATTTTTATGTGTTTTCAGTCCATTGCGTTTTATAAAACAGACATTTTAAATGTTTTCTGGCCATTGCGTTTTAGAAATAAGACATTTGTTTGTGTTTTTTGTGCATTGCGTTTTAGGTAAAACACATTTTTATGTGTTTTCAGTCCATTGCGTTTTAGAAAGTACACTTTCTTTTGTGTTTTTAGGCTATTACGTTTTAGAAATAAGACATTTCTTTGTTTTTTTTTTGTGCATTGCGTTTTAGAAAAATGTCATTTTTTAGGTTTTTTTTTTCATTGCGTTTTACGCAACCGGGTTTTTTTCCATTGCGTTTTACGCAACTGGGTTTTAAATTTTTTTTTTCGAAAATATAGCAATAGTACACTCGTTTTAAAGATAAAAAAACGCTCATTTTTTTGGTGCAATTTTTATAAAAAAAATAATGTCGTATGAAAGAGTTATTAACGTTTAAAAACGGGGGGGGGGGGGGGGGGGGAATTGGAGGAGAGAAAAAATATTGCCTTTGATTGACTAGAATGCAACTAAACAAACTCACGCGCCTCTTTTCTTCCTTTCAATTTCTCTCATTTAATCTTAGCCATTGATTAACTAAATGGATGGTCAATATTATTTTCTAGCCTTTTTAGCCAAATAAACTTTCTATTACTCCCCCGTCCCATTAAAAGTGTCATATTTTGAATTTTCAAAGTCATTATTTATAAACTTTGACCTTAAATAATTTTGTTTGTGTTAGATAATACTTGATGAAAGTTATATGATTTGAGTGTGTTTTACAAGTGTTTTATCGGGTTAATTTTCATCAAGTTTTATATATAACACAAAAAATATATAATTAAGGGTGGAGATACAATAGGAAGTTTATTTGGCTAGGAGGACTAGGAAGTGATCTTGACCATTCATTTAGTTAATCAAGTGCTAAGATTAAATCAGGGAAATTGAAAGGAAGAAAAGAGGCGCGTGAGTTTATTTATGGTCATTCTAGTCAATCCAAGCCAATAGTTTCTCTCTCCTCCAATTCCCCCCCCCCCCTCATTTTTTAAACGTTAATAACTCTTTCATACGACATTATTTTTTTTATAAAAATTGCACCAAAAAACGAGCGTTTTTTTTATCTTTAAAACGAGTATACTATTGCTATATTTAAAAAAATTAAACCCAGTTGCGTAAAACGCAATAGAAAACCCCAGTTACGTAAAACGCAATGAAAAAAAAACCTAAAAATGACATTTTTCTAAAACGCAATGCACAAAAAATACAAATAAATGACTTGTTTGTAAAACGCAATGGCCAGAAAACACAAAGAAATGTCTTATTTCTAAAATGCAATAGCCTAAAAACTCAAAAGAAAATGTACTTTCTAAAACGCAGTGGACTAAAAACACATAAAAATGTGTTTTGCCTAAAACGCAATGCACCAAAAACACAAACAAATGTCTTATTTGTAAAACGCAATGGCCAGAAAACACTTAAAATGACTCATTCTAAAACGCAATTGCCTAAAAAACAAAAGAAAGTGTTCCCTGTAAAACGCAATGGACTGAAAACACCTAAAAAGTGTTTTACCTAAAACGCAATGCACCAAAAACACTTCAAGAATGTGTTTTTCTAAAACGCAATGGCCAGAAAACACATAAAAATGTTTTAGTTCTAAAACGCAATTGCCTAAAAATACCAAAGAAAGTGTTCTTTCTAAAACACATTGAACCATGACAATAGTTTTGTCTGTGTTGTGAATTGTCTGTGCTGTGAACTGTCTGGACCAATGCAGTTTCCAGAAAATTAATTTTTCTGATGCATTTTTATTACAGCAATTCAACCCCAGTCAGGGGCTCTGCCCCTTGGACCCCGCCAGGGGCAGCCGCCCCTGGGACCCCGCTACCAGGGGCAGCCCCGGACCCCCGCCAAGATCGTAAAACGCAATGACTAAATTAAAAACCCATATCGTAAAAATGAAATTAAAGAATTTCTTACATGGATCGAAGTGATTTCTTCAACAATTGACGATTTTTGAATGATTGAAACACTTATCAGCGCTCGAATCGAACGGATCGAGTGATTATCTTCAAAATCACCGGAAAAAACGAGATTTTGTATGAAATTAAACTGGGTTTTCTTCAAAAAAGCTGAAGAAGACGTTGATCGGGTGTTTGAATCAATGATTGGTGATGAAAATCGCACTATAATGTAGTGATTATTGAGATAGAAAGTGAAAAAATGGTTGAAGATGGTGGGTTTTGAAAATGGTGGGTTTTAAAGTTACTGAAAGGAAGAAGAAAGGGTTGGATTGACTAAAATACCCATTTTCTTTATTTTAAATGTTGCCATATGTCATAATCCTATTGCTTCCTACACTTCCTAGCCAAAATAAACTTCCTGTTTGATCTTTTCCCATATAATTAAAGTCAAAGTTTATAAATAAAGACTTTGAAAATTCAAAATATGACACTTTTAATGGGACGGAGATAGTATATCCTAACCCTTAAAGTGTTTTGCTCGCAAATCTCACTATTTTCCTTCGGTGTATGTTTATACTTAACATGCATCATTTCTTTATTTTCAGAATAAAATTATAATTAAAAGCTTAGCAACACTTGTATATTTCTTCGGAAATAAAATGAAAAGGTCATAGTGACAAAAAAACAGATGGGTCGGGTTAGGAATCAAGTTAGGCTTGATTCGGGTCAAAACTAGTTTGGTAAAGGATTGGTTTTAAAAGTTGGACAAATGGATTGGGTTGTCCACCATAATTTTTATATGAGTTAATTACTATTTCAGTCCCTGAGGTTTGTCAAAAATAACGGTTTCAGTCCATTAGTTTAAAAATTGTTATTTCAGTCCATTAGTTTCATTTTCATAACCATTTCAGTCCACCAACTTAACTCCCATCCATTTATTCAGTTAACTTTGGGTGAAATGACCAAATTGCCCCTGCTAACTTAACAAATTGTAATAAAAAAATTCTAAAAAATCTAAAAAATTCCAAAAAATTCCAAAAAAATCAAAAAAATTCCAAAAAAATCTAAAAATCAAAAAAATTTTAAAAAATCATAAAAATTCTAAAAAATCCAAAAAAAATCTAAAAAATCTAAAAATCAAAAAAATTCCAAAAAATCAAAAAAATTCCAAAAAATCTAAAAATCAAAAAAATTTTAAAAAATCATAAAAATTCTAAAAAATCCAAAAAAATTCTAAAAAATCTAAAAATCAAAAAAAAAATCCAAAAAATTCCAAAAAATTCAAAAAAATCTAAAAATTAAAAAAAATTAAAAATCATAAAAAATCCAAAAAAATTCTAAAAAATCCAAAATGTTTCATTAAATGTTTCGAACCCGAACCGTTTCGAGCTGAACCGTTTCGACGCGAACCGTTTCGACCCGTACCGTTTCGAGCCGAACCGTTTCGACGCGAACCGTTTCGACCCGTACCGTTTCGACCCGTACCGTTTCGACGCGAACCGTTTCGAAGCGAACCGTTTCGACCCGTACCGTTTCGAGCCGAACCGTTTCGACGCGAACCGTTTTCGACCCGTACCGTTTCGAGCCGAACCGTTTCGACGCGAACCGTTTCGACCCGTACCGTTTCGAGCCGAACCGTTTCGACGCGAACCGTTTCGACCCGTACCGTTTCGACGCGAACCGTTTCGACCCGTACCGTTTCGACCCGTACCGTTTCGACGCGAACCGTTTCGACCCGTACCGTTTCGAGCCGAACCGTTTCGACGCGAACCGTTTCGACCCGTACCGTTTCGACGCGAACCGTTTCGACCCGTACCGTTTCGACGCGAACCCGTACCGTTCAGCTCGAAACGGTACGGGTCGAAACGGTTCGCGTCGAAACGGTTCGGCTCGAAACGGTACGGGTCGAAACGGTTCGCGTTGAAACGGTTCGGCTCGAAACGGTACGGGTCGAAACGGTTCGCGTCGAAACGGTTCAGCTCGAAACGGTTCGGGTTCGAAACATTTAATGAAACATTTTGGATTTTTTAGAATTTTTTTTGGATTTTTTAGAATTTTTTTGATTTTTTAAATTTTTTTTTATTTTTAGATTTTTTTTGAATTTTTTGGAATTTTTTTTGATTTTTTGGAATTCTTTTGATTTTTAGATTTTTTAGAATTTTTATGATTTTTTAAAAAATTTTTGATTTTTAGATTTTTTTGAATTTTTGGAATTTTTTGATTTTTAGATTTTTTAGATTTTTTTTTGGATTTTTTAGAATTTTTATGATTTTTTAAATTTTTTTTGATTTTTAGATTTTTTTGATTTTTTTGGAATTTTTTTGATTTTTTGGAATTTTTTAGATTTTTTAGAATTTTTTTATTACAATTTGTTAAGTTAGCAGGGGCAATTTGGTCATTTCACCCAAAGTTAACTGAATAAATGGATGGGAGTTAAGTTGGTGGACTGAAATGGTTATGAAAATGAAACTAATGGACTGAAATAGCAATTTTTAAACTAATGGACTGAAACCGTTATTTTTGACAAATCTCAGGGACTGAAATAGTAATTAACTCTTTTTATATTGGTTACATGCAATTAATTAAATGACTTTTTTCCTAAATGTAATCCTATACGTTTTTAATTGTTTCATTAATCTTGTTTTGATTTTATTTTCGACACCCATGGGCGTAGCTTAAGTAGGGCGGGAGGGGGTGGCCGACCCTCCAAATTTTCGCTCAGTAGTGGAGAGTATGTAGTTTTCGTATAGAAATTTTTTGGTATATACGTTTTCGACTCCCCGGTTTTATAAAAAATTTTAGGTCCAGTGACCCTGGTAGGAAATCTTAAGCTTCGCCACTGTCGACACCTAACGTTTTTTACACTAATACAATCTGAAGAAAAATTCTCTCCCTCCCTCCTAATGAATTCATTGTCACCAACACAGCATGTTAGGAATTTCATGGGTTGTCCATATTTTAGGTAGCTATAGTGGTCGAAAGGAAGTGGTGACAAAATTTGTGATGAGGCAGCCATTGGTAGTTCTTGCAACAGTGGTGACAACAACGACAGACAACGTGGTAATGTGGATCATCACACAGTGGTGAGAGCTACGGCAACATAGTGACGTAGTTGGTCCATGGAGGTTATGATTTACATCATCAAGTCAAAGAACGAATTAATAAACACAATTTGCAGTCCCAATCAACATCGCCACCCGCCTTGTGTGACAATTTCAGCAAGGTCGTTCTGGAAAGCTACTTCCAGCCCCGTGTACTCAAAAGGATTAGTGATAATGCATATAAGATTGATCTCCTAGGCTATTACAATGTTACAGTTACTTTTGGCACCGAATGTATGTGGGGGGTGACGATGTTGACTTGGACTTGAGTACGACTCCTTTTCAAGTGGGGGAGACCCAGACCTTGAACCCAACCCCTTTATCTCCCCCCCCCCCCCCCCCCCCCCCCCCCCCAAAAAAAAAAAAAGCCCAGTCAGCTTTAGTTAAATTCAAAATTTATTTCCTTTATTTAATTTCTAAGTTTGTGGACTTTTGTTTTCATTCTTTATCTCCTAGGTGTTGGTTTTCGTTAAAACTCATTGTAATCGGGTTTTCTTATTCAGTTATCTATTATTCAATTGAATTACATTGGAGCTTCTCCGAATTACCATCGTCACCGATTTCATATGTGTAATATGAACATTTGTGTAACTCTTCATTACAAATGGACCGGTCCAATTAATTAATGCGGCCGACCGAGTTATAACCCATAAGAGTTACACCGTGGGCAATGAACTAAAATCCACTTAATTGGTTCAATTGATAATTACGAACGATATGCGAAACGGATCATAGTAATAATTATAATCGTGAACGGGTTTATATTATTGCGGGTATTAAATAAGAGATGTGCTGTAACAACCCGATATTTCGGATCGTTACCCATCGATTGTCTTTCTCGTAAACGCTTGTGCTATGGGATCCGATTAATGCAAAAAGGTTAAACTAGATTTTCAAACACATTTTAAACGCTTATTCAAAGCGCAGTTATCGCATCTCAACACTATATTATAACGCTTACTATTTAAACGCATTTTATCGCAATTTACATCGCATGTTTAGACTAAACGCTATCACAATGCTACCGCAACGCAAACTCAACACAACACAACGCAAACTCGAAACGTGGATTTACTTATGTTATATGTGTTATTTGTGTTATTATTTATGTAAATGTTATGTGGTTATCAACGCAACGCTTACACGCTCAATGATTACTCGCAACTCGATTAAACGCAACGCTTAACAAACGAAACGAAGTTGGAAAACTAACTCGCGCACACACAGCTGGTCGAATGGCCTACTGATCGAATGGGCATCCGACCGGATGACCATCCGCTCGGATGACCATCCGTCCGGATGGCCATTCGCCCCGAACAATGCGCTCTCCACCGACTTAACTCTCACTCTCCCCCTATAAATACTACCCGCACACCCTCCTTTCTCTGATTTAACACTCTCATCCGCTCACACTCACTCATTCACTCTCAGACGCGATTCAAGGCTTTTTGGTAAGCTTTTCTCCTTAAATCTTGTACAATCTTCATCACCAATCACTTGTACATCAACTTCTTCATCAAAATCACACAAACACTTTAACTTTTTCACTAAAATCATTGATTTGAACCACTTGAAGGTGTTTTTCACTCGTTTTGCATATGCAAACTGTTGTGGTGCATCATCTCATCAAGATTGGTTCAGATCTAAGAGATTTCCACAACTTTTCAACTTAGTTTTGAAAGATTTCAACACTTTTTCATCTATTTTCAACTTTTCTTCACTTTTCTACTCAAAACTGATGGAATATGCACTCAATCAGACTCTTAACTCGTTCCTTAGCTGAGAGCCGGCTTGAAAACGGATTTCCACCGGAGAGATGACCGATTAACGGGTCGAACATGAAATTCCATCAAGTACAGCTCCTCTGTCCGAAGGGGTGGTACCCATCCGACCGAATGAACTAAATTTGGTATGTTTCCGTTGTTTGACGCGTCATCACACCGTCTCCGTTAAACTCAAAACTTGCTACTTAGAAATTTTACCAAAAATACCAACCACAGATCATCTCGATCGAATGGCCATCCGACCGGATGACCATCCACTCGGATGACCTGGTATCTATATCTCACATTGTTTAAACTACGAAAACTTCAAATTTTAACCATTTTACAAACACCCACACACTCACTCGAATGGCCATCCGTTCGAATGGCCATCCGCTCGAATGGCCATCCGCTCGGATGACCATCCATTCGGATGACCATCTGTTTGGATGGGTTATGCCCATTCATTCGGATCACCAGTCGAACACTTAACCATCCGACACTCTGTTACACACTGCTAAACGACTTATGCTACTGTTCACAGGCTGACTCAACGCACTCCCTTCAATCCAATTCCGCTTGTGTTTACTTGATAAACACGCACAGTGAGTATACTCGAACCCATTTTCATTTAACGCACTTTTGGGTGTTACATACGTTCTATATCAAAACACAACACACAACGCACACACTTTATAACGCTAACCGCTCTCGCATGCTATACGTGATCTATGAATGCTTGTACTATGCTTATACAGTGTTATACTATACCGCCTCTAGCAACGATAGTACTATAGTTTGGACTCAGCACCTGTCGTGGACAGGGGTTGCTAGGGATCACATCTCTTTACTTCACGTGTTCGCTGAACATGTGTCGCGCATACTCTACAACGCAGTCTCATGGTTAAGTTGTAATCATTGTTCGATAGTGACATGCTTCGCCCATTACGTGTTACATGATGGTTATGCGTAAACGCTTTTCATATTATATGTTATGCAAACTTGTCTACTCACCTTTACATTTTATGTATTGACTTTATTTTAACGTATGTGACAGGTTGATAGGATGCTATGCTACGCTGAATCAAGTTAGGAAGTCTAGAAACCCACAATAAAATCTGAGTTGTCGGAGTAGACTTGTTTTTGAGACTTATTATCTGTAATGACTGTTTTTGCTTTATCTGTTAGTAGTATGGGATATTAACATTAAAGATATTGCCATTTAATAGTTGTGGATTCTCTTGAACAATCTATTTCGCTCAGTGCCACGCCCCGATGATTCCGCCATCGGTTGGGGTGTGGCACGTGTACATGGACCGGTTGAGGCGGGTACATGGACCGGTTGGGACAGGTACAAGAACCATTGTAATGATGCACACGCAACTCACTTCGCCACTTGTCGCGCATGCATAGTATCTTCGCCAGTTGTCCAACTTGTGCGTGCATGTCCACCACTTGCCAAACATACATAGACCTCCATATTCTATATATACGAGAGATGGAGTTGGAGTTAGATGTTAGCCAAAATTGCACAAGAATTTTCAAAACACTCACAACCACCGTCACCAATACCGCCAGCCGTCACCACCGCCTACGCTCAGTTCGTTTCACTAGTGTGTGTTTGTTGAACCTCAGTGTCTCAACCGGTTAGTTATTAACCGAGGTATATCTTTCTCATCAGTAGTTCGATAATCTTACCAGTGTTCTCGTATTTGTATGTAACCAGATCCCGTCGGGTTTCGTTTATTGTTGATCATTCCTTTATTTTCTGTTGCGTTTTATTGATTAACTCGCTTAATTAATTGACTATTATTTATTAAACCGGGTTTTGATAAATAAAATTTTAACTGATCACCATGGAAACCTAACAACAATTAGATATGTAACTAAAAAATTGTTCATATCATGAATATGAAGGGTAAATTGCACAAAACGTCCTTTATGTTTCTTTAAACTTGCAGGTTCCAGCCTTAATGTTTAAAACTTGCTAAAAACAGTCTTTACGTTTATTTTTGTTGCGGGTTCAATCCTTTACCACTAACCAAGTTAATTATCTCAAATAAATTACCTCACATGCCTAACATGTGAGGGTATATTTGTCATTTTAATTTTACTTTATATAAACCCTAAAAAAATCTACATGACCATTTTAATTCTCTTCATCACCTTCAATTAAAAACCCTACCCCTATTCTTCTTCATCTTCAATGGAACCTGCAAGTTTGATGAGCTCCATTTGTTGAAGGATCATCTAAAATAAATAAAGACGATAATTAGGATTATGAAAAAAAATAATCAAATATAAAAAAATAAAAAGTAAAGCAAAATCACCTTAACAGCTAAAAGAACTACAGCACAATTTGCATGTTGCAGTCTTGGAGTAACTCGTTCTACAATATTTTCAGCTTCGCGTGTATCAGCTGCCTCCACTTAGAAAGAGCGTCTAATGTGAAAACTTGACCCCAGCTGAATTAAGTTAAAACATGACTTAACAGGTCAAAACAAGTTCGGTTTAAATACACTGTAATTAAGAATGAAACTCACTCGGTGCATTCATTTAGAGCTGTAAGCAGCTTTGACAACGTAGCAATAGTGATCTCAAAGACAATGTGGCGCTATTATCTTGAATTTCAGCAAGTGCTGTAACAACATTTGCGACTACCATAGGATTATTATCAGGTATCAAATCCTTAAGAGCATCCAGAAAACCTCTATCTTCAACTAACCCGGCATTAATGTTGTATAGTTTAGCAACACATATAGCTGTTGTTTTTCAAACATAAGGATCATCGTCATGTTAATAAATAAATAACATAACATCATACCCCTTTCATCGATGACTAAAGATTCCAAGGCAAAGAAAATCAGAGCAAACCTGTGCACAATTGCTTAATTTCAAATTCTATTAATTATGTATTTCCTGTTCTCAAATCACAAAAACAATTCTTCGATAAACACAACTTAATCGATTAAGTCATTTGCGTGGACAATTGAAGATGAAGAAGAATGGTGGGATAGGATTTTGAATTGATGGTTATGAAGAGAAGTTAAAATGGTACTGTAATTTTTTGGGGTTTTATAAAAAATAGAATTAAAATGATAAATATACCCTTACATGTTAGGCATGTGAGGGAATTTAATTGAGATAATCAACTTGGTTAGTGGTAAAGGATTGAACCCGCAACAAATCTAACGTAAAAGTTGTTTTCAGTAGTGTTTAAATATTAAAGCTGAAATCTGCAAGTTTGAAGAAACATAAAAAATGTTTTGTACAATTTCCTCTATGGAGTATTACATTTTTGAACTGTAGTTGAAAATGTCTGATATATTCTTATTTTAATACTGATTAGAAATAGAAACGAGTCCATTATTTGGTGTTGTAGGTTTCATTAAAATATATTTACATAACTCACGTGAACAAAAAATTATTTACCGTCAACTTAACACAATAAAGTAATTTCCTATCTATTATTAATTTACTTTGTAAAAGGAGTTTGTATGAGCTTTTTACTATTCATTCATTCATTTTATGTACAAATCTTAAACTTTTAACTTTCATTTTTACGTATCATATCCCTAAGAGCATTCACATCCAATATCTTATTTTTTACCCTATATTATACTAAAAATCATTGTTTTTCTCTTTCATTTTTAATTAAATAATACTTTTTAATACCTTTATCATTACATTTTCTAACTCTTTCACTCACAATCACTTTCAAAATATATTAAAAAATTATAAGGGGTGAATAATGTCTACTTAAATATACAGATGAGCAATAACATTTTCTCTCTTCTCTACTCACAAACCACTTACAACAACTTTTTATAACATAAAAACATCCCTCACATAATTTGAGGGGTTGAATCTGAATGCTCTAAGAAAATACAATATAAACCTCCGTTTTTAAGCTTATTATTTAAACTTTAAACCTTTTGCTTTTTTAGTATTTAAACTTTAAACCTTTTACAACCATTTTTTGTTGCTCTTCTACCTGCTATCCTTATGTAAATTTGCCATGGTGATTGAATGAAATTTGAAAATAAGAATTTGATTAAAAAAAAAAAAACCTTCAAACCTTTTACTTTTACTTTTCTATTTTTTTTTCGTTGATTTTTATTGTTTCGACTTAGCTGCTCTTTTTTACGATAAGTGATTTTTATGTTTCGATCTAAATTTTACGAGTTAACACACGAAGAGCGGGTGTGTTTCAATGTTGTTACGTTTATTTATCGCGGTTTCATGATCTCGTCGTAACGTGTGGATTCTAAGTCAACGTAGTTATTCTTTTATACGTTTTACGTTTTGATTTAATTTTTGCGAGTTAACAACCCGCAATGTGTGTGCATGGTTCAATGTTGTTACGTCAACTTTTTATTCGGTATAATGATCCCGCTATAAAGCGCGGGTCCTAAATACTAGTTGTTTAAAATGATGAACAAAATTGGGAGTTAGATATTTTAGTGAATAAAAATGACAATGAATTGATATAAGGTGTATGTAAGAAGATTGAATTCGGAGAGGTAGTTTGAATCCCATCGAATACTAATCCGTGGTTTTTGATTTTTTTTAACGGCCAACAGAATTAATTCCGAGCACTCTCGAGGCAACCAGTAGACTAAACGGAGTACTCCGAAAGTAACCCGGGTCCACCACCAATTCCTGGGAAACCCCGGTAACCCGCCCGCCCGTAGGCACGATGATAAAATTACCGGTAAAACCCGTTTGGCTCAAGGATCCAACTCAGGTTTCCAAGTGGGAGTTGAATTTATATCTCTAAAAAAATTGTAAATCTTCCACCACTTGATCTAGAGATAATTGGGCGTGAGTTTTTATATTAATTTAAAGATACCGTGGTTTTTGACATTAATTTAAAGATACTGATTTTTTATATTAATTTAAAGATACGAACATAGTTTTATAGAGTTTTGCATGCAGGGGAGATCATTTGACAAAAAAAATTAAGAAAAAAAATAAAAGGTACTAAAACATTAAATAGTTTTTCTCTAATCTCATTTATTATTATTATATTTAATTAGTTAATTAGTAATAAAGACTATCATCGTTTACACTCCATTTTTTGTCAACAAACATCAAAATTTATTCTAAATATTTCGAAATTGATCTTATATTTTATGTTACACACCTCGTAATTTATCATAAATTATAAATTAATTTTTTTCTTTAAAAAATATTTTTTTAAAATAAGTTATAAATTTAACGTAATTAACTATCAAAGAAGAAAACTATAAATTAATGATCTATGTAAGTTCACCAGTATACCGTTACAATAATATTAAATACAATTATTAAATGAAGCAAAATAAACCATTTTTATTGGTTGAATTTTTTTTTCTTACAATTTTTTTTTCTTATTTCATCCCTCAACTTGTGTGGGTGGTACGCGTACATGCATGTATATAGGCCGGATGAAATATAAAGTTAACTTTCTCCTAAGTAGAGTGAGAGGCAATATGGTCATTCTCAAAAGGTCTAATTACATTGTGCGTTTGTTTTCAACTAAGCATGTAAACGACCGAACGTTCATGAACTGTTCGTGAACTTGTTCGGCGTGAAGTTCGTTTATTTAATAAACGAACGAACACGAATTTTTTTTTTGTTCATTTAATTAAATGAACAAACATGAACACACCTTGTGTTCGTTCATTTATGTTCGTGAACATTCGTTTATGTTCGTGAACGTTCGTTTATTTATGTTCGTTTATGTTCGTTTAAATTTTAGTAAATACATAAATAGTTATATTTATATAAATATTGGATTTTCTAACTACTTATATAAATATAACTAATTAATAATTGAGTTTTCTAATTATAAAAATGAAATTTTAAATTTTTTCTTAGATCGTAACTGGTCACTTACTTAATATTTATATAAAAAAATACTTAATTTTAGTATTTATGAACCCTAATTTAGATGTGTTTTTGGATGAACTGTAATATATTAGACATGTTTGTTTGTGTTCACTAATGTTAAATGGTGTTTGTTTATATTTGTTCAGTTACGTTCATTTGTGTTTGTTCAATCATGTTAATTTATTTTTGTTTATGTTTATTCAATTATGTTCAGTTATTTATTTTTTTTGTTTATGTTCGTTTGTAATCGTGAACTATTCGTTTAGGCTTTAAACGAACGAACATAAACGAACACGAACATACCCGATTTCTTAATGAACAAACACGAACAAAAAAAATGTGTTCGATTATATGTTCGTGTTCGGTTAAAGTTAAATGAACGAACATGAACATGCCTATATTCGTGTTCGTTTTGTTCGTTTACAGGCCTGTTTTCAACGAATCTGTGTGAAACTAGTTGGACACAAATGCTCCTCTACCTCTTCTACAAGTACAATGTTAAATGATAAGGATTGAATATTTAAGAAATAAGCAATCACGTTTTAGCCTTTAATAACAGAACAAAATGATGGAAAGGTCATGACTCAAGAAGTGGAAGGTACAACATAAACGAATATTTGAGCTATGTACCGGAATGTAATCTATGCTGGGAATTATGTTTATCACGGATAATTTGAAAGGTGTGTGTTCACTTTCCGGTCAAATTATTTCAGTGGTTCCCCCGAATAATTCAATCAGATATAATTCAGATGGAGAAATCAAACAAATAGTATGTGTGTATGTGAAAGCGAATTGAACGAGATGATATTGTGACCAAAACACTGATTACGAAATTAAGGGTTAGGGACGGGTAACTGCCATTAGACAGTTATCTTATTATTTGAATAAAAAAAAGCCTTTAAAAGGGCCTCATTTTCCATTTTGACCCCAGCTAGAGGCCCTTTGGACCCCGCCAGGGACTGCCGCCCCTTAGGCTCTGCCCCCGGACTTGGAAACTCCTTTGATTACGGCTCCGTCCATACCCGGACCCCCGCTAAGGGGGCTTTGCCCCCTTGGAACCCCCTTTGATTACGGACTCTGTCCGTACACTTTGAATTGTAATAACTCAAACAAGTATACACTCCCGTACCTTCTAACTTGCTTGATGTGTATTACAATTCACTTTGTTCACTAAGTTAATCCCAATTATACAAAAAATCTAACAATCTATAGGTAACAAAAATATGTTTCTTTAAATGTTCTTTTACTTCATCAATAGACTAAAAATGGGTTTTCACTTTAAATTATTTAGGGGTATCATTTTTAATGACGAAGTTTACATATCATAAATTACATCAAATAAATCCTAATTACTCCTTGCTTTGACGGAATAAAAAACCTTTCACTAAAAGACAAGAATTTCTACCAAATAAGTTAACCCCACATTGACATTAGGGTATCATTTGAATTTACACGTTAGTACTTAGGCCAGTGGGGGTGGTCATTGACCGACCATATATCACGAGTGATAAACCTTAGAACACCGCCGCCACCTATAAGTTCCACGCGTGAAACTTATAATGCGTGGAAATCTTCACGCATTGTAGGTTATTGATTGTATGTGTATGACTTGTACCTTGTGTATTAATACTTGTATGTTGGAATTCCATCACTAGTGATGACCACCGCCACAAAAAAATGCTTGTGAGTGATAGAATAGTGGTTGCTGACATGGCGGAACATGATTGGATGTTTGTGAGTGATGGAATTCCATCACTTGTAACCACCCCCACTCCCCTTAGTATGTTCCAAACTCTTATTATTATTTTTAAATTGATACAACATTGACAGAAAATCGAATGTGACACATGAAATTGATATAATACACACTTAATAATTCATCTATAAACATCATCATCATTATACTTGGTAAATCCCACCAATAGCAAAGCTAAGGTTGAGTCTAAGAATGGTAAGATGTAGACAGTCTTACATCTATCCCGTAGGAATAGAGAGACTGCTTCCAGTGAGACATCGACTCGATTGTAGTTTTGCATCAAGCCTTGCACATAAGACACATAACACTCAACAATTTAGACAAATGCCGATTAGTGCATGTACTCTCTTGTCTTTCGGCCATCAACGCCACCACATGATGCATGATTAATTATCCCCCTCTTTTAACGTTATTTTCACGAAATTAGTAAAATAACGTTAAAATTAATGCATTTTCACTTTTGCCCCTGAGCACCCCCCCTCCCCCCCTCCCACACATATATATATATATATATATATATATATTGTATACGTATATCGTAAGCTGTAAGCTGGGCAAATTCATCTATAAACATATATTTTCTATTTTTATTTTGAGTCTAATATCGTTTTTTACAAGTTAAAGTAAACCGACTTCTTACCTTTTATACATATTAAATAAGGAAAAATATATATTTATTTATTTCCGATTTTGACATGTCGATTCCTTTGATTTAGCTCATGCATGCAGTGTTGTATTTTATATAACCCAATTCTAAGGGTATAGTTGGTGTGTACGTCTCTGTTTCTCTTGGTTTTCATATATATCTTTTTATTCTCCTCAGTAGTCTTACAAAACTTCCTTCCACCGCCCTGTTACGGTGGCAGTTATGGGTGGAGGGAGGTGTTGAACTGGTCGGTGATATGGCAGCAATTGGTGGCTCCGTGGTGGAGATTAAGCCACAGCATGACTTAGTAGATGATCAACATAACTTTCTAAAGAGACTAAGAGAAAGGATCGACAGGTGATACTGTAACACCCGAAAATTTTAAAACATAAAATGTAACAATCCTTATGAATTATAGTCCAATAGGAAACCTTAATTAAGACACCCAAGTAATTCTGTACAAACCCTAAGATCTTCAGAATTTTCAGAATCAGGATTAGGACCCCTAAAACTCAGGGGGGGTAAACCCCAGTGGATGATTATCCACTTAAATTGCTGTCAATATATGAGAATTCGAGTTTGTCAAGTCATCAGGCCTAGTCCCACACGTGGCTACTCTATAACCGACTTTCAACCTCTTACGCATCGTATCAAAGTATGGCCTACGATGCGCAGGCTAGTTAAAACGCATACGATGCGTAGAGAAGTAAGGCCTACGGTGCGTATGCTTACCATACGATGCGTAGGGTATGTTAGGCCTACGATGCGTATGGGTGACCAAATTTCAGCTATAAATACAGGACCTTGGCATTCGATTCTGGGCACAAAATCGACGAAGAAACTCCAAAATTAGGCTGAGATATTGTCCGATTACTCAATTAACACACACTAATCACAAATTAAGCATAGAGGGGTGCTGCAGAACAGGGTATTAACTCAATCGCTGCTACGATTCATTTTCCGATTGATTCAAATATCTAATGAATGTTTAAGTGCCGCCCACTTTAGGGTTATACTTTATCGTTCGTCATTAATTTGACGGATTGTCGTTAATTCGATAGGTAAAGTATTATACCTTGTCGTTCGTTGTTAATTCAACGGATCATCGTTAATTCGATGGGCAAAGTATTGTATTTTGTCATTCATTGTGAGAATTTAATCTCGTGAGTTATCGTAAATGCTGTATTAAGTTAAATACCTAGTTTGCGTGCAAATTAGGTTAATAGGATAATCATTAGGCTAAACTCTGCCCGTATAAATACACAATTGGAAACAAGATAGCATCACCTGGAGATTTTAAGGTACGGATAGACTCTTGTCTTTTGATTTGTGTCATTTGAATATAAGTATATCATTCTTAATTTTAAATTCCGTATTAAGTTATAAGTTATAAGTTCTGTACAAATTGGTTCCTTTCTTTCGATTTGCGTCATATCATTCTTGATTTGAAATTCCGTATTAAGATTTAGTTAAGAAATAAGTTATAAGTTCCGTACGTATAGAATCCTTTCAATTTATGTCCGTTGAGTACGGATAGGTTCATTTCTTTCGATTTATGTCGTTTTGATCCGAGTATATCATTCCTGATTTTAGATTCCGTATTAAGATTAAGTTATAAGTTATAAGTTCCGTACGGGTAGATTCCTTTCTTTCGATTTCTGTCAATTCTGATATATCGTACGGATAGGTTCCTTTCTTTCAATTTACTTCATTTGATACAAGTATATCATTTCTAATTTTAAAGTCCGTATTAAGATCTAAGTATAAGTTATAAGTTCCGTATGGGTAGAATCCTTTCTTTCGATTTATGTCATTTTTTATAAGAATCCTTTCGTTCGATTTATGTCATTTTTATAAGAATCCTTTCTATCGATTTATGTCCGTTGGGTACGGATAGAATCCTTTCTTTCAATTTAGATCGTTTTGATACAAGTATATCATTCCTGATTATAGATTCCATATTAAGATTAAGTTATAAGTTATAGATTCCGTATTAAGATTAAGTTATGAAATAAAGTTATAGATTCCATATTAAGATTAAGTTATGAAATAAGTTATAGATTCCGTATTAAGATTAAGTTATGAAATAAGTTATAGATTCCGTATTAAGATTAAGTTATGAAATAAGTTATAGATTCCGTATTAAGATTAAGTTATGAAATAAGTTATAGATTCCGTATTAAGATTAAGTTATGAAACATGTGTTGAAAGTTACAAACGTTTTGAAAAGGTTTTGTTTTACATCATTTATTTAGAAAATGGTTTATTTTATACAAGTTTCATTTCCTACTCCAGTGGTTCCTTATTAACGAGTCAAGGTTTTATCTTGTTTCGTTTAATAAACCACATTTTGGGGACGAAATTGTCAAGATAGGATTGATAACCATACCTTGATGACTGGTTCCACTCTTATATTTTCAATCTCGCCAAAGATTCGTATTTTACAAGTTACAAGTTAAATATCTTAAGACTTATAAGTTATAAGTAAATAAGTTACAAGTTTAATATGATATATAAGTATTATGTTACTCAAGTCAAATTGTTTTAAATTACTATGTCTTGTTTTTAAAACTCCTCACGTCTTTGATTATTGATTCATTTGACAGTCCGTTGAATTCCTTGATTTTAGTTTTCATGTCATGCGATAGTTTTTCTGTTAAGTTGTACTCATTATCGCATGTTCCAATATATGTTCCGTTCTGTTCTGAAAATAAGTTTTATAAGTTATGTGAATAAGACCATTCGTACTCTGATACCCTGAGTATCGCTTCTCGTGGAGTGTCCCACGAGCATGTTGTTGCGGCATCGACATCATGTGCTCCATCCGTGACGGAGAGATTAGTTCACGGCGTCTCTTAAGTACAAGTGTGGTACATATAAGATTAGGGGGCGTATGGATCGATCCTAGGATTTAAGTTTTCAGGAAATGGATAACGGGTATGCCAACTTGCCATTTCGTGTGATAAGTATGCAGGAGTAGCTACCTGTGTATTGTCACGTTTTAAGTTTTAAGTTTGCTCATGGGTACATCCGTAAGATATGATTATGAAATTAAGTTATTTGCATCGTCAAGTTCCATCCGGTTATCAAAATAAAATAAGCTTTTGTTTTCCTCTATCCGCACACTGGGCAAAACTCTTCAAAATTTTGCTCAGACGTACGTTTTTTGTTGTTGTTGTTTTCTTCTTTACGTCAGGTTATCAAGACAAGCTGGGACGGAATATGGAAGAGTGCTCGAGTGTTTAGAAAAGACGGTAGAAATAATTGTAATGGATTAGATATCCTTCATTAAGCTGTAAAGCCTTGTAATACATTTAAGTATAAATGGAATTATGTTTTTGATCTGACCACCGTTATTGTGACACGCCGGCCCGTTCCGGGACGGGGTGTTACAGATACTTTCTTTTTATTTTAATTGTTTCAGAAAAAAAAGTATCATGATTTGAATCCAAAATTATTCCTTGTTAATAATGGTTTTGCTAATTGATAATGATTTAGGTGTAAAGTTTTTATTGGTCTCAAAATAATTGTTCGCATTACTATTACTGTTTATTTTTTTAACGGTTAACATAATTAATCTTGGGCACTCTCGAGACACCCACTGGATTAAACGGAATACTCCGAGAGTAACCCGAGTCCACCACCAATTCCAGGGAAAACCTGGTAACCAACCCGCTCGTAGGCATGACGGTGTAATTACCGGTAAAACCCGTTTGGCTCAAGGATTGAATCCAAGTTTCCTTTGGTCTCCTATCATTGTCCACCAGTGCCTCACTCTACACCAATTTTCCTCTCGTTACTGTTTATATTTTCCGTAAAAAAAATTGGCTTACTTATCAGATTTGATGGTTGTAAATTTGTAGTGTATTTATTCCTTATTTAATTATATTTAGTTACTCTCGTAAGCAGTGGCGGATCTATAAAACCTTCATAGGGGTAACCTCTTAAAAGAAAGGGGTAACGAAATCGAAAAAACGTTAAAAAATGTCAATTTTTTTCCAAAATTTACACTACCGCCGGAGCGCCAAGGGGTAGCGGAGGCTACCCCTTCTCATATGGTACATCCGCCCCTGCTCGTACGGGTGTCCGGAACGTAAGAGGTGATGGGTGCGGTGAGATGGTTTACCGCGCGGGCACACTGCCGCCGTCCCCATACACATGCGGTGAACAATGTAAATCAGGGTGTAGTCACCGCTTGAAATGCATGCTTTTTTTATAGTTGTTCCTCCAGCGGCTCTATAACCCTTAACTTTTAAAAATTAAAAAAAATAATAATTAATCTATATCTATACTATATAATAAAAGAAATCATGTTAGGGATATATGGCGCTCTATGAGACGTCTGAATTATTTTTCTAAATATTTATTATTGAAAGTCAATTATTGATAATATTAAATTTAAAATTTAAAATTTGAAGAAGATATTTTAATGATAAAGACAAGGATAACTGATAATAATATATTAATTATTATAATCATATATTAATTATTAAAATCCAAAAAAATATATTAGCATTTTAAATATTTATAAAGATAAAGATTTTATTTAATTGGTAGTTTTAATTGTTTTTATATTTTGATGATAAGAACAAGGATAACTGATAATCAGATATTAAAATAAAAATATTTATTTTAATCAACTATTTCTTTAAAAGGATTTATTCAATACATATAGAATAAATATATTTTTATACATGTGGTATATTTAGAATCTCACTTCTAATAAAGGATCCCATTATCCCGTTCTACACTCCAATGAAATAATAATATTAAATCATAATATCCAGCTTATCACTTGTATATTTAATATTTTTTACTAAAATATTTTTTTTCTTTTTTTTCTACTGATTATCCAACATCAGGTAATACGTAAGTTTCCAACCTAATAATAAATAAAAAGCAAATAAAATGTTATAAACTATGCAATACACAACTCTCTAACCTAATAAAAAATAAAGTGAAATGTTACAATAAGTAAATAGTATCTCAAAGTTTATTTTGTTAAGTGAGATGTTACAATAAGTAAATAGTACCTCAAAGTTCATTTTGTTAGAAAACACATCTTGATGACTAAATGTGTTAACGGATTACGAATATTTTATTCAAATCGTGCAATACACGAGTTTTTAAAAGATGTAACTATTTTATTACTTAGTATATAAAATTATCTTTATTCAACTCGTGTAATACACGGGGTTCTAACCTAGTTTTATTTATTTAGTACATCTCTCACATTTTATTTTCTCACAACTCACACACCATGGATAATGAAAATAAGAGTGATTGCCAAAAAAGGTTCGGTATATATCATAAAGAGGTAATTACTATTTTCGTCCCCGTGGTTTGTCAAAAATCACTATTTCAGTTCATTAGTTTAAAAATTGCGATTTCAGTCCTTGTGGTTTCACTTTTGTAACCATTTCAGTCCACTCCGTTAACCTCATCCATTTATTCTGTTAAGTACACGTGAATTGACCATAATGCCCTTATTAATAAAAAACAAAAAGATATCTAAATGAGTTGATTACTCTTTTCGTCCCTATGGTTTGTCAAAAATCACTATTTCAGTCCCTGTGGTTTCACTTTCGTAACCATTTTAGTCCAGTCTCCTAACACCTTCTATTTTACCGTTAAGTTTTTAATGAAATACCTAAATTACCCTTGTGTAAATTAAATAAAAAACCATGGAAATTTAAAAGATTGTATTCTAAGACCCACTTGTTAAAACACAACCCCACGCTACCTCACCCTTTCTCTCATTTCTGGAAAAAGTTTCTGCTCATCTTCTCCGGCATCACAACCCCACCCTCTTATGTCCGGCAACCCATTACCCCACCCCGATTAATATATTCCTTGCAGCATCAGTTAACATAATAACTTTAAAAAATAATGCTTACCTGGACATTTTCTCATTCTAAAATCCAAAATTAAAATTTTGGAACTATATATGTAAAAATAGTGCCAGACTTCTACTTCTAGTGAAGCCATGGTGGGTCCAATCCTGCAATCCAATTTAAGTCCATATGTTATTCAACAAAAAAATCATATAAATCCAATAATAAAATCATATAAGTCCATTTTTAATTAACACAAGGGTAATTTAGGTATTTTATTAAAAACTTAACGGTAAAATAGACGGTGTTATGAGACTGGACAGAAATGGTTACGAAAGTGAAATCACAGGGACTGAAATCGCAAATTTTAAACTAATGGACTGAAATAGTGATTTTTGACAAACCACAGGGACGAAAACAGTAATTAACTCATTTAGATATCTTTTTGTTTTTTTATTAATAAGGGCATTATGGTCAATTCACGTGTACTTAACAGAATAAATGGATGGGGTTAACGGAGGTGGACTGAAATGGTTATAAAAGTGAAACCACAAGGACTGAAATCGCAATTTTTAAACTAATGGACTGAAATAGTGATTTTTGACAAATCATAGGAACGAAAATAGTAGTTAACTCTATCATAAATAAATGCAAACACTTCACTTTTTCCTATAAACAAGAAATTCGCAAGGGTTGTTAAATTTAGAATTTTAGAATTTTAGACTACATATATCATAAATGGAGGGATTTTTTATTTTTTTGTACATTTGAAAATATTATTAAATAAAAAGTGAATAATTTATATTTATGTAAATAATAAATTTTGAAGTAATGTTTTATATTTATGTAAATAATAAATTTTGAAGTAATGTTTTATTTTTCTTTTATTGTTCTTGTAATTTTTTTTTTGTCTTTTATTGTTTTGACTTGTCGTAAGTTTTTATGTGCTTTACGTCGGCTTGTGGTATAAGTCCATGTATGCCTTTGCCTGCGTTTGACGTCAGGTGACAATATATATTCGTGTTTTTTGTTTTACAATTATTTCTGGTATTAGCTGTCGTTTGCTTACTATTTAGCACAGTTTTACGACTTGCGTGTCCGCAACACCAGTATTGTATTCGTTTTTTATGTTTTTTCTCGACATGGCAATATAAAATTCTTTGAACACAGAGGAGTTATAATCTCAGTAAACATCGGTACATGTGTTTGTTTTAGTGGTTTGAAATCGATGTAAAACACGGGTCGATTGCTATGCCAAGTGTCGATTTCATGCTGGTACCATCATGAATCAAACCAATACTGATCGAAAGCCCGCCACGAAGTATGAGGGAATGCCACTGGTTGTTAACAAAGCTTGAGTTGACCAAATCGTGTGATAAAACGTACGTAATAATTTAGTATGAACTTGCTAATTTTGAATAAAGGTACCCCGTGAAGATTTTTTAATTAGTATTCTATTTTATATGATTTTTGTAAGCGAATTACAATTGTATTTCTTTAGATTGCCTCTACTCACACATTTGAAGTTTAGGTATAAATAAAGTTTCATTTTTTAGTTAAGTAGTTTTCGTTTGTAATAAGTTTAGGTTATAACATTAATTTCATTAAAATATTTGTTAACTTTGTATAAAATAACTATTACCGTTATACAAAGATAAATAGAAACTTTTTATGAAATCTACTTCGAAATAAATAAACAAAAACACAAACCCCCATTCGTCCCACATCGCACACCCCTTTCCAATCTCACACACAAGCACAGCATATTTCTTCTTCTTTGCTCCTCCATGACTACTATCCATCATAGTCTGTGAAGAAACACTGACCTGAACGATAAGGTTTCGACTATGACATCCACTCTTGGCGATCCGAACAGCTGACTGCAAAACAGAACACCGTTAAGACTCGTTACAGGAATGGGGTTTTTCCTGTAACCATCCTCCGGCGTGAGAATAAGTCTCGGTATTTGCGAGTAAGAAAGTATGTAGAGGGAGAGGAGGTAAGAGTAGAATGAGAGTCATACCTTTGATGTTTACCTCTATTTATTGTTTACCATTAGGGTTTCCCTTAAACTAGAATGTACTCCGATACTTTAGGATTTGCATGATCTTCCCAAAATATTGGGGAATTCGGTTACGTGATTTATCCATGCAGAATAGAACATTCTAGAATAAACATGTGTATTTGAATATTTATAATAAAATAATAGGTAATGACCACCAGGTCGGGTTAACCGCTCTGGGTCATACCTCGTCATGTCCTCCCAGTCCAAAGTTATGAGATGAAATTCATGAGATCAGACTTAAAAAAGGAAAGAGTCAAAATACCCCCTTGAGTGCATATTTCTCAAATGGAAGTACTAAGCTTTTTTGAATTGTGGCGGTGATGTGAAAGGGTGTGACAGTTAGGTAATCATTAGGATGAAAGTTGTACATGTCCTAGTTTAACATGCGTTCCCATCCCGTTTGCCTTTTTTTTTGAATTTGAAGGGTTATTTTCCCTTTTCTATAAATGTCTATCCGTTAGGGGTTTTTTCCATTTCGTTCTTTTCCTTCATCTCCTTGAAATTCTTGATTTCACACCATGGCTTCCAAGACCGGCGAATCTTTTTCAGCCCAGACAAGTTCTGATGTCTTGTATTGCAAGTGGGGAACGATATCGTTCAACAATCTTCTGCAAGAGTATGATATTAAGCCGGAATGGAATCCGGTGTTGCCGTCGAAGAAAGATATGGCGTTTCCACTGAAATAGGGGAAAATCAATCTGTTCAATGATTTTTTCAAATTCTGCAACTTCCGGTTGCCGATTACCAAATTTTGTAAGTCTGTTCTTGACGAGTACCAGATTCACATCTCTCAGATGCATCCTCTTGGATTGGTTAACTCCGTCATTTTGAGTTTGCATGTATAACATTGGGCCATATCCCTGAGATACTGGTTTTTAGGAATATATGTAATATGTCAAAGCTTTACAAGCAAGATGAATGGTATTTGTGTATTGAAATCTATATATTTTTAAACCAAAACTTACCAGAACTTTTGTACTTCCAAAGTCACAGGATTTGAGCTGGCGAATCTCATTTAGTCATCATAGCCCCCCCCCCCCCCCAACACCTATAACTTTCATTCGCAATGTAATAGCTGGATATGTGATTACGAATAGCAAAAGTATACAATAAAAACCATTTGAACTAGAATGTAGCAATACTTGTTACCAAACATTTTAATTATTTTTTAGATGATAAGGACTACATCTATTGGTGGGTACAACATTTTTCCTAAAATTAGGCTGACATTGTAGAAATAAATAAAATGTATCTTAATTGTAAATCATCAATCTAAAAACCAAATTCATCTTTTATTTTTTCATATTTTAATATGAACTCAATGGTTATTAGAAGAATGTGTAATAACTAACATAGTCTTCTTATATATAGGAATTATGTTGTGTTTAATGCTTACAAAATTGAAATGCTATAATGAACCTGTAGTTAATAAAAAGTTCAATATGTGGCATACGAATGCTTATTGTATTCAAATTACTAAAATCAAACTATCAAAGTAAAAGCAATTGAATCTACAGAAACCCATGTTGAACAATGAACGATGGAATAACCTCACCAAGCAACCTCCAGTTGGATCCTGAAGAAACACTGGATAAATGGCCGGAATCAAATTATCGAGGGGGTTAGGTTCTGCATAAAAGGGTGGTTCTCTCTCGTTTGATTCGAAGGGATAAGTCTTCTTCTCCGGTGAATACTGCAAAACTGAACACCGTTAGCCTCGTCAAGGGGAGAAGAGAGGTTCTCTCCTTGACCCTACTCCGGTATGAGAATAAGTATGTGTTTATGAAGAAGAAGAAGTATTACTGAAGTGAATGTGACTTGGAGTTCATACCTGAATTGCTCTCATATTTATAGCCGGGAGTTTGGGCGGGAAAACTCATTGCCGAAATATTAACGGAAGATGCTAACTTTGTAAGCAGTTATTTCTCCTTCCGTTAATCTTCTTGATCTGATGTGGGAGCACACGGACGGCTGGGGTATTGCCACGTGGAAAGTGGGCAATTGGAGGTTTCTCTCTAATTCCATGCCATCATCGTGATTTCAGGGTGGCCTGGGATGATGACACATGTCCTAGACGGTTATAACCGTCTGGTGGTGCAAGATTGAGTCTTCTAGAAGATTATTGCCATAATCCGGTGTGACTCCTTATCGTGTGGTATCAGTTTAGTAAATAATACCCAAGTCTGGGTATTTATTAAAGCGGGAGTGTTTGTTGAGATTTTTATCCCTTTGTTATGGAGAATCGGCGCAAGGATTTATAATTTTCCTTTTAGCGCGCAAGTGTTGTCTGCTGTTTTTCTTCTAAACTCTTTCTGTAGGACCAGTGTGCGGCCGCGCAAAGCCAAAAGAGGGTTTAAAAGATACGGTTGTGGTATGGTCCCAAGTACTTAGTACAAGGTTTTCGGGACCTTACCCCTTCAGATCCATACTTGATAGACCAACACCCAATATATACTACCAAAACCACCACCCAAGCTGCTATCATCGTTAAGCATCACTTTTTCGGCAACCGGAGGTCAGCGCCGCAGCCAGTAGTCACCACCGCCGCCTCTATTCGTCGAAATAACCAACATCAAACATGGTTAAATTTTAATCTAACCAATACTACTAACTATAGCTTAGAATGATAATAACAGAAGCCATCTCTTACCTTTTCGTGGACCCGCACCCGGTATCTTCCATCGTCATTCGATAACCGGTGATCACGTTTGGAACCTAGGCTACCCGTCACTGGATTTTAACACACTCAGATGAACAACAAAAAAGCCAGGAAACATCAAAATATACTTTTGTTGTTTTTGACTCCGTTGTATCGGTTCTAAATTGGAGAGTAGGATTTGAGAAGATAGGAAAGTTTGTTTTGCATATATGGCTTTCTTTTTCCCTCTCTCCTTTCCCCCTTTCAAAACCTTTTGAAATTTGAAACATGTCGCCCGAAAAACCTCCCACTCACCTTCTGTTAAAATTTAACTTATATTATAACATCAATTAAATTGTGATATGACACATTGCTTTAATCACTTGTACAACGCATCATCTACTTGTACCTTTTCTTCCGTACGTCGATACTGAACAAGACAACTACGAAACGTCGACAAAAATGTGTAGGTCGTGATGCTATCTTTGGATTTTTTTAAACAATATAGTTTATAAGATATGTCAAGAATACGTACAAAAATTATAAGTTTGTTGTGGAGATGTGAATTGTAACTAATTATCTATAATTTTGTTAAAACCTCAGGGATTTAAATGTAATAAATTTAGGGGCTAAAAAATAAATAATGTTTAAAAGACCAAACTACCCTCATTTTAGAGGTCTTTCTATAAAGAGTTAATTGCCAAAATCGTCCTTGAGGTTTGGGCAGATTTGCCATTTTCGTCCAAAATGACACTTTTGTACCAAATTGCCCCCAACGTTTGTAACTTTTTGCCATTTTCATCCAAACCACTGACTTAGTTTATTTTTTCTGTTAAGTTGAGGATATTTGGATGAAACTGGCAAATATAAAACCATAAGGACGATCTTGGCAATTTACTCAAACTCTTTTAAATTTCTTTTATTTAATTAATTTTGTTACATATATAATAAAAAAGAATATACATGCAAATTTATATGAAAAAATAATAGCTTTGTCACATAATTTTTATAAATTTTCATCCAACCACTAACTAAGTTACTTTTTCTATTAAGGTGAATGATGTTTATAAACTAAGACAGAAATTAATTTTTAATTTTTTATATAGATCAGTTTTATAAAAATAAAATCTACTTAAACCTCTAAATTTTATAAAACTAAAATGCTGATGACCTTATTGAAAAAGGTCAAATAAAAAAAATCTTATCATATGTATCAAGTTTGTAATTTATCTTCTACTCTTTCAAAATTTGCTCCTATGGAAAAACAAAAGCCAGTGCCTCCTATCAAACAACGTGTCGTTACCAAACCTTAAAATTACCAACCAAATTGTAATTATAATGCTATGAACCAAAAGTTTCTTTACTCAAGTCACTCAGAATAAGTATTAGTTAGTTACCCTCATAATCTTAATTAAATAAATATTTTATTTCTACCATCATATTTCCTAGGTGCTCAACACATTTAAAAAATATGTAACGTTTTACAATTTTTTTCTATCTCTACAACTGATAAATACTAAAAGTTGTAATCGATTGTTATGTGTTGCACACCAATGACGTTTTCTCTTTATAAAACTGATTTATATAAAGAAGCTGTAAATTAATTCTGTCTTAATTTATAAAATTTAAAACATCATTCACCTTAACAGAAAAAATAAACTGAGTTAGTGATTTCGATGAAAATTTATAAAAACTATGTGACAAAACTATTAATTTTTTTTTCTAAAAACTTCATGTATATTCTTTTTTATTATATATGTAACAAAAATAATTAAATAAAAGAAATTAAAAAGGGTTTAAGTAAATTGCCAAAATCTTCCCTGTGGTTTTATATTTACCAGTTTCATCCAAATATCATCAACTTAACAGAAAAAATAAACTAAGTTAGTGGTTTTGATGAAAATGACAAAAAGTTACAAACGTTGGGGGCAATTTGGTACAAAAGTGTCATTTTGGACGAAAATGACAAACGTGCCCAAACCTCAGGGACGATTTTGGCAATTAACTCTTCTATAAATAAAGAGGGGAAAAGTTCTTATTTTTTAAATATCTTAAAATACCCCCACCCATGCATTATGATATAGCACAGATAATTCAAAATTTATCCTATAACTAATCAAATTATTATATTTATAAAATCTTCTCTTCCTCTTCTTATACTTTAAACTCACACAATCAAACCTCTAAACATTACGTCATCAAAAACCCTAACGATGGACCCGTAGTAATTCTAAACGCGTGAGCTATATGGATCCAACAAAATGGTATAGATATTTGTAAAAAAAGAGGTTTTATTGAAGAATCTAACTACACCTGGCCTCCAGGTAGTATAGTATGAGCAAGTAGATAATAAAAATTGTATGTATGTATATTGATTGTAGGGAGACACCAAAGATCGAAGTAAGATTTAAAAATGTATCAGTGGAAGGAGATGTTTATGTAGGTGACAGGGCTCTTCCATCTCTCTTTAATACCATCTTCAACTCAATTGAGGTACGTTCTTCTTCTTCTTCATGATCATCATCCTATCCTATCCTATTAGAATGTTTTACCTTAGTGTTTATTGCAGAGCACACTGGGAGTGATAGGGATCGTCCCTTGTAAGAAGAGAAAGGTGAAAATTCTTGACTCGATTTGCGGCATTGTAAAACCATCAAGGTTGACACTGCTTCTAGGCCCACCTGGTGGAGGCAAGACAACCTTGTTGCTAGCACTAGCAGGAAAGCTTCATCATAATCTTAAAGAAAGTACCTTCACCTTCACATAACATACTATACTATGCTATTGAAATTTGGTTTTATAAACAACAACCTATGCTAGTATTATATTAATTAAGTGTTTCCCAGGTCTCTGGGGATGTTTCATATTGCGGGCACCACCTGTCTGAGTTTATTCCTCAAAGAACTTGTGCTTATATAAGTCCTCATAATCTTCATACCGGGGAGATGACTGTCAGAGAGACATTGGAGTTTTCAGGACGCTGCTTAGGCACTGCCCTCAAACAAACGGATCCAGACACACCCCAGGGAACCACCAACTATATCCTCAAGGTTTATTTTTTTTACTATTTTAAAACCAACATGCAATATCAAATAAATGCTTTTGTGATGACATTGCTTTGCTGTATAATAATAATAATAATAATAATAGATACTTGGGTTGGAAAGATGTGCTGATGCTATGGTTGGTGATCAAATGATAAGAGGGATATCTGGGGGAGAAAAGAAACGTGTTACTACCGGTATGTATGTATGTATGTATGTATGTATGTATGTATGTTTGTATCTGCAATAATGCCAATAGCAATAAGCAAACCTGCTTATTTTCTTACTCAAATAATATGATTAAAATCTCTCTGTTTCTGTTTCTGTTTTCATCATACACAGGAGAGATGTTAGTTGGACCAGCAAGGGTTTTCTTCATGGACCAAATATCATCTGGTTTGGACAGTTCTACCACTTATAATATCATCAAGGTTTTAAGACAAATGGTACATGTAATGGATTTAACCATGGTCATATCCCTTTTGCAACCTGATCCCGAGACATACAAACTTTTCGATGATGTCATATTGATGTCCGAAGGCCAGATTGTATATCAAGGTCCTTGCCAAAGCGTTGTTGAATTTTTTGAGGGCATGGGTTTCAAGTGCCCTGAAAGGAAGGGGGTGGCTGACTTTCTTCAAGAGGTAACTTCAAGGAAAGATCAACAACAATACTGGTTCAAGCCAGAGCAACCATACACATACATCCCCATCCCTGAGTTTGTGCAGGCTTTCAAATCTTTCCGCATTGGTCAGAAACTTGAAAGCGATATTGCTACTCCTTATGATAAATCCAAAACGCATCCAGATGCACTGGTGAAAGATAAATATGCAATATCTAACCTTGAGCTTTTGAAGGCGTGTTTCAAAAAGGAGTGGTTGTTAACAAAGCGTAACTCCATGCTTTACATATTTAAAACATTTCAGTTAACGTTTATGTCATTAGTAGCCATGGCCGTGTTCTTTAGGACTAAGATGCACGCCGGAAGGTTGGAAGATGGAGGGAGGTTTTTCGGGTCTCTTTTCTTTGCTCTCCTTATTGTGATGTTTAATGGGATGGCTGAGCTTATATTGACTGTAATCAGGCTTCCGGTGTTCTATAAACATAGAGACTCATTATTCTATCCAGCTTGGGCTTTTGCTATCCCCATTTGGGTACTTAAAATTCCGTTGTCTTTCATGGAATCAGGCATATGGGTGATTTTAACATATTATACTATAGGATATGCACCAGATGCCAGCAGGTAGCTTTGCTAAAAGTTACTCTCTCATATTTTTAAACTTTCTCTTCCTACTTTGGAAATAAAATTGTATATTATGTATAACCTACAAGGGGTGGTGTAGTGGTAAGCACCTGATTCCCCTCTAGGAGAGGTCTCAGGTTCAATCCTTGCTTCCACTATTTTCGTATCATAACCTCTTGAAGGCCACCTGCCTAGCGTACATTTATATTATTTATAAAGTTGGGTTTCATTAAAATGTCAAAGTTTTGTGGTTCAGTTTTATAAAGCAGTTCCTGACCTTCTCTGCAATACATCAAATGGCTCTTTCCCTTTTCCGATTGCTTGCTGCTGTTGCAAGAACAGAGGTTCTTGCAAACACCTTGGGTGCCTTCACCTTGTTGCTGATTTTAGTCCTTGGAGGATTCATAGTGGCCAAGGGTAAGCTTCCTTTTTCAGTTTCTGTTACTGTTTTATTGTTCTGCATGCACCTTTTGATTTTATCTACATATTACATACTTAATGTAGTTGGTTATCCCAAAATATATGCTGAATGTGATAAGTTGTGAAAAGTAAATTTTATGTCTGTTTGTTGGTGATAAAATCAGATGATACAGAGCCATGGATGTCGTGGGGATTCTATGCCTCTCCTATGATGTATGCACAGAATGCCTTAGTTGTAAATGAGTTTCTAGCTGATAGATGGAGTGCTGTAAGTACTCTAAATAATACTTCATATCTCTTTCAGCAAATTGTATATTTTCTAGGGGGTGCTAAACAGGTTGTGTTCACGGGCTGACGTATCCAACCCATCACAAATGCAAAAATCATGTCAGACATGAATTCAAATACGACACGGATATTCTCGGGTTGACCCGACCCGGCCCGTTCATGTTAGTACTTAAAATATATACAATTTACAACAAAAATACAAATGTGTATAAAAAATTACATTTTCATACGAAAATCTTATGTGATACTCTCATTCAAGTTTTAAATTTTCGCATAAAGTATTCAACCAATTTAATTAATGACATGAAACACATTCTATAAAAATCTATTACAAAATAAATGGGTTACACGGGTCAACCAGCGAACCCACCAGCGTGACACGAACACGACCCACTTAGCTAAACGGTTTTGACCCTTAACTGACCCAAACTTGTGAATTTCATTATTTACTGATTTTCATTACAAAATATGTTTGAAACTAAGAAAATACTCCACTGCAACTTATTCGCAGTCCTACAAGTCATTTCTCATATATTCTTGTTGCAGCCCAACATAGACCCACGAATTAATGCTTCAACAGTTGGGGAGGCCCTTCTCAAATCAAGGAGTTTTTTCACTAAGGATTACTGGTTCTATATTTCTATTGGAGTACTGATTGGCTTCTCATTTCTCTTCAACATATTATTTATTCTAGCACTGACTTTCTTAAATCGTACGTCACCTAATTCTAGTATCTTTATTTTTGATTTTCTATTTTAGAATTTAAGGACCTGTTTGGTTGACATGAATTCATAGGATTTCAAGGGAATTGGAATTTGAATTCCATTTCTTTTTGTGTTTGGTTGGACAAATTAGTTGAAGGAATTGGATTTCAATTCCAACAAAATCCCTCATATAATGGAATTCAGATTCCTTCTCAATTTCAAAGTAAAGTTTAAAAAACCACGGAAATGTTTCCAAAGTTACGGAAATAACCCCTTACCCTTTCATTTTTGTCTAAAAACCAAAAAATAATAAAAAAATAAAAAAAATTCTAAAAAATCCAAAAAAAATCAAAAAAATAATAAAAAATCCAAAAAATTCTAAAAACTAAAAAAAAATAATAAAAAATCAAAAATATTATAAAAAATCAAAAAAATAATAAAAATAAAAAAAATAATAAAAAATCCAAAAAAATCTAAAAAATCCAAAAAATTCTAAAAAATAAAAAAACTCTAAAAAATCAAAAAAATAATAAAAAATTCAAAAAATTATAAAAATAAAAAAAACTCTAAAAAATAAAAAATAATAAAAAAAATCCAAAAAAGTCTAAAAAATGCAAAAAATAATAAAAAATCCAAAAAATTCGAAAAAATAAAAAAAACTCTAAAAAATAATAAAAAATCTAAAAAATCCAAAAAACTCTAAAAATCAAAAAAATAATAAAAATTCCAAAAACTCTAAAAAATAATAAAAAATCTAAAAAATCCAAAAAATTCTAAAACATCCAAAAAATTATAAAAAATCAAAAAAATAATAAAAAATCCAAAAAATTCTAAAAAATAAAAAAAACTCTAAAAATTAAAAAAAAAAATAAAAATCCAAAAAATTATAAAAAATAAAAAAAACACTAAAAAATCAAAAAAATCTAATAAATCCAAAAAATTCTAAAAAATCCAAAAAATAATAAAAAAATCCAAAAAATTCTAAAAACTATAAAAAATCAAAAAAAAAAAAAAAATCTAAAAAACCTAAAAAATCCAAAAAACTCTAAAAATAAAAAAAAATAATAAAAAATCCAAAAAATTCTAAAAAATAAAAAAACTCTAAAAAATCAACAAAATAATAAATAATCTAAAAAATGTAAAAAATAATAAAAAAATCCAAATAAATTATAAAAAACAAAAAAATTCTAAAAAATCCAAAAAATAAAAAAAATAAAAAAATTCTAAAAAATCAAAAAAATTCTAAAAAATCCAAAAAATAATAAAAAATATAAAAAACCCAAAAATATTCTAAAAAACCAAAAAAAATTAAAAAATAAAGAAACTAAAAAATCAAAAAAATAATAAAAAATCCAAAGAATTCTAAAAAAAATAAAAAAAATAAAAAAATCAAAAAAATTAAAAAAAATATTTTTTGGATTTTTTAGAATTTTTGGATTTTTTTTTATTTTTGATTTTTCATATTTGTTTTGGATTTTTATTAATTTTTAGATTTTTTTGAATTTTTAGGATTTTATGGATTTTTATTATTTTTTTTAATTTTTATATTTTTTATATTTTTTTTGCATTTGTAGAGTTTTTAGAATTTTTTAGATTTTTTTTTGTTTTTTAGAATTTTTTGGATTTTTTTATTATTTTTTAGATTTTTTTATTATTTTTTAGAATTTTTTGGATTTTTTATTATTTTTTAGATTTTTTTTGAATTTTTAGGATATTTTATTTTTTTATTATTTTTTAGATTGTTTTTGAATTTTATGAATTTTTTCTTATTTTTTAGATTTTTTTTGATTTTTTAGAATTTTTTTGGATTTTTATTGTTTTTTATATTTTTTTTGAAATTTTAGGATTTTTTGGATTTTTTTATTATTTTTATAATTTTTTTGATTTTTTAGAATTTTTTGGATTTTTTATCATTTTTTAGATTTTTTTTGAATTTTTAGGATTTTTTGTATTTTTTATTATTTTTTTGAATTTTTATAATTTTTTATAATTTTTTATATTTTTTTGGAATTTTTATCCAAGATAGTTGTTTTTAAAACTTTTGACAATTGTTTATAACTAGGGGTAATTTTGTCTTTTTAGATATTTTTAAATTCTAATTCCATTAATACATTTATCAACCAAACACATCTATGGATTTCAAAGGAATCCATCAAATTACAATTCAAATTCCAATTCCCATAGGGATTCCAATTCCAATTCCTACACATTACGCGAACCAAACGCCCCCTAAGCTTTTAACTTATGATTCCTTCCTTGAAACCTTTTCAGCTTTTGGTGATTCTAAAACTGCTTTCAGAGATGAAAGTGATGCCACAAGTTTAAACAATGAACTTAGCCAAAGTGAACTCTATAAAGGTTGGGCCTCTATCCTTTTCATTATGTAAGTTTTGTGGCATAAACTTTTGTGGGTTCTTCAGTGTATTTAGGGCTGTAAACAAGCTGAGCCGAGCCAGGTTGGGCTTCAGTGTATTTGTGGCATAAACTTTTCTGTCCCTCTCTCCAGATTTCCTTGAAACTGGTCGATCTGAACTTGGTTATGACCAATGGTATAACCACCGTCGTGAAACTAGCCGGAACAACCACTGAACACCATAACTTCCGTCGTTGCTAGAAAGAGGTGAGATGAACCATGGCTATCGGCGACACGACAACGATGGATCTTACAAAAAGATGCAAAAATGACGATGATGTTTTGTTGTGGTGACGGTGCTTGCGGTTGTGGTTGCGGTGGTGGTCAATGGTCTTATGGCGGTGATGTTGTGGGAGTGATCTATTTAGAGAGATAAAGTGATAGTAGTTGATGGAGAAAATGCAATTTTAGTGGTCGTATTCACGTCTACCAATTGAAATGCAAATTAAATTATGGGCCAAACTATCTACACATACACATAGTCACCTTTAAAAGGTGTTTTTTTGTCTTTATATGCACACCATGCAGTGTCGAACTGTGGCCAAAGAGCGGCGTTTTGGTCAGGTTAACCAGACAAAGACTGATGGGTCTGTTGACCGGACCAAAACGCCAAGCTTTGTCAGCGTTTTGGTCCTGTCAACCAGACCGGGTGTCAGTCTTTTGTCTGGTTGACAGGACCAAAACGCGGCCAAAGCTCGGCGTTTTGGTCCGGTCAACAGACCCGTCAGACACCCGTCAGTCTTTTTCTGATTAACCGGACCAAAACACCGCGTTTTAGCCACAGTTCGACACTGCAGGGTGTGCATATAAAGACAAAAAAACACCTTTTTAAGTGTGTATATAGTGAAAAGAGTTTGCCAATAGGTACACCCTTAAATTATCTCTAAGGAAAATCACTTTAAATTTACATTCCCGACATAACGATCTCATTATCAATCACCTTTATTGTTTTTTTTTTTTTTTTTTTTTTAAAGGGTGACTTTCTTTTTGAGTGACCCAATGTTACACCGTCTAAATGGCGACCCTAGGCAAGAACTGCCAAGTCTATGTTGTCTTAACCGGGCTCGCGCTGGGTTGGTCAGACTTGGTTACGACGTTCCCCCGGAAACCGTACTGCCTCCACACGAGATGCTTCGTTGAAGTAAGAACCGGATGAAAACCGGGGTGCGGCTCAGGATCGAACCCCCCTTGGTGGGTTTGTCACCATCATTACCCAATATTCACCCCAATATGATACAAGTGGGAATTGAACTTAAGTATCTATTGGAAAACTCAAATCTTCTACCACTAGGCCACAAGTGAGAGATCATTAATCAATCACCCTTAAATTTCATAATTTTATTTTGATTACGTTTATCATAATTTTATTTTATATGTATTTAGAAAATTCAAAATAATACAAAGAGAGAACAAACAAACTATTTAAAAAAATTATTTTTATTGATAAATTATTACTGTTTAAGATTTTGAAAATCACACTTGCAATACTAGATCTACTACCCGTCTTATAAAAAGTCGTCCTTGAAATGTTTCCATTAGCTTAATAACATTTTATATGCTTTGTGTTTTGGTCTATTTTTACGAGTTAACACGCCACAACGTGTGTACATGGTTCAACATTTTTATATCTAAGTTTTGTTTGATTTAACAGTCTCGTCGCAAAGTGCGGGTCCTAAAAACTAGTTTAAAAAAAAAATTAAGGGCATGTAATATAATCTTTTCGAGTGTTTTGAGCAAAACATATATATAGGACAAAGATCCGTTAGGAACCACCCTTTATTGCGAGAACCGCGAGAACCAATGTGAACACAACCAAAAATAGCTAAAAAACACACACATTTTTTTTAATATTTGTTATAAAAAAATCGCTATTTTCAGTAGCAAAAAATAAAATAAAATGTTTTTTGGCTACTAAAAGTAGCGATTTTAACTTAAAAAATATTAAAAAATTTTTTTTGTGTGTGTTTTTTTTTTTTGATTTTTTAAGGTTTTTTGGGTGTTTAGTTTTTAGCATTTTAGCTGGGGGGTGGGGGGGGGGGGGTTACGTTTTTGGGGGGTGGGGGAGGGGGGTTTAGGTTTTTTTTTTTTGGGGGGGTGGGGGTTAGATTTGTTTTAGCTATTTTAGGTTGTGTTCACATTGGTTCTCGCAATAAAGGTGGTTATCGCATAAACCTTACCCTAATATATATATATATATATATATATATATATATATAGGTGTATAGTGTGAGGTTCATTGGGGAACACTAAAAAAGTGGGGAACCGGGGAACACTCTTAAAAATTTAACTTAACATGTTAAAAATAATTTTTTAAACATCTTTTTCGGCGTTTCTCCTTATATATACTTGTAGAAGCATTTTTAATAAAAAAAATCAAAAACTAAAAATATTAAAAAAAAATTAAAAAAAGGCTAAAAATTTTTTTTTTTAGAATTTTTTTTTTACTCGACTAGATTCTCCTCCTTTTTATAAAGAAAAGCGCTGAAAAAAATTTTAAAAAAAATTATTTTTAACATGTTAAGTTAATTCTATAAGATATAACTGTTTTTTAAACATTTTTTTATATTTTTAGTTTTTGATTTTTTTTATCAAAAATGTTTCTACTTGTATTTATAAGAAAAAGCGCCGAAAAAAATTAGAAAAATATTTTTTTTAACATGTTAAGTATAATTTTTAAAAGTGTTCCCCACTTTTTTAGTGTTCCCCAATGAACTCTCCCCTAGGTTATATATGTATATATATGTGTTAAAAAAATCAAGCGCCTTGTGGATATTAAAAATAAAAAATAAAAAAACTTTCTTGTTACATATGTAACAAAACGTTGTTATATGTTACACACTTGTTACATAGGAATTTTATTTATTTATTTAAAAAAAAAATCCTTAGGAGCTTTTTTGGTTTTTTGGCTAAAAACACTTGGAAATATGTATATTACGTTCCATAGTTTTTTAATATGTTGTTTTAGATAGCATAACACAAGGTTTCCACGGTTTTCTCAACTAAAGTGGGTTTTCAAATTAACCCTAGACCTACATATATATTATAAAAAATGAGTAATACATATGACATACATATAATGTAGAAACAAGTGAGCTAACCTTGGCTCGGACGTCGAGCGAGCTATTTGAACAATCCTAAGTGTATTCTGTGTACATCACAAAGTTACCAACATGACTGACTAACCATGCTATAAAGGAACACAAAAGTCATGGAAAGTTTGAGCGCATTTATATAAGTGTGTCAATGATTTTAGGTGCCAATATGACAGTGAAAAATACTTCAGGGAAAAATGGGTCAGCTGTTGGCTCAGGTGAGCACATGGAAAGAAGAGGAATGGTTTTGCCATTTACACCCCTTTCTCTTGCTTTCAACCATGTCAATTACAGCATTGATATGCCTGCTGTGAGTCAGTCTTCTTTCTAGTGCTTCATTGTTAATACCTGATCTGTGAAACTAATATTAAAACTGAACTGTTTTCACCAGGAAATGAGGACAAAAGGGGATGAAGGTGGTCGTCTTGAATTGTTGAAGGATGTAAGTGGTGCATTTAGGCCTGGAATATTAACTGCACTTGTAGGAGTCAGTGGCGCTGGAAAAACAACCTTGATGGATGTTTTAGCTGGACGAAAGACTGGCGGATCTATCCAAGGAAACATTTTTGTGTCTGGTCACCCGAAGAACCAGGCAACATTTGCTCGTGTTAGCGGTTATTGTGAACAAAATGACATTCATTCACCAAACGTCACTGTTTATGAATCTCTTCTCTATTCTTCTTGGCTCCGTTTATCTTCAGATGTAGATTCAAGGACACGGAAGGTATTTCACTAATCGTCTCAATTGTGATTTTTTTTTTTAAACTGACTGTTTTTGAAACATAGCATGTAAATTGGTTGTTTTTGAATACTAGATGTTTGTAGCAGAATTGATGGAACTGATGGAGCTTAATCCGATAAGGGATGCTTTAGTGGGTCTTCCTGGAGTGGATGGTCTCTCAATAGAAGAAAGAAAAAGGCTGACGATAGCTGTTGAGTTGGTTGCAAATCCATCCATCATCTTCTTGGATGAACCCACTACTGGTCTTGATGCTAGAGCTGCAGCTATTGTCATGCGTACTGTGAGAAACACTGTTGACACTGGAAGAACTGTTGTATGCACAATTCACCAACCAAGCATACACATTTTTGAATCATTTGATGAGGTGTGTGTGTGCCCAACCCAACATCTTCTAAATATTCTCTTTTTCATGACATTAATCAGTTGTTTTTCTTAACTATCTTGCAGTTGATCTTGATGAAAATGGGAGGACAAATTATTTATGCTGGACCTTTAGGGAAACAATCTCACAAACTTTTGGACTACTTTGAAGTGAGTGTTATTTCTACATCTTATTTGAATATTTAGAGTGGTCTTTTTTCTATGATATTTGTTGCTACAGGCTATTACAGGAGTGCCAAAGATTAGAAATGGTTATAATCCTGCCACATGGGTGTTGGAGGTGACATCATCTGCGGCTGAGAGTCAACTTAACATTGACTTTGCTGAGATATATTTCAATTCTTCTCTTTATCAGTAAGTTAAAAGATAATTTCGACTTTTTCTTGTTTTTTTTTTGTGTTTGATTAAAGTGATTGATTATTAGTCGTCTGCCAAAAAAAAAAAAAACATTGAATAATTGTGAAACTCCTGTGCACTATAAAACAATAGTTTTAGTGAGGACTATAGGTACTTTTTGAACCAAATTACCGACTTAACAACTATTTTGTGTGTATTTTCTTATTTAGTAATGTACAATGTATAAACGTCTAGAGTATTGGTGTTTTAAACTAAATATAGGTTTAGGGGTCGTTTTATAATTAGTAGTTAGTTAGTTTTATGTTGTAATTAGATTAGTTAGTAAGTGCGAGGACCGGAAGCGACAAGATGAAAGTTTGTAACCTACAAACTTAATCAAGCGACATCTCCAGGAGACGTACCTATAATTAGTAGTTAGTTAGTTTTATGTTGTAATTAGATTATTATAATTGTTTGTTTATGTTTATTACTGTTTTCCCTCTGACTGTGGGGGAGTATTGATATTGTAACAACATTTTGAATGGAATACATGAATCAATTCAGACATAAGTAATAGTTTTTCTTTTATGTTGTTGGCAGGGAAAATCAACAAGTAATTAGAGAAGTTAGTACTCCTTCAAATGGTTCCAAAGACCTCTTCTTTCACACGGAATATGCCCAACCGTTTCTTGTACAGTGCAAGGCTTGCTTATGGAAACAACATTGGTCTTATTGGAGAAACCCACAATATAATGTCACTCGATTTGTCACCACCATTGTAATAGCTGCCATATTCGGTGCTGTTTTCTTCAACAAGGGTCAAAAGATGTAAATGCTGGTGGCGATTTATAATTATTTTTATATAATTTTGGATAAAAGCATACAATGATTTTGGTCAACTCAGCCCGTACTTGTTATAGACCGTTAGCTTCAGTATTTACATACTATGTGTGGGCTTTTGGATTCTCTAGTCAATTCAAGCTAATTGTGGTTTTTTGCATGCAGACAAAAACAACAAGATCTGCTGAACATGATGGGAGCTTTGTTTGCTGCTGTGGTCTTCCATGGAGCAATCAATCAAAATGCCGTGCAGCCTATTGTTGCTGTTGAAAGAACAGTTTTCTACCGTGAAAGAGCTGCTGGGATGTATTCATCATTACCATATGCTCTTGCCCAGGTAATCACAAATAAACTAAAAGGTGCTCTCGCCTAGGCTCCCAGGCCCAGCCCAGCGCAACCGTACTGCCTTGCGCCGGCCTGAAACATCCAAATATGGCTTTGAATATAAGCCTAAAACCCATTAAAAAGGTCTGTGTGCGTTGCTTAATTAAAAACACCCTCGCTTTTTAAACGCCTAATTCTCACCCTTTGCGCCTTGAGTGTGTTCGACTACCTAGATTCTAATTTTCATGACATTCCACAAAGGAAACTATTGTAATTTGATTGTATATGGGGTTTTGTTTGTTAAGTTGTAAACATGTAATACGAGTACAAATTAATATACTAATTATGATGTTCATATTGTTCAGGTAACAATAGAGTCGCTCTATATCGTGATTCAAACTAGTATCTACACCATCCTTTTGTACCCGTTGATCGGATTTGAGTGGACAGCTGCAAAATTTTTATGGTTCTACTTCTATATGTTGATGAGTGTCATCTACTTCACCATGTTTGGCATGATGACCATGTCATTGACACCAAGTCCCCAAATTTCTGCTGTTTTAATCTACTTCTTCCTTTGCCTTTGGAACTTGTTCTCGGGTTTTATCATTCCTAGACCGGTATGTCATCTTTTATTATTAGCATAACTCATTTAATCGATAAAATACAATTTGACCATCTACTGACTTGGCAGCAAATACCAATATGGAGTAGATGGTGTTACTGGGTTACTCCTCTGAGTTGGACAGTGTATGGTCTCTTAACCAGCCAAGTTGGTCAGCAAGATCTCTCTTTTGAGGTTCCTGGTGCTGGCAATATGACAGTTAAAGAGTTCATCAAAGAGGAGTTTGGGTTTGAGTACGACTTCCTTCCGGTGGTGGCCGCAGCACATATTGGTTGGATCCTTGTGTTTTTCATCGTCTTCGTGTGTGCCATCAAGTACCTTAATTTTCAGCAGCGATGACAGTCCATCAGTTGTTCTCTACAGTGAAAGTTGTGTTTATTTCAGATTGAATTCCTGGATTAAGAACACCTTACTCAAATTGTTGGATTAAGGGTTTATTATTATTTTTGTATTGTAAAATTATGTTAACAGATTCTCTCTCATATGGATATTAAATCCTTAGGAAACAATTTGACTAAGGTGATTGATTATTTTATTACACTATCGTTTGGGACAAAAATCATTGAACAGGGTTGGGGGTCAAGTGAGCTATAACTTTTCCAGACAGAATCTCACTACATTTTCAGGTAATGATGATATACTTACTATGTTGATTGTTGAAAGACGCAACGTTGACTCTATGATAGTAGATAAAAGTGCTATAAAATAGGGGACAATGTCAAGCAGTAGATTATGAAGCCAACAGAACATATCTCTGTCGTTGCATACTTGCATTTGCCACCAGTGATATCTGAGTCAACGCATGCATGCATATTGGATATCTGGTATATTCTGTTAAGAACTGAATTTCGACGAGTTCCAGATTGAATACACAATGGTCGAGCTCAATTAACGCTCAGGAAGCTCAATAGCATAAGCTTCGAAAGTTCATTAATGGCGGTTACAGAGAGATTAAGAGGGAGAAATTGTTATTATTTCAAAACATGCTCTATACTATTATCTTTCCTCTTATACTCTCACACTCCAACTACCCTCTCAACTCTATCTCTCACAACTAACATCCAATTGCCTATCTGACTCAACAAACCTACTATTGATTGACTCGTCACCCGTTGACCATTAGTTCGTATCATATTCTTGGATGTCATGATCCCAAGGAAGGTCAAACTTTGAGGCTCGTCACATGAGTGGTGCACAACATGAAACTTATATTTTTCACTTATTGTTAAGCCTTATTGATATTGTAAATTTTGTTATATATGTTCTTTACTAGGGTAACTTTGTAGAAATGTAACTAAGTTTGTTAACTATTACAGTTAAATTACTGGAACTTTTTTTTGTCTATCTAAAGTCATTGAAGTTTAATTTGATGTTTTAATAATATGTAATTCTCAGGTTCCAGGTTCTACCGATGATGTGTCAGGTTTCATTAAATTTTTCTTTTATTTTGTGCGAAAGATTTGTTATTTCCCCATATACCATTCACCCAATCATGTTTTCTCGACCTTTATTCATCTTTTATTACTTTCTGACCGTACATTTTATAAAAATGAAAGTCTTCGCAGTCCTGCAAGCCGGTGGCGTCAGACTTCGAAGCGTCGAGAATTTAATCGGATTACTCTCCACCCATTCCCACCGCCAATCACCGTATTCCGCCGCCACCAGTGACAGCTCCTCCACCAATGATTCCGCTGACACTATCGATATTGTCATCACCAAATTTAAAAATTCTATTCGTGGACACAGGCTTGTGATATTAAAACCATCTACCAATATTTAACTGATAAAATTGTTGATTTGAAAAGAAGTTATCAAGAGAAAACAGAAGTATAGATTAAGAAAGTGTAGAGAAATTGATCGGGTTGTCGCGCCCCGGTAAAAGATAATATTTATAATGCCCAAATTACCCTTAATAATGTGTTATTGGTAGTAAGAGGTCGAACCACAAATAGTTTGTGGTTTGCGTGTTGACGTGATTGATTATTAATGTTGTCACAATTTATGAAGCTTGCTAATTTGGTTAATTGTTTGTTTGTTGGAAAAGGGTGTCAGAGTGTACCGACAAGTTTGATGCTAAATTACTTAACTACTAAAACTTGAAAACTTTCGATTGCATGAAAACTTGATTACTTGGTTAAAACAATAATTTGGAACAAGGTTCACACCCGGTTCGGTAATTGAAGACCTAGTGTTTCTACACGTTTTAGATTTAACTCAGTTGCATATATGATTTACGGATTTAGTGTCGGGTGGTTTAGGTGCCAAGAGCTATCAACGTCATAGACGACGGACCGCAATGCGCTTCGTTACCAAGAACATGTAAATCCTAACCTAAGATAAGGCATAATTGCACATAAACATTTCGTAAAGTCAAATTTAATCTTCACTCGACAATTCACGAATTCGATACAAATGCAAGACAATTATCAAAGGTTTCAAAAACATAAACAACTTGTCACAAATCAAATCTCAAAAACAATGTTTAACCCTAGAATCTTACAAAAACCTACACCGGGGTGAAACCCGAGAAGATTAGCCGCTCATGGCGAACGGAACTTGATCAATGATGTCACACCCCAACCGATGGCGGAAACATCGGGGCATGGCACTGAGCGAAACAGATTGTCCAGAAGTTTCCATAACAACTATATTTACCAAATATTTTAAAGTAACACGTCCCATACCATGTCATAGATGATAATACAATTATTACAGCAAAGATCCAGTCAAATTGTTCTGTTCCGACAACTCAAATTTTATTACAGACAATTGTTTATTTATTGGTTTCTAGGACTCTGTCCCTAGCCTCAATTTCATCACCAGCACACAAAGCATGTAAACATCCTAAGCACCTGTCACATACGTTAAAGTAAAGGTCAATACACATAGTGTAAAGGTGAGCATACAAGTTTGATAATAGCATATAGAGTTTGAAAGCGTTACGCATAACCAGCACGTACACAGAATGAAATGAGGCATGTTAGTTATCGACATGAACCTATCGATACCAATGACTGCGGGTTGACTGCCCAAGGCAGTTCGCGATACATTCTCACTACTGTGAGCCATGTAGTTAATTGTCCTTAACAACCCCCGAGTGAACGGGTGCTGAGTCCAAACTAATAGTACTATCGTTGCTAAGGCAGGTAGACAGCATTCCATGTGTAAACATAACAAACAAGCATTCATTAAGTCATGTATAACATGCGGTAACGGTTAGCGTTTAAAGTATTGCGTAGTGTGTTTGATGTGATTTAGTATAAGTAACGTATGTAACACCCAAAAGTGCATAAAGCAAAAAGGGATCGAGTATACTCACAACAATTGATGGATTGAAGGGAGCGCTAGAGAGTAGGGTTAGCCTGATCAGAACGATAGCATAACGATAAGCGACGCGTAAAACGATGCAAAGTACAAGTGAGTCGGACGGTAGTTCGATCGGATGGTAATCCGGTCGGACAACCAGTCGTGCGAGTGGCAGTTCGTTCGGACAGTAGTTTGGTCGGACAGTAGTCCGGTTGGATGACTGTTCGAGTGGATTGTTTCTTCCTTTGGGAAGGATGTGTTTGTGTATGATGGCTTGACCTTTGAAGTTTTCGTTGTAGCATTTAGAAAACAGAGGAGTATCTTTACCCTTTAGGTCGGTCGGTCGAACGGTCGTTCGATCGGACGGCGACTCGAATGGCAAGGCTCCTCAGTGAGAACAAACCCACAGTAGGGCGGTCACTCGGTCGGATGTCCATCCGATCGGGTGGCAACCCTGTTGTTGAACAAGTTGAAAATTGTTTAAGCCTTGAGTCAAGATGCAACCCGATCGGACAATAGGTCAAGCGGATGGCAACCCGGTCGGACAGTAGTCCGGTCGGACGACAATTCGTCCCATGATCTGATCGTGTTGTTACTTGTCCTTGCTTAAAGGGTTGTAACTTGAGCGAGACGTTGTGATGACTGGTTTAAACAATGGGAACCCTATCTCGTCACAATGACCTGACCGAACAGGGATCACCCTAGTTCATCAGTGCACGGTTCGAGGCGGTTGTTCGCGTCCAAACCCGAAATCACTATCTTTCAAATGGAACTTGGATCTAGCACTGATACATCGCTAAGAATGAGTAGACGATCAACATTAGGTCCGGTTCTATTGGGTTTGAGAGCATTGAGTGTAAAAGAGTTGAAAGAAAGTTAGAAAACCATCTTTCAATCCTTTCCATTATGAATATGTTTAGATCTATGAAAGATCTTTGTTCGTTTATGTGGAAATCTGTTAGATCTAAGTTGTTCTTGGTGGATTGAGGCCAAAAAATGAAGTTCTTCAAGAACTCATGATGACGTCATCCTAAAACACCTTGAATCTTGATGATTTCACGGTTAAAAGTTAAGATTCAAAAGATGGAAAGGTGTAGGAGTGCGTGTAGATTAAGAAAGTACAAGATTTAGAGCGAGATCTTACCGAAATTGCGAGAAATCGAAGGAAAAAGCGAGTAGGAGCACTGGTCGGACGTCAGTTGCCAAAGTAGAAAGGTTGAAAGTGACAAGGGGTATTTATAGGATTACCCAAAATGGAAAGGGCTGGTCGGTCGGATGGTATCTCGCCCGGGTGGCAGCCCGGCCGAGTGGCTCCTCAATCGGATGGCACCTCGCTCGGGTGGCAGCCCGGTCGGATGGGAATCCGGCCGGCTGGCACCTGGTTCGAGTGCTCGGCGCGACGAGTTTTGCCGTTTCGATTCGCGTGTAGCGCGTTGCGATGCGGTTCGAGCGAGCGATGCGATGCAGTTGCTTATTAAATTACTTTTAATCCCAACTACTATATCTAACATACAATCATCCTATTTTTCCTTCGTTTAGCGTTTGCGATTCGATTTGCGCTTGAGTTCGATTGCGATTTGATTGATTACCACACATAACATAATTTAAACATGCACAAGTAACACATAAGGCACACATACGTATACAATAGCCAAAATGCGTAATTCGAGTTGCGAGTGCGATTGCGATAGCGATAAAGCGATTAAACATGCGATTAGTATGCGATTAATAATAGATACTCCACATAATACAACTAAAGCGAAAATAAAATAGACTAACTACGAGCCAAAGAAGTCAAAACAGGAATTGAACAAGGAGAGACAGATCGCAATTAGCAATCTTTTCTTCCTTTGACTTCAATCTTGACTTTGACTTTGACTTTCGAAACACGGGGTGTTACAGCCTCCCCTAGTTGAGGGAATTTCGTCCCGAAATTAGGCCGAAGCCGTAACAAACAACTGCGGGTACTTCGCCTTCATGTCGCTTTCGAGTTCCCAAGCAAACTCTGCGCCTCGTTTTCCTTCCCATCGGACTTTCACAATAGGAATGCGCGAGCGTCTGAGCTGCTTGGTTTGGCGATCCATGATTTCGACAGGCTTCTCCACGAAGTGTAGTGTTTCGTTTACTTGGAGATCATCGAGAGGTACAATTAAATCATGCTCAGGCAGGCACTTTCGGAGGTTTGACACATGGAAAGTCGGGTGGACATTACTAAGTTCCTCCGGTAATTCGAGTCTGTAGGTGACTTTTCCGATCCTTTCCAGAATCTTAAAAGGTCCAACATATCGAGGCGCTAGTTTCCCTTTCTTGCAGAATCTGACCACAGCCTTCCAAGGTGATACCTTTAGGAGTACGTAGTCACCAACGTCAAATTCAAGGGGCTTGCGTCGTCTATCGGCGTAACTTTTCTGTCGACTTCGAGCTTTCAACAAGTTGTCTCGAATTTGGAGAACTTTGTCAGTCGTTTCTTGCAATAGCTCAGGACCGGTTAATTGCGAGTGACCGATCTCGTGCCACATAATAGGTGATCGACATTTTCTTCCGTATAAAGCCTCGAATGGTGCCATTTGAATGCTGGAGTGATAACTGTTGTTATACGAGAATTCGACTAAAGTCTATGACACACGAACGGAGCATGTCTTCAAGAGTACGGATCGTTCTTTCAGTCTGACCGTCGGTTTGAGGGTGGAATGCGGTACTTAAGCGTGGTACTGAGGGCCGCTTGAAACGTTTCCCACAGTCGCGAGGCAAACCGAGCATCACGGTCAGAGATGATGTCGTGAGGCGTCCCATGATTACAAATGATCTCGTTGGTGTAGATTGGGGCTAATCATTCTACCTTGTAGTCTTCCCGTATTGGCAAAAAGTGAGCTGATTTGGTCAAACGGTCAACGACAACCCAGATGCTGTCGTGACCTGATGACGTGTGCGGAAGCTTTGTTATGAAGTCCATAGCTATACTCTCTCACTTCCACATAGGGATTGGCATTTGTTCGAGTAAGCCAGAGGGTCTCTGGTGTTCAGCCTTGACCCTTGCACAAGTCAGGCACTTTCCAACGTAGAGAGCAATATCCCTTTTCATGCCCGGCCACCAGTAGTTGTAGCGAAGATCCTGGTACATTTTGTCGGCACCGGGATGAATAGAATACCGGGATTTGTGGGCTTCGTCCATCAAAATATTTCGCAAATCAGTCTGTTTAGGGATCCAAATTCGGTCCAGATAATGGAATATCTCATTCGGCTTATTCACAAGATGAGCTCCATCGTGGTAGATCTGTTCCTTCTTCAGAGTGCGTTCATTAAAACAAGCATGCTGGGCTTCGCGGATGAGAGTTTCGAGGTCGTATTAGGCTTGGATATTACGAATGCTGAGCAAATAACCCCGTCTGTTGAGAGCGTCGGCAACGACGTTTGCCTTGCCAGGGTGATAACGAATCTCACAGTCATAATCGTTGAGATTTCTACCCATCGGCGTTGACGCATATTAAGTTCTTTCTGATCAAAGATATGTTGTAGGCTCCTATGATCGGTGAAGATCGTACACTTGGTACCATACAGGTAGTGTCGCCAAATCTTTAACGCAAAAACAACTGCGCCTAGCTCGAGGTCATGGGTTGTATGGTTCTTCTCGTGGATTTTGAGCTGACGAGATGCGTAAGCTATAACCTTGTCCCGCTGCATAAGAACACAACCAAGACCAAGGTTAGAAGCATCACAATAGACAATGAAATCTTCGTTTTCATTGGGCAATGTGAGAACAGGAGCATTGCAAAGCATGTGCTTGAGGGTTTGGAAAGCAGACTCTTGTTCAGTTCCCCAAACAAAAGGCTTGTGTTTATGCGTGAGAGCGGTAAGCGGCACAACGATCTTTGAGAATCCTTCGATAAATCGTCGATAATAGCCCGCTAGTCCGAGAAAAGAACGGACTTCAGAAGGGTTCTTAGGTGTAATCCAACTCTTAACTGCTTTAATCTTCGCTGGATCGACGTGAATACCTTGACTATTTACTATGTGACCCAGAAACTGAACCTCCTCCAGCCAAAATTCACACTTGGAGAACTTTGCATAGAGTCGATTCCCCTGGAGTAGCTCAAGAACCAAACATAGATGTTGTGCGTGTTCGGCTTTCGATTTGGAATAGATCAAGACATCATCGATGAACACGATGACGAAATGGTCGAGATATGATTTACACACGTGATTCATCAGATCCATGAAAACTGTGGGTGCGTTGGTTAAACCAAAGGGCATAACAACGAATTCATAATGGCCATAACGAGTGTGAAACGCGGTTTTGGGTATATCCTCCTCTTGAATGCGTAGTTGGTGATAGCCTGAGCGTAGATCGATCTTCGAGAAACATGTAGCACCTTGTAGCTGATCAAACAAATCGTCAATGTGAGGCAGGGGATAGCGGTTCTTGATAGTTAACTTATTCAATTCCCGATAGTCGATGCACATCCTGAACGACCCATCCTTCTTTTTAACGAAAAGGACTGGCGCGCCCCAAGGAGAGGTGCTCGGGCGAATGAAGCCTTTCTCAAGTAATTCCTGGAGCTGATTCGAGAGTTCACGCATTTCGGACGGTGCGAGTCGGTAAGGAGCTTTGGCAACGGGATTGGCTCCAGGAATGAGGTCGATACTAAAGTCGATATCACGACTTGGCGGTAGTCCGGGAAGATCCTCAGGAAAGATGTTAGGAAATTCTCGAACCACTAGGACATCGTTTACGGCTGGTCTTCCTTTCTTTTCCTTCTCCGCTACTATGATGTTGGCCAAGAAAGCTTTGTATTCCTTGCGGAGATACTTGCTAGCTTGGACACATGGCATGAGTTTGAGACCTTTCGAAGTAGTTTCACCATAAACACACAATAAATCACCATTCACGAGCGAGAATCGAATCATCTTATCGAAGCACACAACTTCAGCATGGTTTTCGCGAAGAAAGTCCATGCCTACTATGACGTCAAAACTTCCGAGTTGCATCGGAATAAGGTCGATTGGGAAGATGTGATTTTTGAGCTCAAGGGTACAATCACGAAGAACATAATTAACGGCGACAGTTCTTCCGGTAGCGACTTCAACATCAAACGTCGAGGAAAAGCTTTTTGACAAAACCAGACTATAACCTGTACAGTGCTCAACGATCCACAACGACGCTTCGCTCCACGTGCAAGACCCAACATTCTAGGTGATATAGTCTATGTTATATTGCCTACTTGTTAGTTACATAGTACATTGTTCATGGTATGCTTTGGTAAACGTAGCAACTATTGTTAGACACTCATTGTGTGCTTACTCTCTTCTGTCACTCCACACTTACACATTGTCACGACACTTTTCTCACCCATGCTCTCTTTATTGTGAAGATCATGAGTGGACGTATCAACCTAACTCAAGCCCAGCTGACGGCTTTAATCAATGAACAAGTTACTGCAGCACTCGCAGTCGCTCAGGCAGGAGGTATAACCTGCCATTGCAACTTACTCTAGGATCTTTAGATCCTACTCTCGTAAACCAACACTTGTGCTTAACCTTGTCTCTTCTTACACGCACGACATGTCAACATGCTCAGCCTCCTGTTTGTACTTTCAAAACTTTTATGGACTGCCGACCTACTACTTTCAGCGGCACTGAGGGAGCTGTAGGCCTCCTCCACTGGTTTGAGAAGCTCGAGTCTGTTTTCGAGATGTGTGAATGCCCTGAGGCTCGTAGGGTGAAGTATGCTACTGGTACTCTTGAAGATGTAGCGCTCATGTGGTGGAATGCTCAGGTTCAAATACTGGGGTTAGTTGCTGCTAATGCCACCCCATGGAACGATTTCAAGGAATTGATCAAAGAAGAGTACTGTAATCGTGATGACATCCACAAGCTGGAGGTAGAGTTCTTCAACTTAAAGATGACGGGGTCGGAAATTGAGGCGTACACAAAAAGATCGAACGAGCTGGCTATCTTGTGTCCTACTATGGTGGATCCTCCTATTAAACGTATCGAGCTGTACCTTAAAGGTTTAGTGCCAGAGATTCAGAGTTATGTGACTGCAGCAAACCTCGCCACTATCCAGCAAGTTATTCGTTTGGCTCATCGTCTCACTGATCAGGCAGTCGAGCAGAACAGGCTGCCCAAGCGTATTGGTACTACCACTGCTACTACTACTACTACTACTTCTAATGCCCCTAGCGACAACAAGTGCAAATGGGATGGAGTCTCAAGCAAGGGTTCAACATCAGCTCACTCTCAGTCTCAGCAGCGAAAGGCTGATGACTACCAGAGTCCTGGTCAGCAATCTTCTTGTAATCAAGGGCAGGGTGGATACCGAGGAAACCACCCCAAGTGCAACCGATGCAACAAGCATCATAGTGGGCAGTGCAACAAGGGTCGTTGTCTGAGGTGTAACAAGTTTGGTCATGAAGCAAAGGATTGCAGGGGCGCACGACCGGCAAATCCGAATCGTCAACAACAGCAACAGCAGGGTAACAGGGGATGCTATCAGTGTGGTGCTGAAGGTCACTTCAAGAGGAACTGCCCCCAGTTGAACCAGAATAAGAACAACAACAATAATCAGGGGAACGAGAACAATAATGGGGGTAACAATGATGGCAATGGTGCCAGGGGACGTGTTTTCATGCTGGGTCAGGGTGATGCAAGGAACGATCCCAACGTTGTGATGGGTAAGTTTCTACTGGATGATTTCTTTGTTACTGTTTTATTCGATTCGGCTGCCGATACTAGTTATGTGTCCTTAAAAGTTAGTCAAATGCTTAAGCACACTCCAACACTTTTGAACACCAAACACATGGTAGAGCTAGCAAACAGTAAAAGTCTCGAAGCCACACACATAGTTAAGGGTTGTAATCTCGTCCTAGCTGGTCAGACCTTCTCTATCGATCTTATTCCTATCATTCTTGGTAGTTTCGACGTCATTATTGGGATGGATTGGCTATCTCAACATCAAGTGGAGATTATTTGCAAGGAGAAAATCGTCCATATTCCTCGTTCTGGTGAAGAACCTCTCCTAATTCATGGCGACAAGAGTGGTGTTGTTGTGGGCATCATCTCTTTCCTTAAGGCCTAGAAGTGTTTGCGAAAGGGCCACACTGCTATTCTAGCCCTCGTTTCTGATACATCCTCGAAGGAAAAGAAAATAGAAGACATTCCTATTGTGCGCGACTTTCCTGAGGTATTTCCTGAGGAATTACCTGGTCTTCCGCCTCATCGACAGGTCGAGTTTCAAATCGAGCTAGCTCCTGGAGCATCACTAATAGCCCGTGCACCTTATCGTCTAGCTCCATCAAAACTTGAAGAACTATCCGCACAGTTACAGAACTCTTGGAAAAGGGTTTCATACGTCCTAGCTCTTCGCCCTGGGGAGCTCCAGTGTTATTTGTAAAGAAGAAAGACGGTACCTTCAGAATGTGTATTGACTACCGCGAACTAAAAAAGGTGACTGTGAAGAATCGCTATCCTCTTCCACGCATTGATGACTTATTTGACCAGTTGCAAGGGTCGAGTTTCTACTCCAAGATTGACCTGAGGTCAGGCTACCATCAACTGAGAGTCCGAGACGAGGATATCTCTAAGACAGCATTCAGGACTCATTATGGGCATTACGAGTTTCTGGTTATGCCTTTCGGATTGACGAATGCACCTGCGGTCTTCATGGACCTCATGAACCGAGTGTGCAAACCTAAACTGGATAAGTTTGTCATTGTCTTCATCGACGACATCCTGATCTATTCGAAGAGTCAGGAGGAACACGAGCAACACCTGAGGATTATTTTGGAACTCCTTCGAACAGAGCAGTTGTATGCCAAATTTTCGAAATGCGATTTCTGGCTTCGCGAAGTCCATTTTCTAGGCCATGTGGTAAACAAGGATGGGATTCATGTTGATCCATCCAAGGTAGACTCGATCAAGAACTGGCCTGCACCCCGTACACCAACAGAAATCCGCCAATTCTTGGGTTTGGCGGGCTATTACAGAAGGTTCATCAAGGATTTCTTCAAGATTGCGCAACCTCTCACTTCACTAACTCAGAAGGGTGTCACCTATCGTTGGGGTGATGCACAGGAATCTGCATTTCAGCACTTAAAGGATAGACTTTGTAGCGCATCAATTCTCTCATTGCCTGAAGGCACAGATGATTTTGTGGTTTATTGTAACGCTTCCATCCAAGGACTTGGTTGCGTGTTGATGCAACGTGACAAGGTCCTCGCTTATGCATCACGGCAACTTAAGGTTCACGAAAAGAACTACACTACTCACGATCTGGAACTGGGAGCAGTTGTTTTTGCACTTAAGATATAGAGACATTGCCTGTACGATACCAAGTCCACCATTTACACCGATCACAGGAGTCTCGAGCATATCTTCAAGCAAAAGGAGTTAAACATGCGACAACGTCGATGGGTCGAGCTCTTGAATGATTACGAATGCGCGATCAAGTACCATTCGGGCAAAGCCAATGTTGTGGCCGACGCCCTCAGTCGAAAGGACACTACACCTAAGCTCGTGCGAGCGTTACAACTTACCATCCAATCTAGTATTCCTACTCAGATATGAGATGCTCAGGTTAAAGCATTGAAAGTAGAGAACATCAGGGCCGAGTCTCTGCGAGGATCGAGGAAACGGTTAGAACAAAAGGAAGACGGTGCTTACTACGTATCAGGGCGCATCTGGGTCCCAATTTACGGAAACTTTCGCGAGCTTGTGATGGATGAAGCACATAAGTCTCGTTACTCAATACATCCTGGTTCGGATAAGATGTACCACGACTTAAAGACTACATACTGGTGGCCTAGCATGAAAGCCAACATAGCAACCTACGTCAGTAAATGTTTGACTTGTACGAGAGTCAAGATCGAATATCAAAAACCATCAGGCCTACTCCAACAACCAGAGATCCTGACATGGAAATGGGAGCAAATTTCCATGGATTTCGTTACTGGCCTACCTAGATCTCAGCGCGAAAATGACACTATTTGGGTGATAGTGGATCGATTGACTAAGTCTGCACACTTCTTAGCTATAAAATAAACGGATAAGTTTTCTAATTTAGCAGACGTTTACTTAAAGGAAGTGGTTTCGAGGCACGGGGTGCCAACCTCCATTATTTCTGATCGTGATGCACGTTTTACTTCTGAACTGTGACAAGCTATGCACAAGTCCTTTGGCTCACGTTTAGACATGAGCACAGCTTATCACCCGCAAACGGATGGGCAGTCGGAACGCACCATCCAAACCCTTGAAGATATGCTTAGGGCATGTGTGATTGATTTTGGTAACGGCTGGGAATGACATATACCTTTAGTGGAATTTTCATATAATAATAGCTACCACACCAGTATCCAGGCCGCTTCGTTTGAGGCATTGTACGGATATAAATGCCGATCACCTCTTTGTTGGGCAGAAGTTGGTGACAGCCAAATCACATGCCCAGAACTTGTGGTAGACACAACTGAGAAGATTGCTCAGATACGACAACGAATGGCGGCAGCTCGTGACTGTCAGAAAAGCTACGCTGATAAGCGCAGGAAACCACTCGAGTTCCAGGTTGGGGATCGAGTGCTACTCAAAGTCTCACCTTGGAAAGGTGTAGTTCGTTTTGGCAAACGAGGCAAACTCAATCCGCGTTACGTCGGACCATTCGAAATCATTGAGAAAATTGGCAAGGTCACTTACAAGTTGAATCTACTTGAAGAACTCGGTGGAGTTCACAACGTTTTCCACGTGTCAAATCTGAAGAAGTGTCTGTCAGATGAGACCCTCATAGTTCCTTTGAAGGAGCTCACAATCGACAATCAATTGCGATTCGTTGAGGAACCCATTGAAATCACAGCCCGAGATGTTAAGGTTCTCAAGCGCACCAGAATTCCTCTTGTTCGAGTTCGTTGGAACTCCCGTCGTGGCCCAGAGTTCACCTGGGAACGAGAAGACCAAATAAAACTCAAGTATCCCCAGTTGTTCGAGAACAGTGCAACCACTGCTGAGGCTGAAGCTACTGCGGAATTTCGGGATGAAATTCCAAACCAACGGGGGGATGATGTGACACCCCAGGAAAACCAGGAAACAACGCAACACAACTAGCTTCTTCAGTAACCACGTGCTAAATTTTGGGACGAAATTTCTTTCAAGTTGGGGATAATGTGACAACTCGAGTTTCCAAGGTCTTTCCTTGACACGTTACTTGTTTACGGTCATGTTTCATAACTTGCTTGCATTGTAACTTGTTTATGCTTGATGTATGTTTGGGACATTAAACTATAGTTGAATTAAATAATAAACCATGTACTGTTGATATATAGTGGTGTGTCACTATTATTAATATTATTATATAAATATATTTTATGGTGCATGACGAAAACCAAGAGGGTTTTCGCCACACTAGTCTGCTCGATGAAAACCAAGGGTTTTCACCATGGCCACTCGACGAAATCAAGGGATTTCGCCGGCCAAGTCTTCGCCGAAGCCCAGTAAGGGCCCAACATTTTATAACCCTCATATAAACGGATGTAGATTACGTAAACTACTTTTAGCAAAACCCTAAGGTCTCTCTCTCCCTCTCCTCTGTGTGACGGCAATCTCTAGCTCTCTGGGAACTTTTACTAGTCTCGTATCATAACTGGTTAGTATGCCATCTTTGTGATTAGATTGTTGTTATGCATTGGATAACTGTTATGTGATTTTGTTTGTGGATTGAATAGATGGGTATGATAGGGATCCTTATAATCTGATGTATGATCGGTTGTGTTATGCATATTGTCCATGTTCGATTTGATGTTGATGATCTTGATATGTTGATGGTATGATAATAGATGTCTAGCAGATTAGGGTTCTATGTTAAAAGATATGACGAATACTTGATGATCACAACAACTTGCTGATGATTGAATGATAATCATGATTGTATAGTGATTTAGTAATTTATATGATTGCATGATTTGGTCTGATTGAATGAATGTATGATGAAGTCGGCGTGATTGTTAGATGATCATTAGGGTTCTGGAATACGTAACTGTCGTTGATGTCCATGCTCTACCCCGAGGAAAACCCTTACCCGACGAAATTGAGTGCCGACGAAAACCCAGACCCGACGAAAATGCAATCTCGACGAAAACCCTTTGGGATTTCGTCGCCTGGGGGTTTTCGCCAAAAAAGGGATTTCGCCTGGGTGTTTTCGCCAAATGTTCTGTAAAGTTGGGAAATTAGCACAGTAACTCAGTTAAGTCTGTTAAGTCTGTTAATGGATAAACACGTTAGAATAGACTGAGAAACCAATTATGTGAAGCATGAATTGTATGAATTTGATTAACTGTTTACGTGATGCATGATATTAACTGCCAAGCACACTTTATGATATAGATTGCATGTGAAACCTTACAAACATAAACTGATTGTGTATATGTGCATACTATAGGCTTTGACTGAATTGTTTGTGCAAGTAGATAAGCATACCGAGCAAACCGAGGTGAGTTCACACACTTTCTAAGGCATGGGATTCCCGGTGGTTGGGAATGGGTTAAAGAATTAAAACGGAACCTACATATCCTCCTTGGGTAGGATATGTATGGCCATCCTCCATGGGTAGGATGCCAATCTTGATCCTGCGTATTCTCCTTGGGTAGAATACGTACGTTCGTCCTCCTTGGGTAGGACAACAACCTTAACTTACTAGACAAAACTCTATCATGAAGTCCCTCATTTTTATATCGACTTAATCGCCGGGCCAATGGCGAGCGGGTCATTAGTTAATAGCGCTATTAGGGTTGACAAGCCTCACACCGTGCCGGTCGGACGGGCGTGTACTAATGGATCTGGGCACTTAGTCAATGATGATAGAGATTGACGTAGGGCACAACTATTGTTCGTCAGTTGTCGATATGGTAACGGTCTAGTGGTTCACATGGGGAAGCCCCCACTGATTATGGATATGGATTGGGAAATAACGATACTGGTTAACTCGTGGTTTATGAAACAACTTATGGTTTTCAAAACAAACTTGTAAAACTAAACAACCAACTGTGAACTCGCTCAACTTTGTTGTTGACTCGTTGTTACATGCCTTGCAGGTTGTTAGGTATTTATGGAGCTTGCACGAGGAGGCGTGGTCGTTGTGGGACATGGATAGTCATATGCCATGTTAAACATTTGATATATTTGAACTTATACTTTGGTTTTAAACATTATGCTTCCGCTTACAACTTAAACTATGTTTTGTTTGGACACCAATTATATTGTGTTGGGTTTTATATTTGTTTACATGCTTTGTTCAATATGATTGGTGGCTTGATCCTGGTCAGTCACGTCTCCAAGCGGTGTTACTCCGCGTCTGGATTTTGGGGGTGTGACATCTCATCCTTTGGTGGGATCCGTTTTTCAAATCTTGATGCATTAACCGGATTAAGTAAAGCCAAAGGATATGAGATGGTATTAAACTCCACACCCATATCCTTGGCCTTAGCATGAAGTTGACTTAAACAATTTTCACAAAAAGAGTTTTTAGTTACTTTTTTCAATTTTATTTTGTGAAATTGTTTCTTGTTCATTTTCATTTCCCAACGCATCACCTACATTTTCCACCATACCATCAACACATTGTGGTGGTGGAATGCTTTCGACACTACAAACCTCATCATTTAAAAGAAGACTTACCGCGTTAATGTGCACATTCCTCAAATTATTCGTTCTTGAACTTTGATGCTTCGGGTTCACCGTAGTGTCGCTTGGGAGTCGTCCTCCACTTCCTTTAAGTTGGGCCAAGTCTTTGACTAGTTGACCCACGTGCCTTGCCAAGGCGTCGTGCGACTTGTCCCGCACCTCATTCTCTTTTCTTGTCTCCTTCATCATATTCAACATGGAGCCCCTCTTTGCTCTTAAGTCATCACCGCCACCTTGATTATTCGTCGACCAGCTCCTATTACCCCCTTGGTTGTAACCCCGTTGGTAGTTGTTATCATAATTTTGATACCCTTGGTTACCACCTTGTCGGTTTTGATACGATACGCCATCTTGATTGCCCATTTGAAAGTTCAGGTTCGTTTAGTTTGAGGCGTTACCATACCTAAAATTGGATGGTTCCTCAAACCCGGGTGATAAGTGTTCGAATTCATATCCTGTTGTTTCCGGTCTCTATACACTTGCTTCCGGAATGCTATATGGCTTATTATCGGGAATGTTATTTCTCAACTCATCGAGGTTGAGAAATTGGGCTTCATTCACGGGATTTCCGCAGTTTTGGTTAGCCACATAGTTGGGGTTAACATTGCGGTTGTTGGTAATGGGGTTTGGCAAGGTCGGTTTTGAGGTGGTGGTGTGGGTGCACATTAAATTTGGTTTTGATTATGGGTACGTGATAGGTGTGGTGGTGCCGGCGGTCTTGAATTATTACCACTCCCCGGTTGGTTATTATGAACGTTTTGATTTGGGCGAGGGTAATCTTGGTATTGGTAATTGGGTTGGTTTTGATTGTTGGGTTGGTTGAAGTTTTGGCGATCCATTTGGACGCGTCCAAATGATGGGGTATGTGGTGAGTTTAGGTTGGGTAGGTTAGGGGCAAGTGTTGCCTCTAACCGGTTGACTAGGTTTCTTCGCACTAAATTCTCAACCTCCAGTTTGAACACTAACGGAGAGGTCCTACCGGAGTTCCTGGTATGCATGCACTACCTGTAACCTGCACAAGCAACACACCCGTGTAGCAAGGAAAGCGAATATGACAAAATAAAACAAAGCACTTCAACAGATAATCACTAATCAATTAAAGTTCAAACACAAAGCGCACGAACTCCCTGGCAACGCTGCCAGAATTTGATCGGGTTATCGCACCTCAGTCAAAGATAATATTTATAATGCCCAAATTACCTTCAACAATGTGTTAGTGGTAGTAAGGGGTCGAACCATGAAGAGTTTGTGGTTTGCGTATGGACGTAATTGATTATTAATGTTGTCACAATTTATGAAGCTTGCTAAGTTGGTTAATTGTTTGTTTGTTGAAAAAGGGTGTCGGAGTGTACCAACAAGTTTGATGCTAAATTACTTAACCACCTCCCCACCACCGTCTTCCGACCAAATCACCTCCCACCACCGTCTTCCCCACCATCCACCTCCCCCACCACTGTCTTGAAGATGTTTTTGTGGTTTCTTTGAAGATGAGAGACAACGGGTTTCAAGAGAGAGAGAGATGAGGATTGTGGTTGCAGATTAGATTTTAAGAGAGAGAGATATGAGAGATATGAGAGGTCTGAAGAATTTAAAGAGGCTGACAATGACAGAGATTAGACATTTGGAGTAAATGACCAAAATACCCTTTAGGATAAAAAATAATAGTGCATATGTGGCAAAGTCTGATTGGTGGAGAGTGGTTCTCGCAGTTCTCGCAACTGGGGATTGTTTTCATTTTAACGGTCTCCTATATATATATATATATATATATATATATATATATATATATATATAGGGTCGGGATTTAGAGAAAACGGTAGAAAGTGTGAGAACGGTGAGAACGCTTATCGATCGTCCGATCAAAACAATCTATGGACTAGATTGGCGCGGTGGCGTTTTCGTAAATAACATCAATTTTATTACGTGGACGCGCTTCATTAAGGGTAAAAGGGTCTTTTGACTTCTCCACACAAAACGCCATCTCATGAAATAAAACGCCAAAAACAAAAATCACAGACAATTCTAAGTAAAAACGGCATTATATATAAAACGCCAAACTTAACTATAGTAAAATCCCGCCTAAATAAACCGCCAAAAAAAATCCTATATATACAACATCTTAGACCTTCAATTAAAAACACACACAAAAACCCAAACGCCATATTTGATATATCCATTCGCCTTAGAAACGCCAAAAAACCCAAACATCAAATACCTTCTAACCCAAAACGTTTTTTTTGAAATTCAGTTTGGTTGTCTGTAAGATTTCGCTCAATGAAATGGACAAAATCCTTAAGTGAGGATGTTGTCCATTTCATTGAGTAAAATCTTATTGACTAATCATCAACTTCCATCCAATTTATAACGCCAAAACATACAAAAACATTACTTAGCTGTATGGGGTGGACAACATTGTCAGTTATCTTTCTTAACCGAGGATTAACATTGTTGTCCATCTCATACAGCAAAACATTATTGATTTTCGCATGATCAAATTTTGAGGTTTAAGGTGCTCTTATTTCGTGGCGTTCTTTTTATCGGTAAAACGCCAAAAAAGTTAAAAAATCAAACATCGTTCATTGTGAAATTCAAGATTGTTGGCTGAAGGGTCTAAACTCAATAACATTTTGCTGCATGAGATGGACAAATCTTCAAGAAAAAGATGCTGATGTCAGATTGTTTGCTTCCAAACAGCCACACCAAAAACTACTTAAAAAAAACAAAAAAAACAAAATGAATCATACAAAAGTCGATCCAGCCAGTTAACATGATTCAAAAAAGAAGAAAGAGACTGGTGACAGTGAAGATTTGGAAGATCAATTGTTTATGTATTCTTTTTTTTTATTTTCCTTTTCAGTTGATTGTTATATAATAAAAATGCCATATATAATAAAAACGCCAAAACAGCCAAAATGCTTGTTTAAACGATATCATCTCGTTAAACGCCCCCAAAAACTCCCAAACTATAATAAAATTACTTTGAAAAAATATTATAAAAAACCCAATAAAAATAAAAAAATAAAAAGCAAACTTGAAAATGTAACTAGAAACAGTAAATACAAATAGATAGGGAAAATTTATTATATTAGAATCTAAAACGCCAAACTTGAAAGATGGGACGTGTTACAGACTTCAGAGATAAAGCTTATCAAAAACAATAATTACAAACAGTAACTGAAAAGACGAATACTTTATTATAATAATGCACCGTCTAACTTAGGCGCCAAAAAGACATCCTATAAAATGATACGTCTCAGCAACTTCCATTTGATCAAACAAAAAAAAAAAAAAAACAAACGCCAATACTACTAAATACCACTCACTGAAAAACGCCAAAAAATAAAAAAATCAAAGATGGCTAATATGCTTTCTTGGATATTCATAATTGTTCTTCGTGAAGTTTCACTGAATGAATTGTTATCAGAAGGGAGTAACTCAGAAAGATTTTGCTGCATGAGATGGACAAAAGTTCAAGAAAAAGATACTGATGCCAGTCATATGGCATTTTGTATTTTTTGTTCTTGAAGAAAGTTTGGATGAGGAGAAGAGATCAATGACACTGAAGAGTGGGTTGATTATAAAGATGAAGATCAAGATAAAGAAAAAGCGAAAAACCCACTCACACGTCATAGATCTATGTCCCCAAACATTCACAAAAAAAGCCAGTTCAACAGACGAGCAGGCAAAATAATCAAACCAATGGGTTTGTTAAGTTTTACATAAAACGCCATATATTTGGTGACAGTTCTGGTACTATTAAAAAAGAGAGAGACTGATGACAGTGAAGATTGTGAAGAGAGATCCGATTAGGATTTTTAATTTATTTTCTTCGCTTGTATTTTTTTTCCTGTGGTTGAAATATAATCTAACAATAGTAAAACCCCAAGATAACGCAAACGCCAAAATGTTTATAAAAAATAATAGAACAATGGGCCATCTTGTTTAAAACGCCTTGGAAAACGCCATTCAAATAGATTTCCTGACCCCCTGGGTTACAATGGCATACGATTTGAATAAACGCCATAAACACCATAAATGCCAAAATGTTAATACAATGAAACCATTAAACGTCATTAATTATTGAATTTGGTTAACGCCAAAAATCTTAAAAACCCAAAATTAAAACAATATGGGAAAAAACGGAAGATGAAAGGACAAAAAAGCCCCTCCGCCCTTTTCTAAGCGGCGTGACACGTGTTGGGCCAGGAAACGTTCTCACCGTTCTCACACTTTTGAGCGTTTTCTCCTGATCCCGTTTCTCTCTCTCTCTCTCTCTCTCTCTATATATATATATATATAGAGAGAGAGAGAGAGAGAAACTGGATAAGGAGAGAACGCTCTAAAGTGTGAGAAAGGATCCTGGTCAAACACGTGACGCGCAATATTATTTGGGCGGATGAGTTTTTTTGTCTTTTTATCTTCCCTTTTTCCATTTTTCATGTCTCACAATACAACTTTATTTTTGTCGTATAAGATTTGTCTGGCATTTAGTTAGATTCAATAACTATCTGGCGTTTTATTTGTCACACCCCTTTCTGCGGTGGAAGCACGAGGTGTGATCATGAAAGGTTCTCATTGCATACGAAGAGTAAACATACTACATGCTCAAAAATATCTTCAAATATTACATTACTGAAAACATATGTCAAGTGTTTACAACACGAGATAACATATTGTTTTAAAAGTCACAACTTTATTTAAAGATAAACAAGGCGACATCCACGAGCATGAGTAAGACCACGCGCACATCCATCCTAGTTACCTGAAATACATGTGAGTTTTGGAAAAACGTCAACATAAAGTTGGTGTGAATTCATGCAATTTTTGTATTTCACGTTTGTATACTTTGTATGAAAACATAATTGTCTTTTGTATAAATCAAGTCTTTTGTGTACACCACGTACTCATGTATAAGTCAAATATTTCTGTATGTATCAAGTGTTAATGGGTTGCAAAGCCATTAACATGTGACACGACATAGGAAGTCACCAAACCATAGGCATTTTTCTGTAGTCGATTCACGACTGAGACACAAAAACACTACCTGGTAGAAGAGTGGCCAAGAGTGGGGCTGCCCGGAACCCATTAGATCTAATCTTTTGTTCTGCGGTCTAAGTATGTACACGATTAATGGTGCTTCTGTACCCTATTCGTGACACTATTTCTCATAACGCATCCTACTTGGTTCTCGTTCTCACCAAGCGCGTTTCTTGTTATCATTTCTCATAGCGCCTCATACTTGGTTCTCGTTCTCACCAAGTGCGCTTCTCATATTCTTATATTTCGTCACACTTGGTTCTCGTTCTCACCAAGTGTACTTCTTGTATTTATATCATACCAATTATAAATTTTGTACATTTGTACATGTATTTCACCCCCGAAGTTATAAAAACTGAAAACAGTTAAAAGAAAAGGGGGAGCATGAACTCACAACTTTGCGTTCCTGTGCGTCGTAAACTTCACCGGATTTGCTTACTTAACGTCGTAACCTATACGCGTTTTCTTAACGTTAGTCACTAAACTTGTATCGCACAAGTACAGTCACTCTCTTTTGTATTTATATTGTTGTGTTAAAAATATTTCATATTTTTAACTACGTATCTTACTTATATTATTTCCTCTAAAATAAATATAAGTCTTTTGTGTTTTGCACTTCGCACCCGAATTATGTATCTTGTATTTTGTATGTGTATTTTTATGTTTATACTCTTCACGAGTATTTAGTGTATTTTTAAGTCATAATACACTAGTACGTATAACACATACTATATACACTTAGCACATAAGTTGGTGATCAAATAATATATATTTTTCTCTAAAAAATATACATACTTATATCCATTCTTATTCTTGAAGAAATCCTCATTTCTTATCACCAAAAATTAGGGAAACCTTGGTAATATACATTTTTAGGGAATAAGTTTCTCAAAAACTTATATTTTTCTAAGTGTCAAATTTTATAAAAATTTTGACAGAGTTTCCCCTAAAAATGGAGGTTTCCCATGTTTTCAAAACATGTGTTTATTTTCTTTTAAATTGTCAACAATCTCCTCATTCAACAATAAACAATATGCAACTAGTTAAAATAGATATAATCGCAGAAATACATGAACTTGTGGTTTTTCCAAAATAGGTAGTATCCTTCCATTATTTTTAGTGGATCTTTGTATAGATCAACTTTGTTTCTTGAAAGTCTCGCTTTTAAAGAAGTTACATCTTTACAACTTCCGGTCAACATTTACAAAAATAGTTATTTTGTCGAAACTTTGTGTTACACAAGTGTTTACATACTCGTGTGTTTGCTAAAATCATTCTTTTTCATGTAAGACTCGACTTTAGAAAATATGATTTCTTGGACACTTGGTCCTTTGAAAATACCGCTTGTAGATACGTAGATCTACTAGTTTTAAACACTATTTCACAAGTTAAATCGCTTTTACACAAGTTCATGATTCGTGTGTGGTAGAGTTTCATCATTTAACCCTTGTTACTTCCAAAACAACCTTATGTCATGATCCATGATCATGACCACCCGGGTTAAATGACGATCCGAGCTACCACAACATAGATCGGGTCCAAATAATCACACAAATCAATTACTACAACTTTTACACAACATATGAGCTTTTAACCATCACTTTTAGTGTTTTTAGTAGACTTTTAAGCTTCAACTTGTAACATTATGAGTTTTAACCGTTACATATTGTTTTAACCACTTTAGAATAGTTCAAGAAGGTGATTTAAGCAACATACCACTAGCTCGAGGCTAGGGAAGAATCTAAGCGCAAATAGAGTGGATAAAAGCAAAGTAGAGAGGTCCTTCGCCTTCCGTTTGCTCCAAGGTTCCTTATATGCGACCCTTAACACTTGTATGAACTTGAAATGGCAAGATCAAAGCTTGACAATGGTTGTGTGTTCAAGGGGTGTTTGGCCGTAGCTTCTTAGAGAGAGAGGGAGAGTTTTGTTTTGTGGTTTGTGATCAAATGAACATGATGAGTTTAGGCTTAATCTTATAGGCAATTAGTATGGTTATTATCCAAAGGTTCTCATGTCTACAAGATATTAAACATGTCACAATAAAATAATCATCAAAGGTACTAGGGTGTCCCCCTTCATGGGGACGGTTTGTAAAGGGGGGGGGGTCTTGGTCCGATTCCAACTAGATGTTAAGTATATTAGTTAGGTTAAGTAAGGTTAACCCGGTTAGTGGTGTGTCATGCGTTACAATGGGTGTTAGGGTATTCCGGGACCCTAACTGGTTCAGAAAAAGATAAATAATGAAAATAACAATATTTTCATGTTTCGGGTATAGTCCGGTTGTTCGGTTGCATACCGATTCGTTAAAGTGCTAAATTACACTTTTTAGTGTCGTTTAAGTACCTTTCTTGTACTCTTTCAATTCCCAACACTTAGGGAAATATTCTGGATAATAAAACGACATTTCTGCATAATATTTATGTGTCTAAATGCTGAATAATTGCTGAATTATATAAATTCTGCACTTAAAGTGCGTTTCGGGTGCTTTTTAGTGCTTAAATTTTGCTTTCGCAATGCATATATATTATACCCTTGTATGTACTCTTGGGTTTTGATGCATTCTTGTTGTCGGACCTACACCTAGGCTCCAATTTTATTGTCTGACTGCTTTCTGCAGTTCTGTTGACACAGTGTGTCTTACCGGTGAGTTTACTAGTATTTTTGACGCATCACTCTTGTTTATGCATAAAGCAATATTTTGTAGTATACAACGTGCATGAATTCACTTGTTTAGTATGTAATCAGATATTGCTGACAATTAAGCACTAATTGCCGTCATTAAGCAATAATTAAAGTGTACGGAAATTACCGGTTTGGGCCAGTTGTCACAGTCTCCCCCCGTTAAAAGAATTTCGTCCCGAAATTCAGGCTGAACTAACTCTCGCTGGAGTCTTCTCGAATAGGTGGGGATACTTTTTCTTGAACTGGTCTTCACGTTCCCATGTGTACTCGGGTCCGTGCTTAGAGCTCCAACGTACTTTGACAAGCTTCACACTGCTCCTCCTAGTCTTGTTGACTTTCCAGTCGGTAACCTCAACGGGTTGCTCTGTAAATCGGAGGGCTTCATTAATATGCACTTCATCCATCGGGATGATCACGTTTTCTTGTGTTGGACTCTTCTTCAGGTTGGATACATGAAACGTATCATGTACTCCGTTAAGTTCTTCCGGTAACTCCAACTTGTATGCCACGGTACCAATTCTCTTCAATATTCTGAATGGTCCGATATATCGTGGATTCAGCTTTCCACGCTTTCCAAATCTGACTACGCCCTTCCATGGTGAGACTTTTAACAACACTTTGTCTCCCACCTTGAATTCTACCGATTTTCTATTCGGATCAGCGTAGCTCTTTTGTCGCTCTCGAGCCGCCTTAATGCGCTCTCGGATCTGCGCAATCTTGTCGGTTGTCTCTTGTACAAGTTCAGGACCAACCATACGTTTATCTCCGGCATCTGCCCAACATAAGGGCGATCGGCATTTGCGACCATACAGAGCTTCGAACGGCGCGGCTTTTATGCTCGTATGATAACTGTTATTGTAGGAAAACTCAACTAAAGGTAGATGAGTATCCCAGCTGCCGCCTAGATCCATGACACATGCGCGAAGCATATCTTCTAACGTTTGTATAGTCCGTTCGCTCTGGCCGTCTGTTTGCGGATGGAATGCCGTGCTCAGATCTAACTGAGATCCGAAGGCTTCCTGAAATGATTGCCAGATTCTTGAGACAAAGCGTCCATCTCTGTCTGAAATGATTGAGATTGGCACTCCATGACGTGCCACAATTTCTCTTAAGTATATCTCTGCAAGCTTTCCGGTGCTATCCTTCTCTCGGATTGGTAGGAAATGCGCGGACTTCGTCAATCGATCAACTATTACCCATATCATATCGTGCCCTCTCGGGGTCCTGGGTAATTTTGTTATGAAGTCCATCGAGATTTGTTCCCACTTCCATACGGGAATATCTGGTTGTTGTAGTAGGCCGGACGGTTTCTGATATTCTGCCTTAACCTTAGCACAGGTTAGGCATTTTCCAACATAGACAGCAACGTCGCTCTTGAGTCTCGGCCACCAATAATATTCTTTCAAGTCTTGATACATCTTGTCCGACCCTGGGTGGATCGAGTATCTTGACTTGTGCGCTTCATCAAGGATGACTTCTCGTAGGCCACCATAGAGCGGAACCCAAATGCGCTTTTTAAAGTATAAGGCTCCCTCTTCGTTTGGCACCATGTATTTCAGCATACCCCGTAGGTATTCAGCTTTACGGTTCTCTTCTTTAAGAGCTTCTTGTTGTGCATCTCGAATGCGTGCGGTGAGGTTCGTTTGAATCGTCATTTCTAACGCTCGAACCCTTAGGGTCTTAACCCTTTCTTTTCGGCTCAACGCATCCGCTACAACGTTCGCCTTTCCAGGATGGTACTTAATCTCACAGTCATAATCATTTAGCAGCTCAACCCAACGTCGCTGGCGCATATTCAATTCCTTCTGATCAAATATGTGTTGTAAGCTTTTGTGATCTGTGAAGATTGTACATCGAGTACCATATAAGTAATGTCGCCAAATCTTCAAGGCGAATACCACTGCACCCAGCTCCAGGTCGTGAGTGGTATAATTTCTCTCGTGAACCTTCAGTTGTCTTGAAGCATAAGCGATGACTTTTTGGTGTTGCATGAGCACGCAACCCAAGCCTTGTCGTGAGGCGTCGCAGTATACCACGAAGTCTTCAGTGCCTTCGAGTAATGATAGTATCGGTGCATCGCAGAGCTTGTTCTTAAGTAGCTGAAAGGCTTCTTCCTGTTTGTGACCCCAGTCGTACTTCTTGTCTTTCTGGGTAAGGGTCGTTAGCGGTTGAGCTATCTTTGAGAAATTCTCGATGAATCGCCGATAATAGCCCGCTAAGCCCAAAAATTGTCGAACTTCAGTTGGGGTCTTAGGAGCTTCCCAATTCTTTATTGCTTCAATCTTGGACGGGTCTACATGAATGCCCTTCTCATTCACCACGTGACCAAGAAATTGTACTTCGCGAATCCAAAATTCGCATTTCGAGAACTTTGCATAAAGTTTCTCTTTCTTCAGTAGTTCCAGAATAGTTCTGAGATGTTGCTCATGCTCTTCTTTCGTTCGCGAGTAAATCAGGATATCATCGATAAATACAATCACGAATTTATCGAGATATGGTTTGCATACGCGGTTCATTAGGTCCATAAAGACCGCTGGCGCGTTCGTCAATCCAAATGGCATCACATGAAATTCGTAGTGCCCATAGCGTGTTCTGAATGCAGTCTTTGGCACGCTTTCATCTTGGATTCTCAGCTGATGGTATCCAGATCGAAGGTCGATCTTGGAATAGTAGCTTGATCCTTGCAGTTGATCAAACAAGTCATCAATCCTCGGTAGCGGATACCGATTCTTGATTGTGAGCTTGTTCAGTTCGCTGTAATCGATACACATCCGCAGTGATCCATCCTTCTTCTTCACGAATAATACTGGAGCTCCCCAGGGCGAGAAGCTTGGCCTTATGAATCCTTTATCCAACAACTCCTGGAGTTGTGTAGATATTTCTTGCATTTCGGATGGTGCAAGTCGATAGGGTGCCTTGGCTACAGGAGCGGCTCCTGGAACCAAGTCTATGTGGAATTCGACTTGTCGTTGCGGAGGTAGTCCTCGCAGATCTTCAGGGAACACATCAGGAAATTCCTTCACCACAGGAATGTCTTCGAGTTTTGGCTCCACAGCCTTCTTATCTACAACGTGTGCTAGGAAAGCAACACATCCTTTCCTTAAGCACTTCTGTGCCTTCATACAACTGATGATTCGTAGAGGCGTGTTTCGTCTTTCTCCATGCACGATGAGAGTTTCACCATTCGCTAAAGGGATGCGAATGATTTTCTCATGACAAATAACTTCAGCTTTGTTCTTGGACAACCAGTCCATTCTGACTACTACATCGAAGCTACCCAATTGAATAGGTAAGAGGTCGATGCTAAAATTTCGTTCGCCAAGTTCTAGTGTGCAGCCTCTGACAACTTCGCTCGATTCAACAAGTTTACCATTGGCTAGTTCTATGGAATAAGAAATTTCTAATCTACTAGATTCTATTCCAAGTATGCGTTTAAATTCCACAGACATGAAGCTATAATCGGCGCCAGTGTCGAATAATATGGATGCAAAGTGATTGTTAATGAGGAACGTACCGTTGACCACATTAGGGTCCTCGCGTGCGTCCCTTGCTCCAATCACAAATGCTCGGGCCTGAGCATTGTTTCTCTCTGGGCAGTCCTTCATGAAATGATCTTTGCTTCCACATCTGAAGCATCCTTGGTTTCGCCCATTCTCGTTGCCAGCACCGTTTCCATTTCCACCATTGTTCCTATCATCAGCCCCATTACGATTTCCATTCCCATTCCTCTTACTCCAGCAGTCTTCAGTGCGGTGACCCAACTTTCCACACTTGTCACACTTTGGGATGCAACAAGCTCCCTCGTGATGGTGTTTACACCGATGGCATTTGGGCAAGGTGCCCCGGTATCCCCTTGCTGGAGCGTCGTTCATAGCTGTAAGAGATTTCGCCCCTTGAGGCGGGTTAGGGCCACGCTTCTTGTTGGAACCTTTGTTGTTACGAGTTGCTTGGTTCAAGTTTGCATATTTCCTTTTCTTGTCGCCAGACGACTCAGCATGCGTCTCGGCATTTTCTGTTGGGTTCAGTGATAGCTTCTTCATCCGAACACAGTCTTCAGTAAGGCTGACAGCCAGAGTTACAGCCTCGGTGATTGTTTGTGGTTTGGCCGACGTCACCATGCCACGAAACTCTGAGGCCAGTCCCCAAATGTAGCGTTCAACACGCTTGAATTCGGGAGTCACCATGTAGGGAAGCACTCTGGACAGGTCGTGGAACCTTCGAGTATAACCATTAATGTCAGCACCTTCCATGGTCAAGTGCCAGAACTCCGTCTCCAGCCTTTGGAGTTCAGCACGAGAGCAGTACTTCTCTCTCATTCTTTCCTTCAGTTCCTCCCAAGTTAAGCCATAAGCGGCATCATCGCCCAAGGTTTGGACTTGCAGGTTCCACCAAGTCAGAGCTTCATCGACAAACAACCCAGTAGCAAAGGTGACTTGTTGATCCGCGGTACACTTGCTCATGCGGAAGGTAGCTTCAGTCTTCTCCGTCCAGCGCACATATGCTACTGCACCTCCTGTGCCATCATAGTTCATCGGCTTGCAGTCGAGGAACTGCTTGAAAGTGCAGCCTTGAGCTGTGTTTCCTCCAGACGAATCTCCATTCCCATTACGCCTAGCGTTGCTTGGTCCTCCACTGTCTTGAGTTTGGTTCGCCTCGTACTGGGCGATAGCAGCGGAGATCCTTTCCTCCAGTAGGGCGTTCAGCTCATCAGCAGTTCTTGGCAGTGGGGGAGGAGGAGGTTGATCGTCATTGCGAGCATTCACAGCTTTCCTGGGTGCCATGTTCTGACAGAACATAACACAACAGGGTTACATATTTGTTTGATATCGTCCTACTAGGCAGTAGTAGTATATATATTCACAGGTATATATCACATAAGTGACATCAAACAATTATTACTCTAGCAGAGTACTTAGTAGGCTTGCACTGAGGGAATCTACACGTGACAAGACTTGCTGTGATTTTTGTGCACTGAATTCCATAATTATGTATGCATCCATAATTACGTAACTCCTTGCACAGTCCGCACAGTTCGTTTCATCCTCGTATTTCTTCCTTCAGATGGGCCATCGCTTTTAGGTAAAGTCACGTATACTTGTGACATTCTACTTCTAGTACATGCTAATTATCACACATAATTGAAAGTAGTTTCTAGTCAACGACAAGTGCTACTCAAGTGCACTCTAAGTCTCGTAGTGTCTTTTCTAGACTCATGTAGACAGTTTCAGGCAGTGGATGTCGCGGGACGTTTTATGCAATGAAAACTCTTTGAAAATTGTTTTCGTGAAAGGATCCTAGAGATTGTAGACTAGACTCGAGAAGGAATCCTGGTTCACTACAATCGCAGCTCTGATACCAATCTGTCACACCCCTTTCTGCGACGGAAGCACGAGGTGTGATCATGAAAGGTTCTCATTGCATACGAAGAGTAAACATACTACATGCTCAAAAATATCTTCAAATATTACATTACTGAAAACATATGTCAAGTGTTTACAACACGAGATAAAATATTGTTTTAAAAGTCACAACTTTATTTAAAGATAAACAAGGCGACATCCACGAGCATGAGTAAGACCACGCGCACATCCATCCTAGTTACCTGAAATACATGTGAGTTTTGGAAAAACGTCAACATAAAGTTGGTGTGAATTCATGCAATTTTTGTATTTCACGTTTGTATACTTTGTATGAAAACATAATTGTCTTTTGTATAAATCAAGTCTTTTGTGTACACCACGTACTCATGTATAAGTCAAATATTTCTGTATGTATCAAGTGTTAATGGGTTGCAAAGCCATTAACATGTGACACGACATAGGAAGTCACCAAACCATAGGCATTTTTCTGTAGTCGATTCACGACTGAGACACAAAAACACTACCTAGTAAAAGAGTGGCCAAGAGTGGGGCTGCCCGGAACCCATTAGATCTAATCTTTTGTTCTGCGGTCTAAGTATGTACACGATTAATGGTGCTTCTGTACCCTATTCGTGACACTATTTCTCATAACGCATCCTACTTGGTTCTCGTTCTCACCAAGCGCGTTTCTTGTTATCATTTCTCATAGCGCCTCATACTTGGTTCTCGTTCTCACCAAGTGCGCTTCTCATATTCTTATATTTCGTCACACTTGGTTCTCGTTCTCACCAAGTGTACTTCTTGTATTTATATCATACCAATTATAAATTTTGTACATTTGTACATGTATTTCACCCCCGAAGTTATAAAAACTGAAAACAGTTAAAAGAAAAGGGGGAGCATGAACTCACAACTTTGCGTTCCTGTGCGTCGTAAACTTCACCGGATTTGCTTACTTAACGTCGTAACCTATACGCGTTTTCTTAACGTTAGTCACTAAACTTGTATCGCACAAGTACAGTCACTCTCTTTTGTATTTATATTGTTGTGTTAAAAATATTTCATATTTTTAACTACGTATCTTACTTATATTATTTCCTCTAAAATAAATATAAGTCTTTTGTGTTTTGCACTTCGCACCCGAATTATGTATCTTGTATTTTGTATGTGTATTTTTATGTTTATACTCTTCACGAGTATTTAGTGTATTTTTAAGTCTTAATACACTAGTACGTATAACACATACTATATACACTTAGCACATAAGTTGGTGATCAAATAATATATATTTTTCTCTCAAAAATATACATACTTATATCCATTCTTATTCTTGAAGAAATCCTCATTTCTTATCACCAAAAATTAGGGAAACCTTGGTAATACTCTTAAATACATTTTTAGGGAATAAGTTTCTCAAAAACTTATATTTTTCTAAGTGTCAAATTTTATAAAAATTTTGACAGAGTTTCCCCTAAAAATGGAGGTTTCCCATGTTTTCAAAACATGTGTTTATTTTCTTTTAAATTGTCAACAATCTCCTCATTCAACAATAAACAATATGCAACTAGTTAAAATAGATATAATCTCAGAAATACATGAACTTGTGGTTTTTCCAAAATAGGTAGTATCCTTCCATTATTTTTAGTGGATCTTTGTATAGATCAACTTTGTTTCTTGAAAGTCTCGCTTTTAAAGAAGTTACATCTTTACAACTTCCGGTCAACATTTACAAAAATAGTTATTTTGTCGAAACTTTGTGTTACACAAGTGTTTACATACTCGTGTGTTTGCTAAAATCATTCTTTTTCATGTAAGACTCGGCTTTAGAAAATATGATTTCTTGGACACTTGGTCCTTTGAAAATACCGCTTGTAGACACGTAGATCTACTAGTTTTAAACACTATTTCACAAGTTAAATCGCTTTTACACAAGTTCATGATTCGTGTGTGGTAGAGTTTCATCATTTAACCCTTGTTACTTCCAAAACAACCTTATGTCATGATCCATGATCATGACCACCCGGGTTAAATGACGATCCGAGCTACCACAACATAGATCGGGTCCAAATAATCACACAAATCAATTACTACAACTTTTACACAACATATGAGCTTTTAACCATCACTTTTAGTGTTTTTAGTAGACTTTTAAGCTTCAACTTGTAAGATTACGAGTTTTAACCGTTACATATCGTTTTAACCACTTTAGAATAGTTCAAGAAGGTGATTTAAGCAACATACCACTAGCTCGAGGCTAGGGAAGAATCTAAGCGCAAATAGGGTGGATAAAAGCAAAGTAGAGAGGTCCTTCGCCTTCCGTTTGCTCCAAGGTTCCTTATATGCGACCCTTAACACTTGTATGAACTTGAAATGGCAAGATCAAAGCTTGACAATGGTTGTGTGTTCAAGGGGTGTTTGGCCGTAGCTTCTTAGAGAGAGAGGGAGAGTTTTGTTTTGTGGTTTGTGATCAAATGAACATGATGAGTTTAGGCTTAATCTTATAGGCAATTAGTATGGTTATTATCCAAAGGTTCTCATGTCTACAAGATATTAAACATGTCACAATAAAATAATCATCAAAGGTACTAGGGTGTCCCCCTTCATGGGGACGGTTTGTAAAGGGGGGGGGGGGGGTCTTGGTCCGATTCCAACTAGATGTTAAGTATATTAGTTAGGTTAAGTAAGGTTAACCCGGTTAGTGGTGTGTCATGCGTTACAATGGGTGTTAGGTTATTCAGGGACCCTAACTGGTTCAGAAAAAGATAAATAATGAAAATAACAATATTTTCATGTTTCGGGTATAGTCCGGTTGTTCGGTTGCATACCGATTCGTTAAAGTGCTAAATTACACTTTTTAGTGTCGTTTAAGTACCTTTCTTGTACTCTTTCAATTCCCAACACTTAGGGAAATATTCTGGATAATAAAACGACATTTCTGCATAATATTTATGTGTCTAAATGCTGAATTATATAAATTCTGCACTTAAAGTGCGTTTCGGGTGCTTTTTAGTGCTTAAATTTTGCTTTCGCAATGCATATATATTATACCCTTGTATGTACTCTTGGGTTTTGATGCATTCTTGTTGTCGGACCTACACCTAGGCTCCAATTTTATTGTCTGACTGCTTTCTGCAGTTCTGTTGACACAGTGTGTCTTACCGGTGAGTTTACTAGTATTTTTGACGCATCACTCTTGTTTATGCATAAAGCAATATTTTGTAGTATACAACGTGCATGAATTCACTTGTTTAGTATGTAATCAGATATTGCTGACAATTAAGCACTAATTGCCGTCATTAAGCAATAATTAAAGTGTACAGAAATTACCGGTTTGGGCCAGTTGTCACATTATTGGTCTTTTTAAGATCTGTCTCGTTCAATTAATCGTTTTTGTGTCACATAAATAACAGTTTGGCATTTATGGCATTCCCAAATTCAATAAAATTAATTAATAATTCTTATATCTTGGCGTCCATAGTTTTACCAAAATCATTATATACATTTAATAATTCAAACTGTACATTTTTTTGGCATTTTGTAGATTTTACCAGTTGAATTAATCCCGTATATCTTATAAAGGTGATTTTTTGGCGTTCATGGCGTTCTTAATAATTCATTAATAATTCAAAAGATTACAATAAGACGAGATCAAAACAAACTAATAGTCTTCTGTGTATGTGATTACATCAGAGATGTACCCATCGCTTTGTTCATCGCTTTCTTCAGATTCATCATCATCTTGTGCATTGGCGTATAATGCCATTATGTCATCTCGTCTTTGTTGCAGCCTATACTTAAATATCATAACAACCCTGGATCTTGCATCATTCGAAGGTGCTAAATCACAGAGTTGTTCAAGAAGATGTAGTCTCTTTGTCTTCAGCATTTCTTCCACCGGCAATGAATATTCCACCCCGTGTTGATAAATCACTTTAACCGTTCTTGTTTTTTCATCCAAACCCCAACTGCTAACTGTTGGTAGACCAGTATCGTCAATATCATCATCATCATCATCATCATCATTTGCTGGAAATGTTCTCTTCAATCTTCTATTACCTTTCGAGTTCTTTCACAATCATCGGCCATTGGAACCCTAAGGGCCAGAATATCCCTCTAAACGGCTTCATCCATGCTAAGTATGGCCTTGATTGTCTTGATTTTCACCCTTATCCTGTCAGAGAACTTTAGGACGAAACGTTTCTCCGACCTATCAAACCTCCATGCAATAACTTGAGCCATTTTTTAAAGGTTTTCTGGCATTTTAGTCAAGGTGTGGCGTGTTAGAGAACATGTGGAGTGTTAAGTTTTGTTTACCTGTTCTACTTATATTATGACTTTTTTTTGCCGCCATATAGGATGCAGTCCTATAACGTCAGACAATTATGGCGTTTTTGAAAAGAAAAATAAATTCAAGTACCGATGTAATGAGTTTTAATATAATAAATGTTAGTAATAAATTTTCCGTCGTTTCAGTTTACTGTTTGTAGTTATTGTTTGTTCAGTTTCATCTGTTTTATGGCTGTAACACATCCCATCTTTGTGGATGTTGGAGATATAGATCAACCCTTTGTGGGTGGATGCTATCTGCCCGTCGTCTTCATTATAATCATCGAGGCCAAAGTAGCATTTACACATGTATAGGTCTCTTCTTATCATCCAAACCTTCTTCAAGAACAAAGATGACAGCATGACGTATGGGTGTCATCAGTCCCTATTTTTTCAATTTTGTCCATCTCATGCAGCAAAATCTTACTACACTCACGTAATAAATCATTCAGCGAAACTTCATGCAGAACATTACTAAGTATCAAAGAAAAGATGTTTGCCATCGTTGTATTTTTTGGCGTTTTACATTGAGTTGTATTTTTTTTAGCAACCACTGTGTTTTTTGTGTGTTTTTTTGGTGTGATAAACGGAAGGTGGTGAAACGTTTCTATTTATAGATTTTTTTGGCGCGTAGTTTAGGCGGGATATTATTTTTATAACAAAAAATGTAATTAACATTTATCCGGATGTAAGGTTTGGCGTTATATATTATGGCGTTTCATATTTTGTGGCATTTTTGTAGCCAAAGAGCTTAAATAAAAACACAGAAAAAAGTACGCAGTGATAAAATTGGCGTTTTGTATTTATTTGGCCTTTTATTTTTCAATGACGTTTTATGTGAGAAATGGTGTTTTACCTTTTTTACCCTTAATGAAGCACGTCCACGTAATAAAAGTGATATTTAGGGGTGTTCATCGAATCGAATATCGAATTTTTGAATTATTCGAATCGAATTATTCGAATAATTTTTATTTTTCCTTGAATTCGAATTCAATTCGTATTCGATTAAAACCGACCCAATTCGATTCGAATTCGTATTCAATTCGTATTCGAATATTTGATTAAAAATTCGAATTCGAATAAATTCGATTTGATTCAGTTTCTTTTAAAACATGTAAACAACTATTAAAATGAAACATAAGTTTTAAAGCAGCCATAAAATATTCCAAATAAAGTACCATAAGTCTAACATTCAAAAGGAGAATTCGGGAATAACCACTACAAGTTAATATTTTTAGGGTTAGAAATCTACTGATAGATTTGCTACTTAGGTTTTAGTTATAGGCCATCGAGTGGGTTTGTAGTGAGTAATTTTAATACTTGGAATAAATTTTGAAAATAATTTATAGTATAGCCCGATAAAAGTTATATATGTATTATATATAAAAATAATAAATAAAATGTATAATTTTTATTCGAATTTCGAATCGAATCGAATTTGAAATTATAAATTCGTATTCGATTCGTATTCGATTTACTTGACTCGAACTGAATCGAATTCGAATTCGTATTCTTATAATTGAAACGAATTCCTGATAATCGAATCGAATTTAATCGAATTTCGAATTTTTCGAATTCGAAATGAATTCTGAACACCCCTAGTGATATTATATACGAAAATGCCACCGCGCCAATCTAGTCCATAGATTGTTTTGATCGGACGATCATTAAGCGTTCTCACCGTTCTCACACTTTCTACCGTTTTCTCTAAATCCTATATATAGAGGCCGGTTAACGTACAATACCACTTATCCTAGATTACATATGCGATATTATCAGCCGTTGGATCTTCAATCCATCAAACCAATTTTAAATCATTAAATTAGCCAAATTAATCAATTCGAATATTGAAAAAAGGTTAAAATCGTCATTACGATATCTTAATCTCTGTAACCGAAGGAGATTTGAATCTTAATTTCAAAATCGTATTCGAAAATCCAACCATTAATCAAAATTCGATCCATAAAATCAAATACAACAGCGTAAGATTCTTATTAACCAACCTCCTTCTGCGATTTCATATATGATGATTTTGGAAGTTCGGAACAGAAACAAACCGATAGCAAATCGATAGACCGTCTATCGAAGAAGATGATACAGGATGAAAATTATAAAATATGCGAAATACATGTTGCACGTGCGAAAACCAATTTGTAACAACTGTGCTTGTAATCATTGTGAACAGTTCTATTATCAATAAAACAATGTTATTTGATCCCAATGTTTGTTTGATTGTGTTTTACATTTTTCATATTTTGACTTTTATGTAATTTCAAACTCTACATCGCTTTCTGGAGAGTTATACGCAAACTAGTGCGTAAACGTACTCAGTTTAATGCGAGAAATACTCCGGAACATCAACATATACTCAACATACCTTAAATAACCTTTACATAACTTATAAATAAGTTTAGAAGGCTTTGGTATGTCAAAAACAAGTTAATTCGCTTACAGGGACTAAATATGACAAACTGCGAAAGTATGTCAATTTGAACTGTAACAAACATTCCGGAACATAACCATAAGTTAAACACACCTTAAATATCCTTTACATAGCTTAGAAATAGGCTTTGAGAGGTTCGGTGTGCTAAAATAAACTTTTGGGTCATTCAGGGACTAAAAGTGTCAAAAAGTGCACAAGTTCGCATTTTCGCGCATAACTTACGTTCTGAATACATTCGGACATCCAAAAATTTATGTGAGCATGACTATATTATATTTTAGTGTTCGCCTTAAGAAAAATCCATTCGTCGCGTCATTTGGATCGTTTTTCGCGCTTATGCGCATTCCGTCGTAATTAACCGAACATCGCGTTCGTACGGTCAAACGAACCGGCATCCGAGATATTTTTGAACACATTTTAAGTTCCCTATACTTTAACTTCATTTTAGAGCTTTGAAATGGGGTTAACGGGCCTTAAACGTGTCAAAAATGACCTTATTGCACTGCAGGGACCAAAAGTGTAAATCTGCCAAAGATAACCCCTACGATGCGCAGGGCCTTTTTGGCTACGATGCGTATGGGTGTCTGCAGACCAGATTCAATGTTCAGAACAGCTGTTTGCACTTGTTTGATCCACAACCACATGTTCTACTTCGCCTAGTCAGCTGATAAGATCAAATTTTAGACACCATAACTTGTCCAACAAATGTACGGCTTGGATTAAGGCACATTATTCAACAAACGATCCTAACGGTTCACCGAATACTATATATAACCCATGCCTTCCATTGTTTTAAGGCACAAGAATCTTATTAGTTGTGTTCTAAGTTGAAACCTTGTTTCATACCTGAACTATACTGATTTAGATTAGCATTCGGGGACCCTGGGTTAGTATTCTTTCGTTCTTTTCCTTATTTTTACTGCTTTTCGAGTCAGAAAGTCAAACTTTGTTTGACTTTCAGCGTTGACCAGTAATGGTCAATGCGAAGTTCGTTTGAACTTCGCAACGTGAGTGTAATCACGTTGGTCATAGTCCTTTGGGACTATGCCCACTGATTACCACGTTGTCTAGAGTCGTAGGGTAGGCGATCTGATAAATCGCCTATACCTTCGAACTCGACCCATTTGGTCGGTCATTAGGATCCGACCAAATACATTAGGTGACCATAGTAGGTAGGGAATAACCTTCCGAGGTTATACCCTATGGTCACATCGTTTAAGTAGTTGTATGATAGGTAGTTTATATGCCTTAGGTAAATTACCAGAATACCCTTTTCATGTATAATTGGTAATTTAGCATATGTAACCTAAATTTTTGTCACATAACTGATTATGTAACATGTTTAGGCATATAACACTTGTCATAGGACTAGTTAGGCGGTCCAAACGCGTTTTACGCGCACGATGCGTTAAAGTAGCATAAGCTACCTAAACGGATCGTAATGGGTCGATAAGACTTAGGTCAAGTTTCATTTAGCATGTAGGCTTTGTTAAACCATATCACATGAGTTCCTACACTCATTTGGTTTACAAACCCTAATGCTACCCAGTCTTCCGATTTAGGTCCGGTTTATTAACATAGTTACCTATATTAGGTGCCGTTTGATTCCGTGATCTATAGCATTACTCGGTGGTTATCTTTAGACAACTGAGCAATCTCAAGTGAGTACATAGACCCCTCTTTTACTGTTTTCCAAACTGTTTTGGGGTGAAACACATGTGCCTACTTGTTACTTTCATGCTTTCCTGTTTTCACATCATATACCGGCTATGTTTGTTAGTACATTATAGTACATGATTTCATTACATTTCATGCTAGGTGTGCCCATTGTGTGCATTACTTAGTACATTGTTTTACCTTACATTTCATGCTAGGTGTGCCCATTGTGTGCATTACTTAGTACATCGTTTTACATTACATTTCATGCTAGGTGTGCCCATTGTGTGCATTACTTAGTACATCGTTTTACATTACATTTTTCACGCTATGTATGTTCATTTGATTACATACTTAGTGCATCACATGCTTCCATTTTTGGTATAACATTTGGTTTGTTTAACATGGGACAATACATTCATTAACATTGATCATGCCATTCGTTAGTAGGTAGTGGTACCATAGGAATTGACAACTCCCGTTCCGGACATCCCAGGGTAAGGGGACAGAAAGGAATGACCGAATTCGATATACATAACTTAGATAAATCTTTAATTTGTTTAAAGGTTTATCGCCTCAGTCTCAAGGCTTGGATGTATGCATATTAACAATACCGCATAAATGTTTGTATCAGTATAGCATGCATTTGTTACACACAACATGACTTTGATTTAAACTGTGTTTTACTTCAATACCTTGTTGTTGTGCATTTTACATATGGTTTAGTTGATACATTTCACTTACCATACATGACATTTTGATTACACATTACATGATCTACATTGAACATAAACATTTTGACATTGATATACACATTTGGTGGTTTACATAGGACATAGACATTTTGACATGGTTTACACAATAACACTTGACAATTGGTTTGTACATGAACATTTTACATCTTGATGGTTTGGTTTGATTAAGTGATTAAGTAACGATACGTGTGTAATATGATACAAACATGGTGGATACGCCGCTGGTACTTCCTATATATAAGTGTTTGTATAATATTACATAGCGTAACGTTATTTGAATCATTTCAGTTTGATACATATAACATTTTATACAAATAACATACTTTTTCATAAGACATTGTTTTACAATCAACTTATCTTATACAAACTCATTTTTCATGGTTATTCATTTAACCTTACATTTACTTATACATATCAACTGATCTTATCGTTTTTCAAATGATTTACAAGACAAAGCAAATTACAAGGTTCATGACTAAACATTTTCTCAAATACAAGTCATGAATCCTATTTTCACAAACCTATGTATCTCACAGGCATTTTTATGCTGACGTACCTATTTTCACATGTGTTTCCAGGTGCTTTTCCGTAGGATGTTGATCACAATACTAGGGCGGACCTGTGCCTTAGAGACATAAAATGGAGCTAGACTATGTTTAATTATGTTGTAAACTCTGTTTTTCCTGTTTGAAACAATGTAACATCCTTGTTTAATAAATAAATAAAACTTTGAATGCCATGGTTATGAAACAATTAATTCTGTCGCGATCACTCCCCGGCGTTTCCGCCGCGGTCCGTTGTTATACGCGGTCGGGGTGTGACAGAAGAGTTGGTATCAGAGCCAATGGTTATAGGGAATTAGGTTATTAGTAATGCTTTGACCTAGACTATAACTTTTCTAGGACCCTAACACAAATTATTTGTGTTTAGATCTTAAAACATGTATATCACCTATCCTTAGGTGATTATCAAAACAAGAACCAAATTTTCCGAATCGATTTTTGAAAAACAATCATCTGTTTTTGAATGATTTATTACAAGGTTTTGAACCCTCAATTGTAAGGTTTTAAACCCTCTGTTATATGGTTTTGAACCCTTTTCAAGTTTGGTTTTTGGCCTTGTGCCTTCTAATTTTCAAAATCCCGTCAAACGTTTTGGGTTTTAAATAATGTGAACATGTGCAAACTGGAAGGGTGAATGCCTGTATTCTGGGTTTTCTGTCTAGGCAAGCACTTCGTATACATCTCAACCAGACGCGAGACCAGTTGTGCTTACCTGGGAATTCTTGGAGTGAGTGTTCACTTATAGGCGAGCATGTCTTCGCTAATACATTATTTTTGACCCATTTACTTTGATTAGTCACTGTGTGTCGTTTGTTTGCTTTGTGATACGGACGAATGACCACCATCTTTGCTTTTGTTGATTTTGTTTCATCTCATTCTTTTCATCCAATCATCTCACTCGTTTCCTTTCATGTTTTCCTCTTTTAGAATGCCTCCTCGACGCGACAATCAGATAGAAACTGCCGAACTGGCAGAAATTATTGCGCAGCAGATGGCTGCCCAATTTCCGAATCTCTTTGCTCAATGGAACCAAGCCAACAACAACAACAATGTTCCATGCAAATACAAGGATTTTAACCAGGCTAAACCACTCAAGTTTAGTGGTTCTGAGGGAGCGACTGGGCTTCTTCAGTGGTTCGAGAGCAGTGAGAATACTTTTCGCCATGTGCAGTGTCCGGATAATCGCAAAGTTGAGTTTGCTTCGAGCGTATTTCAGAAGAGGGCTTTGACATGGTGGAACGGGGTTATGAGGGACCAAGGTGCAGAAGTTGCTCTTGCACAGACCTGGGCTGAACTGAGAGCCCTTATGATGAGGGAATTCTGTCCTCGTCATGAACAGCGAGCTCTGGAGAAGGAATTTGATGTTTTGAAGCAGGATAGTGGTGAGCACAGGGCTTATACTGATCGGTTTGAAGAGTTGAGTTTGCTTTGCCCGACTATGGTTACCCCACTCGACAAGGCTATCGAGAGATACATCGACGGCCTACCTGACTCGGTACAAGATATTCTTACTGGTAGTAACCCTGCCACACTCCGTCAGGCAATCGAGTTATCAGCGACGCTGACTGAGTCGCAGATCAGAAAGAACAAGTTACATAGGAAGGGTGACAAGGGCAAGAAACAGTCGGTTGACAAGGGTGATAGCAAGAAAGGTCAAAACTTGAATGGAAAGAACTCTGGTCCTTCGAAGAGGTCAAGGAAGCGTAAGGCTTCCCAAAATTTTGCTATCACTGCCCAAGCTAACCAGGCAGCTCCTAACCAACCCGCACAGCTTCCAGCAAAGAAACCCTATACAGGGAATGCACCTTTGTGCAATAGATGCAACAGTCACCATCAGCCGCAACATCAGTGCCGTTTCTGTACTAGCTGTGGGAAGTCAGGTCATTCTGTCGAGGTTTGTCGGTTTGCTCAGAATCGCGCAGTTCAAAACCCGGCTCAACAAGTTGCACAGCCTCCTGCTCCGCAACAGGGTCAAGCTGCACGACCACAATACCCACCGGGTGCTTGTTACAATTGTGGGGATCTGACCCACTATAGGAATCGGTGCCCAAGACTGGCGAACCAGAACCAGAACCAGAACCAGAATCAGGCTCCGGCTCGAGGCCGAGTCTTTAACATGAATGCCCAAGAGGCGCAGGCGGATGATAATGTGGTGAACGGTACGTTCTTTATTAATAATCAGCCTGCATCTGTTCTTTTCGATTCTGGTGCCGATAAGAGTTTCGTGTCTTTGTCCTTTGAATCAATGCTTCGAGTGTCTAGAACGAAACTAGGCAAATCTTTGACAGTAGAAGTTGCTAGTGGTGAACCCATTATTCTTGATTCTGTTCTTCGCAACTGCCAGTTGAATCTTAACGACCATCTTTTTCCTATCGACCTCGCGCCTATGCAACTTGGAAGCTTCGACGTTATTGTGGGAATGGATTGGTTATCCAAGCATCACGCAGAGATCGTTTGTTCTGAGAAGATAGTTCGTGTGCCGCTTTCGACAGGCGAAATCCTGCAGGTTCAAGGTGAGAAGCCTACCGTTGGTCTCAAACTCATGTCTTGTTTTAAAGCTCGGAGGTATCTGCAGAAGAACTATGTGGCTTTCTTAGCACATGTTACAGAAGATAAAGGCAAGAGTAAGTCTATTTCAGATATTCCTGTCGTTCGGGATTATTCTGAAGTGTTCCCTGAAGATTTACCTGGTCTACCTCCAGCACGCCAAGTCGAGTTCCGTATTGATCTCGTACCTGGTGCCAATCCTATTGCTAGAGCTCCATATCGTCTTGCACCATCTGAGATGCAAGAGTTGTCCAAGCAGCTTCAGGAGCTCTCTGACAAAGGCTTTATCCGTCCCAGTTTTTCACCTTGGGGTGCTCCCGTTCTTTTTGTAAAGAAGAAGGATGGATCCTTTAGGATGTGTATCGATTATCGTGAGCTTAACAAGCTTACCATCAAGAATCGATATCCTCTACCTCGCATCGATGATCTCTTTGATCAGTTACAAGGTGCTTCTTATTTTTCGAAGATTGATCTACGTTCCGGATATCATCAACTTCGGGTGCAAGAAGAAGACATTCCGAAAACAGCATTCCGCACTCGTTATGGGCATTATGAATTCACAGTCATGCCATTCGGTTTGACTAATGCTCCGGCTGTTTTCATGGACTTAATGAATAGGGTCTGCAAACCTTATTTGGATCAGTTCGTCATTGTTTTTATTGATGACATTTTGATATACTCTAAGACGCAAGCTGACCACGAGCAGCATCTTCGTCTTACTCTGGAACTCCTGAAGAAAGAGCAACTTTTCGCCAAATTCTCCAAGTGCGAATTTTGGCTTAAAGAAGTTCAATTTTTGGGGCATGTTATCAACAAACGGGGTGTTCATGTAGATCCCTCCAAGATCAGTGCGATTAAGGATTGGGATACACCTACTACTCCTACTGAAGTTCGTTCATTTCTTGGTCTAGCGGGTTATTATCGCCGCTTCATAGAAAACTTCTCGAAGATTGCAGTTCCTCTAACTGCTCTAACTCAGAAGAAAATGCCCTTTTATTGGGGAAACAAACAAGAGGAAGCTTTTCAACACTTGAAGCAGAAGCTTTGCGATGCGCCTGTTCTATCATTGCCTGAGGGTGATGATGATTTTGTTGTGTATTGTGATGCATCGAAATTGGGTCTTGGCTGTGTTCTTATGCAAAGGAACAAAGTCATAGCTTATGCATCGAGGCAGTTGAAGATACATGAGAAAAACTACACCACTCACGATCTTGAGTTGGGTGCAGTTGTCTTTGCTCTCAAGATCTGGAGACACTATTTGTACGGTACAAAATGTGTGGTTTTCACTGACCACAAAAGTCTTCAGCATATCTTCAATCAGAAAGAACTCAACATGAGACAACGACATTGGGTTGAGCTTTTAAACGACTATGACTGCGAAATTCGCTACCATCCTGGTAAGGCGAATGTCGTAGCTGATGCATTGAGTCGTAAGGAACGTACTAAGCTTCATTGTGTACGTGATCAATCTTTTATTCAAGCTCGATCTGATATTCAAGCACGCATTTCTCAAGCTCAGCAATCTTGTGTTTCACAAGGTTTGATGGATAAGGAATTTCCTTATCACATAACGCCTGCTCTGGAACTGAAGGACAATGGATCGTATTACTTCATGGACCGTTTGTGGGTCCCAAGCCAGGATGATCTTCGTACCTTGCTTATGGATGAAGCCCATAAGTCTCGTTATTCTATTCATCCGGGCTCAGATAAGATGTATAAGGATCTTCGTATTCACTATTGGTGGCCTGGTATGAAGAAAGACATTGCCTTATACGTATCAAAATGCCTTACTTGTCTTAAGGTTAAGGCTGAACATCAGCGTCCATCTGGTTTATTGGAGCAACCAGAGATCCCAGTTTGGAAATGGGAAAATATTACTATGGATCTTGTTACCAAACTCCCGCGCACAAAGAAAGGTCATGATGCCATCTGGGTAGTCGTTGATCGACTTACAAAGTCAGCGCATTTCTTGCCAATCCGTGAGGATTTTCCTGCTGACAGACTTGCTCAAATCTATGTGGATGAAATTGTAGCTCGACATGGTGTTCCGTTGAACATCATTTCTGACAGAGATGCTCGTTTCACTTCTCATTTTTGGAGAACCATGCAATCTGCTATGGGGACCCAACTTAATCTGAGCACAGCTTATCATCCGCAAACGGATGGTCAATCTGAGAGAACAATCCAGACACTGGAGGATATGCTAAGAGCTTGTGTGATCGATTTTGGTGGTAGCTGGGATTCACATCTTAAATTGATTGAATTCTCCTACAACAACAGTTATCACACTAGCATTGGAATGGCTCCTTTCGAGGCTCTCTATGGTCGAAAATGTCGTTCACCAGTCTGCTGGAATGAGATTGGCGAGGCTCAACTTACTGGACCTGCCCTCATTTTAGAGACAACTGACAAGGTCAAGAAAGTTCGTGATAACCTTCAGGCAGCTAGAAGCCGTCAGAAGATTTACGCGGATCCAAAACGCAAACCCTTGGATTTTCAAGTCGGTGATCGTGTATTACTTAAGGTCTCACCTTGGAAAGGTGTGATCAGATTTGGAAAGAAAGGAAAACTTGCACCTAGATACGTTGGACCATTCAAGATCGTCGAAAGAATCGGAAAGGTAGCCTACAGACTTGAGTTACCTCCAGAACTTGGAAATGTTCATCCAACTTTTCACGTGTCCAATCTCAAGAAGTGTTCAGCTGATGAGAACTTCTCCATACCGCTTGACGAAATTCGTGTTGGCAAAACACTGAAATTTGTTGAGAAACCAGTGGAAATTATGGAACGTGAAGTCAAGTGGCTTAAACGCAAGCGCATTCCTTTGGTCAAAGTTCGCTGGGAAGCTAAACGTGGACCTGAGTTTACTTGGGAACGCGAAGATCAAATGAAGGCGAAATATCCACATCTTTTTCCTCGAGTTTCCTCTAAATAAATTTCGGGACGAAATTTCCACAAGTAGGGGAGACTGTAACAACTGTGCTTGTAATCATTGTGAACAGTTCTATTATCAATAAAACAATGTTATTTGATCCCAATGTTTGTTTGATTGTGTTTTACATTTTTCATATTTTGACTTTTATGTAATTTCAAACTCTACATCGCTTTCTGGAGAGTTATACGCAAACTAGTGCGTAAACGTACTCAGTTTAATGCGAGAAATACTCCGGAACATCAACATATACTCAACATACCTTAAATAACCTTTACATAACTTATAAATAAGTTTAGAAGGCTTTGGTATGTCAAAAACAAGTTAATTCGCTTACAGGGACTAAATATGACAAACTGCGAAAGTATGTCAATTTGAACTGTAACAAACATTCCGGAACATAACCATAAGTTAAACACACCTTAAATATCCTTTACATAGCTTAGAAATAGGCTTTGAGAGGTTCGGTGTGCTAAAATAAACTTTTGGGTCATTCAGGGACTAAAAGTGTCAAAAAGTGCACAAGTTCGCATTTTCGCGCATAACTTACGTTCTGAATACATTCGGACATCCAAAAATTTATGTGAGCATGACTATATTATATTTTAGTGTTCTCCTTAAGAAAAATCCATTCGTCGCGTCATTTGGATCGTTTTTCGCGCTTATGCGCATTCCGTCGTAATTAACCGAACATCACGTTCGTACGGTCAAACGAACCGGCATCCGAGATATTTTTGAACACATTTTAAGTTCCCTATACTTTAACTTCATTTTAGAGCTTTGAAATGGGGTTAACGGGCCTTAAACGTGTCAAAAATGACCTTATTGCACTGCAGGGACCAAAAGTGTAAATCTGCCAAAGATAACCCCTACGATGCGCAGGGCCTTTTTGGCTACGATGCGTATGGGTGTCTGCAGACCAGATTCAATGTTCAGAACAGCTGTTTGCACTTGTTTGATCCACAACCACATGTTCTACTTCGCCTAGTCAGCTGATAAGATCAAATTTTAGACACCATAACTTGTCCAACAAATGTACGGCTTGGATTAAGGCACATTATTCAACAAACGATCCTAACGGTTCACCGAATACTATATATAACCCATGCCTTCCATTGTTTTAAGGCACAAGAATCTTATTAGTTGTGTTCTAAGTTGAAACCTTGTTTCATACCTGAACTATACTGATTTAGATTAGCATTCGGGGACCCTGGGTTAGTATTCTTTCGTTCTTTTCCTTATTTTTACTGCTTTTCAAGTCAGAAAGTCAAACTTTGTTTGACTTTCAGCGTTGACCAGTAATGGTTAATGCGAAGTTCGTTTGAACTTCGCAACGTGAGTGTAATCACGTTGGTCATAGTCCTTTGGGACTATGCCCACTGATTACCACGCTGTCTAGAGTCGTAGGGTAGGCGATCTGATAAATCGCCTATACCTTCGAACTCGACCCATTTGGTCGGTCATTAGGATCCGACCAAATACATTAGGTGACCATAGTAGGTAGGGAATAACCTTCCGAGGTTATACCCTATGGTCACATCGTTTAAGTAGTTGTATGATAGGTAGTTTATATGCCTTAGGTAAATTACCAGAATACCCTTTTCATGTATAATTGGTAATTTAGCATATGTAACCTAAATTTTTGTCACATAACTGATTATGTAACATGTTTAGGCATATAACACTTGTCATAGGACTAGTTAGGCGGTCCAAACGCGTTTTACGCGCACGATGCGTTAAAGTAGCATAAGCTACCTAAACGGATCGTAATGGGTCGATAAGACTTAGGTCAAGTTTCATTTAGCATGTAGGCTTTGTTAAACCATATCACATGAGTTCCTACACTCATTTGGTTTACAAACCCTAATGCTACCCAGTCTTCCGATTTAGGTCCGGTTTATTAACATAGTTACCTATATTAGGTGCCGTTTGATTCCGTGATCTATAGCATTACTCGGTGGTTATCTTTAGACAACTGAGCAATCTCAAGTGAGTACATAGACCCCTCTTTTACTGTTTTCCAAACTGTTTTGGGGTGAAACACATGTGCCTACTTGTTACTTTCATGCTTTCCTGTTTTCACATCATATACCGGCTATGTTTGTTAGTACATTATAGTACATGATTTCATTACATTTCATGCTAGGTGTGCCCATTGTGTGCATTACTTAGTACATTGTTTTACCTTACATTTCATGCTAGGTGTGCCCATTGTGTGCATTACTTAGTACATCGTTTTACATTACATTTCATGCTAGGTGTGCCCATTGTGTGCATTACTTAGTACATCGTTTTACATTACATTTTTCACGCTATGTATGTTCATTTGATTACATACTTAGTGCATCACATGCTTCCATTTTTGGTATAACATTTGGTTTGTTTAACATGGGACAATACATTCATTAACATTGATCATGCCATTCGTTAGTAGGTAGTGGTACCATAGGAATTGACAACTCCCGTTCCGGACATCCCAGGGTAAGGGGACAGAAAGGAATGACCGAATTCGATATACATAACTTAGATAAATCTTTAATTTGTTTAAAGGTTTATCGCCTCAGTCTCAAGGCTTGGATGTATGCATATTAACAATACCGCATAAATGTTTGTATCAGTATAGCATGCATTTGTTACACACAACATGACTTTGATTTAAACTGTGTTTTACTTCAATACCTTGTTGTTGTGCATTTTACATATGGTTTAGTTGATACATTTCACTTACCATACATGACATTTTGATTACACATTACATGATCTACATTGAACATAAACATTTTGACATTGATATACACATTTGGTGGTTTACATAGGACATAGACATTTTGACATGGTTTACACAATAACACTTGACAATTGGTTTGTACATGAACATTTTACATCTTGATGGTTTGGTTTGATTAAGTGATTAAGTAACGATACGTGTGTAATATGATACAAACATGGTGGATACGCCGCTGGTACTTCCTATATATAAGTGTTTGTATAATATTACATAGCGTAACGTTATTTGAATCATTTCAGTTTGATACATATAACATTTTATACAAATAACATACTTTTTCATAAGACATTGTTTTACAATCAACTTATCTTATACAAACTCATTTTTCATGGTTATTCATTTAACCTTACATTTACTTATACATATCAACTGATCTTATCGTTTTTCAAATGATTTACAAGACAAAGCAAATTACAAGGTTCATGACTAAACATTTTCTCAAATACAAGTCATGAATCCTATTTTCACAAACCTATGTATCTCACAGGCATTTTTATGCTGACGTACCTATTTTCACATGTGTTTTCAGGTGCTTTTCCGTAGGATGTTGATCACAATACTAGGGCGGACCTGTGCCTTAGAGACATAAAATGGAGCTAGACTATGTTTAATTATGTTGTAAACTCTGTTTTTCCTGTTTGAAACAATGTAACATCCTTGTTTAATAAATAAATAAAACTTTGAATGCCATGGTTATGAAACAATTAATTCTGTCGCGATCACTCCCCGGCGTTTCCGCCGCGGTCCGTTGTTATACGCGGTCGGGGTGTGACACAATTCCATACAAAAAGAAAGCTTTTGTTTTTTTATAGTGTGCGAAATCATTTTTTATAACATGCGATTTAAAAAAAAAGTAAATAATGTTGAAGATTTCTTATCGTGTGCGAATTCTTGTTTTTACACATGCGATTCTAAAAAAGTTAATAATGTTTGAGATTACTTATAGTGTGCGAAATCTATTTTTACACACATGCGATTTAGGAAGTGAAGTTGTCTGTGGTTTCTTAAAGTGTGCGAATTCGTTTTCGAATCATATGCGATTTTGAAAAAAAAAGTAGTTGATGATTTCATGTAACTTTGTCCTAAAATGCAAAAACAAAAAATTATGAATTGATAATTAAAAAAATTAAAAATTAACTATTTTATATATAAAAAATGAATTTATTACCGATGTGACTGTAATGTGACTTGTAATGAGCAATTTTACAATAACTACTACTGAACTTACCACCCTATCTACATAATAAATTTACTATTTTAATATAAACACCCAAAGATAACTACCTTCCATATTAAGATACTGAACACAAAAACATACAAAACACACCCACAAAAATGTCATCTGAATATTCACAACAGATAAAAAACATTGCAATAAAGGAACTATTGTCAACTCGCACGTTGACATAAATAAGCACCGATGTCACCTCTTCTCATTTGATTCTTGATGTGCAGGGGAAGATTCTTGAAGAAATCAAGAAAAATCAAGAGATGTGGGAGAGACTACTTAATGAACAACCATCAAGCTTCAGGGACGCAGCTTTGGATCACATGAAGGAACAGTCTCGAGCTGATGACTTAGACTTCTCTTTCCTGAAAGACGCTCTAAACACTGTGAAAGAGAAGATGGAGTTCATCTCGGCTGAACGTGACAAAATATTTGCTTCAAGTAACTAGATTTATGTTTAATGGGTTTATGGTTTTATTTATGTTAGACAATAACAACTACTTTATATTTATGTTTTTGCTACAAGTTTTGAAAACAACTTCTGCTTCATTATAATATAAATCGCATGAATGAGTTGGACATCTATGTCACAAAAAAAAAAAAAAACAAGATAACTCAAAATCGCATGTACTAAAATGAAAACAAAGTGAAATCGCATGTAACCTACTTATATACTGATGCATATAAAATTGCATGTTTACATACTAAATCGCAAGATTGTATGATATAAACTCATATGTATGAAATCACATGTTTGTCTTGTAAAATCGCATGTACAGTAAAAAAATTTAATCTTCCTCATCTGAAAACCTCCTCCCACTGATCTTCTTCTTCAGTGCCATCATCACGACTTCCACTGTAATCTTCAAACTCATCTTCCTCTTCATCATCTTCCACCTCGTTGGCTTTGTGCCTGGGATCTTTTTCAATCTGGACTCCCTTCATCTTCTTCTGTTGTTTGCCTTTTAGTATCTAGCAAGTCTGAATATCATGACCATTTTCGTTGCATACAGTACATGTCCTTGACCTTTTTCCTTTACGGCTGATCTTTTGTTCCTTCTTCGATTTAATCCTTTTATGCGAGCCACGTCCTTTGTTTCTTATACCAGCCGGCACACGAACAGTAGGAGGTGCATTAGTTACTGGTTGTTGGTAACCAATCAACTTTGAAAACCGGTCAAACTTTGGATCAAGCTGCTTTGTTATACGACTCTGATCAACTTTCTCTTTAATCTGCTTCATTTGATCCCTAACTAAAACAAGTTGATCAAGGTCGGAAATCAAATTGCTAACCAAATACTCCCCTGTGTAGATGATTTCACGAGCAATCCGTTTAGCCTTCTGTTGCTCATCCTTATCATTCACCTTTACATCGAACGCGGCATTTAATTCATTCGGAACCACATCCTTTGTCCATCTCTTCATAACGTATTTGTTTGGTATTTCTTTAACACCAAACATCTTGAAAAGAAAATAGATGTGTTTACATAGCAGCCCATATTGTTCAAAACGCAAACAGCTACACTGTGCAGTTACATCATTTTCAAGATTCTTGAAACACACCTAAGAAAACCAATATATATATATATATAGTGGAGGGTTCAAATGAGAAGATTTTTTTTGTAAGAAGAAAAAAGAAGAAGTTTCAACCAATAAGAATGCTTCATTTTACTTCATTTAATATTTGGATTTAATTTTAATATAAGGGTATATTGGTAAACTTACATAAATCATTAATTTGTATTTTTCCCCTTTAATAACTAACTAAATTGAATTTGTAACTCCTTTTCAAAATATATATTTTTTTCAAATTAAAAAAAAAACAACTTAATTTAAAGTGTAGAATAAATTACTAGGTGTGTAGGATAAATTACGAGTTGTGTAGAATATATTTCGAGGTGTGTAGGATAAATTTCGACTGTGTAGGATAAAATTCTATAATGTGTACGGTATATGTAGGAAAATTTTGATATGTGTAGGTTTTCTAGATTATATGTAGGATAATTAATGATTAGTTGACTAATTAATTAAAGAGAGAAAAATTAATGATATGAGTTATAAATGAAATAGTATTTTACTAATATGCCCTTTCTTCTTTTTCTTCTCACATTAAATTTCTTCTCAAATGAACCTTCCCCTATATATATATATATATATATATATATATAGGGCAAGGTTAAATCGAAAACCCGGTTGAGTTGACTAAACCCAAGAAACTCAACATCTACCATTGATTAGAAGAGATGGATGGTTGTGATGTGTTTGGGTATTATCTCTCCTACTTTTTATTATATTAATCAATAAATGGTACATCTAAGGGTAAAATGGGGATAGAATCATTTGTGTATCTGACTTCCTTTGATGTGTCTCATTTTTCAATGTGTCCCCTTTTCCAAAGTGTCCCCTTTTCGTGCATCATTTTTAACATATAATTCAAAAATACATATTAAAAAAAAAGGTTCTGACAAATTCTTTTTGCAATGTGTCCTCTTTCTCTGGCATCTTTTATTTTCAAATATATATGTAACACTTAATTCAAAATTTAATACCTACTGCATTTATTTTATATACATAATTAAAACTTGAACTATATATGTAAATAATTACAAGCAATAAAGTCATTTTTATCCAATGTTTGCAAGAATCTTGATCCGTATCTTCATAATCACTTACATCACTACACCAACATTATTTCTGTAACACAAAAAATGTAACAATGTATATGACAATATATTTTTGTAACATATTTTTTTTGGTTTTGTTACATGTGTTACATAGAAACGTAACATATAATTTTTACATTATTTCTGTAACACAAAAAATGTAACATGCATTTTTTCTTTGATTGTTACATTTTTTATGTAACACAAAAAATGTAACAGACATTTTTTCTTTGATTGTTACATTTTTTATGTAACAAAAAAAATATAACATGCATTTTTTCTTTGATTGTTACATTTTTTATGTAACACAAAAAATGTAACAGGCATTTTTTCTTTGATTGTTACATTTTTTATGTAACAAAAAAAATATAACAGGCATTTTTTGCTTTGATTGTTACAATATATATATATATAACATTACATCTCTTCGTAAGACCCCAGTTACGTTGTTTTATATGAATATGTTACATAAAAGAACCCTTTATTTCTGTAACATGCCAAGTCATATGTGTAACAACAACAAAACCACTTTATTTCATGTAACATGTATAACATTAACAAACACAACCCCACTCTATTTTCATATAACTACAATGACCTAACAATAATTTGTTTCATGTAAACAAAATCCACTTTATTTTTATGTAACCATAACACACATTTTATGGCTTACAAAAAAAACTGATTTAACAAAAAAAGTAGAAAATATTGTACCAGGATCCATATCTAATTCATCATCTTCATATCTAATTCATCGCCATTTTCATATTCATGTGCGGTTTCCTTCAAGACACTGAATTTGGATCTTGTGAAGAGAGAGAAAGACACCATGGATCTGGACTATCAGTTTCTATGATCTGGATCCTGGGATTTTGGTGGTTCTATATAAGATTTTGAAGACTAATTCACACCTTCTTGAACCAAAAATCACACCATCAAAAGACTTCAAATATGAAAACCCCACACAATTCCGTCTCCTTCAAGACACTGAATCTGGATCTTGTGAAGAGAGAGAAATACACCATGGATCTGGATTATCAATTTCTATGATCTGGATCCTGTGATTTTGGTGGTTCTATATAAGATTTTGAAGACTAATTCACACTTTCTTGAACCAAAAATCACACCATCAAAGACTTCAAATATGAAAAACCCACAAAACTTCGTCTCCTTAAAGCCCTAGCCACATTGGGATCTTGGAAACACCACCGGGTCTATTAAAACACCGTTGGATCTTGACTCATACGGACTGGAGTCCGGTAACCACCGCCGTCCACATCGTCAATTTGGTACAGATCTAAAACCCAGTTGTTTAGATTTGTTTCGATTTGGTTTAAAATTGGGTGTGAATGTGCATGAAGTTGATGTGAGATCTAAAGGATTGTGAAAGAGAATGATAAAATGTAGAGATTGTGAAAGAGAATGATAAAAATGTAGAGATTATAAATGATAAAATTGGGTGTGATAAGTGAGATCTGAACAATTTGGGATATATTATAGGAAGAGAGAGAAAGAGAAAAGATAAACAACAAACAAGTTAAAAAGTCTTCATTTAATGTGCAACAGACAAAAGTATGTCAGTGACAAAAGTTACGAAAATACCCTTGAAAGTCTTTCTAACATATTACACATGGCAGCATGCTAACCATCCATGTGGGTTTCTTGAGTTTAGTCAACTGGAGTGGGTTTTCTCCTTATAATTACCCTATATATATATATATATATATATATATATATATATGTATGTATATATTAAAAATTAAAATCGCATGTGTAAATGAACAATTTCGCATGTCTAAAAAATCATTTATTTGAATTAATTTAAAATCGCATGCGTACATGAAAATCGCATATTGCAAAATCATGTTCTGTATGAAATTCGCATGTTGGTTTTCAAAATCGCATGTTTTAAATATATATGCTATAATACCTCTAATAACCCATCTCCATGAGCTTTAAAGTCTTTCAACGATATCCTTATCTGTGGACCCTCGATTTTGGTGTCCATCGGCAGACATTCGGTAATAGTTCCATATATCTCTATTTGCTGATCAAAGAATATAGACCTGGTGTATATCTTAGCAGCATCTTTTTCCAAAGTAGTTTGGCTCCAATCATTAGGCTCAGTATATCTTGAAATGTGATCATTCTTTCTATGATTGAACCTTTGGACATCCATTGCACCATCAAAATGATTCATAAACTCTACAAGAGTGAGTTGTGAATTAGCCACCTAGCAAAAAAAAATGGTTCTCACTCTCTGATCTCGATGTTGTTCTCATAAGACCAGACATTGGCTCGTGCCGGTAAAAAGCTGGAATCCACATGGATCTCATCGCGAACATATCATCAATCCATTTATTTTCTGTAAGACTGTACCCAATCATTACCAACTTCCACTGTCTCTCAAATTCTTCAGGATCAATGGAATCAGTCCATACATTATCGCACATCCCCCTTTTAAACTTATCATTATTGCACAACTCGTGTCCAACCTATACAAATAAATGATTTTTATATCAGCCTATAACAAAATCTATATTATAAAAAATAACGCTAACGAAAGACAATATAACATGCTATACCTTATCTGCCACTTTTTTCATTATGTGCCACATGCACAATCTGTGTTTGCTGGTACTAAAAACCTCCTCAATAGCCTGTTTCATAGCAGGGTTTTGGTCCGTCACTACAACCTTTGGCTGCCGACCAAATGACTTTACGAATGAATTCAGAAGCCATTTATAAGATTCAATGCTCTCCGATGCCAACAACCCAGCTCCAAGGGTTACATTTCGACAGTGGTTGTCAATCCCAGTGAACGGAACAAACAACATTTTGTACCTGAACAAACACATGCGAAAAACACATTGTAACATGCGAAATAGACAAAATATCACATGCGAAAATATACAGTATAACATGCGATATATTCAACACCTAATCTTTAATGTATATTAACATGCGATATTGCAAGTTTAGGAAATCATATAACATGCGAAAAAAATAAAAACCATTTTATGTAACACTTACCTGTTTGTCTTGAAAGTTGCATCGAATGATATCACATCCCCGAACTCCATAAAGTTACGCTTGCATAACTCATCGGCCCAGAACAAACCAGTTAACCGTTTGTCATCATCAACAGAATATTCAAACGAATAATCAACTAAATACTGTTTTTTGTCGGTCAACCTATTAATCACCATGCTAACATCATATTCTCCTATATAGATGTTAATTCGATTCCTAAAATTTTTGCAATCATCAACCGTGGCGCCAACATTCTCGAAACCATCGTAACGTTTCCTCATTATATGGAAAGCTTTGACAGGGCCAAGGTTTAAAGTGCCTAGTTCCCATATCATCTCCTCCTGGACATCTGACAATTGTCTGTACGCTGGCAGCATATGAATATCGTGTGGACATACAAACTTATGATTATGGCCATCAACAAATATCTTTACTTTATATAATCTACCATCCACCGTGCAAATCATAAGTTGAGCTTTGCACCCATTTCTAATGGTCCCCCTGTTCCTTGATTTGAATGGCTTTTTTTACTTCGAATAAGCATCGTCAATACACAATGGCTTATGTCCCTCTTTAGAACAAACAAAAACTTAGTTTTGATTATACCACTGCTATGTACTTCACTACCTTTCCGAGTAGAAAAACTAGCCAACTTAGCATATGTTTGGTAAAACACATATGCTTGTTCAATAAAGGTAAATTGCATTCCAACCACAGGTGTAGCTGATGGTTCAACCTCCGGAATGTAAACCCTTTCATCTACATAAATCAAATCAAAAAAAGGAAACACATGCGATTTATCGGACTCGTAACATGCGATATATTAAAAAATCCATAATTTCATCATAAGAACAACAACACATGCGGATTGTATGACTCATAACGTGCGAAAATGATGATTTTGATAAATAAGTTTTACACATGCGATTTATTATATCATCACATGCGAAATCAGTATTTAGAATAAACATCACATGCGAATTGCTAGACTCATAAGATGCGAAATTATACATGTTGCTTTCATATCAATTATGCTAAACATTCAAACTTCAAAACAGTTATAACAATGCAAAATCATTGCTACGATTAAACAAAACAAGTCTACGGATAATTTAAAGATCTGGATTAACATAATTACCATTAGAACACTCATTTACACCACTTGTACTTGCATTTCGACTTGGATTTGGATTTGCATGTTCCGGATTTAAAACATCCTCAATCGTAACTCTCTGATACGCAGATAATTGAACATGATCACCGATCGATCGAGCTTCTTCAAAATCAACATCTATGTTTCGTATGGTGCTGCTATGTGGATCCATTGAAAAAAAAAACAATTGAATCAAACCCTAACACTGAAGAACGAAAACTGCAATTTGAGAATTATGAAAATTTTGAAACTGATTCAAATAATAATTACCGGGATATTAGTGTAACAAACTTCTCGCAGATTGAATGATCAGACGATTTTGCCCTCAGATGATTGAATGAAATGTCTAATTTAACCTTATGAGTGAAAAAAAGAATCAGACACGTGTACGGCCAATAAACTCACGTATATAATGTACGATTAAGGGATTTGTATCCTACACTTTGCCTATATATATATATAAAGTGTAACGTACAATAGGGCTTATCATACGCTCGTACGATATTGTGAAATCACATGTTATAAAAAAGCATGTTGGAAATCGCATGTTGGTATTTTTTATGAAATCGCATGTTGGTTTTTTGTAGCAATTTAGCATGTTGGTTTTTCAGCATAAATCGCGTGTTCAAAAGTGAATTCGCACCAAATCGTACGGCTAAGATGATCGCGTACATTTTATACGATAAGAGCCATTGTACGTTAACCTAACCACACACACACACACACACACACACACATATATATATATATAGAGAGAGAGAGAGAGAGAAAGGTTAACATACAAAAAGCCTTATCATACATCACGTAGGAGACAATGGTAACCGTTGGATCAGGGGGTATAATCACGCATGGGACCACATAATCACGCATGGGACCACATAATCACGCATGGGACTATAATCACGCACGTTCTATGATAAGAACGCACGTTATATTTTTTGTCATGTATGTTAATGTAGGTTAAGCCATGAAGTACATTATACTTTCTCTCTCTATATATATATATGAGAAGGATCCGTTAGGAACCACCTTTTATTGCAAGAACCGCGAGAACCAGTGTGAACACAAACAGTAATACCTAAAAAAATCTAAAAAACACCCAAATTTTTTTTCAAACTTTTTTTTTGAGTCACAGTTATCCATGCATATGTGCATTTGTATCATTTCTTAGACAAATTTCGTAATTCATTACAAATATTAGACAATTGCACTTTCATTTACACTACCACGTGTAATACACTACTTTTTACGTTAACAAAATAAGAAATGCACATGTGCATCTATATATATCAACATGAAATAAGGTGTGTTGGTACACTACTTTCTCTTTCATCTATCATTCCATCCATAATACACAAACATGCACATGTGCATTTTTGTCATTTCTTTGACAAATTCCGTAATTAATTACAAATATTAGACAATTACACTGCCATGTGTAATACAATACTTTTTACATTACCAATATTAGAAATGCACATATGCATCTATATGTATCAACATGGAATAAGGTGTTTTGGTACACTACTTTGAATACACTTTCCCTTTCATCTATCATACAATCCATAATACACTACCATTACCTCCTACCATCCATAATACAATACCACTACCTCATACCATCCATAATACAATAACATTACAAATATTTTCACTTTATTACATGTATGTAAACACCATTTATACCATCCAATCAACATATTACATCATAAATTGACAACTATTACCAAAACATCAACCACTAGATATAACTAACCCAAAAACATGTATATGGGTCTACTTCTCCATTCAAAATCACAAACTTTTTGTACCCAAACACGTTATATCATGGTTATACCTAATGATGCACATGTGCATTTTGAATATTGATAATGTAAAAAGTAGTGTATTACAGATTGTATTGTAAATTAAAGTGCAATTGTCTATTCCTGATAACGAATTACCGAATTTGTCGAAGTAATGATACATATGCACATGTGCATGGATAACTGTTACTCGAAAAAAAAGTTTTTTTTTTTGTTAACGAAATATAGCGATTTTTTTTAAATATTAAAAAAAATATTTGAGTGCTTTTTTGATTTTTTTAGATCTTATTTTGTATTCACATTGGTTCTCGCGATTCTCGCAATAAGGGTGGTTCTTGCATGAACATTACCATGTATAATTCATTGTGTTTTAATTATTAAAATCATTAAAAGGACCAATTTGCCATCTACTTAATAGTTAAAAATATATGGATTAGGATCAAAGTAGGGATGAGCAAATACCGATCCCGTCCCGATCCCGTCTCGATACCGATAATCCCGATCCCGAAATTTCATGAATACTTGATACCGATACCGAGATGGGTACGGTATCGGTATTTTGAGGGTAAAAGTCGGTATTTTACCGATACCGAAAAAACCAAAATATGGATACCGTTTCCGATACCGAAACATGTCGGGGTCGGGATTATCGGTATCGGGATGGGATCGGTATTTTATACCATTTGCTCATGCCTAGATCAAAGGACAAACCGTGTAAGATTTTGAAACATCAAGTACAAAATCCGTCATTTTAAAGACATAAGATACCATCTTAAATTTGCTATAAAAATAAAAGAAAAAACTTGCAATATATACTTTATTGAATCTTCATTGTCGGCACACATAAGTAGGAGTGAATGGTAACTCGTCCATAGTTTCACAGGTAGAATAAAAAGCCACAACCCTGAGCAGCAGGTGAAAGGCATATGTATCCCTGCCACAATTTTTTTACCAGAAAATTGTTAAGCTAATCACAATATTTTATTAGCAAAATGGTTAAAGTAAAACTTAAGCCTAAGGAGGAGGTCGGTACCGAACCAAAAGTACTAATTCTAAAAAACGCAACAAGTGGGTACCGGTACCGAAAGCGCTTGGTACGGTACCGGTATTCTAAGGTGAATCAACCCACAATACCGGTGTACCTTACCAATACAAACCAAAAGTACCCATCCTGTAAAATGCAAAAAGTGGGTGCCGACTTGGTACCAAAAATGGCTTGGTACCAAGCACCTAATACCAAATGGCAAATGCTAGTCCCTACTTAAGACCCAACCCGCGTACCTAAAACCTGTATCAAACCTACCAATCAACTTTGTCATATAGTGATCCATAAAATGAAATGTTTCACCTCCTGGGCAACCTTTCAATCTCAGCCCCTTTTATAGCTACGGCCTATGAATCTATTAGTTTTAAAAAGTGTGAGTCACACCTGGCCGAGAGGGTTAACAAAGCCAAGGCACACGACGAAAGCACACTCATCACATACACGAAGCGTGAGGTACTTATATAATATTTATTATACTTGTGACAAGTTTCTAACATCAAGTGCCTAAAATTTAGATAGAAATAACCTCTATATAAAATTTAATATATAAACAACCTAAATATCATCTACATATACAACCTCCTGATGCACAAAATTTGCACATTTACAAAATCTACATGTACAACCTCCAAATGCCCAAAATCTAGACAATAACAATAGGTGTACGCCCGTCACCTCACACCATGGGAAGCGATGCCTCTCTCACTTGAGCGCGCCTCAGGTAAGATTTAACAGGAGACTTTAGCCTTGTGAAGAGATCCACACATGATTTTATTCATGCCATAAAAAAACTTGTAAGATAAGAAGTGCATTGACTATGAAAAAGTGGAAGGGGTAATAGTTTTGAAAGCAGAACAATTGCAGCAATCAACCCTACCCTGGAATGGTGAGGGTAAAAAAACAAAACATATGATTATATAAAAAAGTAGATAGAAAGTATTTATGTTTTCAGCAATTGTGTATGTGTGTATCAGTGTCACGGACAAGTCTTTGAAGGTAGAACAATTGCAGCCACCGGATTTTGTGGGAGTCCACCGCCTTGGTCAATAATCAGCCTAAGACCATCCACATGAAGCTTGCCATGGTGACCGCTGGCGCTCACCACAATCGTCCCGGTTTTCTCAGTTCCTGTTTTTTACAAACAACTGAATTGATTATATCCTGACTATGATAGAAGCTTGGTCATTTAGATTCAGGGGGCACTAACATATATGTATGTATAAGCGTAAACATCACATAGGACTTATAATACCTCGGGGATGTCCCAAACACTCTTTCTGCCGCTGAGAGGCTCCACCTTAGGAATCCTTGTATCCTTGGCTTTCAAATATTTAATCTGCTCTTCAACATCTTTCCCTCTCTCCAAACCTCCATGAACCGCTATCAATTTACAAAATTCCACTCCTTTCTCTGTATCTATGCCCACATTATCCTAAATAACCATTAGATTAGATTGGAACCAACAACCCAATTCAATTTGCTTTGGGATTTGTTTGAAAGCAAAAAGGATTGATTACCTCTTCATGGATCCACAAGGGGCAAGCACTCCTTCTTTGAATGTTAACAATGGTTAGTATTGCAACATGGAATATTAGGGGGTTGAACCGCCCTCTGAAACAAACGGAGGTTCGTCAGGCAGTTAAAGATTATCGTTTGAGCCTATGTGCTATTTTAGAATCGCATGTTGATGTCAGTAGGCTTGGTCAAATTTGTAAATCTATTTTTCGTTCGTGGGATTGGACGTCTAATGGGGCTCGGTGTAATAAAGGTACAAGGATTATTATTGGTTGGAATCCAGCTGTTTTTGACGTCATGGTATTGTCTCAGACTGATCAGGTTATTCATTTACAACTCTCTTTCAAGCTGGATAAGAAAATGATTTTTTGCTCGATTGTTTATGCCGCGAATTATTATGTCACTTGAAGGGAATTATGGCATCATTTGGCTTTACATAAAGGGTTTGTTGGGAATAATCCTTGGGTTGTTATGGGGGATTTCAATTCTGCTCTAAATCTAGAAGATAAGTCGATGGGATCCTCATTGGTGTCTAGTAGTATGAAAGAGTTTCAAGAATGTGTCGATAAGATTGAGATGTTTGATATCAATAGGTCAGGTCTTCATTTTACATGGAATCAAAAGCCTAAGAAAGGGATTGGTTTACTGAAGAAAATTGATAGAGTGCTGGGGAACACCCAATTTGTGACCCAATGCCCGAGTGCAGTTGCTATTTTTCAGCCGTATCGGCTTTCAGACCATTGCCCTTGTGTCTTATCAATTCCTGATGCTGGTATTCTGAAGCCTCGGTCCTTTAAATTTGCTAATTTTTTGGTTTACAAACCAGAATTTATAGAAATTGTGAAGAGGGGTTGGGAGACTAGAGTTCAAGGAGTTCATCAGTTTTGTGTTGCTAAAAGGCTTCGTCTTCTCAAGACTCCTCTCCGGGCGCTGTTATTTAAACAGGGTAATTTACATAAAAAAGTGGAAAGGCTTCGTGATAAGCTAGATAACTTGCAGAAAGTCATTGATCAGGAGCCGAATAATGAAGATCTTCGGATTCAAGAGGCTACTGTTACTAGTGAATTACAAGAAGCTATGTTGGATGAGGAGCGTTTTCTGAAACAAAAATCTAAAGTGGATTGGTTGAGGGCTGGGGATAGTAATACGGCTTTCTTTCACTCTTCGGTTAAAAGCAAAAATCATTATAGCCGTATTGATGTTATTAGTGATTCAGGAGGTTTCGTGTTTGAAGGTGATAAAGTTCAGCAAGCCTTTGTGGATCATTATGAAAAATTTTTGGGGTGCCGTGGAGATACGTCGATTAGTCCGGCTCCGGACTACGCAAGTTTTGGATCCTCAGATTGCTACTCATATGATCAGACAAGTGACTGAAGATGAAGTCAAGAAGGCTATGTTTTCTATTGGTATAGATAAAGCGCCAGGCCCGGATGGATTTACGGCTGCGTTTTTCAAGAGTGCTTGGCCTATTATTGGGAATGATGTTTCAAAGGCTGTTATTGATTTTTTTGATACAGGTCGTTTGCTTCAAGAGTTAAATCACACCCTTATTGTGCTTGTGCCTAAAGTCCCTTCACCGTCGGTTGTTACGGATTACAGGCCGATTGCTTGTTGTAATGTTATATACAAGTGCATAAGCATGATCATTGCGGAAAGACTGAAGGTGGTGCTAGATAATATTGTTAGTATAAACCAATCAGCTTTTGTCCCAGGCAGGAAGATTTCTGACAACATTTTGCTAACCCAAGAGTTGATGCACAATTACCATAGGAATGTTGGTCCCCCAAGATGTGCTTTTAAAGTTGATATCCAAAAGGCCTATGATACGGTTGATTGGAAATTTCTCAAGAATATTCTCCTTGGTTTCGGTTTCAATGCTTCTATGGTGAACTGGATTATGGTGTGTGTCTCTACTACATCGTATTCTGTTTGTGTCAATGGTAATGTGCATGGGTATTTCAAAGGTAATCGTGGGCTTCGTCAGGGTGATCCTCTATCTCCGTATTTGTTTACTCTTGTTATGGAAGTTTTAACGGCCATTCTGCATCATTCGTTAAGGATTGATTCATCATTCAAGTTTCATAATAAATATGAGAAGCACCAAATTATCAATCTCTGTTTTGCAGACGATCTTTTTCTTTTTGCTAGAGGGGAAATTGCTTCGGCTAGGTATATTATGACCTCTCTTTCAAAATTTGCTTTAATGTCAGGGCTGGTGCCTAATAATCAGAAAAGCACTGTTTTCTTTTGTAATGTGCAAAGTTATATTAAAAGTGCTATTCTGAATATTATGCCGTTTAAGGAGGGTTCGTTGCCGGTTCGCTATCTTGGTGTCCCGTTAATTTCGTCGGGACTGTTATATAGAGACTGTAATGTTCTGTTGGAGAAATTAGACAAAAGAATCATGCATTGGAGGAATAAGTTACTCTCGTTCGCAGGTAGATTGCAACTCATTGTTTCTGTTTTATCTTCTATGCATATTTTCTGGTCCTCTGTGTTTATGCTTCCGAGTAGAGTTGTTCTAGAGTTGGAGGCAAAGATGAGGAATTTTTTGTGGTCTCAAGATACGGGTTTCCAGAAAGGCAAAGTTAAGGTTTCTTGGAAAGCAGTTTGTCTCCCTAAATATGAAGGTGGATTGGGTATTCGGCGTATTGGTGATGTAAACAAAGCCCTTATGGCTAATCACATGTGGAGTATTCTTATGAGGAGGAAGTCTTTGTGGGTGGATTGGGTTCATGTTTACAGGTTAAAAGGAAAGAATTTCTGGATTGCTAAAATTCCCTCTTCTTGTAGTTACTCGTGGCGTAAGTTGCTTCAACTTCGTCCGTATTTGAGGGATTTCTTTTGGTTTGACATTGGTAATGGGACAGTGGCCTCAGCTTGGTATGATATATGGAGTCACATTGGGCCGCTTGGGGAGTTTATTTCGCCTAGAACTATTTCAAATGCAGGCTTCCGGTTAGAGGATTCGGTTTCTGACATCCAGGCCAATGGAGAGTGGAAGTGGCCGGTTTCTTGGAGAGATCTTTTTCCAGTTCTGATTCAGCTAGATCAAGTTCATATTATTCCGAATAAACCTGATAGAGTTATGTGGCGTGATGGTAATAACACAAGTATTTTCTCGTCTTCTGAAGCATGGAATTCGGTTCGTTATAAAGAAACTGAGATAGATTGGAGCACTATTGTCTGGTTTACCCAATGCATCCCGAGGCATGCATTCTTAATGTGGCTGATTATGAGAGGTAAGCTGCTCACGCAAGATAAGATTCTGAAGTGGGATTTTTCTCGAAGAAAGAATATGAATATGATGTGTTGTTTGCTATGCTATGCTAATCATGACTCTCATAGCCATTTGTTCTTTGAATGTGAATTCTCTTCGAAAGTTTGGCATATTGTGAGACAAAAAGTGGGCATGAATACGGTTCAACCTAAGTGGGAGGATATAATCAATTGGCTCCTTGCTCGATCCAATTCTAAGTTAGCTTCTGATTATGTTGCGAGGCTATTGGTGGCGGCTAGTGCTTATGTTATTTGGCAGGAGCGTAATATCAGGATCTTCAAGAATCGGATGAGACCTCCAGAGATTGTTAGTGAGAAAATCATTAGTTTGGTTCGGTACAAGCTGATGGGAGCGAGACTGAAGACTACTGAAAATGTGCGAAGACTTTGGAGGGAGTGGGAGATTCATGGCAATGACATTATTGATGATGGTGGCTGATTAGTTTTTGTTATCTTTGTGTTTGTTGGTCTAGATAGTAGTCTGGTGGGTCGTTTAGTAGTTTGTGGTTTTATTTTGGTTCTTTGTTTTACTTTCATGGGGCATGTCCCATGATTGAACTAGTGTAGGCTCTCTACACTACTTGGTTTTTATTGGTTGTGAATATATAGAATCACCGGGGTAACCCTTTACCCAAAAAAAAAAAAGAAACTTCTTGTGTTCATCAGGAACGGCTTTCATCAGTTCTGCATAAATATCAACAATACTTTGATACTAATTTCATGTTTAGAAAGCAAAGCAAAGGCTAGTTAAAAAGATGAAAGAAAGCAACCAAGGGATCCATTCCATGGGGAAGGCCATAAGATTGAAAGGTGGTTCCAGCATCATAAATAGAACCCTGATACTCGGTCCCTTTTACCGCATTAAATCTGACAGTAATCTTGCCAGCCCACCTCCTCCCCTGCAAATGCATATTCTGGTAGCCATACCCCTTATACCACCCTTCTCTCTCTTCGCTTGCCTTAAACTCCACCAAGGTACCCCGAAACTCGGAGCCGTCCGGGGGCGGCGGGATTGCACCCACGAAGGCGGCGGAGGCAAAGTCGTGGTTTCCGGCGAGGAAGACATGGGATTGATTCGGGTATTTTGAGGGAAGCTCGATTAGGAAATCCAGGACTTTGCGAGTGTCGGGGCCGCGGCCGCAGTAATCCCCCAGGAAGATGATGCGTGCATTCTCGAAATCTGAGGCTGGGATTACCCTTTCAAGATTCGACCACAGATTTTGGAGCTTCGTCATGTATCCATGGATGTCGCCTATGCAGATCACAACCCTGCTGTTTTTGGACATCATGTTTTGCAAAATGGATGGTGGTACTGGTAGCATCAATCAGAATCAACTACAGGTTAAAGTATATCCTTGTTACGTCTTCGCATCTAGATTTTTTTTCTTTTTTTTTAAGACGAAACTACAATTTTACCCTTACCCCTACTAAGGGCATGTTTGGCTAAGCTTATTTGAGTTGAAAAGGACTTTTTGTGAGAATGGCTTATTAACTTATGACTTTTCGAAAAGGAGTTTTTAAAAAAAAGTGTTTGGATTAGCTTATGAGATGGAAAAAGTCAATAAGTCAATAAGTTGTTTTATAAAAAGTGTTTGTCTTAGCTTATTGATGTAAAATGACTAAAAGGGACATTCTTTCATAAGTTAATAAGTTGTTTTCTTAAAAAGTGTTTGGCTTAGCTTTTTTGTTTCTCTTCCCTTCCTAATAAAAAGTTTAATTTAATAAAAAAACATTTAATTTTGTAATACTCTTCAACAACATTCAGCATGCAATGAACTGGATATAGCAAACCGAAACTAGAATACAATTGAAATCGATTGAAATCAGAACTGGACACAGCAAACCTGAACTAGAATACAGCAAACCTGAACTAGAATACAGATCTGAATGAAATCAATTGAAATCAGAACTGGATATAGCAAACCTGAACTAGAATACACCAACCCATGAACTAGCATATAAATTTTCGTCACCTACCGCTATTCATTATCAGAACTAGATACACAAATCTGCTAATTTTGAACTGTTCTACACAATTCTGAACTGTTCTACACAAATCTGCTAATTTTGCACTGAACAAGAACTGGAGCCGGAGAGCATAATTGAACAAGAATACAACTAACATACTTGTTCTACAGCAGAAAATCTGCTAATTTACTTGTTCTACATCAGTTCGAATTGATGTTGTTTGGGATTCTTCATCCTATAATTGAAATCAAACGAGAAATCAGTTCAAATACATACCTGCGGAACCGGAACTGGAAGTCGGAGGTGGAGAATGGGGAGCCGGAACAGGTAGCCGGAGGTGGAGTCGCTGTGTTGATGAAACTGGCGGCTGTTTGTTTGTGTACCAGAACAGTTGTGAATGTAGGGCAACAAATAAACAACAACAACAACCATACCCAGTAAATCCCACAAATAGCAAAGCTACTTATAGGGTCTGGGGAGGGTGGGATGTAGGCAGACCTTGCCTCTATCCATAGGGATAGAGAGGCTGCTTCCAGAGAGACCCTCAGCTCGAAAACGGACAACAAACCAACACACCAAGTCAAAGAATATACAAATAAGAAGTCCCCCATACCAAGAAATTGATCCGAGTTGGCACAATATAATGTAAATCATGTATAATAGCATGCATACAACATCATTTGGGCATAAACACAAGAAGGTAATCACCGAAAAAGTCCCTTAAAGACTAGGAAAAACCTACCTCCTTAAAATACACCTAAGACCTTACTGTAGTATCTTCTAGAAGTCCTTAACCCTAATCCTATGCCTCCACGCAGTCCTATCTTGGACCATGTCCTCAGAAAGATGCAACTCTACTAAATCATGCCTAATCTGCTCATCCCATGTCAGTTTGGGTCTGCCTCTTCCTCTCCTCCCCTCGACAGTAAGAGTTTCCACTACTCTAACTGGTGCCGTCGTTTCCCTCCGCTTCACATGCCCAAACCATCTCAATCTCCCCTCCTTAATCTTCTCCGATATACTAGCCACTCCTAATCTTTCCCTAAAAACCTCATTTCTTATACTAACGTAGGGCAACAAATATGAGTGTTAAATTAGGGGTAATCTGGTAATTTTGTATTTGAAAAAGTTATAAGCTTATTGAAAAGTCAGAAGCCCCTAACTTCTTAAAAATGACTTTTTGATAATTCTTTCTCCTTCTTGAAAAGTCATTTTGAAAAGGACATTTAGGTTTGCCAAACACTAAAACTCCCTTTTAGCTTTTTGATTAAGTCAATAAGTCATAAGTTGAGTTGGAAAAGCTTAGCCAAAGATGCCCTAATTATTGTCTTGCGAGTTGCCCCCAACTAGTATCCTTTACATCAATCTTAGACCTTGCTGTTAAATGACACTACAATTTTGTTAGTTGAGATGCGAAATGACAATTTTACCCTTTCTTTTTACACACATGTTCTTTATAACAATGTTTGATCTTACACCTTGTACAACTCTTAATCAGTTTTGACATTGGATAGTCAACATCTTAAATTGTTTGACCCTGGCAAAGACAAAGCCTGTAACTGTAAATCCAATTCTTGTGTGGTCTTTCATATTCAAATGTAGAATATTAAATCCTAATAAAACGATCAACTGCGGATTCTAATCAATCTATAATGGCCAAAACTGTGATCAATTCTGAATCCAAAGCCAATGCACAAACAATGGTTTCTAATCTTTGACTTTGTCAACTTTCTAATCCACAAAAAGTCCACATATAACCAAGATATCATCGCCAATTCAAATGCACAACCAAACACTATTTGATTAGATAATCATCATCCATAAATCAGTTAGCCTACATAAATATTAAACATAAGATCATAAAAAAACTCCTTTAATTATCCTACATAAATATTCTCTGGTGGATACCGGAAATTGAGGAAAGGACAGCCATACATGGTGACCACCATGTGAAACACCAGAATTGTAACTGATATGTTCATCCCCACCTTAACTACAAACAAACAATCAACAAGTAATCATGAACCACTGTGATCAAATGAAACGAACAATGAACAGGTAACATAATCGACTAAATCATGAACAGGAAAACAATCAACAGGAAAAAAAGGATTAGACTGTGATCAAACAATTGGCAGTGAATCAATGAAACAATCAACATGACACAAATGATTACACTTAATCATCAACTAGTGTGATCAAATAGTGACTTAAGTATACACATGATCAAACAATCAACAGGAAACAAACGATTAACAAACAATTTCATTCGCCAAGCCGAATTTGGCATTGATCTCGTTCCTGGTGCCAACCTTATTGCCAAGTCTCCATATCGTGTCTCACCCTCTTAGATGTAAGAACTTTCCAGCCAGCTTCAAGAGCTTTTTGACAAGGGCATTATTCGTCCAAGTTTTTTCTCCGTGGGGATGTTCTGTCTTAGTTGTCAAGAAGAAAGATGGGTCTCTTTGTATGCACATCGATTGTCGGGAGTTGAATAAACTCACAATTGAAAATCAATATCCTTTGTATGCCTACCAGGCACGCCCCCGTGCCCAATTGTTTGATGTCAAAAAAATTTATGCCGAGGAGGTGGCACTGGTCGTGCCCACTTAGCACCCCCCCCCCCCCCCCGTGTCCACCATACTATAAATTTTCTGTTTAAATTTATTACTGGCAGTTTAGCCACGAGACCGTGTCCACCTAGCACACCCCCGTGTTGTAGTGACTAGTAACCATAAAATTGTTATTTTCACACACTTTTTGCATATCTAATCAAAACAAATCTTATTTGGGACACATTGAGGATAATGTGTAATTTAAGTGTGGGGAATGTTAAAACCTTGAACCATTTGTCCTAAAAACAAGCCTTACACAAAACTCGTCTTGGAAATCCTCTAATCACCCCAAACTTTTTTGTCAATTTTTTTTAACTTATCTTGGTTTAGTTGGAAAAAAATAAGTTTTAAAAATTATGTTTTTACTAATTTATATCTGATAGCGTCGTGATAAAAAGAACCAATTAAGAAAATTATAAAAACGGGCATAACAAATCTTTGTAAAATTTGATTATATATACATTTTTACGCTATAACCCCCTTTTCTCATAAAAGTGAGTTTTGAGTCTTTACCGAGCATACAAATACAAATCTATACTAATTGCTCAATTTTTCGTTTCTTGTGTGAATAAGCCGTTTAATTCTTACAAATCTAGAACTTGCCAAAATGATACATTCAAAATCCTTACCGACATAAATCCAAGTAAGTAAATGATAGAGGCATTAGAACTAAACCCATTTTTCATTTCAAACCTTTATTTTTCTTTTCATCCCTTACCCAAAACATCCCCTTAGATTACCCCTTTGAGCCTTAACCCTTTCATTTCTAAACACACAAAAATATATACTTTTGCAAAAACAACCACCCACATCCACAAACCTTTTAATTTACACCCTTTATTTTTGTAAAAAGTTCGGTTATAAAAATTACAAGTATGGCTCAGTTTCAACTTTGGTAAAAAAAAGAACCATTTTTTTTTTGCTAAGCCACAAAGCAATGGAAAAACCGACGATTTTTATGCTTTTCGCCATTTTTACCAAACACACCTACTCGAGCCACAACCTACCCTTTTAGAAGCCCTCTTGATATTTAGGAGGATTAAACGTCAAAAAAGGAGGAGGTTTGATTATTTGTCAAGCCTATAGTAGGAGTAAGTTCCAAACCGGGTCCGAGTATTTTCACTTATACAACTTCGACCGAGTGTTGAGTGACCACTTGTGAGGTGTATAAATTTGTATATAACTAAATAGAATTTTATAATGGCATGTTATGCCCAAAACAAATAATTTTTCTTAGTATTTGTTTTAAATAAATCATGACGAATAAGATTGAAAATAAAATAAACTAAATAAATTTAGAACTTGGATTCCCGACACTCTAAATATAAGTCCAAAACTTCTCTTCTACCAATTTTGTTTGGTTGTGTAAGCCACATTATAGAGTTTTGCTTGAAGACAAGCAAAGATTCAAGTGTGGGGGTATTTGATGTGCGTAAAATACAACATATGAATTACATCAAAAAAGGCATAAAAATCAACCCTTTTTCGGTACTAATGTTGGAAAAACACGTTTCTTTGTTTCCTTTTAATTTACAGGATCAAAAGAGCTTAAACGAACAAAAGGAACAAATTTACAGGAGAAACTAACATAAATACAAAGAAGAAGAATTGACACGACTCGCCGAGCCCCCATCCACATCTAAACCAACAAAAATAACAAAACAGAAGTTTAGGCACGGGGCCGTGCCCAGTCAAGATTCCCTGCAGAAAAATACATCAAAAGACAAACCAACACTGGGCCGTGCTAGCCCAACATGGGCTGTGATCAACTCTAAGATTCGTAGAATAAAGATAGTACAACAAGTACATTCACCACGTGTTGTGCCGTTGATACACGGGGTCGTGTTAGTACAAGACCTGACATCTACAGTTAATGAAGGGAGAGAGAATGAAGGCCACGGGGCCGTGCCAGGTGGGCATAGGGCCATGTGAGCACTCTGATTCTAGCTATAAATAGGGGTGCTTGGTTTCATTCCAAGTCATCCTTTGGCAAACCACTTCTCTCACACTTGCTACCAGTCCACTACCACGACAACACCAACACCCATCACCATCAACCATCTTTCATCTTTTGTGCTAAATTTTCCAAATGCGACTTCTGGCTTCAGGAAGTCCATTTCTTAGGCCACGTGATAAACGGGAATGGGATTCACGTTGATCCATCAAAAGTCGACTCGATCAAGAACTGGCCTGCACCGCGTACACCAACAGAAATCCGCCAATTATTGGGTTTGGCGGGCTACTACAAAAGGTTCATCAAAGACTTCTCGAAGATTGCACAACCGCTTACTCTACTGACTCAGAAGGGTGTCACCTATCGTTGGGGTGATGCTCAAGAATCAGCGTTCCAACATTTGAAGAGTAGACTTTGTAGCACACCTATTCTTTCATTGCCAGAGGGCACAGACAATTTCGTGATTTATTGTGACACGTCAATTCAGGGTCTTGGTTGTGTATTTATGCAACGGGATAAAGTCATTGCTTACGCCTCATGCCAACTTAAGATTCACGAAAGGAATTACACTACACACGATTTGGAGCTGGGAGCTGTTATTTTCGCACTTAAGATATGGAGACATTACCTGTACGGTACCAAGTGCACCATCTACACCGATCACAGGAGTCTCGAGCATATCTTCAAGCAAAAGGAGTTGAACATGCGGCAATGTCGATGGGTCGAGCTATTGAATGATTACGAATGTGCAATCAAGTACCATCCGGCCAAAGCAAATGTTGTGGCCGACGCCCTCAGTCGAAAGGATACTACACCTAAGCGTGTAGGAGCATTACAACTCACCATTCAATCTAGTCTTCCTTCCCAGATACGAGATGCTCACGTAGAAGCATTGAAACCAGAAAACGTCAGGGCTGAAGTGTGACAACCGGTGATTTACGGCTCCTAATTACGTAATTAACGGGCGATTAACGCGACAATGAATAGTGTTTAAGACGTAGATTAACTTAATTAGGCCTTTGGAGTGCCTAGGAACGTCTATATGACTTTACAGCGCGCGATCGGTGGTTTACGGAGAAACCTGCTAAATATTACGCGACGACGAACTGATACCGTACAAGATACTTACAACGCCGACAAATATGGATGTCACACGAATATTTTATGCTTATGGAGTCTGGATCGCGATATCGGGTCTCGTAGGAATTACGGGCCACTTACACATAAGATGGACTTGTGGGCCCTGGGCCCAAGCCCAAAACCCACAAGCCTAAACCTGCACATATATATCTTTCAAGATCTCTACGAATCTTACCCAATCTTTAAAACCCCAACATCTTTATAAAAGAGGGTCTACCATTGATTTTTTTTATGCAGACAATACAACTCACACACTCACTTTATTCCTTTCCCCCTCTTTCACTCGATTATATGTTCAGACATGCCCACTTTAGAATATAAAATACAAAATGCCCCACTTTCACTCTATCCTCAGCTTTATGGAGCCGAAAGCCCACACCATACAATTTAATTATTTATCTTTGTTGAGAATTAATTTATGTAAAGTATTTGTATAAGTAACCTCATGACTTGGGATCTAGTTCGTATCCAAGACACAAACAAACAACACACACCTTCATTTTTTTTTTCTGCATCTCTCCTGGAGAAACCCTTATACAACCACAGTACCCATCTTCTCTTGAAATTTATTCAACACAGACAATTAAAAAGGAGACCTGATCTTCTCATCATCAAGCTTCAACAAATACACACACTAAACAAATTCATACACTCATATGCTACCCTCTGCTCCCTCTCGATGCTCATAGCCGACGACCGGAGCCGGTTAATCGGCCGGCAGCCGGCGGTGGTTTCTCCCGGTGAAGCGACACCTGTCCCCCTTAACACCTCACTTTCATGTACTTGTTAAACCACAGCCCTACACCCAACTCCTCCCTTCAAACAACCTAACGGCCACCACCTTCGGGTGGTGGCGAGCGGTGTCAAATTCAAGAGCAAGACGAAGAAGAGAGAGACTGAGAGATGTGGAGGAGAGAGAGAACGGTGAGGGGGTGTAGACGATGATGGTGGTGCTTATTATTTCCGGCGAGTTCACGACTCGAGTTCAGGTAAGTGGTTTTTGTTTCGGGTAGTTTGTTTTGTTTAAAGATCACTGATTTTCTTTTGGGCTTTTCCGGTGACGACGGAGAGCCGGCGGCGGCGGGGCCGTCCGGCGACAGCGGTTGTGGTGGTGATTCAGTGGGTTTAAACTCAGTTTTGGCTTCGGTCGTGGCTCGACTCAGTCCAGACTCGGGATGGTTCGGGTGGCTCGGGCTTTAGTTCGATTCCACTCAAGTTAAAGTCGTCGACACGGTTCCTGTTCGGGAGACGGTTCAGATGTAGAAAATCGGTTTGATGTTCGAGTCAACTCGGGTCAACTCAGTCGGTCCGGGTCAACAGTGGTCAACAGATCAGCTCGGGTCATCGGTCAAAGTTAGTCAACTCAACCGGTCAACTCAGTTGACTCGGTCAACCCAGTTAGCATTTCGACATGAGAAGATGGTAAAGATTAACGACGCGTTTTCTTTCGTTATTTCTATAGTTTTGATACTTACGTGACAAACGAGCTCGAACCGATACCTTTAGCGATCATTGCGTTTTATTTTGGCGTATTTGATGGAAATTTATTATATATTGCTTGGATTGATTGAATTTTGAAAAATAACGACAACTTGTGTTGTCGGGGGCGTCCGAAAACAGGGGAAACTCTGCCCGTTTTTCGAGAAAATCCGTAAAACCAAAACACGTTTTATTCAAACGGCATATACGTATATGTTTGGCAAATATACACAAGACGTAATATATATAATACAAGTTATTATATATTATTTTCATACGAATACTCGATACATACACGTACGACTACTCGAGACGGCTAACGCAATTACAACTATATATTTATATATTTTTATATATAAATATTTATTTATTTTTAAATCTCTCGAGAATCAAGTCCTTCCAAGACTTAGTGATCTTTCACCAACATTAGACGAGACTTAACAAGTATAACTTAAGCGTTACTATTAAGTTATTAACTTACCGTCGAATCGTTCGGTCAACGATTCGGTAGAGCTCGGTGACACGTAGTTAGTTACCACTTTTATTCAGAAACTTATTAGATATTCCATGTTAGGAATATTGTAGAATGCACGCTAGCAAGTCAAGTCTTGGAAACGACATCACGAAGTCGTATTTAGCTAGCTTTGCACAAGGCAATTCAGGTGAGTTCATAACCCCACCTTTTTACGGTTTTACATTTTTATAAATGTTTTCGGGGTGGAAAGACATGCACGTTTTGTAGAAACAAACAAAGTTTCAATGAACAAAGATTGCGTATTTTTAGACAAGCACGTTTTGCAAGAACATACAAAGTTTTTGAACGAACGAAAACTCATATTTTTAAATCATGTTACGAAGGGATTTCGAGGAACACAAATGATTTACGAAAGGTTTATACTAAACATACCGGTTTTTACAAAGCAAATGCTTATTTTCGAAATGCGAATGATTTTCGGTCGGGGAGACCAGGGATTTGGTCGGGGAGACCAGGGATTCGGTCAGGGAGACCAGGGATTGGGTCGGGGAGACCAAGGATTTTCATACATACAGACATATTACAAACGGATTACAGACATTTTTATACATGGTATGGTTAGCTTAAGGAGGGTTTACTACTTAGATCATGTGAGTGGGTAGGTTGGAACCTAGGTTGGACCGAGGGTCATGAGCGGTAGATCTATTTGGGTGTAGCGAGCCCAGCTCCTGAGTCCACAGTACGGACCATGGAGTGACTTTGAGCCCGACGCACAAATTTGCTAGGTTTGAGTCTTCCTACAGCACTTCACACATATCAATGGCCTTGCAAACCATTGGTGATCTCTTTTTCCTTATTTCTACATACCAGGGACGTACATACATACTTACAAAAATACTTGTTTTATACAAATTAAATACCATGTTTTATACAAATTCAAGGCATAGGATTATGCGGGCATGGAGTCAAAGTCAGGGTGGGCATTGACGGTTATACGGACATTACAAATTCAAGAGTTTACAATTCATGGTTTTACGAACATAATGCGTTACAAATACAAAATTTCCATGTAACTTGACAAGAAAATGATTTCTAAATTCGTTTTCTCAATATTATTTCACAAATCGGTTATTCAAAATATTTATTTCAAATCTTTTACAAACAAACTATGAACTCGCTCAACTTTTTGTTGATTTTTCTCGCATGTTCTTTCTCAGGTTACTTTTCAGAAACTATGGCACGGTTGGAATAGGAGAACCATGTGGAGTCGAGTACTTAGTGGCGTTCATTTTCTAAAAGACTTAGCTTATTTGCTTCCGCTGTACAATGAAGATACCAGTCCAGTCACGCCAGCTCTGATAATTTCGGGGTGTGACATGAAGCCCTACGCGGCTCAAGGCAACGGTTAGAACAAAAGGAAGACGTCGCCGACTACGTAACAGGACGCATCTGGGTCCCACTCTATGGAAATTTACGCGAGCTTGTGATGGATGAAGCACATAAGTCTCGTTACTCGGTACATCTTGGTTCGGATAAGATGTACCACGACTTGAAGACTACATACTGGTGGCCTAGCATGAAAGCCCACATAGCAACGTACGTCAGCAAATGTTTGACTTGTGCGAGAGTTAAGACCGAATATCAGAAACCATCGGGCTTACTCCAACAACCAGAGATACCACAATGGAAATGGGAGCAAATTTCCATGGATTTCGTTACTGGCCTGCCTAGATCTCAACGTGGAAATGATACTATTTGGGTGATCGTGGATCGACTCACAAAGTCTGCACACTTCTTGGCTATCAAGGAAACGGATAAGTTCTCCACCTTAGCAGATGTTTACCTTAAGGAAGTTGTCTCGAGGCACGGGGTGCCAACCTCTATTATCTCTGATCGTGATGCACGTTTTACTTCAGAACTGTGGCAAGCTATGCATAAATCTTTTGGCTCTCGATTAGACATGAGCACAGCTTATCACCCGCAAACGGATTGGCAGTCTGAACGCACCATCCAAACCCTTGAAGACATGCTTTGGGCATGTGTGATTGATTTTGGCAACGATTGGGAAAAACATCTACCGTTAGTGGAATTTTCGTATAATAACAGCTACCACACCAATATTCAGGCCGCTTCATTTGAGGCATTGTACGGGAGTAAATGCCGATCACCTCTTTGTTGGGCAGAGGTGGGGGATAGTCAGATCATGGGTCCAGAACTTGTAGTAGACACAATGGAAAGAATTGCTCAGATACGGCAATGAATGGCGGCAGCTCGTGACCGTCAGAAAAGCTACGCTAATAAGCGCAGGAAACCACTCGAATTCCAGGTTGGGGATCGAGTGCTACTCAATGTCTCACCTTGGAAAGGTGTGGTTCGATTTGGAAAACGAGGCAAACTCAATCCGCGTTATGTCGGACCGTTCGAAATCATCGAGAAAATTGGCAAAGTGGCCTACAAACTAAACCTACCCACAGAACTCAGTGGAGTTCACAACGTTTTTCACGTGTCAAATCTGAAGAAGTGTCTGTCAGATGAGACCCTCATAGTTCCTTTGAAGGAGCTCACTATCGACGATCAGTTGCGATTCGTCGAGGAACCAGTTGAAATCACAAATCTAGATGTTAAGGTTCTCAAACACACTAGAATACCTCTTGTTCGAGTTCGTTGGAACTCCCGTCGTGGCCCAGAGTTCACCTGGGAACGAGAAGATCAACTGAAACTCAAGTATCCCCAGTTGTTCGGGAACAGTGCAACCACTACTGAGGCTGAAGCTACTGCGGAATTTCGGGACGAAATTCCAAATCAACGGGGGGATGATGTGACACCCCAGGAAAACCAGGAACCAACGCAACACAACTAGCTCCCTCAGTAACCACGTGCTAAATTTCAGGACGAAATTTCTTTCAAGTTGGGGATAATGTGACAACCCGAGTTTCCAAGGTTTCTCCCTCATGCATTACTTGCTACATACTGTCTTTTATGGTCCGTTGCTGTGAACTGTGCACTGTGATTTGTTTTTAAGTGGTTATGTTGACTTTTGTTAGTAATATCTCATAAATAAAAGTTGTAAATTATTATTATTATTATTATTATTATTATTATTATTATTATTATTATTATTATTTCGACCTTGTGAAGAATGTTGGAGCTTTGTCCGAAAACACTCACATCCGAAAACACTCACTCGACGAAAACACCTATCTCCTCGACGAAATCAGTGTTTTCGTCAGGATTGGGCTTCGGCCCAAGGGTGTTCGGCTGGCCCAATGGTGTTTACGATATAACTTGTGGAATCGGTTACATTAGGGCAGTTTTAGAACCCTAGACCTTTGTACTCTCCCCTTGCAATCTCGACGGCAACCTTGGGTTCCCCGAAATCCTTTGGATCATCGAGTATTTTTTCGTGCATCGCGGTTAGTGTTAATCTTTATTCGATTATATGATTGAAAACACTTTTGACTATTGTTTAGCATTATGGAGTAACTGTTAGCATGTGATGCTTATGATATTGTGTATGGATAGTGATTGTGAAGTGTGCAACGTTTCAATGATCTGAGAATCAAATGATTTATATGCTGATGGTTTATGTGTAAGTCTGAACTACTATGGTCAATGCATGACTTCAAACATTAGGGTTTGATGAATTAGAATGTACTGTTTTTGATTGGTAGGGTTTGATATTTCTATTGTAAATCGTTTAGACTAGACCTGATTTATTGTACTACTGCTCGTGTTCGACTGGATGATATATATATGTCTATGTCTAAATATTGAACTGAATGATGATCTTATTTGATTGATGAACAAGTGGTTTTCAGTGTGTGATTGTTAAGAATGTTAGATGGATCAGATTGTCAGGATTACATTCTAATGATGTTGATGGTATGATAAAATTTGGCGATGTGGTAATGTAACTATTAGACGAATCATTAGGGTTCTGGAATAGTAACTGTTGGCAAGGAACACGATGGACCCGATGAAAACCCAAAACCGACGAAAATGGAAAAATCGACGAAAACACTTGGTGATTTCGTCGCTGGGTGATTTCGTCGCCAAGGGTGATTTCGCCACTAGAAGTGTTTTCGTCCATAGTGATTTCCTCACAAGAGTGATTTCGTCGAACACTTGGACTCAGTAAACCCTGTTAAGTTAAGACTGTTAACTTTGTTGTGTATGTTAACCCTATTGATTCTGATTAACTTTGTTAAGTTATATATGTAACTCTGTTAAATATGTAACCCTGTTAGTTTATTAACTTTATTAGTTTGTTAACTCTGTTAGTTAATTAACTCTGATAGTTTATTATGCCTGTTAAGTATGTTAAATTTTGTTTAGCCAGTTAACTTTGATAAGTATGTTAACCTTGTTAAGCCTGTTAATCCTGTCAAGTAGGTTAATGAATAACCTTATAAAAATGAATTGTGAAAGACATTTATGGGATACATGAATTGTATGAATTTGACTAACTGTTTGTGTGATGCATGATGTTCACTGCCAAACACACTTTGTGACATAGATTGCATGTGAATCTTTTCGAACTTGAACTGATTGGGTATACGTGCATACTATAGGACTTGATTGATTACTTGTGAGCACATAGTTTAGCATACCGAGCAAACCAAGGTGAGTTCACACTTCTAAGGCATGGGATTCCCGGTGGGTTGGGAATGGGATTGAATAACTACGACAGAACTCGTACATTCACCACTACTAGACTTCTTACCACCGTCCTCGGATTGGGAAGGACGCCTGCGCAAAACCTACGTATTCTCATACGTACCTCTGTCCTCGGATTGGGAAGGGCACCTGCGCAAAACCTACGTATTCTCTTACGTACCTCTGTCCTCGGATTGGGAAGGACATCTTTAGATACAACTAGTCTAGTGAATTACAACATGGGAAGCCCCCACTAAATATTGTGAAAAGGTTTGGGAAACAAGGATATCGGTTAACACATGATTATGAAACAAACTTACGATTTCTGAAACGAACTCAATAACTGAACAATCAACTGTGAACTTGCTCAACTTTGTTGTTGACTCGTTGTTACATGCCTTGCAGGTCGTTAGGTACTCATGGAGCTTGCACTGGGAGGCGCGATCGTTGTGGGACATGGACAGTGTGTGCCATGTTAAAACATTACATAATTTCGAACTTAATACTTATGTTGGGTTTTTACACTTATGCTTCCGCTAAACATTTAACTATGCGTTTGTTTTGAACACCTTTCATATTGTGTGGTTGAATTTTATTTATTTACTTACAATGTTCAATATGATTGGTGGCCCGATCCTGGTCAGTCACGCCTCCAAGAGGTAATACTCCGCATGTGGATTTTGGGGGTGTGACAGATTGGTATCAGAGCCATTGGTTATAGTGAACTTGGTTTTAGTAAGGGAAAAGTTTTTTTTAAAACCAGACTATAACCTGTACAGTGCTTAACGATCCACAACGACGCTTCGCTCCACGTGCAAGACTCGACACTATAGGTGATATGATTCATGTTTATATTACCTACTTGTTAGTTACATAGAACATTGCTCATGGTATGCTTAGATAACGTAGTAACTACTGCTTGAAAACTTTGTGTGTTCACTCTCTTCTGTCATTCCACACTTGCGTATTGATACGATGCACTTCTCACTTGTGTTCTCTGTATTGTGAAGATCATGAGTGGATGAATCAACCTCACACAAGCCCAGCTGACGGCTTTAATCAACGAACAAGTTGCTTCGGCACTTGCAGCCGCTCAAGCAGGAGGTATACCCTGCAGTCGCAACTCACTCTAGGATCTTTAGATCCTACCCTCATAAACCAACTCTTGTGTTTAACTTTGTCCTGTTCTTATATACGCAACAGGTCAGCATGCTCAGCCGCCTGTGTGCACGTTCAAGACTTTTATGGACTGTCGTCCTAGTACTTTCAGTGGCACTGAAGGGGCTGTTGGACTCCTCCACTGGTTTGAGAAGCTTGAGTCTGTCTTCGAGATGTGTGAATGACCTGAGGCACGTAGGGTGAAGTATTCCACTGGTACTCTCGAAGGCGTTGCATTGACTTGGTGGAACGCGCAAGTTCAAATGTTAGGGCTGGCAGCTGCTAATGCCACCCCATGGAACGACTTCAAGGAACTGATCAAGCGAGAATACTGTAACCGTGATGACATCCACAAGTTGGAAGTGGAGTTCTTTAACCTGAAGATGACGGGGTCAGAGATAGAGGCGTATACGAAGCGATCTAACGAACTGGCAGTGTTATGTCCAACTATGGTGGATCCTCCCATCAAGCGTATCGAACTGTACCTCAAAGGCTTAGTACCAGAAATTCAAAGCCATGTGACCTCTGCTAACCTTGCTACCATCCAGGATGTTACTCGTCTTGCCCATCATCTCACAGACCAGGCAGTGGAACAGAACAAGCTGCCTAAGTGTATCGGTACTACTACTACTACTACTACTACTTCAGCTATTCCTAGTGACAACAAACGAAAATGGGATGGAGCTTCCAGCAAGGGTGTGACAACCCGTGATTTACGGCTCTTAATTACGTGATTAACAGATGATTAACGCGATAATAAATAGTGTTTACAGCACAAACTAACCTAATTAGGCCTTTGGAGTGCCTAGGAACGTCTATACGACTTTACAGTGCGCGAACGGTGGTTTACGGAGAAACCTGCTAAATACTACGTGACAACGAACTGATGCCGTACAAAATACTGTCAACACCGACAAATATTAAATTTTTAATCTATATTTAGCTCCGTAATTACTTTTAGTGACTACAGTCGAAACCGGAAAAAAAACGGATTAAAGACGGCAACGATACTATTTTTCGCGATTATTACCGTGATCGACGAACGGGCGTGCAAACAACGACTACCGACTGTAAAATTTATGTATTTTAATGCTAAAATTTTATATTTTGATGTTAGACGGAGTTCGGGCTTTGACAACAGGTCTCGAAGGAATTACGGGCCACTTACACATAAGATGGACTTGTGGGCCCTGGGCCCAAGCCCAAAACCCACAAGCCTAAACCTGCACATATATATTAGATCTTAACAGATCTCAACAAATCTCTAAAGGATTTGGAAATCCTTATATAATCTCATAAAATCTATACAAAATATTTTGATTTGAAACATAAGATCTTATAAGATCTCATCTAGATCTCTATAAATACACACAACATAAAATAAAACCTTATTCCCCTCATTCCTTTCAAACACTCACAGAATATCACAAACAGATCTTACCCTCTCCTCTCCCTCGATCTCTTATGCATACACACACAAAACCAACACATTACTGTCTTCTCTCCTAAAGCACCTTACCTTCTTGTCTAGAACCACAAATGAAAATCAGAAGCTTCCATCTAACACAGACAACATACACCTACATCTCTCTCACCCTCTGAAGAACCGGCCAGCAACCACGTGGCGGTGGCGGTGTGTGGCAGTCTCCGACCAGGCGACCCCCCCTCTCTCTGTTCTACCGGTTGTACCCCCCCCCCCCCCTTTTCTTTTCTTCGATCAGCAAAGGACCACCGCCACCACCGTGCGGTGGTGGTGAGCGGCGTCATCGGAACCAGGAGAGAGAGAGAGAGAGAGAGAGAGAGGCAGAAGGAGAGAGAGAGAGAGAGTCAGAGAAGAGAGAGGGAGAACCGGTGGTCCTCGTCTCGGACCGGTGAGTTACATGTTGATGACGATGTTTTGGGTTCGGGTCATGTTGGGGACCAGGTTTCAGCTCCAGATTCATCTCGGTTCAAGTCTCGGACTGGCGGTCGGTTCGTTTATCCGGTGGTCGGCGCTATTATCCGACGGATTCACGACGGTAAAGATGATGGTGATGCCTTTCAGGTCAGTGGTTCAACCTCGGGTCGTTCACAGTCGGGTCATCCCTGTTTCGGTTCAGTTTAGTTGCTTCAAAGTTTGGTTCGGTTATGGTTTGACCCGGTTTTTCAGGTTCGGATCTAACGGATCAGATCTGTGCTCGATTCAGTTCGACTCAGTGTATTTTAGCGTAACTCGGTTCAACTCGGTGAACTCAGCTCAACTCGGTCCGACTCAGCTCAACTCGGTTCGACTCGCCTCAACTCAGTCAACAAGAGCTGACTCGGTCAACTCAGTTGACCTGGTCAACTCAGTCAGGCGGTTCGACTTTTCGGCGTGAAGACTCGGTAAAGAATTTAGCACGCGAACATTATTTACGTTAATTAATTTAATTATTTCGTGACTAGCGAGCTCGAACCGATTCGATTAGTAATTTATTTATGACATTTTGACGAAAACTACATATACATTGTCGTTACATCGCGTTGAATTGTTGTTGATTGAATTTTGAAAATATAACGACACTTTAGTTGTCGGGGGCATCAAAAAACAGAGGAAACTCTGCCCATTTTTCAAGAAAATCCGTAAAAACAACACGCGTCTTATTATATAACGAAAACAAATCGGATTCAAACGACTTTGTTTTTACTAATGCATGTTATTTCGACAACACTTACAACTTACGAGAACGATACGGAAATTATTTTGACAACAAAAATAAATATAGTTATTATTATATTTATTTCAAACAAACTTGAATCCTTTATAAATAAATATAGTATATATATTTATTTCAAATATCACGCGACACGATTTCGCCTTATAAAATAAATATAGTTTTTATATTTATTTCAGATATCGTACGACACGAGTTCTTTTATAAAAAAATAAATATAGTTATATATTTATTTTCAAATATAACTCGACGATTCTTTTGTAGAATAAATATAACTCTTTTATATTTATTTCGAACGCCTAAACGGCATATACACATATTTTGATAATTTTCATACAAGACGCGATATATAATACAAGTTTATTATATGTTACTTTCATACGAATATTCCTATATATCAACATACGACTTCTCAAAACGAAGCTAAACGAAACTTAGCAAGCATAACTTCTTCGTTTCTTATAAGTTAACAACAAACCGTCGAATCGTTCGGTCAACGATTCGGTAGAGCTCGGTAACACGTAGATTTGTTACCACATTAATTAGGGACTTATTAGATATTCCGTGTTAGGGATGTTGTAGAACGCACAAGTCTTGGAAACGACATCACGAAGTCGTAATTAGCTAGCTTTGCACAGGAATATTCAGGCGAGTTCATAACCCCCACTTTTTACTGTTTACATTTTTGTAAATGTTTTCGGGGTGGAAAGACATGCACGTTTTGCAAAAACATACAAAGTTCTGAACAAATGCAAAACTCGTATTTCTAAATCATATTATGAAGTGATTTCGAGGAACTCAAATGATTTACGAAAGGTTTATACTAAACATACCGGTTTTCAAACAAACGTATCTTTCGGAATATGCATACCCACGAATTCTAGTTTTCTAAACTACGGGTAAACAAGAAGCACTCTTGGTGAGAACGAGTACCAAGTATGATGCGTTTTAAGGAAGGCTCAGTCTTAGAGACTGAGGGAGGACCAGTCTTAGAGACTGGGGTAAAAATACATGTACAATGATTACAAAAGGATTACAGACATTTTTATACATGGTATGGTTAGCGTAAGGAGGGTTTACTACTTAGATCATGTGAGTGGGTAGGCGCAACTTGGGATCATTAATCCTCATTGTAGGACCGAGGGACAGGAGCGGTAGATCTATTTGGGTGTAGCGAGCCCAGCCCCCAGGCCAAACAGAACGGACCTCGGGGTGACTTTGTGCCCGACGCATAAATTTGCTAGGTTTGAGTCTTCCTACTTGCACTTCACACATATCAATGGCCTTGCAAACCATTGGTGATCTCTTTATTTCCTTATTTGCTACATACCAGGGATTTTATACTTACGAAACAACTTGTTCATACAAATTAACTACCATGTTTTATACAAATTCAAAGCATTATGCGGGTATGGAGTCAAAGTCAGGGTGGGCATTGACGGTTATGCGAACATTACAAATACAAGGCTTTACAAATACATGGTTTTATGAACATAACATGTTACAAACACAACGTTTCCATATAACTTGGCAAGAAAATGATTTTTAAATTCATTTTCTCAATACTATTTCAAAAACCGGTTATTCCAAAGATTTATTTCAAATCTTTCACAACTCAAAAGATTTATTTCAAATCTTTTACAAACAAACTATGAACTCGCTCAACTTTATGTTGATTTTTCGCATGTTTCCTTCTCAGGTTGCATTTTAAGGCAAGGCACGGTTGGAATGGGAGGACCATCGAGAATTCGAGTACTTAGCAGGCGTTCAGTTTCTAGAAGTCTTTGCTTATTTGCTTCCGCTGTGCAATGAAGATACCAGTCCAGTCACGCCAGCTCTGATAATTTCGGGGTGTGACAGATTGGTATCAGAGCTATAGGTCAGCGAATAAGGTTTTCTGTAGGAATACCTAGGCTCTAACCTCATTTTTCTCTGGGACTTAGACTATTAATACGTTGAATACATACAGAACGCCTAGTACTCGAATATGGTCTCCAACCGTTTCCGAAAAACAAACAGTCAAAACTTTGTTTTCAAACATACGCTAAAGTTGTGTTTTACACACGGTACGCAAAAACAATTACATACAGTACACAACACTCTGAGAGTTTAGGAAACATGCATTTAAGACCTTCGGAACAGGGAGGTAGTCTGAGAGACTAGGAGCTTCAGTCTGAGAGGCTGGGAGGATAGACTAGTGGGACTAGGGGAATTACTTGATTGCTTATTGGTGACTAACACGTTTATTTGATTATATGATTGATTATTTGTGCATGTGTGTGTTTATTAAAGGTTATCACGTAGGAACTGCGATTACGAACTCGGGCACACACTATTATCCATATTGTCTATGACATTTTAACTTCCCGAGCAGGCATCCTACTCATAACAAAACGCTAGCGCATGAGAATACATAGAACTCAAATTTTACGCCAACGAATGTCGGGGTACATCACCTTCTACGCAGCACACAACGCTAGTGCACATGTATACGTGAAACTTAAGCTATACATCAACGGAGATTGAAATACGACATACACGACTATCAAGGCGAGGCCTTTGAGAAGGAACGATGACGTAATCTAACGACGACACTAGATTCCTGTCAGCAGGAGAACTAACAATCAGGAAATGACAACTTGTCACGCGGTCCTGCAACGACACGAATCACGCCAGGAAGAAGAAAATTGTCTCCGCATTCCCCCCCCCCTACCTAACTAATGACGAATACGCTATGTTCGACATTCCATGGTAATGTCACCTAACAATTGGTCGTCACACGAAACCCCAGGTAAAGTCCTCAAATTTCTTTTATTGAAATTTTGAATTTCACATTTACTGAGTAGATTTTCGTATCTCTACTCCTCTTAATGGTCATTGTGTCACGATCATTTCTTTACAAGTTACATACATGGTTTTTCGTTGTGACCATGCCGGAAGTTTTCTTGTCGATACATATATTTATTGTCGGATCACGCTAAAACCAAGTTCAATTGTTTGAACTTGTTCATTACACATATTCGATTCGAGACACCATATGATGTATTGGGAGCATCATATTCAAATCAATTTTTAACGAGCACTGCATTTGTTCCGAGTCGTGGTAAACTTGTTTGGTATTCGACTCCATTAAATTGTTGATTTCGACACCTTGTGGTGGTATTTTCACTTATTTGAACATTGCGCTAAACTCGTTTACGCATCTTATGCACAGATCTAAATATTTATTTATTGATTGTTTTCCAATCCACTTCGATTTATTATATCAAAGCGGTCTTAATACAATAGTGTGTTAAGACAATGGTACACAAATTCATTTCATATTCCGGTGTACCTCATAACAGTTCTTTCAACATCGATCGAATGCTTTGCGACATTCATTGCTTCTTCACCTTCGATCGAAAACATTGTTTCATTGATGTTCCATTTTCAATTGAAAATCCTATGATGTCATTTGGAACAAACTTTCAGATTCCCTTTACTGCGCATTCAGTTGACTTTAAACATGGTGAATTTGTTTGATCACCGCTATTATTGGATTGCTTAAATCACTACGACACCTTGAGGTGTTGGTACAAACTTGTAGCTTGGGCTAATCATGATCGATCGTTTCATGCAAAACACATGTGATACTTGTTCGATCACCGATATTATTGAATTGTTTCATTCATTGCGACACCTTGTGGCGTCGGTGTGACTTGCAGCTTGCGCTGATCACGATCGAGCGTTTCATGCAAACTATTATATGTGAGGTTGTTGATTCTAAGTTCATCCAGTGGATGTTATTGCTGCTAGAACTCATTTACCTGTTATAAACGTTAATATGGAATTCGATTGGTCGAAGTTCCTGTTCATTGCTGGATCCTTGTTGACTTAGTCACACTAGTGACTGTATCTAAAAGACTTGTTTCCTTTGACATCGGTTTGCTGAAACACATTTATTGTAAAACATTGGGTTCTTATTGTTGAGGAATGTCATTAAATTCACATGATTCAAATAAGTCTTGTTTCGATTACGCGGTCATTCACTTGGTTATTATTCGGACTTACCTGCGAATAACACAATTCTGAGGGGATAACATAGTCTAAATTTCGAGGACGAAATTTCTGTAACAGGGGGAGAATGTGACAACCTGTGATTTACGGCTCTTAATTACGTGATTAACAGATGATTAACACGATAATAAATAGTGTTTACAGCACAAACTAACCTAATTAGGCCTTTGGAGTGCCTAGGAACGTCTATACGACTTTACAGTGCGCGAACGGTGGTTTACGGAGAAACCTGCTAAATACTACGTGACAACGAACTGATGCCGTACAAAATACTGTCAACACCGACAAATATTAAATTTTTACGCTATATTTAGCTCCGTAATTACTTTTAGTGACTACAGTCGAAACCGGAAAAAAAAAAACGGATTAAAGACGACAACGATACTATTTTTCGCTATTATTACCGTGATCGACGAACGGGCGTGCAAACAACGACTACCGACCGTAAAATTTATGTATTTTAATGCTAAAATTTTATCTTTTGATGTTAGACGGAGTTCGGGCTTTGACAACAGGTCTCGAAGGAATTACGGGCCACTTACACATAAGATGGACTTGTGGGCCCTGGGCCCAAGCCCAAAACCCACAAGCCTAAACCTGCACATATATATTAGATCTCAACAGATCTCAACAAATCTCTAAAGGATTTGGAAATCCTTATATAATCTCATAAAATCTATACAAAATATTTTGATTTGAAACATAAGATCTTATAAGATCTCATCTAGATCTCTATAAATACACACAACATAAAATAAAACCTTATTCCCCTCATTCCTTTCAAACACTCACAGAATATCACAAACAGATCTTACCCTCTCCTCTCTCTCGATCTCTTATGCATACACACACAAAACCAACACATTACTGTCTTCTCTCCCAAAGCACCTTACCTTCTTGTCTACAACCACAAATGAAAATCAGAAGCTTCCATCTAACACAGACAACATACACCTACATCTCTCTCACCCTCTGAAGAACCGGCCAGCAACCACGTGGCGGTGGCGGCGCGTGGCGGTGCGTGGCAGTCTCCGACCAGGCGACCCCCCTTCTCTCTGTTCTACCGGTTGTACCCCCCCTTTTCTTTTCTTCGATCAGCAAAGGACCACCGCCACCACCGTGCGGTGGTGGTGAGCGGCGTCATCGGAACCAGGAGAGAGAGAGAGAGAGAGGCAGAAGGAGAGAGAGAGAGAGAGCCAGAGAAGAGAGAGGGAGAACCGGTGGTCCTTCTCTCGGACCGGTGAGTTACATGTTGATGACGATGTTTTGGGTTCGGGTCATGCTGGGGACCAGGTTTCAGCTCCAGATTCATCTCGGTTCAAGTCTCAGACTGGCGGTCGGTTCGTTTATCCGGTGGTCGGCGCTATTATCCGACGGATTCACGACGGTAAAGACGATGGTGATGCCTTTCAGGTCAGTGGTTCAACCTCGGGTCGTTCACAGTCGGGTCATCCCTGTTTCGGTTCAGTTTAGATGCTTCAAAGTTTGGTTCGGTTATGGTTTGACCCGGTTTTTCAGGTTCGGATCTAACGGATCAGATCTGTGCTTGATTCAGTTCGACTCAGTGTATTTTAGCGTAACTCGGTTCAACTCGGTGAACTCAGCTCAACTCGGTCCGACTCAGCTCAACTCGGTTCGACTCGCCTCAACTCAGTCAACAAGAGCTGACTCGGTCAACTCAGTTGACCTGGTCAACTCAGTCAGGCGGTTCGACTTTTCGGCGTGAAGACTCGGTAAAGAATTTAGCATGCGAACATTATTTACGTTAATTAATTTAATTATTTCGTGACTAGCGAGCTCGAACCGATTCGATTAGTAATTTATTTATGACATTTTGACGAAAACTACAGATACATTGTCGTTACATCGCGTTGAATTGTTGTTGATTGAATTTTGAAAATATAACGACACTTTAGTTGTCGGGGGCATAAAAAAACAGAGGAAACTCTGCCCATTTTTCAAGAAAATCCGTAAAAACAACACGCGTCTTATTATATAACGAAAACAAATCGGATTCAAACGACTTTGTTTTTACTAATGCATGTTATTTCGACAACACTTACAACTTACGAGAACGATACGGAAATTATTTTGACAACAAAAATAAATATAGTTATTATTATATTTATTTCAAACAAACTTGAATCCTTTATAAATAAATATAGTATATATATTTATTTCAAATATCACGCGACACGATTTCGCCTTATAAAATAATTATAGTTTTTATATTTATTTCAGATATCGTACGACACGAGTTCTTTTATAAAAAAATAAATATAGTTATATATTTATTTTCAAATATAACTCGACGATTCTTTTGTAGAATAAATATAACTCTTTTATATTTATTTCGAACGCCTAAACGACATATACACATATTTTGATAATTTTCATACAAGACGCGATATATAATACAAGTTTATTATATATTACTTTCATACGAATATTCCTATATATCAACATACGACTTCTCAAAACGAAGCTAAACGAAACTTAGCAAGCATAACTTCTTTGTTTCTTATAAGTTAACAACAAACCGTCGAATCGTTCGGTCCACGATTCGGTAGAGCTCGGTAACACGTAGATTTGTTACCACATTAATTAGGGACTTATTAGATATTCCGTGTTAGGGATGTTGTAGAACGCACAAGTCTTGGAAACGACATCACGAAGTCGTAATTAGCTAGCTTTGCACAGGAATATTCAGGTGAGTTCATAACCCCCACTTTTTACTGTTTACATTTTTGTAAATGTTTTCGGGGTGGAAAGACATGCACGTTTTGCAAAAACATACAAAGTTCTGAACAAATGCAAAACTCGTATTTCTAAATCATATTACGAAGTGATTTCGAGGAACTCAAATGATTTACGAAAGGTTTATACTAAACATACCGGTTTTCAAACAAACGTATCTTTCGGAATATGCATACCCACGAATTCTAGTTTTCTAAACTACGGGTAAACAAGAAGCACTCTTGGTGAGAACGAGTACCAAGTATGATGCGTTTTAAGGAAGGCTCAGTCTTAGAGACTGAGGGAGGACCAGTCTTAGAGACTGGGGTAAAAATACATGTACAATGATTACAAAAGGATTACAGACATTATTATACATGGTATGGTTAGCGTAAGGAGGGTTTACTACTTAGATCATGTGAGTGGGTAGGCGCAACTTGGGATCATTAATCCTCATTGTAGGACCGAGGGACAGGAGCGGTAGATCTATTTGGGTGTAGCGAGCCCAGCCCCCAGGCCAAACAGAACGGACCTTGGGGTGACTTTGTGCCCGACGCATAAATTTGCTAGGTTTGAGTCTTCCTACTTGCACTTCACACATATCAATGGCCTTGCAAACCATTGGTGATCTATTTATTTCCTTATTTGCTATATACCAGGGATTTTATACTTACGAAACAACTTGTTCATAGAAATTAACTACCATGTTTTATACAAATTCAAAGCATTATGCGGGTATGGAGTCAAAGTCAGGGTGGGCATTGACGGTTATGCGAACATTACAAATACAAGGCTTTACAAATACATGGTTTTATGAACATAACGTGTTACAAACACAACGTTTCCATATAACTTGGCAAGAAAATGATTTTTAAATTCATTTTCTCAATACTATTTCAAAAACCGGTTATTCCAAAGATTTATTTCAAATCTTTCACAACTCAAAAGATTTATTTCAAATCTTTTACAAACAAACTATGAACTCGCTCAACTTTATGTTGATTTTTCGCATGTTTCCTTCTCAGGTTGCATTTTAAGGCAAGGCACGGTTGGAATAGGAGGACCATCGAGAATTCGAGTACTTAGCAGGCATTCAGTTTCTAGAAGTCTTTGCTTATTTGCTTCCGCTGTGCAATGAAGATACCAGTCCAGTCACGCCAGCTTTGATAATTTCGGGGTGTGACAAAGGGTTCGACTACAGTTCAGTCCCATGCATAGCAGCGAAAGAACGATGACTACCAGAGTCCTGGTCAGCAATCTTCTGGTAGTCAAGGGCAAGGTGGATATCGAGGAAACCACCCAAAGTGCAACAAATGCAACAGACACCACAGTGATCAGTGCAACAAGGGACGTTGTCAGAGGTGTCTCAAGATGGGTCATGAAGCCAAGGATTGTAGGAGCTCACGGCCTACAAATCAGAATCGTCAGCAGCAACAGCAAGCACCGCAGAATCAGCAACAACAACAGGGCAACAGGGGATGCTTTCAGTGTGGCGCTGAAGGTCACTTCAAGAGACAGTGCCCACAGTTAAATCAGAATCAGAACAACAACAATAACCAAGGGAACGGGAACAACAATGGGGGAAACCAGGACAGCAATGGTGCCAGGGGTCGAGCGTTCATGCTGGGCCAGGGTGACGCAAGGAATGATCCTAACGTAGTGATGGGTAAGTTTCTTCTCGACAACTTTTATGTTACTGTTTTATTTGATTCGGGTGCCGATACCAGTTATGTGTCTCTAAAAGTTAGTCAAATGCTTAAACGCACACCAACTCCTTTAAACACCAAACATGTCGTGGAGTTAGCAAATGGTAAAAGTTTAGAGGCCACACACATAGTAATGGGTTGTAACCTCATCTTAGCTGGTCAGACCTTCTCCATCAATCTTATTCCTATAGTCTTGGGTAGTTTCGACATCGTCATTGGGATGGATTGGTTATCCCAACAGCAAGCAGAGATCTTGTGCAAGGAAAAGATTGTTCATATTCCCCGTTCTGGCAAAGAACCTCTCGTGATTCAAGGCGACAAGAGTGGTGCTGTTGTGGGCATCATCTCTTTCCTAAAGGCCCAGAAGTGTTTGCGAAAGGGCCACACTGCTATTTTAGCACTTGTTACTGATGCATCATCAAAAGAGAAGAAAATAGAGGATATTCCAGTAGTACGTGACTTTCCTCAAGTGTTTCCTGAGGAATTACCTGGTCTTCCGCCTCATCGTCAGGTTGAATTTCAAATCGAGCTAACTCCTGGAGCAGCGCCAATAGCTCGAGCACCTTATCGTTTAGCTCCATCAGAACTTGAAGAACTGTCCACACAACTACAAGAGCTCTTGGATAAAGGTTTCATTCGTCCTAGCTCTTCGCCTTGGGGAGCTCCAGTATTATTTGTGATGAAGAAAGACGGTACTTTCAGATTGTGTATTGACTACCGCGAACTCAACAAGGTGACTGTAAAGAATCGCTATCCACTTTTGCGTATTGATGACTTGTTCGATCAACTACAAGGGTCGAGCTACTACTCGAATATTGATATGAGATCAGGCTACCATCAACTAAGAGTCTGGGACGAGGACATCTCCAAAACAGCATTCAGAACTCGCTACAGCCACTACAAGATTCTGGTCATGCCATTCGGGTTAACAAACGCACCTGCGGTTTTCATGGATCTTATGAACAGGGTGTGCAAGCCCTACATGGATAAGTTCGTTATCATATTTATTGATGACATCCTAATCTACTCTAAGAGTCAGGAGGAACACGAGCAACATTTGCGGCTTATCTTGGAACTTCTTCGAACAGAGCAACTTTATGCTAAATTTTCCAAATGCGACTTCTGGCTTCAGGAAGTCCATTTCTTAGGCCACGTGGTAAACGGGAATGGGATTCACGTTGATCCATCAAAAGTCGACTCGATCAAGAACTGGCATGCACCGCGTACACCAACAGAAATCCGCCAATTCTTGGGTTTGGCGGGCTACTACAGAAGGTTCATCAAAGACTTCTCGAAGATTGCACAGCCGCTTACTCTACTGACTCAGAAGGGTGTCACCTATCATTGGGGTGATGCTCAAGAATCAGCGTTCCAACATTTGAAGAGTAGACTTTATAGCGCACCTATTCTTTCATTGCCAGAGGGCACAGACGGTTTCGTGGTTTATTGTGACGCGTCAATTAAAGGTCTTGGTTGTGTATTGATGCAACGGGATAAAGTCATTGCTTACACCTCGCGACAACTTAAGATTCATGAAAGGAATTACACTACACACGATTTGGAGCTGGGAGCTGTCATTTTCGCACTTAAGATATGGAGACATTACCTGTACGGTACCAAGTGCACCATCTACACCGATCACAGGAGTCTCGAGCATATCTTCAAGCAAAAGGAGTTGAACATGCGGCAATGTCGATGGGTCGAGCTATTGAATGATTACGAATGTGCAATCAAGTACCATCCGAGCAAATCAAATGTTGTGGCTGACGCCCTCAGTCGAAAGGATACTACACCTAAGCGTGTGCGAGCATTACAACTCACCATTCAATCTAGTCTTCCTTCCCAGATACGAGATGCTCAGGTAGAAGCACTGAAACCAGAAAACGTCAGGGCTGAAGCCCTACGTGGCTCAAGGCAACGGTTAGAACAAAAGGAAGACGGCGCCTACTACGTAACAGGATGCATCTGGGTCCCACTCTATGGAAATTTACTCGAGCTTGTGATGGATGAAGCACATAAGTCTCGTTACTCGGTACATCCTGGTTCGGATAAGATGTACCACGACTTGAAGACTACATACTGGTGGCTTAGCATGAAGCCCACATAGCAACCTACGTCAGCAAATGTTTGACTTATGCGAGAGTCAAGACCGAATATCAGAAACCATAGGGCTTACTCCAACAACCAGAGATACCACAATGGAAATGGGAGCAAATTTCCATGGATTTCGTTACTGGTCTGCCTAGATCTCAACGTGGAAATGATACTATTTGGGTGATCGTGTATCGACTCACAAAGTTTGCACACTTCTTGGCTATCAAGGAAAAGGATAAGTTCTCCACCTTAGCAGATGTTTACCTTAAGGAAGTTGTCTCGAGGCACGGGGTGCCAACCTCTATTATCTCTGATCGTGATGCACGTTTTACTTCAGAACTGTGGCAAGCTATGCACAAATCTTTTGGCTCTCGATTAGACATGAGCACAGCTTATCACCCGCAAACGGATGGGCAGTCTGAACGCACCATCCAAACCCTTGAAGACATGCTTAGGGCATGTGTGATTGATTTTGGCAACGGTTGGGAAAAACATCTACCGTTAGTGGAATTTTCGTATAATAACAGCTACCACACCAGTATTCAGGCCGCTCCATTTGAGGCATTGTACGGGCGTAAATGCCGATCACCTCTTTGTTGGGCAGAGGTGGGGGATAGTCAGATCACGGGTCCAGAACTTGTAGTAGACACAACAGAAAGAATTGCTCAGATACGGCAACGAATGGCGACAGCTCGTGACCGTCAGAAAAGCTACGCTGATAAGCGCAGGAAACCACTCGAATTCCAGGTTGGGGATCGAGTGCTACTCAAAGTCTCACCTTGGAAAGGTGTGGTTCGCTTTGGCAAACGAGGCAAACTCAATCCGCGTTATGTCGGACCGTTCGAAATCATCGAGAAAATTGGCAAAGTGGCATACAAACTAAACCTACCCGCAGAACTCAGTGGATTTCACAACGTTTTTCATGTGTCAAATCTGAAGAAGTGTCTGTCAGATGAGACCCTCATAGTTCCTTTGAAGGAGCTCACTATCGACGATCAGTTGCGATTCGTCGAGGAACCAGTTGAAATCACAGATTGAGACGTTAAGGTTCTCAAACACACCAGAATACCTCTTGTTCGAGTTCGTTGGAACTCCCGTCGTGCCCCAGAGTTCATCTGGGAACGAGAAGATCAAATGAAACTCAAGTATCCCCAGTTGTTCGGGAATAGTGCAACCACTACTGAGGCTGAAGCTACTGCGGAATTTCGGGACGAAATTCCAAATCAACGGGGGGATGATGTGTCACCCCAGGAAAACCAGGAACCAACGCAACATAACTAGCTCCCTCAGTAACCACGTGCTAAATTTCAGGACGAAATTTCTTTCAAGTTGGGGATAATGTGACAACCCGAGTTACCAAGGTTTCTCCCTCATGCATTACTTGCTACATACTGTCTTTTATGGTCAGTTGCTGTGAAACTGTGCACTGTGATTTGTTTTTAAGTGGTTATGTTGACTTTTGTTAGTAATATCTCATAAATAAAAGTAGTAAATTATTATTATTATTTCGACCTTGTGAAGAAAGTTGGAGCTTTGGCTGAAAACACTCACATCCGAAAACACTCACTCGACGAAAACACCTATCTCCTCGACGAAATCAGTGTTTTCGTTAGGATTGGGCTTCGGCCCAAGGGTGTTCGGCTGGCCCAATGGTGTTTACGATATAACTTGTGGAATCGGTTATATTAGGGCAGTTTTAGAACCCTAGACCTTTCTACTCTCCCCTTGCAAACTCGACGGCAACCTTGGGTTCCCTGAAATCCTTTGGATCATCGAGTATTGTTTCGTGCATCGTGGTTAGTGTTAATCTTTATTCGATTATATGATTGAAAACACTTTTGACTATTGTTTAGCATTATGGAGTAACTGTTAGCATGTGATGCTTATGATATTGTGTTTGGATAGTGATTGTGAAGTGTGCAACGTTTCAATGATCTGAGAATCAAATGATTTATATGCTGATGGTTTATGTGTAAGTCTGAACTACTATGGTCAATACATGACTTCAAACATTAGGGTTTGATGAATTAGAATGTACTGTTTTTGATTGGTAGGGTTTGATATTTCTATTGTAAATCGTTTAGACTAGACCTGATTGATTGTACTACTGCTCGTGTTCGACTGGATGATATATATATATGTGTATGTCTAAATATTGAACTGAATGATGATCTTATTTGATTGATGAACAAGTGGTTTTCAGTGTGTGATTGTTAAGAATGTTAGATTGATCAGATTGTCAGGATTACATTCTAATGATGTTGATGGTATGATAAAATTTGGTGATGCGGTAATGTAACTGTTAGACGAATCATTAGGGTTCTAGAATAGTAACTGTTGGCAAGGAACACGATGGACCCGACGTAAACCCAAAACCGACAAAAACGAAAAAATCGACGAAAACACTTGGTGATTTCGTCGCTGGGTGATTTCGTCACCAAGGGTGATTACGCCACTAGAAGTGTTTTCGTCCATAGTGATTTCGTCACAAGAGTGATTTCGTCAAACACTTGGACTCAGTAAACCCTGTTAAGTTAAGACTGTTAACTTTGTTGTGTATGTTAACCCTACTGATTCTGATTAACTCTGTTAAGTTATATATGTAACTCTGTTAAATATGTAACCCTGTTAGTTTATTAACTTTATTAGTTTGTTAACTCTGTTAGTTAATTAACTCTGATAGTTTATTATGCCTGTTAAGTATGTTAAATTATGTTTAGCCAGTTAACTTTGATAAGTATGTTAACCTTGTTAAGCCTGTTAATCCTGTCAAGTAGGTTAATGAATAACCCTATAAAAATGAATTGTGAAAGACATTTATGGGACACATGAATTGTATAAATTTGACTAACTGTTTGTGTGATGCATGATGTTCACTGCCAAACACACTTTGTGACATAGATTGCATGTGAATCATTTCGAACTTGAACTGATTAGGTATACGTGCATACTATAGGACTTGATTGATTACTTGTGAGCACATAGTTTAGCATACCGAGCAAACCAAGGTGAGTTCACACTTCTAAGGCATGGGATTCCCGGTGGGTTGGGAATGGGATTGAATAACTACGACAGAACTCGTACATTCACCACTACTAGACTTCTTACCACCGTCCTCGGATTGGGAAGGACGCCAGCGCTAAACCTACATACTCGCTACGTACCACCGTCCTCGGATTAGGAAGGACGCCTGCGCAAAACCTACGAATTCTCATACGTACCTCTGTCCTCGGATTGGGAAGGGCACCTGTGCAAAACCTACGTATTCTATTACGTACCTCTGTCCTCGGATTGGGAAGGACATCTTTAGATACAACTAGTCTAGTGAATTACAACATGGGAAGCCCCCACTAAATATCGTGAAAAGATTTGGGAAACAAGGATACCGATTAACACATGATTATGAAACAAACTTACGACTTCTGAAACGAACTCAATAACTGAACAATCAACTGTGAACTCGCTCAACTTTGTTGTAGACTCGTTGTTACATGCCTTGCAGGTCGTTAGGTACTCATGGAGCTTGCACTGGGAGGCGCGATCGTTGTGGGACATGGACAGTGTGTGCCATGTTAAAACATTTCATCATTTCGAACTTAATACTTATGTTGGGTTTTTACACTTATGCTTCCGCTAAACATTTAACTATGCGTTTGTTTTGAACACCTTTCATATTGTGATTGAATTTTATTTATTTACTTACAATGTTCAATATGATTGGTGGCCCGATCCTGGTCAGTCACGCCTCCAAGCGGTAATACTCCGCATGTGGATTTTGGGGGTGTGACAAACAGGCTCTTCAGTGAATTGGAGTTTGTCGTCAATGTGAACCTCATCCGCATGGATGATAACCGCCTCTTGCGTTGGACTCTTTTTAAGATTCAAAAAATGAAACGTGTCGTGCACGCTACTAAGTTCGTCTGGTAACTGTAGCTTATAGGCAACGGTACCAATATTTTCGATGATTTCAAATGGTCCAACATATCGAGGGTTAAGCTTTCCACGCTTACCGAACCTCGCTACGCTCTTCCAAGGCGAGACTTTCTACAATAATTTGTCTCCGACCTCGAAAGATAATGGCTTCTGTCTCTTGTCTGCGTAGCTCTTTTGTCGATCCCGAGCCGCCTTGATACGGTCTCTGATCTGAAAATTTTTATCCGTAGTCTCTTGGACTAATTTCGGACCAATTAACTGTTTATCGCCCGCTTCCACCCAACATAACGGAGATCGACACTTTCGACCGTAAAAAGCTTTCAAATGGTGCAGCTTGTATACTTGTATGGTAGCTGTTATTGTAGGAAAACTCAACCAACGGTAAATGAGTATCCCAATTGCCGCCCAAATCCATAACACACGCACGAAGCATATCTTCGAGTGTTTGGATTGTCCGTTCGCTCTAGCCGTCAGTTTGTGGATGAAAGGTCGTGCTTAGCTTTAAATGAGATCCAAAGGCCTGTTGAAATGACTTCCAAATTCTTGAAATAAAGCGACCGTCTTGGTCTGAAATGATTGAAATAGGCACTCCATGACGAGCCACTATTTCTTTGAGATAGAGTTCCGCTAGTTTCTTTGTGCTATCCTTCTCCCGAATCAGCAAGAAGTGTGCGGATTTTGTCAATCTATCGACGATTATCCATATCATGTCGTGGCCTTTTGAGGTCCTGGGTAACTTCGTAATGAAGTCCTTCGATATTTGTTCCCATTTCCAAACGGGAATCTCGGGTTGTTGTAACAAGCCCGAAGGTTTCTGATATTCTGCCTTGACCTTCGCGCAGGTCAAGCATTTCCCGACATAAGTCGCGATATCCTTTTTGAGGTTAGGCCACCAATAGTACTCTTCCAAGTCTTGGTGCATTTTATCTGATCCAGGATGGATTGAGTACTTAGACCTATGAGCTTCCTCAAAAATAATATCTCGAAGGCCTCCAAAGAGTGGAACCCAATTTCTACCCACAAAGTATAAAGTTCCATCATCTTTTAGCACTAACTGTTTTTCCATGCCTCGAAGTGATTCTGCTCGAATATGTTCTTCCTTAAGCGCTTCTTGTTGTGCATCATGAATTCGGGTGGTAAGATCCGTGTGAATCGTCATCTCTAATGCTCAAACTCTCAAGGTTCTAACTCGTTCCTTGCGGCTCAAGGCATCCGCTACAACGTTCTCCTTGCCCGGATGGTACTTTATTTCACAATCATAGTCGTTCAACAATTCAATCCAACGTCGTTGATGCATATTTAATTCTTTTTGATTGAATATGTGTTGAATACTTTTATTGTCACACCCCAACCAATGGCGGAAACATCGGGGCACGGCACTAAGCGAATCAGATTGCTCAAGAGATTCCACAACTCTATTTGTTTAGATAATGATTAAATAAATTTCATAAATTGTCTAAAACATCAACCAAAATTTCACAACCACTTAAAGTATCAAAAATGATATACGAATTAAACATTGTTCAAAATTGTCTAAATTTTTCTAAGATGAGTTTCTAAGCATCATCCTAGCTTGTTTTTCAGCATCCAAACTTATTAACCTGCAACATGTATTAAAATACTATCAACAAAAATGTTGGCGAGCATACAAGTTTGAATACGTAGCATAATAGTTGACAAAAACTCATATCCATCATAAAAACATATAAAAGTTTCACCATGCTAGTTTACGCAGTCCAAGTGATAGCCCAAGTTTCCAATGCGTTAAGTGCCTTTCCCAAAGACTAACGGGAGGTTAAATGTCTCATCCTAACAATACCCCAAAGACTAATGGGGAAGTGCATTACCCCTATAGCGCTACCATTGTTAAGGCTAAACTACACACAAGGATTAAACGTTCACATAGCATAAAAGTCTCAAGGATCAAGTTTCATGTTTAATGAGGATTGAGTATGTTTCTAAATAAGTTTCAAGTTTCAAGTGTCAAGTGTCTTAATATAGAATACATGTTGCATCCCAAAAGTGTTTAAAAACAAAAAGGGATCGAGTATACTCACAGCGGGTGCTTATAACCAAACACTGCTAAATTGGATCAAAGGGAGCGCTGGATCAGCCTGCGTGCGGGGGAACAAAGCATAAGTCCTCTAAGAGCTGATCCGGTTGGGAACAGAGTGTCGAACGGCGCGAAAATCGAGTAAAAGTGTCTGATAGAATACCTGAGCGGATGGTCATCTGAGTGGATGGCCATCCGGACGGATGACCATTCGAACAGATGGCCATTCGAACAATGGTTGTTTGCGAACTGTTAAAGTTTCAAATGTTGTGATCATAGTGTCCTTTAAAACAAACAAGTGTCATGATAATCAGATCATCTGGATGAATGGTCATCCGATCGGATGACCATTCGGACAGATGGTCAGTGTATGTTGTTTTTGTTAAATCTGCTAAGTTTGAGTTAACGGAGACGGTGCAACGACGTGTCAAACAATGGAAACATACCAAACCCAGCTCGTTCGGTCGGCTGGGAACCACCCCTTTTCGAACCGACGAACTGTTTATGATGGGGTTTCATGTTTGGACCCATCATTCGGCCCGTTTTCCGGTGAAATTCAGTTCTCAAGTTGGCTTTTGACTAAAGAATGAGCCAATAGCCTGTTTGAGTCCGATTTCACTACTATTTTGTATAGAAATTGAAGAAAAGTCCAAAAATCAGTTGTAAAACATGATGTTCATCAGATCTAAGCAGGAAACATGTGAGATTCCATCAAATCTGGTGTAAAAGTGTGAGTTTCCTTTAGATTTTGTGTCAAAACTATGAAAATCCTTTAGATCTGGGCCCGATCTTGTTTAAATGATGTTCCACAATAGTTCAAACAAACAATTGACTGGAAAACATCTTCAAGAGACCCAAATCAGTTGATTTTCATGAAAATGTTGGAGTGTTCGTGTGATTTTGATGAAGAATCTTGTGTAGAAGTCATAAATGATGGAAGTTGTACAAGAATCAGAGAAGAATACATACGATTTGCCTTAAATCTTGCTTAAAATGACCGAGAGGACGTGTGGTCGGATGGCAGAGAGTGAAAGGTGAGAATGAGAGCACAAAGGGTGTATTTATAGGTGACAGTGACAAGTAAGTAGGTGGAGTGGTGCAAGGGGTCGGATGGCTATTCGGTCGAATGGTCATCCGATCGGATGTCCATTCGGACAGCCGAGACCTGTTTGCTAGTTTTCCGACTTTGGTTAAGCGAGCTAGACCATTCGGACAGCCGAGACCTGTTTGCGAGCTAGATTAAGCGTTGCGTTGCGTATTATTGTGAGTAACCATTCCATGGTATGATTATATAATTAACACAAAAGTTTCCGTGCTTCAAGTCTACGTTTAAGCTAGTTTCCCGTTCAATAAGTATCAAGTATCAAAGTCTCTTGTTAAATAAAGAATCAAAGTTCCTCGTTCAATAAGTATTAAAGTTTCTCGTTCAATAAGTATCAAGTGTCAATTTTCTAGTATCTTAAGAATAAAGATTCAAAGTATCACAAGAGTCGAGAATCACAAGAGTCAAGTATCACAAGGGTCAAGTATAAAAAGAGTCAAGTGTCACATAGCGTAAAAGTTTAGCATAGAGTCAAAGTTTCACATATTTAACATAATTAAGACTCAAATAGTATCAATAAGTATCACAAGGACGAGACTTGCCAAAAGATAGAAAGTTTCGAAACGTAGGGCGTTACAGTCTCCCCTCCTTTAGGAGATTTCGTCCCCAAAATCTAAGAGGAAGACTGCTCGAAGAGCTGTGGATACTTGGTTTTCATCTCACTCTCGAGTTCCCAAGTGAATTAAGCGCCACGCTTTCCTTCCCATCGCACCTTAACTATGGAATTTTTGTTCCGACTCAATCGCTTGGTACCTCGGTCCATGATTTCAACCGATATCTCCACAAAATGAAGAGTCTCGTTTATTTGCAAGTCCTCGATGGGAACCTGAAGTTCCTCGTTGGCTTAGCACTTCTGAAGATTATATACGTGGAACGTTAGATGTACATTGCTCAGCTCTTGTGATAAATCAAGTCGGTAAGCCACCTTGCCAATCCTTTCGAGTATCTTGAAAGGACCCACATAGCGAGGGGCAAGCTTTCCCTTTTTACCAAAGCGTATAAATCCTTTCCAAGGAGATACTATGAGCAGAATGTGATCTCCAACATAGAATTCCAGAGGCTTACGCCTTTTCTCAGTATAGCTCTTTTGTCTGCTCCTAGCCTTGATCAAGTTATCGCGGATCTGAAGAATCTTATCCGTCGTCTCTTGAATGATTTCAGGGCCAGTAAGTTTCTTGCCACCAATCTCATGCCAACTGAGAGGAGATCGGCACTTGCGACCGTATAAAGCTTCGAAAGGAGCCATGAATACTGGAATGATAGCTGTTGTTGTACGAGAACTCGATCAATGGTAAATGTACATCACAATTTCCACCAAAGTCGATGATACTGGAATGATAGCTGTTGTTGTACGAGAACGAAGCACGGGGGCGTGTTCAGCGGGCACGGCCCGTGCTGAGCTCTGCAGAAGTTGAAAAACTAAGAAAATCCTAAAAAAAAATAAAAAGACAAATAAAAAATGATTAGTCCGTTGATTCCTAACTTTCTTAAAATCCTTGTGTCCCCGGCAACGGCGCCAAAAACTTGATGTGCGTGAAAGTGTCGTATATTTTAGGTGTATATTTTAAGCCCTTTTTAACACTTATTTTTGCCAAGTTTTAAATTTATAAAACACAATATTTCACTGACACTAGACACACATATAGGCAAGTGCACCCATCGTTGAGTGTAGTATAGTGTTGGTAAGATACCGAGGTCGTCCAAGGACACAAGAGCTTTTAGTACCGGTTTATCCTCAACGTCTAACCAGAATAAAAGTTTAGAAAAATGTTTTAAACTAAGAAAAATAAAACTAACTAAAATGCTGAAAATAAAATAAAAATAAAAACAGATAGACAAGATGAATCACTTGGTTCCGACTCGTATCTAGTATAACCTTTGATTATTTCCGCACTTTTGCACATAATTAAGAGATTATCTTAGTTATTGTAGTAGGCCCCTCTTTTGAAGGTGACGTTACCCTCACCCCAGTAGTTTGAGTCAGCAGGGATACAATCCTAAAGGGGTGGATTATTGGAAGATAATGAATTAAGTTATTAATGCAGTATTGTGGTAGGCCCCGCTTTTGGCGGTGACGTTACCCTCGGCTAAGTAGTCTGAGTCAGCAGGGATACAGTCCTAAGTAGCCGGGTTATAGTATTAATAGTAGTTAACTTATGAGGGGATCAAAGAGTTTGGACCCCCGCCATCCAATACCGTGAAGTATTGAAGGAGGTCCTACTAAATTTGACCCAGGTCCATTGCAGGACCTCTAAACGCTGAACAATGGAAGACCTTTACCAAACCGTTCCCTTAACCCCCTACCAGGTAGCCAACATACCTCCATATAGACCGTGGAGATATGAATGGTGAAAATCCTTTATTTTATATAGACAGTAAAATAATGCCAAGACACCACGGACAAACGATAAGGAAAGATCACCTTCAACATAAGTAACTAGTTATTAAAGTCATTAATACAAAACCAAATAAAAAGTGCAAAAGATTAGAAATAAAAAGTATTATACTAGACACTTTGTCTTCACCAAGTGATGTAAGAGACTTAGGCAAACATGGCCTTGATTGTCAAGAACTCTTACGATCAATCTTGGATCCCGAGACGACTCACACACTCTACGATGGACAATGGATGGTGGTGGTGGATGATGGTGTTGTGATGGTGGTGGGTGGTGGATGAAGTGTGAGAGAGGTGGTGTGCCAAGGGATGAGATGAAATGAATCCAAGCACTCCTATTTATAGGCTGAACAGAGAGCTGGGCACGGCCCCGTGTCCGCTGGGCACGGCCCCGTGCCCGTCTGACACTCTCTCTCCTCATTAATTGTAATTCGCAATTACAATAAATGCGCCTGCTGTACTTTCGACACGGCCCCGTGTCCGCTGGGCACGGCCCCGTGGTGGGCAATGGAAGCTTCTATAGATTTGTCTTTTCTGCTGCTTCTTGGGCACGGCCCCGTGCTGGCTGAGCACGGGGCGTGTTCAGCCTTCTGTTTTCTCTATTTTGCTTTGGAAGGTGCCGTTGAGGGTTCGGGCAGTCCACTAATGTTCCTTTCCTTGTATTTATGTTGGATTTAGCTGTCTTTTTGCTTCTTTTGCGTTTTTGAGCTCATTTAATCCTGAAAATACAAAAGGAAGACAAAAACACTCTTTTTCCAATATTAGTACTAAAAAAGGGTTAGTTTTATGCCTTATTTGATGTAATTTATATGTTGCATTTTACACACATCAAATACCCCCACACTTGAACTTTTGCTTGTCCTCAAGCAAAACTCTTTAATATGTGGCTTACACTCCCAAATGGAATAGGTAGAAGAGAAGGTTTTAGGCTTGTCGTAGAGTGTCGGGATTTCCAAGATCTTTTTGGGTTTTATTTTTATTTATTTACACTCCTATTCGTAATGATTTATTTAGAACTGTTCATAAAAGAAATTACTTATTTAGGCATAACATGCCGTTTTAAAATTCTATTTATATACAAGTTCACATACCTCGCGGGGAATTCACTCACACTCGGCCGAAGGTGTATTTTTAATGAATCACTCGAGAGCGGCATGGAACTTATTCCTACCATAGGCTTGCCAAGAAATCAATCCTCCTCCTTTTTAACTTTTATACCTTTGTAGATATCAAGAGGACTTTGTGGGTTAAGGGTTGGCTAGGGTTAAAGGTAGGTGGTTGGGTTAGTGGTTAGTAGAAAAAGGGCTAAAAGCGTAACAAGTGTCGGTTTTCGCATTTTTTTGCAACTTTTTATTTTGATGAAGCTTTTATTCAAACAAAGTTATTTTTTTGATTACTTTGTTTGTTTATTTTCTTTTTGCTTCATCATCATCACGATTTTTTTTTTTTCGCGAAGAACCGAACTTGTTACTAAAATAAAGGGTTAAAAATGAAAAAGGGGTTTTGGTGGTTGAAAGGGTTTTTGTTTGGGTGATGAAATGAAAAGGTTTAGGCTCAAAAGGGCTAACTAGGGGGATTTTTGGGTAGGTGGTAAAAGAAAAAGAAAAATAATGGTGTAGAAATGAAAAGGTTAGTCCTAATGCCTCTATCATTTACTTACTCGGGTTTAAGTTGATAAGGACCGGGAATGTATTGTCATGGCAAGTTCTAGAGTCGTAAGAACCAAGCGGCTATTCACACAAGAAACGAAAAATGAGCATTTAGTCAAATGATATGTAATTGTGTGCTCAATAAAGGCTCAAAACTCACTTTTGTGGGAATGGGTTTTTATGTGATCAAGTATATATAATCAAATTTTAAATAAGTTTGTCATGCCTTTTCATAATTTTCTTATGTTGGTTCTTTTTATCACTACGCTATCGGTTGTAAATTTGTAAAAATATAACCTTTTTGAGAACTTGAATTTTCCGAGTTAAACCTAGACAAGTAAAAAAAATGAAATTTTTGAAAAAATTTGGGGTGATTAGCGGTTCCAATAGAGTTTTGTGTAAGGCTTGTATTTAGGACTTGCAAAATTCAAGGTTTTAACATCCCCCCCACACTTAAATTACACATTGTCCTCAATGTGTCCCAAAAATAAATTTTTAGGTTGATTAGATGTGTAAAATGGTGTTTAAAAAGCAAAAATTTGTGTTACTGGGCACTGAACACGGCCCCGTGTTATCCGGGCACGGCCCCGTGTTCAAGTGCCAGTAACAAAATTTAAATAAGAGAAACAGAAGTCTGGACACGGGGGCGTGTTGGGTGAACACGACCCGTGTCCAGTTACCTGTACTGGGCGTTTTCTGCAGGTGGTTCGACACGGGGCCGTGTTGGTTGGGCACGGCCCGTGTTGAATCTTCTGAACAGGAGAAAATTGTCGGGTTGCCTTGTTCTTGTGCATGGGATCATTTTTCTCGTTCTCCTTTTCATCCTTTACCACCATGAGTGTGTTTTATTCATTACAAACCATCCAAACATTAAAACCATCATTTCATTTCATCATAGAGAGAACTTACATAATCCTAAATTAAACTAAAATTAAAACTTAACTAGATAGGTCAGCAGGTACACGAGGTTATCATAAGGAGTTCTACTATTTTAGGAAAATTTCGAGAATGATTTCCCGATAGAGTAGGACTTTTAGCCGAACGAGTTCTTCCCTAAACTTTGTTTAAAGCCATTCTTCGATCTCCCTAGGGAGGAAGAATGCGGCTTCGTTTTCTTCTGCTGTTGGTGGTTGAGGGGGAACATTCACCGGGACTCCTTGCACCACTCTTCGCGGAAGCTCTTGGTGCATGGCGTACCATTCAGCTGGAATGACAACTTCGGGCACCATGTTCCACGCCCTTTGGGTTATTATGGGTACCAAAGGCGGGGAGGCGAGAAGGTTCAACCTCTGGTGCAAGAGGTTTACTTCATGGAGACAGCCCTCCAGCCCCACAGTAAGATGGTTGATACGGTCGACCAATGCTTCTTCCACTCCCGTCATTTCATCAATAGCCTCTCTTAGAGCGTAAACATAGTTTACAAGAGAGTCTTCTGCTGTTGAAGATCTCCTCCCTTGTCGGTTATTCCTTGAAGATGATCCGCTTGTTCTGCTTGCCATTTTCTGTGAAGAAAACCGAAGAAAGCTAAATTTTTACAAAACAGAGCCCCTGGACACGGCCCCGTGCTCGTTGAGCACGGCCCCGTGTCCATTTGTCTGCAGGATTTTTGGCTAAAGAATCTTGGAGTTTTAAATTATTTTTATGATTTCTATCTGGGTTTTAAGCTCAGATAATTTAAAATAAAGTTATACAACTAACTTTAGCCCAGAATCTTTAGCAAATAATCTTACAAACTTCTCATAGAGGATTGGAATCAAGGGATTTCCAAGCTTCCATGGAGGAACTTTTGAAAAAATTTGAAAGAGGAGGAAATGAATAAAAGTGGAAGGGACAAGAGGGTCCCTTGGAACCTTCTTTTGACACTTACCTAGGATGGTATGAGTGAAAATCCCAGGGATCTCTGTCAATTGAAGTGGTCAAAATGAGCAGGAATCAGGCTGCATTTAAAGAAAACGACAGCGCCCTGGGCACGGCCCCGTGTTGACTGGACACGGCCCCGTGTTCAGAGAAAATCCTGACACATTTTGTCCGTATTCTGACCAAATCAGCAGAGAATCTTTTTAGTGAGCACGGGGGCGTGTTGACCTGGACACGGCCCCGTGTCTGGAGGCTGCTTTATGGAGTTTTGCTATTTCAAGGATCTCCCCGATATCGGGTGGTTCCTTACTGGTTGGAACAACCCCAAAGTGCCTAAAATACCTTAATTGTCCTAGACTAAGGCGAGAACGCAAGAGGTTGTCGGTGAGGGTAATTCCTATTTTCATTCTAGGTGGACAAGTCCAACCCTTTTCCGGGCTCTTGTTAAAGAAGGTATATGCCGAATCGCTCAGGTCTATGTATGCACCGAACGAAGTCGATGGAGAGTCCTTCATGGCACAATCGACACAGGGACGACTATCGTCCAAGTCTTTGCTAGGTACGAAGGTATTTTCGGGAGCAACGAGGTTGTTGGAATGCGGTTCCAACATTTCTTCATGGGTATCGTCTTGGGGTGGATCAATAAAATCCTTCCCAAGCTCTTCTATCCATTTCAGAATTAGCTCTTCTAGTTGAAATAACTCGCTAAGGAGCATTTCCCCTAGAATATCTGGCTGGGCGCATTCGAGGGAGAAATAGTGCATATTTTTACTTTCGCCCCTCTTAAGGTTATGAGAAGATGGTGGGTTCATGTAGTGGGGCCTATAATTTAGGAAGTAGCATTTTACTTCTTCATGTTCGCCACCACATAATTGACACCACGTACCATAAGAGTGCCGAAAGTAAAAATAATTACTATCACTCATGTTTATGTCAGAAATTACCAACCGTCGGGATCTAACGGTTCTGTTTTCAGTAACTGAAACTTGGGCACGGGGGCGTGTTGAGTGGGCACGGCCCCGTGTTCAGCTTACTGTCTGATGTAAAATAGGATTGCCAGTTCCAATGATTGAGCACGGGGGCGTGTTCAGCGGGCACGGCCCGTGCTGAGCTCTGCAGAAGCTGAAAAACTAAGAAAATCCTAAAAAAAATAAAAAGAAAAATAAAAAATGATTAGTCCGTTGATTCCTAACTTTCTTAAAATCCTTGTGTCCCCGGCAACGGCGCCAAAAACTTGATGTGCGTGAAAGTGTCGTATATTTTAGGTGTATATTTTAAGCCCTTTTTAACACTTATTTTTGCCAAGTTTTAAATTTATAAAACACGATATTTCACTGACACTAGACACACATATGGGCAAGTGCACCCATCGTTGAGTGTAGTATAGTGTTGGTAAGATACCGAGGTCGTCCAAGGACACAAGAGCTTTTAGTACCGGTTTATCCTCAACGTCTAACCAGAATAAAAGTTTAGAAAAATGTTTTAAACTAAGAAAAATAAAACTAACTAAAATGCTGAAAATAAAATAAAAATAAAAACAGATAGACAAGATGAATCACTTGGTTCTGACTCGTATCTAGTATAACCTTTGATTATTTCCGCACTTTTGCACATAATTAAGAGATTATCTTAGTTATTGTAGTAGGCCCCTCTTTTGAAGGTGACGTTACCCTCACCCCAGTAGTTTGAGTCAGCAGGGATACAATCCTAAAGGGGTGGATTATTGGAAGATAATGAATTAAGTTATTAATGCAGTATTGTGGTAGGCCCCGCTTTTGGCGGTGATGTTACCCTCGGCTAAGTAGTCTGAGTCAGCAGGGATACAGTCCTAAGTAGCCGGGTTATAGTATTAATAGTAGTTAACTTATGAGGGGATCAAAGAGTTTGGACCCCCGCCATCCAATACCGTGAAGTATTGAAGGAGGTCCTACTAAATTTGACCCAGGTCCATTGCAGGACCTCTAAACGCTGAACAATGGCAAGACCTTTACAAAACCGTTCCCTTAACCCCCTACCAGGTAGCCAACATACCTCCATATAGACCGTGGAGATATGAATTGTGAAAATCCTTTATTTTATATAGACAGTAAAATAATGCCAAGACACCACGGACAAACGATAAGGAAAGATCACCTTCAACATAAGTAACTAGTTATTAAAGTCATTAATACAAAACCAAATAAAAAGTGCAAAAGATTAGAAATAAAAAGTATTATACTAGACACTTTGTCTTCACCAAGTGATGTAAGAGACTTAGGCAAACATGGCCTTGATTGTCAAGAACTCTTACGATCAATCTTGGATCCCGAGACGACTCACACACTCTACGATGGACAATGGATGATGGTGGTGGATGATGGTGTTGTGATGGTGGTGGGTGGTGGATGAAGTGTGAGAGAGGTGGTGTGCCAAGGGATGAGATGAAATGAATCCAAGCACTCCTATTTATAGGCTGAACAGAGAGCTGGGCACGGCCCCGTGTCCGCTGGGCACGGCCCCGTGCCCGTCTGACACTCTCTCTCCTCATTAATTGTAATTCGCAATTACAATAAATGCGCCTGCTGTACTTTCGACACGGCCCCGTGTCCGCTGGGCACGGCCCCGTGGTGGGCAATGGAAGCTTCTATAGATTTGTCTTTTCTGCTGCTTCTTGGGCACGGCCCCGTGCTGGCTGAGCACGGGGCGTGTTCAGCCTTCTGTTTTCTCTATTTTGCTTTGGAAGGTGCCGTTGAGGGTTCGGGCAGTCCACTAATGTTCCTTTCCTTGTATTTATGTTGGATTTAGCTGTCTTTTTGCTTCTTTTGCGTTTTTGAGCTCATTTAATCCTGAAAATACAAAAGGAAGACAAAAACACTCTTTTTTCCAATATTAGTACTAAAAAAGGGTTAGTTTTATGCCTTATTTGATGTAATTTATATGTTGCATTTTACACACATCAAAGATTCAAGTGAGAACCCACAGCGGACTGAAAAGTTTGCAAGAGATGTGAAGTAAAACGACCATCACGGTCAGAGGTAATGTCAATGGGTATACCATGACGACATATGATTTCATTAGTGTAGATTCGAGCAAGTTTCTCCACTTTGAAATCTTCAAGAACATGAAGAAAGTGGGCTGTTTTGGTAAAACGGTCAATGATAACCTATATACTATCATGGCCAGCAAGTGTTCGAAGTAGTTTAGTTATAAAATCCATAGCGATACTATCCCATTTCCAAACAGGGATTTCGGGTTGTTCAAGAAGACCTGAAGGACGTTGATGTTCAGCTTTAACCTTTAAACAAGTAAGACACTTCAAGACGTACGCGGCGGTATCCTTCTTCATACCAGGCCACCAATAAGTCATACGCAAGTCATGGTACATCTTATCAGCACCAGGATGAATAGAGTATCGGGATTTACGAGCCTCATTCATAATGAGTTCACGAAGGTTATCGCGATCTGGCACCCAGATGCGATTGAGATAGTATTGAAGCCCATCAGACTTTGTTTCAAGTTAATCGGTAGAAGAACCTCGTATTTCAACGGTTAGACTACCTTTATTGGCTGACGAGTATTGTGCTTCACGAATACAGGCATGAAGATCATTAGCGATCTGAGAACAAATAATGCTACTAACATGAGTCTTATGACTAAGAGCGTCGGTCACGACATTCGCCTTGCCAGGATGGTAGCGAATCTCACAGTCATAGTCATTAAGTAACTCTACCCATCATCGCTGATGCATATTCAGTTCCTTCTGGTTAAATATGTGTTGTAGGCTCTTATGGTCAGTGAAAACCACACACTTAGTACCATATATGTAGTGTCTCCAAATCTTTAACGCAAAAACAACTGAGCCAAGCTCTAAATCGTGGGTAGTATAGTTTTTCTCATGTATCTTGAGCTGTCGGGAAGCACAAGTGATAACCTTTTCCCGCTGCATGAGCACACAGCCCAGCCCAACCCAGGGTTCGAGGCATCACAATACACCACAAAATCGTCATTCCCATCAGGGAGAGCAAGCACATGAGCGTTACAAAGAAGATTCTTAAGAGTTTGAAAGGATTCCTCTTGCTCAGGACCCCAAGCAAAAGGATTCTCTTTCTGAGTCAATGAAGTAAGAGGAACGACGATCTTTGAAAAGTCTGAGATGAATCGACGGTAATAACCCGCCAATCCTAAGAAAGAAGGAATCTCAGATGCAGATTTAGGCATACTCCAATTCTTCACAGCTTCGATTTTGGAAGGGTCAACATGGATTCCTTGTTTACTAACAACGTGCCCGAGAAATTATACTTCATTAATTCAAAATTCACACTTAGAAAACTTTGCATGTAAGCGTTCACCACGTAAAAGTTCTAACATGAGGCGTAAATGTCTTTCATGATTAGCTCGAGTTTTCGAATAAATATGAATATCATTAATGAAGACTATCACAAAACGATCCAAATAAGGTTTACAAACACGATTCATAAGGTCCATGAACACGGAGGGTGCGTTGGTCAAGCCAAAAGGCATAACCACGAACTCGTATTGTCCATAACGAGTGCAAAATGCGGTTTTGGGGATATCTTCTTCGAGAACATGGAGCTGATGATAACCAGACCGAAGGTCGATTTTAAAGAAACAACTTGCACCTTGCAATTTGTCAAATAGATCATCGATGCGAGGGAGAGGATAACGATTCTTGATGGTGAGTTTATTAAGTTCACGGTAGTCGATACACATGCGAAATGATCCATCTTTCTTCTTGATGAACAATACAGGAGCACTCCAAGGTGAGGTACTTGGACGTATGAATCCTTTGTCGAGTAGTTCCTGCAGTTGACTAGATAATTCTTGCATCTCAGAGGGTGCAAGTCGGTACGAAGCTTTGGCAACAGGAGTCGAACCAGGTATGAGATCAATACGAAAATCAACAGATCGAGGAGGAGGAAGACAAGGAAGATGCTCAGGGAAGACGTCAGGGAAATCACACACTACTGGAACATCACTTACGCTCTTTCCCATGCCCTTTTGTTCCACTATGTGGGCCAAGAAGGTAAAGTACTGTTTACGTAAGCATTTATTCGCTTGAGTGCATGACATCAACTTCAGTCCTCGAGAAGGTCGGTCTCCATAGACGTGCAAAGTATCACCAGACGGGAGAGGTAGACGAACGTACTTCTCGTGACAAGCGATTTCAGCATGGTTCTTACGCAACCAATCCATGCCGATTATGATATCGAAACTAACCAATTGCATGGGTATGAGATCAATAGTGAAAGCGTAATCGTTAAGAGTTAAGGAGCAATCACGGAGAATAGAATCAACTAGAATAGACTTACCATCGGCAATCTCAACAAAGAACGACTTAGGTAGTTTATAGCGTGCACAGTTAAACAAAGGTTCAAATTCTACGTACACAAAGCTTTTGTCGGCACCAGTATCAAATAGTATCGAAGCGTAAAGATTATTAACGAGGAACGTACCATTAACGACGTCATTGTCATTACAAGCCTGATTTGCATTGATGTTGAACGCTCGTCCTCGAGCGGCTTGTTGTTGCTCCTGGTTCAGCTGGGGACACTGGGGACAAAGATGAGTGGTGTTTCCACACTTGTAGCAGGCTTTCACATTGTTTGCTGGTCTGGGATTCTGCTGAGCTAGTTGAGCTGGCTGAGCGGGTGGCGCTTGCTGGACCTGATTGGCTTGACGACAGTAAGGATTCGTGTGACCATAGCGATTGCAGTTGGTACACAGACGGCAAGCAGAGTTGGCTGGGTGATGATAGTTGCAAGTGGCACACTTGCGATGAATCCCAGTGTACGACTTCTTGGTGTTTTCTGGAGTAGGAGGGTTAGCAGCAGCAGGCACAATAGCATTGCCAACATGGTTTGCATTTGCAGCAGGGACAATTGCATTGCGGCCAGAACCCGAAGACTTTCGTTTCTTGTTCTTGCTACCACTTGGCTGCTGGGTAATCTGGTTAGCTGGTTTCGATGAAGCATAATTTCCAGACTGTTTATCACGAACACTGTTGTTGTTCAAACTTGTTGCAAGACGGTAAACCTCTTCAATAGAGCTGAGTTGAGCTGCCTCAATAGCATCACACATAGCAGGAGGTAACCCATGAATGTACTTGGTGATCATGCGCTTAGGAGTGGACACCAAGTGTGGTACAATGATGCTAAGTTACTTAAAACGGGTAGTATAAGCCTGGTTGTCATCACCCACTTGTTTCAGATGCCAAAATTCATCCTCAAGTTTCTGCTGCTCATGCGGAGGGCAGAATTCAAGCATCATCATTTCCCTAACCTCTGCCCGAGGTAAAGCATAAGCTTCATCATTTGAGCGGATGTTTCTCTCGTTTGTCCACCATTCTAGAGCTCTGCCTTGAAACATGCCAGTTGCACTCCTAGTCTTTAGATGTTCAAGGCACTCACTGTTGATGAAGGTAACTTCTATGCTGTCGAACCACTCCAGCATTGCAGTCACCCCATCACTGCCCGTGAAAGGCTTAGGGTTGCAAGAGACAAAGTGTTTGTAGTTGAAGCTCGCAGGCTTAGGTTTGTCTGCTTTAGAGTCAACAGAGGGGGGAGGAGTGTTTGATCCCTGGATTTTAGTGAAAATATTGGGAACAATGCGTGTGATCTGGTCGGCCATAAAATACATTTTCTTTTTGTGAGTGTTGGCCTTTGACCTCTTGTGTGGGTTGGAAAGACGACTTGACGACATCTAAAGAGTCAGGATAAGAATCGGGTGAGACTCTATTATAACATTTCGTTCAATAACATAGTTTCACAATTTCACAACATAGCAAAAAGTTTCACATGGTTGCATAAAGACTCAAGTTGTTTCACATATCACAAAACGTTCAACAAGTTTCACATTGTTTAATAGCATAATAAGTTCAATATGTTTCAAATCGTTTGATCAAGTTATTTCGCATAGCATAACGTTCCATTTTGTTTCCCATAGTTTAATCAAGACTCCCACGTAGCATAACACAATAAATAAAGCACCATAAATTTAGTTCGATCCTGAGAGATTATTGTTATTGTTTTAGATTGCGGAGATATGTGCGATTCGTGTAAAAGTTTCGAAACAAATAATGTATCAAGTATAAAACCACATGTAAAATTGAGATAACATAAAAGATAGGCTCATAAAACATAGGATTGTTTCGGGTAGAGAAACGTTGACTAACCAAAGTAAATCGAACCGCTTTCGAATTAATGTAACATGCCTTGACTTACTTAGACAAATACGTCATCGATGTCAGGCCTACGATATTTATCCTTTCGGTCACTACATGTCCCTAATTGATTGAGAATTTTGAGACTTTGGCGAGACTGAAAATCGAAGAGTGGGACTAGTTATCAAGATGCGAGTTTCACCTCTAACTTGACAACATCGTACCCTAATAGTGTCGGTACTTATCAATAGATAAGATCTGCTAGAATATGATATGGAAATTTCCTTCAAGGTTTGGATGTTACTCCTGACTTAAGGGTAAATCTCGTGCAAAATACAAACATTGTTGAGCGAAAGTCATCATCAAAGGCGGGAATCACCCTTGTTTTGATGAGTCGTTTCGAGAGTGTTTTCAATGCAACCAAGTGTATATTGTGTTAGCCTTAGGAAATACATGTAATGTTTAACAGGGAAGTGTTGCTAGGAAGCATGTACGGTAGAATTCAAAAGTCTTAAACAGCAAATAAGAGTCAAGTTTCCTAGAAATATAGACTAGGCAAAGCATTCCTACTTTTCCTAATTCTCTATAGTTATGGCTCTGATACCAATCTGTCACACCCCAACCGATGGCAGAAACATCGGGGCGCGGCACTAAGCGAATCAGTTTGCTCAAGAGATTCCACAACTCTATTTGTTTCGATAATGATTAAATAAATTTCATAAATTGTCTAAAACATCAACCAAAATTTCACAACCACATAAAGTATCAAAAACAACATACGAATTAAACATAGTTCAAAATTGTCTAAATTTTTCTAAGATGAGTTTCTAAGCATCATCCTAGCTTGTTTCTTCAGCATCCAAACTTATCAACCTGCAACATGTATTAAAATTCTATCAACAAAAATGTTGGCGAGCATACAAGTTTGAATACGCAGCATAATAGTTTACAAAAACTCATATCCATCATAAAAACATATAAAAGTTTCACCATGCTAGTTTGCGCAGTCCAAGTGGTAGCCCAAGTTTCCAATGCGTTAAGTGCCTTTCCCAAAGACTAATGGGAGGTTAAATATCTCATCCTAACAATACCCAAAGACTAACGGGGAGGTGCATTACCATATAGCGCTACCATTGTTAAGGTGGAACTACACACAAGGATTAAACGTTCACATAGCATAAAAGTCTCAAGTATCAAGTTTCATGTTTAATGAGGATAGAGTATGTTTCTAAATAAGTTTCAAGTTTCAAGTGTCAAGTGTCTTGATATAGAATACATGTTGCATCCCAAAAGTGATTAAAAACAAAAAGGGATCGAGTATACTCACAGCGGGTGCTTATAACCAAACACTGCTAAATTGGATCGAAGGGAGCGCTGGATCAGCCTGCCTGCAGGGGAACAGAGCATAAGTCCTCTAAGAGCTGACCCAGTTGGGAACAGAGCGTCGAACGGTGCAAAAATCGAGGAAAAGTGTCTGATAGAATACCTGAGCGGATGGTCATCCGGACGGATGACCATTCGAACGGATGGTCATTCGAACGGTGGTTGTTTACGAACTGTTAAAGTTTCAAATGTTGTGATTATAGGGTCCTGTAAAACAAACAAGTGTCATGATAATCAGATCATCTGGATCGGATGACCATTCGGACAGATGGTCAGTGAGTGTCGATTTTATGAAATCTGCTAAGTTTGAGTTAACGAAGACGGTGCAACGACGTGTTAAACAATGGAAACATACCAAACCCAGCTCGTTCGGTCGGCTGGGAACCACCCCTTTTCGAACCGACGAACTGTTTATGATGGGGTTTCATGTTCGGACCCATCAATCGGCCCGTTTTCCGGTGAAATTCAGTTCTCAAGCCGGCTTTTGACTAAAGAATGAGTCAATAGCCTGTTTGAGTCTGATTCCACTACTATTTTTTATAGAAATTGATGAAAAGTCCGCAAATCAGTTGTAAAACGTGATGTTCATCAGATCTAAGCCGAAAACATGTGAGATTCCATCAAATCTGGTGTAAAAGTGTGAGTTTCCTTTAGATTTTGTGTCAAAACTATGAAAATCCTTTAGAGATGTATACGAAGTGCTTGCCTAGACAGAAAACCCAGAATACAGGCATTCACCCTTCCAGTTTGCACGTGTTCACATTATTTAAAACCCAAAACCTTGACGAGATTTTGAAAACTCAAAGGGGTTCAAAACCATATAATAGAGAGTTCAAAACCTTACAATAGAGGGTTCAAAACCTAGTAATCAATCATCCTAGAACAGATGATTAGTTTTTAAAGCGGTTTTGAAATTTATGTTCTTGTTGTGGTTGTCGCCTAAGGATAGGTGACAGTAGTGTTTTTTTTTATGACTAAACGCAAGTAAACTAGCGTTAGGGTCCTAAGAAGGTTATAGACTAGGTCAAAACATTACTAATAACCTAATTCCCTATAACCATTAGCTCTGATACCATCTTTTCTGTCACACCCCGACCACGTAGAACATACAAAACGTGGCGGAAACATCGGGGAGTGTTGTAACAGAATTAATGTTTCACAACCATGGAAATTTAAGTTTCGTTTTATTGATTAAAAGTGTTACAATGTCTTAATCAAACAAGGAAAATACAACATAATTAACTAGTCTTGCATCTTTTATTGTCACTAAAGCCCAAGTCTGTCTATGTGTATCTTGATCATCTTATGCAACAGCTCCTGAAAAACACATGTGAAAATAGGTACGTCAGCATAAAAATGCCTGTGAGATACATAGGTTTTGTGAAAATAAGATTCATGACTTATGTTTGAGAAAATGTTTAGTCATGAACCTTGTTATTTGCTTTGTCTTTTAAATCATTTGAAAAACAATAAGATCAGATGATAAGTATAAATAAATGTAAGGTTAAATGAATAACCAAGTAAAATATGTTTGCATAAGATAAGTTGTTTATAAATCAATGTCTTGTGAAAAGTATGTTATTTGTATGAAATGTTCTATGTCTCAAACTGAAATGATTCAAATAACGTTACGACATGTAATACCATACAAACACTTATATATAGGAAGTACCAGCGGCGTATCCACCATGCTTGTATCATATTACACACGCATCGTTACTTAATCACTTAATCAAACCAAACCAACCAATGTAAGAAGTCTATGTTTAAATCAATTGTCAAATGTATTAAATAATATGTCAAAGTGTTCATGTCAAGATGTAAATCATGTAGTATGTATAACCAATGTCAAAAGTGTTTGTGTCAAATGTAAATCATGTCAAAATGTCTATGTCAAATATCCTTGTCAAATGTCTATGTCAAATATCCATGTCAAATGTCTAGGTCAAATATCCATGTCAAATGTCTATGTCAAATATCCATGTCAAATGTCTATGTCAAAATGTCATGTATGGCAAGTGAAATGTCTCAACTAAACCATATGCACAAAAACAAAGTATTGAAGTAAAACTTGGTTTAAATCAAAGCTATGTTTTGTGTAAATGCATGCAAATATTTAATATGAACATTTATGCGGTATTGTGAAAATGCATACATCCAAGCCTTGCGACTGTGGTGATAAACCCTTTAAACAAATTAAAGGTCTATCTGTCTTATATCATCGAATTCGGTCATTCCTTTCATCCCCTTTCCCTGGGATGTCCGGAACGGGAGTTGTCAATTCCTATGGTACCACTACCTACTAACGAACGGCATGATCGGTGTTAATGAATGTATTGTCCCATGTAAACAAACCAAATGTCATACCAAAATGTAAGCATGTGATGAAAACAATGTACTAAGTATGCACGCAATGGACATACATAGCATAAAATGTAAATGTAAAACGATGTACTAAGTATGAACTAAATGGACATACATAGCATAAAACACAATGAGATCATGTACTATAATGTACTAACGAACATAGCAGGTATATGATGCGAAAACAGGAAAGCATGAAAGTAACAAGTAGGCACATGTGTTCCACCCCAAAACAGTTTGGAAAACAGTAAAAGAGGGGTCTATGTACTCACTTGAGAATGCTCAGAAGTCCTTGAGTAACAACCAAACAATGCTAGAGATCGCGGATATCAAACGGCACCTAATATAGGTAACTATGTTAATTAACCGGACCTAGATCGGAAGATCGGGTAGCATTAGGGTTTGTAAACCAAACGAGTGTAGAGACTCGTGTCATTTGGTTTAACAAAGCCTACATACTAAATGAAACTTAACCTAAGTGTTTACGACCCATTACGACCCGTTTAGGTAGCTTATGCTACTTTAACGCGTCGTTCGCGTGAAACGCGTTCGGACCGCCTAACTAGTTCTACGACAAGTGTTATATGCCTAAACATGTTACATAATCAGTTATGTGACAAAATTTTAGGTTACATATGCTTAATTACCAAGTATACATGAAAAGGGTATTCTGGTAATTTACCTAAGGCATATAAACTACCTATCATACAACTACTTAAACGATGTGACCATAGGGTATAACCTCGGAAGGTTATTCCCTACCTACTATGGTCACCTAATGTATTTGGTCGGATCCTAATGATCGACCAAACTGGGTCGGGTTCGAGGGTATAGGCGATTTATTAGATCGCCTACCCTACGACCCTAGACAACGTGGTAATCAGTGGGCATAGTCCCAAGGGACTATGACCAACGTGATTACACTCACGTTGCGAAGTTCAAACGAAATTCGCATTGACCATTACTGGTCAACGCTGAAAGTCAAACAAAGTTTGACTTTCTGACTCGAAAAGCAATAAAATAAGGAAAAGAACGAAAGAATACTTACGAAGGGTCCCCGAATGCTAACCTCGATTCAAAAATCTCAGGTATGAAACAATAGTTTCAACTTAGAGTTTCTCAAATCAAAGTTCTAGTGATTTAAGCAATGGGGGGTATGGGGTATTTATAGTTTTCGGTCCACCGTTAAGATCGTTTCATGGAAAACGTGCCTTAATCCCACCCGTACAAGTGTCGGGAAGTTGTGGTGGCTCAAAATGGTTCTTATCATCTGACTAGGCAAAGGAGAACATGTGGTTGTGGATTAAACATGTGCAAACAGGATGTTTAAAAACACTGCATCTGGTCTGTGCAAGGCTAGCGCACCGCTAGGCCATAGTTTGGCAGATTTACACTTTTGGTCCCTGCAGTGCAATAAGCCCATTTCTGACACGTTTAAGGCCCGTTAACCCCATTTCAAAGCTCTAAAATGAAGTTAAAGTATAGGGTACTTAAAATGTGCTCAAAAATATTTCGGATGTCGGTTCGTTTAGCCGTACGAACGCGATGTTCGCTTAATTACGACGGAATGCGCACAAGCGCGAAAAACGATCCAAATGACGCGACGAATGGATTTTTCTTATGGCAAACACTAAAATATAATATAGTCATGCTTACATAAATTTTTGGATGTCCGGATGTATTCAGAACGTAAGTTATGCGCGAAAATGCAAACTTGTGCACTTTTTGACACTTTTAGTCCCTGAATGACCCAAAAGTTTATTTTAGCACACCTAACCCCTCAAAGCCTATTTCTAAGCTATGTAAAGGATATTTATGGTATGTTTAACTTATGGTCATGTTCCGGAATGTCTGTTACAGTTCAAATTGGCATACTTTCGCAGTTTGTCAACTTTAGTCCCTGTAAGCGATTAAACTTTGATTTCACCACACCAAACCTTCCAAAACTTATATCTAAGTTATGTAAAGGTTATTTAAGGTATGTTAAGCCTATTTCACTATTCCAGAGTGGTCGTTGGATTAAACTGGTTATATCTACTCATCAGAGCGCGTATAACCCTCCAGAAAGCGATTTAAAGCTTGAAATTGAACGAGAATTGATATGTGCAAATGATACACATATTTTTACAAATCCCAAGTATGAAATATAATATTTCATTGGTTTGGTATTTGTTTGATGGCCGTGGAGGCACAGGTGTTACAGTCTCCCCTACTTTAGGAAATTTCGTCCCGAAATTTATTTAGAGGAAACTTGTGAGAGCTTGAAAACATGAAGTTGAAAAGATCGAACAATATTGATTAGGGTTCTGAACTTCTAGTAACCTTTAATAACATCATGATTGCAATGTAAGAGGGATACTTATATACAAGTATATGAAGCGTCATTGGTGCGTCCACCGTACCTCCATTACATCGTTCTCATTTCGTTATTGTTGTCACTATCGGCTCTTACACATAATAAATCTTACTGGGTTTCTGTGCACTAAATTTCATAATTATGTACGCGTCCGTAATCAGACAATTCCTTGCACAGTTCACACAGTCTATTTTATAGTGTGTAGGGGAAAACCAAATGAACAAACCGGTGATGAGCGTGACTAGACCACCATAGGGTCCTTTTTATTAAATCAATAAACGATCTAAATAGACTATCAAGGAGTCTGTTTAGCTACATCACTAGATGTCGTTCTTTAACCAAATTGTGAATCAATCTTTTTTACTAGACCACTAAAGGGTCTCTTATGAATTATGGAGTAGTACTATATAATCCAAGGGTCTTAACTATTACATAGAAGCCCATTAAGGATTGAAGGTAGTACCTTTTGAATATCCTGCTATGAATCTCTCATATGAAGATATGAAAGATCCTGCGAGGATTTGGATAACGAATATCCAGAGTATTAAAAACACAAAAATGCATAAAAGAAAACATGAGATGAATAAACACATAGTCACATAACCACAAAATTGTTTAACTAGAAGTTTGTTCTGCTAACAGAGTACATGTATTTAAAGCACACTAGGAATCCATCTTGTGGATTTCATTTGGTACTTTAAATATTATCAAGAATCTAACTATAAAGATAGCAAGATTTCTAAAAGAAAAATTCGATTTCGATTTTAAGGAACCGAAATGTTCGAATTTAGGTATAAAAGGAATCCAATTAAGGACTCTGATTTGAATGATGACCATCCACAAGGGTCTCAATATGAAGATAAAAAGATCCCATATGGATTTTAGAAGTTGAAGATGTTTTGAAACCTTGCACTGGACGTGCTTATGTCAAAACATCAAGTAAAAAAGCTTTACGAAGTTGAGATGCCAGATATGCCAAGGCGACATATGAAGCCGAATTTGAAGGTTAAATCACTGTATGAGGAAAATATTTTTGAAAACTGTGCATGGGGTTCTTTTAAGAAAAAATGTGTTTACCGTTTTTGAAACCTTATATATAATACTTTTGAAATAAATTAGGTGTATTAGATAGATATATTTACAAAAATGTTTTAAAATCATGAGAGATGAATTTTGAAATTATGTATAAGGTTTTTGAAAGACATGAATGATGCTTTTCGAAATCATTCACTTGATGAGAAAATGTACTGTGTTAATATTGTTTTCAGACTATATGAAATATTTTGAAATTAGAAAGGTTGGTTTTGATAACATGGCCAATGTTTTTGAAATAACATAGACAATGTATCTAGAAAAATTGTTTTCAAACTATATGAAATGTTTTGAGATCATGAAGATTGTTTTGAAATACCTGTACTGTGTATGTTGAAAAATCAAAACGTAATGGGTATGAGATTTGATAATACCCTTAGTTATCTAACCAAGGATTTAAAGGCACAGATGTGCAGAAGCATGATCACTCATAATGCCACTTTATTTTCTGTACTTTGTTTCTTAGAATGAAACGAGTACTTAAAATTTTCGAGGGACTCATGAGCGATCATTTAAAAGAGAGAATCACAAGAGTACTTTGTAAGGAACATAGTTCCTTAATGCAGGTATCATAGGAAAACTCATACACACATGTAACTACACTCGTATATCAGAACTGTGAACAACAATTTATTTATAATCAAACAGATTGTTTCACATTACAAGAAATAGAAGAAACAAAAGCATAAGACAACAACATCTTCTAATCAGCCAACTGCTCATCCGTGGGTTGGATTTGCATTAGCAAGCTTTGGGCATTTGTTCCTGAAATGGCTCGTATCACCACAGTTGTAGCAAGTACCACGCGGAAAACGAGCTTGAGTAGGGTTGACTTGGATTTGGGTAGCAGCAAGATTTGCAACAGCTTTGTTCTGGATAGCAAAGCGGCATGTGATAATCAAATGTCCCAACCGTCCACAGTAGGTGCATTTGGAGCAGGGTATGAGGTTTGAATGATGACCGTTACATCGCTCGCACCTAGGAGCAGTTCCTAAGTACGGGCTCCTAGCTGGTGGCCTTGCCACATGGCTAGGTCCCGCTTGATTAGGTGTAACCGCTGCGGGTTTCCTTGAAGCCATACGCTTCCTTGACTTTGGTGCAGTCTTGACTTCTGTTTCCTTCAGTGGCTCTTGAGTGGCTTCATTGTCGAGACGAGAGGCTTCATTGTTGAGACGAGCCATGGCAATGCCTAAATCCACAGTCTTCTGAATCACTTCGCCTATTTGCTGAACAAATTTGGCTGTTCGTTCGGGCATCTGACCAGTGCTGAGAGGAATAGACATTCTAGAAGGAAATGAAAGACAGAGGAAGAAACGAGTGAAAGGTTATTGGATAATCAATACAGAATGGTAACGAATGAAAATTATGATCATTTGTTTGTTACCTAAGGCAAACAAATGAGATGGTGACAAATCAAAGTAAATGGGTCAAAAATAATGTATCGCGAAGACATGCTCGCCTATAAGTGAACACTCATTCCAAGAATTCCCAGGTAAGCACAACTGGTCTCGCGTCTGATGAGATGTATACGAAGTGCTTGCCTAGACAGAAAACCCAGAATACAGGCATTCACCCTTCCAGTTTGCACGTGTTCACATTATTTAAAACCCAAAACCTTGACGAGATTTTGAAAACTCAAAGGGGTTCAAAACCATATAATAGAGAGTTCAAAACCTTACAATAGAGGGTTCAAAACCTAGTAATCAATCATCCTAGAACAGATGATTAGTTTTTAAAGCGGTTTTGAAATTTATGTTCTTGTTGTGGTTGTCGCCTAAGGATAGGTGACAGTAGTGTTTTTTTATGACTAAACGCAAGTAAACTAGCGTTAGGGTCCTAAGAAGGTTATAGACTAGGTCAAAGCATTACTAATAACCTAATTCCCTATAACCATTAGCTCTGATACCATCTTTTCTGTCACACCCCGACCACGTAGAACATACAAAACGTGGCGGAAACATCGGGGAGTGTTGTAACAGAATTAATGTTTCACAACCATGGAAATTTAAGTTTCGTTTTATTGATTAAAAGTGTTACAATGTCTTAATCAAACAAGGAAAATACAACATAATTAACTAGTCTTGCATCTTTTATTGTCACTAAAGCCCAAGTCTGTCTATGTGTATCTTGATCATCTTATGCAACAGCTCCTGAAAAACACATGTGAAAATAGGTACGTCAGCATAAAAATGCCTGTGAGATACATAGGTTTTGTGAAAATAAGATTCATGACTTATGTTTGAGAAAATGTTTAGTCATGAACCTTGTTATTTGCTTTGTCTTTTAAATCATTTGAAAAACGATAAGATCAGATGATAAGTATAAATAAATGTAAGGTTAAATGAATAACCAAGTAAAATATGTTTGCATAAGATAAGTTGTTTATAAATCAATGTCTTGTGAAAAGTATGTTATTTGTATGAAATGTTCTATGTCTCAAACTGAAATGATTCAAATAACGTTACGACATGTAATACCATACAAACACTTATATATAGGAAGTACCAGCGGCGTATCCACCATGCTTGTATCATATTACACACGCATCGTTACTTAATCACTTAATCAAACCAAACCAACCAATGTAAGAAGTCTATGTTTAAATCAATTGTCAAATGTATTAAATAATATGTCAAAGTGTTCATGTCAAGATGTAAATCATGTAGTATGTATAACCAATGTCAAAAGTGTTTGTGTCAAATGTAAATCATGTCAAAATGTCTATGTCAAATATCCATGTCAAATGTCTATGTCAAATATCCATGTCAAATGTCTAGGTCAAATATCCATGTCAAATGTCTATGTCAAATATCCATGTCAAATGTCTATGTCAAAATGTCATGTATGGCAAGTGAAATGTCTCAACTAAACCATATGCACAAAAACAAAGTATTGAAGTAAAACTTGGTTTAAATCAAAGCTATGTTTTGTGTAAATGCATGCAAATATTTAATATGAACATTTATGCGGTATTGTGAAAATGCATACATCCAAGCCTTGCGACTGTGGTGATAAACCCTTTAAACAAATTAAAGGTCTATCTGTCTTATATCATCGAATTCGGTCATTCCTTTCATCCCCTTTCCCTGGGATGTCCGGAACGGGAGTTGTCAATTCCTATGGTACCACTACCTACTAACGAACGGCATGATCGGTGTTAATGAATGTATTGTCCCATGTAAACAAACCAAATGTCATACCAAAATGTAAGCATGTGATGAAAACAATGTACTAAGTATGCACGCAATGGACATACATAGCATAAAATGTAAATGTAAAACGATGTACTAAGTATGAACTAAATGGACATACATAGCATAAAACACAATGAGATCATGTACTATAATGTACTAACGAACATAGCAGGTATATGATGCGAAAACAGGAAAGCATGAAAGTAACAAGTAGGCACATGTGTTCCACCCCAAAACAGTTTGGAAAACAGTAAAAGAGGGGTCTATGTACTCACTTGAGAATGCTCAGAAGTCCTTGAGTAACAACCAAACAATGCTAGAGATCGCGGATATCAAACGGCACCTAATATAGGTAACTATGTTAATTAACCGGACCTAGATCGGAAGATCGGGTAGCATTAGGGTTTGTAAACCAAACGAGTGTAGAGACTCGTGTCATTTGGTTTAACAAAGCCTACATACTAAATGAAACTTAACCTAAGTGTTTACGACCCATTACGACCCGTTTAGGTAGCTTATGCTACTTTAAAGCGTCGTTCGCGTGAAACGCGTTCGGACCGCCTAACTAGTTCTACGACAAGTGTTATATGCCTAAACATGTTACATAATCAGTTATGTGACAAAAGTTTAGGTTACATATACTTAATTACCAATTATACATGAAAAGGGTATTCTGGTAATTTACCTAAGGTATATAAACTACCTATCATACAACTACTTAAACGATGTGACCATAGGGTATAACCTCGGAAGGTTATTCCCTACCTACTATGGTCACCTAATGTATTTGGTCGGATCCTAATGATCGACCAAACTGGGTCGGGTTCGAGGGTATAGGCGATTTATTAGATCGCCTACCCTACGACCCTAGACAACGTGGTAATCAGTGGGCATAGTCCCAAGGGACTATGACCAACGTGATTACACTCACGTTGCGAAGTTCAAACGAACTTCGCATTGACCATTACTGGTCAACGCTGAAAGTCAAACAAAGTTTGACTTTCTGACTCGAAAAGCAATAAAATAAGGAAAAGAACGAAAGAATACTTACGAAGGGTCCCCGAATGCTAACCTCGATTCAAAAATCTCAGGTATGAAACAATAGTTTCAACTTAGAGTTTCTCCAATCAAAGTTCTAGTGATTTAAGCAATGGGGGGTATGGGGTATTTATAGTTTTCGGTCCACCGTTAAGATCGTTTCATGGAAAACGTGCCTTAATCCCACCCGTACAAGTGTCGGGAAGTTGTGGTGGCTCAAAATGGTTCTTATCATCTGACTAGGCAAAGGAGAACATGTGGTTGTGGATTAAACATGTGCAAACAGGCTGTTTAAAAACACTGCATCTGGTCTGTGCAAGGCTAGCGCACCGCTACGCTAAAAGTGTAGCGCACCGCTAGGCCATAGTTTGGCAGATTTACACTTTTGGTCCCTGCAGTGCAATAAGCCCATTTCTGACACGTTTAAGGCCCGTTAACCCCATTTCAAAGCTCTAAAATGAAGTTAAAGTATAGGGTACTTAAAATGTGCTCAAAAATATCTCGGATGTCGGTTCGTTTAGCCGTACGAACGCGATGTTCGCTTAATTACGACGGAATGCGCACAAGCGCGAAAAACGATCCAAATGACGCGACGAATGGATTTTTCTTATGGCGAACACTAAAATATAATATAGTCATGCTTACCTAAATTTTTGGATGTCCGTATGTATTCAGAACGTAAGTTATGCGCGAAAATGCAAACTTGTGCACTTTTTGACACTTTTAGTCCCTGAATGACCCAAAAGTTTATTTTAGCACACCTAACCCCTCAAAGCCTATTTCTAAGCTATGTAAAGGATATTTATGGTATGTTTAACTTATGGTCATGTTCCGGAATGTCTGTTACAGTTCAAATTGCCATACTTTCGCAGTTTGTCAACTTTAGTCCCTGTAAGCGATTAAACTTTGATTTCACCACACCAAACCTTCCAAAACTTATATCTAAGTTATGTAAAGGTTATTTAAGGTATGTTAAGCCTATTTCACTATTCCGGAGTGTTTGTTGGATTAAACTGGTTATATCTACTCATCAGAGCGCGTATAACCCTCCAGAAAGCGTTTTAAAGCTTGAAATTGAACGAGAATTGATATGTGCAAATGATACACATATTTTTACAAATCCCAAGTATGAAATATAATATTTCATTGGTTTGGTATTTGTTTGATGGCCGTGGAGGCACAGGTGTTACAGAAGTTGTACAATAATCAGAGAAGAATACTTACGATTTTCCTTGAATCCGTCTTAAAATGACCGAGAGTGCTTGCAGTCAGATGGCAGAAAGTGAAAGGTGAGAATGAGAGCACAAGGGGTGTATTTATAGGTGACAGTGACAAGTAAGTCGATGGAGTGGTGCAAGGGGTCAGATGGCTATTCGGTTGAATGGTCATCCGATCGGATGGTCATCCGATCGGTTGGTCATCCGATCGGTTGGTCATCCGATCGGATGTCCATTCGGACAACCGAGACCTGTTTGCTATTTTTCCGACTTTGGTTCGTTTTGCCAGCTAGATTAAGCGTTGTGTTGCATATTATTGTGAGTAACCATTCCATGGTATGATTATATAATTAACACAAAAGTTTCCGTGTTTCAAGTCTACGTTTAAGATAGTTTCCCGTTCAATAAGTATCAAGTATAAAAGTCTCTCGTTAAATAAAGAATCAAAGTTCCTCGTTCAATAAGTATCAAAGTTTCTTGTTCAATAAGTATCAAGTGTCAAGTTTCTAGTATCTTAAGAGTCAAGATTCAAAGTATCACAAGAGTCGAGTATCACAAGAGTCAAGTATAACAAGGGTCAAGTATCACAAGATTCAAGTGTAACATAGCGTAAAAGTTTCACATAGAGTCAAAGTTTCACATAGTTTAACATAATTAAGACTCAAATAGTATCAATAAGTATCACAAGGACGAGACTTGCCAAAACTTAGAAAGTTTCGAAATGCAGGGAGTTACATTTATGATCCGTGAAAATTATACATTGAGTACCATATAGATAATGTCGCCATATTTTCGAAGTGAATACCACCGCGCCTAACTCGTGGTCGTGAGTGGTATAGTTCTTTTCGTGAACTTTTAGTTGACACGATGCATACACGATAACTTTCTCCCATTGCATAAGTACGCAACCCAATCCTTGATGCGAAGTATCACAGTAAACTACAAAGTCATCGGTACCATCGGGTAGTGATAAGATTGGTGCATCGCACAAATTATCCTTGAGAAGTTGAAATGATTCTTCTTGTTTTTCGCCCCAATCGAATTTCTTATCTTTTTGGGTGAGGGAGGTTAGCAGTTGAGCAATTTTTGAAAAATTCTTAATAAATCTCCGATAATACCCCGCAAATCCTAGAAATTGTCGGACTTCAGTTGGAGTCTTGGGTGCTTCCCATTTTTTAATTGCTTCGATCTTCGATGGGTCTACTTGAATGCCTTTCTCGTTCACTATATGCCTGAGAAATTGTACTTCACGAATCTAAAACTCGCATTTGGAAAATTTCGCGTTTAGTTTCTCCTTCTTGAGTAGCTCTAAAATGGTTCTCAAATGTTGTTCGTGCTCATCTGCCGATCGTGAGTATATCAATATGTCGTCAATGAACACTATGACGAATTTGTCGAGATACGACTTGCACACGCGATTCATTAAATTCATGAAGACCGCTGGTGCATTCGTTAAACCAAAAGGCATAACGAGAAACTCGTAATGACCATAACGAGTCCGAAAAGCCATTTTCGGTATGCTTTCCTCTTGAATTCGTAACTGGTGATACCCAGATCGTAAGTCTATATTAGAGTAGAAGCTCGAACCTTGTAATTGATCGAATAAGTAATCAATCCTCGACAATGGATACCGATTCTTGATGGTGAGTTTATTCAAATCTCGGTAGTCGATGCACATTCTGAATGTTCCGTCATTCTTCTTTACAAACAAAACTGGAGCTCCCCAAGGCGAGAAGCTTGGTCTAATGAATCCTTTATCCAACAACTCTTGAAGTTGTGTGGATAACTCCTGCATTTCAGAAGGTGCTAATCGATATGGAGACCTGGCTACGGGTGCTGCTCCCGGCACCAAGTCAATGTGAAACTCGACTTGTCGATATGGTGGTAGTCCCAGCAAGTCTTCAGGAAAGACTTCAGGAAAGTCCTTTATCACAGGAATATATGTCAGCTGCGGCCCAACGGCCTTCTTGTCGACCACATGCGCCAGGAAAGCAATACCACCCTTCCGTAAGCACTTCTGTGCCTTCATGCAATTGATGATCTGCAATGGTGTGTCGCGCTTCTCTCCATGTATAACAAGTGTCTCTCCGTTCGGTAGTGGTAGGCGAATGATCTTCTCGTGATAGACGACTCCGACTTGGTTATCGGATTACCAATCCATGCCAACCACTACGTCGAAGCTACCCAACTCACGGGTAAGAGATCGATATTGAATTTTTGCTCACTAAGTCCTAAGGAACATCCTTAGAAACTTCCCCGGACTCAACAAGTTTTCCGTTTGCCAATTCTATAGAGTAAGGAACATCTAACTTACTTGTTTCTATGCCCAGAATATTTTTAAATTCCATAGAAATAAAGCCAAAATCAGCTCTGGTATCAAATAATATGGATGCAAAATGATTATTTATGAGAAACGTACCAGTGGCCACGTTAGGGTCTTTGCGCGCTTCCTTTGCTCTGATCACAAAGACTCTGCCATGAGCTGGGTTTTCTTTAGGACAGTCCTTCTTGAAGTGATCTTTGCTTCTGCATCCAAAACATCCTTGACCACGCCCATTACCATTCCCGTTCTTGTTACCGTTTCCATTTCCCATTCCAGTACCCCAACATGCTTCAGTACGATGTCCATTCTGGCCACACTTATCGCATTTAACAACCCGACAATCGCCCAACTGATGGTATTTGCATCGCTCGCACTTGGGCAAGGTACTCGCGTACTTCTTAGGGCCAGTGTCGTTTGTGGCTGTAAACGCTCTTGCATCCTTTGGCGGGTTATTCTGTCTCCTATTGTTGTTATTGTTGGGGTTATTGTTGTTGTGGTTGTGGTTGTTGTTGTTGTTCCCATGAGTTCCCTTCTTGAAGTTCGAGTACTTCCTCTTTCCATTATTGGAGACTCAACATGAGATTCCTTCTTCTCATCTCTTTTCACCGAGAATTTATTCATCCTGACCCCGTCTTCAGTGAGACTCACAGCTAGAGTCACAGCCTGAGTAATAGTTGCGGGTTTAGCTGCAGTAACTAGACTTTGAATCTCGGGTGCAAGTCCCCAGATGCAGCGTTCGATACGCTTGTATTCCGGTGATACAAGATAAGGAATCACACGAGATAGGTCGTGAAACCTTTGTGTATATCCAGTAATATCAGCTCCAATCATGGTAAGGTGCCAAAATTCATTGTCCAACTTCTGGAGTTCAGCACGCGAACAATATTATCCCTCATACATTCCTTCAGCTCATCCCACGTCAATGCAGAAGCAGCGCTATCGCCCAGAGTTTGCACTTGTAAGTTCCACCATGTAATGGCCTCATTGAGAAATAGGCCAGTTCGAAAGTGACATGCTGATCAGCGGAACATCTGCTCATTCTAATGGTGGAATCCATTTTCTCAATCCATCGCACGAAATCCACAGCACCATCTGTGCCATCGTAGTTCAGTGGCTTACAGTCTAGAAACTGCTTAAACGTGCACCCTGAAATTGGAATAAACGGATTATGAATGGGCAAATAGTGAAACGCACGAATAGATCAAAAGGAATTAGATGATTTGTAACAAAATAACTAAGTATTACAAGAAACATTGGTTTTGCCAGAAGTACCGCCTTGTGCCTGGCCGCCAGTGCCACCACTATTTTTGGCACGCGATGCTTCGTACAGTGCTATGGCTTGCGATATCCTTTCCATTATCAGGGCGTTCAGTTCTGCCTCAGTCGAAGGCATTGGTGGGGGTGGGGGTGGGTTAACTGTTCGTTGGCATGGACTTCTCCTTTTGGGTGCCATGATTCTTCCAAATGATAGTACGATAAAGATTAGGCTTTGATTTGTTACTAAATATTGTTTCTAAGTATATATATATATATATATATATATATATATATATATATCTATACTACTTTATAAATCATATAGGAAGGACATAAATGGTCATTTGCCACTTTACAAGTCTTTGAAGCCCATTGTACAACCAGTTAAGCACAAAGTGTTGAAAATGCCTTTTCAACACATGCTGTATAGCCGCATGTACAAGCCCTTAAAGCTTGTACAACTCTTTAAAACATGAAAACACACCTGACACGTTACTTTACACGGATCATGATCCCACCGTCCATTAGTTCACACGGATCATGATCCTCACCTTCCCTTTTGAAAACTCTCCTACAATCAATACTTTTTCAGCTTTTTCAAAATTCAAATCCATCTTCTCAAACTTTCCCCCTCTCTCTCTCTCAAAGATTCATGATCTGCTCTCACTCTTGGCGTTCAAATCCTTTCTGAGATTTTAGTAATTCAAAATCCTCATGGTATTGGTACATGACCCATTTGTTAGAGTTTTTGATTTGTGATACACACACACCCTGACACACATCTATCTTTCCCGATTACAGAGTTCTAGGGTTTTTCTTGTGAATTTTTATGGTTTTTTTCTCTGAAAAATGGCGAGATCTGGTCTGAATGAAGAGGTTGTTTCCATGGAGCTTCTTGCACCTTATGACCGGAAGAAAATTGTTTGTTCTCCTTATTCTCTCTCTCTCTATATTCCATTGTGTATTGTATTTTATGCTAGCATTTGTGCTTACATTGTTTTTTAGTTTCATAAATTGAGGTTTGTATTTGGTGTGTCGTGTTGATTTTATTTCTTCTTCTTTTTGGTGGGTTTTTTGAAACTGGGTTTTTTTTGGGTTTCTGTCAAACAAAAACCCTAAACATCGCCTCATTTGTCATTCTCTTTCCCTTTTCCCTGGAGTAACCATAGCCGTCATTGCCTCCCTCAATCTCGGCGATAACCACAGAATCCACCTCCCTCAAAACAACTATACACGTGGTAGAACCTTTGAAGATCGATGATGATGGAGTTTCGGGACCAAAATCCGACGAAAATTGTTCTGGTTTGATGAATCAGGTAAAAATCTATACCTACAATCGATTTGCACTGTAAATCCATATGTATTAAGACAGATCCGTAACTTATGTTATTTTTTTGCCAATCTAAAGTTTAGGTCACACTCCGGTGAGAACTCCGGCGAACTAAGTTCACAACATCAGAAGACGTGAGTGTAGGTTCCGCAACCTACGATTTGGTAGACGAAAATTGAAGATTTGGATTTTAGCTTTTAGATACTACAGTAAAGCGAAAAGCGAAGAACGGTATGTAAATATGTAATATTGGGTTTTAAACTCTTCATTTTCTTGAGTTTGATCAATGAGTTTATGAGAATGTTAGTTTACATTATGAAGAAGAAGAACAGAAAAAATGAAGTGAAGGCTGATGTTGCTGTCCTTGGTGAGGCCAAGGAGGACTTCAAGAAATTGTAGTAAGTAATCTCATTCTATGTTTCAGGTTCTTGTTCTTGTTGCAACTGGATCTAATCTAAAACAATTAATATACTAAAAATAAAATAATTGAAGCTCTGTGCTTTTGTTTTTTTGTAAGTAGTTAAAGTTTATTGAAGTTCTGCATGTAATATCAGTTTGTAAGAATTGTTTACTAGATTTTCTGAGATGTTCATGATTGTTTTGGTTCATATTTTATTATAGTTGTGCAGGTATGTTAGTGATAATAATTTAGTTTTTTTGCATAACTTCTTTCTCTAACTTAACATGGATACGGGGCTAAAGGTGGGAGTAAAAAAATACTGAAATATCAAATTATGAATAATACAACTGTAATTAGTGTCAAAGCTTCCTTAATAGATATCGATTAAGAAGTAGTGGTGCATATATGATTATAGTTCCTTTTCTCTTTGTTTAGTTTTTCATTGTATGCTAAGCAATAATTAGTTTTCTGTATATTTTTCTTCTCTTTCCAGGAGAAGAACTGGGATGTGATAGTAAAGTGGTGGGGTCAAGGGATGCAGTTCCATCGTTTCATTAGAGATATAGCGTTATAGCGACACTGGTTAGTAGTCATAATGTTTTTAAATTTTAGAAATACTAGAGGCTGCAATTTGACCCATTTATACAAGGCTGTCCATTCAAGTTATTTTCAATCTAAAACTGGTCAAATAGGTAAAAGTCAATCAAAATATATTTTTATTTCATAAAAGCTTCCATATTGCTAAATGAGAATTTTTTATTGCTATTTTAAAGATGTTTTTGTAAACACATGTACTGTATCAGTTATTTATTATTATTTTTTTAGAAATGATGAACAAAAGCTATCCTACTTATTTTAACCCGTTTAGTCGACATATCCACGGCTACAAGAAACATATATCTGATGAAACTGTTTGAAACACCTATCAGTTTACCCGCCATGAGATGGCGGAGGAGGTGGTAGAGTTATTTACCAGCCGTTAACAAATAACAACATTGTTTTCCGGATTTGCAGTTAGTTTCAAGTTACTCCTTGATTGATTAGAATTTTCCTTTTCATTATCTGTGTACAGCTTCTTCGTGGGGATGCTGGGCTTTGTGTAACTAATATGTCTAAAGAAGAGGCCTAAAGGTTATCACTAAACACTAGGCTCTGAGTCACTTAAATTTGCTGCGTGTAAAGATCTTTATCTGATGTTAATATGAGTCAAATCTAGCTTGTTTGAGTGCTTTTTTATGCTTATTACATGAATAACAGTTTTTACCACTTCATTTCTGCAGAATATTTAATGAGTACGATTTTGCTAGGACGGGCAGAATATTTAATGAGTAGGAAGATTACGATTTTATGATATCATTGCCAAGAGTATTGAGCATGTGAGTCAGTGTCTTAACATGTTTAATGTGTTATGTTTGACCTCTCAGGTGGAACTTAAAGAAGGTCCTCTGGACCGGTTCACACATGAGATGGAGCCATTCTTGCGCAAGCAAGGAATGCCTCTGCCCTTAAATAAAGGTATCCACTATATCTCTTACAAGGCACGACGCACAAATACACAATTAGTAGAGGTGGAGGCTTTAACCAATTCGCTTATCAGCATGTTCAAGGTATAAAAGAACGGAAACGAGTTTCGAGGCGTTTTCCCTTCGCCTCACGAGGTGTAAGCCTCGAGGCGAAACGAGGCGTAAGGCCGAGGCGGTATTAATAAATAAATATAAAAATTATATTTATTATAAAAATAATAACACTAACTAATATTTATCCGGTTTCGTTTATATTTAATCTGGGCTAAAATTGCCCATTTCTTTAAATTGCCCATTTTAAAAGACTATAATACCATTGTATCAAGCTATCATTAAGCAATGATTATTCAATGCAAAAAAGACACTCCTATGTTGTCATTGTATGCTATTTGGGCATGTTTTTAGCCTCATTTGTTATAAATGAAACTGGATACGAAGTATAAAGTATGGGAGTGCATGCGTTGGTTCGGATCGGTTAGTAGCCTTAACCGAAACCGTACTTAATATTTATGTTAATATGCCTATGGGTTCTCTTTGATTTTGTCCCATGGGGCGTGTGTAAAGTATAGGCTTCTTGAAGATGCCTTTAATTTCGAAATTATATTTTTTCATCTATTGTTTTTATTTTGTTAGGTGTGTGCGTATGAAAGCATGCTAGCTGGCATGTACATGCTCAAACGTTTGGGCATCAGCATGACTCATCCAGCTGGTCTTTCTTCCGCAATGAATCAGCTGCTTGATGAGGCAATCGCTTTAGCTGCTGCATCCCACATCGAGCGAGAATTACAAATAACCCCCTAGAATTTAAGCTGCAACTTTGTCGCGTGTACAAATCAGGTAAATTTCACACTCTCTGTTTAAATCTTGTGTAAGTGAACTCAAATTGGAATATTCATGAATATCTATTTGGCTGAATCTTGATTTGTATTAATTTTTCAGGACAAAGGAAATATTGAGCGGTTGGAAATTACCGGTGTCGGTGATCCATCTGGCAGAGGTTTGCGATTTAGTTATGTTCGCACGGCTCCCAAGGCACCGGTTTCCAATGCAGTCAACTATGGAACTTTGGCAACATAATTTCTTGCTTTTATTTAATGATAATTTTGGTTATTAAAATTATTATATCTAACTGATATGAACAAAATTTTTAACCTGGTTTTTGCAGGCACTCTCAAAATTTGCATGTATCATCTAATGACAGTTGGATCTTAATCTTGCACCTAAAGCTGTCTTACAACATTCTTTGGCAACCGGACGGGACATTGAGACCGGAGCTCGCCGGTCAAATTCTGTGGAGCACATTCTGAATGCTGTTATGTAATTATATTAGATCGGTGATTGGAATGAAACAAATTAGTTCGGTTAACGCTTTGTTGACAAAAGGATGATAAACTCATGCACGATACAGTTTGTGACCATTTTAGTGTAATCAATTTCTCAAATAGCTTTATCAAGGTTGATTTTCAAGTTAGTCTTATGTTTTATGGACTACATTTTAGCCATAGCTGGTAGTTTTAGTTGGATGTATTATAATATTACTTTTATGCATTTTGTCCAACTTCCGAGTAAGAACATGTATTCATAATCTTTGTTCATGTCCTTAGCAGTGGCTTATTCATGAATCACATTGTTCTTCATATTATTCTAATTCTCATTTTAATATTTAGAAACGGGCTGAGTTTGTGGGTTGGTGGGTTCAACCCGAACCCGAATATTTAAGTCGAGCTCGAAGATAACCCCAACCCGAAAATCATGTTATGCATATGAACTCGATTCATCATATTTGGTACCCAACCCCGATGCTATGAGTAAAAAAATAACATACGTACTATACAATATATCACGAAAGGATCGATAAACTAACAGAAAAACGAGTGCTAACGTATCACGAATAAGAAAACTAACTTAAGTACTATACAATATATCACGAGACCGGTTTGGGCGGTTTTACGTTTTGAAACCGAACCGTGATCACCCCTACAATATATCACTAGACGACTGATAAACTAACGCTAAACGAGAATAAAGGAAAAAGGATTATATAGAACGTTAGCATACTATAGATTAAGATTCTTATATTTTTGAAACATAAGCTTTTCAAAGTAAATTAATACTAAGGATATTAAGATTCGTATTTTTTGAAAGCTAAGCTTTTCAAAGTAAATTAGTATTAAGGATGGATTTTCGCCCAGAAAGCACCATTGAAAAAGGGTACCTTCCAACAAATCACCTCACATGGACATGAGTTCGGGAAAGATGGTCTGGAAATGGAGAAGTACTCACCAATTAAGCCAATCTTTGATTCCTTTATGATAGAGTGGGAAGCAAAGAGAGGAAAAAGGGTGCGAGAACACTGCCCCCTCCTTGCCGAAATTGTTTCTTTTCCCTGTTGCCGGTACGACCAACCTAAAAATATGTATGATAAAGGTGAAAAATCCTTAGAAACTATTATACCATCTCAACATTATTAGTTGTCGTGTTGTACTGCGTTGTAAATAGTCCTCGCAGCCGATGGACTGCTCACCACCCTATATAGATGGCAGACTGCTCCCCTTTCAAAGTGCAACTATAGTTTTTTTTTTCTCGAATTTACTTCATCTGATGGGATATAGATTGCGGGTTGTACATTGCTCATAGCATTCATTGCTAGCTAATGCAGTTTTGGCACGCGTGTTCATTTTTTTAATACTATGTTTGTGACTGATATTTTCTTAATAGCATGTTTGTTATTTTTTAAAACCTTGTAAGGCTCATGGTATACGCCACACACGGATGCTACAAATAAGAAACTTAACAAACGTATAATACAATGTATCACGAGAAAATTGATAAACTCACATTAAACAAAAACCGCGTTGTAAATTGTCGTCCCGCCGCATCGCGCGGGTATACGTCTAGTATATATATATATATATAATATTTGTAACATTAATAGAAATATTACCAAGAAATCTATCATGCGAATAAATCAATCAACGCAAGCAATAAGACATGTACAAACAGACGATTCAAATGCATATAAAAGATAACACCGAGTTTTTCATATATATCAGTCAAACGGTTACATGATCGTTTGAAAGGAAACAAAATGGACTCGGGCTACTTAACCCGGTCATACTAGTCTATTACATATAAAGTGCTAAAAATCTTCCTTCAAACTATGCGATCTGCTGTCTTTCACTTGCCTTCAAAACTCGGTGTAGGGTTGCTATGTACACAAAAGAGGGTAACTATATCCCATCCCAAAAGATACCTGAAAGTAAACGTCTATGGTGGAGGGAGGATAGGTGGTGGAGTCAGAAGCACCAAACTGTGAAGATGAGTAACCTCATCCTCGAGCTCGTAGACTCAACGGATACGAAAATCTATCTGCTGCTATAGCGTCAGTACACGAGAAGGTAAGTCAACTGGTGGTAACTCAGGTGGTGGTAGTGAATCTGGTGGTGGTGGAGCATGAGGTGGTGAATAAACTGGTGAGGGTGGAGGTCTGGCGTCACCAAGCTGCTGCAGCTCATGGAGTCTGCTAAAAAGTATGTCAACCTGAAGCTGTAAAGAGAGAATAAGGTCATCAGTAGAGATGCCTAGATAGTGAGATGGATGGTACGGGTCTGCAGTGGGCATAACATGCGGTGGAGAGTACTGTGTCGCAAGGTGCTCAACTGGAACATGCGGTGGATAGTATGGGTCGGTCTCTCCAGGTGGGATATACGCGTGTCCTGAGGGTCCTACCCTGTCTGTGTGATGAGTGGGTAACCTGGTAGGAGCAAAACGTGTGAGTCGTATGTGACCTGTAGATCCATCTGGAACAGGGGCCTGTGTAGGCTCATCAGTAGGTGCGTGGACTGGGGTATGTAGTGGAGTAGGACTCAGAACAGGCGCATGGATAACTGGCTCAGCTGGGAGAACATCATCCCCAAAGTCTGGTACCTCTCTAGGCAAACGGCCTGGAGTGTAGATGAAGTAACAGATGCACCAGAGTGAACATCTGAGTCAGTGTCTAAGTCTGAAGAAATATCCATCACTGAGACTACAGGTGATGCGACATCTAAAATGACCAAGTCAAAAACTTCCCCATCTCCTAAGTCATCATCCACGTGATCCATGGGAAACACTAGAATGACGTCGTTGTCATCGTCGAGATCGATGACAAAAGGTATAGCAGCAAGGGGAATGACGTCAAAGGGTATAGTCTCAACTATGTGTTCACCCTCCGGGTAACCAATAATAACTATGCCATTGAGCAGAGGAGGAATAGCTAACACATCGTCCTTGATAACGTCATATGGCAGTGCGAATGGCTGGAAGTCGTCCATATCGCCGTCGGATGCAGACTCGCTGTCTGATGTAATAACCTGAACCTCCGGCAAATACTCTTCGTTGGATACTATCTCCATTGGGTCCACGTCGTCGTACACATTGTACCTCTCTAGGCAAACGGCCTGGAGTGTAGATGAAGTAACAGATGCACCAGAGTGAACATCTGAGTCAGTGTCTAAGTCTGAAGAAATATCCATCACAGAGACTACAGGTGATGCGACATCTAAAATGACCAAGTCAAAAACTTCCCCATCTCCTAAGTCATCATCCACGTGATCCACGGGAAACACTAGAATGACGTCGTTGTCATCGTCGAGATCGATGACAAAAGGTATGGCAACAAGGGGAATGACATCAAAGGGTATAGTCTCAACTATGTGTTCACCCTCCGGGTAACCAATAATTACTATGCCATTGAGCATAGGAGGAATAGCTAACACATCGTCCTTGATAACGTCATATGGCAGTGCGAATGGCTAGAAGTCGTCCATCTCGCCGTCGGATGCAGACTCGCTGTCTGATGTAATAACCTGAACCTCCGGCAAATACTCGTCGTTGGATACTATCTCCATTGGGTCCACGTCGTCATACACATTGCTGCCCTCAGATGAAGACAATGTAACCTGGGGAATAAGTTGTACGACATGTCTATTAATTATCACTTAATATATATATATATATATATATAAACGAAATGTATGAAACACATAAGTTCATTTTAAGTTACCCTAATTGCGTCGTGTGGATTAACTTAAGATTTCATGTCTACCATTTTAGAGGCTAAGATGCTTAATGTCCTTGCTTGATTTGTATAAGATGAATTCTTGTTGTAGTGGACCATGAAAAATGTTTATGCAGTGAAAACCTCTTGTTTATGTTTAAATGGTTTTCGTGAGAGATCCCTAGTGATTGTAGACTTAGACTTGAGAAAGAATCCTGGTTCACTACAATCGATGCTCTGATACCAACCTGTCACACCCGCACGTAGCGGAAGCGCGAGGTGTGATCTGATTGGTTCTCATTGCATAAATCAATATAAATGAACATACTAAATGAATAAAACAAGCTCCAATGCCATTACCATAATTTTTCAAAAGAACACAACACGAGTTTAAGTGTATCGGTCACAAACCATTAACTGAAAAGTAAATTGTCTTTGTTTCATACAACAAAATGAAAGTTTTAAACTACTAAGGTTTTGACCACTATATTGCCGCAAAGAGGCGATATATAATAGGCAAACCCTCCAAAAGTTGACATGGAGTCTTGATACTTGTTTACTTGTCTGAAATCCCTGACATGGTCCATTAATTCCTTGAAATACATGTTAAGTTGAAAACATCAACAAAAGTTGGTGTTCATGCAGTTTAGTGGTAAAGATGAATTTGTAAAATGTATGATGTAGTATGTAAAGTGTCAATGAAATCGTTGATCATTAATGTTTTGCAAGGACATTAATATGTGTGACGAAAAAGGAAGCAGTCCAAACCTAGACGATTTTGTGTCGACTACCATCGATTAGGACACAAACACACTCTTCTGTATGGCTCCACGACCAAGAGTGGGGCTCACCAAAACCCATTAGATCTAACCCCTTGTACCTAAGTCCAAACTGGATTAATGGTGCTTAGTTGTATAACCCTATTCGCACATGATCTATGGTGTTTCATTCCATGACTTATCATACTATTGAACATGTATTTTCCCCGATAGTTGTAAAGCATTTAAAATGAAGAGGGGACATGAACTCAGAGAATTGCGTCCGTGAACGGTAAGTAACTGTGATCTCACGTGCGGTCGTCTTGAATAGTGTCACGACCTACAAACGTCCTAGACTTGTTAGACACTTCGGTCTTTGTAATGCCTCATGTACAAGTCGTTTATCTTGAATATGTATTAAGACTTGTATGTATTTGTTATTCGTTGAATAGTGTCTTAGATGTATTAATTGATAATTGTTTAATATATATTTCACCAAATATATATATTCTTGTATCTTGAGAGTTCTATCGTTCTTGTATAAGTGTGTTTTCACCAAGTGTTGGTGTTGTGAGTGAATATATATATATATATATATATATATATATATATATATATATATATATATATATATATATATATATATTCCATATGAATATTTTATCTATGCTTGGTAAAAGGTATAAAATCATCTTAAAAATAATCTATTTTTAAGACTAGTTCTAGAAATATATAATTTTAGTCTTTCACCAAAATAATACATTTTAGATGTTAGGAAATATATATATATATATATATATAGGATTAGGATCATGAGTGAACAACTTTTTAAGAGTGAACTGAGTGAACTAATCTTGACCCTTGATCATTTTTTAGATTAAAAGGGTAAGATTGACATTAGCCAAATACTTTTAATTAAAATCCCTTAATTTTCTCCTCTCTTAACTCTCTCTCTCTCTCTCTCTCTCATTTTTAATTATTTCTCCATTATTAATTAACTATAAGTGATTGAAGGGATAATGTTTTTTTAAATAAACTCTTATGTTCCTTTTAAAATTAAATATTAAACCTAATTAAATTAAGGTTTTTAATATATGTGTATACAGGTCAGTATATACAAGACTTATACACTTGTGTATTATTAAATCTTGTTTCCACGGGTCGGTATAAACCAGATTTATATACTTGTGTATTATTCAAGTACATATGTGTATACAGGTCAGTATACACCTTTGTATTATTCAAGTGCATAGTGTATACATGTCGATATATACCAGAATTATACACTTGTGTATTACTACATATTGTTTTCACTATACATCTTTTCATCAAACATTGATCTAATACATATATGTATAGAGAATGTAATTAAATATTTTAATCGTGTTCTAGATGGAACAATATTTGATAATGTTTGTATTTTTTTAAATTATCAAATATTAAGTTAGGTAATATGTAAGAGAAAAAAAATATGGAGAATGTAATCAAATATTCTTTTAATTGGAAAGAGAAATCAGGAGAGAGAAAAAAATCAATTAATTAAATGAAGATAGAAAAATACAATTATACCCTTGTGTCTATTAAAATATGTTAGGAAACTTTATTTGTAAGTATTGAAGAAAATCATAATCAACTGGATCTATGAAGAGATCACAGTCCTGAAGATCACAACAACAAGAAGAAGATCAGATAGGACAACTGAAATGCACATCATCTACTTCAAAAAATCACAAGTTGATCAAGAGCTGAATTAGATTATCAGAGAAGGTCATTTATGATGGATCTGATGATATTTATGATGAAATATCATCAGTTTCTGACGATTCTGATCATCAGGATTTTTCTGATGATTTGTTCACCAGAATTTCTGATGAAGTGGTTTATCAGAAATTCTGATGAATACCCCACTTGTCTGAAATCAGCTCTATCCTGCCACACTTACCGAAGCAAGTTGACATTATTGGATATCATGATGAAAAAGGCAACTTGAATGTTGGATTCAATGAATATGTCAAATGGCCACTTTTTGCAGGACTTATTGCATGAATAAACTATTGTTTATTCATGCACCCAGCCTTCTATAAATAGAAGGCTCAACCAGCAGAAGACAATTGAGTTTTAAGCTTATCATTCACACATACATCAAAACTCCATTGCCCTCTCACCCACAGAATTCACGATTCGTTTGTATTAGATAATCATCTTACAATCACCTTGTAAACCATTTTGTTTCAAAGTGATATAAACTTGATAATTCTGTAGGTCTTGTTTCTGAAAGTCTGATTTCCATTTACGCACATCTTTTTCACATCTACTGAAATCACTTGCCATATTACGTGAAAAGAAGTTCTTAAGGCCATACTGGGTCCAACAATTGGTATCAGAGCAGATTGAATAAATTATTTTCAAACGATCAATCGCTCATCTTCTTTTCTCTAAATATGGCCAACTTTCAATCCTGGAATAATGCTTTTAACATTGGTTCTATGTCCAAACCTCCGACTCTGGTCAGAGAGGAATACCCCCAATGGAAAATCAGGATGGTCAATTTCCTTAATGGTCATGACCGAGCAATGTTTTAATCCATTGAAATGGGTCCACATATACCAATGACTGAAATACCAGCTATTCCAGTAACTGACCAATCACCTGCTATCCCTGCCTCCCGAGCTCCCAAAAGTGAAATACTTTGGAGTGAGGAAGACAAGGAAAAGGTGGCTGGGGATGAAAGGGCAAAGTCACTTTTAATAATGGCCATCCCCAATGACATATTTTCACAAGTTGATGAATGTGCATCAGCCAAGGAAATATGGGATCAGTTGGAAAATCTTTGTGAAGGAGGAGAAAGGATGAGAAGAAACAAGAGAACAAACAATGTCTCATCTTATGAAAGGTTTAAAAGTTTGCCAAATGAAAGACTAAATGATACATATCAAAGATTTACAAAACTTTTAAATGAGCAAAAGAAATTTGGAATAACAAAGTTAAATGATGAAAGAAACATAAAATTTCTTGATGCCCTTCCTAGAGAATGGAAAAGTCTAACCATGACTTTGTCCTCAAACTTAGAACTAGGAAACATGAGTCTTCATGACTTATACATCATCTTGGTCCCCAGAGAGGAATAAATATTTGAAGAAACTATTCAAAGAGGGGGATCTTTAGCTCTTATCTCAAACTCACAAAGAACAACAACTACAAATGATCCACAACCATCAAACAAGCAAAATCTTGAAATTTCTGATACATCATCAGATTTTTTAGCTTTTGTTGAAGCAATAGCACTGCTCACCAAAACGTTTGAGCAGAGGTTGAGGGGAGGAAGCCAGAGATACCAGAGAAGTGACAGAGGAAGGATGGATGGGAGATCTAAAGAGGAAGTTAGATCTAAGGATAAAGGGAAGGCTGAAGTTGTGTGTTACAAGTGCAAGCAGAGAGGTCACTATGCATCAGAGTGCAAGACCAAAAAGCTCAAGGATGTTGCTTATTATGAGAAAAAGCTTGAAAAAGCAAAGAAGCAGCAACAAGTTAGCTTAATTGCAGGAACATATACATGGTTATCTGATGATTCTTCTGATGATGAAGAAGAAGAATTGGCAAATTTCTGCCTCATGGCACTTTCTGAAGGTCTACCAGAAACTTCAGAACAAAAGGTAAATTTAGACAATCTTGATCTTGAACATAAGCTAAACAAGCTCATGTCAGATTTTCTAAATCTGCAAGAAAAACATCAATCAGATATTAGAAAATCTGATGAGTTGCAAAGGACTATGAATAAAATCATTCTTGAAAACCAATTACTCATAGAAGAAAGTTTAGATCACAGAGCTAAAATTGAGTTCTATGAAAATGAAAGAAAAGATCTTTACAAAAAAATCAATGATAAAGAAATTAATGTAAGAGGTTTTCAACAAGCCAAGGAATTTATAAATTTCATTGAGTCCACACCAAAGAACAAAGGAGAGGGTTTAGGTTATATAAGATCAAATGGAAATAAACCCACTGTCTTTGTAAAGGCAACTCATTAGATTTCTGATAAATTGTTATCAGAATCTGATTCTTGCAAGTCAACCTGTTTTGAAAAACCAAACTTCAAAACAAACATAAGTGAATGCAGTCAAGAATCTGTAAAGACTCCAGAAGCAGTTCACTCATCTTTTCAAAATTATCCACTCATTCCATCACAAAAAAAAAAAATCAGAAAATTATGATAAATCTTGTATGTGTGTTGACATACTGAAGCTTGTACAACACCATCTTCAAAAGAGAAATGCAAAATCTGTTAATGGCTCAGCATATAACAGAATTTCTGATGCAAAACCAAGAAAAAAAAATAAACTAATTAAAATCCCATTAGAAACAGTACCCAAGCATGCCTGGGTACCAAAAACCCTCTAATCATTCCATTTCAGGACCATCATGTGCAGCAGATCTGGTACTGCGACTCAGGAAGCTCCAAGCACATGACTGGGGACAGGAGCTTACTCAGCAACTTTGTTTCAAAGCTGGGTAGAAAGGTAAATTTTGGAAATGGAGTGAAAGGGGGGATCATGGGATATGGATGCATAAGGTATGGATGTTTGACCATAGAGAAAGTAGCCTATGTTGAAGGCTTAAAGTATAATTTGCTGAGTTGTGGTCAATTCTGTAACAAAGGTTTTCAGGTAACCTTTTTTACCAGAAAAATGCTTGTTAATAGGTATAGATGATAATAAAATCTATTTAAGTGGGAAAAGAATAAGAAAATCAATTTACTATTTTGATTTCAAAGAAGAAAGTGAACATCCAAAACTATGTTTATTTTCAAAAATCAACAAAGGTAGTAGTTGGTTATGGCACAGAAGGCTAGCCCACTTAAATTTCAAAAACCTAAGTAAACTCGCAAGCAAAGGTCTGGTAAAAGGATTACCTTTGATATCCTCAAAGAAGGATAAAATTTGTGAATCATGTGAGATGGGTAAATCCAAGAGAAGCTCACATAAATTAATTTCCGAGTCTTCTATTTCACAAAATTTGGAACTTTTACACATGGATTTGTGTGGACCCATAAGTACAGAAAGTTTTTCTGGAAAGAAATACATACTAGTAATAGTAGATGACTTTTCCAGGTACACATGGGTAGAATTTTTGAGAAAGAAAAGTGAAACTCCTGATCTGATCATTAATTTTATCAAGAAAATTGAAAATCTGTTAAAACTAACAGTCAGAAGGATCAGATCAGACAATGGAACAGAGTTTAAGAATTAAAAAATTGAGAATTTTCTTGTAAGTAAAGGAATTTGTCATGATTTTTCTGCTCCCAGAACACCCCAACAGAATGGGGTGGTTGAAAGAAGAAATAGGACCATGGTAGAAGCTGCCAGAACCATGCTTGCTCATGCTAAGCTGCCCACTCATTTTTGGGTAGAAGCTATAGCAAATGCATGTTTTACCCAAAACAGAACCATAATTAACAAAAGGCACAACAAAACACCTTACAACATTATTAATGGAAGAATTCCAAGTGTAAAATTTTTGCATACATGTGGTTGTAGATGTTTTGTTTTCAATGATTTTGAAAGCCTTGAAAATTTTGACAGAAAAGCATAAAAAGGTGTTTTTCTTGGTTACTCTTTGTCCTCAAAAGCATATAGAATTTTTATTCTCAACACAAGGACAATCAGAGAAAGTCTGTATGTTTCATTTGATGACTCATCAGAAACAGAGGTTTCAGATGAATACATGAAAGAAATAAATTTTTCTGACAAACAAGAAAATTATGAACATCTCTTTGAAATGATAAATGAAGATTTCCTAGATCATGATAATTCTTTCAAAAACAAATCAAAAGATTCTTCATGTACTAACTCTGTAGAACAAAGGTGTAGTACATCAGAAGCTCAGAATTCTGATATCTTACACACAAATAAGGCACCTCTTCAGGGGGAAACTTCAAATCCATCAGAACCAACAACTTTTCACAACAAGTTAAGATGGATCAAAGGACATGTTCATTCTGACATCATTGGCAATGTCAGAACAAGATCTACAACTGCACATGAATGTGCATTTTCTGGGTTCTTAAGCAAAGTAGAACCCAAATCTGTCAAAGAAGCTCTAAGTGACCCAGACTGGATACAGGCTATGCAAGAAGAGCTTGATCAGTTTGAAAGGAGCAAGGTATGGGATCTGGTACCCAAGCCAAAATACATATCTGTCATAGCCTCAAAATGGGTATACAGGAATAAGTCTGATGAGAATGGCATAATCACCAGGAACAAATCAAGGTTAGTGGTCAAGGGTTACTGTCAACAAGAAGGTATTGATTATGACGAAACTTTTGCACTAGTAGCTAGATTAGAAGCTGTAAGAATTTTTCTTGCTTATGCTGCATCCAAGGATTTTAAAGTTTATCAAATGGATGTAAAATCAGCTTTTCTGAATGGTAAAATTGAGGAAGAAGTTTATGTGCAACAACCAGAAGGCTTTGTTGATCCAAAATTTCAAAATCATGTTTACAGATTAAACAAAGCCTTGTATGGGTTGAAGCAAGCTCCTAGAGCCTTGTATAAAACTTTATCAAACTTCTTACTCAATTCTGGGTTTACCAAAGGAACTATTGACACCACACTTTTTCTCAAAGCACACAAGGGCCATACTTTGCTGGTCCAGATATATGTTGATGACATTATATTTGGATCAACAAATGAAAAATACTGTAAAAAGTTTCAAAAATTGATGACCAGCCACTTTGAAATGAGTATGATGGGTGAGTTAACCTTTTTCTTAGGGTTACAAGTTAAACAAAGAATTGATGGAATATTTTTGAGTCAATCAAAATATGTGAAAACAATTCTACAAAAATACTCACTTGAAAGCTGCTCTGTTTCAAAAACTCCCATGGCAACAGGGAACAAGTTAGATTCTGATAAAGATGGAATAAGTGTAGATATTAAAACCTTTAGAGGGATGATAGGATCATTGCTATATTTAACTGCAAGCAGACCAGATATTATGTTTGCAACATGCTTTCTGGCCAGATATCAATGTGATCCCAAAGAATCCCATCTAAAAGCTGTAAAAAGGGTTTTCATATATCTAAAAGACACACATCAGAACTTGGTCTCTGGTATCCTAAGGATACAAACCTTGAATTAATTGCATACACAGATGCAGATTATGCAGGGCGCAAAATTGACAGGAAAAGCACATCTGGTGCCTGTCAACTCTTGGGAGAAAAATTGGTATGTTGGGCAAGCAAGAAACAAAACTGTGTTGCCACATCAACAGCAGAATCAGAATATGTAGCAGCAGCAAGTTGCTGTTCACAAGTGCTGTGGATGCAAACTCAACTGAAAGATTATGGAGTAACTCTGACAAGAATACCAATTCTATGTGACTCAAAGAGTGCTATTGCAATAACAAAAAATCCAGTTCGTCACTCAAGAACCAAACACATAGATGTCAGATATCACTTCATAAAAGATCATGTGGAGAAAGGTAACATAGAAATGTATTTTGTTCCAACTGAAAACCAAATTGTTGATATCTTTACAAAACCTCTTGATGAAAAGAGACACAATTTTTTGATCAGCAAACTTGGCATGGTTAATTTAAATGATGAAGATTTTTCAGAAAACACAAAGACACAAATTGAAAACCAAATTGATGATCATCAAAGTTCTGATAAACAAAGAACATATCAACTGGTTTCTGACAAAGCAATCCATCAATCTGATGGAACATCAGAAAATCTGGTGAATCATCAATAAATGATGATTTATCAGGTAATCTGAAGAAATATCAGAATATCTGGTGAAATCACCAGAAGTTCTGATATAAAATCAGAAACCAGGTTGAAACATCAGAATAATTTGTAATCATCATAAACTTCCATGTTCATGCATATCCCACACATTGTATTTATTCATATTTGTGTATATTTTGTTTTTGTATTTTTTTATTAAAAAAACAAAAAGGGGGAAAAGTAACATGCATACTGATAAAATTCTATATAGCTGAGAAAATCAACCGTCTCTAGAAATTTTTGTTCAGATTATTGGATTTTATTTGTTACTGCCAATGCATGCAACGTCATTTTTTCATAAGAAACTTAAGTGACACATAGGCACTAGAATGATTAGAAGCTATGAAAGTAGCCACCTAGTCATTTAATGCTTACTCACACATGGGGCTTAGTAGACTGTCACATTCACTGCAACAGATATCGTCTTAATTGAAGAGATGAAAAAAAAAAATTTTGGCTGTTAACATCATTTATGAGGAACTATCACTTTCATCTATAAATATTAACAACCTAAAAAGAACATACTTCACATCAAAATCATATCTTCAAAAGCCCTTCGATAGAATTTTTCTTATCTTAAAATGGGTCGCCCAAAATTGATGAAAGCTACTCAATTCCCTCTCCCATTTCACAGACTTCATAATCTTAGATTAAGATCCAACTTGGAAGGACCTGCATGGGAGGACTGCAGGTTTGTGTACAATATGATCATGCGAAGTCCTTTGGGCTTTGCTGTATCATCATATGTCACCATTTATCCAAAACATCTTCAAGAGTTCTGGTGGAACTCTGAAATCATTTTTAGCGGTACTTCCATGTGTATTGAGAGTGAGGTTATGGGGGTCAGAATTACCCTAAAAGAGGAAACAATCAGAAATGTCCTCAGACTGGGTAATGGTCAAGAAATCGAATTCCTGGATAAGGCAGATGTGCAACAGACCTTGACTGAAATGGGCTATCATACAAACAACTCTTCAAGGGCTGTTAGCAAATCTGAGTTTATACCACCTTTACAGTTTTTGGCAACACAGCTAAGTGTCTGCTTCTCCAAGAAGATTGGACACTTCAACGAGCTGTCCCATAGGATGATGGAAGTGGTTCATGCTGTTGTACAGGAAAAACCTTACAACTATGCTAAGTTTCTCATGAGAGACCTAGTAGCAAACGTCCACGACCATCAACCTTTTCTGATCTACCCTCGATTCGTAACCAAGGTGATCACCAGTCAGCTGGACTTCGGAGGAGTGAGAAGCTGCTATCCAAGAGCAGAGCTGGTACTTCAAGAAAACATAAGTGAAGCCACCCTGGTGCCATCATCGAATCACACCGGTCGAACAAACCAGTCTTTGGTTATATGTGAAGTGCATGTACAACGTGTTGGAGGAGGAGGAGGAGTAGTTGTTGTTTGTTTTTCTTTGCTGTGTGTTTTATGTTTTTTTGTTTATATATATTAGGTTTGCTTTAATTTCTTTTCATCTTTTTTTGTGTCTATAGATCTAGGGGAAACTAACACAACATGTCTGATAAAAACAAGGAAAATCTGGTGAAATTAAAATGGGATCTGACAGAATTTAGTGAAACTCAGAAAATCTGATAATCAATCAGAAAATCTGGTATTTATTCAGAAAACTTATCAAGGCACACGAATCTGTTCATTCACCAGAAAATTTTCAAAGTAGCCAGAAAATCTGACAGTAGTTCAGAAAATCAATAATTTTTATCAGAAAAATCTCTTGAAAATCAGGAAGTTTGACAAAACATCAGAAAAACATTGCTTTTAACCAGATTTAAAGAAACTTATGACCATCTAAACTTTTGAAATAAGTTTCTTTCAAAATATTTTTTTCTGAGGACTGAAACAAGCTGTATGAAAAAAAAAATATACTTCCTATATATCAGAACAAAGGTGTGGAGTTCAGAACTGCAGAACAGCAACGTAAGTAAAAAATCTCGGAACTCTACTTATTCCCTTTCATCTAAAAAATAAAAAATAAAAAAATAAAAAAAAATCTGATGATTCATCCTCTGTAAATGAATCAAATGAATTCTGATGATATATATAGAAAATACAACTCTCAAAAGTTTTATTCAAGATTTTCTGATATATATCATCAAGAGGAAAACCTGGGAAGATAAACCAACTCAGAAAAGGTTTCTATTGGACCTTTTTGAAACAAAAAAGGTCCCACATGGAGAAAAGGTACAAGTTGGACTTTAGTGTTTATCCGCAAAATCATTGGAATCTCTAAATCTCTTTAAAGGATTTACATTAAATTAGAGATAAACCAAAGGTTTTTCAAAAACGGTTGTTTCCGTAAAGGATTAAAACATCATTAAGGTGTCATTAACTACCTTGAATACAAACAACCTACGAGAAACACTCAAAAATCGCTGTCTGTATACACTATAAATACCTCATTCAAAACAGAGACTTCCATCTTCACCTTCAAATTCAAAACCCTAAAACCCTTTTCCGAAACAATAACCCAAATTCTCAATGGCAGCTATCAACATCAACATACCAGCAATCGAACACTCTGTTCCCTTCATGACTAAATCTAAATTTCTTCCATTAAAGAGCAACAATGAAGCAATGAATGATAACATTGAAGAGTATGATATAAAGTGTCAAATTCTCATTGAATTCTTAACCAGATGCCCTATAGCTCAAGCTCTCACAAAGACCAGAGAGGTACCAGAAGAACTCATACAACAAGTTGTAAAAACTCTCAAAGTCTCAAATCAACTCGAGCTAACAGCACATGTGTGGGGAAATATCTTTATTACAATATCACCGGAGAAATTAAGGGAATGTTTGGAACTATCCTTAAACCAAAGCTATGAAGAAGCACCAGTAAAATAAGATATGTTCTCACAACTTGATGCTGTAATGGGTTACAAGTCAAAGATTTCAAAAATCAATGAATTCAAGAGAAACAAGCTACCTGCCTTCTGGCAAGTTTTAATGGAAATTCTGAACAAGAGTCTATCATCAAAGATTGGAGGTACGGATCAAATAAATATGAATATTCTAACAATCGTGTTCAGTCTCATTAGTGGGTTGAACATTGATTTTGGAACAAAAATATTTATTCTGATCAGAAGATCAATTCTGACCAACGCTGGAAGGATAGATTCACATCTACCCTATCCCAGATTTCTGTCGATCATAATTTCTGATGCTTTTTCTGAAAGGAACCTAGAAATTCCTACATCAGAAAATATGCGGAGTACAAAAATTATGAGACCTTGGACTGCTGTAGGATCTTAGAAGTCAGATTATGATGTACCTGCTCTATCAGAAAGAATGATGAATCTGATACCAAAAGATTCACCATACAGAGCAGAATATCTAAAGATGTTGAACAAAAGGCCAGAAAACAAAGAAGTTTTTGAAAATGTATCCCCCATGGAGCATGATGCACAAGAGTCAAGCACACCAAGAATGGAACAGTAGGGTGAATCTGATCCTCATCCAGCTGATAAAGATGTGAATATGAGTCATGTGGCAGAAGAACATCATGCTGAAATCTCATATATAGGAGAAACAGGTGCATAACACTCCAAACTAAACTTATTTCATTTCTCTGAGAGTGATTCTGATGAATCAATTCAAGGAAAATATGAAATTTTACATAGAGGCACTATTTCTGCAAAACAAAATGTGAGTAAAACCAATAACCCATTTTCTGAATCAGATTCTGAGGAGGAAAATGTGGTGGCAACAGGTGGAGACCAGTCTACTAATCAAGGAAACCTGGATGAGAAAACTAGGAGTTTCTCAACAACTCATGGAGAACCTGAAAAGGTTCAAGGACATGAGGAAACCAGAACTTGAATGTGTTTCAATTTTCTGGTGAGGATACAGAGAACTTGGATTTTTCCAATCCTCTTAACCTCCGAACAACAGAGAATGTGTTTTCTGCTGGTATTAGAAGGGGAATATCTATTGTTTCTCCTATTTCCCAAGGACATCAATCTATGTCCCCTAAACAACTTCACAAGGAACTTGAAGACACAACTGCTACTGTGAAAACAGCCACAAAAGGAAAACTTGATTTGATACTGGAAGAAATCAGAAATCAAAAGTCAGATATCAAGGTTTTATCAGAAACTGTCAAAGCTGTGCAGAAACAAACAGAAGACAATGCTGCAGCCCTCAACAAACTGCAAAAGTCATCAGAAAACAGAGAGAGCTCATCAGAATTCGAGAAGGCTCTCAAGGAATTGCGTGATATCAAGAAAAAGATGGCTGAGGTTGCAACTGCAGGAGAAAGCTCAAGTTCAGGAAAGATTCTTGAAGAAGTATAGTTCCTCAGAGCCAACAACAGCAGCATGGCTGAGGCTTTTGAGAAACTGTTGATGGAATTGACTGCACAAAGAAATCAAGAAAACCAGGAGTTTCAGAAAATGAAGAAACAAGAAGAAAAAATACTCAAATTCTCACTAATGTTCATTTGTTAGTTGAGAGATTGCAGTATAATGTTGATAGATTAGCAAAAGTTGATCTTCATGAACTGAAAGCCCCAATTCCACAAAGAAGACAAGCAAGAGGATCAGAAACTCCTCAACAACAACCAGAAACCATTCAACAAGATCAACCCAAACAAACAGAAACTTCAACAGTTCAAAAAGAGAAGCAGCCCATGGGTCCACCTCCAGATAAACAAAAGTTACTCATGGGTCCTCCACCAAGCATCCCAAAGCCAGATACATCAAGGGTCCAGCAAAAAGAATATGTTCCAGTTCAGTCATCCTCTACAGCCATCACAGGAGAAACAGAGTTCAGCATAAAGATGGATACAAAAGAGAAGAGAAGAATGGAACATGAAGTGACTTCATCAAAAAGGCCAAGAAAAGAAATGATAGAAGATTCAGAAGGGAACATCAAAGAAATGGATGTGCTGAAAGGTGATTTACACACTATTATGTACCCTGAAGAACATCTAAAGCATTACTACTGGAAAGGTCCTGAAGACAACCCAAAGAGACCACTCTCTCCATAGAGTAAAGGTATTGTTGAAAACAGAAACAATGGAAGTTGGGTAATTCTGCACAAACACATGACCAATCCAATAGTATCTATTGAAAGAATTGATACTTTGACCACTGGAGGAGGTATCTTAGGTTATGAAGCACAAAATAAGTATACCCTGATCAGAAAAGATAACAGTGAACAAAAGGTTACTGATGCAAATCTGGCTGATGATATTCACCCAATGGGAATAGTCAAAATGAAGAATATCATTGATGAAGAGAAAGGTAATTCAGTTGTGGTCAGAAGAGCCCTTGACAGTCTCAAAAGTGCAGGAGCAAAGTTGTACAAAAGGGCTGCACTGGCAGACTTTGATCTATGTATCAATTTTGAGTACAGCAACAAGGTGCTAATACCTCCCCCCAACACTTCAATTCCAGCTGAAATCCCTTCTAAACTTGTGAGAACTGGAGAAATCTTTAACAAACCAGAAATGTGTGTAGTCTTCAAAGATGCAAATAATAATAAAGCTCTTTTCAGAATCAGTGAAATATGCAGGTATTCTAATCAAACTCTTAAATACGTAAGGAATGCATGAATGAGAAACAAGAGCAGCTCAAAAAGAAGGGAAAGAACAATGAACAGCTGAGTAAAACAATTGAAGAATGCATTGAAAACTGGATGGAATCAAGAGGATGGTACAAGGAAATGTACAAAGAAACTAAAAAGACAATTGATCACAAGAAAAGGCTGAAACCAGGAGACAAATACAGAAGTGGAGTGAAGATCAATTAAAGAATTAATGAGATTAAATTTCTGTTTTTGAACAATATTTTATTTTTGTCCGATTTATGGTTGGTTTGACTATGTTCCATGTTTCTGAACTTAGTTGTTTTGAATTTTTCTCTCAAGAAGTAGTTGAAAGTCGTTTATTTTAGATATAGAGATAGTTCATTTTCTTACAATACTTAGGGGGGAAACTGTTAGGAAACTTTATTTGTAAGTATTGAAGAAAATCATAATCAACTGGATCTATGAAGAGATCACAGTCCTGAAGATCACCACAAGAAGAAGAAGATCAAATAGGACAATTGAAATGCACAACATCTACTTCAAAGAGTCACAAGTTGATCAAGAGCTGAATTAGATTATCAGAGAAGGTCATTTCTGATGGATCTGATGATATTTCTGATGAAATATCATCGGTTTCTGACGATTCTGATCATCAGGATTTTTCTGATGATTTGTTCACCAGAATTTCTGATGAAGTGGTTTATCATAAATTCTGATGAATACCCCACTTGTCTGAAATCAGCTCTATCCTGCCACACTTACCGAAGCAAGTTGACATTATTGGATATCATGATGAAAAAGGCAACTTGAATGTTGGATTCAATGAATATGTCAAATGGCCACTTTTTGCAGGACTTATTGCATGAATAAACTATTTTTTATTCATGCACCCAGCCTTCTATAAATAGAAGGCTCAACCAGCAGAAGACAATTGAGGTTTAAGCTTATCATTCACACATACATCAAAACTCCACTGCCCACTCACCCACAGAATTCAAGATTCGTTTGTATTAGATAATCATCTTACAATCACCTTGTAAACTGTCACACCCCGACCACGTAGAACATACAAAACGTGGCGGAAACATCGGGGAGTGTTGTAACAGAATTAATGTTTCACAACCATGGAAATTTAAGTTTCGATTTATTGATTAAAAGTGTTACAATGTCTTAACAAACAAGGAAATACAACATAATTAACTAGTCTTGCATCTTTTATTGTCACTAAAGCCCAAGTCTGCCTATGTGTATCTTGATCGTCTTATGCAACAGCTCCTGAAAAACACATGTGAAAATAGGTACGTCAGCATAAAAATGCCTGTGAGATACATAGGTTTTGTGAAAATAGGCTTCATGACTTATGTTTGAGAAAATGTTTAGCCATGAACCTTGTAATTTGCTTTGTCTTGTAAATCATTTGAAAAACAATGAGTTCAGATGATATGTATAAATAAGTGAATAATGTATGGTTAAATGAATAACCAAGTTAAATGAGTTTGTAAAAGATAAGTTGTTTTGTAAAACAATGTCTTGTGAAAAGTATGTTATTTGTATAAAATGTTATATGTATCAAACTGAAATGATTCAAATAACGCTACAATATGTAATACCATACAAACATTTATATATAGGAAGTACCAGCGGCGTATCCACCATGCTTGTATCATATTACACACGCATCGTTACTTAATCACTTACTCAAACCAAACTAATAATGTAAAATGTTCATGTCTAATGTAAATCATGTAATGTAGAACCAATGTCAAAAGTGTTTATGTGTCAAATGTAAACTATGTAATATGCAACCAAAATGATATGTATGGCTAGTGAAAATGCATCAACTAAACCATAGATGAAATGCACAAAACAAAGCATTGAAGTAAAACTTGGTTTAAATCAAAGTTATGTTCTGTGGAAATGCATGATCAATGTAAATCATGTAATATGTAAACCAAACTGATCTGTATGGCTAGTGATAAATATCAACTAAACCATATGCACAAAAACAAAGTATTGAAGTAAAACTTGGTTTAAATCAAAGCTATGTTTTGCGTAAATGCATGCTATACTGATATGAACATCTATGCGGTATTGTTATAATGCATACATCCAAGCCTTGAGACTGAGGCGATAAACCCTTAAACCACTTAAAGGTCTATCTGTGCTTATGTATATCGAATTCGGTCATTCCTTTCATCCCCTTTCCCTGGGATGTCCGGAACGGGAGTTGTCAATTCCTATGGTACCACTACCTACTAACGAACGGCGTAATTAATGTTAATGAATGTATTGTTCCATGTTAAACAAACCAAATGTCATAACAAAATGTAAGCATGTGATGAAAACGATGTACTAAGTATGCACGCAATGGACATACATAGCATAAAATGTAAATGTAAAACGATGTACTAAGTAATGCACACAGTGGGCACACCTAGCATGAAATGTAATGAAATCATGTACTATAATGTACTAACGATCATAGCATGTATATGATGTGAAAACAGGAAAGCATGAAAGTAACAAGTAGGCACATGTGTTCCACCCCAAAACAGTTTGGAAAACAGTAAAAGAGGGGTCTATGTACTCACTTGAGATTGCTCAGAAGTCCTAGGATAACCACCAAGCAAAGCTAGAGATCACGGAATCAAACGGCACCTACTATAGGTAACTACATTAATAAACCGGACCTAAATCGGAAGATCGGGTAGCATTAGGGTTTGTAAACCAAACGAGTGTAGAGACTCGTGTCATTTGGTTTAACAAAGCCTACATACTAAATGAAACTTAACCTAAGTGTTTACGACTCAATACAACCCGTTTAGGTAGCTTATGCTACTTTAACGCGTCGTTCGCGTGAAACGCGTTCGGACCGCCTAACTAGTCCTATGACAAGTGTTATATGCCTAAACATGTTACATAATCAGTTATGTGACAAAATTTTAGGTTACATATGCTTAATTACCAATTATACATGAAAAGGGTATTCTGGTAATTTACCTAAGGCATATAAACTACCTATCATACAACTACTTAAACGATGTGACCATAGGGTATAACCTCGGAAGGTTATTCCCTACCTACTATGGTCACCTAATGTGTTTGGTTGGATCCTAATGATCGACCAAACTGGGTCGGGTTCGAGGTATAAGCGATTTATTAGATCGCTTACCCTACGACCCTAGACAACGTGGTAATCAGTAGGCATAGTCCCAAGGGACTATAACCAACGTGATTACACTCACGTTGCGAAGTTCAAACGAACTTCGCATTGACCATAACTGGTCAATGTAGAAAGTCAAACAAAGTTTGACTTTCAGACTCGAAAGACTCGAAAAGCAATAAAAGAACGAAAGAATACTTACGAAGGGTCCCCGAATGCAAATCTCGATCCAAGAATCTCAGGTATGAAACAATGGTTTCAACTTAGAGTTCCTAAGATCAAGATTCTAGTGATTTTAGCAATGGGGGTGGATGGGTATTTATAGGAATACCCGAACCGTTAAGATCACTTGTCAAATATCGTGCCTTAATTGTATCCGTGCAAGTGTCGGAAAGTTATGGTGCCTAAAATCCATCCTTATCAGCTGACTAAGCATGTTAGAATGTGTGGTTGTGAATTAAACAGCTGTTTATACATCGAATCTGGTCCCGAAAATGCAAAACTGAAGTTTCTGCCCAGATAAGGTGCTCGCGTAGCGCGACGGTAAAGGCCCTATGCAGTCGCGCTACGCCACCATGCACCAGCTTCAGAAAAGTTTCAAAATTTACAGTTTTGGTCCCTGTGGTGTTTTAAGGCCTTTTTCGATGCGTTTGAACCCCGTTAACCTCATTTCAAGGCTCTAAAATGAAGTTAATGTATAGGGGACTCAAAACATGCTCAAAAATATCTCGGATGTCGGTTCGTTTGGTCGTACGAACGCGATGTTCGCTTAATTACGACGGAATGCGCATAAGTGCGAAAAACGATCCAAAATGCGTGACGAATGGATTTTTCTTATGCCAAACACTAAAATAAAATATTATAGTGATTACATAAATTTTTTTGGATGTCCGGATGTATTCAGAACGTAAGTTATGCGCGAAAATGCAAACTTGTGCACTTTTTGACACTTTTAGTCCCTGAATGACCCAAAAGTTTATTTTAGCACACCGAACCCCTCAAAGCCTATTTCTAAGCTATATAAAGGATATTTAAGGTGTGTTTAACTTATGGTCATGTTCCGGAATGTCTGTTACAGTTCAATTTGGCATATTTTCGTAGTTTGTCAAGTTTAGTCCCTGTAAGCGAATTAGCTTGTTTTTGTCATACTAAAGCCTTCAAAACTTATTTCTAAGTTATGTAAAGGTTATTTAAGGTATGTTAAGCCTATGTCACTATTCCGGAGGGTTTGTTGCATTAAACTGGTTATATTTACGCATCAGTGCGCGTATAACCTTCAAGAAAGCGATTTAGAGTTTGGAATTGAACAAAAATTGATATGTGCAAATGATACACATATTTTTACAAATCCCAAGTATGAAATATAATATTTCATTGGTTCGGTATTTGTTTGATGGCCGTGGAGGCACAGGTGTTACAGTCTCCCCTACTTTAGGAAATTTCGTCCCGAAATTTATTTAGAGGAAACTCGTGAGAGCTTGAAAACATGAAGTTGAAAAGATCGAACAATATTGATTAGGGTTCTGAACTCCTAGTAACCTTTAATAACATCATGATTGCAATGTAAGAGGGATACTTATATACAAGTATATGAAGCGTCATTGGTGCGTCCACCATACCTCCATTACATCATTCTCATTTCGTTATTGTTGTCACTATCGGTTCTTACACATAATAAATCTTACTGTGTTTCTGTGCACTAAATTTCATAATTATGTACGCGTCCATAATCAGACAATTCCTTGCATAGTTCACTCAGTCTATTTTATAATGTGTAGGGGAAAACCAAATGAACAATCCTGTGATGAGTGTGACTAGACCGCCATAGAGTCCTTTTAATTAAATCATTAAATGATCTAAATAGACTATCAAGGAGTCTGTCCAGCTACATCACTAGATGTCGTTCTTTAACCAAATTGTGAATCAATCTTTTTGATTAGACCACTAAAGGGTCTCTAATGAATCATGGAGCGGTACTTATATAATCCAAGGGTCTTAACTATTACATAGAAGCCTATTAAGGATTGAAGGTAGTACCTTTTGAATATCATGCTACGAATCCCTCATATGAAGATATGAAAGATCCTGCGAGGATTTGGATAACGAATATCCAGAGTATTAAAAACACAAAAAATGCATAAAAGAAAACATGAGATGAATACACACATAGTCACATAACCACAAAATTGCTTAACCAGAAGTTTGTTCTGCTAACAGAGCACATGTATTTAAAGCACACTAGGAATCCTTCTTGTGGATTTCATTTGGTACTTTAAACATTTTCAAGAATCTAACTATAAAGATAGAAAGATTTTTAAAATAAAAATTCGATTTCGATTTTTTTAAGGAACCGAAATGTTCGAATTAAGGTACATAAGGAATCCAATTAAGGACTCTGATTTGAATGATGATTATCCACAAGGGTCTAATTGTGGAGATAAAAAGATCCCATATGGATTTTAGAAGTTGAAGATGTTTTGAAACCTTGCACTGAACGTGCTTATATCAAAACATGATGTAAAATTGCTTATGAAGTTGAGATGCTAGATATGTCAAGGCGACATATGAAGCAGAATTTGAAGGTTAAGTCACTGTATGAGGAAAATATATTTGGAAAACTATGCATGCGGTTCCTTTAAGAAAAATGTGTTTAACGTTTTTGAAACCTTATATATAATACTTTTGAAATCATAAAGTAGGTGTATTAGGTAGATATATTTACAGAAATGTCTTAAAATCATGCGAGATGAATTTTGAAATTATGTATAAGGTTTTTGAAAGACATGAATGATGCTTTTCGAAATCATGCACTTGATAAGAAAATGTATTGTGTTAATATTGTCTTCAGACTATATGAAATATTTTGAAATTAAGAAGGTTGGTTTTGATAACATGGCCAATGTTTTTGAAATAACATAGACAATGCATCTAGAAAAAAAAATTGTTTTCAAACTATATGAAATGTTTTGAGATCATGAAGATTGTTTTTGAAATACTTGTACTGTATATGTTGAAAAATCAAAACGTAATGGGTATGAGATTTGAAAATATATCCTTAGTTATCTAACCAAGGATTCAAAGGCACAGTTGTGCAGAAGCATGATCACTCATAATGTCACTTTATTTTCTGTACTTTGTTTCTTAGAATGAAACGAGTACTTAAAATGTTCGAGGGAATCATGAGCGATCATTTGAAAGAGAGAATCACAAGAGTAGTTTGTAAGGAACATAGTTCCTTAATGCAGGTATCATAGGAAAAGTCATACACACATGTAATTATACTTGTATATCAGAATTTGTGAACAACGATTTATTTATAAACAAAACAGATTGTTTCACATTACAAGGAAACAAAAGAACAAAAGCATAAGACAGCAACATCTTCTAGTCAGCCAACTGCTCATCCGTGGGTGGGATTTGCATTAGCAAGCTTTGGGCATTTGTTCCTGAAATGGCTCGTATCGCCACAGTTGTAGCAAGTACCACGCGGAAAACGAGCTTGAGTTGGGTTGACTTGGGGTTGAGTTAGACCACCTTGGTTCGGGTTACATCGACAAACACTTGCCAGGTGACCAACTCTTCCACATGATACACACCAATGACACTGTAAGTGAGCTAGGTGATGCCCCTTACATTTGTTGCATAATGGTGCCGTTCCAAAGTACGACTTCCTAGCTGGTGGCCTTGCCACTTGGCTAGGTCCTGCTTGATTAGGTGTAACCGCTGCGGGTTTCCTTGAAGCCTTACGCTTCCTTGATTTTGGTGCTGGCTTGACTTCTGCTTCCTTCAGTGGCTCTTGAGTGGCTTCATTGTCGAGACGAGAGGCTTCATTGTTGAGACGAGCCATGGCAATGCCTAGGTCCACAGTCCTCTGAATCACTTCACCAATTTGCTGGACAAATTTGGCTGTTCGCTCGGGCATTTGACCAGTGCTGAGAGGAATAGACATTCTAGAAGAAAATGAAAGACAGAGGAAGAAACAAGTGAAAGATTATTGGAAAATCAATACCGAATGGTAACGAATGAAAATTGTGATCATTTGTTTGTTACCTAAGGCAAACAAACGAGATGGTGACAAATCAAAGTAAATGGGTCAAAAATAATGTATCGCGAAGACATGCTCGCCTATAAGTGAACACTCATCCCAAGAATTCCCAGGTAAGCACAACTGGTCTCGCGTCTGATGAGATGTATACGAAGTGCTTGCCTAGACAGAAAACCCAGAATACAGGCATTCACCCTTCCAGTTTGCACGTGTTCACATTATTTAAAACCCAAAACCTTGACGAAGTTTTGAAAACTCACGGGGTTCAAAACCATATAATAGAGAGTTCAAAACCTTACAATAGAGGGTTCAAAACCTAGTAATCAATCATCCTAGAACAGATGATTAGTTTTCAAAACGGTTTTGAAATTTATGTTCTTGTTCTGGTCGTCGCCTAAGGATAGGTGACGGTATTGTTTTACGACTAAACGCAAGTAAACTCGCGTTAGGGTCCTAGAAAGGTTATAGACTAGGTCAAAGCATTACTAATAACCTAATTCCCTATAACCATTGGCTCTGATACCATCTTTTCTGTCACACCCCGACCACGTAGAACATACAAAACATGGCGGAAACATCGGGGAGTGTTGTAACAGAATTAATGTTTCACAACCATGGAAATTTAAGTTTCGATTTATTGATTAAAAGTGTTACAATGTCTTAACAAACAAGGAAATACAACATAATTAACTAGTCTTGCATCTTTTATTGTCACTAAAGCCCAAGTCTGCCTATGTGTATCTTGATCGTCTTATGCAACAGCTCCTGAAAAACACATGTGAAAATAGGTACGTCAGCATAAAAATGCCTGTGAGATACATAGGTTTTGTGAAAATAGGCTTCATGACTTATGTTTGAGAAAATGTTTAGCCATGAACCTTGTAATTTGCTTTGTCTTGTAAATCATTTGAAAAACAATGAGTTCAGATGATATGTATAAATAAGTGAATAATGTATGGTTAAATGAATAACCAAGTTAAATGAGTTTGTAAAAGATAAGTTGTTTTGTAAAACAATGTCTTGTGAAAAGTATGTTATTTGTATAAAATGTTATATGTATCAAACTGAAATGATTCAAATAACGCTACAATATGTAATACCATACAAACATTTATATATAGGAAGTACCAGCGGCGTATCCACCATGCTTGTATCATATTACACACGCATCGTTACTTAATCACTTACTCAAACCAAACTAATAATGTAAAATGTTCATGTCTAATGTAAATCATGTAATGTAGAACCAATGTCAAAAGTGTTTATGTGTCAAATGTAAACTATGTAATATGCAACCAAAATGATATGTATGGCTAGTGAAAATGCATCAACTAAACCATAGATGAAATGCACAAAACAAAGCATTGAAGTAAAACTTGGTTTAAATCAAAGTTATGTTCTGTGGAAATGCATGATCAATGTAAATCATGTAATATGTAAACCAAACTGATCTGTATGGCTAGTGATAAATATCAACTAAACCATATGCACAAAAACAAAGTATTGAAGTAAAACTTGGTTTAAATCAAAGCTATGTTTTGCGTAAATGCATGCTATACTGATATGAACATCTATGCGGTATTGTTATAATGCATACATCCAAGCCTTGAGACTGAGGCGATAAACCCTTAAACCACTTAAAGGTCTATCTGTGCTTATGTATATCGAATTCGGTCATTCCTTTCATCCCCTTTCCCTGGGATGTCCGGAACGGGAGTTGTCAATTCCTATGGTACCACTACCTACTAACGAACGGCGTAATTAATGTTAATGAATGTATTGTTCCATGTTAAACAAACCAAATGTCATAACAAAATGTAAGCATGTGATGAAAACGATGTACTAAGTATGCACGCAATGGACATACATAGCATAAAATGTAAATGTAAAACGATGTACTAAGTAATGCACACAGTGGGCACACCTAGCATGAAATGTAATGAAATCATGTACTATAATGTACTAACGATCATAGCATGTATATGATGTGAAAACAGGAAAGCATGAAAGTAACAAGTAGGCACATGTGTTCCACCCCAAAACAGTTTGGAAAACAGTAAAAGAGGGGTCTATGTACTCACTTGAGATTGCTCAGAAGTCCTAGGATAACCACCAAGCAAAGCTAGAGATCACGGAATCAAACGGCACCTACTATAGGTAACTACATTAATAAACCGGACCTAAATCGGAAGATCGGGTAGCATTAGGGTTTGTAAACCAAACGAGTGTAGAGACTCGTGTCATTTGGTTTAACAAAGCCTACATACTAAATGAAACTTAACCTAAGTGTTTACGACCCAATACAACCCGTTTAGGTAGCTTATGCTACTTTAACGCGTCGTTCGCGTGAAACGCGTTCGGACCGCCTAACTAGTCCTATGACAAGTGTTATATGCCTAAACATGTTACATAATCAGTTATGTGACAAAATTTTAGGTTACATATGCTTAATTACCAATTATACATGAAAAGGGTATTCTGGTAATTTACCTAAGGCATATAAACTACCTATCATACAACTACTTAAACGATGTGACCATAGGGTATAACCTCGGAAGGTTATTCCCTACCTACTATGGTCACCTAATGTGTTTGGTTGGATCCTAATGATCGACCAAACTGGGTCGGGTTCGAGGTATAAGCGATTTATTAGATCGCTTACCCTACGACCCTAGACAACGTGGTAATCAGTAGGCATAGTCCCAAGGGACTATAACCAACGTGATTACACTCACGTTGCGAAGTTCAAACGAACTTCGCATTGACCATAACTGGTCAATGTAGAAAGTCAAACAAAGTTTGACTTTCAGACTCGAAAGACTCGAAAAGCAATAAAAGAACGAAAGAATACTTACGAAGGGTCCCCGAATGCTAATCTCGATCCAAGAATCTCAGGTATGAAACAATGGTTTCAACTTAGAGTTCCTAAGATCAAGATTCTAGTGATTTTAGCAATGGGGGTGGATGGGTATTTATAGGAATACCCGAACCATTAAGATCGCTTGTCGAATATCGTGCCTTAATCGTATCCGTACAAGTGTCGGAAAGTTATGGTGCCTAAAATCCATCCTTATCAGCTGACTAAGCATGTTAGAATGTGTGGTTGTGAATTAAACAGCTGTTTATACATCGAATCTGGTCCCGAAAATGCAAAACTGAAGTTTCTGCCCAGATAAGGTGCTCGCGTAGCGCGACGGCAAAGGCCCTATGCAGTCGCGCTACGCCACCATGCACCAGCTTCAGAAAAGTTTCAAAATTTACAGTTTTGGTCCCTGTGGTGTTTTAAGGCCTTTTTCGATGCGTTTGAACCCCGTTAACCTCATTTCAAGGCTCTAAAATGAAGTTAAAGTATAGGGGACTCAAAACATGCTCAAAAATATCTCGGATGTCGGTTCGTTTGGTCGTACGAACGCGATGTTCGCTTAATTACGACGGAATGCGCATAAGTGCGAAAAACGATCCAAAATGCGTGACGAATGGATTTTTCTTATCCCAAACACTAAAATAAAATATTATAGTGCTTACATAAATTTTTTTGGATGTCCGGATGTATTCAGAACGTAAGTTATGCGCGAAAATGCAAACTTGTGCACTTTTTGACACTTTTAGTCCCTGAATGACCCAAAAGTTTATTTTAGCATACCGAACCCCTCAAAGCCTATTTCTAAGCTATATAAAGGATATTTAAGGTGTGTTTAACTTATGGTCATGTTCCGGAATGTCTGTTACAGTTCAATTTGGCATACTTTCGCAGTTTGTCAAGTTTAGTCCCTGTAAGCGAATTAGCTTGTTTTTGTCATACCAAAGCCTTCAAAACTTATTTCTAAGTTATGTAAAGGTTATTTAAGGTATGTTAAGCCTATGTCACTATTCCGGAGGGTTTGTTGCATTAAACTGGTTATATTTACGCATCGGTGCGCGTATAACCTTCCAGAAAGCGATTTAGAGTTTGGAATTGAACAAAAATTGATATGTGCAAATGATACACATATTTTTACAAATCACAAGTATGAAATATAATATTTCATTGGTTCGGTATTTGTTTGATGGCCGTGGAGGCACAGGTGTTACATAAACCATTTTGTTTCAAAGTGATATAAACTTGATAATTCTGTAGGTCTTGTTTCTGAAAGTCTGATTTCCATTTCCGCACATCTTTTTCACATCTACTGAAATCACTTGCAATATTACGTGAAAAGAAGTTGTTAAGGCCATACTGGGTCCAACAAAATACATGTAAGTTACCAAATATAATTACAATATTGCCACTAAAGAAAAAATCTAGATCTACAAAATTAATGGCCAGGCTAAGTTCATTTTGTTCACAAATAAATCATTGTTCACTCATGAACCCTACCCTACCCTATATATATACTTCAAAAATAATATCTTTTTAAGATAAACTAATGTGTAATATATTTTGTATACTTGCAATATATATATGGTCACTTGTTTGGTTTTGAAAAATATAGTTTACCAAGCTTTGATATATTATATATTGTAGTCCGAAATACTTATATAGTCCGTTTATTTGTCCGTGTGTCTGATTTGTCCATAAGTTGTATCCGGGTATCCGAATCGTCCGTAATTTGCTTTTAAGGTGTGTTTATATGTATTCTTGTAAGTCTTTAGTTGTAATGTGTCTTGTGTTTATTTGTGTCATTGTATTCAAGTTCCTAACTTTCATATATATAACTAATACAATCAATAAACACATAACACATAAGTTGTTAAGATCACTAAATATATATTTTTGCTTTTATAAAAACCATTCTTTCAAATCTTGTATTCTTGTAAAGACTTTGTAAAAAAAATGATAGTTTTTCTAACATATGATTTCTAAGAAAAATTGGCCATAGTTCCTTTGAAATATGAACTTTGCAATGTTTATTAACATATCATTTTCTTTTCAAATCATCAACAATTTACTCATATCATTTCTAAACAAAAACACATGAGATTTATAACATACTTTTAACAAGATGAACTCATAAACATGTAGGGTTTTAGTATGATCTTTACATATGTTAACTTGTTAAAAAATCGTACTTTACTTCCAGTTTTGCCAAATTTTTATAGAAAACCCATTTTGTATGTTACTTTTATAAATCTTTCAAAAAGCAAAGTTTTTAGTGAAAAACTTTATACACTTTTATAACATCAAATATTATGATCATCCATTAAACATCACATTTAACATAACCCTTTTAATACTTTCATGTACACTTGTTAGATTATGTTTTTAAACATCATCTAACAAGTTTTCATATGATGTTCATCGTAACTAGATCAAATAAACAAGTAACAATCTTCAAATCACAACATAAACAATCTTATATATTATGATTTTTAGTTTGCTTTTAGGTATTTTCATCTTAATTTTGCATGAATCTTATAGTTATAACTTGTTCATAAGATATATATACATAAACAAGTATGAAAAAGAAGATTAGAATGCTCACTTCTAGCTCTTGTGGCTAGGGATAATCTTGATGACAATGAAATGCAAAGAAGATGAAGATTTATGGTTGAAAGCTCCAAAGTGTGTGAAAATGTTTGCTTCAACTTGTAGGTGTCTTAGATCTTCTCAAGTTCCATGGAAATGCATCTTGATCATTAAAAAGTGGCTTGAAAATGAAGATGCTTGGTGGGTGTTCTTGGCCGAAAATGGGGAAGATGATGGGAGCTTTTGTGTGTGTAAATTATGGTGTAAAATGTGAGGAATGATCTAGTAAAGCTAAGGTTTACAAGTTGTTATCTTTTACCAACATCACCACTTGCAAGACTAAGGTAAATATCTTAGATATTTAACCAAGTGGCCAAGGGGGTGGGTCCCATGGGGGTGGTCGAATAGGGGGGGGGTCTTGTTTGGTGAATTGTTTCTAAGTGTTTTAAAGTGTTAGAATTTTTAGCAAAGGTTAGGAAGTTTAGGTGTTTAAGGTTTTCAATTGTTTTAAGGTGTTTAGATGTCATAACTAGCCTTAAAATGCCTAAAATAATGTTAGCTAGTTACAAAAAAAAGTTCAGATAGTGTACGGATATTCGTTTGGCGTTTGTTCCGTTAGTTGATAGTTGAATGTTTAGCTTGTGTAAATCGTGGGGAATGATATGGTTATTGGTCTAAATGATACCCCAATGTATTCTCATATGAATTTTGAGTTAAACAACACTTTTACACATTGCATAAAAATTACAATGCTGAATTCTGCTAATTTTCTACAGAAAAGTGCTGAATTTGTGACTTATAGTGCTTTTCGGGCAGTTTTTAGTGTTTGTCAGACTTCGGGAAAGTATTAAACCAAACCCTTGCATTTCCAATTAGGGTTTAATGTATATTTGATGTTGGACTCTCGTCTAAGTCCTAAATATGTCATTAAGCTGGTTTCTGCGGATCCTGCGTTTCTATCAGCACAATAGCCTACTAGGTACTATACTAGTTGTTTCGATGCATTGTTAAAACTGTTTCAGATGTAACCAGTAAATTTGAATAATGTGCACCACAACTATGTATTTCATGTGTATTCTAAGTGTATGTCATGAAATCATGCAGTTCGGATGTTCAAAATGTCACACCCCCAAAATACCACATGCGGAAACTCCGCGGGATGTGTGACGTACCAGGATCTAGCCACCAATCACATTGAACTCATAACAAGATTTTAAATAAACACTTTCATTCTTTATCATAAAGTATTACAAAACATTAAATGTAATTCATAGTATACAGCGGAAGCATAAATCATTTGTTAAGTGTTTCATAAACCACTTGTACGAAAACCGTTAGACTTGTCTTGCGATTCCATGTATCTCGACCCACACTCCAGCCTCCCAGACAGCAAGTTCCAATGGTATAACCCTACAGTCCTGCAAGCATGCAGACAAGTGTGTCAGACGACGCTGGTGAGTTCAAAGTTTGTTAACACGTTTTAGTTACTAGATATTAGTATAGAACAATACAGTAATTTGATGTTGTTATTAACTCGATTACCACAGATGGCTCTAGATCTTATTTGCCCAGACCCCAATGCTCTATCATACATTGGTCAAGTGGTTAAGGTAATTAATTCACGACAGTCCTCCCCGGTACGGTGTGAGGGTGCCAAACCTAATAGCGCTATCAACTAATAAACCCGTTGCCTCCCCGGTAACCAATCGGTATATGTAAAGGGACTTAATGATAGAAATGAGTGTAATAACCAACATCCCAAAAACCCGACGTTCCTCCCCGGAACGATTACCAGATGTCCCTCCCCGGGACGCATGCTTGGGAAAAGAGCAGTGAACTCACCTTAGATTTGCTCGGTGTTTTATGTTACCCGTTCCAGATAGTCAACCAACCCTACCGTGGTTACCAATGAAGTCAGTTACATAAACACATACCCAATTCACGTATTCAACAAGTCACTCATAATGCCATACAATACAATGTTTGGATTTCATTCACGTTTATAGCACAAGTTCATGTTCCCAGCAATGGTTACCACTAACATCAGTTTCACAATCGATCACGTGACTTATCTCACACAGTTTGCATCAATCACAAGATCACTGACAACATGTAGCAATAGACATTTCTAACACAAGTTCACATCTCATGTGAAAGTAACACATAACATAACAGGTGAGTTGCTATTCATACTAGTCAAACCAATTTCCTTATTCTCATTAAAATGCACATGGATTGTATACACACATATTAATCTATCCTCAACATCATCATAAGTGTCTATGGTTCAACATATTTTCTTACACGGCGAAGTACCCCTTGTGACAACTGTCACTTTTCCGTACATTCCGTACACTAATTGAACAGTAATCTGTGCTTAAATAATTGTGCATGATATAGTTTACAAGACAAATGATTTTTTGATTACTGTTATATACATACAATGGCATTTCTTTTATCGTTGCTACATGCAACACGAGATAGTTCAAATGATACACAGGACAGAATTGGCACCAATACCAGACAAACAAACAAAAAATGCTAACGAAGTTCAGTACATAGACAGACAGTATTATGAGGCCCAGTATGAGCCAGAGATGACGTATTACACTAGTATAGTGTGTAGAGAAGTAAGGACCACAAAACTACATGCCTAAGTGATAGACAAAGTGCCGGAAAGTGCCTAAAAACCACATAAAGTGCAGAATTCTGCATTAATCATCAAAATTCAGCATTTTAACATGCTAGTAATGTGCAAAAATATGGCAAAATGGTCATGTATGCTTTCCTAAGTGTCGGGAATTAAAAGTGTCACAAAAAGTTACATGAAAGACACTATACGGTATAACTTAGCACTTTAACGGATCGGTATCTAACCAAACAACCGGACATTACCCGGAACACTAAAATATTGCTAGAAGCATTGTTTTTATTTTTCTGAGCTAGTATTGGTTCCCGAACACTTAAACACCATACCTAAGGCATGATACACACTAAACACTAGACATAACAATTAACTTCCACTAATTATTTACTCTTGCCATCAAGTTACAAATTACCCCCCATGCCAATTTACGGCTCACCCAAGGGCCCCACCTCAAGATTTTTATAAATCTTCCTAAATCCCATGAGTGATCTTGCTTAGATATGTTAGGATCTTGTTTGTACTTGGTGAGGCACAAAACCCTATGGGTAATACACTAAATGAGATTATAAGTACATCAAGATCATCTTCATCTTCACTCAACACAACCTTCTCCTCTCCCTCAAATAAGCTCGGCCGAACTACCCCCCATACACCACCAAAAATTTCGATCATCAAGCATTCATTCCAAGGCCTTCTCAAGGTGTAACAAGGTGATTTAGGAGGCTCGGTGCTCACGGAACTTGAAGGACCTCTCTTGTGTGCTATTATCCACTCCATTTTCACTAGTGCTCTTCCCTAGCTTCAAGCTAGTAGTAAGACTTCTTTGATCCTTGTTTACTTCATATTGTTAGTGGATAAAAGTTATAGTATGTTTATTTATACAAGAACACTAATGAACATACACATAAATCATGAACATAAAGCTTTACATAAGATGAGAAATGGTTAGAATGATGTTGTTTAGTGTATAGATGATGATTGCTTGTTGATTTCTTGGTAATATGATGTTGATCATCATGTGAAACTTGTTAGATTATGATTAAAAACATGATCTAACAAGATAAGAGGTGGTTATGTGTTTGCATAAAATAATCATCTCCTTGATTAAACATGAACTTGAAAGTAAAATGATTTTCTTTTAAAGCAATAAACCAAGTGAACTAGTAATCTTGTAAATCCAAGACTTGTGAATGATTTTTCTAAAGAAACCAAGTTTAAAAAGATGATTCTTGAAAGATCATGGTTTTATTAAATCTACACTATTTTTAGTGGAAAGACAAGTAAATAAACCCTAGAGAAACAAGAAAATGCTATGGATAAACATTTTTGTAAATTATGTTTACAAGTTGTAAACACCAAACCTTTGCAAGAATGAGATTTTAAAAGAAGTAAACACACTTTGGAGGGTAACTAAACCCACTAAACACTTTACCAAGATACTACGCGTTTTTGAGAAAAATCAAGTTCATGTTGTATTGTAAGTGGAATAGTTGTTGCACTTGGTAAGTGTAATATGGTTTAGTGAATTGTTGTTGATTGTTTGAATGGTTTTTGAAAAGAAAATGATATGCTAATTAGCATGGACACCTCCATTTTCAAAGGAAACTATGGCGAAATTTTCTAAAAATGCAAACACTTGGAAAATATTTCCTAGACAAGTATTTACAAGTATGATTTTAACTTTGGTTTTCCCATATAAACCTTGCCATAGATTTCGTTACAAAATACAAACATTGGAGGTTGGTTTTCGTAAATAAAAATGGGTAAATATATATTTAGAATATATATTTTACATTAAAGACACTTGTGTGAATGTGTGTATACTTTGTGTATAGTTATATTATTTTTGGATTTAAAATAATATGACTTAACAAAAATACCAAGAACTTACAATCCAAAATAATACCAAAAATTACAAGGAATAAAGTATATAAGTTACACACTTATATATTGGCAAACCGAACAAGAACGTGACATATAAAATATTCCGGAAGAATACCGTTACAAATATATTTTTGGTAAATATTATTTTGGATACAAGAAGTGAAAATATGATTTTGTACATATTATCAAGTTGTGTCATATTTTCAACAAGAAGAAAATATATTGTCTTTGGGAGATAAAAATATATATTTTCTTGGAATACATTATTTTTGGACAAAACGAGTCTATATATATTTTCTAAGTGAAACTTGAAAATATCTTATGTTGGAAACTACAAATACAAGAATACGAGAATACATGTATGAAATACTCCCATCCTTGGGAAGGAATTACGAGAATAAATACTTGAGAAGTACTGTAACTTTGGATAACGTTAAAGACATAAAAGAAACGTAACTCGAAACATGAATACTAAGGCAAGGCACGACCCGCTCGTCTAATAGACCCTAGCACATTGTAGGTAGTCGTGTTTGCTGACGAGATTTGAGTACTGAAGATGCAAAACAGTGAGTTCATGCTCCCCTTTTTCTTTAACTGTTTTTGGTTTTATAACTCTCGGGGGTGAAATACATGTTACGAATGCTTAAACGGTATGAAATGCCTATGAAATACTAGATCATGTGAGCATAGACTAGATATTGAAATGCCATTAATACTTAATTAGGGACGAGGGTTAGATCTAACGGGTACGGCCGAACCCCACTCATGGTCACAACCAGTACCTAGTAGTGCTTCGGAGTCCCAATCGAGATTAATCAACACAGTCGAGGTTAATCGACACAGTCGAGGGTAATCGACACAGTCAAGGTAAATTGACACAGTCGAGGTTAATCGACACAGTCGAGGAAAATCGACAAGGGTATAAGCCATTACGAGTGCTTCCTATGTCCTCACATACCTTAAAGTCCTTGTAAAACATTCATGTTCATACACGCTTTTCATACCTGTTTACAAAGGAGTCTCTCAAAGATTTACAAGAATTACAGTACACAAACAAGACGCATGAACTCGCTCAACTTTTTGTTGATGTTTTCCAAAATTACATGTATTTCAGGTGACAGGATGGATCTTGGGTGTGACACCTGTGTCACTTCAACCATCAAACAAATTCCAAACCAATGAAATATTGTATTTCATACTTGGGATTTGTAAAAATATGTGTATCGATTGCACATATCAACTCTTGTTCGATTTCAAGCTCTAAATCGCTTTCTGGAAGGTTATACACGCACTGATGCGTAAATATAACCAGTTTAATGCAACGAACACTCCAGAATAGTGAAATAGGCTTAACATACCTTAAATAACCTTTACATAACTTAGATATAAGTTTTGGAAGGTTTGGTGTGGTGAAATCAAAGTTTAATCGCTTACAGGGACTAAATTTGACAAACTGCGAAAGTATGCCAATTTGAACTGTAACAGACATTTCGGAACATGACCATAAGTTAAACATACCATAAATATCCTTTACATAGCTTAGAAATAGGATTTGAGGTGTTCGGTATGCTAAAATAAACTTTTGTGTCATTCAGGGACTAAAAGCGTCAAAAAGTGCACAAGTTTGCATTTTCGCGCATAACTTACGTTCTGAATACATCCGGACATCCAAAAATTTATGTAAGCACTAAAATATTTTATTTTAGTGTTTGGCATAAGAAAAATCCATTCGTCACGTCATTTGGATCGTTTTTTGCGCTTATGCGCATTCCGTCGTAATTAAGCGAACATCGCGTTCGTACGGCCAAACGAACCAACATCCGACATATTTTTGAGCATGTTTCATGTCCACAATGTTTAGGCATCATTTTAGGGCCTTAAATTTGGCTTGACGGGCCTTAGAAGTGCCGGAAATGGGCTTAAACACGTGCAGGGACTGAAACTGTCATTCTGCAAACTTACTTCTGATCTGTGCAGGCCAGGCGGCCCGCCTCAGTTTCTGAACATCCTCACGCGGCCCGCGTCCGACTCTCTGATCAGATAATATCGAACAGTCAGCAGATTCCAGCTGTTTAATCCTCACCCACACATTCTCAACTGCACATTCAGCTCATTTAGACCCATTTTTAGTCACCATCAGTTTCCGACAAGTGTACGCATGGGATTCGAGCACGGTTTCCATGAAACGATCCTAACAGTTCGGGTATTCCTATAAATATCCATCCATTCCAACCTCATTTCTCACAAGAATCTGGATTTGAGAGCTCTAAGTTGAAACCATTGTTTCATACCTGAGTTCTTGGATCGAGATTAGCATTCGGGGACCCTTCGTAAGTATTCTTTCGTTCTTTTATTGCTTTTCGAGTCTTTTCGAGTCTGAAAGTCAAACTTTGTTTGACTTTCTGCATTGACCAGTTTATGGTCAATGCGAAGTTCGTTTGAACTTCGCAACGTGAGTGTAATCACGTTGGTTATAGTCCCTTGGGACTATGCCTACTTATTACCATGTTGTCTAGGGTCGTAGGGTAAGCGATCTAATAAATCGCTTATACCTTCGAACCCGACCCAGTTTGGTCGATCATTAGGATCCGACCAAATACATTAGGTGACCATAGTATATAGGGAATAACCTTCCGAGGTTATACCCTATGGTCACATCGTTTGGATAGTTGTATGATAGGTAGTTTATATGCCTTAGGTAAATTACCAGAATACCCTTTTCATGTATAATTGGTAATTAAGCATATGTAACCTAAACTTTTGTCACATAACTGATTATGTAACATGTTTAGGCATATAACGCTTGTCATAGGACTAGTTAAGCGGTCCGAACGCGTTTCACGCGAACGACGCGTTAAAGTAGCATAAGTTACCTAAACGGGTCGTAATGGGTCGAAAGCACTTAGATTAAGGTTTCATTTAGTATGTAGGCTTTGTTAAACCATATGAAACGAGTCTCTATACTCGTTTGGTTTACGAACCCTCATTCTATCAGATCTTCCGATTTAGGTCCGGTTTATTAACATAGTTACCTAAATTAGGTGCCGTTTGATATCCGCGATCTCTAGCATTGTTTGGTTGTTACTCAAGGACTACTGAGCAATCTCAAGTGAGTACATATACCCCTCTTTTACTGTTTTCCAAACTGTTTTGGGGTGAAACACATGTGCCTACTTGTTACTTTCATGCTTTCCTGTTTTCACATCATATACCTGCTATGTTCGTTAGTACATTATAGTACATGATTTTATTACATCTTATGCTAGGTATGCCCATTGTGTGCATTACTTAGTACATCGTTTTACATTACATTACATGCTACGTATGTCTATTGTTGTATACGTAGTACAGGTCACATGCTACGTATGTCTATTGTTGTATACGTAGTACAGGTCACATGCTACGTATGTCTATTGTCGCGTACTTAGTACATTTGTTATTCATCACAGGCTTACATTTTGGATACATATTACATGATTTACATTAGACATGAACATTTTACATCTTGATGGTTTGGTTTGATTAAGTGATTTAAGTAACGAGGCATGTGTAATATGATACAAGCATGGTGGATACGCCGCTGGTACTTCCTATATATAAGTGTTTGTATGGTATTACATATCGTAGCGTTATTTGAATCATTTCAGTTTGAGATATATATAACATTTATTACAAATATCATACTTTTCACAAGACATTGAATTTACAAATAACTTAACTTATACAAACTCATTTTACATGGTTACTCATTTAACCATGCATTATTCTCTTATTTATACGTATCATCTGAACTTATTGTTTTTCAAATGATTTACAAAGACAAAGCAAATTACAAGGTTCATGACTAAACATTTTCTCAAACATAAGTCATGAAACCTATTTTCACAAAACCTATGTATCTCACAGGCATTTTTATGCTGACGTACCTATTTTCACATGTGTTTTTCAGGAGCTGTTGCATAAGATGATCAAGATACACATAGGCAGACTTGGGCTTTAGTGACAATAAAAGATGCAAGACTAGTTAATTATGTTGTATTTCTTTGTTTGTTAAGACATTGTAACACTTTTAATCAATAAAACGAAACTTCAATTGCCATGGATTTGAAACAATTAATTCTGTTACAACACTCCCCGATGTTTCCGCCACGTTTTGTATGTTCTACGTGGTCGGGGTGTGACAGAAAAGATGGTATCAGAGCCAATGGTTATAGGGAATTAGGTTATTAGTAATGCTTTGACCTAGTCTATAACCTTCTTAGGACCCTAACGCAAGTTTACTTGCGTTTAGTCATAAAACAATACCGTCTTCTATCCTTAGGCGACGACCACAACAAGAACATAAATTTCAAAACCACTTTGAAAACTAATCATCTGTTCTAGGATGATTGATTACTAAGTTTTGAACCCTCTATTGTAAGGTTTTGAACCCTCTGTTATATGGTTTTGAACCCCTTTGAATTTTCAAAATCTCGTCAAGGTTTTGGGTTTTAAATAATGTGAACACGTGCAAACTGGAAGGGTGAATGCCTGTATTCTGGGTTTTCTATCTAGGCAAGCACTTCGTATACATCTCATCAGACGCGTGACCAGTTGTGCTTACCTGGAAATTCTTGGGATGAGTGTTCACTTATAGGCGAGCATGTCTTCACGATACATTATTTTTGACCTATTTACTTTGATTAATCACCGAGGTCGTTTGTTGCTTTGTAGTAACAAACAAATGACCACTATCCTTGCTTTCATCAGATTTGTTTCATCTCATTCTTTTCGTCTAATTCTCTCACTCGTTTCCTTTCATGTTCTTCTCTTTTAGAATGCCTCCACGACGCGAAAATCCGGTATCTATTGACGATCTGGCAGTTGTCATTACACAGCAAATAACTGCTGTAATCCCGACCATCGTTGCCCAATGTCACCAAGCTATCAACAACAATAATGCCCTCTGCAACTTCAAGACGTTCAACTCGGCCAAGCCATCAAAGTTTTCTGGGTCTCAAGGAGCGACAGCACTTCTACAATGGTTCGAGAGTCTAGAGAGCACCTTCAGGCATGTACAATGTCCAAATGAGTGAAAGGTAGATTTCGCATCTAGTGTCTTTAAGAAACGAGCTTTGACGTGGTGGAACGGTGTGGTGAGAGATAGGGGTGCCGATGTGGCACTGGCTCAAACATGGGAAGAACTTAGAGCACTGATGATGAAGGAATTCTGTCCTCGTCACGAGATCAGGGCATTGGAAAGGGAATTCGACGACCTTAAGCAAGACAGCGGCGAACATCGAGCATACACTGATCGATATGAGGAGCTGAGCCTGTTGTGTCCTACCATGGTCACGCCTTTGGATAAGGCAATCGAAAAATACATTGATGGTCTCCCTGACTCAGTTCAAGACATTGTTACTGGTAGTAACCCCACTACGGTTAGGCAGGCCATTGAGCTATCTGCAACCCTGACTGAATCTCAGATTAGGAAACGTAAGCTTTTCAGAAAAGGTGACAAGATGTAACACCTGTGCCTTCACGGCCATCAAACAAATACCAAACCAATGAAATATTATATTTCACACTTGGGATTTGTAAAAATATGTGTATCATTTGCACATATCAATTCTTGTTCAATTTCAAACTCTAAATCGCTTTCTGGAAGGTTATACGCGCACCGATGCGTAAATATAACCAGTTTAATGCAACAAACACTCCGGAATAGTGACTTAGGCTTAACATACCTTAAATAACCTTTACATAACTTAGAAATAAGTTTTGGAAGGTTTGGTATGCCGAAAACAATTTAATTCGCTTACAGGGACTAAAGTTGACAAACTGCGAAAGTATGCCAATTTGAACTGTAACAGACATTCCGGAACATGACCATAAGTTAAAAATACCATAAATATCCTTTACATAGCTTAGAAATAGGCTTTGAGGGGTTCGGTGTGCTAAAATAAACTTTTGTGTCATTCAGGGACTAAAAGTGTTAAAAAGTGCACAAGTTTGCATTTTCGCGCATAACTTACGTTCTAAATACATCTGGACATCCAAAAATTTATGTAAGCTTGAATACATTATATTTTAGTGTTCTCCATAAGAAAAATCCATTCGTCGCGTCATTTGGATCGTTTTTCGCGCTTATGCGCATTCCGTCGTAATTAAGCGAACATCGCGTTCGTACGGCCAAACGAACCAACCTCCGGCATATTTTTGAGTATGTTTTGAGTTCCCTATACTTTAACTTCATTTTAGAGCCTTGAAATGAGGTTAACGGGGTTCAAACGCATCGAAAAAGGCCTTAAACACGTGCAGGGACCATTGCTGCCATTTTTGAAACTTTCTGATTCAGGGGGGATGCTAGCGTAGCGCGAGGCCTATGGGGCTACCCGTTGCGCTACGCGACTGCCATCTGGACCAGATTCAATGTTTTAACGAGCGGGTCCCAGCTGTTCGATTCTCAACCACACATTCTCAATCGTCTAGTCAGCGGATAAGAACCTAATTTCAGCCACCATAAGGTTCCGACAAGTGTACGGGTTGGATCATGGCACGTTTTCCATGAAACGATCCTAACGGTTCGGGTATTCCTATAAATACCCAACCCACACAACCTCATTTTGCACAAGAATTCTGATTTGAGAGCTCTAAGTTGAAACCATTGTTTCATACCTGAGTTCTTGGATCGGGATTAGCATTCGGGGACCCTTCGTAAGTATTCTTTCGTTCTTTTCCTTATTTTTACTGCTTTTCGAGTAAGAAAGTCAAACTTTGTTTGACTTTCAGCGTTGACCAGTAATGGTCAATGCGAAGTTCGTTTGAACTTCGCAACGTGAGTGTAATCACGTTGGTCATAGTCCCTTGGGACTATGCCCACTGGTTACCACGTTGTCTAGGGTCGTAGGGTAGGCGATCTAATAAATCGCCTATACCTTCGAACCCGACCCAGTTTGGTCGATCATTAGGATCCGACCAAATACATTAGGTGACCCTAGTATAGGGCATAACCTTCCGAGGTTATACCCTATGGTCACATCGTTTAAGTAGTTGTATGATAAGTAGTTTATATGCCTTAGGTAAATTACCATAATACCCTTTTCATGTATAATTGGTAATTAAGCATATGTAACCTAAACTTTTGTCACATAACTGATTATGTAACATGTTTAGGCATATAACACTTGTCATAGGACTAGTTAGGCGATCCGAACGCGTTTCACGCGAACGATGCGTTAAAGTAGCATAAGCTTCCTAAACGGGTCGTAATGGGTCGTAAACAGTTATGTTAGGTTTCATTTAGTATGTAGGCTTTGTTAAACCATATCACACGAGTCTCCACACTCGTTTGGTTTACAAACCCTAATGCTACCCGATCTTCCGATCTAGGTCCGGTTAATTAACATAGTTACCTATATTAGGTGCCGTTTGATTTCCGTGATCTCTAGCGTTGCTTGGTGGTTATCTTAGGACTCCTGAGCAATCTCAAGTGAGTACATAGACCCCTCTTTTACTGTTTTCCAAACTGTTTTGGGGTGGAACACATGTGCCTACTTGTTATTTTCCTGCTTTCCTGTTTTCACATCATATACTGCTATGTTCGTTAGTACATTATAGTACATGATTTCATTACATTTTATGCTATGTATGTCCATTGCGTTCATACTTAGTACATCGTTTTACATTTACATTTTATGCTATTTATGTCCATTGCGTGCATACTTAGTACATTGTTTTTCATCACATGCTTACATTTTGGTATGACATTTGGTTTGTTTACATGGGACAATACATTCATTAACACCGATCATGCCGTTCGTTAGTAGGTAGTGGTACCATAGGAATTGACAACTCCCGTTCCGGACATCCCAGGGAAAGGGGATGAAAGGAATGACCGAATTCGTTGATATAAGACATATAGACCTTTAATTTGTTTAAAGGGTTTATCACCACAGTCGCCAGGCTTGGATGTATGCATATTCACAATACCGCATAAATGTTCATATTAAATATTTGCATGCATTTACACAAAACATAGCTTTGATTTAAACCAAGTTTTACTTCAATACTTTGTTTTTGTGCATATGGTTTAGTTGAGACCTTTCACTTGCCATACATGACATTTTGACATAGACATTTGACATAGACATTTCGGCATAGACATTTTAACATGATTGACATTTGATCATGCATTTACACAAAACATAGCTTTGATTTAAACCAAGTTTTACTTCAATACTTTGTTTTTGTGCATATGGTTTAGTTGAGACCTTTCACTTGCCATACATGACATTTTGACATAGACATTTGACATAGACATTTCGGCATAGACATTTTAACATGATTGACATTTGATCATGCATTTACACAAAACATAGATTTGATTTAAACCAAGTTTTACTTCAATACTTTGTTTTTGTGCATATGGTTTAGTTGAGACATTTCACTTGCCATACATGGATATTTGACATAGACATTTGACATGGATATTTGACATAGACATTTGACATGGATATTTGACATAGACATTTTGACATGATTTACATCTTGACATGAACATTTTACATTGTTTGGTTTGGTTTGATTAAGTGATTAAGTAACGAGGCGTGTGTAATATGATACAAGCATGGTGGATACGCCGCTGGTACTTCCTATATATAAGTGTTTGTATGGTATTACATGTCGTAACGTTATTTGAATCATTTCAGTTTGAGACATAGAACATTTCATACAAATAACATACTTTTCACAAGACATTGATTTATAAACAACTTATCTTATGCAAACACATTTTACTTGGTTATTCATTTAACCTTACATTTATTTATACTTATCATCTGATATTATCGTTTTTCAAATGATTTAAAAGACAAAGCAAATAACAAGGTTCATGACTAAACATTTTCTCAAACATAAGTCATGAATCTTATTTTCACAAAACCTATGTATCTCACAGGCATTTTTATGCTGACGTACCTATTTTCACATGTGTTTTTCAGGAACTGTTGCATAAGATGATCAAGATACACATAGACAGACTTGGGCTTTAGTGACAATAAAAGATGCAAGACTAGTTAATTATGTTGTATTTCCTTGTTTGTTAAGACATTGTAACACTTTTAATCAATAAAACGAAACTTCAATTGCCATGGATTTGAAACAATTAATTCTGTTACAACACTCCCCGATATTTCCGCCACGTTTTGTATGTTCTACGTGGTCGGGGTGTGATAGAAAAGATGGTATCAGAGCCAATGGTTATAGGGAATTAAGTTATTAGTAATTAGTAATGCTTTGACCTAGTCTATAACCTTCTTAGGACCCTAACGCGAGTTTACTTGCGTTTAGTCATAAAACAATACTGTCGCCTATCCTTAGGCGACAACCGCAACAAAAACATAAATTTCAAAACCGCTTTGAAAACTAATCATCTGTTCTAGGATGATTGATTACTAGGTTTTGAACCCTCAATTGTAAAGTTTTGAACTCTCTATTATATGGTTTTGAACCCCTTTGAGTTTTCAAAACTTCGTCAAGGTTTTGGGTTTTAAATAATGTGAACACGTGCAAACTGGAAGGGTGAATGCCTGTATTCTGGGTTTTCTGGCTAGGCAAGCACTTCGTATACATCTCATCAGACGCGAGACCAGTTGTGCTTACCTGGGAATTCTTGGGATGAGTGTTCACTTATAGGCGAGCATGTCTTCGCGATACATTATTTTTAACCCATTTACTTTGATCAGTCACCGTCTCATTTGTTTGCCTTAGGTAACAAACAAATGATCTCAATTTTCATGCGTTATCTTTCTGTTTTGATTATCCAATAATCTTTCACCTGTTTCTCCCTATGCCTTTCTTTTTCTTCAAGAATGTCTCTTCATCACGATGACGCTCAGATATCTGAGCAAGCAGCCAAATTCGCTCAGCGAATAGGCGAAGTAGTCCTGAAGACTGTTGAATTAGCTACTACCATGTATCATCTCCAGGATGAAGCCACTCAAGAGTCACCAAGACAGGCAGGACCTAGTCAGGCGACAACACCATCAGCCAATAAACCAATCGAGGAATCAAAGACCATGGATGAACGATCCCCTAAGAAGTCAAAGAAGCGAAAGGCTTCTCAGAACTTCGCCATGGTAGCTCACAATGGTAAAACAGTCCCCAACCAACCAGCTCAACCCCTTGCTAGGTGTGCATGGCTTTTCCTATGATACCTACATCAAGGAACTATGTACCTTACAAACTACTCTTGTGATTTCTCTCTTTCAAATGATTGCTCATGATTCCCTCAAAAATTTTAAGTACTCGTTTCACTCTAAGAAACAAAGTACATAAAATTAAGTGACATTATGAGTAATCGTGCTTTTCGCACATCTGTGCCTTTAAATCCTTGGTTAGATAACTAAGGGTATTTTCAAATCTCATACCCATTACGTTTTGATTTTTCAACATACACAGTACCAGTATTTCAAAACAATCTTCATGATCTCAAAACATTTCATATAGTTTGAAAACAATTTTTCTAGATGCATTGTCTATGTTATTTCAAAAACATTGGCCATGTTATCAAAACCAACCTTTCTAATTTCAAAATATTTCATATAGTCTGAAGACAATATTAACACAATACATTTTCTGATCAAGTGCATGATTTCGAAAAGCATCATTCATGTCTTTTAAAAACCTTATACATAAGTTCAAAAATTCATCTCGCATGATTTTAAAACATTTTTAAATATATCTATCTAATACACCTACTTTATGATTTCAAAAGTATTATATATATAAGGTTTCAAAAACGTTAAACACATTTCTCTTAAAAGAACCCCATGCACAGTTTTCAAAAATATTTTCCTCGTACATTGACTTAACCTACAAATTCCGCTTCATATGTCGCCTTGACATATCAGGCATCTCAACTGTAACACCTGTGCCTTCACGGCCATCAAACAAATACCAAAGCAATGAAATATTGTATTTCATACTTTGGACTTGTATAAATATGTGTATCTTTTGCACATATCAAGTCTTGTTCGATTTCAAGCTCTAAATCGCTTTCTGGAAGGTTATACGCGCATTGATGCGTAAATATAACCAGTTTAATGCAACGAACACTCCGGAATAGTGAAATAGGCTTATCATACCTTAAATAACCTTTACATAACTTAGATATAAGTTTTGGAAGGTTTGGTGTGGTGAAATCAAAGTTTAATCGCTTACAGGGACTAAATTTGACAAACTGCGAAAGTATGCCAATTTGAACTGTAACAGACCTTCCGGAACATGAACATAAGTTAAACATACCATAAATATCCTTTACATAGCTTAGAAATAGGCTTTGAGGGGTTCGGTATGCTAAAATAAACTTTTGGGTCATTCAGGGACTAAAAGTGTCAAAAAGTGCACAAGTTTGCATTTTCGCGCATAACTTACGTTCTGAATACATCTGGACATCCAAAAATTTATGTAAGCATGATTACATTATATTTTAGTGTTCGCCATAAGAAAAATCCATTCGTCGCGTCATTTGGTTCGTTTTTCGCGCTTATGCGCATTCCGTCGTAATTAAGCGAACATCGCGTTCGTACGACCAAACGAACCGACATCCGAGATATTTTTGAGCACATTTTAAGTTCCCTATACTTTAACTTCATTTTAGAGCTTTGAAATGGGGTTAACGGGCCTTAAACGTGTCGAAAATGGCCTAAATACAGTTCAGGGACCAAAAGTGTAATTCTGCCGAAATAGTGCCTAGCGGTGCGCTACACTTTAAGCGTAGCGGTGCGCTAGGGGTCTGCAGACCAGATTCAGAGTTTCTAACAGCCTGTTTGCAGCTGTTTTAACCACAACCACATGTTCTAATTCGCTTAGTCAGCTGATAAGATCATATTTTAGTCACCATAACTTGCCAACACTTGTACGGATGTGATCGAATCACGTTATTCCATGAAATGATCTTAACGGTTACCCGAATACTATAAATACCCCACCCCCCATTGCTTTAAAACTTACAAGAATTCTGATTTGAGAGCTCTAAGTTGAAACCATTGTTTCATACCTGAGTTCTTGGATCGGGATTAGCATTCAGGGACCCTGGGTAAGTATTCTTTCGTTCTTTTCCTTATTTTATTGCTTTTAGAGTCAGAAAGTCAAACTTTGTTTGACTTTCAGCGTTGACCAGTAATGGTCAATGCGAAGTTCGTTTGAACTTCGCAACGTGAGTGTAATCACGTTGGTCATAGTCCCTTGGGACTATGCCCACTGATTACCACGTTGTCTAGAGTCGTAGGGTAGGCGATCTAATAAATCGCCTATACCTTCGAACTCGACCCATTTGGTCGATCATTAGGATCCGACCAAATACATTAGGTGACCATAGTGTAGGGAATAACCTTCCGAGGTTATACCCTATGGTCACATCGTTTAAGTAGTTGTATGATAGGTAGTTTATATGCCTTAGGTAAATTACCAGAATACCCTTTTCATGTATAATTGGTAATTAAGCATATGTAACCTAAACTTTTGCCACATAACTGATTATGTAACATGTTTAGGCATATAACACTTGTCATAGGACTAGTTAGGCGTTCCGAACGCGTTTTACGCGAACGACGCGTTAAAGTAGCATAAGCTTCCTAAACGGGTCGTAATGGGTCGATAAGACTTAGGTTAAGTTTCATTTAGTATGTAGGCTTTGTTAAACCATATCATATGAGTTCCTACACTCATTTGGTTTACAAACCCTAATACTACCCAATCTTCCGATTTAGGTCCGGTTAATTAACATAGTTACCTATATTAGGTGCCGTTTGATTTCCGTGATCTCTAGCATTGTTTGGTTGTTACTCAAGGACTACTGAGCATTCTCAAGTGAGTACATAGACCCCTCTTTTACTGTTTTCCAAACTGTTTTGGGGTGAAACACATGTGCCTACTTGTTACTTTCATGTTTTCCTGTTTTCACATCATATACTGGTTATGTTCATTAGTACACTATTAGTACATTGATTTACATGACTTTTCTACTTTGTATGTTAACTTAGCATACTTAGTACATTTCTGTTGCATATGTTTACTCAGCATATGGACACATTGTTTTACATTGCATTTCTGTTGCATATGTTTACTCAGCATATGGACACATTGTTTTACATTGCATTTCTGTTGCATATGTTTACTCAGCATATGGACACATTGTTTTACATTGCATTTCTGTTGCATATGTTTACTCAGCATATGGACACATTGTTTTACATTGCATTTCTGTTGCATATGTTTACTCAGCATATGGACACATTGTTTTACATTGCATTTCTGTTGCATATGTTTACTCAGCATATGGACACATTGTTTTACAGCTCTACCTTGTATGTTTACTCTAGCATACTAGGTACATTATCTTCATCACCTGCTTACATTTTGGTATGACATTTGGTTTGTTTAAATGAGACAATGTACATTCATTAACACCGATCACGCCGCTCGGTAGTAGGTAGTGGTACCATAGGACTTGACAAATCCCATTCCTGAAATCTCGGGTTTTGTTTGGACGTAAGGAATGACCGAATCCGAATACATATTCTCTTGATAACTCACTTTTACATAGTTATCCGTCTGTCTCAAGGCTTGGATGTATGAATTTTCACAATACCGCATAAATGTTCATATTCAGTATAGCATGCATATATCTTACAAAACATAACTTTGATTTAAACCAGTTTTACTTCAATACTTTGTTTTGTACATTTTTACTTATGGTTTAAGTAGTCTAAATTTTTACTTACCATACATATCATTTTGTTTACATATCTCATGATTTACATTGATCATGCATTTACACAAAACATAACGTTGATTTAAACCGAGTTTTACTTCGATACTATGTTCTTGTGCATATGGTTTAGTTGATACCTTTCACTAGCCATACATATCATTTTGGTTATACATTACTTGACTACTTTTGGACTATCAACTTTTGACATGGTTTATACAAGGACTTTTGACTATTGGTTTAAACATAGACTTCTTACTTTGGTTGGTTTGGTTTGATTAAGTGATTAAGTAACGATGCGTGTGTAATATGATACAAGCATGGTGGATACGCCGCTGGTACTTCCTATATATAAATGTTTGTATGGTATTACATATTGTAGCGTTATTTGAATCATTTCAGTTTGATACATATAACATTTTATACAAATAACATACTTTTCACAAGACATTGTTTTACAAAACAACTTATCTTTTACAAACTCATTTAACTTGGTTATTCATTTAACCATACATTATTCACTTATTTATACATATCATCTGAACTCATTGTTTTTCAAATGATTTACAAAACAAAGCAAATAACAAGGTTCATGACTAAACATTTTCTCAAACATAAGTCATGACACCTATTTTCACAAAACCTATGTATCTCACTGGCATTTTTATGCTGACGTACCATATTTTCACATGTGTTTTTCAGGAGCTGTCGCATAAGATGATCAAGATACACATAGGCAGACTTGGGCTTTAGTGGCAATAAAAGATGCAAGACTAGTTAATTATGTTGTATTTCCTTGTTTGTTAAGACATTGTAACACTTTTAATCAATAAAACGAAACTTTAATTCCCATGGTTGTGAAACATTAATTCTGTTGCAACACGCCCCGATGTTTCCGCCACGATTTGTATGTTCTACGTGGTCGGGGTGTGACAGAAAAGATGGTATCAGAGCCAATGGTTATAGGGAATTAGGTTATTAGTAATTAGTAATGCTTTGACCTAGTCTATAACCTTCTTAGGACCCTAACGCGAGTTTACTTGCGTTTAGTCATAAAACAATACCGTCACCTATCCTTAGGCGACGACCACAACAAGAACATAAAATTCAAAACCGCTTTGAAAACTAATCATCTGTTCTAGGATGATTGATTACTAGGTTTTGAACCCTCAGTTATAAGGTTTTGAACTCTCTGTTATATGGTTTTGAACCCTTTTGGGGTTTTCAAAAACATCGTCAAGGTTTTGGGTTTTAAATAATGTGAACACGTGCAAACTGGAAGGGTGAATGCCTGTATTCTGGGTTTTCTGTCTAGGCAAGCACTTCGTATACATCTCATCAGACGCGAGACCAGTTGTGCTTACCTGGGAATTCTTGGGATGAGTGTTCACTTATAGGCGAGCATGTCTTCGCGATACATTATTTTTGACCCATTTACTTTGATTTGTCATCATCTCAATGTACCCATTTACTTTGATTTGTCATCATCTCAATGTACCCATTTACTTTGATTTGTCGTCATCTCATTTGTTTGCCTTAGGTAACAAACAAATGATCACAATTTTCATTCGTTACCATTTTGTATTGATTATCCAATAACCTTTCACTCGTTTCTTCCTCTGTCTTTCATTTTCTTCTAGAATGTCTATTCCTCTTGGAACTGGTCAAATGCCCGAGCGAACAACCAAATTTGTCCAGCAAATTGGCGAAGTGATTCAGAGGACTGTGGATTTAGGTATTGCCATGGCTCGTCTTAACAATGAAGCCTCTCGTCTTAACAATGAAGCCTCTCGTCTCGACAATGAAGCCACTCAAGAGACACCAAAGGAAGCAGTAGTCAGTCTTGCAACAACATCAAGGAAGCGTAAGGCTTCAAGGAAACCCGCAGCAGTTACACCTAATCAAGCTGGACCTAGCCAAGTGGCAAGGTCACCAGCTAGGAAGCAGTACTTAGGAACTGCTCCTAGGTGCAAGCGATGCAACGGTCATCATTCAAACCTCCTACCCTGCTGGAAATGTACCTACTGTGGACGGCGGGGACATTTGGTCAACACATGCCGCTTTGCTATCCAGAACAAAGCTGTTGCAAATCTTGCTGCTACCCAACCCCAAGTCAACCCTACTCAAGCTCGTTTCCCGCGTGGTACTTGCTACAACTGTGGCGATACGAGCCATTTCAGGAACAACTGCCCGAAGATAGTCAGTGCAAATCCAACCCTCGGATGAGCATTTGGCTGAACAAAGGATGTTGCTGTCTTATGCCTTTGTTTCTTTTGTTTTCGTGTAATGTGAAACAATCTGTTTTGTTTATAAATAAATCGTTGTTCACAAATTCTGATATACAAGTATAGTTACATGTGTGTATGATTTTCCTATGATACCTACATCAAGGAACTATGTTCCTTACAAACTACTTTTGTGATTCTCACTTTCAAGTGATCGCTCATAATTTCCTCGAAAGATCTAAGTACTCGTTTCATTCTAAGAAACGAAGTACAGGAAATAAAGTGAAATTATGAGTAATCGTGCTTTTTTTCACATCAGTACCTTTAAATCCTTGGTTAGATAACTAAGGGTATTTTCAAATCTCATACCCATTACGTTTTGATTTTTCAACATACACAGTACCGGTATTTCAAAACAATCTTCATGATCTTAAAACATTTCGTATAGTTTGAAAACAATTTTTCTAGATGCACTGTCTATGTTATTTCAAAAACATTGGCCATGTTATCAAAACCAACCTTGCTAATTTCAAAATATTTCATATAGTCTGAAGACAATATTAACACAATACATTTTCTGATCAAGTGCATGATTTCGAAAAGCATCATTCATGTCTTTCAAAAACCTTATACATAATTTCAAAATTCATCTCACATGATTTTAAAACATTTTTATAAATATACCTATATAATACACCTACTTTATGATTTCCAAAAAATATTATATATAAGGTTTCAAAAACATTTTTTCCCCATGCATAGTCTTCCAAATATATTTTCCTCACACACTTACTTAACCTTCAAATTCTGCTTCATATGTCGCCTTGACATATCTAGCATCTCAACCTCATAAGCATTTTACTTCATGTTTGGACTTAAGCACATCCCGTGCAAGAATTCAAAGCATCTTCAACTTCAACAATCCATATGGGATCTTTTTATCTCCATAATTAGACCCTTGTGGATGATCATGATTCAAATCAGAGTCCTTAATTGGATTCTTTATGTACCTTAATTCGAACATTTCGAGTTCTAGTAATCGAAATCGAATTTTCTTTTTGAATCTTTCTATCTTTATAGTTGGATTCTCGAAAATGTTTAAAGTACCAAATGAAATCCACAAGATGGATTCCTAGTGTGCTTTAAATACATGTACTCTGTTAGCAGAACAAACTTCTAGTTAGCAATTTTGTGGTTATGTGACTATGTGTTTATTCATCTTATGTTTTCTTTCATGCATTTTTGTGTTTTTAATACTCTGGATATTCGTTATCCAAATCCTCGCAGGATCTTTCATATCTTCATATGAGAGATTCGTAGCAGGATATTCAAAGGTACTACCTTAAATCCTTAATGGGCTTCTATGTAATAGTTAAGACCCTTGGATTTATATAGTACCACTCCAGACCCTTTTTAGTGGTCTAGTCTAAAGGATTGATTCACAATTTGGTTAAAGAATGACATCTAGTGATGTAGCTGGACAGACTCCTTGATAGTCTATTTAGATCATTTATTGATCTAGTCTACGGGACTCTATGGCGGTCTAGTCACACTCATCACAGGATTGTTCATTTGGTTTTACCCTACGCATTATAAAATAGACTGTGTGAACTGTGCAAGGAATTGTCTAATTATGGAGGCCTACATAATTATGAAATTTAGTGCATAGAAACCCAGTAAGGTTTATTATGTGTAAGAACCGATAGTGACAACAATAACAAAATGAGAACGATGTAATGGAGGTACGGTGGACGCACCAATGACGCTTCGTATACTTGTATATAAGTATCCCTCTTACATTGCAAGCATAAGGTTATTAAAGTTACTAGAAGTTCAGAACCCTAACCAATGTTGTTCGATCTTTTCAACTTCATGCTTTCAAGCTCTCACAAGTTTCCTCTAAATAAATTTCGGGACGAAATTTCCTAAAGTAGGGGAGACTGTAACACCTGTGCCTTCACGGCCATCAAACAAATACCAAAGCAATGAAATATTGTATTTCATACTTTGGACTTGTATAAATATGTGTATCTTTTGCACATATCAAGTCTTGTTCGATTTCAAGCTCTAAATCGCTTTCTGGAAGGTTATACGCGCATTGATGCGTAAATATAACCAGTTTAATGCAACGAACACTCCGGAATAGTGAAATAGGCTTATCATACCTTAAATAACCTTTACATAACTTAGATATAAGTTTTGGAAGGTTTGGTGTGGTGAAATCAAAGTTTAATCGCTTACAGGGACTAAATTTGACAAACTGCGAAAGTATGCCAATTTGAACTGTAACAGACCTTCCGGAACATGAACATAAGTTAAACATACCATAAATATCCTTTACATAGCTTAGAAATAGGCTTTGAGGGGTTCGGTATGCTAAAATAAACTTTTGGGTCATTCAGGGACTAAAAGTGTCAAAAAGTGCACAAGTTTGCATTTTCGCGCATAACTTACGTTCTGAATACATCTGGACATCCAAAAATTTATGTAAGCATGATTACATTATATTTTAGTGTTCGCCATAAGAAAAATCCATTCGTCGCGTCATTTGGTTCGTTTTTCGCGCTTATGCGCATTCCGTCGTAATTAAGCGAACATCGCGTTCGTACGACCAAACGAACCGACATCCGAGATATTTTTGAGCACATTTTAAGTTCCCTATACTTTAACTTCATTTTAGAGCTTTGAAATGGGGTTAACGGGCCTTAAACGTGTCGAAAATGGCCTAAATACAGTTCAGGGACCAAAAGTGTAATTCTGCCGAAATAGTGCCTAGCGGTGCGCTACACTTTAAGCGTAGCGATGCGCTAGGGGTCTGCAGACCAGATTCAGAGTTTCTAACAGCCTGTTTGCAGCTGTTTTAACCACAACCACATGTTCTAATTCGCTTAGTCAGCTGATAAGATCATATTTTAGTCACCATAACTTGCCAACACTTGTACGGATGTGATCGAATCACGTTATTCCATGAAATGATCTTAACGGTTACCCGAATACTATAAATACCCCACCCCCCATTGCTTTAAAACTTACAAGAATTCTGATTTGAGAGCTCTAAGTTGAAACCATTGTTTCATACCTGAGTTCTTGGATCGGGATTAGCATTCAGGGACCCTGGGTAAGTATTCTTTCGTTCTTTTCCTTATTTTATTGCTTTTAGAGTCAGAAAGTCAAACTTTGTTTGACTTTCAGCGTTGACCAGTAATGGTCAATGCGAAGTTCGTTTGAACTTCGCAACGTGAGTGTAATCACGTTGGTCATAGTCCCTTGGGACTATGCCCACTGATTACCACGTTGTCTAGAGTCGTAGGGTAGGCGATCTAATAAATCGCCTATACCTTCGAACTCGACCCATTTGGTCGATCATTAGGATCCGACCAAATACATTAGGTGACCATAGTGTAGGGAATAACCTTCCGAGGTTATACCCTATGGTCACATCGTTTAAGTAGTTGTATGATAGGTAGTTTATATGCCTTAGGTAAATTACCAGAATACCCTTTTCATGTATAATTGGTAATTAAGCATATGTAACCTAAACTTTTGCCACATAACTGATTATGTAACATGTTTAGGCATATAACACTTGTCATAGGACTAGTTAGGCGTTCCGAACGCGTTTTACGCGAACGACGCGTTAAAGTAGCATAAGCTTCCTAAACGGGTCGTAATGGGTCGATAAGACTTAGGTTAAGTTTCATTTAGTATGTAGGCTTTGTTAAACCATATCATATGAGTTCCTACACTCATTTGGTTTACAAACCCTAATACTACCCAATCTTCCGATTTAGGTCCGGTTAATTAACATAGTTACCTATATTAGGTGCCGTTTGATTTCCGTGATCTCTAGCATTGTTTGGTTGTTACTCAAGGACTACTGAGCATTCTCAAGTGAGTACATAGACCCCTCTTTTACTGTTTTCCAAACTGTTTTGGGGTGAAACACATGTGCCTACTTGTTACTTTCATGTTTTCCTGTTTTCACATCATATACTGGTTATGTTCATTAGTACACTATTAGTACATTGATTTACATGACTTTTCTACTTTGTATGTTAACTTAGCATACTTAGTACATTTCTGTTGCATATGTTTACTCAGCATATGGACACATTGTTTTACATTGCATTTCTGTTGCATATGTTTACTCAGCATATGGACACATTGTTTTACATTGCATTTCTGTTGCATATGTTTACTCAGCATATGGACACATTGTTTTACATTGCATTTCTGTTGCATATGTTTACTCAGCATATGGACACATTGTTTTACATTGCATTTCTGTTGCATATGTTTACTCAGCATATGGACACATTGTTTTACAGCTCTACCTTGTATGTTTACTCTAGCATACTAGGTACATTATCTTCATCACCTGCTTACATTTTGGTATGACATTTGGTTTGTTTAAATGAGACAATGTACATTCATTAACACCGATCACGCCGCTCGGTAGTAGGTAGTGGTACCATAGGACTTGACAAATCCCATTCCTGAAATCTCGGGTTTTGTTTGGACGTAAGGAATGACCGAATCCGAATACATATTCTCTTGATAACTCACTTTTACATAGTTATCCGTCTGTCTCAAGGCTTGGATGTATGAATTTTCACAATACCGCATAAATGTTCATATTCAGTATAGCATGCATATATCTTACAAAACATAACTTTGATTTAAACCAGTTTTACTTCAATACTTTGTTTTGTACATTTTTACTTATGGTTTAAGTAGTCTAAATTTTTACTTACCATACATATCATTTTGTTTACATATCTCATGATTTACATTGATCATGCATTTACACAAAACATAACGTTGATTTAAACCGAGTTTTACTTCGATACTATGTTCTTGTGCATATGGTTTAGTTGATACCTTTCACTAGCCATACATATCATTTTGGTTATACATTACTTGACTACTTTTGGACTATCAACTTTTGACATGGTTTATACAAGGACTTTTGACTATTGGTTTAAACATAGACTTCTTACTTTGGTTGGTTTGGTTTGATTAAGTGATTAAGTAACGATGCGTGTGTAATATGATACAAGCATGGTGGATACGCCGCTGGTACTTCCTATATATAAATGTTTGTATGGTATTACATATTGTAGCGTTATTTGAATCATTTCAGTTTGATACATATAACATTTTATACAAATAACATACTTTTCACAAGACATTGTTTTACAAAACAACTTATCTTTTACAAACTCATTTAACTTGGTTATTCATTTAACCATACATTATTCACTTATTTATACATATCATCTGAACTCATTGTTTTTCAAATGATTTACAAAACAAAGCAAATAACAAGGTTCATGACTAAACATTTTCTCAAACATAAGTCATGACACCTATTTTCACAAAACCTATGTATCTCACTGGCATTTTTATGCTGACGTACCATATTTTCACATGTGTTTTTCAGGAGCTGTCGCATAAGATGATCAAGATACACATAGGCAGACTTGGGCTTTAGTGGCAATAAAAGATGCAAGACTAGTTAATTATGTTGTATTTCCTTGTTTGTTAAGACATTGTAACACTTTTAATCAATAAAACGAAACTTTAATTCCCATGGTTGTGAAACATTAATTCTGTTGCAACACGCCCCGATGTTTCCGCCACGATTTGTATGTTCTACGTGGTCGGGGTGTGACATCAACTTCATAAGCATTTTATTTCATGTTTTGACTTAAGCACATCCCGTGCAAGATTTCAAAACATCTTCAACTTCTAAAATCCATATGGGATCTTTTTATCTCCACAATTAGACCCTTGTGGATAATCATCATTCAAATCAGAGTCCTTAATTGGATTCCTTATGTACCTTAATTCGAACACTTCGGTTCCTAATAATCGAAATCGAATTTTCTTTTTGAATCTTTCTATCTTTATAGTTGGATTCTTGATAAACGTTTAAAGTACCAAATGAAATCCACGGAATGGATTCCTAGTGTGCTTTAAATGCATGTACGCAATTTACAAGACAAATTAACGAACAATTTTGTGGTTATGTGATATATGTTTATGTGTTCTCCTCTATGATTTTTGTGTTTTTGTATACTCTGGATATTCGTTATCCAAATCCTCGTAGAATCTTTCATATCTTCATATGATGGATTCGTAGTAGGATATTCAAAAAGGTACTACCTTAAATCCTTAATGGGCTTCTATGTAAGAGTTAAGACCCTTGGATTATATAGTACTACTCCATGATTCATAAGAGACCCTTTAGTGGTCTAGTCAAAAAGATTGATTCACAATTTGGTTAAAAAAAATGACATCTAGTGATGTAGCTGAACAGACTCCTTGATAGTCTATTTAAATCATTTATTGATTTAGTCTGAAGGACTCTAAGGCGGTCTAAGTCACGCTCATCACAGGATTGTTCATTTGGTTTTACCCTACACATTATAAAATAGACTGTGTGAACTGTGCAAGGAATTCTCTAATTATGGATGCGCACATAATTATGAAATTTAGTGCACAGAAATCCAGTAAGATTTATTATGTGAAGGAACCGATAGTGACAACAATAACAAAATGAGGACGATGTAATGGAGGTACGGTGGACGCACCAATGATGCTTTATATACTTGTATATAAGTATCCCTCTTACGTTGCAATCATGATGATTATTAAAGTTACTAGAAGTTCAGAAACCTAGCCAATGTTGTTCGATCTTTTCAACTTCATGCTTTCAAGCTCTCACAAGTTTCCTCTAAATAAATTTCGGGACGAAATTTCCTAAAGTAGGGGAGACTGTAACACCTGTGCCTTCACGGCCATCAAACAAATACCAAACCAATGAAATATTATATTTCACACTTGGGATTTGTAAAAATATGTGTATCATTTGCACATATCAATTCTTGTTCAATTTCAAACTCTAAATCGCTTTCTGGAAGGTTATACGCACACCGATGCGTAAATATAACCAGTTTAATGCAACAAACACTCCGGAATAGTGACTTAGGCTTAACATACCTTAAATAACCTTTACATAACTTAGATATAAGTTTTGGAAGGTTTGGTATGCCGAAAACAAGTTAATTCGCTTACAGGGACTAAAGTTGACAAACTGCGAAAGTATGCCAATTTGAACTGTAACAGACATTCCGGAACATGACCATAAGTTAAACATACCATAAATATCCTTTACATAGCTTAGAAATAGGCTTTGAGGGGTTCGGTGTGCTAAAATAAACTTTTGTGTCATTCAGGGACTAAAAGTGTCAAAAAGTGCACAAGTTTGCATTTTCGCGCATAACTTACGTTCTGAATACATCTGGACATCCAAAAATTTATGTAAGCATGACTACATTATATTTTAGTGTTCGCCATAAGAAAAATCCATTCGTCGCGTCATTTGGATCGTTTTTCGCGCTTATGCGCATTCCGTCGTAATTAAGCGAACATCGCGTTCGTACGGCCAAACGAACCAACCTCCGGCATATTTTTGAGTATGTTTTGAGTTCCCTATACTTTAACTTCATTTTAGAGCCTTGAAATGAGGTTAACGGGGTTCAAACGCATCGAAAAAGGCCTTAAACACGTGCAGGGACCATTGCTGCCATTTTTGAAACTTTCTGATTCAGGGGGGATGCTAGCGTAGCGCGAGGCCTATGGGGCTACCCGTCGCGCTACGCGACTGCCATCTGGACCAGATTCAATGTTTTAACGAGCGGGTCCCAGCTGTTCGATTCTCAACCACACATTCTCAATCGTCTAGTCAGCGGATAAGAACCTAATTTCAGCCACCATAAGGTTCCGACAAGTGTACGGGTTGGATCATGGCACGTTTTCCATGAAACGATCCTAACGGTTCGGGTATTCCTATAAATACCCAACCCACACAACCTCATTTTGCACAAGAATTCTGATTTGAGAGCTCTAAGTTGAAACCATTGTTTCATACCTGAGTTCTTGGATCGGGATTAGCATTCGGGGACCCTTCGTAAGTATTCTTTCGTTCTTTTCCTTATTTTTACTGCTTTTCGAGTAAGAAAGTCAAACTTTGTTTGACTTTCAGCGTTGACCAGTAATGGTCAATGCGAAGTTCGTTTGAACTTCGCAACGTGAGTGTAATCACGTTGGTCATAGTCCCTTGGGACTATGCCCACTGGTTACCACGTTGTCTAGGGTCGTAGGGTAGGCGATCTAATAAATCGCCTATACCTTCGAACCCGACCCAGTTTGGTCGATCATAAGGATCCGACCAAATACATTAGGTGACCCTAGTATAGGGCATAACCTTCCGAGGTTATACCCTATGGTCACATCGTTTAAGTAGTTGTATGATAAGTAGTTTATATGCCTTAGGTAAATTACCATAATACCCTTTTCATGTATAATTGGTAATTAAGCATATGTAACCTAAACTTTTGTCACATAACTGATTATGTAACATGTTTAGGCATATAACACTTGTCATAGGACTAGTTAGGCGATCCGAACGCGTTTCACGCGAACGACGCGTTAAAGTAGCATAAGCTTCCTAAACGGGTCGTAATGGGTCATAAACAGTTATGTTAGGTTTCATTTAGTATGTAGGCTTTGTTAAACCATATCACACGAGTCTCCACACTCGTTTGGTTTACAAACCCTAATGCTACCCGATCTTCCGATCTAGGTCCGGTTAATTAACATAGTTACCTATATTAGGTGCCGTTTGATTTCCGTGATCTCTAGCGTTGCTTGGTGGTTATCTTAGGACTCCTGAGCAATCTCAAGTGAGTACATAGACCCCTCTTTTACTGTTTTCCAAACTGTTTTGGGGTGGAACACATGTGCCTACTTGTTATTTTCCTGCTTTCCTGTTTTCAAATCATATACTGCTATGTTCGTTAGTACATTATAGTACATGATTTCATTACATTTTATGCTATGTATGTCCATTGCGTTCATACTTAGTACATCGTTTTACATTTACATTTTATGCTATTTATGTCCATTGCGTGCATACTTAGTACATTGTTTTTCATCACATGCTTACATTTTGGTATGACATTTGGTTTGTTTACATGGGACAATACATTCATTAACACCGATCATGCCGTTCGTTAGTAGGTAGTGGTACCATAGGAATTGACAACTCCCGTTCCGGACATCCCAGGGAAAGGGGATGAAAGGAATGACCGAATTCGTTGATATAAGACATATAGACCTTTAATTTGTTTAAAGGGTTTATCACCACAGTCGCCAGGCTTGGATGTATGCATATTCACAATACCGCATAAATGTTCATATTAAATATTTGCATGCATTTACACAAAACATAGCTTTGATTTAAACCAAGTTTTACTTCAATACTTTGTTTTTGTGCATATGGTTTAGTTGAGACCTTTCACTTGCCATACATGACATTTTGACATAGACATTTGACATAGACATTTCGGCATAGACATTTTAACATGATTGACATTTGATCATGCATTTACACAAAACATAGCTTTGATTTAAACCAAGTTTTACTTCAATACTTTGTTTTTGTGCATATGGTTTAGTTGAGACCTTTCACTTGCCATACATGACATTTTGACATAGACATTTGACATAGACATTTCGGCATAGACATTTTAACATGATTGACATTTGATCATGCATTTACACAAAACATAGATTTGATTTAAACCAAGTTTTACTTCAATACTTTGTTTTTGTGCATATGGTTTAGTTGAGACATTTCACTTGCCATACATGGATATTTGACATAGACATTTGACATGGATATTTGACATAGACATTTGACATGGATATTTGACATAGACATTTGACATGGATATTTGACATAGACATTTGACATGGATATTTGACATAGACATTTTGACATGATTTACATCTTGACATGAACATTTTACATTGTTTGGTTTGGTTTGATTAAGTGATTAAGTAACGAGGCGTGTGTAATATGATACAAGCATGGTGGATACGCCGCTGGTACTTCCTATATATAAGTGTTTGTATGGTATTACATGTCGTAACGTTATTTGAATCATTTCAGTTTGAGACATAGAACATTTCATACAAATAACATACTTTTCACAAGACATTGATTTATAAACAACTTATCTTATGCAAACACATTTTACTTGGTTATTCATTTAACCTTACATTTATTTATCCTTATCATCTGATATTATCGTTTTTCAAATGATTTAAAAGACAAAGCAAATAACAAGGTTCATGACTAAACATTTTCTCAAACATAAGTCATGAATCTTATTTTCACAAAACCTATGTATCTCACAGGCATTTTTATGCTGACGTACCTATTTTCACATGTGTTTTTCAGGAACTGTTGCATAAGATGATCAAGATACACATAGACAGACTTGGGCTTTAGTGACAATAAAAGATGCAAGACTAGTTAATTATGTTGTATTTCCTTGTTTGTTAAGACATTGTAACACTTTTAATCAATAAAACGAAACTTCAATTGCCATGGATTTGAAACAATTAATTCTGTTACAACACTCCCCGATATTTCCGCCACGTTTTGTATGTTCTACGTGGTCGGGGTGTGATAGAAAAGATGGTATCAGAGCCAATGGTTATAGGGAATTAAGTTATTAGTAATTAGTAATGCTTTGACCTAGTCTATAACCTTCTTAGGACCCTAACGCGAGTTTACTTGCGTTTAGTCATAAAACAATACATAAATTTTTGAACTCTCTATTATATGGTTTTGAACCCCTTTGAGTTTTCAAAACTTCGTCAAGGTTTTGGGTTTTAAATAATGTGAACACGTGCAAACTGGAAGGGTGAATGCCTGTATTCTGGGTTTTCTGGCTAGGCAAGCACTTCGTATACATCTCATCAGACGCGAGACCAGTTGTGCTTACCTGGGAATTCTTGGGATGAGTGTTCACTTATAGGCGAGCATGTCTTCGCGATACATTATTTTTGACCCATTTACTTTGATCAGTCACCGTCTCATTTGTTTGCCTTAGGTAACAAACAAATGATCGCAATTTTCATGCGTTATCTTTCTGTTTTGATTATCCAATAATCTTTCACCTGTTTCTCCCTATGCCTTTCTTTTTCTTCAAGAATGTCTCTTCATCACGATGACGCTCAGATATCTGAGCAAGCAGCCAAATTCGCTCAGCGAATAGGCGAAGTAGTCCTGAAGACTGTTGAATTAGCTACTACCATGTATCATCTCCAGGATGAAGCCACTCAAGAGTCACCAAGACAGGCAGGACCTAGTCAGGCGACAACACCATCAGCCAATAAACCAATCGAGGAATCAAAGACCATGGATGAACGATCCCCTAAGAAGTCAAAGAAGCGAAAGGCTTCTCAGAACTTCGCCATGGTCGCTCACAATGGTAAAACAGTCCCCAACCAACCAGCTCAACCCCTTGCTAGGTGTGCATGGCTTTTCCTATGATACCTACATCAAGGAACTATGTACCTTACAAACTACTCTTGTGATTTCTCTCTTTCAAATGATTGCTCATGATTCCCTCAAAAATTTTAAGTACTCGTTTCACTCTAAGAAACAAAGTACAGAAAATTAAGTGACATTATGAGTAATCGTGCTTTTCGCACATCTGTGCCTTTAAATCCTTGGTTAGATAACTAAGGGTATTTTCAAATCTCATACCCATTACGTTTTGATTTTTCAACATACACAGTACCAGTATTTCAAAACAATCTTCATGATCTCAAAACATTTCATATAGTTTGAAAACAATTTTTCTAGATGCATTGTCTATGTTATTTCAAAAACATTGGCCATGTTATCAAAACCAACCTTTCTAATTTCAAAATATTTCATATAGTCTGAAGACAATATTAACACAATACATTTTCTGATCAAGTGCATGATTTCGAAAAGCATCATTCATGTCTTTTAAAAACCTTATACATAAGTTCAAAAATTCATCTCGCATGATTTTAAAACATTTTTAAATATATCTATCTAATACACCTACTTTATGATTTCAAAAGTATTATATATATAAGGTTTCAAAAACGTTAAACACATTTCTCTTAAAAGAACCCCATGCACAGTTTTCAAAAATATTTTCCTCGTACATTGACTTAACCTACAAATTCCGCTTCATATGTCGCCTTGACATATCAGGCATCTCAACTTCATAAGCATTTTATTTCATGTTTTGACTTAAGCACATCCCGTGCAAGATTTCAAAACATCTTCAACTTCTAAAATCCATATGGGATCTTTTTATCTCCACAATTAGACCCTTGTGGATAATCATCATTCAAATCAGAGTCCTTAATTGGATTCCTTATGTACCTTAATTCGAACACTTCGGTTCCTAATAATCGAAATCGAATTTTCTTTTTGAATCTTTCTATCTTTATAGTTGGATTCTTGATAAACGTTTAAAGTACCAAATGAAATCCACGGAATGGATTCCTAGTGTGCTTTAAATGCATGTACGCAATTTACAAGACAAATTAACGAACAATTTTGTGGTTATGTGATATATGTTTATGTGTTCTCCTCTATGATTTTTGTGTTTTTGTATACTCTGGATATTCGTTATCCAAATCCTCGTAGAATCTTTCATATCTTCATATGATGGATTCGTAGTAGGATATTCAAAAAGGTACTACCTTAAATCCTTAATGGGCTTCTATGTAAGAGTTAAGACCCTTGGATTATATAGTACTACTCCATGATTCATAAGAGACCCTTTAGTGGTCTAGTCAAAAAGATTGATTCACAATTTGGTTAAAAAAATGACATCTAGTGATGTAGCTGAATAGACTCCTTGATAGTCTATTTAAATCATTTATTGATTTAGTCTGAAGGACTCTAAGGCGGTCTAAGTCACGCTCATCACAGGATTGTTCATTTGGTTTTACCCTACACATTATAAAATAGACTGTGTGAACTGTGCAAGGAATTCTCTAATTATGGATGCGCACATAATTATGAAATTTAGTGCACAGAAATCCAGTAAGATTTATTATGTGAAGGAACCGATAGTGACAACAATAACAAAATGAGGACGATGTAATGGAGGTACGGTGGACGCACCAATGATGCTTTATATACTTGTATATAAGTATCCCTCTTACGTTGCAATCATGATGATTATTAAAGTTACTAGAAGTTCAGAAACCTAGCCAATGTTGTTCGATCTTTTCAACTTCATGCTTTCAAGCTCTCACAAGTTTCCTCTAAATAAATTTCGGGACGAAATTTCCTAAAGTAGGGGAGACTGTAACACCTGTGCCTTCACGGCCATCAAACAAATACCAAACCAATGAAATATTATATTTCACACTTGGGATTTGTAAAAATATGTGTATCATTTGCACATATCAATTCTTGTTCAATTTCAAACTCTAAATCGCTTTCTGGAAGGTTATACGCGCACCGATGCGTAAATATAACCAGTTTAATGCAACAAACACTCCGGAATAGTGACTTAGGCTTAACATACCTTAAATAACCTTTACATAACTTAGAAATAAGTTTTGGAAGGTTTGGTATGCCGAAAACAAGTTAATTCGCTTACAGGGACTAAAGTTGACAAACTGCGAAAGTATGCCAATTTGAACTGTAACAGACATTCCGGAACATGACCATAAGTTAAACATACCATAAATATCCTTTACATAGTTTAGAAATAGGCTTTGAGGGGTTCGGTGTGCTAAAATAAACTTTTGTGTCATTCAGGGACTAAAAGTGTCAAAAAGTGCACAAGTTTGCATTTTCGCGCATAACTTACGTTCTGAATACATCTGGACATCCAAAAATTTATGTAAGCATGACTACATTATATTTTAGTGTTCGCCATAAGAAAAATCCATTCGTCGCGTCATTTGGATCGTTTTTCGCGCTTATGCGCATTCCGTCGTAATTAAGCGAACATCGCGTTCGTACGGCCAAACGAACCAACCTCCGGTACTAGGAAGCCATACAATGGAACTTCACCCTTGTGCAACAAATGTAACCTTTATCATCATGCTATGGTGAAGTGCCGCGAATGCCAAATTTGTGGACGTAAAGGTCATACAGCAAAAGTTTGCGTAGCAGCAGTTGCACCAAATCAAGCTAACAACAAACCTGCTCGAGCTCGCTTTCCACCAGGTTCTTGCTACAAGTGTGGCGAGATGGGACATTTCCGAAGAAATTTCCCAAAGCTTGCTAATGCTAATCCAGCACAGAGATGAGCATCTGACCGACTAGAAGACAACACCGTTTAGAAATAATCATGTCTTATGTATTATTTTCTTTTGTTGTCAAGGTCCATGAAACAGTTGTTATCATTGTTAATAAATAAATCTTTTTATTTACATTGCAATGTATTTATGTGATTGTATGTATAAACAACATATCCCCTACAATACCGACAATCAAGGAATCGTATTCCTTGAAAAGCAAACTATCCTCAAAATTCTTCCATTTTACAATCTCTTGCGTTTTACACAAAGATCCTAAGTACCCGTCTCTTGCAAAGAGACGAAGTGCAAGGTGCAAGTTATAATTCTGTATGAATACCCCAAGTACCACTATAAATTCTTAATAGGGTACCCAAGGGTATTTCCGTATGTCCTAAATTATTGTGTACCTTAATTCGCATATTGCGTTTTCCTGAAAATGAAAATCGAATTTTTGGTAGATCATCCTATCTTCATGGATGGATTCTTGAAATGATTAAAGTTCCATATGAAATCCACGAATTGGATTCCTGGTGTGCTTTAAGTATCCGCGTCCAAAGATAACAAATCAATAACCAAGTTAAACAACTATGTGATTATGTGCTTATGTGTTTCCTTTTATGTTTTTGAGTAATCCAAGTTTTTGTCATCCAAATCCTCGTAGAATCTTCCATATCTTCGTATAAGGGATTCATGGTAGGATATCCAAAGGTACTATATTAAATCCTCAATGGGCTTGTACGTAATAGTAAAGACCCTTGGATTATATTGTACCATTCCACAATTAGACCCCTGAGTGGTCTAGGTAAACAGATTGATCCAAAAATCTGGTTAGGAATATCATGTGATGATATAGCTGAAAGGACTCCTTGGTGGCCTAATTAAAAGGATCATTTGTCGATCTAATTAAAAGGACCCTATGGTAGTCTAGTCACACTCATCACAGGTTTGATTTTCCTCCCCTTCACATTACAAACAAATTGTGCGGACTATGCAAGGAATTGCGTAATTATGGATGCATACATAATTATGGAATTCAGTGCACGGAAACCACAGCGAGTTTTGTCATGTGTCTAGAGTTCGTTCCGTTCATTTTCGTTTCTATCTGAAGAAATGGTGGAAAATGACTCATTTCGTTCATTTTCGGTTCTGAAGAAGTGGTGGAAAATGACTTTTCGGTTCTGAAGAAATGGTGGAAAATGACTCGTTTCGTTCATTTTCGGTTCTGAAGAAATGGTGGAAAATGAATCGTTTCGTTCATTTTCGGTTCTGAAGAAGTGGTGGAAAATGACTCGTTTCGTTCATTTTCGGTTCTGAAGAAGTGGTGGAAAATGACCAATTTCGTTCATTTTCATTTCTAAAAAAATGCCTGTTGAAAATAACTCCGTTCATTTTTCATTTTTGAAAAATGTCCGTTAAAGAGAAATAACAGGATTATACCTTGCTTATCTTTGATGGTTATTTAACACAAAGTCACAAATAGACTCCTACGAATGAATTTCGGGACGAAATTTCCTAAAGTAGGGGAGACTGTGACACCTGTGTCACTTCAACCATCAAACAAATGCCAAACCAATGAAATATTGTATTTCATACTTGGGATTTGTAAAAATATGTGTATCGATTGCACATATCAACTCTTGTTCGATTTCAAGCTCTAAATCGCTTTCTGGAAGGTTATACACGCACTGATGCGTAAATATAACCAGTTTAATGCAACGAACACTCCGGAATAGTGAAATAGGCTTAACATACCTTAAATAACCTTTACATAACTTAGATATAAGTTTTGGAAGGTTTGGTGTGGTGAAATCAAAGTTTAATCGCTTACAGGGACTAAATTTGACAAACTGCGAAAGTATGCCAATTTGAACTGTAACAGACATTCCGGAACACGACCATAAGTTAAACATACCATAAATATCCTTTACATAGCTTAGAAATAGGCTTTGAGGTGTTCGGTATGCTAAAATAAACTTTTGTGTCATTCAGGGACTAAAAGCGTCAAAAAGTGCACAAGTTTGAATTTTCGCGCATAACTTACGTTCTGAATACATCCGGACATCCAAAAATTTATGTAAGCACTAAAATATTTTATTTTAGTGTTTGGCATAAGAAAAATCCATTCGTCACGTCATTTGGATCGTTTTTCGCGCTTATGCGAATTCCGTCGTAATTAAGCGAACATCGCGTTCGTACGGCCAAACGAACCAACATCCGACATATTTTTGAGCATGTTTCATGTCCACAATGTTTAGGCATCATTTTAGGGCCTTATATTTGGCTTGACGGGCCTTAGAAGTGCCGGAAATGGGCTTAAACACATGCAGGGACTGAAACTGTCATTCTGCAAGCTTACTTCTGATCTGTGCAGGCCAGGCGGCCCGCCTCAGTTTCTGAACATCCTCACGCGGCCCGCGTCCGACTCTCTGATCAGATAATATCGAACATTCAGCAGATTCCAGCTGTTTAATCCTCACCCACACATTCTCAACTGCACATTCAGCTCATTTAGACCCATTTTTAGTCACCATGAGTTTCCGACAAATGTACGCATGGGATTCGAGCACGGTTTCCATGAAACGATCCTAACGGTTCGAGTATTCCTATAAATACCCATCCACTCCAACCTCATTTCTCACAAGAATCTGGATTTGAGAGCTCTAAATTGAAACCATTGTTTCATACCTGAGTTCTTGGATCGAGATTAGCATTCGGGGACCCTTCGTAAGTATTCTTTCGTTCTTTTATTGCTTTTCGAGTCTTTTCGAGTCTGAAAGTCAAACTTTGTTTGACTTTCTGCATTGACCAGTTTATGGTCAATGCGAAGTTCGTTTGAACTTCGCAACGTGAGTGTAATCACGTTGGTTATAGTCCTTTGGGACTATGCCTACTGATTACCACGTTGTCTAGGGTCGTAGGGTAAGCGATCTAATAAATCGCTTATACCTTCGAACCCGACCCAGTTTGGTCGATCATTAGGATCCGACCAAATACATTAGGTGACCATAGTATATAGGGAATAACCTTCCGAGGTTATACCCTATGGTCACATCGTTTGGATAGTTGTATGATAGGTAGTTTATATGCCTTAGGTAAATTACCAGAATACCCTTTTCATGTATAATTGGTAATTAAGCATATGTAACCTAAACTTTTGTCACATAACTGATTATGTAACATGTTTAGGCATATAACGCTTGTCATAGGACTAGTTAAGCGGTCCGAACGCGTTTCACGCGAACGACGCGTTAAAGTAGCATAAGTTACCTAAACGGGTCGTAATGGGTCGAAAGCACTTAGATTAAGGTTTCATTTAGTATGTAGGCTTTGTTAAACCATATGACACGAGTCTCTATACTCGTTTGGTTTACGAACCCTCATTCTATCAGATCTTCCGATTTAGGTCCGGTTTATTAACATAGTTACCTAAATTAGGTGCCGTTTGATATCCGCGATCTCTAGCATTGTTTGGTTGTTACTCAAGGACTACTGAGCAATCTCAAGTGAGTACATATACCCCTCTTTTACTGTTTTCCAAACTGTTTTGGGGTGAAACACATGTGCCTACTTGTTACTTTCATGCTTTCCTGTTTTCACATCATATACCTGCTATGTTCGTTAGTACATTATAGTACATGATTTTATTACATCTTATGCTAGGTATGCCCATTGTGTGCATTACTTAGTACATCGTTTTACATTACATTACATGCTACGTATGTCTATTGTTGTATACGTAGTACAGGTCACATGCTACGTATGTCTATTGTTGTATACGTAGTACAGGTCACATGCTACGTATGTCTATTGTCGCGTACTTAGTACATTTGTTATTCATCACAGGCTTACATTTTGGATACATATTACATGATTTACATTAGACATGAACATTTTACATCTTGATGGTTTGGTTTGATTAAGTGATTTAAGTAACGAGGCATGTGTAATATGATACAAGCATGGTGGATACGCCGCTGGTACTTCCTATATATAAGTGTTTGTATGGTATTACATATCGTAGCGTTATTTGAATCATTTCAGTTTGAGATATATATAACATTTATTACAAATATCATACTTTTCACAAGACATTGAATTTACAAACAACTTAACTTATACAAACTCATTTTACATGGTTACTCATTTAACCATGCATTATTCTCTTATTTATACGTATCATCTGAACTTATTGTTTTTCAAATGATTTACAAAGACAAAGCAAATTACAAGGTTCATGACTAAACATTTTCTCAAACATAAGTCATGAAACCTATTTTCACAAAACCTATGTATCTCACAGGCATTTTTATGCTGAAGTACCTATTTTCACATGTGTTTTTCAGGAGCTGTTGCATAAGATGATCAAGATACACATAGGCAGACTTGGGCTTTAGTGACAATAAAAGATGCAAGACTAGTTAATTATGTTATATTTCTTTGTTTGTTAAGACATTGTAACACTTTTAATCAATAAAACGAAACTTCAATTGCCATGGATTTGAAACAATTAATTCTGTTACAACACTCCCCGATGTTTCCGCCACGTTTTGTATGTTCTACGTGGTCGGGGTGTGACATTGGGCACGGGTGTCGTAACTAGAAGTAGACTTCAAGTTTATATGTCATCCACTTTTGTTGAATTGTAACCTAGACGAAGGTTGTGTTTTAAAACTTAAATAACCAGTGTTTGTAATACTCAAATTTTATGAATGGATGAACGTTGTTTTGATCATGCAGTTGTTTATTACGATTTAATGCAATGATATTAAACCAGACACACATCATACGCTTCCTCAAAAGACAGGGTGTGACACCCCTTGTGACGTAATACCACTATGTTTCGTCAAACTTCAGCCGACAAATTACCACTATATTTCGTCGACCTTCAGACGACAAATAACCATTATATTTCATCAAGATCACTCATGACGAAATACATTATGTTTCGTCGAGATCAGTCATGGCGAAACACTTCTATGTTTCGTCGAGATCGGTTACAAGACTGTAACAACAACAGTTAACAGTTTCGACAGGTTCCAAACAGATCAAACGATACTTTTCATTCTAGCCGATCATCAACCCTAACATCCTACTCAAATCATCGACCAGTTTCACATGAAATCATATTTAGGCTTCAATCATTTACATTATCATTCTTAACACATAATCACCATTATGTAGGCCTACATCTATTGATATAAACCCTAACATAACAAGTAATACCATCTAACATTGTCTGATTTGCATTAACCTGTGCATTAGAATATCATGACACCCATTACTCATGCAACATATTTGAATGACCAAACACACCCAATTAGTCTATAATCATTATAACGAATTATGTAACACAAATCACATATAAGCACACAATCGTGAACATGGAGCGATAAATGCATGATGATACTCATACTTACATGAATACAAGAGGATTGATGGAAGGAAGAGGGATTCGTTATAGGGGGCTGCCGTCGGGTCGTTCGAGAGAGAGAAGGAGAGAACTAGGGTTTGCAATAGTTTTGAAAAAAAAAGAACATGTGCCATCTATAAGCATTCACGTAAACACTAGGAGAGGATGGGCTGGGGGCTCGGTTGGGCTTAGAGGAACTGGGCTGAAACCCACACTCGGCGACGAAACTCCTCGACGAAGGATCCTCTTTCGTCGGGTAGTGGAAGCATGAAGCAACTTTCGCCGAACAATAAGGTGCCTAAGTTTCGTCGGGTTGGGTGTGACACCTGTGTCACTCCAACCATCAATCAAATTCCAAACCAATGAAATATTGTATTTCATACTTGGGATTTGTAAAAATATGCGTATCGTTTGCACATATCGACTCTTGTTCGATTTCAAGCTTTAAATCGCTTTCTGGAGGGTTATACGCGCTCTGATGTGTAGATATAACCATTTTAATCCAACGAACACTCCGGAATAGTGAAATAGGCTTAACATACCTTAAATAACCTTTACATAACTTAGATATAAGTTTTGGATGGTTTGGTGTGGTGAAATCAAGTTTAATCGCTTACAGGGACTAAAGTTGACAAACTGCGAAAGTATGCCAATTTAAACTGTAACAGACATTCCGGAACATGACCATAAGTTAAACACACCTTAAATATCCTTTACATAGCTTAGAAATAGGCTTTAAGGGGTTCAGTGTGCTAAAATAAACTTTTGTGTCATTCAGGGACTAAAAGCGTCAAAAAGTGCACAAGTTTGCATTTTTACGCATAACTTACGTTCTGAATACATCCGGACATCCAAAAATTTATGTAAGCACTAAAATAAAATAATATTTTATTTTAGTGTTTGGCACAAGAAAAATCCATTCGTCACGCCATTTGGATCGTTTTTCGCGCTTGTGCGCATTCCGTCGTAATTAAGCGAACATCGCGTTCGTACGACCAAACGAACCAACATCCGACATATTTTTGAGCATGTTTCATGTCCACAATGTTTAGACATCATGTTAGGGCCTTAAAGTTGGCTTAACGGGCCTTAAACATGTCGGAAATGGCTTAAACACATAACAGGGACTGAAACTGCAACATTTGAAACTTGTTTTCTGATCTGAAGAGCTAGGCGGCCCGCGTGAGCCCAAGCTTAAATCTTAGGCGGCCCGCGTCAGCCTCTCTGATCAGATAATATCAAACAGTCAGCAGTTTCCAGCTGTTTGATCCTCACCCACACATTCTCAACTGCACATTCAGCTCATTAGGACCATTTTTAAGTTACCACAACTTTGTGACAAGTGTACGCACAAGATACGAGCACGGTTTCCATGAAACGATCTTAACGGTTACCCGAAAACTATAAATACCCCACCCCACAACTTCAAAAACCACTAGAATTTTGATCTTAGAAACTCTAAGTTGAAACCATTGTTTCATACCTGAGATTCTCGGATCGAGATTAGCATTCGGGGACCCTTCGTAAGTATTCTTTCGTTCTTTTATTGCTTTTCGAGTCTTTCGAGTCTGAAAGTCAAACTTTGTTTGACTTTCTACGTTGACCAGTTATGGTCAATGCGAAGTTCGTTTGAACTTCGCAACGTGAGTGTAATCACGTTGGTTATAGTCCCTTGGGACTATGCCTACTGATTACCACGTTGTCTAGGGTCGTAGGGTAAGCGATCTAATAAATCGCTTATACCTCGAACCCGACCCATTTGGTCGATCATTAGGATCCGACCAAACACTTTAGGTGACCATAGTAGGTAGGGAATAACCTTCCGAGGTTATACCCTATGGTCACATCGTTTGAGTAGTTGTATGATAGGTAGTTTATATGCCTTAGGTAAATTACCAGAATACCCTTTTCATGTATAATTGGTAATTAAGCATATGTAACCTAAACTTTTGTCACATAACTGATTATGTAACATGTTTAGGCACATAACACTTGTCATAGGGCTAGTTAGGCGGTCCAAACGCGTTTCACGCGAACGACGCGTTAAAGTAGCATAAGCTACCTAAATGGGTCGTAATGGGTCGAAAGCACTTAGGTTAGGTTTCATTTAGTATGTAGGCTTTGTTAAACCATATGACACGAGTCTCTATACTCGTTTGGTTTACGAACCCTCATTCTATCCAATCATCCGATTTAGGTCCGGTTATTAACATAGTTACCTATATTAGGTGCCGTTTGATATCCGCGATCTCTAGCATTGTTTGGTTGTTACTCAAGGACTACTAAGCAATCTCAAGTGAGTACATAGACCCCTCTTTTACTGTTTTCCAAACTGTTTTGGGGTGAAACACATGTGCCTACTTGTTACTTTCATGCTTTCCTGTTTTCACATCATATACCTACTATATTCGTTAGTACATTATAGTACATGATTTTATTACATCTTATGCTAGGTGTGCCCATTGTGTGCATTACTTAGTACATCGTTTTACATTACATTACTTGCTACGTATGTCTATTGTTGTATACGTAGTACAGGTCACATGCTACGTATATCTACTGTTGTATACGTAGTACAGGTCACATGTTAAGTATGTCTATTGTTGCATACTTAGTACAGGTCACATGCTACGTATGTCTATTGTTGCATACTTAGTACATTTGTTATTCATCACATGCTTACATTTTGGATACATATTACATGATTTACATCAGACATGAACATTTTACTTTGGTAGTTTGGTTTGAGTAAGTGATTAAGTAACGAGGCGTGTGTAATATGATACAAGCATGGTGGATACGCCGTTGGTACTTCCTATATATAAGTGTTTGTATGGTATTATATATCGTAGCGTTATTTGAATCATTTCAGTTTGAGGCATAGAACATTTTATACAAATAACATACTTTTCACAAGACATTGTTTTACAAACAACTTATCTTATACAAACTCATTTTACATGGTTATTCATTTAACCTTACATTTATTTATACATATCATCTGATCGTATCGTTTTTCAAATGATTTACAAAACAAAGCAAATTACAAGGTTCATGACTAAACATTTTCTCAAACATAAGTCATGAAACCTATTTTCACAAAACCTATGTATCTCACAGGCATTTTTCTGCTGACGTACCTATTTTCACATGTGTTTTTCAGGAGCTGTTGCATAAGATGATCAAGATACACATAGGCAGACTTGGGCTTTAGTGACAATAAAAGATGCAAGACTAGTTAATTATGTTGTATTTCTTTGTTTGTTAAGACATAGTAACACTTTTAATCAATAAAACGAAACTTCAATTGCCATGGATTTGAAACAATTAATTCTGTTACAACACTCCCCGACATTTCCGCCACGTTTTGTATGTTCTACGTGGTCGGGGTGTGACAGAAAAGATGGTATCAGAGCCAATGGTTATAGGGAATTAGGTTATTAGTAATGCTTTGACCTAGTCTATAACCTTCTTAGGACCCTAACGCGAGTTTACTTGCGTTTAGTCATAAAACAATACCGTCACCTATCCTTAGGTGACGACCACAACAAGAACATAAATTTCAAAACCGCTTTGAAAACTAATCATCTGTTCTAGGATGATTGATTACAAGGTTTTGAACCCTCTATTGTAAGGTTTTGAACCCCTTTGAATTTTCAAAAATCTTGTCAAGGTTTTGGGTTTTAAATAATGTGAACACGTGCAAACTGGAAGGGTGAATGCCTGTATTCTGGGTTTTCTGTCTAGGCAAGCACTTCGTATACATCTCATCAGACGCGAGACCAGTTGTGCTTACCTGGGAATTCTTGGGATGAGTGTTCACTTATAGGCGAGCATGTCTTCGCGATACATTATTTTTGACCTGTTTACTTTGATTAATCACCGAGGTCATTTGTTGCTTTGTAGTAACAAACAAATGACCACTATCCTTGCTTCCATCAGATTTGTTTCATCTCATTCTTTTCGTCTAATTCTCTCACTCGTTTCTTTTCATGTTTCCACTTTTAGAATGCGTCCACGACGCGAAAATCCGGTATCTATTGACGATCTGGCAGCTGTCATTACACAGCAAATAACTGCTGCAATTCCGACCATCGTTGCCCAATGTCACCAAGCTATCAACAACAATAATGCTCTCTGCAACTTCAAGACGTTTAACTCGGCCAAGCCATCAAAGTTTTCTGGGTCTCAAGGAGCGACTGCACTTCTGCAATGGTTCGAGAGTCTAGAGAGCACCTTCAGGCATGTTCAATGTCCAAACGAGCGAAAGGTAGATTTCGCATCTAGTGTCTTTGAGAAACGAGCTTTGATGTGGTGGAACGGTGTGGTGAGAGATAGGGGTGCCGAAGTGGCACTGGCCCAAACTTGGGAAGAACTTCGCGCACTGATGATGAAGGAATTCTGTCCTCGTCACGAGATCAGGGCATTGGAAAGGGAATTCGACGATCTTAAGCAAGACAGCGGTGAACATCGAGCATACACCGATCGATATGAGGAGCTGAGCCTGTTGTGTCCTACGATGGTTACGCCTTTGGATAAGGCTATCGAAAAATACATTGATGGTCTCCCTGACTCAGTTCAAGACATTGTTACCGGTAGTAACCCCACTACGGTTAGGCAGGCCATTGAGCTATCTGCAACCTTGACTGAATCTCAGATCAGGAAACATAAGCTTTTCCGAAAGGGTGACAAGAAACCGGTCAAGGAATCGAAACCAATCGAGGAATCAAAGACCATGGATGAACAGACTGGATCCCCTAAGGAGTCAAAGAAGCGAAAGGCTTCTCAGAACTTCGCCATGGTTACTCACAATGATCAAGCCGTCCCCAACCAACCAGTTCAACCCCGTACTAGGAAGCCATACAATGGAACTTCACCCTTGTGCAACAAATGTAACCTTTATCATCATGCTATGGTGAAGTGCCGCGAATGCCAAATTTGTGGACGTAAAGGTCATACAGCAAAAGTTTGCGTAGCAGCAGTTGCACCAAATCAAGCTAACAACAAACCTGCTCGAGCTCGTTTTCCACCAGGTTCTTGCTACAAGTGTGGCAAGATGGGTCATTTCCGAAGAAATTGCCCAAAGCTTGCCAATGCTAATCCAGCACAGAGATGAGCATCTGACCGACTAGAAGACAACACTCTTTAGAAATAATCATGTCTTATGTATTATTTTCTTTTGTTGTCAAGGTCCATGAAACAGTTGTTCTCATTGTTTATAAATAAATCTTTTATTTACATTACAATGTATTTATGTGGTTGTATGTATAAACAACATATCTCTTACAATACCGACAATCAAGGAACTGTATTCCTTAAAGGACAGACTACCCCCAAACTTTCTTCCACTTTATGATTTCTTGCATTTTCCATGAAATTCCTAAGTACCCGTTTCTTCTAAGGAAACGAAGTACAAGGCGCAAGTTACAACACTGGACGAATACCCAAAGTACCACTATAAATCCTTAATAGGGTACCTTAGGGGTATTTTCGTGAATCCTAAAATCGTTGTGTCCCTTAATTCAGATATTATGTTTCTTTGAAAACAAAATCGAATTTTTGGAAGATTTTCATATCTTTTCAGATAGATCCCAGAGGACATTGAAGTCCATTGACTGGTTTCCATATCCATTTTCAATCGATAACAAGTTAATAACAAATTAAACAACTATGTGATTATGTGCTTATGTGTTCCCTTTTATGTTCTTGTGTAATCCAAGTTTTGTTATCTAAATCCTTGTAGAATCTTCCATATCTTTGTGTACTATATTAAATCCTCAATGGGCTTTTACGTAATAGTAAAGACCCTTGGATTATATTGTACTATTCCATGATTAGACCCCTAGAGAGGTCTAGTTAAACAGATTGATCCAAAAATCTGGTTAGGATTATCATGTGATGAGATAGCTGAAAGGACTCCTTGGCGGCCTAATTAATAAGATCATCTGTGATCTAATTAAAAGGACCCTATGGTAGTCTAGTCATACTTATCACATGTTTGATTTTCCTCCCTTAAAACATTTCAAGACAAACTGTGCGGACTATGCAAGGAATTACGTAATTATGGATGCATACATAATTATGGAATTCAGTGCACAGAAACCACAACAAGTTTTGTCGTGTATCTAGAGTTAACCCTATTCATTTTTGTTTCTGAAGAAATGGTGAAAAATGACTCATTTCGTTCATTTTTGTTTCTGAAGAAATGGTGAAAAATGACTCATTTCGTTCATTTTTGTTTCTGAAGAAAAGGTGAAAAATGACTCATTTCGTTCATTTTTGTTTCTGAAGAAAAGGTGAAAAATGACTCATTTCGTTCATTTTTGTTTCTGAAGAAATGGTGGAAAATGTCTCTTTTCGTTCATTTTCGGTTCTGAAGAAATGGTGGAAAATGACTCTTTTCGTTCATTTTCGGTTCTGAAGAAGTTGTGGAAAATGACTCATTTTGTTCATTTTCGGTTCTGAAGAGGTTGTGGAAAATGACTCATTTTGTTCATTTTCGTTTCTGAAGAATGCCTGTTGAAAATAACTCCGTTCATTTTTCAATTCTGAAAAATGTCCGTTAAAGATAAATAACAGGATTATGCCTTGCTTATCTTTGATGGTTACTTCACACAAAGCCACAGATAGACTCCTAGGAATTAATTTCGGGACGAAATTTCCTAAAGTAGGGGAGACTGTGACACCTGTGTCACTCCAACCATCAATCAAATGCCAAACCAATGAAATATTGTATTTCATACTTGGGATTTGTAAAAATATGTGTATCGTTTGCACATATCGACTCTTGTTCGATTTCAAGCTTTAAATCGCTTTCTGGAGGGTTATACGCGCTCTGATGTGTAGATATAACCAGTTTAATCCAAGGAACACTCCGGAATAGTGAAATAGGCTTAACATACCTTAAATAACCTTTACATAACTTAGATATAAGTTTTGGAAGGTTTGGTGTGGTGAAATCAAGTTAAATCGCTTACAGGGACTAAAGTTGACAAACTGCGAAAGTATGCCAATTTGAACTGTAACAGACATTCCGGAACATGACCATAAGTTAAACACACCTTAAATATCCTTTACATAGCTTAGAAATAGGCTTTAAGGGGTTCGGTGTGCTAAAATAAACTTTTGTGTCATTCAGGGACTAAAAGCGTCAAAAAGTGCACAAGTTTGCATTTTTACGCATAACTTACGTTCTGAATACATCCGGACATCCAAAAATTTATGTAAGCACTAAAATATTTTATTTTAGTGTTTGGCACAAGAAAAATCCATTCGTCACGCCATTTGGATCGTTTTTCGCGCTTGTGCGCATTCCGTCGTAATTAAGCGAACATCACGTTCGTACGACCAAACGAACCAACATCCGACATATTTTTGAGCATGTTTCATGTCCACAATGTTTAGACATCATGTTAGGGCCTTAAAGTTGGCTTAACGGGCCTTAAACATGTCGGAAATGTCTTAAACACATAACAGGGACTGAAACTGCAACATTTGAAACTTGTTTTCTGATCTGAAGAGCTAGGCGGCCCGCGTGAGCCCAAGCTTAAATCTTACGCGGCCCGCGTCAGCCTCTCTGATCAGATAATATCGAACAGTCAGCAGTTTCCAGCTGTTTGATCCTCACCCACACATTCTCAACTGCACATTCAGCTCATTAGGACCACTTTTAAGTTACCACAACTTTGTGACAAGTGTACGCACAAGATACGAGCACGGTTTCCATGAAACGATCTTAACGGTTACCCGAAAACTATAAATACCCCACCCCACAACTTCAAAAACCACTAGAATTTTGATCTTAGAAACTCTAAGTTGAAACCATTGTTTCATACCTGAGATTCTCGGATCGAGATTAGCATTCGGGGACCCTTCGTAAGTATTCTTTCGTTCTTTTATTGCTTTTCGAGTCTTTCGAGTCTGAAAGTCAAACTTCGTTTGACTTTCTGCGTTGACCAGTTATGGTCAATGCGAAGTTCGTTTGAACTTCGCAACGTGAGTGTAATCACGTTGGTTATAGTCCCTTGGGACTATGACTACTGATTACCACGTTGTCTAGGGTCGTAGGGTAAGCGATCTAATAAATCGCTTATACCTCGAACCCGACCCATTTGGTCGATCATTAGGATCCGACCAAACACTTTAGGTGACCATAGTAGGTAGGGAATAACCTTCCGAGGTTATACCCTATGGTCACATCGTTTGAGTAGTTGTATGATAGGTAGTTTATATGCCTTAGGTAAATTACCAGAATACCCTTTTCATGTATAATTGGTAATTAAGCATATGTAACCTAAACTTTTGTCACATAACTGATTATGTAACATGTTTAGGCATATAACACTTGTCATAGTGCTAGTTAGGCGGTCCGAACGCGTTTCACGCGAACGACGCGTTAAAGTAGCATAAGCTACCTAAATGGGTCGTAATGGGTCGAAAGCACTTAGGTTAGGTTTCATTTAGTATTTAGGCTTTGTTAAACCATATGACACGAGTCTCTATACTCGTTTGGTTTACGAACCCTCATTCTATCCAATCATCCGATTTAGGTCCGGTTATTAACATAGTTACCTATATTAGGTGCCGTTTGATATCCGCGATCTCTAGCATTGTTTGGTTGTTACTCAAGGACTACTAAGCAATCTCAAGTGAGTACATAGACCCCTCTTTTACTGTTTTCCAAACTTTTTTTGGGGTGAAACACATGTGCCTACTTGTTACTTTCATGCTTTCCTGTTTTCACATCATATACCTACTATATTCGTTAGTACATTATAGTACATGATTTTATTACATCTTATGCTAGGTGTGCCCATTGTGTGCATTACTTAGTACATCGTTTTACATTACATTACTTGCTACGTATGTCTATTGTTGTATACGTAGTACAGGTCACATGCTACGTATGTCTACTGTTGTATACGTAGTACAGGTCACATGTTAAGTATGTCTATTGTTGCATACTTAGTACAGGTCACATGCTACGTATGTCTATTGTTGCATACTTAGTACATTTGTTATTCATCACATGCTTACATTTTGGATACATATTACATGATTTACATCAGACATGAACATTTTACTTTGGTAGTTTGGTTTGAGTAAGTGATTAAGTAACGAGGCGTGTGTAATATGATACAAGCATGGTGGATACGCCGTTGGTACTTCCTATATATAAGTGTTTGTATGGTATTATATATCGTAGCGTTATTTGAATCATTTCAGTTTGAGGCATAGAACATTTTATACAAATAACATACTTTTCACAAGACATTGTTTTACAAACAACTTATCTTATACAAACTCATTTTACGTGGTTATTCATTTAACCTTACATTTATTTATACATATCATCTGATCGTATCGTTTTTCAAATGATTTACAAAACAAAGCAAATTACAAGGTTCATGACTAAACATTTTCTCAAACATAAGTCATGAAACCTATTTTCACAAAACCTATGCATCTCACAAGCATTTTTATGCTGAAGTACCTATTTTCACATGTGTTTTTCAGGAGCTGTTGCATAAGATGATCAAGATACACATAGGCAGACTTGGGCTTTAGTGACAATAAAAGATGCAAGACTAGTTAATTATGTTGTATTTCTTTGTTTGTTAAGACATAGTAACACTTTTAATCAATAAAACGAAACTTCAATTGCCATGGATTTGAAACAATTAATTCTGTTACAACACTCCCCGACATTTCCGCCACGTTTTGTATGTTCTACGTGGTCGGGGTGTGACATTGGGTGGTGACGAAACACCTTAGTTCATAAGTTTTAATTTAATTAACAATTATGCACAAGTTACAAACACAAGACAAAGTATGAAAACTGAATTATAAACAAGTAATGCGTAAAGGAAGACCTTGAAATCTCGGGTTGTCACATCATCCCCAACTTGAAACAAATTTCGTCCCGAAATTTGAAAAGCAATACAGAGGAGTGAAGCGATAGAAACTCTAATTAAACTATATGCAACACTACACAAATAATCATCAAGAATTACATACAATCACTAATAATCCAGATAACTACACAGACACCACGTAAACCAAATTGTAAAAACAGGATTGTGAAGTCAGTTGGGTGCCACACAAAACATATAACTATATAGCTTAAAATGATTAATATAAATGTACGAAAGTTACCAGAAAGTGGTAGTTGTCACATTTATATTACGTTCTTGTGTCCGATCAACACACGTACATGGATTCTGGACATGATACGTGTTCTTCGCAATCATCGGAAGTACGAAATCGATCCTGAAACGCACGTACAGTATCCTTGCTAACTCAGACCTATAGGTTGAGGGTAACATCGCTTGGAAGAGGGCCTACCATTTTTCGAATTGATAACGTACTTAATTGTCTTTCAATAATCCGACCTTACGGGACTGTATCCCTGCTGACTCAGACCAATAGGTTAAGGGTAACGCTGCCTGGAAGGGGGCCTACTACTATAACTTAAAGATAATCTCTTAAAAAGCCCAAAGTGCGGAAATCATCAAAGGATACATAAAAGAGGAGTTGGAACCAAGTGATTCCTTCTTGTCTATTTGTTTTCCTTATATTTTTATTTTCTAGTTTATCTTTTAAAACTTTCAAAAATTTTTATCAAAATTTGGTTAGATTAGACGTTAACGATAAGCTGGTACTAAAAGCTCTTGGTCCTTGGACGGCCTCGGTATCTTGCCATCACTATACTACGTCCGTGATGGGTGCACTTGCCCGAACGTGTGTAGAGTGATAGTATTATATCGTGTTTTATAAATTTAAATCTTGATTCATGAGTAAAAAGTGCTTAAAATATATCTAAAATTTACTCTCACACCCTCACACATCAAATACAGAACACTTGCGACTTCTTGATTCGTTGTTGCCCCGTTAGTCAATGTCTATAATCATTGACGGTTGCCAAGGCCTATTAGTTCACGTCCGTCCTCTTAAGGCGCGGTGTGAGGTTAGTGAAACCTAAATAGCGCTATCAACTAATATCCCGTTCGCCAGGCCAGGCGATTAATCGGTATAGTAAGTGGGGACTTCTGTGATAGAGTTTCGTTTAGTACGCTAGGTCAAGAAATATAAATAGCATTTAACAGTGTTCCAAACCAGGAATACTAGGCAATCCCAATCTAGGGAAAGTGTTGTCCGTTCCGTTCCCAACCACCGGGAATACATGCTTTTAGTAAAGTGTGTGAACTCACCTTTGTTTTGCTCAGAAGGTAATTTACTTGTTTTAATAGTTGGTCAACCACGTCCTATTATGGGTACCAATATTGATTAGGTTTGTATGCAAGTAATTCACGTATTCCTACACGTATCTAGCAAGTAGCATACAAGTTGTAACATCACGTATCACATAAACGCATGGGCCATATATAGATTTATGATACATGCCTAATAACGAACAGTAACTAAGGCAGCCCAGAAATGTAAATATCTTAGTATGCGGCCCAAACACAAGGTACGATCCAAAATGAGTGTGTGGCCCACCAACAAGTGTGCGGCACATTTGTGAGTGTGCGACCACATGCTGGTGTGCGGTCATGCAAGTAATGGTTGTACTATGTGCTTCAAAAGTTTGTACCACAACAATGTGGCTCTTCAAGTGTGCGGTCATGCATGATTTAGTTGCACGTTGTGCATTAATGCTTGTACTAACAAGGGTGTGCGGCCTTTCAGAATTATAAGTGTACGGTGTGCTGTGAACAATTGCACAATATGCAGATTAAGTTGCACATTGTGGAGTGTGCAGCTTAACCAAATCCTGCCGTAGACCACAATTTTCAACCGTTATTTACGATTCATGTGACACCCCAGGAAAAGCCAGTAAACACTGCAACTTAACTAGCTTCCTCAGTAACCGCGCACTAAATTTCGGGACGAAATTTTCTTAACAGGGGGAGAATGTGACAACCCTCATGATTACATGTATCCATACGATTATTTAATGATAATTAAGTGCTTAGTGACTGTGTTGAATTACTTAACTGTTTCTTGATTACTGTGTCATACTTACATGTGCTTGTTAACCTACTAGTCATGTGCAGAAAATTTACTAAATGGTCCTGAATATTCTCCTATGTGTTAGGAATTAAAAGTGTTACAAAAATATATATAATAGACACTCTACGGAATAATTAAACACTTTAACGAACCGATATCAAACCGAACAACCGGACATTACCCGGGACACCAAATATTTGTCAAATACATTGTTGTATTTATTTTTGACTAGGCATGATCCCCGAACACCCTAACACCCACTACATATCAAATAAATACCCTATGTAAGTAACACTTAGAAACTAACTAACCATTACACTTTAGTCGGAAATGTTGCAACCAACCCCCCCCCCCCAAAACCGAATTCGGTCCCCAAAATGGACCCACAAGACACCACACCATACTTCATAATCTTCTCATTGATTTAATTCCATTTTTATAATAGATGGTTACTTGTTGAACTAACCAAAATATTGAAAGAACATCTATAAGTATGGAGCTTGAGATTGTCATCATCACTTCAAGATTTACACTCCCATCTTCACTCTCTCTCCCTCCCTCACGGTTACACCCACAACCGCCAACATCACCACCATTCCACCACCATCTCTTCCATTTTTTAAGCTCCATCTAAGTGCTTGAAGGTGAATCAAAGGTGCTTGAACTTGTGGAGCTTCAAAGGAGCCTTGTTCTAGTTTTTTTTCATCCTCATTTCTCATCATCTTTGCACTAGAAATTCTACCCTAGCCTTGTGCTAGTAGTAAGTCTCGGTTTACCCTTGTTCATCTTGTTTTCATGGCTAAAAATTATAGTATGTTTAAAACACTAAAGAGTAGAACAAGAAAAGCTTACATAAAGTTTACTTATGGATGAAAGTTGAAGATGAAATGATGTTGTTATAAAGTTGTTCTGATATGTTGCTGATTGCTTGCTGATTACTTGTTAATGTTAAATGTCGTTATTGATCGCTAAACATGTTAACGGAATCAATCGAGCACGTTTTAGAATGTTAAAAGCTGAAAACAGGAGGCTGTTTGGTGATTACAGCCAACTTCAGTTGGCTGTAACCGGACCTTAATAAAGCAGAAAATGTATTTTCTGAAGTCTAGATTTATGTATTTCGAAATACGGTTCTAATGGCACTGGAATCATAATTTTTGGACTTCGTTTGCTATTTTTAAAGGGTAATTTTGTAACAGCAGCTCAAGCTGCATTTTTGCTGCTGAAAATATGTGTTATATTTCTAGTCATAACTTGAAATCTATGTTGAATCAGCTCATGAAATTTGTACTGTAGATTACCACTAATGTATTTGTAATCCTCCCATTGGAATTTCGTAAATCGAACTTACGAAAATTTTTTAATAAATTATTCTGTGGACTGCAATCAGAAAAAGATGAATCTGATTGCAGTCCGGAAAATGATTTTTTTTATAAAATATTGGTGATGAATTGGATCCCGAGATTTTTACACAATAATATTCGGATCGTTTAAGACATTCTGTAAAAATTTGGGAATTTTTGGAATAAGTTAACTATTTTATTAAAATGCCCGAAAACAGCCCGGTTTTGAATATTAAAGCTGAAATGACATAAGTAGTAATTTGCTTGCCTAAATGTCGAGTATGTTATCTGAGGATGATCTAACATGTTATATGTCAATGAAAGTAATATGTGCAATATCGTATGCTTGTTCTTGAGTAGCTATAGGTGGAATGTTTATATGAGCATGAACTATTAAAGTGTTGCATGTTATGTGATAGATGCGTGTAGGAACTTCGTACTTAAATAAGTCACTAATAAACCAAGTGGTAATCATACTAGGACGTGATTGACCGACCATGACTGTTTGCTATTTTTTTTGAGAATCTAACCGAGCAAACCAAGGTGAGTTCACACACTTTCTAAGGCATGGGATTCCCGGTGGTTTGGGAATGGGTTAAAGAATTAAAACGGAATCTACATATCCTACCTATCCTACTTAGGTAGGATATGTACGGCCATCCTCCTTGGGTAGGATGCCAATATTAATCCTGCGTATTCGCCTTGGGTAGAATACGTACGTTCATCCTCCTTGGGTAGGACAACACCCTTAAAACTTACTAGACAAAACTCTATCATTAAGTCCCTCATTATATATCGACTTAATCGCCGAGGCCGATGGCGAGCGGGTCATTACTTAATAGCGCTATTAGGTTTAACAAACCTCACACCGTGTCGTCCGAACGGGCGTGTACTAATGGACTATGGCAAACTGTCAGTGATGATAGACACTGATGTAGGGCACAACTATCGTTCGTAGTAGTCGATATCATATCGTCTAGTAGTTCACATGGGGAAACCCCCACTGATTATGGATATGGTTTGGGTAATAAAAAGGAACTGGTTAAACATACTTTCAACTATGGGGTAACCCCCACGGTAAATAAGCCAACGAAAGTCAAACCACTTTTTTCAGAAACAACTTAAAACTAATCAACCAAATGTGAACTCACTCAACTTTGTTGTTGACTCGTTGTTACATGCCTTACAGGTCGCTAGATGCATACGGAGCTTGCACGGGGAAGAAGTCGTTGTGGGATACGGACTGTCATGCTCCGTGCTTAATATTTAAATCCTTATGAACTTATTAAACCTACATTTTGGACTTTAAACTTATGAACTACGAACTTATGTTTTGAACTTACGTGTTATGCTTCCGCTGTTAACTTAAAACTGGTTACTGTCTTATGGTCACCAATTGTATTGTGGTTGGTCTTAGTTACTTAAATACATTGTTCAATATGATTGGTGGCTCGATCCTGGTCATGTCACGCCTCCAAGCGGTGACGCTCCGCATGGTGTATTTTGGGGGTGTGACAGTTCAATTCTACTGCTTTGACAATAATCATTTCAGGTTCTCATGATTGAAGCAAATATTCAAACTACATCTTTTTACATCAGTCATTATCATGTTCCAACATATCCATTCATTTAATAAGACACACAAATATCGAATAATCATTCAGTTTTCACAATTGCAAATCATACATTACTGATTATCATGCTAGTCTGAGTTTTCTTTTATCATTCTGTAACTTATGCGAAATCAGATCGAGACTCCATATCATTGACATTATTCATATATCATCAATCATCAAACATATCTAACACCTATCTAAAACAATCCGTGAACATTAACACTAATATCCTAAAATCATGGAGGCACTATCATCATACAAAACTGTTAACAGTTTGCACCATATAGAATCCTCATTTCATCCATCATATCACAAATGTTTCACACCATGTTATCATCAAGAAGATCATCACACACATTTCATTGATTCAGGAGTCACTATGTTATGTAAAATCATCACCACTTGTAAATATACAAATCATTCATACAAGTCATCATACAAAGCATTTAGTGACATCCTTATGAAGAAATGCATGTATAAAACAACATAATCATACTAACCTAGAATAAAGGATTAAGAATAAGAAGAAGAAGTGTGCGAGAGATAGGAAGGATCTTCAAAAAGAAAGAAGCTTTGAAGATGGAAAAAGCTGTTGATGACGTCTTGAATATTCAAAAGAAATAAGAAAGGAATGTTTCTTGGAAAAGGGGAAAGGAATGTTTCTTGGAAAAGGGGAAAGGAATGTTTCTTGGAAAAGGGGAAAGGAATGTTTCTGAAAAGGCAAATGGCTGCCGTCAAATGAAAAGGGGAAAGGAATGTTTCTTGGAAAAGGGGAAAGGAATGTTTCTTGGAAAAGGGGAAAGGAATGTTTCTGAAAAGGCAAATGGCTGCCGTCAAATGATTAGGAGGATCTCTAGGGTTTTGGCAACGTACACATACATATACACACTTGGAGTGTGCGACCAGGTCAGATGTGCGGTTGCACCTTTATTACAAGATGCTAACACCTTTACATATTTATTATCATTATATAAACAACCCACCAAATAATCAAACAAATAAAATAATCATGTTTATAAATTTTTCACCAAATTACATCGTAAAGTGAAACATGAAGGGAAAAATTTGGATTGTCACATTATCCCCAAGTTGAAAGAAATCTCGTCCCAAAATTTAGTGCTCAGTCACTGAATAGCTAGTTAAGCATTTTCGCGGGGTGTCACATCATCCCGCTGTTGGTTTGGAATTTCGTCCTGAAATTCAGTAGTAGATTCAGTGCTGAAAGTATTGCCCTTTAACAACTTGGGATACTTGCGCATCATTTGGTCTTCCTGTTCCCAAGTAAACTCTAGGCCATAACGCGAGTTCCAACGAACTCGGACTATTGGTATCTTGCTATGCTTGAGAGTTTTGATTTCTCGATCCATGATCTCAACCAGTTCCTCAACGAAGCGAAGCTGATCATCGACCGTGTGTTCCTTAAAAGGTAAAATGAGAGTCTCATTTGACATACACTTCTTCAGATTTGACATGTGAAAAACATTGTGTACCACACTGAGCTCTTTAGGCAAGTTCAGTCTATATGCTACTGTACCGATTTTCTCAGTGATTTCGAAGGGTCTGACATAACGTGGATTAAGCTTGCCCCTTTTGCCAAAACAAACCACGCCTTTCCAAGGTGAGACTCTTAGCAAAACTAGTCTCCAACTTGGAATTCCAATGGTTTCTTACCCTTATCAGTGTAGCTTTTCTGCCGCCATTCGTTGTCTGATTTGGGCAATCTTTTCCGTGGTGTCTAGTACGAGTTTCGGGCCAGTGGCTATCGCCAACTTCGGCCCAACACAAGGTTGACCAGCATTTCCATCCGTATAACGCTTCGAACAGTGCTTCCTGAATACTAGTGTGGTAGCTGTTGTTATAAGAAAATTCTACCAGAGGTAAGTGATGTTCCCAGCCGTTGCCAAAGTCGATGACACATGCTCTCAGCATATCTTCTAGAGTTGGATGGTACGTTCAGTTTGACCATCTGTTTGCAGATGATAGGCAGTGCTCATGTCTTTGCGAGTCGAAGGATTTGTGCATAGCCTGCCACAAATAGGATGCAAAACTTGGGTCACGATCAGAGATAATAGAAGTTGGCACCCCGTACCTAGCAACTACTGCCTTCAAGTAGATACTTGCAAGTTTCGAAAACTTGTCAGTTTCTTAGATCGTGAGGAAGTGCGCAAACTTGGTTAGGCGATCTACGATCACCCAAATGGTGTCATTCTCGCTTTAAGATTTAGGCAAACCTATTGGTGCATATGTCTGTTGACTTCGTCTTGTATCGAGTCATGTAATAGAATAGATAGACCAGGACACGTAGTACGAGAAAAACGGGAAACAGGTCTGAACCAGCAGGTTCACACGAAGTGACCAGTTCGTGCGACCTAGACATGTTGGTTCGTGCGACCTGGCTTGCCTATATATAGAGGGTCTTGGGATTTCATTTGTAACATTCTGATTCTGGTAGCGAAGCTCAGCCGAAGTGTCGCCAGCTCGTGTAACGTTGTGAAATCAATACAATCGACATTTAATCTACATCTAAGTGCATATCAAGCTGAATGAAGATGAAATCAATGAATTCCGCCTCTGATTTGGTCTAGAACTCTTCTGATCGACTCGTTTTGATCGATTCACCGATCCTACAAGTGGTATCAGAGCTCAGGAGGAAGAGTTCTTACCATTTCAGCTTGTTTTCACGGATAAAAACTGATTTCTTCTCACTTCTACTCATCTTTCTACACTTTTTCATCAAATTTACCGAGTTTTTACAGTTAAAATGATCTGATTTCGTCATATAACACGTAAAACACTGTTTTAATCAACCCGTGAACAAATCAAAACCTAATTCAACCTAAAACTTGATAAAATTGACCAAACCACGTGAAAAAACTTATCAGATCGTTCGAGAATCATTCAGGTCGCATGAGCTGAACATCCAGCTCGCACGAATTGAATCAGATCATGTGAAAACACTCCAGTTCGCTTGAAAAGTCACTCAGCTCGCACGAAGTGACTCAGGTCATTTGGATTTAAGTCAGATCGTTTGAAATAGTCTTCAGATCGCACGGTTTGAAGTGATTAGGTCGCACAGTTTGAAGTTTAGGTCCAGGTCGTTTGGTAGTTAGTCAGTTCGCACGGATTGAATACCAGCTCACACGGTTTGAGTGGAAATTTTGTCAGATCGCATGGAGTGATAATCCAGATCGTTTGGAATTTCTAAACTTGAAAATTTTTCGCACCGAAACATGGATTCTGAATTTTACAATGCATTTGCTACCCCGATCACTATGGCTCAGAATGTGAACTTAGAAAATGAAATGGGTACCATGTAAAAACCGCCTAAGCTCATGAATATCGAGGAGTATAGTGGTTGGGTGGAACGTTTTGAAAATTGGGTTCAAGCAAATCACTTAGAGGCATGGGAATGTGTTGAAGAAAGATATATTAGACCAATTGATGAATACAGAGAGATTGTTGCTATTAAAGATTTAGATAATGACGAGAAAAAGAAGTACAAAAGTGAAAAGATGATGATCAGCATATTGCAACAAGCTATTAAGGAAGACATCTTGATTTTATTGCAACACAACGGAAGTGCACACTCAATGTGGAAATCACTAAAAATGAAATTTGTTGGAAGTTTAGACATGATCAAGAACAAAAAATCGCTTTTGAAGAAAGAATTTGATCTATTTCGTGGATTGAAAACTAAAAACACCAAAATGATTATAGAAAGATATTGCAATTTGGTGGTTAACATGAAGCGTTTGGATATAAAGAAAGATAGAGAAGAATGGGTTGAAAAGTTGGCCGATGCATTGCCACAAGATGTTTAGGGCACGTATCTTATGATTCTGAAGAATAATGGTGAATTTCCGAATCTATCGCTGAGCAAGTTTATTGAAAAACTTGAAGTTCAAGAAATGGAACAACGGAAGATGGAGAAAATGAAGAATTCTAATGGTGAACAGGACATTGGTCTATACTACAAAGGAAGTACAATTGATAAGACCAACATTGCACCAAAGATCGAAACTGCATTTAACGCAAACAGTTCTTCTAGAGGGTCATCTCAAGGATCAAACAACAATAATAGATTCTCTTCATATCCATCATTCGATCCAAATTTTTCAGCAACCAATTCTAAACCGCAAAGCTCATACAATAATAATGGCCAAGTACTACAATGCAACATTGCATTAAATCTTCAGAATGGTAAGAATTTCTCAGAAGAGGTAGCCAAAGGTCATATGTCTTTATTGGTGATTGTATTAGAATCTTATGAAAGTTTGGTAGCCGGAAGGATTGGTAATCCAATGTTAACCAAAGAGGATTATAATCAGATTGATGCTGAAGAAATGGAGCTTATGGATATAAAGTGGTGTATGGCTAGTGTGTTGAGAAGAGCTGAGAAGTTTAAACAAATCACTGGAAGAAATGATTTCCATGATGCTGGAACTTCACCTTTAGGCTTTGATAAATCTAAAGTTACTTGTTTTCGTTGCAGGGAGAAGGGGCACTTTAAGCGAGAATGCACAAATCGCGAAGCAAGTGGAGCTCAAAATCCATTAGGCAACAATGATTATCATCGAATGGCAATTTATTATCAAGTTGCACCGCATCAACAACAATCGTCACAAACTTCACATGCTAGGAAGGATTTGATCGAAGAGCCATCAAAGAAAGCTTATCTAGTTCATCAAGGAGATGAAAGAATCCCATAAGGTTTTAATTGGGATAATTATGATCCTAACAGAACTTCAAATTCTAAAGCATTTGTTGCTCAAAACTTTGAAGATTCAACTGCTGAAGATGAAATGGCGTATGCTTATTACGAGTCTCAGCAATTCAGTCCTAAAAAGAAAGAAGAAGAACCAGATTCAACTGAGGAGGCTTCAGAAAAAGCACCAATCTTTGATCACTCATCAGATGAAGAGAGTGATGATGACAGTGAAGAAATTCGAAAAGTTGAATATTATAAAAGAGAATTTTCACTTGATAGGTATAATTTGTATTTTGCAGGTAAAATGGAAGAGATCAAAGAAAGACAAGCTGCGAAAAAGAAGAATCATAAAGCAGTAACTGTTAAAGAAAAGGTCAAACCTGAGGAAAATGTTCGAGTGATAAAGAAGCAGGTTAAAGATATTCCCGCTATCAAGGTTGAGAAGGAAGCAGATATTGAAAAGATACCTGAGAAGTGTGAAAATTGTGATACTGTGAAAAGGTGATGCGTGTGAAGTGTTATATATATTAGGTGTATATTTTAAGCCCTTTAACACTTTTTAGCCAAGTTTTAAATTTATAAAACACGATATTTACTAACACTAAACACACATATGGGCAAGTGCACCCATCGTGAGCGTAGTATAGTGTTGGTAAGATACCGAGGTCGTCCAAGGACACAAGAGCTTTTAGTACCGGTTTATCCTCAACGTCTAATCAAATCAAAAGTTTAGAAAAATGTTTTAAAGTAAGAAAATAAAAACTAACTAAAATGCTGAAAATAAAAATAAAAGAAAAACAGATAGACAAGATGAATCACTTGGTTCCGACTCGTGTATAGTGTAACCTTTGATTATTTCCGCAATTTTGCACTTATTTAAGAGATTATCTTCGTTATTGTAGTAGGCCCCTCTTTTGAAGGTGACGTTACCCTCAACCCAGTAGTTTGAGTCAGCAAGGATACAATCCTAAAGGGTCGGATTATTGAAAGATAATTAATTAGTTATTAATGGAAATTATGGTAGGCCCCTCTTTTGGAGGCGACGTTACCCTCGACTAAGTAGTCTGAGTCAGCAGGGATACAGTCCTAAATAACCGGGTTATAGTATTAATAGTAGTTAACTTATGAGGGGATCAAAGAGTTTGGACCCCCGCCATCCAATACCGTTAAGTATTGAAGGAGGTCCTACTAAATTTGACCCAGGTCCATTGCAGGACCTCTAAACGCTGAACAATGGCAAGACTCTTACCAAACCGTTCCCTTAACCCCCGACCAGGTAGCCAACATACCTCCATATAGACCGTGGAGATATGAATGGTGAAAATCTTTTATCTTATATAGACAGTAAAATAATGTCAAGACACCACGGACAAACGATAAGGAAGAATCACCTTCAACATAAGAAACTAGTTATTAAAGTTATTAATACAAAACCAACTAAAAAGTGCGAAAAGATTAGAAATAAAAAGTATTACACTAGACACTTGTCTTCACCAAGTGATGTAAAAGACTTAGGCAAACATGGCCTTGATTGTCAAGAACTCTTACGATCAATCTTGGATCCCGAGATGACTCACACACTCTATGATGGACAATGGATGATGGTGTTATGGTGGTGGTGGGTGGTGGGTGAGGTGTGAGAGAGGTGGTGTGCCAAGGGATGGTTTGAGCTTGAGCCAAGCACTCCTATTTATAGGCTGAACAGAAGCTCGGGCATGGCCCCGTGTCCAGTGGGCACGGCCCCGTGTCCACATCCTTCTCTTTCTTCATTTAATGCAGCTTGTCTTATTAGTTTACCACACCCCCGTGTCCGCTGAGCACGACCCCGTGTGCAGAGGAATCTTTGTACTATGAAGATTTGCCTAGATTGTGCGAATCTTATAGTTGACCACGGCCCCGTGTCCACTGAGCACGGCCCCGTGGTGGGCAATAGAAGCTTCTACCACTTTGTCTTTTCTGCTGACACTTGGGCACGCCCCCGTGCTGGCTGAGCACGGGCCGTGTTCAGTCTTCTGTCTTCTTGTTTTGCTTGGGAAGATGCTGTTGTGGGGTCGGGCATGTCACGTCTTGTTCCTTTTCTTGTATTTATGTTAGATTTTGCTGTCTTTTTGCTCCTTTTGTTAAATTGAGCTCATTTAATCCTGAAAATACAAAAGGAAGACAAAAGCACACTTTTTCCAACATTAGTACTAAAAAAGGGTTAGTTTTATGCCACAATTGATGTAATTTATATGTTGCATTTTGCACACATCAAAAGGCACAACAACAAATTGATTCATAACATGAACAGACTGAAAGAATCTTATGATGCTTTAAACAAAGCTATGAATCAATATAACAAATCAAGCAATGAACGAGAAATAGCTATGAAGAAACTCAATGGAGCGTTCATGACGAAGCAGAAAATCATTAATCAGTACATTGAGAAATGTGCTGAACTTGAACAAAAATTGGAAACCCAGAGAATAGAAACTGAGAGGGTAAACAGGTTATTGAAAAGTTATTCATGTGCTTCTTATGTGATTGATAGGATTTATCCTATAGTAGAAGGCATGGAAGCGTTTGAAGAAAAGAAACCTGAAGTAAAGAATACTGGTAAGAAACATAGTACCAATTATACAAGGTGTCCACCTCCGCTTGAATAAGGATATTGTTGGTGCAGATGTCTGTTGACTTCGTCTTGTATTGTGTCTTGTATCTAGATTGGATAGAACAGAGCTCGGTAGTCAAGAAAATAGGGTTTTAGAGTAAATTGTCCAGTTCTCACGAACTGGCAGAGCCAGTTCATACGAAGTGGCCACTTCTCACGAACTGGTGATGTCTGGTTTATGGGGACTGGCCTGACTATAAATATGAGAGCTCATGTCTTCATTTGTAACTTTTGATTTCGGTAGCAAAGCTCTGCCGAAGTATCTCCATCCTGTAAAACGTTCTGAAATCAATACAAGAGATAGTTAAAGTGATTCTAATTGCATATCAAGCTGATTCAACTTCAATACGTCTGTTTCTGCCTCTTGTATTGATCAAAAACTCTTCTGATCGACTCGTTTAGGTCGAATCTCGATCCTACAAGTGGTATCAGAGCTCAGGAGGAAGAGTTCTTACCGATTCAGCTTGTTTTCATCTGAAAATCTCATTTCTACTCACTTTCTTCACATTTTTTCAAAATTAACTGAGTTTTTACGGTTAAAATGGCTTGATTTTCACATATAATACGTGAAATACTGTTTTAATCAATCCTTGAAAGAATCAGAACTAAAATCGACCTAAAACGTGATCAATTTTGACAAAAATCCACCAAAAACTCATCAGATCGTTCGAAGATGCTTCAGTTCGTTTGGATTTGGACTTCCAGTTCGCATGAAAAGGTCCAATTCGTGTGAAAAGTGTCACACCCCGACCACGTAGAACATACAAAACGTGGCGGAAATGTCGGGGAGTGTTGTAACAGAATTAATTGTTTCATAACCATGGCAATTGAAGTTTCGTTTTATTAAGTAAAAGTGATACAATGTCTTAACAAACAAAGAAATACAACATAATTAACTAGTCTGCATCTTTTATTGTCACTAAAGCCCAAGTCTGCCTATATGTATCTTGATCATCTTATGCAACAGTTCCTGAAAAACACATGTGAAAATAGGTACGTCAGCATAAAAATGCCGGTGAGATACATAGGTTTTGTGAAAATAGGTTTCATGACTTATGTTTGAGAAAATGTTTAGTCATGAACCTTGTTATTTGCTTTGTTTTGTAAATCATTTGAAAATCGATAAGATCAGATGATATGTATAAATAATGTATGGTTAAATGAATAACCATGTAAAATGAGTTTGTATTAGATAAGTTGTTTGTAAATCAATGTCTTGTGAAAAATATGTTATTTGTATAAAATGTTCTATGTCTCAAACTGAAATGATTCAAATAACGTTACGACATGTAATACCATACAAACACTTATATATAGGAAGTACCAGCGGCGTATCCACCATGCTTGTATCATATTACATACGCATCGTTACTTAATCACTTAATCAAACCAAACCAAACAATGTAAAATGTTCATGTCAAGATGTAAATCATGTCAAAATGTCTATGTCAAATATCCATGTCAAATGTCTATGTCAAATATCCATGTCAAATGTCTATGTCAAATATGTCATGTATGGCAAGTGAAAGGTCTCAACTAAACCATATGCACAAAAACAAAGTATTGACGTAAAACTTGGTTTAAATCAAAGTTATGTTTTGTGGGAAATGCATGATCAAATGTCAATCATGTTAAAATGTCTATGCCGAAATGTCTATGTCAAATCAATTGTCAAATGCATTGGGTAATATGTCAAAGTGTTCATATACTGGATGAGCATATGCAACAAAATGTAATGTAAAACCATGTACTAAGTATGCACACAATGGACATACATAGCATAAAATGTAATGAAATCATGTACTATAATGTACTAACGAACATAGCAGGTATATGATGTGAAAACAGGAAAGCATGAAAGTAACAAGTAGGCACATGTGTTCCACCCCAAAACGTTTGGAAAACAGTAAAAGAGGGGTCTATGTACTCACTTGAGATTGCTCAGAAGTCCTAGGATAACCACCAAGCAATGCTAGAGATCGCGGAATATCAAACGGCACCTAATATAGGTAACTACATTAATAAACCGGACCTAAATCGGAAGACTGGGTAGCATGAGGGTTTGTAAACCAAATGAGTGTAGGAACTCATGTGATATGGTTTAACAAAGCCTACATGCTAAATGAAACTTAACCTAAGTCTTATCGACCCATTACGACCCGTTTAGGTAGCTTATGTTACTTTAACGCGTCGTTCGCGTGAAACGCGTTTGGACCGCCTAACTAGCCCTATGACAAGTGTTATATGCCTAATCATGTTACATAATCAGTTATGTGACAAAGGTTTAGGTTACATATGCTTAATTACCAATTATACATGAAAAGGGTATTCTGGTAATTTACCTAAGGCATATAAACTACCTATCATACAACTACTTAAACGATGTGACCATAGGGTATAACCTCGGAAGGTTATTCCCTACCTACTATGGTCACCTAATGTATTTGGTCGGATCCTAATGATCGACCAAACTGGGTCGGGTTCGAAGGTATAGGCGATTTATTAGATCGCCTACCCTACGACCCTAGACAACGTGGTAATCAGTGGGCATAGTCCCAAGGGACTATGACCAACGTGATTACACTCACGTTGCGAAGTTCAAACGAACTTCGCATTGACCATTACTGGTCAACGCTGAAAGTCAAACAAAGTTTGACTTTCTGACTCGAAAAGCAGTAAAAATAAGGAAAAGAACGAAAGAATACTAACCCAGGGTCCCCGAATGCTAATCCCGACTCAAGAACTCAGGTATGAAACAATGGTTTCAACTTAGAGCTCTCAAAATCAGAATTCTAGTGGGTTTTTAAGCCAAAGGGGGGTGGGTATTTATAGGAAAAGTAGAGCCGTTAGGATCGTTTCTCGTAGTACGTGATCGAATCCAAGGCGTACACTTGTCGGAACCTTATGGTGGCTAAAAATGATGTTTATCAACAGATTAGGCAAGTTGCAAACATGTGGTTGTGGTTAAAACAGCTGCAAACAGGCTGTTAATACACTGAACCTGGTCTGCAGACCCCATACGCATCGTATGGTATATATACCATACGCATCGTATGGTGCAGTTTGGCAGAATTACAGTTTTGGTCCCTGAACTGTATTTAGGCCATTTTTGACACGTTTAAGGCCCGTTAACCCCATTTCAAAGCTCTAAAATGAAGTTAAAGTATAGGGAACTTAAAATGTGCTCAAAAATATCTCGGATGTCGGTTCGTTTAGCCGTACGAACGCGATGTTCGCTTAATTACGACGGAATGCGCACAAGCGCGAAAAACGATCCAAATGACGAAACGAATGGATTTTTCTTAAGGCGAACACTAAAATATAATGTAGTCATGCTTACATAAATTTTTGGATGTCCGGATGTATTCAGAACGTAAGTTATGCGCGAAAATGCAAACTTGTGCACTTTTGACACTTTTAGTCCCTGAATGACACAAAAGTTTATTTTAGCACACCGAACCCCTCAAAGCCTATTTCTAAGCTATGCAAAGGATATTTAAGGTGTGTTTAACATATGGTTATGTTCCGGAATGTTCGTTACAGTTCAAATTGACATACTTTCGCAGTTTGTCAACTTTAGTCCCTGTAAGCGATTAAACTTTGATTTCACCATACCAAACCTTCCAAAACTTATATCTAAGTTATGTAAAGGTTATTTAAGGTATGTTAAGCCTATTTCACTATTCCAGAGTGTTCGTTGGATTAAACTGGTTATATTTACGCATCAGAGCGTGTATAACCTTCCAGAAAGCGATTTAGAGCTTGAAATCGAACAAGAGTTGGTATGTGCACAAGATACACATATTTATACAAGTCCCAAGTATGAAATACAATATTTCATTGGTTGGGCATTTGTTTGATGGTTGAAATGACACAGGTGTTACAGTCTCCCCTACTTTAGGAAATTTCGTCCCGAAATTAATTCGTAGGAGTCTGTTTATGACTTTGTGTCAAATAGTCATCAAAGATATGTAAAGCAAAATCTGATTATTTTCCTCAACGGATATTTTTCAGAAGCGAAAATGAACGAACAGAGTCATTTTCTTCAACGGGTTCTTCGGAAATGGAAAATAAGGAATTAACTAAACGGATATAGATTTCCCTCAACGAATATTCTTCAGAAGTGAGAATGAATGGATGATTCATTCTTTCTCAACGGATTCTTCGTCAGAAATGAGAATGAAGGAATAATCCACGGATATTCATTTCTCTCAACGGATATTCTTCAGAACGAAAATGAACAAACGGGGTCATTTTCCTCAACGGTTTGTTCTTCAGAATTTGAAATGAAAGAAAAAATCAACGGATATTCATTTCCTCAACGGATAATCTTCAGAAACGAAAATGAAATAACGGAGTCATTTTCAACGGTTGTTTCCTCAGGTACGGAAATGAAGGACAGACAAACGGATATTCATTTCCCCAACGGATAAATCTTCAGAAACGAAAATGAACTAACGGAGTCATTTTCAATGGTTATTTCCTCAGAGTTGGAAATGAAAGACTACGCAACGGATATTCATTTCCTCAACGGATATTCTTCAGAACGAAAATGAATGGATAATTCATTTTCCTCAACGGTTATTCTTCAGAATGGAAATGAAAGACTACACAACGGATATTCATTTCCTCAACGGATATTCTTCAGAACGAAAATGAATGGATAATTCATTTTCCTCAACGGTTATTCTTCAGAATGGAAATGAAAGATTACACAACGGATATTCATTTCCTCAACGGATATTCTTCAGAACGAAAATGAATGGATAATTCATTTTTCTCAACGGTTATTCTTCAGAATGGAAATGAAAAGATTACACAACGGATATTCATTTCCTCAACGGATATTCTTCAGAACGAAAATGAATGGATAATTCATTTTTCTCAACGGTTATTCTTCAGAATGGAAATGAAAAGATTACACAACGGATATTCATTTCCTCAACGGATATTCTTCAGAACGAAAATGAATGGATAATTCATTTTTCTCAACGGTTATTCTTCAGAATGGAAATGAAAAGATTACACAACGGATATTCATTTCCTCAACGGATATTCTTCAGAACGAAAAATGAATGGATAATTCATTTTTCTCAACGGTTATTCTTCAGAATGGAAATGAAAAGATAAACAACGGATATTCATTTCCTCAACGGATATTCTTCAGAACGAAAATGAATGGATAATTCATTTTTCTCAACGGTTATTCTTCAGAATGGAAATGAAAAGATTACACAACGGATATTCATTTCCTCAACGGATATTCTTCAGAACGAAAAATGAATGGATAATTCATTTTTCTCAACGGTTATTCTTCAGAATGGAAATGAAAAGATAAACAACGGATATTCATTTCCTCAACGGATATTCTTCAGAACGAAAATGAATGGATAATTCATTTTTCTCAACGGTTATTCTTCAGAATGGAAATGAAAAGATAAACAACGGATATTCATTTCCTCAACGGATATTCTTCAGAACGAAAATGAATGGATAATTCATTTTTCTCAACGGTTATTCTTCAGAATGGAAATGAAAAGATAAACAACGGATATTCATTTCCTCAACGGATATTCTTCAGAAGTGAAAAATGAGTAGCTAGTTCATTTTTCCTCAACGGATGCTTCATCAGAATTGGAAATGAATAGGGTTAACTCTAGATACATGATAGAACTTGCTGTGATTTCCGTGCACCAAATTTCATAATTATGTATGCATCCATAATTACGGAATTCCTTGCACAGTCCGCACAGTTTGTTTTATAATGTTGTGGGGAAAGATGTCGAACTAGTGATGACGGTGACTAGACTACCATAGGGTCCTTTTTAATTAGATCTACAGAGGATCTTCTTAATTAGGCCACCAAGGAGTCCTTTCAGCTTGTATCATCCAGTTTAACTAGACCACTCAAGGGATCTAATTACGAAGTAGTACCTTATAATCCAAGGGACTTTAACTACAGCGTAGAAGTCCATTAAGGATTTTAGGTAGTACCTTTTGGGTATCCTACTATGAATCTCTTGCACAAGGATATGTAAGATTCTACGAGGATTTGGATAATATAATTTGAATCACATGACACATAAAAGATAACACATAAGCACATAACCACATAAATGTTTAATTGTTATTATCTTGTTATTGATTGCTATTAACTTGGCACCTCGTACTTCGTTTCTCTTGGAAGAAACGGGTACTTAGGATTTTCGTGAAGAACGCAAGAGATCATACAATGGAAGAAATTTGGGAGTAGTCTGTTCTTCAAGGAATGCGGTTCCTTGATTGTCGGTATTGTAGAGGATATGTTGTTTATACTTACAATCACATAAATACATTGCGATGTAAATAAAAGATTTATTTATAAACAATGATAACAACAACCGTTTCATGGATCGTGACAACAAAAGAAAATAATACATAAGACGTGATTATTTCTAAACGATGTTGTCTTTTAGTTGACCATATGCTCATCCCTGCGCTGGATTTGCATTAGCAAGTCTTGGGGCAATTCCTACTAAAATGGCCCATCTCGCCACAGTTGTAGCAAGACCCCGGTGGAAAACGAGCTTGAGCAGGATTGTTGTTAATCTGATTTGGTGCTGCTGCTGTTGGGCAAACCCTCGCTGCATGACCTATAAGTCCGCAAACTTGGCATATGCGGCACTTTACACCAGCATGATGATGTAGGCCACATTGGTTGCACAAGGGTGCAGTTCCGTTGTAGGGTTTCCTAGCAGAGGGTTGAGCTGGTTGGTTGGGGACGGCTTGATCATTGTGAGCGACCACGGCGAAGTTCTGAGAAGCCTTTCGCTTCTTTGACTTCTTAGAGGATCCAGTCTGTTCATCCATGGTCTTTGATTCCTCGATTGGTTTCGATTCCTCGACCAGTTTCTTGTCACCCTTACGGAAAAGCTTACGTTTCCTGATCTGCGATTCAGTCAAGGTTGCAGATAACTCAATGGCCTGCCTAACAGTAGTAGGGTTGCTACCAGTCAAAATGTCTTGTATTGAGTCGGGAAGGCCATCAATGTACTTTTCGATCGCCTTATCCAAAGGCGTGACCATGTTTGGGCATAACAGACTTAACTCCTCATAACGGTCCGTGTAGGCTCGATGCTCACCGCTATCCTGCTTAAGATCATCAAATTCCCTTTCCAAAGCTCTGATCTCGTGACGAGGACAAAACTCCTTCATCATGAGAGCCCTAAGTTCGGCCCATGTCTGTGCTAGAGCAACCTCTGCACCACGATCCCTCATAACCCCATTCCACCACGTAAGGGCTCTCTTCTGGAACACACTCGAAGCAAACTCGACCTTGCGATTGTCAGGACACTGCACGTGGCGGAAAGTATTCTCAATGCTCTCGAACCATTGAAGAAGCCCAGTCGCTCCCTCAGAACCACTAAACTTGAGTGGTTTCGCCGAGTTAAAACTCTTGAAGTTGCACGGACCATTGTTGTTGTTGTTGGCTTGATTCCATTGAGCAAAGAGGTTTGGGAATTGAGCAGCCATTTGCTGTGCAATAATTTCTGCCAGTTCGGCAGTCGCTATCTGGTTCTCGCGTCGAGGAGGCATTCTAAAAGAGGAAACATGAAAGGAAACGAGTGAGAGAATTAGACGAAAAGAATGAGATGAAGCAAATCTGATGAAAGCAAGGATAGTGGTCATTTGTTTGTTACTACAAAGCAACAAACGACCTTGGTGATTAGTCAAAGTAAATAGGTTAAAAATAATGTATCGCGAAGACATGCTCGCCTATAAGTGAACACTCATCCCAAGAATTCCCAGGTAAGCACAACTGGTCTCGCGTCTGATGAGATGTATACGAAGTGCTTGCCTAGACAGAAAACCCAGAATACAGGCATTCACCCTTCCAGTTTGCACGTGTTCACATTATTTAAAACCCAAAACCTTGATGAGATTTTGAAAACTCAAAGGGGTTCAAAACCATATAACAGAGGGTTCAAAACCTAGAAATCAATCATCCTAGAACAGATGATTAGTTTTCAAAGCGGTTTTGAAATTCATGTTCTTGTTGTGGTAGTCGCCTAAGGATAGGTGACGGTATGTTTTATGACTAAACGCAAGTAAACTTGCGTTAGGGTCCTAGAAAGGTTATAGACTAGGTCAAAGCATTACTAATAACCTAATTCCCTATACCCATAAGCTCTGATACCATCTTTTCTGTCACACCCCGACCACGTAGAACATACAAAACGTGGCGGAAATGTCGGGGAGTGTTGTAACAGAATTAATTGTTTCATAACCATGGCAATTGAAGTTTCGTTTTATTAAGTAAAAGTGATACAATGTCTTAACAAACAAAGAAATACAACATAATTAACTAGTCTGCATCTTTTATTGTCACTAAAGCCCAAGTCTGCCTATATGTATCTTGATCATCTTATGCAACAGTTCCTGAAAAACACATGTGAAAATAGGTACGTCAGCATAAAAATGCCAGTGAGATACATAGGTTTTGTGAAAATAGGTTTCATGACTTATGTTTGAGAAAATGTTTAGTCATGAACCTTGTTATTTGCTTTGTTTTGTAAATCATTTGAAAATCGATAAGATCAGATGATATGTATAAATAATGTATGGTTAAATGAATAACCATGTAAAATGAGTTTGTATTAGATAAGTTGTTTGTAAATCAATGTCTTGTGAAAAATATGTTATTTGTATAAAATGTTCTATGTCTCAAACTGAAATGATTCAAATAACGTTACGACATGTAATACCATACAAACACTTATATATAGGAAGTACCAGCGGCGTATCCACCATGCTTGTATCATATTACATACGCATCGTTACTTAATCACTTAATCAAACCAAACCAAACAATGTAAAATGTTCATGTCAAGATGTAAATCATGTCAAAATGTCTATGTCAAATATCCATGTCAAATGTCTATGTCAAATATCCATGTCAAATGTCTATGTCAAATATGTCATGTATGGCAAGTGAAAGGTCTCAACTAAACCATATGCACAAAAACAAAGTATTGACGTAAAACTTGGTTTAAATCAAAGTTATGTTTTGTGGGAAATGCATGATCAAATGTCAATCATGTTAAAATGTCTATGCCGAAATGTCTATGTCAAATCAATTGTCAAATGCATTGGGTAATATGTCAAAGTGTTCATATACTGGATGAGCATATGCAACAAAATGTAATGTAAAACCATGTACTAAGTATGCACACAATGGACATACATAGCATAAAATGTAATGAAATCATGTACTATAATGTACTAACGAACATAGCAGGTATATGATGTGAAAACAGGAAAGCATGAAAGTAACAAGTAGGCACATGTGTTCCACCCCAAAACGTTTGGAAAACAGTAAAAGAGGGGTCTATGTACTCACTTGAGATTGCTCAGAAGTCCTAGGATAACCACCAAGCAATGCTAGAGATCGCGGAATATCAAACGGCACCTAATATAGGTAACTACATTAATAAACCGGACCTAAATCGGAAGACTGGGTAGCATGAGGGTTTGTAAACCAAATGAGTGTAGGAACTCATGTGATATGGTTTAACAAAGCCTACATGCTAAATGAAACTTAACCTAAGTCTTATCGACCCATTACGACCCGTTTAGGTAGCTTATGTTACTTTAACGCGTCGTTCGCGTGAAACGCGTTTGGACCGCCTAACTAGCCCTATGACAAGTGTTATATGCCTAATCATGTTACATAATCAGTTATGTGACAAAGGTTTAGGTTACATATGCTTAATTACCAATTATACATGAAAAGGGTATTCTGGTAATTTACCTAAGGCATATAAACTACCTATCATACAACTACTTAAACGATGTGACCATAGGGTATAACCTCGGAAGGTTATTCCCTACCTACTATGGTCACCTAATGTATTTGGTCGGATCCTAATGATCGACCAAACTGGGTCGGGTTCGAAGGTATAGGCGATTTATTAGATCGCCTACCCTACGACCCTAGACAACGTGGTAATCAGTGGGCATAGTCCCAAGGGACTATGACCAACGTGATTACACTCACGTTGCGAAGTTCAAACGAACTTCGCATTGACCATTACTGGTCAACGCTGAAAGTCAAACAAAGTTTGACTTTCTGACTCGAAAAGCAGTAAAAATAAGGAAAAGAACGAAAGAATACTAACCCAGGGTCCCCGAATGCTAATCCCGACTCAAGAACTCAGGTATGAAACAATGGTTTCAACTTAGAGCTCTCAAAATCAGAATTCTAGTGGGTTTTTAAGCCAAAGGGGGGTGGGTATTTATAGGAAAAGTAGAGCCGTTAGGATCGTTTCTCGTAGTACGTGATCGAATCCAAGGCGTACACTTGTCGGAACCTTATGGTGGCTAAAAATGATGTTTATCAACAGATTAGGCAAGTTGCAAACATGTGGTTGTGGTTAAAACAGCTGCAAACAGGCTGTTAATACACTGAACCTGGTCTGCAGACCCCATACGCATCGTATGGTATATATACCATACGCATCGTATGGTGCAGTTTGGCAGAATTACAGTTTTGGTCCCTGAACTGTATTTAGGCCATTTTTGACACGTTTAAGGCCCGTTAACCCCATTTCAAAGCTCTAAAATGAAGTTAAAGTATAGGGAACTTAAAATGTGCTCAAAAATATCTCGGATGTCGGTTCGTTTAGCCGTACGAACGCGATGTTCGCTTAATTACGACGGAATGCGCACAAGCGCGAAAAACGATCCAAATGACGAAACGAATGGATTTTTCTTAAGGCGAACACTAAAATATAATGTAGTCATGCTTACATAAATTTTTGGATGTCCGGATGTATTCAGAACGTAAGTTATGCGCGAAAATGCAAACTTGTGCACTTTTGACACTTTTAGTCCCTGAATGACACAAAAGTTTATTTTAGCACACCGAACCCCTCAAAGCCTATTTCTAAGCTATGCAAAGGATATTTAAGGTGTGTTTAACTTATGGTTATGTTCCGGAATGTTCGTTACAGTTCAAATTGACATACTTTCGCAGTTTGTCAACTTTAGTCCCTGTAAGCGATTAAACTTTGATTTCACCATACCAAACCTTCCAAAACTTATATCTAAGTTATGTAAAGGTTATTTAAGGTATGTTAAGCCTATTTCACTATTCCAGAGTGTTCGTTGGATTAAACTGGTTATATTTACGCATCAGAGCGTGTATAACCTTCCAGAAAGCGATTTAGAGCTTGAAATCGAACAAGAGTTGGTATGTGCACAAGATACACATATTTATACAAGTCCCAAGTATGAAATACAATATTTCATTGGTTGGGCATTTGTTTGATGGTTGAAATGACACAGGTGTTACAACAAGATCTTGAACAACAGAAGATTGCTAGAATGAACAATCCAAGTGGTCAACAAGATATCAATTTGTATTTCAAAGGTAATGTTTAAAATGTTGAAGCAAGTCCGAAGATCCAAACCGCTTTCAGCACAGAAAACTCATCTAGATCACTCAATCAAAGTTCAATCAACAACAGTGGATTTTCTTCATATCCGAGTGTTAATCCAAGTGTTCAAAGCTCAAACAATGGTAATGGTCATGTGTTACAATGCAACATCGCATTGCATCTTCAGAATGGTCAGAATTTCTCTAAAGAAGTCGCTAAAGGTCATATGGCATTACTGGTTACTGTGTTAGAATCATATGAGAGTTTGGTTGCGGGAAGAATCGGAAATCCTATGCTAACAAAAGAGGATTACAATCAGATTGATGCTGAGGAAATGGAGCTGATAGATATTAAGTGGTGTTTAGCGAGCGTGTTGAGGAGAGCTGAGAAATTTAAGCAGATTACAGGAAGAGATGATTTTCGTGATGCGAATGTTTCTACTTTAGGTTTTGATAATTCTAAAGTTACTTGTTTTCGGTGCAGGGAAAAAGGACATTTCAAGAGGAAATGTACCAATCGAGAAGCAGGAGGAGCTCAAAATCCGTTCGGGAACAATGATTATTATCGAAAAGCAATATATCATCAGGTTGCTCAACAACCGTCATCATCCCGTGCTATTGAAGATGGAAAGTAGAAAGCTTGCATTACTATTCTAGATCAAGAAGATGAAAGATTTCCAGAGGGATTTAGCTGGGACAAATACATTCCGGCTGAAAGTAACTCAAAGTTTAGAGCATTTATTGCACAGATCGTTCAAGAGCCAGAGTTGATGAAAGAATGGATGGATGTGTTTGCAAATGATGAGAAAAATCAAGATGGAGAGTCTGTTTCTTCAGAAGATAGTTCAGAAAAGACACAAGTGTTTGATCAATCATCAACTGATAGTAGCGATGATGAGGAAGAAATTAATCAAATTAACATTGGCAAAACTCATTTATCTCCTGAAAGTTTCAAATTTTATTTTGCAGATAAATTGGAGAAGCTAAAGGAGAGACGAGTAGCAAAAGAAAAGAAAGAAGTAAAATGTGAGAATGTTGCTGAGAATGAGATGACTAAACAGAGTAAAGAGGTCAAAGTTGTTGAAAATATTGTAGAGGTCACTAAACCTTGTCTGAAATGTTTGGAACCATGCAAACACTGTGAAGAAAAAGACAATAAGTATAGTGAGCTCGATGAGATGAAAGAAAAACTATTGTTCGATGTTAAGTACGTGAAAGAGTCGTATGATGTGTTGAACAGAACGGTGAATAGTTTGGAAAAGACAAACTCTGAAAGGGAAGATGCTTTGTCTACGATGAATGCAACAATGATCACTAAACAAAAGACCATCAATCACTATATTGAAGAGTATGCAGAGTTGAAGAAGGAATTGGAGACTGAAAAGATTGAAAATGAAAGAATCAGATGATTGTTGCTGAGTTACTCAAGTTCTGATTATTTGATTGATAGAATCTATCCTACTGTTGCAGGTTTTGAAGCCTTTCAAGATAAAGTGCAAATTATAACAAGTGTCCGCCTCCGATCTAGGAAGGTTATTCTCCCAGAAAACCAAATGAGGAACAACTCAAAAAGGCAGTCAATATAAAGTTAAAGTCTGAAACAAATGATGAGTTACCAGACAACATTGACGTCACTTTCACATCGTCTGACACTGATCATGAGTCTGAGTTAATAAAGAAAGTGGCCGATCAGGTGTTGGATAAGGATGAGGAGTCAGAGTCAAAGTCTGAGTCAAAAACTTCGAGTTCATCAGTCAACAGTTCGAAATCATCGGTCAAAAGGGTCTACAATAAAGAATTTCTGTTATCAAAAAATAATTTGAATAATGAACCAATCAAAGTGGCATATACTTTGAATGATTCAGACAAATTATATTCTGATGAGAAATTTCCAATTAAAAATGTGAAAATTGAAAATATCAAAACAATTTTTAAATTGATAAAAATAAAATTTTCAGAAATAAAAGATAAAATGGGATTTTCAAAACCGAAACATACTTCTAGAGTTCAACAACGTTTAAACAAGAAGAAATGTTTTGGTCCAGGTCATCAAAAGAAACAGAATCATAAAGGCAATTTCAAAAAGAAGGGGTTGGGTTTTGATGTTGAAAATAATCAAAATATTAAAGATTCTAAATCAAAAACAGTTTTTGTTTCAGGGACAAGTTCTGAAGAAGAGAAAAAGAGCTCATTCTGGAAACAGTCGAACAAGGCGTTTCTTGCAGAAAAACAGAAACATGAGAAGAATGAAGCTAATCAGAAAAAGGAAACAAGAACTTGCTATAAATGCAAAAAAGTTGGCCACGTTGCCTGGAACTGTCAAATGGCAACCAACTTAAAACAGGAAGTTCTTTATAAACTGAAAGAAAAAGTTATTGATAAGACTGAACCACCAACGAAAAAATTCAAAGTGTTTAAAAATTCAACATATGAAGTTGGAGAGTGTTCAAAAAGGTTTTACAAAAGAAAAGTGAATCTTAACAATCACAAGTGGGTTGTTAAGAAATCAGATGTTAAATCTGGCGATGAATCTGACTCGTCAAAGTCAAAGAAGCCACCAGTTGAGCTAAAAAGAGAAAATTCAGTACCGCCAATGGATGATGTCAACTTTCCACCATTGCGGACTGGAAATTTTAAACAAAAAGTTGGAAAGGTAGAGATTTCTAAATCAATTTTATTCTGAAAAGAAAGAATTTGATGTCGAAAAGGCTTTTAATGACAAAGTGAAACATATTTTTGAAAGAATGGTTGATGGGAAGGAAAAAGGGGTAAACGACTTCTATGAGTCAAAAAGGAATGTTCAAACCCCGAGTGAAATTGAACCGGATGCACCCAAAGCTGGTCAGGCTTGGGTGTCTATATTCCACACTTAAAAATCCTGACTTGCTGGAACTCCCAGGTTGGTAATTGGGGAGTAGGAATCGGCATCTTTCTTGAGTAATATAACTGTCATATTTCGACTTACAAGTGGTTTTGTTGATAAGAATCTAAAATTGTCATATTTCTTGAAAAATGTTTGTGTGAAAAACCCACAAGTAATTGTTCTTACAAGTGGTTAATCAAGGTCATTAAATTAAAACTTGATTTAACTTTCATACAAGTGGTTAAAGAAAAGGAAAAGTGTTAGATTTTACAAGTGGTTGAAAATAAGAGGGATTCATTCATAAGCTGTTAAAAGAACAAAATGATGAATTAAACCCCGATCTTACATTGAAATGAACAAAACTAATTTTCCGGAAAAACCATTTTGATTAAAACAAACTTAAGTGTTTTGAAATCATAATGGGAAAATAGTTTGTTGTCAGGGGGAGTTCTGATTGTTAACGCCAAGTGGATGGCGAATTGAAGCAACTCACATCAGTGTGTCAGTTTTATTTGTACAGTTTATTGATTTTTTTTTCAAATTTTCCTTGAAAATCAAAAATTGAAACATATTTTTGATTTTAGGGGGAGTAAAAAATTTAGAAATTTTGAAAATTTAAAAAATCCAAAAACATGATAAAATCTAAAAATAAAAAACATCGAAAAATCAAAAATGAGTTTTGTTGTGAAAAAAAAGGAAATGATAGTACATCAGTGGACTATCACAACATGCTAAAGAAATGGAAAGTCAAATGTGATAAACGATCTCACTGATGATATGCCAGTAGATTTTTACTCATTCAGTAGATTGTTTTCGAGATATAAACCTAAATATCAAATACTTACTTATCTCGTGGGGAACATCTCTCGGATATATGGGTAACCCCCGAAATCTTGTTTGAAAGATTTTCTATTTCTGACATACTAGGTCTTTGTGCGTGATGATATCTGGGGTATTATACCAGGACTTCTGATTTTGCGGGAGCAATAGCCTAGTCCTCGTATAATACTCTGCACTACTTTAATCTTAAAGCCCACCATCAGCATAAAAAATGATGAAACATTGAAAAATGCTAATCATGTGCTGTTGAAGAAAAGATCCCCAAACGGGACACACCTAAAGACGAGCCATCATCTCTTTGTCTGAACGGAATTTCTAACCTGAGCTCTCATGGTCTCGCATTACCCGTTTACAGATATCATTAGTGTATATTCACCTGTAAGACTGAATATAGGAGTCTGGATACGGGAGTATATTCTGAGGTGGGACACGCGAATAAGTTAAGTGCTTAAAACACTAATCTCATATCTAGAAACAATTGAACTTTGTGTGAAAATTTAAAGTGGATCAGTATACTGACAATCTAAGTAAATCGTTTAGAACTTAAAGTCTTAAAAAGGTCAACGGTGTTAGTGATTTATCTCAAAAACTGATATGATCCTCTTACACAAACTCACAAAAATATTGTCTGTAAATATTTCTTTACTGTTTTTCATTAAAAACAAAAACCCAGAAAGAATGTGTTTTAGCATAAATTTTTGAAAATCCAAAAAGATTTTATTTCATCTTATTTTCGATAACTGATGTTGAAAAGCTGATTTTCAAAATTCCGAGTGCTAAACATGATGAACAACAGGTTGGGTGAGTTTGTTTGAAAAGAGAAATGGTTTCAAATTAATGATAAAATGGTCAAATTTGAGTGTTACGATTACAAGTGGTTAAGCAGAAGTTAAAATTGTTATATATGAAAAACTTATGTTCTGGGTAGAGGATGTGCAGGTAAGCTAGGTTTCGATTCCTGAAGACTTTCCGCAAAAAGCCTGAGCAGAGATTGAGCCATGTTTCGATTCTAGATCGAGGGTTATGCCAGATTGCGATCCCGGAACAACTTAAGGGGGAGTCTGCTAGCAAAGGGGAGTCTGAAGACTTCAGTGCCAGGTTCGAATCCTGCAGTTCAAGACAGTTGCTGCTGATGAGCAAGAGAAAGAAGAAAGATAGAGATTGAAGGATGCTTACAGTGTTAGACATTTTGGAGAGAACAAGAAGACTGATCAAGACTGAAGACTCGTACCGAAGACTCGTCAACATCTAAGGGGGAGTCTGTTGGTGCATATGTCTGTTGACTTCGTCTTGTATTGTGTCTTGTATCTAGATTGGATAGAACAGAGCTCGGTAGTCAAGAAAATAGGGTTTTAGAGTAAATTGTCCAGTTCTCACGAACTGGCAGAGCCAGTTCAAACGAAGTGGCCACTTCTCACGAACTGGTGATGTCTGGTTCATGGGGACTGGCCTGCCTATAAATATAAGAGCTCATGTCTTCATTTGTAACTTCTGATTCCGGTAGCGAAGCTCTGCCGAAGTATCTCCAGCCTGTAAAACGTTCTGAAATCAATACAAGAGATAGTTAAAGTGATTCTAATAGCATATCAAGCTGATTCAACATCAATATGTATGTTTCCGCCTCTCGTATTGATCAAAAACTCTTCTGATCGACTCGTTTAGGTCGAATCTCGATCCTACAGATATTCTCCACGAAATCCTAATTCAGAAAGAGTCAAAAAGGCACCAAATTTAAAGTGGGAATCTGAACCTTCAGATGGATTGCCAGATAATATTGACATCACATTCACTGCGTCTGACACTGATCATGAGTCCGAGCTAATTAAGAAAGTGGTCGATCAGTTGTTGGATAAAGATGAAGAGTCAAAGTCAGAGTCTAAATCTAAAAATTCGAGTTCATCAGACAAAAGCTCGAGTTCACAAGTCAAAAGGGTTTACAATAATGATTTTCTGATATCACAAAATAATTTGAATGATGAAACATTCAAAGTAGCATATACTTTGAATGATTCTGACAAAGTATATTCTGATAAAGAATTTCCAATAAGAGGTGTTAAAACTGAAATGATTAACAAGGTTTTCAAATTAACAGAAATTAATATTTCTGGAATAAAAGATATAAATCTTACTGAAAAACCTAAAAAATATACTTCAAGAGTTCAACAAAGATTAAACAAGAAAAAGGGTTACAATTCTGGTTCTGGTTATCAAAAGAAACCAAACCATAACAGTAATTCCAAAAGAAGGGATTAGATTTTATTCCACCTGAAAATCATAAAAATGAGAAAATTTATAAACCAAAAACTGTTTTTGTTTCAGGAACATCTTCTGAAGAAGAAAAAGAGAATTTGTTCAGAAAGCAGACGAACAAAGAATTTCTTGCTAAGAAGCAAGAGGGAATAAAGACTGACGTTGCTCAGAAGAAGGAGACAAGAACCTGTTATCAATGTAAAAAAGTTGGGCACATTGCATTTGTTGGTGCATCCGTCTGTCGCCTACGTCTTGTATCGAGTCTTGTATAGGATTAGAGCATGAGAATAAAAAATAGTGATTTTTAGAGGTGATTCCGCTCGAAATGACACCTTGTCATTTCGAGCTAAATCACATAACTTTCTGATTCCACTCGAAATGTTAAATCCTGATTCCGCTCGAAATTAACATGCTGATTTCGCTCGAAATGACACCGTGTCATTTGGAGCGAAATCAGAACTCCTATATATAGGACATTTGGGGCGAAATCAGGGTAGAGTTGTGTGTGTTGTCTTCCGGTGAGCCACGAAGTGTTGTCGTGAATGTAAAAAGCTTCCTGATCAATAAAAACAACAAGTTAAAGTGAATACTCGGTGAATTGCACCGAAACATTTGTTTCTGCCTCTTGTTTTGGTGAAAAGCTCTTCTAACTGACTCGTTCGGATCGGAAATCGATCCTACAAGTGGTATTAGAGCTCAGGAAGAAGAGTTCTATACAATTCAGCTGCGATTTCTGTTTTTCTACACCATCTTTTCAAATTGAACATCATTTTAGGGTCAGAATCGGTTCAGGTTTGCACATATTGCTCGGAATCTTGTATTGACAAAGCCTTAGAAGTTTCAAGTCCAAATTCGAACTATATCTTGACAAAATTGTGATTAAGCTCGAAATTGATCGATAGTATGATGACATCAGTTTGATTTCGCTCGAAATTTAGTCTAGATTCCGCTCCAAATCGACTTTCAGCATTGATTTCGCTCCAGAATTGATCTTGATTCCGCTCCAAATCAACTGTCATTTTGATTCCGCTCGTGAATCGATCTTGATTCCGCTCTAAATCAGCTTTCAGCTTAATTTCGCTCCTGAGTTGTTCCTGATTCCGCTCCAGAGAATGTTTTGATTCCGCTCCAAGTATCAAAGTCAGATTTCGCTCCAAAGTTTAAGTCTAATTCCGCTCCAAAAACATATTCCGCTCCAAATCAGGGTTTAGTCACTGATTGATTCCGTTCGAACTGAGTTGAGTCTAATTTCGCTCAGAACTGTTGTTAGTGATTCCACTCAGAACCAGTATTCAGCATCAAAGTTATTTGGAGATTCCACTTGAAGATTCATTTGAAATATATTCAGGATATTTCGCTTAAACAGAAGTTGATTAATTTCACTTGAAAGAATACATTTGCTACATCACTTGAAATTGAAAAATTGTGAACTTTTGAAGATTAAAACAATGGACAACGAGTTCTACAATGCTTTTGCTAGTCCTATTACAATTACTCAGAATGCTTTGCTTGAAAATGAAACCGGGACGTCACAGAAACCACCTAAACTCTTGGATATTGATGATTACAATGGTTGGTCCGAACGTTTTGGAAATTGGGTTGAAGCTTATCACTTGGATGCTTGGGAATATACTGAAGTCCCATATGAAAGACCCGCAAGGAATGGTATTCAGTTAACAATCAGAGATATGAGTGCTGAAGAGAAAAAGAAGTATAGAGATGAAAAATTGATGGTGAGTCTGCTTCAGCAAGCAATCAAAGAGGACATTCTGATTTTGCTTCAACATGATGGAAGTGCTTTTTCAATATGGACTGAATTGGAAGCAAAGTCTATAGGAAGTGATGATATGCTTAAAAACAAGATGTCTCTCATGAAGAAAGAATTTGATCTATTTCGTGGGTTGAAATCCGAAAACACCAAGCAGATTATTGAAAGATATTCTAACTTGGTGAGAAATATGACGAAGCTAGGCATCAAAAAGGATACTGATGAGTTAATTGAGAAACTTGTAGATGCGTTACCACATGATACTTGGGGAACATTCCTGATGTTGTTGAGAAACAATCGGAAAGAATATAAAAAGTTAACACTGGGTGAGTTCATCAAACATTTGGAAGCTCAAGAAATGGAGCAGAGGAAGATCGCCAGGATGAAGAACTATGATGGAGAACAAGATATCGGCTTGTATTTCAAGAGTGGTGTTAGTGAAAAAACAAATTTATCTCCAAAGGTTGAAACTGCTTATAATGCAAAAGGTTCTTCTGAAAGTGCATCTCAGGGATCAAGTAGCACAACAGGATTCTCTTCATTTCCAACATATGATCCATAGTTTTCCACAACAAAGAGTGGCAAAGTTCTTCAATGCAACATTTCCTTAAAGCTTGAGAATGATCAGAATTATACTGAGGAAGTTGCAAAAAGTCACATGTCTTTGTTAGTGACCGTGCTTGAATCCTATGGAAGTTTAGTTGCAGGGAGGATCGGAAATCCAATGCTCACAAAAGAGGATTACGATCAAATTGATGCCGAGGAAATGGAATTGATGGATATTAAATGGTGCATGGCTAGTGTGTTGAGACGGGCTGAAAAGTTTAAACAAATCACAGGCAGAGATGATTTTCGCAAGGCACATGTTTCACCTTTAGGTTTTGATAAGACTAAAGTTACTTGTTTTCGTTGCAGGGAAAAGGGGCATTTCAAGAGAGAGTGCACAAATCGAGAAGCAAGTGGAGCTCAAAACCCTTTCGGAAACAACGATTACTACAAAAAGGCGATTTATCATCAAGTCACACAACAGCCATATCAACAACAACAGGCACCGCATCAAGCTCAAACTGCACATGGTAGAAAAGAAATTGAAGATTCAAAGAGAGCGTGTCTGGTTAATCAGGGCAAGGATGGTGGATTTAGCTGGGATAAATACATTCCAACAGAAAGTAAAGTGTGTTTGGCAGATCAAGATGATGAAAAATTGCCAGAAGGGTTCAGTTGGGATAATTTTTGCCCGGATAAAGAATTTATGGAAAAAGAGATGTCAAACGATAAAGCCTTTATTGCTAATGCTTATGATGAGTATTGGGCTGCAAAATACAGAAAAGTCAGGGAAGCTGAAGAGGAAAAATGGAGAAAAATTGAAGAAGAGGAAGAGGAAGAAGAAGAAGAAGAAGAAGAAGAAGAAAGATTAAAAGCTGAAGCTGAAGCCAAGAAAAAGAAAAGAGCTGAGTTTTTCCAAACGAAAAGAACAGTCAAAGATGTTCCTGAATTTGAAATCAAAGTTGATACTGAAGTAGTCAAAGTTCCTGAAAAGTGTTTGAATTGTGATTCTTTGATCATGCAAAACAACGAGCTGCTACACAATATAAAAAGATTGAAAGAATCTTATGATACTTTGAATAGAGAGATTAACAAGTACACTAATTCAAACAGTGAACAAGACGTTGCATTGAATACACTCAAAGGAGCTTACATGAGACAACTTGATGATGTCAATTACTACACCGAGAAGTGTGCTGAGCTGGAATTGAAGTTGGCAACACAAAGAATAGAAACTGAAAGAGTCAACAATTTATTGAAAAGTTACTCATGTTCTACTTTTGTTGTTTACAGGATTTACCCGATCGTTGAAAGAATGAAGACATTTGAAGAAGAGAAGACTTCGGAAGAAAAGAATTCCGAGACAAAAGAAGAGGATGAAGTAGAAATTTCTGGTAAGAAACCAAGTGTTGTCTACAATAGATGTCCGCCCCCGGTCGAAAATGGATATTTGTCTCGAAATCCAAATTCCGAAAGAGTCAAACAGGCAATTAATTTACAGTGGGAGTCAGGGTCGTCGGATAATTTGCCAGAAAATATTGATGTTACATTCACATCGTCTGATACTGATCATGAGTCTGAGTTGATAAAAAGTGTGGTCGATCAGGTGTTAGACAAAGATGACATAGAGGAGTCAAAACCGGAGTCCAAATCCGAGTCAAAGTCTGAGTCTGACAAGTCAAAGTCAACAATCAAAAAGGACAAACGGGTTTATAATAAGGAATTTTTGCTATCAAAATCTAATTTGAATGACGAACCAGTCAAAGTAGCATATACTTTGAAAGATTCTGACAAATTATATTCTGATGAGATTTTTCCAATAAGAGGTGTTAAAACTGGAATGATTAAAAAGGTTTTCAAACTAACAGAAATCAACATTTCTGAAATAAAAGATATTAATCTTTCTGAAAATCCAAGACCTTACACCTCAAGAGTGCAACAAAGATTAAACAAGAAAAAGGGTTACAATTCTGGTTCTGGTATTCATAAAAAACCAAACCATAACTGTAATTGCAAAAAGAAAGGATTAGGATTTAATCAACCGAAAAATCATAAAAATGAAAAAGTTTATAAACCAAAAACTGTGTTTGTTTCAGGAAAATCTTTAGAAGATGAGAAAGAGCAAGCGTTCAGAAAGCAGACAAATCAAGAATTCCTTGCAAAGAAGCAAGAGAACATGAAGAAGAGTATTGCTCAGAAGAAGACAGAGACGAGAACCTGTTTTCAGTGCAAAACTGCTGGTCATATTGCTAGAAATTGTCCGAAAACATTCAAACCAAAACAGGAAGTCTCTGGTAAAATGAAAGAAAAAGTTGTTGAGAAAACTGAACTTACAACCAGAAAGTTTACAGGCTTTGAAAATTCAACCTTTGAGATTGGTGAATGTTCAAAGAATGTGGTAAAAAGAAAAGAAAATCTGAAAAATCAAAAATGGGTTGTTAAGGGTTCAGGAAACAGTTCTAGTGATGAATCTGATTCCACAAAATCAAAGGAGCCAAAAGTTGTTAAAGAAAAGGTTGAGAAATCAGTTCCGAATGTGGATGATGTGAATTTTCCACCTTTGCGGGCTGAAAATTTTAAAAAGAAAATTGAAAAAATTTGAAATTTCAAATCAATTTTATTCTGACAAGAAGAAATTTGATGTTGATAAGGTTTTCAACAGAAATGTGAAACACATTTTTGGAAAAATGGTTGATGGTAAGGCCAAAGGAGTTAAAGAATTTTAGGCTTCCAAAATGAATGTTCACAAGTCTGTTGAAATTAAAGATTAAGAAGAGGTTGTTACACCCAAGGAAGGTCAGGCTTGGGTGGATATATTTTTCGAACAGTAAAAACCTGACTTGCCGGAGCTCCCAAGTTGGTAATTGTGGAGCATGAATCGGCATCATTCATTGTTTATGAAAATTGTTTGTGTATAAGTGTGAATTGCCGGAACTCCCAGGTTGGTAAGTGTGGAGTAGGAATCGGCACCTTGAGAATTTAACCAACAAATGATGATTGGTTGAAATTGTTTGATATTTGATTTTACAAGTGGTTAATCAAGGTCATTAAGTTGAACTTGATTTAACTATCATTTAAAAGAGTTGGTAAACAATGTGATGAGTTTTCCCCAAACCTACAAATGGTAAAATCAACAAAACTAATTTTCCGAAAAAACCATTTTGATTAAAACAAACTTAAGTGTTTTGAGATCATAATAGGAAAATAGTTTGTTGTGAGGGGGAGTTCTGATTGTTTATGCCAAGTGGATGGCGAATTGAGGCAATTCGATATCAGTTGTCATGTTCTTGTACAGTTTGTTTTAAATTTTCTTTAGATGTATATGTATTTTAGGGGGAGTATATTTTTCAAAAAAATCCAAAAACATTAGAAAATTTGAAAAAGCCAAAAACATGATAAAATGAAAAATGAGTTTTGTTGCATAAAAGAGGAAATGATAGTACATCAGTGGACTGTCACAACATGCTAAAGAAATGGAAAGTTAAAATGTGATAAACGGTCTCACTAAGGATGTGACGATAGGCTCAGCTAGACTAGTAGATTTGCGATAACGATACAAACTTAAATGAAAAAGCCTAGTTTTAGTGGGAAACATGGTCGAAAGCATAGTACTTAGTTTTGTCCTTCTTGACTGTGTGCCTACTCAGTAATCGCTGATTGTCGAAAGACATAAAACTGGTTAAGTTTGTGAATTTTCACAACTTTGCTGAAAAGTCACTGTGATTGTGCATTTCATTTTGCAAAGATTTAAACTTGTTTGATTTCTTTATTTTGTTTAAGCATTGGACATCCTCTGCGTATACGTGAGTATCGACCTGGTTGTTAATGCCTAAACGTTCTGCTTTATTTTCTTTGGTGTTTCGTTTAAGCTTTGGACCTCCTCTGCGTATACGGAAGTATCGACCTGGTGGTTAAGGCCTAAACAACTTCAATTTGTTTTATTTTTCTTATTTTGTTTAAACATTTGACTTTCTCTGCGTATACGGAAGTATCGACCTGATTGTTAATGTTTAAACATTCTGCTTTGTTTTCGCACAAATCACAGTTGATAAAAGTATAAAGGCATTACTTGAGTCAGTGTATTACATGATGAGGGGATATGCTGAGATCGTGGGGTCCATAAGAACTTAGTGCAAAATTAATATACCTTAACGTATCGGTAAGCATTTCGAAAGTTTTTAGATTGAGTTTAAGTGGACAACAATATTGTCAATCAATGTGAATCATTTCGAACTTAAAATGAAATCAAGCTTAACGGTGTTGGTGATTTGTCTCAAAAACTGATATGATCCTCTTATACAAACTCACAAAAATATTGTTTGTAAATATTTTATTCTACTGCATTTCTGTTTCTTTTAAAAATCCAAAAAAATTTTAATGGGTTTTAGCATAAATTTTGAAAAATCCAAAAAGATTTTCGACAACTGATTTTGGAGAGCTGATTTTCAAAATTCCGAGTGCTAAACATGATGAACAAATGGTTTGGGTGAAAGTGTTTGAGGATTGTTGAAATGAAATGAGAAAATGTTTTGCAATAAAAACGTTATTCCTGCAAGTGGTAAATTAGATTCGAAAATCTTATCCACAAATGGTTATCAGAAAATTTATTTTTGGGTAGAGTTTATGCAGGTTGGCCAGGTTTCGATCCAGAGCAGGATGAAAGCCAGGTTATAATCTTGTGAATTCCAGACTACGATCCCAGTACATTGAGAGGGGGAGTCTGAAGACATCAGGATAGAGATTGATTGAGGATACTTACAATGAAGCATACTTCAGAGAGAAGCACGAAGACTGATAAAGACTGAAGGTTTGACAACCGAAGACTCGACACTGAAGACTCCGTCAACATCCGAGGGGGAGTTTGTTGGTGCATCCGTCTGTCGCCTACATCTTGTATCGAGTCTTGTATAGGATTAGAGCATGAGAATCAAAAATAGTGATTTTTAGAGGTGATTACGCTCGAAATGACACCTTGTCATTTCGAGCTAAATCACATAACTTTCTGATTCCACTCGAAATGTTAAATCCTGATTCCGCTCGAAATGACACCGTGTCATTTGGAGCGAAATCAGAACTCCTATATATAGGACAATTGGGGCGAAATCAGGGTAGAGTTGTGTGTGTTGTCTTCCGGTGAGCCACGAAGTGCTGCCGAAGTGTTGTCGTGAATGTAAAATGCTTCCTGATCAATAAAAACAACAAGTTAAAGTGAATACTCGCTGAATTGCACCGAAACATTTGTTTCCGCCTCTTGTTTTGGTGAAAAGCTCTTCTAACCGACTCGTTCGGATCCGAAATTGATCCTACAGCATGGAACTGTCCAAAGGCAACCCAAACAAAACAGGGAGTCTCTGAAAACTTGAAAGAAAAGTCCGTTAACAATGAACCACCAACCGAACAATTTAAAATGTTCAAAAATTTAAAATTTGAGGTTGGTGAGAGTTCAAAACATTTTTACAAAAGAAATGTGAATCTTAACAATCACAAGTGGGTTGTTAAGAAATCAGAGTCACTTTCTGGCGATGAATCTGACTCGTCAAAGTCAGAGGAGCCACAAGTTGAGCTAAAAAGTGATAATTCTGTTCCAACAATGGATGATGCAAATTTTCTGTGACACCTGTGTCCTTCAACCATCAAACAAATACCAAACCAATGAAATATTGTATTTCATACATGGGATTTGTATAAATATGTGTATCATTTGCACATATCAATTCTTGTTCGATTTCGGGCTCTAAATCGCTATCTGGAAGGTTATGCGCGCACTGATGCGTAAATATAACCAGTTTAATGCAACAAACACTCTGAAACAGTAACATAGGCTTAACATACCTTAAATAACCTTTACATAACTTAGAAATAAGTTTTGGAAGGTTTGGTGTGCCGAAATCAAGTTTATTCGCTTAGAGGGACTAAATTCGACAAACTGCGAAAGTATGCCGATTCGTACTGTAACGAACATTCCGGAACTTGATCATAAGTTAAACACACCCTAAATATCCTTTACATAGCTTAGAAATATGCTTTGAGGTGTTCGGTGTGCTAAAATAAACTTTTGGTCATTTAGGGACTAAAAGAGTCAAAAAGTGCATAAGTTTGCATTTTCGCGCATATTTTACGTTGTGAATACATCCGGACATCCAACAATTTATGTAATCATTAAAATATTATGTTTTAGTGATTGGCTTGATAAAAATCCATTCGTCACGTAATTTGGATCGTTTTTCGCGTCCGTTCGTGTTTCGTCGTAATTAACCGAACAACGCAACCGTACGAACAAACAAACTGACATCCGAGATGTTTTTGAGCATGTTTCATGTTCCCTATACTTTAACTTCATTATAGAGCCTTGAAATGAGGTTAACGGGCCTTAAACGTGTCAAAAATGCATCAAAAATCAAGTTTGCGGTCACAGGGGCCTGTTCTGTCAACTTGTGAAACTTGCTGACCTGCACAAGGATTACGGACCGTAAGCACAAACCCATACGGTCCGTAAGGACCCCCCATATCAGCAGAAAGTGTTTTCCAGCTTGTTCCAGTTTTTTCCCTCAATTGCACATGGTTTTAAGCTTCCTATGGGCTTGTTTAGGAGTGCCCATGGTTTTAGAAATCAGGGGCTGCATATGTACGGCTTAGATCGAAGCTCGGGTTTCAGGAAACGATCATAACGGTTCTATGAAATCTATAAATACCCAACCCATTTGCCTTCAAAACCCATACTTGATCTGATTGCTCTCTAAGTTGAAGTGATTACACTTCATACCTGAGAATAATCGGATCAAACTTCCATTCTTGGACCTTTTGTAAGTATTCTTTCGTTCTTTTTCGCATTTTAAGCGTGAAAGTCAAACTTTTTTTGACTTTTTGCATTGACCAGTTTATGGTCAACATGAAGTTCGTTTGAACTTCATAACGTGAGCGTAATCACGATGGTTTTAGTCTCTTGTGACTATACCTACTGATTACCACGTTATCTAGGAGTAGTGACGAGTCGGAGTTTCAGCCAAAATGCGTATTCTTGCGTATTTTGTAACCAAACTACTTTTAGGTATCAAGACCCTTTGTTTTGATACCAAACCTGTTTTCAAACCTTGTTAAACATGTTTTAACATGTTTAGCTCGTCACTTTAGGTTTAGTGCTTATATAGGGTCGTAAGGTAAGCGGTCTAAACAACCGCATAGACTTTCGAACCCGACCCGTTTGGTCGATCATTAGGATCCAACCAAACACAATAGGTGACCATAGTTGTATAGGGAATAACCTTCCGAGGTTATATACCTTATGGTCACTTCGTTTAGTTAGTTGTATGATAGGTAGTTTATATGCCTTAGGAAAATGACCAAAATGCCCTTTTTACGCATAAATTCATTTTAAGCATATGTAACCTAAATTTTCACATCTAAATTGATTAGGTAACATTATTAGACATGTTAAGGCATATAATACTTGTCATAGGACTAGTTAGGTGTTCCAAACGCATTATACGCGAACGACGCGTTAAAGTAGCGTAAGCTATCTTAACGAGTCGTAATGTGTAGTAAGCACTTAGGATAGGTTTCATTTTAGAATGTAGGGTTTGTTAAACCAAATTACATGAGTTCCTATACTCATTTGGTTTACGAAACCTCATTCTACCCTATCTTCTGATTTAGGTTTGTTTATTTACTTAGATACCTATATTAGGTGCCGTTTGATTTCGTGATCCCTCTAAGCTTTGCTTGGTTGTTATTCAAGACTCCTAAGCACCCTCAAGTGAGTACATAGTCCCCTCTTTTACTGTTTTTCAAACATTTTGGGGTGAAACACATGTGCCTACTTGTTACTTTCGTGCTTTCCATGTTTTTATATCATACTTGTTATGTTCATTAGTACACTTATAGTACATGATTTGATTATGTTTTTTGCTATGTATGTCCATTTAGTGCATACTTAGTACATCATTTTACATTACATTTTATGTTATGTATGTCCATTTAGTGCATACTTAGTACATTGTTTTACATCACATTTCTGTTGCATATGTTCTCGTATCATATGGACACATTGTTTTACATCACATTACTGTTGCATATGTTCCAGTAGCATATGGACACATTGTTTTACATTTCTACTTGGTATGTTCACTTAGCATACTAGGTACGTTATTTTCATGAAACATGCTTACATTTGGTATAACATTTGGTTTGTTTAATGAAACTAATACATTCATTACCATTAGCTACGTCGTCCGTTAGTAGGTAGTGGTACCATAGTAATTGACAACTCCCGTTCCTGAAATCCTAGGTTTGTTTGGATGGATGGAATGACCGAATTCGATACACATAATTTAGATAAACCTTTAACTTCATTTATGGGTTTATCGCCATAGTCTCAAGGCTTGGATGTAGACGTTTAACAATACCGCATAGATGTTTGTGTCAGTAAAGCATGCATTATTTTACAAATCATAACTTTTTATTATAATTTATCAAATACATTGTTTTGTACATTTCATTCATATAGGGTTGAGTAAATGCTTTTAATCAATAAATGCTTTTATTCACTATACATTACATTTGGTTATACATGAACATTTTTACATTGGCGGTGTGTTTTGGTAAGTGATTTAAGTAACGAGGCGTGTGTAATATGATAAAAGCATGGTGGATACGCCGCTGGTACTTCCTATATATAAGTGCTTTTATGGTATTACATATCGTAGCGCTACTTAAACCATTTCAAGTTAGACATAATACATTTTACACTTGTATCACATCTTCATGAAACATTGTTTTATAAACAACATATTTTATACAAACTCATTTTACTTGGTCATTTGTTTATCTGTGCATCTTTCTTTTATATCATCTGATTTCTTATCACTTTTTATGATTTATAAAAGAAAACATTTTACAAGGATCATGACTAACTTTTGTTAAACATTTTTCTCTAAACTTATAAGTCATGAATCCTAAATAAATAAAACCTATGTATCTCACATGCATTTTTATGCTGACGTACCTATTTTCACATGTGTTTCAGGAAATGATGCATAGGATTGATCAGGATACACTTAGGCAGACTCGGACCTTAGTGACATTAAAAGATGCAAGACTAGTTAATTACGTTATACTTCTTTGTTGTTAAGACATTGTAACTTCTGTTAATCAATAAAACAAAATTTCAATTTCCATGTGTTATGAAACAATGATTTTGTTACAACACTCCCCGACGTTTCCGCCATGATTTGTTGTTTTACGTGGTCGGGGTGTGACAGAAAAGTTGGTATCAGAGCTCATGGTTATAGGGAATTACGTTATTAGTAATGCTTTGACCTAGACTATAACCTTCCTAGGACCCTAACACAAGATTCTTATGTTTAGATCTTAAAACAATACCGTCACCTATCCTTAGGTGACAACCACAATAAGAAAACAAATTTCAAATCCTCTTTGAAAACCAATCATTTGTTCTAGGATGATTGATTACTAGGTTTTGAACCCTCTAAGTTTTCAAAACAATTTTGAAAATAATCACCCACCCTTTCGGATGATTTTTTTTGGCTTAGTGCCATCCGAATTTTCAAAATCTCGTCAAAGTTTGGGTCTTATAGTGTGAACACGTGCAATCTGGAAGAGTGGATGCCTGTACTCTGAGTTTTCTGTCTAAGGCTAGAGTGTTTGTACAAATCCACATAATCGGACCAGTCACTCTTACCTGGGAACTCTTGGGGTGAGTGTCCACTTATAGGCTAAAGCATGTCTTTGCGATACATTAATATGACTCGATTACTTTGATTTGTCATCGTCTCATTTGTTTTCCTTAGGTAACAAACAAATGATCGCAATTTCTATGCGTTATCATTCTGTTTTGATTATTCGATAGCATTTCACTTGTTTCTTCCTATGTCTTTCATTTTCTTCTAGAATGTCTCTTCATCGCAATGACGCCCAGATATCCTAGCAGACTGCCAGATTTGCCCAACGAATAGGCGAAGTAGTCCTGAAGACTGTTGAATTAGCTACAGCCATGTATCATCTCCAGAAGGAAGCCACTCAAGAGTCCCCAAAGAAAACAGAAGCCAAGCCTTCACCAAAATCGAAGAAACGTAAAGTTCCAAAGAAACCCGCAGCAGATGCACCAAAACAGGCAGGACCTAGCCAAGTGGCAGCACCGCCAGCTAAGAAGCGGTACAAGGGAACTGCTCCCTTATGCAATCAATGCAACTGTCATCATCCAGATCAAACACCATGTTTCAAATGTACCCACTATGGACGATGGGGACATTTGGTTGACATATGCCGCTTTGCTATCCAAAACAAAGCTGTTGCGAATCTTGCTGCTACTCAGCTCCGAGCCAACCCTGCTCAAGCTCGCTTTCCACCTGGATCGTGCTACAACTGTGGCGAGATGAGTCATTTCGTGAATAAGTGCCCAAAGCTTGCTAATGCAAAACTGACCCACGGATAAGCATTTGGCTGATTACAAGATGCTGCTGCTTTGAATAGTTTGAATCTTATGCTTTTGTATCTTTTGTTGAACCCTGAAACAATCTGTCTTGTTCATAAATAAATTGTTGTTCACAATTCTGATGTACAAATGTAGTTACATGTGTGTATGGCATTCCCCTATGATACCTACAACAAGGAACTGCGTTCTTACAAACTACTCTTGTGATTCTCCCTTTCATGTGATCACTCATGACTTCCTCGAAAATTTTAAGTGCTCGTTTTATTCTAGGATACGAAGTACAGGAAATAAAGAGCCATTATGAGTAATCACGCTTTTTACGCATCTGTGCCTTTGAATCCTTGGTTAGATAACTGAGGGTATTTTCAATCTCATACCCAATACATTCTGATCTTCATGCATAGCATAAGTTTTTCAAAACAACCTTCATGATTTCAAAATACCCCATATAATTTGAAAACATTTTTAACATAGTATATTTAATTAATATATCAAGTGCATGATTTCAAAAGCATCATTCATGTTTTCAAAAACCTTATACATAATTTCAAAATTCATCTCGCATGATTTTAAAGCATTTTATAAATATACTTACCTAATACACCTACTTTATAATTTTAAAAGTATTATGTAAGGTTTCAAAAGCATTAAACACATTTCTAAAATAACTCCATGCATAATTTTCAAAAACATTTTCTCATGCATTAGCTTGACCTTCAAATTCTGCTTCATATGTCGCCTCGGCATATCTAGCACCTCAACTTCATGAGCATTTTACCTTATGTTTTGACTTAAGCACGTCCAGTGCAAGGTTTCAAAACATCTTCAACTTCTAAAAATCCATATGGGATCTTCTTACCTTCACAATTAGATCCTTGTGGATGATTACCGCTCAAATCGGAGTCCTTAATTGGATTCCTTGTGTATCTTAATTCGAATGTTACGATTCCTTGTAATCGAAATCGAATTTTCTTTTTAAGATCTTCCTATCTTCATAGTTAGATTCTTGAAGATGTTTAAAGTACCAAATGAAATCCACGGATTTGATTCCTGGTGTGCTTTGAATACATGTGTACAGTTAACAAAACAAATTAACAGAATGATAACAGATTAAAGATCAAGATAAACAATCTTGTGATTATGTGTTATATGTTTTCTTTTATGCATTTTGTGTTTTTGTATCTGGATATTCGTTATCCAAATCCTCGTAGAATCTTTCATATCTTCATATGAGGGATTCGTAGTAGGATATTCAAAAGGTACTACCTTAAATCCTTATTGGGCTTCTACGTGATAGTTAAGACCCATGGATTTTATAGTACCATTCCATTATTCAAAGAGACCCTGTGAGTGGTCTAGTAAAAAAGATTGATTCAGAATCTGGTTAAGAATGACATGTGATGATATAAGCTGAAAAGACTCCTTGGTGGTCTATTTAAAGAGATCATTTCTTGATTTAATTAAAAAGGATCCTGTGGTGGTCTAGTCACGCTCATCACAGGTTTGTTCATTTGGTTTTTCCCTACACGTTATAAAATGCACTGTATGGACTATGCAAGGAATTACGTAATTATGGACGCGTACATATTAATGAAATTCAGTGCACAGGAACCCCAGTAAGATTTATCATGTGTAAGAACCTATAGTGGCAACAATAACGAAACGTGAACAATGTAAGAAAGGTACGGTGGACGCACCAATAACGCTTTATATACTTGTATATAAGTGTCCCTCTCACATTGCAAGCATGATGTTATTTAAAGTTACTAGAAGTTCAGGACTCTAACCAGTGTTGTTTGATCTTTTCAACTCCATGTTTCAAGCTCTCACAAGTTTCCTCTAAATAAATTTCGGGACGAAATTTCCTGAAGTAGGGGAGACTGTGACACCTGTGTCCTTCAACCATCAAACAAATACCAAACCAATGAAATATTGTATTTCATACTTGGGATTTGTATAAATATGTGTATCATTTGCACATATCAATTCTTGTTCGATTTCGGGCTCTAAATCGCATTCTGGAAGGTTATACGCACACTGATGCGTAAATATAACCAATTTAATGCAACAAACACTCCGGAATAGTAACATAGGCTTAACATACCTTAAATAACCTTTACATAACTTAGAAATAAGTTTTGGAAGGTTTGGTGTGCCGAAATCAAGTTTATTCGCTTACAGGGACTAAATTCAACAAACTGCGAAAGTATGCCGATTCGTACTGTAACGAACATTCTGGAACTTGATCATAAGTTAAACACACCCTAAATATCTTTTACATAGCTTAGAAATAGGCTTTGAGGTGTTCGGTGTGCTAAAATAAACTCTTGGTCATTCAGGGACTAAAAGCGTCAAAAAGTGCATAAGTTTGCATTTTCGTGCATATTTTACGTTCTGAATATATCCGGACATCCAAAAATTTAAGTAATCATTAAAATATTATGTTTTAGTGATTGGCTTGATAAAAATCCATTCGTCGCGTAATTTGGATCGTTTTTCGCGTGCGTTCGTGTTTCGTTGTAATTAATTGAACAACGCAACCGTACGACCAAACGAACTGACATCCGAGATGTTTTTGAGCATGTTTCATGTTCCCTATACTTTAACTTCATTATAGAGCCTTGAAATGAGGTTAACGGGCCTTAAACGTGTAAAAAACGCATCAAAAATCAAGTTTGGGGTCACAGGGGCCTGTTCTGTCAACTTGTGAAACTTGCTGACCTGCACAAGGCTTACGGACCATAAGCACAAACCCATACGGTCCGTAACGACCCCCTCAGATCAGCTGTTCCCCTCAATTGCACATGGTTTTAAGCTTCCTATGGGCTTGTTTAGGAGTGCCCATGGTTTTAGAAATCAGGGGGTGCATGTGTACGGCTTAGATCGAAGCTCGGGTTTCAAGAAACGATCCTAACGGTTCTATGAAATCTATAAATACCCAACCCATTTGCCTTCAAAACCCACACTTGATCTGATTGCTCTCTAAGTTGAAGTGATTACACTTCATACCTGAGAATAATCGGATCAAACTTCCATTCTTGGACCTTTTGTAAGTATTCTTTCGTTGTTTTTCGCATTTTAAGCGTGAAAGTCAAACTTTGTTTGACTTTCTGGATTGACCAGCTTATGGTTAACATGAAGTTTGTTTAAACTTCATAACGTGAGCATAATCACGATGGTTTTAGTCTCTTGTGACTATACCTACTGATTACCACGTTATCTAGGCGTAGTGACGAATCGTAGTTTCGGCAAAAATGCGTATTCTTGCGTATTTTGTAACCAAACTACTTTTAGGTATCAAGACCCTTTGTTTTGATACCAAACCTGTTTTCAAACCTTGTTAAACATGTTTTAACATGTTTAGCTCGTCACTTTAGGTTTAGTGCTTATATAGGGTCGTAAGGTAAGCGGTCTAAACAACCGCTTAGACTTTCGAACCCGACCAAACACAATAGGTGACCATAGTTGTATAGGGAATAACCTTCCGAGGTTATACCTTATGGCCACTTCGTTTAGTTAGTTGTATGATAGGTAGTTTTTATGCCTTAGGAAAATGACCAAAATGCCCTTTTAACGCATAAATTCATTTTAAGCATATGTAACCTAAATTTTCACATCTAAACTGATTAGGTAACATTATTAGACATGTTAAGGCATACAATACTTGTCATAGGACTAGTTAGGCGTTCCAAACGCGTTATACGCGAACGACGCGTTAAAGTAGCGTAAGCTATCTTAACGAGTCGTAATGGGTCATAAGCACTTAGGATAGGTTTCATTTTAGAATGTAGGCTTTGTTAAACCATATTACATGAGCTCCTATACTCATTTGGTTTACGAAACCTCATTCTATCCGATCTTCCAATTTAGGCCCGTTTATTTACTTGGATACCTATATTAGGTGCCGTTTGATTCTGTGATCCCTCTAAGCTTTGCTTGGTTGTTATTCAAGACTCCTAAGCACCATCAAGTGAGTACATAGTCCCATCTTTTACTGTTTTCAAACATTTTGGGGTGAAACACATGTGCCTACTTGTTACTTTCGTGCTTTCCATGTTTTTATATCATACTTGTTATATCATACTTAGCCCCGCTTGCGGTCTGCTCATATAATGTAATATATGTGTGGGCGCTCGGGGGGGCAAAAGCAAAAGTGCACTAATTTTTAACGTTATTTTACTAATTTCGTGAAAATAACGTTAAAAAGAGGGGATCGTTAATCAGGCATCATGTGGTGGCGTTGATAGCCGAAAGACAAGGGGGTACATGCACCAATTGGCGTTTGTCTCAATTGCTGAGTGTTATGTGCCTTATGTCCAAGGCTTGATGCAAAACCACAATCGAGCCGGGGGTCTCATTGGAAGCAGCCTCTCTATTTCTACGGGGTAGAGGTAAGGCTGTCTACATCCCACCCTCCTCAGACCCTACCTTAGCTTTGCTATAGGTGGGATATACTGAGTATGATGATGATGATGATGATGATTAGTACATCGTTTTACATTACATTTTATGCTATGTATATCCATTTAGTGCATACTTAGTACATTGTTTTTCATCACATTTCTGTTGCATATGTTCTCGTAGCATATGGACACATTGTTTTAAATCACATTACTGTTGCATATGTTCCAATAGCATATGGACACATTGTTTTACATTTCTACTTGGTATGTTCACTTAGCATACTAGGTACATTATTTTCATAAAACATGCTTACATTTGGTATAACATTTGGTTTGTTTAACGAAACTAATACATTCATTAACATTAGCTACGTCGTTCGTTAGTAGGTAGTGGTACCATAGGAATTGACAACTCCCGTTCCTAAAATCCTAGGTTTGTTTGGATGGATGGAATGACCGAATTCGATACACATAATTTAGATAAACCTTTAACTTCGTTTAAGGGTTTATCGCCACAGTCTCAAGGCTTCGATGTAGACGTTTAACAATACCGCATAGATGTTTGTATCAGTAAAGCATGCATTATTTTACAAATCATAACTTTTGATTATAATTTATCAAATACATTGTTTTGTACATTTCATTCATATAGGGTTGAGTAAATGCTTTTAATCAATAAATGCTTTTATTCACTATACATTACATTTGGTTATACATGAACATTTTTACATTGGTGGTTTGTTTTGGTAAGTGATTTAAGTAACGAGGCGTGTGTAATATGATAAAAGCATGGTGGATACGCCGCTGGTACCTCCTATATATAAGTGCTTTTATGGTATTACATATCGTAGCGTTACTTAAACCATTTCAAGTTAGACATAATACATTTTACACTTGTATCACATATTCATGAAACATTGTTTTACAAACAACGTATTTTATACAAACTCATTTTACTTGGTCATTTGTTTATCTGTGCATCTTTCTTTTATATCATCTGATTTCTTATCACTTTTTATGATTTATAAAAGAAAACATTTTACAAGGATCATGACCAACTTTTGTTAAACATTTTTCTCTAAACTTATAAGTCATGAATCCTAAATAAATAAAACCTATGTATCTCACAGGCGTTTTTATGCTGACGTACCTATTTTCACATGTGTTTCAGGAAATGATGCATAGGATTGATCAGGATACTCTTAGGCAGACTCGGGCCTTAGTGACATTAAAAGATGCAAGACTAGTTAATTACGTTATACTTCTTTGTTGTTAAGACATTGTAACTTCTGTTAATCAATAAAACAAAATTTCAATTTCCATGTGTTATGAAACAATGATTCTGTTACAACACTCCCCGATGTTTCCGCCATGATTTGTTGTTTTACGTGGTCGGGGTGTGGCATTTTCCACCATTGTCAAACGGAAATTTAAAACAAACAATTGGCAAAGTTGAGATTTCAAATCAATTCTTTTATGAAAAGAAAGAATTTGATGTTGAAAAAGCCTTTAACTCTAAAGTTCTAAATATTTTTGGAAAAATTGTTGACGGGAAGGTCAAAGGGGTAAAGGAATTTTATGAAAAGAATAAGAAAGGAAAGAAACCGAGTGTTGATTACTCGAAATCACCCAAGGACCGTCAGGCTTGGGTGAATCTCTTTAACTGAAAATCCTGACTTGCCGGAACTCCCAGGTTGGTAATTGGGGAGTAGGAATCGGCATCTTTCTTGAGAAATTCACAAGTGTGATATTTCGACTTACAAGTAGTATAGTTGATAAGAACCTACAACTGTTATTATTCTTGAAAAATGTTTTTTGTGAAAAACCTACAAGTGTTAGATTTTTACAAGTGGATAAAAGAAAAGGAGAAGTGATTGTTTTTACAAGTGGTTAATCAAGGTCATTAAATTAAACTTGATTTAACTTTCATACAAGGGGTTGAAAGAACAATGTGATGAAACCCCATGATATGTGAACTCAACAAAACTAATTTTCCGGAAAAACCATTTGATTAAAACAAACTTAAGTGTTTTGAAATCAAAATGGGAAAATAGTTTGTTGTCAGGGGGAGTTCTGATTGTTTAAGCCAAGTGGATGGAGAATTGAAGCAATTCACATTAGTTTATTTGTACAATTTATTGCGTTTATTTTCAAATTTTCCTTGAAAATCAAAAATTGAAACATATTTTTGATTTTAGGGGGAGTAAAAAATTTAGAAATTTAAAAAATTTGAAAAATCCAAAAACATGATAAAACCAGAAAAAATCCAAAAATATTGAAAAATCAAAAATGAGTTTTGTTGTGAAAAAGAGGAAATGATAGTACATCAGTAGACAATCACAGCATGCTAAAGATTTGGAAAGTTAAATATGTGATAAACGGTCTCACTGATGATATGCCAGTAGGTTTTTACACATTCAGTAGATTGATTTCGAGATATAAACCTAAATATAAATACTTACTTATCTCATGGGGAACATCTCTCGGATATATGGGTAACCCCCGAAATCTTGTTTGAAAGATTGTCTATTTCTGACATACTAGGTCTTTGTGCGTGATGATATCTGGGGTATTATACCAGGACTTCTGATTTTGCTGTAGGATCGAGGATTCGTCCAATACGAGTCAATCTGAGTCAAATCTGGTTTTTAGAAAGGCGGAATCAGACTAGAAACCGTCATTCAGTGTTAGAATAGGAGTAGAAGAGTAGAAAATCACTTTAAACATGTTCTTCATTGATATAATATGTTTTCGTACAGAGAGAATCCGACAGCACTTCGTTTCAGAATTCTACAGAATGTTACAAATGAAGAACACCACTAGCCTATTTATAGGCTTGCTAGACCTCACGAAACATTTAATGCTTTCTGGCCATTTCATGCTTTCTGGCCAGACCCCATGAACTTGCCATTTCGTGCTTTCTGTCCAATACACATAAACTTAACATTTTCAAACTATTAGATATTAATGACACGACACAGACTGATGACGCAGGCGATAAAAATTATGCATCAACAAACTCCCCCTTGGATATTGCCGCAGTCTTCAGTCAGTCGGTCTTCAAAACATTCTTCACAAAGACTTGAAAAATTCTTCCCTTTGCTTAGGATTTTTCAATAACGTTATTCTGAGCTTTTCCTTTTCCTTAGCAGCTTTCTGCTCATCTTCAACTAGCTTTTGCCTCCATGTAGCTCGAGCGATTCTGTCTTTTTCTTCACGCTCTTCTTTCCTCTTCTTTGCTTTCAGAGACTCTTTCTTCAGGCTCCCCCTTTCGTTAAGCTTCTGTGCTTTTGGGATCGTCACCTGGCTTACCGGTTACATGCAACCCCTTGCGTCGAGCTCGTCTTCAGACCCCCCCTTAGACTCAGCTATCGGGATCGTAATCTGGAACTTTCATCTGCAAATCTCAAACATTTATGAGAAAAATCATTTTGAATGTCCAGGATTGATGACCTGGCTCTTTTAACATATGCTAAAATATTTTTACAGTGAAAGCATTTTTAGTTGTCCAGGATTACTTGATTCTCTCCCCCTATCAAAATACTATAAAGATTTGACGATATTAAGAATCCAACAACTAAACCTACCTCTTTACAATCAGATTTTACCAATTTGAGCATCCAAATCCCTCACAGTCAATCATCCAAGTCCAACTTAATGACCTTGGAGACTTCACAAACTGTTTTTGATTTTGAATAAAAACTTCAAGTTTCAAATTAATAAACTTGTTTATTTTCAGAAACACGATCAACATACTCAGATTTTGAAACTCAGCTTTCTGTCATAGGTTGTCGAAAATAAAGTAGAAATCAAAATCTTTTTGTATTTTTCTGAAACATAAAAGCAATAAAGAAATATTTACAAACATATTTACAGACAATATTTTTGTTTGAGTTTGCGTCAGAGGATCATATCAGTTTATGACAAATCACTAGCACCGTTGAGCTGTAAACACTTTAAGTTCTAAACAATTCACTTAGATTGTCAGTATACTGATCCTCTTAAATTTTCACACAAAGTTCAATCGTTTCAAGATACGAGAATTAGTGTTTTAAGCACTTAACTTATTCGCGTGCCCCACCTCAGAATATACTCCCGAATCAAGATTCCTATATTCAGTCTTACAGGTGAATGTACACTAATGATATATGTAAACGGGTAATGCGAGGCCGTGAGAGCTCAGGTTAGAACTTCCGTTCAGACAAAGAGATGATGGCTCGACTTTAGGTGTGTCCCATTTGGGGATCTTTTCTTCAACAGCACATGATTAGCATTTTTCAATGTTTCATCATTTTTTTATGCTGAGGGTGGGCTTTATGATTAAAGTTGTGCAGAGTATTATACGAGGACTAGGCTATTGCTCCCGCAAAATCAGAAGTCCTGGTATAATACCCCAGATATCATCACTTACAAAGACCTAGTATGTCAGAAATAGGCAATCTCTCAAACAAGATTTCGGGGGTTACCCATATATCCGAGAGATGTTCCCCACGAGTTAAGTAAGTATTTGATATTTAGGTTTGTATCTCGAAATCTATCTACTAAGCGTGTAAAAACCTACTGACATATCATCTGTGAGACCGTTTATCATATTTTAACTTTCCAAATCTTTAGCGTACTGTGATTGTCTAACTGATGTACTATAATTTCCTCTTTTTACACAAAAACTCATTTTGATTTTATCATATTTTTGGCTTTTTCAAATTTTCTAATATTTTTGGATTTAACAATTTCTTACTCCCCCTAAAATTCAAAATATTTAAAGAAAATTTGACAACCTGATACTGATAGCTTTGTCTGGCCATCCATTTTCTGCTTTTTGTGCACTGAATTGCAGAAAATATAACATGTGAAGCAAAAATTACCCCCATGATTTACAACACATTGATATTTTACAGTTTGAAAACCGTTTTTCAATCTTGTGAAATTAATCATGTTTGTTCAGCCGTGAGGGTTTCGGCGTATTCACTCAACATATTTTTGTAAATTTTCAAAATTTTCAATTTTTAGGGTTTTGAAATATGATTTATTTATGTACAGAAATGAATAAACTCCCTAGTTTCAGACGCAGGGACCTGCAGCCTCCTCTCCTCGTGCCAGGCTGCTCCCTTTCCAACTTGATGATCATCTGTTTTCTTAAGCACCTTGAGTTCCAGCAAACCCTACATAGCCTCCATTGATTTACTTGACGTAGTATAGCAGTGCTAACATCCTTATCATGTGCCGTGAGGTGCCGCTATCCATTATCCATTTAGAAATGATAGACCTCGGAAGCCCCTACACACATCAAAAGACATTTACTTAAACAATGATACCCAAGATTTTTCAACATTTGGTATACTACCAAAGACAATATCATGAGCTACTTTGTCAACTTTTGGAATGTGAAAAACAACATTTGGAACATCAGATTCAGGTTTTGATTTTGGAGCTCCTTCCTTGATAGGTGGGAATTCTTCAATCAACTTATCTAACTCAAATTCAATTTTCTCATCATTTGTTGCAAAGATTTTCGATTCAGATTTTAAAACCTCTTCCATTTTCTTTTCCTCAAAAGAATGTTTAGTTTTCTCCACCCATGTTTGACTTTGGAAAGTCTTTGTTTTAAGATAAACCTTTGAAGTCTTTTGTGATTTTGAAGATTCACTGTCACACCCCGATATTTCCACGTATTACCGGTGGGCCCGGTGGGGAGTATCGTGACGTAGTTGATATCATCATAGTCAAATAATCACAGTTCAATGCACAGTTGAAGTCAAAAGTGAATATATTACAAACTGATTCAAAAGTAACATCAATGTTACAAACAGATTGTAAGGTGGATCCACAGGCGGATCTTAAAACAGAAAGATAAACACTGTTCAGCAAACTTTAGGCATCTAGAACTTGCAAGATTCCTTATTAATGCCCTGAGCTCCCAGCCAATACGTACAGTACCTGTCACTTAATCTTTTTGGAAAATACGTCAGTTTACACTGGTAAATACAATTAACTGACTCTTTTGTGAAAATGTTTAAGAAAATTGATTTGAATGCACAAGGCACAAAATATCTTTTATAACTTGGGACAATTATATAAAAATAATCTTGTATACAGATTTCTAAAACTCTGTTTCTGTTTTTATTTTTGTTTTCTGGTCCTGAGACTTTTTTGTGGTCTGCTGAGTGATTCTTATGGATCAATACTCAGGAGATTACAACCACCACTATGAGGAGGATGATTATAAAGAAGAGTATTGTACCATTTGTGGTAATCCTCATTCGGTACAATATTGTGACCTCTTTGAACCATCCCCTTCGTACACATACTATAAGGAACCTAGGTACGAGCCAACCACTTCATATACATACTATGAAGAGTCGAGGTATGAACCTTCTCCTTCATATACGTACTACGAAGAACCAAGGTATGAACCTTCTCCCTCATACTCATATCTTGATGAACCAAGGTATGAGCCTTCTTACTCATACTTTGAGGAGCCAAGTTATGAGCCTTCACATACTTACTATGAGGAACCATGGCGTGAACAACCCACCTCATATGAGTATTATGAAGAATCAAGTTACGAACCTTATCCATCATATACTTACAATGAGGAACAATGGTATGAACCATCTACCTCACATGAGTACTATGAGGAACCAAGGATCGAACTTCTGAATTCAAGCTTTGATGATACTTATTCAACTGACTTTGACGAACCACCCACTATCTCACCCGTAGCCGAAAGGATAATAGAACATCTTAAAACTATCGAGCGCTATATAAAAGAAGCTCGCGCAAGGGAAGAATTAACTCGTAACAAAGAAGAGATAGTTGAAAAGGTAAAAATGGAAGAACAAGTAAGTGAAAATATCTTTTATAACTTGGGACAATTATATAAAAATAATCTTGTATACAGATTTACATGTTCGTTATACATTTAGGGCCCGATGTTAGAAACCGGGTCAAGATTAATAGACACACCACAAGTATAGGCCCACAAGAGAGGGGGATACCACTTCCCTTATGCAACTGTCAGGTGTATGCCTGCACCCCGTGCTTAAGACGTGGCCATTTTTCTTAATAATGATGCCAAGGATATCCGGGACATGATCATTAACCCCTAAAGGCCTTTAATTTCAAACAAGACAGATTAAAACGGGTTACCTCAATAAATTAATCACAATCCGATTAAACATTCAATACCCGACTAAGCGGTATTATTATAATACCGTATTCCAAGCCCGTATAGGGAAAATAAGTTAAGAGTATTTACCTGAGCTAAAATGCAATTTATACTCAGCCGTATATTCTAATCAGCAAGCACAAGTATCTCTACTGGGGCTCTCAATCTGGAACGAAGGTTTTATTAACCTATTAGATTCCTAACGGGTCTTATTTAAGTTGAAACTTAGACCTGTTAGTTTTCAGGAAAGGAATACGGTTCAAAACGCAAGATTAAGAGCAGACCGGATTAGAATGTGATTCAGACCCGACAAGTACGAAGACTTGTATAATATGGGTAAACTAAACACATTCTGGATTTTGAAGTGAAAATGATAAGGGTTGACCCGTTTCGGTTAATTTATGCAAACTAGTTACATAAACCGTACCGAACGCGAAAGATGCATAACGGGTAACCTAAAGAGTCATGAACATGTTTCACAAGTTGATATGCCTTAAATATGTTGTGATATCAGTAAGATACCTTCCATTATGCCCAAAACGAATTTAAAATCAATTTAAGCCCCGTAGGGGTATTTTGGTCATTTTAAAGATTATAAAAGAGGTTAAATAATGATCTGAGGTTCTGGTCTAAAAGGATCAGTAAAAATATTTATTTTAATAAGTTATATCAGTAAGATATCTCATATATGTGAAATTTATCATTTATGGCCAAACTATGCACCGTAGGGGCATTTTGGTCATTTCACATATGTTTTAAGGGTTAATTTTGAAAATCTGAGTTCAAAACTTTTATTTACTGTTAAAGTATAAAAACTTATTCATGACATCAGTAGGTATCAAGCTTTAGGTGCCTAATATGGTTTTAAACCATACTATGCGCCTAAATCGCATAAAAGTCGGTATTTGACGATATTCAGTTTAAATAGGGAAATCTGAGATTTTGACCAGCCTTTACAGTTTAAAATAACTTATTTATCATATAAAATTAGTAGAAAAAGGTTTGACATGTAAAGGATGTATAAAACTCATTTTATTAGCAAAAAGGGCGTTATCGTCAATTACCGAGACTATGCGAGAACTCTATGTTATGATTGTCTTAAAATTTAATAAAAATTTCCAAAAATCCCAAAATATTATATTACATCAGTAGGTAAAAGGTTTGATGTCAAAATTTGGGTTTAAATAGGCTTTATGCCGAAAATGTCGTTTAATTAATAAAAAGCTTTCACTTTACGCTATTGCGCATAACTCCCATTTTAGACCACGAACTGATGTGAAATTTTATGGACATGTTTATAAATCAGTAATAAAGGTTTTTGTCCTTTCACATTTTCAAAAATCTCGTTTTAATATCAAAAGGGCATAATAGTCAACTTTAAGCATATAACGGAAACATGCATATGAACTCTAATTCTAAAGGACCAAGTAGTATAACTTCAGGGGGTTATACTAACATATAATATGGTCACAAAGGAACCGTAAGGAATAATCAAACTAAGCTAATTCGGGTCAGAATTGAAAGTCAAAGCAAAAGTCAACTTTTGCGACTTTCGGTTCCGAACCGAGCCTAAACTTAGAATTGTCGGGTTGAACATGCCTAGACATGTTCAATTAATATTTACCAAGTTATTAATGTGACAAAACTGATTTTATTGCCTTTACATCATTAGTTATGAATTTTATTTAAAAACCGACTCGTTGACTTTTTATTTAATTACTTTGACCCGACAATTAACTAAGCAAATGTGGTAATTAGGAGGTGCCCTTTTGAGGGTTTAATACCTACCTAATTACGATCACGTAGCCATATTCGTTGCGAACCATGGCTTGACCATACTGTGACACCTGTGTCACTTCAACCATCAAACAAATGCCAAACCAATGAAATATTGTATTTCATACTTGGGATTTGTAAAAAAAAAATTGTGTATCGTTAGCACATATCAACTCTTGTTCGATTTTAAGCTTTAAATCGCTTTCTGGAGGGTTATACGCGCTCTGATGCGTAAATATAACCAGTTTAATCCAACGAACACTCCAGAATAGTGAAATAGGCTAAACATACCTTAAATAACCTTTACATAACTTAGAAATAAGTTTTGAAGGCTTTGGTATAGCAAAAACAAGTTAATTCGCTTACATGGACTAAACTTGACAAACTGCGAAAGTATGCCAATTTGAACTGTAACAAACATTCCGGAACATGACCATAAGTTAAACATACCATAAATATCCTTTACATAGCTTAGAAATAGGCTTTGAGGGGTTCGGTGTGCTAAAATAAACTTTTGGGTCATTCAGGGATTAAAAGTGTCAAAAAGTGCACAAGTTTGCATTTTCGCGCATAACTTACGTTCTGAATACATCCGGACATCCAAAAATTTATGTAAGCACTAAAATATTTAATTTTAGTGTTTGGCATAAGAAAAATCCATTCGTTGCGTCATTTGGATCGTTTTTCGCGCTTATGCGCATTCCGTCGTAATTAAGCGAACATCGCGATCGTACGGCCAAACGAACTGACATCTGATGTGTGTAAAATGCAACATATAAATTACATCAAATGAGGCATAAAACTAACCCTTTTTTAGTACTAATATTGGAAAAAGAGTGTTTTTGTCTTCCTTTTGTATTTTCAGGATTAAATGAGCTCAAAAACGCAAAAGAAGCAAAAAGACAGCTAAATCCAACATAAATACAAGAAAAGGAACATTAGTGGACTGCCCGAACCCTCAACGGCACCTTCCAAAGCAAAATAGAGAAAGCAGAAGGCTGAACACGCCCCGTGCTCAGCCAGCACGGGGCCGTGCCCAAGAAGCAGCAGAAAAGACAAATCTATAGAAGCTTCTATTGCCCACCACGGGCCGTGCTCAGCGGACACGGGGGCGTGTCGAAAGTACAGCAGGCGCATTTATTGTAATTGCGAATTACAATTAATGAGGAGAGAGAGTGTCAGACGGGCACGGGGCCGTGTCCAGCGGACACGGGGCCGTGTCCAGCTCTCTGTTCAGCCTATAAATAGGAGTGCTTGGATTCATTTCATCTCATCCCTTGGCACACCACCTCTCTCACACTTCATCCACCACCCACCACCATCACAACACCATCATCCACCACCATCATCCATTGTCCATCATAGAGTGTGTGAGTCGTCTCGGGATCCAAGATTGATCGTAAGAGTTCTTGACAATCAAGGCCATGTTTGCCTAAGTCTGTTACATCACTTGGTGAAGACAAAGTGTCTAGTATAATACTTTTTATTTCTAATCTTTTGCACTTTTTATTTGGTTTTGTATTAATGACTTTAATAACTAGTTACTTATGTTGAAGGTGATCTTTCCTTATCGTTTGTCCGTGGTGTCTTGGCATTATTTTACTGTCTATATAAAATAAAGGATTTTCACCATTCATATCTCCACGGTCTATATGGAGGTATGTTGGCTACCTGGTAGGGGGTTAAGGGAACGGTTTGGTAAAGGTCTTGCCATTGTTCAGCGTTTAGAGGTCCTGCAATGGACCTGGGTCAAATTTAGTAGGACCTCCTTCAATACTTCACGGTATTGGATGGCGGGGGTCCAAACTCTTTGATCCCCTCATAAGTTAACTACTATTAATACTATAACCCGGCTATTTAGGACTGTATCCCTGCTGACTCAGACTACTTAGTCGAGGGTAACGTCACCGCCAAAAGCGGGGCCTACCACAATACTGCATTAATAACTTAATTCATTATCTTCCAATAATCCACCCCTTTAGGATTGTATCCCTGCTGACTCAAACTACTGGGGTGAGGGTAACGTCACCTTCAAAAGAGGGGCCTACTACAATAACTAAGATAATCTCTTAATTATGTGCAAAAGTGCGGAAATAATCAAAGGTTATACTAGATACGAGTCGGAACCAAGTGATTCATCTTGTCTATCTGTTTTTATTTTTATTTTTATTTTCAGCATTTTAGTTAGTTTTATTTTTCTTAGTTTAAAACATTTTTCTAAACTTTTATTTTGGTTAGACGTTGAGGATAAACCGGTACTAAAAGCTCTTGTGTCCTTGGACGACCTCGGTATCTTACCAACGCTATACTACACTCAACGATGGGTGCACTTGCCCATATGTGTGTTTAGTGTTAGTAAAATATCGTGTTTTATAAATTTAAAACTTGGCTAAAATAAGTGTTAAAAAAGGGCTTAAAATATACACCTAATATATACGACACTTTCACGCACATCAAGTTTTTGGCGCCGTTGCCGGGGACACAAGGATTTTAAGAAAGTTAGGAATCAACGGCCTAATCATCTTTTATTTTTCTTTTTATTTTTTTTAGATTTTCTTAGTTTTTCAGCTTCTGCAGAGCTCAGCACGGGCCGTGCCCGCTGAACACGCCCCCGTGCTCAATCATTGGAACTGGCAATCCTGTTTTACATCAGACAGTAAGCTGAACACGGGGCCGTGTCCACTCAACACACCCCCGTGCCCAAGTTTCAGTTACTGAAAACAGAACCGTTAGATCCCGACGGTTGGTAATTTCTGACATAAACATGAGTGATAGTAATTATTTTTACTTCCGGCACTCTTATGGTACGTGGTGTCAATTATGTGGTGGCGAACATGAAGAAGTAAAATGCTACTTCCTAAATTATAAGCCCCACTACATGGACCCACAATCTTCTCACAACCTTAAGAGGGGCGAAAGTAAAAATAAGCCCTATTTCTCCCTCGAATGCGCCCAGCCAGATATTCTAGGGGAAATGCTCCTTAGCGAATTATTTCAACTAGAAGAGCTAATTCTGAAATGGATAGAAGAGCTTGGGAAGGATTTTATTGATCCGCCCCAAGACGATACCCATGAAGAAATGTTGGAACCGCATTCCGACAACCTCGTTGCTCCCGAAAATACCCTCGTACCTAGCGAAGACTTGGACGATAGTCGTCCCTGTGTCGATTGTGCCGTGAAGGACTCTCCATCGACTTCGTTCGGTGCATACATAGACCTGAGCGATTCGGCATATACCTTCTTTAACAAGAGCCCGGAAAAGGGTTGGACTTGTCCACCTAGAATGAAAATAGGAATTACCCTCACCGACAACCTCTTGCGTTCTCGCCTTAGTCTAGGACAATTAAGGTATATTAGGCACTTTGGGGTTGTTCCAACCAGTAAGGAACCACCCGATATCAGGGAGATCCTTGAAATAGCAAAAAGCAGCCTCCAGACACGGGGACGTGTCCAGGTCAACACGCCCCCGTGCTCACTAAAAAGATTCTCTGCTGATTTGGTCAGAATACGGACAAAATGTGTCAGGATTTTCTCTGAACACGGGGCCGTGTCCAGTCAACACGGGGCCGTGCCCAGGGCGCTGTCGTTTTCTTTAAATGCAGCCTGATTCCTGCTCATTTTGACCACTTCAATTGACAGAGATCTCTGGAATTTTCACTCATACCATCCTAGGTAAGTGTCAAAAGAAGGTTCCAAGGGACCCTCTTGTCCTTTCCACTTTTATTCATTTCCTCCTCTTTCAAAATTTTTCAAAAGTTCCTGCATGGAAGCTTGGAAATCCCTTGATTCCAATCCTCTATGTGAAGTTTGTAAGATTATTTGCTAAAGATTCTGGGCTAAAGTTAGTTGTATAACTTTATTTTAAATTATCCGAGCTTAAAACCCAGATGAAAATCATAAAAATAATTTAAAACTCTAAGATTCTTTAGCCAAAAATCCTGCAGACAAATGGACACGGGGCCGTGCTCAACGAGCACGGGGCCGTGTCCAGGGGCTCTGTTTTGTAAAAATTTAGCTTTCTTCGGTTTTCTTCACAGAAAATGGCAAGCAGAACAAGCGGATCATCTTCAAGGAATAACCGACAAGGGAGGAGATCGTCAATAGCAGAAGACTCTCTTGTAAACTATGTTTACGCTTTAAGGGAGGCTATTGATGAAATGACGGGAGTGGAAGAAGCATTGGTCGATCGTATCAACCATCTTACTGTGGGGCTGGAGGGCTGTCTCCATGAAGTAAACCTCTTGCACCAGAGGTTGAACCTTCTCGCTTCCCCGCCTTTGGTACCCATAATAACCCAAAGGGCGTGGAACATGGTGCCCGAAGTTGTCATTCCAGCTGAATGGTACGCCATGCACCAAGAGCTTCCTCGAAGAGTGGTGCAAGGAGTCCCGGTGAATGTTCCCCCTCAACCACCAACAGCAGAAGAAAACGAAGCCGCATTCTTCCTCCCTAGGGAGATCGAAGAATGGCTTTAAACAAAGTTTAGGGAGGAACTCGTTCGGCTAAAAGTCCTACTCTATCGGGAAATCATTCTCGAAATTTTCCTAAATTAGTAGAACTCCTTATGATAACCTCGTGTACTTGCTGACCTATCTAGTTAAGTTTTAATTTTAGTTTAATTTAGGATTATGTAAGTTCTCTCTATGATGAAATGAAATGATGGTTTTAATGTTTGGATGGTTTGTAATGAATAAAACACACTCATGGTGGTAAAGGATGAAAAGGGGAACGAGAAAAATGATCCCATGCACAAGAACGAGGCAACCCGACAATTTTCTCCATTTCAGAAGGTTCAACACGGGCCGTGCCCAACCAACACGGCCCCGTGTCGAACCACCTGCAGAAAACGCCCAGTACAGGTAACTGGACACGGGCCGTGTTCACCCAACACGCCCCCGTGTCCAGACTTCTGTTTCTCTTATTTCAATTTTGTTACTGGCACTTGAACACGGGGCCGTGCCCGGATAACACGGGGCCGTGTTCAGTGCCCAGTAACACAAATTTTTGCTTTTTAAACACTATTTTACACATCTAATCAACCTAAAAATTTATTTTTGGGACACATTGAGGACAATGTGTAATTTAAGTGTGGGGGGGATGCTAAAACCTTGAATTTTGCAAGTCCTAAATACAAGCCTTACACAAAACTCTATTGGAAACGCTAATCACCCCAAATTTTTTCAAAAATTTCATTTTTTTTACTTGTCTAGGTTTAACTCGGGAAATTCAAGTTCTCAAAAAGGTTATATTTTTACAAATTTACAACCGATAGCGTAGTGATAAAAAGAACCAACATAAGAAAATTATGAAAAGGCATGACAAACTTATTTAAAATTTGATTATATATACTTGATCACATAAAAACCCATTCCCACAAAAGTGAGTTTTGAGCCTTTATTGAGCACACAATTACATATCATTTGACTAAATGCTCATTTTTCGTTTCTTGTGTGAATAGCCGCTTGGTTCTTACGACTCTAGAACTTGCCATGACAATACATTCCCGGTCCTTATCAACTTAAACCCAAGTAAGTAAATGATGGAGGCATTAGGACTAACATTTTTCTTTTCTACACCATTATTTTTCTTTTTCTTTTACCACCTACCCAAAAAAATCCCCCTAGTTAGCCCCTTTGAGCCTAAACCTTTTCATTTCATCACCCAAACAAAAACCCTTTCAACCACCAAAACCCTTTTTCATTTTAACCCTTTATTTTAGTAACAAGTCCGGTTCTTCGTGAAAAAAAAAAAATTGTGATGATGATGAAGCAAAAAGAAAATAAACAAACAAAGTAATCAAAAACAACTTTGTTTGAATAAAAGCTTCATCAAAAATAAAAAGTTGTAAAAATGCGAAAACCGACACTTGTTACGCTTTTAGCCCTTTTTCTACTAACCACTAACCCAACCACCTACCTTTAACCCTAGCCAACCCTTAACCCACAAAGTCCTCTTGATATCTACAAAGGTTTAAAAGTTAAAAAGGAGGAGGATTGATTTCTTGGCAAGCCTATGGTAGGAATAAGTTCCGTGCCGCTCTCGAGTGATTCACTAAAAATACACCTTCGGCCGAGTGTGAGTGATTTCCCCGCGAGGTATGTGAACTTGTATATAAATAGAATTTTAAAAAGGCATGTTATGCCCAAATAAGTAATTTCTTTTATGAACAGTTCTAAATAAATCATTACGAATAGGAGTGTAAATAAATAAAAATAAAACCTAAAAAGATCTTGGAAATCCCGACACTCTATGACAAGCCCAAAACCTTCTCTTCTACCTATTCCATTTGGGAGTGTAAGCCACATATTAAAGAGTTTTGCTTGAGGACAAGCAAAAGTTCAAGTGTGGGGGTATTTGATGTGTGTAAAATGCAACATATAAATTACATTAAATGAGGCATAAAACTAACCCTTTTTTAGTACTAATATTGGAAAAAGAGTGTTTTTGTCTTCCTTTTGTATTTTCAGGATTAAATGAACTCAAAAACGCAAAAGAAGCAAAAAGACAGCTAAATCCAACATAAATACAAGAAAAGGAACATTAGTGGACTGCCCGAACCCTCAACGGCACCTTCCAAAGCAAAATAGAGAAATCAGAAGGCTGAACACGCCCCGTGCTCAGCCAGCACGGGGCCGTGCCCAAGAAGCAGCAGAAAAGACAAATCTATAGAAGCTTCTATTGCCCACCACGGGCCGTGCTCAGCGGACACGGGGGCGTGTCGAAAGTACAGCAGGCGCATTTATTATAATTGCGAATTACAATTAATGAGGAGAGAGAGTGTCAGACGGGCACGGGGCCGTGTCCAGCGGACACGGGGCCGTGTCCAGCTCTCTGTTCAGCCTATAAATAGGAGTGCTTGGATTCATTTCATCTCATCCCTTGGCACACCACCTCTCTCACACTTCATCCACCACCCACCACCATCACAACACCATCATCCACCACCATCATCCATTGTCCATCATAGAGTGTGTGAGTCGTCTCGGGATCCAAGATTGATCGTAAGAGTTCTTGACAATCAAGGCCATGTTTGCCTAAGTCTGTTACATCACTTGGTGAAGACAAAGTGTCTAGTATAATACTTTTTATTTCTAATCTTTTGCACTTTTTATTTGGTTTTGTATTAATGACTTTAATAACTAGTTACTTATGTTGAAGGTGATCTTTCCTTATCGTTTGTCCGTGGTGTCTTGGCATTATTTTACTGTCTATATAAAATAAAGGATTTTCACCATTCATATCTCCACGGTCTATATGGAGGTATGTTGGCTACCTGGTAGGGGGTTAAGGGAACGGTTTGGTAAAGGTCTTGCCATTGTTCAGCGTTTAGAGGTCCTGCAATGGACCTGGGTCAAATTTAGTAGGACCTCCTTCAATACTTCACGGTATTGGATGGCGGGGGTCCAAACTCTTTGATCCCCTCATAAGTTAACTACTATTAATACTATAACCCGGCTATTTAGGACTGTATCCCTGCTGACTCAGACTACTTAGTCGAGGGTAACGTCACCGCCAAAAGCGGGGCCTACCACAATACTGCATTAATAACTTAATTCATTATCTTCCAATAATCCACCCCTTTAGGATTGTATCCCTGCTGACTCAAACTACTGGGGTGAGGGTAACGTCACCTTCAAAAGAGGGGCCTACTACAATAACTAAGATAATCTCTTAATTATGTGCAAAAGTGCGGAAATAATCAAAGGTTATACTAGATACGAGTCGGAACCAAGTGATTCATCTTGTCTATCTGTTTTTATTTTTATTTTTATTTTCAGCATTTTAGTTAGTTTTATTTTTCTTAGTTTAAAACATTTTTCTAAACTTTTATTTTGGTTAGACGTTGAGGATAAACCGGTACTAAAAGCTCTTGTGTCCTTGGACGACCTCGGTATCTTACCAACGCTATACTACACTCAACGATGGGTGCACTTGCCCATATGTGTGTTTAGTGTTAGTAAAATATCGTGTTTTATAAATTTAAAACTTGGCTAAAATAAGTGTTAAAAAAGGGCTTAAAATATACACCTAATATATACGACACTTTCATGCACATCAAGTTTTTGGCGCCGTTGCCGGGGACACAAGGATTTTAAGAAAGTTAGGAATCAACGGCCTAATCATCTTTTATTTTTCTTTTTATTTTTTTTAGATTTTCTTAGTTTTTCAGCTTCTGCAGAGCTCAGCACGGGCCGTGCCCGCTGAACACGCCCCCGTGCTCAATCATTGGAACTGGCAATCCTGTTTTACATCAGACAGTAAGCTGAACACGGGGCCGTGTCCACTCAACACGCCCCCGTGCCCAAGTTTCAGTTACTGAAAACAGAACCGTTAGATCCCGACGGTTGGTAATTTCTGACATAAACATGAGTGATAGTAATTATTTTTACTTTCGGCACTCTTATGGTACGTGGTGTCAATTATGTGGTGGCGAACATGAAGAAGTAAAATGCTACTTCCTAAATTATAAGCCCCACTACATGGACCCACAATCTTCTCACAACCTTAAGAGGGGCGAAAGTAAAAATAAGCACTATTTCTCCCTCGAATGCGCCCAGCCAGATATTCTAGGGGAAATGCTCCTTAGCGAATTATTTCAACTAGAAGAGCTAATTCTGAAATGGATAGAAGAGCTTGGGAAGGATTTTATTGATCCGCCCCAAGACGATACCCATGAAGAAATGTTGGAACCGCATTCCGACAACCTCGTTGCTCCCGAAAATACCCTCGTACCTAGCGAAGACTTGGACGATAGTCGTCCCTGTGTCGATTGTGCCATGAAGGACTCTCCATCGACTTCGTTCGGTGCATACATGGACCTGAGCGATTCGGCATATACCTTCTTTAACAAGAGCCCGGAAAAGGGTTGGACTTGTCCACCTAGAATGAAAATAGGAATTACCCTCACCGACAACCTCTTGCGTTCTCGCCTTAGTCTAGGACAATTAAGGTATATTAGGCACTTTGGGGTTGTTCCAACCAGTAAGGAACCACCCGATATCAGGGAGATCCTTGAAATAGCAAAAAGCAGCCTCCAGACACGGGGACGTGTCCAGGTCAACACGCCCCCGTGCTCACTAAAAAGATTCTCTGCTGATTTGGTCAGAATACGGACAAAATGTGTCAGGATTTTCTCTGAACACGGGGCCGTGTCCAGTCAACACGGGGCCGTGCCCAGGGCGCTGTCGTTTTCTTTAAATGCAGCCTGATTCCTGCTCATTTTGACCACTTCAATTGACAGAGATCTCTGGAATTTTCACTCATACCATCCTAGGTAAGTGTCAAAAGAAGGTTCCAAGGGACCCTCTTGTCCTTTCCACTTTTATTCATTTCCTCCTCTTTCAAAATTTTTCAAAAGTTCCTGCATGGAAGCTTGGAAATCCCTTGATTCCAATCCTCTATGTGAAGTTTGTAAGATTATTTGCTAAAGATTCTGGGCTAAAGTTAGTTGTATAACTTTATTTTAAATTATCCGAGCTTAAAACCCAGATGAAAATCATAAAAATAATTTAAAACTCTAAGATTCTTTAGCCAAAAATCCTGCAGACAAATGGACACGGGGCCGTGCTCAACGAGCACGGGGCCGTGTCCAGGGGCTCTGTTTTGTAAAAATTTAGCTTTCTTCGGTTTTCTTCACAGAAAATGGCAAGCAGAACAAGCGGATCATCTTCAAGGAATAACCGACAAGGGAGGAGATCGTCAATAGCAGAAGACTCTCTTGTAAACTATGTTTACGCTTTAAGGGAGGCTATTGATGAAATGACGGGAGTGGAAGAAGCATTGGTCGATCGTATCAACCATCTTACTGTGGGGCTGGAGGGCTGTCTCCATGAAGTAAACCTCTTGCACCAGAGGTTGAACCTTCTCGCTTCCCCGCCTTTGGTACCCATAATAACCCAAAGGGCGTGGAACATGGTGCCCGAAGTTGTCATTCCAGCTGAATGGTACGCCATGCACCAAGAGCTTCCTCGAAGAGTGGTGCAAGGAGTCCCGGTGAATGTTCCCCCTCAACCACCAACAGCAGAAGAAAACGAAGCCGCATTCTTCCTCCCTAGGGAGATCGAAGAATGGCTTTAAACAAAGTTTAGGGAGGAACTCGTTCGGCTAAAAGTCCTACTCTATCGGGAAATCATTCTCGAAATTTTCCTAAATTAGTAGAACTCCTTATGATAACCTCGTGTACTTGCTGACCTATCTAGTTAAGTTTTAATTTTAGTTTAATTTAGGATTATGTAAGTTCTCTCTATGATGAAATGAAATGATGGTTTTAATGTTTGGATGGTTTGTAATGAATAAAACACACTCATGGTGGTAAAGGATGAAAAGGGGAACGAGAAAAATGATCCCATGCACAAGAACGAGGCAACCCGACAATTTTCTCCATTTCAGAAGGTTCAACACGGGCCGTGCCCAACCAACACGGCCCCGTGTCGAACCACCTGCAGAAAACGCCCAGTACAGGTAACTGGACACGGGCCGTGTTCACCCAACACGCCCCCGTGTCCAGACTTCTGTTTCTCTTATTTCAATTTTGTTACTGGCACTTGAACACGGGGCCGTGCCCGGATAACACGGGGCCGTGTTCAGTGCCCAGTAACACAAATTTTTGCTTTTTAAACACTATTTTACACATCTAATCAACCTAAAAATTTATTTTTGGGACACATTGAGGACAATGTGTAATTTAAGTGTGGGGGGGATGCTAAAACCTTGAATTTTGCAAGTCCTAAATACAAGCCTTACACAAAACTCTATTGGAAACGCTAATCACCCCAAATTTTTTCAAAAATTTCATTTTTTTTACTTGTCTAGGTTTAACTCGGGAAATTCAAGTTCTCAAAAAGGTTATATTTTTACAAATTTACAACCGATAGCGTAGTGATAAAAAGAACCAACATAAGAAAATTCAAGTTCAGCTATACAGTGCGCGTGTGGTAATTCACAGAGGAACTGCTGAATGTTATACGACAACGGAACTGATGCCGTACAAAATACTGACAAAGCCGACAAATATTAAATTTTTACGATACATTTTAGCTTCGTAATTAAATTTTGGTGACTACAGCCGAAACCGGATCGAAAAACGGATTAAAGACGGCACCGATGGAATTTTTCGCGATTATTATCGTAATCGATGAACGGGCAACGACTACAGACCGTATTTTCGGGTATTTTAATTTTTGACGTTAAACGGAGTTCAGGATTTGACAACGGGTCTCGTAGGAATTACAGAACACTTACACATGAGATGGGCTTGTGGGCCCTGAGCCCAAGCTCAAAACCCACAAGTCTAAACCTACACATAAAATACAAGATCCCTATAAGATCTTATAAAACCCTATGAAATCCTATTAGATCTCTACGAAAATATTCTGTCTCTTAAAATTAGAACATAATGATAAAAGAATAAAGGGAAAGTTAGTGGGTCTTGTTTATTAATCAAAAGAAGGGCCAGGTCCCTTTTACTCTCCATTCTCTCGATCTCTAATCAAACTCATCAGTCCCTTTTCATTATTGTAATACACACAAACACAGACCGGCTTCTTCTCTCTCGATTTCTACTGGACAAAAGAAAAGAGTCATGCACCTTTCTTCTTTACACACACAAACTTTTAGACTGTCATTCCACTACTCACCTTTATTTATTTCTCTCTCTTCTATTATATGCATATACACACAGACAAATGAAGATGAAATCTCATCAATTCATCATCGTTCCCCTTGTCACTCCCTCGCTGCGATTTCGTCGGAGATAATTCTGACAACCACAGAGAACCGGCGCTGCCGGTGGTTCTGTCCGACAAGCACCCGCACCCCCCTTTCTCCTCTTCTTCTTCGTGTGGCTGACGAGACACCCCCCCTCGAGTTCAGATCGACAACCACAGCCCACACCCCTCGTCCCTTCCGTCTTTCAAATCGGCAAATGCAAGGGAGTCCAACCGAGCTCTGTCGGCGCGCACCCCTGTGTTCCTTTTCTCTCTAGTCCGATGATGATGATGACATTGCTGAATGATGATGATGATGTTGACGTTGCTGTTGGTGACAATGATCGAAGAGGAGGATGAATCGGTAATGATTATGATGGTGTTTGACCGGTGAGCAGTGGCCGACGGCAGCGGAGAGGGAGCGGCGGCTCCGACGAGTCTCACGGAGGTCAAGTTTTTTGGTTCAGATTCGTGCTCGGTTCACATTTCGGTTCATCTCAAATTTCAGATCAGGCTCTCGGGTCAGATGTTAAGTTTCGGTTTGGATCGGGTCTTGGTCAGCTGCAGTTCGGGTTCAGGTTTCGGGTCAGCAGGCTCGAGTCAACGGTCAAGCGGTTCAAGCCTCGGTCCAGCGGATTCAGGTCAAGGTCCAGTCAACGAGATGTTACAGGCTTTATTTTCGGGCTTGGTCAAACTGTGGTCAACAGTTTCATGTTCGGGTCAAAGTTTCGGGTCGACTCGGTCGGACTGAGTCAACTCGGTCAAGGTCAGCAGAGTCAACTCAGCTGACTCGTCATCTCAGTCAACGTATCGACACGCGAAAGATTTGGTAAAGCTAACGACGCTTTTAGTATTTATGTTTTTTTTTATATAGTTTAATCGTACGTGACAAACGAGCTCAAACCGAACACATTAATGTTAATATTTAGCAACTTTGATATATTTTAGTTGAATCTTGTGAACTTTGAAAATATAACGACAACTTGGTTGTCCGGGGCGTCCAAAAACGGAGGAAACTCTGCCCGTTTTTCGAGAAAATCCCTGAAATAATCGCGTTTTACTATAAAATAAACTATTGGTTTCAAACGATCTTTTAGAAAAACACACGCAAACATATAATTACACTCGACGATCCTTTTATAAAATAAATATAACTTTCCATATTTATTTTATACGCCTAAACGGTATATACATATTTTTGGCAAATATACACAAGACGTGATATATATAATACAAGTTATTATATATTACTTTCATACGAAACGCGATATATGATACGAGTTTGTTATATGATATTTTCATGGAAATATTCTTTTATACACGTATGACTACTCGAGACGGCTAACACACCTACAACGATATATTTATATAGTTTATATAAATATTTATTCATTTTAAGTCTCTCGGAAACTAAGTCTTTTGCAAGACTTATTAAACTGCTACTGACATTAAACGAGACTTAACACATATAACTTAATCTTTTCCATTAAGTTAACAACTTACTGTCGAATCGTTCGGCTAACGATTCGGTAGAGCTCGGTGACACGTAGACTAGTTACCGCTTTTATTTAGAAACTTATTAGATATTTCGTGTTAGGAATATTGTAGAATGCACGCTAGCGAGTCTCATTTTGGAAACGACATCACGGAGTCGTAATTAGCTAGCTTTGCACATGGAAATTCAGGTGAGTTCATAACCCCCACTTTTTACTGTTTTACATTTTTATAAATGTTTTCGGGGGTGGAAAGACATGCACGTTTTACAAGAACATACAAAGTTTTTGAACGAACAAAAACTCATACTTCTAAACCATGTTACAAATGGTTTTCAAGGAACTCAAATGGCTTACAAACGATTTATACTAAATATACCGGTTTTTACAAAACAAATGCGTATTATCAAAATGTGAATGATTTTCATGACTTGGGGAGGTTCAGCCTTAGAGGTTGGGGAGGTCAGCCTTAGAGGCTGGGGAGGTTCAGCCTTAGAGGCTGGGGTAAAGTACATGTTATAATTATTTCAGACATTTTATACATGGTATGGTTAGCTTAAGGAGGGTTTACTACTTAGATCATGTGAGTGGGTAGGCTGGAACTTGAGGCCATTAATCCTCATTGTAGGATCGAGGGTCATGAGCGGTAGATCTATTTGGGTGTAGCGAGCCCAGCTCCTGAGTCCACAGTACGGACCATGGAGTGACTTTGAGCCCGACGCACAAATTTGCTAGGTTTGAGTCTTCCTACAGCACTTCACACATATCAGTGGCCTTGCAAACCATTGGTGATCTCTTTTTCCTTATTGCTAGATACCAGGGACTTACATACATACTTACAAAAATACTTGATTTATACAAATTAAACACCATGTTTTATACAAATTCAAGGCATAGGATTATGCGGGTATGGAGTCAAAGTCAGGGTGGGCATTGACGGTTATACAAACATTACAAATACAAAGTTTCCATATAACTCGACAAGAAAATGATTTCTAAATTTGTTTTCTCAATATTACTTCGCAAACCGGTTATTCAAAAGATTTATTTCAAATCTTTTACAAACAAACTATGAACTCGCTCAACTTTTTGTTGATTTTTCGCATGTTTCTTTCTCAGGTTACTTTTCAGAAATTATGGAACGGTTGGAATAGGAGAACCATGAAGAGTCGAGTACTTAGCGGGCGTTCATTTTCTAAAAGACTTAACTTTTTGCTTCCGCTGTGCAATGAAGATACCAGTCCAGTCACGCCAATGCTCTGATATTTCGGGGTGTGACAGATTGGTATCAGAGCTATAGGTTACAGCGAATTAGGTTTCAGTTGTGATACCTAGGCTCTAACCTCACTTTTCTCTGGGACTTAGACTATTAAGACGTTGAATACATACAGAACACCTAGTACTCGAATATGGTCTCCAACCGTTGCCGAAAAACAATAGTCAAAGTTTTGTTTCCAAACATATGCTACTGTGGTGTTTTACACACAGTACATAAAACAATTACCTACAGTACACAAAACTCTGAGAATTTAGGAAACATGCATTTAAGACCTTCAGAAACTTATGTTGAAGTTTATTAAAGGTCACCACGTAGGAACCACGGATATTAACTCGGGCACTCACTATTATCCATGTTGTTTATGATATTTTAACTTCCCGAGCAGGCAGCCTACGCACAATGAAACGCTAGTGCACGAGAATACATGAAACTTAAATTTTGCGTCAACGGATGTCGGGGTACATAACATTCTACGCAGAACGAAACGTTAGTGCACAGGAATACGCGAAACTCAATATGTACGTCAACGGAGGTTGAAATACGACACATACGACTATCGAGGCGAGGCCTTTGAAAAGACACGATGACGAAATTCAATGACGACACTAGATTCCTGTCAGCAGGAGAACTAACGATCGGGAAACGGCAACTTGTCACGCGATCCTACAACGACACTAATCACGCCAGGAAGAAGACGTATTTCTTCGCATTCCCCCTATCTTATTAACGACGAATACGCTATGTTCGACATTCCATGGTAATGTCACCTAACAACTGGTCGTCACATGCAACCCCAGGTAAAGTCCTCAAATTCCTTTTATTGAAATTTCGAATTTCACACTTACTGAGTAGATTTTCGTATCTCTACTCCTCTTAATGGTCATTGTATCACGATCATTTCTTTCACTATAGCGAACGCTCATTGTTTCATTTCTTGAAAATTTATGTGTTACGCATGCCTTGTTTGTTACGCATGTGGTTTCGTTTTGAATAAGCGTTTCATCATAATTCAAACATTGTTTCGCTAAACCTAATTATTGATTTGTGATTCGAATGACCCGCATTATTGTAACTGTTGACTCCTTTGTTATCAAGTCAACACATTTTCTTGAAATTTCTTTTCTTTTCAAGATACATACATGGTTTTTCGTTGTGACCATGCCGAAAGTTTTCTTGTCGATACGTGTATTTATTGAAGGCCTGCGCTAAAACCAAGTTCAATTGTTTGAACTTGTCCATTACACATATTCACTTCAGAGCATCATATGATGTATTGGGAGCATCATATTCAAAATTCGTTTTAATAAGTGTTTCATTTGTTCCGAGTCGAAGTAGACTTGTTTGGCATTCGACTCCATTAAATTGTTTGTTGATTTCGACACCTTGTGTTGGTATTTTCACTTACTTGAAGCTTGTGCTAAACTCGTTTACACATCTCATACACGGATTTAATTATTGAATTGCTTTAAATCCGCTTTGGTTTATCACATTACAACAGTCTTAGTACAATAGTGTGTTAAGACAATGGTACACAAATTCATTTCTATATTTCGGTGTACCTACTAACGGTTCTTTCAACATCGATCGAACATTTTGCGATATTATTGCTTCTTCATCTTCGATCGAAAACATTATTTATTTGATGTTCCATTTTCAATTGAAAATATCTTGATGTTTGTTGGAACAAACATTCATATTTACTTCATGGCGCTTTCATTTAATCTCAAAACACAGGTGATACTTGTTCGATCACCGCTTTATTGAATTGTTTCATTCATTACGACACCATGTGGTGTCAGTATAACTTGCAGCTTGTGCTGATCACGATCTAGCGTTTCATGCAAACTATCACATTTGAGATTGTTGATTCTAAGTTCATCCAGTGGATATTATTGCTTTTAGAACTCATTTACATATTGTGAACGTTCATTTGGAATTTGTTTGGTCGAAGTTCCTGTTCATTGTTGGACCCCTAACTTGTTCACCCTGGTGACTGCATCAGTATGCCTTGTTTTCTTTAAACATTATTCGTATTTACCTACACATAATGTAACTCTGAGGAGTTAACGTAGTCTAAATTTCGAGGACGAAATTTCTGTAACAGGGGGAGAATGTGACAACCGGTGATTTACGGCTCCTAATTACGTGATTAACAGAAGATTAACGCGATAATAAATAGTATTTACAATGCTAATTAACTTAACCAGGCCCTTGGAGTGTCCAGGAACGTTTGTTCAGCTATACAGTGCGCGTGTGGTAATTCACAGAGGAACTGCTGAATGTTATACGACAACGGAACTGATGCCGTACAAAATACTGACAAAGCCGACAAATATTAAATTTTTACGATACATTTTAGCTTCGTAATTAAATTTTGGTGACTACAGCCGAAACCGGATCGAAAAACGGATTAAAGACGGCACCGATGGAATTTTTCGCGATTATTATCGTAATCGATGAACGGGCAACGACTACAGACCGTATTTTCGGGTATTTTAATTTTTGACGTTAAACGGAGTTCAGGATTTGACAACGGGTCTCGTAGGAATTACAGAACACTTACACATGAGATGGGCTTGTGAGCCCTGAGCCCAAGCTCAAAACCCACAAGTCTAAACCTACACATAAAATACAAGATCCCTATAAGATCTTATAAAACCCTATGAAATCCTATTAGATCTCTACGAAAATATTCTGTCTCTTAAAATTAGAACATAATGATAAAAGAATAAAGGGAAAGTTAGTGGGTCTTGTTTATTAATCAAAAGAAGGGCCAGGTCCCTTTTACTCTCCATTCTCTCGATCTCTAATCAAACTCATCAGTCCCTTTTCATTATTGTAATACACACAAACACAGACCGGCTTCTTCTCTCTCGATTTCTACTGGACAAAAGAAAAGAGTCATGCACCTTTTTTCTTTACACACACAAACTTTTAGACTGTCATTCCACTACTCACCTTTATTTATTTCTCTCTCTTCTATTATATGCATATACACACAGACAAATGAAGATGAAATCTCATCAATTCATCATCGTTCCCCTTGTCAATCCCTCGCTGCGATTTCGTCGGAGATAATTCTGACAACCATAGAGAACCGGCGCTGCCGGTGGTTCTGTCCGACAAGCACCCGCACCCCCCTTTCTCCTCTTCTTCTTCGTGTGGCTGACGAGACACCCCCCCTCGAGTTCAGATCGACAACCACAGCCCACACCCCTCGTCCCTTCCGTCTTTCAAATCGGCAAACGCAAGGGAGTCCAACCGAGCTCTGTCGGCGCGCACCCCTGTGTTCCTTTTCTCTCTAGTCCGATGATGATGATGACATTGCTGAATGATGATGATGATGATGTTGACGTTGCTGTTGGTGACAATGATCGAAGAGGAGGATGAATCGGTAATGATTATGATGGTGTTTGACCGGTGAGCAGTGGCCGACGGCAGCGGAGAGGGAGCGGCGGCTCCGACGAGTCTCACGGAGGTCAAGTTTTTGGGTTCAGATTCGTGCTCGGTTCACATTTCGGTTTATCTCAAATTTCAGATCAGGCTCTCGGGTCAGATTTTAAGTTTCGGTTTGGATCGGGTCTTGGTCAGCTGCAGTTCGGGTTCAGGTTTCGGGTCAGCAGGCTCGAGTCAACGGTCAAGCGGTTCAAGCCTCGGTCCAGCGGATTCAGGTCAAGGTCCAGTCAACGAGATGTTACAGGCTTTATTTTCGGGCTTGGTCAAACTGTGGTCAACAGTTTCATGTTCGGGTCAAAGTTTCGGGTCGACTCGGTCGGACTGTGTCAACTCGGTCAAGGTCAGCAGAGTCAACTCAGCTGACTCGTCATCTCTGTCAACGTATCGACACGCGAAAGATTTGGTAAAGCTAACGACGCTTTTAGTATTTATGTTTTTTTTATATAGTTTAATCGTACGTGACAAACGAGCTCAAACCGTTCACATTAATGTTAATATTTAGCAACTTTGATATATTTTAGTTGAATCTTGTGAACTTTGAAAATATAACGACAACTTGGTTGTCCGGGGCGTCCAAAAACAGAGGAAACTCTGCCCGTTTTTCGAGAAAATCCCTGAAATAATCGCGTTTTACTATAAAATAAACTATTGGTTTCGAACGATCTTTTAGAAAAACACACGCAAACATATAATTACACTCGACGATCCTTTTATAAAATAAATATAACTTTCCATATTTATTTTATACGCCTAAACGGTATATACATATTTTTGGCAAATATACACAAGACGTGATATATATAATACAAGTTATTATATATTACTTTCATACGAAACGCGATATATGATACGAGTTTGTTATATGATATTTTCATGGAAATATTCTTTTATACACGTATGACTACTCGAGACGGCTAACACACCTACAACGATATATTTATATAGTTTATATAAATATTTATTCATTTTAAGTCTCTCGGAAACTAAGTCTTTTGCAAGACTTATTAAACTGCTACTGACATTAAACGAGACTTAACACATATAACTTAATCTTTTCCATTAAGTTAACAACTTACTGTCGAATCGTTCGGCTAACGATTCGGTAGAGCTCGGTGACACGTAGACTAGTTACCGCTTTTATTTAGAAAATTATTAGATATTCCGTGTTAGGAATATTGTAGAATGCACGCTAGCGAGTCTCATTTTGGAAACGACATCACGGAGTCGTAATTAGCTAGCTTTGCACATGGAAATTCAGGTGAGTTCATAACCCCCACTTTTTACTGTTTTACATTTTTATAAATGTTTTCGGGGGTGGAAAGACATGCACGTTTTACAAGAACATACAAAGTTTTTGAACGAACAAAAACTCATACTTCTAAACCATGTTACAAATGGTTTTCAAGGAACTCAAATGGCTTACAAACGATTTATACTAAATATACCGGTTTTTACAAAACAAATGCGTATTATTAAAATGTGAATGATTTTCATGACTTGGGGGGTTCAGCCTTAGAGGTTGGGGAGGTCAGCCTTAGAGGCTGGGAGGTTCAGCCTTAGAGGCTGGGGAGGTTCAGCCTTAGAGGCTGGGGTAAAGTACATGTTACAATTATTTCAGACATTTTATACATGGTATGGTTAGCTTAAGGAGGGTTTACTACTTAGATCATGTGAGTGGGTAGGCTGGAACTTGAGGCCATTAATCCTCATTGTAGGACCGAGGGTCATGAGCGGTAGATCTATTTGGGTGTAGCGAGCCCAGCTCCTGAGTCCACAGTACGGACCATGGAGTGACTTTGAGCCCGACGCACAAATTTGCTAGGTTTGAGTCTTCCTACAGCACTTCACACATATCAATGGCCTTGCAAACCATTGGTGATCTCTTTTTCCTTATTGCTACATACCAGGGACTTACATACATACTTACAAAAATACTTGATTTATACAAATTAAACACCATGTTTTATACAAATTCAAGGCATAGGATTATGCGGATATGGAGTCAAAGTCAGGGTGGGCATTGACGGTTATACAAACATTACAAATACAAAGTTTCCATATAACTCGACAAGAAAATGATTTCTAAATTTGTTTTCTCAATATTACTTCGCAAACCGGTTATTCAAAAGATTTATTTCAAATCTTTTACAAACAAACTATGAACTCGCTCAACTTTTTGTTGATTTTTCGCATGTTTCTTTCTCAGGTTACTTTTCAGAAATTATGGAACGGTTGGAATAGGAGAACCATGAAGAGTCGAGTACTTAGCGGGCGTTCATTTTCTAAAAGACTTAACTTTTTGCTTCCGCTGTGCAATGAAGATACCAGTCCAGTCACGCCAATGCTCTGATATTTCGGGGTGTGACACTTCGTAAGTATTCTTTCGTTCTTTTATTGCTTTTCGAGTCTTTTCGAGTCTGAAAGTCAAACTTTGTTTGACTTTCTGCATTGACCAGTTTATGGTCAATGCGAAGTTCGTTTGAACTTCGCAACGTGAGTGTAATCACGTTGGTTATAGTCCCTTGGGACTATGCCTACTGATTACCACGTTGTCTAGGGTCGTAGGGTAAGCGAACTAATAAATCGCTTATACCTTCGAACCCGACCCATTTGGTCGATCATTAGGATCCGACCAAACACATTAGGTGACCATAGTAGTGATGGGATTTTAACATGTTTATCAAAGCAATTTCAACCATATGAAATAAAAACGCAGCGGAAAATAAGTTTAAAACATGTTACTTTTATAAGATATAAAACCATTTATATGCAAAATCCCAAAACCCGGATCCATATATGAGATGTATACTATCAAACACAACCATAGGATGTTTAGAAAACTACCTTCTTGAAGTGCAAGGATTATGAAACGGATGATGCTTCTTGAAGTGGTTGTCTTCAAGAGTAGAAGACCTCAAGCTTGTATACCCCAAGCCTTCCAACAAACACTTTATGTTTAGCTAGGATTTCTCACTTGCAACTCACATGAAAGATCCCCTCTTGGAACCATCATATGGCCGAAAATTAGAGGGCCTTTTGTTGAGTTCTTGCACTTGAAATGTGAACTTGAAACTCACCAATAGATCAACCATACATGACCCGATTTATTTAGAGTCTTACACTTGATTTTTCAAATAAAAATCAACTCTTGGATGATCATCTTGGGGCCGAAAATATGCAGCCATTTTTTACTGTCTTCTTCAAGTTCTTTTTTTTTTTTTCAAAATTCATCTAAATGAATATAAAAGACATGAGAGACTTTGCCACCCACATTGCCCAATAGGAGATCAACTAACACATGCATTTGCATGCAATATGATTGGCCAAGGAACTTAGGGAAGACCATCCAATCAAAATGCCTCTAACTTATGACAACATGCATGGAACCTCATTGGACAAGAATATTTTGGGAAGACCCCATGGGGGGGGGGGGGGGGGTGGCGGCCAAGCTTTTAAAAAAAACAATTTCTTTTATAAAATATAAGTCTTACACATATATATATATATTATAACTTTTATAAAATATAACATCATATGTTATAAGACTTATGCTATTATGTTATTTAACCCATTAAATAACAAAAATAAAATATTCTCTCAAAATAAATTATCCATATAATTTATTAGTTTGTCAAGTGCAATTATTTAGAAAACCAATTTCTAAATATTCTAAGTGTTGATATTTATTTATTTGATCATATCATAAATAAATATTGTAAGTGTTTGTCTAGCTTGTTATTGGGTATGACTCAACTTGGATCATAACGTACTAGCCACATCAATTTAATATGTGTCTTGGGCATACAGAGTCCAACAATCTCCCACTTGCACAAGATACATAGAAGATTGATGCAAGCAGTAAATAACGCCTAACTACGGTTTACTACCCCTAATACGTATGACTATATGTGCCATTCAATAACATCATCCTCTTCAAGTCCCTTACTTGAAAATGATTTAGGTGAATCTATCATTTATCCTTTCGTTGCAGATGTCATGTCAAATCCAGAGACACAGAGTGATCACTCTCTGTTGATTTAACTTTAGCAGGCCTTAGACATCTTACTCTCAATGAACAAGAGGAACAAATCCCATCTTGACTACATACGTCTCTCACAATCACCTTGTACCACACCTGAGCTTAGCCTTATGTACTGTCATATTACTGACAGCGAAGAAATAAGTCAAGGCATAATATTTGGTGAATATCAAGACCTAATATGTATCTCAGGTCTGAGGATACTATGATATTCTCCTTTACTCAAATTTACTTATGATCAATCACAGATGATTCCATGCAGTAATATTTGAGAGCGAGTCAGTCCAATATTTGTATCCCACAAATATCTATGAACCTTGGTAGCAACACTTTGCTCTATATTCATATCTAATGAATATCCACCAATCCAAATTCATAATAGTCTTACATTCATATTTGTTCCCACAATTATGATCGACTACGGACATTTAGAATAAGTAACTTATTCACGGATTTAAACATGCTAATATGGAACATAACTCAACATACCATAAAGAGTTATAATAACAATTGTTCCAATATCCAAATACAAAATAGATCAAATCCAATCACTAGAATATCGAAGTCCTAAGGCACAAGTATGACCCTTTCATGCTTTGCCCATTCAAGGAGCTTCGTGAGTGGATCCGCAATATTTTGATCAGTGTGAACTTTGCGAATACATATCTTTCTCTTTAACTTCATCCCTTATGTAGTTGAAACTCCGCTCAATGTGCCTAGTCTTTTGATGTACACGAGGTTCCGTGATTTAAGCAATCGCACCATCGTTATCACAAAGATCTCTAGGGGTCCTGAATGGTAGGGACTTCCCCTAGATCGGCAATAATTCAAGTGGCAGATCCATATGAATTATCACAATCAATGAAGCGGTGATGTATTCTGATTATGTAGTGGACAATGCTACCCTGATTGTGATCGAGGACCATTTCGATCAGTTTGGAAACTCGTTTCTATGTAACCCTTTACAACGAATTCCGAAACTCGCATCCCTGTAACCTTTTACAACGAGTTCTTTTCACCAGATCCATATATTAGAAATATATCCTTAGTCCTTCTAAGGTATTTCAATATACTTTCTAACAGTCATCCAATGACCGTTATTTGGATTTTACTGGTATCTTCTCGTCATGCTTAAAGCGCATAACTTGTCCGGTCTAGTGCATATCATTACGTACATAATGAATCCTATAGCTGACGCATATGGGATTCCTTTCATTCTTTCTTGCTCATCCTTTGAGCTTGGACATTGAAACGCATTCAATATTGTCCCCTCTTGAATAGGTAACAAACCTTTCATAGAGTTCTCTATCTTGAACCTTTTCAAGAATTTGTCAATGTATGCACTTTGGAAAAAACCTATCAAGCGCCTTGATCTATCCCTATAGATCTTTATTCCCAAAATATAGGTGACTTCACCAAAATCCTTAATAGAAAAACAACTTTCAAGCCAAGCTTTTACACCTTCCATGGTTGGAATGTCATTCCCAAATAGTAGAATGTCATCGACATACTATACTAAGAAGGTAATAATGCTCCCACTAGCCTTCTTATACACACAAGCTTCATCGTCGTTCTTGATGAATCCATATTCCTTAATTTCTTCATCAAAACGGTGATTCCAACTTCTAGATGCTTGTTTCAATCTATAGATTGATTTCTTTAACTTGCATACTTTGTCAGGATGTTTTGGATCAACAAAACCTTCAGGCTTAACTATATAGACATCTTCCTCAAGATATCTATTAAGGAAAGTCGTTTTGAGATCCATTTTCCAAATCTCATAATCATATTGTGCAAGTATGGCAAATGATATCCTAGTTGACTTTAGCATCGCCACGGGCGAGAAGGTCTCATCATAATCAACCCTTTGAGTTTGAGTGAAACCTTTTGCTACAAGTCTTGCTTTACAAGTATCCAAGTTACCATGCATATTGTTTCTTTCCTGAAAACCAACTTACTTCCAACTACTTTGGAGTTAAGAGGTGCTACAACCAATTCCCATACTTGGTTATTATACATGGACTGCATCTTTACGTTCATGGCTTCAAGCCATTTGTCACAATCGAATTTTGACATTGCATCATGGTATGTGGTTGGTTCACCCGAATCTACCACGTAGCATCCATCCATGAAAGATCCATATCTTTTAGGTGGATTACTAATTCTACCAGATTTGCGAATGTATTGTGTGTGTTGATCAACCACTTGATCTTTTTCAACAACCTCTTGTTGAATGCTAGTATCAACCAAACGTGTATCGGCTTGTGGTTCTCGATCCTTATCAAGTTCCACTATTCTACTAATTCCTTCCACAAGGAACTTAGCTTCCAAGAACTCAGCCTTTTGAGCAATAAATACCTTTTGCTCTGTTGGATCGTAGAATTAATATCCTATATCATCTTTAGGATTTCCTACAAAGATACACTTAGTGGATCGTACTTCCAATTTGTTTGGGGTGTATTGCTTCACATAAGCTTCACAACCCATACTTTTAAATATGATAATGATGGAACCTTTCCATGTCATATTCCAAAAGACGTCGTATCCACTTTCTTGGTTGGGGCCATATGGGCCACGGAGCAAAGCGTAACCCCAAAGTGATAGAGATAATGCGCTCCTAGCCATCATAGATTGAACCATAACTAATAGAGTTTGATTCCTCCTCTATCAAAACGAAGAACTTTAAAAGAGTTGATTTTGTACTTCACCTTTTGAAGATTCTGAACGTTTCAAAACTTCTTCTTTGTGTCAAGTACACATAACCATAACTACTATCGTTGTCGGTTAAAGTAATGAAGTATCTTTCACCATACCTAGTCATTGGCTTAAAAGGATCACATACATTCGAATGTATGATACCTAAGAAATCTATTGCCCTTTCCCACTAAAGGGTTTCTTAGTCATTTTACCTTGTAAACAAGATTCACATGTATCAAATGAACCAATTTCATTTGTTTCCAAAAGATCATTCTTTCGAAGTGCTTACATGCGACATCTGTTTATATGACCAAGGCGATAATGCCAAAAATAAGTCTCACTCAAATCCATTTTGAGTTTGTTGGTGATTGCTTGGTACATTGAACTATCAAATGATGTATTATTTATAAACCAATTCATAACTACCATTTGAAGGCATAGTTTTAAAGTAAAACATGTCATTCATCGAAATATAAATGTCATTGTTTACAAACTTTAAATCAAAACATATTGTCTCAAAAGGGAAACTTAAATAATGTTCCTAGTCAAACTAGGAGCATTCAAAACATTTTAAAACAATTTCCAAACCATTTGGAAGTTTCAAAACATAGTCTCCTTTCTTGTAATGTTTTATTTCTTTTGAACCTTTTGCAACGAATTGCAAACATGAGTTCCACATCCAGTATCTAATACCCATGTGTTAGAAGAGATAACATTAAGGTCAATATGTATTATTAAGATTGTACCTGAGGTTTGCCTAGCATCCCTCTTGTTTTTTAACTCTTTGAGATAGGTTGGACAATTCCTATTTAAATGCCCTATCTCACCACACTCAAAGCATGGATCGTTCATGGCAACCTTTGCCTTCTTCTCTTTTGGTTTCGGTGGTTTCGCTTTAGTCTTTCTAATTATTTCCCTTTGAATTACCCGTTTCCATTTGCAACATTTGCTTTGGTGTCGGGGTGATGCCCTTTCTTGTTGCCACCCTCATTGATCGTTAGAATGGATAAAATTCTTTTATCCATATCGAGCCTTTCGAGGTGATCAATGTGGCTTTTCATCTTAAAACATAAGATGAGTCCGATTGGGTTTCCTCCATTCGTCATGCATGAAGCGCTCGAACGGTTTCGAAGCGTTCTACCCTTAGGAACATTTCCTATAATTAGGTAATCATGTCGTGTGCTCATGATGTTCAAAACCTTTTGAATCTCGGGAATCATAATTCCTAACATGAGGCAAGAGGCTTGCGTAGTATCCTCGATATACTTAATCCAATCGTTATAGGCATCCTTATCTTCCATAAGATGTTCATCGGGATTAGGATCGTTTTCTAGTGATAGGTTACGGACGGTTTGGGTAATATTGTTAGCGGCCATCTACAAAATTTAACAAGGTTCAATTTTAGTATTTTCGATATTATTATATTTTAATCATTAATACCCTTTTGTGTCTCATAGACAATTAATAATTAAAATCTAGAATCCAACGTTACATTTAAATATTGGTTAGGTGACCTTTATCCCTCTATTTAAATTAACACGGTAGTCAACGTTTGACAATTGCAACTCTTTGCAACTTCTAGCCATATGGGATCGGTTAAACATCTTTATGTTTAGTTGACATGTTTAATCCCATCAACACCGTTTGTTCGCCATCCTTCGGTGACCCTAAGTTCATGGTTTCCAAATCAAGTCGTCCAACTTACACACACGTGTGAGTTTATACACATAAGTGGTTAGGTGACCTTTATCCCACAAACATGGTAAACCTACCTCGAATATACAAGTTCCCTCAAATGTGGTTAGGTGACCTTTATCCCACGAAAGAGTTCCCAAGTGTTTCGAGTGTTGTATAAAAGGATGGTGTTTGACTTGTTTTATAAAAGGGATTTTTGAGTTTTCAAAAATTCTAGTTTAGAAAACTTTATGTACCATACATTTGCATGCATTCAAATCCTTGGTACTTTTGTGAAAATATATTTTCAAGGTTCTTTCTAATAAAACCCATTTTATTATAAAATCATTAATTTTTAATAACCTTTTATTAACCAATTTTAATGATCTTTTAAAGAACCAATTTTAAGCTTGTTGTTGATTATTAGTTTGTTAAGCATGCATATCCAAATATCATCTAAACAACATGTCACACCCCGACCACGTAGAACATACAAAACGTGGCGGAAACGTCGGGGAGTGTTGTAACAAAATTAATGTTTCAAATCCATGGTAATTAAAGTTTCGTTTTATTAATCAAACATGAGAGTTTACATTGTTATAAACAAGAAACAAAGAGTACATAACATAAATTAACTAGTTCTTGTCTCGTTTTAAGTCACTAAGGCACATGTCCGCCTAAGTATGTCTTGATAATTCCTATGCATCATCTCCTGAAAAACACATGTGAAAATAGGTACGTCAGCATAAAAATGCCTGTGAGATACATAGGTTTTGTGAAAATAGGATTCACGACTTATGTTTGAGAAAATGTTTAGTCATGAACCTTGTAATTTGCTTTGTCTTGTAAATCATTTGAAAAACAATAAATTCAGATGATATGTATAGATAAATGTAAGGTTAAATGAATAACCATGTAAAATGAGTTTGTATAAGATAAGTTGTTTGTAAATCAATGTCTTGTGAAAAGTATGTTATTTGTATAAAATGTTCTATGTCTCAAATTGAAATGATTCAAATAACGCTACAATATGCAATACCATACAAACACTTATATATAGGAAGTACCAGCGGCGTATCCACCATGCTTGTATCATATTACACACGCCTCGTTACTTAATCACTTACTCAAACCAAACTACCAAAGTAAAATGTTCATGTCTAATGTAAATCATGTAATTTGTATCCAAAATGTAAGCCTGTGATGAATAACAAATGTACTAAGTACGCGACAATAGACATACGTAGCATGTGACCTGTACTAAGTATGCAACAATAGACATACTTAACATGTGACCTGTACTACGTATACAACAATAGACATACGTAGGATGTGACCTGTACTAAGTATGCAACAATAGACATACTTAACATGTGACCTGTACTACGTATACAACAATAGACATACGTAGCATGTGACCTGTACTACGTATACAACAATAGACATACGTAGCATGTGACCTGTAATACGTATACAACAATAGACATACATAGCATGAAATGTAATGTAAAACGATGTACTAAGTAATGCACACAATGGGCACACCTAGCATGAAATGTAATGTAAAACGATGTACTAAGTAATGCACACAATGGGCACACCTAGCATAAAATGTAATGAAATCATGTACTATAATGTACTAACGAACATAGCAGGTATATGATGTGAAAACAGGAAAGCATGAAAGTAACAAGTAGGCACATGTGTTCCACCCCAAAATGTTTGGAAAACAGTAAAAGAGGGGTCTATGTACAAACTTGAGATTGCTCAGATGTCTAAAGATAATCACCAAGTAATGCTAGAGATCGCGGATATCAAACGGCACCTAATATAGGTAACTATGTTAATAAACCGGACCTAAATCGGAGGATTTAGATAGAATGAGGGTTTGTAAACCAAACGAGTATAAAGACTCGTGTCACATGGTTTAACAAAGCCTACATGCTAAATGAAACCTAACCTAATAGCTTACGACCCATTACGACCCGTTTAGGAAGCTTATGCTACTTTAACGCGTCGTGCGCGTGAAACGCGTTCGGACCGCCTAACTAGTCCTATGACAAGTAGAATATGCCTAAACATGTTACATAATCAGTTATGTGACAAAGGTTTAGGTTACATATGCTTAATTACCAATTATACATGAAAAGGGTATTCTGGTAATTTACCTAAGGCATATAAACTACCTATCATACAACTACTCAAACGATGTGACCATAGGGTATAACCTCGGAAGGTTATTCCCTACCTACTATGGTCACCTAATGTGTTTGGTCGGATCCTAATGATCGACCAAATGGGTCGGGTTCGAGGTATAAGCGATTTATTAGATTGCTTACCCTACGACCCTAGACAACGTGGTAATCAGTAGGCATAGTCCCAAGGGACTATAACCAACGTGATTACACTCACGTTGCGAAGTTCAAACGAACTTCGCATTGACCATAACAGGTCAACGCAGAAAGTCAAACAAAGTTTGACTTTCAGACTCGAAAGACTCGAAAAGCAATAAAAGAACGAAAGAATACTTACGAAGGGTCCCCGAATGCTAATTTCGATTCGAAAATCTCAGGTATGAAACAATAGTTTCAACTTAGAGTTTCTCAAATCAAAATTCTAGTGATTTGAGCAATGGGGTGATGGGGTATTTATAGTTTTCGGTCCACCGTTAAGATCGTTTGTCGAATATCGTGCCTTAATCGCATCCGTACAAGTGTCGGGACCTTATGGTAGCTAGAAATTGATCCTTATCAGCTGACTAGACAATTGGGAATGTGTGGTGGATGATTAAACAGCTGTGTAACACCTGTGTCATTTCAACTATCAAACAAATGCCAAACCAATGAAATATTGTATTTCATACTTTGGACTTGTATAAATATGTGTATCTTTTGCACATATCAACTCATGTTCGATTTCAAGCTCTAAATCGCTTTCTGGAAGGTTATACATGCACTGATGCGTAAATATAACCAGTTTAAGGCAACGAACACTCCGGAATAGTGAAATAGGCTTAACATACCTTAAATAACCTTTACATAACTTAGATATAAGTTTTGGAAGGTTTGGTGTGGTGAAATCAAAGTTTAATCGCTTACAGGGACTAAATTTGACAAACTGCGAAAGTATGCCAATTTGAACTGTAACAGACCTTCCGGAACATGACCATAAGTTAAACATACCATAAATATCCTTTACATAGCTTAGAAATAGGCTTTGAGGGGTTCGGTGTGCTAAAATAAACTTTTGGGTCATTCAGGGACTAAAAGTGTCAAAAAGTGCACAAGTTTGCATTTTCGCGCATAACTTACGTTCTGAATACATCCGGACATCCAAAAATTTATGTAAGCACTAAAATATTTTATTTTAGTGTTCGCCATAAGAAAAATCCATTCGTCACGTCATTTGGATCGTTTTTCGCATTCGGGACCATATTCGATGTATTAGCCGTTGTTTAATTCACAACCACACATTCTAAACTTGCTTAGTCAGCGGATAAGGATGGAATCTAAGCACCATGACTTTGCAACACATGTATGGATGGAATTTAAACACCTAAACACCATGACTTTGCAACACATGTACGGATGGGATTAAGGCACGTTTTCCATGAAACGATCTTAACGGTTCGGGTATTCCTATAAATACCCCATACCCCCCATTGCTAAAATCACTAGAATTCTGATTTGAGAACCTCTAAGTTGAAACCATTGTTTCATACCTGAGATTCTTGAATCGGGATTAGCATTCGGGGACCCTTCGTAAGTATTCTTTCGTTCTTTTCCTTATTTTACTGCTTTTCGAGTCAGAAAGTCAAACTTTGTTTGACTTTCAGCGTTGACCAGTAATGGTCAATGCGAAGTTCGTTTGAACTTCGCAACGTCAGTGTAATCACGTTGGTCATAGTCCCTTGGGACTATGCCCACTGATTACCACGTTGTCTAGGGTCGTAGGGTAGGCGATCTAATAAATCGCCTATACCTTCGAACCCGACCCAGTTTGGTCGATCATTAGGATCCGACCAAACACATTAGGTGACCATAGTAGGTAGGGAATAACCTTCCAAGGTTATACCCTATGGTCGCATCGTTTAAGTAGTTGTATGATAGGTAGTTTATATGCCTTAGGTAAATTACCAGAATACCCTTTTCATGTATAATTGGTAATTAAGCATATGTAACCTAAACTTTTGTCACATAACTGATTATGTAACATGTTTAGGCATATAACACTTGTCATAGGACTAGTTAGGCGGTCCGTACGCGATCTACGCGCATGACGCGTTAAAGTAGCATAAGCTACCTAAACGGGTCGTAATGGGTCAAAATCACTCAGGTTAAGTTTCATTTAGTATGTAGGCTTTGTTAAACCAAATGACACGAGTCTCTACACTCGTTTGGTTTACAAACCCTAATGCTACCCAATCTTCCGATCTAGGTCCGGTTTATTAACATAGTTACCTATACTAGGTGCCGTTTGATATCCGCGATCTCTAGCATTGTTTAGTTGTTACTCAAGGACTACTGAGCAATCTCAAGTGAGTACATAGACCCCTCTTTTACTGTTTTCCAAACTGTTTTGGGGTGGAACACATGTGCCTACTTGTTACTTTCCTGCTTTCCTGTTTTCACATCATATACTGCTATGTTCGTTAGTACATTATAGTACATGATTTCAATACATTTTATGCTATGTATGTCCATTATGTGCATACTTAGTACATTGTTTTACATTGCTTTTCTGTTGCATATGCTTATCCAGCATATGAACACATTATACTACATATTGAACCGTTGTAATTATACTACATATTGAACCATTGTAATCATCTGACTATGTGAACCGTTTATATCTGTGAACCGTTTGTATCTGTGATCCGTTGATATCTGTGAACCGTTTGTATCTGTGATCCGTTGATATCTGTGAACCGTTTGTATCTGTGATCCGTTGATATCTGTGAACCGTTTATATCTGTGAACCGTTTGTATCTGTGAACCGTTTGTATCTGTGAACCGTGTGAACCGTATTTGACTATACATGAACATTTCTATACTTGTTAAACATTTCATTTTGATAGTTTGGTTTGAGTAAGTGATTAAGTAACGAGGCGTGTGTAATATGATACAAGCATGGTGGATACGCCGCTGGTACTTCCTATATATAAGTGTTTGTATGGTATTACATATCGTAGCGTTATTTGAATCATTTCAGTTTGAGACATAGAACATTTTATACAAATAACATACTTTTCACAAGACATTGATTTATAAACATCTTATCTTATGCAAATATATTTTACTTGGTTATTCATTTAACCTTACATTTATTTATACTTATCATCTGATCTTATCGATTTTCAAATGATTTACAAAACAAAGCAAATAACAAGGTTCATGACTAAACATTTTCACAAAACATAAGTCATGAAGCCTATTTTCACAAAACCTATGTATCTCACAGGCATTTTTATGCTGACGTACCTATTTTCACATGTGTTTTTCAGGAGCTGTTGCATAAGATGATCAAGATACACATAGGCAGACTTGGGCTTTAGTGACAATAAAAGATGCAAGACTAGTTAATTATGTTGTATTTCTTTGTTTGTTAAGACATTGTAACACTTTTAATCAATAAAACGAAACTTCAATTGCCATGGATTTGAAACAATTAATTCTGTTACAACACTCCCCGACATTTCCGCCACGTTTTGTATGTTCTACGTGGTCGGGGTGTGACAGAAAAGATGGTATCAGAGCCAATGGTTATAGGGAATTAGGTTATTAGTAATGCTTTGACCTAGTCTATAACTTTCTTAGGACCCTAACGCGAGTTTACTTGCGTTTAGTCATAAAACAATACCGTCACCTATCCTTAGGCGACTACCACAACAAGAACATAAATTTCAAAACCGCTTTGAAAACTAATCATCTGTTCAAGGATGATTTATTACAAGGTTTTGAACCCTCTATTGTAAGGTTTTGAACTCTTTATTATACGGTTTTGAACCCCTTTGAGTTTTTAAAACTCTCGTCAAGGTTTTGGGTTTTTAATAATGTGAACACGTGCAAACTGGAAGGGTGAATGCCTGTATTCTGAGTTTTCTGTCTAGGCAAGCACTTCGTATACATCTCAACCAGACGCGAGACCAGTTGTGCTTACCTGGGAATTCTTGGGATGAGTGTTCACTTATAGGCGAGCATGTCTTCGCGATACATTATATTGACCCGCTTACTTTGATTAGTCACTGTCTCATTTGTTTGCCTTTGGTAACAAACAAATGGTCACAATCTGCATGCCTTGTCATTTTCTTTTGACTATCTTTCGCTTGTTTCCTCCTGTGCCTTTCGTTATCTTCAAGATGCTTCTTCATCGCAACAACAATGTCCGAACCAGGTGCTGCAATTTCCCAGCGAATAGGCGACTTACTCCAGAGGACCGTTGACTTAGCTATCACCATGACACGCCTCAGGGATGAAGCTGTATAAGGGAACTGCTCCTTGGTGCAATCAATGCCATCGTCATTATTCAAATCAAATACCATGTTACAAATGTACCCACGGTGGACGATGGAGACATTTGGTTAACATGTGTCGCTTTGCTGTTCAAAGCAAAGCAGTTACAAACCCTGTTGCTACTTAACCTTCAAGTTCTGCTTCATATGTCGCCTTGGCATATCTAGCGCCTCAACCTCATGAACTTTCTACTTTGTGTATCGACTTAAGCACGCCTAGTGCAAGGTGTCGAAGCACCTCTCGTTACACAAATTTCAAAATCCATAAAGGATCTTTCTATCCTCATAATCAGATCCTTGTGGATGAATATCACTCAAATCGGAGCCCTTAATTGAATTATTCGTATGCCTTAATACGAACATTACCATTCAATAAGGACAAAGCCGAATTCTTATTTAGATCTTCCTATCTTCATAGTTAGATTCTAATGATTTAAGTGCCGCATGGAATCCACGGATTGGATTCCTGGTGTGCTTTAAGTATCCGCGTCCGAAGATAACAAATTAATAACCAAGTTAAAAAAACTATGTGATTATGTGCTTGTGTGTTTCCTTTTATGTTTTTGTGTGATCCAAATTCTTATCATTCAAATCCTCGTAGAATCTTCCATATCATCGTATAAGGGATTCATAGTAGGATATCCAAAGGTACTATCTTAAATCCTTAATGGACTTCTATGTTGTAGTTAAGTCCCTTGGATTATATAGTACTATTCCATAATTAGATCCTGAGAGGTCTAGGTAAACAGATTGATTCAAAAAAAAAAAAAATCTGGTTAGGAATATCATGTGATGATATAACTGAAAGGACTCCTTAGTGGCCTAATTTAAAAGGATCCTTTGTCGATCTAGTTAAAAGGACCCTATGGTAGTTTAGTCACACTCATCATCAGGTTTGATTTTTCCTCCCCTTCACATTTCAGACAAATTGTGCGGACTATGCAAGGAATTGCGTAATTATGGATGCATACATAATTATGAAATTCAGTGCACAAAAACCACAGTGAATTTTGTCATGTGTCTAGAGTCTATTCCGTTCATTTTTGTTTCTGAAGATGTAAAATGACTATTCCGTTCATTTTTATTTCTGAAGATGTAAAATGACTATTCCATTGATTTTTGTTTCTGAAGATGTAAAATGACTATTCCGTTCATTTTTGTTTCTAAAGATGTAAAATGACTATTCCGTTCATTTTTGTTTCTGAAGATGTAAAATGACTATTCTGTTCATTTTTGTTTCTGAAGATGTAAAATGACTATTCCGTTCATTTTTGTTTCTGAAGATGTAAAATGACTATTCCGTTCATTTTTGTTTCTGAAGATGTAAAATGACTATTCCGTTCATTTTTGTTTCTGAAGATGTAAAATGACTATTCCGTTCATTTTTGTTTCTAAAGATGTAAAATGACTATTCTGTTCATTTTTGTTTCTGAAGATGTAAAATGACTATTCCGTTCATTTTTGTTTCTAAAGATGTAAAATGACTATTCTGTTCATTTTTGTTTCTGAAGATGTAAAATGACTATTCTGTTCATTTTTGTTTCTAAAGATGTAAAATGACTATTCCGTTCATTTTTGTTTCTAAAGATGTAAAATGACTATTCTGTTCATTTTTGTTTCTGAAGATGTAAAATGACTATTCTGTTCATTTTTGTTTCTGAAGATGTAAAATGACTATTCTGTTCATTTTTGTTTCTGAAGATGTTGTGGAAAATGACTATTCTGTTCATTTTTGTTTCTAAAGAATGCCTGTTGAGAATAACTCTGTTCATTTTTCATTTCTGAAAAATGTTCGTTAAAGAGAAATTACAGGATTACGTCTTGTTCATCTTTGATGGTTATTTAACACAAAGTCACAGATAGACTCATACGAATTAATTTCGGGACGAAATTTCCTAAAGTAGGGGAGACTGTAACACCTGTGTCATTTCAACTATCAAACAAATGCCAAACCAATGAAATATTGTATTTCATACTTTGGACTTGTATAAATATGTGTATCTTTTGCACATATCAACTCATGTTCGATTTCAAGCTCTAAATCGCTTTCTGGAAGGTTATACACGCACTGATGCGTAAATATAACCAGTTTAATGCAACGAACACTCCGGAATAGTGAAATAGGCTTAACATACCTTAAATAACCTTTACATAACTTAGATATAAGTTTTGGAAGGTTTGGTGTGGTGAAATCAAAGTTTAATCGCTTACAGGGACTAAATTTGACAAACTGCGAAAGTATGCCAATTTGAACTGTAACAGACCTTCCGGAACATGACCATAAGTTAAACATACCATAAATATCCTTTACATAGCTTAGAAATAGGCTTTGAGGGGTTCGGTGTGCTAAAATAAACTTTTGGGTCATTCAGGGACTAAAAGTGTCAAAAAGTGCACAAGTTTGCATTTTCGCGCATAACTTACGTTCTGAATACATCCGGACATCCAAAAATTTATGTAAGCACTAAAATATTTTATTTTAGTGTTCGCCATAAGAAAAATCCATTCGTCACGTCATTTGGATCGTTTTTCGCATTCGGGACCAGATTCGATGTATTAGCCGTTGTTTAATTCACAACCACACATTCTAAACTTGCTTAGTCAGCGGATAAGGATGGAATCTAAGCACCATGACTTTGCAACACATGTATGGATGGAATTTAAACACCTAAACACCATGACTTTGCAACACATGTACGGATGGGATTAAGGCACGTTTTCCATGAAACGATCTTAACGGTTCGGGTATTCCTATAAATACCCCATACCCCCCATTGCTAAAATCACTAGAATTCTGATTTGAGAACCTCTAAGTTGAAACCATTGTTTCATACCTGAGATTCTTGAATCGGGATTAGCATTCGGGGACCCTTCGTAAGTATTCTTTCGTTCTTTTCCTTATTTTACTGCTTTTCGAGTCAGAAAGTCAAACTTTGTTTGACTTTCAGCGTTGACCAGTAATGGTCAATGCGAAGTTCGTTTGAACTTCGCAACGTGAGTGTAATCACGTTGGTCATAGTCCCTTGGGACTATGCCCACTGATTACCACGTTGTCTAGGGTCGTAGGGTAGGCGATCTAATAAATCGCCTATACCTTCGAACCCGACCCAGTTTGGTCGATCATTAGGATCCGACCAAACACATTAGGTGACCATAGTAGGTAGGGAATAACCTTCCAAGGTTATACCCTATGGTCGCATCGTTTAAGTAGTTGTATGATAGGTAGTTTATATGCCTTAGGTAAATTACCAGAATACCCTTTTCATGTATAATTGGTAATTAAGCATATGTAACCTAAACTTTTGTCACATAACTGATTATGTAACATGTTTAGGCATATAACACTTGTCATAGGACTAGTTAGGCGGTCCGTACGCGATCTACGCGCACGACGCGTTAAAGTAGCATAAGCTACCTAAACGGGTCGTAATGGGTCAAAATCACTCAGGTTAAGTTTCATTTAGTATGTAGGCTTTGTTAAACCAAATGACACGAGTCTCTACACTCGTTTGGTTTACAAACCCTAATGCTACCCAATCTTCCGATCTAGGTCCGGTTTATTAACATAGTTACCTATACTAGGTGCCGTTTGATATCCGCGATCTCTAGCATTGTTTAGTTGTTACTCAAGGACTACTGAGCAATCTCAAGTGAGTACATAGACCCCTCTTTTACTGTTTTCCAAACTGTTTTGGGGTGGAACACATGTGCCTACTTGTTACTTTCCTGCTTTCCTGTTTTCACATCATATACTGCTATGTTCGTTAGTACATTATAGTACATGATTTCAATACATTTTATGCTATGTATGTCCATTATGTGCATACTTAGTACATTGTTTTACATTGCTTTTCTGTTGCATATGCTTATCCAGCATATGAACACATTATACTACATATTGAACCGTTGTAATTATACTACATATTGAACCGTTGTAATCATCTGACTATGTGAACCGTTTATATCTGTGAACCGTTTGTATCTGTGATCCGTTGATATCTGTGAACCGTTTGTATCTGTGATCCGTTGATATCTGTGAACCGTTTGTATCTGTGAACCGTTTGTATCTGTGAACCATTTGTATCTGTGAACCGTTTGTATCTGTGAACCGTTTGTATCTGTGAACCGTTTGTATCTGTGAACCGTTTGTATCTGTGAACCGTTTGTATCTGTGAACCGTGTGAACCGTATTTGACTATACATGAACATTTCTATACTTGTTAAACATTTCATTTTGATAGTTTGGTTTGAGTAAGTGATTAAGTAACGAGGCGTGTGTAATATGATACAAGCATGGTGGATACGCCGCTGGTACTTCCTATATATAAGTGTTTGTATGGTATTACATATCGTAGCGTTATTTGAATCATTTCAGTTTGAGACATAGAACATTTTATACAAATAACATACTTTTCACAAGACATTGATTTATAAACATCTTATCTTATGCAAACATATTTTTCTTGGTTATTCATTTAACCTTACATTTATTTATACTTATCATCTGATCTTATCGATTTTCAAATGATTTACAAAACAAAGCAAATAACAAGGTTCATGACTAAACATTTTCACAAAACATAAGTCATGAAGCCTATTTTCACAAAACCTATGTATCTCACAGGCATTTTTATGCTGGCGTACCTATTTTCACATGTGTTTTTCAGGAGCTGTTGCATAAGATGATCAAGATACACATAGGCAGACTTGGGCTTTAGTGACAATAAAAGATGCAAGACTAGTTAATTATGTTGTATTTCTTTGTTTGTTAAGACATTGTAACACTTTTAATCAATAAAACGAAACTTCAATTGCCATGGATTTGAAACAATTAATTCTGTTACAACACTCCCCGACATTTCCGCCACGTTTTGTATGTTCTACGTGGTCGGGGTGTGACAAGCTGCAATCTGCTGTTTGATACACTTAATCTGGTCTGGTTAGGTAGTCGCGTAGCGCGACTGGTAAGGGCCTTAGGGCTCGCGCTACGCCACTTCCCCCCTGTTTCAGAAATGTTTCAAAATTGACAGTTTTGGTCCCTGTTGTGTTTTAAGGCCTTTTTCGATGCGTTTGAACCCCGTTAACCTCATTTCAAGGCTCTAAAATGAAGTTAAATTATAGGGAACTCAAAACATGCTCAAAAATATCTCGGATGTCGGTTCGTTTGGTCGTACGAACGCGATGTTCGGTTAATTACGACGGAATGCGCATAAGCGCGAAAAACGATCCAAATGACGCGACGAATGGATTTTTCTTATGGCGAACACTAAAATATAATATAGTCATGCTTACATAAATTTTTGGATGTCCGGATGTATTCAGAACGTAAGTTATGCGCGAAAATGCAAACTTGTGCACTTTTTGACACTTTTAGTCCCTGAATGACCCAAAAGTTTATTTTAGCACACCGAACCCCTCAAAGCCTATTTCTAAGCTATGTAAAAGATATTTAAGGTGTGTTTAACTTATGGTCATGTTCCGAAATGTCTGTTACAGTTCAAATTGGCATACTTTCGCAGTTTGTCAAATTTAGTCCCTGTAAGCGAATAAACTTTGATTTCACCACATCAAACCTTCCAAAACTTATATCTAAGTTATATAAAGGTTATTTAAGTTATGTTAAGCCTATTTCACTATTCCGGAGTGTTCGTTGCGTTAAACTGGTTATATTTACGCATTGGTGCGCGTATAACCTTCCAGAAAGCGATTTAGAGCTTGAAATCGAACAAGAGTTGATATGTGCAAACGATACACATATTTTTACAAATCCAAAGTATGAAATACAATATTTCATTGGTTTGGTATTTGTTTGATGGTTGAAGTGACACAGGTGTCACACAACATAAATAAACAACCACACAAGCACAACATATATAACAATAGGTGCATAACCATAGCCAACTATTTTGACAACACTTGTTAGCCGAAACAAGTGTGCCAAAAGGTCCTTCCTAAAGGGTGAAAAATGACACAAGTATTGTGTCGTTGAACTCCCACTTGATCCCGCATCCAAATGCTTCAAGTCTTCCTTTTGTGTTGTGATTTCTCCACTTTCTTTGATCTTCCAAATGTCTTTTATATTCAGCTCCAAACTCCTTTGGACTTCAAAAATGTGTTTTGGTTATCGGGCTAAAATCCCGTTTAGAACTATGAAGTCCTTTATGCCCGAAATTGGCAAAAACCAAAACCGCATTTTTGTGTGCATCTTCTTTTACAAAATATATCCTAATACATTTTTCTAGTAAAATAAAATGCACCTAATCTATTTATTTTATATACCAAATGAAAATAAATAAATTACATAACTTTACAAGTGGAAGAACAAAATAATAATTATTACAACCTTTGAAATAATTTAATAAATAAATCACAACACAATTATTCAACACAAGGTCATGGCTAGGTTATATGCACTAAAATATATATCCAAATATATATATATATATATATTAATTTCAAGAAGCATAAAAAAAATGGTTCCCTTTTAATAACCATTTTCGGCTATGTCCAAAAAACCGAAAAGGTTAGTTTTGTCCAAACAAACAAATCATCCATATGAAATAATTTTTCAAGATTCATTTATGCATGTAAGAATATAATCTTCAAAAAAACAAAGGGATAACCATACTTAAAATTTCGGCCATAGGGTTTTCACCAAACCCAAAACCCGAAAATTTTAAGTCTATTGAAGCATGCACTCATATAAGCGGCTCTGATACCATTGATGGGATTTTAACATGTTTATCAAAGCAATTTCATCCATATGAAATAAAAACGCAGCGGAAAATAAGTTTAAAACATGTTACTTTTATAAGATATAAAACCATTTATATGCAAAATCCCAAAACCCGGATCCATATATGAGATGTATACTATCAAACACAACCATAGGATGTTTAGAATACTACCTTCTTGAAGTGCAAGGATTATGAAACGGATGATGCTTCTTGAAGTGGTTGTCTTCAAGAGTAGAAGACCTCAAGCTTGTATACCCCAAGCCTTCCAACAAACACTTTATGTTTAGCTAGGATTTCTCACTTGCAACTCACATGAAAGATCCCCTCTTGGAACCATCATATGGCCGAAAATTAGAGGGCCTTTTGTTGAGTTCTTGCACTTGAAATGTGAACTTGAAACTCACCAATAGATCAACCATACATGACCCGATTTATTTAGAGTCTTACACTTGATTTTTCAAATAAAAATCAACTCTTGGATGATCATCTTGGGGCCGAAAATATGCAGCCATTTTTTACTATCTTCTTCAAGTTCTTTTTTTTTCAAAATTCATCTAAATGAATATAAAAGACATGAGAGACTTTGCCACCCACATTGCCCAATAGGAGATCAACTAACACATGCATTTGCATGCAATATGATTGGCCAAGGAACTTAGGGAAGACCATCCAATCAAAATGCCTCTAACTTATGACAACATGCATGGAACCTCATTAGACAAGAATATTTTGGGAAGACCCCATGGGGGGGGGGGGGGTGGCGGCCAAGCTTTTAAAAAAAACAATTTCTTTTATAAAATATAAGTCTTACACATATATATATATATATATATATTATAACTTTTATAAAATATAACATCATATGTTATAAGACTTATGCTATTATGTTATTTAACCCATTAAATAACAAAAATAAAATATTCTCTCAAAATAAATTATCCATATAATTTATTAGTTTGTCAAGTGCGATTATTTAGAAAACCAATTTCTAAATATTCTAAGTGTTGATATTTATTTATTTGATCATATCATAAATAAATATTGTAAGTGTTTGTCTAGCTTGTTATTGGGTATGACTCGACTTGGATCATAACGTACTAGCCACATCAATTTAATATGTGTCTTGGGCATACAGAGTCCAACAAGTAGGTAGGGAATAACCTTCCGAGGTTATACCCTATGGTCACATCGTTTGAGTAGTTGTATGATAGGTAGTTTATATGCCTTAGGTAAATTACCAGAATACCCTTTTCATGTATAATTGGTAATTAAGCATATGTAACCTAAACTTTTGTCACATAACTGATTATGTAACATGTTTAGGCATATAACACTTGTCATAGGACTAGTTAGACGGTCCAAACGCGTTTCACGCGAACGACGCGTTAAAGTAGCATAAGCTACCTAAATGGATCGCGATGGGTCGAAAGCACTTAGGATAGGTATCATTTAGTATGTAGGCTTTGTTAAACCATATGACACGAGTCTCCATACTCGTTTGGTTTACGAACCCTCATTCTATCTAAATCTTCCGATTTAGGTCCGGTTTATTAACATAGTTACTTATAATAGGTGCCGTTTGATATCCGTGATCTCTAGCATTGTTTGGTTGTTACACAAGGACTCCTAAGCACTCTCAATGTGAGTACATAGTTCCCCTCTTTTACCGTTTTCAAACTGTTTTGGGGTGAAGCATGTGTACCTATCTGTTATTTTCATGATTTCAAAGTATAATTGATTATACATGTTATTACTTATCATTTGACAAACTAAATGACTATCTATGGTTTAAACACTGATTTCTCAAAGAACATAAAATAAAATGTTGAATTGTACTTATTTTATGTTCACCAGACCGATTGTTAGTATGATATAGCGCTATAGGATTTGACACCCCATTCCTATTGTCATGGAATGCCTGAAACCAATTTGTTTCTCCATCCAAATAGGGATTTCCTTTGTGGTATCCCTATAGTCTCAAAGGTGTATTTTGATGCACTAGGTCTGAATGAATTCTTAAATCACATTATTTTTGTATATTTAGTTATACTCCCAAAAGTATAGTTTGATATGCTCCCAAGTGTGATATTGTACAAAACCAACATATATATTTTATCAACAAACCAAAACATATTTTGATATGTTATTTATAAAACCCAAAGCATATTTTGATATGTTATTTATGAAACCAAAACATAGTTTAATATGTTATTTACAAATCCAAAGTATACTTTTAATATGCTACTATAAGGTTATTCGTTTAACCTTACATTTATTTATACATATCATTTTGGTTACATATTACATGATTTACATTGAACACATAAACAGTATTGACATTGGTTATACAATTCATGACTTACATCTTGACATAAACATTTTGACACATTTTTCAATACGTTTGGCAATTGGTTTAAACATTACATCTTGGTGGTTTGGTTTGAGTAAGTGATTAAGTAACGAGGCGTGTGGAATATGATACAAGCATGGTGGATACGCCGCTGGTACTTCCTATATATAAGTGTTTGTATGGTATTACATGTCGTAGCGTTATTTGAATCATTTCAATTTGAGACATATAACATTTTATACAAATAACATACTTTTCACAAGACATTGATTTACAAACAACTTATATTATACAAACTCATTTTACATGGTTATTTATTTAACCATACATTATTCTCTTATTTATACATATCATCTGACCTTATCGTTTTTCAAATGATTTACAAAACATAGCAAATTACAAGGTTCATGACTAAACATTTTCTCAAACATAAGTCATGAATCCTATTTTCACAAAACCTATGTATCTCACAGGCATTTTTATGCTGACGTACCTATTTTTACACATGTTTCAGGTACTGCTTTGCAATGATTATTGATGCATGCTACATTTAGGATGGACTCGTGCCTTAGCGACTTTAAAACTTGGAAGATCGTAGTTGTATTTATTTGATTGTATTAAAACAATGAGTTCATTTATTCAATAAAACAGAATTTATTTATTCCATGGTTACGAAACAATGATTCTGTTACAACACCCCCCGACATTTCCGCCACGTTTGGTTGTTCCACGTGGTCGGGGTGTGACACATACAAGGTCTAACTAATAGTCAAAGAGTTTTTCGAAACGTTTGACTTTCCAGCTTTAAGAGCCAAATAAAATGAACTAAGCAAGGAAGGACACTTACAAAAGGTCCAAGGGCAGAAGATTACTCAAAAGGAGGTTCCCAATGACCAGGATCCTCAGATTTGAGATTGAGAGCAAGTTCTCAAGGAAATGGTGTGAATTTCAAATGAAATTCCACCCCTATTTATAGTGTTTGAGGGGTCCATGGATGATCAACAAGTGTTGGAATGGTTTAACAAGATCATTATAGGTGTAAAACCATTTTTCCAAACCATCAAAGCCCCTAGAATCAATTATGTGAGACAAGGAAGCTATACCAAAGATGGTTTTCAGTTTTCTGGAACTGGCAAGAGCATACAGACCGTAAGCTTCATTGTATACAGTCCGTAAGGACCAGTCCAGCTCACAGGAACTTTCAATTGTTGACATATTTGGCCCCTGCACTATCTAAATGTCATTTCTGACATATTTAAGGCCCGTTAAACCATTTTTAAGGCTCTACAATGATGCCTAAACATAGAGAACATGAAACATGCTTAAAAACATGCCGGATGTCTGTTCGTTTGGTCGTACGGTCACGTTGTTCGGCTAATTACGACGAAACACGGACGAACGCGAAAAACGAACCAAATTACGCGACGAATGGAATTTTATCAAGCGAAACACTAAAATAAAATATTTTAATGCTTACATAATTTTTTGGATGTCCGGGTATATTCAGAACGTAAGGTATGCGCGAAAATGCAAACTTATGCACTTTTTGACGCTTTTAGTCCCTGTTGATCAGATATGTATATTTTTGCGCACCAAACACCTCAAAGCCTATTTCTAACATATATAAAGGATATTTAGGGCATGTTTAACTTATGATCATATTCCGGAAGGTTTGATACCATACGAATCGGTATACTTTTGCAGTTTGACGCAAATAGTCCCTTTAATGCGCAAACTTACGCATATCATCGTTTAATAGCATCGAAGCCTTATCTAATCCGTATTAGGCATTCATGAGAGTATTATAAAACATCATAATGCTTCAAGTTCATAAAAAGGTCATTCAGAGTTATAATTAAACATATTGACGCTTATAACCCCTTAAACTTGTAAAGTTGCACGTAACTTCACTTAAACGCATAAAATCCTTAGACGGCCAATAATTGGCATTCCTGAGAGTATAATAAAATATCATGAAGCTCTCGGTTTTTTAAAAGGTCAATCAGAGGTAAGAATTAACATGTTGACGCTTTTAACCCTTCATTGCACAAACTTTCAATTAATTACGCAAACGGCTACACATGATCAACAAGTGGCTCATTTGTGAATATGATTACCATATAACGTTATTCAGAGGCTTATGATTACCATGTTGACACTTGCAGTCCTTCTGTAATCAAAGTTTTTTAATTTTTTGAAAAATTAGTCCCTTAAATTCAATGTTTGACTTTATTAGGGTTTATTACACGTGTCAATACATCTTTGGACGTGATTTTACGAGGTGTTACATCGTCACCCCCTTAAAAGAAATCTCGACCTCGAGATTTGATAAAATAATGGAAGTACTTTCTGATGTATCATGGACTTAACCTCCATAGCATATTTGGGGTTCTAAGGGCATCTCAGTTGACCTATACAATAGGTACTTACTTTCTTTCGGAGTTTCTTAACCTAACGATCCTTAATCAATACAGGTTTCTCATCAAACCATAAATTTTCATTAGTCTGCATATCATTATGTGATAATGCGTCTCGACTTATCGACGAGACATAACCTTAGATCACTAGTGTGGGTCACATTGCGGGCCCCACCAAGCTCCTTAAATAGGTTTTAGCTTATAAGCTATTGACTTTTGATGAATTCGATTTCCTCAAATGATCCTATATATCCAGAGCTTAACTAGCCCGTTGTATAAAAATTTCAGCACACCCTTCTTAGGGCGTTACTTTCAATTGAACTTTATTCCTTATTAAGGACCTAAGAGAGTTGTTACTTTCATCAATCCTTAATTTTCCGCCGATTACTGGCAACTTTCAGACGATTATGGATTTGTATGATCTTATTCGTTATTTCCAAGGCAACTTTCAGATCCTGATAACTGGACTTACCAATCTTCTGTCTAACAATAAATGTTTAACATTTCATCTATACAAGGTTCCCAAAGGAGCAGCCTTGATACTTACATAACAACTATTATAGAAAAGTTTATTTTAAGGTGAGATGGTTATTCCAACCACTGCTTAAAACTAATCTCAAGGAATAGCTAATCCTCTCAGCTAGTCGAACAAATCGACGATCCTGGGCAGCTGATGGCGATTCTTAATTGTTGCCTAATTAGGGTTGCGGTAATCAATGCATAAGCAAAGTGAACCGTCTTTCTTAATTAACAATACCGAACTCTCAGAATAATGAATTAGGCTTTATGAACCTATATCTAAAAACTTACTTAATCAGGGTTTCAATTATCCCATAATTGGTGGTACTAATCAACATGGAGATTTCACAATATTGCAGCCCTAAGCGGGATGTAAATCTTAACTCTACTTGTCTTTCAGGAGGTAAACATGGTAGTCCTTAGAGAAGATAATCAAGACACAAGGAGGTTACAGAGATTTTCCAAATCTCAGGCTCCAGTTCATCCATCATTGCCTGTGTCAGATAAGTAACACATTCACGTTACGAGTCCATGGATTCCTTAATCAGAGACATTTACTTGGATAATTCCATTCTAGATATCTTCTTTGAATACCATTAGCTGACTTTAATACCGTATGACCATTGGAATATCTTTGTGGTTCCATGCATTAAACCTCCATACTGATCAGGCATGGAAGCAATCTATGGAACATATTAAGATACACCAATCCACATATGGCGCTTTTGTCATACCATCTGGTATTCGCAATCGATAGAGATCAAAGAGATATCAAACTAACATAAGCTGACGTACTTCATCTGGAGAGAGGGCATTCTAGAATTTTTACGACTGAATATTTCTGACGGAACAGAAGAAATGGTTCCTATGATTTTCGTCTGTAAGTTTTACCTTACACTTAATATCTAGGGTTTTTATGGAAGATTTTAAAAGTCTACTATACTTACAATTTATGAAGGATTCACTGGTATCCGAATCAAAATAGAACTCTTAGCATTCAAGTTACTGATGAATGATAAGGAATGTACCTGATGTCATTATTGATATGAAATATCTCTGGCATCAACCAGGAGAGTTTAAGCTCTTTCATTCTTAGGCTTTCCTTCCTTAGCCGCACTTCCTTTGACAGATGTAGGGTATGTAGTCTTGATGTGGTCTTTCTCACCACAGCCGAAACAGACTGCATTCTCCATGTCCTTGCAATCCAATGTTTTATGCACCCTTGATTTGCAGATCCCACAAGCCCTAGGCTACGATTGGGATTTTAGTTCAAACCTGCACTTCCCTAGATGGCGCTTCTTGCAAGTCTTGCATACAGGTTTCTTATTGGACTCTTGCTTACCCCTTTTCTTAGAACTTTGGGAGTTATCTTCCTTCCCTTTCCTTTTTAGTTCGTCCTTTGATTCGAGGCATGAACAAGATCCTTCTCGTGAGTAAGGAAGTGTGGTCTTGGATGAGATTTGGAGCAAGTAGCATTGGGCTCCTTGAAATTTTTCACGGCCTTCCTCACAGCTTTTCCAATAGCTGCGTCTATCATAGTTTGGAGAACATCTTTGGAAATTCTGAGGTTTATAATTGTAGCATCATTAGCATGTGTCACATCATCCATGACACGATCAATGGCTGTCTTATCCGAGTTTGTCATACTCGATATTTGGTTCCTAACACCAAATAAAACAATTACTTAGTTGCAATCTAACAACCGCTATTCATCATCCTGATGACCTAACATATACTAACCATGGTATCATTAAACCATACAGGCTAATATAGTATGAACATTCTCAATGAACGTTATTTAGATATGTATATATATATATCAATTATACTTAGCCTAGGCCATAAAAGACCATCAATGGCAATTAAGGTTTGGAGCTAGTCCATCACCTTTTTGACAGGGGATCAAATGCCACATCTGTCTTGATCATATTGATGATTTTGGATAGTTTGAAAGCTTGTCATAAGGATATTGGATAAGATCGATTCCTAATGGATGTAAAGCATCCATCTAAAGTTGTTGAAGCATTCTCTAATGTATCATCGGCCAATTCTACCTCGCGTTATACGTCTAGAGTCCTAATCAGGCGGATATAACCGTTTTCAACATTTATGGTCCATAATAGACTTTTCTGTGCCATAATCAAACAATTCTCACATACACATCATTGATAAGGAAAGGTACCTGTTATGTCGTCATCATTCTGCACCATCTCCTGGGTGTTCATTTGAAAGACCCGAGCATTGATCTTCTTAGCCTCCTTAGGCTTCTTCTGATTCCTAGGGCAGTTGGTCTTGATATGCCCCTTCTCGTTGCAACCATAACAGGTCGCATCTTTCAACTTCTTGCAATCCAAGGTCTTATGCTCCTTGGACTTGCAGATTCCACAAGGCAGAGGCTGAGATTCAAATCTGCATTTCTCGAGGTGGTATTTCCTACAGGTTTTGCACCTTGTCTTTTCACCCGACTGCTGGTTATCCTTTTTAAACCCGGAACTCTTCTTATGATCAGAGTTCCCCTTTTTTTCTTCTTATCGGAGCGATGAGAATCCTCATCCTCCCTTTTTCGCTTTCCATCTTCAGAAGCTTTGGCAGCCTTGTTTCTGACCACATCGAGTGTGAGAGATAGTGACAGATCTGCCGCTGACCTGAATGTAGTAGGTCTCGATGCTTTCACACTTGCCTTGATTTCTGGGGCTAGACCCCCAATAAAGCGAGCTATACGCTTTGGTTCTGGTGTGATTAAGTAAGGAACCAATCGAGACATGGTATTGAAACTTGTAAGATATGCCTGACAATCTAGGTTCTTCATGACCAATGTCAAGAAATCAGTCTCAATTTTCTCAATTTCACGTTGAGGACAATAATTTGCTTTGATAAGAGCAACAAACTGATCCCATGTCAGATTATACAACGGGATCTTCCTAGTAGCTTAGATTAGTGACCTCCACCAAGCTAGAGCTTCTCCTTTAAAATATTGGTGAAACAAACTTCACAATGTCTTGCTCTGCACATCCACTAATATCAACAACGGTGTCTATCTCATCGAGCCACGTCATGCAGTCGATGGCTCCCTTTTCTCCTGTGAAGTCTCTGGGCTTACAGGAGATAAAATATTTATATGAACAGGGTTTAACATGTGGCTCTTGGTTAAGCACCATCTGTCTAGACGGAACACTCCTCTGATTTGACGAGTGGTGAACATCGTCCTCCTTTGACTCGCGTGATTTAGAAGGGGGCTTACTGCGAGCCACAGATAGAGTCTTAGAGTGTGTACCACTTGATTCATTATACTGTTTGTCAAGAGCTCGAGTAACAGCATTTATCTATTAATGCCTGCAGTTCCGCACCAGTTATATTAACTCTGGTAGTATCATTGTTCTCCCTCGGGTGGCTGTTAACCTCATCTGATCCAGCCATGTAGCTTGATTGCTACATAAATATTGATAATGATTTATTCAGAGGTTATTATGGAATCATCATTTTTGATGATTCATTAACCATGGTAATATAAACCATATTGGTTAATTTGTTAATTATATTAGTATTTTCATTATAATTTATCCTAGTATATAAAACATTAAGGATATTAAAGTGGCACAACAGGCCTAATCACAAGAACAGTTTTAAATTTATAAGCCACGATTTTAGAGAATCGAGGCATTAAGGTTTGAACATAGTTCATTACCTTTTCTTGACAGGGAGTCTATTTTGGAACCATCATCTTCGATGATTCATTAACCATGGTATTAATAGACCATACTTGGTTAATTTGATAATCAGGTTTATTTTAAATTTTCATTATAATTAATCCAGCTATAAGCTATTAAGGGTATTGAAATGGCACAAAAGGCCTTGTCACGGGGACAGTTTTGGATTTATAAGCCATGATCTTATAGGATCGAGGCATTAAGGTTTGAACGTAGTTCATTACCTTTCTTGACAGAGAGTCAAAGATTACAACTGTCTTTTGTCTTTTAGGACAATAGATATAGCCCGTAGGCGTTTCATCACTAATGGATGTTTATGATATGATCATCTTAATTGATGATGTAAGCCATGATTTCTAGATCATTGGGCTATTTAAAGATTTGGAAGGAATCCAGTGTAAAGATGACATGTGTGATTTCATCGTATCACTGTTGTCAGGAGTGCTAACATATTTTCAGATGTTAACGAGGATTTGAATCTTTTAAATAGGTTTTACCATTATGGCCATGTCTAAAACGACATATCGGCTAGGTTATGCCCTTAAGATTCTTTTCAATATATAGGCTGATTGATTATAAAAAGGAAGGATATTATGATTTATTTTATATAATATATATTCATTTATATATATCGGTAATGAATTTTTGGATAATTAAATGAAAGAAATACATAGATGCCCTGAACGGGACTTTTAAACAAGAAATTTGTCCATAAACAAACTAAAAGATAAATATGTCCTTATAAGGACTAATAAAGAAATGAAAAACAACGAAAGAGTTTCTTCTTTACTTTATTTCTGGAAATTTTCTCCTTGGTTCTCTGCGTGAGGTATGAATACCGAAGGTTTTGGTGGGTAATCCAAATCTTCTATTTTGGAATCTCAAAAGTGGAATCCAAGGATTTTATGGGTAATCAACAATATGGATCATGAATAAGATTAAGATAGGTATATTCCACGTATTACCGGTGGGCCCGGTGGGGAGTATCGTGACGTAGTTGATATCATCATAGTCAAATAATCACAGTTCAATGCACAGCGGAAGTCAAAAGTGAATATATTACAAACTGATTCAAAAGTAACATCGATGTTACAAACATATTGTAAGGTGGATCCACAGGCGGATCTTAAAACAGAAAGATAAACATTGTTCAACAGACTTTAGGCATCTAGAACTTGCAAGATTCCCTATTAACGCCCTGAGCTCCCAGCCAATTACGTACAATACCTGTCACTTAATCTTTTTGGAAAATACGTCAGTTTACACTGGTAAATACAATTAACTGACTCTTTTGAAAATGTTTAAGAAAATTGATTTGAATGCACAAGGCACAAAATATCTTTTATAACTTGGGACAAATATATAAAAATAATCTTGTATACAAATTTACATGTTCGTTATACATTTAGGGCCCGATGTTAGAAACTGGGTCAAGATTAACAGACACACCACAAGTATAGGCCCACAAAAGAGTGGGATACTGTTTCCCTTATGCAACTGTCAGGTGTATGCCTACACCCCGTGCTTAAGACGTGACCATTTTTCTTAATAATGATGCCAAGGATATCCGGGACATGGTCATAACCCCTAAAGGCCTTTAATTTCAAACAAGACAGATTAAAACGGGTTACCTCAATAATTTAATCACAATTCGATTAAACATTCAATACCCGACCAAGCGATATTATTATAATACCGTATCCCAAGCCCGTATAGGGAAAATAAGTTAAGAGTATTTACCTGAGCTAAAATGCAATTTATACTCAGCCGTATATTCTAATCTGCAAGCACAAGTACCTCTACTGGGGCTCTCAATCTGGAACGAAGGTTTTATTAACCTATTAGATTCCTAACGGGTCTTATTTAAGTTGAAACTTAGACCGGTTAGTTTTCAGGAAAGGTTTACGGTTCAAAACGCAAGATTAAGCGCAGACCGGATTAGATTGTGATTCAGACCCGACAAGTATGAAGACTTGTATAATATGGGTAAACTAAACACATTCTGGATTTTGAAGTGAAAATGATAAGGGTTGACCCGTTTCGGTTAATTTATGCAAACTAGTTAGATAAACCGTACCGAACGCGAAAGATGCAAAACGGGTAACCTAAAGAGTCATGAACATGTTTCATAAGTTGATATGCCTTAAATATGTTGTGATATTAGTAAGATACCTTCCATTATGCCCAAAACGAATTTAAAATCAATTTAAGCCCCGTAGGGGTATTTTGGTCATTTTAAAGATTATAAAAGAGGTTAAATAGTGATCTGAGGTTCTGGTCTAAAAGGATCAGTATAAACTTTTAATTTAATAAGATATCTCATATATGTGAATTTATCATTTATGACCATACTATGCACCGTAGGGGCATTTTGGTCATTTCACATATGTTTTAAGGGTTAAATTTGAAAATCTGAGTTCAAAAATTTTATTTACTGTTAAAGTATAAAAACTTATTCATAACATCAGTAGGTATCAAGCTTTAGGTGCCTAATTGAAAGTTGCGCAATGAAGGGTTAAAAGCGTCAACATGTTAATTCTTACCTCTGAGTGACATTTTTTACATACCGAGAGCTTCATGATGGTTGATTATACTCTCGGGGATGCCAAATATTGGCCGATTAAGGTTTTTATGCCTTTAAGTGACGTTACGCGCAACTTTGCAAGTTTAAGGGGTTAAAAGCGTCAATATGTTTAATTATACCTCTGAACGACCTTTTTAGAAACCCGAAGCATCGTGATGTTTTATAATACTCCCAAGAATGCCTAATATGGATTAGATAAGGCTTCAATGCTATTAAACGATGATATGCGCAAGTTTGCGCATTAAAGGGACTATTTGCGTCAAACTGCAAAAGTCTGTCGATTCGTATGGTATCGAACCTTCTAAAATATGATCATAAGTTAAATATGCCGTAAATATCCTTTACATAGCTTAGAAATAGGCTTAGAGGTGTTTGGTGCGCAAAAATAAACTTATTTGTTCAACAGGGACTAAAAGCGTCAAAAAGTGCATAAGTTTGCATTCTCGCGCATATCTTACGTTCTGAATATATCCGGACATCGAAAAATTTATGTAATCATTAAAATAGTTTATTTTAATGATTGGCATGATAAAATCCCATTCGTCGCGTAATTTGAATCATTTTTCGCGTCCGTTCGTGTTTCGTTGTAATTAGCCGAACAACGCAATCGTACAGCCAAACGAACCGACATCCGAGATGTTTTTGAGGATGTTTCATATTCCCTATACTTTAACTTCATTATAGAGCCTTGAAATGAGGTTAACGGGGCTTAAACGTGTCAAAAATGCATTGAAAAGCAAGTTTTACACATTCAGGGACCAAAGTTGAAATTCTGCCATTTTGGTCTCTGGCAGGGCGCGAGAGGCCTCTCGTGGGGCGCCAGAGACTGATCTGGGCAGATTCTTTGATTTAGCAACTAGATCAAATTTCAGGGGTTATTTATGCAAAATTCTCAATACCATGAGCTGGTTTTGGACACCCATAGTATTCCAAACCAGTGGGTACATATGGAGGGCCAATATTGAAGCTCGGTTTACGAGAAACGATCCTAACGGTTCTCAAAATCCTATATATACCCACTTATTTTGGATTTCTTCACACTTCATTCATTCCAATCTGCTTGCTCTCTGGTTCTAAGAGGATCTTGAACTTTTTGAGAACCTCCTTTAGTCCTAAGGACCACTTGTAAGTGTTCCTTTCGTGCCTAGTTCAATTGTTTGGCTCTTAAAGCCGAAAAGTCAAGCGTTCACGATAAACGCTTTGACTTTTAAATGATCGAGCCATTGTTCGCAACGAACATGGCTACGTGATCGTAATTAGGTAGGTATTAAACCCTCAAAAGGGCACATCCTAATTACCATGTTTGCTTAGTTAATTGTCGGGTCAAAGTAATTAAAATAAAAGTCAAACAAGTCGGTTTTTAAACAAAATTCATAAAAAATGATGTAAAGGCAATAAAATCAGTTTTGTCACTTTAATAACTTGGTAAATATTAATTGAACATGTCTAGGCATGTCCAACCCGACAATTCTGAATTTAGGCTTCGTTCGGAACCGAAAGTCGCAAAAGTAGACTTTTGCTTTGACTATCAGTTCTGACCTGATTTAGCTTAGTTTAGTTATGCCTTACGATTCCTTTAGGACCATATTATATGTTAGTATAACCCTCCAGGGTTATACAACATGGTTCCATAGAAATCTTAGTTCATTGCATGTTTCCGTTAAATGCTTAAAAGTTGACCATTATGCTCTTTTGATAATAAAACGAGATTTTTGAAAATGTGAGAGGACAAAGACCTTTAATACTGATTTATAAACATGTCCTAAAAAAATTTGACATCAGTATGATGTCTAAATTAAGAGTTATGCTCGATATCGTAAATTGAAAGCTTTTTATTAATTAAACGGCATTTTCGGCATAAAGCCTATTTAAACCCAAATTTTGACACCAAACTTTCTACCCACTTATGTAATATAATATTTTGGGATTTTTGGAAATTTTTATTAAATTTTAAACTGATCATAACATAGGGTTCTTGCATTGATTCGGTAATTGACGGTTATGCCCTTTTTGCTAATAAAATGAGTTTTACACATCCTTTACATACCAAACCTTTTTCTACTGATTTTTTATATTAAATAAGTTATTTTGAACAGTAAAGGCTGATCAAAATCTCAGATTTTCTTAATTAACCCGAATATCGTCAAATACCGACTTTTATGCGATTTAGGCGCATAATGTGGTTTTAAAACCATACTTAGCACCTAAGACTTGTTACCTACTGATTTTATAAATAAATTTTTATACTTTAACAGTAAGCAAAAAGTTTTAAACTCAGATTTCCAAATCTGACCCTTAAAGCATATGTGAAATGACCAAATTGCCCCTTCGGTGTATAGTTTGGTCATAAAAGATATATTTCACATATATATGATATCTTACTGATATAACTTAGTAAAATAAATATTTTTATTGATTATTTTAGACCAGAACCTCAGATTTCTATTTAACCTCTTTTATAAGCTTTAAAATGACCAAAATGTACTTTCGGGGCTTAATTTGATTTTAAATTCGTTTTGGGCATAATGGAAGATATCCTACAGATATCACAACATATTTAAGGCATATTAACTTAGGAAACCTGTTCATGACTCAGCTGGTTACCTGTTATGCATTTTTCGCGTTCGGTGTGGTTTATGTAACTAGTTTGCATAAGTTGACCGAAACGGGTCAAACCTTATCATTTTCACTTCAAAATTCAGAATGTGTTTAGTTTACCCATATTATACAAGTCTCCATACTCGTCGGGTCTAAATCACATTCTAATCCGGTCTTCGCTTAATCTTGCGTTTTGAACCGTAAACCTTTCATTAAAACTAACCGGTCTAAGTTACAACTTAAATAAGACCCGTTGGGAGTCTAATAGGTTAATAAAACCTTCATTCCAGATTGAGAGCCCTAGTAGAGGTACTTGTGCTTTCTGATTTGAATATACGGTTGAGAATAAAATTACATTTTAGCTCAGGTAAATACTTTTAACTTATTTTCCCTATACGGGCTTGGGATACGGTATTATAATAATACCGCTTGGTCGGGTATTGAATGTGTAATCGATTAGTGGGTAAATTATTGAGGTAACCCGTTTTAATCTGTCTTGTTTGAAATAAAGCCTTTGGGGGTTAATGACCATGTCCCGGATATCCTTGGCATCATTTATTAAGAAAAGACCATGTCTTAAGCACGGGGTGTAGGAATACACCTGACAGTTGCATAGGAAAAACGGTATCTCACTCTCTTGTGGGCCTATACTTGTGGTGTGTCTGTTAATCTTGACTCGGTTTCTATATCGGGCCTTGAATGTAAAACGAACATATAAATCTGTATACAAGATTATTTTTATATAATTGTCCCAAGTTATAAAAGGATATTTGTGCCTTGTGCATTTAAATCAATTTTCATAAATGTTTTCAAAAGAGTTAGTTAATTGTATTTACCAGTGTAAACTGACGTATTTTCCAAAAAGATTAAGTGACAGGTATTGTACGTAATTGGCTGGGAGCTCAGGGCGTTAATAAGGAATCTTGCAAGTTTCTAAAGTCTGTTAAACAGTGTTTATTTTTCTGTTTTAAGATCCGCCTGTGGACCCGAAGGATTCATATTTCTTATCTCCAAGTCTTGAAATCCCAAAATTGGGTTATACCTATCCTAACCTTATTCATGATTCATATTATTCATTAACCATAAAATCATTGGATTCCACGTTTGCAAAGGTTCCTAATATAGAAGATTTGGACTACCCACAAAAACCTTCAGTAACTGTACCGCACACAGAGAACCAAGGAGAAAATTTCCAGAAATAAAGTGAAGAAGAAACTTTTTTTTGTTTCATTTCATTTCTTTATTAGTCCTTATAAGGACACATTTATCTTTTAGTTCCTATGTGGAAAAATTTCTTGTTTAAAAGTTTCGTTTAGGGCATCTATGTACATTTTTTCCCTTTAATGGAATATTATAATTTAAGGTTCATTTGCCCTTATATGTATGAATATAACATATAATATAAATCAAAATATAATTCCTTTTGTAATTGATCTGCCTTTGAATATTGAAAGAAAATCTTGAAGGTATAACCTAGCCGATATGTCATTTTAGACATGGCCTAGATGGTAAAATCTTTTTAAGATTTAAATCCCTGTTAACATCTGAAAACATGTTAGCACTCCTGGCGAATGTGATTCGATAAAATCACACTAGTCATCCTTATATTGGATTCTTCCAATTTCCTATTCTTATTTAATAATTTAAACATCCATTTGTGATGTAGTGCCTACGGGCCATAATCATTGTCTAATAAGACAAAAGACAGTTATAGTCTATGACTCCCTGTTAAGAAAGGTAATGAACTACATTCAAACCTAAATGCCTTGAATCTATAAGATCATGGCTTATAAATTAAAATTTGTCCTTGTGACTTGGCCTTTTGTATGCCACCCTATTATCCTTAATAGTTTATAACTAGGATAAAATATAATAAAAAATTAAATAAATTAAATTAACCAATATGGTTTATAGTTACCATGGTTAATGAATTGCCATAAAAGACAATTCCTTTAAAGACTTCTGAATGAATCATCGTCATCATCTTTATGTAGCAATCAAGCTACATGGTTAAGTCCGACGAAGTAATCAGTCACCCAGGGAGAATAATGATACTACCCGAGTCAGCGTAGCTGGTGCAGAACTGCAGGCATTAATAGATAATGCGTTACCCGAGCTCTTGAAAGACAGTTTAATGAATCAAGTGGAACTCACACCAGAACTCAGTTTGTACCACATTCAAAACCACCCTCCAAGACTCATACAGCTCACAAGAGCGATTCTCATCATTCATCAAATCAGAGGAGTGTTCCGTCTAAGAAGGTTGTGCTCAACCAAGAACCACGTGTTAAGACCTGTTCTTATAAGTATTTTATTTCCTGTAAGCCGAGGGACTTCACAGAGGAGAAAGGAGCCATTGATTGCATGACGTGGCTCGATGAGATGGACACCGTTGTTGATATTAGTGGATGTGCAGAGCAAGACATTGTGAAGTTTGTTTCACAATCTTTAAAAGGAGAAGCTCTAGCTTGGTGGAGGTCACTAATCCAAGCTACAGGGAAGAACCCGTTGTACAACTTGACTTGGGATCAGTTTGTTGCTCTTATCAAAGAAAATTTATGTCCTCAACATGAAGTTGAGAAAATTTAGACTGATTTCTTGACATTGGTCATGAAGAACTTAGATTCTCAGGCATATCTTACAAACTTCAATACCATGTCTCGATTGGTTCCTTACTTGATCACACCGAAACCAAAGCGTATAGCTTGTTTTATTGGGGGTCTAGCCCTAGAAATCAAGGCAAGTGTGAAAGCATCGAGACCTACTATGTTCAGGTCAGCGGCAGATCTGTCACTATCTCTCATACTTGATGTGGTCAGAAACAAGGCTGCCAAAGCTTCTGATGATGGAAAGCGTAAAAGGGAGGATAAGAATTCTCATCGCTCCGATAAGAAGAAAAAGGGGAACTCTGATTATAAGAAGAGTTCTGGGTTTAAGAAGGACAACCAGCAGTTGGGTGAAAAGACCAGGTGCAAAACCTGTAAGAAATACCACCTCGGGAAATGCAGATTTGAATCTCAGCCTCTACCTTGTGGAATCTGCAAGTCTAAGGAACATAAATCCTTGGATTGCAAGAAGTTGAAAGATGCAACCTGTTATGGTTGCAACGAGAAGGGGCATATCAGGAGTAACTGCCCTAAGAATCAGAAGAAGCCTGAAGAGGCCAAGAAAACAAATGCACGAGTCTTCCAGATGAACACCCAGGAGGCAGTACAGAGAGATAACATCATAACAGGTACCTTTCCTTATCAATGATGCTATGCGGGAATTTGTTTGATTCTGGCACAGATAAGTCTATTGTGGACAATAGATGTTGTAAACTGTTGTATCCGCTTGTTAGGACTATAGACATATAACGCGGGGTAGAATTGGCCAATGATACTTTAGAGACTGCTTCAACAATTTTAGATGGATGCTTTATATCCATTAGGAATCACTCTTTTCCAATATCCTTATGGCAAGCTTCCAAGCTATCCAAAATCATCAATATGTTAAAGACAAATGTGACACTTTGATCCCCTGTCAAAAAGGTAATGGACTAGGTCCAAACCTTAAATGCCATTAACAGCCTTTTTATGGCCTAGGCTAAATATAATGGATATATATTTAAATAACATTCATTAAGAATGTTCGTACTATATTAGCCTGTATGGTTTACTTATACCATGGTCAGTATATGTTAGGTCATCAGGATGATGAATAGCGGTTGTTGGATTGCAACTAAGTAATTGTTTCATTTGGTGTTAGGAACCAAGTCTCGAGTATGATAAACTCGGATAAGACAACTGTCGATCGCGCCATTGATGATGCGACACATGCTAATGATGCTACAATTGTGAACCTCAAAATTGACAAAGATGTTCTCCAAGCTATGATTGACGCAACTGCTGGAAAAGCTGTTGGAAAGGTCATGAAAAAGTTCAAGGAGCCCAATGCTACTTGCTCCAAATCCCATCAAAAACCACACTTCCTTACTCATGAGAAGGATCTTGTTCATGCCTCGAATGCAAAGGATGAACTAAAAAGGAAAAGGAAGGAAGATAACTCCCAGAGTTCTAAGAAAAAGGGTAAGCAAGAGTCCAGCCAGAAACCTGTATGCAAGACCTGCAAGAAGCGCCATCTAGGTAAGTGCAGGTTCGAATCAAAATCCCAATCGCAGCCTAGGGCTTGTGGGATCTGCAAATCAAGAGAGCATAAAAAGTTGGATTGCAAGGACATGAAGAATGCAGTCTATTTCGGTTGTGGTGAGAAAGGCCACATCAAGACTACATGCCCTACATCTGTCAAGGGAAGTGCGGCTAAGGATGGAAAGCCTAAGAATGAAAGTACTTAAACTCTCCTGAAGAGTGCCAGAGGTAGTACATATCAATAATGACATTAGGTACATTCTTTAACATTTATTGGTAATATAAATGCCAAGAGTTCTGTTTTGATTCGGATACCAATAAATCCTTCATAAATTGTAAGTATAGCAAACTTTTAAAAATCTTCCATAAGAACCCCAGAGATTAAGTGTAAGGTAAAAACTTACAAACGAAAATCATAGGACCCATTTCTTCTGATCCTGTCAGAAATCTTCAGTCGTAAAATTCTAGAGTACTCTCTCTAGATGGAGTACGTTAGTATATGTTAGTTTGTTATCTCATTGAGTTCTATCAACTGTGAATACCAGATTGTATGATAAAAATGCCATATGAGGATTGGTGTATCTTAATATGTTCCATAGATTGCTTCCATGCCTGATCAGTATGGAGGTTTAATGCATGGAACCACTGAGATATCCCAATGGTCATATTGTACTAAAGTCAGCTAATGGTATTCAAAGAAGATATCCAGAATGGAATTGTCCAAGTAAGTGTCTCTGATTAGGGAATCCGTGGACTCATAAAGAAAATGTGTCATTTATCTGACACATGCAAGGATAGTGGAGCCGGGGTTTGAGATTTGGGAAATCTCTGTAATCTCCTTGCGTCCTGGCTATCTTCTCCAAAGAAGTACCCTGTTACCTCCAAAGGCAAGTAGAGTTAAGAATAATACCTCGCTTAGAGTTGCATCTATTGGAAAGCCCCATATCGGTTAGTACCCACGGAATGGGATAACTATGGGTTAATAAGAAAAGCTTCTAGAGAGGATCCATAAAAGCCTAAATCATAATTCTGGGAGCTCCGGTATTATTAATTAGAAGACGGTTCACTCTGCTTATGCATTGATTACCGCAACCCTATTTAGGCAACTATTAAGAATCGCCTTCAGCTGCCCAGGATCGTCGATTTGTTCGACTAACTGTAAGGATTAGCTATTCCTTAAGATTGGTTTTAAGCAGTAGTTGGAATAACCATCTCACCTTAAATAAGTTCTCCTGTAACTAATAGTTAGTATGTAAGCATCAAGGCTGCTCCGTTGGAGACCTTGTATAGATCTGAAAGTATCACCTTGGAAACAATGAATAAGATCATACAAATTCATAATCATCTGAAAGTTGCCAGTAATCGTCGGAAAATCAATAATTGATGAAAGTCGCAAACCTCTTAGTTCTTGTTAAGGAATAAGATTCAACTGAAAGTATCACCCTGGAAGGGTGTGCTAAAAATTTGATACAACGGGTAGTTAAGCTCTGATATATAGAATCATCCGAGGAAATCGAATATATCAAGGTTGGTAACCTATAAGCTAAAACTTACCAGAGGAACTTGATGGAAATCAATGTATCCCACGCTAATGATTTAAGGATGTGTTTCGCCGATAAGTCGAGAGCATTGTTACATAAAGATATGCAGACTAATGAAAATTTATTGTTTGATGAGAAACCTGTATTGATTAAGGATCGTTAGGTTAAGAAGCTCCGAAAGAAAGTAAGTACCTATTGTATAGGTCAACTGAGATGCCCTTAGAGGCCCAAATATGCTATGGAGGTTAAGTCCGTGATACATCAGAAAGTACTTCAATTACTTTAGCAAATCTCGAGGTCGAGATTTATTTTAAGGGGTGAGGATGTAACACCTCGTAAAATCACGTCCAATGATGTATTGACACGTGTAATAAACCCTAATAAAGTCAAACGTTGAATTTAAGGGACAAATTTTTCGAAAAATCAAAAAATTTGAATGAGAAATGACTAAAAGTGTCAACATGCTTAGTATAAGCCTTCGAATGACGTTACACAGTGTTCCTATTCACATATGAGCCACTTGTTGATCAAGAGTAAGCCGTTTGCGTAATTAATTGAAAGTTGCGCAATGAAGGGTTAAAAGCGTCAAAATGTTAATTCTTACCTCTGAGTGATATTTTAACATACCGAGAGCTTCATGAAGGTTGATTATACTCTCGGGGATGCCAAATATTGGCCGACTAAGGTTTTTATGCCTTTAAGTGACGTTACGCGCAACTTTGCAAGTTTAAGGGGTTAAAAGCGTCAATATGTTTAATTATACCTCTGAATGACCTTTTTACAAACCCGAAGCAACGTGATGTTTTATAATACTCCCAAGAATGTCTAATATGGATTAGATAAGGCTTCAATGCTATTAAACGATGATATGCGCAAGTTTGCGCATTAAAGGGACTATTTGCGTCAAACTGCAAAAGTCTGTCGATTCGTATGGTATCGAACCTTCCGGAATATGATCATAAGTTAAATATGCCATAAATATCCTTTACATAGCTTAGAAATAGGCTTAGAGGTGTTTGGTGCGCAAAAATAAACTTATTTGATCAACAGGGACTAAAAGCGTCAAAAAGTGTATAAGTTTGCATTCTCGCGCATATCTTACGTTCTGAATATATCCGGACATCCAAAAATTTATGTAATCATTAAAATAGTTTATTTTAATGATTGGCATGATAAAATCCCATTCGTCGCGTAATTTGGATCATTTTTCGCGTCCGTTCGTGTTTCGTTGTAATTAACCGAACAACGCAATCGTACGGCCAAACGAACCGACATCCGAGATGTTTTTGAGGATGTTTCATATTCCCTATACTTTAACTTCATTATAGAGCCTTGAAATGAGGTTAACGGGGCTTAAACATGTCAAAAATGCATTGAAGAGCAAGTTTTACACATTCAGGGACCAAAGTTGAAATTCTGCCATTTTGGTCTCTGGCAGGGCACGAGAGGCCTCTCGTGGGGCGCCAGAGAATGATCTGGGCAGATTCTTTGATTCAGCAACTAGATTGAATTTCAGGGGTTATTTATGCAAAATTCTCAATACCATGAGCTGGTTTTGGACACCCATAGTATTCCAAATCAGTGGGTACATATGGAGGGCCAAGATTGAAGCTCGGTTTACGAGAAACGATCCTAAAGGTTCTCAAAATCCTATATATACCCACTTGTTTTGGATTTCTTCACACTTCATTCATTCCAATCTGCTTGCTCTCTGATTCTAAGAGGATCTTGAACTTTTTGAGAACCTCCTTCAGTCCTAAGGACCACTTGTAAGTGTTCCTTTCGTGCCTAGTTCAATTGTTTGGCTCTTAAAGCCGAAAAGTCAAGCGTTCATGATAAACGCTTTGACTTTTAAATGATCGAGCCATTGTTCGCAACGAACATGGCTACGTGATCGTAATTAGGTAGGTATTAAACCCTCAAAAGGGCACCTCCTAATTACCATGTTTGCTTAGTTAATTGTCGGGTCAAAGTAATTAAAATAAAAGTCAAACGAGTCGGTTTTTAAACAAAATTCATAACAAATGATGTAAAGGCAATAAAATTAGTTTTGTCACTTTAATAACTTGGTAAATATTAATTGAACATGTTTAGGCATGTTCAACCCGACAATTCTGAATTTAGGCTCGGTTCGGAACCGAAAGTCGCAAAAGTAGACTTTTGCTTTGACTTTCAGTTCTGACCTAATTTAGCTTAGTTTAGTTATGCCTTAGGATTCCTTTAGGACCATATTATATGTTAGTATAACCCTCCAAGGTAATATAACATGGTTCCATAGAAATCCTAGTTCATTGCATGTTTCCTTTAAATGCTTAAAAGTTGACCATTATGCCCTTTTGATAATAAAACGAGATTTTTGAAAATGTGAGAGGACAAAGACCTTTAATACTGATTTATAAACATGTCCTAAAAAAATTTGACATCAGTTTGAGGTCCAAATTAAGAGTTATGCTCGATATCGTAAATTGAAAGCTTTTTATTAATTAAACGGCATTTTTGGCGTAAAGCCTATTTAAACCCAAATTTTGACACCAAACTTTCTACCCACTCATGTAATATAATATTTTGGTATTTTTGGAAATTTTTATTAAATTTTAAACTGATCATAACATTGGGTTCTTGCATTGATTCGGTAATTGACGGTTATGCCCTTTTTGCTAATAAAATGAGTTTTACACATCCTTTACATACCAAACATTTTTCTACTGATTTTATATATTAAATAAGTTATTTTAAACAGTAAAGGCTGATCAAAATCTCAGATTTTCTTAATTAACACGAATATCGTCAAATACCGACTTTTATGCGATTTAGGCGCATAGTATGGTTTTAAAACCATACTTATCACCTAATACTTGTTACCTACTGATTTAATAAATAAATTTTTATACTTTAAAATTAAGCAAAAAGTTTTAAACTCGGATTTCCAAATCTGACCCTTAAAGCATATGTGAAATGACCAAAATGCCCCTTCGGTGCATAGTTTGGTCATAAAAGATAAATTTCACATATATATGATATCTTACTGAAATAACTTAGTAAAATAATTACTTTTATTGATTATTTTAGACTAGAACCTCAGATTTCTATTTAACCTCTTTTATAAGCTTTAAAATGACGAAAATGCCCTTTCGGGCTTAATTTGATTTTAAATTCGTTTTGGGCATAATGGAAGATATCCTACAGATATCACAACATATTTAAGGCATATTAACTTATTAAAACTGTTCATGACTCATTTGGTTACTTGTTATGCATTTTTCGCGTTCGGTGCGGTTTATCTAACTAGTTTGCATAAGTTGACCGAAACGGGTCAAACCTTTCATTAAAACTAACCGGTGTAAGTTACAACTTAAATAAGACCCGTTGGGAGTCTAATAGGTTAATAAAACCTTCATTCCAGATTGAGAGCCCCAGTAGAGGTACTTGTGCTTTCTGATTTGAATATACGGCTGAGAATAAAATTACATTTTAGCTCAGGTAAATACTTTTAACTTATTTTCCCTATACGGGCTTGGGATACGGTATTATAATAATACCGCTTGGTCGGGTATTGAATGTGTAATCGATTAGTGGGTAAATTATTGAGGTAACTCGTTTTAATCTGTCTTGTTTGAAATAAAGCCTTTAGGGGTTAATGACCATGTCCCGGATATCCTTGGCATCATTTATTAAGAAAAGACCACGTCTTAAGCACGGGGTGTAGGAATACACCTGACAGTTGCATAGGAAAAACGGTATCTCACTCTCTTGTGGGCCTATACTTGTGGTGTGTCTGTTAATCTTGACTTGGTTTCTATATCGGGCCTTGAATGTAAAACGAACATATAAATCTGTATACAAGATTATTTTTATATAATTGTCCCAAGTTATAAAAGGATATTTGTGCCTTGTGCATTAAAATCAATTTTCATAAATGTTTTCTAAAGAGTCAGTTAATTGTATATACCAGTGTAAACTGACGTATTTTCCAAAAAGATTAAGTGACAGGTATTGTACGTAATTGGTTGGGAGCTCAGGGCGTTAATAAGGAATCTTGCAAGTTCTAGACGTCTAAAGTCTGTTGAACAGTGTTTATTTTTCTGTTTTAAGATCCGCCTGTGGATCCATATACAACCGTTGTGTAATACTTTATTATACTTTCGAATCGGTTTGTATTATTATTACTTTAGACTTCCACTGTGCATTGAACTGTGATTATTTGACTATGATGATATCAACTACGTCACGATACTCCCCACCGGGCCCACTGGTAATACGTGGAAATATCGGGGTGTGACAAGAACACATCCAAGACACTTCTTCGAGCCATCACTATAAACTTGGTAGCCGCCAGAGCCTGTTGGAAGAGTGAGTATAGGAGCAGACACAAGTCTTTTCTTGTCACACCCCGACCACGTATAACATACAAAACGTGGCGGAAAACGTCAGGGAGTGTTGTAACCAATGTTGTAGAAGGCGCTAGGCGCTAGTCGGGTGGTGAGGTACCGCCTAGGGATTAATCGGGATTAATAGGGATTAATCGGGATTAATCGGAATGGGAATTTATATATGTAATTTTTCAAATTTATATATATATACACAATAATATAAAAATAATACTTCAAAATTCACATAAATACTTCAAAATTCACATAAAAATTCAAAAATTAACCAACTTTTGACCAAGTAGACCGACTAGGACCGATTTTTACCGACCAGGACCGATTTTTAGCGACGAGGACCGATTTTGACCAAAAAACCCATGGTCCGATTAGTCCGACTTGACCGACTTTTGACCGACTAGGACCGACTTTTGACCGACTAGGACCGATTTTGACCTGGACCGATTAATTGGCCGATTTGCTCAAAATTAGGCGATTAGTAGCCGACTAGCGCCTAGGCGCCGATTAATCGGCCGCCTAGACCGATTTCTGCAACAATGGTTGTAACAGAATTAATTGTTTCATAACCATGGCATTCAAAGTTGTATTTTATTTATCAACAAAAGAGTTACATTGTCTTAAACAGGAAACAAAGAGTACAAACATAATTAAACTAAGTCTATCTTCGTTTTATGTCTCTAAGGCACATGTCCGCCCTAGTGTCACGATCATTGTCCTAAGCAACAACTCCTGAAAACACATGTGAAAATAGGTACGTCAGCATAAAAATGCCTGTGAGATACATAGGATTTGTGAAAAGAGGATTCATGACTTATAAGTTTAGAAAAAGTTGTTAACAAAAGTCAGTCATGAACCTTGTAAATTGTTTTGTTTTGTAAATCATTCAAAAAGCGATGATATGTATAAATAAGAATAATGTAAGGTTAAATGAATAACCAAGTAAAATGAGTTTGTATAAGATAAGTTGTTTTGTAAATCAATGTCTTGTGAAAATAAGTTGTTTATGTAAAACGTAATATGTCAAACATTGAAATGATTTAAGTAATGCTACGACATGTAATGTCATACAAACACTTATATATAGGAAGTACCAGCGGCGTATCCACCATGCTTGAATCATATTACACACGCCTCGTTACTCAAATCACTTACTCAAACCAACCACCAATGTAAATTGTTTATGTATAAATGAATTGTCATGTGTTAATGTGTAAACCATATCGAAATGTCTATGTCCAATGTAAACCACTAAATGTGTATATCAATGTCAAAATGTTTATGTTTAATGTAGATCATGTAATGTGTACCCAAGAATATCATGTATGGTAAGTGAAATATATCAACTAAACCATAAGTAAAATGCACAAAAACAAGGTATTGAAGTAAAACATGGTTTAAATCAAAGGTATGTTTTGTGGAACAAATGGATGCTATCCTGATACAAACATTTATGCGGTATTGTGAAAATGCATACATCCAAGCCTTGAGACTGTGGCGATAAACCTTTAAACAAATTAAAGGTTTATCTAAGTTATGTGTATCGAATTCGGTCATTCCTTTCATCCAAACCAACCTAGGATGTCCGGAACGGGAGTTGTCAATTCCTATGGTACCACTACCTACTAACGAACGGCGTAGCTAATGTTAATGAATGTATTGTTCCATTGTAAAAAACCCAAATGTCATACCAAAATGTAAGCATGTGAAAACAATGCACTAAGTATGTAATCAAATGAACATACATAGCATGAAATGTATTGTAAAACAATGTACTAAATATGCACACAGTGGGCATACATAGCATGAAATGTAATGTGAAACAATGTACTAAGTATGCACACAATGGACATACATAGCATGAAATGTAATGTAAAACAATGTACTAAGTATGCACACAATGGACATACATAGCATGAACACAATGAAATCATGTACTATAAATGTACTAATGAACATAGCAAGTATATAATGTGAAAACATGGAAAGCATGAAAGTAACAAGTAGGCACATGTGTTTCACCCCAAAACAGTTTGAAAACAGTAAAAGAGGGGTCTATGTTGTAACATCTGTGCTTATAATCATTGTGAACAGATCTTTTATCAATAAAGCAATGGTATTTGATCCCAATGTTTGTTTGGTTGTGTTTTACATTTTTCATGTTTTGACTTTTATTCAATTTCAAACTCTATATCACTTTCTGGAGAGTTATACGCAAACTGGTGCATAAACGTACTTAGTTTAACGCGAAAAATACTTTGGAACATCAACATATACTTAACATACCTTAAATAACCTTTACATAGCTTAGAAATAAGCTTTAAGGGGTTCGGTGTGCTAAAATAAACTTTTGGGTCATTCAGGGACTAAAAGCGTCAAAAAGTGCACAAGTTTGCACTTTCGCGCATAACTCACGTTCTGAATACATCCGGACATCCAAAAATTTATGTAAGCACTAAAATATTTTATTTTAGTGTTTGGCATTAGAAAAATCCATTCGTCACGCAATTTGGATAGTTTTTCGCGCTTATGCGCATTCCGTCGTAATTAACCAAACAACGCGATTGTACGGACAAACGAACCGACATCCGAGATATTTTTTAGCACATTTTGAGTTCCCTATACTTTAACTTCATTTTAGAGCTTTGAAATGGGGTTAACGGGCCTTAAACGCATCAGAAATGGCCTTAAAACACAACAGGGACCAAAACTGCAATTCTGCCAAAGTTCATGGCTTACGGACCGTAAGCCATGACCCATACGGTCCGTAAGGGGTCTCCAGATGAAGCAAATCGATTTTTTTCTGCTGATTAGCGACCTTTCAGCCTCCAAAGGCCAATTAAACGTGTTAAACACTTATGGTGGGGGCAAATGACATACCACAACATTACAACAAGTGTACGGGTGAGATTCGATCACGTTATTCAAGAAACGATCCTAACGGTTGTCCATTTACTATAAATACCCCCCCCACCTTCACTCATTCCTCACAAAATCTGATCTAAAGTGTTCTAAGTTGAAGCCTTTGCTTCATACCTGAATTATTTAGGTCTAGATTAATTGCGGGGACCCTTTGTAAGTGTTCCTTCGTTCTTTTATTGCTTTTCGAGTCCGAAAGTCAAACTTTGTTTGACTTTCTGCGTTGACCAGTTTATGGTCAATACGAAGTTCGTTTGAACTTCATAACGTGAGCGTAATCACGATGGTTATAGTCCCTAGTGACTATACCTACTGATTACCACGTTATCTAGGCTCAGTGACGAGCCGTAGTTTCGGTCAAAATGCGCATTCTTGCGTGTTTTGTAACCAAACTACTCTTAGGTATCAAAACCGTTTGTTTTGATACCAAACCTGTTTCTAAACTTAGTTAAGCATGTTTTAACATGCTTAGCTCGTCACTTTTAGTTTAGTGCTTGTATAGGGTCGTAAGGTAAGCGATCTAAACAATCGCTTATACTTTCGAACCTGACCCATTTGGTCGATCATTAGGATCCGACCAAACACATTAGGTGACCATAGTATATAGGGAATAACCTTCCGAGGTTATACCTTATGGTCGCTTCGTTTAAGTAGTTGTATGATAGGTAGTTTATATGCCTTAGGTAAATTACCAAAATGCCCTTTTGACGCCAAAATTCATTTTAAGCATATGTAACATAAATTTTGGTATCTAAACTGATTTGGTAACAATATTAGACTTGTTAAGGCATATTTTATTTATCATAGGACTAGTTAGGCATTCCGAACGCGTTTCACGCGAACGACGCGATAAAGTAGCATAAGCTACCTAAACGGGTCGTAATGGGTCGTAAGAACTTAGGTTAGGTTTCATTTAGTATGAAGGCTTTATTAAACCATACTACATAAGTTCCCATACTCATTTGGTTTACGAGCCCTCATTCTATCCGATCCTCCGATATAGGTCCGGTTTATTAACATAGTTACCTATATTAGGTGGCGTTTGATTCCGTGATCTCTAGCTTTGCTTGGTGGTTATCTTAGGACTTCTGAGCAATCTCAAGTGAGTACATAGACCCCTCTTTTACTGTTTTCAAACTGTTTTGGGGTGGAACACATGTGCCTACTTGTTACTTTCGTGCTTTCATGTTTTCACATCATATACTTGTTATGTTCATTAGTACACTATTAGTACATGATTTACATTACATTTCTGCTATGTATGTTGACTGATAGCATGCTAGCACATTGATTTACATGACTTTTCTACTTTGTATGTTAACTTAGCATACTTAGTACATTATTTTACATTACATTCTATGCTATGTATGCCCATTGTGTGCGTACTTAGTACATTATTTTACATTACATTCTATGCTATGTATGCCCATTGTGTGCGTACTTAGTACATTACTTTACATTACATTCTATGCTATGTATGCCCATTGTGTGCGTACTTAGTACATTACTTTACATTACATTCTATGTTATGTATGCCCATGGTGTGCGTACTTAGTACATTATTTTACAATACATTCTATGCTATGTATGTCCATTGTGTGCTTACTTAGTACATTTATTATTCATCACATGCTTACATTTTGGTATGACATTTGGTTTGTTTAAATGGGACAATGTACATTCATTAACACCGATCATGCCGCTAGGTAGTAGGTAGTGGTACCATAGGACTTGACAAATCCCATTCCTGTAAATCTCGGGTTTGTTTGGATGGAAGGAATGACCGAATTCGAATACATTTTTTTGATAACCTTGACTGAAAGGGTTATCCGACTGTCGCAAGGCTTGGATGTATGAATTTTCACAATACCACATAAATGTCTATATCAGTATAGCATGCATTTATTACACAAAACATCACTTTGATTTAAACCATGTGTTACTTTAATACCTTGTTTTTGGTGCATTTTATATATGCACACAATGGGCATACATAGCATGAAATGTAATGTGAAACAATGTACTAAGTATGCACACAATGGACACACATAGCATGAAATGTAATGTAAAACAATGTACTAAGTATGCACACAATGGACATACATAGCATGAACACAATGAAATCATGTACTATAAATGTACTAATGAACATAGCAAGTATATAATGTGAAAACATGGAAAGCATGAAAGTAACAAGTAGGCACATGTGTTTCACCCCAAAACAGTTTGAAAACAGTAAAATAGGGGTCTATGTACTAACTTGAGATTGCTCAGAAGTCCTAAGATAACCACCAAGCAATGCTAGAGATCACGGAATCAAACGGCACCTAATATAGGTAACTATGTTAATAAACCGGACCTATATCGGAAGATCGGATAGAATGAGGGCTCGTAAACCAAATGAGTATTGGAACTCATGTAGTATGGTTTAACAAGGCCTACATACTAAATGAAACCTAACCTAAGTGCTTACGACCCATTACGACCCGTTTAGGAAGCTTATGCTACTTTAACGCGTCGTTCGCGTAAAACGCGTTCGGACCGCCTAACTAGTCCTATGACAAGTAACATATGCCTTAACATGTCTAATATTGTTGTCAAATCAGTTTAGATGTCAAAAGTTATGTTACATATGTTTAAAATGAATTTTGGCATCAAAGGGGTATTTTGGTAATTTACCTAAGGCATATAAACTACCTATCATACAACTACTTAAACGAAGCGACCATAAGGTATAACCTCGGAAGGTTATTCCCTATATGCTATGGTCACCTAATGTGTTTGGTCGGATCCTAATGATTGACCAAATGGGTCGGGTTCGAAGGTATAAGCGATTTATTAGATCGCTTACCCTTACGACCCTAGACAACGTGATAATCAGTAGGCATAGTCACAAAGGACTATAACCATCGTGATTACAATCACGTTGCGAAGTTCAAACGAACTTCGCATTGACCATAAACTGGTCAATGCAGAAAGTCAAACAAAGTTTGACTTTCGGACTCGAAAAGAAATAAAAGAACAAAGGAATACTTACGAAGGGTCCCCGAATGCTAATCTAGATCAAAATAGCTCAGGTATGAAGCAAAGGTTTCAACTTAGAGCACATTAGATCAGATTCTTGTGAGGAAAAGTGAAGGGTGGTGGTGGGTATTTATAGTTTTCGGTTCACCGTTAGGATCGTTTCTTGGAAAAGGGGGCACGATCTAAGCCATACACTTGTCGGAGTGTTGTGGTAACTCATATTGCTCCCACCACAAGAGTTTGACACTTGGCCTTGGCCTTTGGAGTGTTTGAAAGGCTGTTTGCAGCTGTTAATACACTGAATCTGGTCCTGAAAGTGCAAAAATGATGTTTCTGCCCAGATAAGGCGCTCGCGTAGCGCGACGGTAAAGGCCTTAGGGCTCGCGCTACGCCACCATGCACCAGATTCAGAAAAATTTCAAAAATGGCAGAAATGGTCCCTGCAGCCCGTTTAAGCTATTTTCGATGTGTTTGAACCCCGTTAACCTCATTTCAAGGATCTAAAATGAAGTTAAAGTATAGGAAACTCAAAACATGCTCAAAAATATCTCGGATGTCGGTTCGTTTAGCCGTACGGTTACGTTGTTCGGTTAATTACAACGGAATGCGCATAAGCGCGAAAAACGATCCAAATGGCGTGACGAATGGATTTTTCTTATGCCAAACACTAAAATAAAATATTTTAGTGCTTACATAAATTTTTGGATGTCCGGATGTATTCAGAACATAAGTTATGCGCGAAAGTGCAAACTTATGCACTTTTTGACACTTTTAGTCCCTGAATGACTCAAAAGTTTATTTTAGCACACCGAACCCCTCAAAGCCTATTTCTAAGACATGTAAAGGATATTTATGGTATGTTTAACTTATGGTCATGTTCCGGAATGTCTGTTATAGTTTAAATTGGCATACTTTCGCAGTTTGTCAAATTTAGTCCCTGTAGACGAATTAACTTGTTTTTGCCATACCAAAGCTTTCAAAACTTATTTCTAAGTTATGTAAAGGTTATTTAAGGTATGTTAAGTATATGTTGATGTTCCGGAGTATTTGTCGCATTAAACTGGTTACGTTTACGCACCAGTTTGCGTATAACTCTCCAGAAAGCGATATAGAGTTTGAAATTGAGCAAAAGTCAAAACATGAAAAATGTAAAACACAACCAAACAAACATTGGGATCAAATAACATTGTTTTATTGATAATTGAGCTGTTCACAATGATTACAAGCACAGATGTTACAGTCTCCCCTACTTGTGGAAATTTCGTCCCGAAATTTATTTAGAGGAAACTCGTGGGAAAAGATGCGGATATTTCGCCTTCATTTGATCTTCGCGTTCCCAAGTAAACTCGGGTCCACGTTTAGCTTCCCAGCGAAGTTTGACCAAAGGAATGCGCTTACGTTTGAGCCACTTGACTTCACGTTCCATGATTTCCACTGGCTTCTCAACAAATTTCAGTGTTTTGTCAACACGAATTTCGTCAAGCGGTATGTGGAGGTTCTCATCAGCTAAACACCTCTTGAGATTGGACACGTGAAAGGTTGGATGAACATTTCCAAGTTCAGGAGGTAACTGAAGTCTGTAGGCTACCTTACCGATTCTTTCGATGATCTTGAATGGTCCAACGTATCTAGGTGCAAGTTTTCCTTTCTTTCCAAATCTGATCACACCTTTCCAAGGTGAGACCTTAAGTAATACTCGATCACCGACTTGAAATTCCAAGGGTTTGCGTTTTGGGTCCGCGTAACTCTTTTGACGGCTTCTAGCTGTCTGAAGGTTATCACGAACTTTCTTAATCTTGTCAGTTGTCTCTAAAATGAGGGCAAGTCCAGTAAGTTGAGCCTCGCCGATCTCATTCCAGCAGACTGGTGAACGACATTTTTGACCATAGAGAGCCTCGAAAGGAGCCATTTTGATGCTGGTGTGATAACTGTTGTTGTAGGAGAATTCAATTAACGGAAGATGTGAATCCCAACTACCACCAAAATCGATCACACAAGCTCTAAGCATATCCTCCAGAGTCTGGATTGTTCTCTCAGATTGACCATCCGTTTGCGGATGATAAGCTGTGCTCAGATTAAGTTGGGTCCCCATAGCAGATTGCATGGTTCTCCAAAAATGAGAAGTGAAACGAGCATCTCTGTCAGAAATGATGTTCAAAGGAACACCATGTCGAGCTACAATTTCATCCACATAGATTTTAGCAAGTTTGTCAGCAGGAAAATCCTCACGGATTGGCAAGAAATGCGCTGACTTAGTAAGACGATCAACAACTACCCAGATGGCATCATGACCCTTCTTTGTGCGCGGGAGTTTAGTAACAAGATCCATAGTAATGTTTTCCCATTTCCAAACTAGGATCTCTGGTTGCACCAATAAGCCAGAAGGACACTGATGTTCAGCCTTAACCTTAAGACAAGTAAGGCATTTTGATACGTATAAGGCAATGTCTTTCTTCATACCAGGCCACCAATAATGAATACGAAGATCCTTATACATCTTATCTGAGCCCGGATGAACAGAATAACGAGACTTATGGGGTTCATCCATAAGCAAGGTACGAAGATCATCCTAGCTTGGGACCCACAAATGGTCCATGAAGTAATACGATCCATTGTCCTTCAGTTCCAGAGCAGGTGTTATGTGATAGGGAAATTCCTTATCCATCAAACCTTGTGAAACACAAGATTGTTGAGCCTGAGAAAAGCGTGCTTGGATATCGGATCGAGCCTAAATAACAGATTGAACACGAACACAATGAAGCTTAGTACGTTCCTTACGACTCAATGCATCGGCTACGATATTCGCCTTACCAGGATGGTAGCGAATTTCGCAGTCATAGTCGTTTAGAAGCTCAACCCAATGTCGTTGCCTCATGTTGAGTTCTTTCTGATTGAAGATATGCTGAAGACTTTTGTGGTCAGTGAAAACCACACATTTTGTTCCGTACAAATAGTGTCTCCAGATCTTAAGAGCGAAGACAACTGCACCCAACTCAAGATCATGAGTGGTGTAGTTCTTCTCATGTAACTTCAACTGCCTCGATGCATATGCTATGACTTTGTTCCTTTGCATCAGAACACAGCCAAGACCCAATTTAGATGCGTCGCAATAAACGACGAAATCATCATTGCCCTCAGGCAAAGTCAGAACAGGTGCGTCGCAAAGTTTTTGTTTCAAGTGTTGAAAAGCTTCCTCTTGTTTGAATCCCCAATCAAAGGGTTTGTTCTTCTGAGTTAGAGCAGTTAGAGGAACTGCAATCTTTGAGAAGTTCTCAATGAAGCGGCGGTAATAACCCGCTAGACCTAGAAAAGAACGAACTTCAGTAGGAGTAGTAGGCGTATCCCAATCCTTAATCGCACTGATCTTGGAGGGATCTACATGAATACCATGTTCGTTGATAATATGCCCCAAAAATTGAACTTCTTTAAGCCAAAATTCGCACTTGGAGAATTTGGCGAAAAGTTGCTCTTTCTTTAGGAGTTCTAGAGTAAGACAAAGATGTTGCTCGTGATCAGCTCGCGTCTTAGAGTATATCAAGATGTCGTCAATAAAAACAATGACGAACTGATCCAAATAAGGCTTGCAGACCCTATTCATTAAGTCTATGAAAACAGCAGGAGCATTAGTCAAACCGAATGGCATGACTGTGAACTCGTAATGCCCATAACGAGTGCGGAACGCTGTCTTGGGAATGTCTTCTTCATGCACACGAAGTTGATGATACCCGGAACGCAGATCAATCTTCGAAAAATAAGAAGCGCCCTGTAACTGATCAAAGAGATCATCAATGCGAGGTAGGGGATATCGATTCTTGATGGTAAGCTTGTTAAGCTCACGATAATCGATACACATCCTAAAAGATCCATCCTTCTTCTTGACAAAAAGAATGGGAGCACCCCAAGGTGAAAAGCTAGGACGGATAAAACCTTTGTCGGAGAGCTCCTGAAGCTGCTTAGATAACTCTTGCATCTTAGATGGTGCAAGATGATATGGAGCTCTGGCAATGGGATTTGCACCAGGTACGAGATCAATGCGGAACTCGACTTGGCGTGCTGGGGGTAGACCAGGTAACTCTTCAGGGAAAACTTCAGAATAATCCCGAACGACAGGAATATCTGAAATAGACTTACCCTTGCCTTTATCTGCTGTAACATGTGCTAAGAAGGCCACATAATTCTTTCGCAGATACTTCCGAGCTTTAAAACAAGACATGAGCTTGAGACCACCAGACGGTTTCTCACCTTGAACCTGTAGGATCTCGCCTGTCTAAAGCGGCACCCGAACGATCTTCTCGAAACAAACCACCTCTGCGCGATGCTTGGATAACCAATCCATACCCACAATGACGTCGAAGCTTCCAAGTTGCATAGGCGTGAGGTTGATAGGAAAAAGATGGTCGTTAAGGTTCAACTGGCAGTTGCGTAGAACAGAATCAAGAACAATGGGTTCACCACTAGCAACTTCTACTGTCAAGGGTTTTCCTAGTTTCGTTCTAGACACGCGAAGCATTGGCTAAAACGACAATGACACAAAACTTTTATCGGCACCCGAATCAAAGAGAACAGATGCAGGCTGATTATTAATAAAGAACGTACCGTTCACCACTTCATTGTCTGCTTGTGCCTCTTAAGCATTCATGTTGAAGACTCGCCCTCGAGCCTGAGCCTGATTCTGGTTAGCCAGCCTTGGGCACCGGTTTCTGTAATGGGTCAGATCCCCACAGTTATAGCAAGCACCTGGTGGGTAGTGTGGTCATGCAACTTGACCCTGTTGCTGAGCAGGAGGCTGAGCAACTTGTTGAGCCGGGTTCTGAACTGACCGATTCTGAGCAAACCGACAAACTTCGGCAAGATGACCTGACTTCCCACAGTTAGTACAGAAACGGCACAGATGATGCGGCTGATGGTGACTGTTGCATCTATTGCACAAAGGTGCATTCCCTGAATAGGGCTTCTTCGCTGGAGGCTGTGCGGGTTGGTTGGGAGCTGCCTGGTTAGCTTGGGCAGTGACAGCATAGTTTTGGGAAGCCTTACGCTTCCTTGCCCTTTTTGATGAACCAGAATCCTTTCCATTCTTGTTTTGACCTTTCTTGCTATCTTCCTTGTCAGACGACTGTTTCTTGCCCTTGTCACCCTTCCTGTGTAATTTATTCTTCCGAATCTGCGACTCAGTCAATGTCACTGATAACTCGATCGCCTGACGGAGTGTGGCAGGGTTACTACCAGTAATGATGTCTTGCACTGAGTCAGGTAGGCCGTCGATGTACCTTTCGATAGCCTTGTCGAGTGGGGTAACCATAGTCGGGCAAAGCAGACTCAACTCCTCAAACCTATCAGTATATGCCCTATGCTCGCCACTATCTTGTTTCAAGTCATCAAAATCCTTCTCCAACGCTCGCTGTTCATGACGAGGACAAAACTCCCTCATCATAAGAGCTCTAAGTTCAGCCCATGTCTGTGCTAGAGCAACTTCTGCACCACGGTCTCTCATTACCCCATTCCACCATGTAAGAGCCCTCTTCTGAAACACACTCGAAGAAAACTCGACCTTGCGATTGTCAGGACACTGCCCGTGGCGAAAAGTATTCTCAATGCTCTCGAACCATTGAAGAAGCCCAGTCGCTCCTTCAGAACCACTAAACTTGAGTGGTTTAGCCGAGTTAAAATCCTTGTATTTGCATGGAGCATTGTTGTTGTTGTTGGCTTGGTTCCATTGAGCAAAGAGGTTTGGGAATTGAGCAGCCATCTGCTGCGCAATGATTTCTGCCAGTTCGGCAGTTGCTATCTGGTTTTCGCGTCGAGGAGGCATTCTAAAAGAGGAAAACATGAAAGGAAACGAGTGAGATGTTTGGATGAAGAGAATGAGATTAAACAAAATCAATAGAAGCAAAGATGGTGGTCATTCGTCCGCATTACCAAGCAAACAAACGACGCACAGTGACTAATCAAAGTAAATGGATCAAAAATAATGTATCGCGAAGACATGCTCGCCTATAAGTGAACACTCATCCCAAGAATTCCCAGGTAAGCACAACTGGTCTCGCGTCTGATGAGATATATACGAAGTGCTTGCCTAGACAGAAAACCCAGAATACAGGCATTCACTCTTCCAGTTTGCACGTGTTCACATTATTTAAAACCCAAAACCTTGACGAAATTTTTGAAAATTCAAAGGCATAAAGCCAAAAATTTTAGTTAAACTGGAAGGGTTCAAAACCTTACAAAAGAGGGTTCAAAACCATGTAATAAGTTATCCAAAAACAGAAGATTGTTTTTCAAAAATCGTTTCGGAAAATTGGGTTCTTGTTTTGATAATCACCTAAGGATAGGTGATGTGCATGTTTTAAGATCTAAACACAAGATAACTTGTGTTAGGTTCCTAGAAAGGTTATAGTCTAGGTCAAAGAATTACTAATAACCTAATTCCCTATAACCATTGGCTCTGATACCAACTCTTCTGTCACACCCCGACCACGTATAACATACAAAACGTGAAGGAAAACGTCGGGGAGTGTTGTAACAGAATTAATTGTTTCATAACCATGGCATTCAAAGTTGTATTTTATTTATCAACATAAGAGTTACATTGTCTTAAACAGGAAACAAAGAGTACAAACATAATTAAACTAAGTCTATCTTCGTTTTATGTCTCTAAGGCACATGTCCGCCCTAGTGTCACGATCATTGTCCTAAGCAACAGCTCCTGAAAACACATGTGAAAATAGGTACGTCAGCATAAAAATGCCAGTGAGATACATAGGATTTGTGAAAAGAGGATTCATGACTTATAAGTTTAGAAAAAGTTGTTAACAAAAGTCAGTCATGAACCTTGTAAATTGTTTTGTTTTGTAAATCATTCAAAAAGCGATGATATGTATAAATAAGAGAATAATGTAAGGTTAAATGAATAACCAAGTAAAATGAGTTTGTATAAGATAAGTTGTTTTGTAAATCAATGTCTTGTGAAAATAAGTTGTTTATGTAAAACGTAATATGTCAAACATTGAAATGATTTAAGTAACGCTACGACATGTAATGTCATACAAACACTTATATATAGGAAGTACCAGCGGCGTATCCACCATGCTTGAATCATATTACACACGCCTCGTTACTCAAATCACTTACTCAAACCAACCACCAATGTAAATTGTTTATGTATAAATGAATTGTCATGTGTTAATGTGTAAACCATATCGAAATGTCTATGTCCAATGTAAACCACTAAATGTGTATATCAATGTCAAAATGTTTATGTTTAATGTAGATCATGTAATGTGTACCCAAGAATATCATGTATGGTAAGTGAAATATATCAACTAAACCATAAGTAAAATGCACAAAAACAAGGTATTGAAGTAAAACATGGTTTAAATCAAAGTTATGTTTTGTGGAACAAATGCATGCTATCCTGATACAAACATTTATGCGGTATTGTGAAAATGCATACATCCAAGCCTTGAGACTGTGGCGATAAACCTTTAAACAAATTAAAGGTTTATCTAAGTTATGTGTATCGAATTCGGTCATTCCTTTCATCCAAACCAACCTAGGATGTCCAGAAAAGGAGTTGTCAATTCCTATGGTACCACTACCTACTAACGAATGGCGTAGCTAATGTTAATGAATGTATTGTTCCATTGTAAACAACCCAAATGTCATACCAAAATGTAAGCATGTGAAAACAATGCACTAAGTATGTAATCAAATGAACATACATAGTGTGAAATGTATTGTAAAACAATGTACTAAATATGCACACAGTGGGCATACATAGCATGAAATGTAATGTGAAACAATGTACTAAGTATGCACACAATGGACATACATAGCATGAAATGTAATGTAAAACAATGTACTAAGTATGCACACAATGGACATACATAGCATGAACACAATGAAATCATGTACTATAAATGTACTAATGAACATAGCAAGTATATAATGTGAAAACATGGAAAGCATGAAAGTAACAAGTAGGCACATGTGTTTCACCCCAAAACAGTTTGAAAACAGTAAAAGAGGGGTCTATGTTGTAACATCTATGCTTATAATCATTGTGAACAGATCTTTTATCAATAAAGCAATGTTATTTGATCCCAATGTTTGTTTGGTTGTGTTTTACATTTTTCATGTTTTGACTTTTATTCAATTTCAAACTCTATATCACTTTCTGGAGAGTTATACGCAAACTGGTGCGTAAACGTACTTAGTTTAACGCGACAAATACTTTGGAACATCAACATATACTTAACATACCTTAAATAACCTTTACATAGCTTAGAAATAAGCTTTAAGGGGTTCGGTGTGCTAAAATAAACTTTTGGGTCATTCAGGGACTAAAAGCGTCAAAAAGTGCACAAGTTTGCACTTTCGCGCATAACTCACGTTCTGAATACATCCGGACATCCAAAAATTTATGTAAGCACTAAAATATTTTATTTTAGTGTTTGGCATTAGAAAAATCCATTCGTCACGCAATTTGGATCGTTTTTCGCGCTTATGCGCATTCCGTCGTAATTAACCGAACAACGCGATTGTACGGACAAACGAACCGACATCCGAGATATTTTTTAGCACATTTTGAGTTCCCTATACTTTAACTTCATTTTAGAGCTTTGAAATGGGGTTAACGGGCCTTAAACGCATCAGAAATGGCCTTAAAACACAACAGGGACCAAAACTTCAATTCTGCCAAAGTTCATGGCTTACGGACCGTAAGCCATGACCCTTACGGTCCGTAAGGGTTCTCCAGATGCAGCAACTTGATTTTTTTCTGCTGATTAGCGACCTTTCAGCCTCCAAAGGCCAATTACACGTGTTAAACACTTATGGTGGGGGCAAATGACATACCACAACATTACAACAAGTGTACGGGTGAGATTCGATCACGTTATTCGAGAAACGATCCTAACGGTTGTCCATTTACTATAAATACCCCCCCCACACCTTCACTCATTCCTCACAAAATCTGATCTAAAGTGTTCTAAGTTGAAGCCTTTGCTTCATACCTGAACTATTTGGGTCTAGATTGCTTGCGGGGACCCTTTGTAAGTGTTCCTTCGTTCTTTTATTGCTTTTCGAGTCCGAAATTCAAACTTTGTAAGTGTTCCTTCGTTCTTGCGGGGACCCTTTATACTCACTTGAGATTGCTCAGAAGTCCTAAGATAACCACCAAGCAATGCTAGAGATCACGGAATCAAACGGCACCTAATATAGGTAACTATGTTAATAAACCGGACCTATATCGGAAGATCGGATAGAATGAGGGCTCGTAAACCAAATGAGTATTGGAACTCATGTAGTATGGTTTAACAAGGCCTACATACTAAATGAAACCTAACCTAAGTGCTTACGACCCATTACGACCCGTTTAGGAAGCTTATGCTACTTTAACGCGTCGTTCGCGTAAAACGCGTTCGGACCGCCTAACTAGTCCTATGACAAGTAACATATGCCTTAACATGTCTAATATTGTTGTCAAATCATTTTAGATGTCAAAAGTTATGTTACATATGTTTAAAATGAATTTTGGCATCAAAGGGGTATTTTGGTAATTTACCTAAGGCATATAAACTACCTATCATACAACTACTTAAACGAAGCGACCATAAGGTATAACCTCGGAAGGTTATTCCCTATATGCTATGGTCACCTAATGTGTTTGGTCGGATCCTAATGATCGACCAAATGGGTCGGGTTCGAAGGTATAAGCGATTTATTAGATCGCTTACCCTTACGAACCTAGACAACGTGGTAATCAGTAGGCATAGTCACAAAGGACTATAACCATCGTGATTACAATCACGTTGCGAAGTTCAAACGAACTTCGCATTGACCATAAACTGGTCAATGCAGAAAGTCAAACAAAGTTTGACTTTCGGACTCGAAAAGAAATAAAAGAACGAAGGAATACTTACGAAGGGTCCCCGAATGCTAATCTAGATCAAAATAGCTCAGGTATGAAACAAAGGTTTCAACTTAGAGCACATTAGATCAGATTCTTGTGAGGAAAAGTGAAGGGTGGAGGTGGGTATTTATAGTTTTCGGTTCACCGTTAGGATCGTTTCTTGGAAAAGGGGGCACGATCTAAGCCGTACACTTGTCGGAGTGTTGTGGTAACTCATATTGCTCCCACCACAAGAGTTTGACACTTGGCCTTGGCCTTTGGAGTGTTTGAAAGGCTGTTTGCAGCTGTTAATACACTGAATCTGGTCCTGAAAGTGCAAAAATGATGTTTCTACCCAGATAAGGCGCTCGCGTAGGGCGACGGTAAAGGCCTTAGGGCTCGCGCTACGCCACCATGCACCAGATTCAGAAAAATTTCAAAAATGGCAGAAATGGTCCCTGCAGCCCGTTTAAGCTATTTTCGATGCGTTTGAACCCCGTTAACCTCATTTCAAGGATCTAAAATGAAGTTATAGTATAGGAAACTCAAAACATGCTCAAAAATATCTCGGATGTCGGTTCGTTTAGCCGTACAGTTACGTTGTTCGGTTAATTACGACGGAATGCGCATAAGCGCGAAAAACGATCCAAATGGCGTGACGAATGGATTTTTCTTATGCCAAACACTAAAATAAAATATTTTAGTGCTTACATAAATTTTTGGATGTCCGGATGTATTCAGAACGTAAGTTATGCGCGAAAGTGCAAACTTATGCACTTTTTGACACTTTTAGTCCCTGAATGACTCAAAAGTTTATTTTAGCACACCGAACCCCTCAAAGCCTATTTCTAAGCCATGTAAAGGATATTTATGGTATGTTTAACTTATGGTCATGTTCCGGAATGTCTGTTATAGTTTAAATTGGCATACTTTCGCAGTTTGTCAAATTTAGTCCCTGTAGACGAATTAACTTGTTTTTGTCATACCAAAGCCTTCAAAACTTATTTCTAAGTTATGTAAAGGTTATTTAAGGTATGTTAAGTATATGTTGATGTTCCAGAGTATTTGTCGCATTAAACTGGTTACGTTTACGCACCAGTTTGCGTATAACTCTCCAGAAAGCGATATAGAGTTTGAAATTGAGCAAAAGTCAAAACATGAAAAATGTAAAACACAACCAAACAAACATTGGGATCAAATAACATTGTTTTATTGATAATTGAACTGTTCACAATGATTACAAGCACAGATGTTACATTTCTTTAACTCTTGAAAACTCTTCTCTCGATCGTCATTCCATGTATACTTTACCCCTTTTCGTAGAAGTTGCGTAAGAGGTAAGGCAATGATAGAAAACCCTTCAACAAAGCGTCGATAATAGCTTGCTAGACCTAAAAAGCTTCGAATCTTGGTAACCGAGGTGGGTCTAGGCCATTTTGTAATAGCTTCGATTTTTGTAGGGTCCATCATTATACCATCTGAAGATATCACGTGACCTAAAAATGCAACTTGATTTAACTAGAATTCGCACTTGGAGAACTTTGCGTATAGCTTCTTTTGCCTAAGCGTTTCCAAAACAGCACGTAGATGTGTCTTGTGTTCTTCTTTATTCTTAGAGTACACTAGAATGTCGTCGATAAAAACTATGACGAATTTATCAAGGAATTTATGATAGACACGATTCATTAGGTCCATGAATACGGCTGGAGCATTAGTCAGCCCGAATGGCATAACCAGGAATTCATAATGGAAGTATCGAGTTCGAAAAGCAGTTTTAGGAACATTTGTATCCTTGATTTTGAGTTGGTGATAACCAGATCTGAGATCGATTTTTGAGAATAATTTGGCACCTTGAAGTTGGTCAAAAAGATCATCGATTCGAGGTAAAGGATAACGGTTTCGGATTGTGATTTTGTTTAGTTCTCGATAATCTATGCATAAACCCATAGTCCCGTCTTTCTTTTTCACAAATAAGACAGGTGCGCCCCAGGGTGAGACACTTGGTCGAATGAATCCTAGATTCAGCAACTCTTGCAATTGTTCCTTGAGTTACTTTAATTCTAAGGGAGCCATACGATATGGTGCTTTTGAAATTGGTTCTGCTCCAGGAATAAGGTCAATGGTGAACTCCACTTCACGATCTGGTGGAATTCCAGGTAATTCTTTTGGAAATACATCTGGGTACTCACAGACAACCGGATGGCTATCTATGGTTGGTTCTTCAGATGAAAGAGATTTAACGGATGCCAAAAACCCTGCACAGCCGTGCGATAGGAGTTTTTGGGCTTTGAGGGCAGAGATAATCTTGAGGACTTTTTGTGGTTGAGTCCCCTGAAAGACGAGTTCAGGAGATTGAGGTTCTCCAAAAATTACACGTCGAGTTCGACATTCGATAGTGACGTTGTGTTTGTTTAACCAATCTATTCCTAATATTATATCAAAATCTTCCATTTTCATGGGGAACAGATATGCTTTACGTATAAGGGATTTAACTTATATAGGACAGTCTTTATAGACATGGGAAATCACGACAGGATAACCCATAGGTGTTGTAAGAGTAAGAGTGTTCTCTAATAGCGTAGGTGTTGCCGCGAGATGTTTAATAACTAATAGTGAGACTATAGAATGAGTTGCTCCACTATCAAATAAAACTTCAACATCATGTAAGCCCAAACGAAGAGTGCCAGAGACCGTACCTTGTGCATTTGAAGTCTCTATAGTATTCAAAGCAAACACTCGTACTCCAGTGGTGGGTCGAGCAGTATTTCCAACATTAGTTCCTTTAGGGTCAGGATTCGGACATTGCTTAATCATGTGATCAGTCGCTCCACATCTAAAGCAAGCTCCCAATGCCCGACGACATACACCTTGATGACGATTACCGCATATATTGCACACAGGGATTTGATTTTGGTTCTTGTTGTTAGATTGACGGTTGACAGATGGAGTCCTACTAGGGGCCATATAGGGTTGGGGTTGTTGAGCATGATTGAAAGTTTGGTTTCTTGGTTGCCATTGAATATTTTGGTTGTTATGGTTACGCGTGAATTGGTTTCTTCGATCTCCATTGTAGTGGTTTTGATTGGATGACTGCCCAGTAGTTATGATGTAGTTGTCCTCACGGTTTCTCTTGCGGTTCTCCTCGGATTTAGCCCATCTTTTCTTATTTTCTATTTCCAATGTTTTAACAGCATCTGCAACCTCAGTAATGTTGTTGAACTTTTGCGTTATTATCCATCTTCTGTTCTTTTCACAGACTGCCCACTTCATCTTTTCTGCTTGTACTTCTGGTGTTCCAGCCGCCGCCCCAAGAAAACTAGCCAGTCTACAGAATCTAGTCATGAATTCTGACCATGGTTCATTATCCCGCTGCTCGATAGATGCATATTCTCTAGCATACTCGTTTTTTCTCTACCTTAGAAAAGTATTACTAGGTGTTTAATACGAGTAAAAAGCCGTTTTAAGCGATTTCCGGGTTATACAGGAAATCTGAGTTTTCTGATCAGGTTATAAAGTTCAAAATACTTCATTTATTATATGAAATCAGTAGCAATTGGATTGGTTTCAAAATACTATGTAGAACTCATTTTATAAACAAAAAGGGTATAATCGGTATTTACCGAATCAACGCCATAACCTTAGGTTATGAGCAGGTTAAAAATAATTAAAAATCTTTAAAACTCCCAAAATATTATATTACATCAGTGGGTAAAAGGTTTGGTGTCAAAAATTGGGTTTAGATAGGCTTTATGCTAATTAAACAACAACCATACCCAGTAAATCCCACAAATAGCTAGAACTATTGGTAGGGTCTGGGGGAGGTGGGATGTAGGCAAACCTTGCCTCTATCCTCAGAATAGAGAGGCTGCTTCCTGAGAGACCCCCGGCTCAAAAACAACAAACAACCATATAGATAAAAGAGAGATAAGTATATAGCGTAGCAGTAGTCAGATATATTATCAACAAATAACATGTAGTCATAGATACAAGAAAGTCATGATATATGAGGTCTACCTAAAGTGAGAAAGAAATCTATCCCCCCCCCCCAAGACAAAGGTAGGACACGTCCATACCCTCCTCTACCAGTCCTTAACCTTAATCCTACGTCTCCATGAACTCCTATCCTGAACCATGTCCTCGGAGAGGTGCAACTCTACCAAATCCTGCCTAAGTCGTTCATCCCAAGTCAACTTGGGCCTGCCTCTACTCCTCCTTCCTTCCACTGTCATGGTTTCCACTACTCTAACTGGTTCTGTCAACTGCCTCCTCTTCACATGCCCAAACCATCTCAATCTCCCCTCTTTTACTTTGTCCGATATACTAGCCACTCCTAACCATATCCTAAAAACCTCACTTCTTATTCGGTCTAACATCGTGTGGCCACACATCCACCTCAACATCCTCATCTCCGCTACCTGCTAATTGCGCCTTTTAATTAACAAAAAGCTTTTTAAGTGCGCTATTGAGCATAACTCCTAATATAGACCTCTAACTGATATGAAATTTTAGGGACATGTTTATAATTCAGCAACAAAGATTATTGTCCTCTCACATATCCAAAATTCTCGTTTTATGGTCAAAAGGGCATTATGGTCAACATTAAGCAATTAACGGAAACGTGTAAACGAATCGGGCAATCAATGAACCAACCACAGAGGGTTATACCAACATGTAACCTGGTCCTAATGAAGCCCTAAGGAAATTATAAATCATACCAATATGGGTCAGAACTGAAGTCAAAGCAAAAGTCAAAGTTTTGCGACTTTCGGTTCCGAACCGGGTCTAAACAGAAAATTGTCGGATCAAACAAGCTTAGACCAGTTCTTATACTTATTAGCAAGTTATATGAGTGATAAAATAGGTTACACGCCTTCTGCATTGCTAATTATGCGTTAATTCGAAAATTATGGTTCTGTTGACTTTTTATAAACAACTTTGACCCGACATTTGATATAGTTAGAGCGGGATCAGAGGGTGCCCTTTTAAGGGTTTATTGCCCACATAAATACCAAATTATAACTACTTTAAGTTTGACTAAACACTGAACCATTAGTGATTAATCGATAAGTCAAACCTTACTTACGACGGTTTGACTTTTAAGCTATAAACTAAGCAAAACTTAAATAAGGAAGGTCAAGGATACTTACCAAGGTCTAATGCACGATTAGAGATGCTTGGGGAAAGGTCTTGAGCTCCAGAAATGATCAAAAGTGAAGGTATGAGTGAGTGAATGATCAAGTTTGCACACAAATGGGCTTTATATAGTGATCTTGATTGCTTGTGATCATGACAAACAATGCTACAACTGATCATGGATCGTTCACAAGTGTCCCTAAGGTCTAAAAGCCAGTAGGGGTCGCCCATGGAAGTGAAAAATATCAATATAAGTCGGTTACTCGTTCATAACAGGCAGCTGTCAAGTTTGCTGTCGCTGGGCATGCCTTACGGACCGTAAGGCTGACCTTTACGGTCCGTAAGCCCTTTACAGCAGGCAAAATTTTTTGCCCTTTCAAGCTTTGAACAGGCACTTAGGTAATACGAATTTGGCCTCTATTATCAGTAGGGGCCTCTTGATCATGTCTTGAACAGTTATAACCACCTTACTATGTTGTATGATTGTCTTGGGCTTTATCGAAAGGGTCACGAATGAAGGTTTGTCGTATGCAATCTCATAGGATCCCATTCTTTCAATTCGGTTCAATCATTGTTAGCATTAACCGGATTAGGATGTTTATCAGATGTTTATAACACAGGTTAAGGGTTGGGATTTATACATAGGTCGCTCAGAGGTATGTATTAACATGTCGACGCTTTCAACCCCTCGGATACGAATTTTATCATAATTTTCTCATATGATAACGAAACTTGGTGAAATTTTTATCATGTATTCTAGTGAGCATAATTAATCGTTACAAAGCTTCGGGTTTGCTAAAAGGCCACTCAGAGGTATACTTTAAACATGTTGACACATTTAACCCCTGTAGTTTGTAATCTCTCACTTTCTTTCACAATTAGTTTCGTATGATCCCTGATTCATTCGTTTAAGGGTATAAACATCATGTAGGGTTATTGTAAAGTATATTTATCCATTGTTGACATTTTGAACCCTTATATTCACATATTTTTCTTGTTTGTCAACTTTAGTCCTTCTAATCAATCCTCTACACGTTTTAAGCCCATGACACGTGTCGATATAGCATTGGACATGAAATTTCGAGGGGTCACAATTTTTCACTAATATGGTTAAAAATTGTTATCAACATAAGACTAATAAAAGTTTGTTTTAAAAAGGTTAGTTTATAATATTTACAAACAGTATCCAATTCATAAAACTAATTAATCAAAACCATATTGTAATTTGTAATCTGTGTATATAGTAACATGTATATATTTTTTTCTTTTAACTTAAATTAAATTATAATTTAAACGGAAGTCACGTTGGTTAGCCCATTTGAATAACAATTATTATTTGTTATGAATAACAATTTTATTTATTAAGTAATTAAAATAAAACTTAACGTTAGGTTAGCTAATGATTGCATGGCTATTAATCATTCTTTATTATTATGTTTTACCATTAGGCCATATATATGTATAAAAAAATGGTCATCTTCTCTAAAATTTTAAGCAATTCGTTGGAGTTTTTCCCGATTTCGATTTATGGTTCGTTAGTTAAGTCTGTGTGTATATAATTATGAAATAAGCATGTATAAAAAAAAGTAAGGCTATAATATTACCTTAGTTTTGAGATAAACAATATATCGGAATTAACGGAAGGTTGCCGAAAGGGATCAGGTGTGCTACGATACGAACATTGATATTTAGTGGTTCAAAGGTTGTATGTAGAGGGTCACAAGTTGGAGGTAAATCTATTGGATACTTTAACATAGGAAGGTGTGAGATTCAACCTTTGCAGGCCCTGTTTATTTATATCCCACTTGGTAAAGAAGGTAAACAAGGGCAGATTGGTAATTCATGGAGGTGACACTTACTCAAAACTCCAAGGTCCACGTACATATCCTAATTTGCTTCCACTTTCTTTTGATTGATTAGTATTCTTTTGTTGTTTATCCATTCCCTTTCTTTTTTTTTTCTTTTTGAATTTAGACTTGTCTGAAGCTTATTGCTCAACTTCCCTTTTTGTGATTATTTATATTTTTACCTTTACAATTTCATTAGTATATTACATATATATTTATATTAACTTGTATATATATATATATATGGGTTGAGTTATAATACAAAGTATTTAAAAATAAGAAGTGTAAGAAGCCACCAGAGAATGACAAGTGTCCTAGGAGGAATTAAATGGAAAAGGTAATTTTGTCTACAAGAGGAAAGAGAATATGCACATGCAAGTCACATGTTATTTCCCCCCCAATTTTTAAACATCCGTAACTTTCTTATACATCATTTGTTTTTAAAAAAAAATTATACCATAAAATAGAGCGTATTTTTATCTTTAATATGAGTACCATATTGTTATATTTTTCAAAAAAAAATTCAAAAACCCAGTTGCATATTACACAATGGACATGAAACACAATGTAAAGTAGATAAAAAACACAATCAATGACAACAGATAAAGACACAATGGACAACATACTAAAACACAATGACCATAACGTATAACACAATGGCGATAGCATATAACACAATAAGTATCAGACTAAATAAAAACACAATGGATGACAATAGATAAAAGACACAATTAATGACAACAGATAAAAGACACAATGGAGAGCAAATGAAGACACAATGGAAAACAAACTAAAAACACAATACACAACAAACTAAAACACAATGAACAAAGATAATAAAAAAATTGAACAAATTATTAAAACACAATGGACAACATATTAAAACACAATGAATAACATATTAAACACAATGACCTGAAGTAATAACACAATTTATAGAAAACCCAAATATAACATCTTCATTGTGTCATATATTGTGTTATAGGTTCTTATAAAAACGCAATGGATAGAACCCAAATTAACATTGTGTTATAGGTTTTGATAATAACACAATGGGCATGATGTAAAACACAACGTAAAGTAGATCAAAAACTCAATGACAACAGATAAAGACACAATGGACAACATACTAAAACACAATGACCATAACGTATAACACAATGGCGATAACATATAACACAATAAGTATCAGAATAAATAAAAACACAATTAATGACACAGATAAAAGACACAATGGAAAACAAACTAAAAACACAATGCACAACAAACTAAAAGACAATGAACAAAGATAATAAAAAAATTGAACAAATTATTAAAACACAATGGACAGCATATTAAAACACAATGAATAACATATTAAACACAATGACCTGAACTAATAACACAATTTATAGAAAACCCAGATATAACACCAACTTCATTGTGTCATATATTGTGTTATAGGTTCTTATAAAAACGCAATGGATAGAACCCAAATTAACATTGTGTTATAGGTTTTGATAATAACACAATGTATAGAAACTCTACTGACCAAAACCCAGTTAAAAGACACAATGACGTGAAAATTTTAACAAAATGCAAAAAAACCCAATAAAAATAAAATTTTTTATTTTATTTTTATATGATAATATGGTACTCATATTAAAGATAAAAAAACGCTCATTATTATGGTGAAATTTTTTTTTTAAAAATGTCGTATGAAAAAGTTATGGACGTTTTAAATTGATGGGGGAATTGGCATGTGCCTTGCATGTAGAGAGAGAAAATCCATAAATATAGGATTCCTTTTATGCCCTTCTATTATTTTATTTTCCCTACAACTAATCTCAACCATTCAAATCTAAGATCAATGGACTAGAATCCTTCTTACCCTTCTTATTTATTTTATCCTTTGTATTTGATCCTAACCCATATATATATATATATATATATATATATTTCGGCATATCCTAAAGACAACACTTGTCTTATATAATTATATTATGTACTTTCAAACTTTTATATTATTAATATAATCTTGTTTTGCTTTGTGTTAAATGTATATTAAAAGTTAAAAAAACATCAGATAATATTATTTATTTGTTTATATTATTATAATAATTATTATTATTGTTATATTTATTATTATTATTATTATGATTTTTTTGGGTATTTCAAATGAACTAGTTTTCGAATAGCCTTGGATATTGAGAACGGATTGCATCCTCCGATTCCCAAGTGGCTTCGCGTTCCGGATGATTTTTCCATAAGATTTTGACAAACGGTATAGATTTATTACGCATAACACTTTCTTGACGATCCAAAATAGCCTCAGGTTCCTCTTCGTACGATAAGTCCTCATGAATCTCATTTAGAGGATAGTTCACAACATGAAGAGGATGGTAATTATACCCGCGTAACAACGATACATGAAAAACATTATGCACATTAGATAACTGTGGAGGTAGAGCTAACCGATATGAAACTACGCCGATTTTATCCAATATCTCAAACGGCCCAATAAAACGAGGACTCAATTTCCCTCTTATGCCAAAACGTTGAACACCTCTGCATGGTGATACTTTTAGAAACACTTTTTCACCAACATTAAATTCCAAAGTTCGTCGGTGATGATCTGCATAGCTTTTCTGTCTACTCTGAGCTTCCTTAAGTTTTTCACGAGCAATAGCAACCTTTTCATTTGTGATCTGCACCAGTTCAGGCCCCTCAATCAACTTTTCACCAACCTCCTCCCAACATATGGGAGCTCGAAACTTACGCCCATATAATAACTCAAACGGAGACGTGTTCAATAGACCGAAGTCGTCGTGAGCTCTCAACCGGTGGTGCAACGGTGACAAATAGCCGGTTGCCTCGACCTAGATTTGGACTCAACAGGATGGAAGTTTAGAAGTTGTGCGATGATGTATATGAATGTGTGGAACTGAATGAGATTGAGGGGTTGTTTAAAACAAACGATCTCAAGGGTTCACCCCATCTTTTTAGCAATTCTGGTGGACATGGTTACGGCATTTAGGTGATAAAGGATTTTGAAATGCTATAGTCATAGTTATAATCTGTTTTTTTATTAATATATTAGCTTATGTATTCAAATTGATCGATATACATTTTTTTAATACATTGTGTATAACAATATTTTTTTAAACATGTTTCTAAACTAATATTTTGTTATGAATGTATCCATTATGTGGTGACTATCCACATCTATAACTCATATCCCTTTAGTGCATCCATTATGTAGTGACTATCCACCTCTATAACTCCTATCTCTTTAGTTACTATTGTACTAATGTAAGGGCCTATATATAATGGCATTTGTATATGATGTTGAAATCAATCAATAAGAAATTCATCTCCCATTCTTCCATTCTTCTCTATACATTGCTAGTAGGTCGTTGTTTTACAACACGTTATCAGCACGAGTTGATTTTAGAGTCGAATCGCATTATCACAATTCACAAGAACATGCAAAGGAGGTCACCACTTCGGGTACACAACCATTAACACAACGCTGATGCCTTGTTATTCTCTTAGAGTTGATAAAGGTAACCTCAATATTATTACATGATATTTACTCTTATTTTATGCAAACTGATTCTAGTTCTTGAAATTAACTGCCTGGAGAATTATTACATGATATTTACTCTTATTTTATGCAAACTGATTCTAGTTCTTGAAATTAACTGCCTGGGGAATATATGGGAAAAGCCAGTCACTGGCGAAAGGATTATTCCTAAAATCTAAAAAAGGCTTTAAAATAATTATTCCTAAAACCTAAAAAAAAGGATTTAAAATATTAATTTAATCGGCTGCTAAGGGGATGTGATTCCATAAACTAAAATCATGTGAATCATTTTCTTTTCCCATCATGCAATTTAAATTATTTATGTGCTCATGATAATTCTCTTATTGTCTAAATTAATTTGTCATGATCCTTTTTGGATTATATTAAATTTAATTATTGTTTTATATAATTATCAAATCATGTGACAATAATTTTTAATTTTAGTCATTTGTGATAATGTTATTATTGTTTTTCACATGCTTGTCGATACTATTACTGTTTTGGCATGCATAGTCATTTAATATTGCATGTATGCGTTGTATTCTTTGTTACTAAGATTATATGGTGCACAAGTTGTGAGTTGTAATTTCATACGGATATAATTGTACTGTAAAAAAATGTTTGTGTTTAATCTTTTTACTTACATTGTGGCTCAAAATGTGCAATAAAATGTAATATATATATATATATATTTTAGTATACAAAATCTATTTAGCTGAATATGTTATAAATACTTGTAGTATAGTTATATCCAATACTATCTATATATATAAATAATTGCATATAGAATAGAAAGTATACATGTTAAATATTAAATTGGTATAACATTTATTCATTGTGATCTTGGTAGTATATTACCTATGAAAATTATGAGTTTTATATATCTAGTTATGATAATTGAAAAAATTAAGAAAATAATACATACCAAATTACATTGACTGTTCATGTCTCATTAAGTTATTATTTTTTGGTTTTGGTAACAAAATATCAAAATAAATTTACATTTACATAAAAAGTAGTTACGTCTTTTTAATATAGTAGATTATGGTTTTATTTAGAATGTTGTATTAAATTTCACAGTCGAGACTTATTAAAATCTTAGGTCTCTCATTATCAGTATGAAAAAAAAATTAACTGATGTTATTAAAACATTATTATGGGTACATGATGAAAATATGTGTTTATGTTTCAAATGAAAATGAAAACTATATGTATAAGTTATCATTGTGATTAGTTGAATCATAATATGTTGATACTTAAATTATATATATTTGTTTATTTTCATGAAAAAAAATATATTGTATTTCATAGAGCTTTTTATATGTGGCAACTTATAACGGCATGCACTTTATGACTTGACTTTATGTATATGTCAAATTTTTTTATGATATTATTTATTATAGGTATAGCATTAAATAGAAAAACTAAACCAAAGTTGTTTATTGTTACTATCATGAAAGGGCATATATATGATTCGGTCGTATAACTGATGTTATGTGGTGAAAAGATTAGTTATACATGTGGATAAAACAAGTTTCATTGTCAAACCTCATATATGCTCTTGAAGAAGCAATATTGTTAAAGAATATGTAAGGTTGGAAATGACCACCATGAAAGTTTTGTGATTCTAATCCATTCATGAAGTGAATGTGATGATATAATGACCAATGTAAAGGTAGCAATCATGTATATAATAACTAAGAAAATTGTAATGATGTCACCATGATCATTGTTTGGTTATAATCAATTCCTTAAACTGAATGTGATGATATAATAATTGGTGTAAAGTTTGTAATCATGGTAATTGAGAAAATTGTTATGATGCTCATGTAATGAGATCAACCATGTTAATAATGAGATGACTATACAATGATCGTTATAAAGGTCGTAAGATATAAGATTGATAAATTTTATACGACTCATCTAGTTCTCAATTGATGGTAAGCAAAGAGAACATTATTTACAAGGAAAAATCGATTGAATTCTTTTCATTTGTCACACTTGAGACATGTGCTCCTAAAGTAGCATTATCATTATAAGAGTCATGAAAAAATGAAATGATTTTATACTCATGTGACCGAGTAAATAATGAAAAACTATGAAGCTTGTTTTGGTTCTACTCCATTCCCAAAAGTGCATGTGATTATATATTAATCATTGTATAAGTAATGATGGACCTAACTCAGAAACTTGTAATGAAGAGAATGACTATAAGAATTGTAATGATGGTCATTTTAATAATGAGATGGACCACCAAAAGTGGCAAACTAAGGAGTGATTGCATAACGAGATGGTTTTAACTTTGAAGTTATAGTATATTCTCCGTATCATACGTTTTGTATTACATACGAGCAAGTAATACACATACGATCATAAACCAGGAGTTTATGGATCATAATTATTTAATTAGTTGTCATGACCGGTTAGACCACACCGAGTCAATGATGATGTGAAACATAATGAAGAACTAGAAGATTCTTCAAGATAATAATTAGCATGTAATGTTTGTTCTCAAGGGAAATTATATATTTCCAAAATAAACGAGGGTGTGTATATTCTTGAAGCGATTAAAGGATATGCATAACCCAACATGATACCATTTAGTTTTTTTAGATCGATGCATCGTCTAAATGGTTATCAAATCCACAACCTGAAGCTTGTGTGATTGTTACTTAGCTAATGTGATAGCAAGCATATTAATCCAGATTAGCATATTTATTTGATAATAGTGAATTTGATTCCCAAGTTATTAACGATCATTAGAATAAATGTTATTGTTGAGATGATCACTAAACGTCTACTATTGGTTACAAATCCAATGATCATGAGAGGAGCAAAAGTTCATTTAGGTACATGTAATTTTATATATATTACTATCAATTCACATCAAGCCAATAAGTTATAGTTCTCCCCATACAGTTGGTTTTTGGTCAGGAACCAAATATGTCTCATCAATGATTTTGGGTGTGCGACGTATATTGAAACTCATCCACCATAGTTTGAGAATATGTTGGGTATAAATAATCGTTTATGATTAAATACTTAAAGCCATTAGTGAGAAATTCGTTTATGGCTAATTGGTTTTCACTTTAGTGAATGAATGTTCCCAACATTAGGGGGAGATAACAAGCAGTTGGAAAGTGAAAAGTGAAATGAATTATCATGTCATCTTGATCCTCAGACTATAAACTATGAACTAGAAGCTTAAAGTATAATTCATTTACCAATATTAAAGAATAAATTACCAGACAAGTTCACTGACCTAAATATAGTTCTCCCCATACAGTTTGAGAATATGTTGGGTATAAATAATCGTCTATGATTAAATACTTAAAGCCATTAGTGAGAAATTCGTTTATGGCTAATTGGTTTTCACTTTAGTGAATGAATGTTCCCAACATTAGGGGGAGATAACAAGCAGTTGGAAAGTGAAAAGTGAAATGAATTATCATGTCATCTTGATCCTCAGACTATAAACTATGAACTAGAAGCTTAAAGTATAATTCATTTACCAATATTAAAGAATAAATTACCAGACAAGTTCACTGACCTAAATAGAGTGACTAAGTAAGTCACATAATCAACTACTTATGCTCCAGTTATATTTGTGTCCTAAGAGGACAACCACATATTTTTGTAATGAGTCTATTGCACGCCTAAAGCGTGGTAGACTAGTTGATTCCAATAATAAAATTCCTCGAAAATTGGAGCAAGTAATTAAGATGGTCAAGTCGAGGTTATAGTAATAAGATCTTCTGAAGATACAATTGACATGATGGTTCAAGAACCTCAACCTGAAAATAAAGGGATCTCACCAAGTTGTATCATGTCTAAGATATGTATGGAATCGAAATAAAAATCGACGTCGTTATACTTTTGTATATATTGTAGCGCTTAAAATGATTAAATGATGAGGATCAAGATTTAAGATTTGCCTATGAATGAATATTAAGAAATGTTTGGCCAAAATAGAAATACGCAAATAAGGCAGAGTTTAGTTCTCTAATGAAATGGAAAGTTTCTTGACCAACAGTCCATACAACTGAAGTTGTAAAATATGTTGGATACAAAAGTGTCTTTTACGCGAATCATGTGAAAAATCAAATTAAGTGATATAAGTCAAAATTGGTGGCACAAGAATTGTAAGTCCCAAAAACCGGATCTTTCAATAATATCAAACTTAATCTTGTGAGAATGCGGAATCCAATCACAAGATGATTCAAGATAAACCGAAAACGAGAAATAACAAGAACACCAAAATAACTTTCAACACTTGCACACGATTCTATTACTTGAAAAGCAAAACCGTCTAGTACAAGTGTTCTTCACAATCTATCGCCTCCCACTCTCTGGTTCTCTAGAATTTTTTAACAAATGAAGTTCCAAGAAGTTCTAACCTAAAAACAAGTTAGAAACTTGTTTATATACTTACTAAAGCCCACTTCCCTACATGGACTCCCCTTGGGCCTGCTTGGCCCACATGGCCTAAAGCTTGGCCCAAGTGACCTATAAAGGTCCAAAACCTAATATAAACTAACCTAGTAAAGCCCAGTTCGTACCCATAGCCCGTTGTGTTAATTTGATGCGTCAGTCTCACACTTTAGGGCCTAACAATCTCCCCCTAGACTGATGCCATCAAATTGTCTTCATAATCTGAATTCAGCAACGTCTTCAACGAAATCTATGGTTGACGCTATGCTGCAGTTGTCGTGGAAGTTCTTGACTTCTGAACTCTCAGCACTGGGTCTCTTTCTTCAGCTCTTGTGGTTAGCTTCATATCAGGATCACGATCAGCATTTGCTTGAAAATCTTGTCAAAAAGAATGTGAGAGGAGGATTCTCAACAACTCTTTTCTTCTTCAATCTTTGTCTTTCAAGCAGGTTCATGGTGCTTCTTCAAATGTACTTTCACTGTCAGATGGCGTTTCGTATCCGGTTCTTCTGACACAGGTACATCTGTTGATTTGCTGCTTCAGGCTTCTTCAGCAACTAACAACATCTCAGTCTTCATCAACCCCTGTTCTTGATTGAAACCAAGTTCTGCACATGCTCACAAACTTATAAGCAAACATTTCTTATGCAACAGGGAGAGTACCATATGAACACTAGGTACATCCAAGTACTTGTACTCGGATTTCACAATTTAAATTCTTTCAACTTTTGATGACCAATCAAATCTTCAAGAACGGTTTTTTTAATTTTTTTTAGTTTTAAGAAAACAAATAAACACTATATTTTTGGATTTTTGGTTTTATAAAAAAAAACAAGACACTATTTTTGTATTTTTTTTAATTTTTCTTTTTTTAAGAACTAAAACAAATAAAAACTCAAAATCAATACAACTACCATAATATACAATTACAATTGCAATGGGATCAAAATTCGTTCTCAGGCAGACTAAGGAACACTTTTCACTACGAGCCTAGTCAAACTGGTCTATTCGATTGCCAATATGTTTGTCCACTTAAACTTTAACGCTCAACTTTCAATTTTTCAACTTCGTGATATGCTTAAGTTAATATTATACTATTATACCCATGTGTCCCATTCCAAGGCATACCCCCGCGATCAAGGTAAGCACAACGATTCATCGTAGCAGGTGAGTATACTGATGTCATCCTTTTAGATTTACAACGTTAGACCATTGGTGACAGGTCAGTACTTTCGTACAGCAGAGCGACCAATGATTTTGTCCAACGAGGGCGAGGCAAATACCTTTTTGGTACGAATTTGGCTCTTTGAGCATTGGGAATTTTCTCATTTTGAGATTTGATTCCTTAGGGTTTTTGTCCTCTTGGGATCTTTTAAGATATCCTGACTGTGTCTAGGTCTGCATATAATCTGGATGCAACAGAATGACAACCAAGATATCCCCAGATGATTCAACAATATAAAGACCCGAAACCTCATATGTTGGCTATCTATCAACGCAAGATTTAAGACCATAAAATCATACGACGTTGGTATGTTACCCACATGGTACATAGTTCGTTATGTTTATATCACTTAGTATCTTTTATCATTTTGAGTGTCAAGCCTATCGACATATCGCAGTAGATCCTAGTCTTTTCAGCTATGGCACCTTACATGTGTTAGTCAAACCCTTTAACACGAACAGTTATTTCACTTCCCATATCATGCAATTTCTCTTTTTGGCTTTTTCATTTTTCAAATGTTTTTGTATTTTTCTCATTTTCTCCCCCTAAAACATTGCATATATATATATATATATACAACAAACTCTTTTTGTATTTTTTTTTCTTTTCTGAGTTTTCTCCCCCTAAACTCTATATCTATCAATATGTCCCTCTCCCCCCTAAATGTGTGCATAAATCTTGTATTTTTGCGCAAATTTACCATTTACTAGAGAAAGGACACTTTATATACAAAATAATGAACTAACAAAGAGAAAAAAACAAATTTTAACCGTTCTGTCATCAGATTGAAGACTAATCAATATTCAAATCAAAGTACTGAATTTAAATGGTACCTTTTGCTGATCTTATCTTACTTCTCTAATCTCCTCCAAAGGAAACATATCATCTGTAAAAAAAATTGAACTTTTTGAAACAATGAAATGTTACCCGTTTTTATCTCTGGAACAACCGCTATCAACATTCCAGAGATTGTCAACAGCTCCTCCGTGGTTGTTCCTGAAAAATAAGGAGATTAGTAAGTCATGGGTACCCAGGCCATCGTGGTACTGGGATTTCCTGAAGCATCAAAATAAGACACTTCTTTCAAACACAAGTCCCCTTTCGTTTCAAGGATTGGAGACGTTGCTGCCTTGGATTTGGGTTTCCAAATCTGTGTCGGTCTAGCAAGCGCGTTTGTTGCCTTCGTTTGAGCAACTTTAGCTGTTTCAGGTTTGTTTGTTTTAAAAACACATTTTTGTTCCTGAAAAACTTTGCGTTTGTTTTTGGCAGTGTTCCAATCCCCATCAGAAGGTTTAACCTTGGGATTCACATTCTTCATTGCCTTAGGTGATGATACCTTCATCGGCTTGGAATGATTGTTATCCTTTGGTGTAACCCTCTGATTTCGCATATAATAGGGTATGTAGGGACGATATAATAGGGTACGTAGGGACGGTATGTGCAGCTCCGAGCAATATGACCCGCAATGCCACAGTTGTAACAAGTTTGTCTTTTCGTCAGAAAGACGTTTTGAGCAGCATGATTTGCTCTAGCAGGTCCTGAAGGGCAAACCGGTCCTTTCTGCGTTGGATGCGCCTGCACTTTACTTTCAGACGAAGACGAATTTGGGTGCTTGTATGTGCTGGTTGCAGAAGTCTTGTTGCTTTGAGCACCATTCTTTGTCTTTTCTCCCTGATTGGAGCTTTCAATCACCTTGTCATGCGCCTTATGGGATCGTGATTGTCCTTGATGAGCAGACTTCTTATATTCTCGACTTTGATCTGCTCGTTTTGGCTCCTTTTACGTGTTGTGAACCGGCTCACAAACACCAGCACAAGAGTGAATATTAGCATTTTGTTGCACCTTTGGACGATGAACACAATTTCTAACAATGTGTCTAGGAATTCCACAGTTGAAACATGTTTCTCGCTTCAATGTATGGAGATTCAAAGAGCTAGCAGTAGTAGCTGATCTTATTGGTTTAGATGAACGAGCTTGCTTTGATTGCTTTACTTGTGTTCCATGTGCCTTTTCTGAGTTCTTCTGTACCTGTTGATCAGAACTAGCACAAGCATAAGATTCAGACGGATGATGTTTTTTGTCTTTTACAATTTTATCATGATTATTTTGAACAGGCGATTTAGTTTCTGTTTTAACTTTAATTTCAGAAACATTTGCCGGTGACTGTTCATTTATTTCAACTCCTTTTTTCTTCCTTTACAAAATCAGGTTCAGTTTTAATTCCAGAAGATGAAGTTTCATCAACACATGTTTCGTCAACACATGTATCATGTGAATCTACTTGAGGTCTGCTTTCAGTCACAGTTTCCAATGGGGTCCCACTAGATTCAACATTAGGGACGTCCACTGAGACCGATTCAGAAGAAGAATCAGGACATTCTTGATTTTCTTGAGAAGAAGTTTCAATGGTTTCACTGAATGTATCCTGAGGGACCTCACCTGTCACACTAACATCAGCTGTAGAGTCAGAAATATCACAATCACAATCATTAACTGAAGAAAATTCATCACCTGACTTATTGTTCACAGATTCAACACAAACATCATCAGTCTTGCCCAAAACATCAGGCCCATTAGACGCTAAAGAATCAAACATAATAAAAATACTTTGTCCCAAAACAAGTTCAGAATTAGTTTCATCAAAACACTTTTTAGGTAAATTAGAATTTAAAGCTAGTTCTCCCCGAAGAGTGTCTTCAAATTTCAAGTCTAACTTTTCTTCTGCACATGTAAACGATCTGTTAGGATCAACATTTCCTTTAGAGACAAAATTCATTAACGGGGCTGACTGTTTATTACCAACAAATCCGTTGTTGACTGATGACTTATCAGATTTTGGTCCATAAGTCATCTTGCCCTCATTAATTAACTCATCTTCTGTGAAAGGCATATAAGTGTAATTATGATTGTATGGAGGAGGAGTTTTAGTGTATCCCAAACCAGCCCCTTTCTTTTCTTTGTACTCTAGTTGTATGTCACAAATGTTCTTGACCAAATTACTAGAAGTGTCATACTTTTTAATATTAATTTCATTAACCTGATATTTCAACTTTAAGTCTTCTAGCTCTTTGGTCAAGTCACTAATTGTTGCTAGAGCATCTAAAAAATTACAATTCTTAACGCTGAGATCTTCTTTCAACTGAATGATATCTTTCCTTTGGGCTTCAATTTTTTCTTTATAAAGTTTTTAATTTTTAGCCAAAGTAAGGTTTTTATTTTTAATATCTTTGTAACCTTGAAATAAATCAGCGTTATGTAACCTATATGCCTCATTTCTTTCTCTACACTCAGGAGTGCAAAACATAGAAAGTATCTCTTACGTTCTTTAGTCACGGGTTTGTTAAACATAAATGCCATAATTTCAGAGGATGGTTGATACTTTTGTTCTTCTCCTAAAAACACAAACCAAACGAGAACTTGTGTGCTCGCTAACTCACACCCTTTGCACGCGAATAAGCCCGCTTTCTGAACCGCACCTCAAAAATCTGTCAAAACCGTTATCACAAACAAACTCCCTTTTTTATAAAATAAATCCCTTTTTTTAATTAAAATATATATAGAATAATCTAATTAATATTGTAATAATTATTATTATATATTAAAGCCTAAACGAGAATATATCACGTCTGTATGTCTGTCTTCTTCGTCGTAATACAGACGATATACCAATCGGAGATGGTAACCGGAGGTGATGTGATGGTGATCGGAGGAGGTAGTCGCTGATGTATTTGGATGGAGATGATCAGAGAAGATGAACGAAGACTGCTGGTGTACGGTGGTTTTTAGTCGAGACCTGGGTGAAGAGATGTTGAAGACTCGAGACCGTGAAACTTGTGAGTCGAGACAGTGGTTGCGACTCGAGAAGAACGATGATTAATGAGTCGAGACCGGTGAGGATAACAGATATGAAGATGATGAGTTGAAATCGTGGAGATGGGACTCGAGACCTTGAATGTGATATCCAAACTTCTGTTGCGACTCGGAACCATGGTTGCGACTCGAGACTGTGAAAATTGATGAGTCGAGACCTATGTGAAGTCGAGACCGAAACCGTGAGAAGATAACTCAAAACCTTATGAGTCAAGACCAGTGAAGATGACTCGAGACCTTAAAATCAATTACTCGAGACCAAATTGTTGATGACTCGAGACCTTTTTGATGATTGCGACTGGATATGCAGATGTGAATTGGAATGTGATTGTGACTCGAGAACGGTGATGAAATGATGGGGGGACTCGAAACCTACGAAATTATAGTTGGAAACAGTGGACTCGAAACCCCTTATATGGAAAGTAAAGAAATTTGAGTATTCCAAAAGATATTGTTCCGAAAATTGTCAAACTAATTTTCCCAAAAATTAGGAAAGTGAAATCGTTCAATAACAAAAATATTCCTTTTGAGATGCCAAAATCGTTCAATATCTTTTAACAGTTTCAAACAAAAATTGACACACCAAAATATATTGATTTTTGACAAATATTCGATGAACACTACCAAGAATGCGAAGAACACGATGAACAAAAATTTCAAATCTTGAATATTTGATATCAAACCGAGCCTAGAAACAGGTTCTAATGGCTCTGATACCAATTGTAAGTCCCAAAAACCAGATCTTTCAATACTATCAAACCTAATCTTGTGAGAGTGCGGAATCCAATCACAAGATGATTCAAGATAAATCGAAAACGAGAAATAACAAGAACACCAAAATAACTTTCAACACTTGCACACGATCCTATTACTTGAAAAGCAAAACCGTCTAGTACACGTGTTCTTCACAATCTATCGCCTCCTACTCTCTGGTTCTCTAGAATTTTTCAACAAATGAAGTTCCAAGAAGTTCTAACCTAAAAACAAGTTAGAAACTTGTTTATATACTTACTAAAGCCCACTTCCCTACATGGACTCCCCTTGGGCCTGCTTGGCCCACATGGCCTAAAGCTTGGCCCAAGTGACCTATAAAGGTCCAAAACCTAATATAAACTAACCTAGTAAAGCCCAGTTTGTACCCATAGCCCGTTGTGTTAATTTAATGCGTCAGTCTCACACTTTAGGGCCTAACAAGAATTTTCACAAATACCTATGATTGATTATGAGAAAAGTATTCTTCAGTGGTGGATGCATTGACTTTCCAATATCTTATTAGTCTAGTAATATATAAAAGAGAATTGACACGCGTCTTGTGAAAGTTATGTATAACTTGATACTAAGTCATATAAAATAAGTTCTCGAGAATATTATGATTATTATATAAATTCAGATCTTGATACATATACATGTTGTATATGTTATTGAATTGAATATAATTGGAACTCCCCATGAGTATCCTAAAGCATTTGAGTTCTTAAGAGGTTAATTGAAACACCTTATGGATGTAATTATAGTGCACCAATAAACATACATAAAAAATGTGTACCTGGTTATTATGGCATCTCAATGTACACTATGTACAAACAAACATGGTACAATATGAATTTTGGAGATAAAACAAGTGTTCTTGATATTTTTGCATATGATATAGATATCTATGTGTTAAAAGGGCAAGTTTATATAGCAAAACTTCTAAGAGTGAAAGCACATGCATATTTGGATAAGATGGAAAGAATTCCCTCATGGATTGATAATGCTAGAAGCATTAATGATGTCAAAACCTCAAGAACGTACTATATCAAGTTCATAGAAAATGGACTAAAATAGTTAGATCGAGTGTTATACAACTTGAGATATTTGCATAAAGAGGGATATAAATTTGATTAAATTAGCCCTGTTTTATCGACGTTCTATTTTTAAAAGTTCACTATAATCGCAGTTTACAGTGATGATGTCTAGGCATCATCGAGAGAAATTGTTGAGCTTTAGAGGGAGAATTTTTGAATGACCTTGGCACGGTCTAATTATTACTCGAACTGCAGTTCGCATATATATGTAATTATATTTTACCAATCCCCCAAGTACATCTAGAAGATGATGTTTGGATATTTAGTATGGACATAGTTGAACCTTAAAGTATGTTAAAGGTTGTTAAGCCATTTGTTATAAGAAATGCCTATTATCATCTCTTATCAAAGTAGAGATTCTCATTCTAGAAGTACCATCGTTAAATGCATAAGTGCATTATTATGTTTTGCTAGCTATGTATGGTTATAATATCTTTCACTTGAACTTATTGTCATGATATAACCTATGTCAAGCGAAAAGACATTGGAATGAGTTCAAAGAAACATTTCAGGTATAAACGATATTTGATTATATTTTACTAACCCATCAAAACAAGTTTGGTTAGTCTTGTAGATGCAGGAATGTAACGAAACACAGTCATTGACATATGATAATTTTTGTAAAGAGACACCTAAAGTCTCGTTAGAAGATTATACAACATTGCTCAACATAAAGGATTGCACATTAAGGGATCAAGCAACAATCATTCGCTACAAAGGCTTTATTCGACTTTCAAGGAAGATGGACACACGTCACTTAAAGGATACATGTTAAAATGAGGGGGAGACGTATTCAAGTTTCACTCTTTTTCCCTTGACTAAGTTTTGTCCCATTAGGTTTTCTTACTAAAGGTTTTTAATGAGGCAACATATCTGATCCAAAAGTATCAGGGGGAGAAAATGCGCGCTGCACTCTTTTTCCCTTAGCTAAGGTTTTGTCCTACTGGGTTTTCCTAGCAAGGTTTTTAATGAGGCAGCATCACCATTAATATATCATGTGGATAGTCAAGGGGGAGTGTTATGAATGTATCCATTATGTGGTGACTATCCACATCTATAACTCCTATCCCTTTAGTGCATCCATTATGTTGTGACTATCCACCTCTATAACTCCTATCTCTTTAGTTACTATTGTACTAATGTAAGGGCCTATATATAATGACATTTGTATATGATATTGAAATCAATCAATAAGAAATCCATCTCCCATTCTCCCATTCTTCTCTATACATTGCTAGTAGGTCGTTGTTTTACAACATATTATAGTTTTTATAAAAAAAATTTACTATTAAAATTCTACCTCTCTTAAAAAAATTCGTTCTCGAAATTACTGTTACAAAACAACTGACACTATCATTACGGGTATTTCAATTCCTGCAATGTGACTCCCATATGTTTCCGTCATGGTTTGTTGTTTTACGCGATCGGGGTGTTACATAGATTGGTATCAGAGCCATGGTTATAGGGAATAAGGTTATTAGTAATACTCTTGACCTAGTCTATAATCTTCTTAGGACCCTAACGCGAGTTTTCTTGCGTTTAGATACTTAATACAATACCATCACCTATCCTTAGGTGATTACCAAAAACAAAACAAAACATAATTTACTCTCTTGAGTAAAAAATTTCCAAAACTTCACAAGAAATCATCTATCCTTAGATAATTTGTTTTAGGCTCTTGAGCCTTTGATGTTTTCAAAATCTCGTCAAAGTTTGGGCTTTAATAATGTGAACATGTGCAATCCGAAAGGGTGGATGCCTGTACCCTGAGTTTTCTGTCTAAGGCTAGTGTGTTCATCAAATCCGCATCATTGGACCAGTCACTCTTACCTAGGAACTTTTGGGGTGAGTGTCCACTTATAGGCTAAAGCATGTCTTCATGATACATTGTAAAGACCCATTTACTTTGATTAATCACTGTGTCGTTTGTTTGTTTAAGGTAACGAACAAATGATCACAATCCTTATACTTCATCGATATTTTTTACGTACAGTTTTGATTATCCAATATCATCTCACTCGTTTTCTCTCGTATTTCTCTGCTCTTTTAGAATGCCTCCTTGACGTAATACAAATCAAGACGCCGACATGACGGCTGTGATCGCTCAACAAATTGTCAACGTACTCCCAAACCTAGTAACCAAGTTAAACCAAGTGAACAACAACAACAATAACAACAACAATGCACCTGCTCCGTGCAACTATAAACAATTTAACTCGGCTAAACCACTCAAGTTTACTGGGTCTGAAGGAGCTACCGGGCTCCTTTAGTGGTTTGAGAGTCTCAAAAGCACATTTCGTCATGTTCAATGCCCAAACGAGCGAAAGGTTGAGTTTGCATCGAGGGTATTCCAGAAAAGAGCACTCACATGGTGGAATAGTGTGATGAGAGATAGGGGTGCTGATGTGGCAATGGCATAAACGTGGGAAGAGCTCCGAGCTCTTGAGTGACATTTGTGCTCCGAGTTCTGCCCACGTTATGAGCAATTGGCACTTGAGAACGAATTCCACGATCTGAAATAGGATACTGGAGAACATCATGCCTACACCGACCGGTACGAGGAGTTGAGGTTTTTGTATCCTACCATGGTTACGCCTTTGGATAAGGCAATTAAGAAGTACATAGATGGCCTTCCTGGCCCAGTTCAGGACATTGTTACTGGTAGTGTGACATTTGTGCTCCGTAAAAACTGTACAATTTAAAACAATACCATATATCAAAGAAACAATGTGTTTTGGTCTCAAAATTTGTTTATTTGCGTTTGACAATTTCACATTTTGATTCTAGTTCGATTTCAAGCTTTAAATCGCTTTCTAGAAAGTTAAACGCGAACTGATACGTAAACGTAACTAGTCTAATGCAAAAAACACTCCAGAACAGTGAAATAGGCTTAAAATACCTTAAATAACTTTTATATAACTTAGAAATAATTTTTGAAGGCTTTGGTGTGTCAAAAACAAGTTTATTTGATCACAGGGGCTATTTGCGTCAAACTGCGAAAGTCTACTGTTTCGTATAGCAACGAAAATTCCGGAACTTGATCATAAGTTAAACAAACCTCAAATATCCTTTAAATAGCTTAGAAATAGGCTTTGAGGGGTTCGGTATGCGAAAATAAACTTTTTGATCAAACAGGGACTAAAAGCGTCAAAAAGTGCACGAGTTTGCATTTTCACGCATATCTCACGTTCTGAACATATCTGGACATCCAAAAATTTTGTAATCATTAAAATATTTTATTTTAGTGATTGGAATGCTAAATTTCCATTTGTCGCGCAATTTGGATCGTTTTTCGCGTTCGTTCGTGTTTCGTCGTAATTAACCGAATAACATGACCGTACGACCAAACGAACCGACATCCGAGATTTTTTCAAGCATATTTTAAGTTCCCTATACTTAAACTTCATTATTGAGCCTTGAAAATGGGTTAACGAGGTTTAAACGCGTCGAAAATGGCTTAAACATGCTGCAGGGACCAAACCTGCCAATTTTTGAAAGTTTCTGGAACTGGCAAGGGGTGGCGTCACGCCACAGCCTAAGGGTTGTGCTGTGGCAGCACGTGACGGCTCAATCTGGGTGGAAACTCCATTTTTAACAACCAGCTTGATTTCCATGGTCTTTTGTGTAACTTTCTCAATACCGTATGTTGGTTTTGGACACCCCTAGTATCCCAAATCAGTGTGCCTTACTTGTAAGGTCCAGATTGAAGCTCAAATATCAAGAAACGATCCTAAGGGTTTTGGAAAATCTATATAAACCCACTTGATTCATTTGCATCCTCACACATTTGATTCAAATTCAACTCTAAGTTGAAGCTCTCACTTATGAAGGCTTCATACCTGAGTTGTTTTTGATCAAATCTTCCTAGTTTGGACCTCTTGTAAGCTTCTTTCATGCTTTTTATACATTTCAAGCATGAAAGTCAAACAGTGTTTGACTTTTTGCTTTGACCAGTCTTGGTCAACACAAAGTTCATTTGAACTTAGCAACGTGAGTGTAATCACGATGGTTATAGTCCCTTGTGACTATACCTACTGATTACCACGTTGATTAGGCGTAGTGACGAGTCATAGTTTCGGTCAAAATAAGTGTTTATGCGTATTTTGCAACGAAGCTATTTTTGGGTATCAAAACACTTTGTTTTGATATCAGACTTGTTTTCTAACTTAGTTAAACATGTTTTCACATGTTTACCTCGTCACTCTTAGTTTAGTGCTTATATAGGGTCATAAGATAAGCGGTCTAAACAACCGCTTAGACTTTCGAACCCGACCGTTTGGTCGATCGTTAGGATCCGACCAAACATATTTTGTGACCATAGTTGTATAGGGAATAACCTTCTGAGGTTATACCTTATGGTCACATCGTTTAGTTAGTTGTATGATAAGTAGTTTATATGCCTTAGGAAAATGACCAAAATACCTTTTATGCGCATAATTTCATTTTAAGCATATGTAACCAATATTTTGACATCTAAACTGATTATATAACATAATTAGATATGTTAAGGCATATAATACTTGTCATAGGACTAGTTAGGCGGTCCGAACGCGCTTTTGCGCGAACTACGCGTTAAAGTAGCGTAAGCTACCTTAATGGGTCATAACGGGTCGTAAGCACTTAGGATAGGTTCCGATTTAGAATATAGGCTTTGTTAAACCATATCACATGAGTTCCAATACTCATTTGGTTTACGAGACCTCATTCTACCCGATCTTCTGATTTAGGTGTCGATTCACTAACATAGTATCAGTTACACTAGGAACCACTTCGATACTTGAACTTTTGATCCTTTGAGCTTTGTTATATCATTTGAAAAAGACCTACACGCAATACCAGGCGAGTACATAGTTCCCCTCTTTTACCGTTTTCAAATGTTTTGGGGTGATTCATATGTGTAACTGATTTGTTTTCCAAATGTATGGCATATATGTGTTTACTAAGTGCTTTTATGTGTATTATTCCGATTATGCAAATACAATGTTTATCTAAATCCTTAATAGATCTACCTATCTTCATACTTAGATTCTTATAGGATATTTATAGTACAGTCTTAGATCTTCCTATCTTCATAGTGAGATTTTTAAGAAGTACTTTACGAGTGGTTTATGTGTAGGTTGTTGGTGATTTAGATAACAACTAGATAATACAATAAGCACATGGTGGATACGCCGCTGATACTTCCTATATATAAGTGTGCTTATTGTATTACCCTTCGTGGCGTTATCCCGAATCACCATTAGGATTTAGGATTGTTTTGATTCAATGATTCGATGTAACAGAACCCAAAATCCTTATAGCATCTATCTATCTTCATAGATTGGTTCTTGTAGGATGTTTAAAGTACTAATATTAGAATCCTTGATTGGATTCATTGTGTGCTTTAATGCGTATGTGAGTAGACAATGTAACAGAAACCGAATCCTTATAGCATCTATCTATCTTCATAGGTTGATTCTTATAGGATGTTTAAAGTACTAATATTGGAGTCCTTGATTAGATTCATTGTGTGCTTTAATGCGTGTTTTCAAGTTGATTAACATATTAACAATTTATGTGTTTATGTGATAGTTGTGATTTAGATAATGAAACGAGTATAATAAAATAAGAACATGGTGGATACACCGCTGGTACTTCCTATATATAAGTGTTCTTATTTTATTACTCTTGTAGCGTTATCCAAATCACTTTAGGATTTTATGTACAACTGATCCAATATTCGATTATCCAAATCCCTGAAGAATCTCCCATATCTTTATATATCTTTATATGTTAGATTCTTTGAAGGATGTCTAAAGTATTACTATAAATCATTGACTTGATTTATATAATACTCACATAAGTTTTGATTAATTTCAAAATAGTTATTATTAATCCTTGATTGGTTTTCTAATAATACCTTAACGAGTTTTACAATGATTTCAACAAGGTTACAATATACAATTTCAAATGGCATAAAAATTACTTAGTAATAATCATATTGCCATATACAATACTTTTTGCCACGAGTTTTCACAATCAAGATTACGTATTGCAATACTAAACTTTTGCCATTCTTTGGCTTCAAGATTCATTTTCAATCGACAACTCTTGTAGTTGTTAAAGCATTGCAATATCAAACTTTTGCCATTTATTTGGCTAACAAAACCTATGTATTCGCCGGCATTTTTATGCTGACTTTATTTTCACATATGTTTCAGGACTTTTGACTGTTCAAGCATACAACGCGTAGGACTGCATCCGGACCTTAGACTTCTTTAATCAAAAGACAATTACATGTATTCTTTGTTTGTAAAACGATGTTAATAATATTAAAAAATTTAGTACCAGTAGTTGTGAGCAATTTGTAAAGTGACTCCCCGATATTTCCGCCGAGTGTTGTTGTATTACGCGATTGGGGTGTTACAGGTAGCAACCCTACCACTGTCAGACAAGCTATCAAATTAGCTGCTACCCAAATTGAATCCCAAGTCAGAAAGGGGAAACTCTTTTGCAAAGGCGACAAGAAACAAGCAGATAAGACCACTCAAGAGGAAACCAAGGAAAACAAAGCCGAACCTTCCAAGGAATCTAGGAAGCGTAAGGCTTCACAAAACTTCACGGTTGTTGCTCAACCCAACCAGAACACTCACAACCAACCAACTCAACCTCCTGTGAGGAAACCTTATACTGGTACAGCACCGATGTGCAACAAGTGCAATGCTCACCACCAAGCTCACCTACAGTGTCGTCCATGCACTTCCTGTGGGAGAATTGGTTATTTAGCAAATGCTTGCCGATCTACCACAAACCAAGCTGTTCCGAACCCCATTCAACCTCAAGCAGATCCAGCACGAGCTCGCTTTCCACCATGTTCTTGCTACAACTGTGGCGAGATGGGTCATTTTAGAAACAATTGCCCAAAACTCGTTAATGCAAATCCAGCCCGTGGATGAGCATTTAACATAAATGCTAACGAGGCATGCGCTAAAGACAATGCAGCTTTAAATGTTTAAACTTTTACATTTTCCTTTTGTTATCCAAGATTCTTGAAATAATTCGGTTGGTTTATAAATAATCTTGTTATTCCAATTTTATTTACAAAACCAATGTGATTACGTGTATGTGTGGCATACCCCTATAATACCAACACCAAGGATATGGTTCCTTGCAAATCAAACTACTCTCGTAGTTTCTTCCATTTCGTGATCCCTCGCGATCTCCACAAAAATCTTAAGTACTCGTTTCTTCTAAGAAAGAAAGTACAAGGTACAAGTTTAACCCTTAACGGACACTCAAAGTACCACTTTAAATCCTTGCTTGGATACCTAAGGGTAGTTTTCATAAGTCCTTAATTGGACTTATGCAATATGTCTATGTGCAAGTCGATATGACCAAACCAAATCCTTATAGGATCTTCCTATCTTCATAGTTAGATTTTTGTGGATGTTTAAAGTACTAAATGAAGTCCTTGATTGGATTCTTTATGTACTTTAATGCGTATGTACGAGTTGATGACCAAGTTGATGATTATGTGTTTATGTGTTTAGTTGATTCAAATGTTCACTATCCAAATCCTTGTAGAATCTTTCATATTTTAATATGTTAGATTCTTAGAAGGATATCCAAAGTACTATCTTTAATCCTTAATGGGCTTTTCTATGCAAATAGTTAGACCCATGGATTCCAAAGTACTATTCTAGTTAAAGAGAACATTTGGTGGTCTAATTAAATAGATCATTCGTTGAACTAGTTAAAGCGATCATTTGTTGATCTAGTTAAAGAGGCTCTTTGGTGGTCTAGTTAAAGAGATTATTCGTTGATCTAGTTAAAGAGATCATTTGTTCATCTAGTTAAAGAGACCATGTGGTGGTCTAGTTAAAGAGATCATTCATTGATCTAGTTAAAGAGATCCTTTGGCGATATAATTAAATAGATCATTCGTTGATCTACTTAAAGAGATCCTTTGGTGATCTAGTTAAAGAGACCCTTTGGTGGTCTAGTTAAAGAGATCATTCGTTGATCTAGTTAAAGAGACCCTTTGGTGGTCTAGACAAGTCATCACATGTTTGTTTGTTCGATTGTTTCAGCCTCAAACAAGAGATCGAAAGGGCCCTAAGAGACGGAAAGTTAACTCACCTGGTCAAAGGTGGAAGGCGTGATTACCGTCAGATTCAAAGAAGAGAAGAAGGGCCGGACAACAAAAAACTCTGGAAGTTAGAAACCCACATGGTTCAAGGGGGTCCACGAAGGCCAAGAAAAAACTACAACAAGCGCGCGCAGGACGACTCATGGCACGAGAAACAAGTCGTTTTTCCGGTGGTAAGAGGAGGCCCACGAGAAAGAAGGCCCATAGTCATCTCCGGCGTAATAGGGCATTACCAAACAGATTACATTTTCATCGATCCGGGGAGCACTGCGGACATCATATATGAACAGTGTTTTAATCAGTTCGATCAGGAAGATAAAGCGCACTTAGAACCAGTTGATTACCCGCTCACTGGTTTCTGCAATGAAGCCGTTTTCCTCTAGGACAAATATCATTCCCAGTGTTGCTCTCAGACGGAAGAAACTCAAGAACAGAGGAAGTCACATTCATGGTGTTGCCAGCACACTCAAGACACGATATTCTGCTGGGAAGAGAATCCCAAGGTGATTTCAGCATGATCTGCTCTGGCCCACACTCAGCAGTGGGATTCCCAACAGAAACAGGAGTAGCCATCATATATGCAAGCAAAGAAGTATTAGCATCAGATGAGCTAAGACCTGCAAAGGCAAGGAAACCAGAAGCACGCCAAGAGGCAGAGAAATGGGTGTTAAATAGCGCATATCCGGAACAGACAGTAACCTTAGGACCTGCAATGTCTGATCTGACGTGCGCGGCGCTAAAAAAACTGTTGTTCCAAAATATGGACGTCTTTGCCTGGACACCAGCAGACATGGTGGGTGTTCCACGGCACATAGCTGAACATCGCTTAAACGTCTCAGAAGAAGCTAAACCGGTGGTACATGCTAAGCGCCATTTGGGAGACACAAAGCACGACGCCATGAAAGAGCAGGTGGTAGAACTGTTAAACGCAGGAATCATCAGGGAGGTCAGGTATCAAACATGGGTCGCAAGCCCAGTGATGGTCCAAAAGAAAAACGGTAGCTGGAGAATGTGCGTAGACTACAAAGATCTGAATAAGGCATGTCCACGCGACTGTTACGCCTTACCAGACATTGATGAAAAGATTGATTCACTTGCCACATTCCGATGGAAATGTTTCCTCGATTGCTACAAAGGGTACCACCAGGTACAGATGGCTGTGCAGGATGAAGACAAGACCGCGTTCCGCACACCAACAGGGCTATACTGCTATACCAAAATGCCCTTTGGTTTAAAAAATGCGGGCGCGACTTATCAAAGGCTCATGAATGAAACTTTCCACGATGCCATCGGCAAGTACATAGAAGTGTATATGGATGATCTGGTTATTATGAGCAAAGAGGGGAGTACAATGTTGCTGAACATCCAAAAGACGTTCGACACCTTGCGCAGAGTCAGTATCAAGTTAAACCCAGCGAAATGCTCTTTCGGCATGGAGGAGGGGAAATTCCTGGGTTTCATTGTTACGAAAGATGGCTTCAAGGTGAACCCCGATAAGATACAGGCAATAGAACGCATGCCATCACCTTCGACGATCAAGGAGATGCAAAAATTGGCAGGACGGTTGGCAGCACTTAACCGCTTCCTGGCCAATCACGCAGCTAAATCATTTCCGTTTATAAAAACTCTCCGAAACTGCATGAAGAAGAGCCAATTTCAGTGGACTCCGGAAGCCGAGAGCGCATTCCGCGAGATGAAAGACTGCCTCATCAAGCTGCCAATACTAACTACACCAGTCAAAGGCGAGCCTCTGGTGCTATACTTATCAGCCTCTGACAGAGCAGTAGGAGCAGTGTTACTTGTTGATCGACAAGGTGTTCAGACGCCAGTCTATTATGTGTCACGAACTCTGACTGACCCAGAAACCCGGTACGCAATCATGGAGAAACTAGTACTCTCACTGATCCATGCATCAAGAAGGCTGCGCAGGTACTTTGCCAACCACGTCATTCACGTGCTAACAAACTACAATATTGGCAACATACTCGCAAGGCCAGAGATTTCAGGGAGACTAGCAAAATGGGCGATAGAGCTCGGGGGTCATAACGTAGTGTTCAGACCAAGACCGGCGATCAAGGGCCAAGTACTTGCAGATTTCATGACAGAGGTACCGGATGACAAAGATCGAGAATGCAAGGCGATGGAAAAAGCCGACAAACAGCAAGTGGAAGAACCATGGTTACTATACACAGATGGTGCGTCTAACGAGGATGGCGCAGGTGCTGGTCTCCGGCTGGTGAGCCCCGACAAACATGAGTTCACCTACGCCATACGCCTGGATTTTAAAAGCACAAACAATGAAGATGAATACGAAGCTTTCCTTGCTGGTTTAAGGTTGGCAATCAAAATGGGAGTACGGCACATCGAAGCGCATGTGGACTCCATGTTGGTGGCAGGACAAATCAACGGGCAATATGAAGCCAAGGGAGATACAATGGCACTCTACCTGAGCTAAGCAAAGACACTGCTACAAACCTTCTATTCCTACAAAGTGCATCACATCAATAGAAGCGAGAATAAACCAGCAGACGCGCTGAGTAAACTCGCCTCTACAAGCTTCCAGCACCTAGCAAAGGATGTACGCATAGAGGTTTTAAGCAACCCATCAGTGCCACTGCGAGAAGTAAGCGTCGTTCAAATAGGGACAACATCTTGGATGACTCCGATAATCACATACCTCCAATCTGGAATACTCCCGGAGAACAAGGCAGAAGCAAGGAAAATCCAGTACAAATCCGAACATTATCAGATGGCTGATGGGATTTTGTACAGAAAATCATACCTCGGGCCTTTGTTAAGATGTGTTGATCCCAAAGACGCACGCTATCTGATCAGAGAGGTGCACGAGGGAATCTGTGGTATACATGCAGGACCAAGAATGGTGGTAGCAAAAGTCATGAATGCGGGATACTATTGGCCCGGGATGCATTTAGATGCGGTTAAAGAATTAAGGAAATGTAGCGGGTGCTAGAGACACACTCCCAAAACAATGCGCCCCAAGAATGAATTGGTACCAGTCACAACGGCGTGTCCCTTTCAACAATGGGGAATAGACATGGTCGGACCTTTTCCCGAAGCCCCAGGAGCCGTCAAATTCCTAATAGTCGCAGTCGACTATTTCACCAAATGGGTAGAGGCAAAGGCCCTCGCGTCAGCCACAGCCGCAGTTGTCAAAAAGTTCATTTGGGAACAAATCATATGTCGTTTTGGATTACCCCTCAAGATAATCACCGACAATGGAACCAACTTTGCCGAAGACAATCTTCAACAGTGGTTCAAGGAATTACACATCGAGCACACCTTCTCCTCGGTCGCGCACCCGCAGGGGAATGGTCAAGTTGAAGCCGTCAACAAAAGTATCGTCGACGGAATCAAGGCAAGGCTGGGAGAAAAAAGAAGAGGTTGGGTAGACAAACTGCCCAGCATCCTGTGGGCTCACAGGACGATGCCCAAAACAAGCAACGGAGAAACACCGTTTAGCTTGGTTTATGGGTCAGAGGCAGTAATTCCAGCGGAGATAGGATTGCCGTCACCCCAAATGCTCTCAATGAACATGATCAACAATGAAGAAGAGAGGAGGATCGACCTTGACCTCCTAGAAGAACGGAGAGAAATGGCGGCAATCAATGAAGCAAAGTACAAAACGAAGCTGGAAAAATATTACAACTCTAAAGTCCGAGTCTGCACCTTCAACCCGGGAGAATACGTCCTCAGAGACAACGAGGCCTCAAATGCAGAAAAACCCGGGAAGTTGGCTCCCAAGTGGGAAGGTCCATATGTCATCGACACCGTGCTCGGGAAAGGAGCCTATAAGCTGCGCACCATCGACAACAGGGAGGTTCCTCGCACATGGAACGCCCAACAGCTGAGAAAGTGTTACCTATGAAGAAAATTCTTGTAATTGCAATGGCCAAGTCGCCAACACATTTATAGTAATACAAGAAGTGTTTGGCTATCTTTCTATCATGTAAATTTCTTTGTCACAACCGCATATATTACTTTGGGCATACACGAAAACATCAATGGCTCGACCATTAGGAAACGTTGTAGACCTCCAAGGCCTGTCGCAAACAAGTGCACAGCCGGGTCAGACACACAACTAAAGCCTAACAAACGCCAAACAAATACTTCGTGCCCACATAAACACGAAAACATCGAACATAGGACAAATAAACATTGTAAGCACCCCCAAGGCTGAGAACAGCCGGGTCTACACAATAACCTGTAACTCGAACACTTCGTATTCACGATCCAACCTGCGCACGCATACGACAGAATAAAACGTTGTAATAAACACAACACAACCTGTCAGCGCCATCATTCATTCGTGATACCTGAATCAAAGTAATTACACATGCACATATTATGACGATAACAAAATTCGCATAAAAACAAACAACTATTAGCATAACAAATGTCAAAACATAGCCAAATATCCACAAGCATAACAAGAAAGTTAAAATTGTTTATGGAATTGTCAAGTACAGGACCAACCAAGGTCATACGCGGCGCGCAGGCCGGAGTCCCTCATTCGGGATGACTGGGTCCAGCACCCCCAGCCGAAAACTCTTGTCTTTCTTCAACAACACGACACCATCGGATCTTCGAGCCAGTTTTTTCGCAGCTTTAACCACAGCAAACTCCAAAGACGAAAACTCTTGTCTTTTCGCGGCGTAAGCAGCAGTGCAATCCTCCTTCCACAACTCGAAGTGGTGTTCTTTCTCCTTATTAAGGGCCGCAGCCCTACCCTCGTTGTACCCATCTTTACGACCGTTGCTGTAACCAGCTTGCCCCAACTCAAACATATAATGGGCAAGCTCGTGGGAATTGACGATGCGATCAGCAATCTACAATAAACACACAAATAAGGGACAATTCACGAAAGTCACAAAATAAAGAATTTTTTTTTTTTTACCAGAGGCACCGTGCGCGAGAGCAACCATTTGCAATCAGCGGACGCTTCCTCAGCAAGGAGCTCAGAGGCCTTGCATTCAGCAGTCTTCTCTTGAAGAAGATGATCAGCAGTCTCATATTGCCTAGCAAGGTCTTCCAGCTTAGCAATACGCGCAATATACTCTTTTTCCTTCTCTTCAAATGCAACACGCGCCTTTTGAGCTTCATCAGCAAGATCTGCCTTCTCGCCAGACAAACGTACAATGGCGTCACGTTGAGATTTAAGCTCCACATTGGTACGCTCGCACGCAGCTTCCCAGTTCTTTTGCTTATCAGCATTGGCCTGCTTTTCTTGGGAAAGTTTCTCTTCCGCATCAGCTAACCTCCAGATCAACCCTTTCTTCTCAACATTGAATCGTTCTTTCTCTTTCGCAAATAGTTTTTTCTCATTCTCAAACTCCAGAGTGTCCTCCCCCATTTCTCTCCACTCACGGACAATCTCCTGCGAAGTGGACCAGAAGTTAACCCCCGCTTGAACATGCTCATCCAAAAGCTCTAACCGGCGGCGCCTCTTCTGGAACATCCTTTCAGCCGGGGGGAGAGACAGAGAGAAAAACTCATGACAATTATCCAAATCATTCATCCTGGAACCCTGTGTCAGATTCCAACGGGGGACATGCGGAAGGTCATCACAAGTAGGATTCGTTGTATCAAAAGAGTCAGCATGCACCTTCCCAAACAGAGGGTCGCGAACCGCCCCGGAAGTCGCACCACCACCAGCACCGGGCGGGCGTTTAGTATATATCGTCTGATGCAGAGTGGTCTCACTGGTCTGCATCTCGGTTTCAATATTCTTACCACGATCAACACCACCAGCACCATCCGCATCAACACCCCCAGCACCTTCCGCAGCATCATCACCACCAACAGCACCGCCCGCATCGCCACCTGTCTTACCACCACCTTCTCCAACCTGCTCAACAGCCACATCTTCTTTTTTCTTCCCGTCAGGAGTATCATGAGGAGGAGACAACCCAAATGTCCTCGACGGCAGAGATTCCGGAGGAGTAATTTTTGAAATATCAATCTTGTGTCCCGTCTTGGCTGTTTTGACACCTGCTCCAAAACGAGCAGCACGTTCAAAGAAAAGAACAAGCAAGCAAAAAATGTAAGACAAGCTCGAAGAAGATCAAATGAATACCAGAAGCTTCATAAATCTTCTGCAACAAATCCCCAGGTTTTTCAGCAAAAATACCCATGTCAATATCCCATTCAGAAGGGGCAGGAGGATTCTCCTTTTGAAGTTTAATCTTCTTCGAGGCAAGCATAGCAGCAGCCTGCTCGTCAAGCTTCCGTTTTCTATCATCAAAAGCCTTCTTCTGCATCATCTCGGTTAGAGTCGCGCGGTCCTCAGGGTCCGACTCAGGACGTTTCTCTACAACTCCTAAACCGGACAACGTATCAGAAACGACAACATAATCAAGGATACGATGAGTATGAAGTCGCTTACGAGGAGACTTGGTGGAAGTTTCTTCAGCCCTTTTCCCCTTCCCTTCTGCCTTGTCAGCTTTCGCTTTTCTCCTCGTCTCCAACGGGTCAGTAGTTTCGACCGGAATCTCCAAATCATCACCAACAGGTTCGTTCACCGGCTCATGCACAACCCCCTGCGCCGGACCTGCACGCGCGGAACTAGAGGTTAGGTCTTCAAAAGATCTGCCAGACCCATCACTCGAGAGAACGATAACTTCCTCTCGAATGGAATCAAATGCATCATCACCGTTCTCACTATCTTCACCTAAGACAGTGTTAACATAAGTGGTGAAACTCTTATTGCTCGGATACAAAAACCGGCCATGGATCTGATCCAACCAGGGTTGCTTATCAGGTCGTTGTATCGCCTCAACCATTGCACCCGGTGCCTTAAGATCCAAAACATTCAACAACGTGAAACCTACTGCACAAAAAGACGGAGATAAAGAACAATGCAAAAATAATACATACAAAATAGAAAGAGAAAACAAAAAAAAACCAAGGGGGATATGGAGCAAACGTACACTTGCCCTCATGACCATAAACCGAAACCCCCAACGGATGTTTAGGGACCCACTTCAGGCTCATACCGGCACCAACCAACGCCATCTCCTCAAGATGGATTATCGGAGTGGCTTTACGAGTCAACCTCTTATACCAATCTTGATCAGCAAAATTTGCAACCACATCAACTTTGGGGATACCCTCGTCCACAGATCTGTGGTGCATGTCCACAGGAACAACACCCCGGCGAATATAAAAAAACTTATGCTTCCAGTCATGGAGACTCTTCAGTGGCACAGAGCAAACCGGAGAAACGCCGGTACGAGCACTAAAAGAGTAAAACCCACTTGTATATGAAACGGTGTAGAAGGCGTTGAACATCTCAAACGTCGGATCTAAACGGTTCGCCATACAAACGAACTCAAAGTGAGTAATACGAGGGAGCCCGATGGCATTGATCTGAGAGATGTGGAGACCATAACCCCTCAACACATCAGCAGTAAATCGAGTCATGGGAAGCCTGGAGTTGCCCTCCCAGAAGAAAGCAGCATACAGAGTCATATGACCGGGAGGAGCATCCATGGCGGTGGAACCAGGAGTAGGATACTGAGCACCCCAATCAGGGAGAAAACCCATCTCCCTTACCAAATTCTGGAATTCCTCCTCTTTCCACCCTATCACCGCCTGATCCGGGCCGGGAGGAGTTTTCCCCTTGTTCCTTTTCTTCCTTGAAGAAGGATTTGCAGAAGACATGGTAAGCAAACAAACAGTAATGCAGATGAACTCAAAGAGAAGAAGAGAGAAAATAAAGGAAGAAGAGAGAATTCCGGAATTCAAATTTTGAATAGTGGAGAAGAAAGAGGAAACCACCATATATTTATACCCATCGCATTTAATGCGATGGGTAGTGGGGGCGTCAGGATATGGAAAAGCAACCAACAGGGGGGAGACACGTCAGAGGAGAGAGAAGGCGGTACCTCTTTTTCCAGGAGCAGGTGAACAGACACCTGACACTTCGCCGAAAAGTAACTGACGGTGACTGAAAAGGCAACTGTTCACCTGACACCAGCCAGTCACGTCAGTCACCCCTTCCCAAGACAGACAAAGCTTCCTCTTGACGACAACTTTTTAAAGTGCCAAAACCCATGCGCGGTGCGCCATGCGTCCATTTGGCTCAACTTGTTAAAGTGCCAAAACCCATGCGCGGTGTGCCATGCGTCCATTTGGCTCAACTTTTTAAAGTGCCAAAACCCATGCGCGGCACGCCATGCGTCCATTTGGCTCAACTATCTAAAGTGCCAAAACCCATGCGCGGCACGCCATGCGTCCATTTGGCTCAACTTTTTAAAGCGCCAAAACCCATGCGCGGTGCGCCATGCGTCCATTTGGCTCAACTTTTTAAAGTGCCAAAACCCATGCGCGGTGCGCCATGCGTCCATTTGGCTCAACTTTTTAAAGTGCCAAAACCCATGCGCGGTGCGCCATGCGTCCACCCGGCTCAACTATACAAGTTGCCAAACCCCACGCGCCGTGGGCCCATTAGGTGCAGATTCCTTAGGGACCCCTCAAAACCCCCACGCCATAACGAAATACCACATTTATAAGTCCAGAATCCCTCCTAGACGATCAACTCAACTAGAAGGCACACTAGACTGGGGGGACTTGAAGAGGTATGGTCCCAATTCCTTGCCAACATGGCAAGGACCACACCACTCTTTCCATCATACGTGGCGCTGACATCGACGAGGTCATCCAGAAGCTTCTAGAAGCTTCTGGAAAAAATCTAGGTGGCTCCAAAGATGCTCCACCCGACATAAAGGACACAACGTGCCACCAGTCACCAGGCGCCACGTGGGCCTGTGACAAATCTAAGAGCAGCCCGACAAGGCCAGTACGACGTCTCCAAGATGGGCAAATGCAAGCGCGCCACGTGTACCACTACATTGACCACAGCAGAGGAGACCAAGAGGATATTCCCCTTGGTCGGACAGCTGGCGCGCAACCACAGCTGGCATCGCTGCTCTTCCCTCTCTCACCCTCCGGCTATAAATAGAACCCTTCATCATTCAGGTTAAAGGATCTGGCTCTCTATATTCTCACACTTAACACACACTGTTTATTCTTCCTCGGAATAGTACTTATTCTCACGCCGGAGCCTGGTTAAGAGGGAAACCCCCATATTCCCCTCTTAACGAGACTAACGGTGTCGCTGTTTTGCAGGAACCGAGCCATTTCACGAGTAGAAGGAGAGATTGAACCCACAGAAGAAATAACCCCACAGATTAACCATAGTGTTAGCCTGTGTTTCATCACCTACACTCACAAAATGAACTATGCGGACTATGCAAAGAATTGAGTAATTATAGATGCATACATAATTATAAAATCTGGTACATAGAAACCATAGCAAGTTTTGTCATGTGTAAGAACCTATAGTGATAAGAATAACGAAACGGGAACAATGTAACAAGGGCATGGTGGATACGTCACTGGTACTTCCTATATATAAGTGTACCTTCTTACATTGCAAGTGTGGCGTTATTTAAGTTACTAGAAGTTCTGGACCTTGACCATAAATGACCACCTATTCACCATCTTTCTTACCATGATTTACAAAATATAAAAAAAACTCGTTTGACCAAACATTTGTTCAACCCTCTAAGGGTCAAAAGTGAACTACCAAGTCTACCATTTATTGTTTATACACAAGCAACTAAGACCAACAATCTCCAACATTCATACACGGGACCTTTTCTTTTTGGTCTTGTGAACAACTTTTGTCAACAGCAAAAGCTGAGTAGACTTGATGAACTTAAGGAAAGAGTGTCACCAAACTTGATGTCACAAGATTTCTAGTACTCTAACCAGCAGACGAAACCATACCTGAAACCGGTTCTGGTTTTCTCAAATCTTGTTGTAAAGTCCGTAACATCTCCTCTCAAGTTCTGAACGGCCAAATCCCAAAGGTTCTGAGGAGACAGACTCAACTAAGCTGCTACGTCTGACGGAAGGAAAAACATGGATTAGTTGATTATTGTAATATTAATATATTATTTAGTTTATAAAAGAATTAAAGAAAAAAATGCACGAAAGAAAGCCTACAATTCTATATTTGGGAGGTTTGCTAAATTCAATGACCGGCGAAGCATTGACATTTGAAACCTTAGAACAACTACGATCAACTACATCAGTAGCCTACGTGAAGATTGTGTTTCGACTTACCTTAAGTAAATTAAGGAAAAAAGAGGTAAACATACACAAATACATGATATAAACTAATTATTTAAAAAACATTATTAAATACTATAAACAAAATATAAAACATCACATTATATTGATTCTTCAGTATTATGAGTTGATCAACATCCACTTTAGACTTCCCTTTCACCTTCAATGACAAAATAATAACAATAATAATCAAGTCATACAACTCAATCTATAAATGTATTATAGAGTATATTGCCAAAATCGTCCCTGAGGTTTGAGCATATTTGCCATTTTCATTCAAAACAACTTTTTTATACAATATAATCCTTCACTTTTGGGATTTTTTGTCATTTTCATCCAAGTATCTAATTTGCTTTACTTTTTCTATCAAACATGTGGATGAAAATGGCAAAAAATCACAAATTTTAGGGACGATTTTGGTAAAAAAAAAAGTCAGACGTTTGGATAAAAATGGCAAAAAACTCACATAAGTGAAGGACTATATGGTACAAAAATGTTGTTTTAGATGAAAATAGCGAACATACCCAAACCTCAGGCACGATTTTGGCAATTTGCTCTATATAATAATACGAGTTAAAGCATACCCGCGCGTTGCGTCGGGATATTGATTATGAACATCTTTATCATCACTATATGAGTCTATTAGATGTGAAATTTTTTAGTTTTGCTTTATCCCCATCCCTGTTGATGAAAAACCATTCAAATAAGTTTTTGTCAATTGTAATTCATCATCTTTCAACACCTTTGAAATTGGGGCAAAACACATACTCCTTAATAAATTCATCAATATATCATCATACTTTTGATGAGTATGTTTTCCTTATTGAACATCCGCCACCTCTATTCAATAATTTCAAAACATCTGAACTACCAAACAGATCTAACAAAACTATTCTAATTCCTCCGACAATAGTCGTCATCATCCATAAATACTATCCATAAATACATAAATATACAACACGAAACCGATGTCAACGTTACTTCATGACATATACACCAAAAGATATCAACATGATGAACACCTTATAACACAATTGACTGATAACTTACACAAAATCATATCTATTTGCAATACACTAAAGATTCAATCATCTTTCATCACAACTACAAAAAATGAAACCTTCATGATAGACTAATTTAATAAATTCAAAATATAAATGCAAAAAAACTACTTATTAGATCCAACAAATCTATTCTAATTCCTACAACATTTTTTTTTTGCCATCATCCATAAATACATGAACATCCAACACAAAATCGATATCAACATAACTCCATAATACACCGTTAAAAGTCAACATGACCAACACGATTGACTGCATACAAAAACTCAAAAAAAAAAAAAGATTTGTAAAAAAATTCAAGCATACAAATGTGTGAATCAATTAAATTCTATGGAACAAATACTAAGAAATTCAAGTATATAAATGTATGAATCAGTTATATTCAATGGAACCAAGAAGAATAGGTACTTGATAAATGGCCGTGGAACGACGTGAATAACACTTGTGAGAATGGAGATGGTGAGTATTCAATAATTAACATATGATAAAAGTACCATTATGGTATGGCAACCTTTTAAATAGTCACCACTATTGAACCATCATGATCGTTCATATTTATATATAAGATTTAGCAAACCATCGCATCCATTTGAAGAGCATTAATCATACATGTTAATTTGTTGTCCATTTGATCAATACATCATGTCTGTTTATCAAGCAACAAACCAACGCATCTCCTTGAACTGACCACGATCCATCTCACAAATCCAGACCGTGTCTTGAATCATCACATTTGGTAACGATTCAACCACTGTGTCACCTAGCCATATGAACCAACGTACAAAACCATCGTATTCCTTATACTCCTATTGTTTCATAGAATCTATGGAACAACATTATTTTCAAATTCTCCTCTTTAACAGAATACGAACCATCGTCTGATTTTTCTCCGTCAAAAGAACTGGAAAAAAGGATGAATGTTGAATTGGTATGGAGTATCGAACCATCATGGCCCCATGAAATCACTTTGTATATATTAAATATTATATTAATTAAATGTGCAACATGTAACATTTAGTCATTTAGATATATCGGGTTTCGTGATATAGTATTTGAATATATGGGTTTATATTTAATTTAGTAATAAGTTGATACATATAGCCTATAATGATTGAGTGGGTATTTTATGATTCGCTGCTTTTGATAAATCAAAATGTGGTATCCTTTTATAATTTCAAACGAAGCATGTTTGTTGTTTTGAGGCGTTGGTTCGGTATCATTTCAAAAGGTGGCATCCTTTTATAATTTCAACCGAAGCATGTTGGCTTTTTCTAAGCAATGCGACTTTAATTTGAAGAGGCGCCGCTTCGAAAAAAAGACACGGATGTGATGTTTAAGGCATATGTTTTCTTTAAATAAATTTTCTAACGACCGTTATGTTTAAACAGAAGAGACATAAACCAAATTAGACATTATATGCGTATATAATATATGAAGGTTCTGACTTTTTTGTAAAGGGTATGATATATTTAAAAGTAGTTTGAAATGTTCTGACTTTTTGAAGAGGTATGATATATTTAAAAATCTTTCATCCAAACCATTGTGTCTTAAGTTACTTTTTGTAGTTATATATATATAATATAAAAGGGTCCGTAAAAGGGTGTGTCTTAATATATTAGTTTGAAGGGTTGTGACTTTTTGAAGAGTTGTGATGTAAATCATGGTACCCCAAGTTACTTTTTTAGGGGTATATAATATGTTCAAAACATAAAATAAATCTTGTACTTACACCAGATTGAAATTTTGTAGACACAAGTTCGTCACCAACTATAACTTTTGACTTTCCTTTAGCTTCAAACTACAAAACAATCAAAATTCATGATTTAAGAATTCAAGTAACTAAAACAATACAGAAACGGTAATCAAAGTTGCATAAACACGTACATGAGACTTGGTCTTTGGAAATGAAAACTCATCAACATTATTAACTATCTCCTTACCTTTATCTTTGGACTACGGAACAAATAAAAAAATTAGGAAAAATTACAACTTTTGTCCTTTATCTTTATAGTACTTTACAGGCGGTGTCCTTTTTTCAAATGTTGACAGGCGGTGTCCTTTAGTAGGTATTTTGTTACAAGTTTTGTCCTTTCCACCCAACCTGGTTAAAAAACTCAGTTAATTTGTGGCACACGATAAGCACATGAGGGTAATTATGTCTTTTCCACCCCACCACTTTATTTCCCCCTTTTATAACCCCCACAAACCCTAATTTCCAATGTGCAGTAAAAAATCTTCAACTTTTAGGGTTTTCTGAATACGATCTGCAGAAAGAAATCAAATCCACTCTCTCTCTCTCTCTAAAGCTCTTCCCCTCTCTCTATATGTATACAGAAAGAAATCGAATCTCCAGCGATGTAGTTGTATTGGCGATGTAGTTGTATCGACGATGAAGATGATGTTGGGCAGTTGGGTGGCCGGCGATCTGCTGTGAGCTCGTTCTGCTGTGGAATAGAATCTCCTACTCACCTGCACCACCATCATCAAAAATGTTCAAAATCACACACCATACCTTCAAGTCAACCCTTTCATTCCCCTGCACAATCGAAACCGCATACAGATCCAAACAAGGTAATCTCTAAACACTCGAATTTGAATCTTGCACCGGTTGATGATGTTAATTTTGATGAGGGTGAACTCTGATAATTTTGATGAGGGTGAAACCGCATACAGATTAACTTTTGTTCCGTCGAGGTCCGTTGATAGTAGCTAGGTGTTTGCTTAGGGTTGAGGTGGGTGCGGCGGCGACGGATGGTGTGGTTATGGTGGTGTTCTGAGGTGGGAGATGATGATGGTGGTTGATGTGTGGGCAGCGGCGGATGGTTGTGGTGGAAGGTGGGAGATGATGTTGGTGGTAGATGTGTGGGCAGCGACAGATGGTTGTGGTTGTGATGGGAGGTGGGAGATGTGTGGGCGACGGCGGATGGTTGTTGTGGTGGTGGTGGTGGGAGGTGGGAGATGATGTTGGTGGTAGAAGTGTGGGCGACAGCAGATGGTTGTGGTGGGAGGTGGTGGTGGATGATGGTTGAGAAGGATGGCGGATGGTTGTGGTGGTGGGAGGTGGGAGATGGTGGTGGTAGATAAAGGCTGAGAGAGAGAAATAGAGAGAACTCTGTGTGTTTGTAGAGAGAGAGAGAGATTTTAATTTTTTAAATAGATATTAGTTTTTTAAATTCTTTTTGTTTTATTTTATTAAAAAGATTTATAAATAAATAGGTAGAAAGACTAAACTACCCCTGTTTGACCAGACTTAACAAAAAAAATCTAACTGGGTTAGGGCTAAAGGACAAGACGTGTAACAAAATACCTACTAAAGGACACCGCCTGTAAAGTACTATAAAGATAAAGGAAAAAACTTGTAATTTTTCCAAAAAATTAAAATTAGTGCAAAATTACATATTGATATACACTTAGTACTAACCAAGAAGATTAATAAACATACACGAGTTTTAACATCAAACAATTCCAAGAGAACACCCACATTTGATTCTGTTGTTGATGCAACAAATATTAGACCAAGGATAGTAGATGTGCTGGTTAGGCAAAAGGATTGAAGGGTTTGGTTTTGCCTCACGCAGGTCGTGGGGTCCCCCCACGTTTGCAAGACGTGGAGAGAGGTTCACTAGTTTGATTTTGTTGTTTGCTCGGGATCCTCCACTGAAATGTGTTCAGTCTCGGATGTGGGAGCAATAAGAATGTGTGTGTTGAATGTGATGGAGAGTGACTTGCATAGAACAAGTACTCCAGAACAATGACCAGAGATTCGCCTGGAATCAGAGCTGATCGAGAGCGTCCTCCCTACTAAATGAAGTGTCACATTTATAGGAAAAGTAATCGCTTAAAGAGGAAGCTGTTGACTAGTGAATATGCTTGCAGTGGGGGACTTACCCTTTTTGGGGTTGAAGCCTTTTGACCTGCGGGTAAAATACTGTACTCTGTGCATTCACCTTACTTTTGCGGCTGGGGGAGTTGGTGAAGCAATCAGAGATGTGACCATTTACTGTTCACGTGTTGCTTTATCTTGGTTCTCGGATTTTCAACCTTTGAACCTTTTAACCTTTTGAGCATTCATGTATTTAAGTCACTTTATTTGGTCTTGGGCTACCCCCTTCATCAGCCCCGCAAGTCAGAGGTTTTTGGGAAATGAGCTCAAAGACTTCTGACTTTTACACATGTATTTGTCAGAGGTTTTTGGGAAAATGAGCTCAAGCCTTAAAGGCTTCAAGGCTTGAAGGGTTGAAAACGGTTGAGCTTTTTGATTTTTGAATTTGACAAGACAGTTGACATGACTTGTGGCAGTTTTTCTTTTGTGTCAGGCGGCGGTTTTTATTCCTCTGTTTAATTATATTATTTTCTATTCATTAATTTACATTCACTTTTACAGAAGAACATCATTTGCTCTCTTTCTCTCAAGTTTTCCCCTTTTTCAAATCAGGTTAGTTCCGATTGCTTACTTTCTTCTTATTTTCTATTATCATGGGTGCTCGTAAGGATTTAGCGAAATTGTTTTCTCGAATGACTCAAGAGGAGGTTGATTTGTTTTGTATGGAATGGGGGATAGGGACAAAGTTTAAACTGGTTGCACCGGTTTGTGATGTTTCAATCGATAGATGTCCCCCTGTTCCATTGCTCTATACTGTCGCCATTTCGAGTTTTCTAACCTTCGTCACCCATTCTCGAACTTTGTTTTGAATATCCTGGAGTATTATCGCATATCTTTCGGTCAGATTCGCCCTCATGGCATGGCTAGGGTTTTACACTTTGAAGTTCTGTGCCGGGCTTCTGGGTATGACCCAACTCTTTTATCGTTCCGTCGTTTTTTCCGACTGGCTAAGAATGGTGACTGGTTTACCTTCGAGATGTCTCAAATTGACACTTGCTTGATTTCATCTATGGTTTCTACCCTTAGTGTCTGGAAGGACTGGTTTTCTGGGTGTCCGAGGAAATTGTTCCTTTTAAACTTGTTTGGAGGCACCCGGATGCCGTTTTGAATGAACCTGAACCTTCTGCCTTTGATATAAATGCTTGTTTTTTAGAAACTCTTAGGGAGTGCCCTTCAAGGCTTCGTCCCTTTCCTGAGCATTTGTTGGTGTTATTGGGTCTCAGTAAGTTGTGGGAAAAACGCGATCGGGACCCGGTGCTTTTGAGAGATGGAAGGGTATGCATTTATTCTTGTTGTGCTATTATGTTCCTGTTTCTTGCTTGCTTACACATTTTATGCTTGTTTTGCAGTCATGTCTGCACTTGATTTTATCAAGAGTGATGATACTTCTGACGTTGCCTTTGATGATGCTGCTGCTATTCCGGGTGAGGATACGGTCGTCAAGGGATTCGATCATAGGTTTGAGGGTTCCGGCTACGTGAGTGTCCCAAATGTCAAAGGTTTTACCAAAGCTGCGGGTTCCAAGGTTTCCGTTCGTCGCTCAAAACGTTATTTGAAAGGTGCTGATCAGCCATCTGGCTCGGAGGCCGTTGATGTTAGTGACGATGTTGAAGTGTCAGCAGAGCAAGCTATTGAGGTTAATATGTCAAAGGGTAAGGAGAAAGAGTTGGTTGTTTCCGGTAAGAAGAAGAAGTTGATTAAGAAAGGTAGCACTCCCACCATCCAGGGTTTATCTGTCAAAAGTGTTGAGAGCCTCGAAGGTTCAGAGGCTGCAGAGGTGTATGTTCCCAATTGGGGGTGAAGGTTGGAGATAGCTTCAAAGATCCAGCTGTTTGTGCTGAAGTGCTGTCCCACTTTGCTCCTCCTGGCGTTCGAAGTGCTATTTATGAGATGGAGGTTGATCATCTTATTTCTAGATTGATGCTAAGTTCCTGCAACCTTTCAGCCTTGTTGGCCGAAGGTGTTACCCGTTTTGCAAAAGGTATGCGGGAGTATGAGGAAGCCTCCAAGAAGAAGGAGAAGATGAAAGCCTCTATGGCTGCTATGAAGAAAGAAATTGATAGTTTTTCTGAGAAGGAGCTGGCTTGGGTCAAGAAGGTGGGTGAATTGACGAGAAGGCACGAAATTGAGATAAATGATCTCAAGAAAAGCTTCGAAGCTGACCAGTTGAAGCTAAAAGCTGATAGGGAGGCCTTGACTGTTCAATAGAAGGTCTTTGACGAAGAAAAAGATGGTTTGAAGGCTTTGGTTGCTGAAGCCACTAGTGATAACCAGTGGCTTATTGAGCAAGGTTTTCACCAAGTTGTTACCTATCTTCTTCACTCTAAGGAGTTCAATTCTGCTCTTGGTGAAGTTTATACTAAACTGCTCAACTTGGGGAAATATCAAGGTCTCATTGCAGGTTACAAGCTTCATGAATCTGGTCATCCTTTGGAAAAATCTCCTTTGTACCGTCCTGAAGCTTCTGAGGTCTTCAAGAGTTCCATTGAGCAGATGGAAAGGCTGACCTATCCGTATGTAAGCCAGGTTGCAGCTTGTTTTGGGAAGCCCCTTTCCGTCTTGCAGGAACTAAAACCAGATGGTCTTAATGAGAAGGTATGTGCCGAAGTGCTTGGTTCTCTTTCAAGAAAGCGTTCCTATTCAGGAGATAGCGAGGATACCTTCTCGGGAAAGCTTGATGCTGCCAAAGATGCAAACTTGGAGGGTTCAGCAGTCGATGGTGATGGTGGCTCGAAGGCTAAGAAGTCAAAGAAAGCAAAGAAGGTTAAAAGTGATGGTTTCGGGGCTTCCAAGCCTCCTGCTGATGCTTGATGGACATTCGTAGCTTTCTTAGTACCCTTGAAAACAATGTGTGGTTTGTATGTTAACTTAAACAATGTTAGGTTTTGCAGGAACCCTTAAGGTTCCTGTTATGTGGTTGTGGTTAGGCCTTGAGGGCCATTTGAACAATTTCCTAGGTTTGCAAGCTTACTAAGGCTTGCTTTAATTTGTTTGGATGCCTTGAAGTCTGTTAAGGCTTTCTTTATTATGCTATTAAGCTTCCACTACTTTCCTTGTGTTATATTTTTTTGTTTGTGCCTGTTTGGTAAGGCAGCTTGGTTGGCTTCAAGCCTTCAAGGCTCCTGGCTGTTTTGCGTGTATGTAGCTTGAAGCCTTCGAGGCTTCCAGTTACTTTAGTTTCGTGACTTGGTTTGTATTTTTTGAGTTTTGTGTTGTGTGCAACTTTTTTACTTGTGTTGTTGCATTATTACTTGGATTATTCTTATCTTTATTGTATTGTCTTTGGGGTTTGTGTTCTCTTTATGTTTTTCATACCTTAAAGGGTTCAGTGCTGCAGTCACTTAGCCTTGGTATTTTTAACAAGAAGACATAGCACCTATCCTATTCATTACTTTCCTTAGTTTGATTTTATTTCGTAAGCCTGTTTTTTGATAATTTTTCTAAGGCTTAAGGAACATTTGGTGTAGGCTGTTCGGACCCTCCTATGAGACAACTTTGTTTTTAATTGTAAGTCTCATGGAGTTGTATTGACTTAGGAACTCACCCCTTATATAGGTCCATTCAACCCTTGAACCTATTGAGCGATATGGCCTGGGAACTCATCCCCTTACATGGCCCTTGCCATGGAGTTTATTGCTAGGTTCTCAACCTGATTTTTAGGATAGAAAGACAAATTTGATAAAACATCTTCATTCATTCAAGAGATATTGTGTTACAAAAGGTGATCATAGTACAACTCTTGAAATACAAACCAATCTTTCTTGATTAGACATGGAACCTCTTGAGGGTCTTTCAATTCCAATGTCTTGGAAGCTTTTTACCTTCTAAGTCGGCTAGATTGTAGGATCCACCCTTATGTGCCTCAAGGATGGTATATGGGCCTTCCCATTTTGGGCCGAGCTTTCCTTGGTTCTCTTTTTTACTAGCCTCATTGTTTCTAAGCACCAGGTCTCCTGGCTTGAAACATTCATTCTTGACTCTTTTGTTGTAGTAAGCTTCCATCCGTTGTTTATACTTGGCCTCTTGAATTGCAGCTTGGTCTCGTGCTTCCTCTAGGAGTTGTAAGTTCAACATGGTCTCTTTTTGGTTTGCTTCGGGATCCATGTTGACCGTTCATTGTGTTACAACTCCTACTTCAGCTGGAATCACGGCTTCAGATCCAAATACCAGGCTATAAGGTGTTCTTTTGTGGCTTGTTTTTCGGTTGTTCTTATGGCCCATAGAACACTTGTCAATTCTTCAAGCCAATTGCTTTCATACCTGCCCAATCTGGCTTTGATCCCTTCAACTATGCTTCTGTTCATCCTTTCTACTTGACCGCTTGATTGTGGATATGCCACCGAGCTGAAAACCTGAGTTATTCTGTATTCTTTGCACCAAACGCTGAAAGGCTTCTCGGCAAATTGCTTTCCATTGTCGGTGACAAGCACTCCCGGCAATCCATAACGACAAATGATGTTTTCCCAAACGAAATCAATGACTTGTTTGCCCGTGATTTTTGCAAGTGGTTTAACCTCAGACCACTTGGTGAAGTAGTTTATGGCTACCAACAAGAACTTCACTCCACCTTTGGCTGGTGGGAATGGGCCAACGATGTCAATCCCCCATTTATAAAATGGCCATGCTGAGGTTATCGGGACAAGATCATGCTTGGGACTTTTCGGGACTGGTGCATGAATTCGGCAGGAATCACACCTCCTTAGTTGCTCAGTGGTGTCTCGGTGCATGGAGGGCCAAAAATACCCAAGGTTCATTAGTTTAGCCACCACCGATCTGGCTCCAAAATGAGCTCCGCATATACCTTCATGAACCTCTTTGACCAAATGCTGGCTTTGTTCGGGACCAACACATCTCAGCAAGGGTGCAAGGTAACCCTTCTTGTAGAGGATTTCACCTTGCAACACGTACTGTCTAGACTTGATTTTAACCCTTTCAGCCTCTGTTTGATCAGCAGGTAATTCACCATTTTTAAGGAATTTCTTGATTGGAGTCATCCAATTGGGACCTTCTTCGGTGATTACGTCTTGAACTTCCAACTCTTCAATTGATGGGGTTTTCAATACTTCTACCAACACCTTTTTAGTGAGGTGGGCAAAAGTGAGGGAAGCGAGCTTACTCAAGGCATCAGCTTTCTTATTTTGAGACCTGGGAATTTGCTTGATGTTACACGTTTTGAAGGTGTTCATCAACTCTTTGGATTTTTCTTTATATCTCTTCATATTGGGCTCCTTTGCAATGTAACTGTCATTCACTTGGCTTGATACCAGCAACGAGTCTGTGAACACTTCAAGCTTTTGAACCTTCATTTCCTTAGCCAATCTCAAGCCGGCTATCAATGCTTCATATTCAGCCTCATTGTTGGTGGTCTGAAAATCAAAGTGAAGAGCATACGTGAATTCTAACCCTTCTGGATTGATCAGAATGAGCCCAGCCCCTGACCCTTCAACGTTTGAAGCCCCATCGGTAAAAAGCTTCCAGGCTTCAAGGTCAGAGAGTTCAGTGGCAGCTGTGTTTACTTCAGTGATTGTTTGCTTTGGAACTTCTACAATGAAATCAGCCAAGACTTGGGCTTTGATGGCCTTTCTTGGAACATAGGTGATGTTGTGTTCACCTAGTTCTACTGCCCATTTGGCTAATCGTCCTGAATTTTCTGGTTTTTCAAGCACACTCTTAATGGGTTGGTCAGTGACCACTTGTATAGGGTGTGCTTGGAAATACGTTCGAAGCCTTCTAGCCGTTTGGACTAGGGCTAGAGCAAGTTTCTCCAAGGGAGGATACTTGATCTCTGCTAGTTTTAGCGTTTTACTGAAGAAATAGACGGGTACCTGAACTTTGTCTCGTTCAATGGTGAGGACCGCACTTATTGCTTCTTCAGCAACCGAAAGGTATACAGAGATCAGTTCTCTCGTTTCTGGGGCTGCAATGTCTGGGAGAGAAGCTAGGTGTTGCTTCATCTGGTTGAAGGCTTCCTTAGCTTCTTCAGTCCATTTGAACTCCTTCTTGTCAGAGCATCCCTTCAGCGTTTTGAAAAAAGGCAGCGATCTTTCAGCCAATTTTGAGGTGAAACGCTTTAAGGCTGCAAGCTTCTCGTTTAGACTTTCAACTTCCTTCTTGCTTCGTGGTGGTTTGGTTTCGAGAACAGCCTTGACTTTGTTTGGATTAGCCTTTATACTTTGCTTTCCCACAATATGCCCCAGGAACTTTCCTTCCTCAAACCCAAATGAACATTTCTCGGGGTTGAGTTTCATGTTAACCTTCCTTAGGTTCTTCTAGGTCTCTTGGATGTCATCGAGCATTTGGTATTCTGTTTTGCTTTTGATTACCAAATCGTCGACATATGCTTCCATGTTTCTACCAATTTGGTTTGCAAAAGCCTTGTCAACTATGCGTTGGTAGGTTGCTCCCGCATTTTTGAGGCCAAAAGGCATCTTTTGGTAGCAAAAGATTCCTTTGTCCGTATGAAAGGCGGTTTTCTCTTCATCCTCTTCCTTCATGAGAACTTGATGGTAACCCTTGTAAGCATCGAGAAAACACTTGAAAGGGTAACCAGTGTGGGAGTCAACCTTGAGATCAATTTCTGGGAATAGGTAACAATCTTTGGGACAAGCCTTGTTCAAATCCTTGAAGTCTATGCACATTCTCCAAGAGTTATCTGGCTTCCGAACCATGACTAGGTTTGCAACCCAGGATTGATACTTAACTTCTCGGAGAATCCCAACTGATATAAGCTTTTCAACCTCTTAGCATGCAGCCAAGCTTCTTTCAGGTGCTAAACTTCTCTTCTTTTGGACAACAGGCTTGACATCGGGTGGTATTTTCAGCTCATGTTCAGTAATGCTTCGAGGGATGCCCGTCATATCTTCCGGGCACCAAGCAAAGACATCACTGTAATGTACCAACAGCTTTTCAAGATATGAGAGAGTTTATTGTGAAAGGCTTGGATTAACCCTTATCCTCTGTTCAGGATACTTAGGGTTTATGATTAGCCTTTGCTTGTCTTCTTCATTTTTGGAACTTTCACCTTCAACCATATAGGCCACTGAGTAGGTTGAAGGGTAGCAATCCCTCTCTCGATAGGGAACTTGACTGTTCCATGACCAACAGAAACAGCCATGTAGAATGCACACTGCCCCGGTCTTCCTATGATTACATCATAGTTTGAAGGTATATTGATGACCACAAAAGTGAGAGGTTGGACTCTCTCCTTCTGACCTTCGCTGAAACGGACATTAAGGGTCAGTTGCCCTAAAGGTTTAAGGGGTATATTGGCAATACGTTTTATGGAGGTTCCTGAGGGTTGAAGCCTTGAACGTTCCTCATTGCTTAAACGGTTGAAGAACTTCTCAAACATGATTTCTGTGGCGGCGCCAGTGTCTATGTATGCTCTACTTGTTTGTAATGTTCCCACAGTAGCCTCAACCACAAGAGGGTTTGAAAGTGGATCTTTCTCTGTTGGAGGGAAACAAACACACTGAAGCTCCCAAGCTTCCAACCATTGCCTCTTATAAGGAACCCTTCCATCAAAGTCCACCATGTTAACTTTCTTGCCCTTTCTTTCGGCCATCTTGTCTCTTACCCCCTTCACCAAGTGAGCAAGCACCCCGGACTTGGCGGCCATTTCAATTCTCTTTTTAATCTGGAAGCAATCATTAGTATGGTGGCCCTTTTCTTCATGAAATTCATAGTATTGGGTGGAGTTTTCATTCTTCTTGCTTTTAGGGAGAGGTCTGGGAGGTCGAAAGCTTTGCTTCACTTCTTCTGTGGCAAGAATCTCTTAAGGGATCTTGGTAAGGGGTGTGAAGTTCGCCGTCCTTTCCCTGCTTGGAGGGTTTCGGCCTTCAGACCGTCATTGCTCTGAACCCCTTTGGTGTCTGTCATAGGAGTTAAAGTTCCCCCTTTTTCTAGACGGGCTGTTGCCTCGCCAGCTTTATCCCCTTTTTCTTTGCTCTTTAATGTCTACAGCCTCCTCTCCCCGGATGTGGGCTTCAGCCCTTTCGAGGGCTTCTTCCAAGGTCTTGGGCAGGGATTTGTTGAAATCTCTTGTGAGATATTTGGATGTAATCGCGTTCATAAAACCGGCCACTCTCATCTTTTCATTTGCCCCTACATATGTGAGACCTTCCTTCTTGTACCTTTAGATGAACTCTCGAAGGCTTTCGTCATCCCTTTGTTTTATCTGAAAGATTACTGTAGCATCTTTAAGGTATTGCCTCTGCTGGGAGAAGTTGGCCAGGAACCCCTTGCTGAGGTCATCAAAGCTTCGAACGCTTCGGGCAGGTAAATCATTGAACCAGATTCTAGCTGAGCCAACAAGGGTTTGCATGAACATGAGACAACATTCAGCATTTGACCATTTCTCAATCCTAGCAGCGCCAGTAAAGATCTAAAGATGGTCTTCCGGATCTTCAGTCCCATCATATGTTTTGATGTGGGACGGCATTTTAATCTTCGTTTGAAAATCATAATCGGCTATTTGCTGTGAGAAGCATGAGAGATTACTCGGCTTGTAAGGCTTGGCCAAATCTTCTTCAACCCTTGTACCCATGTTGCTGTTGTTATTATTGTTCCCTTGAGTAGCCAGCACCTGATTAATAAAGTGCTGCCACGGGAAGCTGGCCATCATCCGAGCCATCATCTGGGGTATAAGGTTGAAGCCTTGAAGGCTTCCGGGTGCCACTAGGCAACTAACTCCCAAAGGAGTACTCATAACGTCACTTCGTGCCAAAGGGAGTACGGACAAAGCTTGTTCCCATGTAGTTGTTGCTGAGGGTGGAAGACTTGTCACTGGGGATAGTAGGAGCTGGTCCAGAGTTAGCTCGTGCCCCAAAGGAGCACCGTTTGTAGCTGGTAGGGACGAAAAGAGAGGAAATGTTGTCAAATTTGGCCTCGCGGATAGATATGGGTTAGGGTTTGGAGAAGGATTACTGGGACCAGCCTCATCCCTAGACGCAGGAGGTTGTGAGTTTGCAAAAGGAGGGATGGGGGGTCCAGGAGATAGTGTTTATAACAATCCTCAATAAACCGACACCCTCATAATTTTTCCGACACCCTAATATATTTTAAAATATCCCAAGATGTCCCAAAATACACCCCATACGTGAAAACGGGCCTCAAATATATTAAATAGTATTAAAACTAAATTAAAAATTGAAACTTAAGTTGAGGCGGGCCGCGTGAACCCCACCTCAACCTTACGCGGGCCGCGAGAGTCCCAAAATGTGGCGCAGCCCGGTGATGACACGTGTCATCATCGTGTCAAGTCTAGTTGGTGATCCTGACGAGCTATGCTTTGACCGGGGTTTGACGCGGGCCGCGTAGGCCCTTGCTTACTCTTACGCGGGCCACGAGAGAGTCAAGATCAGCAACTATATAAAGGAGCCATCGGGTTCAACCAGAAATCGTTCAAAATTCATTTCTCAATCTTAAATTCTGATAGAAGGCATAATACTCGGGTATTATACCCCCTAATTAGCGAAGTTCTGCTCCGTTGTAAGTATTATAACCCCTGGATACGTATTAGATATGCTGCCCGATTGATCTAGGGTTCCGTAATGGCTGTCGTGGTTCTGCCCGACGTAGTCATTGGAATGCCGTCTCGGAAGGGTATTACTAATGTTAAAATGGGTTATTAATACTAACGCGTGTACATTTGTGTAAATTATAGATTATCACTGGGAAACCCTTACGGAAAATCTAAGACAGCAATGTGAGTTGACCCACTTTTTGTAAATCTTTTGTTAAATGTTTTTACAAAACCTTAAATACTTTTCCATGCGAATAACAGCTATTGAGTATTTGTAAGAATACAATTATGATGAGTATGTTGGGGTTTTGTATACAAAATTTGTTACCACCTGGTCAAGGAGTAACATGTCCACAAGTCGGGTTCGACAGTACCATGGATGTTAATTGTGATGTCTTGTAAAGAAACATAATTGCGGGATTGCCCTCAATACTGTACACTGTGACTTTAAGAATACAATTATGATGAGTATGTTGGGGTTTTGTATACAAAATTTGTTACCACCTGGTCAAGGAGTAACATGTCCACAAGTCGGGTTCGACAGTACCATGGATGTTAATTGTGATGTCTTGTAAAGAAACATAATTGCGGGATCGCCCTCAATACTGTACATTGTGACTTTTTATTTAAACTTGATTAAACTGGGATTCACTCACCAGTATTTCCCACTGAAAAATGTTTTTAAAAACGCGTTTCAGGTAACAAAATGTGAAAGCCAAAATAGAAGCCAGCTGGACAGCACTGAAGGCTTGGAAAAGTGGCAATAAAGTTACCTAAAAATAAAATAGATGTTTTTATTAATAAAATAGAATTTATTCCTATGAAAACGTGTGTACTATGAACTTGGGTTTTAACCCATTTGTTTAATGTATTGAAAATGTGGTATTTTACTCTGATCAATATTTCCTAACTACGGTCCTGATTAAAAATTCCACTGCCAAACTAGACAACACACGATACCACCGAATCTGGCTCGCGGCCGCCCGTTCCCGGGGAACCTGGGGGCGGGGGTTGCGACAGGAGGTGGTATCAGAGCTAAGCCAGTGATTCAGCCACAGAGGTGTTCTGCTGACATCAAAATTTAAAGTGTTAGGAAATAAATTACGGAAATACGTGCATAACTGTATTTATTTGTTATGTTTTATTTGACTATCTGTTAGTTTACAGTATGAGCGACCAAGGACCATCTGATGCGTACCGTCAATTGTCTGGTTCGCCTAGAAGCGAAGGCACCTCCTCTTCTCAGCCTGCCCTCTCAGGGTACTCTGCTGATACGGAAGAAGGAATCTTTGTGTTTAAGACTCAGTCAGAGGAGCCATTTCCTCAGAAAAAGAGGGGATGGTTCAGTTGAGGGGTACACGAGCGTAGGAAGCGTATGAAAAAGTTACAAGACCAGAGAGCACTAGCAGCAGCCAAGAGAGAGACAGATGCCTATGCCCAGGATATGATCAATAGGGGTATAGCTAACATCCACATACTAGCAACCACTGCAGTTGACCCAAATCTGGAGCAAATAATAGCACCCCAACCACAACTACCAATCCCTGACCAACCCATGGAGATAGAAAACCCTGAAAACCAAGTAGAGATGCATGACTTTAATCTAGAGGAAATCCCTAGGGTACCAGCACCAAACCCCCTAGACCCAAATTACAATCCCTGGTGGGATGACGTTAGGGACTATGTGCAACGTTACCCGATACATGAAGACACACACCAGGTATGGACCCTTTAGATCCCTATTACCACGACGATTATATTAGGGAGATCTTAGAAGATCCTTACCGATTTCAGGCACTTTCACCCCCATATCAGGAACCCACACCCCAGATTCCAAACCCAGTCCTAGAACCTGCACCCCCAATGAGTGCAGAAAACGTGCAAGAACTTAGGACATTTGGTGAGAAAATTTTAGAGAGCAGTGAGAGAATGAGACAGGTGGGAGAGCGACTCGTATGGAAATACGACGAGCGCAATATGGATTTTTGGATGAATCCATATCCGTGAATGTGATGGTAGGAACGGTAATAGTAATAATAATATAATAAAATAAAGTAAAATATGTGTGTATGGATGCCTATTACTATTAGTGTAATTCTATTTCAGTTGGTATTGTAATTTTTATTTCAGTACTGGTATGTAATAGATGTATAATAGTAAGATGAATAGAGTAAAGTCGCAATGATCGACGCTTTTGGCAAAAATGCGTGTCATGTGATTGACTATATTAATATTATTTTGTGATATTAATACGGGGTAAATGTTTAAAATTCCGATGGCCGATGAAGGAAATCAAGGAAATCTGAATAACGACAACCAGAGTAACATTAACGTGGTTAATGAGAATCCGAGCATCAATAACAATGGAAACCAAATGGATAATAGTGCCGTTCAACACATAGTGGCACAAGGAATTATAGATGCAATACCATTTATTACTCAAACGGTTCAAGAAGCGAATAATAAAAGTAAACATAGCAGTAAGCGACCAATTAAACCAGAACACAGCGTGAACAATGGCCCTGTACTTCAAGTGCCCATTCCCAAAAGAAGAAGAACCGTGTCTTACGGTTGTTCTTATAAGGAATTCTGGTCCTGCAAACCAATAGAATTCTCGGGCAATGAAGGACCCATTGCAGCTCTACGCTGGATAGAGAAAACTGAGGCTGTTTTAAAAATAAGCAAGTGTGCTGAAGAAGACAAAATAATGTTTGCTTCTGATCTATTTAAGAACTCAGCCTTAGAATGGCGGAACACTATCCTCCAATCAAGAGGAAGTGATAGGGTTTACAACATAGGATGGGAAGAATTTAAGAATATGGTAGAAAGGAAATTCTGCCCTCCTAATGAAAAGGAACAGATAGCAAATAAGTTCTTAAACTTAAGAATGACCGGGGTAGATAGTAAGGGTTATACTACCACATTCTTTGAATATGCTAGAATAGTACCAACCCTTGCATCACCTGAACCGGTATTAATCTCCTGTTACATCTGGGGATTAATTGGAGAGATTAGACATGTAGTCAAGGCAGCTAGACCTCAAACTATAGAAGAAGCTGTAGAACTAGCAAATACCTTGACAGATGAATTAATCCGTACTAGAGAAGAAGAACAGAGGAGAAACCTAACCCAAAGACTTACTCAAGAATTCCGTTCTGGGAATTATAACCGTAGGAATATGGGTTCTACCTCTGCACCGTTCTGCAAGGTCTGCAAGAAAAAGCATTCAGGAAAATGCTTCACTCTTTGCAATTTCTGCAAAATGCCAGGACATAAGGAAGAAGATTGCAGGAGAAAATCCAGTAATGGACTGTGCTACAATTGTGGAGAAAAAGGTCATATTAAGACAAACTGTCCAAAATTGGCTCCAGCTGCGAACAACAGGAACACTAAAAATGCTAGAGCATTTGTTCTAACTGCAGATGAAGACAAGATGATTCCAGACGTCATAGCTGGTACGTTTTTAGTTAATGATGTATTTGCTAAAGTATTATTTGACTCTGGTGCAAACAAAAGTTTTATTAATACTTCGTTTTGCAAACTACTAAACCAGTCATTAACTAAACTACCACAAGAATGTCTAGTAGAGACAGCTAATGGAGAAACTGTTAGGATTTCTGAAATCTTGCAGGGAGCAAGAATAGAAATTTTAAACCAAAAGTTTATGGCAAACCTTTACCCCATGAATTTGATGGGATTTGATGTTGTATTAGGAATGGATTGGTTAATAGCCAATAAAGCCAGTATTTTATGTGATCAAAAGTCAATCCAAGTACATTCACCAAAAGGTAAAACGATCACAATTAAAGGAGATAAACCATCTAGATCCACGAAATTCATCTCAGTAATGAAAACTGCAAGTTATATAAGAAAAGGTTCTATAGTGTATTTGATTTCTATAATCACTAACACTAAAGGAAAAGAACTAAATGACATTCCAGTAGTGTCCCAGTTTTCAGATGTATTTCCAGAAGAATTGCCAGGACTACCACCAGACAGAGAAGTTGAATTCAGAATTCACCTGCTACCAGGAACAGCACCAATTGCCAAAGCACCTTATCGGTTGGCACCCGCCGAAATGCAGGAACTAAAGAAACAATTCGAGGAGTTACTAGAAAAAGGATTCATACGGCCAAGTTCGTCGCTATGGGGAGCGCCGTTACTGTTCGTTAAAAAGAAGGACGGATCAATGCATATGTACATTGATTACCGTGAATTGAACAAAGTCATGATTAAGAACCGGTACCCATTACCGAGAATCGATGATCTGTTCGATCAACTGCAAGGAGCTCGATTTTTCTCTAAAATCGATTTAAGGTCAGGATATCATCAATTAAAGGTACAGGAAGAGGACATTCATAAAACCGCTTTCAGAACAAGGTATGGTCATTATGAATTTACTGTCATGCCATTTGGTTTAACCAATGCCCCAGCTACATTTATGGACACGATGAACCGAATATGTAAGCCATATTTGGATAAATTCATAATTGTTTTTATAGATGATTGTGACAACCCTCGAATTTACATGTAACCGTACAGTTTACTAATAATAATTAATGTGCTTGACGACTGTGTGGAATCACTTAACTGCTTTATGATATCTGTGTTATGCTCACACGTATTTGTTAATATACTAATAGTGTACAGAAAGGTCACTAAATAGTCCGTTATATTTTCCTAAGTGTTAGAAAGTAAAAAACGTTACAAAATGTATAAATAGGACACTTTACGGATTAATTAAGCGCTTTAACGGAGCAGTGTCAAACCGAACAACCGGACTTTACCCGGAACATAAAAATATTGTTAATAACATTACTTATCTTTTTCTGAGCCAGTTAGGGTCCCTGAATACCCTAACACCCGTCATAACACACTACACACTAGTAACCGAGTTAACACTTAACTTAACTAACTAGTAATTGGTGTTTAGTTGGATTTGAACCGGATTACCCCCCCCCCTCCTTACGAATTCGGTCCCCAATGGAGACACCTCATGTCCTTTGTTGAATTGTTTAATCTTTGTTGCCTAATATCTAGAAGACATAAAATCCCTTGGACAATTAACTTGAAGTTTGTCTATAAGATCAAGGTTTAATACAACATAACCATTCATCACATCTCACAACTCAACACTTCCTCTCTCTCTCAAAGGCTTCGGCCGAACACACCCACAAACACCCAACCATTTTCGAGTTTTGATCAAGCCATTTCAAGTGCACACAAGTGTTAAGGATCACGTAAGAGGAGGCTTGGTGCATTCGGAACTCAAAGGACCTCTACTCGTTGCTTTTATCCACTCTTTTTGCGTCTAGATTCTTCCCTAGCCTCGAGCTAGTAGTAAGTGACTCTAAATCTCCTCTTGATCTTGTCTAGAGTGGTTAATAAGAGTTTCGTCGGTTAAAAATCACTAACATATAAGATCACCAACTAAAAGTCTACTAAAGTGATGAACAAGGTGGTTAATGGATGAATATGTGTGTAAATCATGTAGATCTGGTGTGATTATGACTATTGGTTGATTATCTGATGTTTTACTGATTAATATTAATGTGTCATGTTGTTGTGGTCACTAAACTTGTTAACGGAATCGATCGAACACGATTTAGAAGGTTAAACACTAAAAACAGAAATCTGTCCATACTTTACAGCCAACTTCAGTTGGCTGTAAACAGGTCTTAAACTCAACGAAAAATCGATATTTTGAATTTAAAATATGTTATTATGAAATACGGTTCTAATGGCACCGGAATCGTAATTTTTGGACTCCGTTTACTATTTTTAAAGTGTTAATTTGTAACAGCAACTTAAGCTGAATTTTGACAGCAATAAATGGGTGTCGTACTTTCAGTCATAACCTGAGTTTTGTGATGAATCGGACCATGAAATTTGTACAGTAGATAACAACCTATGTATTTGTAATTACCCCACTGGAATTTAGTAAATCGGACACTCGATGAATTTTTAATAAATTGTTTCGCGGACTGTGGTCAGAAATACATAAATCTGAGTTCAGTCCCGAATATGAATTTTTATAAAATGTGGGTAATGAACCGGACCCCGATATTTTTACACAATAAAATATGGAATGTTTATGAGATTCTATAAAAATTTGGGAATTTTTAGAATAATCTAACTATTTTATTTAAATGTCCGAAAACAGCCGGTTTTGAGTATTAATGCTGAATTGACATAAGCTGTGACTTGCGTGTCTAAATGTCGAGTATGCTATCTGTGAATGATTTGACATGTTATATATGTTATGTGCATTATCGTATGTTTGATTTTGAGTGGGGAATGGACGGGAAACTTATATGGGCATAAGCCGTTACAGTGATGCATGTTGTGTGATAGATACGTGTAGGAACTTTGTGTTCTATTTGAAAACCACTAAATGACTAACTGGTAAATCATACTTGGACGTGATTGACCGACCTTGACTGTTAGCTATATCTGAGAGTCTAACCGAGCAAACCGAGGTGAGTTCACACCCTTACTAAGGCATGGGATTCCCGGTGGTTGGGAATGGGATTGAATAACTACTCGTACTATCACTCTATTTATATTACCAACACTACTAGACTACCTACTACTGTCCTCGGATTGAGAAGGGCACGTACGTAAAACCTACGTACACTCACACCTACTACTGTCCTCGGATTGAGAAGGGCACGTACGTAAAACCTACGTACACTCACACCTACTACTGTCCTCGGATGAGAAGGGCACGTACGTAAAACCTACGTACACTCACACTCACTACTGTCCTCGGATGAGAAGGGCACGTACGTAAAACCTACGTACACTCATACTTAACACCGTCCTCGGATTGGGAAGGACACTTATGGATACGCCTAGTCTAGTAACATACATAATGGGAAGCCCCCACTAAATATCGTAAAGGTTTGGGAATCAAGGATAATGGGTAATACTTGGTTATGAAACGAACTTCCGATTCCTGATACGAACTCATTAACTATACAACCAAACGTGAACTCACTCAACTTTGTTGTTGACTAGTTGTTACATGCCTTGCAGGTCGTTAGATGCTGTGGAGCTTGCACATGGAGGTGGTCGTTGTGGAATGCGAACTAATATGTCCCGTACTTACTAAAAAAACGTTATGAACTTATGAAACTTATGTTGGGGTCTTTAAACTTATGAAACTACAAACTTATGTTTTGATTTAACGTCTTATGCTTCCGCTGTTTAAATTGAACTTGGTTAACTTCCTTTTGGTTACCAATTGTATTGTGATTGGTTTTATTTACTAAAATACGTTGTTCGATATGATTGGTGGCTCGATCCTGGTCATGTCACGCCTCCAAGCGGTGATACCCCGCATGGTGGATTTTGGGGGTGTGACAGATTGGTATCAGAGCCATTGGTTATAGTGAACTTGGTTTTAAAAAGGGAAATGTTTTTGATAAAACCAGACTATAACCGGTACAGTGCTCAACGATCCACAACGACGCTTCGCTCCACGTGCAAGACTCGACACCATAAGTGGTATGATTTATGTTATATTGTCGGTTAGATAGTTCTCACTGTGCATTAGATAATGTGATAATTGCTATTTGAACCTTGTGTGCTTACCCTCTAATGTCGTCCCACACACTTACACACTTTCGCGACACTTTCCTCACTTACGTTGCTTCATTATGAAGAAAATGAGCGGACGCGAAGGACGTATCAACCTCACTCAAGCCCAGTTGACGGCTTTGATCAACGAATGAGTTGCGGAGGCACTCGCAGCTAACCCTGCAGGAGGTCAACATGCTCAACCTCCGGTGTGCACGTTCAAGACGTTCATGGACTGCCGACCTACCACTTTCAGTGGCACCGAAGGAGCAGTGGGCCTTCTTCACTGGTTTGAAAAGCTCGAGACTGTTTTTGAGATGTGCGAATGCCCCGAAGACCGTAGGGTGAAATATGCTACCGGAACACTTGAAGGAGCTGCGTTAACCTGGTGGAAGGCACAAGTTCAACTACTAGGACTGGCAGTTGCTAATGCCACATCCTGGAATGGTTTCAGAGAGCTGATCAAGGAGGAGTACTGTAGTCGGGATGACATCCATAAGCTAGAGGTGGAATTTTACACTCTGAAGATGACGGGGTCTGAGATTGAGGCGTACACTAAGAGGTCAAACGAGCTGGCCATCCTGTGCCCCACGATGGTGAACCCTCCCATCAAACGTATTGAGCTGTACCTCAAGGGCCTTGTACCAGAGATTCAAAGTCACGTGACTTCAGCCAACTTGGGTACCATCCAGCAAATCGTCAAACTGGCTCATCGCCTCACCGATCAAGCAGTAGAACAAAACAGACTACCCAAGCATATTGGTGCTGCTACTTCTGATGCACCTACCGACAACAAGAGAAAATGGGATGGGAATTCTGGCAAAGGCTCTACCTCTGTTCAGTCTCAGCAACGAAGGACTGAGGACCATAGGAGCCCTGGTCAGCACTCTTCTGGTAGTCAAGGGCAGGGTGGATATCGAGGAAACCACCCAAAGTGCAACAAATGCAACAGACACCACAGTGGTCAGTGCAACAAGGGACGCTGTCAGAGGTGTCTCAAGATGGGTCATGAAGCCAAGGATTGCAGGAGCCCACGGCCTACGAATCAGAATCGTCAGCAGCAACAGCAAGCACCGCAGAATCAGCAACAGCAACAGGGCAACAAGGGATGCTTTCAGTGTGGTGCTGAAGATCACTTCAAGAGACACTGCCCGCAGTTAAATCAGAATCAGAATCACAACCAAGGAAACGGGAACAATAATGGGGGCAACAATGGAGGAAACAATGATGGCAACGGTGCCAGGGGTCGTGCGTTCGTCATTGGTCAGGGAGAAGCAAGGAACGATCCCAACGTTGTGATGGGTAAGTTTCTTCTGGATGACTTCTTTGTTACTGTTTTATTCGATTCGGGTGCCGATACTAGTTATGTGTCCCTAAAAGTTAGCCAAATGCTTAAGCGCACTCCAACACTCCTGAACGCCAAACACGCGGTAGAACTGGCAAATGGTAAAAGTCTAGAAGCCACACACGTAGTTAAAGGTTGTAACCTCATCTTAGCTGGTCAGACTTTCCCTATCGATCTTGTTCCTATCACCCTTGGTAGTTTCGACGTCGTTATTGGGATGGATTGGCTATCTCATCATCAAGCGGAGATTGTTTGCAAGGAGAAAATCGTCCGCATTCCTCGTTCTGGTGAAGAACCTCTCATGATTCGTGGCGACAAGAGTGGTGCTGTCGAAGGCATCATCTCTTTCCTTAAGGCCCAAAAGTGTTTGCGAAAGGGCCACACTGCCATTTTAGCACTCGTTACTGACACATCAACGGAAGAGAAGAAGATTGAAGACATCCCTATTGTGCGCGATTTTCCCGAGGTGTTTCCTGAGGAATTACCTGGTCTTTCGCCTCATCGCCAAGTTGAGTTTCAAATTGAGCTAGCCCCTGGAGCAGCGCCAGTAGCTCGAGCACCATATCGTCTAGCTCCATCAGAACTCGAAGAACTATCCACACAACTACAAGAACTCTTGGAAAAGGGTTTTATACGTCCTAGCTCTTCGCCCTGGGGAGCTCCAGTCTTGTTCGTAAAGAAGAAGGATGGTACTTTCAGAATGTGTATTGACTATCGCGAGCTCAACAAGGTGACTGTGAAGAATCGTTATCCTCTTCCACGTATTGACGACTTATTCGACCAGCTGCAAGGGTCGAGCTATTACTCCAAGATTGATTTGAGATCGGGATACCATCAGCTGAGGGTCCGAGATGAGGACGTCTCCAAAACAGCATTCAGAACTCGTTACGGCCATTACGAGTTTCTGGTTATGCCATTCGGGCTGACGAATGCACCAGCGGTCTTCATAGATCTCATAAACCGAGTGTGCAAGCCTTACCTGGATAAGTTCGTTATTGTGTTCATCGACGATATCCTGATCTATTCTAAGAGTCAGGAGGAACATGAGCAGCACCTACGACTTATGCTGGAACTTCTTCGAAAAGAGCAGTTGTATGCCAAGTTTTCGAAATGTGACTTCTGGCTTCGCGAAGTCCATTTTCTAGGCCATGTGGTAAACAAGGATGGGATTCATGTGGATCCATCTAAGGTTGAATCGATCAAGAACTGGCCTGCACCCCGCACACCAACAGAAATCCGCCAATTCTTGGGTTTGGCAGGATATTATAGGAGGTTTATCAAGGATTTCTCCAAGATTGCGCAACCTCTCACTTCACTGACTCAGAAGGGTGTCATCTATCGTTGGGGTGATGCACAGGAGTCCGCATTTCAACACCTAAAGGATAGACTTTGTAGCGCGCCTATCCTCTCATTGCCTGAGGGCACAGATGATTTCGTGGTTTATTGCGATGCTTCCATCCAAGGACTTGGTTGCGTATTGATGCAACGCGACAAGGTCATTGCCTACGCATCGCGCCAACTTAAAGTTCATGAAAGAAACTACACTACTCACGATCTGGAGCTGGGAGCAGTTGTATTCGCGCTTAAGATATGGAGACATTACCTGTACGGTACAAAGTGCACCATTTACACCGACCACAGGAGTCTCGAGCATATCTTCAAGCAAAAGGAGTTAAACATGCGACAACGCCGATGGGTCGAACTCTTGAATGATTACGAATGCGCTATCAAGTATCATCCGGGCAAAGCCAATGTTGTGGCTGACGCCCTCAGTCGAAAGGATACTTTACCTAAGCGTGTACGTGCTTTACAGCTTACCATCCAATCCAACCTTCCCGCTCAAATTCGAGATGCCCAGGTCGAAGCATTGAAAGCAGAGAACATCAGGGCTGAGTCCCTACGAGGATCGAGGCAACGGCTAGAACAAAAGGGAGACGGCGCCTACTATGTAACGGGCGTATTTGGGTTCCACTCTATGGCAACTTACGCGAGCTTGTGATGGATGAAGCACATAAGTCTCGTTATTCTGTACACCCTGGTTCGGACAAGATGTACCACGACCTCAAGACTACGTATTGGTGGCCTGGCATGAAAGCCCACATAGCAACCTACGTCAGTAAGTGCTTGACTTGTGTGAGAGTCAAGTCTGAATATCAGAAACCATCAGGCCTACTTCAACAACCGGAGATCCCGAAATGGAAATGGGAGCAAATTTCCATGGATTTCGTTACCGGCCTGCCTAGATCTCAATGCGGAAATGATACCATTTGGGTGATCGTAGATCGACTGACCAAGTCTGCACATTTTCTGGCCATCAAAGAAACGGATAAGTTTTCTACTCTTGCAGACATTTACCTAAAGGAAGTGGTATCAAGGCACGGAGTGCCAATCTCCATTATATCTGATCGTGACGCACGTTTTACTTCTGAACTGTGGCAAGCAATGCACAAGTCCTTTGGCTCACGTTTAGATATGAGCACCGCTTATCACCCACAGACGGATGGGCAATCTGAACGCACCATCCAAACCTTGGAAGACATGCTTAGGGCATGTGTAATCGATTTTGTTAATGGCTGGGAAAAGCACCTCCCGCTAGTGGAGTTCTCATATAACAACAGCTACCACACCAGCATCCAAGCCGCTCCGTTTGAGGCATTATACGGACGCAAATGCCGATCACCTCTCTGTTGGGCAGAAGTTGGTGACAGCCAAATCACTAGCCCAGAACATGTGGTAGATACCACTGAGAAAATTTCTCAGATACGACAGCGAATGGCGGCAGCTCGTGACCGTCAGAAAAGCTATGCTGATAAGGGAAGAAAACCACTCGAGCTCCAGGTTGGGGATCGAGTGCTACTCAAAGTCTCACCTTGGAAAGGTGTAGTCCGCTTTGGTAAACGAGGCAAACTCAATCCGCGTTATATCGGACCATTCGAAGTCATTGAGAAAATTGGTACGGTAGCCTATAGGTTGAATCTACCCGAAAAACTCAGCGGAGTTCACAACGTATTCCACGTGTCAAATCTGAAGAAGTGTCTGTCAGATGAGACCTTCATAGTTCCTCTCAAGGAACTCACAATCGACGACCAGCTGCGATTCGTCGAGGAACCAGTAGAGATTACTGATCGAGATGTTAAGATTCTCAAGCACACAAGAATACCTCTCGTTCGAGTTCGTTGGAATGCTCGTCGTGGCCCAGAGTATACCTGGGAACGAGAAGACCAAATGAAACTCAAGTATCCCCAACTGTTTAAGAAAAACGCAACCACTACTGAGGCTGAAGCTACCGCAGAATTTCGGGACGAAATTCCAAATCAACGGGGGGATGATGTGACACCCCAGGAAAATCTGGAAAACAACGCAACTCAACTAGCTTCCTCAGTAACCACGCGCTAAATTTCGGGATGAAATTCTCTTAACAGGGGGAGAATGTGACAACCCTCGAATTTACATGTAACCGTACAGTTTACTAATAATAATTAATGTGCTTGACGACTGTGTGGAATCACTTAACTGCTTTCTGATATCTGTGTTATGCTCACACGTATTTGTTAATATACTAATAGTGTACAGAAAGGTCACTAAATAGTCCGTTATATTTTCCTAAGTGTTAGAAAGTAAAAACGTTACAAAATGTATAAATAGGACACTTTACGGATTAATTAAGCGCTTTAACGGAGCAGTGTCAAACCGAACAACCGGACTTTACCCGGAACATAAAAATATTGTTAATAACATTACTTATCTTTTTCTGAGCCAGTTAGGGTCCCTGAATACCCTAACACCCGTCATAACACACTACACACTAGTAACCGAGTTAACACTTAACTTAACTAACTAGTAATTGGTGTTTAGTTGGATTTGAACCGGATTACCCCCCCCCCCCCCTCCTTACGAATTCGGTCCCCAATGGAGACACCTCATGTCCTTTGTTGAATTGTTTAATCTTTGTTGCCTAATATCTAGAAGACATAAAATCCCTTGGACAATTAACTTGAAGTTTGTCTATAAGATCAAGGTTTAATACAACATAACCATTCATCACATCTCACAACTCAACACTTCCTCTCTCTCTCAAAGGCTTCGGCCGAACACACCCACAAACACCCAACCATTTTCGAGTTTTGATCAAGCCATTTCAAGTGCACACAAGTGTTAAGGATCACGTAAGAGGAGGCTTGGTGCATTCGGAACTCAAAGGACCTCTACTCGTTGCTTTTATCCACTCTTTTTGCGTCTAGATTCTTCCCTAGCCTCGAGCTAGTAGTAAGTGACTCTAAACCTCTTCTTGATCTTGTCTAGAGTGGTTAATAAGAGTTTCGTCGGTTAAAAATCACTAACATATAAGATCACCAACTAAAAGTCTACTAAAGTGATGAACAAGGTGGTTAATGGATGAATATGTGTGTAAATCATGTAGATCTGGTGTGATTATGACTATTGGTTGATTATCTGATGTTTTACTGATTAATATTAATGTGTCATGTTGTTGTGGTCACTAAACTTGTTAACGGAATCGATCGAACACAATTTAGAAGGTTAAACACTAAAAACAGAAATCTGTCCATACTTTACAGCCAACTTCAGTTGGCTGTAAACAGGTCTTAAACTCAACGAAAAATCGATATTTTGAATCTAAAATATGTTATTATGAAATACGGTTCTAATGGCACCGGAATCGTAATTTTTGGACTCCGTTTACTATTTTTAAAGTGTTAATTTGTAACAGCAACTTAAGCTGAATTTTGACAGCAATAAATGGGTGTCGTACTTTCAGTCATAACCTGAGTTTTGTGATGAATCGGACCATGAAATTTGTACAGTGGATAACAACCTATGTATTTGTAATTACCCCACTGGAATTTCATAAATCGGACACTCGATGAATTTTTAATAAATTGTTTCGCGGACTGTGGTCAGAAATACATAAATCTGAGTTCAGTCCCGAATATGAATTTTTATAAAATGTGGGTAATGAACCGGACCCCGATATTTTTACACAATAAAATATGGAATGTTTATGACATTCTATAAAAATTTGGGAATTTTTGGAATAATCTAACTATTTTATTTAAATGTCCGAAAACAGCCGGTTTTGAGTATTAATGCTGAATTGACATAAGCTGTGACTTGCGTGTCTAAATGTCGAGTATGCTATCTGTGAATGATTTGACATGTTATATATGTTATGTGCATCATCGTATGTTTGATTTTGAGTGGGGAATGGACGGGAAACTTAGATGGGCATAAGCCGTTACAGTGATGCATGTTGTGTGATAGATACGTGTAGGAACTTTGTGTTCTATTTGAAAACCACTAAATGACTAACTGGTAAATCATACTAGGACGTGATTGACCGACCTTGACTGTTAGCTATATCTGAGAGTCTAACCGAGCAAACCGAGGTGAGTTCACACCCTTACTAAGGCATGGGATTCCCGGTGGTTGGGAATGGGATTGAATAACTACTCGTACTATCACTCTATTTATATTACCAACACTACTAGACTACCTACTACTGTCCGCGGATTGAGAAGGGCACGTACGTAAAACCTACGTACACTCACACCTACTACTGTCCTCGGATTGAGAAGGGCACGTACGTAAAACCTACGTACACTCACACTCACTACTGTCCTCGGATGAGAAGGGCACGTACGTAAAACCTACGTACACTCATACTTAACACCGTCCTCGGATTGGGAAGGACACTTATGGATACACCTAGTCTAGTAACATACATAATGGGAAGCTCCCACTAAATATCGTAAAGGTTTGGGAATCAAGGATAATGGGTAATACTTGGTTATGAAACGAACTTCCGATTCCTGATACGAACTCATTAACTAAACAACCAAACGTGAACTCACTCAACTTTGTTGTTGACTAGTTGTTACATGCCTTGCAGGTCGTTAGATGCTGTGGAGCTTGCACATGGAGGTGGTCGTTGTGGAATGCGAACTAATATGTCCCGTACTTACTAAAAAAACGTTATGAACTTATGAAACTTATGTTGGGGTCTTTAAACTTATGAAACTACAAACTTATGTTTTGATTTAACGTCTTATGCTTCCGCTGTTTAAATTGAACTTGGTTAACTTCCTTTTGGTCACCAATTGTATTGTGATTGGTTTTATTTACTAAAATACGTTGTTCGATATGATTGGTGGCTCGATCCTGGTCATGTCACGCCTCCAAGCAGTGATACCCCGCATGGTGGATTTTGGGGGTGTGACAATGATTTTCTAATTTACTCTAAGAATAAAGAGGATCATGCAAAGCATTTGCACGCTCTTTTAAGTCTATTAAGGAAGGAAAAGCTTTATGCTAAATTTTCAAAGTGCGAGTTTTGGTTAGAACAGGTACAGTTTAGTTGGACATTTAGTGAACCATGAAGGAATTCATGTGGATCCAACAAAGATCGAGGCGATTACTAAATGGAAAACCCCTGAGTCACCAACCGAGGTTAGAAGTTTCTTAGGATTGGCCGGTTATTATAGAAGATTTATTCAAGATTTCTCTAGAATAGCCATTCCTTTGACTAAGTTAACCTGTAAATCCATTAAGTTTGAATGAGGACCAAAACAAGAAGAAGCTTTTAGAATTCTTAAGCAAAGATTAACTAATACACCCATATTAGAATTACCAGAAGGAACTGAAGATTTTGTAGTCTATTGTGACGCTTCTAAGTTAGGTTATGGATGTGTATTAATGCAATGCCAAAAGGTTATAGCTTACTCATCTAGACAACTTAAGAATCATGAAGAGAATTATTCAACCCATGATCTAGAGTTAGGAGCTATAATTTTTGCCCTTAAGATTTGGAGACATTACCTTTATGGTAGTAAGTTTACCATATTTACTGATCATAAGAGTTTAAGGTATGTTTTCAGGCAAAAGGAGTTGAATATGAGACAAAGACGTTGGATGGAGATGCTTAGTGATTATGATTGTGATATCCAATATCATGAAGGAAAAGCAAATGTAGTGGCAGATGCTTTAAGTCAAAAGTATCATGAAAAACCAAAAATGGTACGTTCTCTTAAATTAAATCTACAAGTAGATTTAAATGATCAAATAAGAGAAGCACAAGAATCTGTAATCAAGGATGATGCTGAAAAACTAAAAGGTATGATTAAAGAATTAGAACAAGGAACAGATGGAATTTGGAGATTCCATAAAAAGAGAATGTGGATACCTAAATTAGGAAACTTACGCCATTGTATATTAGAAGAAGCCCATAAGTCTAAATATACGATGCAGCCAGGAAATGATAAAATGTACCAGGATTTAAGGAAAAATTTCTGGTGGATAAGAATGAAGAAAGACATAGCAGCCTATGTTTCTAAATGTTTAACTTGTTCACAAGTTAAAGCTGAACACCAGAAACCCTCAGGTTTGTTACAGCAACTAGAAATGCCAGTGTGGAAATGGGAATTAATAACAATGGATTTTGTTACTAAATTACCCAAAACAAGGAACGGTAATGATACAATCTGGGTGATTGTAAATAGGCTAACCAAGTCAGCTCACTTCCTACCAATGAAGAAAACTTTCAGTATGGAACAGCTAGCTAAATTGTATGTAAATGAAATTGTTACCTTATATGGAATTCCTTTATCAATCGTTTCTGATAGGGATAGTCGATTTACCTCTCATTTTTGGTCAAGTTTCCAAAAAGCCATGGGAACCAAGTTGAATCTGAGCACAGCTTATCATCCTCAAACGGACGGACAAAGCGAAAGGACAATTCAGACAATGGAGGACATGCTTAGAGCTTGTGTAATTGATTTCGGAGGTAATTGGGACTGTCACACCCCGACCACGTGAGACAACGTAACGTGGCGGAAACGTCGGGGAGTGTTGTAACAGAATTAATCGTTTCAAATCCATGGCAATTAAAGTTTTGTTTTATTAATCAAACATGAGAGTTTACATTGTTTTAAACAAGAAACAAAGAGTACATAACATAAATTAACTAGTTCTTGTCTCGTTTTAAGTCACTAAGGCACAGGTCCGCCTAAGTATGTCTTGATAAGTCCTATGCATCATCTCCGGAAAACACATGTGAAAATAGGTACGTCAGCATAAAAATGCCTGTGAGATACATAGGTTTTATGAAAACAGAATTCATGACTTATGTTTGAGAAAATGTTTATTCATGAACCTTGTAATTTGCTTTGTCTTGTAAATCATTTGAAAAACGATAAGATCAGATGATATGTATAAATAAGAGAATAATGTATGGTTAAATGAATAACCATGTAAAATGAGTTTGTATAAGATAAGTTGTTTGTAAATCAATGTCTTGTGAAAAGTATGTTATTTGTATAAAATGTTATATGTCTCAAATTGAAATGATTCAAATAACGCTACAATATGTGATACCATACAAACACTTATATATAGGAAGTACCAGCGGCGTATCCATAGTGCTTGTATCATATTACACACGCCTCGTTACTTAAGTCACTTACTCAAACCAAACCATCAAGATGTAATGTTAAACAATGTACTAAGTATGCACACAATGGACATACACAGCATGAAATGTAATGTAAAACAATGTACTAAGTATGCACACAATGGACATACATAGCATGAAATGTAATGTAAAACAATGTACTAGGTATGCACACAATGGACATACATAGCATGAAATGTAATGTAAAAGAATGTACTAAGTACGCACACAATGGGCTTACATAGCATAAAATGTAATGTAAAATAATGTACTAAGTACGCACACAATGGGCATACATAGCATAGAATGTAATGTAAAATAATGTACTAAGTACGAACACAATGGGCATACATAGCATAGAATGTAATGTAAAATAATGTACTAAGTACGCACACAATGGGCATACATAGCATAGAATGTAATGTAAAATAATGTACTAAGTACGCACACAATGGGCATACATAGCATAAAAACAATGAAATCATGTACTATAATGTACTAACGAACATAGCAGGTATATGATGTGAAAACATGGAAAGCATGAAAGTAACAAGTAGGCACATGTGTTCCACCCCAAAACGTTTGGAAAACAGTAAAAGAGGGGTCTATGTACTCACTTGAGATTGCTCAGAAGTCTTAAGATAACCACCAAGCAATGCTAGAGATCACGGAATCAAACGGCACCTAATATAGGTAACCATGTTAATAAACCGGACCTATATCGGAGGATCGAATAGAATGAGGGCTCGTAAACCAAATGAGTATGGGAACTCATGTAGTATGGTTTAACAAAGCCTACATACTAAACGAAACCTAACCTAAGTGCTTACGACCCATCACGACCCGTTTAGGTAGCTTATGCTACTTTAACGCGTCGTTCGCGTAAAACGCGTTCGGAACGCCTAACTAGTCCTATGACAAGTAAAATATGCCTTAACATGTTTAATATTGTTACAAAATCAGTTTAGATACCAAAAGTTATGTTACATATGCTTAAAATGAATTTTGGCGTAAAAAGGGCATTTTGGTAATTTACCTAAGGCATATAAACTACCTTTCATACAACTACTTAAACGTCGTGACCATAAGGTATAACCTCGGAAGGTTATTCCCTATATACTATGGTCACCTAATGTGCTTGGTCGGATCCTAATGATCGACCAAATGGGTCGGGTTCGAAGGTATAAGCGATTTATTAGATCGCTTACCCTTACGACCCTAGACAACGTGGTAATCAGTAGGCATAGTCACAAGGGACTATAACCATCGTGATTACAATCACGTTGCGAAGTTCAAACGAACTTCGCATTGACCATAAACTGGTCAATGTAGAAAGTCAAACAAAGTTTGACTTTCAGACTCGAAAAGCAATAAAAGAACGAAGGAATACTTACGAAGGGTCCCCGAATGCTAATCTTGATTCAAGTAGCTCAGGTATGAAACAATGGTTTCAACTTAGAGCTTCTCAAATCTGATTCTTGTGAGGAATGAGTGAGAATGTGGTGGGTATTTATAGATTTCGGTTCACCGTTAGGATCGTTTCTTGGATAACGTGATCGAATCTCATCCGTACAAGTGTTGGAATGTTGTGGTAACTCATTTTGCCCACCACAAGAGATTAACATGTGGCACTTGGCCTTTGGGGAGTGTTTAAATCTGGAAACAGGCTGTTAAAAATGATTTGCTGCATCTGGCCCCTGCTTGCGCACCGTAACACAAAATGTGTTGAGGTGCGCAAGGACCTGCAGACCAGAAAAGTTTGATTTTTGGCAGTTTTGGTCCCTGTTGTGTAATAAGGCCATTTCCGACACGTTTAAGGCCCGTTAACCCCATTTCAAAGCTCTAAAATGAAGTTAAAGTATAGGGAACTTAAAATGTGCTTAAAAATATCTCGGATGTCGGTTCATTTGGCTGTACGATTGCGTTGTTCGGTTAATTACGACGGAATGCGCATAAGCGCGAAAAACGATCCAAATGGCGTGACGAATGGATTTTTCTTATGCAAAACACTAAAATAAAATATTTTAGTGCTTACATAAATTTTTGGATGTCCGGATGTATTCAGAACGTAAGTTATGCGCGAAAGTGCAAACTTTTGCACTTTTTGACACTTTTAGTCCCTGAATGACCCAAAAGTTTATTTTAGCACACCGAACCCCTCAAAGCCTATTTCTAAGCTATGTAAAGGATATTTAGGGTGTGTTTAACTTATGGTCATGTTCCGGAATGTTCGTTACAGTTCAAATTGGCGTACTTTCGTAGTTTGTCAAGTTTAGTCCCTGTAAGCGATTTAACTTGATTTTGCCATACCAAAGCCTTCAAAACTTATATCTAAGTTATGTAAAGGTTATTTAAGGTATGTTAAGCCTATTTCACTATTACGGAGTGTTCGTTGCATTAAACTGGTTATATTTACGCATCAGCGCGCGTATAACCTTCCAGAAAGCGATTTAAAGCCCGAAATCGAACAACAATTGATACATGCAAAAGATACACATATTTATACAGATCCCAAGTATGAAATACAATATTTCATTGGCTTGGTATTTGTTTGATGGTCGCAGTGACCCTGGTGTCACAGACTCCCCTACTTTAGGAAATTTCGTCCCGAAATTTATTCGTAGGAGTCTATCTGTGACTTTGTGTCAAATAACCACCAAAGATATGCAAGGAAATATCCTGTCATTTCCTTAACGGAGACTCTTCAGAAATGGAAATGAAGGAAGAATCAGGGATATTCATTTCCCTTCGATGGATAATTTTCATAAACGAAAAATGCACAGAATGAGTCATTTTCCTTAATGGGTATCCTTTAGAAATGAAAATGCACGGAATGAGTCATTTTCCTTAATGGGTATTCTTCAGAAACGAAAATGAACGGAATGAGTCATTTTTCATAATTTCTTCAGTAACGAAAATGAACGGAATGAGTCATTTTCCACAATTTCTTCAGTAACGAAAATGAACGGAATGAGTCATTTTCCACAATTTCTTCAGATACGAAAATGAACGGAATGAGTCATTTTCCACAATTTCTTCAGAAACGAAAATGAACGGAATGAGTCATTTTCCACAATTTCTTCAGATACGAAAATGAACGGAATGAGTCATTTTCCACAATTTCTTCAGAAACGAAAATGAACGGAATGAGTCATTTTCCACAATTTCTTCAGATACGAAAATGAACGGAATGAGTCATTTTCCACAATTTCTTCAGAAACGAAAATGAACGGAATGAGTCATTTTCCACAATTTCTTCAGATACGAAAATGAACGGAATGAGTCATTTTCCACAATTTCTTCAGAAACGAAAATGAACGGAATGATTCATTTTCCACAATTTCTTCAGAAACGAAAATGAACGGAATGAGTCATTTTCCACAATTTCTTCAGATACGAAAATGAACGGAATGAGTCATTTTCCACAATTTCTTCAGAAACGAAAATGAACGGAATAAGTCATTTTCCACAATTTCTTCAGAAACGAAAATGAACGGAATGAGTCATTTTCCACAATTTCTTCAGATACGAAAATGAACGGAATGAGTCATTTTCCACAATTTCTTCAGAAACGAAAATGAACGGAATGAGTCATTTTCCATAATTTCTTTAGAAACAAAAATGAACGGAATGAGTCATCTCTAGACACATGACAAAACTTGTTGTGGTTTTTGTGCACTGAATTCCATAATTATGTATGCATCCATAATTACGTAATTCCTTGCATAGTCCGCACAGTTTGTCTTGTAATGTTTAGGGAAGGAAAATCAAACCTGTGATAAGTGTGACTAGACTACCATAGGGTCCTTTTAATTAGATCGACTAATGATCCTTCTAATTAGGCCACCAAGGAGTCCTTTCAGCTATATCATCACATGATATTCCTAACCAGATTGTTGGATCAATCTGTTTAACTAGACCACTCAAGGGGTCTAATTATGGAATAGTACAATATAATCCAAGGGTCTTTACTATCACGTAAAAGCCCATTGAGGATTTAAAATAGTACCTTTAGATATCCTACTATGAATCCCTTATACGAATGATATGGAAGATTCTACGAGGATTTGGATAACAAAAACTTGGATTACACCAAAAACATAAAAGGGAACACATAAACACATAATCACATAGTTGTTTAACTTGGTTATTAATTTGTTATTAACTTGCTATTGATTGAATATGGATATTCAAGGTACACCAGGAAACCAGTCGATGGACTTCAATGTCCTCTGGGATCTATCTGAAAAGATAGAAAGATCTCTCAAAAATTCGATTTTGTTTTCAAAGAAACGTAATATTCGAATTAAGGAACACAACAATTTTTGGATTTACGGAAATACCCTTAGGTACCCTATTAAGGATTTATAGTGGTACTTTGGGTATTCGTCCAGTGTTGTAACTTGCGCCTTGTACTTCGTTTTCCTTAGAAGAAACGAGTACTTAGGAACTTCGTGGAAACGCAAGATATCATAAAATGGAAAAAAAAATTTGGGTGGTAGTTTGCTTTTCAAGGAATACGATTCCTTAACTGTCGGTATTGTAAGGGATATGTTGTTTATACATACAACCTCATAAATACATTGCAATGTAAATAAAAGATTTATTTATAAACAATGATAACAACTGTTTCATGGACCTTGACAACAAAAGAAAATAATACACAAGACATGATTATTTCTAAAGGGTGTTGTCTTCTAGTCGGTCAGATGCTCATCACTGTGTTGGATTAGCATTAGCAAGCTTTGGGCAATTTCTTCGGAAATGACCCATCTCGCCACAATTGTAGCAAGAACCTGGTGGAAAGCGAGCTTGAGCAGGATTGTTGCCAACTTGATTTGGTGCAACTGCAGCTCGGCAAAATTTTGCTGTATGACCTTTAAGTCCACGAATTTGGCATTCGCGGCACTTCACACTAGTATGATGATGAAGGTTACATTGGTTGCACAAGGGTGAAGTTCCATTGTATGGCTTCCTAGCAGGGGGTTGAGCTGGTTGGTTGGGGACGGCTTGATCATTGGGAGTAACCATGGCGAACTTCTGAGAAGCCTTTCGCTTCTTTGACTTCTTAGGGGATCCAGTCTGTTCATCCATGGTCTTTGATTCCTCGATTGGTTTCGATTCCTCGACCGATTTCTTGTCACCCTTTCTGAAAAGCTTACGTTTCCTGATCTGAGATTCAGTCAAGGTTGCAGATAGCTCAATGGCCTGCCTAACCGTAGTGGGGTTACTACCAGTAACAATGTCCTGAACGGAGTCAGGGAGACCATCAATGTATTTTTCGATCGCCTTATCCAAAGGCGTAACCATGGTGGGACACAACAGGCTCAGCTCCTCATATCGATCAGTGTATGCTTGATGTTCACCGCTGTCTTGCTTAAGATCGTCGAATTCCCTTTCCAAGGCCCTGATCTCGTGACGAGGACAAAATTCCTTCATCATCAGTGCTCGAAGTTCTTCCCACGTTTGAGCCAGTGCCACTTCGGCACCCCTATCTCTCATCACACCGTTCCACCATGTCAAAGCTCGTTTCTCAAAGACACTAGATGCAAAGTCTACCTTTCGCTCGTTTGGACATTGAACATGTCTAAAGGTGCTCTCTAAACTCTCGAACCATTGCAGAAGTGCAGTCGCTCCTTGAGACCCAGAAAACTTTGATGGCTTAGCCGAGTTGAACGTCTTGAAGTTGCAGGGGGCATTATTGTTGTTGAGGGCTTGGTTACATTGGGCAACGATGTTCGGGATTGCAGCAGTTATTTGCTATGTAATGACAGCTGCCAGATCTTCAATAGATACCGGATTTTCGCATCGTGGAGGCATTCTAAAAAAGGGGAACAAGAGAGAAAACAAATGAAATGGCATGGGGTAAGAATAGGATGTTGCAATTACCGACCAAAAATCATGGGTGATGGTCATTTGTTTGAACCACGAAGCAAACAAACGACACACAAAGGCTGAATCAAAGCAAATAGATCCTCATAATGTATCGCGAAGACATGCTCGCCTATAAGTGGACAATCACCCCAAGAGTTCCCAGGTAAGAGTGACTGGTCCGATTATGTGGATTTGTACGAACACTCTAGCCTTAGACAGAAAACTCAGGGTACAGGCATTCACTCTTCCAGTTTGCACGTGTTCACATTATTTAGGACCAAAAACTTTGACGAGATTTTGAAAACTCAAAGGGGTTCAAAACCTTGTAAAAGAGGGTTCAAAACCTAGTAATCAATCATCCAAAAACAGATGATTAATTTTCAAAGCGGTTTTGAAATTTATGTTCTTGTTGTGGTCATCGCCTAAGGATAGGTGACGGTATTGTATTATGACTAAACGCAAGTAAACTCGCGTTAGGGTCCTAAGAAGGTTATAGACTAGGTCAAAGTATTACTAATAACCTAATTCCCTATAACCATTGGCTCTGATACCATCTTTTCTGTCACACCCCGACCACGTGAGACAACGTAACGTGGCGGAAACGTCAGGGAGTGTTGTTACAGAACTAATCGTTTCAAATCCATGGCAATTAAAGTTTCGTTTTATTAATCAAACATGAGAGTTTACATTGTTTTAAACAAGAAACAAAGAGTACATAACATAAATTAACTAGTTCTTGTCTCGTTTTAAGTCACTAAGGCACAGGTCCGCCTAAGTATGTCTTGATAAGTCCTATGCATCATCTCCTGAAAACACATGTGAAAATAGGTACGTCAGCATAAAAATGCCTGTGAGATACATAGGTTTTGTGAAAACAAAATTCATGACTTATGTTTGAGAAAATGTTTATTCATGAACCTTGTAATTTGCTTTGTCTTGTAAATCATTTGAAAAACGATAAGATCAGATGATATGTATAAATAAGAGAATAATGTATGGTTAAATGAATAACCATGAAAAATGAGTTTGTATAAGATAAGTTGTTTGTAAATCAATGTCTTGTGAAAAGTATGTTATTTGTATAAAATGTTATATGTCTCAAATTGAAATGATTCGAATAACGCTACAATATGTGATACCATACAAACACTTATATATAGGAAGTACCAGCGGCGTATCCACCATGCTTGTATCATATTACACACGCCTCGTTACTTAAGTCACTTACTCAAACCAAACCATCAAGATGTAATGTTAAACAATGTACTAAGTATGCACACAATGGACATACACAGCATGAAATGTAATGTAAAACAATGTACTAAGTATGCACACAATGGACATACATAGCATGAAATGTAATGTAAAACAATGTACTAGGTATGCACACAATGGACATACATAGCATGAAATGTAATGTAAAAGAATGTACTAAGTACGCACACAATGGGCATACATAGCATAAAATGTAATGTAAAATAATGTACTAAGTACGCACACAATGGGCATACATAGCATAGAATGTAATGTAAAATAATGTACTAAGTACGCACACAATGGGCATGCATAGCATAGAATGTAATGTAAAATAATGTACTAAGTACGCACACAATGGGCATACATAGCATAGAATGTAATGTAAAATAATGTACTAAGTACGCACACAATGGGCATACATAGCATAAAAACAATGAAATCGTGTACTATAATGTACTAACGAACATAGCAGGTATATGATGTGAAAACATGGAAAGCATGAAAGTAACAAGTAGGCACATGTGTTCCACCCCAAAACGTTTGGAAAACAGTAAAAGAGGGGTCTATGTACTCACTTGAGATTTCTCAGAAGTCTTAAGATAACCACCAAGCAATGCTAGAGATCACGGAATCAAACGGCACCTAATATAGGTAACTATGTTAATAAACCGGACCTATATCGGAGGATCGAATAGAATGAGGCTCGTAAACCAAATGAGTATGGGAACTCATGTAGTATGGTTTAACAAAGCCTACATACTAAACGAAACCTAACCTAAGTGCTTACGACCCATCACGACCCGTTTAGGTAGCTTATGCTACTTTAACGCGTCGTTCGCGTAAAACGCGTTCGGAACGCCTAACTAGTCCTATGACAAGTAAAATATGTCTTAACATGTTTAATATTGTTACTAAATCAGTTTAGATACCAAAAGTTATGTTACATATGCTTAAAATGAATTTTGGCGTAAAAAGGGCATTTTGGTAATTTACCTAAGGCATATAAACTACCTTTCATACAACTACTTAAACGTCGTGACCATAAGGTATAACCTCGGAAGGTTATTCCCTATATACTATGGTCACCTAATGTGCTTGGTCGGATCCTAATGATCGACCAAATGGGTCGGGTTCGAAGGTATAAGCGATTTATTAGATCGCTTACCCTTACGACCCTAGACAACGTGGTAATCAGTAGGCATAGTCACAAGGGACTATAACCATTGTGATTACAATCACGTTGCGAAGTTCAAACGAACTTCGCATTGACCATAAACTGGTCAATGCAGAAAGTCAAACAAAGTTTGACTTTCGGACTCGAAAAGCAATAAAAGAACGAAGGAATACTTACGAAGGGTCCCCGAATGCTAATCTTGATTCAAGTAGCTCAGGTATGAAACAATGGTTTCAACTTAGAGCTTCTCAAATCAGATTCTTGTGAGGAATGAGTGAGAATGTGGTGGGTATTTATAGATTTCGGTTCACCGTTAGGATCGTTTCTTGGATAACGTGATCGAATCTCATCCGTACAAGTGTTGGAATGTTGTGGTAACTCATTTTGCCCACCACAAGAGATTAACATGTGGCACTTGGCCTTTGGGGAGTGTTTAAATCTGGAAACAGGCTGTTAAAAACGATTTGCTGCATCTGGCCCCTGCTTGCGCAGCGTAACACAAAATGTGTTGAGGTGCGCAAGAACCTGCAGACCAGAAAAGTTTGATTTTTGGCAGTTTTGGTCCCTGTTGTGTAATAAGGCCATTTCCGACACGTTTAAGGCCCGTTAACCCCATTTCAAAGCTCTAAAATGAAGTTAAAGTATAGGGAACTTAAAATGTGCTAAAAAATATCTCGGATTTCGGTTCGTTTGGCCGTACGATTGCGTTGTTCGGTTAATTACGACGGAATGCGCATAAGCGCGAAAAACGATCCAAATGGCGTGACGAATGGATTTTTCTTATGCCAGACACTAAAATAAAATATTTTAGTGCTTACATAAATTTTTGGATGTCCGGATGTATTCAGAACGTAAGTTATGCGTGAAAGTGCAAACTTATGCACTTTTTGACACTTTTAGTCCCTGAATGACCCAAAAGTTTATTTTAGCACACCGAACCCCTCAAAACCTATTTCTAAGCTATGTAAAAGATATTTAGGGTGTGTTTAACTTATGGTCATGTTTCGGAATGTTCGTTACAGTTCAAATTGGCATACTTTCGCAGTTTGTCAAGTTTAGTCCCTGTAAGCGATTTAACTTGATTTTGCCATACCAAAGCCTTCAAAACTTATATCTAAGTTATGTAAAGGTTATTTAAGGTATGTTAAGCCTATTTCAATATTCCGGAGTGTTCGTTGCATTAAACTGGTTATATTTACGCATCAGCGCGCGTATAACCTTCCAGAAAGCGATTTAAAGCCCGAAATCGAACAAGAATTGATACGTGCAAAAGATACACATATTTATACAGATCCCAAGTATGAAATACAATATTTCATTGGCTTGGTATTTGTTTGATGGTCGCAGTGACCCAGGTGTCACAGGGACGATCACTTACCTTTAATAGAATTTTCTTATAATAATAGTTATCACACAAGTATCAATGCTGCACCATTCGAAGCACTTTATGGACGAAAGTGCCGAACCCCAGTCTGTTGGGCAGAAATTGGGGAGAAGCAATTATCTGGACCTGAGATAGTACAAGAAACAACCGACAAGATTATTCAAGTCAAGGAACGACTGAAAGCAGCACGTGATCGACAGAAGAGTTATGCCGATAACCGACGCAAGCCATTGGAATTTCAAGTAGGAGACAAAGTATTGTTAAAAGTCTCTCCTTGGAAAGGAGTAGTAAGATTCATCAAAGGAGGAAAGCTAAGTCCCAGGTATATTGGACCTTTTAAGATTATTAAAAGAATAGAACCTAGCCTATCAGCTACAACTGCCAGAGGAAATGGCAGGAATACATGATGTGTTTCATGTATCTAATCTCAAGAAATGCCTAGCTGATGAACCGCTAATAGTACCTCTTAAGGATATAGAGGTAAATGAACAACTCAAGTTTGTAGAAAGGCCTCTACAGATCGAAGATAGGAAAGTCAAGAACCTCAAGCATAAGAGATTAGTTCTGGTCAAAGTGAAGTGGGACTCCAAAAGAGGACCTGAGTGCACATGGGAGCTTGAATCTGAAATGCAAAGGAAATATCCACACTTGTTCCTGTAGATCTCGAGGACGAGCTCTAAAACAAGGTGGGGAGGATATAACAATCCTCAATAAACCGACACCCTCATAATTTTTCCGACACCCTAATATATTTTAAAATATCCCAATATGTCCCAAAATACACCCCATACGTGAAAACGGGCCTCAAATATATTAAATAGTATTAAAAATAAATTAAAAATTGAAACTTAAGTTGAGGCGGGCCGCGTGAACCCCACCTCAATCTTACGCGGGCCGCGAGAGTCCCAAAATGTGGCGCAGCCCGGTGATGACACGTGTCATCATCGTGTCAAGTCTAGTTGGTGATCCGGACGAGCTACGCTTTGACCGGGGTTTGACGCGGGCCGCGTAGGCCCTTGCCTACTCTTACGCGGGCAGCGAGAGAGTCAAGATCAGCAACTATATAAAGGAGCCATCGGGTTCAACCAGAAATCGTTCAAAATTCATTTCTCAATCACAAATTCTGATAGAAGGCATAATACTCGGGTATTATACCCCCCTAGTTAGCGAAGTTCTGCTCCGTTGTAAGTATTATAACCCCTGGATACGTATTAGATACGCTGCCCGATTGATCTAGGGTTCCGTAATGGCTGTCGTGGTTCTGCCCGACGTAGTCATTGGAATGCCGTCTCGGGGAGGGTATTACTAATGTTAAAATGGGTTATTAATACTAACGCGTGTACATTTGTGTAAATTATAGATTATCACTAGGAAACCCTTACGGAAAATCTAAGACAGCAATGTGAGTTGACCCACTTTTTGTAAATCTTTTGTTAAATGTTTTTACAAAACCTTAAATATTTTTCCATGCGAATAACAGTTATTGAGTATTTGTAAGAATACAATTATGATGAGTATGTTGGGGTTTTGTATACAAAATTTGTTACCACCTGGTCAAGGAGTAACATGTCCACAAGTCGGGTTCGACAGTACCATGGATGTTAATTGTGATGTCTTGTAAATAAATATAATTACGGGATCGCCCTCAATACTGTACACTGTGACTTTTTATTTAAACTTGATTAAACTGGAATTCACTCACCAGTATTTCCCACTGAAAAATGTTTTTAAAAACGCGTTTCAGATAACAAAATGTGAAAGCCAAAATAGAAGCCAGCTGGACAGCACTGAAGGCATGGAAAAGTGGCAATAAAGTTACCTAAAAATAAAATAGATGTTTTTATTAATAAAATATGATTTATTTCTATGAAAACGTGTGTACTATGAACTTAGGTTTTAACCCATTTGTTTAATGTATTGCAAATGTGGTATTTTACTCTGATCAATATTTCCTAACTACGGTCCTGATGAAAAATTCCGCTGCCAAATTAGACAACACACGATACCACCGAATCTGGCTCGCGGCCGCCCGTTCCCGGGGAACCTGGGGGCGGGGGTTGCGACAGTGTTGCCTCTGGCTCGTCATAATCTAAACGAATCATCACTCCCTTGTCTCTCTCCTTACTCACATATTGGTTGAGGAGAGACTTCAACTCTAGGAAATTGTTGGCGACCCCTTCAGGGGTAAGTTCGACATGTGATGGGGTGCTAGAGACACCGATATTAGGGGAAGGAACCCCTGATCTGGATGGAGTTGGAGTGTTGAAAGTGAGAAACTCGGGAGTGCCCCCGGTGTCGAGAAAGACGTTGGTATAGCCACCTGAGCTTGGCCAGTGCTTGGGGTAGAGGTTTGGAACCTGATTCACCTCTCCCGGAGATTCACTTTCCGACATGGTAGTTTCAAGAGAATGGATGTAATATACGAAAATTTTTAAAATCCAATTGCTAGAAGAACAGTTGAAAGGTTTGCTAATAACAGTTAGATGTATAGTGAACAATGTTATATAATCGATCATAAACTATTTATTTGTAAAGTGTTCTTTAAATAATTTTTTTAGAAGAAGAAAGTTAAGATTAATTATCATAATATTAATGTTACAAAAATCAGATTTGAATGATAACGGATCGTCGGATGGGTCATAATTAAAACCATATTTCATCATGATCGGTCATATTTATGATACACATGCGTATATGATGAGGTTATTATAGGAAACTAATGTTTTTTTTTTAAATCCAAATCAATGTGTATACATCAGCTAATATAATTAAAACTTTTATTAGAAGAAAACTGAATTATAATATTAATAATAAAATAGATTATAACTTAGACTTTCGTTCAAAATCCTTATCGCCAAATTCTTATTCGTTCATATTTGTTCAACTGAATGCCTAAGAATTGGCTCGAATATTCGTTTATACACCCACGATCTCATTCTGTTACCATACATCCTCAGAAAACACCATCGCACAACCCTCAAATCCTTGTTCTATTCAAGCCTTCATTGACGTCGCGGCAGTCGGTGAATCGTCATCGTTGCACCGCCAGTTCTGTATCTACGACACCTTCAAGTTTCGGTCTGGCGGAAACTCAAAATCGTTGGTTTCGCTCAGATCTGTTCACAATTAAGCCACCGTACACCTCCAGTTTGATCAGTCGCGACCGTTACCGTGGTTGTTCCTCGTCTCTGTGTGTAACCCAGGTACAAATCTTCTTTTTTCTTTCAATGATCATGCTTCTACGAAGTTGAATTAACCATGATTTAGTCGTTTTACCGATACACGCAGCCACCATCGTCACATTTAAACTGCTCCGACACACCGAAGTCTCTACATCATATTTGATTCAGCCCATCGACTCTCATCCTTGATAAATGGTACTGATACTCATCTGATGTATGTTGGTATCTTCAATCTTCATTCGATGGAACGTAAAGACAATGATATAATCAAGTTCTGCAAAATCTAAAGAAAATTAAATAGTAAATAAAATACCACTGTATTTTCATATGTCCTTGTTTTAGAAAACTCACAGATACCATTTTTTTTCTCATGTTTTAAATTTTAGTAATGTAAACGGAGGACAATGTTGTATTTTCAAATAAAGAAGAAGATGAAGTAGAATACTGAATAAAGGTTAAAGATGTTTTACTACTTTATACTTGTACAGTACAAACAAACATGCACACTAAGTTTAGTCTTTCCATGATTTTCTTAAATTAGCCTAATACAACTGTCATATGAATCAATTTTGAGAAAAATTAAAATAAAGTAACTTAGATACTAAAGTGTAAGGTTGTATATGTGTTTTGAAACTCAACTAGAAACGTACACGTTATAATGTAAACTTAAAATGTATGAGTCAAACTAAATATTTACATCTATACTACTTTATAAAGCATATAGGAAGGATAGAAATGGTCATTTGCCACTTTACAAGTCTTTGAAGCACATTGTACCAACATCTTAAGCACAAAGGTGTTGAAAACTTCTTTTCAACACAAGCAGAACCTGTTGGGCGGGATATCTAATTTGTGGGCGGCCAATCCTTTTTGTTCAAAATTTGAATCCCTGCTCATCCCCACTTCCCCATACATCTATCTTTTCAATATCAAATCTCAAAATCTGGCAACCATTCTCTCTCAAGAAACCCTACAAACTTATCACAACCCAAATCCATGTCGGTACCAAGAAGACCACGCTAAGATGTGCAATTCCTCTTCAGATTACAGTTTGTTTCTTCTTCAGATCTACGATTCCTCTTCAGATCTGGGCAGTTAGCCAGCTCCGCACCTACTTTATATAGAATAATACCCTTAATGTTCCTGTTGTATAATGTGCAAGGCTTTAGCTTTGTTTGCAGCAAGGACAACTTCAGCGGTGTAAGATTTCACCGGATCAATTCTGATTTTGCTCTCATCAGCAGCTGTAAATGGTGGTTGTTTGGTTAAGCTAGCGATTCCGACCACTTGACAAACTTTAAGGTATGAATATTCAAGATCTGATTCAAGTTAACTGATTTCATATGGTTTTATAAGGGTATTTTGCTAAATCTTTCTACAGGAAGAACCATAGAGAGAGAAGGCAAGGAGAATCTCTAGAGAAGGTATAACATGTTAAACTCTAAAATGATTCAAATGTGCGACAGGACTTAGTTGAACAAAAACCCTAATCGAGTTGATTCTTGATCGTTTGGTATTGAATAGGGGGGGCAATCTTGACCCAAAGGTATTAGTATGGGTCATTCTGGGTGTTTTTTTATACTATTATGGGTGGTTTTGGGTGAAGTAATACAAGTTAAAGGGTCAGACTGGGTCAATTTGAAAACAGAGGATATTTATGACGGGTGAAGTTGGGTTGGAAATTTATAAAGAACGGGTCAGAACGGGTCATCTAGGTTTTCTGATAACGGGTCGATCTCTTGATGACGCTGCTTCTCTTCTTCGCTATTCTCACCGGATCTAGCATGCATGATGAATTGATGATGATAAAATACATACATCAAGACAATCCTCCAACAAGCAAGGTGATTCTGATATTTCTGTTGGAGTAGATCTCAAAGCCGATGATTCTCCAATCTTAACTCCTCTAATTCCTTCTCTCTCACATCCATGGTTTGCTTTCTTCATTCCCTGTGGTCCGATTTATCTTGATAATGGTGGAATTTGCTGGAACAAGGTTTTTTTTAGGGTTAGGGTTCGAGTTATGGTGATGATATTTTGGGGGAAATTGGATAATCGTAATACCAATTTTCTTGGTGTGTCATCTTTTCAATTGTAAAGTTATGATTTCTCAAATCAATTTGATATTCAATCGGAGCCTATTTGTAAACACCACACTCAGTTTGATATTCAATTGTATTAGTTACATTAATCAAATGCTTCTTCGTTGGCGTATCATCTTTTCAATTGTGATGATTTGCAGTCTTTCGTTCGTTTTATAGCGCCTTGTGAGCTTAACGGGCTAGGTTGTAAAGCGGAATATCATCCTCACCGTGTGGCTATGCAGTGTGGTTTTGATCAAGACATCCCTGGTGATCTGTCTAGTTACAAATCTTGTAAGTTTGGCAAGTTTTTTGTTCCATCGAGATCGTTCCAACCTGGAGTTTCAAAGAGGTACTGCGATTGGTGGAAGAGTGTTGATCGAATGGGTGTCGAGAATGAGCAAGATTCGTGGTTAGGTGAGAGGGTGAATGCATCAGTGGAATGTGGGAAGTTTGAACAAGTAAATTGTGATAAAAAAAAATGTGATTCTGAGTTAGTTGAAGATGAGTTTGATGACATAGGAACCCTCGAGAAAATCTGGTCAGGCGACATAGCGGTCGTGCCCGGAATCAAAAGGTTCACGGAGAAAACAGTAGAGTTAGTCAACAGTGACATTCTGGACATAGATTCAGTCATTTTAGCAACCGGGTATTTCAGCAACATCCCATTTGAATAGAGTTGTTGATTGGAATAGTGGGTTATGGAGGGTATATTAGTAATTTGGATTATAATAATTTTGTATGTTTGCTCCAGGTACGCCGTGTTCAGGGTCTCGTTGAAAAGTTGGATAATCTTAGGGAAAAGAACTCAAATCCTACCAGCGATGTCCCAGAAACATCGGATGAACCGTCGTCATCTTCCTCAAAGGTGACTCAAGACTGGGAAACGTTTGAGTAGTTAAATTTTTTTTGCATTTTTTGGTCCAAAATAGTTTCCTTTTTGCAATCTCAGTCAAAAGTAGGTATTATTTTTGGTGACAGTAAGGTTCAGGATCGTTAAAACTGTTGTTTAAGTGTGTTCACTTGGGCCCAAAAAATAGTTTGCATATACTTTTTGCAGCTTATCTTGTGAAATTTGTTCAACTGGTTGCTATTGCTAGTGAATGTAATTTTGAATTGGCTGAAGTATATGAAGGTGTAGTAGTCATGTATGTTTTATGGGCCCTTTAATCTTAAATTTTCCTAAATAATCTTTTTGACTGATAATGGAGCTGCCTTGGTGCAAGTCGAGAAGAAAAGTTTTTATAGACGACTCACATTTATGGTTGGCAGCTCATTGATTCGTTCATTTAAGTGCTATGTACATGAACGCTTAAACGAACAAGTCTTCTCAATCGTCTGTGTTTGTTCTTTACAAAAATATGTGCTTGTTTACTAGCTTTTTTTAAAGCACTGGAACAGCAGGCGCAAAAAAAACTTCAGGAACCGAAAAAAAAAAAAACTGACCCGACCCGAAACCCGTTCTGACCCGGACCCGACCCGACCCGAAACCCATTCTGACCCGGACCCGTTCTGACCCGGACCCGTTTCGACCCGAACCAAAACAACCCTTTTTTATAATTGACCCGTTTTGACCCGAACCCGTTTTGACCCTAACCCGTTTTGACCCATGACCCGACCCGGCCCGACCCGACCCGTTTGCCAGGTCTAGTATTGAATTAAAAAGGGTATTCAAGAATTAGGGTTCTCGAGTTGATGATTGTGTAGTTTTATCAAAATCAAGATTAGGGTTTGGTATAGTTTTTGTTGTTATGTAATTGGGAATGTTGAATTTTGGTTAATTTTGATGAAATTGTGAAATGGGGTTAAGTGTTTATAGATAGATCTAAGTTGGGATTGAAGTAAGAGTGATGGCAGAATCAGCAGCAGCCAAAGTGAAATCAATCTTCATATATCCAATAAAATCCTGCAGGGGTATCTCTGTCTCAGAAGCACCCCTCTTTTCCACTGGTAATTCATCCAGTCTCCCCTTAAATAACTTTATACATCCAATTACTTTATACATCCAATTTCATGTAGTTCCAGTCTCCAATTATATGCAACTTTCAATTTCTTTGCAGTCTCTTCTTTATGAGGTATTTCTTGTGCTACAAATACCAACAATTTAACATCTTTTCCCTTAAAAACATATGTTATTTGGTGCATGTTTTAACTTTAGTTAATGATATTGTCAGGATGGGGTGTTCAGGATTGATCGTTTGGATTCTGTGCCATCAGGGGTATGATAATTTGTTCTTTTTACAGAATTGTTGTTCATTTTCAGAAAAAAAAAAATGTATATTTAGAATTGTTTTTACTAACAATGAAATACTTTGTTTATAGCCCCTTGGAGCTAGAAGAGAGAGGGTTTTGGTTAAAACAAAAGACTACGACTTCAATGAAGCGATTAAGGACTGAAAAGGTAAAAAGTATACATTAAAGATAAATTGTTTGAGCCGTTTCATTGCATGCTAAATTGATATGTTACTTTGAAAATTCTCTGAATTTTATGTCCTCATTAGATGACAAGGGGAAAACTTATGGAAACATAAGAGACCTGCATTTCTTCACTGAGAAAATTTGATTTAAAAAGGACCTCCAGTCGCAAAGGCAAGTTGTGTTGTTTAAAAAAGTATCCTCGGGTGTGTCTATGTATAAAATTGTAATATGCCAAGAAAGACCAACCCATCATATTATGAAAGTCAAACTGTATTTTATAAACTTTGTTTTATAATCTGTTCAATTTATGTTTTGTAATCTCTTATTTGTGAAGCTGCTGTATAAATTATGTTTCAGATTATTTAGATTGTATCTGTTATAAATGATTGGTTGATGTGTAACACTCTTAAAATTAGTGATTTAGGTTTTGTAAAATACAAAATATAGAAATAGTTTAATTATAAGATAAATGTTCTGAGTTTTTGATTGAAAAAGTTCATCCTCTTGTAGCTTCACCAAGTTATTTTACCTGTGGTTGAAACTAAACTAGAGGGGTTCAACTAAAGAGGGTTGATTGGTTGTTAAGGCCCTTGGTAGGTTGTCGTGGATTTCTCTTTTTCCAGGATTACTAGCTATCACCATTAGATGAGACCGATAGTTTGGTTGTTATCACTTTTATAACGTTTGTGTTGTTTGCTTATTATTAATTGCATATTTTGTTAGCAGATTTGCTGAAATGGACCTGCACGTATCAAGGTGGTTTGACTTTTCAATTTTGCCACTTATGTTTGCCATGTTAGTTTAATCGCTGGTTCAAGGGCTGAGATTTTGAAGCCTGACAAAAATCGGCAATACCCTAAAAGACGGTAAGTAATTTTCTAAAACAGATTCGTTTCATGAGTTTTAGTTTTTGTTGGAGCAAAGAGTTTTATTTTAAATTGTTCATCGCAGAAGAAATAGAGTTAATCCATTCATGAGAGCTGATCTACCTGAAGTTCAGGTCTTATCGTTTCTTCCACACAAGCTTATAAAAACTTGAAAAAGACAATAATAATGTTGTTGGTCGAGCCTAAAGACAATTGAAAGTCTGCAACTCATGTTTTTTTCTAAATCATATATAACCTGATCTCATTTTGATTATTATCATGCTCATGATCGAATGATGCCAATTGTCATTTTTTTAATTCTTGCATGTTTAGGTGGTTATGAAGCTGAAGAAGCAACTGGATGAATTAGTCATGAACGTAAAGGGTAAACTAGGCATTTGAGTAACTGAGTTTTAATTTGTCTACATCAACATTTTCATTTTGTGTGTCTGGTTAGAGGTGTCAAACTGGCCAGATCTGGTGGATTGGGTAATAGGTCAAAAACCATTAATTTTGTATAACTCGAAAGTTGAAAGACGCCAGGGTGATTGGATTGATCTAGAACAAAAGGTATTGTTTTATTTCAAAGGGATCGTTTACCTTCAACTGAAAACTATATGTTCAAGGTTCGAAAAATACCATTAGTGCGTTTTAACAGACTGTTTTAAAAATTGGCTCATTTGGTTTTTTGGGTCAGCATGTGTTCAGGCCATCAGTCTGGCTAACGGGACCTAGCAGGTTCGGGTGTGAATGGGTTGTGACCTATGTTGTCAAAAACGCAAGGCGCAGGCGAGGCGCATCGGCCTCGCCCGGAGCCTAGGCACAAGGCGCTAAAAAAGCGTGGGCTTTTTTAAGAAAAGCGCACATATCAGTTTTCTGTTTTTGTGTTTCTTATCAGTAGGTGGTGATACAAAAAGAAAAAGCCTCATTTTTGCGCCTAGGCGCGCGCCTTTTGCGCCTGAGCCTACCACCAGGCGCTATAGGTTCGCCTCGCTGTGCCCGAGCAACTAGGGGCGCGCCTTTTGCGCTTTTGACAACTTTGGTTGTGACTAATCTGATTGCGGGTCAAAATAAGTTGTTTTTAAAAGTGGTCATTTTGGGTTGGGACTATCATTATGAAACAAGAACTGCGTTTACGAGAACAAAAAGGAAAAACAGTCGGTTTCTAATGAGAAAAAGATGCGGTTACAGCAGAAGTGACAGTTTCTAAAGACGGAAATACAACCTTCGTTAATCAGTCAAAACAGAACTGATAACTAGCGCGCAACATTTCTTGCGGCTGCGGTTCTGGTACAGTGGCAGCTGTGATGTTTCCACTAGCCCTACAAATCTGGGCTCAATCACAGTTCAACCCTTGTTAGGGTTCTGGTGTCATAGCAGAAGAGGGAAAGACAAATTACGGTTATACCCCCAGGTTAGCCAGTAACGATATTCTAAACAAAGCCGAAACCCCATCCACTTCAGGACCAAAAGCTGAAGATTCTGAGGTAAAAAGTAACAAAATCGTACCCCACGGTGGTAAAAATGGTTTTAATGATGACCCAAGGAGTCATCTTTCGAAACGTGGTACAATTGATGATGCACAAGGTAAAAAAGGTGATACAAGTAATTCTGAAAATCCGTTATGGCAACAAGTACCATCAATGAACGACAGACAGATTCAGGCATCTACAAGGTGTGTGCATCATTTCTACCTGGATTTCACTAAATCACCTACAGTACGTAAAATGGTTTAACGCTTTGTATGTGTATCTTGAACGTGTTTGTTTTGTTAGAACAAAGAGCGTGCAGAAATAATTGGCAGGGTATCGCTCTTCTGCTGGATGGGCTCTTCAATATGCACTACCTTAGTTGAGGTACATAATCGATGGCTCTTGTGTTCAACATGTACACACTGTCGTTTATTGTCTTTTCTAATGGTTGATTATGTGATTTGTGTTGTTCAGATAGGAGAGCTTGGAAGGCTTTCAAAATCGGTGAAGAAATTGGATAAGGAGCTCAAGCGTACCGATACATACAAGGTTTGTGTGCATCATCAACCCCTCGTGTTACAGGAGCTTTTGGATTCACCATCTCATATCTTGTTATCAGGTACTTTCTGTTCCCACTGTGTTATTCTTTTTCTTCATTAATCACTTAGATTCAGCAAGGAGGATAGTGTAATGATATTTGATTTGGTTTTTGCAGCTGCTTCCCCCAGATCCCAAGTCAAAAACACCTTGAAGCAAATGATGCCGGTTGCTACACAATCTAGCTTTTAATGTCGTTAAATAAGCATCCAGATATATTGAAGTGCCGGCGGCTCGGACACAAGTACGAAGTGCCTGGACTTTCACTGGATGAACTGAAAGAAAAAAACCGAGAACTTTGGATCAAAAGCATTGATCGGTGAAGGTTCACATGGAGGAGTTTATTTCGCAAATTTAATAATAGTAAAAGTGTGGCTGTCAAAAAGCTTGATGTTTCTACCGGGGCTGAATCAGATAACGAGTTTTTGACTCAGGTAAGTCAATGATTTTGGAAGTAGATAACCATCAATGTTTTTGTGCAAAAAGGCTGGTGTGAAGGTAAGACAGTATTGGTTGGTATGAGAGGCTAGAGGTTAGATCATTCATATTGTAATCAACCTTTGATAACACAATTCAAATTTTATTGAATAATCTGTATGTCACAGATACCTCTATGAACTGGATGGTCATATCGATCGAATCCTTCTATCCGCGTCAAGAGCGAAAATCTCCTCACCATTCCTAAAATCGACTCTTCGATCGATTCTCATCCAGCTGACATCAGCATCAAAGTGCAAGAAAGGAACTTTAAGATATTGGTTAAGTGCAGGGCCAGGGGATTTCTTACTTAGTCCTTCCGGGTATCCAGCATCTGCGTTCTACGCCGTTGTTATCGATGAAGAGTTTTCGCAGTGTAAAAGTGATAACTTCCACAATCCCCATGAAAGTACCTTTGTAAAAGTGATCATTTCACTTTTAACTATTATTTTAGTTTATCTGAGTGAATTCAGTTTCAACAAACTGTTGGGCGTTTCAATTCCAACATAGTGAGTGTCCACAATTGTTTCCTATTGGAATTTGTACTTTTATGATGGGTGACCAATTTGAATGGTATCACTTGGACATAATGTTGGCCATTTGAAAACCAAAACCAAACGTCTTTGAAATGATATAGATTTGAAGCAATACTATAACATAATTGAATAACTAACCCATCATTTCAATTTAAATTCAAACAATGTTTCAATTTAAATTCAAACAAATGAAACATCAAATCATTAGTCAAGAAAATAACTAAATCCCCCATAAACCCACAAACCCGGTTGAATAAGTTGGTCTCTCAAATGACTAACCAAGCCGAACCCAAAACCCACACCAAACCCAATTGAATAAGTTGAAATAAAGTTTATTTTTAAAGCATACAAACAACTTGATTTGTAAAGGGGTGTCATCAAGGTTGATTAATTGGCAACTAAAAACAACAATTTGTTTCATATCACAAATTATATTAGTTATTTATTTATACAACTATACTACTATATAATACATATAGAAGGGTAAGGTTTTTTCTTAAAAAAAAAAAACTCTCCCATTTAAGAGTTTTACAACTCTTAAAGCTGGAGGTAAAATACACAAATATTTAATATTACATGTAATTATATATGTTGCAAACAAACAATGTTACGATGCAACCTTTTATTTAACATTCAATGTTTTTTTCTTATAGACGATTAGTAAATATCCAACCGTGAAATCAAATCAGAATCAACCCAAATCGTTGGTAAGGGTTATGTTTGGTTTGGTATTAGATTTCATAAGTTTGGTTTTGTTTTTATAAAAAAAAACCATTTTCAATTGTTTCACCTAAAAACCGAAAAAAAAAGGACCCCATAAACATCCTAATAAAATATATCACCAGAGAGATTGACAAACCAACAGAAAACGAGTACCGCATTGTACGAATAAGATTACTAACTTAAGTACTATACAATATATCACGAGACGACTTATAAACTAACGGTAAACTAGCAACCTATTGTAAATCGCCACTCCTGCTGCATCGCGCAGATGTCAGTGTTTTCTTTTTTTAAATGTTATTTACATAGTTACCCCCCGTCGAAAACGTCAAGCTTCGCCACTGCCAAAGGCCTCATTGTAACTGATGATACGATTCATCATTCAAAACCGTTGATTTACCCACATCTTTAAAACCACTCATAACATAACTAGAATCACACAATTTTCTTTGTTTTCTCCTGAAGCTGGTAACCGGCCGTCACACAATAACCACCGAACGCCATCACGAAACCACCAATCGCTGCACAACGCTGATTCTCCGCCGCTGTAGAAGGCGGCAACCGACCCTCACGTTCTGCTACACTGCCACCATCGTCGCCACATGCCATATCGGAAACTACATCCCCGTACATAGCCCTAAACTCACCAACCTAAGTGATATGTTTCCCGCCGCATCGCGCGGGTAAACGACTAGTCTCTTAAATGCATAATCGAGAGTACACTCATCTTTAATGATTATAAAGTAAATTATCTTCTGAGATAATAAAAATCTATAAATTAAGGATTAAAATAGGTGATTACGTTTCAACTATGCTTATAGAGAACATAATTGTTATGTAGGTTTTGGTGATATAATTAAGGACATCATTGAGTTTTGTGCTATTATCGAATAAGCTAAGGTACGGATTCTGTGGTCTTTTCTGATAGCGTTTTATATCATTTTTGGTACTCGTAGTGTCTAGTTCATCGAACCGTTATCGTTGCTTCCTATTAGTTATAGTACCAATTATTGAACTAAATTGCTTCCATTAATTCACATGCGATACATTAACTTATTGAGCTCATTATCGCATGTCCCCATCAATTATTGCCATAGAAGTGCATTATTTTACTAGTGTCTTGACTTAAGTGCACCATTTTTATTGACCTCGATACCCGAGCACATCCACCTATGGGAACATAGGGCGTCATCATCGGCACCGATGACATGCACCATCCGTGACGGTGCGATTAGTTCACGGCGTCTCTATATTAGTATTTATTGTTTATTGATTATTGAGAGGCGTAAGGATCGATCCTAGGATATTATTGTTACTTATTAGTATTGGGATAGGTGTGTGTGCCCACATCCCCTCTACATATTGGTACATTGGAACTGCAGCTAATGTACACATTGCTTATTGTTTATTGTCATTGTCTCACATGGGTATTTCCACATAGATTCTTATCGTATTGATTGATCATTGATTAGTGTTGATTGTATCGTTACATTCTTATTGTCATAGTATCGTTTCACCAGTGATCGAATACCGTATTGATCGTTACCGTTATTGCTATTGTTTTTTTTTTTTCGTTACTGGGCAATTTTTGGCTCAGCCGTGTTTCTCTTGTTGTTTTCTCTTGTTTCTTAAACAGGTACTCAGGGGAACATGGGGAAAAGTGCGAAGAGAGAAAACTAAATGGCTAGAGTTGGAAATAAGGAGTTTTAAATAAAATTGCTATTTGGATTTTAGACATTTTTATTTTCGTTAAGACCGTTGTGTGGTTTTAGATTTTTAAACCTTTGGAGTTATGTTTTATTTGAGTTAAGTTTTAAAATGTCTCTGATTACTGTAGTAGGTGACACGTCAGCCCTTTCGGGCTGGGGTGTTACAATGGAGCTACACTACTAGGTCTTTTGAAGAAAATTAGTGGCGTAGCCCCACGGTGGGCGCCAACTTGTTGATGCAACAAATATTAGACCAATGATAGTAGCTGGGCTGGTTAGGCAAAAGGGTTGAAGGGTTTGATTTTGCCTAATGCATGTCATGGGGTCCCCCCACGTTTGCAAGACGTGGAGAGAGGTTCACTAGTTTGATTTTGTTGTTTGCTCGGGATCCTCCACTTAAATGTGTTCAGTCTCGGATGTGGGAGCAATAAGAATGTGTGTGTTGAATATGATGGAGAGTGACTTGCATAGAACAAGTACTCCAGAACAATGACCAGAGATTCGCCTGGAATCAGAGCTGATCGAGAGCGTCCTCCCTACTAAATGAAGTGTCACTTTATAGGAAAGGTAATCGCTTGAAGAGGAAGCTGTTGACTAGTGAATATGCTTGCAGTGGGGGACTTACCATTTTTGGGGTTGAAGCCTTTTGACCTGCGGGTAAAAGACTGTACTTTGTGCATTCGCCTTACTTTTGCGGCTGGGGGAGTTGGTGAAACAATCAGAGATGTGACCATTTACTGTTCACGTGTTGCTTTATCTTGGTTCTCGGATTTTCAACCTTTTAACCTTTTAACCTTTTGAGCATTCATGTATTTAAGTTACTTTATTTGGTCTTGGGCTACCCCCGTCATCAGATTCAAAGTTGTCATGATTAATATGCTACATAACAATAAAATTAGTTTAATAGCTATAATTATATAATAAAGTGTAAGTTATAATTTCACAAAAAGTACTTAGGGATGTTTGTTTTTTCTTGAAAAGCTCTTCTTCTCCTCTTATGTCTGCGTCACGCAGACTACGTGCAGACGGTTAAGTCTGTAGAGCGTTTGTTTTCTCGAAGACATTTAATTTAAAAAGGTCTGCCTGGCCTCTTTTTGGTGCAGATGTGGGTAAGGGTCTTCTTACCTCTTCTTGCCTAACATCACAAACACAAAACACAGCCCAAAACCCTAGAACACCTTATTCTTCTCTTCCACCACCTCTCCTCCACCACTCCAGCCACCGCCGCCCTTCACCTTAGCGTCGTCGCCCTTCACCTTAGCGCCACCGCCCTTCACCTTAGCAACGCAACCACCTTTCTCTGCCTCCTCCTTCCATCGCAGCCACCATCCACCACCGCAACCACCTTCCACGCCTCCTTCTACCGCAGTCACCTTCAGCCGCCGCCTCCTCCTTCCACTGCATCGAACTTCCACCGCAGCCACCTTCCACCGCCTCCTTCTTCCACCATAGTCCTCCACTGTCGTCGCTCTTTAACACCAGGTACGTAAGATATAAAAAATCGATTTTTCTTGTTGTTTATAAAAATCTATTGTTCTTGTTGTTTTGAGTGAATCGATTGTTCTTTATCACAACTTTTAGAAGTTAAAAAACAAATTGTCTTCTTCTTGCAGACTACAGAGGTTTGGTCCACCTCTTCTGCTACAGATGTGGTCCTCAAACTACAGACGTTTTACCTCTGAAAAAACAAACAGCACCTTACATTTAAAAGAGCCTCAAAACTTGGAAGCACCAAATGGTCAACAACATCTCCCTTCACGACTCCTTCTTCAACATCATTGTCATCAGTGTAAAGGTTATATCAAATTGATTTTATGTTGTGATATTAACAAACTTGACTATAATGATAAATCATTATTTTTACAGCGATAATTAAATCAAAACCTTCATCGCCAAAAATAGAATCATCCATAACAACAACCTCCACCTTATTTAAAGAAATTTCACTGCCTGATTCTGGATGAAATACAGATAGCTCAAAAGTTGTAGAGCCAATCATTGTGAAGAGCAAATAAGATCTAATTTATGGGGAGCTCTTCAACCAATCGAGACCGTCCAGTCGTGAAACCACTACCATCAGACCATCCTGCCATCTTAACGTTCCAAAACCTATCGTCAACATATATCGTAGCATCTCCACCATTGAAGTTTTTACCATAAAAATCTTTCCAGAATTACCATTAACTGAAAAACAAATACAAATTTAATCACAACAATGATAGCATCTATAATAGGTTTAAATCAAGTAATGAGGTAATATAAAAAACTTACAGTCATACCAACTTGAGGTCTAACTTGTAGTGTAATATAAGAATTCTCATAAACAAAGTCTATAAAACATGAAACAATGAAAGTGTTGGGTTCAATAGCTTTGAACAAAACACCATCACTTTTCTTCAAACGACGATCCCTAACCAACCTAATCCAGCCATCGGTAATAATAGGCACACTATCTTTTTCCGGATTCATACAATCCACAAAGTGTCACCATCATGAGTTTGGATCGACTCACCATAAGGCATATTATCTCTCCACAAGTTTGCTGCAAAATCACTTGGTATTGTTTGTGAAAGAACATACAAAAAAAGTTAGATTATACATATCATAAGAATATTCAAGTTTAATGTAAAATACCAAGAAGAAGCATTCTGGATTATCGATAAATTTAAAGAATCTGGGATTCATCTTGGTTGGATTCATACTTGCAGCAAATCTGTAATCACAATTTAAAAAAATGTATTATATTTTAATAATAATAAATTATTAACAATACTAAATATCATGAAAAATGTAATTGATGTGTCAATAAATTGCATTTACTGCTTAATCCTTAAATGAAACTTTTTTACATTTTGTTTAAAAAGGCAATAATTGAAATGCAAAAACACTTTTATATAGTTGCATACTATGATGCACGGGGACGCCTGCTTAGAGGGAGTACCTGTCCTGTGGATGTTTTGGGGGCGGAAACGCCATGAGGACGTCATGGGGACGTTTCCTAAATGTTTCCGGTGTATGGGGACGGATCCAAAACGTTTTCAGATTATTGGGGCCGGCTCCAAAACGTTTCTATTTATATTTTTTTGTTTTAACCCTTTCAAATTCCAAAACAACCTTCGGCCTTTCAATTTAGTCCCAGTACATTGATATTCAATAGTAGGCCTTTCAAAAACATCGCGATCAACATTCAACAGTCTTCACTTCTCAATTCATCAATCATCATCGATATTCATCATCTCCAACTTTTGTCAAGGAATCCGAATGATGATGTAAAGATGTGGGTGGAGTTGTTTTTGATTCAATGGAAGATGTTGGGTTTTTTGAGGCTGTCGATCTCTCGCTAGATGAATCGGAATTTGATGTAGTGTTTATGGAGTTTACACTTTACATCTATATATATATTTATATATATTGGACTTTGTTTAATATATTTTTGTTTTTTATATTTTTTTGCCGTACCTTTGCCAGACCCGTATCTTGGATTTTTGAGTTTTGTCGTTCCCCGTACCCCAGTCCCGTATGTTCCTGTGCTACATAGGTTGCATATGATTTCGCAATAAAACTGGATATTTATTGCAGATTCAAAACCTAAAAAAATATTCAAAAAAATATAAATAAATTGCAAAACCGTAAATATCCAATAAAACATACACTAATCTTTAACGACTATGGATGAATATTTGAAAGATCTAAAACATAATATTGTAATAATTCTACAAATACATGAATGCAAACTACCATGAATGAAAAATTTCAACAATCTAAATAATATACATTGTTATTAATATAAAAATAGATAAACGATTGTATCTTGGATAACAAAAAAAACTGGACATCGAAAGAAACTGATAGAACACAACAACACGATTAAACTGAAACTTAAAACCTACAACTAAATATTGGATTTAAAAACTGAAAAAAAAAAAACTTGTCAGTGACGTGGCATCTGATGTAGCTTATGTGTCAAAACTATAACTTTTAAAAAAAATTGTATTATTTTTTTAAAAATCTGAATTAAAAATAAAAAAGTTTTTTTTTTTGTAGAACCCCACCCACAACCACCATCATCTCCACCAACGGTTGTTGTCATCACCTGCCGTCACAAATAACCACCCTCGTCACAACCACCATCATCGCCTGCCACCACCATAAGACCCTGTACAGAATTGTAAGTTTTCATTTGTGTGTTAGACGGTGAGATCGTAAACTTAAAGCATTTAGGATTTGTGGTTGGATTTGAGTTTATGAATCGGAATTGGCGGTTCGGATCTGAGTTGATTGAATCTAAATTGCAGGTTTTCATTTTGGTGTTGGATGGTGAGATTGGAATTGTGGTTGGCGTTTTCATTGGAATTGTTTGAATCAGATCTAAGCCGGTGAGTTTGTGTAGAAGAATCAGACTTGTTGGAATTAGATCTGAAAGATGGTTGGTGGGTTCGTGTAGGAGTGTGGTTTAAATCAAGAAAAGGTGGTTAGTGGGTTTGTGTAGAAGAAGAAGAAGAAGGTGGTGGCAGGTGGTGATGGTGGCGGTTGGTGGTGGTGTTAGAGAGAGAGGGGGTTATAAATTCTTTCTATTTAATGTAATTTTTAAATCATAATTTTCTTAAAAAAACTAACACATGTTTTTTTTTTTTTAATAATGTTTTTTACACATAAGTATGCCACGTCACTAAAAATTGTCACGTTAGCAAGAAAACAAATTGGGTTAAGGTTATGTTAGTTTAGGAGTGGTGAGGGAAAATAACTTAAAACTTGGAAATGTTATGATACAAATAAAAAATTAGGGAGTATTATTAGCCAAAGTGGTGAAAGTTGGGATTAATATGCCTTCTTTTTTATATTTTGTGAAATGAAACGATTAATTCTATAGAAAAGAAAATAAAATTGAAAATGAAAATGATCCGACCACAGATTAAAGAAAAGAAACTTGTACAGCCTTACGGTTACTTTACACATGATTTAATTTCCTCACTTACGTTAACGACTATTCCCGTACAAGTTATTCTTAAGAGAGATATTTGTTGAATCAAGCTTTAGAGGAGTTGGATGATGAATAAAGAAAGGTTTTGATCAAACATATATCATGGTAGGAAAGAGAAAAAAACGAAACCCCATCAAAGTTTGTGGTGTGCAATTCAAAACATTTAACTAACAAATTAATCTGAGATTATAAATTAAATCATGTTTAGCAGATTACATTACCATTTTGGGACATGATATCAAAAGCAAGTATAAGCCTCTTCTAATCTTCTTTCTCATCGTCATCTGCCACATGTTCTTCCTCATCATCATCACTGTATTCGCTTTCATCGTCATCGTACTCGTCTTCTTCCACTTGTTCCTCTTCAACCCCATCCTCCGTCTCGTCTACCTGAACGCCCCTGGTACCCGCTCTTGTCCGTTTCAAAACCTTTATCTTCAAACTCATTTTCGTATCACACCCAAGCCACGAATCACTCAAACAGTATAAAGTCAAATTATAAGTACCCTCTTCAGGAGCCAAAAACCGCCCTATAACCAATCTTGATCCACTTTTCACTTTTTCGACTGCTTCTTTAACAGCCGAGTTAAGTTCTTTTGGGGTAGCCCCTGCCCATTCCTTTGATTCTCGGATCACCTTTGGAGCAGCGATTAGTGCAGCGGATTCATCCATGAAGCTCACTTTTTGTGATATCCAGACGCTGTTGGCGTTGGGATCGGCAAGTAGTAACCAAAAGTTTTCTTCTTTGTGGAAAGGGTAATAGGGGCAATGAGGAAGGGCTCGAACCAAGTGGTTGTTACGGTTAAGTGTCACCCAACCACGCATTGTCACTACGTCCCCTTCTTGTATTGCTTCTTCACCTTCGGTTTCACATTTGATGTCAAAGGTGATGGAAGGCATCATTTCTAGAACCGTTTCTACATCTTGGGATTGGGCTGGAGAGAACCCTGCAACCTTTGTTAGTAACTCTGCACGCTCTTGTTGGTTCAACTCTCGGAAATCCTCAAAAGTACGAACTTTCTGCAACCAACCACCACAGATAGATATGAATTATGTTGTGTTTTCTCTAATAGCTCCAAACAAAAAAAAAAGCTAAAAAAAACAAGTTGTTGAAAGTCACTCAAAAGGCTACATTTTATGCAAATGAGTTACGACCAACGGCAAAATGGAGCATCTTTATAAAGTCAACTCCTAGCAAGCGGCTAAAAGAGACCAAAAATCAGAGTACAATAAAAAAAAAAGTACCATAGCTACAATCATGTTACATAGCCTTCGGTCAACTACATCAATTAATTCAAAGAGCTTGGATACCTATATTGGTAATTATATTAGTTTCTCAATAAAAACTTCATGCAAGGGAGCATTCAGACCCACATTTTAATTGAACTGTTTTGACCTGTACCCGTCCATCTTCCACCTCCATATATGCCCGTTTCTCCTCAATTTGGGATGTGTTTTATGCCAAAGCTTTAATGGGTAAACTCAAAGAAATTTAACTAAATGGGAAATTATTGAAAGAAGCCCAAGGTGTACTTTTAATACACTATAAAACCTCCCAAATCGTTTTGATTATTATTGTAATAATAATGCTTTGTAATCATAGTTAACACATTAGTTATTTATAGATGGGGAAAAAAAGTTTGCAAGCCAAGCCAACCTGACCCGTATCACCCCGTACTAAAAGGTGAGCTGTTCAAGTCGTGTAACCTGTTACCCAACCCGCACATCTTGCCACCTCTAGTATTAATAAAACTTGCTTTACTTTCCAAAAAGAAATCATATAGTCCAGATTACTAAGAATAAACAAAGAGCCAGTTTTCAATCTTAGTTTACGAATCACATAACAAAAGTTACAAACTTTAGTCAGAAAAAAAAAATTGAACACCACAGATAGTTCCCCCTTTACTGATGAAGGGAAGACAAAAAATCGGGAAATATTTGGAAGACTATTTGGCGTTGTTGTGCAGATGATGGAAGTAACAAACCAAGAAACATGTGTATAACTCCTACAGTCTCAATATATTTATACATATATATAGGGCAAGGATCATTTCAGAACCTTATATGTTTTCAGAACTTACAGAACCTATCAAGACCATTCAATGATATGATCAATGGTTCAAAAGAGTAATGGCAGATATGTAAATAAATAGAATGCTAAGGAGATTGAATTAAAATAAATTGGGTAATATAGTAATTTTAACCAAACTCTTTCCATAAACTCCCCTATTATATCTCCTTTAAATCATGATTTCATTCTCTCTCTTAAAATTCAACAAATTTAGGATCCAACATACTCACGAATTGCCCATCTCCTCCTCATGGCACGTCATTTGTTCAATAGATTTTGTTCCATTTCATTCATTACACATCTTTGTGACCAAAACTCCTTTTATAATTTTTGTTTATCTTTTGTTGCTGCCTGATCGGTTCCGAAAGCAATCAACAAATGATGTTTTCAAGTTAAATTTCAAAGTCCTTAATTATCTTCACTGATATTTATTTTTTTATCTTTTGTTGCTTGTGCTTATCTTTAATTTTGAGTTTTATTTGCATTATATGTTTGTTCCAAACATTATAGGTATTTTGAGTTTTCAAGTTAATGGATAGTTGATTGATTTTGATTGAGATTTTGAGCTTATTTGGTTCTCGATGTTGATGTTATCATTTTTTTTATTCTTCACATTTTTATTAGGTACATATATGTGTAAATAGAATTAGTTCACTATAAATTGATGATTTGTGTACATATATGCTAACTAATACTATACTTACACATATGTAGAATATTCACATATAAGTTGATAGAAGACTAGCGTGTAGTTTACATATGTGTAAATATAGAAATTTGTTTGAAAATTGGATGAGCAGGATAAAGGTTCACATATATGTAAATGAATGATAGTTTGATAAATAGATGATTAGTACGAAGGTTAATTAGATGCTCATATTCTAAACTGGTTTGATTCTTAACACGTGTAGATATATTAAAATTGGAAATAAGAAAGAGAAAAGATGAAAGAGAATTAGTTGATTAAAAATATATATTTATTGATAAATTCTTATAACTAACAAATTTAAAGGACTTGTACAGTAATTCTTCTCATTGGTCCATTTGGATCAATCTTATATTTTAGCTTTCTTTTTTTCTTTAATTCCTTTTTAAAGTGAAGTGTCCATCAAATGTTTTTTTTTGGGGTTTTCTATTTGTATAATTATTTTTTAATATAATTGTTGTAGTATTTTATTATTGTAATTCCTTTCGAGTAGTTTTGGTTTAAGTATGCTATTGCGATTTGCTTATTTTTATCCACATTTAGACATAAATTTTATTTAAAACTGAGTTGTACACAGTAATATAATAGGACGTTTTATAAGCCGTTTCCCCTATTCGTTATTTGAGTAATATAATAAGACGTTTAATAAAACTTTGAACATACGATTCGATAATATTTTTCTTCCAACAAACATCGATACAAGTGTTGTATTTGGTTTTATGACTTTAACGAGAAGGTGATACAAAATTTGTTGTGTTTTTTTATATATAGTTACATTGTTTACCTTTTTTGTTATTTGCGTAACATAATATAAAATTATGAATTCACCGTTGCAACATGTTTATTTTTATCTATGATTTGCTAAAACTTTTAATCGAACTAGTAAATATACTTGATTTTTCTTTTGTTCTTTACCATGACCACTCTAACCAATATTGTTCGAACTATATTGGTACGAGTACCATATTCATTTTTGTGGTTTTCTCAACTTCACAATATAAAAGTTATTGAGAATAAAGTTGTATTGGCAATAGAGTATTTATAGTATTGTATGCTATAGCGAGTGTTAATGACCTAACTTAGGCCCTGACTAAACAACATCGACACCAATACTGGTATTTGTTTCTATAGTTTTCGATCATTATAAAACATATGTTGATATCCTTTTATGTGTGTATATTTTAGTTGCTATACTAAGTGCAAGCATCATACCGATACATTAGCAAACTAAGTTGGTACCGGCCGAAAGCCCGCCGCGAAGCGCGGGGATACCACTAGTTACTATTATTCCCTTTTTGTTTATTTTTTTTAAGTTTAAAAAAAAATGAGTGGTCTATGTTGGTACTTCTGTAAGTTCTTAAAAATGAGGTTCTGAAAAAAAACCCAACCTTATATATATAGAGAAAGTATAATGTACAAAAAGGCTTATCCTACATTATCGTACAAAACAGAGTTACAACGTGCGTAATTAGTATCCCATGCGTGATTATCACATTTTTTGATCAACATAACTTGCGTAATTAAGTTCCCATGCGTGATTAGGTCAAAAAAATTGATCCCATGCGTGATTAACTGGTCCATGCGTGATTTTTGGCCTGATCCAAGGGTTCAGCGCGTCGCGTACGTTTTGTATGATAAGCCCTTTTGTATGTTAACCTACCCCTATATATATATATAGGGTAGGGATCCTAAGAGAAGTCCACCCTATTTGAGAAACTTGAGAAGCATTCTGAACCACACATTTTCCCTAAGCAAAAAATGCAAAAAAAAAAGGTTAAAAATGCAATTTTTTTATTTTTTTATTTTTTTTTTGGAAAAATCGGAGCTTTTTCTTTAAGGTTTTTTTTTTAATTTTTTTTTGTTTTTGGGATTTATATACGTGTATATTGAAAAATTAGTGTTATAAACCCTAAATCCTAAACCCTAATGCTAAACCCTAAACCCTAAAGCTAAACCCTAATGCTAAAGCTAAACCTGAAAGCTAAACCCTAATGCAAACCCTAATGCTAAAGCTAAACCCTAATGCAAACCCTAAACACTAATGACCCAAAATCTAACCCCCTAATGCTAAACCCTAAAGCTAAACCCTATATACTAATGCTAAACCCTAAACCCTAAAGCTAAACCCTAATTCTAAAGCTAAACCCTAAAGCTAAACCCCAAAGCTAAAGCTAAACCCGAAAGCTAAACCCAAAATCTAAGCCCTAATGCTAAACCCTAATGCTAAACTCTAAAGCTAAACCCTAAATACTAATGCTAAACCCTAAATAACACTTATTTTTCAATTTTAAACATGTATATACATATATGTATAATTGACAATATACACATATGTATAGTTAAAAGATTAACAATATACACATGTGTATAAATCCAAAAAAAAAATTAAAAAAAATACAAAACAAAACCTTAAAGAAAAAGCTCCGATTTTTCCAAAAAAAAAAAAATTGCATTTTTTTGCTTAGGGAAAATGTGTGGTCCAGAATGCTTCTCAAGTTTCTCAATTAGCCTACTACTTCTCACATGATCCATATATATATATATATATCCCTTAACATACAATACGTACGATATTGTGAAATCGCATGTTATAAAAAAGCATGTTGGAAATCGCATGTTGGTTTTTTTGTAGCAATTTCGCATGTTGGTAAATATGATGAAATCGCAAGTTGGTATATAAAGCAATTTCGCATGTTGGTTTTTCAGCACAAATCGCATGTTCAAAGGTGAATTCACAACAGATCGGACGGCTGAGATGATCGCGTACATATTGTACGATAAGAGCCATTGTACGTTAACCTAACCCTATATATAGGAAGAAATCTCATATTAGTTAAGAAAACTAAGAAACCCAAATGAATGAACCTCATTTTGCCACGTGTTACACCTTTTTGCAGACGTGTTACATGTAACAACCAGAGGTTGCCATGTGTTACGTAACAGCTTTTACTTTTTCAGAAAAAGTTGAAAGTCTGTGAAAGTTGTTACACGTAACACGTGGCAGCCTCTGGTTGTTACACCTAACACAGTCTGCAAAAAGGTGTAACACATGGCAAAAGGAGGTCCATCATTTGGCTTTCTTAGTTTTCTTAACTAATATGGGTTTTCTTTCGAGGGATAGAAAGAAACCCCACTTGAGTTAAGAAAACTCAAGAAAACCTTATGTAACAAACTTTTATTTTTCTAAAAAAAATTAGGGAATGTAAGTTTAAAAAATCAGTTTTTTAGCATATATATATAGGGAGAAGATCATGCGAGAACCACTTCTTATTGCGAGAACCAATGTGAACACAACCAAAAATGCCTAAAAATAGCTAAAAATCGCACAAATTTTTTTTTTTTATATTTTTATATAAAAATCGCTACTTTTCGAAGCCAAAAAAATTAAATTTTTTTTTTTGCCACTAAAAGTAGCGATTTGAGCATAAAAATATTAAAAAAAAAAATTTAGATTTTTTTTTTTTATTTTTTTAGGTTTTTTGGGGGTTTAGTTTTTAGCATTTTAGCTTGGGGGGGGGGGGGGGGTTAGGTTTTTTTAGCTATTTTAGGTTGTGTTCACATTGGTTCTCGCGGTTCTCGCAATAAGGGTGGTTCTCGCATGAACTCCTCCCTATATATATATATATATATATATATATATATATAAACACTGAATTTTCAAAAAAAGAATATAAAAAAAAAACACTCGGCGCTTTTGGGTTTTTTTTTTGTCACAAAACGTTTGATAACATGTAGCTTACATTCCCTGATTTTTTTAGAAAAAAATAACAAGTTTGTTGAGTTTTCTTAACTCAAGTGAGTTTTCTCTCTATAATTCCCCTATATATATACACACACACATAGAGAGAGAGAGAGAGATCTTTGAGCTTATTAATGGAAAAAGTCATGTTTTAATACAAAATCTTAACATGCATTTACAACCACGATGCAAAAAAAAAAAATCATTTAAAGTAAGATGGCAAGAGAGGGAGAGATACCTTTCTCGCAAGCTTTTTAAGAACAGACTCACTGAAATGTGGCAGTTGCAGGAAAGGGGCAATTCCTTCAATTGACCCTCCAGCAGGTTTTCGTGCACTCAGTGGAACCGCCTGCATGTAACATCGTCAAAATTAGCAGCATTTTAAATGAAATGAGGAAAAAAAGAACAGCATGTGACATGCTAAAACTCTTGTTAAAACAGTTCAGACAATCTATATTACAGAAATCAAATTCTGCCCTCAGTGGTAAGCTTCAACAACATCCTTCCATATCATTATCATTGACATTCTAATTCTAACTGCGCCAACCATGTAGATATGAAAAAGAAAACATTTTACAATCTTTAATATCTATTCAACCCTTGAAAAAGTAATACTTGACTAGTGTAATATTCTAGCATTTAGAAATTTATCCATCCCTGTTAAAGTTAATAGTTCCTCAAGATTACCCGGTTAATACACTAGACTCTCTCAGCAAATGCATGTACCGATAACTGAACAAAGTCATTTATTTTCTTTTCTTGGTCACCATGCCTTTTATGTGAATGTGAATTAGATTAACATTGTTTAGTACATGAGAACTGATCATTAGAAGACAGATGACTTATCTATTAACCAAAAAATATTATTGTATATTTATTTGTATTTGTATTATATTGTTTCATAATTTAGCTAAAAGTCAGTTATGTACTCTGACTTCCAGTCAATGAGAGATTCCTAATCTCTTAACATTACTGCCTGCAAAGTTTGAATTCTTATTCTTATGTTATATATTGTACTCCACATGAACGAGGTTGCCACCCACCTTGACCCACTCACCTAGGTTTCAATAACTACCTACAGACATTATAATCTTTTGCATTGAACTCATATTTATTGTAAAAATATTATCACTCTGTAGGAAGCACACCAACTTGTCATAACAATTTCATCATCTTTAAAAGGCAAATCTCTCAGCAAACATGTTCTTCATTAAGTTGTTTGGTTTTAGGTACAATATGCCCTTAGTTATGACTGATGTGGCCCCCTTCTGTAAAGTTGTAAAATGATTTCATCCCCAATAAAGTGAGCAACATATGATATTTTTTCCTTATTGAAAAATTATTATAAGATAACGAAGGCCACCTGTATCATACTCTGAGAGAGCTCAACGACCCCAATTGCAGGTCTGAGCCACCCATGGCCATGTGGGGGACGTTGTAGAACTGCCATCTTCATTAATTCTTCAAGAAGGCGGGGAGCAACCTCAAGTATACGTCTGAAATCACGCTGCAACGATGGAGATAGACATCCTGACTCCCGGTTTAGTTGCGCTTGAACTAACAATTCAGTCTGCGTTTCAAAATACCAAATTAGGCAGCAATTATCAATATCAGAATATACATTTAAGTTATTAATATAACCACCTTCACTAGAGCTGGATGCTGCTTCCAAAACTTAGCCTGTTCTTGCTTAATGTTCTTCAAGTCCAAGTTCAACTCGCTTCTGACCAGGACAAACAGTCTCTGAAGGGGTTCTCCATCACTCCGCCGAACTGGAATTTCCATATATTCAGCCGCTTTTATGAAAACATCCATCACCTTACTGTATGTATATTTATCCACCAACAATAAAAAAAGTGTTATTTTTTATCGTTTCTCCGATAGCAGTCATGTACACACAGATTCTCGTATATAAACTACATCCACAAGTAGGTAAAAAAAACATTCTACTATACGTAAAAAGTAGGTCGTACCTTGGAGCCAACGAAGGCTTCATAAGGTAGAAATATGCGGATAATGTATGCTTTAAGACATAGTTTCCAGTATATTTGGATGACATCGATAAGTACATGACAGCCATGACCAAGGGCAATATAATGCAAATCCCAACAATCCCAAGTAAATTAACTGCGCCTGACGTCCCATCAATGTTCAACAAAAACTGAGGGAGGGCGATGCCCATTTGAAGCCCCTGTTGTAACAACAAACAATATATACTCATCACATACACCCAACTGTAAAGAGTTACATGTCGATTATACCTGCCTGCCATCAGGATGGCCATATTTTTCAAAGTTCTCACGTGATATGGGATCCGTTAGAGCCTGATAAGCCTTCGATATGTATTCCACAAAATAATTGTGAGCCTCTGAAAGACAAAACAAAGTTATCCCCCATAGCAAAGAGAACATGTTTGGGTAAAAATAAACATGAACCTGGGTCGGGATTCTTATCCGGATGGTACTGGATGGAAAGTCTTCTATACGCCTTCTTGATTTCTAGATCTGTAGCCCCGTGTTCTAATCCAAGAATACTGAATGGTTCAAAAACTTCTACCGCATGGCTGCTACTTTTTATGTGATATGCCAACATCACCATTATCACCCAAAGCATCACAAGAGTCAAGTTATTATACGTCGAAAAGTTTGATATCTGTTCACATGATTCCGAAAATATATTCAGAATAGATAACAAAACTGAATGTATGTAAATAGGTGGGGTGAGAAAGAGAAACTGACACGCCTAAAGATGGACTTGCGATACTTTCCAGACTGCAAGCAGACGGAACATTGGCACTTGGCAATCCTAGCCTTTTTAGTAGCTAAATGGTATAACTGGAATATTGTGTATGGTACTAAAGGCAAAGCCAGTAAAGAGAAAATAAAGATTGGGAAAAGTGTATTATTCTCTTCGGAAGCAGCCATGTTAACTTCTTCGTTCAAACAATAGAGCTGTCACCCTGCACGGAAGAATCAAGAAAAGCATAAGGTAACATATCCATAACAACCATTCGTTGATTTAAAAAACAAGCCCATCAATAATTATACACACATCTGATTGCCTGTTCAATATTATGGGTGAAATATGATAACTGATGCTATAGTAATCAAGGCAATGAGTCAACACCGGTATCCATTCGGGAAGATACCTTATAGTGTGATTCTTAGAAAAGAAAGCAGTTTTCTAATAACCGCAGACCTATGGAGCCATGACGAATGAATCGTTGGTTTAATTTCTGATTTAAGCATTTCATCACATGGGTCCAATTTATTTGGTAAGAAATAAGGATGAGATTGGCGATTGGGTATAATAAAGATGGCGAAAAAAGGAAAATAATAGTATAATCAAACCTCAAACCAAATTGGGGTGGGTATTTATTCAAGTACCCATATTTGCTTCAGGATTAATGTGACTAGCAAAATTAAGGTAGCAACTCCTTATTATACTAATATTGTATTTTGGGGTTGATAAAATGTAGATGTGATGCTTACTGTTGATCATATGAAGTGTATTCACTTGGGATTGCTTGCACATACCATCCATATTAATCTTTGAAGCAAGTAAGGGGTAGTAAACACTTGTGGAATAATCTTAAGGGTCTTTTCAGTGATTTCTAGAGATAAAATCATTACAAGCAGCTGTTTTTTTTATTAAATTTAAGCAATATAACTTTACTCAAGCATAAAAGTTTGATCTTGAAATAAACTTTTAATCGAAATTAAAGGGATGGAATTTGATTAGCCTAGCCCATCAGAAGTTGTTGAGCAATGGGTAGCACAACCCAAACCAGAAAGAAAAACTGATTCGTAATTCATTGATTTAGAAAATGAATGATTCATGTGTGTGTATGTAAGGTACGGTAAGAGAAATCTGCAAAGTTGAAGAGCATACCTTGAGTTTGATCCGGAGAGGGTAAAGGAAAGGAAGGAACCCTAGTTATTGTAGTTGTTCAGATCTTACGTATCATTATTTATGACTCACTAGACAACCACACTCCTTTTTTTCTTTTCTTTTTTTCTTTTTCTTTTGCTACAAAATAAAATTTCCTTTCCTTTCCTTTCCTTCATATTTTACCTGGGAAATACACGTTAACTCCCTAATTTCAAAATTTTGATCGTTGAAGCCCTTGCTTTCGTTTTCCTACAATCTGAGCCCCTACTAGTAACAAACGTGATTGAGACAAAATTGCACAAAATAACTTTTATGCTACATCTAAACTACAAACTAAACCTTTCACTTTAAAATCGGTAAAAAAACAACCTTTAACTTGATATTGTGTTACATGAATCAACCGTTTGCACAAACTCTGTTAAATTTCTTGATTAAGTCACCTCACAGGCAATTTTATATGTATGTAAGTTCTCTCGTTAGTTCTTTTCTTGTGGGGCCCTTATCTTAGTTATTCTTAAATATCAACACTAAATTCAACATATGAATTTATTAAGAGTAAATTGCAATTTTACCCCCTGGGGTTAGATGCGATTGGCAACCTTACCCCTTATTACGAAAATCTTGATGTCTGACCCCCTGACGTTGTCTGATTGCATCAATGTACCCCCCTCTGAAACGTGAAAAGACTTTTTTGCCCCTGATAATAATAAGAAAATAGAAGTAAATAACACATTTAAACCCTGTGTTTTACCTTCACAACACGTTTACACCCTTTTTTTATTGTAGTGCCGTCTCCGGCGATGTTTCGACCACCGGAGCACTTAACTCCGGCCTTCTCCGGCGATGTTCCAACCACCGGAGCACTTAAAGTATTTTCAGCTAAATTTTGGCAACTTGAGAGTTGAGACCCTGTTTGATCCATTTCCTTTGTAGCTAAATTATAGTTTACCAACTTAACGAGTAGCTAATAGAATAAAAACTCAAATTAACCTGTTTCTAGATAAATGATCTTAGTATTCCTGTAGCCTATTTTTGTTTAAAGGTATGCTAATTTTTCTCTTATGACACTAATATGAAATTGTAGGTCAAGATACACAGACTTATTCTTAAATCAAGGTTTCGTACACGCAACAAAGGGGATGCAGATCTGTTTTTTGTTCCATCTTATGTTAAATATGTTCGAATGATGGGTGGTCTTAATGATAAAGAGATTAACCAGGCTTATGTGAAGGTACAGTGTAATTATCGTCTTATGTAATTTGATTACGTAAATTGTACTTCATATTAGGTTGCTTGATTCCATGTCATCATTTTTGATAGTTTGTTCATGTCTTATTACTTTCAGGTATTAAGCCAAATGTCGTATTTCAGATTATCAGGTAGGTGGTCGTGACCACATGTTTGTCTTTCCAAGGTGTGATTGCTTACTTTTTATAACTAAACTTTACCATTTTTACTATTTATATTGCTACTAACAACTTGTACTGCATGGCAGTGGCGCAGGGGCTTCTCTATAACAACTTTCCCATAAACCACTAAAATACTCTTATACGTCCTAAAATACACCCCGTACACGAAAAACAAGCCTGAAAATACCTTTATATTATTAAAAATCAAATAAAACAAATTTTGGTGGGTCCTCGCGAGGCGCGACCCAGTTAAGCCAAGGAGTCGCGGGCCGCGACAAGGTGGCACCAGGCGAGCCCTCGTGACGCCACGTGTCTGATACGTGTTGGGTCTAGGGGGTTGAGTCGACGAAGCTAGGGCCTACCCTAGTTCTCTCGCGGGCCGCGAGAGATATAGAAGCGGCCGTCGCGGGCCGCGAGCCGACCATCTATCAGACCTATAAAAGGGGTCGAGAGCTTCAGTTTCAGTCGCTTAATTCATTTCTTTTCTCTCAGTCCCTATAATAGTTAAATGTTGCTTGATATAATACCCCTAAAAAGCGAAGCTCTGCCTCGTTGTAAGTATTATAACCCCCGGTTACGTATTAGTTACTCTGCCCGATTGATCTAGAGCTCCGTAACGCATGTCAAGGCTCTGCCTGACTCAGTCGTTGGAGTTCTGTCTCGGGGGTATAGCTAATGTAAATTGGGTTATCTTACTAACACGTGTGCATTGTTTATTTTTGATAGATTATAACCAGGAAGTCACCAGAAAGCAGTAGTATTATCTAGAATAGAAAAGTGAGTCATTTTCTTTTTCTACCAAACTGTTTACCAAAACCTCAATTGTTTTCAATTATTATAGCAGTGATTGAGTCTATGTATTCTACAATTACTGTCGGTATGTTGGGGTTTTGTATACATTACTTGTTACTACACTGTGAGTAGTAGCATGACCACAAGTCAGGATTGACAGTACCGTGGGTGGTAATTGGGTAGATAAAAACATTGTAATCGCTCTCAATACTGTAAAGATATAAAAGCTTATTTTGATTAAACTGGGATGCACTCGCCAGTATTTCTTGCTGATAAAACTTTTTAAAACGCGTTTCAGGTAACAAAATGTGAAAGCCAAATAGAAGCCAGCTGGAGAGCACTGAACGCTTGGAAAAGTGGCTATAAAAGTTACCTAAATAAGAAAGAATTTTTATTTCAATAAATTAGGGTTTATCCCTATAAACATATTGTAATGGAAACTTGGGTTTTTCCCATATATTTGTTATTTATAAAATGTGGTATTTTGCTCTGATAAACTATTTCCTAACTACGGTCCTGATGTTTAATTTCCGCTGCCAAATTAATAAACACCGATACCACTAATCTGGATCTTGCGGCCGCCCGCTCCCAGGGTAGGGGTCGGGGGTTGCGAAAGAGAGTGGTATCAGAGCTACAGCCACTGATTTAAGCCACATAAGTGTTCTGATGACACCAAAAGTTTATCAGTTGTGTTAGGAAATAATCTATGTGATTATGCGTATACATGTATATTATTGTTTTGTGTTATTTGACAATCTGTTAGTTTACAGTATGAGTGAGCAAGGTACGTCTGACGTCTATCGTCACCTAGCTAGTTCTCCCAAAAGTGAAGGAACTTCATCACAGCCTACTCCTTCAGGGTATTCTGCTGACACTGAAGAAGGAATCTTCATTTTTAAGGCCCAATTCGAGGAACCATTCCTTTCGAAGAAGAGAGAATGGTTTAGTCGGGGAGCACATGAGAGAAGAAAGCGATTGAGAAAATTGCAACAACAAAGAGCGTTAGCAGCAACCAATAGGGAAGTAAATGCCTAAACATAAGAAGCAGTTAATAGACGATTGGCAAACTTTCATATACTAGCCACCACTGCAGTATATCCAAACCTAGACCAAATAATTGCACCACAACCATTGCCACTATTCCCAACCCAACCAATGGAGATAGAACTTAACCAAGGAAACCAATTACCCATGCCAGCATTCGACCCTAATGAGATACCTAGAATCCTAGCACCTAAGCCTTTAGCGTATGATCCATGGGAAGATGACCATAGGGAATATCAGGAACTTTATCCACAGGGAGAACCGATACCAAATCCCATAGCACAGTATACCGACCTTAATCCTTTAGATCCATATTGGAATGCTAACCAGTATATTCAGAATATGTTAGACAACCCGTACCCATATGGAGAACCTATACCTCAGTACCCTAACCTAGTACCCGCACCACTGCCATCCATGAGTGAAGAGAATGTGCAGGAACTCCGCACATTTGGTGAGGAATTAGTGGAGGAAGGAGAGAGGATACGACAAATAAGAATGCTTCATTTTACTTCATTTAATATTTGCATTTAATTTTAATATAAGGGTATATTGGTAAACTTACATAAATCATTAATTTGTATTCTTCCCCTTTAATAACTAACTAAATTAAATTTGTAACTCCTTTTCAAAATATATATACTTTTTCTAAATTAAAAAAAAACAACTTAATTTAAAGTGTAGAATAAATTACTAGTTGTGTAGGATAAATTATGAGTTGTGTAGGATATATTTCGAGGTGTGTGGGATAAATTTCGACTGTGTAAGATAAAATTCTATAATATGTAGGGTATATGTAGGAAAATTTTGATATGTGTAGGTTTTGTAGATTATATGTAGGATAATTAATGATTAGTTGACTAATTAATTAAAGAGAGAAAAATTAATGATATGAGTTATAAATGAAATAGTATTTTACTAATATGCCATTTCTTCTTTTTCTTTTCACATTAAATTTCTTCTCAAATGAACTTTCCGCTATATATATATATATATATATATATATATATATAAATGTGTGTAGTTGAAAAAAAAATCAACTAAAATAGATAACCTAATATCTATCGATGCATAACTAATAGTGTGTTTAAATTCTAGTTGTAGATTATAATATATATATATATATATAGGGTGAAGATCATGCGAGAACCACCTCTTATTGCAAGAACCGCGAGAACCAATGTGAACACAACCAAAAATGCCTAAAAATAGCTAAAAATCACACAATTTTTTTTTAATATTTTGTATATAAAAATCGCTACTTTTCGAAGCAAAAAAAAATTTAAATTTAAAAAAAAAAAATTTGGTCACTAAAAGTAGCGATTTGAGCATAAAAAATATTAAAAAAAAATTTAGATTTTTTTTTTATTTTTTTAGGTTTTTTGGGGGTTTAGTTTTTAGCATTTTAGCTTTGTGGGGGGTGGGGGGTTTAGGTTTTTTTTGGGGGTGGGGGGTAGGTTTTTTTTTAGGTTTTTTGGGGGTTTTAGTTTTTAGCATTTAGCTTGGGGGGGGTGGGGGGTTTAGGTTTTTTTTTGGGGGGGGAGGGGGTGGGGGTTAGGTTTTTTTAGCTATTTTAGGTTGTGTTCACATTGGTTCTCGCGGTTCTCGCAATAAGGGTGGTTCTCGCATGAACTCCTCACTATATATATATATATATATATATATATACATATATAGTGTGAGGTTCATTGGGGAACACTAAAAAAGTGGGGAACAATGGGGGAACCGACTCAAACGAACTCCGATTGGACTCATTCCAGCGGCGTTGGAACCGGCTCGTCGAACCCTAACTAAGATCTCTTAACCCTAAACCCTAAATCATAACCCCTAAACCATAAATATATTAGGGTTTGGCTTTTAGGGTTTAGCCTTAGGATTTAGATTTAGGGTTTAGTTTTAGGGTTTAGGGTTTAGCTTTAGGGTTTAGCATTAGGGTTTAGCTCTAGGTTTAGCCTTTAGGGTTTAGCTTTTAGGGTTTATCGTTTAGATTTTACGGTTTAGCTTAGGTTTTAGTCTTATTTTTTAGCTTTAGGGTTTAGAGTTTAGGAGTTAAGATTTAGGGTTTAGGGTTAAGAGATCTTAGTTAGGGTTCGACGAGCCGGTTCCAACGCCGCTGGAATGAGTCCAGTCGGAGTTCGTTTGAGTCGGTTCCCCGCTGTTCCCCACTTTTTTAGTGTTCCCCAATGAACCTTCCCCTATATATATATGAAAAGAGTAAAAGTCGCAATGCACGACGATTTTGATCAATTTGTTTGCGTGATTGTTTGCATTAAATCTTATTATGTGATATTGATACCTGATAAATGTTTATAATTTAGATGGACAACGAAGTAAATCAGGAAAACCAGAATAATGATAATAATGGAAACCAAATAGGTAACAGTGCCATCCAACACGTAGTAGCACAAGGAATCATAGACGCTATGCCATATATTATCAAGACTGTTAAAGAAGCAGTAAATAATAAAACTAACAGTGGAAGTAAACGACCACCTACTGAACCCAGTCACAATGTGAATAATGGACCGCTACTCCAATTACCTATCCCAAAAAGAAGAAGAACCATGTCATATGGTTGTTCTTACAAAGAATTCTGGTCTTACAAACCAATAGAATTCTCTGGTAATGAAGGAGCCATTGTAGCTTTACGCTGGATAGAAAAGACGGAGGCAGTCTTAAAAATAAGCAAATGTGCAGAGGAAGATAAGATTATGTTTGCTTCTAATCTTTTTAAGAATGCAGCCTTAGAATGGTGGAATACTATTCTCCAGTCTAGAGGAATTGATAAAATTTATAATATGGAATGAACTGACTTTAAGAACATAGTTGAAAGGAAATTTTGTCCTCCTCGTGAAAAAGAACAAATCGCTAATAAATTCCTAAATCTTAGATTGACTGGAATAGACTACAAGGTTACACTATCATATTTTTCGAATATGCTAGAATAGTGCCAACCCTAGCCTCACCAGAACCAATATTAAACTCTCGTTACATTGGGGATTAATTAGTGAAATTAGACGACATATAGTCAAGGCAGCTAGACCACAAACCATAGAAGAAGTCGTAGAACTAGCCAATACCTTGACTGATGAATTGGTACGTACGCAAGAAGAGAACCAGAGAAAGAACCTAGCCCAAAAGCTTACCCAGGAATTTCGCTACGGTAATTCCAACCATGGGAAAGGTCCAGGTTCTACTTCTGCACCTTACTGTAAGTACTGCAAGAAGAAGCATTCAGGAATATGTTCCATATACTGCAACTTCTGCAAAATATCGGGACACAAGGAATAAGACTGCAGGAAGAAACCTAACAGTAAGCTATGCTTCAACTGTGGAGAGACTGGACATATCAAACCGAACTGTCTGAAACTAGCTCCAACCACAAATAGCAAAACTACCAAGAACGCCAGAGCATTTGTTCTGACAGCCGAAGAAGCCAGGATGATTCCGGATGTGATTGTCGGTACGTTTTTAGTTAATGATATTTTCGCTAAAGTATTAATTGACTCTGGTGCAAACCAAAGTTTTATTAATACTTCGTTCTGCAAACTTCTCAAGTAACCATTAACTAAACTTCAACAAGAATGTCTGGTAGAAACGGCAAATGGAGAATCCATTAAGATTACTGAAATCTTGCAGGGAGCAAGAATAGAAATTTTAAACCATAATTTTATCGCTAACCTTTATCCAATGAATCTGGCTGGATTTGATATCGTGTTAAGAATGGATTGGTTAGTAGCCAATCATGCCAGCATTCTATGTGATCAAAAGTCAGTACAAGTAAATTCACCAAAGGGTGAAAAGATCACAATTAAAGGAGATACGCCAACTAGGTCCACAAAATTCAACTCTGTGATGAAAACGGCAAATTATGCAAGGAAAGGATCACTAGTGTATATGATTTCCATAATCTTTAATACTAAAGGAAAATAATTGACAGATATTCCCATAGTATCTCAATTCTCAGATGTTTTTCCAAAAGAATTACCTGGATTACCGCCGGATATAGAGGTTGAATTCAGAATTCACCTACTACCAGGGACATCACCGATTGCCAAAGCATCTTACCGTTTAGCACCAGCGGAGATGCAGGAACTGAAGAAACAACTGGACGAACTTCTGGAAAAAGGTTTAATACAGCCTAGTTCATCGCCATGGGGAGCGCCAATCTTGTTTGTCAAGAAGAAGGACGGATCAATGCGTATGTGCATTGATTACCGAGAATTGAACAAGGTCACGATTAAAAATCGGTACCCACTACCGAGAATTGATGATCTGTTAATCCGAGATTTTTCTAGAATAGCTATTCCTTTAACAAAACTGACCTACAAATCAGTTAAGTTTGAATGGAGACCAAAAACAAGAAGAAGCTTTTAGAATTCTTAAGCAAAGATTAACCAACGCACCCATACTCGCGTTACCAGAAGGAACTGAAGACTTTATAGTCTATTGTGACGCTTCTAAGTTAGGTTATGGATGTGTGTTAATGCAACGTCAAAAGGTTATAGCCTATACCTCTAGACAACTTGAGAATCATGAAGAGAATTATACAACCCATGATTTAGAATTAGGAGCCATAATTTTTGCCCTTAAGATTTGGAGACATTATCTTTACGGTAGCAAGTTTACTATTTTCACCGATCATAAGAGTCTAAGATATGTTTTCGGGCAAAAGTAGTTAAATACTCTTATACGTCCTAAAATACACCCCGTACACGAAAAACAAGCCAAAAAATACCTTTATATTATTAAAAATCAAATAAAACAAATTTTGGTGGGTCCTCGCGAGGCACGACCCAGTTAAGCCAAGGAGTCGCGGGCCGCGACAAGGTGGCACCAGGCGAGCCCTCGTGACGCCACGTGTCTGATACGTGTTGGGTCTAGGGGGTTGAGTCGACGAAGCTAGGGCCTACCCTAGTTCTCTCGCGGGCCGCGAGAGATATAGAAGCGGCCGTCGCGGGCCGCGAGCCGACCATCTATCAGACCTATAAAATGGGTCGAGAGCTTCAGTTTCAGTCGCTTAATTCATTTCTTTTCTCTCAGTCCTTATAATAGTTAAACGTTGCTCGATATAATACCCCTAAAAAGCGAAGCTCTGCCTCGTTGTAAGTATTATAACCCCCGGTTACGTATTAGTTACTTTGCCCGATTGATCTAGAGCTCCGTAACGCATGTCAAGGCTCTGACTGACTCAGTCGTTGGAGTTCTGTCTCGGGGGTATAGCTAATGTAAATTGGGTTATCTTACTAACACGTGTGCATTGTTTATTTTTGATAGATTATAACCAGGAAGTCACCAGAAAGCAGTAGTATTATCTAGAATAGAAAAGTGAGTCATTTTCTTTTTCTACCAAACTGTTTACCAAAACCTCAATTGTTTTCAATTATTATAGCAGTGATTGAGTCTATGTATTCTACAATTACTGTCGGTATGTTGGGGTTTTGTATACATTACTTGTTACTACACTGTGAGTAGTAGCATGACCACAAGTCAGGATTGACAGTACCGTGGGTGGTAATTGGGTAGATAAAAACATTGTAATCGCTCTCAATACTGTAAAGATATAAAAGCTTATTTTGATTAAACTGGGATGCACTCGCCAGTATTTCTTGCTGATAAAACTTTTTAAAACGCGTTTCAGGTAACAAAATGTGAAAGCCAAATAGAAGCCAGCTGGAGAGCACTGAACGCTTGGAAAAGTGGCTATAAAAGTTACCTAAATAAGAAAGAATTTTTATTTCAATAAATTAGGGTTTATCCCTATAAACATATTGTAATGGAAACTTGGGTTTTTCCCATATATTTGTTATTTATAAAATGTGGTATTTTGCTCTGATAAACTATTTCCTAACTACGGTCCTGATGTTTAATTTCCGCTGCCAAATTAATAAACACCGATACCACTAATCTGGATCTTGCGGCCGCCCGCTCCCAGGGTAGGGGTCGGGGGTTGCGAAAGAGAGTGGTATCAGAGCTACAGCCACTGATTTAAGCCACATAAGTGTTCTGATGACACCAAAAGTTTATCAGTTGTGTTAGGAAATAATCTATGTGATTATGCGTATACATGTTGACGTGATGTCGTGGTCACAATCAAATTTAATCCAAATACAACTAATTAGCTAGGGGTAAGTGGGTATCGAACACAGGGAGTTTGTGGAAAATGTGTTATTTGAAAGTGTATCTAACTTAACTAAAATTAATCTAATTGCAAATAAAATAAAATTCAAGAGTTGATTTGATTGGATTTGGTTTTAAAACTGAAATTAACTAATTAAATTGCAAAGATGAAAGTTTTGGTTGTAAGCAAATTAGAGACAAATGACCATCCTAGATTTCCGGTTTCAATTGACATTCATGTTATCATTCCACTAGAAAGAACTACATAGACATAGTTCATGTGTGACTACTTGCAGTGATGAAAGGGAACTAAGTACTCAGATTCCTAGAACGTGAGGTTGTTACCCGAAGATCAATCAACCCTTACCCAAGCCTAACTATACCCATGATATCTCGATTGCCAACGACACCAAGAACGTATGGTTTCTAATTAGTTCAATGTAAGAATTAACAAGCTACTAACAAACAATCACACACCATAACAAACAAACCATAAAGATAAAGATTGTTATTCTAGAAATTAGGAAATCAAACATGAAATGTCTCAAGCAAACCTTCAATCCAGGATGATCATAAAGTGTTTAGCCACTCATGGCTTGAACAAACATCATAAACCAAGTTTTAATCTTCAAACAAGTTAAGAACATGGATCACTTATCCTTAGCGGATGGTGCAGGAACTCGGAGGATCAAGGATCCTTAACATTACTTATGATTTCTAACAATTGTCACGTTTTTAATACTTATTTTTAGGGATGGATTTTCACAGCATATGGATCACGGATCCTCAAGTGCAGCCAGGATCACGGATCCTCAGTTCAGTTCGAATTAAGGATCCGTAGGAGACGTTGCAAGACTAAGGATCCAGGATCCTCATTATTATCCTTATACTAACAATTGTTTCCATTATATTTGAACTTGTTTTGCAGGAGTATTCGAGTGGGACTTGGTCTTGCTGAGATTCCAGGGGAATATGCCTTCTAATTCTACACGTGCAAGGCCTTCGTGACCGTTGTGGAGATCGTGGGAAGCTAGCATCTTTTTTGAATTGTTAGTTAGCTTAGTTAGTTTCTATTTTTAAATGGGGATAACAAGCTTGATTAGAAAGAACAATTAGAAAACACACACTACACCTGAGCTCTCTGCTACTCTCGGTGACTACATACATTTTGCACATTAGTGATCCTTGTAACAAGCTTGTTATCATCCCAATTTGTACACATTGTTTGTTTAATATACTTGGTGATCGGTAGTTTCCATCACCCGAGGTTTTTTGTGCCAGAGATCATATATTGATCAAGGGCTTTTTCCTCGTATAAATCCTTGTGTCCAACATTCATTTCATTCATACATTTGTTCATATTATCAAGCATCACACCTCACAAAATCGGATTTGTTTGCATTATCCTTGTGTATTTTTGACCAAAACAGTTTGGCGCCCATCGTGGGGCAATTGGTGCTTCATTTCTGAGAAATTTTGTTCATTTCATTCATTTCGGTTCATTACCTTCAACCACATGGCTTCTCAAGCGAAGAACACTTCAAGCTCCATGCCGGCGGTCACCTCTTCACAGGGCATTCCACCTTTGCCACTTGTTTCTTCTGGATCCCAAAAGAATGCTAAGAATGCTGCGAAGAAACCGACCCCCGTTTTCTCAAAACCAACTTCTGTTGTTACTTCTGGCCCTACTAACAATGATCTTTATTCTTTGATTTTGCAGATAAGGGACTGGAGGACAAGACTAATGACAGGATCCTTCGAGAGATAGATGACATCAAGAAATTGAAGAGATCAGCGGAGGATCACTCTCCTTTGATGCCGAGATCGCTGAATTTTGACACTCCAGTCATAACTGCCCAGCACTCTACAGCATCAGATGTCCAGTATCAGGGTGGATCATTGGGAATGCTTTATGGATCATCGGCAATGACTCAGGCTCAAGGATCCTATTTTCAGCCTTCAGGATCCTCTCTTCAGCCTCAAGGATCCTCCTTCCAGCATTTAGGATCCTTCGCTAATTCAGGAGGATACATGGGGACGCAGACAGTTCAAGGATCCTACTCTCAGTATCCAGGATCCTCATCCCAGGTTCAAGGATCCTTGTCTCAGGGTCAAGGATCCTCATCTCAGGCTTATGGATCCATGGATTATCCTCCAAGACCCCCATCTTCGGTGTATCAAGGATCCAACATCTTTCAGGATCAGGGATCCTTAAGAAGTGCAGAACCCAGAAGTTCAGAGATTCATTTGGGAGACTTTATACCTATGCAAATTATTGCTTCATCTGGTCCCTCAATTATACCAGAATCTCGCCAATATGGATTCACATCCGGAGTTCCAAACCTGAATCCTTCAGGAGGTAACACTTTAAATAATTTTTATAATGCTAACCATGGCTTTGTGCAGGATACAAGAATCAACCAAGCTATGGCTAAGGAATTGCAGAAACTTAAGGATATGATATCCAGCGTTCCAGGAGTGGTTAAGCCCATTCCTGAAATTCCAGATGGAAGCCACAAGATATCCCGCTTTGCACCACCCATTTGTGATGCAGATATACCAAAGAGGTTTCAAACACCAAACATGAAGCTGTATGACAGCTCAACTGATCTAGAAGAGCATGTAGCTCAGTACAGAGAAAGGATGGAGATCAATCCCATCCCTGAGAGGTTAAAAGAAGCATGTCTATGCAAGGGTTTCAAATCCACACTAACAGGATCAACTCTTAAATGGCTGCTGTTTTGGTCAAAAATTACCGAAGCAATTAAGTGATCAAATTAGTTAAGTGAGGTAGTGTGCTAGAAATGTGCGTTGAAAATATGCTAGTTAAGTTATTTGCAAAAACAGTTTCAGGATACGGCTCGGGATATAGAGCTGTATCTATGATCAAATAATGAGCAAAAATGTAAAGGATGACACAGGATATACGAGGAAAGCCCCTGATCAATCTAGATCGCCGGCACAAAACCTCGGGAGCTGATAATCGCAGCTGCCTTGTTCTTCTATTACTTCAAATATCAGGATACAGTGCAGGATATGATGCGGGTCAACTAGGTGTTACAACGTAACTCGTGTACAAGTGTTTGTGTGTAGTGATTGTTTACAACTGGAAAGTAGAAGTGTGCGTAATGATGTGTCCCTTATCCTGATCCGATTAATCTATTTATAGTAAAATGAAAATAACTAACTACCCTATTAAACCGGGATGCTTCGAATATTCCTCAAGTAAACGTTGTAGTCCACTTCTTTCGGGTTCAACGTCTACAAGCTAACTGATTTTCCCGAGTCTCGAGGGGAAGAAGTCCTCCTGACCGTTGGATATTTGCACTTCCTAATCTGCACGTGGTTAAATCAGTTAATACCAGGATATCATACCAGGATGTTACCAATATCCTGATCCGGTATCCTGATCACAAATAAACAATCAAAGCCAGAATATTAGTCAGGATATTTGTTCAGAAAATGACCCATAACAATTGTCCCCAAATATATCTGTTGGTATACCAATCCAACGGATATATTTTAAAACTTTATCTCGTAAACCGAGGCAATTAAAACGAAATGACGATTGCAGTGACATTGTGCAACTTCCAATGCAACATTTACTTTTTACCCCCTATATCCAACCTATATTAACTGAGGGATTCTTCATTATGATCATCTCTATCTTCAAACGAATATCAGGTATTTTCTCTCTCTCTCTTCCTTGTTTTCCTTGTTTAAATCACTTGTTCTCTGGTCGTGATCCTCCATGGCTACCCGCACTAGATCCCAAACGGCGGATTCCGTTCCCCTCTTTCACAAACAAAACTTGCTTAAGGAACCCTCAAAAGAGGTGTGTTCATTCGATAATGCTGATATCGGGACTTTATGAGCTTCCGGTGCCTTTCCTGCCGGGACAATCTTCCGTCCATTCGACCAAGAGGTCCGATCGGATTTTTGTTCCGACGAGTGGGTATGCTTTTTTGCTTATCCTTTCTCCATAGGGCTTCAGTATCCGTTTTCACCCTTCATATCTCGTTTCTTCGAGCTTACTGGCCTTAGCTTCGCCCAAACCATGCCCATGGTTTGGCGCGTATTAGTCACCTTGGAGCAGATTAAGGCTGGTCACATGCCCAACTTGTGCATCGAAGATCTTTCGATGGCCTACCGTTTAAGATCCCATGGTTCCAGCCGGTTCATTCTATTTTCTATCTCCAAAGATCCTCTCATTCTTAAGGCTACCAAGAACGAGGATAAATGGACAAGAAAATTCTTTTTTGTGAAAAGGGACTCCATCGACAGGGGTTTTGACCTTCCTAAGAGATGGTTAACTTCTGGTAGGATTTAGGGTTTTAGGAATATCCCCAATCATATCCCGAGACTACATCTTGAACTGATATCCTGATATGTTTATTTTTTGTAGCAAACTTCAAGGAATTAGCTCCCCCAAGTGCCGAATCGGAAGGAAGAATAAAAGAAATCTACAAGCTTCCGGAAAGTGAAAGGACCTTTACCCTGCTACTCACAAATCCAAGTCAAAGATCAAGTTCCGACAAGTCTGGTAAGTATATTTTCAGAAATTATTTTTATTTATTAAACCGATTATATTTTAAAGGTATAACAAGTCTAAACGTAACTTCCCTTATGCAGTGTCTGTTATCAACCTTGAAGGCTTCCAAATCGATGAGTTGGATAGTTATTCTAGCCTCACACCTGCCAAGCAAGAATCCAATCCGAAGTCGTCTGTTACACCGAAGCCTACCAGTTCGAAGACTACTACCGCTCCCAAAGCTCCTCCAGCATCCAGGACCCGGGCCTCCCGCTCCCGGAAGAGAAAGGAGGTAGAGCATCCCGCTACACCCCACGTATTCCCATTTGAGAACCATGGGTTTACGGAATCCAGCAAATTCATGACCGGCTTCCTCAACCAGGTTAGTATCCTGACCCATATCCTGCACCATATGCTGGTTACTAAGTTAATTAGAGTCAATACCTGTTTCTTTATTTTGCAGGGTCTCGAACGCCTGGTGTTCCTCTATGAAGACGCATGTGGCCTGAACACCATGTTAGAGAGCAAGCTGAAGAAGGCCGAAGCCACTATTGCGGACCAAGCAGCGGTCGCCACTGCTAAATCAGAGCATTACGAGGCTAAATATAAGGCAATGGTCCAAGAGCACCAGGCTGCCATTCAGAAAGTCACTCACAAGGCTCAAGCCAAGTCCGATGCAGCCCAAGTTCAACATGAGCAGGACATGGCCTCATACCGGGAAAGCCTCAAGAATTCTGTTATCATCTCCCTTCTCCAGGCCAGACTAAAGATGGCTTACGAAGCCATGGCTTTGGGTGTTGAATGCCCTCATGGAATATCAAGGATTGGGAGACGAAACTGAAAGATCTTGGTGGTAACCCCGTGGAGCCCCCTTCAAAGCCTGCTACAGAGGATCCCACTAAGGCGACCGAGAAGGTAGATGATGCTGGTGCTTCAAAGGATGCTGGTGGTGATGCTGTGACGAATGCTGGAAAGGATGCTGGAAGGGATGCTGGAAGGGATGCCGGAGAAGACTTTACTGATGAAGTCATGACGGAAGAGGGTGCTGCCCCTTAAAAGCAGTGAAGTGGGCAATGATGGATGTATGTGCCTAGGCCGGAGCCCACTTTTTTAATTCTGATGGTTGTGGTCTGTTTGAACAATTTACTTTTCCTGTCTCTGAACAATTTACATTTCCCGCACTAGAACAATATGATGACCAAAGGTGGATGGATCCTGGGTTTCAGGATGAAGCCCTTGGTCATCAATTAGTATAATTTGTTTTGAATGATGCAACGGTTGGAGGCGGATGGGTCTCGTTTTGAGATGAAACCTTCAACCGTTGCGTAAATATGGTAAAAACTAATCATTCTTTTGGCGGATGGGCCTCGGTTTGAGGTGAAACCAAAAGTATAACTTTTGACATGTTAATAATATAACCACCTTTTGACTTACTTGCTGTTGCCTTTTAATTTTTTGTTATGCATTACTTAGTTTAAATTTTAGCTTTGCAAAATTAGTGCAATTACCTTTTGAAAATATCCTGATCAATATACTCAGCGGTATCCTACGAAGACTTCCGTCAAATAGGACTTTTTAAAATTCAAATAATTTAGACAAAGTCTTCAAAGAATAAAGGATAGTTTATTTTTCTAATTCCGTTTTGATAACACTTGTTTGACCAGAGTATTAGTTTTCAACCCAAGCATTATACCCCTAATATTCCAATCAAATATCCTGAAACATGTCCCGAAAATAGATTTTGAGAATATATCCTAAGGATATATCCTAATCAGGATATCTAAGCCTTAAACATAGTTTCAAAAGTTCAAATAACTTATGTAAGGTTCACAAAGGAAAGATCATACCAGGAATAGAGTGTAACCCTAGCATCGAACTTCAATCCTTTTGCAACTTCTTCCACTAAGATGTCCCCAGTATGAGATGCTTAGTACACTAGGTTCAAATTTGATTCTTTGAGCCTTACACAATCGCCTTAGGAGGAATGTCCCCTGTGCATAAACTCTTCAAACACTTAGAAAATTTTTGAATTCAAGTTCTAACTGTTTGGACAGTTCTTGTGTTACTGGGGTAAAACCCAAAAATATACTGGAGATAAATTCTTAGTATCCTGGGGAAAATCCCATAAGTATCCTAGGGAAAATCCCACATTTTCATGCGCTACAGGCGGGAGTGTATAAACTCCAAGGCTTAGAAAGGTGATAACCTTTAAACCTTAGAGAGTATGAAAATACCCTTTCGTGAGAGAGGGTGATCAATCCTCATATACCTTTAGGATCCAGGATATAGCCAACAATAACGAAATCGTCAGCCACTTTTACATGGACTGGTCCCGCTATCTTGAAGTATCCCTGGATAAATTGCGCTCCAGGCGGGGTGTTTAAACCCAATTCGAGAGAAAGATGAATACCTTTAAACCTGTGAAGGGATCAGGATCCCTTAAACGTGAGAGAGGGGGCCAATCCTCTAATCTTTCGAAGTATCCTGAATGTGTATCCTGGAGCTATATCCCGAAGCATATGCTGCAAAACAACTGTAAACTAAGGTGGGTCTTAGCCTGGCTAACACCCCTCTGATGCTTAAGTCAGCAATGGGTTCAAAAGAATAAACAATATCAAAACATATTAAAAGAGATAGAATCCATACCATCCTGATTTAGAATTTAAATTCCAGACTCACTTGAAATAGAGCTTTAGATGTATAGCATTCCAGGATCTTGGTAGCATATCCCCCTTCATATTCTTGAGTCGGTATGCTCCTTTTCCCGATTCTGATTCAATCTCATAGGGTCCTTCCCATTTCGGAGCCAACTTTCCATCAACAGGATTAGTAGTATTCTGAAAAGCCTTCCTCAATACCCAATCTCCAACCTGGAACCTTCTAGTCCTTATATTCTTGTTATATGCTTTAGATATCCTCTGTTGATATGCTGACATCCTTAGCCTTGCTGCGTCTCTTATCTCATCAATAGTATCCAGCTCCTAGCATAGGACTTCAGGATTCTGCTCAGGATCCCGGAGGTTGGATCTTTTCTGTCGGGATCACCGCTTCTGCTCCAAATACCAAGGAAAACGGGGTTTGGCCAGTTTCACTTTTCACCGTCGTCTTATCAGCCCACAAAACAAAGGGTAGTTCTTCTGCCCATCTTCCTTTTTTAGCTCCTAGTCTCTTTTTCAGGTTGTTGACAATTATCTTGTTTGAGGATTCTGCTTGTCCATTTTCTTAAGGATGTACCGGTGTGGATGTAATCATCTTGATTCCCCAACTCTTACAAAAGTCAGTAGTCCTCTTACTTATAAACTGAGATCCATTGTCACAAATTATCTCAGCTGGTACCCCGAACCTAGTCAGGATATTCCTTTTTATGAAGGATACCACTTCTTGATCTCTAACTTGAACGAATGCTTCAGCTTCGACCCATTTAGAGAAATAATCGGTCATTGCCAGCATGAAGACCTTTCCTCCTGGAGCCTTTGGCAATTTTCCTACTATATCCATTCCCCACTTTATGAATGGCCAAGGGGAAGCTATAGGATAAAGTGGCTCGGCCGGCTGATGTAATATATTACTGTGTCTTTGACATGCATCACATCTTCGAGCGTATTCTGCAGCATCTTTTCTCATCGTCGGCCAATAATATCCTGTTCTTAATGCCTTTGAGAACAACGACCTGCCCCTAGTATGGTTACCACTATCCCCTTCGTGTATATCCTGAAGCACTTCCTTGGTTTTGGGATCCTCTAAGCACCTCAGATATGGTCCTGCAAGAGATTTCTTATACAAGACATTATTTATAATAGTGAATCGTCATACCTTCATTCTAAAGGACTTAGGATTCTCATCCTTTGGGATGTGTCCTTCCTTGTGATATCTTATGATCGGAGCCATCTAAGACTTAGGATCCTTCTCAGGATACTCATCAACAGGATCCTGAACACTTACTACTTCCTTATCCTGAGGATCCTTCGCAGGATATAGGATATGTAATATTGGTATTCGGGTTCCTTCCGGTATCCTGACTGATGATCCTAGATTTGCCAATGCATCAGCTTCAGCATTATCCTCTATTGGTACCTGTTCAAGTGTAAAAATATCGAAATATCCTGCTAATTTTTTGAGAATTTCGAGATACTCGATTAACTTCTCTCCTTTAACTGCATAGGTTCCATTACAATGATTAGTAATTAACAAAGAATCAACATATACTTGCAAACTCTTGATATTCATATTTTTAGCCAATTCTAATCCTGCAATTAAAGCTTCATATTCTGCCTCATTGCTAGTGGCAGGAAACTCACATCTAATTGTTTTGGTCAAAAATCAAGCAATGATAATGCAACCAAACGTTTTGTTGTGAGGTATGATGCTTGAATCAATGAACAACACTAAGGATCACTCAGAAATGTAATGAACAAGTGACACAAAGATTTATACGAGGAAAAAGCCCTTTATCAATGAATGATCTCCGGCATAAAAAACCTCGGGTGATGGAAACTAACGATCACCAACTCAAATTAAACAAGAAATGTATTACAACTTCGGATGATAGCGAGCTAATTACAAGGATCACTATAGTGTAATGTGCAAAAAAGTGCGTAATCGCCAAGTGAATTGCAAAGAGCTGGTGAGAGCAGTTGCAAGAGTGTGTGTGTAGCCAAAAATAGCCAAGTATTTCTATTTAGCTCGCTATCCCGTTTAAAAATGGAAAATATCTAAGCTAACAAACATTCCGCATTTGGTGCAAGTCCTCCACGACTCCCACAACGTCCATTTCAGCCATGCACGTGCGGAATAAATATAGAATATTCTCCAGGAATATCGCCAAGACCAAGTCCAAGCTTGTACTCCTGCAAAACAACATCATATTTGTAACAACTGTGCTTGTAATCACTATGAACAGTTCTATTATCAATAAAAAAATGTTATTTGATCCCAATGTTTGTTTGATTGTGTTTTACATTTTTCATGTTTTGACTTTTGTTCAATTCCAAACTCTACATCACTTTCTGGAGAGTTATACGCAAACTAGTGCGTAACCGTACTCAGTTTAATGCGAGAAATACTCTGGAACATCAACATATACTCAACATACCTTAAATAACCTTTACATAACTTAGAAATAAGTTTTGAAGGCTTTGGTATGGCAAAAACAAGTTAATTCGACTACAGGGACTAAATATGACAAACTGCGAAAGTATGTCAATTTGAACTGTAACGAACATTCCGGAACATAACCATAAGTTAAAAACACCTTAAATATCCTTTACATAGCTTAGAAATAGGCTTTGAGGGGTTCGGTGTGCTAAAATAAACTTTTGGGTCATTCAGGGACTAAAAGTGTCAAAAAGTGCACAAGTTTGCATTTTCGCGCATAACTTACGTTCTGAATACATCTGGACATCCAAAAATTTATGTAAGCATGACTATATTTTATTTTAGTGTTCGCCTTAAGAAAAATCCATTCGTCGCGTCATTTGGATCGTTTTTCGCGCTTGTGCGCATTCCGTCGTAATTAACCGAACATCGCGACCGTACGGCCAAACGAACCGACATCCGAGATATTTTTGAGCATGTTTTAAGTTCCCTATACTTTAACTTCATTTTAGAGCTTTGAAATGGGGTTAACGGGCCTTAAACGTGTCAAAAATGACCTAAATACAGTTCAGGGACCAAACATGTAAATCTGCCAAACTTATGTGTAGCGCACCGCTAAACTTATATTGTAACGGTGCGCTAGCCTTGCACTGATCAGATTCAATGTTTTTAAACACAAGTTGCAACCAATTGATCCTTAACCACATGTTTTAAGTTGATGTGTCACTAAGTTAAGGAGCATATGTGGTTCCATAACATTTCGACAAGTGTACGGACTAGATCTTTTCCCCTTTTCCAAGAAACGATCTCAACGGTGGACCGAAAACTATAAATACCCCATCACCCCTTTGCAAAAATTACTAGAAATTTGATTTGAGAAACTCTAAGTTGAAACATTAGTTTCATACCTGAGATTTTCGAATCGAGTTTAGCATTCGGGGACCCTTCGTAAGTATTCTTTCGTTCTTTTCCTTATTTTACTGCTTTTCGAGTCAGAAAGTCAAACAAAGCGTTGACCAGTAATGGTCAATGCGAAGTTCGTTTGAACTTCGCAACGTGAGTGTAATCACGTTGGTCATAGTCCCTTGGGACTATGCCCACTGATTACCACGTTGTCTAGAGTCGTAGGGTAGGCGATCTAATAAATCGCCTATACCTTCAAACTCGACCCAGTTTGGTCGATCATTAGGATCCGACCAAACACAGTAGGTGACCATAGTAGGTAGGGAATAACCTTCCGAGGTTATACCCTATGGTCACATCGTTTAAGTAGTTGTATGATAGGTAGTTTATATGCCTTAGGTAAATTACCAGAATACCCTTTTCATTCATAATTGGTAATTTAGCATATGTAACCTAAACTTTTGTCATATAACTGATTATGTAACATGTTTAGGCATATAACACTTATCATAGGACTAGTTAGGCGGTCCAAACGCGTTTCACGCGCACGACGCGTTAAAGTAGCATAAGCTTCCTAAACGGGTCGTAATGGGTCAATAAGACTTAGGTTAAGTTTCATTTAGCATGTAGGCTTTGTTAAACCATATCACGTGAGTTCCTACACTCATTTGGTTTACAAACCCTAATGCTACCCAGTCTTCCGATGTAGGTCCGGTTTATTAACATAGTTACCTATATTAGGTGCCGTTTGATTCCGAGATCTATAGCATTATTTGGTGGTTATCTTTTGACAACTGAGCAATCTCAAGTGAGTACATAGACCCCTCTTTTACTGTTTTCTAAACTGTTTTGGGGTGGAACACATGTGCCTACTTGTTACTTTCATGCTTTCCTGTTTTCACATCATATACATGCTATGTTCGTTAGTACATTATAGTACATGATTACATTACATCTTATGCTAGGTGTGCCCATTGTGTGCATTACTTGGTACATTGTTTTACATTACATTTTATGCTAGGTGTGCCCATTGTGTGCATTACTTAGTACTTTGTTTTACATTACATTTCATGCTAGGTGTGCCCATTGTGTGCATTACTTAGTACATCGTTTTACATGACATTTCACGCTATGTATGTTCATTTGATTACATACTTAGTGCATTATTTTCACATGCTTACATTTTGGTATGACATTTGGTTTGTTTACATGGGACAATACATTCATTAACACCGATCATGCCGTTCGTTAGTAGGTAGTGGTACCATAGGAATTGACAACTCCCGTTCCGGACATCCCAGGGAAAGGGGACAGAAAGGAATGACCGAATTCGTTGATATAAGACAGATAGACCTTTAATTTGTTTAAAGGGTTTATCACCACAGTCGCAAGGCTTTGGATGTATGCATTTTCACAATACCGCATAGATGTTCATATTAAATAGTAGCATGCATTTACACAAAACATAACTTTGATTTAAACCAAGTTTTACTTCAATACTTTGTTTTTGTGCATATGGTTTAGTTGAGACATTTCACTTGCCATACATGACATTTTGACATAGACATTTGACATGGATATTTGACATAGACATTTGACATGGATATTTGACATAGACATTTGACATGGATATTTGACATAGACATTTGACATTGATATTTGACATAGACATTTGACATGGATATTCGACATAGACATTTGACATGGATATTTGACATAGACATTTTGACATGATTTACCTTTGACACAAACACTTTTGACATTAGTTTTACATACTACATGATTTACATCTTGACATGAACAATTTGACATATTATTCAATACATTTTGACAATTGGTTTAAACATAGACTTCTTACATTGGTTGGTTTGGTTGATTAAGTGATTAAGTAACGATGCGTGTGTAATATGATACAAGCATGGTGGATACGCCGCTGGTACTTCCTATATATAAGTGTTTGTATGGTATTACATGTCGTAACGTTATTTGAATCATTTCAATATTGAGACATAGAACATTTTATACAAATAACATATTTTTCACAAGACATTGATTTACAAACAAGTTATCTTATACAAACACATTTTTACATGGTTATTTATTTAAACCTGACATTTACTAATACATATCATTTGATCTTATTGTTTTCAAATGATTTACAAGACAAAGCAAATTACAAGGTTCATGACTAAACATTTTTCTTAAACATAAGTCATGAATCCTATTTTCACAAACCTATGTATCTCACAGGCATTTTTATGCTGACGTACCTATTTTCACATGTGTTTTCAGGAGCTTTTCCGTAAGATGTTGATCTTGATACTAGGGCGGACCTGTGCCTTAGAGACTTTAAAAGAAGATAGACTATGTTTAATTATGTTCTGAACTCCTTAATTCCTGTTTAAGACAATGTAACACCTTTGTTTATAAATAAAATACAACTTTGTATGCCATGGTTATGAAACAATTAATTCTGTTGCAACACGCCCCGATGTTTCCGCCGCGATTTGTTGTTTTACGCGGTCGGGGTGTGACAGAAGAGTTGGTATCAGAGCCAATGGTTATAGGGAATTAGGTTATTAGTAATGCTTTGACCTAGACTATAACTTTTCTAGGAACCTAACACAAGTTATCTTGTGTTTAGATCTTAAAACATGTACATCACCTATCCTTAGGTGATTAACAAAACAAGGAGCCAATTTTTTTTTCCGAAACGATTTTTGAAAAAAAACAATCATCTGTTTTTGAATGATTTATTACAAGGTTTTGAACCCTCAATTGTAAGGTTTTGAACCCTCTGTTATATGGTTTTGAACCCTTTTCAAGTTTGGTTTTTGGCCTTGTGCCTTCTAATTTTCAAAAATCCCGTCAAACGTTTTGGGTTCTAAATAATGTGAACATGTGCAAACTGGAAGGGTGAATGCCTGTATTCTGGGTTTTCTGTCTAGGCAAGCACTTCGTATACATCTCAACCAGACGCGAGACCAGTTGTGCTTACCTGGGAATTCTTGGAGTGAGTGTTCACTTATAGGCGAGCATGTCTTCACTAATACATTATTTTGACCCATTTACTTTGATTAGTCACTGTGTGTCGTTTGTTTGCTTTGTGATACGAACGAATGACCACCATCTTTGCTCTTGTTGATTTTGTTTCATCTCATTCTTTTCATCCAATCATCTCACTCGTTTCTTTTCATGTTTCCTCTTTTAGAATGCCTCCTCGACGCGAGAACCAGATAGCTACTGCCGAGCTGGCAGAAATTATTGCGCAGCAGATGGCTGCTCAATTCCCAAATCTCTTTGCTCAATGGCAACGAGCCAACAACAACAACAATGGTCCGTGCAAATACAAGGATTTTAACCAGGCTAAACCACTCAAGTTTAGTGGTTCTGAAGGGGCAACTGGGCTTCTTCAGTGGTTTGAGAGCATAGAGAATACTTTTCGCCACGTGCAGTGTCTCGAAAATCGCAAGGTCGAGTTTGCTTCGAGCGTATTTCAGAAGAGGGCTTTGACATGGTGGAACGGGGTTATGAGGGACCAAGGTGCAGAAGTTGCTCTCGCACAGACATGGGCTGAACTTAGAGCCCTTATGATGAGGGAATTCTGTCCTCGTCATGAGCAGCGAGCGTTGGAGAAAGAGTTTGATGTTTTGAAGCAAGATAGTGGTGAGCATAGGGCTTATACTGATCGGTTTGAAGAGTTGAGTTTGCTTTGCCCGACTATGGTTACCCCACTTGACAAGGCTATCGAAAGATACATCGACGGCCTACCTGACTCGGTACAAGACATTCTTACTGGTAGTGAACCTGCCACACTCCGTCAGGCGATCGAATTATCAGCGACATTGACTGAGTCGCAGATCCGGAAGAACAAGTTACACCGGAAGGGTGACAAGGGCAAGGAACAATCAGCAGACAAGGTGGATAGCAAGAAAGGTCAAAACGGGAATGGAAAGAACTCTGGTTCTTCGAAGAGGGCAAAGAAGCGTAAGGCTTCCCAAAATTTTGCTATCACTGCCCAAGCTAATCAGGCAGCTCCCAACCAACCCGCACAACCGCCAGCAAAGAAACCCTATACAGGGAATGCACCTTTGTGCAATAGATGCAACAGTCACCACCAGCCGCAACTTCCATGCCGTTTCTGTACTAACTGTGGGAAGTCAGGCCATCTTGCCAATGTTTGTAGGTTTGCTCAGAATCCCGCGGTTCAGAACCCGGCTCAACAAGTTGCTCAGCAACAGGGTCAAGCTGCAAGACCACAATACCCACCAGGTGCTTGTTACAATTGTGGGGATCTGACCTACTACAGGAATCGGTGCCCAAGACTGGCGAACCAGAACCAGAACCAGAACCAGAACCAGAACCAGAACCAGAATCCGGCTCCGGCTCGAGGCCGAGTCTTTAACATGAATGCCCAAGAGGCACAGGCTGACGATAATGTGGTGAACGGTACGTTCTTTATTAATAATCAGCCTGCATCTGTTCTTTTCGATTCCGGTGCCGATAAGAGTTTCGTGTCATTATCTTTTGAGCAAATGCTTCGCGTGTCTAGAACGAAACTAGGCAAATCTTTGACAGTAGAGGTAGCTAGTGGTGAACCCATTATTCTTGATTCTGTTCTTCACAACTGCCAGTTGAATCTTAACGACCATCTTTTTCCTATTGACCTCGCGCCTATGCAACTTGGAAGCTTCGACGTTATTGTGGGAATGGATTGGTTATCCAAGCATCACGCAGAGATAGTTTGTTCTAAGAAGATTGTTCGTGTGCCGCTTTCGTCAGGCGAGATTCTGCAGGTTCAAGGTGAGAAGCCTACCGGTGGTCTCAAACTCATGTCTTGTTTTAAAGCTCGGAAGTATCTGCAGAAGAACTATGTGGCTTTCTTAGCACATGTTACAGAAGATAAAGGCAAGGGTAAGTCTATTTCAGATATTCCTGTCGTTCGGGATTATTCTGAAGTGTTCCCTGAAGATTTACCTGGTCTACCTCCAGCACGCCAAGTCGAGTTCCGCATTGATCTCGTACCTGGTGCAAATCCCATTGCCAGAGCTCCATATCGTCTTGCACCATCTGAGATGCAAGAGTTGTCTAAACAGCTTCAGGAGCTCTCTGACAAAGGCTTTATCCGTCCCAGTTTTTCACCTTGGGGTGCTCCCGTTCTTTTTGTCAAAAAGAAGGATGGATCCTTTAGGATGTGTATCGATTATCGTGAGCTTAACAAGCTTACCATCAAGAATCGATATCCTCTACCTTGCATAGACGATCTCTTTGAACAGTTACAAGGCGCTTCTTATTTTTCGAAGATTGATCTGCGATCTGGATATCATCAACTTCGGGTGCAAGAAGAAGACATTCCGAAGACAGCGTTCCGTACTCGTTATGGGCATTATGAATTCACAGTCATGCCATTCGGTTTGACTAATGCTCCTGCTGTTTTCATGGACTTAATGAATAGGGTCTGCAAACCTTATTTGGATCAGTTCGTCATTGTTTTTATTGACGACATCTTGATATACTCTAAGACGCGAGCTGACCACGAGCAGCATCTTCGTCTTACCCTAGAACTCCTAAAGAAAGAACAACTTTTCGCCAAATTCTCCAAGTGTGAATTCTGGCTTAAAGAAGTTCAATTTTTGGGGCATGATATCAACGAACGAGGTATTCATGTAGATCCCTCCAAGATCAGTGCGATTAAGGATTGGGATACGCCTACTACTCCTACTGAAGTTCGTTCTTTTCTTGGTCTAGCGGGTTATTATCGCCGCTTCATTGAGAATTTCTCTAAGATTGCAGTTCCTCTAACTGCTCTAACTCAGAAGAAAATGCCCTTTTATTGGGGATTCAAACAAGAGGAAGCTTTTCAACACCTGAAACAGAAGCTTTGCGATGCGCCTGTTCTATCATTGCCTGAGGGTGATGATGATTTTGTCGTGTATTGTGATGCATCGAAATTGGGTCTTGGTTGTGTTCTGATGCAAAGGAACAAAGTCATAGCCTATGCATCGAGACAGTTGAAGATTCATGAGAAGAACTACACCACTCATGATCTTGAGTTGGGTGCAGTAGTCTTTGCTCTAAAGATCTGGAGACACTATTTGTACGGTACAAAATGTGTGGTTTTCACTGACCACAAAAGTCTTCAGCATATCTTCAACCAGAAAGAACTCAACATGAGACAGCGACGTTGGGTTGAGCTCTGAAACGACTATGACTGCAAAATTCGCTACCATCCTGGTAAGGCGAATGTCGTGGCTGATGCATTGAGTCGTAAGGAACGTACTAAACTTCATTGTGTACGTGTTCAGTCTGTTATTCAAACTCGATCCGATATTCAAGCACGCATTGCTCAAGCTCAACAATCTTGTGTTTCACAAGGTTTGATGGATAAGGAATTTCCCTATCACATAACACCTGCTCTGGAACTGAAGGACAATGGATCGTATTACTTCATGGACCGTTTGTGGGTCCCGAGCCTAGATGATCTTCGTACCTTGCTTATGGATGAAGCCCATAAGTCTCGTTATTCTATTCATCCGGGCTCAGATAAAATGTATAAGGATCTTCGTATTCACTATTGGTGGCCTGGTATGAAGAAAGACATTGCCTTATACGTATCAAAATGCCTTACTTGTCTTAAGGTTAAGGCTGAACATCAGCGTCCATCTGGTTTATTGGAGCAACCAGAGATTCCAGTTTGGAAATGGGAAAACATTACTATGGATCTTATTACCAAACTCCCGCGCACAAAGAAAGGTCATGATGCCATCTGGGTAGTCGTTGATCGTCTTACAAAGTCAGCACATTTCTTGCCAATCCGCGAGGATTTTCCTACTGACAGACTTGCTCAAATCTATGTAGATGAAATTGTGGCTCGACATGGTGTTCCTTTGAACATCATTTCTGACAGAGATGCTCGTTTCACTTCTCATTTTTGGAGAACCATGCAATCTGCTATGGGGACCCAACTTAATCTGAGCACAGCTTATCATCCACAAACGGATGGTCAATCTGAGCGAACAATCCAGACTCTGGAGGATATGCTTAGAGCTTGTGTGATCGATTTTGGTGGTAGCTGGGATTCACATCTTAAATTGATTGAATTTTCCTACAACAACAGTTATCACGCTAGCATCAAAATGGCTCCTTTTGAGGCTCTCTATGGTCGAAAATGTCGTTCACCAGTCTGCTGGAATGAGATTGGCGAGGCTCAACTTACTGGACCTGCCCTCATTTTAGAGACAACTGACAAGGTCAAGAAAGTTCGTGATAACCTTCAGGCAGCTAGAAGCTGTCAGAAGATTTACGCGGACCCAAAACGCAAAGCCTTGGAATTTCAAGTCGGTGATCGTGTATTACTTAAGGTCTCACCTTGGAAAGGTGTGATCAGATTTGGAAAGAAAGGAAAACTTGCACCTAGATACGTTGGACCATTCAAGATCGTCGAAAGAATCGGAAAGGTAGCCTACAGACTTGAGTTACCTCCTGAACTGGGAAATGTTCATCCAACTTTTCACGTGTCCAATCTCAAGAAGTGTACAGCTGATGAGAACTTCTCCATACCGCTTGACGAAATTCGTGTTGGCAAAACACTGAAATTTGTTGAGAAACCAGTGGAAATCATGGAACGTGAAGTCAAGTGGCTTAAACGCAAGCGCATTCCTTTGGTCAAAGTTCGCTGGGAAGCAAAACGTGGACCTGAGTTTACTTGGGAACGCGAAGGCCAAAAGAAGGCGAAATATCCACATCTTTTTCCACGAGTTTCCTCTAAATAAATTTCGGGACGAAATTTCCACAAGTAGGGGAGACTGTAACAACTGTGCTTGTAATCACTATGAACAGTTCTATTATCAATAAAACAATGTTATTTGATCCCAATGTTTGTTTGATTGTGTTTTACATTTTTCATGTTTTGACTTTTGTTCAATTCCAAACTCTACATCACTTTCTGGAGAGTTATACGCAAACTAGTGCGTAACCGTACTCAGTTTAATGCGAGAAATACTCTGGAACATCAACATATACTCAACATACCTTAAATAACCTTTACATAACTTAGAAATAAGTTTTGAAGGCTTTGGTATGGCAAAAACAAGTTAATTCGACTACAGGGACTAAATATGACAAACTGCGAAAGTATGTCAATTTGAACTGTAACGAACATTCCGGAACATAACCATAAGTTAAAAACACCTTAAATATCCTTTACATAGCTTAGAAATAGGCTTTGAGGGGTTCGGTGTGCTAAAATAAACTTTTGGGTCATTCAGGGACTAAAAGTGTCAAAAAGTGCACAAGTTTGCATTTTCGCGCATAACTTACGTTCTGAATACATCTGGACATCCAAAGATTTATGTAAGCATGACTATATTTTATTTTAGTGTTCGCCTTAAGAAAAATCCATTCGTCGCGTCATTTGGATCGTTTTTCGCGCTTGTGCGCATTCCGTCGTAATTAACCGAACATCGCGACCGTACGGCCAAACGAACCGACATCCAAGATATTTTTGAGCATGTTTTAAGTTCCCTATACTTTAACTTCATTTTAGAGCTTTGAAATGGGGTTAACGGGCCTTAAACGTGTCAAAAATGACCTAAATACAGTTCAGGGACCAAACATGTAAATCTGCCAAACTTATGTGTAGCGCACCGCTAAACTTATATTGTAACGGTGCGCTAGCCTTGCACTGATCAGATTCAATGTTTTTAAACACAAGTTGCAACCAATTGATCCTTAACCACATGTTTTAAGTTGATGTGTCACTAAGTTAAGGAGCATATGTGGTTCCATAACATTCCGACAAGTGTACGGACTAGATCTTTTCCCCTTTTCCAAGAAACGATCTCAACGGTGGACCGAAAACTATAAATACCCCATCACCCCTTTGCAAAAATTACTAGAAATTTGATTTGAGAAACTCTTAGTTGAAACATTAGTTTCATACCTGAGATTTTCGAATCGAGTTTAGCATTCGGGGACCCTTCGTAAGTATTCTTTTGTTCTTTTCCTTATTTTACTGCTTTTCGAGTCAGAAAGTCAAACTTTGTTTGACTTTCAGCGTTGACCAGTAATGGTCAATGCGAAGTTCGTTTGAACTTCGCAACGTGAGTGTAATCACGTTGGTCATAGTCCCTTGGGACTATGCCCACTGATTACCACGTTGTCTAGAGTCGTAGGGTAGGCGATCTAATAAATCGCCTATACCTTCAAACTCGACCCAGTTTGGTCGATCATTAGGATCCGACCAAACACAGTAGGTGACCATAGTAGGTAGGGAATAACCTTCCGAGGTTATACCCTATGGTCACATCGTTTAAGTAGTTGTATGATAGGTAGTTTATATGCCTTAGGTAAATTACCAGAATACCCTTTTCATTCATAATTGGTAATTTAGCATATGTAACCTAAACTTTTGTCATATAACTGATTATGTAACATGTTTAGGCATATAACACTTATCATAGGACTAGTTAGGCGGTCCAAACGCGTTTCACGCGCACGACGCGTTAAAGTAGCATAAGCTTCCTAAACGGGTCGTAATGGGTCAATAAGACTTAGGTTAAGTTTCATTTAGCATGTAGGCTTTGTTAAACCATATCACGTGAGTTCCTACACTCATTTGGTTTACAAACCCTAATGCTACCCAGTCTTCCGATGTAGGTCCGGTTTATTAACATAGTTACCTATATTAGGTGCCGTTTGATTCCGAGATCTATAGCATTATTTGGTGGTTATCTTTTGACAACTGAGCAATCTCAAGTGAGTACATAGACCCCTCTTTTACTGTTTTCTAAACTGTTTTGGGGTGGAACACATGTGCCTACTTGTTACTTTCATGCTTTCCTGTTTTCACATCATATACATGCTATGTTCGTTAGTACATTATAGTACATGATTACATTACATCTTATGCTAGGTGTGCCCATTGTGTGCATTACTTGGTACATTGTTTTACATTACATTTTATGCTAGGTGTGCCCATTGTGTGCATTACTTAGTACTTTGTTTTACATTACATTTCATGCTAGGTGTGCCCATTGTGTGCATTACTTAGTACATCGTTTTACATGACATTTCACGCTATGTATGTTCATTTGATTACATACTTAGTGCATTATTTTCACATGCTTACATTTTGGTATGACATTTGGTTTGTTTACATGGGACAATACATTCATTAACACCGATCATGCCGTTCGTTAGTAGGTAGTGGTACCATAGGAATTGACAACTCCCGTTCCGGACATCCCAGGGAAAGGGGACAGAAAGGAATGACCGAATTCGTTGATATAAGACAGATAGACCTTTAATTTGTTTAAAGGGTTTATCACCACAGTCGCAAGGCTTTGGATGTATGCATTTTCACAATACCGCATAGATGTTCATATTAAATAGTAGCATGCATTTACACAAAACATAACTTTGATTTAAACCAAGTTTTACTTCAATACTTTGTTTTTGTGCATATGGTTTAGTTGAGACATTTCACTTGCCATACATGACATTTTGACATAGACATTTGACATGGATATTTGACATAGACATTTGACATGGATATTTGACATAGACATTTGACATGGATATTTGACATAGACATTTGACATTGATATTTGACATAGACATTTGACATGGATATTCGACATAGACATTTGACATGGATATTTGACATAGACATTTTGACATGATTTACCTTTGACACAAACACTTTTGACATTAGTTTTACATACTACATGATTTACATCTTGACATGAACAATTTGACATATTATTCAATACATTTTGACAATTGGTTTAAACATAGACTTCTTACATTGGTTGGTTTGGTTGATTAAGTGATTAAGTAACGATGCGTGTGTAATATGATACAAGCATGGTGGATACGCCGCTGGTACTTCCTATATATAAGTGTTTGTATGGTATTACATGTCGTAACGTTATTTGAATCATTTCAATATTGAGACATAGAACATTTTATACAAATAACATATTTTTCACAAGACATTGATTTACAAACAAGTTATCTTATACAAACACATTTTTACATGGTTATTTATTTAAACCTGACATTTACTAATACATATCATTTGATCTTATTGTTTTCAAATGATTTACAAGACAAAGCAAATTACAAGGTTCATGACTAAACATTTTTCTTAAACATAAGTCATGAATCCTATTTTCACAAACCTATGTATCTCACAGGCATTTTTATGCTGACGTACCTATTTTCACATGTGTTTTCAGGAGCTTTTCCGTAAGATGTTGATCTTGATACTAGGGCGGACCTGTGCCTTAGAGACTTTAAAAGAAGATAGACTATGTTTAATTATGTTCTGAACTCCTTAATTCCTGTTTAAGACAATGTAACACCTTTGTTTATAAATAAAATACAACTTTGTATGCCATGGTTATGAAACAATTAATTCTGTTGCAACACGCCCCGATGTTTCCGCCGCGATTTGTTGTTTTACGCGGTCGGGGTGTGACAATATTCAAAGTAGACAATCGTTAGTATAAGGATCCTTAAGATGATCCATGATCCTGATCCTGCAACACTCCTGAGGATCACCAATTCAAATAGAAGTGAGGATCACTTAACCCAACAGTAATTGAGGATCACTGATCATTAAAAAATCCTCCCCTAACAATTGCCCCCAAAATATAAGGAGTAATTATGTAAATAAACGAGTTATATTTTTTGTTCTTATCCGTAATGAATCAACGGATAACTAGCCGTTGTAATCGGACTAGCCGTTACGAGCATGAAGTCATTGAGGTGACTATCCTGCAAAACCATCATTATAAATTGAAGTTAGAGATAGGGATCAATTCGCTTTAAATTCAAGAGAAACTCCCTTTAAATCCACATTCGAAGATCAAGCAGGTATCTCTCTTCCTCTTCTCCCTTTACGTTTTATTTCTCTGTTCATCTTCTTCTCTACCCTCATGACCAAGAAGATGCTAAGATCCTCTCCGGCTAAGGATCACACAAAAGACAGTCCTCTTAAGAGCCAGGGGATCATCAAAGATTCAGCGAAAGAAAGATGCTGCTTCACTGATCCACAAATAGACAGAATCCGCCACTGTTTTCCGGCAAACACCGTTTTCAAACCATTTGATCCCACCGTTTCAAGTGATTATATTTCTGAAACATGGGTAGCTTTCCCGGTCACTCCTTTCACAATAGGATACTCGTATCCTTTCCCTGAATTCACCCAGTCTTTCTTCTCCCTCACCGGCATCTCCTACATTCAAGCTATGCCAATGATCTGGAGGGTCTTATATACCCTTGAAAGGATCATTGAGCAAGAAGGAATTGCTCTGGGAATGTCGGAGTTGGCAGAGATGTATGACCTCGTAACATTTGGATCCCACCGATATCTACTCAAGCACAAACCCGGTGAAGAACACCCCATCTTTAAAGTCACTAAGAATGATACCAACTGGAAACAGCGATTCTTCTTTGTCAGAAGGGATTCTATCTCTGATGGAAAGGATCTGCCGAGGAAGTGGAGCACCCATGGTAGGATAGAGGATCCTGAGAAGGATCACCAGATGACCTTGTTTTTATTTAAGGATCACTAACGTACTTTTGTTCCTTTTTTGCAGCTATTACTGTCGCACACCTCATCACAACACCTGCAACAAAGGAAAGACTTGCCGCTTTCCGGAGACTTGATCCTGCAAGAAGATAATTTAAAACAAGCACCCAGGATTTTCAGGAAGTATCCTCAGGTTCTGTCACTATGTCGAGTAAGTATCCTGTTTTTGGTGTAGTTAAATGTTTAAATAAATAGCTAAATAGAAATAGGATAAGGATACTTATCTGTTTTGGGTGTGTAGGTGCTAGGAAGTCTTCAAAATCTGCCTCCAAATTCAGTGTCACTGATCTTGACACTGTCCGATCCTCAAAGAAAAAGTCTGCTGCTAGCCCTTCCATCACAATCCCCAAGGCAACCACTTCAAAGGGAAGAGGTGGAAAGAAAAGGAAGACCTCTGAAGCTGACAACCTACAAGGCTTGCCTCTAATCCGCCATCAGTTCCTCGAGTACTTTGCTGATGTAAGGATCACTGACTTAGCTTAGTTATCCTACTCATTTGAGGATCACATGATCCCGAACTTCGCATTGTCTTGTTTGCAGAAATTTGTTGAAATCGAGGACTATGTTGGGAACGTCGAAGAACTTGAGGAGAAATACTCCGATCTCCAAAAAGTGGCGGTGCTCAAGGATCACAAGATTGCCTCCCTTGAAAAGGACCTCAATGATGCCAAAACTCAGATAGTTGCAGCTCAGATCAATGCCGATTATGAGAAGCATGAGATCACGGAGGATGCTAAAGTCTCCGCTGCCATTGCCATGTACAAGACCAAGTTGCAGATGGCCTAAGAAGCTCAGGATCCTAATTTTGACAGGAGCAACTGGGACATGAAGGGCTGGAAGGCTAGGCTGGCTGAATTGGAGGATGAAGATGAGGCTGATGAGGTTCTGGCAATCGAGGCTGGTGGCAGTGGCAAGGATCAGGTGAAGGATACTGGAGCTGGAGGAGATGGTGATGCAGCGAAGGTGTAGGCTGCATGAATGGGTGATGAAGGACATTTCTAGACGTAGCCGGAGCCCATTTTTTTTTTAGAATTTAGTAGTTTATTTTGGTTATGGTGTTTTTTGTTGAACAATGATGGGTTGTATCTTGAACAATAGTAATTAGGGCTAAGGATCATGGATCCTCTGAACAATAGGTAGGATTACAAATGGTGGAGGGATCCTCTATTTGGGGGATGAAGCCATTGTGATCCTGCCGTCTTTTGATTCCTGCACTACCAAGACCCGTAAACAATGGACACCCTTTGCCAACCCATGTGGACGGGCCACGTTTTGCTGGTAGAAACGTGGGTTGGCAATTTTGACAACCTTAAATGGTTTAATATTTTGTGAATAAAATAACTTTAACTTTTTGGCTATCTCCCGTGTTACTATCCTTGTTAGTATTTTACTTTCCAACTGTTGTGATGTTCATTTTGTCTAAACTTATCAAGTAAAGGAAAAATTTAATAAATATCCCCAAAAATTTTAGGATATGATCAAGGATCACATATCCTATAGTTGACAAGTTTTGAAAAGTTATATAGTTTAAGGATCACAAGTTCAGTTGTCAAAGGATAAGGGTTATTCAAATTAATAATGAATAAAATCAAAGTAGTTAAGGATCATACCTGAGAATCCAAGTTAGGATCCTAACCTTTAACACTTATTATCAGGATAACCCAAAAGACAAACCTTAGTAGAAGGTAAGGATTAAGGATCCTTGGTCACTTATCTCCAAAAACCTGAAACAGGATACAACTTGGGACTAAGCCAATATAAGATATGAGTTAGCAACTGGGGACAAGCCCAACAATTCTGGGGACAAGCCCAATATACTGGGGACAAGCCCAAAGGATAACTGGGGACAAGCCCAAAGGATAACTGGGGACAAGCCCAAAGGATAACTGGGGACAAGCCCAAAGGATCGTATGTAAACTAGAGTATGGCCCTCACTGGCGACTATCCATACTTAGTGACATGAAAATGCCAAAACCTTAGCTAACGTGAAAACGTTAGAAACCTTAGGAACGGATGTATGGTACGTCTACCATTATACGTAGGATCCTGAATATAGCCAGTACAATGAAATTGTCAGCCCCTAAAGCGAGTACTGGTCCCATTGCCATGAACTATACCAGGATCATCATGCGAAACTGGGGACATGCCCAAACTGGGGTCAAGCCCAAATAACTGGGGTCAAGCCCAAATAACTGGGGTCAAGCCCAAATAGCTAGGGTCAAGCCCAAATAACTGGATACTTCTGTGGATACTCAATCCTTAGTTAAGGATACCTGAACCTTCAAAACTCAGAATCAAGTGAAAGGAGGATAAAGGATGCAAGATCCTTATCCTTATATAAGAGAATAAAAGAATGAAATGGTTTAAGATTAGAATGTTACCAAAATGAGGATCGTCTACTCTGTAAGGATCCTTCAAGGATACTTGTCAAGTGAGGATCATGGATCCTTGTCACATAAAATATTTCTTCAAATGGACAGCATTCCAAGCTCTTGGTAGCAAACCACCTTCCATTGTTAGCAATCGATATGCCCCCTTTCCTGCTTCAGCTTCAATCAAATAGGGGCCTTCCCATTTTGGTGCCAACTTTCCATCAGCAGGATTGGTGGTATTCTGAAATGCTTTCCTTAATACCATATCACCAACTTGGAATTTCCTGATCCTGACATTTTTGTTGTAGGCTTCAGCCATCTTTTGTTGATAACTAGCCATCCTTATCCTTGCCAAATCCCTGATTTCTTCTATAGTATCCAAGTCTTAAACCAAGTTTTCAGCATTTTCTTTGTTAGGGGAGGATTTTCTAACAATTAGTGATCCTTATTCGTTATCCTCACTAGTGATCCTTACTTCTGTGACAGGTGGTGATCCTCAGAAGGGCTTTAGGATCAGGATCATGGATCACTTCAAGGATCCTCATACTGACGATTGTTTACTTATGTTTCATAACATCCCGCAGGTATAACAAGCTTGACCAGGTCTTAGCGGCATTCTTGGAGAATATTCCCGAAGTATTCTGCACGTGCTAGATCAAAACTAGACGTTATGGAGAACGTGGAGGCTTGGCTTGAAAGTCGGAGAGTTTGTTAACTAGATATTTTTCTTATTTGAAAGGGGCAACGAGCTAGTTAGGGACACTTAATCATTTTTGGCAGTTTCACACACTCGCAAACACTCTCATACAAGCTCTCGTTCAAACACTTAGCAATTACTTACACATTTTACACATTTCACTGTAGTGATCCTTGTACCTAGCTCGTTGCTATCCGAAGTTGTAAACGTTAATTCATTTATTTGAGCTTGGTGATCGGTAGTTTCCATCACCCGGGGTTTTTTGTGCCGGAGATCAACTCTTGATCAAGGGCTTTTTCCCCGTATAAATCCTTGTGTTGTTTGTGCATTCCATATTGAAGTGATCCTCATTGTTGTTACACATTTTGAGCATCATACCCCGTAATCTAGAGTTTGGTTGCAATATCATCATCAGATTTTTTGACCAAAACAGTTTGGCGCCCACCGTGGGGCAATTGGTGCTTCGTCCTTAAGAAAATACGCATTTCTGTGCTTAATTCGGCTCACTACAACCAAGCAGATGGCTTCCTCATCAAAGAATGCTTCAAACCTGATGCCCTCATTCACTTCCTCACAAGGCGTCCCTCCTTTGCCTCCACCACCTTCTGGATCCCAGAAGAATACAGAAAATGCTGCGAAGAAACCGACTCCCATTTTCTCAAAACCACCTGCTTCTTCTGTTTCAACTAATCCTACTACTAATGATCTCTATACCTTGATTTTGCAGATGAGGAATCATGCACAAGAGCAGGATAAGACCAACGAAAGGATCCTCCGGGAGATTGATGAAATTAAGAAACAGAAGAAAACGGCAGAGGATCATTCTCCACTGATGCCCAGATCTTTGAATTTTGACACTCCGGTGGTTACTTCTCAGCCGTCAGTGGTTCCAAACATTCAATATGCGGGTGGACCAAAAGGAGTGCACTATGGAACAACAGCTATGACCCAGTCACTAGGTTCATATTTCCAGCCAGCAGGATCCTATCCCCAGCATATGGGATCCCTCACGAGTACAGGAGGATATTCAGGAATGCACCAGGTTCAAGGATCCTCCTTCGTTCCAGGATCATCCCAGGTTCAAGGATCCTCCTTCGTTCCAGGATCATCCCAGGTTCAAGGATCCTCCTTCGTTCCAGGATCATCCCAGGTTCAAGGATCCTCCTTCGTTCCAGGATCATCCCAGGTTCAAGGATCCTCCTTCGTTCCAGGATCATCCCAGGTTCAAGGATCCTCCTTCGTTCCAGGATCATCCCAGGTTCAAGGATCCTCCTTTGTTCCAGGATCGTCCCAGTTTCAGGGATCCTTCCAGATGCCAGGATCCTTGAGGAGTTTGCAAACAGGGAGTTCAGATGTCCATCAAGGAGATTTTATCCCAATGCAGACCAATGCCTCTGCTGGCCCCTCGATCATTCCAGAATCTCAACAATATGGATTAACCTCCATATTTCCTAACTTGAATCCAATGGGAGGTAACACTTTTAATAATTCTCATACTATTAACCATGGTTTTATGCAGGATCCAGGTATCAATCATGCCATGGCCAGAGAATTGCAAAAGCTAAAGGATATGATCTCGAGTGTTCCGGGAGTAGTCAAACCTATTCCAGAGATTGCAGATGGGAGCCACAGGATATCTCGCTTTGCACCACCAATCTGTGATGCTGAGATACCCAAGAGGTTCCATGTGCCTACAATGAAACTGTATGACGGTTCGACGGATCCTGAAGAACACATAGCACAATACAGGGAGAGGATGGAGATCAATCCAATCCCAGAAAAGTTAAAGGAAGCATGCCTATGCAAAGGATTCGGATCCACTCTCACTGGATCAGCTCTCAAGTGGCTGCTAAGTCTTCCTCCCTATTCTATTACCTCATTTGCAAACCTAGTTAACTTGTTTAATGCTCAGTTTTCTTGTAGTAGAAAATTTGAACGATTAACTAGTGATTTATATAGGATAACCCAGGGTCATAATGAATCATTAAGGGATTACATTACCAAATTTAGTAAAGAATCCTTAGACATTCCCAACTTAGATATAGCCACAGCTGTTGAAGCCTTCAAAATGGGATTACTTAGGGATTCCTTATTTTATGATGATCTTGTTATGACACCGTGCAGGAACCTAGATGAGGTAAGAACCCGGGCCCTCAGGTTCATCCGGCTAGAGGATGACAAGAGGATTCAGGAGAGGATAACAGGATCCTCAAAGCAGGATAAGCAAGGATCCTCATTCAGAAACAACAAGTTCAGATCCTACAACAAATCTGATAATCAGAACATGCATTCTATTGATCAAGAAGAGGATGATGAGGACTATCCTCCAATCTCTGAATATTGCTTTAGTGTTGATAACAATGAACTAATCCTTGCCTTGCAGAACCTAGGTGATAAAGCTAGATGGCCAAGAAAGAATGAAAGGTCAGCTGCAACAAAGGATAAATCAAAATGGTGTGCATATCATGAAGATTTTGGGCACCTCACAGAAGAATGCATTGCATTAAGAAAGGAGATTGGGTACTTGTTGAGCAAAGGGCATCTAAAAGAGTTGTTGGGTAGGAAAAAGTCAAGGACTCAGGATCCTGAGAGGATCCCTGAGAAGGCTCCAGCCCCTCCAGCAGACGCTCAAGTGATAAACTTTATCTCTGGGGGATCCGACATTTGCGGCACATCCTTCTCAGCAGCTAAGAGGCATGCGAAGGAAACCAAAATGGATAACGGAGAAAGGCCAGTTCGAACATCGAGTGTCTCCGAAGGAAAAGTCATAACCTTTGATGAAGAGGATCGTACTGATATCCAGGATCCTCATCACGATGGTTTAGTTATTACTCTTTTTATATCTAACTGTTTTGTCCGCAGGATCCTAATAGACGGAGGAAGTTCAGTGAACATTATCCAGCTTGACGTCCTAAAGAAGATGGGTATTCCCGAATCAGAGATCATACCAAGATCCTCCGTGCTCGTGGGATTTAGTGGCGAAACCAAAAACACCCTGGGGGACATTAAACTCCCAATATATATCGAAGGCTTACACTCTTATCAAAAATTTTGTGTTATTGACTGTTTATCTTGTTGTAATGTTATCCTTGGCAGGCCCTGGATACACGATATGAAAGCAGTCCCGTCCACTTACCATCAATGTGTGAAGCTCCCTAGTCCTTGGGGAATAGTAAAGATCGATAGTGATCAGCAGGAAGCTAAGAATTGCTACACTTCATCGATGAAACCAGCTTCGAAGTCAAGGGAGCAATAGCAATCAAGGTATCCTCCAAGAAATGTCTTGGAGGCCAGAGAGCAGGATGTGGTAGAAATCCTCATGGATACTGATGATCCTGAATCCAAAATCTATATCGGGTCAGGGATCCTTGGCGAAATGAAAGAAGACCTCATATCCTTCCTCAAAAGGAGAAAGACTACCTTTGCATGGAAACATGAAGACATGACTGGTATATCCAAAGATGTTATTACCCATAAGCTCGGCATCGACAGATCTTTCAAACCAATCCATCAAAGAAGAAGGAAGTTTGCTCCAGAAAGGAATGCCATTATCCAGGAAGAGGTAGAAAAATTGCTCCGGGCAGGTATGATTAGAGAGGTCAAGTATCCAAGATGGTTGGCCAATGTGGTAGTTGTTCAAAAGAAAAATGGAAAGTGGAGGGTATGTGTCGATTTTACCGATTTAAATAAGGCATGTCCCAAGGATCCTTTCCCTTTACCCCACATTGACTCCATGGTGGATGCAACTGCGGGTCATGAACTGTTAACTTTTATGGATGCCTCTTCTGGATTTCAACAAATCCAAATGGAACCATCCGACCAAGAGGATACAGCCTTCATGACTCCAACTGGTATATATTGCTATATTGCTATGCCGTTTGGATTGAGAAATGCAGGTGCAACATACCAAAGGCTGGTGAATATGATGTTCAAGGATCAGATCGGACAAACTATGGAGGTCTACATAGATGATATGGTGGTAAAATCCTTGAAAGCTGAGGATCACCTACGAGACCTGGAGGAAGCATTTGATATCCTTGACAAATATAATATGAAGCTTAATCCTTCAAAATGTCATTTTGGTGTTAAAGCAGGTAAATTCTTAGGATACATGGTGACTAAGAGAGGCATTGAAGCTAGTCCGGAACAAATCAAAGCAATAGTGAACATCAAATCTCCGGCCAATGCTAAGGATGTTCAAAGGTTAACAGGAAGGATAGCAGCCTTGAACAGATTCATATCCAAGTCCTCCGAAAAATGTAAAGAATTCTATGACATCCTAAGGAAGAACAAGAAATTTGAGTGGACGGAGAAGCATGAAAATGCTCTAAAAGCCCTCAAAGATTACCTATCTTCGGCCCCGGCTTTAATGAAACCAGAAAAAGGTGAAGTGTTATCCTTGTATCTCGCGGTATCCTCAAAAGCAGTAAGTGCGGTCCTTGTTAAGGATCATCAAGGTACACAACATCCCGTCTATTATGTAAGTAAAAGTTTACTTGATGCCGAATCCAGGTACTCACACCTTGAAAAGCTTATCCTTGCATTAATAATGGCATCTACTAAGTTAAGACATTATTTTGAAACTCATGTTATCATTGTTAAAACTAATTTTCCAATTAAGAATGTCCTCAGGAAACCAGAGATGTCAGGAAGGATGGCTAAGTGGGCAGTGAAATTGAGTGCATATGATATAAGATATGAGCCTAGGACAGCTATCAAATCCCAAGCATTAGCTGACTTTGTGGCTGATTTCAGTAGTGATTTACAAGAAGAAGCTGAGTTAGAAGTCCAGCAGCTAGAGGAGACCAAGGATCCTTGGATACTTCACACTGATGGATCCTCAAATGTCAAAGGCACAGGGCTTGGAATACTACTAAAATCGCCACAGGGGGACATAATACCCCATTCTATAGCTTGTGAGTTCCAAACCACTAATAATGAGGCTGAATATGAAGCCTTAATTGCTGGTTTGCAAATTGCAAAGCAAATGGGGATCAGGTATCTTGAGGTACACGTAGATTCTTTGTTAATTACAAATCACTTTAATGGATCATATGCTGTTAAAGGTGAAAAACTAACCAAATATTTGGAGATAGTCAAAAGTTTGGCACTCTCTTTTGTTTCCTTTAGTTTGTCACAGGTACCAAGGGAAGAAAATACAGAAGCTGATGCATTGGCTAACTTAGGATCATCTTTGAAGATCCCAGAGGATACCAGGATTCCTATTATCCATATCCTGACCCCGGCTATCGAGGATCACCAGACTATGGAGATAGGAGACGATTCTGCAATTATCCCTAGTGAGGATATTCAATCCTATTCAGGATCCAGATCATGGATCTCACCAATTATGAGATACTTACAACATGGAGAGATTCCTACAGGAGAAAACCCTAGGGCTTTCAAATCTAAGGTATCTCAATTCACAATTATGAATAATATGTTGTATAGACGATCTCTTGCAGGACCATACTTGAGATGCATTGAGGATCCTGAAGTTCAGGAAGTTTTAAAAGACTTCCATGAAGGAGATTGTGGAAACCATACTGGGGGCAGGGCTCTATTTTCAAGGATCCTGAGGACAGGATATTATTGGCCAACCATGAAGAAAGATGCTGTGGAGTATGCCAGAAGATGCGATCCTTGCCAGAGACACAGCAATATCCTTCATCAGCCAGCCGAATTATTGCATCCTATATCCTCCTCTTGGCCATTTATGAGATGGGGTATGGATATAGTTGGCAAGCTCCCTAAGGCACCTGGTGGAAAAGTATTCATGCTAGCTATGACTGATTACTTCTCCAAGTGGATAGAGGCTGAAGCTTTTGCCCAAGTTAGAGAAAAGGAAGTTATATCCTTCATTAAACGAAATATTATAACTAGATTTGGAATTCCCTCTGAGATTATATGTGATAATGGTTCCCAATTTATTGGGGGCAGAACCACTAACTTTTGTGACAGCTGGGGGATTAGGATGATAACATCAACACCAGTCCACCCACAAGCTAATGGTCAAGCAGAATCATCCAACAAGATCATCATCAACAACTTGAAGAAGAAGCTTGGATCCAAGAAAGGAAAATGGGCAGAAGAGCTACCCTATGTGCTCTGGGCTGACAGGACAACCCCTAAGAATGCTACTGGTCAAACACCATTCTCTTTGGTGTTTGGGGCAGAATCAGTGATCCCAACAGAAATGGTGGTTCCTACTGCTAGAACAAATACCCGTGATCCTGAGGAAAATGATGAAAACTTGGCTCAAGACCTGGATACTATTGAAGAAATCAGGGATATAGCTAGGATCAGGATGGCCAGTTATCAACAGAGAATGGCTAGTGCTTACAATAAAAATGTCAGGATCAGGAGGTTTCAAGTTGGAGATATGGTGTTAAGGAAAGCATTTCAAAACACCACCAATCCTGCTGATGGAAAATTGGCTCCAAAATGGGAAGACCCTTATTTGATTGAAGCTGAAGCAGGAAAGGGGGCATATAGATTGCTAACCATGGAAGGTGATTTGCTACCAAGAGCTTGGAATGCTGTTCACTTGAAGAAATATTTCATGTGACAAGGATCCTCGAAGTAGAGGTGATCCTAGTGGAAGGGATATCCTTAAAGGATCCTCAAAGTATCGGTGATCCTTATTCAGGTAATATCCTAATCTTGAACTATTTCATTTCTTAATTTTCTCATCTAAGGATAAGGATCATGTATCCTTTATCCATCTCTCACGTGAGTTCAAGTTTTGAAAGTTCAGGTATCTTTAGCACAACGTTGGTTATCCACAGAAGCAATCCGTCCTTTGGGTTTAACCCCAGTTATTTGGGCTTGTCCCCAGATTCCGCCTGCAGCGCACGATGATCCTGGTATAGTTCAAGGCTTTGGGACCAGTACTCATTATAGGGGCTGATAATTCCATTGTTCTGGCTATGCTTAGGATCCTACGTATAATGGTAGACGTACCATACATCCGTTCATAAGGTTTCTAACGTTTTCACGTTAGCTAAGGTTTTGGCATCTTCATGTCACTAAGTTTGGATAGTCGCCAGTTAGGGCCATACTCCAGTTTACATACGATCCTTGGGCTTATCCCCAGTTATCCTTGGGCTTGTCCCCAGTTATCCTTGGGCTTGTCCCCAGTTATCCTTGGGCTTGTCCCCAGTTATCCTTGGGCTTGTCCCCAGTTGCTAACTCTTCTCTTATATTGGCTTAGTCCCAAGTAATGCTCTATTTCAGGTCTTTGAGGATAGACAGCTAGGGATCCGTGATCCTTATTTCACTCTAAGGTTTATCTTATAGTTATCCTTATTATGGTTAGGATCCTAACTTGGATCTTCAGGTATGATCCTTAACTATTTTTGATTCTATTCAATCATTTATTTGAATAACCCTTGTACTTGACAACTGAAATTGTGATTCTTAAACTGTATCACTTTTTAGAACTTGTCGATTATGGGATATGTGATCCTTGATCATATCCTAAACTTTTTGGATACTTTTTTTTTATTTTTTCACAGCTTGATAAGTATAAACAAAATGAACATTATAACAGTTGAAAAGTAACATACTAAAAGGGATAACAACACATGATAAGCGACAAAAGGTTAAGTTTTTATTTATCAACAAAAGGCTAACCCTTTAAAGGTTGTCAAAATTACCTACCCGAGCATCTACCAGCAAAACGTGGCCCGTCCGCTGGGGTAGGTAAAGGGTGTCCATGATAATGAGTTCAAAAGTAGTGCAGGAAATAAAGACGGAAGGATAACAAGTGGCTTCATCCCCCAAACAGAGGATCCATCCACCACCTATTATCCTGCCTATTGTCCAAAGGATCATACATGATCCTTAATCCTAAAAACCTATTGTTCAAAGTACAACCCATGAAATTGTCTTAAACATCACAACCATAAAAACAACCACTAAACTAAAAATTGGGCTCCGGCCTTAGCACATACATCCATCATCGCCCAATTGTGCAGCTCACACCTTGGCTGCATCACCACCAGCATCGTCACCACCAGCCTGATCCTTCCCGCTGCCACTTGCCTCAATTGCCAGAACATCAGCTGCCTCCTCCTCATCATCCTCAAGATCTGCCAACCTTGCCTTCCAACCTTCAACGTCCCAGCTGCTTTTGTCAAAGCTAGGATCTTGAGCTTCCTGGGCCATCTTCAACTTAGTCTGATACATTGTGATGGCAGCAGAAAGCTTGGTATTTTCGATGAGGTCATGCTTTTCATAATCAAAGTTGACCAGCGCCTTGGCCATTTCCTGCTTGGTATCCTGGAGTTCCTTCCGAGCATCAGCAAGTGCAAGATCTTTGAGCACGGCAACTTGTTGGAGATCAGCTATTTTCCTGTCTTGATCCTCTACATGGCCCACATAATCCTCGATCTCAGCAAATTTCTGCAGAAAGAAGATAAGGCAGTTTAAGGTCAAGTGATCCTCATACGAGTAGGATACAAAGGCAGAATTAAGGATCCTTACATCATTGAAGTATTCGAGAAACTGGTGGCGGATCAGTGCTAGCCCTTGAAGATCCTCAGCATCAGAAGTTTTCCTCTTCTTAACGGCCTTTCCTTTGGTGGGTGCCCTTGGAATGGAGATGCTAGGACTGGTAGTGGACTTCTTCCTCCTGGGTCGTACGAGATCAAGATCAGCTGCGTTGAATTGGGAAACAGGCTTGACAGGTTTTCCAGCGCCTACACATTCAAACCAAGATGAGTATCCTTATCCTATTTTAATTTATCTATTTATTTTAATATTTAAACTATACAAAAGACAGGATACTTACTCGACATGGTAATGGAACCTGAGGATACTTCTTGTGAGTCTTGGGTGTCTATCTTGAATGTCCTCGTTTCAGGATCAAGCTTCCAAAAAGCAGCGAGCCTGTCCTTGGTTTCAGGTGATGTGCGGATATGTGAAACGGCGATAGCTGCAAAACAAGAAAGCAAAAATATAAGTTATCCTTGCAATAAAAGAAAGTTCCTGGTGATCCTTATCAGGATCCTCCATCCTACCATGGGTAGCCCAATTTTTTGGAAGATCCTTTCCATCCTGGATAGAATCTCTTTTGACAAAGAAAAAGCGACGTTTCCAGTCTTTGTCATTCTTGGTGACTTTCAGAAGAGGATGATCAGCACCGGGTTTTCGCTTGAACAAATAGCGATGGGAACCAAAAGTAGTGATATCGTACAGCTCCGCCAATTCTGACATGCCCAAAGCAATGCCTTCTTGTTCGATGATCCTCTCCAGGGTATACAAGACCCTCCAAATCATCGGCATCGCTTGAATATAAGAGATGCCGGTAAGGGAAAAGAAAGATTGTGTGAACTCTGGGAAGGGATAGGTGTATCCTATAGTGAATGGAGTGGCTGGAAATGCAACCCATGTTTCTGAAACACAGTCGCTAAGGGTAGAAGGATCAAAGGGTCTGAAAAAGGCATTCGCCGGAAAACAGCAACGGATTTTGTCTATCTGTGCGTCGTTAAAACAACACTTTTCGTTCGATGAATCCTTGATGATTTTATGACTTTGCAAAGGGCTATCCTTCTTGTGATCTTTACCCGGAGAACTTCGGAGCAACATCTTGAAGAAAAGATAAAAACAGAGCAAGAGAGGGAAGAGGATAGAGAGAGAGAATACCTGAGCGTCTTCGGAATGAGGATTATAAAGGGAGTTTCTCTGAAAATTTAAATGCATTTGATCCTATCTATATCTCTATTTATAATCATGATCTTGCAGGTTGTCACTTCCGTGACATCATCATCGCAACGGCTAGTCCTATACTAACGGCTATATATCCGTTAATTTGTTATGGATAAGATCAAGAAAACATAACTCGCTAATTTTACAATTTCACTCCTTATATTTTGGGGGCAATTGTTAGGGGAGGATTTTCTAACAATTAGTGATCCTTATTCGTTATCCTCACTAGTGATCCTTACTTCTGTGACAGGTGGTGATCCTCAGAAGGGCTTTAGGATCAGGATCATGGATCACTTCAAGGATCCTCATACTGACGATTGTTTACTTATGTTTCATAACATCCCGCAGGTATAACAAGCTTGACCAGGTCTTAGCGGCATTCTTGGAGAATATTCCCGAAGTATTCTGCACGTGCTAGATCAAAACTAGACGTTATGGAGAACGTGGAGGCTTGGCTTGAAAGTCGGAGAGTTTGTTAACTAGATATTTTTCTTATTTGAAAGGGGCAACGAGCTAGTTAGGGACACTTAATCATTTTTGGCAGTTTCACACACTCGCAAACACTCTCATACAAGCTCTCGTTCAAACACTTAGCAATTACTTACACATTTTACACATTTCACTGTAGTGATCCTTGTACCTAGCTCGTTGCTATCCGAAGTTGTAAACGTTAATTCATTTATTTGAGCTTGGTGATCGGTAGTTTCCATCACCCGGGGTTTTTTGTGCCGGAGATCAACTCTTGATCAAGGGCTTTTTCCCCGTATAAATCCTTGTGTTGTTTGTGCATTCCATATTGAAGTGATCCTCATTGTTGTTACACATTTTGAGCATCATACCCCGTAATCTAGAGTTTGGTTGCAATATCATCATCAGATTTTTTGACCAAAACATTCTTCAGGATTACGAATGCTTGTTCTTGCAGTTGGAACCACCATCTCTGTAGGGATCACTGATTCTGCCCCAAACACCAAAGAAAATGGAGTTTGGCCAGTAGCATTCTTGGGAGTTGTCCTATCAGCCCAAAGCACATAAGGTAGTTCTTCTGCCCATTTTCCTTTCTAGGATCCAAGCTTCTTCTTCAAATTGTTGATGATGATTTTGTTGGATGATTCTGCCTGACCATTAGCTTGTGGGTGGACTGGTGTTGATGTTATCATCTTAATCCCCCAGCTGTCACAAAAGTTAGTGGTCCTATTCCCAATAAATTGGGATCCATTATCACAAACAATTTCAGAAGGGATACCAAATCTAGTAATAATATTTCTTTTGATAAAGGATATAACTTGCTTTTCTCTGACTTGAGCAAAGGCTTCAGCCTCTATCCACTTAGAGAAGTAATCAGTCATAGCAAGCATGAATACTTTTCCACTAGGTGCCTTAGGAAGCTTTCCAACTATATCCATTCCCCATCTCATGAATGGCCAGGAAGAGGATATAGGATGCAAGAGCTCTGCTGGTTGGTGAAGGATATTACTATGCCTCTGACAAGGATCACACTTCTTGGCATACTCCACAGCATCCTTCTTCATAGTGGGCCAATAGTATCCTGTCCTCAGGATCCTTGAGAATAATGCCCTGCCCCCAGTGTGGTTTCCACAATCTCCTTCATGGAAATCCTTTAGGACTTCTTGGATTTCAGGATCCTCAATGCATCTTAGATATGGTCCTGCAAGAGATCGTTTATACAACATATTATTTAATATTGTAAATTGAGATACCATAATTTTGAAAGCCCTTGGGTTTTCTCCTATAGGAATCTCTCCATGTTGTATGTATCTCATGATTGGGAGTATCCATGATCCTGAATGAGATTGAGTATTATCACTAGGGATGATTGCGAAATCCTCTCCTATCTCCATAGCTACATGATCCTCGATAGCAGGGGTCATGATATGGATAATAGGAATCCTTATATCTTCCGGGATCTTCAAGGATGATCCTAGATTAGCTAATGCATCAGCTTCTGCATTCTCTTCCCTTGGTACCTGTGTCAAACTAAAGGATACAAAAGAGAGTGCCAATTCTTTGACTATCTCCAAATATTTGATTAGCTTTTCACCTTTAACAGCATAGGATCCATTAAAGTGATTAGTGAGTAATAATGAATCTACATGTACCTCAAGATACCTGATCCTCATATGCTTAGCAATTTTCAAACCAGTTATCAAGGCTTCATACTCAGCCTCATTGTTGGTAGTTTGAAATTCACAAGCTATGGAGTGGGGTATTATGTCCCCCTGTGGCGATTTTAGTAGTATTCCAAGTCCTGTTCCTTTTACATTGGAGGCTCCATCAGTGAATGGTATCCAAGGATCCTTGGTTTCTTCAAGCTGTTGGACTTCTAACTCAGCCTCCTTTTGCAAATCACTACTAAAATCTGCCACAAAGTCAGCTAAGGCTTGGGATTTGATGGCAGTCCTTGGTTCATATCTTATATCATATGCACTCAGCTTCACTGCCCACTTAGCCATCCTTCCTGACATTTTAGGTTTCCTGAGAAGATTCTTAATTGGAAAGTTAGTCTTAACAATAATGGCATGAGTCTCAAAATAATGTCTTAATTTAGTAGATGCCATGATTAATGCAAGGATAAGTTTTTCTAAATGTGAATACCTGGATTCAGCATCAAGCAAACTCTTACTTACATAATAGACATGATGTTGTGTACCTTGGTGATCCTTAACAAGGACCGCACTTACTGCTTTTGAGGATACTGCTAGGTATAAGGATAATATATCCCCCTTTTCTGGTTTCATCAAAGCAGGGGCTGAGGATAGGTAATCCTTAAGAGCTTTGAGAGCATTTTCATGCTTCTCAGTCCATTCAAATTTCTTGTTCTTCCTCAGGATGTTATAGAATTCCTTGCACTTTTCTGAGGATTTGGATATGAACCTGTTCAAGGCTGCGATCCTGCCTGTCAATCTTTGCACATCCTTAGCATTGGCAGGAGATTTGATATTCACAATAGCCTTGATTTGCTCTGGACTTGCTTCAATGCCCCTCTTTGTCACCATATAGCCTAAGAATTTACCTGCCTTAACACCAAAATGACACTTGGAAGGATTTAGTTCATATTAAATTTATCAAGGATATTGAATGCTTCCTCCAAGTCTTTAAGGTGATCCTCAGCTTTCTTGGACTTAACCACCATGTCATCAATATAAACTTCCATAGTGTGTCTAATTTGTTCCTTGAACATCATATTGACTAGCCTTTGATAAGTAGCACCTGCATTCCTTAGTCCAAATGGCATTGCAATATAACAATATATACCAGTTGGGGTTATAAAGGCTGTATCCTCTTGATCAGATGGTTCCATCTGAATTTGTTGAAATCCAGATGAAGCATCCATAAAAGTCAACAACTCATGACCCGCTGTAGCATCCACCATGGAGTCAATGTGGGGTAATGGGAAAGGATCCTTGGGACATGCCTTGTTTAAATCAGTAAAATCGACACATACCCTCCACTTTCCATTTTTCTTTTGAACAACAACCACATTGGCTAACCATCTTGGATACTTAACCTCTCTTATCATACCTGCCCGAAGTAGTTTATCTACCTCTTCCTGGATAATAGCATTCCTTTCAGGTGCAAACTTCCTCCTCTTTTGATGTATAGGCTTGAATGACCTGTCAATGCCAAGTTTATGAGTAATTATATCCTTAGATATACCTGTCATGTCTTCATGTTTCCAGGCGAAGGTGGATTTCCTCCTTTTAAGGAAGGATACTAGCTCCTGTTCGATTTCGCTAAGGATCCCTGACCCTATGAAGATCCTAGATTCAGGATCATCGGGATCCATGAGGATTTCTTTCACATCCTGCTCTCTTGCCTCCAAGACATCTCTTGAAGGATACTTTAATTGCTATTGCTCCCTTGGTCTTGAGGCTGGCTTCATTGATGAGGTATAGCAATTCTTAGCTTCTTGTTGATCACTTTCAATTTTCACCACTCCCCAAGGACTTGGAAGCTTTACACATTGATGATAGGTGGATGGAACTGCCTTCATATCATGTATCCATGGCCTGCCAAGGATAACATTGCAACATGATAAGCAATCTATAACACAAAACTTTTGATAAGAATGCAATCCTTCAATATAGATTGGGAGTTTGATGTCCCCCAATGTATTCTTAGTTTCTCCACTGAATCCCACAAGTACTGAGGATCTTGGGATGATATCAAACTCCAGGATATTCATCTTCTTGAGGACATCAAGCTGAATGATGTTCACAGAGCTTCCTCCATCTATAAGGATCCTGCGAACAAAGTGGTTAGAAATAAACAATGTAATTACAAGACCATCATGATGAGGATCCTAGACATCAACACGATCATCCTCGTCAAAGGTTATGACTTTATCCTGGGTGACAACGGAGGTCCGGACGGGTCTGTCTCCATTATCCATCTTGGTTTCCTTAGCATGTCTTTTTGCTGTTGAAAAGGAGGTACCACAAATGTCTGATCCACCAGATATGAAGTTTATGACTTGTGCATCTGCTGGAGGAGCAGGAGCCCTTTCCGGGATCCTGTCAGGATCCTGGATCCTTGACTTCTTTCCTCCCAAAAGTTCTTTCAAATGCCCCTTGCTCAACAAGTAACCAATTTCCTTTCTCAGTGCAATACACTCTTCAGTGAGATGCCCAAAATCCTCATGATATGCACACCACTTGGACTTATCCTTTGTAGCAGCTGGTTTATCACTTTTCCTTGGCCACCTAGCTTTCTCACCTAGATTCTACATTGCAAGGATTAGTTCATTGTTATCAACAGAAAAACAGTATTCAGAAATAGGAGGATAATCCTCATCATCCTCTTCTTGTTCCACTGCATGCATATTCTGGTTATCAGACTTGTTGTAGGACTTGGATTTGTTGTTCCTGAAGTAGGATCCTTGTTTCTCCTGTTTTGAGGTTCCTGTCAATCTATCCTGGATCCTTTTGTCATCCTCTAAGCGGATGAACCTAAGGGCCCTGGTTCTTCCTTCATCAAGATTCCTGCAAGGGGTCATAACAAGATCATCATAGAACAATGAATCCCTAAGCAATCCCATTTTAAAGGCTTCTATAGCCGTAGCAATATCCAAGTTAGGAATATCTAAGGATTCTTTACTAAACTTAGTGATATAATCTCTAAGTGATTCATTTTGACCTTGAGTTACCCTATATAAATAGCTAGTTAATCGTTCAAATTTTCTACTACAAGAGAATTGACTATTAAACAAGTTAACTAGATTAGCAAATGAAGTAATAGAGTAAGGGGGAAGACTTAGCAGCCATTTAAGAGCAGATCCTGTAAGTGTGGATCCAAATCCCTTGCATAGACATGCTTCTTTTAATCTTTCAGGAATTGGATTGATCTCCATCCTCTCCCTGTATTGAGCTACATGCTCCTCTGGATCCGTTGAACCATCATACAGCTTCATAGATGGTATCTGGAACCTTTTAGGTATCTCAGCATCACATAAGGGTGGTGCAAAACGAGATATCCTATGGCTACCATCTGCAATTTCAGGAATGGGTTTAACCACCCCTGGTACAGTGGATATCATATCCTTAAGCTTCTGTAGCTCCCTAGCCATAGCCTGATTGATACCTGTATCCTGCATTAAGCCATGGTTAGTGTTATATGAATTATTAAAAGTGTTACCTCCCACAGGATTCGTGTTTGGAATTGCGGATGTGAATCCATATTGACGAGACTCTGGCATGATTGAAGGACCAGAGGAAGCAATGGTCTGCATTGGTATGAAGTCTCATTGATGAACGTCCGAGCTCTAAGGCTGCATACTTCTCAAGAATCCTTGATCCTGAAAGACGTTGGATCCTTGAGGCTGAGAGGATCCTTAAACCTGAAAGGATCCTGGGACAATAGAGAATCCTTGGACCTGGGAGGATCCTTGGACCTGGGAGGATCCTTGGACCTGGGAGGATCCTTGGACCTAGGAGGATCCTTGGACCTGGGAGGATCCTTGGACCGTGTGCATTCCCAAATATCCTCCTGAGCTGAAGGATCCTTGATGCTGAATAGAGGATCCCGATGGCTGAAAATAGGATCCCTGAGGCTGGAAGTGAGAGCCAAGTGCCTGACTCATAGTTGCTGTTCCATAACGCCTTCCTGGTAATTCACCCAAGTATTGCACGTCCGGAGCTGCTGAGTGCTGGGAAGTTTTGACTGGAGTGTCGAAATTCAGCGACCTTGGCATCAGAGGAGAGTGATCCTCCACTGATTTCTTCTGTTTCTTGATCTCAGCGATCTCCCGGAGGATCCTTTCGTTGGTTTTGTCCTGCTCTTGTGCGTGATTCCTCATCTGCAAAATCAGAGCGTAAAGATCATTAGTAGTAGGATTAGTTGAAACAGAAGAAGTTGGTGGTTTTGTGAAAATGGGGGTTTGTTTCTTCGCAGCATTCTCAGCATTCTTCTGGGATCCAGAAGGTGGTGGAGGCAAAGGAGGAACGCCTTATGAAGAACTGAATGACGGCATTAAGTTTGAAGTGTTCTTCGCTGAAGATGCCATCTGCCTGGTTGTTATGAACCGAAATGACCACAAAGGTATGAATCTTCTTGGGAATGAAGCACCAATGGCCCCACGGTGGGCGCCAAACTGTTTTGGTAAAAAATCAAGCAATGATAATGCAACCAAACTTTCTGTTGTGAGGTATGATGATTGAATCAATGAACAACACTAAGGATCACTCAGAAATGTAATGAACAAGTGACACAAAGATTTATACGAGGAAAATGCCCTTGATCAATGAATGATCTCCGGCATAAAAAACCTCGGGTGATGGAAACTACCGATCACCAACTCAAATTAAACAAGAAATGTATTACAACTTCGGATGATAGCGAGCTAATTACAAGGATTACTATAGTGTAATGTGCAAAAAAGTGCGTAATCGCCAAGTGAATTGTAAAGAGCTGGTGAGAGCAGTTGCAAGAGTGTGTGTGTAGCCAAAAATAGCCAAGTGTTTCTATTTAGCTCGCTATCCCGTTTAAAAATGGAAAATATCTAAGCTAACAAACATTCCGCATTTGGTGCAAGTCCTCCACGACTCCCACAACGTCCATTTCAGCCATGCACGTGCGGAATAAATATAGAATATTCTCCAGGAATATCGCCAAGACCAAGTCCAAGCTCGTACTCCTGCAAAACAACATCATATTCAAAGTAGACAATCGTTAGTATAAGGATCCTTAAGATGATCCATGATCCTGATCCTGCAACACTCCTGAGGATCACCAATTCAAACAGAAGTGAGGATCACTAAACCCAACAGTAATTGAGGATCACTGATCATTAAAAAATCCTCCCCTAACAATTGCCATAACTAGGGCTAATACCAGTTTCTCTAAGTGAGAATACCTAGTTTCAGCATCCAATAAACTTTTACTAACATAATAAACAGGATACTGCTGACCTTCATGATCCTTTATAAGGACAACACTTACTGCATTCCCTGATACTACAAGATACAGGGATAATGGTTCACCATCCTCAGGCTTCATCAATAGAGGCGCAGTTGAAAGATACCGCTTCAAATCCTGCAAGGCTGCTTCATGCTTTGCTCCCCATTCAAACTTCTTATTCTTCTTCAGGATATCATAAAATTCCTTGCACTTTTCCGAGGATCTTGAAATAAATCTATTCAATGCTGCTACTCGCCATGTTAACCGTTGAACATCCTTCATATTTGAAGGTGATTTGATATCCAAGATAGCTTTAATCTGCTCCGGGCTTGCCTCTATCCCTCTTTTAGTCACCATATATCCAAGAAACTTTCCTGCCCCTACTCCGAAATGGCACTTAGCAGGATTTAGCTTCATGTTATACTGATCCAAGATATCAAATGCTCCCTTGATATCCTGGAGGTGATCCTCAGCCTTTTTAGATTTTACTACCATGTCGTCGATGTACACCTCCATAGTGTCCCCCAGCTTGTCTTTGAACATCATGTTCACCAATCTTTGATATGTTGCAACTGCATTTTTCAAACCAAAGGGCATACCAGTGTAGCAATAAATACCTGTTGGTGTCATGAAGGCAGTATCCTCCTGGTCTGAAGGTTCCATTTGGATCTGCTGGAATCCTGAAGATGCATCCCATGAAGGTTAACATCTCATGGTCGGCAGTAGTACCCACCATTGAGCCAATATGAGGAAGAGGAAATGGGTCTTTGGGACAAGCTTTGTTTAAGTCTGTGTAATCTACACAAACTCTCCATTTCCCATTTTTCTTTTGCACCACAACTACATTCGCCAGCCATTTAGGAAACTTCACTTCCCTAATCATCTTGCTCCTTAGTAGTCTTTCAACTTCCTCTTGGATGATCACATTTCGCTCCGGAGCAAACTTCCATCTCTTTTGTTGGACAGGCTTGATTGGCCCGTCAATACCGAGCTTATGTGTTATAATATCCTTGGAAATACCTGTTATATCCTCGTCCTACCATGCGAATGTTGACATCCTGCATTTCAAAAAATTAACCAATTGATCTTCAATATCCTAAGGGATATTGGTTCCCACGAGCATCGAGATATCCAGATTATTCTAATCCAGGATCACTTTCTTTGCATCCTGCTCTGAAGCCTCCATAATATCCTGGCCTCGAATCTTTAATTGCTATGCTGCACTAGGCTTTGTTGAGGATTTCATCGAAGAAGAATAACACTCCTTTGCTTCCTGTTGATCACTTTCCACCTTGACAACTCCCCAAGGAGTAGGGATCTTGATGCATTGATGGTAGGTTGATGGAACAGCTTTCATATCATGGATCCAAGGCCTACCTAGTATAATATTATAGCAGGATAAGGAGTCCATGACACAAAAGCGCTGCATTGAGTTGACCCCTTGAATATACACGGGAAACTTTATTTCTCCCACGGTATTCCTAGCTTCTCTACTGAAACCAACGAGCACAGTGGACTTCGAAGTAATGTCCATCGGAGATACATTCATCCTCTTCAATGTTTCCAGCTGAATTATGTTGACTGAGCTGCCATTATCCACTAATATCCTGCGTACAAAATGGTTAGCAATATATAACGTTATCACTAAAGCATCATGATGGGGATCCTGGGCAGTATCCCTGTCATCATTATCGAACGTGATGACTTTGTCAGTCGTGAGGGTTGACATCCTTGTCGGCTTATCTCCCCTCTCTGCTTTGGCTTCCTTCGCGTGTCTTTTTGCTGCAGAATATGACGTGCCACAGATGTCGGATCCTCCTGAAATAAAGTTAATTATTTTTGCATCTGTAGGAGGTGATGCTTCCCTTTCAGGATCCTTCTCAGGATCCTGACCCTTATTCTTATTTCTTCCGAAGAGGTCCTTCAGATATCCCTTACTTAAGAGATAGCTTATTTCCTTTCTCAAAGTGATGCAATCCTCAGTAACATGTCCGAAGTCCTCATGGAAAGTACACCATTTGGACTTGTCCTTCCAATCAGCCTTTTGTTGATTCTTTCAGGGCCATCTTGCTTTGTCTCCTAAACCCTGCATAGCATACATTAGTTCAGGTATGTTAACAGAAAAACAATATTCTGACAATTCAGGTACTCCTCAGGATCCTCGTCTTCAACAGCATTCACTTTTTTTGCTATCATTTCTGCCATATGGCTTTGAGCGATATGGTTTATACGAGGATTCTGATTTCCTGTATAAGTTGTGGACGAATTCATTCTCTCTTGCATCTTTTTATCATCCTCCAGCCGAATGTATCTGAAAGCCCTTTTACGAGCTTCGTCTAGATTCCTGCAGGGATTCATTACAAGATCCTGATAAAATTGAGAATCTTTTTGCAACCCCATCTTGAAGGCTTGCACGGCTGTTGCAACATCAAGATGTGGGATATCCAAGGATTCCTGACTAAACTTGTTCACATAATCCCTCAAGGATTCCTGAGGTCCTTGAGTTATCCTGTAAAGGTCACTGGTTAATTTTTCAAAACTCCGGCTGCAAGAAAATTGACTATTAAATAAGTTAACTAAATGAGAAAATGAAGTAATTGAGTGAGGAGGAATGTTTAAAAGCCATTTCAAGGCTGGTCCTGTTAAGGTAGAACCAAAACCCTTGCACAAGCATGCTTCTTTGAGATCTGGAGGGATAGGGTTGATTTCCATCCTTTCCCTATACTGGGCAATATGCTCCTCAGGATCCATAGTTCCGTCATAGAGCTTCATGTTGGGGGTTTGAAATCTTTTTGGGATTTCAGCATCATAAATGGGCTATGCAAACCGGGATATCCTGTGGCTGTCCTGGAATACTTCAGGAATTGGCTGAACCACCCCAGGTACACTGGATATCATGTCCTTCAGTTTTGAAGCTCCCTGGAAAATGCTGATGTCATACCTGCATCCTGCAAAGATCCAACACCATTAGTAACAAGAGTATTATTATTATTATTAGATACATTACCAGCTTGGGGATTCTGGCCATATCCTGAAGCATATCCTGAGCTTCACATAGTTGATACTCTTACTGAAGAGGGTATCTCAGGAGTATGATTCAGGGAATGGCTAGGCACAATATTCCCCCGGTTATCCTCAGTATAAACTGCAGAACTGAAGTTCAAAGCCCTGGGTTGCAAGGGAGTGACAGTATCTTCAGCAGGCCTACTCGGGCCAGATTTCAAGAGTTGTATCTCTCTCATCAGGATCTGATTAGTTTCCTGCTTCTGCCTCATCTGTTCCTGTACATTACCAAACAAATTTAGAATTTCTTCATTAGAAGCCAAAACAGGACTGGATCCCTGGATGTTGCGAGCAGGGATAACATCCCGAGCCACATGACTTCCAGTTCCCTGTGAAGAGGCTTGCATTCTCGGAGGAAGTGGTGGAAGCACCGAACCAATTGTTGCAGAGGTTGTGGCAGACACGGTGGAAGAGCTCATGTTTGATCTTGAGGCCATTGAAAATAGTGTAGCAAAAAGTTTTGAAAATAGAAAACCAAGTAACGATTTTGCAAAAACTTTTAGTAGAAATAGCACCACTTGCCCCACGGTGGGCGCCAAATTGTTTTGGTCAAAAATTACCGAAGCAATTATGTGATCAAATTAGTTAAGTGAGGTAGTGTGCTAGAAATGTGCGTTGAAAATATGCTAGTTAAGTTATTTGCAAAAACAGTTTCAGGATACGGCTCGGGATATAGAGTTGTATCTATGATCAAACAATGAGCAAAAATGTAAAGGATGACACAGGATATACGAGGGAAGCCCTTGATCAATCTAGATCGCGGGCACAAAACCTCGGGAGCTGACAATCGCAGCTGCCTTGTTCTTCTATTACTTCAAATATCAGGATACAGTGCAGGATATGATGCGGATCAACTAGGTGTTACAACGTAACTCGTGTACAAGTGTTTGTGTGTAGTGATTGTTTGCAACTGGAAAGTAGAAGTGTGCGTAATGATGTGTCCCTTAACCTGATCCAATCAATCTATTTATAGTAAAACGAAAATAACTAACTACCCTATTAAACCGGGATGCTTCGAATATTCCTCAAGTAAACGTTGTAGTCCACTTCTTCCGGGTTCAACGTCTAAAAGCTAACTGATTTGCCCGAGTCTCGAGGGGAAGAAGTCCTCCTGACCGCTGGAGATTTGCACTTCCTAATCTGCACGTGGTTAAATCAGTTAATACCAGGATATCATACCAGGATGTTACCAATATCCTGATCCGGTATCCTGATCACAAATAAACAATCAAATCCAGAATATTAGTTAGGATATTTGTTTAGAAAATGACCCATAACAGCTGCTAAGTCTTCCCCCTTACTCTATTACTTCATTTGCTAATCTAGTTAATTTGTTTAATAGCCAATTTTCATGTAGTAGGAGATTTAAACGATTAACTAGTGATCTATATAGGGTAACACAAGGTCAAAATGAATCACTAAGAGATTATATCCCTAAATTCAGTAGAGAATCCTTAGAGATTCCTAATTTGGATATTGCTACGGCTGTAGAAGCCTTTAAAATGGGTTTACTTAAGGATTCATTGTTCTATGATGATCTTGTCATGGCCCCTTGCAGGAATCTTGATGAAGTAAGAACTAGGGCCCTTAGATTCATCCGTCTAGAGGATGATAAAAGGATCCAGGAAAGACTGGCAGGATCCTCAAAGTAGGAAAAGCAAGGATCCTACTTCAGGAACAACAAGTCCAAATCATACAACAAGTCTGATAGTCAGAATGTGCATGCAGTGGAGCAAGAAGAGGATGATGAGGATTATCCTCCCATTTCTGAATATTGTTTTTCTGTTGATAATAATGAACTAATCCTTGCAATGCAGAATCTAGGTGAAAAAGCAAGATGGCCTAGAAAGAGTGATAAGCCAGCTGCAACAAAAGATAAATCCAAATGGTGTGCATATCATGAAGATTTCGGTCATCTCACTGAAGAATGCATAGCACTCAGGAAAGAGATTGGTTACTTATTATGCAAAGGGCATTTGAAGGAGCTGCTTGAAGGAAAAAAGTCAAGGATCCAGGATCCTGAAAAGGTTCCAGAAAGAGCTCCTGCTACTCCCGCTGATGCACAAATTATCAACTTCATATCTGGTGGATCAGACATATGTGGCACTTCCTTTTCAGCAGCTAAGAGGCATGCCAAAGAAACCAAGATGGATAATGGGGATAGACCCATCCGAACCTCTACCCTTACACAAGAGAAAGTTATAACCTTTGATGAGGATGATCGCGTGGATATTCAGGATCCTCATCATGATGGCCTTGTTATTACTTTGTTTATATCTAATCATTTTGTTCACATGATTCTGATAGATGGAGGAAGCTCAGTGAACATCATTCAACCTGATGTCCTCAAGAAGATTAACATCCCTGAATCAGAAATTATCCCAAGATCATCGGTTCTTGTAGGATTCAGTGGAGAAACCAAGAACACATTGGGGGACATTAAACTTCCCATTTACATAGAGGGAGTTAATTCTTTTCAAAAATTTTGTGTTATAGATTGCTTATCGTGTTGCAATGTTATCCTTGGTAGGCCATGGATACATGACATAAAAGCTGTTCCATCTACATACCATCAATGTGTGAAACTCCCTACTCTATGGGGTGTGGCGAAGATTGAAAGTGACCAACAAGAAGCCAAGAATTTCTATACTTCATCAATGAAGCCAGCCTTAAGACCCAGGGAGCAATAGCAATTAAAGCATCCTCCAAGAGATATCCTGGAGGCAAGAGAACAAGATGTGAAAGATATCCTGATGGATCCTCAGGATCCTGAATCCAAAGTCTTCATAGGATCCGGGATCCTCAATGACATTGAACAGGATCTAGTATCCTTCCTCAAGAAGAGAAAAACTACCTTTTCCTGGAAGCATGAAGACATGACAGGTATTTCTAAAGATATTATTACTCATAAGCTTGGCATTGACAGGTCGTTCAAACCCATACATCAAAAGAGGAGAAAGTTTGCACCTGAGAGGAATGCCATTATCCAGGAAGAGGTAGATAAACTGCTTAGAGCAGGTATGATAAGAGAGGTTAAGTATCCAAGGTGGTTAGTCAATGTGGTTGTTGTTCAAAAGAAAAATGGAAAGTGGAGGGTATGTGTCGATTTTACTGATTTAAACAAGGCATGTCCCAAGGATCCTTTCCCATTACCCCACATTGACTCCATGGTGGATGCTACCGCGGGTCATGAGTTGTTGACTTTCATGGATGCTTCATCTGGATTTCAACAAATTCAGATGGAACCATTTGATCAAGAGGATACAGCCTTTATGACCCCAACTGGTATCTATTGTTATGTTGCTATGCCATTTGGACTAAGAAATGTAGGTGCTGCCTACCAAAGGCTAGTCAATATGATGTTTAAAGAACAAATTGGACACACGATGGAAGTCTATATAGATGACATGGTGGTTAAGTCCAAGAGAGCTGAGGATCACCTTAGATATTTGGAGGAAGCATTTGATATCCTTGATAAATTCAATCTGAAATTGAATCCTCCCAAGTGTCACTTTGGTGTAAAAGCAGGCAAGTTCCTAGGTTACATGGTGACAAAAAGAGGCATAGAGGCAAGTCCAGAGCAAATCAAGGCGATTGTGAATATTAAGTCCCCTGCCAATGCCAAGGATGTGCAAAGGTTGATAGGGAGGATTGCAGCCTTGAACAGGTTCATCTCAAAGTCATCAGAGAAGTGCAATGAATTATATGACATCCTGAGAAAGAACAAGAAATTTGAATGGACTGAAAAGCATGAGAATGCTCTCAAGGCCCTTAAGGATTACCTATCCTCAGCTCCAGCCTTAATGAAACCAGAAAAAGGGGATATATTATCCTTATATTTGGCAGTCTCTTCTAAGGCAGTAAGTGCAGTCCTTGTAAAGGATCATGAAGGTACCCAACACCCTGTGTATTATGTAAGTAAAAGTTTACTTGATGTTGAATCCAGGTATTCACATTTAGGCATCTACTAAATTACGCCATTATTTTGAAACTCATGCTATATTGTTAAGACTAACTTTCCAATTAAGAATGTCCTTAGGAAACCTGAAATGTTAGGAAGGATGGCCAAATGGGCAGTCAAGCTCAGTGCTGATGATATTAGATATGAACCAAGAACTGCCATTAAATCCCAAGCCTTGGCTGACTTTGTGGCAGATTTCAGTAGTGACCTACAAAGGGAAGCTGAGTTAGAAGTTCAGCAGCTTGAAGAGACTAAGGATCCTTGGATACTCTTCACAGATGGAGCCTCTAATGTCAAGGGAACTGGACTAGGAGTACTACTAAAATCGCCATAGGGGGACATAATACCCCACTCCATTGCTTATGAGTTTCAAAATACTAATAATGAGGCTGAATATGAAGCCTTGATAGCTGGTTGCAAATTGCCAAGCACATGAGGATCAGGTATCTTGAGGTACATGTAGATTCATTGTTAATTACTAATCACTTTAATGGTTCTTATGCTGTTAAAGGTGAAAGACTAATCAAATATCTAGAGATAGTCAAGAAATTGGCAGACTCTTTTGTTTCTTTTAGTTTGACACAGGTACCCAGGGAAGAAAATGCAGAAGCTGATGCATTGGCCAACCTTGGATCATCATTGAAGATTCCAGAGGATATTAAAATTCCCATCATCCACATCTTGGCTCCTGCTATTGAGGATCACACAACTATGGAAATAGTAGAGGATTCTGCAATCATGCCTAGTGATGGTGCACAATCACATTCAGGATCGTGGATCCTCCCAATCATGAGATATATACAACATGGAGAGATTCCTACAGGAGAAAACCCCAGAGCTTTCAAAGTCAAGGTATCTCAAATTACAATATTAAATAACATGTTATATAAACGATCTCTTGCAGGTCCATATCTAAGGTGCATTGAGGATCCTGAAATTCAAGAAGTCCTAAAGGATTTTCATGAAGGAGATTGTGGAAACCACACTGGGGGCAGAGCACTGTTCTCAACGATCCTTAGGACAGGATATTTTTGGCCTACTATGAAGAAGGATGCCGTGGATTATGCCAAGAAATGTGATGCTTTTCAGAGACATATCAATATCCTTCATCAACCAGCAGAGCTCATGCATCCTATATCCTCTTCTTGGCCATTCATGAGATGGGGAATGGATATAGTTGGTAAACTTCCAAAAGCACCAGGAGGGAAAGTGTTTATGCTTACCATGACTGATTACTTTTCCAAGTGGATAGAAGCTGAAGCCTTTGCTCAAGTCAGAGAAAAAGAAGTGATGTCCTTTATTAAAAGAAACATTATTACCAGATTTGGTATCCCTTCTGAAATTGTTTGTGATAATGGATTCCAATTTATTGGGAGTAGAACTACTAACTTTTGTGACAGCTGGGGGATTAAGATGATAACATCAACACCAGTCTACCTACAAGCTAATGGTCAAGCAGAATCATCTAATAAGATCATCATCAACAACTTGAAGAAGAAGCTTGGATCCAAAAAGGGAAAATGGGCAGAAGAGCTATCTTATGTGTTATGGACTGATAGAACAACTCCCAAGAATGCTACTGGCCAAACTCCATTTTCTTTAGTGTTTGGAGCAGAATCAGTGATCCCTACAGAGACGGTAGTTCCTACTGCAAGAACAAGCATCCGTGATCCTGAAGGAAATGCTGAAAACTTGGTTCAAGACTTGGATACCATAGAAGAACTCAGGGATTTGGCAAGGATACGATTGGCTAGTTATCAACAAAGGATGGCTGGAGCTTATAACAAGAATGTCAGGATCAGAAAGTTTCAAGTTGGTGATATGGTGTTGAGGAAAGCATTCCAAAATACCACAAATCCTGCTGATGGCAAGTTAGCACCAAAGTGGGAAGGCCCCTATCTTATTGAAGCCGAGGCATGAAAGGGGGCATATCGATTATTGACAATGGAAGGTGATTTGCTACCAAGAGCTTGGAATGATGTCCATTTGAAGAGATACTTCATGTAAAAGGATTTAGGATCCTTGACCATCTTCATATTCAGTATACATTAAGGATCCTTAGAGGATATATGATCCTCATTCTGGAAATGATCTGATTCTAATTCATTTAATCCTTTAATTTAATTTATTACAAGGAGAAGGATCCATGATCCATTATCCTTTTTTCACTTAGTTCTGAGTTTTGCAGAAGTTGATGCATCCTTGACAAAGGATCAAGTATCCACAGAAGTCTCCTAAGTTTTATGGGCTTGTCCCCAGTTTTATTGGGTTTATCCCCAGTTTTGGGCTTGTCCCCAGTTTAAGGTATCTACTACCTTCGCCAGTAGCGCACGATTATCCTGGTGCTGTTAAAGGCAATGGGACCATTACCCGCTTTAGGGGCTAGCAATTTCCTTGTACTGGATGTATTCAGGATCCTAAGTATAATGGTAGATGTACCATACATCCGTTCCTAAGGTTTCTAACATTTTCACGTTAGCTAAGGTTTTGGCATTTTCATGTCACTAAGTTTGGATAGTCGCCAGTAAGGGCCATACTCCAGTTTACACAAGATCCTTTGGGTTTGTCCCTAGTTTTTTGGGCTTGTCCCTAGTTTTTTGGACTTGTCCCTAGTTTTTTGGGCTTGTCCCCAGTTTATTGGTGTAACACCTCGAAAATTTACATCCTATAATGTGTTGACACGTGTCATAACCTTTGAACGTGTGAAAGAATACTTTCGAGGGATTAAAGTTGACAAACAATGAAACTATGTAAATATAAGGGTTCAAAGTGTCAACAATGAATAAATATACTTTACAATAATCCTACATGATGTTTATAACCTTAAACGAATAAATCATGGATCATACGTAACTAATTGTGAAAGAAAGTGAGAGATTACAAACTACAGGGGTTAAATGTGTCAACATGTTTAAGATATACCTCTGAGTGACCTTTTAGCAAACCCGAAGCTTTGTAACGATTAATTATGCTCACTTGAATGTGTGATAAAAATATCACCAAGTTTCGTTATCGTATGAGAAAGTTATGATAAAATTCGTGTGCGAGGGGTTAGAAGCGTCAACATGGAAATTATGACTTTTCGGGTAAACACCAAGTGGCCAAGGACTTCACAAAGTGGGTATAAGTCTTAAAGCCCCTAAATGTCAATATTAAAGGTTTAGAATGCAAGAAATGAAGTGAAAGCGGGCCGCGTAAGACTTAACAGATCTTTACGCGGGCCAAAAATGCAAAATTTGAAAGTTGTGTAACCTGAACCGGAGGCCCAAGCGGGCCGCGTAAGACTTAACAGATCTTTACGCGGGCCGCGTGACAGGTATCAGCGACAGAAACATGACAGGTGCCTGTTTCAGCCTTGTAACCGACTTAGATCGATTGTTATGCATACCATGGGCGACTATAAATGGTTTTTAAGCCTAGGGACACATGTTTAACATCAGGGAACATCCCTAGACTCCTTTGGCATGATCTTATGTGATCAAAACCCACTATATATAAAGAAGTGCATTGTTGCAACTTATGATCATTCCTTCCAAGATCATCATCTGAGCACTTCTGGAGCATAAGGACCATCCTCAAGCATCATAAATCGTTCATTAGACTCTTGTAAGTATGTTTAACCCTTCTTAATTAAGTCTTGCTTAGTTATTAGCCTAGAAGTCAAACCGTCGTAATTACGGTTTGACTTAACGATAAATCGCTAACGGTCCAGCGATTAGGCAAACTTAAGGTAGTTATAAGTTGGTAATTATGGGGGCTTTAAACCCTTAAAAGGGCACCCACTGATTTCCATCCTAACTAGGCTGTTTGTCGAGTCAAAGATGATTAGAAAAAGTCAACAGAAATGTAAACTTTGATTTAACGCATAATTAACGATGTAAAAGGTGTGTAACCTATTTTATCATTCTTATAACCTGATAATAAGTATAAGAACTTGTCCAAGCTTGTTTGATTCGATAACTTTCGGTTTAAGATCGATTCGGAACCGAAAGGCGCATAGTTTGACTTTCTGCTTTGACTTCGGTTCTGACCCGGTTTTGATAGGTTTAGACATGCCTTAAAGTTCCATTAGGACGTAGTTACATGATTGTATAATCCTCTGCGTTTGTACCACTTAAATCCTTAATTGTCCGACGTTTCCGTTAAGTGCTTAAATATGGACCATAATGCCCTTATGACCATACAACAAGAATTTTGGATATATGAAAGTACAATAATCTTTGTTACTGATTATTAAACATGTCCCTAAATTTTCACATCAGTTGGAGGTCTAGATTAGGAGTTATGCTTAATGACGTAATTAGAACGCTTCTTAATAATAAAACGACGTCATTAGCGCAAAGCCTATCTAAACCCAATTTTTGACACCAAACCTTTTACCCACTGATGTAACATAATATTTTGGGATTTTTGAAGATTTTTAATTATTTTTAAACTGATCATAAGCTAGGATTAGTGCCTTGATTCGATAAATACCGAATATACCCTTTTAGGCCATAAAATGAGTTTTACAAATCCTTTTGATACCAATCCAATTGCTACTGATTTTAAATAATAAATGAAGTGTTTTGAACTTGTTTAACTGATCAGAAAACTCAGAATGCTATTTTAACCCGTACGTCGCTTAAAACGGCTTTATACGCGTATTATACGCATAGTTTGAGTTTAAAACCATTTTGTCACATAAGACTTATTACCAACTGAGGTAACCTGTTAAAATAAATTATTTTACTGATTTATTCAGACCTGGATCACAGAAGCTTAATTAATCCCTGTTATAATCTTTAAAATGACCAAAATACCCCTACGGGGCTTAATATGAGATTAAACTCGTTTTGGGCATAATGGAAGGTATCCTACTGATATCACAACATATTTAAGGCATGTTAACTTAGGAAACCTGTTTAGGACTCTTATGGTTACCCGTTACGCTTCGTGCGCGTTCGGTTCGGTTTATGTAACTAGTTTACATTAATTAGCCGAAACGGGTCAAACCTTATCGGTTTTATCTCAAAATCCAGAATGTGTATAATATACCCATATTAAGCAAGTCTTCAAACTTGTCAGGTCTAAATCACATTCTATCCGGTCTTCGCTTAATCGTGCGTACGAACCGTATCTTTAAAACTAACCGGTCTAAGCTTAAGCTTAACTAAAGACCCGTTAGGATTCTAATAGGTTATTATAAACCTTCATTCCAGAATAGGAGTCCCGGTAAAAGATACTTGCACTCGCTGATTTTGATTTATACTTGCTCAGGTAAGTACTTTTAACTTATTTTCCCTATACGGGCTTGGCGTACGGTATATAAAATACCACTTGGTCGGGCATTGAATCTTTAATTGTATGATGGTTAAAGTATTGAGATGTCTTTTTTAAATTGTTTTGTTTGCTTAAAGCCTTTGGGGGGTTAATGACCATGTCCCGGATATCCCTGGCATCATTTTGCGAAATGGCCACGACCTAAGCACGGGGCGTAGGCGTACGCCCGTCGGTGTCTCATATAATAATGTGGTGTGTCTATTGATCTTTAACCCAGCTCGAACCGGGCTACTGAACGCATAAGAAACATGTAAATCCTTTACAAGTATTATATTCTAATAATTATCCCAAGCTATAAAATATTATTTGTGCCTTGTGCCTTAAATTCATTTTTCTTAAACTCTTTACAAAATGAGTCGGTTGATTGTATTTACCAGTGTAAACTGATGTATTTTCTCAAAAAGGTTAAGTGCAGGTACTACGCGTAATAGGCTGGCTTTTCTCCTAGCATCCACAATAAGTCTCGCAAGCTTGGATGTCATAGACTGTTGAACATTGTTTCCTTTTATTTTGATCTACCTGTGGATTTATATTCAACTATTTGTGATACTTAATATTACAATATTGTTTGGTTGAAATGAATCTATACTTTGCTTCCGCTGTGCATTTAAATATTGTGTTGTTTGACTATTATGTTGCCAACCACTTCATGATACTCCCCTACCGGGCCCACCGGTGACACGTGGAAATTCGGGGTGTGACAGGTTGGTATCAGAGCCAACATTGAGTGAATTAAACACTAGCCTTTTGTGTTTAATCTCAATGACACAATTGCACATTCCTAAATCTTCGAGTCTAGACAAAGAACTTAGGAATAATCCAAAATGTTTTTATTTTATCCTTGTCCTTTATTTTTTCCTTGTTGTTACCTTTGTTTATATTGACAGATTTAACAATGCCGCCAAGATTCAGGCGAGGAGAACGAGGAAAAGGGCCAATCAGCGCCCCTAACGATCACGAGGCCGGGCCTTCGCACCGGCGAACTCCTTCTTCTACAAGGAGTGCAGATCCGCGAGAACCTTGGAGGACTTATGAGGACCCTGCCAGACGATCTACGTCGTATAGCTCAACGCCTCCATATCATCACTCCTATGGGCCTCAGTCGGAGAATGAGCCCAACAACCCGCAACCTTCATACATACCTCTACAGCGGTCCTTATCGCACCGTTCCTTCGACGACCCTACTCCTGTCTTTCAGGGCCGGTTTAACCCGGCAGAATACCTACCAGAACAAGTGGGCTTTAACCCACTAGGACCGGAGGATCACTTTTCCGGTGATCAAGCGATAGACATGGACGAGGACACAGATCCCGTCGAGCCTGCAACCGGAACCCCGAACCATCCTGTTGAGATCTCTGATGGTTCGTCTTTTCACGGATCACCATACCAAGGTCCGGATAGTCACCAGGCATGGTTCAACCAGTGTGAGTGGTACTATACACCATCTCACCATTCATCGCCTCACCAGCAGCAGGATCCCTCTGGGGATCCACGTTTCGTGGCATTCACGCCACCGCCTCCACCGCCGCCAGTTCATCTAGCACCTCCAGAACCACCAAGACGTAGGAGGACTGGCGCACGGATGTCAGCACGAGGAGGGGATTTTCATTTCAGCACCCCTCAACACTCTAGTGGCAGCCACTACCCGCCACTATATGAAGACCCACAAATGGGTGGACCTTCAGTTCCAGTATCAGAGGTGAATTCGACACCTGTTGCACCGCCAACAATGGGTTTTGACAACCCTATCCCTGCTTATACTGCTCCAGCAACATACAATCCATTCGGACCGCCAGCATACCATAACTATAACTATGCTGAGGATCCTTACCAAGTGGCATCAAACTACCTTGCCCATAATCCTGAGGGACCATATGGAACCCCTTGGGGAATAGGACGCCCAGCTCGTGGGTATTAAGTACCTGCTCAGCAACCACTACAGCACCAGCCACCACGGTTTTCTCCACCAGAGCAGGAGGATCTCCGTCAAAGACTGGAAAGGGTTGAGCGAGACTTCCAGAGAGAACGTAGGAAGAATCAGGGATTCATGAGTGGCTTAGCAAGTTTGCTGTAAGGAAAGAAGAAACGGGATCGTTAAATCCCAATATGTATTATTGTATTTCCTTGTTTAAATTAAGTCCCTGTGAGGACATTTCTTTATGTATGTATGTAGTCCCTGCGTGGACATCTATCTTTGTACTTAGTCCCTACGTGGCCTTGTCTCTGTTAGTCCCTGCGTGGACATTTATCTTTGTAAACAGTCCCTGCGAGGACTTGTATTATCTGTATAGCTCCTGCGTGGGCAAGTGTTTCTGTGAAAAGTCCCGTTTAGGGCAAAGTGTACTACTTTTAAATTTTAATGGAATGTTAAGTTTGAAAATTTTATTTCTGTCATCTATGCATTTATATACTATACATGAAATAAATGAAATAAAATCATTCCTTTTAAAAATGATCTGCCCATTAAATATTAAATAAGAATCTTAAAAGTACAACCTAGCCTGCATGTCATTATAAGACTTGGCCAAGATGGTAAGACTTGTATAAAAGATTCCAATCCCAGTTAACATCTGAAAACATGTTAACGCTCCTGGCAGATGTGATTCGTTAAAATCACACACGTCATTCTTATGTAAGGATTCTTCAAAAGATTCCTAACCCAACTTAATGATCTCTGAATCATGGGTTTAAATCAATTAAGATGATCATATTTGACCATACACTGGTAATACAATGCCTACGGGCCTTGCTCATCCGTACATGAGCCAAAAGACAGTGGTAGCTATGACACCCTGTCCGAAAAAAGGTAATGAACCAAGTTCAAACTTTAAACGCCACTTGATTCTCTGAAATCATAGCTTATGATTTAAATTGTCCTTGTGACTAGGCCTTTTGTGCTACAAATAAAACTGTTATTGTTTTATAATTAGGATAAATTATAATAGAAATCCTAAATAAATGTGAGTAATAAATTAACCATATATGGTCTACGATTACCATGGTTAATAAATTGCCATAAAAGACAATTCTATAATAAACTCACCAATAAATTATTGTCAATATGTATCAGTTCAAGCTACATGGCAGACTCAAACGAGATCAACAGTCACCCCAGGAGAGAGCATGATAATGCCCGAGTAAATGTAGCGGGTGCAGAATTACAGGCAATGATAGATAATGCCGTTAATCGAGCTATGGATAGACAGCTCCATGAATCCAGTGGTACCCATACAAGGACCCAATCTGCACCACACTCTAGAACACCCTCCAGGACCCACACTGCCCATAACAGTAATTCTCACCACTCGTCAAACCAGAGGAGTGCTCCATCCCAAAGAGTCATACAAAATCAAGAACCCCGTAATAAGGGTTGCTCCTATAAGTACTTCGTTTCGTGCAAACCCAGGGATTTCACTGGGGAAAAAGGAGCAGTAGATTGCATGACTTGGTTGGACGAGATGGATACCGTTGTGGATATCAGTGGTTGCAATAATAGGGATATTGTGAAATTCGTGTCTCAGTCTTTTAAGGGTGAAGCACTAGCTTGGTGGAGATCTTTGATCCAAGATACGGGGAAAATCCCATTGTACAATATGACCTGGGAACAATTCATGTCACTGATCAAGGAAAACTACTGCCCTCAGCATGAGGTTGAGAAAATTGAAGCTGACTTCTTATCGCTGGTCATGAGAAACCTAGACTGTCAGGCCTACCTCACCAGTTTCAACACCATGTCAAGGTTGGTTCCATAGTTGGTAACTCTGGAACCCAAACGTATAGCCCGTTTCATTGGGGGTTTTGCCCCGGAGATCAAGGCAAGTGTGAAGGCCTCCAGACCAGCTACTTTTCGGTCTGCAACAGATATATCATTGTCTCTTACCTTGGATGCGGTCAGGCAGAAATCGCAGAGGAACACCGATACCGAAAAGAGGAAGCATGAGGATGATAACTCACGACGTTCAGACAAGAAGCATAAGGGAAACAATGACCACAGGAAGGGGTCAGGATCTAGGACGGATGGTCAGCAGTCGGGTGAAAAACCCAGATGTAAAATCTGCAAGAGACAGCACTTCGGGAAGTGCAGGTATGAATCAAACTCGCATTCACAATCGAAAACTTTTGCATGTGGTTTGTGCAAGTCCAAGGAACACAAGACCTTGGATTGCAAGAAGATGAAGGATGCAACCTGCTACGGTTGCAATGAAAAGGGGCACATCAAGACCAATTGCCCAAAATACGCCAAGAAGCCTGAAGAGGCTAAGAAGACCAATGCTAGGGTCTTCAGGATGGATGCTAAGGAAGCCGTCCAGGACGACAATGTGATAACAGGTACCTTTCTCGTAAATGATGTTTATGCGAGAGTGTTATTTGATTCAGGCGCTGATAAGTCGTTCGTAGATAATAAGTTTTGTGAATTGTTGAAATTACCTGTTAAGACCTTAAGTGTGAAGTATGAGGTGGAACTAGCAGATGGCACTTTAGAAACCGCCTCAACCTTATTAGATGGATGTTTCATATCCATTAAGAACCACTCTTTTCCTTTATCCCTACTTCCTTTGAAACTAGCCGGTTTCGACATAGTTTTGGGTATGGACTGGTTATCTCGTAACCAGGCCCAGATTATTTGCAATAAAAAGCAAGTGGTGATCAAGACTCAGTCTGGTGAATCACTTACTATCCAGGGAGATACCCAGTATGGGCTCCTGAGCAAATGTCTATGCTCAAGGACTCTAAGTGTTTGAAGAAGGGTTGTGTCATCTACATGGCACAAGTGATTATTGATGAGCCGAAGCCCAAGATTGGGGATATCCCCGTCATTTCTGAATACCCTGAAGTTTTTCCTGAAGAACTACCTGGTTTGCCACCAGATAGGCAAGTAGAATTCAGAGTTGACATTATTCCTGGTTCAGCACCAGTAGCAAGGGTGCCTTATAGGTTGACACCAACAGAGATGAAGGAATTGAGAACATAGCTAGATGATTTGCTAGCCAAAGGTTTCATCAAACCTAGTTCGTCTCCTTGGGGAGCACCAGTTTTATTTGTCAAGAAGAAGGATGGATCGATGCGTCTGTGCATCGACTACCGTGAGCTTAATAAGGTCACCATCAAGAATAGGTATCCTTTGCCCAGAATCGACGATCTGTTCGATCAACTTCAAGGGGCAAGTTTCTTCTCTAAGATTGACTTAAGGTCAGGCTATCACCAACTGAAGGTTAGAGATGAAGACGTGCACAAGACTGCATTTAGGACTCGTTATGGTCATTACGAGTTCCTAGTGATGCCTTTTGGGCTCACTAATGCACCTGCCGCGTTCATGGATCTCATGAATCGCGTTTGCAAGCCATACTTAGATAAATTTGTCATCGTTTTCATCGATGACATCCTCATCTACTCGAAGAACCAAGCTGACCATGAGAAGCACCTTCATTGCATTCTGGAACTACTTCATAAAGAAAAGCTCTATGCCAAGTTTTCGAAGTGCGAATTCTGGCTTCGAGAAGTCCAATTTCTCGGACATGTTGTTAGTGAGCATGGTATCCAAGTAGATCCCGCTAAAGTTGAAGCTTTCATGAATTGGCAAGAGCCAAAGACGCCTACAGAAATTCGTAGCTTCCTAGGTTTGGCAGGATACTATAGGCGATTCATTGAAAACTTCTCAAGGATTGCTGCACCCCTGACTTCGCTGACGCGTAAGAAGATTAAGTTTGACTGGGGTCCTAAGCAGCATGAATCCTTCGATATTCTGAAACAAAAGTTGAGCGATGCTCCAGTATTGACATTGCCTGATGGAATCGAGGAGTTTGTAGTTTATTGTGATGCATCACACACCGGGATGGGATGTGTGCTTATGCAGAAAGGCAAAGTCATTGCCTATGCTTCACGCCAGTTAAAGGTGCACGAAAAGAATTACACCACCCATGACTTGGAGTTGGGTGCCGTTGTATTCGCACTAAAACTTTGGAGGTGCTACTTATATGGAATCAAATGTGTGATATATTCTGATCACAAGAGCCTTCAACATCTGTTCAATCAGAAGGACTTGAACATGAGGCAACGCCGTTGGATGGAAACTCTTAATGATTACGATTGTGAAATAAGATACCATCCCGGCAAGGCGAATGTAGTCGTCGATGCCTTGAGTCGGAAGGAAAGGGTGAAACCCATCCGAATCAATGCCAAGAGCATTGAAATAAAGAACAGTTTGAATGAAAGGTTGTTAGCTGCACAAAAGGAAGCTGTGTTGGAAGCTAACTATCCTAACGAAAAGCTAGGGGTAACTGAGGAGCAGTTAACTCTTAGCAAGGACGGAATTCTAAGATTAAATGGACGGATATGGGTTCCAATTTATGGAGGACTTCGAGATGTCATCCTTCAGGAAGCCCATAGTTCCAAATACTCCGTTCATCCTGGAGCCGATAAAATGTACCAGGATCTAAGGGCAAATTATTGGTGGATAGGCTTGAAGAAGTCTGTAGCCACCTATGTAGCTAAATGCTTGACTTGTGCGCAAGTAAAAGCTAAACATCAAAAGCCGTCAGGTTTGCTACAACAGCCTGAACTTCCCACTTGGAAATGGGAGATGGTAACTATGGATTTTATCACCAAGTTACCTAAGACGAGGAAAGGAAATGATACCATATGGGTGATCGTTGACAGACTGACCAAGTCAGCGCATTTCCTACCCATCAAGGAGACTTATAGCTCCGACATGTTAGCCCAATTATACGTCGATAAGATTGTAGCTTTACATGGCATACCTGTGTCTATTATCTCTGCAGAGATACTAGATACATGTCACATTTTTGGAAAAGGTTCCAACAATCTTTGGGCACGCGTTTGAATTTTAGTACGGCTTACCATCCTCAGACGGACGGCCAGAGTGAGCGTACTATTCAAACGTTGGAAGACATGCTTCGTGCATGTGTGATTGACTTGGGTGGTAGTTGGGATAACCACCTACCGTTAATCGAGTTCTCCTACAACAATAGCTACCATACCAGCATTAAGGCTGCGCCTTTCGAGGCCTTATACGGTAGAAAGTGTAGAACGCCCGTTTGTTGGGCGGAAGTTGGAGATGTCCAATTATCAGGACCAGAGATAGTCTTTGAAACGACGAACAAGATTGTCCAGATTTGTGACCGTCTCAAAGCTGCCCGAGATAGGCAGAAAAGCTACGCAGATCCAAAGCGTAAATCTTTTCACTTCGAAGTAGGTGACAAGGTGTTGCTTAAAGTATCACCCTGGAAGGGAGTGAGGCGATTTGGTAAGAAAGGCAAGTTAAGCCCGAGATACATAGGACCTTTCGAGGTTATCGAACGTGTCGGGTCAGTTGCCTATAAGCTAAACTTACCAGAAGAGCTTAGTGGAATTCACAATGTATTTCACATCTGCAATCTGAAAAAGTGTTTCGCTGATGAATCACTGGTCATACCACATACGGATGTGCATATAGATGAGAGCTTGAAATTTGTGGAAAAACCATTGTCGATCGAAGACCGACAGGTTAAAAAGCTTCGAAGGAAGCATGTACCGATTGTAAAGGTCAAATGGGATGCCCGTAGAGGTCCCGAATACACGTGGGAGGTAGAGTCCACTATGAAAGAGAAATACCCTCATTTGTTTCAGTAAATCTCGAGGTCGAGATTTCTTTTAAGGGGGTGAGGATGTAAAACCTCGAAAATTTACGTCCTATAATGTGTTGACACGTGTCATAACCTTTGAACGTGTGAAAGAATACTTTTGAGGGACTAAAGTTGACAAACAATGAAACTATGTAAATATAAGGGTTCAAAGTGTCAACAATGAATAAATATACTTTACAATAATCCTACATGATGTTTATAACCTTAAACGAATAAATCATGGATCATACGTAACTAATCGTGAAAGAAAGTGAGATATTACAAACTACAGGGGTTAAATGTGTCAACATGTTTAAGATATACCTCTGAGTGACCTTTTAGCAAACCCGAAGCATTGTAACGATTAATTATGCTCACTTGAATGTGTGATAAAAATATCACCAAGTTTCGTTATCGTATGAGAAAGTTATGATAAAATTCGTGTGCGAGGGGTTAGAAGCGTCAACATGGAAATTATGACTTTTCGGGTAAACACCAAGTGGCCAAGGACTTCACAAAGTGGGTATAAGTCTTAAAGCCCCTAAATGTCAATATTAAAGGTTTAGAATGCCAGAAATGAAGTGAAAGCAACCTTTCGGGGGACCAAGGGCCAAAAATGCAAAATTTGAAAGTTGTGTAACCTGAACCGGAGGCCCAAGCGGGCCGCGTAAGACTTAACAGATCTTTACGCGGGCCGCGTGACAGGTACCAGCGACAGAAACATGACAGGTGCCTGTTTCAGCCTTGTAACCTACTTAGATCGATTGTTTTGCATACCATGGGCGACTATAAATGGTTTTTAAGCCTAGGGACACATGTTTAACATCAGGGAACATCCCTAGACTCCTTTGGCATGATCTTATGTGATCAAAACCCACTATATATAAAGAAGTGCATTGTTGCAACTTATGATCATTCCTTCCAAGATCATCATCTGAGCACTTCTGGAGCATAAGGACCATCCTCAAGCATCATAAATCGTTCATTAGACTCTTGTAAGTATGTTTAACCCTTCTTAATTAAGTCTTGCTTAGTTATTAGCCTAGAAGTCAAACCGTCGTAATTACGGTTTGACTTAACGATAAATCGCTAACGGTCCAGCGATTAGGCAAACTTAAGGTAGTTATAAGTTGGTAATTATGGGGGCTTTAAACCCTTAAAAGGGCACCCACTGATTTCCATCCTAACTAGGCTGTTTGTCGAGTCAAAGATGATTAGAAAAAGTCAACAGAAATGTAAACTTTGATTTAACGCATAATTAACGATGTAAAAGGTGTGTAACCTATTTTATCATTCTTATAACCTGATAATAAGTATAAGAACTTGTCCAAGCTTGTTTGATTCGACAACTTTCGGTTTAAGATCGATTCGGAACCGAAAGGCGCATAGTTTGACTTTCTGCTTTGACTTCGGTTCTGACCCGGTTTTGATAGGTTTAGACATGCCTTAAAGTTCCATTAGGACCTAGTTACATGATTGTATAATCCTCTGCGTTTATACCACTTAAATCCTTAATTGTCCGACGTTTCCGTTAAGTGCTTAAATATGGACCATAATGCCCTTATGACCATACAACGAGAATTTTGGAAATATAAAAGTACAATAATATTTGTTACTGATTATTAAACATGTCCCTAAATTTTCACATCAGTTGGAGGTCTAGATTAGGAGTTATGCTTAATGACGTAATTAGAACGCTTCTTAATAATAAAACGGCGTCATTAGCGTAAAGCCTATCTAAACCCAATTTTTGACACCAACCCTTTTACCCACTAATGTAACATAATATTTTGGGATTTTTGAAGATTTTTAATTATTTTTAAACTGATCATAAGCTAGGATTAGTGCCTTGATTCGGTAAATACCGAATATACCCTTTTAGGCCATAAAATGAGTTTTACAAATCCTTTTGATGCAAATCCAATTGCTACTGATTTTAAATAATAAATGTAGTGTTTTGAACCTGTTTAACTGATCAGAAAACTCAGAATCCTATTTTAACCCGTACGTCGCTTAAAACAGCTTTATACGCGTATTATACGCATAGTTTGAGTTTAAAACCATTTTGTCACATAAGACTTATTACCAACTGAGGTAACCTGTTAAAATAAATTATTTTACTGATTTATTCAGACCTGGATCACAGAAGCTTAATTAATCCCTGTTATAATCTTTAAAATGACCAAAATACCCTTACGGGGCTTAATATGAGATTAAACTCGTTTTGGGCATAATGGAAGGTATCCTACTGATATCACAACATATTTAAGGCATGTTAACTTAGGAAACCTGTTTAGGACTCTTATGGTTACCCGTTACGCTTCGTGCGCGTTCGGTTCGGTTTATGTAACTAGTTTACATAAATTAGCCGAAACGGGTCAAACCTTATCGGTTTTATCTCAAAATCCAGAATGTGTATAATATACCCATATTAAGCAAGTCTTCAAACTTGTCGGGTCTAAATCACATTCTATCTGGTCTTCGCTTAATCGTGCGTACGAACCGTATCTTTAAAACTAACCGGTCTAAGCTTAAGCTTAACTAAAGACCCGTTAGGATTCTAATAGGTTATTATAAACCTTCGTTCCAGAATAGGAGACCCGGTAAAAGATACTTGCACTCGCTGATTTTGATTTATACTTGCTCAGGTAAATACTTTCAACTTATTTTCCCTATACGGGCTTGGGGTACGGTATATAAAATACCACTTGGTCGGGCATTGAATCTTTAATTGTATGATGGTTAAAGTATTGAGATGTCTTGTTTAAATTGTTTTGTTTGCTTAAAGCCTTTGGGGGGTTAATGACCATGTCCCGGATATCCCTGGCATCATTTTACGAAATGGCCACGACCTAAGCACGGGGCGTAGGCGTACGCCCGTCGGTGTCTCATATAATAATGTGGTATGTCTATTGATCTTTAACCCGGCTCGAACCGGGCTACTGAATGCATAAGAAACATGTAAATCCTTTACAAGTATTATATTCTAATAATTATCCCAAGTTATAAAATATTATTTGTGCCTTGTGCCTTAAATTCATTTTTCTTAAACTCTTTACAAAATGAGTCGGTTGATTGTATTTACCAGTGTAAACTGACTTATTTTCTCAAAAAGGTTAAGTGCAGGTACTACGCGTAATAGGCTGGCTTTTCTCCTAGCATCCACAATAAGTCTCGCAAGCTTGGATGTCATAGACTGTTGAACATTGTTTCCTTTTATTTTTATCTACCTGTGGATTTATATTCAACTATTTGTGATACTTAATATTACAATATTGTTTGGTTGAAATGAATCTATACTTTGCTTCCGCTGTGCATTTAAATATTGTGTTGTTTGACTATTATGTTTCCAACCACGTCATGATACTCCCCTACCGGGCCCACCGGTGACACGTGGAAATTCGGGGTGTGACAATTGGGCTTGTCCCCAGACACTAACTCTTCCTTTTGCAGTTGGCTTAGTCCCAAGTTATGTCTTATTTCAGGTTTCTAAAGCTAAACAGTTAAGGATCCTGGATCCTAACTTCATACAAGGTTCGTTTTTTGGTTATCATGATTGTAAACATCAAGGATTTAGGATCCTAACTTGGATTCTCTAGTATGATCTTTATTTGCTTTAATTTTATTCTTGACTTATCTATGTTACCCTTGATCTTTGACAACAGGATATATGATCCTAAAATTATCTCACTTTTTAAACTTTTCGATTATAGGATATTTGATCCTTGATCTTATCCTACACTTTTTAACATAAACAAATTTTTATACTTTCATTATTAACTTATAAGTTCAAAGGAATATGCAATAATAATTGACAGGTGAGTAGACACAGAATGAACAACACAAGGTAGCCAAAAGTTATAGGTTTTATTTATTCATCCGTAATTAATCCCTTTAAAGGTTGTCAAAATTACCTACCCCAAGCATCTACCAGCAATACGTGGCCCATCCGCTGGGGTAGGTAAAGGGAGTCCATATTAACAAGGTCTAAAGTGCAGGAAATAAAGATGGCAGGATAATAGTGGCTTCATCCCCCAAACAGAGGATCCCTCCACCAACTATCATCCTACCTATTGTCCCAAGGATCCGTGATCCTTAAACCTAAATACTATTGTTCAAGTACAGACCAGCATTGTTTAAAAACACCAACAAACAAAAAACCATTAAACCATAAAAATGGGCTCCGGCCGCGTCTAGATAAATCCATCATCGCCCATTGTTGCAGCCTAAACCTTCGTTGCATCATCACCACCAGCTACCTATTCCACCGGATCCTTCACCCCACTGCTACTAGCCTCAATTGCCAAGACCTCCTCAGCTTCCTCTTCATCATCCAGCTCCGCCAGCTTCTGCTTCCAAGCCTCCTGATTCCAGGCAGACCTGTCGAAAGCAGGATCCTCAGCATCCTTAGCCATTTGTAGCTTGATCTTGAGCATGGCGATTGTAGCAGAGAGCTTTGCCCCTTCCATCACCTCTTCCTTCTCCTGCTGAGCTATGATCTGGGTCAGGACTAGCTCCTTTTTCACCAGGTTGAGATCCTTCTCGAGGGAGGAGATTGTCTTGTCTTTGGCCAGGAACATCTTCTGGAAGTCCAGGTTCTTTTGCTCAGCCTCTTCGAGATGGTGATCAAGAAGCATTTGGATTTCAACAAATTTCTACAAAAAAGAAGTACATAGTCAGGATCCGTTATCCTCAGAAAGGGAAGACCAGACTTAAGGATCCAGGATCCTTCCCTCAGAGACATACTCCTCGAACTGGTGTTGGATGAGAGGGAGGCCTTCAGTGGGCTCAGAGGGTGCTCATGCCTTTAGGGTTCGGGATGCTGGGACCGGCAGCTAGTTCCTTCTTGATGGACTTTCAGGAAGCAAATGCATCAAGATCACTGACACTGAACCTGGAGGCTGATTTTGAGGATTTTCCAGCGCCTACAAATGTAAAACACAGATAAGTATTAATATTTTACTTTCATTTAAATATTTATTCATACATAGATTTGAATACTTACTTGACATTGTGAAGGAACCGGAGGATACTTCTTGTGAATCCTTTGCTTTGACTTGAAATGTCCTTACAGCAGGATCAAGATTCCAGAAAGCAGAAATCCTTTCTTGTGTAGCAGGTGTTTCTTGAATGTGAGAAAGCGAGATAGCTGCAGGAACAGAAAGAAAGATCAATTATCCTTAAAAGAAAAAGAGTCCTACTATGATCCTTGTCTAAGGATCCCATATCCTTCCCTGGGTGATCCACTTTTTGGGAAGGTCTTTCCCATCTGGAACAAAGTCCCTCTTTACAAAGAAGAACTGGTTCCTCCAGTGGGTATCACTTTTGGTGGTTTTCAGGATTGGATGAGGCTGACCGGGTTTATGCTTGAACAAGAAACGGTGAGAACCATGGCTAACAATATTATATAACCGACTCAACTCAGACACCCCTATTTCAACGCCCTCTTACTCGATGATGTTCTCAAGGGTATAAAGAACTCTCCACATCATTGGCATGGCTTGTATGTAGCACATGCCCGTGAGTGTGAAGAAGGATTGTGTAAAAGCGGGGAAAGGATAAGAAAACCCTATCAGAAAAGGGGTTGCCGGAAAAGTGATCCAGGCGTCGGAGACACAATCGCTCTTCATCGAAGAGTCGAAGGATCTGAAGACGGCCTCAGCCGGGAAGCAATGGCGAATCCGATCAATTTCAGGATCGGTGAAACGGCAGAGTTCCATCGAAGGGTTTTTAGTTACACCCTGGCTTTTCAAAGGGCTGTCTTTCTTAGGATCCTTAGGAGGTGAGGATCAGAGAGTCATTTTCGCCATGGATACTCAGAGAATAGAGGATCGGAAGAGAAGAGTTTAGAGAGAAGGAAAGAGAGAATACCTGTTTGATCTCCGGATGAAGATTTAAAGGGGTGAAACGCTCGAATTTAAATGAATTCTGATCCTTATCTCTAACTCTGTATATATAATGATGATTGTGCATGGAAGTCTTGTCGTTGATGTCATATTCGCAACGGCTACTCCTATCGCAACGGCTATATTTGCGCTAACCAACTCGTTCGAGATAAAGCAAAAAATATGACTCATTTAGTTGTATTTAATTCCTCAAATTTTGGGGGCAATTGTTAGGGATGGATTTTCACAGCATATGGATCACGGATCCTCAAGTGCAGCCAGGATCATGGATCTTCAGTTCAGTTTGAATTAAGGATCCTCAGGAGACGTTGCAGGACTAAGGATCCAAGATCCTCATTATTATCCTTATACCAACAATTGTTTCCATTATATTTGAACGTGTTTTGTAGGAGTATTCGAGTGGGACTTGGTCTTGCCGAGATTCCAGGGGAATATGCCTTCTAATTCTACACGTGCATGGCCTTCATGACCGTTGTGGAGATCGTGGGAAGCTAGCATCTTTTTTGGATTGTTAGTTAGCTTAGTTAGTTTCTATTTTTAAATGGGGATAACAAGCTTGATTAGAAAGAACAATCAGAAAACACACACTACACCTGAGCTCTCTGCTACTCTCGGCGACTACATATATTTTGCACATTAGTGATCCTTGTAACAAGCTTGTTATCATCCCGATTTGTACACATTGTTTGTTTAATATACTTGGTGATCGGTAGTTTCCATCACCCGAGGTTTTTTGTGCCGGAAATCCTATACTGATCAAGGGCTTTTTCCTCGTATAAATCCTTGTGTCCAACATTCATTTCATTCATACATTTGTTCATATTATCAAGCATCACACCTCACAAAATCGGATTTGGTTGCATTATCCTTGTGTGATTTTTGACCAAAACACTTATACACAGGTAATGGACGACATAGACTTAGTCTTTGCTGGAATCTCGTCTAATATGCTTCATAAAGAGCACGTGCTTGATGAAAAATAACCGTTTTGGAGAACATGGGTGACTTGCATATTTTTCAGAAAGTTAGTTACATGATATTCTTTATCTTTAAAGGGGAAAACGAGCTCCTTTTTAGGTAGAAGTCGAATACAACACACAAACACATAACACTCTGATACTCAATCGCAAAAACATACACACTTAAGCAAATCATTGTATTGAGCTCGTTATCTTCCGAAGTTGTACTTGAATTATTATTATTATTATTATTCTTTGCTATACATTCGATGATCGGTAGTTTCCATCACCCGAGGTTTTTTATGCTAGAGATCATACATTGATCAAGGGCTTTTTCCTCGTATAAATCCATGTGTTCATTGTCATTTCCTTTTTATAATTGTTCATACATTTGTTCATCTAACCAAGCACTCAACCTCACAAAAATCAGATTTGGTTACATTATCCTTGTGTGATTTTTGACCAAAACAGTTTGGCGCTCACCGTGGGGCAATTGGTGCTTCATCTTTGAAAAACTTGTTCATTTCATTCATTCTTGTTCATTACCTTCAACCACATGGCTTCTCAGGGAAAAACTTCTTCAAGTTTCATGTTGGCGGTCACTTCATCACAGGGCATTCCACCGTTGCCTCCTGATCCCTCTGCATCTCAGAAGAATGCTGAGAATGCTGCGAAGAAGACAACCCTCGTTTCCACAAAAGCAACTAGTGCTATTTCTTCCTCTACACCTGCTAACAGTGATCTTTACTCTTTAATTTTGCAGATGAAAGGTTACATGCAACAGTAGGATGAAACTAATGGCAGGATCCTTCGTGAGATTGATGAAATCAAGAAATTGAAGAAGTCAGCAAAGGATCACTCTCCATTGATGCCTAGGTCGTTGGATTTCACTACTCCACCAACAACCATCCAGCATTCAAAAGCATCCGGTGTCCAGTATCAAGGAGGATCATCAAGTATGCAGTATGGATCATCATCCGTAGGCTCAAGGATCCTACTTTCAGCCTCAAGGATCCTCTTTTCAGCATCAAGGATCCTTCTTTAGTTTGGGAGGATACATGGGGACACTGTCAGCTCAAGGATCCTACCCTCAGCATCAAGGATCCTCATCGCAGGTTCAAGGATCTATGGAATAACCTCCAAGACCTTCAGCTCCAATGTATCTTGGATCCAACATCTTCCAGGATCAGGGATCCTCAGGGAGTCAACAACCCAGAAGTTCTGAGATTCATGTGGGAGACTTCATTCCTATGCAGACTATTGCTTCATCTGGTCCCACAGTTGCACCAGAACTGTCTCATTTTGGATACACATCTGGAATTCCAATCTCAAACCAGCCAGGAGGTAACACTTTCAATACATCTTATTGTTTTGGTCAAAAAATCAAGCTAAGATAATGCAACCAAACTTTCTGTTGTGAGGTGTGATGCTTGAATCAATGAACAATGCTAAGGATCACTCAGAAATGTAATGAATAAGTGACACAAAGATTTATACGAGGAAAAAGCCCTTGATCAAGAGTTGATCTCCGGCATAAAAAACCTCGGGTGATGGAAACTACCGATCACCAACTCAGATTAAACAAAAATGTATTACAACTTTGGATGATAGCGAGCTTGTTACAAGGATCACTAGTGTGTAATGTGCAAAAAAGTGTGTAATCGCCAAGTGAATTGTCGAGAGCTGATGAGAGCAGTTACGAGTGTGTGTGTTAAGCTAAAAATAGCCAAGTGTTCTAATCTAGCTCGCTATCCCCTTTTAAATTTGGAAAATATCTAAGCTAACTAACTATCCGCATTTTGTGTAAGTCTTCCACGAACTCCATAACGTCCACTTCAGTTAAGCACGTGCGGAATAAGTAGAGAATATGCTCCAGGAATATCGCCAAGACCAAGTCCAAGCTCGTACTCCTGCAAAACAACATCATATTCAAAGCAGACAATCGTTAGTGTAAGGATCACTATGATGATCCATGATCCTGATCCTATAATACCCTCTGAGGATCACTAATTCAAACAGAATTGAGGATCCCTAAGCTTGACAGTAATTGAGGATCACTGATCATTGGAAAATCCTCCCCTAACAATTGCCCCCAAAATATAAGGAGTGAAGTGTAAATAAACGAGTTGTATTTTCTCGTTCTTATCCGTAACAAACCAACGGATATATAGTCGTTACTTTCTGACTAGCCGTTGCCATCCTGACGTCACTGAAGTGACTATCCTGCAAGATCATGATTATAAATTGAAATTAGAGATAAGGGTTAGGAAGCATTTAAATTCATGCGTTTCATCCTTTAAATCTTCATTCGAAGACTTGATCAGGTACTTCTCTTTCCTTTCTCTCTTCATCTTCTCATTCGGTTTCTTCTTCTTCACCATCGTTATGTCCAAGATGATGCTGAGATCCTCACCAGCTAAGGATCACAAAAAGGACAGTCCCTTGAAGAGCCAAAAGATCATCGAAGACTCTGCAAAGGAATGATGTTGCTTTACTGATCCATAGATAGATAGGATTCGCCATTGTTTTTCGGCGAACACCGTTTTCAAAATTTTTGATCCCACCGTCCTGAGTGACTATATTTCTGAAACCTGGGTAGCTTTTCCAGTTACCCCATTTACAATAGGATACTAGTATCCTTTTCCAGATTTCACCCAATCCTTCTTCTCTCTCACCGGCATCTCCTACATCCAAGCAATGCCAATGATCTGGAGGGTCTTGTATACCCTTGAAAGAATCATTGAGCGCGAAGGTATTGATATGGGAATGTCGGAGTTTGCAGAGATGTATGACCTCGTGAGCCATGGATCTCACCGATATCTACTCAAACATAAACCTGGTGAAGAACACCCCATCTTCAAAGCCACTAAGAATGACACCAACTGGAAACGGTGATTCTTCTTTGTCAGAAGGGATTCTATCCCTGATGGAAAGGATCTGCCTAGGAAATGGACCACCCATGGTAGGATAGAGGATCCTGAGAAGGATCACAGGATAATCTTGTTTTTGTTGAGGATCACTAACATCCTTTTGTCTCCATTTTGCAGCTATTACTGTTTCACACCTTATTACAACACCTGCAACGAAGGAAAGGCTTGCTGCTTTTCGGAGGCTCGATCCTGCAATAAGAACATTCCAAGCAAATACCCAGGATTCTCAAGAGGTATCCTCAGGTTCTGTCACAATGTCAAGTAAGTATCCCATTTTGTGCATAATTAAATGTTTAAATAAAAATGAAATAAGGATACTTATCTGTTTTGGATATGTAGGTGCTGGAAAATCATCGAAGTCTGCTACTCGCTTCAGTATCACCGATCTCACCACCGTTGGCCCCAGGTCTGGAAGGAAGAAGGCTATTGCTAGCCTAAGTACTGCCATCCCCAAGGCTACTGCTTCTAAGGGAAAGAAGAGGAAAGCCTCTGAGGCTGACAATCTAGAAGGCCTGCCTTTAATCCGCCACCAGTTCTTTGAGTACTTTGCTGATGTAAGGATCACTGACTTAGCTTAGTTATCCTGCCCACTTGAGGATCATGTGATCCTAAACTTCACATTTTCTTTTTGTAGAAATTTGCTGAAATCGAGGACTATGTAGGCAATGTTGAAGAGGTCGAAAGTGTTTGGACCTCCAAAAGATCATGCTGGCCAAGGATCAGAAGATTGCCTCCCTCGAAAACGATGTCAATCTGGTGAAGAGGGAACTTGTCCTGGCTCATATCACTGCTGATCAAGAGAAGAATGAGATCACAAATGATGCCAAAGTCTCCGCTGCCATTGCTATGTACAAAACCCAATTAAAGATGGCCCAAGAAGCTCTGGATCCTGACTTTGACAAGAGCAGCTGGGACGTAGAGGGCTGGAAGGCTAGATTGGCTGAGCTGGACGATGAAGAAGAGGCTGGTGATATCCTGGCAATCGAGGCTGGCAGCAGTGGGATGAAGGATCATGCGGGTGATACTGGAGCTGGAGGAAGTGATGGTGATGCAGCAAAGGTGTAGGCTGCAGGAATGGGCGATGATGGACATTTCTAGACGCAACCGGAGCCCATTTTTTTGGACTTGGTAGTTTTATTTTGGTTATGGTGTTTTGAAACAATCTTGGGTTGTATTTGAACAATAGTTTCTAGGGTTATGGATCATGGATCCTAAGACAATATGTAGGATAATGGGCGGTGGATGGATCCTCTGTTTGGGGGATGAAGCCACTCGTTATCCTGCCATATTTTATTTCCTGCACTCTTAAGACCCGTTAACAATGGACACCCTTTACCAACCCATGTGGACGGGCCACGTTTTGCTGGTAGAAATGTGGGTTGGCAATTTTGACAACCTTAAAGGGTTTAATGTTTTGTGAATAAAATAACTTTAACTTTTTGGCTTTTTCCTGTGTTGTTATCCTTGTGAGTACTTTACTTTTCAATTGTTGTGATATACATATTTTGTCTGAATTTATTAAGTAAAGAAGAAAAATTTAATAAATATTCTCAAAAAGTTTAGGATATGATCAAGGATCACATATCCTATAGTCAACAATTTTTGAAAACTAGTGTAGTTTAAGGATCACAAGTTTAGTTGTCAAAGGATAAGGGTCACTCAGATGAATAATGAATAAAATCAAAATAGTTAAGGATCATCCCTAAGAATCCAAGTTAAGATCCTAACCTTTAACACTTATATTCAGGTTAACCAAAAGACAAACCTTAGTAGAAGGTAAGGATCAAGGATCCTTGGTCGTTTAGCTTAAAAAACCTGAAATAGGATACAACTTGGGACTAAGCCAATATAAGATAAGAGTTAGTAACTGGGGACAAGCCCAACAATTCTGGGGACAAGCCCAATATACTGGGGACAAGCCTAAAGGATAACTGGGGATAAGCCCAAAGGATAACTGGGGACAAGCCCAAAGGATCGTGTGTAAACTGGAGTATGGCCCTCACTGGCGACTATCCAAACTTAGTGACATGAAAATGCCAAAACCTTAGCTAACGTGAAAACGTTAGAAACCTTAGGAACGGATGTATGGTACGTCTACCATTATACGTAGGATCCTGGATATTGGATCTCGCTGTAGGTATCACCATTTCTGTCGGGATCACCGCTTCTGCTCCAAACACCAAGGAAAACGGGGTTTGGCCAGTTGCACTTTTCACCATCGTCCTATCAGCCCACAAAACAAAGGGTAATTCTTCTGCCCATCTTCCTTTCTTAGCCCCTAGTCTCTTTTTCAAGTTGTTGACAATTATCTTGTTTGAGGATTCTGCTTGTCCATTTGCTTGAGGATGTACCGGAATAGACGTGACCATTTTGATTCCCCAACTCTTGCAAAAGTCAGTAGTCCTTTTACTTATAAACTGTGATCCATTGTCACAAATGATTTCAGCTGGTACTCCAAATCTGGTCAGGATATTCCTCTTTATAAAGGATACTACTTCTTGGTCTCTAACTTGAACAAATGCTTCAGCTTCAACCCACTTAGAGAAATAATCAGTCATTGCCAGCATAAAGACTTTTCCTCCTGGAGCTTTTGGTAATTTCCCTACTATGTCCATCCCCCATTTCATGAATGGCAAAGGGGAAGCTATAGGATAAAGTGGTTCGGCCGGCTGATGTAATATGTTACTGTGTCTTTGACATGCATCACATCTTCGAGCATATTCTGCAGCATCTTTCCTCATCATCGGCCAATAATATCCTGTTCTTAATACTTTTGAAAACAATGACCTGCCCCCAGTATGGTTACCACAATCCCCTTCGTGTATATCCTGAAGCACTTCCTTAGTTCGGGATCCTCTAAGCACCTCAGATATGGTCCTGCTAGAGATTTCTTATACAAGACATTATTTATAATAGTGAATCGTGATACCTTCATTCTAAAGGCCTTAGGATTCTCATCCTTTGGGATGTGTCCTTCCTTGAGATATCTTATAATTGGAACCATCCAGGACTTGGAATCCTTCTCAGGATACTCATCAGGATCCTGAATACTTAGTACTTCCTTATCCTGAGGATTCGTCGCAAGATATAAGATATGTAACATTGGTATTCGGGTTCCTTCCGGTATCCTGACTGATGATCCTAGATTCGCCAAGGTATCAGCTTCAGCATTATCCTCTCTTGGTACCTGTTCAAGTGTGAAAATATCGAAATATCCTGCTAATTTTTTTGAGAATTTTGAGATACTCGATTAATTTATCGCCTTTAACTGCATATGATCCCTTAAAATGATTGGTAATTAACAAGTAATCGACATATACTTGCTTCATTATTAGTAGCAGGGAATTCACACCTAACAGCCTGGGGTAATATGTCCCCCTGTGGCGATTTTAGTAGTATACCTAAACCTACACCTCTTACATTAGATGCACCATCAGTATATAATGTCTAGGATTCTAAGTTTTCTCCTAGCTGATGTACTTCCAAGTCTACTTCATTTTGAATGTCACTACTGAAATCAGCCACAAAGTCAGCTAAAGCCTGAGACTTTATGGCATTTCTAGGCTCATAAACTAAATCATAGGCACTTAATTTTACTGACCACTTAGCCATCCTACCCGACATCTCGGGTTTCCTAAGCACATTCTTAACAGGATAATTAGTTTTAACATGAATCCTATGTGTCTCAAAATAATGTCTAAGTTTTGTTGATGCCATAACTAGGGCTAATATCAATTTTTCTAGATGAGAATATCTAGTTTCAACATCTAATAAACTTTTACTAACATAATAGACAGGATATTGCTGACCTTCATGGTCCTTTATAAGAACGGCACTTACAGCATTCCCTGATACTGCGAGGTATAGGGACAGTGGTTCACCATTTTCAGGCTTCATCAATAGAGGTGCAGTTGAGAGATACTGCTTCAAATCCTGCAGGGCTGCTTCATGCTTCTCTTTCCATTCGAACTTCTTGTTTTTCTTCAGGATATCATAAAATTCCTTGCATTTCTCGGAGGATCTTGAGATAAATCTGTTCAATGCTGCTACTCGCCCTGTTAACCGTTAAACATCCTTCATATTTGAAGGTGATTTGATATCCAAGATAACTTTAACCTGCTCCGGGCTTGCCTCTATTCCTCTTTTAGTCACCATATATCCTAGAAACTTTCCTACCCCCACTCCAAAATGGCACTTAGCAGGATTCAATTTCATGTTATACTGATCCAGGATATCGAATGCTCCCTTAATATCCTGGAGGTGATCTTCAGCCTTTTTAGATTTTACTACCATGTCATCGATGTACACCTCCATAGTGTCCCCCAGCTTGTCTTTGAACATCATGTTTACCAATCTTTGGTATGTTGCACCTGCGTTTTTCAAACCAAAGGGCATAGCAGTGTAACAATAAATACCTGTCTGTGTCATGAAGGCAGTATCCTCCTGGTCTGAAGGTTCCATTTAGATCTGCTGAAATCCTGAGGATGCATCCATGAAGGTTAACATTTCGTGGCCGGCCGTAGCATCCACCATTGAGTCAATATGAGGAAGAGGAAATGGGTCTTTGGGACAAGCTTTGTTTAAGTCTGTGTAATCTACACAAACTCTCCATTTCCCATTTTTCTTTTGCACCACAACTACATTTGCATGCAATTTAGGAAACTTCACTTCTCTAATCATCTTGCTCCTTAGTTGTCTTTCAACTTCCTCTTGGATGATCACATTTCGCTCCGGAGCAAACTTCCTTCTCTTTTGTTGGACAGGCTTGAATTACCTGTCACCACCGAGCTTATGTGTTATAATATCCTTGGAAATAGCTGTCATATCCTCGTGTTTCCATGCGAATGTTGACATCCTGCATTTCAAAAAATTAATCAATTGATCTTCAATATCCTGAGGGATACTGGTTCCCACGAGCACCGAGATATCCGGATTATTCTGATCCAGGATTACTTTCTTTACATCCTGTTCTGAAGCCTCCATGATATCCTGGCCTCGAATCTTTAATTGCTATGCTGCACTTGGCTTTGTTGAGGATTTCATCGAAGAAGAATAGCACTCCTTTGCTTCCAGTTGATCACTATCCACCTTGACAACTCCCCAAGGAGTAGGGATCTTGATGCATTGATGGTAGGTTGATGGAACGGCTTTCATATCATGGATCCAAGGCCTACCTAGTATAATATTATAGCAGGATAAAGAGTCCATGACACAAAAGCGCTGCATTGAGTTGACCCCTTGAATATACACAGGCAACTTTATCTCCCCTACGGTATTCCTAGCTTCTCCACTGAAACCAACGAGCACAGTAGACTTCGAAGTAATGTCCATCGGAGATACATTCATCCTCTTCAATGTTTCCAGCTGAAATATGTTGACAGAGCTGCCATTATCCACTAATATCCTGCGTACAAAATGGTTAGCAACATATAACGTTATCACTAAGGCATCATGATGGGGATCTTGGACAGTATCCCTGTCATCATTATCGAATGTGGTGACTTTGTCAGTTGTGAGGCTCGACATCCTTGTCGGCTTATCTCCCCTCTCTGCTTTAGCTTCCTTCGCGTGCCTTTTTGCCGTAGAATATGATGTGCCGCATATGTCGGATCCTCCTGAAATAAAGTTAATTATTTTTGCATCTGCAGGAGGTGACGCTGCCCGTTTAGGATCCTTCTCGGGATCCTGACCTTTATTCTTCTTTCTTCCCAAGAGGTCCTTCAGATATCCCTTACTCAAGAGATAGCTTATTTCCTTTCTCAAAGCGATACATTCTTCAGTAACATGCCCAAAATCCTCATGGAAGGCACACCACTTGGACTTGTCCTTCCAATCAGCCTTTTGTTGATTCTTCCGTGGCCACCTTGCTTTGTCTCCTAAACCCTGCATAGCATACATCAGTTCAGGTATGTTAACAGAAAAACAATATTCAGACAACTCAGGATACTCCTTAGGATCCTCGTCTTCAACAGCATTCATTTTTTTGCCATCGTTTCTGCCATATGGTTTAGAACGGTATGGTTTATACAAGGATTCTGATTTCCTATTGGTTGACTCATGAGTTGTGGATGAATTCATCCTTTCTTGCATCTTTCTATCATCCTCCAGGTGAAAGTATCTCAAGGCCCTGTTACGAGCTTCGTCCAGATTCCTGCAGGGATTCATTACAAGATCTTGGTAAAATTGAGAATCTTTCTGCAATCCCATCTTGAACGCTTGCACGTCCGTTGCAACATCAAGATGTGGGATATCCAAGGATTCCTGACTAAACTTGTTCACATAATCCCTCAAGGATTCCAGAGGCCCTTGAGTTATCCTGTAAATGTCACTGGTTAATTTCTCAAAACTCCGACTGCAAGAAAATTGACTGTTAAATAAATTAACTAAATGAGCAAAAGAAGTAATCGAGTGAGGAGGAACGTTTAACAGCCATTTCAAGGCTGATCCTGTTAAGGTGGAACCAAAACCCTTGCATATGCATGCTTCCTTGAGCTCTGGAGGGATAGGGTTAATCTCCATTTTTTCCCTATACTGGGCAATATGCTCCTCAGGATCCGTAGTTCCGTCATAGAGCTTCATGTTGGGGGTTTGAAATCTTTTTGGGATTTCATCATCACAAATAGGATATGCGAACCGGGATATCCTATGGCTGTCCTGGGATACTTCAGGAATTGGCTGAACTACCCCAGGTACACTGGATATCATGTCCTTCAGTTTTTGAAGCTCCCTGGAAAATGCTGACGTCATACCTGCATCCTGCAAAGATCCAACACCATTAGTAGCAAGAGTATTGTTATTGTTAGATACATTACCAACTTGGGGGTTCTGGCCGTATCCTGAAGCATATCCTGAGCTCCTTACAGTTGATACTCTTACTGAAGAAGGTATCTCAGGAGTATGATTCTGGGAACTGGCAGGAACAATATTCCCCCAGTTATCCTCAGTATAGACTGCAGAACTGAAGTTCAAAGCCCTAGGTTGCAAGGGAGTGACAGTATCTTCGGCAGGCCGACTCAGGCCAGACTTCAAGAGCGGTATCTCTCTCAACAGCATCTGGTTGGTCTCCTGCTGCTGCCTCATTTGTTCCTGCACACTGCCAAACAAATTTAAAATCTCTTCGTTAGAAGCTAAAATAGGACTGGATCCCTGGACATTGCGAGCAGGGATAATATCCCGAGCCACATTACTTTCGGTTCCTTGCGAAGAGGCTTGCATTCTCGGAGGAGGTGGTGGAAGCACCGAACCAATTGTTGCAGAGGTTGTAGCAGACACGGTGGAAGGGCTCATGTTTGATCTTGAGGCCATTGAAAATAGTGTGGCAAAAATTTTTTGAGAATAGAGAACCAAGTAACGATTTTACAAAAGCTTTTAGTAGAAATACCACCACTTGCCCCACGGTGGGCGCCAAATTGTTTTGGTCAAAAATTACCGAAGCAATTTAGTGATCAAATTAGTTAATGAGGTAGTGTGCTAGAAATATGTGTCAAAAATATGCTGATTAAGTTGTTTGTAAAAACAGTTTTCAGGATACGGCTCAGGATATAGAGCTGTATCTGTGATCAAACAATGAGCAAAAATGTAAAGGGTGACAAGAGATATACGAGGAAAGCCCTTGATCAATCTAGATCGCCGGCACAAAACCTCGGAAGCTGACAATCGCAGCTGCCTTGTTCTTCTATTACTTCGAATATCAGGATACAGTGCAGGATGTGATGCGGATCAACTAGGTGTTACAAGGTAATTCGAGTACAAGTGTTTGTGTGTAGTGATTGCTAGTAGCTAGAGAGAAAGAGTGTAAGTGAAATTGCGTGCCTTAATATGATCCGATCCAACCCATGGCATTATAGCCTAGTGGTATCTTGGTGGTGGGATAAGGCTTATGACCATTAGGTCATGAGTTCGATTCTCACAAGGGGGGTTTCTCCCAGATTTATTGGGTTTCCTCCTGAATTGGTGTATGAGCATTATTGCCTAGTGGAGATGGATATGATCGGGTGGTTCCGCTGGTGACACGATGATACTCCAGTGGTCCGTCAGTGATCCAAATTTGCCGTTTAAAAAAAATTATGATCCGATCCATCTATTTATAGTAAAAGAAAAATAACAAACTACCCTATTAAACCGAGATTCGGCGGATATTCCTTATACGAACGTTGTAGACCTGGTCTTTCGGGTTCAACGTCTCTCCTATAACTGGTTTGCCCGAGTATTAAGGAGAAGAGGTCCACTTGACCGTTAGTGACCCACAACTTCTAACCTGCACGTGGTTAATTCAGTTAATATCATGATATCGCTCTGGGATTTTACCAATATCCTGATCCCGTATCCTGATCACAAGTAAACAATCAAAAGCAGAATATTAGTCAGGATATATATGCTCAGAAAATGACCCATAACACCAACTTATATACACATGTGAGTTTACACATATAAGTGGTTAGGTGACCTTTATCCCACGAACATGGTAACCCCACCTCAAATATACAAGTTCCCTCAAATGTGGTTAGGTGACCTTTATCCCACAAAGAGTTCCCAAGTGATTCGAGTGTTGTATAAAAGGATGGTGTTTGACTTGTTTTATAAAAGGGATTTTTATTTTTCAAAATTCTAGTTTAGAAAAATTGTATGTCCCATATATTTGCATGCATTCAAATCAATGGTGCTTTAGTGAAAACCATTTTTCAAGGTTCTTTTAATAAAACCCATTTTATTATAAAATCATTAACTTTTAATAAAACCTATTATTAACCATTTTAATGATTTTGTTAAGAACCAATTTTAAGCTTGTTACGGATTATTAGTTGTTAAGCATGCATATCCAAATATCATCCAAACAACCATAAATAAAAAACCATACAAGCACAACACATATATCTAAAAGGTGCATAACCATAGCCAACTATTTTGACCACACTTGTTAGCCGAAACAAGTGTGTCAAAAGGTCCTTCCTAAAGGGTGAATATAGACACAAATAATGTGTCGTTGAACTCCCACTTGATCCCGCATCCAAATGCTTCAAGTCTTCATCCTGTGTTGTGATTTCTTCACATTTTTGAGCTTCCAAATGTCTTTTATATTCAGCTCCAAACTCCTTTGGACTTCAAAAATGTGTTTTGGTTATCAGGCTAAAATCCCGTTAAGAACTATGAAGTCCTTTATGCCCGAAATTGGCAAAAACCAAAACCGCATTTTTGTGTGCATCTTCTTTTACAAAAGGAATCCTAATACATTTTTCTAGTAAAATAAAAAGCACCTAATCTATTTATTTACATACCAAATGAAAATAAATAAATTACATATTTTTACAAATGGAAGACAAAAATAATAATTATTACAACCCATTGAATAATTAAATAAAATCACAAACATAAATATATTCACACAAGGTCATGGCTAGGTTATGTACACCAAAAAAATATATATCCAAATATATATAAAATTCAAGAGCAAAAATGGTTTCCTTTTACAACCTACATTTTCGGTCAAGAATGAAAAAACCGAAAAATGTGGGTTTTTGTTCAAACAAAACAAATCATCCACATGACATAATTTTTTCAAGATTCCTTTATGCATGTAGGAAATAAATCTTGAAAAAACAAAGGAAAACCATGGATAAAATTTCGGCCATAGGGTTACTCCAAACCCGAAAACCCAAAAATTTTAAATCCGATGAAGCATGCACTCATATAAGCGGCTCTAGATGCCATTATTGGGGTTTTAGCATGTTTATCAAAGTAATTTTATCCAAATAAAATTAAAACGCAGCGGAATATATATTTAAAACATGTTACTTTACAAGATTTAAAACCATTTTAAATGCAAAACCAAATAACCGGATCCATATATGACATGCATGCTATCAAAATCACAACCATAGGGTGTTTTAAGAAACAACCTTTCAAAGAGCAAGGAGATGGAAGATGATGATGATTCTTGGATGGTAGCTTCCAAACAAGAAAGCCTCAAGCTAGTATAGCCCAAGCTTCCAACGAACACCTTCAGATTGCTAGGATTTTCACTAGTGAACTCTCTTAAAAACCACCCTTGGCTGAAAATTCTCAAGAGAATTTTGGGAGTTCTTTGCACTTGAATTTTTGAGAAAAGTATATAAAAAAAGATAAGATGATTGTTCCAAAAACAAGCAAATCATATATCAAAATTTTCTAAAAAGATTGCATGAAATATTAGTGGTGAAAACACCTTGGGAAGCTCCCCCTAGGCCGTCCCCTTTGCCACCACATTCAACCAATGAGGATTTTTCCTTTTTGCATTTTTTAAGTCTTTGTTTTAATTTATAACTTTTATAAAATATTTTTGCAACCTTTTGAGTGTTATTTAACCCATTAAATAACAAAACAAAATATTTTCTCAAAATAAATTATCCATATAATTTATTAGTTTCTCAAGTGCAATTATTTAGAAAACCAATTTCTAAATATTATAAGTGTTAATATTTATTTGATTGATCATAACAAAAATAAATATTATAGGTGTTTGTCTAGCTTGTTATTGGGTATGACCCGACTTGGATCATAACGTACTAGCCACATCAATTTAATATGTGTCTTGGGCATACAAAGTCCAACACAAACTTGGTAGGTATTTATAGGAAAACTTGAATCACTAGGATGATTACATGTGTTTTTGAGAGAATCAAAGCTTGATCTTGGCTATACACATGTTGCCCATAGTTTTAAATACTAGGGGAGCTCAAAAACAAGCCCGAGGTATGCTAAAACTAGGATTAAAACCATGAGAACAGGCTGTTTTAACCATATTTAATGTTTCTACTAGGTTAGTCTGTCGCGCCCCGCATAAGCTTTTACCTTGGCTTACGCAGCCCGTGAGGTATGTTTTAGCAATTGACAGTTTTGGCCCCTGCAAGCCCAAAACCTTATTTTTGATGCATTTAAGCCCCGTTAACCCCATTTCAAGGCTCTACAATGATGTTAAAGCATAGTGAACATAAATATGCTTGAAAACATCTCAGATGTCGGTTCGTTTGGCCGTACGGTCACGTTATTCGGTTAATTACGACGAAAACTCGAACGGACGTGAAATTGATCCAAATTACTCGACGAATGGTATTTTTGCATTCCAATCACTAAAATAAAATATTTTAATGATTACAAAAATTTTGGGATGTCCGGATATGTTCAGAATGTAAGATATGCGCGTAAATGCAAACTTATGCACTTTTTGACGCTTTTAGTCCCTATTGATCAAATAAGCACATTTTTGCATACCGAACCCCTCAAAGCCTATTTCTAAGCTATGTAAAGGATGTTTAAAGTATGTTTAGCTTATGATCATGTTCCAGAATGTTTGTTACTATGCGAATCGGCATAGTTTCATAGTTTGTCGCAAATAGTCCCTGCGATCGAATAAGCTTGTTTTTGGCACACCAAACCCTCCAAAACTTATTTCTAAGTTATGTAAAGGTTATTTAAGGTATGTTAAGCCTATGTCACTGTTCCGGAGTGTTTGTCACGTTAAACTGATTACGTTTACGCATCAGTTTGTGTATAACTTTCAAGAAAGCGATTTAAAGCTTGAAATCGAACTAGAATTGATATGTGCAATTGTCACAAGTATTTGTACAAATCCCAAGAATGAAACACAAGATTTCATTGGATTCGTATTTGTACGATGGTCTTAATGGCACAAAAGATGTGCAGAGGTTAACAGGACGAGTAGCGGCAATAAAATCGGATTAGTAATTCGTGTTCTTGTTGTGGTTGTCACCTAAAGATAGGCAATGGTATTGTTTTAAGACTAAACACAATATAACTTGTGTTAGGGTCCTAGGAAGGTTATAGTCTAGGTTAAAGCATTACTAATATCCTAATTCCCTATAACCATGAGCTCTGATACCAACTCTTCTGTCACACCCCGACCGCGTTAAAACAACAAACCGCGGCGTAAACGTCGGGGAGTGTCGTAACAGAATCATTGTTTCACAACACATGGATTGAAGTTTCATTTTATTGAATTAAGTTTATTACATTGTATTGAAATCAGAAGCAAAACATGAACAAATTTTCTTTCATTGTTATTGAGTCACCAAGGCCTCGTCCATTCCTATGTGAGTATGCATCATAAACATCATCAAACATCATCTTATACAGTACCTGAAACATATTTGAAAATAATTCAGCATAAAAATGCCGGCGAGTACATAGGTTTTGTGAGTGTGTTAGATTCATGGCTTTCAGTACATATTGCAATACCTCGTCCAACTACGAGAGTTATCGAGTGTGTACCTTGAAAACAAAAGAGTTTGATATTGCAGTATGTTTCTATCAACTTTACAAGTTGATATATGTGTAAACCAAAACCATTGTAGTCATGAATCTTAACTGAAAACATTTGTATTTGTAAACCAAGTAGTAAATCGTCGTTGAAAGTAAGCATTGTATGGTTTATATCTTTAAGTAAACCTTGTAGTGTAACTTCATTTTGAAAACATTCGTCCAAGTGATCTAGATAACGCAACGATATGTAATGTGTTAAAAGCACTTATATATAGGAAGTACCAGCGGCGTATCCACCATGCTTTTATCACATTACATCCGCCCCGTTACCTAATCACTTACCATAACCTAATCGTTCAATTCGTTCAAATCGATCACATGATTCAAATAGTTCCAATGGTTCAAATAGTTTAAATAGTTCACATAGTTCAAATAGTTCCAATGGTTCAAATAGTTCCAATGGTTCAAATAGTTCAAATAGTTCCAATGGTTCGTGTTTAAGTTGTGAAAACAAACTTTTGGTCGTTTCATTGAATACATTCAAACCTGTGTGACTCGTCCAAATCGTTCAACTCGTATTAACAAACCACCAAAGGGTAAGTTAACAATTCATCAGGTTCTGTCGTTACCTATATTACCCCCATAACCTTGGTGATAGTCCGACAATGGGATTTGTCAGATCCTATGGTACCATAACAACCTATGGAACCATAACATACTACTGGCCAGCTTATAAATAGTTAATGAATGTCATTCAATTGTCTTTCGACCAACGTCCCAACAAGTTCGTTTATATTATTGAAATTCTCATGTTTAAGCATTTGTTTAGAAAACTCGAAATCGTTTAGCACATATGAATCACCCCAAAAAATTCGAAAATGTTAAAAGATGGGAGTATGTACTCACATGATATTGCTTAATAGTCTTGAAATAACAACCAAGTAATGCTCGAAGGATCACGGAATCAAACAGCACCTAAAATAGGTAACTACGTTAATAAACCGTACCTAAATTGGAAGATCGGATAAAATGAGGTTTCGTAAACCAAATGAGTATTGGAACTTATATAATATGGTTTAACAAAGCCTACATTCTAAATCATAACCTACCTTAAGTGCTTATGACCCGTTATGACCCGTTAAGGTAGCTTATGCTACGTTAACGCATCGTTCGCGCGATTGCGCGTTTGAGACGCCTAACTAGTCCTATGACAAGTATTATATGCCCTAACATGTTTAAATATGTTGCATAATCAGTTTAAGTGTCAAAAATTAGGTTACATGTGCTTAAAATAAAATTATGCATGAAAAGGGCACTTTGGTCATTTACCTTAGGCATATAAACTACCTATCATACAACTAATTAAACTAAGTGACCATAAGGTATAACCTTAGAAGGTTATTCCCTATACAACTATGGTCACAAAATATGCTTGGTCGGATCCTAACGATAGACCAAACGGGTCGGGTTCGAAAGTCTAAGCGGTTGTCAAGACCGCTTGACTTACGACCCTATACAAGCACTATACTAAAAGTGACGAGTTAAACATGTTAAAACATGTTTAACTAAGTTAGAAAACAGATTTGATATCAAAACAAAGTGTTTTGATACCCGAAAATAGTTTCGTCGGCATTTTGACCGAAACTTTGACTCGTCACTTCGACTAATCAATGTGGTAATAAGTAGGTATAGTCACAAGGGACAATACCCATCGTGATTACGCTCACCTTGCAAAGTTCAAACGAACTTTGTCTAGACCAATTCATGGTCAAAGCAGAAATTCAAACACTATTTGACTTTCATGCTTGAAAAGCATAACCAAGCATGAAAGAAACTTACAAAGGGTCCAAGCTAGGAAGAATTGAACTAAAAATACTCAGGTATGAAGCTTTCAACAAGTGAAAGCTTCAACTTAGAGCAGATTAGATCAAATGAGCAAATGAAAATGGCAAACTTGGTGGGTATTTATAGGAAAACTTGAATCACTAGGATGATTACATGAGTTTTTGAGAGAATCAAAGCTTGATCTTGGGCATACACATGTTGCCCATAGTTTTAAATACTAGGGGAGCTCAAAAACAAGCCCAAGGTATGCTAAAACTAGGATTAAAACCATGAGAACAAGCTGTTTTAACCAGATTCAATGTTTCTGCCAGGTTAGTCTATCACGCCCCGCGTAAGCTTTAACCTTGGCTTACGCGGCCCGTTAGGTATGTTTCAGCAATTCACAGTTTTGACCCCTACAAGCCCAAAACCTTGTTTTTGATGCATTTAAGCCCCGTTAACCCCATTTCAAAGCTCTACAATGAAGTTAAAGCATAGGGAACATGAAAGATGCTTGAAAACATCTCAGATGTCGGTTCGTTTGGCCGTACGGTCACGTTATTCGGTTAATTACGACGAAAACTCGAACGGACGTGAAATCGATCAAAATTACGTGACGAACGGTATTTTTGCATTCCAATCACTAAAATAAAATATTTTAATGAATACAAAAATATTTTGGACGTCCGGATATGTTCAGAACGTAAGATATGCGCGTAAATGCAAACTTATGCACTTTTTGACGCTTTTAGTCCCTATTGATCAAATAAGCACATTTTCGCATACCAAACCCCTCAAATCCTATTTCTAAGCTATGTAAAGGATATTTTAAGTATGTTTAGCTTATGATCATGTTCCGGAATGTTCGTTACTATGCGAATCAGAGAGTTTCACAGTTTATCGCAAATAGTCCCTACGATCGAATAAGCTTGTTTTTGGCACACCAAACCCTCCAAAACTTATTTCTAAGTTATGTAAAGGTTATTTAAGGTATGTTAAGCCTATGTCACTGTTCCAGAGTGTTTTTCGCATTAAACTAATTATGTTTGCGCATCAGTTTGTGTATAACTTTCTAGAAAGCGATTTAAAGCTTGAAATCGAACTAGAATTGATATGTGCAATTGTCTCAAGTATTTGTACAAATCCCAAGAATGAAACACAAGATTTCATTGGATTCGTATTTGTACAATGGTTGTAATGGCACAAATGTCACAAAAGATGTGCAGAGGTTAACAGGACGAGTAGCGGCATTAAACAGGTTTATATCAAGATCTTCAGAGAAATGCAAGGAATTATACGATATCCTAAAGAAGAATAATAAATTCGAGTGGGAGAAAAACATGAAGCAGCACTACAAGGATTGAAGCAGTATCTTTCAAGTGCACCTCTGCTGATGAAGCCCGAGGATGGTGAACCATTATTCCTATATCTTGTAGTATCAGGGAGTTCAGTAAGTGCAGTTTTGGTAAAGGATCATGAAGGTCAGCGGTATCCTGTCTATTATGTTAGTAAAAGTTTATTAGATGCTGAAACTAGATACTCACACTTAGAAAAATTGATATTAGCCCTAGTTATGGCATCCACTAAGCTTAGACATTATTCTAAGACACATAAATTCATGTTAACACTAATTATCTTGTTAAAAATGTTCTTAGGAAACCTGAGATGTCGGGAAGGATGGCTAAATGGTCAGTAAAGTTAAGTGCCTATGATTTAGTGTATGAACCTAGAAATGCTATAAAGTCCTAGGCTTTAGCAGACTTTGTGGCTGATTTCAGTAGTGACATTCAAAATGAAGTAGACCTGAAAGTACAGCAACTAGGAGAAACTTCAGGATCCTGGACATTATATACCAATGGTGCATCTAATGTAAGAGGTGTAGGATTAGGTATTCTACTAAAATCGCCACAGGGGGACATATTACCCCAGGCTATTAGGTGTGAATTTCCTGCCACTAATAATGAAGCAGAATATGAAGCTCTGATTGCAGGATTAGAATTGGCCAGGAGTATGAATATTAAAAGTTTGCAAGTATATGTTGATTCCTTGTTAATCACTAACCATTTCAATGGATCCCATGCAGTTAAGGGCGAAAGGTTAATTGAATATCTTGAAATTGTCAAAAAATTAGCAGGTTATTTCGAAGTTTTTACACTTGAACAGGTACCAAGAGAAGATAATGCTGAGGCAGATGCTTTGGCAAATTTGGGGTCTTCAGTCAGGATACCAGAAGGAACTCAGATACCGATACTACATATCATGTATCTTGCGATGGAACATTTCAAATCCCAGGATAAGGAAGTATCAAGTATCCAAGATCTTGGTGAAGAATATCCTGAGAAGAATCTTGAATCCTGGACGAATCCAATTATAAAATACCTCAAAGAAGGAGACATCCCAAAGGATGAGAATCCTAAGGCTTTCAGAATGAAGGTATCTTGTTTCACTATTATAAACAATGTTTTGTATAAGAAGTCTCTTGCAGGTCCATACCTAAGATGCCTGGAGGATCCTGAGAGCAAGGAGGTACTTCAGGATATACATGAAGGAGACTGTGGCAACCATACTGGGGGCATATCATTGTTCTTGAAGGTGCTAAGAATGGGATACTATTGGCCGACTACGAGAAAGGACGCTGCAGAATATGCTCGAAGATGTGATGCGTGTCAGAGACACATCAATATATTGCATCAGCCTGCTGAGCCATTATATCTTACTGCATCCCCTTGGCCATTCATGAAATGGAGTATGGATATAGTGGGGAAACTCCCAAAAGCTCCACGAGGAAAAGTTTTTATGCTGGCAATGACAGATTATTTCTCCAAGTGGGTCGAAGCTGAGGCCTTTGTTCAAGTCAGGGATCGAGAAGTGGTATCCTTCATAAAGAGGAATATCCTGACCAAATTTGGGGTACCAGCTGAGATAATTTGCGATAATGGCTCTCAGTTCATCAGCAAGAGAACTACTGGTTTTTGCAAAAGTTAGGGAATCAAAATGATCACATCAACTCTGGTACATCCTCAAGCAAATGGACAGGCAGAATCCTCAAATAAGATAATTGTCAACAATTTGAAGAAAAGACTAGGTGCTGTCACACCCCGACCGCGTAAAACAACAAATCGCGGCGGAAACATCGGGGCGTGTTGCAACAGAATAAATTGTTTCATAACCATGGTATACAAAGTTGTCTTTTATTTATAAACAAAGGTGTTACATTGTTTCAAACAGGAAATTAAAGAGTTCAGAACATAATTAAACATAGTCTATCTTATTTTAAAGTCTCTAAGGCACAGGTCCGCCCTAGTATCATGATCAACATCCTATGGAAAAGCACCTGAAAACACATGTGAAAATAGGTACGTCAGCATAAAAATGCCTGTGAGATACATAGGTTTGTGAAAATAGGATTCATGACTTGTATTTGAGAAAGTGTTTAGTCATGAACCTTGTAATTTGCTTTGTCTTGTAAATCATTTGAATAACAATAAGATCAGATGATATGTATAAGTAAATGTCAGGTTAAATAAATGACCATGTAAAAATGTGTTTGTATAAGATAAGTTGTTTATAAATCAATGTCTTATGAAAAGTATGTTATTTGTATAAAATGTTCTATGTCTCAATATTGAAATGATTCAAATAACGTTACGACATGTAATATCATACAAACACTTATATATAGGAAGTACCAGCGGCGTATCCACCATGCTTGTATCATATTACACACGCATCGTTACTTAATCACTTAATCAAACAAAACCAACCAATGTAAGAAGTCTATGTTTAAACAAATTGTCAAATGTATTGAATAATATGTCAAGTGTAAATCATGTCAAATGTCTATGTCAATTATCCATGTCAAATGTCTATGTCAAATATCCATGTCAAATGTCTATGTCAAATATCCATGTCAAATGTCTATGTCAAATATCCATGTCAAATGTCTTTGTGTAAAATGTCTATGTCAAAATGTCATGTATGGCAAGTGAAATGTCTCAACTAAACCATATGCACAAAAACAAAGTATTGAAGTAAAACTTGGTTTAAATCAAAGTTATGTTTTGTGTAAATGCATGCAACTATTTAATATGAACATTTATGCGGTATTGTGAAAATGCATACATCCAAGCCTTGTGACTGTGGTGATAAACCCTTTAAACAAATTAAAGGTCTATCTGTCTTATATCATCGAATTCGGTCATTCCTTTCTGTCCCCTTTCCCTGGGATGTCCGGAACGGGAGTTGTCAATTCCTATGGTACCACTACCTACTAACGAACAGCGTAGCTAATGTTAATGAATGTATTGTCCCATGTAAACAAACCAAATGTCATACCAAAATGTAAGCATGTGAAAACAATGCACTAAGTATGTAATCAAATGAACATACATAGCGTGAAATGTCATGTAAAACGATGTACTAAGTAATGCACACAATGGGCACACCTAGCATGAAATGTCATGTAAAACGATGTACTAAGTAATGCACACAATAGGCACACCTAGCATAAAATGAAATGAAATCATGTACTATAATGTACTAACAAACATAACCGGTATATGATGTGAAAACAGGAAAGCATGAAAGTAACAAGTAGGCACATGTGTTCCACCCCAAAACAGTTTGGAAAACAGTAAAAGAGGGGTCTATGTACTCACTTGAGATTGCTCAGTTGTCTAAAGATAACCACCAAGTAATGCTATAGATCTCGGAATCAAACGGCACCTAATATAGGTAACTATGTTAATAACCGGACCTTAATCGGATGATTGGATAGAATGAGGTTTCGTAAACCAAACGAGTGTAGAGACTCGTGTCATTTGGTTTAACAAAGCCTACATGCTAAATGAAACTTAACATAATTGTTTACGACCCATTACGACCCGTTTAGGAAGCTTATGCTACTTTAACGTGTCGTGCGCGTGAAACGCGTTCGGACCGCCTAACTAGTCCTATGACAAGTGTTATATGCCTAAACATGTTACATAATCAGCTACGTGACAAAGGTTTAGGTTACATATGCTTAATTACCAATTATACATGAAAAAGGGTATTCTGGTAATTTACCTAAGGCATATAAACTACCTATCATACAACTACTTAAACGATGTGACCATAGGGTATAACCTCGGAAGGTTATTCCCTACCTACTATGGTCACCTAATGTATTTGGTCGGATCCTAATGATCGACCAAATGGGTCGGGTTCGAAGGTATAGGCGATTTATTAGATCGCCTACCCTACGACCCTAGACAACGTGGTAATCAGTAGGCATAGTCCCAAGGGACTATGACCATCGTGATTACAATCACGTTGCGAAGTTCAACCGAACTTCGCATTGACCATTACTGGTCAACGCTGAAAGTCAAACAAAGTTTGACTTTCTGACTCGAAAAGCAGTAAAAATAAGGAAAAGAACGAAAGAATACTTACGAAGGGTCCCCGAATGCTAAACTCGATTCGAAAATCTCAGGTATGAAACTAGTGTTTCAACTTAGAGTTTCTCAAATCAAATTTCTAGTGATTATGAATGAAACATATGGTGGGTATTTATAGTTTTTCCATATAGAATATTCCTAGAATATTCCTAGAATATTCCTAGCATATTCCAAGCATATTCCTAGCATATACCTTAGCATATTCCAAGCATATACCTTAGCATATTCCAAGCATATACCTTAGCATATTCCAAGCATATGCCAAGCATATTCCTAGTATATGGCTAGGACGGGTATTTAACTGGGTACCGGGTATTTTATCTAGCGTTTAAATCCCGGTTTATGGCGTTCTAAATTATTTTTATTACTCTATAAAAATAAACTCGCCAAGTTATTACTGAAATAAATTTCAGTTGCCAGGGCTGGCTGCGTTGTCTGCGTTTTGCAGTAGAAGCACTGTGTTGCGCAGAAACACACGGTACGCGCTTAAACTTTGAAAAATAACGTTTTTAGGCGTTTTAATTTATTTTTCAACACGGACCTGATTAAAATAAGATTTTAATCATAACAGAATATTTGTGGGATTTAAATATTATCCGGTCGGTCACCAACGTTCGTTTGGTCGTACGATCGCGATGTTCGGTTAATTACGACGGAATGCGCATAAGCGCGAAAAACGATCCAAATTGCGCGACGAATGGATTTTTCTTATGCCAAACACTAAAATAAAATATTTTGGTGCTTACATAAATTTTTGGATGTCCGGATGTATTCAGAACGTATGTTATGCGCGAAAATGCAAACTTGTGCACTTTTTGACACTTTTAGTCCCTAAATGACCCAAAAGTTTATTTTAGCACACCGAACCCCTCAAAGCCTATTTCTAAGCTATGTAAAGGATATTTAAGGTGTGTTTAACTTATGGTTAGGTTCCAGAATGTTCGTTATAGTTCAAATTGACATACTTTCGCAGTTTGTCATATTTAGTCCCTGTAAGCGAATTAACTTGTTTTTGCCATACCAAAGCCTTTAAAACTTATTTCTAAGTTATGTAAAGGTTATTTAAGGTATGTTGAGTATATGTTGATGTTCCGGAGTATTTCTCGCATTAAACTGAGTACGTTTACGCACTAGTTTGCGTATAACTCTCCAGAAAGCGATGTAGAGTTTGAAATTGAACAAAAGTCAAAACATGAAAAATGTAAAACATAACAAAACAAACATTGTGATCAAATAACATTGTTTTATTGATAACATAACTGTTCATAGTGATTACAAGCACAGTTGTTACAGTCTCCCCTACTTGTGGAAATTTCGTCCCGAAATTTATTTAGAGGAAACTCGTGGAAAAAGATGCGGATATTTCGCTTTCATTTGATCTTCGCGTTCCCAAGTAAACTCGGGTCCACGTTTAGCTTCCCAGCGAACTTTGACCAAAGGAATGCGCTTGCGTTTAAGCCACTTGACTTCACGTTCCATGATTTCCACTGGCTTCTCAACAAATTTCAGTGTTTTGCCAACACGAATTTCGTCAAGCGGTATGGAGAAATTCTCATCAGCTGTACACTTCTTGAGATTGGACACGTGAAAAGTTGGATGAACATTTCCCAGTTCAGGAGGTAACTCAAGTCTGTAGGCTACCTTTCCGATTCTTTCGACGATCTTGAATGGTCCAACGTATCTAGGTGCAAGTTTTCCTTTCTTTCCAAATCTGATCACACCTTTCCAAGGTGAGACCTTAAGTAATACTCGATCACCGACTTGAAATTCCAAGGCTTTGCGTTTTGGGTCCGCGTAAATCTTCTGACGGTTTCTAGCTGCCTGAAGGTTATCACGAACTTTCTTGACCTTGTCAGTTGTCTCTAAAATGAGGGCAGGTCCAGTAAGTTGGGCCTCGCCAATCTCATTCCAGTAGACTGGTGAACGACATTTTCGACCATAGAGAGCTTCGAAAGGAGCCATTTTGATGCTAGTGTGATAACTGTTGTTGTAGGAGAATTCAATCAATTTAAGATGTGAATCCCAGCTACCACCAAAATCGATCACACAAGCTCTAAGCATATCCTCCAGAGTCTGGATTGTTCTCTCAGATTGACCATCCGTTTGCGGATGATAAGCTGTGCTCAGATTAAGTTGGGTCCCCATAGCAGATTGCATGGTTCTCCAAAAATGAGAAGTGAAACGAGCATCTCTGTCAGAAATGATGTTCAACGGAACACCATGTCGAGCTACAATTTCATCTACATAGATTTGAGCAAGTCTGTCAGCAGGAAAATCCTCACGGATTGGCAAGAAATGTGCTGACTTTGTAAGACGATCAACGACTACCCAGATGGCATCATGACCTTTCTTTGTGCGCGGGAGTTTGGTAACAAGATCCATAGTAATGTTTTCCCATTTCCAAACTGGGATCTCTGGTTGCTCCAATAATCCCGAAGGACGCTGATGTTCAGCCTTAACCTTTAGACAAGTAAGGCATTTGGATACGTATAAGGCAATGTCTTTCTTCATACCAGGCCACCAATAGTGAATACGAAGATCCTTATACATTTTATCTGAGCCCGGATGAATAGAATAACGAGACTTATGGGCTTCATCCATAAGCAAGGTACGAAGATCATCTAGGCTTGGGACCCACAAACGGTCCATGAAGTAATATGATCCATTGTCCTTCAGTTCCAGTGCAGGTGTTATGTGATAAGGAAATTCCTTATCCATCAATCCTTGTGAAACACAAGATTGTTGAGACTGAGAAATGCGTGCTTGGATATCGGATCGAGCTTGAATAACAGATTGAACACGTACACAATGAAGCTTAGTACGTTCCTTACGACTTAATGCATCAGCTACGACATTCGCCTTACCAGGATGGTAGCGAATTTCGCAGTCATAGTCGTTTAAAAGCTCAACCCAACGTCGTTGTCTCATGTTGAGTTCTTTTTGGTTGAAGATATGCTGAAGACTTTTGTGGTCAGTGAAAACCACACATTTTGTACCGTACAAATAGTGTCTCCAGATCTTGAGAGCAAAGACAACTGCACCCAACTCAAGATCACGAGTAGTGTAGTTTTTCTCATGTATCTTCAACTGCCTCGATGCATAGGCTATGACTTTGTTCCTTTGCATAAGAACACAGCCAAGACCCAATTTTGATGCATCACAATACACAACAAAATCATCATCACCCTCAGGCAATGATAGAACAGGCGCATCGCAAAGCTTCTGCTTCAGGTGTTGAAAAGCTTCCTCTTGTTTGTTTCCCCAATAAAAGGGCATTTTCTTCTGAGTTAGAGCAGTTAGAGGAACTGCAATCTTCGAGAAGTTTTCTATGAAGCGGCGATAATAACCCGCTAGACCAAGAAAAGAACGAACTTCAGTAGGAGTAGTAGGTGTATCCCAATCCTTAATCGCACTGATCTTGGAGGGATCTACATGAATACCCCGTTCGTTGATAACATGCCCCAAAAATTGAACTTCTTTAAGCCAAAATTCGCACTTGGAGAATTTGGCGAAAAGTTGCTCTTTCTTTAGGAGTTCAAGGGTAAGACGAAGATGTTGCTCGTGATCAGCTTGCGTCTTAGAATAAATCAAGATGTTGTCAATAAAAACAATGACGAACTGATCCAAATAAGGTTTACAGACCCTATTCATTAAGTCCATGAAAACAGCAGGAGCATTAGTCAAACCGAATGGCATGACTGTGAATTCATAATGCCCATAACGAGTACGGAACGCTGTCTTCGGAATGTCTTCTTCTTGCACCCGAAGTTGATGATATCCAGATCGCAGATCAATCTTCGAAAAATAAGAAGCGCCCTGTAGTTGATCAAAGAGATCATCAATGCGAGGTAAAGGATATCGATTCTTGATGGTAAGTTTGTTAAGCTCACGATAATCGATACACATCCTAAAGGATCCATCCTTCTTCTTTACAAAAAGAACGGGAGCACCCCAAGGTGAAAAACTAGGACGTATAAAACCTTTGTCAGAGAGCTCCTGAAGCTGTTTAGACAACTCTTGCATCTCGGATGGTGCAAGACGATATGGAGCTCTGGCAATGGGATTTGCACCAGGTACGAGATCAATGCGGAACTCGACTTGGCGTGCTGGAGGTAGACCAGGTAAATCTTCAGGGAATACTTCAGAATAATCCCGAACGACAGGAATATCTGAAATAGACTTACCCTTGCCTTTATCTTCTGTAACATGTGCTAAGAAAGCCACATAGTTCTTCTGCAGATACTTCCGAGCTTTAAAACAAGACATGAGTTTGAGACCACCGATAGGCTTCTCACCTTGAACCTGCAGAATCTCGTCTGTCGAAAGCGGCACACGAACAATCTTCTCAGAACAAACTATCTCTGCGTGATGCTTGGATAACCAATCCATTCCCACAATAACGTCGAAGCTTCCGAGTTGCATAGGCGTGAGGTCGATAGGAAAAAGATGGTCGTTAAGATTCAACTGGCAGTTGCGAAGAACAGAATTAAGAATAATGGGTTCACCACTAGCAACCTCTACTGTCAAAGATTTGCCTAGTTTCGTTCTAGACACTCGAAGCATTGGTTCAAAGGACAAAGACACGAAACTCTTATCGGCACCGGAATCGAAAAGAACAGATGCAGGCTGATTATTAATAAAGAACGTACCGTTCACCACATTATCGTCAGCCTGTGCCTCTTGGGCATTCATGTTAAAAACTCGGCCTCGAGCCGGAGCCTGAGCCTGATTCTGGTTCTGGTTCTGGTTCGCCAGTCTTGGGCACCGATTCCTATAGTGGGTCAGATCCCCACAATTGTAACAAGCACCTGGTGGGTATTGTGGTCGTGCAGCTTGACCCTGTTGCGGAGCAGCTTGTTGAGCCGGGTTCTGAACCGCGGGATTCTGAGCAGACCGACAAACATTGGCAAGATGGCCTGACTTCCCACAGTTAGTACAGAAACGGCATGGAAGTTACGGCTGGTGGTGACTGTTGCATCTATTGCACAAAGGTGCATTCCCTGTATAGGGTTTCTTTGCTGGCGGCTGTGCGGGTTGGTTGGGAGCTGCTTGATTAGCTTGGGCAGTGACAGCATAGTTTTGGGAAGCCTTACGCTTCTTTGCCCTCTTTGAAGAACCAGAGTTCTTTCCATTCCCGTTTTGACCTTTCTTGCTATCCACCTTGTCAGCTGATTGTTCCTTGCCCTTGTCACCCTTCCGGTGTAACTTGTTCTTCCGGATCTGCGACTCAGTCAATGTCGCTGATAATTCGATCGCCTGACGAAGTGTGGCAGGTTCACTACCAATAAGAATGTCTTGTACCGAGTCAGGTAGGCCGTCGATGTATCTTTCGATAGCCTTGTCAAGTGGGGTGACCATTGTTGGGCAAAGCAGGCTCAACTCTTCAAACCGATCAGTATAAGCCCTATGCTCACCACTATCTTGCTTCAGCTCATCAAACTCCTTCTCCAACGCTCGTTGCTCATGACGAGGACAGAATTCCCTCATCATAAGGGCTCTAAGTTCAGCCCAGGTCTGTGCAAGAGCAACTTCTGCACCCCTATCCCTCATAACCCCGTTCCACCATGTCAAAGCCCTCTTCTGAAATACGCTCGAAGCAAACTCAACCTTGCGATTATCCGGACACTGCACATGGCGAAAAGTATTCTCACTGCTCTCGAACCACTGAAGAAGCCCAGTCGCTCCTTCAGAACCACTAAACTTGAGTGGTTTAGCCTGATTAAAATCCTTGTATTTGCATGGAACATTGTTGTTGTTGTTGGCTTGATTCCATTGAGCAAAGAGATTTGGAAATTGAGCAGCCATCTGCTGCGCAATAATTTCTGCCAGCTCGGCAGTAGCTATCTGGTTCTCGCGTCGAGGAGGCATTCTAAAAGAGGAAAACATGAAAGGAAACGAGTGAGATGATTGGATGAAAAGAATGAGATGAAACAAAATCAACAAAAGCAAAGATGGTGGTCATTCGTCCGTATCACAGAGCAAACAAACAACACACAGCGACTAATCAAAGTAAATGGGTCAAAAATAATGTATAATGAAGACATGCTCGCCTATAAGTGAACACTCATCCCAAGAATTCCCAGGTAAGCACAACTGGTCTCGCGTCTAGTTGAGATGTATACGAAGTGCTTGCCTAGACAGAAAACTCAGAATACAGGCATTCACCCTTCCAGTTTGCACATGTTCACATTATTTAAAACCCAAAACGTTTGACGGGATTTTGAAAATTTGAAGGCACAAGGCCAAAAACCAATACTGAAAAGGGTTCAAAACCATATAACAGAGGGTTCAAAACCTTACAATTGAGGGTTCAAAACCTTGTAAAAATTTATTCAAAAACAGATGATTGTTTTTCAAAAATCGTTTCGGAAAAATTTTGGTTCCTTGTTTTGTTAATCACCTAAGGATAGGTGATGTACATGTTTTAAGATCTAAACACAAGATAACTTGCGTTAGGTTCCTAGAAAAGTTATAGTCTAGGTCAAAGCATTACTAATAACCTAATTCCCTATAACCATTGGCTCTGATACCAACTCTTCTGTCACACCCCGACCGCGTAAAACAACAAATCGCGGCGGAAACATCGGGGCGTGTTGCAACAGAATAAATTGTTTCATAACCATGGTATACAAAGTTGTCTTTTATTTATAAACAAAGGTGTTACATTGTTTCAAACAGGAAATTAAAGAGTTCAGAACATAATTAAACATAGTCTATCTTATTTTAAAGTCTCTAAGGCACAGGTCCGCCCTAGTATCATGATAAACATCCTATGGAAAAGCACCTGAAAACACATGTGAAAATAGGTACGTCAGCATAAAAATGCCTGTGAGATACATAGGTTTGTGAAAATAGGATTCATGACTTGTATTTGAGAAAATGTTTAGTCATGAACCTTGTAATTTGCTTTGTCTTGTAAATCATTTGAATAACAATAAGATCAGATGATATGTATAAGTAAATGTCAGGTTAAATAAGTGACCATGTAAAAATGTGTTTGTATAAGATAAGTTGTTTATAAATCAATGTCTTATGAAAAGTATGTTATTTGTATAAAATGTTCTATGTCTCAATATTGAAATGATTCAAATAACGTTACGACATGTAATATCATACAAACACTTATATATAGGAAGTACCAGCGGCGTATCCACCATGCTTGTATCATATTACACACGCATCGTTACTTAATCACTTAATCAAACAAAACCAACCAATGTAAGAAGTCTATGTTTAAACAAATTGTCAAATGTATTGAATAATATGTCAAGTGTAAATCATGTCAAATGTCTATGTCAATTATCCATGTCAAATGTCTATGTCAAATATCCATGTCAAATGTCTATGTCAAATATCCATGTCAAATGTCTTTGTGTAAAATGTCTATGTCAAAATGTCATGTATGGCAAGTGAAATGTCTCAACTAAACCATATGCACAAAAACAAAGTATTGAAGTAAAACTTGGTTTAAATCAAAGTTATGTTTTGTGTAAATGCATGCAACTATTTAATATGAACATTTATGCGGTATTGTGAAAATGCATACATCCAAGCCTTGTGACTGTGGTGATAAACCCTTTAAACAAATTAAAGGTCTATCTGTCTTATATCATCGAATTCGGTCATTCCTTTCTGTCCCCTTTCCCTGGGATGTCCGGAACGGGAGTTGTCAATTCCTATGGTACCACTACCTACTAACGAACGGCGTAGCTAATGTTAATGAATGTATTGTCCCATGTAAACAAACCAAATGTCATACCAAAATGTAAGCATGTGAAAACAATGCACTAAGTATGTAATCAAATGAACATACATAGCGTGAAATGTCATGTAAAACGATGTACTAAGTAATGCACACAATGGGCACACCTAGCATGAAATGTCATGTAAAACGATGTACTAAGTAATGCACACAATAGGCACACCTAGCATAAAATGAAATGAAATCATGTACTATAATGTACTAACAAACATAACCGGTATATGATGTGAAAACAGGAAAGCATGAAAGTAACAAGTAGGCACATGTGTTCCACCCCAAAACAGTTTGGAAAACAGTAAAAGAGGGGTCTATGTACTCACTTGAGATTGCTCAGTTGTCTAAAGATAACCACCAAGTAATGCTATAGATCTCGGAATCAAACGGCACCTAATATAGGTAACTATGTTAATAACCGGACCTTAATCGGATGATTGGATAGAATGAGGTTTCGTAAACCAAACGAGTGTAGAGACTCGTGTCATTTGGTTTAACAAAGCCTACATGCTAAATGAAACTTAACATAATTGTTTACGACCCATTACGACCCGTTTAGGAAGCTTATGCTACTTTAACGTGTCGTGCGCGTGAAACGCGTTCGGACCGCCTAACTAGTCCTATGACAAGTGTTATATGCCTAAACATGTTACATAATCAGCTACGTGACAAAGGTTTAGGTTACATATGCTTAATTACCAATTATACATGAAAAAGGGTATTCTGGTAATTTACCTAAGGCATATAAACTACCTATCATACAACTACTTAAACGATGTGACCATAGGGTATAACCTCGGAAGGTTATTCCCTACCTACTATGGTCACCTAATGTATTTGGTCGGATCCTAATGATCGACCAAATGGGTCGGGTTCGAAGGTATAGGCGATTTATTAGATCGCCTACCCTACGACCCTAGACAACGTGGTAATCAGTAGGCATAGTCCCAAGGGACTATGACCATCGTGATTACAATCACGTTGCGAAGTTCAACCGAACTTCGCATTGACCATTACTGGTCAACGCTGAAAGTCAAACAAAGTTTGACTTTCTGACTCGAAAAGCAGTAAAAATAAGGAAAAGAACGAAAGAATACTTACGAAGGGTCCCCGAATGCTAAACTCGATTCGAAAATCTCAGGTATGAAACTAGTGTTTCAACTTAGAGTTTCTCAAATCAAATTTCTAGTGATTATGAATGAAACATATGGTGGGTATTTATAGTTTTTCCATATAGAATATTCCTAGAATATTCCTAGAATATTCCTAGCATATTCCAAGCATATTCCTAGCATATACCTTAGCATATTCCAAGCATATACCTTAGCATATTCCAAGCATATACCTTAGCATATTCCAAGCATATGCCAAGCATATTCCTAGTATATGGCTAGGACGGGTATTTAACTGGGTACCGGGTATTTTATCTAGCGTTTAAATCCCGGTTTATGGCGTTCTAAATTATTTTTATTACTCTATAAAAATAAACTCGCCAAGTTATTACTGAAATAAATTTCAGTTGCCAGGACTGGCTGCGTTGTCTGCGTTTTGCAGTAGAAGCACTGTGTTGCGCAGAAACACACGGTACGCGCTTAAACTTTGAAAAATAACGTTTTTAGGCGTTTTAATTTATTTTTCAACACGGACCTGATTAAAATAAGATTTTAATCATAACAGAATATTTGTGGGATTTAAATATTATCCGGTCGGTCACCAACGTTCGTTTGGTCGTACGATCGCGATGTTCGGTTAATTACGACGGAATGCGCATAAGCGCGAAAAACGATCCAAATTGCGCGACGAATGGATTTTTCTTATGCCAAACACTAAAATAAAATATTTTGGTGCTTACATAAATTTTTGGATGTCCGGATGTATTCAGAACGTATGTTATGCGCGAAAATGCAAACTTGTGCACTTTTTGACACTTTTAGTCCCTGAATGGCCCAAAAGTTTATTTTAGCACACCGAACCCCTCAAAGCCTATTTCTAAGCTATGTAAAGGATATTTAAGGTGTGTTTAACTTATGTTTAGGTTCCGGAATGTTCGTTATAGTTCAAATTGACATACTTTCGCAGTTTGTCATATTTAGTCCCTGTAAGCGAATTAACTTGTTTTTGCCATACCAAAGCCTTTAAAACTTATTTCTAAGTTATGTAAAGGTTATTTAAGGTATGTTGAGTATATGTTGATGTTCCGGAGTATTTCTCGCATTAAACTGAGTACGTTTACGCACTAGTTTGCGTATAACTCTCCAGAAAGCGATGTAGAGTTTGAAATTGAACAAAAGTCAAAACATGAAAAATGTAAAACATAACAAAACAAACATTGTGATCAAATAACATTGTTTTATTGATAACATAACTGTTCATAGTGATTACAAGCACAGTTGTTACAGGTGCTAAAAAGGAAGATGGGCAGAAGAACTACCGTTTGTCCTATGGGCAGATAGGACAACTGTGAAGAGTGCAACTGGTCAGACCCCGTTTTCTTTGGTATTTGGGGCAGAAGCAGTGATCCCAACAGAAATGGTGATACCTATAGCCAGATAAAGCCTCAGGGATCCTGAGTCAAATCCTAAAACCTTGTGTCAAGAGTTGGATATTGTTGATGAGGCAAGAGATGCAGCGAAGCTAAGGATAGCAGCATATCAATAGAGGATATCCAGAGCATATAACAAGAATCTAAGGACTAGAAGGTTTCAAGTTGGAGATTGGGTATTAAGGAAGGCTTTTCAAAATACTATTAATCCTGCTGATGGGAAGCTTGCCCCAAAATGGGAAGGACCTTATGAAGTTGAATTAAAATCTAGGAAAGGAGCATACCAACTCAAGAATATGGAGGGGGATATGTTACCAAGATCCTGGAATGCTATACACCTTAAGATTTATTTCAAGTGAGTTTAGAATTTAAATTCTAACTCAGAAGGGTATGAATTCTATCTCTTTTAAATATGTTTGATTTAATTTATTCTTTGGAACCCAATACTAACTTAAGCATCGGAGGGGTGTTAGCCAAGCTAACACCCACCTTAGTTTAAAGGTGTTTTGCAGGATATTCTCCAGGATGTAACTCCATGATATACACTCAAGATGAATCGAAAGATTAGAGGATTGGCCCCCTCTCTCACGTTTAAGGGATTTATACCCCTTCAAAGGTTTAAAGGTATTCACCTTTCTCTCGAATTGGGTTTAAACACCCCGCCTGGAGCGCAAGTTATCCAGGGATAGTTCAAGATAACGGGACCAGTCCATGTAACAGTGGCTGGCAATTTCGTTATTATTGGCTATATCCTGGATCCTTAATGTATATGAGGATTGATCACCCTCTCTCATGAAAGGGGTATTTTCATACTCTCTAAGGTTTAAAGGTTTTCACCTTTCTAAGTCTTGGAGTTTATACACTCCCGCCTGTAGCGCATGAAACTAAGGGTTTATCCCCAGGATGCTAAGGGTTTATCCCCAGGATACTAAGGGTTTATCCCTAAGATATTAAGGGTTTATCCCCAGTAAAACTAAAAGTTTTTGGACGAGTTCAAAACAAACTGTGATTGTGTTTACACGCATTCTTTTATATTACAAAGTTTAAACTGAAGGAATACTGAAGTATGTCATGCACTGGTGCAATATCCTGCGCAGACAGCGAACAACCATGCTGGGGACATTGCAAGGCATTCGAAGGTTGGAGTTGGAAATTATTGCCTAAGTGTTTCTCGTATGATTTTCTATATTCCTAATTTCTAAAGCCTTATCTGAATAAGTTAAGTTTTTGCCTACTCATGTTTAATTAAGTTTTACCTAACTTTTTAGATAGAAAGTAACAAAAATGTTAAGCGTAATACCAGTATCCTGACCAGGATATTTGATCAGGATATTCAGAACATATTTTATCAAATAAAATGCAACAACAAAGGTAAGGCTAAAAGATTAGTTATTTATTATTAACAGACAAAAAAGTTGTACTCTTGGCTTCATCTCAAAATGAGACCCATCCACCAAAAGTACAACTAGTTCAAAAGCATATTTACATAAACAGTTGAAGGCTTCGTCCTGAAAACACATGATCCCTCCACCTTCAACTGTTGATTGTTTAAATGCATATTAAAGTTGACGACCAAAGGCTTCGTCCTGAAACTCAGGATCCTTCCACCTTTGGCCATCATATTGTATCTAAGTGTAGGAAAAGTAAATGCAGGAAAATTAAATTGTTTTGGAGTTACAGACCATTCAAATTTAAAAAAGTGGGCTCCGGCCTAAGCAACAATATCCATCATTGCCCACTTTGATGCTCTCACACAACAGCATCACCACCATCCTTTTTCACCTCCTTACCACCAGCATCCAGAGCAGCATCCTGACCAGCATCAACATCAGCATCCTTCTTCACACCAGCCTCGACCACCACCTCAGCTGCCTTTGAAGACTCCCCAGCTCCAGACTTTGAAGGATAAGGCACCGGATTGCCTCCAAGATCCTTAAGCTTTGCCACCCAGGAGTCAACCGGCCAGGCTGGGCACTCAAGACCCGTCTCCTTAGCCTCGTAAGCCATCTTGATTCGAACTTGTAGGAGGGAGACGACGGCAGAGTTCTTGATCCCCTCTCGGAAGGAGATCATGGCCTGTTCATGCTCGACGTGGGCGGCGGCCAGCTTCACTTCAGCATCCTGAGTGACCTTCTTCAGCTTATCCTCGTAGTGCCGGGTCTTGGCTTCAGCGATTGTACCCAGGTCGGCTACGGTGATCTCAAGCTTTTTGATCCTGACCTCCTGAAGTTTTGTTGTCTCACAGGCCTTAGTGTAAAGGTTCGGCAAATGCTGAAGGCCCTGCAAAACAAGACACATGTATGGCTTAATGTTTGCTAACCAGGATACATGCTCAGTATATACGTGCAGGATATAGAACTAGGATATTACCTTGTGGAGAAAGGAGGTCATAGGCTCCAGGGAGTCAGTGAAGTTGAGGTCCTCATAGGAGAACCCCTCAGAAGCTGGAGTGGTGGTTTCAGAACCCTTTCTTTTCTTTGACGTGGAGGCACGAGTCCTTGGGTTAGGCTTTAGAGCTGCAGCTGGTTTGGAACTGGTAACGACCGGGGTCTCCTTCTTGACTTGGACATGAGTAGGATAGCTGTCGAGTTCCTCATGGTCCTGGAGGATTGGAACTTTGCTAACATCTGCATGCAGGGAGTAATCTTGAAACCTTATATAAAATATCAAATAATGAAATGTGTGCAGAATATTAAACAGGATCCTTACCAGACATGTTTGAACTGGAGTGTTGGCTTAGGGATGCTGGGTACGGAATAAAACTTCTTTCAATCTTGGGAAGAAGTCTGATGGCTGGAATCCTTTTCTCTGAGTCAGCAAGAGGAGGTGCTAGTTTCCTGAAGTCAGCTGCATAAAACAAAAGAAAGATCAGTCAGGATACAGGATAGGATATAAAAGAGGATCATCCTAAAACTCTAAATCCTACCCCTTCTCAACCACTTCACCGGATAATCCGCTCCACCAGGAATCGAACTTCTTTTCACAAAGAAGAATTTGGACTTCCATTCCTCTTCGTTCCTGGTGGCTCGAAGTATCAAAGGATCGTTGGAAGTGGAGTAGAACAGAAATCTACTAGACCCGTGGGATCTTAGCCGGTATGCTAGAGGAAGATCATGGACGGAGAGCTCGGGAATGTGAGCATTCTTGGTCCGATCAAGAACGAGCAACACTCGCCAGAGCATCGGCATAGTCTGGCTAAAACTGAGATTGGTGATACAAAAGAATTCGGTGATGAAATCAGGAAAAGGGAATCGAAGGCCCAAAGTGAAAGGGGAGGCATTAAAACAAAGCCACTCGTTGGATGCCATGTCCGATCGGATTTCCCGATCATAAGGTCGGAACACCGTCCATTCCTGGAAGATGCTGGAGGATTGCAGGGCTGAAAGAAGAGCACTGTGAAAGTGCATCATTCCTTCTCCGGATATTGGAGAAGATTCTGTGGAAGAAAGGAAGGAGCTGAGTCACCGGAGCTTGATCTTGTTTGTCTTGCCATTTCTTCGCCGGAATTTGAGAATAAGAGGGAGAAAAAGGGATGAAGAAAGAGAGAAGTTTTTACCTTTTAATTTCTTGGTGAAGAATAAATGGTGATGAGGATGAGAAGATATAGGGGGTAATGAGTATTTTTACCCTGGGCGGTTACAAGTTGTCACATCAGAAGTCCTATCTCTTAATTACCTTGGAACACGTGAAAAATGTAACCGTTAGGACTCAGGATGCTCAACGGTAACATTTTTGGTAACATCCTGGATTATATCTTGGATTATATCTTGATTACATAATAGTTGTTCATAACCAGGATGCTGGACCAGGATATTGGTAACATCCTGATGCTGTATCCTGGTGTTTACTAACATTCTGCTTGCATGTCACAAGTAACGTTAACCAAGACTTGTTCCCCTGAAGACTCGTTCTATATGGTTAGAAGAAAGACGTTGAAGCCGCAAGACTTGGTCTATAACGTTCACTAAGGAATATTCCAAGGCATCCCACCATTTTAGAAGAATTTTCTTTTCTTTGTAACTATAAATATGTGGATAACCAAATCGATAGGTCACAACAAGCACACTCACTTCTCTCGATTTCTTACATTTTCTCTCGCAATCACACATCACTAGCAAGCATTGTAACACTTAGTAGCGATCTGGGCATTATCCTGCACCATATCCTGAATATTCAAGCAATAAGAAGAACAAGGCAACCCGCGATTGTCAGCTCCCGAGGTTTTATGCCGGAGATCTAGATTGATCAAGGGCTTGCCTCGTATATCCCGTGTCCACTTTTACTTTTTCAGCTCATTGTTTGATTATTGGTATAATTTCATATCCTGAGCTATATCCTGAAAATTGTTTTTACAAACAATCAAACCAGCATATTTTTCACAAACATTGCTAGCACACTACCTCACAAAACTAATTTGATCACTTAACTGTTTCGGTAATTTTTGACCAGAACACTCGTATAAATCCTTGTGTTCATTGTCATTTCCTTTTTATAATTGTTCATACATTTGTTCATCTAATCAAGCACTCAACCTCACAAAAATCATATTTGGTTACATTATCCTTGTGTGATTTTTGACCAAAACACTTAACATGTTAAAAATCATTTTTTTTAATTTATTTCGATGCTTTTCTTTATAAATACTCATAGAAGCATTTTTAATAAAAAATCAAAAACTAAAAATAAAAAAACAGTTAAAAAGGCTTAATTTTGTTTTTACAAAAATGTTTTTTTATTGGAATAGTTTCTACCCATTTTTATAAGAAAAAACGCCAAATAAAATTAAAAAATTTGATTTTTAACATGTTAAGTTAATTTTATAAGATATATTTTTAAACAGTTTTTAGTTTTTTTTATTAAAAATGTTTCTACATGTATTTATAAGTAAAAGCGTCGAAAAAATTATAGAAAAAGTTGATTTTTAACATGTTAAGTTGAATTTTTAAAAGTGTTTCTCGGTTCCCCACTTTTTTTAGTGTTCCCCAACGAACTCTCCCTATATATATATACATACACACACATATGTATACGTAGTTAGGGGAAAGATCCACTAAAAAGTATATTTTGCCTAAGACCACCCGTAGTGGTATCAAAATTGGGCTTTTTTTAGAAATTAACACCCGAAAACGCCACACATGCGGCCCCCTGGGCATTGTTTTGGACAAAATGGTATAAGGCGTTCTTATATCAACGCCCAAGATGAAAAGCATTAGCCAATAGAATGTTATTTGTTTTAAAGATTAAAAAAAATAATCATTGGGTAATTATGGGAGTGCCACTTGTTGAACAACGCCCAAGGGTAGGGGCATTATCCCACTATGCCCATTTCTTCAAAACCCCCCTTTGCTGACTAGGATGACACGTGGCGGACAACGTCCAAGGGTGGGGCATTATTCACCATAACCATTATGCATGGTCTAAGTAGACTAAGAAGAATTGTGATGATTCCATGTGGCACTCCATATAAGTAGGAAGGAAGAACATTTTGGTCCTTATAATAGGAGTGTGAAAATGACGTGACACCCATTTTGTTTTCTAAAAAATACAACAAAAGAATCCAGTACAAAACAATCTAGCACAAAAATCCAATAAAAAAATATAGCACAAAAAATATTGTACAAAAAATTATAGCGCAAAAAAATCTAGTACAAAAAATATATCACGAAAAAATTCAGCACAAAAAAATATAGTACAAAAAATTCAGCGCAAAAAATTGAGAAAAACAATTTAAGACAAAAGAATGTAGCATAAAAATATAGTAAAAAATCTAGCACAAAAAATGTTATACAACACATTTTTGTGAGTTTTTTATTCGTCATATTTTATATAGCAATATGGTACTCAAATTAAAGATAAAAAAACGCTCGATTTTATGGTGAAATTTTTATGAAAAAATAGTGTCGTATAAAAAGATTATGAACGTTTGAAAAATGAGGGTGGAATATGCATGTGTCTTGCTTGTGGAGAGAGAAAGTCACTAATTTCTCAAATAGAACACACACAATTTCTCATACACTCTTGCTCTCTACTAGTTGCAATCACTCACAAAACACTTACAGTTATACTCGAATCGCATTGTAACACCTAGTTGATCTGCATCATATCCTGCACTATATCCTGATATTTGAAGTAATAAGAAGAACAAGGCAGCTGCGATTGTCAGCTCCCGAGGTTTTGTGCCGGCGATTTATATTGATCAAGGGCTTTCCTCGTACATCCCGTGTTACCCTTTACCTTTTTTGCTCATTGTTTGATTGTAGATATAACTCGGTATCCTGAGCTACATGCTAAAACTATTTTTGTTAACAACTTAACCTGCATATTTTCAACGAATACTTCTAGCACACTACCTCACTTAACTAATTTGATCACTTAAGTACTAAGGTAATTTTTGACCAAAACAATTTGGCGCCCACCGTGGGGCAAGTGGTGCTATTTCTACTAAAAGCTTTTGCAAAATCATTACTTGGTTTTCTGTTTTCAAAACTTTTTGCTACACTATTTTCAATGGCCTCAAGATCAAACATGAGCTCTTCCACGGTGTCTGCCACAACCTCTTCAACAATTGGTTTGGTGCTTCCACCACCTCCGAGGATGCAAGCCTTTTCACAGCCTCAGGATCTTTCAAGAAGAACTGAAACTCATGTGGCTCGGGATGTTATCCCCACTCAGAATGTTCAAGGATCTGGTGTCTTAGGGGGAACTCCTATTTTAGCTTCTAATGATGAAATTCTAACTTTATTTGGTAGTATACATGATCAGATGAAGTAACAACAGGAGACCAACCAGATGCTGATGAGAGAGATACAACTCTTGAAATCCAGCTCGAGTAGGCCTGCTGAGGATACCGTCACTCCCTTGCAGCCCAGGGCTTTGAACTTCAGTTCGGCAGTGTATACCGAGGATAACAGGGGTAATATTGTGCCTAGTCATACTCAGAATCATACTCCTGAGATACCCTCTTCGGTCAGGGTGTCAACTGTGAGAAGCTCAGGATATGGCCAGAATCCTCAAACTGGTAACGTGTCTAATAATACAAATACTCTTGTTACTAATGGTCTTGGATCTTTGCAGGATGCAGGTATGACATCAGCATTTTCTAGGGAGCTTCAGAAGTTGAAGGGCATGATATCCAGTTTACCTGGGGTGGTCCAGCCAATTCCAGAAGTGTCCCAGGACAGCCACAGGATATCCAGGTTTGCATACCCTATTTGTGATGCTGAAATCCCAAAAAGATTTCAAACCCCCAACATGGCTCTTAAATGTTCCACCTCATTCAATTACATCGTTTGCTCATTTAGTCAATTTGTTTAATAGTCAATTTTCTTGCAGTCGAAGTTTTGAAAAACTAACCAGTGATCTCTATAGGATAACTCAAGGACCTCAGGAATCCTTGAGGGATTATGTGAACAAGTTTAGCATGGAATCTCTGGATATCCCACACCTTGATGTTGCAACAGCTGTGCAGGCATTCAAAATGGGGTTGCAAAAGGATTCCCAATTTTATCAGGATCTTGTAATGAATCCTTGCAGGAACCTGGATGAGGCTCGAAACAGGGCTTTAAGATATATTCGGCCGGAAGATGACAAAAAGATGTAAGAGAGGATGAATTCATCCTCAACCTATGAATCAACTAACAGGAAGTCAGAATCCTCATACAAACCATATCGCTCTAAGCCATATGGCAGGAATGACAGCAAGAAAGTGAATGCTATTGAAGACGAGGATCCTGATGAGTATCCTGAGTTGTCAGAGTATTGTTTTTCTGTTAATATACCTGGACTAATGTATGCTATGCAGGGTTTGGGAGACAAAGCGAGGTGGCCTAGGAAGAACCAACAGAAAGCTGATTGGAAGGATAAATCCAAGTGGTGTGCCTTCCATGAGGATTTTGGACATGTTACGGAAGATTGCATTGCTCTGAAAAAGGAAATAAGCTATCTCATGAGCAAAGGATATCTGAAAGATCTCCTGGGAAGAAAGAAGAATAAGGGTTAGGATACTGAGAAGGATCCTGAACGAGCAGCATCACCTTCTGCGGATGCCAAGATAATTAACTTTATTTCAGGAGGATCTGATATCTATGGAACCTCTTATTCTGCAGCAAAAAGACATGCAAAGGAGGCTAAGGCAGAACGAGGAAACAAGCTGACCAAAATGACAACCCTCACAACCAATAAAGTGATAATGTTTGACAGTGATGACAGGGATACTGTCCAGGATCCCCATCATGATGGTTTGGTAATAACTTTATATGTTGCTAATCACTTTGTGCGCAAGATATTGGTGGATAATGGCAGCTCTGTCAACATTATTCAGCTAGAAACGTTGAAAAGGATGAATGTTTCCCCAATGGATATCACTTCAAAATCTACTGTACTTGTCGGGTTCAGTGGAGAGGCCAGGAATACTGTGGGGGAAATAAAGCTACCAGTATATGTTGAAGGAGTTAATTCAATGCAACGCTTCTGTGTCATGGACTCCTTATCCTGCTACAATATTATATTGGGTAGGCCATGGATCCATGATATGAAAGTTGTGCCATCGACCTATCATCAATGTATCAAGATCCCTACCCCTTGGGGGTTGTCAAGGTGGAAAGTGATCAACAAGAAGCGAAGGAGTGTTATTCTTCTTCGATGAAATCCTCAACAAAGCCCAAAGCAAGATAGCAATTAAAGATGCGAGCCCAGGATATCGTGGAGGGTTCAGAGCAGGATGTTAAGAAAATTATCCTGGATTATGATAATCCAGATATCTCGGTGCTCGTAGGAACCAATATCCCTCAGGATATTGAAAATCAATTGACTAACTTTTTAAAATGCAGGATGTCAACATTCGCATGGAAACATGAGGATATGACAGGTATTTCCAAGGATATTATAACTCACAAGCTCGGAATTGACAGGTCTTTCAAGCCTGTCCAACATAAATGAAGGAAGTTTGCTCCTGAACGGAACGCAATCATTCAGGAAGAGGTTGAAAGATTATTAAAGAGCAAGATGATTAGGGAAGTTAAATTTCCCAAATGGTTAGCAAATGTAGTTGTGGTTCAAAAGAAAAAGGGGAAATGGAGAGTTTGTGTAGATTACACAGACTTGAACAAAGCGTGTCCTAAAGACCCATTCCCTCTGCCTCATATCGACTCAATGGTGGATGCTACTGCCGGTCATGAAATGTTAACCTTCATGGATGCATCCTCAGGATTCCAGCAAATAAAAATGGAACCTTCGGACCAGGAGGATACTGCTTTCATGACACCAATAGGTATTTATTGTTATACTGCTATGCCTTTTGGTTTGAAAAATGCAGGTGCAACTTACCAGAGATTGGTGAACATGATGTTCAAAGACAAACTGGGGGACACCATGGAGGGATACATTGATGATATGGTGGTAAAATCTAAGAAGGCTGAGGATCATCTCCGGGATATTGAAGGAGTATTCGATATCCTGGACCAGTACAACATGAAACTAATCCTGCCAAATGCCATTTTGGAGTGGGGGCAGGAAAGTTTTTGGGATACATGGTGACTAAAAGGGGGATCTAAGCGAGCCCGGAACAGATCAAAGCTATCCTGGATATCAAGTCACCTTCAAACATGAAAGATGTACAAAGATTAACAGGGCGAGTAGTGGCATTAAACAGGTTTATATCGAGATCCTCGGAAAAATGAAAGGAATTCTACGATATCCTAAAGAAGAATAAGAAATTCGAATGGGGAGAGAAGCATGATGTGACAACCCTCACCAAACCAGGTATCCGTACGAATTAATTAATATTTAATTACTGCTTAATTACTGTGCTTGCTTACAACTGTGATTAAACTGCTTACTGATTTCTGATACATATATACTCATGCATCACATTTTATACTGTCACTCTATTATTTTTACACAAACATCAGTGACAACCTTGATGCACAAAAAGCACAGTGAGCACACTAAACGGGATACCCATTAAACATGCTGATATAACCAGCATCAGGCAGACACTGCCTCTAAGGCCTGTATGAGCCAGAGATAGTTTACTACACCTGTAGAGAGTGTAGGGAAATGAGGGTTGTAGAACTGCGTCACTAGGTGATAATTATAGTGACTGGATGTGCCTAGAACGTACTTTGAGTACAAAATTCTGCACTTTAAAAAAAAATTCAGCAATTAGCTAACTAGTAAAGTGCCATAACATGAGAAAAATATTACTAGACACTTTCCATAGTGTCGGGAATAAATTGTGTCACTAAAAGAAATATTAACGACACTTTAATTACTTATTTAGAACTTTAACGGATTACTATCCAACCGAACAACCGGACTTAACCCGGGACACAAAAATATTGTCATTGACATTGTTTTTCTTTTTCTGAGCCAGTTAAGGTCCCTGAATACCCTAACACCCGCTATAACTTACAACACACTAGTAACTAAATTAACCCCCTAACTAACATAACTAATACTAACCTATTAGTTGGAAATCAACCATGGGACCTTCCCCCATAACCGAACTCGGTTAGTGTGAGGGGACACCCACAAAATTTTTGAATATAATAATCTTGAGTGTCTAATATCTTCTAGACACTATAACCTTTGGTTAATAAGAAAGTAATGGCCTATAAGTTCATGCATAAGTCCATCATAACTTACAACACTTGAACAAAAAAAAAATCAATCTTTCCTTTCTTTCTTGCCACTGCCGAGAGCATTCACTTCCATCCATCCATCCATTTTTTTTCAATTTCATACAAGGCATTATACTTATATACAAGTGTAAAGGGTCACATGCGAGGAAGCCCGGTGCTTGCGGATCGTCAAGGACCTCACCTCAACGCTTTTAACCACTCGTTTTTCGACTAGTTTCTTCCCTAGCCTCGAGCTAGTAGTAAGTGACTCTAAACGCCTTTTTGTTCATATCTAAAGTGGTTAATAAGAATTTTGTCGGTTGAAATTTATGAACTTGTAAGAACAAAATTAAAAGTCTACTAAAGAAGATGAACAAGGTGGTTAATATATGAATATTGGTGTAAAACTTATAAAACTAGTATTGTTATGATTATTTTTGGTTGTTGATTACTAGTATGGAAATGGATCGTCATCAACCCGCTAGATCATGTTCACAAAACATGAACTAGCCTTATGTTTAGTTGTAAAGTTTCTAGATGACGAACCCTATCCAACATAAACATGAACTTGTGTAAAAACAATTTTTCTTATAAAATGGAGTTCTAAACTTGTAGATCTAGAGATCTACAAGTGGTATTTTCAAAGGACCAAGTGTCAAAAGAAATCATATTTTTAAAGCCGGATCTTTCCTAAACAAAGGTGATTTTTGTAAACACACAAGTGTGTAGACACTTGTGTGACAAAAAGTTTTAACAAAGAATTGTTTTTGTAATATTTGACAAGAAGATGTACAAATGCATTTTCTGAAAGAACAAAATTCGTGAGAAACCGATTTTTTTATAGAAATATCTACTAAAAATATGGGGAAAGTTACTATATATTTTGCACAAACCACAAGTTCATGTGTTTTGCGATTTATATTTATTTTGACTATTTTGATGATGAAACTTTGTTGATTGTTGTTGGGAACATTGTTGAATTGAAATTTTAAAAGAAAATGATACGCTAGAAAGCGTGGCCACCTCCAGTTACAGGGGAAACTCTGGCGAAATTTTTCCAAAAATCTAACACTTGTAAATATTTTTATCACAAGTGTTATGGATTACTTTTAACATGTTTTCCCGAATAACTTTCGCCACGATTTTTATTACGAAACTTCCAAGTGTCGGAGGTGGGATTTTCACAAAATAAAACTTTCTAAAATATATATTTAGTATATATTTTTCATAACAACGCTTGTGAGATTTTTATGATTATTTTGTGAACTACTTAAATATTATTTTTAGGGTAAAAATAATATTACTAAATATTCACGGCTCCAAAATAATATGAACGCCTTCACAATAAATATTTAAGTTACACCGGTATTATTTAATACCACCCGGACTTCACAACGTAACTTACGTATTTTCAGAAAATACTCATAAGTGTGTATTTCGTTAGAAGTATTATTTTGGGTAAAATTATATGGAATAAAATATAATATTTTTGGAAAAATATTTATATTTTGGAAGTAAAGTATTTTAGACAAATGAAATAAAATATATTTTATTAAGTGAGACTTAATAGTATATATTTCGCAGTTATACGAACGCACATGTATCAAAACCCCCATCCTTGGGAAGGAATATATTTACAAAATAATTACGAAGTGTAATTACGAAATAGTTGCCTAACTATTTCCCAAAGACATTTAACCTTAAACTAAGGCACGGCCGTCCGTCTAATAGAAGTTAGTACGTGTAGGTCGTCGCACAACAGATTTTCTGGGAGATACTTTTTAGAGACGCACTTCGGTGAGTTCATGTCCCCCTTTTCTCTTAACTGTTTTCAGTTTTTAACTTCGGGGGTGAAATACATGTTACTATGATTACGAATACTTTTTACATGGTATGGTTAGCATAAGGAGGGTTACTACTTAGATATTGTGAGTGGGTAGGCGGGAACTGGAGGCCATTAATCCTCATTGTAGGACCGAGGGACGTAAGCGGTAGATCTATCTGGGTGTAGCGAGCCCAGCCCCAGGCCCAACAGAACGGACCTCGGGGTGACTTTGTGCCAACGCAAAATCTGCTAGGTTTGAGTCTTCCTTTTTTTGGGTAAAGGGTTACCCCGGTGATTCTATTAAAACAATCCCAAATAAGTACAAGTAGTGAGGATGAGTTCCACACTAGTTCATATACAGGACATGCCCCATATATGTAAGCCAAGCAAAAACAAAAACCACAATACCTATGACACCACATAACCTAGTCTACTACACATAATTGAGTCTTCCTACTTGCACTTCACACATATCAATGGCCTTGCAAACCATTGGTGATCTCTTTTTTCCTTATTTGCTACATACCAGGATTTTATACTTACAAAGGTTTTACTTACTCACTTACACATGAACTCGCTCAACATTATTGTTGATTTTTTCCAACTTACATGTATTTCAGGGAACTAAGGATCTAGCACGGTATGCTACGTTTTCACGCTGCGTAGAGTTATGGGATCATCCGAGTTTAGGGGTTGTGGCTTTTACCTAGACGAGTCACGATTCTTAAACTACGTCTATTTTAAGTTTGTGGTTGTGTCTTTCAAACAATGTTTTTATGTTACTAGGTTGTAATTTCCGTTGCATGTGTCAACGCCTTAAGACAATGTTGTGGTATTTTACTTTTCAAACTTTAATCAATGGATGATTTGCATGGTTTTATTTTCATATAGCTTTGTGGTGATTAAGCTATGGTATTAAGAAGTCACACCAAATAAACCCACGCTTCCGCAAAGCCAGGGTGTGACAGCTTGGTATCAGAGCTCTGATCATAGCGAACTAGGATTCCTTCTCGAGTCTAGACTATGATCACTAGGGCTCTCACGAAAACATTTTTACACTGCATACCACTTAAGTCCAGATCCAAAACGTTTTTACAAACAAAAGTTGAGCACATTTTATTTATTAGTTATGGCTCAGTCTGGGAGGCTGAGGCTCGGTCTGGGAGGCTGAGGCTCAGTCTGAGAGGCTGAGGAAGTAGTCTAGTGGGACTAGGAAGAACAGTCCGAGAGGCTGGGAAGGTAGTTTGAGAGACTAGGAGATTCAGTCTGGGAGGCTGGGAGGCTAGTGGGACTAGGAGAACTATTTGATTGCTTATTGAACTATGTGCTTATTTGACTATATAATTGATTATTTGTGCATATATGTGTTTGTGTTACAGACGCTATGCCTTCATCCGGCACAGGAGAGTCGAACACCACTGACCCTATACCCATAGTATCGGACGACAGAGTGTCATCAGAGCGAGATGTGTATACTTCGGACACCACCAGTACAGACGACGACGATTTCCAGCCGTTTGCACTACCCGATGCCGTCGCTGAGCCCGCTGATGGCCCCATCGCTGGGGATTTGCCGCTTGCGGTGATCCCTGCCCCCATACCCCTTGCATCTTACCCTGTTCTTGATATGCCCCTTGACGTAGTCGCTGACGACGACGTCGACTTGTTTGACGAGGATCCATTAGAGGATGATTTTGAGGGCGAGGCCCACATTGCTGCTGGTGATCTCCTACTTCTCGCTGATGCCCCTGCTGAGGAGTCACCCGTTCATTCACCAGTCCCAGACTCCTTTGAGTCTGTGGCATCTGCCCCATCACACGCGCAGGGAGCGCAGCACTATTTGCATGATACAGACCCTTGTAGAGCATCGTCCGCTGCACCTGCCCCTAGTTTTGCTATCGATCATGACATTGATGATGATTCAGACCCCGTTTTTCCACCTGGTTATGATCCAGACCAGGAGGTTGAGTTTATACAACTAGATCAGCCCATGGAGGACCCAGTTCACCCTGTTGACCCTGCGTTTGCTGACCCCGCAGATTTCGAGATGGAGTTTGACGACCCGGAGCCTGCTGTGGCCCCCGAGCCGGTAGTTGCTCCAGACCCCGTGTTCGAGCATGACCCTATTCATGCTGATATACCCATTGTTGATCCTTTGATTGCTGATGTACCTATCGATGATCATCCTATTGTTGCTCCACTATTGGAGGATGAGCATGCTGTTGATGCTCAGGTTGATGCTCCTCACGTTGCTGATATACCCGCTGACCCTGTTGTTGCCCCCCTTCCTGACCCTGTGCCTGTGCAGTTCGATCGTGCACTTTTTGAGGCCCATGTTGATCCACGAGATGCTGACACCCACAATGGGTGGATAGATGACGATGACTACCCGTCTTTTGTGGTACCTGTTACACCTGTTTCAGCACAGCTTCAGCTCCTTTTGACGCACCCTTGTTCCCCACACACACTGCTGATGCACATCGCGTGGATATGCCTATCACCTTTCTCCAGGAGATCCCTCCGCCGCGTCCTGGAGAGGGCTCATCTCATCAGCCTTTTGGCCATGCACCTTTTCTGACTGGAGGAGATCAGTTTGCACCGCAGATCCCTCACCATACTGCTGTTCCCCTTGTTCCACCGTTTAGTGTGCCACCTTTCACTCCAGCTAGTGAGCCTTTTCCTTGGACATCACCACCCATCATGCCACCGTCTGATCCCTATCATCCTTTTCACATGGGTTATTCTGTAGAGGATGTCCTTGTTTCGTTCATGGTCCAGCAGGAGGCACTTACTCGACGCGTGCAGGAGCTCGAGAGAGCTCAGAGACCCCCATGCCAGTGCCTTCCTCACCCTGCGATATCGCATCCCCCTCGACCATTATCTCCAGACTCTGCTACGCGTTTTTGGACACAGGAGCAGCAGATAGCTTTCTTGTTACGTTCTCACCGAGCCATGGAGGAGGATTGGCTCCACATGCGCCGTTTGTTCTATTCTCATTTTCCCCTCCTCCACCGCCATCAGCGTAGGGCTATTTTATACGACACGGGTGGACTTTTGTTGAGAAGACGGCGATTGCACAGATTGCACAGCTTTTGGGAGACTACATATTGATCCTGACTTTTGTTGTTATGTATATTGGATATGTTGACACTGATTTGATATTTTGGACTGGGGTGATGTAGCCCTTAGTCATTGATGTTGTATGTTATAGTTATGTACTTGTACACTTTACCCTGTGGCCTCGATTTATGGCAATGCAATCGCGGTATTCTCATCATATGTTTGATTGATTATTTATGATTTATAACATGGGATGTTGTGTGATTGATTGTTTATGTTCTATAACATGAGATGTTATGTGTTTGGTTTATTTTAACATGAGATGTTATGTATTATTACTATCGTTATATGCGCACACTAAGCCCTCTCCAGGACGCACACTTTACCTATCATGACCTGACTCACGTAAACCATCTTTTAGAAGATGCCACCGAAACACGATCCACGCATGCCTGCCAACGAGGCAGAACTTCAACAAATCATCGCTGCCGCCATCGCGCAATTCGCCGCCTCTCAAGGAGGACCCAGCAGAAGCAGATCAAACAACAACGGCTATAACAACCCACCTCAGGGTTGTACCCATTGGCACTTCCTCAGCTACAAGCCTCCGAAGTTCGACGGCACTGGAGGTGCCATAGCTTTTGTAAAGTGGATCGAAAGTATGGAATCCATTTTTCGAATGAGCGGTTGTACGCCAGAACAACAAGTCCCCTATGTTTCTGAGCTGTTCCCAGATGGAGCTCGAATATGGTGGAATCTTCAGGTTCGAATAAAGGGCCTGACTGCCGCCTATGCGTTAACATGGGGTGAGCTGAAAGGAATGATGCATGAGAAATATTGCTCCCAGACGAAAACCCAGAAGTTGGAAGGTGAATTCCAGAGCCTGATAATGGAAGGCCCAAAGGTGGCGGAGTACATACAAAGACTTCATGATTTGTCTCGAAAGGTTCCGTACTTGGTGGAACCAGAATTATAGAAATTGGGACAACTAGTTTGGGGATTGGCACCTCAAGTCATTAGCTTGATGACAACAACAACACCACCAACACCACCAACAACTATTTCAGCAAGTAAGATGGGTATGGCACTCGCTACGGAAGCGTTTAGACTAGAAAAGCCTACAAACCCCGACTGGGAGAAAGAGACACAGGTAGAGTCAACCGGAAATAACAAAAGGAAACTCACTGAAGATACTCGAACGAATAGTAATGATGACCAAAGATTGGTTCGAGGTTGCTTTGACTGCGGAGACAAAGGGCACTTCAAGAAAAATTTCCCTAACAACAAACAAGCCGATGTTAAGATTTACCCAGAAACTAAGCCAAGACGTGATGGGTGCAAGTATCACCACGAATGTGGATGTTTGAAGCCTAAGTGCGGTAGGTGCGGGAGAAAGGGACACCACAAGGATGCCTGTGGGACGAAGAGTCCCAGACAAGGAGGGAGCAATGGGAACAACCAAGGTGGAAATGGAAGAGGAAATGGGAATGGTCGAGTACCAGGATGTTTTAATTGTGGAGAAGTTGGGCACTTTAAGAGGGAATGCCCAAAGCTGAATCAAGTCCATGGGAAAGTGTTCAACATCGAAGCAAAGGAAGCGCTCCAGGATCCCGAGGATGTTACTGGTACGTTTCCTGTAAACCAACGCTTTGCATCCGTTTTATTTGATACTGGTGCCGATTATAGCTTCGTATCGTTAGAGTTTAAGAATATGCTTGGATTAGCCGCTAGTAAATTAGATATTCCGTACTCAATCGAATTGGCGAATGGAAAGTTGGTAGAAGCCAATGAAGTGGTCAGAGGTTGTGTGATCGAGTTGGGAGAGCGTGAGTTTGCTTTGGATCTACTACCAGTCAAGTTGGGAAGCTTCGACGTGGTAGTAGGAATGGATTGGTTATCAAGTAACAAGGCAAAAATTGTCTGCCACGAGAAGATCATTCGCATCCCAACCGAAGATGGTGAAACGATTGTGGTTCATGGTGAAAAGCGTGATACGCCTTTAAGAATCATCAGCTGCCTGAAAGCGCGAAAGTGTTTACAGAAGGGATGTGTTGCATTCTTAGCACACATCATGGATAAGAAAGTTGCTGAGCCTGAAATCGAAGACATCCCTGTCGTAAGGGAGTATCCTGAAGTCTTCCCTGAGGACTTGCCAGGATTGCCACCCCAGAGGCAAGTGGAGTTCCGTATAGACTTAGTTCCAGGCGCCGCGCCTGTAGCTAGGGCACCTTATAGACTTGCACCGTCAGAAATGCAGGAATTGTCGACATAACTCCAAGAGTTGCTAGACAAAGGATTCATCAGACCAAGCTTCTCACCTTGGGGAGCTCCGGTCCTGTTTGTCAAGAAGAAGGACGACAGTTTTCATATGTGCATTGACTACCGGGAGTTGAACAAGTTGACTATCAAGAATAGGTATCCCCTGCCAAGGATCGATGACTTATTCGATCAGCTCCAAGGTTCAAGCTTTTACTCTAAGATCGATCTTCGATCTGGATACCATCAGCTAAGGATACAAGAGGAGAGTATCCCGAAAACAGCCTTCAGAACTCGTTATGGACATTACGAGTTCCTAGTTATGCCGTTTGGGTTGACAAACGCGCCTGCTGTTTTTATGGACTTAATGAACCGAGTCTGCAAGCCGTATCTCGACAAGTTCGTGATTGTATTCATCGACGATATTTTGATTTATTCAAAGACAAAGGCTGAACACGAAACAACACTTAAGAGCTATTTTGGAGTTGCTGAAAAAGGAACAGTTGTATGCCAAATTCTCTAAGTGCGAGTTTTGGCTACGTGAAGTCCAATTCCTTGGACATGTGGTGAATGGGGATGGGATTCATGTGGACCCCACCAAGACTGAAGCGATCAAAAATTGGGAAACCCCAAAGACGCCAACCGAGATTCGACAATTCTTAGGTTTGGCTGGCTACTATCGAAGATTCATTGAGGATTTTTCAAAAATCGCTTAACCACTAACCGCGCTCACACAGAAGGATAAGAAGTTTGATTGGGGAATCAAACAGGAGGAAGCGTTTCAGTTGTTAAAAGACAAGCTCTGCAATGCGCCAATCTTAGCACTACCAGAGGGTACAGATGATTTCGTGGTATACTGTGACGCCTCACGTCAAGGATTGGGTTGCGTGTTAATGCAACGCCAGAAGGTCATAGCTTACGCGTCATGTCAGTTGAAAGTACATGAAAAGAACTATACCACGCATGATTTGGAACTAGGTGCAGTGATATTTGCATTAAAAATCTGGAGACACTACCTATATGGTACGAAATGTACAATCTTCACAGATCATAAGAGCCTACAACACATATTCGACCAGAAAGAGCTGAATATGAGACAAAGACGTTGGGTCGAATTGTTAAACGATTACGACTGTGAGATAAAGTACCATCCAGGGAAGGCGAATGTGGTCGCCGATGCCCTAAGTCGTAAAGAAAGGATCAAGCCCATAAGGGTTAGGGCTTTGGAGATGATTATCCGGACAGATCTTTCCCTGCGCATTCGTGCCGCGCAGAAAGAAGCTCTTAAGGAAAGAAACCTTGAAGAAGAATATCTCCGTGGGATGGAGAAGCAATTGGTACCAAACGAGGAAGGAACGTTATGTTTTATGAAAAGGATTTGGGTTCCTCTGTTTGGTGGGTTGAGAAAAGTTATTTTTGATGAGGCACACAAATCACGGTACTCTATCCATCCAGGAGCGGATAAGATGTACCAGGACCTTAAAGATTACTATTGGTGGCCTAGAATGAAAGGCGACGTTGTTGTTTACGTGAGTAAGTGTTTGACGTGCGCCAAGGTTAAAGCTGAATATCAGAAGCCTTCAGGACTTCTGCAACAACCTGAAATTCCCAAGTGGAAATGGGAACAGATTTCAATGGACTTCATAACGAAACTGCCCAAGACGCCCAGAGGCCATGATATGATTTGGGTAATAGTTGACCGCCTAACAAAGTCCGCACACTTCTTGCCAATCAAAGAGAAAGACAGCACTAGTAAACTTGCGGAAATATACATGCGAGAAATCGTTGCACGTCATGGAGTGCCTCTCTCGATCATCTCTGATAGGGATGGGAGATTTGTATCAAGGATTTGGCAATCCTTCCAAGAAGCTTTTGGCTCACAACTAAATCTGAGCACTGCATTTCACCCACAGACCGATGGGCAAAGTGAAAGAACTATCCAGACATTGGAGGATATGCTGAGAGCATGTGTAATGGATCTTGGTGGTAGCTGGGATAAGCATTTACCATTAGCCGAATTCTCATACAACAACAGCTACCACACCAGCATTGGAGCCGCGCCATTTGAAGCTCTCTAAGGACGCAAGTGTCGATCACCCCTATGCTGGGCTGACGCATGTGATAGGCAGCTTGTTGGTCCTGAAATCGTCCAAGAGACGACAGACAAGATTGCGCAGATTCGAAAACGCATCGAAGCGGCTCGCGACAGATAGAAAGCCTATGCAGATCCAAACCGGAAACATCTGGAATTCCAAGTTGGAGATATGGTTTTATTGAAAGTTTCACCCTGGAAGGGTGTGGCACGCTTCGGAAAGCGTGGGAAGTTGAATCCGCGTTACATTGGCCCTTTCAGAATCCTGCAAAGGATTGGGCTTGTAGCCTACAAGTTGGACCTACCTGCTGAACTCCATGGTGTTCACGATACATTCCATGTATCCAATTTGAGAAAAAGTCCAACATAAGATACAGTGATCATTCCTGCTGACGAAGTTCATATCGACGACACGCTCCACTTCACTGAAGAACCTGTTGAGGTCACGGATTGGAAAGTTAACAAAACTCGCAGGAGCAGTGTCAAACTCGTCAAAGTTCGTTGGAAAGCAAGACATGGGCCTGAATTCACGTGGGAGCGTGAGGATCGAATGAAAGAGAAATACCCCCATTTATTTCCAAAGACCCCTGCAAATAGAAGCAGAACTTAAATTTCGGGACGAAATTTCTTTAACGGGGGGAGAATGTGACAACCCTCACCAAACCAGGTATCCGTACGAATTAATTAATATTTAATTACTGCTTAATTACTGTGCTTGCTTACAACTTTGATTAAACTGCTTACTGATTTCTGATACATACATACTCATGCATCACATTTTATACTGTCACTCTATTATTTTTACACAAACATCAGTGACAACCATGATGCACAAAAAGCACAGTGAGCACACTATACGGGATACCCATTAAACATGCTGATATAACCAGCATCAGGCAGACACTGCCTCTAAGGCCTGTATGAGCCAGAGATAGTTTACTACACCTGTAGAGAGTGTAGGGAAATGAGGGTTGTAGAACTGCGTCACTAGGTGATAATTATAGTGACCGGATGTGCCTAGAACGTACTTTGAGTACAAAATTCTGCCCTTTAAAAAAAATTCAGCAATTATCTAACTAGTAAAGTGCCATAACATGAGAAAAATATTACTAGACACTTTCCATAGTGTCGGGAATAAATTGTGTCACTAAAAGAAATATTAACGACACTTTAATTACTTATTTAGAACTTTAACGGATTACTATCCAACCGAACAACCGGACTTAACCCGGGACACAAAAATATTGTCATTAACATTGTTTTTCTTTTTCTGAGCCAGTTAGGGTCCCCGAATACCCTAACACCCGCTATAACTTACAACCCACTAGTAACTAAATTAACCCCCTAACTAACATAACTAATACTAACCTATTAGTTGGAAATCAACCATGGGACCTTCCCCCATAACCGAACTCGGTTAGTGTGAGGGGACACCCACAAAATTTTTGAATATAATAATCTTGAGTGTCTAATATCTTCTAGACACTATAACCTTTGGTTAATAAGAAAGTAATGGCCTATAAGTTCATGCATAAGTCCATCATAACTTACAACACTTGAACAAAAAAAAAAATCAATCTTTCCTTTCTTTCTTGCCACTGCCGAGAGCATTCACTTCCATCCATCCATTTTTTTTTTAATTTCATACAAGTAATTATACTTATATACAAGTGTAAAGGGTCACATGCGAGGAAGCCCGGTGCTTGCGGATCGTCAAGGACCTCACCTCAACGCTTTTAACCACTCGTTTTTCGACTAGTTTCTTCCCTAGCCTCGAGCTAGTAGTAAGTGACTCTAAACGCCTTTTTGTTCATATCTAAAGTGGTTAATAAGAATTTTGTCGGTTGAAATTTATGAACTTGTAAGAACAAAATTAAAAGTCTACTAAAGAAGATGGACAAGGTGGTTAATAGATGAATATTGGTGTAAAACTTATAAAACTAGTATTGTTATGATTATTTTTGGTTGTTGATTACTAGTATGGAAATGGATCGTCATCAACCCGCTAGATCATGTTCACAAAACATGAACTAGCCTTATGTTTAGTTGTAAAGTTTCTAGATGACGAACCCTTTCCAACATAAACATGAACTTGTGTAAAAACAATTTTTCTTATAAAATGGAGTTCTAAACTTGTAGATCTAGAGATCTACAAGTGGTATTTTCAAAGGACCAAGTGTCAAAAGAAATCATATTTTTAAAGCCGGATCTTTCCTAAACAAAGGTGATTTTTGTAAACACACAAGTGTGTAGACACTTGTGTGACAAAAAGTTTTAACAAAGAATTGTTTTTGTAATATTTGACAAGAAGATGTACAAATGCATTTTCTGAAAGAACAAAATTCGTGAGAAACCGATTTTTTTATAGAAAGATCTACTAAAAATATGGGGAAAGTTACTATATATTTTGCACAAACCACAAGTTCATGTGTTTTGCGATTTATATTTATTTTGACTATTTTGATGATGAAATTTTGTTGATTGATGTTGGGAACATTGTTGAATTGAAATTTTAAAAGAAAATGATACGCTAGAAAGCGTGGCCACCTCCAGTTACATGGGATACTCTGGCGAAATTTTTCCAAAAATCTAACACTTGTAAATATTTTTATCACAAGTGTTATGGATTACTTTTAACTTGTTTTCCCGAATAACTTTCGCCACGATTTTTATTACGAAACTTCCAAGTGTCGGAGGTGGGATTTTCACAAAATAAAACTTGCTAAAATATATATTTAGTATATATTTTTCATAATAACGCTTTTGAGATTTTTATGATTATTTTGTGAACTACGTAAATATTATTTTTAGGGTAAAAATAATATTACTAAATATTCACGGCTCCAAAATAATATGAACGCCTTCACAATAAATATTTAAGTTACACCGATATTATTTAATACCACCCGGACTTCACAACGTAACTTACGTATTTTCAGAAAATACTCATAAGTGTGTATTTCGTTAGAAGTATTATTTTGGGTAAAATTATATGGAATAAAATATAATATTTTTGGAAAAATATTTATATTTTGGAAGTAAAGTATTTTAGACAAATGAAATAAAATATATTTTATTAAGTGAGACTTAATAGTATATATTTCGCAGTTATACAAACGCACATGTATCAAAACCCCCATCCTTGGTAAGGAATATATTTACAAAATAATTACGAAGTGTAATTACGAAATAGTTGCCTAACTATTTCCCAAAGACATTTAACCTTAAACTAAGGCACGGCTGTCCGTCTAATAGAAGTTAGTACGTGTAGGTCGTCGCACAGCAGATTTTCTGGGAGATACTTTTTAGAGACGCACTTCGGTGAGTTCATGTCCCCCTTTTCTCTTAACTGTTTTCAGTTTTTAACTGCGGGGGTGAAATACATGTTACTATGATTACGAGTACTTTTTACATGGTATGGTTAGCGTAAGGAGGGTTACTACTTAGATCATGTGAGTGGGTAGGCGGGAACTGGAGGCCATTAATCCTCATTGTAGGACCGAGGGACGTAAGCGGTAGATCTATCTGGGTGTAGCGAGCCCAGCCCCAGGCCCAACAGAACGGACCTCGGGGTGACTTTGTGCCCAACGCAAAATCTGGTAGGTTTGAGTCTTCCTACTTGCACTTCACACATATCAATGGCCTTGCAAACCATTGGTGATCTCTTTTTTCCTTATTTGCTACATACCAGGATTTTATACTTACAAAGGTTTTACTTACTCACTTACACATGAACTCGCTCAACATTATTGTTGATTTTTCCAACTTACATGTATTTCAGGGAACTAAGGATCTGGCACGGTATGCTACGTTTTCACGCTGCGTAGAGTTATGGGATCATCCGAGTTTAGGGGTTGTGGCTTTTACCTGGACGAGTCACAGTTCTTAAACTACGTCTATTTTAAGTTTGTGGTTTTGTCTTTCAAACAATGTTTTTATGTTACTAGGTTGTAATTTCCGTTGCATGTGTCAACGCCTTAAGACAATGTTGTGGTATTTTACTTTTCAAACTTTAATCAATGGATGATCTGCATGGTTTTATTTTCATATAGCTTTGTGGTGATTAAGCTATGGTATTAAGAAGTCACACCAAATAAACCCACGCTTCCGCAAAGCCAGAGTGTGACACATGAAGCAGCCTTGCAGGAATTGAAGAAGTATCTTTCAACTGCACCTCTATTGATGAAGCCCGAGGATGGTGAACCGTTATACCTGTATCTTGCAGTATCAGGGAATGCAGTAAGTGCTGTTCTGGTAAAGGATCATGAAGGTCAGCAGTATCCTGTCTATTATGTTAGCAAAAGTTTACTAGATGCTGAAACTAGATATTCTCGTTTAGAAAAATTGATATTGGCCCTAGTTATGGCATCGACAAAGCTTAGACATTATTTTGAGACACATAGGATTCATGTTAAAACTAATTATCCTGTTAAAAATGTGCTTAGGAAACCTGAGATGTCGGGTAGGATGGCTAAGCGGTCAGTAAAATTAAGTGCCTATGATCTAGTATATGAACCTAGAAATGCCATAAAGTCTTAGGCTCTAGCTGACTTTGTGGCTGATTTCAGTAGTGATATTCAAAATGAAGTAGACCTAGAAGTACAACAGCTAGGAGAAAACTTAGAATCCTGGACATTATATACTGATGGTGCATCTAATGTGAGAGGTGTAGGATTGGGATTACTAGTAAAATCGCCACAGGGGGACATATTACCCCAGGCTATTAGGTGTGAATTTCCTGCCACTAATAATGAAGCAGGATATGAAGCTTTAATTGCAGGATTAGAGTTGGCCAGGAATATGAATATTAAAAGTTTACAAGTATTTGTTGATTCCTTGTTAATTACTAATCATTTTAATGGATCCTATGCAGTTAAAGGTGAGAAATTAATCGAGTATCTCGAAATTCTCAAAAAATTAGCAGGATATTTCGATGTTTTTACACTTCAACAGGTACCAAGAGAGGGTAATGCTGAAGCAGATGCCTTGGCAAATCTAGGATCATCAGTCAGGATACCGGAAGGAACCCAAATACCAATACTACATATCCTATATCCTTTAGTGGATCGTTTTCAAATCCCAGGATAAGGAAGTGGTAAGTATCCAGGATCCTGATGATGAATATCCTGAGGAGGATTCTAAGTCCTGGACGGCCCCAATCATGATATATCTCAAGGAAGGACACATCCCAAAGGATGAGAATCGTAAGGCTTTTAGAATGAAGGTATCACGCTTCACTATTATAAATGATGTTTTGTATAAGAAATCTCTTGCAGGACCATACCTGAGGTGCTTGGAGGATCCCGAAACTAGAGAAGTGCTTCAGGATATACACGAAGGGGATTGTGGTAACCATACTGGTGGCAGATCATTATTCTCAAAGGTGTTAAGAGCAGGATACTATTGGCCGACGATGAGAAAAGATGCTGCAGAATATGCTCGAAGATGTGATGCATGTCAAAGACACGGTAATATATTACATCAACCTGCTGAGCCACTATACCCTTGTCCATTCATGAAGTGAGGGATGGACATAGTGGGAAAATTGCCAAAAGCTCCAGGAGGAAAAGTCTTTATGCTGGCAATGACGGATTATTTCTCTAAATAGGTTGAAGCTGAGGCATTTGTTCAAGTCAGAGACCAAGAAGTAGTATCCTTCATAAAAAGGAATATCCTGACTAGATTTGGGGTACCGGCTGAGATAATTTGTGACAATGGCTCTCAGTTTATCAGTAAGAGGACAATCGATTTTTGTAAGAGTTGGGGAATCAAAATGATAACGTCCACACCGGTGCATCCTCAAGCGAACAGACAAGCGGAATCCTCGAACAAGATAATTGTCAACAATTTAAAGAAAAGACTAGGAGCTAAGAAAGGAAGATGGGCAGAAGAATTACCCTTTGTTTTATGGGCTGATAAGACAACAGTGAAAAGTGCAACTGGGCAAACTCCATTTTCCTTAGTATTCGGAGCAGAGGCAGTAATCCCGACGGAGATGGTGATACCTACAGCAAGATCCAACTTCCGGGATCCTGAGAAGAATCCTAAAGCCCTATGTCAAGAATTGGATACTATTGATGAGACAAGGGATGCGACAAAGTTGAGAATGGCAACATACCAACAGAGGATATCCAGAGCGTATAATAAGAATCTAAGGACGAGAAGGTTTCAAGTTGGAGATTGGGTGTTAAGGAAAGCTTTTCAGAACACTACTAATCCTGCTGATGGAAAGTTAGCTCCTAAGTGGGAAGGACCTTATGATATTGAATCAGAATCCAGAAAAGGAGCATACCAGCTTAAGAATATGGAGGGGGATATACTACGAAGATCCTGGAATGCTATACACCTCAAATCCTATTTCAAGTGAGTTTAGAATTTAATTTCTAACCCAAGATGGAATGAATTCTATCTCTTTTAATTATAATCCTATTTTATTTGAACCCAATACTGACTTAAGCATCGGAGGGGTGTTAACCAAGCTAACGCCCACCTTAGTTTAAGGTTGTTTTGCAGAATATGCTTCGGGATATAACTACAGGATATACGCTCAGGATAATTCGAAAGACTAGAGGATTGGCCCCCTCTCTCACGTTTAAAGGATCCTGATCCCTTCACAGGTTTAAAGGTATTCACTTTTCTCCCGAATTGGGTTTAAACACCCCGCCTGGAGCGCAAGTTATCCAGGGATAGTTCAAGATAGCGGGACCAATCCATGTAAAAGTGGCTGACAATTTCGTTATTGTTGGCTATATCCTAGATCCTAAAGGTATACGAGGATTGATCACCCTCTCTCACGAAAGGGTATTTTCATACTCTCTAAGGTTTAAAGGTTTTCACCTTTCTAAGCCTTGGAGTTTATACATTCCATGCTGTAGCGCATGAAAATTTGGGATTTTCCCAAGTGTACTTAGGGTTTATCCCCAGAGTATTGAGGATCTATCTCCAGGATATTTAGGGTTTATCCCCTGTGATACTAAAGTTATATATAAGTGTGAAATTAGTTGTGATTGAAGTACAAAAGTTCCTAAGTATTTAACAATGACATATACAGGGGACATTCCTCTCGAAGCACTATGAAAAGCTTAAAAGGTCAAGTTTAGACTTGGTTCACTAAGTTTCCAAAACCGGGGACATTCTCATTGGAAAGATTGCGAGAAGATTAAAGTTCAAGGATTGACATGTCTTCAGTTTTTGGCATGATCTTTCCTTTTTTGTTCTTTGAAAACCTTATCTAAATTGTCTAAGTTTTAAAACTCTGTTTGACAAAAGTCTTAGTAGGATATTTATGAGTATCCTGACCAGGATATATTCTGAGGATATTTGTTCGGGATATTTGAAACATTACACTAAGATTGAAAATTTGAAATTGTATTCAAACCAAGCAATACATAACAAAATTTGCAAAAATGAACAACAATGGATAAGTTCATAAAAGGTTATATTATTAACATTGCAAAACGTTGTGCTTTTGGTTTCATCTCAAACTGAGATCCATCCACCAAAAGCACAATTAGTTTTCTACCATATTTACTTAACAATTGAAGGCTTCGTCTTGAAACCCAAGATACCCCCACCTTCAATTGTTAAATTGTTCAAAACAAACCATACTAACTGATGACCAAGGGCTTCGTCCTGAAATTCAGGATCCCTCCACATTTGGCCATCATATTGTCTACATGCAGGAAATTAAAATTGTTTAACAGACAAGAAAAGGAAATTGTTCAAACAACCACAAACTACCAAGTTTAAAAAATGGCCTCCGGCCTCGGCATCAACATCCATCATCGCCCATTTCGCTGCTTTCAAGGAGCAGCCCCCTCTTCAACCATGGCTTCATCAGCACCAGCATCCGGTCCAGCATCCTTCCCAACATCCTTCCCAGTATCACCGCCAACATCCTTTGTAGCATCAGCATCGGCCGCCTTGGTTGGTTCTTCAGCCACGGGCTTCACAGGAGGCTTCACAGGTTCGCCGCCAAGATCTCTCAGTTTTGCCTCCCAAGCTTCCACGTTCCATGAAGGGCATTCAAGGCCCGTGGCTCTGGCCTCATACGCCATTTTCAACCGGGCTTGGAGAAGAGAGATGATAACGGAACCTTTAAGGCCTTCTCGGTAAGAAGCCATGTCATGTTCGTTTTGGTCAAAAATTACCGAAGCAATTAAGTGATCAAATTAGTTAAGTGAGGTAGTGTGCTTAAAAGGTGTGTCGAAAATGTTCAAGTTAAGTTGTTTGCAAAAACAGTTTGAGGATACGGCTCGGGATACAGAGCTGTATTTATGATCAAACAGTGAGCAAAAAAGGTAAAGGGTGACACCGGATATACGAGGAAAGCCCTTGATCAATCTAGATCGCTGGCACAAAACCTCGGGAGCTGACAATAGCAGCTGCCTTGTTCTTCTATTACTTCAAATGTCGGGATACAGTGTAGGATATGATGCGGATCAACTAGGTGTTACAACGTGATTTGATTACAAGTGTTGGTGTGTAGTGATTGCTAGTAACTAGAGAGTAAAGTGTGCGAATGAAAGTAAGTGCCTTAACTTGATCCGATCATACTATTTATAGCTAAACGAAAACAACTAACTTTCCTATTAAACCGAGATGCCCCGAATATTCCCAAGTAAATGTTGCAGTCCCGGTCTTTCGGAATCAACGTCTCTATTCCAACTGATTTGCCCGAGTCTTGGGGGGAAGAAGTCTTCTTGAACGTTGGAGACTTGTAACTCTTAATCTGCACATGATTAATTCAGTCAATACCAGGATATCCTACCAGGATGTTGCCAATATCCTGACCCGGTATCCTGATCACAAATAAACAATCAAAAGCAGAATATTAGTCAGGATATGTGTTCAGAAAACGACCCATAACAATGTTCACAAAAACGAGTGGGTATGCTTTTTTGCTTATCCTTTCTCTATAGGGCTTCAGTATCCGTTTTCTCCCTTCATTTCTCGTTTCTTCGAGCTTACTGGTCTTAGCTTCGCCCAAATCATGCCCATGCTTTGGCGCGTGTTAGTCACCTTGGAGCGGATTAAGGCTCGTCACATGCCCGATCTGTGCATCGAAGATCTTCCGATGGCCTACCGTTTAAGATCTCATGGTTCCAGCCGGTTTCTTCTATTTTCTATTTCCAGAGATCCTCTCATTCTTAAGGCCACCAAGAACGAGGATAAATGGATAAGAAAATTCTTCTTTGTAAAAAGGGACTCCATTGATAGAGGTTCTGACCTTCCTACGAGATGGTTAACTTCTGGTAGGATTTAGGGTTTTAGGAATATCCCCAATCATACCCCGAGACTACATCCTGAACCGATATCCTGATATGTTTATTCCTTTTTTGCAGCAAACTTCAAGGAATTAGCTCCCCCAAGTGCTGAATCGGAAAGAAGGATAAAAGAAATCTACAAGCTTCTGGAAAGTGAAAGGTCCTTTACCCAGCTACTCACAAGTCAAAGTAAAAGATCAAGTTCCAACATGTCTGGTAAGCATATTCTCAGAAATTATCTTTATTTATTAAACCGATTATTTTTCAGAGGTATAATAAGTCTGAAAATATCTTTCCTTGTGCAGTGCCAGTTATCAACCTCGAAGGCTTCCAACTTGATGAGTTGGACAGTTACTCCAGCCTCGAACCTTTCAAGCAAGAATCTAATCCGAAGTCATCTATCACACCAAAACCTACCAGTTCGAAGACTACTACTGCTCCCAAAGCTCCTCCAGCATCCAGGACCCGGGCCTCTAGCTCCCGGAAGAGAAAGGAAGCAGAGCCTCCCGTTGCCCCCCATGTATTCCCATTTGAGAACCACGGGTTTATAGAGTCCAGCAAATTCATGACCGGCTTTCTTAACCAGGTTAGTATCCTGACCCATATCCTGCAGCATATGCTGGTTATTAAAGCTAATTGAAATTCATACATGTTTCCTTATTTTGCAGTGTCTCGAATGCCTGGTATTCCTTTATGTGGATGCCTGCGGCCTAAACACCATGTTAGAGAGCAAACTGAAGAAGGCCGAGGCCACCATCGCAGATCAAGCAGCAATCGCCACCGCCAAATCGGAACACTATGAAGCTAAATACAAGGCCATGCCTCAAGATCACCAGTCTGCCATCCAGAAGATCACCCAAGAGGCTCAAGCTAAGTTCGACGCGGCTCAGGTTCAACATGAGCAAGATATGGCTTCGTACCGGGAGAGCCTTAAGAATTCAGTTATCATCTCCCTCCCCCAGGCCAAACTGAAAATGGCTTACGAGGCCAGGGATTTAGGCGTTGAATGCCCTTCATGGAACATCAAAGCCTGGGAGATGAAATTGAAGGATCTTGGTGGCAACCCTGTGGAGCCCCCTTCAAAGCCTGCTGCAGAGGAGCCCACTAAGGTGACCGAGAAGGTAGATGATGCTGGTGCTTCAAAGGATGCTGGTGGTGATGCTGAGACGAATGCTAGGAAGGATGCTGGAAGGGATGCCGGAGAAGACTTTGCTGATGAAGTCATGACGGAAGAGGGTGCTGCCCCTTAAAAGCAGTGAAGTGGGCAATGATGGATGTACGTGCCTAGGCCGGAGCCCACTTTTTAATTCTGATAGTTGTGGTTTGTTTAAACAATTTACATTTCCCGTCTTTGAACAATTTATATTTCCTGCATTAGAACAATATGATGACCAAAGGTGGATGGGTCCTGGGTTTTAGGATGAAGCCCTTGGTCATCAGTTAGTATAATTTGTTTTGAATGATGCAACGGTTGGAGGCAGATGGGTCTCGTTTTGAGATGAAACCTTCAACCGTTGCGTAAATATGGTAAAAACTAATTGTGCTTTTGGCGGATGGGCCTCGGTTTGAGGTGAAACCAAAAGCACAACTTTTGACCTGTTAATAATATGACCACCTTTTAACTTATTTGTTGTTCTATTTAATTTTTTGTCATGCATTACTTAGTTTAAATTTTAGCTTTGCAAAATTTGTGCCAATACCTTTTGAAAATATCCTGATCAATATACTCAGTTGTATCATATGAAGACTCTTGTCAAATAGAACTTCTCATAATCCAAGCAATTTAGACAAAGTTTCTAAAGAATAAAAGATAGTTTATTTTCCATTTTGATAACACTTATTTGACCAGAGTATTTATTTTCAACCCAAGTATCATTTCCCAAGTATTCCAATCAAATATCCCAAAACGTATCCCAAAAACACATTTTGAGAACATATCCTAAAGATACATTCTCATCAGGATATTCGAGCCTTAAACATAGTTTCAAGAGTTTAAACAACTTGCAAAGGAAAGATCATACCAGGGATAGGGTGTAGCCCTAGTATCGAACTTTTAATCCTTTTATAACTTCTTCAACTAAGATGTCCCCAGTCCAAAATACTTAGTGCATTGAATTTGATTCTTCGAGCTTTACACAATCGCCTTAGGAGGAATGTCCCTTGTGCATAAAGTCTTTGAATACGTAGAAAATTTTCAAGTTTTAACTGTTTGGACAGTTCTTGTGTTACTGGGGTAAAACCCAAAAACAAACTGGAGATAAATCCTTAGTATCCTGGGGAAAATCCCATAGGTATCCTGGGGAAAATCCCAAATTTTCATGCGCTACAGGTGGGAGTGTATAAACTCCAAGACTTAGAAAGGTGATAACCTTTAAACCTTAGAGAGTATGAAAATACCCTTCCGTGAGAGAGGGTGATCAATCCTCATATACCTCGAGAATCCAGGATATAGCCAACAGTGACGAAATTGTCAGCCACTTTTACATGAGCTGGTCCCGCCACCTTGAACTATTCCTAGATAACTTGCTCTCCAAGCGGGGTGTTTAAACCCAATTCGAGAGAAAGGTGATACCTTTAAACCTGTGAAGGGATCAGTATCCCTTAAACGTGAGAGAGGGGGCCAATCCTCTAATCTTTCGAAGTATCCTGAATGTATATCCTGGATCTACATCCCGAAACATATACTGCAAAACAACCGCAAGCTAAGGTGGGTGTTAGCCTGGCTAACACCCCTCCGATGCTTAAGTCAGTAATGGGTTAAAGCAATAAATAATATTAAAATTTAATAAAAGAGATAGAATCCATACCATCCTGAGCTAGAATTTAGATTCCTAACTCACTTGAAATAGAGCTTTAGGTGTATAGCATTCCAGGATCTTGGTAGCATATCCCCCTCCATATCCTTGAGTCGATATGCCCCTTTCCCTGATTCTGACTCAATCTCATAGGGTCCTTCCCATTTTGGGGCCAACTTTCCGTCAGCAGGATTAGTAGTATTCTGGAAAGCCTTTCTTAATACCCAATCTCTGACCTGGAACCTTCTGGTCCTTATATTCTTGTTATATGCTTTAGATATCCTCTTTTGATATGCCGCCATCCTTAGCCTTGCTGCGTCTCTTGTCTCATCAACAGTATCCAATTCCTCACATAGGACTTCAGGATTCTTCCCAGGATCCCGGAGGTTGGATCTTGCCGAAGGTATTATCATTTCTGTCGGGATCACCGCTTCTGCTCCAAATACCAAGGAAAACGGGGTTTGGCCAGTTGCATTTTTCACCGTCTTTCTATCATCCCACAAAACAAAGGGTAGTTCTTCTGCCCATCTCCCTTTTTTAGCTCCTAGTCTTTTTTTCAGGTTGTTAACAATTATCTTGTTTGAAGATTCTGCTTGTCCATTTGCTTGAGGATGTACCGATGTAGATGTAACCATCTTGATTCCCCAATTCTTACAAAAGTCAGTTGTTCTCTTACTTATAAACTGAGATCCATTATCACAAATAATTTCAGCTGGTACTCCGAACCTAGTCAGGATATTCCTTTTTATGAAAGATACCACTTCTTGATCTCTAACTTGAACGAATGCTTCAGTTTCAACCCACTTAGAAAAATAATCGGTCATTGCCAACATGAAGACCTTTCCTCCTGGAGCCTTTGGCAATTTTCCTACTATATCCATTCCCCACTTCATGAATGGCCAAGGGGAAGTTATAGGATAAAGTGGCTCGGCCGGCTGATGTAATATATTACTGTGCCTTTGACATGCATCGCATCTTCGAGCATATTCTGCAGCATCTTTTCTCTTGGTTGGCCAATAATATCCTGTTCTTAATACCTTTGAGAATAACGACTTGCCCCCAGTATGGTTACCACAATCCCCTTCGTGTATATCCTGAAGCACTTTCTTGGTTTCGGGATCCTCTAAGCACCTCAGATATGGTCCTGCAAGAGATTTCTTATACAAGACATTATTTATAATAGTGAATCGTGATACCTTCGTTCTAAAGGCCCTAGGATTCTCATCCTTTAGGATGTGTCCTTCCTTGAGATATCTTATGATTGGAGCCATCAAAGACTTAGGATCCTTCTCAGAATACTCATCATCAGGATCCTGAACGCATCCCACTTCCTTATGCTGAGGATCCGTCGCAGGATATAGGATTTGTAATATTGTTATTTGGGTTCCTTCCGGTATCCTGACTGATGATCCTAGATTTGCCAAGGCATCAGCTTCAGCATTATCCTCTCTTGATACCTGTTCAAGTGTAAAAATATCAAAATATCCTGCTAATTTTTTGAGAATTTCGAGGTACTCGATTAACTTCTCACCTTTAACTGCATAGGTTCCATTAAAATGATTAGTAATTAACAAAGAATCAACATATACTTGCAAACTCCTGATATTCATACTTTTTGCCAATTCTAATCCTGCAATTAAAGCTTCATATTATGCCTCATTATTAGTGGCAGGAAACTCACATCTAATAGCCTGGGGTAATATGTCCCTCTGTGGCGATTTTAGTAGTATACCCAAACCTACACCTCTTACATTAGATGCACCATCAGTATATAAGGTCCAGGATTCTTAGTTCTCTCCTAGCTGTTGTACTTCTAAGTCTACTTCATTTTGAATATCACTACTAAAATCAGCCACAAAGTCAGCTAAAGCCTGAGACTTTATGACATTTCTAGGTTCATATACTAGATCAAAGGAACTTAATTTTACTGACCATTTAGCCATCCTACCTGACATTTCAGATTTCCTAAGCACATTTTTAACAGGATAGTTAGTTTTAACATGAATCCTATGTGTTTCAAAATAATGTCTAAGTTTTGTTGACGCCATAACTAGGGCTAATATCAGTTTCTCTAAGTGAGAATACCTAGTTTCAACATCTAATAAACTTTTACTAACATAGTAAATAGGATATTGTTGACCTTCAAGATCCTTTACAAGGACAACACTTACTGCATTTCCTGATACTGCAAGATACAGGGATAATGGTTCACCATCCTCAGGCTTCATCAACAGGGGTACCATCCTCAGGCTTCATCAACAGGGGTGCAGTTGAAAGATACTGCTTCAGATCCTGCAAGGCTGCTTCATGCTTTTCATCCCACTCGAATTTCTTATTTTTCTTCAGAATATCATAAAATTCCTTGCATTTTTCCGAGGATCTCGAAATAAATCTGTTCAATGCTGCTACTCGGCCTGTTAATCGTTGAACAACCTTCATATTTGAAGGAGATTTGATATCCAAGATAGCTTTAATCTGCTCCGGGCTTGCCTCTATCCCTCTTTTAGTCACCATATATCCTAGAAACTTTCCTGCCTCCACTCCAAAATGGCACTTTGCAGGATTCAGTTTCATGTTATACTGATCCAGGATATCAAATGCTCCCTTAATATCCTGGAGGTGATCCTCAGCCTTTTTGGATTTTACCACCATATCGTCGATGTATACCTCCATGGTGTCCCCCAGCTTCTCTTTAAACATCATGTTCACCAATCTCTGGTATGTTGCACCTGCATTTTTTCAAACCAAAGGGTATAGCAGTATAACAATAAATACCTGTGGGTGTCATGAAAGCAGTATCCTCCTGATCAGAGGGTTCCATTTGGATTTGCTGAAATCCTGAAGAGGCATCCATGAAGGTTAACCTCTCGTGGCCAGCGGTAGCATCCACCATTGAATCAATATGAGGTAGAGGAAACGGGTCTTTGGGACAAGCTTTATTCAAGTCGGTGTAATCCACACATACTCTCCATTTCCCGTTTTTCTTTTGCACCACAACCACATTAGCCAGCCATTTGGGAAACTTCACTTCCCTAATCATCTTGCTCTTTAGTAGCCTTTCAATTTCCTCTTGGATGATCATATTTCGTTCTGGAGCAAATTTCCTTCTCTTTTGTTGGACTGGTTTAAATGATCTGTCAATACCAAGCTTATGTGTTATAATATCCTTGGAAATGCCTGTCATATCCTCATGTTTCCATGCGAATGTCGACATCCTGCATTTCAAAAAATTAGTCAATTGATTTTCAATATCCTGAGGGATATTGGTTCCTACGAGCACTGAGATATCTGGGTTATCCTGATCCAGGATAATTTTCTTTACATCCTGCTCAGAAGCCTCCAGAATATCCTGGGCCCGCATCTTTAATTGCTATGCCGCATTGGGCTTGGTAGAGGATTTCATGGATGATGAGTAGCATTCCGTTGCTTCTTACTGGTCGCTATCCACTTTGACAACTCCCCAAGGTGTAGGGATCTTGATACACTGATGATAAGTCGATGGCACAGCTTTCATATCATGGATCCAAGGCCTACCCAATATAATGTTATAGCAGGATAGTGAGTCCATGACGCAAAAGCGTTTTATTGAATTGACTCCTTCAACATATACTGGTAATTATATCTCCCCCACGGTATTCCTGGCTTCTCCACTAAACCCGACGAGCACGGTGGACTTCGAAGTAATATCCATCGGGGATACATTCATTCTTTTTAACGTCTCCAGCTGGATTATGTTGACGGAACTGCCGTTATCTACCAGTATCCTGCGCACAAAATGGTTAGCGACGTACAAAGTAATTACTAAAGCGTCATGGTGAGGATCCTGAACAGTATCCCTGTCATCACTATCAAAAGTGATCACTTTATCAGTTGTGAGCGTCGTCATCCTGGTCGGCCTTTCTCCTCTTTCTGCCTTAGCTTCCTTTGCATGTCTCTTGGCTGCGGAATATGAGGTCCCGCAAATATCGGACCCTCCTGAAATAAAGTTAATTATTTTGGCATCTGCTGGGGGTGATGCTGCTCGTTCAGGATCCTTCTCAGGATCCTGCCCTTTATTCTTCTTTTTTCCTAGCAGATCCTTTAGATATCCCTTGCTCAGCAGGTAGCTTATTTCTTTCCTTAGAGCAATGCAGTCCTTGGTGATATGTCCGAAATCCTCGTGGAAGGCACACCATTTGGACTTATCCTTCCAATCAGCTTTTTGTTGATTTTTGCGAGGCCACCTGGCTTTGTCTCCTAAACCCTGCATAGCATACATTAATTCATGTATATTAACAGAAAAACAATATTCAGACAACTCAGGATACTCCTCAGGATCCTCATCTTCAACAGCGTTGACTTTTTTGCTATCATTTCTGCCATATGGCTCTGAGCGATATGGCTTATACGAGGATTCTGATTTTCTGTTGGTTGACTCATAGGTTGTGGACGAATTCATTCTTTCTTGCATCTTTTTGTCATCCTCTAGCCGAATGTATCTTAATGCCCTGTTACGAGCTTCATCCAGATTCCTGCAGGGATTCATTACAAGATCCTGGTAAAACTGGGAATCTTTTTGCAATCCCATCTTGAAAGCCTGCACAGCTGTTGCAACATCAAGGTGCGGGATATCTAAGGATTCCCGGCTAAACTTATTCACATAATCCCTCAAGGATTCCTGAGGTCCTTGAGTTATCCTGTAAAGGTCACTGGTTAGTTACTCAAAACTTCGGCTGCAGGAAAATTGACTATTAAATAAATTAACTAAATGGGCAAAAGAAGTAATTGAGTGAGGATGAATGTTTAACAGCCATTTCAGGGCTGATCCTGTTAAGGTGGAGCCGAAACCCTTGCACAAGCATGCTTCTTTGAGATCTGGGGGGATAGGATTAATTTCCATCCTTTCCCTATACTGGGCGATATTCTCCTCAGGATCCGTAGTTCCGCCGTAGAGTTTCATGTTGGGGGTTTGAAATCTTTTTGGGATTTCAGCATCACAAATGGGATATGCAAACCGTGATATCCTGTGGCTATCCTGAGATACTTCAGGAATTGGCTGCACCACCCCAGGTATACTGGATATCATGTCCTTCAGCTTCTGAAGCTCTCTAGACAGTGCTGACTGAACCTACATCCTGCAAAGATCCAACACCGTTAGTAGCAAGAGTATTATTATTATTAGATACATTACCGTTCTGAGGATTCTGGCCATATCCTGAAGCATATCCTGAGCTTCTCACAGTTGATATTCTAACTGATGAGGGTATCTCAGGAGTATGATTCTGGGAATGGCTAGGCACAATATTTCCTCGGTTATCCTCGGTATAAACTGCAGAACTGAAGTTCAAAGCCCTGGGTTACAAGGGATTGACAGTATCTTCAGCAGGCCTGCTCGAGCCAGATTTCAAGAGTTGTATCTCTCTTATCAGCATTTGATTAGTTTCCTGCTGCTGCCTCATCTGTTCCTGTACACTACCAAACAAATTTAGAATTTCCTCATTAGAAGCTAAAACAAGACCAGATCCCTGGGTGTTGCGAGCGGGGATAACATCCCGAGCCACATGAATTTCAGTCCCTTGGGAAGAAGTTTGAGATCTCGGAGGAGGTGGTGGAAGCACCGAACCAATTGTTGCAGAGGTTGTAGCAGACATGGTGGAAGAGCTCATGTTTGATCTTGAGGCCATTAAAAATAGTGTAGCAAAAAGTTTTGAAAATAGAAAACTAATTAGCGATTTTGCAAAAGTTTTTAGTAAAAACAGCACCACTTTCCCCACGGTGGGCGCCAAATTGTTTTGGTCAAAAATTACCGAAGCAATTAAGTGATCAAATTAGTTAAGTGAGGTAGTGTGCTTAAAAGGTGTGTCGAAAATGTTCAAGTTAAGTTGTTTGCAAAAACAGTTTGAGGATACGGCTCGGGATACAGAGCTGTATTTATGATCAAACAATGAGCAAAAAAGGTAAAGGGTGACACCGGATATACGAGGAAAGCCCTTGATCAATCTAGATCGTCGGCACAAAACCTCGGGAGCTGACAATCGCAGCTGCCTTGTTCTTCTATTACTTCAAATGTCGGGATACAGTGCAGGATATGATGCGGATCAACTGGTGTTACAACGTGATTTGATTACAAGTGTTGGTGTGTAGTGATTGCTAGTAACTAGAGAGTAAAGTATGCGAATGAAAGTGAGTGCCTTAACTTGATACGATCATACTATTTATAGCTAAACGAACACAACTAACTTTCCTATTAAACCGAGATGCCCCGAATATTCCCAAGTAAACGTTGCAGTCCCGGTCTTTCGGAATCAACGTCTCTATTCCAACTGATTTGCCCGAGTCTTGGGGGGAAGAAGTCTTCTTGAACGTTGGAGACTTGTAACTCTTAACCTGCACGTGATTAATTCAGTCAATACCAGGATATCGTACCAGGATGTTGCCAATATCCTGACCCGGTATCCTGATCACAAATAAACAATCAAAAGCAGAATATTAGTCAGGATATATGTTCAGAAAATGACCCATAACAATGTTAATGCTGGACTTGGGCTGCATCATATTTGGCATGGGCTTCTTGAGAAACTTTTTGAAGAGCAGCCTGATGTTCTTGAACCATAGCCTTGTATTTATCCTCATAATGCTGTGACTTGGCGGCGGCGATGGCTGCTTGGTCTGCTATAGTGGCCTCTGCCTTTTTCAGCTTGCTCTCTAGCATCTTGTTCAAACCACATGCGTCCTCATAGAGGAACACCAGGCGTCCCAGACCCTGCAATCAAAGGGACATATATCAATATATGGATATGTGTATTGAGTATATGTGTGCAGGATATAGAATGAGAATACTAACCTGATTAAGGAAGCCGGTCATGAATTTGCTGGACTCGGTAAACCCGTGATTCAAAAATGGAAACACGTCGGATGTGGCTGGAGAATCCGCTTCCTTCCTCTTACGAGAGCTAGGAGCTCAAGACTTGGATGCTGTAGAAGCTTTTGGTGCAGTAGCGGATTTTGAACTGGTGGGCTTTGACGTGACTGCTGGATTAGGGTTGGTTTCTTGCTTAACTTGCATAAGGCCGGAATAATTATCCAACTCATCAAGCTGGAGCCTTCGAGATTGATAACTGGCACTACGAAAAAGGGAGAAATACTTAACTCTTAATACTTGTATTCTGTAATTAGTTTAATAATAAACTTACCAAACATTTCCAAACTTGATCTTTGACTCGAACTTATGAGAGACAGGGAAAAGGTTCTCTCGCTATCAGGAAGTCGATAGATATCTTTGATCCTGAGCTCCGATTCTGCACTTGGAAGGGCTAGTTCTTTGAAGTTTGCTGCACAAGAAATGAAGATGTCAGTTTAGGATATAGTTTTAAGATATATTTGGGGATATTCCTAAAGCCCTAAATCCTACCCGAAGTCAACCACTCTACTGCCAGGTCAGGGGATCAGGGGATTCTTGGAAGTGGAAAAAAAGGAGAAAACGGTCGTTGCCGTGAGAACGAAGACGGTATGCAATAGGGAGATCCTCGAGACAAAGATTAGGAACATGACGAGATTTAATTTGGACTCACACCATTAAAACTCGACAAACCATTGGCATAGTCTGAGCGTAACTGAGGCCGGTGAGTTCGAAGAAGCGGGAGATAAAGGCTGGAAAAGGATATCAGAGTCCCAAGGAGAAAGGATAAGCTAAGAAACACACCCATTCGTTTGATGCTACGTCTGATCGGACCTCCTGGTCGAAAGGACGGATAATCGGTAGGGAAGGCACCAGAATCTTTTAAGGCGGCAATGTCGGCGTTGTTAAAAGAGCAAACCTCTTTTTCAGGTTCTCGGAGAAGATTTTGGCTTTCAAGGGATGGGGTTGATTCGTTTGTGCGTGGTCTTGTTCATGAGGCCATGGAGGATTTCAACTAAGAAATGGAAGAAAAAACAGAGAGGAGAGAAGAAGAAAATACCTAAGAGGAGCCTGGGATGAAGTGGTTATGACGCCAATGGCTTGGATAAATATAGGCTAGATATAGGGGGTGATGAGTAAATACCGCGTTGGAAGTTGCACAATGTCATTTCAACTGTCACTTCAACTTAATTACCTCGATTTAAGAGATAAGCTTTAAAATATATCCGTTGGAATTGGTATACCAACAGATATATTTTGGGGACAATTGTTATGGGTGGTTTTCTACTCATATATCCTGAATAATATTCTGACTATGTTTCTTTTATTGTGATCAGGATACCGGATCAGGATATTGGTAACATCCTGATACAATATCCTGGTAGTAACTAATTAGTTCACGTGCAGATTAATGAAGCAAGTCTACAACATTCGAGTGGACCTGTTCACCCAAAGACTCGGGTCAATCAGTTGAAATAGGGACGTTGAAGCCGGAAGAAGTGGTCTACAACGTTCACAAAGGGAATATTCGGCGTATCCTGGTTTTGTAGGCTAGTTTGTTAGTTTTATTTTACTATAAATAGGATTGATCGGATCAGATAGAACACACACAATTTCTCACACACTCTTGCTCTCTACTAGCTGCAATCACTCACAAAACACTTACACTTGTACTAGAATCACATTGTAACACCTAGTTGATCCGCATCATATCCTGCACTGTATCCTGATATTTGAAGTAATAAGAAGAACAAGGCAGCTGCGATTGTTAGCTCCCGAGGTTTTGTGCCAGCGATCTAGATTGATCAAGGGCTTTCCTCGTACATCCCGTGTCACCCTTTACCTTTTTTGCTCATTGTTTGATTATAGATATAACTCGGTATCCTGAGCTATATCCTGAAAACTTTTTTTGTTAACAACTAACCAGCATATTTTCAACGAATACTTCTAGCACACTACCTCACTTAACTGATTTGATCACTTAATTACTTAGGTAATTTTTGACCAAAACAATCCTCATCATCTAAAGCAACTTCCCCGGAATCCAGAACCTGTTTGTGTTTAGCCTACAAAATGAGATTTCAAAAGTTATTAGCATAATATAATAAAAGTTACTTATCACCGTCATGTTATCAAACAATGTATTTTATCATCAAAATTTTATAACGCAGCCAATAAATCAAACCCATCATCTCCATAAACTGAATCATCCAAAACAACTACATCAGCTTTCTTGAAGGAAACCTCAGTTCCAGTCTCGGAATGGAAAACGGAAAGCTCAAACGTTTTAGATGCAATCATGGTGAAAACCAACCAAGATTCAACTGCTATGGGAACTTCTTCAAATCAATTTTAACCATCCATCAGTAAATCCACATCCATCAATCCATCCTTTCATCATCACATTCCAAAACCTTTCGCCAACATGGATAGTTGCCATCCCATACTCGTAATTTTTACCATAGAATTGTTTCCAAAATTTGTCAGCAATTAGCTATAGAAGAAGCAAAGGAATATTTAGTGCAGACTTACAAATTTGATATGAACTAATGAGCAACAGAAATTACAACAGATTAGTCAACAAAAGTTAAAATGAGAATTACTCAACAGGGTTAGTCAACAGTAGTTACAGTATTTATACACAACCTAACCACTGTTTGGCTATCAACTATTACATACCTCTGTTGCTATCCAATAGAGGTTTTGTAACAACTATCATCCATTATGTCCAGCAGAGGTTGCAACGTTGACATATCTTAAATATTAGATGTTAGTCAACCGAGGTTAAAAGACTCAGTCAACAGAAGTTAAAAAGGTTAGTCAACAGATGTTAAGATTAAAAGGAAACAGACGTTAAAAGGGCAAACAGATGTTAGCAAGTTGTTGAACTAGCAAAAAATGTTTACAGTAAGTATCAAAATAATATATCGTTACTTACAGTCATGCCAAATTCAGGTCTAATATTTGCTGAAATGTAAGAGTTCTCGTAGAAATTTTCTTTAAAACATGAGACAACGAATGACAAACGTCCAATAGCTTTCACCAATACAGCATCTTTCGTTTTCAAACAACAATCTCTAACAAACTTTGTCCATCCATCCGTAAATATACAATGATCATCTCTCTTCCTTACTCGTACTAACCATGATTTGTCACCATCAAGTAACTCTACAATTCGACTGTACGGGACCTCCTTGCCCCACAACAAAGTCTCAAAATCAAGTGGTATATTCTACAACAGTAGTTAACAAACATCTTACATCAAAAATTAACGTAGAATCCTAATAGTAGCAAGAAAGTTAAAAAAACATACCAAAAATATAAAATCATCTTCATTAAGGAATTGTAAAAAGGATGGTGTTTGATTGGATATATTCATATCTGCAATAAACAATTTAAAATTACAAGTTATAAAGATGAACAGCATCCAACAAAAGTCATAGACAAACAACATTATAAAATAGACATCACTAACATCCCTTAAACTAAATCAGCACTTAAAAAACAAAAGTACCAAATATTAACTGGACTATTTGTATAATCACAAACTTAAGGTATTATAAAAACAAAGCACAAAACGAAAATCATCATCTCTCACAACAGTTAAGCAAATGAGCATCAACCAAAAATTATATGGTTGATTTATCAATCGTAAGGTAGAAGACAACATCACGAAGATGCATGCACAAATTGTGACAGAGAATGCTATCAGTAACTTCATTTAAGTTAATGCAGTACTTAATCGATAAAAATACACCGGATTACAGCAACTATTATTTGCTTCAAGAAAGAATATGAAACGTCGTCAGTGACAAATACATACTCATAACATCAAATAATGATTAATCTAACATTTATAATACAAACAATAAATTCAAAGAAACAATACTTGGTTTTATAGCGTGTAATCTATATTATGCAATAGAACCTTGCCGATTTTGATAAGAAAGTTATTTGAGAAAACTTCTGAATATGTTTTCTGGAGCTTATATTCAATAATGAGATGAAAAGTATATTAAATGGAGTTAATACAGATGTTACATTTACACTAGTTGGTTGAAATTAAGTTTTGTAAAATTTATACTTTACCCCCTTTTACATTAAAACACGGCAATTTTTGCACAGAAGTAATCACTGCTTGACTATAAATTTAAAATGTTAAATACGAAAAACTTATCTATTAATTTAATATATTTATATAATTAAAAATAGTTTTTAAATCCCGATATTAAAGATTATTATAAGTTAAATAAATAAACAATTACAAGTTAATAGATAAATATCTTATTCTTATTTTCAACAATCCCAATACAATCTTACCTCTTCTTCTCCGGCGAAAAAACTCTACAGTTTCTTCTTCTTCAGACTTGACGATCCGAAGTTTAAAGTTTTAGATCAGGTATTTTTTTTGTTCTCTTGTGTATTTTATAGGTATGCTTTGACATGTTCCTTTCAGTTTCCTCATTTCAAATTATATAAACATCAAAATCATAATCTACTGATGTTAAAATAGATAAACTTATATGAATTTGTTTTTTTTATTTTATAATAAGATTTGTATCAACCTATTTAGTTACATTTTGATTCATTCCATCTAAATAACAATCTGAAATATTATTGTTTCATAAATATTTTGTTATAAATTTTACGAATGGTTTTAGAATTATTGTATGAACTGCCATGTAGTGTTGATACATTTGTTCTATCAATATTAATTTTGATAAAGTATTCTGCAATCAGTTTATAGTACTCATATGTCTGATTTGTAAGTGAATATAGCCTTGTCTGCTGAAAAAAACTGAAGTTTGAAGTTGACACAAACATGGATATTTGAAAACTTTATTGCCATATAATACTTTTTTTTATTATACAAGAATATAAATTTGATCTTACACAGTGTTAGATTCATATTGTTGGTTGTAGGGACCATATTGAAGTACACAACATATAAGTTTGGTCCTAGAGAGTGTTGGATATTTTTTTATACCTTAAATAGAATGCTTTTCAGATACAATTGATTTTATGTTTTAGTATTTAACTGTTATTGTATATTTTACTTTCAGATGGAGTTTATGATAATTATCAATGTCTCTGAATTGACAGACCTAAATGAGGGATTGGTAAGCTATATTCTTAGAACAAATTAGCTCAAATCACAAATGTATGCTAAAAACTGTATTTATAAAATTAAATATATATTAAATGTTGTGTATTTTATATACATAGGTACTTCCAAGGATAATGAGTAACCAATTACCAAGAAAGTGTAAAGTAATAAAGTTGGTTGATTATACGGGTTTTAAGTATAAGATTGCAGTACAAAGCATCGGTCACAAAAGTAAGAGGATAAACGGGCCAGAATGGACTTGGTTTGTGTAGGATCGTTCCGTGACCCAAATGAGTCAATCAGAAGAGTTCTTGTCTGTTTTAGAGGCGGAAACAAAGAAACAGACTTGTAAAATAGCTTGTTTCACTCTTAAACATCTTGTTTTATTGATTTAACAGCAATACAGATCAATTGACGCGTCGACAGCACTTCGGCACCGGAAATCAGAATGTTACAAATGATTTCACTTGAACCCTATTTATAGACGAGGTAATTCCGTTTGAATGTGGAAGAAACCATTTCAAGCGAAATTAATCATGATAATTTCGTTTGAAAAAGCACATGTCACTTTCAAGCGGAATTAACTCTTTCAAGCGGAATTAGCTCAACACCACCCAAAACCTCCTATTTTCTCATACAACTTGCCCTGATCTAACAATTCTAATACTAGACTCGATACAAGACGAAGTCGACAGACGTAATGCACCAACAGACTCCCCCTCGGATGTTGACGAGTCTTCAGTGTCGAGTCTTTACAATCTTCAGTCTTTATCAGTCTTCGGGCTTCTCTTCAAAGTATATGACAGTGTAAGCATCCTTAAACTTATCTTGTATTTCCAGGATCAAATTTATGTCTCTATTCCTCATAGCTTCTCTTCTCTAACAGACTCCCCCTCAAGTTGTACTGGGATTGTAGTCTGGCTTTTACTCTGCTTACATGTTTACAGTTTCAAGAATCGCAACCTGGCTCACCTGCATATTCTCTACCCAAAATAAATTTCACAAATATAAAATTTGACAAATTTAAATTCTGCTTACCACTTGTAGACACAAACTAAACACATCATTTTCAAGTATCGTACAAAATGATTTAACATGTTAATCTCTGATAAACCACTTGAATGAATATCATTTTCTTTCCACACATTCCCAAACCTGTTCGTCATGTTTAGCACTCGGAATTTTGAAAATCTGCTCTTCAACATCAGTTGTCTAAAATCTTTTTGAATTTTTCAAAATTTATGCTAAAACACTCCGAAAATCTTTTTGGATTTTTGATATAACAAAAATGCAATAACGAAATATTTACACACAATATTTTTTGTGAGTTTGTGTAAGAGGATCGTATCAGTTTATGAGACAAAATCACCAACACCGTTAAGCTTTAAACATTTTAAGCTCTAAACGATTCACTTAGATTGTCAGTATACTGGTCCAAATAAATTTTCACACAAAGTTCAACTGTTTCGAGATACGAGATTAATGTTTTAAGCACTTAAACTTATTCGCGTGTCCCACCTAAGAATATACTCCCGTATCCAGATCCCAATATTCAGTCTTACAGGTGAGTATACCTAGATGATATCTGTAAGGGGTTAAATTGCGAAGGCCGTGAGAGCTCAGGTCAGAACTTCTGTTCAGCAGAGAGATGACGACTTCGACTTTTGGTGGGTCCCCTTTAGAGGATCTTTTCTTCAACAGCACATGATTTGCATTTTGCAATGTTTTATCATTTTTATGCTGAGGGGAGGCTATATTTCAAGCAAGCGTAAAGTATTCTCCGGGGACTAGGCCATTGCTTCCGCAAAATCAGAAGTCCCGGGATAATACCCCAGATCTAGTATCTCAGAAAGAGGGGTCCTTCAAACAAGATTTTGGGGGTTACCCATATATCCGTGAGATGTTACCCACGATATAAGCAAGTTTGAAATTTAGGTTTATATCTCGTCACAATCTACTAAATGTGCAAAAACCTACTGGCACATCATCAGTGAGACCGTTCATCACATTTTAACTTTCCAATTCTTTAGCATGTTGTGATAGTCCACTGATGTACTATCATTTCCTATTTTTGATAACAAAACTCATTTTTGAATTTTATCATGTTTTTGATTTTTTTCAAATTTTCAAATGTTTTTGGATTTTCAGAAATTCTTACTCCCCCTAAAATTCAAACACATTTAAGGAAATTTTAACACAAACTATACAAGCAAATTGACAACTGATATCAAATCACTTCAGATCGCCATCCACTTGGCATAAACAATCAGAACTCCCCCCTTTCAACAAACTATTTTCCCATTGTGATTTCAAAACACTTAAGTTTGTTTTAATCAAATGGTTTTTCCGGAAAATAAGTTTCGTCGATTTTACCACTTGTAAAATTGGGGTTCATCACATTGTTTCTCAATCATATGTAGGAAAAATAAGTACAACTTAATGTCCTTGATTTACCACTTGTAAGTGAAAACCTTCTTCAACCTCTTGTAGGTTCACTTATCAACTCAAACCACTTGTAAATCAAAATATAACAATATAAAGATATCACCTGTAGATTTACCAACCAAACATATTTAAGAATGATGCCGATTCCTGCTCCACACTTACCAACCTGGGAGCTCCGGCAAGTCCGGATTTTCAGTTTGGAAGTACTTTCCCCCAAGCCTGACCATCCTTGGGAGATTCTGGTACACATCTATCCCACCAACATTTTGATTTGTAAAATTCTTTTGCACTTTTAACCTTCCCATCAACCATCTTCCCGAAAATATGTTTAACTTTTCCATTAAACACTTTTTCAGCATCAAATTCTTTCTTATCAGCAAAGAATTGACCTGAAACTTCAGTTTTACCCACTTTCAACTTCAAATTTTCCTTTGACAGTTTTGGAAAATTTTCATCGTTCACCTCTGGAACGGAATTCTCAATCTTCTTCTCAACAAATGACTCCTCTGATTTTATGGAATCAGATTCATTGTCAGAACTACTCTCAGATTTTACAACCCATCTTTGTTTGTTTAAATCAACTTTTCTTTTGTAAAAACATTTTGAACTTTCACCAGTTTTGAAAGTCGATTTATCAACACATTTATTGTTTGTTTCAAAGTTAGAAGAAACTCCCTGTTTTGAATAAGTGAACTCTTGGCAATTCCAAGCAATATGTCCAACTTTTTGACACTTAAAACAGGTTCTTCTGTCAACTCTTTGAGCAAATTTCTTCACATTCTTTTTTATTTCAGCAAGAAACTCTTGATTTGACTGTTTCCAGAATGTTTTCTTCTGCTCGTCTTCAGAACTTCCTCCTGCAACAAATGTTGTTTTTGGTTTATAACTTTTCTCATTTTTATAATTTTCTGAAGAATTAAAAACAAGACCTTTCTTTTTGAAATTACTGTTATGGTTTGGTTTCTTTCGATAACCTGAACCAGAACTGTAACCCTTTTTCTTGTTCAATCTCTGTTGAACTCTTGAAGTGTACTTTTTAGGTTTTTCAGCAAGATTTAAATCTTTTATTTCAGAAATATTAATTTCTGTTAATTTGAAAACCTGTTTGATCATTTCAGATTTGACACTTCTTATTGGAAATTCCTCATCTGAATATAATTTGTCTGAATCATTCAAAGTATATGCCACTTTGATTGGTCCATCATTCAAATTAGATTTTGATAACATGAATTCTTTATTGTAAACCCTTTTAACCGGTGAACTCGGACTCTTTTCTGTCGAACTCGAACTTTCAGACTTAGACTCCGGTTATGACTCTTCATCCATATCCAACACCTGATCGAGCACTTTCTTTAACAATTCAGACTCATGATCAGTGTCAGACGCTATGAATGTGACATCAATATTGTCTGGTAATTCATCAATGATTTCAGACTTTAACTTGATGTTGAGAGCCTTATTTACACACTCCTCATTTGGCTTTCTGGGAGAATAACTTTCATGGATCGGGGGCGGACATCTGTTATACTTGACACTTTGTTTCTTACAAGTATCAGTATCTTTAGTCTTTTCCTCCTTAAATGCTTCAAGACCTGCAACAGTAGGATAAACACGATCAATCAAATAATCACATGTTGTATAACTCAATAACAAACGTTTAATCCTTTCACTCTCAATCTTTTCAAGTTCTAAATCCTTCTTCAGCTTAGCACAATCTTCAATATACTCATTGATGACCTTCTGCTTCATCATTAATGTCGAATTCATTTTTGTCATTGCATTTTCAATTTCTGAATTCGTTCTTTTCAGACTATCAACTGTTTTGTTCAGCACATCATATGATTCCTTCACATACTTCACATCAGACAGTAAATCTTCTTTAATCTTCTCTGATTCAGCAATCTTCTTAACTTTTTCCTCACAAGCTTTGCAAGATTCTAAACACTTCAAACATGGTTTTTCAACTTCAACCATTTTTTCAATTATCTTTTCAACCTCGACGATTTTCTCAACTTCAACGATTTTCTCTACCTCGACGAGTTTCTCTACTTCGACAAGTTTTTCGACTTCAACTATTTTTTCGACCACTTTCTCCACTTCAATGATTTTTTCTACTACTTTCTCAGTTACTTGATCAACATTAGCTTCTCCAGCTTCTGTCTTTGCTTTTTCATTAGCAAGAATTCTTGCTGCTTCCAGCTCTATCCTCAATTTGGCAATCTTCTTCTGATTCAGCAACTCAACTTTATCTGCAAAAAACAAATTAAAACTGTCAGGATCTATGCCTTTTCTAGCTTTGTTAAGATATTCTTCCTCATCATCGGTATCAATATCACTTCCTAGTTCTGGAAAAATCGGGATTCTTTTCTGACTAGTCTCATCTTCACCCAGAATTCTAGCAACAAGACCTGAACCTGGTGGAATGTATTTATCCCAGCTAAATCCCTCTGCAACAAATTCATCATCTTGATCAATTATACCAAACAAAGCTCTTTTCTCTTTTACTTCAATGGCACGTGCATGAGCAGTTTATGGTTGTTGATCAATTTGTGGTTGTTGAACAATCTGATGAAAAGTTGACTTTTGATAATAATCATTATTTCCATCTTGTCTTCCTGTTGCTTCTTTGTTTTTGCATTCTCGTTTGAAATGTCCCTTTCCATTGCAACGAAAACAAGTAACCTTAGATTTGTCAAAACTCAACGGTGAAGTAGACAATTCATGAAGGTCATTTCTTCCAGTAACTTGTGTGAATTTTTCTGCTCTTCGAACAGCACTAGCTAAACACCACTTCACATCCATCAACTCAAGTTCCTCTGCATCAATTTGGTCATAATCTTCTTTTGTAAGCATCGGATTTCCAATCTTTCCAGCAATCAAACTTTCATAAGATTCCAACATAGCAACGAGTGATGCCATGTGTTGCTTGGCTATTTCTGGAGACAAATTTTTACCATTTTGAATGTTCAAAGTAACATTGCACTGCAGATTTGTTGAGTTCTGTCTTTGAGGACTTGATGTTGTATGATTTGGATCAAAGCTTGAATACGAAGACGAAGATCCACCACTCTGTGTCACATTACTACCCTTTGTTCCAGACGAACTGTCAGCACTAAAACCAGTTTGGATCTTTGGGCTAGGGCTGGGGGTAGCCTCAAACTTGTTCCCTCTGTAATATAAACTGACATCTTGTTGAGCATTTGGATTCTTCATGATTGCCGTTTTCTGAATATCCAACTCGTGCTCTTCAATCTTTTGAATAAACTGTGCCAGATTCATATTTTCCGATTTTCTCATTTGTTTCACAATCAACAGATAAGTTCCCCATTTTTGCTGTGGTAATGCATCAGCAAGTTTATCAACCCATTCATCATCATCTTTCTTATTGTCCAATCTTCCCATTTCCAATACCAAATGACAATATCTATCAATGGTCATCTTTGTTGTTTCATGATCGAAAGCTGCAAACATATCAAATGGTTTCTTCAATAACGCCTTTTTGTTTTTGATCATATATGTGCTTCCTTTAAACTTTTGAATCAATGCATTCCAAATCAATCTAGCAGTATTCTCATGTTGAAGCAGAACAAAGATATCTTCCTTTAATGCTTGTTGTAGAAGACTAATCATCATTTTCTCACTTGTATACTTCAATTTATCACTCTCTGAAAAATCACAAAAAACTTTTTCAAGCCCACGCTCGTTTTTCGGTTTCTCATAATCTTTGTTTAAAGCACACCATGCGTCAAACTTATATTCTTGCACCCAGTTCTCAAATCGATTTTGCCAGCCTTTAAAATCCTCAATGAACATTAGCTTAGGTGGTTTTTGGTAAGTTCTTGTTTCATTCTCACTGTACAATGTTTCGGCAGCAGTAACAGGAGCAATCGGTATCGCAAACGCATTGTAGAATTCCTCTTCCATGATTCGGCAAATTTTTCACAAAATTACAAGTTCAAACGGAATATCAAAATCAAATGGAATCCCTTTTCAAGCGAAATTACAGTTGAAGCGAAATCACCTGCACAACAATCTCAAACGAAATTACTTCTCAAACGGAATTCCCTCTCAAACGGAAACACCCTTCAAACGGAATAACCTGATTTCGTTTGAACAAGCACACTTTCAAACGGAATACCGATTTGAAACGAAATTATCTGATTTCGTTTGAAACGTCTTAAACGGAATTACACTCTGAAACAGAATTAGGTAATTTCAAGCGGAATAAGTGAACTTTTCAAGAGAAATAGCACTTTTCAAGCGGAATTAAATCTCGTTTGAAATGCTGCTGACGTCATCTTGTCCGATCTGATTTTCAAACAGAATTACAATTTTTACCAGTTTTAAATCGAATTAAGGTCCAATTTTTTCAAGGATTCATTAAAACACTGTTTCGGTTATAATATGTGAAATTCAGACCATTTTGACCGTGAAAACCAATTCAAATTCAAAAAGAAGGTGTAGAAGTCAGAAATTATGGCTGTTTTGGTAAGAACTCTTCTTCCTGAGCTCTGATACCACTTGTAGGATCGTTCCGTGACCCAAATGAGTCAATCAGAAGAGTTCTTGTCTGTTTCAGAGGTGGAAACAAAGAAACAGACTTGTAAAACAGCTCGTTTCACTCTTAAACGTCTTGTTTTATTGATTTAACAGCAATACAGATCAATTGACGCGTCGGCAGCACTTCGGCACCGGAAATCAGAATGTTACAAATGATTTCGCTTAAACCCTATTTATAGACGAGGTAATTCCGTTTGAATGTGGCAGAAACCATTTCAAGCGAAATTAACCATTTAATTTCGTTTGAAAGTGCACATCTCACTTTCAAGCAGAATTAGCTCAACACCACCCAAAACCTCCTATTTTCTCGTACAACGTGCCCTGATCTAACAATTCTAATACTAGACTCGATACAAGACGAAGTCGACAGACGTAATGCACCAACAGTTTGTTGAAACTTATAGAAATAACAACATAGACAAGCTGTGTTTAAAAAAATTGAAGGAAGCAAAATTTGAGATAAATGTTTTGAACAATGAAGGATTAGAGATTAGAAACGATGGCTCGAACAGAGATTATGTTCATGATTGCTTGATACAGGTTGAAGAAGAAACATACTGCAAGCAGGTTAAAAATTGCTACCTTATTTTTATATATTGCCAGTGTATCTTTTGGACTGTTAGAAAAACTTCTAATTTATATTTTGTATCCTATATAAAATCTAATATGACATTTCTGAAATGTATGAAAATTATAGCATTTACCACACGATTTGCTGAAGCTGTTGTCGGAGAGGAGATTAAAATTTGATAACTTGGTTGCAAAAGTACATGGACCAAAGCAGAGTAGTAAAGTTGATGTGTATTATGTTTTCTCTCCTGAAAACAAAAAGGGATTGGCTGCTTGTTTTATGGGACCAGGATGGCCAACTTTTTGCTTCGAAAATGACATTGAGGAAAGCTGCCAACTGCTGTTTCAATGGATGGGAAGTACTCCTGAAGACAACTTTAACTTCACTGTGAAGGGTTTTAACAAAGACGAGATTGAACTTCACGGGGAGACTAAACATCACTGCAGCCGTACAAATCACCAACACCGCAAAAAGCGTCCACATTATAAAAAACAGTTTGAATACCATGTTTTAGAGACACACAGCTTGGTATTTACATATCTACTTTTAATATGGTTGATTTTACTTATAATGTTGGATCTATCTGTTATTACTTAAAGTATATGTTGTTTTGAATGAATAACTAAAGAAAGAATTTTCCTTTACAGGCAATACTGAGGAGCTTTGTTCGAGAACACCAGCTAAATGATTACCGTAGAGCTGTGATGTCATTTGGTCATATGAAGTTTTAGGTACAACTGGTTGTTAGGAGAGATCCTAGAAGACCTGACGACAATAACCATCTAGTGATGCATACAAACTAGCAGCGTATCATGGATGAAACGGGAATATCTGTGGGGAAAAAGCTGAGGTTTGAGATAGTCGAAGAAAAAAGTGTAACAAGAGATAAAATACACTTTGAAGTTTGATGACATAGTCTTTGAACATCTTTTTAGCCTTTAATAATTTATGTTTTAGTTGACATGTTTAATGGACAAATTTCTTCTTTGAAAACTAACTTAAGAATGAAGTTATGTAGTCTTAGTATATATATTTCAAAACTTTGTGGTTTTACCTTTTTATATTTTTCAAGTAAACATTACTATATTTTGCATCTAAACATTACTATTTTCCATTACATTTCTGGTTCACTCAACAAAAAGAAATCTAAGACTTAAAATTAATAAAATAGTATACAACTCGTAATTACAAATAACAGTGTTTTAAAAATCTGCTCCTACCAAAGGGACAAACTCAACATCTATTTTGCTAAACTTTGCAAACCAAAACCTCTGTTGAAGACAACCACTGTTGAAAGAAAAGTCTGTTAAACCAAACAACCTCAGCTCATGAGCCAAACAAACTCTGCTGATGAACCAAAAGATCTGTTAAGACAAAGACTGCTGAAGCAAAGGTCAACTAAAGAGAACCTCTGCTGATGAAGCAAAATGTATGATGAACCTAAGTTCTGCTGTGCACCAACATATATTACACAATTCAACAGAAGATCTATAATATAAGATCTTTAACATATGATGATCAACAGCTCATAAGGTCTGTTGAAGCACGCTATAACAGTGATTAGCCTTTAACAGATCTTTAACAGTGCTTAGGGGTTAACAGATGTTAGCACGCTATAACAGTGCTTAGCCTCTAACAGATGTTAATTTATCTCAGACCCCAACAGTTTTCCGACTAACCAATTGATTAAATTTTCATTTATCAATCTAACAATAATATAAAACCCTACTACTTTTCCAGTCCATCAATATCACCAAAAAATGTATATAATGTATATAATGTATATAACAAACAAAAGGTTATCCTTACTTGATATTCAAACCGTAGACATTCCATACCATATTCATCATTGTAGCCCTTACAAACCAAACTTTTAACCACACTTTGTTAAAACAACAGTTAACAGAAATAAATAAAAACCACAAGGATTCTTCAAAAATAAGTGGTTTCTACTTATCTCTCATAAGAATTGTTTTTTCATAAGCATCTAATTGTTAAGCTTAGTCAGCTTCTTCCGGGTTCTTCTCACATTAGTGGATAGCTCACCAACGTTGACAACATCAGCATCTTGAGCCATCCGCTTTCCATTGGGACTTGATCCAGAATCCTTTTCAACTTCAACGGCTAAAGAGTCGGCCGTAACAGAGACATCATCCTTGCAACAGATCACAAAACAACTATTGATCTCATTTAATAAAATAATGAACTATTTTTAAACATACTAAACATACTTTAAAAATAAATACTCACCCTTGAAGTTCGTTCAGCAGACACCTGGGAAGATTCTGAAAGGTTAACATCTTTAATGTCAGCTACCTCTTGAGTAACCTAAAGGATCATAATATATGATACCATATAAAAAAGTGCAGAATCCAGTGTTTAAAACTCAAAAGAAAAATAAATAGATTGAAAGAGTAATTTTATATGATATGTGGTACCCGAGGAAAATCCACAGTCATCCTGATCTAACACCTTGCTACTTTGGGTTACTTATCAAATTTCGGGACGGAATTTCTTTCAAGTTGGGGATGATGTGACAACCCGAAATCTCAAGTTCTTTCCTCTACGCATCACTTGTTTCACAATCTTGTTTTCACAATTCATTTTACGTTGTACCATGTGCACGATATCTGATTGGCTAAAGTATTGCTACGCTTGGGTGTTACTTGAGAACTTAGGAGTTATTTAATGTCTAGAAATAACATAAATAAATACTTGGTAACAAACAGTTAAACAAACTGTGAACTCACCAGCGTTGTCTGATACACTTTTCTGCATGCTTGCAGGCCTATAGGTACATGTCGTTGGAACTTGCTGTCTGGGATGCTGGAGTGGTCATGGGTCGAGATACATGGAATCAAGAGACAAATCTAATGGCTTACACACACTTGGATTATGAAAAACAAAACTACTGATTTATGCTTCCGCTGAACACGATGAATTACATTTAATGTTTTGTAACACTTTATTTTAGTAAATGAAAGTTTTTATTTGAAATCTTGTTATGAGTTCAATGTGATTGGTGGCTAGATCCTGATACGTCACACGCCTAGCGGGGGATTCCGCATGTGGGATTTTGGGGGTGTGACATGCTACCTCATCAGTTTTTTCATCACCATTACCATCTCCACCAACCAACTCAGCAATTATTACTGGATCATCACATATTTTTTTGCACAGTATAAACACGATAGTCATTTTTAAGATTGAAATCTGAAACATCAATCTTAAAAGCAGCCTTCTTATCAACCAATCGAAATATCTCATGAGGGAATCCAATATCATTGGCCTTAACCTGCCTCTCTCTTATGTCACTCGCCGCTAATCCAAGAAGCTTCTGAACATCTCTATCAAACATAACAAAAGAAACACTACAACTCTCACCCTGCACCCGCACTTGCACCTTGAACCTGAAATATACACAACTAACTAAGAAAACTGCAAAACTATATTCAAATATCAGTCTTAGAATGTTACTTATATAAATATAACGCTAAATAATCATCATTGCTTACTTTGTGGTGATCGATGTACATTCACTATGACATTTGGGACAAACCAAAGAAGTCGCAGGCAATCGAACAATATCATCTGAAACATTTTCAACATTCTGCAAGTATTCACTTTTACCCATCACCTTCTTGAAACACTTACGACAGGCAGCATAAAACCAACCATACTCTTCTTGCACAATCTTAATTGTCGCAACCACAACACAAGACATTTCCTGTAAAAACACAAGACACTTCCTGTAAAAACATGCAGGTGACAAACCAAACAAATAACCAAACTATATAAAAAGATGTGAAACCTTTTCTATCTCACTAATCTCATCAACATGTTTCTTCACACCATCAGTTACAAATTCTTTATGCAATGGAAAAACACTTTGAGACGATAGTATTGTTTGAGAAGTAGAACCACTCCCTTTTCCAAACTTCAGTATAAGCCTTTTGAATACCACAAATGATTAGAATTAGTATACAAATAACATGAAACCAAGTATTGACTTGAACATCTATATACAATAGAAATTACATTGACAAATTACCTCCTTCTTAGCTCATTAACTTCATCAAGTTCTTCATTCAGAAAAATTCATGTTGCAAACTTATCACTTTGAATAGTATATTCACCTACATGGAAAAGTATATAGATATTTAATGTATACTTGTCTTTATATTGCCAGGAATAAATAGTATAGTTATGATTTGCAGAAAGTAACAAAAGTACATTTCCATTCCTTACACTTTCCATGCTGTATAACAGCCATCACATGCTCATGAGGTGGGATTTTAGAAATGAAGTCCTTAATCTGCAGAGCATAATCATTCAACACAATACACCGCAAAACCTTTGTGACAACCCTCAAAATCTCATGTATTCCGTACAATTCATTAATGATAATTAAAGTGCTTGACGACTGTGTGGAATTACTTAACTGCTCTCTGATTACTGAGTTATACTTACATGAGCATGTTAACATACTGGAAGTATACAGAAAAGTCACTAAATGGTCCGGTATAATTTCCTATGTGTTAGGAATTTATTTCGTTACAAAAATATATAAATAAGACACTTTACGGTACAATTAAACACTTTAACGGAACAGTATCCGACCGAACAACCGGACATTACCCGGGACACCAAATATTTGTCAAACACGTTATTTTATTATTCATGGCTTGTCATGATCCCCGTATGCCATAACACCCGCTAAAAGTTACCAACTAAACATATCATTCTAATACTTACTTTCTAGTTGGGAAATATTTACAACATACCCCCCCCCCCCCCCCAATGATTTTAGTCCCCTTGTGGACCCACCATATCATCCATCCATACTTCCAATATTTGTTTAGATTTTTATTCATTTGTTTATTAAGATCTTGGCTTGTAGACATGGACATAATATATGAATGATCTTTAAGAGCATGGTCACTTAAGATCTCCATCATTTCACAAGATCATACTCTCTCACTCCATCTCTCTCTCTCTCATTCGGTTCCTCCATAACCGAAAACACCATCCCCACCTTCAAACATCTTCATCTTCTCCAACACATTGTGCCATTCAAAGCTTCAAAGGATCTATGGAGGTTGCAACTTAAAGGGGCTTCAAAGGAGCTTGTTCTAGTCTCTTTCACCATCTTTTCTTCCCATTTCTTCACTAAATTCTCCCCTAGCTAGAGGCTAGTAGTAAGTTTCCTTACACTTGGTTTCATCTTGTTCGAAATTATGACATGTAGTATGATGTGTTGTTGTTTAAATCACTAAAAGAACAAAAGACTAGAAGATGTTAAACAAAATTAAAGAATATGAAAGTTACATAAAAGTTTACTTATGTATGAATCATGAAGCGGAATCTTGTTGGTTTGAGGGTTGGTTAAATCATACTTGATGTTGATTGTTGGTTTCTTGTTAAATCCATTGTTCGGACACTCGTTGATGCGATTTAGTAATGCTTAAACCACGAAACAGCATTCTGATGTACTTTTTCAGCCGCATTCAACAGGCCGTAAACAGACTTTAACAAATCGAAAAACGGAATTTCTGAAGCCTAAATCGGGTCTTTTCGAAAAACGAAGAAAATGGCGCTGGAATCGTATTTTTTTGAAATCGTTTACTATTTTAAAAGTCTGTTTTCGTGACAGCAGCTAAGGCTGATTTTTACTGCAGAAAGATGGGCTGTACGTTTTTGGTCGTAATTTGAAACCTGAATTGAACCAGCACCTAAAATTCATACCATAGATAGTCACTGATGTATTTGTGACCCTCGAACTGGAATTTTGTCAAACGGACTTTCGAGGAATTTTAGACGAATTATCCCGTGAACTGCAATCAGAATGTAGTAAATCTGATTGCAGTCCGGTAAACGAATTTCTATAAATTACTGATAATGAACTGGATCTCGATATTTTTACACAATAAGTTTTGGTTCATGTAAGACGTCCTGTAAAAATTTGGGAATTTTTGGAATAATTTAACTATTTTATTTAAATGTCCGAAAACAGCCGGTTTTGAATATTAATGCTGAATTGACATAAGTTGTGACTTGCGTGTCTAAATGTCGAGTATGCTATCGGTGAATGATCTAACATGTTATATGTGTTACGTGCAATATCGTATGTCTGTTTATGAGTGGGGAATGGATGGGAAGTTTATATGGGCATAAATCGTTAAAGTGTGTACCTGTTATGTGGACGAAGTAATGTGCAAATAAACCATACGTAGGATACGTGTTATGAGAAACTGATTGTTATCCGTACCTTATTAGGACGTGATTGACCGACCTTGACTGTTAACTATATTTGAGAACCTAACCGAGCAAACCGAGGTGAGTTCACACTCTTTCTAAGGCATGGGATTCCCAGGGGTTGGGAATGAGATTGAATAACTACTTATACTATCATTACTATTAAACTACTTTTTACTGTCCTCGGATTGAAGGGCACGTACGTAAAACCTACGTACACTCATACTTACTACTGTCCTCGGATTGCAGGGCACGTACGTAAAACCTACGTACACGATCATAAGACAATCAACTCTATCACTTTAAGTCCCTCATTTATCGACTTAATCGCCGAGGCCTATGGCGAGCGGGTCATTAGTTAATAGCGCTATTAGGTTTAACAAACCTCACACCGTGCCAGTCGGACGGGCGTGTACTAATGGACTATGGGCAAAGGGTCAATGCTGATAGACATTGACTTAGGGCACCTCTTATATTTTCGTAGCAGTCGATACGCGTGGTCTAGTAACACATGGGAAACCCCCACTAATCTTCGCAAACATGTCAGAAAGACCGCGATGCAAACTTATACGATACATGGTTTACAAAACGAACATATGATTTACGAAACGAATGCTATAACTAAACAACCAAACGTGAACTCACTCAACTTTGTTGTTGACTTGTTGTTACATGCCTTACAGGTCGCTAAACATTTGGAGCTTGCACGAGGAAGGAGTCGTTGTGGTGTGCGGACGGTTATGTCCAGTGTTTAATGTTTAAAACATTATGAACTTATTAAACCTATGTGTTGGACTTTAAACTTATGAACTGCGAACTTATGTTTTGAACCTTACGTTTATGCTTCCGCCGTCCAAATTAAAAACTTGGTTAACTAGCTTTTGGTCACCAATCGTATTGTGGTTGTCTTTATTTACTTAAGTACGTTGTTCAGTATGATTGGTGGCTCGATCCTGGTCACGTCACGCCTCCAAGCGGTGGAACTCCGCATGGTGGATTTTTGGGGGTGTGACAGATTGGTATCAGAGCCATTGGTTATAGTGAACTTGGTTTTAAAAAGGGAAAAGCTTTTTGATAAAACCAGACTATAACCTGTACAGTGCTCAACGATCCACAACGACGCTTCGCTCCACGTGCAAGACTTGACACCATAAGTGGTATGATTTATGTTATATTGTCGGTTAGATAGTTCTCACTGTGCATTAGATAATATGGTAATTGCTATTTGAACCTTGCGTGCTTACTCTCCACTATCGTCCCACACTTACGCACTTTCGCGACACTTTTCTCACCTACGTTATTTCGTTGTGAAGATCATGGGTGGACGTTTGAACCTAACTCAAGCCCAGCTAACGGCTTTGATCAACGAACGAGTTGCTGAGGCACTCGCAGCTGTTCCTGCAGGAGGTATAACCTGCCATATCAACTCACCTTAGGATGTTTAGATCCTACCTCCGCAAACCAACGCTCGTGCTTAACTTTGTCTTTTATTCTCACACAACAGGTCAACATGCTCAGCCTCCTGTGTGCACGTTCAAAACGTTCATGGACTGCCGACCTACTACTTTCAGTGGCACCGAAGGAGCAGTGGGCCTCCTTCACTGGTTTGAAAAGCTTGAGTCAGTTTTCGAGATGTGCGAATGCCCCGAAGACCGTAGGGTGAAATATGCTACCGGAACACTTGAAGGAGCTGCGTTAACCTGGTGGAAGGCGCAAGTTCAACTACTAGGACTGGCAGTTGCTAATGCCACACCCTGGAATGGTTTTAAAGAGCTGATCAAGGAGGAGTATTGTAGTCGGGATGACATCCACAAGCTAGAAGTGGAATTTTACAATCTGAAAATGACGGGGTCTGAGATTGAGGCGTATACTAAGAGGTCAAACGAGCTGGCCATCCTGTGTCCAACTATGGTGGACCCTCCCATCAAACGAATTGAACTGTACCTCAAGGGCCTAGTACCAGAGATTCAAAGTCACGTAACTTCAGCCAACCTGGGTACCATTCAGCAAATTATCAAGTTGGCTCATCGTCTCACCGACCAGGCGGTGGAGCAAAACAGGCTACCCAAACGTATCAGTGCCCCAACTACTTCTGATGCACCTACCGACAACAAGCGAAAATGGGATGGAAACTCCAGTAAGGGTTCTGCTTCGGTTCAGTCTCAGCAGAGAAAGACTGATGGCTACCAGAGTCCTGGTCAGCAATCCTCCGGTAATCAAGGACAGGGTGGGTATCGAGGAAACCACCCAAAGTGCAACAAATGTAACAGACACCATAGTGGTCAGTGCAACAAAGGTCGTTGTCAGAGATGTCATAAGTTGGGTCATGAAGCTAGGGATTGCAGGAGCCCGCGTCCTGCGAATCAGAATCGCCAACAACAACAAGCCCCACAGAACCACCAGTAGCAACATCAGCAGGGAAATAAAGGATGCTTTCAGTGTGGCGCTGAAGGCCACTTTAAGAAGAACTATCCCCAGCTTAACCAGAATCAAAACAACAACACCAACCAGGGAAACGGGAATAACAATGGAGGCAACAACGGGGGTAACAACAATGGTAATGGAGCAAGGGGTCGTGCTTTCGTGATTGGTCAAGGTGACGCAAGGAACGATCCCAACGTTGTGATGGGTAAGTTTCTTCTGGATGACTTCTTTGTTACTGTCTTATTTGATTCGGGTGCCGATACCAGTTATGTGTCTCTAAAAGTTAGTCAAATGCTTAAACGTACCCCAACACTTTTGAACACCAAACACGCGGTAGAGCTAGCAAATGGTAAAAATCTTGAAGCCACACACGTAGTTAAAGGTTATAGCCTCGTCTTAGCTGGTCAGACTTTCCCTATCGATCTTGTTCCTATCACACTTGGTAGTTTCGACGTCGTTGTTGGGATGGATTGGTTATCCCATCATCAAGCGGAGATTGTTTGCAAGGAGAAAATCGTCCGCATTCCTCGTTCTGGTGAAGAACCCCTCATGATTCGTGACGACAAGAGTGGTGCTGTCGAAGGCATCATCTCTTTCCTTAAGGCCCAGAAGTGTTTGCGAAAGGGCCACACTGCCATTCTAGCACTCGTTACCGACACATCAACGGAAGAGAAGAGAATTGAAGACATACCTGTTGTACGCGATTTTCCTGAGGTATTTCCCGAGGAATTACCTGGTCTTCCGCCCCATCGTCAAGTTGAGTTCCAAATCGAGCTAGCTCCTGGAGCAGCGCCCATAGCTCGAGCGCCTTATCGTCTAGCTCCATCAGAACTTGAAGAACTGTCTACGCAACTACAAGAACTCTTGGAAAAGGGTTTTATACGTCCTAGCTCTTCGCCCTGGGGAGCTCCAGTACTATTCGTGAAAAAGAAAGATGGTACTTTCAGAATGTGTATTGACTATCGCGAGCTTAACAAGGTGACTGTGAAGAATCGTTATCCTCTTCCACGTATTGACGACCTGTTCGACCAGTTGCAAGGGTCGAGCTATTACTCCAAGATTGACTTGAGATCGGGATACCATCAGCTGAGGGTCCGAGATGAGGACGTCTCCAAAACAGCATTCAGAACTCGTTATGGCCATTACGAGTTTCTGGTTATGCCATTCGGGCTGACGAATGCATCAGCAGTCTTCATGGATCTCATGAACCGAGTATGCAAACCTTACCTGGATAAGTTCGTTATTGTGTTCAATGACGATATCCTGATCTATTCTAAGAGTCAGGAGGAACACGAGCAACATCTGCGACTTATGCTTGAACTTCTTCGAAAAGAGCAATTGTATGCCAAGTTTTCAAAATGTGACTTCTGGCTTCGCGAAGTCCACTTTCTAGGCCATGTGGTAAACAAGGATGGGATTCATGTTGATCCATCCAAGGTTGACTCAATCAAGAACTGGCCTGCACCCCGCACACCAAAAGAAATCCGCCAATTCTTGGGTTTGGCAGGATATTACAGAAGGTTTATCAAAGACTTCTCCAAGATTGCGCAACCTCTCACTTCACTAACTCAGAAGGGTGTCATCTATCGTTGGGGTGATGCACAAGAGTCCGCATTTCAACACCTAAAGGATAGACTTTGTAGCGCGCCTATCCTCTCATTGCCTGAAGGCACAGATGATTTTGTGGTTTACTGCGATGCTTCCATCCAAGGACTTGGTTGCGTGTTGATGCAACGTGACAAGGTCATTGCCTTCGCATCACGCCAACTCAAGGTTCACGAAAGAAATTACACTACTCACGATCTGGAGCTGGGAGCAGTTGTATTCGCGCTTAAGATATGGAGACATTACCTGTACGGTACCAAGTGCACCATTTACACCGATCACAGGAGTCTCGAGCATATCTTCAAGCAAAAGGAGTTAAACATGCATCAACACTGATGGGTTGAGCTCTTGAATGATTACGAATGTGCGATCAAGTATCATCCGGGCAAAGCCAATGTTGTGGCCGACGCTCTCAGTCGAAGGGATACCATACCTAGGCGTGTACGTGCTCTACAGCTTACCATCCAATCTAACCTTCCCGCTCAGATTCGCGATGCTCAGGTCGAAGCATTGAAAGCAGAAAACATCAAGGCTGAATCCTTACGAGGATCGAGACAACGGCTAGAACAAAAGGAAGACGGCGCCTACTATGTAACAGGGCGTATTTGGGTTCCACTCTATGGCAACTTACGCGAGCTTGTGATGGATGAAGCACATAAGTCTCGTTATTCAGTACATCCTGGTTCGGATAAGATGTACCACGACTTAAAGACCACATACTGGTGGCCTGGCATGAGAGCCCACATAGCAACCTACGTCAGCAAGTGCTTGACTTGTGCGAGAGTCAAGTCTGAATATCAGAAACCATCAGGCCTACTTCAACAACCGGAGATCCCGAAATGGAAATGGGAGCAAATTTCCATGGATTTCGTTACCGGCCTGCCCAGATCTCAACGTGGAAACGATACCATTTGGGTGATCGTAGATCGACTAACCAAGTCTGCACATTTTCTGGCTATCAAAGAAACGGATAAGTTTTCTACTCTTGCAGACATTTACCTAAAGGAAGTGGTATCGAAGCACGGAGTGCCAACCTCTATTATATCTGATCGTGATGCACGTTTTACTTCTGAACTGTGGCAAGCAATGCACAAGTCCTTTGGCTCACGTTTAGATATGAGCACCGCTTATCACCCGCAGACGGATGGGCAATCTGAACGCACCATCCAAACCCTTGAAGACATGCTTAGGGCATGTGTAATCGATTTTGGTAATGGCTGGGAAAGGCACCTCCCGCTAGTGGAGTTCTCATATAACAACAGCTACCACACCAGCATTCAGGCCGCTCCGTTTGAGGCATTATACGGACGCAAATGCCGATCACCTCTCTGTTGGGCAGAAGTTGGTGACAGCCAAATCACTGGCCCAGAACTTGTGGTAGATACCACCGAGAAAATTGCTCAGATACGACAGCGAATGGCGGCAGCTCGTGACCGTCAGAAAAGCTATGCTGATAAGGGAAGAAAACCACTCGAGCTCCAGGTTGGGGATCGAGTGCTACTCAAAGTCTCACCTTGGAAAGGTGTAGTTCGCTTTGGCAAACGAGGTAAACTCAATCCGCGTTATGTCGGACCATTCGAAGTCATTGAGAAAATTGGCAAAGTCGCCTACAGGTTGGATCTACCTGAAGAACTCAGCGGAGTTCACAATGTTTTCCATGTGTCGAATCTGAAGAAGTGTCTGTCAGATGAGACCCTCATAGTTCCTCTGAAGGAACTCACTATCGACGACCAGCTGCGATTCATCGAGGAACCTGTAGAGATTACTGATCGAGATGTTAAGATCCTCAAGCATACCAGGATACCTCTGGTCCGAGTTCGTTGGAATGCTCGTCATGGCCCAGAGTATACCTGGGAACGAGAAGACCAAATGAAACTCAAGTATCCCCAACTGTTTAAGAAAAACGCAACCATTACTGAGGCTGAAGCTACTGCAGAATTTCGGGACGAAATTCCAAATCAACAGGGGGATGATGTGACACCCCAGGAAAATCAGGAAAACAACGCAACTTAACTAGCTTCCCCAGTAATCACGCGCTAAATTTCGGGACAAAATTCTCTTAACAGGGGGAGAATGTGACAACCCTCAAAATCTCATGTATTCCGTACAATTCATTAATGATAATTAAAGTGCTTGACGACTGTGTGGAATTACTTAACTGCTCTCTGATTACTGAGTTATACTTACATGAGCATGTTAACATACTGGTAGTATACAGAAAAGTCACTAAATGGTCCGGTATATTTTCCTATGTGTTAGGAATTTATTTCGTTACAAAAATATATAAATAAGACACTTTACGGTACAATTAAACACTTTAACGGAACAGTATCCGACCGAACAACCGGACATTACCCGGGACACCAAATATTTGTCAAACACGTTATTTTATTATTCATGGCTTGCCATGATCCCCGTATGCCATAACACCCGCTAAAAGTTACCAACTAAACATATCATTCTAATACTTACTTTCTAGTTGGGAAATATTTACAACATACCCCCCCCCCCAACGATTTTAGTCCCCTTGTGGACCCACCATATCATCCATCCATACTTCCAATATTTGTTTAGATTTTTATTCATTTGTTTATTAAGATCTTGGCTTGTAGACATGGACATAATATATGAATGATCTTTAAGAGCATGGTCACTTAAGATCTCCATCATTTCACAAGATCATACTCTCTCACTCCATCTCTCTCTCTCTCTCTCATTCGGTTCCTCCATAACCGAAAACACCATCCCCACCTTCAAACATCTTCATCTTCTCCAACATATTGTGCCATTCAAAGCTTCAAAGGATCTATGGGGGTTGCAACTTAAAGGGGCTTCAAAGGAGCTTGTTCTAGTCTCTTTCACCATCTTTTCTTCACATTTCTTCACTAAATTCTCCCCTAGCTAGAGGCTAGTAGTAAGTTTCCTTACACTTGGTTTCATCTTGTTCGAAATTATGACATGTAGTATGATGTGTTGTTGTTTAAATCACTAAAAGAACAAAAGACTAGAAGATGTTAAACAAAATTAAAGAATATGAAAGTTACATAAAAGTTTACTTATGTATGAATCATGAAGCGGAATCTTGTTGGTTTGAGGGTTGGTTAAATCATACTTGATGTTGATTGTTGGTTTCTTGTTAAATCCATTGTTCGGACACTCGTTGATGCGATTTAGTAATGCTTAAACCACGAAACAGCATTCTGATGTACTTTTTCAGCCGCATTCAACAGGCCGTAAACAGACTTTAACAAATCGAAAAACGGAATTTCTAAAGCCTTAATCGGGTCTTTTCGAAAAACGAAGAAAATGGTGCTGGAATCGTATTTTTTTGAAATCGTTTACTATTTTAAAAGTCTGTTTTCGTGACAGCAGCTAAGGCTGATTTTTACTGCAGAAAGATGGGCTGTACGTTTTCGGTCGTAATTTGAAACCTGAATTGAACCAGCACCTAAAATTCATACCATAGATAGTCACTGATGTATTTGTGACCCTCGAACTGGAATTTTGTCAAACGGACTTCCGAGGAATTTTAGACGAATTATCCCGTGAACTGCAATCAGAATGTAGTAAATCTGATTGCAGTCCGGGAAACGAATTTCTATAAATTACTGATAATGAACTGGATCCCGATATTTTTACACAATAAGTTTTGGTTCATGTAAGACGTCCTGTAAAAATTTGGGAATTTTTGGAATAATTTAACTATTTTATTTAAATGTCCGAAAACAGCCGGTTTTGAATATTAATGCTGAATTGACATAAGTTGTGACTTGCGTGTCTAAATGTCGAGTATGCTATCGGTGAATGATCTAACATGTTATATGTGTTACGTGCAATATCGTATGTCTGTTTATGAGTGAGGAATGGATGGGAAGTTTATATGGGCATAAATCGTTAAAGTGTGTACCTGTTATGTGGACGAAGTAATGTGCAAATAAAGCATACGTAGGATACGTGTTATGCATGAGAAACTGATTGTTATCCGTACCTTATTAGGACGTGATTGACCGACCTTGACTGTTAACTATATTTGAGAACCTAACCGAGCAAACCGAGGTGAGTTCACACTCTTTCTAAGGCATGGGATTCCCAGGGGTTGGGAATGAGATTGAATAACTACTTGTACTGTCATTACTATTAAACTACTTTTTACTGTCCTCGGATTGAAGGGCACGTACGTAAAACCTACGTACACTCATACTTACTACTGTCCTCGGATTGAAGGGCACGTACGTAAAACCTACGTACACGATCATAAGACCATCAACTCTATCACTTTAAGTCCCTCATTTATCGACTTAATCGCCGAGGCCTATGGCGAGCGGGTCATTAGTTAATAGCGCTATTAGGTTTAACAAACCTCACACCGTGCCAGTCGGACGGGCGTGTACTAATGGACTATGGGCAAAGGGTCAATGCTGATAGACATTGACTTAGGGCACCTCTTATATTTTCGTAGCAGTCGATACACGTGGTCTAGTAACACATGGGAAACCCCCACTAATCTTCGCAAACATGTCAGAAAGACCGCGATGCAAACTTATACGATACATGGTTTACAAAACGAACATATGATTTACGAAACGAATGCTATAACTAAACAACCAAACGTGAACTCACTCAACTTTGTTGTTGACTCGTTGTTACATGCCTTACAGGTCGCTAAACATTTGGAGCTTGCACGAGGAAGGAGTCGTTGTGGTGTGCGGACGGTTATGTCCAGTGTTTAATGTTTAAAACATTATGAACTTATTAAACCTATGTGTTGGACTTTAAACTTATGAACTGCGAACTTATGTTTTGAACCTTACGTTTATGCTTCCGCTGTCCAAATTAAAAACTTGGTTAACTAGCTTTTGGTCACCAATCGTATTGTGGTTGTCTTTATTTACTTAAGTACGTTGTTCAGTATGATTGGTGGCTCGATCCTGGTCACGTCACGCCTCCAAGCGGTGGAACTCCGCATGGTGGATTTTTGGGGGTGTGACAACCTTACCCTACATGAAAAGAATATTCATATGACGATATACCAAAGACTAATTTATGACAATTTCTTTACAAATCTCTAATATCAAAACAACATTGAATGAATAAAAACAGAAAATGAAAGGAAAATTATGACATTTATTAAAGTAGCAAATGAGCCATAAATTAACTACCATATTCACTAAGAATAAACTGTAGACCTCATTTATTACCATGATTCAGCATTACATACAAACACTATAGATCTCATTTATTACCATTACCATAATCCCATATTAAATACCAACATTCTTCAGCTTATTTATTAACATCATTAAATAATAACAATGATCAGTATATGACTGCACATGTAAACAACAACTTACTCCAAGTCTTCAATATCGAAATTCATCTTCTTAGTCTCCTTTGGAGGTCGATCAAAGATTTCAAGATCTCCACAACAAATCATAGATCCAGCAACATCTATATGATCACATTATACAAGAATATAAGTAAAACTCTTTAATATTATACAAGCAAGACATGATTACAAAAATATACACTACCAACACTCAAAGCGTTTAACGCCTCTCCTTGAAGAATATCTTCATAAGCTCTGAAGTTGAAACCATACTCAACACCTTGCCAATCTCTCACAGGAGTAACAGTTGTGCATCTATAAAAGTTGATTTTATAAGGCTGCACTACTACTTTATATAAATCTTTATTCTCACCAACACCAAATTTCGGCAGAATCACAACAGCATCTACTTGAAGCTGTCAACAGGTATCAGATGACTCTTAATACCTGCTTGAATCTTACCACCCTGAAGAACATTTAAAGAAAGTATCTTCTTAGCATACACCACTACATTCTCTAATAAAACGGAAAAGCAGAGATACAAATTATCTTTTCATCAATGAAGATGAGATCCATCTTGTAACCCTGATTCCATTTTCGAATAATTCTAGCTTTCATGTTCCACATATCTTTCCCAGGATTCAAATCGTTAACAAAACTAAGATTGTTATTGTCAACTGATATTGACATGCTTCTAATTCGGAATTCGGATTGTGATTAAATTTCAAATTTCAAAATCAGAGAAGATGAAAGCGTAATGAAATATGAAGAGGGAAATGAGAAGAAAAACTTTATATAAGAAGGATGATTGACAGGAGTTTCTGAGTGACATGCATTAATTCCTAATTACTTATTCCCATGCATTTTTGAATTTGAATTTCCTGGTAATTAGCTTTAAACATCTGCTGATCTAAAAGTATTACGGAAGATAACAACAACTGCTGCTAGGTATTAAAGTAAAGTCACATATAAATGAGCAGATGTTTACCCTGACAGAGGTTTAGACCGAATTTTAAAGTGATTTATATATTAGGTTTTATGATGTAATAATGACATAAGAAAAACATTGTTGGACAGCCTCTCCTGCTGACACATCAGCTTTTCTTATGTCATTGGGATTTCTCCTTTTATAGAAAGTATAGATTTTCATCTTAACTATTGATTTTAAAAATGAATATTCTACTTAGGCAAAATGAATTTTTTATCCTATGTAGTTAAATGGGTTTATAAATACAATAACAATGATAAGAAATAATATCACAAGTTGTTATATTGATCCAAATAGGATACAAGTTGTTACAATTTTTTACAAACTCTCACTATTTAAACAAACATCAATATTCACTTTTATCTCTAGTCCTTTATGGTGAAGGGATATTCTTTGAATTAGATTTGGTTTATTCGGTACCAAATGGAACACAACAAATGATCTTGGATGGGATTTTGGATTAAAAAAAATTGGATTGTGAACCCGAGAATCTTGTAAGAAGAAGGCAACAAGTTGCCTAGAAAATTGAAATCTGGTTTACTGTGGCCTTAACGAGATGCACACCGTCACAATTGATTTTGGAACAATTTTGATAGTTTTGGTTGAAATTATGTGGCATTTGATTATTCGTTGGTGTGTTGGATTGAGTTTTGGTTCATTAAGACTGGAAGGTATGGAGGAGACAAGTCCTCTAAGGATGGGCCGCCACGTAGACCGCCACGTAAGCCGGTATGAGGATGGGTCTAAAGGAAATGGACAAAGGGGATGGGGGTGAACCCCTTTATATATATGTATGTATATATAGGTGTGTGTGAGGGGGTGAGGCCCGGCTTGAGCGGCTCTGGGCGGACGACGGAGCAAGGGGGTGGCGGCAAGTGGGCGGCGGTAAGAGGACGGACCTGGGGACGAGCCCCATACCGTCTGGTCTAAGGATGCCCCTTCACCCTTAAAGCACTCGCACTAGATCATGCTCCGTATACCAAAATTATGAGATAAGTTAAGATTTCGTGCGATTTTATTTCTACATTGGAGCTCCCATCCTTAAACCCTATCCCCCAAAATTATATGAGAAACCAAGTAAGCCCCAGTATTTGGGGTTCATTTTCATCCATCATCCTATATTAATATGATTTATGAGTGGAGAAACATATAATTTAATTGATTATGAATATATATGTGGAATTGGGTGTGAGGTTATTTTTAAAGTAATCAATTTCTTTGAGTAAATGTGTGTTTTGATTAAATTATATCAAAGAAGATGGGGTTTAGTTGTGAACGCCCTTAGTACAAACCCTCAACCGAAACACATAGTAAAAGAAAGTATATTATTTATTACGTTACTAACACAGCAAGTGAATATATTGTATGAGGATACCAAAATTTTGATCAGCCCAAGGAACACACTAAAATATAAACAAAATCTTCAAATATTAATTTCTTAGGTAGTTAAAAAAGATATCTGATAGTAAGGACGTTTTTTATTGTCCATGATAGATGTCATGATATAAGAACTAGGGATGGCAAAAAAGCCCAAGCCCGACGGGTATATCTGAAACCCGAAACATACGGGCCTGGTATACCCGAAGCCCAATGGGTATGGACCGGGTACGGGCTTAAAAAAAATCGGGTACGGGTATGGGATTTAGTGATACCCTCCCGATACCCGACCCATTTACCCGAATAATACCCGAAAGTATCATATTATATAGAGTAAACTGCCATTTTGGTCCCTGCGGTTTGGCCAGTTTTGTCATTTTAGTCCAAATCTCAAACTTTTTACATCTGGGTCCCTGTGGTTTGCATTTTGTTGCCATTTTAGTCCAAAATCCAAAAACCCTCTATTTTGACTGTTGAAAACTGATTATTTTGTCCTTTAGTGCAGGGGCATTTTGGTCATTTTTTAAATTTCATTTCCTTTTGTGCAACCAGCAGATCAAACCCCAGATGTTCATCTTCATCATCGAAACTTCAGCGATTCATCGTCATCATGAGGATATAACAACTTCTACAAGTTCGATTCATAAATCTAAACCTATTCATAACAATTTTTACAAGTTCTATTCCATAAATCCGAGCATATATATAACAATTTCGGTTTTCAGTAGAGCAATTAGCATCGTCATATGGATATAACAACTTCTACAAGTTCGATTCATAAATCTGAACCTATTCATAACGATTTTTACAAGTTCTATTCCATAAATCTGAACCTATTCATACTGATTTCAGTTTTCAGTTGAGCAACTAGCATCGTAACGAAATGAAGAGAACGATTTCTACAACTTCGATCTTCTAAATCTGAACTACTCACAACGATTTTGATTTTCAATAGAGCAATTCAACTAACAAACAGCAAAAATACGAATGTACAAGTCACGTACACGAAGAGAATTTCAGATAATCGATGTAAAGAATACGAGATAACCTACAAGTTCGATTTCATAAATTTGAACATATTCATAACGATTTCGACTTCCAATACTTCAATTGACGTAGAGAATATGAGATAATCGATACGAATCTGCTTACGCTTGTCAATCGCTTCAAACAGATCTTCTTCTTCATCGATTTCTTTACGTTCTACGAGCTGCAAGTGGCTCTGTTCTTCCGATCTGGAACAAAAACCGTGAGCAAAAACGTTAGATAATCGATTAAAATGCAATAATTTCAATTTTCAGTAGAGCAATTAGCGATGGTGCTGATTTATTTGGGGTTTTATTTTGTTTATAGAGAGTGAAGAGAGAGAGTCAGTTAGGGTTTTATTTTGGGATGATGATTATTTATTTGGGGAAGATGACCAAAATGTTAATTAAGAAAATGTTAAATGAAAAGCAAAATGACTAAAATGCCCCTGAACTAAAAGACAAAATAGAAGGTTGCAACAGTCAAAAAATGAGGTTTTTGGATTTTGGACTAAAATGGCAACAAAATGCAAACCACAGGGACCCAGATGTAAAAAGTTTGAGATTTGGACTAAAATAGCAAAACTGGCCAAACCACAGGGACCAAAATGGCAGTTTACTCTATTATATATTTCCATATATATAAACTTAGTACATGTATTTGTTACATTCTCTATAATCATATGTGGATATGATTTGGCAGGTGCTTAAAGAACAAATAATTTATTTTTGAGCATGTATATTTGAATATGATATGTAAGTTATTAATCAATTTTCATTTGTTATAGTCATTAAAATAGTAAATTATATAAAGAGAAAAGTGCTCGAATAGTCCCTGTGGTTTGCTTCGATTTCACCTTTAGTCCCTACATTTTCAAAATTACAGCTATAGTCCTCAACTTTGAGAAATTCGTTCTCGGATAGTCCCTGACATAGATGAGAGTTAGTTTTCTTAGTTAAGTGACTGTGAAATTACTAAAATGCCCTTTATTAAAAAAATAACATATAAAGAAAAAAATACATGTTAGGCCACCCTTTACTCACCAACCTACCCTCACCCTCTCTCCCCTTTTATCTTTCTCTGACCATAATCACCAAACCATTACCACAACCACCTTCATCAGACCGCCACCACCAGCCCCTTCATCAGACCACCACCACCACCAGCCCCGTCATCAGACTCCACCACCACCATGTCATCAGACCGCCACCACCACCCCTTTCATCAGACCGCCACCACCACCTCACCCAACCGGAAAACACCACCAACTTGTCCCCTTGCCGGAAAGAACAAACCGCTGAGCCAACTATTTTGTGGTGACTGGAGGTTGTTGTAGAAGACAAGAAGTGGTGGTGACCGGTAACTCACCGTCGTCATCAAATGATTCACCCAACCAAACCAAAAAGATTTCAACTTGAAAGCACCCCTTCATCTTTCAAATCTTTTTACAACAACTAGGGCTTCAAAACTAAAAGGCCTCTCAAGATTCTTAACACTGGTGCTTCTGTTCTGTGGGATTCTTTAAAAGTCTGTGTAAGCACTGAGATTGGATTTTAGTGTAAAATGGTTTTTGCTTTTGATTGGACACAGAATATGGAAAACACCTTGTCTTGTCTTGTCTTGTTCTAATCTAATTTTTGTCTGTGTGTCTTTGTGTATGTGTGTTGTTGTTTGGGTGGTGTTGTAGGGATAGCATAGTGTTTGTTTTGTTGTCTCTTGATCTAGAGTGGTGAGGCATTCACAGAGGCATTTAGGGGAGAATCCGGTGAAGTTTTCATCGGGATGGCGGTCGCAGCTGAAGGAGGAGCGTGGTGGCGCCAGTTTAGTTTGGGGGGGGGTGATAAGTGGGACCACAATTCATTTTGTTTTATTTAAGGGCATTATAGTCATTTTACACCAATTTAACTGATAAAACTAACCTTCATCCACGCCAAGGACTATCTGGGAACGAAAACTGAAAAGTTGGGGACTATAGAGATAATTTTAGAAAGTTATGGACTAAAGGTGAAAAAAAGCCAAAACACAGGGACTATCCGGGCATTTAACTCATATATAAACATCAAAGTAAAAATTGCAAAATTTTCCCAACAGGTATATATGAAATTAACGGGTATACCCGATACCTGCGAGTATGCCCGATACCTGACGGGTAATTACCCGACAAATACTGACGAGTAACGGGCCGGATATGGGACAAAGAATTTCAACCGGGTATGGGCCTGGGATTACCAATATCCGGTCGAAGCCCGGCCCATTGCCATTCCTAATAAGAACATGGTTCTTTATTATTAGAGTACTCGAATTACTCTAATAACAAATATCAACACAACAATGATAAATAAAGATGAACACAATAATATCAAAGTTAAATTTCTTATATAGAGTATGTTTGGTAAAAGTAGTTGGAGCTTTTACTAAAATGTATAAAATGACCAAAATAGATATAACTAAAAATTCAAAAAGTTTGAAATATTCATGTTTTCCCGAAAAGCTTGTAGCTCCTTCTAAACGCTACTAGTAGGAGCGTTCAACCAAAAGCTTCAAGCTCCTAAACTAAAAGCTTCAAGCTCTTCAATCAAATAAGGTTGTTTATTGAGTAGGAGCTTTTTCTTAAAAGTTTAAAGCTAAAAGCTCCTAAAAGCTTCTAAAAGCTCCATGCCAACCATACCCATAACTTCAATATTGTTTGTAAGCATATAAACTAAATTTCAAATTGCTATTTATAAGATTAATAGCTAACTGACTCTCCTAAAGATTCGATTGAATAAATCAATTAAACCAACTACAACTCTTTTTTTTAAGTGAACTTCATTAAAAAAAACGTGAGAGGCCCTAAAAGCAAGGACCGACGCACACCCAACTACAACATATACAAAGGATACGAGGCCCAATCTTTCCAGATTAATTTCTTAAATCTGGAACGAGTCCTAAGCCAAAGAAAAGATAAAGACTTAACCTTAGCCACTACCTCACCCACTTTCACCTCTTTATTTCTAAACGTCTTTTCATTTCTAGTGTTCTAAATTGCCCAAAGCGTAACCATAATAATCCCATCAATAAGTTTCTTGGCCCAACCGTTTCTCCTCTCATTCGCAATTTGCAGCAAGTCGTTAATGTCAAAAGCATAGATAGGGCCGATTTTGCACCACGATCCGATAGCAGCCCAAACACCGAAGGTAAAACCACAGCCCATGAAAACGTGTAAAGAGGACTCAACATCAAAATCACATAGCACACAGGAAGTGTCGGATATGTTAATTCTTCGCCGAAGCAAGGCTATTCGAGTAAGAAGACGATCCATCTCGGCCCTCAAAAATCTTTAACCTTTAAAGGAACCCAAGAAATCCATTGCATATAATGTTCACGGCGCTGATCTCTACCTTTGACAATAAAACTTTTAAAATCGGCAACTGTGTACTCTCCTTGAACATTACCTTCCCATCTCCATTTATCCGCAACATCAGAATAGTGAACAAAAGATAACCTAGACCGTAAACTGTGTAAATCATTGAACTCGTCCGCTGCAGAAGGTTGCCGCTTCCATTTGCAAACAAAATCACCCCCATTAACACTCCCATCCCACGTATCTGCAATATTGGCCGTTTTATCTTCAATGAGGCGAAACAAGTTAGGATAAGACTCCTTAAGCGTTTCATCCCCACACCATTTATCCAACCAAAACCAAATATCACTCCCATCTCCAACAATGCCTCTGAAACAATAAATAAGCTTCCAATTTTGAATTAGAAGCTTGTTCAGAAAATTAGCAATCGATTTCCAGCAGCCCAACATGTTTTGATTAACAGGAAGGAGCTCCCAATTACGCTTGTTACTGTGACATTCTTCAACTACTTTATGCCACATACTATGCGTCTCTCTCTTATATCCCCACACCATTTAACTAAAAGAGCCACATTAACATCATTCAACTTAGAAACACTTAATCCTCCATCCTTCTTCGGGGTTGTAACAATATCCCAAGAGACCAAATGAACTTTTTTGATATCACCATCTCCCGCCCACAAGAATCGTTTCATAATGGATTCAATCGCTTCAGTAACCTTGACTGGAGCTTTATAAATAGAAAAGTAATAAATCGGCAAACTAACTAAGACCGACTTGATAAGGGTAAGACGATCTCCAATGGAAAGGGTTTTAGCCTTCCAAGATGTGAGCCGGGATTTACATTTATCAATGATCGGGTTCTAATGTCGTATCCGATTCATATTAGCACCCACCTTGATACCAAGATAATCAAAAGGAAAATACCCAGATTTGCAACCACTCGAGTCGGCCATATACTTCAACTCATCTCCTGTAATACCAATCCCATAAATGTTCGATTTGTGAAGATTGATTTTTAATCCGAAACAAATATGAGACACTCTAATAATCCTTAACATCTTTTGAAAGTTCAAGATGGATCATTTACCCACTAATAAGGCATCATCGGCATATAGCAAACGAGAAATAGCCGGCCCATTACTACCAATTTTAACACTTTCAAACTCTCCCTGCTCCGTCGCTTTATTAACAATACAATTAAAAGCTTCCATAACAATGAGAAAAAGAAAAGGAGAAATATGATCACCTTGCCTTAAACCTTTCTCGCATTGGAATTCGTACGTGGGAGCACCATTCACTAAAACAGATGATCTAGCCGATTTTAAAATCCTTTCAATCCAAAGACACCACTGATTCGGAAACCCCATCTGATTCAAAATAGGTAGCAAAAAACTCCAATCCACATTATCATATGCCTTCTCAAAATCTATCTTGAACATAAACACTTTCTCCCGTTTCTTCTTTAACCAAGATATCAAAAAAAGTTATAGGCCGATAGTCTTTTAACCTAACCGTATTTTTAATCTTTGGAATAAGGGTAATAAAAGCCGAACCATACCCCCGATTTATCACTCCCTTGTCATAAAAATCGTTCATTAAATTAAAAAAATCATCTTCAAAAAAGCCTAAAAATTCTTCAAGAATTTAAAATTAAAACTGTCGGGCCCGGGAGCTCTATCACCGCCACAATCAAACACAACCCTTTTAATTTCCTCTTTAGTGAAGCCAGCCACCAAGTCAGCTGTCACACCCCTTTCTACGGCGGAAGCACGAGGTGTGATCATGAAAGGTTCTCATTGCATACGAAGAGTAAACATACTACATGCTCAAGAAAATAACTTCAAATACCATAATTTGAAAACATACGTTAGCGTTTACATCGCTAAGTCGCATAAAGCATTGTCTTAAAAGTTTACAACTTTATTTATAGATAAACATAAGCGACATCCACGAGCATGGGTAAGACCGCGCGCACATCCACTTCTAATTACCTGAAATACATGTGAGTTTTGGAAAAACGTCAACATAAAGTTGGTGTGAATTCATGCAGTTTTAGTTTTTCACGTTTGTATACTTTGTATGAAAACATAGTTTACGTCATGTAAAAATCAAGTTTTCATATATAAATCCAGTTTCATGTGCACACCACGTACACATGTATAATTCAATTTCTTCTTGAGTACCCCACGTACTCAGGTATAATTCTCATTTTCTTGAGTACCCCACGTACTCAAGTATTCATCAATTTTTAGTATGGTATGAATTTCATGTAATTAAAATATTCCTGTAAATATCAGGATTGTTAATGGGTTGCAAGGCCATTAACATGTGGCACGACATAGGAAGTCACCAAACCTAAGGCATTTAATTGGTATATTCTGAGACACAAAAGCACTACTCGATTCTCGCCCCGACCGAGTGTGAGGCTGCCAGGCACCCGTTAGATCTAACCTTTTGTTTTGCGGTCTAAGTATGTACACGATTAATGGTGCTTCTGTACCCTATTCGTGACACTATTTCTCATAACGCATCCTACTTGGTTCTCGTTCTCACCAAGCGCGTTTCTTTTTATCATTTCTCATAACGCATCAAACTTGGTTCTCGTCCTCACCAAGCGCGTTTCTTTTTATCATTTCTCATAACGCATCCAACTTGGTTCTCGTCCTCACCAAGCGCGTTTCTTTTTATCTTATATTTTGTCACACTTGGTTCTCGTTCTCACCAAGTGTACTTCTTGTATTTATATCATACCAATTATAAATATTGTACTTTTGTACATGTATTTCACCCCCGAAGTTATAAAAACTGAAAACAGTTAAAGAGAAAAGGGGGAGCATGAACTCACAACTTTGCGTTCCTAGCGTCGTAAACTCCACCGGATTTGCTTAATTAACGTCGTAACCTATACGCGTTTTCTTAACGTTAGTCACTAGACTTGCGTCGCACAAGTACAGTCACTCTCTTTTGTATATATTCTTGTGTTAAAAATATTCTATATTTTTAACTACGTATCTTACTTATATTATTTTCTCCAAAAATAAATATAAGTCTTTTGTGTTTTGCACTTTGCACCCGAATTATGTATTTTGTATGTTGTATGTGTATTTTTATATTTCTACTCCTCATGAGTAATTAGTGTATTTTTAAGTCTTAATACACTAGCACGTATAACACATACTATATACACTTAGCACAAAAGTTGGTGATCAAATAATATATATTTTTCTTTCAAAAATATATACTTAATATCCATTTTTATTCTTGAAAATCACCATTTCTCATCACCAAAAATTAGGGAAACCTTGGTAATACTTTTAAATACATTTTTAGGGAATAAGTTTCTCAAAAACTTATATTTTTTTCTAAGTGTCAAAATTTATAAAAATTTTGACAGAGTTTCCCCTAAAAATGGAGGTTTCCCACGTTTTCAAAACGTGTGTTTATTTTCTTTTAAATCATTATCAATCATCAACAACAATTATCAACAATACTCATCAGCAATAATCACTAATTCCTCCATTTCATGAACTTGAATATTTACAAAAATGTGTAGTAACTTACTAGCACATTTAGTAAATCTTTCCATCTTTAAAAATAATTTTAGTTTCTTAAAAACTTTATTTTTAAAGAATATGAAGTTTCACAACTTCTAGTCAAGATTCGCAAAAATACTTCTTTGTTAAGTTTTCTTGTGACACAAGTGTCCACACACTTGTTTATTTACTAAAAATGCTTTTAGTTCGGATAAGATCCGGGTTTTAAACAAGACTAATATTTTTGCTTGGTTCTTCCGAAAAACCACTTGTAGATACGTAGATCTGCTAGTTTTAAACACTATTTTGCAAGTAAAAATACTTTTACACAAGTTCATGTTTCATGTGTGGTAGAGTTTCACCTTTTAACCCTTATATCTTCTAACATAACCTTATATCATGATCCAAGAACATGACTACATCGGGTTAAATGGTGATCCGAGCTACCACAATCATAGATCGGGTCTCAATAATCATACATTTCGAATACTACATCATTTACACAACTTATGTGCTATTAACCACCATTTTTGTGTTTTATGTAGACTTTAAAGCATCATCTTGCATGTTAACGAGTTTTATCCGATAAAAAATCCTTTTAACCACTTTAGATTAGTTCAAATATGAGTTTTAAGCATTATACCTCTAGCTCGAGGCTAGGGAAGAATCTATGCGCAAAAGAGGTGGATAAAAGCTAGATAAAGAGGTCCTTCGAACTCCGTTTGCTCCAAGCTTCCTAATACGAGACCCTTAACACTTGTAGATGCTTGAAATATGAAGATCAAGATCGAAAGTATGATGGATGGAATAGGGGTGTTGGGCCGTAAGCTTTGAGAGAGAGAGGAGGGTGTGTGTGTTGTTGATGATGAAGTGGAGTTATGAGATTTAAGACCTTCTAGTCCATCTTATAAACCACTAATTCCTTAATACTCATTGTGTAATATGTCCATGATGGGGAGACAAGATCCATTAATATATAACAAAGAAATCCCATGTGGGATCCTTGTTTCCCAACCGTCCAACAAGGGGGGGGGGGGTGCTAGTTTGATTTCAATTACTAGTTACTTAAACTAGTTACTTTCCAAGTGTTAGAAATTAGTGTTAAGTGTGTCATGTTATAATATAGTGCGTTAGGGTGTTCGGGGACCCTAACTAGCTTAGAAAAATAAAAACAATGCTTCTAGCAATATTTTATGTTCCGGGTAATATCCGGTTGTTCGGTTAGACACTGATTCGTTAAAGTGCTAAATTACACTTTTTAGTGTCTTTTAAGTACCTTTCTTGTACTCTTTCAATTCCCAACACTTAGGGAAATATTCTGGATAATAAAACGACATTTCTGCATAATATTTATATGTCTAAATGCTGATTTATTGCTGAAATATATAAATTCTGCACTTAAAGTGCGTTTCGGGTGCTTTTTAGTGCTTATTTTTGCTTTCGTATTGCATATATATTAACCCTTGTATGTACTCTTGGGTTTTAATGCATTCTTGCTATCGGATCTACACCTAGGCTCCAATTTTATTGTCTGTCTGCTTTCTGCAGTTCAGTCGACACAGTGTGTCTTACCGGTGAGTTTACTATTATTTTGACGCAACGCTCTCGTTTATGCATAAAGCAATATTTTGTAGTATACAACATGCATGAATTCACTTGTTTAATCATGTGTTCAGACATTGCTGACACTTAAACTCATAATTGCAGTCATTAAGCAATAATTAATGTGTACGGAAATTACCGGTTTGTGCCAGTTGTCACAGTCTCCCCCCGTTAAAAGAATTTCGTCCCGAAATTCAGACTGAACTCACCCTCGCTGGAGTCTTCTTGAATAGGTGGGGATACTTTTTCTTGAACTGGTCTTCACGTTCCCATGTGTACTCGGGTCCGTGCTTAGAGCTCCAACGTACTTTGACAAGCTTCACACTGCTCCTCCTGGTCTTGTTGACTTTCCAGTCAGTAACCTCAACGGGTTGCTCTGTAAATCGGAGGGCTTCATCAATATGTATTTCATCCATCGGGATGATCACGTTTTCTTGCGTTGGACTCTTCTTCAGGTTGGATACATGAAACGTATCATGTACCCCATTAAGTTCTTCCGGTAACTCCAACTTGTATGCCACGGTACCAATTCTCTTCAGTATTCTGAATGGTCCGATATATCGCGGATTCAGCTTTCCACGCTTTCCAAATCTGACTACGCCCTTCCATGGTGAGACTTTTAACAACACTTTGTCTCCCACCTTGAAATCTACCGATTTTCTATTCGGATCAGCGTAGCTCTTTTGTCGCTCTCGAGCCGCCTTAATGCGCTCTCGGATCTGCGCAATCTTGTCGGTGGTCTCTTGTACAAGTTCAGGACCAACCATACGCTTATCTCCAGCGTCTGCCCAACATAAGGGCGATCGGCATTTGCGGCCATACAGAGCTTCGAACGGCGCGGCTTTTATGCTCGTATGATAGCTGTTATTGTAGGAAAACTCAACTAAAGGTAGATGAGTATCCCAGCTGCCGCCTAGATCCATGACACATGCGCGAAGCATATCTTCTAACGTTTGTATAGTCCGTTCGCTCTGGCCGTCCGTTTGCGGATGGAATGCCGTGCTTAGATCTAACTGAGATCCAAAGGCTTCCTGAAATGATTGCCAGATTCTTGAGACAAAGCGTCCATCTCTGTCTGAAATGATTGAGATTGGCACTCCATGACGTGCCACAATTTCTCTTAAGTATATTTCAGCAAGCTTTCCAGTGCTGTCCTTTTCTCGGATCGGTAGGAAGTGCGCAGACTTCGTTAATCGATCAACTATTACCCATATCATATCGTGCCCTCTCGGGGTTCTGGGTAATTTCGTTATGAAGTCCATCGAGATTTGTTCCCACTTCCACACGGGAATCTCTGGTTGTTGTAGTAGGCCGGACGGTTTCTGATATTCTGCCTTAACCTTGGCACAGGTTAGGCATTTTCCAACATACACAGCAACGTCGCTTTTGAGTCTCGGCCACCAATAGTACTCCTTCAAGTCTTGATACATTTTGTCCGATCCTGGGTGGATCGAATATCTCGATTTGTGGGCTTCATTAAGGATGACTTCTCGTATGCCACCATAGAGTGGAACCCAAATACGTTTCTTAAAGTACAAGGCTCCCTCTTCGTTTGGCACCATGTATTTCAGCATACCCCGTAGGTATTCAGCTTTACGGTTTACTTCTTTAAGAGCTTCTTGTTGTGCATCTCGAATGCGTGCTGTGAGGTTCGTTCGAATCGTCATTTCCAGTGCTCGAACCCTCAGGGTCTTAACCCTTTCTTTTCGGCTCAACGCGTCTGCTACAACGTTCGCCTTTCCAGGATGGTACTTAATCTCACAGTCATAATCATTCAGCAGCTCGACCCAACGTCGCTGGCGCATATTCAATTCCTTCTGATCAAATATGTGTTGCAAGCTTTTGTGATATGTGAAGATTGTACATCGAGTACCATATAGATAATGTCTCCAAATCTTCAAGGCGAATACCACTGCACCCAGCTCCAGGTCGTGAGTGGAATAATTTCTCTCGTGAACCTTCAGTTGTCTTGAAGCATAAGCGATGACTTTTTGGCGTTGCATGAGCACGCAACCCAAGCCTTGTCGTGAGGCGTCGCAGTATACCACGAAGTCTTCAGTGCCTTCGGGTAATGATAGTATTGGTGCATCGCAGAGCTTGTTCTTAAGTAGCTGAAAGGCTTCTTCCTGTTTATGACCCCAGTCGTACTTCCTGTCTTTCTGAGTAAGGGTCGTTAGCGGTTGAGCTATCTTCGAGAAATTCTCAATGAATCGCCGATAGTAGCCCGCTAAGCCCAAAAATTGACGGACTTCGGTCGGGGTCTTGGGAGCTTCCCAATTCTTTATTGCTTCAATCTTGGACGGGTCTACATGAATGCCCTTCTCATTCACCACGTGACCAAGAAATTGTACTTCGCGAATCCAGAATTCGCACTTCGAGAATTTTGCATAAAGCTTCTCTTTCTTCAGTAGTTCCAAGATGGTTCTGAGATGTTGCTCGTGCTCTTCTTTCGTTCGCGAGTAAATCAGGATATCATCGATAAATACAATCACGAATTTATCGAGATATGGCTTGCATACGCGGTTCATTAGATCCATAAAGACCGCTGGTGCATTCGTCAGCCCAAATGGCATCACAAGAAATTCGTAGTGCCCATAGCGCGTTCTGAATGCAGTCTTTGGCACGCTTTCATCTTGGATTCTCAGCTGATGGTATCCAGATCGAAGGTCGATCTTGGAATAGTAGCTTGATCCTTGCAGTTGATCAAACAAGTCATCAATCCTCGGTAGCGGATACCGATTCTTGATCGTGAGCTTGTTCAGTTCCCTGTAGTCGATACACATCCGTAGTGTTCCATCCTTCTTCTTCACGAATAATACTGGAGCTCCCCAGGGTGAGAAGCTTGGCCTTATGAATCCTTTATCCAACAACTCCTGGAGTTGTGTAGATAATTCTTGCATTTCGGATGGTGCAAGTCGATATGGAGCCTTGGCTACAGGGGCGGCTCCTGGAACCAAGTCTATGTGGAATTCGACTTGTCGTTGCGGAGGTAGTCCTGGCAGATCTTCAGGAAACACATCAGGAAATTCCTTCACCACAGGAATGTCTTCGAGTTTCGGCTCCTCAGCTTTCTTGTCTATAACGTGTGCTAGGAAGGCAACACATCCTTTCCTTAGGCACTTCTGTGCCTTCATATAACTGATGATTCGAAGAGGCGCGTCTCGTTTTTCTCCATGCACGATGAGAGTTTCACCATTCGCTAAAGGGATGCGAATGATTTTCTCATGGCAAATAACTTCAGCTTTGTTCTTGGACAACCAGTCCATCCCGACTACTACATCGAAGCTACCCAATTGAATAGGTAGGAGGTCGATGCTAAATCTTCGTTCACCAAGTTCTAGTGTGCAGCCTTTAACAACTTCGCCCGATTCAACAAGTTTACCATTGGCTAGTTCTATGGAATAATGAGTTTCTAATCTACTAGATTCTACTCCGAGTATGCGTTTAAATTCCACAGACATGAAGCTATAATCGGCGCCAGTGTCGAATAATATGGATGCAAAGTGATTGTTAATGAGGAACGTACCGGTGACCACGTTAGGGTCCTCGCGTGCGTCTCTTGCTCCAATCACAAATGCTCGAGCCGGAGCGTTGTTTCTCTCTGGGCAGTTCTTCATGAAATGATCATTGCTTCCACACTTGAAGCATCCCTGGTTCTGCCCTTTCCCGTTACCATTCTTGTTACCAGCACCGTTTCCACTTCGGTTCTTTCCTTTTCCCCAACAGTCTTCTGTTTGATGACCCAATTTACCACATTTGTCGCACCTTGGAATGCGACAAGCTCCATCATGATGATACTTACATTTTTGGCATCGAGGCATGGAGCCTTGGTATGCTTTGGTTGCATGGGTTTTCGTCTCCTGAGGCGGATTAGTGTCGCGCTTCTTGTTGAAACCCTTGTTGTTGCGAGTAGCTTGGTTCAAACTTGTATGCTTTCTCTTTTTGTCACCGGACGACTCAGCATGTGTCTCGGTCTTTTCTGTTGGGTCCAGTGATAACTTCTTCATACGAACACAATCTTCAGTCAGGCTGACAGCCAGAGTTACAGCCTCGGTGATTGTTTGTGGTTTGGCCGACGTCACCATGCCACGAAACTCTGAGGCCAGTCCCCAAATGTAGCGTTCCACACGCTTAAATTCAGGAGTCACCATGTAGGGAAGCACTCTCGACAGGTCATGGAACCTTCGAGTGTAACCATTGATGTCAGCACCTTCCATAGTCAAGTGCCAGAACTCTGTTTCCAGCCTTTGGAGTTCCGCACGAGAGCAGTACTTCTCTCTCATCCTTTCCTTCAGTTCCTCCCAAGTGAGGCCATAAGCGGCGTCATCACCCAAAGTTTGGGCTTGCAGGTTCCACCAAGTCAGAGCTTCATCGACGAATAACCCAGTAGCAAAAGTGACTTGTTGATCCGCGGTACACTTGCTCATGCGGAAAGTAGCTTCAGTCTTCTCCGTCCAGCGCACAAATGCTACTGCACCTCCTGTGCCGTCATAGTTCATCGGCTTGCAGTCGAGGAACTGCTTGAAAGTGCAGCCTGGAATTGATTCAACCAATTCACATGTGAGCAATCGAAGAAATAATGAAACAAAGACCGTTCATAAATTTCCTCATGCTTAGTACAGTGTCTCAAGGTTACCTTGAGCTGCATTGCCTCCAGACGAATCTCCATTCCCATTACGCCTAGCGTTGCTTGGTCCTCCACTGTCTTGAGTATGGTTCGCCTCGTATTGGGCGATAGCAGCGGAGATCCTTTCCTCTAGTAGAGCGTTCAGCTCTTCGGCAGTTCTTGGCAGTGGGGGAGGAGGAGGTTGATCGTCATTGCGAGCATTCACCGCTCTCCTGGGTGCCATGTTCTGACAGAACATAACACAACAGGGTTAGACATTTGTTTGATATCGTCACACTAGACAGTAGTATCATATATATATACCACGTAAGTGACATCAAACAATTATTACTCTAGCAGAGTACTTAGTAGGCTTGTACTGAGGGAATCTATACGTGACAAGACTTGCTGTGATTTTTGTGCACTGAATTCCATAATTATGTATGCATCCATAATTACGTAACTCCTTGCACAGTCAGCACAGTTCGTTTCATCCTCGTACCTCTTCCTTCAGATAGGCCCTTGCTTTTAGGTAGAGTCACGTATACTTGTGCATTCTACTTCTAGTACATGCTAATTATCACACATAATTGCAAGTAATTTCTCAATTAAAGACAAGTGCTACTCAAGTGCACTCTAAGTCTCGTAGTATCTTTTCTAGACTCATGTAGACAGTTTCAGGTAGTGGATGTCGCGGGACGTTTTATGCAATGAAAACTCTTTGAAAATTGTTTTCGTGAATGGATCCTAGAGATTGTAGACTAGACTCGAGAAGGAATCCTGGTTCACTACAATCGCAGCTCTGATACCAATCTGTCACACCCCTTTCTACGGCGGAAGCACGAGGTGTGATCATGAAAGGTTCTCATTGCATACGAAGAGTAAACATACTACATGCTCAAGAAAATAACTTCAAATACCATAATTTGAAAACATACGTTAGCGTTTACATCGCTAAGTCGCATAAAGCATTGTCTTAAAAGTTTACAACTTTATTTATAGATAAACATAAGCGACATCCACGAGCATGGGTAAGACCGCGCGCACATCCACTTCTAATTACCTGAAATACATGTGAGTTTTGGAAAAACGTCAACATAAAGTTGGTGTGAATTCATGCAGTTTTAGTTTTTCACGTTTGTATACTTTGTATGAAAACATAGTTTACGTCATGTAAAAATCAAGTTTTCATATATAAATCCAGTTTCATGTGCACACCACGTACACATGTATAATTCAATTTCTTCTTGAGTACCCCACGTACTCAGGTATAATTCTCATTTTCTTGAGTACCCCACGTACTCAAGTATTCATCAATTTTTAGTATGGTATGAATTTCATGTAATTAAAATATTCCTGTAAATATCAGGATTGTTAATGGGTTGCAAGACCATTAACATGTGGCACGACATAGGAAGTCACCAAACCTAAGGCATTTAATTGGTATATTCTGAGACACAAAAGCACTACTCGATTCTCACCCCGACCGAGTGTGAGGCTGCCAGGCACCCGTTAGATCTAACCTTTTGTTCTGCGGTCTAAGTATGTACACGATTAATGGTGCTTCTGTACCCTATTCGTGACACTATTTCTCATAACGCATCCTACTTGGTTCTCGTTCTCACCAAGCACGTTTCTTTTTATCATTTCTCATAACGCATCCAACTTGGTTCTCGTCCTCACCAAGCGCGTTTCTTTTTATCATTTCTCATAACGCATCCAACTTGGTTCTCGTCCTCACCAAGCGCGTTTCTTTTTATCTTATATTTTGTCACACTTGGTTCTCGTTCTCACCAAGTGTACTTCTTGTATTTATATCATACCAATTATAAATATTGTACTTTTGTACATGTATTTCACCCCCGAAGTTATAAAAACTGAAAACAGTTAAAGAGAAAAGGGGGAGCATGAACTCACAACTTTGCGTTCCTAGCGTCGTAAACTCCACCGGATTTGCTTAATTAACGTCGTAACCTATACGCGTTTTCTTAACGTTAGTCACTAGACTTGCGTCGCACAAGTACAGTCACTCTCTTTTGTATATATTCTTGTGTTAAAAATATTCTATATTTTTAACTACGTATCTTACTTATATTATTTTCTCCAAAAATAAATATAAGTCTTTTGTGTTTTGCACTTTGCACCCGAATTATGTATTTTGTATGTTGTATGTGTATTTTTATATTTTTATATTTCTACTCCTCATGAGTAATTAGTGTATTTTTAAGTCTTAATACACTAGCACGTATAACACATACTATATACACTTAGCACAAAAGTTGGTGATCAAATAATATATATTTTTCTTTCAAAAATATATACTTAATATCCATTTTTATTCTTGAAAATCACCATTTCTCATCACCAAAAATTAGGGAAACCTTGGTAATACTTTTAAATACATTTTTAGGGAATAAGTTTCTCAAAAACTTATATTTTTTTCTAAGTGTCAAAATTTATAAAAATTTTGACAGAGTTTCCCCTAAAAATGGAGGTTTCCCACGTTTTCAAAACGTGTGTTTATTTTCTTTTAAATCATTATCAATCATCAACAACAATTATCAACAATACTCATCAGCAATAATCACTAATTCCTCCATTTCATGAACTTGAATATTTACAAAAATGTGTAGTAACTTACTAGCACATTTAGTAAATCTTTCCATCTTTAAAAATAATTTTAGTTTCTTAAAAACTTTATTTTTAAAGAATATGAAGTTTCACAACTTCTAGTCAAGATTCGCAAAAATACTTCTTTGTTAAGTTTTCTTGTGACACAAGTGTCCACACACTTGTTTATTTACTAAAAATGCTTTTAGTTCGGATAAGATCCGGGTTTTAAACAAGACTAATATTTTTGTTTGGTTCTTCCGAAAAACCACTTGTAGATACGTAGATCTGCTAGTTTTAAACACTATTTTGCAAGTAAAAATACTTTTACACAAGTTCATGTTTCATGTGTGGTAGAGTTTCACCTTTTAACCCTTATATCTTCTAACATAACCTTATATCATGATCCAAGAACATGACTACATCGGGTTAAATGGTGATCCGAGCTACCACAATCATAGATCGGGTCTCAATAATCATACATTTCGAATACTACATCATTTACACAACTTATGTGCTATTAACCACCATTTTTGTGTTTTATGTAGACTTTAAAGCATCATCTTGCATGTTAACGAGTTTTATCCGATAAAAAAAATCCTTTTAACCACTTTAGATTAGTTCAAATATGAGTTTTAAGCATTATACCTCTAGCTCGAGGCTAGGGAAGAATCTATGCGCAAAAGAGGTGGATAAAAGCTAGATAAAGAGGCCCTTCGAACTCCGTTTGCTCCAAGCTTCCTAATACGAGACCCTTAACACTTGTAGATGCTTGAAATATGAAGATCAAGATTGAAAGTATGATGGATGGAATAGGGGTGTTGGGCCGTAAGCTTTGAGAGAGAGAGGAGGGTGTGTGTGTTGTTGATGATGAAGTGGAGTTATGAGATTTAAGACCTTCTAGTCCATCTTATAAACCACTAATTCCTTAATACTCATTGTGTAATATGTCCATGATGGGGAGACAAGATCCATTAATATATAACAAAGAAATCCCATGTGGGATCCTTGTTTCCCAACCGTCCAACAAGGGGGGGGGGGTGCTAGTTTGATTTCAATTACTAGTTACTTAAACTAGTTACTTTCCAAGTGTTAGAAATTAGTGTTAAGTGTGTCATGTTATAATATAGTGCGTTAGGGTGTTCGGGGACCCTAACTAGCTTAGAAAAATAAAAACAATGCTTCTAGCAATATTTTATGTTCCGGGTAATATCCGGTTGTTCGGTTAGACACTGATTCGTTAAAGTGCTAAATTACACTTTTTAGTGTCTTTTAAGTACCTTTCTTGTACTCTTTCAATTCCCAACACTTAGGGAAATATTCTGGATAATAAAACGACATTTCTGCATAATATTTATATGTCTAAATGCTGATTTATTGCTGAAATATATAAATTCTGCACTTAAAGTGCGTTTCGGGTGCTTTTTAGTGCTTATTTTTGCTTTCGTATTGCATATATATTAACCCTTGTATGTACTCTTGGGTTTTAATGCATTCTTGCTATCGGACCTACACCTAGGCTCCAATTTTATTGTCTGTCTGCTTTCTGCAGTTCAGTCGACACAGTGTGTCTTACCGGTGAGTTTACTATTATTTTGACGCAACGCTCTCGTTTATGCATAAAGCAATATTTTGTAGTATACAACATGCATGAATTCACTTGTTTAATCATGTGTTCAGACATTGCTGACACTTAAACTCATAATTGCAGTCATTAAGCAATAATTAATGTGTACGGAAATTACCGGTTTGTGCCAGTTGTCACATTAGCTAGACAACTTTCTAGAAGCCACCTTACATTATCACAAAGAAGAAGAGGTCTACAAGAAACTTTCGAAGAGAACAAGTTCCTATAATGTTTGAACACCTCTCTTTTTACCAAAGCCGGTTTAGAAATCCATTTACCATCTATCAACAAACCCTGTATGTTATTCTTAGCTTTCCTCCCATTCACCACACTATGGAAAAAAGCCAAATTCTCGTCACCATGAGTCGCCCACCGCACCCTAGATTTCTGTTTGAGATCTAAATTTTTTAAGTGCTCAATAAAACTAACCCCCTTTTTACATTCTTCATAAACCCAAAGATCCGACTCATCTAAATGTTTAACTTCCATAACCATTTCCAATCTCTCTATCTCGCCTTGCATATTATTTAAATCGGCCCCTTCTACATTAACCACATCCACCCACCATTTTCTGATCGCCTCCCTAACTCTCTTAAATTTATTTGCTATAATACTTTTCGAAGAGCCTTCATAATGTTCACCGTCCAACACTTCTATAATCAATTTTTCACACCCATCCCTTTCCAACCATGAGTTAAACCATCTAAAAGGTTTAGCCCATAATTAGAATTCACCAACGAGAGCAACAGCGGACAATGATCCGATCTTTCTCTAGGAAGAGCTCGCAAACAAGCTTGAGGCCACCTATTGAAAAAACTTTGACAAACTAACACCCTATCTATCTTACTAAATTTATACCCGTTGTCATTACCAACCATGAAAGTGAATTTATTCCCCCGCATCGAATATTCCTTTAGACTTATATCTTCAATAAAATTGTTGATATCAAGCGCACTAACACGATTAAATTTATAGTTTCTCCTTTCTTCTGGAAATCTGAAAACATTAAAATCTCCCAACAAAATCCAAAAACCCAAATGCCCTTGAATAACCTCTTTGACCTGTTCCCACAGTCTCCTTTTTTGAACAACATCTTGTGGGACGTATATATTCATAACATTGAAAGAAGAACCACCCTCAATCAAATTACCAGCAGTAAACATGAAGTTTTGATTAAGAATAGTCGTTCTCTTTTTAAAAACCTTAGGATTCCGTATGTTAACCAATCCTCCCGATCGACCTGCTGCATCCATTATATCGGACTCAAACTCATCATTACCCCAAAATCGCCCCAAACTAACTAAATGAACAAACCTGAGTTGATTGAGTTTCTCGTAAAGCCACAAAAGAAACTTCATTCCTAACTTTTAGACCTTTAATCCGACCAACCTTCCCATCCGCCCCCAACCCTTTAACATTTAAAGACAAGAAATTCATTTGGTACCTATCTGTATACCTTCTTCCATGATAGTTTGATGAACCAGATTCTGGAAATTACCCATCTGTGCTCCCAGCTTGAAGCCCATGTCGACGGTTTCTACCACTTCTTTTTCAACCTTATCCTCCATCTTGTCTGCTGTAATCTCCTCCATATTATCAATTGTAATCTCCTCCATATTCGATCCTAAATCATTATGCGTTTCCGGTTGAGAATTAAGGTCAAGCCGTTTATCATCCTCTGACCTATCAGTGTTATTTTTGGCCAGAACTTCATATTTGGAATGGTCATCTTTAGCTGCAGGTTTCTCCATGGGCTTTTTAATACCCAAGATCACATCCAAGCCAAAAGGATCCAGCCCATTAGGATCAAAATCCAACCTGGGCCTTTTTAAAGGATTGGGCCTTTCATCTTTGGAGAGCATTTTGGGGTGGGCTTTAGTTGTAGCTTTCTTTTTCCACTTTTTAACATCTCTTCTAGAAGTATACCCCACCTCATCCACAAAAGTGTTATCTATAAATGCCTTAGAATTATTTTCAAAAAAACCTTCATGACTTTTCAGCATTTCCTCAAATTGGAAGTCAACTCAACATTATTGTGACATAATTGAGGACCTTTATTATTTCCCATAGAATCCGAACATTCCTTTTCAGTTTCTGAAGAAACCGTTTTTCCATAATTAGTAGCATTAACTTTCGGATCCACCTCCTTCTTCGGTGACTCACCGGTCTCATTCTGATTTGCCGAATCTTCAACTGAATCTGTTTTTTAATAAGAAATCCGGTATCCAATCACCAATCTCGTCCATAACCCAAACCCAGAATCTTCTTTGCCTCCATTGTAAAACCACTTCATCCATAATCCGCCTAGCATCACCAACCAATACACTGACATACTCGTGGGACAAATCCCCATCATCTTTTTGAACTTTGGCCTTATGAATAACTTTTACGTACATCGCCCTTATCCAATCCAAGGTTTCATTGCAAAGAACATTTAACGGTATTCCTTGCACTTTCAACCATGCAACCCTTTCGAAGGGAAAGGATTGTCCTTGCCATGTTTCAACCGATTGGAAAACACCAGTCTTCGCTATCGCCTTTTTCTGGACTTCTTCTACCTCGGCACTGTTCTTGAAGGAAAGAAGAACTGACAACCCACCCAATAATTGTATGACCCCCCCATACGGATGTAACTCTCGAACTACCGCACTTATCTTCTTAAGGTTATCAATGTCAAACACTCTAGCCACAAGAGCCTTACCATGACGATCATTGTATTCGTTAATAGCATCCGGAATCACAACCAGCATCTCCTCCTTTCTATCATCTTTAACACCAGTGAGCATATTCTTAAAAGAGCTTGTATTCGTTTCTAGAGCAAAAAACCGATCCCCATCATCCTTCTTATCTTCCGCTGAAATAGGGAAATCCCTCCTATTGGAATCTATTTTCTGGTCTTCGACATCAGTAAATCTTGCAATATTGGACCTTAGTTTGTAGGATCCCATCCATAGGTTCTTCATTGATCTCTCCAATTCTTCTTTGTATCTGATATTCTGAAAAGTCACGAAGCCAAATCTCCTCCCCACTTTATCCCTCTTCCTCGCAATGTAAATCTTTGATATTTCCTCATACACCTTCAACAAACCATCCAGATCATTACCACTGCACCTCTCTGGAAGGTTTGTGATATAGTATTTTACCTTGCCTTCATCTTTTTGCGTCTCCGGTTCTTTGCCTTGCCTTCGATCGCCCATGTTGTTATCGTCCGTATTTAGCAAACGTTTATCTGTAATCAAATACTAACCAACTACAACTCTTAATGCGTTAAATTAGTTACATTAAATAAGGAAACATATATAATCTACAAAATATAAAGATATAATATATAATCTACAAAAGATAAAGATATCATAACAAAAAATGTCTTCGGTGATAGGAACAACAACTTCATCAATTTCATAACGAACAACAACTTTAGCATCTTCATAACGGTATTATGGCACCTCAGTATCAACTAACTGCTCTGTTTCGGTAAAACATCAGTCTCAAAATATTCCCAACAAACCCTACACTGATGGTACTAAAAACTCTAATCAGTTGCACAAACACTTCAAAATTTCTACGAAAAAAATCTGCACCCTCAATACCTTCAGAAAATTCAAGTTTCATGCTAAAAAACACATGTAAATCTGGTTTGATTAGTGTCTAAAACTCATCCTCAACAAAGACTTTAATTGGTTCATAAGTACCTCTTAGAAATACAACTTCTTTGGTTTCTCTACCATAGTACCATCCAATAAATGGTTTGATATTTTTCCTTTTATAGTATTTAAAAAGCCTGCCCTTCTGATAACATCTCTTATGTCTTTCCCTCTACCTTGTATTATGACTGTTTTTCTGGTAGAACCTCTTTTACTTAAACCTTCTACAATTGTCTTAAAACATGTAAAGTCTCTTCCCTCATCTTTGAAAAGTTAAGTATATCCCTTTTAACTTCAAAGTAACCCGTTTCAACACTATACTTCCATCCAATTATAGGTTTCTTGTTTGAATATACTCCCTGCCTTTGCGTTAGTCTAATCACTCTTTTTGAAATTTTGGACAAAAAGCATTCACTATTCTAGTTTCTTCTCTTTTCTTTGTGCATATACTAAGTGCCCCGTCTCTTTAGATTCTTTAGCATCAACAACAACCTTTCTTTTATTTTAGCAATAACAATGTTTCCAAGTGACGAGGCTTCTAATTTCTTCTTTACTACTTCAAAACATGTCTCTTATAGAGTTTTAGCATCTAATCTTGTATTTTTTTCCTTCATTTACTCATGAGATCACTACAGGTTCTTCTGACTCTTCATCAAGAACATTCTCAGGTTTAGTCATTTCATGAGGCTTGATTTTCTCTTCTTGTTTCTTAGTTTTCTTCAGGTTTTGCTGCCATTTTCATTGAAGTAGGCTTCATAGACTCCATTTCTTCTTTAATATCTTCTAATGATCTTTTTCATTCTTTCTTGTACTTCTTAGGCTAACTTGTCTTAGCAACCAGTTATATCAAGTGTAAGTAACTTTTTTACAATCATCAATACTTATTTTTCTTGGATTGATTAGCTCCTCACATCCTTGTTCTCTAAAGATGACCACATGCATTCTGATTACATCTAAAGACCACCCACTGATTTTGTTTATGACAAAATATTTCTCTGCACTAGCTTTCTTGCAAATTAGGGAAAATGTTAAATACTCTATAATTGTTTATTGAGGTTGCTTTGAAACTTTTTATATTGAAACAACTGGAATAGTTGAAACTTTTGAACCTTATCCCCCCTGGAGCATCAACAAAAATAGGAGGAAGAGTAGCAGGAGCAAGGCCGCATGGGTTACTAAAGTGTTGGTAGAAGGAGCAACATTACCACAAATAAGATGTTAACTATGATAATATATTCTTCAAGGTAGAGTTCATACTTTTTGTTTAAGATATACGATCTGGATAATTGAATATCAGAGTAGTTAGTATAGCTTGAAAAGAGAATCCTTCATACTTCTAGTTTTAGATAAACGATCTGGATAACAAGTGTGACAACCCGAGTTTCCAAGACCTTTCCTTGACACGTTACTTGTTACAAACTCTGTCTTTGAATTTGAGTATGTGTACTATTTGAATATGTGTATTATTTAGTATGTGTTATGAGTTGGTTAGTTGTTACAAACTTGTTATAAACTATTAAACTGTTCACAAATCACAAGTATACCCGACGAAACCTTAGTGCAATAACCCCAATCAGAACTCGATGAAACAGGGGGTTTCGCCATCACCTGGTCGACGAAACATGGATGTTTCGCCGAGATGGGCCTTCGGCCCAAGTAAGCCCAGTCCCACTACGTTATATTGAGCGTAAATCATAAGTTGCGAAACCCTAGACTCATCTTTACACTTGACGGCAAATCATCATTCATCTGGCAATCATCATTCATCTTTCCCCTCGAAGCTATTTCCAATCTCACCTTACAACAGGTTAGTACGCAATTAGATTACCCGACTTGATCTGCTTAACTCATTGTTGATGACGGTTATGTGTTGTCTGTGATTCATGTGAATGTAGGGTTTGTATTAGAAACCATAATCATATGATGTGTTGATTAGGGCTTTAACATCTTAACGTTTAAGCCGATAGATTGGAACATGTATGTTACAGATTCGATGTCTTGTGTTTTCTCATGATTACCGTTTGATTAAGATAATGAGCAGATGTTGATTGAATGACTGCTGTAATAATCATGATCATATGTATATACAAATTGTTAAGGCACTTGTTGCGTGATGATTGGTAATTGAGAACTGAATGATTGATTGACGAATATGATGTAACTGTTATCATAACAATTATGGTGTTTGCTTGATAAACCTATGAAACGATTAGATAAACAGTAACAGTAAACATTAGGGTTTGGAAGAAACATGAAACTGTTAAGAAAACTTGGTAACTGTTATGGTCAGGACGAAACTCCTATGAGTTTCGCCACACATTCATCGACGAAACACCCATGTGTTTCGCCATGCAGACCTTGACGAAACACCTTAGAGTTTCGTCATAAGGACCTTCAACGAAAAGCCATGATTCGTCACCCTGGGGTTTCGCCATTAGGATCAGAGACTCATAAACAGACTGTAGTTGGAACAAGTATGATAATGAAAGACTATATGATTGATCCTTGTTTGTAACAATGTGATTTATGACTGAGAAAAACATAATTTGACTGTTATGAGTAGTACACACTTAACTGTTGAGAACTGTTGTAAATCATTCATGTGAATTCCGGATTCGTTGAAGTTGAATAACTGTTTATGCGTTATTTGGTGATTGTTGTTTGAACACACAATATGATAACAATTCATGCGAATGTAAACTGACTACGTGTACATGAACACCATAGGCTTCGATTAACTAAGTGTGAACAAGTAACTAATCAAACTAAGCAAACCAAGGTGAGTTCACTGCTCTTTTTCCAAGCATGCATCTCGGGGAGGGATATCGGGTAACGTTCTGGGGAGGAATGTCAGGTTATTGGGATGTCTGTTATTACACTCATTTTCTATCATATAAGACCCCTTACATCTACTGATAGTTTCCAGGGAGGCAACGAGGTAATTAGTTGATAGCGCTATTAGGTTTGGCACCCTCACACCGTACCGGAGAGGACGGGCGTGAACTAATTACCTTGACCACTTGACCAATGCTTTGATAGAGGCATTGGGGTTGGGCAAATACATCTTGTAGCCATTTGCGGTAATCGAGTTAATAACAACATCAAAACAAATCGTTGAACTGTTTTATACACATATCTGGTAACTAAACGCGTTAACAAAACTTTGAACTCACCAGCATCGTCTGACACACTTGTCTGCATGCTTGCAGGTCGTTAGGATCTTGATATGGACTTGCTATCTGGGAGTGCTGGAGTGGTCATGGGTCGAGACTCTTGGATACACGCTTGTTGATTAAGAACACATGTTTTGAAACATTTGAATTACTATTTATATTATGCTTCCGCTGAATATTTACTTTGGTTAAACTTATGACTTGGATTAATATTTTGAAATGAATGGAATGTTTTATTTAAATTCTACGCGTAGTTCAATGTGATTGGTGGCTTGGATCCTAGTACGTCACACGTCCCGCGGTGTTTCCGCATGTGGTATTTTGGGGGTGTGACAGTTTGGTATCAGAGCCACTGGTTATAGTGAACTAGGTTTTAAAACGTTTTAATAAAACCAGACTATAACCGAACAACTTCGAAAATCGACCATGACACTCAGCTCCAGATTGCAAGGTTCATCTTCTGTTTACTTTATGCATTACTTGTTTAGTAGTCACACACTCGCAGCTTGTATGAAACGATATAATAGATACTATGGTGATTTGATAGTGTGACACTACACTTCGACTCTTGTGATTCGTAATCCTGTAATACATTCTGTTTTGCTACTTGAATACGGGGGAAACTTTTAGCGCAAGTTAAGAGGCACTGAGATGAGCATGCAAATTGCCTTATTATTATGGGTGCACACATAATAATAATGTGAGGTGCATGTAAGTCCCAGTGAGGCTTAACGAGTGTGAGAAGGGTTCTGCCCTATTGTGTGTAAACTTGGTAGTTTGTAGATTTCAACGTGATACTTGACTCTTACCTCATCTCGACTCTTAAATTTGTCCCCTCTCCTTATATAGAATCATGAGTGGACGAGATCATGGACGTGGTCACATCGCTGTTGGACCGTGTCGTGACCCTAAACGATCAGTTAAGGACGTTCACCTTCACGTATAAAGGCGGAATCAATACACGCAAAGTTACACAGCTTTTCTCTTTCAATATCTTCTTTATTGATGCTTTCAGATAACAATTTGACAGAGTTTCGACACCACAAGCATGAGAGGATTTCGCTCCAATGTACATGAATGAATACACATGACAGGTATTTATAGTATGCATGATTTCGCTTATATGGCAGCCGTATAAGCGAAACCTCTAAGTTGACACAAAAGCGAAACCTACATGACACAAAAGCGGACCTGTCTTTGACATATGAGCGGAACCTTATCTTGTCACATGAGCGGAATCTCTTAGACCATATGATCGGAATCATGACTGACACATATGAATTCCATTTTGAACTTTTTGTCTCTTGTGAAATGTATCAATTCTGTTTCATTCACTTGCACTTGTTGTTGTCATGATGTAAGCAATTAGATCACTTGGATGATGTCATCATCAAGAATGATGACATCATTCTTGTTCCGAACCGCAACGAACCAAAGACTCGATATAAGACGAAGTTGACAGATGAATGCACTAACAGACTCCCCCTCAGATGTTGACGAGTCTTAAGTGTCGAGTTTTCTCAGTCTTCAGTCTTTATCAGCTTCAGGCTCCCCCTTTCATCAAGCTTCCATGCTTTGGGATCGACACCTAGCTTTCCATTTACAAGCTTCTCTTTGCTTCAAGCTTGTCTTCAGACTCCCCCTTAGACTCTGCTCTCAGGATCGTAGTCTGGACTATCTGTAACACTCAAACATCTATAAGTAACAGCATTTTAAACTTCCAGATATTGTAATTTAACAATTCAAACTCCTCAAAATCACTTCTCATGAATTTGGCAGTTTCATCGAATCGTATCGGAAACTAGCTCTTATAACAATATAAACATCCAACTCCCCCACAGTTAATCATCCAAGTCCAACTTAATGACCTTGGAGATATCACAAACTGTTTTTGAATTTTTAATTTTAAAACTTCAAGTTTCAAATTAATGAACTTGTTTTATTTTCAGAAACACGATCAACTTACTTGGATTTTGAAACTCAGCACTCAGACATCGGTTGTCGAAAATAAAGCAAGAATCAAAATCTTTTTGTATTTTCTGAAAACATAAAAAGCAGTAAAGAAATATGTACAAACATATTTACAAATAATATTTTTGTTTGAGTATGCGTCAGAGGATCATATCAGTTTATGACAAGTCACAAGTACCGTTGAGCTTAAAATCACATTATGCATTAAACAATTCACTTAGATTGTCGATATACTGATCCACTTAAATTTTCATACAAACTTCAACTGATTCAGGATACGAATTAGGTGTATTAAGACTTAAACTCATTCATGTGTCCCACCTCTTGAATATACTCCCGTATCCAGAATCCCAATAATCAGTCTTACAGGTGAGTATACTACAATGATATCTGAATATAAATTAGGTATGCGAGGGCCGAGGGATCTCAGGTCGATACTTCCGTATACGCAGAGAGATATCAGCTTCGACTTTTCGGTGTGTCCCCTTTAGAGGATCTTTTTGCTTACAACAGCAGCATTTATCAATTTTATTGTTTCAGCATGCTGAGGGTTTAATGCTGTGTTTCAAGCATTGCAGCAAGTATTAGCCAAGGACTAGGTCAGAACTACCGTTCAGCAGAAGTCCCGGAATAATACCCCAGATATCATTGAGTATAAAGACCTAGTATATCAGATTATGAGACCTTTCAAACGAGATTTCAGGGGTTACCTATATATCCAAGTAGTGTTCCCCACGAAATAAGTAAGTTTGAATTTAGGTTTATATCCCGAAAAAGTTTACTAAATGTATAAAAATCTACCGACACATCCACGGTGAGATCGTTTAACACATTTAAACTTTCCATTTCTTTAGCGTACTGTAACTGTCTACTGATGTACTATCATTTCCTCTTTTTACGCAAAAACTCAAATTTTTAAATTTTATCATGTTTTTGACTTTTTCAAATTTTCAAATGTTTTTGTATTTTCTAACAATATTACTCGCCCTAAAATGCAAAATCATATAAAGAAAATTTGACAACCAACACTGATAGCTTTGTCTCGCCATCCATTTTCTGCTTCAAGTGCTCTGATTTGTAGAAAATATAACGTACCCCCATGATTTACAACCCATTGATCTTAACAGTTTGAAAACTGTTTTTCAATCTGATGAAAATAATCATGTTTGTTCAGCCGTGAGGGTTTCGGCGTATTCAATCAACATACAATCAAAACAAAATTAAAAACAACATATTTTTGGTTTTTCAAATTTTAACAAACTAAAAACATATTTTTGGTTTTTAATTTTTCAATTTTTAGGATTTTGAAATTATTGTTTATTTATGTACAGAAAACACTCAAACTAAACTCCCTGTTCAACCAAACCAGGGTCCTGCAACCTCTTCCTGTGCCAGGTTGCTCCAACTACCATTCTCACAATCTTCAGCTTCATTGAGCACCTGCACATTCAAACTTTATCAATCATTTGAACAATTTAGCCCAGGTCTGTTGGACCTTAGGCATTTCAACACAATAATTTTCATTCAATTTTGGAAACTCTTTGTCAACGTCACTTGTTTCTTAGCACTCCACATTTGACCTTCCGGAGTACCTCTTTTGTAAAAATTTGTCTCTTTTTGAACCTTTTGTTTTTGAATAACATTTTTAGGTTTCCAAAACTCTTGAGGTTTTGTCATATCAACAGATGTTCTCCAACTCTGTGTTGTTCTCAATCTGGATGTGTGAGAATTCCAGGTCTGTCTTGAATCAAACCTGTTTGGGTTTAATTTCCAATTTTGATTTGAAGCAAACTTGTTTGTATTGTACTTCCAAGTTTGTTTCGAATCAAATCTGGTTAACCTCGGTTTCACAGCCTCAGATTTCTGTTTTTCAACATCAACAGGCTTTGGATTTGGACACTTTCTTGCAACATGTCCAATTTGATCACATTTAAAACACACTTTCTTTGAAACATCCTTGGCCTGTTGTTGTTTCTTTTTCATAGCATCAAACTCATCATTAGACTGTCGTCCAAATTTGAGTTTTTCCTCTTCTTTCAAGCTTTTCCCTTGAACAAAATTCATCTTTTGTTGCAAATTTGGTTTTTTACTTTGATTCCAATTCTGTTTCTTTTTATAACCCAAACCAGCCTTCATGTTTTTCTTCTTAAAACCAGGTTTGTTATAAAAAGATTTATGACCTTTACCAGCAAACTTTGAAATCTCAGACTTCTCAATCTCAACCATTTTGAAAACTTGATTGACCTTTTCTGAAATCACATTCTGAATCGGGAATACAACATCTAAGAATAATTTATCCGATCCAATCATGGTATAAACCAATCCTTTTGAATCATCATTCAAATTTTTCTCGGATTTTGTGTTTTTCAGATAACCATCATAAAGATTTCCTTCATTTTCATCCTGTGATTCAGACTTACCTTTTGTAGACTCATCTTTCAAAACGCTTTCAACAACCTTACTTACCACCTCTGAATCATTAGCATCATCAGATTTGGAGTAAGTCACATCAATACTTTCAGGTAACTGGTCAGCTATATTCAAACCCTTTGCCACCTTTTCCTCATCATAAAAAGTATAATTGTTTCTCAATGGTGGTGGTACCTGATGAAATTCTGAACCAATACCCTTTTTGCAATTTTCAGTATCTTTGTCATCTGGTGTGATGTTGAAAATGCGTTCGAGAATGTACGAAGAGTTATGATAACTTTGAAGTTTTGTAACAACCTTTTCTTTTTCAGCCAAGACTTGTTTAAGATTTGCAATTTCATCAACACATTTGTTTAATTCAATTTGCTTTTCTTTAAACTGTCTCTCATACATTTCTTTGGTTGTTAAAGTTTCAGACAATCTTTGATCAAAACTTTTGACTTGGCTCTTCAAAGTATCATAAGCTTCTTGTACTCTCTGACTCGACCACTTTAAAGAATCATACTGTTTTTGTAAATCTTGAAATTTCGATTCTTTTTCAACACAATCGACACATTTTGTAGAACACAGTTGTCTATAAACATCATTGTCCTTTTCAAGACCTTGACATTTCTGTGTCAAGTTTTCAACTTTTAGTTTCAAAATTTCTTCTTTTTCAATCATTTCTTTACATTTTATTTTGAAAACATTTTCAAGTTTGCTTGTTTCAATATTTTTTGTTTTGATTATATCATCTTTTTCAGTACAGGCTTTGCACATTTCTATGCAATTCCTGCACTTGTTTTCTTTTTCATCAACCATTTCAACATTAGATAGATCAGAAGATTTTCTAACCTCAGTCTCATTCAGAACCGGTTCTTCTGACTCAACTTTCTGATCTTCCTTCTTTTCTTCTTTCTGAGCTTCTTCATTCTTATGCGTTTCTTCAGCTTTCTGTTCCTCTCCAGCAAGCTTTGCAACAGTCTTCACTTCTTCAATCATCTTCTTCAATTCTTCTTCTTTTCTTTTTTTCAGTTCTACCACCTTTGGTAAACTTGCTTCAAAAACTTCTTTTAACTTGTTCATCAAATTTGGCAAATAGCTTTTATCAGAAAGCCTTCTTGTGTTGAAAGTGCCCTCACTTGGAAACACATTGGTTACAGCATCAAAATCCACTTTTGATGGATCAACTACTGGATTACCCTGTGGATCCATGTAACACTCTAGTTCTTCATTCCATCTCTTGGCTCTTTGTGCTTCCTTAAATGGTTCATACAATTTTCCAATCTCCCATCTAGCACTGTCTCTTCTCCACCATCTATCATGATCATCATTTGCAACAAATGCATAACCAACTGCATCTTCTTCAGGGCAAACTTGACTCCAATCGTAACCTTCATCATCATATATAACTGCAAGAGCCCTTGATCTTTCTTCTGGTTGCTTTAATCTTGGTGGCTCAGACTTGTTCTGATGGTAAATCGCTTTCTTGTAATAATCTTCGTTGAACGGGTTTTCAGAATCATCAGCAGCATACGCATTTCTGCACTCGCGCTTAAAATGACCTCTTTGTTTGCATTTGAAGCATGTCACCTTGGATTTATCAAATCCCAATTTGGTAGATGGTCCACCAATTGACTTTCTCCCCGTGATCTCCATGAACCGTTGTGCCCGACGAACCGCACTGGCCATGCACCATCTTATATCGATTAGTTCCATCTCCTCGGGGTCTAATTGATCATAATCTTCTTTCGTCAAGTTGGTGTTGCCAATCTTCCCTGCAACGAGGCTTTCATACGATTCAAGTACAGATGCCAAGAAAACCATCTGTTGTTTTGCCGATTCTTCGCTGAAATTCTACCCATTCTTCAGATCCACCGCGATATTACACTGAAACAAATTCTTGGAAGCAGATTGACTTGAGGTGTTTGAAGAAGATCCACTGTGAAAACCACTGTGAAGACTTTCATTGTTCACTGAGTTTGAACTTTCTGCAGAAAATGCTGTTCTTGGAGACCCAGCCTGTGGTACATTTCCTCTGTAGTAAAGCTCTACATTCTGCTGATAAGCTGGATTGTTGACTTTAGATCTCTTTATCTCCAACTCATGGCTTTCAAGTCTTTCAATCAGCAAATCCACTTTCAAATCTTCAGGCTTGATTGTGTTTTTCAACATTAGAGCGAAGTATTGCCACTCTTGATCATTTGGCAATGAATCAAACAATTTATCCACCAGCTCCTCTTCAGAAGGTAAGATTTTGTGTCTAATCAGCTCCATTTTCAGATGTCTGAATCTCTCAATCATTTTACAAACAGACTCATTTTTCATACAATTGAATAAATCAAACTCTTTACGCAACAATTTCTTTTTGTTTTTAACAATTTCATTACTTCCAACACATTTTCTCTCTAATGCTTCCCACAAACTCTTTGAAGTCTTTTCTTGTTCGAGCAATGAAATAATATCCTCTCTTACTGACTGTTTGATCAATGTTATCATTCTATGTTCAGCCACAACATTTTTTATATCTTTTTCTGTAAAATATTTTGGATCTATTAACTCTCCTCCCTCTTTTACTGGTGCAACATATTCATGTGTCAGTTTTAACCAGTTTTCAGTAGCGAAAGCTTTTACCCAACCCTCAAATCTGTTTTTCCACCAGTGATAATCTTCCACTTTCATTAGCTTTGGTGGCTTCTGTTGGCTTCCGTACATGTTCTCGAACTTCAAATTCTCCGAAATCTCCTTCGAATATTCTTTCATCTCAGATCTTCTATCGGATGATTCGGAATTAAACGCGTTGTAGAAAGTATTGTAGAACTCTTCACCGTTGCTTGACATCTTCAAATACCTTCACGTAAACAAAACACAGTGAGTTTAATCAATATCAAACAAATGAATAGGACGGGTATCCGATATGGCACTAAACAACAAATGTGTTGTACGATCAGATAGTCTGTTCACTTGATGCACACTATACGACAAATCAATATGTTGATCAATCGGTTAAAATGATATGCTATACAACAATGAACTTTGAATTAAAAAAAATCTCATGCACTTCTGACAAACTCATATGCACTATTAATTCAAATGGCCAACATACACATTTAATATCCAATGACTTCACAAATTTCAATATACTCAATTTTTAGTTCACATGTAATATTAATATCAAACAATTAAAGTTGGTCGACAATCTCAATGTTATCTAAATTCTCATTGGACCATTACACTAAGTGGACATCACATGGGCTTAAGACTATGATTGGGCCAACATTCTTGTTCACATTCACCAAAGATATAATCAAGTAGTAATACCACCGGGTCAGAAGTATGATAGCCAACAATTCTCTTGGGTCTTTAAAACTTGTCAGACAACACTCACATGGGCTGATTATATCTTGTTATTGTAAGACCAAAATCACATGCAACAGACAACATTCCTCAACTATTAGACCTCCAAACTGAACTATCACATAAATCGAATATGAATCACAGGCTAACTGACAAATCGATTGTAAAGTTTATCTCAACATTTACACACAAACCGACGTATTCACATGATCACATATTCCAACCAACTGACAACCTTGTTTAAAGTATCACACAATTCAATTTACTTTTCAAACGGTTCACGTAATTCGATGTACACAAAATTCTAAGTGTCACAATAAGCGATACCCTAGTTGTCACAAAAGCGAAATCATGTTGTATAAATGAGCGAAATCAGATGCCTATTGTCCGTAAAAGCGAAATCAGACTTAAAGTGTCCGTAAAAGCGAAATCAGTCAACTATCTCTCGATGTTCATAAAAGCGAAATCAGGTTTTTAGTTAATTTTCACCATTTTTAGTCCGAATTTTAACCTGAAACTTTCTAGGGTTTGTTAATCGTATGTATCACACGTAATACTAAAAAATCAGACCGTTTCATCCGTAAGAACCAGTTCAAATCAGAAACGTATGAAAGAAAGTGAGTAGAAGTAAGAAAATTCAGTCGAATCAGCTGTAGTAGTATGAACTCCTCGTCTTGAGCTCTGATACCACTTGTTGGACCGTGTCGTGACCCTAAACGATCAGTTAAGGACGTTCACCTTCACGTATAAAGGCGGAATCAATACACGCAAAGTTACACAGCTTTTCTCTTTCAATATCTTCTTTATTGATGCTTTCAGATAACAATTTGACAGAGTTTCGACACCACAAGCATGAGAGGATTTCGCTCCAATGTACATGAATGAATACACATGACAGGTATTTATAGTATGCATGATTTCGCTTATATGGCAGCCGTATAAGCGAAACCTCTAAGTTGACACAAAAGCGAAACCTACATGACACAAAAGCGGACCTGTCTTTGACATATGAGCGGAACCTTATCTTGTCACATGAGCGGAATCTCTTAGACCATATGATCGGAATCATGACTGACACATATGAATTCCATTTTGAACTTTTTGTCTCTTGTGAAATGTATCAATTCTGTTTCATTCACTTGCACTTGTTGTTGTCATGATGTAAGCAATTAGATCACTTGGATGATGTCATCATCAAGAATGATGACATCATTCTTGTTCCGAACCGCAACGAACCAAAGACTCGATATAAGACGAAGTTGACAGATGAATGCACTAACAATCGCGATGACCCAAGCTGAGCTGACGAACTTAATCAACACACGTGTGGCTGAGGCTTTGGCAGCCTACCAAGCTGGTACGAAATGTGCCAAACACTCTTTAATCTTGTGTCGCGTACACGACTCTTACCCCTGTAATGTGTTTTCTTTCGTCCATTAGGTCAGCAAGTGCAAAACCAAAATAATCCACCTGCTTGTATGTTCAAGATGTTCATGGATTGTAAGCCACAGACCTTCAGTGGGACTGGAGGGGCGGTAGTACTCCTGCGATGGTTTGAGAAGGCAGAATCGGTATTTGCAATGTGTAATTGTCCTGCTGGGGACAGAGTGAAGTATGCTACGGGCACACTCGAGGATGGTGCCTAGACATGGTGGAATGCCCAGGTTTAGATGTTGGGAATCGAAGTGGCAAATGCCACTACTTGGGATGATTTTAAGGAGTTGATAAGGGTGGAGTATTCTCCTCGTGATGAGATTTAGAAACTGGAGAATGAGTATTATGATCTGAAGATGGTGGGATCCGAGATTGAGGCATACGTGAAACGGTCTCATGAGTTGGCTATCATGTGCCCGAATTTGTCCCGACCTCCGCACCGGAGAATAGAACTGTTCATCAAGGGATTAGCTCCACGAGTGAAGGGTTTGATTACTGCATCGAACCTCAACAACTTACCTCAGATTGTCTGTTTGGCACACAAGATCACCGATCAGGAGGTGGAGAGTGGTTCGCTACCACCGCGCGTTTCTGCCACTACTACTACTGCTGCAACCACAGTTACTACGCCTGCTAGTGATAACAAGCGGAAATGGAACGACGCTGACAAGTCAACCAGTGCCAGTCAATCACAGAAAAGGGCTGACAACAGCAACAGCCGCAGTTTCAGTCAGTCGTCCTCAGTCAACTAACACCAGGGCAGCAATCAGAATAAGGGCTCCTATTTTGGGAAGAAGCCACAGTGCAACAAGTGTGGCTATCATCACTATGGGTAGTGTGTCCGGGCATGCCGTAGGTGTGAAAAGGTGGGCCATGAGGCCAAAGACTGTAGAGCCCTGCAGCCAAAGCAGCAGCAGCAGCAAAATCATCAATATCAGCGACAGCAAAGGCAACAACCCCATCAGAACCAGGGCTTTAAGAAGGGGTGTTTCCAGTGTGGGGATGAGGGCCACTTCAAGCGGGATTGCCCTCAGCTGAATCAGAATGCCAACGACAACAACCGCCAGAATACAACAACAATACTGGGAACAACAACAACGGCAACAATGGGGGCAACGGTGCTCATGGAAGGGTATTCACGATCGGTGCTGGTGATGCTAGGAATGACGGCAATGTCGTGACTGGTATGTTTTCTGTGAACAATCTTATTGCTTCTGTGTTATTTGATTCTGGTGCCGATTGGAGTTATGTGTCCCTAGAGTTCAGTCAGCGATTAGGGTTAACTCCAACACCTTTAGAGGTTAAGCATGTAGTAGAATTAGCCGATGGTAAAACGATAGAAGCTTTGCATGTCCTTTTTGGGTGTAAACTAGATCTCGTGGGTCAAGTGTTTGATATTGATCTCCTTCTTGTTACCCTCGTTAGTTTTGATATAGTGGTTGGTATGGATTGGTTGTCTAAGCACCAAGCTGAGATTCTGTGTAAGGAGAAGATTGTGCGTATTCCTCTCCCTGGTGGAGAGTCATTATCGGTTCAGGGGCATCGCAGTGGTGTGATGGTTGGTATCATCTCAGCTATGCAAGCGCAGAAATGTCTACGAAAGGGGTATCCTGCTATTCTAGCACTTATTACTGATACTCCGCCAGGAGAAAGAAAGATCGAGGATCTGCCAGTTGTACGCGAATTTGCCAATGTGTTTCCAGAGGAACTTCCTGGTTTACCTCCTCACCGTCAAGTGGAATTTCAGATTGATCTTGCACCAGGAGCAGCCCCAATAGCTTGTGCTCCTTACCATTTAGCACCTGGAGAATTGCAGGAGTTGTCTAATCAACTACAAGAGTTACTGGATAGGGGCTTTATTCGACCCAGTTCTTCGCCTTGGGGAGCCCCAATTCTGTTCGTAAAGAAGAAAGACGGGTCCTTTCGCATGTGTATTGATTATCGGGAACTCAACAAAGTGACTATCAAAAACCGTTATTCATTGCCATGCATCGACGACTTGTTTGACCAGTTGCAAGGGTCAAGTTTTTATTCGAAGATCGACTTAAGGTCGGGCTATCACCAGATGAGAGTCCGAGAGGAGGATGTTCCTAAAACGGCTTTTCGAATGCGTTATGGGCACTATGAGTTTTTAGTTATGCCATTTGGGTTGACGAACACCCCAGTAGTCTTCATGGACCTCATGAACCATGTATGCAAACCGTATCTCGACGATTTCGTTATAGTATTCATCGACGACATTTTGATCTACTCGAAGAGCAAGGATGACCACGAGCGGCACCTGTGTCTTATTTTGGAACTCCTGAGGAAGGAGCAACTCTATGCAAAGTTTTCTAAGTGTGACTTCTGGATTCGAGAGGTACACTTCCTTGGACACATAGTGAATGAATCAGGAATACACGTGGATCCAGCTAAGATTGATGCTGTCAAGAATTGGGCGGCACCAAAGAATCCTTTGGAGGTACGACAATTTCTTGGTCTCGCTGGGTATTATCGAAGATTTATCAAGGATTTCTCGAAGATCGCTCAACCTCTTACCTCGTTGACACATAAAGGTGTTGTGTATTCTTGGGGAACGAAACAAGAAGAGACTTTCCAGTTATTGAAACAGAAACTCTGCAGTGCACCGATTTTATCTCTGCCTGAAGGTACAGAAGATTTTGTGGTATATTGTGATGCTTCTATTCAGGGTCTTGGATGTGTGTTGATGCAACGCAACAATGTGATAGCTTATGCTTCTCGACAGTTGAAGGTTCACGAGAAGAATTATACGACACACGACTTGGAGTTGGGAGCCGTAGTATTTGCTCTCAAAATCTGGAGGCATTACCTGTACGGTACTAAATGCACTATTTATACCGACCACAAGAGCCTTCAGCATATTTTTGACCAGAAGGATTTAAATATGCGACAGCGTCGCTGGGTAGAACTTTTAAACGATTATGATTGTGCAATCAAGTATCATCCGGGTAAGGCCAACATTGTAGCTGACGCTCTCAGTCGAAAGGAATCAAAACCCAAACGTGTTCGTGCCTTGCAGCTTACCATTCGTTCTAACCTGCCTGACCAGATTCATTCGGCTCAGACCGAAGCATTGAAGGAAGAAAACTATGAAGCTGAGTATTTACGGGGCATGGAGAAACGACTCGAAAAGAGATCAGATGGCATTTACTATTTTGTGGAGCGGATATGGATTCCGTTGTTTGGTAACCTTAGAGAACTTGTGATGGACGAAGCGCACAAGTCTCGATACTCTGTTCACCCGGGTTCGGATAAGATGTATCAGGACCTCAAAGTCATGTATTGGTGGCCGAAGTTGAAAGCTCACATCGCGACTTATGTGAGTAAATGTCTGACCTGCTCGAAAGTTAGAGTGGAGTATCAGAAACCGTCTGGATTGTTGCAACAACCAGAAATACCCATGTGGAAGTGGGAGCAAATTGCAATGGATTTTGTCACTGGACTACCGAGAACTCAAAACGGGAACGACATAATTTGGGTGATTGTTGATCATCTCACGAAGTCAGCGCACTTTCTGGCAATCAAGGAAACAGATAAGTTCTCACAATTAGCTGTTGTATACCTCAAGGAGGTGGTTTCTAGGCACGGGGTGCCAACTTCTATTATCTCTAACCGTGACCTGCGTTTCATCTCAGATTTGTGGCAGTCGATGCACAAATCATTAGGCTCGCGTCTCGACATGAGCATTGCTTATCACCCGCAGACGGATGGTCAAAGTGAGCGAACCATCCAGACACTTGAGGATATGTTACAAGCCTGCGTGATTGATTTTGGCAAAGGTTGGGAGAAACACTTACCGCTGATAGAGTTTTCTTATAACAATAGCTACCATACCAGTATTCAGGCAGCTCCATTCGAAGCATTGTATGGACGGAAGTGTCGTCCACCTCTCTGTTGGGCTGACGTGGGTGATAGCCAGGTCACAGGCCCTGAACTTGTGTTGGAAACTTCAGAAAAAATTGTGCAGATCAGGAACCGTATGGCAGCAGCGCGCAACCATCAGAAAAGCTACGCTGATAAGCGTAGGAAACCTTTGGAATTCGAAGTTAATGATCGTGTTATGTTGAAGGTCTCACCCTGGAAGGGTGTGGTGCGTTTTGGAAAACGTGGCAAGCTTAACCCTCGTTAAGTGGGGCCATTTAAAATTTTGGAGCGAATTGGTAAAGTGGCCTACAAGTTGGAGTTACCTGCTGAGTTAGGTAACGTCCATGATGTGTTCCATGTGTCGCAATTAAAGAAGTGTTTGTCCGATGAAACACTGGTGGTACCCTTTCAAGAGCTGAAGATCGACGACAAGTTGCAGTTTGTCGAAGAACCAATATAAATTATGGACCGGGAGGTCAAGGTCCGTAAGCACGACCGTATTCTGATTGTGAGAATTCGTTGGAACTCAAGACGTGGACCGGAGTTCACGTGGGAACGCGAGGATCAGATGAAGCTTAAGTACCCACATTTATTCCCTGATGACAAGTCTAAGTCTGGCAAACCTAAGTCTGGCACAACTAGTGAATTTCGGGACGAAATTCCCATTCAAGTTGGGGATGATGTGGTACCCGTGGAAAATCCACAGTCATCCTGAGTTAACGTCTTGCGGTTTCGGGTTTGCTTATCAAATTTCGGGATGAAATTTCTTTCAAGTTGGGGATGATGTGATAACCCGAGTTTCCAAGACCTTTCCTTGACACGTTACTTGTTACAAACTCTGTCTTTGAAATTTATTTGAGTATGTGTACTATTTGAATATGTGTATTATTTAGTATGTGTAAATTATGAGTTGGTTAGTTGTTAAAAACTTGTTATAAACTATTAAACTGTTCACAAATCACAAGTATACCCGACGAAACCTTAGTGCAATAACCCCAATCAGAACTCGATGAAACAGGGGGTTTCGCCATCACCTGGTCGACGAAACATGGATGTTTCGCCGAGATGGGCCTTCGGCCCAAGTAAGCCCAGTCCCACTACGTTATATTGAGCGTAAATCATAAGTTGCGAAACCCTAGACTCATCTTTACACTTGACGGCAAATCATCATTCATCTGGCAATCATCATTCATCTTTCCCCTCGAAGCTATTTCCAATCTCACCTTACAACAGGTTAGTACGCAATTAGATTACCCGACTTGATCTGCTTAACTCATTGTTGATGACGGTTATGTGTTGTCTGTGATTCATGTGAATGTAGGGTTTGTATTAGAAACCATAATCATATGATGTGTTGATTAGGGCTTTAACATCTTAACGTTTAAGCCGATAGATTGGAACATGTATGTTACAGATTCGATGTCTTGTGTTTTCTCATGATTACCGTTTGATTAAGATAATGAGCAGATGTTGATTGAATGACTGCTGTAATAATCATGATCATATGTATATACAAATTGTTAAGGCACTTGTTGCGTGATGATTGGTAATTGAGAACTGAATGATTGATTGACGAATATGATGTAACTGTTATCATAACAATTGTGGTGTTTGCTTGATAAACCTATGAAACGATTAGATAAACAGTAACAGTAAACATTAGGGTTTGGAAGAAACATGAAACTGTTAAGAAAACTTGGTAACTGTTATGGTCAGGACGAAACTCCTATGAGTTTCGCCACACATTCATCGACGAAACACCCATGTGTTTCGCCATGCACACCTTGACGAAACACCTTAGAGTTTCGTCACAAGGACCTTCGACGAAAACCCATGATTCGTTACCCTGGGGTTTTGCCATTAGGATCAGAGACTCACAAACAGACTGTAGTTGGAACAAGTATCATAATGAAAGACTATATGGTTGATCCTTGTTTGTAACAATGTGAGTTATGACTGAGAAAAACATAATTTGACTTTTATGAGTAGTACACACTTAACTGTTGAGAACTGTTGTAAATCATTCATGTGAATTCCGGATTCGTTGAAGTTGAATAACTGTTTATGCGCTATTTGGTGATTGTTGTTTGAACACACAATATGATAACAATTCATGCAAATGTAAACTGACTACGTGTACATGAACACCATAGGCTTCGATTAACTAAGTGTGAACAAGTAACTAATCAAACCGAGCAAACCAAGGTGAGTTCACTGCTTTTTTTCCAAGCATGCATCCCGGAGAGGGATATCGGGTAACGTTCCGGGGAGGAATGTCAGGTTATTGGGATGTTTGTTATTACACTCATTTTCTATCATATAAGACCCCTTACATCTACCGATAGTTGCCGGGGAGGCAACGAGGTTATTAGTTGACAGCGCTATTAGGTTTGGCACCCTCACACCGTACCGGGAAGGACGGCCATGAACTAATTACCTTGACCACTTGACCAATGCTTTGATAGAGGCATTGGGGTTGGGCAAATACATCTTGAAGCCATTTGCGGTAATCGAGTTAATAACAACATCAAAACAAATCGTTGAACTGTTTTATACACATATCTGGTAACTAAACGCGTTAACAAAACTTTGAACTCACCAGCGTCGTTTGACACACTTGTCTGCATGCTTGCAGGTTGTTAGGATCTTGATATGGACTTGCTATCTGGGAGTGCTGGAGTGGTCATGGGTCGAGACTCTTGGATACACGCTTGTTGATTAAGAACACATGTTTTGAAACATTTGAATTACTATTTATATTATGCTTCCGCTAAATATTTACTTTGGTTAAACTTATGACTTGGATTAATATTTTGAAATGAATGGAATGTTTTATTTAAATTCTACGCGTAGTTCAATGTGATTGGTGGCTTGGATCCTAGTATGTCACACGTCCCGCGGTGTTTCCGCATGTGGTATTTTGGGGGTGTGACAACAAGGTTGCGAGAAATACCTCGATTGAAGACTCGATCAACAAAATTACTTCGTCTCCCTCTCTCCCTGATGTCTATGGCTGAAAACCCCAAGTGGGATGACTTCTAGTGGCTACAAGCTCTAAAAGGGCTTCCCTCTTTCATGAGTTTTGCCTATTGATGCATTTGGTCCTTCCATCTCAAGTTTAGAACAAAAACCCCAACTAACTTGTTAATTACTGTGTTATTCATGAACCGGTAATGTTATACAACAACATTATAACCCGTGAATGTTGGGTGTTACCTAAGAGGACCTACAGAGGTTACTACGATTTATCCACGGTCGGGCCAAGACATCAATCGTAGATTGCTCCATTTGTTATGATCTCATATATTTAATCTCATTTGGATAGATGCTGATGGGTGGTCCATAGGATAACCCTTAAGTGCTATAAAAGGACTAATATCTCACACTTAATTCGGTTAATTGTTGGAATGGGATAACTACGGTGTGATTCACTTTGCAGGTACAAACGGGCATAAATAAGTGAAGTTAAAGTTTTTACAAAAGATCTTGTACCTGGTGGAAACGAGATGAAGTAATGAGGAGCTGAAAAAGAAACAAAGGAGTGGAATCAAGGCTCCACTGTAGCTTACGGTGTACACCGTAGGCTACGGTGGCCCTAAACCCTCAATTGTGCGCCGTAGCCCAGACTAAACCCACCGTAGCATATTAATTGCCACCGTAGGCTACGGCGGGCATCGTAGCTTACAGTGGAGGGCTGCGAGAAAAGTGTAACTCCCCACTTTTAAGGAGTTTTATGGTGCCTTTTCATTGGCAATCGAGATATCATGGGAGGGATTAGGGTTGGATAATAGTCAATCAATCATCGGGTAACAACCTCGCATTTTATAATCTGAGTAATTAGTTCCCTTTCATCACCAACAGATAATCAAACACGAGCCATGTCTATGTGGTTCTTTCTGGTTGGGCATAAACATTAGTGTGGATTAAAACCTGAAATCTAGGATGGTCGCTTTTTCCTAATCTGTTTACAAAACCAATCTTTGATTTGCAATTTAATTAAGTTAATCTTAGTTCTTAAAACCAAACATCCAAAATTATGAATTTAGTTTTCTTGCAATTTAGTTAACTTTAATCATTTTAGATAAACCATTTAGATAACACGTATTCCACAAACTCCCTGTGTTCAATACCCACTTACCGCTAACTATTAGTAGTAACTGGATTAAATTTGATTGAGACTTCGACCTCACATCAAATTTTGGCGCCGTTGCCGGGGAGTAGTTTGTTATTTTCCGGGTTTACGTTGGTTTTGTTTAGTGTGCAGGTATTTACAGGTGCATGCATACTAGAGGCTCTCACAAGCTATAACCATTAGCATTCGATCCGGAGATTGAATGAACTATGAGAAGAAACAGAGTTTTACAACGAGAAAATAAAATCAGTGGCTCACCTACAACACCAACAACACCAGTTACACCAATCAACACAATGGATCCACCACCACCACCTACTACGGGTCAACCAACACCATCCACACCTCCACCAAATTCTACCATTCCTACATCAACACCTGAAATTAAACCAACCAACACCACCTTACCCACAAATACTCAAACCGAATACATTTTTAGCTATAATCCTTCATCCCGTTCCAGCCTTTTCATCTTTCTTCCCAACATCCGGACAATCATCCTCATCACAACAAATACCACCACCAGGTTTATTTCAACCAGGTCCATCCATAGTTCATGATACCCCTTCATTTCAACCACCTTTACAACCAGGGGTACAATATCAAACATCACCATTTCTACAAACTTTGGGAGTGAGAAGAGATGGGTATGATGATGGATATGCTGAAGAGTTTGGGGGATATGAGGAAGAAGGGTATATGTATGGGGGTGATGGAGATCAATGGGAGTATACGTATGTGCAAGGTCAAGGTCAAGGGGTGAAAGGTTTTGGTAGACCTCAACAACAACAAGTGATACAACAAATTGTTCCTCAACAATTTCCACCACAAGGTCCACCAATTCAAAGGCAAATTCTACAACAACAAGATGGGGGGCAAATGTTTCAATAATCGCCTCAACAATTCGCACCTCCAAGACCACAAGTTCAAAGACCAATGGGTCCCGCACGTCCAAGAGTTCGATTGGGAGTGCCACGAAGACATAACCGAGAGGTCGTGAGGGGAATAAAGGCACATTTTAGGCCGGTGATTACCAACAATCCGTCACCGATAGTTATTCCTCAAAACAATAAAGGGAGAACATTTGAGGTTAGAACGAATTCCCTCCAAAGTTTACCGAAGTATAAGGGTCTAGCAACAGAGGAACCTTATTTTCATTTGGAGGCATATGATTCGATATGCAACACTATTGGTGGACAAGGGTTTTCTTCGGATGAGGTCAAATTGGTGCTATTTCAGTTTTCATTTGAGGATAGGGAAAAGAAATGGTTCTACACCTTACCATCGGCATCAATTTATACATGGGCGGAAATGAAACAAATTTTTTTAGAGGAATTTTTCACGGCCCAAAAGAGCAATGATGCTAGAAGAAGTTTGAGAAGCTTCCAACAACAACAAGGCGAGTTGTTCCATGAAGCTTTCAAAAGGTTCAACTTGATGCTTAAAAATTGTCCTCATCATGGTATCGAGTTATGGGAGTTGTTGAACGCATTTCATGAAGGTTTAAGTTCCGAAGATGCTCTTGATCTAATGTCTATCACAAATGATACATTTGGTACCAATTATGAGCAAGACGATTGGGCATTCTTGGAGCAAATGGCGGTCACATCAAAGAGGAAGGCTCAATCATCGAGGAGAGCGAGACCGACCATTACTAGAACACAAGTGCATGCGGCGGAAGATGTAAATGTACAAACTACAAACCAAATTTATGATGTTTGTGCCATTTGCAATGAACTGGGGCATGCGGCCGAAAATTGCCAAGGAGGTGAGGTACAATATGAAGAGGTAAATGCACTCCAAGGTCAAGGTGGGGTGGTAGAAATTATAACATGAAGTCAAACACTTACCACCCCGGGTTACGAAACCATCTGAATTTTAGATACGGGAACCCGTCAAATCAAGCTAACCCGAACTTTCAAGGAAACCAAGGAAACTTTGTTCCACGCCAACTGTTTAATAATCAAGGTGTGTATCAAGGCGGGAATAACCAAGGGTTCCAAAGACAATACCAAATAGGTCAAGAGCATGGTGGGTCTTCGGGTCAAAGCTCTTCGGGTGGAAATGAAGTAATGGAAATGTTGAAGGCGATGCAAATGGAAATGCAAAAGAGGAATCAAATGGACGATGCTCGCATTCAAAAGGACGAGATCTGGGATAAAGCAATTCAATCTTTGACCACCCAAATGGGTCAACTCACAACCAAAGTGGCGGATTTGAAAAAAGGTAAAGGTCAATTACCAAGCGACACTAAGGTAAACCCTTCTCACAATTCATCTCTTAATAATATTAATATTAATCATGTGAGTGTTTTGAGAAGTGGGAAAGAGTATAAAACCAACCCATCACCGGGTTTGGTTGATGGGGTGGTTGAGGATATAACGGGTTTAGAGAGTGACGATGAAAATGACACACCTACAAATTCTTCTAAAAAACCCAATTTTGAAAAACCGGTAATAATTGAAGAAGCAAAAGATAAAAACGAAGAAAGGGGACCGAGTCAAGTCCCATTTCCTTCGGCTTTAGTAGATCCGTGTAAAAAGAATTTCATTTCAAAACGGGGTCCTCAAAAGGAGGAGATGTGGGAGGTGTTTAAACAGGTGAAAGTAAATTTTCCGTTACTCGAAGCGATTAAACAAGTACCCGCTTATGCAAAAATTTTAAAAGAACTTTGTACCCAAAAGAGGCAGCAAAAAGTGCCTAAACGGGTCGATTAACTGAACGGGTAAACGCGGCATTGAAAGGGGCTCTTCCTCCTAAGCTTCAAGATCCGGGAACGCCTCTTATAAATATTCAAGTTGGGAATTTTCAAATGTCGAGGGCGTTACTTGATCTTGGAGCCGGAGTAAGTATTTTACTTAAAAAGACCCTTTGGTGGTCTAGTCAAGTCGCTTCATGTATATTCTATTGATTTTTCCCCCTACGTATCGCATTATGAAATGAACTGTGCGGACTGTGCAAGGAATTACGTAATTATGGAGGCCTACATAATTATGGAATTCAGTGCACAGAAACCACAGGGAGTTTTGTCATGTGTTAAGACCTATAGCGACAAGAGTAAATGGTATGAGAGAAGTCTTGGACCTTGACCAATGTCATCTATTCTAACACTCCCCGACGTTTCCGCCACGTTTTGTTGTTTTACGTGGTCGGGGTGTGACAGAAAAGTTGGTATCAGAGCCAATGGTTATAGGGAATTAGGTTATTAGTAAAAATTTTGACCTAGACTATAACCATTGGCTCTGATACAAACTTTTCTGTCACACCCCGACCACGTAAAACAACAAAACGTGGTGGAAACGTCAGGGAGTGTTAGAATAGATGACATTGGTCAAGGTCCAAGACTTCTCTCATACCATTTACTCTTGTCGCTATAGGTCTTAACACATGACAAAACTCCCTGTGGTTTCTGTGCACTGAATTACGTAATTATGGAGGCCTACATAATTATGGAATTCAGTGCACAGTCCGCACAGTTCATTTCATAATGCGATGCGTAGGGGGAAAAATCAATTGAATATACATGAAACGACTTGACTAGACCACCAAAGGGTCTTTTTATCTAGATCAACGAACGAGCTTTTTAAATAGATCAACACATGATCTTCTTAACTAGACCGTTGTATAATCTTCTTTAAATAGACCACTTTAAAGGGATCTTTTCAATTAAATTGATGTGGCTAGTACGTTATGATCCAAGTCGTGTCATACCCAAATACAAGCTAGACAAACACTTACAATATTTATTTATGATATGATCAAACAAATAAATATTAACACTTAGAATATTTAGAAATTGGTTTTCTAAATAATTGCACTTGACAAACTAATAAATTATATGGATAATTTATTTTGAGAGAATATTTTATTTTGTTATTTAATGGGTTAAATAACATAATAAAAGTTGTACAAGTCTTATAACATATGTTGTTATAATTTTATAAAATACATATATATGAGACTTATATTATTTAAAAGAAAATTTGATTTTTTTTAAATAAAAGTCTAGACCGCCACCCCCCCCCCCCCCCCACATGGGGTCTTCCCAAAATGTTTGGTCCAATAAGGTTTCATGCATTTGCATGTGCCTTGATTGGGTGGCCTTCCCAAGCAATTTTAGTCCAATAGAAATGCATGCAAATGCATGTGCTAGAAGCTATTTGATTGGGTAAAATGGGTGGCTCCATCTTTCATAGTTTTAAATGCATTTTTTATGACAAAAGTGTGTGAGAATGAACTTGAAAGAACTAGTAAAATGCTCTCAAAAATTTCGGCCAACATAGTGCCAATTTTGGAGATGATTTTCAAGTGCAAGAACTTGTTAAAAGACTCTCCAATTTTCGGCCAACATGTGGTTAATCAAGAAGGTTTTTCAAAGTTGAAAATCAAGTGCAGGAACTCTAAAAGGAGCCCTTAAATTTTCGGCCAAGGTGGTTATCAAGAGGGGTTTTCTTAGTGAGTTCATAAGTGCAGAAATCCTAGCTAAACATAAGATGTTTGTTGGAAGGCTTGGGGTATACAAGCTTGAGGTCTTCTACACTTGAAGGCAACCATTCAAGAAGCATCATCTTCTTCATATCTTTTACTCCTTGGAAGGTAGTATTCTAAACACTCTATGGTTGTGTTTTTATTTTGATAGCATGCATGTTCATATATGGATCCGGGATTGGGTTTTACATATAAAATGGGTTTTATATCTTGTAAGTAACATGTTTTAAATAATAATTTTCCGCTGCGTTTTTATTTTATATGGATAAAATGCTTTGATAAACATGTGAAAAACCCAACAATGGTATCAGAGCCGCTTATATGAGTGCATGCTTCATAGGATATGAAAATTTTTGGGTTTCGGGTTTGGTTAAACCCTATGGCCGAATTTTTTCACCATGGTTATCCCTTTGTTTTTCAAGATTATATTCTTACATGCATAAATAAATCTTGAAAAATTATTTCATTTGGATGATTATTTTGTTTGGACAAAACCCCACATTTTTCGGCTTTTCATTCTTGACCGAAAATTGTAGGTTGTAAAAGGGAACCCTTTTGCTTCTTGAATTTTATATATTTGGATATATATATTTTGGTGTTCATAACCTAGCCATGACCTTGTGTGAATATTGTTGAATATTTGTGTTTGTGATTTATATTGAATTATTTCAATGGGTTGTAATAATTATTTATCTTTGTTCTTCCATTTGTAAAGTTATGTAATTTATTTATTTTCATTTGGTATGTAAAATAAATAGATTAGGTGCATTTTATTTTACTAGAAAAAATGTATTAGGATATATTTTGTAAAAGAAGATGCACACAAAAATGCGGTTTTGGTTTTGGTTTAGGCTAATTTCGGGCCTAAAGGACTTAATAGTTCTTAATGGGATTTTAGCCCGATAACCAAAACACATTTTTGAAGTCCAAAGGAGTTTGGAGCTGAATTAAAGGACGTTTTGGAAGCTCAAAGAAAGTGAAGAAATCACAACATAAAAGGAAGACTTGAAGCATTTGGATGCGGGATCAAGTGGGAGTTCAACGACACATTATTTGTGTCAATATTCACCCCTTAGGAAGGACCTTTTGGCACACTTGTTTCGGCTAACAAGTGTTGTCAAAATAGTTGGCTATGGTTATGCACCTATTGATATATGTGTTGTGCTTGTGTGGTTGTTTATTTATGTTGTTTGGATGATATGTTGATATGCATGCTTAACAAACTAATAATCAACAACAAGCTTAAAATTGGTTCTTAATAAAATCATTAAAATGGTTTATAAAAGGTTTTATTAAAAGTTAATGATTTTATTGTCACACCCCGACCACGTAAAACATCAAATCGTGGCGGAAACGTCGGGGAGTGTTGTAACAGAATTATTGTTCCACAACCATGGTAATTAAAATTTATTTTATTCATCAACCAAAGAGTGGAATACATTGTTTCAAAACAAGAACCAAAGAGTACATCATATAATTAAACTAAGTCTATCTTTATTTTTAAGTCTCTAAGGCACAGGTCTGCCCTAGTGTCACGATCATCCTAAGCATCAGCTCCTGAAACACATGTGAAAATATGTACGTCAGCATAAAAATGCTTGTGAGATACATAGGTTTTGTGAAAAATAGGACTTCATGACGTAAGTTTTAAGAAAAGGTTGTTTGACAAAATCAATCATGATCCTTGTAAAATGTTTTGTTTTATAAATCTTTTGAAAAGCGATGATAATGTAAATAATATGTAAAAGAATAATGTGAGGTTAAATGAATAACCAAGTAAAATGAGTTTGTATAAAATAAGTTGTTTATGAAACAATGTCTTGTGAGAAATATGTTATTTGTATGAAATGTTATATGTCTAAATTGAAATGATTCAAATAACGCTACAATATGTAATACCATACAAACACTTATATATAGGAAGTACCAGCGGCGTATCCACCATGCTTGTATCATATTACATATGCCTCGTTACTTAAATCACTTACCCAAACAAACCACTAATGTAAATTTGCCCATATCAAATCATTTGCCAAATGTCTTTGTGTAAACCATGTCAAAATACAGTCCAGGAAATATGTATATCAATATCAAAATGTCTATGTCAAATGTCAATTATGTAATGAGTAAACAAAAGCTCATGTATGGCAAATGAAGTATATATATATATATATATATATATATCCACTGAACCATAGGTAAAAATGCACAAAACAATGTATTGAAGTAAAACGTGGTTTAAATCAACGTTATGTTTTGTGGAAATGCATGCTATACTGAATACAAACATTTATGCGGTATTGTAAAAATGCATACATCCAAGCCTTGTGACTGTGGTGATGAGCCCTTAAACAAATTAAAGGTCTATCTGTATTATGTTTTATCGAATTCGGCCATACCTTTCATCCAAACATACCTAGGATGTTAGGAACGGGAGTTGTCAATTCCTATGGTACCATTACCTACTAACGAGCGGCGTGATCAAAGTTAATGAATGTATATGGTCTCATTTAAACAAGCCAAATGTCATATCAAAATGTAAGCATGTGATGAAATGAAAATGTACTAAGTATGATGAACATACATAGCATGAAAAGGTAATGTAAAACAATGCACTAAGTATGCACACAATGGACATACATAGCATGAAAAGGTAATGTAAAACAATGCACTAAGTATGCACACAATGGACATACATAGCATGAAAAGGTAATGTAAAACGATGCACTAAGTATGCACACAATGGACATACGTAGCATAAAATGTCATGTAAAACGATGTACTAATAATGTACTAATGAACATAGCATGTATATGATGAGAAAACATGGAAAGCATGAAAGTAACAAGTAGGCACATGTGTTTCACCCCAAAATGTTTGGAAAACAGTTAAAGAGGGGTCTATGTACTCACTTGAGATTGCTCAATAGACTTTAGAAATCCACCAATCAAGGTTAGAAGATCACGGATTCAAACGTCACCTAATATAGGTAACTACATTAATAAACGGACCTAATCGGAGGATCGGGTAGCATGAGGGTTTGTGTAACACCTGTGTCATTTCAACCATCAAACAAATGCCAAACCAATGAAATATTGTATTTCATACTTGGGATTTGTAAAAATATGTGTATCGTTTGCACATATCAACACTTGTTCGATTTCAAGCTCTAAATCGCTTTCTGGAATGTTATACGCGCACTGATGCGTAGATATAACCAGTTTAATGCAACAAACACTCCGGAATAGTGAAATAGGCTTAACATACCTTAAATAACCTTTACATAACTTAGATATAAGTTTTGGAAGGTTTGGTGTGGTGAAATCAAAGTTTATTCGCTTACAGGGACTAAAGTTGACAAACTGCGAAAGTATGCCAATTTGAACTGTAACAGACATTCCGGAGCATGACCATAAGTTAAACATACCATAAATACCCTTCACATAGCTTAGAAATAGGCTTTGAGGTGTTCGGTATGCTAAAATAAACTTTTGTGTCATTCAGGGACTAAAAGTGTCAAAAAAGTGCACAAGTTTGCATTTTCGCGCATAACTTACGTTCTGAATACATCCGGACATCCAAAAATTTATGTAAACACTAAAATATTTTATTTTAGTGTTCGGCATAAGAAAAATCCATTCGTCGCGTCATTTGGATCGTTTTTCGCGCTTATGCGCATTCCGTCGTAATTAAGCGAACATCGCGTTCGTACGACCAAACGAACCATCACCCGACATATTTTTGAGCATGTTTCATGTCCACACTGTTTAGGCAACATTTTAGGGCCTTAAAGTTGGCTTTACGGGCCTTAGAAGTGTCGGAAATGGCCTTAAACACATGCAGGGACTGAAACTGTAATTTCTGAAAGTTAATTCTGATCTGCCACTCCCAGGCGGCCCGCATTATGTTTCTCTGATCCTAAAGCGGGCCGCGTACGCATGTCTGATCAGATAATATCGAACAGTCAGCGTGTTCCAGCTGTTTTAACCACCACCACACCTTTCCCACTTGCATATTCAGCTGATAAGGATGGTTTTTAAGCCACCACAACTTCCCGACACTTGTACGGCTTGGATTAAGGCACGATATTCAACAAACGATCTTAACGGTTACCCGAAAACTATAAATACCCCACCCCCCATTGTTCATAATCACTAGAAACTTGATTTGAGAAACTCTAAGTTGAAACATTTGTTTCATACCTGAGATTTTTGAATCGAGTTTAGCATTCGGGGACCCTTCGTAAGTATTCTTTCGTTCTTTTCCTTGTTTTATTGCTTTTCGAGTCCGAAAGTCAAACTTTGTTTGACTTTCAGCGTTGACCAGTAATGGTCAATGCGAAGTTCGTTTGAACTTCGCAACGTGAGTGTAATCACGTTGGTTATAGTCCCTTGGGACTATGCCTACTGATTACCACGTTGTCTAGGGTCGTAGGGTAAGCGATCTAATAAATCGCCTATACCTTCGAACCCGACCCAGTTTGGTCGATCATTAGGATCCGACCAAATACATTAGGTGACCATAGTAGGTAGGGAATAACCTTCCGAGGTTATACCCTATGGTCACATCGTTTAAGTAGTTGTATGATAGGTAGTTTATATGCCTTAGGTAAATTACCAGAATACCCTTTTCATGTATAATTGGTAATTAAGCATATGTAACCTAAACCTTTGTCACATAACTGATTATGTAATATGTTTAGGCATATAACACTTGTCATAGGGCTAGTTAGGCGGTCCGAACGCGTTTCACGCGAACGACGCGTTAAAGTAGCATAAGCTACCTAAACGGGTCGTAATGGGTCGTAGACACTTAGGTTAAGTTTCATTTAGTATGTAGGCTTTGATTAACCATATCACATGAGTTCCTACACTCATTTGGTTTACAAACCCTCATTCTATCCGATCCTCCGATTTAGGTCCGGTTTATTAATGTAGTTACCTATATTAGGTGCCGTTTGATATTCCGAGATCTCTAGCATTACTTGGTGATTATCTTTAGACATCTGAGCAATCTCAGGCGAGTACATTATTCCCCTATTTTACTGTTTTTCCAAACTGTTTTGGGGTGAAGCATGTGTACCTATCTGTTACTTTCATGTTTTCCAAAAGTATAATTGATTATACATGTTATTACTTATCTATTGACAAATTGAATGACTATCTATGATTTAAACATTGATTTTCTCAAAGAACATAAAATAAATTGTTGAATTGTACTTATTTTATGTTCACCAGACCGATTGTTAGTATGATATAGCGCTATAGGATTTGACACCCCATTCCTGTTGGCATGGAATGTCTGAAACCAATTTGTTGCTCCATCCAAATAGGAATTGCCTTTGTGGTATTTCTATAGTCTCAAAGGTGTATCTTGATGCACTAGGTCTGATTGAATTCTTAAATCACACTATTAAAGTATATTTTGATATACTCTCATGTGTGGTATTGTACAAAACCAACATATATATTTTGTTAATCATCCAAAGCATATTTTGATATGTTATTTACTAAACAAAAACATAGTTTATATTGTTATTTATCACATCCAAAACATATTTTGATATGTTATCTATAAATCCGAAGTATACTTGTACTATACTATCTAATTCTATTCTTTTAAACAACGAAGGTATATTTAATGTACTATCTATCTATCGATTTGGTTTAGTTTGATTAAGTGATTAAGTAACGATGCGTGTGTAATATGATACAAGCATGGTGGATACGCCGCTGGTACTTCCTATATATAAGTGCTTGTATGGTATTACATACTGTAACGTTATTTGAATCATTTCAGTTTGAGATATATAACATTTATACAAATAACATACTTTTCACAAGACATTGTTTTACAAACAACATATCTTATTCAAACTCATTTTACATGGTTATTCATTTAATCATGCATTATTCTCTTATTTATACATATCATCAGAACTTATCATTGTTTTTCAAATAATTTACTAAAACAAATGTTTTTGGGTTAAGAGTCATGGCTACGAGGTTTTACAAATTATAACCCGCTTGATTTGAGTTGGTTAATTAAGTTGCAATATTATACTCTTTTCAAAACAGGTTTTTAAATAAAGTATTGCAACGTCTAAACTAGCCATGATTTCGACACTCCTACAAAACCAATGTATTCGCCAACATTTCTTTGCTGACCTCGTTTTTACACATGTTTCAGGTACTGCTTTGAAATGATTGTTGATACATGCTACATTTAGGATGGACTCGTGCCTTAGCGACTTAAAACGAGACAATAACTAGTTAACTTATGTTATGTACCCTTTGTTTCTTGTTTAAACAATGTAAACTCTCATAATTGATTAATAAAACGAAACTTTAATTGCCATGGATTTGAAACGATTAATTCTGTTACAACACTCCCCGACATTTCCGCCACGTTTTGTATGTTCTACGTGGTCGGGGTGTGACAGAAAAGATGGTATCAGAGCCAATGGTTATAGGGAATTAGGTTATTAGTAATGCTTTGACCTAGTCTATAACCTTCTTAGGACCCTAACGCGAGTTCACTTGCGTTTAGTCATAAAACAATACCGTCACCTATCCTTAGGCGACGACCACAACAAAAACACAATTTTCGAAACCGCTTTGAAAACTAATCATCTGTTCTAGGATGATTTATTGTAAGGTTTTGAACCCTCTGTTATATGGTTTTGAACCTCTTTGAATTTTCAAAAATCTCGTCAAGGTTTTGGGTTTTAAATAATGTGAACACGTGCAAACTGGAAGGGTGAATGCCTGTATTCTGGGTTTTCTGTCTAGGCAAGCACTTCGTATACATCTCATCAGACGCGAGACCAGTTGTGCTTACCTGGGAATTCTTGGGATGAGTGTTCACTTATAGGCGAGCATGTCTTCGCGATACATTATTTTAATCCATTTACTTTGATTAGTCATTGTGTGTCGTTTGTTGCTTTGTAGTAACAAACAAATGACCACTATCCTTGCTTTCATCAGATTTGTTTCATCTCATTCTTTTCGTCTAAATCTCTCACCCGTTTCCTTTCATGTTTCCTCTTTTAGAATGCCTCCTCGACGCGACAATCAGATGGCAAATGACGAACTAGCGGAAATCATCGCGCAGCAAATGGCTGTTGCCTTCCCAAATCTTTATGCTCAAATGATGCAAGCCAACAACAACAACAATGCTCCATGCAATTTTAAGAGTTTCAACTCGGCAAAACCGCTCAAGTTTAGTGGTTCTGAGGGAGCAACTGGGCTTCTTCAGTGGTTCGAGAGCATTGAGAATACCTTCCATCATGTTCTGTGTCCTGAAAATCGTAAGGTTGAGTTTTCTTCAAGTGTGTTTCTGAAGAGGGCTCTCACATGGTGGAACGGAGTGATGAGAGACCGCGGTGCTGAGGTTGCGTTAGCACAGACTTGGGCTGAGCTTAGGGCTCTTATGATGAAGGAGTTTTGCCCTCGTCATGAACTGCGAGCTTTGGAGAGGGAGTTTGATAATTTGAAGCAAGACAGTGGCGAGCATCGAGCCTATACTGACCGTTATGAAGAATTGAGCCTTTTGTGCCCTGCAATGGTTACTCCTGTGGATAAGGCGATCGAGAAATATACTGATGGTCTTCCTGACCTAGTTCAGGATATCGTAACTGGCAGTAACCCTACTACTGTCAGACAAGCCATTGAACTGTCTGCCACCCTAACTGAATCCCACATAAGAAAGAAAAAGCTGTTTCGGAAGGGCGACCCAAGACCATCTGACAAGACTGCTCAAGTGGAACCAAAGGAAGAACATGCTGAGGTGTCCAAGAAGAAGAAGCGCAAAGCCTCTCAGAACTGCGCTGTAACTGCTCAAGACAAACAGGTTGCACCAAACCAACCAGCACAACCTCGCAAAAGGCAAAACTATGTTGGTACTGCACCTTTGTGCAACAAGTGCAACCGTCATCACTTAGCGCAAGAGCAGTGTCACAAATGTACCCACTGTGGACGGTTGGGACATTTGATCAATGTGTGTCGTTATGCAAATCAAGCTGCTGCAAACCCTGCTGCTGTTCAAGCACGGTTCCCTCCGGGGTCATGTTATAACTGTGGTGACCTTACCCACTACAGGAACAATTGCCCAAGACTTGTTAACATACCTCCGGCGCGAGGATGAGCGTTTAACATCAATGAGGCAAACATGAACAATGATGCGGCAGTGAACAACTAGTGTTTTTGTTATTTCCTTGGTTGTTATCTTATGATGTTTAAAGACAAGTCAGTTGTTATATAAATAAAAATTTGTCGTTTTTATTTTTGCAAAACTGATACGATTGTGTGAACGTTGGATACAATCTTATGATGTCAACTCAAAGACAAACTACCCGTATGGTTCTGTCATTTTATGAATATTTGTGATCTCCCCAAGAACCCTAAACACACGTTTCTTTTAAGAAACAAAGCCAAACTTTTATTGAGAATCCTTCTATCTTTATAAATGGATCCTTGGAAATGGTTAAAGTGCCAAATGAAATCCATAGATTGGATTCCTAGTGTGCTTCAATTATCTATACCTAAAGATAACGAATTAAAGAATCAAGTTAACTAATTATGTGTTTTCTTATGTGTTTTGTGTTTTATGTGATCCATCCAAATCCTCGTAGAATCTTCCATATCTCATATGAAGGATTCGTAGTAGGATATTCCAAAAAGGTACTATCTTAAATCCTTAATGGACTTCTACGTTGTAGTTAAGTCCCTTGGGTTTTAAAGTACTATTCTAAAACTGGACCTCTTGAATGGTCTGGTTAAACAGACTGATTTTGAAAATCTGATCAAAAATATCATGTGATGATATAAATACAAAGATCCCTTAAGTGGTCTATTTAAGGAGATCATACGACGGTTTAGTTAAGAAGATCATATGTTGATCTAGTTAAAAAGATCGTTCGTAGATCAAATTAAAAGGACCCTTTTGTGGTCTAGTCAAGTCGCTTCATGTTTATTCAATTGATTTTTTTTCCCATACGCATTATGAAATGAACTGTGCGGACTGTGCAAGGAACTACGTAATTATGGAGGCCTACATAATTATGGAATTCAGTGCACAGAAACCACAGGGAATTTTGTCATGTGTTAAGACCCATAGTGACAAGAGTAATGATACGGGAGAAGTATTGGACTTCGACCAATGTCATTTATTCTCACACTCCTCAATTCTGATCTCAATCACACACACAGTTTCCAATGATAAGTCTTCATAAGAAACGTTCTTCTATCCATAGTTCAAAAAAAAAATTCCATGTTTTACTGCTACAAGGAATTCACTTTGAGGGTTAACAAATTCGCTAAGAATCCTAACATGGCCCAGAGTTTTACTTAAGGGTTCAATGGATCTATTAGATGGCGAAACCGTCACAGTTGTCTTCACAAGTTTCCTCTAGAATTAAATTTCGGGACGAAATTTCCAAAAGTAGGGGAGACTGTAACACCTGTGTCATTTCAACCATCAAACAAATTCCAAACCAATGAAATATTGTATTTCATACTTGGGATTTGTAAAAATATGTGTATCGTTTGCACATATCAACACTTGTTCGATTTCAAGCTCTAAATCGCTTTCTGGAAGGTTATACGCGCACTGATGCGTAGATATAACCAGTTTAATGCAACAAACACTCCGGAATAGTGAAATAGGCTTAACATACCTTAAATAACCTTTACATAACTTAGATATAAGTTTTGGAAGGTTTGGTGTGGTGAAATCAAAGTTTATTCGCTTACAGGGACTAAAGTTGACAAACTGCGAAAGTATGCCAATTTGAACTGTAACAGACATTCCGGAGCATGACCATAAGTTAAACATACCATAAATACCCTTCACATAGCTTAGAAATAGGCTTTGAGGTGTTCGGTATGCTAAAATAAACTTTTGTGTCATTCAGGGACTAAAAGTGTCAAAAAAGTGCACAAGTTTGCATTTTCGCGCATAACTTACGATCTGAATACATCCGGACATCCAAAAATTTATGTAAACACTAAAATATTTTATTTTAGTGTTCGGCATAAGAAAAATCCATTCGTCGCGTCATTTGGATCGTTTTTCGCGCTTATGCGCATTCCGTCGTAATTAAGCGAACATCGCGTTCGTACGACCAAACGAACCATCACCCGGCATATTTTTGAGCATGTTTCATGTCCACAATGTTTAGGCAACATTTTAGGGCCTTAAAGTTGGCTTTACGGGCCTTAGAAGTGTCGGAAATGGCCTTAAACACATGCAGGGACTGAAACTGTAATTTCTGAAAGTTAATTCTGATCTGCCACTCCTAGGCGGCCCGCATTATGTTTCCCTGATCCTAAAGCGGGCCGCGTACGCATGTCTGATCAGATAATATCGAACAGTCAGCGTGTTCCAGCTGTTTTAACCACCACCACACCTTTCCCACTTGCATATTCAGCTGATAAGGATGGTTTTTAAGCCACCACAACTTCCCGACACTTGTACGGCTTGGATTAAGGCACGATATTCAACAAACGATCTTAACGGTTACCCGAAAACTATAAATACCCCACCCCCATTGTTCATAATCACTAGAAACTTGATTTGAGAAACTCTAAGTTGAAACATTTGTTTCATACCTGAGATTTTTTAATCGAGTTTAGCATTCGGGGACCCTTCGTAAGTATTCTTTCGTTCTTTTCCTTATTTTATTGCTTTTCGAGTCCGAAAGTCAAACTTTGTTTGACTTTCAGCGTTGACCAGTAATGGTCAATGCGAAGTTCGTTTGAACTTCGCAACGTGAGTGTAATCACGTTGGTTATAGTCCCTTGGGACTATGCCTACTGATTACCACGTTGTCTAGGGTCGTAGGGTAAGCGATCTAATAAATCGCCTATACCTTCGAACCCGACCCAGTTTGGTCGATCATTAGGATCCGACCAAATACATTAGGTGACCATAGTAGGTAGGGAATAACCTTTCGAGGTTATACCCTATGGTCACATCGTTTAAGTAGTTGTATGATAGGTAGTTTATATGCCTTAGGTAAATTACCAGAATACCCTTTTCATGTATAATTGGTAATTAAGCATATGTAACCTAAACCTTTGTCACATAACTGATTATGTAATATGTTTAGGCATATAACACTTGTCATAGGGCTAGTTAGGCGGTCCGAACGCGTTTCACGCGAACGACGCGTTAAAGTAGCATAAGCTACCTAAACGGGTCGTAATGGGTCGTAGACACTTAGGTTAAGTTTCATTTAGTATGTAGGCTTTGATTAACCATATCACATGAGTTCCTACACTCATTTGGTTTACAAACCCTCATTCTATCCGATCCTCCGATTTAGGTCCGGTTTATTAATGTAGTTACCTATATTAGGTGCCGTTTGATATTCCGAGATCTCTAGCATTACTTGGTGATTATCTTTAGACATCTGAGCAATCTCAGGCGAGTACATTATTCCCCTATTTTACTGTTTTTCCAAACTGTTTTGGGGTGAAGCATGTGTACCTATCTGTTACTTTCATGTTTTCCAAAAGTATAATTGATTATACATGTTATTACTTATCTATTGACAAATTGAATGACTATCTATGATTTAAACATTGATTTTCTCAAAGAACATAAAATAAATTGTTGAATTGTACTTATTTTATGTTCACCAGACCGATTGTTAGTATGATATAGCGCTATAGGATTTGACACCCCATTCCTGTTGGCATGGAATGTCTGAAACCAATTTGTTGCTCCATCCAAATAGGAATTGCCTTTGTGGTATTTCTATAGTCTCAAAGGTGTATCTTGATGCACTAGGTCTGATTGAATTCTTAAATCACACTATTAAAGTATATTTTGATATACTCTCATGTGTGGTATTGTACAAAACCAACATATATATTTTGTTAATCATCCAAAGCATATTTTGATATGTTATTTACTAAACAAAAACATAGTTTAATATGTTATTTATCATATCCAAAACATATTTTGATATGTTATCTATAAATCCGAAGTATACTTGTACTATACTATCTAATTCTATTCTTTTAAACAACGAAGGTATATTTAATGTACTATCTATCTATCGATTTGGTTTAGTTTGATTAAGTGATTAAGTAACGATGCGTGTGTAATATGATACAAGCATGGTGGATACGCCGCTGGTACTTCCTATATATAAGTGCTTGTATGGTATTACATACTGTAACGTTATTTGAATCATTTCAGTTTGAGATATATAACATTTATACAAATAACATACTTTTCACAAGACATTGTTTTACAAACAACATATCTTATTCAAACTCATTTTACATGGTTATTCATTTAATCATGCATTATTCTCTTATTTATACATATCATCAGAACTTATCATTGTTTTTCAAATAATTTACTAAAACAAATGTTTTTGGGTTAAGAGTCATGGCTACGAGGTTTTACAAATTATAACCCGCTTGATTTGAGTTGGTTAATTAAGTTGCAATATTATACTCTTTTCAAAACAGGTTTTTAAATAAAGTATTGCAACGTCTAAACTAGCCATGATTTCGACACTCCTACAAAACCAATGTATTCGCCAACATTTCTTTGCTGACCTCGTTTTTACACATGTTTCAGGTACTGCTTTGAAATGATTGTTGATACATGCTACATTTAGGATGGACTCGTGCCTTAGCGACTTAAAACGAGACAATAACTAGTTAACTTATGTTATGTACCCTTTGTTTCTTGTTTAAACAATGTAAACTCTCATAATTGATTAATAAAACGAAACTTTAATTGCCATGGATTTGAAACGATTAATTCTGTTACAACACTCCCCGACATTTCCGCCACGTTTTGTATGTTCTACGTGGTCGGGGTGTGACAGTTTGTAAACCAAATGAGTGTAGGAACTCATGTAATATGGTTTAACAAAGCCTACATACTAAAACGAAACTTATCCTAAGTGCTTTTGACCCGTTACGACCCGTTTAGGTAGCTTATGCTACTTTAACGCGTCGTTTGCGTGAAACGCGTTCGGAACGCCTAACTAGCCCTATGACAAGTAAGATATGCCTTGACATGTCTAATATTGTTACTAAATCAGTTTAGATACCAAAAGTTATGTTACATAGGCTTAAAATGAATTTTGACTTAAAAAAGGCATTTTGGTAATTTACCTATGGCATAAGAATTACTTATCATACAACTGCTTAAACGACGTGACCATAAGGTATAACCTCGGAAGGTTATTCCCTATACTACTATGGTCACCTAAAGTATTTGGTTGGATCCTAATGATCGACCAAATGGGTCAGGTTCGAAAGTATAAGCGATTGATTAGATCGGTTACCTTTACGACCCTAGACAAGCACAAATCTAAAAGTGACGAGCTAAACATGTTAGAACATGTTTAACAAGGTTTAAAAACAGGTTTGGTATCAAAACAAACGGTTTTGATACCCACAAGTAGTTTGGTTACAAAATACGCAAGAACACACATTTTACCCGAAACTATGACTCGTCACTAAGCCTAGATAACGTGGTAATCAGTAGGTATAGTCACTAGGGACTATAACCATCGTGATTACGCTCACGTTATGAAGTTCAAACAAACTTCGCGTTGACCATAAACTGGTCAATGCAGAAAGTCAAACACAGTTTGACTTTAACGCTAAAACGAACGATAAACGCGAAAGAATACTTACAGAAGGTCCCCGCAAGTATTTGACCCGATTCACTCTCAGGTAGGAAGCATATAAACTTCCACTTAGAGAGCTTTGAATCAGATTCAAATGTGAGGGAAATGAGCAAGACATGGGAGGGGTATTTATAGGAAATGTAGAGCCGTTAAGATCGTTTCTTGTTTCCCAAGCGTTAATCTCAGCCGTACAACACATACCCACTGATTTTAAAAACCCATGGGAGCCCATAGGATTGCTAGAAACCAGTTGCAAGTGAGAAAAGTGTGTATGACAGCTGAAAACAAGCTGTTTGCAACATTCTGCTGTTCTGGGGACTGCTTGCGCACCGTAACACTCAGAGTGTTGAGGTGCGCAAGGACCTGCAGACCAGAAAGTTTGGTTTTTGGCAGTTTTGGTCCCTGTTGTGCATTTAAGTCATTTCTGACACGTTTAAGGCCCGTTAACTCCATTTCAAAGCTCTAAAATGAAGTTAAAGTATAGGGAATTTAAAATGTGTTCAAAAATATGCCGGATGTCGTTCGTTTGGCCGTACGGTTGCGTTGTTCGGTTAATTACGACGGAAGTCGTAACGGACGTAAAAACGGTCCAAATTGCGCGACGAATGGATTTTTGACAAGCCAATCACTAAAACATAATATTTTAATGATTACATAAATTTTTGGATGTCCGGATGTATTCAGAACGTAAGTTATGCTCGAAAATGCAAACTTATGCACTTTTTGACGCTTTTAGTCCCTGAATGAGCATAAAGTTTATTTTAGCACACCGAACCCCTCAAAGCCTATTTCTAAACTATGTAAAGGACATTTAGGGTGTGTTTAACTTATGGCCATGTTCCAGAATGTTCGTTACAGTTCAAATTGGCATACTTTCGCAGTTTGTCAATTTTAGTCCCTGTAAGCGAATTAACTTGATTTTGCCATACCAATGCCTTCAAAACTTATTTCTAAGTTATGTAAAGGTTATTTAAGGTATGTTAAGCATAAATTGATGTTCCGGAGTATTTGTCGCGTTAAACTGATTACGTTTACGCACCAGTTTGCGTATAATTCTCCAGGAAGCGATACAGAGTTTGAAATTGAATAAAAGTCAAAACATGAAAAATGTAAAACATAAATAAACAAACATTGGGATCAAATAACTTTATTTCATTGATAACTGAACTGTTTACAATGATTACAAGCACAGATGTCACATTTATGATAAAATGGGTTTTATTAAAAAGAACCTTGAAAATTTGTTTTCACAAAAGTACCAAGGATTTGAATGCATGCAAATGTATGGCACATAATGTTTTCTAAACTAGAATTTTGAAAACTCAAAATCCCTTTTATAAAACAAGTCAAACACCATCCTTTTATACAACACTCGAATCACTTGGGAACTCTTATTGTGGGATAAAGGTCACCTAACCACATTTGAGGGAACTTGTATGTTCGAGGTGGGGTTACCATGTTTGTTGGATAAAGGTCACCTAACCACTTATGTGAATAAACTCACACGTGTGTGTAAGTTGGACGACTTGATTTGGAAACCATGAACTTAGGGTCACCGAAGCATGGCGAACAAAAGGTGTTGATGGGATTAAACATGCCAACTAAACATGAAGATGTTTAACCGATCCCATATGGCTAGAAGTTGCAAAGGGTTGCAATTGTCAAACGTTGACTACCTTGTTAATTTAAATAAAGGGATAAAGGTCACCTAACCGATATTTAAATGTAATGTTAGATTCTAGATTTTAATTATTAATTGTCTATGAGACATAAAAGGGTATTAATGATTAAAATATAATAATATCGAAAATACTAAAATTGAACCTTGTTAAATTTTGTAGATGGCCACTAACAATATTACCCAAACCGTCCGTAACCTATCACTAAAAACAATCCTTGAAAAGGATCGTCATAATTATAACACTTTATGGATTTATATCGAAAGTTAAGAATCGTTCTCAAGTAAGAAAAGATATCCTATGTGTTAAACGATCCTAATCCCGATGAACATCTTATGGAAGATAAGGATGCCTATAACGATTGGATTAAGTATATCAAGGATACTATGCAAACCTCTTGTCTCATGTTAGGAATTATGATTCCCGAGATTCAAAAGGATTTTTGAACATCATGAGCATACGACATGATTACCCAATTGTAGGAAATGTTCCTAAGGGTAGAACGCTTCGAAACGGTTCGAGCGCTTCATGCATGTCAAATGGAGGAAACCCAATCGGACTCATCTTATGTCTTTAAGATGAAAAGCCATATTGATCACCTCGAAAGGCTCGATATGGATATAAGGGTTTTATCCATTCTAAACGATCAATGAGGGTGGCAACTAGAAAGGGCATCACCCCGACACCAAAGCAAATGTTGAAAATGGAAACGGGTAATTCAAAGGGAAAAGATTAGAAAGACTAAAGCGAAACCACCGAAACCAAAAGAGAAGAAGGCAAAGGTTTCCATGAACGATCCATGCTTTGAGTGTAGAGAGATAGGGCATTTAAATAGGAATTGTCCAACCTATCTCGAAGAGTTGAAAAATAAGAGGGATGTTGGGCGAACCTCAGGTACAATCTTTATGATACATATTGACTTTAATGTTATTTCTTCAAACACATGGGTATTAGATACCGAATGTGGAACTCATATTTGCAATTCGTTGCAAGAGTTCAAAAGAAATAAGCATTACAAGAAAGGAGACTATGTTTTGAAACTTCCAAATGGTTTGGAAATTGTTTTAAAAATATATATTGTGTACTCCTAGTTTGACTAGGAATATTATTCAAGTTTCCCTTATAGGACAATATGGTTTTGATTTAAAGTTTATAAACAATGACATTTATATTTCGATGAATGACATGTTTTACTTTAAAACTATGCCTTTAAATGGTAGTTATGAATTGGTTCATAATAATACATCATTTGATAGTTCAATGTACCAAGCAATCACCAACAAACTCAAAATGGATTTGAGTGAGACCTATCTTTGGCATTATCGCCTTGGTCATATAAACAGATGTCACATGTAAATACCTCGAAAGAATGGTCTCTCGGAGACAAATGAAATTAGTTCATTTGATACATTTGAGTTGACTAAGGAACTGTTTAGTGGGAAAGGGTAAAAGATTTATTAGGTATCATACATTCGAATGTATGTGATCCTTTTAAGCCAATGACTAGGAATGGTGATAGATACTTCATTACCTTTTACCAACAACTATAGTAGTTATGGTTATGTGTACTTACACAAAGTTGAAGTTTTGAAATGTTCAAAGCCTTCAAAAGGTGAAGTACAATATCAACTCAATTAAAGTTCTTCATTCCGATAGAGGAGGAATCGAACTCTATTTGGATATGGTTCGATCTATGATGGCTAGGAGCGCATCATCTCTATCATTTGGGGTTACGCTTTGCTCTCCGTGGCCCGTATGGCCCCAACCAAGAAAGTGGATAAGACACCTTTCGAAATATGGAATGGAAGGGCTCCATTATTAATCATATTTAAAGGTATGGGTTGTGAAGCTTATGTTAAGCAATACACCCCAAATAAATTGGAAGTACGATCCACTAAGTGTATCTTTGTAGGATATCCTAAAAATGATATAGGATATTGTTTCTACGATCCAACAGAGCAAAAGGTATTTGTTGCTCGAAAGGCTGAGTTCTTGGAAGCAAAGTTCCTTGTGGAAGGAATTAGTCGAACAGTGGAACTTGATGAGGATCAAGAACCACAAGACGATACACGTTTGGTTGATACTAGCACTCAACAAGAGGTTGTTGAAAACGATCAAGAGATTGATCAATACACACAAAACGTTCACAGATCTGGTAGAATTAGTAGTCCACCTGAAAGATATGGATTTTTCATGGATGGATACTACGTGGTAGATTTAGGTGAATCAACCACATACCATGATGCAATGTCAAAATCCGATTATGACAAGTGGCTTGAAGCCAAGAATGTAGAGATGCAATCCATGTATGACAACCAAGTATGGAAATTGGTTGTGTCATCTCTTAACTCCAAAGTAGTTGGAAGTAAGTGGGTTTTCAGGAAGAAAACGGATATACATGGTAACTTGGATACTTATAAAGCGAGACTTGTAGCAAAAGGATTCATTCAAACTCAAAGGGCTTGATTATGATGAGTCCTTCTCGCCTATGGCGATGCTAAAGTCGATTAGGATATTATTTGCCATACCTGCATAATATGATTATGAGATTTGGCAAATGGATGTCAAAATGGCTTTCCTTAATAGATACCTTGATGAAGATGTCTATAGGGTTCAGCCTGAAGGTTTTGTTGATCCAAAGCATCCTAACAAAGTATGCAAGTTAAAGAAACCAATCTAGTGATTGAAACAAGCATCGAGAAGTTGGAATCACTGTTTTGATGAAGAAATTAGGAATTTTGATTCATCAAGAATGTCGATAAAGCTTGTGTGTATAAGAAGGCTAGTGGGAGCATTATTACTTTCTTAGTATTGTATGTCGATGACATTCTACTATATGGAAATGACATTCCAACTATGGAAGGTGTAAAAACCTGGCTTGGAAGTTGTTTTTCCGTTAAGGATCTTGGTGAAGTCACCTATATTCTGGGAATAAAGATCTATAGGGATAGATCAAGGCGCTTGATAGGTTTAAACCAAAGTGCATACATTGACAAAGTCTTGAAAAGGTTCAAGATAGAGAACTCTATGAAAGGTTTGGTAGCGTTTCAATGTCCAAGCTCAAAGGATGAGCAAGAAAGAATGAAAGGAATCCCATATGTGTCTACTATAGGATTCATTATGTATGATATGCACTAGACCGGACAAGTTATGCGCTTTAGGCATGACGAGAAGATACCAGCAAGTAACAGTCATTAGGTGACTGTTAAAATATATATTGAAATACCATAGAAGGACTAAGGATATGTTTCTAATATATGGATCTGGTGAAAAGGAATTCGTTGTAAAGGGTTACATGGATACGAGTTTCCAAACTGATCGAGATGATTCTCGATCACAATCGGGGTAGAATTTTCTACTAAAGAATCAGAATACATCGCCGCTTCATTGATTGAGATAATTCATATGGATCTGCCACTTGAATTATTGCCAATCAAGGGGTAGTCCCTACCATTCAGAACCCCTAGAGATCTTTGTGATAACGATGGTGCGATTGCTCAAATCAAGGAACCTCGTGCACATCAAAAGACTAGGCACATTGAGCGGAGTTTCAACTACATAAGGGATGAAGTTGAAAAGGGAAAGATATGTATTCACAAAGTTCACACTGATCAAAATATTACGGATCCACTCACGAAGCTCCTTGAAAGGGCAAAGCATGAAAGGGTCATACTTGTGCCTTAGGACTTCGATATTCTAGTGATTGGATTTGATCTATTTTGTATTTGGATATTGGAACAATTGTTATTATAACTCTTTATGGTATGTTGAGTTATGTTCCATTTTAGCATGTTTAAATCCGTGAATAAGTTACTTATTCTAAATGTCCGTAGTCGATCATACTTGTGGGAACAAATATGAATGTAAGACTATTATGAATTTGGATTGGTGGATATTCATTAGATATGGATATAGAGCAAAGTGTTACTGCCAAGGTTCATAGATATTTGTGGGATACAAATATTGGACTGACTCGCTCTCAAATATTACTGCATGGAATCATTTGCGATAGATCATAAGTAAATTTGAGTAAAGGAGAATATCATAGTATCCTCAGACCTGAGATACATATTGGGTCTTGATATTCACCAAATATTGTACCTTGACTTATTTCTTCGCTGTTAGTAATATGACAGTACATAAGGCTAAGCTCAGGTGTGGTACAAGGTGATTGTGAGAGACGTATGTAGTCAAGATGGGATTTGTTCCTCTTATTCGTTGAGAGTAAGATGTCTAAGGCCTGTTAAAGTTAAATCAACAGAGAGTGATCACTCTGTCTCTGGATTTGACATGACATCTGTAACGAAAGGATAAATGATAGATTCACCTAAATCATGTTCAAGTAAGGGACTTGAAGGGGATGATATAATTGAATGGGAAATATAGTCATACGTATTAGGGGTAGTAAACCGTAGTTAGGCATCATTTACTACTTGCATCAATCTTCTATGTATCTTGTGCAAGTGGGAGATTGTTGGACTCTGTATGCCCAAGACACATATTAAATTGATGTGGCTAGTACGTTATGATCCAAGTCGAGTCATACCCAAATACAAGCTAGACAAACACTTACAATATTTATTTATGATATGATCAAACAAATAAATATTAACACTTAGAATATTTAGAAATTGGTTTTCTAAATAATTGCACTTGACAAACTAATAAATTATATGGATAATTTATTTTGAGAGAATATTTTATTTTGTTATTTAATGGGTTAAATAACATAATAAAAGTTGTACAAGTCTTATAACATATGTTGTTATAATTTTATAAAATACATATATATAAGACTTATATTATTTAAAAGAAAAATTGAATTTTTTTAAATAAAAGTCGTCATTTACTACTTGCATCAATCTTCTATGTATCTTGTGCAAGTGGGAGATTGTTGGACTCTGTATGCCCAAGACACATATTAAATTGATGTGGCTAGTACGTTATGATCCAAGTCGAGTCATACCCAAATACAAGCTAGACAAACACTTACAATATTTATTTATGATATGATCAAACAAATAAATATTAACACTTAGAATATTTAGAAATTGGTTTTCTAAATAGTTGCACTTGACAAACTAATAAATTATATGGATAATTTATTTTGAGAGAATATTTTATTTTGTTATTTAATGGGTTAAATAACATAATAAAAGTTGTACAAGTCTTATAACATATGTTGTTATAATTTTATAAAATACATATATATAAGACTTATATTATTTAAAAGAAAATTTGATTTTTTTTAAATTAAAGTCCAGGCTGCCACCCCCCCCCCCCATGGGGTCTTCCCAAAATGTTTGGTCCAATAAGGTTTCATGCATTTGCATGTGCCTTGATTGGGTGGTCTTCCCAAGCAATTTTAGTCCAATAGAAATGCATGTGCTAGAAGCTCTTTGATTGGGTAAAATGGGTGGCTCCATCTTTCATAGTTTTAAATGCATTTTTTATGACAAAAGTGTGTGAGAATGAACTTGAAAGAACTAGTAAAATGCTCTCAAAAATTTCGGCCAACATAGTGCCAATTTTGGAGATGATTTTCAAGTGCAAGAACTTGTTAAAAGACTCTCTAATTTTCGGCCAACATGTGGTTAATCAAGAAGGTTTTTCAAGGTTGAAAATCAAGTGTAGGAACTCTAAAAGGAGCCCTTAAATTTTCGGCCAAGGTGGTTGTCAAGAGGGGTTTTCTTAGTGAGTTCATAAGTGCAGAAATCCTAGCTAAACATAAGATGTTTGTTGGAAGGCTTGGGGTATACAAGCTTGAGGTCTTCTACACTTGAAGGCAACCATTCAAGAAGCATCATCTTCTTCATATCTTTTACTCCTTGGAAGGTAGTATTCTAAACACTCTATGGTTGTGTTTTTATTTTGATAGCATGCATGTTCATATATGGATCCGGGATTGGGTTTTACATATAAAATGGGTTTTATATCTTGTAAGTAACATGTTTTAAATAATAATTTTCCACTGCGTTTTTATTTTATATGGATAAAATGCTTTGATAAACATGTGAAAAACCCAACAGGGCTTATATGACCAATATGATTTTGGTCCATTAAAGCGGGCTGAGACAACGGTTGTTTAGCCGATTTGTCTCATAAGCTCCCCCCGAGGGATTGTGCGGGATGTTATTGTTAAAGTTGATGAGTTTTTCTATCCGGTCGATTTTATTGTTTTAGACTACTCATCTGCGGACCCAATTCAACAACAAAATGTTATTTTGGGTCGGCCATTTTTGAACACCGCTCATGTCATGATTGATTGTCGATATGGTATGGTCGACATGACATTCGGTAATAGAAAGATGAGATTAAATGTTTTCACTAATGTTTCTAACTCTTTTGGTGGTGATGAGTGTTTTATGGTAGATAAAATTGATGGATGCGACCCACATGAGTACGGGGAGGATGTGTTGGAACCATGTATTTGTGATTTTCTTTACAGGTACATGCTTGTGCTTTGAGGATGGAAGAGAAAGAGCAAGAGGCTCTAGCGGTTAAAGAAGGGAGACTGCCATGGACCCACCAAACTGAGAATTTACCGGTGGAAATTGATTCGGGTACGAAGCCCTCGTTGGAGTGTCCACCAGAAGTGGAATTGAAGGAGTTGCCGAGCCACCTAAAATATGCATTTTTGGGGGGACAATGACACTTTACCGGTGATCATTGCCTCTAATTTAGAGGTGGCTCAAGAAGAGGGCTTGTTGAGGGTGTTGAAGGCTCATAGGGCAGCCATAGGATGGACGATAGCCAACTTGAAAGGTATTAGTCCATCCATTGTCATGCACAAGATCTTTACAAATGAAGATGCAAAGCCGACACGAGAAACACAAAGGAGGTTGAACCCGAATTTGAGAGAAGTGGTTAAAAAAGAGGTAATCAAGTGGTTGGATGTGGGGATCATTTATCCCATCTCGGACAGTGCATGGGTGAGTCCGACACAGGTAGTGCCGAAAAAAGCCGGTATCCAGGTAATAAAAGATGAACAAGGCGAGCAAATCGCCACCCGACCGGTCACCGGGTGGCGAGTATGCATAGATTATCGCAAATTAAACGCCGCTACCTCTAAGGACCATTTCCCGTTACCCTTCATTGACCAAATTATTGAAAAACTTTCAGGTAAAAAATATTATTGGTTTTTGGATGGGTATTCGGGATATAACCAAATTGCAATCCACCCAGACGACCAACACAAAACCACATTTACATGTCCGTATGGCACGTTTGCTTTTCGGCGAATGCCATTCGGATTATGTAATGCCCCAACCACTTTTCAAAGATGCATGATGAGTATTTTTTCGGACATGGTCGGGGAATCACTCGAAGTATTCATGGACAATTTCTCCATTTTTTGCCCAAATTTTGAGTCTTGTCTCGATGAGTTGGAAAAAGTTTTAAAAAGGTGTGCCGAGACGAATTTGGTGCTAAGTTGGGAAAAAGTCATTTTATGGTACAAGAGGGTATTGTGTTGGGTCATGTAATTTCTGACCGGGGAACATAAAGGAAAAATTCGGGTAATCTCATCTTTGCCTCCACCAAAGAATGTTAAGGGGGAAGATCATTTTTGGGGCATGCGGGGTTTTATCGAAGATTTATTAAGGGTTTTAGTGTGATTACCAAACCATTATGTAATTTATTGTTGAAAGATATCCCTTTTGATTTTACTAAAGAATGTTTGCAAGCTTTCAATGTTTTGAAGGAACAATTGGTGAAAGCTCCCATCTTGCAACCACCGGATTGGTCAAAGCCGTTCGAGATCATGTGTGATGCTAGTGACACGAAAATTGGAGCAGTTTTGGGTCAAAGAGTTGATAAGATGCCGGTGGTAATCTATTATGCAAGTAAGACTTTGTCCGAGGCGCAACTGAATTACACCACAACCGAAAATGAGTTGTTAGCGGTGGTGTATACCTTGGACAAATTTTGATCATACATATGGGGAAGCAAAGTGATTGTGTATTCGGACCATAGTGTGGTTTGGTATTTGATGGAGAAGAAAGATGCGAAGCCCCGTTTGATTCGTTGGGTGCTTTTATTGCAAGAGTTTGACTTGGAGATTCGGGACAAGAAAGGATGTGAAAATGTTGTGGCGGATCATTTGTCCCGAATTCTATTAGAAGGAATCGATGATACAAGCGAGATCAATGAACGGTTTCCCTATGAGCAACTTTTGTCCATTTCGACCGCACCATGGTATGCTCATTACGTTAATTACTTAGCCACAGGTGTAATTCCAAGCCACTGGACCAAGAAGCGAAAGCAACAATTCATGGTCCAAGTCAAGCAATACATATGGGATGAAGCAGACCTCTTCAAGATTGGACCCGATCAAGTAATTCAAATGTGTGTTCCCGAGACGGAGGTGTTAGAAATTTTGACCCATGCTTGCTCATCGGCATGTGGGGGTCACTTTAGTGGCCACATACGGGTTTTCGGGTTCTTACATGTGGGTTTTATTACCCTACAATTTTCAAGGATGCTTGTGAGTATGCCCGGAATTGCTTGAATTGTCAAAGAGTGGGAAGTATCTCAAAAAGGGATGACATGCCTTTGCAACCTATTTTGGTGGTTGAAGTATTTGATGTATGGGGCATACACTTTATGGGTCCCTTCCCAAACTCGAACGGGTTTTTGTACATTTCGGTCGTGGTGGATTATGTGTCGAAGTGGATTGAAGCTATTGCGACAAGGACCAACGATCACTCAGTGGTGTGTAAGTTTGTTCAATCCAACATCTTTACTCGTTTTTTGGGATCCCACGGGTTATAATTAGTGATGGTGGTTCGCATTTCAAGAATTTTAACTTTGGAAATATGTTGAAGCGGTATAACATGAACCACCGAATCACTACTCCATACCACCCGCAAACTAGTGGACAAGTTGAAGTGTCCAACCGGCAAATAAAAGAAATCTTGACGAAAATGGTGCGGGTGGATAGGAAGGATTGGTCTAGCAAATTGGATGACGCATTATGGGCATACCGAACGGCTTACAAAACGCCGATTGGTATAACTCCTTATCGGATGGTATATGGAAAAAGGTGTCATTTACCGATGGAGTTGGCTCACCGGGCTTTATGGGCAATCAAGACGGTCAATGCAGACTATAACGAAGCGGGGAAGATTCGGAAGCTTCAATTGAGTGAAATTGAAGAGATTCGGGATGAAGCGTATGAATGTGCATCTGCATACAAAGACAAACTGAAAAAGGTTCATGATGCAAAGTTAAGAAAAGAACCTTTGAAGTGGGTCAAAAGGTGTGGTTGTACAATTCATGACTGAACTTGTTCATGGGAAAGTTGAAGAGCAAACAAAAACACTTAAAACTTGAAAATTGGCAAACCACAAATGGCCAGTATCTACTGTAGGTTACGGTCTACACCGTAGCTTACGGTGGACCTGGGTGAATAAAATTCCCTACGGTGCTAAGCTCTTTTGCTACGGTTATGATTTGTACCCAGGGCTCACCGTAGGCTACGGTGACACCTAGGTGTTGGAAGATCATGTGTCGGTGAGTTTATATAAAATAAAATAATAATAATAATAATAATAATAATAATAATAATAATAATAATAATAATAATAATAATAATAATAATAATAATAATAAATGGCAAAACATAACTCCCTAGCCACATAATTCTTTTCACATTTCTCATCCATACATCTTCTCTTTCACTTTCTTTCACTATCATCAAAACCCTAAGTCCCCAACATTCAAACCTTCTTAACTTTCTCAAATCTTCACCAAATCAAGTGATTTTTGGGTCTATTTTGGCTAAAATTTCGCAAGGATTCCAGATTTGTGTTTGCATTACAAAGATTCTTTCGTTTTGGTTGCCTATTTTGGACATCTAAGGTCCGAAAATTTGGGGGTTTTAGTGGGTTTTTTGCTTAACTTGAAGTTCTTGTTATTCCCATCATCTTCAAAGTAAAGGTATGCAATTTATGTTCATTATTTGAAGTACATTGCAGAATTATAAGTTGTCATGTTTGTTTTTGCTTAAACACTTGCTTATAGTGATTAGATGATATGAATTTGATGAGTTTATAGGGCTATGGTTGTAGATGATAAGTTGTTTGTGCTAAGCATGATTTTTGGGCAGGATTTTACTAACTTAGGGAAATAATGTCTAAATTTTTGCAAGAAAATAATAATGCGTTTGACTTACCTTCACAACCATAGTGTTATGCAAGTGTGGGGATATTTGGGGTTAATGAGAACTGATGGGATCTGTTTGTGTGTTTCATGTGTTACTTTCAGGCAAATGGGTCGAACAGGAAAAGGCAAAGAGCCAGCAGGGTCCTCGAGCCAACCAGAGGCTCAACAGAAAAGAAGAAGGTTGGTTCATGTAGGCGATCCAGACCCGGATGAAGAGGAACCACCAAGGGCACCAAAGCCGAAATGGGCGTCTGGTTCTTTGTTAGACCAGCCAAGTGAATGGCAGACGGAATTGTTTCATGATCAAATGAATGAATGCATTAACTCAACTTAAGGAGGTGTTTATTTGTGAAAAAGAGGTTAGGGAAAGTGATTTCGGTCCTTTTGGAATTACCGAGAAGTTCAAAGCTTTGGGATGGGAGGGCGCCTTAAAGTGTTATGATGGGGAGGGCAAAAAATTATATGATGCAGAAATACAAGAGTGGATGGCCCTCTAAGATGTCCCCCGTTTAAAAGTCCTTCAAAGATGAAGTTAATTGGTACGGTGAATAATGTAGACGTTGAGATGTTTTATGATACCTTGCGGAGGGTAGTGAAGTTTGATAGCAAACCCGCAGACCAATACATCTACCCGAGTTTGGAGGATTTGTACTTCAATCCTCAAAATCATCCAAGATGGAACACGATTTTAGACTATCTGTTTCTACCCGGAACCACACATGGGAAGCTCTATCAAAAGAATTTGCGGATAGAGGCTAAGTTGATGTTGGTAATTTGCACACAAAATGTCATTCCAAGACAGGGTGATAAAGTTGAGGTGAGGTACCCTGAAGTACCGGTTCTTTACATGTTGTTGAACTGTTCTCCACTTGTTCCCTTCCGTATTTTGGTGTTAAACAATATTTGGATTAGTAGAAACAGTGGGAGAGGAAAATCATCCCGCATTGTAGGTTGATTACCGCTTTGTTAAAGATGTATGGGGCGATTGGAGCGGAGGACAAGGGTTTGTACAAAAAGTTTAAACCGTTTAACTTGGCAAATTTAGGACCCGGATGGGAGTATAAAGAATCAGAAAGGTACCAAAATTCTCACTTCGAGAACTTCGCGTACAACTTTTCTTTCTTAAGCAGCTCTAAGATGGCTCTTAGATGTTGCTCATGTTCTTCCTTCGTCTTCGAGTAGATCAAAATGTCATCAATAAACATGATCACAAACCTATCAAGATAGGGCTTGCAGACTCTATTCATCAAATCCATTAATACTGCTGGCGCGTTCGTCAACCCAAATGGCATAACCAGGAACTCGTAGTCTCCATAGCGAGTTCTGAAGGCAGTCTTTGGTATGCTTTCTTCTTGTATCCTCAACTGGTGATAACCCGATCGAAGATCGATCTTTGAGTAGAAACTCGAACCTTGCAGTTGATAGAACATGTCATCTATCCTTGGCAAAGGATACCGATTCTTAATGGTCAACTTGTTAAGCTCGCGGTAGTCGATATACATGCGGAAACTACCATCTTTCTTCTTAACGAACATAGCTAGAGCTCCCCAAGGTGAGAAGCTTGGTCTGATGAAACCCTTATCCAATAGCTCCTGAAGTTGCGTTGACAGCTCTTGCATTTCTGAAGGCGCAAGTCGATAAGGAGCCTTAGCTACAGGCACAGCACCTGGAACTAAGTCAATGTGAAACTCGACTTGCCTTTGTGGCGGAAATCCTGGCAAGTCTTCGGGAAAGACTTCAGGATATTCCTTCACGACTGGAATGTCTTCTAGCTTTGGTTCAGTGGTTTCTTTATCCACAATGTGTGCCAAGAAGGCAACACATCCTTTCTGCAAACACTTTCGAGCCTTTAAACAACTAATGATTCTTAGGGGCGTATCGTGCTTCTCTCCATGTACCACAACTGTTTCTCCATTCGCCATCGGAATGCGAATGATCTTCTCGTGACATACAATCTCTGCTTAGTTGCTTGACAACCAATCCATCCCCACTACCACGTCGAAGCTTCCCAACTCGACTGGCAGCAGATCAAGCGTAAACTCGTGCTCTCCCAGCTCTATCACGCACCCTCTAATGACTTCGTTTGCTTCAACTAGCTTTCCATTTGCTAGTTCTATCGAATACGGAATGTCTAGCTTACTAGATACCAACCCAAGTATATTCTTAAATTCTAGCTACACAAAACTATAATCGGCACCAGTATCAAACAGTACAGATGCAAAGCGTTGATTGATAGGGAACGTACCAGTGACCACATTTGGATCTTGGCGTGCTTCCCTCGCACCGATGTTGAAGACTCTTCCAAGTGCTTGATTGAGCTTTGGGCACTCTCTCTTGAAATGCCCCACGTCTCCACAATTGAAACAACCTGGTCCTCGACCATTACCATTCCCATTACCACCTTGAGCGTTGTTTTGGTTGCGGTTTCCACTCCCAGCTTGATTTGCAAAATTACCATGATTTCCGTTACCGCCATTTCCTCCTTGAGGGCGGTTTCCGTATCCATTACCTCCACGGTTGTTGTTTCCATTACCAAAACCCCTTTGACCACCACGGCCAGTACCAACCCAGCATGTTTCTTTCGAGTGACCAACTTGTCCATAAGATTCACATTTTCCAGCTCGACATCGTCCATTGTTGTAACACCTGTGTCACTTCAACCGTCAAACAAATTCCCAACCAATGAAATATTGTATTTCATACTTGGGATTTGTAAAATTTTGTGTATCTTTTACACATATCAACTCTTGTTTGATTTTAAGCTTTTAAATCGCTTTCTGGAGGGTTATACGCGCTCGGATGCGTAAATATAACCAGTTTAATCCAACGAACACTCCGGAATAGTGAAATAGGCTTAACATACCTTAAATAACCTTTAAATAACTTAGAAATAAGTTTTAAAGGCTTTGGTATGGCAAAAACAAGTTAATTCGCTTACAGGGACTAAACTTGACAAACTGCGAAAGTATGCCAATTTGAACTGTAACAGACATTCCGGAGCATGACCATAAGTTAAACATACCATAAATACCCTTCACATAGCTTAGAAATAGGCTTTGAGGTGTTCGGTATGCTAAAATAAACTTTTGTGTCATTCAGGGACTAAAAGTGTCAAAAAGTGCACAAGTTTGCATTTTCGCGCATAATTTACGTTCTGAATACATCCGGACATCCAAAAATTTATGAAAGCATGACTATATTATATTTTAGTGTTCGCCATAAGAAAAATCCATTCGTCGCGTCATTTGGATCGTTTTTCGCGCTTGTGCGCATTCCGTCGTAATTAAGCGAACATCGCGTTCATACGACCAAACGAACCATCATCCGGCATATTTTTGAGCATGTTTTGATTTCCCTATACTTTAACTTCATTTTAGAGCCTTGAAATGAGGTTAACGGGGTTCAAACGCATCGAAAATCGCTTAAACGGGCTGCAGGGACCATTTCTGCCAATTTTGAAAGTTTGCTGAAACAAGGGGGCAGTGGCGTAGCGCCACTGCATGTAGCCTTACCAGTCGCGCTACGCGACTGCCTATTCTGGGCAGAAAACATGCAGAAACTCAGTTTTTCGCATTCGGGACCAGATTCAATGTTTTTAAACACAAGTTGCAGCTGATTGATCCTTCACCACATGTTCTAAGTTGCTTAGTCACTAAGATAGGGATCATATGTGGCTTCCATAACCTTTCAACAAGTGTACGGATGTGATCGAATCACGGTTTCCATGAAACGATCTCAACGGTTCACCGAAAACTATAAATACCCCATGCCCCCCATTGCTAAACTTACAAGAAACTTGATTTGAGAAACTCTAAGTTGAAACATTTGTTTCATACCTGAGATTTTTTAATCGAGTTTAGCATTCGGGGACCCTTCGTAAGTATTCTTTCGTTCTTTTATTGCTTTTCGAGTCTTTCGAGTCTGAAAGTCAAACTTTGTTTGACTTTCTACATTGACCAGTTATGGTCAATGCGAAGTTCGTTTGAACTTCGCAACGTGAGTGTAATCACGTTGGTTATAGTCCCTTGGGACTATGCCCACTGATTACCACGTTGTCTAGGGTCGTAGGGTAGGCGATCTAATAAATCGCCTATACCTTCGAACCCGACCCAGTTTGGTCGATCATTAGGATCCGACCAAATACATTAGGTGACCATAGTAGGTAGGGAATAACCTTCCGAGGTTATACCCTATGGTCACATCGTTTGAGTAGTTGTATGATAGGTGGTTTATATGCCTTAGGTAGATTACCAGAATACCCTTTTCATGTATAATTGGTAATTAAGCATATGTAACCTAAACCTTTGTCACATAACTGATTATGTAACATGTTTAGGCATATAACACTTGTCATGGGGCTAGTTAGACGGTCCGAACGCGTTTCACGCGCACGACGCGTTAAAGTAGCATAAGTTACCTTAATGGGTCGCGATGGGTCGAAAGCACTTAGGTTAGTCTCAATGTAGTATGTAGGCCTTGTTAAACCATATCATATGAGTTCCAATACTCATTTGGTTTACCAAGCCTCATCCTATCCGATCTCCCGATTTAAGTCCGGTTTATTTATATTGTTTTAGATTGCCGACTGATTCCGTGCTCTCTCTAGCTTTGTTTGGTTGTTGTTCAAGACCTTCAAGCATTATCAGGCGAGTACATTATTCCCCTCTTTTACTGTTTTCTAAACTGTTTTGGGGTGAAGCATGTGTACCTATCTGTTATTTTCATGATTCCAAAAGTATAATTGATTATACATATTATTTATCATTTGACAAATTACATAACTATCTATGATTTAAACATTGATTTCTCAAAGAACATAAAATAAATTGTTGAATTGTACTTATTTTATGTTCACCAGACCGATTGTTAGTATGATATAGCGCTATAGGATTTGACACCCCATTCCTGTTGTCAAGGAATGTCTGAAACCAATTTGTTGCTCCATCCAAATAGGGATTGCCTTTGTGGTATTTCTATAGTCTCAAAGGTGTATCTTGATGCACCAGGTCTGAATGAATTCTTAAATCACACTATTAAAGTATAGTTGAATATACTCTCATGTGTGGTATTGTACAAAACCAACATATATTTATGAAACCAAAACATAGTTCAATATGTTATTTATCGCATCTAAAGCATATTTTGATATGTTATATATGAAACCAAAAACATAGTTTAATATGTTACTTACAAATCCAAAGTATACTTTTAATATGCTACTATAAGGTTATTTTTTAATCTTACATTTATTTATACAAATCACATTGAATACATATTACAAGATTTACATTAGACATGAACATTTTACATCTTGATGGTTGGGTTTGAATAAGTGATTAAGTAACGATGCGTGTGTAATATGATACAAGCATGGTGGATACGCCGCTGGTACTTCCTATATATAAGTGTTTGTATGGTATTACATATATCGCAGCGTTATTTGAATCATTTCAGTTTGATACATATAAACATTTTATACAAATAACATACTTTTCACAAGACATTTATTTACAAACAACATATCTTATACAAACTCATATTACATGGTTATTCATTTAATCATGCATTATTTTCTTATTATACATATCATCTGAACTCATTTATTGTTTTTCAAATAATTTACTAAAACAAATGTTTTTGGGTTAAGAGTCATGGCTACGAGGTTTACAAATTATAACCCGCTTGATTTGAGTTGGTTAATTAAGTTGAAATATTGTACTCTTTTCAAAACAAGGTTTTTAAATAAAGTATTGCAACGTCTAAACTAGCCATGATTTCGACACTCCTACCAAACCAATGTATTCGCCAGCATTTCTTTGCTGACCTCGTTTTTACACATGTTTCAGGTACTGCTTTGCAATGATTGTTGATGCATGCTACATTTAGGATGGACTCGTGCCTTAGCAACTTAAAACGAGACAATAACTAATTAACTTATGTTATGTACCCTTTGTTTCTTGTTTAAACATTTTAAACTCTCATAATTGATTAATAAAACGAAACTTTAATTGCCATGGATTTGAAACGATTAATTATGTTACAACACTCCCCGATATTTCCGCCACGTTTTGTATGTTCTACGTGGTCGGGGTGTGACAGAAAAGATGGTATCAGAGCCAATGGTTATAGGGAATTAGGTTATTAGTAATGTTTTGACCTAGTCTATAACCTTTCTAGGACCCTAACGCGAATTTGCTTGCGTTTAGTCATAAAACAATACCGTCACCTATCCTTAGGCGACGACCACAACAAGAACATAAATTTCAAAAAAACCGCTTTGAAAACTAATCATCTGTTCTAGGATGATTGATTACAAGGTTTTGAACCCTCAATTGTAAGGTTTTGAATCCCTTTGAGTTTCAAAATCTCGTCAAGGTTTTGGGTTTTAAATAATGTGAACACGTGCAAACTGGAAGGGTGAATGCCTGTATTCTGGGTTTTCTGTCTAGGCAAGCACTTCGTATACATCTCATCAGACGCGAGACCAGTTGTGCTTACCTGGGAATTCTTGGGATGAGTGTTCACTTATAGGCGAGCATGTCTTCGCGATACATTATTTTTGATCCATTTACTTTGATTAGTCACCAGGGTCGTTCGTTGCTTTGTAGTAACAAACAAATGACCACTATCCTTGCTTTCATCAGATTTGTTTCATCTCATTCTTTTCGTCTAAATCTCTCACCCGTTTCCTTTCATGTTTCCTCTTTTAGAATGCCTCCTCGACGCGACAATCAGATGGAAAATGTCGAACTGGCGGAAATCATCGCGCAGCAAATGGCTGTTGCCTTCCCAAATCTTTATGCTCAAATGATGCAAGCCAACAACAACAACAATGCTCCATGCAATTTTAAGAGTTTCAACTCGGCAAAACCGCTCAAGTTTAGTGGTTCTGAGGGAGCAACTGGGCTTCTTCAGTGGTTCGAGAGCATTGAGAATACCTTCCGTCATGTTCTGTGTCCTGAAAATCGTAAGGTTGAGTTTTCTTCAAGTGTGTTTCTGAAGAGGGCTCTCACATGGTGGAACGGAGTGATGAGAGACCGCGGTGCTGAGGTTGCATTAGCACAGACTTGGGCTGAGCTTAGGGCTCTTATGATGAAGGAGTTTTGCCCTCGTCATGAACTGCGAGCTTTGGAGAGGGAGTTTGATGATTTGAAGCAAGACAGTGGTGAACATCGAGCCTATACTGATCGTTTTGAAGAATTGAGCCTGTTGTGTCCTGCTATGGTTACTCCTGTGGATAAGGCGATCGAGAAATATACTGATGGTCTTCCTGACTTAGTTCAGGATATTGTTACTGGCAGCAACCCTACTACTATCAGACAAGCCATTGAACTGTCTGCCACCCTAACTGAATCCCACATCAGAAAGAAAAAGTTGTTTCGGAAGGGTGACCCAAGACCATCTGACAAGACTGCTCAAGTGGAACCAAAGGAAGAACATGCTGAGGTGTCCAAGAAGAAGAAGCGCAAAGCCTCTCAGAACTGCGCTGTAACTGCTCAAGACAAACAGGTTGCACGAAACCAACCAGCACAACCTCGCAAAAGGCAAAACTATGTTGGTACTGCACCTTTGTGCAACAAGTGCAACCGTCATCATCTAGAGCAAGAGCAGTGTCACAAATGTACCCACTGTGGACGTTTGGGACATTTGATCAATGTTTGTCGCTATGCAAATCAAGCTGCTGCAAACCCTGCTGCTGTTCAAGCACGGTTCCCTCCGGGGTCATGTTATAACTGCGGTGACCTTACCCACTACAGGAACAATTGCCCAAGGCTTGTTAACGCACCTCCGGCGCGAGGATGAGCGTTTAACATCAATGAGGCAAACATGAACAATGATGCGGCAGTGAACAACTAGTGTTTTTGTTATTTCCTTGGTTGTTATCTTATGATGTTTAAAGACAAGTCAGTTGTTATATAAATAAAAATTCGTCGTTTTTATTTTTGCAAAACTGATACGATTGTGTGAACGTTGGATACAATCTTATGATGTCAACTCAAAGACAAACTACCCGTATGGTTCTGTCATTTTATGAATATTTGTGATCTCCCCAAGAACCCTAAACACACGTTTCTTTTAAGAAACAAAGCCAAACTTTTATTGAGAATCCTTCTATCTTTATAAATGGATCCTTGAAAATGATTAAAGTACCGAATGAAATTCATGGATTGGATTTTTAGTGTGCTTTAATTATCCATCCCCAAAGACAACAAATTAAAGAATCAAGTTAACTAATTTTTGTGCTTATGTGTTTTCTTATATGTTTGTGGTTGTATGTGATCCATCCAAATCCTCGTAAAATCTTTCATATCTCATACGAGAGATTCATAATAGGATATCCAAAGTAACTATCTTAAATCCTTAATGGACTTCTACGTTGTAGTCAAGTCCCTTGGATTTTAAAGTACTATTCTATAATTGGACCTCTTGCATGGTCTAGTTAAACAGATTGATTTGAAAATCTGGTTAGAAATATCATGTGATGATATAAATGAAAAGATCCCTTAAGTGGTCTATTTAAAAAGATCATACGACGATCTAGTTAAGAAGATCATGTGTTGATCTAGTTAAAAGGATCGTTCGTTGATCTAACTAAAAGGACCCTTTGGTGGTCTAGTCGAGTCGTTTCATGTTTATTCAAATGATTTTCCTTTCTACGCATTTCGAAATGAACTGTGCGGACTGTGCAAGGAATTACGTAATTATGGAGGCCTACATAATTATGGAATTCAGTGCACAGAAACCACAAGAAGTTTTGTCATGTGTTAAGATCTATAGTGACGAGAATAATGATACGGGAGAAGTCTTGGACCTTAACCAATGTCATTCATTCTCACACTCCCCAATTCTGATTTCAAGCACACACAAGTTTCCTATGATAAGTCTTCATAAGAAACGTTTTTCTATCCATAGTTCAAAAAAAAAATTCCATGTTTTACTGCTACAAGGAATTCACTTTGAGGGTTAACAAATTCGCTAAGAATCCTAACATGGCCCAGAGTTTTACTTAAGGGTTCAATGGATCTATTAGAAGGCGAAACCGTCACAGCTGTCTTCACAAGTTTCCTCTAGAATTAAATTTCGGGACGAAATTTCCTAAAGTAGGGGAGACTGTAACACCTGTGTCACTTCAACCGTCAAACAAATGCCCAACCAATGAAATATTGTATTTCATACTTGGGATTTGTAAAATTTTGTGTATCTTTTAAACATATCAACTCTTGTTTGATTTTAAGCTTTTAAATCGCTTTCTGGAGGGTTATACGCGCTCGAATGCGTAAATATAACCAGTTTAATCCAACGAACACTCCGGAATAGTTAAATAGGCTTAACATACCTTAAATAACCTTTAAATAACTTAGAAATAAGTTTTAAAGGCATTGGTATGGCAAAAACAAGTTAATTCGCTTACAGGGACTAAACTTGACAAACTGTGAAAGTATGCCAATTTGAACTGTAACAGACATTCCGGAGCATGACCATAAGTTAAACATACCATAAATACCCTTCACATAGCTTAGAAATAGGCTTTGAGGTGTTCGGTATGCTAAAATAAACTTTTGTGTCATTCAGGGACTAAAAGTGTCAAAAAGTGCACAAGTTTGCATTTTCGCGCATAATTTACGTTCTGAATACATCCGGACATCCAAAAATTTATGAAAGCATGACTATATTATATTTTAGTGTTCGCCATAAGAAAAATCCATTCGTCGCGTCATTTGGATCGTTTTTCGCGCTTGTGCGCATTCCGTCGTAATTAAGCGAACATCGCGTTCGTACGACCAAACGAACCATCATCCGGCATATTTTTGAGCATGTTTTGATTTCCCTATACTTTAACTTCATTTTAGAGCCTTGAAATGAGGTTAACGGGGTTCAAACGCATCGAAAATCGCTTAAACGGGCTGCAGGGACCATTTCTGCCAATTTTGAAAGTTTGCTGAAACAAGGGGGCAGTGGCGTAGCGCCACTGCATGTAGCCTTACCAGTCGCGCTACGCGACTGCCTATTCTGGGCAGAAAACATGCAGAAACTCAGTTTTTCGCATTCGGGACCAGATTCAATGTTTTTAAACACAAGTTGCAGCTGATTGATCCTTCACCACATGTTCTAAGTTGCTTAGTCACTAAGATAGGGATCATATGTGGCTTCCATAACCTTTCAACAAGTGTACGGATGTGATCGAATCACGTTTTCCATGAAACGATCTCAACGGTTCACCGAAAACTATAAATACCCCATGCCCCCCATTGCTAAACTTACAAGAAACTTGATTTGAGAAACTCTAAGTTGAAACATTTGTTTCATACCTGAGATTTTTTAATCGAGTTTAGCATTCGGGGACCCTTCGTAAGTATTCTTTCGTTCTTTTATTGCTTTTCGAGTCTTTCGAGTCTGAAAGTCAAACTTTGTTTGACTTTCTACATTGACCAGTTATGGTCAATGCGAAGTTCGTTTGAACTTCGCAACGTGAGTGTAATCACGTTGGTTATAGTCCCTTGGGACTATGCCCACTGATTACCACGTTGTCTAGGGTCGTAGGGTAGGCGATCTAATAAATCGCCTATACCTTCGAACCCGACCCAGTTTGGTCGATCATTAGGATCCGACCAAATACATTAGGTGACCATAGTAGGTAGGGAATAACCTTCCGAGGTTATACCCTATGGTCACATCGTTTGAGTAGTTGTATGATAGGTGGTTTATATGCCTTAGGTAGATTACCAGAATACCCTTTTCATGTATAATTGGTAATTAAGCATATGTAACCTAAACCTTTGTCACATAACTGATTATGTAACATGTTTAGGCATATAACACTTGTCATGGGGCTAGTTAGACGGTCCGAACGCGTTTCACGCGCACGACGCGTTAAAGTAGCATAAGTTACCTTAATGGGTCGCGATGGGTCGAAAGCACTTAGGTTAGTCTCAATGTAGTATGTAGGCCTTGTTAAACCATATCATATGAGTTCCAATACTCATTTGGTTTACCAAGCCTCATCCTATCCGATCTCCCGATTTAAGTCCGGTTTATTTATATTGTTTTAGATTGCCGACTGATTCCGTGCTCTCTCTAGCTTTGTTTGGTTGTTGTTCAAGACCTTCAAGCATTATCAGGCGAGTACATTATTCCCCTCTTTTACTGTTTTCTAAACTGTTTTGGGGTGAAGCATGTGTACCTATCTGTTATTTTCATGATTCCAAAAGTATAATTGATTATACATATTATTTATCATTTGACAAATTACATAACTATCTATGATTTAAACATTGATTTCTCAAAGAACATAAAATAAATTGTTGAATTGTACTTATTTTATGTTCACCAGACCGATTGTTAGTATGATATAGCGCTATAGGATTTGACACCCCATTCCTGTTGTCAAGGAATGTCTGAAACCAATTTGTTGCTCCATCCAAATAGGGATTGCCTTTGTGGTATTTCTATAGTCTCAAAGGTGTATCTTGATGCACCAGGTCTGAATGAATTCTTAAATCACACTATTAAAGTATAGTTGAATATACTCTCATGTGTGGTATTGTACAAAACCAACATATATTTATGAAACCAAAACATAGTTCAATATGTTATTTATCGCATCTAAAGCATATTTTGATATGTTATATATGAAACCAAAAACATAGTTTAATATGTTACTTACAAATCCAAAGTATACTTTTAATATGCTACTATAAGGTTATTTGTTTAATCTTACATTTATTTATACAAATCACATTGAATACATATTACAAGATTTACATTAGACATGAACATTTTACATCTTGATGGTTGGGTTTGAATAAGTGATTAAGTAACGATGCGTGTGTAATATGATACAAGCATGGTGGATACGCCGCTGGTACTTCCTATATATAAGTGTTTGTATGGTATTACATATATCGCAGCGTTATTTGAATCATTTCAGTTTGATACATATAAACATTTTATACAAATAACATACTTTTCACAAGACATTTATTTACAAACAACATATCTTATACAAACTCATATTACATGGTTATTCATTTAATCATGCATTATTTTCTTATTATACATATCATCTGAACTCATTTATTGTTTTTCAAATAATTTACTAAAACAAATGTTTTTGGGTTAAGAGTCATGGCTACGAGGTTTACAAATTATAACCCGCTTGATTTGAGTTGGTTAATTAAGTTGAAATATTGTACTCTTTTCAAAACAAGGTTTTTAAATAAAGTATTGCAACGTCTAAACTAGCCATGATTTCGACACTCCTACCAAACCAATGTATTCGCCAGCATTTCTTTGCTGACCTCGTTTTTACACATGTTTCAGGCACTGCTTTGCAATGATTGTTGATGCATGCTACATTTAGGATGGACTCGTGCCTTAGCAACTTAAAACGAGACAATAACTAGTTAACTTATGTTATGTACCCTTTGTTTCTTGTTTAAACATTTTAAACTCTCATAATTGATTAATAAAACGAAACTTTAATTGCCATGGATTTGAAACGATTAATTCTGTTACAACACTCCCCGATATTTCCGCCACGTTTTGTATGTTCTACGTGGTCGGGGTGTGACAATTGTGATGCGACTGACACGCATCACATTTGGGCAAAGTGCCCATATACCCCTTTCCTTTGGCCTTGGCCGGTGCGTTTGTCTCATCCTTCTTGTTTGTACTGCTGGTACCTTTCTTAAAGTTGGAGAACTTCCGTTTGTTCTCATCGGATGACTCAACGTGAGTCTCCTTCTTCTTTTGGTCAGAGATCGAAAACTTGTTTAACCTGATAGCTTCTTCCGTTAATGCTACGCTCAGATCGATAGCCTCGGTGATCGTAGCAGGTTTCGATGTTGTTACCATACTCATAATCTGAGGTGCCAACCCCCAAATGAAACGCTCAATGCACTTGAATTCCGAACTAACCATGTATGGTACCACCTGAGATAGATCGTGAAATCTCTGCACATATTCGGCGATCTTCGGGCCGTCCATCTTGAGGTTCCAAAACTCCGTTTCCAATTTTTGAATTTCGGCACTGGAGCAATACTTATTACGCATGAGTTCCTTCATTTCATTCCAAGTCAAAGCGTATGCTGCTGCCTCTCCCAGAGTTTGGACTTGAAGATTCCACCACGAAAGCGCTCCATCTATAAACAATCCGGAGATGTTGGTGACTTGTTGTTTTGGTGCACATTTGCTCATTCTTATCACTGAATCGGTCTTCTTCGTCCATCGAACAAAAGCCACAGCACCTCCGGTGCCGTCGAAATTCAGCGGTTTACAGTCTAAAAACTGTTTATAGGTACAGCCAGTACGAGTAATGTCATTCACAGAAAACATTAGCAAGCACACATGGAATATCCAAAGGTAACGTAATGTGTCCCAAGCGACTTAAACATTACCATGTGGTGGGTTGTTCCTCGAGGTACCCCCGCTAGTTTCGGCGCGTGAGGCCTCGTAATCTGCTATTGCTTTTTTTTGGGTAAAGGGTTACCCCGGTGATTCTATATATTCACAACCAATCAAAACAAGTAGTGTAGAAAAACCTACACTAGTTCAATCATGAGACAAGCCCCATGAAATCTGCTATTGCTCGGGAGATCCTTTCTTGTAATTCGGTCTCAGTAGTGGGCAATCGAGTTTCTCTTTGTGGAGGCATCTTCTATAAGAAGATTGTATAGGTCAGGTCTTATGCATATAAGTATGTAGTACGCGTATGTAATAACATTCATCAACACAAGTAAACACATAACATCCCATGTCATAACACAAACAAGTAATCCAACAACGTATGTAATGAGAATGTTGTGATTGAGCTTTCATATATCAAATGACCACAAGTACAGTTTTACATGTTCCATAATATATCATACATTAAAAGGGACTAAAGGGTCACATCACCCCTGTCCAAATCGTCTACCAACTACAATAATCAAAAGTCAAAAGTCAAAGTGTGGTCTTCAAAAGGCTGTGCAATCTGGCTCAATAGCTGCACTCTCATCAACAGTATGCTATCTGCATAAAACCAAAAACCTCTAAGCTGATGGTGGAGGAGGAGGAGGTGGAGGAACGAAAAGCAACCTGCGCAGATGCGCTAAATCCTCCTTGAGGGCATGAATGATACGCAACAGGTAGCTAACCTGCTGCTCCAAAGTAAGAAAACGGAAGTCAGAATCTGGGTATGGCAGGAGAGGAGCAGGGGGAGTCGCGAACGGTGACTGACAAGAACAAGGCGGAGGATGCGTGATCCTCTCTAACTCCATGACTCTCCTACACAGCATCTCCTACTAGAGCTGAAGCGACAAAAGCAAATCATCCCTCGTGTATCCAATGTGAAAGGGATGGTATGGATCAGAAATAGGCATCGTGTTGGGCGGAAACCAGATAAGTGGCTCGCCCGATGGTGCAGTAGCAAAAGGTGTAGTATGTGTAGCAGGTGCAAACGGTGGCATGAAAGGAAAGGCTGCTGACACAGGTGGTACATGACCAGACGGCTGACTCGATGGACCTTCCCCGGGACGGGGAGGAGGAATATCCTGTAGAAACGTGACTGGTAAATTGGTGCGATGAATGTCAGATACGTGTGGGTGAAACGGGGAGATATCTGCTGGTGCATGTATAGGTGCAGGTGGGGGAGTGACAGGTCTAACAAAAGGAGGATAGTCGTCGTCGTCCTCGATCCACCCATTGCGGGTGTGTGCATATCTGGGGTCAATCTGTGCTGCAAAAGGAGCACGATCAACAAGTACAGGGATCAGGTCAGGCAAACGTGGTGCAACAACTAGAATGTCAACGGGTGCAGGGTCATGCTCAGGCAAAGGGTCGTGAGCAGGTATAGGCTCTGGTGCAATCTCAGGCTCAGGGTCAGCTGGAGCAAGCTCAAGATCAGCGGGTATATCAAAGAGCTGATCATCAGGAATGACAGGTGCCTCAAAAGGCTGCTCGTCGGGGACAAACTCAATCTCATGGTCAGGGTTAAAATCATGTGGAAAGACAGGCTTAAACTCATCGTCGAACTCGAAGTACTGCGGAGGGACAGGTGCAGCAGACATAGCGGTGTCAGAATCAGTGCCAGTGGCGTAATGCTGCATGCCCCGTGCGTGTAAGTTAGTAGATGACACAGACTCAAATGAATCTGGACCAGAATGGTCATATAAGATCTCTACGACAGGAACCTCGACAAACGGAACAGCAATGTCTTCAGCGACTGGAATCTCAACAAGAGGGATAACAACATCATCATCAACTAGAATCTCGATAAGTGGAACGACAACTGTCACACCCCCAAAATACCACATGCGGGAACACCGCGGGATGCGTGTCGTACCAGGATCCAAGCCACCAATCACATTGAACCACGCATAGTATTTAAATAAAACATATCATTAATTGCCAAATGTAAATCCAAATCATAAGATTAAACCAAGAGAGATGTTTAGCGGAAGCATATGGTAAATCGTTAAACAATTGTTTCATAATAAATGTTCAAAACCAATGTATCAAATACATATCCAAGAGCCTCGATCCATGACCACTCCAGCACTCCCAGATAGCAAGTCCATGTCAAGAAATCTAACCACCTGCAAGCATGCAGACAAGTGTGTCAGACGACGCTGGTGAGTTCAAAGTTTTGTTAACGCGTTTAGTTACCAGATGTGTGCTTAGAACAGTTCAACATTATGTTTTGATTGTGTTATTAACTCGATAACTGTATGTGGCTACTAGATGTGTTTGCCCAAACAATGATAATTTGGTCCACATATTTAACAAGCAAGATGATAATAACACTTTCAATAATTAAAATCACATAACAAATAATCAAATAAAGGTTAACGTGAATATGGATAACTAACCGAAGAAACAAGATGCTTGACACGAAGAACAAGAAGGGGGGAGGGTCTGCTTGTTGAGGTCGTGCGATCAGGGGAAAAGCTCAAGGGTTTTTGACTTATGATATAAGTTAATCTAATCTTGATCCATAATACATATTCATATACAATTGCAAAAGTTTGGGGCGGTGGATTACTTTGACTGGAAGATCCTCGATCTTTCTTTCTCCTGACAGAGTATCAGTAACAAGTGACAAAATAAAAGGATACCCCTTTACATTTCTGCGCTTGCATAGCTGAAATAATACCAACCATCGCACCACTGCGATGCCCCTGAACCAACAATGGCTCTCCTTCAGGTATAGGGATACGCACAATCTTTTCCTTACACAGAATCTCAGCTTGGTGCTTAGACAGCCAATCCATACCAACTACTATATCAAAACTACCGAGGGTAACATGAAGGAGATTAATATCAAACACTTGACCCACGAGATCTAGTTTACACCCAAAAAGAACATGCGAAGCTTCTATCGTTTTACCATCAGCTAATTCTACTACTTGCTTAACTTCTAAAGGTGTGGGAGTTAACCCTAGTCGCTGACTAAACTCTAGGGACACATAACTCCAATCAGCACCGGAATCAAATAACACAGAAGCAATAAGGTTGTTCACAGAAAACGTACCAGTCACGACATTGCCGTCATTCCTAGCATCCCCAGCCCCGATCGTGAATACCCTTCCACGAGCACCGTTGCCCCCATTGTTGTCGTTGTTGTTGTTGTTTCCAGCATTGCCGTTATTATTCTGGCGGTTGTTGTCGTTGGCGTTCTGATTCAACTGAGGGTAATCCCGCTTAAAGTGGCCCTCATCCCCACACTGATAACACCCTTTCTTGAAACCCTGATTCTGATGGGGTTGCTGCCTTTGCTGTCTCTGATACTGCTGATTTTGTTGTTGCTGCTGCTTTGGCTGAGGGGCTCTACAGTCTTTGGCCTCATGGCCCACTTTCTCGCACCTACGGCAAGCCCGGACGCACTGCCCATAATGATGATAGCCACACTTGTTGCACTGCGGCTTCTTCCGAACATAAGAGCCCTGATTCTGATTCACCGAAGACGACTGGCTGAAACTACGATTGCTGCCGGTGTCCGGCCTTTTCTGTGACTGCACCAAATTGGACGCCTTGTCCACATCGTTCCATTTACGCTTGCTGTCAGTGGCGGGGGTAGTGGCTGTAGGAGCGGCAGTAGTAGCAGTAGCAGAAACACGTGGTGGTAGTGAATTACTCTCCACCTCCTGATCAATGATCCTGTGAGCCAAACGGACAATCTGTGTCAAGTTGTTGAGATTTGCTGCAGTAACCAAACCCTTCACTCGTGGAGGTAATCCCTTGATGAACAACTCAATTCTTCGAGACATGGGTCAGGACAAATTCGGGCACATGTCAGCCAACTCATATGACCGCTTCACGTATGCTTCAATCTCAGATCCCACCATTTTCAGGTCATAATACTCGTTCTCCAATTTCTGGATCTCATCGCGAGGACAATACTCCTCCCTGATCAATTCCTTAAAGTCATCCCAAGTAGTGGCGTTCGCCGCCTCGATACCCAACAGCTGAACCTGGGCATTCCACCATGTCAGGGCACCATCCTCGAGTGTGCCCGTAGCATACTTCACTCTGTCCCCAACAGGACAGTTACACATAGCAAATACTGACTCTGCCTTCTCAAACCATCGCAGGAGTCCTACAGCCCCTTCAGTCCCATTGAAGGTCTGTGGCTTACAATCCATGAACATCTTAAACGTATAAGCAGGTGGATTGTTATGGTTTTGCTGACCTATTGAATGAAAGAAAACACATTATAGAGGTAAGGGTCGTGTACACGACACAAGATTAAAGAGTGTTTGGCACATTTCGTACCAGCTTGGTAGGCTGCCAGAGCCTCAGCCACATGTGTGTTGATTAAGTTTGTCAGCTCAGCTTGGGTCATCGCTATGTGACCACATCCATGTCCTCGTCCACTCATGATTCTATATAAGGAGAGGGAACATATTTAAAAGTCGAAATGAGGTAAAAGTCAAGTACCACGTTAAAGTCTACAGCTACCTAGTTTACACACAATAGGGCAGAACCCTCCTCACACTCGTTAAGCCTCACTGGGACTCACATACACCTCACGTTATTATTATGTGTGCACCCATAATAATAAGGCAATTTGCATGCTCATCTCAGTGCCTCTTAACTTGCGCTAAAAGTTTCGCCCACTTTCAAATAGCAGAACAGAAGGTATTACAAGATTACGAATCACAAAAGTCGAAGAGTAGTGTCATGATATCAAGTCACCATAGTATCTAGTATGTTGTTTCATGCAAGCTGTGAGTGTGTGACTACTATACAAGTAATGCATAAAGTAAACAGAAGACGAACCTTGCAATCTGGAGTTGAGTGTCATGATCGAGTTTCGAAGGTGTTTGGTTATAGTCTGGTTTTATGAAAATGTTTTAAAACCTAGTTCACTATAACCAGTGGCTCTGATACCAAATTGTCACACCCCCAAAATACCACATGCGGGAACACCACGTGATGCGTGACGTACCAGGATCCAAGCCACCAATCACATTGAACCATGCATAGTATTTAAATAAAACATATCATTAATTGCCAAATGTAAATCCAAATCATAAGATTAAACCAAAAGAGATGTTTAGCAGAAGCATGAAGTAAATCGTTAAAAAACTGTTTCATAATAAATGTTCAAAACCAATGTATCAAATATATATCCAAGAGCCTCGATCCATGACCACTCCAGAACTCCCAGATAGCAAGTCCATGTCAAGAAATCTAACGACCTGCAAGCATGCAGACAAGTGTGTCAGACGACGCTGGTGAGTTCAAAGTTTTGTTAACGCGTTTAGTTATCAGATGTGTGTTTAGAACAATTCAACGTTATGTTTTGATGATGTTGTTAACTCGATTACCGTATGTGGCTACTAGATGTGTTTGCCCAAACCCCAATGCCTCTATCAAAGCATTGGTCAAGTGGTCAAGGTAATTAGTTCACGCCCGTCCTTCCGGCCCGGTGTGAGGGTGCCAAACCTAATAGCGCTATCAACTAAATACCTCGTTGCCTTACCAGCAACAATCGGTAGATGTAAGGGGTCTTATATGATAGAAACTGAGTAATAACCAACATCCCATTAACCTGCATTCCTCCCTGGAACGTTACCTGATATCCCTTCCCGGGATGCATGCTTGGAAAAAGAGCAGTGAACTCACCTTAGATTTGCTCGGTATGTTATGTTACCCATTTTCCAAATTAATCAACCAACCCTACCGTGGTTACCAGAGATGATCAGTTTCGTAAACACATATTCAGGTCACACATTCAACAGTCACACGTAATACCACTATTCCGTAGCACATAGCAAGTGTTTAAATCTCATACACAATTATATCGCAAGTTCTTGTTCCAAACAGTAATTATCAGTTCCATAATAATCGAATTACATTTTGTATTAAACTAAAATCATAGTATGATTCATATCACGTATTCTAATGTATCAGTATCATCCATATAGTTCCTGTTATGACAACATCATCACACAGTCTCCTAGCATACAAACAGTTCATAAGCCAATCCACTTCATTAATTCATACGTATAAATCATGTAACAGTTAATCCTTTGATACCCGAAAGTGTGTAGCATACAAATCAGTGGTTCCTGTATAACTTGTGTGGCCCAAATGTAAACATGTGAAGCCCACATAATTCGTATACCATTTCCTCTAATTCATTAGCCCAATATAATAGTGTAGCCCATTATGGTTCGAAAACCCACTACCCGATTCCAAGTTCCAACCCCACAATCCAGTTTCCATAATATGCACTAATGCACGCTTATTTTATTTACAACATAAATGCTTGCTGCCATAACTAACACAATTAGGTTCTCACATAATTCAAAACAATTGATAAGATTTAATGCATTGACTATTCTGACAACATGTTTAGGAGGTGCATAAGGTTTGATGAGATCAAGATTTCAACTGCACATGGGCCGCCACTCTAATTCAGAGTTAACAATTCTATATGATTACCAATACTATTAGATCTCATATGGGCCATGTGCCTTCAATTGTATTGGACCGATCATACATATCAATTCCCTAGAATTTTATATGGTTATCTACATTCATTTATTCTTTAATAACAATCATCAAAGCTATCAGAATCATGTTATCGTCATGCAAACAATGATAATTTGGTCCACATATTTAACAAGCAAGATGATAATAACACTTTCAATAATTAAAATCACATAACAAATAATCAAATAAAGGTTAACGTGAATATGGATAACTAACCGAAGAAACAAGATGCTTGACACGAAGAACAAGAAGGGGGGAGGGTCTGCTTGCTGAGGTCGTGTGATCAGGGGAAAAGCTCAAGGGTTTTTGACTTGTGATATAAGTTAATCTAATCTTGATCCATAATATATATTCATATACAATTGCAAAAGTTTGGGGCGGTGGATTACTTTGACTGATCTTTGGGCTTCCGTACACACTATACACTAATTAATGGGTTGGCTTTAAACAATACATATTAACGGGTGGGCTTTAATCTAGTTGGGGCTTCAAAGATTTGGGGTGCGGCCCTAGGCCCAATCATGTATAGCTAGTACTCGGCCCAAACACATACGATTTCCGTTTACGTTTAAGCGTAACAAGTAACAAACATTCACCGCAACGTGTGGTAACACATTGCGTAAAAGGAAAATACATACAAGTTACGAGGTTAGACGACACTAACCTTGAAGGTTCGGGTTGTCACAACAACGGCATCATCGACTGGAGCCTCCTCATCCTGGGCACCCTCAGGGGGACCCTCAATAAAAAGATCGATGTCGTCATCAGACATAGCGTCTAGAGGCAGATCCTCAAGAGGAAATGCAGCAAGAGGAAAAGGAGCAGGGATCTGAACAAGAGGTAGATCTCCGTCAGGAAGACCATCAGCTAGTGGTATATCATCTCCAAAATCTGGTAAAGCAAACGGCTAGAAGTCATCATCATCGCTATTCGTAGTGTCTGAAGTGAAAACCTCAGGGTCTGTGGCCATCTCGTCATCTGAAACTATGGCCATAGGGTCCATGGTATCTGATACTCCGCTATCAGAAAAGGACATGGTGTCTGTAACAAAGCAATCACAACATATGCACATGTATCAACAATCATCAAATAAGCATGTAAGTAATAACAATGTAAGAATGTATGCATTCTAGTCTTCCCAAGACTATCCCACCCAGCCTCTCAGACTGAACTACTTAGTCTCTCAGACTAAACCCCCCAGTTTCTCAAACTGAACTACCCAGCCTCTCAGGCTAAACCTCCCAGTCTCTCAGACTGCCCCAACTAGTCTCTCAGACTACCCAGTCTCTCAGACTGAACTACCTAGTCAGTCTCTCAGACCAACTCCCCAGTCTCTCAGACTGCCCCAACTAGTCTCTCAGACTACCCAGTCAGCCTCTCAGACCAACTCCCCAGTCTCTCAGACTGAATTACCCAGCTAGTCTCTCAGACTAACTCCCCAATCTCTCAGACTGAAGTATAAATGAATTCTTTGAAATGTATTTTGTGTCTTATATTTGTAAAAATGTTTGTTTCCTGGATCTGGACATTTTGTGTATGCAATGAAAACATGTTTGTGAAAACATTTTCGTGAGAGCCCTAATAATCGTAGTCTAGACTCGAGAAAGAATCCTAGTTCGCTACGATCGAAGCTCTGATACCAAGCTGTCACACCCTGACTTTTGCGGAAGCGTGGTTATTGGTGTGACTTCTTAATACCATAGCATTCAATCATAACAATGCTATATGATAAAACCAAAAGACATTCATCCATAAATATTAAGTTTAGAAAATACCACACCATACTTGTCTGAAAACATCGACACCAAATTCAAGTTACAAACCATAACATGTTTAAATGAGTTCACGAAGACTCGACAACATAACTTAAACCAACCCGAGCTTAGGACCATGTATCTTGTCCAGGAGTAAGATACATCTCCTAAACTTAAAACTTGGATGACATCTTTTATTTAAACGCAACTTGAAACACATGCACACACCTGCCAGATCCACTTAGTTCCCTGAAATACATGTAGTTTAAAAATATCAACAAAAGTTGAGCGAGTTCATGTGTTTGTGAGTATGTATAAACCTTTGTATTCAATGTATGTATGAAAGTCCCGGTATGATATTAAACAAGGAAAAGATCACCAATGGTTTGCAAGGCCACTGATATGTGTGACGGTGTAGGAAGACTCAAACCTAGCAAATTTGTACCGGGCTTCCGGCTGGAAGACATAGTCACCACTATGGGCCACCCTGGCCTCATGGGTGTGGGCTCGCTACACCCAAATAGATCTATTACTCATGCCCCACGGTCCTACAAGTGGATTGATTGCCTCAAGTATACGCCTACCCATTCACATGATCTAAATAATATATTTTTACTTCCAAAAATAATATATTTTCACCTTGTCTAAAAATATGATACAACTTTGTAATATTTACAAAAGTCATATTTTCCTTTCTTGTATCCACAATAATATTTACCAAAGATATATTTGTAATGGTATTGCTTTGGATAGTAAATTTCACGGTACTTTGTTAAGTTATATTATTTTACCCTAAAATAATATAATCATTTCACCAAGTATACAAATAATCACACAAGTGTCTTAATATATATATATATATATATATATATATTCAAAATACATATATTTACCCATTTTTATTTATAAAAACAGCCTCCAATATTTTCATTTTTGTAACAAAATTTATGGCAAAGTTTATATTGAAAAATATAGTTTAAGACATACTTGTAAATACTTGTTTAGAAAATATTTTTCTAAGTGTTTATATTTTTAGAAAATTTTGCCATAGTTTCCCCTAAAAATGGAGGTGTCCATGCTATTAAAGCATATCATTTTCTTTTCAAAAATCATCACAACAATCAATAATCAATCTACACTTACCAAGTGCAAGAACTATTCAATTTACATAACAACATTAACTTGATCTTTCTCAAAAACTTGTAGTGTTTTTAGTAGGTTTAGTTACCCCTTAAAGTGTGTTCATTTCTTTAAAAATCTCATTCTTAAAGAATCTAGGTGTTTACAACTTGTAAACATATTTTACAAAAATGTTTATTTATTAGATCTTATTGTTTCATAAGTGTTTACGCACTTGTTTTTCCACTAAAAATAGTGTAGGTTTAAGTAAGAATCGAGTTCTACTAAAAATCATATTTTTGAACTTGGTTCTTTTGGAAAATCATTCATATATCTTGGATCCATAAGTTTAATAGCTTACTTTGTTCATCATTTTCCAAGAAATCATCTTTTTGTTCAAGTTCATGCTTATGTATGAGGATGATCTTCTTATGTTAACACATAATCATCCTCTAACTTGCTAGATCATGTGTTTAATCACAATCTAGCAAGCTCCTTATGATGATCAACATCATAATCTCAAGTAAATAACAAGCAAGTGTCATACATACTCTAAACAACATTATTTCAACAAGATTTCATCATATGTAAGCTTTATGTTCATGATTCGAGATTATGTTCTTTAGTGTTCTTGTGATTTACAACATAATACATCTTTTAACAAATCAAAATTAGGAGTAACAAAGGGTTGTGAGAGCCTTACTACTAGCTCTAAGCTAGGGAAGAACACTTGATGAAGAAGATGATGAAAATGGTGGATAAAAGCAAGCAATGGAGGTTCTTCAAGATTCAAGAGCACCAAGCTTCACAAGATACCTTCTTACACCCTTGAGAGTATATGGAATGAGTGGATGATGGATGTAAGGTGGTGGTGGCGGCGGCACTAAGCTAGGCCGAGAGGATAGGGAAAGAGTAAGAGAGAGATGAAGTGTGTGGTGTTGTGAAATGTGAAGAACTCTAGGATCTCATGCCATACTTATAATCTTCCTTCTAATATTTTGTCCACAAGATCAAGCAAGATCAAATATAAAAAGATATCAAATCTTTGAGGTATGGTGGTGGAGGTATGGCCGCTGACAAGCATAGGGGGGGTCTAAGTGTAACTTTGAGATATCTAGTTAGTTTACAATCCAAAACCAAGCATATAGTTAGTTAAGTTAGTTACTAGATATTTTAGTGGGTGTTAAGGTGTTCGGGGATCATGACTAGCCCAAAAATAATTAAACAATGTTTCTAGTATAATTTTGGTGTTTCAGGTAGTGTCCGGTTGTTCGGTTAGATACCGGTTCGTTAAAGTGTCAAGTTATTCCGTTTAATGATCTTTGTGTTACTTTTTGTGACATTTTTAATTCCCGGCACTTCGGAAAGCATTCAAGACCATTTAGTCAAATTTTTGCACATAACTAGCTTGTTAAAAAGCTGAATTTTGCTGAAATATGCAGAATTCTGCACTTTCCAGCACTTAAACTATCACCTAGTGCGCAGTTTTATGGTCCTTACTTCACTACACACCATACTAGTGTAGTACCTTGTCCCTGGCCCATACTGGGTCTCAAAACACTGTCTGTCTATGTACTGAACATTGTCAGCATTTTTCTGAGTTATCCGCTAACTGTGCTAACTGTGCTTTGTGCATCATGTATGTCAATAAAGTTTACATGTGACAATAAGGTGACATTATGTAATATGTGATGCACATGTAAGTATGATGCAGTAATCAGAAAGCAGTTATGTATAATCCAGCACAGTCATTAAGCATTAATTAATATTAATTAATTGTACGGATACCTGGATTTATGAGGGTTGTCACAAACCGAGTATGGCGCGAACGGAGCCACTTTACACCAGGCGGCGATATGTTGCCAAATCACGGAAGCTTTTGATGACTTGTATGGTTTTCAATCCATTAGTATGTTTATTAGAATTCCGGGATCAATTATCTTGTTTGCTTGTCATGGAAACATCCTTTCCAGGATCCATTACCTTTCTTTGACATAAGGTTATGACTACCGTGTCAAACCAATCGGTTTAAAGTTTAAACGGTTGAACAAGAATCAATGGTCCGGAGGTGCACCAAGTGTGGTTAAATCAACTCATTAAAAATTTTATACAGATAAAATTTATTCAATAATATAACATCTTGTAAAATGCCATCATAGTTGTCGCATTATGTACTTATGGGTCCAAGTGAGGTTAAAATCAACACATTAAAAAAAATCACAAAGAATCCTTTTTACTTAAAGGAAGTAAAAGTAATTTGTCACTAACAAGTGCTTAACCCATTTTAACAATTTATAATATACATGTTCAAAAGTAGATTTTGACTAATTTAAAATTTGGAATTTTTCTTTATAACAAACTAGGTTATAACCCCGTGTATTACACGGGTTAAGTATATAAAGTATCAAATAGTTAATAACGAAGATTTAACAATTATAAAACGATATTTTTAGACACTTTTCTAATACCCGAACAAAATTTTGTTTTCTGTATGATCAAAACTTGTGATGTTTGTCAAGTTCATAAATATGAAAGCATTTGAACCATCGATTAGAAGATAAATTGTATCATCGACTTTCTCACGATGTGAATCCAAGTTTTATTTAAATATCAGTGGTCTCAATTTATTAGTTCTAAAAATATTGTTGAAATGTTTAGATTAGACATATATCAATTAGACAATTAGATAAACTTATAGCTACAAAATAATATTTAAATTAATTAGATAAGTATAAATTATCGGTAATTATTAAGTTATATAACTTTGAAATTTAAATATATAGACTTGAGTTGCATCTTAAAAGGATGATTGTTTTTGGATAAATTTATTAGTATGATAATATAGTTATTATTCTTCTTGTATTTTAAATATATTAAATAAATAAATAAATTATTTGTCAAGCAAGAAAATCGTTCCCTCCACCTTCATTATGAAAATGCTCGATATTTGTTTCAATTATTAAGATATAATTTTTAACCTAGTAATTAATATAAATAAATAATAAGATAATTTATGGAACTTTATCGGTAATTTTTTAAATGTTTGAGACATATATAAAATTTGATAATTTAAATTAAATAATAATCATCTACAATTGAGTAATAGTAGATGGTCTAGAATATTGACAAGTGTCCTTTTATTGGTTTCTTTTATTATATAGTACTAGCAGTAAGACCCGTGTGCAAACACGAGTGGTTTCTTAGAAAACCATGCATAACACATATTAATAGAAAGTATAGATAGGTGTATAGATATTGTAATTTTTAACTAATTAACTAACCATTGTGCAACAAATAAAATACCAGCTTTGTTAGTTATCACATTAAGTGTATTTTTTTAATTTAAAAATCGTTTTTGATGGTTTAACCTTGTGAGTGATCAAAACATTTATTTACGGTCACATCCTCAAGAACCACTCATGAGAATCTTAGTGACTGGTGTTGAGTGGAATACGTATATTTCCTACTTCAAGATAGGAATATGGTTTGTAGCACAAATTACACAGATAAATGCACATGTAATCCCTTTATAATCTATCTATTCTAATATAATAAAGTAATTTTAACTTATGTGTCATCTATAAATCAACCCACCCTATTATTTTGACAAGTGGCATTCTCCCTGTTTATTCTTTTCACCCAATATTGTTCATCTATTCTTGTGACACGTGTTAACTTTTACGCAAATCCCAGGTTACTGAACTTACCCATTTTTTCTCCCTGATTATCTTCAAACCGTTAATACATCTCTTCTATTCGATTCAATCCTAAATATCCTAAGTCAGGTTTTGATTCTAAGTTCTATAAAACCCAAAAACTGTTCTAAGCGATTGAAGATTTGTATTGTTTAATAGCAATTGAACTGTTCGTCAGAGACGCAGTTGGATGCTGGGGGCATCAGAAAGGTATGGTTTTTTGGTTTTATTTTAAGTTTTGATCTTGATATATCAAACTTTGTTTCCCGAGCTTTGTTTGGATTCTCAATGATTTGAGATTTAGGTTTTTTAGGTCAGATCGGTTACAAGAGGGATTACATTTTAGTTTTTGGAGAATTAGGGATTACATTTTAGTTTTTGGAAAATTAGGGTTTAAATTGAGATATGTAATGTATATCCATTTATTTAAATGAATTTGGGAGTAAGCATGATGATCTGTTCATAATGGGGGGGGGGGGGTACTTTGACCCATATATCTAATGTTGGCTTAAATTGCTCCAGTAAATTATTTAAATTGTTGGTTTCTTTGAGCCATGTTCAACTTTTTTATGAGTTATAGACATTGTACTTTGGTTTGTGTACTTTGATTTTTTTTATGTTATGTGTTATACATGTAACGGGTATTACACACGGTTAGCTAGCAGGCAAGTCATCCAATTTTTGATGCAAATTATTTTGTAATTTGCAAGTCATTCAATTGGATCGTATGGTCACTCTTTGTTATGAGTTTTTTATCTACATTTTGTAGATATCAAGGTTTGTGCAAAACAAAGGAAATGCTTATTATTTGATCATATGTTTGTTATAGTTTGCTAGCCAAAAGGATCTTATGGCTCTAGGAGGATTGATTCATCTCAACTTTTAGAAGTTAGTAAATTATCATGATGTATAATTTTTATTTTGTGCCTGGAGCCTAGAGCCGAAATTATTCACAGTATGAACTTGAACCATGATCATGGGGCTCATTTGATATCCAATAGGCTCAAGGACACATATAAACTCACTCACGCTAAGTTGTGATCTCTTAGATTGCTTATACAAGCCAAAACATTGTACTCTGAATTGAATTTAAGGTTTGTTTGAAATGTTAATCTCACAAAAGACATTTATTAGTATATGTATATGCTGGATATTGTTGTTTTTTAGCAAAAACTAGCAGATAATATGAACTTTGAATTGCCTTTTTATATTAAAATTAATGTCGTTTTGTCTATGTGTCATCTAAAGCATGTGTGCTATCATTTGGATTATTTTTTCATGATTACTTTAGTGAAATGTTGACGAGCAGAATGTTATTAACATTCATTTGTACTTAATGGCTGATCTAATTTTAAATAGAACTTCAATATGTGTAGTGTGAGTCTGAATGACATACATCATTAAATCTGCAGTTACATTTTTTAACGGAAAATCTTCAGTTACGTAAGACTGAATGTATATGTCATATGGGCAGGGGCGCAACTTTGTGGGGGGGGGGGTCTGACCCCCTGAACTTTTCGCTCATGTAGTTTTCGTATAGAATTTTTTAGGTATATATGTTTTCGACTCCCCTGTTTTATAATTTTATTAGGTATATACGTTTTCGACCCCCCGGTCGGAAATCTCAAGCTTCGCCACTGCATATGTGTTTAACCTACCAGTTAGATTTATGTACTAAACATTTTATAATCTTCAACCCGTGTAGTACATGTTGCTCTAACTTAGCTTTCTCTGAGCAGTTAACGGATGATCTTAACAGCTGTTTGTCGGAGACGCAGTCTCCGGTATGCTGGCCGGCTGCCGGGAGATCCCCTTACCGGCCCGCCCTGTCAAGATTTGGAGTAAAGAAACCGACTCACACGTTTGAAACCGAAGAAGATAAGCTTGAGAGTCATGAACCTATGGATTTGGGTGAGTTTTTATTGCATTAGAATTAGTTTATCTGCAGATTTTGGTTACAAAATCATTACATAATCATCACAAAATCATGTTAGTTATGAGTTATGACCCATTAACAGGAAATAAATGCTTTAACTTTTCAGATGATACGAATTTTGCTTGAATTTCAAAATTAGTTTCTTTTCAATTCACTTGGCATTATATGTTGTGAAATTTTATGTTATTATTAGTTTACTTTCTATAGCAACTTTAAATCACTATAATAAAACTCAAACATACCTTCAAAAACCCCTTGAAATGAGAACAAAATCCATTTTTTTTAAGGTTTTGTTCTTGATATATTTTTGAAACAGAGCTCGAAATGATGAAAGAAAGATTCGCAAAACTTTTATTGGGAGAAGACATGTCTGGCAGCGGCAAAGGAGTTTCTACTGCGGTTACTGTTTCTAATGCCATCACAAATTTTTACGGTACACATTTTCGGGGGGGGGGGGGTTATTGCACGGACCTCCCGGCCGTTGGAGTGATCCCACTCCACAAGCTAGCACCGTCCCAATGCTGCCTGGCGGTGAATACCCTGTCCCGAGTTTATTCCGTTTCCTCTGGGAAGAGGCGTGTGGCTTGTGACCATCACTGGAGTCGAACCCGGGTCTCTTGGGAGAGAAAGGGTGGGACTAGCCAACTGGGCTACCCCAGAAGGTTACATTTTCTATCTGGTGTGTTAATGATTTGTACACTGTTACGCGCTATAACGTATTCATGTTTTTATAAGCTGTTTTGTTTTCGATCTTCGTAGCTTCTATGTTTGGCCAACATCAAAAGTTAGAGTCGTTGCATCCGGAGAAGAAGATGATGTGGAAACGGGAGATTAACTGCTTACTCTCAGTTTGTGATTCATCGTTGAATTAATCCTAATGTCACATAGTTTACAGAACGAAAAAGCCATGGAGGTGATGTCTAGCCGACCAAGGTCGGATATTTATATCAACCTTCCAGCGTTAAAGAAGCTCGACGCGCTCCTGTTGGTAAGACCAAAACACCCTTTTCCTCTCATCAAGATATGATTCTTTTTAAATTTGTGATTGTTAACAAAATTGCGTTTTTTTTGTTTGTTATAGGAAATATTGGATAGCTTCAAAGAGACAGAATTTTGGTATGTGGAGCAAGGAAGCATGTCGGGAAATTCAAGATCGGGGTCATTTCGAAAAATTCCTCAGCCTCAGAGAAAAGACGAGAAATGGTGGTTGCCCATTCCTTGCGTGAGCCTCGAAGGATTTTGAAGAAGGGTTTGAGTCTTCTACAGTTTCTTCATTGGATCAAGGAGCAGTTGGTGATGATCATGATCAATCACCCACGATAAATTCGACACTCAGTGGTCATTCGTTTGCGTACTATAGAACTAACTCAGAGACTTCAGCTTTCTCTGAGCAGTTAACGGATGATCTTAAGAGCTGTTTGTCGGAGACGCAGTCTCCAGTATTGTCTAAGTTAAAAGCAGAGATGGACTCAAACTCGTAATTGTTGATAAAGATGGTAAACTTACGAATACGACACTAAATGTTGTATATAAAGTAGTTTTTAGAGATTTGTAATTTGTATCTATAGATTTCTTAGTTGTGATAGTAAATATGATATGTAATTATAAATAAAGAATTTGCAATTATGATATGTATTTATTTTTTATAACTTTCTATTTCAGTTTTTCATGTTACCCAACCCCGTGTACCACACGCGTTTTAACCTAGTATAATATAATATAACAGCTACAAAATAGAACCCAAATCATCAACAGAGTGTTATGAAACATATGTCTTCATCTCTACTCTTTTGGCAGGTGCAGCTTGTTGAAACATATGTCTTCATCTCCACTCTAAAAAGGTTTTATCAACTTCCACAGGCTTTCTTGTACATATGCGCCCTCTGTGTACATGCCGTTCGCAATACTTCTGATCAGGAAGCATGTCTTTTTTGCACCGCCATCTCTTGCCATCTGTTCTTCTGTATCTTTCAGATTGACCCGTATTATAATCGTCGCTTGAGGCCCCACAACCTAGATCTACACAAAACAAATATCATATTTCAAAGATCTGCCAAATAATACAAAAATTAAGAAACTAAAACACTGTTTTACCCCAACAGTGGTTTCAAACACTGTTTTAACCCAACAGTGGTTTCAAACACTGTTTTGACAACACTGTTTTAACCCAACAGTGGGTTCAAACACTGTTTTGACCCAAAAGTGGTTTCAAAACACTGTTTTAACCCAACAGTGGTTTCAAACCCTGTTTTAACCCAAAAGTGGTTTCAAAACACTGTTTTAACCCAAAATAGTGGTTTCACTTTTTCTCGGGTTAAAACACTATTTTAACCTAACAATGTTTAAACCTAAACTTTTTGATAAAAAAAAAAAAAAACTTCGTCAGCCATCAATCTTGCTTGTTCTGCAACGTCTGATGCGATTTTAGCATGAAAGAAGACAGGTACATGCAATTCAAGTCTTCTGAAACATACAAAATACAATCCTGGACAATGGGTATTAGACTCTTTAAGTGTTAGTAAATATAGTCCAAAAGTGAGTAGACAATCAGTAAGAGATTCAATGTGGGAGCTGTATAAGATATGTCACACCCCGACCACGTAGGACAACCAAACGTGGCGGAAACGTCGGGGAGTGTTGTAACAGAATCATTGTTTCATAACACATGGGAATTGAAATACTGTTTTATAGATTAAAAGAATTACAATGTCTTGACAATCAAAGAAACATAACATAAATAACTAGTCTTGCATCTTTTATTGTCACTAAGGCCCAAGTCCGCCTAAGTGTATCTTGATAAATCCTATGCATCATATCCTGAAACACATGTGAAAATAGGTACGTCGGCATAAAAATGCCTGTGAGATACATAGGTTTATGAAAATAGGATTCATGACTTATTGTTTAAGAAAATGTTTAGTCATGAACCCTGTAATTTGCTTTGTCTTGTAAATCATTTGAAAAACGATAAGATCAGATGATATGTATAAATAAATGTAAGGTTAAACGAATAACCATGTAAGATGAGTTTGTATAAGATAAGTTGTTTGTAAAACAATGTATTGTGAAAAGTATGTTATTTGTATAAAATGTTATATGTCAAAATTGAAATGATTCAAATAACGCTACGATATGTAATACCATACAGACACTTATATATAGGAAGTACCAGCGGCGTATCCACCATGCTTGTATCATATTACACACGCCTCGTTACTTAAATCACTTACTAAAACCAACCCAACAATATAAGATGTCTATGTTTAAACCAATTGTCAAATGTATTGAATAATATGCCAAAATGTTTATGTCAAGATGTAAATCATGCAACGTATAACCAATGTTGAAAATGTTTATGTGTCAAATGTAAATCATGTAGTGTATAACCAATGTCGAAAATGTTTATGTGTCAAATGTAAATCATGTAATGTGTAACCAAAATTGTGACACCCCAGGAAAATCGGGAAAACAACGCAACTTAACTAGCTTCCTCAGTAACCACGCGCTAAATTTCAGGACAAAATTCTCTTAACAGGGGGAGAATGTGACAACCCTCAAAATCCCATGTATTCCGTACAAATTATTAATGATAATTAAAGTGTATGACGACTGTGTGGAATTACTTAACTGCTTTCTGATAACTGTGTTATGCTTACACGTATTTGTTAATATGCTAATAATGTACAGAAAGGTCACTAAATAGTCCGTTATATTTTCCTAAGTGTTAGAAAGTAAAAACGCTGTAAAAATATATAAGTAGGACGCTTTACGGATTCATTTAGCGGTTTAACGGAACAGGATCGAACCGAACAACCGGACTTCACCCAGAACCCAAAAATATTGCCAATAGCATTGTTTATCTTTTTCTGAGCCAGTTAGGGCCCCCGAGTACCCTAACACCCGCTTTAACGCACTACACATTAGTAACCGGGTTAAGTTCCTACTTAACTTAACTAACCTAAGTATCTAGTTGGAATCTAACTAAGGACCCCCCCTTCCAACGAAACTGTCCCCAAGGGGACACCCATGTCCGATTTTTGATTATAATAATCAAATGTGCCTAGTATCTAGAAGACACAAAATCCGTTGGACAATGGTACAAGAGTTGTCTATAAGTTCCAAGCTTAAACCATCATAACCATCACCACCAACACTTGAACAAAACACACCCTCTCCCTCTCCTTGGAGCTCTCGGCCGAAGACACCCACACCCATCCATCACTTTTTCGATTTCCTTCAACCCATTCCATACATCTACAAGTGTTAAGGAACGCGTATAAGGAACCTTGGTGCATTCGGAACGCGAAGGACCTCACCCCATCGCTTTTATCCACTCGATTTTCGACTAGAATCTTCCCTAGCCTCGAGCTAGTAGTAAGTTGCTCTAAACGCCTTCTTGATCTTGTCTAGAGTGGTTAATAAGAGTTTCGTCGGTTGAAAATCACTAACATATAAGATCACCAACTAAAAGTTTACTAAAGTGATGTACAAGGTGGTTAATGGATGAATATTAGTGTAAATCATGTAGATCTTGTGTGATTATGATTATTGGTTGATTATTTGATGATTTGCTGATTAATATTAATGTGTCATGTTGTTGTGGTCACTAAACTTGTTAACGGAATCGATCGAACACGATTTAGAAGGTTAAACACTAAAAATCAGAATCTGTCCCACTTTTACAGCCAACTTCAGTTGGCTGTAAACAGGTCTTAAACTCAACGAAAAATCGATATTTTAAATCTAAAATATGTTATTATGAAATACGGTTCTAATGGCACCGGAATCGTAATTTTTGGACTCCGTTTACTATTTTTAAAGTGTTAATTTGTAACAGCAACTTAAGCTGAATTTTGACAGCAATAAATGGGTGTCGTACTTTCAGTCATAACCTGAGTTTTGTGATGAATCGGACCATGAAATTTGTACAGTAGATAACAAACTATGTATTTGTAATTACCCCACTCGAATTTCGTAAATCGGACACTCGATGAATTTTTAATAAATTGTTTCGCGGACTGTGGTCAGAAATACATAAATCTGAGTTCAGTCCCGAATATGAATTTTTATAAAATGTGGGTAATGAACTAGACCCCGATATTTTTACACAATAAAATATGGAATGTTTATGACATTCTATAAAAATTTGGGAATTTTTGGAATAATCTAACTATTTTATTTAAATGTCCGAAAAACAGCCGGTTTTGAGTATTAATGCTGAATTGACATAAGTTGTGACTTGCGTGTCTAAATGTCGAGTATGCTATCTGTGAATGATTTAACATGTTATATATGTTATGTGCATTATTGTATGTTTGATTTTGAGTGGGGAATGGACGGGAAACTTAGATGGGCATAAACCGTTACAGTGATGCATGTTGTGTGATAGATACGTGTAGGAACTTTGTGTTCTATTTGAAAACCACTAAATGACTAACTGGTAAATCATACTAGGACGTGATTGACCGACCTTGACTGTTAGCTATATCTGAGAGTCTAACCGAGCAAACCGAGGTGAGTTCACACCCTTACTAAGGCATGGGATTCCCGGTGGTTGGGAATGGGATTGAATAACTACTCGTACTATCACTCTATTTATATTACCAACACTACTAGACTACCTACTACTGTCCTCGGATTGAGAAGGGCACGTACATAAAACCTACGTACACTCACACCTACTACTGTCCTCGGATTGAGAAGGGCACGTACGTAAAACCTACGTACACTCACACCTACTGCTGTCCTCGGATGAGAAGGGCACGTACGTAAAACCTACGTACACTCACACTCACTATTGTCCTCGGATGAGAAGGGCACGTACGTAAAACCTACGTACACTCATACTTAACACCGTCCTCGGATTGGGAAGGACACTTATGGATACGCCTAGTCTAGTAACATACATAATGGGAAGCCCCCACTAAATATCGTAAAGGTTTGGGAATCAAGGATAATGGGTAATACTTGGTTATGAAACGAACTTCCGATTCCTGATACGAACTCATTAACTAAACAACCAAACGTGAACTCACTCAACTTTGTTGTTGACTAGTTGTTACATGCCTTGAAGGTCGTTAGATGCTGTGGAGCTTGCACATGGAGGTGGTCGTTTGTAACACCTCGAAAAATTTCGTCCAATAATGTCTTGACACGTGTCATAAGGTTCCGGTATGTGAAAACATACTTTAGGAGGACTAAAAGTGACAAACAGTGAAAACTATGGAACGTAAGGGTCCAAAGTGTCAACAATGGATAAATAGGCTCTATGATAACCCTACATAATGTTTATAACCTTAAACGGATGGTTCATGGATCATACGACGCGGAAATTGCACAAAAGTGAAGTATTGCAAACTATAGGGGCCAAAAGTGTCAACATGTTTAATTTATACCTCTGAGTGAACTTTTGGCAGACCCGAAGCTTTGTAAAGCTAAAATATACCCACTAGAATATGTGGTAAAAATTTCATGAAGTTTCGTTATCACATGAGAAAGTTATGGCCAAAACCGTACTTGAGGGGTTAAAAGCGTCAACGTCGAATTTTATGGCTTTTCGGGCGAGCGCAAAGTTAAACGAGGACATTACCATGTTGGTAAATGTCCAAGGGTTCTTAAAAACCAGATTCGGGGGTTTACGAGTCAAGATTCATGGCCAAATCATCGCAACCAAAGTACAGGGACCAAAACTGCAACAAATGGGCAAACTTTGGAGCTGCCAATAAACCCAGGTGCAGAATCCGCGAACAGCAGCGATTTGGGTCTGAAATTAAGTGGGTAACAGCTGTTTTCACCTCCCAAAAGATCCAATAACATTGCATGCATGCCTAGGCCACAGTAACCCTTTGCAAACATCAACAATTCAGCTTTAAATCTGATCCAAAGCTCATTTTACTAAACACTTGTGTTGTGAACAAGAACTTCCAAACTTGCAAAAGCTCTCAAGCATCTCTGAAGCATTTCTGGACATCAAGGCCGATTTCTAGTGTTAGCTTAACATCAATAGGACCTTGGTAAGCTTCTAATTCGATCTCCAATCCGTTCTTGCTTTGATTATTGCTAAAAGTCAAACTGTTTGTTCATAAGCTTTGACTTTCTGATTAAACAAGTTTCAATCAGTCATTTCTCGAATTGAAACCTGATATATGTTGGTATTTATGTGGGAAACAAACCCTCTAAAGGGTGTTATCTGAATCCCACTACATGCATGCTAATTGTCAAGTCAAACGTGATTCTAAAAAGTCAACAGAAGTGATTTTTGAGAAAAATAGCTTAAATGGTAAAATAAATGACATGCAATCTGTTTGATCTTCATAGATAGCTTTATTATGAATATAAGAATGTATTTTATCATCATCAACTCGACAATCTTTACTATAGATACGAATCGGAACCGAAAGTCCTATAAAACGACTATTTCGTAGACTATCGATTCGGATTCGTACATGCATGTTCGAGATCTGTATTGGAAAGTATTTTTGACCATTTTTATTTTGGTTAAACTTTCTGGAATTTTTGTTGATTGAGTCTATGCTTAGCCGATTAAATTGCATGTTTCCGATTATGCTTAAAAGTTGACTATTTTGCCCTTTTTGATATAAAACGTGATTTTTGGAAAAGTGAAAGGATAGAAATCTTTATTTCTAATATATAAACTTGCACCGAAAATTTCGGATCAGTTGGTGGTCCAGATTGTGAGTTATGGCCATTAGCGTAAAACTATGTTCTTAATTTACATAAACGGCCCTTTTCGCATATGACCTATTTCTGGCCACGTTTTGGTATAAAACTTTTTACCAACTGATGTATTATAATATTCTGGGAATTTTGATGATTTTTAATAAATTTTTGGCTGAACGGATCCTAGATCGCCTAGTTATTTCGGGTTATGTCGGTTTTGACCGTTTAAGCCATAAAATGAGTTTTACACATCCTTTTGACCCGAAACCTTTTTCTACTGATTTTAAATGTTAAATAAATTATTTTAAGCCTTCTAGAAATATAAAAATCTCAGCTTTCATATATAAACCCGGAAACGGCTCTAAATCGCATATTTAGCGTTTTAAGCGCATAGTAAGCGTTATACTTGTTTTAAACATGTAAGACTTATACCTACTGATGTAATTAGCATATTTTCATATAATAACAGTAAGTATAAGTATATGATCTCAGATTTCCAGTTTTGGCATTTTTAGCCCTTGTGAATTTACTAAAATACCCCTACGGTGCATAGTTTGATTTTAAATGATAAATTTGATATATGGGTCATACCCTACTGATATAATATGTTAAATGAGGTATATTTACTGTATGAACCTGACCCGAAACTCAGATTTCTAATTTGACTCTTTTATAATCTTTTAAAAAGACCAAAATGCCCTTCTAAGGCATAAATTGAGTTTAAAATTTTTCCGGGCAATATAGAACATAACTTACTGATATTATATCATATTTAAAGCATATTATATCAGGGAACTTGCATTTGAATCATTTGTCTACCCGTATCGCCCTTTTTGCGTTCGGTTCGGTTTACGTAACTAGTTTGCGTAAATTGACCGAAACGGGTCAAACGATATCATTTTTATTTCAAAATCCAGAATGTATTTAGTATACCCATATTATACAAGTATTCAAACTTGCCGGGTCTAAATCACATTCTATCCGGTCTTTCGCTTAATCGTGCGTAAACCGTATCATTCTTAAAACTAACCGGTCAAAGCTTAGGCTTAAATAAAAGACCCGTTAGGAATCTAATAGGTTAATTATAAACCTTTGTTCCAGATTAGGAGGCCCAGTAAAAGCTACCACACTTACCGTTTGTGTTACATACTTGCTCAGGTAAATACATTTTGACTTATTTTCCCTATACGGGCTTGGGGTACGGTATTTAAAATACCGCTTGATCGGGCGCACAAGTCCTGCGCCTTATGGGTGTACAGTCTTGAATAGCTTGTGCGACTTCGTTTAAACAGTCTTGTCTTACTTTAGGCTTTGGGGGGTTATTGACCATGTCCCGGATATCCTTGGCATTATCTTACGAGATGGCCACGACCAGAGCACGGGGTGTAGGCGTACACTCGGCGTGTATAACTCTTTAATGTGGTGTGTCATTTAATCTTTAGCCCGGACAGCAGATCCCGGGCCACCAAAGATACGAGTGCATGTAATTCGTTCACAAGTTTATATTGCATAATTATCCCAAGTTAATAAAAATATTTACGCCTTGTGCATTTAAATCAATTTTCAATCATTTTCAAAATGAGTCAGTCGATTTGTATTTACCAGTGTAAACTGACGTATTTTTCCCAAAAGGTTAAGTGCAGGTACTAAACGAAATAGGCTGGCTGTTTCCTAAGAGCGTCCACCATAGTCTCGCAAGCTCGGACGACAAATATCTGTTGAAAAATTTTATCTTATTTTTATTTGATCCGCCTGTGGATCCGTTTCAACTACTCGTGATATTTATTATTACATTATATTTATAGTTGAAATGAATCTATCTTTTTGCTTCCGCTGTGCATTATTATATTGTGTTGTTTGTCTATGATGATACCAACTACGTCACTATACTCCCCACCGGGCCCACCGGTGACACGTGGAAAATAGGGGTGTGACAGGTTGGTATCAGAGCCAACGCTGAGTGAATTAAACACTAGCCTTTTGTGTTTAATCTCAGTTACACAATTGCACAATCCTCGATTCCCGAGTCTAGACAAAGAACTTAGGAAATTTCCAAATTTTTGTTTACATTTTCTAACCTTGTCTTAATTATATATTTTGTTGTATCACTTGTTCTTTGTGACAGGTTGTCATCATGCCGCCAAGAATGAGAGGTAGAGGCGGAGGAAATGGAAAGCATGCAGCTCGCAATGATCACGAAGCCGGGCCTTCGCACCGGCGAACACCCTCGGGCACTCACAACACGGATGCCCAAAACTTATGGAGGTCCTTCACTGGACCAGTCTCCTCACCATCTCATCACTCTCAGTCGTCCTACATTCCGCTAGGACCCTCATCGCCATTCGACAACACATCACCAACCTTTCAGGGGCTGTACAACCCTGATGATTACATGCAAGAACCAGTGGGTTTTAACCCACTTGGACCGGAGGACCACTTTTCGGGTGACAACCCGATGGACGTTGAGGAGGATGATGATCCCGCTATGCCACCCTCAGGGACACCAAATCATCCCATCGAGATATCTGATGGGTCACCATTTTTGGGATCACCTTACAATGGTCCCGATAGTTTCATGGAGAACTTCAGGCAGCACAACTGGGTGTACACTCCCAGTTACCACAGCTCTCCTCTCCACCCGTCCTACCACAGCTCTCCCCTGCACCAGCAGCAGCCAGAGCAGCAGCAGGATCCATCTACGGATTCTAGATTTGTGGCGGTTACTCCACCGCCACCACCACCTCCGACTCAGCCTCCCTCGCCCCCGAGGCGAAGGAGAGGAACGAACGCGAGGATGTCCTCGCGAGGAGGCGTGCGTATTCGCACCCCTCCACAGTCAAGCAGCAGCCGGTACTCGCCGGTCCATGAAGAATCAGAGACGGGAGAGTCGTCGCATCCCATCTCTGAAGTAGCAACGGCGCCAGTCGCGCCACAGCCACAGCCACAGCCACAGCCTCAGCCACAGCCTCAGCCACCATTCGGATTTGGTGAACAAATCCCCGCTTATACTAATGCTGCAGCATTTAACCCATTCGAGCAGCAGTATCCCCCGGGGTATAATTTTATGGAAGATCCATACTGGGTTGCAGCGAACTCTCACACCTTCCACCAAGAGGCTCCCTTCGGTGATCCATGGGCCACAGGACCCTCAACTTATGGGTACCCACCATATGGGTATCAACAGTCGCAGCCTTTTCAGCCTCCACAGTATCAGCAGCCGCAACCGCCCCAACATCCGTTTTATCAGCCTCCTCAGCCGTCATACTACCAGCAACCACCTCAGGCGCCAGTGATGTCGCCACCCCAAGTTCAGGAAATCATACAGGAGATTCAAGGGGTGCGTCAGGAATTTCAACAGGAGTTGCAGAATAATGAGAGGCGTAACCGGGGAAGGTTTCAGAAGGTGGTGGACTTGCTCAAGGGTAAGAGCAAGAAGGATTACTAAATCCTTTATTTATTTTAGTGATAGGCATGTCCCTGCGTGGACATATCTTTATGTACTCTACCCCTACGTGGGTAATTTTCTTCTGTTTCGCCCCTGCGTGGGCATAGCCTTTATTTCAACCCCTGTGAGGGTTTGTTATCTGTTTAGCCCCTGCGTGGGCATGGTATTTGTGAAAAGTCCCGTTTAGGGCAATTTTGTACTCGTTAAATTTTAATTAGAACGGTAATTTCAGCTTTTCATTTTTAAATTATATGCATAAATATAATAAATGAATAAATGGAAAATAGCATTATTATTGTAATTCACCATTTTAATAAGGATCTTAAAAGGTAAAACCTAGCTGTTATGTTGTCATAAACCTAGCCAAGACGGTACAACCTGTTTAAAAAGATTCCACTCTCTGTTAACATCTGTAAATATGTTAACATTCTTGACTAATGTGATTCGCAAAAATCACACATGTCACCCTTTTTAATAAATTATCCAATTTATATTTTTATATATAATTGAAAGTGACATAATACCTACGGGTCATAATAAATGTCATATAAAACAGAAAGGCAGTCGTAGCTTATAGACTCCCTGCCAAAGAAAGGATTGATTCGTTTTGATTATTCAAACTTTAATCCTATAAAAATCTAAATTTATAATTTAGAGATTGTCTATGTGACTAGGCCTATTGTGCCAATATATATTTCATTCTAGGATAAAATTGTTGATAAAAAGTCCTAAATGAAACTACTTAACAAATTAACTAATATGGCTTTTAATTACCATGGTTAATGAATCGTCAAGAACGATAATAGTAGTTAGATTTCTAAATAGACTTTGTCCTTGTTTTATGTAGCACTTAAGACTACATGACTAAGTCGGAAGAAATGAATAGTCATCCAGCAAACAACCCTGATAACACAAAGATACTAGTAACTGGTGCCGAATTGAAAGCATTAGTAAATGAAGCTGTTGTGGAAGCATTGAATAGACAATATAGTGAGTCCAACGAGACCCATAGTAGGGCTCGATCTGCATCTCATCCCAAGTCAAAACCCAAGGTCCAATCAGAAGCTCATAGTAAGCCACCCTCTATGAAGGTTATACCTAAGAAAGAGGAACCCAAGAAAAACGATGAGGAGCGACATTCATCTAACCAAAACAGTGTTCCCCATAAGAAGGTAGTGAACAATGATGCGCCTCCTGCTAGAGGATGCACGTACAAGTACTTTGTTTCATGTAAGCCCCGAGACTTTACTGGGGATAAAGGGGCTGTCGACTGCATAACCTGGTTGGATGAGATTGATACAGTGGTAGACATAAGTGGATGTGCTGAAAGGGACATTGTGAAGTTCGTGTCCCAGTCCTTTAAAGGCGAAGCCCTAGCATGGTGGAGATCACTGATCCAGGCCACCGGAAAGGTACAATTGTATAGCATGACATGGGATCAGTTTGTAGCACTGATCAAGGAAAATTTCTGTCCGCAGCATGAGGTCGAAAGAATTGAGTCGGATTTTGTATCCTTAGTGATGAAAAACCTCGATTGTCAAGCGTATCTTACTACGTTCAACACCATGTCTCGATTAGTGCCTTATCTGGTGACCCCGGAGCCGCGTAGGATTGCTCGATTTATTGGGGGTCTGGCACCGGAGATAAAGGCAAGTGTTAAGGCTTCAAGGCCTACTACATTTAGATCCGTAGCTGATCTATCCCTCTCCCTCACTCAAGATGTGGTCAGATTGAGAGCTATGAAGAGCTCTGAGGAGAACAAAAGGAAACGTGAGGATGACACCTCACGAAGATCGGAAAAACGACACAGAGGGAACAACGACCATAGAAAAGGGTCGGGATCTAAGAAAGGAGACCATCAATCGGGTGAGAAACCCAGATGCAAGATCTGCAAGAGACACCATTTTGGGAGGTGTCGTTTAGAAACAAAATCCCAGTCTCAAGAAAGGCGATGTGGGATCTGCAAGTCCACGGATCATAAAGCCTTAGATTGCAAGAAGCTGAAGGATGCAACTTGTTTTGGTTGCAACGAGAAAGGGCATATTCGGCCCAACTGCCCAAAGAATGCAAAGAAAGCTGATGATGGGAAGAAGACTAATGCGAGAGTCTTCAGAATGGACGCCAAGGAAGCAGTCCTTGACGATAACGTCATTACAGGTACTTTTCTTGTAAATGATGTTTTTGCTAGAGTCTTGTTTGATTCAGGAGCTGATAAGTCATTTGTAGATGATAAGTTTTGTAAATTATTGAACCTTCCTGTTAAAACCTTAAGCGTGAAATATGAGGTGGAATTAGCCGATGGAACCATAGAAACCGCCTCGACTGTTCTAGATGGATGTGTTATATCCATTAGGAATCATTCTTTCCCGTTATCCTTGCTTCCCTTTAAGCTAGCTGGATTCGACATAGTGATAGGCATGGATTGGTTATCAAGTAACCAAGCCCAGATTCTGTGCAACAGAAAGCAGGTAATAGTTAAGACTCCGTCTGGCGAGTCACTCACTATTCAAGGAGATACCCAGCATGGATTGCCCGAGCAAGTATCCATGCTCAAGGCATCCAGATGTATGCAGAAAGGATGTGTCATTTATATGGCACAAGTTACCATTGATGAGCCGAAGCCGAAGATCGAGGATATCCCTGTTATTTCGGAATATCCTGAAGTATTTCCTGAAGAGCTACCCGGTTTGCCACCGGATAGGCAAGTGGAATTTCGGATAGATATCATTCCAGGCGCTGCACCTGTAGCAAGAGCACCATACAGATTGGCACCAACGGAGATGAAGGAGTTGAGAACGCAGTTGGATGATTTATTAGCTAAAGGTTTTATTAGACCTAGCTCGTCTCCTTGGGGAGCGCCAATCTTGTTCGTTAAAAAGAAGGATGGTTCGATGCGTCTGTGCATCGATTACCGTGAGCTTAACAAGGTCACTATCAAGAATAGATATCCGTTACCCAGGATCGACGATCTGTTCGATCAGTTGCAAGGAGCAAGCTATTTCTCCAAGATTGACTTGAGGTCAGGCTACCATCAGTTGAAAGTCAAGGATGAAGATGTGCACAAGACCGCGTTTAGGACTCGATATGGACATTACGAGTTCCTAGTGATGCCTTTTGGACTCACTAACGCACCAGCCGCATTCATGGATCTCATGAACCGCGTCTGCAAACCTTATCTAGATAAATTCGTCATAGTCTTCATTGACGACATCCTTATCTACTCAAAAAGCAAGGTTGACCACGAGAAACACCTTCGTTGTATCCTCAAACTACTCCATCAAGAGAAGCTCTACGCCAAGTTCTCGAAGTGTGAATTCTGGCTTCGAGAAGTCCAGTTCCTTGGACATGTAGTGAGCGAGCGTGGTATCCAGGTGGATCCCGCCAAAGTAGAAGCAGTGATGAACTGGCAAGAGCCAAAGACGCCTACTGAAATACGTAGCTTTCTGGGTCTAGCAGGATATTATAGGCGTTTCATAGAAAACTTTTCAAGGATTGCTGCGCCCCTTACTTCATTGACACGCAAGAAGGTTAAGTTTGATTGGGGCCCTAAGCAGCAGGAATCCTTCGATATTCTGAAGAACAAGTTGAGCAATGCTCCGGTGTTAACACTGCCCGATGGTATGGATGAATTTGTGGTGTATTGCGATGCGTCGCACACTGGTATGGGCTGTGTGCTCATGCAGAAAGGAAAAGTCATTGCCTACGCTTCACGATAGCTAAAGATACACGAGAAGAACTACACCACCCATGACTTGGAATTGGGTGCTGTTGTATTTGCATTGAAGCTATGGAGGCATTACCTGTATGGAACCAAGTGTGTGATCTATTCAGATCACAAGAGCCTTCAACATTTGTTTAATCAGAAGGACTTAAACATGCGACAAAGGCGATGGATGGAAACTCTGAATGATTATGATTGTGAAATAAAGTACCATCCAGGCAAGGCAAATGTAGTTGCTGATGCCTTGAGCAGAAAAGAAAGGATTAAGCCTATAAGAATCAATGCTAAGCGCATTGAAATCAAGAATGATTTGAACAAAAGGATATTAGCTGCACAGAAGGAAGCTGTGCTGGAAGCGAATTATCCTGAAGAAAAACTGGGAGTAACTGAAGAACAGTTATCCCATGACAAGGACGGAATGCTTAGACTAAATGGAAGAATATGGGTTCCAATTTTTGGAGGACTTCGGGATGTTATCCTCCAGGAAGCCCACAGTTCCAAATATTCTGTTCATCCTGGAGCAGACAAGATGTACCAGGATTTGAAAGCAAACTACTGGTGGATTGGGTTGAAAAAGTCCGTAGCTGCGTATGTGTCTAAATGTTTGACTTGTGCGCAAGTCAAAGCTGAGCACCAGAAGCCGTCAGGTTTGTTACAACAACCTGAAATTCCCACATGGAAATGGGAAATGGTGACGATGGATTTCATCACCAAGTTACCAAAGACGAGAAAAGGAAATGATACAATATGGGTCATAGTTGATAGACTGACGAAGTCAGCACACTTCCTACCCATCAAGGAGACTTATAGCTCCGATATGTTAGCCCAATTATACGTTGATAAGATTGTAGCTTTGCACGGTATACCTGTGTCTATTATCTCGGATAGAGATACTAGATACACGTCACATTTTTGGAAGAGCTTCCAACAAGCTTTGGGCACACGTTTGAATTTTAGTACGGCCTATCATCCACAGACTGACGGTCAGAGCGAGCGTACTATTCAAACGCTGGAAGACATGCTACGCGCATGTGCAATAGACTTAGGTGGTAGTTGGGACAAGAACCTACCACTAATTGAATTCTCCTACAACAATAGCTACCACACCAGCATAAAAGTTGCGCCTTTTGAGGCCTTATACGGTAGAAAGTGTAGATCACCCATTTGTTGGGCGGAAGTTGGAGAGGTCCAACTGTCAGGACCAGAAATTGTTTTTGAGACAACGGATAAGATCGTCCAGATTCGCGATCGTTTGAAAGCTGCCAGAGATAGGCAGAAAAGTTATGCGGATCCAAGTCGTAAGGATTTTCACTTCGAAGTGGGTGAAAAAGTCCTACTTAAAGTGTCGCCCTGGAAAGGAGTGATGCGATTTGGGAAGAAAGGCAAACTAAGCCCGAGATACATAGGACCTTTCGAGGTTATCGAACGTGTCGGGTCAGTTGCCTATAAGTTGAACTTACCAGAAGAGCTCAGTGGAATTCAAAATGTGTTCCACATCTGCAATCTAAAGAAGTGTTCCGCTGACGAACCACATGTCATGCCACATACAGATGTGCAAATAGACGCAAGCTTAAAATTTGTGGAAAAGCCGTTATCAATTGAAGATCGACAGGTAAAGAAGCTTCGAAGGAAGCACGTGCCTATTGTTAAGGTCAAGTGGGATGCCCGTAGAGGTCCCGAATACACGTGGGAAGTGGAATCCACGATGAAAGAAAAATATCCCCATTTGTTTGAATAAATCTCGGGGTCGAGATTTCTTTTAAGGGGGTGAGGATGTAACACCTCGAAAAATTTCGTCCAATAATGTCTTGACACGTGTCATAAGGTTCCGGTATGTGAAAACATACTTTAGGAGGACTAAAAGTGACAAACAGTGAAAACTATGGAACGTAAGGGTCCAAAGTGTCAACAATGGATAAATAGGCTCTATGATAACCCTACATAATGTTTATAACCTTAAACGGATGGTTCATGGATCATACGACGCGGAAATTGCACAAAAGTGAAGTATTGCAAACTATAGGGGCCAAAAGTGTCAACATGTTTAATTTATACCTCTGAGTGAACTTTTGGCAGACCCGAAGCTTTGTAAAGCTAAAATATACCCACTAGAATATGTGGTAAAAATTTCATGAAGTTTCGTTATCACATGAGAAAGTTATGGCCAAAACCGTACTTGAGGGGTTAAAAGCGTCAACGTCGAATTTTATGGCTTTTCGGGCGAGCGCAAAGTTAAACGAGGACATTACCATGTTGGTAAATGTCCAAGGGTTCTTAAAAACCAGATTCGGGGGTTTACGAGTCAAGATTCATGGCCAAATCATCGCAACCAAAGTACAGGGACCAAAACTGCAACAAATGGGCAAACTTTGGAGCTGCCAATAAACCCAGGTGCAGAATCCGCGAACAGCAGCGATTTGGGTCCGAAATTAAGTGGGTAACAGCTGTTTTCACCTCCCAAAAGATCCAATAACATTGCATGCATGCCTAGGCCACAGTAACCCCTTGCAAACATCAACAATTCAGCTTTAAATCTGATCCAAAGCTCATTTTACTAAACACTTGTGTTGTGAACAAGAACTTCCAAACTTGCAAAAGCTCTCAAGCATCTCTGAAGCATTTCTGGACATCAAGGCCGATTTCTAGTGTTAGCTTAACATCAATAGGACCTTGGTAAGCTTCTAATTCGATCTCCAATCCGTTCTTGCTTTGATTATTGCTAAAAGTCAAACTGTTTGTTCATAAGCTTTGACTTTCTGATTAAACAAGTTTCAATCAGTCATTTCTCGAATTGAAACCTGATATATGTTGGTATTTATGTGGGAAACAAACCCTCTAAAGGGTGTTATCTGAATCCCACTACATGCATGCTAATTGTCGAGTCAAACGTGATTCTAAAAAGTCAACAGAAGTGATTTTTGAGAAAAATAGCTTAAATGGTAAAATAAATGACATGCAATCTGTTTGATCTTCATAGATAGCTTTATTATGAATATAAGAATGTATTTTATCATCATCAACTCGACAATCTTTACTATAGATACGAATCGGAACCGAAAGTCCTATAAAACGACTATTTCGTAGACTATCGATTCGGATTCGTACATGCATGTTCGAGATCTGTATTGGAAAGTATTTTTGACCATTTTTATTTTGGTTAAACTTTCTGGAATTTTTGTTGATTGAGTCTATGCTTAGCCGATTAAATTGCATGTTTCCGATTATGCTTAAAAGTTGACTATTTTGCCCTTTTTGATATAAAACGTGATTTTTGGAAAAGTGAAAGGATAGAAATCTTTATTTCTAATATATAAACTTGCACCGAAAATTTCGGATCAGTTGGTGGTCCAGATTGTGAGTTATGGCCATTAGCGTAAAACTATGTTCTTAATTTACATAAACGGCCCTTTTCGCATATGACCTATTTCTGGCCACGTTTTGGTATAAAACTTTTTACCAACTGATGTATTATAATATTCTGGGAATTTTGATGATTTTTAATAAATTTTTGGCTGAACGGATCCTAGATCGCCTAGTTATTTCGGGTTATGTCGGTTTTGACCGTTTAAGCCATAAAATGAGTTTTACACATCCTTTTGACCCGAAACCTTTTTCTACTGATTTTAAATGTTAAATAAATTATTTTGAGCCTTCTGGAAATATAAAAATCTCAGCTTTCATATATAAACCCGGAAACGGCTCTAAATCGCATATTTAGCGTTTTAAGCGCATAGTAAGCGTTATACTTGTTTTAAACATGTAAGACTTATACCTACTGATGTAATTAGCATATTTTCATATAATAACAGTAAGTATAAGTATATGATCTCAGATTTCCAGTTTTGGCATTTTTAGCCCTTGTGAATTTACTAAAATACCCCTACGGTGCATAGTTTGATTTTAAATGATAAATTTGATATATGGGTCATACCCTACTGATATAATATGTTAAATGAGGTATATTTACTGTATGAACCTGACCCGAAACTCAGATTTCTAATTTGACTCTTTTATAATCTTTTAAAAAGACCAAAATGCCCTTCTAAGGCATAAATTGAGTTTAAAATTTTTCCGGGCAATATAGAACATAACTTACTGATATTATATCATATTTAAAGCATATTATATCAGGGAACTTGCATTTGAATCATTTGTCTACCCGTATCGCCCTTTTTGCGTTCGGTTCGGTTTACGTAACTAGTTTGCGTAAATTGACCGAAACGGGTCAAACGATATCATTTTTATTTCAAAATCCAGAATGTATTTAGTATACCCATATTATACAAGTATTCAAACTTGCCGGGTCTAAATCACATTCTATCCGGTCTTTCGCTTAATCGTGCGTAAACCGTATCATTCTTAAAACTAACCGGTCAAAGCTTAGGCTTAAATAAAAGACCCGTTAGGAATCTAATAGGTTAATTATAAACCTTTGTTCCAGATTAGGAGGCCCAGTAAAAGCTACCACACTTACCGTTTGTGTTACATACTTGCTCAGGTAAATACATTTTGACTTATTTTCCCTATACGGGCTTGGGGTACGGTATTTAAAATACCGCTTGATCGGGCGCACAAGTCCTGCGCCTTATGGGTGTACAGTCTTGAATAGCTTGTGCGACTTCGTTTAAACAGTCTTGTCTTACTTTAGGCTTTGGGGGGTTATTGACCATGTCCCGGATATCCTTGGCATTATCTTACGAGATGGCCACGACCAGAGCACGGGGTGTAGGCGTACACTCGGCGTGTATAACTCTTTAATGTGGTGTGTCATTTAATCTTTAGCCCGGACAGCAGATCCCGGGCCACCAAAGATACGAGTGCATGTAATTCGTTCACAAGTTTATATTGCATAATTATCCCAAGTTAATAAAAATATTTACGCCTTGTGCATTTAAATCAATTTTCAATCATTTTCAAAATGAGTCAGTCGATTTGTATTTACCAGTGTAAACTGACGTATTTTTCCCAAAAGGTTAAGTGCAGGTACTAAACGAAATAGGATGGCTGTTTCCTAAGAGCGTCCACCATAGTCTCGCAAGCTCGGACGACAAATATCTGTTGAAAAATTTTATCTTATTTTTATTTGATCCGCCTGTGGATCCGTTTCAACTACTCGTGATATTTATTATTACATTATATTTATAGTTGAAATGAATCTATCTTTTTGCTTCCGCTGTGCATTATTATATTGTGTTGTTTGTCTATGATGATACCAACTACGTCACTATACTCCCCACCGGGCCCACCGGTGACACGTGGAAAATAGGGGTGTGACATCGTTGTGGAATGCGAACTAATATGTCCCGTACTTACTAAATAAACGTTATGAACTTATAAAACTTATGTTGGGGTCTTTAAACTTATGAAACTACAAACTTATGTTTTCGGTTTAACGTCTTATGCTTCCGCTGTTTAAATTGAACTTGGTTAACTTCCTTTTGGTCACCAATTGTATTGTGATTGATTTTATTTACTAAAATACGTTGTTCGATATGATTGGTGGCTCGATCCTGGTCACGTCACGCCTCCAAGCGGTGGTACTCCGCATGGTGGATTTTGGGGGTGTGACAGATTGGTATCAGAGCCATTGGTTATAGTGAACTTGGTTTTAAAAAGGGAAAAGTTTTTGATAAAAACCAGACTATAACCAGTACAGTGCTCAACGATCCACAACGACGCTTCGCTCCACGTGCAAGGCTCAACACACTAGGTGGTATGATTTTAGTTTATATTATCTACTTGCTAGATTACGTTTGCATAATGTGATGTGATAGTATGCTTAATTAGGAAAGCAGCATGTTGTCTATTAGCCCTATTGTGTTCTTTATGACACACAATTGTTAACTTGAAATTTGACAAACGGTGGTCAAATTCTTTCTTGATTTCTTTTCACCCAGCTACAACGACTGTTTATGCATTCTATCTACTCGCACGTTTACCTCGACATGACGTCGCCATCTGACCCTCCGTACAGCCGATTCGTACGTCAACATCCGCGAAGACCAGACTTGGCTTGCACGAACTCGGGCTTAGGAGAACAAAACCCACGCATCCCGGTTGACGAACTTTATCACCTTCACCTGTCATCGTCGCCAGAAGTGAAGCAGTCACAGTTACACGCGTTTGTCGTTATGCAAGATGAAACCTTGCCCTGTTTTGGACGAGTGATACACTCGCGCGACCGCGATGCAACGAACTTCCCTTTTGTACCATGCTGCCCCGCACCACTACTAGAGGTTACTTCTAGACAACAGATTAGCTGGTCAAATCCTTCGGTCATTGTTGGACCCCTGCCTTCACTCGATTCTTCGCATGAACCTCATTAATTCCCTATCGCTTCGATTGACAACCGATTTAATGAAACACCAACAACCATACCACGATTTTCACCAATCACAAGACTACCTTATTACCCTGTTGAATGGTTTATTCTTATTCTACTTGATTAGCTCCCTCGTATACCCCACTTAACGAATGGATGCCTTTACTGATGGGATTGCCTTCAAGACATTCGAGGACGGAGTTACGGATCACATAACCTACAAGCGAACACGATGACCTATACGTCTACCCTACCCCTCCTACAATATAAGAGTCATATTTTAAATTCCATGATAGTCTTCTTTAATAGGCAGAATCCTTGCGCTAGCTTTTGCACCGACACATGATTGTTAATTAATGATATGTCCAGTTTCTACCATTGGCCTAGACCAAACCATCACTCTCTTACCACAGTAACATTACGTCCTCGCTTCTCCATGCTGAGGCACCGAAATGAACACCCTCTGGTTTAAGTTGGAAGGCTCGACTCCCGATCATTGGTGACCCCTCCTCGAAACCTTGAGAATGGTGATGTATTGTTGATACGATCATAATCTCTTGAACACATTTTCGAGTCTTATCTTTGGAACCTTATGACTACGCAGACGTATTCATTCGCACGACCTAAGGAAACTCCTCTAAATTTGGTTGCTTACCGACTCGATAAACTGCAAACTCATCTAAGTTCATCGATCAAGGTGAATTATTTCCCCTTCGCATGTGGGGAGCCTGACAACTTTGATGGAATTTCAGTGAACCTTAACACTACAAACCTGTACGACGGTCATCCTCCTTCAGCTAGTTCTGGTTGTGCCAACCATATCGATGTAACACTCCTATCAGTGAACGACGTTGCGATTAGGATGGATTGGTCACCTCATCAGCAAGCGGAAATTCTTTGCAACGAAAAGATTGTCCGCATCCCTCGTTCTGGTGAAGAACCTCCCGTGATTCAAGACGACAAGAGTGGTGCGGTCGTGGGCATCATCTCTTTCCTAAAGGCCCAGAAGTGTTTGCGAAAGGGCCACACTGCCATTTTAGCACTCGTTAAGGACACATCAACGGAAGAGAAGAGAATTGATGACATCCCTATTGTACGTGACTTTCCCGAGGTATTCCTGAGGAATTGCCTGGTCTTTCGCCTCATCGCCAAGTCGAGTTTCAAATCGAGCTAGCTCCTGGAGCAGCGCTAGTAGCTCGAGCACCATATCGTCTAGCTCCATCAGAACTCGAAGAACTATCCACGCAGTTACAAGAACTCTTGGAAAAGGGTTTTATACGTCCTAGCTCTTCGCCCTGGGGAGCTCCAGTCTTGTTCGTGAAGAAGAAAGACGGTACCTTCAGGATGTGTATTGACTATCGCGAACTTAACAAGGTGACTGTGAAGAATCGTTATCCTCTTCCACGTATTGACGACTTGTTTGACCAGTTGCAAGGGTCGAGCTATTACTCCAAGATTGATTTGAGATCGGGATACCATCAGCTGAGAGTCCGAGATGAGGACGTCTCCAAAACAGCATTCAGAACTCGTTACGGCCATTACGAGTTTCTGGTTATGCCATTCGGGCTAACGAATGCACCGGCGGTCTTCATGGATCTCATGAACCGAGTGTGCAAGCCTTACCTGGATAAGTTCGTTATTGTGTTCATCGACGACATCCTGATCTATTCCAAGAGTCAGGAGGAACACGAGCAGCACCTACGACTTATGCTGGAACTTCTTCGAAAAGAGCAGTTGTATGCCAAGTTTTCGAAATGTGACTTCTGGCTTCGCGAAGTCCACTTTCTAGGCCATGTGGTAAACAAGGATGGGGTTCATGTTGATCCATCCAAGGTTGACTCAATCAAGAACTGGCCTGCACCCCGCACACCAAAAGAAATCCGCCAATTCTTGGGTTTGGCAGGATATTACAGAAGGTTTATCAAGGACTTCTCCAAGATTGCGCAACCTCTCACTTCACTGACTCAGAAGGGTGTCATCTATCGTTGGGGTGATGCCCAAGAGTCCGCATTTCAGCACTTGAAGGATAGACTTTGTAGCGCGCCTATCCTCTCATTGCCTGAAGGCACAGATGATTTTGTAGTTTACTGCGATGCTTCCATCCAAGGACTTGGTTGCGTATTGATGCAACGTGACAAGGTCATTGCCTACGCATCGCGCCAACTTAAAGTTCACGAAAGAAACTACACTACTCACGACTTGGAACTGGGAGCAGTTGTTTTCGCACTTAAGATATGGAGACATTACCTGTACGGTACCAAGTGCACCATTTACACCGATCACAGGAGTCTCGAGCATATCTTCAAGCAAAAGGAGTTAAACATGCGTCAACGCCGATGGGTTGAACTCTTGAACGATTACGTATGCGCGATCAAGTATCATCCGGGCAAGGCCAATGTTGTGGCTGACGCCCTCAGTCGAAAGGATACCCTACCTAGGCGCGTACGTGCTTTACAGCTTACCATCCAGTCTAACCTTCCCGCTCAGATTCGTGATGCTCAGGTTGAAGCACTGAAGGCAGAGAACATCAGGGCTGAATCCCTACGAGGATCGAGGCAGCGACTGGAACTAAAGGAAAACGGTGCCTACTATGTTAACGGACACATCTGGGTTCCATTTTATGGCAACTTACGCGAGTTTATGATGGATGAAGCACATAAGTCTCGTTATTCTGTACACCCTGGTTCGGACAAGATGTACCACGACCTCAAGACTACGTATTGGTGGCCTGGCATGAAACCCACATAGCAACCTACGTCAGCAAGTGCTTGACTTGCGCGAGAGTCAAGTCTGAATATCTAAAACCATCAGGCTTACTTCAACAACCGGAGATCCCGAAATGGAAATGGGAGAAAATTTCCATGGATTTCGTTACCGGCCTGCCCAGATCTCAACGCGGAAACGATACCATTTGGGTGATCGTAGATCGACTAACCAAGTCTGCACATTTTCTGGCTATCAAAGAAACGGATAAGTTTTCTACTCTTGCAGACATTTACCTAAAGGAAGTGGTATCAAGGCACGGAGTGCCAATCTCTATTATATCTGATCGTGACGCATGTTTTACTTCTGAACTGTGGCAAGCAATGCACAAGTCCTTTGGCTCACGTTTAGATATGAGCACCGCTTATCACCCGCAGACGGATGGGCAATCTGAGCGCACCATCCAAACCCTTGAAGACATGCTTAGGGAATGTGTAATCGATTTTGGTAATGGCTGGGAGAAGCACCTCCCGCTAGTGGAGTTCTCATATAATAACAGCTACCACACCAGCATCCAAGCCGCTCCGTTTGAGGCATTGTACGGACGCAAATGCCGATCACCTCTCTGTTGGGCAGAAGTTGGTGACAGCCAAATCACTGGCCCAGAACATGTGGTAGATACCACCGAGAAAATTGCTCAGATACGACAGCGAATGGCGGCAGCTCGTGACCGTCAGAAAAGCTATGCTGATAAGGGAAGAAAACCACTCGAACTCCAGGTTGGGGATCGAGTGCTACTCAAAGTCTCACCTTGGAAAGGTGTAGTCCGCTTTGGCAAACGAGACAAACTCAATCCGCGTTATATCGGACCATTCGAAGTCATTGAGAAAATTGGTACGGTAGCCTACAGGTTGAATCTACCCGAAAAACTCAGCGGAGTTCACAACGTATTCCACGTGTCAAATCTGAAGAAGTGTCTGTCAGATGAGACCTTCATAGTTCCTCTCAAGGAACTCACAATCGACGACCAGCTGCGATTCGTCGAGGAACCAGTAGAGATTACTGATCGAGATGTTAAGATTCTCAAGCACACAAGAATACCTCTCGTTCGAGTTCGTTGGAATGCTCGCCGTGGCCCAGAGTATACCTGGGAACGAGAAGACCAAATGAAACTCAAGTATCCCCAACTGTTTAAGAAAAACGCAACCACTACTGAGGCTGAAGCTACTGCAGAATTTCGGGACGAAATTCCAAATCAACGGGGGGATGATGTGACACCCCAGGAAAATCGGGAAAACAACGCAACTTAACTAGCTTCCTCAGTAACCACGCGCTAAATTTCGGGACGAAATTCTCTTAACAGGGGGAGAATGTGACAACCCTCAAAATCCCATGTATTCCGTATAAATTATTAATGATAATTAAAGTGTATGACAACTGTGTGGAATTACTTAACTGCTTTCTGATAACTGTGTTATGCTTACACGTATTTGTTAATATGCTAATAATGTACAGAAAGGTCACTAAATAGTCCGTTATATTTTCCTAAGTGTTAGAAAGTAAAAACGCTGCAAAAATATATAAGTAGGACGCTTTACGGATTCATTTAGCGGTTTAACGGAACAGGATCGAACCGAACAACCGGACTTCACCCGGAACCCAAAAATATTGCCAATAGCATTGTTTATCTTTTTCTGAGCCAGTTAGGGCCCCCGAGTACCCTAACACCCGCTTTAACGCACTACACATTAGTAACCGGGTTAAGTTCCTACTTAACTTAACTAACCTAAGTATCTAGTTGGAATCTAACTAAGGACCCCCCCCCCCCTTCCAACGAAACCGTCCCCAAGGGGACACCCATGTCCTATTTTTGATTATAATAATCAAATGTGCCTAGTATCTAGAAGACACAAAATCCGTTGGACAATGGTACAAGAGTTGTCTATAAGTTCCAAGCTTAAACCATCATAACCATCACCACCAACACTTGAACAAAACACACCCTCTCCCTCTCCTTGGAGCTCTCGGCCGAAGACACCCACACCCATCCATCACCTTTTAGATTTCCTTCAACCCATTCCATACATCTACAAGTGTTAAGGAACGCGTATAAGGAACCTTGGGGCATTCGGAACGCAAAGGACCTCACCCCATCGCTTTTATCCACTCGATTTTCGACTAGAATCTTCCCTAGCCTCGAGCTAGTAGTAAGTTGCTCTAAACGCCTTCTTGATCTTGTCTAGAGTGGTTAATAAGAGTTTCGTCGGTTGAAAATCACTAACATATAAGATCACCAACTAAAAGTTTACTAAAGTGATGTACATGGTGGTTAATGGATGAATATTAGTGTAAATCATGTAGATCTTGTGTGATTATGATTATTGGTTGATTATTTGATGATTTGCTGATTAATATTAATGTGTCATGTTGTTGTGGTCACTAAACTTGTTAACGGAATCGATCGAACACGATTTAGAAGGTTAAACACTAAAAATCAGAATTTGTCCCACTTTTACAGCCAACTTCAGTTGGCTGTAAACAGGTCTTAAACTCAACGAAAAATCGATATTTTAAATCTAAAATATGTTATTATGAAATACGGTTCTCAACATATAGTCTGTAACATGACTTTCAAAGCAAACATAAGACTTTCCAAATTTAAAATTCTCTTTCATGGATTCATAGTTTCTTTTAAATCTTTTCCCTAAAGTAGTCATATCTTTAAACATCAATATGGAATAAAACACACAAATTCATGAGCGGCAATCAATCCAGAAGATCAACAAATCAAATTTACCAAATCAAAAGCCCAATTGTTAATGATACAAAGCATCTGAAATTTTATCCTTCAACACCTTCTTAAAAAAATTATAAAACTTAGGGGCTGTTTGTTTACCTCTTAATGGGGTTTTTAATGGTTCAGACCACTTACTTGTTCAGCACTTAATGGTTAAGACTGTTTGTTTCGTGAGCAGATGTCTGAATGGTTCAGACATTTGCCTCCGAATGGTTAAGCATTATACTAAGTCTGAATGGTTAAAACCTCTAACCTGAATTGGGCGGGCGTTTGCCTCTAAACCGTTAAGCATTATATTGGCTCTTAATAGTTTAGACCTCTTACTAATTTATCACTTAATGGTTTAGAGCTCTTACTGGTTCAACACTTAACCATCCAGATGTTTGTCAAACAGCCCCTTAACGGGTCAAATACACAAATAAGTTTACAATGATAAGCACTAACAATTTTGAATAAAGTGATTAAGTATACCGTATGCCCTACACTTAGGATTTAACTTTTTATTTGTTTGAATCATTTGACCCATTTTCTTTCCATGCACCAGTTACCATTTTCTTTAACCCATTAGAGATAAAATTGTCATTTCTACTCATAGTCCTACACCTTTATCCCTGTTATGTAGGGGAAAAACATAGTTTGTAGCTAAGATGTTAAATTGAGCTAAAACAAAAGTCTTAACATAAACATAGACAATAACAAAACCATAAATTAAGTGTACACTTGAGACTTAGTTATAAAAAGTACACCTATATATAGTCACTTTGGCCCTTGACGCTTTCTTAAAAAATTAACACTTTCTTAATAAAAGTATCCAAGCCAACTATATCAAATATGTTTTGTTAACCACAACTCTTAGTTACCTTGATAGAATTAGATAAATTAAATTAACTTTTCAAACAAATTTGGAATCCTTTGTGTCACAAATCCAATCTCTTGTTAAAAATATTTTTTTCTATTCATATCCTTGAATATATTAGGTTTAACAATTTCTAACACATGTCATGAATTACATATCTTATTAAGAAGAACGTTGTAAAATGAAATCACTAGGTCAAGTTTGAACCTTCTTTTGAAGATGATAAATCTCGTTCATAATCACCTCGCCTTCGCTAGAAACAGAATAATTATAAATAACATCACGCGTAAAGACTCATTCACAAGGGTCTCTTTATGGAGTTACTAATAAATCCAAATTATATATTTTATTTTACCTTTTCTTATGAAAGATGTTCAGAACTTTGTATAAGAACACTTTGGGACGACAGCATAAGAGAATTTTCAGAGGAGAAGTAAAAGTGTACCAGATTAAAATAATTCAAAAAATGCTTTTAAAAAACAAAAGTCATCAATATATTGTTTAATAATATTCCCCTCGAAGTTCTCTGTATTCCATTCTTCTATAACTTCTAGAATTGGGTATGCAGCTGACCCAACAGTTATATAAACTGTCAATGTAAGGTTTTTTCACCAACCCACATGCCTATATAATATTACTCTTCAATGCATTTTGAAGAATCTTACTCATGCAAAGTCCATGTTAAAAAAAAGTTCCAAATTATAGTATATATAACATTGAGTACCTAAATAATAAAGAAAAAAATATATGAATGTAGTGTGACATTCAGGACAGTGAACATGAAATATAATACAAACCTCAACAGATGTTTTAATCCATCATGTATAGTTCTTCAGTGTTACATCTTGATGGATTCCACTTTCATGAGCAAACGTGTTGTAGCGGCTCGAACTTAGTTAACACATGTACATAGCTTGCCTAATAATGTTGTTATTATATGGACAAAACAAACAATCAACTAAATCTTCAAACACATCATCCAATTTTTTAACAAATAGTGAAAATAGGCAAAATGATGTAACAAAATATTTAAAGAACTCCAATTTAACGTCCTCTGTAATACATCAAATGATGCTCTTTTAAAAACACCAATCATAGCCCTCTATTTAGAACAAAAAAGGCCATTGCATAATACATCAAAGAATACCATGTTTTAGATTTTGAGTATCACAAAAAAAAAAAAAAACAAGATACGAGTTTTACCTTATTGCGCCAAAATTTATTCTCCTTGTAAACGTCTTATGAGATGAAAGCATCTCATCTGTCTGATATGAAGAAAATTGTTCAAAAATAAGGACCTGAATCCGACTTAAATTGTTCTCTTGCCTCCCAATACCTACCCAATATAAACAAAAGTACCACTTGCTTTTATCCTTAACAAACCACTTTAGCTTCGATCCCCTCTCTTGCATTTTCCTCGCATGGGTCGTATTTTACATGCGTGATTGGTTAAAATGCAATTTTTAAGTTTCTAACAACTACATATAAGAAAACTTATATCTATCGCTGGCGATGCTCTAATCTTAGCTTCAATGCATTTGAAATTTTATACTCGTCGTTTACTAAACACCTTTGGTATGGTCTTAGGCATAAATAAGTTGGTGGAAGCTTCTGCTAAAAAGATAAAAATAATCGCCAAATTATTAAAATAATAATAAATATGAAAAAAAACATAGATTTTCCAGTAATAGAGAATTCCTTTTACCTTTAGTTTAGGGGTAAGATCGTTTAAAGTAATAACAAAGCGAGTTAGAATATATCTTGTGGGGAGTGATGTGTGCAAAATGCAACATATAAATTACATCAAATGTGGCATAAAACTAACCCTTTTTTAGTACTAATGTTGGAAAAAATATATTTTTGTCTTTCTTTTGTATTTTCAGGATTAAATGAGCTCAAATGAACAAAAGAAGCAAAAAGGCAGCTAAATCTAACATAAATACAAGAAAAGGAACAAACGTGGCATGCCCGCCCCCCCCGACAGCATCTTCCCAAGCAAAAACAAGAGAACAGAAGGCTGAACACGCCCCGTGCTCAGTGAGCACGGGGGTGTGCCCAAGTGTCTGCAGAAAAGACAAAGTTGTAGAAGCTTCTATCACCCACCACGGGGGCGTGCCCACCGGACACGGGGCCGTGGTCAACTCTAAGATTCGCAGAATCTGGGGAAATCTTGATAGTACAGATACGCTTCTGCACACGGGGTCGTGCCCAGCGGACACGGGGGCGTGGTCAACTAATGCAGACAAACTGCAATTAATGAAGAAAGAGAAGGAGGATGGACACGGGGTCGTGCCCGAGCGTCTGTTCAGGCTATAAATAGGGGTGCTTGGCTCATTTGCAAACAATCCCTTGGCACACCACCTCTCTCACACTTCACCCACACTCCACACTCCACCACCACCACAACACCATCATCCACCACCATCATCCATCATCCATCATAGAGTGTGTGAGTCGTCTCGGGATCAAAGATTGATCGTAAGAGTTCTTGACAATCAAAGACCATGTTTGCCTAAGTCTCTTACATCACTTGGTGAATACAGGTGTCTAGTGTAATACTTTTTATTTTTAATCTTTTCGCACTTTTTATTTGGTTATATATTAATGACTTTAATAACTAGTTTCTTATGTTGAAGGTAATTCTTCCTTATCGTTTGTCCGTGGTGTCTTGGCATTATTTTACTGTCTATATAAAATAAAAGATTTTCACCATTCATATCTCCACGGTCTATATGGAGGTATGTTGGCTACCTGGTCGGGGGTTAAGGGAACGGTTTGGTAAGAGTCTTACCTTGTTCAGTGTATAGATCCTGCAAGGACCTTGGTTAAATTTAGTAGGACCTCCTTCAATACCCACCGGTATTGGATGGTGGGGGTCCAAACTCTTTGATCCCCTCATATGTAAGCTACTATTAAAACTTTAACCCGGCTACATAGGACTGTATCCCTGCTGACTCAGACTACTTAGCCGAGGGTAACGTCACCTTCACAAGAGGGGCCTACCATATTATACATTAATAACTTAATTAATTGTCTTTCAATAATCTGACCCTTTAGGATTGTATCCTTGCTGACTCAAACTACTGGGTCGAGGGTAACGTCACCTTCAAAAGAGGGGCCTACTATAATAACTAAGATAATCTCTTAAAAAGTTTAAAAGTGCGGAAATAATCAAAGGTTACACTACACACGAGTCGGATCCAAGTAATTCATCTTGTCTATCTGTTTTTATTTTATTTTATTTTTCAGCAATTTAGTTAGTTTTATTTTTCTTGTTTAAAAACCTTTTTCTAACTTTTGATTTGATTAGACGTTGAGGATAAACCGGTATTAAAAGCTCTTGTATCCTTGGACGACCTCGGTATCTTACCAACACTATACTACGCTCACGATGGGTGAACTTGCCCATATGTGTGTTTAGTGTTAGTAAATATCGTGTTTTATAAATTTAAAACTTGGCTAAAAAGTGTAAAAGGGCTTAAATTATACATTAAAAACTATACACACTTACGCACATCAAGTTTTTGGTGCCGTTGCCGGGAACACAAGGATTTTAAGAAAGCTTAAAATCAACGGCCTAATCAGTTTTTCAAAACCTTTTTAAAACGCGTGCATTTTTTTTACATTTTAGTTAGATTTGCATTTACAGTAACCTGAACACGGGGTCGTGCTCACTGAACACGCCCCGTGCTCAACGAAATCAGTAACTTTAATTAAAACGCCCAGATACAGATCCTGAACACGGGGCTGTGTCCACTGAACACGGGGCCGTGTCCAGCCTTTGTTTCCGTTTTTATTTTTGTTTTCTGGTCTCGAGACTTTGTTGTGGTCTGCTGAGTGATTCTTATGGATCGATACTCAGGAGGTTACAACTACACCTATGAGGAGGATGATTATAGGGAAAATTATTGCACTAATTGTGGTGACCCGCACTCGGTTCAATATTGTGACTTATACCAACCATCCACTTCATACACCTACTATGAGGAGCCCAGGTACGAGCCATCAACTTCATATACATCCTATGAAGACCAAAGGTACAAACATTCCCCCTCATACTCATATTTTGATGAACCAAGGTATGAGCCTTCATACTCATACTTTGAGGAGCCAAGATATGAGACACCACCTTCATGTGCTTATTATGAGGAACCATGGAGTGAACAACCCACCTCATATGAGTATTATGAAGAACAAAATTACGACCCTTATCCATCATATACTTACAATGAAGAACAATGGTGTGAACCATCTACTTCCTATGAGTATTATGAGTAACAAAGGATCGAACGCCCGGATTCAAGCTTTGAAAATCCCGATCCTTACTCTATCGCCGACGTAACCGATAGGATATTAGAACACCTTAAAACTATCGAGCGCTATATAAAAGAATCTCGAGCAAGGGAAGAGGAGTCCCGCGCAAGAGAAGAATTAAATAAAAAAGAGATAGTTGAAAGTGTAAAAATGAAAGAACAAATAAGTGAAAAACTAACACATGAGTTAAACAACGAAAAAGGTGAGTCCGTTAACGTTAAAATTCAAGAAGAGTCAAATTTTCAAGAAATTAATCTCTTGTCACCTTCTTTTGAAAATCATTGTTTAGTTCCCACTCATGCTAAGTATTTAAAAGAGTTAAACACTAACACTAAAATTGACGAAACGGTAACCATTAAGTTAAGTAATGATCAAACTTCGCTAATAAAAGAAGACCCATTTGAAATCAACATTACACCGGTTCCATTTTTTTTCAAAATTCATTTATTAGTAATGTCACAATTGATAAAGATCTTTGTGTTAACATAATGCCCAACTACATTTTCAAAAAATTAAGTATTAGTGATTTTTCTCCACTTCAAACACCCATTTTTCTATCCAATCGGAAATTAATAAAGTCACTCGGTGTGGTTGAGGATGTCTTGGTTCAAACAAATCAAATGGTAATCCCAACCGACTTTGTCATCCTCGATGACGCTCCTCTAGTATTGTGACGACCCTTTGTAAAAACCCACGAAGCTTTGAAAAACCGGAAGTACAATAATCTATCTATTCAATTAGGGGCATTTAAAAAGAGTGTCGATCTTGAGCGGTCAATGAAATATCCATTCGACAATAATGACCCCCTAATTGAAGATGAAGATGAACCACCCGATACAAGTGAAAAGATTGACCACTTTGTTGAAGAAGAGGTTGCCATAGAACAAACTTTTAAAGTTCTTGATCAAAATGAGCAACCCAATAAGGAGTCTCCTAAAGACCCACCTCTTGAGCTCAAAGAACTTCCGAAAGGTTTGGAATATGCTTTTCTAGACAAAGATGGTAAATCACCTGTAATTATTTCGTCTAAATTAAGTAGTTTTGAAAAAGAAAAATTAATTAAACTTTTGAAAAAACACAAAAATGCGATCGCTTGGAAGCTTGTAGATATTAAAGGCATAAGTCCTTCCATGTGCACGCACAAAATTTTAATGAACGATGACTATAAAACGGTAATACAACCACAACGTCGAGTAAATCCAAATGTTCAAGAAGTGGTTAAAAACGTAGTCATTAAATTACTTGACGCTGGACTTATTTATCCTATCTCTGATAGCCCTTGGGTAAGTCCCGTACAAGTAGTTCCAAAGAAAGGAGGTATGACGGTAATAACTAACGAAAAGAATGAATTAATACCAACGAGAACCGTCACAGGATGGAGGGTATGTATAGATTATAGACGATTAAATGAAGCAACGAGGAAAGATCACTTTCCTTTGCCCTTCATTGATCAAATGTTAGAAAGATTATCCGGTCATAAATTTAACTGTTTCTTGGATGGTTTTTCAGGTTACTTTCAAATCCCGATAGCACCCGAAGACCAAGAAAAGACAACCTTCACATGTCCCTATGGAACTTTTGCTTATCGACGCATGCCATTCGGTCTATGTAATGCCCCCGCAACCTTTCAACGTTTCATGGTAGCCATCTTCCATGACATGATAGAAAAGACAATGGAAGTCTTCATGGACGACTTTTCTATCTTTGGGGATTCATACGACCAATGCATCGATAACCTTGAACGAATGCTATCCCGATGTGAGGAAACTAACCTCGCCCTTAACTGGGAAAAATGCCATTTCATGGTAACGGAGGGAATAGTTCTCGGTCATAAAATCTCAAGCGAAGGAATGGAGGTTGATCGAGCCAAAATAGACACTATTTCTCGATTACCACCCCCATCCTTCGTTAGAGCAATCAGAAGTTTCCTAGGGCATGCCGGATTTTATAGGCGGTTTATCAAAGACTTTTCTAAAATCTCAAGGCCTCTAACCAAACTACTTGAAAAAGATGCTCCTTTCATCTTTGACAAGGATTTCAATCAAGCATTTATAACCCTAAAGGAAATGCTAGTCAATGCACCTATCATGATAGCACCTGATTGGAAATTACCTTTCGAAATCATGTGTGATGTAAGTGACTTTGCAGTTGGAGCTATCTTGGGACAAAGAAAAGAAAAGCATTTTCACCCAATTTATTATGCTAGTAAAACACTTAACGATGCACAAGAAAATTACACAACAACTAAAAAAGAATTACTAGCTATGGTATTTGCTTTTGGTAAATTTCGTTCTTATCTTATTCTTTCTAAAACAATAGTCTATACAGATCATCCAGCCATTCGATATCTCTTCAAGAAACAGGATGCTAAACCACGTTTGATTCGGTGGATTCTACTCCTCCAAGAATTTGATATTGAAATCAAAGACAAAAGAGGAGCAGAAAACACCGCAGCGGATCATCTTTCGCGCTTAGAAGACCCAACTTTGGAGGCAACCAGGGACGAGCAAATCAACGAAAAATTTCCAACGGAGTCCCTAGAAATGGTGGAATACAGAGAAGAACCATGGTACGCCGACTATGCTAACTACCTAGCTAGCGGTATAGTCGCAAAAGGTTGGCCACATCATCAAAGGAAGAAATTCTTTGCTGATGTAAAGCATTATTTTTGGGAAGATCCTTATCTTTTCAAAATGTGTGCCAACCAACTCATCCGACGATGCGTACATGGTAGCGAAGCAAGAAGAATTCTCTGCCATTGTCATGAAGGTCCATACGGAGGACATCATGGTGCCGCTAGTACCGCACGAAAGGTATTTGATTCAGGATTTTATTGGCCAACCATTTACAAAGATGCCCAAAGTCTTGTCAAGACATGTGATGCTTGCCAAAGAACAGGTAATATTTTATCCAAACACGAAATGCCACAAAATGGCATTCTTGTTTGTGAAATTTTTTATGTGTGGGGACTCGACTTTATGGGACCTTTCCCACCGTCAAAAGGAAACAAATATATACTTGTGGCAGTAGATTACTTGTCTAAATGGGCCGAGGCCGAGGCACTTCCAACAAATGATGGACGAGTTGTGGTAAGATTTCTGAAAAAAATTATTCTCTCGTTTTGGAACACCTAAAGCATTAATAAGTGATAGAGGTACCCATTTTTGTAATCACCAACTTGAAAAAATCTTAACAAGATATGGGGTCTATCACAGGGTCTCAACAGCATATCACCCTCAAACAAACGGACAAGCCGAAGTGACTAATAGAGGTTTAAAACGAATACTTGAAAAAACCGTAGGGTTAAATAAAAAGGAATGGGCCGATAAATTAGATGATGCTTTATGGGCTTTTCGAACTGCTTATAAAACAACAATAGGTACAACCCCATATAAGCTCGTCTATGGAAAAAGCTGTCATTTGCCAGTAGAAATTGCACACAAGGCCTACTGGGCAATTAAAAATGTAAACTTAGATTTAGAATTTGCTGGTAAAAATCGATTTTGTCAATTAAATGAATTAGACGAACTTAGGAATTATGCATACTCAAACTCTGAAATTTATAAGGAAAGAATGAAAAACTTGCATGACAAACATATTAAACTTAATGAATTTCGAGTAGGAGATCAAGTTCTATTGTTTAATTCACGACTTCGACTATTCCCTGGTAAATTTAAGTCTAGGTGGTCAGGACCTTTTTCCATCACCCATATTTTCCCACACGGTGCAGTAGAAATTAAATCTCGGAATGGCATTCCATTCAAAGTCAATGGCCAACGGCTGAAGCTCTATCAAGGATTCATTGAGGATGAAGAGGAAGAAATCTCGCTTCAAACGGTCGAAGAATGAAAGCATCAACATCATACCTGGTAAGTTACGAACAAACGGGTTGACATCCAAATCGGTAAGTCTTCTAACCAAGATTTTGGGAAACAAGGGGCACTCACACGAGCACTTAAATTTTTTTTTTGCTCGGCACGGGGCCGTGTCCGCGCAACTGTCGGGATAAAACCCCTTTTCAACACAGTTTCTTCATTTCCACACACCCCGTTTCCCTGAAAACGCTCTGGTTCAGGCGATTTTTCTGCAGAATTTCTACGTCTCCTCTACTTCTAACAACATCAAGGTATGATTCTACCATCATTAGTAGTTAGATTAGGCATTTGCATGTAGTTAAAACATCAAAAATTTGGGGAAAAATCTAGGGTTCTTGAACTTCATCCGGATCGAACCTCAAATTTTTGCATAAATCTGTTAGCATTAGTTTAGATTCATGTTATAGGAAGTAAATCCACTTGTATTGTTCATAGATTTGCCCGATTTCTCACAAAAACCCCAAACCCTTGTTTTTGAACGGAAAAAGATAAAATTGAAGGGGTAAACGGTTTGTTTTGGGAAAAATGACACTTGGGGTTTCATTTTCGGGGAAAACCGCCCCTACTGGACCAAAAATATTCAAGTTTTCGGGACTGGGTCGAAAAATGGGATTTTTGGTAAACAGACGTCTGGACACGGGGCCGTGCTCGCTGAGCACGGGGGCGTGTCCAGCTATTTCCTGACCAACATGGGGCGTGTCCGCTGAACATGGGGTCGTGTTCAGTCGTCTGTTTTTAGTTTTCTCCGAAAAGTTCATTGTTTCGTGCTAACTGTTTGGTTTATTCTTTCAGATGTCCAAGAAATTCACAAGGTTCAATGCAAATGAGCTGGATGCTAAGGCAAGATACGATGTGCTTCGAACCAGACCGGAAGAATACCCAAGACAAGTGTACATGGATCTTTTAGCAATGGTGAACCAACTTGACCGGTTTAACAACCTAGTCACCGGCCCACTACGAGCCGCCCTAACCACTCGACTTCGCTCAGTCCACGAGTACAATCTGGAATTCTATAGAACATTCGTGTTCAATTCAAGATGCGAACCCATTCGATAATGATGGGGTAGAGTTTCGATGTGGTGGGACTAAGTGCTCGATTTCGATGGCACAGTTTGGGTTGATAGTTGGGCTGTATGTGGAGGAAGATGCGGGTAATGAAGAGAACACCAGAGGGTTACGTGAACTATCAGAAAACGAACGCCAAGCCGCTTGGGCTCAAATAGGAGAAGGGCACTACAACCCGAGCAGCACTAAGAGCACCAAGTTGAGGGACCCACTTTACCGTTACATCCATAGGGTCCTCACTTACTCTCTTAGCCAAAGGCATGACAGCAGTGGCGTTATAGGGTTGAGAGATCTGGTGGTCCTTCATTGCATTCATACCAGCAGACACCTCGATGTTCCGTACCTCCTGCTCCGCAACATGCATTGGAACCGGCTTGCTACTCCACCAACCCCTATCTTCTTCGGGGGGGTGGATATACCGTCTCTTCAAGCACTTCGTGAACATGCCCAGGTCTTTCCAAAGGAGCCCATGGTCGGGAAGAGTGGACATACACATCTGCCGCTCCATGAACATGATTTATGAAGCCGAAGACGGGACTGTTAGCTTCCAAAAAGTCCAGGGGCATGCATGGAACCCGCAAGAGGCACTCGTCCTTCATGCTCCACAGTTTCAACAACCTCCTCAGTACCAGTACCAGCCCCACGGTGATCCGGGCCAATCCTCCTCACAAGGAGGCGGTTTTCCTAACTTCCAGAGTTTACATGACTTATTGCAGGAAAACCTCATGTGCACCAGGAACACCTACAACATGGCGAGCAACACGTACACCCGGGTCGGAGCAATTGAGAGAAACATATCCGACATTCAGGATGACATTGGGAACATCCGGGAGTACATGGCGGGGCACGGAGGAGGAGGTGACGATGAGGACGAGGACATGGACTAGGCGGGAGGAGTAGAGGTAGGAGCAGCTGGTTGATGATCCCACAGGTTAACCCCCTTTTCTTTTGAACAATTTCCAGCTTGCGTGCCATGTGTTGAACAATTTACTTCCTTTAACTCTTTTTATTTTCTGCATTTTCTTTCTTTTTAACTTTATGATGTGGATGTTTTGAACTATGGTAATTTAGGATACTTGTTATGGTTTGGTGTAGTGTTTATTGATAAAACAGGTACATACGAGGCTTAGAGCACTAAACGTTAGTGCTACTAAAGCTGGAGCAGGAAAAACCGAGGCCAGAAACCTGTTTTTCACCTTTGCAGATTGTCTACACGGAGTCGTGTCCAGCCGACACGCCCCCGTGCCCATTGCCCCAGACCTGTGGTTTGTTAAAATTCTGCAGATTTTTGCCAGACACGGGGACGTGCTCAGCCAACACGCCCCCGTGTCCACCTTCTGTAAGTTATCGTTACTGGCACTCTGACCACGGGGTCGTGTCCATCCGACACGGGGCCGTGTCCAGACGCTGGGCAGTAACATAAATTTTTGCTTTTTCACACCTTTTTACACATTCAATCAACCTAAAAACTTATTTTTGGGACACATTGAGGATAATGTGTAATTTAAGTGTGGGGGGGGGGGGATGCTAAAACCTTGAATCTTGCAAGTCCTAATTACAAGCCTTACACAAAACTCTATTGGAACCGCTCATCACCCCAATTTTTTTTCAAAAAATTTTATTTTTTTTCAAAAAATTTTATTTTTTTTACTTGTCTAGGTTTAACTTAGGAATTTCAAGTTCTAAAAAGGTTATATTTTTACGAATTTACAACCGATAGCGTCGTGATAAAAAGAACCAACATAAGAAAATTATGAAACGGCATGACAAGCTTAAGTAAAATTTGATTACATATACTTGATCACATAAAAACTCATTCCCACAAAAAGTGAGTTTTGAGCCTTTATTGAGCATACAATACATATCTTTAAACTAAATGCTCATTTTTCGTTTCTTGTGTGAATAGCCGTTTGGTTCTTACGACTCTAGAACTCGCCACGACGATACATTCCCGGTCATTACCAACTTAAACCCGAGTAAGTAAATGACGGAGGCATTAGGACTAACCCCTTTTATTTTTCTTTTTTTTTACCACCTACCCAAAATCCGCCTAGTTAACCTCTTTGAGCCTAAACCTTTTCATTTCTTAACCCAAAAACAAACACCCTTTTTACCCACCAAAACCTTTTTATTTTTAACCCTTTGTTTTAGTAACAAGCTCGGTTTTTCTTATGACCTTTAAAAAAAATTACTATGATGATGAAGCAAAAAGAAATAAACAAACAAGTTTATCAAAAATAACTTTGTTTGAATAATAGCTTCATCAAAATAAAAAAAAATTACACAAATAAAAAGTCTTATGAAAACCGACGCTTTTTACGCCTTTCGCCCTTTTACTAACCACTAACCCAACCACCTACCTTTAACCCAAGCCTAACCCAACACCCAAAAGTCCTCTTGATATTTACAAAGGTGTATAGTTAAAAAGGAGGAGGATTGATTGCTTGGCAAGCCTATGGTAGGAGTAAGTTCCATGCCGCTCTCGAGTGATTCACTAAAATACATCTTCGGCTGAGTGATGAGTGATCCCCCGTGAGGTATGTGAACTTGTATGTAAATGGAATTTTAAAAAGGCATGTTATGCCCTAATAAGTAATTTATCTTTTGTAATGTTTTAAATAAATCATGACGAATAGGATTGTAAATAAATAAAAATAAAACTTAATAAAGAATCTTGGAAATCCCGACACTCTATGATAAGCCCAAAACCTTCTCTTCTACCCATTCCATTTGGGAGTGTAAGCCACAAAATAAAGAGTTTTGCTTGAGGACAAGCAAAGATTCAAGTGTGGGGGTATTTGATGTGTGCAAAATGCAACATATAAATTACATCAAATGTGGCATAAAACTAACCATTTTTTAGTACTAATGTTGGAAAAAGTATGTTTTTGTCTTCCTTAGCCGAGGGTAACGTCACCTTCAAAAGAGGGGCCTACCATATTATGCATTAATAACTTAATTAATTGTCTTTCAATAATCTGACCCTTAAGGATTGTATCCTTGCTGACTCAAACTATTGGGTTGAGGGTAACGTCACCTTCAAAAGAGGGGCCTACTACAATAACTAAGATAATCTCTTAAAAAGTGCAAAGTTGCGGAAATAATCAAAGGTTACACTACACACGAGTCGGATCCAAGTGATTCATCTTGTCTATCTGTTTTTATTTTATTTTATTTTTCATCACTTTAGTTAGTTTTATTTTTCTTGTTTAAAAACTTTTTTCTAACTTTTGATTTGATTAGACGTTGAGGATAAACCGGTATTAAAAGCTCTTGTGCCCTTGGACGACCTCGGTATCTTACCAACACTATACTACGCTCACGATGGGTACACTTGCCTATATGTGTGTTTAGTGTTAGTAAATATCGTGTTTCATAAATTTAAAACTTTGCTAAAAAGTGTAAAAGGGCTTAAATTATACATTAAAAACTATACACACTTACGCACATCAGGAGCTTTGGAGGTGTTCCTTTTCTCCACGAACATCTGAAACGGGTCATGTTTTCCTTTTTCAAAACAATCTTTATGAACAAAATTCACGCTTTCATCCCATTTTCCAGTTATAGTTGTTGTAGTTTTTCCCTTTCTATCTTGAAAACATGTTGTACTTGAATCAACATTAGGTTTCAAGTTCAAACTAATGATGTGAATCATGTTTCTTCGTATGAATTGTGACAACCCGCAATTTCAGGTTACTACTTTAAATTAACCACATTTAATTTAGACATACATTCATAGCACTGCATTTAATTAGGGTTAGTTAAATGAGTCTACTTTGGTAATTCGGGGAATTACCGGAACACACACAAGATAATTCTCGAACGTATGACTAACACGAATGAGTCTACTTTGATCTATTCCTTTTTGCTAGAGGTGATGTTGATTTGGATAAATGTATAATGTCATCCCCTTCTAAGTTTACTAAGATGTCGGGATTGGCTCCTAGCATTTAGAAGAGTACGGTATTCTTTTGTAATGTTCCCAGTCATGTTAAAAATGCTATTCTAAAGTTTATGCCATTTGTGGAAGGCTCATTGCCTATGAGATATTTGGGGATTCCTCTTATTTCCTCCAGACTCGTGTATAAAGACTATAGTGTTCTAGTGGAAAAATTGGAGCATCGTATTATGAACTGGAGGAACAAGCTTCTATCTTTTGCAAGGAGGTTGCAGCTGATTATTGTTGTCCTATCGCCAATGCTTATTTATTGGTCTTCTGTGTTTATCTTGCCGGCCCGGGTGATTCATGATTTGGAAGCTAGAATGCGGAATTTTTTATGGTCTCAAGATAGCACGTTTCATAAAGGAAAGGCTAAGGTTTCTTGGAACTCTATATGTATTCCGAAGTATGAATGTGGTTTGGGTATTAGACGAATTGGAGATGTAAATAAATCTCTCATGGCGACCCACATTTGGAGTATTATCACTAAACGTAACTCTCTATGGGTCGATTGGGTTCAAGCTTACAGGTTAAAAGGCCAAAGTTTTTGGATGTGCACGCCCCTACGAACTGTTGCTGGAGCTGGCAGAAACTTCACCAATTGCGCCCGTTGATGAGAAGCCAAATTTGGACTAAACTAGGAGATGGGAGAACTACTTTAGCCTGGTATGATGTCTGGTGTGATTTCGGGCCGCTGGGTGATTTTTTGTCTCCCAGAATTATCACGAATGTAGGGTTCAGGTTGGAGGCTTCGGTTGTGGATATTCAGCTGAATGGCGTCTGGAAGTGGCCTACCGCTTGGAGGGATCTTTTTCCAGTACTTGTTCAATTGGATCAAGTGCATATTAATCCGAACAAGAGGGATAGCGTTCTATGGAGGGATGAAGATGATCTTAATGAGTTATCGGCGTCGTGTGTTTGGCACTCGGTGCGGTACAGCGAGCCGGAAGTAGAATGGAGCAAAGTAGTCTGGTTCTCCCAATGTATTCCAAGGCATGTGTTCTTGATGTGGTTGATTATGAAAAGAAACTTGCTAACCCAAGACGTAATTTTACAGTGGGATATCTCACAAAGGAAGAATATGAACATGATGTGCTGCTTATTATGTTACGCGGATAATGATTCTAAAAGACATTTGTTTTTTGAATGCAAGTTCTCTTCGCAAATCTGCCATATGGTTATACAAAAGGCGGGAATGTCTAGTGTTGATCCAAGATGGGAGGATATTGTGGGCTGGTTACTTGTGCGGGCTAGGTCTAAGTTGGCTGCTAACTACGTCAGTAGGATTTTGGTTGCGGCTAGTGCTTATAAATGCTCTTGTTATGATAAAATTGCTGATGTGATTGATTACACTGTTGAAATTAGGGTTCTGATCGTACACTGTTCTGTTGAAAACTGTGTTTTTTGTATTGGTTGTTCCAGGGAATAGTTGTCAGACTTTGTGAAGTCACAAAGTTCGAACTTGATAACTGGTCCGAGTTTGTTTATAGAGTCCGAACTGAATTCATAAGCCCTTAAGAACTAATGTACACATTGGGTCCGAGCTTATCACTTGGTCAGGGTTTGTTTAAATTATAAACATGGGGCCGGGTTTATTAAAGTGGTAGTCAAGGTTTACACATTGTATTTGGATAGGGTCCGACTTTATAACAAGTTATTAGTCCGAATAAATGATTTGTTGGAGTCAGAGTTTCATGAACATAACCTGACTATCCGAGTTAATTAACAAACAAGGGTCCGGACTTAAAGATGGGCCAGGTTAAATGGATGTTCAGGCTTTATAAAGGAAGTTTCCGAGTATCTAATTCAGTTAGGGTTCGAGCTTGTACCACTTAGTGGGCCGGCCATTTATAAGAAAAGATATATAAACACTGTGTCCGAACTTAGAGAGAACAAAAAGGGGGATTCAGGACTTATTTCTAAAGGTCCAAATATATGGGTGCTTGTTACAATAAATCCTGATGCTTTATAAAAATACATATAGGTCCAAATTCCATGGCAGATTTCTGAATATATGATGATAGAGGGTCCGTATATGTGTATGATGATATGTCCGCACTTGTTGATTTATATGGAGTCCGAATTTACCTTGTAAGGACTTATGTGATATTGTAAGGACTTATCTGATTGGAAGAGTTGATCTAGTAAGGATTTATGTGATCTATTGAAAGAGTTTATTTTGTAAGGATTTAATTGATAGAGTTTATTTGCAAAAAGAAATCCTGGCTACTGTGCAGTACTGTATGATAAACATATTAACCTGATCACTAAAACATTGAGTTGTTTGGACACTTAGGGTATTTCGTGACCCTATACACATACGTACTAACATTTATTGTACATTAGGTCGCGTGTAACGGGCCTAACATTTATCTAACGCTAGAAGTACGTAAACATAAACCGAGAAAACTAAGGTGAGTTCACTACTCTTTCACAAGCATGCGTCCCGAGGGGACAACCAAACTAATATTCCTAAGAGGAATACTTTTAAACGTATTGATTTAATTTCAATGTAAGTTAATAGACTCAACTCTATCACGAAAGTCCCTACTTACATACCGAGCTAGTTTCCTGGGAGGCAACAGGGTATTAGTTGATAGCGCTATTCAGCCTGACAAACCTCACACCGTGCTGGGAGCCGGGCGTGAACTAATGACCTTAAACACTTTGATCAATGATGTCACACCCCGACCACGTAGAACATACAAAACGTGGCGGAAATGTCAGGGAGTGTTGTAACAGAATTAATTGTTTCAAATCCATGGCAATTGAAGTTTCGTTTTATTAATCAAACATGAAAGTTTACATTGTTTTAAACAAGAACCAAAGAGTACATAACATAAATTAACTAGTTCTTGTCTCGTTTTAAGTCACTAAGGCACAGGTGCGCCTAAGTGTGTCTTGATAAGTCCTATGCATCATCTCCTGAAAACACATGTGAAAATAGGTACGTCAGCATAAAAATGCCTGTGAGATACATAGGTTTTGTGAAAACAGAATTCATGACTTATGTTTGAGAAAATGTTTAGTCATGAACCTTGTAATTTGCTTTGTCTTGTAAATCATTTGAAAAACGATAAGATCAGATGATATGTATAAATAAGAGAATAATGTATGGTTAAATGAATAACCATGTAAGATGAGTTTGTATAAGATAAGTTGTTTGTAAATCAATGTCTTGTGAAAAGTATGTTATTTGTATAAAATGTTACATGTCCAAATTTAAATTATTCAAATAATGCTACGATATGTAATACCATACAATCACTTATATATAGGAAGTACCAGCGGCGTATACACCATGCTTGTATCATATTACACACGCCTCGTTACTTAAATCACTTACTCGAACCAAACCACCAAGATGTAATGTTTAACAATTGTAGAAATGTTTATGTATAGTCAAATGTCTATTGTCAAATGTAAATCATGTCAACAGATACAAATGGTTCACACGGTTCAACAGTTACAAACGGTTCACACGGTTCAACATTTACAAACGGTTCATAAAATCAAATGGTTACGACGGTTTACATAGTCAAATGGTTACAACGGTTCAAAATGTAGTATAATGTGTTCATAGGCTGGATGAGCATATGCAACAAAAATGCAATGTAAAACAATGTACTAAGGATGCACGTAATTGGACATACATAGCATAAATGTAATGTAAAACAATGTACTAAGTATGCACACAATGGACATACATAGCATAAAATGTAATGTAAAATGATGTACTAAGTATGCACACAATGGGCATACATAGCATAAAATGTAATGAAATCATGTACTATAAATGTACTAATGAACATAGCAAGTATATGATGTGAAAACAAGAAAGCATGAAAGTAACAAGTAGGCACATGTGTTTCACCCCAAAACAGTTTGGAAAACAGTAAAAGAGGGGTCTATGTACTCACTTGAGATTGCTTAGTAGTCCTCGAGTAACAACCAAACAATGCTAGGGATCACGGATATCAAACGGCACCTAATATAGGTAACTATGTTAATAAACCGGACCTATATAGGAGGATTGGATAGAATGAGGGTTCGTAAACCAAATGAGTATGGAGACTCGTGTAACATGGTTTAACAAAGCCTACATACTAAATGAAACCAAATCTAAGTGCTTATGACCCATCACGACCCGTTTAGGTAGCTTATGCTACTTTAACGCGTCGTTCGCGTAAAACGCGTTCGGGACGCCTAACTAGTCCTATGACAAGTAAAATATGCCTTAATATGTCTAATATGGTTACCAAATCAGTTTAGATACCAAAAGTTATGTTACATATGCTTAAAATGAGTTTTGGCGTAAAAAGGGTATTTTGGTAATTTACCTAAGGCATATAAACTACCTATCATACAACTACTTAAACGAAGCGACCATAAGGTATAACCTCGGAAGGTTATTCCCTATATACTATGGTCACCTAATGTATCTGGTCGGATCCTAATGATCGACCAAATGGGTCGGGTTCGAAGGTATAAGCGATTTATTAGATCGCTTACCCTTACGACCCTAGACAACGTGGTAATCAGTAGGCATAGTCACAAGGGACTATAACCATCGTGATTACAATCACGTTGCGAAGTTCAAACGAACTTCGCATTGACCATAAACTGGTCAACGCAGAAAGTCAAACAAAGTTTGACTTTCGGACTCGAAAAGCAAAAAAAGAACGGAGGAATACTTACGAAGGGTCCCCGAATGCTAATCTCGATCCAAGTAGCTCAGGTATGAAACAATGGTTTCAACTTAGAGCTTCTCAAATCAAGATTCTTGTGGGTTTTGAATGGAAGAGGGGTTGGGTATTTATAGGATTTCCCGAACCGTTAGGATCGTTTCTTGGAAAACGTGCTTCAATCTTGGCCATACACTTGCACCCATGGTATTGTAATACCATGTGCACATCAAAACCAGCCCATAGATTCCCCAAAACCATGTGCAACAAGTGGAACGGACCAGATTCGATGTTTCTGAGTTTCTGCTATCTGCAGACCCCTTGCGCACCGTAAGGGTTGAGTCTTGCGGTGCGCAAGCCTGTAAGTTTGGCAGAATTACAGTTTTGGTCCCTGTTATGCATTTAACCCATTTCTGACACGTTTAAGGCCCGTTAACCCCATTTCAAAGCTCTAAAATGAAGTTAAAGTATAGGGAACTTAAAATGTGCTCAAAAATATCTCGGATGTCGGTTCGTTTGGTCGTACGATCTCAATGTTCGCTTAATTACAACGGAATGCGCATGAGCGCGAAAAATGATCCAAATGACGTAACGAATGGATTTTTCTTATGCCAAACACTAAAATAAAATATTTTAGTGCTTACATAAATTTTTGGATGTCCGGATGTATTCAGAACGTGAGTTATGCGCGAAAGTGCAAACTTGTGCACTTTTTGACACTTTTAGTCCCTGAATGACCCAAAAGTTTATTTTAGCATACCGAACCCCTCAAAGCCTATTTATAAGCTATGTAAAGGATATTTATGGTATGTTTAACATATGGTCATGTTCTGGAATGTTCGTTAAGTTCAAATTGGCTTACTTTCGCAGTTTGTCAAATTTAGTCCCTGTAAGCGAATTAACTTGTTTTTGTCATACCAAAGCCTTCAAAACTTATTTCTAAGTTATGTAAAGGTTATTTAAGGTATGTTAAGCCCATTTCACTATTCCAGAGTGTTTGTTGCATTAAACTAGTTATATTTACGCATCAGTGCGCGTATAACCTTCCAGAAAGCGATTTAGAGCTTGAAATCGAACAAGAATTGATATGTGCAAAAGATACACATATTTATACAGATCCCAAGTATGAAATACAATATTTCATTGGCTTGGAATTTGTTTGATGGTCGCAGTGACCCAGGTGTCACAGTCTCCCCTACTTTAGGAAATTTCGTCCCGAAATTTATTCGTAAGAGTCTATTTGTGACTTTGTGTCAAATAACCACCAGAGATATGTAAGGCATAATCCTGTCATTTCCTTAACGGACAATCTTCAGAAACGAAAATGAACAGACGGAGTCATTTTCCTCAACGAGTATTCTTCAGAAACGGAAATGAAGGAATAAACAAACGGGGATTCATTTCCTCAACGGACAATCTTCAGAAACGTAAAATGAACTTACGGAGTCATTCTCAACGGGTGCTTCATCAGAAATGGAAATGAAAAGGAGAATCAAACGGATATTCATTTCCTCAACGGACAATCTTCAGAAACGAAAATGAACAAACGAAGTCATTTTCAACGGGTGCTTCATCAGAAATGGAAATGAAAAGGACAATCAAACGGATATTCATTTCCTCAACGGACAATCTTCAAAAACGAAAATGAACAAACGGAGTCATTTTCAACGGGTGCTTCATCAGAAATGGAAATGAAAAGGACAATCAAACGGATATTCATTTCCTCAACGGACAATCTTCAGAAACGAAAATGAACAAACGGAGTCATTTTCAACGGGTGCTTCCTCAGAAATGGAAATGAAAAGGATAATCAAACGGATTTTCACTTCCTCAATGGACAATCTTCAGAAACGAAAATGAACAAACGGAGTCATTTTCAACGGGTGCTTCCTCAGAAATGGAAATGAAAAGGATAATCAAACGGATATTCATTTCCTCAACGGACAATCTTCAGAAACGAAAATGAACAAACGGAGTCATTTTCAACGGGTGCTTCCTCAGAAATGGAAATGAATAGAGTTAACTTCTAGGCACATGACAAAGCTCGCTGTGGTTTCTGTGCACTAAATTCCATAATTATGTATGCATCCATAATTACGTAATTCCTTGCACAGTCCGCACAATTTGTCTTTGTAATATTTAGGGGAGGAAAATCAAACCTGTGATGAGGGTGACTAGACTACCATAGGGTCCTTTTTATTTAGATCGACAGATGATCTTATTAATTAGGCCACCAAGGAGTCCTTTCAGCTATATCATCACATGATGTTCCTAACAAGATTTTTGGATCAATCTGTTTAACTAGACCACTCAAGGGGTCTAATTATGGAGTAGTACTTTATAATCCAAGGGACTTAACTACAACGTAGAAGTCCATTAAGGATTTTAGATAGTACCTTTGGGTATCCTACTACGAATCCTTCATATGAAGATATGAAAGGTTCTACGAGGATTTGGATAACAAAACTTGGATTACACAAAAACATAAAAAGGAACACATAAGCACATAATCACATAGTTGTTTAACTTGATTATTAATTTGTTATTAACTTGTTATCGATTGAAAATGGATATGGAAACCAGTCGATGGACTTCAATCTCCTCTGGGATCTATCTGAAAAGATAGGAAGATCTCCCAAAAATTCGATTTTGTTTTCAAAGAAACGTAATATTCGAATTAAGGAACACAACAATTTTAGGATTTACGGAAATGCCCTTAAGTACCCTTATTAAGGATTTATAGTGGTACTTTGGGTATTCGTCTCGTGTTGTAACTTGCGCCTTGTACTTCGTTTCCTTAGAACAAACGGATACTTAGGAATTTCGTGGAAACGCAAGAGATCATAAGATGGAAAATTTTTGGGGGTAGTTTGCTTTACAAGGAATACGATTCCTTGATTGTCGGTATTGTAAGAGATGTGTTGTTTATACATACAACCACATAAATACATTGCAATGTAAATAAAAGATTTATTTATAAACAATGATAACAACTGTTTCTTAGATCTTGACAACAAAAGAGAATAATACATAAGGATTGATTATTTCTAAACAGCGTTGTCTTCCATTCGGTCAGATGCTCATCCCTGTGCTGGATTTGCATTAGCAAGTTTTGGGCAATTTCTTCGGAAATGACCCATCTCGCCACAGTTGAAACAAGAACCTGGTAGAAAACGACCTTGAGCAGGATTGTTGCCAGCTTGGTTTGGTGCAGCTGCAGCTGGGCAAACTCTTGCTGTATGGCCTATAAGTCCACAAGTTTGGCATTTGCGGCACTTTACATTGGCATGATGATGGAGGCTACATTGGTTGCACAAGGGTGCAGTTCCATTGTATGGCTTCCTAGCAGGGGGTTGAGCTGGTTGGTTGGGGACGGCTTGATCATTGTGAGTAACCATGGCGAAGTTCTTAGAAGCCTTTCGCTTCTTTGACTTCTTAGGGGATCCAGTCTGTTCATCCATGGTCTTTGATTCCTCGATTGGGTTCGATTCTTCGACCGGTTTCTTGTCACCTTTTCGGAAAAGTTTACCTTTCCTGATCTTTGATTCAGTCAAGGTTGCAGATAACTCAATAGCCTGTCTAACTGTAGTAGGGTTACTACCAGTCACAATGTCTTGTATTGAGTCAGGGAGGCCATCAATGTACTTTTCGATTGCCTTATCCAAAGGCGTGACCATGTTTGGGCATAACAGACTTAACTCCTCATAACGGTCCGTGTAGGCTCGATGCTCACCGCTATCTTGCGTAAGATTGTCAAATTCCCTTTCCAAAGCCCTCAGTTCATGACAAGGACAAAACTCCTTCATCATAAGGGTCCTAAGTTCGGCCCAAGTCTGTGCCAGAGCAACCTCAGCACCACGGTCTCTCATCACCCCGTTCCACCATGTAAGAGCCCTCTTCTGAAACACACTGGAAGCAAACTCGACCTTGCGATTATCAGGACACTGAACGTGACGGAACGTACTCTCAGTGCTTTCGAACCATTGTAGGAGCCCAGTTGCTCCTTCAGAACCACTAAACTTAAGTGGCTTAGCCGAATTGAAACTCTTGAAGTTGCAAGGAGCATGATTGTTGTTGTTGGCTTGGTTCCATTGAGCAATAAGGTTTGGGAACGCAGCAGCCATTTGCTGCGCAATGATTTCTGCCAGTTCGGCAGTCGCTATCTGGTTTTCGCGTCGAGGAGGCATTCTAAAAGAGAAACAAGAAAGAAAACAAATGAAATGGCATTGGGTAAGAATAGGATGTTACAAATACCAACCAAAATCATGGGTGATGGTCATTTGTTTGAACCATGAAGCAAAAAAATGACACACAAAGGCTGAATCAAAGCAAATAGGTCCTCATAATGTATCGCGAAGACATGCTCGCCTATAAGTGGACACTCACCCCAAGAGTTCCCAGGTAAGAGTGACTGGTCCGATTATGTGGATTTGTAGGAACACTCTAGCCTTAGACAGAAAACCCAGGGTACAGGCATTCACTCTTCCAGTTTGCACGTGTTCACACTATTTAGGACCCAAAACTTTGACGAGAGTTTTGAAAATTCAAGGGGGTTCAAAACCTTATAATCAATCATCCTAGAACAGATGATTAGTTTTCAAAGCGGTTTTGAAATTTATGTTCTTGTTGTGGTCGTCGCCTAAGGATAGGTGACGGTATTGTTTTATGACTAAACGTAAGTAAACTTGGGTTAGGGTCCTAAGAAGGTTATAGACTAGGTCAAAGCATTACTAATAACCTAATTCCCTATAACCATTGGCTCTGATACCAACTTTTCTGTCACACCCCGACCACATAGAACATACAAAACATGGCGGAAATATCGGGGAGTGTTGTAACAGAATTAATTGTTTCAAATCCATGGCAATTGAAGTTTCGTTTTATTAATCAAACATGAAAGTTTACATTGTTTTAAACAAGAACCAAAGAGTACATAACATAAATTAACTAGTTCTTGTCTCGTTTTAAGTCACTAAGGCACAGGTGCGCCTAAGTGTGTCTTGATAAGTCCTATGCATCATCTCCTGAAAACACATGTGAAAATAGGTACGTCAGTATAAAAATGCCTGTGAGATACATAGGTTTTGTGAAAACAGAATTCATGACTTATGTTTGAGAAAATGTTTAGTCATGAACCTTGTAATTTGCTTTGTCTTGTAAATCATTTGAAAAACGATAAGATCAGATGATATGTATAAATAAGAGAATAATGTATGGTTAAATGAATAACCATGTAAGATGAGTTTGTATAAGATAAGTTGTTTGTAAATCAATGTCTTGTGAAAAGTATGTTATTTGTATAAAATGTTACATGTCCAAATTTAGATGATTCAAATAACGCTACGATATGTAATACCATACAATCACTTATATATAGGAAGTACCAGCGGCGTATACACCATGCTTGTATCATATTACACACGCCTCGTTACTTAAATCACTTACTCGAACCAAACCACCAAGATGTAATGTTTAACAATTGTAGAAATGTTTATGTATAGTCAAATGTCTATTGTCAAATGTAAATCATGTCAACAGATACAAATGGTTCACACGGTTCAACAGTTACAAACGGTTCACACGGTTCAACATTTACAAACGGTTCATAAAATCAAATGGTTACGACGGTTTACATAGTCAAATGGTTACAACGGTTCAAAATGTAGTATAATGTGTTCATAGGCTGGATGAGCATATGCAACAAAAATGCAATGTAAAACAATGTACTAAGGATGCACGTAATTGGACATACATAGCATAAATGTAATGTAAAACAATGTACTAAGTATGCACACAATGGACATACATAGCATAAAATGTAATGTAAAATGATGTACTAAGTATGCACACAATGGGCATACATAGCATAAAATGTAATGAAATCATGTACTATAAATGTACTAATGAACATAGGAAGTATATGATGTGAAAACAAGAAAGCATGAAAGTAACAAGTAGGCACATGTGTTTCACCCCAAAACAGTTTGGAAAACAGTAAAAGAGGGGTCTATGTACTCACTTGAGATTGCTTAGTAGTCCTCGAGTAACAACCAAACAATGCTAGGGATCACGGATATCAAACGACACCTAATATAGGTAACTATGTTAATAAACCGGACCTATATAGGAGGATTGGATAGAATGAGGGTTCGTAAACCAAATGAGTATGGAGACTCGTGTAACATGGTTTAACAAAGCCTACATACTAAATGAAACCAAATCTAAGTGCTTATGACCCATCACGACCCGTTTAGGTAGCTTATGCTACTTTAACGCGTCGTTCGCGTAAAACGCGTTCGGGACGCCTAACTAGTCCTATGACAAGTAAAATATGCCTTAATATGTCTAATATGGTTACCAAATCAGTTTAGATACCAAAAGTTATGTTACATATGCTTAAAATGAGTTTTGGCGTAAAAAGGGTATTTTGGTAATTTACCTAAGGCATATAAACTACCTATCATACAACTACTTAATCGAAGCGACCATAAGGTATAACCTCGGAAGGTTATTCCCTATATACTATGGTCACCTAATGTATTTGGTTGGATCCTAATGATCGACCAAATGGTTCGGGTTCGAAGGTATAAGCGATTTATTAGATCGCTTACCCTTACGACCCTAGACAACGTGGTAATCAGTAGGCATAGTCACAAGGGACTATAACCATCGTGATTACAATCACGTTGCGAAGTTCAAACGAACTTCGCATTGACCATAAACTGGTCAACGCAGAAAGTCAAACAAAGTTTGACTTTCGGACTCGAAAAGCAAAAAAAGAACGAAGGAATACTTACGAAGGGTCCCCGAATGCTAATCTCGATCCAAGTAGCTCAAGTATGAAACAATGGTTTCAACTTAGAGCTTCTCAAATCAAGATTCTTGTGGGTTTTGAATGGAAGGGGGGTTGGGTATTTATAGGATTTCCCGAACCGTTAGGATCGTTTCTTGGAAAATGTGCTTCAATCTTGGCCATACACTTGCACCCATGGTATTGTAATACCATGTGCACATCAAAACCAGCCCATAGATTCCCCAAAACCATGTGCAACAAGTGGAATGGACCAGATTCGATGTTTCTGAGTTTCTACTGTCTGCAGACCCCTTGCGCACCGTAAGGGTTGAGTCTTGCGGTGCGCAAGCCTGTAAGTTTGGCAGAATTACAGTTTTGGTCCCTGTTATGCATTTAAGCCATTTCTGACACGTTTAAGGACCATTAACCCTATTTCAAAGCTCTAAAATGAAGTTAAAGTATAGGGAACTTAAAATGTGCTCAAAAATATCTAGGATGTAGGTTCGTTTGGTCGTACGATCGCGATGTTCGCTTAATTACGACGGAATGCGCATGAGCGCGAAAAATGATCCAAATGACGCGACGAATGGATTTTTCTTATACCAAACACTAAAATAAAATATTTTAGTGCTCACATAAATTTTTGGATGTCCGGATGTATTCAGAACGTGAGTTATGCGCGAAAGTGCAAACTTGTGCACTTTTTGACACTTTTAGTCCCTGAATGACCCAAAAGTTTATTTTAGCATACCGAACCCCTCAAAGCCTATTTCTAAGCTATGTAAAGGATATTTATGGTATGTTTAACTTATGGTCATGTTTCGGGATGTTCGTTACAGTTCAAATTGGCTTACTTTCGCAGTTTGTCAAATTTAGTCCCTGTAAGCGAATTAACTTGTTTTTGTCATACCAAAGCCTTCAAAACTTATTTCTAAGTTATGTAAAGGTTATTTAAGGTATGTTAAGCCCATTTCACTATTCCGGAGTGTTTGTTGCATTAAACTGGTTATATTTACGCATCAGTGCGTGTATAACCTTCCAGAAAGCGATTTAGAGTTTGAAATCGAACAAGAATTGATATGTGCAAAAGATACACATATTTATACAGATACCAAGTATGAAATACAATATTTCATTGGCTTGGAATTTGTTTGATGGTCGCAGTGACCCAGGTGTCACAAATGATGATAGAAAGACATTGATGTGGGCACCAAAAACAGAACAGTCAATCGGTATCGAGTTTATTATTCGTAACATGTTTTTAAACTAAACACTTACTTGATTTATGTAAAACAAAACTGTGAACTTGGAAACTTTATGTTGACACACTTTTCCGCATGCTTGTAGGTCGTTAGATACATCCATGGATCGGAACTTGCAATCAGAGGAGCTAAGGATGTCATGGGTCATGTTGCTTAGTGAACTGTTCAATGTTATATTATGCTTTATAAAACAATTTGGTTTCAAATGCTTAGAACAAATTTCAATTTCTTCCGCTGAACGTAAACAATGTTGAAACTTTTATAATTGGAATGCACTTTCATGTTAGACATTATTATTTACTATTAGTTCGACATGATTAGTGGCTAGACCCTGGTACGTCACACGTCTCGTGGTGAGATCCGCACGTGGTATTTTTGGGGGTTTGATAGTTTGGTATCAGAGCCACCGGTTATAATGAACTAGGTCTTAAAACATTTTTGTACAACCAAACTATAACAGAATCAGTTCCGAAAGCAACCATGACACTAAGCTCTAGATTGCAAGGTTCGTCTTTTATTATCATATACATTGTACACCTAGCATACACATACGCATTGCATTGAATAATGTTGCATATACAACATTATATTATCTCTAGACCTTAGTGACCCTTATTGTTTCGACAACACCCTAGTTTTTAACACTCGAACCTGAGGATCTTTTGACGCGAGTTAGGGGGAACTGAGATGAACATGCATATCACATTATCATTACGGGTGCACACATAATAATAATTTGTGGTTCATGTGAGTCCCAATGAGATCTAGCAAGTGTAAAGATTCTGACCCATTATTCGACATAATTGGGGATTCAGCAATCTATAGGAGTCATAGCTGTTTTGGTCAAAAATTACTGAAGCAATTAAGTGATCAAATTAGTTAAGTGAGGTAGTTTGCTAAGAATGTGTATAAAAATATGCTTGTTTGGTTGTTTGCAAAAACAGTTTTCAAGATACGGCTCAAGATATCGAGCTGTATCTATAATCAAACAATGAGCGAAAATGTAAAGGGTGACACGGGATGTACGAGGAAAGCCCTCGATCAATCTAGATCACTGGCACAAAACCTCGGGAGCTGACAATCGCAGCTGCCTTGTTCTTCTTATTACTTCAAATGTCAGGATACAGTGCAGGATATGATGCGGATCGACTAAGTGTTACAAAGCGATTTGAATACAAGTGTAAGTGTGTTGTGAGTGTTTGCAGCTAGAGAGAAAGAGAGTTCGAGAGATTGTGTGTGCTTATTTGATCCGATCATTCCCTTTTATAGTAAAATGAAAATAACAAACTATCCTATAAAACCGGGATGCTGTGAATATTCCCTTGTTGAACGTTGTAGACCACTTCTTCCGGCTTCAACGTCCCCTTTTCAACTGATTAGTCCGAGTCTTCGGGAGACCTAGTTCATTCGAACGTTATAAACTTGCCTCGTTAACCTGCACGTGAACTAATTAGTTATCGTCAGGATACCGCATCAGGATGTTACCAATATCCTGATCCGATATCCTAATCATAATCAAAAGCAATAGAGTCAGAATATTATTCAGGATATATGTTCAGAAAACCGCCCATAACAATTGTCCCCAAAATATATCTGTTGGAATTCTAAATTCAAACGGATATATTTTAGAGCTTATCACCCGGATCGAGGCAATTAATATGATTGGACTCTTGAAGTGACAGTGTGCAACTTCCCACGCGATAAATACTCGATGGCTATCTGTGAGGCCACTATATCTTCTCACTTCCTTGTTGATATACATCCATTCTACCTAGAAATCCCAGGTACTTTCTCTCTTCCTTTTCTTTTATGTTTTTCTCTGCTAAGATCCCCCATGGCCAGCCGAACAAGATCCTAAACAGCAGACTCGATTCCTACCTTTGAAGACCAACGTCTTTTCAAAGAGCCTGAAAAAGAGGTCTGCTCGTTTGATAATGCCGACATCGCCGCCCTTCGAGCCTCCGGTGCTTTCCCGGCTGACGCAATCATATGTCCGTTCGACCGAGAGGTCCAATCAGATGCTTCTTCCAATGAGTGGGTGTGCTTTATAGCTTACCCTTTTTCCATAGGGCTCCGATATCATTTCCCGGCGTTTATCTCCCGCTTTTTTGAACTTACTAGCCTTAGCTATGCCCAAACCATGCCTATGGTCTGGCGCGTGCTTGTTACCTTGGATCAGATCAGGTCTAGTCATTCCCCTGATCTTTGCATTGAGGATCTTCCCGTCGCATACCGTCTTCGTTCTCACGGCAACAACCGCTTTCTTCTTTTCTCAACTTCCAAAAACCCCCTTATCCTCAAGGCCACAAAGAACGAGAATAAATGGCAACGACAGTTCTTTTTTGTAAAAAGGGATTCCATCACTAAGGGTTTTGACCTTCCGGTGAAGTGGTTGACCTCTGGTAGGATTTAGGGTTTTAGGAATATCCCCAAGGTTATCCTGAAACTATATCCTAAACTTGACATTTTTATTTCCTGTGCAGCAAACTTCAAAGAGCTAGCCCCTCCGTCTACAGAATCAGAGCAAAGGATCAAAGATATCTACCGGCTTCCGGAGAGTGAAAGAACCTTTTCCCTGTCCTTCGCTAGTTCAAGTCAAAGATCAAGTTCCGAAATCTCTAGTGAGTACATTTATACACATTAAATCAATTATAATTTATATGTATTCAAAAGTTAAGCATTTCTCCCTTTTGTGTAGTGCCAGTCATCAATCTGGAGGGCTTTCAACTTGAGGAGTTGGATAGTTACTCTGGACCTGTGCAAGTTAAGCAAGAAGTTAACCCCAAACCAGCAGTCACGTCGAAGCCCACCAGTTCCAAGGCTGCCGCTGTCCCCAAGCCTTCCACCGCTTCAAAGCCACGCGGCTCTAGTTCTCGTAAAAGGAAGGAACCAAACTCCCCTGCTGCCTCGGATGTCTTCCCTTTTGAGAATCATGGATTCTCAGAGTCCAGCAAGTTCATGACTAGCTTCCTCAACCAGGTAGGTACCTTTAACTTATATCCTGCACATATATGCTGAACATATATTTTGAGTATACATACTGACATCTATTTACCTGATTACAGGGCCTTGAGCAGCTGGTGTTCCTCTACGAGGATTCATGCGGGCTAAACAAGATGTTAGAGGTTAAATTGAAGAAGGCTGAAACCACTATCGCGGACCAAGCAGCAATTGCCACTGCCAAGTCGGAGCATTATGAAGCCAAGTACAAAGCAATGACCCAAGAGCACCAAGCTGCCATCAAGAAGATCACCCATGAGGCTCAAGCCAAATCTGATGCTGCCCAGGTCCAACATGAGCAGGATATGGCTACATATTGGGAAGGCCTCAAGAACTCTGTGGTCATCTCCCTCCTTCAGGCTAGATTGAAAATGGCCTATGAGGCTAAGGCCTTGGGATTCGAATGCCCCTCGTGGAATGTTGAGGCTTGGGAGGTGAAACTGAGGGATCTTGGTGGTAATCCCGTGGAGCATCCTATGAAACCTGTTGCTGGGGAACCTGCTAAGGTGACCGAGAATGTGGTCGATGCCAACGTGGATGCTGGGAATGATGCTGGTGGTGATGCTGGAGCGGATGCCGATGAAGCGATGATTGAAGAGGGTGCTGCCCCTTAAAAGCAGCGAAGTGGGCGATGATGGATATTTGTCCCAAGGCTGGAGCCCACCTTTTAAGTTTGATGGTTGTGGTTTGTAATCCCTAAACAATTTACTTTTCCTGCACTCGAACAATTTACATTTCCTGCACTTAAAACAATATGATGGCCAAAGGTGGATGGATCCTGAGTTTCAGGATGAAACCCTTGGTCATCAATTAGTATGGTTTGTTTTGAACAGTATAACAGTTGGAGGTGGATGGGTCTTGGTTTGAGATGAAGCCTTCAACTGCTAAGTAAATATGGTTAGAAACTAATTGTGCTTTTGGTGGATGGATCTCAGTTTGAGATGAAGCCAAAAGCATAACTTTTGCTATGTTAATAATATAACCTTCTTTTGACTTATTCATTGTTGTTTTTCAATTCTTATTATGCATTGCTTAGTTTGAATTTCAATGTTCCAAACTTAGTGCAAGTATTTCAAATGTCTTATCCAAATATTATGAAAATATCTACTCGCAAATATCCTATTAAGACTTTCGTCAAATAGGGTTTTTATAATTCAAACAATTCAGATAAAGTTTCCAAAGAAAAAGGATAGTTCACTTTTATTTTACAAAGCTTGTTTTGATAATAGATGTTTGACATGAATACAGTTTTAATTTTCGATCCGAGTATCAAGTCCCAAACATTCCAACCAAATATCCTGAAACATATTCTAAAAATATATTTTGAATGTATATCCTGAGAACATATCCTAATCAGGATAATGATGAATGTTATAATCATGCTTTTGTCAAACATAATTTCAAAAATTTAAACGATTTAGATAAGGTTTTTTAAAGGAAAGATCATACCATAAGTAGAGTGCAACCCTATTCTCAATCTTCAATCCTTTTACAATCTTTCCAACGAAGATGTCCCCAGTCTGGGACACTTAGTGTACTGGGTCCAAGCTTGATCCTTTGAGCTTTACACAATTGCCTCAGTAGGAATGTCCCCTGTGCATTATGTCTTTGAATACTTAGAAATTTTTTGGACATCAATTGCAACCGTTTGAATAATTTTTCTATTAAAGGGGATAAACCCTAAAATATACTGGAGATAAATCCTTAGTGTTCTGGGGAAGATCTCATGTTTTCATGCGCTACAGGCGGGAGTGTATAAACTCCAAGACTTAGAAAGGTGAAAACCTTTAAACCTTAGAGAGTATGAAAATACCCTTTCGCGAGAGAGGGTGATCAATCCTCATATACCTTTAGGATCCAGGATATAGCCAAAAATAACGAAATTGTCAGCCACTTTTACATGGACTGGTCCCGCTATCTTGAACTATCCCTGGATAACTTGCGCTCCAGGCGGGGTTTTTAAACCCAATTCGAGAGAAAGGTGAATACCTTTAAACCTGTGAAGGGATCAGGATCCCTTAAACGTGAGAGAGGGGGCCAATCCTCTAATCTTTCGAAGTATCCTGAGTGTGTATCCTGGAGTTATATCCTGAAGCATATTCTGTAACACAACCTTAAACTAAGGTGGGTGTTAGCCTGGCTAACACCCCTCCGATGCCTAAGTCAGTACTAGGTTCAAACAAAATAAAATAGAATTATATTTAAAAGAGATAGAATTCATACCATTCTGAGTTAGAAATTAAATTCTAAACTCACTTGAAATAGGCTTTGAGGTGTATAGCATTCCAAGATCTTGGTAGTATATCCCCCTCCATATTCTTAAGCCGGTATGCTCCTTTCCCTGATTCCGATTCAATCTCATAAGGTCCTTCCCACTTAGGAGCTAACTTTCCATCAGCAGGATTAGTAGTATTCTGAAAAGCCTTTCTTAATACCCAATCTCCAACCTGAAACCTTCTAGTCCTTATATTCTTGTTGTATGCTCTGGATATCCTCTGTTGATATGCTGCCATCCTTAGCTTTGCTGCATCTCTTGTCTCATCAATAGTATCCAATTCTTGGCATAGGGCCTCAGGATTCTGCTCAGGATCCTGGAGGTTGGATCTCACTGTAGGTACACCATTTCTGTCGGGATCACCGCTTCTGCTCCAAATACTAAGGAAAACGGGGTTTGGTCAGTCGCACTTTTTACTGTCGTTCTATCAGCCCATAAAACAAAGGGTAATTCTTCTGCCCATCTTCCTTTCTTAGCTCCTAGTCTTTTCTTCAAATTGTTGACAATTATCTTGTTCGAGGATTCTGCTTGTCCATTTGCTTGAGTATGTACCGGTGTGGATGTGATCATTTTAATTCCCCAACTCTTGCAAAAGTCAGTAGTCCTCTTACTTATAAACTGAGAACCATTGACACAAATTATCTCAGCTGGTACTCCAAATCTAGTCAGGATATTCCTTTTTATGAAGGATACTAGTTCTTGGTCTCTAACTTGAACAAATGCTTTAGCTTCAACCCATTTAGAGAAATAATCAGTCATTGCCAGCATGAAGACTTTTCCTCCTGGAGCCTTTGGCAATTTTCCTACTATATCCATTCCCCACTACATGAATGGCCAAGGGGAAACAATAGGATACAGTGGTTCAGCAGGCTGATGTAATATATTACTGTGTCTTTGACATGAATCACATCTTCGAGCATATTCTGCAGCATCTTTCCTCATCGTCGGCCAATAGTATCTTGTTCTTAATACCTTTAAGAATAACGACCTGCCCCCAGTATGGTTACCACAATCCCCTTCGTGTATAATCTGAAGCACTTCTTTGGTTTCGGGATCCTCCAAGCACCTTAGATATGGTCCTGCAAGAGATTTCTTGTACAAAACATTATTTATAATAGTGAATCGTGATACCTTCATTCTAAAGGCCTTAGGATTATCTTGTTTGGGATGTGTCCTTCCTTGAGATATCTCATGATTGGACCCGTCCAAGACTTAGGATCCTCCTTGGGATACTCATCATCAGGATCCTGAATACTTATTACTTCCTTGTCCTGAGATTTGGGAAGATCCGTTGCAGGATATAGGATATGTAATATTGGTATTTGGGTTCCCTCCGGTATCCTGACTGATGATCCTAGATTTGCCAAGGCATCTGCTTCAGCATTATCCTCTCTCGGTACCTGTTCAAGTGTAAAAACGTCGAAATGTCCTGCTAATTTTTTGAGAATTTCGAGTTACTCGATCAATTTCTCACCTTTAACTGCATAGGTCCCATTAAAATGATTAGTAATTAACAAGGAATCAACAAATACTTGTAAATTGTTAACATTCATATTCCTGGCTAACTCTAATCCTGCAATCAAAGCTTCATATTCTGCTTCATTATTAGTAGCAGGAAACTCACACCTAATAGCCTGGGGTAATATCTCCCCCTGTGGCGATTTTAGTAGTACACCCAAACCTACACCTCTTACATTAGATGCACCATCAGTATATAATGTCCGGGATTCTAAATTTTCTCCTAGCTGTTGTACTTCTAGGTCTACTTCATTTTGAATATCACTACTGAAATCAGCCACAAAGTTAGCTAGAGCCTGAGACTTTATGGCATTTCTAGGTTCATATACTATATCATAGGCACTTCATTTTACTGACCACTTAGCCATCCTACTTGACATCTCGGGTTTCCTAAGCACATTTTTAACAGGATAGTTAGTTTTAACATGGATCATATGTGTCTCAAAATAATGCCTAAGCTTTGTCGATGCCATGACTAAGGACAATATCAATTTTTCTAAATGAGAATATCTAGTTTCAGCATCTAATAAACTTTTGCTAACATAATAGACAGGATATTGCTGACCTTCGTGATCCTTTACCAGGACAGCACTTACCGCATTCCCTGATACTGCAAGATACAGGGATAATGGTCCACCATCCTCGGGCTTCATCAATATAGGTGCAGTTGAGAGATACTGCTTTAATTCCTGCAAGGATGCTTCATGTTTCTCTCCCATTCAAATTTCTTATTCTTCTTCAGGAAATCATAGAATTCCTTGCATTTTTCCAAGGATCTTGATATAAACCTGTTTAATGCTGCTACTCGCCCTGTTAATCTTTGAACATCTTTCATATTTGAAGGTGACTTGATATCCAAGATAGCTTTAATCTGCTCCGGGCTTGCTTCTATACCCCTTTTGGTCACCATGTATCCTTGAAACTTTCCTGCTCCCACTCCAAAATGGCATTTGGCAGGATTTAGTTTCATGTTGTATTGGTCTAGGTTATCGAATGCTCCCTTAATATCCTGGAGGTAATCCTCAGCCTTTTTAGATTTTACTACCATGTCATCGATGTACACCTCCATGGTGTCCCCCAGCTTGTTTGGTAAAAAAATTACCGAAGCAATTAAGTGATCAAATTAGTTAAGTGAGGTAGTGTGCTAAAAATGTGTTTAAAAATGTATTGATTGAGTTGTTTGTAAAAACAGTTTCAGGATACGGCTCAGGATATAGAGCTGTATTTATGATCAAACAATGAGCGAAAATGTAAAGGGTGACACAGGATGTATGAGGAAAGCCCTTGATCAATCTAGATCACCGGCACAAAACCTCGGGAGCTGACAATCGCAGCTGCCTTGTTCGTCTATTACTTCAAATATTAGGATACAGTGCAGGATATGATGCGGATCAACTAAGTGTTACAATGTAATTCGAGTACAAGTGTAAGTGTGTAGTGATTGTTTGCAACAAGAGAGAAAGAGTCTGCGAAAGATTGTGTGTGTTTCTATCTGATCCGATCAATCCATTTACAGTAAAATAAACTAACAAACTAGCCTACTATTGCGGGATTCAACGAATATTCCCCAGGTGAACGTTGTAGTCCACGTCTTTCGGCTTCAACGTCTATAACCCAACTGATTTGCCCGAGTCTTGAGGAGAAGAAGTCCACTTGAACGTTGGAGACTTGCACCTTCTAATCTGCACGTGGGTTAATTAGTTATTACCAGGATATCGTGCCAAGAGGTTACCAATATCCTGATCCGGTATCCTGGTCACAATAAAACAAACAGAGTCAGAATATTAATCGGGATATATGAGCAGAAAATGACCCATAACAATTGTCCCCAAAATATATCTGTTGGTATACCAATTCCAACGGATATATTTTTAATCTTATCTCTTAAATTGAGATAATAAACCGAAAATACGCTTGATTTGACTTGGTGCAACTTCCAACGCGATATTTACTCTTTACCCCTATACTCAGCTCCTTATTTAGCTGATTTAATCAGCATCATGATCATCATTTTCCAAGCCATTTTCCAGGTATTTCCTCTCTCTCTTCTCTGTTTTTCTTTTCTTGAATTTCTTGGTCGATACCCCTCATGGCATCACGAACAAGATCACGTTCAAACAAGCCGGTCTCAACCCTTGCAAGTCAAAACCTTATCCGAGAGCCGGAAAAGGAGTTTTGTTCCTTCAACAATGCTGACATCGCTGCTTTAAAGGATTCCGGTGCCTTTCCTGCTGGAATGGTTATTCGCCCTTTCAATCGGGAGGTCCGATCAGATGCGGCATCAAACGAGTGGGTCTGCTTTTTCGCCTATTCCTTTTCCTTGGGACTCCGGTATCCATTTCCACCCTCCATTTCCCGTTTCTTCGAACTTACCGGCCTCAGTTATGCTCAAACAATGCCAATGGTGTGGCGAGTTTTAATGGTGTTAAACCAAATTAAATCTCGTCATTGCCCTGACCTATGCATCGAAGACCTTCCCATAGCATATCGACTGAGATCCCATGGCAACAGCCGCTTTCTTTTGTTCTCCACCTCCAAGAACCCCCTAATTCTCAAGGCTACTAAGAACGAAGATCAGTGGCAATGAAAATTCTTTTTCATTAAAAGAGAGTCTATTGACAAGGGCTTTGACCTGCCAGTTAGATGGTTAACCAAGGGTAGGATTTAGGGTTTTAGGAATATCCCCGAATATATCCTTAAACTATATCCTTGACTGATATCCTAATATTTTGTGCAAGGAATTTCAGAGACCTAGCACCCCCAAGCGCGGAATCGGAGCCTAGGATCAAAGAGATCTACCGACTTCCTTCCAGTGAAAGAACCTTCTCCCTGTCTCTCACAAGCTCAAGTCAAAAATCAAGTTCAGAAATGTCTGGTAAGTATACGATTAGATTGATTATAGAGCATAAGTATTAAGAATTAAACATTTCTCCCTTTGTACAGTGCCGGTCATCAACTTTGAAGGCTTCCAACTCGATGAGTTGGACAGTTACTCCAGCCTTGCACCCATCAAGCAAGAACCCAATCTGAAGCCAGCTGCCACGCCAAAGCCTAGCAGGTCAAAGACTGCTACCGCTCCCAAAGCTCCTCCAGCATCCAGGACCCAGGCCTCCAGCTCCCGGAAGAGGAAGGAAGCAGACCATCCTGCTACACCTCATGTATTCCCATTCGAGAACCACGGGTTTGCGGAATCCAGCAGATTCATGACAGGCTTCCTCAACCAGGTCAGTATCCTTAACCTATATCCTGCACCATATACTGATTATGAATATTAATTAAGGCTGATACCTGTTTCCTTATTTTGCAGGGTCTTGAACGCCTGGTGCTTCTTTATGAAGACGCATGTGGCTCAAATTTCATGCTAGAAAGTAAGCTGAAAAAGGCCGAAGCCACCATTGCGGACCAAGAAGCGATTGCCACCGCCAAATCAGAACACTATGAAGCCAAATACAAGGCAATGGTTCAAGAGCATCAGTCTGCCATCCAGAAGATCACCCACGAAGCTCAAGCTAAATCCGATGCCGCCCAAGTTCAACATGAGCAGGCTATGGCTTCATATCGGGAGAGCCTCAAGAATTCTGTTGTCATCTCCCTCCTCCAGGCCAGGTTGAAAATGGCTTATGAGGCTATGGCTTTGGGCTTTGAATGCCCTTCATGGAATATCAAGGCTTGGGAGATGAAGCTGAAAGATCTTGGTGGTAATCATGTGGAGCCTCCTGTGAAGCCCACAACGGAGGAGCCTGCTGAGGTGGTCGAGAAGGTGCATGATGCTGGTGCTTCAAAGGATGCTGCTGGTGATGCTGGGACAAACGCTGGAGAGGATGCTGGTGGTGATGCTGAGACAAATGCTGGAGAGGATGCTACCGATGAAGTCATGATGGAAGAGGGTGCTGCCCCTTAAAAGCAGCGACGTGGGCGATGATGGATGTATGTGCCAAAGCCGGAGCCCACTTTTTTAGATTTGATGATTGTGGTCTGTTAAACAATTTACTTTTCCTGTCTTTGAACAATTTATATTTCCTGCACTCAAAACAATATGATGGCCAAAGGTGGATGGTCCTGGGTTTCAGGATGAAGCCCTAGGTCATCAATTATTATAATCGGTTTTGAACAATACAATGGTTGGAGGCGGATGGGTCTTGGTTTGAGATGAAACCTTCAACCGTTGTGCAAATATGGTAAGGAACTTATCATGCTTTTGGTGGATGGGCCTCGGTTTGAGGTGAAACCAAAAGCACGACTTTTGACATGTTAATAATATAACCTCCTTTTGACTTACTTGTTGTTGCCTTTTAATTTTTTGTTATACATTGTTTAGTTTAAATTTCAGCTTCCCAAAATTAGTGCCATTATTTTTTGAAAATATCTTGATTAGTATACTCGGCGGTATCCCACAAAGACTTTCGTCTAATAGGATTTCTCAAAATTCAAACAATAAAATTTTTAAAGAATAAAGGACAGTTTATTTTACAAAGTTCATTTTGATAATACTTGTTTGACTAGAGTTTTAGTTTTTAACCCAAGTATTATGTCCCAAATATTCCAACCAAACATATTCCAAAAATATATTTTGAGACTATACCCTGAGAATATATCCCAATCAAGGTATTTAAGCCTTTTTTAAACATAGTTTCAAAAGTTTAAATGATTTATATAAGGTTTACAAAGGAAAGACCATACCATACCAGGAATAGAGTGTAACCCTATTATCGAGCTTCAATCCCTTTGCAATTTTTCCCACTAAGATGTCCCCAGTCCGAGACACTTAGTACACTAGATCCAAACTTGATCCTTTGAGCTTTACAAAACCGCCTCAGAAGGAATATCCAAACTTGATCCTTTGAGCTTTACACAACCGCCTCAGAAGGAATATCCCCTGTGCATAAAGTCTTTGAACACTTAGAAATTTTTTGAACATTGGTTCCAACCGTCTGAACAGTTCTTGTGTTGTAGGGGTAAACCCTAAAATATACTGGAGATAAATCCTTAGTATCCTGGGGATAAACCCATAAGTATCCTGGGGAAAATCCCAAATTATCATGCGCTACAGGCGGGAGTGTATAAACTCCAAGACTTAGAAAGGTGATAACCTTTAAACCTTAGAGAGTATGAAAATACCCTTCCGTGAGAGAGGGTGATCAATCCTCATATACCTTTTGAATCCAGGATATAGCCAACAATAACGAAATTGTCAGCCACTTTTACATGGACTGGTCCCGCTATCTTGAACTATCCCTGGATAACTTGCGCTCCAGGTGGGGTGTTTAAACCCAATTCGAGAGAAAGGTGAATACCTTTAAACCAGTGAAGGGATCAGGATCCCTTAAACGTGAGAGAGGGGGCCAATCCTCTAGTCTTTTGAAGTATCCTGAGTGTGTATCCTGGAGCTATATTCCGAAGCATATACTGTAAAACAACCATAAGCTAAGGTGGGTGTTAGCCTGGCTAACACCCCTCCAATGCTTAAGTCCGTATTGGGTTCAAAAGAATAAACAATATCAAATATATCAAAAAAGATAGAATTCATACCATTCTGAGTTAGAAACTAAATTCCAAACTCACTTGAAATAGAGCTTTAGATGTATAGCATTCCAGGATCTTGGTAGCATATCCCCCTTCATGTTCTTGAGTCGGTATGCTCCTTTCCCTGATTCTGATTCAATCTCATAGGGTCCTTCCCACTTTGGAGCCAACTTTCCATCAGCAGGATTCGTAGTATTCTGAAAAGCCTTTCTTAACACCCAATCTCCAACTTGAAACCTCCTAGTTCTAATATTCTTGTTATATGCTCTGGATATCCTCTGTTGATATGCTGCCATCCTTAGCTTTGCCACATCTCTTGTTTCATCAATAGTATCTAATTCCTGGCAAAGGGCCTCAGGATTCTGCTCAGGATCCCTCAGGTTGGATCTCGCTGTAGGTATCACCATTTCTGTCGGGATCACGGCTTCTGCTCCAAATACTAAGGAAAATGGGGTTTGACCAGTCGCACTTTTCACTGTCGTTCTATCAGCCCATAGGACAAAGGGTAATTCTTCTGCCCATCTTCCCTTCTTAGCTCCAAGCCTTTTCTTCAAATTGTTGACAATTATCTTGTTTGAGGATTCTGCTTGTCCATTTGTTTGAGGATGTACTGGTGTGGATGTGATCATTTTAATTCCCCAACTTTTGCAAAAATGAGTAGTCCTCTTACTTATAAACTGAGAACCATTGTCACAGATTATCTCGGCTGGTACTCCAAACCTGGTCAGGATATTCCTTTTTATGAAGAATACTACTTCTTGGTCTCTAATTTGGACAAATGCTTCAGCTTCAACCCTTTTAGAGAAATAATTAGTCATTGCCAACATGAAGACTTTCCCTCCTGGAGCCTTTGGCAATTTTCCTACTATATCCATTCCCCCTTCATGAATGGCCAAGGGGAAACAATAGGACACAGTGGTTTAGCAGGCTGATGTAATATATTACTATGTCTTTGACATGCATCACACACATTCGAGCATAGTCTGCAGCATCTTTCCTCATCGTTGGCCAATAATATCATGTTCTTAATACTTTCGAGAATAACGACCTGCCCCCAGTATGGTTACCACAACCCCCTTCATGTATATCCTGAAGCACTTCTTTGGTTTCAGGATCCTCCAAGCACCTCAGATATGATCCTGCAAGAGATTTCTTATACAAAACATTATTTATAAGAGTGAATCGTGATACCTTCATTCTAAAGGCCTTAGGATTTTCATCCTTTCGAATGTGCCCTTCCTTGAGATATCTCATGATCGGAGCCGTCCAGGACATAGTGTCCCAACCCCCGATTCCTAATCCCCGGGAAGGGGCGGCCGCGAGCCAGTTTCGGTGGTATCACGTATTGTCTAATTTGGCAGCGGAATTTTCATCAGGACCGTAGTTAGGAAATATTGGATCAGAGTAAAATACCACATTTTCATAATATTAAACACATGGGATAAACCCAAGTTCGCAGTACACACGTTTTCATAGGAATAAATCCTATTTTATTAATAAAAACATCTATTTTATTTTAGGTAACTTTATTTGGCTTTCACAGTTTGTTACCTGAAACGCGTTTTAAAAACATTTGTCAGTGGGAAATACTGGTGAGTGAATCCCAGTTTAATCAAGTTTAAATAAAAACCATTGTACACTATTGAGGGCGATCTCGCAATTATATTTGTTTCCAAGTTATAACAATTAACATCTATTGTACTGTCAGACCCGGCTTGTGGAAATGTTACTCCTTGACCAGGTGGTAACAAATTTTGTATACAAAACCCCAACATACTCATGATAATTGTATTCTTACAAATACTCAATAACTGCTTAATATGCATTTAATTGTATGAGGTTTTATAAAAACAGTTAACAAATGGTTTACAAAAAAAAAAAAAAAAAACGGATCAACTCACATTGCTGTCTTAGATTATCCTTTAGGGTTTCCTGGTGACAATCTATAATTTACACAAATGCACACGCGTTAGTATAATAACCCATTTTAACATTAGTAATACCCTCCCCGAGACGGCATTCCAACGACTATGTCGGGCAGAACCACGATAGCCGTTACGGAATCCTAGATCAATCGGGCAGCGAATCTAATACGTATCCAGGGGTTATAATACTTACAACGGAGCAGAACTTCGCTATTTAGGGGGGTATTAGACCCGAGTATAATGCCTACTATGAGAGAATTACGTTTAGAAAGAAAGAAATGAACGATTTGTGTTGAAACCCGATGCCTGCTATTTATATTGCCACATTTCGACTTTATGCGGCCCGCGTAAAAGTTAACATAGGGCTACGCGGTCCGCGTCAAACCCGGTCAACGGCGTAGCTTGGCTGGGTCATCGACTAGACTTGCCGGGTGTTGGGGCACGTGGCAGCCCAGGGTTTCGCCAGGTTTTAAGTCGTCGCGGCCCGCGTAAGCTTAAGGGGTGGCTTACGCGGCCCGCCTAAACCCCAAAAATTCAATTCTAATTATTTTTATTAATATTTAAGGTATTCAGGGCCCGTTTTCACGTATGGGGTGTATTTTTGGACATATTGGGATATTTTAAAATATATTAGGGTGTCTGAAAATATTCGAGGGTGTCGGTTTTAGGGTTGTTATATTCTCCCCACCTTGTTTTAGAGCTCGTCCTCGAGATCTTACTGGAACAAGTGTGGATATTTTCTTTGCATTTCAGATTCAAGCTCCCATGTGTACTCAGGTCCTCTTTTAGAGTCCCACCTCACTTTGACCAGAACTAATCTCTTATGCTTGAGGTTCTTGACTTTCCTGTCGTCAATCTGTAGAGGCCTTTCTATAAACTTGAGTTGTTCATTTACCTCTATATCCTTAAGAGGTACTACTAGTGATTCATCAACTAAACACTTTTTGAGATTAGATACATGAAACACATCATGTATTCCTGCTTTTTCCTCTGGCAGTTATAGCTGATAGGCTACAGGTCCTATTATTCTAATAATCTTAAAAGGTCCAATATACCTGGGACTTAGTTTTCCTCTTTTGATGAATCTTACTACTCCTTTCCAAGGAGAGACTTTCAACAACACTTTATCTCCTACTTGAAATTCCAATGGTTTGCGTCGGTTATCAGCATAACTTTTCTGTCGATCACGTGTTGCTTTCAGTCGTTCCTTGCCTTGAATGATCTTGTCAGTTGTCTCCTGTACTATCTCAGGTCCAGATAGTTGCTTTTCCCCAATTTCTGCCCAACAGACTGGGGTTCGGCACTTTCGTCCATAAAGTGCTTCGAATGGTGCAGCGTTGATACTTGTGTGATAACTATTATTATAAGAAAGTTCTATTAAAGGTAAATGATCATCCCAATTACCTCCGAAATCAATTACACAAGCTCTAAGCATGTCCTCCATTGTCTGAATTGTTCTTTCGCTTTGTCCGTCTGTTTGAGGATGATAAGCTGTGCTTAGATTTAACTTCGTTCCCGTGGCTTTTTGGAAACTTGACCAAAAATGAGAGGTAAAGCGGCTATCTCTATCAGAGACAATTGATAAAGGTATTCCATGTAATGAAACAATTTCATTTACATATAATTTGGCTAGCTGTTCCATACTGAAGGTTTCCTTCATTGGTAGGAAATGGGCTGACTTGGTTAGCCTATCTACAATCACCCAGATTGTATCATTACCTTTCCTTGTTTTAGGTAATTTGGTAACAAAATCCATTGTTATCAATTCCCATTTCCAAACTGGCATTTCTAACTGTTGTAACAAACCTGAGGGTTTCTGATGTTCAGCTTTAACTTGTGAACAAGTTAAACATTTAGAAACATAGGCTGCTATGTCCTTTTTCATTCCTATCCACCATAAATTCTTTCTTAAATCCTGATACATCTTGTCATTTCCTGGATGCATTGTGTACTTAGATTTATGGGCTTCTTCTAATATACGATGACGTAGATTTCCTAATTTAGGTATCCACATTCTCTTTTTATGGAATCTCCAAATTCCATCTGTTCCTTGTTTTAATTCCTTAATCATACCTTTTAATTTTTCAGTATCCTCCTTGATTACTGATTTTTGTGCTTCTCTTATCTGATCATTTAAATCTACTTGTAGATTTAATTTAAGAGAACGTACCCTTTTTGGCTTTTCGTGATACTTTCAGCTTAAAGCATCTGCCACTACATTTGCTTTTCCTTCGTGATACTTTCAGCGTCTTTGTCTCATATTCAACTCCTTTTGCCCGAAAAGATATCTTAAACTTTTATGATCGGTGAATATGGTAAACTTACTACCATAAAGGTAATGTCTCCAAATTTTCAAAGCAAAAATTATTGCTCCTAATTCTAGATCATGGGTTGAATAATTTTCTTCATGGTTCTTAAGTTGTCTAGAGGCATAGGCTATAACATTTTGACGTTGCATTAATACACATCCATAACCTAATTTAGAGGCGTCACAATAGACTACAAAGTCTTCAGTTCCTTCTGGTAACGCTAGTATGGGTGTATGGGTTAATCTTTGCTTAAGAATTCTAAATGCTTCTTCTTGTTTTGATCCCCATTCAAACTTAATGGATTTACAGGTTAACTTAGTTTAAGGAATTGCTATTCTAGAAAAATCTCGAATAAATCTTCTATAATAACCGGCCAATCCTAAGAAACTTCTAACCTCGGTTGGTGATTCAGGGGTTTTCCATTTGGTAATCGCCTCGATCTTTGTGGGATCCACATGAATTCCTTCATGATTAACTAAATGTCCAAGAAACTGTACCTGTCCTAACCAAAACTCGCACTTTGAAAATTTAGCATAGAGCTTTTCCTTTATTAATAGACTTAAAAGTGCGTATAAATGCTTTGCATGATCCTCTTTATTTTTAGAATAAATTAGAATATCATCTATGAAGACAATTATGAATTTATCCAAATATGGCTTACATATTTGGTTCATCATGTCCATAAATACGGCCGGGCATTGGTTAAACCAAATGGCATGACAGTAAATTCATAATGGTCATACCTCGTTCTGAAGGCGGTCTTAGGAATGTCATCTTCCTGTACCTTCAATTGATGATATCCTGACCTTAAATCGATTTTAGAGAAAAATCGAGCTCCTTGCAGTTGATCGAACAGATCATCGATCCTTGGTAATGGGTACCGATTCTTAATCGTGACCTTGTTCAATTCACGATAGTCAATGCACATACGCATTGATTCGTCCTTCTTTTTAACGAATAAAATCGGCGCTCCCCATGGCGATGAGCTTGGTTGTATGAATCCTTTTTCCAACAATTCATCTAATTGTTTCTTTACTTCCTGCATTTCTGCGGGTGCCAATCAGTAAGGTGCTTTAGCAATTGGTGCTGTTCCTGGCAGTAAATGGATTCTGAATTCAACTTCCCTGTCTGGCGGTAGTCCTGGCAATTCTTCTAGAAATACATCCGAAAACTGAGACACTACTGGAATGTCTTGTAGTTCTTTTCCTTTAGTGTTAGTGATTATAGAAATCAAATACACTATAGCCCCTTTTCTTATATAGCTTGCAGTTTTCATCACAGAGCTGAATTTTGTGGATCTAGAGGGTTTATCTCCTTTAATTGGATCTTTTCACCTTTTGGTGAATTTACTTGAATTGACTTTTGATCACATAAAATATTAGCTTTATTGGCTATTAACCAATCCATTCCTAATACAATATCAAATCCTGCCAGATCCATAGGATAAAGGTTTTCCATAAACTTTTGATTTAAAAATTTTATTCTTGCTCCCTACAAGATTTCAGAAATCCTAACCGTTTCTCCATTTGCTGTCTCGACTAGACATTCTTGTGGTAGTTTAGTTAATGACTGATTTAGAAGTTTGCAAAACGAAGTATTAATAAAACTTTGGTTTGCACCAGAGTCAAATAATACTTTAGCAAAAACATCATTAACTAAAAACGTACCAGCTATCACGTCTGGAATCATCTTGGCTTCATCTGCAGTCAGAACGAATGCTCTAGCATTTTTAGTGTTCCTGTTGTTCCCGGTTGGAGCTAGTTTCGGACAGTTCGGCTTGATATGACCTTTTTCTCCACAGTTGAAGCATAGTCCATTACTGGATTTTTTCCTGCAATCTTCTTCCTTATGTCCTTGCATCTTGCAGAAATTGCAAAGATTGGAGCATTTTCCCGAATGCTTTTTTCTTGCAGACCTTGCAGAATGGTGCAGAGGTAGAACCCATATTCCTGCGATTGAAATTCCCAGAATGGAATTCTTGGGTAAGCCTTTGAGTTAGGTTTCTTCTCTGGTCTTCTTCTCTAGTACGAATTAATTCATCTGTCAAGGTATTTGCTAGTTCTATAGCTTCTTCTATAGTTTGGGGTCTAGCTGCCTTGACTACATATCTAATGTAACATCTGTGCTTGTAATCATAATGAACAGTTCATTTATCAATAAAACAATGTCATTTGATCCCAATGTTTGTTTGGTTGTGTTTTACATTTTTCATGTTTTGACTTTTATTCAATTTCAAACTCTATATCGCTTTCTGGAGAGTTATACGCAAACTGGTGCGTAAACGTAATCAGTTTAATGCGAAAAATACTCCCGAACATCAACATATACTTAACATACCTTAAATAACCTTTACATAACTTAGAAATAAGTTTTGAAGGCTTTGGTATGGCAAAAACAAGTTAATTCGCTTACAGGGACTAAACTTGACAAACTGCGAAAGTATGCCAATTTGAACTGTAACGAACATTCTGGAACATGACCATAAGTTAAACATACCATAAATATCCTTTACATAGCTTAGAAATAGGCTTTGAGGGGTTTGGTGTGCTAAAATAAACTTTTGGGCCTTTCAGGGACTAAAAGCGTCAAAAAGTGCATAAGTTTGCACTTTCGCGCATAACTTACGTTCTGAATACATCCGGACATCCAAAAATTTATGTAAGCACTAAAATATTTTATTTTAGTGTTTGGCATAAGAAAAATCCATTCGTCGCGTCATTTGGATCGTTTTTCGCGCTTATGCGCATTCCGTCGTAATTAAGCGAACATCGCGATCATACGGCCAAACGAACCGACATCCGAGATATTTTTGAGCATGTTTTGAGTTCCCTATACTTTAACTTCATTTTAGTGCCTAGAAATGAGGTTAACGGGGTTCAAACGCATCGAAAATAGCTTAAACGGGCTGCATGGACCATTTCTGCCATTTTTGAAACTTTTCTGAATCTGGTGCATGGTGGCGTAGCGCGAGCCCTAAGGCCTTTACCGTCGTGCTACGCGAGCGCCTTATCTGGGCAGAAAAATCATTTTTGCACTTTCAGGACCAGATTCAGTGTATTAACAGCTGCAAACAGCCTTTCAAACACCCCAAAGGCCAAGACCACATGTCAAACTCTTGTGGTGGGGGCAAAATGAGTTACCACAACATTTCGACAAGTGTACGGGCGAGATCATTCCCTCTTCTCCAAGAAACGATCCTAACGGTGAACCGAAAACTATAAATACCCACCTTATGTTCACTCATTTCTCACAAGAATCTGATCTAATGTGCTCTAAGTTGAAACCTTTGTTTCATACCTGAGCTATTTTGATCTAGATTAGCATTCGGGGACCCTTTGTAAGTGTTCCTTCGTTCTTTTATTGCTTTTCGAGTCCGAAAGTCAAACTTTGTTTGACTTTCTGCATTGACCAGTTTATGGTCAATGCGAAGTTCGTTAGAACTTCACAACGTGATTGTAATCACGATGGTTATAGTCCTTTGTGACTATGCCTACTGATTACCACGTTGTCTAGGGTCGTAAGGGTAAGCGATCTAATAAATCGCTTATACCTTCGAACCCGACCCATTTGGTCGATCATTAGGATCCGACCAAACACATTAGGTGACCATAGCATATAGGGAATAACCTTCCGAGGTTATACCTTATGGTCGCTTCGTTTAGGTAGTTGGCCTTAGGTAAATTACCAAAATACCCTTTTGATGCCGAAATTCATTTTAAACATATGTAACATAACTTTTGACATCTAAACTGATTTGACAACAATATTAGACATGTTAAGGCATATGTTACTTGTCATAGGACTAGTTAGGCGGTCCGAACGCGTTTTACGCGAACGACGCGTTAAAGTAGCATAAGCTTCCTAAACGGGTCGTAATGGGTCGTAAGTACTTAGGTTAGGTTTCATTTAGTATGTAGGCTTTGTTAAACCACATTACATGAGTCTCCATACTCGTTTGGTTTACGAACCCTCATTCTATCCGATCCTCCGATTTAGGTCCGGTTTATTAACATAGTTACCTATATTAGGTGCCGTTTGATTCCGTGATCTCTAGCATTGCTTGGTGGTTATCTTAGGACTTCTGAGCAATCTCAAGTGAGTACATAGACCCCTCTTTTACTGTTTTCCAAACATTTTGGGGTGAAACACATGTGCCTACTTGTTACTTTCATGCTTTCCATGTTTTCATATCATATGCCTGCGATGTTCGTTAGTACATTATAGTACATGATTTCATTACATTTCATGCTATGTATATGCATTGTGTGCGTACTTAGTGCATTGTTTTACATTACATTTCATGCTATATATGCCCATTGTGTGCATACTTAGTACATTGTTTCACATTACATCTCATGCTATGTATGCCCATTGTGTGCATACTTAGTACAATTGTTTACATCACATGCTTTCATTTTGGTAGGACATTTGGTTTGTTTAACATGGAACAATACATTCATTAACATTAGCTACGCCGTTCGTTAGTAGGTAGTGGTACCATAGGAATTGACAACTCCCGTTCCGGACATCCTGGGTAGGTTTGGATGAAAGGAATGACCGAATTCGATACACATAACTTAGATAAACCTTTAATTTGTTTAAGGGTTTCTCGCCACAGTCTCGAGGCTTGGATGTATGCATTTTCACAATACCGCATAAATGTTTATATCAGTATAGCATGCATTTGTTCCACAAAACATAACTTTGATTTAAACCATGTTTTACTTCAATACCTTGTTTTTGTGCATTTTACATATGGTTTAGTTGATATATTTCACATACCATACATGACATTTTTGGATACACATTACATGATTTACATTAGACATAAACATTTTGACATTGATATACACAATTTATGATTTACATTAATCACAGATATTTGATATGGCTTACACGATAACATTTTGACATTTGATTATACATAAACAATTTACATTGGTGGTTTGGTTTGAGTAAGGGATTTAAGTAACGAGGCGTGTGTAATATGATACAAGCATGGTGGATACGCCGCTGGTACTTCCTATATATAAGTGTTTGTATGGTATTACATATCGTAGTGTTATTTGAATCATTTCAATTTATGACACATGACATTTTATACAAATAACATACTTTTTACAAGACATTGTTTACAAACAACTTATCTTACACAAACTCATTTTTACATGGTTATTCATTTAACCTTACATTTATTTATACATATCATCTGATTTTACCGTTTTTTCAAATAATTTATAAGACAAAGCAAATTACAAGGTTCATGACTAAACATTTTTCTTAAACACAAGTCATGAATCATATTTTTACAAAACCTATGTATCTCACAGGCATTTTTATGCTGACGTACCTATTTTCACATGTGTTTTCAGGAGCTTTTCCATAGGATGATGATCGTGACACTAGGGCGGACCTATGCCTTAGAGACTAAAAATGAAGATAAACTAGTTTAATTATGTTATGAACACTTTGTTTCCTGTTTAAGACAATAAAACACTCTTGTTTAATAAATAAAATACAACTTTGAAAGCCATGGTTATGAAACAATTAATTCTGTTACAACACTCCCCGACGTTTCCGCCACGTTTTGCATGTTATACGTGGTCGGGGTGTGACAGAAGAGTTGGTATCAGAGCCAATGGTTATAGGGAATTAGGTTATTAGTAATTCTTTGACCTAGACTATAACCTTTCTAGGAACCTAACACAAGTTATCTTGTGTTTAGATCTTAAAACATGCACATCACCTATCCTTAGGTGATTATCAAAACAAGAACATAATTTTCCGAAACGATTTTTGAAAAACAATCTTCTGTTTTTGGATAATTTATTACATGGTTTTGAACCCTCTTTTGTAAGGTTTTGAACCCTTCCAGTTTAACTAAAATTTTTGGCTTTATGCCTTTGAATTTTCAAAAATCTCTTCAAGGTTTTGGGTTTTAAATAATGTGAACACGTGCAAACTGGAAGAGTGAATGCCTGTATTCTGGGTTTTCTGTCTAGGCAAGCACTTCGTATATATCTCATTAGACGCGAGACCAGTTGTGCTTACCTGGGAATTCTTGGGATGAGTGTTCACTTATAGGCGAGCATGTCTTCGCGATACATTATTTTTGATCCATTTACTTTGATTAGTCACTGTGCGTCGTTTGTTTGTTTGGTAATGCGGACGAATGACCACCATCTTTGCTTCTGTTGATTTTGTTTCATCTCATTCTCTTCATCCAAACATCTCACTCGTTTCCTTTCATGTTTCCCTCTTTTAGAATGCCTCCTCGACGTGAAAACCAGATAGCGACTGCCGAACTGGCAGAAATCATTGCGCAGCAGATGGCTGCTCAATTCCCAAATCTCTTTGGTCAATGGAACCAAGCTAACAACAACAACAATGCTCCATGCAAATACAAGGATTTTAACTCGGCTAAACCACTCAAGTTTAGTGGTTCTGAAGGAGCGACTGGGCTTCTTCAATGGTTCGAGAGCATTGAGAATATTTTTCGCCACGTGCAGTGTCCTGACAATCGCAAGGTCGAGTTTTCTTCTAGTGTGTTTCAGAAGAGGGCTCTCACATGGTGGAATGGGGTAATGAGAGACCGTGGTGCAGTGTAACAACTGTGCTTGTAATCATTGTGAACAGTTCTATTATCAATAAAACAATGTTATTTGATCCCAATGTTTGTTTTGTTATGTTTTACATTTTTCATGTTTTGACTTTTGTTCAATTCCAAACTCTACATCACTTTCTGGAGAGTTATACGCAAACTAGTGCGTAAACGTACTCAGTTTAATGCGAGAAATACTCCGGAACGTCAACATATACTCAACATACCTTAAATAACCTTTACATAACTTAGAAATAAGTTTTGAAGGCTTTGGTATGGCAAAAACAAGTTAATTCAACTACAGGGACTAAACTTGACAAACTGCGAAAGTATGTCAATTTGAACTATAACGAACATTCCGGAACATGACCATAAGTTAAACATACCTTAAATATCCTTTACATAGCTTAGAAATAGGCTTTGAGGGGTTCGGTGTGCTAAAATAAACTTTTGGATCATTCAGGGACTAAAAGTGTCAAAAAGTGCACAAGTTTGCATTTTCGCGCATAACTTACGTTCTGAATACATCCGGACATCCAAAAATTTATGTGAGCATGACTATATTATATTTTAGTGTTCGCCATAAGAAAAATCCATTCGTCGCGTCATTTGGATCGTTTTTCGCGCTTGTGCGCATTCCGTCGTAATTAACCGAACATCGCGACCGTACGGCCAAACGAACCGACATCCGAGATATTTTTGAACATATTTAAGTTCCCTATACTTTAACTTCATTTTAGAGCTTTGAAATGGGGTTAACGGGCCTTAAACGTGTCGGAAATGGGCTGAATGCATGACAGGGACCAAAAGTGTAATTCTGCCAAACTTGTAAGTAGCGCACCTCTACACTTTTAGTGTAACGGTGCGCTAGCCTAGTTCAGACAGCAGAAAAATGGCAGAAACATTGAATCAAGTCCTTTCCTCATATGCACATGGTATTGGGTAATACTAGGGGCTCCAATGGTTTTCAAAAACCACCATCTTGATGTGTATGGCCAAGATTGAATCGCGTTTTCCAAGAAACGATCCTAACGGTTCGGGAAACACTATAAATACCCCACCCCCATGCTTCAAAAATTACAAGAACTTTGATTTGAGAAACGCTAAGTTGAAACTATTGTTTCATACCTGAGATTTTTGAATCGAGGTTAGCATTCGGGGACCCTTCGTAAGTATTCTTTCGTTCTTTTCCTTATTTTACTGCTTTTCGAGTCAGAAAGTCAAACAAGCGTTGACCAGTAATGGTCAATGCGAAGTTCGTTTGAACTTCGCAACGTGAGTGTAATCACGTTGGTTATAGTCCCTTGGGACTATGCCTACTGATTACCACGTTGTCTAGGGTCGTAGGGTAAGCGATCTGATAAATCGCTTATACCTCGAACCCGACCCATTTGGTCGATCATTAGGATCCGACCAAACACATTAGGTGACCATAGTAGGTAGGGAATAACCTTCCGAGGTTATACCCTATGGTCACATCGTTTAAGTAGTTGTATGATAGGTAGTTTATATGCCTTAGGTAAATTACCAGAATACCCTTTTCATGTATAATTGGTAATTAAGCATATGTAACCTAAACCTTTGTCACATAACTGATTATGTAACATGTTTAGGCATATAACACTTGTCATAGGGCTAGTTAGGCGGTCCGAACGCGTTTCACGCGAACGACGCGTTAAAGTAGCATAAGCTACCTAAACGGGTCGTAATGGGTCGTAAACAATTATGTTAGGTTTCAATTAGTATGTAGGCTTTGTTGAACCATACTACACGAGTCTCAATACTCGTTTGGTTTACAAACCCTCATGCTACCCGATCTTCCGATTTAGGTCCGGTTTATTAACATAGTTACCTATATTAGGTGCCGTTTGATTCCGAGATCTATAGCATTACTTGGTGGTCATCTTTAGACAACAGAGCAATCTCAAGTGAGTACATAGACCCCTTTTTTATTGTTTTCCAAACTGTTTTGGGGTGAAACACATGTGCCTACTTGTTACTTTAATGCTTTCCTGTTTTCACATCATATACATGCTATGTTCGTTAGTACATTATAGTACATGATTTCATTATATTTCATGCTAGGTGTGCCCATTGTGTGCATTACTTAGTACATTGTTTTACATTACTTTTCATGCTAGGTGTGCCCATTGTGTGCATTACTTAGTACATTGTTTTACATTACATTTCATGCTAGGTGTGCCCATTGTGTGCATTACTTAGTACATCGTTTTACATGACATTTCACGCTATGTATGTTCATTTGATTACATACTTAGTGCATCGTTTTCACATGCTTACATTTTGTTATGACATTTGGTTTGTTTAACATGGAACAATACATTCATTAACATTAATTACGCCGTTCGTTAGTAGGTAGTGGTACCATAGGAATTGACAACTCCCGTTCCGGACATCCCAGGGAAAGGGGATGAAAGGAATGACCGAATTCGATATTCATAATTCAGATGAACCTTTAATTTGTTTAAAGGGTTTATCACCACAGTCTCAAGGCTTGGATGTATGCATATTAACAATACCGCATAAATGTTTGTATCAGTATAGCATGCATTTGTTACACAAAACATAACTTTGATTTAAACTATGTTTTACTTCAATACCTTGTTTTTGTGCATTTTACATATGGTTTAGTTGATATATATATTTCACTACCATACATGACATTTTGGTTACACATTACATGATCTACATTGAACATAAACATTTTGACATTGATATACACATTTGGTGGTTTACATTGGACATAGACATTTTGATATGGTTTACACAATAACACTTGACAATTGGTTTGTACATGAACATTTTACATCTTGATGGTTTGGTTTGATTAAGTGATTAAGTAACGATACGTGTGTAATATGATACAAACATGGTGGATACGCCGCTGGTACTTCCTATATATAAGTGTTTGTATAATATTACATAGCGTAACGTTATTTGAATCATTTCAGTTTGATACATATAACATTTTATACAAATAACATACTTTTCATAAGACATTGTTTTACAACCAACTTATCTTATACAAACTCATTTTACATGGTTATTCATTTAACCTTACATTTACTTATAAATATCAACTGATCTTATCGTTTTTCAAATGATTTACAAGACAAAGCAAATTACAAGGTTCATGACTAAACATTTTCTCAAATACAAGTCATGAATCCCATTTTCACAAACCTATGTATCTCACAGGCATTTTTATGCTGACGTACCTATTTTCACATGTGTTTTCAGGTGCTTTTCCGTAGGATGATGATCATGACACTAGGGCGGACCTGTGCCTTAGAGACTTAAAATGAAGCTAGACTATGTTTAATTATGTTATAAACTCTTTTGTTTACTATTCAAGACAATGTAACACCCTTGTTTGATAAATAAAATACAACTTTGTATGCCATGGTTATGAAACAATTTATTCTGTTACGACACGCCCCGATGTTTCCGCCGCGATTTGTTGTTTTACGCGGTCGGGGTGTGACAGAAGAGTTGGTATCAGAGCCAATGGTTATAGGGAATTAGGTTATTAGTAATACTTTGACCTAGACTATAACTTTTCTAGGACCCTAACACAAGTTATCTTGTGTTTAGATCTTAAAATATATACATCACCTATCCTTAGGTGATTATCAAAACAAGAACCAAATTTTCCGAATCCATTTTTGAAAAACAATCATCTGTTTTTGAATGATTTATTACAAGGTTTTGAACCCTCAATTGTAAGGTTTTGAACCCTCTGTTATATGGTTTTGAACCCTTTTCAGTTTGGTTTTGGCCTTGTGCCTTCAAATTTTCAAAATCCCGTCAAACGTTTTGGGTTTTAAATAATGTGAACATGTGCAAACTGGAAGGGTGAATGCCTGTATTCTGGGTTTTCTGTCTAGGCAAGCACTTCGTATATATCTCATCAGACGCGAGACCAGTTGTGCTTACCTGGGAATTCTTGGGATGAGTGTTCACTTATAGGCGAGCATGTCTTCATTATACATTATTTTTGACCCATTTACTTTGATTAGTCACTGTGATTCGTTTGTTTGCTTGGTAATGCGGACGAATGACCACCATCTTTGCTTTTGTTGATTTTGTTTCATCTCATTCTTTTCATCCAATCATCTCACTCGTTTCCTTTCATGTTTTCCTCTTTTAGAATGCCTCCTCGACGCGACAATCTGATTGCGACTGCCGAACTGGCAGAAATTATTGCGGAGCAAATGGCTGCTCAATTTCCAAATCTCTTTGCTCAATGGAACCAAGCCAACAATAACAACAATGTTCCATGCAAATACAAGGATTTTAACCAGGCTAAACCACTCAAGTTTAGTGGTTCTGAAGGAGCAACTGGGCTTCTTCAGTGGTTCGAAAGCATTGAGAATACTTTTCGCCACGTGCAGTGCCCGGATAATCGCAAGGTCGAGTTCTCCTCGAGCGTGTTTCAGAAGAGGGCTCTTACATGGTGGAACGGGGTAATGAGAGACCGAGGTGCGGAAGTTGCTCTCGCACAGACATGGGCTGAACTTAGAGCCCTTATGATGAGGGAATTCTGTCCTCGCCATGAACAGCGAGCGTTGGAGAAAGAGTTTGATGTTTTGAAGCAAGATAGTGGTGAGCACAGGGCTTATACTGATAGGTTTGAGGAGTTGAGCTTACTTTGCCCGACTATGGTTACCCCACTTGACAAGGCTATCGAGAGATACATCGACGGCCTACCTGACTCGGTACAAGACATTCTTACTGGTAGTGAACCTGCCACACTCCGTCAGGCGATCGAGTTATCAGCGACATTGACTGAGTCGCAGATTAGAAAGGGAAAGCTACACAGGAAGGGTGACAAGGGCAAGAAACAGACGGCTGACAAGGGTGATAGCAAGAAAGGTCAAAACTTGAATGGAAAGAACTCTGGTTCTTCGAAGAGGTCAAGGAAGCGTAAGGCTTCCCAAAATTTTGCTATCACTGCCCAAGCTAATCAGGCAGCTCCCAACCAACCCGCACAGCCGCCAGCAAAGAAACCCTATACAGGGAATGCACCTTTGTGCAATAGATGCAACAGTCACCATCAGCCGCAACATCAGTGCCGTTTCTGTACTAGCTGTGGGAAGTCAGGTCATCTTGCCGATGTTTGTCGGTTTGCTCAAAATCGCGCAGTTCAAAACCCGGCTCAACAAGTTGCACAGCCTCCTGCTCAGCAACAGGGTCAAGCTGCACGACCACAATACCCACCTGGGGCTTGTTACAATTGTGGGGATCTGACCCACTACAGAAACCGATGCCCAAGGCTAGCTAACCAGAATCAGGTTCAGGCTCCGGCTCGAGGCCGAGCTTTTAACATGAATGCCCAAGAGGCACAGGCTGACGATAATGTGGTGAACGGTATGTTCTTTATTAATAATCAGCCTGCATATGTTCTTTTCGATTCTGGTGCCGATAAGAGTTTCGTGTCTTTGTCTTTTGAGCAAATGCTTCGCGTGTCTAGAACGAAACTAGGCAAATCTTTGACAGTAGAGGTTGCTAGTGGTGAACCCATTATTCTTGATTCTGTTCTTCGCAACTGCCAGTTGAATCTTAACGACCATCTTTTTCCTATTGACCTCGCACCTATGCAACTTGGAAGCTTCGACGTTATTGTGGGAATGGATTGGTTATCCAAGCATCACGCAGAGATAATTTGTTCTGAGAAGATTGTTCGTATGCCGCTTTCGACAGGCGAGATTCTACAGGTTCAAGGTGAGAAGCCTACCGGTGGTCTCAAACTCATGTCTTGTTTTAAAGCTCGGAAGTATCTGCAGAAGAACTATGTGGCTTTCTTAGCACATGTTACGGAAGATAAAGGCAAGGGTAAGTCTATTTCAGATATTCCTGTCGTTCGGGATTATTCTGAAGTGTTCCCTGAAGATTTACCTGGTCTACCTCCAGCACGCCAAGTCGAGTTCCGCATTGATCTCGTACCTGGTGCAAATCCCATTGCTAGAGCTCCATATCGTCTTGCACCATCTGAGATGCAAGAGTTGTCTAAACAGCTTCAGGAGCTCTCTGACAAAGGTTTTATACGTCCTAGTTTTTCACCTTGGGGTGCTCCCGTTCTTTTTGTAAAGAAGAAGGATGGATCCTTTAGGATGTGTATCGATTATCGTGAGCTTAACAAGCTTACCATCAAGAATCGATATCCCTTACCTCGCATAGACGACCTCTTTGATCAGTTACAGGGCGCTTCTTATTTTTCGAAGATTGATCTACGTTCCGGATATCATCAACTTCGTGTGCAGGAAGAAGACATTCCGAAGACAGCGTTCCGTACTCGTTATGGGCATTATGAATTCACAGTCATGCCATTCGGTTTGACTAATGCTCCTGCTGTTTTCATGGACTTAATGAATAGGGTCTGCAAACCTTATTTGGATCAGTTCGTCATTGTTTTTATTGATGACATCTTGATATACTCTAAGACGCAAGCTGACCACGAGCAACATCTTCGTCTTACCCTAGAACTCCTAAAGAAAGAGCAACTTTTCGCCAAATTCTCCAAGTGCGAATTTTGGCTTAAAGAAGTTCAATTTTTGGGGCATGTTATCAACGAACGGGGTATTCATGTAGATCCCTCCAAGATCAGTGCGATTAAGGATTGGGATACACCTTCTACTCCTATTGAAGTTCGTTCTTTTCTTGGTCTAGCGGGTTATTATCGCCGCTTCATAGAAAACTTCTCGAAGATTGCAGTTCCTCTAACTCCTCTAACTCAGAAGAAAATGCCCTTTTATTGGGGAATCAAACAAGAGGAAGCTTTTCAACACTTGAAGCAGAAGCTTTGCGATGCGCCTGTTCTATCATTGCCTGAGGGTGATGATGATTTTGTCGTGTATTGTGATGCATCGAAATTGGGTCTTGGCTGTGTTCTTATGCAAAGGAACAAAGTCATAGCTTATGCATCGAGGCAGTTGAAGATACATGAGAAGAACTACACCACTCATGATCTTGAGTTGGGTGCAGTTGTCTTTGCTCTCAAGATCTGGAGACACTATTTGTACGGTACAAAATGTGTGGTTTTCACGGACCACAAAAGTCTTCAGCATATCTTCAACCAGAAAGAACTCAACATGAGACAGCGACGTTGGGTTGAGCTTCTAAACGACTATGATTGCGAAATTCGCTACCATCCTGGTAAGGCGAATGTCGTAGTTGATGCATTGAGTCGTAAGGAACATACTAAGCTTCATTGTGTACGTGTTCAATCTGTTATTCAAGCTCGATCCGATATTCAAGCACGCATTTCTCAAACTCAACAATCTTGTGTTTCACAAGGTCTAATGGATAAGGAATTTCCCTATCACATAACACCTGCTCTTGAACTGAAGGACAATGGATCGTATTACTTCATGGACCGTTTGTGGGTCCCAAGCCAGGATGATCTTCGTACCTTGCTTATGGATGAAGCCCATAAGTCTCGCTATTCTATTCATCCGGGCTCAGATAAGATGTATAAGGATCTTCGTATTCACTATTGGTGGCCTGGTATGAAGAAAGACATTGCCTTATACGTATCAAAATGCCTTACTTGTCTTAAGGTTAAGGCTGAACATCAGCGTCCTTCTGGTTTATTGGAGCAACCAGAGATCCCAGTTTGGAAATGGGAAAACATTACTATGGATCTTGTTACCAAACTCCCGCGCACAAAGAAAGGTCATGATGCCATCTGGGTAGTCGTTGATCGTCTTACAAAGTCAGCACATTTCTTGCCAATCCGTGAGGATTTTTCTGCTGACAGACTTGCTCAAATCTATGTGGATGAAATTGTGGCTCGACATGGTGTTCCTTTGAACATCATTTCTGACAGAGATGCTCGTTTCACTTCTCATTTTTGGAGAACCATGCAATCTGCTATGGGGACCCAACTTAATCTGAGCACAGCTTATCATCCGCAAACGGATGGTCAATCTGAGAGAACAATCCAGACTCTGGAGGATATGCTAAGAGCTTGTGTGATCGATTTTGGTGGTAGCTGGGATTCACATCTTAAATTGATTGAATTCTCCTACAACAACAGTTATCACACTAGCATCAAAATGGCTCCTTTCGAGGCTCTCTATGGTCGAAAATGTCGTTCACCAGTCTGCTGGAATGGGATCGGCGAGGCTCAACTTACTGGACCTGCCCTCATTTTAGAGACAACTGACAAGGTCAAGAAAGTTCGTGATAACCTTCAGGCAGCTAGAAGCCGTCAGAAGATTTACGCGGACCCAAAACGCAAAGCCTTGGAATTTCAAGTCGGTGATCGAGTATTACTTAAGGTCTCACCTTGGAAAGGTGTGATCAGATTTGGAAAGAAAGGAAAACTTGCACCTAGATACGTTGGACCATTCAAGATCGTCGAAAGAATCGGAAAGGTATCCTACAGACTTGAGTTACCTCCTGAACTTGGAAATGTTCATCCAACTTTTCACGTGTCCAATCTCAAGAGGTGTTCAGCTGATGAGAACTTCTCCATACCGCTTGACGAAATTCGTGTTGGCAAAACACTGAAATTTGTTGAGAAACCAGTGGAAATCATGGAACGTGAAGTCAAGTGGCTTAAACGCAAGCGCATTCCTTTGGTCAAAGTTCGCTGGGAAGCTAAACGTGGACCTGAGTTTACTTGGGAACGCGAAGATCAAATGAAGGCGAAATATCCACATCTTTTTCCACGAGTTTCCTCTAAATAAATTTCGGGACGAAATTTCCACAAGTAAGGGAGACTGTAACAACTGTGCTTGTAATCATTGTGAACAGTTCTATTATCAATAAAACAATGTTATTTGATCCCAATGTTTGTTTTGTTATGTTTTACATTTTTCATGTTTTGACTTTTGTTCAATTCCAAACTCTACATCACTTTCTGGAGAGTTATACGCAAACTAGTGCGTAAACGTACTCAGTTTAATGCGAGAAATACTCCGGAACGTCAACATATACTCAACATACCTTAAATAACCTTTACATAAGTTAGAAATAAGTTTTGAAGGCTTTGGTATGGCAAAAACAAGTTAATTCAACTACAGGGACTAAACTTGACAAACTGCGAAAGTATGTCAATTTGAACTGTAACGAACATTCCGGAACATGACCATAAGTTAAACATACCTTAAATATCCTTTACATAGCTTAGAAATAGGCTTTGAGGGGTTCGGTGTGCTAAAATAAACTTTTGGATCATTCAGGGACTAAAAGTGTCAAAAAGTGCACAAGTTTGCATTTTCGCGCATAACTTACGTTCTGAATACATCCGGACATCCAAAAATTTATGTGAGCATGACTATATTATATTTTAGTGTTCGCCATAAGAAAAATCCATTCGTCGCGTCATTTGGATCGTTTTTCGCGCTTGTGCGCATTCCGTCGTAATTAACCGAACATCGCGACCGTACGGCCAAACGAACCGACATCCGAGATATTTTTGAACATATTTTAAGTTCCCTATACTTTAACTTCATTTTAGATCTTTGAAATGGGGTTAACGGGCCTTAAACGTGTCGGAAATGGGCTGAATGCATGACAGGGACCAAAAGTGTAATTCTGCCAAACTTGTAAGTAGCGCACCTCTACACTTTTAGTGTAACGGTGCGCTAGCCTAGTTCAGACAGCAGAAAAATGGCAGAAACATTGAATCAAGTCCTTTCCTCATATGCACATGGTATTGGGTAATACTAGGGGCTCCAATGGTTTTCAAAAACCACCATCTTGATGTGTATGGCCAAGATTGAATCGCGTTTTCCAAGAAACGATCCTAACGGTTCGGGAAACACTATAAATACCCCACCCCCATGCTTCAAAAATTACAAGAACTTTGATTTGAGAAACTCTAAGTTGAAACTATTGTTTCATACCTGAGATTTTTGAATCGAGGTTAGCATTCGGGGACCCTTCGTAAGTATTCTTTCGTTCTTTTCCTTATTTTACTGCTTTTCGAGTCAGAAAGTCAAACAAGCGTTGACCAGTAATGGTCAATGCGAAGTTCGTTTGAACTTCGCAACGTGAGTGTAATCACGTTGGTTATAGTCCCTTGGGACTATGCCTACTGATTACCACGTTGTCTAGGGTCGTAGGGTAAGCGATCTGATAAATCGCTTATACCTCGAACCCGACCCATTTGGTCGATCATTAGGATCCGACCAAACACATTAGGTGACCATAGTAGGTAGGGAATAACCTTCCGAGGTTATACCCTATGGTCACATCGTTTAAGTAGTTGTATGATAGGTAGTTTATATGCCTTAGGTAAATTACCAGAATACCCTTTTCATGTATAATTGGTAATTAAGCATATGTAACCTAAACCTTTGTCACATAACTGATTATGTAACATGTTTAGGCATATAACACTTGTCATAGGGCTAGTTAGGCGGTCCGAACGCGTTTCACGCGAACGACGCGTTAAAGTAGCATAAGCTACCTAAACGGGTCGTAATGGGTCGTAAACAATTATGTTAGGTTTCAATTAGTATGTAGGCTTTGTTGAACCATACTACACGAGTCTCAATACTCGTTTGGTTTACAAACCCTCATGCTACCCGATCTTCCGATTTAGGTCCGGTTTATTAACATAGTTACCTATATTAGGTGCCGTTTGATTCCGAGATCTATAGCATTACTTGGTGGTCATCTTTAGACAACTGAGCAATCTCAAGTGAGTACATAGACCCCTCTTTTACTGTTTTCCAAACTGTTTTGGGGTGAAACACATGTGCCTACTTGTTACTTTAATGCTTTCCTGTTTTCACATCATATACATGCTATGTTCGTTAGTACATTATAGTACATGATTTCATTACATTTCATGCTAGGTGTGCCCATTGTGTGCATTACTTAGTACATTGTTTTACATTACTTTTCATGCTAGGTGTGCCCATTGTGTGCATTACTTAGTACATTGTTTTACATTACATTTCATGCTAGGTGTGCCCATTGTGTGCATTACTTAGTACATCGTTTTACATGACATTTCATGCTATGTATGTTCATTTGATTACATACTTAGTGCATCGTTTTCACATGCTTACATTTTGTTATGACATTTGGTTTGTTTAACATGGAACAATACATTCATTAACATTAATTACGCCGTTCGTTAGTAGGTAGTGGTACCATAGGAATTGACAACTCCCGTTCCGGACATCCCAGGGAAAGGGGATGAAATGAATGACCGAATTCGATATACATAATTCAGATGAACCTTTAATTTGTTTAAAGGGTTTATCACCACAGTCTCAAGGCTTGGATGTATGCATATTAACAATACCGCATAAATGTTTGTATCAGTATAGCATGCATTTGTTACACAAAACATAACTTTGATTTAAACTATGTTTTACTTCAATACCTTGTTTTTGTGCATTTTACATATGGTTTAGTTGATATATATATTTCACTACCATACATGACATTTTGGTTACACATTACATGATCTACATTGAACATAAACATTTTGACATTGATATACACATTTGGTGGTTTACATTGGACATAGACATTTTGATATGGTTTACACAATAACACTTGACAATTGGTTTGTACATGAACATTTTACATCTTGATGGTTTGGTTTGATTAAGTAACGATACGTGTGTAATATGATACAAACATGGTGGATACGCCGCTGGTACTTCCTATATATAAGTGTTTGTATAATATTACATAGCGTAACGTTATTTGAATCATTTCAGTTTGATACATATAACATTTTATACAAATAACATACTTTTCATAAGACATTGTTTTACAACCAACTTATCTTATACAAACTCATTTTACATGGTTATTCATTTAACCTTACATTTACTTATAAATATCAACTGATCTTATCGTTTTTCAAATGATTTACAAGACAAAGCAAATTACAAGGTTCATGACTAAACATTTTCTCAAATACAAGTCATGAATCCTATTTTCACAAACCTATGTATCTCACAGGCATTTTTATGCTGACGTACCTATTTTCACATGTGTTTTCAGGTGCTTTTCCGTAGGATGATGATCATGACACTAGGGCGGACCTGTGCCTTAGAGACTTAAAATGAAGCTAGACTATGTTTAATTATGTTATAAACTCTTTTGTTTACTGTTCAAGACAATGTAACACCCTTGTTTGATAAATAAAATACAACTTTGTATGCCATGGTTATGAAACAATTTATTCTGTTACGACACGCCCCGATGTTTCCGCCGCGATTTGTTGTTTTACGCGGTCGGGGTGTGACATGCAGAAGTTGCTCTAGCACAGACATGGGCTGAACTTAGAGCTCTTATGATGAGGGAGTTTTGTCCTCGTCATGAACAACGAGCGTTGGAGAAGGAGTTTGATGACTTGAAACAAGATAGTGGCGAGCACAGGGCATATACTGATAGGTTTGAGGAGTTGAGTCTGCTTTGCCCGACTATGGTTACCCCACTCGACAAGGCTATCGAAAGGTACATCGACGGCCTACCTGACTCAGTGCAAGACATCATTACTGGTAGTAACCCTGCCACACTCCGTCAGGCGATCGAGTTATCAGCGACATTGACTGAGTCGCAGATTCGGAAGAATAAGTTACACAGGAAGGGTGACAAGGGCAAGAAACAGTCGTTTGACAAGGAAGATAGGAAGAAAGATCAAAACAAGAATGGAAAGGATTCTGGTTCATCGAAAAGGGCAAGGAAGCGTAAGGTTTCCCAAAACTATGCTGTCACTGCCCAAGCTAACCAGGCAGCTCCCAACCAACCCGCATAGCCTCCAGCGAAGAAGCCCTATTCAGGGAATGCACCTTTGTGCAATAGATGCAACAGTCACCATCAGCCGCAACATCAGTGCCGTTTCTGTACTAACTGTGGGAAGTCAGGTCATCTTGCCGATGTTGTCAGTTTGCTCAAAATCACGCAGTTCAGAACCCGGCTCAACAAGTTGCTCAGCCTCTTGCTCAGCAACAGGGTCAAGCTGCACGACCACACTACCCACCAGGTGCTTGTTATAACTGTGGGGATCTGACCCATTACAGAAACCGGTGCCCAAGGCTGGTTAACCAGAATCAAAATCCAAACCAAAATCAGGCTCAGGCTCGAGGGCGAGTCTTCAACATGAATGCTCAAGAGGCACAAGCAGACAATGAAGTGGTGAACGATACATTCTTTATTAATAATCAGCCTGCATCTGTTCTCTTTGATTCGGGTGCCGATAAGAGTTTTGTGTCATTGTCTTTTGAGCCAATGCTTCGCGTGTCTAGAACGAAACTAGGTAAACCTTTGACAGTAGAGGTTGCTAGTGGTGAACCCATTATTCTTGATTCTGTTCTTCGCAACTGCCAGTTGAACCTTAACGATCATCTTTTTCCTATCGACCTCACGCCTATGCAACTTGGAAGCTTCGACGTCATTGTGGGTATGGATTGGTTATCCAAGCATCGCGCAGAGATAGTTTGTTCTGAGAAGATTGTTCGTGTGCCGCTTTCGACAGGCGAGATCCTACAGGTTCGTGGTGAGAAGCCTGCCGGTGGTCTCAAACTCATGTCTTGTTTTAAAGCTCGGAAGTATCTCCGAAAGAACTATGTGGCCTTCTTAGCACATGTTACAGCAGATAAAGGCAAGGGTAAGTCTATTTCAGATATTCCTGTCGTTCGGGATTATTCTGAAGTTTTCCCTGAAGACTTACCTGGTCTACCTCCAGCACGCCAAGTCGAGTTCCGCATTGATCTCGTACCTGGTGCAAATCCCATTGCCAGAGCTCCATATCGTCTTGCACCATCTGAGATGCAAGAGTTGTCTAAGCAGCTTCAGGAACTCTCTGACAAAGGTTTTATCCATCCTAGCTTTTCACCTTGGGATGCTCCCATTCTTTTCGTCAAGAAGAAGGATGGATCTTTTAGGATGTGTATCGATTATCGTGAGCTTAACAAGCTTACCATCAAGAATCGATATCCCCTACCTCGCATTGATGATCTCTTTGATCAGTTACAGGGCGCTTCTTATTTTTCAAAGATTGATCTACGTTCGGGGTATCATCAACTTCGGGTGCATGAAGAAGATATTCCCAAGACAGCGTTCCGCACTCGTTATGGGCACTATGAGTTCACAGTCATGCCATTCGGTTTGACTAATGCTCCTGCTGTTTTCATGGACTTAATGAATAGGGTCTGTAAGCCTTATTTGGATCAGTTCATCATTGTTTTTATTGACGACATCTTGATATACTCTAAGACGCGAGCTGATCACGAGCAACATCTTCGTCTTACTCTGGAACTCCTAAAGAAATAGCAACTTTTCGCCAAATTCTCCAAGTGCGAATTTTGGCTTAAAGAAGTTCAATTTTTGGGACACATTGTCAACGAACAAGGTATTCATGTAGATCCCTCCAAGATCAGTGCAATTAAGGATTGGGATACGCCTACTACTCCTACTGAGGTTCGTTCTTTTCTTGGTCTAGCGGGTTATTATCGCCGCTTCATTGAGAACTTCTCAAAGATTGCAGTTCCTCTAAGTGCTCTAACTCAGAAAAACAAACCCTTTGATTGGGGATTCAAACAAGAAGAAGCTTTTCAAAACTTGAAGCAGAAGCTTTGCGATGCGCCTGTTCTATCATTGCCTGAGGGTGATGATGATTTTGTCGTGTATTGTGATGCATTGAAATTGGGCCTTGGTTGCGTTCTGATGCAAAGGAACAAAGTCATAGCCTATGCATCGAGGCAGTTGAAGATACATGAGAAAAATTACACCACTCATGATCTTGAGTTAGGTGCAGTTGTTTTCGCTCTCAAGATTTGGAGACACTATTTGTATGGTACAAAATGTGTGGTTTTCACTGACCACAGAAGTCTTCAACATATCTTCAATCAGAAAGAACTCAACATGAGACAACGACGTTGGGTGGAGCTTCTAAACGACTATGACTGCGAAATTCGCTACCATCCTGGTAAGGCGAATGTCGTAGCCGATGCTTTGAGTCGAAAGGAACGTACTAAGCATCATTGTGTTCGTGTTCAATCTGTTATTCAAGCACGATCCGATATCCAAGCCCGCATTTCTCAGGCTCAACAATCTTGTGTTTCACAAGGTTTGATGGATAAGGAATTTCCCTATCACATAACACCTGCTCTGGAACTGAAGGACAATGGATCATATTACTTCATGGACCGTTTGTGGGTTCCAAGCCAGGATGATCTTCGTACCTTGCTTATGGATGAAGCCCATAAGTCTCGTTATTCTGTTCATCCGGGCTCAGATAAGATGTATAAGGATCTTCGTATTCATTATTGGTGGCCTGGTATGAAGAACGACATTGCCTTATACGTATCAAAATGCCTTACTTGTCTTAAGGTTAAGGCTGAAAAGCGTCCTCCTGGCTTATTGGTGCAACCAGAGATCCCAGTTTGGAAATGGGAAAACATTACTATGGATCTTGTTACCAAACTTCCATGCACAAAGAAAGGTCATGATGCCATCTGGGTAGTCGTTGATCGTCTTACTAAGTCAGCACATTTCTTGCCAATCCGTGAGGATTTTTCTGCTGACATACTTGGTAAAATCTATGTGGATGAAATTGTAGCTCGACATGGTGTTCCTTTGAACATCATTTCTGACAGAGATGCTCGTTTCACTTCTCATTTTTGGAGAACCATGCAATCTGCTATGGGGACCCAACTTAACCTGAGCACAGCTTATCATCCGCAAACGGATGGTCAATCTGAAAGAACAATCCAGACTCTGGAGGATATGCTTAGAGCTTGTGTGATTGACTTTGGTGGTAGTTGGGATTCACATCTTCCGTTAATTGAATTCTCCTACAACAACAGTTATCACACCAGCATCAAAATGGCTCCTTTCGAGGCTCTCTATGGTCGAAAATGTCATTCACCAGTCTGCTGGAATGAGATCGGCGAGGCTCAACTTACTGGACCTACCCTCATTTTAGAGACAACTGACAAGATTAAGAAAGTTCGTGATAACCTTCAGACAGCTAGAAGCCGTCAAAAGAGTTACGCGGACCCAAAACGCAAGCCCTTGGAATTTCAAGTCGGTGATCGAGTATTACTTAAGGTCTCACCTTGGAAAGGTGTGATCAGATTTGGAAAGAAAGGAAAAGTTGCACCTAGATACGTTGGACCATTCAAGATCGTCGAAAGAATCGGAAAGGTAGCCTACAGACTTGAGTTACCTCCTGAACTTGGAAATGTTCATCCAACCTTTCACGTGTCCAATCTCAAGAGGTGTTTAGCTGATGAGAACCTCCACATACCACTTGACGAAATTCGTGTTGATAAAACACTGAAATTTGTCGAGAAACCTGTGGAAATCATGGAACGTGAAGTCAAGTGGCTTAAACGCAAGCGCATTCCTTTGGTCAAAGTTCGCTGGGAAGCTAAACGTGGACCCGAGTTTACTTGGGAACGCGAAGATCAAATGAAGGCGAAATATCCGCATCTTTTCCCACGAGTTTCCTCTAAATAAATTTCGGGACGAAATTTCCACAAGTAGGGGAGACTGTAACATATGTGCTTGTAATCATAATGAACAGTTCATTTATCAATAAAACAATGTCATTTGATCCCAATGTTTGTTTGGTTGTGTTTTACATTTTTCATGTTTTCACTTTTATTCAATTTCAAACTCTATATCGCTTTCTGGAGAGTTATACGCAAACTGGTGCGTAAACGTAATCAGTTTAATGCGAAAAATACTCCGGAACATGAACATATACTTAACATACCTTAAATAACCTTTACATAACTTAGAAATAAGTTTTGAAGGCATTGGTTTGGCAAAAACAAGTTAATTCGCTTACAGGGTATGGTCAAACTTTGTTTGACTTTCTACATTGACCAGTTTATGGTCAATGCGAAGTTCATTTGAACTTCGCAACGTGATTGTAATCACGATGGTTATAGTCCTTTGTGACTATGCCTACTGATTACCACGTTGTCTAGGGTCGTAAGTGTAAGCGATCTAATAAATCGCTTATACCTTCGAACCCGACCCATTTGGTCGATCATTAGGATCCGACCAAACACATTAGGTGACCATAGCATATAGGGAATAACCTTCCGAGGTTATACCTTATGGTCGCTTCGTTTAGGTAGTTGTATGATAGGTAGTTTATATGCCTTAGGTAAATTACCAAAATACCCTTTTGATGCCAAAATTCATTTTAAACATATGTAACATAACTTTTGACATCTAAAATGATTTGACAACAATATTAGACATGTTAAGGCATATGTTACTTGTCATAGGACTAGTTAGGCGGTCCGAACGCGTTTTACGCGAACGACGCGTTAAAGTAGCATAAGCTTCCTAAACGGGTCGTAATGGGTCGTAAGTACTTAGGTTAGGTTTCATTTAGTATGTAGGCTTTGTTAAACCATATTACATGATTCTCCATACTCGTTTGGTTTACAAACCCTCATTCTATCCGATCCTCCGATTTAGGTCCGGTTTATTAACATAGTTACCTATATTAGGTGCCGTTTGATTCCGTGATCTCTAGCATTGCTTGGTGGTTATCTTAGGACTTCTGAGCAATCTCAAGTGAGTACATAGACCCCTCTTTTACTGTTTTCCAAACATTTTGGGGTGAAACACATGTGCCTACTTGTTACTTTCATGCTTTCCATGTTTTCATATCATATGCCTGCTATGTTCGTTAGTACATTATAGTACATGATTTCATTACATTTCATGCTATGTATGCCCATTGTGTGCGTACTTAGTACATTGTTTTACATTACATTTCATGTTATATATGCCCATTGTGTGCATACTTAGTACATTGTTTCACATTACATCTCATGCTATGTATGCCCATTGTGTGCATACTTAGTACAATTGTTTACATCACATGCTTTCATTTTGGTATGACATTTGGTTTGTTTAACATGGAACAATACATTCATTAACATTAGCTACGCCGTTCGTTAGTAGGTAGTGGTACCATAGGAATTGACAACTCCCGTTCCGGACATCCTGGGTAGGTTTGGATGAAAGGAATGACCGAATTCGATACACATAACTTAGATAAACCTTTAATTTATTTAAGGGTTTGTCGCCACAGTCTCAAGGCTTGGATGTATGCATTTTCACAATACCGCATAAATATTTATATCAGTATAGCATGCATTTGTTCCACAAAACATAACTTTGATTTAAACCATGTTTTACTTCAATACCTTGTTTTTGTGCATTTTACATATGGTTTAGTTGATATATTTCACATACCATACATGACATTTTTGGATACACATTACATGATTTACATTAGACATAAACATTTTGACATTGATATACACAATTTATGATTTACATTAATCACAGATATTTGATATGGCTTACACGATAACATTTTGACATTTGATTATACATAAACAATTTACATTGGTGGTTTGGTTTGAGTAAGGGATTTAAGTAACGAGGCGTGTGTAATATGATACAAGCATGGTGGATACGCCGCTGGTACTTCCTATATATAAGTGTTTGTATGGTATTACATATCGTAGCGTTATTTGAATCATTTCAATTTATGACACATGACATTTTATACAAATAACATACTTTTTGCAAGACATTGTTTACAAACAACTTATCTTACACAAACTCATTTTTACATGGTTATTCATTTAACCTTACATTTATTTATACATATCATCTGATCTTACCGTTTTTTCAAATAATTTATAAGACAAAGCAAATTACAAGGTTCATGACTAAACGTTTTTCTTAAACACAAGTCATGAATCATATTTTTACAAAACCTATGTATCTCATAGGCATTTTTATGCTGACGTACCTATTTTCACATGTGTTTTCAGGAGCTTTTCCATAGGATGATGATCGTGACACTAGGGCGGACCTGTGCCTTAGAGACTAAAAATGAAGATAAACTAGTTTAATTATGTTATGAACACTTTGTTTCCTGTTTAAGACAATATAACACTCTTGTTTAATAAATAAAATACAACTTTGAATGCCATGGTTATGAAACAATTAATTCTGTTACAACACTCCCCGACGTTTCCGCCACGTTTTGCATGTTATACGTGGTCGGGGTGTGACATCTAATCTCTCCAATTAATCCCCAGATGTAACGGGAGATTAATACCGGTTCAGGTGATGCAAGGGTTGGTACTATTCTAGCATATTCAAATAATGTGGTAGTATAACCCTTACTATCTACCCTGGTCATTCTTAAGTTTAGAAACTTATTAGCTATCTGTTCATTTTCATTGGGAGGGCAGAAATTCCTTTCTACCATATTCTTAAATTCCTCCCATTCCATGTTGTATATCCTATCACTTCCTTTTGATTGGAGGATAGTGTTCCACCATTCTAAGGCTGAGTTCTTAAACAGATTTGAAGCAAACATTATTTTATCTTCTTCAGCACACTTGCTTATTTTTAAAACAGCCTCAGTCTTCTCTATCCAGCGTAGAGCTGCAATGGGTCCTTCATTGCCCGAGAATTCTATTGGTTTGCAGGACCAGAATTCTTTATAAGAACAACCATAAGGCATGGTTCTTCTTCTTTTGGGAATGGGCACTTGAAGTACGGGTCCATTGTTTACGCTGTGTTCTGGTTCAATTGGTCGTTTACTGCTATGTTTACTTTTATTATTTGCCTCTTGAACCGTTTGAATAATAAATGGCATTGCATCTATGATTCCTTGTGCCACTATGTGTTGAACGGCACTATTATCCATTTGGTTTCCATTGTTATTGATGCTTCGATTCTCATTAACCAAGTTAATGTTACTCTGGTTATCGTTATTCAGATTTTCTTGATTTCCTTCGTCGGCCATCTGAATTTTAAACATTTACCCCGTATTAATATCACAAAATAATATTTAATATAGCCAATCACTTGATACGCATTTTGGTCAAAAGCGTCGATCATTGCGACTTACTCTATTCATATAGTATGTATCTATTACACACCAGTACTGAAATAAAAATTACAATACCAACTGAAATAAAATTACACTAATAGTAGTAGGCATCCGTACACACATATTTTATTTTTATTTTTATTATTTTATTATTATTACTACCGTTTCCACCATCACATCTACGGATATGGATTCATCCATAAATCAATAGTGCGCTCGTTGTACTTCCAGACGAGTCGCTCTCCCACCTGTCGCATTCTTTCACTACTTTCTAAAATTTCCTCACCAAATGTCCTAAGTTCTTGTACGTTTTCTGCACTCATTGGGGGTGCAGGTTCTAGGACTGGGTTCGGAATCTGCGGTGCGGGTTCCTGGTATGGGGGTGTTGGTGCCTGGAATCGGTAAGGATCTTCTAAAATCTCCCTAATGTATTCATCATGGTAATAGGGATCTAAAGGATCCAAACCTGGGTAGGCTCCTAGAGTTGGCATAGGCATGTCTTCATGTATCGGGTAACGTTGCACATAGTCCCTAACGTCATCCCACCAGGGATCGTAATTTGGGTCTAGGGGATTTGGTGCGGGTATCCTAGGTATTTCCTCCGGATTGAAGTCATGTATTTCTACTTGATTTTTAGGGTTTTCTATTTCCATTGGTTGGTCAAGGATTGGTAGTTGTGGTTGGGGTGCTATTATTTGCTCCAGATTAGGGTCAGCTGCAGTGGTTGATAAAATGTGAATGTTAGCTATACCCCTATTAATCATATCCTGGGCATAGGCATCCGTTTCCCTTTTAACTGCTGCTAGCGCTCTCTGGTCTTGTAACTTTTTCATACGCTTCCTACGCTCGTGTGCCCCTCGACTGAACCATCCTCTCTTTTTCTGAGGGAATGGCACCTCAGATTTGGCCTTAAACACGTGTGACAATCCGAGTTTTCAAGGTCTCTATCCGACTTAACTTTGTACTTATTTGCAAAGTGTGTTTTATATTTATTTGGGGTGCAATATAAGTGTTATTAGTTATGTGTATATTATGTGTGTATAATTATTAAAATGAAACCTTTTGCCGAAAACCCTCACCCGAAATCACTCTAGCCGAAAACACCCCCACCCATGAAAACACTCTTGGACGAAAACACTCTAGTGTTTTCGTCAAGAAGCAGGATCGGTGAAAACAAATGGGCTTTGGCCCAGTAGCGATTAGATATAGGGTCTTGTTCATAACCTTTACGCGAAGTCTGTAATTGTCAAACCCTAAATCACTTCTCACCTCCTCTCGCTACCCTTTGAAACCCGACGACAATCTTGTGTTAGAGCGATCAAGTTAGTGTCTCGATCATTGCGGTTAGTGTTTAACCTTTACATGATTGCTTGATCGATATCTCTGTTAATTGTATAATTGAAATCATTGTTTGTCGATATTAAGTAATACGTAAACCCATGTTTGGATGTTAGGTTGAGAATAATAGGTTGCTAGATTAGCAATTTTGGTTACGTATAACGAGATTTGATCATTGTTAATGCGTTGGTTGATAGATGGAGTCTGATGTTTCTAACATGAATTGCTTTGAATGGATCTGAGGATTGTTAAGCCATTGATCATGTTAGTTTGATGCTTGAGGATTATGTTAATTGAGTGTTGTATGATTATGTGTTACTGTTTTGTAAATATATCGATGATTTGATTGAATGATTTCGTGATGATTGATCATGTAAGTGATGATTAGGGTTATTGTATGGTGTAACTGTTTGATGATGACACCTTATCTTGGCGAAAACAAACCAGACGAAAACACAAGCTGGACGAAAACACTTAAGTGTTTTCGTCATACTTCAAGTCGACGAAAACACTTGGGATTTCGTCGCCCAAAGGGTTTTCGCCAGGTAAGGGATTTCGTCCCTAAAGGGGTTTTCGTCAAAAACCGATTTCGTCTGTTGTGATTTTTCTAAGATTCTAATACAGTAACCTTGTTATGTTGAATCTGTTAACCCTGTTAAGTTTGTTAACGCTGTTAAACATGTCAACTACGTTAAGTATGTTATCTAGGTTATGTTAACTATGCTATGTATGCCAACTATGTTATGTATGTTAAGTGGGGTAACTTGGTCAAGCATGTTAACTCTGTTAACTCAATTAAGCTTATCATGTATGTAAATTGATAATTCATGTTAGATTAGACTGGGAACCAAATTTCGTGAAAACATGAGTTGTGTGAACTTGAATAACTGTTTACGTGTTACTTGATGTTAAATATCCTGTACACTTAGTGACTTCGATTGCATGTGAAACTTTACCAACATGAACTGACTGTGTATACATGCATACTTTAGGCTTTGATTGATTGTTTGCGAGCACGTAGTTTAACATTCCGAGCAAACTAAGGTGAGTTCACACTCTTTCCAAGGCATGGGATTCCCAAGGGTTGGGAATGGGTTAATGATTTAAATGGTAACTACAATCATCCTCCGTGGGTAGGATGCCAAGATTACACATTGGACCAAACCTCTATCATGAAGTCCCTCATTTATATCGACTTAATCGTCGAGGCCTATGGCGAGCGGGTCATTAGTTAATAGCGCTATTAGGTTTAACAAACCTCACACCGTGTTGTTCGAATGGGCGTGTACTAATGGACTATGGGCAAAGGGTCAATGCTGATAGACATTGACTTAGGGCACCACTTACATTTTCGTAGTAGTCGATACGCATGGTCTAGTAACACATGGGAAGCCCCCACTAATCTTCGCAAACATGTCTGGGTGACTGCGATACGAATTAATACGATACATGGTTTACAAAACGAACATATGATTTACGAAACGAATGCTATAACTAAACAACCAACTGTGAACTCGCTCAACTTTGTTGTTGACTCGTTGTTACATGCCTTGCAGGTCGTTAGGTACTCATGGAGCTTGCACAGGGAGGCGCGGTCGTTGTGGGACATGGCAGTGTGTGCCATGCTAAAAACATTACTTTATTTCGTACTTAATACTTACATTGGGTTTTACAATTATGCTTCCGCTAAACACTTTGTGTGGTTGAATTTTACTTATTACTTGTTATGTTCAATATGATTGGTGGCTTGATCCTGGTCAGTCACGCCTCCAAGCGGCGATACTCCGCATGTGGAATTTTGGGGGTGTGACAACACGAATATTCCTTCTTCCGTATCAACAGAGTACCCTGAGAGGGCAGGCTGAGAAGAGGAGGTGCCTTCGCTTCTAGGCGAACCAGACAATTGACGATACGCGTCAGATGGTCCTTGGTCGCTCATACTTTAAACTAACAAATAGTCAAATAACACATAACAATAAATACATTTATGCACGTATTTTCGTAATTTATTTCCTAACACTTTAAATTTTGATGTCAGCAGAACACTTCTGTGGCTGAATCAGTGGCATAGCTCTGATACCACCTTCTGTCGCAACGCCCGATCCCTAATCCCCGGGAACGGGCGGCCGAGAGCTAGTTTCGGTGGTATCGCGTATTGTCTAATTTGGCAGCGGAATTTTCATCAGGACCGTAGTTAGGAAATATTGGATCAGAGTAAAATACCACATTTTCATAATATTAAACACATGGGATAAACCCAAGTTCACAGTACACACGTTTTCATAGGAATAAATCCTATTTTATTAATAAAAACATCTATTTTATTTTAGGTAACTTTATTGCCACTTTTCCAAGCCTTCAGTGCTATCCAACTGGCTTCTATTTGGCTTTCACAGTTTGTTACCTGAAACGCGTTTCAAAAACATTTGTCAGTGGGAAATACTGGTGAGTGAATCCCAGTTTAATCAAGTTTAAATAAAAACCATTGTACAGTATTGAGGGCGATCTCACAATTATATTTGTTTCCAAGTTATAACAATTAACATCCATGGTACTGTCAGACCCGACTTGTGGAAATGTTACTCCTTGACTAGGTGGTAACAAATTTTGTATACAAAACCCCAACATACTCATGATAATTGTATTCTTACAAATACTCAATAACCGCTTAATATGCATTTAGTTGTATGAGGTTTTGTAAAAACAGTTAACAAAAGGTTTACAGAAAAAAAAAACGGATCAACTCACATTGCTGTCTTAGATTATCCTTTAGGGTTTCCTGGTGACAATCTATAAGTTACACAAATGCACACGCGTTAGTATAATAACCCATTTTAACATTAGTAATACCCTCCCCGAGATGGGCATTCCAACGACTACGTCGGGCAGAACCACGACAGCCATTACGGAACCCTAGATCAATTAGGCAGCGTATCTAATACGTATCCAGGGGTTATAATACTTACAACGGAGCAGAACTTCGCTATTTAGGGGGTATTAGACCCGAGTATAATGCCTACTATGAGAGAATTACGTTTAGAAAGAAAGAAATGAACGATTTGTGTTTAAACTCGATGCCTGCTATTTATATTGCCACATTTCGACTTTTACGCGGCCCGCTTAAAAGTTAACATAGGGCTACACGGCCCGCGTCAAACCCGGTCAACGGCGTAGCTTGGCTGGGTCATCGACTAGACTTGCCGGGTGTTGGGCCACGTGGCGGCCCAGGGTTTCGCCAGGTTTTAAGTCGTCACGGCCCGCGTAAGCTTACAGGGGGGCTTACGCGGCCCGCCTAAACCCCAAAAATTCAATTTTAATTATTTTTATTAATATTTAAGGTATTCGGGGGCCGTTTTCACGTATGGGGTGTATTTTTGGACATATGGGGATATTTTAAAATATATTAGGGTGTCGGAAAATATTCGAGGGTGTCGATTTTAGGGTTGTTATACATAGGATCCCTCTCAGGATATTCATCATTAGGATCCTGAACACTTACTACCTCCTTATCCTGAGAATCCGTCGCAGGATACAGGACATGTAATATTGGTATTCGGGTTCCTTCCGGTATCCTGACTGATGATCCTAGATTTGCCAATGCATCAGCTTCAGCATTATCTTCTATGGGTACCTGTTCAAGTGTAAAAACATCGAAATATCCTGCTAATTTTTTGAGGATTTCGAGATATTCGATTTACTTCTCACCTTTGACTGCATAGGTCCCATTAAAATGATTAGTAATTAACAAAGAATCAACAAATACTTGTAAATTCTTGATATTCATACTCTTAGCCAATTCTAATCCTACAATTAAAGCTTCATATTCTGCTTCATTATTAGTTGCAGGAAATTCACATTTAATAGCCTGGGGGTAATATGTCCCCCTGTGGCGATTTTAGTAGTATACCTAAACCTACACCTCTTACATTAGATGCTCCATCAGTATATAGTGTCCTGGATTCTATGTTTTCTCCTAGTTGTTGCACTTCTAGGTCTACTTCATTTTGAATATCATTACTGAAATCAGCCACAAAGTCAGCTAAAGCCTGAGACTTTATGGCATTTCTCGGTTCATACACTAGATCATATGCACTTAATTTCACTGACCACTTAGCCATCCTACCTGACTTCTCGGGTTTCCTAAGCACATTTTTAACAGGATAGTTTGTTTTAACAGGAATCCTATGTGTTTCAAAATAATGTCTAAGTTTCGTTGATGCCATAACTAGGGCTAATATAAACTTTTCTAAATGAGAATATCTAGTTTCAGCATCTAATAAACTTTTACTAACATAATAAACAGGATACTGCTGACCTTCATGATCCTTTACAAGGACAACACTTACTGCATTCCCTGATACTACAAGATACAGGGATAATGGTTCACCATCCTCAGGCTTCATCAATAGAGGTGCGGTTGAAAGATACTGCTTCAAATCCTACAAGGCTGCTTCATGCTTCTCTCCCCATTCGAATTTTTTATTCTTCTTCAGGATATCATAAAACTCCTTGCACTTCTCCGAGGATCTTGAGATAAATCTGTTTAATGCCGCTACTCGCCCTGTTAACCTTTGAATATCTTTCATATTTGAAGGTGACTTAATATCCAAGATAGCTTTTATTTGCTCCGGGCTTGCTTTTATCCCTCTTTTGGTCACCATGTATCCTAGAAACTTTCATGCTCCTACTCCAAAATGGCATTTGGTAGGATTTAGCTTCATGTTGTATTGATCAAGGATATCAAATGCTCCCTTAATATCCTGGAGGTGATCCTCAGCCTTCTTAGATTTTACCACCATGTCATCAATGTACACCTCCATGGTGTCCCCCAGCTTGTCTTTGAACATCATGTTTATCAGCCTTTGGTATGTTGTACCTGCATTTATTAAACCAAAAGTCATAGTAGTATAACAATAAATACATGTTGGTGTCATGAAAGCAGTATCCTCCTGATCCGTGGGTTCCATTTGGATCTGCTGAAATCCTGAAGAGGCATCCATGAAGGTTAACATCTCGTGGCCAGCAGTAGCATCCGTGTCACACCCCGACCACGTAAAACAACAAATCGTGGCGGAAACGTCGGGGAGTGTTGTAACAGAATTATCATTTCACAACCATGGATACAAAAAGAGTTTCATTTTATTTATTCGATAAGTAATTTACATTGTTTTAACACGAAACAAACAAGTTACATATCGACTATCACTGTTATTATGTCACTAAGGACTCGTCCAGATCCTATGTGACTCATGCATCCTAGCAATCAACATCAAGCAACATCACCTGAAACATATGTAAAAACAAAGTCAACAAAGAAATGCTGGCGAGCACATAGGTTTTATAAGAGTGTCGGATTCATGGCTAGTTTACATGTTGCAATACTTTATTAAAAACCTTATTTTGAAAAGAGTATAATATTGCAACGAAATTAACCAACTCAAATCAAGCTGGTTATAATTTATAAAACCTCGTAGCCATGATTCTTAACCCCAAAACATTTGTTTTTGTAAACCAAATTGTAAAACATCTCGTATTAACTCATTAATAAAACTCGTATGGTTTATATCCTTTTGAAAACATCGTTATGTGACATCGTTTCAAAATCGTTTACCCAAGTGAACTAAATAACGCCACGGTATGTAATATGTTGAAGACACTTATATATAAGAAGTACCAGCGGCGTATCTACCATGTTTTCACCATATTACACCCGTCCCATTATCTAAACACTTAACCAAAAACCAATGTTTTATCCAATTCATTTAATCTTGTTCAAATCGTTTCCAAATCGTTAACTCGTTTAATTCGTTTCCAAATCGTTTAACTCGTTTAAATCATCCTCATTTTAATTGTGAAAACTATATTTGGTCGTCTGGCTAATAACATTCAAACCTTCGTGACTCGACTATCTCGCTTCTCACATTAACAAACCACCAAAGGGTAAGTTAACAATCACAGATTCAGTTGTTACCCACCTAACCCACACATAACCATGGGTGCAGTCTGATAACGGGATTTGTCAGATCCTATGGTACCATAACCTAATACTGGCCGGTTCGGCCAAAATTAATGAATGTAATTTGTTATGTAACTACAACCAACAAGTTCGTTCACATTATCGAAATCGTTATTAGTTTAGTATAAACCATCTTAATCGTTTTTGAAACCATCGTTATAATATCGAAAATTGTTTTGATACATATGAATCACCCCAAAACAATTGAAAACAGTAAAATAGGGGAATTATGTACTCACATGAAGTGCAAAGTATCCTCAATCAATAGAACTTCAACAACTCAAGTAAACCAGAGAAATCAAGCAGCACCTAGTAATCGAATCACTAGTCAAACAATAGACACCTAAATCGGAAGATCGGACAGAATGAGGTCTTGTAAACCAAATGAGTGTTGGAACTCATGTGATATGGTTTAACAAAGCCTACATTCTAAATCGGAACCTAACCTAAGTGCTTTCGACCCATTACGACCCATTAAGGTAGCTTATGCTACTTTAACACGTCGTGCGCGCAAATGCGCGTTCGAGACGTCTAACTAGTCCTATGACAAGTATTATATGCCTAACATGTTTAAATATGTTGCACAATCAGTTATATGACAAAAGTTTATGTTACATATGCTTAATTACCAATTATACATGAAAAGGGCATTTTGGTCATTTACCTAAGGCATATAAACTACCTATCATACAACTAATTAAACCTAAGTGACCATAAGGTATAACCTTGGAAGGTTATTCCCTATATAACTATGGTCACTAAACATGTTTGGTCGGATCCTAATGATCGACCAAACGGGTCGAGTTTGAAAGTCTAAGCGGTTGTTTAGACCGCTTGACTTACGACTCTATACAAGCACTAATCTAAAAGTGACGAGTTAAACATGTTAAAACATGTTTAACGAATTTAGAAAACAGGTTTGGTATCAAAACAAACGGTTTTGATACTTAAAAGTAGTTTGGTTACAAAATACGCGAGAATACGCATTTTGGCCGAAACTACGACTCGTCACTAAGCCTAGATAACGTGGTAATCAGTAGGTATAGTCACTAGGGACTATAACCATCGTGATTACGCTCATGTTATGAAGTTCAAACGAACTTCGCATTGACCATAAACTGGTCAATGCAGAAAGTCAAACGCAGTTTGACTTTTAAGCTAAAAACGCATAAAAAGAACGAAGGAATACTTACAACGGGTCCAAGCAAGTTTGATTTTCCAAGTATTCTCAGGTATGAAGTGGTTAACACTTCAGCTTAGAGAAATCTCAGAAAAATCAAGTGGGTTTTGAGAAAGAATGGTGGGGGTATTTATAGATTTGGTGTCACACCCCGACCACGTAAAACAACAAATCCTGGCGGAAACGTCGGGGAATGTTGTAATAGAATTATCGTTTCATAACCATGGATACAAAAAGTGTTTTGTTTTATTGATAATATTAAACATTTACATTGTCTTAACACACAACAACCAAGTACATATCGTCTATCATTATTATTATATCACTAAGGCCTCGTCCAAATCCTATGTGACGCATGCATCCTATAAATCAATCAAGCAACAACACCTGAAACATATGTAAAAATAAAGTCAGCAAAGAAATGTTGGCGAGTACATAGGTTATATAAGAGTATCGGAATCATGGCTTCATTTATATGTTGCAGTACTTTATTAGACTACAAGAGTCAAAGTACAAACCTCGTTTTGAAAAGTGTATTGCAACATAGCTAACCAACTCAAATCAAGTTGGTTATAGTTCATAAAATCTCGTAGCCATGATTCTTAACCCAAAAACATTTGTTTTAGAAAACCAATTTGTAAAACATCTCGTAAAAACTCGTTAATAAAACTCGTATGGTTCATATCTTTTAGAAAACATCGTTGTGAGACGTCGTTTCAAAATCGTTTACCCAAGTGAACTAAATAACGCCATGGTATGTAATATGTTGAAAACACTTATATATAAGAAGTACCAGTGGCGTATCTACCATGCTTTCACCACATTGCACCCGCCCCATTATCTAAACACTTAACCAAAAACCATTCGTTTATCCAATTCGTTTAACTTTTTTAAATCGTTTCCAAATCGTTAACTCGTTTAAATCATTTAAATCATCCTCGTTTTATTTGTGAAAACTATTTATGGTCGTCTCGCTAATAACATTCAAACCTTCGTGACTCGACTACCTCGTTTCTCGCTTCTTGCATTAACAAACCACCAAAGGGTAAGTTAACAATCACAGATTCAGTCGTTACCCACAACCCCCACACATAACCATGGGTGCAGTTGATAACGGGATTTTTCAGATCCTATGGTACCATAACCTAATACTGGTCGGTTCGGCCAAAATTAATGAATGTCATTCGTTATGTAACTACAAACAACAAGTTCGTTCACATTATTGAAATCGTTATTAGTTTAGTATAAACCATTTTAATCGTTTTTGAAATCATCGTTTAAACCTTGAAATAATTTTGTACATATGAATCACCCCAAAACAATTGAAAATAGCAAAATAGGGGAACTATGTACTCACATGAAGTGCAAAGTATCCTCAATCAATAGAACTTCAACAAACTCAAGTAAACCAGAGAAATCAAGCAGCACCTAGTAATCGAATCACTAGTCAAACAATAGACGCCTAAATCGGAAGATCGGATAGGATGAAGTCTTGTAAACCAAATTAGTGTTGGAACTCATGTGATATGGTTTTAACAAAGCCTACATCCTAAATCGGAACCTAACCAAAGTACTTTCGACCCATCGCGACCCATTAATGTAGCTTACACTACTTTAACGCGTCGTGCGCGCAAATGCGCGTTCGAAACATCTAACTAGTCCTATGACAAGTATTATATGCCTAAACATGTTTAAATATGTTGCATAATCAGTTACGTGACAAAATTTTATGTTACATATGCTTAATTATCAATTTTGCATGAAAAGGGTATTTTGGTCATTTACCAAAGGCATATAAACTACCTATCATATAACTAATTAATTCTAAGTGACCATAAGGTATAACCTCGGAAGGTTATTCCCTATGCAACTATGGTCACTAAGCATGTTTGGTCGGATCCTAATGATCGACCAAACGGGTCGTGTTCGAAAGTCTAAACGGGTGTTTAGTCCGCTTGACTTACGACTCTACACAATCACTAATCTAAAAAGTGATGAGCTAAACATGCTAAAACATGTTTAGTTAAGTTAGAAAACATGTTTGGTACCAAAACAAACGGTTTTGATACCTAAAAGTAGCTTGGTTACAAAATACGCGAGAATACGCATTTTGGCCGAAGCTACGACTCGTCACTGAGCCTAGATAACTTGGTAATCACTAGGTATAGTCACTAGGGACTATAACCATCATGATTACGCTCACGTTATGAAGTTCAAACGAACTTCATATTGACCATAAACTGGTCAATGCAGAAAGTCAAACGCAGTTTGACTTTTACGATAAAAATGAATAAAAAGAACGAAAGAATACTTACAAAAGGTCCCCGCAAGCTTTGATCCGATTTACCCTCAGGTATGAAGTGTAAACTCCAACTTAGAGGGCCAAAATCAGATCAATGTGGGTTTTGCAAGTGAATGGGGTGGGCTATTTATAGGAAATCTAGAACCGTTAGGATTGTTTATCGGGAAACGAGCTTCGATCCGGGCCTTCCATTTGTACCCCCTGATTTGAGAAACCATGGGCACTTAAAAACAAGCCCCTAGATTGCCCAAAACCATTTGCAAGTGTGTGGAACAGCTGGAACCAGCTGTTAACAACTTTCTGCTGAACTGGGGGTTTTACACGGCCCGCGTAAGAGACAACACAAGCCTACGCGGTGTCACACCCCGACCGCGTAAAACAACAAATCGCGGCGGAATCTTCGGGGAGTGTTGTAACAGGATCATTGTTTCAAAACACACGGAAATTTGAAGTTTCGTTTTATTAAACATTAAATATCTACATCATCTGGAAATCTAAATAAACAAGTTAAACATAGTCTATCATTGTTATTAAGTCACTAAGGCCTCGTCCAGTCCTATGTGAGCATGCATCCTAGCAATCAACATCATTCAACAACACCTGAAACATATGTGAAAACAAAGTCAGCAAAGAAATGCTTGCGAGTACATAGGTTTTTGAGAGTGTCGGATTCATGGCTAGTTTACATGTTGCAATACTTAATTAAAAACCTTGTTTTGAAAAGTATTGTATTGCGACATAATTAACCAACTCAAATCAAGTTGGTTATAATTTATAAAATCTCGTAGCCATGATTAACCCAAAACATTTATTTAATAAAATTCTCGTTAATAATTCTCGTTAATAAAACTCGTATGGTTTATATCATTTCGAAAACCTCGTTTGTGTGACATCGTTTCAAATCGTTTACCCAAGTGAACTAAATAACGTCACGGTATGTAATACGATGAAAACATATATATATATATATATATATATATATAGGAAGTACCAGCGGCGTATCCACCATGCTTTCATCACATTACACCCGTCCCATTATCTAAACACTAACCAAAAACCAATCGTTTACCCAAATCGTTTAATTCGTTAAAAATCGCTTTAGTCGTTTAAATCATTCTCGTTTTAAATCGTGAAAACTACTTTTGATTGTCTCGCTAATAAATTAACATCCAAACCTTCGCAACTCGCCTATCGCTTCTCGCATTAATAAACCACCAAAGGGTAAATTAACAATCACAGATTCAGTCGTTACCCACCTAACCCACACATAACCATGGGTGCAGTCTGATAACGGGATTTGTCAGATCCTATGGTACCATAACCTAATACTGGTCGGTTCGGCCAAAACTAATGGATATTATTCGTTATGTAAATACAACCAACAAGTTTGTTTACTATATCGAAATCGTTATTATTTATATGAATCACCCCAAAACAATTGAAAACAGTAAAATAGGGGAACTATGTACTCACCTGAGAATGCTTAGAGGTCTTGAACAACAACCAAGCAAAGCTAGAGGGAGCACGGAATTAATCTGCAACCTAATAACTATATAAATAAACCGGACCTAAGTCGGAAGATCGGATAGGATGAGGTTTTGTAAACCAAATGAGTATTGGAATATGGCATGGTTTAACAAACCCTACATTCTAAATCGAAACCTAACCTAAGTGCTTTCGACCCATTGCGACCCATTAAGGTAGCTTACGCTACTTTAACGCGTCGTGCGCGCAAAGCGCGTTCGAGATGTCTAACTAGTCCCATGACAAGTATTAAATGCCTAAACATGTTGCATAATCGATTAAGTGACAAAAGTTTATGTTACATATGCTTAATTGCCAATTATGCATGAAAAGGGCATTTTGTTCATTTACCTAAGGCATATAAACTACCTATCATACAACTAATTAAACCTAAGTGACCATAAGGTATAACTTCGGAAGGTTATTCCCTATGCAACTATGGTCACTAAACATGCTTGGTCGGATCCTAATGATCGACCAAACGGGTCTAGTTCGAAAGTCTAAGCGGGTGTTTAGTCCGCTTTGACTTACGACTCTACACAAGCACTAAACTAAAAGTGACGAGCTAAACATGCTAAAACATGTTTAGTTAAGTTAGAAAATAGGTTTGGTATCAAAACAAACAGTTCTGATACCCAAAAGTAGTTTGGTTACAAAATACGCAAGAATACGCATTTTGGCCGAAACTACGATTCGTCACTACACCTAGATAACGTGGTAATCAGTAGGTATAGTCACTAGGGACTATAACCATCGTGTTACTCTCACGTTATGAAGTTCAAACGAACTTTGCATTGACCATAAATTGGTCAAGGCAGAAAGTCAAACGCAGCTTGACTTTCAGACTCGAAAAGCGATAAAAGAACGAAAGAATACTTACAAAAGGTCCCCGCAAGCTATGATCCGATTTACTCTCAGGTATGAAGCATAAACTTCAACTTAGAGAGCCAAAATCAGATCATTGTGGGTTTTTCAAGTGAAAGGAGATGGGTATATATAAGAAAACTAGAACCGTTAGTATCGTTCATCGTAAAACGAGCTTCGATCTCATCCGTACACATGTGCCCATGGTTTTGTGAAACCATGGGAGCCCATAGTTTCATTAAAACCATGTGCAAATGAGGGGAACAGCTGGAACAAGCTGGACTTTAGAATTTTTATTTTGGTCCCTTCCTAAGATAACTATGGCAGAATGACAATTTTGGTCCCTGAACTTCAGAATCTTGCATTTCGGCTCATTTTTGACACGTTTAAGCCCCGTTAACCTTATTTCAAGGCTATAAAATGAATTTAAAGTATAGGGAACTCAAAACATGCTCAAAAATATCTCGGATGTCGGTTCGTTTGGTCGTACGGTTGCGTTGTTCGGTTAATTAAGACGGAAGTCGTAACGAACGTAAAAACGATCCAAATTACGCGACGAATGAAATTTTATCATACCAATCACTAAAATAAAATATTTTAATGATTACATAGAGTTTAGGATGTCCGGATGTATTTAGAACGTAAGATATGCGCGAAAATGCAAACTTATGCACTTTTGACGCTTTTAGTCCCTGAATGACCAAAAAGTTTATTTTAGCACACCGAACCCCTCAAAGCCTATTTCTAAGCTATGTAAAGGATATTTAGGGTATGTTTAACTTATGGTCATGTTCCGGAATGTTCGTTACAGCACAAATCGGCATACTTTCGCAAGTTTGTCGAAATTAGTCCCTGTAAGCGAATAAACTTGATTTCGACACACCAAACCTTCCGAAACTTATTTCTAAGTTATGTAAAGGTTATTTAAGGTATGTTAAGCCTATGTCACTATTCCGGAGTGTTTTTCGTGTTAAACTGATTACGTTTACGCACCAGTTCGCGTATAACTTTCCAGAAAGCGATTTAGAGCTCGAAATCGAACGAGAATTGATATGTGCAAATGATACACATATTTATACAAATCCCAAGTATGAAATACAATATTTCGTTGATTTGGTATTTTTTTGATGGCCATGGAGGCACAGATGTCACACGCGGCCCGCGAGGTCCAAGTTTGGCAGAATTGGCAGATTTGGTCCCTGAATGCTACAAAGCCCATTTTTGACACGTTTAAGCCCCCGTTAACCTCATTTCAAGGCTCTAAAATGAAGTTAAAGTATAGGGAACCCAAAACATGCTCAAAAATACTCCGGATGTCGGTTCGTTTGGTTGTACGATCGCGTTATTCGCTTAATTACGACGGAAGTCGTAACGAACGCAAAAACGATCCAAATTAAGCGACGAATGGATTTTTATTATGCCAAACACTAAAATAAAATATTTTAATGCCTACATAAATTTTTGGATGTCCGGATGTATTCAGAACGAAAGATATGCGCGGAAATGCAAACTTATGCACTTTTTGACGCTTTTAGTCCCTATTGATCAATAAAGTTTATTTTAGCATACCGAACCCCTCAAAGCCTATTTCTAAGCTATGTAAAGGATATTTAGGGTATGTTTAACTTATGATCAAGTTCCGGAATTTTCGTTACTATACAAATCGGTATAGTTTCGCAGTTTGACACAAATAGTCCCTACGATCGAACAAAGTTGATTTCAACACTCCAAACCATCCAAAACTTATTTATAAGTTATGTGGAGGTTATTTAAGGTATGTTAAGCCTATTTCACTATTCCGGAGTGTTCGTTGCATTAAACTGGTTATATTTACGCATCAGTGCGCGTATAACCTTCCAGAAAGCGATTTAGAGCTTGCAATCGGAATCGAATCAAATTGAAAGATCCTCAACATAAATACACACATAATAACACCAAAACATATATAATAACACCAAAGCACATTGTTTTATTGATAATTAACATTATTTTATATTGTACATCGATTACATCGCACAGTTGTCACAATCTTCTCTACTTCAGGAAATTTCGTCCCGAAATTTTAACTAGAGGAATCTTGTGAAAACAAATGCGGATATTTCGTCTTCATCTGGTCCTCACGTTCCCAAGTAAACTCTGGGTCACGTTTGGATTCCCAGTGAACTTTTGCCAATCGAATCAGTTTATTCTTCAACTGTTTGACTGCACGGTCCATTATCTCCACGAGTTTCTCGACAAAGTGCATCGTTTCATCGATTCGGATCTCGTCGAGAGGAATGTGAAGATCAGCGTCAGCTAAACACTTTTGCAAATTGGACACGTGAAAAGTCGGGTGAATATTACCAAGCTCTGGAGGTAGCTCTAGTCGATAGGCAACCTTCCCAATTCTTTCCACAATCTTAAGTGGTCCCATATATCGAGGTGCAAGTTTTCCTTTCTTTCCAAATCTCACCACTCCCTTCCAAGGTGAAACCTTGAGTAGGACACGATCTCTGACTTGAAATTCTAAGGGCTTGAGTCGCATATCCGCAAACTCTTTTGACGGCTTCGAGCTGTCATAAGATTATCGCGGATTTTCTTGACTTTGTCTGTTGTTTCCAGAATGAGCTCAGGTCCAGTAAGCAGAGCTTCACCGATCTCATACCAACAGATAGGTGAATGACATTTTTGACCGTAGAGGGCTTCGAATGGTGCCATATTAATGCTAGCATGATAACTATTGTTGTAGGAAAACTCGATCAGTGGCATATGAGAATCCCAATTACCACCAAAGTCTATCACACATGCTCTAAGCATATCCTCCAAAGTTTGAATCGTTCTCTCAGATTGACCATCTGTTTGGGGATGATAAGCAGTGCTTAGATTTAGTTGGGTTCCCATAGCAGATTGCATGGTCTTCCAGAAATGAGATGAAAATCGAGCATCACGATCGGAAATGATATCCAAGGGAACACCATGTCGTGATACAATCTCATCAACATAAATCTTTGCCATTTTATTAGCAGATAGATCCTCGCGAATCGGAATAAAATGAGCTTATTTCGTTAAACGATCGATGACAACCCAAATCGCATCATGACATTTAGACGTACGCGGTAACTTAGTGATGAGATCCATTGCAATGTTCTCCCACTTCCAAACCGGTATCTCTTGTTTTACAAGCAAACTAGAAGGTCGTTGATGTTCAGCCTTGACTTTGAGACAAGTAAGGCATTTCGATACATACAAGGCAACATCCTTTTTCATACCAGGCCACCAGTACTGAGTACGAAGATCCTTGTACATTTTATCAGCACCAGGATGGATAGAATATCGAGACTTGTGAGATTCGTCCATTACCAAGGTGCGAAGATCGTCTTGTTTCGGAATCCACAAACGATCTTTGAAGTAGAGCAAACCATCGTCTTTCCTTTCGAGTTTAAGCTCGAGTTGAAGCGGTAGCTCATTTTTCAATAATCCTTTGATCACACAAGATCGTTGAGCTTGAAGGACACGAGATTGAATATCAGTTAAAGTCTGAATAGAATGAAGCTTGACTCGTTCCTTTCGACTAAGCGCATCGGCTACGACATTCGCCTTACCAGGATGGTAGCGAATCTCGCAATCATAATCGTTTAAGAGTTCAACCCAGCGTCGTTGCCTCATGTTCAGCTCTTTCTGATTAAGAATATGCTGGAGACTTTTGTGGTCTGTGAAAACCACACACTTTGTGCCGTAAAGATAATGTCTCCAGATTTTAAGCGCAAAAACCACAGCTCCTAATTCAAGATCATGAGTCGTATAGTTCTTCTCGTGAACTTTCAACTGTCTAGATGCATAAGCTATGACTTTACCTCGTTGCATAAGAACGCAACCAAGTCCTAGATTCGACGCGTCACAATAGACAACAAAATCATCGTTTCCTTCGGGCAACGATAGAACATGAGCGTCATAAAGCTTCTGTTTCAGCGTTTGGAACGCTTCTTCTTGCTTAGGTCCCCACTCAAAAGGCTTATTCTTCTTAGTCAAAGCAGTGAGTGGAACCACGATTTTTGAGAAATTAGAAATGAATCGACGATAATAACCAGCAAGACCAAGAAAAGAACGAATTTCTGTAGGTGTCGTCGGTGTGTTCCAATCCTTAATTGCAACAATCTTGGATGGATCCACATGAATACCCTGCTCGTTGACTATATGACCCAAGAACTGAACTTCTTTAAGCCAAAATTCACACTTGGAGAATTTAGCAAAAAGTTGTTCCTTCTTAAGGAGTTCCAATGTTAAGCGAAGGTGTTGCTCGTGCTCGGCTCGAGACTTTGAATAAATGAGAATATCATCGATGAACACAATGATGAACTTGTCTAAATAAGGTTTACAGACCCTATTCATTAAGTCCATAAAGATAGCTGGGGCATTCGTCAAATCAAAAGGCCTAACAGTGAACTCGTAATGCCCATATCTCGTGCGGAAAGCAGTTTTGGGAATATCTTCTTCGAGAACACGAAGTTGATGATACCCAGAATGCAGATCGATCTTGGAATGAAGCACCTTGCAGCTGGTTGAAGAGATCATCAATTCGAGGTAGGGGATATCGATTCTTGATGGTAAGCTTATTAAGCTCACGATAATCGATACACATTCGAAAAGATCCATCTTTCTTTTTCACAAAGAGGACAGGAGCTCCTCAAGGCGAAAAGCTCGGACGGATGAATCCTTTAGCAGACAATTCTTGAAGCTGTTTTGATAACTCTTGCATCTCCGACGGTGCAAGAGGATAAGGTGCTTTCGCAATCGGGTTGGCATTAGGTACAAGGTCAATATGAAACTCGACTTGACGAACTGGTGGCAAACCAAGCAGTTCATCGGGAAACACCTCTGGATAATCCCGAACAATCGGAATATCCTGAATACTCTTGCTCTTGCCTTTCTCCTCGGTGACATGTGCCAGAAAAGCAACATATCTTTTTCGCAAATAACTTTGGGCCTTCGTACACGACATAAGCTTCAATCCACCAGATGGTTTCTCGCCACGAACTTCCAGAACATCGCCAGACGGAAGAGGAATACGAACAATCTTATCGAAACAAAGCACCTCAGCATGATGTTTGGTTAGCCAATCCATCCCCACGATAATATCGAAGCTCCCAAGTTGCATTGGTGTGAGGTCAATGGGAAAAAGATGGTTATCAAGGTTCAACTGACAATCACAGATAACAGAATCGAGAACAAGAGGTTTACCAGTAGCAACTTCGACAGATAAGGGTTTCCTCAGTTTAGTTCTAGGTATCGCAAGCAAAGGTTCAAATGACAATGAAACAAAACTTCTATCGGCACCAGAATAAAAAAGAATAGACGCAGGTCGATTGTTAATAAGAAACGTACCATTAACCACCTCGTTGTCGGCCCTCGCTTCGTTTGCATTCAAATTGTATGCTCGTTCACGAGCGGGATTCGCATTTGCGTTGACATTCACGTTCGGATTTGCATTGGCATTCACCAGCCTCAGACAGTTGTTGCAGATGTGACAACTCGTATTTCAAACCTCTTTTGTACCTTAATGTAACCAGTGAAAACATTATGTGATTATATGATCTTGATTGATGTAATTGAATGTTATGTTTGATGTTATGTTATGTGTATGTACGTATGTATTAGGATCGCACAACACAACCCGATCGCACAAGCCCTTTCGGGCTACACTCTTTGAATCTGAAACCAATGGGCAGCCCAAGTGAGGGTTCGGACCACTCCCTTTTATGCGCATACAAGCACCTATGTGTGGGGGTTGCTTCTCATTTGTTGCAAAACAAGAAAACACACAAAACCCTAATTCTCTACTCTCTCCTTCTCTTCTCTCGAAGCCGGCGACCTCACATCCCCATCTCTCGAAGTTCTTTTCTGTTCGGATCAACCTTTGTTATCTGCTAATCCGGTTAGTGTTTTAATGTGGTTTCATGATTGAATGACGTTATGATTTATATGACTCTATACAATGATTTGTGAATGATATGTGATTAGTTATGAATGATGAGATTTGATGTTCATGAAATCGGTTCATATGTGTAACATGTTTTGAATTATGTAGAGTTGATGATTATGTGTTAATGATCTAGAACCGAATGAATGATAACCGGCTGTGACATGTTCATGTTCGAATGAAGTGTAAAAGGGGGATTGTTATGTTAGTATGCATGTTAGTGATCAAGAATATGAATTATGTTAGTATGTTTATGAGTTATGATTATTGTTCTTGTTTTGATTTTGATTAGGGTTCATATGAATTTTGTGGTAAAAACCTTGTTTTGATCGAGATATGGTTAATTAGAAACTGTTGATTGATAAACTGCAAATATGGAAATTATCAATAATAGAGTAACTGATTGAATGACTTAAGGAAATACATAACCGATCGTACAAGACCAGTCGCACAAGTGCAATCACACAAACTTGTCAGTCGCACAAGATCAGAATCGCACAAGATCTGATCCGATCGAACAACTTCTGGTCACACAAGACAGTCGCACAAGAATAGTGCAACTGTTAATACACTAAGTATAAGCAGGATATGCATGATCGCACAAGACCTTGTGGATCGCACAAGGCAGTGCCGATCGCACAAGGCTTGGGCCACACACAAGCTATTACACTGTTGGGCCTCAAAGCCCAATCCCAATCGCACAAGCCATCCGGATCGCACAAGTCTATCCGGATCGCACAAGACTCATCTTTGTTTGTTGGGCCGTATACTTGTTAGACTATTTATGATTTTGGGCCGGGTATCTTTGGGCTTTATTGGGTGAGTCGCACAAGGCTGTTAGACTTGTGCGAGCCCAATCTTTTGAATCGTACAAGTATGAATATGTTATGTACTTGACTGTTAATGTGTTGCCATGATCAATACGTGTTCGTAACCTGTTAATGTATGTGTAAACTTATGTGCACTACTTGAACCTAGACCTGACTTGTATGGTAACCATATTAGGACGTGGTTGACCACTTATAGCTCAAGTAACCTTTCTGTGTATCTGCCGAGCAAACCAAGGTGGGTTCACACTCTATCCAAGGCATGGGGTTCCCAAGGGTTGGGAATGGGTTAAAGAACGGAACAGTAACTACAAACTTGCGTATTCTCCATACAACAGGATACGTACGACCATAAGACCATCAACTCTATCACTTGAAGTCCCTCATTTATCGACTTAATCGCCGAGGCCTATGGCGAGCGGGTCATTAGTTAATAGCGCTATTAGGTTTAACAAACCTCACACCGTACCAGTCGGACGGGCGTGTACTAATGGACTATGGGCAAAGGGTCAATGCTGATAGACATTGACTTAGGGCACCTCTTACATTTTCGTAGTAGTCGATACGCGTGGTCTAGAAACACATGGGAAGCCCCCACTAATCTTCGCAAACATGTCAGGGTGACCGCGATACGAATTAATATGATACTTGGTTTACAAACGAATGCTATAACCAAACAACCAACTGTGAACTCGCTCAACTTTGTTGTTGATTCGTTGCTACATGCCTTGCAGGTCGTTAGGTACTCTTGGAGCTTGCACAGGGAGGCGCGGTCGTTGTGGGGCATGGCAGTGTGTGCCACGCTAAAAACATTACTTTATTTCGCACTTAATACTTACATTGGGTTTTACAATTATGCTTCCGCTAAACACTTAACTATGCTTTGGTTTTGAACACCTTTCATATTGTTTGGTTGAATTATATTTACTACATACATTATTCAATATGATTGGTGGCTTGATCATGGTCAGTCATGCTTCCAAGTGGTGATACTCCGCGTGTGGATTTGGGGGGTGTAACAGATTGGTATCAGAGCTATTGGTTATAGTGAACTTGGTTTTAATAAGGGAAAAAGTTTTGTTAAAACCAGACTATAACCTATACAGTGCTCAACGATCCACAACGACGCTTCGCTCCACGTGCAAGACTCGATATTCTAGGTGATATGGTTTATGTTTTATTGCCTACTTGCTAGATTACATAGAACACTGCGCATGGTATGGTTAGATAACGTAGTCACTACTGTTTGCAACATTGCATGCTTACTCCCTTCTGTCATCACTCATGTTTTCCTTTGATATGAAGATCATGAGTGGACGCGTTAACATGACTCAAGCCCAGTTGACGGCTCTGATTAACCAACAAGTTGCTGCGGTACTTGCAGCCGCCCAAGCAGGAGGTGTATCCTGCAGTCGCAACTCTGTCTAGGATCATTAGATCCTACACTCCTAACCCAACTCTTGTGCTTAACTTTGTCCTATTCTCGTTTATACAACAGGCCAGCATGCTCAGCCGCCTGCATACACGTTCAAAACTTTCATGGACTGTCGTCCTAGTACTTTCAGTGGCACTAAAGGGGCAGTTGGACTCCTGCACTGGTTCAAGAAGCTCGAGTCAGTCTTCGAAATGTGTGAATTCCCTGAAGCTCGCAGGGTGAAGTACGCCACTGGTACTCTCGAGGGCATTGCGCTGACTTGGTGGAATGCACAAGTTCAGATGTTAGGGCTGGCAGCCGCTAACGCCACCCCCTGGAATTATTTTAAGGAGCTGATCAAGAGGGAATACTGTAGTCGTGATGACATCCACAAGTTGGAAGTGGAGTTCTTTAACCTGAAGATGACAGGATCAGAGATAGAGGCGTATACGAAGAGGTCAAATGAGCTGGCCATCTTGTGTCCAACTATGGTGGATCCTCCCATCAAGCGCATCGAGCTGTTCCTCAAAGGCTTAGTACCAGAGATTCAAAGCCATGTGACTGCTGCTAACCTCGCTACTATCCAGGATGTTACTCGTCTTGCTCATCGTCTCACAGACCAGGCTGCCTAAGCGTATAGGTGCTACTGCTACTACTACTTCTGCTACTCCCACTGATAACAAGCGAAAATGGGATGGAACCTCCAGCAAGGGTTCGACTTCAGTTCAGTCCCAGGCACAGCAACGAAAGATTGATGACTATCAGAGCCCTGGTCAGCAATCTTCTAGTAGTCAAGGGCAGGGTGGATATCGAGGAAACCTTCCAAAGTGCAACAGATGCGATAGACACCAAAGGGATCAGTGCAACAAGGGTCGTTGCCAGAGGTGTCTCAAGATGGGTCATGAAGCTAAGGATTGTAGGAGCTCGCGACCTGCGAATTAGAACCAACAACAACAACCACCAGCTCCACAAGACCAGCAGCAGCAACAGCGAGACAACAGGGGATGCTTTCAGTGTGGAGCTGAAGGCCACTTCAAGAGAGATTATCCCCAGCTGAACCAGAATCAGAACAACAATAATAACAATCAGGGGAATGGAAACAACGGGGATAACAATGGCAATGGTGCCAGGGGTCGAGTATTCGTGATTGGCCAGGGAGAAGCAAGAAACGATGTCACACCCCTTTCTGCGGCGGAAGCACGAGGTGTGATCATGAAAGGTTCTCATTGCATACGAAGAGTAAACATACTACATGCCCAAAAATACCTTCAAATATTACATTACTGAAAACATATGTCAAGTGTTTACAACACGAGATAACATATTGTCTTAAAAGTCACAACTTTATTTAAAGATGGACAAAGCGACATCCACGAGCATGAGTAAGACCACGCCCACATCCATCCTAGTTACCTGAAATACATGTGAGTTTTGGAAAAACGTCAACATAAAGTTGGTGTGAATTCATGCAATTTTTGTATTTCACGTTTGTATACTTTGTATGAAAACATAATTTGTATTTTGTATAAATCAAGTCTTTTGTGTACACCACGTACTCATGTATAAATCAAATATTTCTGTATGTATCAAGTGTTAATGGGTTGCAAAGCCATTAACATGTGACACGACATAGGAAGTCACCAAACCATAGGCATTTTTCTGTAGTCGATTCACGACTGAGACACAAAAACACTGCTTGGTAAAAGAGTGGCCAAGAGTGGGGCTGCCCGGAACCCATTAGATCTAACCTTTTGTTATGCGGTCTAAGTATGTACACGATTAATGGTGCTTATGGTACCCTATTCGTGACACGATTTCTCGTATCACTCTTGTATCCATCATACCAATTGTAAACATTGTAATATTTGTAACATGTATTTCACCCCCGAAGGTATAAAACTGAAAACAGTTAAAAGAAAAGGGGGAGCATGAACTCACAACTTTGCATTCCTGTGCGTCGTAAACTTCACCGGATTTGCTTAATTAACGTCGTAACCTATACGCGTTTTCTTAATGTTAGTCACTAGACTTGTATCGCACAAGTACAGTCACTCTCTTTTGTATTTGTATTGTTGTGTTAAAAATATTTCATATTTTTAACTACGTATCTTACTTATATTATTTCCTCTAAAATAAATATAAGTCTTTTGTGTTTTGCACTTCGCACCCGAATTATGTATCTTGTATTTTGTATGTGTATTTTTATGTTTATACTCCTCACGAGTATTTAGTGTATTTTTAAGTCTTAATAAGCTAGCACGTATAACACATACTATATACACTTAGCACAAAAGTTGGTGATAAAAATATATATATTTTTCTCAAAAATATATACATACTTAATATCCATTTTTATTTTTGAAGAAGTCCTCATTTCTTATCAACAAAAATTAGGGAAACCTTGGTAATACTTTTAATCACATTTTTAGGGAATAAGTTTCTCAAAAACTTATATTTTTCTAAGTGTCAAAATTTTTATAAATTTTGACAGAGTTTCCCCTAAAAATGGAGGTTTCCCATGTTTTCAAAACATGTGTTTATTTTCTTTTAAATTGTCAACAATCTCCTCATTCAACAATAAACAATATGCAACTAGTTAAAATAGATATAATCGCAGAAATACATGAACTTGTGGTTTTTCCAAAATAGGTAGTATCCTTCCATTATTTTTAGTGGATCTTTGTATAGATCAACTTTGTTTCTTGAAAGTCTCGCTTTTAAAGAAGTTACATCTTTACAACTTCCGGTCAACATTTACAAAAATAGTTATTTTGTCGAAACTTTGTGTTACACAAGTGTTTACATACTCGTGTGTTTGCTAAAATCATTCTTTTTCATGTAAGACTCGGCTTTAGAAAATATGATTTCTTGGACACTTGGTCCTTTGAAAGTACCGCTTGTAGATCCGTAGATCTACTAGTTTTGAACACCATTTCACAAACAAAATCGCTTTTACACAAGTTCATGATTCGTGTGTGGTAGAGTTTCATCCTTTAACCCTTGTTGCTTCCAAAACAACCTTATGTCATGATCCATGATCATGACCAACTCGGGTTAAATGACGATCCGAGCTACCACAACATAGATCGGGTCCAAATAATCACACAAATCAATTACTACATGATTTACACAACATATGAGCTTTTAACCAACATTTTTAGTGTTTTTAGTAGACTTTTATGCTTCATCTTGTAAGATTACGAGTTTTAACCGTTACAAATCGTATTAACCACTTTAAAATAGTTCGAGAAGTTGATTTAAGTAACATACCACTAGCTCGAGGCTAGGGAAGAATCTAAGCGCAAATAGGGTGGATAAAAGCAATGTAGTGAGGTCCTTCGCCTTCCGATTGCACCAAGCTTCCTTATACGCGATCCTTATCACTTGTATGAGCTTGGAATGTGAAGATTAGAACTCGAAAATGGTGGTGTGTTCAAGGGGGTGTTCGGCCGAAGCCTTTGAGAGAGAGAGAGAGAGGAGTTTTTGAAGTTGAGTTGTGTAATGTGAAAGTTATGTGGGTTTAAGCTTATACTTATAGACAAAGATTAGGCTAATTGTCCAAAGGTTCATATGCTTACTAGATATTTAACAAGTTTGATTATAATAATCAAGGAAGGACAAGGTATGTCCCCCTTCTAGGGGACGGTTGGTTAAGGGGGGGGGGGGGTTCTAGTCCATTTTCAACTAATTAGTTGGATATTAGTTAGGTTAAGTAAGTTAGTTAAGTGCTTAACCTGGTTAGTGGTGTGTCATGCGTTACAATGGGTGTTAGGGTATTCAGGGACCCTAACTGGCTCAGAAAAAGATAAGTAATGTTATCAACAATATTTTCATGTTCCGGGTATAGTCCGGTTGTTCGGTTGCATACCGATTCATTAAAGTGCTAAATTGCACCCTTTAGTGTTTAATAAGTACCTTTTTATAATACTATCGATTCCCAACACTTAGGGAAATATTCTGGATAATAAAACGACATTTCTGCAAAATATTCATATGTCTAAATGCTGAATTATTGCTGAATTATATAAATTCTGCACTTAAAGTGCGTTTCGGGTGCTTTTTAGTGCTTAATTTTGATTTCGCAATGCATATATATTATACCCTTGTATGTACTCATGGGTTTTAATGCATTCTTGTTGTCGGACCTACACCTAGGCTCCAATTTTATTGTCTGACTGCTTTCTGCAGTTCTGTTGACACAGTGTGTCTTACCGGTGAGTTTACTAGTATTTTTGACGCAACGCTCTCGTTTATGCATAAAGCAATATTTTGTAGTATACAACGTGCATGAATTCACTTGTTTAGTAGGAAATCAGATATTGCTGACAATTAAGCACATAATTGCAGTCATTAAGCAATAATTAATGTGTACGGAAATTACCGGTTTGGGCCAGTTGTCACAGTCTCCCCCCGTTAAAAGAATTTCGTCCCGAAATTCAGGGTGAACTCACTCTCGCTGGAGTCTTCTTGAATAGGTGGGGATACTTTTTCTTGAACTGGTCTTCACGTTCCCATGTGTACTCGGGTCCGTGCTTAGAGCTCCAACGTACTTTGACAAGCTTCACACTGCTCCTCCTGGTCTTGTTGACTTTCCAGTCGGTAACCTCAACGGGTTGTTCTGTAAATCGGAGGGCTTCATCAATATGCACTTCATCCATCGGGATGATCACGCTTTCTTGCGTTGGACTCTTCTTCAGGTTGGATACATGAAACGTATCATGTACTCCATTAAGTTCTTCCGGTAACTCCAATTTGTATGCCACGGTACCAATTCTCTTCAATATTCTGAATGGTCCGATATATCGTGGATTCAGCTTTCCACGCTTTCCAAATCTGACTACGCCCTTCCATGGTGAGACTTTTAACAACACTTTGTCTCCCACCTTGAATTCTACTGATTTCCTATTCGGATCAGCGTAGCTCTTTTGTCGCTCTCGAGCCGCCTTAATGCGCTCTCGGATCTGCGCAATCTTGTCGGTTGTCTCTTGTACAAGTTCAGGACCAACCATACGTTTATCTCCGGCATCTGCCCAACATAAGGGCGATCGGCATTTGCGGCCATACAGAGCTTCGAACGGTGCGGCTTTTATGCTCGTATGATAGCTGTTATTGTAGGAAAACTCAACTAAAGGTAGATGAGTATCCCAGCTACCGCCTAGGTCCATGACGCATGCGCGCAGCATATCTTCTAACGTTTGTATAGTCCGTTCGCTCTGGCCGTCTGTTTGCGGATGGAATGCCGTGCTTAGATCTAACTGAGATCCAAAGGCTTCCTGAAATGATTGCCAGATTCTTGAGACAAAGCGTCCATCTCTGTCTGAAATGATTGAGATTGGCACTCCATGTCGTGCCACAATTTCTCTTAAGTATATTTCAGCAAGCTTTCCAGAGCTATCCTTCTCTCGGATTGGTAGGAAATGCGCAGACTTCGTCAATCGATCAATTATTACCCATATCATATCGTGCCCTCTCGGGGTCCTGGGTAATTTCGTTATGAAGTCCATCGAGATTTGTTCCCACTTCCACACGGGAATCTCTGCTTGTTGTAGTAGGCCGGACGGTTTCTGATATTCTGCCTTAACCTTAGCACAGGTTAGGCATTTTCCAACATAGACAGCAACGTCGCTTTTGAGTCTCGGCCACCAATAATATTCCTTCAAGTCTTGATACATTTTATCCGATCCTGGATGGATCGAATATCTCGATTTGTGGGCTTCATTAAGGATGACTTCTCGTATGCCACCATAGAGTGGAACCCAAATACGCTTCTTGAAGTATAAGGCTCCCTCTTCGTTTGGCATCATGTATTTCAGCATACCCGTAGGTATTCAGCTTTACGGTTCTCTTCTTTAAGAGCTTCTTGTTGTGCATCTCGAATGCGTGCAGTGAGGTTCGTTCGAATGGTCATTTCTAACGCTCGAACCCTTAGGGTCTTAACCCTTTCTTTTCGGCTCAACGCGTCTGCTACAACGTTTGCCTTTCCAGGATGGTACTTAATCTCACAGTCATAATCGTTCAGCAGCTCAACCCAACGTCGTTGGTGCATATTCAATTCCTTCTGATCAAATATGTGTTGTAAGCTTTTGTGATCTATGAAGATTGTACATCGAGTACCATATAAATAATGTCGCCAAATCTTCAAGGCGAATACCACTGCACCCAGCTCCAGGTCGTGAGTGGTATAATTTCTCTCGTGAACCTTCAGTTGTCTTGAAGCATAAGCGATGACTTTTTGGCGTTGCATGAGCACGCAACCCAAGCCTTGTCGTGAGGCGTCGCAGTATACCACGAAGTCTTCAGTGCCTTCGGGTAACGATAGTATCGGTGCATCGCAGAGCTTGTTCTTAAGTAGCTGAAAGGCTTCTTCTTGTTTGTAACCCCAGTCGTATTTCCTGTCCTTCTGTGTAAGGGTTGTTAGCGGTTGAGCTATCTTTGAGAAATTCTCGATGAATCGTCGGTAATAGCCCGCTAAACCCAAAAATTGTCGAACTTCAGTTGGGGTCTTGGGAGCTTCCCAATTCTTTATTGCTTCTATCTTGGACGGGTCTACATGAATGCCCTTCTCATTCACCACGTGGCCAAGAAATTGTACTTCGCGAATCCAGAATTCGCATTTCGAGAACTTTGCATAAAGTTTCTCTTTCTTCAGTAGTTCCAAGATGGTTCTGAGATGTTGCTCATGTTCTTCTTTTGTTCGCGAGTAAATCAGGATATCATCGATAAATACAATCACGAATTTATCGAGATATGGTTTACATACGCGGTTCATCAGATCCATAAAGACCGCTGGCGCGTTCGTCAATCCAAACGGCATCACAAGGAATTCGTAGTGCCCATAGCGCGTTCTGAATGCAGTCTTTGGCACGCTTTCATCTTGGATTCTCAGCTGATGGTATCCAGATCGAAGGTCGATCTTGGAATAGTAGCTTGATCCTTGCAGTTGATCAAACAAGTCATCAATCCTCGGTAGCGGATACCGATTCTTGATTGTGAGCTTGTTCAGTTCCCTGTAATCGATACACATCCGTAGTGATCCATCCTTCTTCTTCACGAACAATACTGGAGCTCCCCAGGGTGAGAAGCTTGGCCTTATGAATCCTTTATCCAACAACTCCTGGAGTTGTGTAGATAATTCTTGCATTTCGGATGGTGCAAGTCGATAGGGTGCCTTGGCTACAGGAGCGGCTCCTGGAACCAAGTCTATGTGGAATTCGACTTGTCGTTGCGGAGGTAGTCCTGGCAGATCTTCAGGGAACACATCAGGAAATTCCTTCACCACAGGAATGTCTTCGAGTTTTGGCTCCACAGCCTTCTTATCTACAACGTGTGCTAGGAAAGCAACACATCCTTTCCTTAAGCACTTCTGTGCCTTCATGCAATTTATGATTCGTAGAGGCGCGTTTCGTCTTTCTCCATGTACGATGAGAGTTTCATCATTCGTCAGAGGGATGCGAATGATTTTCTCATGACAAATGACTTCAGCTTTGTTCTTGGACAACCAGTCCATCCCGACCACTACATCGAAGCTACCTAATTGAATAGGTAGGAGGTCGATGCTAAATCTTCGTTCACCAAGTTCTAGCGTGCAGCCTCTAACAACTTCGCTCGATTCAACAAGTTTACCATTGGCTAGTTCTATGGAATAAGGAATTTCTAATCTACTAGATTCTATTCCAAGTATACGTTTAAATTCCACAGACATGAAGCTATAATCGGCGCCATTGTCGAATAATATGGATGCAAAGTGATTGTTAATGAGGAACGTACCGTTGACCACATTAGGGTCCTCGCGTGCGTCCCTTGCTCCAATCACAAATGCTCGGGCCTGAGCATTGTTTCTCTCTGGGCAGTCCTTCATGAAATGATCTTTGCTTCCACATCTGAAGCATCCTTGGTTTCGCCCATTCCCGTTGCCAGCACCGTTTCCATTTCCACCATTGTTCCTATCATCAGCCCCATTACGATTTCCATTCCCGTTCCTCTTACTCCAGCAGTCTTCAGTGCGGTGACCCAACTTTCCACACTTGTCACACTTTGAGATGAGACAAGCTCCCTCGTGATGGTGTTTACACCGATGGCATTTGGGCAAGGTGCCCCGATATCCCCTTGCTGGTGCGTCGTTCATGGCTGCAAGAGGTTTCGCCCATTGAGGCGGGTTAGGGTCACGCTTCTTGTTGGAACCTTTGTTGTTACGAGTTGCTTGATTCAAGTTTGCATATTTCCTTTTCTTGTCGCCAGACGACTCAGCATGCGTCTCGGCATTTTCTGTTGGGTTCAGTGATAGTGTCTTCATTCGAACACAATTTTCAGTAAGGCTGACAGCCAGAGTTACAGCCTCGGTGATTGTTTGTGGTTTGGCCGACGTCACCATGCCACGAAACTCTGAGGCCAGTCCCCAAATGTAGCGTTCAACACGCTTGAATTCGGGAGTCACCATGTAGGGAAGCACTCTGGACAGATCGTGGAACCTTCGAGTATAACCATTAATGTCAGCACCTTCCATGGTCAAGTGCCAGAACTCCGTCTCCAGCCTTTGGAGTTCAGCACGAGAGCAGTACTTCTCTCTCATTCTTTCCTTCAGTTCCTCCCAAGTTAAGCCATAAGCGGCATCATTGCCCAAGGTTTGGACTTGCAGGTTCCACCAAGTCAGAGCTTCATCGACAAACAACCCAGTAGCAAAGGTGACTTGTTGATCTGCGGTACACTTGCTCATGCGGAAGGTAGCTTCAGTCTTCTCCGTCCAGCGCACATATGCTACTGCACCTCCTGTGCCATCATAGTTCATCGGCTTGCAGTCGAGGAACTGCTTGAAAGTGCAGCCTTGAGCTGCATTGCCTCCAGACAAATCTCCATTCCCATTACGCCTAGCGTTACTTGGTCCTCCACTGTCTTGAGTATGGTTCGCCTCGTATTGGGCGATAGCAGCGGAGATCCTTTCCTCCAGTAGAGCGTTCAGCTCATCAGCAGTTCTTGGCAGTGGGGGAGGAGGAGGTTGGTCATGAGCGTTCACAGCTCTTCTAGGTGCCATGTTCTGACGAACACAACCCAACAGGATCAGACATTTGTTTGATATCGTCATTCTAGACAGTAGTAGTATATATATTCATAGGTATATACCACATAAGTGACATCAAACAATTATTACTCTAGCAGAGTACTTAGTAGGTTTGCACTGAGGGAATCTACACGTGACAAGACTTGCTGTGATTTTTGTGCACTGAATTCCATAATTATGTATGCATCCATAATTACGTAACTCCTTGCACAGTCCGCACAGTTCGTTTCATCCTCGTATTTCTTCCTTCAGATGGGCCATTGCTTTCAGGTAAGGTCACGTATACTTGTGACATTCTACTTCTAGTATATGCTAATTATCACACATAATTGCAAGTAGTTTCTTAGTTAAAGACAAGTGCTACTCTAGTGCACTCTAAGTCTCGTAGTGTCTTTTCTAGACTTATGTAGACAGTTTCAGGTAGTGGATGTCGCGGGACGTTTTATGCAATGAAAACTCTTTGAAAATTGTTTTCATGAATGGATCCTAGAGATTGTAGACTAGACTCGAGAAGGAATCCTGGTTCACTACAATCGCAGCTCGGATACCAATCTGTCACACCCCTTTCTGCGGCGGAAGCACGAGGTGTGATCATGAAAGGTTCTCATTGCATACGAAGAGTAAACATACTACATGCCCAAAAATACCTTCAAATATTACATTACTGAAAACATATGTCAAGTGTTTACAACACGAGATAACATATTGTCTTAAAAGTCACAACTTTATTTAAAGATAGACAAAGCGACATCCACGAGCATGAGTAAGACCATGCGCACATCCATCCTAGTTACCTGAAATACATGTGAGTTTTGGAAAAACGTCAACATAAAGTTGGTGTGAATTCATGCAATTTTTGTATTTCACGTTTGTATACTTTGTATGAAAACATAATTTGTATTTTGTATAAATCAAGTCTTTTGTGTACACCACGTACTCATGTATAAATCAAATATTTCTGTATGTATCAAGTGTTAATGGGTTGCAAAGCCATTAAGATGTGACACGACATAGGAAGTCACCAAACCATAGGCATTTTTCTGTAGTCGATTCACGACTGAGACACAAAAACACTGCTTGGTAAAACAGTGGCCAAGAGTGGGGCTGCCCGGAACCCATTAGATCTAACCTTTTGTTCTGCGGTCTAAGTATGTACACGATTAATGGTGCTTATGGTACCCTATTCGTGACACGATTTCTCGTATCATTCTTGTATCCATCATACCATTTGTAAACATTGTAATATTTGTAACATGTATTTCACCCCCGAAGGTATAAAACTGAAAACAGTTAAAAGAAAAGGGGGAGCATGAACTCACAACTTTGCGTTCCTGTACGTCGTAAACTTCACCGGATTTGCTTAATTAACGTCGTAACCTATACGCGTTTTCTTAATGTTAGTCACTAGACTTGTATCGCACAAGTACAGTCACTCTCTTTTGTATTTGTATTGTTGTGTTAAAAATATTTCATATTTTTAACTACGTATCTTACTTATATTATTTCCTCTAAAATAAATATAAGTCTTTTGTGTTTTGCACTTCGCACCCGAATTATGTATCTTGTATTTTGTATGTGTATTTTTATGTTTATACTCCTCACGAGTATTTAGTGTATTTTTAAGTCTTAATACGCTAGCACGTATAACACATACTATATACACTTAGCACAAAAGTTGGTGATAAAAATATATATATTTTTCTCAAAAATATATACATACTTAATATCCATTTTTATTTTTGAAGAAGTCCTCATTTCTTATCACCAAAAATTAGGGAAACCTTGGTAATACTTTTAATCACATTTTTAGGGAATAAGTTTCTCAAAAACTTATATTTTTCTAAGTGTCAAAATTTATAAAAATTTTGACAGAGTTTCCCCTAAAAATGGAGGTTTCCCATGTTTTCAAAACATGTGTTTATTTTCTTTTAAATTGTCAACAATCTCCTCATTCAACAATAAACAATATGCAACTAGTTAAAATAGATATAATCGCAGAAATACATGAACTTGTGGTTTTTCCAAAATAGGTAGTATCCTTCCATTATTTTTAGTGGATCTTTGTATAGATCAACTTTGTTTCTTGAAAGTCTCGCTTTTAAAGAAGTTACATCTTTACAACTTCCGGTCAACATTTACAAAAATAGTTATTTTGTCGAAACTTTGTGTTACACAAGTGTTTACATACTCGTGTGTTTGCTAAAATCATTCTTTTTCATGTAAGACTCGGCTTTAGAAAATATGATTTCTTGGACACTTGGTCCTTTGAAAGTACCGCTTGTAGATCCGTAGATCTACTAGTTTTGAACACCATTTCACAAACAAAATCGCTTTTACACAAGTTCATGATTCGTGTGTGGTAGAGTTTCATCCTTTAACCCTTGTTGCTTCCAAAACAACCTTATGTCATGATCCATGATCATGACCAACTCGGGTTAAATGACGATCCGAGCTACCACAACATAGATCGGGTCCAAATAATCACACAAATCAATTACTACATGATTTACACAACATATGAGCTTTTAACCAACATTTTTAGTGTTTTTAGTAGACTTTTATGCTTCATCTTGTAAGATTACGAGTTTTAACCGTTACAAATCGTATTAACCACTTTAAAATAGTTCGAGAAGGTGATTTAAGTAACATACCACTAGCTCGAGGCTAGGGAAGAATCTAAGCGCAAATAGGGTGGATAAAAGCAATGTAGTGAGGTCCTTCGCCTTCCGATTGCACCAAGCTTCCTTATACGCGATCCTTATCACTTGTATGAGCTTGGAATGTGAAGATCAGAACTCGAAAATGGTGGTGTGTTCAAGGGGGTGTTCGGCCGAAGCCTTTGAGAGAGAGAGAGGAGTGTTTGAAGTTGAGTTGTGTAATGTGAAAGTTATGTGGGTTTAAGCTTATACTTATAGACAAAGATTAGGCTAATTGTCCAAAGGTTCATATGCTTACTAGATATTTAACAAGTTTGATTATAATAATCAAGGAAGGACAAGGTATGTCCCCCTTCTTGGGGACGGTTGGTTAAGGGAGGGGGGGGGTTCTAGTCCATTTTCAACTAATTAGTTGGATATTAGTTAGGTTAAGTAAGTTAGTTAAGTGCTTAACCTGGTTAGTGGTGTGTCATGCGTTACAATGGGTGTTAGGGTATTCAGGGACCCTAACTGGCTCAGAAAAAGATAAGTAATGTTATCAACAATATTTTCATGTTCCGGGTATAGTCCGGTTGTTCGGTTGCATACCGATTCGTTAAAGTGCTAAATTGCACCCTTTAGTGTTTAATAAGTACCTTTTTATAATACTATCGATTCCCAACACTTAGGGAAATATTCTGGATAATAAAACGACATTTCTGCAAAATATTCATATGTCTAAATGCTGAATTATTGCTGATTTATATAAATTCTGCACTTAAAGTGCGTGTCGGGTGCTTTTTAGTGCTTAATTTTGATTTCGCAATGCATATATATTATACCCTTGTATGTACTCATGGGTTTTAATGCGTTCTTGTTGTCGGACCTACACCTAGGCTCCAATTTTATTGTCTGACTGCTTTCTGCAGTTCTGTTGACACAGTGTGTCTTACCGATGAGTTTACTAGTATTTTTGACGCAACGCTCTCGTTTATGCATAAAGCAATATTTTGTAGTATACAACGTGCATGAATTCACTTGTTTAGTAGGAAATCAGATATTGCTGACAATTAAGCACATAATTGCAGTCATTAAGCAATAATTAATGTGTACGGAAATTACCGGTTTGGGCCAGTTGTCACAAACGATCCCAACGTCGTGACGGGTAAGTTCCTACTAGACGACTTTTATGTTACTGTTTTATTCGATTCGGGTGCCGATACTAGTTACGTGTCCTTAAAAGTTAGCCAAATGTTTTAAGCGTACCCCAACATTTTTGAACACCAAGCACACTGTAGAGCTAGCTAATGGTAAGAGTTTAGAGGCCACACACCTAGTCAAGGATTGTAATCTTGTTCTTGCTAATCAGACTTTCTCTATCGACCTCATCCCTATCGTTCTGGGTAGTTTCGACGTTGTCATTAGGATGGACTAGTTATCCCAACATCAAGCAGAGATTCTTTGCAACGAGAAGATTGTTCGTATTCCTCGTTCAGGGGATGAACCTCTCATGATTCGTGGCGACTAGAGTGGTGCTGTTGTGAGCATCATCTCTTTCCTTAAGGCCCAGAAGTGTTTGCGAAAGGGTCACACTGCTATTTTGGCTCTTGTTACTGATACCTCGAAGAAAGAGAGGAAGATAGAAGATTTTCCGATTGTACGCGACTATCCTAAGGTATTTCCTGAGGAACTACCTGGTCTTCCGCCTCATCGTCAAGTCGAATTTCAAATCGAACTAGCTCCTGGAGCAGCACCCATAGCTCGAGCACCTTATCGTTTAGCTCCATCTGAGTTGGAAGAACTGTCCACACAGCTACATGAGCTTTTAAATAAGGGTTTTATTCGTCCTAGCTCTTCGCCATGGGGAGCTCCAGTGTTATTTGTGAAGAAGAAGGACGGTACCTTTAGGATGTGCATAGATTACCGTGAACTCAACAAGGTGACCGTGAAGAATCGCTATCCTCTTCCACGCATTGATGACCTATTCGACCAGCTGCAAGGGTCGAGCTTTTACTCGAAGATTGATCTGAGATCGGGATATCACCAGCTGAGAGTCCGAGAAGAGGGCGTCTCCAAAACAGCCTTTAGAACTCGGTATGGACACTACGAGTTTTTGGTCATGCCTTTTGGGCTGACTAACGCACCTACGGTTTTCATGGACCTTATGAACAGAGTGTGCAAGCCTTACCTAGATAAGTTCGTCATAGTTTTCATTGATGACATTCTGATCTATTCTAAAACTCAGGAGGAACACGAGCAGCATCTACGACTTATTTTGGAACTCCTTCGAACAGAACAGCTGTACGCCAAGTTCTCAAAATGCGACTTCTGGCTTCGCGAAGTCCATTTCCTAGGCTACGTAGTGAACAAGGACGGGATTCATGTTCATCCATCGAAGGTAGACTCGATTAAGAACTGGCCTGCACCTCGCACACCAATGGAAATTCGCCAATTCTTGGGTTTGGTAGGTTACTACAGGAGATTCATTAAGGATTTTTCCAAGATTGCACAACCTCTCACCTCACTAACGCAAAAGGGCGTTACTTATCGATGTGGTAATGCACAAGAAACGACATTTCAGCACCTAAAGGATAGACTTTGCAGCGCACCTATTCTTTCATTGCCAGAAGGCACAGAAGACTTTGTGGTTTACTGCGACGCATCAATTCAGGGTCTTGGTTGTGTATTGATGCAACGAGAGAAAGTTATTGCATACGCCTCACGCCAACTTAAAGTTCATGAAAGGAACTACACTACACACGATTTAGAGCTGGGAGCTGTTGTTTTTGTACTTAAGATATGGAGACATTACCTGTACGGTACCAAGTGCGCTATTTACACCGATCACAGGAGTCTCGAGCATATCTTCAAACAGAAGGAGTTGAACATGCGAAAGCGTCGATGGGTCGAGCTACTGAATGATTACGAATGCTCGATCAGATACCATCCGGGCAAAGCCAATGTTGTGGCCGATGCTCTCAGTCGAAAGGATACTACACCTAGGTGTGTACGAGCACTACAACTCACCATCCAGTCTAGTCTTCCTTCACAGATACGAGATGCTCAGGTAGAAGCATTGAAACCAAAAAATGTCAGGGCTGAAGCTCTATGTGGCTCAAGGCAACAGTTAGAACAAAAGGAAGATGGTGCCTACTACGTAACAGGACGCATTTGGGTCCCACTCTATGGCAACTTACGAGAGCTTGTGATGCATGAGGCACACAAGTCTCGTTACTCAGTACATCCTGGTTCGGATACGATGTACCACGACTTGAAAACTACGTATTTGTGGCCTAGCATGAAAGCTCACATAGCAACCTACGTTAGCAAATGTTTGACTTGTGCGAGAGTCAAGACAGAATATCAGAAACCATCAGGCCTACTCCAACAACCAGAGATACCACAATGGAAATGGGAACAAATTTCCATGGATTTCGTTACTGGCCTGCCTAGATCCCAACAAGGGAATGATACTATTTGGGTGATCGTGGATCGACTCACAAAGTCTGCACACTTCTTGGCTATCAAAGAGACAGACAAGTTCTCTACTCTAGCAGACGTATATCTTAAGGAAGTTGTCTCGAGGCACGGGGTGCCCACCTCCATTATATCTGATCGTGATGCACGTTTTACTTCAGAACTGTGGCAAGCAATGCACAAATCTTTTGGCTCTCGTTTAGACATGAGCACCGCTTATCATCCACAGAAGGATGGGCAGTCTGAACGCACCATCCAAACCCTTGAAGACATGCTGCGGGCATGTGTAATCGATTTTGGCAACGGCAGGGAAAATACGACAACGAATGGCGGCAACTCGTGACCGTCAGAAAAGCTACGCTGATAAGGGCAGGAAACCACTCGAGTTCCAGGTTGGGGATCGAGTGCTACTTAAAGTCTCACCCTGGAAGGGTGTTGTTCGTTTTGGCAAACGAGGCAAGCTTAACCCACGATATGTTGGACCATTCGACATCATAGAGAAAATAGGCAAAGTGGCCTATAAACTGAACCTACCAGCAGAACTCAGTGGAGTTCACAACGTTTTCCACGTGTCGAATCTGAAGAAGTGTCTGTCAGATGAGACCCTCATAGTTCCTTTGAAGGAGCTCACTATCGACGATCAGCTGTGATTTGTCAAGGAACCAGTAGAGATTACTGACCGAGATGTGAAGATTCTCAAGCGTACTAGAATTCCTCTTGTTCGAGTTCGTTGGAACTCCCGTCGTGGCCCAGAGTTCACCTGGGAACGCGAAGATCAAATGAAACAAAAGTATCCCAATTGTTCACAAACAGTACAACCACTACTGAGACTGAAGCTACTGCGGAATTTCGGGACGAAATTCCAGATCAACGGGGGGAGGATGTGACACCCCAGGAAAACCATGCAACTTAACTAGCTTCCTCAGTGAGTACGTACCAAATTTCAGGACGAAATTTCTTTCAACTTGGGGATAATGTGACAACTCGTATTTCAAACCTCTTTTGTACCTTGATGTAACCAGTGAAAACATTATGTGATTATATGATCTTGATTGATGTAATTGAATGTTACGTTTGATGTTATGTTATGTGTATGTACATATGTATTAGGATCGCACAACACAACCCAATCGCACAAGCCCTTTCGGGCAACACTCTTTGAATCCGAAACCAATGGGCAGCCCAAGTGAGGGTTCGGCCCAGTCTCTTTTATGCGCATACAAGCACCCATGTGTGGGGGTTGCTTCTCATTTGTTGCAAAACAAGAAAACACACAAAACCCTAATTCTCTACTCTCTCATTCTCTTCTCTCGAAGCCGGCGACCTCACATCCCCATCTCTCGAAGTTCTTTTCTGTTCGGATCAACCTTTGTTATCCGCTAATCCGGTTAGTGTTTTATTGTGGTTTCATGATTGAATGACGTTATGATTTATATGACTCTATACAATGATTTGTGAATGATATGTGATTAGTTATGAATGATGAGATTTGATGTTCATGAAATCGATTCATATGTGTAACATGTTTTGAATTATGTAGAGTTGATGATTATGTGTTAATGATCTAGAACCGAATGAATGATAACCGGCTGTGACATGTTCATGTTCGAATGAAGTGTAAAAGGGGGATTGTTATGTTAGTATGCATGTTAGTGATCGAGAATATGAATTATGTTAGTATGTTTATGAGTTATGATTATTGTTCTTGTTTTGATTTTGATTAGGGTTCATATGAATTTTGTGGTAAAAACCTTGTTTTGATCGAGATATGGTTAATTAGAAAATGTTGATTGATAAACTGCAAATATGGAAATTATCAATAATAGAGTAACTGATTGCATGACTTAAGGAAATACATAATCGATCGTACAAGACCAGTCGCACAAGTGCAATCACACAAACTTGTCATTCGCACAAGATCAGAATCGCATAAGATCTGATCCGATCGAACAAGTTCTGGTCGCACAAGACAGTCGCACAAGAATAGTGCAACTATTAATACACTAAGTACAAGCAGGATATGCATGATCACACAAGACCTTGTGGATCGCACAAGGTAGTGCCGATCGCACAAGGCTTGGGCCACACACAAGCTATTACACTGTTGGGCCTCAAAGCCCAATCCCAATCGCACAAGCCATCCGGATCGCACAAGTCTATCCGGATCGCACAAGACTCATGTTTGTTTGTTGGGCCGTATACTTGTTAGACTATTTATGATTTTGGGCCGGGTATCTTTGGGCTTTATTGGGTGAGTCGCACAAGGCTGTTAGACTTGTGCGAGTCCAATCTTTTGAATTGTACAAGTATGAATATGTTATGTACTTGACTGTTAATGTGTTGCCATGATCAATATGTGTTCGTAACCTGTTAACGTATGTGTAAACTTATGGGCACTACTTGAACCTAGACCTGACTTGTATGGTAACCATGTTAGGACGTGGTTGACCACTTATAGCTCAAGTAACCTTTCTGTGTATCTGCCGAGCAAACCAAGGTGAGTTCACACTCTATCCAAGGCATGGGGTTCCCAAGGGTTGGGAATGGGTTAAAGAACGGAACAGTAACTACAAACTTGCATATTCTCCATACAACAGGATACGTACGACCATAAGACCATCAACTCTATCACTTGAAGTCCCTCATTTATCAACTTAATCGCCGAGGCCTATGGCGAGCGGGTCATTAGTTAATAGCGCTATTAGGTTTAACAAACCTCACATCGTGCCAGTCGGACGGGCGTGTACTAATGGACTATGGGCAAAGGGTCAATGCTGATAGACATTAACTTAGGGCACCTCTTACATTTTCGTAGCAGTCGATACGCGTGGTCTAGAAACACATGGGAAGCCCCCACTAATCTTCGCAAACATGTCAGGGTGACCGCGATACGAATTAATATGATACTTGGTTTACAAACGAATGCTATAACCAAACAACCAACTGTGAACTTGCTTAACTTTGTTGTTGATTCATTGCTACATGCCTTGCAGGTCGTTAGGTACTCTTGGAGGTTGCACAGGGAGGCGCGATCGTTTTGGGGCATGGCAGTGTGTGCCACGCTAAAAACATTACTTTATTTCGCACTTAATACTTACATTGGGTTTTACAATTATGCATCCGCTAAACACTTAACTATGCTTTGGTTTTGAACACCTTTCATATTATTTGGTTGAATTATATTTACTACATACACTGTGTCCAAACTCTCCACAATTAAAACATGAACCCAGTGGGAATCTCGCAGCATTCCCCTGAACCGGAGCTTGAACCTGGGCAACCTGATTTTGTCCCAAACGACAAATATTGGCCAAATGCCTAAGTTTACCACACGTCGTGCATTGCTTGCAAGCTTGTTGTGCAACATGATGACCGTTGCAGCGAGCACAATGAGGTGCGGTACCAGCATACGCTTTCTTCGCAGGAGGTTGAGTCGGTGGGTTCTGCGGGTTCTGAGCAGTCTGTGCTGTAACAGCAAAATTCTGAGCACCCTTTCGCTTCCTCGACTTCTTTGATGACTCACCTTTCTTACCCTTACCCTTTTCCTTGTCAGAATCGGTCGACTTCTTTTTATCACCCGTGCGGGTGAGTTTACCCTTCCTGACTGAGACTCAGTCAGGGTAGCAGACAACTCGATCGCGTGACGGACGGTTGTAGGATTAACACCGGTCACCATATCCTGTATGGAATCGGGTAAACCATCGATATATCTCTCGATTGCTTTCTCCAGAGGGGTAACCATAGTGGGACACAACAGACTGAGTTCTTCAAAACGATCCGTATACGCACGGTGTTCACCCGCATCTTGCTTTAAATCGTCAAACTCTCGTTCCAAAGCTCGAATTTCGTGATGGGGACAAAACTCTTTCATCATGAGAGCTCGAAGCTCTTCCCATGTTTGTGCCAATGCCACTTCGGTACCCCTATCGCGCATAACACCGTTCCATCAGGTAAGAGCTCGCTTCTCAAACACGCTTGATGCGAATTCCACCTTACGCGCACTCGAACACTGCACATGTCTGAATGTGCTCTCGATACTCTCGAACCACTGCAGGAGTGCAGTTGCTCCTTGTGACCCAGAAAACTTAAGTGGCTTCGCAGAATTGAAATTCTTGAAATTACACGGTGCGTTATTGCTATTATTATTGTTGTTGTTGTATAACTCGTGGATTTGGGTCACAATGCCAGGAAGTACATCAGCCATTTGCTGAGAGACAAGGGCCGCGACTTCTTCAGCAGTAAAAGTTCGAGCATCGCGTCGAGGAGGCATTGTCTAACAAGGAAACAGGAGAAACGAGTAAGGTTGAAAATTGGAGAAACAAAAGAGGTATTGAAAACATCGACAAAACATAAGGAAGGCGATCATTTGTTCGTTACCTCGAACAAACAAACGACACACAGTGACTAATCAAAATAAATGGGTCAAAAATAATGTATCGCGAAGACATGCTCGCCTATAAGTGAACACTCACCCCAAGAGTTCCCAGGTAAGAGTGACTGGTCCGATTATGTGGATTTGTACGAACACTCTAGCCTTAGACAGAAAACTCAGAGTACAGGCACTCACTCTTCCAGTTTGCAAGTGTTCACACTATTTAGACCCAAACTTTGACGAGATTTTGAAAACTTAAAGGGTTCAAAACCTTATAATAGAGGTTTCAAAACCTAGTAATCAATCATCCTAGAACGGATGATTGGTTTTCAAGGCGGATTCGAATTTTGTGTTCTCATTGTGGTTATCACCTAAGGATAGGTGACGGTTTTGTTTTAAAATCTAAATGCAAGAAAACTCCGTTTGGGGTCCAAGAAGTTATAGTCTAGGTCAAAGCATTAATAATAACCTAATTCCCTATAACCATTGGCTCTGATACCAACTCTTCTGTCACACCCCGACCACGTAAAACAACAAATCGTGGCGGAAACGTCGGGGAGTGTTGTAACAGAATTATCGTTTCATAACCATGGATACAAAAAGAGTTTGGTTTTATTGATAATATTAAACATTTACATTGTCTTAACACACAACAACCAAGTACATATCATCTAACATTATTATTATGTCACTAAGGCCTCGTCCAGATCCTATGTAACGCATGCATCCTAGTAATCAATCAAGCAACAACACCTGAAACATATGTAAAAATAAAGTCAACAAAGAAATGCTGGTGAGTACATAGGTTTTATAAGAGTATCGGAATTATGGCTTCGTTTATATGTTGCAGTACTTTATTAGACTACAAGAGTCAAAATACAAACCTCGTTTTGAAAAGTGTATTGCAACATAGCTAACCAACTCAAATCAAGTTGGTTATAGTTCATAAAATCTCGTAGCCATGATTCTTAACCCAAAAACATTTGTTTTAGAAAACCAATTTGTAAAACATCTCGTAAAAAATCGTTAATAAAACTCGTATGGTTCATATCTTTTAGAAAACATCGTTGTGTGACATCGTTTCAAAATCGTTTACCCAAGTGAACTAAATAACGCCACTGTATGTAATATGTTGAAAACACTTATATATAAGAAGTACCAGCGGAGTATCTACCATGCTTTCACCACATTACACCCGTCCCGTTATCTAAACACTTAACCAAAAATCAATCGTTTATCCAATTCGTTTAACTTGTTTAAATCGTTTCCAAATCGTTAACTCGTTTAAATCGTTTAAATCATCCTCGTTTTAATTGTGAAAACTATTTATGGTCGTCTCGCTAATAACATTCAAACCTTCGTGACTCGACTACCTCATTTCTCGTTTCTCGCTTCTCGCATTAACAAACCACCAAAGGGTAAGTTAACAATCACAGATTCAGTCGTTACCCACAACCCCCACACATAACCATGGGTGCAGTCGATAACGGGATTTGTCAGATCCTATGGTACCATAACCTAATACTGGTCGGTTCGGCCAAAATTAATGAATGTCATTCGTTATGTAACTACAACCAACAAGTTCGTTCACATTATTGAAATCGTTATTAGTTTAGTATAAACCACTTTAATCGTTTTTGAAATCATCGTTTAAACCTTGAAATCATTTTGTACATGTGAATCACCCCAAAATAATTGAAAACAGTAAAATAGGGGAACTATGTACTCACATGAAGTGCAAAGTATCCTCAATCAATAGAACTTCAACAAACTCAAGTAAACCAGAGAAATCAAGCAACACCTAGTAATCGAATCACTAGTCAAACAATAGACGCCTAAATCGGAAGATCGGATAGGATGAAGTCTTGTAAACCAAATGAGTGTTGGAACTCATGTGATATGGTTTTAACAAAGCCTACATCCTAAATCGGAACCTAAGCTAAGTGCTTTCGACCCATTGCGACCCATTAATGTAGCTTACGCTACTTTAACGCGTCGTGCGCGCAAATGCGCGTTCGAGACATCTAACTAGTCCTATGACAAGTATTATATGCCTAAACATGTTTAAATATGTTGCATAATCAGTTACGTGACAAAATTTTATGTTACATATGCTTAATTATCAATTTTGCATGAAAAGGGTATTTTGGTCATTTACCAAAGGCATATAAACTACCTATAATATAACTAATTAATTCTAAGTGACCATAAGGTATAACCTCGGAAGGTTATTCCCTATGCAACTATCGTCACTAAGCATGTTTGGTCGGATCCTAATGATCGACCAAACGGGTCGTGTTCGAAAGTCTAAGCGGGTGTTTAGTCCGCTTGACTTACGACTCTTCACAAGCACTAATCTAAAAAGTGACGAGCTAAATATGCTAAAACATGTTTAGTTAAGTTAGAAAACAGGTTTGGTATCAAAACAAACGGTTTTGATACCTAAAAGTAGCTAGGTTACAAAATACGCGAGAATACGCATTTTGGCCGAAGCTACGACTCGTCACTGAGCCTAGATAACGTGGTAATCAGTAGGTATAGTCACTAGGGACTATAACCATCGTGATTACGCTCACGTTATGAACTTCAAACGAACTTCGTATTGACCATAAACTGGTCAATGCAGAAAGTCAAACGCAGTTTGACTTTTACGATAAAAACGAATAAAAAGAACAAAAGAATACTTACAAAAGGTCCCCGCAAGCTTTGATCCGATTTACCCTCAGGTATGAAGTGTAAACTCCAACTTAGAGGGCTAAAATTAGATCAATGTGGGTTTTGCAAGTGAATGGGGTGGGCTATTTATAGGAAATCTAGAACTGTTAGGATCGTTTATCGGGAAACGAGCTTCGATCTGGGCCTTACATGTGTACCCCTTGATTTGAGAAACCATGGGCACTTAAAAACAAGCCCCTAGATTGCCCAAAATCATTTGCAAGTGTGTGGAACAGCTGCAACCAGCTGTTAACAACTTTCTGCTGAACTGGGGGTTTTACACGGCCCGTGTAAGAGACAACACAGGCCTACGCGGCCCGCGAGGTCTAAGTTTGGCAGAATTGGCAGATTTGGTCCCTGAATGCTATAAAGCCCATTTTTGACACGTTTAAGCCCCGTTAACCTCATTTCAAGGCTCTAAGATGAAGTTAAAGTATAGGGAACTCAATACATGCTCAAAAATATCCCGGATGTCGGTTCGTTTGGACGTACGATCGCGTTATTCGCTTAAATACGACGGAAGTCGTAACGAACGCAAAAACGATCCAAATTAAGCGATGAATGGATTTTTATTATGCCAAACACTAAAATAAAATATTTTAATGCCTACATAAATTTTTGGATGTTCGGATGTATTCAGAACGAAAGATATGCGCGAAAATGCAAACTTAGGCACTTTTTGACGCTTTTAGTCCCTATTGATCAATAAAGTTTATTTTAGCATACCGAACCCCTCAAAGCCTATTTCTAAGCTATGTAAAGGATATTTAGGGTATGTTTAACTTAGGATCAAGTTCCAGAATGTTCGTTACTATACAAATCGGTATAGTTTCGCAGTTTGACACAAATAGTCCCTGCGATCGAACAAACTTGATTTCAACACACCAAACCATCCAAAACTTATTTCTAAGTTATGTGGAGGTTATTTAAGGTATGTTAAGCCTATATCACTATTCCAGAGTGTTCATTGCATTAAACTGGTTATATTTACGCATCAGTACGTGTATAACCTTCCAGAAAGCGATTTAGAGCTTGCAATCGGAATCGAATCAAATTGAAAGATCCTCAACATAAATACACACATAATAACACTAAAACACATATAATAACACCAAAACACATATAATAACACCAAAGCACATTGTTTTATTGATAATTAACATTATTTTATATTGTACATCGATTACAGCGCACCGTTGTCACATTTGGCACAACTGTTAGGATCGTTTATCGGGAAATGAGCTTCGATCATGGCCGTACACCTCATGCCCATTGATTTGCAATACTAGGGGTGCCCCAAAACTAGGAAATGGTATTGAAAAAGTTACAAAATAGACCCCCAAGTTCAATCCTATTACTGAAAAATGCTCAAAATCAAGTTTCTGTCCAGATCAGGCGCTCGCGCCGCGCCACGGGGTAGGAAGAAGGTGGTGGCGCAGCGCCACCAGGTGCCTGCTCCAAACTTTTTGCCAAAATGGCAGAAATGGTCCCTGCACATGTTTAAGGCCTTTTTCGATGCTTTTAAGCCCCGTTAACCCCATTTCAAGGCTCTAAAATGAAGTTAAAGTATAGGGAACTCAAAACATGCTAAAAAATATCTCGTATGTCGGCTCGTTTGGTCGTACGATTGCGTTGTTCGGTTAATTACGACGGAAGTCGTAACGAACGCAAAAACGATCCAAATTAAGCGACGAATGGAATTTTATCAAGCCAATCACTAAAATAAAATATTTTAATGATTACATAAATTTTTGGATGTCCGGATATATTCAGAACGTAAGATATGCGCGAAAATGCAAACTTATGCACTTTTTGACATTTTTAGTCCCTGAATGACCAATAAAGTTTGTTTTAGCATACCGAACCCCTCAAAGCCTGTTTCTAAGCTATGTAAAGGATATTTAGGGTATATTTAACTTATGATCAAGTTCTGGAATGTTCGTTACTATACAAATCGATATAGTTTCACAGTTTGACACAATTAGTCCCTACGATCGAACAAACTTGATTTCAACACACCAAACCATCCAAAGCTTATTTCTAAGTCATGTGGAGGTTATTTAAGGTATGTTAAGCCTATGTCACTATTCCGGAGTGTTTCTCGCGTTATACTGACTGCGTTTACGCACCAGTTTGCGTATAACCTTCCAGAAAGCAATTTAAAGCTTGAAATTGGAATCGAATCAAATTGTAAAATCATCAAACACAATTACACACATAATAACACCAAAACACATATAATAACACCAAAGAACATATAATAACACCAAAGCACATTGTTTTATTGATAATCAACATTGTTTTACATTATACGATGATTACAAAACACAGTTGTCACAATCCACCATTGAATCAATATGAGGTAGAGGAAACTGGTCTTTGGGACAAGCTTTGTTCAAGTCTGTGTAATCTACACAGACTCTCCACTTCCTGTTTTTCTTTTGCACCACAACTACATTTTCCAGCCATTTGGGAAATTTCACTACCCTAATCATCTTGCTCTTTAATAATCTTTCAACTTCTTCCTGAATGATTGCGTTCCGTTCCGGAGCAAACTTCCTTCGTTTCTGTTGGACAGGTTTGAAATACCTATCGATTCCGAGCTTGTGAGTTATAATATCCTTGGAAATACATGTCATATCCTCATGTTTCCATGCGAATGTTGACATCCTGCATTTCAAAAGGTTAGTTAATTGATTTTCAATATCCTGAGGGATATTGCTTCCTACGAGCACCGAGATATCCAGATTATCCTGATCCAGGATAACTTTCTTCACATCCTGTTCTGAAGCCTCCATGATATCCTGGCCCCGCATCTTTAATTGCTATGCTGCACTAGGCTTTGTTGAGGATTTCATCGAAGAAGAATAACACTCCTTCGCTTCCTGTTGATCACTTTCCACCTTGACCACTCCCCAAGGGGTAGGCATCTTGATACATTGATGATAGGTTGACGGCATAGCTTTCATATCATGGATCCAATGCCTACCTAATATAATATTATAGCAGGATAAGGAGTCCATGACACAAAAGCGCTGCATTGAGTTGACCCCTTCAACATATACAGGCAATTTTATCTCCCCCACAGTGTTTCTAGCCTCTCCACTGAAACCGACAAGCACAGTGGATTTCGAAGTAATATCCATCGGGGATACATTCATCCTCTTCAATGTCTCCAACTGAATTTTGTTGACGGAGCTGCCATTATCTACCAGTATCCTGGGCACAAAGTGGTTAGCCACATATAATGTTATTACTAGAGCATCATGGTGAGGATCCTGGACCGTATCCCTGTCATCACTATCGAAAGTGATCACTTTATCAGTTGTGAGGGTTGTCATCCTGGTTGACTTATCTCCTCTTTCTGCCTTGGCTTCCTTTGCATGTCTCTTGGCCGCAGAATATGAAGTCCCGCAAATGTCGGATCCTCCTGAGATAAAGTTAATTATCTTTGCATCCGCAGGAGGTGATGCTGCTCATTCAGGATCCTTCACAGGATCCTGACCTTTATTCTTCTTTCTTCCCAGGAGATCCTTCAGATATCCCTTGCTCAAGAGATAGCTTATTTCTTTCCTTAGAGCAATGCAATCCTCAGTAACATGTCCGAAATCCTCGTGGAAGGCACACCATTTGGACTTATCCTTCCAATCAGCTTTTTGTTGATTCTTCTAGGGCCATCTTGCTTTGTCTCCTAAACCCTGCATAGCATACATCAATTCAGGTATATTAACAGAAAAACAATATTCAGACAACTAAGGATACTCCTCAGGATCCTCGTCTTCAACAGCATTCACTTTTTTGTTGTCATTTCTGCCGTATGGCTTAGAGCGATATGGTTTGTATGAGGATTCTGATTTCCTGTTGGTCGATTCATAGGTTGTGGATGAATTCATCCTCTCTTGCATCTTTTTATCATCCTCCAACCGAATATATCTTAAAGCCCTATTATGAGCTTCATCTAGATTCCTACAGGGATTCATTAGAAGATCCTGGTAAAATTGAGAATCTTTTTGCAACCCCATCTTGAAAGCCTGCACAGCTGTTGCAATATCAAGATGCGGGATATCTAAGGATTCCCGGCTAAATTTGTTCACATAATCCCTCAAGGATTCCTGGGGTCCTTGAGTTATCCTAAAAGATCACTGGTCAGTTTCTCAAAACTTCGGCTGCAAGAAAATTGACTATTAAATCAATTAACCAAATGAGCAAAAGAAGTAATTGAATGAGGAGGAACGTTTAAGAGCCATTTCAAGGCTGATCCTGTTAAAGTAGAACCAAAACCCTTGCATAGGCATGCTTCCTTGAGATCCGGAGGGATAGGGTTGATCTCTATCCTTTCCCTATATTGGGCAATATGTTCTTCAGGATCCGTAGTTTATTCATAGAGCTTCATGTTGGGGGTCTGAAATCTTTTTGGGATTTCAGCATCACAAATGGGATACGCGAACCGGGATATCCTGTGGCTGTCTTGGGATACTTTTGGAATTGGCTGCACCACCCCAGGTACACTGGATATCATGTTCTTCAATTTCTGAAGCTCCCTAGAAAATGCTGATGTCATACCTGCATCCTGCAAAGATCCAACACCATTAGTAGTAAAAGTATCATTATTATTAGACACGTTACCAGTCTGAGGATTTTGGCCATATCCTGAAGCATATCCTGAGCTTCTCACAGTTGACACCCTGACCGAAGAGGGTATCTCAGGAATATGATTCTGGGAATGGCTAGGCATAATATTCCCCCTGTTATCTTCAGTATATACTGCAGAACTGAAGTTCAAAGCTCTGGGTTGCAAGGGAGTGACAGTATCCTCAGCAGGTCTGCTTGAGCTGGATTTCAAGAGTTGTATCTCTCTCATCAGCATCTGGTTGGTCTCCTGCTGCTGCCTCATCTGTTCCTGTACACTACCAAACAAATTTAGAATTTCTTCATTAGAGGCCAAAACAGGACCGGATCCCTGAATATTGCGAGCGGGGATAACTTCACGAGCACATGAATTTCAGTTCCTTGAGAAGAGGCTTGCGATCTTGGAGGAGGTGGTGGAAGCACCGAACCAATTGTTGCAGAGGTTATGGCAGACACGGTGGAAGAGCTCATGTTTGATCTCGAGGCCATTAAAAATAGTGTAGCAAAAAGTTTTGAAAATAGAAAACCAAGTAATGGTTTTGAAAAAGCTTTTAGTAGAAATAGCACCACTTACCCCACAGTGGGCGCCAAATTGTTTTGGTCAAAAATTACCGAAGCAATTAAGTGATCAAATTAGTTAAGTGAGGTAGTGTGCTAAAAAATGTGTTTAAAAATGTATTGATTGAGTTGTTTGTAAAAACAGTTTCAGGATATGGCTCAGGATATAGAGCTGTATTTATGATCAAACAATGAGCGAAAATGTAAAGGGTGACACAAGATGTACGAGGAAAGCCCTTGATCAATCTAGATCGCCGGCACAAAACCTCGGGAGCTGACAATCACAGCTGCCTTGTTCTTCTATTACTTCTAATATCAGGATACAGTGCAGGATATGATGCGGATCAACTAAGTGTTACAATGTAATTCGAGTACAAGTGTAAGTGTGTAGTGATTGTTTGCAACAAGAGAGAAAGAGTGTGCGAAAGATTGTGTGTGTTTCTATCTGATCCAGTCAATCCATTTATAATAAAATAAACTAACAAACTAGCCTACTATTACGGGATTCAACGAATATTCCTCAGGTGAACGTTGTAGTCCACGTCTTCCGGCTTCAACGTCTATAACCCAACTGATTTGCCCGAGTCTTGAGGAGAAGAAGTCCACTTGAACGTTGGAGACTTGCACCTTCTAATCTGCACGTGGGTTAATTAGTTATTACCAGGATATCATGCCAAGAGGTTACCAATATCCTGATCCGGTATCCTGGTCACAATAAAACAAACAGAGTCAGAATATTAATCGGGATATATGTGCAGAAAAGGACCCATAACACAGCTTGTCTTAAAACATCATGATCACCAATCTTTGGTATGTTGCACCTGCATTTTTTAAACCAAAAGGCATAGCAGTATAACAATATATACATGTCGGTGTCATGAAAGCAGTATCCTCCTGATCCGAGGGTTCCATTTGGATCTGCTGGAATCCCGAGGAGGCATCCATGAAGGTTAACATCTTGTGGCCGGCAGTAGCATCCACCATTGAATCAATATGAGGTAGGGGAAATGGGTCTTTGGGACAAGCTTTGTTCAAGTCTGTGTAATCTACACAGACTCTCCATTTCCCATTTTTCTTTTGCACCACCACTACATTTGCTAGCCATTTGGGAAATTTCACATCCCTAATCATCTTGCTCTTTAATAATCTTTCAACTTCTTCCTGATTGATTGTGTTCCATTCTGGAGCAAACTTCCTTCGTTTCTGTTGGACAGGCTTGAAAGACCTATCAATTCCGAGCTTGTGAGTTATAATATCCTTGGAAATACCTGTCATATCCTCGTGTTTCCACGCAAATGTTGACATCCTGCATTTCAAAAAGTTAGTTAATCGATTTTCAATATCCTGAGGGATATTGGTTCCTACGAGCACCGAGATATCTGGATTATCCCCAGGATAATTTTCTTCACATCCTGCTCTGAAGCCTCCACAATACCTTGGGCTCGCATCTTTAATTGCTATGCTGCATTGGGCTTTGTCGAGGATTTCATCGAAGAAGAATAACACTCCTTTGCTTCCTGCTGATCACTTTCCACCTTGACTACTCCCCAAGGGGTAGGGATCTTGATGCATTGATGATAGGTTGACGGCACAACTTTCATATCATGGATCCAGAGCCTACCTAATATAATATTATAGCAGGATAAGGAGTCCATGACACAAAAGCGCTGCATTGAGTTGACCCCTTCAACATACACATGCAACTTTATCTCTCCCACGGTATTCCTGGCTTCTCCACTAAACCCAACAAGCACAGTGGATTTCGAAGTAATATCCATCGGGGATACATTCATCCTCTTCAATGTCTCCAGCTGAATTATGTTGACGGAGCTGGCATTATCCACCAGTATCCTGCGCACAAAATGGTTAGCAACATATAACGTTATTACCAAAGCATCATGGTGAGGATCCTGGACAATATCCCTGTCATCACTATCGAACGTGATCACTTTATCAGTCATGAGGGTTGACATCCTGGTTGGCTTATGTGACACCTGTGTCACTTCAACCATTAAACAAATACCAAACCAATGAAATATTGTATTTCATACTTGGGATTTGTATAAATATGTGTATCATTTACACATATAAATTCTTGTTCGATTTCGGGCCCTAAATCACTTTCTGGAAGGTTATACGCGCACCAATGCGTAAATATAACCAGTTTAATGCAACAAACACTCCGGAACAGTGACATAGGCTTAACATACCTTAAATAACCTTTACATAACTTAGAAATAAGTTTTGGAAGGTTTGGTGTGCCGAAATCAAGTCTATTCGCTTACAGGGACTAAATTCGACAAACTACGAAAGTATGTCGATTCGCACTGTAACGGACATTCCGGAACTTGATCATAAGTTAAAAACACCATAAATATCCTTTATATAGCTTAGAAATAGGCTTTGAGGTGTTCAGTGTGCTAAAATAAACTTTCTGGTCATTCAGGGACTAAAAGCGTCAAAAAGTGCATAAGTTTGCATTTTCGCGCATATCTTACGTTCTGAATATATCCGGACATCCAAAAATTTATGTAAGCATTAAAATATTTTATTTTAGTGTTTGGCATAATAAAAATCCATTCGTCGCTTAATTTGGATCGTTTTTGCGTCCGTTACGACTTCCGTCGTAATTAACCGAACAACGCAACCGTACGACCAAACGAACCGACATCCGACATATTTTTGAGCATATTTTAACTTCCCTATACTTTAACTTCATATTTGAGCCTTTAAGTGAGGTTAACGGGGCTTAAACGTGTCAAAACGCATCAAAAACCAAGTTCGGAGTCGCAGGGGCCTGTTCTGCCATTTTTCAAACTTTCAGACCTGCAAGGTCCTTACGGACCGTAAGGTTCTGAGTCTTACGGTCCGTAAGCTGTCCACAGATCAGCAGAATGTTGTTTCCATCCATTTCCAGCCTGTTCCAGCTCTTGCAAATGGTTTTGGGCTTCCTAGGGGCTGGTTTTGAGTGCCCAAGGTATTACAAATCAGGGGGCACACTTGGACGGCCTAGATCGAAGCACGTTTTTCAAGAAACGATCCTAACGGTCTTGGTTTTCGTATAAATACCCCACCCCCATTTGCTTCAAACTCACCCTTGATCTGATCATTTCCCTAAGTTGGAGTTGCAACACTTCATACCTGGGAATTTCAGATCAAACTTCCATTCTTGGACCTCTTGTAAGTCCTCTTTCATGCTTTTATGCATTTTTAGCACGAAAGTCAAACTGTGTTTGACTTTCAGCTTTGACCAGTCAATGGTCAATGCGAAGTTCGTTTGAACTTCATAAAGTGAGCGTAATCACGATGGTTATAGTCCCTAGTGACTATACCTACTGATTACCACGTTATCTAGGCTCAGTGACGAGTCGTAGTTTCGGCCAAAATGCGTTTTATCACGTATTTTGTAACCAAACTACTCTAGGGTATCAAAACCGTTTGTTTTGATACCAAACCTGTTTTCTAACTTAACTAAACATGTTCTAGCATGTTTAGCTCGTCACTTTTAGATTTAGTGCTTATATAGGGTCGTAAGATAAGCGATCTAAAACAATCGCTTATACTTTCAAACCCGACCCGTTTGGTCGATCATTAGGATCCGACCAAACACATTAGGTGACCATAGTTGTATAGGGAATAACCTTCCGAGGTTATACCTTATGGTCACGTGGTTTGAGTAGTTGTATGATAGGTAGTTTATATGCCTTAGGAAAATTACCAAAATGCCCTTTTATGCCAAATTTCATTTTAAGCATATGTAACATAATTTTTGATATCTAAACTGATTAGACAACAATATTAGACATGTTAAGGCATATAATACTTGTCATAGGACTAGTTAGGCGTTCCGAACGCGTTTTACGCGAACGACGCGTTAAAGTAGCCTAAGCTACCTAGACGGGTCATAATGGGTCGTAAGCACTTAGGTTAGGTTTCATTTTAGTATATAGGCTTTTTTAAACCATATCATATGAGTTCCAATACTCATTTGGTTTACGAAACCTCATACTACCCAATCTCCCAATTTAGGTCCGGTTATTTATGTAGTTATCTATATAGGGTACCGTTTGATTCTGTGATCCCTCTAGCTTTGCTTGGTTGTTGTTCAAGACTTCTAAGCACCCTCAAGTGAGTACATAGACCCCTCTTTTACTGTTTTCAAACTGTTTTGGGGTGAAACACATGTGCCTACTTGTTACTTTCGTGCTTTCCATTGCTTTTACATCATATACTTGCTATGTTCATTAGTACACTATTAGTACATGTTTTACATTACATTTTTCTGCTATGTATGATGACTTGGCATGCTAGCATATTGTTTTACATTGCATCTCTGTTGCATATGTTCTCGTAACATATGGACACATTATTTACATCTCTACCTTGTATGCTCACTTAAGCATACTAGGTACATTATTTTCATAAAACATGTTTACATTTGGTATATCATTTGGTTTTTTTAACGGGACTAAATTACATTCATTAACACCGATCATGCCACTCGGTAGTAGGTAGTGGTACCATAGGACTTGACAAATCCCGTTCCTAAAACCCTAGGTTTGTTTGGGTGGAAGGAATGACCGAATCCGAAAACATTTCTTTTGATAACCTTCACTCTAAGGTTATCCGCCTGTCTCAAGGCTTGAATGTAGGCGTTTAACATTACCGCATAAATGTTGTATCAGTAAAGCATGCATTATTCTACAAAGCATAACTTTTGATTTATTCAAATACTCTGTTTTGTACATTTTTGCTTGTCGTTTAAGTAGTCTCATTTTACTTACCATACATGACTTTTGTTTATACATTACATGGTTTATATTGACAATAGACTTGGTTTTCTCATAAACATTTGACAATTGGTTTAAACATTACATTTTGATGGTTTTTACATAAACATTTGACATTTGACTATACATAAACATTTGACATTTGACTATACATAAACATTTGACATTTGACTATACATAAACATTTTTACATTGATGGTTTGTTTTGGTAAGTGATTTAAGTAACGAGATGTGTGTAGTATGATACAAGCATGGTGGATACGCCGCTGGTACTTCCTATATATAAGTGCTTGTATTATATTACATGTCGTAGCGTTATTTAAATCATTTCAATTCGGACTTATACATTTTACACAAATGACATATTTTTCACAAGACATTGTTTTACAAAACAACTTATTTTATACAAACTCATTTACTCGGTTATTTATTTAACCTTACATTACTCTTTTACATATCAACTACTTTATCATCGCTTTTCATCTAATTTACAAAACAAAACATTTTACAAGGATCATGACTGACATTTGTTAAACAACTTTTTCTAAAACTTATAAGTCATGAATCCTATTTTCACAAAACCTATGTATCTCACAGGCATTTTTATGCTGACGAACCTATTTTCACATGTGTTTCAGGAGATGATGCATAGGATTGATCAAGATACACTTAGGTGGACTCGGGCTTTAGTGACAATAAAAGATGCAAGACTAGTTAATTATGTTATGTTTCTTGTTTGTTAAGACATTGTAACTACTTTTGATTCAATAAAACAAAACTTCAATTTCCATGTGTTATGAAACAATGATTCTGTTACAACACTCCCTGATGATTCCGCCACGATTTGTTGTTTTACGTGGTCGGGGTGTGACAGCTTATCTCCCCTCTCTGCCTTGGCCTCCTTCGCGTGCCTTTTCGTCGCAAATGTCGGATCCTCCTAAAATGAAGTTAATTATCTTGGCATCCGCAGGAGGTGATGCTGCTCGTTCAGGATCCTTCTCAGTATCCTGACCCTTATTCTTCTTTCTTCCCAGGAGGTCCTTCAGATATCCCTTGCTCAAGAGATAACTTATTTCTTTCCTCAGAGCAATGCAATCCTCAATAACATGTCCGAAATCCTCGTGGAAGGCACACCATTTGGACTTATCCTTCCAATCAGCTTTTTGTTGATTCATCCGGGGCCACCTAGCTTTGTCTCTTAAACCCTACATAGCATACATCATTTCAGGTATATTTACAGGAAAAACAATATTCTGACAACTTAGGATACTCCTCAGGATCCTCGTCTTCAACATCATTCACTTTCTTTCTGTCATTCCTGCCATATGGCTTAGAGCGATATGGTTTATACGAGGATTCTGACTTCCTGTTGGTTGACTCATATGTTGTGGACGAATTCATCCTCTCTTGCATCTTTTTGTCATCCTCTAGTCGAATATATCTTAAAGCCATGTTCCGAGCTTCATCCAGGTTCCAGCAGGGATTCATTACAAGATCCTGGTAAAATTGAGAATCTTTTGCAATCCCATCTTGAAAGCCTGCACAGATGTTGCAACATCAAGATGCGGGATATCTAAGGATTCCTGGCTAAACTTGTTCACATAATCTCTCAAGGATTCCTGAGGTCCTTGAGTTATCCTGTAGAGATCACTGGTTAGTTTTTCAAAACTCTGACTGCAAGAAAATTGACTATTAAATAAATTCACTAAATGAGCAAATGATGTAATCGAGTGAGGAGGAACATTTAAGAGCCATTTTAAGGCTGATCCTGTTAAGGTAGAACCAAAAACCTTGCAGAGGCATGCTTCCTTGAGATCTGGAGGGATAGGGTTGATTTCCATCCTTTCCCTATACTGGGCAATATGCTCTTCAGGATCCGTAGTTCCATCATAGAGCTTCATGTTGGGGGTCTGAAATCTTTTTGGGATTTCAGCATCACAAATAGGATATGCAAACCGGGATATTTTGTGGCTATCCTGGGATACTTCTGGGATTGGCAGGAGTACTCCAGGTACACTGGATATCATGTCCTTTAACTTTTGAAGCTCCTTGGAAAGTGCTGATGTCAGACATGCATCCTGCAAAGATCCAATACCATTAGTAGCAAGAGTATTATTATTATTATTAGATACGTTACCAGTCTGAGGATTCTGGCCATATCCTAAAGCATATCCTGAGCTTCTCACAGTTGACACCCTGACTGAAGAAGGTATCTCAGGAGTATGATTCTGAGAATGGCTAGGAACGATATTCCCCATGTTATCCTCAGTATATACTTCAGAACTGAAGTTCAAAGCTCTGGGTTGCAAGGGAGTGACAGTATCCTCAGCGGGCCTGCTTGAGCTGGATTTCAAGAGTTGTGTATCTCTCATCAGAATTTGGTTGGTCTCATGCTGTTGCCTCATCTGTTCCTGTACACTACCAAACAAAGTTAGAATTTCTTCATTAGAGGCCAAAACAGGAGCAGATCCCTGAATGTTGCGAGCGGGGATAACATCCTGAGGCAGTGAAGAGGCTTGCGTTCTCGCAGGAGGTGGTGGAAGCACCGAACCAATTGTTGCAGAGGTTGTAGCAGACACGGTGGAAGAGCTCATGTTTGATCTTGAGGCCATTGAAAATAGTGTAGCAAAAAGTTTTGAAAATAGAAAACCAAGTAATGATTTTGCAAAAGCTTTTAGTAGAAATAGCACCACTTGCCCCACGGTGGGCGCCAAATTGTTTTGGTCAAAAATTACCGAAACAATTAAGTGATCAAATTAGTTAAGTGAGGTAGTGTGGTAAGAATGTGTATCAAAAATATGCTAGTTTGGTTGTTTGCAAAAACAGTTTTTAGGATACGGCTCAGGATATCGAGGTGTATCTATAATCAAACAATGAGCGAAAATGTAAAGGGTGACACGGGATGTACGAGGAAAGCCCTTGATCAATCTAGATCGCCAGCACAAAACCTCGGGAGCTGACAATCGCAGCTGCCTTGTTCTTCTTATTACTTCAAATGTTAGGATACAGTGAAGGATATGATGCGGATTGACTAAGTGTTACAAAGCGATTTGAATACAAGTGTAAGCGTGTTGTGAATGTTTGCAGCTAGAGAGAAAGAGAGTTCGAGAGATTATGTGTGCTTATCTGATCCGATCATTCCCTTTTATAGTAAAATGAAAATAACAAACTATCCTATAAAACCGGGATGCTGCGAATATTCCCTTGTTGAACGTTGTAGACCACTTCTTCCGGCTTCAACGTCCCCCTTTAAACTGATTAGTCCGAGTCTTCGGGAGACCTAGTTCATTCAAACATTATAAACTTGCCTCGTTAACCGACACGTGAACTAATTAGTTATCGTCAGGATACAACATCAGGATGTTACCAATATCCTGATCCGATATCCTGATCATAATCAAAAGCAATAGAGTCAGAATATTATTCAGGATATATGTTTAGAAAACCGCCCATAACAATAGCGATGAATGACTTCTACTTAATTTTTATCCTTACTCTTTCCACTCGTCTTGTGGATGCAGAATCATGAGTAGACATGGTGGACGCGATGGCGGCCGCGGCGGTGGACGTGGCAACATCATCATGAATCAGGCTGAGTTGATGGTTCTCATCAACACACGTGTGGCTGAGGCTTTAGCAGCTCAGCAAGCTGGTACGACATTCAGATAAGATAGTTTTGCTCTTATTCGTATATTCGTACTCTCCTTCATCCGTTGTACATTATTTCATCTACAGGTCAACACGTGAACCAGAATCAGAACAATTCGCCCGTTTGCACTTTCAAGACGTTCATGGATTGCAAGCCACAAACTTTCAGTGGGACTAAAGGAGCTGTGGGACTTCTTCGCTAGTTTGAGGAGGCCGAATTAGCATTTGCTATGTGTAACTGTCCGGCTGGGGACATGGTGAAGTTTGCTTCAGGCACACTGGAGGATGTTGCCATAACTTGGTGGAACGCCCATGTAACACCCCGTGTTTTCGGAAGTCAAAGTTAAAGTCAAGGTCAAAGTCAACGACCGATCGAACGAATTTGACTTACAGTGATTTCTTTATTTTAATCGTATTACGTGGAGTAAGTGTTGTTAATTGCAAGAAACGATGCGTGTTAATCGACTTACGACTGTGAATTATAGGAAGTAACAATGCGATAAAGTTAACTAATCAATAATCAAGCTATGCTACTCGACATCGAATCGTGATACGAACCGCAAATCGATTTACTTTGGCTATTATACGTGTGTGTGTGCCTTATGTGTTACTTGTACGTGTTATATATATATATATATATATATGTGTGTGTGTGTGTGTGTGTGTGTGTTGTGGAAATCAATCGAAACTCGAAACGCAATCGAGCTCGAACCCGAATCGAAAATCGAATTATGATAGTTAGTAGTTGAGACTGAAAGTAATTTGACTAGTAAACCCTATCGTGATGAGCCGCTCGCAATCGAAATCGAAACATAAAAAATTGTCACGTCGAACAAACAAACCAAGTGCCATCCGGCCGGATAGCCATCCGACCGGATAGCCACAATGCCCCAGGTCAGGTGCCATCCGACCGGATCGTCATCGGGGCGGAGCGCAATCCTATCGGATAACCCTTTCCTCTTTTGGAATCCTATAAATACCCCTGTCATTGTCATTCTTTCCGTTTCTGGAAACCCTCTGTCCGAACCATTCGTGCTCCTCACCTTTTCCTCGATTTCTCTCAATCCAGGTAAGATCTCGCCCTAAATCTTGTACTTTCTTGATCTACACACACTCCTACACCCTTCTATCTTTTATATCTTAACTTTTAACCGTGAAATCACTAGATTTCGGGTGTTCTAGGGTGACGTCATCATGTGTTCTTCAAGAACTTCATGTTTTGACTACAATCCACCAAGAACAACCAAGATCTAACCGATTTCCACGCAAACATACAAAGATCTTGCAAAGATCTCGACACAAGAATGGTGAAAAAGGATTGAAAGATGGTTTTAACTTTCTTTCAACTCTTTTACACTCAAAACACTCAAAACCAATAGGATCCGACCCTGATTTAGTCTTCTACTCGATTGTAGTGTTGTACTAGCTCAAGTTTCAGATTCTACTCATGAGACTACCGACTTCGGGTTAGCCAAAACCAATTGTCTCGAGCTGGTAACCGGCCGGACTAGGGTGATTCCTGATCAGGTTGGTCATCTGGGTCGAACTAAGGGTTCTGTTGGCTGACACGTTGTCAAAGTGTCTCGACAAAATGACAAACCTTCAAAACGACCAAGTGTAGAATGAACAGGACAACCAGAACGGATTGCTGTCCGACCGGATTGCTGTCCGATCGGATAGGTCATCCGAACGGATCACACTTGGGTCCCACTTTTAATATAATCTTAACTGAAGTTTGAGTATCGAACGAATTATAATCCGATCGGACGACCATCTGACTGGATTACTCTTCGGATCATGAGATGCTAAGACTTTAAAGACTTAAACAATTTTCAACATGTTCAATAACAAGGTTGCCATCCGATCGGATTGCCATCCGATCGAATGACACTTCTGTTGTGAACTTGCCTTCAGTAAGTAACCTCATTGCTAAGTCACCGTCCGACCGGACCACTGTCCGACCGGATGACCATTTGTCACACCCCGACCACGTAGAACATACAAAACGTGGTGGAAACATCGGGGAGTGTTGTAACAAAATTAATTGTTTCAAATCCATGGCAATTGAAGTTTCGTTTTATTGATTAAAAGTGTTACAATGTCTTAATAAACAAAGGAATACAACATAATTAACTAGTCTTGCATCTTTTATTGTCACTAAAGCCCAAGTCTGCCTATGTGTATCTTGATCATCTTATGCAACAGCTCCTGAAAAACACATGTGAAAATAGGTACGTCAGCATAAAAATGCCTGTGAGATACATAGGTTTTGTGAAAATAGGTTTCATGACTTATGTTTGAGAAAATGTTTAGTTATGAACCTTGTAATTTGCTTTGTTTTGTAAATCATTTGAAAAACGATAAGATCAGATGATATGTATAAATAAGAGTATAATGTATGGTTAAATGAATAACCATTGTAAAATGAGTTTGTATAAGATAAGTTGCTTGTAAAAACAATGTATTGTGAAAAGTATGTTATTTGTATAAAATGTTATATGTCTCAAACTGAAATGATTCAAATAACGCTACGATATGTAATACCATACAAGTACTTATATATAGGAAGTACCAGCGACGTATCCACCATACTTGTATCATATTACACACGCCTTGTTACTTAATCACTTACTCAAACCAAACCAACAATGTAAGATGTCTATGTTTAAACCAATTGCCAAATGTGTTGAATAATATGTCAAAATGTTTATGTCAAGATGTAAATCATGTACTGTGTATATAAATGTCAAAATGTAAGCATGTGATGAATAACAAATGTACTAAGTATGCAACAAAGGACATACATAGCATATAGTGTAATGTATAACAATGTACTAAGTACGCACACAATGGGCATACATAGCATAAAATGTAACGTAGAACAATGTACTAAGTACGCACACAATAGGCATATATAGCATGTAATGTAAGGCAATGTACTAAGTACGCACACAATGGGCGTACATAGCATAGAATGTAATGTAAGACAATGTACTAAGTACGCACACAATGGGCATACATAGCATGAAATGTAATGAAATCATGTACTATAAATGTACTAATGAACATAGCAGGTATATGATGTGAAAGCATGAAAGTAACAAGTAGGCACATGTGTTCCACCCCAAAACAGTTTGGAAAACAGTAAAAGAGGGGTCTATGTACTCACTTGAGATTGCTTAGTAGTCCTGGAGTAACAACCAAACAATGCTAGAGATCGCGGATATCAAACGACACCTAATATAGGTAACTATGTTAATAACCGGACCTAAATCGGATGATTGGATAGAATGAGGGTTCGTAAACCAAACGAGTATAGAGACTCGTGTCATATGGTTTAACAAAGCCTTCATGCTAAAACGAAACTTAACCTAAGTGTTTGTGACCCATTACGACCCGTTTAGGTAGCTTATGCTACTTTAATGCGTCGTTCGCGTAAAACGTGTTCGGAACGCCTAACTAGTCCTATGACAAGTAAAATATGCCTTAACATGTCTAATATGGTTGTCAAATCAGTTTAGATGTCAATAGTTATGTTACATATGTTAAAAATGAATTTTGGCATCAAAGGAGTATTTTGGTAATTTACCTAAGGCATATAAACTACCTATCATACAACTACTTAAACGAAGCGACCATAAGGTATAACCTCGGAAGGTTATTCCCTATATACTATGGTCACCTAATGTGTTTGGTCGGATCCTAATGATCGACCAAATGGGTCGTGTTCGAAGGTATAAGCGATTTATTAGATCGCTTACCCTACGACCCTACACAATGTGGTAATCAGTAGGCATAGTCCCAAGGGACTATAACCAACGTGATTACACTCACGTTGCGAAGTTCAAACGAACTTCGCATTGACCATAAACTGGTCAACGCAGAAAGTCAAACAAAGTTTGACTTTCAGACTCGAAAAGACTCGAAAAGCAATAAAAGAACGAATGAATACTTACGAAGGGTCCCCGCAAGATTCGAACCCGATTCACTCTCAGGTAGGAAGCATATACTTCCACTTAGAGAGTGTAGAATCAGATTCAAATGTGAGGGAAATGGGTAAAACAAGGTGGGTATTTATAGATTTCGGTTCACCGTTAGGATCGTTTCTTGGAGAAGAGGGAATGATCTAGCCCGTACACTTGTCGTAAGGTTGTGGTAACTGATATTGACCCACCACAAGAGTTGGACACATGGCATTGGCCTTTGGAAGTGGTTAAGGGCATGAAACAGCAGCTGAAAAATGAGTTGCTGCATCTGACCTATGCTTGCGCACCGTAACAAATAACCCTTACGGTGCGCAAGGGACAAGTTTGGCAGATTTACAATTTTGGTCCCCGCATCTTGTTTAAGCCATTTCCGACACGTTTAAGGCCCGTTAACCCCATTGAGAAAATTGGCAAAGTCGCCTACAGGTTGAATCTACCTGAAGAACTCAGCGGAGTTCACAATGTTTTCCATGTGTCGAATCTGAAGAAGTGTCTGTCAGATGAGACCCTCATAGTTCCTCTGAAGGAACTCACTATCGACGACCAGCTGCGATTCGTCGAGGAACCTGTAGAGATTACTGATCGAGATGTTAAGATCCTCAAGCATACCGGGATACCTCTGGTCCGAGTTCGTTGGAATGCTCGTCGTGGCCCAGAGTATACCTGGGAACGAGAAGACCAAATGAAACTCAAGTATCCCCAACTGTTTAAGAAAAACGCAACCACTACTGAGGCTGAAGCTACTGCAGAATTTCGGGACGAAATTCCAAATCAACGGGGGGATGATGTGACACCCCCCAGGAAAACCAGGAAAACAATGCAACTTAACTAGCTTCCTCAGTAACTAGGTGCTAAATTTCGGGACGAAATTCTCTTAACAGGGGGAGAATGTGACAACCCTCAAATTCCATGTATTCCGTACAATTTATTATTGATAATGAAAGCGCTTGACGACTGTGTGGAATTACTTAACTGCTTTCTGATAATCTGTGTTATATTTACATGCGCCTGTTAACACACTAGTAATGTACAGAAAAGTCATTAAATAGTCTGGTATGTTTTCCTATGTGTTAGGAATAAATGGCGTTACAAAAATATATAAGTAAGACGCCTTACGGAACAGTTAAACAATTTAACGGAACAGTATCTGACCGAACAACCGGACATTACCCGGGACACTAAATTTTTGTCAGACATTTTGTTTTATTACTTTTGGCTTGTCATGATCCCCGTATGGCATAACACCCGCTAGAAACCAATTCACCACATTACTTACATCCTAACTTACCCTTTACCACTTTAGTTACATTCTTACATTATAACCCCCCCCCCCCCCCAGCCGATTGTTAGTCCTTGTGGACCCACCAAATATTCATGCCATGCTCCCTATCTTCCATTTGATTATAATTCATTTGTTTAATGGATTTCTTGCTTGTAGAAGTAAGCAAATCATACATAAGTATGGCAATCTCTTACAAACATCATTTCCTCAAGACTTCACACTCCATTCACTTCTCTCTCCCTCTTTTCTCGGCTGTCCCAAACCGAAAACACCACCACCTTTAAACATCATCATCTTCTTCATTTTACACATTCCATTCAAGCTTTGAAGTGCAACCATGGAGGGTGCATCTTGAAGGACTCTCAAAGGAGCATTGCTCTAGCCGTTTACACCATCTTTTCTTCACATTTCTTCATTAGGTTTCGTCCCTAGCTAGAGGCTAGTAGTAAGTTTCTTTACACTTGGTTCATCTTGTTCAAATTTATGTTTTATAGTAAGATGTTTTGTTGTTAAATCACTAAAGATCAAAGAGACTAGTAGATGTTAAACAAAAATAAAGAATATAAAAGTTACATAAAAGTTTACTTGTGTCTGATTTATGAAGCGGAACCTTGTCGGTTTGAGGGTTGGTTAAATCATATTTGATGTTTAAAAGTTGTTTTCTTGTTAAACCCGTTAATCGGACACTTGTAACACGATTTAATAACATTTAAAACTTTAAAATAACATGCTGATGTACTTTTTCAGCCGCCTTCAACAGGCTGTAAATGGACTTTAGTAAATCGAAAAACGGAATTTCAGAAGCCTAAATTGTCTATTTTCGAAAAACGAAGAAAATGGCACTGGAATCGTATTTTTCTGAGGTCGGTTACTATTTTAAAAGTCTGTTTTCGTGACAGCAGCTAAGGCTGATTTTAACTGCAGTTAAATGGGTCATACATTTTCAGTCACAACTTGAAATCTAAACCGAACCAGCCCCTGAAATTTTTATCAAAGATGGTGACTGATGTATTTGTGACCCTCGAACTGGAATTTCGACAAACGGACTTACGAGGAATTTTAAACGAATTATTCGGTAGACTGTGATCAGAATGTAACAAATCTGATCACAGATAGGTAAACGATTTTCTATAAATTATTGATAATGAACTAGACCCCGATATTTTTACGCAATAATTTGTGGGTCGATTAGGACGTTCCATAAAAATTTGGAAATTTTTGGAATAAGTTAAGTATTTTATTAAAATGTCCGAAAACAGCCGGTTTTGAATATAAATGCTGAAAAGACATAAGTTGTGACTCGCGTGTCTAAATGTCGAGTATGCTATCTGTGAATGATCTAACATGTTATATATGTTATGTGCATTATCGTATGTTTGATTTTGAGTGGGGAATGGATGGGAAGTATATATGGGCATAAACCGTTAAAGTGATGCATGTTATGTGATAGATACGTGTAGGAACTTTGTGTTCTATTTGAAGTCACTAATAAACTAAGTGGTAATCGTACTAGGACGTGATTGACCGACCTTGACTGTTAGCTACTTTTGAGAGTCAAACCGAGCAACCGAGGTGAGTTCACACTCCTAAGGCATGGGATTCCCGGTGGGTTGGGAATGGGATTGAATAACTACTCGTACTATCATTACTATTAAACTACTTTTCACCGTCCTCGGATTGAAGGGCATGTACGTAAAACCTACGTACACTCACACTCGCTACGGTCCTTGGATCAAGAAGGGCACGTACAAACACGACTAGTCGACACATGGGAAGCCCCCACTAATCTTCGCACACATGTTTGGGAAACCGCGATACGGCCACTAATCATCGCACACATGTTTTAGAAACCGCGATCCGGCCACTAATCATCGCAAACATGTTTGGGAAACCGCGATACAAATAACTAAGATACTTGGTTTACGAAATGAACAAATGATTCACGAACACTATAACTAAACAACCAACTGTGAATTCACTCAACTTTGTTGTTGACTCGTTGTTACATGCCTTGCAGGTCGTTAGGAATCTATGGAGCTTGCATCGGAGTGGGAGGAGTCGTTGTGGGACATGGACAACTGTGTACCATGCTAAACATTTGAAACATTTAAACTTATGATTTGGTTTTAAACTTTATGCTTCCGCTTGTAACTTAAACTATGTTTTGTTTAGACACCAATTGTATTGTGTTGGATTTTACAAACTACTTACATGCTTGTTCAATATGATTGGTGGCTTGATCCTGGTCACGTCATGCCTCCAAGCGGTGGTACTCCGCATGGTGGATTTTGGGGGTGTGACAGATTGGTATCAGAGCCATTGGTTATAGTGAACTTGGTTTTTAAAAGGGAAAAGTTTTTGATAAAACCAGACTATAACCAGTACAGTGCTCAACAATCCACAACGACGCTTTGCTCCACGTGCAAGACTTAACATCCTAGGTAATATGATTTAGGTTGCCTACTTGTTAGTTTCATGGTACATTGATCATGGTATGCATTAGTTAATGTGATAACTGTTATTTGAACCTTGTGTGCTTACTCTCTCCTGTCCCTCAACACTTACGCACCTTGCGACACCTTTCTTACGTGTGTTACTTTGATGTGAAGATCATGAGTGGACGTCTCGACATGACCCAGGGTCAGCTGACGACCTTGATTAACGAACGGATTGCTGAAGCCTTAGCAACCCAAACAGGGAGTCAACCCATGCACCTTCAAACACGCATGGGCACCTTCAAGGCGTTCCTGGAATGCAAACCTCCCACTTTTGACGGCACTGAAGGGACAATCGGCCTTCTACACTGGATCCGAAGAATTGAATTTACATTCGAAGAAAGTGAAAGCCCTACCAACAAACGAGTGGGGTACGCTACTGGCATGTTGCAAGGGAAAGCGTATTCTTGGTGGAACGCACAGGTTCAGATGCTCGGGTTGGCAGACGCGAATGCCACCCTCTGGAGCGACTTCAAGGATTGGATTAAGGAAGAGTTCTGCCACCTGGACGACATATTGAAACTTGAGATAGAGTATTATGGTTTGAAGATAGAAGGATCAGAGATCGAGGCATACACAAAGAGGTCCAACGACTTGGCTGCCTTATGTCCTAACATGTCACAACCCATATCTAGGCGAATCAAGCTATACCTCAGAGGCTTAGTCCCGGAAATCCAAGGGTCTGTAAGTGCGGCCAACCTTCCCACAATCCAGCAAGTCATTCGTTTGGCACACCAGCTCACCGATCAGGCAGTGGATGAGGGCAAGCTGCCCAAGCGTGTTAGCACTACTGCTACTGGTGCTCCCAGCAGTGACAAGCGCAAGTGGGATGGAAATTCGGGCAGGGGTTCCACTCCAGTTCAGTCCCAGCCCCAGCGACGAAAGGCAGATGAACACTGGAGCCCCAGTCAGCAGTTTTCTGGAAAACAAGGTCAGGGTAGATACAGGGGAAATCACCTAAAGTGCAATCGATGTAGTTTGCACCACAGCAGGCCGTGCAACAAGGGTCGTTGTCAGAGATGTAGCAAGTTGGGACATGAAGCCAAAGATTGCCGAAGCTTACGTCCTGCGAAGCAGAACCGAAAACAGCGGCCACAAACTCCCTAAAACCAACAGCAACACCAGCAAGGTAATAAGGGATGCTTCCAGTGCGGTGCTGAGGGTCACTTCAAGAGGCACTGTCCTCAGCTGAATCAGAATCAAAACAACAACCAAGGAAATGAGAACAACAATGGAGGCAAAAACGGGGGTAACAATAACGGCAAAGGTCGCACCTTCGTGATTGGTCAGGCTGACGCAAGGAATGATCCCAACGTTGTGATGGGTAAGTTTCTTCTAGATGATTTCTTTGTTACTGTTTTATTTGATTCGGGTGCCGATACTAGTTATGTGTCCTTAAAAGTTAGTCAAATGCTTAAGCGCACCCCAACACTTTTGACCGCCAAACACACGGTAGAGCTAGCAAACGGTAAAAGTCTCGAGGCCACACACATAGTTAAGGGTTGTAACCTCGTTTTAGCTGGTCAGACTTTCTCTATCGATCTCATCCCTATCACACTTGGTAGTATCGACGTCGTTATTGGGATGGATTGGCTATCTCATCATTAAGCGGAGATTGTTTGCAAGGAGAAAATCGTCCGCATTCCTCATACTAGTGAAGAACCTCTGGTGATTCAGGGTGATAAGAGTGGTGCTGTTGTAGGCATTATCTCTTTTCTTAAAGGCCCAGAAGTGTTTGCATAAGGGCCACACTGCCATTCTAGCGCTCGTTACTGACACATCAACGGAAGAGAAGAAAATTTAAGACATTCCTATAGTGCGCGATTTTCCTGAGGTATTTCCTGAGGAATTGCCTGGTCTTCCACCTCATCGCCAAGTCGAGTTTCAAATCGTGCTAGCTCCTGGAGCAGCGCCAGTAGCTCGAGCACCATATCGTCTAGCTCCGTCAGAACTTGAGGAACTGTCCACGCAATTACAAGAACTCTTGGAAAAGGGCTTTATACGTCCTAGCTCTTCGCCTTGGGGAGCTCCAGTACTATTCGTGCAGAAGAAAGACGGTACCTTCAGAATGTGTATTGACTACCGCGAACTTAACAAGGTGACCGTGAAGAATCGTTATCCTCTCCCACGCATTGACGACTTGTTCGACCAGTTGCAAGGGTCGAGCTATTACTCTAAGATTGATATGAGATCGGGATACCATCAGCTAAGAGTCCGAGAGGAGGACGTCTCCAAAACAGCATTCAGAACTCGTTACGGCCATTACGAGTTTCTGGTTATGCCATTCGGGCTGACGAGTGCACCAGCGGTCTTTATGGATCTCATGAACCGAGGGTGCAAGCCTTACCTGGATAAGTTCGTTATTGTGTTCATCGACGATATCCTGATCTATTCTAAGAGTCAGGAGGAACATGAGCAACATCTGAGGCTTATGCTGGAACTTCTTCGAAAAGAGCAATTGTATGCCAAGTTTTCGAAATGTGACTTCTGGCTTCGCGAAGTCCACTTTCTAGGCCATGTGGTAAACAAGGATAGAATTCATGTGGATCCATCTAAGGTTGAATCGATCAAGAACTGGCCTGCACCCCGCACACCAACGGAAATCCGCCAATTCTTGGGTTTGGACGGATATTACAGAAGGTTTATAAAAGATTTCTCCAAGATTGCGCAACCTCTCACTTCACTGACTCAGAAAGGGTGTCACCTATTGCTGGGGTGATGCACAGGAATCTGCGTTTCAGCACTTGAAATATAGACTTTGTAGCGCGCCTATCCTCTCATTGCCTGAAGGCACATAAGATTTTGTGGTTTACTGCGATGATTCCATCCAAGGACTTGGTTGCGTGTTGATGCAACGTGACAAGGTCATTTCCTACGCATCACGCCAACTCAAGGTTCACGAAAGAAATTACACTACTCACGACCTGGAGCTGGGAGCAGTTGTTTTTGTGCTTAAAATATGGAGACATTACCTGTACGGTACCAAGTGCACCATTTACACCGATCACAGGAGTCTCGAGCATATCTTCAGGCAAAAGGAATTAAATATGCGACAACGCCGATGGGTGGAGCTCTTGAACGATTATGAATGCGCAATCAAGTATCATCCGGGCAAAGCCAATGTTGTGGCCGACGCCCTCAGTCGAAAGGATACCCTACCTAAGCGTGTACGTGCTTTACAGCTTACCATCCAGTCTAACCTTCCCGCTCAGATTCGTGATGCTCAGGTCGAAGCATTGAAAGCAGAGAACATCAGGGCTGAATCCCTACGAGGATCGAGACAGCAGCTAGAACAAAAGGAAGACGGCGCTTTCTATGTAACAGGGCGCATCTGGGTTCCACATTATGGAAACTTACGCGAGCTTGTGATGGATGAAGCACATAAGTCTCGTTATTCGGTACATCCTGGTTCGGATAAAATGTACCACGACCTCAAGACTACGTATTGGTGGCCTGGCATGAAAGCCCACATAGCAACCTACGTCAGTAAGTGCTTGACTTGTGCGAAAGTCAAGTCTGAATATCAGAAACCATCAGGCCTACTGCAACAACCGGAGATCCCGAAATGGAAATGGGAGCAAATTTCCATGGATTTCGTTACCGGCCTGCCTAGATCTCAACGCGGAAACGACACCATTTGGGTGATCGTAGATCGACTGACCAAGTCTGCACATTTTCTGGCTATCAAAGAAACGGATAAGTTTTCTACTCTTGCAGACATTTACCTAAAGGAAGTGGTATCAAGGCACGGAGTGCCAACCTCCATCATTTCTGATTGTGACGCGCGTTTTACTTCTGAACTGTGGCAAGCCATGCACAAGTCCTTTGGCTCACGTCTAGATATGAGCACCGCTTATCACCCACGTACAGATGGGCAATCGGAATGCACCATCCAGACCCTTGAAGACATGCTTAGGGCATGTGTAATCGATTTTGGTAATGGCTGGGAAAAGCACCTCCCGCTAGTGGAGTTTTCATATAACAACAGCTACCACACCAGCATCCAAGCCGCTCCATTTGAGGCATTGTACGGATGTAAATGCCGATCACCTCTCTGTTAGGCAGAAGTTGGTGACAGCCAAATCACTGGCCCAGAACATGTGGTAGACACCACCGAGAGAATTGCTCAGATACGACAGCAAATGGCGGCAGCTCGTGACCGTCAGAAAAGTTATGCTGATAAGGGAAGAAAACCACTCGAGCTCCAGGTTGGGGATCGAGTGCTACTCAAAGTCTAACCTTGGAAAGGTGTAGTCCGCTTTGACAAACGAGGCAAACTCAATCCGCGTTATGTCGGACCCTTCGAAGTCATTGAGAAAATTGGCAAAGTCGCCTATAGGTTGAATCTACCTGAAGAACTCAGCGGAGTTCACAATGTTTTCCATGTGTCGAATCTGAAGAAGTGTCTGTCAGATGAGACCCTCATAGTTCCTCTGAAGGAACTCACTATCGACGACCAGCTGCGATTCGTCGAGGAACCTGTAGAGATTACTGATCGAGATGTTAAGATCCTCAAGCATACCAGGATACCTCTGGTCCGAGTTCGTTGGAATGCTCGTCGTGGCCCAGAGTATACCTGGGAACGAGAAAACCAAATGAAACTCAAGTATCCCCAACTGTTTAAGAAAAACGCAACCACTACTGAGGCTGAAGCTACTGCAGAATTTCGGGATGAAATTCCAAATCAACGGGGGGATGATGTGACACCCCCAGGAAAACCAGGAAAACAATGCAACTTAACTAGCTTCCTCAGTAACTAGGTGCTAAATTTCGGGACGAAATTCTCTTAACAGGGGGAGAATGTGACAACCCTCAAATTCCATGTATTCCGTACAATTTATTATTGATAATGAAAGCGCTTGACGACTGTGTGGAATTACTTAACTGCTTTCTGATAATCTGTGTTATATTTACATGCGCCTGTTAACACACTAGTAATGTACAGAAAAGTCATTAAATAGTCCGGTATGTTTTCCTATGTGTTAGGAATAAATTGCGTTACAAAAATATATAAGTAAGACGCCTTACGGAACAGTTAAACAATTTAACGGAACAGTATCTGACCGAACAACCGGACATTACCCGGGACACTAAATTTTTGTCAGACATTTTGTTTTATTACTTTTGGCTTGTCATGATCCCCGTATGGCATAACACCCGCTAGAAACCAATTCACCACATTACTTACATCCTAACTTACCCTTTACCACTTTAGTTACATTCTTACATTATAACCCCCCCCCCCAGCCGATTGTTAGTCCTTGTGGACCCACCAAATATTCATGCCATGCTCCCTATCTTCCATTTGATTATAATTCATTTGTTTAATGGATTTCTTGCTTGTAGAAGTAAGCAAATCATACATAAGTATGGCAATCTCTTACAAACATCATTTCGTCAAGACTTCACACTCCATTCACTTCTCTCTCCCTCTTGTCTCGGCTGCCCCAAACCGAAAACACCACCACCTTTAAACATCATCATCTTCTTCATTTTACACATTCCATTCAAGCTTTGAAGTGCAACCATGGAGGGTGCATCTTGAAGGACTCTCTAAGGAGCATTGTTCTAGCCGTTTACACCATCTTTTCTTCACATTTCTTCATTAGGTTTCGTCCCTAGCTAGAGGCTAGTAGTAAGTTTCTTTACACTTGGTTCATCTTGTTCAAATTTATGTTTTATAGTAAGATGTTTTGTTGTTAAATCACTAAAGATCAAAGAGACTAGTAGATGTTAAACAAAAATAAAGAATATAAAAGTTACATAAAAGTTTACTTGTGTCTGATTTATGAAGCGGAACCTTGTCGGTTTGAGGGTTGGTTAAATCATATTTGATGTTTAAAAGTTGTTTTCTTGTTAAACCCGTTAATCGGACACTTGTAACACGATTTAATAACATTTAAAACTTTAAAATAACATGCTGATGTACTTTTTCAGCCGCCTTCAACAGGCTGTAAACGGACTTTAGTAAATCGAAAAACGGAATTTCTGAAGCCTAAATTGTCTATTTTCGAAAAACGAAGAAAATGGTGCTGAAATCGTATTTTTCTGAGGTCGGTTACTATTTTAAAAGTCTGTTTTCGTGACAGCAGCTAAGGCTGATTTTAACTGCAGTAAAATGGGTCATACGTTTTCAGTCACAACTTGAAATCTAAACCGAACCAGCCCCTGAAATTTTTATCAAAGATGGTCACTGACGTATTTGTGACCCTCGAACTGGAATTAAAACAAACGGACTTACGAGGAATTTTAAACGAATTATTCGGTAGACTGTGATCAGAATGTAACAAATCTGATCACAGTTAGGTAAACGATTTTCTATAAATTATTGATAATGAACTAGACCCCGATATTTTTACGCAATAATTTGTGGATCGATTAGGACGTTCCTTAAAAATTTGGGAATTTTTTGAATAAGTTAAGTATTTTATTAAAATGTCCGAAAACAGCCGGTTTTGAATATAAATGCTGAAAAGACATAAGTTGTGACTCGCGTGTCTAAATGTCGAGTATGCTATCTGTGAATGATCTAACATGTTATATATGTTATGTGCATTATCGTATGTTTGATTTTGAGTGGGGAATGGATGGGAAGTATATATGGGCATAAACCGTTAAAGTGATGCATGTTATGTGATAGATACGTGTAGGAACTTTGTGTTCTATTTGAAGTCACTAATAAACTAAGTGGTAATCGTACTAGGACGTGATTGACCGACCTTGACTGTTAGGTACTTTTAAGAGTCAAACCGAGTAACCGAGGTGAGTTCACACTCCTAAGGCATGGGATTCCCGGTGGGTTGGGAATGGGATTGAATAACTACTCGTACTATCATTACTATTAAACTACTTTTCACCGTCCTCGGATTGAAGGGCACGTACGTAAAACCTACGTACACTCACACTCGCTACGGTCCTTGGATCAAGAAGGGCACGTACAAACACGACTAGTCGACACATGGGAAGCCCCCACTAATCTTCGCACACATGTTTGGGAAACCGCGATACGGCCACTAATCATCGCACACATGTTTTAGAAACCGCGATCCGGCCACTAATCATCGCAAACATGTTTAGGAAACCGCGATACAAATAACTAAGATACTTGGTTTACGAAATGAACAAATGATTCACGAACACTATAACTAAACAACCAACTGTGAATTCACTCAACTTTGTTGTTGACTCGTTGTTACACGCCTTGCAGGTCGTTAGGAATCTATGGAGCTTGCATCGGAGTGGGAAGAGTCGTTGTGGGACATGGACAACTGTGTACCATGCTAAACATTTGAAACGTTTAAACTTATGATTTGGTTTTAAACTTTATGCTTCCGCTTGTAACTTAAACTATGTTTTGTTTAGACACCAATTGTATTGTGTTGGATTTTACAAACTACTTACATGCTTGTTCAATATGATTGGTGGCTTGATCCTGGTCACGTCACGCCTCCAAGCGGTGGTACTCCGCATGGTGGATTTTGGGGGTGTGACACTATCAAATCTATTCAGGCTAACCTTACTCGCTAAGCGCTCCCTTCAATCCATCAATCGCTGTGAGTATACTCGATCCCTTTTTGCTTTAAGCACTTTTGGGTGTTATATACGTTACGAATATTCAAACTACAATGATCACACTACTCAATACTATTTGAACGCTAACCGTTAATGCATGTTATACGTGGCTTATGAATGCTTGTTTGTTATGTTTACACATGGAATGATGTCTACCTGCCTTAGCAACGATAGTACTATAGTTTGGACTCAGCACCCGTTCACACGGGGGTTGTTAAGGATCATTTACTTGCATGGATTACGGTGGTAATCATGTATTGCGAACTGCCTCGGGCAGTCAACCCGCAGTCATTGGTATCGAGGGATCTATGTCGATAACTAGCGTGCTTCATGTCACTATGTGTACGTGCTGGTTATGCGTAAACAAATTTGAACTCTATATGCTATTATCAAACTTGTATGCTCACCTTTACATTTTATTTATTGACTTTATTTTAATGTATGTGACAGGTGCTTAGGACGCACACTTGGTAGGGAATTGAAGCTAGAATAAAGCTTTAGAGCCCAACAAATAGTTGTCTCTAGTGGTCAAACTAAGGGTCTCTAGAAGCAGATAAACAGTTGCTGTCTATTTAAATCTGAGTTGTCGGAACGGAATATTTGCATAGATCTTGTCTGTAATAATTGTTTTACTGTTTGAGATACGGTATGGGACGTATTATTTAAATTGAATGGTATTGATAATTGTTATGGAAACTTCTGGACAATCTGTTTCGCTCAGTGCCATGCCCCGATGATTCCGCCATCGGTTGGGGTGTGACAGATTGGTATCAGAGCCATAACTATAGGGAATTAGGCAAGACTCGACCTAGTCCGGGTCAGTGTCTTAGAAACCTAGTCTATAGTTAGGAACCAACAGACCAATTTACGCATATCCAGTAGGGATTAGGTACGAGCTTATTCCTCGCTATTTTCATCTATGCTACACTATCACTACACTCGAAGTTACAGCTATAAATGGGCGATAAAGTCGAGATTAGGTGTGAAAGCCACAAACTCTTGACCAAATTGCTTGAAGTAATGCTGTTTTATCAACTTATCGATGATTTCTTCTTTGTTTCTCAATAACGAACGTTTGTTCAACGGGGGAAATTATACCAAATTAGGAGTGAAATCCATATTTTGATGAATAATCTCCTCTATTTTATTAAAACAGGGATGAAGTTGTTAAGCTAGGGGTGAAACCCTAACCTTGACGACTTGTTCCGCTCATTTTACAAAACTCCCACCAAAGTCTCAACGGACTCCAACGACCTGAAGTCATGACATGACTAACGGGATGTGTGCCAACGCCCAAGAATCGAGGCAAAGGCATAGTCCTGAAAGTCAAACGTAGACAACCAGTCCTTGCGAATAGTTGAATCACTTTGGTTAGTCGAAGTCTACTAGCCGCAGACAGTCTATCTCTCGATTTTTGCGTATTTCAATTTTGAGCCCGCAACTGCTGATTTTATGTATTTATATATGTGTTAACATGTTTATGTGTTTAAATTCTTGGAGATTTACTCGATTTTTGCTTTCACTTCGATCGACACGAACGACTCACACTGCTTTTCTATCTCAAATCGCTAACAAATCGTTGAATTGTGGACAACCTCATGCTACGCTATACGCTTATACTACGCTATTCGATATACTAAACGCGATCGCTATATTCGAACACTCGCAGAATTTGAATGATAGGTTTCTGTATTCTGACTGCCTCTTGTGTTGAAAACGTTTCTGTGATTCCGTGCTTATGTGATGATGTGATTCTGTGCCCTACGTGCTTATGTGCTTATGTGATTATATGGTTCTGTGTCCTACATGGTTATATGTCTATGTGATTACGTGGTATGTGTTACTGAGCTTTAGCAGTAGTAGACGTGTTAGGTGAGATTCGAATACATGTGTTGAGTCCTGTGACGATGTCTGTTGCAGACAATGTCGTCTGGATCCCGTCACGCACTTTCTCGTCAAGAAAAGAGAGACAAACGCCTTGCTTCCATCATCGCTAAAAGTGTAGCAAAGGCTGTGAGTGATGTTTATGAGAATGCCAGCAAATCGTCTGAGGAATCGAGAACCGAAGCTCCTAAAGCTACCACGAAGACCTTCAGTTTCAAGCAATTCAAGTCGTTTGGGCCAAAAGAATTCACTGGCGAGGGAGGTCCTACTGCACTATTCCACTGGTTTGATTCCATTGAGGTTACTCTGCGACAGAGTGGTTGCCCTGATGACCTCCGTACTCTGAATGCTACCGGCGTTTTCCAGTCCTGTGCACTAGACTGGTGGACGGCCGAGAGGAACAAGCGAGGGAACGATGTAGCCTACGGTCTGTCGTGGGACTAGCTCAAGGAAGTTATGCTAGAGGAATTCTGCCCTCCTCACGAACATCAAAAGCTAGAAGATGAATTTTGGCACCTACAGCAAAAGGAAGGTGACAATGCTGGTCTCATTGCTCGCTTCAAGCAGCTCAGCATTATCTGTCCTGACCAAGTCAAGACTCCAGACATGGAAATCAAGAAATACATCCGGGCCCTGCCCGACTGCGTTGCTGATTTCATGCAAGCGGCTAAGACTACGACGATTGAGGAAACCTATCTATTGGCCACTGAAATCAACGACAAGCGGGTTAAGGCTGGTGTCTGGGATAAGACTTCGAAGCATCTGCATCAAGCTAACGCTGCCGCACCAACTGCTGAACCCACCTCATCGAGCAACAAGAGGAAGAACAAGAGAAAGAACAGCTCCAGCAACAAGAACTGTGCGATCACTGCTGCACCAGTTCAATCCGTACCAGCTCAACAGCGCCAAGTGGCAGCGCCTGTGGCCAATGCACCTCTTGCTAAGCGTGCATACACTGGGCCACATCCGCTCTGCCCTACTTGTACCTATCATCACCCAACTGCCATTCCTTGTCGTTTTTGTGCTCATTGCAATGTGTACGGCCATTTCACTGCCAGCTACCGTATTCGACAAGCTCCTGCTCATCAAGCTCTACTCACCGCCCCACAGGGTCAACAAGCTCCTCCGGCACCCGCGGTCAAAGCCAGAGCCTGCTTCGCATGTGGCGATCCTAACCATTTCTCCAACATGTGCCCAAACAGGGTTGTGAAACAAGAGCCCCAGCAGCAACAGCCTCAACAGCAGCAGCAACACCAGCAACAACAGCAGCAACAACAACAACAGGCCGTACGCGCCAGAACTTTCAACATCAACGTGTGCCAAGCCCAAGCCGACAACAACGTGGTTAATGGTATATTCCTTGTGAATGGTATTTATGCATCATGTTTGTTTGATGCGGGACCCGATAATTGCTTTGTGTCGCTCGAATTCGAGAAGCTCCTTAATCGTAAACGCTCCCATCTCTCCTCGACGTTCGATGTAGAAGTCGCTACTGGAAGAACCTTCGCCGTTAATTCCATTATCCGTGATTGTACTCTTGAGCTCAACAATCACATCTTCCCAATCGACCTTATTCCGATTCAACTCGGAAGTTTCGACGTCATAGTAGGCATGGACTTTCTACGCGAAAACCATGCTGAAGTTGTGTGTTACGATAAGATGATTCGATTCTCGCTCGCAAATGGTGACTTATTGTGTGTATACGGTGAAACTGTCTCAAAAGGGCTCAAGCTCATGTCATGTGTCCAAGCTAGCAAGTATCTCCATAAGGAATACAAAGCTTTCTTGGCAAACATTGTAGTAGCGGAGAAGGAAAAGAAAGAGAAGAAGGGAGTGAAAGACGTTCATGTGGTTCGTGAATTTCCTCATGTGTTCCCTGATGATCTTCCAGGCTTACCTCCGAGTCGTGATATTGACTTTCGTATTGACCTCATTCCTGGAGCAAATCCTGTCGTCAAAGCCCCTTATCGACTCGCGTCGTCCGAAATGCGCGAACTTTCAAACCAACTCCAGGAATTACTTGAGAAAGGCTTCATTCGCCCGAGCACCTCTCCATGGGGCGCTCCAGTCCTTTTCGTCAAAAAGAAGGATGGGTCGTTCTGGATGTGCATCGACTACCGGGAATTGAATAAGTTAACTATCAAGAACCGCTATCCCTTACCTCGCATCGACGACTTGTTTGATCAGCTACAAGGCGCTACGTGTTTCTCAAAGATCGATCTACGTTCAGGCTACCATCAACTACGCATACAAGAGGAGGATATACCTAAAACCGCGTTTCGCACTCGATACGGTCATTACGAATTCGTTGTTATGCCCTTTGGTTTAACCAATGCACCAGCGGTTTTCATGGATCTGATGAATCGCGTGTGTAAACCATATCTTGATCGTTTTGTCATCGTGTTCATCGACGATGTCTTGATCTATTCCAAAACAAAATCCGAACACGCGCAACATTTACGTTTGGTTCTCGAGTTACTCCAGGGGAACCAACTCTATGCCAAGTTCTCCAAGTGCGAATTCTGGTTGGAGGAAGTTCAGTTTCTGGGTCACATTGTTAATAGTCAAGGCATTCACGTCGATCCTGCGAAGATTGAAGCTGTTAAGAGTTGGGTTACGCCTAAGAACCCGTCCGAAGTCTGCTCCTTCCTCGGACTAGCGGGCTATTATCGACGATTTATCGAAGGATTCTCAAAGATCGTTGTGCCGCTTACCTCTCTTACGCATAAAGACAAGCCTTTTGTTTGGGGAACTGAACTAGAGTTTGCCTTTCGAACCCTCAAGCATAAGCTTTGCAATGCTCTTGTTCTCACGTTGCCCGACGGAAACGACGATTTCATTGTCTGCTGTGATGCTTCCAACCTTGGCCTCGGTTGTGTCCTCATGCAACGGAACAAGGTTATAGCATACGCGTCTCGTCAACTCAAAATCCACGAGAAGAACTATACAACCCATAATCTCGAGCTAGGCGCGGTTGTTTTTGCATTAAAGATTTGGCGACACTACCTGTATGGTACCAAGTGTACGATCTTCACCGATTATAGGAGCCTACAACATATCTTTAATCAGAAGGAACTTAATATGCGTTAATGCCGATGGGTAGAACTTCTCAACGATTATGACTGTGAGATCCGTTATCACCCAGGCAAGGCAAATGTTGTTGCCGATGCACTCAGCAGACGGAGTTATTTGCTTAGCACTCGCAATGTTCAAGCCCAACACGATCTCGAAACCCTTATTCGTGAAGCCCAGCATGCGTGTTTTAACGAACGCACGTTGAAGAGGGAACGAATCTACCACGATGGAGCCCAACTTGTGAGCAAATCCAATGGAATATTCCACTTTTTCGACCGATTCTGGATCCCTAAGCGGACCGAATTGCGACAAATCCTGATGGACGAAGCCCACAAATCCCATTATTCTATTTATCCTGGTGCTGACAAAATGTACCAGGATCTTCGCTACAGGTACTGGTGGCCCGACATGAAAAGGGATATTGCCCTCTACGTTGGAAAATGCCTAACTTGTGCAAGAGTCAAGGCTGAACATCAAAGACCCTCTGGCTTACTCGAACAACCACCGATTCCTATGTGGAAGTGGGAAAGTATAGCTATGGATTTCATAACGAAGCTTCCGCACACGTCATTAGGTCACGACAGCATTTGGGTTGTGGTCGACCGTTTGAATAAATCAGCTCACTTTCTGCCGATACGAGAAGACTACAAGATAGAACGATTAGCCCGAATCTACACCGACGAGATCATTTGTAATCATGGGACGCCTCGTGACATCATCTCTGATCGTGATGCTCGGTTTACCTCGTGACTAAGGGAAACGTTTCAAACGGCACTCGATACATCACTTAATCTAAGTACCGCATTCCACCCTCAAACCGACGGTCAGACTGAAAGAACGATTCGTACTCTTGAAGACATGCTCCGTTCGTGTGTCTTAGACTTCGGTGGTAATTGGGATAAATACCTGCCATTAGTCGAATTCTCGTACAACAACAGTTATCATTCTAGCATCCAAATGGCACCATTCGAGGCCTTATACGGAAGAAGATGTCGGTCGCCTATTGTGTTGCACGAGATCGGTCACTCGCAATTAACCGGTCCTGAGCTGTTACAGGAAACGACAGACAAAATTTTCCAAATTCGAGACAACCTGGTGAAGGCTCGGGATCGACAGAAAAGTTACGCCGATAAGAAACGCAAGCCCCGTGAATTTGACGTTGGTGACCACGTACTCCTAAAGGTATCACCTTGGAAGGGTGTGGTCTGATTCGGCAAAAAGGGAAAACTCGCGCCTCGATATGTTGGATCTTTTAAGATTCTAGAAAGGATCAAAAAAGTCGCCTACAGACTCAAACTACCGGAGGAACTTAGTAATGTCCATCCGACTTTCCACGTGTCAAACCTCCGAAAGTGCCTAGCCGACCACGACTTACACATTTCTCTCGATGATCTGCAAGTAAACGAAACATTACACTTCGTGGAGAAGCGTGTCGAAATCATGGATCGTTGAACCAAGCAGCTTAGACGCTCTCGCATTCCTATTGTGAAAGTCCGATGGGAAGGCAAACGAGGCGCAGAGTTCACTTGGGAACTAGAAAGCGACATGAAGGCGAAGTACCCGCAGCTGTTTAAAGAGAAAGTCTAGAGAAAGAAAGTGGCATCGTGATTCTAGTGTTTTGTACGATTTCATATCAATTAATAGAATCATCGATTATATTACGTTCACATGTGTTTGGTCACGTTCGTGTACGGATTCCGCACGTCACACGTTCAGTTCGCAATCGTTACGGAGTCAAAACCGGTCCGAACAGAAAGTTCTCAAACGTGACTTGCGGAGTTGTACAGCTTCCAGCTTAATTTCGGGACGAAATTCCCTAAACAAGGGGAGGCTGTAACACCCCGTGTTTTCGGAAGTGAAAGTCAAAGTCAAGGTCAAAGTCAACGACCGATCGAACGAATTTGACTTACAGTGATTTCTTTATTTTAATCATATTACGTGGAGTAAGTGTTGTTAATTGCAAGAAACGATGCGTGTTAATCGACTTACGACTGTGAATTATAGGAAGTAACAATGCGATAAAGTTAACTAATCAATAATCAAGCTATGCTACTCGACATCGAATCGTGATACGAACCGCAACTCGATTTACTTTGGCTATTATACGTGTGTGTGTGCCTTATGTGTTACTTGTGCGTGTTATATATATATATATATATATATATATGTGTGTGTGTGTGTGTGTGTGTGTGTGTGTTGTGGAAATCAATCGAACTCAATCGAAACTCGAAATGCAATCGAGCTCGATCCCGAATCGAAAATCGAATTATGATAGTTAGTAGTTGGGACTGAAAGTAATTTGACTAGTAAACCCTATCGTGACGAGCCGCTCGCAATCGAAATCGAAACATCAAAAATCATCGCGTCGAACAAACAAACCAAGTGCCATCCGGCCGGATAGCCATCCGACCGGATAGCCACAATGCCCCAGGTCAGGTGTCATCCGACCAGGATGTCATCCGACCGGATCGTCATCCGGGAGGAGTGCCATCCAATCGGATAACCCTTTCCTCTTTTAGAATCCTATAAATACCCCTGTCATTGTCATTCTTTCCATTTCTGGAAACCCTCTCTCCGAACCATTCGTGCTCCTCACCTTTTCTTCGATTTCTCTCAATCCAGTTAAGATCTTGCCCTAAATCGTGTACTTTCTTTATCTACACACACTCCTACACCCTTCTATCTTTTAAATCTTAACTTTTAACCGTGAAATCACTAGATTTCGGGTGTTCTAGGGTGACGTCATCATGAGTTCTTCCAGAACTTCATGTTTTGACTACAATCCACCAAGAACAACCGAGATCTAACTGATTTCCACGCAAACATACAAAGATCTTGCAAAGATCTCGACACAAGAATGGTGAAAAAGGATTGAAAGATGGTTTTAATTTTCTTTCAACTCTTTTACACTCAAAACACTCAAAACCGATAGGATCCGACCCTAATTTAGTCTTCTACTCGATTGTAGTGTTGTACTAGCTCAAGTTTCGGATTCTACTCACGAGACTACCGACTTCGGGTTAGCCAAAACCAATCGTCTCGAGCCGGTAACCGGCCGGACTAAGGTGATTCTTGATCAGGTTGGTCATCTGGGTAGAACTAAGGGTTCTGTTGGCTGACACATTGTCAAAGTGTCTCGACATAACGACAAACCTTCAAAACGACCAAGTGTAGAACGAACAGGACAACCTGAACGGATTGCTGTCCGACCGGATTGCTGTCCGATCGGATAGGTCATCCGAACGGATTGTCATCCGAACGGATTACACTTGGGTCCCACTTTTAAAACAATCTTAACTGAAGTTTGAGTATCGAACGAATTACAATCCGATCGGACGACCATCTGACTAGATTACTCTTCGGATCATGAGATACTAAGACTTTAAAGACTTAAACAATTTTCAACATGTTCAATAACAAGGTTGCCATCCGATCGGATTACCATCCGATCGAATGACACTTCTGTTGTGAACTTGCCTTCAGTAAGTAACCTCATTGCTAAGTCACCGTCTAGACCACTGTCCGACCGGATGACCATCCGAACGGATTGTCAACCGCACGACTAGCCATCCGATCGACTGACTTGAAAGATAGAGATACTTCATTGTTTTCAAAATACTACAACGAAAACTCCAAAAGTCAAGCCATCATACACAAACACATTCTCATCATAGGAAGAAACAATCCACTCAAATCGCCATCCGACCGGACCACTGTCCGACCGGATGACCACCCGAACGGATTGTTATCTGCACGGATTGCTATCCGATCGGATTACCATCCGATCGAACCACCATCCGACCCTTTCACACTTTGTGACGTTTTACACATCACTTATCGTTACGCTATCAAATCTATTCAGGCTAACCTTACTCGCTAAGCGCTCCCTTCAATCCATCAATCGCTATGAGTATACTCGATCCCTTTTTGCTTTAAGCACTTTTGGGTGTTACATACGTTACGAATATTCAAACTACAATGATCACACTACTCAATACTATTTGAACGCTAATCGTTAATGCATGTTATACGTGGCTTATGAATGCTTGTTTGTTATGTTTACACATGGAATGCTGTCTACCTGCCTTAGCAACGATAGTACTATTGTTTGGACTCAGCACCCGTTCACGCTGGGGTTGTTAAGGATCATTTACTTGCATGGATTACAGTGGTAATCATGTATTGCGAACTGCCTCGGGCAGTCAACCCGTAGTCATTGGTATCGAGGGATCTATGTCGATAACTAACGTGCTTCATGTCACTATGTGTACGTGCTGGTTATGCGTAAACGAATTTGAACTCTATATGCTATTATCAAACTTGTATGCTCACCATTACATTTTATGTATTGACTTTATTTTAACGTATGTGACAGGTGCTTAGGACGCACACTTGGTAGGGAATTGAAGCTAGAATAAAGTTTAGAGCCCAACAAATAGTTGTCTGTAGTGGTCAAACTAATGGTCTCTAGAAGCAGATAAACAATTGCTGTCTATTGAAATCTGAGTTGTCGGGACGGAATATTTGCCTAGATCTTGTCTGTAATAATTGTTTTACTGTTTGAGATATGGTATGGGACGTATTATTTAAATTGAATGGTATTGATAATTGTTATGGAAAATTCTGGACAATCTGTTTCGCTCAGTGCCATGCCCCGATGATTCCGCCATCGGTTGGGGTGTGACAGCCCAAGTTCAGATGCTGGGAATCGACATGGCAAATGATACTACTTGGGATGATTTCTAGTAATTGATGCGGGAGGAGTACAATCCTCATGATCAGATACAAAAGTATGAGAATGAGTATTATCATCTGAAGATGGTGGTATCGGAGATTGAAGTTTACACGAAACTTTCTCATGAGCTTGCAAATATGTGCCCTAACTTATCGAACCCACCCAACAAGAGGATCGAGCTATATATCAATGGTTTAGCGGCGCAAATAAAAAGTATGGTTACTTCAACGAATCTTGATAACTTACCACGGATCATTCGTTTGTCTCACAAGATTACAGATCAAGAGGTCGAACGTGGTACACTACTAGAGCGTGGTGCTGTGATTACTCCTGCTGCCGACAACAAACATAAGTTGAATGATTCAGACAAGGCCTCCAACTCCAGGAAGCAATAGAAGAAGGCTGACAACAACAACTACTGCAACTTCAACCAGTCTTCGTCTGCAAATCAAAAATCAAGGCACCAATCAGAATCAGGGTTCGTGTGAGGGCAAGCAACCAAAGTGCAATAAGTGCAACTACTATCACCACGGGCAGTGCAATCGAACATGTCAGAGGTGTGACAAAGTGGGTCATATGGCAAAAGATTACTGAGATCCGTTTCTGAAGAGCAACATCAACAACAGCAACAGCCACAACAGCAACAGAGGCAACAACCGCAACAGAATCAGGGTAATAGAAAGAGGTGCTTTCAGTGTGGAAGTTAGGGTCACTTCAAGAAGGATTTCCCATAGTTGAACCAGAATGCCAACAACAACGGGAACAACAACAACAACGCTAGGAATCACAACAATAACAATGGTAACAACGGCGGAAATGGTGTTCGTGGGAGAGCATTCACTATTGGCGCGGTGACGCCAGGAACAATGGCAACGTCGTGACCGGTACGTTTTCTGTGAACAATCTTTTCGCCTCTATTTTATTCGATTCCGGTGCCAATTGGAGTTAAGTGTCCTTGAAATTCAGTAGGCTGTTAGGATCGACCCTAACACCTCTCGAAACTAAACACTGTTACACCCTGACTTTTGCAGAAGCGCGATTATGTGTGACTTGCTTAACATCATTGCATTCAACCATAACAAACAACTAAATGATAAAACCAAGATGTTCATCCATAGATAAGTTTCAAAATATTACAGACAACATTGTTTTAAAACCCAAACACAGACTTCATGTTCAACATACAACATCAACAAAGTTTTAAGTTCCAAACAGGACTTCACAAAAGACACTAACAACTAGGCTTTGAGCTATGTATCTTATCCAGGATAAGATACACAATCCAAACCCTTAGACACCGGATGACACCTTTTATTTCAGACAACACTTTGAAACTTCCAACGCCCGCCAGATCCATATTTAGTTTCCTGAAATACATGTAGTTTGAAAACATCAACAAAAGTTTAGCGAGTTCATGTGTTTTGTATGTGAGCTCGAATAAACCTTGTAGTCATTGTAAGTATGTATGTAATTGTACACTCCGGTATGAAAGTAAACAAGGAAACGTATCAATTAATGGTTTGCAAGGCCATTAACATGTGTGCAACGGCGTAGGAAGGCTCAAACCTAGCAGATTTGGTATCGGGCTTCCGGCTGGAAGACATAGTCACCTCATGGGCCAAATCCCGGTCCTCATGGGTGGGGCTCGCTACACCCAAATAGATCTATCACTCATGTCCCTCGGTCCTTATACGAGGATTAATGGTCTTAAGTGTGCGCCTACCCATTCACATGATCTAACAGTTCATTCCTTAGCTAACCATACCATTTGTAAATGTTTGTAAACATTTTGTAACATGCATTTCGCCCCGGAAGTTATAAAACAGAAAACAGTTAAAAGAAAAAGGGGGACATGACCTCACGATTTTGCGTCCTTCAATCAAGTAACCCAAAGCTTCCTCTAGAGTGCACGACTACCTACAACGTACTACAGTTTATTAGACGAGTGGGTCGTACCTAAAGCTTCGTCTTTGAGTTACATTTCTTTGTGTCTTCAATATTATTCCAAGTATATAATTATTTGTTAAAATAATAAATATTTTAACTTAAATTATATTTATTAAAATTTTGGAATATTAGTTAGAATAATATATTTTAACTTGACACATTTATGTATTTGTATATGTATAACGTTCCCAAGGATGGGTGTATTCATACCCGTATTCTTGAACATGTATATTTTTGCCAAGTATCGGTGGCGTATTCCGGTGTATTTAGACGTACGAGAATACGTATTTTTATTGTCTTTATTAAGTATTCTTATACTAAATTTTCGTATTAATTTTTCTGGAATAATAGTTCTAATAAAAATTCACCAATATATATTCTCAAAATATATATTTTAAGAAAACTTACATAGAAAAATTATCTATAATTTTTCCCTTGGCAAAAATATCTATATTTTCATATAAATCTCAAAAATAATATATTTTCAAGATTGTCTTTAGAAAATATCTATAAATCTATTTTTCTTTCAAAATAATGTATCCTAAATTTATTTGAGAAAATATGAATTTTCTTCCAAAAATAATACATTTTCTAGTAATTCAAGAAAACATATATATTTTTATTTACCCAAAAATAATATATTTTCTTCTTGTCAAAATATGATATATTTTTGTAATAATTGTAAAAATCATATTTTTGTTCTCTTGGTGTCCAAAATACCATTTACCAAAATACACTTATGAATTAAATTCCGGAATATTTTTGTAAGTTATATTCCTTGTTCGGTTTATCCAATATTTTGGGTATAAATTATGTATTTATTCCTTGGAATTTTGGTAATATTTTGTATTGTAATTTCTTGGTATTTTGGTGAGTTATATTATTTCAAGTCCTAAAATAATATAACTAATACACATAATATACAAATAATCACACACATGGTGACATCTAAATATATATTCTCCTAAATACATATTTATTCACTTTTATTATCAAAAACCAACCTCCAATATTTATAATTTTTGTAACAAAAATTATGGTAAACTTTATATGAAAATTCATGGTTTAAAATATACTTGTAAATATTTGTTTAAAAATATTTTTCTAAGTGATTAATTTCTAGAAAAATTTTGCCATAGATTCCCCTTAAAAATGGAGATTTCCATGCTTTCAAAGCATATCATTTTCTTTTATAAATCATCATAATCAACAACAAATCAAATAACACTTACCAATTTGCCAAAATCAAGCTATTTACACTACTTCATGAACTTGAAAATTTATAAAAATTTGTATTAACTTACTAGTGTATTTAGTAAGCTTAGTTACCCTTTAAAGTCTGGTTATTTATTTAAAAACATCATTCTTGAAGAATTTAGATGTTTACAACTTGTAAATCATTTTTCTAAAAATATTTCTTCTTGAGGTTTTCTTGTTAAATACATGATTCTACACTTGATTAACCACTAAAAATGTGGTTAGTTTCTTTAAAAACCAAGTTTATGTAAATCTTGTATTTTAACTTGGTTTCTTGAAAACTTATTCTTGAAATCACATATTTACAAGACTCACATTACACTTTAATCATCATACTTCAAGAAAAACATTAAATCTTTCAAGTTCATGTTTCACATAAGGATGATCATAACATAATCATCCTCTCATCTTGCTAGATTTTGTCTTTAATCACCATCTAGCAAGATCATATGGTGTTTAACATCATTAACACAAACAATCAACAATCAAGAAGCACAATAACACTTAACAATTATGATTTTTAGTCTTATGTTCTTGATCATTAGTGTTCTTCAAGATTAGGTACTTGTATTATTCTTTAACCAACTAAATAAGATGTAAAATGGAGTGTAGATGATCTTACTACTAGCTCAAGGCTAGGGATGATCACAAGATGAAGATGAGGTGGTTAATAGTACTTGCAAGAGGTCCTTCAACTTCCAAGAGCTCCTAGCTTCCTTATGATGCTTCTTACACCTTTGTATGAGTAGAGATTGGATGGAAATTGATTGATGAAGGTGGTTGTGGTGTGTGTGGGTTACGGCCGAAGACAAGGAGAGGGGAAGAAGAAGAGTTCAAGTGTGGTGAGTTGTGAGAATGATGAGTTTATGTTCTCTTAGTTAATTCTTATAACTTCCAACACAAATTGATCTATTGTATAATATGTTATAAAAGAGGAAACATGATCTAACAAAATAACAAAATAAAATCAAGGTGTGGGGGCCACATCATGGCCGTAAACAGGAGGGGGGTATAGATTAGGGTGTAATTGTGTAGTTAGTTTATAGTTGAAATCTAAGTGTTATAGTTAGGTGTTTAGTTATTAGGATGTTATATAGTGTGTTATGATGTTCGGGGACCATGACTAGCTCGGAAATGATAAAAAATGCTTCTAGTGAAAAATTGGTGTTTCGGGTAGTGTCCGGTTGTTCGGTTGGTTACCGGTTCGTTAAGGTGCTAAACTACGCAGTTTAATGTGCTTTATGTTACTTTTTGTGACAGTTTTGATTCCCGACACTTAGGAAAGCATTCTTGACCATTTAACCATATTTCTGCATGATATTTAAGTGTTTAAAAGCTTAATTGTGCTGAATTTTGCTGAATTCAGCAATATATGTGAGTTTTAGGCACTTTCCGGCACTTAAACTAACACTAGGAAGGCAGTTTTATGATCCTTTCTTTCCTACACACTATACTAGTGTAACTCTTGGTTTCTGGCTCATTATGTGTCTCAATACCATGCCTGTCTATGGACTGAACTCCGTCAGCATTTTTCTGATTTGTCTGATAACTGTGCTAATTTTGTTTCGTGCATCATTTGAATTAATAAGTGTTGCATGCAATAATGATATGACATTTTGCAATATATGATGCACATGTATGTATGATAACAATAATCAGAAAGCAATTCATGTCATTAGTTGTAATTCAGCACAATCATTAAGTCATAATTACTGTTTAATAATTGTACGGATACATGGAATTTTGACAATTGTCACATTCTCCACCTGTTAAGAAAATTTCGTCCCGAAATTTTAAGCTTTACTATTAGTTGCAGGGGAGTTGGGGAACAAATGTGGGTATTTTGCTTTCATACGGTCTTCATACTCCCAAGTAAACTCTGGGCCGTGACGTACATTCCAACGAACCTTGACAAGCTTAACACTACTCCTCCGAGTCTTGTTAACCTTCCAATCTGTAACCTCAACGGGTTCTTCTGTAAAATGGAGTGTGTCGTCAATGTGCACTTCATTCGCAGGGATGACCATTGTCTCTTGTGTTGGACTTTTCTTCAGATTAGATACATGAAATGTATCTTGAACACCATTAAGTTCCGCTGGTAGCTCCAACTTATATGCTACAGTATCAACCCTTTCCAAAATCCTGAACGGCCTGATAAATCATGGGTTTAACTTACCATGCTTCCCAAAGCGTGCCACACCTTTCCAAGGTGATACTTTTAACAACACCATATCACCCACTTCAAATTCCAAGGGTTTCCGTCTTTGGTCCGCATAACTCTTCTGTCGATCTCGAGCCGCCTTGATGCGCTCTCGGATCTGCATGATCTTATCAGTTGTTTCTTGGACCAGTTTGGGACCAACCATCTGCCCAACATAACGGTGATCGGCACTTACGTCCGTATAGAACCTCGAACGGTGCAGCTTGGATGCTTGTATGGTAGCTGTTGTTATAAGAAAACTCAACTAAAGGCAGATGAGTATCCCAACTGACACCTAAATCCATTACACAAGCACGTAGCATATCTTCCAACGTCTGAATAGTTCTCTCGCTTTGTCCGTCCGTCTGCGGGTGGAAAGCTGTACTCAGATTCAACTTAGAACCAAAAGCTTCTTGAAAGGATTGCCAAATCCTTGACACAAACCGACCATCTCTGTCTGATATAATCGAGATAGGCACTCCATGACGTGCAACTATCTCCTTTAGCTAAAGCTCAGCTAGCTTACCAGTGTTATCCTTCTCTCTAATCAGCAAGAAGTGCGCAGACTTCGTCAATCGGTCGACGATTACCCAAATCGTATCATGACCTCTGGGAGTTCTGGGTAACTTGGTTATGAAGTCCATAGAAATTTGCTCTCATTTCCACATGGGTATTTCTGGCTGTTGCAGGAGACCTGAAGGCTTCTGATACTCGGCCTTCACCTTGGCACAAGTTAAGCACTTCCCGACATAAGTAGCAACATCACCTTTGAGTCTTGGCCACCAATAGTAATCCTTTAAATCTTGGTACATCTTGTCCGATCCTAGATGGATCGAGTACCTCGATTTATGAGCTTCATAAAAAATAACCTCTCTAAGACCACCAAAAAGCGGAACCCAAATGCGTCCCATAAAATATAAGGTTCCTTCCTCGTTGGGTACTAGCTTTTTCTCTATTCCTCGTAGATATTCAGCCTTAATGTTCTCTTTCCTAAGAGCTTCCCTTTGTGTAGCACGACTACTACAAAAAAGCTCCAATGAAGATGAATATTTCACATGGAGGAGTGTGAATCTTTATATTGGGTGTTCTTCTGTCGTGCGACCCGGCGACTTATGTGCGACCTGTGGCCCACGCTTCCTATTTATTCAGGGCGGGCGGCGTGAACTCTGATTCGATCCGGGTATTCAATCCCGCCGCTGAGATGCTCAGTTGACTCCTTAACCTTGATAGGAAGATGGCTTCTTCAATAATTCGTGCATAAGGGTAAGGAACTTTGGATGAACTAATGCGAATGGGTGTAAGCCTCGCTGCTCGGAAAACACCCAGTGTTGACCACACTGAGAGACACGAAAGCGCAGGTAACGCCAGTTGGTGAAGTGGCGTTAAGCATCCCTAGCGGTATGAAAAGAGAGGTCGTGATGATATCATCTACGTCCGTACCGCTCCTCGTGGAGTAGATCCCGCATCCAGCCAAGTCTTTGAACAGGGAACGGGATAATTCCCACTACCGCTGGCAGGCCAGCCGGGCCGTGAGCACGATGGGGACGGGCTTCCCAAAAAGCCAGCCCGGGCTGGGTTCAGCATAGGATGAAGGGGATGGCCCTAATGTTGTGTTGGTAAAGCCAACTTCTTGGGTTTCGGGCGGAGGAAAGCGGACGTGGGGACTCGGGTCGGGGCGCAGCGTAACTAAGGGATTCCATTTAGGGCGAGAAAAAATGGGTGGGCACGGGCGGTCTGGTGTCCGAGCCGATTGGTCAGACGACGACTACTTCATTTATTAGATTAGTATTAGCCGCCTGTCCCGGAATGGAATAAGATGGAATAGAAAAAAAGGGAAGCGCTCTCGGGTAGGTTTTTTGGGAGGGATAAGCTTGTGAAGAAGGAAGCTTATCCCCGCCCCGACTGTCAGCTGCTGGCTCTCTCCATCTCTCCTAAACTTCCCCCGGGTTTCGGTCCGAGCTGTATGAGGTAGAAACTCGTCCCATGTACGGTTCGGGGGCCGAGCCCCATCCCAGCAGTAAGGGTGCGGCTTAGGTTAACTAACACAAAGAAGATACAGTTCACTCAACGATTGCCTTTGGGTTCCGAACTCCATATGGGGAAGGAGCGTTGTTGTTTGCAAGGTCTCGATTATTTACATGGACCCACTTTTCATTCAATTTGTGGGAATTTTCTGATCTATAAACCGTCCCTAACTAACGATCGGCTCATGTTTGAGGATGATGAATCACTTCGTGTCGACCTGTTGCCAATAAACTTTCCGGCCTCATATGAGAATGGAAAACTGGAGCATTTTCTGCATCGGTGGATGAAGAATCACGAACATAAGAATTTCTGGTTGACCATGTTCCCAGAAAAAAGATACTTTCAAGAAATGACAAACACGACTGAAGTGGTTATACATACAAATCCATTTACGGATCTATATGCTCCGATTGGAACTTCCAGTTCCAGAACAGGTGGCTGGTATACTACCATAATGAAACTGCCTTTTATTTTCTTTATTCGGATCGGATTTATGTTGGCTTCATTGGGGGGATCACGTAGTTTGTTACGTCAGCTCCAAAAGGATAAGTTGTCTTGGAATCGATAAAGTTAAGTGTAGTTCATAATTGCATAAAAGGAGGAGAAGTAGCGGCTGCAGCGCGTTGAGGCACTTCTTCGACGGTTCCCGTACGCCCGGCCTGCCGGCTCGCTCTGAAGAATTCATGGGTAAGCGGGCAGGCGAGACAGAATGGGCGGGCACTACTAACCAAGACAAGCCCAGTTCCCGCCGATAGGCGCTGGTAGCTTGTTTCCAAGCCTTGCCTTATATGATAGTTGTGCCCATGGCCCGAAGGAGCCTTAAGCACTTGTACAATGCTTCAAACCTATAACAGAAGTTAACCTGTAGCAGCACTGTCTATTAGTTATAAGGTTAATACCTTTGACATTCTATGGTAAATTTTTAATCGAAGATATTGCATTCTTTGCCTTAATGATGGACTTTCTGATCTTACTTGCATTCCTTCATTGATGTGATGTAATCTCAGTTGAAGATGAATCATGTGCGGCATAACTCATTCAATTAGCTGCCGCTTTCCTTCAATTCCACTATAGGAAGTGATGTACCCGTGCTAGGCTAGTGAATCGGGCTTGCTTCTCTCCCTTGTAGGGTGCGTGGTGATATTGTGGGTTGTTGACCCTGGAAACTAGGAAATAGAAAGGTTAAAGCCAACGATTAGAATGGCAATGAGAGACGGCAAAATACGCCCATCCAGATAAAAGGGTCAAAAATTCAATGTGGCGGGAAAAGCTCTCGGAAAAGCTAATGAAAAAAGCCATGGGGAACATAAAAATGACACCGGTCAGATAGAAGGAGACATGCTTAGTCACTGGAGTTCTGTGTTAGGAAACCTAGTTCGGAAACTTGCTATCTTCGGAATCACCCATCTCGGGTTACCTAGCAGACACAGCAGAGAACCACGCTAATCGAGACACCCTACACCGTAGTAGTATACCTTAAGCCAGCAGCAAAAAACCAGATCAGAGATAGCCCTACCGAGAATTCGTCTCAATTAGGCGCTTGTAGGAGACTAGGAGCGGGGCCAGCCGTCAAGTAGAAAGGAGAGATGAGGGCACATAAGTTTACCAAAAGACAGTCGGCTTATACGATTTGTAAACTAGTACCTGAAACTTACAATCTCGAGCTCTAGGGCTTACTGCTTAACTTAATAAATACTACTTGCAGGCTTACTCCTAGTACCTGTGGCAGTTTACTATAGCACCAGCCCCGGGACTTCCTTACTTTATTCAATTCTTCTTCTGCCCTTCCTGACCTGGAATGACTTGCTTAGCTAGTTTCCTTGCTCGCGGGGTTAGACTGATAGAGGGATTAGTTGGCTCCTACTCCTACAGGGTTATAAGGTTTATCCACTTCCTCAAAAAAGGGGGAGACAGGTTTTAGAACCAGCAAACCCTAGAAGTCAAAATAAGTTTAGGTTCTAAAGCAGCTATCCCGAAGTAAGAGCTCAATTACATCGACCCTCGTTCTGGTGCAAGGTTCCCTTTTAAGTAATTCCTGAGTATAGAACTCTATTTAAGTAAGCTCATCGCTCTATCAAGGAAGTTAGGAGCTAGTCTGCCAAGCTTAAGAAAAAGTTCAAAGTAAGCAAGGTTGTCAGCGAGTAAGGAAAAGAAAAGGTAGGCTTAGAACCAGTATACCCTATCTTGTATCTAGTAGTTAGTCTGGCTATGAAAAGAATGCTTTGGAATTGTATAAGAGCAGGCTGTGATGCGAGGACTCTCAGGGACCTACTTAAGTCTGCGATCACTCTAAAAGCGGTTAGGACAAAACCTTTTATTCCCCTAGCATCGGTTATGTCTCAAACCACAGGCAACAGGTTGAGCTCCTACGATCACACCTTCTCTTGCAAACATAGCACTGGATGGAAGGTATGCTTCACCGACCTCATTTAACACCATCCTTCCTCCGAAGCTTTCATCTGAGTAGTCACTACGCCCTACCCTATCCCTGAGTCTTTGGAAGCGGTTTCACTCCTTTATATGTCGGAACTCTAGAACCTAAAGACTTTCTCAATCAGACAGGATAGATGGATTGAGTGCGCGTTGCCTTGATTTGAGGTGTACTCATTTTCCTCTTCTTCCGGACCGGACCCTTCCATGTGAGAAGCTAGAAGTCGAGTTATTGATGAATGAGAATCTAATGTCTTATTAAACCTTTAGGAGCGATCTGTTCATCCAACTCGAAATATCGTAAGTAAGAGAAGAAGAAGAATCTGACGCCCAAAATTCCCATGTCTTTCTTGGTTGGACCAACCGGCGAAATAAGTCTTCCTGAATTGGAAGAGCAAGAAGAAGTCTCTCCATTTTTTTGGGGGAGCAGAGCAGTCAAAGAATGAAACAGATCAAATGATTGTTCTAGAATGGCTATTTCTCACAATTGCTCCTTGTGATGCAGCGGAACCATGGCAATTAGGATCTCAAGACGCAGCAACACCTATGATGCAAGGAATAATAGACTTACATCACGATATCTTTTTTCTTCCTAATTCTTATTTTGGTTTTCGTCTCACGGATCTTGGTTCGCGCTTTATGGCATTTCCAAAAAGAAAAAAATCCAATCCCGCAAAGGATTGTTCATGGAACTACTATCGAGATTCTTCGGACCATATTTCCTAGTATCATCCCGATGTTCATTGCTATACCATCATTTGCTCTCTTATACTCAATGGACGAGGTAGTAGTAAATCCAGCCATTACTATCAAAGCTATTGGACATCAATGGTATCGGAGTGCGCCTCTTCACGAGGGTGATTTAAGTGCAACGAAATGCCTTAAGAATATGGTTCGCGAAGCATCTGGCTTACCGGTAATCTCCCATTCCCGCCGTTGAGAGACTTAAATAACAATAGCATGCTAGAAACAGGGAGTTGAGATGGTTAGACCTATACCCCGAAATGCTCCCAGCATAGAAGCCTATGGTTCCATCTTGTTGTTGCTGGAGGTACACATCCCTCTTCTCGGTGTGTAGCGATATACGAGAAATAGATGCTCAGCCTGAAATGTCCGATAACGGCACTGAAGTAGTGAATCTATCGGCACCATAGCTGTGGCATACAACTTTGGACCTAACGGCTGGCCCAGTAACCTTTCGGAATGGGGGATCCCTGTTGGCAACAACCACGGTAGTAGTTGCGGAACTACTGGGCTGGGAGAGGACAACCTCTTGTTCCTGCTCCTCTTTCTTCGCTTCGGGGACGGAGGTCTTACGGTAGGTAACAACAGGTACAAGCAACTTGACCGAAGGGGACCAGCGCTTCTACTCTTCCACCGAGGAGCCGTTCGCAGCGAGAAGCAAGGGATGTCGTGAATGGTGGGAGGTCACAGAGAATTTACCTATTCATAGAGTGATCCTATGATCGATACAGGATATAGACTATCTCTTTCTTTATTCGATTCTTTTTCTGAAAAAAAAAGAAGGGTGACTCAACTACTCAGCTAGAGTTGGGGGTGGGACTTGTTGGCATAATGCAAGCTGGAACGTGGGAATTTGAGGTCTCATGAACTACTACTAAAAACCTACTTTTTTTTCTTTTTGGACAAACAATATCAGGTCAGGTCTATGGATGGATCCAGATCTACGGGCCGGCCGGCCCCGGCCGACCCGTAGAGAATCTATACTCGAGCGTTCAACTGGGCCCCTGACAGGATAGGTGAGGAATCACTCTTGATCTTTTTTATTAGGGCCTACAACTTCTCCGAGCCGACTAGCATCCCTTTCCATTGCGCATTTATCGAACAAAGAAGATGACTATAGGATCGAATTCGCTTTCCATGGTGAACTGGTCGTCCCATACCTCTGCCTATCTCATATGTGTGGAACCAGGTCTTTTTCGGTTCCACTCCCCCCCCCCCCTCGAATACATAGGGTAGGTAGGACTGGGTGAGAAAGGGTTCCCTGTTGCCAATAAACTTTCCCCGGCCTTCGATTCCCCTTACTCATAAAGGGTCTTACGGTCGGTACTAACAAAAGAAAAAGAGTCTTCTTTCTAAGAGTAGGCGTGGAGAGCTTTTTGCGGGGAAACTTGCAAGTACAGTTTGGGGGGAGATGGGCGTCGACCCAACCTTATGAGTATTCGGACTATAACAGTTCCGATGAACAGTCACTCACTTTTGACAGTTATACGATTCCAGAAGATGATCTAGAATTGGGTTAATTACGTTTATTAGAAGTAGACAATTGAGTGGTTGTACCAGCCAAAAGTCATCTATGTATTATTGTAACATATGCTGATGTACTTCATAGTTGGGCTGTACCTTCCTCAGGTGTAAAATGTGATGCTGTACCTGGTCGTTTAAATCAAACCTCTATTTCGGTACAATGAGAAGGAGTTTACTATGGTCAGTGCAGTGAGATTTGTGGAACTAATCATGCCTTTATGCGTGCGACCAGAAAGATAGGCCGACTGCTGAGCCCGCTCTGGCACAGCCGCACCACCCAGGGTGCGAGCCACCCGAGAAGCAAGCTATTACAGCGAGCGGCTGGAGCAGTATGGAGCCGAGGAGCAAGGCGGTAGATAAGATAGAAGAAGGGGTCAGGCTCCCGGTGGAGCAGAGGATACGGTTAGGATAACGAACTTGAAACGCGGAGCCTGAGCGTCTGGCGAGAGAGTGGTTAGTGGCCAATAGCGCCCTAGTTGATGGCATTCCTCTCTGCGGCTGGCACTCGAGGAACCACGGGGCACTCCATACAGAGCAAACAAGTCTTAGGGATGAGACGCCCGCGCAAGGACCTCAATTCTCATTAGGAGGTCGAACCAAGGACCTATGGAAGTCGGGGCTAGCCCGTCCCCATGGGCAACGCAAGAGTGTCCTGAGGGAGGAGTTTAGAGGCCTTATAGTAGCACGGACTTCTTTTTCTTTCTAGGTCATGCGAAGGGGGCCAGTCCAAGATGGTATTGTTCCTCTACAAAGACAACAGACGCTCTCAACGGCTAGGCGCCACTCTCTTTCTGAGTTATTCCAGCTTCTTCATGATTTTGTGCCACGGTGAACAAACAAAACAAAAAAGAGGGCCATCTCAGCGGAAGGAGAAGGACCTGCAACGGCAGAGACTACTGACCCTATTCTTGTTCCTAGCCGTCTTTTACGAGTCCGGAAAGCCGGATCCTCAAAATAGAATAGAGAAGGGGGCCAGGGCTCCGCAAGAGCCTCCCATCTCTTCCCGGTCAAGATAGATGGGAAGGAGGCCTATCAAGGGCATAACCAGTCTCTTTATTTATGTATGTACACCTTTGTTTCAGGGTGGGGCTCTTTCTGGTCAAATATGTGCTGAAGGCTCTTGTGATCTGTAAAAATAGTACATCGAGTGTCACACCCCCAAAATCCACACGCGGAATATCACCGCTTGGAGGCGTGACTGACCAGGATCAAGCCACCAATCATATTGAACAAACATGTAAGTAATAATAAAATCCAACACAATACAATTGGTGTCCAAACAAAACATAGTTTAAGTTGCAAGCGGAAGCATAATGTCAAAAACCAAAGTATAAGTTAATAATGTTTAAGTTCATCATGAACACTCAATGTCCATGCTCCACAACGACTCTTCCCCATGCAAGTTCCTGATAACCTAATGACCTGCAAAGCATGTAGTAACGAGTCAACAATAATGTTGAGCGAGTTCACAGTTGGGTGTTTATTTTAAGTTGTTTCAAAAATAGTTTCCTTTAACTGGCATCCCTGTCGTGGGGGTTACCACATAGTTGAAAACGTGTTTTGTTTATTCCCGTTTACTCTGGCAATCCAGCCGTGGGGGCTACCCCATGTTTAATTATCTTGCTCTCTGGCCGTGGGGGCTACCCCATGTTTATACTACTAGACTTGTTACCATATCGACCGCTGACTGTTGTCATGTTTATGTTCCCTAAGCGTTAATGTCTATCATCATTGAAGTGCCCAGATCCATTAGTTCACGCCCGTCCTCTGCGGCACGGTGTGAGGTTTGTCAGACCTAAATAGCGCTATCTAACTAATGACCCGCTCGCCATTGGCCCGACGATTAAGTCGATATAAAAAGGAGGGACTTCGTGATAGAGTTTTGGTCTAGTGAAATTTAACTGTCCATGAGGATGAGGAAATATATTCCTTAACCCGTACTGTCCTACCCAAAGAGGACGAGGAATCCATATTCCTTAACCCATTCCCAACCCCTGGGAATCCCATGCTTTGTACAAAGTGTGAACTCACCTTAGGTTAGCTCGGCAGATAAACGAAAGGTCAATCGAGCTGCTAGAGGTCAACCACGTCCTAACATGGTTACCATGCAAGTCAGGTCTAGGTTCAAATAGTGCACGTATGTTTACACAGAGATAGCAAGTCACGAACACATAGTATACACAACATACACGTAAAGCAATATCAGACGAGTAAATAACAAAGCCCAAAATGAATAGCCGGCCCAACCTATTGTACGATCAGCACATCTTGTGCGATCCACAATGGGATGTGCGATCAGCCATAACCCGGCCCAGTAAATCATATGAAGTCCAAAACCTGTGCGGCCCATCAATTAAGCAACCATATTAACTTGTGCGATCCAATTAACCTTGTGTAACTAATGGTGTCTTGTGCGATCGGAGTTTGGGCTTTGAGACCCAACTGTATAAAGGTCCAAGTGGTTCTTGTGTGGCCCAAGCCTTGTACGATCGGCACTGTCTTGTGCGATCCACCAGGTCTTGTGCGATCATGCATAACTAACTTATACTGTGAGTTTAAACAGTTATACCTATCTTGTGCGATTGGAAGCTTGTGCGATCAGATCAAGTCTTGTGTGACTTGATCTTGTGCGACCGAAAAACTTGTGCGATTAGTTTAAATATCTGAAACTTGTGCTATTTAGTTATATCATTCAACAGTTTCCTTCTATACACACAACCAATCAACACAATTAACAGTTTTAGACCATGCAAATCATCGATCAACAAGCATATTCTAACCGATTTCTTATGAACCCTAATTATGAATGACACGTGAACAATAATCAAAATCATTAACACGGCTCATGTTCTTGATTACTAGCATACATCCTATCATGACAACACAATGAATCATCCTAATTGTAAACATATCACAGCCGATTAACAAACATTCGGTTTTCATTCATCAACAAATCCAATTTATACTAACACAACCAATCCATTCGGATCCAAACCCATATATGGCCAATTACATTCATTCATGATCAATCACATATTATCCATACCATCATAACAATAGATCAACATATAAACATCATCATTCATCATACATGTAACCCTAACCATTATATCAAACCATGGAATCATAACATCATTTATAAACACATATCATGAAACACTAACCGATTAAAGAATGGAATGAGAAGTGATCCGAATAGAGAGTCTTCGATGGAGAAGGATGTGGCTGCCATCGAGTTCATGAGGGAGAGAAAGAGAGAGTAGGGTTTGGTGTGTGTGTTCTTGTTTTGCAACAAATGCGAAGCAACCCCACACATGGGTGCTTGTATACGCATAAAAGGGAGTTGCCGAACCCTTACTTGGGCTGCTCATTGGTTTCGGATTCAAGGTGTGACAACCCGAGTTTCAAGGTCTCTATTCGATTTAACTTTGTACTAATTTGCTAAGTGTGTTTATACATATATATTTGATGTGCAACATGAGTGTGATTGTTAATACATGCTTTGTATGAATAAAACTGTTTGTATACTTAATAAAAGATGGATTCCTTGCCAAACACCTACCCACCCGGAAACACCCACCCCTTGACGAAATCATCCCTTGGCGAAAACACTTAAGTGTTTTCGTCAACTTGCGGGCCGGCGAAACAAGTGGGCCTTTGGCCCATTGGCGAAATCAGTTAGATGTTTTATTCAACATTGCGTGAAAGTTTTCAGTGGGCAAACCCTATTCTCTCCCTTCAAACTTACGACAGTTTCCTCTCTTGCGAGTCTTTTCCTTCAATCAACCGCTCGATCTGTGGTTAGTAATGTTAATTATTAGTTTGTTGCTGCGTACTGTCTGATGATTGTCACGTGTTGTCCATGATTCGTGTTTAGTGATATTACTTTTATAAATCCGAACATACTAGTATATATATATATAGCGATTGTTTGAACGTAGATTGGATGGCCTTGATGATTTTATTAACTAGTAAATAAATGTTGGTAGATACCAGTTGCTATTCGGTCAAATATAATTGAATGTGTAGCTCTAGCCAAACCATGATGTCATCCTAATTGTTGTCAGTAGTCTTGCATGTGTAACAAATGTGAAGTGGTGTTTTACTTATGAAATCAAGATTTGTGGGAAGATAACAACCAACTTTTGACTAAATATATGTTGAATCAAATGTACAGCCACTATACATAAATTGGTCAAATAGCAACATGACTACAATATACACTTGTCGGCCATTGACTTTGGTTTCAATATATTGACATTCATCCACACTAAGGCAACTGTTATGATTACCTTTGATCTATTAGAATAGAGTCATATTTGCATGTGATCATGGCAGTAGCCATGTGAGTCTGCATAGGAATGTGTAAATATTAATTGATGCTCACATGATGGTGTCAAATGATTGATTATTGTGATGAAATAATGATCTTTAGGGTTGGACTTTGTAACTATTGATGATGATATAGTGTTGTACGATTCACAGCTAGGATTTTTGTGTTGAGGGTTAACAGTCAATGATGATTAGTATTCTGGTTAAACACAACAACTTGCTAATGACTGCATGATGATTGAATGATTTCGTAATACTAGTTATTGAATGATGTGACTGTTGTTGATGTTATGGTGGCCGACGAAAACACTACCCCAACGAAAACACTTTGGGTTTTCGTCACCCAAGTGTTTTCGTCAATTAGTGATTTTGGCCCCAAGTGTTTTCGGCCCAAGTGGATTTCGTTATATATGTGATTTCTTCATGTGGTCTCTGTTAAGTCTGTAACTCGGTTAATTAATAACTCAGTTAGGTTATTAATTCTGATAAATGTAACTTTGTTAAGTTAAGCATGTAACTTTGAACCTGGTATGATTGGCAAACTGTTTATGTGTTATTTGATGTTAAATGCCAAATCACTCTGTAATACTGATTGTACGTGAAACATTACGAACTTGAGCTGATTGAATATACGTGCATACTATTGGACTTGACTGATTAATTGTGGGCACATAACTTAGCATACCAAGCAAACCAAGGTGAGTTCACACTCTTACCAAGGCATGGGATTCCCCGGTGGGTTGGAAATGGGATTGAATGATTACTTGTACTTATATCACTAATAGACTACTTACCACGGTCCTCGGATTGGGAAGGATGCCTGTGCCAAACTCTACGTAAAGCCTACGTACTGTCCTCGGTTTGGGAAGGACACTAGTGTTAAAACCTACGTAAATCCTACGTACCGTTGTCCTCGGATTGGGAAGGACACCAGCACTAAAACTACGTAAAACCTACGTACTACCGTCCTCGGATTGGGAAGGACGCCAGAGCTAAATCTACGTACTCGCTACGTACCACTGTCCTCGAATTGGGAAGGGCACTTACGTAAAACCTACGTAAACTTATGCTTACTACTATCCTCGGGTTGGGAAGGATACTTACGGATACAACTAGTCTAGTAACTTACAGTATGGGAAGCCCCCACTAATTGAACTTACAACATGGGAAGCCCCCACTAGATGAACATACAAATGGCCTAGTAATACACGGCATGGTTATAAACGAACTTACGATTTAATATACGAACTTATTACTGAACAACCAACTGTGAACTCGCTCAACTTTATTGTTGACTCGTTGTTACATGCCTTGCAGGTCGTTAGGTACTCATGGAGCTTGCACGGGGAGTCACAGTCGTTGTGGGACATGGATCGAGGATGCCATGTTAAACATTTATGACATTTCAAACTTATTACTTATGTTGGGTTTTACATTTATGCTTCCGCTAAACACTTAACTATGCTTTGGTTTTGAACACCTTTCATATTGTTTGGTTGAATTATTTTTACTACATACATTGTTCAATATGATTGGTGGCTTGATCCTGGTCAGTCATGCCTCCAAGCGGTGATACTCCGCATGTGGATTTTGGGGGTGTGACACAAGGATTGTAGCCCGAATTGGCTTGTGCGATCGGATTGCGTTGTGCGATCGGTTCATTCATTTACATACATACATACATAAAGTCTCATAACATACACTAAATCAACATATCAGATAATCACACCAAGTTCACATACGTTACATAAACACATAAATAGGTTCTGAAATACGAGTTGTCACATTATCCCCAAGTTGAAAGAAATTTCGTCCCGAAATTTAGCACGTACTCACTGAGGAAGCTAGTTAAGTTGCATGGTTTTCCTGGTTTTCCTGGTATTCCTGGGGTGTCACATCCTCCCCCCGTTGATCTGGAATTTCGTCCTGAAATTCCGCAGTACCTTCAGTCTCAGTAGTGGTTGTACTGTTGGCGAACAATTGGGGATACTTTTGTTTCATTTGATCTTCGCGTTCCCAGGTGAACTCTGGGCCACGACGGGAGTTCCAACGAACTCGAACAAGAGGAATTCTAGTGCGCTTGAGAATCTTCACATCTCGGTCAGTAATCTCTACTGGTTCCTCGACGAATCGTAACTGATCATCGATAGTGAGCTCCTTCAAAGGAACTATGAGGGTCTCATCTGACAGACACTTCTTCAGATTCGACACGTGGAAAACGTTGTGAACTCCACTGAGTTCTGTTGGTAGGTTCAGTTTGTAGGCCACCTTGCCTATCTTCTCTATGATGTCGAATGGTCCAACGTAACGCGGATTGATTTTTCCTCGTTTTCCAAAACGAACCACACCCTTCCAGGGTGAGACTTTGAGTAGCACTCGATCCCCAACCTGGAACTCGAGTGGTTTCCTGCCCTTATCAGCGTAGCTTTTCTGATGATCACGAGCTGCCGCCATTCGTTGTCGTATCTGAGCAATCCTTTCTGTTGTGTCTACCACAAGTTCTGGGCCAGTGATCTGGCTGTCGCCAACCTCTGCCCAACAAAGAGGTGATCGGCACTTACGCCCGTACAACGCCTCAAATGGAGCGGCCTGGATACTGGTGTGGTAACTGTTATTATACGAGAATTCCACTAATGGCAGATGCTTTTCCCAGCCGTTGCCAAAGTCAATCACGCATGCCCTAAGCATGTCTTCAAGAGTCTGGATGGTGCGTTCAGTCTGCCCATCCGTTTGCAGGTGATAAGCTGTGCTCATATCTAAACGTGAGCCAAAGGACTTGTGCATTGCTTGCCACAGTTCTGAAGTAAAACGTGCATCGCGATCTGAGATAATAGAGGTTGGCACCCCGTGCCTCGAAACCACTTCCTTAAGATAAACTTCTGCTAGAGTAGAGAACTTGTCTGTTTCTTTGATAGCCAAAAAGTGTGCAGACTTTGTGAGTCGATCCACGATCACCCAAATAGTGTCATTTCCGCGCTGAGATCTAGGTAGGCCAGTAACGAAATCCATGGAAATCCGCTCCCATTTCCATTGTGGTATCTCAGGTTGTTGGAGTAGGCCTGAGGGTTTCTGGTATTCGACTTTGACTCTAGCACAAGTCAAACATTTACTAACGTAGGTTGCTATATGAGCTTTCATGCTAGGCCACCAATACGTAGTTCTTAAGTCGTGGTACATCTTATCTGAACCAGGATGTACTGAGTAGCGAGACTTATGTGCTTCATTCATCACAAGCTCTCGTAGGTTGCCATAGAGTGGGATCCAAATGCGCCCTGTTACGTAGTATGCACCATCTTCCTTTTGTTCTAACCACTGACTTGAGCCGCGTAGGGCTTTAGCCCTGACGTTTTCTGGTTTCAATGCTTCTACCTGAGCATCTCGTATCTGTGCAGGAAGACTAGATTAGATAGTGAGTTGTAAAGCTCGTACGCGTTTAGGTGTAGTATCCTTTCGACTGAGGGCATCGGCCACCACATTGGCTTTGCCCGGATGGTATCTGATCGAGCATTCGTAATCATTCAGTAGCTCGACCCATCGACGTTGTCGCATGTTCAACTCCTTCTGTTTGAAGATATGTTCGAGACTCCTGTGATCGGTGTAAATGGCGCACTTGGTGCCGTACAGGTAATGTCTCCATATCTTAAGTGCAAAAACAACAGCTCCCAACTCTAAATCGTGTGTAGTGTAGTTCCTTTCATGAACTTTAAGTTGGCGTGAGGCGTACGCAATAACTTTATCCCATTGCATCAACACACAACCAAGACCCTGAATTGATGCGTCGCAGTAAACCACAAAGTCGTCTGTGCCCTCTGGCAATGAAAGAATAGGTGCGCTGCAAAGTCTATCCTTTAGGTGCTGAAATGCCGATTCTTGTGCATTACCCCATCGATAAGTAACGCCCTTCTGCGTTAGTGAGGTGAGAGGTTGTGCAATCTTGGAAAAATCCTTAATGAACCTCCTGTAGTAACCTGCCAAACCCAAGAATTGGCGAATTTCTGTTGGTGTACGAGGTACAGGCCAGTTCCTGATTGAATCAACCTTGGATGGATCAACGTGAATCACATCCTTGTTTACCACGTGGCCTAGGAAATGGACTTCACGAAGCAAGAAGTCGCATTTCGAGAACTTTGCATAAAGTTGTTCTGTTCGAAGGAGTTCCAAAATAAGTCGTAGATGTTGCTCATGTTCCTCCTGACTCTTAGAATAGATCAGGATGTCGTTGATGAACACTATAACGAACTTGTCTAGGTAAGGCTTGCACACTCGATTCATAAGGTCCATGAAAACCGCAGGTGCATTTGTCAGCCCAAAAGGCATGACCAAAAACTCGTAGTGTCCATATCGAGTTCTAAAGGCTGTTTTGGAGAGGTCCTCTTCTCGGACTCTCAGCTGGTGATATCCTGATCTCAGATCAATCTTTGAATAGAAGCTCGACCCTTGCAGCTGGTTGAATAGGTCATCAATACGTGGAAGAGGATAGCGATTCTTCACTGTCACCTTGTTGAGCTCACGATAGTCGATACACATTCTGAAAGTACCGTCTTTCTTCTTCACGAATAGCACTAGAGCTCCCCAAGGCGAAGAGCTAGGACGAATAAATCCCTTGTCCAAGAGTTCTTGTAGTTGCGTAGAGAGTTCTTCCAACTCTGATGGAGCTAAGCGATAAGGTGCTGCTCCAGGAGCTAGCTCGATTTGAAACTCGACTTGACGATGAGGCGGAAGGCCAGGTAATTCCTTAGGGAATACCTCAGGAAAGTCACGTACGATCGGAAAATCTTCTATCTTCTTCTCCTTCTTCGAGGTGTCAGTAACGAGAGCCAAAATAGCAGTGTGGCCCTTTCTCAAACACTTCTGGGCCTTAAGGAAAGAGATGATGCTCACAACAGCACTACTCGTGTCGCCATGAATCATGAGAGGTTCATCCCATGAATGGGGAATACGAACAATCTTCTCGTTTCAAAGAATCTCTGCTTGGTGTTGGGATAACCAATCCATCCCAATGACAATGTCGAAACTACCCAGAACGATAGGAATGAGGTCGATAGAGAAGGTCTAATTAGCAAGAACAAGGTTACAACCCTTGACTACGTGTGTGGCCTCTAAACTCTTACCATTAGCTAGTTCTACAGTGTGCTTGGTGTTCAAAAGTGTTGGGGTACGCTTAAGCATTTGACTAACTTTTAAGGACACGTAGCTAGTATCAGCACCCGAATCAAATAAAATTGTAACATAAAGGTCGTCGAGAAGGAACTTACCCGTCACAACATTGGGATCATTCCTCGCTTCACCTTGACCAATAACGAACACACGACCCTTTGCACCATTGCCGTTGTTACCCCCGTTGTTTCCATTCCCCTGGTTGTTATTATTGTTGTTGTTCTGGTTCCGGTTCAGTTGGGGACAATCTCTCTTGAAGTGGCCTTCAACTCCACACTGAAAGCACCCTTTGTTGATGCCTTGCTGCTGCTGCTGGCGTTGATTTTGTGTGGCTTGTTGTTGCTGACGATTCTGGTTTGCGGGGTACAAACTTCTGCAATCCTTTGCGGCGTGGCCTAGCTTGTTGCACCGATGACAGTTACTCCTGGTGCATGGCCCGCTGTGGTGTAGGTTACAGCGGTTGCATTTGGGGTGAATTCCCCTGTACCCACCTTGACTTTGGTTACCAGTTGATTGCTGACTAGGGTTCTTGTAGTCGTCAGTCCTTCTCTGCTGAGACTGGGACTGAACAGAAGTTGAACCTTTGCTAGAAGTTCCATCTCACTTACGCTTGTTGTCGCTGGGAGTATCAGAAGTAGTAGCACTAATGCGCTTTGGTAACCTGTTCTGCTCCACCGCCTGATCCGTGAGACGATGAGCCAACTTGATGATTTGTTGAATGGTGCCAAGGTTTGCTGAGGTCACGTGACTTTGAATCTCTAGCACTAAACCCTTGAGATAGAGTTCGATACGTTTGATGGGAGGGTCCACCATAGTAGGACACAGAATAGCCAACTCGTTTGATCTTCTCGTATATGCTTCGATTTCTGATCCCGTCATCTTTAGGTTGAAAAACTCTACCTCCAGCTTATGAATGTCATCACGGCTACAGTATTCTTCCTTGATCAATTCCTTGAAATCGTTCCAGGAGGTGGCGTTAGCAGCAACCAACCCCAGCATTTGGACCTGAGCGTTCCACCACGTGAGCGCTATACCCTCAAGAGTACCAGTACCATATTTCACCCTGCGAGCCTTAGGGAATTCACACATCTCGAAGATAGATTCGAGTTTCTCGAACCAGTGGAGGAGGCCTACGGCTCCTTCAGTGCCGCTGAAAGTAGTAGGTCGGCAGTCCATAAAAGTTTTAAAGGTGCACACAGGTGGCTGAGCATGTTGACCTGTCGTGGGTGTAAGAAGGGACAAGGTTAAGCACAAGTGTTGGTTTACGAGAGTAGGACCTAAAGATCCTAGAGTGAGTTTAGACTGCAGGTTATACCTCCTGCTTGTGCGGCTGCAAGTGCCGCAGCAACTTGTTGGTTAATCAGAGCCGTCAACTGGGCTTGAGTCATGTTAACGCCTCCACTCATGATCTTCATATCAAAGGAAAACATGAGTGAGAGAGGTTCGTGAAAGTGCGATGACAGAAGAGAGTAAGCACACATGTGTTTTCAAACTATCGTTGCTACGTTTATCTAAGCATACCATAAGCAAAGTTCTATGTAATCTAGCAAGTAGGCAATAAAACATAAACCATATCACCTAGAATGTCAAGTCTTGCACGTGGAGCGAAGCGTCGTTGTGGACCGTTGAGCACTGTACAGGTTATAGTCTGGTTTTAACAAAACTTTTTCTCTTATTAAAACCAAGTTCGCTATAACCAATGGCTCTGATACCAATCTGTCACACCCCCAAAATCCACACGCGGAATATCACTGCTTGGAGGCGTGACTGACCAGGATCAAGCCACCAATCATATTGAACAAACATGTAAGTAATAATAAAATCCAACACAATACAATTGGTGTCCAAACAAAACATAGTTTAAGTTGCAAGCGGAAGCATAATGTCAAAAACCAAAGTATAAGTTAATAATGTTTAAGTTCATCATGAACACTCAATGTCCATGCTCCACAACGACTCTTCCCCATGCAAGCTCCTGATAACCTAATGACCTGCAAAGCATGTAGTAACGAGTCAACAATAATGTTGAGCGAGTTCACATTTGGGTGTTTATTTTAAGTTGTTTCAAAAACCGTTTCCTTTAACTGGCATCCCTGCCGTGGAGGTTACCCCATAGTTGAAAACGTGTTTTGTTTATTCCCGTTTACTCTGGCAATCCAACCGTGGGGGCTACCCCATGTTTATTCCCGGTGTGAGGTTTGTCAGACCTAAATAGCGCTATCTAACTAATGACCCGCTCGCCATTGGCCCAGCGATTAAGTCGATATAAAAAGGAGGGACTTCGTGATAGAGTTTTGGTCTAGTGAAATTTAACTGTCCATGAGGACGAGGAAATATATTCCTTAACCCGTACTGTCCTACCCAAAGAGGACGAGGAATCCATATTCCTTAACCCATTCCCAACCTCTGGGAATCCCATGCTTTGTAGAAAGTGTGAACTCACCTTAGGTTAGCTCGGCAGATAAACGAAAGGTCAATCGAGCTGCTAGAGGTCAACCACGTCCTAACATGGTTACCATACAAGTCAGGTCTAGGTTCAAATAGTGCACGTATGTTTACACAGAGATAGCAAGTCACGAACACATGGTATACACGACATACACGTAAAGCAATATCAGACGAGTAAATAACAAAGCCCAAAATGAATTGCCGGCCCAACCTATTGTGCGATCAGCACATCTTGTGCGATCCACAATGGGTTGTGCGATCAGCCATAACCCGGCCCAGTAAATCATATGAAGTCCAAAACTTGTGCGGCCCATCAATTAAGCAACCATCTTAACTTGTGCGATCCAATTAACCTTGTGCGACTAATGGTGTCTTGTGCGATCCACCAGGTCTTGTGCGATCATGCATAACTAACTTATACTGTGAGTTTAAACAGTTGTACCTATCTTGTGCGATTGGAAGCTTGTGCGATCAGATCAAGTCTTGTGTGACTTGATCTTGTGCGACCGACAAACTTGTGCGATTAGTTTAAATATCCGAAACTTGTGCTATTTAGTTATATCATTCAACAGTTTCCTTCTATACACACAACCAATCAACACAATTAATAGTTTTAGACCATGCAAATCATCGATCAACAAGCATATTCTAACCGATTTCTTATGAACCCTAATTATGAATGACACATGAACAATAATCAAAATCATTAACACGACTCATGTTCTTGATTACTAGCATACATCCTATCATGACAACATAATGAATCATCCTAATTGTAAACATATCACAGCCGATTAACAAACATTCGGTTTTCATTCATCAACAAATCCAATTTATACTAACACAACCAATCCATTCGGATCCAAACCTATATATGGCCGATTACATTCATTCATGATCAATCACATATTATCCATACCATCATAACAATACATCAACATATAAACATCATCATTCATCATACATGTAACCCTAACCATTATATCAAACCATGGAATCATAACATCATTTACAAACACATATCATGAAACACTAACCGATTAAAGAATGGAATGAGAAGTGATCCGAATAGAGAGTCTTCGATGGAGAAAGGATGTGGCTGTCGTCGAGTTCGTGAGGGAGAGAAAGAGAGAGTAGGGTTTGGTGTGTGTGTTCTTATTTTGCAACAAATGAGAAGCAACACCACACATGGGTGCTTGTATGCACATAAAAGGGAGTGGCCGAACCCTTACTTGGGCTGCTCATTGGTTTCGGATTCAAGGAGTGTAGCCCGAATGGGCTTGTGCGATCGGATTGCGTTGTGCGATCGGTTCATTAATTTACATACATACATACATACATAAAGTCTCATAACATACACTAAATCAACATATCAGATAATCACACCAAGTTCACATACGTTACATAAACGCATAAATAGGTTCTGAAATAAGAGTTGTCACATCAAGTACCATACAGATAATGTCGCCAAATCTTCAAAGCAAATACCACTACACCAAACTCTAAATCGTGCGCGGTGTAGTTCTTCTCATGGACCTTTAATTGGCGCGAAGCATAAGCGATAACCTTCAAGCGTTGCATTAGCACACAACCCAATCCCTGACGCGAGGCGTCACAATAGACCACGAAGTCGTCGGTGCCTTCGGGTAGGGATAATATAGGTGCATCGCATAGCTTATTCTTAGGCAGCTGAAATGCTTCTTCTTGTTTATCTCCCTATTCATATTTCTTATCCTTTTGAGTGAGAGAGGTCAGCGGTTGAGCGATCTTGGAAAAATCCTCTATGAATCTGCGATAATACCCTGCTAAACCCAGAAACTGTCAGATCTCGGTTGGCGTCTTCGGAGTTTCCCAATTCTTAATCGCTTCGATCTTGGTGGGATCCACATGAATTCCATTTTCATTTACCACGTGACCGAGGAATTGCACTTCGCGTATCCAAAACTCGCACTTCGAGAACTTAGCATAGAGCTTCTCCTTCTTTAGCAGCTCTAAGATGGCTCTGAGGTGTTGCTCATGATCTTCCTTTGTCCGCGAATAGATCAAAATATCATCGATAAATACAATCACGAATTTTTCGAGATATGGCTTGCAAACCCGATTCATCAAGTCCATAAACACTTCGGCGCATTAGTCAACCCAAACGGCATCACTAAAAACTCGTAATACCCATAACTAGTTCTAAAGACAGTCTTTGGTATACTTTCTTCTTGAATCCGCAGCTGGTGATAACCTGATCGAAGATCGATCTTGGAATAGAAACTTGATCCCTGAAGTTGATCGAATAGATCATCAATCCTCGGCAAAGGATACCGATTCTTGATGGTTAACTTATTCAGCTCCCGGTAGTCGATGCACATACGAAAACTACCGTCCTTCTTCTTGACAAACAACACTGGAGCTCCCCAAGGCGAGAAGCTTGGTCTTATAAATCCCTTGTCTAGCAACTCCTAAAGCTGCGTTGACAACTCTTACATCTCTGAAGGCGCAAGTCGATAAGGTGCCTTGGCTACAGGCGCGGCGCCTGGAACCAAGTCATTGCGGAATTCGACTTGTCGTTGAGGTGGTAGTCCTAGCAAGTCTTTGGGGAAGACTTCAGGATATTACCTTACCACAGGGATATCTTCGAGCTTCAGTTCTTCAGCCTCTTTGTCCATGACATGAGCCAAAAAGGCAACACATCCTTTATGCAAAAACTTTCGTGCCTTCAAACAACTAATAATCCGTAGAGGCGTATCATGCTTCTCCCCATGAATCACGATCGTATCTTCATTCGCCATCGGAATGCGGATCATCTTCTCATGGCATACAATCTCAGCTCGATTACTCGACAACCAATCCATCCCAACCACGACGTCGAAGCTTCCCAATTCAACTGGCAGAAGATCTAACGAAAACTCACGCTCTCCAAGCTCTATAACACAGCCTCTAATCACTTCATTGGCTTCTACTAGCTTCCCATTAGCTAGTTCTATTGAGTACGGGATATCTAACTTACTTGCTATTAGACCAAGTATATTCTTAAACTCTAGGGATACGAAGCTATAGTCGGCACCGGTATCAAATATCACAGATGGAAAATGTTGATTAATAAGGAACGTACCAGTGACTACGTTCGGATCCTGGCGAGCTTCCCTAGCTCCAATGTTGAACACTCTTCCACGAGCTTGGTTATTCTTTGGGCAATCCAGCTTGAAGTGCCCTACATCACCGCAACCACAACAACCTTGGCCGCGTCCATTCCCATTTCCACCTTGATTGTTGTTATTATTTCCTCTGCGGTTTCCATTTCCCGCTTGGTTTCCATTTCCATTCCGGTTTCCATTACCTCCCTGATTATTGTTTCCTCCCTGATTTCTATTCCCATAACCATTACCATCACGGTTACCATTACCATTACCAGTTCCTCCTTACCCACCGTTTCCACGTCCGGTTCCATACCAGCATGTCTCCTTAGAATGACCAACTTTTCCACAAGTTTCACATTTCCCAACTCTGCATCGACCAGGATGATGAATCTGACATACATCACATTTGGGCAGGGTGCCCATATACCCTTTTCCCCTATTCGCATCATTTGTAGCGCCAGCTTATGCCTCAACTGGTGGGTTAGCGTCTCTATGCTTGTTGGCATTGTTGTTGTTGTTCGCCCGAGACCTTTCTTAAAATTCGAAAACTTCCTTTTGTTCTCTCCAGACGACTCGACATGAGTCTCTTTCTTCTTGGCCTCAGAAATCGTGAACTTGCCCAACCTGATCGCTCCTTCAGTCAGTGCCACGCTCAAGTCGATTGCCTCAGTGATGGTTGGAGGCTTAGAAGCAGTTACCATGCTGAGAATCTGGGGTGCTAATCCCCAGATGAAATGTTCGATCCTCTTGAACTCTGGTTCTACCAAATAGGGGATAACACGAGACAAATCATGAAATCTTTGCACATATTCTGCTATCTTAGGACCATCCATTTTCAGATTCCAAAATTCAGTCTCCAACTTCTGAATTTTAGCTCGGGAACAATACTTCTTTCGCATTAGCTCTTTCAACTCATCCCATGACAACGCATACGCAGCAGCCTCACCCAAAGTTTAAACCTGAAGGTTCCACCATGACAGAGCCCCATCTAGAAACAGTCCAGAAATGTACGTGACCTGATGCTCTGGTGCACATTTAGTCACCCGCAGGACATAATCCGTCTTCACAACCCATCTCACAAAAGCTACGGCACCTCCAGTGCCGTTGAAGTTCAGAGGCTTATAGTCCAAAAACTGCTTGTAGGTACAGCATGTACACAAGCAACATCATTCACAGAAAGCATTAGCAAAACACACTTGGAAATGTACAAACGCATTGTAATGTGTCTTAGGTGACTTAAACATTACCGGTAGGTGGATTATTCCCTGAGGTGCCTCCGCTGTGTTCGGAGCGAAGGGCTTCATGTTGTGCGATTGCCTGTGAGATGCGTTCCTGTAATTCTGCCTCGGTTGTGGGTAGCTGATTGTTCCTTCGAGGGGGCATCTTCTAAGAAGAAGATCGGATAGGTCATGTCTTATTCGTAAAATAAATAAGTAATTGTCTAGAGGTCGTATGTATATATATATATAAAAAATCATCATATCAAACAATCATGCAACAACACAATCACAACATAAGCAAGTAATCCAACAATGTGTTTAGTGAGAACATGACGATTGAACTTTCATTAATCATCGACCAAAGTTACATTGTTTACAAGTTGTGTCACATCAAAAGGGACACAGGGTCACACTACCCTTGTCTAATAAGTCTGTCAATACACAAAAATCACATGGTCAAAAAGTGGTCTTCAAAAGTCTTCACAATCTCGGCTCAATAGTGGTGCTCTCACCAAAAGTAATGCAATTTGTATAAAACCAAAAACCAACTATGCTGATGGTGGAGGTGGAGGAGGAGGGAAGAAAAGCAAGCTGCGAACCTGCGCAAGCTCCTCCTCAAGCTCATATACACGATGGAGTAAGTAACTGATCTGCTGCTCGACCGTAAGGAAACGAGCATCAAAATCTGGAAAAAGAGTGAGAGGAGTAGGTGGATGTGCAAAAGGAGATAGTGATGAATGTGGAGGAACAAAAGTAGACTGGCAGGGACAAGGTGGGGAACGTGGAGTCAGCTCAAGCTCCAAAACTCTGCGGCTCATAATCTCAAACTGAAGCTGAAGTGATAAGAGTAACTCACCCCATGTGTAGGCAACAAAATCGGAGGGATGATAGGGATCTGAGATCGGCATAGAGTATGGTGGGAACCATCGGAATGGCTTGTCAAGCGGTGAAGAAGTGAAAGGAGCAAATGGTGCAGCCTGAGGGATCTGAGGAAAAGCTGCTGAAGCAAAAGGATTGTCACGCGGGTGCTGACCTGAAGTACCTTCCCCTGGACGGGGTGCAGGGATGTCCTGTAACAAAACGATCGGCAAATCGGTGCGATGGATGTTGGACTCTATAGGAGGGAGAGGAGCAACATCAGCGGGTTCGGGTGGAGGAATAAATGGCTCAACAACCGAAGGATCAACAGGTGGAGGAACTGGGTCAGGAATAAGAGGTGCAATGTCTGGTAAATCAAAAGGAACATGGTCATGATCAAGGATTAGCTCAGGATCAGCAGGTGCAACATCAGGCTGACCAAGAGGATCAAGATCTGGCTCAGGACCAGGCTCAGGGTCATGTGGAGGAGATGGTGCAGCAGACATAGCCATGTCATCGTCAGAATCAGTAGCGTAACACTGTAATCCGACCGCCTGTAAAGCTGAAGACGTCACAGACTCAAAGGAGTCTGAAACGGAGTGCAACCTAGAATCAAAGGATATCTCAATGACATGAATCTCAGGAGGTGGGATAGCAACAACATCCTCATCTATCTCCCCATCGCCCTGGGCATCAACAGGAGGACCATCAACAAACAAATCGAGGTCGTCATCAAACAAATCGTCGAAAGGCCAATCCTCGGGAGGAATGACCACAAGAGGAACAGGATCGAGGATCAGAGCCACGATGTGCTCACCATCGGGATAACCAATGATGAGGTGATGATGGACTGGAACAGTAATGACAAAAGGATCCTCGTCAGGGATACCATCAGCAAGGGGTAAATCATCGCCAAAGTCGGGCAACGCGAACTGCTGAAAGTCATCCTCGTCATCGGATAGCATGTCAGGATCACTCTCAGTGTCTGACGTAAGTACCTCTGGCTCAGGTGCAATCTCATCATCTGAGACGATAGCCATAGGATCATCAACATCTGATAATCCGCTCTCTGAAGAAGACATGGTGCCTGTAACATAACAATCATAACATGTGCACATATATTAACCACTAACACTTAGTATGCGATCAAGACAGTTATCACTCAATCATGTATTCACATTATCTTTCCTAGTCTACCCCAGACTAACCACCAATGTGACCTTGCATTGTGTTTCTTGTCTTTCCTTTTGTACAACGTTTGTTCCGTGGATCTGGGCGTCTTGTGTATGTAATGAAAACATGTTGTAAAAATATTTTTTTGTGGGAGCCCTAATGATTGTAGTCTAGACTCGAGAAAGAATTCTAGTTCACTACAATCGAAGCTCTAATACCAAACTGTCACACCCTGACTTTTGCGGAAGCGTGATTATGTGTGACTTGCTTAACATCATTGCATTCAACCATAACAAACAACTAAATGATAAAACCAAGATGTTCATCCATAGATAAGTTACAAAATATTACAGACAACATTGTTTTAAAACCTAAACACAGACTTCATGTTCAACATACAACATCAACAAAGTTTTAAGTTCCAAACAGGACTTCACAAAAGACACTAACAACTAGGCTTTGAGATATGTATCTTATCCAGGATAAGGTACACAATCCAAACCCTTAGAATCCGGATGACATCTTTTATTTCAGACAACACTTAGAAACTTCCAACGCTCGCCAGATCCATATTTAGATTCTTGAAATACATGTAGTTTGAAAACATCAACAAAAGTTGAGTGAGTTCATGTGTTTGTATGTGAGATCGAATAAACCTTGTAATCATTGTAAGTATGTATGTATTTGTAAACCCCGGTATGAAAGCAAACAAGGAAACAGATCAATTAATGGTTTGCAAGGCCATTAACATGTGTGCAACGGCGTAGGAAGGCTCAAACCTAGCAGATTTTGTACCAGGCTTCCGGCTAGAAGACATAGTCACCTCATGGGCCAAATCCCGGTGCTCATGGTGGGGCTCGCTACATCCAAATAGATCTATCACTTATGTCCCTCGATCCTTATACGAGGATTAATGGTCTTAAGTGTGCGCCTACCCATTCACATAATCTAACAGTTCATTCCTTAGCTAACCATACCATTTGTAAATGTTTGTAAACATTTCGTAACATGCATTTCACCCCCGAAGTTATAAAACAGAAAACAGTTAAAAGAAAAAGGGGGACATGAACTCACGGTTTTGCGTCCTTCAATCAAGTAACCCAAAGCTTCCTCTAGAGTGCACGACTATCTACAACGTACTACGGTTTATTAGACGAGTGGGTCGTGCCTTGACCTTAGTCTTAATTAGTGTCTTTGAATTACGTTTCTTTGTGTCTTCAATATTATTCCAAGTATATAATTATTTGTTAAAATAATAAATATTTTAACTTAAATTATATTTATTAAATTTTTGGAATATTAGTTCGAATAATATATTTTAACTTGACACATTTATGTATTTGTATATGTATAACCTTCCCAAGGATGGGTGTATTCATACCCGTATTCTTGAACATGTATATTTTTGCCAAGTATCGATGGCGTATTCCGGTGTATTTAGACGTACGAGAATACGTATTTTTATTGTCTTTATTAAGTATTCTTATACTAAATTTTCGTATTAATTTTTCCGGAATAATAGTTCTAATAAAAATTCTCCAATATATATTCTCAAAATATATATTTTAAGAAAACTTACATAGAAAAATTATCTATAATTTTTCCCTTGGCAAAAATATCTATATTTTCATATAAATCTCAAAAATAATATATTTTCAAGATTGTCTTTAGAAAATATTTATAAATCTATTTTTCATTCAAAATAATGTATCCTAAATTTATTTGAGAAAATATATATTTTCTTCCAAAAATAATACATTTTCTAGTAATTCAAGAAAACATATATATTTTTATTTACCCAAAAATAATATATTTTCTTCTTGTCAAAATATGATATATTTTCGTAATAATTGTAAAAATCATATTTTTGTTCTCTTGGTGTCCAAAATACCATTTACCAAAATACACTTATGAATTAAATTCCGGAATATTTTTGTAAGTTATATTCCTTATTCGGTGTATCCAATATTTTGGGTATAAATTATGTATTTATTCCTTGGAATTTTGGTAATATTTTGTATTGTAATTTCTTGGTATTTTGGTGAGTTATATTATTTCAAGTCCTAAAATAATATAACTAATACACATAATATACAAATAATCACACACATGGTGACATCTAAATATATATTCTCCTAAATACATATTTAGTCACTTTTATTATCAAAAACCAACCTCCAATATTTATAATTTTTGTAACAAAAATTATGGTAAACTTTATATGAAAATTCATGGTTTAAAATATACTTGTAAATATTTGTTTAAAAATATTTTTCTAAGTGTTTAATTTCTAGAAAAATTTTGCCATGGTTTCCCCTTAAAAATGGAGGTTTCCATGCTTTCAAAGCATATCATTTTCTTTTATAAATCATCACAATCAACAACAAATCAAATAACACTTACCAATTTGCCAAAATCAAGCTATTTACACTACTTCATGAACTTGAAAATTTATAAAAATTTGTAGTAACTTACTAGTGTATTTAGTAAGCTTAGTTACCATTTAAAGTGTGGTTATTTATTTAAAAACATCATTCTTGAAGAATTTAGATGTTTACAACTTGTAAATCATTTTTCTAAAAATATTTCTTCTTGAGGTTTTCTTGTTAAATACATGATTCTACACTTGATTAACCACTAAAAATGTGGTTAATTTCTTTAAAAACCAAGTTTATGTAAATCTTGTATTTTAACTTAGTTTCTTGAAAAATTATTCTTGAAATCACATATTTACAAGACTCACATTACACTTTAATCATCATACTTCAAGAAAAACGTTAAATCTTTCAAGTTCATGTTTCACATAAGGATGATCATAACATAATCATCCTCTCATCTTGCTAGATTATGTCTTTAATCACCATCTAGCAAGATCATATTATGTTTAACATCATTAACACAAACAATCAACAATCAAGAAGCAATTCTTATGATTTTTAGTCTTATGTTCATGATTTATGTTCTTGATCATTAGTGTTCTTCAAGATTAGTTACTTGTATCATTCTTTAACCAACTAAATAAGATGTAAAATGGAGTGTAGATGATCTTACTACTAGCTCCTAGCTTCCTTATGATGCTTCTTACACCTTTGTATCAGTAGAGATTGGATGGAAATTGATTGATGAAGGTGGTTGTGGTGTGTGTGGGTTACGGCCGAAGTGTGGTGAGTTGTGAGAATGATGAGTTTATGTTCTCTTGGTTAATTCTTATAACTTCCAACACAAATTAATCTATTGTATAATATGTTATAAAAGAGGAAACATGATCTCATAAAATAACAAAATAAAATCAAGGTGTGGGGGCCACATCATGGTCGTAAATAGGAGGGGGGTATAGATTAGGGTGTAATTGTATAGTTAGTTTATAGTTGAAATCTAAGTGTTATAGTTAGGTAGTGTTATAGTTAGGTGTTTAGTTATTAGGATGTTATATAGTGTGTTATGATGTTCGGGGACCATAACTAGCTTGGAAATGATAAAACAATGCTTCTAGTGAAAATTTGGTGTTTCGGCTAGTGTCCGGTTGGTTACCGGTTCGTTAAGGTGCTAAACTACGCAGTTTAGTGTGCTTTATGTTACTTTTTGTGACAGTTTTGATTCCCGACACTTAGGAAAGCATTCTGGACCATTTCACCATATTTCTGCATGATATTTAAGTGTTTAAAAGCTGAATTGTGCTGAATTTTGCTGAATTCAGCAATATATGTGAGTTTTAGGCACTTTCCGGCACTTAAACTAACACTAGGAAGGCAGTTTTATGATCCGTTCTTTCCTACACACTATACTAGTGTAAATCTTGGTTTCTGGCTCATTCTGTGTCTCAATACCATGTCTGTCTTTGTACTGAACTCCGTCAGCATTTTTCTGATTTGTTTGATAACTGTGCTAACTTTGTTTCGTGCATCATTTGAATTAATAAGTGTTGCATGCAATAATGATATGACATTTTGCAATATATGATGCACATGTATATATGATAACAATAATCAGAAAGCAATTCATGTCATTAGTTGTAATTCAGGACAGTCATTAAGTCATAATTAATGTTTAATAATTGTACGGATACATGGAATTTTGACAATTGTCACAAACACGTTGTAGAATTGGCTGACGGCAATCCAATTGAGCATCCCATGTTCATGTTGTGTCACACCCCAACTGAAGGCGGAAACATCGGGGTGCGAGCACTAAGCGTTCAGATTGCTCATGAGATTTCCATAACACTATGTTTCAATAAAGATTAATAGATTTCATGCAAATTTGTCTAATTAAAACATCAACACCAAAATAAACCACAAGTACCAACAATACATCGAGTATTAAACATTGTTCGTAGATTAATTTAACTAGGTGAGTTTCTAAGCTTCATCCTAGCTTGGTTCCATGTTATCAGCATCCTATCAGCCTGCAACGTGTATTAAAATAGAGTCAGTACAAAAATGTAACGGCGAGTATACAAGTTTGAATAATAGCATATTAGATTAAAATAACTCATATCCACAATGTAAGCAATAAAATGGTTTCAGTCGTGCTAGTGTCGCAGTCCACGCAGTGATAGCCCAAGTATCCCGATGCTTTAGTGTTTACCCAAGACTCAAGGTAAACTAGAATCCTCCTAACAATACCCCCGAGAATAATGGGAGAGGCGCACCTCCTATAGCGCTACTATTGTTAAGGCGGAACTACACACCCTGGATTAAACGTCACATAGCACAAATAGAATACCAGAATGCACAAGTTTCACATACATGTAGGATAGAGTTTAGTTTGCAAAGTCTCAAGTTTCGTAGTTTAATAGAATACATGTTACATCCCAAAGTTTAAAGCAAAAAGGGATCGAGTATATTCATAGTGATTGCTTAACAGTATAGACTGTTATTGGATCAATGGGAGCTCTTTTAGAATTACCCTGATTAGATTGCAACAGATATGAGTCGGGCATAATAACGAGATTACACAAGGTGTCAGATCAGTTCACTGGATCGGATGGCTGTCCGATCGGATGGCTATCCGATCGAATTGCCATTCGAGCGAGTGACTAAAGTGTGAGAGGGACGGGTGTCTGTCCGATCGGATGGCTATTCGATCGGGTTGCCACTCGATCCAAGTGTCAAGTTTCAAGTTTGCTGACTAAGTGCTTTGGTTACCTTGATCGGGTGGCTGCTCGATCGGATGGCTATCCGATCGGGTTGTCAGTCGATCGGGGTTTCTAAAGTTTCAAGTTTCTGAAAGTTTTAAGTGTTGAAAGATTTTTAAAGTTTCAATTGTTCAAGAATGTTAGACAAGTGTCACCTGATCAAGTGGTTGTTCGATCGGATGGTCATCCGATTGGACTGTCACTCGATCGAGTGATCCTTGTCACGTTTGTAATTTTGTAAAATTTTCTAAGTTTCTGAATTGGAGACGACAGTGCGGGACGTATTGATACAACGGTAAATTCTTCATCTTGCAGTCGTCCTGATCGGGTGGGAATCACCCCTGTCCGGTCAGTCGTCTGTTTACAACAGTTTATGTCGAAATCCGTTCCATGGTCGTCTTCTCCGGCAACAATCCGTTTCCAAACCTACTCTAGACTGCCCATCAAGTCTACAGTCCGTTTATACCCGAATTCCACCATTTAAAGTGGACGATTGAAGAAATAATTCCACCGTTTAAAGTGGAAGATTGAAGAAAAGATGAAGAAAACTTAAGTTTTATTATGAAAAATCCTAGATCTAGCTTAGATTTGGTGCAAAACACCTGAAATTCCTTAGATCTGAGCTAGATCTTACCAGGAATGACATCATATAATAGTTTGTACAAACCACCATGATGACATCATCCTCAAGAGCGTAGATCCGAGAGATTTCATGGTGAAAAGTGTGATTTCAAAGGTGAACCACGTAGAGAATGAGGTGTTGATCAAGAATGTCACACCCCCAAAATCCACCATGCGGAGTATCACCGCTTGGAGGCGTGACATGACCAGGATCGAGCCACCAATCATATTGAACAACATAAATAAGTAAATAAAACCAAACACAATACGATTGGTGACCAAAAGGAAGTAAACCGATTTTAGGTTAACAGCGGAAGCATAAAACATAAGTTCAAAACATAAGTCCATAGTTCATAAGTTTAAAGTCCAAAACGTAGGATTAATAAGTTCATAAAGTTTATTCATTAAGTACGGGACATATCAGTTCGCATCCCACAACGACCACCTCCATATGCAAGCTCCATAGCATCTAATGACCTGCAAAGCATGTAATAACGAGTCAACAACAAAGTTGAGTGGGTTCACGGTTGGTTGTCCATTTTAGAGTTGTTTCCAAAAACATAGTTTAATCTCATTTGGCTATCCTGCCGTGGGGGTTACCCCATAGTTCGAAAACGTTTATTTGTTAACCATCCCATGTCCACCTTCCCTGGCTATCCAGCCCGGCACTTTGGCCGTGGGGAGCTGCCCCAGTATTTTAAACTACCAGACTCGTTTATCATATCGACTACTAACAAAAGAAATCAATTGTGCCCTAGCGCCGGTGTTCTATCACCACCGACGTGCCATAGTCCATTAGTACATGCCCGTCCGACTGGCACGGTGTGAGGTTTGTTAAACCTAATAGCGCTATTAACTAATGACCCGCTCGCCATAGCCTCGGCGATTAAGTCGATACAAAAAGGGAGGGACTTCGCTGATAGAGTTCTAGTCCAGTAAGTCTAACACGTCCCAACAGGACGAGGAATTTACATTCCTGAACACGTCTCAAAGGACGAGGACTCCCTATTCCTGTACCCATTCCCATTCCCACCGGGAATTTACCATGCTTTGTAGAAAAGTGTGAACTCACCTCGGTTTGCTCGGTTAGATTCTCAAATATAGTTAATAGTCAAGGTCGGTCAATCACGTCCTAATAAGGTACGGATAACAATCAGTTTCTCATGCATAACACGTATCCTATGTACGGTTTATTTGCACATTACTTCTACCACATAACAGGTACACACTTTAACGATTTATGCCCATATAAACTTCCCATCCATTCCCCACTCATAAAAAAACATACGATATTGTACATAACACATATAACATGTTATATCATTCACAGACAACATACTCGACATTTAGATATGCAAATTACAACTTATGTCATTTCAGCATTAATATTCAAAACTGGCTGTTTTCGGACATTTTAATAAAATAGTTAACTTATTCCAAAAATTCCCAATTTTTTACCGAATGTCTTAAACGTTCCAAATTTTATTGTGTAAAAATATCGGGGTCCAGTTCATTACGAATATTTTATAAAAATTCATATTCCGGACTGAACTCAGATTTATGTATTTCTAACCACAGTTAACGGAACAATTTATTAAAAATTCATCGAGTTTCCGATTTACAAAATTCCAGTGGGGTAATTACAAATGCATCGGTTTTCATTTACTGTACAAATTTCATGGTCCGATACCTCACAAAACTCAGGTTATGACTGAAAGTATAACACCCATTTATTGCTGTCAAAATTCAGCTTAAGTTGTTGTTACAAATCGACACTTTAAAAATAGTAAACGAAGTCCAAAATTTACGATTCTGGTGCCATTAGAACCGTATTTCATAATAACATATTTTAGATTCAAAATATCGGTTTTTCGTTGAGTTTATGGCCTGTTTACAGCCTGATGAAGTCGGCTGGAAATGTAATTCAGCATGTTCTTTATAGTTTAAATGTTACTATATTGTATCAACATATGTCCGAACAACGGATTTATCAAGAGTTCGATGATCAATCATCATACATGTATTAACCAACCCTAAACCAACAACATACCCATGACAACATCAACTAATAGCATTTCATATACAAGTAAACTTCATGTAACCTTTATGTTTATATTTTTAGTGTTCTTGCATTTTAGTTGTAAACATAAACATCATACTACAATGTTAGCCATAAAATAAGATGAACAAAGGTTAAACAAGAGCTTACTACTAGCTTATAGCTAGGGTAGAATCTATTGAGGAGGATGATGAGAAAAGATGAAGAACAAGCAAGACAAAGCCCTTCTTGAAGCTCCACAAGTAGCTACCTTCTTGAATCCTTCTAAGCTTAAAAAGAGACTAGTAAAAATGGAAGATGAAGATGTGAAGAGAGAGGGGGTGGGTTCGGTTTGGGGAAACCGAATAGAGAGAGAGAGAGTAGTGAGGTTGAGTATGTAATCTTGAGGAAATGATGAATATCTTCATGGCCATGCTTCTTATAATCATCTCATATAATATGTTTACTTACACAAGTAAAATCTAATAAAATATGGCAATATAATCAAAGAAAATATTTGAAGTATGGATGGTTGATATGGTGGGGTCCATGAGGGACTAGAAATCGGTTGGGGGGGGGGTAAAGGGTAACATTTTGTGACTAATGTGTAAGTATAAGTTAGAATCCAAGTGACTAGATCACATATGTTAGTTAGTTTATTTGTGGTGGGTGTTAGGGTATACGGGGATCATGACTAGCCACAAATAATTAAATAATGTGTTTGACAAATATTTGGTATCCCGGGTAATGTCCGGTTGTTCGGTCGGATATTGTTCCGTTAAGTTGTTTAGTTGTTCCGTAAGGCATCTTATACATATATTTTTGTAACACAATTAATTCCTAACACATAGGAAAATATTCAGGACCATTTAGTCAAGTTTTCTGCATACTACTAGTATTGTAACACGCACATGTAAGTATAACACAGTAATCAGAGAGCAGTTAAATAATTTAGCACAATCATCAAGCACTTTAATTATTATTTATAAATTGTACGGATACATGGAATTACGAGGGTTGTCACATTCTCCCCCTGTTAAGAGAATTTCGTCCCGAAATTTAGCGCGTGGTTACTGAGGAAGCTAGTTAAGTTGCGTTGTTTTCCTGATTTTCCTGGGGTGTCACATCATCCCCCCGTTGATTTGGAATTTCGTCCCGAAATTCTGCAGTAGCTTCAGCCTCAGTAGTGGTTGCGTTTTTCTTAAACAGCTGGGGATACCTGAGTTTCATTTGGTCTTCTCGTTCCCAGGTATACTCTGGGCCACGACGAGCATTCCAACGAACTCGAACCAGAGGTATCCTAGTACGCTTGAGGATCTTAACATCTCGATCCGTAATCTCTACTGATTCCTCGACGAATCACAGCTGGTCATCGATTGTGAGTTCTTTGAGAGGAACTATGAGGGTCTCATCTGACAGACACTTCCTCAGATTTGACACATGGAATACGTTGTGAACTCCGCTGAGTTCTTCAGGTAGATTCAATCTGTAGGCCACTTTGCCAATTTTCTCGGTGACCTCGAATGGTCCGACATAACGCGGATTGAGTTTGCCGCGTTTGCCAAAGCGAACTACACCTTTCCAAGGTGAGACTTTGAGTAGCACTCGATCCCCAACCTGAAGCTCGAGTGGTTTTCTTCCCTTATCAGCATATCTTTTCTGACAGTCACGAGCTGCCGCCATTCGCTGTCGTATCTGAGCAATTCTCTCGGTGGTGTCTACCACAAGTTCTGGGCCAGTGATTTGGCTGTCACCAACTTCTGCCCAACAGAGAGGTGATCGGCATTTGCGTCCGTATAATGCCTCAAACGGAGCGGCTTGGATGCTGGTGTGGTAGTTGTTGTTGTACGAAAACTCCACTAGCGGGAGGTGCTTTTCCCAACCATTACCAAAATCGATTACACATGCCCTAAGCATGTCTTCAAGGGTTTGGATGGTGCGTTCAGATTGCCCATCCGTCTGCGGGTGATAAGCGGTGCTCATATCTAAACGTGAGCCAAAGGACTTGTGCATTGCTTGCCACAGTTCAGAAGTAAAACGTGCGTCACGATCAGATATAATAGAGGTTGGCACTCCGTGCCTTGATACCACTTCCTTTAGGTAAATGTCTGCAAGAGTAGAAAACTTATCCGTTTCTTTGATAGCCAGAAAATGTGCAGACTTGGTCAGTCGATCTACGATCACCCAAATGGTATCATTTCCGCGTGAGATCTGGGCAGGCCGGTAACGAAATCCATGGAAATTTGCTCCCATTTCCATTTCGGGATCTCCGGTTGTTGAAGTAGGCCTGATGGTTTCTGATATTCAGTCTTGACTCTCGCACAAGTCAAGCACTTACTGATGTAGGTTGCTATGTGGGCTTTCATGCCAGGCCACCAATACGTAGTCTTGAGGTCATGGTACATTTTATCCGAACCAGGATGTACCGAATAATGAGACTTGTGTGCTTCATCCATCACAAGCTCGCGTAGGTCTCCATACAGTGGAACCCAGATGTGTCCGTTAACATAGTAGACACTGTCTTCCTTTTGTTCTAGGTGTTGCCTCGATCCTCGTAAGGATTCAGCTCTGATGTTCTCCGCTTTCAATGCTTCAACCTGAGCATCGCGAATCTGAGCAGGAAGACTAGATTGGATGGTAAGCTGTAACGCACGTACACGCTTAGGTATAGTATCCTTTCGACTGAGGGCGTCGGCCACAACATTGGCCTTGCCTGGATGGTACTTGATCGCGCATTCGTAATCATTTAAGAGCTCAACCCATCGGCGTTGTCGCATGTTTAACTCCTTTTGCTTGAAGATATGCTCGAGACTCCTGTGATCGGTGTAAATGGTGCACTTGGTACCGTACCGGTAATGTCTCCATATCTTAAGCGCGAAAACAACTGCTCCCAGCTCCAGATCGTGAATAGTGTAGTTCCTTTCGTGAACCTTAAGTTAACGCGATGCGTAGGCAATGACCTTGTCACGTTGCATCAATACGCAACCCAGTCCTTGTATGGATGCGTCGCAATAAACCACAAAATCATCTGTGCCTTCAGGCAATGAGAGAATAGGCGCGCTACAAAGTTTATCTTTCAAGTGCTGAAATGCTGACTCCTGTGCATCACCCCAACGATAGGTGACACCCTTCTGAGTCAGTGAAGTGAGAGGTTGCGCAATCCCTGAGTATCCTGCCAAACCCAAGAATTGGCGGATTTCTGTTGGTGTACGGGGTGCAGGCCAGTTCCTGATCGAATCAACCTTGGATGGATCCACATGAATTCCATCCTTGTTTACCACATGGCCTGTCACACCCCGACCGCGTAAAACAACAAAGCACGGCAGAAACATCGGGGCGTGTTGCAACAGAATCATTGTTTCATAACCATGGATACAAAAAGTGTTTCGTTTTATTAAACATTGAATATTTACATCGTCTGGAAATCTAAATACACAATTTAAACATAGTCTATCATTGTTATTGAGTCACTAAAGCCTCGTCCAGTCCTATGTGAGCATGCATCCTATCAATCGATATCATTCAACAATACCTGAAACATATGTGAAAACGAGGTCAGCAAAGAAATGCTGGCGAGCACATAAGTTTTGTAGGAGTGTCGAAATCATGGCTAGTTTAGATGTTGCAATACTTTATTAAAAACCTTGTTTTGAAAAGAGTATAATATTACAACTTAATTAACCAACTCAAATCAAGCGGGTTATAGTTTATAAAACCTCATAGCCATGACTCTTAACCCAAAAACATTTGTTTTAGTAAAGCAAATTGTGAAACATCTCGAAATAAATCGTTAATGAAACTCGTTAATAAATCTCGTTAAAAACTCGTATAGTTTATATCATATCGAAAACCTCGTTTGTGTGTCATCGTTTGAAAATCGTTTACCCAAGTGAACTAAATAACGCCACGGTATGTAATATGATGAAATCCCTTATATATAGGAAGTACCAGCGGCGTATCCACCATGCTTTCTTCACATTACACCCGTTCCGTTATCTAAACACTTAACCAAAAACCAATCGTATATCGCTTTGAAGCCAATCGTTTAACCAAATCGTTTAACTCGTTAATATCTCGCGTGAAAACCAATCGTTTACCCAAAATCGTTAAAACATCGCGTGAAAACCAATCGTTTACCCAAATCGTTAAAACATCGTGCAATCGTTTACCCAAAATCGTTAAAACATCGCGTGAAAACCAATCGTTTACCCAAATCGTATAATTCGTTTTAGGTCGTGAAACTACTTATATGGTCATCTCGCTAATAACATTCAAACCTTCGTGACTCGTCCCTCGTCGCTTCTCGTTCTCGCATTAATAAACCCTTACCAAAGGGTAAATTAACAATTACAGATTCAGTCGCTACCCACCACCCCCACACATAACCACGGGTGCAGTAAGATAACGGGATTTGTCAGATCCTATGGTACCATAACCTAATACTGGTCGGCTTGATCATTGCTAATGAATGTCATTTGTTATGTAACCCAACCAACAAGTTCGTTCACATTATCGAAATCGTTATTAGTTTTGTATAAATCGTCTTAATCGTTTTTGAAACCATCGTTATAACATCGAAAATCGTTGTGATACCATCGTTAAAACCTCGAAAACATTTAGCACATATGAGTCACCCCAAAACAATTGAAAACAGTAAAATAGGGGAATAATGTACTCGCCTGAGAATGCTTAGAGGTCTTGAACAACAACCAAGCATAGCTAGAGGGAGCACGGAATCAATCGGCAGTCTAAAACTATATAAATAAATCGGGTCTAAGTCGGAAGATCGGATAGAATGAGGGCTTGTAGACCAAATGAGTATGGGAACTCATGTAATATGGTTTAACAAAGCCTACATACTAAATGAAACCTAACATAAGTGCTTTTGACCCATCGCGACCCATTAAGGTAGCTTATGCTACTTTAACGCGTCGTGCGCGCAAAAGCGCACTCGAGACGTCTAACTAGCCCTATGACAAGTGTTATATGCCTAAACATGTTACATAATCAGTTATGTGACAAAAGTTTACGTTACATATGCTTAATTACCAATTATACATGAAAAGGGTATTCTGGTAATTTACCTAAGGCATATAAACTACCTATCATACAACTACTTAAACGAAGCGACCATAAGGTATAACCTCGAAAGGTTATTCCCTATACTATGGCCACCTAATGTATTTGGTCAGATCCTAATGATCGACCAAATGGGTCGGGTTCGAAGGTATAAGCGATTTATTAGATCGCTTACCCTACGACCCTAGACAACGTGGTAATCAGTAGGCATAGTCCCAAGGGACTATAACCAACGTGATTACACTCACGTTGCGAAGTTCAAACGAACTTCGCATCGACCATAAACTGGTCAATGCAGAAAGTCAAACAAAGTTTGACTTTAAGACTCGAAAAGCAATAAAAGAACGAAAGAATACTTACGAAGGGTCCCCGAATGCTAATCCCGATCCAAGTAGCTCAGGTATGAAACAAAGGTTTCAACTTAGAGCTCCTCAAATCAGAATTCTTGTGGGCTTTGCAATGGGGGTGGATGGGTATTTATAGTTTTTGGTTCACCGTTAGGATCGTTTCTTGGAAAAGGGGGCACGATCTAAGCCGTACACTTGCACCCATGGTATTGTAATACCATGGGCACATCAAACCAGCCCATAGATTCAAGGAATACCATGTGCAAGTGTGGAAATGACCAGATCCAATGTTTCTGCAATTCTGCTGATCTGCAGACTGCTTGCGCACCGTAACAATTAATTGTTGCGGTGCGCAAGGACCTAATTTGGCAGAATGTCAGATTTGGTCCCTGCAGCCCGTTTAAGCTATTTTCGATGCGTTTGAACCCCGTTAACCTCATTTCAAAGCTCTAAAATGAAGTTAAAGTATAGGGAACTCAAAACATGCTCAAAAATATCTCGGATGTCGGTTCGTTTGGTCGTACGATCGCGATGTTCGGTTAATTACGACGGAATGCGCATAAGCGCGAAAAACGATTCAAATGACGCGACGAATGGATTTTTCTTATGCCAAACACTAAAACAAAATGTTTTAGTGCTTACATAAATTTTTGGATGTCCGGATGTATTCAGAACGTAAGTTATGCGCAAAAGTGCAAACTTGTGCACTTTTTGACACTTTTAGTCCCTGAATGACCCAAAAGTTTATTTTAGCACACCGAACCCTCATAGCCTATTTCTAAGCTATGTGAAGGATATTTATGGTATGTTTAACTTATGGTCATGTTCCGGAATGTTTGTTACAGTTCAAATTGGCATACTTTTGCAGTTTGTCAAGTTTAGTCCCTGTAAGTTAATAAACTAGATTTTGCCATACCAAAGCCTTCAAAACTTATTTCTAAGTTATGTAAAGGTTACTTAAGGTATGTTAAGCCTATTTTGCTATTCCAGAGTGTTCGTTGCATTAAACTGGTTATATTTACGCATCTGTGCGCGTATAACCTTCCAGAAAGCGATTTAAAGCTTGAAATTGAACAAAAATTGATATGTGCAAATGATACACATATTTTTACAAATCCCAAGTATGAAATACAATATTTCATTGGTTTGGTATTTGTTTGATAGTCGCAGTGACCCAGGTGTCACAGTCTCCCCTACTTTAGGAAATTTCGTCCCGAAATTTAATCGGAGGAAACTTGTGAGAGCTTGAAAACATGAAGTTGAAAAGATCGAACAACATTGGTTAGGGTTCTGAACTTCTAGTAACCTTAATAACATTATGCTTCCAATGTAAGAGGGACACTTATATACAAGTATATGAAGCGTCATTGGTGCGTCCACCGTACCTCCATTACATCGTTCTCATATTGTTATTGTTGTCACTATCGGTTCTTACACATAATAAATCCTACTGGGTTTCTGTGCACTAAATTTCATAATTATGTACGCGTCCATAATTAGACAATTCCTTGCACAGTTCACACAGTCTATTTTATAATGTGTAGGGTAAAACCAAATGAACAAACCTGTGATGAGTGTGACTGGACCACCATAGGGTCCTTTCAGCTGTATCATCACATGCCATTCTTAACCAGATCTTGAATCAATCTTTAACTAGACCACTCAAGGGTCTCTCATCGAATCATGGAATGGTACTATATAACCCAAGGGTCTTAACTACCACGTAGAAGCCCATAAGGATTAAGGTAGTACCTTTTACATATCCTACTATGAATCCCTCATATGAAGATATGAAGATTCTATGAGGATTTGAAAATCGGATCACACAAAAACATAGATGAGAACACATAAACACATATCACATAATCGCATAATCGCACACTCGCATTATTGTTTAAATTGACCTTTAAATTTGTTATCTTTGGACACGGGTATTTAAAGCATACAAGGAATCAAATCCTTAATTGCAGCAATTTGGATGGATCCATATGAATACCCTGCTTGTTGACTACATGACCCAAAAACTGAACTTTTTTAAGCCAAAATTTCCTCTTGGAGGATTTAGCGAAAAGTTTATTCCTTCTTTAAGGGTTCCAGTGTCAATGAAGGTGTTGATCGTTATCGGCTCGGGACATTAATAGATCAAGATGTCATCAATAACAACAATGACGAACTGATCCAAATAAGGCTTGCAGACTCTATTTATTAAGTCCATGTAGATGGCTGGAGCATTTTTCCACCCTAAAGGCATGACTGTAAACTCGTAATGGCCATACTTCGTGCAGAAAGCCGTTTTGGGAACATCTTCTTCGAGAATACGAAGTTGATGATACCTAGAACGCAAATCGATCTTGGAAAAAGCATGAAGCTCCCTGCAGTTGATCGGAGAGATCATTGATTTAAGGTGCTTTCGCAATTGGGTCGGCATTGGGTACTAGGTCAAAATGAAATTTGACTTGACGAACTGGAGGCAAACCAGGCAGTTCATCAGGAAACACCTCTAGATATTCCCGAACAATCGGAATATCCAGAATACTCTTGCTCTTGCCTTTTCTCCTCGGTGATATGTGCTAGAAAAGCAACATATCCTTTTCGTAAATAACTTTGGGCTTTTGATTTAAAAGAAACAATCGTTTAAGGTTCTTGGGGAGGTCACAAGTGATCATAAAAATGACAGAACCACACGAGTAGTTTGTCTTTGTGTTGACATCATAAGGTTGGATCAAACATTCATACAATTGCATTAGTTAAAGAAAATAAAAACCACAAATTTTTATTTATATAACAACTGCATTGTCTTTAAATGTTTCAAGATAACAACCAGAGGAAATACAAAATACTAATCGTTTATCGCTGCATCGTTGATTGCCTCATTGATGTTATACACTCGTCCACGTGCTGGATTCACATTGACGTTGTCGTTCGCATTTGGGTTTGCGTTAGCATTTGCATTCACCAGTCTCGGACAGTTGTGGCGGAAGTGACCAATCTCTCCGCAGTTGAAACATGAACCCAGTGGGAATCTCACAGCATTCCCTTGAACCGGAGCTTGAACCTGAGCAGCCTGATTTTGTCCAAAACGACAAACATTGGCCATATGCCCAAGTCTACCACACGTCGTGCATTGCCTGCAAGCTTATTGTGCAACGTGATGACCGTTGCAACGAGCACAGTGAGGTGCGGTACCAGCGTATGCCTTCTTTGCAGGTGGCTGAGCCGGTGGGTTCTGCAGGTTCTGAGCAGTCTTTGCTGTAACAGCAAAGTTTTGGGCACCTTTTCGCTTTCTTGATTTCTTCGATGACTTACCTTCTTCACCCTTTTTCTTGTCCTTTACAGAATCAGTCGCCTTCTTTTTATCACCCTTGCGGGTGAGTTTACCCTTCCTGACTTGGGTCTCAGTCAGGGTAGCAGACAACTCTATTGCTTGGCGAAGGGTAGGAGGATTAACACCGATCAAAATCTCTAGAATGGAATCGGGTAAACCATCGATGTATCTCTCGATCGCTTTCTCCAGAGGGGTAACCATGGTGGGACACAATAGACTGAGTTCTTCAAAACGATCCGTGTACGCACGGTGTTCAGCCCCATCTTGCTTTAAGTCGTCAAACTCTCGTTCCAAAACTCGAATCTCGTGACGGGGACAAAACTCCTTCATCATGAGAGCCCGAAGCTCCGCCCATGTTTGTGCCAGAGCCAATTCGGCACCCCTATCGCGCATAACACCATTCCACCAAGTAAGCGCTCGCTTTTCAAACACACTTGAAGCAAATTCCACCTTACGCGCTTCCTGACACTGCACATGTCTGAATGTGCTCTCGATACTCTCAAACCACTGCAGGAGCGCAGTTGCTCCTTGCGACCCAGAAAACTTAAGTGGCTTCGCAGAATTGAAGTTCTTGAAATTACACGGTGCATTATTGTTGTTGTTGTTGCCGTTGTTGTATATCTCGTGGATTTGGGTTACAACACCGGGAAGTACAGCAGCCACTTGCTGAGAGACCAGGGCTGCGATTTCTTCAATAGTAAAAGTTCGAGGATCGCGTCGAGGAGGCATTGTCTAACAGGGAAACAAAAGAATCAAGTGAGGTTGAAATTTAGGAAAAACAAAAGAGGTATTGACAAAAACCCAAGGAAGGCGATTATTTGTTTGTTACCTCGAACAAACAAACGACACGCAGTGACTAATCAAAGTAAATAGGTTAAAATAATGTATAGCGAAGACATGCTCGCCTATAAGTGAACACTCATCCCAAGAATTCCCAGGTAAGCACAACTGGTCTCGCGTCTGATGAGATATATACGAAGTGCTTGCCTAGACAGAAAACCCAGAATACAGGCATTCACCCTTCCAGTTTGCACGTATTCACATTATTTAAAACCCAAAACTTTGACTAGATTTTGAAAAATCAAAGGGATTGAAAACCTTATAATAGAGGGTTCAAAACCTAGTAATCAATCATCCTAGAACAGATGATTAGTTTTCAAAGCGGTTTTGAAATTTATGTTCTTGTTGTGGTCGTCGCCTAAGGATAGGTGACGGTATTGTTTTATGACTAAACGCAAGTAAACTCGCGTTAGGGTCCTAAGAAGTTATAGTCTAGGTCAAAGCATTACTAATAACCTAATTCCCTATAACCATTGGCTCTGATACCAACCTTTCTGTCACACCCCGACCGCGTAAAACAACAAAGTGCGGCGGAAACATCGGGGCGTGTTGCAACAGAATCATTGTTTCATAACCATGGATACAAAAAGTGTTTCGTTTTATTAAACATTGAATATTTACATCGTCTGGAAATCTAAATACACAATTTAAACATAGTCTATCATTGTTATTGAGTCACTAAAGCCTCGTCCAGTCCTATGTGAGCATGCATCCTATCAATCGATATCATTCAACAATACCTGAAACATATGTGAAAACGAGGTCAGCAAAGAAATGCTGGCGAGCACATAAGTTTTGTAGGAGTGTCGAAATCATGGCTAGTTTAGATGTTGCAATACTTTATTAAAAACCTTGTTTTGAAAAGAGTATAATATTGCAACTTAATTAACCAACTCAAATCAAGTGGGTTATAGTTTATAAAACCTCGTACCCATGACTCTTCACCCAAAAACATTTGTTTTAGTAAAGCAAATTGTGAAACATCTCGAAATAAATCGTTAATGAAACTCGTTAATAAATCTCGTTAAAAACTCGTATAGTTTATATCATATCGAAAACCACGTTTGTGTGTCATCGTTTGAAAATCGTTTACCCAAGTGAACTAAATAACGCCACGGTATGTAATATGATGAAATCCCTTATATATAGGAAGTACCAGCGGCGTGTCCACCATGCTTTCTTCACATTACACTCGTTCCGTTATCTAAACACTTAACCAAAAACCAATCGTATATCGCTTTGAAGCCAATCGTTTAACCAAATCGTTTAACTCGTTAATATCTCGCGTGAAAACCAATCGTTTACCCAAAATCGTTAAAACATCGCGTGAAAACCAATCGTTTACCCAAATCATTAAAACATCATGCAATCGTTTACCCAAAATCGTTAAAACAACGCGTGAAAACCAATCGTTTACCCAAATTGTATAATTCGTTTTAGGTCGTGAAACTACTTATATGGTCGTCTCGCTAATAACATTCAAACCTTCGTGACTCGTCCCTCGTCGCTTCTCGTTCTCGCATTAATAAACCCTTACCAAAGGGTAAATTAACAATTACAGATTCAGTCGCTACCCACCACCCCCACACATAACCACAGGTGCAGTAAGATAACGGGATTTGTCAGATCCTATGGTACCATAACCTAATACTGGTCGGCTTGATCATTGCTAATGAATGTCATTTGTTATGTAACCCAACCAACAAGTTCGTTCACATTATCGAAATCGTTATTAGTTTTGTATAAATCGTCTTAATCGTTTTTGAAACCATCGTTATAACATCGAAAATCGTTGTGATCCATCGTTAAAACCTCGAAAACATTTAGCACATATGAGTCACCCCAAAACAATTAAAAACAGTAAAATAGGGGAATAATGTACTCGCCTGAGAATGCTTAGAGGTCTTGAACAACAACCAAGCACAGCTAGAGGGAGCACGGAATCAATCGGCAGTCTAAAACTATATAAATAAACCGGGTCTAAGTCGGAAGATCGGATAGAATGAGGGCTTGTAGACCAAATGAGTATGGGAACTCATGTAATATGGTTTAACAAAGCCTACATACTAAATGAAACCTAACATAAGTGCTTTTGACCCATCGCGACCCATTAAGGTAGCTTATGCTACTTTAACGCGTCGTGCGCGCAAAAGCGCACTCGAGACGTCTAACTAGCCCTATGACAAGTGTTATATGCCTAAACATGTTACATAATCAGTTATGTGACAAAAGTTTAGGTTACATATGCTTAATTAGCAATTATACATGAAAAGGGTATTCTGGTAATATACCTAAGGCATATAAACTACCTATCATACAACTACTTAAACGAAGCGACCATAAGGTATAACCTTGGAAGGTTATTCCCTATACTATGGCAACCTAATGTATTTGGTCGGATCCTAATGATCGACCAAATGGGTCGGGTTCGAAGGTATAAGCGATTTATTAGATCGCTTACCCTACGACCCTAGACAACGTGGTAATCAGTAGGCATAGTCCCAAGGGACTATAACCAACGTCATTACACTCACGTTGCGAAGTTCAAACGAACTTCGCATCGACCATAAACTGGTCAACGCAGAAAGTCACACAAAGTTTGACTTTCAGACTCGAAAAGACTCGAAAAGCAATAAAAGAACGAAAGAATACTTACGAAGGGTCCCCGAATGCTAATCCCGATCCAAGTAGCTCAGGTATGAAACAAAGGTTTCAACTTAGAGCTCCTCAAATCAGAATTCTTCTGGGTTTTGCAATGGGGGTGGATGGGTATTTATAGTTTTTGGTTCACCGTTAGGATCGTTTCTTGGAAAAGGGGGCACGATCTAAGCCGTACACTTGCACCCATGGTATTGTAATACCATGGGCACATCAAACCAGCCCATAGATTCAAGGAATACCATGTGCAAGTGTGGAAATGACCAGTTCCAATGTTTCTACAATTCTGCTGATCTGCAGACTGCTTGCGCACCGTAAAAATTAATTGTTGCGGTGCGCAAGGACCTAATTTGGCAGAATGTCAGATTTGGTCCCTGCGGCCCGTTTAAGCTATTTTCGATGCGTTTGAACCCCGTTAACCTCATTTCAAAGCTATAAAATGAAGTTAAAGTATAGGGAACTCAAAACATGCTCAAAAATATCTCGGATGTCGGTTCGTTTGGTCGTACGATCGCGATGTTCGGTTAATTACGACGGAATGCGCATAAGCGCGAAAAACGATCCAAATGACGCGACGAATGGATTTTTCTTATGCCAAACACTAAAACAAAATGTTTTAGTGCTTACATAAATTTTTGGATGTCCGGATGTATTCAGAACGTAAGTTATGCGCAAAAGTGCAAACTTGTGCACTTTTTGACACTTTTAGTCCCTGAATGACCCAAAAGTTTATATTAGCACACCGAACCCCTCAAAGCCTATTTCTAAGCTATGTGAAGGATATTTATGGTATGTTTAACTTATGGTCATGTTCCAGAATGTCTGTTACAGTTCAAATTGGCATACTTTCGCAGTTTGTCAAGTTTAGTCCCTGTAAGTTAATAAACTAGATTTTGCCATACCAAAGCCTTCAAAACTTATTTCTAAGTTATGTAAAGGTTACTTAAGGTTTGTTAAGCCTATTTTGCTATTCTGGAGTGTTCATTTCATTAAAATGGTTATATTTACGCATCTGTGCGCGTATAACCTTCCAGAAAGCGATTTAAAGCTTGAAATTGAACAAAAATTGATATGTGCAAATGATACACATATTTTTACAAATCCCAAGTATGAAATACAATATTTCATTGGTTTGGTATTTGTTTGATAGTCGCAGTGACCCAGGTGTCACATGGCCTAGAAAGTGGACTTCGCGAAGCCAGAAGTCACGAAAACTTGGCATACAACTGCTCCTTTCGAAGAAGTTCAAGCATAAGTCGCAGATGCTGCTCATGTTCCTCCTGACTCTTAGAATAGATCGGGATATCATCGATGAACACAATAACGAACTTATCCAGGTAAGGTTTGCATACTCGGTTCATGAGATCCATGAAGACCGCTGGTGCATTCGTCAGCCCAAATGGCACAACCAGAAACTCGTAATGGCCGTAACGAGTTCTGAATGCTATTTTGGAGACGTCCTCATCTCGGACCCTCAGCTGATGGTATCCCGATCTCAAGTCAATCTTGGAGTAATAGCTCGACCCTTGCAACTGGTCGAACAAGTCGTCAATACGTGGAAGAGGATAACGATTCTTCACAGTCACCTTGTTAAGTTCGCGATAGTCAATACACATCCTGAAGGTACCGTCTTTCTTCTTCATGAATAGTACTGGAGCTCCCCAGGGCGAAGAGCTAGGACGTATGAAACCCTTTTCCAAGAGTTCTTGTAGTTGTGTGGACAGTTCTTCAAGTTCTGATGGAGCTAGACGATATGGTGCTCGAGCTACTGGCGCTGCTCCAGGAGCTAGCTCGATTTGAAACTCAACTTGGCGATGAGGCGGAAGACCAGGTAATTCCTCAGGGAATACCTCGGGAAAATCACGCACAATAGGAATGTCTTAAATTTTCTTCTCTTCCGTTGATGTGTCAGTAACGAGCGCTAGAATGGCAGGGTGGCCCTTACGCAAACACTTCTGGGCCTTTAAGGAAAGAGATAGTGCCTACAACAGCACCACTCTTATCGCCCTGAATTACCAGAGGTTCTTCACCAGAACGAGGAATGCGGACGATTTTCTCCTTGCAAACAATCTCCGCTTGATGATGAGATAGCCAATCCATCCCAATAACGACGTCGAAACTACCAAGTGTGATAGGGATGAGATCGATAGAAAAAGCCTTACCAGCTAGGACGAGGTTACAACCTTTAACTATGTGTGTGGCTTCAAGACTTTTACCGTTTGCTAGCTGTACCGTGTGCTTGGCGTTCAAAAGTGTTGGAGTGCGCTTAAGTATTTGACTAACTTTTAAGGACACATAACTAGTATCGGCACCTGAATCGAATAAAACAGTAACAAAGAAGTCATCCAGAAGAAACTTACCCATCACAACGTTGGGATCGTTCCTTGCGTCAGCCTGACCAATCACGAAGGTGCGACCTAGGGCGCCATTGCCGTTATTGTTACTCCCGTTTTTGCCTCCATTGTTGTTCTCATTTCCTTGGTTGTTGTTCTGATTCTGATTCAGCTGAGGAAAGTGCCTCTTGAAGTGACCCTCAGCACCGCACTGGAAGCATCCCTTATTACCTTGCTGGTGTTGCTGTTGGTTTTGGGGAGTTTGTGGCCGCTGTTGTCGATTCTGCTTCGCAGGACGTAAGCTTCGGCAATCTTTGGCTTTATGTCCAAACTTGTTACATCTCTGACAACGACCCTTGTTGCACGGCCTGCTGTGGTGCAAACTACATCGATTGCACTTAGGGTGATTTCCCCTGTATCCACCCTGACCTTGATTTCCAGAAAACTGCTGACTGGGGCTCCTGTGTTCATCTGTCTTTTGCCGCTGGGACTGAGACTGAGCTGGAGTGGAACCCTCGCCCGAATTTCCACCCCACTTGTGCTTGTTGTTACTGGGAGCATCAGTAGTAGTAGCGTTAATACGCTTGGGCAGCTTTCCCTCTTCCATCGCCTGATCGGTGAGCTGGTGTGCCAAACGAATGACTTGCTGGATTGTGGGAAGGTTGGCCGCACTTACAGACCCTTGGATTTCCGGGACTAAGCCCCTGAGGTATAGCTTGATTCGCCTAGATATGGGTTGTGACATGTTAGGACATAAGGCAGCCAAGTTGTCACACCCCGAAATTATCAGAGCTCGGTGTGACTGGACTGGTATCGTCATTGCACAGCGGAAGCAAAAGAAGCAAAGACTTCTAGAAACTGAACGCCCGCTAAGTACTCGAGTCTCCAATGGTTCTCCTATTCCAACCGTGCCTTGACTTTGAAAAGCAACCTGAGAAAGAACATGCGAGAAAAATCAACATAATGTTGAGCGAGTTCATAGTTTGTTCGTAAAAGATTTGAGATAAATCTTTTGAGTTGTGAAAGGTTTGAAATAAATCTTTGGAATTGTGAAAGATTTGAAATAAATCTTTGGAATAACCGGTTTTTTTTGAAGTAGTATTGAGAAAATGAATTTAAAAATCATTTTCATGCCAAGTTATATGGAAACGTTGTGTTTGTAACACGTTATGTTCATAAAACCATGTATTTGTAATGTTCATATAATCATCAATGCCCACCCTGACTTTGACCCGCATAATCTTATGCTTTAAATTTTGTATAAAACATGGTGGTAAATTTGTATGAACAAGTATGTAAATATAAAATCCCTGGTATGTAGCAAATAAGGAAAAAGAGATCACCAATGGTTTGCAAGGCCATTGATATGTGTGAAGTGCAAGTAGGAAGACTCAAACCTAGCGGATTTGTGCGTCGGGAACATAGTCACCCCGAGGAACGTTAACTGTTTGTCCTGGGGGCTGGGCTCGCTACACCCAGATAGATCTACCGCATCGTGCCCCTCGGTCCTACAATGAGGATTAATGGCCTCAAGTGCCACCTACCCACTCACATGATCTAAGTAGTAACCCTCCTTACGCTAACCATACCATGTAAAAGTAAATCCCTGGTCACCCTGGCCAGATCCCTGGTCACCCTGACCAGCTCCCTGGTCACCCTGGCCAGAAAATCATTCATATTTCGAAAATAAGCATTTGCTTTGTAAAAACCGGTATGTTTAGTAACTTTTCTTAAATCATTTGCGTTCCTCGAAATCCCTTCGTAATATGATTTAGAAATACGAGTTTTGCGTTTGTTCAAAACTTTGTTTGTTTTTGCAAAACGTGCATGTCTTTCCACCCCGAAAACATTTACAAAACTGTAAAATAGTAAAAAGTGGGGTTATGAACTCACCTGAATATTCCTGTGCAAAGCTAGCTAATTATGACCTCGTGATGTCGTTTCCAAGAGGAGACTCGCTAGCGTGCATTCTACATTATTCCTAACACGGAATGTCTAATAAGTTTCTAAATAAACGTAGTAACTAACTACGTGTCACCGAGCTCTACCGAATCGTTAATCGAACGATTCAACGGTAAGTTGTTAACTTAATGGAAAAGATTAAGTTATACGTGTTAAGTCTCGTTTAATGTCAGTAGCAATTTAATAAGTCTTGAAAAAGACTTAGTTTCCGAGAGACTTAAAATGAATAAATATTTATATAAAAATATATAAATATAACGTTGTAGGTGCGTTAGCCGTCTCGAGTAGTCATACGTGTATAAAAGAATATTTCTACGAAAATATCATATAACAAACTCGTATCATATATCGCGTTAGTTGTCTCGAGAGATCGTATTAAAATAATATATAATAACTTGTATTATATATATCACGTTTTGTGTATATTTGCCAAAAATATACGTATAGGCCGTTTCGGCGTTCGTAATAAATATAAAATATCATATTTATTTTATAAGAACTTCATCGAGTCGTTGAATAGATAAACTGTATCTATTTTGTAAAAGAATTCGTGTGTTTGAAATAAATATATATCTATATTTATTTTATAAAACAAGATCGTGTTGTTTGATATTTGAAATAAATATATAAGCTATATTTATTTTGTAAAAGGTTACGAGTTAACGACGTTCGAAATAAATATAACATTATATTTATTTGTAAAAGCGTTTGGAAATATCAAGGTTTGAAATATTATAGACTCGAATTCCTTTAAGCGTCGTTTTTGAAATATAATACGTGTCGTGTTTAAGGGTTTTTCTCGAAAAACGGGCAGAGCTTCCTCTATTTTTGGACGGTCCCGACATCTCAGTGTCGCTATTTTTATCAAAAAAAAGCAACCAATATTCAATCAACAATATATCAATTTGACAAATATTTCATAAAATGTAAAATATAATCATGTCGGTTCGAGCTCGTTTCACGTAATAAAACCATAATATAACGTAAATAATCTCGTTAAATCTTTACCAAATCTTCCGTCAATATCTCGAGTGAGCCGACTGAGTTGACCGAGTCAACTGGTTTGACCCGCTGAGTCGACTCGGTTTGACCGAGTCAACCGAAACGAACCGTCTGCCCAAGCCGCCTGACCGAACCCGAGGCCCGAACCGAAACTGAGAAGTATAACTTGCTGACTTGTTGACCGAATCTTGACCCGATCACCGAACCCGAGTTGACCAGGACCCGACTGTTTGACCGCTGTTGACTCGGACCGAGTTGACCCGTAAGCTGAGTTGACCGAGTCAACTCGTACCACTTCTGAAACTGAAACGAGTCCAAACAATCTGAACCGAGAGTATGTGCTAAGCAAACCGAAGCCGTAACAAAGTTGAACCAAAATAAAGATGGGGTAAACCAACCTGAACCGAGCCCGTCGGACATGAAGATAGCACCGCCGCTGCTCACCTCCGCCGCCGCCGCCCTCCTTCCCTCTTCGACATCTCTCTCTCATCTCGATCTCCTCTCTCTCTGTCTCGCTTGAGGTGCCGACCGGCACCACCCACCACAGCGCCGCCGCCTGTGGTGGTGGTGTTTGCTGCTGAAGTCCGCCACCACCAAAAGATGGTGGTGGTTGGCCGATTATCAGAAGGGGAGGGGGTAAATCAGGTGGGTATCACCGAGAAGGGGGGGTATCGGCCAGAAAGAAGGGAACCGAGAAGAGGTAGGGGGTGGTCGGCTGGGTTGGGTTTTGAGTTGGAGAAGATGAACTCTTTGTTTTGCTTTGTGTGTGTATGAATGTATGGCCAGATATATAACCGAGAGAGAGAGGGATGACAATTGTGTTGAGTGTGGATAAACAATATGCAGACAAGGGAACTTAGAGAGGGGAGGTGATTTAATAGAGTTTTGGTGAGATCTAAAAGAGATCTTGCTAAAATATTTTGCACAGATTTTCCCATCTCTAGAGATCATGATGGGACTTGGAAAGATCTACAAGAAACAACCTTGTAGTAGAAATCTACAATATTATGTGTAGGTTTAGGCTTGGGCCCAGGGCCCACAAGCCCATCTCGTGCGTAAGCGGCCCGTAATTCCTACGAGACCCGTTGTCAAATTCTGAACTCCGTTTTAACGTCAAAAATTAAAATACACAAAAAATACGGTCGGTAGTCGTTGTTTGCACGCCCGTTCGTCGATCACGGTAATAATCGCGAAAAATTGTATCGTTGTCGTCTTTAATCCGTTTTTCGATCCGGTTTCGACTGTAGTTGCTAAAATTTTATTACGAAGCTAATATATATATCGTAAAAATTTAATATTTGACGGCGTTGTCAGTATTCTGTTTGGTTTCGATCCTTTGCCGTTTAACGTTTCACAGGTTTCTCTGTAAACCACCGTTCGCGCATTGTAAAGTCGGATAAACGTTCCCAGGCACTCCAAAGGCCTAATTAAGTTAATTCGCGCTGTAAACACTATTCATTATCGCGTTAAACACCTGTTAATCACGTAATTAAGAGCCGTAAATCACGGGTTGTCACATTCTCCCCCTGTTACAGAAATTTCGTCCTCGAAATTTAGACTATGTTATCCCCTCAGAATTGTGTTATTCGCAGGTAAGTCCGAATAATAACCAAGTGAATGACCGCGTAATCGAAACAAGACTTATTTGGATCATGTGAATTCAAGGACATTCCTTCACAATAGGAATCCCAACGGTTTAAAAAATGTGTGTCGGTAATTGATGTCAAAGGAAACGAGACGTAATGATACAGTCACCAGTGCGACTAAGTTAACAAGGATCCAACAATGAACAGGAACTTCGACCAATCGAATTCCATAGGAACGTTTATAACATGTAAATGAGTTCTAGAAGCAATAACATCCACTGGATGAACTTAGAATCAACAATCTCAAATATAATAGTTTGCATGAAACGCTCGATCGTGATCAGCGCAAGCTGAAAGTCATACCGACGCCACAAGGTGTCGCAACGAATGAAACAAGTTAATAATTCAATAATAGCGGTGATCAAACAAATCCACCGTGTTTGAAGTCAAATGAAAGCGCCATGAAGTAAATATGAATGTTTGTTCCAACAAACATCAAAGAATTTTCAATTGAAGATGGAACCCCAAATAATTACTGTTTCGATCGAAGAGGAAGGAGCAATGAATATCGCAAGACTTTCGATCGATAATGAAAGAAACGTTAGTAGGTACACCGGAATATAAAATGAATTCGTGTACCATTGTCTTAACACACTATTGTATTAAGACTGTTGTAATGTGATAAACCAAAGCGGTTTTAAAGCAATTCAATAATTAAATCCGTGTATGAGATGTGTAAACGAGTTTAGCGCAAGGTTCAAATAAGTGAAAATACCACCACAAGGTGTCGAAATTAACAATTTAATGGAGTCGAATACCAAACAAGTTTACCACGACTCGGAACAACTGAAGTGCTCGTTAAAATTGATTTGAATATGATGCTCCCAATACATCATATGGTGTCTCGAATCGAATAAGTGTAATGGGCAAGTTCAAACAATTGAACTTGGTTTTAGCGCAATCCGACAATAGATATATGTATCGATAAGAAAACTTTAGGCATGGTTACAACGAAAAACCATGTATGTAACTTGTAAAGAAATGATCGTGATACAATGACCATTAAGAGGGGTAGAGATACGAAAATCTACTCAGTAAGTGTGAAATTCGAAATTTCAATAAAAGAAATTTGAGGACTTTACCTGGGGTTTCGTGTGACGACCAATTGTTAGGTGACATTACCATGGAATGTCGAACATAGCGTATTCGTCGTTAGTTAGGTAGGGGAGGGGGAAATACGGAGACATTCGTCTTCTCCCTGGCGTGACTCGTGTCGTTGCAGGATCGCGTGACAAGTTGTCGTTTCCTGATCGTTAGTTCTCCTGCTGACAGGAATCTAGTGTCGTCGTTAAATTGCGTCATCGTTCCTTCTCAAAGGCCTCGCCTCGATAATCGTGTGTGTCATACTTCAACCCCCGTTGGTGTATAGCTTAAGTTTCACATATACGTGTGCACTAGCGTTGTGTGCCGCGTAGAAGGTGATGTACCCCGACATCCGTTGACGTAGAAATTGAGCTCCATGTATTCTCATGCGCTAGCGTTTTGTTATGCGTAGGCTGCCTGCTCGGGAAGTTAAATACAATATGGATAACAGCGTGTGCCCGAGCTGATATTCGCGGTTCATACGTGGTGACCTTTAATAAACACACACATGCACAAATAACCAATAAGCAATCAAATAGTCCTAGTCCCACTAGCCTCCCAGCCTCCCAGACTGACTCCCTAGTCCTACTAGAAAATTTTCCCAGCCTCCCAGACTGACTCCCTAGTCCCACTAGACTATCCTCCCAGCCTCTCAGACTGAATCTCCTAGTCTCTCAGACTACCTTCCCAGCCTCTCAGACTGAATCTCCTAGTCTCTCAGACTACCTTCCCAGCCTCTCAGACTGAATCTCCTAGTCTCTCAGACTACCTTCCCAGCCTCTCAGACTGAATCTCCTAGTCTCTCAGACTACCTTCCCAGCCTCTCAGACTGAATCTCCTAAACTCTCAGAGTGTTGTGTACTGTATGCAATCGTTTCGTGTACCGTGTATAAAACATCATAATAGCGTATGTTTGAAAACAAAATTTTGACTGTTTGTTTTTCGGCAACAGTTGGAGACCATATTCGAGTACTAGGCGTTCTGTATGTATTCAACGTATTAATAGTCTAAGTTCCCAGAGGAAAGTGAGGTTAGAGCCTAGGTATCACAACAGAAACCTAATTCGCTGTAACCTATAGCTCTGATACCAATCTGTCACACCCCGAAATTATCAGAGCTCGGTGTGACTGGACTGGTATCGTCATTGCACAGCGGAAGCAAAAGAAGCAAAGACTTCTAGAAACTGAACGCCCGCTAAGTACTCGAGTCTCCAATGGTTCTCCTATTCCAACCGTGCCTTGACTTTGAAAAGCAACCTGAGAAAGAACATGCGAGAAAAATCAACATAATGTTGAGCGAGTTCATAGTTTGTTCGTAAAAGATTTGAGATAAATCTTTTGAGTTGTGAAAGGTTTGAAATAAATCTTTGGAATTGTGAAAGATTTGAAATAAATCTTTGGAATAACCGGTTTTTTTTGAAGTAGTATTGAGAAAATGAATTTAAAAATCATTTTCATGCCAAGTTATATGGAAACGTTGTGTTTGTAACACGTTATGTTCATAAAACCATGTATTTGTAATGTTCATATAATCATCAATGCCCACCCTGACTTTGACCCGCATAATCTTATGCTTTAAATTTTGTATAAAACATGGTGGTAAATTTGTATGAACAAGTATGTAAATATAAAATCCCTGGTATGTAGCAAATAAGGAAAAAGAGATCACCAATGGTTTGCAAGGCCATTGATATGTGTGAAGTGCAAGTAGGAAGACTCAAACCTAGCGGATTTGTGCGTCGGGAACATAGTCACCCCGAGGAACGTTAACTGTTTGTCCTGGGGGCTGGGCTCGCTACACCCAGATAGATCTACCGCATCGTGCCCCTCGGTCCTACAATGAGGATTAATGGCCTCAAGTGCCACCTACCCACTCACATGATCTAAGTAGTAACCCTCCTTACGCTAACCATACCATGTAAAAGTAAATCCCTGGTCACCCTGGCCAGATCCCTGGTCACCCTGACCAGCTCCCTGGTCACCCTGGCCAGAAAATCATTCATATTTCGAAAATAAGCATTTGCTTTGTAAAAACCGGTATGTTTAGTAACTTTTCTTAAATCATTTGCGTTCCTCGAAATCCCTTCGTAATATGATTTAGAAATACGAGTTTTGCGTTTGTTCAAAACTTTGTTTGTTTTTGCAAAACGTGCATGTCTTTCCACCCCGAAAACATTTACAAAACTGTAAAATAGTAAAAAGTGGGGTTATGAACTCACCTGAATATTCCTGTGCAAAGCTAGCTAATTATGACCTCGTGATGTCGTTTCCAAGAGGAGACTCGCTAGCGTGCATTCTACATTATTCCTAACACGGAATGTCTAATAAGTTTCTAAATAAACGTAGTAACTAACTACGTGTCACCGAGCTCTACCGAATCGTTAATCGAACGATTCAACGGTAAGTTGTTAACTTAATGGAAAAGATTAAGTTATACGTGTTAAGTCTCGTTTAATGTCAGTAGCAATTTAATAAGTCTTGAAAAAGACTTAGTTTCCGAGAGACTTAAAATGAATAAATATTTATATAAAAATATATAAATATAACGTTGTAGGTGCGTTAGCCGTCTCGAGTAGTCATACGTGTATAAAAGAATATTTCTACGAAAATATCATATAACAAACTCGTATCATATATCGCGTTAGTTGTCTCGAGAGATCGTATTAAAATAATATATAATAACTTGTATTATATATATCACGTTTTGTGTATATTTGCCAAAAATATACGTATAGGCCGTTTCGGCGTTCGTAATAAATATAAAATATCATATTTATTTTATAAGAACTTCATCGAGTCGTTGAATAGATAAACTGTATCTATTTTGTAAAAGAATTCGTGTGTTTGAAATAAATATATATCTATATTTATTTTATAAAACAAGATCGTGTTGTTTGATATTTGAAATAAATATATAAGCTATATTTATTTTGTAAAAGGTTACGAGTTAACGACGTTCGAAATAAATATAACATTATATTTATTTGTAAAAGCGTTTGGAAATATCAAGGTTTGAAATATTATAGACTCGAATTCCTTTAAGCGTCGTTTTTGAAATATAATACGTGTCGTGTTTAAGGGTTTTTCTCGAAAAACGGGCAGAGCTTCCTCTATTTTTGGACGGTCCCGACATCTCAGTGTCGCTATTTTTATCAAAAAAAAGCAACCAATATTCAATCAACAATATATCAATTTGACAAATATTTCATAAAATGTAAAATATAATCATGTCGGTTCGAGCTCGTTTCACGTAATAAAACCATAATATAACGTAAATAATCTCGTTAAATCTTTACCAAATCTTCCGTCAATATCTCGAGTGAGCCGACTGAGTTGACCGAGTCAACTGGTTTGACCCGCTGAGTCGACTCGGTTTGACCGAGTCAACCGAAACGAACCGTCTGCCCAAGCCGCCTGACCGAACCCGAGGCCCGAACCGAAACTGAGAAGTATAACTTGCTGACTTGTTGACCGAATCTTGACCCGATCACCGAACCCGAGTTGACCAGGACCCGACTGTTTGACCGCTGTTGACTCGGACCGAGTTGACCCGTAAGCTGAGTTGACCGAGTCAACTCGTACCACTTCTGAAACTGAAACGAGTCCAAACAATCTGAACCGAGAGTATGTGCTAAGCAAACCGAAGCCGTAACAAAGTTGAACCAAAATAAAGATGGGGTAAACCAACCTGAACCGAGCCCGTCGGACATGAAGATAGCACCGCCGCTGCTCACCTCCGCCGCCGCCGCCCTCCTTCCCTCTTCGACATCTCTCTCTCATCTCGATCTCCTCTCTCTCTGTCTCGCTTGAGGTGCCGACCGGCACCACCCACCACAGCGCCGCCGCCTGTGGTGGTGGTGTTTGCTGCTGAAGTCCGCCACCACCAAAAGATGGTGGTGGTTGGCCGATTATCAGAAGGGGAGGGGGTAAATCAGGTGGGTATCACCGAGAAGGGGGGGTATCGGCCAGAAAGAAGGGAACCGAGAAGAGGTAGGGGGTGGTCGGCTGGGTTGGGTTTTGAGTTGGAGAAGATGAACTCTTTGTTTTGCTTTGTGTGTGTATGAATGTATGGCCAGATATATAACCGAGAGAGAGAGGGATGACAATTGTGTTGAGTGTGGATAAACAATATGCAGACAAGGGAACTTAGAGAGGGGAGGTGATTTAATAGAGTTTTGGTGAGATCTAAAAGAGATCTTGCTAAAATATTTTGCACAGATTTTCCCATCTCTAGAGATCATGATGGGACTTGGAAAGATCTACAAGAAACAACCTTGTAGTAGAAATCTACAATATTATGTGTAGGTTTAGGCTTGGGCCCAGGGCCCACAAGCCCATCTCGTGCGTAAGCGGCCCGTAATTCCTACGAGACCCGTTGTCAAATTCTGAACTCCGTTTTAACGTCAAAAATTAAAATACACAAAAAATACGGTCGGTAGTCGTTGTTTGCACGCCCGTTCGTCGATCACGGTAATAATCGCGAAAAATTGTATCGTTGTCGTCTTTAATCCGTTTTTCGATCCGGTTTCGACTGTAGTTGCTAAAATTTTATTACGAAGCTAATATATATATCGTAAAAATTTAATATTTGACGGCGTTGTCAGTATTCTGTTTGGTTTCGATCCTTTGCCGTTTAACGTTTCACAGGTTTCTCTGTAAACCACCGTTCGCGCATTGTAAAGTCGGATAAACGTTCCCAGGCACTCCAAAGGCCTAATTAAGTTAATTCGCGCTGTAAACACTATTCATTATCGCGTTAAACACCTGTTAATCACGTAATTAAGAGCCGTAAATCACGGGTTGTCACACAAGTCGTTGGACCTCTTTGTGTACGCCTCAATTTCTGATCCCTCCATCTTCAAACCATAATACTCTGTTTCAAGTTCCAGAATGTCGTCCAGGTGGCAGAATTTTTCCTTAATAAATCCTTGAAGTCGCTCCAGAGGATGGCATTCGCGTCTGCCAATCCGAGCATCTGAACTTGTGCGCTCCACCAATAATACACTTTCCCTTGCAACATGCCGGTAGCGTACTCTACTCGTTTGCTGGCAGGGCTTTCACTCTCTTCGAATGCATATTCGACTCTCCGGATCCAGTGTAGAAGGCCGATCGTCCCTTCAGTGCCGTCGAAAGTGGGAGGTTTGCATTTCAAGAACGCCCTGAAGGTGCCCATGCGTGTTTGAGAGTGCATGGGTTGACTCCCTGATTGGGTTGCTAAGGCTTCCGCAATCCGTTCGTCAATCAAGGTCGTCAGCTGACCCTGGGTCATGTCGAGACGTCCACTCATGATCTTCACATCGAAGGGACACACGTAAGAAAGGTTTCGCAAGTGCGTAAGTGTGGAGTGACAGAAAGGAGTAAGCACACAAGGTTCAAATAACAGTTATTACACTAGCTAATGCATATATAATCAAATGTGCTACTAGCAGGTAGGTAATACAAACATAAACCATATTACCTATAATGTCGAGTCTTGCACGTGGAGCGAAGCGTCGTTGTGGATCGTTGAGCACTGTACAGGTTATAGTCTGGTTTTAACAAAAACTTTTTCCCCTTATTAAAACCAAGTTCACTATAACCAATGGCTCTGATACCAATCTGTCACACCCCCAAAATCCACCATGCGGAGTATCACCGCTTGGAGGCGTGACATGACCAGGATCGAGCCACCAATCATATTGAACAACATAAATAAGTAAATAAAACCAAACACAATACGATTGGTGACCAAAAGGAAGTAAACCGATTTTAGGTTAACAGCGGAAGCGTAAAACATAAGTTCAAAACATAAGTCCATAGTTCATAAGTTTAAAGTCCAAAACGTAGGATTAATAAGTTCATAAAGTTTATTCATTAAGTACGGGACATATCAGTTCGCATCCCATAACGACCACCTCCATATGCAAGCTCCATAGCATCTAATGACCTGCAAAGCATGTAATAACGAGTCAACAACAAAGTTGAGTGAGTTCACGGTTGGTTGTCCATTTTAGAGTTGTTTCCAAAAACATAGTTTAATCTCATTCGGCTATCCTGCCGTGGGGGGTTACCCCATAGTTCGAAAATGTTTATTTGTTAACCATTCCATGTCCACCTTCCCTGGCTATCCAGCCCGGCACTTTGGCCGTGGGGAGCTGCCCCAGTATTTTAAACTACCAGACTCGTTTATCATATCGACTACTAACAAAAGAAATCAATTGTGCCCTAGCGTCGGTGTTCTATCACCACCGACGTGCCATAGTCCATTAGTACACGCCCGTCCGACTGGCACGGTGTGAGGTTTGTTAAACCTAATAGCGCTATTAACTAATGACCCGCTCGCCATAGCCTCGGCGATTAAGTCGATACAAAAAGGGAGGGACTTCGCTGATAGAGTTCTAGTCCAGTAAGTCTAACACGTCCCAACAGGACGAGGAATTTACATTCCTGAACACGTCTCAAAGGACGAGGAATCCCTATTCCTGTACCCATTCCCATTCCCACCGGGAATTTACCATGCTTTGTAGAAAAGTGTGAACTCACCTCGGTTTGCTCGGTTAGATTCTCAAATATAGTTAACAGTCAAGGTCGGTCAATCACGTCCTAATAAGGTACGGATAACAATCAGTTTCTCATGCATAACACGTATCCTATGTACGGTTTATTTGCACATTACTTCTACCACATAACAGGTACACACTTTAACGATTTATGCCCATATAAACTTCCCATCCATTCCCCACTCATAAACAAACATACGATATTGCACATAACACATATAACATGTTATATCATTCACAGACAACATACTCGACATTTAGATACGCAAATTACAACTTATGTCATTTCAGCATTAATATTTAAAACTGGTTGTTTTTGGACATTTTAATAAAATAGTTAACTTATTCCAAAAATTCCCAAATTTTTACCGAATGTCTTAAACGTTTCAAATTTTATTGTGTAAAAATATCGGGGTCCAGTTCATTACGAATATTTTATAAAAATTCAAATTCCGGACTGAACTCAGATTTATGTATTTCTGACCACAGTCCACGGAACAATTTATTAAAAATTCATCGAGTGTCCAATTTACGAAATTCCATGTCACACCCCGACCACGTGTAACATACAAAACGTGGCGGAAATGTCGGGGAGTGTTGTAACAGAATTAATTGTTTCAAATCCATGGCAATTGAAGTTTCGTTTTATTGATTAAAGGTGTTACAATGTCTTAACAAACAAAGAAATACAACATAATTAACTAGTCTTGCATCTTTTATTGTCACTAAAGCCCAAGTCTGCCTATGTGTATCTTGATCATCTTATGCAACAGCTCCTGAAAAACACATGTGAAAATAGGTACGTCAGCATAAAAATGCCTGTGAGATACATAGGTTTTGTGAAAATAGGTTCCATGACTTATGTTTGAGAAAATGTTTAGTCATGAACCTTGTAATTTGCTTTGTTTTGTAAATCATTTGAAAAACAATGAGTTCAGATGATATGTATAAATAAATGAATAATGTATGGTTAAATGAATAACCATAGTAAAATGGGTTTGTATAAGATAAGTTGTTTGTAAAACAATGTCTTGTGAAAAGTATGTTATTTGTATAAAATGTTATATGTCTCAAACTGAAATGATTCAAATAACGCTACGATATGTAATACCATACAAACACTTATATATAGGAAGTACCAGCGGCGTATCCACCATGCTTGTATCATATTACACACGCCTCGTTACTTAATCACTTACTCAAACCAAACTATCAAGATGAAATGTTTAACAAGTATAGAAATGTTCATGTATAGTAAAATACGGTTCACACGGTTCACAGATACAAACGGTTCACAGATACAAACGGTTCACAGATACAAACGGTTCACAGATACAAACGGTTCACAGATATCAACGGATCACAGATACAAACGGTTCACAGATATCAACGGATCACAGATACAAACGATTCACAGATACAAACGGTTCACAGATACAAACGGTTCACAGATATCAATGGATCACAGATACAAACGGTTCACAGATATCAACGGATCACAGATACAAACGGTTCACAGATATCAACGGATCACATAGTCAAATGATTACAACGGTTCACATAGTCAAATGTTTACAACGGTTCAATATGTAGTATAATGTGTTCATATGCTGGATAAGCATATGCAACAGAAAAGCAATGAAAAACAATGTACTAAGTATGCACATAATGGACATACATAGCATAAAGTGTATTGAAATCATGTACTATAATGTACTAACGAACATAGCAGGTATATGATGTGAAAACGGGAAAGCATGAATGTAACAAGTAGGCACATGTGTTCCACCCCAAAACAGTTTGGAAAACAGTAAAAGAGGGGTCTATGTACTCACTTGAGATTGCTCAGAAGTCCTAGGATAACCACCAAGCAATGCTAGAGATCACGGATATCAAACGGCACCTACTATAGGTAACTACATTAATAAACCGGACCTAAATCGGAAGATCGGGTAGCATGAGGGTTTGTAAACCAAACGAGTATAGAGACTCGTGTCATATGGTTTAACAAAGCCCACATACTAATTGAAACCTAACATAATTGTTTACGACCCATTACGACCCGTTTAGGTAGCTTATGCTACTTTAACGCGTCGTCCGCGTGAAACGCGTTCGGACCGCCTAACTAGTCCTATGACAAGTATTATATGCCTAAACGTGTTACATAATCAGTTATGTGACAAAAGTTTAGGTTACATATGCTTAATTACCAATTATACATGAAAAGGGTATTCTGGTAATTTACCTAAGGCATATAAACTACCTATCATACAACTACTCAAACGATGTGACCATAGGGTATAACCTCGGAAGGTTATTCCCTACCTACTATGGTCACCTAATGTATTTGGTCGGATCCTAATGATCGACCAAACTGGGTCGGGTTCGAAGGTATAGGCAATTTATTAGATCGCCTACCCTACGACCCTAGACAACGTGGTAATCAGTGGGCATAGTCCCAAGGGACTATGACCAACGTGATTACACTCACGTTGCGAAGTTCAAACGAACTTCGCATTGACCATTACTGGTCAACGCTGAAAGTCAAACAAAGTTTGACTTTCTGACTCGAAAAGCAGTAAAATAAGGAAAAGAACGAAAGAATACTTACGAAGGGTCCCCGAATGCTAATCCCGATTCAAGAATCTCAGGTATGAAACAATGGTTTCAACTTAGAGGTTCTCAAATCAGAATTCTAGTGATTTTAGCAATGGGGGGTATGGGGTATTTATAGGAATACCCGAACCGTTAAGATCGTTTCATGGAAAACGTGCCTTAATCCCATCCGTACATGTGTTGCAAAGTTATGGTGCTTAAATTCCATCCATACATGTGTTGCAAAGTTATGGTGCCTAAATTCCATCCTTATCCGCTGACTAAGCATGTTAGAATGTGTGGTTGTGAATTAAACAACGGCTAATACATCGAATCTGGTCCCGAAAGTGAAAAACTGATATTTCTTATGGCAAACACTAAAATAAAAATATTTTAGTGCTTACATGAATTTTTGGATGTCCGGATGTATTCAGAACGTAAGTTACGCGTAAAAATGCAAACTTGTGCACTTTTTGACGCTTTTAGTCCCTGAATGACACAAAAGTTTATTTTAGCATACCGAACACCTCAAAGCCTATTTCTAAGCTATGTAAAGGATATTTATGGTATGTTTAACTTATGTTCATGTCCCGGAAGGTCTGTTACAGTTCAAATTGGCATACTTTCGCAGTTTGTCAACTTTAGTCCCTGTAAGCGATTAAACTTGATTTCACCACACCAAACCTTCCAAAACTTATATCTAAGTTATGTAAAGGTTATTTAAGGTATGTTAAGCCTATTTCACTTATTCCGGAGTGTTCGTTGGATTAAACTGGTTATATCTACACATCAGTGCGCGTATAACCTTCTAGAAAGCGATTTAGAGCTTGAAATCGAACATGAGTTGATATGTGCAAAAGATACACATATTTATAAAAGTCCAAAGTATGAAATACAATATTTCATTGGTTTGGCATTTGTTTGATGGTTGAAATGACACAGGTGTTACATTCCAGTGGGGTAATTACAAATGCATCGGTTGTCATTTACTGTACAAATTTCATGGTCCGATTCCTCACAAAACTCAGGTTATGACTGAAAGTATAACACCCATTTATTGCTGTCAAAATTCAGCTTAAGTTGTTGTTACAAATCGACACTTTAAAAATAGTAAACGAAGTCCAAAATTTACGATTCCGGTGCCATTAGAACCGTATTTCATAATAACATATTTTAGATTCAAAATATCGGTTTTTCGTTGAGTTTATGGCCTGTTTACAGCCTGATGAAGTCGGCTGGAAATGTGATTCAGCATGTTCTTTATAGTTTAAATGTTACTATATTGTATCAACATATGTCCGAACAACGGATTTATCAAGAGTTCGATGATCAATCATCATACATGTATTAACCAACCCTAAACCAACAACATACCCATGACAACATCAACTAATAGCATTTCATATACAAGTAAACTTCATGTAACCTTTATGTTTATATTTTTAGTGTTCTTGCATTTTCGTTGTAAACATAAACATCATACTACAATGTTAGCCATAAAATAAGATGAACAAAGGTTAAACAAGAGCTTACTACTAGCTTATAGTTAGGGTAGAATCTATTGAGGAGGATGATGAGAAAAGATGAAGAACAAGCAAGACAAAGCCCTTCTTGAAGCTCCACAAGTAGCTACCTTCTTGAATCCTTCTAAGCTTAAAAAGGGACTTGTAAAAATGGAAGATGAAGATGTGAAGAGAGAGGGGGGTGGGTTCGGTTTGGGGAAACCGAATAGAGAGAGAGAGAGAGTAGTGAGGTTGAGTGTGTAATCTTGAGGAAATGATGAATATCTTCATGGCCATGCTTCTTATAATCATCTCATATAATATGTTTACTTACACAAGTAAAATCTAATAAAATATGGCAATATAATCAAAGCAAATATTTGAAGTATGGATGGTTGATATGGTGGGGTCCATGAGGGACTAGAAATCGGTTGGGGGGGGGGGTAAAGGGTAACATTTTGTGACTAATGTGTAAGTATAAGTTAGAATCCAAGTGACTAGATCACATATGTTAGTTAGTTTATTTGTGGTGGGTGTTAGGGTATACGGGGATCATGACTAGCCACAAATAATTAAATAATGTGTTTGACAAATATTTGGTATCCCGGGTAATGTCCGGTTGTTCGGTCGGATACTGTTCCGTTAAGTTGTTTAGTTGTTCCGTAAGGCATCTTATACATATATTTTTGTAACACAATTAATTCCTAACACATAGGAAAATATTCAGGACCATTTAGTCAAGTTTTCTGCATACTACTAGTATGCTAACACGCACATGTAAGTATAACACAGTAATCAGAGAGCAGTTAAATAATTTAGCACAATCATCAAGCACTTTAATTATTATTTATAAATTGTACGGATACATGGAATTACGAGGGTTGTCACAAAGAAAGTACAAGAATCTAGTGTAAAATGTACCGAAATCGTCAAGAAAATGAAGAAAAGTAGTGTGCGTGCGTCTGCCCGAATGAGGCTGTCACATCAGTGAGAATGGTGATGTGTGTGAGGGAAGTTAAGGCGGTGTGGCATGGATCGGATGGCGGGTCGATCGAGTGGCCATCCGATCGGGTGGCCATCCGATCGGATTGCCACTTGGTCAATCCCATCCTTTCCGCGTTCTCGTCTTTGATTCGTTTTGCGAGTTAGATTAAGCGTTGCGTATTATTTGGTAATAACATAACTAGAATACATCATAAACACCAAAAGTTTTCCAAGATTAATAGATTTCGCCAGTGACAAGACTCCAGTCTCTCGTTCAACCAAGAATCAAGTTTCACGAGTCTCAAGAGTCAAGCACCAAATAAGTATCTAGAATTAGACATTCCCAGTATATAGATTTAGACATTCCAAACATAGATATAGGCATTCCAAACATATAGATTTAGACATTCCAAACATATAGATTTAGACATTTCAAACATAGATTTAGGCATTCCAATCATGTAGATTTAGACATAAGATTCACCAAGTTATCAAAGTATCACACATTATATAGTACAGGGACTAGACTTGCCAATAGATAAGGTTCAGGGACTAAATCTGACAAAAGCCTAAAGTTTAGGGACGTTGGGCGTTATATGTTGGGTGCAACCTCGACCTTCTAGGTCAAGTGTTTGACATTGACCTCCTTCATGTTACTCTTGGTAGCTTTGATGTAGTCGTCGGTATGGACTGGTTGTCCAAACACCAAGCTGAAATTCTCTGTAAAGAGAAGTTCGTTTGTATTCCATTCCCTAGTGGAGATTCTTTGTCTGTTTAAGGTCATCGAAGTGGTGCTACGGTTGGCATCATTTTGGCGATGAAAGCCTAGAAGGTCATACAAAAGGGTTTTCCGACTATTCTAGCTCTCGTTACCGATACTCAATCTGAGGAAAAGAAGATCAAAGACATTCCAGTCGTTCGTGACTTTTCGGATATTTTCCCCGAGGAACTTCCAGGACTACCTCCACACCGACAGGTGGAATTCCAGATCGAACTTACACATGGAGCAGCTCCAATTGCTCGTGCTCCTTATCTTCTTGCACCGGGGGAGTTGCAAGAACTGTCGAATCAACTCCATGAACTGTTGGATAGAGGTTTTATCCGACCTAGTTCTTCGTCGTGGGGAGCCCCAGTCTTATTTGTGAAGAAGAAAGACGAGTCTTTCCGCATGTGTATCGATTACCGAGAACTCAACAAGGTGACGGTCAAGAACCGTTATCCTCTTCCTCGTATTGACAATCTGTTTGACAAGTTGCAACGGTCAAGCTTCTACTCGAAAATCATATTGCGATCGGGCTATCATCAGATGAGAGTCCGAGAGGAAGATATCCCCAACAAAGCTTTCCAAACGCGGTACGCCCATTACGAGTTTCTGGTCATGCCATTCGGGTTAACCAACGCACATGCGGTCTTCATGGACCTCATGAACCGGGTGTGAAAACCGTATCTTGACGACTTTGTCATTATGTTTATCGATGACATTCTGATTTATTCTAAGAGCAAAGAGGAACGCGGACACAAGTGGTGCATGGCTGTCGTCAGCTCGTGCCGTAAGGTGTTGGGTTAAGTCCCGCAACGAGCGCAACCCTCGTGTTTAGTTGCCATCATTGAGTTTGGAACCCTGAACAGACTGCCGGTGATAAGCCGGAGGAAGGTGAGGATGACGTCAAGTCATCATGTCACACCCCGACCGCGTAAAACAACAAATCGCGGCGGAAACATCGGGGCGTGTCGTAACAGAATAAATTGTTTCATAACCATGGCATACAAAGTTGTATTTTATTTATCAAACAAGGGTGTTACATTGTCTTGAATAGTAAATAAAAGAGTTTATAACATAATTAAACATAGTCTAGCTTCATTTTAAGTCTCTAAGGCACAGGTCCGCCCTAGTGTCATGATCATCATCCTACGGAAAAGCACCTGAAAACACATGTGAAAGTAGGTACGTCAGCATAAAAATGCCTGTGAGATACATAGGTTTGTGAAAATAGGATTCATGACTTGTATTTGAGAAAATGTTTAGTCATGAACCTTGTAATTTGCTTTGTCTTGTAAATCATTTGAAAAACGATAAGATCAGTTGATATGTATAAGTAAATGTAAGGTTAAATGAATAACCATGTAAAATGAGTTTGTATAAGATAAGTTGGTTGTAAAACAATGTCTTATGAGAAGTATGTTATTTGTATAAAATATTATATGTATCAAACTGAAATGATTCAAATAACGTTACGCTATGTAATATTATACAAACACTTATATATAGGAAGTACCAGCGGCGTATCCACCATGTTTGTATCATATTACACACGTATCGTTACTTAATCACTTAATCAAACCAAACCATCAAGATGTAAAATGTTCATGTACAAACCAATTGTCAAGTGTTATTGTGTAAACCATATCAAAATGTCTATGTCCAATGTAAACCACCAAATGTGTATATAAATGTCAAAATGTTTATGTTCAATGTAGATCATGTAATGTGTAACCAAAATGTCATGTATGGTAAGTGAAATGTATCAACTAAACCATATGTAAAATGCACAACAACAAGGTATTGAAGTAAAACACAGTTTAAATCAAAGTCATGTTGTGTGTAACAAATGCATGCTATACTGATACAAACATTTATGCGGTATTGTTAAAATGCATACATCCAAGCCTTGAGACTGTGGTGATAAACCCTTAAACAGATTAAAGGTTTATCTACGTTATGTATATCGAATTCGGTCATTCCTTTCATCCCCATACCCAGGATGTCCGGAACGGGAGTTGTCAATTCCTATGGTACCACTACCTACTAACGAATGGCATGATCAATGTTAATGAATGTATTGTTCCATGTTAAACAAACCAAATGTCATACCAAAAATTTAAGCATGTGAAAACAATGCACTAAGTATGTAATCCAATGAACATACGTAGCATGAAATGTAATGTAAAACGATGTACTAAGTAATGCACACAATGGGCACACCTAGCATGAAATGTAATGTAAAACAATGTACTAAGTAATGCACACAATGGGCATACCTAGCATGAAATGTAATGTAAAACAATGTACTAAGTAATGCACACAATGGGCACACCTAGCATAAGATGTAATGAAATCATGTACTATAATGTACTAACGAACATAGCATGTATATGATGTGAAAACAGGAAAGCATGAAAGTAACAAGTAGGCACATGTGTTTCACCCCAAAACAGTTTGGAAAACAGTAAAAGAGGGGTTCTATGTACTCACTTGATATTACTCAGTAGTCCTGGAGTGACAACCAAACAATGGTATAGATCACGGAATCAAACGGCACCTAATATAGGTAACTATGTTAATAAACCGGACCTAAGTAGGATGATCGGGTAGCATGAGGGTTCGTAAACCAAACGAGTGTAGAGACTCGTGTCATTTGGTTTAACAAAGCCTACATACTAAATGAAACCTAACATAATTGTTTATGACCCATTACGACCCGTTTAGGTAGCTTATGCTACTTTAACGCGTCGTTCGCGTGAAACGCGTTCGGACCGCCTAACTAGCCCTATGACAAGTGTTTATATGCCTAAACATGTTACATAATTAGTTATGTGACAAAGGTTTAGGTTACATATGCTTAATTACCAATTATACATGAAAAGGGTATTCTGGTAATTTACCTAAGGCATATAAACTACCTATCATACAACTACTTAAACGATGTGACCATAGGGTATAACCTCGGAAGGTTATCCCCTACACTATGGTCACCTAATGTATTTGGTCGGATCCTAATGATCGACCAAACTGGGTCGGGTTCGAGGTATAAGCGATTTATTAGATCGCTTACCCTACGACCCTAGACAACGTGGTAATCAGTAGGCATAGTCCCAAGGGACTATAACCAACGTGATTACACTCACGTTGCGAAGTTCAAACGAACTTCGCATTGACCATTACTGGTCAACGCTGAAAGTCAAACAAAGTTTGACTTTCTGACTCGAAAAGCAGTAAAATAAGGAAAAGAACGAAAGAATACTTACGAAGGGTCCCCGAATGCTAACCTCGATTCAAAAATCTCAGGTATGAAACAATAGTTTCAACTTAGAGTTTCTCAAATCAAAGTTCTTGTAAGAAATGAGGTTGGGGTGTTGGGGTATTTATAGTTTTTAGTCCACCGTTGAGATCGTTTCATGGAAACTGTGATTCGATCACATCCGTACACTTGTGGAAAGGTTATGGAAGCTAAATATGATCCTTATCTAATGACTAAGCAACTTAGAACATGTGGAGGAGGATCAAACAGCTGCAAACAGCTGTTAAAAACATTTAATCTGGTCTGATAGTGGGAAACGGCCCGCTTCAGGATCAGCCAAATACAATGCGGGCCGCCTGGCCCTTCTGATCTGCACACAACTTTCAAAAATGGCAGTTTCAGCCCCTGCACGTGTTTAAGGCCTTTTCCGACACTTCTAAGGCCCGTAAAGCCAGCTTTAAGGCCCTAAAATGTTGCCTAAACATTGTGGACATGAAACATGTTCAAAAATATGTCTAATGTCAGTTCGTTTGGTCGTACGAACGCGATGTTCGCTTAATTACGACGGAATGCGCATAAGCGCGAAAAACGATCCAAATGACGCGACGGATGGATTTTTGACAAGCCAAACACTAAAACATAATATAGTAATGCTTACATAAATTTTTGGATGTCCGGATGTATTCAGAACGTAAGTTATGCGCGAAAATGCAAACTTGTGCACTTTTTGACACTTTTAGTCCCTGAATGACCCAAAAGTTTATTTTAGCACACCGAACCCCTCAAAGCCTATTTCTAAGCTATGTAAAGGATATTTTAGGTGTGTTTAAATTATGGTTATGTTCCGGAATGTTCGTTACAGTTCAAATTGACATACTTTCGCAGTTTGTCATATTTAGTCCCTATAAGCGAATTAACTTGTTTTTGCCATACCAAAGCCTTCAAAACTTATTTCTAAGTTATGTAAAGGTTATTTAAGGTATGTTGAGTATATGTTGATGTTCCAGAGTATTTCTCGCATTAAACTGAGTACGTTTACGCACTAGTTTGCGTATAACTCTCCAGAAAGTGATGTAGAGTTTGAAATTGAACAAAAGTCAAAACATGAAAAATGTAAAACATAACAAAACAAACATTGGGATCAAATAACATTGTTTTATTGATAATAGAACTGTTCATAGTGATTACAAGCACAGTTGTTACAGTCTCCCCTACTTGTGGAAATTTCGTCCCGAAATTTATTTAGAGGAAACTCGTGGAAAAAGATGTGGATATTTCGCCTTCATTTGATCTTCGCGTTCCCAAGTAAACTCAGGTCCACGTTTAGCTTCCCAGCGAACTTTGACCAAAGGAATGCGCTTGCGTTTAAGCCACTTGACTTCACGTTCCATGATTTCCACAGGTTTCTCAACAAATTTCAGTGTTTTGCCAACACGAATTTCGTCAAGCGGTATGGAGAAGTTCTCATCAGCTGAACACCTCTTGAGATTGGACACGTGAAAAGTTGGATGAACATTTCCAAGTTCAGGAGGTAACTCAAGTCTGTAGGCTACCTTTCCGATTCTTTCGACGATCTTGAATGGTCCAACGTATCTAGGTGCAAGTTTTCCTTTCTTTCCAAATCTGATCACACCTTTCCAAGGTGAGACCTTAAGTAATACTCGATCACCGACTTGAAATTCCAAGGCTTTACGTTTTGGGTCCGCGTAAATCTTCTGACGGCTTCTAGCTGCCTGAAGGTTATCACGAACTTTCTTGACCTTGTCAGTTGTCTCTAAAATGAGGGCAGGTCCAGTAAGTTGAGCCTCGCCAATCTCATTCCAGCAGACTGGTGAACGACATTTTCGACCATAGAGAGCCTCGAAAGGAGCCATTTTGATGCTAGTGTGATAACTGTTGTTGTAGGAGAATTCAATCAATTTAAGATGTGAATCCCAGCTACCACCAAAATCGATCACACAAGCTCTTAGCATATCCTCCAGAGTCTGGATTGTTCTCTCAGATTGACCATCCGTTTGCGGATGATAAGCTGTGCTCAGATTAAGTTGGGTCCCCATAGCAGATTGCATGGTTCTCCAAAAATGAGAAGTGAAACGAGCATCTCTGTCAGAAATGATGTTCAAAGGAACACCATGTCGAGCCACAATTTCATCTACATAGATTTGAGCAAGTCTGTCAGCAGGAAAATCCTCACGGATTGGCAAGAAATGTGCTGACTTTGTAAGACGATCAACGACTACCCAGATGGCATCATGACCTTTCTTTGTGCGCGGGAGTTTGGTAACAAGATCCATAGTAATGTTTTCCCATTTCCAAACTGGGATCTCTGGTTGCTCCAATAAACCAGAAGGACGCTGATGTTCAGCCTTAACCTTAAGACAAGTAAGGCATTTGGATACGTATAAGGCAATCTCTTTCTTCATACCAGGCCACCAATACTGAATACGAAGATCCTTATACATCTTATCTGAGACCGGATGAATAGAATAACGAGACTTATGGGCTTCATCCATAAGCAAGGTACGAAGATCATCTAGGCTTGGGACCCACAAACGGTCCATGAAGTAATATGATCCATTGTCCTTCAGTTCAAGAGCAGGTGTTATGTGATAAGGAAATTCCTTATCCATCAAACCTTGTGAAACACAAGATTGTTGAGCTTGAGAAATGCGTGCTTGGATATCGGATCGAGTTTGAATAACAGATTGAACACGTACACAATGAAGCTTAATACGTTCCTTATGACTCAATGCATCAGCTACGACATTCGCCTTACCAGGATGGTAGCGAATTTCGCAGTCATAGTCGTTTAAAAGCTCAACCCAACGTCGCTGTCTCATGTTGAGTTCTTTCTGGTTGAAGATATGCTGAAGACTTTTGTGGTCAGTGAAAACCACACATTTTGTACCGTACAAATAGTGTCTCCAGATCTTGAGAGCAAAGACAACTGCACCTAACTCAAGATCATGAGTGGTGTAGTTCTTCTCATGTATCTTCAACTGCCTCGATGCATATGCTATGACTTTGTTCCTTTGCATAAGAACACAGCCAAGACCCAATTTCGATGCATCACAATACACAACAAAATCATCATCACCCTCAGGCAATGATAGAACAGGCGCATCGCAAAGCTTCTGCTTCAAGTGTTGAAAAGCTTCCTCTTGTTTGTATCCCCAATAAAAGGGCATTTTCTTCTGAGTTAGAGCAGTTAGAGGAACTGCAATCTTCGAGAAGTTTTCTATGAAGCGGCGGTAATAACCCGCTAGACCAAGAAAAGAACGAACTTCAGTAGGGGTAGAAGGTGTATCCCAATCCTTAATCGCACTGATCTTGGAGGGATCTACATGAATACCCCGTTCGTTGATAACATGCCCCAAAAATTGAACTTATTTAAGCCAAAATTCGCACTTGGAGAATTTGGCGAAAAGTTGCTCTTTCTTTAGGAGTTCTAGGGTAAGACGAAGATGTTGCTCGTGATCAGCTCGCGTCTTAGAGTAAATCAAGATGTCGTCAATAAAAACAATGACGAACTGATCCAAATAAGGTTTGCAGACCCTATTCATTAAGTCCATGAAAACAGCAGGAGCATTAGTCAAACCGAATGGCATGACTGTGAACTCGTAATGCCCATACCGAGTACGGAACGCTGTCTTCGAAATGTCTTCTTCCTGCACCCGAAGTTGATGATACCCGGAACGTAGATCAATCTTCGAAAAATAAGAAGCGCCCTGTAACTGATCAAAGAGGTCGTCTATGCGAGGTAGGGGATATCGATTCTTGATGGTAAGCTTGTTAAGCTCACGATAATCGATACACATCCTAAAGGATCCATCCTTCTTCTTGACAAAAAGAACGGGAGCACCCCAAGGTGAAAAACTAGGACGTATAAAACCTTTGTCAGAGAGCTCCTGAAGCTGTTTAGACAACTCTTGCATCTCAGATGGTGCAAGACGATATGGAGCTCTAGCAATGGGATTTGCACCAGGTACGAGATCAATGCGGAACTCGACTTGGCGTGCTGGAGGTAGACCAGGTAAATCTTCAGGGAACACTTCAGAATAATCCCGAACGACATGAATATTTGAAATAGACTTACCCTTGCCTTTATCTTCTGTAACATGTGCTAAGAAAGCCACATAGTTCTTCCGCAGATACTTCCGAGCTTTAAAACAAGACATGAGTTTGAGACCACCGGTAGGCTTCTCACCTTGAACCTGCAGGATCTCGCCTGTCGAAAGCGGCACACGAACAATCTTCTTAGAACAAACTATCTCTGCGTGATGCTTGGATAACCAATCCATTCCCACAATAACGTCGAAGCTTCCAAGTTGCATAGGCGCGAGGTCAATAGGAAAAAGATGGTCGTTAAGATTCAACTGGCAGTTGCGAAGAACAGAATCAAGAATAATGGGTTCACCACTAGCAACCTCTACTGTCAAAGATTTGCCTAGTTTTGTTCTAGACACGCGAAGCATTTGCTCAAAGGACAAAGACACGAAACTCTTATCGGCACCAGAATCGAAAAGAACATATGCAGGCTGATTATTAATAAAGAACGTACCGTTCACCACATTATCGTCAGCCTGTGCCTCTTGGGCATTCATGTTAAAGGCTCGGCCTCGAGCCGGAGCCTGAACCTGATTCTGGTTGGCTAGCCTTGGGCATCGGTTTCTGTAGTGGGTCAGATCCCCACAATTGTAACAAGCACCTGGTGGGTATTGTAGTCGTGCAGCTTGACCCTGTTGCTGAGCAGGAGGCTGTGCAACTTGTTGAGCCGGGTTTTGAACTGCGCGATTCTGAGCAAACCGATAAACATCGGCAAGATGACCTGACTTCCCACAGCTAGTACAGAAACGGCACTGATGTTGCGGCTGATGGTGACTGTTGCATCTATTGCACAAAGGCGCATTCCCTGTATAGGGTTTCTTTGCTGGAAGCTGTGCGGGTTGGTTGGGAGCTGCCTGGTTAGCTTGGGCAGTGATAGCAAAATTTTGGGAAGCCTTACGCTTCCTTGACCTCTTCGAATAACCAGAGTCCTTTCCATTCTTGTTTTGACCCTTCTTGCTATCCCCCTTGTCAGCCAACTGTTTCTTGCCCTTGTCACCCTTCCTGTGTAGCTTTCCCTTTCTAATCTGCGACTCAGTCAATGTCGCTGATAACTCGATCGCCTGACGGAGTGTGGCAGGTTCACTACCAGTAAGAATGTCTTGTACTGAGTCAGGTAGGCCGTCGATGTATCTTTCGATAGCCTTGTCAAGTGGGGTAACCATTGTCGGGCAAAGCAAACTCAACTCTTCAAACCGATCAGTATAAGCCCTGTGCTCACCACTATCTTGCTTCAAAACATCAAACTCCTTCTCCAACGCCCGCTGCTCATGACGAGGACAGAATTCCCTCATCATAAGGGCTCTAAGTTCAGCCCATGTCTGTGCGAGAGCAACTTCTGTACCTCGGTCTCTCATCACCCCATTCCACCATGTAAGAGCCCTCTTCTGAAACACACTCGAGGAGAACTCGACCTTGCGATTATCCGGGCACTGCACGTGGTGAAAAGTATTCTCAATGCTTTCGAACCACTGAAGAAGCCCAGTTGCCCCTTCAGAACCACTAAACTTGAGTGGTTTAGCCTGATTAAAATCCTTGTATTTGCATGGAACATTGTTGTTATTGTTGGCTTGGTTCCATTGAGCAAAGAGATTTGGAAATTGGGCAGCCATCTGCTCCGCAATAATTTCTGCCAGTTCGGCAGTCGTAATCAGATTGTCGCGTCGAGGAGGCATTCTAAAAGAGGAAAACATGAAAGGAAACGAGTGAGATGATTGGATGAAGAGAATGAGATGAAACAAAATCAACAAAAGCAAAGATGGTGGTCATTCGTCCGCATTACCAAGCGAACAAACGAATCACAGTGACTAATCAAAGTAAATGGGTCAAAAATAATGTATAATGAAGACATGCTCGCCTATAAGTGAACACTCATCCCAAGAATTCCCAGGTAAGCACAACTGGTCTCGCGTCTGATGAGATGTATACGAAGTGCTTGCCTAGACAGAAAACCCAGAATACAGGCATTCACCCTTCCAGTTTGCACATGTTCACATTATTTAAAACCCAAAACGTTTGACGGGATTTTGAAAATTTGAAGGCACAAGGCCAAAAACCAAACTGAAAAGGGTTCAAAACCATATAACAGAGGGTTCAAAACCTTACAATTGAGGGTTCAAAACCTTGTAATAAATCATTCAAAAACAGATGATTATTTTTCAAAAATCGTTTCGAAAAATTTGGTTCTTGTTTTGATAATCACCTAAGGATAGGTGATGTACATGTTTTAAGATCTAAACACAAGATAACTTGTGTTAGGGTCCTAGAAAAGTTATAGTCTAGGTCAAAGCATTACTAATAACCTAATTCCCTATAACCATTGGCTCTGATACCAACTCTTCTGTCACACCCCGACCGCGTAAAACAACAAATCGCGGCGGAAACATCGGGGCGTGTCGTAACAGAATAAATTGTTTCATAACCATGGCATACAAAGTTGTATTTTATTTATCAAACAAGGGTGTTACATTGTCTTGAACAGTAAATAAAAGAGTTTATAACATAATTAAACATAGTCTAGCTTCATTTTAAGTCTCTAAGGCACAGGTCCGCCCTAGTGTCATGATCATCATCCTACGGAAAAGCACCTGAAAACACATGTGAAAGTAGGTACGTCAGCATAAAAATGCCTGTGAGATACATAGGTTTGTGAAAATAGGATTCATGACTTGTATTTGAGAAAATGTTTAGTCATGAACCTTGTAATTTGCTTTGTCTTGTAAATCATTTGAAAAACGATAAGATCAGTTGATATGTATAAGTAAATGTAAGGTTAAATGAATAACCATGTAAAATGAGTTTGTATAAGATAAGTTGGTTGTAAAACAATGTCTTATGAGAAGTATGTTATTTGTATAAAATGTTATATGTATCAAACTGAAATGATTCAAATAACGTTACGCTATGTAATATTATACAAACACTTATATATAGGAAGTACCAGCGGCGTATCCACCATGTTTGTATCATATTACACACGTATCGTTACTTAATCACTTAATCAAACCAAACCATCAAGATGTAAAATGTTCATGTACAAACCAATTATCAAGTGTTATTGTGTAAACCATATCAAAATGTCTATGTCCAATGTAAACCACCAAATGTGTATATAAATGTCAAAATGTTTATGTTCAATGTAGATCATGTAATGTGTAACCAAAATGTCATGTATGGTAAGTGAAATGTATCAACTAAACCATATGTAAAATGCACAACAACAAGGTATTGAAGTAAAACACAGTTTAAATCAAAGTCATGTTGTGTGTAACAAATGCATGCTATACTGATACAAACATTTATGCGGTATTGTTAAAATGCATACATCCAAGCCTTGAGACTGTGGTGATAAACCCTTAAACAGATTAAAGCTTTATCTACGTTATGTATATCGAATTCGGTCATTCCTTTCATCCCCATACCCAGGATGTCCGGAACGGGAGTTTTCAATTCCTATGGTACCACTACCTACTAACGAATGGCATGATCAATGTTAATGAATGTATTGTTCCATGTTAAACAAACCAAATGTCATACCAAAAATTTAAGCATGTGAAAACAATGCACTAAGTATGTAATCCAATGAACATACGTAGCATGAAATGTAATGTAAAACGATGTACTAAGTAATGCACACAATGGGCACACCTAGCATGAAATGTAATGTAAAACAATGTACTAAGTAATGCACACAATGGGCACACCTAGCATGAAATGTAATGTAAAACAATGTACTAAGTAATGCACACAATGGGCACACCTAGCATAAGATGTAATGAAATCATATACTATAATGTACTAACGAACATAGCATGTATATGATGTGAAAACAGGAAAGCATGAAAGTAACAAGTAGGCACATGTGTTTCACCCCAAAACAGTTTGGAAAACAGTAAAAGAGGGGTTCTATGTACTCACTTGATATTACTCAGTAGTCCTGGAGTGACAACCAAACAATGGTATAGATCACAGAATCAAACGGCACCTAATATAGGTAACTATGTTAATAAACCGGACCTAAATAGGATGATCGGGTAGCATGAGGGTTCGTAAACCAAACGAGTGTAGAGACTCGTGTCATTTGGTTTAACAAAGCCTACATACTAAATGAAACCTAACATAATTGTTTATGACCCATTACGACCCGTTTAGGTAGCTTATGCTACTTTAACGCGTCGTTCACGTGAAACGCGTTCGGACCGCCTAACTAGCCCTATGACAAGTGTTTATATGCCTAAACATGTTACATAATCAGTTATGTGACAAAGGTTTAGGTTACATATGCTTAATTACCAATTATACATGAAAAGGGTATTCTGGTAATTTACCTAAGGCATATAAACTACCTATCATACAACTACTTAAACGATGTGACCATAGGGTATAACCTCGGAAGGTTATCCCCTACACTATGGTCACCTAATGTATTTGGTCGGATCCTAATGATCGACCAAACTGGGTCGGGTTCGAGGTATAAGCGATTTATTAGATCGCTTACCCTACGACCCTAGACAACGTGGTAATCAGTAGGCATAGTCCCAAGGGACTATAACCAACGTGATTACACTCACGTTGCGAAGTTCAAACGAACTTCGCATTGACCATTACTGGTCAACGCTGAAAGTCAAACAAAGTTTGACTTTCTGAGTCGAAAAGCAGTAAAATAAGGAAAAGAACGAAAGAATACTTACGAAGGGTCCCCGAATGCTAACCTCGATTCAAAAATCTCAGGTATGAAACAATAGTTTCAACTTAGAGTTTCTCAAATCAAAGTTCTTGTAAGAAATGAGGTTGGGGTGTTGGGGTATTTAAAGTTTTTAGTCCACCGTTGAGATCGTTTCATGGAAACCGTGATTCGATCACATCCGTACACTTGTGGAAAGGTTATGGAAGCTAAATATGATCCTTATCTAATGACTAAGCAACTTAGAACATGTGGAGGAGGATCAAACAGCTGCAAACAGCTGTTAAAAACATTTAATCTGGTCTGATAGTGGGAAACGGCCCGCTTCAGGATCAGCCAAATACAATGCGGGCCGCCTGGCCCTTCTGATCTGCACACAACTTTCAAAAATGGCAGTTTCAGCCCCTGCACGTGTTTAAGGCCTTTTCCGACACTTCTAAGGCCCGTAAAGCCAGCTTTAAGGCCCTAAAATGTTGCCTAAACATTGTGGACATGAAACATGTTCAAAAATATGTCTAATGTCAGTTCGTTTGGTCGTACGAACGCGATGTTCGCTTAATTACGACGGAATGCGCATAAGCGCGAAAAACGATCCAAATGACGCGACGAATGGATTTTTGACAAGCCAAACACTAAAACATAATATAGTCATGCTTACATAAATTTTTGGATGTCCGGATGTATTCAGAACGTAAGTTATGCGCGAAAATGCAAACTTGTGCACTTTTTGACACTTTTAGTCCCTGAATGACCCAAAAGTTTATTTTAGCACACCGAACCCCTCAAAGCCTATTTCTAAGCTATGTAAAGGATATTTTAGGTGTGTTTAACTTATGGTTATGTTCCGGAATGTTCGTTACAGTTCAAATTGACATACTTTCGCAGTTTGTCATATTTAGTCCCTGTAAGCGAATTAACTTGTTTTTGCCATACCAAAGCCTTCAAAACTTATTTCTAAGTTATGTAAAGGTTATTTAAGGTATGTTGAGTATATGTTGATGTTCCAGAGTATTTCTCGCATTAAACTGAGTACGTTTACGCACTAGTTTGCGTATAACTCTCCAGAAAGTGATGTAGAGTTTGAAATTGAACAAAAGTCAAAACATGAAAAATGTAAAACATAACAAAACAAACATTGGGATCAAATAACATTGTTTTATTGATAATAGAACTGTTCATAGTGATTACAAGCACAGTTGTTACACATCATGCCCCTTATGCCCTGGGCGACACACGTGCTACAATGGCCGGGACAAAGGGTCGTGATCCCGCGATTGTGAGCTAACTCCAAAAACCCGTCCTCAGTTCGGATTGTAGGCTGCAACTCGCCTGCATGAAGCCGGAATCGCTAGTAATCGCCGGTCAGCCATACAGCGGTGATCATGAGCGACACTTGCGTCTTATCTTGGAACTCCTGAGGAACAAGCAACGTTACGCGAAATATGAGTCACCTATGACACTTAACTTGGCATCTTATTGAAAAGGTATACGAAACATAGAAAATGTGACACATGAAACACCCCAAAAAAGTTAAAGTGACAAAAAGAGGAAAAAGTAAGATCTACTCATTGTGGTTGCGTTTGCGATTCTTTGAAATAAACGTACGAAGAAAGAGGAAACTTCAAACGATAAAATTATACTAAAACAATTAAATACGAAACACTAAATAAAATATTATACAAAACACAACTAGTTATATGATAAATTCTCACGCTAATCACATTTGCAATGGTATATCGTGTTCTAGGATTTGAATTGTTGGTCTCATTATAAGTATTAGGCTTGTTTTTAGAAAAAAAAAAAACTGAATATAAAAAATTGAATTTTCGTATCATCGTTTTATTAAAGAAACATATGCGAATATCTACAAAGATTAGATTAAAAAAATTATTAAACTAACTTCTGAAAAAAAATGTTAAACTCTAATTCAGTAGACCCATATGGCAAAATAGCTTATAAAATGCATTTAGATTATTTTAAGTATATAAAAAAATCTAATTTTCTTGATTGACTTATGTTTATGAACATGTAAAAAATATTGGCAGTTTAATATTGTAACACACTTTACTTTTTTTTTTTTAAATTAACTATTATTCACAAGCTCACCCTCAAAGAAGGGCAGTCGACAACAAAAAAGCCAATTACATCAGGTTAAACGAGCACCAGTCATTCCAAAGAATGCTTCTATTTTTCGACCTATTACGATACCAAAGGAAACCTAAGACTTTAACATCCTGAAAAATATCTAGAATCTCTTTTCTATTGTTATTGAATCTTCTATCATTCATCGCCTTCCACACGCACCAACAGGCAACCATAACAATACCTTGCAGCGCTTCACTAGCATTCCTCTCAAGCCCAGCATGGACATGGATGGACGTTAGATCCCTTATAGAGAAAGCGAAAATCGGACTTATTTTGCACCATTTACTTATGAGATACAATACACTCGAGGTCACCAGACACGAACAAAAGAGGTGCTCCGCAGATTCTTCTCTATCTTCGCATAACGGGCACAAAGCATCACCATTAAAACAATTGCGTTTAATAAGAGCGTCGGCCGTGGCAATCCTACCCATCTCAGCTCTCCAAACCAGGATATTACATTTCTTCGGGACCCATTTCGCCCAATTAAAAACAAAGAAGCTGCTGAAATCAAACCAGTTCTAAGGAATTTTAACAGATACATTAATAATTTGTTTTAATAAAACAGATACATTAATTTTAACAAAACACATGCAGTATACGGATAACTATATCACGCAAGGCAACGTATGTTTTAATTACTCATTAGTGGACTTCCCTCGTGCGTTGCGGCGAGAAGTCGTTCAGTATTAGTTCAATTCAATAAGGTGTCGGTACTGTTATCGGCTCTTTGTATAGCGATCAAAAGATAAACCTCTAAAAATAATCATAATATGTCCAAAATCATATTAACATATGTTTTTATTGATTAAAAACTTTAAAAATGAATATTGGTAAAGATTTAAAACGTACAAATATCGGGGGTACTGATGTTCGGTTGAAATCGACGTGGTATCGATGTTTTTCGAACAGTATAAGTTTTGTTCGTCACCAACACTCATTGCTTATGATAATAAAAGTATTCTATACCGCTAATAAAGTTGTTCTAATAGTATTGGTTCGGTTTGTCACAATAAAAACAAAAAAAAATCAATTATAATCGACTCGATACAACAATCGAAAGAAACAACGAATATATGGGTGAATATAACTCCCTCTTTGCCTAAACTTATGCCGGTATAAAATAGTAGCAACTGGTAATGTTGTAATCCGGTCAGAATCAAATAGGTTCATCACGAAACTGATAGAAATATCAAGAAAAACATAAAAAGGAATACAAGTACCTATGTTGTTAGTATTGTATCGTTCCATAATATAATTCATAAAAGAATGGTGGAGCTAACTTTTGACAAAGTGTTTTAGTTTAGATCAAAAAAATATAAATTTATATATTATATTAATAATATTTAAATATTATTACTAATTTTAGCTTGAAAGTAATAGTAATAATTTTTACAATGAAAATAAAAGAAATTTCATGTTGTCTTCTTCAGTGTAACTCACTGTGATAAAAGAACACGGAGCCCAAATCCATACAGAGAATTTTGTTGCCTTAAAAACAAGCGTTAATTCATTTTCTTCCTGAACCAAGAACCCATAAAACCGCCCCATTTTCAAACCCAAAATCGGTATTCTACATTAACAGTCGGTAATCAATTCTAATCTAAATTTCAAACTTGCGTTTAATGCTTACAACTAACTGTTTGAACAAAAGAGCTTTAATTCGGTAACTAAAACGAGTAGGTTGATAGGATTATTACCTCAAATCGATGCTTGCTTCGATGCCGGCGAACTTTGCCGGAAAACTTGTAGCAGTGACAGCAGTGGTAAAGGTCAGGACAGAATGCGATTTCGAGGGACGGAAACAAAATGTGAGTGTATAGTTCTGAAAACGAAAGGAACCTTGTATTTAGAGGGTGTTAAACCGGTTTGGGAAAGTCTTTGATTGACGCCGTGATTGAACCCAAACTTGGAATGATTGATAACCGAAAATTTGTGTGGTATCGATTCGGTTTATACGGATATTACTGTTTTGTAATCTTTGATTGATATGGGTTTTGGAAATCAATTGGAAGGTTTGGCGGTGAGCGGATTATCCGATTAACAAAACGTGAACTCCATTTGTTCTTTCTTTGCATTTGTTTTCCCTCGTAATTTAATTATTTTAAGTAAAATATACTATGTCGAAACAGAATAATATAAACATAACAATTTATTGCATTTTGAGAAAAATGCAATTTGCGTCCCTGTGGTTTGTGTGAAACATCAACCTGAGCCCCTAATTTCATTTTTTGGTTTTTTGAGCCCCTGAGCTTATGAATTCATAACACTTTGAGTCCCTCCGTCAGTGTGCCGTCTATTTGACTGTTTGAGCCAGGGGTAAGACCGTCATTTGGCATATATTAATAACACTTTGCGTCCCTATGGTATGAGTGAAATATCAACCTGAGCCCCTAAATTCTTTTCTTGTTTTTTTTTGTTAAGAAATCATTGATTTAATAATTCAAATTAACTCTTTTTAAATAAATGCAATCTAATAAATTAACTCTTTTTAAATAAATGCAATCTAATAATTAACTCTTTTTAAATAAATGCAATCTAATAATTAAATGTATACTATATATAACAAATTATTAAAGCCTAAATTGTATATTAAATGTAAACTTTTAATACATACAATACAGAGACAAAACGTCATACCAACTTCGTAGACTTGACGGAACTTACAGACTCGATAACAAAAGACCGTAACATACAATACAGAGACAAAACGTCATACCACCACAAGCAATTGTGGATCTTTACTGACGCGTGCACTTCGGAATGTAGCAGATATGAATGAATATAACCCCAGTGTAGCTAATTACATATCTGCCACTGGGGTTATATTCATTCATATGAATGAATATGACCCCAGTGTAGCTCTTCGATTTTCCTTGAAATTCCAGAGCTCGCTAATTACATATCTGCCACTAGGGTTGTATTCATTCATATGCAATTGATCGTTCTGATCAATCAGTTCCTTATGTGCACCGCACCATCTTCTAGGAGGTTGTCAAGTGTTCTCGCCTTCGTAGTTGGTGTTTTGCGTATCTTTACATCCGCAGCTATTCTGTACAATATTTTCACAAAAAACATCACAAACAAACCTGAACAAAGCAAAACAAATCAACCCTCTGTTTTTTCAAAGCAGAACAAACAAACAAAACAAAACAAACAAACAGAACAAAGCAGAACAAAAACAAAACAAACAAACAGAACAAAACAGAACAAAAACATCACAAACAAACCTGAAAAACTGAAACCAAAATACCCAAATCAACCCATTCACAAATAACTGATTATCACCATCATGCGGCATTCAGATTATCATTATCAAAAACTGAAACCAAAATACCCAAATCAACCCTCTGTTTTTTCACAAATAACTGATTATCATCATCATCATGCGGCATTCAGATTATCATTATCAAAATGAAAAATTACAAGTTTTGTCCTTTATCTTTATAGTACTTTACAGGCGGTGTCCTTTTTTTCAAATGTTGACAGGCGGTGTCCTTTACAAGGAATTTTGTTGCACGTCTTGTCCTTTAGCACTAACCTGGTTAAATTTTCTTGTTAAATCTGATCATGTGACTTGCATGTGAGGGTATTTTTGTCATTTCACCTTAAAAGACTAAATATGTAAATAACTTAAATCTACCATCACCACCAGCAACCCTCCTGCCACCCTCCTACCACCGTGGCCAGCACTAGCCACCACAAAATTTGTAATTTACTCCAAAAATAATCTCGAACAAAACAAATCCAACCACATATTAACTTGTAAATATGAACAAATCATATTTAAACTACAATAAATTAATTTGTACTTAAAAATCTGCAGGGAATTGATTTAAGTTGAAAGTATACAAACAAATCAAATCAAAATCTTATATCCAATATAACATGTCGATCTCAAAATCAAAATCAATTTGTAAATATGTATAGAACATACTAACTACTTTAACATTACAGTAACAACAAGAAATTGGGCATTACAGTGAACATGTCGTGACCTATAGATGAGGATTTAACAACAGTTACAGGAGTTAAACTATTCGCACTTACAGAAGCACCGAAAATAGATCTGAAATTGGGGCGATTTAGACGGTGAATCGAACCGATCTGAGAATCGGCGTGACCCAGATGACGATTCCGGCGAAAATCGGAGCAATTTAGAGGTTCTGCCGCCGTGAAAATGAGGTCCGGTGAGTTGTTCCGCCGGTGGTCAGTTTTTGACTGGCGATAGGGGTTGTTGGTGGATGGGAAGTTTTTGAATGGTGATGGGGGTTCGGGTGGTGTCTAACAGGTGGTGGTGGGTGTTTCTGGTGGCGAATGGTGGTAGGTTGATGGCAGGTGGGTGCTGGGTGGTTGCAGGTTAACGGCAGGTGGGTTAATGGTGGTGGTTGTTTGATGGCGGGTGGTGGTAGGTTGATGGTGGTGGAGATGGTAGATGGGTTAATGGTGGTGGTCGGTTGATGGTGGTGAAAGGCGGTGGTGGGATCTGAACATGTGAGAGAGTGGTAGAGAGAGAGAGTGAGAATGTGTGTAAAGTGAGAGAGACAGAGAGTTTATATAATAATAATAATAATAATAATAATAATTTTTTTTTATTTTTTTAAATAATATTAAATAAAAGGTAAAAAGACTAAAATACCCTTGGGTAACCAGATTTAACAAAAAAAATCTAACTAGGTTAGGGTTAAAGGACAAAACGTGCAACAAAATTCCTTGTAAAGGACACCGTCTGTCAACATTTGAAAAAAAGGACACCGCCTGTAAAGTACTATAAAGATAAAGGACAAAACTTGTAATTTTTCCTTATCAAAAACTGAAACCAAAATACCCAAATCAACCCTCTGTTTTTCACAAAAACATTCACAAATAACTGATTATCATCATCATGCGGCATTCAGATTATCAAAAACTCCTTATAAAAAACTGAAACCAAAATACCCAAATCAACCCTCTGTTTTTTTCACAAATAACTGATTATCATCATCATCATGCGGCATTCAGATTATCATTATCAAAAACTGAAACCAAAATACCCAAATCATCCCTCTGTTTTTTCACAAAAACATTCACAAATAACTGATTATCATCATCATGCGGCATTCCGATTATAAAAAACTCGTTATAAAAAACTAAAACCAAAATACCCAAATCAACCCTCTGTTTTTCACGAAAACATCACAAATATAAAAAACATATATAGATAAGATGATGATCCAAACCTCTGTTTTGAAGATGAAGATGGATGAAGATGATGAAGATGGACTTCACTCGTTATGGCCATTACGAATTCGTTGTTATGCCTTTTGGTTTGACCAACGCACCCGCGGTTTTCATGGATCTGATGAATCATGTGTGTAAACCATATCTCGACCGTCATCGTATTCATCGACGATGTCTTTATCTATTCCAAATCGAAAGCCGAACACGCGCAACATCTACGTTTGGTTCTCGAGCTACTCCAGGGGAATCGACTCTATGCCAAGTTCTCCAAGTGTGAATTCTGGTTGAAGGAGCTACAGTTTCTGAGTCACATTGTCAATAGTCAGGGTATTCACGTCGATCCTATGAAGATTGAAGCCGTTAAGAGTTGGATTACACCTAAGAACCCGTCTGAAGTCCGTTTTTTTCTTGGACTAGCGGGCTATTATCGACGGTTTATCGAGGGATTCTCAAAGATCGCTGTGCCACTTACCACTCTCACGCATAAAGACAAGTCTTTTGTTTAGGGAACTGAACAAGAGTCTGCCTTTCAAACCCTCAAACACATGCTTTGCAATGCTCCTGTTCTCACATTGCCCGACGGAAACGACGATTTCATTGTCTATTGCGATGCTTCCAACCTTGGTCTTGGTTGTGTTCTCATGCAACGAGAAAAGGTTATAGCTTACGCATCTCGTCAGCTCAAAATCCACGAGAAGAACTATACAACCCATGATCTCGAGCTAGGCGCAGTTGTTTTTGCGTTAAAGATTTGTCGACACTACCTGTATGGTACAAAGTGTACGATCTTCACCGATCATAGGAGCCTACAACATATCTTTGATCAGAAGGAACTTAATATGCGTCAACGCCGATGGGTAGAACTTCTCAACGATTACGACTGTGAGATTCGTTATCACCCAGGCAAAGCAAATGTAGTTGCCGACGCACTCAGCAGACGGAGCTATCTGCTTAGCACTCGTAACGTCCAAGCCCAATATGATCTCGAAACTCTCATCCACGAAGCTCAGCATGCCTGTTTTAATGAACGCACCCTGAAGAAGGAAAGAATCTACCATGATGGAGCCCAGCTTGTGAATAAGTCGAATGGGATATTCCACTTTCTGGACCGAATTTGGATCCCTAAATGGACCGATTTGCGACAGATTCTGTTGGATGAAGCCCACAAATCCCGGTATTCTATTCATCCCGGTGCCGAAAAATGTACCAGGATCTTCGGTACAAGTACTGGTGGCCGGGCATGAAAAGGGATATTGCTATCTACGTTGGAAAATGCCTGACGTGTGCAAGAGTCAAGGCTGAACACCAAAGACCCTCTGGCTTACTCGAACAACCGCCTATCCCTATGTGGAAGTGGGAGAGTATAGCTATGGACTTCATAATAAAGCTTCCGCACACGTCATCAGGTCACGACAGCATCTGGGTTGTTGTTGACCGCTTGACCAAATCTGCTAACTTTTTACCAATACAGGAAGACTACAAGGTAGAACGATTAGCCCGAATCTACACCAATGAGATCATTTGTAATCATGGGACGCCTCGCGACATCATCTCTGATCGTGATGCTCGGTTTACCTCGCGACTGTGGGAAACGTTTCAAGCGGCTCTCGGTACTATGCTTAACTTAAGTACCGCATTCCACCCTCAAACCGACGGTCAGACTGAAAGAACGATCCGTACTCTTGAAGACATGCTCCGTTCGTGTGTTATAGATTTCGGTGGTAATTGGGATAAATACCTGCCATTAGTCGAATTCTCGTATAACAACAGTTATCATTCCAGCATTCAAATGGCACCATTCGAGGCTTTATACGGAAGAAAATGTCGATCGCCTATTGTGTGGCACGAGATCGGTCACTCGCAACTAATTGGTCCCGAGCTATTGCAAAAAACGACTGACAAAGTCCTCCAAATTCGAGACAACTTGTTGAAAGCTCGAAGTCGACAGAAAAGTTACGCCGATAGACGATGCAAGCCCCTTGAATTTGACGTTGGTGACTACGTACTCCTAAAGGTATCACCTTGGAAGGGTGTGGTCAGATTTGGCAAGAGAGGGAAACTACCGCCTCGATATGTTGGACCTTTTAAGATTCTGGAAAGGATCGGAAAAGTCGCCTACAGACTCGAACTACCGGAGGAACTTAGTAACGTCCACCCGACTTTCCACGTGTCAAACCTCCGAAAGTGCCTGGCTGAACATGATTTAATTGTGCCTCTCGACGACCTCCAAGTAAACCAAGCAGCTCAGACGCTCACGCATTCCTATTGTGAAAGTCCGGTGGGAAGGCAAACGAGGCGCAGAGTTCACTTGGGAACTCGAAAGCGACATGAAGGCGAAGTACCCACAGTTTTTTGTTACGGCTTCGGCCTAATTTCGGGACAAAATTCCCTAAACAAGGGGAGGCTGTAACACCCCGTGTTTTCGAAAGTCAAAGTCAAAGTCAAGATTGAAGTCAAAGGAAGACAAGATTGCTAAATGCGATCTGTCTCTCCTTGCTCAATACATGTTTTGACTTCTTTGACTTGTAATTAGTCTATTTTATTTTCCCCTTAGTTGTATTATGTGTATTATCTATTAATAATCGCATATTAATTGCTATTTATCATGTTTAATCGCTTAATCACTATCGCAATCGCACTCGCAACTCGAAATACGCATTTTGGTTATTGTTATATGTGTGTGTGCGCCTTATGTGTTACTTGTGCATGTTTATTTATGTTATATGTGGTACTCAATCGAATCGCAATCGAAACTCAAACGCAATCGAACTCAATCGAAATCGAACTATGATAATTAGTGGAGAAGAGATAGCGCGAGATATGAGTAGTTGGGATTAAAAGTAATTTGACTAGGAAACTCTATCGCATCGAATCGCTTGCAATTGAAATCGAAACAGCAAAAATGGTCACGACGAACACCCGAACCAAGTGCCATCCGGCCGGATTGCCATCTGACCGGGCTGCCACTTGATCGTGGTGCCAGGTTGCCATCCGACCGAGATGAAATTCGACCGGACAGTCATCCGGGCGAGATGCCATCCGACCGACCTGCCCCTTTCCACTTTGGGTATCCTATAAATACCCCATGTCACTCTCATAGTTACCACTTTTGGCAACTGGCGTCCGAACAGCCCGTGCTCCTCACCTTTTCTTCGATTTCTCTCAATTTCGGTAAGATCTCATCTTAAATCTTGTACTTCCTTAATCTACACGCACTCCTACACCTTTCTATCTTTTGAATCTTAACTTTTAACCGTGAAATCACTAGATTTGAGGTGTTCTATGATGACGTCATCATGGTGTTCTTATGAACTTCATGTTTTGGCCTCAACCCACCAAGAACAACTTAGATCTAACCGATTTCCACACAAGTAAACAAAGATCTTGCATAGATCTAAACACATTCATGGTGAAAAAGGATTGAAAGATGGTTTCTAACTTTCTTTCAACTCTTTTACACTCAATGCACTCAAAACCGATAGGATCGGACCTGGATCTAGTCTTCTACTCATTCTCAGTGTTGTGCTAGCTCAAGATCCGGATTCTACTCACGAGGCCACCGACTTCGGGTTAACCAAGAACAACCGTCTTGAACCGGTTAACTGGTCGAACTAGGGTGATTCCTGTTTAATCGGGTCCTTTGGGCCAAGATGGGGTTCTGTTGGTTAACACGTTGTCAAACGTCTCGATAAAACGACAAACAATCAAAACGGCCAAGTGAAAGACGAACGAAACAACCGGGACGGAATGCTATCCGACCGGACTACTGTCCGAACGAATAGCCATCCGAGCGGCCGGCTGTCCGAACGACCTACATCTTGGGTCCCACACTTAACCAATCTTATCTGAAGTCTGAGTGTTGAACGAGTTACTATCCGGTCGGACTACCATCCGATCAAATTACCCTTCGGATCATGAGATACTTGGACTTTAACACTTAAACAATTTTCAACATGTTCAACAACAGGGTTGCCACCCGCTCGGATGGACATCCGACCGAGTGACCGCCCTACTGTGGAGTTGTTCTCACTAGTAACCTCACCACTCGAGTCGCCGTCCGACCGGATAACCATCCGAGCGGATTGACATCCGTATGACTGACCGTCTGATCGACCGACTTGAAAGGTAGAGATACTTCAATGTTTTCAAAATGCTACAACGAAAACTTCAAAAGTCAAGCCATCATACACAAACACATCCTTCTCAAAGGAAGAAATAATCCACTCGAATAGTCATCCGACCGGACTACCTTCCGACCGGATTGTCATCCGCACGACTAGCCGTCCGATCGGATTACCATCCGACCGAACTGTTGTCCGACTCACTCGTACACTGCATCGTTTTACTCGTAACTTATCGTTATGCTATCATTCTGATCAGGCTAACCCTACTCTCTAGCTCTCCCTTCAATCCATCCATCGTTGTGAGTATACTCGATCCATTTTTGCTTTATGCACTTTTGGGTGTTACATACGTTACTTATACTGAATCACATCGAACACACTACTCAATACTTTAAACGCTAACTGTTACCGCATGTTATACGTGACTTAATGAATGCTTGTTTGTTATGTTTACACATGGAATGCCGTCTACCTGCCTTAGCAACGATAGTACTATTAGTTTGGACTCAGCACCCGTTCACTCGGGGGTTGTTAAGGACAATTATTTGCATGGATTACAGTGGTGATCATGTATTATGAACTGCCTTGGGCAGTCAACCCGCAGTCATTGGTATCGATAGGTTCATGTCAATAACTAACATGCCTCATTTCACTCTGTGTACGTGCTGGTTATGCGTAACGCTTTCGAACTCTATATGCTATTATCAAACTTGTATGCTCACCTTTACACTATGTGTATTGACTTTTATTTTAACGTATGTGACAGGTGCTAAGGATGCATATCTGCTAGGAAATCGAGGCTAGAATAAGGTCTTAGAGGCCAACAAATAGTTGTCTGTACAAATGAAATCTGAGTTGTCGGAACAGAACTATTTGCCTAGATTTTGTAATGCCCCAAAATCTGAATGTTAATATTTGTAGTATGTTCTTATGTGACACGTCATGAAATAAATAACTAGGCTATTTAACCTAGTTAAGGGTATGGTCAAAAGTATTAAATGATGAGGGTAGTGTCAGTTATGCTTTAAAGGTAAACCCGAGGGGCTAAAGTGGAACAAATGAAAGTTTATTTCTAAATAAAAGATCAACACACATACATAAACACACATACGTGTGTGTTCTGGAAAGATCGAGCAGGGGCTCTCAAGAGCCCCAAAACCCTAGTTCTTCAAAAGCTTCAATTTGAAGAATGAATCAAGGCCCAAATTCACAACCGAACATGAATTAGTGATCACCTTCACAAGAGGATCGTAAGGTATGTCTTAAATCAAAGATTGGTGATCATGTGTAAAGTGGGTTATGTTCTAATCCGTAAGTTAATGTGAAATTGATCATGTATAAGGGTTAGAATCATCAAATAGAACATAGGTTATGTATGGTTTGCGTTAATTTGATGATTAGAGGTGAAACCCGTTAGTTAGGGAGAAGATGATGACTAGAATCACCTCCCATGTTTGAGTCTTGTTGAAAGATTTATGTATTATGTGGGTATGATGAATACTTGTTAGAAGAATTAGGAGAAATGTGATGATGATATGTTTGATGTGTATTTGGGAATGATACATGATGATTAGTAGTAGGTTTTGATGGGTTATGTATGAGTTTAGAAGATTTGTGCATGAAATAGTTGTACGTTATGCTTAAAAGGTAGTACTCACATCAAGTGTATGATGAAATGTATATAGTGTCGTCCGTATAGTCGATTATGATGTTGCGGGTATATGTTGATAAGTCGATGATTACATATGGTTAATAGTTGACTTTTGAAAGTCAACAAGTATAAGAAACATGATTTGACTCGTTGTCGTAAAGGTAGGATTATAGGAAGTCGTTTGGTACATGTTATGTTAATATGCGTTATGTGTGATTACATGATGAATTACATGAGTTGGAAATGAGATGAAGTTGATTTCTATGTAGTATGCTTGTTAGAAATGACTAAGGGAAGTTAAGTGTGGATTATGCGATTGGTATGATTGTTAACATGTACAAATGGGTATGCTAACAAGAATGTGGTTTCGATGACATGGAAGTGTAGGGACCATGTCGAGACGGGCTCAAGCAAGATGTGTTAACGGATCAAGAAGGGGCAAGGATCGGATACGAGCGCGGACGCATAAGGTAAGTGATTTCTGTAATCACTTCTTATGTTCGATTAAGTAATATGGTGTTTTAATTAACTAAACATGATGGTTGAGGTCAAATATGTGTCGTAGTCTTTCGTCGTAAAGGATGGGATTAAAGTTGACCAAAATGCCCTTGATGGGTATTTTGGGCAAACGATCTTACAAAGTAGTTTAGAAACAAGTTATATGATTAGTGTAATGTTTTGGACAAGTATGGAAGTGGGGAGTATGGTTTTGTTAGTCATAAACCAATTAATGCGTGAATACCCTTAACGGGTCAAAATAAGCAAATGAACGATAATGTGTTAAGAGGATGCAAGGCATCCAAGATGTTAGTAGTTATGATAGACGTCACTGATATTATTAGGTTTATAAGAGGTTATGGTAAAGCAAACAAGTTATGTGATAGAATTATGAACGGGTCAATTCTTGGTAAAAAGGGTAGTAAGCCGAAGACTTAAAAGTCTAGAATTTTGTTAATCCGGATGTCGGATCTTAACTCCATAAGATGGAAAATTAAATTACGGACACGTAGGAAAAAGAATCGGGTAAAACGGACCAATAACGAAGAAGTTATGACCGTTTCCGTGAAACGCGGACGTGCTGGGAATATGCAGCAACCGGCTGCGAAGATTCTGTGAAAACAGGGGCTAGGCGTGACGCCAAGGCCCTTGGTGTCACGCGAGGCCCCCCTGGTTGGCGAAAATCATTCGTTCGCTCCGTTTTGGCTTGGGAACTCGTTTAAACGCGTTTTAAGTTGCAAATGACTAATTTAACTTATGTTTTATGACCATTAGGGTAAGCACACATGTAGATAGGTACATGTGTATGTTTGTGTATCTCTATACTCGTTTGTAGAAGTGTTTGAAAGCATGTATGCACCTACGTGGGTATCTTGATGAGTATGTGAGCAAGAATACACGAATATATGAAGGTTTGTGTGTCAGTAGGAGAGTATGAGTCGGGTATATTGCAATAGGTGGTTGTAAATATAAATGTAGGTATGTATGTAGGTACGTATGTAGGTTAGTGTGAAGGCATGTAATAAGTATGTATGTATGTATGTATGTATGTATGTATGTATGTATGTATGTATGTATGTATGTATGTATGTATGTATGTATGTATGTATGTATGTATGTATGTATGTATGTATGTATGTATGTAGGTGTGTATGTAGGTAGTACGTATATGTACGCAAGTGAGTATGTACGAAGGTATGCACGTATGTAGGTTAGTGTGAAGGCATGCAATAAGTATGTATGTATGTATGTATGTATGTAGGTATGTATGTAGGTATGAATGGATGTATTTAGGTATGCACGTACGTAGGTACGTACGTATGTATGTAGGTACGTATGTAGAAAAGTTGCAATTTGTGATCGTAAGCGTATGTATCAGTTTGTATGAAAGTATGTACGCATGCATTCAATGAAATTGAGTACTAACGATAATAATAGCGTGCTTGGTGAATGAAGTGTAACGCAGGAATACCAAGGAAGTCTCACTACGGATCGTATGATCGGGATGGGAAAGCTGGGATGTAAAGAGTTAATGAAACGAGAAGTAAACGTGAACAAACATTGTATGTTTATAATGCGTACTAATGTTATAAATTTTATGTGGTGAGCGCAGGTAGTACCAGTCATGAGGATATCCAAGGATTGGAGATCGAGGATCGAGTCACAAGATAGATTGTACGGGAATGTTTAAATATGTAATGTAGTGACGATAATTTATGTTCTTATATTATAAAATGAATTTTTAGAATGTCAAGATGTATATCAAGAAAGAAATTTTAAGGCACGAAATTCCGCTGCGTCGTTTTAAGGTTAAACGTGTTAGGGTGTTACAAGTTGGTATCAGAGCCCTGGTTTGAGGGAATCAAGTACGAGAAGGTAAGTACTTGAACTCAAACTTGTGTGCTCTTGAGGTAAGAAATCCGTACAATCTAAGACTCGATCAAGATCCAAAGGTAAAGGCTAATGTAAGTATGTACTTATGTATACGTATAAAGAAACTGACGGTTTTGGATGTGCAAGGTAAGCATAAGTATTGGAAGAGGATGATCCGTGAATGCAGTCTAGGATGAATACTAAGGCAGGCAAAGAGGTAATAAGACAAGTAGGCAAATGAGCCCAGGTACGTAAAAATTTAATATGTGGGTGTAAGTAATGATAAAATTCATTAAGGGAAGGAGAATTTTAAAATGAAAGACAATGATTGTATAGTAATGAAGTATTGGATGTTATACACGCGCCGAAACCTAAGTCTATGGACATAAGGTGACAATTACATGAAGGCACGAAACTACTATGTGGATTGTGTACCTGGCCAGTACACGAGAAACGTATGATGTTCGTGAGATCATGATAATTGTTACAGGTATGTCCGGTAGAGTTAGGTAGCAGGCGGGCGTGTGGGTGAAATGGGAAGTAAGACTCTCGGGAAATTGAGAGTACCATGAAAATATGAAAAACATGCCTGATAAGAATGAAGAATGTGGAATCCGTAATTAAGTACGGATCCAAAAGATATGAATGATATGTTTGAATCCGTGAGACAGATTCAAGGATGAAAGGCATGAATGATATGTTTGAATCCATGAGACGGATTCAAGGATGAAAGGCATGAATGATATGATTGAATCCATGAGACGGATTCAAGGATGAAAGGCATGAATGATATGATTGAATCCGTGAGACGGATTCAAGGATGAAAGGCATGAATGATATGATTGAATCTGTGAGACGGATTCAAGGATGAAAGGCATGAATGATATGATTGAATCCGTGAGACGGATTCAAGGATGAAAGGCATGAATGTAATGTTTGAATCCGTAAGGCGGATTCAATGAATGAAAAAGCATGAATGACGCGTCTGAATCTGTGAGACGGATTAAAAAATATAAAAAGATGAAATTAATCCGCCTAAGAAGATGTCGACAGTTTGACCATGATTGAGTCTAACGGGTCATAGAAATAAGTATAAAGTAAAAAGTGATAGTATAATAGACGAAGTTTTGTATAAGTTACGTGTTAGATGTGTTAGTAATTGACTCTTAGAAGTCAGAATGATGACGGGCTGTGACCCGGACAATAACTTGAGTAGGGGCGGGAATGGTAAGCTTAGTAAGAAATATTGAAACGATGTAACAAGGTCTTTGCAAGTAAGCATGAATGAAAGGAAGTACGAGCGTGTACTTTAGTTGGCGAAATGATTAATTGAATGAAAAGATTGCATGTAAGAAATAGAATGTGCGGTACGTTATAGCAGAACTATTGATGTGATGAAACCAATCGTATTGGTGAAAGGACGTGCACGAGCGGAAGCTCATTACACGAAGGAATGAAACCTGGCCTGAACGGCTAGTACTCGAGGAGAAGATGATCGATCTGGGTTGCGGATCGTGGTTTGGGAAATGAAAAAGAGGTTAGTAAAATGTTTAACTCATGATTGGAGAGATATGAACTATTTATGTCACACCCCGACCACGTAGAACATACAAAACGTGGCGGAAACATCGGGGAGTGTTGTAACAGAATTAATGTTTCACAACCATGGAAATTTAAGTTTCGTTTTATTGATTAAAAGTGTTACAATGTCTTAATCAAACAAGGAAAATACAACATAATTAACTAGTCTTGCATCTTTTATTGTCACTAAAGCCCAAGTCTGTCTATGTGTATCTTGATCATCTTATGCAACAGCTCCTGAAAACACATGTGAAAATAGGTACGTCAGCATAAAAATGCCTGTGAGATACATAGGTTTTGTGAAAATAAGATTCATGACTTATGTTTGAGAAAATGTTTAGTCATGAACTTTGTTATTTGCTTTGTCTTTTAAATCATTTGAAAAACGATAAGATCAGATGATAAGTATAAATAAATGTAAGGTTAAATGAATAACCAAGTAAAATATGTTTGCATAAGATAAGTTGTTTATAAATCAATGTCTTGTGAAAAGTATGTTATTTGTATGAAATGTTCTATGTCTCAAACTGAAATGATTCAAATAACGTTACGACATGTAATACCATACAAACACTTATATATAGGAAGTACCAGCGGCGTATCCACCATGCTTGTATCATATTACACACGCATCGTTACTTAATCACTTAATCAAACCAAACCAGCCAATGTAAGAAGTCTATGTTTAAATCAATTGTCAAATGTATTAAATAATATGTCAAAGTGTTCATGTCTAGATGTAAATCATGTAGTATGTATAACCAAATGTTAAAAGTGTTTGTGTCAAATGTAAATCATGTCAAAATGTCTATGTCAAATATCCATGTCAAATGTCTATGCCAAATATCCATGTCAAATGTCTAGGTCAAATATCCATGTCAAATGTCTATGTCAAATATCCATGTCAAATGTCTATGTCAAATATCCATGTCAAATGTCTATGTCAAAATGTCATGTATGGCAAGTGAAATGTCTCAACTAAACCATATGCACAAAAACAAAGTATTGAAGTAAAACTTGGTTTAAATCAAAGCTATGTTTTGTGTAAATGCATGCATATATTTAATATGAACATTTATGCGGTATTGTGAAAATGCATACATCCAAGCCTTGCGACTGTGGTGATAAACCCTTTAAACAAATTAAAGGTCTATCTGTCTTATATCATCGAATTCGGTCATTCCTTTCATCCCCTTTCCCTGGGATGTCCGGAACGGGAGTTGTCAATTCCTATGGTACCACTACCTACTAACGAACGGCATGATCGGTGTTAATGAATGTATTGTCCCATGTAAACAAACCAAATGTCATACCAAAAATGTAAGCATGTGATGAAAACAATGTACTAAGTATGCACGCAATGGACATACATAGCATAAAATGTAAATGTAAAACGATGTACTAAGTATGAACTAAATGGACATACATAGCATAAAACACAATGAGATCATGTACTATAATGTACTAACGAACATAGCATGTATATGATGTGAAAACCGGAAAGCTTGAAAGTAACAAGTAGGCACATGTGTTTCACCCCAAAACAGTTTGGAAAACAGTAAAAGAGGGGTCTATGTACTCACTTGAGATTGCTCAGTAGTTCTGGAGTGACAACCAAACAATGCTAGAGATCGCGGATATCAAACGACACCTAATATAGGTAACTATGTTAATAACCGGACCTAAATCGGATGATTGGATAGAATGCGGGTTCGTAAACCAAACGAGTATAGAGACTCGTGTCATATGGTTTAACAAAGCCTACATACTAACTGAAACTTAACCTAATGGTTTACGACCAATTACGACCCGTTTAGATAGCTTATGCTACTTTAACGCGTCGTTCGCGTGAAACGCGTTCGGACCGCCTAACTAGTCCTATGACAAGTGTTATATGCCTAAACATGTTACATAATCAGTTATGTGACAAAAGTTTAGGTTACATATGCTTAATTACCAATTATACATGAAAAGGGTATCCTGGTAATTTACCTAAGGCATATAAACTACCTATCATACAACTACTTAAACGATGTGACCATAGGGTATAACCTCGGAAGGTTATGCCCTATACTAGGGTCACCTAATGTATTTGGTCGGATCCTATTGATCGACCAAACTGGGTCGGGTTCGAAGGTATAAGCGATTTATTAGATCGCTTACCCTACGACCCTAGACAACGTGGTAATCAGTGGGCATAGTCCCAAGGGACTATGACCAACGTGATTATACTCACGTTGCGAAGTTCAAACGAACTTCGCATTGACCATTACTGGTCAACGCTGAAAGTCAAACAAAGTTTGACTTTCTGACTCGAAAAGCAATAAAATAAGGAAAAGAACGAAAGAATACTTACGAAGGGTCCCCGAATGCTAATCCCGATCCAAGAACTCAGGTATGAAACAATGGTTTCAACTTAGAGCTCTCAAATCAGAATTCTTGTAAGAAATGAGGTTGGGGTGATGGGGTATTTATAGTTTTCGGGTAACCGTTGAGATCGTTTCATGGAAACCGTGATTCGATCACATCCGTACACTTGTGGAAAGGTTATGGAAGCTAAATATGATCCTTATCTAGTGACTAAGCAACTTAGAACATGTGGAGGAGGATAAAACAGCTGCAAACTGATGTTTAAAAAATTGAATCTGGTCTGATCATGCAGTCGCGTAGCGCGACGGGTAGGCCCTTAGGGCTCGCGCTACGCTAGCACCCCCCTGATTCAGAAATGTTTCAGAATTGGCAGAAATGGTCCCTGCACGTGTTTAAGGCCTTTTTCGACACTTCTAAGGCCCGTAAAGCCAACTTTAAGGCCCTAAAATGTTGCCTAAACATTGTGTACATGAAACATGCTCAAAAATATGTCGGAGGTTGGTTCGTTTGGCCGTACGAACGCGATGTTCGCTTAATTACGACGGAATGCGCATAAGCGCGAAAAACGATCCAAATGACGCAACGAATGGATTTTTCTTATGGCGAACACTAAAATATAATATATTCATGCTTACATAAATTTTTGGATGTCCGGATGTATTCAGAACGTAAGTTATGCGCGAAAATGCAAACTTGTGCACTTTTTGACACTTTTAGTCCCTGAATGACCCAAAAGTTTATTTTAGCACACCGAACCCCTCAAAACCTATTTCTAAGCTATGTAAAGGATATATATGGTATGTTTAACTTATGGTCATGTTCCGGAATGTCTGTTACAGTTCAAATTGGCATACTTTCGCAGTTTGTCAAATTTAGTCCCTGTAAGCGAATTAGCTTGTTTTTGCCATACTAAAGCCTTCAAAACTTATTTCTAAGTTATGTAAAGGCTATTTAAGGTATGTTAAGCCTATGTCACTATTCCGGAGTGTTTGTTGCATTAAACTGGTTATATTTACGCATCGGTGCGCGTATAACCTTCCAGAAAGCGATTTAGAGTTTGGAATTGAACAAAAAATGATATGTGCAAATGATACACATATTTTTACAAATCCAAAGTATGAAATACAATATTTCATTGATTTGGTATTTTTTTGATGGCCGTGGAGGCACAGGTGTTACAGTCTCCCCTACTTTAGGAAATTTCGTCCCGAAATTTATTTAGAGGAAACTTGTGAGAGCTTAAAAACATGAAGTTGAAAAGATCGAACAATATTGATTAGGGTTCTGAACTTCTAGTAACCTTTAATAACATCATGATTGCAATGTAAGAGGGATACTTATATACAAGTATATGAAGCGTCATTGGTGCGTCCACCGTACCTCCATTACATCGTTCTCATTTCGTTATTGTTGTCACTATCGGTTCTTACACATAATAAATCTTACCGTGTTTCTGTGCACTAAATTTCATAATTATGTACGCGTCCATAATCAGACAATTCCTTGCACCGTTCACACAGTCTATTTTATAATGTATAGGGGAAAACCAAATGAACAATCCTGTGATGAGTGTGACTAGACCGCCATAGAGTCCTTTTGACTAAATCAATAAATGATCTAAATAGACTATCAAGGAGTCTGTCCAGCTACATCACTAGATGTCGTCCTTTAACCAAATTGTGAATCAATCTTTTTGACTAGACCACTAAAGGGTCTCTTATGAATCAAGGAGTGGTACTATTTAATCCAAGGGTCTTAACTATTACATAGAAGCCCATTAAGGATTTAAGGTAGCACCTTTTGACTACCCTGCTATGAATCCCTCATATGGAGATATGAAAGATCCTGCGAGGATTTGGATAACGAATATCCAGAGTATAAAAACACAAAAACGCATAAAAGAAAACACAAAATATATAAACACATAATCACATAACCACAAAATTGTTTGTTAATTTGTCTTGTAAATTGTGTACATGCATTTAAAGCATACTAGGAATCCATTCCGTGGATTTCATTTGGTACTTTAAACGTTATCAAGAATCTAACTATAAAGATAGAAAGATTCAAAAAGAAAATTCGATTTCGATTGTAAGGAACCGAAATGTTCGAATTTAGGTATATAAGGAATCCAATTAAGGACTCTGATTTGAATGATGATCATCCACAGGGGTCTAAATGTGAAGATAAAAAGATCCCATATGAATTTTTGAAGTTGGAGATGTTTTGAAATCTTGCACTGGACGTGCTTATGTCAAAACATGAAGTAAAAAAAATGCTTATGAAATTGAGGTGCTAGATATGTCAAGGCGACATATGAAGCAGAATTTGAAGGTTAAGTAAATGTGTGAGGAAAATATATTTGGAAGACTATGCATGGGGTAAAAAAAAATGTTTTTGAAACCTTATATATAATATTTTGAAATCATAAAGTAGGTGTATTAGATAGATATTTTTACAAAAATATTTTAAAATCATGCGAGATGAATTTTGAAATTATGTATAAGGTTTTTGAAAGACATGAATGATGCTTTTCGAAATCATGCACTTGATCAGAAAATGTATTGTGTTAATATTGTCTTCAGACTATATGAAATATTTTGAAATTAGAAAGGTTGGTTTTGATAACATGGCCAATGTTTTTGAAATAACATAGATAATGCATTAAAAAAAATTGTTTTCAAACTATATGAAATGTTTTGAGATCATGAAGATTGTTTTGAAATACTGGTACTGTGTATGTTGAAAAATCAAAACGTAATGGGTATGAGATTTGAAAATACCCTTAGTTATCTAACCAAGGATTTAAAGGTAAAGATGTGCTGAAGCATGATTACTCATAATGTCACTTTATTTTCTGTACTTCGTATCTTGGAATGAAACGAGTACTTAAAATTTTCGAGGGACTCATGAGCGATCATTTGAAAGAGAGAATCACAAGAGTAGTTTGTAAGGAATATAGTTCCTTAGTGCAGGTATTATAGGGAAAAGCCATAAACACATGTAATGATACTTGTATAGCAGAATGGTGAACAACAACTTTTATTTATGAACAAGACATATTGTTTCACAATACACGAGAACAAAAGAAACAAAGGCATAAGACAGCAACATCCTTTGTTCAGCCGACTGCTCATCCGTGGGTCAGATTTGCATTAGCAAGCTTTGGGCAATTTCTTCGGAAATGTCCCATCTCGCCACACTTGTAGCAATAACCTGGTGGAAAGCGAGCTTGAGTAGGGTTGACTTGGAGTTGATTTGGACCACTTTGGTTTGGGGTAAATCGACAAACATTTGCCCGGTGACCGAGTCGCCCACATGATGCACACAAACGACACTGTAGGTGAGCTAAGTGGTGTGCATTACATTTGTCGCATATTGGGGCTGTTCCCTTGTATTGCTTCCTAACAGGTGGTGTTGCCACCCGATTGGGTCCTATTTGATTTGGTACTGCTGCTACGCAAACCTTTGCTGTATGACCTTTAAGTCCACAAATTTGGCATTTGCGGCACTTCACATTAGGGTGATGATGAAGGGTACATTGGTTGCACAAGGGTTCAATTCCGTTGTATGGCTTCCTAGCTGGTGGCCTTGCCACATGGCTAGGTCCCGCTTGATTAGGTGTAACCGTTGCGGGTTTCCTTGAAGCCTTACGCTTCCTTGACTTTGGTGCAGTCTTGACTTCTGCTTCCTTCAGTGGCTCTTGAGTGGCTTCATTGTCGAGACGAGAGGCTTCATTGTTGAGACGAGCCATGGCAATGCCCAGATCCACAGTCTTCTGAATTACTTCGCCTATTTGCTGGACAAACTTGGCTGTTCGCTCGGGCATTTGACCAGTGCTGAGAGGAATAGACATTCTAGAAGAAAATGAAAGATATAGGAAGAAACAAGTGAAAGATTATTGGAAAATCAATACCGAATGGTAACGAATGAAAATTGTGATCATTTGTTTGTTACCCAAGACAAACAAATGAGATGGTGACAAATCAAAGTAAATAGGTCAAAAATAATGTATCGCGAAGACATGCTCGCCTATAAGTGAACACTCATTCCAAGAATTCCCAGGTAAGCACAACTGGTCTCGCGTCTGATGAGATGTATACGAAGTGCTTGCCTAGACAGAAAACTCAGAATACAGGCATTCACCCTTCCAGTTTGCACGTGTTCACATTATTTAAAACCCAAAACCTTAACGAGATTTTGAAAATTCAAAGGGGTTCAAAACTTTATAACTGAGGGTTCAAAACCTAGTAATTAATCATCCTAGAACAGATGATTAGTTTTCAAAGTGGTTTTGAAATTCATGTTCTTGTTGCGGTTGTCGCCTAAGGATAGGCGACAGTATTGTTTTATGACTAAACGCAAGTAAACTCGCGTTAGGGTCCTAAGAAGGTTATAGACTAGGTCAAAGCATTACTAATAACCTAATTCCCTATAACCATTGGCTCTGATACCATCTTTTCTGTCACACCCCGACCACGTAGAACATACAAAACGTGGCGGAAACATCGGGGAGTGTTGTAACAGAATTAATGTTTCACAACCATGGAAATTTAAGTTTCGTTTTATTGATTAAAAGTGTTACAATGTCTTAATCAAACAAGGAAAATACAACATAATTAACTAGTCTTGCATCTTTTATTGTCACTAAAGCCCAAGTCTGTCTATGTGTATCTTGATCATCTTATGCAACAGCTCCTGAAAACACATGTGAAAATAGGTACGTCAGCATAAAAATGCCTGTGAGATACATAGGTTTTGTGAAAATAAGATTCATGACTTATGTTTGAGAAAATGTTTAGTCATGAACTTTGTTATTTGCTTTGTCTTTTAAATCATTTGAAAAACGATAAGATCAGATGATAAGTATAAATAAATGTAAGGTTAAATGAATAACCAAGTAAAATATGTTTGCATAAGATAAGTTGTTTATAAATCAATGTCTTGTGAAAAGTATGTTATTTGTATGAAATGTTCTATGTCTCAAACTGAAATGATTCAAATAACGTTACGACATGTAATACCATACAAACACTTATATATAGGAAGTACCAGCGGCGTATCCACCATGCTTGTATCATATTACACACGCATCGTTACTTAATCACTTAATCAAACCAAACCAGCCAATGTAAGAAGTCTATGTTTAAATCAATTGTCAAATGTATTAAATAATATGTCAAAGTGTTCATGTCTAGATGTAAATCATGTAGTATGTATAACCAAATGTTAAAAGTGTTTGTGTCAAATGTAAATCATGTCAAAATGTCTATGTCAAATATCCATGTCAAATGTCTATGTCAAATATCCATGTCAAATGTCTAGGTCAAATATCCATGTCAAATGTCTATGTCAAATATCCATGTCAAATGTTTATGTCAAATATCCATGTCAAATGTCTATGTCAAAATGTCATGTATGGCAAGTGAAATGTCTCAACTAAACCATATGCACAAAAACAAAGTATTGAAGTAAAACTTGGTTTAAATCAAAGCTATGTTTTGTGTAAATGCATGCAAATATTTAATATGAACATTTATGCGGTATTGTGAAAATGCATACATCCAAGCCTTGCGACTGTGGTGATAAACCCTTTAAACAAATTAAAGGTCTATCTGTCTTATATCATCGAATTCGGTCATTCCTTTCATCCCCTTTCCCTGGGATGTCCGGAACGGGAGTTGTCAATTCCTATGGTACCACTACCTACTAACGAACGGCATGATCGGTGTTAATGAATGTATTGTCCCATGTAAACAAACCAAATGTCATACCAAAAATGTAAGCATGTGATGAAAACAATGTACTAAGTATGCACGCAATGGACATACATAGCATAAAATGTAAATGTAAAACGATGTACTAAGTATGAACTAAATGGACATACATAGCATAAAACACAATGAGATCATGTACTATAATGTACTAACGAACATAGCATGTATATGATGTGAAAACCGGAAAGCTTGAAAGTAACAAGTAGGCACATGTGTTTCACCCCAAAACAGTTTGGAAAACAGTAAAAGAGGGGTCTATGTACTCACTTGAGATTGCTCAGTAGTTCTGGAGTGACAACCAAACAATGCTAGAGATCGCGGATATCAAACGACACCTAATATAGGTAACTATGTTAATAACCGGACCTAAATCGGATGATTGGATAGAATGCGGGTTCGTAAACCAAACGAGTATAGAGACTCGTGTCATATGGTTTAACAAAGCCTACATACTAACTGAAACTTAACCTAATGGTTTACGACCCATTACGACCCGTTTAGATAGCTTATGCTACTTTAACGCGTCGTTCGCGTGAAACGCGTTCGGACCGCCTAACTAGTCCTATGACAAGTGTTATATGCCTAAACATGTTACATAATCAGTTATGTGACAAAAGTTTAGGTTACATATGCTTAATTACCAATTATACATGAAAAGGGTATCCTGGTAATTTACCTAAGGCATATAAACTACCTATCATACAACTACTTAAACGATGTGACCATAGGGTATAACCTCGGAAGGTTATGCCCTATACTAGGGTCACCTAATGTATTTGGTCGGATCCTATTGATCGACCAAACTGGGTCGGGTTCGAAGGTATAAGCGATTTATTAGATCGCTTACCCTACGACCCTAGACAACGTGGTAATCAGTGGGCATAGTCCCAAGGGACTATGACCAACGTGATTATACTCACGTTGCGAAGTTCAAACGAACTTCGCATTGACCATTACTGGTCAACGCTGAAAGTCAAACAAAGTTTGACTTTCTGACTCGAAAAGCAATAAAATAAGGAAAAGAACGAAAGAATACTTACGAAGGGTCCCCGAATGCTAATCCCGATCCAAGAACTCAGGTATGAAACAATGGTTTCAACTTAGAGCTCTCAAATCAGAATTCTTGTAAGAAATGAGGTTGGGGTGATGGGGTATTTATAGTTTTCGGGTAACCGTTGAGATCGTTTCATGGAAACCATGATTCGATCACATCCGTACACTTGTGGAAAGGTTATGGAAGCTAAATATGATCCTTATCTAGTGACTAAGCAACTTAGAACATGTGGAGGAGGATAAAATAGCTGCAAACTGATGTTTAAAACATTGAATCTGGTCTGATCATGCAGTCGCGTAGCGCGACGGGTAGGCCCTTAGGGCTCGCGCTACGCTAGCACCCCCTGATTCAGAAATGTTTAAGAATTGGCAGAAATGGTCCCTGCACGTGTTTAAGGCCTTTTTCGACACTTCTAAGGCCCGTAAAGCCAACTTTAAGGCCCTAAAATGTTTCCTAAACATTGTGGACATGAAACATGCTCAAAAATATGTCGGAGGTTGGTTCGTTTGGCCGTACGAACGCGATGTTCGCTTAATTACGACGGAATGCGCATAAGCGCGAAAAACGATCCAAATGACGCAACGAATGGATTTTTCTTATGGCGAACACTAAAATATAATATAGTCATGCTTACATAAATTTTTGGATGTCCGGATGTATTCAGAACGTAAGTTATGCGGGAAAATGCAAACTTGTGCACTTTTTGACACTTTTAGTCCCTGAATGACCCAAAAGTTTATTTTAGCACACCGAACCCCTCAAAACCTATTTCTAAGCTATTTAAAGGATATATATGGTATGTTTAACTTATGGTCATGTTCCGGAATGTCTGTTACAGTTCAAATTGGCATACTTTCGCAGTTTGTCAAATTTAGTCCCTGTAAGCGAATTAGCTTGTTTTTGCCATACCAAAGCCTTCAAAACTTATTTCTAAGTTATGTAAAGGCTATTTAAGGTATGTTAAGCCTATGTCACTATTCCGGAGTGTTTGTTGCATTAAACTGGTTATATTTACGCATCGGTGCGCGTATAACCTTCCAGAAAGCGATTTAGAGTTTGGAATTGAACAAAAAATGATATGTGCAAATGATACACATATTTTTACAAATCCAAAGTATGAAATACAATATTTCATTGATTTGGTATTTGTTTGATGGCCGTGGAGGCACAGGTGTTACAATTTACACACGTGAATTAAGTAATGCATGAAGTGAAAGCAATAGTAATGTGAAATGAATGAAACGATTTAAAGATAATATAAAGATATGCAAGGTATACGTAACTGTAGAAAATGTAGAATAAGGTTAACGTTAAAGTTAAGCATATATGAGTATGAATAGATTTCAAATTCAAAGTAAGGTCGTTTAGTTGACGAAAACGATGTGAATGTGCAAATAAACAGAAAGAATGTTAATAATGAAATGTTGGAATTATTTAAGTAAACAAAAGGATATATTGCACATGATGAAGGAATACTTGAACGAGGAATAAACCACTAGCTATGAAGGTTGTTAGAAATTAGCGCTACTAGTGAAAGCGATACTAATAAGAACTCCGGAACGGGTTCTTGGAGCTAGAAGATTCTCATTAGGATGGGCTAGTGGTCGTATGGATGGACTGGAAGAAAAGATAATGTGTATTCGATGAAAGTGAGAAAGGTTTCGGGGACGAAACCTCGTTTAAGGGTGGTAGACTTGTAACGCCCCAAAATCTGAATGTTAATATTTGTAGTATGTTCTTATGTGACACGTCATGAAATAAATAACTAGGCTATTTAACCTAGTTAAGGGTATGGTCAAAAGTATTAAATGATGAGGGTAGTGTCAGTTATGCTTTAAAGGTAAACCCGAGGGGCTAAAGTGGAACAAATGAAAGTTTATTTCTAAATAAAAGATCAACACACACACATAAACACACATACGTGTGTATTCTGGAAAGATCGAGTAGGGGCTCTCAAGAGCCCCAAAACCCTAGTTCTTCAAAAACTTCAATTTGAAGAATGAATCAAGGCCCAAATTCACAACCGAACATGAATTAGTGATCACCGTCACAAGAGGATCGTAAGGTATGTCTTAAATCAAAGATTGGTGATCATGTGTAAAGTGGGTTATGTTCTAATCCGTAAGTTAATGTGAAATTGATTATGTATAAGGGTTAGAATCATCAAATAGAACATAGGTTATGTATGGTTTGCGTTAATTTGATGATTAGAGGTGAAACCCGTTAGTTAGGGAGAAGATGATGACTAGAATCACCTCCCATGTTCGAGTCTTGTTGAAAGATTTATGTATTATGTGGGTATGATGAATACTTGTTAGAAGAATTAGGAGAAATGTGATGATGATATGTTTGATGTGTATTTGGGAATGATACATGATGATTAGTAGTAGGTTTTGATGGGTTATGTATGAGTTTAGAAGATTTGTGCATGAAATAGTTGTACGTTATGCTTAAAAGGTAGTACTCACATCAAGTGTATGATGAAATGTATATAGTGTCGTCCGTATAGTCGATTATGATGTTGCGGGTATATGTTGATAAGTCGATGATTACATATGGTTAATAGTTGACTTTTGAAAGTCAACAAGTATAAGAAACATGATTTGACTCGTTGTCGTAAAGGTAGGATTATAGGAAGTCGTTTGGTACATGTTATGTTAATATGCGTTATGTGTGATTACATGATGAATTACATGAGTTGGAAAGGAGATGAAGTTGATTTCTATGTAGTATGCTTGTTAGAAATGACTAAGGGAAGTTAAGTGTCACACCCTGGCTTTGCGGAAGCGTGGTTAATTTGGTGTGACTTCTTAATACCATAGCTTAACCATAACAAAGCTATATGAAATAAAACCATGCAAGATCATCCATTCAATTAAGTTTTAAAAACCAAATACAACAACTTTGTCTTAACGGAAACACATCCTAATGACATAAACATTGTTCAACAAACACAAATATCAACATAACATAATGATAGTTTAAGGACTGTGACTTGTCCAGGAAAGAGTCACATTCCCTAAACCCAGATGATCTCGTAACTAGTGCAGCGGGAAAACGTGTCATACCGCGCCAGATCCTTTAATTCCCTGAAATACATGTAAGTTGAAAAATCAACAATAATGTTGAGCGAGTTCATGTGTAAGTGAGTAAATAAACCTTTGTAAGTATAAAAATCCTGGTATGTAGCACATAAGGGAATTGAGATCACCAATGGTTTGCAAGGCCACTGATATGTGTGAAGTGCAAGTAGGGAGACTCAAACCTAGCAGATTTATGCGTCGGGCACGAAGTCACCCCGAGGTCCGTTTCTTGTTTGGCCTGGGGCTGGGCTCGCTACACCCAGATAGATCTACCGCTCCTGTCCCTCGGTCCTACCATGAGGACTAATGGCCTCATGTTGCTCCTACCCACTCACATGATCTAAGTAGTAAACCTCCTTACGCTAACCATACCATGTATAAAGTACTTGTAATCAAAGTAACATGTATTTCACCCCCGTAGTTTAGAAAACTGAAAACAGTTAAGAGAAAAGGGGGACATGAACTCACAGTGGTGCGTCTCTACCAAGTATACCTCCAAATCAAGCAGCTGTGTGACGACCTACACGTACTAACTCTATTAGACGGACGGCCGTGCCTTAGCTTTAAGGTTTAAGTTTTCGGGAAATAGTTAGACAACTATTTCGTGTTTACATTCTGTATACTTGGTAATTATGCTCCTTCCCAAGGATGGGGGATTTAATACATGTGTGTTCGTATAATTTCGAAATATATTATTAAGTCTCACTTAAAATATATTTTATTTCTAATCCCAAATATAAATATTTTTCTCAAAAATATTATATTTTCTATTACACATAATTTTCCCCGAAATAATACTTTAACAAAAATACGCGTTCATGAATATTTCCTTAAAATGTGTAAGTTACGTTTTAACGATCGAGTGGTAATAATAACTACCGGTGTAACTTATATATTTATCGTGAAAGCGCTCGTATTATTTTGGATTCGTTAACATTCGATAATATTATTTTTACCCTAAAAATAATACTAGTATTTTCACAAAACAATCATAAACACATATCAAGTGACTTTATGAAAAATATATACAAAATATATATTTACCAAGTTTTATTTTGTGAAATCCCACCTCCGATGTTTTGTAAATAAAGTCGTGGCGAAATCTATAATTTGAAAACAAGTCGAAAAGTATTTCTAACACTTATAGTGAAAATAATTCTAAGTTTTAGGTTTTTAGAAAAATTTCGCCAGAGTTTCCTCTGTAACTGGAGGTGACCACGCTTTCAAGCATATCATTTTCTTTTATAAATCAAATCAACCATTTTTCTTATTTAACCAAAACAATATTCAACACATCAAAGTAGTTAATAAACATGTAATTCGCAAGAATCTCATGAACTTGTAGTTTTTCCAACATTATGATGTAAATCCCAATACTTTTAGCGGATCTTTATATAAAGCAATCCGATTTCATAAAAACCTCGTTTTTAGGGAAATTCCGTCTTTACAACTTCTCGTCATCTTTTTCAAAAATAGTTATTTTGTCGAAAGTGTGTGCTACACAAGTGTTTACACACTTGTGTGTTCTAAAAATCATTCGTGTTAGTGTAAGATCCGTCTTTAGAAAACATGATTTCTTTGATACTTGGTTCTTTGAAAATACCGCTTGTAGATCCATAGATCTAATAGTTTTAAACACTATTTCACAAGCTAAATCGCTTTTACACAAGTTCATGATTCGTGTGTGGTAGAGTTTCATCCTTTAACCCTTGTTACTTCCAAAACAACCTTATGTCATGATCCATGATCATGACCAACCCGGGTTAAATGACGATCCGAGCTACCACAACATAGATCGGGTCCAAATAATCACACAAATTAATTACTACAAGATTTACACAACATATGAGCTTTTAACCATCATTACAAGTATTTTTAGTAAACTTTTGTGTGTCATTTTGTAAGATTACGAGTTTTAGCCGTTACAAATCATATTAACCACTTCAAAATAGTTCGAGAGGGTGATTATAGCAACTTACTACTAGCTCGAGGCTAGGGAAGAATCTAAGCGCAAAATGAGAGGATAAAAGCAATAGAGTGAGGTCCTTTGAGTTCCGAATGCACCAAGCCTCCTTGTAGGTGATCCTTAACACTTGAATGATCTTGAAATTGGTTGAAGGAATGGTTGAAAGTGTGGGTGTTCGGCCGAAGCCTTTGAGAGAGAGAGAAGAGTGTTTTTGAGTGGTGAAATGTGATGAATGTTATGGAGTGTTAAACCTTGATCTTATAGGCAATTATCACCACCATTATCCAAGGGTTCTTGTGCTTTCTTGATATGGGACAAGAGAAAATAAAATAATCAAGTTTAGGACAAAAGATGTCCTCATGGGGATGGTTTGGTTAGAGTGGGGGGGGGGGGTCCCTAGTTCATTTCCAACCAATTAGTTAGATAATAGTTAGGTTAATCTAGGTTAGTTAAGTGATTAACCCGGTTAGTAGTGTGTTGTGCTTTATTGCCGGTGTTAGGGTGTTCAGGGACCCTAACTGGCTCAGAAAAAGATAAGTAATGTTATTAACAATATTTTCATGTTCCGGGTATAGTCCGGTTGGATAGTAATCCGTTCAAGCGTTAAACAAGCTTTAAAGTGTCGTTAATACCCTTTTTAGTGACACAACTTATTCCTCCAAAGTGTCGGGAATATTTTCCTCATGTTTTGGCACTTTATTAGGTAGCTTAATGCTGAATTATTATGTAAAGTGCTGAATTTTTGTGCTTAGAGCACGTTTTAGGCACATCCAGTCATTGTAACTTATTCCTAGAGACGCAGTTCTACAACCCTTGTATCCCTACACTCACCACTAGTGTAGTAAAATAGTTCTGGCTCATACAGGCCTTAGAGGCAGTGTCTGCCTGATGCTGGCTTTATCAGCATGTTCAATAGGTTATCCGTTTATAGTGCTACTGTGCTTTTGGTGCATCAAGGTTGTCACAAAGGTGCTGTAAGCAAAACATGGAGTGACAGCAAGTAAAGTATGATGCAAGTAAGTACATGTATTAGTATTCAAGTAGCAGTTCATCAGTAATTTCAAGCAAGCATAGTAATTAAGCAGTAATTAATTATTAATTAAGTCGTACGGATACCTAGTTTAGTGAGGGTTGTCACATTCTCCCCCCGTTAGAAAAATTTCGTCCCGAAATTTTAAGTTCTGCTTGTAGATGCAGGGTTCTTAGGAAATAAGTGGGGGTATTTCTCTTTCATCCGGTCCTCACCCTCCCAGGTGTATTCAGGACCATGTCTGGCATTCCAACGAACTTTGACGAGCTTGACACTGCTCCGGCGGGTCTTGTTTACTTTCCAATCCGTAACCTCAACCGGTTCTTCAACGAAATGGAGCGTGTCGTCAACATGAATCTCGTCGATGGGAATGGCAATGGTATCTTGAGTTGGACTTTTCTTCAGGTTGGATACATGAAATGTATCGTGAACTGAATGGAGTTCAGCAGGTAAGTCCAGCTTGTATGCTACTAGCCCTATTCTTTCCAAAATTCTGAAAGGACCAATGTAGCGCGGATTTAACTTTCCACGCTTTCCGAAGCGTGCCACACCCTTCCAGGGTGAAACTTTCAATAAAACCATATCTCCAACTTGGAATTCCAAGTGTTTCCGGTTTGGATCTGCATAGGTTTTCTGTCTTTCACGAGCTGCTTCGATGCGTTTTCGGATCTGCGCAATCTTGTCTGTCGTCTCTTGGATGATTTCGGGACCAACCAGCTGTCTATCACCTGCGTCAGCCCAACATAGGGGTGATCGACACTTGCGTCCGTAAAGAGCTTCGAATGGCGTGACTCCAATACTGGTGTGGTAGCTGTTGTTGTATGAAAATTCGACCAAAGGCAAATGCTTGTCCCAGCTACCGCCCAAATCCATTACACATGCTCTCAGCATATCTTCTAAAGTCTGTATCGTCCGCTCGCTTTGCCCATCAGTTTGCGGATGAAACGCAGTGCTCAGATTCAATTGCGAGCCAAAAGCTTCTTGGAAGGATTGCCAAATCCTTGACACAAACCTTCCGTCTCTATCAGAGATGATCGAGAGAGGCACTCCATGACGTGCGACGATCTCTCTCATGTAAATTTCAGCCAATTTGCTAGTGTTATCCTTCTCTTTGATTGGCAGAAAGTGTGCTGACTTTGTTAGGCGGTCAATTGTCACCCAGATAGTGTCATGACCTCTTGGCGTTCTTGGCAACTTTGTAATAAAATCCATGGATATTTGTTCCCATTTCCACTTGGGAATCTCGGGTTGTTGCAGAAGTCCTGAAGGCTTCTGATATTCGGCTTTAACCTTAGCGCATGTTAAACATTTGCTCACATAAACAGCAACATCGCCTTTCATCCTAGGCCACCAATAATAATCTTTGAGATCCTGGTACATCTTATCCGCTCCAGGGTGGATTGAGTACCGCGACTTGTGAGATTCATCGAAAATAACCTTCCTTAAACCTCCAAACAAAGGAACCCAAATCCTTTTATCAAAACATAACGTTCCTTCCTCGTTTGGTACCAGTAGCTTCTCCATCCCACGGAGATATTCTTCTTCAAGGTTTCCTTCCTTGAGAGCTTCTTTCTGCGCGGCACGAATGCGCAAGGAAAGATCGGTTCGGATAATCATTTCTAAAGCCCTAACCCTTATGGGCTTGATCCTCTCCTTTCGACTTAGGGCATCGGCGACCACATTCGCCTTCCCTGGATGATACTTTATCTCGCAGTCGTAATCGTTCAGCAACTCAACCCAACGTCTTTGCCTCATATTCAGCTCCTTCTGGTTGAATATGTGTTGTAGGCTCTTGTGATCTGTAAAAATTGTACACTTTGTACCATAAAGGTAGTGTCTCCAGATCTTTAAAGCAAATACCACTGCGCCAAGTTCCAAATCATGTGTGGTATAGTTCTTTTCGTGCACTTTCAATTGACGTGATGCGTAAGCAATAACCTTTTGGCGTTGCATCAACACGCAACCCAATCCTTGACGCGAAGCGTCACAGTATACCACAAAATCATCTGTACCTTCTGGTAGTGCTAAGATTGGCGCATTGCAGAGCTTATCCTTCAATATCTGGAACGCTTCTTCCTGTTTGATTCCCCAATCAAACTTCTTATCTTTCTACGTGAGGAGCGTCAATGGTTGAGCGATTTTTGAAAAATTCTCAATGAATCTTCGATAGTAACCAGCCAAACCTAAGAATTGTCGAATCTCGGTTGGCGTCTTTGGCGTTTCCCAATTCTTGATCGCTTCGATCTTGGTTAGATCCACATGGATTCCATCTCCATTTACCACATGTCCAAGAAATTGGACTTCACGTAGCCAAAATTCACACTTAGAGAATTTGGCATACAGCTGTTCTTTCTTCAGCAGCTCCAAAATAGCTCTTAAGTGTTGCTCATGCTCAGCCTTTGTCCTTGAATAAATCAAGATGTCGTCGATAAACACAATCACAAACTTGTCCAAGTACGGCTTGCAAACTCTATTCATCAAATCCATGAACACTGGAGGTGCGTTTGTTAACCCAAACGGCATAACTAGGAACTCGTAGTGCCCATAACGAGTTCTGAAGGCTGTCTTTGGGATACTCTCCTCTTGTATCCTTAACTGATGGTATCCAGATCGAAGATCGATCTTTGAATAAAAGCTTGAGCCTTGCAGTTGGTCAAACAGATCATCAATCCTTGGCAGAGGGTATCTATTCTTGATCGTCAGCTTGTTCAACTCCCGGTAGTCAATACACATACGAAAACTACCGTCCTTCTTCTTGACAAACAAAACTGGAGCTCCCCAAGGCGAGAAGCTTGGTCGGATAAATCCCTTGTCTAACAACTCTTGAAGTTGTGTCGACTGTTCCTGCATCTCAGACGGAGCAAGTCTATAAGGTGCCTTAGCCACAGGCGCGACGCCTGGAACTAAGTCAATGCGGAACTCTACTTGTCTCTGAGGTGGCAGTCCAGGTAAGTCCTCTGGGAAGACTTCTGGATATTCCCTCATGACAGGGATGTCTTCTATTCTCGGCTCAGCAGCCTTCTTATCTACAATGTGTGCCAGGAAGGCAACACATCCCTTCTGCAAACACTTTCGCACTTTCAGGCAGCTGATAATTCTTAACGGCGTATCACGCTTCTCCCCGTGAACCACAATTGTTTCGCCATCTTCGGTTGGGATACGAACGACCTTTTTGTGACAAACTATTTCAGCCTTGTTGCCTGATAACCAATCCATTCCTACCACCACGTCGAAGCTTCCCAACTGGACTGGTAGTAGATCCAAAGCAAACTCACGCTCTCCCAATTCGATCACACAACCTCTGATCACTTCATTGGCTTCTACTAACTTCCCATTAGCCAATTCGATTGAGTACGGAATATCTAATTTACTAGCGGCTAAACCAAGCATATTCTTAAATTCTAATGACACGAAGCTATAATCGGCGCCAGTATCAAATAAAACGGATGCATAGCGTTGGTTTACAGGGAACGTACCAGTGACAACATTGGGATCCTGGCACGCCTCCCTCGCTTCAATATTAAACACTCTTCCACGGGCTTGGTTTAACTCTGGGCAGTTCCTCTTGTAATACCCAAGATCACCACAGTTGAAGCATCCGGGTCTCTGCCCGTTTCCACCAGCTTGATTATTCCTCTGGTTACGATTCACGGCGCCCGCTTGATTAGCATTGTTGCCTCGATTCCCATTACTTCCATTGTTTCCTTGTGGGCGATTTCCATTCCCACCCCGGTTGTTATTTCTGTTTCCGAATCCTCCCTGGCCTCCCTGGCCAGCAGTGTGACAACTGGCATAAACCGGTAATTTCCGTACACTTTAATCATTATTTAATGATCGCAATTATGTGCTTAATTGTCAGCAATGTCTGAACACATGATTAAACAAGTGAATTCATGCATGTTGTATACTACAAAATATTGCTTTATGCATAAACGAGAGCGTTGCGTCAAAAATACTAAGTAAACTCACCGGTAAGACACACTGTGTCAACAGAACTGCAGAAAGATGTCAGACAATAAAATTGGAGCCTAGGTGTAGGTTCGACAACAAGAATGCATTAAAACCCAAGAGTACATACAAGGGTTTAATATATATGCAATACGAAAGCAAAAATAAGCACTAAAAAGCACCCGAAATGCACTTTAAGTGCATTTTTTATATAATTCAGCAATAAATCAGCATTGAAACATACGAATATTATGCAGAAATGTCATTTTATTATCCAGAATATTTCCCTAAGTGTTGGGAATTGAAAGGATACAAGAAAGATTCTTAAAAGACACTAGAAAGTGTAATTTAGCACTTTAACGAATCGGTATCTAACCGAACAACCGGATATTACCCGGAACACCAAAATAATGCTAGAAGCATTTTCTAAGCTAGTTAGGGTCCCCGAACACCCTAACACACTATATAATTACATAACACTAAACACTATACTTAAAGTCTAGCTAGATTACCTAACTACCATTAAAATTACACATTGCCCCCCCCCCCCTTCTCAAAGTGGACGGCCCATATGAGTGGCCCCACTCTAAGATCACATAAGCTTCACAATCTACCCTAATCTTTCTCAAAGATTTGTGTAAGGATATGTTGGGTACTTTTTAGACACAATACACATTGGGTAAGGAGTTTAGATGGTTATAAGAGTAACACTAGTTCATTTCATCTTCACCAACATCATTTTCTCTCCTCCTTTCCCTCATCATCGGCCGAAACCATCCACCACACTACCACCACTTTCAATCCAAGTTCATCCATTCCAAGTCCACTTGAAGGTGTAAGAAGGCGATTCACGAGGCGCGGTGCGTTCGGAAGTTGAAGAACCTCAACCGTTTGCTTTTATCCACCTCATTTGCACTCTTGAACTTCCCTAGCCTTGAGCTAGTAGTAAGTGCTCTAAAACACCTTCTCGATCTATTTTAAAGTGGTTAAAATAAGATATGACGGTTAAAACTCATGAACTTACAAGATGAAGTGTTAAAAGTCTACTAAAATGTTAAAAATGATGGTTAAAAGCTATGATGTTGTGTAAAACTTGTAAGACTTGTTTTGTGGTGATTATTTAGTGCCGATCTATGTTGTGGTAGCTCGGATCATCATCTAACCCGGATTTGTCATATTCAAGAATCATGGCATAGAGTTTGTTAAAGTATGAAAAGGGGTTAAATGATGAAACACTACTACACACTAAACATGAACTTGTGTAAAAACAATTTTTCTTATGAAATGAAGTTCTAAACTAGTAGATCTAAAGATCTACAAGTGGTTTTTCGGAAGAACCAAGCAAAAATATTAGTCTTGTTTAAAACCCGGATCTTATCCGAACTAAAAGCATTTTTAGTAAATAAACAAGTGTGTAGACACTTGTGTCACAAGAAAAAAACTTAACAAAGAAATATTTTTGCGAATCTTGACTAGAAGTTGTGAAACTTCATATTCTTTAAAAATAAAGTTTTTATGAAAATAAACTTATTTTTAAAGATAACAAGACTTACTAAATGTGCTGGTAACTTACTACACATTTTTGTAAATATTCAAGTTCATGAATTGGAGGAATTAGTGATTATTGTTGATGATTATTGTTGATGATTGTTGTTGATGATTGTTGACAATTTAAAAAAAAATAAACACATGTTTTGAAAACATGGGAAACGTCCATTTTTAGGGGAAACTCTGTCAAAATTTTTATAAATTTTGACACTTAGAAAAATATAAGTTTTTGAGAAACTTATTCCCTAAAAATGTATTTAAAAATATTACCAAGGTTTCCCTAATTTTTGATGATAAGAAATGGTGATTTCTTCAAAAATAAAAATGGATATTATGTATATATATTTTGAGAGAAAAATATATATTATGTTATCACCAGCTTTTGTGCTAAGTGTATATAGTATGTGTTATACGTGCTAGTGTATTAAGACTTAAAAATACACTAAATACTCATGAGGAGTATAAACATAAAAATACACATACAACATACAAGATACATAATTCGGGTGCAAAGTGCAAAACACGAGATACTTATATTAATTTTAGAGAAAATAATATAAGTAAGATACGTAGTTAAAAATATAGAATATTTTTAACACAAGAATATATACAAAAGAGAGTGACTGTACTTGTGCGACGCAAGTCTAGTGACTAACGTTAAGAAAACGCGTATAGGTTACGACGTTAATTAAGCAAATCCGGTGAAGTTTACGACGCAAGGAACGCAAAGTTGTGAGTTCATGCTCCCCCTTTTCTTTTAACTGTTTTCAGTTTTTATAACTTCAGGGGTGAAATACATGTACAAAAGTACAATATTTATAATTGGTATGATATAAATACAAGAAGTACACTTGGTGAGAACGAGAACCAAGTGTGACAAAATATAAGATAATAAGAAACGCACTTGGTGAGGACGACAACCAAGTTGGATGCGTTATGAGAAATGATAAAAAGAAACGCACTTGGTGAGGACGAGAACCAAGTTGGATGCGTTATGAGAAATGATAAAAAGAAACGCGCTTGGTGAGGACGAGAACCAAGTAGGATGCGTTATGAGAAATAGTGTCACGAATAGGGTACAGAAGCACCATTAATCGTGTACATACTTAGACCGCAGAACAAAAGGTTAGATCTAACGGGTGCCTGGCAGCCACACTCTCGGTGAGGGCGAGAATCGAGTAGTGCTTTTGTGTCTCAGAATATACCAATTAAATGCCTTAGGTTTGGTGACTTCCTATGTCGTGTCACATGTTAATGGCTTTGCAACCCATTAACAATCCTGATATTTACAGAAATATTGTATTTATATAAAATTCATACCATACTGAAAATTGATATATAACTTGAAGTACGTGGGGTACTCAAGAAAATTGATATATAACTTGAAGTACGTGGGGTACTCAAGAAGATTGATATATAACTTGAAGTACGTGGGGTACTCAAGAAGATTGATATATAACTTGAAGTACGTGGAGTACTCAAGAAAAACTTTTTTTTTTTTTGGGTAAAGGGTTACCCCGGTTCATTTCATATATCACAACCAATAAAAACAAGTAGCAAGGAGAATCCTTACTAGTTCACTTTCCCGACATGCCAGGAAGTGTTAACACGCTAAAAAGCTAACCACTAAGACAAACAAAACCAATTCTAGAATCTAACTAGAAACAATGAATCCAAACCACTACATTCTTGGCACATTCCATTTTTCTAACAAGGTCATTCCAGTAGTCGAACTCGTGACCTTTATCGAGGCTAGCTTCAATCTAACCGTAGACACAATAGCTTCAGAAATTACATGCACCGTACGCCTCTTGGATTTAAAAAGCCTTTGATTACGCTCTTGCCATAAGAAATAAGCAGACGCCGCTAGGAGAAGACGACCAATAATACTCCGCATTGACTTCTTCTTAGGTATTGCAATTAGCCATTCTACCATATCCTCCCACTTACTGGACATTAGAGGAATTCCAGCAAAAGATTTAATAGAAGACCAAACCTGCATTGAGAATGAGCATTCAAAAAACAAATGATCATGCGAGTCCGGTTCCAAACCACACAACGGACAAGATAGCTGAATCAAATTCGAAGGACCTCCAACATCCCATTGTCTTAATCTATCTTGCGTTTTGAGCTTCTTCCTGCAAATCAGCCACGTCAAAAAAGCATGTCTCGGAATACAATTTGCAAACCAAACTATGTCAACCATTGTTTTAATCTATCTTACTCAAGAAAAACTTGATTTATTCACAACTATGTTTTTATACAAAGTATACAAATGTGAAATACAAAACTGCATGAATTCACACCAACATTATGTTGACGTTTTTCCAAAAACTCACATGTATTTCAGGTAACTAGGATGGATGTGCGCGCGGTCTTGCTTATGCTCGTGGATGTCGCTTGTGTTTAACTTTAAATAAAGTTGTAAACTTTTAAGACAAGGTTTTAAGCTGTCTAGCGATGTAAACGCTAAACTTATGTTTTCAAATCATGGTATTTGATGTTATTTTACGAGCATGTAGCATGTTTACTCTTCGTATGCAATGAGAACCTTTCATGATCACACCTCGTGCTTCCGCCGCAGAAAGGGGTGTGACAGATTGGTATCAGAGCCGCGATTGTAGTGAACCAGGATTCCTTCTCGAGTCTAGTCTACAATCTCTAGGATCCATTCACGAAAACAATTTTCAAAGAGTTTTCATTGCATAAAATGTCCCGCGACATCCACTGCCTGAGACTGTCTACATGAGTCTAGAAAAGACACTACGAGACTTAGAGTGCACTTGAGTAGCACTTGTCGTTGACTAGAAATTACTTGCAATTATGTGTGATAATTAGCATGTACTAGAAGTAGAATGTCACAAGTATACGTGACTTTATCTGATAGCGATGGCTCATCTGAAGGAAGAAATACGAGGATGAAACGAACTGTGCGGACTGTGCAAGGAGTTACGTAATTATGGATGCATACATAATTATGGAATTCAGTGCACAGAAACCACAGCAAGTCTTGTCACGTATAGATTCCCTCAGTGCAAGCCTACTAAGTACTCTGCTAGAGTAATGATTGTTTGATGTCACTTATGTGGTATATATACCTGTGAATATATATGATACTACTGTCTAGTATGACGATATCAAACAAATGCCTAAACCTATTGGGTTGCGTTCGTCAGAACATGGCACCCAGAAGAGCTGTGAACGCTCGTGATCAACCTCCACCTCCCCCACTACCAAGAACTGCTGAAGAGCTGAACGCTCTACTGGAAGAAAGGATCTCCGCTGCTATCACCCAATACGAGGCAACCCGTACTGCCGACAGTGGAGGACCAAGCAATGCTAGGCGTAACGGGCATGGAGATTCGTCTGGAGGAAACACAGCTTAAGTTAACCTTAAAACAATTTACCAAGCATGAAGGAATTTATGAACGGTCCTTGTTTCATTATTTCTTCGATTGCTCATAAGTGAATTGGTTGGGTTAATTCCAGGCTGCACTTTCAAGCAGTTCCTCGACTGCAAGCCGATGAACTATGACGGCACAGGAGGTGCAGTAGCATTTGTGCGCTGGACGGAGAAGACTGAAGCTACTATCCGCATGAGCAAGTGTACCGCGGGTCAACAAGCCACCCTTGCTACTGGGTTGTTTGTCGATGAAGCTCTGACTTGGTGGAACCTGCAAGTCCAAACCTTGGGCGATGATGCCGCTTATGGCCTAACTTGGGACGAGCTGAAGGAAAGAATGAGAGAGAAGTACTGCTCTCGTGCGGAACTCCAAAGGCTGGAAACAGAGTTCTGGCACTTGACTATGGAAGGTGCTGACATCAATGGTTACACTCGAAGGTTCCACGATCTGTCAAGAGTGCTACCCTACATGGTGACTCCGGAATTTAAGCGTGTTGAACGCTACATTTGGGGACTGGCCCCAGAGTTTCGTGGCATGGTAACTTCGGCCAAACCACAAACAATCACCGAGGCTGTAACTCTGGCTGTCAGCCTGACTGAAGATTGTGTTCGTATGAAGAAGTTATCGTTGAACCCAACAGAGAAGACCGAGACGCATGCTGAGTCGTCCGACGATAAAAAGAGAAAGCATACAAGTTTGAACCAAGAAACTCGTAACAACAAGGGTTTCAGCAAGAAGCGTGACGCTAACCCGTCCCAGGAGGCGAAGACCCATGCAACCAAAGCATACCAAGGCTCCATACCTAGATGCCAAAAATGTAGGTATCATCATGAAGGAGCTTGTCGCATTCCTAGGTGCGACAAATGTGGTAAATTGGGTCATCAAACAGAAGACTGTTGGGGAAAAGGAAAGAACTGAAATGGAAACGGTGCTGGTAACAAGAATGGTAACGGGAAAGGGCAGAACCAAGGATGCTTCAAGTGTGGAAGCAATGATCATTTCATGAAGAACTGCCCAGAGAGAAACAATGCTCAGGCTAGAGCGTTTGTGATTGGAGCAAAGAACGCACGCGAGGACCCTAACGTGGTCACCGGTACGTTTCTCATTAACAATCACTTTGCATCCATATTATTTGACACTGGCGCCGATTATAGCTTCATGTCTGTGGAATTTAAACGCATACTCGGAATAGAATCTAGTAGATTAGAAATTCCTTATTCCATAGAGCTAGCCAATGGTAAACTTGTTGAATCGGGCGAAGTTGTTAGAGGCTGCACACTAGAACTTGGTGAACGAAGGTTTAGCATCGACCTCCTACCTATTCAATTGGGTAGCTTCGATGTGGTAGTCGGAATGGACTGGTTGTCCAAGTACAAAGCTGAAGTTATTTGCCATGAGAAAATCATTCGCATCCCTTTAGCGAATGGTGAAACTCTCATCGTGCATGGAGAAAAACGAGACGCACCTCTTCGAATCATCAGTTGCATGAAGGCACGGAAGTGCTTAAAGAAAGGATGTGTCGCTTTCCTAGCACACATTATAGACAAGAAGGCTGTGGAGCCAAAACTCGAAGACATTCCTGTGGTGAAGGAATTTCCTGATGTGTTCCCTGAAGATCTGCCAGGACTACCTCCACAACGAACAGTCGAATTCCACATAGACTTTGGTTCCGGGAGCCGCTCCTGTAGCCAAGGCTCCCTATCGACTTGCACCATCCGAAATGCAAGAATTATCTACACAACTCCAGGAGTTGTTGGATAAAGGATTCATAAGGCCAAGCTTCTCACCCTGGGGAGCTCCAGTATTGTTCGTAAAGAAGAAGGATGGAACACTGCGGATGTGTATCGACTACAGGGAACTGAACAAGCTCACTATCAAGAATCGGTATCCGCTACCGAGGATTGATGACTTATTTGATCAACTGCAAGGATCAAGCTACTATTCCAAGATCAACCTTCGATCTGGATACCATCAGCTGAGAATCCAAGAAGAAAGCGTGCCAAAGACTGCATTCAGAACGCGTTATGGGCACTACGAATTTCTTGTAATGCCGTTTGGGCTGACGAATGCACCAGCGGTCTTTATGGATCTGATGAACCGCGTATGCAAACCATATCTCGATAAATTCGTGATTGTATTTATCGATGATATCCTGATTTACTCGCGAACGATAGAAGAGCACGAGCAACATCTCAGAACCATCTTGGAACTACTAAAGAAAGAGAAACTCTATGCAAAGTTCTCGAAATGCGAATTCTGGATTCGCGAAGTACAATTTCTTGGTCACGTTGTGAATGAGAAGGGCATTCATGTAGACCCATCCAAGATTGAAGCGATAAAGAATTGGGAAGCTCCCAAGACCCCAACCGAAGTTCGTCAATTTTTGGGCTTAGTGGGCTATTATCGGCGATTCATCGAGAATTTCTCAAAAATAGCTCAACCGCTGACGGCCCTTACGCAGAAAGACAAGAAGTACGACTGGGGTGTTAAACAAGAAGAAGCCTTCCAGTTACTTAAAAACAAGCTATGCGATGCACCGATACTATCATTACCTGAAGGCACTGAAGACTTCGTGGTATACTGCGACGCCTCACGACAAGGCTTGGGTTGCGTGCTCATGCAACGCCAAAAAGTCATCGCTTACGCTTCAAGACAACTGAAGGTTCATGAAAGAAATTATACCACTCACGACCTGGAGCTAGGCGCAGTGGTATTCACCTTGAAGATTTGGCGACATTATTTATATGGTACTCGATGTACAATCTTCACAGATCACAAAAGCTTACAACACATATTTGATCAGAAGGAATTGAATATGCGCCAGCGACGTTGGGTCGAGCTGCTGAACGATTATGACTGTGAGATTAAGTACCATCCTGGAAAGGCAAACGTTGTAGCGGACGCGTTGAGCCGAAAAGAAAGGGTTAAGACCCTAAGGGTTCGAGCATTGGAAATGACGATTCGAACGAACCTCACTGCACGCATTCGTGATGCACAACAAGAAGCTCTTAAAGAAGAGAACCGTAAAGCTGAATACCTACGGGGTATGCTGAAATACATGGTGCCAAACGAAGAGGGAGCCTTATACTTCAAGAAGCGTATTTGGGTTCCACTCTATGCTGGCCTACGAGAAGTCATCCTTAATGAAGCCCACAAATCGAGATATTCGATCCATCCAGGGTCGGACAAAATGTATCAAGACTTGAAAGAATATTATTGGTGGCCGAGACTCAAGAGCGACGTTGCTGTCTATGTTGGAAAATGCCTAACCTGTGCTAAGGTTAAGGCAGAATATCAGAAACCGTCCGGCCTACTACAACAACCAGAGATTCCCGTGTGGAAGTGGGAACAAATCTCGATGGACTTCATAACGAAATAACCCAGGACCCCGAGAGGGCACGATATGATATGGGTAATAGTTGATCGGTTAACGAAATCTGCGCATTTCCTACCGATCCGAGAAAAAGACAGCACTGGAAAGCTTGCTGAAATATACTTAAGAGAAATTGTGGCACGTCATGGAGTGCCAATCTCAATCATTTCAGACAGAGATGGACGCTTTGTCTCAAGAATCTGGCAATCGTTTCAGGAAGCCTTTGGATCTCAGTTAGATCTGAGCACGGCATTCCATCCGCAAACAGACGGCCAGAGCGAACAGACTATACAAACGTTAGAAGATATGCTTCGCACATGTGTCATGGATCTAGGCGGCAACTGGGATACTCATCTACCCTTAGTTGAGTTTTCCTACAATAACAGTTATCATACGAGCATAAAAGCCGCGCCGTTCGAAGCTCTGTATGGCCGCAAATGCCGATCGCCCTTATGTTGGGCAGATGCCGGAGATAAGCGTATGGTTGGTCCTGAACTTGTACAAGAGACAACCGACAAGATTGCGCAGATCCGAGAGCGCATTAAGGCGGCTCGAGAACGACAAAAGATCTACGCCGATCCGAAAAGGAAATCGGTAGAATTCAAGGTGGGAGACAAGCTGTTGTTAAAAGTCTCACCTTGGAAGGGCGTAGTCAGATTTGGAAAACGTGGAAAGCTGAATCCATGATACATCAGACCATTCAGAATATTGAGAAGAATTGGTACCGTGGCATACAAGTTGGAGTTACCGGAAGAACTTAATGGAGTACATGATACGTTTCATGTATCCAACCTGAAGAAGAGTCCAACACAAGAAAACGTGATCATCCCGATGGATGAAGTGCATATTGATGAGGCCCTCCGATTTACAGAGCTACCCGTTGAGGTTACTGACTGGAAAGTCAACAAGACCAGGAGGAGCAGTGTGAAGCTTGTCAAAGTATGTTGGAGCTCTAAGCACGGACCCGAGTACACATGGGAACGTAAAGACCAGTTCAAGAAAAAGTATCCCCACCTATTCAAGAAGACTCCAGCGAGAGTGAGTTCAGCCTGAATTTCGGGACGAAATTCTTTTAACGGGGGGAGACTGTGACAACTGGCACAAACCGGTAATTTCCGTACACTTTAATCATTATTTAATGATCGCAATTATGTGCTTAATTGTCAGCAATGTCTGAACACATGATTAAACAAGTGAATTCATGCATGTTGTATACTACAAAATATTGCTTTATGCATAAACGAGAGCGTTGCGTCAAAAATACTAAGTAAACTCACCGGTAAGACACACTGTGTCAACATAATTGCAGAAAGCAGTCAGACAATAAAATTGGAGCCTAGGTGTAGGTTCGACAAGAAGAATGCATTAAAACCCAAGAGTACATACAAGGGTTTAATATATATGCAATACGAAAGCAAAAATAAGAACTAAAAAGCACCCGAAATGCACTTTAAGTGCATTTTTTTATATAATTCAGCAATAAATCAGCATTGAAACATACGAATATTATGCAGAAATGTCATTTTATTATCCAGAATATTTCCCTAAGTGTTGGGAATTGAAAGGATACAAGAAAGATTCTTAAAAGACACTAGAAAGTGTAATTTAGCACTTTAACGAATCGGTATCTAACCGAACAACCAGATATTACCCGGAACACCAAAATAATGCTAGAAGCATTGTTTTTTTTTTTTTTTCTAAGCTAGTTAGGGTCCCCGAACACCCTAACACACTATATAATTACATAACACTAAACACTATACTTAAAGTCTAGCTAGATTACCTAACTACCATTAAAATTACACATTGCCCCCCCCCCCTTCTCAAAGTGGACGGCCCATATGAGTGGCCCCACTCTAAGATCACAGAAGCTTCACAATCTACCCTAATCTTTCTCAAAGATTTGTGTAAGGATATGTTGGGTACTTTTTAGACACAATACACATTGGGTAAGGAGTTTAGATGGTTATATGAGTAACACTAGTTCATTTCATCTTCACCAACATCATTTTCTCTCCTCCTTTCCCTCATCATTGGCCGAAACCATCCACCACACTACCACCACTTTCAATCCAAGTTCATCCATTCCAAGTCCACTTGAAGGTGTAAGAAGGCGATTCACGAGGCGCGGTGCGTTCGGAAGTTGAAGAACCTCAACCGTTTGCTTTTATCCACCTCATTTGCACTCTTGAACTTCCCTAGCCTTGAGCTAGTAGTAAGTGCTCTAAAACACCTTCTCGATCTATTTTAAAGTGGTTAAAATAAGATATGACGGTTAAAACTCATGAACTTACAAGATGAAGTGTTAAAAGTCTACTAAAATGTTAAAAATGATGGTTAAAAGCTATGATGTTGTGTAAAACTTGTAAGACTTGTTTTGTGGTGATTATTTAGTGCCGATCTATGTTGTGGTAGCTCGGATCATCATCTAACCCGGATTTGTCATATTCAAGAATCATGGCATAGAGTTTGTTAAAGTATGAAAAGGGGTTAAATGATGAAACACTACTACACACTAAACATGAACTTGTGTAAAAACAATTTTTCTTATGAAATGAAGTTCTAAACTAGTAGATCTAAAGATCTACAAGTGGTTTTTCGGAAGAACCAAGCAAAAATATTAGTCTTGTTTAAAACCCGGATCTTATCCGAACTAAAAGCATTTTTAGTAAATAAACAAGTGTGTAGACACTTGTGTCACAAGAAAAAAACTTAACAAAGAAATATTTTTGCGAATCTTGACTAGAAGTTATGAAACTTCATATTCTTTAAAAATAAAGTTTTTAAGAAAATAAACTTATTTTTAAAGATAACAAGACTTACTAAATGTGCTAGTAAGTTACTACACATTTTTGTAAATATTCAAGTTCATGAATTGGAGGAATTAGTGATTATTGTTGATGATTATTGTTGATGATTGTTGTTGATGATTGTTGACAATTTAAAAGAAAATAAACACATGTTTTGAAAACATGGGAAACGTCCATTTTTAGGGGAAACTCTGTCAAATTTTTATAAATTTTGACACTTAGAAAAATATAAGTTTTTGAGAAACTTATTCCCTAAAAATGTATTTAAAAATATTACCAAGGTTTCCCTAATTTTTTATGATAAGAAATGGTGATTTCTTCAAAAATAAAAATGGATATTATGTATATATATTTTGAGAGAAAAATATATATTATGTTATCACCAGCTTTTGTGCTAAGTGTATATAGTATGTGTTATACGTGCTAGTGTATTAAGACTTAAAAATACACTAAATACTCATGAGGAGTATAAACATAAAAATACACATACAACATACAAGATACATAATTCGGGTGCAAAGTGCAAAACACGAGATACTTATATTAATTTTAGAGAAAATAATATAAGTAAGATACGTAGTTAAAAATATAGAATATTTTTAACACAAGAATATATACAAAAGAGAGTAACTGTACTTGTGCGACGCAAGTCTAGTGACTAACGTTAAGAAAACGCGTATAGGTTACGACGTTAATTAAGCAAATCCGGTGAACTTTACGACGCAAGGAACGCAAAGTTGTGAGTTCATGCTCCCCCTTTTCTTTTAACTGTTTTCAGTTTTTATAACTTCAGGGGTGAAATACATGTACAAAAGTACAATATTTATAATTGGTATGATATAAATACAAGAAGTACACTTGGTGAGAACGAGAACCAAGTGTGACAAAATATAAGATAATAAGAAACGCACTTGGTGAGGACGACAACCAAGTTGGATGCGTTATGAGAAATGATAAAAAGAAACGCACTTGGTGAGGACGAGAACCAAGTTGGATGCGTTATGAGAAATGATAAAAAGAAACGCGCTTGGTGAGGACGAGAACCAAGTAGGATGCGTTATGAGAAATAGTGTCACGAATAGGGTACAGAAGCACCATTAATCGTGTACATACTTAGACCGCAGAACAAAAGGTTAGATCTAACGGGTGCCTGGCAGCCACACTCTCGGTGAGGGCGAGAATCGAGTAGTGCTTTTGTGTCTCAGAATATACCAATTAAATGCCTTAGGTTTGGTGACTTCCTATGTCGTGTCACATGTTAATGGCTTTGCAACCCATTAACAATCCTGATATTTACAGAAATACTGTATTTATATAAAATTCATACCATACTGAAAATTGATATATAACTTGAAGTACGTGGGGTACTCAAGAAAATTGATATATAACTTGAAGTACGTGGGGTACTCAAGAAGATTGATATATAACTTGAAGTACGTGGGGTACTCAAGAAGATTGATATATAACTTGAAGTACGTGGAGTACTCAAGAAAAACTTTTTTTTTTTTTGGGTAAAGGGTTACCCCGGTTCATTTCATATATCACAACCAATAAAAACAAGTAGCAAGGAGAATCCTTACTAGTTCACTTTCCCGACATGCCAGGAAGTGTTAACACGCTAAAAAGCTAACCACTAAGACAAACAAAACCAATTCTAGAATCTAACTAGAAACAATGAATCCAAACCACTACATTCTTGGCACATTCCATTTTTCTAACAAGGTCATTCCAGTAGTCGAACTCGTGACCTTTATCGAGGCTAGCTTCAATCTAACCGTAGACACAATAGCTTCAGAAATTACATGCACCGTACGCCTCTTGGATTTAAAAAGCCTTTGATTACGCTCTTGCCATAAGAAATAAGCAGACGCCGCTAGGAGAAGACGACCAATAATACTCCGCATTGACTTCTTCTTAGGTATTGCAATTAGCCATTCTACCATATCCTCCCACTTACTGGACATTAGAGGAATTCCAGCAAAAGATTTAATAGAAGACCAAACCTGCATTGAGAATGAGCATTCAAAAAACAAATGATCATGCGAGTCCGGTTCCAAACCACACAACGGACAAGATAGCTGAATCAAATTCGAAGGACCTCCAACATCCCATTGTCTTAATCTATCTTGCGTTTTGAGCTTCTTCCTGCAAATCAGCCACGCCAAAAAATCATGTCTCGGAATACAATTTGCAAACCAAACTATGTCAACCATTGTTTTAATCTATCTTACTCAAGAAAAACTTGATTTATTCACAACTATGTTTTTATACAAAGTATACAAATGTGAAATACAAAACTGCATGAATTCACACCAACATTATGTTGACGTTTTTCCAAAAACTCACATGTATTTCAGGTAACTAGGATGGATGTGCGCGCGGTCTTGCTTATGCTCGTGGATGTCGCTTGTGTTTAACTTTAAATAAAGTTGTAAACTTTTAAGACAAGGTTTTAAGCTGTCTAGCGATGTAAACGCTAAACTTATGTTTTCAAATCATGGTATTTGATGTTATTTTACGAGCATGTAGCATGTTTACTCTTCGTATGCAATGAGAACCTTTCATGATCACACCTCGTGCTTCCGCCGCAGAAAGGGGTGTGACAGATTGGTATCAGAGCCGCGATTGTAGTGAACCAGGATTCCTTCTCGAGTCTAGTCTACAATCTCTAGGATCCATTCACGAAAACAATTTTCAAAGAGTTTTCATTGCATAAAATGTCCCGCGACATCCACTGCCTGAGACTGTCTACATGAGTCTAGAAAAGACACTACGAGACTTAGAGTGCACTTGAGTAGCACTTGTCGTTGACTAGAAATTACTTGCAATTATGTGTGATAATTAGCATGTACTAGAAGTAGAATGTCACAAGTATACGTGACTTTATCTGATAGCGATGGCTCATCTGAAGGAAGAAATACGAGGATGAAACGAACTGTGCGGACTGTGCAAGGAGTTACGTAATTATGGATGCATACATAATTATGGAATTCAGTGCACAGAAACCACAGCAAGTCTTGTCACGTATAGATTCCCTCAGTGCAAGCCTACTAAGTACTCTGCTAGAGTAATGATTGTTTGATGTCACTTATGTGGTATATATACCTGTGAATATATATGATACTACTGTCTAGTATGACGATATCAAACAAATGCCTAAACCTATTGGGTTGCGTTCGTCAGAACATGGCACCCAGAAGAGCTGTGAACGCTCGTGATCAACCTCCACCTCCCCCACTACCAAGAACTGCTGAAGAGCTGAACGCTCTACTGGAAGAAAGGATCTCCGCTGCTATCACCCAATACGAGGCAACCCGTACTGCCGACAGTGGAGGACCAAGCAATGCTAGGCGTAACGGGCATGGAGATTCGTCTGGAGGAAACACAGCTTAAGTTAACCTTAAAACAATTTACCAAGCATGAAGGAATTTATGAACGGTCCTTGTTTCATTATTTCTTCGATTGCTCATAAGTGAATTGGTTGGGTTAATTCCAGGCTGCACTTTCAAGCAGTTCCTCGACTGCAAGCCGATGAACTATGACGGCACAGGAGGTGCAGTAGCATTTGTGCGCTGGACGGAGAAGACTGAAGCTACTATCCGCATGAGCAAGTGTACCGCGGGTCAACAAGCCACCCTTGCTACTGGGTTGTTTGTCGATGAAGCTCTGACTTGGTGGAACCTGCAAGTCCAAACCTTGGGCGATGATGCCGCTTATGGCCTAACTTGGGACGAGCTGAAGGAAAGAATGAGAGAGAAGTACTGCTCTCGTGCGGAAATCCAAAGGCTGGAAACAGAGTTCTGGCACTTGACTATGGAAGGTGCTGACATCAATGGTTACACTCGAAGGTTCCACGATCTGTCAAGAGTGCTACCCTACATGGTGACTCCGGAATTTAAGCGTGTTGAACGCTACATTTGGGGACTGGCCCCAGAGTTTCGTGGCATGGTAACTTCGGCCAAACCACAAACAATTACCGAGGCTGTAACTCTGGCTGTCAGCCTGACTGGAGATTGTGTTCGTATGAAGAAGTTATCGTTGAACCCAACAGAGAAGACCGAGACGCATGCTGAGTCGTCCGACGATAAAAAGAGAAAGCATACAAGTTTGAACCAAGCAACTCGTAACAACAAGGGTTTCAGCAAGAAGCGTGACGCTAACCCGTCCCAGGAGGCGAAGACCCATGCAACCAAAGCATACCAAGGCTCCATACCTAGATGCCAAAAATGTAGGTATCATCATGAAGGAGCTTGTCGCATTCCTAGGTGCGACAAATGTGGTAAATTGGGTCATCAAACAGAAGACTGTTGGGGAAAAGGAAAGAACCGAAATGGAAACGGTGCTGGTAACAAGAATGGTAACGGGAAAGGGCAGAACCAAGGATGCTTCAAGTGTGGAAGCAATGATCATTTCATGAAGAACTGCCCAGAGAGAAACAATGCTCAGGCTAGAGCGTTTGTGATTGGAGCAAAGAACGCACGCGAGGACCCTAACGTGGTTACCGGTACGTTTCTCATTAACAATCACTTTGCATCCATATTATTTGACACTGGAGCCGATTATAGCTTCATATCTGTGGAATTTAAACGCATACTCGGAATAGAATCTAGTAGATTAGAAATTCCTTATTCCATAGAGCTAGCCAATGGTAAACTTGTTGAATCGGGCGAAGTTGTTAGAGGCTGCACACTAGAACTTGGTGAACGAAGGTTTAGCATCGACCTCCTACCTATTCAATTGGGTAGCTTCGATGTGGTAGTCGGAATGGACTGGTTGTCCAAGTACAAAGCTGAAGTTATTTGCCATGAGAAAATCATTCGCATCCCTTTAGCGAATGGTGAAACTCTCATCGTGCATGGAGAAAAACGAGACGCACCTCTTCGAATCATCAGTTGCATGAAGGCACGGAAGTGCTTAAAGAAAGGATGTGTCGCTTTCCTAGCACACATTATAGACAAGAAGGCTGTGGAGCCAAAACTCGAAGACATTCCTGTGGTGAAGGAATTTCCTGATGTGTTCCCTGAAGATCTGCCAGGACTACCTCCACAACGAACAGTCGAATTCCACATAGACTTGGTTCCGGGAGCCGCTCCTGTAGCCAAGGCTCCCTATCGACTTGCACCATCCAAAATGCAAGAATTATCTACACAACTCCAGGAGTTGTTGGATAAAGGATTCATAAGGCCAAGCTTCTCACCCTGGGGAGCTCCAGTATTGTTCGTAAAGAAGAAGGATGGAACACTGCGGATGTGTATCGACTACAGGGAACTGAACAAGCTCACTATCAAGAATCGGTATCCGCTACCGAGGATTGATGACTTATTTGATCAACTGCAAGGATCAAGCTACTATTCCAAGATCAACCTTCGATCTGGATACCATCAGCTGAGAATCCAAGAAGAAAGCGTGCCAAAGACTGCATTCAGAACGCGTTATGGGCACTACGAATTTCTTGTAATGCCGTTTGGGCTGACGAATGCACCAGCGGTCTTTATGGATCTGATGAACCGCGTATGCAAACCATATCTCGATAAATTCGTGATTGTATTTATCGATGATATCCTGATTTACTCGCGAACGATAGAAGAGCACGAGCAACATCTCAGAACCATCTTGGAACTACTAAAGAAAGAGAAACTCTATGCAAAGTTCTCGAAATGCGAATTCTGGATTCGCGAAGTACAATTTCTTGGTCACGTTGTGAATGAGAAGGGCATTCATGTAGACCCATCCAAGATTCAAGCGATAAAGAATTGGGAAGCTCCCAAGACCCCAACCGAAGTTCGTCAATTTTTGGGCTTAGTGGGCTATTATCGGCGATTCATCGAGAATTTCTCAAAAATAGCTCAACCGCTGACGGCCCTTACGCAGAAAGACAAGAAGTACGACTGGGGTGTTAAACAAGAAGAAGCCTTCCAGTTACTTAAAAACAAGCTATGCGATGCACCGATACTATCATTACCTGAAGGCACTGAAGACTTCGTGGTATACTGCGACGCCTCACGACAAGGCTTGGGTTGCGTGCTCATGCAACGCCAAAAAGTCATCGCTTACGCTTCAAGACAACTGAAGGTTCATGAAAGAAATTATACCACTCACGACCTGGAGCTGGGCGCAGTGGTATTCACCTTGAAGATTTGGCGACATTATTTATATGGTACTCGATGTACAATCTTCACAGATCACAAAAGCTTACAACACATATTTGATCAGAAGGAATTGAATATGCGCCAGCGACGTTGGGTCGAGCTGCTGAACGATTATGACTGTGAGATTAAGTACCATCCTGGAAAGGCAAACGTTGTAGCGGACGCGTTGAGCCGAAAAGAAAGGGTTAAGACCCTAAGGGTTCGAGCATTGGAAATGACGATTCGAACGAACCTCACTGCACGCATTCGTGATGCACAACAAGAAGCTCTTAAAGAAGAGAACCGTAAAGCTGAATACCTACGGGGTATGCTGAAATACATGGTGCCAAACGAAGAGGGAGCCTTATACTTCAAGAAGCGTATTTGGGTTCCACTCTATGCTGGCCTACGAGAAGTCATCCTTAATGAAGCCCACAAATCGAGATATTCGATCCATCCAGGGTCGGACAAAATGTATCAAGACTTGAAAGAATATTATTGGTGGCCGAGACTCAAGAGCGACGTTGCTGTCTATGTTGGAAAATGCCTAACCTGTGCTAAGGTTAAGGCAGAATATCAGAAACCGTCCGGCCTACTACAACAACCAGAGATTCCCGTGTGGAAGTGGGAACAAATCTCGATGGACTTCATAACGAAATAACCCAGGACCCCGAGAGGGCACGATATGATATGGGTAATAGTTGATCGGTTAACGAAATCTGCGCATTTCCTACCGATCCGAGAAAAAGACAGCACTGGAAAGCTTGCTGAAATATACTTAAGAGAAATTGTGGCACGTCATGGAGTGCCAATCTCAATCATTTCAGACAGAGATGGACGCTTTGTCTCAAGAATCTGGCAATCGTTTCAGGAAGCCTTTGGATCTCAGTTAGATCTGAGCACGGCATTCCATCCGCAAACAGACGGCCAGAGCGAACAGACTATACAAACGTTAGAAGATATGCTTCGCGCATGTGTCATGGATCTAGGCGGCAACTGGGATACTCATCTACCCTTAGTTGAGTTTTCCTACAATAACAGTTATCATACGAGCATAAAAGCCGCGCCGTTCGAAGCTCTGTATGGCCGCAAATGCCGATCGCCCTTATGTTGGGCAGATGCCGGAGATAAGCGTATGGTTGGTCCTGAACTTGTACAAGAGACAACCGACAAGATTGCGCAGATCCGAGAGCGCATTAAGGCGGCTCGAGAACGACAAAAGATCTACGCCGATCCGAAAAGGAAATCGGTAGAATTCAAGGTGGGAGACAAGCTGTTGTTAAAAGTCTCACCTTGGAAGGGCGTAGTCAGATTTGGAAAACGTGGAAAGCTGAATCCATGATACATCAGACCATTCAGAATATTGAGAAGAATTGGTACCGTGGCATACAAGTTGGAGTTACCGGAAGAACTTAATGGAGTACATGATACGTTTCATGTATCCAACCTGAAGAAGAGTCCAACACAAGAAAACGTGATCATCCCGATGGATGAAGTGCATATTGATGAGGCCCTCCGATTTACAGAGCTACCCGTTGAGGTTACTGACTGGAAAGTCAACAAGACCAGGAGGAGCAGTGTGAAGCTTGTCAAAGTACGTTGGAGCTCTAAGCACGGACCCGAGTACACATGGGAACGTAAAGACCAGTTCAAGAAAAAGTATCCCCACCTATTCAAGAAGACTCCAGCGAGAGTGAGTTCAGCCTGAATTTCGGGACGAAATTCTTTTAACGGGGGGAGACTGTGACAACTGGCACAAACCGGTAATTTCCGTACACTTTAATCATTATTTAATGATCGCAATTATGTGCTTAATTGTCAGCAATGTCTGAACACATGATTAAACAAGTGAATTCATGCATGTTGTATACTACAAAATATTGCTTTATGCATAAACGAGAGCGTTGCGTCAAAAATACTAAGTAAACTCACCGGTAAGACACACTGTGTCAACAGAATTGCAGAAAGCAGTCAGACAATAAAATTGGAGCCTAGGTGTAGGTTCGACAAGAAGAATGCATTAAAACCCAAGAGTACATACAAGGGTTTAATATATATGCAATACGAAAGCAAAAATAAGCACTAAAAAGCACCCGAAATGCACTTTAAGTGCATTTTTTTATATAATTCAGCAATAAATCAGCATTGAAACATACGAATATTATGCAGAAATGTCATTTTATTATCCAGAATATTTCCCTAAGTGTTGGGAATTGAAAGGATACAAGAAAGATTCTTAAAAGACACTAGAAAGTGTAATTTAGCACTTTAACGAATCGGTATCTAACCGAACAACCAGATATTACCCGGAACACCAAAATAATGCTAGAAGCATTTTTTTTTTTTCTAAGCTAGTTAGGGTCCCCGAACACCCTAACACACTATATAATTACATAACACTAAACACTATACTTAAAGTCTAGCTAGATTACCTAACTACCATTAAAATTACACATTGCCCCCCCCCCTTCTCAAAGTGGACGGCCCATATGAGTGGCCCCACTCTAAGATCACAGAAGCTTCACAATCTACCCTAATCTTTCTCAAAGATTTGTGTAAGGATATGTTGGGTACTTTTTAGACACAATACACATTGGGTAAGGAGTTTAGATGGTTATAAGAGTAACACTAGTTCATTTCATCTTCACCAACATCATTTTCTCTCCTCCTTTCCCTCATCATCGGCCGAAACCATCCACCACACTACCACCACTTTCAATCCAAGTTCATCCATTCCAAGTCCACTTGAAGGTGTAAGAAGGCGATTCACGAGGCGCGGTGCGTTCGGAAGTTGAAGAACCTCAACCGTTTGCTTTTATCCACCTCATTTGCACTCTTGAACTTCCCTAGCCTTGAGCTAGTAGTAAGTGCTCTAAAACACCTTCTCGATCTATTTTAAAGTGGTTAAAATAAGATATGACGGTTAAAACTCATGAACTTACAAGATGAAGTGTTAAAAGTCTACTAAAATGTTAAAAATGATGGTTAAAAGCTATGATGTTGTGTAAAACTTGTAAGACTTGTTTTGTGGTGATTATTTAGTGCCGATCTATGTTGTGGTAGCTCGGATCATCATCTAACCCGGATTTGTCATATTCAAGAATCATGGCATAGAGTTTGTTAAAGTATGAAAAGGGGTTAAATGATGAAACACTACTACACACTAAACATGAACTTGTGTAAAAACAATTTTTCTTATGAAATGAAGTTCTAAACTAGTAGATCTAAAGATCTACAAGTGGTTTTTCGGAAGAACCAAGCAAAAATATTAGTCTTGTTTAAAACCCGGATCTTATCCGAACTAAAAGCATTTTTAGTAAATAAACAAGTGTGTAGACACTTGTGTCACAAGAAAAAAACTTAACAAAGAAATATTTTTGCAAATCTTGACTAGAAGTTGTGAAACTTCATATTCTTTAAAAATAAAGTTTTTAAGAAAATAAACTTATTTTTAAAGATAACAAGACTTACTAAATGTGCTAGTAAGTTACTACACATTTTTGTAAATATTCAAGTTCATGAATTGGAGGAATTAGTGATTATTGTTGATGATTATTGTTGATGATTGTTGTTGATGATTGTTGACAATTTAAAAGAAAATAAACACATGTTTTGAAAACATGGGAAACGTCCATTTTTAGGGGAAACTCTGTCAAATTTTTATAAATTTTGACACTTAGAAAAATATAAGTTTTTGAGAAACTTATTCCCTAAAAATGTATTTAAAAATATTACCAAGGTTTCCCTAATTTTTTATGATAAGAAATGGTGATTTCTTCAAAAATAAAAATGGATATTATGTATATATATTTTGAGAGAAAAATATATATTATGTTATCACCAGCTTTTGTGCTAAGTGTATATAGTATGTGTTATACGTGCTAGTGTATTAAGACTTAAAAATACACTAAATACTCATGAGGAGTATAAACATAAAAATACACATACAACATACAAGATACATAATTCGGGTGCAAAGTGCAAAACACGAGATACTTATATTAATTTTAGAGAAAATAATATAAGTAAGATACGTAGTTAAAAATATAGAATATTTTTAACACAAGAATATATACAAAAGAGAGTGACTGTACTTGTGCGACGCAAGTCTAGTGACTAACGTTAAGAAAACGCGTATAGGTTACGACGTTAATTAAGCAAATCCGGTGAAGTTTACGACGCAAGGAACGCAAAGTTGTGAGTTCATGCTCCCCCTTTTCTTTTTACTGTTTTCAGTTTTTATAACTTCAGGGGTGAAATACATGTACAAAAGTACAATATTTATAATTGGTATGATATAAATACAAGAAGTACACTTGGTGAGAACGAGAACCAAGTGTGACAAAATATAAGATAATAAGAAACGCACTTGGTGAGGACGACAACCAAGTTGGATGCGTTATGAGAAATGATAAAAAGAAACGCACTTGGTGAGGACGAGAACCAAGTTGGATGCGTTATGAGAAATGATAAAAAGAAACGCGCTTGGTGAGGACGAGAACCAAGTAGGATGCGTTATGAGAAATAGTGTCACGAATAGGGTACAGAAGCACCATTAATCGTGTACATACTTAGACCGCAGAACAAAAGGTTAGATCTAACAGGTGCCTGGCAGCCACACTCTCGGTGAGGGCGAGAATCGAGTAGTGCTTTTGTGTCTCAGAATATACCAATTAAATGCCTTAGGTTTGGTGACTTCCTATGTCGTGTCACATGTTAATGGCTTTGCAACCCATTAACAATCCTGATATTTACAGAAATACTGTATTTATATAAAATTCATACCATACTGAAAATTGATATATAACTTGAAGTACGTGGGGTACTCAAGAAAATTGATATATAACTTGAAGTACGTGGGGTACTCAAGAAGATTGATATATAACTTGAAGTACGTGGGGTACTCAAGAAGATTGATATATAACTTGAAGTACGTGGAGTACTCAAGAAAAACTTGATTTATTCACAACTATGTTTTTATACAAAGTATACAAATGTGAAATACAAAACTGCATGAATTCACACCAACATTATGTTGACGTTTTTCCAAAAACTCACATGTATTTCAGGTAACTAGGATGGATGTGCGCGCGGTCTTGCTTATGCTCGTGGATGTCGCTTGTGTTTAACTTTAAATAAAGTTGTAAACTTTTAAGACAAGGTTTTAAGCTGTCTAGCGATGTAAACGCTAAACTTATGTTTTCAAATCATGGTATTTGATGTTATTTTACGAGCATGTAGCATGTTTACTCTTCGTATGCAATGAGAACCTTTCATGATCACACCTCGTGCTTCCGCCGCAGAAAGGGGTGTGACAAGCAGTGGCCCAACAAGTGTCCTTCAAGTGGCCCGACTTTCCACATGCTTCGCATACTTTCACACTACAATGGCCAGAATGGTGGCGTTGGCAGGTATTACACTTGGGCTAGGTGCCCATATATCCTTTTCCTTTCTTTCCACTACCAGCTGTAACCTGAGCTGGCGTGCCTGATCCTCCTTTCTTAACCACCACACTGGCGCCCTGCTTGAAGTTCGAGAACTTCCGTTTGTTACCTCCTGATGACTCGACGTGAGTCTCTTTCTTCTTAGGCTCAGCATCATCAAACTTGTTCAGGCGAATAGCCTCCTCTGTGAGAGCCATGCTCAGATCAATTGCCTCAGTAATTGTCGTAGGCTTGGATGAGGTCACCATGCTTATGATTTGAGGAGCTAGTCCCCAAATGAAACGTTCAATCCGCTTGAACTCCGGAGTGACCATGTAGGGTACCACATGCGATAAGTCATGGAACCTCTGAACGTATTCTATGATCTTTGGACCTTCCATTTTCAAATGCCAGAACTCAGTTTCCAATCTTTGGATTTCCGCGCGAGAGCAGTACTTTTTGCGCATAAGTTCCTTCAGTTCGGTCCAGGTTAGCGCGTAGGCAGCAGCTTCACCAAGTGTCTGTACTTGCAAATTCCACCAAGAGAGGGCTCCGTCCAAGAATAGCCCCGAGATATAGGCGACTTGCTGATCTAGTGCGCATTTGCTCATGCGAAGAACAGATTCAGTTTTCTCAGCCCAACGAACAAAGGCGACAGCACCTCCTGTGCCATCAAAGTTGACCGGTTTGCAGTCTAGAAACTGCTTGTAGGTGCACCCTGCACACACATTGAAACATGTGAACGGCATTAGCATCTTTGCTATAGATATCCAATTAGGTCAGGGTATGTCTAAATGACTTAGTATTACCATGAGGCGGGTTGTTGTTGTTGCCAGTGTTGCCTGAGTTGCTTCCACTAGTCCCTCCTTGCGAGGTGGCGTATTGTGCGATGGCAGTAGCGATGATTTGCTGGAGTTCTGCCTCATTGGTAGGCATCGGCGTTTGACGTCTCGGCGGCATCTTCTAAAAGATGGGTTTACGTCGGCCAGGCCATAGTAAAGATCCCATGTTATAATGCATACGCTTTATTATGATAGTAATAGTACATAACATCTCATGTTATAATCATATCAATCACACAACATCCCATGTCACAAACATCAATCACACAACATCCCATGTCATAGAATATAAATAACCAAATCAAGCATCAAATATGATGAGAATACTGCGATTGCCATATATTGAGACAACATAGTAAGCGTACAAGTACATCACAGTGTCATACATCATCATCGACTAAGGGCTACATCACCCTAGTCCAAAAACTATATCAAATCAGTGTCAATACATCCCATATACATGATCAACAAAAGTCAGAATCAAAATGTAGTCTCCAAAAATGCTGTGCAGTCAAAAGCAATCGCCGTCTTCTCACCAGCGTCTACCCATACGGTACTGAAGAGCTCTACACGGATAGCGGTGGAGGAGGGGGAAAGTGAGTGTAAAACAAGCGACGCAAATGGAGCCAGTCCTCCTCCATGGCTCTCTGGGTACGCAAGAAAGAAGCAACCTGCTGCTCTAGGGCAAAAAGGCGTGCAGCATAGTCTGGTGGTAAAGGTCGAGAGGGCTGCAAAGGAGAGTGGGTCTGACCCTGGCACTGACACGGTGGCGACTGGGCTCTCTCAAGCTCTTGAATGCGCTGCGTGTGTGCCTCGTGCTGGGCGACAAAAGACATCAAAACATCCTCAATGGAATATCCCATATGGAAACGATGGTAAGGGTCGGTCGGTGTTATGGCAGGTGGTGATGACCAGAGAAACGGCTCACTGGTGGGATCAAAAGGTGCCACATGAAATGGAGAAACAGAGGGAAAAGTAGCAGACGGTGGTATAGCAGGGATAGATATCGGTACATGTCCAAAAGGGTGTGCCGAAGAACCCTCTCCAGGTCGCGCTGGAGGTGTAAACCGAGGAAATGAAAAGGAGGTATCAATGTGACGGGTATCAGTGATCTGAGGGGAAATAAGTGGGACCTCATCATCAAAAGGAATCCACCCATGCTGGGCGTGCTCATCTCGTGGGTCCACCTGTGCCTCAAAAAGTGCACGATCAAACTGAACTGGCATAGGGTCAAGGTGGGGTGCAACAAGAGGGTCAACTGGTGCTTCAGCAATAAGTGGGGGATCAACATGATCAGCAGCAATGACATGATCGCCCTCCAACAACGGAGCATCCACTGGGTGATCATCAATAGGTGGGTCAGCAATGACAGGCTCAATAATAGGTGCGTCAGCATGAACTGGGTCGTGCTCAAACGCAGGGTCTAGAGCGGCTACCTGCTCAGGGGCCATGGCAGGCTCGGGGTCATCAAAGGCCATCTCAAAATCAAACTCAGGGTCGATGGGATCAACTGGGTCTACAGGGTCGACTGGATCCTCCATAGGCTGATCCATGGGTATAAACTCTATATCCTGATCTGGGTCGAATCCTGGGGGAAAAACAGGATCGGAATCCTCCACATCATCGTGGTCGAAAGCAAAACTAGGAATAGGGGCAACAGAGGATGCCTGGTCAGGATCTGATCCATGTGAGAAGTGCTGCACACTCTGGGTGTGTGAAGGTGCGGAGGCCACAGACTCAAAAGAGTCTGGGACCGGAGAGTGAGCGGGTGACTCCTCGGCGGGAGCATCTGCGATCATCAAGAGATCACCAGCAGCAAGAAGGGCCTCGCCCTGAACATCCTCCTCTAAGGGCTCATCATCATACAGATCGACGTCGGCGTTGAGAAGCAAATCGTAAGCAGGATAAACAGCTAAGGGTATGGGAGCAGGGATCTCCACTAACGGTAGGTCCCCGGCCAAAGGGCCATCAGCGAGCTCATCAGCACCATCAGGTAAAGCAAAGGGCTGAAAGTCGTCCTCGTCCGTGCTAGTAACGTCGGATGCGTGGACCTCGTGCTCTGAAGACTCTAGGTCATCTGATACTATAGGTCTAGGTCCTGTGGTGTCTGAGTCACCTGTGCCAGAGGTGTCCATAGTGTCTGTAACATAAACACAAACATGCACAAACAGTCAATCACACAATCAATTAATCACATAAGTCACCAAGTAAGCATTCAAATAATTCTCCTAGTCCCACTAGCCTCCCAGTCTCCTAGACTGATACTCCTAGTCTCACTAGCCAAATTCTCCCAGCCTCTCAGACTGCTCTTCCTAGTCCCACTAGCCCATTCTCCCGGCCTCTTAGACTGACTCCCTAGTCCCACTAGACAACTACCTCGGCCTCCCAGACCGAGCCTCGGCCTCCCAGACCGAGCCTATAAATAATAAATAAAATGTGCTCAACATTTTTTTGTAAAAACGTTTTGGATCTGGACTTAAGTGGTATGCAGTGTAAAAATGTTTTCGTGAGAGCCCTAGTGATCATAGTCTAGACTCGAGAAAGAATCCTAGTTCGCTATGATCAGAGCTCTGATACCAAGCTGTCACACCCTGGCTTTGTGGAAGCGTGGTTAATTTGGTGTGACTTCTTAATACCATAGCTTAACCATAACAAAGCTATATGAAATAAAACCATGCAAGATCATCCATTCGATTAAGTTTTAAAAACCAAATACAACAACTTTGTCTTAACGGAAACACATCCTAATGACATAAACATTGTTCAACAAACACAAATATCAACATAACATAATGATAGTTTAAGGACTGTGACTTGTCCAGGAAAGAGTCACATTCCCTAAACCCAGATGATCTCGTAACTAGTGCAGCGGGAAAACGTGTCATACCGCGCCAGATCCTTTAATTCCCTGAAATACATGTAAGTTGAAAAATCAACAATAATGTTGAGCGAGTTCATGTGTAAGTGAGTAAATAAACCTTTGTAAGTATAAAAATCCTGGTATGTAGCACATAAGGGAATTGAGATCACCAATGGTTTGCAAGGCCACTGATATGTGTGAAGTGCAAGTAGGGAGACTCAAACCTAGCAGATTTATGCGTCGGGCACGAAGTCACCCTGAGGTCCGTTTCTAGTTTGGCCTGGGGCTGGGCTCGCTACACCCAGATAGATCTACCGCTCCTGTCCCTCGGTCCTACCATGAGGACTAATGGCCTCATGTTGCTCTACCCACTCACATGATCTAAGTAGTAAACCTCCTTACGCTAACCATACCATGTATAAAGTACTTGTAATCAAAGTAACATGTATTTCACCCCTGTAGTTTAGAAAACTGAAAACAGTTAAGAGAAAAGGGGGACATGAACTCACAGTGGTGCGTCTCTACCAAGTATACCTCCAAATCAAGCAGCTGTGTGACGACCTACACGTACTAACTCTATTAGACGGACGGCCGTGCCTTAGCTTTAAGGTTTAAGTTTTCGGGAAATAGTTAGACAACTATTTCGTGTTTACATTCTGTATACTTGGTAATTATGCTCCTTCCCAAGGATGGGGGATTTAATACATGTGTGTTCGTATAATTTCGAAATATATTATTAAGTCTCACTTAAAATATATTTTATTTCTAATCCCAAATATAAATATTTTTCTCAAAAATATTATATTTTCTATTACACATAATTTTCCCCAAAATAATACTTTAACAAAAATACACGTTCATGAATATTTCCTTAAAATGTGTAAGTTACGTTTTAACGATCGAGTGGTAATAATAACTACCGGTGTAACTTATATATTTATCGTGAAAGCGCTCGTATTATTTTGGATTCATTAACATTCGATAATATTATTTTTACCCTAAAAATAATACTAGTATTTTCACAAAACAATCATAAACACATATCAAGTGACTTTATGAAAAATATATACTAAATATATATTTACCAAGTTTTATTTTGTGAAATCCCACCTCCGATGTTTTGTAAATAAAGTCGTGGCGAAATCTATAATTTGAAAACAAGTCGAAAAGTATTTCTAACACTTATAGTGAAAATAATTCTAAGTGTTAGGTTTTTAGAAAAATTTCGCCAGAGTTTCCTCTGTAACTGGAGGTGACCACGCTTTCAAGCGTATCATTTTCTTTTATAAATCAAATCAACCATTTTTCTTATTTAACCAAAACAATATTCAACACATCAAAGTAGTTAATAAACATGTAATTCGCAAGAATCTCATGAACTTGTAGTTTTTCCAACATTATGATGTAAATCCCAATACTTTTAGCGGATCTTTATATAAAGCAATCCGATTTCGTAAAAACCTCGTTTTTAGGGAAATTCCGTCTTTACAACTTCTCGTCATCTTTTTCAAAAATAGTTATTTTGTCGAAAGTGTGTGCTACACAAGTGTTTACACACTTGTGTGTTCTAAAAATCATTCGTGTTAGTGTAAGATCCGTCTTTAGAAAACATGATTTCTTTGATACTTGGTTCTTTGAAAATACCGCTTGTAGATCCGTAGATCTACTAGTTTTAAACACTATTTCACAAGCTAAATCGCTTTTACACAAGTTCATGATTCGTGTGTGGTAGAGTTTCATCCTTTAACCCTTGTTACTTCCAAAACAACCTTATGTCATGATCCATGATCATGACCAACCCGGGTTAAATGACGATCTGAGCTACCACAACATAGATCGGGTCCAAATAATCACACAAATTAATTACTACAAGATTTACACAACATATGAGCTTTTAACCATCATTACAAGTATTTTTAGTAAACTTTTGTGTGTCATTTTGTAAGATTACGAGTTTTAACCTTTACAAATCAGATTAACCACTTCAAAATAGTTCGAGAGGGTGATTATAGCAACTTACTACTAGCTCGAGGCTAGGGAAGAATCTAAGCGCAAAATGAGAGGATAAAAGCAATAGAGTGAGGTCCTTTGAGTTCCGAACGCACCAAGCCTCCTTGTAGGTGATCCTTAACACTTGAATGATCTTGAAATTGGTTGAAGGAAATCGAAAGATGGATGGTTGAAAGTGTGGGTGTTCGGCCGAAGCCTTTGAGAGAGAGAGAAGAGTGGTTTTGAGTGGTGAAATGTGATGAATGTTATGGAGTGTTAAACCTTGATCTTATAGGCAATTATCACCACCATTATCCAAGGGTTCTTGTGCTTTCTTGATATGGGACAAGAGAAAATAAAATAATCAAGTTTAGGACAAAAGATGTCCTCATGGGGACGGTTTGGTTAGAGTGGGGGGGGGGGTCCCTAGTTCATTTCCAACCAATTAGTTAGATAATAGTTAGGTTAATCTAGGTTAGTTAAGTGATTAACCCGGTTAGTAGTGTGTTGTGCTTTATTGCGGGTGTTAGGGTGTTCAGGGACCCTAACTGGCTCAGAAAAAGATAAGTAATGTTATTAACAATATTTTCATGTTCCGGGTATAGTCCGGTTGGATAGTAATCCGTTAAAGCGTTAAACAAGCTTTAACGTGTCGTTAATACCCTTTTTAGTGACACAACTTATTCCTCCAAAGTGTCGGGAATATTTTCCTCATGTTTTGGCACTTTATTAGGTAGCTTAATGTTGAATTATTATGTAAAGTGCTGAATTTTTGTGCTTAGAGCACGTTTTAGGCACATCCAGTCATTGTAACTTATTCCTAGAGACGCAGTTCTACAACCCTTGTATCCCTACACTCACCACTAGTGTAGTAAAATATTTCTGGCTCATACAGGCCTTAGAGGCAGTGTCTGCCTGATGCTGGCTTTATCAGCATGTTCAATAGGTTATCCGTTTATAGTGCTACTGTGCTTTTGGTGCATCAAGGTTGTCACAAAGGTGCTGTAAGCAAAACATGGAGTGACAGCAAGTAAAGTATGATGCAATTAAGTACATGTATTAGTATTCAAGTAGCAGTTCATCAGTAATTTCAAGCAAGCACAGTAATTAAGTAGTAATTAATTATTAATTAAGTCGTACGGATACCTGGTTTAGTGAGGGTTGTCACATTAAGTGTGGATTATGCGATTGGTATGATTGTTAACATGTACAAATAGGTATGCTAACAAGAATGTGGTTTCGATGACATGGAAGTGTAGGGACCATGTCGAGACGGGCTCAAGCAAGATGTGTTAACGGATCAAGAAGGGGCAAGGATCGGATACGAGCGCGGACGCATAAGGTAAGTGATTTCTGTAATCACTTCTTATGTTCGATTAAGTAATATGGTGTTTTAATTAACTAAACATGATGGTTGAGGTCAAATATGTGTCGTAGTCTTTCGTCGTAAAGGATGGGATTAAAGTTGACCAAAATGCCCTTGATGGGTATTTTGGGCAAACGATCTTACAAAGTAGTTTAGAAACAAGTTATATGATTAGTGTAATGTTTTGGACAAGTATGGAAGTGGGGAGTATGGTTTTGTTAGTCATAAACCAATTAATGCGTGAATACCCTTAACGGGTCAAAACAAGCAAATGAACGGTAATGTGTTAAGAGGATGCAAGGCATCCAAGATGTTAGTAGTTATGATAGACGTCACTGATATTATTAGGTTTATAAGAGGTTATGGTAAAGCAAACGAGTTATGTGATAGAATTATGAACGGGTCAATTCTTGGTAAAAAGGGTAGTAAGCCGAAGACTTAAAAGTCTGGAATTTTGTTAATCCGGATGTCGGATCTTAACTCCATAAGATGGAAAATTAAATTACGGACGCGTAGGAAAAAGAATCGGGTAAAACGGACCAATAACGAAGAAGTTATGACCGTTTCCGTGAAACGCGGACGTGCTGGGAATATGCAGCAACCAGCTGCGAAGATTCTGTGAAAACAGGGGCTAGGCGTGACGCCAAGGCCCTTGGCGTCACGCGAGGCCCCCCTGGTTGGCGAAAATCGTTCGTTCGCTCTGTTTTGGCTTGGGAACTCGTTTAAACGCGTTTTAAGTTGCGAATGACTAATTTAACTTATGTTTTATGACCATTAGGGTAAGCGCACATGTAGATAGGTACATATGTATGTTTGTGTATCTCTATACTCGTTTGTAGAAGTGTTTGAAAGCATGTATGCACCTACGTGGGTATCTTGATGAGTATGTGAGCAAGAATACACGAATATATGAAGGTTTGTATGTGAGTAGGAGAGTATGAGTCGGGTATATTGCAATAGGTGGTTGTAAATATAAATGTAGGTATGTATGTAGGTACGTATGTAGGTTAGTGTGAAGGCATGTAATAAGTATGTATGTATGTATGTATGTATGTATGTATGTATGTATGTATGTAGGTGTGTATGTAGGTAGTACGTATATGTACGCAAGTGAGTATGTACGAAGGTATGCACGTATGTAGGTTAGTGTGAAGGCATGCAATAAGTATGTATGTATGTATGTATGTATGTATGTATGTATGTATGTATGTATGTATGTATGTATGTATGTATGTATGTATGTATGTATGTATGTATGTATGTATGTATGTATGTATGTATGTATGTATGTATGTATGTATGTATGTATGTATGTATGTATGTATGTATGTATGTATGTATGTATGTATGTATGTATGTATGTATGTATGTATGTATGTATGTATGTATGTATGTATGTATGTATGTATGTATGTATGTATGTATGTATGTATGTATGTATGTAGGTATGTAGGTATGAATGGATATATTTAGGTATGCACGTACGTAGGTACGTACGTATGTATGTAGGTACGTATGTAGAAAAGTTGCAATTTGTGATCGTAAGCGTATGTATCATTTTGTATGAAAGTATGTACGCATGCATTCAATGAAATTGAGTACTAACGATAATAATAGCGTGCTTGGTGAATGAAGTGTAACACAGGAATACCAAGGAAGTCTCACTACGGATCGTATGATCAGGATGGGAAAGCTGGGATGTAAAGAGTTAATGAAACGAGAAGTAAACGTGAACAAACATTGTATGTTTATAATGCGTACTAATGTTATAAATTTTATGTGGTGAGCGCAGGTAGTACCAGTCATGAGGATATCCAAGGATTGGAGATCGAGGATCGAGTCACAAGATAGATTGTACGGGAATGTTTAAATATGTAATGTAGTGACGTTAATTTATGTTCTTATATTATAAAATGAATTTTTAGAATGTCAAGATGTATATCAAGAAAGAAATTTTAAGGCTCGAAATTCCGCTGCGTCGTTTTAAGGTTAAACGTGTTAGGGTATTACAGATTTTGTCTGTAATAATTATATTATCTTTTGTGACATGGTATGGGACATGTTATTTTAAATTGATTGGTAATGAAATTGTTATGGAAACTTCTGGACAATCTGTTTCGCTCAGTGTCATGCCCCGATGTTTGCGCCATCGGTTGGGGTGTGACAATGATGAAGATGAAGATGATGATGATGATGATCGGTGTTGGGAGTTGAGAGAGAGATTTCGAGATTTTTTTAGAAGCGTGATGATGATGATGATCGGTGCAATTGATATATATTTGTTATTATGTGGATATTAAGGGATAAGGGTATTAAGGACATTTCATACATGTTACAACAGTCAAACAGACGGCACACTGACGGAGGGACTCAAACTGTTATGAATTCATAAGCTCAGGGGCTCAAAAAACGAAAAAATGAATTTAGGGGCTCAGGTTGATGTTTCGCACAAACCACAGGGACGCAAATTGCATTTTTCTCTTGCATTTTTAATATATATATATAGGGTAAAATGCCTGGATAATCCCTGTGGTTTTGTAAAATAACACCTATAGTCCCCAACTTTTGGAAATTACACTGATGCTCCCTGTGGTTTGACAGTTTGTTACTCGGATAGTCCCTGGAGTGGATGTCCGTTAGTTTTCTCCGTTAAGTCCATCTGAAATTACTTATTTACCCCTCCCTTTAAAAAATAAAAAAAAAAACAAATATGGATTATTAAAAGTGTGGGACTTACCTTATTTACCCCTCCCTTATAAACAACCAGCCACCATCACCATAGCCACCCACCTCGACCTCCACCGCCATAGCCACCCACCTCCACCTCCACCTCCACCGCCATAGCCACCCACCTCCACCAACATAATCAACAACAACCATCATCGAAACCCAACCCTGTAAAACCCTTAAATCAAAATAATTTTTAATAAAATGTGCATTCAATCGCTGAGAAATCTCAGCTTGTTTCCATTTGACATACTCATGTGGGATAAAAGCAATTAGTTTCTTGGTGAAGTCAAGAGATATGTGAACACAAAAAATAACAGAGGGTAATCTCATATTCCATGTATATGGGTGTGTAATCTCACATGGAACGATATCTAATATTCTATCAAACCAGAGGAGAATATTGAATTGACCAAGATTAGAGAAGAACTGCAACTGCCCAAAACAAATACAACGGAGGTAGCGACAGGGTGACCTCAAATTCAATGTGAGTGAAATGTAATTCTTTGGTAATCTCACACGGAACAATAACTATTATTCAATCAAACAACAGTAACCGAAATGTTAAGATCGATGCAGGAAGTTTGATTTTGTTATCACAACATTGAAAAATAGAGTGGTGAATCTTCAGATCACATGAGTTAGGAATGACATCACAATGGCGGAGAACAAAGTGGGGAGACATGTGTTGGCGGTTTTCTGGTCAGAACCGTCGGAAAATGGACGGATGGGGTTTGGGTGTGGTGTTATATATTGTATTTAATAATTAATAAGTAGTTGTGGGGCCTAATTTATATTTCAGATGATTAATTAGTTTTTTCTTATATTTTAATAAAAGCAAGGGGCAATTTTGTCATTTTACATGGATTTAACGGATAAAACTAACGGAGATCCACTCAAGGGACTATCCGAGTAACAACTCATCAAACCACAGGGAGCACCAGTGTAATTTCCAAAAGTTGGGGACTATATGTGTTATTTTAGCAAACCACAGGGACTATCCAGATATTTTACTCATATATATACTTATATCAAGTTATATAATTGATGTTAAAGGGTTGAGATTCGAAATTTTTTTAGATCCTTTTTTTTGGCAGATGTTATACTTGGAGCCCAAGAACTCGTGTTTTCCAAGCCTGTTCCTGCTCTTGACATGTGTTAGGACCACCTTTGATCAGGGACACCTCATGGGACATGTGTGATGATCTTGTGGCTTCCAAATTGCTATAAATAGCAAGCCATTTCCACCATAATTCCTTGCTCATTTAATCTTTTAACTCCCATCTCCTTGGAGCTTGTTTCCAGCCTTATGGAAGTCTCCTACTGAGTTCTAAGACTTCCTAGAACACAAGTAAGTGTTCTTCCTTAGTCCTTTTCTTTATTTTAGCTTGTTATAAGCTAAAAGGTAAATAGTTTGACTTTCTGTTTGACTTTCGGTTCTGACCTTAATTGGTCAAGTCAAAATTCAATTACTTTGCAACGCAATCATAATCACGAAGGTTATAATCCCTTGCGATTGCACCTTCTGATTACCACGTTTACTGGTCAAAGTGATGAGTCAAAGTTTTGGTCAAAGATGCACATAATGTGCATTTTACGACAAAACTATTTTCGGGTATCAAAACTCCAAGTTTTGATACCAAATTAGTTTTATAACTTAGTTAGACATTTTTTGACATGTCTAACTCGTCACTTCAAGTTTAGTGCTTTATTAGGGTCGTAGTTGAGCGGTCTTGACCACCGCTTTGACTTTCGAATCCGACCAAACACATGTTTGTGACCATAGTTTTATTGGGAATAACCTACTGAGGTTATACCTTATGGTCACGTTGTTTGGTTAGTGTTATGATAAGTCGCTTCAATGTTCTTAAAAATGACCAAAATGCCCTTTTTGCGCATAAATCAATTTTAAGCATATGTAACCAAAGTTTTGATATATAAACTGATGTTACAACATTATCAAAGATGTTTTAACATATAAGACTTATCATAAGACATATTTAACCATCCGAACATATAGTTACGCAAATGACCCGTTAAAGTAGCGTAAACTACCTTAACGAGTCATAACGGGTCAAAAGCACTTAGGATCCTTTCCAAATCAAAATGCTAAGCTTATTAAACCATATCATATGAGTCCCAACACTTGTTTGGTTTATAAGACTTTATTCTATCCAATCTTCCGTTTAAAGTCTCGACACACTAACATAAGTTATCCGACACATTAGGACACGTTTGAGCTTTGTTATTTCCATTGATTCAAGGACACTTTCGCAATCCCAGGTGAGTACATAGCTCCCCTCTTTTACGTTTTGAAAATGTTTTGGGGTAACTCATATGTGCTAAATCATTTTTAAGTTTTCAAAAATAAAGTCGATGGTTTATATAAAACACTACGATTTCAATAATGTGAACAACTTGTTGGTGCATTATCCATGACACGAATGACATTCATTAACATTGATCACGCTAACCGGTAGTATGTTATGGTACCATAGGACTGACAATCTCGTTATTGAACTGTCCACTAGATTTGGTGGAAGTTTGGGTAACGACAGAAACTGTTTATGATTAACAAATCATTTGTTCGTTTGTTAATCTATTTAAAGAGACCTTTTTGAGGTCTATTAAAGATACCCCTTGGGTGGTATAGTCAACACTGGTTTGAATCTGTTCATTAAAGAACGACCAAAAGTTTTTCACAATTAAAACACGGACGATTGATTGATGACACAGACATTTGGTTTATAACACAGACAAATGGTTTATGACACAGACAAATGGTTTATGACACGGACAATTGGTCTATGACACGGAAAAATGGTTTAGAACAATGTCACTGTCACACCCAACCGATGGCGGAAACATCGGGGCATGACACTGAGCGAAACAAATTGTCAAGAGAAATTCCATAACGACTAAATTACCAAATAGTTAATATTATGTCCCATACCATAACCCATTAAGTAATCTAATTATTACAGACATAGATATTCTCAAAACAAAACATGTTCCGACAACTCATATTCAAATAAAAATAAATTGTCTTTGTTTCTAGACTCCATCCTACTTGATTCCACTAAAGCAGGTAAAGCACAGCATCCTAAGCACCTGTCACATACGTTAAAATAAAGTCAATACACATAGTGTAAAGGTGAGCATACAAGTTTGATATAGTATAATAGAGTTCGAATTCGTTTACGCATAACCAGCATGTAACATGTATAAAGTGAAGGCAAGTAGGTTATCGATAGAGAAATATGCACAGACGTGACTACGAGTTGTAGAATGCGCAACACATATCCCCACTGGGACACGTGAAGTAAAGCCCATAACAACCCCTGTCCACGACGGGTGCTGAGTCCAAGCTATAGTATTATCATTGCTAAGGTGTCAGGCAACAATCACTGTGTTATCATAACATACAAGCATTCATCGAATAACATGTAGCATGCAATAGCGGTTAGCGTATAAATAGTGTTTGTGTTGTGTGTCGATTGTGATTTAGCATAAGTAACGTATGTAACACCCAAAAGTGCGTAAAGCAAAAAGGGATCGAGTATACTCACAAATTGTGTTTAACAAGTAAACACTCTCTTGGATTGAAGGGAGCACTGAGAGAGAATAGCCTGAACAGTTAACGATAGCATAAACGATAAGCGGCACGTTAAACGGTGCAAAGGTGGCAAGTGTCGACTGGCCATCTGATCGGATTACCATCCGACACTTACCACCTTTGCACCGTTTAACGCGCCGCTTATCGTTTATGCTATCATTAACTGTTCAGGCTAATCTCTCTTAGCGCTCCCTTCAATCCAAGAGAGTGTTTACTTGTTAAACACAATCTGTGAGTATACTCGATCCCTTTTTGCTTTACGCACTTTTGGGTGTTACATACGTTACTTATGCTAAATCACAATCGACACACAACGCAAACACTATTTGTACGCTAACCGTTATTGCATGCTACGTTGTTATTCGATGAATGCTTGTATGTTATGTTAACATAGTGATTGTTGCCTGACACCTTAGCAATGATAGTACTATAGTTTGGACTCAACACTTGTCGTGGACAGGGGTTGTTATGGTCTTTACTTCACGTATCCCAGTGGGGATATGTGTTGCGCATTCTACAACTCGTAGTCACGTATGTGCATATTTCTCTGTCGATAACCTACTTGCCTTCACTTTATACATGTTACATGTTGGTTATGCGTAAACGAATTCGAACTCTATTATACTATATCAAACTTGTATGCTCACCTTTACACTATTTGTATTGACTTTATTTTAACGTATGTGACAGGTGCTTAGGATGCTGTGCTTTACCTGCTTTAGTGGAATCAAGTAGGATGGAGTCTAGAAACAAAGACAATTTATTTTTATTTGAATCTGAGTTGTCAGAACATGTTTTGTTTTGAGAATATCTATGTCTGTAATAATTAGATTACTTAATGGGTTATGGTATGGGACATATTATTAACTATTTGGTAATTTAGTCGTTATGGAATTTCTCTTGACAATCTGTTTCGCTCAGTGCCATGCCCCGATGTTTCCGCCATCGGATGGGGTGTGACAGATTGGTATCAGAGCCATAACTATAGGGAATTAGGCAAGACTCGACCTAGTCTGGGTCGATGTCTTAGAAACGACCTAGTCTATAGTCTAAGTACCAACAGACCGACTTGTGCATACCATTTAGGGGTATTGTGCGAGCTTACTTGATATATCTCGCTCGCACTCGCTGAACACTACACTATCATTGCACTCTAATTTTCGAAAATGAACAAGTGATAGGTCGAGATTAGGTGTGAAAACCGCAAACTCTCGACTAAGTCGCTTCTTCGACCCGAATTTTATCTATAAACAGGAGAATTTGCATTGAATCAGGAGTAAAACCCGTACTTTAATGCAGATTTTCTTCTCTATTTTTATCAAAATGGGAACAAAGCAGTTAAGTCAGGGGTGAAACCCAAACCTTGACGACTTGTTTCGATCTTTATTTTAGTTTTACAGAGCTCTCACCAAAGTCTTGATGGACTCCAATGACTTGAAGTCACACTATAACTGAAAGGGTGCGTGCCGTTCGCCCAAATCGAGGCTAGAGCATAGTCCCGAAGGCCAAAGTTGTGACACCCGGCCTCTCAGGCCGTATCGGACAATAGTAATCTGTGTATTAGACATGTAACATGACTATTTGTGACTAAATGTGATGTTAATATATGATATTTGATGTGTTGGAAAATTTAGATGTGTATAAAAATTATGTTGGCAACGATAAAACTAACGCTTATCGCGTAACGTTTAAAATGCGAAACGAACGTCGGTGACCACTCGATCAGTGTTAAAATCCTAAAAATAGTCTGTTATGATTAGAATAATAATTTTAATCATATCCGTGTAGAAAAATAATTTAAAATTCTATGAAAGTCTATTTTTCGAGTTTGAGCGGGTACCGCGCGATACTGCGTGAATTAAACAAAATACTGTCAAAACAGCCAGTCAAGGCAACTGGTAACTAATTCAATAATAATTTTGAGTGATTATTTTTATTGAATGATAAAAATAATTTAAAACGCACTAACACGGGATTAAAACGCTAGATAAAATACCCGGTAATCAGTAAAATACCTGTTTTGAGCTAATTTACATATGATATGTGTATATATATATATATATATATATATGTGTGTGTGTGTCGTGAGAGAGGGATAGGGGGTGGCATTGTGGGCAGCCCACATGCTCTTGATTGTTGTGTCATGGACACATGTCCAAACATAGAGATTGGTGTGATGATTAAGCTAGTGCATGTCTACATAAACCTTCACATTCCAAGAACAAATTCAAAACTTCATCCTCTCTCTCTCTCTCTCTCTTGCATATTCTTGGCCGAACACCCCCCATAACACACCAATATTTCATTTCTCAATCCAAATCATGAAGAATCAAGGTCTTTACATGATGATTTGAAGCTTGTGAGAAGGTTTGGAAGTGATTTCAAGCAAGTATCAAGCAAAATCAAGCCTTATAACATCATCTTTTAGTAAAAACCCATCCAAATCCTTGAAGGTATAACATGTTTCACTAAACATTGTTCTTGATTCGTATTGATAAAGAAGTTAGTAAAAGGTTTCTCTTGATTCTTGAATCTAAACATTAACTTGAAACTAACAAACAAATAAGTTTTGAATAAAATAAAAATGAGTGTGTGCATGTATGTGTATATGGCCGATTATATGTATATACATATGTATAAGTTGTATTTTGATTTTTGATGAAAAAGTTCTTGATTATTTGCTTTCTTGAAAAATATGATGATTAAAGGGATTTTTAGATATCATGCAAGAAGGTTCTAAAAGATCTAAAATTTGAAAGTGATGTGTTGAAAAGTGAAATTTTGAATATATATGTGTGTATAAATTTCGTGTGTATGTGTGTGTATATATGTATGCATGCATGTGAAAATTTTTATAAAAGTGAAAGATCTAAGCATGAGTGAACATGAATGATTTGAAAGATTATCGTGTTGGGTGTAATATTTGTAAGAATATTATGTTAAGTGAAGTTTTGAGCATGATTAGATCTTGAGTGATGATGATGATGATGATGATGATGATGATGATGATGATGATGATAATGTGTGAGTGCATTAGATGCACATATGTGAATTTACATGATGACGTGAAGGCATGAAATGATCATATGTTTATAATTTCATAAAAATCAGATCTAACCAGAATATAAACACTAAAATAAGAGTATTTTTAAGTGTTTAATGATATATAACTTTGTCATATTGTTTGCTAGCTTTGCATGTTGTACTTGGTGCACTAAAAGTTGTAAAATACGTGAAATCGCATGATTTATGTGACTTACACAGAAACTGAACTAATATGATTATAACCACTATTTTAATCTGTAAATAACATGTATTGTATTAAAATATCAAGTCGTTTCGAGTTGGGATGGTTATGGTAACGTTTAATGCAAAACTATGCGTTAAAACGGTCAAAAATCGGCTTTTCGAGTGATTTTGTAAAACTGATTTAGATCAGTAAATAAACTGATGTTTTTAGTTTAAAAGCAATTATTTTAACTAATTTTAAGTTTACTTGGTGTTTGGTTGGTCAAACGTGACTTCTGACACCCGAAAACGTTACCGAATCGCTAAAATACGCATTTTCGATGAACACTAGTATGGGTAAATGGTGAGTGAACCTTATGTGAAAAAATGTGTTAAGTAATTTATACATGTAAATGTGATAATATGTTAAGTGTTAATTTGATAATGGGAAATTTAAACTATGCATGTGTGCATGTACGTTTTGTGTGGTAGAAACGGTAAAATTGCGTTAGATGTGCAACTTGTTTGTCGAGCATGAAATTTCATACATATATGATATTTTATGTGCGTATTTGTTTTAAATATGACAAAATAGATAAGTTAGTAACATTTCGCTTGTTTTGGTGTTAAATTATATGAACGTTTATGTACATATATTACGAGGCGCAAATCGTAGGTATATTGCGTGTAAACGGGATAGTTAACGGATTTACACAATAATGGTCACCAATAAAATCGTTCAAGTAGCAAAAATCATAAATATATATAAATATATATATATATATATGGACTCATATATATATATATTAACGTGCCAACATAATCAAAAATGACAACTTTTCGAAAAAATCTCAAAGTTATGTGATAATTCTAAGAAACGGAGAAACTTAGGATTTTTTGTGTTAAATATATATTGATTTAGAATTGTTCCTATATTAGGACAAATATAAAAATCAATCTCTGGGATTGTGGTATTAAAATACGCACCCAAAGGTGAGTGTCACTAAACCCCTCTTTTTACTGCTTTGTACATGTTTTGGGGGTTGAACACGTCGTTAAAAGGGTTTAATAATGTTTTCGAAATAAAACATACCTTTTAATATAAAATATATATATATATATATATATATATATATATATATATATATATATTCGCTGAAAATATATGAGGTTTGATAAGTTACACGTTTCGAAGTAAAACGATTTTGATGAATAAATGTTGGACATTGGGATGGTACGGTGTTTTCGAGGCGAAACAGACCGTAAAGTTGGGACGGATGCCGGCCTGGGTCTCGAGTGATGGAGATTCAGGGGATTCGTGCAACTACGTGTATTAAATTGTCATATTAGTAGGATATATATATTGTACGTGAGGCAGACATCATATTGTTCTTCGAGAAAGAACCCTGCACCCATGATGTCGTTTAATCAGTTAAGTATTGTACGCGATGAATTGTTGGTAGATCTATCGGGTTGACAACCCCGTCGTGACCGGTCACCCCGTGTCAATGTCAAACGATGAATTAATATTCTGTTTATTATCTAGCATTGATTATCCCTGCATGGTAAATATATAGTTCGTATCGTCTAACTAACATACGAGTCTGAAATTGACGCTATAATTTAATATACAAAACCTGGGCAATATATATTACAGTTGTCGGATCGATGAACCGGCGGAAGGCCCATGGATTTTTAATAAGAAAGTAAAATAGACTTTCTAAGAATTAAATGGATGTTTTTAAATAAACACCGAAACAGAAAGTTTTCCTCGGAATAAAATCTGTTAGTAAACGAATAAGTGAACTCACCTTCCTTTGTGTTGACACTTGATTTTTAACGTGTTCTACAGGTACTTGAATTCGACTTCGGGAAATCATGGCGTATCTTGTGTTTGATGATGCATGTTGTTATGTTTAATTATATTGGACAACGTTTAAACTATCGGGGGCGTTTGTAATAAGATCCGCGAGGATCAAAATAACTTAACTTATGTGGTTGTGTCATGACTTTTAAAAATGTAATGTTTAATATTTATGTTTTAAAATATGTCAGAATGTCCAACACAAGAGTGCATCGTCCGACAAGGTGTAAATAGGCACCAACTTCCGTCACCACTACGGTTTATATTCCGCTGCGCCGTTTTTGGGGTGTGACAGAAGTTGGTATCAGAGCCATTGGTTGTTAGCGAACTAGATTTTTTCACGGAAAACACTAGACTTCAACCGGAGAATTTTGAAATATAAAGTCCAAAAATTCTCGAAGCCAAGATCTTAAATAGACATAGAAAATATTTTATCATGTATGAAAACCATTATGTGTTTTATGTGCATACGTGATTTTCTATTTATTTGACCTTATTTGTTACTGTTTATGGTGATTACGCACTTACTTGTACGGTTATATATCTGTTACAGATGTCGCACGAACACGAGGTCATCGAGATCCACGACTCAGATTACGAGCCAGATTTCGAGACTTCACTTAGACCTACGCTGCAAGAGATACCTATCACGGCTCCACAGATGGTTGGTACTACCGAGCTTACCTCAACTTTCCACGTCAACCCTGCTGCTTTTGCCAGCCAGGGAGACCCCCGATGCGCTTTCACTAGCAATGGGTGGATAGATGATGATGATGTACCTCTCTCAATCCATGAGACGGGACGATCATCTGGCACGGTATCAAAAGTGTCCCAACTGTTGGAGGATCTACTAGTATCGCACCAGTGGTGGACGCCACTATCGTCACAGCTCCACCCTTAGAACCATCAGTTGTCCCACCTGCTGCTGTGATCGAGCCTGCTATTCAGATCCCTCCGCTTGTTTTGTCTGAGTCTTCTTTACCTGTTTTAGAATCACGCACTTCTTTGACGCTGATGTTAGTTTATTATTGTCGTAGGAAGAGGATTAGGCCCGCTGGAAATAGGGTAGATCGATATTGCCGTTGTGATCGACAGCTCACCGCATTGCGCAAAGACCTAGATATAGCTAAAGGAAAGGCGAAGTACCTCGAGGAACAGATGGATGAACACGAGGAGTTGAGGGTTATAGATCACACCACGAGAGATGAGATGCATTGGAGGGTTGTGGATTTGGAGAAGCTTGTCCAGGAGATGTTAGAGTCTCTAGGTTTGAGGCGTTAATGTTAGTTGTTTGTTTGTTTCATTGTTTGATGGGTTGTACTATTAGACATTTCTTTTTATGTTCTTCGTGTTTGTGGCCTGCGTGCCAGTTTCATCTTTGGATATTAATTGGGAACTTTATATGAACTTGTTTATGGATGTTGATGTAGGCATGCTGAGAATAGTCTTTGTACTGAAAACGAGTTTAAATAATTTCTATAATAAATACCAATGGTGTACTTTTGGTTTAAATTTTTCTCATTAAAATGTGGATATTTTACATGCGCCATGTTTGGTCCACTAACAGTTAATGATTGAATAATTTTTGGTTATCGTCTTATGTGGATATTATTGTTATGATAATAGAAACGACGAAATGCCGCCAAAAGCAAGACAAGGAACTGGATTACCTACCACACCGGAAGAGTTGGCTCAACTCATAGCCCAACACGTTAATACTGCCATGGAACAGCTCAACGCTAACGATGGTTAGGGACGTGGACGTGGTGCTCGTGGGCAAGGTTTTGGTGGGGCACATAATGGAAATCCTCCAGGTAAAATGTGATCGGAAAGTTTTAGTAGTTCATGTGTTATACTATCATTGGAACGAATTCCTGAATTTTATTAACATTATTGAACAGTGCACGGATGTACATATAAAACATTCCAGGGCTGTAACCCACGATCATTTACCGGTGCTGAAGGACCCTTAGATATCACCCGATGGATTGAGAAGATGGAATCTGTCATGGCAATCAGTGGTTGTGCTGCTGATCAATGGGTGAGATATGCTTCTTGCTCCTTTCTTGATGAAGCGTTGTCTTGGTGGAACTTGTAAGTTCAAATTTTAGGTGAAGACGCTGCCTACGGTCTGACCTGGAACGAACTTATAGAGATGCTTCTGAAAGAGTACTGCCCGCGCAGTGAAATTCAGAAAATCGAGACAGACTTCTGGAATCTAACCATGGAAGGTCTGGATGTCAGAGATTACACTTCTCATTTTAACGACTTGGCAAGGTTAGTTCCACGAATGGTTACTCCTGTATATGTAAAGGTAGAAAGGTATATCTGGGGATTGTCGCCACGAATTCACAGTATGGTTACATCCGCGAAACCTACCACCTATCTAGATGCCACTACATTGGCAAAATCATTAGCTGATGACGCCGCTCGCAAAGGTAGTCTTGATAAAAAGGAGGAAGCCGGGAAGTCATTGGGCAAGGCCAAAGCAGATGCGAAATCTGAACGGTCGGGGAATTCTGAGTCTAAGACAGAAGTTATGAAGAAGCGCAAGTCCGAGAGCTCGAGGAAGGAGACTGAAGAGAAGCGCGACAGGAAACGCAGTTCGAAGAAGGCATATGCAGCAAATTCCAGTGGTACTAGAAAGGATGGCACCAGAGATAGCCGAGGCGGATCTAAGAGAAAGACTCATGAGGATGGACAGAAGAAATGCAATAGATGCGGACGAACTGGGCATATTACCCGGGAATGCTATGCTAAGTGTACTGTGGAAGGATCGAGGCTCGAAGGATGTTTCCAGTGTGGGGAACAAGGATATTTCAAGAAAGATTGTCCTAAGGCGGGAGGTCAGAATGCCAGAGGTAGAGCGTTCGAGCTAAACGCTGGGAAGGCACGTGATGATCCTGCTGTTGTCACTGGTATGTTTATGATCAATAACCATTCCGCGTTCGTACTTTTTGATACTGGAGCTGACTTGAGTTTTGTTTCGAAAAACTTTGAACCATTCCTGTGTTCACCTACAAGTAAGCTAAATAAGAAGTACTCGATAGAACTAGCAAATGGTAAACTGATAGAGACTAGCGAAGTTGTACGCGACTGTAGTATTCTATTAGGCGATCATAAATTTAGTATCGATTTACTACCAGTGGAGCTGGGAAGCTTCGATGTAGCTGTAGGAATGGATTGGCTCTCCAAGAATAAAGTGGAGATTGTTTGCTCGAGGAAGCAAGTGCGGATACCTCGTCCTGGTGGTGGCAAAGCGATAATTATCCATGGAGATCGATTGAGTCGTGTGTCGAGTGTTGTCAGCAGTATGAAGATGCTCAAGATGTTGCGGAAGGGGTATCCTGCGTTCTTAGTTAACGTGATGGATACAAAGGCCGAATGTAGGAAGATCGAGGAGATTCCTATTGTTCGTGATTATCCAGAAGTTTTTCCTAAAGACTTACCTGGATTACCCCCTGCGAGACAGATCGAGTTCCGAATCGATTTAGTACCTGGTGTTGCACCAATTGCAAAATCTCCCTATAGATTGGCACCGTCGGAAATGAAAGAGATGTCGAACCAGCTTCAAGAGCTATTAGACAAAGGTTTCATTCGACCGAGTTATTCGCCTTGGGGTGCGCCTGTTATGTTCGTGAAGAAGAAGGATGGATCCTTCAGGATGTGTATAGATTACGGGGAGCTGAACAAGTTAACTATCAAGAATCGGTATCCATTGCCGAGGATTGATGATCTGTTTGACCAGCTTCAGGTATCCAGCTATTACTCGAAGATAGATCTGCGTTCAGGTTATCATCAGTTGAAGGTTGCTGACGAAGACATTCCAAAGACAGCCTTTCGAACACGATACGGCCATTATGAGTTTCTTGTTATGCCCTTTGGTTTAACAAATGCGCCAGCTGTGTTCATGGATCTCATGAACAGGGTATGCAAACCTTACTTGGACAAATTCGTGATAGTATTCATCGAAGATATACTTATTTATTCATGAACCAAAGATGATCATGATCATCATTTGAGGTTAATTTTGGAGTTGCTGAAGGAAGAGAAGCTGTATGCCAAGTTCTCCAAATGTGAGTTTTGGATTCGAGAAGTTCATTTTCTCGGATATGTCATAAATGAGAAAGGTATACATGTAGATCCGTCTAAGATCGAAGCAATAAAGAATTGGGAAGCGCCAAAGACTCCGTCAGAGGTGCGATAATTCTTAGGGCTTGCTGGGTATTATCGGAGGTTCATTGAGAACTTCTCCAGAATAGCGCAGCCATTGACGCTATTAACCCAGAAGGAGAGGAAGTTTGACTGGACAGAGAAGCAGGAGAAAGCTTTTCAATCGTTGAAGGAAAAGCTCTGCAGTGCACCTATTCTTTCCCTTCCTGAGGGAAGTAATGATTTCATTGTCTACTGTGATGCCTCAAGTTTGGGTCTTGGATGCGTTTTAATGCAAAGAGACAAAGTGATAGCTTATGCGTCCAGACTGTCACACCCCCAAAATCCACCATGCGGAGTACCACCGCTTGGAGGCATGACGTGACCAGGATCGAGCCACCAATCATACTGAACAACGTACTTAAGTAAATAAAGACAACCAAAATACGATTGGTGACCAAAAACTAGTTAACCAAGTTTTTTTTTTTTTTAGACAGCGGAAGCATAAACGTAAAGTTCAAAACATAAGTTCGCAGTTCATAAGTTTAAAGTCCAACACATAGGTTTAATAAGTTCATAATGTTTTTAAACACTAAATACTGGACATAACCGTCCGCACACCACAACGACTTCTTCCTCGTGCAAGCTCCAAGCATTTAGTGACCTGTAAGGCATGTAACAACGAGTCAACAACAAAGTTGAGTGAATTCACAGTTGGTTGTTTAGTTTAGTATTCGTTTCGTAAATCATCTGTTCGTTTTGAAAACCATGTATCGTATAATTTCGTATCGCGGTCTTTCTGACATGTTTGCGAAGATTAGTGGGGGTTTCCCATGTGTTACTAGACCACGCGTATCGACTGCTACGGAAATGTAAGAGGTGCCCTAAGTCAATGTCTATCAGCATTGACCCTTTGCCCATAGTCCATTAGTACACGCCCGTCCGACTGGCACGGTGTGAGGTTTGTTAAACCTAATAGCGCTATTAACTAATGACCCGCTCGCCATAGGCCTCGGCGATTAAGTCGATAAATGAGGGACTTAAAGTGATAGAGTTGATGGTCTTATGATCATGTACGTAGGTTTTACGTACGTGCCCTTCAATCCGAGGACAGTAGTAAGTATGAGTGTACGTAGGTTTTACGTACGTGCCCTTCAATCCGAGGATAGTAAAAATTAGTTTAATAGTAATGATAGTACAAGTAGTTATTCAATCCCATTCCCAACCCCTGGGAATCCCATGCCTTAGAAAGAGTGTGAACTCACCTCGGTTTGCTCGGTTAGGTTCTCAAATATAGTTAACAGTCAAGGTCGGTCAATCACGTCCTAATAAGGTACGGATAACAATCAGTTTCTCATGCATAACACGTATCCTACGTATGGTTTATTTGCACATTACTTCGTCCACATAACAGGTACACACTTTAATGATTTATGCCCATATGAACTTCCCATCCATTCCCCACTCATAAACAAACATACGATACTGCACGTAACACATATAACATGTTAGATAATTCACCGATAGCATACTCGACATTTAGACACGCAAGTCACAATTTATGTCAATTCAGCATTAATATTCGAAACCGGCTGTTTTCGGACGTTTAAATAAAATAGTTAAATTATTCCAAAAATTCCCACATTTTTACAGGATGTCTTAAACGTTCCATATTTTATTGTGTAAAAATATCGGGGTCCGGTTCATTACCAATATTTTATAGAAAATCGTCTACCGAACTGTGATCAGATTTGTCACATTCTGATCCCAGTTTACGGAATAATTTGTCTAAAATTCCTCGGAAGTCCGTTTGACAAAATTCCAGTTCGAGAGTCACAAATACATCAGTGACTATCTCTGGTATGAATTTTAGGGGCTGGTTCAATTCAGGTTTCAAATTACGACCGAAAACGTACAGCCCATTTTACTGCAGTAAAAATCAGCCTTAGCTGCTGTCACGAAAACAGACTTTTAAAATAGTAAACGACTTCAAAAAAAATACGATTCCAATGCCATTTTCTTCGTTTTTCGAAAAGACCCGATTTAGGCTTCAGAAATTCCGTTTTTCGATTTGTTAAAGTCTGTTTACGGCCTGTTGAATGCGGCTGAAAAAGTACATCAGAATGTTGTTTCGTGGTTTAAGCATTACTAAATCGCATCAACGAGTGTCCGAACAATGGATTTAACAAGAAACCAACAATCAACCATCAAGTATGATTTAACCAACCCTAAACCAACAACATACCCATGACAACATCATCTAATAGCATTTCATATACAAGTAAACTTCATGTAACCTTTATGTTTATATTTTTAGTGTTCTTGCATTTTAGTTGTAAACATACTACACCCTTTTGATCATAGCATCGAGATGAAACAAGATTAACAAGAGTGTAACAAGGGACTTACTACTAGCTTATAGCTAGGGACGATTCTAGTGAAGATAAGTTGAGAACAAGATGGTGAAAAAGCTAGAAACAAGTTCCTTTGAAATCCCCTCAAGTTGCAACCTCCATTGATGGACTTCAAGCTTTGTAGGGAATATGTAAATGAAGAAGATGAATGTGTAAAGGTGAGGGTGGTGGATTCGGTTGTGATGAACCGAATGAGAGAGAGAGAGAGAGAGTAGAGTGATGAGGGTTGAGTGTGAATCTATGGAATGATTGTGTAGGATGCACTTCATAATTATAAGGATCCTTTCTAATATCTTGTCCACTCTATCAAGTAAGCAATCAAATAAAATGTAGAACAAATCAAAGAAATATTGTGGGGATCCTTGTGGGTCCACTTGTGAACCGAAATCTGTTTGGGGGGGGGGGGGGCTTGATGTAAGTTTGTAACTTAGTTGGTAAATACAAGTTCCATTCTAAGTACATAATTCCATCAACTAGTTAGTAAGGAAATTAGTGGGTGTTTAGGTAAACAGGGATCACGACTAGCCAAGAATAATAAAATAACGTGTTTGACAAATATTTGGTGTCCCGGGTAATGTCCGGTTGTTCGGTCGGATACTATTCCGTTAAAGTGTTTAATTGTACCGTAAAGTGTCTTATTTATATATTTTTGTAACGAAATAAATTCCTAACACATAGGAAAATATACCGGACCATTTAGTGACTTTTCTGTATACTACCAGTATGTTAACATGCTCATGTAAGTATAGTTCAGTAATCAGAGAGCAGTTAAATATTTCAACACAGTCACCAAGCACTTAAATTATTATTAAATAAATTGTACGGAATACATGTAAATTGAGGGTTGTCACATTCTCCCCCTGTTAAGAGAATTTCGTCCCGAAATTTAGCGCGTGGTTACTGAGGAAGCTAGTTAAGTTGCGTTGTTTTCCTGATTTTCCTGGGGTGTCACATCATCCCCCCGTTGATTTGGAATTTCGTCCCGAAATTCTGCAGTAGCTTCAGCCTCAGTAGTGGTTGCGTTTTTCTTAAACAGTTGGGGATACTTGAGTTTCATTTGGTCTTCTCGTTCCCAGGTATACTCTGGGCCACGACGAGCATTCCAACGAACTCGGACCAGAGGTATCCTGGTATGCTTGAGGATCTTAACATCTTGATCCGTAATCTCTACTGGTTCCTCGACGAATCACAGCTGTTCGTCGATAGTGAGTTCCTTCAGAGGAACTATGAGGGTCTCATCTGATAGACACTTCTTCAGATTCGACACATGGAAAACATTGTTAACTCCGCTGAGTTCTTCAGGTAGATCCAACCTGTAGGCGACTTTGCCAATTTTCTCAATGACTTCGAATGGTCCGACATAACGCGGATTGAGTTTGCCTCGTTTGCCAAAGCGGACTACACCTTTCCAAGGTGAGACTTTGAGTAGCACTCGATCCCCAACCTGGAGCTCGAGTGGTTTTCTTCCCTTATCAGCATAGCTTTTCTGACGGTCACGAGCTGCCGCCATTCGCTGTCGTATCTGAGCAATTTTCTCGGTGGTATCTACCACAAGTTCTGGGCCAGTGATTTGGCTGTCACCAACTTCTTCCCAACAGAGAGGTGATCGGCATTTGCGTCCGTACAATGCCTCAAACGGAGCGGCTTGGATGCTGGTGTGGTAGCGGTTGTTGTACGAAAACTCCACTAGCGGGAGGTGCCTTTCCCAGCCATTACCAAAATCGATTACACATGCCCTAAGCATGTCTTCAAGGGTTTGGATGGTGCATTCCGATTGCCCATCCGTCTGCGGGTGATAAGTGGTGCTCATATCTAAACGTGAGCCAAAGGACTTGTGCATTGCTTGCCACAGTTCAGAAGTAAAACGTGCGTCACGATCAGATATAATAGAGGTTGGCACTCCGTGCTTCGATACCACTTCCTTTAGGTAAATGTCTGCAAGAGTAGAAAACTTATCCGTTTCTTTGATAGCCAGAAAATGTGCAGACTTGGTTAGTCGATCTACGATCACCCAAATGGTATCGTTTCCGCGTTGAGATCTGGGCAGGCCGGTAACGAAATCCATGGAAATTTGCTCCCATTTCCATTTCGGGATCTCCGGTTGTTGAAGTAGGCCTGATGGTTTCTGATATTCAGACTTGACTCTCGCACAAGTCAAGCACTTGCTGACGTAGGTTGCTATGTGGGCTCTCATGTCAGGCCACCAGTATGTGGTCTTTAAGTCGTGGTACATCTTATCCGAACCAGGATGTACTGAATAACGAGACTTATGTGCTTCATCCATCACAAGCTCGCGTAAGTTGCCATAGAGTGGAACCCAAATACGCCCTGTTACATAGTAGGCGCCGTCTTCCTTTTGTTCTAGCCGTTGCCTCGATCCTCGTAGGGATTCAGCCCTGATGTTTTCTGCTTTCAATGCTTTGACCTGAGCATCGCAAATCTGAGCGGGAAGGTTAGATTGGATGGTAAGCTGTAGAGCACGTACACGCCTAGGTATGGTATCCTTTCGACTGAGGGCGTCTGCCACCACATTGGCTTTGCCCGGATGGTACCTGATCGCGCATTCGTAATCGTTCAAGAGCTCAACCCATCGGCGTTGACGCATGTTTAACTCCTTTTGCTTGAAGATATGCTCGAGACTCCTGTGATCGGTGTAAATGGTGCACTTGGTACCGTACAGGTAATGTCTCCATATCTTAAGCGCGAATACAACTGCTCCCAGCTCCAGATCGTGAGTAGTGTAGTTTCTTTCGTGAACTTTAAGTTGGCGCGATGCGTAGGCAATGACCTTGTCACGTTGCATCAATACGCAACCAAGTCCTTGGATGGAAGCGTCGCAATAAACCACGAAATCATCGGTGCCTTCGGGCAATGAGAGGATAGGCGCGCTACAAAGTCTATCCTTTAGATGTTGAAATGCGGACTCTTGTGCATCACCCCAACGACAGATGACACCCTTCTGAGTCAGTGAAGTGAGAGGTTGCGCAATCTTGGAGAAGTCTTTGATAAACCTTCTGTAATATCCTGCCAAACCCAAGAATTCGCGGATTTATTTTGGTGTGCGGGGTGCAGGCCAGTTCTTGATTGAGTCAACCTTGGATGGATCAACATGAATCCCATCCTTGTTTACCACATGGCCTAGAAAGTGGACTTCGCGAAGCCAGAAGTCACATTTTGAAAACTTGGCATACAATTGCTCTTTTCGAAGAAGTTCAAGCATAAGTCGCAGATGCTGCTCGTGTTCCTCCTGACTCTTAGAATAGATCAGGATATCGTCAATGAACACAATAACGAACTTATCCAGGTAAGGTTTGCATACTCGGTTCATGAGATCCATGAAGACTGCTGGTGCATTCGTCAGCCCGAATGGCATAACCAGAAACTCGTAATGGCCGTAACGAGTTCTGAATGCTGTTTTGGAGACGTCCTCATCTCGGACCCTCAGCTGATGGTATCCCGATCTCAAGTCAATCTTGGAGTAATAGCTCGACCCTTGCAACTGGTCGAACAAGTCGTCAATACGTGGAAGAGGATAACGATTCTTCACAGTCACCTTGTTGAGTTCACGGTAGTCAATACACATTCTGAAGGTACCATCTTTCTTCTTTACGAACAAGACTGGAGCTCCCCAGGGCGAAGAGCTAGGACGAATAAAACCCTTTTCCAAGAGTTCTTGTAGTTGTGTGGACAGTTCTTCGAGTTCTGATGGAGCTAGACGATATGGTGCTCGAGCTACTGGTGCTGCTCCAGGAGCTAGCTCGATTTGAAATTCAACTTGGCGGTGAGGCGGAAGACCAGGCAATTCCTCAGGAAATACCACAGGAAAATTACGCACAATAGGAATGTCTTCAATTCTCTTCTCTTCCGTGGATGTGTCGGTGACGAGCGCTAGAATGGCAGTGTGGCCCTTTCGTAGACATTTCTGGGCCTTAAGGAAAGAGATGATGCCTTCGACAGCACCACTCTTGTCGCAAATCACAAGAGGGTCTTCACTAGAACGAGGAATGCGGATGATTTTCTCCTTGCAAACAATCTCCGCTTGATACCGAGATAGCCAATCCATTCCAATAACGACGTCGAAACTACCCAGTGTGATAGGAATAAGATCGATAGGGAAAATCTGACCAGCTAGGACCAGTTTACAACCATTAACTACGTGTGTGGCTTCAAGACTTTTACCATTTGCTAGCTCTACCGCGTGTTTGGTGTTCAAAAGTGTTGGGGTACGTTTAAGCATTTGACTAACTTTTAGAGACACATAACTGGTATCGGCACCCGAATCAAATAAGACAGTAACAAAGTGTCACACCCCGACCACGTGGAACAACCAAACGTGGCGGAAATGTCGGGGAGTGTTGTAACAGAATCATTGTTTCGTAACCATGGAATAAATAAATTCTGTTTTATTGAATAAATGAACTCATTGTTTTAATACAATCAAATAAATACAACTACGATCTTCCAAGTTTTAAAGTCGCTAAGGCACGAGTCCATCCTAAATGTAGCATGTATCAACAATCATTGCAAAGCAGTACCTGAAACATGTGTAAAAATAGGTACGTCAGCATAAAAATGCCTGTGAGATACATAGGTTTTGTGAAAATAGGATTCATGACTTAAGTTTAAGAAAAATGTTTAGTCATGAACCTTGTAATTTGTTTTGTCTTGTAAATCATTTGAAAAACGATAAAGTCAGATGATATGTATAAATAAGAGAATAATGTATGGTTAAATGAATAACCATGTAAAATGAGTTTGTATAATATAAGTTGTTTGTAAATTAATGTCTTGTGAAAAGTATGTTATTTGTATAAAATGTTATATGTCTCAAATTGAAATGATTCAGATAACGATACAATATGTAATACCATACAAACACTTATATATAGGAAGTACCAGCGGCGTATCCACCATGCTTGTATCATATTACACACGCCTCATTACTTAATCACTTACTCAAACCAAACCAACAATGTAAGATGTCTATGTTTAAACCAATTGCCAAACGTATTGAATAATGTGTCAAAATGTTTATGTCAAGATGTAGGTCATGAAATGTATAACCAATGTCAATAATGTTTATGTGTCCAATGTAAATCATGTAATTGTGTAACCAAAATGATATGTATAAATAAATGTAAGGCTAAACGAATAACCTTATAGTAGCATATTAAATGTGTACTTTGGATTTGTAAATAACATATTAAACTATGTTTTGGTTTCATAAATAACATATCAAAATATGCTTTGGGTTTTATAAATAACATATTAAACTATGTTTTGGTTTTGTAAATAACATATCAAAATATGCTTTGGATGATTAACAAAATATATGTTGGTTTTGTACAATACCACACATGAGAGTATATCAAACTATACTTTAAAAGTGTGATTTAAGAATTCATTCAGACCTAGTGCATCAAAATACACCTTTGAGACTATAGGGATACCACAAAGGAAATCCCTATTTGGATGGAGAAACAAATTGGTTTCAGACATTCCATGACAACAGGAATGGGGTGTCTAATCCTATAGCGCTATATCATACTAACAATCGGTCTGGTGAACATAAAATAAGTACAATTCAACATTTTATTTGATGTTCTTTGAGAAATCAGTGTTTAAACCATAGATAGTCATTTAGTTTGTCAAATGATAAGTAATAACATGTATAATCAATTATACTTTTGGAAAACATGAAAATAACAGATAGGTACACATGCTTCACCCCAAAACAGTTTGAAAACGGTAAAAGAGGGGAACTATGTACTCACTTGAGATTGCTCAGAAGTCCTAGGATAACCACCAAGCAAAGCTAGAGATCACGGAATCAAACGGCACCTACTATAGGTAACTATATTAATAAACCGGACCTAAATCGGAAGATTTAGATAGAATGAGGGTTCGTAAACCAAACGAGTATAGAGACTCGTGTCACATGGTTTAACAAAGCCTACATACTAAATGAAACCTAACCTAAGTGCTTTCGACCCATTACGACCCGTTTAGGTTGCTTATGCTACTTTAACGCGTCGTTCGCGTGAAACGCGTTCGGACCGCCTAACTAGTCCTATGACAAGTGTTATATGCCTAAACATGTTACATAATCAGTTATGTGACAAAAGTTTAGGTTACATATGCTTAATTACCAATTATACATGAAAAGGGTATTCTGGTAATTTACCTAAGGCATATAAACTACCTATCATACAACTACTCAAACGATGTGACCATAGGGTATAACCTCGGAAGGTTATTCCCTACCTACTATGGTCACCTAATGTGTTTGGTCGGATCCTAATGATCGACCAAATGGGTCAGGTTCGAAGGTATAAGCGATTTATTAGATCGCTTACCCTACGACCCTAGACAACGTGGTAATCAGTAGGCATAGTCCCAAGGGACTATAACCAACGTGATTACACTCACGTTGCGAAGTTCAAACGAACTTCGCATTGACCATAAACTGGTCAATCCAGAAAGTCAAACAAAGTTTGACTTTCAGACTCGAAAGACTCGAAAAGCAATAAAAGAACGAAAGAATACTTACGAAGGGTCCCCGAATGCTAATCTCGATTCAAGAATCTCAGGTATGAAACAATGGTTTCAACTTAGAGTTTCTCAAATCAAAATTCTAGTGGTTTAAGCAATGGGGGGCATGGGGTATTTATAGCATTAGGTCCACCGTTAAGATCGTTTCATGGAAACCGTGCTTTAATCGCATCCGTACAAGTGTTGGAACCTTATGGTGACTAAAAATGATCCTTATCATCTGACTAAGCAATTGAGAATGTGTGGGTGTGGTTAAAACAGCTGGAACCTGCTGTTAAAAACACTGAATCTGTTCTGATAGTCGGACGCAGCCCGCTTCAGGATCAGGCAAGTATAATGCGGGCCGCCTGGAGCTTCTGATCTGAATATAAGTTTCCAAAATGACAGTTTCAGCCCCTGCACGTGTTTAAGGCCATTTCCGACACTTCTAAGGCCCGTAAAGAAAACTTTAAGGCCCTAAAATGATGCCTAAACATTGTGGACATGAAACATGCTCAAAAATATGCCGGATGTTGGTTCGTTTGGTCGTACGAACGCGATGTTCGCTTAATTACAACGGAATGCGCATAAGCGCGAAAAACGATCCAAATGATGCGACGAATGGATTTTTGGCAATCCAAACACTAAAGCATAATATAGTCATGCTTACATAAATTTTTGGATGTCCGAATGTATTCATAACGTAAGTTATGCGTGAAAATGCAAACTTGTGCACTTTTTGACACTTTTAGTCCCTGAATGACCCAAAAGTTTATTTTAGCGTACCAAACCCCTCAAAGCCTATTTCTAAGCTATGTAGAGGATATTTATGGTGTGTTTATCTTATGGTCATGTTCCGGAATGTTCGTTACAGTTCAAATTGGCATACTTTCACAGTTTGTCAAGTTTATTCCCTGTAAGCGAATTAACTTGTTTTTGCCATACCAAAGCCTTTAAAACTTATTTCTAAGTTATGTAAAGGTTATTTAAGGTATGTTAAGCCTATTTCACTATTCCATAGTGTTCGTTGGATTAAACTAGTTATATTTACGCATCAGAGCGCGTATAACCCTCCAGAAAGCGATTTAAAGCTTAAAATCGAACAAGAGTTGATATGTGCAAACGATACACATATTTTTACAAATCACAAGTACGAAATACAATATTTCATTGGTTTGCATTTGTTTGATGGTTGAAGTGACACAGGTGTCACAGTCTCCCCTACTTTAGGAAATTTCGTCCCGAAATTTAATTCTAGAGGAAACTTGTGAAGACAACTGTGACGGTTTCGCCTTCTAATAGATCCATTGAACCCTTAAGTAAAACTCTGGGCCATGTTAGGATTCTTAGCGAATTTGTTAACCCTCAAAGTGAATTCCTTGTAGCAGTAAAACATGGAATTTTTGAACTATGGATAGAAGAACGTTTCTTATGAAGACTTATCATAGGAAACTTGTGTGTGCTTGAAATCAGAATTTGGGGAATGTGAGAATAAATGGCATTGGTCGAGGTCCAAGACTTCTCCCATATCATTATTCTTGTCACTATAGGTCTTAACACATGACAAAGCTTCCTGTGGTTTCTATGCAATGAATTCCATAATTATGTAGGCCTCCATAATTACGTAATTCCTTGCACAGTCCACACAGTTCATTTCATAATGCGTAGAGGAAAAGTCAATTGAATAAACATGAAACGACCTGACTAGATCACCAAAGGGTCCTTTCAATTAGATCAACGAACGATCTTTTTAACTAGATCAACACATGACCTTCTTAACTAGACCGTCGTACGATCTCCTTAAATAGACCACTTAAGGGATCCTTTTAATTATATCATCACATGATATTTCTAATCAGATTTTCAAAATCAATCTGTTTAACCAGACCATTCAAGAGGTCCAATTATAGAATAGTACTTTAAAACCCAAGGGACTTAACTACAACGTAGAAGTCCATTAAGGATTTAAGATAGTAACTTTGGATATCCTACTATGAATCCTTCATATAATATAGGGAAGATTCTACGAGGATTTGGATGGATCACATACAACCACAAAACATGTAAGAAAACACATAAGCACAAAATTAGCTAACTTGATTCTTTAATTCGTTATCTTTAGGTATGGATATTTAAAGCACACTAGAAATCCAATCCATGAATTTCATTCGGTACTTTAATCATTTTCAAGGATCCATCTATAAAAATAGAAGGATTCTCAATAAAAGTTTGGCTTTGTTTCTTAAAAGAAACGAGTGTTTTAAGGTTCTTGGGGAGATCACAAGTATTCATAAAATGACAGAACCATACAAGTAGTTTGTCTTTGGGTTGACATCATAAGATTGTATCCAACGTTCACACAATAGTATCAGTTTTGCAAAAATAAAAACGACGAATTTTTATTTATATAACAACTGACTTGTCTTTAAACATCAAAAGATAACAACCTAGGAAATAACAAAACACTAATTGTTCACTGCTGCATCGTTGTTCATGTTTGCCTCATTGATGTTAAACACTCGTCCACGTGCTGGAGGTATGTTAACAAGTCTTGGGCAATTGTTCCTGTAGTGGGTAAGGTCACCACAGTTATAACATGACCCTGGAGGAAACTGTGCTTGAACAGCAGCAGGGTTTGCAGCAGCTTGATTTGCATATCGACAAACATTGATCAAATGTCCCAACCGCCCACAATGGGTACATTTGTGACACTGCTCTTGCCCTAGATGATGACGGTTGCACTTGTTGCACAAAGGTGCGGTACCAACATAGTTTTGCCTTTTGCGAGGTTGTGCTGGTTGGTTTGCTGCAACCTGTTTGTCTTGAGCAGTTACAGCGTAGTTTTGAGAGGCTTTGCGCTTCTTCTTCTTGGATACCTCAGCATGTTCTTCCTTTGGTTCAACTTGAGCAGTCTTGTCAGTTGGTCTTGAGTCGCCCTTCCGAAACAGCTTACGCTTCCTGATGTGGGATTCAGTTAGGGTGGCAGATAGTTCAATAGCTTGTCTGACAGTAGTAGGGTTACTGCCAGTAACAATATCCTGAACTAGGTCAGGAAGACCATCAGTATATTTCTTGATCGCTTTATCCACAGGAGTAACCATAGTAGGGCACAACAGGCTCAATTCTTCAAAACGGTCAGTATAGGCTCGATGTTCACCACTGTCTTGCTTCAAATCATCAAACTCCCTCTCCAAAGCTCGCAGTTCATGACGAGGGCAAAACTCCTTCATCATAAGAGCCCTAAGTTCAGCCCAAGTTTGGGCTAAAGCAACCTCAGCACCACGGTCTCTCATCACCCCATTCCACCATGTAAGAGCCCTCTTCTGAAACACACTCGAAGAAAACTCGACCTTGCGATTTTCAGGACACTGAACGTGACGGAAAGTATTCTCAATGCTCTCGAACCATTGAAGAAGCCCAGTGGCTCCCTCAGAACCACTAAACTTGAGCGGTTTAGCCGAGTTAAAATTTTTGAAATTGCATGGAGCATTGTTGTTGTTGATGGCTTGCATCATTTGAGCATAAAGATTTGGGAAGGCAGCAGCCATTTGCTGCGCGATGATTTCTGCCAGTTTGGCATTTGCCATCTGATTGTCGCGTCGAGGAGGCATTCTAAAAGAGGAAACATGAAAGGAAACGAGTGAGAGAATTAGACGAAAAGAATGAGATGAAACAAATCTGATGAAAGCAAGGATAGTGGTTATTTGTTTGTTACTACAAAGCAACAAACGACCTCGGTGATAATCAAAGTAAATAGGTCAAAAATAATGTATCGCGAAGACATGCTCGCCTATAAGTGAACACTCATCCCAAGAATTCCCAGGTAAGCACAACTGGTCTCGCGTCTGATGAGATATATACGAAGTGCTTGCCTAGACAGAAAACCCAGAATACAGGCATTCACCCTTCCAGTTTGCACGTGTTCACATTATTTAAAACCCAAAACCTTGACGAGATTTTGAAAACTTAAAGGGGTTCAAAACCTTATAACAGAGGGTTCAAAACCTTACAATAGAGGGTTCAAAACCTAGTAATCAATCATCCTAGAACAGATGATTAGTTTTCAAAGCGGTTTTGAAATTTATGTTCTTGTTGTGGTCGTCGCCTAAGGATAGGTGACGGAATTGTTTTATGACTAAACGCAAGTAAACTCGCGTTAGGGTCCTAAGAAGGTTATAGACTAGGTCAAAGTATTACTAATAACCTAATTCCCTATAACCATTGGCTCTGATACCAACTTTTCTGTCACACCCCGACCACGTGGAACAACCAAACGTGGCGGAAATGTCGGGGAGTGTTGTAACAGAATCATTGTTTCGTAACCATGGAATAAATAAATTCTGTTTTATTGAATAAATGAACTCATTTTTTTAATACAATCAAATAAATACAACTACGATCTTCCAAGTTTTAAAGTCGCTAAGGCACGAGTCCATCCTAAATGTAGCATGTATCAACAATCATTGCAAAGCAGTACCTGAAACATGTGTAAAAATAGGTACGTCAGCATAAAAATGCCTGTGAGATACATAGGTTTTGTGAAAATAGGATTCATGACTTAAGTTTAAGAAAAATGTTTAGTCATGAACCTTGTAATTTGTTTTGTCTTGTAAATCATTTGAAAAACGATAAAGTCAGATGATATGTATAAATAAGAGAATAATGTATGGTTAAATGAATAACCATGTAAAATGAGTTTGTATAATATAAGTTGTTTGTAAATTAATGTCTTGTGAAAAGTATGTTATTTGTATAAAATGTTATATGTCTCAAATTGAAATGATTCAGATAACGATACAATATGTAATACCATACAAACACTTATATATAGGAAGTACCAGCGGCGTATCCACCATGCTTGTATCATATTACACACGCCTCATTACTTAATCACTTACTCAAACCAAACCAACAATGTAAGATGTCTATGTTTAAACCAATTGCCAAACGTATTGAATAATGTGTCAAAATGTTTATGTCAAGATGTAAGTCATGAAATGTATAACCAATGTCAATAATGTTTATGTGTCCAATGTAAATCATGTAATTGTGTAACCAAAATGATATGTATAAATAAATGTAAGGCTAAACGAATAACCTTATAGTAGCATATTAAATGTATACTTTGGATTTGTAAATAACATATTAAACTATGTTTTGGTTTCATAAATAACATATCAAAATATGCTTTGGGTTTTATAAATAACATATTAAACTATGTTTTGGTTTTGTAAATAACATATCAAAATATGCTTTGGATGATTAACAAAATATATGTTGGTTTTGTACAATACCACACATGAGAGTATATCAAACTATACTTTAAAAGTGTGATTTAAGAATTCATTCAGACCTAGTGCATCAAAATACACCTTTGAGACTATAGGGATACCACAAGGAAATCCCTATTTGGATGGAGAAACAAATTGGTTTCAGACATTCCATGACAACAAGAATGGGGTGTCTAATCCTATAGCGCTATATCATACTAACAATCGGTCTGGTGAACATAAAATAAGTACAATTCAACATTTTATTTTATGTTCTTTGAGAAATCAGTGTTTAAACCATAGATAGTCATTTAGTTTGTTAAATGATAAGTAATAACATGTATAATCAATTATACTTTTGGAAAACATGAAAATAACAGATAGGTACACATGCTTCACCCCAAAACAGTTTAAAAACAGTAAAAGAGGGGAACTATGTACTCACTGAGATTGCTCAGAAGTCCTAGGATAACCACCAAGCAAAGCTAGAGATCACGGAATCAAACGGCACCTACTATAGGTAACTATATTAATAAACCGGACCTAAATCGGAAGATTTAGATAGAATGAGGGTTCGTAAACCAAACGAGTATAGAGACTCGTGTCATATGGTTTAACAAAGCCTACATACTAAATGAAACCTAACCTAAGTGCTTTCGACCCATTACGACCCGTTTAGGTAGCTTATGCTACTTTAACGCGTCGTTCGCGTGAAACACGTTCGGACCGCCTAACTAGTCCTATGACAAGTGTTATATGCCTAAACATGTTACATAATCAGTTATGTGACAAAAGTTTAGGTTACATATGCTTAATTACCAATTATACATGAAAAGGGTATTCTGGTAATTTACCTAAGGCATATAAACTACCTATCATACAACTACTCAAACGATGTGACCATAGGGTATAACCTCGGAAGGTTATTCCCTACCTACTATGGTCACCTAATGTGTTTGGTCGGATCCTAATGATCGACCAAATGGGTCGGGTTCGAAGGTATAAGCGATTTATTAGATCGCTTACCCTACGACCCTAGACAACGTGGTAATCAGTAGGCATAGTCCCAAGGGACTATAACCAACGTGATTACACTCACGTTGCGAAGTTCAAACGAACTTCGCATTGACCATAAACTGGTTAATGCAGAAAGTCAAACAAAGTTTGACTTTCAGACTCGAAAGACTCGAAAAGCAATAAAAGAACGAAAGAATACTTACGAAGGGTCCCCGAATGCTAATCTCGATTCAAGAATCTCAGGTATGAAACAATGGTTTCAACTTAGAGTTTCTCAAATCAAAATTCTAGTGGTTTAAGCAATGGGGGGCATGGGGTATTTATAGTATTCGGTCCACCGTTAAGATCGTTTCATGGAAACCGTGCTTTAATCGCATCCGTACAAGTGTTGGAACCTTATGGTGACTAAAAATGATCCTTATCATCTGACTAAGCAATTGAGAATGTGTGGGTGTGGTTAAAACAGCTGGAACCTGCTGTTAAAAACACTGAATCTGTTCTGATAGTCGGACGCGGCCCGCTTCAGGATCAGGCAAGTATAATGCGGGCCGCCTGGAGCTTCTGATCTGAATATAAGTTTCCAAAATGACAGTTTCAGCCCCTGCACGTGTTTAAGGCCACTTCCGACACTTCTAAGGCCCGTAAAGCAAACTTTAAGGCCCTAAAATGATGCCTAAACATTGTGGACATGAAACATGCTCAAAAATATGCCGGATGTTGGTTCGTTTGGTCGTACGAACGCGATGTTCGCTTAATTACGACGGAATGCGCATAAGCGCGAAAAACGATCCAAATGATGCGACGAATGGATTTTTGGCAAGCCAAACACTAAAGAATAATATAGTCATGCTTACATAAATTTTTGGATGTCCGGATGTATTCAGAACGTAAGTTATGCGCGAAAATGCAAACTTGTGCACTTTTTGACACTTTTAGTCCCTGAATGACCCAAAAGTTTATTTTAGCGTACCGAACCCCTCAAAGCCTATTTCTAAGCTATGTAGAGGATATTTATGGTGTGTTTATCTTATGGTCATGTTCCTGAATGTTCGTTACAGTTCAAATTGGCATACTTTCGCAGTTTGTCAAGTTTAGTCCCTGTAAGCGAATTAACTTGTTTTTGCCATACCAAAGCCTTTAAAACGTATTTCTAAGTTATGTAAAGGTTATTTAAGGTATGTTAAGCCTATTTCACTATTCCGGAGTGTTCGTTGGATTAAACTGGTTATATTTACGCATCAGAGCGCGTATAACCCTCCAGAAAGCGATTTAAAGCTTAAAATCGAACAAGAGTTGATATGTGCAAACGATACACATATTTTTACAAATCCCAAGTACGAAATACAATATTTCATTGGTTTGGCATTTGTTTGATGGTTGAAGTGACACAGGTGTCACACAAAGAAGTCATCCAGAAGAAACTTACCCATCACAACGTTGGGATCGTTCCTTGCGTCACCTTGACCAATCACGAAAGCACGACCCCTTGCTCCATTACCATTGTTGTTACCCCCGTTGTTGCCTCCATTGTTATTCCCGTTTCCCTGGTTGTTGTTGTTGTTTTGATTCTGGTTAAGCTGGGGACAGTTCTTCTTAAAGTGGCCCTCAGCGCCACACTGAAAGCATCCTTTATTTCCCTGCTGATGTTGCTGCTGGTGGTTCTGTGGGGCTTGTTGTTGTTGGCGATTCTGATTCGCAGGACGCGGGCGCCTGCAATCCCTTGCTTCATGACCCAACTTATGACATCTCTGACAACGACCTTTGTTGCACTGACCACTATGGTGTCTGTTACATTTGTTGCACTTTGGGTGGTTTCCTCGATACCCACCCTGTCCTTGATTACCGGAGGATTCCTGACCCGGACTCTGGTAGTCGTCAGTCCTTCACTGCTGAGACTGGCCCGAAGCAGAACCCTTACTGGAGTTTCCATCCCATTTTCTCATGTTGTCGGTAAGTACATCAGAAGTAGTTGTGGCACTGATACGTTTGGGTAGCCTGTTTTGCTCCACCGCCTGGTCGGTGAGACGATGAGCCAACTTGATAATTTGCTGAATGGTACCCAGATTGGCTGAAGTCACGTGACTTTGAATCTCCGGTACAAGGCCCTTGAGGTACAGCTCAATACGTTTGATGGGAGGGTCCACCATAGTTGGACACAGGATGGCCAGCTCGTTTGACCTCTTAGTATACGCCTCAATCTCAGATCCCGTCATCTTCAGATTGTAAAATTCCACTTCTAGCTTGTGGATATCATCCCGACTACAGTACTCCTCCTTGATCAGCTCTTTAAAACCATTCCAGGGTGTGGCATTAGCAACTGCCAATCCTAGTAGTTGAACCTGCGCCTTCCACCAGGTTAACGCAGCCCCTTCAAGTGTTCCAGTAGCATATTTCACCCTACGGTCTTCGGGGCATTCGCACATCTCGAAAACTGTCTCAAGCTTTTCAAACCAGTGAAGAAGGCCCACTGCTCCTTCGGTGCCACTGAAAGTGGTAGGTCGGCAGTCCATGAAAGTCTTAAACGTGCACACAGGAGGCTGAGCATGTTGACCTCCTGCAGGGACAGCTGCGAGTGCCTCAGCAACTCGTTCGTTGATCAAAGCCGTCAGCTGGGCTTGAGTTAGGTTCAAACGTCCACCCATGATCTTCACAACGAAATAACGTAGGTGAGAAAAGTGTCGCGAAAGTGCGTAAGTGTGGGACGATAGTAGAGAGTAAGCACGCAAGGTTCAAATAGCAATTACCACATTATCAAATACACGGTGAGAACTATCTAACCGACAATATAACATAAATCATACCACTTATGGTGTCGAGTCTTGCACGTGGAGCGAAGCGTCGTTGTGGATCGTTGAGCACTGTACAGGTTATAGTCTGGTTTTATCAAAAAGCTTTTCCCTTTTTAAAACCAATTTCACTATAATCAATGGCTCTGATACCAATCTGTCACACCCCCAAAATCCACCATGCGGAGTACCACCGCTTGGAGGCATGACGTGACCAGGATCGAGCCACCAATCATACTGAACAACGTACTTAAGTAAATAAAGACAACCAAAATATGATTGGTGACCAAAAACTAGTTAACCAAGTTTTTTTTTTTTTTAGACAGCGGAAGCATAAACGTAAAGTTCAAAACATAAGTTCGCAGTTCATAAGTTTAAAGTCCAACACATAGGTTTAATAAGTTCATAATGTTTTTAAACACTAAATACTGGACATAACCGTCCGCACACCACAACGACTTCTTCCTCGTGCAAGCTCCAAGCATTTAGTGACCTGTAAGGCATGTAACAACGAGTCAACAACAAAGTTGAGTGAATTCACAGTTGGTTGTTTAGTTTAGTATTCGTTTCGTAATCATCTGTTCGTTTTGAAAACCATGTATCGTATAATTTCGTATCGCGGTCTTTCTGACATGTTTGTGAAGATTAGTGGGGGTTTCCCATGTGTTACTAGACCACGCGTATCGACTGCTACGGAAATGTAAGAGGTGCCCTAAGTCAATGTCTATCAGCATTGACCCTTTGCCCATAGTCCATTAGTACACGCCCGTCCGACTGGCACGGTGTGAGGTTTGTTAAACCTAATAGCGCTATTAACTAATGACCCGCTCGCCATAGGCCTCGGCGATTAAGTCGATAAATGAGGGACTTAAAGTGATAGAGTTGATGGTCTTATGATCATGTACGTAGGTTTTACGTACGTGCCCTTCAATCCGAGGACAGTAGTAAGTATGAGTGTACGTAGGTTTTACCTACGTGCCCTTCAATCCGAGGACAGTAAAATGTAGTTTAATAGTAATGATAGTACAAGTAGTTATTCAATCCCATTCCCAACCCCTGGGAATCCCATGCCTTAGAAAGAGTGTGAACTCACCTCGGTTTGCTCGGTTAGGTTCTCAAATATAGTTAACAGTCAAGGTCGGTCAATCACGTCCTAATAAGGTATGGAAAACAATCAGTTTCTCACGCATAACACGTATCCTACGTATGGTTTATTTGCACATTACTTCGTCCACATTACAGGTACACACTTTAATGATTTATGCCCATATGAACTTCCCATCCATTCCCCACTCATAAACAAACATACGATATTGCACGTAACACATATAACATGTTAGATAATTCACCGATAGCATACTCGACATTTAGACACGCAAGTCACAATTTATGTCAATTCAGCATTAATATTCGAAACCGGCTGTTTTCGGACGTTTAAATAAAATAGTTAAATTATTCCAAAAATTCCCAAATTTTTACAAGATGTCTTAACGTTCCATATTTTATTGTGTAAAAATATCGGGGTCCGGTTCATTACCAATATTTTATAGAAAATCGTCTACCGAACTGTGATCAGATTTGTCACATTCTGATCACAGTTTACGGAATAATTCGTCTAAAATTCCTCGGAAGTCCGTTTGACAAAACTCCAGTTCGAGGGTCACAAATACATCAGTGACTATCTATGGTATGAATTTTAGGGGCTGGTTCAATTTAGGTTTCAAATTACGACCGAAAACGTACAGCCCATTTTACTGCAGTAAAAATCAGCCTTAGCTGCTGTCACGAAAACAGACTTTTAAAATAGTAAACGACTTCAAAAAAAATACGATTCCAGCGCCATTTTCTTCGTTTTTCGAAAAGACCCGATTTAGGCTTCAGAAATTCCGTTTTTCGATTTGTTAAAGTCTGTTTACGGCCTGTTGAATGCGGCTGAAAAAGTACATCAGAATGCTGTTTCGTGGTTTAAGCATTACTAAATCGCATCAACGAGTGTCCGAACAATGGATTTAACAAGAAACCAACAATAAACCATCAAGTATGATTTAACCAACCCTAAACCAACAACATACCCATGACAACATCATCTAATAGCATTTCATATACAAGTAAACTTCATGTAACCTTTATGTTTATATTTTTAGTGTTCTTGCATTTTAGTTGTAAACATACTACACCCTTTTGATCATAGCATCGTGATGAAACAAGATTAACAAGAGTGTAACAAGGGACTTACTACTAGCTTATAGCTAGGGACAATTCTAGTGAAGATAAGTTGAGAACAAGATGGTGAAAAAGCTAGAAACAAGTTCCTTTGAAATCCCCTCAACCTCCATTGATGGACTTCAAGCTTTGTAGGGAATATGTAAATGAAGAAGATGAATGTGTAAAGGTGAGGGTGGTGGATTCGGTTGTGATGAACCGAATGAGAGAGAGAGAGTAGAGTGATGAGGGTTGAGTGTGAATCTATGGAATGATTGTGTAGGATGCACTTCATAATTATAAGGATCCTTTCTAATATCTTGTCCACTCTATCAAGTAAGCAATCAAATAAAATGTAGAACAAATCAAAGAAATATTGTGGGGATCCTTGTGGGTCCACTTGTGAACCGAAATCGGTTTAGGGGGGGGGGGGCTTGATGTAAGTTTGTAACTTAGTTGGTAAATACAAGTTCCATTCTAAGTACATAATTCCATCAACTAGTTAGTAAGGAAATTAGTGGGTGTTTAGGTAAACAGGGATCACGACTAGCCAAGAATAATAAAATAACGTGTTTGGCAAATATTTGGTGTCCCGGGTAATGTCCGGTTGTTCGGTCGGATACTGTTCCGTTAAAGTGTTTAATTGTACCGTAAAGTGTCTTATTTATATATTTTTGTAACGAAATAAATTCCTAACACATAGGAAAATATACCGGACCATTTAGTGACTTTTCTGTATACTACCAGTATGTTAACATGCTCATGTAAGTATAGTTCAGTAATCAGAGAGCAGTTAAATATTTCAACACAGTCACCAAGCACTTAAATTATTATTAAATAAATTGTACGGAATACATGTAAATTGAGGGTTGTCACACAGACAATTGAAAGTGCATGAGAAGAATTACACAACACATGATTTGGAGCTTGGAGCTGTTGTGTTTGCTTTGAAGATTTGGAGACACTACTTGTATGGCACGAAGTGTATGATTTACACGGACCATAAGAGCCTCCAGCACATCTTCGATCAGAAGGAGCTCAATATGCGACAACGACGTTGGGTGGATTTACTCAATGATTATGAATGTGATATCCATTATCACCCGGGGAAAGCAAACATTGTTGCAGATGCGCTCAGTAGGAAGGAACGGGAAAAGCCTCTACGTGTACGTGCTTTGGGTTTGACCATACAAACGTTTGACCGATCGAATTCGTGATGCACAACATGAAGCTTTGAATGATGATGATTTGAGAAGTGAAGGTTTGAAGGGCTTAGAATGTAAACTAACATCGAAAGCAGATGAAGTAATGTACTTCATGAACCGAGTCTGGGTTCCGCTTAAAGGTAACCTCCGTGAATTAATTATGGACGAAGCTCATAAATCCAAGTATTCCATTCACCCAGGATCTACCAAGATGTATCAGGACATTAAGGAGTTTTACTGGTCGCCAAAGATGAAGAGAGACATTGCGGCCTACGTGAGTAAATGTCTAACATGCTCTAGGGTCAAGGCGGCTGAGCACCAGAAGCCATCTGGGCTTCTGCAGCAACCAGATATTCCTAAGTGGAAATGGGAACATCTTACGATGGACTTTATCACCAAGTTACTCGTACGTCGCGTGGACACAATATGATCTGGGTAATTGTGGATCGATTGACAAAGTCTGCTCATTTTCTGGCACTTAAGGAAACAGACAATACGAAAAAGATATCGCAGCTTTACCTTAACGAGATTGTAGCCCGTCATGGAGTACATGTGTCAATCATTTCGGATAGAGACGGACGATTTGACTCCAGATTTTGGCAATCTCTCCAGAAATCGCTGGGTTCTCGTTTGGATATGAGTATTGCATATCATCCTCAAACGGATGGTCAGAGCGAAAGAACCATTCAGACATTAGAGGATATGCTGAGAGCATGTGCGATTGATTTTGGTGGAAGTTGGGATACTCATTTTCCCTTGGCAAAGTTTTCTTACAACAATAGTTACCATGCCAGCATAAAAGCCGCTCCGTTTGAAGCCCTGTATGGAAGGAAGTGTTGATCACCGCTCTGTTGGGCTGAAGTCGGCGAGAAGCATTTGACCGGACCCGAGATTATTCAGGAGACCATGGACAAGGTTGTCCAGATCAAGAATAGGTTAAAGGCTGCCGCGGATCGACAGAAGAGTTATGCAGATAACCGAAGGAAACCGCTGGAGTTTCAAGTTGGTGATAGAGTTATGCTGAAGGTATCACCATGGAAGGGTGTAGTGAGGTTTGGAAAAGGGGGAAAGTTGAGCCCGTGCTATATAGGTCCCTTCGAAGTCGTCTCTCGAGTTGGACCAGTTACGTATAGGCTCAAGTTACAACAGGAGTTGATTGGAGTCCATGATGTATTTCATGTCTCCAACCTGAAAAAGTGTATGTCTGATGAGACACTGATTATACCCCCTGGAGAGGTTCAAGTGGACGATAAACTGAGATTTATCGAAGAACCAGTGGAGGTTCTGGATCGGAAAACCCAGAAACTCAGGAGGAGTAAGATTGAGTTGGTCAAGGTCTGTTGGAATTCTAAGCGCGGACCCGAGTTCACCTGGGAGCAACAAGACCAAATGAAACAGAAATATCCTCACCTCTTCCCACCGAGTGCGAAAACGAAACCTGTGAAGTAGAATTTCGGGGACGAAATTCCCTAAACAGGGGGAGACTGTGACACCCGGCCTCTCAGGCCGTATCGGACAATAGTAATAATCTGTGTATTAGACATGTAACATGACTATTTGTGACTAAATGTGATGTTAATATATGATATTTGATGTGTTGGTAAATTTAGATGTGTATAAAAATTATATTGGCAACGATAAACTAACGCTTATCGCGTAACGTTTAAAATGCGAAACGAACGTCGGTAACCACTCGATCAGTGTTAAAATCCTAAAAATAGTCTGTTATGATTAGAATAATAATTTTAATCATATCCGTGAGGAAAAATAATTTAAAACGCTAAGAAAGTCTATTTTTCGAGTTTGAGCGCGTACCGTGCGATACTGCGTGAATTAAACAAAATACTGTCAACACAGCCAGTCAAGGCAACTAGTAATTAATTCAATAATAATTTTGAGTGATTATTTTTGTTGAATGATAAAAATAATTTAAAACGCACTAAAACGGGATTAAAACGCTAGATAAAATACCCGGTAATCAGTAAAATACCTGTTTTGAGCTAATTTACATATGATATGTGTGTATATATATATATATATATATATATATATGTATGTCATGAGAGAGGGATAGGGGGCGGCATTGTGGGTAGCCCACGTGCTCTTTATTGTTGTGTCATGGACACATGTCCAAACATAGAGATTGGTGTGATGATTAAGCTAGTGCATGTCTCCATAAACCTCCACATTCCAAGAACAAATTCAAAACTTCATCCTCTCTCTCTCTCTCTCTTGCATATTCTCGGCCGAACACCCCCCATAACACACCAACATTTCATTTCTCAATCCAAATCATGAAGAATTAAGGTCTTTACATGATGATTTGAAGCTTGTGAGAAGGTTTGGAAGTGATTTCAAGCAAGTATCAAGCAAAATCAAGCCTCATAACAACATCTTTTAGTAAAAACCCATCCAAATCCTTGAAGGTATAACATATTTCACTAAACATTGTTCTTGATTCGTATTGATAAAGAAGTTAGTAAAAGGTTTCTCTTGATTCTTGAATCTAAACATTCACCTGAAACTAACAAACAAATAAGTTTTGAATAAAATAAAAATGAGAGTGCATGTATGTATATATGGCCGATTGTATGTATATACATATGTATAAGTTATATTTTGATTTTTGATGAAAAAGTTCTTGATTATTTGCTTTCTTGAAAAACATGATGATTAAAGAAATTTTTAGATATCATGCAAGAAGGTTTTAAAAGATCTAAAATTTGAGAGTGATGTGTTGAAAAGTGAAATTTTGAATATATATGTGTGTATAAATTTCATGTGTATGTGTGTGTATATATGTACGCATGCATGTGAAATTTTTTTATAAAAGTGAAAGATCTAAGCATGAGTGAACATGAATGATTTGAAAGATTATTGTGTTGGGTGTAATATTTGTATGAATATTATGTTAAGTGAAGTTTTGAGCATGATTAGATCTTGAGTGATGATGATGATAATGTGTGAGTGCATTAGATGCACATATGTGAAATTACATGATGACGTGAAGACATGAAATGATCATATGTTTATAATTTCATAAAAATCAGATCTAACCAGAATATAAACACTAAAATAAGAGTATTTTTAAGTGTTTAATGATATATAACTTTGTCATATTGTTTGCTAGCTTTGCATGTTGTACTTGGTGCACTAAAAGTTGTAAAATACGTGAAATCGCATGATTTATGTGACTTACACAAAAACTGCACTAATCTGATTATAACCACTATTTTAATCAGTAAATAACATGTATTGTGTTAAAATATCAATTCGTTTCTATTTGGGATGGTTATGGTAACGTTTAATGCAAAACTATGCGTTAAAAAGGTCAAAATCGGCTTTTCGAGTGATTTTTGTAAAACTGAATTAGATCAGTAAATAAACTGATGTTTTTAGTTTAAAAGCAAGTATTTTAACTAATTTTAAGCTTACTTGGTGTTTGGTTGGTCATACGTGACTTCCGACACCCGAAAACGTTACCGAATCACTAAAATACGCATTTTCGATGAACACTAGTATGGGTAAATGTTGAGTGAACCTTATGTGACAAAATGTGTTAAGTAATTTAAACATGTAAATGTGATAATATGTTAAGTGTTAATTTGATGATGGGAAATTTAAACTATGCATGTGTGCATGTACGTTTTGTGCGTTAGATGTACAACTTGTTTGTCGAGCATGAAATTTGATACATGTATGATATTTTATGTGTGTATTTGTTTTAAATATGAAAAAATAGATAAGTTAGTAATATTTCACGTGTTTCAGTGTTAAATTATATGAACGTTTATGTACATATATTACAAGGCGCAAATCGTAGGTATATTGCGTGTAAACAGGAGAGTTAACAGATTTACACAATAATGGTCACCAATAAAATCGTTCAAGTCTCAAAAATCATAAAAATATATATATGTATATGTATATGGACTCATATATATATATTAACGTGCCAACATAATAAAAAATAACAACTTTTCGAGAAAATCTCAAAGTTATGTGATAATTCTAACAAACGGAGAAACTTAGGATTTTTGTGTTAAATATATATTGATTTAGAATTGTTCCTATATTAGGACATATATAAAAATCAATCTCTGGGATTGTAGTATTAAAAGACGCACCCAAATGTGAGTGTCACTAAACCCCTCTTTTTACTGCTTTGTACATGTTTTGGGGGTAGAACACGTCGTTAAAAGGGTTTAATAATGTTTTCGAAATAAAATAAACCTTTTAATATAAAATATATATATTTTCGCTGAAAATATATGAGGTTTGATAAGTTACATGTTTTGAAGTAAAACGTTTTTGATGAATAAATGTTGGACATTGGGATGGTACAGTGTTTCCGAGGCGAAACAGACCGTAAAGTTGGGACGGATGCCGGCCTGGGTCTCGAGTGATGGAGATTCAGGGGATTTGTGCAACTATGTGTATTAAATTGTCATATTAGTAGGATATATATATTGTACCTGAGGCAGACATCATGTTGTTCTTCGAGAAAGAACCATGCGCCCATGATGTCGTTTAATCAGTTAAGTATTGTACACGATGAATTGTTGGTAGATCTATCAGGTTGATAACCCCATCGTGACCGGTCGCCCCGTGTCAATGTCAAACGACGAATTAATATTCTGTTTATTGTCTAGCATTGATTATCCCTGCATGGTTAATATATAGTTCGTATCGTCTAGCTAACATACGAGTCTGAAAATTGACGCTATAATTTAATATACAAAACCTGGGCAATATATATTACAGTTGTCGGATCGATGAACCGGTGGAAGGCCCAGGGATTTTTAATAAGAAAGTAAAATGGACTTTCTAAGAATTCAATGGATGTTTTTAAATAAACACCTAAACAGAAAGTTTTCCTCGGAATAAAATCTGTTAGTAAACGAATAAGTGAACTCACCTTCCTTTGTGTTGACACTTGATATTTAACGTGTTCTACAGGTACTTGAATTCGGCTTCGGGAAATCATGGCGTATCTTGTGTTTGATGATGCATGTTGTTATGTTTAATTATGTTGGACAACTTTTAAACTATCTGGGGCGTTTGTAATAAGATCCGCGAGGATCAAAACAACTTAACTTATGTGGTTGTGTCGTGACTTTTAAAAATGTAATGTTTAATATTTATGTTTTAAAATATGTCAGAATGTCCAACACAAGAGTGCATCGCCCGACAAGGTATAAATGGGCACCAACTTCCATCACCACTACGTTTTATATTCCGCTGCGACGTTTTTGGGGTGTGACAAAAGTGTGTACCAAAAGTCCTTGAGAATAGTCGAATCACTTTGGGTAGTCGACGTCTATCTAGCCTTAGACAATCTATCCTCGATTTCAATCTCGCATTTGCTGATTTTATGTGTTTTCGATTCTGAGCCCGCAATCGCTGACTCTGATATTTGTTGTTTTATGTGGAATTTTATGTGATTTATGTGGATTTATGTATTTTTGATTTTTGGTGATTTGTTCGCTTTTCGCTCTCGCTTTGATCAGCACACACGACTCGCACTGCACGTCTATCTCAATTCGCTAACAAATCGCTACTACTTGTGGACGATCGCATGCTATGTTACTCGCTTATGATATTTTACTCGCTGTGTACTCGCAAATCGCAATCGCTATTCTCGAATGCGCGCGGACTTTGAATGATAGGTTTCTGTGTTCTGACTGCCTTTTGTGCCTCTGTGCCTTACGTGCTTACGTGCCCCTACGTGCTTATGTGTTCTGTGATTATATGCCTATGTGCTTATGTGTTTACGTGGTCGATGTGCTCTTGTGCTTTATATAAAGTAGCCTTGGGAGAAACCATTAGGTTATACTCGACTTAATCGAAATTGTGTTTGAGTCCCGTGGCGATGTCTGTTGCAGACAATGTCGTCATTTGGATCTCACACTGCTCGCTCCGCCCGTCGCAACCATGAAGACAAGTGTATCGCTTCTTTGGTCGCTAAGCAGATAGCGAAAGTTATCCCACAAATTGTTAGCGAGCTGAATGAAAACGCTAGCAAGTCTTCTGAAGAGTCTAGGACTGATTCGCCAAAGTCTACTTTTAGCTTCAAACAGTTCAAAGCCTGCGGCCTGAAAGAGTTACCGACGAGGATGGGCCTACGGCCATGTTTCAATGGTTTGATTTGATCGAGGTCACCCTGCGCCAGAGTGGCTGTCCTGATAATCTCCGTACTCTTAACGCAACTGGCGTCTTCCAATCCCGAGCTCTAGATTGGTGGACGGCCGAGAGAAACAAACGCGGAAATGATGCAGCTTACGGGCTGACGTGGGATGAGTTGAAGGATGTTATGATGCAAGAGTTCTGCCCTCCTCACGAGCGCCAAAAGTTGGAGGACGAATTCTGGCATATCAAGCAGAAAGATGGAGACAACGCTGGTTTGACTGCTCGCTTCAAGCAGCTAAGTATAATATGTCCAAGCCAAGTTACTACGCCCGAAATCACCATCAAGAAATATATATGTGCTCTTCCGGATTGCGTGGCTGATTTCGTTCAAGCTGCAAAGACGACGACAATTGAGGAAACCTTCTTACTCGCTCCTGAGATCAATGACAAGCGAGTCAAGTCTGGCTACTGGGTTAAAGCCTCCAAGAATCTGCATCAAGCTACCACTGCTGCAACCGCTGAAACCGCTGCCGCTCCGCAATCTTCAAAGTCCTCTCGTCACAAGAGGAAGAACAACAACAACAGTAGCAAAAATTGTGTTGTCACCACTGCTTCCCCGCTTCAAGCTGTACCAGCTCAACCACAGCCTCAACACCGCTAAGTAGCGGCACCTGTTACCAACGCACCGCCGGCCAAGCATGCATACACTGGTCCTCACCCGGCTTGCCCTACTTGTACCTATCACCATCCAGTGGGAATCGCCTGCAGATACTGTGTGCATTGCAACATGTACGGCTACTTCACCGCAAGCTGCCGTACTGGTCCACGTCAAGTTATAACTCCAACTCCTGCTCAACAAGCTCTATTTCCCACTCCTCAAGGCCGGTAAGCGGCTCTTGCACCCGTGATCCACGCTAGAGCTTGCTTTGCGTGTGGTGATCCCACCCACTTCGCGAACATGTGCCCGAATCGAGTGGTGAAGCAAGAGCCACAATAGCAGCAGCCCCAGCAACAGCTGTCACACCCCCAAAATCCACACGCGGAGTATCACCGCTTGGAGGCGTGACTGACCAGGATCAAGCCATCAATCATATCAAACATAGTATTTAAGTGCAAAAGTAGGAAAATGTAATTCATCTTGACATGACTGATGTTCATAACCAAACATTGTTTAAGTAGCGGAAGCATATTAATGAAAACCCAAAGTAAGTTATAAGTTCACATATCGTCTACGATCCGTATCCCACAACGACCTGCTCCTTCCTGTGCAAGCTCCATATGTACCTAAGGTCCTGCAAGGCATGTAAGAGAGAGTCAACAACTAGTTGAGCGAGTTCACAGTTAATAGTTCAGTAATAGTATAGCGTGAGTAGTAGTATGTTCGTTCGTTACAATGTATCGTATTAGTTTTCCATCGCGGCCCTCCAGGCAGGTGTGCGAAGATGTTGGGGAAGGTCTTCCCCAAGTTTTTCTAGACTAGGTTTGTTTGTATCGCGGCCAATGTCCTTGGCAGGTGTGCGAAGATGTTGTAAATTCAGTTCGCGGCCAATGTCCTTGGCAGGTGTGCGAAGATGTTGTAAATTCAGTTCGCGGCCAATGTCCTTGGCAGGTGTGCGAAGATGTTGTAAATTTAGTTCGCGGCCAATGTCCTTGGCAGGTGTGCGAAGATGTTGTAAATTTAGTTCGCGGCCAATGTCCTTGGCAGGTGTGCGAAGTCAGTCATAATATCGCGGCCAATGTCCTTGGCAGGTGTGCGAAGATCGTTCAATAAGTGTTACTAGTCTAGCAGTAGGTTCTGTCATCTATGTATGTACAGTAATCATCAAATCCCCATTCCCCCCTGGGAACCCCATGCCTTGGCTTGTGTGAACTCACCTTGGTTTGCTCGGTATGCTGGGTGTATGCTCGCAAGTAATCAATCACGTCCTAAAGTACGCACGTATGTGAAATCAGTTTGTGTTCAAGTTGTTCACGTAGAAACATGTAGCACGTAGTCAAAATCATACAAGTCATGTTTATCATTTAACAGCAGTTAAATATCTCAGTTAACTTCTAACAGAGTTAAGTCAGATTAATGTACAAAATATTCAAGTCGGCGAAACACAAAAGTTGGCGAATCACAATATTGGCGAAACACAATTCGACGAAACACATATTCTGTTTCGTCGTTCAAGGTCTCGGCGAAACACTCCTGATTCGTCAGGTTTGTTTCGTCAAAATGCTTTTCGGCGAAACATGTTTGTTTCGTCGAAGTCAGTGTTTCGTGGAAACATCTGTTTCATCGCATTACAGTTACGTAATTCATATAAACCCTAGCTGCCATCAGCATCATGTAATCATGCAGAATCAACTATCACCGAACAATCATCTAACCATCACACAGAAATCATTACCCAGATATTATACAATATTCAGCAAACATCGGTTATCGTGGATTTCATATCATTGCATACCATAATCATTCACATAATATCTTATCTAATCAGCAACATATATGAATTCTATATTGATAGCCGACACACTAAATGCATCCATATAAAGGTCTGACATTTGCACATGGAATAGAAATCAACCATTTATCACTTTACTCCCATTGGACCAACACCAAAAATTCACATCTCATCATCATGTTAAACAATAATCAAAATCGAAACCAAATACAATCACATGCTTTCTGAAATAATCCATGTGAAATAATAAATGCTATGTCCAACAATATTAAGTGAATCCACTTTGGCTGCACTTTCGATATAAAGCACATGCATAATCATTCATGACCTAATCGCATATATATTCAATCCATGAACAAAATTACCTAACTGTTATACCTAACGGTTACTACATAAAATCAAACAAATAATCACAAGTGTTTTTAATCCACTACACGAACAAGAATCACACTAACCGAGATAGAAACTAGTGGATTGATGGCACAAGAAGGTCTCGTAAGCTTGTAGTTGCCGTCACAGTTTGAGAAGTGTTCTAGGGTTTCAGATTGCTCAAAAGTATGAAACAAAAGGTTGGTTCACGTAATAATATGAGAGTTTACGTACTGGGCCCAAGCTGGGCTTCGGCGGATCTGGGCTCGGCGAAACAGATTCTGTTTCGTCGAGAAGGTTGATGGATCAAGTTTCTGTTTCGTCGAGTTGTTATTGGCGAGACACTTGATTCGTTGTGGAGGTTTTCCGGCACTTAACTAGTTCAAGTGTTTACTAACCGGTTCACACTATATCATTAACACATACGTTTTATCATATAGCACATAACATATTCCACAATCATAATACGTATCATTTTAACACAGCGTATATCGTTACAAGTCAAACAAGTCAACAGCCAACAGTCAAAGTCAACGTGCATTTAATGCGAAAGTGAAAGTCGAAAACTCGAGTTGTCACAACAGCAGCCAGCAGCCCGCGGACATACTTTCAACATCAATGTCCGCCAAGCTCAAGCCGATAACAACGTGGTCAATGGTACGTTCCTTGTGAATGGTATATATGCTTCGTGTTTGTTTGATACTGGAGCCGATAACTGTTTTGTATCGTTTGAATTCAAAAAGCTCCTAAATCATAAGCGCGTCCATCTCCCCTCGACGTTCGATGTTGAAGTTGCCACCGGAAGAACCGTCGCTGTCAATTATGTTCTTCATGATTGTACTCTCGAACTCAATAATCACGTCTTTCCTATCGACCTTATCCCGATGCAACTCGGTAGTTTTGACGTCATAGTAGGCATGGACTTTCTTCGCGAAAACCATGCTGAAGTTGTTTATTTCGATAAGATGATTCGCTTCTCGCTCGCTAATGGTGATCAATTGTGTGTTTACGGTGAAGTCGCGTCGAAGAAACTCCAACTCATGTCGTGTGTCCAGGCTAGCAAGTATCTCCGCAAGGAATACAAAGCTTTCTTGGCACACATTGTAGTAGCGGAGAAAAAGGAAGTTAAGGAGATATATAAGGTGCCCGTGGTTCGTGATTTTCCTCTTGTATTTCCTAACGAGCTTCCCGGTTTACCTCCAAGTCATGATATCGATTTTCATATCGACCTCATTCCTGGAGCAAACCCTGTTGCTAGAGCTCCTTATCGACTCGCTCCGTCCGAAATGCGCAAACTCTCGAGTCAGCTCCAGGAATTGCTTGATAAAGGCTTCATTCTCCCTAGCACCTTTCCATGGGGCGCACCAGTCCTTTTCATCAAAAAGAAAGATGGTTCGTTCCGGATGTGCATCGACTACAGGGAATTGAATAAGCTGACAATCAAGAATCGCTATCCCCTGCCTTGAATCGATGATTTGTTTGATCAGTTACAAGGTGCTACGTGTTTCTCAAAGATCGATCTACGCTCAGGCTATCACCAGTTACGTATTCAAGGGGAGGATATACCCAAAACCGCTTTTCGCACTCGTTACGGCCACTATGAGTTCGTTGTTATGCCTTTTGGTTTAACCAACGCACCCGCGGTTTTCATGGATCTCATGAACGCGTGTGTAAACCATTTCTTGACTGCTTCGTCATCGTGTTTATCGATGATATCCTGATCTATTCCAAGTCGAAAACCAAACACGCGCAACATCTACGTTTGGTTATCGAGCTACTCCAGGGGAATCGAATCTATGCCAAGTTCTCCAAGTGTGAATTTTGGCTAGAGGAGGTTCAGTTCCTCGGTCCTATTGTCAATAGTCAAGGTATTCACGTCGACCCCGCGAAGATCGAAGCTGTTAAGAGTTGGGTTACGCCTAAGAACCCGTCTGAAGTCCGTTCTTTTCTCGGACTAGCGGGCTATTATCGTCGATTTATCGAAGGGTTCTCTAAAATCGTCGTGCCGCTTACTTCTCTCACGCATAAAGACAAACCTTTTGTTTGGGGAACTGAACAAGAGACTGCCTTTCAAACCCTCAAGCATATGCTCTGCAATGCTCCCGTCCTTGCTTTACCCGACGGAAATGATGACTTCGTTGTCTATTGTAATGCCTCGAACCTTGGTCTTGGTTGTGTTCTCATGCAACGGGACAAGGTTATCGCCTACGCGTCTCGTCTGCTCAAGATCCACGAGAAGAACTATACAATCCACGACCTCGATGTTAGTGCACTATGTCTGTCAACTTCGTCTTGTATCGAGTCATGTAATAGGATAGGATAAACCAGTGCTCGGGTTGCTAGAAAATGAGATTTAGGTGTTTATTAGTGATTTCGCTTGAAATAGCCAAAGGCCATTTCAAACGAAATTAACTTTGTTAATTTCTCTTGAAATGACACTTGACCATTTCAAACGGAATTAGCACACCTATATATAGTGGAGCCTAGGGTGTCATTTGACATGGAATTAACTTTTCTGATTCGGTAACGAAGTGCTGCCAAATTGTCTCCAGGTTGTAAATTGCTGTTAGATCAATAATAGAGACATTTAAATTGAATCGAGCGTCCGTTTCATTGATTCCGCCTTTGATTCGGATCCAAAACTCTTCTGAACGACTCATTCAGGTCGCACAACGATCCTACAAGTGGTATCAGAGCTTAGGAGGAAGAGTTTAGCTTGATTTCATCAGTTTTCTGACTTCTACACCTTCTTTTTCAAAATTCACAAGATTTCACGGTAAAAATGGATTGAATTTCACACATTACATGCAAAACAGTGTTTTAACAAAACCTTGAAAGAATTGGACTTAAAATCAACTTGAAACTTAATAAAATTGGTAATTCCGCTTGAAAATCAGTTCGAAAAAGATGACATCAGCATAATTCCGTTTAAAATAGCTTGTTAATTTTGTTTGAAATCAGTGTTAATTCCGCACGAAATCAGATTCCGTTTGAGAGTTCACACGAAATTAGCTATTTCACTCCAAATTGGGATTCTGTTTGAAGTAGTTCACACGAAATTAGGTATTTCGTTTGAAAGGGTATTCTGCTCCAAACGGATTTCGTTTGAAAGTGTTAATTTCACTTGAAGAAGGTTATTCCGCACCAAAGTGATTTCGTTTGAAATCTAATTCCGTTTGAAACTGGACATTTCGCTTCAAGATCATTTCAAGTCAACCGAGTGTCAGTTTATTTCAAGTTGTTTGATATTGTTTAAACTGATAGTATTTGTTTTTTTGTTTTTGTCTCCAGGAAATTCAAGAAATTCTCATCATGGCTGAAGAATTCTACAACACGTTCTACAACACATTAACATCAGAATCTTCTGAAACTTCGACAGTTACACCAAAAACCATAACAAAAGCAGTCAATGAAAATATTAAACATGATAACTTTTACGAAACACATTCAAAACCACCAATGCTCTATAGTATTGAAGATTATACTTGGTGGAAAGAACGTTTCATTAACTGGGCAAAAGCATACGCACATGAAAGCTGGTTCTGTTTAGAGTTTGGATATGAAAGACCAAAAAATGATAAAAGAGAAGAACTCCCACTCAAGAACTTATCCAAAAAAGACAAATCCGACTTTGCACCCGAACAGAGGATGATTGCCTTGATCCAGTCATCAATTAGAAATGACATGTTTGCTTTACTACAACATGACGGGTCATCAAAATCAGTTTGGGAGGCTTTAAGGGTTAAAGCTGAGGGGGGTAAACAAATCAAGAAAAATAAAATTGCGTTATTAAAGAAAGAATTTGATCTGTTTGACAGCTTGAAAGGTGAATCAGTTCGACAAATGATTGAACGTTTTTGTCATCTAAAAATTGAACTAGAAAGATTTATTGAGAAAACGAGAGAAGAAATAATTGACAAAATCATAGAAGCGTTACCACGAGCTGATCAGTGGCAAACGTTTGTGTTTATATTGAAAAATGATGCTTTGTATGAAACAATTTCTCTCGATATGTTAATTGAAAAGATTGAAACTCATGAGCTTGAATTGCAAAAACAAAACAAGATGAGCAGTTCTTCACATCAACAGAATGTTGGTCTCTATTACAAAGGTAATTTACCTTCGGTGAAAGTTGGTGAATCACCAAAGACAGCATTCAGTGGTGAGAGGACAAAAGAACCTCTGAAAAGTTCATCAAGTTATGATCCGGGTTATCATTCAACTTCTTCAAAAGCTAATTCTGAAGAATCAGAGGAGATATTGTGCAACATTTCTCTCAAGTTGAAAAATTCTCCGGCTATGAGCATCAACTCTGCTAAACAACAAATGAGCTTTCTTGCATCTGTTCTGGAATCGTATGAAGGTCTAGTAGCTGGCAAAATTGGAAACTCAGAGTTAACCAAAGAAGACTACGACCAGATTGATCCAGAAGAAATGGAACTCATTGATATTCGTTGGTGTTTGGCAAGTTGCATTCGCAGAGCTCAAAGATATATGGAGATTACTGGGAAACAGTCACTCGGTGGACCATCAACTAAGCTTGGATTTGACAAATTCAAAGCGACCTGCTTCAAGTGCAAACAAAAAGGTCATTTCAAGAGAGAATGTAACAACTCTGCAGTTGGTGTTTCAACGATGATTACTACCGAAAGGCGATCTACCACCGTAGCAAAGAAGAGCCAAAGATGATTGAAAATAATCCCAGAGAAAAATCAAGAGCATGTGCTGTAATCCACGATGATGAAGGATATGATTGGAGTCAAATTCTTCCAGAAGAAGATCGTGTTGATAATCAAGTTACAGCTCATGGAAGAAGTTCATCAAAAAGCAGTCATTATGTGTTTGTTGCTGAAGTCAAAGAGAAAACCAGAGAAGAGATCATGGCAGAAAAAACGTACAGAGAAAGAAACATTGCTAGCAACAGAATTAATGAAATGCAGGAAGAGTATGAAAGTGCAGTGATCAATAAAAGATGGGATAAAAAGAGAGTGCTATGTCAACAGACAAGGTGAACCCGTTGTTCCCAAAAAGGACATAATTTTTTATGATGTTCTTTTCATAATTCCTCGATCTGTCGAATACTATACAAATGTTGGAAAAGACAAAACTTATGTGAAAAAGCTGGAAAACTCATAAGAGAAGTCATGATATCGAGTTTGAGGAAGAGAAATGAAGAAAGAATGAAGAAGAATGTTGAGTGTATGGTTGAAGAGTTGAAGAAGTGGAAGAAGAAGTTGTTGTGAATGAAGAAGTTATGAAAGAAACTGTTATCGAAAAACAACATGTTGAAGAAGTTAAGAAGAAAGTTGAAAGTTCGATTGAAGTGAAGAATGAGAATTTGAAAGCTGTTGGTGATGTTGGTACTAGTGGAGAAAAGAAGAATGAAACTGAGCTGAAGCAAAAAGATGTTGATCAGACAGATGCAACTGAGAACACCAAGGTGTCAATCACTGAGGTAATTTCTGATTCTAAAATCTTAAAAACTGTTGAACAGTGCAAGATATGCATGGAAACGTGCAGTGTTTGTACTGAAAAAGACGAAAGGTTCAGAACAAGAGATCTTGAATTTACCAAAATAGAAGAAGTTTTCAAAAATAAATACAAGGAAATGTTAGAAAACGAAAAAGTTTTGAAAGATAATGATGAAAAACTTTCAGAAAAATGTAAAAAATTAGAAAAAAAAAATGAAGTTTTGAAAGAAAATGTTTTGAAAAAGACAGAAGAATGTGATCAAAAAGAAAATGTTTGTCAAGAAATGAAAAAGGAATATGATTCAATAAAATTGGCATATCACATTACAAAAGAATCATATGAAAAGGTGAAAAGTGAAATGAAATTTGTTCAATCAAGATTGAATTACTGTTCTGAAACAACAACTGAACTAAAGCGACAGTCTGAAATAAAGCAACAAGTTGTAAATTCTTATATTGAGGATGTTGCAAAGCTAAAGCATCAGATTGCTGATTTAGAATAGGATAACAACAAGTTAAAAAGTTATCACGTATCATCATATGTGCTTGAAAGAATTTTGAACATAAAACCAGATGGAAAAGATTCTGAGCAAAACAAAAAGGGCATTGGCTCAGAGTTTCCTCAAGTTCCACCACCGAAAAAGTTTGTATTTTATGATGATGAAAAGGTCGAAAAAGCTTTCAACATGGTAGATCAATTACCAGATAACATTGACATAACCTATTCCAAATCTGATGATTCTAGTGATTCAGATGTGGTAGGTAAGGTCGTTGAAAGTGTGTTGAAAGAAGAGCCAGTTGAAACAAGTAAATCTGAATCACAAGATGAAAATGAAGGTAATTTTCATGATGGATATCTGAAAAACTCAAAATCTGAGAAAAATTTGAATGATGATTCAAAAGGATTGGTCTATACCATGATTGGATCGGACAAATTATTCTTAGATGTTGTATTCCCAATTCAGAATATGATTTCAGAAAAGATTGATAAAGTTTTCAAAATGGTTGAGATTCAAAAGTCTGAAATTCCAAAGTTTGTTGGAAAAGGTCATAAAACTTTTTATAACAAACCTGGTTACAAAAGGAAAAACATGAAGGCTGGGTTGGGTTATAAAAAGAAACAAAGTTGGAAAAGAAATGAAATACCAAATTTTCAGGCAAAGATGAATTTTGTTCATGGAACAAGTTCTGAAGAAGAGAAAGAACTCCAATTTAGACGACAGTCTAATGAAGACTTTTATGCTCAAAAGAAAAAGCAACAACCACAGGTCAAAGATGTGTCAAAGAGAACATGTTTTAAATGTGATCAAATTGGACATCTCGCACGCAAGTGTCCAAATCTGAAACCTGTTGATGTTGACAAAAAGAAGTCTGATAATGTGGTAAAACAGAAATCTGAGGATGTGAAACACAGGTCAACCAGATTTGATTCAAAACAAACTTGGAGGTACAACACAAACAAGTTTTCTTCGAATCAAACTTGGAAATCAAAACCGAATAGACTTGATTCAAAACAGACCTGGAATTCTCACACATCCAGATTCAGAACAACGCAAAGTTGGAAGACAACTGTTGATGCAACAAAACCAAACGAGTTTTGGAAACCAAAAGTTGTTGTTCAAATTCAAAATGTTCAAAAAGATTCAAATTTTTACAAACGAGGTACTCTGAAAGGTCAAACATGGAGTGTTAAAAAACAAATGACCTCGGTAAATAATGAAAAAGTTGAAGTCAAAGTTGAAAAAGTCTTTAATGACAAAGATTTTGCGAAACTGCATGATACATATTGTGTTGAAATGCCTAAGGTCCAACAGACCTGGGCTAAATTGTTCAAGTAATTGAATAGTTGAATGTGCAGGTGCTTAAGAAAATTGAAGATTGTAAAGATGGAAATAGTAGTAGCCTGGCACAACGAGAGGAAGAGGCTGTTGAATCCTCTGTTGGTTGAAACAGGGAGTTTGTTTGATTTCTGTTCATAAATAAACAATATTTCAAAAACCCTAAAAAATTGAAAAATATTGAAAAATCAAAAATATGTTTGTTTTTAAATTTGTCAAATATTCATAAAATTCAAAAAGATGTTGATTGAATATGCCGAAACCCTCACGGATGAACAAACATGATTAATTTCACAAGATTGAAATACGGTTTTCAAACTGTAAAATATCAATGTGTTGTAAATCATGAGGGTATGTTATAATTTTCTGTGAATCAGTACATAAGAAGCAGAAAATGGATGGCGAGACAAAGCTATCAGCATCGGTTATCAAATTTTCTTTAGAATGGTTTTGAATTTTAGGGGGAGTATTGTTGTTAGAAAATCCAAAAACATTAGAAAATTTGAAAAAGTCAAAAACATGATAAAATTCAAAAAAAATGAGTTTTTGTGTAAAAAGAGGAAATGATAGTACATCAGTAGACAGTTACAGTATGCTAAAGAAATGTAATGATTTTATAGCGTTAAACGGTCTCACTGATGATATGCCGATAGGTTTTTACACATTTAGTAAACTTTTTCGGGATATAAACTTAAATTCAAACTTGCTTATTTCGTGGGGAACACTACTTGGATATATAGGTAACCCCTGAAATCTTGTTTGAAGGACCCCTCTTTCTGAGATACTAGGTCTTTATGCTTAGTGATATCTGGGGTATTATCCCAAGACTTCTGATTTTGCGGAAGCAATGGCCTAGTCCCCGTATAATACTTTCTGCTTGCTTGAAATAAAGCGTCGCCCTCGGTACAAAAAATGATGAAACATTGCAAAATGCTAATCATGTGCTGTTGAAGAAAAGATCCTCTAAAGGGGACACACCAAAAGTCGAAGCCGTCATCTCTCTGATTTTGCGGAAGCAATAGCCTGAGCTCTCACGGCCCTCGCAATTTAACCCTTTACAGATATCATCTAGGTATACTCACCTGTAAGACTGAATATTGGGATCTGGATACAGGAGTATATTCAAGAGGTGGGACACATGAATGAGTTTAAGTCTTTAATACACCTAACTCATATCCTGAATTAGTTGAAATTTGTGTGAAAATTTAAGTGGATCAGTATATCGACAATCTAAGTGAGTTGTTTAATTCTTAATGTGTAACTAAGCTCAACGGTACTTGTGACTTGTCAGAAACTGATATGATCCTCTAACGCGAACTCAAACAAAAATATTGTCTGTAAATATGTTTGTAAATATTACTTTACTGCTTTATGTTTCAGAAAAATACAAAAAGATTTTGATTTTACTTTATTTTCGACAACCGATGTCTGAAATGCTGAGTGTCAAAATCTAAGTATGCTGAGTGTGTTTCTGAAAATAAAACAAGTTCATTAATTTGAAACTTGAAGTTTTTATATCAAAAATCAAAAACAGTGTGTGATATCTCCAAGGTCATTAAATTGGACTTGGATGATTAACTGTGAGGGATTTGGATGCTTATATTGTTAAAATCTTTGAAATAGAGTCAGTTTCTGATCCTGAAATTTGTTAAAAAGTGGTAGTTTAGAAAGATTGAAAGAGCCAGGTCATAATTCCTGGATAATTGAATGCTTGAAATATTTGTACTTATAAATGTTTGAGTGATTGCAGATACTGTACCAGACTACGATCCCGATAGCTAAGTCTAAGGGGAAGTCTGAAGACAAGCTCAAAGCAAGGGGGGTTTGTAACCAGAAAGCAAGGTGTCGATCCCTAAAGCACGGAAGCTTGACGAAAGGGGGAGCCTGAGAAAAAGCGTTTGTAAGAGCCAGAGTCAGATTCTGGTATAACATTCAAAGATGGAAGATAATCTATGAAGAGAAAGATTGATGGATGCTTACAGTGTTAGACAATTTGGAAAGAGTGTGAAGACTGATCAAGACTGAAGATGTGTTATGATAAAGATTCGACACTGAAGACTTCGTCAACATCCAAGGGGGAGTCTGTTAGTGCACTATGTCTGTCGACTTCATCTTGTATCAAGTCATGTAATAGGATAGGATAAACCAGTGCTCGGGTTGCTAGAAAATGAGATTTAGGTGTTTATTAGTGATTTCGCTTGAAATAGCCAAAGGCCATTTCAAACGAAATTAACTTTTTTAATTTCGCTTGAAATGACACTTGACCATTTCAAACGGAATTACCACACCTATATATAGTGGAGCCTAGGGTGTCATTTGACACGGAATTAACTTTTCTGATTTGGTAATGAAGTGCTGCCGAATTGTCTCCAGGTTGTAAATTGCTGTTAGATCAATAATAGAGACATTTAAATTGAATCGAGCATCCGTTTCATTGATTCCGCCTTTGATTCGGATCCAAAACTCTTCTGAACGACTCATTCAGGTCGCACAATGATCCTACACTCGAGCTAGGCGCAGTTGTTTTTGCGTTGAAAATTTGGTGACACTACCTTTATGGTACCAAGTGTACGGTCTTCACCGACCGTAGGAGCCTACAACATATCTTCAGCCAAAAAGAACTGAATATGCGTCAACGCCGATGGGTAGAACTTCTCAACGATTACGACTGTGAGATTCGTTATCATCCTTGCAGAGCAAATGTCGTTGCCGATGCCCTCAGCAGACGAAGCTATTTGCATAGCGCTCGTAATGTTCAAGCCCAACATCATCTCGAAACTCTTATCCGCGAAGCCCAACATGCTTGTTTCACCAAACTCACTTTGAAGAAGGAAAGGATTCTCAACGATGGAGCCCATCTAGTGAACAAGTCGAACGGGATATTCAATTATCTAGACCGAATTTAGATCCCTAAGCGGATCGATTTACGACAGATTCTGATGGACGAAGCCCATAAATCTCGATATTCTATTCATCCTGGTGCCGATAAAATGTACCAGGACCTTCGCTACAAATACTGGTGGCCGGGCATGAAGAAAGATATCGCTCTCTATGTTTCAAAGTGCCTGACTTGCTCAAAAGTCAAGCCCGAGCACCAAAGACCTTCTGGCTTACTCGTCCAACCCGAGATCCCTATGTGGAAATGGGAGAGTATAGCTATGGACTTCATAATGAAACTCCCGCGCACGCCATCAAGTCACGACAGCATCTGGGTTGTCATGGACCGCTTGACTAAATCTACTCATTTTCTGCCGATACGAGAAGACTACAAGGTAGAAAAATAAGCCCGAATCTACACTAATGAGATCATTTGTCGACACGGGACGCCTCGCGACATCATCTCTAACCGCGATGGTCAGTTTACCTCGCTTCTTTGGGAAACGTTTCAATCTGCTCTTGATACGACGCTTAATCTAAGTACCACTTTCCATCCCCAAATCGACGGTCAGACTGAAAGAACGATTCGTACCCTTGAAGACATGCTCCGTTTGTGTGTCATAGATTTCGGTGGTAATTGGGACGCATACTTACCTTTAGTTTAATTCTTGTACAATAACAGTTATCATTCCAGCATTCAAATGGCACCGTTTGAGGCATTGTATGGAAGAAAATGTCAATCGCCTATTGTGTGGCACGAGATCGGTGACTCGCAAATAACCGGTCCTGAGCTGTTGTAAGAAACGACTGACAAAATCCTCCAAATTCGAGACAATCTGCTGAAAGCTTGGAGTCGTCAGAAAAGTTACGCTGGTAGACGACGCAAGCCCCTTGAATTTGACGTTGGCGACCATGTACTCCTAAAGGTGTCACCTTGGAAGGGTGTGGTCAGATTCGGCAAGAAAGGAAAGCTCGCGCCTCGATATGTTGGACCCTTTAAGATTCAGGAAAGGATCGGCAAAGTGGCCTACAGACTCGAACTACCGGAGGAACTTAGCAACGTCCACCCGACTTTCCATGTTTCGAACCTCAGAAAGTGTCTGGCTGAGCACGATTTACAAGTTCCACTGGAGGATCTTCAAGTGGACGAAACATTACACTTCGTGGAGAAGCCTGTTGAGATCATGGACCGACAAACCAAGCAGCTCAACCGCTCACACATTCCCATTCTGAAAGTTCGCTGGGAAGGCAAACGCGGCGCAGAGTTCACTTGGGAAGTCGAAAGCGACATGAATGCGAAGTACCCGCAGTTGTTTGTTACAGCTAAGGCCTAATTTCAGGACGAAATTCCCATAACTAGGGGAGGCTATAACACCCCGTGTTTCGAAAGTCAAAGTCAAGATTGAAGTCAAAGGAAGAAAAGATTGCTAATTGCGATCTGTCACTCCTTGCTTAACTACTGTTTTGACTTCTTTGACTTGTAATCGAATCTTTTATTTTGTTTGCTTTAGTTGTATTATGTGGAGTATCTGTGAATAATCGAGGGTTAATCGATGTTTATCGCATGTTTTATCGCTTTATAGCTTATCGCATCGCAATCGCATTCGCAACCCGAATTATACGTTCTGGATATTGTTTTACGTGTGTGAGCTCTTTATGTGTTACTTGTGCATGTTTGATTATGTTTATGTTTGTGATGATTAATCGAAACGTAATCACAACTCTATCGCAATCGAATCGCAGGAGCTAAACGCCAGATATTTATGATGATTGTATGTTAGATATAGTACTTATGTGTTTATTATTAATTTATCACATCGCAACGCTCAACACGCGAATCGAAACAAAGAAACTCAACACGCCGGACACCAGGATCGAGTGGCCAACCGATCGAGTGGCCATCCGATCGGATTGCCATCCGATCGGACTGCCATCCGATCGGTGACCAATCCGACCCATGCTCCCTTTCCTCTTTTGGAAACCCTATAAATACCCTCCTGTCACATCATTTGTGATGTGACAGCTCCTTCACTCGACCAAATCGCTTCAGCCCTCATTTCTCTCGATTTCTCGTGATTCTTGTAAGTTTTCAACCTAAATTTTGTACTTCTATGATCTACACGCATTCCTTCTTCTTTTTCACCCTTGAATCTTAACTTTTAACCGTGAAATCAACGGATTTGAGGTGTTCTAGGATGATGTCATCATGGAGTTCTTATGAACTTCAAGTGTTGGCCTCATTCCACTAAGGACAACTCAGATCTGAAGGATTTCCACATGATTAAACAACGATTTCGCATAGATCTACACACATTCATGGTTAAAAGGATTGAAAGATGGTTTTCTAACTTTCTTTCAACTATTTTACACTCAATGCACTCAAAACCGATAGAATCGGAGCTTGTTCTGATCTTCTACTCTTTCTTAGTGATGTGTCGGTTCAAGATCTGAATTCTATCTAAGAGACAACTCATTCCGGGTTGAATGTGAACCACCATCTCAAACAGTTAACCGATCGGACTAGGGTGATTCCTGTTCGATCGGATCACTTGAGTCTTGATGGGGGTTTCTGTTGTTTAGCATGTTGTCATATCGTCTTGAACAAACCACAAACCTAACAAATTTCTGAGTTAGCAACAGGATCAGGTCACGGGACGGAGTGTCGTCCAATCAGATTGTCATCCGATCGAACTGCAACCCGATCGGGTTGCACTTGGAGGATCAATACTTAAACCTTTATTTCAACTTTTCAAGGATCTGGATGTTGAACGGATTACTGTCCAAACGGATAGCCATCCGATCGAACAACCATCCGACCATGTGACGTTTGGAACTTCAACACTTAAACAATTTTCAACATGTTCAATGCATAGTCAGAAACCAACGGATTGCCACCCGATCGGATTGTTATCCAATTGAGTGACAATCTTGTTGTGAACTTGTTCTCCCAAAGTGTCCTGCCAGTCGAATCGCTATCCGATCGAACCACCGTTCGATCCGATCGAACCGTCGTTCGATCAATTGACCTGAAAGGTAGAGATACTTCTCTGTTTTCAAAATGCTACAACGAAAACTTCAAAGCCATCATACACAAACACGTCCTTACCAAACAAGATGTCAATCCAATCGAATGGCCATCCGAATGGATTGACATCCGATCGACTGGCCATCCGATCGGATTGCCATCCGATCGGATTACCATCCGACACTTACCACCTTTGCACCGTTTAACGCGCCGCTTATCGTTTATGCTATCGTTAACTCTTCAGGCTAATCTCTCTCAGCGCTCCCTTCAATCCAAGAGAGTGTTTACTTGTTAAACACAATCTATGAGTATACTCGATCCCTTTTTGCTTTACGCACTTTTGGGTGTGACATACGTTACTTATGCTAAATCACAATCGACATACAACGCAAACACTATTTATACGCTAACCGCTATTGCATGCTACGTGTTATTCGATGAATGCTTGTATGTTATGTTAACACAGTGATTGTTGCCTGACACCTTAGCAACGATAGTACTATAGTTTAGACTCAGCACCTGTCATGGACAGGGGTTGTTAAGGGCTTTACTTCACGTGTCCCAGTGGGGATATGTGTTACGCATTCTACAACTCGCAGTCACGTTTGTGCATATTTCTCTGTCGATAACCTACTTGCCTTCACTTTATACATGTTACATGTTGGTTATGCGTAAACAAATTCGAACTCTATTATACTATATCAAACTTGTATGCTCACCTTTACACTATGTGTATTGACTTTATTTTAACGTATGTGGCAGGTGCTTAGGATGTTGTGCTTTACCTGCTTTAGTGGAATCAAGTAGGATGGAGTCTAGAAACAAAGACAATTTATTTTTATTTGAATCGGAGTTGTCGGAACATGTTTTGTTTTGAGAATATCTATGTCTGTAATAATTAGATTACTTAATGGGTTATGGTATGGGACATAATATTAACTATTTGGTAATTTAGTCGTTATGGAATTTCTCTTGACAATCTGTTTCGCTCAGTGCCATGCCCCGATGTTTCCGCCATCGGTTTGGGGTGTGACAGTCACGCAATGATTTTCACTTAAAGATATAAACCATATAATGTTTTCTTTTAAATCGACTTATTACTCGGTTTTACAAAACAAATGTTTTCGGTCAAGATTCATGGCTACAAGGTTTTTGTTTTACTTATATCAACTTGTAAAGTTGGTAAAATATATTGCAATATCAAACACTTTTTGATTTCAAGGTTCATACTAGTCGACCCTCGAAGTCGGACGAGGTATTGCAATATGAATTCAAAACCATGAATTTGACACACAAAACCTATGTACTCACCAGCTTTTTATGTTGACTGTCTTTTCACATATGTTTCAGGAGCTATTGTTTGATGACATGAATGCATACTTCACATAGGCTGGACGCGGGCCTTAGTGACTTTAAAACATGAAAGACAATTTACTGTATTTTATTCCCTGTTTATCCCAAGACAATGTAAACAATTATCTTAATAATACAAAACTTTAAATACCATGTTTTGTTAAACAATTCATGTAACGTGACTCCCCGATGTTTCCGCCGCGGTTTGTTGTTTTACGCGATCGGGGTGTTACAAAAATCCCTTGGTATTGTCTGTGAAAAAATATATTAAAAAGTCAGATTATACATATTATAAGAATAATCAATCTTAATAAAAATAAATATAAAAAAGAATAATGTAACATACCAAGTAGAACGATTCTGGATCATCGATAAATTTAAAGAAACTGGGATTCATCTTTTTTGAATTCATATTTGTAGAAAATATGTCATCACAATTAAACAAATGCATTATATAATAATAATGATAATATAATAATAATAATAATCAGTTAGTAACAATACTAAATACAAATTATCAAAAATGTAATTGAAGTGTCAATATATTGCATTTACTATAGAATCTCTAATTGAAACTATTTTTCATTACTTTAAAAAAGGCAATAATTGAAGTGTCAATATTTTTCATCTTTAACAAACATGGATGAAATTTTGAAAGATATAAAACATAAAGATTGTAATTATTCAAAAAATTATTGAATACAAACAACCATGAATGAAAAATATGAACAATCTATAAACAAACTGAAAACAATAAATCTGGACAAAAAAAATAAACAAATCTTGATAACATATACACAAACTATAAATATTTTTATGTAAAAATTCAAAAAATCCATACAAAAAAACCTTGTATATGTTAAATGAGAAGATCATTAGAGTTGTATTGGCAAATTAAACAACATAAAATCTATAGCTTTTTATTTCAGAAAAATAATAGAACTAAAACCTTAAAAACACGTTTAAACTTATTAAAATAAAAAAAAAACAATAATAACATTCAACTAACCTGTTCAGTGGTTTGAAGATTCGTCGTTCGATTGATAGTTCAGATTTAGGGTTTCAGCATAAAAGATCAAACCAAAAACATTAGTAACTTCGATTAATGTTGAACAACCAAACATAACACACAAGCAACATACCTATGATTTTATCCGCATAATGAAGAAGATGATGCCGAATACGTCAGTGATGATTTAAATAACAAAAAATATACAATCAAACATCAACAACTTTGATTAACAAAAGATCAATACATAAGCAAAACAAATATATCACATACCTTAATTTTTACAAACCGGAACTGAAAGATAATAAAAGAAGAGTATTGTTAACAGGATTCGAATCAATGCTTTTAAAAACTAATAATATACATAGTCAAGACGATGACATACACAAGGAAATTAATGGATCAACAACTACCTTCGATCTTAAATTATTGTCAATCTTGTTCAAGAAGCAGAAGAAGAAGTTAGGAGAGAGAAAGAAGAGATGCTGTGTAGGTATGGTATGGAATGAGATTATGATATCAATAATCGATATGTTTTAATTTATAGTATATCTGATTAAGTGAATTCGGGTGAACCAAATCATAAATCTGACCCGAATACAATTCGGATCCTGCCTCCACATGGCCTAGAATTCATTCCCCCCCAAAATCACCTTGAGGCTTCACCACAACATGCCAATTGTCCCAAACCATCTCATTTATTATAGATATAGATATAGATATAGATATAGATAGGGTGTACTCTAATATTTGTGTTGTTAACGGTGACATGGCATGTTAACTCGTATTGCACACCACTCCCTCCTTGTGTTAAGGGGCATTAAAGAGATTATATGTTAACATGTTAACCGGATGTTAAGAGATTGAATTATTTATTCTTTTCTTTTTTAAACCAAAAACCATTAAAAAATAGGGTTAGTTGAAGTTAACGAGATTAAACCATTTCCTTGGAGTGAGGCAGAGTGAAATGAGGAAGAAAGGTTGATGTGACATCTAGGTGTAATTAAGATGGGTTAAAATATATACCCAAAGGCCTAACTGACTAAATTAGAAATCCATATAATACATAAGTTGAATGAGTAAGTGCTAAATTATTGTTTTATTTATTTTTTTATTTTTTTTGTGAAAGACAAATTTGAATCACTGACGGACCACTAGAGTATCATCGTGCCACCAGTGGAACAACCCGATCATATCCATCTCCACTAGGCCATAATGCATGTATATCAATTCAGGAGGAAACCAAATAAATTTGAGAAAAAACCCCTTGTGGGAATCGAACGCAGGACCTACAAGATGCCACTAGTTTATAATGCCATGGGCAAAAAAAATTGGATTCGATTTGTACATGTCTTCCTTGCGCAGGGAGCATGCTAATCTTCTCTGTATCATTCCAATTTTATCGGATGTCCCCGAAGATTTATATGTTATTATCATGCATTAATTGTAGATAAAAAGTAATGAAGATTTAAGAATTGTCAATAACAAATAATGACAATTTAAAAGTCATATAATACAGTATAACTGAAATTTTACTTTTGCTAAGTTATAATATATCTCATTGTTTAATATAATTTTTAAAACTATTATCATTATCATTTAATATGAGAGACATTTAATAAGAGAGAGAGGTGGATTAATTAGGTGAGATGTTAACAATGTGACACGTGCATGATGACCTAAGAACTTGTATATTGTATAGTGACAAAAATCATTTTGGTTTATTTGGTAATAGAATAGGAGGGTAGGACTTTAGTACAAAGTCTACTTTTCCTACAAAGTGTAGGAAGTGTTTTCATTGTGACATGTGACATCTAGGAATTTTATACTAAAAGACATAAAGGTAATTAAATAATTAACTTATTTATAAAAGACTAGGTTATCACCCGCGAACTTCGCGGGTCGGAAAATTTAATCTACATTATCACAAAGTGTATAAATAGTACAAATACAAAAGTAACACATTACATAAATTCCTTATTCACCAAGTGAAAATATAGTTAAAATCCATTGAAGTATAAAACATTATATCTTTTACTTTGATTAAGAATTAAGGGGTCTCAAGACAAACAACAGTTACTCTTTCTTAGAGCCATCTAGAATTTTTTGCTGCGGCCATCACTATAGATCTGCAAATTAAAAGACAAATGTTAAATAACATCACAAAGTAACAAAGGTCCTAGTGAAAAATATGTAAAGATGTGCATATTTTCCTAATACTCACATGTATATTCTATTAATTGATATACCAACTTTTAATAAACCCATCTCTTATTCTCTTATATGTATCATGTATGTACTAATAGTTATCACCCGTGAATACTCACGGGTTGGAATATTTAAATTTTATTAAACACAACCGTAGATATATAGATTATCACCTGTAATACGGGCTGAGCCATTTAAACAGGTTAAATGAGTAGGCATATATATCTCATTATTCATCCTTGGCCTCTATTAGTAAGTGAATTTATTTGCATACCTGAGAGATATAAATTGAAAGTCAACGTTATTATAATTGGATAAGCATATAGGCTACGTCTAAAGTTGTAAAAATTAAAATGGGTCAAAACGTGTTTGGGTTGACCCATTGATGCGACCCATGATTTAAATCACAAGTTCACAACCAAAATCGACCCATCCATATGCAAATGATTCTTTTTCCCACTTGTTTGAAAGGGTTTTTTTTTTTTTGTTTAAGATGAAAAGCCAAATATGATGGTCCAAAGACGATAACTTGTTTAGCTTCACTAAACTTGTTCAACTTCAATGAAAATAAATCATGAAGGCCCATACTTGCAGTTTAGTATGTGGTAGAGGTAAGATGCACGAGTTGCGTAAAGAGTTGCAATATGCCAACTTTTTGTAAGGGTCAAAACAGCCATGTCAGCTTGAGTCGGCCCACTCACACTTGCCCATTTAAGTTGTTTTTATAGATTATGAATGCGGGTGAGACTCTTTCTTCAATTTCCGAGCTTCTAGTCATTCTCTACATAATCCCCAAATTCAAAAATGACCCGCATAAGAAAAACACAACAATAACTTCACCCATTATTTTTTTTAATAATAATAATAGTAGTAGTATATTATAATATTAGGTTACCATAAAGCGAAAGGTATGTACTTAAATTTATGACGAATGTCTTTACACCTTCTGTGACACCCTGACCGGAGGCGGAAAAGTTAAGGGCATCACGAAACATGGCAGAATGCCTTTGAGCACATGATGATTAAATTAAGTTGAAATATAGTTTAGATTCAATTAAAGAGATTGCATTCGCATCCGAGTAAATAAGAGTACATAAACAAAATACATCATAACAAATTGTTTCACAAATGATAGATTCGGATTTAATCTAAGGCATAAATCTTGATCAATCCTATATGAAATATTCTTGCAAATCATAGCATCAAACATTGTCACTTGAAACATATGTTAGAAAAATATTGGGTCAACAAACGGTTGAGTGAATTCATAGGTTTTGATAGGCAAAAATAACAATGTGATATGAAAATGGTTTAACACTGTGGCATGTGATATGTCTTTAAGCAAAAGAGTAATACAAGTAGTCACTTGGTGGTACATTCAAACCTTCATTATGACATAACACGGGTCTATCACCACACTTCCAAAAAGTTTCACATGAGTATCAACAACAACAATTGCAACAAATAGTTTCACTGGAAGTGAGATGGGGCGTCACACCTATAGCGCTATAACATAACCATTGGCCTTTTGCAAGTTAATGAACGTAAACGCGTTAAAGCAACAACAACAAGTATTAAGCAAATGCAAGGACAATCGGGGAAACCACAAATAGCAAATAAGTTTGTATCACATCGTATCATATGTTTCATCCCAAAAATAATTGTAAAAAGGGACTATGAACTCACCTTGATTGCGGGTAAGTCCAAACACGTATGTAATTGTACGAGTTTTTGGAAACAAGATTCCACGTCACTCTAATTGATTGAACATGCAACAATATAGAATGTGTATCAACAATAATGTTTAATCGAATAAGCGGAAATCCTAAATCTATAGGATTTGGTAGGGTTTTGTCTAAACGGTAACTATGTGGTTTGGATAACCTAACAAGAGGACTTGGAAAATGAATATGATATAAATGAATTATTTATGAAAAATATTTATTTAACATAAATAATATAATTGCAAAAATATATAATTGATTTAATATAACATTTGTAATAATAAATCAACTATAATTAACTTGCATAATTAAACAACATAATTGAATATAATGATCATTGACAAAATATTGTACAAGTGATATAATTAATTTATAAAAATTATAAATTAGTTTAGATGGTTTAAAATATATATTATTTGATAAATGATAAATATTTTGATGAAAAAGAATTAATATGATAATTATATAACTAATTATCAAAATAATTATATTAAATCAGAATAATTAAAAATAACATTTTTAATTGTTGAACTTGAATATCACTGATTTAAAATAATTATTATGGTCTTGGAATCATTTTAAATAAATAAAATGAATTAAAGTGGTTAAAATAACAATAAATAAGTTTATATAAAATTAATTATCTAAATAATTTAATATAATAAAAATTCAGATTCTAAATTTATATAAACTCAGTAATATGTCTATTTTGTCATAAAAATAACTTTGGATAAAATTCATATAGTTATATAATTTAAACACATTAAATTAAACTATATTTATATGAAATAAAACTGATTTAATTATATAAATATCAAAACTGTATAAAATATCTGTAAAATCATTATTTTTATAAAGTTCACCATTTAAAATAATTAACATAAAAATTTCAGTATTTATTTCCTGAAAATTGATTTATTATGAATTATTTAATAATAAACTGTTTTAATATTATAAAAAAATAGTTTTATAAATATATGGACTGGTTTTATGGTTTTACAAAAAGTAATAGTGTCTAATAATGTTATAAAAATTATTGAAATGTTAAAAAAAAATTTGGTTGTCCCCGGATTCGAACCCGGTTCAACTGATTAGAAAACAACACACACAACCACTGGGCTAGGCCTGGTGGTTGTTTATAAGTTTAGTTTAATTAAAATAAATACAGAATTGAAATTTGGTCATCTTCCCCAAATGTTCAGACCGAGTCAAACAGAATTTCAAACCCTTTCAATTCTACGGGAAACCTATGTTGTATCGAAATTAATTTTAAGGAATCATTGTACAAGCATAATTGGACTAATTTACCAGATAAAAACTAACTGGTATCGGGTGAAACGGCTATCTCCGGCGACTGTAAACTCCGGCGAGGTTGCAGGTTTGAACAGAGGGTAAATTTCGAAGTGTTTATTAATTGTGAGAGGTGTAGGAGATTAGTGGTGATCTAAGGAAGCTTATATAGCTATTAATTCGACACAGAAACAACAAAAGTTAGTGGAATCGATCAACTTTAATTTTTTTTTATAAAAAGTCCGATTTTACAGCCGATTTGGCACTGTTGTGTGTCGAATAAGTGTTTAATTGGGCTGGCAATGGGTTGGGGACCCTTTACACATGTTCTGGACATATCAAAAGTATTAAACAATCCGAATTGGATCGAAGTCAGTCATCAGTGCGGTCGATTGTTTGAAATAATATATTTAATTTCTAAAGTGTGTATAAATATAATATGGTTTCATATAATAAGTGAATGAGGGCTTACCTGACTGGTCATGTGTTCGTTTGTTGAGTGGGGTCTCGCGGGTTCGATTCTCTTGTGGCCGGTTCGATTGGGGTTTTACCCTTTTTTTATTTTTGTTTTAAGTTATAATTTATTAAATATAACAATCTTAAATAGTATATATAAGGAATTGAGTTTCATATTCTAACAGCTCCTAGTAGGAGGATAAACTGGTTAAGGCGTTGCGGTTCTAAACGAGAGGTCACGAGTTCGAATCCCACAAAGGCCGGTTCTTTAAAGAAGACCCCCTTTTTGTGTGATTTTTTTGAATATTTACACTTTGGTCCCTGAAGTTTCGAAAATTGACACAAATAGTCCCTATACTGTTCAGTTAAGTATGCTAACTGAGTTAATGTTTAAAGAAGGAAACCTTTATAAAAGGACTAACACAGTTAGGGTTTTCAGTTTATATAAGTTTAAAAATAACAGTTTTGGTCCCTAAAGTTTAAGTTTAAGAAAATGACCAAATGAACCCTAGATTGTTCAAGTAATCCAGAAGGTCGTTGGTGTTCAGCTTTAACCTTCAAACATGTGAGGCATTTGGACACGTAGAGAGCAACATCCTTTTTCATTCCGGGCCACCAGTAAAGGTTTCGAAGATCCATGTACATCTTGTCCGCACCGGGATGAATAGAATATCGGGACTTGTGGGCTTCGTCCATCAAGAATGTACGAAGGTTGTCACGATTAGGAACCCACAGACGGTTTTTTAAATGTCGTAAGCCATCTTCTTTGGTCTCGAGAAGGAGATCAAGTTTATGAGGTAATTCAGTAAGCAAATCACCGCTGGCCACAACGTCTTGCTGATCTTGGAGAATACGGGTTTGGATGTCAGAATGGATTTGTATGCTATGAAGTTGAATGCGTTCTTTACGACTTAAAGCATCGGCAACAACATTCGCTTTTCTGGGGTGATAGCGAATATCGCAATCGTAGTCGTTTAGAAGTTCAATCCATCTACGTTGGCGCATGTTTAAATCCTTCTGATTAAAGATGTGTTGGAGACTTTTGTGATCAGTGAAAATCACACATTTTGTACCATAAAGATAGTGTCTCCAGATGTTGAGAGCGAAGATTACGGCACCCAATTCAAGATCATGGGTAGTGTATCTCTTTTCATGGTCCTTCAGTTGTCGAGATGCATAGGCTATGACTTTGCCTCGTTGCATGAGGACGCAGCCTAAGCCAAGTTTGGAAGCATCACAATACACCACGAAATCGTCGTTACCATCGGGGAGAGTCAGAATAGGAGCATCACAAAGTTTCTGTTTAAGAATTTGGAAAGCTTCATCTTGTTTTGGTCCCCACTCAAAAGGTTTACCCTTGTGAGTTAAAGACGTAAGCGGAACAGCAAGTTTGGAAAAATTGGCAATGAAACGTCGATAATACCCAGCTAAACCAAGGAAAGAACGGATTTCAGTTGGAGTGGTAGGAACACTCCAATTCTTTATGGCTTCAATCTCCGTAGGATCAACATGAATTCCTTTGCTGTTTATGATGTGTCCCAAAAATTGAACTTCCTTAAGCCAGAATTCGCATTTCGAGAATTTGGCATAAAGCTGTTCTTTCTTTAGGAGGTCTAAGATCAATCGAAGGTGTTTCTCATGATCAGCTTTGGTATTGGAATAGATAAGAATGTCATCAATGAAAACAATGACGAATTTATCTAGGTATGGCTTGCAAACACGGTTCATTAAATCCATGAAGACCGCAGGGGAATTGGTTAAACCGAATGGCATAACGTTGAACTCATAGTGATCGTAGCGTGTGCGAAAAGCGATTTTAGGAATGTCGTCTTCAAAAATGCGTAGGTGGTGATAACCAGAGCGTAAGTCGATCTTTGAGAAGCAACTGGCACCTTGTAATTGATCGAAGAGATCATCAATTCGAGGCAGGGGATAACGGTTTTTGATGGTGAGTTTGTTCAGCTCACGGTAATCGATACACATACGCATGGAACCATCTTTCTTCTTGACGAATAAAACTGGAGCTTCCCAAGGAGAAAAACTGGGGCGAATGAAACCTTTGTCAGAAAGCTCTTGAAGTTGGTTAGCAAGTTCTTGCATTTCCGAAGGTGCAAGATGATAGGGAGATTTGGCAATAGGATTAGCACCAGGAACAAGATCGATACGAAATTCTACGTGACGCACGGGAGGTAAGCCAGGTAGATCATCGGGAAAAGCTTCAGGAAAATCTCGAATGATTGGAATATCTTTAATGTTCTTGGTTTCTTCCTTCTTCTCCCCCTCGTGGGCTAGGAAAGCCACGTAGTTCTTGCGCAAATACTTCTGAGCTTGCACGCAAGATATGAGGTTGAGACTTTTATAGGGTCCTTCCCCATAGACCTTCAGAACTTCACCAGACGGCAATGGTAAACGAACGAATTTATCATGACAAAGAACTTCGGCATGATTTGGAGCTAACCAATCCATGCCTACTATGATATCAAAACATCCAAGTTTCATGGGAATAAGGTTGATCGGAAAAACATGGCCATGAAGTTCAAGTTTACAATTGGTAATGACAGAATTTAACACGGAGTGATCGCCACTAGCTACTATAACGTCAAATGATTCACTCAGTTTTGTACGTGGTAAGGCAAGCAAAGGTTCAAACTCAAGTGAAACAAAACTCCTATTTGCACCCGGATCAAACAAAACAGAAGCATAGCGATTGTTAACGAGAAACATACCGTTGACCACATCATTTTCGACACGAGCCTCATTGACATTCAGGTTGAATACACAACCTCTAGTGGGTTGAGCATTTGCAAGTTTGGGACATTCCCGTTTGAAGTGATTCGGATCACCGCAATTGAAGCAAGTTCCAACGGGATAACGAGGTGGTGCAGCAGCTTGAACAGCAAGAGGAGCAACAGCTTGATGTGTACGGCATGTGGCTGTAAGATGACCAAAGCGCCCACAACTTGTGCACTGTTTACAAGGAAAACGGGCTTGATGATGGTAGTTACAACGGTTGCATAACGGTGCTTCACCAACATATGGCTTCTTGGCAGGAGGAGTCTGGTTGGCGGGAGCAGGAGTTGTAATGGCAAAGTTTGTGACTACTTTGCGTTTGTTTGCATTTCTGGTTTTCCTCGAAGATTGGGCTCCATCATTTGCCGCTTTGATAGTGTTGGATGCAGCTTTGGATGGTGTCTTCTTGTCGCTCTTTCGGGATAAGTTCCATTCCTTGACTTGAGCATCCGTCAAGATAGCAGAGAGTTCATAAGCGTCTCGAAGTGTGGCTGGTCTGCTTCCAGTCACTATGTGCTTGATGCAACTAGGCAGTCCACTAATGAATTTCTCGATCAAGCGATCGGGAGCTAAGTTTGTGGGACAGAGGATGCACAATTCTTCGAACCGGTTTATATAAGCGCGGTTTTCTCCACTATCTTGTTTAAGGTCGTGGAACTCATCTTCCAGTGCTTTCATTTCGTTTCGCGGGCAGAATTCCTTTAACATGAGAACTTCTAATTCTTCCCAGGTCAAAGCCATAGCAACTTCGGCTGTGCGATCCTTCATGATTCCATTCCACCAAGTTAACGCCCTCTTTTGGAAGACGCTAGAAGCAAAATCGACCTTGTGTTCATTTGTACATTGACTGTGGCGGAATGTATTCTCCATACTTTCGGTCCATTGAAGGAGTCCAGTAGCACCTTCATTCCCCGTAAACTTTGTAGGATCGTTTTTTGACCCGAATGAGTCGTTCGGAAGAGCTCAAATCCGTTTCAGCGGCGGAAACAAAGAAACGGATGTGAAAACAGCTTGATTCACACTATAAACCTCTTGTATATTGATTTTACAGCTATTACATTCAAGAGAAATACCGGCAGCACTTCGGTATCAAATCTGGAAAACCTTACAAATGAGAAGACAACTACCCTATTTATAGTAATCTAGCTTTCGCTTGAAGACATACATGTCAGCTTCAAGCGAAAGTCTCAAGCGAAACCAACCAATTAAGTACAAGCGAAACCCACATGGAATTTGTCTTCAAGCGAATCCTCAAACAATACATAAATCTGATTTCTAAATTGCTTTGTCTTTTGTGATGTTGCAATTGATGAAGTCACCATTATGATGTCATCTTTGAATAAGATGACATCCTGCTTGATCAGATCTGCAACGAACCCGAGACTCGATATAAGACGAAGTCGACAGATGTGTGCACTAACAGACTCCCCCTGAGATGTTGACGAGTCTTAAATGCCGAGTCTGCACAATCTTCAGTCTTTATCAGTCTTTGAACTTCCAAAATCTTGTCTTAGCTCTTGTCTCACTCTAAATCCTTCTCTCTCTAGCAAACTCCCCACGAACAATCTCTACTCAGATGTCTTCAGACTCCCCCTTTCACTATGCTGGGATCACAGTCTGGCTTGTTAAAATCACATAAACCTCAGGTATCGGAACCTGGCACTCTATCTTCAGGTTCAAGATTGAAACCTGGCTACACCTGCACATTCTTAACCCAGAAGTAAATTTCACAAATTTACCAATTTTACAGATTTATATATACATACTCCCTCTCGAATTAAACCAGAATGATTTATCAATGATAATATCTGATGAACCGTTTGCAAAAATTAATCATTTTTCTTTTCAAAACACATTCTCCCAAACCATTTGTTTATCATGTCTAGCACTTAGAATTTTGAAAATCAGCTCTTCAACATCAGTTGTCGAAAATCTTTTTGGATTTTTAAAAAATTTATGCTAAAACACACTGAAAATCTTTTTGGATTTTGAGAATATAAAGAAATACAGTAAAGAAATATTTACAGACACTATTTTTGACAAGTCACAAGTACCGTTGAGCTTAGTTACACATTAAGAATTAAACAATTCACTTAGATTGCCGATATACTGATCCACTTAAATTCTCACACAAATTTCAACTGATTCAGGATATGAGTTAGATGTTTTAAGAACTTAAACTCATTCATGTGTCCCACCTCTTGAATATACTCCCGTATCCAGATCCCAATATTCAGTCTTACAGGTGAGTATACCACAGATGATATCTGTAAGGGGTTATAAATTATGAAGAATCATGAGAGCTCAGGTCAGAACTACCGTTCAGCAGAGAGATCATGACTCGACTTTTGGGTGTGTCCCCTTTAGAGGATCTTTTGAATTACAACAGCAATGACTATCAATTTTATTGTTTCATCAATTTGCTGAGGGCGGTGCTATTTTTCAAGCATGCGGAAAGTATTATTCGAGGACTAGGTCAGAACTTCCATTCAGCAGAAGTCCCGGAATAATACCCCAGATATCACTGAGCATAAAGACCTAGTATTTCAGAAAGAGGGACCTTTCAAACGAGATTTTAGGGGTTACCTATATATCCAAGTAGTGTTCCCCACGAAATAAGCAAGTTTGAATTTTAGTTTATATCCCGAAAAAGCTTACTAAAAGTGTAAAAACCTATCGGCATATCATCAGTGAGACTGTTTAACGCTATTTAAACATTTCATTCCTTTAGCATACTGTAACTGTCTACTGATGTACTATCATTTCCTCTTCTTTGACACCAAAACTCATTTTTGAATTTTATCATGTTTTTGCCTTTTTCAAATTTTCTAATGTTTTTGGATTTTCTGAAAAATTTTACTCCCCCTAAAATGCAAACACATTACAGGAAATTTGAAAACAAACTATACAAAAACTTGACAACCGATATCGAATTGCTTCAAATCGCCATCCACTTGGCATAAACAATCAGAACTCCCCCTTTCACAAAACTATTTTCTCATTATGATTTCAAAACACTCAAGTTTGTTTTAACCAAAATGATTTTTCCGGAAAATAAGTTTTGTTAAATTTACCACTTGTAGGTTCGGGGTTTGGTTCATCACATTGTCTTTCAAATACCAATTGTAAGTATGGTCCAATCAAGTTCAACCTAATGACCTTGATTAACCACTTGTAGGAAAAAAGTACAACTTAATGTCCTTGATTTACCACTTGTAGGTGTAAACCTTTATCAACCAACTTTGTAGGAATATCACATCTACACAAATTCAGTTTACCAATAAAGATGTCGATTCCTGCTTCACACTTACCAACCTGGAAGCTCCGGCAATTCACACTTATCCTGTAAAAATTTAAACTTTATAAGATTCATTCACAACCATCAATTTTCAAGAAAGATTCCGATTCCTGATCCACGATTACAAACTTGGGATCTCCGGCATAGTCCTAAGACTCCAAGGGAATAGAATTTCCACCCAAGTCTTTTCAGACTTGAGTGTTTTCAATTCTTGCTCAGTAGGGTTGTAAGTTGCCTTTTTAGTTGCATAAAAATCTCTAACCCCTTTTACTTTCCCATCAAGCATTTTTCCAAAAATTTTCTTAACATTCCCATTGAATGTTTTCTCAACATCAAATTCAGTTTTCTCAGAATAAAACTGATCTGAGATCTCAACCTTACCAACTTTTCGTTTAATTTCTTCAAACTTCAGTGATGGAAAATCATCATCAATCACTGAAACTTTTACTTCAACCTGTGGCTCTTCTGGCTTTATGGAACCAGAATCATCGCCGACATTCTCATCACCTTTCTTAACAACCCACACTTGGTTGTCTTTTGCTTTCTTTTTGTAAAAATTCTTTTTAGAACATTCACCAACCTCATAAGTTGAGTTTTCAAAAATTCTGAATTTTTCGGTTGGTGGTTCAACATCAACAACTATCTCTTTAAGTTTTTTAGAAACTCCATGTTTTGTCTTGATATTCTTCGGACAATTCCATGCAATGTGACCAGCTTCATTGCATTTGTAACAGATTCGAGTCTCTCTTGGATGAAACACTCCAGTTCCATTCCTTTTCTTTTCAGCAAGAAACTCCTGGTTTGATTGTCTCCAGAAAGGTTTCTTTTGTTCCTCCTCAGCACTTCCACCTGAAACAAAATCTGTTTTTGTTTTAGAATTTTTCTCATTTTTATAATTTCTTGGTGGAATAAAACCAAGACCTTTCTTTTTGTAGCTACCATTATGGTTTGGTTTCTTTTGAAAACCAGAACCAGAATTGTAACTCTTTTTCTTGTTTAATCGCTGTTGAACTCTTGAAGTGTATTTTTAGGTTTTCCAGTAAGATTTAAATCTTTTATTTCAGAAATCTTAATTTCTGTCATTTTGAAAACCTTTTTGATCATTTCAAATCTAACACTTCTTATTGGAAACTCTTTATCAGAATATAATTTGTCAGAATCATTTAAAGTGTATGCTACTTCAAATGTTTCATCATTCAAATTAGATTTTGATAACAAAAAAATCTTTACTGTACACCGTTTTGACCGACGGCTTTGAACTGTTGACCGACGAACTCGAACTTTTAACGAATGAATTTGAACACCCAGACTCGGACTTTGACTCAGACTTTAACTCCGACTCCTCATCTGTATCCAACACCTGATCAACCACCTTTTTGATTAACTCAGACTCATGATCAGTGTCAGACGATGTAAAAGTAACGTCAATGTTTTCTGGTAAATCATCAGTTGTATCGGTTTTTAGCTTTATATTGACTACTTTTTCGACTTGCTCCTCATTCGGTTTTCTGGGAGAATAACCTTCCCAAATTGGAGGCGGACACTTGTTATAGCTAACAGTTGCTTCCTTACCAGTATCCGTCTTCTTTGTCTTTTCATCCTTGAATGCTTCAAAACCTGCAACAGTTGGATAAATTCGATCAATAAGAAAATCAGAACTAGAGTAACTTTGTAATAAACGTCTGATTCTCTCATTCTCAATTCTCTCAGTCTCCAACTTTTGCTTCCACTTTGCACTTTCTTCAATATAAAAATTAATAGCTTTCTGCTTCGTCATCAATGTTGTATTCATCATCGTCAAAGCATTTTCTCTTTCAGAATTTGTCTTTTGAAGACAAGTTACTGTTCTGTTCAAAACATCATATGATTCTTTCACGTAGTTAATATTGAACAGTAATTGCTCTTTCATCTTCTCAAGCTCAGCCAGCTTTTCATCTTTTGCTACACATTCCTTGCAAGGTTCCAAACAATTTGTGCAAGGCTTGATAACTTCCACAATTTTTTCAACTTCAAAGATCTTTTCAACTTCAATCACTTTCTCAGCTTCGGTCACCTTTTCTTCTTCATTCACTTGCTCAGTCTTTTCAGCAGCAACTTTAACTTCTTCAGTTTGAACAATTTCATCCTTTTCAGCATCACTTTCAGTCTTCATATCATTTTGCTCTTTTGCAGCTCGTTTCTCTTTCAGCTTCTCCAGGCGATCTGCAAAATAGAAATGAAAATTTTTAGGAGATAGATGAGTTTTAGCAACATTAATATGTCGTTCTTCTTCATCATCACTACTGTCATCAGTTGGTGTTTGATCAAACTCTACTGATTTGTCAGAATTATCATCCGAAGAACCAGAATTAACTGGTGTTTGATCAAAAACAGCTTCCTTTTCTGAACTTTCATCACTTTGTGAACTTTCGTCTGAGCTATGTGAGCTTTCTTCAGATGCAACAGACTCTTTCTCCACATTCTTCACAGTCTCACCAATAGACTTCATCCACTCGGTGAACATGTCTGGTTCTTTCATAATCTTGGCAATGAAAGCTTTGAAATTTCCATTCTCATCTACAAACATATCCCAGCTGAAGCCTTCAGGTAGCCTCTCATCATCTTGATCGACTATGAATGCTTTGCTATCAGAAGATATATAATTGTTCCAGTTAAAATCCACCACACACGCTCTTTTTGAATCCTCGATTCTTCTACCATGAGCCACCTGTGGTTCTTGTTGTTGACCAACTTGCTGGTAAATGGCTTTCCGGTAGTAATCATCTTTTCTAAACGGATTCTGAGCTCCATTAGCTTCCCTGTTCTTGCATTCCCGTTTGAAATGGCCTTTCTCCCTGCATTTAAAACAAGTAACTTTAGATTTATCAAAACCTAAAGTAGAAACGTGTGCATCAAGAAAGTCAATTCTCCCGGTAATCAGCTTGAACTTTTCAGCACGTCTAAGAACGCTAGCTAGACACCATTTGATGTCCATTAACTCCATTTCTTCGGCGTCTATCTGATCGTAATCCTCCTTTGTAAGCATAGGATTTCTGATCCGTCCAGCCACTAAACCTTCATAAGAAAGCAATACAGAACCAAGCAGAGCCATGTGATCTTTAGCGGTTTCCTCAGAAAAACTTTGACCTTCAGGAAGATTCAAAGCGATATTGCACTTGATCACATAACCATTTCCTGTCTTTGTGCTCTGAGAATGGAAACTTGAAGTTGTATCTTTTGGATTAACTCTTGGATATGAAGAAAAACCACTGTTACTTTTAGAACTTTGATAAACTTTTTCAGATGAATCTCCAGCACTAAATGCAGTTTGAATTTTCGGGCTTCTTTCAACTTCTGGAACACTGCCTTTGTAGTACATTTTTACATCCTGTTGACCACTTGGACTGTTCATCCTTGCGATCTTCTGCTATTCCAAATCTTGACCCTCAATCTTCTCAATAAACTGAGAAATCGTTAACCCATCGTAAACTCCAGTGTTCTTCAAGATCATCAAGTATGTGCCCCACTCTTTTTGCGGTAAAGCGTCAGCTAACTTGTCTACCCACTCATCAGGATCTTTGGTTATACCAATCATCGACATAGATCGCACTAAGTGGCAATAACGTTCAATCAGCTTCTTCGTATCTTCTCCCGGTAAACTACTGAACAGATCAAACTCTTTCTTGAGCAACGCCTTCTTGCTCTTAATCATTTTCTCACTACCCTCAAACTTAACACGTAGAGCATCCCAGATTGACTTTGAAGTTTTGTCATGCTGAAGCAGTATGAAAATGGCTTCTTTGATAGCTTGCTGAAGTAAGCTGACCATCATCTTTTCAGCTCTATACATTTCTCGTTCTTGATCACTAAACTCAGAAATTGCTTTCACAACTTGTAACTCAGTACGTGGCAAAACATATCTCTTCAGAATACACTCCCAATATCTCAGATGATTAGCTTGTACCCAGTTTTCGAACCTATCTTTCCACCCGTAATACTCCTCAATGCTCATTAGCTTCGGGGGTTTCTGAGTAGTTCCCGTTTCGTTTTCCAGATTCATGTTTTGAGCAATGACAGCCGGAGTAGACGGAGTAGCAAACGCGTTGTAGAAATCGTTATCCATGTTTCAGTATCGAAGAATTCCTCAAACAAGTTTTCAAACAAACTGGTTTACCTTGTAAAAATTATACCTGAAACAGACAAACAAACAATCAGTTTAAAAACTTATCAATTAACAGAATAAAACTTATACTCGAACTGGTGATAATTCTGTGCGGATTGAAGGTTGACAGACTGTGCGGACTGCTATGACCCGGATTAAATACAAACGACCTTTTCCAATGACCCGACTAAAACACACGACCTTGACCCTTTCAAATGATTTTGCAAACTGAAATCAAATCATGTGATCTGATTTGAATGTGCCAAAAAATAACTGATTTAACTGGATTGAATTCAACTTTGTGTAGATCAAATTCAAGTCACATGGGCCGAGAACACTTTAGTCTGATTGAGCCGTAAACTATTCACTGACTTTAAAATAACCGACAAACACGTCTTTAAAAATCACATGCAATCTTGTTTGATCACATTCACATGTACTGTATCGGAAGTTGAACCCAAATGCCGACAATGTGTCACATAAAGACTTTAATGAACCGACAATCCTGATCAACCTTAAATGCTCATTGGACCTCAAAACCGCTAATCCGATAATTTCAATTGAAACTTAATTCAATTTGGTCGTTAACTTCTCATGGAAATCTTATTCTTTGATTTTATCGAAACTCACATGCAACTTTGATTCTTTCGATAAACATCAAACACAAACAATCAATGTTCACATGCAAACCGATTCTATAAATCTCGAGACTTTGTAAATTGACTTAATAGCCGACAACTTTGAAATTAATCAATTTTGATTGGACCGTTCACATATGTAGACTTATCCAAGACACATGATATCATTTACCAACTAGTTGACAATCCTTGTTTAATGTGTCACATAGATTGATGAACTTTCTAAGCGGTGTGTTGGTTTCAAGCGAGACTCACGAGGTAAACTCAAGCAGAACCCCACACATATTTCAAGCGAAAGTCGGTGTTTCGCTTCAACCACTACCAAAAATTCAAATGAAAGCCAACAGATTGTTCAAGCGAAAGCCAATGACATTAGCAAATTCGAACACATTACAAGCGAAACACTGATTTTAACCGGTTTTAAGTCGATTTAAGTTCTGAAACTTTCCAGGATTTGTTATTACATGATTACGCACAAGCTGTGAAAATTTGAGCTGATTTTATCCGTGAAAAATTTTAATTTTTGAAAAAGAATGGTGTAGAAACAGAATTTGTGATGAAAACAGGCTGTTTTGGTAAGAACTCCTCGTCCTGAGCTCTGATACCATTTGTAGGATCGTTTTTTGACCCGAATGAGTCGTTCGGAAGAGCTCAAATCCGTTTCAGAGGCGGAAACAAAGAAACGGATGTGAAAACAGCTTGATTCACACTATAAACCTCTTGTATATTGATTTTACAACTATTACATTCAAGAGAAATACCGGCAGCACTTCGGTATCAAATCTGGAAAACCTTACAAATGAGAAGACAACTACCCTATTTATAGTAATCTAGCTTTCTCTTGAAGACATACATGTCAGCTTCAAGCGAAACCAACCAATTAAGTACAAGTGAAACCCACATGGAATTTGTCTTCAAGCGAATCCTCAAACAATACATAAATCTGATTTCTAAATTTCTTTGTCTTTTGTGATGTTGCAATTGATGATGTCACCATTATGATGTCATCTTTGAATAAGATGACATCCTGCTTGATCAGATATGCAACGAACCCGAGAGTCGATATAAGACGAAGTCGACAGATGTGTGCACTAACAAACATAGTGGGGTGGCAAGAGTTGAATTGTTTGAAGTTGCATGGAGATTCATGATGGTTTCCGTTGGTTCTGCTGCTACTTTGCCCGTTGGTGGCTTGAGAAAGTTGTGTTACAAGGTCGGGAAGTATTGCAACTATCTGTTGAGCAAGGAGAGCTGCCATTTCTGCGTTCGGGACATTGTCTTGTGGTGCACGTCGAGGAGGCATCTACACGAGGTAGGTAAAACATAAGATTATGGTGGTTTCATAATGGGATAAAGTAGTTTCATAAAATCAATGAGGATAAGAGAAAACACGTAACAAGATGGATATCATTTATTCCACGAATAAATGACATCAATGACAAGTATTATAGTCTAGGTCAAAGTATTACTAATAACCTAAATCCCTATAACCATGGCTCTGATACCAATCTATGACACCCTGACCGGAGACGGAAAAGTCAAGGGCATCACGAAACATGGCAGAATGCCTTTGAGCACATGATGATTAAATTAAGTTGAAATATAGTTTAGATTCAATTAAAGAGATTGCATTCACATCCGAGTAAATAAGAGTACATAAACAAAATACATCATAACAAATTGTTTCACAAATGATAGATTCGGATTTAATCTAAGGCATAAATCTTGATCAATCCTATATGAAATATTCTTGCAAATCATAGCATCAAACATTGTCACCTAAAACATATGTTAGAAAAATATTGGGTCAACAAACGGTTGAGTGAATTCATAGGTTTTGATAGGAAAAAATAACATTGTGATATGAAAATGGTTTAACACTGTGGCATGTGATATGTCTTTAAGCAAAAGAGTAATACAAGTAGTCACTTGGTGGTACATTCAAACCTTCGCTATGACGTAACACGGGTCTATCACCACACTTCCAAAAAGTTTCACATGAATATCAACAACAACAATTGCAACAAATAGTTTCACTGGAAGTGAGATGGGGCGTCACACCTATAGCGCTATAACATAACCGTTGGGCTTTTGCAAGTTAATGAACGTAAACGCGTTAAAGAAACAACAACAAGTATTAAGCAAATGCAAGGACAATCGGGGAAACCACAAAGAGAACTTCTAATTCTTCCCAGGTCAAAGCCATAGCAACTTCGGCTGTGCGATCCTTCATGATTCCATTCCACCAAGTTAACGCCCTCTTTTGAATTACGCGAGAAGCAAAATCGACCTTGCGTTCATTTGTACACCGACTGTGGCGGAATGTATTCTCCATACTTTCGGTCCATTGAAGGAGTCCAGTAGCACCTTCATTCCCCGTAAACTTAGTGGGGTGGTAAGAGTTGAATTGTTTGAAGTTGCATGGAGAGTCATGATGGTTTCCGTTGGTTCTGCTGCTACTTTGCCCGTTGGTGGCTTGAGAAAGTTGTGTTACAAGGTCGGGAAGTATTGCAACTATCTGTTGAGCAAGGAGAGCTGCCATTTCTGCGTTCGGGACATTGTCTTGTGGTGCACGTCGAGGAGGCATCTACACGAGGTAGGTAAAACATAAGATTATGGTGGTTTCATAATGGGATAAAGTAGTTTCATAAAATCAATGAGGATAAGATAAAACACGTAACAAGATGGATATCATTTATTCCACGAATAAATGACATCAATGACAAGTCAAAGTAGTTGGGTTCTTATAACTTAGTGAAGTCATGCTTTAGCCTATAAGTGGCCACTCATCCAAAGAATTCCCAGGTAAGCACAACTGGTTCCTCGAGTTGGAATTTATACGAAGTGCTTGCCTAGACAGAAAACCCCGAATACAGGCATCCACCCTTCCAGATTGCACGAGTTCGTTATTAGAGCCCAAGACTTTGATGAGAATTTAAAAATCAGAAGAGGTTTTGAAAATAATCACCTAAGGATAGGTGATGAGCATTTGTAAAATCTAAATATGAGATCCGCGGTGACGAGGCATTGGTTACAAAAGATAAGGATAGGGATGAAGACAAAGGCCAAGATAACGGAAGAGTTTGCTAATGGAAAGTGTCCTAGGTAAGTTATAGTCTAGGTCAAAGTATTACTAATAACCTAAATCCCTATAACCATGGCTCTGATACCAATCTGTGACACCCAGACCGGAGACGGAAAAGTCAAGGGCATCACGAAACATGGCAGAATGCCTTTGAGCACATGATGATTAAATTAAGTTAAAATATAGTTTAGATTCAATTAAAGAGATTGCATTCACATCCGAGTAAATAAGAGTACATAAACAAAATACATCATAACAAATTGTTTCACAAATGATAGATTCGGATTTAATCTAAGGCATAAATCTTGATCAATCCTATATGAAATATTCTTGCAAATCATAGCATCAAACATTGTCACCTAAAACACATGTTAGAAAAATATTGGGTCAACAAACGGTTGAGTGAATTCATAGGTTTTGATAGGCAAAAATAACAATGTGATATGAAAATGGTTTAACACTGTGGCATGTGATATGTCTTTAAGCAAAAGAGTAATACAAGTAGTCACTTGGTGGTACATTTAAACCTTCGTTATGACGTAACACGGGTCTATCACCACACTTCCAAAAAGTTTCACATGAATATCAACAACAACAATTGCAACAAATAGTTTCACCGGAAGTGAGATGGGGCGTCACACCTATAGCGCTATAACATAACTGTTGGGCTTTTGCAAGTTAATGAACGTAAACGCGTTAAAGCAACAACAACAAGTATTAAGCAAATGCAAGGACAACCGGGGAAACCACAAATAGCAAATAAGTTTGTATCACATCGTATCATATGTTTCATCCCAAAAATAATTGTAAAAAGGGACTATGAACTCACCTTGATTGCGGGTAAGTCCAAACACGTATGTAATTGTAAGAGTTTTTGGAAACAAGATTCCACGTCACTCTAATTGATTGAACATGCAACAATATAGAATGTGTATCAACAATAATGTTTAATCGAATAAGCGAAAATCCTAAATCTATAGGATTCGGTAGGGTTTTGTCTAAACGGTAACTATGTGGTTTGGATAACCTAACAAGTGGACTTGGAAAATGAATATGATATAAAGGAATTATTTATGAAAAATATTTATTTAACATAAATAATATAATTGCAAAAATATATAATTGATTTAATATAACATTTGTAATAATAAATCAAATATAATTAACTTGTATAATTAAACAACATAATTGAATATAATGATCATTGACAAAATATTGTACAAGTGATATAATTAATTTATAAAAATTATAAATTAGTTTAGATGGTTTAAAATATATATTATTTGATTATTGATAAATATTTTGTTTAAAAGAATTAATTTGATAATTATATAACTAATTATCAAAATAATTATATTAAATCTGAATAACTAAAAATAACATTTTTAATTGTTGAACTTGAATATCACTGATTTAAAATAATTATTATGGCCTTGGAATCATTTTAAATAAATAAAATGAATTAAAGTGGTTAAAATAGCAATAAATAAGTTTATATAAAATTAATTATCTAAATAATTTAATAAAATAAAAATTCAGATTCTAAATTTATATAAACTCAGTAATATGTCTATTTTGTCATAAAAACAATTTTGGATAAAATTTATATAGTTATATAATTTAAACGCATTAAATTAAACTATATTTATAAGTAATAAAACTGATTTAATTATATAAATATCAAAACTGTATAAAATATCAGTAAAATCATTATTTTTGTAAAGTTGACCATTTAAAATAATTAACATAAAAATTTCAGTATTTATTTCCTGAAAATTGAGTTATTATGAATTATTTAATAATAAACTGTTTTAATATTATAAAAAAAAGTTTTATAAATATATGGACTGATTTTATGGTTTTACAAAAAGTAATAGTGTCTAATAATGTTATAAAAATTATTGAAATGTTAAAAATAAAAAAATAAAAAGTTTGGTTGTCCCCGGATTCGAACCCGGGTCAACTGATTAGAAAACAACACACACAACCACTGGGCTAGGCCTGGTGGTTGTTTATAAGTTTAGTTTAATTAAAATAAATGCAGAATTGAAATTTGGTCATCTTCCCCAAATGTTCAGACCGAGTCAAACAGAGAGTCAAACCCTTTCAATTCTACGGGAAACCTATGTTGTATCGAAATTAATTTTAAGGAATTATTGTACAAGCATAATTGAACTAATTTACCAAATAAAAACTAACCGGTATCGACTGAAACGGTGAAACAGCTATCTCCGGCGACTGTAAACTTCGGCGTGGTTGCAGGTTTGAACACAGGGTAAATTTCGAAGTGTTTGTTAATTGTGAGAGGTGTAGGAGATTAGTGGTGATCTAAGGAAGCTTAATAGCTATCAATTCGACACAGAAACAATAAAAGTTAGTGGAATCGATCCACTTTAATTTTTTTATAAAAAGTCCGATTTTACAGACGATTTGGCACTGTTGTGTGTCGAATAAGTGTTTAATTGGGTTGGCAATGGGTTGGGGACCCTTTACACGTGTTCTGGACAGATCAAAAGTCTTAAACAATCCGAATTGGATCGAAGTCAGTCATCAGTGCGGTCGATTGTTTGAAATAATATATTTAATTTCTAAAGTGTGTATAAATATAATATGGTTTCATATAATAAGTGAATGAGGGCTTAGCCTGACTGGTCACGTGTTCGTTTGTTGAGTGGGGTGTCGCGGGTTCGATTCTCTTGTGGCCAGTTCGATTGGGGTTTTACCCTTTTTTTATTTTTGTTTTAAGTTATAATTTATTAAATATAATAATCTTAAATAGTATATATAAGGAATTAAGTTTCATATTCTAACAGCTCCTAGTAGGAAGATAAACTGGTTAAGGCGTTGCGGTTCTAAACGAGAGGTCACGAGTTGGAATCCCACAAGGGCCGGTTCTTTAAAGAAGACCCCCTTTTGTGCGATTTTTTTGAATATTTACACATTGGTCCCTGAAGTTTCGAAAATTGACACAAATAGTCCATGTACTGTTCAGTTAAGTATGCTAACTGAGTTAATGTTTAAAGAAGGAAACCTTTATAAAAGGACTAACACAGTTAGGGTTTTCAGTTTATATAAGTTTAAAAATAACAGTTTTGGCCCCTACAGTTTAAGTTTAAGAAAATGACTAAATGAACCCTAGATTTTTAAAACAAATTATATATTTCTTTTATAAAATAAGTTTCAAAAATTACAAAAAGAACCCTAAACTTGTAGTTTGAAATAATTGCACTTTAACCCTTGTATTTATATAGTTTCAAAAATGACAATTTAGTCCCTGGATTTGTAATTTCAAATAATTACGGTTTTACTCCTTGAACTTAAAAAGTAATAGATTTCAAGCAGGTTTTAAAGAATGTCAAATAGGTCCTTCAACTAGTAGTTTCACAAGTAGTCACAATAAACCCTTATAGTTTATGTAACCGTGTTTAATAGCATAAAAACACAACAAATTTTGAAATTGTTTCACGTGTTTGTATCGGTATGAGCACAAAGCAAGTAGGATCAAATAAGTTTCGTTCCAAATACGGTAATTGTTACAATGCAAGTTAAAACAAATACAAGTGCGAAAACCAAGATGGTTACACCTTCATCCTGAGAAAGCAATAATGGAAGTCCTTTTTTTCCGACAGCCTCAAATACAGAATGACATGGGTTGGTGTGAGGATAAGGCTTGCGAACCTGACTTTTAACAGAGGATTGTATGATAATGATGGGAAAGTTTAACTGCACAACATATCATGATAAAAACAACGATCATAAGTTTGCATGAATTTCACTTCATTTGTGGAGAGCCGATCAGAAAACATAGCAATTAATATAAGAATATAAAAACTTGAATCTATCCTTTTCAAATACGGTATTTGAATATTTTAAATGAAAACTTGGAGGCTGAAAGCATACCTTCTCAACTTATAAGGATGAAACCAATCACCATTAATAAAGGATAAACACCTGTTAATTGAGATGACAAAAGAGCATTAAATAGAGGGTTATTAGATTTTATCACCCACAACTATTGGCTATTGGCCAATGTCACCCTCAACTATCACTTTGACGTCCGTCACCCCTAACTTAACACTTAGTGTGTTCTGTCACCATGTCGTTAAATGATCACTAACTTTTGATCATGTTACTACACTTTTTGGGGTGTCATAGGGATCTTGGAAGGTTTTTGGGATCTTAGGACACCCCCAAAAGTATAGTAATAGGATCAAAAGTTAGTGATTTGGTGACAGAACACACTAAGTGTTAAGTTGGGGGTGGCGGCCATCAAAGTGATAGATGGGGGTGGCAGCGGCCAATGACCAATAGTTAAGGGCGATAAAATCCATTAACCCTTAAATAGATCATTTGTTATGTTAATCCATAGTTCTGAAATCCTAAGGCTCCAAAATAACCAAATAATCACCAGATGCAAAAACAAAACCTATTAACAATTTCAATATTAATAAAGCCAGAATATGTGTACTCCCAAAAACTAACTAACGAAATTGAACCAAAATAAATAAAAAAAGATCACCAAATTGAACCAAAAGAAATTAAAAAAACCCTCACCAAATCGAACCAACGAATATCTCGGCACCGTCGCCTGTGTTCGTCTCACATATTTGAAATACGAATCGCAATTTCACATCGGTAAACATCAAAAAGTTCATGTTTCTTGGATTGCGATTTTTTTAAACCCTAAACGATGAACAAATGAATAAATCTGAAACATAAATCATATGATTCAAAGTAACATCATGTTCTATGCTTGAACTTCTAACCTAGATACAAACAAAAATGAAAAAGCTTACAGGGTAATAAACGTAAAGTATACCTCACACAATATAAAAAATAGTTTACTATATGCAACAAATCAATGATAAACCAAATACCTTGAAATCGATGGAGATGAGTGAGAAATTGATGGAGAGAGAAACCTTGAAGCCGACTGAAGAAGATTAGGGTTGAAGCCGATCGATTGACAAAGAAGTGGCGGTGATACGGTGGTGTGAAACCACCATAGCATCATATCCGATTTTTCAGGCGACCACCACCACCATTTCTGATCATCGTGGCCATCAAATTTGAACCAAGAAATACACCACAACAACGAATTAGACAACTATTAGAACGAATGAATTTAATTGAAAGAAAATTTGGTAGATTGAACATACCCGATGCTTGTTCGAACAGGAACCAGGATGGAGTATGGATCAGAGGCAGAACGTAGATGGAGGCTCTGTCTAGGGTTTTGGAAAACAATATATAAGATCCATTTTGGGTGACCCGAATTGAATATTCCAACCCAAGTAAAAAACGGATCCCGCTTGTAATTGATGAGAGTTAATAATATGCATTCCCACCTAAATCCTCCACCATAACATGCCACCTCAGCAAATGGTTTCACCATCACATGCCACATAGCCCAAATCCTTTTCATTTATTAATATACTAGGTTATCACCCGCGAACTTCGCGGGTCGGAAAATTTAATCTACATTATCACAAAGTGTATAAATAGTACAAATACAAAAGTAACACATTACATAAATTACTTATTCACCAAGTGAAAATATAGTTAAAATCCATTGAAGTATAAAACATTATATCTTTTACTTTGATTAAGAATTAAGGGGTCTCCAGACAAACAACAGTTACTCTTTCTTAGAGCCATCTAGAATTTTTTGCTGCGGCCATCACTATAGATCTGCAAATTAAAAGACAAATGTTAAATAACATCACAAAGTAACAAAGGTCCCAGTGAAAAATATGTAAAGATGTGCATATTTTCCTAATATTCACATGTATATTCTATTAATTGATATACCAACATTTAATAAACCCATCTCTTATTCTCTTATATGTATCATGTATGTACTAATAATTATCACCCGTGAATACTCACGGGTTGGAATATTTAAATTTTATTAAACACAACCGTAGATATATAGATTATCACCTGTAACACGGGCTGAGCCATTTAAACAGGTTAAATGAGCAGGCATATCTCATTATTCATCCTTGGCCTCTATTAGTATGTGAATTTATTTGCATACCTGAGAGATATAAATTGAAAGTCAACATTATTAGAATTGGATAAGCATATAGGCTACGTCTAAAGTTGTAAAAATTAAAATGGGTCAAAACGTGTTTGGGTTGACCCATTGATGCGACCCATGATTTAAATCACAAGTTCACAACCAAAATCGACCCATCCATATGCAAACGATTCTTTTTCCCACTTGTTTGAAAGGGTTTTTTTTGTTTAAGAAGAAAAGCCAAATATGATGGTCCAAAGACAATAACTTGTTTAGCTTCACTAAACTTGTTGAACTTCATTGAAAATAAATCATGAAGGCCCATACTTGCACTTTAGTATGTGGTAGAGGCAAGATGCACGAGTTGTGTAAAGAGTTGCAATGGGCCAACTTTTTGTAAGGGTCGAAATAGCCATGTCAGCTTGAGTCGGCCCACTCACACTTGCCCATTTAAATTGTTTTTATAGATTATGAATGCGGGTGAGACTTGTTGGAATATATATATAGAACGTACCCGATACCTGCGGTGAATCGAAATTGCAGATCCGATTGGAGATATGACGAACACTGAAAATTAAACTTGGATTCCTCTTGGAATCGTGATACACTTTCAGATCAAACTATTTGTGGGTACACACAAATATTTAATCGGATAAGACCAAGAGGTTTGACAAGAACGAACTTGATTTTTGTTTGAGAAAACCATACCCACTGATCTTGTTCAATCAGTTTTTTTTATGTCGACTAAGAAAACCATCCATGGTTCTGTTACTGTACGACCCATTTTTCTATAATCAGTTTCTTGTTTTGAAAACAATTACTCCCATAACCCATCGTTGGATCCATAATTAAAGGCCCATTAATTATCAAAAGTCTTAATAAGTGTAAACACTCAACTTCACCATTAAGCCCAATTAATTTAACCATTAAGCCAATTCAATTATGACAAGGCCATCAAATTATATATTAAATTTGATTAAAACAAAACCGATACCCGATCTTATTAAATTAAATCGAGCCTGCACTCCCGCATCTCCTAACTCGTTTAATTTTAACAAGATCGACTTAGTCGACAAGCTAATCCAATACCACCAAAACATGTCGATAACACTAAAATTACCAACATTCCTCCCCCATTTTAGTGATATCCATGATTAACTTAAAGCACTTCTCAAACAAACACAAACTTATGCATAAATGAAATATCGCGACGATTGAATTTCACATTAGTATATTACACATTCCAAATATTCGAATATTAGGGTGTCGCTATGGATTGAACCCTTTCTATTCATAATGAATACATGAAGATAATATACACATAAGTTCACAAATTCATATGTTCTTACTTGACACAATATTTTACTAGCCTGTGTCCTATCCTTCAAAGAGTATATCAAAGCCAAGTCCAAGCTTCTTGAAGCGGCTAAACTTCATACTCTTATAGGTAGTTCTTTTATTCTCGCACCTGCAAATGCAATTTTTCAAAGAACTATTAAGAAGTTATACTTCAACCTCCTTTATCTTGCAGTCTGAACACAACTTTGGGATGAATCTGATCATGTGTTCCAATATCTTTATGACAAGCTTTCCACATTGAATTATGCATCTAACGTTATATTAGATGGGAATTGGGTATCTTGACATAGGATATTAAAGTGTGGACTTTAAACCCATCCCTCTGACTGACTTATTTACGAGATCTCTCCTAACTCTTTAGTTAGATAATCAGTCAAATTAAACTCAGATCTTAGAAATTCAACAGATATCACTCTACGCATGATGAGCTCATGAGTCATGCTATGTATAACACACAACCGTCTAGACTTTCCATTATACACCTGGCTATAATCCTCAGCCAACACTATCACACTTTATAGATATTAGTGATATCGGTCTTGACCACAAAGGAATCTCATTGATCAAATTTCTTAGCCATTCAGCTTCTTTACCAGCTACTGCTAAAACTAAAAATTCATATTCCATTGTTGAATTTGAGATGCAAGTTTGCTTCTTTAAAGCCTATGAGATAGCACCTCCAACAAGTAGGAATACGCATCCACTTAGTTATACAACTTGCATCAGAAATACCCTTCTAAACTAAAGGAAAACTTTAATAACATAAGCCATATATCATGGTTCGTTTTAGGCATTCAAACAATCTATTCACAGCTTGCTAATGCCTTGTACAAATTATAACATACATTAGGCATCCAATTGCATTAAACACTCCATCAGGGAAACATATTCATCTTGATTACGCGCAAGTCAGATATTAGGACCTATAAGAGTACTAACCAGAGAACGAACAAAGTAATTGGATTTCTACAACACTTTATCAATGCAATGAGAATGCATCATTTATACACTTTTGTTTCTCCCTTTTATCCTTATTCATAGGATAACAAATCCTCCCCCAGGTCTATCATATCGAAGGATTACTTCTTTACCAGTGGATTCAAGACTGCTACATACATATTTAACTTCTTGGTTCAGAAGAAACCCATTAGATAAATCACCTCAGCAGTGCTTGTTTAAGTTTTGCCCAAGAATTGATCATCTTCAATATTAAAAACAATATTGATCCTGATATCCAACCTAACTCCTAGTCCTTTCAACTAAATAAAGATGAAAGTCAGAACCAAAGACTTAGCTTTTCTTGTTCTCATGCTTTTCTTAGGTTCAGAAGGAATAGATACACTGTCAGTACCAGTAGGCGCTTTATCAAAATCAACAACTATACTCTCAATAGGATAAAAAACCTATTATGAGAATTCTATATGTTATCCTTTGATTCTATGACAGTTTTTACACCCACTCGATCATCAGTTCTAAGACATAGAACCTAAAGACCTTTGAATTTTTAGCATAGCTTATAAATAGACCATTTAGTACTTTCTCACTTAAACTCTTCCTTTTAGGTTCAGTAAGACAATATATAACCCCAAACTCTTAGATACCTACATTCCAGGTTTTTACACCTAACTTCATTTGGGTTAATCTTGTTCCTTTATAATATTATCACAGTCTTAAATAGTTTAAATTTAATTTAAAACTCTATCCTTTGTATGTAACCAATAAGTATGGCAAAATCTAGAGGCAACATCAATATAAAAGTAAGAACATACTTTTAATTTCCATAAATAAATTTGCAAGAAAACCACATAGATCACTATATATTAGTTTCAATAGCTTCAACTCTCTGTTAAAGTCCTTAAATATGTAAGCCATTTAAATCGACATGCAAGTTTTACGTTTACAAAGGTTCGTGTACAAGACCAATTTCTTTAAGTGTACATGCTAAAGAATTTCCACCATGTGATTCTACACAAAGGTTTTGACATCTACATCATCCATGTTCAACTCACTAACTCATTGATACATCTTAAAATTCAAAATTAATATTAACTATATACATAAAATTATAGAAGTCAAAATCAATATGTATAAATTTTCTTGAGAAAAGTAACCTTTAATTATTATTGTGAAGTGTTGTCACCATCTGCCATTTGTGAAAATTGTTTCGACCAAAACCGATTAAGAGATTTTAAACTTCAATACAACCATCCTTATGCATACAGTTTCATCGTTCCTATTTTGTGGTAATGTATGATACATGGCGTTTATTTCAAACCAAAACAACGATTCCAACAATATTTACAATTCTACTATGAATCGATAACCACAAATCTAGAATGAAACCTATTCTAGTAATCGTAATACAAATATTATAGAAAGATGAAACCTGGAATTTGTGTGATCCTCTTTGAATCTGAATTCTTACGAAATGTGAGACCCCGACTTCGTGTCTGACTTCAGGTAATCCTTCTAGGCTTCGTGTTTTCCCAACAACATGACAAGTAAGATTTGTTTTTGATTTGTTTAAATGTGCATTGTCTCTCTGTAGCAACCATCCAAAGAAACAAAGGTTTCCCTTTTTTTTCCATTTGTTTAAACCGTTGAGGTGGCTCTTCTTGATTTTACCCATAATTCCGCCAAACAAAACATATTGTTTCCCTTGGTTTTGTTCATATAATAATTCCGCCAAACAAAATAAATTGTTTCCCTTGGTTTTGTTCATATAATAATTTATGATACAATTAGTGACCAATCTGAAGTGTCGCTATTCTGACTTAGCCAACAAATCACTTAGTGGCTCTCAGTGACTATGCAAACAAACCGCTAGCGACAGCCCGTACAGTGACTAATTCAACTTTGTCACTAAAACTATGCTAACAAACTATTAGCGACAGCCCGTACAGTGACTACTTCAGCTTTGTCACTAAAACTATGCCAATAAATTGTTAGCGACAGCCCGTACAGTGACTAATTCAAATTTGTCAACATAACTTTTAGTGACAGTTTGTTGTTTTCCACCATGTATCGATAAAATGAATTTCCACATGGAGTATACAATTTGTTGTACCAACAAACTTTATTGTCACGAGTTTTTGTTCTTGATCAAGAATAACTCGGAGATCTTCACGAGTTTACCCGACTTCAATCGACTAAACCGTCGACAACCACAAACTCTAAATCACCGTTGATCACCTGTCCCATAAGCCAAACCAAATATATGTCCGGCCAACTTACCATGAATGCAACGGGCAAACCGTTACCATAAAGATGTGAGTCTAGTGCCATTGCCAAGATCGACGAACTCTTTGGAATTTGAATGTCACGTGAGCAAAATCTTAACCAGTTTACTCTACTCGGGTTGAACGTAAACAATTACGGCGGTTTCTACATCTGCCACAGGCAATCAGGCCCGTAACGACACCAAGATTTACGGACAATAGTCTCGATCAAGGCCGACGATCTCAAACAAAATCAAGGAGGCCCGTCATCACGGATACAATTAAAGCATGCAACCAAAATACAGAAATAGTTTGTTCTTGTTAGCCATGAACCCCAAAATGTTTGTTCTTATCAGCCACGTAAATAACCGAAACCACTCAAACCCCTCTAACCTTAATTAAAAGCAATTAATTGACCAATGCGTGAAAATTAAAGAACCAGGTGACGGGCATAATTTATGTTGTATCAATTAATTGGTCTAATCTGATTTAAAAGCAATTAATTGATGTATTAATAAATCCAAATAACAAAACATTTTACTATCGATCAAAATAATAGAGAAATTGCAAACCACTATGCAATCTTGGCATGCGTGTTTTGTTGTATATCTTGAATATAAACCGAATTCCAAGTCAATTGCAAACCCAAAATTCGTTCTTTGTTGGAACCCAAAATTGCAGATATTGAATTCGATTACACCAACCCTTTTTCCATCTTTGATTTCAATTCAAAAATAACCAACAATTAGTTTGATCTTTGTTGGAATATATATAGAACGTACCTGATACCTGCGGTGAATCGAAATTGCAGATCCGATTGGAGAGATGACGAACACTGAAAATTAAACTTGGATTCCTCTTGGAATCGTGATACACTTTTAGATTAAACTATTTGTGGGTACACACAAATATTTAATCGGATAAGACCAAGAGGTTTGACAAGAACGAACTTGATTTTTGTTTGAGAAAACCATACCCACTGATCTTGTTCAATCAGTTTTTTTTATGTCGACTAAGAAAACCATCCATGGTTCTGTTACTGTACGACCCCTTTTTCTATAATCAGTTTCTTGTTTTGAAAACAATTACACCCATAACCCATCGTTGGATCCATAATTAAAGGCCCATTAATTATCAAAAGTCTTAATAAGTGTAAACACTCAACTTCACCATTAAGCCCAATTAATTTAACCATTAAGCCAATTCAATTATGACAAGGCCATCAAATTATATATTAAATTTGATTAAAACAAAACCGATACCCGATCTTATTAAATTAAATCGAGCCTGCACTTCCGCATCTCCTAACTCGTTTAATTTTAACAAGATCGACTTAGTCGACAAGCTAATCCAATACCACCAAAACATGTCGATAACACTAAAATTACCAACAAGACTCTTTCTTCAATTTCCGAGCTTCTAGTCATTCTCTACATAATCCCCAAATTCAAAAATGACCCGCATAAGAAAAACACAACAATAACTTCACCCATTATTTTTTTTTAATAATAATAATAGTAGTAGTATATTATAATATTAGGTTACCAGAAAGCGAAAGGTACGTACTTAAATTTATGACGAATGTCTTTACACCTTCATCCTGAGAAAGGAATAATGAAAGTCCTTTTTTTTTTACAGCCTCAAATACAAAATGACATGGGTTGGTGTGAGGATAAGGCTTGCGAACCTGACTTTTAACAGAGGATTGTATGATAATGATGGGAAAGTTTAACTGCACAACATATCATGATAAAAACAACGATCATAAGTTTGCATGAATTTCACTTCATTTGTGGAGAGCCGATCAGAAAACATAGCAATTAATATAAGAATATAAAAACTTGAATCGATCCTTTTCAAATACGGTATTTGAATATTTTAAATGAAAACTTGGAGGCTGAAAGCATACCTTCTCAACTTATAAGGATGAAACCAATCACCATTAATAAAGGATAAACACCTGTTAATTGAGATGACAAAAGAGCATTAAATAGATCATTTGTTATGTTAATCCATAGTTCTGAAATCCTAAGGCTCCAAAATAACCAAATAATCACCAGATGCAAAAACAAAACCTATTAACAATTTCAATATTAATAAAGCCAGAATATGTGTACTCCCAAAAACTAACTAATGAAATTGAACCAAAATAAGTAAAAAAAGATCACCAAATTGAACCAAAAGAAATTAAAAAAACCCTCACCAAATCGAACCAACGAATATCTCGGCACCGTCGCCTGTGTTCGTCTCACATATTTGAAATACGAATCGCAATTTCACATCGGTAAACATCAAAAAGTTCATGTTTCTAAGATTGCAATTTTTTTAAACCCTAAACGATGAACAAATGAATAAATCTGAAACATAAATCATATGATTCAAAGTAACATCATGTTCTATGCTTGAACTTCTAACCTAGATACAAACAAAAATGAAAAAGCTTACAGAGTAATAAACGTAAAGTATACCTCAAGCAATATAAAAAATAGTTTACTATATGCAACAAATCAATGATAAACCAAATACCTTGAAATCGATGGAGATGAGTGAGATATTGATGGAGAGAGAAACCTTGAAGCCGACTGAAGAAGATTAGGGTTGAAGCCGATCGATTGACAAAGAAGTGGCGGTGATACGATGGTGTGAAACCACCATAGCATCATATCCGATTTTTCAGGCGACCACCACCACCATTTCTGATCATCGTGGCCACCAAATCTGAACCAAGAAATACACCACAACAACGAATTAGAAAACTATTAGAACGAATGAATTTAATTGAAAGAAAATTTGGTAGATTGAACATACCCGATGCTTGTTCGAACAGGAACCAGGATGGAGTATGGATCAGAGGCAGAACGTAGATGGAGGCTCTGTCTAGGGTTTTGGAAAACAATATATAAGATCCATTTTGGGTGACCCGAATTGAATATTCCAACCCAAGTAAAAAACGGATCCCGCTTGTAATTGATGAGAGTTAATAATATGCATTCCCACCTAAATCCTCCACCATAACATGCCACCTCAGCAAATGGTTTCACCATCACATGCCACATAGCCGAAATCCTTTTCATTTATTAATATATATAGATATAGATTTATCTCTTAAACAAAAAAAGAGATTTTTAAAGAAACAATATATCTTTTAAGAATTCAAAATCGTAAGTTACTTATATTACGAATAACGCATACTGAATCATATTTTTGCATCATTCAATCATGAACAAATTCTTCACGTTGTGTTTTAGCAGTTATTAGTTTATTCACGTTGTGTTTTATCAGTTACAAGTTTAGTCTCATTTGTTTTTTTATCATTAACATGTTTAATGAAGGATATGTACTTGTAGTTATTTGTTGTTGTGTTTTTTTAGTTATTTGGTTCATCAACATGTGTTATACTAGTGATCGGTGTGTATTGTCTTGTCCTTGTGCTTTAACCACTTGTGCCAGTGTTTGTTTCTTCGCATAGTATTTTAACTGTATGTACCATTGTTTATTTCTTTGCACAGTGTTTTATTATTTAAGATTTGGTAAATATTGTGTTATACATATATTGCAATGATCAAATGGTGTTTTATCAGATTTGAACACATCATTCAAACTATAAAACACACAATTCTTTTAAATAAATCATTCAAACTTTAAAAAGCATATGCTCACTCAAACACTCTCTTATAACACATAACTCATCACTATAAAACACATATTTCCTTAAATAACACAATCCAAACTATAAAACACGTTGTTGTATAAAGCACACAACGTTGTCATATAAAACACACCATTACTAGTAAAATAAATCAACTAGTTGACATGTAATTTTCTTTACACATGTAGCAATATGGTATTCATATTAAAGATAAAAAAACGCTCGTTATTATGGTTAACTTTTTCTAAAAACAAATTACGTATAAAAAGTTATTGATGTTTTAAAAAGACAAGGGAAAGTTGCATGTGGGTTCCTAAATTTAAGGCACACTAAATTTACTTTTATACCTTAATCTAAGAAATCAATTAATTTAATTAAAACAAATATTACAATTTTACCACTTATTTAATCTCATCAATCGATTACCCTAATCTAATGACCATGATCACTACTTACACATTTTAGAAAAAAACACATTTTGTAGAAAAATCTCACCCTAGAATAGGATATGATAAACTAAATTAAGATATGTGATAGATTTATGAATAAACCATATAAATTACCAAATGGGTTGTGTCCATTGGCAAAGGCAAAATATTTAAACACCTTAGGAGGAGGAGGTCCCAGGAATAAAATAAATTTGCGGTTCAAAAAAGAAACCTGATAAATTAGACGAATATATAACTCATCATAATATTTATAAGAAAAGTAGTTGTTCCAACTTTTTTTAAATGGCTAGTAGACCAACTGGTTGGGCTTTTGCACCAACTTCAGTGGTACACGAGAGACCCCAGTTCAAAACTAGGACACCCTCCATTTTTTGGCTAGGTACATCCTGGCCCTCAATCCACCCATGGATAGAACACCACTAAGAATGGATTTCATTGGCATTTAATTCTCACTCGCCCTGCCCTGTAGGAAACCATGCTATATAGATTCTTGTAAGGATTTACCATTTGAGATTCTCCTTTGTATAAGTATTCGGAAAGTAAAGCATCAATGCATCCATCCCTTTTTTACTTGTTTGTCCTCACCATGATTTCCTAATGGAATCGAACCCTCTAGGATGCTTTTACTTTTGGCTGAAAATGGTTGGTGAAATATGGGTAATAACCACCGAGTTGTATCATAAAGAAAGAAAAAAATTGTTTGGCAATATCTTGAGATTCTAGATTTACAAATTCATCTATCTCCCATAACACAAGAGAATGATTAAAAACTAAAGTAAAATTGCTTTGAACCCGTGAAATAGAATGATTATAAATATGTGAACGATTACATATACTCGGAATTACAAATTATGGTGTTCGTGAGCATCAGCATATTAAGTAAGAAAAGATAAACTTTGTAGGCGTAATTTGAGATAAGTCAACAATGTACAAAATTATCATGATAAGAAAACTTTATTTATTTATAATAAGATGCATTATGGATACTAAACTTACTTTTTTTCCTCTCATCTTGTTTCACACTCATTAAGAAAAGGAATAATACACCCACCACACATGTGTTTATATCACAGACACACAATTAACTAATGGGATAAAAATCGTCAAAGTCAAAGTCTGCAATTACTTCATATGATCTCTTCTAGATGATCAAGAATGGACTGGAGTTGTTGAACAACATCTTTCATGGTTGGTCTATCCCCTTTCTTCTCACTTAAACATGCAAGTGCAAGCTCGCAAAAGAGCCGAATACTATCTGAAACTCGACCCTCCCCGACCACCAATCGTTGGTCCACAACATCCATAACCGAGTCTGCTCGTTTCGCCACATAAACCGCCAAGTTCACATCGTCTTCCTGTCGTCCAAAGTCAATGGCTCTTTTGCTGGTGAGGATTTCAAGCAATACAACGCCATAACTATAAACATCACTTTTATCTGTTAACTGGTAATTCTTGTAATACTCAGGGTCCAAGTAGCCCAACGTCCCTTGAGCACAAGTGGAGACATGGCTCAACCCTGGTCGAGCTAGTCTGGAAAGCCCAAAATCCGAGACTTTTGCATTGAAGTTATTATCCAAGAGTATGTTAGTGGACTTGATATCTCTATGATAAATGGGCGTGTGAGCAGCCGTGTGAAGATAAGCCAATGCTTCCGCAGTTTGTAAAGAGATACTCAGTCTTAACTTCCAGTTTAAAAAGGTGGATGACTCCCCATGCAAATGATGATGAAGGGTTCCTCTTGAAATGTACTCATAGATCATCAATGGCTGCCCTGCTTCTACACAACATCCCAAAAGCCGAACCAGATTCTTATGACTCACTTGGGAAAGTATCTCCACTTCATTAAGAACTTGTTGAGTACTCTTTAGGTTGCCTACTTTAGCAGACTTAACCGCTACAGCTGTTCCATCAGCAAGCTCACCTTTATAAACTTCACCGAATCCACCAATGCCTAATATTCTATCTTTAGAGAACCCGTTTGTTGCTTTCTTCACCTCTTTTAAGCTAAACATCCTTGCCGATCTCATCACATTGTTGGCTTTCAACAACTCTTGTCTCTCCTTGGCTTTCTGATGGAGTTTTCTTGATTTTCTCACTGCAACGGCAGCAGTCACCGTTACAAACAAGGAGAATACTAATACTCCTATTGAAATCTTGATGGTAAGACCAGATTTTGAGCTAGACCGGTTTTTTAAACACACTCCAAGAACATGATCCCAGTGGTAATGTTTGTTACAAAGACAACGGGATATACCACCCTTTTGGTAAATAGGTTGACACGTGGAGGATCCTTGGCATTGAAGCTGGGTTTTACAAAGGGGTTCAGGTGGTGGGGCCCATTGAATCTCAACTCCTTCTTCCCATAAACTGGCGGGTTTTTCTTTATCCAAGTCTACAATGCTTCGGAAGGCTCTGCAGCCTGAAGCATGCAGGCGGATCTTGTATGCTGATGGAAGACCGCCTGCAATGAAGGTGCAACACGGGTTGGTGCTACTTGCACATTGAAGGGCACGGGTGGGGTCAACTCCCTCCTCGAGATAACGATGGCAAAGACTTGAAGGAGTGCAGTTAAGAGGGGACACGAAAAGACGCGGTGAACAGTTGAAGATGAAGACGGTGTTTGAGGAAGAGATGTTGAAGGGGAGTGTTTGGTTCAACCAAAGCCCCTCACTAACAGCATAATCTTAAGTAATGCATGTGTTAGGAACCCACGGCGGAGTCTGAATCACTAGTTTTTGAGTTTTGGAGTTGATCTTGACCACGGGGTACGAACTTTTGTTAAGAGCATCCAGGTAGAGTTTTTTGGAGTGTGTGTCGCAACGAAGAGTGTAGTCTGTGTCGCCACAATCCGGGTTGGTGCTTAACGGGTATGGAACGTTTAGAAGGCCACACTTTGGGCAGATCTTTTGGGAACAAGAGTAAGAAAAGAAGCAAAGGAGAAAGAAAAAGGTGTTTTCAAGGTTGTTTGTTCTACTCATGTTGCTGTTTGAAGAGTGAAATTGGAACGACGATAAATAAAGGGTAAACATTGGAATAAAGTGGTTTTAAATAAAATAACACATTGTGGTGTGGTTGCTAGAATCAATCTTGAAAACAACTGGAGAGTGGGACTACTTTTCTATGGAGACTAACTTCTTATAAGCAGATTGTAATAAGGTCGTAAAAGATTTAAACGGATTGCATAAAATATTTTGTAATTCTAATTTAAAATACTTGATACGGGTCAACCCGTTCAATGTTAGTACAACCCAAACACGTCCAGTTTATTATACAGGTTAGCCAACCAAAACACAACTGGTTTTTTAAACAAGTTAACCCTGTGTTTGTAACAGAAATCAGCACCACTATAGTAAGTTGAACTTCCATTATCCTAATTATGCACAGATGTTCAATATTATAATGTCAAATCACTGAACAGGATCTGATATTTCACATTTAAATACAAAAAAGATAATAATAATAATAATAATAATAATAATAATAATAATAATAATAATAATAATAATAATAACAAAGATGGCATCCAGTAGAGAAAAGTTGTGGTGATCTGAAAAGCAGCAAAATGGTCCTTATGTTGATGATATTCCAACTTATGTGTCATCTCCATGTACAACGAGCATATTCATCTTATCCTTCAACTATTTTGACAGGAGACCTGCAAAATGTTTATGATTAGTATCTGAACGTACAACACAAGGAAGGAAGCCGGGGCTTCTACTTACCCAAATGGACTTTGTTTGATCGAAAGTAATTCGATATCTATCTGCATTGAACAAAAAGAAGAGATTAATGAAAATAAATGTTATTTATCACATGAAACAGACACAACAATTATCTCTCACGTGATAGCTACAAAAGATGTATTCAGTTACTTTTAATCCCTCTTTTGGCAGCGGTGTCAAAAGAGGCTCCACACCTTTCTAGATGTGAATAAAGTGGCTAGTGAATCTGATACATAAACAAGTGACCAAAAGTAAGCCTGACATTGAAATGAACTAAAACATTGGTCTGCTAAACACAACTGAAAGTCTATACTTTATCTTCAAATCTTGTCCAGTTTCATGGAAATATAGGATTGAACTACATTTCCTTAGCAGTAATATGTGAAATCATCTTCTTATTATAGGTGGGCGACAGACAATACAGGTAGCTCATGTAATGGGCAAAATGGGTCATTTTCAAAACGAGTCCAGTCGGACTGCGTTGACACTTGACGCCATTTTTTTTTTTTTTTTTTGGAAACGATAATATGTGATTTAACAGTAACTGTAATACAAAATATATGAATTTATTTTAGGTAAAATGATTTTGACATTTTAAGCATAACACTCATTTGACTATTGTCCAACGCGTTTCATTTTACACTTTACCTTTTATCATACATACAGACCGAACTGACCCGTTTCCACATATAAGGATTAGGAAGCTTCTTGCATTATTTATCATGTTATATAAATAAAAGAAGTCTGAATTGCATCCGCTCAAGCTTTTCAAAGAATTACTTATAAGCAAGTGTGTAAAATTAATAATCTGACAAAATTAGGTACCTCAATGGTTGCATTTGGAGGAATTTCCTGCACACCTTTGCTTCCATAAGCAAGCTCAGGAGGAACAATCAGCAGCCGCTGCAACCAAAATTGGTTGAATATTACTAGTGAACGAAAGAAGAAGAATTTGTTAAAAGAAAAAGGAAAAACTGTACGTACCTGGCCTCCTATGCGCATGCCTTGGACCCCAAGGTCTAACCCTTTCAGAACATTTCCTCTCTCTGATTCACCAACGTCAAACCCATAAGGCTGGAACATCATGCCACATTTCATCAGCATATTCATCCACAAAATTACATAAAAATGTTTCATGTTTATTCATCATCCTTACCGTTCCTCCCCCGACACCAAGCCCCTGTCTGCTTGTCATAAAAGTGATGTTTCTCCATTTAGCAACATAGTGTACCTACAAAGCAAGCTAAATCATAACTTTCTCACAGATTAACATAATTTGATGTTACTAAGAACATAATCACATTCAGATAACCAATTGTGTGATAAAACTTGTTGTGTCTGAGATGTAAGATCGCATAATCAGATGTCTGATAAATTACTGTTTTTAGAAATTAATAACTAACTAGGGTTAAGACCCGCCCGCGCTTCGGCGCGGGTACATCGTAAACATTGAATGGATTAGTCCAAACGTTATATAATGCATTAACCATATGAAAACACACATTTTGACGTATCCAGTTGAACTCAATGTAACCTGTATAAGCATTGTGATTGGATCAAACGTAAAGTAAATCAAATTCATATCGAACAATCATAACGTATTATAAAAAAAATTACGTCGGGATGTAGAAAAAATCATATTTATACATACCCGTACATAAAATATGCACGCAAAAAATAGTTTTTAAGTAAAGGAAGTATAGGGGTAAAACGAAACACAATATTAGTAAAAAATTTAATAGGTTAAAAACGTTCGTAAAACCGTGCCAAGTAGCACCAATGGCACAACCACATCGACTCTCAACATCGTAAAAATAAATAGATAAAATGGTAAAAATTACACTAAACGAAAAGCAGACTAAAATCGTTGAACCACGCACACCCGTTACAGTGTGTTAATGTGAAGAAATTAACCAGAAACGTAAAATGTAGAAAATAATAACTTAGTTGATCTAGGACCCGCCCGTTGCGGTGAACTTTTCAAAAGGGAAAAAATGGACGCGTTGCGACGGGTCTGTCAAATATGAAAAAATAGAGCAAAAAACGTTGAACCTCACATGCACGCTACGACATGTTAACTCGCAAAATTTAGAACGAAATGTAAAACGAAAAACTTGCGAAAGATAAAAAGTATGGGGGACCAAAGTTGTAAATAATAAAGTGTTGTGTTAAATTACAAAAAATGAAAAACTTTTAAAAGTAAAAATTTCAAATGGGTTAAAATGTAAAAGATAAAACTTCTAGGTTGAAAGTGAAATATCAAAGTTTTTTTTTTTTTTTCTGAAAAACTCCCCAAGCTTGGGGTCCGTACAACTCCTAATGCACAAAAAAGTTACTAATTTATATATGGAATAATGTGAAAAAAGGAGATTCTGTAAAAAAAAAAAAAAAAAACTAAAAATATAAATGTGCCACAAACCGTACTGCAACCCGAGATCCCTTCACCGCTTCAGCTCCCTTTCCAACCTTCAAATCATAGTACCTGAGAACACTTGTCATGATATATTACGTACATTCACAAATTTTTACTTTACTTATAGAATACATTGTTACTGCACCCAGAACAGGAAAATGGTAGGTGTTTGTAATTTACTAACTTTAGCCCATTGGGAAGAGTAGTATATTCACTCTCAGGCACTTTTGCTCCCTTAAGCTGCAATAAATAGAGAAAGTTGAAGATTCAAAACATTAAGTAGCTATGCATATATGAATTGATATTAATATTATATATACAGTGAGGATCTCACAGCTCTTCTACTTGTACTAACAGCACCAGCAACATCACAGACACAAAGACCAGCAGCTGCTCATTTCAGAAATTCATTTTCAAGCATTAGGCACAATAAAATAAACAAGTGCATCCTTCAGCTTCAGCTCCACATTAGTTATATGTCTTATTGTCTTGTGCCAAAATGGTTGCATGTGAGGGAAAGAGTAATAGTTCAGCATGTACTTTTGACTTTCACAGGTCAATTTTGAAATGAAAAGCTTACATTATCGTATTTTGGATACTAAAAAAATCTGTTGTTGGTTGTTTGATGTACTTAACAAGCAAGTCAACTTTGAAATCCAAATTGTGACGGACCGAATGTTTGTAGACCGGCTTGGGTTTAATGGCTACTCCTACAATCCTTAGGAGTGGAAATTGTATGTACCCAGAAGTACTTGCACATCTGGTTGGGAGTTGGGGCCCACGGGGCCTCTTGGTGACAAAATGCTGTTTAGTATCATCCGTTGTTTTCTTTTATTGTTAGTTAAGTTGCTTGGGTCAGGGACCATTATGGCCTTTTGTTATTTCATGGGGTGTCTTTTGTAACTGTTGGTTGATGCTTTATTTATATGGAAGTTTATGATCGTGATCTAGGCTATCCAGAAATCGATTTTAAAAATAATAGACGGATTTAAAAAGGTTAAAAACAAATGTTTTTTTAAAAATGAAAACAAATTGTTAAAGAAATATGTGTTCGTTTGTATATTTAAAACGTATTTTGTTAAATAATAATCGTGAAACAAAGAAATAGAAAAGTTAAGTAATTACACAAATAAAAATATTAAAAGAACTTTAAAACTTATATAAACAACCCCTAAGCTATAAAAGGACCATAATACCCTTAGGCATAACTAGAAAAAAGTAACATGGTTAGTGTTAGGGGCCAAAAACCGTTATATAATGCAATCTTGGGGTCTGATATGTTGAAAGATTCCTTTTTGGACTGAAGATGTTAAACTGGTTAAAACATAAGGGACAAAATAGTAATTTACTCTTTTCTAAACTAAACCTACGCTCAGGGTACATCAAGTTCGAATGGCTCCCGAGGATGTTTATAAAACGGCGTTCCGTACGCACGAGGGTCATTACGAGTTTCTTGTTACACCGTTTGGTCTTACAAATGCTCCGGCCACGTTTCAAGCGTTAATGAATCATGTTTTCCGTCCATTGCTAAGGTACTCGTGATTTTTGACGACATGTTAGTTTATAGCCATGATGAGGGGCAACATACACAACATTTACGGCAAGTTTTAGCAAACATGAAAGAAAATCAATTATTCACTAAGGAATCTAAGTGTATTTTTGAGGGGTGAGCGGTTGAGTACTTGGGCCACATCATATCCATGGAATGAGTCAAGACGGACACGTCCAAGGTTGAGGCGGTCCAACAATGGCCACCTCCAAAAATAGTGAAGCAGCTTCACGGGTTCTTGTGGTTAGCCGGGTATTACCGACGCTTCATAAGGTCTTTTGGTATGAAAGCAAAGCCACTCACGGATTTGTTAAAAAAGACGCATTCCGTTGTGGAGAAGAGAGCAGTTCTGATGCAAGAACGTCACCCGGTCTCTTTTCTTATCACCAAAACAACAAGCTCTATCTGTTTACGAAAAGGAGCTTCTTGCAATCATGATGGTGGTAAAACAATGGCATTATTACCTAATTATGGGCCCATTTCTTATACGCACCGATCAGAGCAGCCTCAAACATCTTTTATTGCAAAAGGTCACGACACCGTTATAACATAAGTGGCTTGCCAAGCTCATGGGGTACGATTACACCATCAAATATAAGAAGGGTAAGGAAAATAATGTCGTTGATGCATTGACGAGGGTCCAGGGTGTCACCTTATTCACCACAGCGGTTTCTCAAATAGAACCCATTTTGTTGCAAAGGGTTCTCAATAGTCAAATAAAAGATGTACAAGTCCAAAGTTGTATTCAAAAACTACAAGAAGGTGGACAATTACCAAAGCTAACATGGAATGGTAAGTGGGTATCAAGAAGGAACCGTATGGTGGTAGGGGATGACCTCAGCTAAGAAATGAAATTATTAAATTTGTGTCACGAATCACCTATAGGGGGCACTCAGGTGTAAAGGCCACGGTACAAAGAGTCAAAGGGTTTTTTATTGGAAGGGAATCTCGAAGGGGGTTCGACAATTAGTGAGGAACTATGACGTATGCATGACGGCTAAACACGAGAACATAGCGTCGCCCGGTCTGTTGCAACCATTACCCATCCCCGATGCCATCTTTGTCGATATCTCAAAAGAGGGTTACCAAATGTTAAAGGTAAGGATACAATATTTGTGGTGGTGGACCGATTGACCAAGTATAGCCATATCATGATACTCGGTCATCCATTCTCTGCTAAGGAGGTAGCACAGACATTCCTCGATAATGTTTATAAATTACACGGCTGCCCCAGTTCTATAATTTCGGACCGTGATCCAATATTTTTAAGCTCGTCTTGGAAGGAATTTTTGAACTTACAAGGTGTCGTTGCTAACTTGTCAACGGCATACCACCCCCCAGACAGACGGCCAAACGGAGGTGGTTAACCGATGTTTGGAAAGCTATTTGAGGTGTATGGAGAAGGAGCGACCCCACACGTGGGTTAAATGGGTTTCGTTAGCCGAATGGTGGTATTATACTACATTTCACTCTTCCTTGGGTAAGTCGCCTTTCGAGGCTTTGTATGGGTTTCCCCCACCTTTACACATTCCATACATTCCCAAGGATACAACGGACAAGGATATAAACGAGTTTATGCAGGATCGAGAGGCAGTGGTAAAGTTACTAAAGGAGTCCTTACAGAATGCACAGAACCGAATGAAGCAACAGTCGGACAAACATCGGACTGAGAGAGAGAGTTCGAGACGGGTATGTGGGTTTACACCTTAAGCTCCAACCATACATGCAAAATACTCAAGGGTTCACAAGCATTCAAAGCTCACACCAAAATACTTTGGTCCCTTCTTGATCGTGGAAAAAGTGGGGAAGGTAGCTTATAGGTTAGACTTACCGGATGAGGCACAAATTCACCCGGTTTTTCATGTCGCATTGCTTAAATATTCAGGTGGGCCACAGGATAAAAATAGTGCCAATTCCAACTGATGCGCGATTTCGTTTACAGCCGCAAGGGGTGTTGGACTGGAAGCTAGTCTGTCAAGCGGGGAAGTCGAACCGTCAGACAACACATGAAGGCCACGTGGGAGTTTCTCGATGATATAAAGCTGCGATTTCCCAACATTGTTGGGCTCACTTGTTGAGGACAAAAAGTGGGTTAAGGAGGGGTATTGTTTGTTATGTACCGTTTAGTATCATTCGTTATTTTATTTTAATTGTTAGTTAAGTTGCTTGGGTCAGGGAGCATTATGGCCTTTTGTTATTTGATGGGTGTCTTTTGTAACTGTTGGTTGATGTTTTATTTATATGGAAGTTTATGGTCGTGATCTGGGGTATCCAGAAATCGATTATGTTCTCTATCTATCTCTTAGCAATTCTTTTCTCTTACCCTATCACATACAGAAAACTATGATAATTATACTGAATTTGGATCACATTCGGGTACAACAGACAAATTTGTATCATCGGATCTCACAGGGGACCAAAATCCAGGACTGTAGTCCCGGGTTTTCGGTTTGTTGGGCTTATTTGATTTGAAGTTTTTTTTTTTTTTTTTTTTTTACCAAAAGCATAATCGAACCAAATTCAGGTATTAATAAACTTAAACAACAAGCACTATTTGTTATTCGGTTTACAGATAACTTTCTTTTTATAATGACTGATTTGGGTTTCCATTTTCCTGAAGTATTAAAAAAAAGGTAAATTGAGCAATAATACCTGCAGCAAGAAAAGAAGTCAGAATTGTTCTCCTTCCCTCAATTTCGGAAAATGGCGCATTTGTACTGACAGAGGCTGATGATGATGATGATGAAATGTTACATGCTAATGCAAACCTAATTTTATGGGGCAATCCCTTCCCTGCAACAAAAGCTTGAGTAATGAGATGAAATAATAATCATAATATACAAATGAGTTGAAAATTGATTACTGCAAGTAGTAACGGAGGAGGGGGAGGAGGAGGGAAGGAACGATGGTTTGTGAGGGTAGAGAGAGTTCCATGACGGACGGCACTTGTGAACACACAAACTCATATCTCCTTTGGCTTATGCGCACATTTTGGATAGTGCTGTGGCCTGTGAATATCATCCACATTTCCCATTGACTCACGATTTTTTTAGGGAGGGGTGTATGAGGTAATGGAGTCAACGATATAATAATAAACTAGGAGAAAATTACCAAATTAGCCAAGAAAAAATTTTGACCACCAAATTAGTCATTTCATGCCTCCTTGGAGCAGGGCATCCTCCATTTAATGCGTCCGCCAATGGTGACTTGACACGTGGCAAAAGTTAGTTGATAGGTCAGCCGCCGACGCATCCGGGCCAAAAAGTAGGCTGATGCGTCCGGCTTAGCTGCATCCGGATACAAATGGCTGGCTCGGCTGTGGCTCGTTGAGTGGCTCCTTGGAGGAGCTGTTAGACGCATGGTGGCGCATTGGGAGCTGTTAGACGCATGGTGGCGCATGGGGGGCATCGGTTTCCGTGCTTTTCTTTTTCTTTTTTTATATTTCACATATTCATTTACATTTTTTGTTATTTCAATCCCTTTCTACTATATATATAATGAATAAAATCATATATTTTCAAAATTTTCTCTCCAAACCTACTTATTTTTAAAAGTCTTTATAAAATGCTTATGTCAATGTATCCGCCTTTTGATACTCTCCAAATAAAAATAAAGTTGTTGAAGATGACGTTTTCCTGAGCTTTAGAAGTCCTAGTGTTTATGGGTGACGGGACCTGGCACTAGTGACGGAAGTGATCGTCGTTGCCATTTATTGTAGGGGGTTTAACGAAGAAATGCGAAGAACTCACCTACAACGGGAACGTTGGATCACTTCGTGTTATCGGATTTCCCCGTCCACGTCCTCTACCGCTCCTCCAAAGCCACCAAATTATTCAAAAACAAAGAGGAATTGGAGACCGAGCTTTGTGGAGGAATTGGATCACTTCGTGTGTAGCAACTCTCACTAAAAAGTCCTATTTAGTATTATAATTAATCCAATAGGAAACCCTAATTGAGAAACCCAAGTGATTCTGCAGAAACCCTAAGATTTCCAAAACAATCAGAATCAGGATTAGGGCCCCTAAAACTCAGGGGGGGTATTTTCTATTGACGATTATCCATTTAATTCGTTGTCGAAATAGAATTTTAAGAAACTGTTGACTCAGCAGGCCTAGTCCCACACGTGGCAACACTAAAAGAATTAAGTGTCCCTTACGGACCGTAAGGGAATATTTGTTACGGTCCGTAAGCAGTTCAAAATCGGGCTATAAATACAGAACATTGGCATTCGATTTCTGGCTCTGAAACGTTGTAGAAATTCTAATTCTACGCTGAGTTATAGTCGAAATACTACAATTAACACACACGATCACTAATTGATGCTACGATACAGGGTATTAATTCGATCGCTATTACGATTCAATGTCCGATCGATTGAAACTATCCGATAGATGTTTAAGTGCTGCTCAAATTGGGTTTATACTTTGTCATTCGTCGTGATTTCGATTTGAATGTTTGAGTGCTGTTCGAAATCGGACTATACTCTGTCATTCGTTGTGAATCCGCTGGATGTTTAAGTATCGCACTTTGTCATTTGTTGTGAGGGTTTGATCTCGTGAGTTATCGTAAAAGCTGTATTAGTTAATTACCTAGTTTCGTGTGCAAATTAGGTTATTAAGATTATCAGTAGGCTAAACTCTACCTCATACCAAAGTAGCTGCTAATTCTCAGAAGAGTTAGAATCAGGAAGCTTGTTAAATCAAGGTGAGTTCACATTCTCTACAAGGCTCGGCCATCCTCCGTGGATAGGATGCCAGTATAAAAATCATACGAATTCTCCAGAGTGCAGAATACGTACGTTCTCAGTGTGTAGAACGAACAAAACAAAACTTTGGGATGAATAATCCTACGGGCTAGTAAGCCAGTGAACAGAGCCGTGAATTCACTCAACTTTGTTGTTGACTCGTTGTTACATGCCTTGCAGGTCGTTAGATCCCTAGCTTAAGGAGCTTGCACAAGAGGAGGCGTGGTCGTTGTGGGAAAACATTTCAATTAATATTAAACTTATGTTTTGTGCTTCCGCTGTAAACTCAAACTATGTTTTGACACCAATTGTATTGTGTTGGATTTTATAAAAATTACTTACATGCTTTGTTCAATATGATTGGTGGCTATGATCCTGGGCATGTCACGCCTCCAAGGCGGGGTGGGGTTTTTGGAGGGTGTGACATCGTGTTATCGCTTATAAAAAATATCTTTTTTATTCTGTAATTTATTTTTTTGGTTTATTTTGGTTTGTTTTTTTTATTATGTTTAATTATTGTATTTAAAGTAAATAAAAAGTTGTATGTTTTTTATTTTTTTTATTTAACATTTTTATCCATATCTCCATCTATATATTTAAAATTTGGTAACTAGTATACCACTTTAGAAATAATTAGAAGAGATGGGTGGTGGTGAATTTGAAGAATTTGAACCATCGGGTGATTGCAACCCACCACCATGCTACCCTTCATCGCCACCAGCCTACTGTGCACCGCCACCAGGCTGCCGTGCACCGCCACCATCCTACTGTACACCGCCACCATTCTGTCGTGCACCGCCACAACCCCACTGTACACCGCCACCAAACCACTATACACCGCCACCAGGCTGCCGTGCAATGCCACCAGGCTACCGTGCACCGCCACCACCCCGTTTAAATCCTAATTTATTCAACCCGACGCCTCTGAATACTGATGATGAGTGGGACGGTATCACCGATGAAGAAGCAAGCTTTGCTTACGATTGTGCCATGGCAGAACTCCAGTTTTCGTGTTTGCGAGTTGGTGGTAGTCAGTCAAACTACATGGATTGTGGGAAGCCCAAGAAAAGTGACCAGGGTTTAAATTAGAGAAATAGTTATTAATGGTAAAATGTATGTTAATGGTAAAATGTATGTTAATATCTTATCAAAAAGTAGTCCAAATTTTAGGTGAATTAAAAACAAATTTTATATTTTATCCGATATAATTCAGTAATTTCTTATGAATACACATAAATATATGAATCTGGATTTAAAAAAAACATGCAAATATTTTCTAATTTTTATATATTAAAATGTTAATATGTTATTAAAGAAATTCATATTTTAGGTGATTTGTTATAAAAGAGAAATGAAAAACAAATTTTATATAAAATTTAGCAATTAAATTATATTTTGTGATTTTGTTATTTTTATAGTATTAATTAATTAAATTATATTTATAAAGGAATTATTACATAAAGAACAGAAAGTAAAACGATCATTAAGGTAAATTAAAAATTACATATTAAACTACGTTAGGACGTGGTAAACAACGCCATAAATACAATTTATCTGCCATGAACCTTCTATATGACTTCATTTTTTGATTGATGTCACCGGTGAGATTTATCGGTTTATCTGTAACGAGATGCTCCATCAACATACATAGATACACAGCTTCGTTTCCAGTCAAAGAGCAGTTTGACACGACATAGTCATCATTCATTTCAAATGAAATGATTTTTTCTGGCTTTCCAGTCTTTTTCCAATAGCGTAAATTAACTAATATTGCTCCTAAGTATACGCATATTTTTGTCAGCCTAGGGATGACAACCTGTCTATATTTTTCGCCTGCACAAATGTCTTGACCCGGGAACATTACCAGCTGTTGGGTTGCCAGCTCGAGACGTAGCATTAGCCACTCTTTATTTTCTAGCGGGATCGGGAAAAAAACATAATCAATGTCAAAAAAGGAAGGAAACGGGCTTAATTTACCGTTACAGTAAGTAGCCGCGTTTTTCGGAACCGATTCCAATAAACAATCATAAAACTTTGGTGGTAGTATTGTCTGTGACACCTGTGTCACTTCAACCATCAAACAAATGCCAAACCAATGAAATATTGTATTTCATACTTTGGACTTGCATAAATATGTGTATCTTTTGCACATATCAACTCTTGTTCGATTTCAAGCTCTAAATCGCTTTCTGGAAGGTTATACGCGCACTAATGCGTAAATATAACCAGTTTAATGCAACGAACACTCCGGAATAGTGAAATAGGCTTAACATACCTTAAATAACCTTTACATAACTTAGAAATAAGTTTTAAAGGCTTTGGTATGGCAAAAACAAGTTAAATCGCTTACAGGGACTAAACTTGACAAACTGCGAAAGTATGCCAATTTGAACTGTAACAGACATTTCGGAACATGACCATAAGTTAAACATACCATAAATATCCTTTACATAGCTTAGAAATAGGCTTTGAGGTGTTCGGTGTGCTAAAATAAACTTTTGGGTCATTCAGGGACTAAAAGCGTCAAAAAATGCACAGTTTGCATTTTCGCGCATAACTTACGTTCTGAATACATCCGGACATCCAAAAATTTATGTAAGCACTAAAACATTTTATTTTAGTGTTTGGCATAAGAAAAATCCATTCGTCGCGTCATTTGGATCGTTTTTCGCGCTTATGCGCATTCCGTCGTAATTAACCGAACATCGCGATCGTACGACCAAACGAACCGACATCCTAGATATTTTTGAGCATGTTTTGAGTTCCCTATACTTTAACTTCATTTTAGAGCCTTGAAATGAGGTTAACGGGGTTCAAACGCATCGAAAATAGCTTAAACGGGCTGCAGGGACCATTTCTGCCATTTTTGAAACTTTGCTGAATCAGACACACGGTGGCGTAGCGCGAGCATCCCCTGCCTATGCAGTGGCGCTACGCGAGCACCTCATCTGGGCAGAAACTTGCAGAAACATCGAATCTGGTCCGTTCCACTTTCGCACACGGTTTTGGGCAATACCATGGGCTCAAATGGTTTTCTAAAACCAGGGTTTTGAGGTGGAGGGTTGAGATTGAAGCACGGTTAACAAGAAACGATCTTAACGGCTCTACGAATCCTATAAATACCCCCTTGCCTTCATTTGCAAAACCCACAAGAATCCTGATTTGAGAAGCTCTAAGTTGAAACTATTGTTTCATACCTGAGCTACTTGGATCGAGATTAGCATTCGGGGACCCTTTGTAAGTGTTCCTTCGTTCTTTTATTGCCTTCCGAGTCCGAAATTCAAACTTTGTTTGACTTTCTGCATTGACCAGTTTATGGTCAATGCGAAGTTCGTTTGAACTTCGCAACGTGAGCGTAATCACGATGGTTATAGTCCCTTGTGACTATGCCTACTGATTACCACGTTGTCTAGGTTCAGTGACGAGCCGTAGTTTCGGTCAAAATGCGCATTCGTGCGTATTTTGTAACCAAACTACTCTTAGGTATCAAAACCGTTTGTTTTGATACCAAACTTGTTTTCAAACTTAGTTAAGCATGTTTTAACATGCTTAGCTCGTCACTTTTAGTTCTGTGCTTGTCTTGGGTCGTAAGGGTAAGCGATCTAATAAATCGCTTATACCTTCGAACCCGACCCATTTTGGTCGATCATTAGGATCCAACCAAATATTTTAGGACCATAGCATATAGGGAATAACCTTCCGAGGTTATACCCTATGGTCACATCGTTTGAGTAGTTGTATGATAGGTAGTTTATATGCCTTAGGTAAATTACCAGAATACCCTTTTCATGTATAATTGGTAATTAAGCATATGTAACCTAAACTTTTGTCACATAACTGATTATGTAACATGTTTAGGCATATAACACTTGTCATAGGGCTAGTGAGACGTCTCGAGTGCGCTTTTGCGCGCTCGACGCGTTAAAGTAGCATAAGCTACCTTAATGGGTCGCGATGGGTCGAAAGCACTTAGGTTAGGTTCCGATTTAGTATGTAGGCTTTGTTAAACCATATTACATGAGTTCCCATACTCATTTGGTTTACAAGCCCTCATTCTATCCGATCCTCCGATTTAGGTCCGGTATATTAACATAGTTACCTATATTAGGTGCCGTTTGATTTCCGGGATCTCTAGCATTGCTTGGTGGTTACCCTAGGACTTCTAAGCAATCTCAAGTGAGTACATAGACCCCTCTTTTACTGTTTTCAAACTGTTTTGGGGTGAAACACATGTGCCTACTTGTTACTTTCATGCTTTCCTGTTTTCACATCATATACTTGCTATGTTTATTAGTACATTTATATTACATGATTTCATTACATTTCATTCTATGTATGTCCATTGTGTGCGTACTTAGTACATTGTTTTACATTACATTACATGCTATGTATGTTCATTATACTTAGTACATTGTTTTACATTACATTACATGCTATGTATGTTCATCATACTTAGTACATTGCCTTACATTACATGCTATGTATGCCCATTGTGTGCGTACTTAGTACATTGTTTTACATTACATTTTATGCTATGTATGCCCATTGTGTGCGTACTTAGTACATTGTTATACATTACACTATATGCTATCTATGTCCTTTGTTGCATACTTAGTACATTGTTATTCATCATATGCTTACATTTTGGATACACATTACACGATTCACATTAGACATGAACATTTTACTTTGGTAGTTTGGTTTGAGTAAGTGATTAAGTAACGAGGCGTGTGTAATATGATACAAGCATGGTGGATACGCCGCTGGTACCTCCTATATATAAGTGTTCGTATGGTATTACATATCGTAGCGTTATTTGAATCATTTCAGTTTGAGACATATAACATTTTATACAAATAACATACTTTTCACAAGACATTGATTTACAAACAACTTATCTTATACAAACTCATCTTACATGGTTATTCATTTAACCATACATTATTCTCTTATTTATACATATCATCTGATCTTATCGTTTTTCAAATGATTTACAAGACAAAGCAAATTACAAGGTTCATGACTAAACATTTTCTCAAACATAAGTCATGAATCCTATTTTCTCAAAACCTATGTATCTCACAGGAATTTTTATGCTGACGTACCTATTTTCACATGTGTTTTCAGGAGATGATGCATAGGACTTATCAAGACATACTTAGGCGGACTTGTGCCTTAGTGACTTAAAACGAGACAAGAACTAGTTAATTTTTGTTGTGGACTCTTTATTTCTTGTTTAAAGACAATGTAACTCTCTTATTTGATTAATAAAATGAAACTTTAATTTCCATGGTTGTGAAACAATTAATTCTGTTACAACACTCCCCGACGTTTCCGCCACGTTTCGTTATCTCACGTGGTCGGGGTGTGACAGAAAAGATGGTATCAGAGCCAATGGTTATAGGGAATTAGGTTATTAGTAATACTTTGACCTAGTCTATAACCTTCTTAGGACCCTAACGCGAGTTTACTTGCGTTTAGTCATAAAACGACCTTCACCTATCCTTAGGTGATAACCACAATGAGAACATAAATTTCAAAACCGCTTTGAAAATTAATCATCTGTTCTTGGATGATTGATTACTAGGTTTTGAACCCTCTATTACAAGGTTTTGAACCCCTTTGAGTTTTCAAAATCTCGTCAAAGTTTTTGGTCCTAAATAATGTGAACACGTCCAAACTGGAAGAGTGAATGCCTGTACCCTGAGTTTTCTGTCTAAGGCTAGAGTGTTCGTACAAATCCACATAATCGGACCAGTCACTCTTACCTGGGAACTCTTGGGGTGAGTGTCCACTTATAGGCGAGCATGTCTTCGCGATACATTATGAGGATCTATTTGCTTTGATTCAGCCTTTGTGTGTCGTTTGTTTGCTTCGTGGTTCAAACAAATGACCATCACCCATAATTTTGGTCGGTAATTGTAACATCCTATTCTTACCCAATACCATTTCATTTGTTTTCTCTCTTGTTTCCCCTTTTAGAATGCCTCCACGACGCGAAAATCCGGTATCTATTGAAGATCTGGCAGCTGTCATTACACAGCAAATGACTGCTACAATCCCGAACATCGTTGCTCAATGTCACCAAGCTCTCAACAACAATAATGCCCTCTGCAACTTCAAGACGTTCAACTCGGATAAGCCATCAAAGTTTTCTGGGTCTCAAGGAGCGACTGCACTTCTGCAATGGTTCGAGAGTCTAGAGAGCACCTTCAGGCATGTTCAATGTCCAAACGAGCGAAAGGTAGATTTCGCATCTAGTGTCTTTGAGAAACGAGCTTTGACGTGGTGGAACGGTGTGGTGAGAGATAGGGGTGCCGAAGTGGCACTGGCCCAAACTTGGGAAGAACTTCGAGCACTGATGATGAAGGAATTCTGTCCTCGTCACGAGATCAGGGCATTGGAAAGGGAATTCGACGATCTTAAGCAAGACAGCGGTGAACATCGAGCATACACTGATCGATATGAGGAGCTGAGCCTGTTGTGCCCTACCATGGTTACGCCTTTGGATAAGGCGATCGAGAAATACATTGATGGTCTCCCTGACTCAGTTCAGGACATTGTTACTGGTAGTAACCCCACTACGGTTAGGCAGGCCATTGAGCTATCTGCAACCTTGACTGAATCTCAGATCAGAAAGCATAAACTTTTTCGAAAGGGTGACAAGAAGCCAATCGAGGAATCAAAGACCATGGATGAACAGACTGGATCCCCTGAGAAGTCTAAGAAGCGTAAGGCTTCGTAGAATTGTGCGATTGCTGCTCAACCCAACCAAAACACCCGCAACCAACCAACTCAACCTCCTGCAAAGAAACCTTATGCCGGTACTGTACCGATATGCGACAAATGTAATGCACACCATTTAGCTCACCTACAGTGTCGTTTATGTGCATCATGTGGGCGACTCGGTCACCTGGAAAATGCTTGTCGATTTACCCCAAACCAAGGTGGTCCAACCAACCTCAAGTAAATCCTGCTCAAGCTCGTCTTCCACTAGGTCCTTGCTTCAACTGTGGCGAGATGGGCCATTTCCCGAAGAAATTGCCCAAAGCTTGCTAATGTGAATCCAGCGCAGGGATGAGCATCGGACCGACTAGAAGACAATGTGTTTAGAAATAATCAAGCTTTATGTATTATTTTCTTTTGTAGTCAAGGTCCATGAAACATTTGTTGTTGTTTATAAATAAATCTTTTTATTTTACATTGCAATGTACAAATATGATGGCATGTATAAACAACGTATCCTCTACAGTACCGACAATCAAGGAACCGTATTCCTTGAAGAACAGACTACCCCGTAATTTCTTCCATTTTATTATCTCTTGCGTTTTCCACGGAAATCCAAAGTACCCGTTTCTTCCAAGGAAACGAAGTACAAGGCGCAAGTTACAACTCTGTACGAATACCCAAAGTACCACTATAAATTCTTAATAGGGTACCTAAGGGTATTTCCATATATTCAAAAATTATTGTACCTTAATTCGAATATTGCGTTTTCTTGAAAACGAAATCGAATTTTTGGAAGATCTTTCTATCTTCATAGTTAGATTCTTGCTAATGTTTAAAGTACCAAATGAAATCCATGAAATGGATTCCTAGTGTGCTTTAAATGCATGTACGTAATTAACAAAACAAAACTTACAAATTAAAGATCTAGATAAACAATTTTGTGGTTATGTGACTATGTGTTTATGCATCTTGTCTTTCCTTTTATGCATTTTGTGTTTTTGTATACACTGGATATTCGCTATCCAAATCCTCGTAGAATCTTTCATACCTTAGTATGAGGGATTCGTAGTAGGATATTCAAAAAGGTACTATCTTAAATCCTTAATGGACTTCTACGTTGTAGTTAAGTCCCTTGGATTATAAAGTACTATTCCAAAGTTTAAGGACAACATGTGTTGATATAGTTGAAGAGATTGGTTCGACAATCTAGTTAAAGACATCCTACGTCGATGTAGTTAAATATTCCTCTTGGGTAGTTTAGTTGAAGAGATTGGTTCGACAATCTAGTTAAAGACATCCTACGTCGATGTAGTTAAATATTTCTCTTGGGTAGTTTAGCTGAAGAGATTGTTCGTTGATCTAATCCTTTGGTGACCTAGTTAAAGAGACTCTATTGCAGTCAAGTTAAATCACCACAGGATTATTCGTTTGATTTTTTTCCCATACGCATTATGAAATGAACTGTGCGGACTGTGCAAGGAAGTACGTAATTATGGAGGCCTACATAATTATGGAATTCAGTGCACAGAAACCACAGGAAGTTTTGTCATGTGTAAGGACCAATAGTGACAAGAGTAATGATACAGGAGAAGTCTTGGACTTTGACCGATGTCATTTTATCTTACATTTCCCAATCGTGAATTCAAGTTTCCTATGATAAGTCTTCATGGGAAACGTTCTCCTATCCATAGTTTGAAACTCCATGTTTTGCTGCTACAAGGACTTCACTTTGAGGGATTGACAATTTCGCTAAGAACCCTATCATGGCCCAGAGTTCTACTTAGGGTTCAAGGGGTTAATTCAAAGCGAAAACATCACCGTCGTCCTCACAAGTTTCTCCTAAAATTAAATTTCGGGACGAAATTTCCTAAAGTAGGGGAGACTGTGACACCTGTGTCACTTCAACCATCAAAAAAATGCCAAACCAATGAAATATTGTATTTCATACTTTGGACTTGCATAAATATGTGTATCTTTTGCACATATCAACTCTTGTTCGATTTCAAGCTCTAAATCGCTTTCTGGAAGGTTATACGCGCACTAATGCGTAAATATAACCAGTTTAATGCAACGAACACTCCGGAATAGTGAAATAGGCTTAACATACCTTAAATAACCTTTACATAACTTAGAAATAAGTTTTAAAGGCTTTGGTATGGCAAAAACAAGTTAAATCGCTTACAAGGACTAAACTTGACAAACTGCGAAAGTGTGCCAATTTGAACTGTAACAGACATTCCGGAACATGACCATAAGTTAAACATACCATAAATATCCTTTACATAGCTTAGAAATAGGCTTTGAGGTGTTCGGTGTGCTAAAATAAACTTTTGGGTCATTCAGGGACTAAAAGCGTCAAAAAATGCACAAGTTTGCATTTTCGCGCATAACTTACGTTCTGAATACATCCGGACATCCAAAAATTTATGTAAGCACTAAAACATTTTATTTTAGTGTTTGGCATAAGAAAAATCCATTCGTCGCGTCATTTGGATCGTTTTTCACGCTTATGCGCATTCCGTCGTAATTAACCGAACATCGCGATCGTACGACCAAACGAACCAACATCCTAGATATTTTTGAGCATGTTTTGAGTTCCCTATACTTTAACTTCATTTTAGAGCCTTGAAATGAGGTTAACGGGGTTCAAACGCATCGAAAATAGCTTAAACGGGCTGCAAGGACCATTTCTGCCATTTTTGAAACTTTGCTGAATCAGACACACGGTGGCGTAGCGCGAGCATCCCCTGCCTATGCAGTGGCGCTACGCGAGCACCTCATCTGGGCAGAAACTTGCAGAAACATCGAATCTGGTCCGTTCCACTTTCGCACACGGTTTTGGGCAATACCATGGGCTCAAATGGTTTTCTAAAACCAGGGTTTTGAGGTGGAGGGTTGAGATTGAAGCACGGTTAACAAGAAACGATCTTAACGGCTCTAAGAATCCTATAAATACCCCCTTACCTTCATTTGCAAAAGCCACAAGAATCCTGATTTGAGAAGCTCTAAGTTGAAACTATTGTTTCATACCTAAGCTACTTGGATCGAGATTAGCATTCGGGGACCCTTTGTAAGTGTTCCTTCGTTCTTTTATTGCCTTCCGAGTCCGAAAGTCAAACTTTGTTTGACTTTCTGCATTGACCAGTTTATGGTCAATGCGAAGTTCGTTTGAACTTCGCAACGTGAGCGTAATCACGATGGTTATAGTCCCTTGTGACTATGCCTACTGATTACCACGTTGTCTAGGCTCAGTGACGAGCCGTAGTTTCGGTCAAAATGCGCATTCGTGCGTATTTTGTAACCAAACTACTCTTAGGTATCAAAACCGTTTGTTTTGATACCAAACTTGTTTTCAAACTTAGTTAAGCATGTTTTAACATGCTTGGCTCGTCACTTTTAGTTTTGTGCTTGTCTAGGGTCGTAAGGGTAAGCGATCTAATAAATTGCTTATACCTTCGAACCCGACCCATTTTGGTCGATCATTAGGATCCGACCAAATATTTTAGGACCATAGCATATAGGGAATAACCTTCCGAGGTTATACCCTATGGTCACATCGTTTGAGTAGTTGTATGATAGGTAGTTTATATGCCTTAGGTAAATTACCAGAATACCCTTTTCATGTATAATTGGTAATTAAGCATATGTAACCTAAAATTTTGTCACATAACTGATTATGTAACATGTTTAGGCATATAACACTTGTCATAGGGCTAGTGAGACGTCTCGAGTGCGCTTTTGCGCGCTCGACGCTTTAAAGTAGCATAAGCTACCTTAATGGGTCGCGATGGGTCGAAAGCACTTAGGTTAGGTTCCGATTTAGTATGTAGGCTTTGTTAAACCATATTACATGAGTTCCCATACTCATTTGGTTTACAAGCCCTCATTCTATCCGATCCTCCGATTTAGGTCCGGTATATTAACATAGTTACCTATATTAGGTGCCGTTTGATTTCCGGGATCTCTAGCATTGCTTGGTGGTTACCCTAGGACTTCTAAGCAATCTCAAGTGAGTACATAGACCCCTCTTTTACTGTTTTCAAACTGTTTTGGGGTGAAACACATGTGCCTACTTGTTACTTTCATGCTTTCCTGTTTTCACATCATATACTTGCTATGTTTATTAGTACATTTATATTACATGATTTCATTACATTTCATGCTATGTATGTCCATTGTGTGCGTACTTAGTACATTGTTTTACATTACATTACATGCTATGTATGTTCATTATACTTAGTACATTGTTTTACATTACATTACATGCTATGTATGTTCATCATACTTAGTACATTGCCTTACATTACATGCTATGTATGCCCATTGTGTGCGTACTTAGTACATTGTTTTACATTACATTTTATGCTATGTATGCCCATTGTGTGCGTACTTAGTACATTGTTATACATTACACTATATGCTATCTATGTCCTTTGTTGCATACTTAGTACATTGTTATTCATCATATGCTTACATTTTGGATACACATTACACGATTCACATTAGACATGAACATTTTACTTTGGTAGTTTGGTTTGAGTAAGTGATTAAGTAACGAGGCGTGTGTAATATGATACAAGCATGGTGGATACGCCGCTGGTACCTCCTATATATAAGTGTTCGTATGGTATTACATATCGTAGCGTTATTTGAATCATTTCAGTTTGAGACATATAACATTTTATACAAATAACATACTTTTCACAAGACATTGATTTACAAACAACTTATCTTATACAAACTCATCTTACATGGTTATTCATTTAACCATACATTATTCTCTTATTTATACATATCATCTGATCTTATCGTTTTTCAAATGATTTACAAGACAAAGCAAATTACAAGGTTCATGACTAAACATTTTCTCAAACATAAGTCATGAATCCTATTTTCTCAAAACCTATGTATCTCACAGGCATTTTTATGCTGACGTACCTATTTTCACATGTGTTTTCAGGAGATGATGCATAGGACTTATCAAGACATACTTAGGCGGACTTGTGCCTTAGTGACTTAAAACGAGACAAGAACTAGTTAATTTTTGTTGTGGACTCTTTATTTCTTGTTTAAAGACAATGTAACTTGGGCTAACTCTTTCTTCTTGTTTTATTCTCTTGTGCGGATTAGTCCATCTGTCAGGATGTTGGCTAGTTCAACTGCTTCTTCAATAGTCTGTGGTCTAACGGCCTTGACCATGTCTCAGATTTTGCTAACTAATCCCCAAATATAACGAGAAATTAGTACGGGTTCCGGCGAAGCCAGAGTTGGTACCATTCTTGCATATTCGACGAACATTGTCATATATTCACGACACTCTCTTATTTGATTAATAAAACGAAACTTTAATTTCCATGGTTGTGAAACAATTAATTCTGTTACAACACTCCCCGACGTTTTCGCCACGTTTCGTTGTCTCACGTGGTCGGGGTGTGACATTGTCCAACGTAGATTTAACAAGGGGTCTTTTTGAAGCTTTCTACTTCTCCAATTCATCAGTCTTCCAACCCACACTTCGATATGCTGTAAAAATCGTAGTGTTAGTAACATTTTTTAACAAAAATATAGTTTACGCAAAATTGTTCATATAATTTACTGTGTCGTTGAGATGGCCGTTGAAACGAAATCCCAATAAAGTTCCCCAAAAGTTTTTGTCAAGCTGTACTGATCTATTAAAAACAGCTGAATAACAGAACGGTGCGTCGCCTCTGTTGTAGAATTCGAGCACATCTTTCGACCAATTTTCTGTTTCATCGTCTGGTATCGCCCATCTACCGCGGTTGTGCTGATGTAGGCTATGTCTATTATGTAGACAGTCTTCTTCTCCCATTTTTGGGGGTTGGATGATGTTCCGCTTTCTGCTGCAGTCACCGGCTTCCTCCATCGATTAAGGATCCAACTTGAGGATTTTTTAGCAGGTTGAGAGCAGTATTCTTCACCAGCTAATTCTTTTCCCCGCCGTTCGGACATGCTTTTTTATAAAATTTACGGAACCACAGATTTTTTATGTGTTTTTGCACTTGTAATAAAAGTTACTTATATAAAAAAATTTACATTAAAAAAAACAAAGATAAATGAGATGGGACGTCCCGACGCATCCGATGCGTCTACGAATCCTAGAAAAATGTGTAGGTACGTGTTCGACGCATAAAATATCATGAAATATGATTTAAATTACACAAAAAATTAAAAGTTACTTATATAAAAAAAAGATTACATTAAAAATTAAAAAAAATAGAATTTAAAGATATGGGACGTGTCCGACGCATGCCATGCGTCATAGACGCCTAGGAAAGTGTCCTTGACTTTAATGGTTTATTAAAGAGATGGGTCTGCAATCCGATGCAGCTAAACACTTGTCCGACGCATCCCATGCGTCATAGACGCCTAGGAAACCGCCCTTGACTCTTAAATTGATTAATTGAAATTAAAGTTATTATAGAGGCATCCGATGCAGCTACACATTAAACGAGGGGTCCATAGACGCTTCCGGTGTTAGACGTCTCCCATTGCAGGGACCACCACATGCGGTGGTTACACTGTTCCTAGGCTGCTGCTTCCGAAGCGGGTAACAGGGACCACCTTTGCCGGAGCTCCGACCCATCTTTCCTCAGTAAACCAGACGATCCGACCCGATTCCGTTACTCTCCGACCCGACCCGACCCATTTTTTAACGGAAGCACGCACAATGAATCAGAATTATTGGGAGGATGACTCAATCCCAAACTTTAACATTGAATGCACTGTAGAAGATACGGTTGCTATGCTGGACAACACTCTTCCGGCTACCACTAAACTGGTATTTCTTAATCTTAATTTTTTATGGTAGTGTTATTGGTTTTTTAGTTTTTGTTGTAGTGTTTACCATTCATTATCCCACTGATGTAGGCTAAGGCTCCTAGAATTAGAGTTAGAGCAGCTTGGATGGTTCTAGATAAAATCAAGAAGAAAATGACAGGTAATTTAGAACATAGGCTAAGGCAGACGGTCTTTGGTCACTATTTGGATCTTGAGTCTGTCATTTGTGAAAGCCCACTTTTGCTTTGTGTTGCACGACATCAGGTTCCCACTGATAATCCTAGCAATGGAATAAGTTATGTGTTTGGGAATGATTTTATTCATTTTACTACCATCCAGTTTTGTCTTATCACCGGGTTTAGATTTGGACAGATTACAAATACGATATCTAATGGATCACCTAGTTCGTTCAGATCAAGAATTTTCCCGGGGACACGCGATGTAAAGTTACGTCATTTAGAAGATGCATTTGATTCGGGCTGGTCACAACTCAGTGAAGACGATTGTCTTCGTATCTGTCTGTTGATGTTACTAGAGTTAGGTTTTAAAGGTACCCAACGGTTCGAATCCATTGACAAAATGGTTCTGAATTTGGTTGATGATTTAGAAGCATGGAACAACTTTCCGTGGGGTAGCTATCTTTGGCAGAGCACGTATGTGCATGTTTATGATTTGAGTCGTCAACACCAAGAGGGTAACGCTGGGTTCTCGTTGCCTGGTTGCGTTTGGCCATTCAAGGTACAAATTTTGATTTAATCTAATGCAATACATTGCAACCGCTTACTTAAAATAAAATAAATTAAATTTATGTATATGTGTAGATGTGGATTTATGAAGTCTTTCCAGAATTTAAGGAGATGGTTTCATTTTTTAAAACCGAAGCAATTCCAAGATTTTTGGGTTGGGGGTCTGGAAAAAGGGTTACAACTGCCACCGTTGAACGCATTTTTGAATCTGCACAAAAGGTAATTGCTGCAGTTTGTTATTTTATTCTCGGTTATATAGTAAGATTAGAATAAATTGATTGATAAAACTTTTCATTATTCAATTCTTAGAATGAACATTACCGTCCGATTCAAACCATATTGCCCACTAGTCAGGAGATGCAGACTGAGTGGTACATATCGAGTGTTCAGTTTTTAGATAGTATTCGTATAGCAAGTGAGGTACCCCGTAACATGCAGCCCAATTCTGATACGATGCACAGCAGTGGTGAGATTCCAAATGATGGGGTTGCTGACGGGTTTGAAGGTTATGCAGCGTTGTCCCCCATGGCCACCCAAACAGCAAGAAAAAGAAGGTCTGCAATTCATGATGGAGGAAATGTTTCAAATACAGAAGAATTAGAATCGTCTCTTGTTGAAAAATTTAAATCAATATTGGACGTGAACAATGAGAAGCTAAGTTCGCTAATTGAGGCAAAGGTTGAGGCAAAGGTGAGGGTGAAATTAAATAAGAGACTCATTAAATAAATCTGTTTTATGTAATAGTGATGCTAATATGTCTATTTCTTATGCAGCTAATGAGTCTAAGTCTTCATCATGGTAGCGTTCATTCAGTCGGAAAGGTAATGTTGTATTGCGAGGATTTAAGCAATTCAATTACATCAAAAATAATATATACTAATGTTCGTTATCACTTAAACTTATGTATGTAGCCGGAAGTAGACTCGTTTGTGAACTTCAATGATGTTGGTGATTATGAAGTGGCAACTGTCAAGTTGCAACCGTCTAACGATCTTGTATGTAATAATACAAAACAGTTAGTCGACGATGCCCCGACAGCCGTGTTGCGGCGATCAGAGAGGTTAGTAAAGCCCGGTCCGTCTATGCTATCACCTTTTGTTTTGTTCAAGAATGTGTCAAAGATAAACAAGAACAAAGAAGATAGTACGTGTACGGATAAACAGATTCAAAAGATCCGAGATTGGTATATCATCGAACGTTCACTGGTAAACAACACGGATTCAAGGACCCGGAAGCTTGGAAAAACGATGGCCGGTGAAGTTGGTCCACAATTTTGGTCTTCGTTGCTAGGTGACGACGGGTCCGGTTGGTTAAGTGATGATGTAAGAAAATTATCAATATTTATGCTTTCAAATTATTTATATTTTCAAATCTTTTATTTTAAAAATTTTTCAAAACAACATTTATACGGTTGGATGATTAAGATGTACGAGCAGAGGAACGACACCGATCGTTGGAGCATTCTACCACCCTATTTTCAATTGACCGTAATTCAGTGTGATGCACACCGGAGGATGGAGGGCTATTTCAATGGGTCCTTGATTCCTATTCCACCAATTTCCGAAGTTGACGAGGTAAATTATGTTTGAATGCCGAAATGTTTATATATGTTTCATTTAAAAATAAAAAATTACTAGCAACTTTTTTATGCATGGATAGGTTTATGTTCCGTTGAATATAAAAAACGTGCATTGGCTTTTGGCGGTGTTCCACCTTCGCAATCGGACTCTCACAATTTACGACAGGTTCGTCACATCATGTATATACTACCAATATAGTGCATTGATTCAATTTCTTACAATTTACGTATTCCTACGTGTGTAGTTTATTGCAAAGTGAAACCATGGTGAAAGACAGAACGGAAGTCATTTACCACATCAATTTTGCCTTCGACATATGGCTACGCATCAACGGATACTATTCAGCCGATGAGCCATTAAAGATGTCGTTGCCGTTCAAAGTCGTTTACCCCACACAAGTACCTCAACAATCAGGGAGTTTAGGAGATTGTGGTGTATGGGTTTGCATTTTCATGGAAAGGTTGATCAACAAGGAACCCTATTATCGAGAAGAAAACACCGCAAAGGCAGCTTACCAAATGAGACAAAGGTTGGCTATCATGTTCTACGATAGCCTGTTACCGGAAAACTTTGATCTCGTCAGTAGTTGCCAGTCATTTGAAAATGATGAGGATGAACAAGTTGATGAAAAAGTTGTAGATCCGTAAACAAGGTATTATGACATTGAACATTTGCATTGGGCCGGGCCATTTCTGATTCGCCCCATTTATGATTCGTCCCAATTCTGATTCAGATTTGGGGCCCAATCCAATGGCCCAATTCTGATTTGCCCCATACTATTTCCACTGAATTAAAATTGGGCCGACCCAATCTGGTTATGCTTTAAGTATTGAAACAGAGTGTTTTTAATTGTTTGTTTATTGTTTATGGCCCATTTTACAATTTATGGCCCAATCTGCAAAGTTGATTTTCTGCAAAGATCATATGCATTACGGTTGGGCCGGCCCAAATCTGATCAGATACATTAAGTATTACGGGTTGGGCCATTTTAATATTTCTTCATCACAGTATTACGGGTTGGGCCATTTTAATGCACATAATATCAACATTTTCGGGCCCAAATCTGATCCATATTTTCCCCAGTTCTGATTTGGCTCATTATGGCAACTTTTCGGGCCTATTGTCAACTGGTACAATCGTTGACAATATCAACATTTTCGGGCCCAAATCTGATTCTCCCCAACATTGGCATGAGAAGGGGGTGCAGATTTATGTAAAAAAAAAAACTTGTAAACCAAATATATATTAATATAACCAAATAGATTTAATGCACTATTTTCGGGCCATTTTAATGCACAGAAAAATATTAGTATAACCAAAACGGTGCGTTTCATACATATCTTAAATATTAAAAAAAACTTGTTAACCAAACTAGTACATATCGGTTAACAAACGGGTGATCTTAGACATAAGTGACGAACTATATGAAGATTTACAAGTAAATCTTCATAATCTCCCAAACAGAGACCCGATCGAAGTCTTCATGATACATCAACAGGTACTCTAGTTTTGCGTCCTCGATCACTTCTTGTTCAGTTACCTTCTTTTTCTCCTTCGACGCTGCCTTGGACGCTTCCTTTAGCCTTCCATTGAACCTAGAACACATGCACCTTAGGTAGGCCGAACGGGTCTCCACCTCCTTCACATCTCGTTCCGTTTCACCAACATGTCTACAAAACATGTGGAACACGCTGACCCAAAGGCGACATCCATAGTAGCATGCCGGCATAGGTGTCTCGTTTCAACGTAGGACATTGCAACGGCAATGTCTTCAACCTCGGTCCATGAATCATCCATATTCTTGAAGGTTTTGTGTAGAGCAAAGAAAGTGGAATGAATGATGAATTATCAAAATGGGAAGTAGGCTATATATATAGGCATGGATCTCTTAATTAAATGCAAATTTAGTGTGAAACAATTAAATAATCTTAATTGTAACTTAAAGTTTAATAAAAGAACTAAATTGTCATTCCATCTTTTGAAATTCACAATAATTAAATGCTAATTTTGTATAAGTTAAAAAATACCTTTAAATAATAAAAAAAACAGATTTTAAGACTTTATAAAAAGTTATTAAATTATTTTATTAATATTTCCTTTACCTATTTTTAAGAAACGGTTTAAAAAATTATAATAATAGTATTAGTTATGAAAAAAGAGGACGTAGGTGGAAGTTATTATTGGTTTATAAATATGGACCATTGGTGGGATTTCTTCATACCACCACAAATTTGCACAATAATGTCGTCAAAAGGAAGGCGTCAATCAAGCATTCCAGATTGTGTAGAGAACACTGTTTGGCTTAATCGGGATGACCAATCTGTTTATTGGTCACAAAATGTTCTTGACTTCTACTACAACGGTGATAGCCAATTTTTCTATTCAACTTATATGGGGCAAACGCCATTAGACAGAGAGTGGTGGGGTGGAGTACTAGGGTATTGTGGAGATGGATTTATGCAAGAAACGGTAATTAGATTATTTTACATAGTTTTATTAGTTATATTATTTATAATTTCTAAATATGATAATTTAAAATAATTTATAGCATGTCCGTGCATGGTGTAACAAGCTAATACAAGATAGAGAAACAGAAAATCGTCGAGGGACATCTTCATCAAATACTGTTGGTTGGACCATTCTACCCCCAAATTTTATAAACCTTCTGGCGGAACATGATCAAGATGCTTACGGATACGCTACTGGCATGTAGAACTTTACCCTGCCTTTTGGGAAGTGGATACGGTAAAAAAAAATTACATTGTAAGAATGAGCAACATAGATATGTACCCACTAAATATTTACCGTATCTCCTTTTCAGGTTTACATACCAGTATCGCAAGACAAAGAAGGTTGGATAATCTTAAAGATAGATATGCACTCACTAAAAATTACCGTTTATTTTACCAATAAATGTGATGCACTTAATTGCGGGGAACGATTCTGCATTCACAGAAGGATACACCAAACTCTAGTAGAATTCGAGAGTCTCTTCTTATGGTTCCTCGGTCGTATAGAATATTGGGAAAATGCTAGACTAAGTGAGGCTGATGCGTTGGAGTACACCGGGGATGTTGTCTGGCCGACATCGGAACATCGGGTTGGTTGGAATTCGGGTGTGATATTGTCTATGTTACTGCAAAATCTTGTGCAAAACAGTATACTTCCAAACTGGCAGGAACGAAACATGCAAGATGCATGTATGAGATATAGAAGATTTATGGCAGATCAACTGTATTCAGCACGTTTCACACCCCATTAATAATCTAATTAATAAATGATGCCTAGTGAAATTATTGTTTATTTAGTTAATTGAATCAAAATTTTTGTTAATTTAATAATTTAATTAATAAATAATGACTAATAAATAATTTAATTTAATTATTATGAGATAAATTAATTGAATCGAAATTTTTGTTAATTGTTTATTTATACAAAAACTTCTTCTTTAATCATCACCCAAATTGTACAAGGGGTATGTATTTTGAAGTACATAATCCTGAAATTCTCCGGCTTCAACTTGGACGGGTGTGGGTTGTGGCTTAGAGACGGTGCGAGAAGAAGTCTTTGTTTTGGGCGGTGCTAAACAGCTCGCACGAGAATGCCCATACGTTTTGCACTTACCGCAATATATGGGAGTTGGGTCCTCTCCTAGCGATAGGATTCGTTTGTTTTCTATCGGACGTTCGGCTTGTCGTTGTAATAAGCGGTGGTTGCAGATTCACCAGTCCATCGGGTACTTCCCACTCTGATTTATCAGGGACTAGATTTATATGCTCCTCATAAGTGGATTTATAAACTTCATTAGTGAAACATGACATCGCATAATGAGCACAATCTGGTTCACCTAAAAATCTAGATACCGCAATAACGTGCCCACAAGGTAACCCAGATACTTGCCAAACCCGACAACTGCATGTTCCATTAGAGAAGTCAACTAAACCTCTCTTTCCACCGTCATCAACATCAAAACTGTCCTGGGCAATTCCAGCAACCACCCACGAACGAGAACCTTCAACTTTGCCTTGAATTTTTTTTTGAGCCCAGGTTGTAAGCAAGTGTTCCCCTTGAATTCCCTCATTCCGGCGATCATATAACCATTTTTGGACGGACTGTCTAAAAAATTCTATCAGTTGGGTTATTGGAATTTTTCAGGCATGTTTTGATAAAGCATTCATAGATTTAGCGCTATTAGATGTCATGTAATGATATCTTCTGGCTGGACAATGTGCTCTTGACCATTTTTCAAACACAATTTCTATAAGAATGTTCCGTAATCTTGGAACAGCGGCACATAGTGCGTCGAATGATTCTTGAAAATCGGATATACGGTAAGATTTGCAAGTCTTCCACCAAAGACTCTCATATTCTTTTTTTTTTGACGGTAAACGAAGGTTGACCATCAAATGACGACAACATAACCCATGAAAGCTTCTTGGAAACACAACCCGTACGGCTAATTGTATAGAAGCTGCCCGGTCAGAAATGATTGCCAAATCTGGATGCTCGCCGATGCATTCTTTCAGTTTTGAAAGGAACCACGTCCACGACTCACCGTCTTCAGATTTACCAATGCCATAACCAATAGGCAAAATCTGATTGTTTCCGTCCATGCCAACAGCCAAAAACATTGTTCCTTTAAATTCACCCTTCAAGTGGGCCGCATCTATGATGATAAGCGGTCTTAAATTAAGGACAAAGCTCCGAATCTGAAAGCAATACGATAATGTTAGATTTTTGTGGAAAAATTTATTTATTGATTTATTTATTTATAGTCTTTCACTTACCACCGCACCAATGGCCACAAATAACATTTCAAAACGACTTTCAGAATCAGTGCGTATGTGTGTCACTGTTCCTGGATTAACCTTTTCCAAGTTATAACAATAGACGGGAAGTTCGGCAAAAGAACTTGACGAACTACCTTGCAAAAGTTCTAATGCGTTACATTTCCCACGCCATGCTTGCATGTATGATAAATTGACTTTTTCTTTAATCCTAAAATCCTTTACAATTTCGGTCGAACGGTATATCCGTCCACAATCTTTAAATTGTTCTTTTAATAAGCTACCCACCACCATTGGGTTTGCTTGTCGCATATGTGGATATGTTTGCGTCTTAGAACATGTATGTTTGTTGTTAAAATGTTTAACGTAAAAAACATCATAAGATTCCTGACTCGCTGCCTTGAAATTCCACTGGCAATTCTCATCAATACAAGATACTTCGTAACGAGTTTTGGATGACCTGTCTACTTTATACGAAAAATTTTCGGAAAGACACAATTTTCCTAATTCTATTTTCATTTCTTGTTTGTTACGGAAAATATAACCTATGTAAAACTGCCTTCTATTTTCAAGAGGACACTTAACATTATTAGTAACTCCAGATTTATATGATGCGTTACATTCATCTTCAGGAAAAACATTTACGTTAAGATCGGGACATTTAAAAAAATTGGAAGAACCCACAGATGAACCAACTTGTTCTTGCACCACATATAATTTAAATAACTCATGAGGGTTTCTTTCCGCAATATTGAAAAAAAAGTAAGATCGGAATCATCAATTATATCAATGGGATCGCTAAAACTTGACATTTTGTAAGATATACGTGTGATGTTTTGAAGACCTGTTGTGTAACACCTGTGTCATTTCAACCATCAAACAAATGCCAAACCAATGAAATATTGTATTTCATACTTTGTACTTGTATAAATATGTGTATCTTTTGCACATATCAACTCTTGTTCGATTTCAAACTCTAAATCGCTTTCTGGAAGGTTATACGCGCACTAATGCGTAAATATAACCAGTTTAATGCAACAAACACTCCGGAATAGTGAAATAGGTTTAACATACCTTAAATAACCTTTACATAACTTATATATAAGTTTTGGAAGGTTTGGTGTGGTGAAATCAAAGTTTATTCGCTTACAGGGACTAAACTTGACAAACTGCGAAAGTATGCCAATTTGAACTGTAACGAACATTCCTAAACATGACCATAAGTTAAACACACCTTAAATATCCTTTATATAGCTTAGAAATAGGCTTTGAGGGGTTAGGTGTGCTAAAATAAACTTTTGGGTCATTCAGGGACTAAAAGCGTCAAAAGTGCACAAGTTTGCATTTCCGCGCATAACTTACATTCTGAATACATCCAGACATCCAAAAATTTATGTAAGCATGACTATATTATGCTTTAGTGTTTGGCTTGTCAAAAATCCATTCGTTGCGTCATTTGGATCGTTTTTCGCGCTTGTGCGCATTCCGTCGTAATTAAGCAAACATCGCGTTCGTACGACCAAACGAACTGACATCCGACATATTTTTGAGCATGTTTCATGTCCACAATGTTTAGACATCATTTTAGGGCCTTAAAGTTGGCTTTACGGGCCTTAGAAGTGTCGGAAATGGCATAAACACATAACAGGGACCAAAACTGTCATTTCTGAAAGATGTTTGCTTATACATCGAATCTAGTCCTTCCCACTTGTTGCACATGGTTTTGGGAATCTATGGGCTGGTATTTTGGGCACATGGTATTACAATACCATGGGTGCTAGTGTATGGCCAAGATTGAAGCACTTTTTCCAAGAAACGATCCTAACGGTTCGGGAAATCCTATAAATACCCCATGCCTTCATTTTCAAAACCACTAGAATTTTGATCTTAGAAACTCTAAGTTGAAACCATTGTTTCATACCTGAGATTCTCGGATCGAAATTAGCATTCGGGGACCCTTCGTAAGTATTCTTTCGTTCTTTTCTTTCTTTTATTGCTTTTCGAGTCTTTCGAGTCTGAAAGTCAAACTTTGTTTGACTTTCTGCGTTGACCAGTTATGGTCAATGCGAAGTTCGTTTGAACTTCGCAACGTGAGTGTAATCACGTTGGTTATAGTCCCTTGGGACTATGCCTACTGATTACCACGTTGTCTAGGGTCGTAGGGTAAGCGATCTAATAAATCGCTTATACCTCGAACCCGACCCATTTGGTCGATCATTAGGATCCGACCAAATACATTAGGTGACCATAGTAGGTAGGGAATAACCTTCCGAGGTTATACCCTATGGTCACATCGTTTAAGTAGTTGTATGATAGGTAGTTTATATGCCTTAGGTAAATTACCAGAATACCCTTTTCATGTATAATTGGTAATTAAGCATATGTAACCTAAACTTTTGTCACATAACTGATTATGTAACATGTTTAGGCATATAACACTTGTCATAGGACTAGTTAGACGGTCCGAACGCGTTTCACGCGAACGACGCGTTAAAGTAGCATAAGCTACCTAAACGGGTCGTAATGGGTCGAAAGCACTTAGATTAAGGTTTCATTTAGTATGTAGGCTTCGTTAAACCATATGACACGAGTCTCTATACTCGTTTGGTTTACAAACCCTCATTCTATCAGATCTTCCGATTTAGGTCCGGTTTATTAACATAGTTACCTATATTAGGTGCCGTTTGATATCCGTGATCTCTAGCATTGTTTGGTTGTTACTCAAGGACTACTAAGCAATCTCAAGTGAGTACATAGACCCCTCTTTTACTGTTTTCCAAACTGTTTTGGGGTGGAACACATGTGCCTACTTGTTACTTTCATGCTTTCCATGTTTTCACATCATATACCTTCTATGTTCAGTAGTACATTATAGTACATGTTTTCATTACATTTCATGCTAGGTGTGCCCATTGTGTGCATTACTTAGTACATCGTTTTACATTACATTTCATGCTACGTATGTCTATTGTTGCATACTTAGTACAGGTTACATGCTACGTATGTCTATTGTTGCATACTTAGTACAGGTTACATGCTACGTATGTCTATTGTTGCATACTTAGTACAGGTTATATGCTACGTATGTCTATTGTTGCATACTTAGTACAGGTCACATGCTACGTATGTCTATTGTTGCATATTTAGTACAGGTCACATGCTACGTATGTCTATTGTTGCATACTTAGTACATTTGTTATTCATCACATGATTACATTTTTGATACATATTACATGATTTACATTAGACATGAACATTTTACTTTGATAGTTTGGTTTGAGTAAGTGATTAAGTAATGAGGCGTGTGTAATATGATACAAGCATGGTGGATACGCCGCTGGTACTTCCTATATATAAGTGTTTGTATGGTATTACATATCGTAGCGTTATTTGAATCATTTCAGTTTGAGACATAGAACATTTTATACAAATAACATACTTTTCACAAAACATTGTTTTACAAGCAACTTATCTTATACAAACTCAGTTTACATGGTTATTCATTTAACCATACATTATTCACTTATTTATACATATCATCTGAACTCATTGTTTTTCAAATGATTTACAAAACAAAGCAAATTACAAGGTTCATGGCTAAACATTTTCTCAAACATAAGTCATGAAACCTATTTTCACAAAACCTATGTATCTCACAGGCATTTTTATGCTGACGTACCTATTTTCACATGTGTTTTTCAGGAGCTGTTGCATAAGATGATCAAGATACACATAGGCAGACTTGGGCTTTAGTGACAATAAAAGATGCAAGACTAGTTAATTATGTTGTATTTCTTTGTTTGTTAAGACATTGTAACACTTTTAATCAATAAAACGAAACTTCAATTGCCATGGATTTGAAACAATTAATTCTGTTACAACACTCCCCGACATTTCCGCCACGTTTTGTATGTTCTACGTGGTCGGGGTGTGACATGTTGACTCACTAAGATTTTTTAAAAATGTGTTATAAGAAATTGTAGTAGAAGTTTCAAAACCACGTCTAACAGAATCTGGTTGGACCACGTACTCTAGCCTCCCATCAACGACTTCCCACTTGCCACCACAGTAAACAACAAATCTGACTGCCATATCAATAGAGAGAATAAAAATATGAAGATGTATTTTTTGTAAAAATTTGGAGAAGAAATTTTGTAAAATGTCTAAATGGTACTGGTACCTAGAATCTAATCTAAAAATAGAAACGTGTATACATTGATAATAAATAAAAGAGAAATAAAAACGGAAACTAATTTTTTTTTGTCTAAAGCGTCTCTCGACTCCTCCAATGCGTCTGTCAGTACTAAAGAGTCAAAGGAACAATAGTTTGACACGTGTTCTCACCCGCATAGGGACGCATAAATAAACGTGTTAAGACGCATCCAAAAGCTGACAATGGATGCTTCTTCTAGACGCATAAGAAGCAGCACTTAGGGGCATCCATCCAAAAGCTGACAAGGGAAGCGTCTTCAAGACGCATATGAAGCAGCTCTTAGGGGCATCCAGCGTCTGACAATGGAAGCGTCTTCTAGACGCATACGAAGCAGCTAATAGGGGCATCCAGCGTCTGACAATGGAAGCGTCTTCTAGACGCATTCGAAGCAGCTCTTAGGGGCATCCAAAAGCTGACAATGGAAGCGTCTTCTAGACGCATACGAAGGGTCTCTGACGGACGCATAAAAACTTGTGCCCAGCCAGACGCATCACACTAAGCCAGACGCAAGCTAAAGTGGATGCGTCTGGTAGACGCCTTCGAAGCAGCAGAAGTTTTCAGACCCAATCATTGACACATGTGTCGCTTGACTATTCCCTGACGCATCCTTAAGACCTGCAGACGCATGACCACTCTCGAAATATGTGATGCCCTGTTCCAAGGAGGCGTGAAATGGCTAATTTGGTGGTCAAAGTTTTTTCTTGGCTAATTTGGTAATTTTCTCATAAACTAGAGGGGCAATCTTGACCCAAAGCCTTCCAAATGGGTCAATTTGGGTTGCTTTTAAAATTATATGGGTTGGTTTGGGTAAGATATTTTAACTGAATGGGTCACAATGGGTCATTTGAAATTCCATCTTGTTATTTTCGGGTCAAAGCGGGTCGACAACATTAAAGAAATGGGTCGATGTGGGTTAGTGTCTTAAAGAAACAGGGCAGGTTTCGGATCGGAATAGGTTTCGAGCCGGCACAAGTATCCGCACGAGACGGGTTACGGCACGAAACGGGTTTTGGATCGGAACGGGTTCTATTCAAATTGAGTTTCGGGCCAAGATGGGTTTCGACATGACGCAGGTTTTGGATCGGAACAGGGTCGGTTCGGGTCGGGTTTCGGGCTGACACGGGTTTTTGCACTGGACGGGTTTTGGGCCGTTTCGACGTGTACCGTTTCGACACGAACCGTTTTGACCGGTACCATTCCGAATCGAACCGTTTCGACGGGAGCCGTTTCGACGCGAACCGTTTCGACTAGTACCGTTTAGAATCGAACCGTTTCGACGCGAACTGTTTCGACACAAAACGTTTTGACCAATACCGTTTGGGTGACCCACTTGGAAGGAATCATAAATGCTTCTGTATATATGTGTATCAATAGAATTTCTGCTTTAATATCATCTGTTTGCGTTAATTTCACACAGACTTACGCTCGCTAGCTTGATTGAATTGCATTTGTGGTGTTTGAAAATGTATATTCTTAATTTTGTATCGTGAATTTTAGTCTTTTGCTCTTAATCAGTTTAAATATCATATTCTTGTTAGTTGTTACTGTTATAAATTTGTGTAAACCTAATTTTATAGTAAAAAAATATGAATAAATGGAAGATTCTTAATATTATGTGATATGAATTTTGTTGCGTATAATCTACGGTTGTTCCATGTTAATTTTGTTCTCCAAAATTATAAGAATTTGATCAATTCTGAGCATTCACATCCAACCCACTAAAATCTGTGAGTGTAGTTTTTATGATATAAAGAGTATAAAAAGTGGTTGTGAATGGAGGAGAGAGAAAATGTTACTGTTCGTCTGAGGGGACATTGTTAACCCACTATAATTTTTTAATATATTTTGAAAGTGGTTGTGAGTGGAGGAGAGAGAAAAAGTAATAATAAAGATATAAAAGAATATTATTTAATTGAAAATGAGAGAGAAGATGTAGTGTTTTTTAGTGTAATTTAGGGTGAAAAAATGATGGAATGGATGTGAATGCTCTAAGGTTGAAAATTGGGTCAATTGTCCTCAAATTTCAAAATTTAGGGTCTACTTTATGATTACAGAACAAAATAATATTCAACTTTTTAGGCTCAGTTCCTAAAATTCTTCGGAATTTTAACCGAATATGAAGTTTGAATGCTATGAAATAATCGTAAATTTTAGCTTGAATGCTATGAAATAAATTTTATACACATAGAATTTAAAAAAAACACATATTTTTAACAAACCCGACCCGACCCGAAACCCGTTCAGACCCGAACCCGCTCCGACCCGAAACCCGTTTCGACCCGAACCCTTTTTGACCCATGACCCGACCCGACCCGTTTGCCAGGTCTAGGTGAAATATTTATGGGATTAATCAAATGATTAATTATATTCAGTTAGTTATTTAATTAATAGTTAATTGAATATTAGTGGATGAATATTATTTATGAGATAAATATTGATTATTTATTTATGAGATAAATTAAAGTATCAGATATATATATATAAGTGGAAGTGTGTTATGTGAGTGCAAATACAATTGGTTACACCAAATTGTGAGACAAACCCCCAAACATTGGTTACACCAAATTGTGAGACAAACCCCCAAACCACCACGCCATCACCTTCGATTGGACCTCATTCCACGCCGAATCTCAGTGGCAACGGGACAGGTTTAGGTAATCCCAACCCCAAGCCCGATTAGCTAAGCTTATCCCAACCTGTCTCAAAATCTGTCGGGTTTCTAACTGGTAATTACCCGTCAGGTATCGGGTATACACACAGGTTTTGGGTAAACCCGTTAAGTTAAAAAAAACATAATTGAATCATTGCATCCTACTGTGATGTTTGATTATTTATATGTGAATAGAATGAATCATTTTTTTATACTAAACAAAAAAATAAAAAAAATAACAAACATAATTTACTAAAAACGATAAGAATATAATTGCCTTAGTAAATATATTAGAAATAATAATATATTAATTGTAAAAAGTTAATAATAAAAATATTAATATTAATAATAATAATATATTTCTTTCTATTCCTTGAAGGAATTGAAAAAAAAAAAAAAAAAAAAACAGTCTCTTACCAATAAAAAATAATTATATTTGAAAAAGTTACATTCCTTGTGAAATGCTCCATTCCATTACCATTTATTATCAAATATGTTTATTTTTATTCCATCCGAATGATACATTCTATTCTATTAACTATTCTTTCATATCAAACGCTACCTTAGTGTCCATCATTGTTTTTATTTTAATCTTACTCACAAATATTTATTTTTTTTATCTTTTTTTACAATAACCTCGCCATAATAACGAGTGTTTTTTTATCTTTAATATGAGTGTCATATTGTTATACTTATGTAGAGAAAACAAATTATGTTTCGATTGGATGTTTTAGTCCATGGCATTTTTTCTATGTTCATACAATGGTGTTTTAGTTGAATGTGATTCAAGGCGTTGTGTTTTACAGTAAAACACCATGACGTAAATAAGACACCATAGCATTGCAAATAATGAATTATGATTCAAGTCATGGTGTGTTAACATCTAGAGTATGTAACATTGTATTGTGATTACAGTCATGGTGTTTTAACATCTGGAATAGCAATAGAATCATTCTAAATGTTTAAAACACCACGACTGTATTATGATTCAATTCATGGTGTTTTTGGAATCTGTATGGTGTTTTATACCTGCAAAAATAACAAAAATCATTACAGATGTTAGAACACCATGGTTGTATTACGATTCAAGTTGTGGTGTTTTCTAGAATTCGTATGGTGTTTTATACGAACTGATGATGAATTCCTAAAATAACTGATGTCGTTTTCCATAAAACAATATGTTAATGAAGACCAAAATACCACAAACTAAACCTAAGGATCTCGATTAGAAGATGATGATGAAGATACAAGTAATTGTTCGTACTAAGATAATCTGGCTAATCTCTTACGTTCAACCAGAAAAAAAATCAAAATTCGAATTCCCTTAAAAAAACTCCTTAAAAACGGTTACAAAGATGTTATCTTTAATTAGGATTATTAGTAAAATTACCATTATAGTCTTAAACTAATAAAATGGATAGGGACATGTGTCATCACCAGAATCTTTTTTACCCTTCTCACACTTTTAGTCTTTTTTACAGGATCCTCTACATATATATATATATATATATACATAAAGCAACTGTTGCGATTTTTAAAATTAAAAAAAATAGGTATAGATATAGTGATTATAATGCAGAGTGAAAAACAATGATTTTTAGACATTTACCAAAATTTTTAAAAATTGGGGAATGGATTGAAAGCTGATGTGAATGCTCTAAGAGTATTCACAATGGTTTCTCTATATATTTGTGAGTGAGTTACTTATACTATAAGGAATGGTTGTGAGTGAAGGAGAGTGAAAATGTTACAGTTCATCTGTAAATATACTAGAAACACTGTTCACCCCTATAAGTTTTTAAATATTTTTGAAAATGGTTGCAAGTGGAGTAGAGTGTAGTGATAAAGGTATAACAATATTCTTTAATTGAAAAAGAGATAGAAAAACTTATGATCTTTTAGTGTAATTATAAACATGGGGATAAGGAATTCAATATGGGTGTGAGCATTCACATCCCATTTTGCATTTTTATGTTAGTGAGTTCTGCATATTATAAAAAGTGATTGTGAGTGGAGAAGAGATTAAATTTACTGTTCATCTGTATATATGGGGGACACTGTTCAATCCTATTAATTTTCTAATAATTTTTTTTAAAGTAGTTGTGAGTGGATAGGAGAGAAAATGTAATGATAAAAGTATAAAAAGTATTATTTATTTGAAAAAAAGAGATAGAAAACGTAGTGATTTTTAGTGTAATTATAGAAATGAAGATGAGGAAGGGATGTGAATGCTCTAAGGTCTTCGATTTAAATTTCTTTAAATTTAAGATTCAAATTAATAATTCGGTAGATTATCATAATATTTTTTATTTCTATATCTATTTAACTAGAGTTGCAAATGAATCGAACTTTCATGAGGCGTTCGACGGAAAGTTTGTTTAATAAAGAAAGAACACAACCAAGAAATTTTGTTCTTTTAGTTAAATGAACAAACATGAACAGAGACCGATTTCGTTCATTTATGTTTGTGAATGTGGCTTGTCCTTGTTTATGCATATTGTAAAATCAATGATCATAAAATTCATATTTGAATTGAATTAGAACTTTTTTTTTTTAAATTGCTTTAGCTATGAGTATGGCTATAAACGAACCAAATGTTTACCGAATAATTCCTGAACTGTTCGGCGGGAAATTCATTTACATTCATTTGTTTACTTAATGAATGGATATTAACAAAAATTTATGTTCGGTTAGTTAAACGAATGAACACGAACAAATGTCTTGTTCGTAAACGTTCGGTAATGTGTTCGTGAACATTCGTTCATGTTCGTTTATTTATGTTGTTCATTAAAGATTTTTTTAGCATTTGTGTATTTTATCCAAACTTTTTATATTTTTTAATTCTTATTTATCTTATTACCCAAAGAAATAATATAAGGAAACCCTATCTCCATCTTGTTTATGCACCATTCTACTTTTTTACTCATTATTCACATTGAAAAATATTATCGACCTTCGTTGTGTTCAACAATAAGGGCTTCAAGGTCTAGTGCCACTCTTTCTCTCTCTCTCACCATCCACTGTTAGCCACCGCTGTCCTCGTCGATTTTATATGTGTTTGTTTGTGTTCGTGAACACGTTCGTTTCCTTAATGAACGGACACAAATAGAAAATCTGGTTAGGTAAGTGTTCATGAACTGTTCGTGAACACATTATATCCTTAACGAACGAACACGAACAATGCCTTGTTTGTGTTCGTTCAGTTCATTTACAGCCCTAGCTATGAGCTTACATCTTAGTGATAATTATCGAGTCTACACAATTCAAATAAGTATGTACAGCCATAACTATTGGAACAAAGTTGCGATTCAATCTAACTAGTAGGATTTCTGCGCGTTTAGCTGCTGTAAAATCCGCCAAAAATGGATCCAAGAAAAACCCGAACCATTGTAAAACCATATCCTAAACGAAATAAGTAAAATACGAATATCTTCATTATTTTTAATTAACATAAATATTTTTGGGTTAAAAATATAACTTTCAGGTTAAATACAGTTAATTTTTATAAACAATATCCGATTAGTTTCGTTAGTTATATAAAGGAAATGGCTAACGATTTTTGAAATTAAAGGTTAATGTGGTTATACAACTAGAGGGGCTAAACTGCTAGAATATCAAAGATAAAGTACAATGGTTTAAATGGTCAAGTTTTAAAATAAAAAGTAAATAAAAATATTGGAACCGGCGGGACTCGAACCCGGGTTCCCTCGTTCAACTAACAACACACGCACCACTAGACTAAGTCTAGCTTGGTGTTATATCCGAATGCATAATCCTTTTAACTACACATTGTGTTGGTAAGTTGAGGGGCCTTAGTGTAAAGTGTTGAAAGTTGTTTAAATGGAAAACAAAGCAAAGAAAACGCAGGGGTCGGGTTTCAAACCTGGAACCCAACGTTCCACATATAGTGCACAAACTAGCTGAGCCCCACAACCTTTTCTGTTTTAACCCGATTCGAATTATTGCCCGAGGAGGGGCTCGCACCTGGTTAGCTAGTTAGTGAGGTAATAGCTTACCAAGGCTTAAACTCAACCTGAAACACGTTGATACTCCTCCTTTAACCTCCAGTGCAAACCATGACCCTCCAAACCCGACCCGAATGTTTCTCCGGTATACACGACCGTTTGACTTCATTCCAGTGCCATTTGGTTCATTTTTTATGGCAAGTAAAGATCCCTATCAATGAATCATCCACTAACAATCCATAATTAACACCATTAGATCGAATTTATACTCCATTAAAGCATCCTTATTATTATCAAGCACACAATTGGGTTCTCTATCAAAACAAGAAATTGGTTTGTAAAACTTGTACTCGCTGAACTCTTGACACTTTATACACCAAACCCCACTGAGATTTCCTCATTTCATCAACCATGTATCGCGAATCAATCCGAAGAAGTTTATAGGGCTCGTATTTTCAAACAATGATTTATCCTTCAATTCTTATCCAAATCAGGTGATTTCAAAGCCTAAGCTTATTTACTTTTCGTTCTCTACAAAACATTGTTGTCAATTTCTGTATTTGAAGATTTAGGAATCCGAAATGAATTCTTGGCTAAACTAGGGTTCTTGAGTTCTTGAGGCTTTTAATCCCAGAGACATGTTTTTATAAAACTGATTTTAGGATACTGAATATTATCACATAAGAGTAGTTCATGGGAATTTTCGGACTCGCTATGGATTTATTATGAATTTTAGCATATTATATTAGTTTATAAATTATGGGAAAATTACTAAATTATGAGAATAATATATCCCAAGTTATATATTCTGAATTTTTCAGTAGTTCATTAGCGTGGAATTTTAATAATAAAATTTCATGTTTAATCATGTAATTAATCATAGTATATGGTTTGATTAAACTGGAAAACTAGTTATATTACTTCAAAAAATGACTAAAATTATTATTACAAAAATAGTCCTTGGGACACAAATAATAATTTGTTTTAAGTTATTATGATTGCCGAGTTATTAGAAAACAATGGATAAAGAATAGGATATATTAACTAAAGTTGCATGTTCGATGTAGCCAAGCCATTGTTTTCAGGAGGATTAACTTGGTTTTTGAAGATGTTCATGGTGTTAGATCATTGTTGTATACTGTAAGTTTCAATCTCTTTTGTGTGTATTTAGTTTTATTAGCATGTAGCATGTAACTAAGGCTGTTGTTTACATGTAGGATGTATTTGTTTAACTTTGTAGGTTAGTTTATTAGTTTGAGTTTATGCTAACCCTTTTTCGGGATGTTGGATGTAGATGTTGATGACCATAACTACACTACACAGCTGCCACATAACTATTCTTATGATTTTTATTACTTTAATTAATAATTTAGATTATTCTTTCGATGAAATTAAATATCATGCCATTGACTACTTGTAGATAGACTTGTATTGGGCCCCCAACTTGATAATGCAATCAACAGGTACAAGTTTCTTACAATATTCTCTTCTCACAAGCTATTAACATGTAATCTTTATATTTTCGTTTTTTAAAATTTCATTGGTTGGTGCGGATCTAATTGATTCTCTTTATATTGAACCAGGTCTACAATGAAACACCATCTTTCCAACAAAATTATGGCTTATGGCTGAAACATGTTTGACCCACAATGATTTTTTATTTATTTCTTATAAGTTATAAGTATTACACATTATTTTTACTTAATCATACACTAATATTCAAAATCTTTGAATAAATCAATTTAGGAAGTTGATTGCATTAAAAATATATTATGGGCTACTCTCTGCTGATTTGACCATTTAGAAATGAATTAATTAAATTAAAGTTTTTTTTGGCCTAATTATCGATCGGAGGATTTAGCTTGTATGAATCGCGCTTTCTATGGAAGGGTATATGTTCCATCTTTGTTCTTCTTGTGCATAATGTGACACCTGTGCCTCCACGGCCATCAAACAAATAATGTATCAATGAAATATTGTATTTCATAGTTGGGAGTTGTATAAATATGTGTCTTGTTTGCACATATCAACTCTAGTTCGATTTCGGGCTCTAAATCACTTTCTGGAAGGTTATACGCGCACCGATGCGTAAATATAACCAGTTTAATGCAACAAACACTCCGGAACAGTGACATAGGGTTAACATACCTTAAATAACCTTTACATAACTTAGAAATAAGTTTTGGAGGCTTTGGTATGGCAAAATCAAGTTAATTCGCTTACAGGGACTAAATTTGACAAACTGCGAAAGTATACCAATTTGAACTGTAACGGACACTCCTGAACATGACCATAAGTTAAACATACCATAAATATCCTTTACATAGCTTAGAAATAGGCTTTGAAGGGTTCGGTGTGCTAAAATAAACTTTTGGGTCATTTAGGGACTAAAAGCGTCAAAAAGTGCATAAGTTTGCATCTTCGCGCATAACTTACATTCTGAATACATCCGAACATCCAAAAATTTATGTAAGCACTAAAATATTTTATTTTAATGTTTGGCATAAGAAAAATCCATTCGTCGTGTAATTTGGATCATTTTTGCGTCCGTTACGACTTCCGTCGTAATTAACCGAACAACGCAATCGTACGGCCAAAGGAACCGACATCCAAGATATTTTTGAGCACATTTTAAGTTCCTTATACTTTAACTTCATTTTAGAGCTTTGAAATGGGGTTAACGGGGCTTAAACGTGTCGAAAATGCATCGAAAACCAAGTTTGGAGCTGCAGGGACCAAACTGTCATTTCAGCAAAGTTACTGGCTTACGGACCGTAAGCCCTCACCCTTACAGTCCGTAAGGACCTCCCAGAACCTTAGAATGTGGTTAACAGCTGGTTACAGCTGTTAAGCACTCATAAACCCAATACCACATGTTAATCCCTGATGTTGGGGGGCCAATTTGGGTACCAAGGTGTTGCAACAAATGTAGGGATGAGATTTAAGCACGTTATTCGATAAACGATCTTAACGGTTCTAACATTCCTATAAATACCCAACCCATTCACTTACAAAACCCACAAATCTGATCTAAGAATGCTCTAAGTTGAAGCCATTGCTTCATACCTGAGCTACTTGGATCAAGATTAGCTTGCGGGGACCCTTTGTAAGTGTTCCTTCGTTCTTTTATCGCTTTTCGAGTCCGAAAGTCAAACTATGTTTGACTTTCTGACATGGACCAGTTTATGGTCAACGCGAAGTTCGTTTGAACTTCCTAACGTGAGCGTAATCACGATGGTTATAGTCCCTAGTGGCTATACCTACTGATTACCACGTTATCTAGGCTCAGTGACGAGTCGTAGTTTCGGCCAAAATGCGTATTCTTGCGTATTTTGTAACCAAACTACTCTTAGGTATCAAAACCGTTTTTTTTTATACCAAACCTGTTTTCTAAACTTAGTTAAGCATGTTTTAGCATGCTTAGCTCGTCACTTTTAGTTTAGTGCTTATATAGGGTCGTAAGGTAAGCGATCTAAACAATTGCTTATACTTTCGAACCCGACCCGTTTGGTCGATCATTAGGATCCAACCAAACACATTAGGTGACCATAGTATATAGGGAATAACCTTCCGAGGTTATACCTTATGGTCGCTTCGTTAAGTAGTTGTATGATAGGTAGTTTATATGCCTTAGGTAATTTACCAAAATGCCCTTTTTACGCCAAAATTCATTTTAAGCATATGTAACATAACTTTTAACATCTAAACTGATTTGGCAACAATATTAGACATGTTAAGGCATATTTTACTTGTCATAGGACTAGTTAGGCGTTCCGAACGTGTTTTACGCGAACGACGCGTTAAAGTAGCATAAGCTACCTAAACGGGTCGTAATGGGTCGTAAGCACTTAGGTTAGGTTTCATTTTTGTATGTGGGCTTTGTTAAACCATATTACATGAGTTCCCATACTCATTTGGTTTACGAGCCCTCATTCTATCCGATCCTCCGATTTAGGTCCGGTTTATTAATGTAGTTACCTATATTAGGCACCGTTTGATTCCGTGATCTTCTAGCATTGCTTGGTGGTTATCCTAGGACTATTGAGCAATCTCAAGTGAGTCATAGACCCCTCTTTTACTGTTTTCCAAACATTTTGGGGTGAAATACATGTGCCTACTTGTTACTTTCGTGCCTTTCATGTTTTCATATCATATGCTTGTTATGTTCATTAGTACATTTATAGTACATGATTTCATTATGTTTTTGCTATGTATGTCCTTTGTTTCATACTTAGTACATCGTTTTACATTATATTTTATGCTATGTATGTCCATTGTGTGCATACTTAGTACATTGTTTTACAATACATTTCACATCACATGCTATGTATGTTCATTTGTTGCATACTTAGTACATTTGTTATTTATCACATGCGTACATTTTGGTATGACATTTGGGTTGTTTAAATGGAACAATATACATTCATTAACATTGATCACGCCATTCGTTAGTAGGTAGTGGTACCATAGGAATTGACAACTCCCGTTCCTGACATCCTAGGTATGTTTGGATGGAAGGAATGGCCGAATTCGATAAACATAACACATATAGACCTTTAAATTCGTTTAGGGGTTTATCGCCACAGTCACAAGGCTTGGATGTATGCATTTTCACAAATACCGCATAGATGTTTATATCAGTATAGCATGCATTTGTTCCACAAAACATAACATTGATTTAAACCATGTTTTACTTCAATACCTTGTTTTGTACATTTTACATATGGTTTAGTTGATATATTTCACTTACCATACATGATATTTTGGATACACATTACATGATTTGCATTATACATAAACATTTTGACATTGACATACACAATTCATGATTTACATTAGACATAAACATTTTGACATTGATATACACAATTCATGATTTACATTAGACATAAACATTTTGACATTGATATACACAATTCATGATTTACATTAGACATAAACATTTTGACATTGATATACACAATTCATGATTTACATTAGACATAGACATTAGACATGGTTTTCACACAAACATTTTGACATTTGATTATACATAAACATTTTACTTTTGTGGTTTGGTTTGAGTAAGTGATTTAAGTAACGAGGCGTGTGAAATATGATACAAGCATGGTGGATACGCCGCTGGTACTTCCTATATATAAGTGCTTGTATGGTATTACATATCGTAGCGTTATTTAAACCATTTCAATTTAGACATATAACATTTTATACAAATAACATACTTTTCACAATACATTGTTTTACAAACAACTTATCTGATACAAACTCAATATAATCAAATTGAGGAAATTGCTCAAACCAATTTTCAGTGGCACACTCCCCGAGGCAATAAATCTATTGCCCCGGGCGCCCATAAGGTTGATGAAAGCACTTCTTTACAAGCCCAAATTGAGGCCCTTTCTTCAAAAATCAAAAAGTTAGAAATGGCAAAAACGGTCTCGGTTATGGCTTGTGAGGGGTGTGGTGGACCACATGAAAATTGGAGTTGTATGAAAGAATTAGATGATCAAACGGAAACGGTAAACTACATTGATAATCGACCTAGGCCGTCGGGTCCTCCAACGGGTACCTACAACCAAGGATGGCGTAACCACCCTAATCTTGGTTGGAGAGATCCCGTCAATAGTAGTAACCAACAGAACCAACGAACTAACTTTCAACAAACACAAAATTTTTCTCAACAACAAGGTGGACGAGAAAGGCTTGAAGATACTGTATCTCGCCTCATCTCCGACACCGAAAAGAAAAACTCGGATCGATTTCAGCAATTGGAATCGAACTTTAGAAATCAACAAGCTAGTATTCAAAACATTGAAAAACAATTAAATCAAATAGCTCAAAATTTCTCCAAGAGACCACAAGGCGCGTTACCAAGTAATACCGAAACCAACCCAAAAGCGCAAGTACATCTCATCACATTGAGAAACCGAACCGTGGGTCCCGAGGAGGCTCCATTACCGCCAGCTGAAAGAAGCCAATCCAGCCATACCACAACTCTACTCACGCCCCAACCAGAAAAGGCTTCTCCACCAAACCAAGATCCCACTAAGACTCCTCCAGTTCCATACCCCGGTCGGTTAATTCGTCAAAAGACCAATGAGCAATTCGCAAAGTTCAAAAATTTACTAAAACAATTGCATGTTAATATTCCATTTATCGAAGTCCTAACCCAAATACCTAAATATTCAAAATTTATGAGGGACTTCCTCACTCATAAAAGGAAAATTGAATCATTGCAATTAGTTAACTTAGGCGAAGAATGCTCCGCCTTACTACTTAACAAACTCCCGCAAAAGAAGATTGATCCTGGAAGCTTCACGATTCCTTGCTCAATTGGGGGATCCCCCATTAGCAATGCGCTAGCCGATCTTGGGGCTAGCATCAACCTCATGCCCGCCTTAATGTTCAAACAACTCGGCCTAGGAAAAACGAGCCCTACAAAGATGAGCATACAACTTGCCGACAGATCCGTCAAATATCCACAAGGTGTTGTCGAGAATCTATTGGTCAAAGTCGACAATTTCGTCTTCCCAGCCGACTTTGTCATACTAGACATGGAAGAAGACACGGAAGTCCCTCTCATCTTAGGGAGGCCATTTCTAGCCACAGCCCAAGCAGTGGTAGACATGAATGACGGAACATTAACATTGAAGTTTGGGGAAGAAGAAGTAAAGTTTGGAGTTGGAAAAAGAGTAGAAGACGAAGACCCGGTCAACTACATGAAGGTCATAGACTCAAGCTTGGATGACGCTCTCTGACGGTGTAGCATGGGATGCAAAACATCCCACTTGGGTAACATATGACCAGGCTTCGGGTCTAGCCAAGGACCCTTATAAACGTGGCGCACCACAGAGGCATTCCGCGGAACTATCCTTAGTTTAGTTTAGAATAATTTTTATGTTTTCTAGTTTAGTTTTAATTTTCAGGAATAAAACACACTCGGGATGGTGAAGGATAACAAGGGAAACTTGAACCAGCACCCCATGCACGAAAACAGGGCCATCCGACGAAATCTTCTTCATTACAGCAAGTTCAGCACGGGCCGTGTCCGCCCAACACGGCCCCGTGCTGCACAGTCTGCAGAAAATGCCCAGTTCAGGTAACTGGACACGGGCCGTGTTCACCCAACACGCCCCCGTGCCCAGGCTTCTGTTTCTCTTTATTTATTTCTGTTACTGGCGACTGAACACGGGGACGTGCCCGGACACCACGGGGCCGTGTCCAGACGTCCAGTAACATAAAATTTTGCTTTTTCACACCTTTTTACACATTCAATCAACCTAAAAACTTATTTTAGGACACAGTGAGGACAATGTGTAATTTAAGTGTGGGGGGGGGGGGGGGATGCTAAAGCTTTGAATCTTGCAAGTCCTAATCACAAGCCTTACAAAAACTCTATTGGAACCGCTAATCACCCCAAATTTTTTTCAAAATTTTTTTTACTTGTCTAGGTTTAACTTGGGAAATTCAAGTTCTAAAAAGGTTATATTTTTACAAATTTACAACCGATAGCGTCGTGATAAAAAGAATCAACATAAGAGAATTATGAAAAGGCATGACAAGCTTAGTTAAAATTTGATTATATATACTTGATCACAAAAAAACTCATTCCCACAAAAGTGAGTTTTGAGCCTTTATTGATCATACAAATACATATCTTTAAACTAAATGCTCATTTTTCGTTTCTTGTGTGAATAGCCGCTTGGTTCTTACAACTCTAGAACTTGCCACGACGATACATTCCCAGTCCTTACCAACTTAAACCCAAGTAAGTAAATGATGGAGGCATTAGGACTAACCCTTTTTACTTCTACACCATTATTTTTATTTTTTTACCACCTACCCAAAATCCCCCTAGTTAACCCCTTTGAGCCTAAACCTTTTCATTTCTTAACCCAAACGAAACACCCTTTCACCCACCAAAACCCTTTTTATTTTTAATCGTTTGTTTTAGTAACAAGCTCGGTTTTTTTTCATGACTTTTTCAAAAAAAAAAATAAAAAAAAATGTTGATGATGAAGCAAAAGAAATAAACAAGCAAGTTCATCAAAAATAACTTTGTTTGAATAATAGCTTCATCAAAATAAAAAGTGCAAAAATACAAAGTCTAATGAAAAACCGATGCTTTTTACGCTTTTCACCCTTTTCTACTAACCACTAACCCAACCACCTAACTTTAACCCAAGCCTAACCCTTCACCCAAAAGTCCTCTTGATATTTACAAAGGTTTATAGTTAAAAAAGAGGAGGATTGATTGGTTGGCAAGCCTATGGTAGGAGTAAGTTCCATGCCGCTCTCGAGTGATTCACTAAAATATATCTTCGGCTGAGTGTTGAGTGATCCCCGTGAGGTATGTGAACTTGTATATAAATAGAATTTTAAAGAAGCACGTTATGCCCTAATAAGTAATTTATCTTATGAAAAGTTTTAAATAAATCATGACGAATAGGATTGTAAATAAATAAAAATAAAACTTAATAAAGAATCTTGGAAATCCCGACACTCTATGACAAGCCAAAAAACTTTCTCTTCTACCCATTCCATTTGGGAATGTAAAGCCACATTATAAAGAGTTTTGCTTGAGGACAAGCAAAGAATCAAGTGTGGGGGTATTTGATGTGCACAAAATGCAACTTATAAATTGCATCAATTGTGGCATAAAACTAACCCTTTTTTAGTACTAATGTTGGAAAAAATGTGCTTTTGTCTTCCTTTTGTATTTTCAGGATTAAATGAGCTCAAATTAACAAAAGAAGCAAAAAGGCAGCTAAATCTAACATAAATACAAGAAAAGGAACAAACGTGGCATGCCCGACCTCCCCGAAAGCATCTTCCCAAGCAAAACAAGAGAACAGAAGGCTGAACACGCCCCGTGCTTAGTGATCACGGGGGCGTGCCCAAGTGTCAGCATAAAAGACAAAGTTGTAGAAGCTTCTATTGCCCACCACGGGGCCGTGCTTAGCAGACACGGGGCCGTGGTCAACTATAAGATTCGCAGAATCCAGGCAAATCTTGATAGTACAGATACGCTTCTGCACACGGGGTCATGCCCAGCGGACACGGGGCCGTTGTCAACTAATGCAGACAAGAGCAATTAATAAAGACAAAGAAGGAGGATGGACACGGGGCCATGCCCACTGGACACGGGGCCGTGCCCGAGCTGCTGTTCAGGCTATAAATAGGGGTGCTTGGCTCATTTGCAAACCATCCCTTGGCACACCACCTCTCTCACACTTCACACTTCACCCACCACCCACCACCATCACAACACCATCATCCACCACCATCATCCATTGTCCATCATAGAGTGTGTGAGTCATCTCGGGATCCAAGATTGATCGTAAGAGTTCTTGACAATCAATGGCCATGTTTGCCGAAGTCTCTTACATCACTTGGTGAAGACAAGTGTCTAATGTAATACTTTTTATTTTTAATCTTTTCGCACTTTTTACTTGGTTATGTATTAATGACTTTAATAACTAGTTTCTTATGTTGAAGGTGATTCTTCCTTATCGTTTGTCCGTGGTGTCTTGGCATTATTTTACTGTCTATATAAAATAAAAGATTTTCACCATTCGTATCTCCACAGTCTATATGGAGGTATGTTAGCTACCTGGTCGGGGGTTAAGGGAATAGTTTGGTAAGAGTCTTGCCATTGTTCAGTGTATAGATCCTTCAAAGGACCTGGGTCAAATTTAGTAGGACCTCCTTCAATACCCACCGGTATTGGATGGCGGGGGTCCAAACTCTTTTTTCCCCTCATATGTAAGCTACTATTAATACTTTAACTCGGCTACTTAGGACTGTATCCCTGCTGACTCAGACTACTTAGCCGAGGGTAACGTCACCTTCAAAAGAGGGGCCTACCACAATATGCATTAATAACTTAATTAATTATCTTTCAATAATCCGACCCTTTAGGATTGTATCCTTGCTGACTCAAACTACTGGGTTGAGGGTAACGTCACCTTCAAAAGAGGGGCCTACTACAATAACTAAGATAATCTCTTAAAAAGTGCAAAAGTGCGGAAATAATCAAAGGTTACACTAAACTCGAGTTGGAGCCAAGTGATTCATCTTGTCTATCTGTTTTTATTTTTATTTTATTTTTCAGCATTTTAGTTAGTTTTTCTTTTTCTAGTTTAAAACCTTTTTCTAAACTTTTGATTTGATTAGACGTTGAGGATAAACCGGTACTAAAAGCTCTTGTGTCCTTGGACGACCTCGGTATCTTGCCAACACTATACTATGCTCACGATGGGTGCACATGCCCATATGTGTGTTTGGTGTTAGTAAAATATCGTGTTTTATAAATTTAGAACTTGACTAACGTGTGCAAAGGGCTTAAAATATACTTAATTCCATATACACACCAACCCGCATCAAACATCCACAACACAAGCTAAAAAAAGAAAAATGCAGGAAACTAAAAGTGTTAACGGAAAAGTAAATTGTTCAACAATGGCACGCAGGCCATGAAATTGTTTGTGAGAGAAAATGGGTTAACCTGTTAAGACCTTCAACCATGTTACATCACCTCCAACGCCTCCATCTCAATCCATGTTGTCGTCCTTGTCATCTCCTCCTTGGCCCGCCATGTACTCTCGGATGTTGCTGATGTCATCCTGCATGTCGGAGATGTTCCTTTTTATAACTCCGACCCGGGTGTACGTGTTGCTTGCCTTATTGAGGTGTTGCGAGTACACATGAGGTTTTCCTGCAAAAGATCATGTAATCTTCGGAAATTAGAACAACCACCTCCTTGAGAGGAGGATTGGCCTGGATCACCATGATGCAGATACTGGTATTGGGGAGGAGGACGGATTTGTGGAGCGTGAAGGACGAGAGCTTCTCGAGGGTTCCACACATGCCCTTGAACCGTCTGAAATCTGACCGTCCCATCATCTGCTTCGTTGATTATATTCATGGAGCGACATATGACAAGGTCCACTTTTCCCGACCATGGGCCTTCTGGAAGGACCTTGGCATCCTTTGCACAAAATGCTTGAAGAGGCGGTAGATCCACCCTCCAAAAAGGATAGGGGTCGCGGGAGTTGCAAGTTGGTTCAAGTGCATGTTGCGAAGTAGCAGGTGTGGAACATTGAGAGGCACATGGTTGTGAATGCAGTGTAGGACCATCAGATCACACAAGCCTACAACACCACCACTGTCATGTCTCTGGCAGAGGGAGTAGCTAAGGACCCTATGGATGTAGCGGTAGAGAAGGTCCCGCAACTGTGTGCTCTTGGTCTGGCTTGGGTTATAGTGTCCTTCCCCAATCTGAGTCCATGCTGTTTGACGTTGGTCTTGTGGGAGTTTAAGAAGACCACCAGTGTTCTCATCTCTAGCATCTGCCTCATCATATAACCCAACGATAACCCCAAATTGTGCGATCGATATTGAGAACTTTTCCCCTGCACACCGAAATTCCACTCCCTCATTGTCAAACGGCTCCGCTTTTGCCTTGAAGGAAAACGTGCTATAAAATTGTGACAACGCTCACAATTACAGGTATCCGTACAATTAATTAATATTAAATTTGTGCTTAATGACCGTGCTAGAATTACAACTGACGAATTAAACTGCTTTATGAGTTCTGCATCATACATACATAAGCATCACATTCATACTGTCACTCCATTTATTGCACACAAGCTTTAGTGATAAACTTGATGCACAAAACACAGTTAGCACAGTGAACGGATAACTCAGAAACATGCTGACAATGCCAACACATAGATAAACAATAGGTTGAGGGACCTATTTGACATTCTTTGAAACTTGCTTGAAGTTGTTACCTTTTAATTTCGAGGACTAAAACCGTCATTATTTAAAAGTACAAAGTTTAGGGACTAAATTGTCATTTCTGAAACTATATAAATACGAGGATTAAAGTGCAATTATTTCAAACTATAAGTTTTGGGTTCTTTTTGTAATTTTTGGAAACTTATTTTATAAAGAAATAAATATATAGTTTTGAAATAAAAGTCCAAGGTTCATTTGGTCATTTTCTGAAACTTAAACTCTAGGGAGTAAAACTAATTTTTAGAAACTCATTTTTACTAAATATCCTAACCTGGTTAACTCTTATATAAAGGATTCTTCTTTAAAACTTAACCCAATTAGTTTAACTAACTGGCTATTACAGGGACCATTTATGTCAATTCTCAAAACTTCAGGGACCAATTATGTACTTCTAATGAAAGTTGAGGGGCTGTTATTGTAACTTTTCGAAATTTCAGGGACTATTTTTGTACAAAATGAAACTTGAGGGGCCAAAGTGTAAATATCCAAAAATCCGGTTAAAAGTGGGTCTCCTGGGTGAGAACCGACCCTTGTGAGTTTTGAACCTGCAACCTCTCGGTTGTAACCGCAACGCCTTAACCAGTTTATCCTCCTAATATGAGCTGATATATTATGGATTTTAATTCCTTTTATATACTTATTAGGATTTTAATATAATTAATATTAATTCAGAAAATAAAAAGGTTTTAATTTCCACAAAACAGGGAACGGGACTCGAACCCGCGCCCCTCCGCCCACAAACACGCGCCCCAACCAGCTGGACTACCAGCTCACATGTGATTTATATTAGAATGTATAATATATATTGATATTAAAATGAAGCTGAATTATATAAACATCATTGCAGGTTACGGGTTTCATAAAAAAATTTACCAAAAACGATTTTTCATCCATTATTTCGACCTGTAAAGTTACCCACATGATTCCCAACCTATCCCAACTAATCCTAATCATTCAATCGACATAATTTCGTACCAACTCCACTAATATCAAACTTTTTATTTAAAAATTTAAAGTGGGTCGATTCCATTATGATTTGTCGAATCTGAGATCGAATTGGACCTCTATATAAGATCCCTAGATCACCATGAACATCCTGCACCTCTCACATATCTCAAAAACATCGAAACAAGTTGTTAAACGAACCTGCAACTCGCCGGAATACTCACTTTTTCACCGGAATTTTTCAATCCGATCATCCTTTCAATACCGGTTAGTTTTTATCCGTCCAATTAGTTTGTTTACACTTATGCAATGATTCCCTAGAGTTCTTGATATAACACAGTTTTCCCGTAGAATTAAAAGAGTTGACTTTCTGTTTGACTCCAATTGGAGAAGATGACCAGTTCCTGTTTGGTTATAAGTTTAGCAGTCCTAAACCAAACACAAACAGAAGCTTAGCCCAGTGGTTAAGACTCTGTTTGGTTACAATACAGACCCGGGTTCGAACCCAGGGGTCTGCATTTCTTTTTAATTGTTTCATTTTTAATATTTTCAACATTCCAATAATTTTTATAAGATTATTAACCACTGTTGCTTTTATTAAAAATGTGAAATTAGTCAAATTATTTATAAAACTAATTTTTACAATATTAAAACAGTTTATTATTAAATAATTAATAATAAATCGATTTTTAGGAATTAAATTCTGAAATTTTCAGATTAATTATTTTAAGTGTTGATCTTTACAAAAATAATGTTGATACTGATATTTTATATAATTTCGATATTTATATAATTAAATCAGTAATATTCAAGTTCAATAATTAAAAATGTTATTTTTAATTATAATGATATAAATTAATTATATCACTTGTACAATATTTTGCCAATAATCATTATATTTAATTATGATACTAGTTAAATATATTTGATTTATTATTACAAATGTTTATATTAAATCAATTGTACATTATTACAATTCTATTATTTATGATAAATAAATATTTTTCATAAATAATTCCTTTATATCATGTTCTTTTTTCCGAGCCCTCTAAACATATAATTCACAAGATCCTTCTGTTAATCTAAACACTATCAAATACAATAAATGCTCAACAAATCCCGTCAACACTATACGACCTCAATATTGATACATTATTATTGTTCATGTATGACTCATTAGGACAACTTTGAGTTCCTTATTATCAGACACCTTAATCTTGACTTGCGTATTCGGAATCGCTTGCAAAATAAGGTGAGTTCATGTCCCCCTTTTCTCTTAACTGTTTTCAGTTTTATACTTCGGGGGTGGAATACATGTTACAACTATTACATACATTTTATACATGGTATGGTTAGCTTAAGGAGGGTTTTACTACTAGACTGTGAAAGGTGGGCACAATACTTAAGGCCATTAATCCTCGTCGTAGGACCGAGGGACATGAGTGATAGATCTATTTGGGTGTAGCAAGCCCACACCCATGAGGCCGGGGCGGCCCATAGAGGTGACTATGTCTTCCAGCCGGAAGCCCGGTACAAATATGCTAGGTTTGAGTCTTCCTGCAGCATTTCACACATACTAATGGCTTTGCAACCCATTGGTGATCTCTTTTTCCTTATTGCTACATACCAGGGACATTTATACACACAAGACATATTTTAAAGGCTTATATACACAGACTTACACATGAACTCGCTCAACCTTTTTGTTGATTTTTCAAACTACATGTATTTCAGGGAACTAGCAGGATCTGGCAGGGTATGCATGTGTCTAGCTGCGTTGGTTAATAGATGTCATCCAGAGTTGTGAAGTTTGAGAGGTGTAACCTACTCCTGGACGGGTTACATGTCTCTAAACCTCGTCTTATCCAAAGTCTTTTATGTGTCTTATGAACACGTTTTAAATAATTTATGCTTTGTAACTTATTTCAAGTGTCGATGTTTCTAAACAATGATATTGTGGTATTTTCTCACTTTAATTAATGGATGAACATCTCTTATTTTTATCATATAGCATTGTTGTGATTGTTGCTATGGTATTAAGAAGTTACACCAAATAAACCCACGCTTCCGGAAAAGCCAGGGTGTGACAGCTTGGTATCAGAGCTTCGATCATAGCGAACTAGGATTCTTTCTCGAGTCTAGACTATGATCATCAGGGCTCTCACGAAAACATTTTTACATTGCATACACAAGTTTTCAGATCCAGGGTACAAACGTTTCTTTAAAAAAAACCTGTGTTCTTCGTGTCAGACATGTAGTAACTGGAAGGGTTAAGTATCGGTAGTTGAGAACTCCTGTCTAGGCTGGCATTCGTACAAATCCAAATAAAAGGACCCGTTGCCTACCTGGGGACTATCAATGAGAGTACCGATACCTATTAGGCCAAAGCATGTCAAAAATTTAAGTCTTTGTAACAGTCTTTATTTAACCATTTTCACAAGTTTTTAACATACCGCTTCCTACACATCAAGTTTTAGAGACTGAGGGAGGTTCAGTCTTAGAGACTGAGGGGTTCAATCTTAGAGATTGGAAAGGTTTTGGTCTTAGAGGCCAGGGAGTTAGTCTGGGGAATACTAGGATGATTACTTGTTTACATTGATTGTGACTTACATGCGTTGTTGGATCATTTATTTTGCGTTATGACGTGAGATATTATGAGTTATTGTGTTATTACATACGCATATTACTTACTTACTATACTTATTATGACCGGACCAATATGATTTTATTTTAGAATATGCCTCCAAGAAGAGACACGCGTTTGCCTACCACTGAGGCAGAATTACAGGAACGTATTTCGAAAGCGATAGCAGATTATGAGGCCTCGCGCCCCGAAACAAGCAGGAATAATTCAAACAACAACAACAACAACTCATCCAATGGCTGTACCTACAAAAAATTTCTGGATTGTAAGCCCTTAAACTACGACGACATTGGGGGTGCTGTTGCTTTCGTCAGGTGGACGGAAAAGACGGATTCGGTAATAAGGATGAGCAAGTGTGCTCCTGAAAACCAAGTTACTTACATTTCAGGACTCTTTCTTGATGGTGCTTTATCCTGGTGGAACCTGCAAGTTCAAACACTGGGAGAGGCGGCGGTGTATGCACTAACATGGGCTGAGCTGAAGGAGCTCATGAGGAAGAAATACTGTTCACGTGCCGAAATACAGAAGCTGGAAACAAAATTTTGGAACCTAAAAATGGACGGCCGAAAAATTGCTGAGTATGTGCAAAGGTTCCACGACTTGTCACGCGTTGTACCATATATGGTTGATCCTGAATTTAAACGCATTGAGCGTTTCATTTGGGGATTAGCACCTCAGATTATGAGCATGGTGACGACGTCCAAGCCTCCAACCATTACTGAAGCCATCGACCTGAGCGTGTCACTTACTGAGGAAGCTATCCGGCTAAACAAGTTACCAAACTCTGACCCCAAGAAGAAAGAAACTCACGAGGAGTCCTCAGGAGAAAACAAAAGGAAATTCTCCAATTTTAAAAAGAGTACCGGCAGCGCAAGGAAGAAAAACGGGAACCCACCAGAGGAAGCTAAAACTGGTGCTGAAGCAAGAGGGAAGGGATACATGGGCACTTTTCCCAAGTGTGATGTATGCCAATATCATCACCTCGGGCCATGCCGATTAAGGAAATGTGAGTCATGTGGGAAGAATGGCCAAACAAAAGAAACCTGCTGGGCTGGTAATGGTGCTGGTAGTGGTGGTCAGCAAGGATATGGATATGGGAATGGAAACCGCCAACAGGGAGGAAATGGCGGGAATGGAAACCGTGGGAATCAAGCTGGTAACCAGGGAGCAGGAAATAATCAAGCTGGCAATGGTAATGGGAATGAAAACGGTCGAGGACCAGAATGTTTTAACTGTGGGGACATCAGGCACTTCAAGCGAGAATGCCCAAAGCTTAACCAGGCATGAGGAAGAGTTTTCAATATTGGAGCGAGGGAAGCTCGCCAAGATCCTAATGTTGTTACTGGTACATTCCCTATAAATCAACGCTTTGCATCTGTATTATTTGACACTGGTGCCGACTATAGTTTTGTATCGCTAGAATTTAAGAAAATGCTTAGATTAACTACTAGTAAGTTAGACATCCCGTACTCAATTGAACTGGCTAATGGGGAGCTAGTAGAAACGAATGAAGTCATCAGAGGATGCGTGATAGAGCTGGGAGAACACGAGTTTACATTAGACCTACTGCCAGTCGAGTTAGGAAGCTTCGATGTTGTAGTAGGGATGGATTGGTTGTCAAGCAACAGAGTCGAGATTGTATGTCACGAGAAGACCATTCGCATCCCAATGGCAGATGGAGAAACGATCGTGGTACACGGAGAGAAGCGCGATACGCCCTTAAGGATCATAAGTTGCCTGAAGGCTCGAAAATGTTTGAAGAAGGGATGTGTTGCCTTCCTGGCACACATCGTGGATAAGGAAGCCGCTAAGCCAAAACTTGAAGACATCCCAGTCGTTAAGGAGTATCCTGAAGTCTTTCCAGAAGACTTGCCAGGATTGCCACCGCAAAGGCAAGTCAAGTTTCATATTGACTTAGTTCCAGGCGCCGCGCCTGTAGCTAAGGCACCTTATCGACTTGCACCTTCAGAGATGCAGGAGCTGTCAACGCAACTCCAGGAGTTGTTAGACAAGGGATTTACCAGACCAAGTTTCTCGCCTTGGGGAGCTCCAGTTTTGTTCGTGAAAAAAAAGGATGGTAGTTGTAACAACCCTCGGTAAAACCAACACCCTCATAAAAGTTATGACACTCTACTATATTGTAAAATGTCCCCATATGTCTTATATTACACCCCGTGTATGAAAACCGAGCCCAAAATAGATTATAACATATAAAATAAATTAAAAATAAGAAAAATAGAGTTGAGGCGGCCGCGTAGACCCACCCCAACATCTCACGCGGGTGGTATCAGGGTCTAAACCTGATATCGTTGAATCCTTTAGTTCAAGCGGGCCACGTAATAGTCCTTGTTAGTTAACGCGGGCCGCGAGAGATCATGAAACGCGGAGACATCCTGTGCTGACACGTGTCGACATCGTGGCGGACCTACCCATCGAATCAGCTAAGCTACTCTGTTGACCAGGGTTGACGCGGGCCGCGTAACCCTGGCCTGTTCTTTACGCGGGCAGCATGGAGACCAAAATCCAGCCCTATATAAGAAGGCCATCAGTTTTCGTTTTCTGTCGCTTATTCTCAATTCTCAATCTCGAATTTATGAAGTTATAAGCATAATAGTTGGGTATTATACCCCTAATTAGCGAGGTTCTACTTCGTTGTAAGTATTATAACCCCAGTTTCATAATAGTTACGCTACCTGATTGATTTAGGGTTCCGTAACAACTGTCGTGGTTCTGCCCGACGTAGTTGTTGGAATGCCGTCTCGGGGAGGGTATCATTAATATTTTCAAAGGGTTATGATACTAACCAATGTACATTTGTATAAATTATAGATTATATCCAGGAAACCCAAGAAGTCTAAGATAGCAAAGTGAGTTTATCCTCTTTTTGATAACCGTTTTGGTAATGTTTTACCAAACCTTAAATGTTTTACTATGAAAATTAGCAGTGATTGAGTCTTTGTAGTTCTTCAATTACTGCCGGTATGTTGGGGTTTTGTATACAAAATGTACTACACTGTGAGTAGTAAGTCTTGATGACAATACGTTACCATTGGACAATGAGTTAGCCAATGTGTAATATGACCCACAAGTCAGGTATGATAGTACCAAATGGAGTAATTGTGTAGACATAAACAATGTGATCGCTCTCAATACTGTTCACTGTGACTTTTATTTAAACTTGATTAAACTGGGATTTACTCACCAGTATTTTCGACTGACAAATGTTTTTAAAACGCGTTTCAGGTAACTCAATGTGACAGCCAATTAGTAAAAAGCCAGCTGGAGAGCACTGAAGGCTTGGGGAAAATGTGGCTATAAAAGTTACCAAATAAACGATGTTTTAAATTCAATAAAATAGGGTTTATCCCTATAAATGTATTGTAATAAGAAACTTGGGTTTTGCCCATGTGATTATGAATATAAAACATGGTAGTTTTACTCTGATAAACATTTCCTAACTACGGTCCTGATGTAAATTCCGCTGCAAGACTAAAATAACTGATACCACCGAAACTTTGAGATCGCGTCTGCCCGTTCCCGGGGATCAGGGATCGGGGGTTGCGACAGAAGGTGGTATCAGAGCCTAGCCACTGGTCTGAGCCAAAGAAGTGTTCTGCTGACACTTAAAATTTAAATGTTAGGAAATAAATTACAGAAATATGTGCATAACTGCAATTATTTGTTATGTGTTATTTGACTATCTGTTAGTTTTCAGAATGAGTGATCAAGGACCATCAGATGTGAATTGTCAGTTATCTGATTCACCTAGGAGTGAAGGTACACCATCACAGCCTGCCCTTTCAGGGTATTCTGCTGATCAGGAGGAGGGAATATTTGCCTTTAGAGCTCAATCTGAAGAACCATTTCCTAATAAGAAACGAGGATGGTTCAATAAAGAAGCTTTTGCTCGTAGGAAGAGAATGCGAAAATTGCAACAGCAAAGAGCGTTAGCAGCTATTAAGCGAGAGACAGATGCCCATACACAGGACATGCTTAATAGAAGCCTAGCTAATTTTCATATCTTAGCTACAACTGCTGCTGACCCAGGTCTGGAACAACTAGTAGCCCCACAACCACAAAACCCAGAACAACCCATGGAAATAGAAAACCCGGAAAACCAAGTAGAGATGCACGATTTTAACCCAGAAGAAATCCCAAGGGTACCTGCACCAAACCCTCTAGATCCAAATTACGACCCCTTGTGGGATGACAATAGGGACTTTGTGCAACGTTACCCTATCCAGGATTATCCACCCATACAGAACATAGAAGCTTACCCAGGTATGGACCCTTTAGATACCTATTACCAAAATGATTATATTAGGGAGATATTAGAGGATCCTTATCAATTTCAGGAACTGTCACCCCCATATCAGGAACCCGCACCCCAGATTCCAAACCCAGTCCGAGAACCTGCACCCCCAATGAGTGCAGAAAACATTCAAGAACTTAGGACTTTTGGGGAGGAAATTTTAGAAAGCAGTGAGAGAATGCGTCAGGTGGGAGAACGTCTCGTATGGAAATACGATGAGCGTAATATGGATTTTTGGATAAATCCATATCCGTGAATGTGAGAATGGAGGAAACGGTAGTAGTAATAATAATAGTATATATATAAAAAAAATATGTGTGTATGGATGCATAGTACTATTAGTGTAATTTTCTTTCTGTTGGTATTGTAATCTTTATTTCTGTACTAGTGTGTAATAGACGCATAGTATATGAAAATAGAGTACAAGTCGCAATGATCGACGGTTTTGGTTAAATTGCGTGTCATGTGATTAACTATATTACTTATTATTTGTGATATTAATATGGGGTAAATGTTTAAAATTCAGATGGCAGATGAAGGAAATCAAGGAAATCTGAATAATGATAACCAGAGTAACATTAACGTGGTTAATGAGAATCCAAGCATCAATAACAATAACAATCAAGTGGACAATAGTGCTATCCAACATATAGTAGCACAGGGAATTATGGATGCAATTCATTTTATTCTTCAAACTGTTAAAGATGTTGATAATAAAAGTAAGCATAGCAGTAAGCGACCAAGTGAACCAGAACACAGCGTGAACAATGGACCTATACTTCAAATGCCCATTCCCAAAAGAAGAAGAACAGTGCCTTACGGTTGTTCTTATAAGGAATTCTGGTCTTGTAAACCAATGGAATTCTAAGGCAACGAAGGGGCCATTGCAACCTTACGCTGGATAGAAAAGACTGAGGCAGTCTTAAGGATAAGCAAATGTGCTAAAGAAGATAAGATACTGTTTGCTTCTAATCTGTTTAAGAATGCAGCACTAGAATGGTGGAACACAATCCTCCAAACAAAAGGAAGTGATAGAACCTATAATATGGAATGGGAAGAATTTAAGAATAGGGTAGAAAGGAAATTCTGCCCACCCAATGAAAAAGAACAGATAGCAAACAAATTCCTAAACCTTAGGATGACTGGTGTGGATAGTAAGGGATACACGAAGTTATTCTTCGAATATGCTAGAATAGTGCCAACCCTTGCTTCACCAGAACCAATGTTAATTTCCCGTTATATTTGGGGATTAATTGGAGAGATAAGACATATAGTCAAGGCAGCTAGACCTCAAAATATAGAAGAAACTATAGAACTAGCAAATACCTTGACTGATGAATTAGTCTGTACTAGACAAGAAGATCAGAGGAGGAACTTAACCCAAAGGCTTACACAAGAATTTCGTTCTGGAAATTTTAATCGTAGAAATATGGGTTCTACCTCTGCACCCTACTGCAAGGTCTGCAAGAAAAAGCATTCGGGAAAATGCTCCACTCTTTGCAATTATTGCAAGATGCCAGGACATAAGGAAGAAAATTGCAGGAAGAAATCCAGTAATGGATTATGCTTCAACTGTGGAGAAAAAGGTCATATCAGGCCAAACTGTCCGAAATTAGCTCCAGCTCCAGATAACAAAAACACTAAAAATGCTAGAGCATTTGTTTTGACTGCAGATGAAGCCAAGATGATTCCAGATGTCATAGCTGGTACGTTTTTAGTTAATGATGTTTTTGCTAAAGTATTATTTAACTCTGGTGCAAACCAAAGTTTTATTAATACATCATTTTTGCAAATTTCTAAATCAGTCATTAACTAAACTACCACAATAATGTCTAGTAGAGACAACCAATGGAGAAACCGTTAGGATTTCTGAAATATTGCAAGGAGCAAAAATAGAAATTTTTAACCAAATATTCAGGGCAAACTTGTATCCCAGGAATCTGACAGGATTTGATGTTGTTTTAGGAATGGATTGGTTAATAGCCAATAAAGCCAGTATTTTATGTGATCAAAAGTTAATTCAAGTAAATTCACCAAAAGGTAAAACGATCACAATTAAAGGAGATAAGCCCTCTAGATCCACAAAATTCATATCTGTAATGAAAACTACAAGTTGTATAAGAAAAAGTTCCATAGTGTATTTGATTTCTATAATCACTAACACTAAAGGAAAGGATTTAAAAGATATTCCAGTAGTATCTCAGTTTTCAGATGTCTTTCCAGAAGAATTGCCAGGGCAACCTCCGAATAGAGAAGTTGAATTCAGAATTCACCTGCTACCAGGAACATCACCAATTGCCAAAGCACCTTACCGTTTGGCACCTGCAGAAATGCAAGAATTAAAGAAACAATTAGATGAATTGTTGGAGAAAGGATTTATACAACCAAGTTCGTCGCCATGGGGAGCCCCGATACTGTTTGTTAAAAAGAAGGACGGATCAATGCGTATGTGCATTGACTACCGTGAATTAAACAAGGTCATGATTAAGAATAGGTACCCATTACCAAGAATTGATGATCGGTTTGATCAGCTACAAGGAGCTCGATTTTTCTCTAAAATCGATTTAAGGTCAGGATATCATCAATTAAAGGTACAGGAAGAGGACATTCCTAAGACCGCATTTAGAATAAGGTATGGTCATTATGAATTTACTGTCATGCCATTTGGTTTAACCAATGCCCCAGCTGCATTTATGGACATGATGAACCGAATATGTAAGCCATATTTGGATAAATTCATAATTGTATTTATAGATGATATTCTAATTTACTCTAAGAGTAAAGAGGATCATGCAAGACATTTGCACGCACTTTTGAGTTTACTACGAAAGGAAAAGCTTTATGCTAAATTTTTAAAGTGCGAATTTTGGTTAGAACAGGTACAATTCCTTGGACACCTAGTCAATCATGAAGGAATTCATGTAGATCCCACAAAGATTGAAGCAATTACTAAATGGAAAATCCCTGAGTCACCAACTGAGGTTAGAAGTTTCTTAGGATTGGCCGGTTATTATAGAAGATTTATTCAAGATTTCTCTAGAATAGTCATTCCCTTAACTAAGCTAACCTGTAAATCTGTTAAGTTTGAGTGGGGATTAAAACAAGAAGAAGCCTTTAGAATTCTTAAGCAAAGATTGACCCATACACCTATATTAGCATTACCAGAAGGAACTGAAGACTTCGTAGTCTATTGTGATACTTCTAAATTAGGTTATGGATGTGTATTAATGCAACGTCAGAAAGTTATAGCCTACGCATCTAGACAACTTAAGAATCATGAAGAGAATTATTCAACCCATGATTTGGAATTAGGAGCTATAATTTTTGCTCTTAAGATTTGGAGACATTACCTTTATGGTAGTAAGTTTACCATATTTACTGATCATAAAAGTTTAAGGTATGTTTTTGGGCAAAAGGAATTGAATATGAGACAAAGACGTTGGATAGAGTTTCTTAGTGACTATGACTGTGATATCCAGTATCATGAAGGAAAAGCAAATGTAGTAGCAGATGCTTTAAGCCGAAAATATCATGAAAAGCCAAAAAGGGTACGCTCTCTTAAATTAAATCTGCAAGTAGATTTAAATGAACAGATAAGAGAAGCACAAGAATCAGTAATCAAGGATGATTCTGAAAAATTAAAAGGTATGCTAAAAGATTTGGAACAAGGAACAGATGGAATTTGGAGATTCCATAAAAAGAGAATGTGGATACCTAAACTAGGAAACCTACGTCATTGTATACTAGAAGAGGCCCATAAGTCTAAGTATACAATGCATCCAGGAAGTGATAAAATGTACCAGGATTTAAGGAAAAATTTCTGGTGGATAGGAATGAAAAAGGATATAGCAGCTTATGTTTCTAAATGTTTAACCTGTGCACAAGTCAAAGCTGAACACCAGAAACCCTCGGGTTTGTTACAGCAATTAGAAATGCCAGTTTGGAAATGGGAATTAATAACAATGGATTTTGTTACTAAATTACCCAAAACCAAGAAAGGAAATGATACAATCTGGGTGATTGTAGATAGACTAACCAAGTCAGCTCATTTCCTACCAATGAAGGAAACAATTAATATGGAACAATTATCTAAGTTGTATGTAAATGAAATTGTTTCTTTGTATGGAATTCCTTTATCAATTTTTTCTGATAGAGATAGCCACTTTACATCTCATTTTTGGTCAAGTTTCCAAAAGGCAATGGGAACCAAGTTAAAGTTAAGTACGGCTTATCATCCACAAACAGACGGACAAAGCGAAAGGACAATTCAGACAATGGAAGACATGCTTAGAGCTTGTGTAATTGATTTTGGAGGTAATTGGGACGATCACTTACCTTTAATATAATTTTCTTATAATAATAGTTATCACATAAGTATCAATGCTGCACCATTCGAAGCACTTTATGGACGAAAGTGTCGAACCCCAGTCTGTTGGGTAGAAATTGGGGAAAAGCAACTATCTGGACCTGAGATAGTGCAGGAAACAACCGACAAGATTATTCAAGTCAAGGAACGACTGAAAGCAGCACGTGATCGACAAAAGAGTTATGCTAATAACCGACGCAAACCATTGGAATTTCAAGTAGGAGATAAAGAATTATTGAAAGTCTCTCCTTGGAAAGGAGTAGTAAGATTCATCAAACGGGGAAAGCTAAGTCCCAGGTATATTGGACCTTTTGAGATTATTAGAAGAATAGGACCAGTAGCCTATCAGCTACAACTGCCAGAGGAAATGGCAGGAATACATGATGTGTTTCATGTATCAAATCTCAAAAAGTGTTTAGCTGATGAATCACTGGTAGTACCTCTTAAAGATATAGAGGTAAATGAACAACTTAAGTTTGCAGAAAGACCTCTACAGATTGAAGACAGGAAAGTCAAGAATCTCAAACACAAGAGACTAGTTCTAGTCAAAGTGAAGTGGTTCTCCAAAAGAGGACCTGAGTACACATGGGAACTTGAGTCTGAGATGCAAAGGAAATATCCGCATTTGTTCCAGTAGATCTCGAGGACGAGCTCTAAAACAAGGTGGGGAGAATGTAACAACCCTCGGTAAAACCAACACCCTCATAAAAGTTATGACACTCTACTATATTGTAAAATGTCCCCATATGTCTTATATTACACCCCGTGTATGAAAACCGAGCCCAAAATAGATTATAACATATAAAATAAATTAAAAATAAGAAAAATAGAGTTGAGGCGGGCCGCGTAGACCCACCCCAACATCTCACGCGGGCGGTATCAGGGTCTAAACCTGATATCGTTGAATCCTTTAGTTCAAGCGGGCCGCGTAATAGTCCTTGTTAGTTAACGCGGGCCGCGAGAGATCATGAAACACGGAGATATCCGGTGCTGACACGTGTCGACATCGTGGCGGACCTACCCATCGAATCAGCTAAGCTACTCTGTTGACCAGGGTTGACGCGGGCCGCGTAATCCTGGCCTGTTCTTTACGCGGGCCGCATGGAGACCAGAATCCAGCCCTATATAAGAAGGACATCAGTTTTCGTTTTCCGTCGTTCATTCTCAATTCTCAATCTCGAATTTCTGAAGTTATAAGCATAATAGTTGGGTATTATACCCCTAATTAGCGAGGCTCTGCTCCGTTGTAAGTATTATAACCCCAGTTTCATAATAGTTATGCTGCCCGATTGATTTAGGGTTCCGTAACAACTGTCGTGGTTCTGCCCGACGTAGTTGTTGGAATGCCGTCTCGGGGAGGGTATCATTAATATTTTCAAAGGGTTATGATACTAACCAATGTACATTTGTATAAATTATAGATTATATCTAGGAAACCCTTACAAGAAGTCTAAGATAGCAAAGTGAGTTTATCCTCTTTTTGATAACCTTTTTGGTAATGTTTTACCAAACCTTAAATGTTTTACTATGAAAATTAGCAGTAATTGAGTCTTTGTAGTTCTTCAATTACTGCCGGTATGTTGGGGTTTTGTATACAAAATGTACTACACTGTGAGTAGTAAGTCTTGATGACAATACGTTACCATTGGACAATGAGTTAGCCAATGTGTAATATGACCCACAAGTCAGGTCTGATAGTACCAAATGGAGTAATTGTGTAGACATAAACAATGTGATCGCTCTCAATACTGTTCACTGTGACTTTTATTTAAACTTGGTTAAACTGGGATTTACTCACCAGTATTTTCGACTGACAAATGTTTTTAAAACGCGTTTCAGGTAACCCAATGTGACAGCCAATTAGTAAAAAGCCAGCTGGAGAGCACTGAAGGCTTGGGAAAATGTGGCTATAAAAGTTACCAAATAAACGATGTTTTAAATTCAATAAAATAGGGTTTATCCCTATAAATGTATTGTAATAAGAAACTTGGGTTTTGCCCATGTGATTATGAATATAAAATATGGTGGTTTTACTCTGATAAACATTTCCTAACTACGGTCCTGATGTAAATTCTGCTGCAAGACTAAAATAACTGATACCACCGAAACTCTGAGATCGCGTCCGCCCGTTCCCGGGGATCAGGGATCGGGGGTTGTGACAGTAGTTTTCGCATGTGTATAGACTACCGGGAGCTGAATAAGTTGACAATCAAGAACAGATATCCTTTGCCAAGGATCGATGACATGTTCGATCAATTACAAGGTTCAAGTTTTTACTCAAAGATCGATCTACGATCAGGCTATCACCAGTTAAGGATACAAGAGGAAAGTATTCCAAAGACGGCCTTCAGAACTCGATATGGACATTACCAGTTCCTGGTTATGCCGTTTGGTTTAACGAACGCGCCATCAGTATTCATTGATTTGATGAACAGAGTCTGAAACCGTACCTCGATAAGTTTGTGATCGTATTCATTGACGACATTTTGATCTACTCAAAGACGAAAGGAGAGCATGAGCAACATTTAAGAGCTATTCTAGAGTTGCTTAAAAGGGAGAAGTTGTATGCGAAGTTCTCAAAGTGTGAGTTTTGGTTATGCGAAGTCCAGTTTCTTGGCCATGTAGTTAACGGAAATGGAATTCATGTGGATCCCACAAAGATTGAAGCAATCAAGAATTGGGAGACTCCGAAGACGCCAACCGAAATTCGACAGTTCCTAGGTTTGGCTGGTTATTATCGTAGGTTCATTGATGATTTCTCGAAAATCACTCAACCTTTGACCTCTCTCACTCAGAAAGACAAGAACTTTGATTGGGGAGACAAGCAAGAAGAGGCCTTTCAGCTATTGAAAAACAAACTTTATGACGAACCGATCTTATCCTTACCCGAAGGCACTGACGACTTCGTGGTATATTACGATGCTTCGCGCCAAGGTTTGGGATGTGTGCTTATGCAGCGTCAGAAGGTTATAGAATATGCTTCTCGCCAATTGAAGATCCACGAGAAAAACTACACCACGCATTGTCACACCCCGACCGCGTAAAACAACAAATCGCGGCGGAAACCTCGGGGCGTGTTGCAACAGAATCATTGTTTCATAACCATGGATACAAAAAGTGTTTCGTTTTATTAAACATTGAATATTTACATTGTCTGGAAATCTAAATACACAATTTAAACATAGTCTATCATTGTTATTGAGTCACTAAAGCCTCGTCCAGTCCTATGTGAGCATGCATCCTATCAATCGATATCATTCAACAATACCTGAAACATATGTGAAAACGAGGTCAGCAAAGAAATGCTGGCGAATACATTGGTTTTGTAGGAGTGTCGAAATCATGGCTAGTTTAGACGTTGCAATACTTTATTAAAAACCTTGTTTTGAAAAGAGTATAATATTGCAACTTAATTAACCAACTCAAATCAAGCGGGTTATAGTTTGTAAAACCTCGTAGCCATGACTCTTAACCCAAAAACATTTGTTTTAGTAAAGCAAATTGTGAAACATCTCGAAATAAATCGTTAATGAAACTCGTTAATAAATCTCGTGAAAAACTCGTATAGTTTATATCATATCGAAAACCTTGTTTGTGTGACATCGTTTAAAAATCGTTTACCCAAATGAACTAAATAACGCCACGGTATGTAATATGTTGAAAACACCTATATATAAGAAGTACCAGCGGCGTATCTACCGTGTTTTCACCACATTACACCCGTCTCGTTATCTAAACACTAACTAAAATCAATCGTTTACCCAAATCGTTTAACATCGTATCGTCCAAATCGTTTATAAATCGTTTACATCGTCCAAATTGTTTATAAATCGTTTACATCGTCCAAATCGTTTACAAATCGTTTACATCGTCCAAATCGTTTAACTTGTTAATACATCGCGTGAAAACCAATCGTTTACCCAAATCGTATAATTCGTTTTAGGTTGTGAAACTACTTATGCGGTCGTCTCGCTAATAACATTCAAACCTTCGTGACTCGTCCCTCGTCGCTTCTCGTTTTCGCATTAACAAACCCTTACCAAAGGGTAAATTAACAATTACAGATTCAGTCGCTACCCACCACCCCCACACATAACCACGGGTGCAGTAAGATAACGGGATTTGTCAGATCCTATGGTACCATAACCTAATACTGGTCGGCTTGATCATTGCTAATGAATGTCATTTGTTATGTAACCCAACCAACAAGTTCGTTCACATTATCAAAATCGTTATTAGTTTTGTATAAATCATCTTAATCGTTATTGAAGCCATCGTTATAACATCGAAAATCGTTGTGATACCATCGTTAAAACCTCGAAAACATTTAGCACATATGAGTCATCCCAAAACAATTGAAAACAGTAAAATAGGGGAATAATGTACTCACCTGAGAATGCTTAGAGGTCTTGAACAACAACCAAGCAAAGCTAGAGGGAGCACGGAATCAATCGGCAGTCTAAAACCATATAAATAAACCGGGTCTAAGTCGGAAGATCGGATAGAATGAGGGCTTGTTGACCAAATGAGTATGGGAACTCATGTAATATGGTTTAACAAAGCCTACATACTAAATGAAACCTAAGTGCTTTCGACCCATTGCGACCCATTAAGGTAGCTTATGCTACTTTAACGCGTCGTGCGCGCAAAAGCGCACTCGAGACGTCTAACTAGCCCTGTGACAAGTGTTATATGCCTAAACATGTTACATAATCAGTTATGTGACAAAAGTTTAGGTTACATATGCTTAATTACCAATTATACATGAAAAGGGTATTCTGGTAATTTACCTAAGGCATATAAACTACCTATCATACAACTACTTAAACGAAGCGACCATAAGGTATAACCTCGGAAGGTTATTCCCTATACTATGGCCACCTAATGTATTTGGTCGGATCCTAATGATCGACCAAATGGGTCGGGTTCGAAGGTATAAGCGATTTATTAGATCGCTTACCCTACGACCCTAGACAACGTGGTAATCAGTAGGCATAGTCCCAAGGGACTATAACCAACGTGATTACACTCACGTTGCGAAGTTCAAACGAACTTCGCATCCACCATAAACTGGTCAACGCAGAAAGTCAAACAAAGTTTGACTTTCAGACTCGAAAAGCAATAAAAGAACGAAAGAATACTTACGAAGGGTCCCCGAATGCTAATCTCGATCCAAGAATCTCAGGTATGAAACAATGGTTTCAACTTAGAGTTTCTCAAATCAAGATTCTAGTGAGTTTAGCAATGGGTGGGGTTGGGTATTTATAGTATTCGGGTAACCGTTAAGATCGTTTCATGGAAACCGTGCTCGAATCTCATGCGTACACTTGTTGGAATGTTATGGTAGGTAAATTTGCCACCCACCATAAGGAATTGACACTTGGAATTGGGATTGGGGGTGCAAAACAACTGCAAACAGGCTGTTAAACATTGAATCTGGTCTGCAGAGGCTGACGCGGCCCGCTTCAGGATTAGACAAAACTCAGGCGGGCCGCCTGGCCTTGTCTGATCAGAACTAACTTTCAGAAATTACAGTTTTGGTCCCTGCACGTGTTTAAGGCCATTTCCGACACTTCTAAGGCCCGTAAAGCCAACTTTAAGGCCCTAAAATGATGCCTAACCATTGTGAACATGAAACATGCTCAAAAATATGCCGGATGTTGGTTCGTTTGGTCGTACGAACGCGATGTTCGCTTAATTACGACGGAATGCGCACAAGCGCGAAAAACGATCCAAATGACGCGACGAATGGATTTTTCTTATACCAAACACTAAAATAAAATATTTTAGTGCTTACATAAATTTTTGGATGTCCGGAGGTATTCAGAACGTAAGTTATGCGCGAAAATGCAAACTTGTGCACTTTTTGACGCTTTTAGTCCCTGAATGAGCATAAAGTTTATTTTAGCACACCGAACCCCTCGAAGCCTATTTCTAAGCTATGTGAAGGATATTTATGGTATGTTTAACTTATGGTCATGTTCCGGAATGTCTGTTACAGTTCAGATTGGCATACTTTCGCAGTTTGTCAAATTTAGTCCCTGTAGACGAATTAACTTGTTTTTGCCATACCAAAGCCTTCAAAACTTATTTCTAAGTTATGTAAGGGTTATTTAAGGTATGTTAAGCAAATTTCACTATTCTGGAGTGTTTGTTGCGTTAAACTGGTTATATTTACGCATTGGTGCGCGTATAACCTTCTAGAAAGCGATTTAGAGTTTGAAATTGAACAAAAATTGATATGTGCAAATGATACACATATTTTTACAAATCCCAAGTATGAAATACAATATTTCATTGGTTTGGTATTTGTTTGATAGTCGCAGTGACCCAGGTGTCACAGTCTCCCCTACTTTAGGAAATTCCGTCCCGAAATTTAATCAGAGGAAACTTGTGAGAGCTTGAAAACATGAAGTTGAAAAGATCGAACAACATTGGTTAGGGTTCTGAACTTCTAGTAACCTTAATAACATTATGCTTCCAATGTAAGAGGGACACTTATATACAAGTATATGAAGCGTCATTGGTGCGTCCACCGTACCTCCATTACATCGTTCTCATCTTGTTATTGTTGTCACTATCGGTTCTTACACATAATAAATCCTACTGGGTTTCTGTGCACTAAATTTCATAATTATGTACGCGTCCATAATTAGACAATTCCTTGCACAGTTCACACAGTCTATTTTATAATGTGTAGGGTAAAACCAAATGAACAAACCTGTGATGAGTGTGACTGGACCACCATAGGGTCCTTTCAGCTGTATCATCACATGCCATTCTTAACCAGATCTTGAATCAATCTTTAACTAGACCACTCAAGGGTCTCTCATCGAATCATGGAATTGTACTATATAACCCAAGGGTCTTAACTACCACGTAGAAGCCCATAAGGATTAAGGTAGTACCTTTTAAATATCCTACTATGAATCCCTCATATGAAGATATGAAGATTCTATGAGGATTTGAAAATCGGATCACACAAAAACATAGAGGAGAACACATAAACACATATCACATAATCGCATAATCGCACACTCGCATTATTGTTTAAATTGACCTTTAAATTTGTTATCTTTGGACACGGGTATTTAAAGCATACAAGGAATCAAATCCTTAATTGCAGCAATTTGGATGGATCCATATGAATACCCTGCTTGTTGACTACATGACCCAAAAACTGAACTTCTTTAAGCCAAAATTTCCTCTTGGAGGATTTAGTGAAAAGTTTGTTCCTTCTTTAAGGGTTCCAGTGTCAATGAAGGTGTTGATCGTTATCGGCTCGGGACATGAATAGATCAAGATGTCATCAATAACAACAATGACGAACTGATCCAAATAAGGCTTGCAGACTCTATTTATTAAGTCCATGTAGATGGCTGAGGCATTTGTCAACCCTAAAGGCATGACTGTAAACTCGTAATGGCCATACTTCGTGCAGAAAGCCGTTTTGGAAACATCTTCTTCGAGAATACGAAGTTGATGATACCCAGAACGCAAACCGATCTTGAAAAAGCATGAAGCACCCTACAGTTGATCGGAGAGATCATTGATTTAAGGTGGGGGATATCGATTCTTGATGGTAAGCTTACCAGGCTTACGTTAATCGATACACATTCGAAAAGATCCATCTTTCTTTTCACAAAGAGGACAGGAGTTTCCCCAAGGTGAAAAGTTCGTAAGGATGAATCCTTTATCAGACAACTCTTAAAGCTGTTTTGATAATTCTTGCATCTCGAATGGTGCAAGACGATAAGGTGCTTTCGCAATTGGGTTGGCATTGGGTACAAGGTAAAAATGAAATTCGACTTGACGAACTGGAGGCAAACCAGGCAGTTCATCAGGAAACACCTCTGGATAATCCCGAACAATCGGAATATCCTGAATACTCTTGCTCTTGCCTTTCTTCTCAGTGACATGTGCTAGAAAAGCAACATATCCTTTTCGTAAATAACTTTGGGCTTTTGATTTAAAAGAAATAAGTGTTTAAAGTTCTTGGGGAGGTCACAAGTGATCATAAAAAAATGACAGAACCACACGAGTAGTTTGTCTTTGTGTTGACATCAAAAGGTTGGATCAAACATTCATACAATTGCATTATTGTTGTTGTTGTTGTTGTTGCCGTTGTTGTATATCTCATGGACTTGGGTTACAACACCGAGAAGTACAGCAGCCACTTGCTGAGAGACCAGGGTTGCGAGTTCTTCAATAGTAAAAGTTCGAGCATCGGTTCGAGCATCGCGTCGAGGAGGCATTGTCTAACAAGGAAACAAGGGAGTCGATGATTTAATCAAAGTAAACGGGTCATATAACGTATCACTGAAGACATGCTCGCCTATAAGTGAACACTCATCCCAAGAATTCCCAGGTAAGCACAACTGGTCTCGCGTCTGATGAGATATATACGAAGTGCTTGCCTAGACAGAAAACCTAGAATACAGGCATTCACCCTTCCAGTTTGCACGTGTTCACATTATTTAGACCCAAACTTTGACGAGATTTTGAAAACTCAAAGGGTTCAAAACCTTACAACAGAGGGTTCAAACCTAGTAATAAATCATCCTAGAACAGATGATTAGTTTTCAAAGCAGATTCGAAAATTGTGTTCTTGTTGTGGTTATCACCTAAGGATAGGTGACAGTTTTGTTTTAGAAATCTAAACGCAAATTTCTTCGCGTTAGGGTCCTAAGAAGGTTATAGACTAGGTCAAAGCATTACTAATAACCTAATTCCGTATAACCATTGGCTCTGATACCAACTTTTCTGTCACACCACGACCGTGTAAAACAACAAATCGCGGCGGAAACATCGGGGCGTGTTGCAACAGAATCATTGTTTCATAACCATGGATACAAAAAGTGTTTCGTTTTATTAAACATTGAATATTTACATCGTCTGGAAATCTAAATACACAATTTAAACATAGTCTATAATTGTTATTGAGTCACTAAAGCCTCGTCCAGTCCTATGTGAGCATGCATCCTATCAATCGATATCATTCAACAATACCTAAAACATATGTGAAAACGAGGTCAGCAAAGAAATGCTGGCGAATACATTGGTTTTGTAGGAGTGTCGAAATCATGGCTAGTTTAGATGTTGCAATACTTTATTAAAAACCTTGTTTTGAAAAGAGTATAATATTGCAACTTAATTAACCAACTCAAATCAAGCGGGTTATAGTTTGTAAAACCTCGTAGCCATGACTCTTAACCCAAAAACATTTGTTTTAGTAAAGCAAATTGTGAAACATCTCGAAATAAATCATTAATGAAACTCGTTAATAAATCTCGTTAAAAACTTGTATAGTTTATATCATATCGAAAACCTCGTTTGTGTGACATCGTTTACCCAAATGAACTAAATAACGCCACGGTATGTAATATGTTGAAAACACCTATATATAAGAAGTACCAGCGGCGTATCTACCGTGTTTTCACCACATTACACCCGTCTCGTTATCTAAACACTAACTAAAATCAATCGTTTACCCAAATCGTTTAACATCGTATCGTCCAAATCGTTTATAAATCGTTTACATCGTCCAAATCGTTTACATCGTCCAAATTGTTTATAAATCGTTTACATCGTCCAAATCGTTTACAAATCATTTACATCGTCCAAATCGTTTAACTCGTTAATACATCGCGTGAAAACCAATCGTTTACCCAAATCGTATAATTCGTTTTAGGTCGTGAAACTACTTATGTGGTCGTCTCGCTAATAACATTCAAACCTTCGTGACTCGTCCCTCGTCGCTTCTCGTTTTCGCATTAACAAACCCTTACCAAAGGGTAACTTAACAATTACAGATTCAGTCGCTACCCACCACCCCCACACATAACCACGGGTGCAGTAAGATAACGGGATTTGTCAGATCCTATGGTACCATAACCTAATACTGGTCGGCTTGATCATTGCTAATGAATGTCATTTGTTATGTAACCCAACCAACAAGTTCGTTCACATTATCGAAATCGTTATTAGTTTTGTATAAATCGTCTTAATCATTTTTGAAGCCATCGTTATAACATCGAAAATCGTTGTGATACCATCGTTAAAACCTCGAAAACATTTAGCACATATGAGTCACCCCAAAACAATTGAAAACAGTAAAATAGGGGAATAATGTACTCACCTGAGAATGCTTAGAGGTCTTGAACAACAACCAAGCAAAGCTAGAGGGAGCACGGAATCAATCGGCAGTCTAAAACCATATAAATAAACCGGGTCTAAGTCGGAAGATCGGATAGAATGAGGGCTTGTAGACCAAATGAGTATGGGAACTCATGTAATATGGTTTAACAAAGCCTACATACTAAATGAAACCTAACATAAGTGCTTTCGACCCATCGCGACCCATTAAGGTAGCTTATGCTACTTTAACGCGTCGTGCGCGCAAAAGCGCACTCGAGACGTCTAACTAGCCCTATGACAAGTGTTATATGCCTAAACATGTTACATAATCAGTTATGTGACAAAAGTTTAGGTTACATATGCTTAATTACCAATTATACATGAAAAGGGTATTCTGGTAATTTACCTAAGGCATATAAACTACCTATCATACAACTACTTAAACGAAGCGACCATAAGGTATAACCTCGGAAGGTTATTCCCTATACTATGGCCACCTAATGTATTTGGTCGGATCCTAATGATCGACCAAATGGGTCGGGTTCGAAGGTATAAGCGATTTATTAGATCGCTTACCCTACGACCCTAGACAACGTGGTAATCAGTAGGCATAGTCCCAAGGGACTATAACCAACGTGATTACACTCACGTTGCGAAGTTCAAACGAACTTTGCATCCACCATAAACTGGTCAACGCAGAAAGTCAAACAAAGTTTGACTTTCAGACTCAAAAAGACTCGAAAAACAATAAAAGAACGAAAGAATACTTACGAAGGGTCCCCGAATGCTAATCTCGATCCAAGAATCTCAGGTATGAAACAATGGTTTCAACTTAGAGTTTCTCAAATCAAGATTCTAGTGAGTTTAGCAATGGGTGGGGTTGGGTATTTATAGTATTCGGGTAACCGTTAAGATCGTTTCATGGAAACCGTGCTCGAATCTCATGCGTACACTTGTTGGAATGTTATGGTAGGTAAATTTGCCACCCACCATAAGGAATTGACACTTGGAATTGGGATTGGGGGTGCAAAACAGCTGCAAACAGGCTGTTAAACATTGAATCTGGTCTGCAGAGGCTGATGCAGCCCTCTTCAGGATTAGACAAAACTCAGGCGGGCCGCCTGGCCTTGTCTGATCAGAACTAACTTTCAGAAATTACAGTTTTGGTCCCTGCACGTGTTTAAGGCCATTTCCGACACTTCTAAGGCCCGTAAAGCCAACTTTAAGGCCCTAAAATGATGCCTAACCATTGTGGACATGAAACATGCTCAAAAATATGCCTGATGTTGGTTCGTTTGGTCGTGCGAACGCGATGTTCGCTTAATTACGACGGAATGCGCACAAGCGCGAAAAACGATCCAAATGACGCGACGAATGGATTTTTCTTATGCCAAACACTAAAATAAAATATTTTAGTGCTTACATAAATTTTTGGATGTCCGGAGGTATTCAGAACGTAAGTTATGCGCGAAAATGCAAACTGGTGCACTTTTTGACGCTTTTAGTCCCTGAATGAGCATAAAGTTTATTTTAGCACACCGAAACCCTCGAAGCCTATTTCTAAGCTATGTGAAGGATATTTATGGTATTTTTTACTTATGGTCATGTTCCGGAATGTCTGTTACAGTTCAGATTGGCATACTTTCGTAGTTTGTCAAATTTAGTCCCTGTAGACGAATTAACTTGTTTTTGCCATACCAAAGCCTTCAAAACTTATTTCTAAGTTATGTAAGGGTTATTTAAGGTATGTTAAGCAAATGTCACTATTCCGGAGTGTTTGTTGCATTAAACTGGTTATATTTACGCATTGGTGCGCGTATAACCTTCCAGAAAGCGATTTAGAGTTTGAAATTGAACAAAAATTGATATGTGCAAATGATACACATATTTTTACAAATCCCAAGTATGAAATACAATATTTCATTGGTTTGGTATTTGTTTGATAGTCGCAGTGACCCAGGTGTCACACGCATGATTTGGAATTAGGCGCGGTGGTGTTTGCTTTGAAGATTTGGCGACATTATTTATATGGTACTCGATGCACCATCTACACTGATCACAAGAGCCTGCAACACATATTCGATCAGAAAGAGCTTAACATGAGGCAAAGACGCTGGGTAGAGCTGTTAAATGATTATGACTGTGAAATCAAGTATCACCCAGGGAAGGCGAATGTGGTCGCTGATGCTTTAAGTCGGAAGGAAAGAATCAAGCCCATAAGGGTTAGGGCTTTGGAAATGATCATACAAACGGACCTCTCATTGCGCATTCGTGCCGCACAGAGAGAAGCACTCAAGGAAAATAATATTGAGAATGAGTATCTCCGTGGGATGGAGAAACAGTTGGTACCAAACAGGGAAGGGACTTTGTGCTTCATGAAACGAATTTGGGTTCCCTTGTTTGGTGGTCTGAGAAATGTTATTTTTGACGAAGCTCACAAATCTCGGTACTCGATTCATCCAGGAGCGGATAAGATGTACCAAGATCTTAAGGATTTCTATTGGTGGCCAAGAATGAAAGGCGATGTTGCGGTATATGTTGGTAGATGTTTAACTTGCGCCAAAGTGAAGGTCGAATACCAGAGGCCTTCAGGTCTCTTGCAACAACCTGAAATACCCCAATGGAAATGGGAATAGATTTCTATGGACATCATAACAAAATTGCCAAGGACTCCCAAGGGCCATGATACGATTTGGGTAATAGTAGACCGTTTAATGAAATCTGCACACTTTTTGCCAATCAAGGAGAAAGATAAAACGAGTAATCTTGCTGAGATATACTTGAGAGAGATTGTTGCACGGCATGGAGTGCCTCTCTCAATTATCTCTGATAGAGACGGAAGATTCGTATCAAGGATTTGGCAATCCTTCCAAGAAGCTTTTGGTTCTCAGTTGAATCTGAGTACTGCCTTTCATCCGCAGACAGACGGACATAGCGAACGAACGATTCAAACATTAGAAGACATGTTGCGAGCTTGTGTAATGGATTTAGGTGGAAGTTGGGACACTCATCTACCATTGATTGAATTCTCATACAATAACATTTATCATACAAGCATTCAGGCTGCACCATTCGAAGCTCTCTATGGACGCAAGTGTCGATCACCATTATGTTGGGCTAACGCGGGTGATAGACAGCTTGTTGGACCGGAATTGGTCCAGGAAACGACCGACAAGATTTTACAGATCCGAGAGCGCATTAAACCGGCTCGTGATCGACAAAAGTGTTATGCGGACCAAAAAGGAAACCTCTGGAATTTGAGGTGGGAGATATGGTTTTGTTGAAGGTTTCACCCTGGAAGGGTGTAGCACGCTTTGGGAAACGCGGGAAGTTGAATCCCAGATACATTGGTCCATTTAAAATCCTGAAAAGGATTGGTCTGGTAGCATACAAGTTGGATTTACCTGCCGAACTAAATGGCGTACATGATACATTTCATGTATCTAATTTGAAAAAGAGTCCAACTCAAAAGATAGTAGTCATTCCTGCCGACGAAGTTCATATTGACGACACACTCCACTTCACTGAAGAACCCGTTGAGGTTACTGATTGGAAGATTAACAAGACGCGCAGAGTAGTGTCAAACTCGTTAAAGTTCGATGGAACGCACGACACGGCCCAGAATTCATGTGGGAGCGTGAGGACCGTATGAAAGAAAAATACCCACATTTATTCCCTAAGACCCCTGCATCTAGTAGCAGAACTAAAATTTCGGGACGAAATTTTCTTAACAGGGGGAGAATGAGACAACGCTCACAATTACAGGTATCCGTACAATTAATTAATATTAACTTTGTGCTTAATGACTGTGCTAGAATTACAACTGACGAATTAAACTGCTTTATGAGTTCTACACATACATACATATCCATCACATTGATACTGTCACTCCATTTATTGCACACAAGCTTTAGTGATAAACTTGATGCACAAAACACAGTTAGCACAGTGAACGGATAACTCAGAAACATGCTGACAATGCCAACACATAGACAAACAATAGGTTGAGGGACCTATTTGACATTCTTTGAAACTTGCTTGAAGTTGTTACCTTTTAATTTCGAGGACTAAAACCGCCATTATTTGAAAGTACAAAGTTTAGGGACTAAATTGTCATTTCTGAAACTATATAAATACGAGGATTAAAGTGCAATTATTTCAAACTATAAGTTTTGGGTTCTTTTTGTAATTTTTGGAAAGTTATTTTATAAAGAAATAAATATATAGTTTTGAAATAAAAGTCCAAGGTTCATTTGGTCATTTTCTGAAACTTAAACTCTAGGGACTAAAACTGATTTTTAGAAACTCATTTTAACTGAATATCCTAACCTTGTTAACTCTTATATAAAGGATTCTTCTTTAAAACTTAACCCAGTTAGTTTAACTAACTGGCTATTACAGGGACCATTTATGTCAATTCTCAAAACTTCAGGGACCAATTATGTACTTCTAATGAAAGTTGAGGGGCTGTTATTGTAACTTTTCGAAAGTTCAGGGACTATTTTTGTACAAAATGAAACTTGAGGGGCCAAAGTGTAAATATCCAAAAATCCGGTTAAAAGTGGGTCTTCTGGGTGAGAACCGGCCCTTGTGAGTTTCGAACCTGCGACCTCTCGGTTGTAACCGCAACGCCTTAACCAGTTTATCCTCCTAATATGAGCTGATATATTATGGATTTTAATTCCTTTTATATACTTATTAGGATTTTAATATAATTATTATATATATTAATTATCATCGTGGGTTTGCGCCAGGGAAGTTTTTTGGTTTTCAAGTGTGACCACATAAGTTCCTAAGTTTCTGAGGGTAGACAACCAAGAAAGAGAAGAGGGGTTCTTGCACAATGAATAAAGAGAGAGTGACCAGGAGAGACGAGGGGTTTCTGGCAATGTTCACGGCAGTCTCGCCGGCCATCTACTATGGTGTAACCAGCAATCACGAAGATTCTTGAGTTGTAGGTGTAAATCGGAGGAGCTAAGCGGTGATGTTGGTGTTTAATTGAAGAAACCCTAAGCCACAACAACCCATCATCTCTAATCGGAGTTAACAGAAAGTGATCGACGAGATTAGGTGTTTTTGTGGCAAGTTTGCGTTCTTGATATTCAGCAACAGAGACGAAGGAGACAACCACGCTGACGACAGCGATGGTTATCTAGGGTTCCAAATGTTGGTCGATGGCGACGATAGTTCCCACGAAGACCTAGACGCCGACTCCCGAGATGGCGATTGGAACTCCGGTAAGGTTTAAATATGATTTTTCATGCCTGCCTATTTCATTTTGCAATCATTATAGGTAGAGTTGAAGCATCATGGGATTGCAAACACATGTTTATGCTAAATAAGTTATCCGTTGTTGTTTGGGATTCCACTTGATGCACTTTCACTTCAAATTGTTTTTATTTGTTTTGTAATCTTTATTTATTTTGTTGTATATTGTATGCTATCAATTCTTATTTTACTGTAGCTTAGGGCAAACTAAGCACACATCACTCATGACAAAATGGAGTTTTCATTTTGAAATTTTAATCTTTGATATTTTTATGTGAGTATACCAAAGTTTTGCTATCACATATGATTTGGTGTTTTAACATGTAAGCATACTTACTTTCAATTGCTCGTACCGTATTTCCCATTAAAACTGAGATTTTTTTGTTTCATTTTTATCAGGTTTAGTACTCTATTAGATAGTATTTTGGAAACTCATAATTGATTTATGACTTATTGTAGTCATACTAAACAAAATGGATATCCATATTTACATTTGAGAAACGCTATATAACTATAGAATCTGACTTTTTAAATCAAGTAGACCTATTTTTAACTTCAAAATCTAAGAGTACATATAATGTTCAATGAAATTGAAAATCTGCAGAAGGTTTTAAACTTTAAATTCACAGGGCTTTAGCAACTTAGTATGTTAATAAACAGTAGTTGGGTCACTTACATTGGAATACTCTTTATTCTTACAACAATGGACATATGAAATTAGAACATAAGACTATATTAGTCCAATCACAACAATATACAGCTATAATGCAGGTACATCCACAGAAACTTAACATCTTTAAGTTAGTTTTGACAATTTAAATATCAATATTTTTATGCATTTTATGTAATTCTAAAAATATGATTTTTAAATATACATATTTACTTTTTAACAAATGACACTTTAGTATTATTAGAACACAAGCAAACCTAATCGTTAATGACACTAATTCTCTTTCTCTAAGGTAGGCAAGCCACTTAGATGTCATTAAGAGTACAGAAAACATAAGGATCGTGAATGAGAATTGATGGCGACAGCAGGTTCGGCCAAGTTTGTTGTGCATTATTTTTTCATTAAGGTGTTAAATATATGTACCGATTTTCTGAATACGTGCTTTTGAGTTGCTTTCGTAGGTGTTGATTTTGTATAAAATCACTCAAATGTATAACCTTTATGTGAAATTTATGGTTCCACAAATGTACACATGGTTAATAGTGTTCTCTTGTGCGTTAATTTGGATTTGTAACATTTTACTCATGTTTTATTCAAATATCACCATATAAGGTCTTAATTGAGCCAATATGGAGTTGGAATTTTGGTTAGATTTTCATTTGTGCTGAGTATCGTTTTGGTTCGTTACGACACCACCACGCCGCGAAGCGGCGGGTTAAACACTAGTATATATCAAATGATAACATAGGTTTGCTACAGTATTTGGGGGTATTTTCGTAATTTCAATCTTCATACAATTCTCTTAACCATGTTATCCTACCCATTCGTTCTCTCCCTACCCTTCAGAGCAGGTTACCCACCAGGCCACCACCACCACCACCACCACTACCGACGCTCTTCCATCTGCTGATGATGAACACTGATTGGCATCGCCGTCACTACCGGTCGTCTTTGCTGCTGATCATCGTTGATTAAAGCGGCCGGCTGATTCCAAAACAAGTTAAGGTAATGATTTAATTGGATTTTTGCCGAGTTCTGTTCATCGATGTTCTCATGTACATGTTTTTTAGTTGTTTCAATCTCAGGTTATTTTATTGATAAACTTCAATTTTGTTTACTTCAGGTCATCTTTGATTTACGTTTTAGAAAATTACAAACCTAACTTGGTTTTACTTTTAGGGGAATCCTGAACTTTGGTTATTGTTAGGTTACTTAAAGGTGTTTAATTGTTCACGCCAATCGGGTTGTATAGAAAGCATTGAACCTGGTTCTATAATTTATAAAAAAAAACTAGCGTAAAAAACAATACCTTTAAAAGAACAGTTCTTTGAAGTTGTACAATGTTTAGCTAGAGTTTTTTTCATGTTCAAGGACTGAAGTAAAATCAAATATCTGATAAAAGGGGTTTGCTACACTCAAACGAAAGCTGCCACACTTTTGTCATAACGTGAGTTTATATTTGCTTAACATTTACATCACCTCTATTGCTAACTCAGAAAACATACAAAACATATATAAAGTGTATAATTGTTTGTTTGTAAACAAATAGGTAAATGTCCACAAGAGGTCTCATATTGAGACAAACAATACAATTGGGAAGCGTCAGCTGAAAGTAGCTTGTGTGTAACTAAAGAAGAAACTGACCCAGAAAAGCAGCTTAGTTGTGTGACACATACAAATTAGTATGTTTTTTCCGTATAAAATTATTATATTTTTGCATAACAAACTGCCCCATCCTAGCCCTTTTGTGAAAAAGTCCTTACTTGTGGTGTATTAGGTCATTTGTAGTCATAAAGCCCCTTTCGGGGCGTTATGCGACAAGTGGCGTGCCACGTCATACAAGGGTTTTATGGGGCGTTATATCACTAGAGAGCGTAGTCATAAAGCCCCTACCCATCATTACCTAATTATTAATTTTCATTTTTGTTAATTAATTAAAAAACACTTAACTATTTATTATTGGTCAAAAATTTGGAACTTTCCTCCTTCACGCTGTTATCAACATAACGCCCCCAACAATTTGAGACCCCATAGCGCCCCCTGTAATGGTGTTCAGGGGCGCTATGCCCATTTTTTCCTTGTGATGGCGCCCCACTACGTTAGGTCTTAGATTAAAGTTGAGTAGTTTATAATATTTAAATTATATAAAATCTTGAAACAATTTATAAATACTTTGCTTTTTACTATTGTTAAGGCCATACCAGATCAGTAGGGGTGGAGCACAAAAGAGAGGCACGAGGTCGGAGCACACCTTAGATATTTTAGCAGTTAACTATAAGGGCCAAAAGTTATGCTATTAAGGTACGGATCTTTAATGTTTATTGACTGCATATACCTGTCTTAGTTACAAATTAGTGGTCAGTGTATTCAGATTTGCGGTTTGTTTTTTGTTATCCGAGTCAGGTTAAGTATCGATTGAAGGCAAAGTAGACGTCATAGAACAAGAAGGTGCCAACATCATAGTTATGAAGGTGTGTAAAGTTTATCTAGAAGGTTTGTTAGACCTACTGCACCTGGTTACAATGGTATTATAGTTAGGACCCATAAAGCGAATACTAGGACGCACTTGGCGTGGCGTGACGATCAATGGGTGGCAGTTGCAAAGGTAATTCATATCATCATTTTTTATCATTTTCTTTATTTCCACATCTAATTAATCATTTAAAATACCAATCTCTATTTATCTTCTGATTACTATATATAGATATCAGGAAGCAATAGGGCTGAACCAATGATTTCCCAAAATGAAGAAGGTTGTTTACCTGTGGAAGAGATCTTTCACGTTCGGCTCATCTCGCGGGGGTATACAGGGGAAGCAAGTAAGTGAGCTGAAAGTAGCTCGTGTGTAAATAAAGAAGAAACTAACCCAGAAAAGCATCTTCGTCATACGACAGATGTAACACTTCATTTGAAGGTTGTTAGTAAGTTAATATTTAAAGCTTTTTTGCTTAATTAGTAATACTGCTTTAATTATCTATAACAGTTTACAAATACTTTCCTTTTAATATTGTCAGGGCCATGAATTGTGGGGAGCAACCATATACCAGCTCAGCAGGGGCAAGTCACGGAACAAAAGTGTGAAGGCAAGCAGTAGCTTGAATCTTAAATGTTTGTTGATTGCATACACATGTGAATTACACATTAGTGGTAGGTGTTTTCATATTTGCCATTTGGCAAACTGGTGCAAGATATGTACACAAACAAGTCTTTTCTATTTTCTGTTAAACCAAGTCAACCCATTGACCTCTCTTACGTCTCGAGTAAGTCACCCAACAAAAAAATAAATATCTACAGGCCGATTGATTTTGAATTTCATTAAGGACATAATGTAACCTAACGAATCGTCATCATAATAAAGCTTACTTTGCCCGCCGCAACGCGGCGGGATACATCCTAGTTAATATTAATTCAGAAAATAAAAAGGTTTTATATTCCACAAAACCGGGCCGAACGGGACTCAAACCCGCGCCCCTCCGCCCACAAACACGCGCCCCAACCAGCTGGACTTCCAGCTCACATGTGATTTATATTAGAATGTATAATATATATATATTGATATTAAAATGAAGCTGAATTATATAAACAACATTGCAGGTTACGGGTTTCATAAAAAAAAATCACCAAAAACGATTTTTAATCCATTATTTCGACCTGTAAAGTTACCCACATGATTCCCAACCTATCCCAACTAATCCTAATCATTCAATCGACATAATTTCGTACCAACTCCACTAATATCAAACTTTTTATTTAAAATTTTAAAGTGGGTCAATTCCATTATGATTTGTCGAATCTGAGATCGAATTGGACCTCTATATAAGATCCCTAGATCACCATGAACATCCTACACCTCTCACATATCTCAAAAACATCGAAACAAGTTGTTAAACGAACTTGCAACTCGCCGAAATACTCACTTTTTCACCGAAATTTTTCAATCCGATCATCCTTTCAATACCGGTTAGTTTTTATCCGTCCAATTAGTTTGTTTACACTTATGCAATGATTCCCTAGAGTTCTTGATATAACACAGTTTTCCCGTAGAATTGAAAGAGTTGACTTTCTGTTTGACTCCAATTGGAGAAGATGACCAGTTCCTGTTTGGTTATAAGTTTAGCAGTCCTAAACCAAACACAAACATAAGCTTAGCCCAGTGGTTAAGACTCTGTTTGGTTACAATACAGACCCGGGTTCGAACCCAGGGGTCTGCATTTCTTTTTAATAGTTTCATTTTTAATATTTTCAACATTCCAATAATTTTTATAAGATTATTAACCACTGTTGCTTTTATTAAAAATGTGAAATTAGTCAAATTATTTATAAAACTAATTTTTACAATATTAAAACAGTTTATTATTAAATAATTAATTATTAAATAATTAATAATAAATCGATTTTTAGGAATTAAATTCTGAAATTTTCAGATTAATTATTTTAAGTGTTGATCTTTACAAAAATAATGTTGCTACTGATATTTTATATAATTTCGATATTTATATAATTAAATCAGTAATATTCAAGTTCAATAATTAAAAATGTTATTTTTAATTATTATGATATAAATTAATTATATCACTTGTACAATATTTTGCCAATAATCATTATATTTAATTATGATACTAGTTAAATATATTTGATTTATTATTACGAATGTTTATATTAAATCAATTGTACATTATTACAATTCTATTATTTATGATAAATAAATATTTTTCATAAATAATTCTTTTATATCATGTTCATTTTTCCGAGCCCTCTAAACATATAATTCACAAGATCCTTCTGTTAATCTAAACACTATCAAATACAATAAATGCTCAACAAATCCCGTCAACACTATACGACCTCAATATTGATACATTATTCTTGTTCATGTACGATTCATTAGGACAACTTTGAGTTCCTTATTATCAGACACCTTAATCTTGACTTGCGTATTCGGAATCGCTTGCAAAATAAGGTGAGTTCATGTCCCCCTTTTCTCTTAACTGTTTTCAGTTTTATACTTCGGGGGTGGAATGCATGTTACAACTATTACATACATTTTATACATGGTATGGAAAGCTTAAGGAGGGTTTTACTACTAGACTGTGAAAGGTGGGCACAACACTTAAGGCCATTAATCCTCATCGTAGGACCGATGGACATGAGTGATAGATCTATTTGGGTGTCGCAAGCCCACACCCATAAGGCCGGGGCGGCCCATAGAGGTGACTATGTCTTCCAGCCGGAAGCCCGGTACAAATATGCTAGGTTTGAGTCTTCCTGCACCATTTCACACATACTAATGGCTTTGCAACCCATTGGTGATCTCTTTTTCCTTATTGCTACATACCACGGACATTTATACACACAAGACATATTTTAAAGGCTTATATATACAGACTTACACATGAACTTGCTCAACCTTTTTGTTGATTTTTCAAACTACATGTATTTCAGGGAACTAGCAGGATCTGGCAGGGTATGCATGTGTCTAGCTGCGTTGGTTAATAGATGTCATCCAGAGTTGTGAAGTTTGAGAGGTGTAACCTACTCCTGGACGGGTTACATGTCTCTAAACCTCATCTTATCCAAAGTCTTTTATGTGTCTTATGAACACGCATTAAATAATTTATGGTTTGTAACTTATTTCAAGTGTCGATGTTTCTAAACAATGATATTGTGGTATTTTATCACTTTAATTAATGGATGAACATCTCGTATTTTTATCATATAGCATTGTTGTGATTGTTGCTATGGTATTTGTAACACCTGTGTCATTTCAACCATCAAACAAATGCCAAACCAATGAAATATTGTATTTCATGCTTGGGATTGTAAAAATATGTGTATCGTTTACACATATCAACTCTTGTTCGATTTCAAGCTCTAAATCGCTTTCTGGAAGGTTATACACGCACTGATGCGTAAATATAACCAGTTTAACGCAACGAACACTCTGGAATAGTGAAATAGGCTTAATATACCTTAAATAACCTTTACATAACTTAGATATAAGTTTTGGAAGGTTTGGTGTGGTGAAATCAAAGTTTATTCGCTTACAGGGACTAAAGTTGACAAACTGCGAAAGTATGCCAATTTGAACTGTAACAGACATTTCGGAGTATGACCATAAGTTAAACATACCATAAATACCCTTCACATAGCTTAGAAATAGGCTTTGAGGTGTTCGGTATGCTAAAATAAACTTTTGTGTCATTCAGGGACTAAAAGTGTCAAAAAGTGCACAAGTTTGCATTTTCGCGCATAACTTACGTTCTGAATACATCCGGACATCCAAAAATTTATGTAAGCACTAAAATATTTTATTTTAGTGTTCGCCATAAGAAAAATCCATTCGTCACGTCATTTGGTTCGTTTTTCGCATTCGGGACCAGATTCGATGTATTGGCCGTTGTTTAATTCACAACCACACATTCTAAACTTGCTTAGTCAGCGGATAAGGATGGAATTTAAACACCTAAACACCATGACTTTGCAACACATTTATGGATGGAATTTAAACACCTAAACACCATAACTTTGCAACACATGTACGGATGGGATTAAGGCACGTTTTCCATGAAACGATCTTAACGGTTCGGGTATTCCTATAAATACCCCATACCCCCCATTGCTAAAATCACTAGAAACTTGATTTGAGAAACTCTAAGTTGAAACATTTGTTTCATACCTGAGATTTTTGAATCGAGTTTAGCATTCGGGGACCCTTCGTAAGTATTCTTTCGTTCTTTTCCTTATTTTATTGCTTTTCGAGTCAGAAAGTCAAACTTTGTTTGGCTTTCAGCGTTGACCAGTAATGGTCAATGCGAAGTTCGTTTGAACTTCGCAACGTGAGTGTAATCACGTTGGTCATAGTCCCTTGGGACTATGCCCACTGATTACCACGTTGTCTAGGGTCGTAGGGTAGGCGATCTAATAAATCGCCTATACCTTCGAACCCGACCCAGTTTGCTCGATCATTAGGATCCGACCAAATACATTAGGTGACCCTAGTATAGGGCATAACCTTCCGAGGTTATACCCTATGGTCACATCGTTTAAGTAGTTGTATGATAGGAAGTTTATATGCCTTAGGTAAATTACCAGAATACCCTTTTCATGTATAATTGGTAATTAAGCATATGTAACCTAAACTTTTGTCACATAACTGATTATGTAACATGTTTAGGCATATAACACTTGTCATAGGACTAGTTAGGCGATCCGAACGCGTTTCACGCGCACGACGCGTTAAAGTAGCATAAGTTACCTTAATGGGTCGTAATGGGTCGAAAACACTTAGGTTAAGTTTCATTTAGTATGTAGGCTTTGTTAAACCAAATGACACGAGTCTCTACACTCGTTTGGTTTACAAACCCTAATGCTACCCGATCTTCCGATCTAGGTCCGGTTAATTAACATAGTTACCTATATTAGGTGCCGTTTGATATCCGCGATCTCTAGCATTGTTTGGTTGTTGTTCAAGACTTCTAAGCACTCTCAGGCGAGTACATTATTCCCCTCTTTTACTGTTTTCAAACTGTTTTGGGGTGAAGCATGTGTACCTATCTGTTATTTTCATGATTCCAAAAGTATAATTGATTATACATGTTATTATTTATCATTTGACAAATTACATAACTATCTATGATTTAAACATTGATTTCTCAAAGAACATAAAATAAATTGTTGAATTGTACTTATTTTATGTTCACCAGACCGATTGTTAGTATGATATAGCGCTATAGGATTTAACACCCCATTCCTGTTGGCATGGAATGTCTGAAACCAATCTGTTGCTCCATCCAAATAGGAATTGCCTTTGTGGTATTTCTATAGTCTCAAAGGTGTATCTTGATGCACTAGGTCTGATTGAATTCTTAAATCACACTATTAAAGTATATTTTGATATACTCTCATGTGTGGTATTGTACAAACCAACATATATTTATCACATCCAAAGCATATTTTGATATGTTATTTACTAAACAAAAACATAGTTTAATATGTTATTTATCACATCCAAAGCATATTTTGATATGTTATCTATAAATCCGAAGAATACTTGTACTATACTATCTAAATCTATTCTTTTAAACAACGAAGGTATATTTAATGTACTATCTATCTATCGATTTGGTTTAGTTTGATTAAGTGATTAAGTAACGATGCGTGTGTAATATGATACAAGCATGGTGGATACGCCGCTGGTACTTCCTATATATAAGTGCTTGTATGGTATTACATACTGTAACGTTAATTGAATCATTTCAGTTTGAGATATATAACATTTATACAAATAACATACTTTTCACAAGACATTGTTTTACAAACAACATATCTTATACAAACTCATTTTACATGGTTATTCATTTAATCATGCATTATTCTCTTATTTATACATATCATCAGAACTTATCATTGTTTTTCAAATAATTTACTAAAACAAATGTTTTTGGGTTAAGAGTCATGGCTACGAGGTTTTACAAATTATAACCCGCTTGATTTGAGTTGGTTAATTAAGTTGCAATATTATACTCTTTTCAAAACAGGTTTTTAAATAAAGTATTGCAACGTCTAAACTAGCCATGATTTCGACACTCCTACAAAACCAATGTATTCGCCAGCATTTCTTTGCTGACCTCGTTTTTACACATGTTTCAGGTACTGCTTTGCAATGATTGTTGATACATGCTACATTTAGGATGGACTCGTGCCTTAGCGACTTAAAACGAGACAATAACTAGTTAACTTATGTTATGTACCCTTTGTTTCTTGTTTAAACAATGTAAACTCTCATAATTGATTAATAAAACGAAACTTTAATTGCCATGGATTTGAAACGATTAATTCTGTTACAACACTCCCCGACATTTCCGCCACGTTTTGTATGTTCTACGTGGTCGGGGTGTGACAGAAAAGATGGTATCAGAGCCAATGGTTATAGGGAATTAGGTTATTAGTAATGCTTTGACCTAGTCTATAACCTTCTTAGGACCCTAACGCGAGTTTACTTGCGTTTAGTCATAAAACAATACTGTCACCTATCCTTAGGTGACAACCACAACAAGAACATAAATTTCAAAACCACTTTGAAAACTAATCATCTGTTCTAGGATGATTACTTACTAGGTTTTGAACCCTCGGTTATAAGGTTTTGAACCCCTTTAAGTTTTTAAAATCTCGTCAAGGTTTTGGGTTTTAAATAATGTGAACACGTGCAAACTGGAAGGGTGAATGCCTGTATTCTGGGTTTTCTGTCTAGGCAAGCACTTCGTATATGTCACACCCCCAAAATCCACCTGCGGAGTACTACCGCTTGGAGGCGTGACTGACCAGGATCCAGCCACCAATCATATTGAACAAGCATATAAGTAGTTATAAAATCCACCCAATACAATTGGTGTTCAAACAAAACATAGTTAAGTTGCAAGCGGAAGCATAAGTCTTAAATCAAACATAAGTTTAATTGTTTCAAAGTTTAACATGGCACACAGTCGTCCATGTCCCACAACGATCCTCCTCCATGCAAGCTCCAGCTAAGAACCTAAGGACCTGCAAAGCATGTAGTAACGAGTCAACAACAAGTTGAGTGAGTTCACGGTTGGGTGTTCGTTTTACATTGTTTCGAAAACAGTTTCCTTTATCTGGCATCCTGCCGTGGGGGTTACCCCATAGTTAAAAACGTGACTTGTTTATTCCCAATTATTCTGGCAATCCAGCCGTGGGGGCTACCCCGTGTTAGTTATCTGGCATTTCGGCCGTGGGGGCTACCCCATGTATCTACTAGACTCGTTACCATATCGACTGCTGACTGTAGTCATGTTTATGTGCCCTGAACTGTCAATGTCTATCATCATTGACGTGCCAGTAGTCCATTAGTTCACGCCCGTCCTCTGCGGCACGGTGTGAGGTTTGTCAAACCTAAATAGCGCTATCTAACTAATGACCCGCTCGCCATTGGCCTCGGCGATTAAGTCGATACAAAGATGAGGGACTTCGTGATAGAGTTTTGGTCTAGTACGAGTTATCTGTCCGTGAGGACGAGGAATTACATTCCTGAACCATTGCTGTCCTACCCAAGGAGGACGAGGAACCCATGTTCCTTAACCCCAATTCCCGACCCCTGGGAATCCCATGCTTTGTAGAGGGTGTGAACTCACCTTGGTTTGCTCGGTAGAAACACAAAAAAGTCAAACAAGCAATGTAGTGGCTACTCACGTCCTATCATAGTTGTATCATACAAGTCAGGTTCGTAACCAAGTAGCACACGGATGTTTCTAGCACATTGCATTCAGGTATCATCTAAGGCAGTTCAACATTCACGTTCAACAGTAACATAATAGGTCTGTGCATTAGGCCCAAGAGTCCGGCCCAAACAATTAAGTCCGAAAGTGAATTGCAAGCCCAAACAGCGTGTATCTGTGTAGAGTCTCGAGTCGCAACTAGGCGTTTGCGACTCGCAACCTGAGTCGCAATCATGGTTTCGGTTCGTGTTGGTTTGGTTACGAGTCGCAACTGGACTCGCAACCGTGGTTTCGAGTCACAAGGTTGGTGTGCTGGTCATGTGTGGTTTCGAGTCGCAACTAGGTGTTTGCGACTCGCAACTGATGTCGCAACCGGGGATTTCGACTCATCAAGCAGTGGTTTCGAGTCGCAACTGATGGTTTCGGTTGGACAACTGCTGATCCGGAACAGTGTACTATCCAATGAGAATTTGATTTCAGAAAATGGTTTGTACTACCCACTTAAACATGTTTGTTTGTCTAGTAATTTACTAATTTGGATCAAACATATCAGATTTCAAATATTCAAGCATGCTCATATGATATTCAAGTTGTTCTTCACACATTCATCATGTTCATCAATATCCAAGTAGTTCATCATATCATAACTTGAAACAACAATCCGAAATATTCAAACAACTAATCCGATTTCCACATAAGTGCAGCCAATCAAGCATTTTGATTTGTAACCTAAGAGCATGCAAACCGATTTCATAACATGAATAACAATCGAGCATTCCAACAACAAGTCCGAATAATATGAGCATTATACACACCGATTTCATGAACACCAACCATTTATGGTTTAAATCACATTAAATCACAAACATCTTTAACTCATCATGCAATCAATCCGGAAATCTAAGTATGATAGTTTATTAACATCATCATGTATAAATCTAACAAACCAACATATTACCAAGTCACACAAGATACATCATCATCAACAAAATATCACATCATCATCATCAACAACAACCGAAATCTAAACACACACAATGAGAATCACTAACCGGTTAGAGGAATAGTGGTGAAGGATGAAGCTTTGTTTGGCGTGAACAAGCAAAATCCGAGAATCCTTTTGTGGTTGGTTGGTTGGATCCGAGAAGAAGGAGGAGGGTGTGATGCTTGGTGTCTAGGGTTTTAGTGAGAGTGGAGAGTATGTGTGTAGAGGAGAGTATGAGTGTTGTTGCCCAAAAATGACAAGTATGGCTAACATGAGGATTATATACTAGTCCTAAGTAGTGCACCCTAATGGACTCGGATGAGGTGCACGGCCCAACCGGCCCATATGTCACACTAGTTCACTCGAGACCACATGGTCTCGAGTCGGGTTCATGGCTTTCGGCTCATATACATACTCGAATACATACACACAAGCATACATGTAACATAACACAAAATCATATAAAGGTTCACTTATCATTCATTAAATCATCAAATTAGTTAGTCATTTAGTGTTCAACGTACAACGAAAGGTTCTAAATTTCGAGTTGTCACATCATCCCCAAGTTGAAAGAAATTTCGTCCCGAAATTTGGTAGGCACTCACTGAGGAAGCTAGTTAAGTTGTATGGTTTTCCTGGTTTTCCTGGGGTGTCACATCCACCCCCCGTTGATCTGGAATTTCGTCCCGAAATTCCGTAGCTTCAGCCTCAGTAGTGGGTGTACTGTTTGCGAACAGTTGGGGATACTTTTGTTTCATCTGATCTTCGCGCTCCCAGGTGAACTCTGGGCCACGACGTGAGTTCCAACGAACTCGAACGAGAGGTATTCTAGTGCTCTTGAGGACCTTAACATCCCGGTCCGTGATCTCGACTGGTTCCTCGACGAATCGTAACTGCTCGTTGATGGTGAGCTCCTTCAAAGGAACTACGAGGGTCTCATCTGACAGACATTTCTTCAGATTCGACACATGGAAAACGTTGTGAACTGCACTGAGTTCTGCTGGTAAGTTCAGTCTGTAGGCCACCCTGCCTATTTTCTCAATGATTTCAAAGGTCCGACGTATTGTGGGTTAAGTTTGCCTTGTTTACCAAAACGAACCACACCCTTCCAGGGTGAAACTTTGAGTAATACCCACTCCCCAACCTGGAGCTTAAGTGGTTTCCTGCCCTTATCGGCGTAAACTTTCTGACGTTCGCGAGCGGCCGTCATGCGTTTTCGTATCTGAGCGATTTGTTCGGTTGTGTCTACCACATATTCTGGACCAGTGATCTGACTATCTCCCACCTCTGCCCAGCAAAGAGGTGACCGGCATTTACGTCCGTATAATGCCTCAAATGGAGCAGCTTTAATGCTGGTGTGGTAGCTGTTATTGTACGAGAATTCCACAAGTGGTAGATGCTTTTCCCAGCGGTTGCCAAAGTCGATTACACATGCATGAAGCATGTCCTCTAAGGTTTGAATAGTGCGCTCGGACTGCCCGTCCGTCTGAGGGTGATACGCTGTGCTCATGTCTAGTCGTGAGCCAAAGGATTTGTGCATTGCTTGCCACAGCTCTGAAGTAAAACGTGCATCTCGATCTGAGATAATGGAGGTGGGCACCCCGTGCCTCGAAACAATTTCTTTGATGTATATTTCTGCAAGAGTGGAGAATTTATCCGTCTCCTTGATAGCCAAGAAGTGTGCAGATTTTGTGAGTCGATCTACGATCACCCAAATAGTATCGTTCCCGCGCTGGGATCTAGGCAGGCCCGTAACAAAATCCATGGAAATTTGCTCCCATTTCCATCGAGGTATCTCTGGTTGTTGGAGTAGGCCTGAGGGTTTCTGGTATTCCGACTTGACTCTCGCACAAGTCAAACACTTGCTGACGTAGGTTGCTATGTGGGCCTTCATGCTAGGCCACCAGTACGTAGTTTTAATGTCGTGGTACATTTTGTCCGATCCAGGATGTACCGAGTAGCGAGACTTGTGTGCTTCGTCCATCACAAGCTCTCGTAGGTTGCCATAGAGTGGGACCCAAACGCGTCCCGTTACGTAGTAAGCACCGTCTTCCTTCTGTTCTAAGCGTTGCCTCGATCCGCGTAGGGCTTCAGCCCTGACATTTTCTGGTTTCAGTGCTTCTATCTGAGCAGCTCGTATTTGGGAAGGGAGACTAGAGTGGATCGTGAGTTGTAAAGCTCGCACGCGCTTAGGCGCAGTGTCCTTCCGACTGAGGGCGTCAGCCACAACATTGGCTTTGCCCGGGTGATACCTGATTGAGCACTCGTAGTCATTCAGTAGCTCGACCCATCGTCGTTGTCGCATATTTAGTTCCTTCTGCTTGAAGATATGCTCGAGGCTCCTGTGGTCGGTGTAGATCGCGCACTTGGTACCATACAGGTAATGCCGCCATAACTTAAGTGCAAAAACAACAGCTCCCAGCTCTAAGTCGTGCGTAGTGTAGTTCTTTTCATGAACCTTGAGTTGGCGTGAGGCGTAGGCTATAACTTTATCTCGTTGCATCAATACACAACCAAGACCTTGAATTGATGCGTCGCAGTAGACCACAAAGTCGTCTGTGCCTTCTGGCAAGGAAAGGATAGGTGCGCTACAAAGCCTATCCTTTAGGTGCTGAAATGCCAACTCCTGTGCGTTTCCCCAGCGATAAACAACGCCCTTCTGCGTTAGTGAGGTGAGAGGCTGTGCAATCTTAGAAAAATCCTTTATGAATCTCCGGTAGTATCCCGCCAAACCCAAGAATTGGCGAATTTCCTTTGGTGTACGAGGTGCAGGCCAGTTCTTAATCGAGTCTATCTTGGATGGATCAACATGAATCCCATCCTTGTTCACCACGTGGCCTAAGAAATGGACTTCTCGAAGCCAGAAGTCGCATTTCGAGAACTTTGCGTAAAGCTGTTCTGTTCGAAGGAGTTCCAGAATAAGTCGCAGATGCTGCTCGTGTTCCTCCCGACTCTTGGAATAGATCAGGATGTCGTCGATGAAGACTATAACGAACTTGTCCAGGTAAGGCTTGCACACTCGGTTCATCAAGTCCATGAAAACCGCAGGTGCGTTTGTCATCCCAAAAGGCATGACCAAAAATTCATAGTGCCCGTATCGAGTTCTGAAAGCTGTTTTGGAGACGTCCTCTTCCCGGACTCTCAGCTGGTGATAACCCGATCTCAAATCGATCTTCGAATAGTAGCTCAACCCTTGTAACTGGTCGAACAAGTCGTCGATACGCGGTAGAGGATAACGATTCTTCACCGTCACCTTGTTGAGTTCTCGGTAGTCGATGCACATTCTGAAAGTACCGTCTTTCTTCTTTACAAATAACACTGGAGCTCCCCAGGGCGATGAGCTAGGACGAATAAAACCTTTATCCAAGAGCTCTTGTAGCTGCGTAGAGAGTTCTTTCAACTCTGATGGAGCTAAACGATAAGGTGCACGAGCTATGGGCGCAGCTCCAGGAGCTAGTTCGATCTGAAACTCGACTTGGCGATGAGGCGGAAGACCAGGTAATTCCTCAGGAAATACCTCTGGATAATCGCGTACAACTGGAAAATCTTCTATCTTCTTCTCTTTTTCTGAGGTGTCAGTAACGAGAGCCAAAATAGCAGTGTGGCCCTTTCGCAAGCACTTTTGGGCCTTAAGGAGAGAAATGACGTTCTCAACAGCACTCCTCTTGTCGCCATGAATCATGAGAGGTTCACCACCGGGACCTGGAATACGGACAACCTTCTCGTTGCAAAGAATCTCTGCTCGGTGTTGGGATAACCAATCCATCCCAATGACGACGTCGAAACTACCCAAGACGATAGGAATGAGGTCGATAGAGAAGGTCTGGTCGGCGAGAATAAGTTTACAACCCTTGACTACGTGTGTGGCTTCTAAACTCTTACCGTTGGCTAGCTCTACGGTGTGCTTGTTGTTCAAGGGTGTTGGAATACGCTTAAGCATTCGACTAACTTCTAGTGACATGTAGCTAGTATCGGCACCCGAATCAAATAAAACTGAAACATAAAAGTCGTCGAGAAGGAACTTACCCGCCACAACATTGGATTCATTCCTTGCTTCACCTTGGCCGATCACGAACGCCCGCCCCCGGGCTCCATTGTTGCTGTTGTCGCGTTTCTGCCTCATCTGCGGACAGTTCCTCTTAAGATGGCCTTCAGCCCCACAACGGAAACACCCCTTTTTGCTACCCTGCTGCTGCTGGTTTCGGTGTGCAGGGTATGGGCTCTTGCAATCTCTAGCCACATGTCCCGTCTTCTTGCACCGATGGCAGCACGATTCCATACATGACCCGGTGTGGTGTTGATGGCATTTGCGGCATTTCGGCTTATTCCCAAGGTATCCCCCTTGATTTTGGTAGTTCAGCCCCTGCTGTACGAGTTTCCCGTGCGGGTCCTGTTGTATAGGGCCACGACCTTCACTCTGGTGATCACCCCAAATATGCTTGGTGTTAATAAGAGCATTTGCATTGGAGGGGTTGCGCTTGGGTAACTTGCCCTCTTCCACTGCCTGATCAGTGAGCTGGTGCGCCAAACGAACGACTTGTTGGATTGTGGAAAAGTTGGCCGCAATAACGGACCCTCGGATTTCTGGGGCTAAGCCTCTGAGGTATAGCTCGATTCGTCTAGAAATGGGTTGTGACAAGTTAGGACATAAGGCAGCCAAATCGTTGGACCTTTTCGTGTACGCTTCGATCTCTGATCCTTCCATTTTCAAGCCAAAGTACTCTATTTCAAGTTTGAGGATGTCGTCCGGATGACAAAATTCTTCCTTGATCAAATCCTTGAAGTCGCTCCAGGGGGTGGCATTCGCATCTGCTAACCCGAGCATCTGAACTTGTGTGTTCCACCAAGAATACGCTTTCCCTTGCAAGGTACCAGCAGCGTACTCTACTCGCTTACTGGTAGGGCTTTCACTTTCTTCGAATGCCGATTCGATCCTGCGAATCCAGTGTAGGAGACCTATCGCTCCCTCGGTGCCATTAAAGGTACTAGGTCGACAGTCCATAAAGGTTTTGAAAGTGCACACGGGTGGCTGAACGTGTTGACCTATCGTGGGTGAAAGAAAAGACAGAGTTTAACACAAAGGTTGGTTCACGGGAGTAGGATCCTAAAGATCCTAGAATGAGTTCGGACTGCAGGATATACCTCCTGCGTGTGCAGCTGCAAGTGCTGCGGCAACTCGTTCGTTGATCAGAGCCGTCAACTGGGCTCGTGTTAGGTTAACGCGTCCAGACATGATCTTCATATCAAGAAGAACGTGAGTGAGAGGGGTTTCGCGAAAGTACGACGATAAGATAGGGTAAGCACGCACGTGTTCAAGCAACAGTAGTTATACTAACCAAGCATACCATAAGCAATGTACTATGTAACTAACAAGTAGGCAATATATACCCAGATCATATCACCTAGAATGTCGAGCCTTGCATGTGGAGTGAAGCATCGTTGTGGACCGTTGAGCACTGTACAGGTTATAGTCTGGTTTTAACAAAACGTTTTTCCCCTTTATTAAAACCAAGTTCTCTATAACCAATGGCTCTGATACCAATCTGTCACACCCCCATAATCCACCTGCGGAGTACTACCGCTTGGAGGCGTGACTGACCAGGATCCAGCCACCAATCATATTGAACAAGCATATAAGTAGTTATAAAATCCACCCAATACAATTGGTGTTCAAACAAAACATAGTTAAGTTGCAAGCGGAAGCATAAGTCTTAAATCAAACATAAGTTTAATTGTTTCAAAGTTTAACATGGCACACAGTCGTCCATGTCCCACAACGATCCTCCTCCATGCAAGCTCCAGCTAAGAACCTAAGGACCTGCAAAGCATGTAGTAACGAGTCAACAACAAGTTGAGTGAGTTCACGGTTGGGTGTTCGTTTTACATTGTTTCGAAAACAGTTTCCTTTATCTGGCATCCTGCCGTGGGGGTTACCCCATAGTTAAAAACGTGACTTGTTTATTCCCAATTATTCTGGCAATCCAGCCGTGGGGGCTACCCCGTGTTAGTTATCTGGCATTTCGGCCGTGGGGGCTACCCCATGTATCTACTAGACTCGTTACCATATCGACTGCTGACTGTAGTCATGTTTATGTGCCCTGAACTGTCAATGTCTATCATCATTGACGTGCCAGTAGTCCATTAGTTCACGCCCGTCCTCTGCGGCACGGTGTGAGGTTTGTCAAACCTAAATAGCGCTATCTAACTAATGACCCGCTCGCCATTGGCCTCGGCGATTAAGTCGATACAAAGATGAGGGACTTCGTGATAGAGTTTTGGTCTAGTACGAGTTATCTGTCCGTGAGGACGAGGAATTACATTCCTGAACCATTGCTATCCTACCCAAGGAGGACGAGGAACCCATGTTCCTTAACCCCAATTCCCGACCCCTGGGAATCCCATGCTTTGTAGAGGGTGTGAACTCACCTTGGTTTGCTCGGTAGAAACACAGAAAAGTCAAACAAGCAATGTAGTGGCTACTCACGTCCTATCATAGTTGTATCATACAAGTCAGGTTCGTAACCAAGTAGCACACGGATGTTTCTAGCACATTGCATTCAGGTATCATCTAAGGCAGTTCAACATTCACGTTCAACAGTAACATAATAGGTCTGTGCATTAGGCCCAAGAGTCCGGCCCAAACAATTAAGTCCGAAAGTGAATTGCAAGCCCAAACAGCGTGTATCTGTGTAGAGTCTCGAGTCGCAACTAGGCGTTTGCGACTCGCAACCTGAGTCGCAATCATGGTTTCGGTTCGTGTTGGTTTGGTTACGAGTCGCAACTGGACTCGCAACCGTGGTTTCGAGTCACAAGGTTGGTGTGCTGGTCATGTGTGGTTTCGAGTCGCAACTAGGTGTTTGCGACTCGCAACTGATGTCGCAACCGGGGATTTCGACTCATCAAGCAGTGGTTTCGAGTCGCAACTGATGGTTTCGGTTGGACAACTGCTGATCCGGAACAGTGTACTATCCAATGAGAATTTGATTTAAGAAAATGGTTTGTACTACCCACTTAAACATGTTTGTTTGTCTAGTAATTTACTAATTTGGATCAAACATATCAGATTTCAAATATTCAAGCATGCTCATATGATATTCAAGTTGTTCTTCACACATTCATCATGTTCATCAATATCCAAGTAGTTCATCATATCATAACTTGAAACAACAATCCGAAATATTCAAACAACTAATCCGATTTCCACATAAGTGCAGCCAATCAAGCATTTTGATTTGTAACCTAAGAGCATGCAAACCGATTTCATAACATGAATAACAATCGAGCATTCCAACAACAAGTCCGAATAATATGAGCATTATACACACCGATTTCATGAACACCAACCATTTATGGTTTAAATCACATTAAATCACAAACATCATTAACTCATCATGCAATCAATCCGGAAATCTAAGTATGATAGTTTATTAACATCATCATGTATAAATCTAACAAACCAACATATTACCAAGTCACACAAGATACATCATCATCAACAAAATATCACATCATCATCATCAACAACAACCGAAATCTAAACACACACAATGAGAATCACTAACCGGTTAGAGGAATAGTGGTGAAGGATGAAGCTTTGTTTGGCGTGAACAAGCAAAATCCGAGAATCCTTTTGTGGTTGGTTGGTTGGATCCGAGAAGAAGGAGGAGGGTGTGATGCTTGGTGTCTAGGGTTTTAGTGAGAGTGGAGAGTATGTGTGTAGAGGAGAGTATGAGTGTTGTTGCCCAAAAATGACAAGTATGGCTAACATGAGGATTATATACTAGTCCTAAGTAGTGCACCCTAATGGACTCGGATGAGGTGCACGGCCCAACCGGCCCATATGTCACACTAGTTCACTCGAGACCACATGGTCTCGAGTCGGGTTCATGGCTTTCGGCTCATATACATACTCGAATACATACACACAAGCATACATGTAACATAACACAAAATCATATAAAGGTTCACTTATCATTCATTAAATCATCAAATTAGTTAGTCATTTAGTGTTCAACGTACAACGAAAGGTTCTAAATTTCGAGTTGTCACAGTATACATCTCATCAGACGCGAGACCAGTTGTGCTTACCTGGGAATTCTTGGGATGAGTGTTCACTTATAGGCGAGCATGTCTTCGCGATACATTATTTTTGACCTATTTACTTTGATTAGTCACCGTCTCATTTGTTTGCCTTAAGTAACAAACAAATGATCGCAATTTTATGCATTGTTATTCTGTTTTCATTTCCCTTGTTCCCTCCCATATCTCCTATTTTCTTCATGGTGTCTCTTCATCGCAACAAGACTCGAGTATCCGGACCAGGTGCTACAACTGCCCAACAAATAGGCGTAGTACTCCAGAAGACCGTTGATTTAGCTATCACCATGAGTCAGCTCAGGAATGAAGCCGTGCAAGGGAACCACTCCTTGGAGAAATCAATGTAACCGTCATCATCCAAATCAAATACCCTGTTACAAATGTACCCACGGTGGACGATGGAGACATTTGGTTAACATGTGTCGCTTTGCTGTTCAAAGCAAAGCAGTTGAAAACCCTGTTGCTGCTTAACCTTCAAGTTCTGCTTCATATGTCGCCTTGGCATATCTAGCGTCTCAACCTCATGAATTTTCTACCTTGTGTATCGACTTAAACACGCCTAGTGCAAGGTGTCGAATCACCTCTCGTTACACAAATTCCAAAACCCATGAAGGATCTTTCTATCCTTATAATCAGATCCTTGTGGATGAATATCACTCAAATCGGAGCCCTTAATTGAATTCTTTGTATGATTCAATACGTACATTACGATTCAATAAGGACAAAGCCGAATTCTTATTAAGATCTTTCTATCTTCATAGATAGATTCTTGAAAATGATTAAAGTACCAAATGAAATCCACGGATTGGATTCCTGGTGTGCTTTAATTATCCATGCTCAAAGACAACAAATTAAAGAATCAAGTTAACTAATTTTTGTGCTTATGTGTTTTCTTATGTGTTTTGTGTTTTATGTGATCCATCCAAATCCTCGTAGAATCTTCCATATCTCATATGAAGGATTCGTAGTAGGATATTCCAAAAAGGTACTATCTTAAATCCTTAATGGACTTCTACGTTGTAGTTAAGTCCCTTGGGTTTTAAAGTACTATTCTAAAACTGGACCTCTTGAATGGTCTGGTTAAACAGACTGATTTTGAAAAATCTGATCAAAAATATCATGTGATGATATAAATACAAAGATCCCTTAAGTGGTCTATTTAAGGAGATCATACGACGGTTTAGTTAAGAAGATCATATGTTGATCTAGTTAAAAAGATCGTTCGTAGATCAAATTAAAAGGACCCTTTTGTGGTCTAGTCAGGTCGCTTTATGTTTATTCAATTGATTTTTTTTCTTTCCCATACGCATTATGAAATGAACTGTGCGGACTGTGCAAGGAACTACGTAATTATGGAGGCCTACATAATTATGGAATTCAGTGCACAGAAACCACAGGGAATTTTGTCATGTGTTAAGACCCATAGTGACAAGAGTAATGATACGGGAGAAGTATTGGACTTCGACCAATGTCATTTATTCTTACACTTCCAAATTCTGATCTCAATCACACACCAAGTTTCCTATGATGAGTCTTCATAAGAAACGTTCTTCTGTCCGTAGTTCAAAACTCCATGTTTTGTTACTACAATGACATCACTTTGAGGGTTGACATTTTCGCTAAGAATCCTAACATGGCCCAGAGTTCTACTTGGGGTTCAAGGGGTTCATTCAAAGCAAAAACATCACCTTCGTCCCCACAAGTTTCTCCTAAAATTAAATTTCGGAACGAAATTTCCTAAAGTAGGGGAGACTGTAACACCTGTGTCATTTCAACCATCAAACAAATGCCAAACCAATGAAATATTGTATTTCATGCTTGGGATTGTAAAAATATGTGTATCGTTTACACATATCAACTCTTGTTCGATTTCAAGCTCTAAATCGCTTTCTGGAAGGTTATACACGCACTGATGCGTAAATATAACCAGTTTAACGCACCGAACACTCCGGAATAGTGAAATAGGCTTAATATACCTTAAATAACCTTTACATAACTTAGATATAAGTTTTGGAAGGTTTGGTGTGGTGAAATCAAAGTTTATTCGCTTACAGGGACTAAAGTTGACAAACTGCGAAAGTATGCCAATTTGAACTGTAACAGACATTCCGGAGTATGACCATAAGTTAAACATACCATAAATACCCTTCACATAGCTTATAAATAGGCTTTGAGGTGTTCGGTATGCTAAAATAAACTTTTGTGTCATTCAGGGACTAAAAGTGTCAAAAAGTGCACAAGTTTGCATTTTCGCGCATAACTTACGTTCTGAATACATCCGGACATCCAAAAATTTATGTAAGCACTAAAATATTATATTTTAGTGTTCGCCATAAGAAAAATCCATTCGTCACGTCATTTGGTTCGTTTTTCGCATTCGGGACCAGATTCGATGTATTAGCCGTTGTTTAATTCACAACCACACATTCTAAACTTGCTTAGTCAGCGGATAAGGATGGAATTTAAACACCTAAACACCATGACTTTGCAACACATGTATGGATGGAATTTAAACACCTAAACACCATAACTTTGCAACACATGTACGGATGGGATTAAGGCACGTTTTCCATGAAACGATCTTAACGGTTCGGGTATTCCTATAAATACCCCATACCCCCCATTGCTAAAATAACTAGAAACTTGATTTGAGAAACTCTAAGTTGAAACATTTGTTTCATACCTGAGATTTTTGAATCGAGTTTAGCATTCGGGGACCCTTCGTAAGTATTCTTTCGTTCTTTTCCTTATTTTATTGCTTTTCGAGTCAGAAAGTCAAACTTTGTTTGGCTTTCAGCGTTGACCAGTAATGGTCAATGCGAAGTTCGTTTGAACTTCGCAACGTGAGTGTAATCACGTTGGTCATAGTCCCTTGGGACTATGCCCACTGATTACCACGTTGTCTAGGGTCGTAGGGTAGGCGATCTAATAAATCGCCTATACCTTCGAACCCGACCCAGTTTGCTCGATCATTAGGATCCGACCAAATACATTAGGTGACCCTAGTATAGGGCATAACCTTCCGAGGTTATACCCTATGGTCACATCGTTTAAGTAGTTGTATGATAGGAAGTTTATATGCCTTAGGTAAATTACCAGAATACCCTTTTCATGTATAATTGGTAATTAAGCATATGTAACCTAAACTTTTGTCACATAACTGATTATGTAACATGTTTAGGCATATAACACTTGTCATAGGACTAGTTAGGCGATCCGAACGCGTTTCACGCGCACGACGCGTTAAAGTAGCATAAGTTACCTTAATGGGTCGAAAACACTTAGGTTAAGTTTCATTTAGTATGTAGGCTTTGTTAAACCAAATGACACGAGTCTCTACACTCGTTTGGTTTACAAACCCTAATGCTACCCGATCTTCCGATCTAGGTCCGGTTAATTAACATAGTTACCTATATTAGGTGCCGTTTGATATCCGCGATCTCTAGCATTGTTTGGTTGTTGTTCAAGACTTCTAAGCACTCTTAGGCGAGTACATTATTCCCCTCTTTTACTGTTTTCAAACTGTTTTGGGGTGAAGCATGTGTACCTATCTGTTATTTTCATGATTCCAAAAGTATAATTGATTATACATGTTATTATTTATCATTTGACAAATTACATAACTATCTATGATTTAAACATTGATTTCTCAAAGAACATAAAATAAATTGTTGAATTGTACTTATTTTATGTTCACCAGACCGATTGTTAGTATGATATAGCGCTATAGGATTTGACACCCCATTCCTGTTGGCATGGAATGTCTGAAACCAATCTGTTGCTCCATCCAAATAGGAATTGTCTTTGTGGTATTTCTATAGTCTCAAAGGTGTATCTTGATGCACTAGGTCTGATTGAATTCTTAAATCACACTATTAAAGTATATTTTGATATACTCTCATGTGTGGTATTGTACAAACCAACATATATTTATCACATCCAAAGCATATTTTGATATGTTATTTACTAAACAAAAACATAGTTTAATATGTTATTTATCACATCCAAAGCATATTTTGATATGTTATCTATAAATCCGAAGAATACTTGTACTATACTATCTAAATCTATTCTTTTAAACAACGAAGGTATATTTAATGTACTATCTATCTATCGATTTGGTTTAGTTTGATTAAGTGATTAAGTAACGATGCGTGTGTAATATGATACAAGCATGGTGGATACGCCGCTGGTACTTCCTATATATAAGTGCTTGTATGGTATTACATACTGTAACGTTAATTGAATCATTTCAGTTTGAGATATATAACATTTATACAAATAACATACTTTTCACAAGACATTGTTTTACAAACAACATATCTTATACAAACTCATTTTACATGGTTATTCATTTAATCATGCATTATTCTCTTATTTATACATATCATCAGAACTTATCATTGTTTTTCAAATAATTTACTAAAACAAATGTTTTTGGGTTAAGAGTCATGGCTACGAGGTTTTACAAATTATAACCCGCTTGATTTGAGTTGGTTAATTAAGTTGCAATATTATACTCTTTTCAAAACAGGTTTTTAAATAAAGTATTGCAACGTCTAAACTAGCCATGATTTCGACACTCCTACAAAACCAATGTATTCGCCAGCATTTCTTTGCTGACCTCGTTTTTACACATGTTTCAGGTACTGCTTTGCAATGATTGTTGATACATGCTACATTTAGGATGGACTCGTGCCTTAGCGACTTAAAACGAGACAATAACTAGTTAACTTATGTTATGTACCCTTTGTTTCTTGTTTAAACAATGTAAACTCTCATAATTGATTAATAAAACGAAACTTTAATTGCCATGGATTTGAAACGATTAATTCTGTTACAACACTCCCCGACATTTCCGCCACGTTTTGTATGTTCTACGTGGTCGGGGTGTGACAGAAAAGATGGTATCAGAGCCAATGGTTATAGGGAATTAGGTTATTAGTAATGCTTTGACCTAGTCTATAACCTTCTTAGGACCCTAACGCGAGTTTACTTGCGTTTAGTCATAAAACAATACTGTCACCTATCCTTAGGTGACAACCACAACAAGAACATAAATTTCAAAACCACTTTGAAAACTAATCATCTGTTCTAGGATGATTACTTACTAGGTTTTGAACCCTCGGTTATAAGGTTTTGAACCCCTTTAAGTTTTTAAAATCTCGTCAAGGTTTTGGGTTTTAAATAATGTGAACACGTGCAACTGGAAGGGTGAATGCCTGTATTCTGGGTTTTCTGTCTAGGCAAGCACTTCGTATATGTCACACCCCCAAAATCCACCTGCGGAGTACTACCGCTTGGAGGCGTGACTGACCAGGATCCAGCCACCAATCATATTGAACAAGCATATAAGTAGTTATAAAATCCACCCAATACAATTGGTGTTCAAACAAAACATAGTTAAGTTGCAAGCGGAAGCATAAGTCTTAAATCAAACATAAGTTTAATTGTTTCAAAGTTTAACATGGCACACAGTCGTCCATGTCCCACAACGATCCTCCTCCATGCAAGCTCCAGCTAAGAACCTAAGGACCTGCAAAGCATGTAGTAACGAGTCAACAACAAGTTGAGTGAGTTCATGGTTGGGTGTTCGTTTTACATTGTTTCGAAAACAGTTTCCTTTATCTGGCATCCTGCCGTGGGGGTTACCCCATAGTTAAAAACGTGACTTGTTTATTCCCAATTATTCTGGCAATCCAGCCGTGGGGGCTACCCCGTGTTAGTTATCTGGCATTTCGGCCGTGGGGGCTACCCCATGTATCTACTAGACTCGTTACCATATCGACTGCTGACTGTAGTCATGTTTATGTGCCCTGAACTGTCAATGTCTATCATCATTGACGTGCCAGTAGTCCATTAGTTCACGCCCGTCCTCTGCGGCACGGTGTGAGGTTTGTCAAACCTAAATAGCGCTATCTAACTAATGACCCGCTCGCCATTGGCCTCGGCGATTAAGTCGATACAAAGATGAGGGACTTCGTGATAGAGTTTTGGTCTAGTACGAGTTATCTGTCCGTGAGGACGAGGAATTACATTCCTGAACCATTGCTGTCCTACCCAAGGAGGACGAGGAACCCATGTTCCTTAACCCCAATTCCCGACCCCTGGGAATCCCATGCTTTGTAGAGGGTGTGAACTCACCTTGGTTTGCTCGGTAGAAACACAGAAAAGTCAAACAAGCAATGTAGTGGCTACTCACGTCCTATCATAGTTGTATCATACAAGTCAGGTTCGTAACCAAGTAGCACACGGATGTTTCTAGCACATTGCATTCAGGTATCATCTAAGGCAGTTCAACATTCACGTTCAACAGTAACATAATAGGTCTGTGCATTAGGCCCAAGAGTCCGGCCCAAACAATTAAGTCCGAAAGTGAATTGCAAGCCCAAACAGCGTGTATCTGTGTAGAGTCTCGAGTCGCAACTAGGCGTTTGCGACTCGCAACCTGAGTCGCAATCATGGTTTCGGTTCGTGTTGGTTTGGTTACGAGTCGCAACTGGACTCGCAACCGTGGTTTCGAGTCACAAGGTTGGTGTGCTGGTCATGTGTGGTTTCGAGTCGCAACTAGGTGTTTGCGACTCGCAACTGATGTCGCAACCGGGGATTTCGACTCATCAAGCAGTGGTTTCGAGTCGCAACTGATGGTTTCGGTTGGACAACTGCTGATCCGGAACAGTGTACTATCCAATGAGAATTTGATTTCAGAAAATGGTTTGTACTACCCACTTAAACATGTTTGTTTGTCTAGTAATTTACTAATTTGGATCAAACATATCAGATTTCAAATATTCAAGCATGCTCATATGATATTCAAGTTGTTCTTCACACATTCATCATGTTCATCAATATCCAAGTAGTTCATCATATCATAACTTGAAACAACAATCTGAAATATTCAAACAACTAATCCGATTTCCACATAAGTGCAGCCAATCAAGCATTTTGATTTGTAACCTAAGAGCATGCAAACCGATTTCATAACATGAATAACAATCGAGCATTCCAACAACAAGTCCGAATAATATGAGCATTATACACACCGATTTCATGAACACCAACCATTTATGGTTTAAATCACATTAAATCACAAACATCATTAACTCATCATGCAATCAATCCGGAAATCTAAGTATGATAGTTTATTAACATCATCATGTATAAATCTAACAAACCAACATATTACCAAGTCACACAAGATACATCATCATCAACAAAATATCACATCATCATCATCAACAACAACCGAAATCTAAACACACACAATGAGAATCACTAACCGGTTCGAGGAATAGTGGTGAAGGATGAAGCTTTGTTTGGCGTGAACAAGCAAAATCCGAGAATCCTTTTGTGGTTGGTTGGTTGGATCCGAGAAGAAGGAGGAGGGTGTGATGCTTGGTGTCTAGGGTTTTAGTGAGAGTGGAGAGTATGTGTGTAGAGGAGAGTATGAGTGTTGTTGCCCAAAAATGACAAGTATGGCTAACATGAGGATTATATACTAGTCCTAAGTAGTGCACCCTAATGGACTCGGATGAGGTGCACGGCCCAACCGGCCCATATGTCACACTAGTTCACTCGAGACCACATGGTCTCGAGTCGGGTTCATGGCTTTCGGCTCATATACATACTCGAATACATACACACAAGCATACATGTAACATAACACAAAATCATATAAAGGTTCACTTATCATTCATTAAATCATCAAATTAGTTAGTCATTTAGTGTTCAACGTACAACGAAAGGTTCTAAATTTCGAGTTGTCATATCATCCCCAAGTTGAAAGAAATTTCGTCCCGAAATTTGGTAGGCACTCACTGAGGAAGCTAGTTAAGTTGTATGGTTTTCCTGGTTTTCCTGGGGTGTCACATCCACCCCCCGTTGATCTGGAATTTCGTCCCGAAATTCCGTAGCTTCAGCCTCAGTAGTGGGTGTACTGTTTGCGAACAGTTGGGGATACTTTTGTTTCATCTGATCTTCGCGCTCCCAGGTGAACTCTGGGCCACGACGTGAGTTCCAACGAACTCGAACGAGAGGTATTCTAGTGCTCTTGAGGACCTTAACATCCCGGTCCATGATCTCGACTGGTTCCTCGACGAATCGTAACTGCTCGTTGATGGTGAGCTCCTTCAAAGGAACTACGAGGGTCTCATCTGACAGACATTTCTTCAGATTCGACACATGGAAAACGTTGTGAACTGCACTGAGTTCTGCTGGTAAGTTCAGTCTGTAGGCCACCCTGCCTATTTTCTCAATGATTTCAAAGGTCCGACGTATTGTGGGTTAAGTTTGCCTTGTTTACCAAAATGAACCACACCCTTCCAGGGTGAAACTTTGAGTAATACCCACTCCCCAACCTGGAGCTTAAGTGGTTTCCTGCCCTTATCGGCGTAAACTTTCTGACATTCGCGAGCGGCCGTCATGCGTTTTCGTATCTGAGCGATTTGTTCGGTTGTGTCTACCACATATTCTGGACCAGTGATCTGACTATCTCCCACCTCTGCCCAGCAAAGAGGTGACCGGCATTTACGTCCGTACAATGCCTCAAATGGAGCAGCTTTAATGCTGGTGTGGTAGCTGTTATTGTACGAGAATTCCACAAGTGGTAGATGCTTTTCCCAGCGGTTGCCAAAGTCGATTACACATGCATGAAGCATGTCCTCTAAGGTTTGAATAGTGCGCTCGGACTGCCCGTCCGTCTGAGGGTGATACGCTGTGCTCATGTCTAGTCGTGAGCCAAAGGATTTGTGCATTGCTTGCCACAGCTCTGAAGTAAAACGTGCATCTCGATCTGAGATAATGGAGGTGGGCACCCCGTGCCTCGAAACAATTTCTTTGATGTATATTTCTGCAAGAGTGGAGAATTTATCCGTCTCCTTGATAGCCAAGAAGTGTGCAGATTTTGTGAGTCGATCTACGATCACCCAAATAGTATCGTTCCCGCGCTGGGATCTATGCAGGCCCGTAACAAAATCCATGGAAATTTGCTCCCATTTCCATCGAGGTATCTCTGGTTGTTGGAGTAGGCCTGAGGGTTTCTGGTATTCCGACTTGACTCTCGCACAAGTCAAACACTTGCTGACGTAGGTTGCTATGTGGGCCTTCATGCTAGGCCACCAGTACGTAGTTTTAATGTCGTGGTACATTTTGTCCGATCCAGGATGTACCGAGTAGCGAGACTTGTGTGCTTCGTCCATCACAAGCTCTCGTAGGTTGCCATAGAGTGGGACCCAAACGCGTCCCGTTACGTAGTAAGCACCGTCTTCCTTCTGTTCTAAGCGTTGCCTCGATCCGCGTAGGGCTTCAGCCCTGACATTTTCTGGTTTCAGTGCTTCTATCTGAGCAGCTCGTATTTGGGAAGGGAGACTAGAGTGGATCGTGAGTTGTAAAGCTCGCACGCGCTTAGGCGCAGTGTCCTTCCGACTGAGGGCGTCAGCCACAACATTGGCTTTGCCCGGGTGATACCTGATTGAGCACTCGTAGTCATTCAGTAGCTCGACCCATCGTCGTTGTCGCATATTTAGTTCCTTCTGCTTGAAGATATGCTCGAGGCTCCTGTGGTCGGTGTAGATCGCGCACTTGGTACCATACAGGTAATGCCGCCATAACTTAAGTGCAAAAACAACAGCTCCCAGCTCTAAGTCGTGCGTAGTGTAGTTCTTTTCATGAACCTTGAGTTGGCGTGAGGCGTAGGCTATAACTTTATCTCGTTGCATCAATACACAACCAAGACCTTGAATTGATGCGTCGCAGTAGACCACAAAGTCGTCTGTGCCTTCTGGCAAGGAAAGGATAGGTGCGCTACAAAGCCTATCCTTTAGGTGCTGAAATGCCAACTCCTGTGCGTTTCCCCAGCGATAAACAACGCCCTTCTGCGTTAGTGAGGTGAGAGGCTGTGCAATCTTAGAAAAATCCTTTATGAATCTCCGGTAGTATCCCGCCAAACCCAAGAATTGGCGAATTTCCTTTGGTGTACGAGGTGCAGGCCAGTTCTTAATCGAGTCTATCTTGGATGGATCAACATGAATCCCATCCTTGTTCACCACGTGGCCTAAGAAATGGACTTCTCGAAGCCAGAAGTCGCATTTCGAGAACTTTGCGTAAAGCTGTTCTGTTCGAAGGAGTTCCAGAATAAGTCGCAGATGCTGCTCGTGTTCCTCCCGACTCTTGGAATAGATCAGGATGTCGTCGATGAAGACTATAACGAACTTGTCCAGGTAAGGCTTGCACACTCGGTTCATCAAGTCCATGAAAACCGCAGGTGCGTTTGTCATCCCAAAAGGCATGACCAAAAATTCATAGTGCCCGTATCGAGTTCTGAAAGCTGTTTTGGAGACGTCCTCTTCCCGGACTCTCAGCTGGTGATAACCCGATCTCAAATCGATCTTCGAATAGTAGCTCAACCCTTGTAACTGGTCGAACAAGTCGTCGATACGCGGTAGAGGATAACGATTCTTCACCGTCACCTTGTTGAGTTCTCGGTAGTCGATGCACATTCTGAAAGTACCGTCTTTCTTCTTTACAAATAACACTGGAGCTCCCCAGGGCGATGAGCTAGGACGAATAAAACCTTTATCCAAGAGCTCTTGTAGCTGCGTAGAGAGTTCTTTCAACTCTGATGGAGCTAAACGATAAGGTGCACGAGCTATGGGCGCAGCTCCAGGAGCTAGTTCGATCTGAAACTCGACTTGGCGATGAGGCGGAAGACCAGGTAATTCCTCAGGAAATACCTCTGGATAATCGCGTACAACTGGAAAATCTTCTATCTTCTTCTCTTTTTCTGAGGTGTCAGTAACGAGAGCCAAAATAGCAGTGTGGCCCTTTCGCAAGCACTTTTGGGCCTTAAGGAGAGAAATGACGTTCTCAACAGCACTCCTCTTGTCGCCATGAATCATGAGAGGTTCACCACCGGGACCTGGAATACGGACAACCTTCTCGTTGCAAAGAATCTCTGCTCGGTGTTGGGATAACCAATCCATCCCAATGACGACGTCGAAACTACCCAAGACGATAGGAATGAGGTCGATAGAGAAGGTCTGGTCGGCGAGAATAAGTTTACAACCCTTGACTACGTGTGTGGCTTCTAAACTCTTACCGTTGGCTAGCTCTACGGTGTGCTTGTTGTTCAAGGGTGTTGGAATACGCTTAAGCATTCGACTAACTTCTAGTGACATGTAGCTAGTATCGGCACCCGAATCAAATAAAACTGAAACATAAAAGTCGTCGAGAAGGAACTTACCCGCCACAACATTGGATTCATTCCTTGCTTCACCTTGGCCGATCACGAACGCCCGCCCCCGGGCTCCATTGTTGCTGTTGTCGCGTTTCTGCCTCATCTGCGGACAGTTCCTCTTAAGATGGCCTTCAGCCCCACAACGGAAACACCCCTTTTTGCTACCCTGCTGCTGCTGGTTTCGGTGTGCAGGGTATGGGCTCTTGCAATCTCTAGCCACATGTCCCGTCTTCTTGCACCGATGGCAGCACGATTCCATACATGACCCGGTGTGGTGTTGATGGCATTTGCGGCATTTCGGCTTATTCCCAAGGTATCCCCCTTGATTTTGGTAGTTCAGCCCCTGCTGTACGAGTTTCCCGTGCGGGTCCTGTTGTATAGGGCCACGACCTTCACTCTGGTGATCACCCCAAATATGCTTGGTGTTAATAAGAGCATTTGCATTGGAGGGGTTGCGCTTGGGTAACTTGCCCTCTTCCACTGCCTGATCAGTGAGCTGGTGCGCCAAACGAACGACTTGTTGGATTGTGGAAAAGTTGGCCGCAATAACGGACCCTCGGATTTCTGGGGCTAAGCCTCTGAGGTATAGCTCGATTCGTCTAGAAATGGGTTGTGACAAGTTAGGACATAAGGCAGCCAAATCGTTGGACCTTTTCGTGTACGCTTCGATCTCTGATCCTTCCATTTTCAAGCCAAAGTACTCTATTTCAAGTTTGAGGATGTCGTCCGGATGACAAAATTCTTCCTTGATCAAATCCTTGAAGTCGCTCCAGGGGGTGGCATTCGCATCTGCTAACCCGAGCATCTGAACTTGTGTGTTCCACCAAGAATACGCTTTCCCTTGCAAGGTACCAGCAGCGTACTCTACTCGCTTACTGGTAGGGCTTTCACTTTCTTCGAATGCCGATTCGATCCTGCGAATCCAGTGTAGGAGACCTATCGCTCCCTCGGTGCCATTAAAGGTACTAGGTCGACAGTCCATAAAGGTTTTGAAAGTGCACACGGGTGGCTGAACGTGTTGACCTATCGTGGGTGAAAGAAAAGACAGAGTTTAACACAAAGGTTGGTTCACGGGAGTAGGATCCTAAAGATCCTAGAATGAGTTCGGACTGTAGGATATACCTCCTGCGTGTGCAGCTGCAAGTGCTGCGGCAACTCGTTCGTTGATCAGAGCCGTCAACTGGGCTCGTGTTAGGTTAACGCGTCCAGACATGATCTTCATATCAAGAAGAACGTGAGTGAGAGGGGTTTCGCGAAAGTACGACGATAAGATAGGGTAAGCACGCACGTGTTCAAGCAACAGTAGTTATACTAACCAAGCATACCATAAGCAATGTACTATGTAACTAACAAGTAGGCAATATATACCCAGATCATATCACCTAGAATGTCGAGCCTTGCATGTGGAGTGAAGCATCGTTGTGGACCGTTGAGCACTGTACAGGTTATAGTCTGGTTTTAACAAAACGTTTTTCCCCTTTATTAAAACCAAGTTCTCTATAACCAATGGCTCTGATACCAATCTGTCACACCCCCAAAATCCACCTGCGGAGTACTACCGCTTGGAGGCGTGACTGACCAGGATCCAGCCACCAATCATATTGAACAAGCATATAAGTAGTTATAAAATCCACCCAATACAATTGGTGTTCAAACAAAACATAGTTAAGTTACAAGCGGAAGCATAAGTCTTAAATCAAACATAAGTTTAATTGTTTCAAAGTTTAACATGGCACACAGTCGTCCATGTCCCACAACGATCCTCCTCCATGCAAGCTCCAGCTAAGAACCTAAGGACCTGCAAAGCATGTAGTAACGAGTCAACAACAAGTTGAGTGAGTTCACGGTTGGGTGTTCGTTTTACATTGTTTCAAAAACAGTTTCCTTTATCTGGCATCCTGCCGTGGGGGTTACCCCATAGTTAAAAACGTGACTTGTTTATTCCCAATTATTCTGGCAATCCAGCCGTGGGGGCTACCCCGTGTTAGTTATCTGGCATTTCGGCCGTGGGGGCTACCCCATGTATCTACTAGACTCGTTACCATATCGACTGCTGACTGTAGTCATGTTTATGTGCCCTGAACTGTCAATGTCTATCATCATTGACGTGCCAGTAGTCCATTAGTTCACGCCCGTCCTCTGCGGCACGGTGTGAGGTTTGTCAAACCTAAATAGCGCTATCTAACTAATGACCCGCTCGCCATTGGCCTCGGCGATTAAGTCGATACAAAGATGAGGGACTTCGTGATAGAGTTTTGGTCTAGTACGAGTTATCTGTCCGTGAGGACGAGGAATTACATTCCTGAACCATTGCTGTCCTACCCAAGGAGGACGAGGAACCCATGTTCCTTAACCCCAATTCCCGACCCCTGGGAATCCCATGCTTTGTAGAGGGTGTGAACTCACCTTGGTTTGCTCGGTAGAAACACAGAAAAGTCAAACAAGCAATGTAGTGGCTACTCACGTCCTATCATAGTTGTATCATACAAGTCAGGTTCGTAACCAAGTAGCACACGGATGTTTCTAGCACATTGCATTCAGGTATCATCTAAGGCAGTTCAACATTCACGTTCAACAGTAACATAATAGGTCTGTGCATTAGGCCCAAGAGTCCGGCCCAAACAATTAAGTCCGAAAGTGAATTGCAAGCCCAAACAGCGTGTATCTGTGTAGAGTCTCGAGTCGCAACTAGGCGTTTGCGACTCGCAACCTGAGTCGCAATCATGGTTTCGGTTCGTGTTGGTTTGGTTACGAGTCGCAACTGGACTCGCAACCGTGGTTTCGAGTCACAAGGTTGGTGTGCTGGTCATGTGTGGTTTCGAGTCGCAACTAGGTGTTTGCGACTCGCAACTGATGTCGCAACCGGGGATTTCGACTCATCAAGCAGTGGTTTCGAGTCGCAACTGATGGTTTCGGTTGGACAACTGCTGATCCGGAACAGTGTACTATCCAATGAGAATTTGATTTAAGAAAATGGTTTGTACTACCCACTTAAACATGTTTGTTTGTCTAGTAATTTACTAATTTGGATCAAACATATCAGATTTCAAATATTCAAGCATGCTCATATGATATTCAAGTTGTTCTTCACACATTCATCATGTTCATCAATATCCAAGTAGTTCATCATATCATAACTTGAAACAACAATCTGAAATATTCAAACAACTAATCCGATTTCCACATAAGTGCAGCCAATCAAGCATTTTGATTTGTAACCTAAGAGCATGCAAACCGATTTCATAACATGAATAACAATCGAGCATTCCAACAACAAGTCCGAATAATATGAGCATTATACACACCGATTTCATGAACACCAACCATTTATGGTTTAAATCACATTAAATCACAAACATCATTAACTCATCATGCAATCAATCCGGAAATCTAAGTATGATAGTTTATTAACATCATCATGTATAAATCTAACAAACCAACATATTACCAAGTCACACAAGATACATCATCATCAACAAAATATCACATCATCATCATCAACAACAACCGAAATCTAAACACACACAATGAGAATCACTAACCGGTTAGAGGAATAGTGGTGAAGGATGAAGCTTTGTTTGGCGTGAACAAGCAAAATCCGAGAATCCTTTTGTGGTTGGTTGGTTGGATCCGAGAAGAAGGAGGAGGGTGTGATGCTTGGTGTCTAGGGTTTTAGTGAGAGTGGAGAGTATGTGTGTAGAGGAGAGTATGAGTGTTGTTGCCCAAAAATGACAAGTATGGCTAACATGAGGATTATATACTAGTCCTAAGTAGTGCACCCTAATGGACTCGGATGAGGTGCACGGCCCAACCGGCCCATATGTCACACTAGTTCACTCGAGACCACATGGTCTCGAGTCGGGTTCATGGCTTTCGGCTCATATACATACTCGAATACATACACACAAGCATACATGTAACATAACACAAAATCATATAAAGGTTCACTTATCATTCATTAAATCATCAAATTAGTTAGTCATTTAGTGTTCAACGTACAACGAAAGGTTCTAAATTTCGAGTTGTCACAGTATACATCTCATCAGACGCGAGACCAGTTGTGCTTACCTGGGAATTCTTGGGATGAGTGTTCACTTATAGGCGAGCATGTCTTCGCGATACATTATTTTTGACCTATTTACTTTGATTAGTCACCGTCTCATTTGTTTGCCTTAAGTAACAAACAAATGATCGCAATTTTATGCATTGTTATTCTGTTTTCATTTCCCTTGTTCCCTCCCATATCTCCTATTTTCTTCATGGTGTCTCTTCATCGCAACAAGACTCGAGTATCCGGACCAGGTGCTACAACTGCCCAACAAATAGGCGTAGTACTCCAGAAGACCGTTGATTTAGCTATCACCATGAGTCAGCTCAGGAATGAAGCCGTGCAAGGGAACCACTCCTTGGAGAAATCAATGTAACCGTCATCATCCAAATCAAATACCCTGTTACAAATGTACCCACGGTGGACGATGGAGACATTTGGTTAACATGTGTCGCTTTGCTGTTCAAAGCAAAGCAGTTGAAAACCCTGTTGCTGCTTAACCTTCAAGTTCTGCTTCATATGTCGCCTTGGCATATCTAGCGTCTCAACCTCATGAATTTTCTACCTTGTGTATCGACTTAAACACGCCTAGTGCAAGGTGTCGAATCACCTCTCGTTACACAAATTCCAAAACCCATGAAGGATCTTTCTATCCTTATAATCAGATCCTTGTGGATGAATATCACTCAAATCGGAGCCCTTAATTGAATTCTTTGTATGATTCAATACGTACATTACGATTCAATAAGGACAAAGCCGAATTCTTATTAAGATCTTTCTATCTTCATAGATAGATTCTTGAAAATGATTAAAGTACCAAATGAAATCCACGGATTGGATTCCTGGTGTGCTTTAATTATCCATGCTCAAAGACAACAAATTAAAGAATCAAGTTAACTAATTTTTGTGCTTATGTGTTTTCTTATGTGTTTTGTGTTTTATGTGATCCATCCAAATCCTCGTAGAATCTTCCATATCTCATATGAAGGATTCGTAGTAGGATATTCCAAAAAGGTACTATCTTAAATCCTTAATGGACTTCTACGTTGTAGTTAAGTCCCTTGGGTTTTAAAGTACTATTCTAAAACTGGACCTCTTGAATGGTCTGGTTAAACAGACTGATTTTGAAAAATCTGATCAAAAATATCATGTGATGATATAAATACAAAGATCCCTTAAGTGGTCTATTTAAGGAGATCATACGACGGTTTAGTTAAGAAGATCATATGTTGATCTAGTTAAAAAGATCGTTCGTAGATCAAATTAAAAGGACCCTTTTGTGGTCTAGTCAGGTCGCTTTATGTTTATTCAATTGATTTTTTTTCTTTCCCATACGCATTATGAAATGAACTGTGCGGACTGTGCAAGGAACTACGTAATTATGGAGGCCTACATAATTATGGAATTCAGTGCACAGAAACCACAGGGAATTTTGTCATGTGTTAAGACCCATAGTGACAAGAGTAATGATACGGGAGAAGTATTGGACTTCGACCAATGTCATTTATTCTTACACTTCCAAATTCTGATCTCAATCACACACCAAGTTTCCTATGATGAGTCTTCATAAGAAACGTTCTTCTGTCCGTAGTTCAAAACTCCATGTTTTGTTACTACAATGACATCACTTTGAGGGTTGACATTTTCGCTAAGAATCCTAACATGGCCCAGAGTTCTACTTGGGGTTCAAGGGGTTCATTCAAAGCAAAAACATCACCTTCGTCCCCACAAGTTTCTCCTAAAATTAAATTTCGGAACGAAATTTCCTAAAGTAGGGGAGACTGTAACACCTGTGTCATTTCAACCATCAAACAAATGCCAAACCAATGAAATATTGTATTTCATGCTTGGGATTGTAAAAATATGTGTATCGTTTACACATATCAACTCTTGTTCGATTTCAAGCTCTAAATCGCTTTCTGGAAGGTTATACACGCACTGATGCGTAAATATAACCAGTTTAACGCACCGAACACTCCGGAATAGTGAAATAGGCTTAATATACCTTAAATAACCTTTACATAACTTAGATATAAGTTTTGGAAGGTTTGGTGTGGTGAAATCAAAGTTTATTCGCTTACAGGGACTAAAGTTGACAAACTGCGAAAGTATGCCAATTTGAACTGTAACAGACATTCCGGAGTATGACCATAAGTTAAACATACCATAAATACCCTTCACATAGCTTATAAATAGGGTTTGAGGTGTTCGGTATGCTAAAATAAACTTTTGTGTCATTCAGGGACTAAAAGTGTCAAAAAGTGCACAAGTTTGCATTTTCGCGCATAACTTACGTTCTGAATACATCCGGACATCCAAAAATTTATGTAAGCACTAAAATATTATATTTTAGTGTTCGCCATAAGAAAAATCCATTCGTCACGTCATTTGGTTCGTTTTTCGCATTCGGGACCAGATTCGATGTATTAGCCGTTGTTTAATTCACAACCACACATTCTAAACTTGCTTAGTCAGCGGATAAGGATGGAATTTAAACACCTAAACACCATGACTTTGCAACACATGTATGGATGGAATTTAAACACCTAAACACCATAACTTTGCAACACATGTACGGATGGGATTAAGGCACGTTTTCCATGAAACGATCTTAACGGTTCGGGTATTCCTATAAATACCCCATACCCCCCATTGCTAAAATCACTAGAAACTTGATTTGAGAAACTCTAAGTTGAAACATTTGTTTCATACCTGAGATTTTTGAATCGAGTTTAGCATTCGGGGACCCTTCGTAAGTATTCTTTCGTTCTTTTCCTTATTTTATTGCTTTTCGAGTCAGAAAGTCAAACTTTGTTTGGCTTTCAGCGTTGACCAGTAATGGTCAATGCGAAGTTCGTTTGAACTTCGCAACGTGAGTGTAATCACGTTGGTCATAGTCCCTTGGGACTATGCCCACTGATTACCACGTTGTCTAGGGTCGTAGGGTAGGCGATCTAATAAATCGCCTATACCTTCGAACCCGACCCAGTTTGCTCGATCATTAGGATCCGACCAAATACATTAGGTGACCCTAGTATAGGGCATAACCTTCCGAGGTTATACCCTATGGTCACATCGTTTAAGTAGTTGTATGATAGGAAGTTTATATGCCTTAGGTAAATTACCAGAATACCCTTTTCATGTATAATTGGTAATTAAGCATATGTAACCTAAACTTTTGTCACATAACTGATTATGTAACATGTTTAGGCATATAACACTTGTCATAGGACTAGTTAGGCGATCCGAACGCGTTTCACGCGCACGACGCGTTAAAGTAGCATAAGTTACCTTAATGGGTCGAAAACACTTAGGTTAAGTTTCATTTAGTATGTAGGCTTTGTTAAACCAAATGACACGAGTCTCTACACTCGTTTGGTTTACAAACCCTAATGCTACCCGATCTTCCGATCTAGGTCCGGTTAATTAACATAGTTACCTATATTAGGTGCCGTTTGATATCCGCGATCTCTAGCATTGTTTGGTTGTTGTTCAAGACTTCTAAGCACTCTCAGGCGAGTACATTATTCCCCTCTTTTACTGTTTTCAAACTGTTTTGGGGTGAAGCATGTGTACCTATCTGTTATTTTCATGATTCCAAAAGTATAATTGATTATACATGTTATTATTTATCATTTGACAAATTACATAACTATCTATGATTTAAACATTGATTTCTCAAAGAACATAAAATAAATTGTTGAATTGTACTTATTTTATGTTCACCAGACCGATTGTTAGTATGATATAGCGCTATAGGATTTGACACCCCATTCCTGTTGGCATGGAATGTCTGAAACCAATCTGTTGCTCCATCCAAATAGGAATTGCCTTTGTGGTATTTCTATAGTCTCAAAGGTGTATCTTGATGCACTAGGTCTGATTGAATTCTTAAATCACACTATTAAAGTATATTTTGATATACTCTCATGTGTGGTATTGTACAAACCAACATATATTTATCACATCCAAAGCATATTTTGATATGTTATTTACTAAACAAAAACATAGTTTAATATGTTATTTATCACATCCAAAGCATATTTTGATATGTTATCTATAAATCCGAAGAATACTTGTACTATACTATCTAAATCTATTCTTTTAAACAACGAAGGTATATTTAATGTACTATCTATCTATCGATTTGGTTTAGTTTGATTAAGTGATTAAGTAACGATGCGTGTGTAATATGATACAAGCATGGTGGATACGCCGCTGGTACTTCCTATATATAAGTGCTTGTATGGTATTACATACTGTAACGTTAATTGAATCATTTCAGTTTGAGATATATAACATTTATACAAATAACATACTTTTCACAAGACATTGTTTTACAAACAACATATCTTATACAAACTCATTTTACATGGTTATTCATTTAATCATGCATTATTCTCTTATTTATACATATCATCAGAACTTATCATTGTTTTTCAAATAATTTACTAAAACAAATGTTTTTGGGTTAAGAGTCATGGCTACGAGGTTTTACAAATTATAACCCGCTTGATTTGAGTTGGTTAATTAAGTTGCAATATTATACTCTTTTCAAAACAGGTTTTTAAATAAAGTATTGCAACGTCTAAACTAGCCATGATTTCGACACTCCTACAAAACCAATGTATTCGCCAGCATTTCTTTGCTGACCTCGTTTTTACACATGTTTCAGGTACTGCTTTGCAATGATTGTTGATACATGCTACATTTAGGATGGACTCGTGCCTTAGCGACTTAAAACGAGACAATAACTAGTTAACTTATGTTATGTACCCTCTGTTTCTTGTTTAAACAATGTAAACTCTCATAATTGATTAATAAAACGAAACTTTAATTGCCATGGATTTGAAACGATTAATTCTGTTACAACACTCCCCGACATTTCCGCCACGTTTTGTATGTTCTACGTGGTTGGGGTGTGACAGTATTAAGAAGTCACACCAAATAAACCCACGCTTCAGCAAAAGCCAGGGTGTGACAAAAATTCCATGTTATACTCCTGCACGGAGTGGAGCCGAGTGCAAAGAGCTGATCTTAGTGGACCAGTAACAAGGTTGTTGAAGCGGTCAACTTCGCCTACTGCTTTTAGAGTATCCAAGCAAACTTGTCGGGGGTTTTCATCGGGCCTTGTCTTGAGAATCTCAAACCGTGCTTGAGCAGCCCACTCATTCGGGTTGAACCTAGTAAACTTCTTGGCCATCTGAAAGAAAACACCAAACAATTAGCATGAAACAGTAGAATTTTCGAAGAAAACTGAAAACAGTCAGCTGAACACGACCCATGTTCGCCAGAAATTAGCTAGACACGCCCCCGTGCTCGCTGAGCACGACCCCGTGCTTAGGCGTCTGTTTCCCAAAAATCTAATTTTTCAACCCAGTCCCGAAAACTTGAAAATTTTTGGTTGAGTAGGGGCGGTTTTCCCCGAAAATGAAATCTTTCCAAAAACAAACCGTTTACCCCATCAATTTTATCTCTTTCGGTTAAAAAACAAGGGTTTGAGGTTTTTGTTTGAAATCGGGCAAATCTACAAACAATTCAAGTTGATTTACTTCCTATAACATGCATCTACACTAATGCTAACAGATCTAAGCAAAAATTTGAGGTTTGATTCTATTCAAGTTGAAGAACCCTAATTGTTATGATCGATTTCAATGAAATGTTATGTTTGTATTATGTGATTGTGTGTAATATATGTATATATAATGTAATCGCACAATAGGAATTCGATCGCACAAACCCTCTTTGGACCGCACACCATAAATCCAATCGCACAACATCCTCTCGGCCCACACTCTTGTTTAAATGATTGACCCAAAGGGGCAGCCATGTCGGGTTCGGCCTACTCCCTTATTTCGAATAACATCAAGGAGAGATAAGACATATAGTCAAGGCAGCTAGACCTCAAAATATAGAAGAAACTATAGAACTAGCAAATACCTTGACTGATGAATTAGTCCGTACTAGACAAGAAGATCAGAGGAGGAACTTAACCCAAAGGCTTACACAAGAATTTCGTTCTGGAAATTTTAATCGTAGAAATATGGGTTCTACCTCTGCACCCTACTGCAAGGTCTGCAAGAAAAAGCATTCGGGAAAATGCTCCACTCTCTGCAATTATTGCAAGATGCCAGGACATAAGAAAGAAAATTGCAGGAAGAAATCCAGTAATGGATTATGCTTCAACTGTGGAGAAAAAGGTCATATCAGGCCAAACTGTCCGAAATTAGCTCCAGCTCCAGATAACAAAAACACTAAAAATGCTAGAGCATTTGTTTTGACTGCAGATGAAGCCAAGATGATTCCAGATGTCATAGCTGGTACGTTTTTAGTTAATGATGTTTTTGCTAAAGTATTATTTGACTCTGGTGCAAACCAAAGTTTTATTAATACATCATTTTTGCAAATTTCTAAATCAGTCATTAACTAAACTACCACAAGAATGTCTAGTAGAGACAACCAATGGAGAAACCGTTAGGATTTCTGAAATATTGCAAGGAGCAAAAATAGAAAATTTTAACCAAATATTCAGGGCAAACCTGTATCCCAGGAATCTGACAGGATTTGATGTTGTTTTAGGAATGGATTGGTTAATAGCCAATAAAGCCAGTATTTTATGTGATCAAAAGTTAATTCAAGTAAATTCACCAAAAGGTAAAACGATCACAATTAAATGAGATAAGCCCTCTAGATCCACAAAATTCATATCTGTAATGAAAACTACAAGTTGTATAAGAAAAAGTTCCATAGTGTATTTGATTTCTATAATCACTAACACTAAAGGAAAGGATTTAAAAGATATTCCAGTAGTATCTCAGTTTTCAGATGTCTTTCCAGAAGAATTGCCAGGGCAACCTCCGAATAGAGAAGTTGAATTCAGAATTCACCTGCTACCAGGAACATCACCAATTGCTGTTAGTGCACTACGTCTATTGACTTCGTCTTGCATCATGTAATAGGATAGGATTATCAGTGCACGAGGTTCGAGAAACTGAGAAATGAGGTTTAAGTGAAGATTTCGCTTGAAGTGAACTTGTAACAAGTTCAAGCGAAATCATACACATCAGATTTCGCTTCAACTGGTTCGCTTCAACTGGTTCGCTTCAATTGATTCAGGTTACTCTCAAGCGAAATCTTAACCTCTATATATAGTGCACTTGTCATTTCACTTGGTACGAAACTTCTGAAAGTGTAACGAAGTGCTGCCGGTTTTCTGTCAGGTTGTAAACATTGTCATTATCAATACAAGCAACAGATTAAAGATTACAAGCTGTTTTCGAGTCCGGTTTACTGATTCCGCCTTTAAACTGGATGTAAAACTCTTCTGAACGACTCAGTAGGGTCAAACAACGATCCAACAAGTGGTATCAGAGCTCAGGAGGAAGAGTTTAGCTCGATTGCAATTAGATTCTGACTTCTACACCTTCTTTTTCAAACTGAACGAGATTTCATGGTCAAAATGGATTGAACTTCTCACCGAACATTCAAAACAACAGTTTAACAAAGCCTTGAAAGTTTGAGACCAAAATTCTCATTAAAAGTGACTGAATTGGATCAAAAACTAGATTTCGCTTGAATTGTATTCGAAGGTTACAGGATGATTTCGCTTCAAAGTAGACTGTTTGGACTATTTCGCTTGAAACTCTGAAGCGAAATAGTGTTATGTTCTTGGATTTCACATGAAACTCTGAAGCGAAATAGTTGGTTTCGCTTGAAACTTCTGAAGCGAACTTGTTTTTGCTAGTTTTCGCTTGAAGATTGAGTTCAGGTTGAAGCGAAATAGGTTCTTGTGGGTTTTCGCTTGAAGGTTCTAATCAACTGAAGCGAAATAGTTGATTTCGCTTGAATCAATTGTGTTAGCAGATTTTGCTTGAACAGTTTGAAAGGAGATTCGCTTGAAGTAATTTGTCAAAAGATTTCGCTTGAAGTCTCATTCTGCTTCAACTTTAGATTTCACTTGAGTTTCCTAGTTCGATTGAAAAGTGGAATTTTGTGTCGGATCATTTCACGACGATCAAGTGTCAGTCATTTTCAGTTTATTTGATATTTGATTGTACTGATTGGGTTTGTTTGATCATTCTGTCAGGTTTGCATTATGGCTGAGGAATTCTTCAATACATTTTACAATGCGTTCACAACTGAATCGTCTGAAGTAGCAAATGTTACACCAAAAACCATCACTAAGGTGCTCAACGAAAATATCAAGCATGATAACTTTTACGGAACACATTCAAAGCCACCAGCTCTTGATAGTATTGAGGATTATACCTGGTGGAAAGAATGTTTCATCAACTGGGCGAAGGCGTATGCTCATGAAAGTTGGTTTTGCTTGGAGTATGGGTATGAAAAACCAAAAGACGATAAAGGCGAAGATCTTGTATTCAAGAAGTTTACTAGAGAAGATAAAGCTGAATTTGGAGCTGAACAGAGAATGATAGCATTGATCCAGTCCGCAATCAGAAACGATATCTTTGCTTTACTAACTCATGACGGGTCATCTAAGTCTGTCTGGGAAGCTTTACGTGTTAAAGCTGAAGGGGGTAAACAGATTAAAAAGAACAAAATCGCTTTATTAAAGAAAGAATTTGATCTGTTTGATAACATAAAAGGAGAGTCGGTGAGGCAAATGATTGAGAGATTTTGTCATCTTAAAATCGAATTGGAAAGATTAGAGATAAATAAAACAAGAGAGGAATTGATAGACAAAGTGATTGAAGCGTTACCACGAGCTGATCAGTGGCAAACGTTTGTTTTTATTTTAAAAAATGATGCTTTGTATGATACAATTACTCTTGATGCTTTGTTTGAAAAGATTGAAAGTCATGATCTGGAGCTACAAAAGCAAAACAAGATGACTGATTCTTCACATCAACAGAACGTTGGCTTGTACTACAAAAGCAGTGTGCTTTCTGATAAAGGCGTTGGTTCACCAAAAACAGCATTTAGTGGTGAAAAGATGAAAGAACCACCAACAACGTCAACAAATCATCATTCTGGATATCATTCATCTTCAAAGACAAATTCTGATGAATCTGAAGAAATTCTGTGCAACATTGCTCTTAAACTGAAGAATTCTCCTGCAATGAGCATTAATGCAGCAAAGCAGCAAATGAGTTTTCTTGCATCTGTTTTGGATTCATATGAAGGTCTAGTAGCTGGCAAAATTGGAAACTCTGAATTGACCAAAGAAGACTACGACCAGATTGATCCGGAAGAGATGGAGCTCATTGACATCCGTTGGTGTTTAGCTAGTTGTATTCGAAGAGCTCAGAGGTATATGGAGATTACTGGAAAACAATCGCTTGGAGGTGCTTCAACAAAGCTTGGATTCGACAAATCTAAAGTGACTTGCTTCAAATGCAAGCAAAAGGGTCATTTCAAAAGAGAATGCAGAAATTCTGAAGTTGGTGAAGGAAGTGAACGTCCTTTCAACGATGATTATTATCGAAAGGGGATTTACCATCGAAGCAGAGAAGAACCAAAGTTGATTGAAGATAAACCTAGATCAAGAGTGTTTTGTAATTCACGACGATGAAGGATTTGACTGGAGCACAATTTGTCCAGAAGAAGATCGCTTAGAAAATGTTCGTAAAACAGCTCATGGGAGAGCTATGACAGAAGAAAGAAAGTTTGTTTTTGTTGCTGAGATTCAAGATGAAAACAAAGACAAAGACATTGCTGAAGTCCATGAAGAAAAAGTTGAGATCAAAGAGAAAACTCGGGAAGAGATCTTAAGTGAGAAGACTTACAGAGAAAGAAATGTGGTTTTAAATAGAATGGATGATATGCAGGAGGAGTATGAGATGGCTGTTGGTAGCAAAAGATGGGATAAAAAGAGAGAATGCTACTATAACAGAGAAGGAGAACCGGTTGTTCCCAAGAAAGACATAATCTTCGATGATGTTCTTCTTGCTGTTCCGTTAAGAGCTGAATACTATAGAAGAGTATTGAAAGATGACAAATATGCTAAGCAATATGAAAAGGATATCAGATATGCCATGTTATCGTGTCTGAGAAAAAGGGATGAAGAGAGAATGAAGAAGAATGTTGAAGAAATGGTGAACAATCTGAAGAAAGTTGCTGAAGAAGTTAAAACAGAAATTATTGAAGTTGAAGATGTGAAAGAAATCAAAAGTGAAGAAGTTGCTGTGAATGAAGAAGTTGAGAAAGCTGTTATTGAAGAACAGCAGATTGAAAAAGAGATGAAGGAAGAAGTAAAGAAAGAAGAAAAAGAAGAAAAGAATGAGAATTTGAAAGTTGGTGATGCTGGTGATGAAGTAAGTGTTGAAAAGAAGCAAGATGATGCTGATCTGAAGCAGACAGAGATTGCTGAAAACACCGAAGTGCCAATCACTGAGGTAAATTCTAACTCTGAAATTTTGAAAACTGTTGAACAATGCAAGAAATGCATGGAACCGTGCAGAGCTTGTATTGAAAAAGATGAGCAATTTAGAACAAGAGATCTTGAGTTCACAAAAATTGAAAAGATTTTCAAAGAAAAATGCAAAGAAATGCTGGAAAAAGAAAAAGTTTTTAAAGAAAATGATGAAAAACTTTCAGAAAAATGTAACAAATTAGAGAAAGAAAATGAAGTTTTGAAAGAAAATGTTTTGAAAATGACAAATGAATGTGAACAAAAAGAAATTGCTTGTCAAGAAATGAAGAAAGATTATGACTCAATGAAATTAGCATATGATATTATGAAAGAGTCATATGACAAAGTGAAAGATGAAATGAAATATGCTCAATCTAGAATGAATTATATGTCTGAAACAACCAAAGAGCTTAAACGAATGTATTCTATAAAACAAGATGTTGTTAATTCCTATATTGAGGATGTTGCTAAGTTGAAGCGACAGATTGCTGATTTAGAACAGGATAACAACAAGTTAAAGAGTTACCACGTGTCGTCATATGTGCTTGAACGAATTTTCAATATAAAACCGGGTGAGGGTGAGTCTGAACAGAACAAGAAAGGTATTGGTTCAGAGTTTCATCAAGTTCCACCACCGGGAAAATTTGCATTTTATGATGAGGAAAAGGTCGAAAAAGCTTTCAACATGGTTGATCAATTGCCAGACTACATTGACATAACCTATTCCAAATCTGATGATTCTCATGATTCAGAGGTGGTAGGTAAAGTCGTTGAAAGTGTGTTGAAAGAAGAGTCGGTTGATACAGGTAAATCTGAATCACAGGATGAAGATGAAGGAAATATTCATGATGGTTATCTGAAAAACACAAAATCCGAGGAAAATTTGAATGATGATTCAAAAGGATTGGTTTATACCATGATTGGATCGGACAAATTATTCTTAGATGTTGTATTCCCGATTCAGAATGTGATTTCAGAAAAGGTTGACAAAGTTTTCAAAATGGTTGAGATTGAGAAGTCTGAGATTTCAAAGTTTGTCGGTAAGAGTCATAGAGGTTCGTATAACAAACCTGGTTTCCAAAAGAAGAACATGAAGGCTGGGTTGGGTTATAAGAAGAAACAACACCGAAACAACAATGAAATGCCGAATTTTCAGACAAAAATGAGTTTTGTTCAAGGAGGCAGTTTAGAAAAAGAAAAAGAATTCAAAATGAAACAGTCTAATGATGAATTCTTTGCTAAAAAGCAAAAGCAACAACCACAGGTCAAAGATGTGTCCATGAGAACATGTTTCAAATGTGATCAAAAAGGACATCTTGCACGCAAGTGTCCTAATCTAAAACCTGTGGATGTTGATCAAAAGAAGATTGATGCTAAGAAACAAAAATCTAAGAATGTGAGACAAAGGTCAACCAGATTTGACTCAAAACAAACTTGGAGATACAACACAAACAAGTTTGCTTCGAACCAAAACTGGAAATCAGATTCGAATAGGTTCGATTCTAGACAGATCTGGAATTCTCACATACCCAGATTCAGAACAACACAGAGTTGGAAAACCACAGTTGATATGACAAAACCTCAAGAGTTTTGGAAACCAAGAGTTGTTGTTCAAAATCAAAATGTTCAAAAAGTTTCACATTTTTACAAACGAGGAACACCAAAAGGTCAAACATGGAGTGTTAAGAAACATGTTGATTTGGTAAAAGATGAGAAAGTTGAAGTTAAAATTGAGAAAGTTTTTGTGAAAAATGACAAAGAATTTCCAGCATTGAATGAAAATTTTTGTGTTGAAATGCCTAAGGTTCAACAGACCTGGGCTAAATTGTTTAAGTAATCAAGTAGTCTGAATGTGCAGGTGCTCAACAAATCTGAAGATTGTGAAATTGGAGGTTGGAGCAGCCTGACACAACGAGGAGAGGAGGCTGCTGGATCCTGTGTTGGTTGAAACAGGAAGTTTATATGTTTTCTGTAAATAAATAAACAATATTTTCAAAAACTCTAAAAATTGAAAAATTTGAAAAACCAAAAATATGTTTGTTTTTAATTTTTTGTCAAATATTCAAAAATTACAAAAATATGCGTTGATTGAATATGCCGAAACCCTCACGGCTGAACAAACATGATTACTTTCATCAGATTGAAAAACGGTTTTCAAACTGTTAAGATCAATGGGTTGTAGATCATGGGGGTATGTTATATTTTCTACAAAACAGAGCATGAGATGCAGAAAATGGATGGCGAGACAAAGCTATCAGTATTGGTTGTCAATTTTTCTTTATATGGTTTTGCATTTTAGGGGGAGATAAATTGTTAGAAAATCCAAAAACATTTGAAAATTTGAAAAAGTCAAAAACATGATAAAATTCAAAAATTGAGTTTTTGCATAAAAAGAGGAAATGATAGTACATCAGTAGACAGTTACAGTATGCTAAAGAAATGGAAAGTTTAAATGTGTTAAACGATCTCACCGTGGATGTGTCGGTAGATTTTTATACATTTAGTAAACTTTTTTGGGATATAAACCTAAATTCAAACTTGCTTATTTTGTGGGGAACACTACTTGGATATATAGGTAACCCCTGAAATCTCGTTTGAAAGGTCTCTTAATCTGATATACTAGGTTTTTATACTCAATGATGTCTGGGGTATTATTCCGGGACTTCTGCTGAACGGTAGTTCTGACCTAGTCCTTGGCTAATACTTGCGTCAATGCTTGAAACACAGCATTAAACCCTCAGCATGCCGATGAAACAATAAAATTGATAGTCGCTGCTGTTGTAAGCAAAAAGATCCTCTAAAAGGGACATTCCGAAAAGTCGAAGCTGATATATCTCTGCGTATACGGAAGTATCGATCTGAGATCCCTCGGCCCTCGCATACCTAATTTATATACAGATATCATTGTAGTATACTCACCTGTAAGACTGATTATTGGGATTCTGGATACGGGAGTATATTCAAGAGGTGGGACACATGAATGAGTTTAAGTTCTTAAAATACCTAATTCGTATCCTGAACCAGTTGAAGTTTGTATGAAAATTTAAGTGGATCAGTATATCGACAATCTAAGTGAATTGTTTAATGCGTAATGTGATTTTAAGCTCAATGGTACTTGTGACTTGTCGGTAACTGATATGATCCTCTGACGCATACTCAAACAAAAATATTGTCTGTAAATATGTTTGTACATATTTCGTTATTACTTTATATTTTTTTCAGAAAATACAAAAAGATTTTGATTTCTGCTTTATTTTCGACAATCGATGTCTGAGTGCTGAGTTTCAAAATCTAAGTAAGCTGATTGTGTTTCTGAAAATAAAACAAGTTCATTAATTTGAAACTTGATTTAAAATCAAAAATTTCAAAAACAGTTTGTGATATCTTCAAGGTCATTAATTTGGACTTGGATGATAAACTGTGAGGGAGTTGGATTCTTTAACATTGCTAAATCTATACAGTTTGTTGATAAGGGGAGTGGATTAGAGAATTTGAGTGGAATTGCCAGGTTACGATTCCTGGATAGTCTAAAATGTTGTTACTTATAAACGTATGAGTGATTGCAGATAGTCCAGACTACGATCCCGGAAGCAAAGTCTAAGGGGGAGTTTGAAACAAAGAAAAGCTTGTAGATGGAAAGCTAGGTGTCGATCCCAAAGCACGGAAGCTTGATGAAAGGGGGAGTCTGAAGCTGATAGAAGAAGAGATAGTTGGATGCTTACAATATTACAATCTAAGTGAGGATGCAGAATGATCAAGACTGAAGATGTGTCATATTGAAGAATAGTCACTGAAGACTGCGTCAATATCCGAGGGGGAGTCTGTTAGTGCACTACGTCTATTGACTTCGTCTTGCATCATGTAATAGGATAGGATTATCAGTGCATGAGGTTCGAGAAACTGAGAAATGAGGTTTAAGTGAAGATTTCGCTTGAAGTGAACTTGTAACAAGTTCAAGCGAAATCATACACATCAGATTTCGCTTCAACTGGTTCGCTTCAATTGATTCAGGTTACTCTCAAGCGAAATCTTAACCTCTATATATAGTGCACTTGTCATTTCACTTGGTACGAAACTTCTGAAAGTGTAACGAAGTGCTGCCGGTTTTCTGTCAGGTTGTAAACATTGTCATTATCAATACAAGCAACAGATTAAAGATTACAAGCTGTTTTCGAGTCCGGTTTACTGATTCCGCCTTTAAACTGGATGTAAAACTCTTCTGAACGACTCAGTAGGGTCAAACAACGATCCAACAATTGCCAAAGCACCTTACCGTTTGGCACCTGCAGAAATGCAAGAATTAAAGAAACAATTAGATGAATTGTTGGAGAAAGGATTTATACAACCAAGTTCGTCGCCATGGGGAGCACCGATACTGTTTGTTAAAAAGAAGGACGGATCAATGCGTATGTGCATTGACTACCGTGAATTAAACAAGGTCACGATTAAGAATAGGTACCCATTACCAAGAATTGATGATCGGTTTGATCAGCTACAAGGAGCTCGATTTTTCTCTAAAATCGATTTAAGGTCAGGATATCATCAATTAAAGGTACAGGAAGAGGACATTCCTAAGACCGCATTTAGAATAAGGTATGGTCATTATGAATTTACTGTCATGCCATTTGGTTTAACCAATGCCCCAGCTGCATTTATGGACATGATGAACCGAATATGTAAGCCATATTTGGATAAATTCATAATTGTATTTATAGATGATATTCTAATTTACTCTAAGAGTAAAGAGGATCATGCAAGACATTTGCACGCACTTTTAAGTTTACTACGAAAGGAAAAGCTTTATGCTAAATTTTTAAAGTGCGAATTTTGGTTAGAACAGGTACAATTTCTTGGACACCTAGTCAATCATGAAGGAATTCATGTAGATCCCACAAAGATTGAAGCAATTACTAAATGGAAAATCCCTGAGTCACCAACTGAGGTTAGAAGTTTCTTAGGATTTGCCGGTTATTATAGAAGATTTATTCAAGATTTCTCTAGAATAGCCATTCCCTTAGCTAAGCTAACCTGTAAATCTGTTAAGTTTGAGTGGGGATTAAAACAAGAAGAAGCCTTTAGAATTCTTAAGCAAAGATTGACCCATACACCTATATTAGCATTACCAAAAGGAACTGAAGACTTCGTAGTCTATTGTGATACTTCTAAATTAGGTTATGGATGTGTATTAATGCAACGTCAGAAAGTTATAGCCTACGCATCTAGACAACTTAAGAATCATGAAGAGAATTATTCAACCCATGATTTAGAATTAGGAACTATAATTTTTGCTCTTAAGATTTGGAGACATTACCTTTATGGTAGTAAGTTTACCATATTTACTGATCATAAAAGTTTAAGGTATGTTTTTGGGCAAAAGGAATTGAATATGAGACAAAGACGTTGGATGGAGTTTCTTAGTGACTATGACTGTGATATCCAGTATCATGAAGGAAAAGCAAATGTAGTAGCAGATGCTTTAAGCCGAAAATATCATGAAAAGCCAAAAAGGGTACGTTCTCTTAAATTAAATCTGTAAGTAGATTTAAATGAACAGATAAGAGAAGCACAAGAATCAGTAATCAAGGATGATTCTGAAAAATTAAAAGGTATGCTAAAAGATTTGGAACAAGGAACAGATGGAATTTGGAGATTCCATAAAAAGAGAATGTGGATACCTAAACTAGGAAACCTACGTCATTGTATACTAGAAGAGGCCCATAAGTCTAAGTATACAATGCATCCAGGAAGTGATAAAATGTACCAGGATTTAAGGAAAAATTTCTGGTGGATAGGAATGAAAAAGGATATAGCAGCTTATGTTTCTAAATGTTTAACCTGTGCACAAGTCAAAGCTGAACACCAGAAACCCTCGGGTTTGTTACAGCAATTAGAAATGCCAGTTTGGAAATGGGAATTAATAACAATGGATTTTGTTACTAAATTACCCAAAACCAAGAAAGGAAATGATACAATCTGGGTGATTGTAGATAGACTAACCAAGTCAGCTCATTTCCTACCAATGAAGGAAACAATTAATATGGAACAATTATCTAAGTTGTATGTAAATGAAATTGTTTCTTTGCATGGAATTCCTTTATCATTTTTTTCTGATAGAGATAGCCGCTTTACATCTCATTTTTGGTCAAGTTTCCAAAAGGCAATGGGAACCAAGTTAAAGTTAAGTACGGCTTATCATCCACAAACAGATGGACAAAGCGAAAGGACAATTCAGACAATGGAAGACATGCTTAGAGCTTGTGTAATTGATTTTGGAGGTAATTGGGACGATCACTTACCTTTAATATAATTTTCTTATAATAATAGTTATCACACAAGTATCAATGCTACACCATTCGAAGCACTTTATGGACGAAAGTGTCAAACCCCAGTCTGTTGGGTAGAAATTGGGTAAAAGCAACTATCTGGACCTGAGATAGTGCAGGAAACAACCGACAAGATTATTCAAGTCAAGGAACGACTGAAAGCAGCACGTGATCGACAAAAGAGTTATGCTAATAACCGACGCAAACCATTGGAATTTCAAGTAGGAGATAAAGAATTATTGAAAGTCTCTCCTTGGAAAGGAGTAGTAAGATTCATCAAACGGGGAAAGCTAAGTCCCAGGTATATTGGACCTTTTGAGATTATTAGAAGAATAGGACCAGTAGCCTATCAGCTACAACTGCCAGAGGAAATGGCAGGAATACATGATGTGTTTCATGTATCAAATCTCAAAAAGTGTTTAGCTGATGAATCACTGGTAGTACCTCTTAAAGATATAGAGGTAAATGAACAACTTAAGTTTGCAGAAAGACCTCTACAGATTGAAGACAGGAAAGTCAAGAATCTCAAACACAAGAGACTAGTTCTAGTCAAAGTGAAGTGGGTCTCCAAAAGAGGACCTGAGTACACATGGGAACTTGAGTCTGAGATGCAAAGGAAATATCCGCATTTGTTCCAGTAGATCTCGAGGACGAGCTCTAAAACAAGGTGGGGAGAATGTAACAACCCTCGGTAAAACCAACACCCTCATAAAAGTTATGACACTCTACTATATTGTAAAATGTCCCCATATGTCTTATATTACACCCCGTGTATGAAAACCGAGCCCAAAATAGATTATAACATATAAAATAAATTAAAAATAAGAAAAATAGAGTTGAGGCGGGCCGCGTAGACCCACCCCAACATCTCACGCGGGCGGTATCAGGGTCTAAACCTGATATCGTTGAATCCTTTAGTTCAAGCGGGCCGCGTAATAATCCTTGTTAGTTAACCCGGGCCGCGAGAGATCATGAAACACGGAGATATCCGGTGCTGATATGTGTCGACATCGTGGCGGACCTACCCATCGAATCAGCTAAGCTACTCTGTTGACCAGGGTTGACGCGGGCTGCGTAACCCTGGCCTGTTCTTTACGCGGGCCGCATGGAGACCAGAATCCAGCCCTATATAAGAAGGCCATCAGTTTTCATTTTCCGTCGCTCATTCTCAATTCTCAATCTCGAATTTCTGAAGTTATAAGCATAATAGTTGGGTATTATACCCCTAATTAGCGAGGTTCTGCTCCGTTGTAAGTATTATAACCCCAGTTTCATAATAGTTACGCTGCCCGATTGATTTAGGGTTCCGTAACAACTGTCGTGGTTCTGCCCGACGTAGTTGTTGGAATGCCGTCTCGGGGAGGGTATCATTAATATTTTCAAAGGGTTATGATACTAACCAATGTACATTTGTATAAATTATAGATTATATCCAGGAAACCCTTACAAGAAGTCTAAGATAGAAAAGTGAGTTTATCCTCTTTTTGATAACCTTTTTGGTAATGTTTTACCAAACCTTAAATGTTTTACTATGAAAATTAGCAGTAATTGAGTCTTTGTAGTTCTTCAATTACTGCCGGTATGTTGGGGTTTTGTATACAAAATGTACTACACTGTGAGTAGTAAGTCTTGATGACAATACGTTACCATTGGACAATGAGTTAGCCAATGTGTAATATGACCCACAAGTCAGGTCTGATAGTACCAAATGGAGTAATTGTGTAGACATAAACAATGTGATCGCTCTCAATACTGTTCACTGTGACTTTTATTTAAACTTGATTAAACTGGGATTTACTCACCAGTATTTTCGACTGACAAATGTTTTTAAAACGCGTTTCAGGTAACCCAATGTGACAGCCAATTAGTAAAAAGCCAGCTGGAGAGCACTGAAGGCTTGGGAAAATGTGGCTATAAAAGTTACCAAATAAACGATGTTTTAAATTCAATAAAATAGGGTTTATCTCTATAAATGTATTGTAATAAGAAACTTGGGTTTTGCCCATGTGATTATGAATATAAAATATGGTGGTTTTACTCTGATAAACATTTCCTAACTACGGTCCTGATGTAAATTCCGCTGCAAGACTAAAATAACTGATACCACCGAAACTCTGAGATCGCGTCCGCCCGTTCCCGGGGATCAGGGATCGGGGGTTGCGACAGAAGTTTTCGCATGTGTATAGACTACCGGGAGCTGAATAAGTTGACAATCAAGAACAGATATCCTTTGCCAAGGATCGATGACATGTTCGATCAATTACAAGGTTCAAGTTTTTACTCAAAGATCGATCTACGATCAGGCTATCACCAGTTAAGGATACAAGAGGAAAGTATTCCAAAGACGGCCTTCAGAACTCGATATGGACATTACCAGTTCCTGGTTATGCCGTTTGGTTTAACGAACGCGCCATCAGTATTCATGGATTTGATGAACAGAGTCTGAAACCGTACCTCGATAAGTTTGTGATCGTGTTCATTGACGACATTTTGATCTACTCAAAGACGAAAGGAGAGCATGAGAAACATTTAAGAGCTATTCTAGAGTTGCTTAAAAGGGAGAAGTTGTATGCGAAGTTCTCGAAGTTTGAGTTTTGGTTACGCGAAGTCCAGTTTCTTGGTCATGTAGTTAACGGAAATGGAATTCATGTGGATCCCACAAAGATTGAAGCAATCAAGAATTGGGAGACTCCGAAGACGCCAACCGAAATTCGACAGTTCCTAGGTTTGGCTGGTTATTATCGTAGGTTCATTGATGATTTCTCGAAAATCGCTCAACCTTTGACCTCTCTCACTCAGAAAGACTTCATAGTGCTGGTTTTAATCCTCAGTCGAAGGTTAAAGACTTTTTGCATGATGGTGCTTGGAGCTGGCCGAGAGCTTGGTTGGATATGTTTCCAGTTTTAATAAATATTCAGCCGCCAATTCTAAACATTGATGTCCCAGATTCTCTAGTGTGGCGTGATTTGGGTGATGTGGAACAGGTTTATTCAGCGTCAGTAGTATGGGACACGATCAGGTTTCATGGTGATAAAGTCCCGTAGGTGGAAATAGTGTGGTTTGCTAATTGTATTCCAAGGCATGCTTTTCTTGCGTGGCTCATTTGTAGGAAGAAGTTAAAGACTCAAGACAAACTGAAACAATGGGATGTTGGAAGTGCTACTAATTTAAACCTTATGTGCTGTCCTCTATGTTGCTCGGAGCCAGATTCGCATGAACATTTGTTTTTTGAATGTTCGTATTCGTTGCAGGTTTGGTCGTCTATTAAGTCTATGGCTGGAATTCAAATGGGATCCAATAAGTGGGATGACATTGTTGATTGGCTGATTTCAGTTCCTGCTAAGAAGTCTATGCGAAGTGTTATTGGTCGATTACTTCTGGCGGCTACAGCGTACTTCATTTGGCAAGAGCGTAATCAGAGGTTATTTAAATCAAAGAAAAGAACAGTTGCAATGTTGTGTGAGTCGATTGTTGCTACTGTTCGTTTGAAACTAGCTTCGGTCAAAGTCAAGAGCACTACGGCTGGTATGAGCTTGTTGGAAAGATGGAAGGTGCCAATCATGTAGTGTCATAGTTCTAGTTTTGTATCTCTAGTGTTCTAGAGTTTGTGATGGTATTTAGTTGTGTTTAGCTGTTTGCTTGTTGACACTTCCTGGCATGTCAGGATAGTGAATTAGTGAGGACTCTCCTTACTACTTGTATTTTTTGGTTTGTGATATATGAAATTTACCGGGGTAACCCTTTACCCAAAAAAAAACAAACTTTATGACGAACCGATCTTATCCTTACCCGAAGGCACTGACGACTTCGTGGTATATTACGATGCTTCGCGTCAAGGTTTGGGATGTGTGCTTATGCAGCGTCAGAAGGTTATAGAATATGCTTCTCGCCAATTGAAGATCCACGAGAAAAACTACACCACGCATTGTCACACCCCGACCGTGTAAAACAACAAATCGCGGCGGAAACATCGGGGCGTGTTGCAACAGAATCATTGTTTCATAACCATGGATACAAAAAGTGTTTCGTTTTATTAAACATTGAATATTTACATCGTCTGGAAATCTAAATACACAATTTAAACATAGTCTATCATTGTTATTGAGTCACTAAAGCCTCGTCCAGTCCTATGTGAGCATGCATCCTATCAATCGATATCATTCAACAATACCTGAAACATATGTGAAAACGAGGTCAGCAAAGAAATGCTGGCGAATACATTGGTTTTGTAGGAGTGTCGAAATCATGGCTAGTTTAGATATTGCAATACTTTATTAAAAACCTTGTTTTGAAAAGAGTATAATATTGCAACTTAATTAACCAACTCAAATCAAGCGGGTTATAGTTTGTAAAACCTCGTAGCCATGACTCTTAACCCAAAAACATTTGTTTTAGTAAAGCAAATTGTGAAACATCTCGAAATAAATCGTTAATGAAACTCGTTAATAAATCTCGTTAAAAACTCGTATAGTTTATATCATATCGAAAACCTCGTTTGTGTGACATCGTTTAAAAATCGTTTACCCAAATGAACTAAATAACGCCACGGTATGTAATATGTTGAAAACACCTATATATAAGAAGTACCAGCGGCATATCTACCGTGTTTTCACCACATTACACCCGTCTCGTTATCTAAACACTAACTAAAATCAATCGTTTACCCAAATCGTTTAACATCGTATCGTCCAGATCGTTTATAAATCGTTTACATCGTCCAAATCGTTTACAAATCGTTTACATCGTCCAAATTGTTTATAAATCGTTTACATCGTCCAAATCGTTTACATCGTCCAAATCGTTTAACTCGTTAATACATCGCGTGAAAACCAATCGTTTACCCAAATCGTATAATTCGTTTTAGGTCGTGAAACTACTTATGTGGTCGTCTCGCTAATAACATTCAAACCTTCGTGACTCGTCCCTCGTCGCTTCTCGTTTTCGCATTAACAAACCCTTACCAAAGGGTAAATTAACACTTACAGATTTTGTCGCTACCCACCACCCCCACACATAACCACGGGTGCAGTAAGATAACGGGATTTGTCAGATCCTATGGTACCATAACCTAATACTGGCCGGCTTGATCATTGCTAATGAATGTCATTTGTTATGTAACCCAACCAACAAGTTCGTTCACATTATCGAAATCGTTATTAGTTTTGTATAAATCGTCTTAATCGTTTTTGAAGCCATCGTTATAACATCGAAAATCGTTGTGATACCATCGTTAAAACCTCGAAAACATTTAGCACATATGAGTCACCCCAAAACAATTGAAAACAGTAAAATAGGGGAATAATGTACTCGCCTGAGAATGCTTAGAGGTCTTGAACAACAACCAAGCAAAGCTAGAGGGAGCACGGAATCAGTCGGCAGTCTAAAACCATATAAATAAACCGGGTCTAAGTCGGAAGATCGGATAGAATGAGGGCTTGTAGACCAAATGAGTATGGGAACTCATGTAATATGGTTTAACAAAGCCTACATACTAAATGAAACCTAACATAAGTGCTTTCGACCCATCGCGACCCATTAAGGTAGCTTATGCTACTTTAACGCGTCGTGCGCGCAAAAGCGCACTCGAGACGTCTAACTAGCCCTATGACAAGTGTTATATGCCTAAACATGTTACATAATCAGTTATGTGACAAAAGTTTAGGTTACATATGCTTAATTACCAATTATACATGAAAAGGGTATTCTGGTAATTTACCTAAGGCATATAAACTACCTATCATACAACTACTTAAACGAAGCGACCATAAGGTATAACCTTGGAAGGTTATTCCCTATACTATGGCCACCTAATGTATTTGGTCGGATCCTAATGATCGACCAAATGGGTCGGGTTCGAAGGTATAAGCGATTTATTAGATCGCTTACCCTACGACCCTAGACAACGTGGTAATCAGTAGGCATAGTCCCAAGGGACTATAACCAACGTGATTACACTCACGTTGCGAAGTTCAAACGAACTTCGCATCGACCATAAACTGGTCAACGCAGAAAGTCAAACAAAGTTTGACTTTCAGACTCGAAAAGACTCGAAAAGCAATAAAAGAACGAAAGAATACTTACGAAGGGTCCCCGAATGCTAATCTCGATCCAAGAATCTCAGGTATGAAACAATGGTTTCAACTTAGAGTTTCTCAAATCAAGATTCTAGTGAGTTTAGCAATGGGTGGGGTTGGGTATTTATAGTATTCGGGTAACCGTTAAGATCGTTTCATGGAAACCGTGCTCGAATCTCATGCGTACACTTGTTGGAATGTTATGGTAGGTAAATTTGCCACCCACCATAAGGAATTGACACTTGGAATTGGGATTGGGGGTGCAAAACAGCTGCAAACAGGCTGTTAAACATTGAATCTGGTCTGCAGAGGCTGACGCGGCCCGCTTCAGGATTAGACAAAACTCAGGCGGGCCGCCTGGCCTTGTCTGATCAGAACTAACTTTCAGAAATTACAGTTTTGGTCCCTGCACGTGTTTAAGGCCATTTCTGACACTTCTAAGGCCCGTAAAGCCAACTTTAAGGCCCTAAAATGATGCCTAACCATTGTGGACATGAAACATGCTCAAAAATATGCCGGATGTTGGTTCGTTTGGTCGTACGAACGCGATGTTCGCTTAATTACGACGGAATGCGCACAAGCGCGAAAAACGATCCAAATGACGCGACGAATGGATTTTTCTTATGCCAAACACTAAAATAAAATATTTTAGTGCTTACATAAATTTTTGGATGTCCGGAGGTATTCAGAACGTAAGTTATGCCCGAAAATGCAAACTTGTGCACTTTTTGACGCTTTTAGTCCCTGAATGAGCAAAAAGTTTATTTTAGCACACCGAACCCCTCGAAGCCTATTTCTAAGCTATGTGAAGGATATTTATGGTATGTTTAACTTATGGTCATGTTCCGGAATGTCTGTTACAGTTCAGATTGGCATACTTTCGCAGTTTGTCAAATTTAGTCCCTATAGACGAATTAACTTGTTTTTGCCATACCAAAGCCTTCAAAACTTATTTCTAAGTTATGTAAGGGTTATTTAAGGTATGTTAAGCAAATGTCACTATTCCGTAGTGTTTGTTGCATTAAACTGGTTATATTTACGCATTGGTGCGCGTATAATCTTCCAGAAAGCGATTTAGAGTTTGAAATTGAACAAAAATTGATATGTGCAAATGATACACATATTTTTACAAATCCCTAGTATGAAATACAATATTTCATTGGTTTGGTATTTGTTTGATAGTCGCAGTGACCCAGGTGTCACACGCATGATTTGGAATTAGGCGCGGTGGTGTTTGCTTTGAAGATTTGGCGACATTATTTATATGGTACTCGATGCACCATCTACACTGATCACAAGAGCCTGCAACACATATTCGATCAGAAAGAGCTTAACATGAGGCAAAGACGCTGGGTAGAGCTGTTAAATGATTATGACTGTGAAATCAAGTATCACCCAGGGAAGGCGAATGTGGTCGCTGATGCTTTAAGTCGGAAGGAAAGAATCAAGCCCATAAGGGTTAGGGCTTTGGAAATGATCATACAAACGGACCTCTCATTGCGCATTCGTGCCGCACAGAGAGAAGCACTCAAGGAAAATAATATTGAGAATGAGTATCTCCGTGGGATGGAGAAACAGTTGGTACCAAACAGGGAAGGGACTTTGTGCTTCATGAAACGAATTTGGGTTCCCTTGTTTGGTGGTCTGAGAAATTTTATTTTTGACGAAGCTCACAAATCTCGGTACTCGATTCATCCAGGAGCGGATAAGATGTACCAAGATCTTAAGGATTTCTATTGGTGGCCAAGAATGAAAGGCGATGTTGCGGTATATGTTGGTAGATGTTTAACTTGCGCCAAAGTGAAGGTCGAATACCAGAGGCCTTCAGGTCTCTTGCAACAACCTGAAATACCCCAATGGAAATGGGAATAGATTTCTATGGACATCATAACGAAATTGCCAAGGACTCCCAAGGGCCATGATACGATTTGGGTAATAGTAGACCGTTTAATGAAATCTGCACACTTTTTGCCAATCAAGGAGAAAGATAAAACGAGTAATCTTGCTGAGATATACTTGAGAGAGATTGTTGCACGGCATGGAGTGCCTCTCTCAATTATCTCTGATAGAGACGGAAGATTCGTATCAAGGATTTGGCAATCCTTCCAAGAAGCTTTTGGTTCTCAGTTGAATCTGAGTACTGCCTTTCATCCGCAGACAGACGGACATAGCGAACGAACGATTCAAACATTAGAAGACATGTTGCGAGCTTGTGTAATGGATTTAGGTGGAAGTTGGGACACTCATCTACCATTGGTTGAATTCTCATACAATAACATTTATCATACAAGCATTTAGGCTGCACCATTCGAAGCTCTCTATGGACGCAAGTGTCGATCACCATTATGTTGGGCTAACGCGGGTGATAGACAGCTTGTTGGACCGGAATTGGTCCAGGAAACGACCGACAAGATTTTACAGATCCGAGAGCGCATTAAACCGGCTCGTGATCGACAAAAGTGTTATGCGGACCAAAAAGGAAACCTCTGGAATTTGAGGTGGGAGATATGGTTTTGTTGAAGGTTTCACCCTAGAAGGGTGTAGCACGCTTTGGGAAACGCGGGAAGTTGAATCCCAGATACATTGGTCCATTTAAAATCCTGAAAAGGATTGGTCTGGTAGCATACAAGTTGGATTTACCTGCCGAACTAAATGGCGTACATGATACATTTCATGTATCTAATTTGAAAAAGAGTCCAACTCAAAAGATAGTAGTCATTCCTGCCGACGAAGTTCATATTGACGACACACTCCACTTCACTGAAGAACCCGTTGAGGTTACTGATTGGAAGATTAACAAGACGCGCAGGAGTAGTGTCAAACTCGTTAAAGTTCGATGGAACGCACGACACGGCCCGGAATTCATGTGGGAGCGTGAGGACCGTATGAAAGAAAAATACCCACATTTATTCCCTAAGACCCCTGCATCTAGTAGCAGAACTAAAATTTCGGGACGAAATTTTCTTAACAGGGGGAGAATGTGACAACGCTCACAATTACAGGTATCCGTACAATTAATTAATATTAACTTTGTGCTTAATGACTGTGCTAGAATTACAACTGACGAATTAAACTGCTTTATGAGTTCTGCATCATACATACATATCCATCACATTCATACTGTCACTCCATTTATTGCACACAAGCTTTAGTGATAAACTTGATGCACAAAACACGGTTAGCACAGTGAACGGATAACTCAGAAACATGCTGACAATGCCAACACATAGACAAACAATAGGTTGAGGGACCTATTTGACATTCTTTGAAACTTGCTTGAAGTTGTTACCTTTTAATTTCGAGGACTAAAACCGTCATTATTTGAAAGTACAAAGTTTAGGGACTAAATTGTCATTTCTGAAACTATATAAATACGAGGATTAAAGTGCAATTATTTCAAACTATAAGTTTTGGGTTCTTTTTGTAATTTTTGGAAAGTTATTTTATAAAGAAATAAATATATAGTTTTGAAATAAAAGTCCAAGGTTCATTTGGTCATTTTCTGAAAATTTAACTCTAGGGACTAAAACTGATTTTTAGAAACTCATTTTAACTGAATATCCTAACCTTGTTAACTCTTATATAAAGGATTCTTCTTTAAAACTTAACCCAGTTAGTTTAACTAACTGGCTATTACAGGGACCATTTATGTCAATTCTCAAAACTTCAGGGACCAATTATGTACTTCTAATGAAAGTTGGGGGGCTGTTATTGTAACTTTTCGAAAGTTCAGGGACTATTTTTGTACAAAATGAAACTTGAGGGGCCAAAGTGTAAATATCCAAAAATCCGGTTAAAAGTGGGTCTCCTGGGTGAGAACCGGCCCTTGTGAGTTTCGAACCTGCGACCTCTCGGTTGTAACTGCAACGCCTTAACCAGTTTATCCTCCTAATATGAGCTGATATATTATGGATTTTAATTCCTTTTATATACTTATTAGGATTTTAATATAATTATTATATATATCAATTATCATCGTGGGTTTGCGCCAGGGAAGTTTTTTGGTTTTCAAGTGTGACCACATAAGTTCCTAAGTTTCTGAGGGTAGACAACCAAGAAAGAGAAGAGGGGTTCTTGCACAATGAATAAAGAGAGAGTGACCAGGAGAGACGAGGGGTTTCTGGCAATGTTCACGGCAGTCTCGCCGGCCATCTACTATGGTGTAACCAGCAATCACGAAGATTCTTGAGTTGTAGGTGTAAATCGGAGGATCTAAGCGGTGATGTTGGTGTTTAATTGAAGAAACCCTAAGCCACAACAACCCATCATCTCTAATCGGAGTTAACAGAAAGTGATCGACGAGATTAGGTGTTTTTGTGGCAAGTTTGCGTTCTTGATATTCAGCAACAGAGACGAAGGAGACAACCACGCTGACGACAGCGATGGTTATCTAGGGTTCCAAATGTTGGTCGATGGCGACGATAGTTCCCGCGAAGACCTAGACGCCGACTCCCGAGATGGCGATTGGAACTCCGGTAAGGTTTAAATATGATTTTTCATGCCTGCCTATTTCATTTTGCAATCATTATAGGTAGAGTTGAAGCATCATGGGATTGCAAACACATGTTTATGCTAAGTAAGTTATCCGTTGTTGTTTGGGATTCCACTTGATGCACTTTCACTTCAAATTGTTTTTATTTGTTTTGTAATCTTTATTTATTTTGTTGTATATTGTATGCTATCAATTCTTATTTTACTGTAGCTTAGGGCAAACTAAGCACACATCACTCATGACAAAATGGAGTTGTCATTTTGAAATTTTAATCTTTGCTATTTTTATCTGAGTATACCAAAGTTTTGCTATCACATATGATTTGGTGTTTTAACATGTAAGCATACTTACTTTCAATTGCTCGTACCGTATTTCCCATTAAAACTGAGATTTTTTTGTTTCATTTTTATCAGGTTTAGTACTCTATTAGATAGTATTTTGGAAACTCATAATTGATTTATGACTTATTGTAGTCATACTAAACAAAATGGATATCCATATTTACATTTGAGAAACGCTATATAACTATAGAATCTGACTTTTTAAATCAAGTAGACCTATTTTTAACTTCAAAATCTAAGAGTACATATAATGTTCAATGAAATTGAAAATCTGCAGAAGGTTTTAAACTTTAAATTCACAGGGCTTTAGCAACTTAGTATGTTAATAAACAGTAGTTGGGTCACTTACATTGGAATACTCTTTATTCTTACAACAATGGACATATGAAATTAGAACATAAGACTATATTAGTCCAATCACAACAGTATATAGCTATAATGCAGGTACATCCACAGAAACTTAACATCTTTAAGTTAGTTTTGACAATTTAAATATCAATATTTTTATGCATTTTATGTAATTCTAAAAATATCATTTTTAAATATACATATTTACTTTTTAACAAATGACACTTTAGTATTATTAGAACACAAGCAAACCTAATCGTTAATGACACTAATTCTCTTTCTCTGAGGTAGGCAAGCCACTTAGATGTCGTTAAGAGTACAGAAAACATAAGGATCGTGAATGAGAATTGATGGCGACAGCAGGTTCGGCCAAGTTTGTTGTGCATTATTTTTTCATTAAGGTGTTAAATATATGTACCGATTTTTTGAATACGTGCTTTTGAGTTGCTTTCGTAGGTGTTGATTTTGTATAAAATCACTCAAATGTATAACCTTTATGTGAAATTTATGGTTCCACAAATGTACACATGGTTAATAGTGTTCTCTTGTGCGTTAATTTGGATTTGTAACATTTTACTCATGTTTTATTCAAATATCACCATATAAGGTCTTAATTGAGCCAATATGGAGTTGGAATTTTGGTTAGATTTTCATTTGTGCTGAGTATCGTTTTGGTTCGTTACGACACCACCACGCCGCGAAGCGGCGGGTTAAACACTAGTATATATCAAATGATAACATAGGTTTGCTACAGTATTTGGGGGTATTTTCGTAATTTCAATCTTCATACAATTCTCTTAACCATGTTATCCTACCCATTCGTTCTCTCCCTACCCTTCAGAGCAGGTTACCCACCAGGCCACCACCACTACCGACGCTCTTCCATCTGCTGATGATGAACACTGATTGGCATCGCCGTCACTACCAGTCGTCTTTGTTGCTGATCATCGTTGATTAAAGCGGCCGGCTGATTCCAAAACAGGTTAAGGTAATGATTTAATTGGATTTTTTCCGAGTTCTGTTCATCGATGTTCTCATGTACATGTTTTTTAGTTGTTTCAATCTCAGGTTATTTTATTGATAAACTTCAATTTTGTTTACTTCAGGTCATCTTTGATTTACGTTTTAGTAAATTACAAACCTAACTTGGTTTTACTTTTAGGGGAATCCTGAACTTTGGTTATTGTTAGGTTACTTAAAGGTGTTTAATTGTTCACGCCAATCGGGTTGTATAGAAAGCATTGAACCTGGTTCTATAATTTATAAAAAAACTAGCGTAAAAAACAATACCTTTAAAAGAACAGTTCTTTGAAGTTGTACAATGTTTAGCTAGAGTTTTTTTCATGTTCAAGGACTGAAGTAAAATCAAATATCTGATAAAAGGGGTTTGCTACACTCAAACGAAAGCTGCCACACTTTTGTCATAACGTGAGTTTATATTTGCTTAACATTTACATCACCTCTATTGCTAACTCAGAAAACATACAAAACATATATAAAGTGTATAATTGTTTGTTTGTAAACAAATAGGTAAATGTCCACAAGAGGTCTCATATTGAGACAAACAATACAATTGGGAAGCGTCGGCTGAAAGTAGATTGTGTGTAACTAAAGAAGAAACTGACCCAGAAAAGCAGCTTAGTTGTGTGACACATACAAATTAGTATGTTTTTTCCGTATAAAATTATTATATTTCTGCATAACAAACTGCCCCATCCTAGCTCTTTTGTGAAAAAGTCCTTACTTGTGGTGTATTAGACCATTTGTAGTCATAAAGCCCATTTTGGGGCGTTATGCGACAAGTGGCGTGCCACGTCATTCAGGGGTTTTATGGGGCGTTATATCACTAGAGAGCGTAGTCACAAAGCCCCTACCCATCATTACCTAATTATTAATTTTCATTTTTATTAATTAATTAAAAAAACACTTAACTATTTATTATTGGTCAAAAATTTGGAACTTTCCTCCTTCACGCTGTTATCAACATAACGCCCCCAACAATTTGAGACCCCATAGCGCCCCCTGTAATGGTGTTCAGGGGCGCTATGCCCATTTTTTCCTTGTGATGGCGCCCCACTACGTTAGGTCTTAGATTAAAGTTGAGTAGTTTATAATATTTAAATTATATAAAATCTTGAAACAGTTTATAAATACTTTGCTTTTTACTATTGTTAAGGCCATACCAGATCAGTAGGGGTGGAGCACAAAAGAGAGGCACGAGGTCGGAGCACACCTTAGATATTTTAGCAGTTAACTATAAGGGCCAAAAGTTATGCTATTAAGGTATGGATCTTTAATGTTTATTGACTGCATATACCTGTCTTAGTTACAAATTAGTGGTCAGTGTATTCAGATTTGCGGTTTGTTTTTTGTTATCCGAGTCAGGTTAAGTATCGATTTAAGGCAAAGTAGACGTCATAGAACAAGAAGGTGCCAGCATCATAGTTATGAAGGTGTGTAAAGGTTATCTAGAAGGTTTGTTAGACCTACTGCGCCTGGTTACAGTGTCATGTATTATAGTTAGGACCCATAAAGCGAATACTACGACGCACTTGGCGTGGCGTGACAATCAATGGGTGGCAGTTGCAAAGGTAATTCATATCATCATTTTTTATCATTTTCTTTATTTCCACATCTAATTAATCATTTAAAATACCAATCTCTATTTATCTTCTGATTACTATATATAGATATCAGGAAGCAATAGGGCTGAACCAATGATTTCCCAAAATGAAGAAGGTTGTTTACCTGTGGAAGAGATCTTTCACGTTCGGCTCATCTCGCGGGGGTATACAGGGGAAGCAAGTAAGTGAGCTGAAAGTAGCTCGTGTGTAATTAAAGAAGAAACTAACCCAGAAAAGCATCTTCGTCATACGACAGATGTAACACTTCATTTGAAGGTTGTTAGTAAGTTAATATTTAAAGCTTTTTTGCTTAATTAGTAATACTGCTTTAATTATCTATAACAGTTTACAAATACTTTCCTTTTAATATTGTCAGGGCCATGAATTGTGGGGCGCAACCATATACCAGCTCAGCAGGGGCAAGTCACGGAACAAAAGTGTGAAGGCAAGCAGCAGCTTGAATCTTAAATGTTTGTTGATTGCATACACATGTGAATTACACATTAGTGGTAGGTGTTTTCATATTTGCCATTTGGCAAACTGGTGCAAGATATGTACACAAACAAGTCTTTTCTATTTTCTGTTAAACCAAGTCAACCCATTGACCTCTCTTACGTCTCGAGTAAGTCACCCAACAAAAAAACAAATATCTACAGGCCGATTGATTTTGAATTTCATTAAGGACATAATGTAACCTAACGAATCGTCATCATAATAAAGCTTACTTTGCCCGCCGCAACGCGGCGGGATACATCCTAGTTAATATTAATTCAGAAAATAAAAAAGGTTTTAATTTCCACAAAACTGGGCCGAACGGGACTCGAACCCGCGCCCCTCCGCCCACAAACACGCGCCCCAACCAGCTGGACTACCAGCTCACATGTGATTTATATTAGAATGTATAATATATATATTGATATTAAAATGAAGCTGAATTATATAAACAGCATTGCAGGTTACGGGTTTCATAAAAAAAAATCACCAAAAACGATTTTTAATCCATTATTTCGACCTGTAAAGTTACCCACATGATTCCCAACCTATCCCAACTAATCCTAATCATTCAATCGACATAATTTCGTACCAACTCCACTAATATCAAACTTTTTATTTAAAAATTTAAAGTGGGTCGATTCCATTATGATTTGTCGAATCTGAGATCGAATTGGACCTCTATATAAGATCCCTAGATCACCATGAACATCCTGCACCTCTCACATATCTCAAAAACATCGAAACAAGTTGTTAAACGAACTTGCAACTCGCCGAAATACTCACTTTTTCGCCGAAATTTTTCAATCCGATCATCCTTTCAATACCGGTTAGTTTTTATCCGTCCAATTAGTTTGTTTACACTTATGCAATGATTCCCTAGAGTTCTTGATATAACACAGTTTTCCCGTAGAATTGAAAGAGTTGACTTTCTGTTTGACTCCAATTGGAGAAGATGACCAGTTCCTGTTTGGTTATAAGTTTAGCAGTCCTAAACCAAATGTGACAACTCGAGTTTCCGACTTTCTTTTTCGCATTTAGTGCACGTTGACTTTGACTGTGTAGTTGTTTGACTTGTTTAACTTGTAACTGTATACGTTATTTTATAATGAACGCATTGTGGTTACATGATTTTGTGTTTGGCTTTATAACATGAAACACCTGTTGAAAACTTAAACTGTTTAAAATATGAAAGGACCCGACGAAACAGACTGTTTCGCCATATACATCCCGACGAAACTGATGTGTTTCGCCATCAAGCAACTCGACGAAACAGTGTGTTTCGCCATAGAACTTCACGACGAAACTGATGTGTTTCGTCGGCCCATTGATTCGCAAAGCCCATTAAGGGCCCAGAACGGTAATTCGTGGCTATTAAGTAAAACCGACTTCCTGTTTCACACTTTTAACAAAAAAATAGAAACCCTAGAACTCTCCCTTTTGAAAAGGCGATAACCATCTTCAACCATCATCTTTCTCTCTCGAATCCTCCCTTGTTCATCCCGAATATCTCGGTTAGTGCGTGCTCGTTTAAATCGGTTTCTTTGCCCCTTGATTTCTTTATACATGTTGTGTTTATGCTTGATTTCTGGATTATAGGAGGGTATGTTGATGATACTCGGTTCTGAATGTTGTTTATATGGCCTGATTTTGAATACACATTAGTATCTTGATAGGAATCGATGATATGATGTTGTATGTTAATCTATATGTTGTACACATAACCTAGGGTTCGTGCTAGACGTTAAGAACGGTGATGCTTATGTTATGATGATGTTACGATGATTCTGTGTTGAATGATTTCTGTATGATTGAGGAATTGCTGTTTTACGGCTGTTGGGTTTATGTGTTTTTCGCATCTGCTGTAACTGATGTCTGCGAAACTGAACTGTTCGACGAAACAGAACTCTCGGCGAAACAGAATGTGTTTCGCCAAGAGTAGACGACGAATCAGAAGTTCTGTTTCGCCAGGGGGGACACCTCGACGAAACAGAATGTGTTTCGTCACTATCTGTGTTTCGCCACTATCTGTGTTTCGCCAACATGCGTGTTTCGCCGAATAGCTGATCTGTGCAGTAACTTGAGTTAATTCTGTTAAATGCTAACTGGAATATTTGACTGCTGTTAAGTGTAACCATCTTGTATATGATTGTGATTACGTGCTACATGTTTATACGTGCATAACTTGGACACAAACTGATTTCACATACGTGCATACTTTAGGACGTGATTGACTTACTTTGAGCACATACCTAGCATACCGAGCGAAACAAGGTGAGTTCACACTCTTACCAAGGCATGGGATTCCCGGTGGGTTGGGAATGGATTAAGATACTATAAAGGAACCTACATATCCTCCTTGGGTAGGATATGTACCGCCATCCTCCATGGGTAGGATGCCAATATTAATCCTGCGTATTCTCCTTGGGTAGAATACGTACGTTCGTCCTCCTTGGGTAGGACAACAACCTTAACTATACTAGAACGATCTTCGCAAACATGCCTGGAATGGCCGCGAACTATACTTTAATCTTCGCAAACATGCCTGGAGGGTCGCGATACAAACATAACCAGTCTAGAAAACATGGGAAACCCCCACTAATCTTCGCAAACATGCCTCGAGGGCCGCGATGCTATTACATACGATACCTGATTACAAATCGAACATACGATTTACGAAATGTACATTATAACTGAATAACCAACTGTGAACTCGCTCAACTAGTTGTTGACTCTCTGTTACATGCCTTGCAGGACCATAGGTACTTTTGGAGCTTGCACGGGAGGCACAGTCGTTGTGGACATGGATCGTGAACGTGTTGTTAAACATTATAACATTTTGTACTTAAACTTATGTTGGGTTTACATTAAATGCTTCCGCGACACACTTGTTTATATTTGGTTTTGTAAACACCTATCGTATTGATGAATGACTTTTGATATACATACTTATGTTCAATATGATTGGTGGCTTGATCCTGGTCATGTCACGCCTCCAAGCGGTAGTATTCCGTGTGTGGATTTTGGGGGTGTGACAGATTGGTATCAGAGCCATTGGTTATAGAGAACTCGGTTTTAATAAGGAGAAAACGTTTTTATTAAAACCAGACTATAACCAGAACAGTGCTCAACGATCCACAACGACGCCTCGCTCCACGTGCAAGACTCATCACTCTAGGTAATATGGTACATGTCTTATTGCCTACTTGCTAGAATTGCATAGAACTTTGCTCCGGGTATGCTTAGGTTAACTTGACACTATTGCATGAGAACACTTGTGTGATTATTCCCTTTTGTTATCGCACTACTCGCGAACCTCTCTCACTTATGTCATATTTAATATGAAGATCATGTCTGGACGTATCAACATGACGCAAGCCCAACTGACGACTCTTATTAACGAGCGAGTTGCTGAGGCACTTGCAGCCGCACAAGCAGGAGGTATACCCTGCAGTTGTAACTCACACTAGGATCTTTAGATCCTACACTCCTAAACCAACTCTTGTGTTTTAATCTTGTACTGGATTCTTATATACAACAGGTCAGCACGCTCAGCCACCTGTTTGTACCTTCAAAACTTTCATGGACTGTCGTCCTACTACTTTTAGTGGCACGGAAGGAGCGGTTGGACTCCTCCATTGGTTTGAAAAGCTCGAGTCCGTATTCGAAATGTGCGAATGCCCTGAGGCTCGCAGGGTGAAGTACGCCACTGGTACACTAGAAGGCATTGCGCTGACTTGGTGGAATGCGCAAGTGCAGATGTTAGGATTGGCTGTTGCTAACGCCACACCCTGGAATGATTTCAAGGATTTGATTAAAGAGGAATACTGTAGCCGTGATGATATTCATAAGCTAGAGATAGAGTTTTATCACTTGAAAATGACTGGGTCATAAATTGAAGCATACACCAGAAGATCGAATGAGTTGGCTATTCTGTGTCCTACTATGGTGGACCCTCCCATTAAGCGTATCGAACTGTATCTCAATGGTCTGGTGCCGGAGATTCAAAGCCACGTAACCTCAGCGAATCTTGGCACTATTCAACAGATCGTCAAGCTAGCTCATCGCCTCACCGATCAGGCGGTGGAACAGAACAGGCTGCCTAAACGTATCAGCGCTACTACCGCTACCACTCCAGTTACTCCTGCTATTCCCAGTGACAACAAGCGGAAATGGGAAGGGGATTCCAGCAGGGGTTCAGCTACTGTACAGTCTCAAACACAACAGCAGCGCAAGACTAGTGATTACCAGAGTCCGAGTCAGCAATCGTCTGGTAGTCAGGGGCAGAGTGGATATCGGGGAAATCATCCACTATGTAACAGGTGCAACAAACACCACAGTGGTCAGTGTCGTAAAGGCCGCTGTCAAAGATGTCTAAGGGTAGGTCATGAAGCTAAAGATTGCAGGAGCTCAAGGCCTGCGAATCAGAACCAGCAACAACAGTCACCCGTTCCACGAAACCAGTCACAGCAACAACAGCCAGGAAATAAGGTATGCTTTCAGTGTGGGGCTGAAGGTCACTTCAAGCGGAACTGCCCCCAGTTAAACCAGAATCAGAATAACAACAACAATAATCAGGGCAGTGGGAACAACAATGGGGGAAACAACAACAACAACAACAATGGTGCAAAGGGTCGTATGTTTGTGATTGGTCAGAGTGACGCAAGGAACGATCCTAATGTGGTTTCGGGTAAGTTTCTTCTCGACGACTTTTATGTTACGGTATTATTTGATTCGGGTGCGGATATCAGTTATATGTCTCTGAAAGTTAGTAAAATGCTTAAACGCGCACCAGCATTGTTAAGCACCAAACATGTAGTAGAGTTAGCTAACGGTAAAAGTCTAGAGGCCACACACATAGTTCAGGGTTGTAATCTTATCCTCGCTGGTCAGACTTTCTCTATAGATCTCATTCCTATAACTCTGAGTAGTTTCGACATTGTCATCGGTATGGATTGGTTATCCCAACAGCAAGCAGAGATCCTATGCAAGGAGAAGATCATTCGTATTCCTCGTTCTGGCAAAGAACCTCTCGAAATTCAAGGCGACAAGAGTGGTGTCGTTAGTGGCATCATCTCCTTCTTGAAGGCTCAGAAGTGTCTGCGAAAAGGTCACATAGCTATTTTAGCACTCGTTACTGATACATCGACGACAGAGAAAAAGATTTGGGATATTCCTGTAGTACGCGACTTTCCTCAAGTATTTCCTGAAGAGTTACCTGGGTTACCGCCTCATCGCCAGGTCGAATTTCAGATCGAGCTAGCTCCAGGAGCAGCACCTATAGCTCGAGCGCCTTACCGCTTAGCTCCAACTGAACTGGAAGAACTGTCTAAGCAATTGCAAGAACTCTTGGAAAAGGGTTTCATACGTCCTAGCTCTTCGCCATGGGGAGCTCCAGTATTATTTGTAAAGAAGAAAGACGGTACCTTTCGTATGTGCATAGATTACCGCGAACTGAACAAGGTGACGGTGAAGAACCGTTATCCACTTCCACGTATCGACGACTTATTCGACCAGTTGCAAGGGTCGAGCTATTACTCAAAGATTGATCTAAGGTCAGGTTACCATCAACTGAGAGTCCGGGATGAGGACGTCTCCAAAACAGCATTCAGAACTCGCTACGGCCATTACGAGTTTTTAGTCATGCCTTTCGGGCTAACGAACGCGCCTGCGGTTTTCATGGATCTTATGAACAGAGTGTGCAAACCTTATCTTGACAAGTTTGTTATTGTTTTCATTGACGACATCCTGATTTACTCGAAGAATCGGGAGGAACACGAACAGCATTTACGACTTATTCTGGAACTCCTTCGAACGGAACAGCTGTACGCTAAGTTTTCAAAATGCGACTTCTGGCTTCGTGAAGTCCACTTTCTAGGCCACGTGGTAAACAAGGATGGGATTCATGTCGATCCATCCAAGGTAGATTCGATCAAGAACTGGCCTGCACCTAGCACACCAACAGAAATACGCCAATTCTTGGGTTTGGCGGGTTATTACAGACGGTTTATCAAAGACTTCTCAAAGATTGCACAGCCGCTTACATTACTGACACAGAAAGGTATTGCTTACCGTTGGAGTGATACACAGGATACAGCGTTTCAGCACTTAAAGGATAGACTTTGTAGCGCACCTATCCTCTCATTGCCTGAAGGCACGGACGACTTTGTAGTCTACTGCGATGCATCTATCCAAGGTCTTGGATGTGTGTTGATGCAACGGGATAAAGTTATTGCTTATGCTTCGCGCCAACTTAAGATTCACGAACGGAATTACACTACACACGATTTAGAGCTTGGAGCTGTTGTTTTTGCGCTCAAGATATGGCGACATTATCTGTATGGCACCAAGTGCACCATTTACACCGATCACAGGAGTCTTGAGTATATTTTCAAGCAGAAAGACCTGAACATGCGACAACGTCGATGGGTCGAGCTACTGAACGATTACGAATGTGCTATAAAGTACCATCCAGGCAAGGCCAATGTGGTGGCCGACGCCCTCAGTCGGAAGGATACTATACCTAGGCGTGTACGAGCGTTGCAACTCACTATTCAGTCTAGTCTTCCTTCACAGATACGAGATGCTCAGGTAGAAGCATTGAAACCGGAAAACGTCAGGGCTGAAGCCCTACGCGGCTCAAGACAACGGTTAGAACAAAGGGCAGACGGCGCCTATTATGTAACAGGACGCATCTGGGTCCCACTCTATGGCAACCTACGCGAGCTTGTAATGGATGAAGCTCATAAGTCTCGCTACTCAGTACATCCTGGTTCAGATAAGATGTACCACGACCTCAGAACTACATATTGGTGGCCTAGCATGAAGGCCCACATAGCAACTTACGTTAGAAAGTGTTTGACTTGTGCGAGAGTCAAGGCAGAATATCAGAAACCATCAGGCCCACTCCAGCAACCTGAGATACCACAATGGAAATGGGAGCAAATTTCCATGGATTTTGTTACTGGTCTACCCAGATCTCAACGTGGGAATGATACTATTTGGGTGATTGTGGATCGACTCACAAAGTCTGCTCACTTCTTGGCTATCAAGGAAACGGATAAGTTCTCCACTCTAGCAGACATATACCTTAAGGAAGTTGTCTCGAGGCACGGGGTGCCCACATCTATTATCTCTGATCGTGATGCACGTTTTACTTCAGAACTGTGGCAAGCAATGCACAAATCTTTTGGCTCTCGTTTAGACATGAGCACAGCGTATCATCCCCAGACAGACGGGCAGTCTGAGCGAACTATTCAAACTCTAGAAGACATGCTTCGGGCGTGCGTAATTGACTTTGGCAAGGGCTGGGAAAAGCATCTGCCACTTGTGGAATTTTCATACAACAACAGTTACCACACCAGCATTAAAGCTGCTCCATTTGAGGCATTGTACGGGCGTAAATGCCGATCACCTCTTTGTTGGGCAGAGGTGGGTGACAGTCAGATCACAGGTCCAGAAATGGTAGTTGATACTACTGAAAAGATTGCTCAAATACGACAACGCATGGCGGCAGCACGTGACCGTCAGAAAGTATACGCCGATAAAGACAGGAAAATACTCGAATTCCAAGTTGGGGATCGAGCACTACTCAAAGTTTCACCCTGGAAGGGTGTTGTTCGTTTTGGCAAACGAGGCAAACTCAATCCACGATATGTTGGACCATTTGAAGTCATAGAGAAAATAGGCAAAGTGGCCTACAGACTGAACTTACCAGCTGAACTCAGTGCAGCTCACAACGTCTTTCACGTGTCGAATCTGAAGAAGTTTCAGTCAGATGAGACCCACATAGTTCCTCTGAAGGAGCTCACTATCGACGAACAATTGCATTTCGTCGAGGAACCAGTTGAAATCACGGACCGGGATGTTAAGGTCCTCAAGAACACCAGAATACCACTTGTTCGAGTTCGTTGGAACTCCCGTCGTGGCCCAGAGTTTACCTGGGAACGCGAAGACCAAATGGAACTCAAATATCCCCAGTTGTTCGAAAACAATGCAACTACTACTGAGGCTGAAGCTACTACAGAAGTTCGGGATGAAATCCCAACTCAACGGGGGGATGATGTGACACCCCAGGAAAACCAGTAAACGATAACTTACCTAGCTTCCTCAGTAACCGCATGCTAAATTTCGGGACGAAATTTCTTTCAAGTTGGGGATAATGTGACAACTCGAGTTTCCGACTTTCTTTTTCGCATTTAGTGCACGTTGACTTTGACTGTGTAGTTGTTTGACTTGTTTAACTTGTAACTGTATACGTTATTTTATAATGAACGCATTGTGGTTGCATGATTTTGTGTTTGGCTTTATAACATGAAACACCTGTTGAAAACTTAAACTGTTTAAAATATGAAAGGACCCGACGAAACAGACTGTTTCGCCATATACATCCCGACGAAACTGATGTGTTTCGCCATCAAGCAACTCGACGAAACAGTGTGTTTCGCCATAGAACTTCACGACGAAACTGATGTGTTTCGTCGGCCCATTGATTCGCAAAGCCCATTAAGGGCCCAGAACGGTAATTCGTGGCTATTAAGTAAAACCGACTTCCTGTTTCACACTTTTAACAAAAAAATAGAAACCCTAGAACTCTCCCTTTTGAAAAGGCGATAACCATCTTCAACCATCATCTTTCTCTCTCGAATCCTCCCTTGTTCATCCCGAATATCTCGGTTAGTGCGTGCTCGTTTAAATCGGTTTCTTTGCCCCTTGATTTCTTTATACATGTTGTGTTTATGCTTGATTTCTGGATTATAGGAGGGTATGTTGATGATACTCGGTTCTGAATGTTGTTTATATGGCCTGATTTTGAATACACATTAGTATCTTGATAGGAATCGATGATATGATGTTGTATGTTAATCTATATGTTGTACACATAACCTAGGGTTCGTGCTAGACGTTAAGAACGGTGATGCTTATGTTATGATGATGTTACGATGATTCTGTGTTGAATGATTTCTGTATGATTGAGGAATTGCTGTTTTACGGCTGTTGGGTTTATGTGTTTTTCGCATCTGCTGTAACTGATGTCTGCGAAACTGAACTGTTCGACGAAACAGAACTCTCGGCGAAACAGAATGTGTTTCGCCAAGAGTAGACGACGAATCAGAAGTTCTGTTTCGCCAGGGGGGACACCTCGACGAAACAGAATGTGTTTCGTCACTATCTGTGTTTCGCCACTATCTGTGTTTCGCCAACATGCGTGTTTCGCCGAATAGCTGATCTGTGCAGTAACTTGAGTTAATTCTGTTAAATGCTAACTGGAATATTTGACTGCTGTTAAGTGTAACCATCTTGTATATGATTGTGATTACGTGCTACATGTTTATACGTGCATAACTTGGACACAAACTGATTTCACATACGTGCATACTTTAGGACGTGATTGACTTACTTTGAGCACATACCTAGCATACCGAGCGAAACAAGGTGAGTTCACACTCTTACCAAGGCATGGGATTCCCGGTGGGTTGGGAATGGATTAAGATACTATAAAGGAACCTACATATCCTCCTTGGGTAGGATATGTACCGCCATCCTCCATGGGTAGGATGCCAATATTAATCCTGCGTATTCTCCTTGGGTAGAATACGTACGTTCGTCCTCCTTGGGTAGGACAACAACCTTAACTATACTAGAACGATCTTCGCAAACATGCCTGGAATGGCCGCGAACTATACTTTAATCTTCGCAAACATGCCTGGAGGGCCGCGATACAAACATAACCAGTCTAGAAAACATGGGAAACCCCCACTAATCTTCGCAAACATGCCTCGAGGGCCGCGATGCTATTACATACGATACCTGATTACAAATCGAACATACGATTTACGAAATGTACATTATAACTGAATAACCAACTGTGAACTCGCTCAACTAGTTGTTGACTCTCTGTTACATGCCTTGCAGGACCATAGGTACTTTTGGAGCTTGCACGGGAGGCACAGTCGTTGTGGACATGGATCGTGAACGTGTTGTTAAACATTATAACATTTTGTACTTAAACTTATGTTGGGTTTACATTAAATGCTTCCGCGACACACTTGTTTATATTTGGTTTTGTAAACACCTATCGTATTGATGAATGACTTTTGATATACATACTTATGTTCAATATGATTGGTGGCTTGATCCTGGTCATGTCACGCCTCCAAGCGGTAGTATTCCGTGTGTGGATTTTGGGGGTGTGACACCAAACACAAACAGAAGCTTAGCCCAGTGGTTAAGACTCTGTTTGGTTACAATACAGACCCGGGTTCGAACCCAGGGGTCTGCATTTCTTTTTAATAGTTTCATTTTTAATATTTTCAACATTGCAATAATTTTTATAAGATTATTAACCACTGTTGCTTTTATTAAAAATGTGAAATTAGTCAAATTATTTATAAAACTAATTTTTACAATATTAAAACAGTTTATTATTAAATAATTAATAATAAATCGATTTTTAGGAATTAAATTCTGAAATTTTCAGATTAATTATTTTAAGTGTTGATCTTTACAAAAATAATGTTGCTACTGATATTTTATATAATTTCGATATTTATATAATTAAATCAGTAATATTCAAGTTCAATAATTAAAAATGTTATTTTTAATTATTATGATATAAATTAATTATATCACTTGTACAATATTTTGCCAATAATCATTATATTTAATTATGATACTAGTTAAATATATTTGATTTATTATTACAAATGTTTATATTAGATCAATTGTACATTATTACAATTCTATTATTTATGATAAATAAATATTTTTCATAAATAATTCCTTTATATCATGTTCATTTTTTCAAGCCCTCTAAACATATAATTCACAAGATCCTTCTGTTAATCTAAACACTATCAAATACAATAAATGCTCAACAAATCCCGTCAACACTATACGACCTCAATATTGATACATTATTCTTGTTCATGTACGATTCATTAGGACAACTTTGAGTTCCTTATTATCAGACACCTTAATCTTGACTTGCGTATTCGGAATCGCTTGCAAAATAAGGTGAGTTCATGTCCCCCTTTTCTCTTAACTGTTTTCAGTTTTATACTTCGGGGGTGGAATACATGTTACAACTATTACATACATTTTATACATGGTATGGAAAGCTTAAGGAGGGTTTTACTACTAGACTGTGAAAGGTGGGCACAACACTTAAGGCCATTAATCCTCGTCGTAGGACCGAGGGACATGAGTGATAGATCTATTTGGGTGTCGCAAGCCCACACCCATAAGGCCGGGGCGGCCCATAGAGGTGACTATGTCTTCCAGCCGGAAGCCCGGTACAAATATGCTAGGTTTGAGTCTTCCTGCACCATTTCACACATACTAATGGCTTTGCAACCCATTGGTGATCTCTTTTTCCTTATTGCTACATACCACGGACATTTATACACACAAGACATATTTTAAAGGCTTATATACACAGACTTACACATGAACTTGCTCAACCTTTTTGTTGATTTTTCAAACTACATGTATTTCAGGGAACTAGCAGGATCTGGCAGGGTATGCATGTGTCTAGCTGCGTTGGTTAATAGATGTCATCCAGAGTTGTGAAGTTTGAGAGGTGTAACCTACTCCTGGACGGGTTACATGTCTCTAAACCTTGTCTTATCCAAAGTCTTTTATGTGTCTTATGAACACGCATTAAATAATTTATGGTTTGTAACTTATTTCAAGTGTCGATGTTTCTAAACAATGATATTGTGGTATTTTATCACTTTAATTAATGGATGAACATCTCGTATTTTTATCATATAGCATTGTTGTGATTGTTGCTATGGTATTAAGAAGTCACACCAAATAAACCCACGCTTCAGCAAAAGCCAGGGTGTGACAAAAATTCCATGTTATACTCGTGCACGGAGTGGAGCCGAGTGCAAAGAGCTGATCTTAGTGGACCAGTAACAAGGTTGTTGAAGCGGTCAATTTCGCCTACTGCTTCTAGAGTATCCAAGCAAACTTGTCGGGGGTTTTCATCGGGCCTTGTCTTGAGAATCTCAAACCGTGCTTGAGCAGCCCACTCATTCGGGTTGAACCTAGTAAACTTCTTGGCCATCTGAAAGAAAACACCAAACAATTAGCATGAAACAGTAGAATTTTCGAAGAAAACTGAAAACAGTCAGCTAAACACGACCCATGTTCGCCAGAAATTAGCTGGACACGCCCTCGTGCTCGCTAAGCACGACCCCGTGCTTAGGCGTCTGTTTCCCAAAAATCCAATTTTTCGACCCAGTCCCGAAAACTTGAAAATTTTTGGTTGAGTAGGGGCGGTTTTCCCCGAAAATGAAACCTTTCCAAAAACAAACCGTTTACCCCATCAATTTTATCTCTTTCGGTTCAAAAACAAGGGTTTAAGGTTTTTGTTTGAAATCGGGCAAATCTACAAACAATTCAAGTTGATTTACTTCCTATAACATGCATCTACACTAATGCTAACAGATCTAAGCAAAAATTTGAGGTTTGATTCTATTCAAGTTGAAGAACCCTAATTGTTATGATCGATTTCAATGAAATGTTATGTTTGTATTATGTGATTGTGTGTAATATATGTATATATAATGTAATCGCACAATAGGAATTCGATCGCACAAACCCTCTTTGGGCCGCACACCATAAATCCAATCGCACAACATCCTCTCGGCCCACACTCTTGTTTAAATGATTGACCCAAAGGGGCAGCCATGTCGGGTTCGGCCTACTCCCTTATTTCGAATAACATCAAGGAGTGTATGGTATAATCCCCATAATCCTCAAAACACACAACACCTACAAACCTTATACTCTGTGTCTCTCCTCTCGAAACCGACGACAACATCTCCTCTTCCTCAAAGATCTCCTTGTTCGGGACGATCCTGTTTCACCCTCCAAACTGTTAGTGTTTCGTTATAGTTTGTTTGAATGTTAATCGATGTTGTGATTATACATGAAAATGGGATTACATGTTAGTAGTTATGTTGATGGAAGTCTTGATGCTTGCTTTGGAAATAGGGTTCGGTCTCAATATATATTGTGCGATGGAACTGTTTTAGTTGATGGTTTATGTAATGATTCATGATAACTTAGGACCGAATACGTGTTAAAGGGATGCGATCTTGATTACATGTTGGTCGATTGTTGATGTTCATGACTTAGGTTGCATCCTAGTATGTGAAATTGTTATTTTGAATGATCCGAATTAATGTATTTGGATGTTACTGACTGTTGTTCTGAACTCGTTGTTAATGGTTAATTAGGGTTCATAAGAAATAATGGAAATCCCTTGATTTGATCGATTAAAGGAATAATTGGAAAACTGTTAATTGTTAATGGGATTAAATAAAAGGAAACTGTCAAATTGTTGTAACTGATCGCATAATTCTAGGGATTAGATAACTAGTCGCACTAGGCCCACCCTTGATCGCACAAGGTCAGATCGCACAAGATCTGATCTGATCGCACAAGGGACTGGTCGCACAAGCTTGGTGAACTGTTTAAGCTCACAGTACAACCTAGTTATGCATGATCGCACAAGGTGTAGTGGATCGCACAAGACTGTGCTGATCGCACAATGCCTTGGGCCACACAAATGTTTAAGCTATGCTATGTTATTGGGCCGTACAGCCCAAACCCCAATCGCACAATGTATGATGAATCGCACAAGATTATATGGGCCGCACAAGTTGTTGGGTTTCCTAATGGATTGGGCCGGGTGTATGTTGGATCGCACAACATGTTGTGGATCGCACAAGGTTGTGTTGATCACACAAAATGTTGGGCCGAGTATTCATATGGGCTTTATAAGTGAATCACACAATGTGTTTGGGCTCGCACATCTGCATCGGCCCAAATCACATGGATCACACAAGTTTGGGCTTTATGTGTATCTGTCTGATACTGTTTAACATGTTCTATGTGTATGCCATGATCGTTATGTGTTTGTAACTTGTTAGTTTATGTATAAACTTACGTGCGCTACTTGAACCTAGACCTGACTTGTATGGTAACCATGTTAGGACGTGGTTGACCACAAATAGCTCAAGTGACCTTTTTGTTTATCTGCCGAGCTAATCTAAGGTGAGTTCACACTTCTACAAGGCATGGGATTCCCGGTGGTTGGGAATTGGTAATTGATTGATAGGAAACCTGCGTATTCTTCTTGGGTAGAATACGTACCTCCACCCTCTTAAATGAAGGGTGACAACATTGGAACCTGCGTGATCTCCTTGTATGGGACACGTACCTCTACCCTCTTAACTAAAGGGTGACAACATATACACTAGACAAAAACTCTATCATTAAGTCCCTCATTTTTATATCGACTTAATCGCCGGGCCAATGGCGAACGGGTCATTAGTTAAATAGCGCTATTAGGTTTGACAAGCCTCACACCGTGCCGCAGAGAACGGGCGTGGACTAATGAATCTGGGCACGTCAATGATGATAGACATTGACTTAGGGCACCCAACTTACTTCAGTCAGTAGTCGATATGGTAACGGGTCTAGTGGGATATTCATAGGGTAGCCCCCAGTCCCCCACGGCTGGGAGCCAAAGAAAAAGGAAAAGAATGATTTTGTTTTGAACTATGGGGTAACCCCCACGGCATCTAAGCCAGCTAAAAGAAACTTATGTTTTTGAAACAACTTAAAACGAACACCCATCTGTGAACTCGCTCAACTTTGTTGTTGATTCGTTACTATATGTCTTGCAGGTCGTTAGGTGCTTAGATGGAGCTTGCACATGAGGACGGGATCGTTGTGGGACATGGACTGTTGAGTTCCATGTTAAACTTATGAACTTTTAAACTTACATTTTGGGTTTTGAACTTTATGCTTCCGCTGATAACTTGAACTTGTTGAATTGTTTGACACCAATTATATTGTTTGGTTTGGACTTTTATTTACTTAATTATTTATGGTTCAATACGATTGGTGGCTGGATTCTGGTCAGTCACGCCTCCTGCGGTGATACTCCGCTTGTGGAATTTGAGGGTGTGACATAAGGTTTGTGGGGGTTTGGTATTGTAGATAGTATAAGAGTAATTTATTAGTTTTTACATCAATCAAAATGTTGTTAATTGCTATGAAACAACATACATGAAAGTTATGAGCGAACCAAGTTACTCTTTTCGTTTAGCTGAGATTGCGAAAATGAAAGTTGATGGTGTCATTAATCACTTTACCGATATATATTAATACCGACCACTGAGTAATATTTTGGATTATTAATATTCAATTTGCAAAAACAAAAAAAAAACTATTAATACCGGCCACTGAGTAATATTTTGGATTATTGTATTCAATTTGCAAAAAAATAACAGCAATGGGTTTTGTATATGGACCATGACATAAAAAAAAAGCTACTGCCAAAAACGGAATTGCCAAATTAAGTTTAACTTGTAGTGGTTAACTGCTATATATAATAAAGTTGTTTTGTTTGGAGCTATTAGTATGGGCCTTTCTTTAAGACGTTTGTAACAAACTACAGAACCTCGAGTTTATATACAAGAACATCAAGTAACTTTATGGTCGAACAAATTGATGACTAGAACGTGACATAAATTAACTGCGAAGGGAAAAAATATCGAAACCAACTCGTTTCGAAATGAATGTCATAAAAATAAATAATGGTACCCGTAACGTGTTGTTCGAGCAGTATCAGTTCTGTTGGGTTTGATAAAAAAAACTATGTGTATTAACATTAAGAAAAAAAATTTATTTGCAATGACTAAACTACACATATGTTGTATATGAAGTAACCCAGTAAATAAAGTCGTAATATGCTCATAAGAATAGCGACATGTTTTTTTACGTAGAGCATAAACAATAAACAATATCGATACCAGTACCGATGTTGTTCAGTCGTTGTCGTTTTGTTCCGTTACGGCGTCATCCAGTTTGGATAACATCAACACCTATACAGGTGATAATTGGTTGGTTAGCTTGATCCGTTGTGGTACGATTATGCCACATGTATTCGATGTAGCTTGCGACATATAAAAAAACTTTATTTTGAATATATTTTTGTTTTTAACAAATTTTATATCAGAATGTCGAATTTTTTTACACAGTATTAGTTGGTGGGAAAAATATTTATCAAAATAGTGTTCGTTAAAAAGTATTTACTAAACTGGTGGTTTTTTTTATATTTTTTTATTAATCTTTTATATTTTTATGTTTTTATTCAATCATATCAATATATTTTTTCTTCCATCAACTTAGTTTTTTTTTACCAATATATATGTGTTTAAATATTTCTGTACGGACAAAAAATTACAGAGAAAACTTCATAAAAGATCCAATAAAAATTCAAGAATAAACTGCCAAAATGGTTCATGAGATTTGGTCACTTTTATCACTTTAGTTAAAAACTCAAAACTTTTGAATCTGGGTCAATGTGGTTTCAATTTTGTTGTCATTTTCATCCAAAATCAAAATGGTATTTTAACATTTTATTATAACAAATTAAAAAAATTTGACCATTTTGCCTTTCATTAAAAGAGAGGAAAAGGACAAAAAGTTGGATGTTAACTGAAAAATCTGACCAGATTTTGCTTTTGTATGAAAATGACAACAAAATTGAAACCACAGATACCCGGATTCAAAAGGTTTAAGTTTTGGACTAAAGTGGCAAAAACGAATCTCATACCATTTTGCCAGTTTACTCAAAATTCAATTTCACAAAGACAACAATTTATGAAAGCAGGAAAGCACATAATTATGTTATGCCCAAATACAAGATGATGCCCAAAAACAATACAAAATTACCAATTCTTTCAATTATACCTCATAATTGAATTTTTCAAAATCTAAGATTACTTGTCCAAAAATTGTTGTTCTTTTTCCAATTCTGATTCAGTCCATGATGGTTAGAAAATAAAAGATAAATACATTTTTCGTCCTTTATATTTGTATCGGATTACAATGTATGACCTTTAACTTCAATAATTACAATCACAGATCTTTATTTGGAAAACCCATCACACATTACGTCCTTTAGCACTAACCTGGTTAAATTTTCCAGTTAAGTTATATCATGTGCACCTCATGTGAAGGCATTTATGTCTTTTTATACCTTGTAATTTTATTCATTTATTTATACAAAAACCAAATGTCTCTCTCAACAGCCTCTCTCTCTTTCTCTCTCGTTCAAATACCAAACCGTCACTACCATCACCATCTCAATGTTGTCACACCATCACCGCCACCGCCTAAAACCACCACCATCTGAAACCACCACTATGTTACCAATACCCACCCTACTCTTTCTCTCTAAGCACTGGAGCATCAATTCTAATATCTAAAACCTTTCAATCAACTCATACAAATACTTGATTATGAGATGATATAAATACTTTGGGTTCTTTGAGAACAATAAATCTAAAAAATAACAACCTTTTTTCAGCAACCAACACTTGGGTAACACAATCACACTAAAGGTACCATAAAAATTTATTAATGAATCTGATAGGCCTAGCCTTGGGCTGTCATTTTTTTACCACCATTAGACAAACTGACGAGGTTTAGGTCATCGTTTTGAATCTGAAGGGTTTCAGATAGATATGAGGCAGGTTTAGGTCTAATTTCCTAGATCTACAAGGGTTTCGGATCTGAGGTAGGTTTCAAGGGTTGAAGTGGTGGTGATGGTGATCCCAGTGTCGATGGTCGAAGTGGTGATTGTGAGGCATTTAGGTGGCGGCCAGAATGGTGGTGGTGACTTGTGAGGCGTTTTGGTGGCCACCATGGCAGTGGCTGAGTGGTGGCTGGGTGGTGGTCGGATGGTGGCTGGAGTGTCGGTGGTGAAACTTTAGGTTACAGGGTGGTGGCTGTAGTGGTGGCCGGACTATGGCTGGTGTGACGGTGGTGAGACTTTAGGTTACAGGGGGGATAGGGAGAGGATGTTGAAAGAGAGACTTTAGGTTTATGTTTTGTATATATATTGTTAATTTAATAGGTAAAATGACTAACATACGTCATGTGCAAGACACATGCTATTGTTAACTGAAAAATTTAATCAGGTTAGTGATAAGGACGTAAGGTGTAATGGGTTTACAAATAAAGGACTATGACTGTAATTATTGAAGTTAAATGTTATCAATTGCTGATACAAAACGAAAAGTATAACTTACCCTTATTTTTTTATTAAAGGGAAAATTTGTCTCTACTTTTATGCTCTCTAATTGACCAATTTCACTAAGGTGTTGTTTGTTTTTTCTGAAAAGCTCTGCGCAGGCTCTTCTATTTGCGCCGCGCAGACTGTTTGTTTTTCTGAAGATGTTTCACTAAAACGTCTGCGTGAGCTCTTCTTGGTGCAGACTTGGCCCAACCACTTCTAAGATCTTTTTAGATCTGCAGAGGGTTAAACACCACCACCCACCACCACCGTCCATCACCACCACCACTACCGTTCACCACCCACCACCGTCCATCACCACCACCACCACCGTCCACCGTGCACCACCCACCACCGTCCAAAACCCACTACTGTTCATCACCACCACCACCACCGTCCACCACCCACCACAACTGTCTACCACGATCACCGTCCAGCACCACCACTACCGTCCGTACACCACCACTAGTTTATTTTAGAAGTCTGCATACATTAAAAAACAAACACTCTTTTTCTTGCAGAGATTGCAAAGGTTTGATCCACCTCTTCTTCTATAGATATCTGCAAATATGGTTACCAAACTACTGCATACATTTTACCTCTTAAAAACAATCATCACCTAAATGAGCCGGAATTATACTATACTACATTTACAAGTGTCGGCTGCATGATTTGATTGGCCCAAATGGGCGGCTGGTTTAAAACCTTTTTTTTTTTTTTTTTTTTTTTTTTTTTTTTTTCCGTTTTGCCCCTAGCTCAAACTAAAATTACGGTTTTGTCTCCAGCTCAAAATTACGATTTTGCCCTGAAGTCAAAATTACGATTTCGTCTGCCACTCTCCTATTGGTCCAACCAGTTTATTATTTTATATCCATTTTAAAATGACGGTTTTGCCCCCCAGATAAAAATAATACTACGCTTTTGTCCCAAATAAATATATGTTTTCCCCCCCAGCTAAAAATTACGATTTTGCCCTCTGTTAAAAGATGTTATTTTTCCCCGTTAAAAAAATTACGATTTCGCACTCAGTTGAAAATTACGTTTTCCCCCCTTCAAAATAAAATTATGCTTTTGCCCCAAACTCAAAATTACGATTTTGCCCTCGGTTAAAAATAAAAATGTGCTTTTGCCTCCAGCTTAAAATTACGACTGTGCCCGTAGTTCAAATTTATATTACGCTTTTACCCTAGGTGAAAAATTACGAATTTCTCCCTATTAAAATTCCAAATCCCCCCCCCCCCCCTTCAAAATTACAGTACTGCCATCACTTTAGCTTTTGGCAATTTACGATTTTACCCCAGCCAAAAAATACAACTTTCCCTCAGTTAAAAATTACAATGTTGCCATTGTTTCAGTTTTTTTTAGCAAAAATATAAAAGTGCTTTCTTTTAATTGGTTGACTCGATTTAGTTGTTTTTCGTGTCAATGAGCTGCTGCCTAACACTCGCTCATTATTCGTCCACCGCCCCGCAACGCGGGCGGGGCATCTAACTAGTATATAACATAACCTAAATTCGACATAGGAACTTATGGTTCTACATTGTGGCCTATATAAATCAACCTTTTCTACTAGCTCACAAACGTTGATTCTCGAGCGTTGGAGAGAAGACATAGTACAAAAGTGAGGAAAAGAGTGTTGTACTTTTCATTTTGCTGTATCTTGCATTAGATTGTTAACCATATATATCTATATGATCCGGACCACTTGCTCTGGAAAGACCGTGTCAACGGCGGCCGTAGAAGGTGAGAATTTTCCAATCTTGGTAGTAGTAGTAGTAGTTGTAGTTAAGGACGGTGTTGCAAAAATCGGAATTTACTTTCATCATCACTCTTTTGATTTGTTATTTTCATGCTATAGAAATGAATCAAGCATATATTTTGGCATATTGGTTTAGGACTGGACAAATTGTGGGAAAGAAAAATGAAGTATTTTGGGCATGGGTTATTAATTCTAGTTTTTATATTTTCTGTTGTGGTCTCCTTCATCAATGGTGATCCTCTTGTTCCGGCCATATGTATCTTCGGTGACTCGGTAATGGACACTGGAAACAATAATCATCTCAAAACTTTGTTTAGAGCAAACTTCCTTCCTTATGGAAGAGATTTCGAAGCTCATAAACCTACCGGCAGGTTTTGCAATGGAAAATTGGCAGCAGATTACATTGGTACACTATTTATTTATTTATTATTCATTGTCTTTTGTTTAACTACTTAAAAGCATAGAGTCTTCTTATTTTTTATTCCTTATTACCAGCTGAATACATAGGATTTGAAACATATCCACCACCTTATCTGAGTACATCCAACGTATCACTTCTCCTAGGCGGCGCCAACTTTGCCTCTGCAGGTTCTGGTTATGCACACCAGACAGCAAGACTATACGTAAGTAATGCTTCTTCTTCTCTTTAACTGTATTGTATTATTAATTAAAAACCATATTGGTCAGCGGACGCAGGATCTATATTCACCGTTGGTGCTCGTATGCCTTTTAACTTGACATGCAGATTTTCGGATCTGTATAGTAACTAGGGCTGTAAACGAACCGAACGAACACGAACAAGGCTATGTTCGTGTTTGTTCGTTAAGGAAATTTGGATGTTCGTGAACTGTTCGCGAACACATGACGAACAAAAGTTTGTGTTCGTGTTCGTTCGTTAAGGAATTTTGGTTGTTCGCGAACAGTTCGTGAACACTAACAACGAACGCAAACGAACACAAATGAACTTTAAATTTGAAAATTAAAAAAAGGCACCGTTAATCTTATACATTGTACACAACGAAAGTAGTTAAATATAACCATTTAAAGATTGAAGGAATGGATAATATTGGGTTCAATCAAATAAGCTGAATGGAGTGTGATATTAAAAGAGGGAGATGGCCAGAGGGAGGGAAATAATACATATGGGGAAAGTAAAAAATTAATAAAACACTAAAAACTTTTAGAAAAATAAACATAAAAAACGAACACGAACGGACATATACGAACGAACATATTACCGAACGTTCACGAACGCAGTCGAACGAACGAGACCTTTGTTCGTGTTCGTTCGTTAAGCTTATCGAACGGAATTTTTTGTTCGTGTTCGTTCGTTAAGCTTATCGAACGAACATAAACGAACTTCCCGCCGAACGGTTCACGAACTGTTCGCTGAACGTTCGGTTCGTTTACAGCCCTAATAGTAACCAGTAAAACTGGGAGATAATCATGACCGTAAAACACAGCTCAATAACCCAAGTATTCAGACCCACTTTACGTAGACTTTGGTTGTCTGATGTAATTACCCCACCCTTGGTTTGTTGCAGAAAGCGATATCTTTACCAAGGCAGCTATTGTATTACCAGGAGTGGCAAAACCAAGTGGTTGGTATGGTCGGAAACGAGAGAGCAACGGCCATATTTTCCAGTGGAATTCACATTTTAAGTGCAGGAACCAGTGATTTCCTCCAGAACTACTACATCAATCCGGCTTTGAAGAAACTATATACACCTTCCAAGATTGCACACATTCTTTTGACATCATACTACACCTTTGTAGAGGTAGGTAACCAACCTTGCATCATATCTTCTTGCTGAAAATTATTAGATGATAACCAGTTAATTTGTATTCTGTAGAATCTTTATGAATTAGGAGTAAGGAGGATCGGAGTAACAACGTTACCACCAGTGGGATGTTTGCCAGGATCCATCACGGTATTTGGTTCCGGAAAAAATGAGTGTGTACATAGGATAAACAAGGATGCCGTGATGTTTAACACCAAGCTAAACGATACGTCTCAAGATCTAGTAGCCAATTATCCGGACCTAAAGCTTGTGGTCTTTGATATCTATCATCCTCTTCTTAATCTAATCACAAAGCCTAGCGATAATGGTAACATTTTATTATATTTGACCATCAGTAACACATTATTGTCGTTTCTGACTAGAAAGATATAATGTTACCATCCATATTAATCAATACTTTGGGTTAAACGATCGAGTTTGATTCATTTAAACGATTGACTGGGTACGTTTGTTTGAGAATCGGAAATGAGTGAAAACCAATATGTGTGAGATGTTACTAGGTAGGTACGCTAGTTTGTTTGTAAAACTTGCGGTGTTCTTTAAACAGCTGCTAACCCATCGTGTAGGTTTTTTTGAGTCAAGAAGGGGCTGTTGTGGAAGTGGGATAGTTGAGACTTCTTTGTTTTGCAATGCAAGGTCAATTGGTACATGTTCAAATGCAACAGGGTATGTCTTTTGGGATGGATTCCATCCAACGGAAGCTGCAAACCAAATCTTGGCACAAAATCTACTTGAGCAAGGGCTAGGCTTAATTTCTTAGTCTACAAGGTGTATTTAGATTCCAGTATGTTTTTCTCATTGACTTCTTTGTTTTGCAATGCAAGGTCAATTGGTACATGTTCAAATGCAACAGGGTATGTCTTTTGGGATGGATTCCATCCAACGGAAGCTGCAAACCAAATCTTGGCACAAAATCTACTTGAGCAAGGGCTAGGCTTAATTTCTTAGTCTACAAGGTGTATTTAGATTCCAGTATGTTTTTCTCATTCATTCGATTGATTGATGATTGTATCTTCTCAAACTACCATAGTAGAAATTATTAATTAAATTATGCGCCTCTTACATGTATGTTTAGGTTTGTGTATAATGTCAAGAGGTCCAATAAGAGGCTATGACCCAGTCGGTGATACTTGTTTTTGTTTTTCGTTGTAATGGAAACAAAGTTTATAGTAATATTCTCCACAAGTGATTTTAGATAAAATTTCAAACCTTGTCAAAGTCAACAATCGGCAAGAGTAGTCACTCTAACTTCTTGCCCTCTAAATATAGATAGATATAACTGGTAGAAAAACTGCGCAATGTTGCGTTGACAACAAACTTTAACACGGTACTTATTTTTGTTAGTTTATCAATCCTATTGTAATATACTGTATAGCACCTGTCCAGTGATTGGGTACTTTAATGTTATAGTATGGTAAAACTTTCTTTAAGTTATAAACAAAACTTGTGAATGTATCAAATAAAAGAAGAACTCCTTGAGTAAAAGTAAAAATAAAAATAAAAGAAGAACTTCTCAAGTAAAATAAAAGAAAAAGAAAAGAATAAAAGAAAAGAAAATTGCCAACAGTAAAACAATACATAATTATTATTATATATCTTAAACGTAAATGTCGGTGACATTTATAACTTATGCCGTCCTAATTATTTACAACTTATGCCCTCCTACTTTTTTTCCGGCCCTTCAAGTTTCATATTTGTTTGCTTCAGCCTTCATTTCAACAATTTGACTACGTAATTTAACTACAAAAATAAATAACAAACAAAGCTACAAAGTTAAATACTAAGTAAGGTTTCTCTGCGTTTTATATTCTAATAATTATAATATTTTTAATACATTGGTGTTTGTTTTTTCAGATGCAAAAGGTCTGCAGTCTGCGTACCACATCTGCAAACGTCTGCACGAGAAGAGGTGGATCAAATGTCTGCGGAGTGTAATAAAAAGAGTGTTTGATTATCTCACCTCTTTACCCACGTTTCCAAACTTTTTTCCCTTTCTCTTCTCCCAAAATTCCAACTTAACATCAAACAGTAATCACAAATCATTAATTTTACATCATTCACTTTCAAAAATTCAATCTTCAACACATATTTCAATTTCTCCAATTCTGCATATGCAATTAAGATCAGAAACGAAAAAAACCCTACAAAAGTAACCGATAATTAATCAAGAGGTCAACGTTTAACGTTTAACTGGTATGGAATAATTAAGACTATGATGAATGCGAACGGGTTCTTCTTCTTCTTCTTCTTCAAGTTCAACTCAAAAGAAGGGATGGATAGGGTTATGGAGGATGGACCATGGTTAATAAGGAATTTGCCTATTGTGCTTAATGTTTGGAAACCTTTTGTTAAGCTGGTTAAAGAAGACATAACATCAATACCAGTTTGGGTTAAGTTACATGATGTTCCTATAGCGGTGTTTTCAAAGGATGGGCTGAGCATGATCGCTACAAAGGTGGGTAAACCGAGAATGTTGGACTCGTATACGGCAACGATGTGTGCTGACTCGTGGGGTAGGAGCAGCTATGCTAGAGCGTTGATTGAAGTGAATGCTGAACAAGAACTTAAGGAAAATGTTATGGTGGCTGTTCCTTTGGAGGAAGAGGAAGGGTTTGCTAAGAATTTGGTTAAGGTAGAATATGAGTGGCAGCCCCCAAGATGCAGCGTGTGCAAGGTGTTTGGTCATACAGACTTGAAATGCCCGAATCAGCAAATCAAACAAACAAGGGCTGATGATCAAAAGTTGGAGGACGGGTATGAGGTGGTAAAGAAGAAAAACAAGGCTAAGTATGGATTCCCGATGAAGAAACAAGGGACGAGGTTTGAGTATAGGTCGGTTCCTAAAAACACTAAGCATGAGCCAAGAATCATTAATGTTATAGACGAATTGGAAAAAGCGATAATTGCAGTGCCGTTGGAAGAGGTGAATCAAGTCAAGACTAGCAATAAATTTGAATTGTTGGGTGGGGATGTAGAATATACGATTGAAAAGAGTGGGCGTACTAGAGTAGAGATGCAACGTACTGTGTCAAAAAATGATAAGCATGAGACTGAAGGTGATAAATCTGATGATGAGGAATTGGAAGAGGTGTATAACGAAACAATCCAATCCTTGGTGGGAGACCGGAAGAAATCTGAGGGGGCAAGCACTCCCGGTGAGAATGTTCCCCATGTCTAGTATAGCTTCCTGGAATATAAGGGGGTTGAACCGCCCTCTAAAACAAAAAGAGGTTCGACAAGTCATTGTAGAAAACCGGCTTCATGTTTGTGCCATTTATTGAGTCACATGTTGATATTAGTAATCTCTCAAATGTGTGTAGCAAGATTTGGAGGACTTGGGATTGGACTTCAAATGGTAATTGTTGTCCAAAGGGTACTAGAATCATTCTCGGATGGAACACAGCGGATGTAGATGTTATGGTGTTGGATCAAACTAGTCAAGTTATCCATGCTCAAATAAAGTTTAAAAGGAATTCCAAAATCCTGTTTTGCTCGTTTATCTATGCGGATAATTACTATAAGCATAGACGGGATTTATGGGAGAGTCTACGGCACCATAAAGCATTAGTCCATGATAAACCATGGGTAATGTTAGGGGATTTTAATTCTTCTTTGAACCTAGAAGATAACTTGTTTGGGTCGTCAAAAGTGAATAATGGTATGAGGGATTTTAAAGAATGTGTGGACGATTTGGAAGTTTTTGATGTCAATAGTACGAGAGTTCACTACACATGGAAGCAAAAACCAAAGAAGGGAATTGGAGTTATAAAGAAAATTGATAGAATTATGTCCAATGTTCACTTCATACGTCACACCCCAACCGATGACGGAAACATCGGGGCGCGGCACTGAGCGAAACAGATTGTCCAGGAGAAATCCATAACAACTAATAATTACCGAATATTTAACGTTAAGTCCCATACCAAAACATATTCAGCAAAATAATTATTACAGACATAAAATCTCAAAGACAGTAAATGTTTCGACGACTCAGATTTAAATAAAATGTTTGTTTGTTTCTAGACTCTTCCTAACTTGATTCCACAAAGCAAGCATCCTAGCAGATAGCATCCTAAACACTTGTCACATACGTTAAAATAAAGCTCAATACACATAGTGTAAAGGTGAGCATACAAGTTTGATGTATCATAATAGAGTTCGAAATCGTTTACGCATAACCAACATGAACATGTATAAAGTGAAGGCAAGTAGGTTATCGACATAGAAATATGCACATACATGACTACGAGTTGTAGAATGCGCAACACATATCCCCACTGGGACACGTGAAGTAAAGCCCTTAACAACCCCTGTCCACGACAGGTGCTGAGTCCAAACTATAGTACTATCGTTGCTAAGGTGTCAGGCAACAATCACTGTGTTAACATAACATACAAGCATTCATCGAATAACACATAGCATGCAATAACGGTTAGTGTATAAATAGTGTTTGCGTTGTGTGTCGATTGTGATTTGAATATAGATAACGTATGTAACACCCAAAAGTGCGTAAAGCAAAAAAGGGATCGAGTATACTCACAGATTGTGTTTAACAAGTAAACACTCTCTTGGATTGAAGGGAGCGCTGAGAGAGATTAGCCTGAACAGTTAATGATAGCATAAAAGATAAGCGGCGCGTAAAACGGTGCAAAGTGGTAAGTGTCGGATGGCAATCCGATCGGATGGCCATTCGATTGGATTGACATCTCGTTTGGTAAGGATGTGTTTGTGTATGATGGTTTGTGTGACAACCCGCACTAAACCAGGTATCCGTACGACTTAATTAATGATTAATTACTGCTAAATTACTGTGCTTAACTGAAATTGCTGATAAACTGCTACCTGCATACTGATACATGCACTTACTTGCATCATACTTTATTTGCTGTCACTACATTATTTACATGCTGAACCTTGGTGACAAACATGATGCACAAAAAGCACAGTAGCACTAAACAGATACACAGTGAACATGCTGATATAACCAGCATCAGGCAGACACTGCCTCTAAGGCCTGTTAAGAGCCTCAAATATCTGACTACACTGGTAGTGAGTGTAGGGTTATAAGGGTTGTGGAACTGCGTCTCTAGGAATAAGATACACTGATTGGATGTGCCTAAAAACGTACTTTAAGTACAAAACACAGCACTTTAATAAATAATCCAGCTTCTAGCTGACTAGTAAAGTGCCAAAATATGGGGAAAATACTACTAGACACTTTCTAAAGTGTGGAAACATAATGTGTCACTAAAAATAACAATAACGACACTTTAAAGCTTTTGTAACGCTTTAACGGATTACTATCCAACCGAACAACCGGACTTTACCCGGAACATGAAAATATTACTATTTTCACTAATTATATTTTTCTGAGCCAGTTAGGGTCCCTGATTACCCTAACACCCGTCATAACACGCTATATATTACTAACGAGGTTAAACACTTAACTAACCTATTTAACCTAATCTTTATCCTAACTAATCTAGTTATAATCGAACCAACCCCCCCCCCCCCTCCTTATAACCGTCCCCATGTGTGGGGGACATGATTGTACAATCAAGATTATTTTAATTATCATGGCTTAATATCTAGTGAACACATCTACCATTGGATAATACTCTCATAATTGCCTATAAGTTTACAAGGTTGCACATTATGATCTTTCACTCCACAACACCAACCTACTCAACTCTCCCTCTTGCTCTCTAACCTTCGGCCGAACACCCCAGCCCCCTTACACCCACTTTCGGTCCTTGATCATTCCATTCCAAGTAGATACAAGCTTCACGGGTCGCGTATTAGGAGCTTTGGTGCACTCGGAACGCGAAGGACCACTTCCGTTAGCTTTTATCCACCCACTTTCCGTCAAGATTCTTCCCTAGCCCCGAGCTAGAGGTATAACACTTAAAACTCTTGTTTGAACATATCTAAAGCGGTTAAAAGGAATTTTGTCGGTTAAATATCGATAACATACTTTTTGAAGTATTAAAGTCTACTAAAAATGTGAAAAGTGGTGGTTAATAGCATTTAACTTGTGTAAAAGTTGTAGTATTTGGGAATTGTGATTTTTGAGACCCGATCTATGATGTGGTAGCTCGGATCGCCGTTTAACCCGACTTTGTAAGATCATGGATCTTCACATAAGCTCGTTTTTGGTTACCACAAGGGTTAAAAGGTGAAACTCTACCACACATGAGACATGAACTTGTGTAAAATATTTTACTTGTGTAAAAGTGATTTAACTTGTACAACAGTGTTTAAAACTAGCGGATCTACGTATCTGCAAGTGGTATTTTCAAGGAACCACACGTTAAAGAAATCATGTTTTCTAAAAAGATGGATCTTACACTAACAATATGATATTTTTATAAACCACAAGTATGTAAACACTTGTGAAACAAAAAGATCCGACAAAGGACTAGCTTTGTCACTTGTTACTAGAAGTTGTAAAGTCGGATTTCTCTAAACACGAGGTTTTTATGAGATTAAGGTTACTTTATATAAAGATCTACAAAATATAATGGGATTTACATTATAGATGCGGAAAAACTACAAGTTCATGCGATTATGCGATTTACATACTTATCGACTAGTTTGATGTGTCGGAAATTGTTTGATTGAATAAAGAAGTTGTTGAATTGATTTGTTAAAAGAAAATGATACGCTTGAAAGCGTGGCCACCTCCAGTTACAGAGGAAACTCTGGCGAAATTTTCTAAAAACCTAACACTTAGAATTATTTACACAACAAGTGTTAGAACTATTTTTGACATATTTTCGAAACATAAATTTCGCCAGAACTGTATTTTACTAAATATTCGGAGGTGGGATTTTCACTAAGTTAACGTGATAAATATGTTTTGTCACAACACTGTTTATGATTATTTTGTGAAATTACATAAATATTATTTTAGAGTAAAAATAATATTTACAAGCGTTAATGATTCCAAAACTTTGCGAACGCTTTCACTATGATTATATAAGTTACACCGGTAATTACATTACCACACGATTGTTAAAACGTAACTTACGCACATGTATTGTATCCCCCATCCTTGGGAAGGAAATTAACTACCAAGTGTATACAAAATGTAAACACGGAATAGTTGTCTAACTATTTCCCAAAAACTTAAACAATAAAGCTAAGGCACGGCCATCCGTCTAATAGAATTAGCACTTGTAGGTCGTTGCACAGCTTTCAGATTCGGAGACACTTGGTAGAGACGCACCGACTGTGAGTTCATGTCCCCCTTTTCTCTAACTGTTTTCAGTTTTCTTAACTGCGGGGGTGAAATACATGTTACTTTGATTACAAGTACTTTATACATGGTATGATTAACGTAAGGAGGTTTTAGATCATGTGAATGGGTAGGCAGAACACCGAGGGACTTAAGCGGTAGATCTATCTGGGTGTAGCGAGCCCAGCTCTAGGCCCAACAGAACGGACCTCTCTGAGGACCAACAGAACGGACCTGGAGTGACTTGGTTGCCCAACGCAAAAATCGGCTAGGGTTGAGTCTTCCTATTGCTTTTCACAACATGCTAATGGCCTTGCAAACCATTGGTGATCACAAGTCCTCTTACACTGCTACATACCACGACAACTTTTATACTTACAAGTGTTTTTACTTACTCACTTGCACATGAACTCGCTCAACATTATTGTTGATTTTTCAACTTACATGTATTTCAGGAAATTAACGAGATCTGGCACGGTATGGCACGTTTTCCGCTGCACTAGTTTCCAAGGTCATCCGGGGTTTAGGGGATGTGTCTCTTTCCTGGACAAGACACAGTCCTTAAACCATGTCTATGTTATGTTTCAGTTTGTAAAGTTTGTTGAACAAGATTATGGTTGTCAGAGTATGTTAAAACAATGGTATTGTGTTTGATTTTCAAAACTTAATGGATGATCTTGCATGTTTTTAACTCATATAGCTTTGGTATGATTAAGCTATGGTATTAAGAAGTCACACCAAAATTAACCACGCTTCCGCAAAGCCAGGGTGTGACAGCTTGGTATCAGAGCTCTGATCATAGCGAACTAGGATTCTTTCTCGAGTCTAGACTATGATCACTAGGGCTCTCACGAAAACATTTTTCTGCATACCACTTAAGTCCAGATCCAAAACTTTTTACAAACAAATGTTGAGCACATTTTATTAATTATAGGCTCAGCTTGGAGGGCTGAGGATCGGTCTGGAGGATCGAGGTGATCGAAGTAGTTGAGCACGTTGGTTTGTTATAGGAACGATCTGGAGGATCGAGGCTCGGTCTAGGTGACCGAGGTAGTGGGCTAGCAAGGCTAGGAAGAGTAGGCTCAGTCATGACGACTGAGGAGCGACCTAAGTGGTCAGGGTGGAGGATAGAGCAGTCTTGTAGACTGGATGAAATTGGCTAGTAAGACTAGGAGAATTACGTGATACCTTACTTGGTGACTATGTGATTAACTGATTATATGATTAATTATTATACGTATATGCGTTTGTGTTACAAACATCATGCTTTCATCATATACTAGAAAGATGGACACTACGAATCCCATGGCCATAGTGTCAGACGACATAGTTTCGACGAAGCACGAGGTGTACATTTCCGATACTACCGGCACAGACAATGACGACTTTCAGCCCTTTTGCGCTGCCTGAAGTCGTAGCAGAGCCTACTGATGGCCATCTTGTTGGGAACTTGCCACTCGCAGTAATCCCTGCTCCTGTGCCCCTTGCCGCTTATCTCGTTGTTGATATGCCCCCGACATTGTCTCTGAAGACAATGTCGAACTATTAAGAGGAGGACCCACTTGGGGGCAAGGCCCTATTGCTGCTGGTATTAGACTACTGCATGCGGACGCTCCTGTAGGGGAAACTCATGTCCACTCCCCTATCCCAGACTCATTTGAGTTTCTAACATCCGCATCTTCGCACATACAGGGAATGCAGCACCACTTACACGACGCCGACCCTGATATGGCATCATCAGCTGCACCGGATCCCGCACACCGATTCGAGTTTGATCGCGATAATGAGGACAATTCTGTTTTTCCGCCTGGTGTTGATCCAGACCATGACATTGAGTTCATGCACTTAGACCAGCCCTTGGGGGATCCTGTAGCCCTGTCGACCCCTGTGTTTGTTGATCCAGCTGATTTTGAGATGGAGTTTTGATTCGGAGCTAGCCGTGGCCCCTGAGCCAGGCGTTGCTCCTGACCCCGCATTGGAGCATGACCCTGTTCATGCCGATGCACCTGCTGTTGCTCCTTGATTGATCATCTGCTTGGATGAGAGAAAATTTGGGGTAACTGTGCAAGGCAATTTATTATTACGGGGGCCCACGTAATAACGATTTGTAGTGCACAGGAATCCTGGTGGACTCTGCAGGTCAAGCTAATGATAACCAATGCAGCAGGAAATAACTTAAACACGAATGACCAAGGCAATGTAGCCTCAAGTTCATTCTATTACGAGCAACAAGCCAAACTGGCAGGCCTATGTGAAGGCTCAGAAATTTACTTCCCCACTCATACAGTGAGTATATTTGCGTGTGAAATTGGGTGATTACACGATGGCTTATGTTGCTATATACACCTCATAGACAATTGAAACGTTGTCTAACCCGCTTCACACCACTTCGACAAAAGGGAATGTCACCTAGACATGACACAAACACCAGTACGTTGCCAAGGACAGAAGCCGAGCTGCAAGAACGCATCTCACAGATAAATGCACGACATGAAGCCCTCCGCTCTAAGTACAACGATGGTATTACTGGAAATAACCCTCCAACTGGCTGCACCTATAAACAGTTCCTGAACTGCAAGCCTTTGAACTTTGACGGAACAGGAGGCGCCGTTGCATTTATTCGTTGGTCCGAAAAGACCGACTCCATTCTAAGAATGAGTAACTGTTCGCCCCAACAGAGTGTTACCTGTATCTCGGGGATATTTCTAGATGGCACACTCTCTTAATGGAACCTCCAGGTTCAGACCCTTGGCATAGACGCCACTTATGCACTGAGCTGGGACGAGCTCAAGGAAACGATTGAGAAGAAATGTTGCTTTAGGACTGGAATTTAGAAGCTTGAGGTGGAGTTCAGGAATTTGAAGATGGACGAACCGGAAATTCCTGAACTTGTCCAGCGATCGCACAACTTGTCTAGGGTCGTCCCCTACTAAGTCATTGACATTGTATGATACAGTTGTGTACTTGTACGCTTACTATGTGGTCTCGATATATGGCAATCGCAGTATTCTCATCACTTATGATGCTTGATTTACTGTTTAGGTTCTATGACATGGGATGTTATGTGGTTGATTTATTTATAGCATGAGATGTTATGTATTGTTGAATACATACGTACGTTTTACTCGCTATGGCCTGACCAACGTAAACCATCTTTTAGAAGATGCCGCCAAAACGCCCAACGCCAATGCCTACTAATGAGGTAGAGCTACAGCAAGTCATTGCAGCTGCCATAGCACAGTACGCAGCATCTCAGCCAGGAGCGAGCGGAAGTGTTAACCAGGGCAACAACAATCCACCTCACGGTAATACCAAGCCATTTGGACCTACCATGAACTAGTTGGAGATTTTAGCGATGATGCTAATGCCAATCACATGTTTTAACATACGTGCAGGATGCACCTACAAGCAGTTTTTAGACTGCAAACCGGTCAACTTCGATGGCACAGGAGGTGCAGTTGCCTTTACCCGCTGGGCTGAGAAAACCGATTCTGTTTTACGCATGAGCAAATGCGCAGAGGATCAGCAAGTCACATACATCTCAGGGCTATTCTTGGATGGAGCCCTCTCTTGGTGGAATCTGCAAGTACAGACTCTGGGCGAAGCTGCTGCCTACACGCTGACTTAGACCGAATTGAAAGAACTTATGCGCAAAAAGTACTGTTCTCGCGCGGAAATTCAGAAGTTGGAGACTGAATTTTGGCATTTAAAGATGGATGGACCAAAGGTTGCAGAATACGTCCAAAGATTCCACGACTTATCTCAAGTGGTTCCTTACATGGTTACACCTGAATACAAGCGAATCGAGCGCTTCATTTGGGGTTTGGCTCCCCAAATCATAAGTATGGTGACCTCTTCAAAGCCTGCGACAATTACCGAGGCGATTGACTTAAGCGTGGCTCTCACAGAAGAGGCCATTCGTCTGAACAAGTTTGGTGATGTCAAGACAAAGGAGAAAGAGACTCATGTTGAGTCATCAGGAAGTAACAAAAGAAAGTTCTCAAACTTCAAGCAAGGCATTAGTGGTGATGGTAAGAGAGGAGCACCCAACGCGCCAGCTCAGGTTACAGCTGGTAATGGAAGGAAAGGAAAGGGGTATATGGGCACCCAGCCCAAGTGTAATGCCTGCCAGCGTCACCATTCTGGTCAATGTGGGCTAAAAGTATGTGAAGTATGTGGGAAACATGGTCACCTGAAGGATTCTTGTTGGGTTAGTGCTGGCCGTGGAGGCCAGGGAGGATTTGGAAATAGGAATGATAACCGTGGTGGAAATGGAAACCGCCCACAAGGAAACTACGGAGGAAACGGGAGTCAAGGCAACAATGCAAATCAGGCTGGAAATGCCAACCAGAACAACAACCCAGCTGGAAATGGAGGTGGAAACGGGCAGAGACTTGGATGCTATAACTGCGGTGAAATCGGGCATTTTAAGAAGAATTGCCCAACGTTGAACCAAGCCCGTGGAAGAGTGTTCCAGATCGAAGCTAGGGAGGCGCGCTAGGATCCCAATGTTGTTACTGGTACGTTCCCTATCAATCAACGCTATGCATCCGTTTTATTTGATACTGGTGCCGATTATAGCTTCGTATCGTTAGAATTTAAGAATATGCTTGGGTTAGCCGCTAATAAGTTAGATATTCCCTACTCGATCGAATTAGCCAATGGGAAGTTAGTAGGAGCCAATGAAGTGATCAGAGGCTGTGTGATAGAATTGGGAGAACGTGAGTTTACTTTGGATCTACTACCAGTCCAATTGGGAAGCTTCGACGTGGTGGTAGGAATGGATTGGTTGTCTGGCAACAAGGCAGAGATAGTATGTCACGAGAAAGTTGTTCGTATCCCAACCAATGATGGTGAGAAAATTGTGGTTCATGGAGAAAAGCGTGACACACCACTAAGGATTATCAGCTGCTTGAAAGCAAGGAAGTGTTTACAGAAAGGATGTGTTGCCTTCCTGGCACACATTGTGGATAAAAAGGCTGCTGAGCCAAGAATCGAAGACATCCCTGTCGTAAGGGAGTATCCAGAAGTCTTCCCAGAAGACTTACCTGGACTGCTGCCTCTGAGGCAAGTAGAGTTTCACATTGACTTAGTTCCAGGCGCCGCGCCTGTAGCTAAGGCACCTTACAGACTTGCTCCGTCTGAGATGCAGGAATTGTCGACACAACTTCAAGAGTTGTTAGACAAGGGTTTTATCCGACCAAGCTTCTCGCCTTGGGGAGCTCCGGTCTTGTTTGTCAAGAAGAAGGACGGTAGTTTTCGAATGTGCATTGACTACCGAGAGCTGAACAAGCTGACGATCAAGAATAGGTACCCTCTGCCAAGAATCGACGATCTGTTTGATCAACTGCAAGGCTCAAGCTTTTACTCAAAAATCGATCTTCGATCGGGATACCATCAGTTAAGGATTCAAGAGGAAAGTATCCCGAAAACAGCCTTCCGAACTCGTTATGGACACTACGAGTTCCTTGTTATGCCGTTTGGCCTGACAAACGCACCTGCAGTCTTTATGGACTTGATGAATAGGGTTTGCAAGCCATACTTGGACAAGTTCGTGATTGTATTCATCGACGACATTTTGATTTATTCAAAGACGAAGGCTGAACACGAGCAGCATCTTAGAGCCATTCTAGAACTGCTAAAGAAGGAACAACTGTACGCCAAATTCTCTAAGTGCGAATTTTGGTTACGAGAAGTCCAATTCCTTGGGCACGTGGTAAATGGAGATGGAATCCACGTGGACCCAACAAAGATCGAGGCGATCAAGGATTGGGAAACGCCAAAGACGCCAACCGAGATTCGGCAATTCTTGGGTTTGGCTGGCTACTATCGAAGGTTCATTGAGGACTTTTCAAAGATCGCTCAACCTTTGACGCTACTCACCCAGAAGGATAAGACGTTTGATTGGGGAATCAAACAGGAAGAAGCATTCCAGATACTGAAGGATAAGCTCTGCAATGCGCCAATTTTAGCTCTACCAGAAGGTACTGACGATTTTGTGGTATACTGCGACGCATCGCGACAAGGATTGGGTTGCGTGTTGATGCAACGCCAGAAGGTTATTGCTTACGCATCGCGTCAGTTGAAAGTGCACGAAAGGAGCTATACCACCCACGATTTGGAGCTTGGCACAGTGGTTTTTGCACTAAAGATCTGGAGACACTACCTTTATGGTACGAAGTGCACAATCTTCACAGATCACAAAAGCCTACAGCATATATTCAACCAGGAGGAGTTGAATATGAGGCAAAGACGATGGGTTGAATTGTTAAACGACTACGACTGCGAGATAAAGTATCATCCAGGGAAGGCGAATGTAGTCGCCGATGCCCTAAGTCGTAAAGAGAGAATCAAGCCCATAAGGGTTAGGGCTCTGGAAATGATCATACGAACCGATCTTTCCTTGCGCATTCGTGCTGCACAAAAGGAAGCTCTCAAGGAGGGAAACCTTGAGGAAGAATATCTCCGTGGAATGGAGAAGCTTTTGGTACCAAACGAGGAAGGAACGTTATGTTTCGAGAAAAGGGTTTGGGTTCCTCTGTTTGGTGGATTAAGGGAAGTTATTTTCGACGAAGCGCACAAGTCACGGTACTCTATCCACCCTGGATCGGATAAGATGTACCAGGATCTCAAAGAATATTATTGGTGGCCTAGGATGAAAGGCGACGTTGCTGTTTACGTGAGCAAATGTTTAACGTGCGCTAAGGTTAAAGCCGAATACCAGAAGCCTTCGGGACTTCTGCAACAACCTGAGATTCCCAAGTGGAAATGGGAACAAATCTCCATGGATTTTATTACGAAATTGCCAAGAACGCCAAGAGGTCATGACATGATTTGGGTGATAGTTGACCGCCTAACAAAGTCCGCACACTTTCTGCCAATCAGAGAGAAAGACAGTACTAGTAAACTTGCGGAAATATACATGAGAGAGATTGTCGCACGCCATGGAGTACCTCTCTCAATCATCTCTGATAGAGACGGAAGGTTTGTGTCAAGGATATGGCAATCCTTCCAAGAGGCCTTTGGCTCACAGTTGAATCTGAGCACTGCGTTCCATCCGCAAACTGACGGCCAGAGCGAGCGAACGATACAAACTTTGGAAGACATGCTGAGGGCATGTGTAATGGATTTGGGCGGTAGCTGGGATAAACACTTACCTTTGGTTGAATTCTCATACAACAACAGCTACCACACCAGTATTGGTGTCGCGCCATTTGAAGCCCTATACGGACGCAAGTGCCGATCACCCCTATGTTGGTCTGACGCAGGTGATAGGCAGCTTGCTGGCCCCGAGATCGTCCAAGAGACGACAGACAAGATTGCGCAAATACTTAAACGCATCGAAGCAGCTCGCCACAGACAAAAGGCCTATGCGGATCCAAACCGGAAGCATGTGGATTTCCAAGTTGGAGAAATGGTGTTATTGAAAGTTTCGCCCTGGAAGGGGGTGGCACGCTTTGGAAAGCGTGGGAAGTTAAATCCGCGCTACATTGGTCCTTTCAGAATTCTGGAAAGAATTGGAACAGTAGCATACAAGTTGGACCTACCTGCTGAACTGAATGGTGTTCACGATACATTTCATGTATCCAATCTAAAGAAAAGTCCAACTCAAGTCGACGTTGCCATTCCCATCGACGAGATTCATATTGACGACACGCTCCACTTCGTTGAAGAACCTGTTGAGGTCACGGATTGGAAAGTTAACAAGACCCGCCGGAGCAGTGTCAAACTCGTCAAGGTTCGTTGGAATGCCAGACATGGTCCTGAATTCACCTGGGAACGTGAGGACCGGATGAAAGAGAAATACCCCCACCTTTTTCCTAAGAACTCTGCATCTACAAGCAGAACTTAAATTTTGGGACGAAATTTATTTAACGGGGGGAGAATGTGACAACCCGCACTAAACCAGGTATCCGTACGACTTAATTAATGATTAATTACTGTGCTTAACTGAAATTGCTGATAAACTGCTACCTGCATACTGATACATGCACTTACTTGCATCATACTTTATTTGCTGTCACTACATTATTTACATGCTGAACCTTGGTGACAAACATGATGCACAAAAAGCACAGTAGCACTAAACGGATACACAGTGAACATGCTGATATAACCAGCATCAGGCAGACACTGCCTCTAAGGCCTGTTAAGAGCCTCAAATATCTGACTACACTGGTAGTGAGTGTAGGGTTATAAGGGTTGTGGAACTGCGTCTCTAGGAATAAGATACACTGATTGGATGTGCCTAAAAACGTACTTTAAGTACAAAACACAGCACTTTAATAAATAATCCAGCTTCTAGCTGACTAGTAAAGTGCCAAAATATGGGGAAAATACTACTAGACACTTTCTAAAGTGTGGAAACATAATGTGTCACTAAAAATAACAATAACGACACTTTAAAGCTTTTGTAACGCTTTAACGGATTACTATCCAACCGAACAACCGGACTTTACCCGGAACATGAAAATATTACTATTTTCACTAATTATATTTTTCTGAGCCAGTTAGGGTCCCTGATTACCCTAACACCCGTCATAACACGCTATATATTACTAACGAGGTTAAACACTTAACTAACCTATTTAACCTAATCTTTATCCTAACTAATCTAGTTATAATCGAACCAACCCCCCCCCCCCTCCTTATAACCGTCCCCATGTGTGGGGGACATGATTGTACAATCAATATTATTTTAATTATCATGGCTTAATATCTAGTGAACACATCTACCATTGGATAATACTCTCATAATTGCCTATAAGTTTACAAGGTTGCACATTATGATCTTTCACTCCACAACACCAACCTACTCAACTCTCCCTCTTGCTCTCTAACCTTCGGCCGAACACCCCAGCCCCCTTACACCCACTTTCGGTCCTTGATCATTCCATTCCAAGTAGATACAAGCTTCACGGGTCGCGTATTAGGAGCTTTGGTGCACTCGGAACGCGAAGGACCACTTCCGTTAGCTTTTATCCACCCACTTTCCGTCAAGATTCTTCCCTAGCCCCGAGCTAGAGGTATAACACTTAAAACTCTTGTTTGAACATATCTAAAGCGGTTAAAAGGAATTTTGTCGGTTAAATATCGATAACATACTTTTTGAAGTATTAAAGTCTACTAAAAATGTGAAAAGTGGTGGTTAATAGCATTTAACTTGTGTAAAAGTTGTAGTATTTGGGAATTGTGATTTTTGAGACCCGATCTATGATGTGGTAGCTCGGATCGCCGTTTAACCCGACTTTGTAAGATCATGGATCTTCACATAAGCTCGTTTTTGGTTACCACAAGGGTTAAAAGGTGAAACTCTACCACACATGAGACATGAACTTGTGTAAAATATTTTACTTGTGTAAAAGTGATTTAACTTGTACAACAGTGTTTAAAACTAGCGAATCTACGTATCTGCAAGTGGTATTTTCAAGGAACCACACGTTAAAGAAATCATGTTTTCTAAAAAGATGGATCTTACACTAACAATATGATATTTTTATAAACCACAAGTATGTAAACACTTGTGAAACAAAAAGATCCGACAAAGGACTAGCTTTGTCACTTGTTACTAGAAGTTGTAAAGTCGGATTTCTCTAAACACGAGGTTTTTATGAGATTAAGGTTACTTTATATAAAGATCTACAAAATATAATGGGATTTACATTATAGATGCGGAAAAACTACAAGTTCATGCGATTATGCGATTTACATACTTATCGACTAGTTTGATGTGTCGGAAATTGTTTGATTGAATAAAGAAGTTGTTGAATTGATTTGTTAAAAGAAAATGATACGCTTGAAAGCGTGGCCACCTCCAGTTACAGAGGAAACTCTGGCGAAATTTTCTAAAAACCTAACACTTAGAATTATTTACACAACAAGTGTTAGAACTATTTTTGACATATTTTCGAAACATAAATTTCGCCAGAACTGTATTTTACTAAATATTCGGAGGTGGGATTTTCACTAAGTTAACGTGATAAATATGTTTTGTCACAACACTGTTTATGATTATTTTGTGAAATTACATAAATATTATTTTAGAGTAAAAATAATATTTACAAGCGTTAATGATTCCAAAACTTTGCGAACGCTTTCACTATGATTATATAAGTTACACCGGTAATTACATTACCACACGATTGTTAAAACGTAACTTACGCACATGTATTGTATCCCCCATCCTTGGGAAGGAAATTAACTACCAAGTGTATACAAAATGTAAACACGGAATAGTTGTCTAACTATTTCCCAAAAACTTAAACAATAAAGCTAAGGCACGGCCATCCGTCTAATAGAATTAGCACTTGTAGGTCGTTGCACAGCTTTCAGATTCGGAGACACTTGGTAGAGACGCACCGACTGTGAGTTCATGTCCCCCTTTTCTCTAACTGTTTTCAGTTTTCTTAACTGCGGGGGTGAAATACATGTTACTTTGATTACAAGTACTTTATACATGGTATGATTAACGTAAGGAGGTTTTACATCATGTGAATGGGTAGGCAGAACACCGAGGGACTTAAGCGGTAGATCTATCTGGGTGTAGCGAGCCCAGCTCTAGGCCCAACAGAACGGACCTCTCTGAGGACCAACAGAACGGACCTGGAGTGACTTGGTTGCCCAACGCAAAAATCGGCTAGGGTTGAGTCTTCCTATTGCATTTCACAACATGCTAATGGCCTTGCAAACCATTGGTGATCACAAGTCCTCTTACACTGCTACATACCACGACAACTTTTATACTTACAAGTGTTTTTACTTACTCACTTGCACATGAACTCGCTCAACATTATTGTTGATTTTTCAACTTACATGTATTTCAGGAAATTAACGAGATCTGGCACGGTATGGCACGTTTTCCGCTGCACTAGTTTCCAAGGTCATCCGGGGTTTAGGGGATGTGTCTCTTTCCTGGACAAGACACAGTCCTTAAACCATGTCTATGTTATGTTTCAGTTTGTAAAGTTTGTTGAACAAGATTATGGTTGTCAGAGTATGTTAAAACAATGGTATTGTGTTTGATTTTCAAAACTTAATGGATGATCTTGCATGTTTTTAACTCATATAGCTTTGGTATGATTAAGCTATGGTATTAAGAAGTCACACCAAAATTAACCACGCTTCCGCAAAGCCAGGGTGTGACAGTTTGTCTTTTTGTAACAACCTGCACTTTCGTGCATTGTTACTACTCGCTATACTCGTTACGCCTAGCACCAGAGATTCGGATCATAATGTAGCTATATCGCATACATCGCTATTTCACAGTATTTTCGCATATTACACGTACTTTATCGCTATCACATCACATTGCACCTACTGACAACCGCGAAGATGTTAAGTGAGGACCAATTCTACCCTCCTTGATAGCCGTGATGTGTCGCAGTGCAACTCATTACTCAAAACGCACATCGCATCACACACATTAACGTTCACGATGACGTTGAGTGAGGACCTATTCTACCCTCCTTGATGACCGTGAAGCGTCGCAAAATAACGCATATTCGAAACGAAACCCGGTTATGGTATCGCAACTTTGAAATATGGATATGTATATACGACCCAGCGTGGCTAATTATGATAAATATATGAAAATGTGGATGAGAATGTGTAACCAAACTATCGCAACGCTTAACAATCGAAACGGAATGCCAAAACTCAGCGTGTCGGAGACGTTTGATCGAATGGCACTTCGATCGAATGGCCATCCGATCGGACAGCCATCTGATCGGACAACCATCCGATCGGACAGCCATCCGATCCGATGCACTTCTTCACCTTCACTCCACTTCACCTATAAATAGCACTTGTCACATCACTTGAACAGTGATGTGATAGCTCTCACTCGACCACACGCTTTTGGACCTTTTTCTCTCGATTCCTCGCGATTCTTGTAAGTTTTCAACTCAAATCTTGTACTTCTTTGATCTACACCCACTCCTCCACCTTTCTATCTTTTGAATCTCAACTTTTAACCGTGAAATCAATGGATTTGAGGTGTTCTAGGGTGATGTCATCATGAAGTCCTTATGAACTTCAAGTGTTGGCCTCATTCCACCAAGAACAACTCAGATCCGAAGGATTTCCACAAGAATAAACAACATTTTCACAAAGATCTACACATAATCATGAATAAAAGGATTGAAAGATGGTTTTCCAACTTTCTTTCAACTCTTTTACACTCAAAGCACTCAAGACCGATAGAATCGGAGCTTGTACCGACCTTCTACTCATTCTTAGTGTCGTGTTGGTTCAAGATCTGGTTTCTAACGCAGAGATGACCGATTTCGGGTTAACCAAGAACGACCGTCATGAACCAGTAAACCGGTCAGATTTGGGTGATTCATGTCCGATCGGGTCCCCTGGTTCGAGATGGGGTTTCTGTTGTTTAGCACGTCACAACACCGTCTCGATCAAAACTGTGACATCTGTGTATTTTAACCCTTGTACTGTTTCGAACAACTTTGTATTTAATAAAATATGGTTTTTTAATTTCAATATTTTTTTAATTATTTGTGACATTAGTACATTTTCAATCATTGTTCAATTCCGAACTCTCAAACCTGTTCTAGAAGTGAAATCGTAAACCGTTATGTAAACATAATCAGTTTAACGCGACGTACACTCCGGAACTGTTACATAAGCCAAACATACCCTAAATACCCTTTACATAACTTAGAAATAAGTTTCGAAGGATTCGGTATGGTAAAAACATGTTTATTCGAACTTTAGAACTATTTGCGATAAACTGCGAAACGAACGTTGGTGACCGCCCGGATAATATTTAAATCCCTAAAGTATTCTGCCATGATTAAAATTTTATTTTTAATCATGTTCGTGTTGAAAAATAAATTAAAACGCTTAAAAACGTTATTTTTCAAGTTTAAGCGCGTACCGCGTAACACAGTGCTTCTACTGCAAAACGCGGACAACGCAGCCAGTCTCGGCAACTGAAATTTATTTCAGTAATATTTTACCGAGTTTATTTTTATAGAATAATAAAATTAATTTAGAACTCCATAAACCGGGATTTAAACGCTAGATAAAATACCCGGTATCCAGTTAAATACTTGTTTTTATCTATTTTTACCATCAAACTTACACTTTACCCCCTTTTCATATTTACGGTTACAATGAGGTGGCCCCCATCAAAATCCATACTAGATCTTGCAATATCATATTTGATATTTCTTGGATTCAATAAGATATTATGTGATCTTATGGAGATTCATTTGAGATCTTGTCCTATATATACACCACCATACTTCACTCCACTCCCTTACACTCCATCTCCCTTACTCTCTCTCTCCCCAAAACAGTAACCCTCATCACCATCACCATCACCATTTTCATTTTTCCAACTTTGTTCTTGAAGATCAAGCTCCATTCCAAGCTAGATTCAAGTTGGTGTGAAGATCCAAAGGAGTTTCCAAGGTGCTTTCAAGTGATTTCAAGCTCCATATCATCAAAATCTCATCCAAAAACTTACTTGAATCTTTAAGGTATAAAGTTTATGTTTAAATCATACACTTGATTCTTGGTTGTTCTTGATGATTGGAAGTTTCTCTTGAATCTTGGAATTTTTCACAAACTTGAAATTTAAAAAGAAATGGGTCTTGATACAAAATAAATGGTAATATATATGTGTGTATAAAACTGTATATATATATATATATATGTATGTGTATGTGTATGAGATTTGAGCTTGATCTTTGGTAAATACTTGTTTAAGATGTTTGCTTGCATGAACAAGATTATGTGCAAATACGTAGAGATATAAAGGAATGATTGAATCATGAGTTGTAAATTTGAAGTAATGTTAGTATTTTGATATGTAAATGGCCAAAAATTTATTAGACATATTTGAGAATCTTTAAGTTGTTGCTTGTTCTTGAATGATAGTTAAAATGCAAGTGTTTGATGATTTGTGCATGCTATGATAAATATTTAATTACATCAGCAAATAAACATGAATAAATCACATGTTTGATGCATCTAAACTCATATGAAATGATGATGATATGATAGTGTGCTTTAGACACTTGTACATAAGAATACATGTTGATTTAAAGCTCAAGAAATGATAAAAAAATGATTGTATGACAAAAATGTTTTAGAACAGATTATAAATACTAAAAATAACATTATTTGGTATATTATAATAGCATGAGACTTTGTCATAAGTTTGATAGCTTTACATGTTGTACATATAGCTTAGAAAGTGGTAAATATGTGAAATTTGCATGATTTATGTGCTTTATGTGAGACCTGCACTATCATGAGTATTGTGACACTTGGGTCACTGCGACCATAAAACAAATACCAAACCAATGAAATATTGTATTTCATACTTGAGATTTGTATAAATATGTGTATCATTTGCACATATCAATTTTTGATCAATTCAAAACTCTAAATCGCTTTCTTGAAGGTTATACGCGCACCGATGCGTAAATATAACCAGTTTAATGCAACAAACACTCCAGAATAGTGACATAGGCTTAACATACCTTAAATAACCTTTACATAACTTAGAAATAAGTTTTGGAAGGTTTGGTATGCCGAAATCAAGTTAATTCGCTTACAGGGACTAAACTTGACAAACTGCGAAAGTATGCCAATTTGAACTGTAACAGACATTCCGGAACATGACCATAAGTTAAACATACCATAAATATCCTTTACATAGCTTAGAAATAGGCTTTGAGGGGTTCGGTATGCTAAAATAAACTTTTGGGTCATTCAGGGACTAAAAGCGTCAAAAAGTGCACAAGTTTGCATTTTTGTGCATAACTCACGTTCTGAATACATCCGGACACCCAAAAATTTATGTAAGCACTAAAATATTTTATTTTAGTGTTTGGCATGAGAAAAAGCCATTCGTCGCGCATTTTGGATCGTTTTTCGCGCTTATGCGCATTCCGTCGTAATTAACCAAACATCGCGATCGTACGGCCAAACGAACCGACATCCGAGATATTTTTGAGCATGTTTTGAGTTCCCTATACTTTAACTTCATTTTAGAGCCTTGAAATGAGGTTAACGGGGTTCAAACGCATCGAAAATAGCTTAAACGGGCTGCAGGGACCATTTCTGCCATTTTTGAAACTTTGCTGAAACTGGTAGGCAGTGGCGTAGCACGAGCACCTCATGCCTATGCAGTGGCGCTACGCGACTGCCTAGTCTGGACAGAAACTTTGCAGAAACATCGAATCGGGTCCGTTCCACTTTCGCACATGGTTTTGGGCAATACCATGGGCTCAAATGGTTTTCTAAAACCAGGGTTTTGAGGTGGAGGGTTGAGATTGAATCACGGTTAACGAGGAACGATCTTAACGGCTCTACGAATCCTATAAATACCCCACCCCCATTTGCTTCAAAACCCACAAGAATCCTGATTTGAGAAGCTCTAAGTTGAAACCTTTGTTTCATACCTGAGCTACTTGGATCGGGATTAGCATTCGGGGACCCTTCGTAAGTATTCCTACGTTCTTTTATTGCTTTTCGAGTCTGAAAGTCAAACTTTGTTTGACTTTCTGCGTTGACCAGTTTATGGTCAATGCGAAGTTCGTTTGAACTTCGCAACGTGATTGTAATCACGATGGTCATAGTCCCTTGGGACTATGCCTACTGATTACCACGTTGTCTAGGTTCGTAGGGTAAGCGATCTAATAAATCGCTTATACCTTCGAACCCGACCCATTTGGTCGATCATTAGGATCCGACCAAAATACATTAGGTGACCATAGTAGGTAGGGAATAACCTTCCGAGGTTATACCCTATGGTCACATCGTTTAAGTAGTTGTATGATAGGTAGTTTATATGCCTTAGGTAAATTACCAAAATACCCTTTTCATGTATAATCGGTAATTAAGCATATCTAACCTAAACTTTTGTCACATAACTGATTATGTAACATGTTTAGGCATATAACACTTGTCATAGGACTAGTTAGACGTTCCGAACGCGTTTCACGCGAACGACGCGTTAAAGTAGCATAAGCTACCTAAACGGGTCGTAATGGGTCGAAAGCACTTAGGTTAGGTTTCATTTAGAATGTAGGCTTTGTTGAACCATACTACATGAGTTTCATACTCATTTGGTTTACGAACCCTCATTCTACCCGATCCTCCGATTTAGGTCCGGTTTATTAACATAGTTACCTATATTAGGTGCCGTTTGACTTCCGAGATCTCTAGCATTGCTTGGTGGTTATCTTAGGACTTTTGAGCAATCTCAAGTGAGTACATAGACCCCTCTTTTACTATTTTCCAAACATTTTGGGGTGGAACACATGTGCCTACTTGTTACTTTCATGCTTTCCTGATTTCACATCATATACTTGCTATGTTCATTAGTACATTTATAGTACAGTTGTTTTACATTACATTTCTGCTATGTATGTTGACTGATAGCATACTAGCACATTGATTTACATGACTTTTCTGCTTTGTATGTTAACTTAGCATACTTAGTACATCACTTTACAATACATTCTATGCTATGAATGCCCATTGTGTGCGTACTTAGTACATTATTTTTATTCATCACATGCTTACATTTTTGGTATGACATTTGGTTTGTATAAATGATACAATGTACATTCATTAACACCGATCATGCTGCTCGGTAGTAGGTAGTGGTACCATAGGACTTGACAAATCCCATTCCTGTAATCTCGGGTTTGTTTGGATGGAAGGAATGACCGAATCCGAATACATTTTCTTTTGATAACCTTGACTGAAAGGGTTATCCGACTGTCGCAAGGCTTGGATGTATGAATTTTCACAATACCGCATCTGTATCAGTATAGCATGCATTTCCACAAAACATAGCTTTGATTTAAACCATGTTTTACTTCAATACTTTGTTTTTGTGCATATGGTTTAGTTGATATATTTCACTAGCCATACATATCATTTTAGTTACACATTACATGATTTACATTTGACACATAAACATTATTGACATTGGTTACACATTACATGAATTACATTTGACACATAAACATTATTGACATTGGTTACACATTACATGACTTACATCTTGACGTAAACATTTTGACATATTATTCAATACATTTGGCAATTGGTTTAAACATAAACATTCTACGTTGATTGGTTTGGTTTGAGTAAGTGATTTAAGTAACGAGGCGTGTGTAATATGATACAAGCATGGTGGATACGCCGCTGGTACTTCCTATATATAAGTGATTGTATGGTATTACATATCGTAGCGTTATTTGAATCATTTCAATTTGGACATATAACATTTTATACAAATAACATACTTTTCACAAGACATTAATTTACAAACAACTTATTTTATACAAACTCATTTTACATGGTTATTCATTTAACCATACATTATTCTCTTATTTATACATAACATCTGATCTTATCGTTTTTCAAATGATTTACAAGACAAAGCAAAATACAAGGTTCATGACTAAACATTTTCTCAAACATAAGTCATGAATTCAGTTTTCACAAAACCTATGTATCTCACAGGCATTTTTATGCTGACGTACCTATTTTCACATGTGTTTTCAGGAGATGATGCATAGGACTTATCAAGATGCACATAGGAGGACTTGGGCCTTAGTGACAATAAAAGATGCAAGACTAGTTATTTATGTTATGTTTCTTTGATTGTCAAGACATTGTAACTCTTTTAATCAATAAAACAATATTTCAATTTCCATGTGTTATGAAACAATGATTCTGTTACAACACTCCCCGACGTTTTCCGCCACGTTTTGGTTGTTCCACGTGGTCGGGGTGTGACAAGTATAACCACTATTTTATTCAGTAAATAACATGGGTTATGTTAAAATATCAAGTCATTACGATTTGGGATGGTTAGGGTAACGTTTGATGCAAAACTATGCGGTAAAACGGTTAAAAATCGGCTTTTCGGAGGATTTTTATAAAACTGTTTTAGATCAGTAAGTAAACTGATATTTTTGATATAAAAATAATTATTTTAACTTATATTAAGTTTACTTGGTGTTTGGTTAGTCATACGTGACTTCCGGCGCCCAAAAACGTTACCGAATCGCTAAAATACGTGTTTTTCAACATACATTATAATGGGTTGTTCATGGGTAAATTTTATGTGTTACAATGTGTTATGTGTGTTATAATATGTGTATGATGACATGTTTATAGTTGACAAGATTATGTGTGTTACGATATTTATTTTATGTCACAATAAGTATATATATATTACGACGCGCAAATCGTAGATATATTGCTTATAACATGATGAGGGTCACCAATAAAATCATTCAAGACGCAAAGTTTTTAAAATATATATAAACTCATATATATATAAATACACCAATATAATAAAAAATGATAACTTTTCGAGAAATATCAAAGTTATGTGAAAATTCTAAGTATCGGAGAAACTTATGTATTTTTGTGAGTTTTGATTATTAAATCGTTCTTACTTAATTTAGGATGAATAAACAATTTGAGGGATTGTGTAAACACATAAACACGCAACCAAAGGTGAGTACATAGATCCCCTCTTTTTACATGTTTTGTGGTAACTATGTGAGTACATAGTTCCCCTATTTTACGTTTTCAAATGTTTTTGGGGTGAAGCATATGTGCATAACTTTACTTTCCGTTTTCATGACATTATACATGTTTTATTACATATTACATATAATACATTATTTCAGAGACATTTTTATGGTATATTGACTTAGTATACCTAACATTTGGTTTCAAAGACATTTTATTGGCATATTGACTTAGTATGCCTATTACATGGTTTTACAAAGACATTTTCATGACATGATTACATTGAAAAAGACATTTGGTATGTTTAACAGAGTAGTACATTCATTAACATTGATCATGCCGCTCGGTAGTATGTAATAGCGCTATAGGACTTGACAAATCCCGTTCCCGCTTTCTAGGTATTTCGTTAGGGGAATGACAGAATCCGAATACATTTTTTTTTATAAACCTTGATCCTGATAAGGGTTTATCCGACAGTCTCAAGGCTTGAGTGTATGCGATAGACAAACCACATAAATGTTCATATCAATAAAAGCAATGGATTTCAAAACATAACTTTTGTTTTAAACTTTGGTTTATTCAAAGACTTTGTTTTGTACATGACATTTGATTACAAAAGACATTTTTTATACATGACATTATGCATTTGGCTTGAGTAAATACTATTTATTCGCCATACAAGACATGGTTTATACTGGACATTTGACATTTGTTATACACGACATTATGCATTTGGCTTGAGTAAATACTATTTATTCGCAATACAAGACATAGTTTATACTGGACATTTGACATTTGACATTGGTTATACATGACATATTTTATACATATTATTTTCATTTGGTTATTTACATAACCATACATCATCCTTTTATATCATTTGATTTTCATATGATTTTATAAAAGAAGACATTTTTATAAGGTTCATGACTACTTTTCGTTAAACATTTCTTTTAACCTTTAAAGTCATGAATCTTCAACACTAAACCTATGTTACTCACAGACATTTTTATGCTGACGTATTTACTTTCACATATGTTTCAGGAGCGATTGTTTGATATGAGCAAGCTTCACTTAGGGCTACTTGGGCCTTACCAATCTAAAATCAAGAAAGTTATCGTCTTTATGTTATGTGTTTTGTTTAAACTAAGACAATGTAATAATTTAAGGTTGTAAAACTTAACTTTAATTATCATGTGTTTTGAGACAATAATTCTGCCACAGCACTCCCTGACGTTTCCGCCGCGGTTTGTTGTTTTACGCGGTCGGGGTGTGACAGAAGAGTTGGTATCAGAGCTCATGGTTATAGGGAATTAGGTTATTAGTAAAATTTTGACCTAGACTATAACCTTTCTAGGACCCTAACACAAGTTACCTTGTGTTTAGATTTTAAAACAATACTATCACCTATCCTTAGGTGATTACCAAAACAAGTACACAAATCTCAATCCCATTTGAAAATCAATCATCTATCCTTAGATGATTTGTTTTTAGGCTTTACGCCTTTAATGTTTTCAAATCTCGGCAAAGTTTGAGTCTTAATAATGTGACCACATGCAATCCGGAAGGGTGGGTGCCTGTACCCTGAGTTTTCTGTCTAAGGCTAGAGTGTTCGTACAAATCCACATAATCGGACCAGTCACTCTTACCTGGGAACTCTTGGGGTGAGTGTCCACTTATAGGCTAAAGTATGTCTTCATTATGCATTATGTAGACCTATTTGCTTTGATTAGTCACTGTGTCGTTTGTTTGTTTTAAGTAATAAACAAATGACCCACTTCCATTGTGTTGTCGATTTTTTTTCCAATACTCCTTTTGATTGTCCTATGTCAATCTCACACATTTCCTTGTGTTCCTTTTCTTTTAGATGCCTCCTCGACGTGATCAAACTCAAGACGCCACAATGGTAGCCTTGATCACTCAGCAAATCGCTGCTGTACTCCCGAACCTAGTTACCCAGTTAAACCAAGCAAACAACAACAACAATAACAACGCACCTGTTCCATGCAACTTTAAGACTTTCAATTCGGCTAAACCGCTTCAGTTTTCTGGGTCAGAAGGAGCAACTGGGCTCCTACAGTGGTTCGAGAGTCTTGAGAGTACGTTTCATCACGTTCAATGCCCGAATGAGCGAAAGGTTGAGTTCGTGTCAAGTGTATTTCAGAAAAGGGCGCTTACTTGGTGGAATGGTGTGATGAGGGACCGAGGTGCCGATGTGGCATTGGCTCAAACTTGGGAAGAGCTTCGCGCTCTTATGATGAAGGTTTTTGTCCTCGTCATGAATTGCGGGCACTGGAAAACGAATTCCACGATCTCAAGCAAGATAGTGGAGAGCACCGTGCCTACACGGACTGATACGAAGAACTGAGCCTGCTGTGTCCCACCATGGTCACGCCTTTGGACAAGGCGATTGAAAAGTACATAGATGGTCTTCCTGATCCCATTCAGGATATTGTCACCAGCAGCAACCCTACCACGGTGAGACAAGCCATTGAGCTAGCTGCGACCTTGACTGAGTCTCAAGTCAAGAAGGGTAAACTCCAACGCAAGGGTGACAAGAAACCATCTGACAAGACAGAGAAGAAGAAAGGGAAGAAAGCTGAAACCTCGAAGAAATCTTGGAAGCGTCAGTATTCCAAGAACTTTGCCGTTGTTGCACAGACCAATCAAGCTGCTCCTACCCAGCCAGCACAGCCACCTGCCAAGAAACAGTATGTTGGTACTGCACCTCTTTGTAACAAGTGCAATTATCATCATCAACCACATCTTCAGTGTCGTCTTTGCAACAACTATGGAAGATATGGCCATTTGGCTAACACATGTCGCTCTCCTCCTGCTCCGAATCAAGCGGCACAAAACCCTGCCCAACAACCAGTAAATCCTGCACGACCTCCTTTTCCGCCTGGGTCTTGCTACAATTGTGGAGATCTGACTCACTACAGGAACAAGTGCCCGAAGTTGGCTAATGCGAACCCGGCTCGTGGACGAGTATACAACATCAATGCCAATGAAGCGCGTGCTGACAATGAGGTGGTCAACGGTACATTCTATGTTAATAACCAACTTGCTTCTATTCTTTTTTATTCGGGTGCCAACAAGAGTTTTGTATCCCTAGCTTTTGAACCCTTTGCTTGCAAAGCCTAGAACAAAACTAGGAAAACCCTTGACATTAGAGTTAGCCAGTGGTGAATCCCTTGTACTTGATTCCGTCATTCGAAATTGCCAGTTGAACCTTAACAATCATCTCTTTCCCATTGACCTCACGCCAATGCAACTTGGGAGTTTCGACGTTATAGTTGGGATGGATTGGTTGACCAAATACCGTGCAGAAGTGGTTTGTTTTGACAAGATTGTTCGCGTACCTCTTTCGTCTGGTGAAGTCTTAGAAGTTCGTGGAGAAAACCCGCTAGTAGCCTTAAACTAATGTCTAGCACCCAAGCTCATTGATATCTATGAAAGAATTATGTGGCTTTCTTGGCACGTGTCGTAGAGGAGAAAGACAAGGGTAAAACTGTTCAAGACATCCCTGTCGTTCGGGATTATCCTGAGGTTTTTCCTGAAGACTTACCTGGTTTACCCCCAGCGCGTCAAATCGAGTTCCGTATTGACCTTGTACCTGGTGCTAACCCGATTGCTAAATCTCCATACCGTCTTGCACCGTCTGAGATGCAAGAGTTATAGAAGCACCTGCAGGCGTTATCAGACAAAGGATTTATTCGTCCAAGCTTTTCCCCTTGGGGCGCGCCTGTTCTTTTTGTAAAGAAGAAGGATGGATCTTTCCGAATGTGTATCGATTATCGTGAGCTTAACAAACTCACTATCAAAAATCGATATCCCCTACCTCGCATTGATGATCTCTTTGATTAGCTTCAGGGTGCTACCTGCTTTTCGAAGATTGATCTACGTTCTGGGTATCATCAGCTTCGCGTATCTGAAGAAGATATTCCCAAGACTACTTTCCGCACACGATACGGCCACTATGAGTTTACTGTTATGCCTTTCGGTTTAACGAATGCTCCTGCCGTCTTCATGGATTTAATGAATAAGGTTTGTAAGCCTTATTTAGATAAGTTCATCATCGTCTTCATTGATGACATCTTGATTTATTCCAAGACACGAGCTGACCACGAACAACATCTCCGTCTAACAATGGAACTCCTAAACAAGGAACAACTTTTCGCTAAATTCTCCAAATGTGAATTTTGGCTTAAGGAAGTTTAATTTTTGGGACATATTGTTAACGAACAAGGTATACATGTAGATCCCGCCAAAATCAGTGTGATTAAGGATTGGGATACACCAACTACTCCTACTGAGGTTCGTTCATTTCTGGGTCTCGCGGGTTATTACCGCCGCTTTATTTCAAACTTCTCCAAGATTGCGGTCCCTCTCACAGCCTTAACTCAAAAGAATAAACCTTTTGAGTGGGGACCCAAACAAGAAGAAGCTTTTCAGACCTTGAAACAAAAACTCTGCGACGCTCCTGTGTTGTCTTTACCTGAGGGAAACGACAACTTTGTCGTATATTGTGACGCATCGAATCTAGGTCTTGGTTGTGTTCTCATGCAAAGGAACAAAGTCATAGCCTACGCATCAAGACAATTGAAAATCCATGAGAAAAACTACACGACTCATGATCTTGAGTTAGGCGCTGTGGTTTTTGCTCTCAAAATTTGGAGGCACTACCTTTACGGAACAAAATGTGTGGTTTTCACAGACCACAAAAGTCTCCAACACATCTTCAACCAGAAAGAACTAAACATGAGGCAACGACGTTGGGTAGAACTTCTAAACGACTACGACTGCGAGATTTGCTACCCGCATCTTTCAAGCTTCATTGTGTTCGAGTTCGATTTGATATTCAAACCCGCATCTTTCAAGCTCAACATACTTGTGTTACACAAGGCTTGATGGGTAAAGAATTACCGTGCCACATTAAACCTGAGCTTGAATTGAGAGACTTTGGGATATTGTATTTCATGGGCCGTTTGTGGGTCCCAAGTATAGACAATCTCCACACCTTGTTGATGGATGAAGCTCATAAGTCTCGTTATTCTATTCATCCTGGTGCATACAAAATGTATAAGGATCTTTGAACCCAGTTTTGGTGGCTGGAAATGAAGAAAGACATTGCCTTATATGTATCCAAATGCCTTACTTGTCTGAAGGTTAAGGCAGAACATCAACATCCCTCTGGATTATTGGAACAACCAAAGATTCCGGTATGGAAATGGGAAAACATTGCCATGGATCTCATTACCAAACTACCGTGCACTAATAGACGTCATGATGCCATTTGGGTAGTAGTTGATCGTTTGACAAAATCAGCGCATTTCTTGCCAATCCGTGAGGATTTATCTGCTGACAAGCTTGCCAAGATCTATGTAGATGAGATTGTATCCCAACATGGTGTTACTTTGAACATCATATCAGACCGAGATGCTCGATTCTCATCTCACTTTTGGAGAACCATGCAATCTGCTATGGGAACCCAACTCAATTTGAGCACAGCTTATCATCCTCAAACGGATGGACAATCTGAAAGAACAATCCAGACATTGGAGGATATGCTTAGAGCTTGTGTGATCGATTTTGGTGGTAGTTGGGATTCGCATCTTCCATTGATCGAATTCTCCTACAATAATAGTTATCACTCCAGCATCAACATGGTTCCTTTCGAAGCTTTATACGGTCAAAAATGTCGTTCGCCGATCTGCTGGAATGAGATTGGTGAAGCTCAGCTCACTGGACTTGAACTCATTCTAGAGACTACAGACAAAGTCAAGAAAATTCGCGACAACCTCTTAACAGCTAGAAGCCGTCAAAAGAGTTACGCGGATAGACGACGCAAGCCTTTGGAATTCCAAGTCGGTGATCTCGTCCTACTCAAGGTATCTCCTTGGAAAGGTGTAATCAGATTTGGGAAGAAAGGAAAACTTGCACCACGATATGTTGGACCATTCAAGATCGTTGAAAGAATCGAAAAAATAGCCCACAGACTTGAGCTGCCTCCTGAACTTGGAAATGTTCATCCAACTTTCCACGTGTCCAATCTGAAAAAGTGTTTGGCTAACAAAAACCTCCACATCCCCCTTGATGAAATTCGTGTCGACAATACGATGCACTTCGTCGAGAAACCTGTGGAAATATTGGACCATCAAGTCAAGAAGCTCAAGCGCATACGGATAATCAAAGTTCGCTGGGAATCCAAACATGGCCCAGAGTTTACTTGGGAACGAGAGGATCAAATGAAGGCGAAACATCCACACCTTTTCCCATAAGTTTCCTCAAATTAAATTTCGGGACGAAATTTCTAAAAGTAGGGGAGACTGTAACATCTGTGTATTTTAACCCTTGTACTGTTCCGAACAACTTTGTATTTAATAAAATATGGTGTTTTAATTTCAATATTTGTTTAATTATTTGTGACATTAATACATTTTCAATCATTGTTCAATTCCGAACTCTCAAACCTGTTATGGAAGTGAAATCGTAAACCGTTACGTAAACATAATCAGTTTAACGCGACGTACACTCCGGAACTGTGATATAAGCCAAACATACCCTAAACACCCTTTACATAACTTAGAAATAAGTTTTGAAGGATTCGGTATGGCAAAAACATGTTTATTCGAACTTTAGAAGTATTTGCGACAAACTGCGAAATGAACGTTGGTGACCGCCCGGATAATATTTAAATCCCAAAAATATTCTGCCATGATTAAAATTTTATTTTTAATCATGTTCGTCTTGAAAAATAAATTAAAACGCTTAAAAACGTTATTTTTCAAGTTTAAGCGCGTACCGCGTGTTACTGCATAACACAGTGCTTCTACTGCAAAACACAGACAACGCAGCCAGTCTCGGCAACTGAAATTTATTTCAGTACTATTTTGGCGAGTTTATTTTTATAGAATAATAAAAATAATTTAGAACGCCATAAACCGGGATTTAAACGCTAGATAAAATACCCGGTATCTAGTTAAATACATGTTTTTATCTATTTTTACCATCAAACTTACACTTTACCCCCTTTTCATATTTACGGTTACAATGGGGTGGCCCCCATCAAAATCCATACTAGATCTTGCAATATCATATTTGATATTTCTTGGATTCAATAAGATATTATGTGATCTTATGGAGATTCATTTGAGATCTTGTCCTATATATACACCACCATACTTCACTCCACTCCCTTACACTCCATCTCCCTCACTCTCTCTCTCCCCAAAACCGTAACCCTCATCACCATCACCATTTTCATTTTTCCAACTTTGTTCTTGAAGATCAAGCTCCATTCCAAGCTAGATTCAAGTTGGTGTGAAGATCCAAAGGAGTTTCCAAGGTGCTTTCAAGCTCCATATCATCAAAATCTCATCCAAAAACTTGCTTGAATCTTGAAGGTATAAAGTTTATGTTTAAATCATACACTTAATTCTTGGTTGTTCTTGATGATTGGAAGTTTCTCTTGAATCTTGGAATTTTTCACAAACTTGAAATCTAAAAAGAAATGGGTCTTGATACAAAATAAATGGTAATATATATGTGTGTATAAAACCGTATATATATATGTATGTGTATGAGATTTGAGCTTGATCTTTGGTAAATACTTGTTTAAGATGTTTGCTTGCATGAACAAGATTATGTGCAAATACGTAGAGATATAAAGGAATGATTGAATCACGAGTTGTAAATTTGAAGTAATGTTAGTATTTTGATATGTAAATGGCCAAAAATTTATTAGACATATTTGAGAATTTTTAAGTTGTTGCTTGTTCTTGAATGATAGTTAAAATGCAAGTGTTTGATGATTTATGCATGCTATGATAAATGTTCAATTACATCAGCAAATAAACATGAATAAATCACATGTTTGATGCATCTAAACTCATAAGAATACATGTTGATTTAAAGCTCAAGAAATGATAAAAAAATGATTGTATGACAAAAATGTTTTAGAACAGATTATAAACACTAAAAATAACATTATTTGGTATATTATAATAGCATGAGACTTTGTCATAGGTTTAATAACTTTACATGTTGTACATATAGCTTAGAAAGTGGTAAATATGTGAAATTTTCATGATTTATGTGCTTTATGTGAGACCTGCACTATCATGAGTATAACCACTATTTTATTCAGTAAATAACATGGGTTATGTTAAAATATCAAGTCATTACGATTTGGGATGGTTAGGGTAACGTTTGATGCAAAACTATGCGGTAAAACGGTTAAAAATCGGCTTTTCGGAGGATTTTTATAAAACTGTTTTAGATCAGTAAGTAAACTGATATTTTTGATATAAAAATAAGTATTTTAACTTATCTTAAGTTTACTTGGTGTTTGGTTAGTCATACGTGACTTTCGGCGCCCAAAAACGTTACAGAATCGCTAAAATACGTGTTTTTCAACATACATTATAATGGGTTGTTCATGGGTAAATTTTATGTGTTACAATGTGTTATGTGTGTTATAATATGTGTATGATGACATGTTTATAGTTGACAAGATTATGTGTGTTACGATATTTATTTTATGTCACAATAAGTATATATATTACGACGCGCAAATCGTAGATATATTGCTTATAACATGATGAGGGTCACCAATAAAATCTTTCAAGTCGCAAAGTTTTTAAAATATATATGAACTCATATATATATATATATATATATAAATACACCAATATAATAAAAAATGATAACTTTCGAGAAATCTCAAAGTTATGTGAAAATTCTAAGTATCGGAGAGACTTATGTATTTTTGTGAGTTTTGATTATTAAATCTTTCTTACTTAATTTAGGACGAATAAACAATTTGAGGGATTGTGTAAACACATAAACACGCACCCAAAGTTGAGTACATAGATCCCCTCTTTTTACATGTTTTGTGGTAACTATGTGAGTACATAGTTCCCCTATTTTACGTTTTCAAATGTTTTTGGGGTGAAGCATATGTGCATAACTTTACTTTCTGTTTTCATGACATTATACATGTTTTATTACATATTACATATCATACATTATTTCAGAGACATTTTTATGGTATATTGACTTAGTATACCTAACATTTGGTTTCAAAGACATTTTATTGGCATATTGACTTAGTATGCCTATTACATGGTTTTACAAAGACATTTTTATGACATACTTACATTGAAAAAGACATTTGGTATGTTTAACAGAGTAGTACATTCATTAACATTGATCACGCCGCTCGGTAGTATGTAATAGCGCTATAGGACTTGACAAATCCCGTTCCCGCTTTCTAGGTATTTCGTTAGGGGAATGACAGAATCCGAATACATTTTTTTTATAAACCTTGATCCTGATAAGGGTTTATCCGACAGTCTCAAGGCTTGAGTGTATGCGATAGACAAACCACATAAATGTTCATATCAATAAAAGCAATGGATTTCAAAACATAACTTTTGTTTTATTACATATTACATATCATACATTATTTCAGAGACATTTTTATGGTATATTGACTTAGTATACCTAACATTTGGTTTCAAAGACATTTTATTGGCATATTGACTTAGTATGCCTATTACATGGTTTTACAAAGACATTTTTATGACATACTTACATTGAAAAAGACATTTGGTATGTTTAACAGAGTAGTACATTCATTAACATTGATCACGCCGCTCGGTAGTATGTAATAGCGCTATAGGACTTGACAAATCCCGTTCCCGCTTTCTAGGTATTTCGTTAGGGGAATGACAGAATCCGAATACATTTTTTTTATAAACCTTGATCCTGATAAGGGTTTATCCGACAGTCTCAAGGCTTGAGTGTATGCGATAGACAAACCACATAAATGTTCATATCAATAAAAGCAATGGATTTCAAAACATAACTTTTGTTTTAAACTTTGGTTTATTCAAAGACTTTATTTTGTACATGACATTTGATTACATAAGACATTTGTTATACACGACATTATGCATTTGGCTTGAGTAAATACTATTTATTCGCCATACAAGACATGGTTTATACTGGACATTTGACATTTGTTATACACGACATTATGCATTTGGCTTGAGTAAATACTATTTATTCGCCATACAAGACATGGTTTATACTGGACATTTGACATTGGTTATACATGACATATTTTATACATATTATTTTCATTTGGTTATTTACTTAACCATACATCATCCTTTTATATAATTTGATTTTCATATGATTTTATAAAAGAAGACATTTTTATAAGGTTCATGACTACTTTTCGTTAAACATTTCTTTTAACCTTTAAAGTCATGAATCTTCAACACTAAACCTATGTTACTCACAGGCATTTTTATGCTGACGTATTTACTTTCACATATGTTTCAGGAGCGATTGTTTGATATGAGCAAGCTTCACTTAGGGCTACTTGGGCCTTAGCAATCTAAAATCAAGAAAGTTATCATCTTTATGTTATGTGTTTTGTTTAAACTAGACAATGTAATAATTTAAGCTTGTAAAACTTAACTTTAATTATCATGTGTTTTGAGACAATAATTCTGCCACAACACTCCCTGACGTTTTCGCCGCGGTTTGTTGTTTTACGCGGTCGGGGTGTGACAAAAACCCCCGAAGACCTTCAAAATAGTCAAAGTACCAAGTACAACTTACCCGTTTGGACGGATTGCCGTCCGATCGGACAGGCATCCGAACGGACCGGACATGTCATCTGATCGGACAGGCATCCGAACAGACAGGACGTGTCATCTGAACGGACAGGCATCCGAACGGACAGGACATGTCATCCGATCGGACTGCCATCCGATCGGATTACACCTTGGGTTCCACACTTGACTTTGATTTCAACAATTTGGAGTTTTGGAACACCGAACGGATTGCCGTCCGATCGAACTACCACTCGATCGACCGACCATCCAACTATGTGATGTTTTGAAACTTCAACACTTAAACAATTTTCAACATATTCAATACAAACGGATTGTCACCCGTCCGGACTACACTCCGATCGAGTGACAACTGCTGTGAACTTAATCTCACTAAAGTGTCCACCAATCGGGTTATCGCCCGATCGAACAGTCGTTCGATCGACCGACCTGAAAGGTAGAGATACTTCTCTGTTTTCAAAATGCTACAACGAAAACTTCAAACGGCAAACCATCATACACAAACACATCCTTCCCAGAGGAGGAAACAACCCACTCGAAAAGTCACCCGACCGGATGACCGTCCGAGCGGATTATCTCCCGATCGACCGGCCACCCGATCGAAGTGCCATCCGATCGGATTACCGTCCGATCCTCTGACACTTTGCACCGATTTACGCGCCGTTCATCGCTTACGCTATCAATCTGTAATCAGGCTAATCTCAGACGCGCTCCCTTCAATCCAACCAAGTTGTGTTTGCTTGCTGGGCACCGACTGTGAGTATACTCGAACCCCTTTTTATTGCATTTTGGGTGTAACATACGTTCTTATTAAATCGAAATTATCAAAAACGAATTATTCAATCGAACTAATTATCACTTGCGAATAACTGTTATGCATATTCATACGTGATGCTAGTTGCATATGTGTTAGGACTTATACTCGCGAGGTCCCGCCTTAACTAGTATAGTACTATAGCACCCGACGGGGTCTAGTTAGGATGAATAGCAATCGCAATCGCAGCTCGAGTGACTTAGCTGGTAGTATCGGTCTTAAATGCATGTATGTTGAGGTATCTCGTTTATGTATTTGGTAATTCGCAGCACTTTTTATCTATTTTACGCTACTCTATCAAAACTTGTATACTCGCCAATACTTTTGTATTGACGTTGTTTTAACGTATGTTGCAGGTTTAGTTGCAGTCTACGTCAAATCAAGCTAGGAAGTCTAGAAACACACCAAAAATCAAGGTTGTCGGATTTGTATTGTTTGAGAGAACATGAAAATTCGTGACAACTTATGTGATTGTACTTATTTATTAGTATGGGATAATGAACGCATTAAATACTGTCGCAATTTAGTTGTTATGGATTCTCTTGAGCAATCTGATTAGCCTAGTGCCGCGCCCCAATGATTCCGCCATCGGTTGGGGTGTGACAGATGCCTCCAGTGAATCGTCATCGATTCATCAGGTGATTCTTCCAATGATTCTATCGACGATTCTTCCGAAGATTCCTCCGACGATGCCTCCAGCGAATCATCAGACGAACCCTCCAACGACAACGACACCTCATCTCAGGATCGCAACGAGCTCAGCCACAAGCGAAAGGAACCAAGCGTGGATGAAATTCCAAACCCCACACCACTATGATTTGCCCCCGTTCTTGTAAAGCGCGCCTACACCGGAAGCCATCCCCTATGTCTCATGTGTACGTATCATCACCCAACAGGAACTAACTGTCGTTATTTAGACAATTGCAACTGGTATGGTCATTTTACCCAGAACTGCCGCACAGGACCGCAACCTTGAGGATTTTCATCAACAACCGCAGTCTCCGCAAAAAGTCCTCCACAACAACGTTATTTTGCTTCTAATGTTGTTGTAATAATACGACTTATCGCCATCAATTTCTTTTATGTGTGGAAACTTATTCTATCTCTCGACGCATGTGGATTCTATTTCTCTCTTATACTCGCGCACAATCTAATGCTAGAACTACGTACTATATAATGTATTTTACCCCTACTATGCGTTCTTGAGATAAGGTACGATAAACGTGCAAGAATCAGATTAAGCACGGTTGCACACGAGATTATTTTGGTTAGTGCACGAAGATCGTAGTGAGCTTCAATAATGCCTTAACGTTCAGGGCATGGTTAAGCGTGGTGGATACGCCGCTGGTACTTCCTATATATAAGCGTCTTGACCATGTCTGACGAAGTGTGACACCTATTCACGGAACGAAGGCGTATGGTTGAAACATGATGGTGTTTCGCCATGCTAACCGATGTTTTGGGAAGAAAGTGCCATGTGGAGTTGCAACGTGAAACTATTATACTATTGTGGGTATTTTCGACACACTACACTACATCGCAAGGCGTAACAATCTCAATCGCAATTCAAAGCGTGTAATCGCTAAGACTATTCATAAGTCAAACACGCCCGCAATCGCATTATCGCTAGAATCTATCTCGCAAATCGCAAATCGTTTATTATGTGTCTCGCACTATCGCTTATTGTGTCTTCGCAATCCCAATCGCTTATTATATGAACCGCTATCACTTATGGTGTGTCTTTGTTTAATCGCATATTTTGTGTGTATCGCTCAATCGCTTACCGCTTACTGTGTATCGCTTGCTGTGAATCGCGTATCGTGGATCGCTTGACGAGTACCGCTCATCGCTCGTCGCTCTTCGCCTTGACGCTTCTCGCACCTATCTAACCGCTTCGATACTCTTATCACTTATCGCTATTTGTGTTATCTACGTCATGTTAGCACTCATGACCCCGCTTCACGAGACGAAGCTGATAGGGTTAAAAAATGGTGGATACGCCGCTGGTACTTCCTATATATAAGTGTTTTAGCCGTATCAGCAGACTTTCGTGGAAAAAGGGCCATGTGGGCTAATGTTAGTTAAAATTTTGGTGTTGTTAATCTAATAAAATCGCATGACTCCATCGCTTGCAACGCATCAACTGTCGCTTATCGCTCGACGGTTGTTGCTACCGCCAGTCACTATCACTCATCGCTTTTTCGCTTGTCGCTCATCGCTTTTCGCTTATCGCCGTCGTCTTCGCTTACTATGCTTGATGTTTGGTGTTATGTTATCGATTATCGTGTACCAATCATCGCTTATCGCACTCGTCACTAAACTGAGCTCGAAAACGACTTCATCGCTCAGTTTGCTCAATCTTTCTCTTACACTTGGTCCGACCATCTTTCGCTTGGACCAAGCGAATCGAAATCTATCAGTACTGCGTCGCCGCACATGACACCGCCTCATGGGACGGAAGCCATATGACTAAAACATGGTGGATATGCCACTAGCACTGCCTATATATAAGTGTTTTAGCCATATTGTCAAACTTTCGTGGGAAAGTGCCATGCGGGGCCGACTTTAAATTGAAAATTGGAAATTATCAAAACCTTTGTGAAAACAAACTTTTTCTAAAAGTTGATCAAAACCTTTGTACAAACGAGATTATTTGTGACGATGGTGTGACAATCGACTCAAGTTACTGCCACGTGACGAGAGAATTTCGTAAAACGAGTTTTAAGAACTTTACAATCTTTTAGTAACCTAACAAACCCTTTCTCATAGCGCTAGTGTCAACATCGCTACAGTTAACGCCGCATCGTGAGAAGATTTTCATAAACAAGTTTTCCCCAAATTAATCGAATTTTCGAAAATTAAAACGCTTTGTAATCGCTTTTTGTGTGTGTTATCGTCTTTTGTTATACAAACCACCCTACTCGTTGCTATCACCGGTCGTCGCAACACTCGCGCTCGTCAAATTCCAATCGACCGCTCGCTTATTTTGACGCTTTTAATCGCTACTCTTATTCGCATCAATTCTCGCGACCTTCCTGTGGATTAATTTCGGGACGAAATTTCCTAAAGCAGGGGAGACTGTAACAACCCGCACTTTCGTGCGTTGTTACTACTCGCTATACTCGTTACGCCTAGCACCAGAGATTCGAATCATAATGTAGCTATATCGCATACATCGCTATTTCGCAGTATTTTCGCATATTACGCGTACTTTATCGCTATCACATCACATTGCACCTACTGACAACCACGAAGATGTTAAGTGAGGACTAATTCTACCCTCCTTGATAGCCGTGATGTGTCGCAGTGCAACTCATTACTCAAAATGCACATCGCATCACACACATTAACGTTCACGATGACGTTGAGTGAGGACCTATTCTACCCTCCTCGATGACCTTGAAGCGTTGCAAAATAACGCATATTCGAAACGAAACCCGGTTATGGTATCGCAACTGTGAAATATGGACATGTATATACGACCCAACGTGGCTAATTATGATAAATATATGAAAATGTGGATGAGAATGTGTAACCAAACTATCGCAACGCTTAACAATCGAAACGGAACGCCAAAACTCAGCTCGCCGGAGGCGTTTGATCGAATGGCACTTCGATCGAATGGCCATCCGATCGGACAGCCAACTGATCGGACAGCCATCCGATCTGATGCACTTCTTCACCTTCACTCCACTTCACCTATAAATAGCACTTGTCACATCACTTGAACAGTGATGTGACAGCTCTCACTCGACCAGCATGCTTTTGGACCTTTTTCTCTCGATTCCTCGCAATTCTTGTAAGTTTTAACTCAAATCGTGTACTTCTTTGATCTACACGCACTCCTCCACCTTTCTATCTTTTGAATCTCAACTTTTAACTGTGAAATCAATGAATTTGAGGTGTTCTAGGGTGATGTCATCATGAAGTCCTTATGAACTTCAAGTGTTGGCCTCATTCCACCAAGAACAACTCAGATCCGAAGGATTTCCACAAGAATAAACAACATTTTCACACAGATCTACACATAATCATGAATAAAAGGATTGAAAGATGGTTTTCCAACTTTCTTTCAACTCTTTTACACTCAAAGCACTCAAGACCGATAGAATCGGAGCTTGTACCGACCTTCTACTCATTCTTAGTGTCGTGTTGGTTCAAGATCTGGTTTCTAACGCAGAGATGACCGATTTTGGGTTAACCAAGAATGACCGTCACGAACCAGTAAACCGGTCAGATTTGGGTGATTCCTGTACGATCGGGTCCCCTGGTTCGAGATGGGGTTTCTGTTGTTTAGTACGTCACAACACCGTCTCGATCAAAACCCCCAAAGACCTTCAAAATAGTCAAAGTACCAACGACAACTTGACCGTTTGGATGGATTGTCGTCCGATCGGACAGGCATCCGAACGGACAGGACATGTCATCTGATCGGACAGGCATCCGAACGGACTGGATGTGTCATCTGAACAGACAGGCATCCGAACGGACAGGACATGTCATCCGATCGGGATGCCATCCGATCGGATTACACCTTGGGTTCCACACTTGACTTTGATTTCAACAATTTGGAGTTTTGGAACATCGAACGGATTGCCGTCCGATCGAACTACCACTCGATCGACCGACCATCCGACTATGTGATGTTTCGAAACTTCAACACTTCAACAATTTTCAACATATTCAATACAAACGGATTGTCACCTGAACCGACTACACTCCGATCGAGTGACAACTGCTGTGAACTTAATCTCACTAAAGTGTCCACCAATCGGGTTATCGCCTGATCGAACAGTCGTTCGATCGACCGACCTGAAAGGTAGAGATACTTCTCTGTTTTCAAAATGCAACAACGAAAACTTCAAAAGGCAAACCATCATACATAAACACATCCTTCCCAGATGAGGAAACAACCCACTCGAAAAGTCACCCGACCGGATGACCGTCCGAGCGGATTGTCTCCCGATCGACCGGTCACCCGTCTGATCCTCTGACACTTTGCACCGATTTACGCGTCGTTCATCGCTTACGCTATCAATCTGTTATCAGGCTAATCTCAGACGCGCTCCCTTCAATCCAACCAAGTTGTGTTTGCTTGCTGGGCACCGACTGTGAGTATACTCGAACCCCTTTTTATCGCATTTTGGGTGTAACATACGTTCTTATTAAATCGAATTTATCAAAAATGAATTATTCAATCGAACTAATTATCACTTGCGAATAACTGTTATGCATATTTATACGTGATGCTAGTTGCATATGTGTTAGGACTTATACTTGCGAGGTCCCGCCTTAACGAGTATAGTACTATAGCACCCGACGGGGTCTAGTTAGGATGAATAGCAATCGCAATCGCAACTCGAGTGACTTAGCTGGTAGTATCGGGTTTAAATGCATGTATGTTGAGGTATCTCGTTTATGTATTTGGTAATTCGCAACACTTTTTATCTATTTTACGCTACTCTATCAAAACTTGTATACTCGCCAATACTTTTGTATTGACGTTGTTTTAACGTATGTTGCAGGTTTAGTTGCAGTCTACGTCAAATCAAGCTAGGAAGTCTAGAAACACACCAAAAATCTAGGTTGTCGGATTTGTATTGTTTGAGAGAACATGAAAATTCTTGACAGCTTATGTGATTGTACTTGTTTATTAGTATGGGATAATGAACGCATTAAATACTGTCGTAATTTAGTTTTTATGGATTCTCTTGAGCTATCTGATTCGCCTAGTGTCGCGCCCCAATGATTCCGCCATCGGTTGGGGTGTGACACCTTTGAAGTTTTCGTTGTAGCATTTTGAAAACAAAGAAGTATCTCTACCCTTCAGGTCGATCGATCGAACGGCGGTTCGATCAGGTGACGATCCGTTCGGCGAGGTATTTGTCAGAGAACAAGTTCACAGCAGTGTTGTCACTCGATCGGATGGTCTACCGATTGGGTGGAAATCCGTTTGAGCTGACTATGCATTGAACATGTTGAAAATTGTTTAAGTGTTGAGTTCCTAACATCACATGTTCGGATGGTTGTTCGATCGGATGACAATCCGATCGGACGACAATCCGTTCGTCGTTCAGATCCTTGAAAGGTTGAAACAAAAGTTTAAGTGTGGGACCATATGTAAGCCGATCGGGTGGCTGTCCGATCGGATGGCAATCCGATCGGACGACAATCCGATCAGACGACAATCCGTCCCAACGGCCTGATCGTCCTTGACACTTGAATGTTTTTGATAGTTTTGCAGTTTTGATCGAGACGGTATGACAACGCGTCAAATAACAGAAACCTCGTCAAGACTTAGTGATCCGATCGAACAGGAATCACCCAAGTCCGGTCAGTTAACTGTTCGAGACGGTGGTTCATGCTTAACCCGAAATCGGTTGTCTCTTAGATAGATTTCAGATCTTGAACCAATACATCACTAAGAAAGAGTAGAAAATCAGAACTAGCTCCGATTTTGTTGGTTTTGAGTGCATTGAGTGTAAAAGAGTTGAAAGAGAGTTAGAAAACCATCTTTCAATCCTTTTCACCATGAATATGTTTAGATCTATGCAAGATCTTTGTTCATTCATGTGAAAATCGTCCAAATCTAACTTGTTCTCGGTGGATTGAAGCCAAAACATGAAGTTGATAAGAACTCCATGATGACATCACCCTAGAACACCTCAAATCCACTGATTTCACGGTTAAAAGTTAAGATTCAAAAGAGGAAATGATGAAGAAGTGTGTGTAGATTATAGAAGTACAAGATTTAGGTTGAAAACTTACAAGAATCGCGAGAAATCGAGAGAAAGAGAGCTTGAGTGCGGCTGGGTCGAGTAAAGAGCTGTCACATCAAGTGATGCGACAAGTGAGGGTATTTATAGGGTTTCCCAAAAAGGAAAGTGCAAAGGGTCGAGTGGGTCACCAATCGGATGGCACTCCGATCGGGTGGCAATTCGATCGGATGGCAATCCGATCGGATGGCCATCCGATCGAGTGATCACTCGATCGAGTGGCTCCGACGGTTTGAGTTTCGGCATTTCGTTTCGTACGTTGGGTTTTGCGATGCGTTTAAGCGAGTTTTGAGTTTGCGACGTATGTCACACCCCGACCACGTAGAACATACAAAACGTGGCGGAAATGTCGGGGAGTGTTGTAACAGAATTAATTGTTTCAAATCCATGGCAATTGAAGTTTCGTTTTATTAATCAAACATGAAAGTTTACATTGTTTTAATACAATAAAATAAGTACAACTATGATCTTCCAAGTTTTAAAGTTGCTAAGGCATGAGTCCATCCTAAATGTAGCATGTATCGACAATCATTTCAAAGCAGTACCTGAAACATGTGTAAAAATAGGTACGTCAGCATAAAAATGCCTGTGAGATACATAGGTTTTGTGAAAATAGAATTCATGACTTATGTTTAAGAAAATATTTAGTCATGAACCTTGTAATTTGCTTTGTCTTGTAAATCTTTTGAAAAACCATAAGATCGGATGATATGTATAAATAAGAGAATAATGTATGGTTAAATGAATAACCATGTAAAAATGAGTTTGTATAAGATAAGTTGTTTGTAAATTAATGTCTTGTGAAAAGTATGTTATTTGTATAAAATGTTATATGTCTCAAATTGAAATGATTTAGATAACGATACAATATGTAATACCATACAAACACTTATATATAGGAAGTACCAGCGGCGTATCCACCATGCTTGTATCATATTACACACGCCTCGTTACTTAATCACTTACTCAAACCAAACCAACAATGTAAGATGTCTATGTTTAAACAAATTGCCAAACGTATTGAATAATATGTCAAAATGTAAATCATGTAATGTATAACCAATGTCAATAATGTTTATGTGTCCAATGTAAATCATGTAATGTGTAACCAATGTGATTTGTATAAATAAATGTAAGGTTAAACGAATAACCTTATAGTAGCATATTAAAAGTATACTTTGGATTTGTAAATAACATATTAAACTATGTTTTGGTTTCATAAATAACATATCAAAATATGCTTCGGGTTTTATAAATAACATATCAAAATATACTTTGGGTTTTATAAATAACATATCAAAATATGTTTTGGTTTGTTGATAAAATATATATGTTGGTTTTGTACAATATCACACTTGGGAGCATATCAAACTATACTTTTGGGAGTATAACTAAATATACAAAAATAATGTGATTTAAGAATTCATTCAGACCTAGTGCATCAAAATACACCTTTGAGACTATAGGGATACCACAAAGGAAATCCCTATTTGGATGGAGAAACAAATTGGTTTCAGACATTCCATGACAACAGGAATGGGGTGTCAAATCCTATAGCGCTATATCATACTAACAACCGGTCTGGTGAACAAAATAAGTACAATTCAACAATTTATGTTATAGTCTTTGAAAATCAGTGTTTAAACCATAGATAGTCATTCAGTTTGTCAACAGATAAGTACTAACATGTATAATCAATTATACTTTTGGAAAACATGAAAATAACAGATAGGTACACATGCTTCACCCCAAAACAGTTTGAAAACAGTAAAAGAGGGGTCTATGTACTCACCTGAGATTGTTTAGAAGTCCTTGAGTAACAACCAAACAATGCTAGAGATCACGGAAATCAAACGGTACCTAATATAGGTAACTATGTTAATAAACCGGACCTAAATCGGAGGATCGGATAGAATGAGGGTTCGTAAACCAAACGAGTATGGAGACTCGGGTAATATGGTTTAACAAAGCCTACATACTAAATGAAACCTAACATAATTGCTTACGACCCATTACGACCCGTTTAGATAGCTTACGCTACTTTAACGCGTCGTTCGCGTGAAACGCGTTTGGACCGCCTAACTAGTCCTATGACAAGTAGAATATGCCTAAATATGTTACATAATCAGTTATGTGACAAAGGTTTAGGTTACATATGCTTAATTACCGATTATACATGAAAAGGGTATTCTGGTAATTTACCTAAGGCATATAAACTACCTATCATACAACTACTCAAACGATGTGACCATAGGGTATAACCTCGGAAGGTTATTCCCTACCTACTATGGTCACCTAATGTGTTTGGTCGGATCCTAATGATCGACCAAATGGGCCGGGTTCGAGGTATAAGCGATTTATTAGATCGCTTACCCTACGACCCTAGACAACGTGGTAATCAGTAGGCATAGTCCCAAGGGACTATAACCAACGTGATTACACTCACGTTGCGAAGTTCAAACGAACTTCGCATTGACCATAAACTGGTCAACGCAGAAAGTCAAACAAAGTTTGACTTTCAGACTCGAAAAGACTCGAAAAGCAATAAAAGAACGAAAGAATACTTACGAAGGGTCCCCGAATGCTAATCTCGATCCAAGAATCTCAGGTATGAAACAATGGTTTCAACTTAGAGTTTCTCAAATCAAGATTCTAGTGAGTTTAGCAATGGGTGGGGTTGGGTATTTATAGTATTCGGGTAACTGTTAAGATCGTTTCATGGAAACCGTGCTCGAATCTCATGCGTACACTTGTTGGAATGTTATGGTAGGTAAATTTGCCACCCACCATAAGGAATTGACACTTGGAATTGGGATTGGGGGTGCAAAACAGCTGCAAACAGGCTGTAAAACAATGAATCTGGTCTGCAGAGGCTGACGCGGCCCGCTTCAGGATTAGACAAAACTCAGGCGGGCCGCCTGGCCTTGTCTGATCAGCACAAATTTGCTGAAATTACAGTTTTGGTCCCTGCACGTGTTTAAGGCCATTTCCGACACTTCTAAGGCCCGTAAAGCCAACTTTAAGGCCCTAAAATGATGCCTAAACATTGTGGACATGAAACATGCTCAATAATATGCCGGGTGTTGGTTCGTTTGTTCGTACGAACGCGATGTTCGCTTAATTACGACGGAATGCGCATAAGCGCGAAAAACGATCCAAATGACGCGACGAATGGATTTTTCTTAAGCCAAACACTAAAGCATAATATAGTCATGCTTACATAAATTTTTGGATGTCCGGATGTATTCAGAACGTAAGTTATGCGCGAAAATGCAAACTTGTGCACTTTTTGACGCTTTTAGTCCCTGAATGACCCAAAAGTTTATTTTAGCATACCTAACCCATCAAAGCCTATTTCTAAGCTATGTAAAGGATATTTATGGTATGTTTAACTTATGGTCATGTTCCGGAATGTTTGTTACAGTTCAAATTGGCATACTTTCGCAGTTTGTCAAGTTTAGTCCCTGTAAGCGAATTAACTTGTTTTTGCCATACCAAAGCCTTGAAAACTTATTTCTAAGTTATGTAAAGGATATTTAAGGTATGTTAAGCCTATTTCACTATTCCAGAGTGTTCGTTGGATTAAACTGGTTATATTTACGCATCAGAGCGCGTATAACCCTCCAGAAAGCGATTTAAAGCTTAAAATCGAACAAAAGTTGATATGTGCAAACGATACACATATTTTTACAAATCCCAAGTATGAAATACAATATTTCATTGGTTTGGCATTTGTTTGATGGTTGAAGTGACACAGGTGTCACAACGTAATAGACTAATAACAACCACACAAATACTATATCTAACATACAATCATCCTGTATAACTTGTGTTTAGCGTTTGCGATTCGATTGCGATGGAGTTGCGATTGCGTTTCTATTAATCACCACAATATAAACATAAATAAACATGCACAAGTAACACATAAGTAGCTCACACACGTAAAACAATATCCAGAATGAATAATTCGAGTTGCGAATGCGATTGCGATGCGGTAAGCAATAAAGCGATGAAACATGCGACAAATATCGATTAAACCTCGATTATTAACATGTACTCCACATAATACAACTAATGCGATAAAATAAATAGATTATCTACAAGTCAAAGAAGTCAAAACAGGAGTTGAGCAAGGGGTGACAGATCGTAATTAGCTTCCTTTGACTTCAATCTTGACTTTGACTTTGGCTTTCGAAACACGGGGTGTTATAGCCTCCCCTAGTTGAGGGAATTTCGTCCCAAAATTAGGCTTTAACTGTAACAAACAACTGTGGGTACTTCGCCTTCATGTCGCTTTCGAGTTCCCAAGTGAACTCTGCGCCTCGTTTGCCTTCCCAGCGAGTTTTCACAATGGGAATGCGTGAGCGCCTGAGCTGCTTGGTTTGTCGGTCCATGATATCGACAGGCTTCTCCACGAAGTGTAATGTTTCATTCACTTGGAGATCCTCCAGTGGTACGTGTAAATCATGCTCAGCCGGGCACTTTTTGAGGTTCGAAATGTGGAAAGTCGGTCAAAGTAGCGTTGTCACCATTCTTCTGCTTCAGATGCCAGAACTCGTCCTCCAACTTTTGGAGCTCGTGGGGAGGGCAGAACTCTTTCATCATCAGGTCCTTCAACTCATCCCACGTCAATCCATAAGCTGCTTCATTTCCTCTCTTGTTTCTCTCGGCCGTCCACCAGTCGAAAGCGCGGGACTGGAAGATGCCTGTGGCGTTAACAGTTCGGAGATTGTCAGGACAGTTGCTCTGACGCAGGGTGACCTCAATCGAATTGAACCATTGAAACATGGCCGTAGGACCACCTTCGCCGGTAAATTCTTTCGGATCGCAAGCTTTGAACTGCTTGAAGCTAAAGGCAGACCTTGGCGAATTAGTTCGATCTGAGGGATAACTTTCGCTATCTTCTTATCGAAGAGAGCAGCAATGTGTTTGTCTTTTTGGTTTCGGCGAGCAGTTCGAGAGTGAAGGGATCCAGATGACGACATTGTCTGCAACAGACATCTCCACAGGGCTCAAACACAATATAATCGAATCTCACCTCCCACTTACTTAATATGACTAAAGCTCAGGAACACAATCAACCATACAACCACATAATCACATAAGCATATAACCATAGAACTCATAAGCACGTAGGAGCAAGTGAAGCACAGAAGCACAAGAGGCAGTCAAAATACAGAAACCTATCATTCAAAGTCCGCGCGCGTTCGAGAATAGCGATTGAGATTAGCGAGCAACATAGCATGCTTATCCACAAGAAGTAATGATTTGTTAGCGTGTTGAGATAGATGGACAGTGCGATTTGTGCGTGTCGATCAAAACGAGGAGCGAAAAGCGAATATATCACCAAAATCGAAACACATAAACAGGTAAATTCACATAAAACACATACAATCCACATAAAAGCGACAAATATCAGAGTCAGTGCCGGCGAAAATCCAGGATTGAAACACATAAAATCGAAAGTAGATTGTCTAAGGCTCGATAGAAGTCGACTACCCAAAGTGATTCGATTATTCACAAGGACCTTTGGTACACACTTTAGTTACAGTGCTCTCACATCGAGTTTGGGCGATCAGAACGCATCCTTCCCAGTTACAGTGTGACTTCAAGTAGTTGGAGTCCGTCGAGACTTTGGTGAGAGTTTTGTAAACCAAAAATAAAAACAGAACAAGTCGTCGAGGTTCGACAAGTCATTGTAGAAAACCGGCTTCAGGTTTGTGCCATTATTGAGTCACATGTTGATATTAGTAATCTCTCAAATGTGTGTAGCAAGATTTAGAGGACTTGGGATTGGACTTCAAATGGTAATTGTTGTCCAAAGGGTACTAGAATCATTCTCGGATGGAACACAGCGGATGTAGATGTTATGGTGTTGGATCAAACTAGTCAAGTTATCCATGCTCAAATAAAGTTTAAAAGGGATTCCAAAATCCTATTTTGCTCGTTTATCTATGCGGATAATTACTATAAGCATAGACGGGATTTATGGGAGAGTCTACGACACCATAAAGCATTAGTCCATGATAAACCATGGGTAATGTTAGGGGATTTTAATTCTTCTTTGAACCTAGAAGATAACTTGTTTGGGTCGTCAAAAGTGAATAATGGTATGAGGGATTTTAAAGAATGTGTGGACGATTTGGAAGTTTTTGATGTCAATAGTACGAGAGTTCACTACACATGGAAGCAAAAACCAAAGAAGGGAATTGGAGTTATAAAGAAAATTGATAGAATTATGTCCAATGTTCACTTCATACGTCACACCCCAACCGATGACGGAAACATCGGGGCGCGGCACTGAGCGAAACAGATTGTCCAGGAGAAATCCATAACAACTAATAATTACCGAATATTTAACGTTAAGTCCCATACCAAAACATATTCAGCAAAATAATTATTACAGACATAAAATCTCAAAGACAGTAAAATGTTTCGACGACTCAGATTTAAATAAAATGTTTGTTTGTTTCTAGACTCTTCCTAACTTGATTCCACAAAGCAAGCATCCTAGCAGATAGCATCCTAAACACCTGTCACATACGTTAAAATAAAGGTCAATACACATAGTGTAAAGGTGAGCATACAAGTTTGATATATCATAATAGAGTTCGAAATCGTTTACGCATAACCAGCATGAACATGTATAAAGTGAAGGCAGGTAGGTTATCGACAGAGAAATATGCACAGACGTGACTGCGAGTTGTAGAATGCGCAACACATATCCCCACTGGGACACGTGAAGTAAAGCCCTTAACAACCCATGTCCACGACAGGTGCTGAGTCCAAACTATAGTACTATCGTTGTTAAGGTGTCAGGCAACAATCACTGTGTTAACATAACATACAAGCATTCGTCGAATAACACGTAGCATGCAATAACGGTTAGCGTATAAATAGTGTTTGCGTTGTGTGTCGATTGTGATTTGAATATAGATAACGTATGTAACACCCAAAAGTGCGTAAAGAAAAAAAGGGATCGAGTATACTCACAGATTGTGTTTAACAAGTAAACACTCTCTTGGATTGAAGGGAGCGCTGAGAGAGATTAGCCTGAATAGTTAATGATAGCATAAACGATAACCAGCGCGTAAAACGGTGGAAAGTGGTAAGTGTCGGATGGCAATCCGATCGGATGGCTAGCCGATCGAATGTCAATCCGTTCGGATGGGCATCCGATCGGATGGCCATTCGATTGGATTGACATCTCATTCGGTAAGGATGTGTTTATGTATGATGGTTTGTCTTTTGAAGTTTTCGTTGTAGTATTTTGAAAACATAGAAGTATCTCTACCCTTTAGGTCGATCGATGGAACAGCGGTTCGATCGGGTGACGATCCGTTCGGTGAGGTATTTCTCAGAGAACAAGTTCACAGCAGTGTTGTCACTCGATCGGATGGTCTACCGATTGGGTGGCAATCCGTTAGAGCTGACTATGCATTGAACATGTTGAAAATTGTTTAAGTGTTGAGTTCCAAACATCACATGGTCGGATGGTCGTTCGATCGGATCACAATCCGATCGGATGGCAATCCGTTCGACGTTCAAATCCTTGAAAGGTTGAAACAAAAGTTTAAGTGTGGGACCAAGTGTAAGCCGATCGGGTGGCTGTCCGATCGGATGGCAATCCGTCCCAACAGCCTGATCGTCTTTGAAACTTGAATTTTTTTGATAGTTTTGCAGTTTTGATCGAGATGGTATGACAACTTGTCAAACAACAGAAACCGATCGGGTGGCACTCCGATCGGGTGGTCACTCGATCGAGTCGTTTCGTGCGTTGGGTTTTGCGATGCGTTTAAGCGAGTTTCGAGTTTGCGACGTGATAGATTGATAATAACCACACAAATACTATATCTCACATACAATCATTCTGTATAACTTGCGTTTAGCGTTTGTGATTCGATTGCGTTGGAGTTGCGATTGCGTTTCGATTAATCACCACAATATAAACATAAATAAACATGCACAAGTAACACATAAGTAGCACACACACGTAAAACAATATCCAGAACGCATAATTTGAGTTGCGAATGCGATTGCGATGCGGTAAGAGATGAAACATGCGACAAATATCGATTAAACCTTGATTTTTAACATGTACTCTACATAATATAACTAATGCGATAAAATAAATAGATTATCTACAAGTCAAAGAAGTCAAAACAGGAGTTGAGCAAGGAGTGACAGATCGCAATTAGCAATCTTTTCTTCCTTTGACTTCAATCTTGACTTTGACTTTGACTTTCGAAACACGGGGTGTTACATCATAGATATATTCCCAGCAGCTTGTGCGATTTTCCACCACAACAAAATTTCGGACCATTCGCTGTGTATCCTAAAGTTGCCATCCCTGACTAAGGAGAAGCCGAAACCGTTCAAGTTTGCTAACTTCATTGCTAGTAAAGAAGGGTTTTTTAAAGTCGTAAATAAAGGGTGGGATGAGGAGATTGAGGGATGTCACATGTTCAGGCTAGTGACAAAAATGAGGAAGCTAAAGTCGTCGTTAAGGAAGCTCTTTTGTGACCAAGGGAATCTTCACAAAGAGGTGGCTCGACTTCGTAAGGAGATGGATGATGTTCAGATCCAGCTGGATAGTGACCCGAGTAATGATGGGCTTCGGCAAAAGGAGGTTGTTATCTTTAAAGCTTTTAATGATGTTTCGGCTGATGAGGAATGCTTTCTCAAACAAAAAGCTAAAGTTGAATGGCTAGGGGCTGGTGATTCCAATACAGCTTTTTTCCACAATTCAGTTAAGAGTAAAAATCACAGGAGTAGAATTGAGTTTATAAAAGATACAAATGGTGCCCAATATGGAGGAGCTGATGCGTCAAAAGCTCTCCTTGAGCATTACGAAAAGTTTCTTGGACAGAAAGACAATAACTTGGAGAGACCATCGCCTGAAATGTTTGTTAATAAGTTAACCTTGGCGAAAGCGCAAACAGTGGTTGTGGCGATTTTAGATTTTGAAATAAGGAATGCTATGTTTGATATAGGGGACAATAAAGCCCCTGGTCCTGATGGGTTCTCATCAGTTTTCTATAAAAAAAGCGTGGAATATAGTTGGAGCTGATGTATGTCGTGTTGTTCGGGAGTTCTTTAGGAATGGCAAGCTTCTAAAAGAGGTAAATCACACTATTATAGCTTTAATTCCCAAGATTTCTACACCTGAGTATGTGACGGATTATAGGCCGATATCTTGTTGCAACACCATTTACAAGTGTGTAAGCAAAATTATTACGACTCGAATAAAGAATGGTTTACAAGATCTGGTTAGCATAAACCAATCGGCGTTCATTTCGGGTAGACGTATTTCAGATAATATTATGCTTACGCAAGAGCTAATGCATAATTATCATAGAAACGCAAGGCCTCCCAGGTGTGCTTTTAATTTGATATCCAAAAAGCTTATGATACAGTGGATTGGGATTTTTTAAAACAAACCATCACAGGGTTTGGATTCCATGAACGAATGATTAAATGGATTATGACGTGTGTCTCAACCACCACATTTTCGCTGAGTATTAACAGTAATCTTAACGGCTTTTTCAAAGGTCAAAGGGGTTTAAGGCAAGGGGATCCGATGTCCCCGTACTTATTTACGTTGGTGATGGAAGTTTTGACCCTTCGACTAGATCATATGGTGGCGTCATCCATCAACTTTCGATTTCATAATAAATGTGACAAGCAAAGAATTGTGAGTCTCTGTTTTGCAGATGATCTTCTCATGTTTACAAGAGGTGAGGTAAAATCGGTTAAGTTGGTCCTTGAGGCGCTTGAAAGCTTCAAGAACATGTCCGGGCTAGTTCCTAGTATACCGAAGAGCACTGTTTATTTTGCAAATGTCAACAGCCAGGTTAAGCAAAACATACTTGATCTTTTAGCGTTCAAAGAGGGGTGTCTTCCTGTGCGATACTTAGGTGTTCCACTTATCTTTTCAAGGTTATTATACAAGGATTGTAAGGTGCTTGTTGAAAAAATGGAGAGTAGAATCACTTATTGGGGTAACAAGTTCCTATCCTTTGCGGGTAGGCTTCAACTAATAAGGTCAGTATTGTCTTCGATGCATGTTTATTGGGCATCAGTGTTCATTCTGCCGAAACGTATCATTAAAGATCTTGAGAAGAAAATGAGAGATTTCCTTTGGAAGAGTGGCTAGGTGGGGAGAGGTAAAGCTAAAGTTGCATGGAAAGATGTGTGTCGGCCAAGGTGGGAAGGTGGTTTGGGAATTAAAAGAGTGGAAGATGTTAATAAAGCACTCATGACCTTCCATGTTTGGAGCCTCATCACAAATCGTGAATCCTTATAGGTTAAGTGGATTCATACTTACAAGTTGAAACAAAGATGTTTTTGGGATGTTCCGCTGAAGCAAGGGAATAGTTGGGGGTGGAGGAAGATTTTGAAACTTAGATCAACAATTCGCAACAACATGTGGTCGAAGATTGAGGATGGTATGGCGATTTCGGCATGGTATGATAAATGGTCAAATGCGGATCCTATTGGGAGTGTTATCACTCCTAGAATGATTCAGTAAGCAGGGTTCCACATCCACTCTAAGCTAGCTGAAGTAGTGAATGATGGCCAATGGCTATGGCCAACGGCTTGGTTAGATTTCTACCGGGTCCTTATTAATTTGCAGGCACCTAACCTTCACCCCAATAGGCAAGATACTGTGACCTGGATCAACGAAGAAGGAAAGGAGGTTCCTTACTCAGCTAAAGCGGTTTGGGAAACGCTTCGTCTTCATGGTAATAGAGTGCCTTGGCATAATGTGGTTTGGTTCTCAAAATGCATACCACGCCATGCGTTTCTAATGTGGTTAGTCATAGGCAACAAGCTGAAGACACAAGACAAGTTGAAGCAATGGGAGGTTGGTGGAGAATATAATTTGCGGCTGATGTGATGTTCACTATGCCAAAATGGTATTGATTCTCATGCTCATCTATTTTTTGAATGTGTATACTCGGCTCAGTGTGGGCAATGGTCAAGCCTCTTGGTACTATGCAACACCTTACGGACAAATGGGAGAATGTTCTTGATCACTTAATTTCTACATCTAAATCTAAGGCTGCGAAAAATGTTATTGGTAGAATGCTAGTAGCTGCAACAGTGTATCATGTTTGGAAAGAAAGAAATGCTAGATTATTTGCTAATAGGAAGAGACTGGTCAACCAAATTGCTGAGGATATTGCTGCCGATGTCCGATTGAAGATGGTAACGCTTAAATTTAAGAATACTACTTCAGTGGACCAAATTCTTAGAGACTGGAAGCTGCCAAGAGGCTTCGTGATATATGACGGGATCGGCTAAGGGCTTTGATGGTGTGAGCGATGCAGATTAGCCATGTTTAGCCTCTAGTTTGTTTGTAGTTTGTTTAACCCTGGTTGTTTTTTTTTTTTGGATGTACATATACCTGGTATGCCGGGTATATGAACTGGTGGACAATCCTGTCCCCCACTTGTGTTTATTTGGCGTTGTTGTGATATAAAATTTACCAGGGTGAAACCTTTACCCAAAAAAAAAGAGGTCAACGTTTAACATCAAATCAAACACAGTGAACGCAGTCTGTCAGTTTTAGGATCCAATTTCTATAATTAGGATCCGAGTAGAGATTAATCACACAATTACATAACTTAATTAGCAAATCTGTCAGTTTTAGGTCAAACTATAGACAATAAGTGCCAGAAATCTGAATAAACTGAGATCTACATCGAACATTAAGTGCAGATCGTATACATACAATACTGAATTGAAACAATAACAAGATCAAGAGATGAGAGATAGAAGTACCTGATGAATAGGGATTGAGGATTGTTGTGGGTGATTGATTGGAGGTGTGAAGAGATGAAATGTTTGAGGATTTGGAGTTGCAGGTCGTGAGGTTGAAAGGGTTGGAAGAGAAAGGTAAAAAAAGTATGGAGGGAGGGTTGGAAGAGGTGGGAAGACATTGGACCATGTCTGCGTGGGGAAGAGGACGTGCAGAGGTTTGAAGACATTTTTTAATGAAATATATTCTAAAAAACAAATGCTCTGCAGAGCTAAACGTCTGCGCGTGGTCTGTGTGGCGCAGACATAAGAGGTCAGAAGAGGTTTTTTTGAAAAAAACAAACACCCCCTAAGACAAAATACATTACTCCATACATTTTACCTTTATATTTACATTATTACCTTGAGTGAGTAAAAAATACTAATTTTTAAGTATATATTTTTACGTACGTGTCGGCGTAAATTTGATTCGGTCTATGTTTTAACGTAAAATATAATACGTTTTCGTGCTTATTTTATATATGTTCCATAAATTTTGTACTCAATCGAGTGGAGTCAAATTGTGGTTTCATTTTGTGCTTTTTTTTAAATATCTAATTAATCCCTTTTGATTACACATGTCAAATTTTCCTTTATACCATTACGTTTTCTATTTCTATGTATGAGTCGGGTCACATATAATATGTTATGACTGTATGGTGATTACTTTACGTTTTGATCCAATCGCAATGCTTATATAGGGTACATTGAGTTCAATCGGATACGCTAAAACGCGTTTTTTCATATGGTTAACGAATTACATAACGCTTGAACTAATCCATTCGATATTTGCAATGGACCCACACCGCAACGCGCGTGAGACTTATTGCTAGTTTACTACTAAATCACATTAAAAGCCAAAACATTGGTGACATAATAAAAAAAACGAGGAACAAAATATATTTAATCAAAATCATGTGTGAAATAAACTGCACGGACAACATTGCCATATCCCTTGACTCTTGCGTTATTAATTGCAGTTTGACAATCATTGGTCATCACAAACCCATAAGCTGAAATTGACCCATAATGAAAGTAAAATGCCATCCTGGTGGCTTTGAGTAAACATTAGACACCGTTATCTTTAATGCATGAAGTCCCCCCAATCACACTCAGACTATCCACTAATTTTAACCACACATGTGTCTATATTTTACCTTCTCTACTAAGAATACTTGGTCACAAGTTTAGACAATTTCTATATAAATCCATAGGTGATGGTTACCTTATATGTACCAATCGGTTGATAGATAATCAGTTGAGTGGATCAAACTCAAAAGAAATTAGGAAGAAACAAGACTTGAGATAACTCTCTAATATTTTTCATTCATATCCTAAAACATCAAATGATTTACATTATAAATACTAAGCTAAATAACTAACCACTATCCCACTACTTTGAAAATAAACACATGCATGCAAAATAATTAAAGAAATAAAGGGAACATGCTAATAAAATTATGGAACATGGAGGAGATCGTGGGCACGTATCATTCCCGCACCGTTGAAAACGTCCTTGTCCTCAAGGACGGAAAAAAGACTCCACGGAGGCCGCCACTCGGTCCGGTTAGTGGCATTCAGAGTCGTCTCAACGGGGCGCCACGGCGGTCTCCATTCGCGTTTCCCCGCGGAATATGCAATTGGTGCTTCATTGTGCACATAGAAGTGCCCCTTGTAATGGTAGGTTTGAGGAGGACCGGTGTCACTACCATATGAAGGTGGTGACAATATAATTGTTTGTTTTCGCATGTGGTCATCTTTCTCAAAGAAACAAAGTGTGTGTATGGAAGGCATTAGAAGCAGGGGCCATTTGGGTTTTTGTTGGTCATAGTGGGTCATGGGAGAATCAATTTGTGGAGTAAACGATTCTGGAGATAGTTTTATTTTTGGTGGCGGTTCGGTTGCAATTTGTGGGGGTGTGACGGAAGCGGTTAACAAGGATGGTGGTGCGGCAACCGTGATGGAGGTGGTTTGATGACAACTGTTGGTGGTGGTGAGGCGGCAGCGGGTGATGGTGGTTCGGTAGCGGATGACGGTAGCGGTGTAGAAAAAATGGGTGAAGTTGCCCATCTCCGGGACTCGTTTTTCGATCATCTCAGCAATCGTTGATATGATTCGATCCAACGACTCGTTCCATTCAAGAGCGTCCATGAGGGGATCAAGACCGCTCTGATACCAATTGATATGTACCAATCGGTTGATAGATAATCCGTTGAGTGGATCAAACTCAAAAGAAATTAGGAAGAAACAAGACTTGAGATATCTCTCTAATATTTTTCATTCATATCCTAAAACATCAAATGATTTACATTATAAATACTAAGCTAAATAACTAACCACTATCCCACTACTTTGAAAATGAACACATGCATGCAAAATAATTAAAGAAATAAAGGGAACATGCTAATAAACTTATGGAACATGGAGGAGATCGTGGGCACGTATCATTACCATAAATAAATTCTTTGGATCGATCAACTAAATAAATACCAACTGCCTCATAACCACCACCTTACTTTCATTATCGATACCGGTAGTAGAAGCCATCTATGGCAGAAAAAGATTAGAACTAAGAACCATACAGACACCACCTCTCAACCTTCCCTGTCCATACATAACACTAGAAGTTGTTTTCACAACACTTGGGTGATTCCGGCACCCTGTAAGCCATCCTTCCATCACGAAACCACCAGCCAACCTCCATACACCTCTCCATCACTCTCCGTTTCTGGACCCGACCACCAACATCCGCAAGCAAAAAAAAAAGGACCACACTCCGACATCGCCTCTCATTTTCCGGTGAATATCTGACAACAAAACAAAACAAAACAAAACAAAACACCAACATATCTTCACCCTTGAGTAACTTTTGGTTACGACTTTATTTGCCGAAACCTATTAACACGATCTTCCGGTGAACTTGCTCGTTTCCAGCGACTGATAGGATATTTATATTATCATTTCCAAAGTTCAAACAAAATAAATCTGGTTGAACTAACTAAGCAAGGAAAACGTTATGGGGACCTGATGAAAAACTAGATTTCGCTAGATCGTCTCCTACAGGAGGGTTCACCTCTTTTCTCCACTTGACGGATGACTGATTCTTCCAAGGCATCCTGCAAAACGAACAACACCGGTGACTCGCTACAAGGAGGAGAAGATAGGGGTTCTCCTTGTAACCACCCTCCGGCGTGAGAATAAGTAATCGTTTTGAGGATAAGTGCGTGTGTAAAGTAAGAGAATGAGAAATCAGATCCTTAAAGCTGGAGGTTGAGTCTTCTATTTATAGCTGGAGAATTGTCAGGGAAGGAGATCGCCAGCTAGCCGTTGTCTGCCAGCTGTCCGACCAGGAGGAATATCCATTATGTCCCCTCTGACGTAGTCAGGCATGGAGGTGACGTGGCGCATGGTTATTCGCTCCAGCTCAGCAACCTTTTGTACTGGATGTCGGTCTGTCCCATAAAGATCTTGCGATCGGTGCTGGCGGCCTGCCATTGGTGCCACCTGTCGTCCTTTCTGTCTGCTGAAAGCATCTTCTTGTTCGCTAGGTGTCGCTTTCCGGAACCTTCTAGAATCTTCTGGGGTGTGACACCAAATGACCCTTAAAGCTATGTTGTGGTTGTGGTTTATGCTTGAAACTTTAAACTTTATGTTTTAATTAAGCTAAATGTCCAAAATAAATGTTGCATCGACCAATAAGATATTTAATGTTACCAACCTCCGTCACCGTCACGTTTGTATTTCTGCTGCGACGTTTTTGGGGTATGACACCAAATGACCCTTAAAACTGTTTTTCAAAACCAACATTCTATTTACTCATTTATTTTATGTCTTTTTACATAAACCTACAAAAATAACAAAACATATTTTTTTTTTTTTGGATTTGGATAGACGTTGATGACATTTCGGTACCAAAATCTTTTGTATCCTTGGATGATCTCAGTATCTTACCATCACTCTATTACGCTAACGATGGGTGCACATGCCCTAATGTGTCGTTTTGAGTGATGTTATTGTATCTTATTTACAAATTTAAGACTTGATTTCATGTAAAAACCGGCTAACATTGATTAATATTTATATACACTCTAAAGCATACAGTCCCATATTCACTAAAGAATGTTTGGTGCAATAAATGATTTCAATCAAACAATGATTAAAGTGGTTTATGCAGAGAGTATAGATTTTTATGTGTGTTATTCAATTGTATACGATTACAGATGTATAATAAGACTGCAAGCTAATTATGATACACAATAAATTATACCCGAAGTTGCGAGTGTATTAGTGGTAGATAAGAGGAAAGGATCTTTAAACTAACGAATCAATCCGTTGATATCTACTTTCAGTGATACTGTTATTTATAGAGATGGTGGTGGAATTATTGTTTATTGATTATTGTGTCAAGTAGATCTAATCCGTTGATTTCTACGTTTTGTATCTTCCTTCACAATTGAGATACTTAGTGTATTGGAATTGATCTAATTCCAAAATATATAGTGTGGGAGTGGCTTACTTGCTAAAGATAGCTTTATAATTAACTTGTTGATATCCATCTGGAGTCAAGCTTTGTGATTTGTTATACCTTGCTGATAGCTGCAAGATGAGTGTTGTACTTTTCATCCTTTCAATTCAGTTTTGGTAGTCTTAGTAGCATCTTACGATTGTATCTTGCAAACTATTTCAGCCAAGGGTTTCTTTTCAAACACTTCCTACTTTAGGACCAACACACTCAACCAAAAACCAAACGTGTAGCAATCAAATTCTTCATTTTCACTTCTTTTTAGATACATTCCACCGTAGAATTAATGTGTAACAACAAACCGAGCACAAACAAGCTATCAATTTCAACTTCTAACTATACAATAAGTCAAATATCAACCAAAACCTGAAACCTCAGTGTTCGAACAAAATAGCTTCAAATTCACCAAGAAGAGCATGTGTAATCCAAACAGAAACACTTTGAAATGGAGCACACGGGCTCTAATACCACTTGTAAGGATTGATAACACTCCTAAAATGATCGTACAAGTGTATAGAAGGCGGAATATTACACACACACTTGTAAAATCAAGCACTAATGTGTTCACTAAGAAAACATTGTACATTGTTCATATAATGGCAAGGCTTTCAAACAGACCAACACTCGGTCTATTTATACTAAGGGCATGTTTGGGTAAGCTTTTAGAAACAACTTATTGACTTATTGGCTTCTTGGAAAAGTCAGGATTTTGTGACTTATTGGCTTTTTCCCCTCACATACACCCTCTTTACCAAACATCATTTTAGAGTTTATGACTTTTCAAAAAGCCAATAAGTCAATAAGTTGTTTCAAAAAGCTTACCCAAACATGCCCTAACTGGGTGAACATTAACCTCCCCGGGGATTTTGCACTCATGCAATGTATCATGTCACGCGCAAAGCATAATGCTCTGCGCGTGGCATACCATACATTTCGCCTAGAACATACTAAGAATCAAAATGCTATTACAACATCAACCTTTCAGGTTCTTACGAAAGCCATTGACGAATTCAACATCTAATTTCAGTTTAATGTTGTGGTTCCTCTGTTTGCAACAACTGACTTTCTATTCTTCCTTTGCTCTCCAACGACCAACAAAGAAAAAAAGAGAATTGTCGGGTGCTATTGGGACAGATGTGGCTGTGAATCAGGGTTTGCTGGAATTGTCTTTTGGGGATTCAGGTGCCGGCCAGAGAGTTTTCTCTTACGGTTGCTGCTGGGGTTGAGAGAACAAAGGGAATGTTGTGCTTGCTTAATAAATCCATTTCCATGGTGGAATTTGATTATGTTTACCATCAGAATCTCGCCAGAGGTAGTGACCGCTGATTTTGGGTGGTTGTTGGAGAAGATGAACTATAACAGAAGTAGTGAGTGTGAGTGTAACTTTTTTTTATTTATTTATTTATTTTTTTTTTAATTAAAGAAGAAAACACCCACTTATGAGATATTTTTTCAACTACACATATCGGGTAATTAATTTTCTTAACTACACACTTTTGAGAAAAAAAAAAAAAAGACAAGAAACTAGTGACACTTGAATTCGATCACAAGAGCTCTACTACAAAGGTTTAGACACTTATATGTGTACCATCCCTTGAATGTTATAAGTTGGATATTTATTTACAATAAAAGAAATAAAAACAAACATATTCTACTTCTTTAACTCTTAATACGGAAGACAATCATATATATTACAACTCCCAACAGTAACTGTTCTATGAAATTAAATTTATTCCTTGCCTTAGTAGATTTTGTGACATGATCTGGTTTGCAGCTTCAGATGGATGAAATCCATCCCAAAACACATAGCCAGTTGCATTTGAGCATGTACCTATCGACATAGCATTGCATAACAAAGAAGTCTCAATTGTACCAGTTCCACAACAACCTCTTTTTGACTCAAGAAAACCTGCACATAATCAAAACATTTAGCTTGTGTTCTAAAACTGACATAACTTGTCCAGTTTCTTCCTTTGAAAGGTGTTTTCCAACAAATTGTCTATAATACTTTTCTATGGTGAATGATAGACATTCAACCATATCAACTATAACACAATTAATTCTCCAAGTAAGTAACATTCTCAATAATATTACTAATATTTACATGTGTAATGCATGTCTATCTAATTACAAGTGTAATGTTCGTCTCTCTAGTAAACGTATCAGGTCTTTATAATTCTAGTAAATACAATTTAAATCTGTTCGAAAGAATAGGGTGGCAAGAATATTGAAACATTACCATTATCACTAGGTTGTTGGATCATATCAAGAAGAGGTTGGTAGATGTCAAACACCACATGTTTGAGGTCCGGATATCTTGCTATTAGTTTTTGAGACGTAGTGTTTAGTTTATTGTTAAACATCATGGCATCACGGTTTAGTCTCAAAATACAGTTACTACTTCCAAAACCAAATAACGTGATGGCTGCCGGCAAACATCCAATTGGTGGTAGTGTTGTAACTCCGATCCTTCTTACTCCTAAGTAGACCTGGCAAACGGGTCGGGCCGGGTCGGGTCGGGTCATGGGTCAAAACGGGTTCGGGTCGAAATGGGTTCGGGTCAAAACGGGTCAATTAAAAAAAGGGTTGTTTTGGTTCGGGTCGAAACGGGTTCGGGTCAAAACGGGTTCGGGTTGGAACGGGTTCGGGTCGGAATGGGTTCGGGTCAGAATGGGTTTCGGGTTGGGTCGGGTCGGGTTGGTTAAATTTTTTTATTTTTTTTAAAAAGTGACTGTCCATGTTGAACGCCATGCTCGTTCCTATGGGTTCATGAATGATTACTATTAATATGCAGTTATTGTACGAATTGAATCGATTGATAGAGAATATGATTAGGAATTTAGGATTAATATGCAGTTATTACTAGAGATCAATTGCTGCCAATAACAGTCGAAAATTGAGTAAGATTAAGAAAATAAACGTCTATTGGAATGCAACAATTACTCAGTTCTAATTCGAAACGGTACGCGTCGAAACGGTTCAATTCGAAACGGTACTTGGTCGAAACGGTTATAATCTGATGCTATACATGTTAGCAAGCCATGTACGATTGTAATCCTTTAAACAATCTTAACTAGCAAAACATAATTCCAAACAGAAATTAATGTCAGTAACATTGTCGTTGATGCAGGTTCCAAACAGAAATTAATGTCGTAACATTGTCGTAACATAATTCCAAACAGAAAGTATTGAAAAAGGGTTGTTTTGGTTCGGGTCGAAACGGTTCGCGTCGAAACGGTTCAATTCGAAACGGTACTGGTCGAAACGGTACGCATTGAAACAGTTCGCGTCGAAACGGTTCGATTCGAAACGGTACGGGTCGAAATGGTACTGGTCGAAACGGTTTGTGTCGAAACGGTGCGGGTCGAAACGGTACTGGTCGAAACGGTACGGGTCGAAACGGTTCGTGTCGAAACGGTTCGCGTTGAAACAGTACGGGTTGAAATGGTACGAAACTCGTGTCGGCCTAAAACCCGTCCCGTGCGGAAACTCGTGTCGGCATAAAACCCGTTGCGATCCAAAACCCGTCCCGTGCGAAAACCTGTGTCGGCTCGAAACCCATTCTGATCCGAAATCCGACCCGTTTCTTTAAGGTGCTAACCCACATCGACCCATTTCTTTAAAGTTGTCGACCCGCTTTGACCCGAAAATAACAAGATGGAATTTCAATTGACCCGTTGTGACCCGTTTAGTTAAAATATCTTACCCAAACTAACCCATGTAATTTTAAAAGCAACCCAAAGTAACCCACTTGAAAGCCTTTGGGTCAAGATTGCCACCTCTACTCCTAAGCCGTAGAGATCCTGAACAAGAAAAAAAGTAACATGTTTTTAATGAAACAACATTATTCTTATCAACTATTAACTATATATCTAATATGCAATAAAACAAAAATTCATTTCTACCTACACTTCAATGAGCGTATATTTTTATTCAACCATACATACATACGCACCTGCATATATAGTTACTAGCACGATGCCCGCGCGATGCGGTGGGAGCAACACATCTCATTGTGATACTCGTTTTTTGTAGTTTTCTTATTCATATAATATTTGTAGTAGCATTATTGTGATAGATATACATCAAAAGTGAAGTAATCGGGTAATCCATTTTATTGTGCTATGCATGGTTTGGTTGGTTAGATTATTATCCTCAACCCAAATCGAGGTCATCAATTAATCTATTTTATTAACAAATCCGTTTTCAGTTAGTCGGTTTTGGTTTTCAGTTAGATTGACGATTTTTGGTTTGATTCATTTAATTTCGATTAATAGCCCAAACAAAAACTTTTTCTTAGAAATACATGAAATTTAAGTACAAATACCTGAAATGGATGTATGGGTACATGAAATGGAAGTATAAATACATAAAATGGGGGTATAAATATGAAATACATAAACTGAAGGTATAAAAGCTAAAAATACATGAAAATATGAATGGTTCGGTTTAGTTAATTTTGTTTAACTGAGAGTACAAAAAATCGATAACCGTTTTTGGATAATTCGGGTTTCGGTTAATCAGTTTTCAATTAACTCAATTTTTGGTTGATTTCGGTTCGGTTTCAGTTAACGATTCAGTTATTACTCTCCTTTAAACACTGTTAATCACCTAACATATTAATATTTTTAATTAAAAAAACTATTGCAATACTATACTCAAATTAAAGAGAATAAAATAATCGTTTATATGGTGTAATTTTAAAAAATATATTAACGTACCAAAAAGTTATGACCGTTTGAAAATCCAGGTGGGAGTAAGTTTTTTTGTAAGGGGATAAAATGTAACTACTAACTAATTAGCTATAATTTTGTTAAAGACGAAAGCTTAATCACTTGACATTTTTGTAGCTATTAAATATTATGTGATAATGACTAAGAAATTTGAGCTTTAATCACTTGTACACTATTACATAATCTACTTGTACCTTCTAATCCACACGTTAATACTGACCAAGACAACTATCGAAACATCGACAAAAATGAGTAGGTCGTCACGGTACTTTTGGATTTTTTAAAAACATTATTATTTATAAGATATAGCAAGAATTTGTAAAAAAATTATAAGTTTGTTGTGGAAAGAGAAAAATGTAACTAATTACCCATAATTATGTTAAAACTTAGGGATTTAAGTGTAATAAGACAGGAGGATAAAATATAATCTATACTATATAATGCATAAGGGAGGAGTATTTTAAGATACCCAAAAAATAAGAACTCCCCCCCCCCCCCCCCCCCTTTATTTATAGAAAGACCCTTGAAATGAGGGTAGTTTGGTCTTTTAAACACTATTTATTTTTTAGCCCCTAAACTTATTACACATAAATCCTTGATTTTTAACAAAATTATAGATAATTAGTTACAATTCACTCCTCCACAACAAACTTATAATTTTTTACGTGTTCTTGACATATCTTATAAACTACACTGTTTAAAAAAAATCCAAAGATAGCATGACGACCTACACATTTTTGTCTACAATTCAATAGTTGTCTTGGTAGTAGTGATGTGCGGATTAAAATGCACAAGTAGATGATACATTAGTGTACAAGTGACTAAAACAATGTGTTCTATCACATTTCAACATGTTCGAGACTCTCTATGTTGTTATCATTATTATTATTAATTTAATAATATTATTTTGCAAAATTATCTATCTACACTATATTATAATGCATGACGGAGGAACATTAACATTTTCAGATATTCATAAAATAAGATTTTTTTTTATTTTAATGCATAATGTATAACTTGTAAATTAGACTTTTTTTTTAACATTAATTACATTTTAACCCTTAGGTGCTGTTTGTTTTTGCAGACATAAATTGTCTGCAAGCTGATTTCATCTGTTTTTATGTCTGCAACTGAAGATGTGGTTTGAAGATCTGCAAGCTGAAAATATAAGACTATTTGTTTTTATAAGTTGATACCGGTCTGAAGCACATCAAACAATGACGAAACATTCACATTCCGCTTCGATCCAGCGGAGGAGAAGAGGGAGGTCGGAGAAGGAGCTGGTCACCGGAGGAGGAGGGAGGTCGCCGAAGAAGGAGGTAGGTCGCCGGAGGAGGAGGGAGGTCGTCGAAGAAGGAGGTAGGTCGCCGGAGGAGAAGAGGGAGGTCGCCGGAGGAGGAGGTAGGTCGCCGGAGGAGAAGAGGGAGGTCGGAGAAGGAGGAGGAGCGGCGGTGGGAGGGGCTGAAGTTTGAGGGAGGAAAAGAGGGAGGTGTGAAGATGTTTTAAGAAGGGGGTCCATAGCTTATTTTTTAAGATGAAAAAAGCTGAGTTCAGATCTGTTTAAAAAAACAAACAGTCTTCAAAGGTAACATCTGCGTGCCTGCAGACCTCAGCCCCCTTAAAGATGTTTGAAAAAAAAACAAACACCCCCTTAATCTGAATTGTCTCCCAACTCTAACAACCAAGGCACTAAACTGGCTACATGAGCGGGAGTACTCAAATTTTGAATTCCTCGTTCTCTGTATTCATATATATATATATATATATATATATATATATATAAGGGATTACATAAAATTCAAGAAAGGATCTGGATGAAATGGTTAAAGGGGTCGTCTTCTTGTTTACCGCCACGGTGGTGGTTGGTTTTGGCAAAGCTCCGGTGGTGGTTTATAGAAGTGGTGGTCACCGGACTTTAACGTTCCTCAGATGCTTCCTGTTTTTGTTATCATTGGACCTTCCTTCCTTCTGTGTTAAGATTTTGAAGATTACAGAGGTATGTCTTGTTTTTACAAGAACCCTAATGACAGAATACATTTAATTTCTTCAATGAATATGTTATGGATGTTCAAATTCTGAATTTTCGGTTACATGGTTTTCTTTGCCGTGGATCTTGGGCTTGGAAGGGTATTTATTGTTCCTCGTAAAAGCTATACTAATGTGGTTATGTTATTTTTGTTGTTATTGTTATTATTACTTTCCAGAGATGATAATTAAAAATTAAAAATTTGATCAGTAATATGCTATGAATTACAGATTTTTACGTTTTGGTACAGAGCTCTATAGGTTCTGTTGGGATCCACTCCAATGGAGCTGATATGTGATCTGTTGGGTTTCGGTCTGTATTTCGAAATCTACTGCTTTTAGCTTTTGTTATTGTTTATAATTTGTGTGTTAATGTGTATAATCCCTATGGAGTTTTATTGTTTATAATTTGAGCTATCTTGTGATGTTTGGAAAGGTTGATGAGAGGGCAAGATTGAAGCACTTTGACTGACCAGGAGGGAAAGCAGATGCACTAAGAAAAACAAGCTTTGAATATCAAGACCAGATGTAACTTAATAACATGTAACTAACTTTGTTGATGATTCCAATCTCTCCTAGGAATCTGCTTTGAAGAATGTACAAGTTGCTAGAGAAGTATGTATCTAAACACTTAATATTTAGTTTTAAATATCTTTTAATGATCGTTCTAATCATTAACATCTACAATTTGGTATTTTTCAGAATGGAGAGCACTGTTATGCAACCTCTTGTAAGACGGTATTGGATGAAACTATTTTATCATTGAGAAAACTTGAAGAACTTCTTTTGCATCTACATGCATTCGAGAAGAAGAAGGTAATCTACAGTTTTGCTTTATTATAAACCTTAATGCTGCATGAGCTTGTTTTTAAACGGTTACTAATTACTTGTTAGTTTTCTTTTACATATCCAGAGTGATCGACTTAAAAAGGTTCTGGACCACATGAGCACCTTAAATATCGAGAAAGAGACTGTAATCTACTTTTTAGGAGAGATAACCTTTTTTGGGTGGTGTATAATCGGCAGCAAGATAAAAAATACTACAAATTGGACGTTGTCCTGTAACTCTCGTTAGTCATTAACCCCCTTATGGTGGTCTTAGTCTTTTCAAGTTGGGTCGGGTCAGGACTAAATATGAATGTTTTAGGCTATAATCTTTCATGTATTGGGTTTTAACCACACTGAATTCACCCCAATCTAAGACCAAGAAACGAACCAAATATGCATAATCTCCTGTCCCAGGTTGGTCCAAGGTCTACTTGGGTTAATCAAAAGTCAAAACTGAATCTAAACCCAAAATATCTAGAAAACTGAAACCGAAGAACAGACTTATATAGGGTGGATCGGTTTAAGATTAATCTGAGTGGCATGATGTTTTTAACAGATTCTTGCGGATTTCGACATCTTTTCTGTTGTGGGAGTCAATAGACCACTGCCGTTAGTTGACTCGAGAAGTAGGAAAAAAGGTGGTTGTTGGTATGTGATATGACTTTATTTATTTTTTACTTTTTTTCTTTTGAACTAAGCTACACTGGTTGTAGGCAAAAGCACACTAAACCAAATCAATAAAAAGGTTAAACAGACAATGTTGACTGGTTTCGGTCGTCCGCTTTATGAGAAATATAATTGTATAGCTACCAGTAGTTTGTTTACAAATGAACTCATATAAAATGCAGATTTGTTAACCATTAATCATTTATCTAAAATGTTGTTGATCATGTGCATTTAGAAATTTCCAGAACAAAACAAAAATAGTGTGGGCTGATCTTTTGTATGATTTATCTTAAGTGGATTGTTTTTATTTTGGTATTATTCAGTTTTGAAGTAATATTAAAAAGGTTTATTTGATTTAACTTTATATTATTTGCTTTAAGTGTAGGAGATTTAAAGGAAAATATTGTGAAGATGGTTTCCTTGAGGTAAAATGCTTAAACAAAGTAAATTAGTTACATATCTTGATTCTGCGACCGGAAAAGATGGCAAAGAAACATGCAAGAGTGATATTGTTTCAGCATAGCTGGTAAAAAAGAACGAAAGAAGTTGAGCATAGAAAAGCCACACCAGTATCACGCTTGTTTGTTTCTTTGTTTTAAGGGCATTTAGAAATATGCTCTAGAGAGGTGGTCTTCTCTCCTTCCATATATATAGACGTATTGTGTGTTTAGGTAATTGGGTTTTTAGGTTTGTATCGTGTATCAGTGGGTTTGTATTGAATTTTTGGATTAATGTGTCTGCCCTGTTTTCAAATTTGTATCGTGTTTGGATTCTCATCAAGTTTTTAGGTTAATGTATCTACAATGTTTTTTGGGTTTGTTTGTGTTTGGGTTTGTATAAAATTTTGGGTTTGTGTTGTGTTTAGGTTGTATCAAATATTTGGGTTTGTGTCAAGTTCAATCTGGCAACCAATGAACTCACTCTATTTGACACCCTAAATTTTTGAAATACATACTTTTGTTTACTGTTATAGGAGGTAGACAACCCTATGAAGGGCTGTTGAGTAAAGCTCATGCACAAGTGCACATTGAGTAAAAGGTAAACAAGTAGGTCTAACTTTTCGTTCTTTTTCAACAGTTGATGGCACTTAAATCTTGTCATGACCGTAACATCACCCACATGGATTTTAAACCCAGGGAGAACATTATTCTTTTATTTTTTATGCAGAAGTGCAACTCAGATCGCATTGTTGCCGACTCATTTCCAGACGTCTCAGCTACAGGTGGAATGTTGGAATGTTGGAGGGTAATTTAACATGGGTCAAAATGGGTTGATCCATCTAGTAAACTTGTTTTTTCCAATTGTTATGTGAATTATAAAAACAATTAACAATTCATGCCACTTTGGGTGACTCTCAACTTGATTGACCTGCTCAACCGTCTGACCCATCTCATTTAGTTAAGATTTAAATTTGGCTATTTTCCAGCTGGATTTGCAACATGCCCATATAGGATTTTGTACCTATGTTGTTTTTCATGACAAATTTACTTTTAAAAAATGACCCAAACTTGCTTTCTTACTTCAAAATGACGTTTTTTAGGTAGCTATAGGTGTCGACTAACATCTTATTTGTGTTATTTGATGTATGTACAAAAAGTGTAAATGGGCTGCTTGCGGATATTGTAATAGACCCTGATGAAACCCACAAACCAGACACTATAATAGCATTGAAAGCAGGCTATGTCGTTAAGATTTGAATTTTGATTACAAGAGTAATCATCTGAAATTCTTGTACGCTTTGTGACTAGACTAATTGCTAGCTTGACTACTGTATTTTTTTGTAGTGTTTAAGAGACCGGTTTGTGATGAGTTTTTAAAATTTTGGTTTAAGAAATTTAGTTGTCGTGTTTAAAAGACTGTTTTGTGATGAGTTTTTGGAATTTTGTTTTAAGAAATTTAGTGTAGGAGTTTGGAACTTTGGACATCAAGAACAAGGTGCTATATTTCTACTTCATTATTTTCAAGTTTTTATTATTTGTATGTATAGATAACCAATTTACTAGTGAATGGGTGGATTTGGTTATGTATCATCTCGGACGAGGCAAGTGGGGGTTTAAAGGAATTAAATGAAGACAAAATTGCAGAAAACAACCTTTATGTATACCCCAAACTGCACTTTATACCTTTCACTATGAAATCCGCTAAAACCAACCTTTACGTTCATGTTTTGTTACACATCACAACCTTTACACCAAACCTAGTCAAAAAAGTCAGTTAAGTTGCCCCATGTGCGATGCATGTGAGGGCATATATGTCTTTTCCTTTGAATAATATATTTAAATAAATAATTAAATCAGATTTTAAAAAACTAATATATATATACCCCTTGTCTTTTTCTCTTGGCTCTCTCTATTCAACATCAGTGCTTGTGTTGACCACATTGGAGCTCCTTGTGTTGACCACATTGGTGGGTGGATCAAGATTTGTGTTTGAGGCAACATCCATTAAGAAAATGGAGCTGCTTGTGTTGACCACATTGGCTTAAACACCTGTAAAAACAATACCTACATGAAGAACTTGGAAGCAGATCCATGAAAGATTCATCCTTTTTCATCGGCTTTTTTCTTCAACCCAAAACCAACTATTTGTATCCAAATTACTTCAAACCAAACAAATTTATTCAAGATTCTTGAAACCCCCAAACTTACATCACCTGAATTAACAAGATTCTTGATGGCCATTGCACGATGTTCGCCGTTAATCACAACCTCACCATTAACCACAACCGTACTCCTCCGTTCACCACCATCTGTGAAACCCTAGCTCAAGCCTCACCGACATTCAACTATGGTGGTGGATTCTGATTCTCCAGGGGTGACTGTGGTGGTGAAATCCGACGACGAACCTGACGGAAGTTTGATCGGTGCGAAAGCAGTATTGTTCCGGGGTTAATGCAGGTTAGCATTGATGGGACCAAACGCGCTAAAGCGAGCACCAAATCATTGCTTCGGCTTTTGAGGGATTGTTCGAGCGATTTCAGAAGTGAAAGACTGAAGAATGTGGTTTTGGAACAGGTAATGGGTGAGATTGATAGAAGTGAAATAAGGGGAATTGAAGTTGGAATGGTGGAGGAGATGGTGTCGTTTGTTTGTTGATGTCAAGGTTCATATAAGTTTGATTGTTGTTTGTTGAAGTTTTTGATCTTATCTTTAATTTGTTTGTGGAAATTTTATGGAATTAGATGAGGTTGGGAGTGATAATGTTTTGCTAAAGTTAAAGTTTCACTGATTCAAAATCTGCAGATGGGTGTGGTGATGTAGAAGTTTATCACAAAAAAGATATATTAAATGGGAAAAGACCATAATACCCTCACATGCAAAGCATGTGAGGCCATTTAACTGAGTTTTTGGACGACGTTAGTGTTAAAGGTTATACTCGTAGCAAAACATGAACGTAAAGGTTGGTTTTGGCGGATTTCATAGTGAAAGGTATAAAGTGCAGTTTGGGGTATACATAAAGGTTGTTTTCTGCAAGTTTGTCTTAAATGAAAGGAGTCCCTTTGCCCAAAAGTTTATTTAAATTATATAAGTAGTGGTGTTTGAAACATTTAGTTATTTAAAAAAGTTCAAAAGTTTGGTCAAAAATGATTCGCCCTGTTTTGACCCATAGCAAAAAAGTTTATCTTTTGACGTGTTATCCACCGCAACGTGTGTTGAACGTATGTGAAAACTAACACATGTTTATACTATAAAAGAATAGTAAATAAAAAAGTTATTTAGTAAATATATAAATGTTATGTAAATATTTTAAATAAACACACACGTACTTATGTGAAAACTAACACATGTTTAGGCCAGAGGGTGTGGGGGGCGCCACCCTCGCCACGTCACCGCCTATAGCGCCCCGGGCGCTATACACCCACACCGCCCGAATTAAGAAGGGGCGCCATACATGGCTCACCAACATGGTAACGAGATGAGAGGGGGTTATCAGGTGGGGCTCACTTGTTTGCACCAATCAAAAAAAATTTTTTTTTATTTTTTTCTCTATAGCGCCCCTAGGGGGTTATACCACACCCTCCATGTTAAAGGGGGCGTTATAAAGCCCACTTGGCTGACGTGGAGCCTACGTGGCGCTGAAGTGTCCTTTATAACCCCCAACCCACACCCTCCAGCCTTATAGTATAAAAGAATCAATGTCATGAAACACAAGTAATTCATAAGCTATATTAATATAATAATGCGTTTAAAAACCCAAAGGGTCAAATGCGTTTAGTGTAGAATTGCATCAATTGTATAGAAGGAATTCATATTTTGTGGTTTTTTTTATTTTAAATATAGAGTTGTTTGTATGAAAAATCCATCTTAGGGTAAATAAGGTTTTGGGGTATACTTTAACCTTTCACAACTTTATCTATTTGCTACATTACTCACTTTTTCCTATTTGCTTTACCTCACCTTAAAAAATGGTTTAATCCCATTAGCTCCACGTAGGTCTATTCTTTTAATGGTTTGGTTATAAAAAATGAAAACAAATTAATTTGATCTCTTAACATTATGTTGACATGTTAACAAATAATCTCTTTAACGCCCCTTAACACACTGAGATACGGGTATGCAATGTTGATTAACATGCCATGTCTTCATTAACGCCCCAAATGTTAAGGTACACCCCAAGATCTAAGTAATTCATATAGAGTTGCTTATTTTTCCTTATTTGTAAGTTATTGTATTACATCCGTGATTTCTTGAGTAACTTGATAATTTAAATGTTAAATCTATTACTTACTAGAAATGTGTAACGTAACACGTATATCTATCACAATAATAAACTAAGACCTTTTGAAAACATAATAAACTTTTGAAAAAATATTATACAAAAACTACCATAAATGAATGTATCATTTCTATGCAAAGTGTCGCCCCCGTCACATTGCGCGGGCACCCTACTAGTTATTGTTTAAAAGACCAGTTTACCCTCATTTTAGAGTCGTATTTATAAATTAAAAGAGAAAAACTTTCTTATTTTTTAGGTATCTTGAAATGATATACATCTACGCATATTGGTAAATGTATTCTTATCTTACACCCGCACCATCGGCATACGTGCCAAGTCTTATACATATCTATGTATGTGTGTGTAAAGGTGAGTTATAGTTAGAAATAGGAAGAACAAATTTGGCATATTCATTATTGTTAAAAGATCAAAGATTAAATCAAATGGGTATAATGGTAAACATTAAAATGTTGATCATTTAAATTAATTAGTTTTCTCTTTTCTTGCTAATTAATTCATTTTATATCATTTCTTTAAACTATTAGTTGGAACACACATTATTCTACACATATATAAAGAGATAATTACGTTTTTCGTCTATGTGAGTTATTGAAAATCATTATTTCAGTCCACTAGTTATAAATTGTCAAAACAGTCCATGTGGTTTCACTCTCGTAACTATTACAGTCCAACTTTATTAACCCCATCCACTTACTATGTTAAGTTATTGTGAAAAGACAAAAATACCCTCATTTTAATCTTCCTCAACAGTTATCCCTACCCATCTTCTACCTCCCCACCACCACCACCAGCACCGCCACCAAGCTACAAAAAAACCACCATGAACACCACCAAACAATAGTAACTTACTTTCATGGACCGGGTCGGGTATAGATAAATATTAATCAATCGGATCCATCCACAAATCAATCGTTCATTTCTTTAAGCAAAAGAAATCACATACGAAATCAAACATAGGTTTATACTTTACACACAAATCACTGAATCGCAACCGTTTCGGAAATTAATCAGCGATGTCAGCTATTCAATACCTAGATTCTTTTCGTAAGACGTACCCAGAACTCTCACTCTCTGATTGGTACAACAGGCTTGCAGATCTGTACCAAAGGAAGCTACGACACCAACTCACTCTAAAGCTTGAGCAATTCGTCGCACTCGCTGTTGGTGTTCAATAGTGGGCTAGGAGTGAAGACCTAGGGTTCCAGCGAACCTTATGGAACTTCAATGAAGTTCGGATTAAATCCGTCAAGCCTCCAGTCGGAACCCCGGTTAAGCACCGATGGCCAGGGTGCTAATGGGTGTACTTTCCATGACAAAAATGTAGGATGGTGGGGGAAGCTAGGTGTGCGGCGATGGTGAGAAAAGGTTAGGGATATGGCTGGGTGAATCGATGGAATGGTGATTAAGGGGATGGTTGACGGTGAGCAATGGGTGGAATGGTGATGAATCGACGGTGAGAGGTAGCTGGTACAGTGGAACGTTGTAGTGGGGGATGGCGGTTGTGGTGGATGGTGGTGGAGTGTTGGTAGTTAAGGGAGGAATGGAGGGGTGGTAACCAGTAATGGTGGATTTCTTCAGAGGCAGTATGTGTTATTATTGGATTTTACATAAACAAACCCTACAGTATAGTTAATTATATAAATAATTTTCAAAGCAACAAGGGCATTTTAGGCATTTCATTAGAAACATAACAACAGATTAGATGGGGTTAACGGAGGTGGATTCCTACATACATAGAGACAAACATTTGTCTTTTCTCCTCTCTCACACACTCTCTCTCTCTCTATATATATATATATATATCTTCTTTTAGTTATTGAGATGTATCCTATACATATATAGGTATATGTACAGATATGCATACATAGTTGAAGGGGTAAGGTCCCAAAAACCTTATAACAAGTATTCAAGACCATGCCACAACTTGGTCAATCATCCCTTCTGACCTTGCGTGGCCGCGCACTGGTCCTGCAAAGAAGAGCTTGAAATACCAACAACAGTCAATATTTGCGCGCCAAAAGGAAATCATAAATCCTTGCGCCTTCTTCCATAAACAAAGGATGAAAATCCCAAGTTAAACCCTTCCGCTTAATAATATCCAGACTTGGATATTATTTACGTGACTGGTAACCACACGATAAAAGAGTCACATAAGATTATGGCAATAATCTTCTAGAAGAAAGTCAATCGTGCACCACCAGACGGTTATAACCGTCTGGACACGTGTCGTCATCCTAGACGCTACTAAAATCACAACGATGGCATGTAATTGGAGAGAGAACTCCCCTTAATCACTTTCCACGTGGCAAATCCCCAACCATAGATCTGATCAGCGATCCGTGTGCACTCACGTCGGATCGAGAAGCTTAACGGAAGGAGATGTAACCGCTTACGGGGTTAGCATCTTCCGTTAACTTTTCACTAACGAGTTTTCCCGCCCAAACTCCCGGCTATAAATACGAGAACTGTTCAGGTATGAAATTCAAGTTACACACACTTCTACAATACACTTTCTTCTTCATAACCCATACTTATTCTCACGCCGGAGTCGGGTCAAGGAGAGAACCCCTTTCTCCCCTTGGCGAGGCTAACGGTGCTTCTTTTTTGCAGAGTTCATTGGAGAAGAAGGTCTGTTGTAACGAATCAAACGAGAGAGAACAACCCCCCTTTTATGCAGATCCAAACCCTCTAGATTATTCGATTCCGGTCGTTGATCTAGTGTTTCTTCATTGGCGCCCACCGATCTCTCTGTTTTCTCAGTTTTATCTCGTTTCGATTCACTTTGTTGATTCCATTTGCATATGGAAGAAACGTCGTCTCATCGAGGCCCTCAGCCAAACGTTGGAAACAACTTTCAGGTGGAAGGAATTCCAGAGGATGCCTCGGATGACAACGAGGTTCAGTCCAATCGAGTAAATGAACCTGTCACTCCAGGGGTGTTACCAGAAAACCCTGTTCACTCAATTCTGCCTTCAGGAGAAACTCCAATCTCCTGGTATGTTAGGTCTCAAGGAGCTTTGAATGCAGTATACACACAGCTGTGTGCACAAACTGCACCTCAAACTCAGTCACGAAGGCCAGGATCTCGTGTTCATGCTTCTCAACGAGAGGGTCCATCTCACACCGAGAATACAGAAGTTTATTCCAGATCCACATCAAAATATGAGTACACCCAGTCAGGGAGCCATCAGAGAGAGTATCGTGATGAATCACACCCTCACCGAAGACAATCAGTTCACAATAGGTTGGGTTCTCAACGAAATACCCACACCGATGAAACTGATCCAACTTACCGTTTAAGTGCAAATACAAGTGTGTTCGACCGACTGCAGCCAAATTACAACAAATGCAGACCTCGTGCGGTTTATAACCCTGAGGCAGAACATAACTATGATTTGATTTACCGACCTGCGGAAGCAGCGGAAAATTCAAAGTTCATCATGGAAATAGCTTTAGCTCCACTTGAGAAAGCTAAATTACCATCCAACGTGGGAAAATTCAATGGGTTGACAGACCCCGATGACCACTTGAGGGTTTTTACAAGCGCAGGGTTGGTTGGGGGCTGGACTCTACCATTATGGTGTCACCTGTTTGTACAGACCCTAACCGGCGCTGCAAGGATTTGGTTCGATAATTTACCCATCGGAAGCATCACATCATGGAAAGACCTGCGCAAGAAATTCCTGACTCATTTCAGTCAACAGCGACGATCTGAACGAGACACGTCCGACGTGATGAACATATGGCGCCATGACGATGAAAGCCTAGAGGATTTCATCACTCGGTATAACAAAGAAGTCCTGGAGATCAAGGGAGTCCATGAGCAACTAATTCGCGCGCAGTTCAAGTACGCGGTTCGTTGCGATGATATGATAAAGGTCTTATCCGGAACAGAGGGTCTCCCAAAGAGCTGGGAGAAGGTTATGGCGGCGGCCAAGGTGTACGCTCAAACAGAGAAGAACCTGACCACTAATAGGCCGCCACCACCACATAACCGACCTTTCGACTTAAGCTCAAATGGTGGGAGAAAATACAAGAAGGAATGGCACGACTCTGGTTCAGGAAACCATTCATCTGAGGATGCTCGAACAACGATCAACAAACTTACTGCGCAGAGGGAGAACAAACAGGAAAACGGGGAGAGGCAATGGACTCCCTTAACAAAAACCCCCGCAGAAGTTTTGAGTACAGAAGATTACCAGTTCAAACCGTCGATCCCCATGAAAAACAAGCGTGGACAAGACCCTGCCCAGTACTGCGAGTACCACAAAGACAGCGGTCATACCACTAACAATTGTATCTCCTTACGCACAAAAATAGAGAAAGCCCTCAAAAGCGGCGAACTCACACATTTGCTTCAAAATGTGCACAAGGAGATAAAACAGATAACTAGGGGAGAGGAGGGCCCAAGCAAAAGGGCAAAGAACTGAGAAGAGACTCTATGGTATATGCGCGGAAAGACAAGACTTATCAAAATAGCGCGAGAACATAGAGTAAGTTAAGTTTCATATATTTATCAAAAAACTTTGTAATGGCCTTTGCGCCCAATCCAGGAATAAACATCAAGGTTTTTTCATTCTTGTGTTTTTCTTTTACAAAGTGCATGCAATTCCTTATAGTAAGCGCAAAAACATAATGGTAAAAATAAAATAAAGCCTTATGAACGGTCAGTGATTGCATCACAAACGACCAAACGTTCACACATGAGCTTATACCAACTTCATTCGCCTTACTCAACCAAAGTAATTGTACTCATGCAAGATATTGTAAAATTAAAAACCATGACATATTGTTTTCAGCGTACAAACACGCTCCAAAAAGCTACCAAACACGGCAGTGTTTTAGCTACTTGCGCAACAGCGCATCAACAAAAGGGATACACATCCCAAATACTACAAATTGTTCAGAACAATTTTAGAAACAAACCTACGCTAAATCTTCACCCTCATCCGGAAAGATTTCTTTTAATTGCGTCACGTGATCCTCAGATTGCAGCGCAACGTTTATAAGATCCATCACAGGAAGCTGTAAGTTGTTGAATTCTGTCTTCAAAGCTAAAAGCTCAGCGCTGGTGTTTACACCATAAGTAGCAGACTTGCTACTATCCCAATCAACCTTTAACGCGCTATTCACATGATGGGAACACTCAGCGTAACCTTGAGAATACCCGTCATTTCATGCAGCAATCACCAAGCGCGCAACAGTCCTATCAAGTTCTTCAGAATTCAACACCGATTCAGCAACCTATGAGAGATAAAGGCAGAATATAAAAACAAGGAGAAGCGCAATAACATTTTTCAAAGAAAAGGAGAAAAGGGAACTTACACAGGCAATACCGCGATCTTTCAACCAGGCCATATCATTCTTCAAAGGTTCAAGCTCGCTTTCCGCTGTAACCCGCGCCGTTTCTGAATTTTCCAACTTCTCTTCAACTTCAGACAAACGGCGGGAGGTTTCAGTCTTCTCGGAATTCGCAAGCTCCAGATCCTTCTTAAGTTGTTCCTGGTCAGAAAGTAAAGCAGTAAGTTCTTCTAACTCTTTATCTCTAAGAACAAGAGTGGCGCAAACTTGTACCTCTCGTTGCTCACTACGCTCCCTATGAGAACATGCCTCCTCCAGCGTAACTTCTGCCTCAGCTTTCTCCTTTTTCAGCTTCTCTATCTCCGCATCCTGCTTCTTTAATCGTTCAACCTCAGCCTTGAGATTATTGATGACATTGCGAAGATTCATCTTCTCAGCATTGTCTTTCTCACAAATTCTCTTCCAATTTTTGCGCTCTTCAGCAAGAAGGGTGGCTTCAGCTTCCGCTTTTCTTTTCCAACCCGCAACTGACCATTCCTCAGTTTTCCGGTCAGCTTCAAATTTAGCCTGATCAGCTTCCAACCGAGCCTTCATCTGGGCGAATCGGTTTTCATCATCAGCAAGTTTCTTCTTTGATGTCTTGAAAGAGTCCCACTCTTTATGCATACTGTGCCACTCGCGCACTATGCGATAATTGGTCGAAGAATGGGAAGCAATTTCCTCAAGATAGGAATGATAAGTATGCTCGTGCTGACGACTCTTTTGGAACTTAATTTCCCCCGGCGGAAATATTCCTTGCAACCAATCCCGGCACACGCGCCAATCCGAGAAAGTGTCACATTTCTTCAAATTCCAGACAAGGGCATGCGGCTCGGAAGCATTTTTCTCTGTATAAGTTCGGTAATAATAATCCCCCGGGGTTTCCTCTAGGCGGATAGGAGAATCCTCGCCGGTTCCAGAAAATGAGCCTTGCTCCTCAGCAGTAACCTTTTCAACACGCTCAGGCAAAACATCAGAGGGTTTAGGAGAGAAAACTGAAGCAGGAGTCTCTTCAACAGTTTTTTCTTTCTCCGAATCATGGGCAGCAACTTCAGAAGTTTGTGGATTATCAACACCATCCATAATTCCTGGCTCAGTAATCTTCTCAGCTTCTACAGAAACGTCAACAGGCTTATCAGCCTCAACAGTCTTCTCCACGCCACCCTCAGGAACCTTGGCAGTCTTCAATTGATCAGCAATGGAAGCACGCAGAGGAGAGGGTGGGAGTTCTTCATTAACCACAGGCGGCGGCTCTGTGGAAACAGGAGAAACAGGGATTTCTGGAAAAACAGAATCCATAAATATCTAAGGCATGTAAGGGAAAAGAGTAAAGGGAACACTTACTAAGAGCGGAATCCGGAATAAAAGTATCAAGATTGCCTTTCCTGGTAATTTTCTTCCTCTGAACCTTCTTTAAAGGCTAACCCTCGGCCTCCGCATCGGTCTGTTTCCTTTGGCCTGCTCCCCTTTGCACCAAATGCACAGGACTGGATTCCAAATCAATTGGATCCTCTGGGTTGGATGGAGGAATGTCAGCAGAATCCCTTGGTTCCAGTTTAGGTCGCCTAATCGTAACTGTAGGCGCAAGACCCTCCAAAGAATCAGAAACCACCACATAATCACACCAGTTGTCAGAAGAATGGCGCATACCTTTCTTCTCCCCAACATTTTTAGCTTTAGAAGATTGAGTCTTCTCAGCACCACCCTTTTTCGGCGCAACATTACTAGTTGTCGCGCGTTTCTTTTTCTCAGGGCCTATGCCCAAATTTGACAACTCACCTATAAAAGCGCAAGGAACAAGTTCATTCAGACGCGCAATGAAAATAAGACAACAAACAGTATGCGCAACCTTACCAGTACCAGCAGCAGGTTGTGCGGTCAAATCCGCATCCCGCGGAAGAACGAAATTCCTCACAATTTGATGGTACCAAAGCTCTTCATCAGGCTTCTTCTTAATGGTACCCATTCCTCGGCCTTCTCTCTTATATGCATCAACATACAATGAAACAACTGCAGAGGAAGGAAGGCAGGTTCAAAAAAAAAAAAAAAAAAAGAAAGAAGAAGGGGAAATCCATTCATACCATGACCTTCCTCCGTATACACCGGCTTGTCGTCCCGGTCCATCTTCCAGTTTAAACTCATACTAGCACCAACAAGGGCTTTCTCAGGCAAAACAATGTTAGGGACCTCCTTCAGATCTTGGTACCAATTCTCGTCAACAGGGGTCCGAAGCGTGTCAATAGGGACGTCTTCCTTTCCCCTTAGAACCATCCTCATCGGAATCACCTGTGCCTTGATAAAAAAGAATTTTTGTTTCCAGTCATGGAAAGATTTTGGAGGATGCTGTAAAATTTTCTTCGCAGACGATCTCTGGACAAACGAGTAAAACCCTTGGGTACAGTGCATCTGGTGAAAAACCCTGAATCGAAGAACTGTCGGCTCAATATGCATCGACTGGCATACAAACTCAAAATGCCTAACCCTAACCATACCGATTGGATGCAATTGAGAGATGTGAATTTTGTAAAAATCAAGAAATTCAAGGAAAAATTTTGTTACAGGCAAACGGAAATTGCCTTCGCAGAAGAAATCCCAAAACAGAGTAATGTACCCAGCCGGAGCATCTGCTACTGTCTGACCCTCCTCAGGGTACCGGGCACCCCAGGTCTCCGGGAATCTGAGGTTTTGAACCAGGCCGTCAAAAGTTGCCCTAGGCCATTTCAGCGGTGGAAGTTCAGCAGACATTTCCTCTGATAAATCTTCGTGATACTCTCCGGTTGACATAAGAAGAAGAATTGGAAAAAAATTTCTCAAACGGTTAATGAAGAAAGGAATGGGAAAGCTTTCAACAAACGTAATGATTAAAATTGGGCAACTCAAGCAACCTTATATACTCACCGCCATAAATAAGCCTCGGTAACTGCCATAGCACCTTTTTCGGATATCACAGTTACCCAAGTGACAGGGGCAAGTGACAAACAACTAAAACGCGATCTCACGCGCGCGTGTAAACCACGGATAGTGAGGTGTACCTGACAGTGACAGCCTGTCACACAGTCCTTACTGTACCTCCCCCACCTAAAGTCAAAGATTTTCAAAATCTTCTCAGTAAAACAAAAGTAAATCTTTTCAAAAAAAAAAAAGATTCCCTATTTTCGCGCCAAAGAGCATTTCCCTCTCATAAGTCCAGTGCTCCACTAACTTGCATAAGAGCAGCACAGGACTGGGGGGACTTTAAGGGGTAAGGTCCCAAAAACCTTATAACAAGTATTTAAGACCATGCCACAACTTGGTCAATCATCCCTTCTGACCTTGCGCGGCCGCGCACTGGTCCTGCAAAGAAGAGCGTGAAATACCAACAACAGTCAATATTTGCGCGCCAAAAGGAAATCATAAATCCTTGCGCCTTCTTCCATAAACAAAGGATGAAAATCCCAAGTTAAACCCTTCCGCTTAATAATATCCAGACATGGATATTATTTACGTGACTGGTAACCACACGATAAAAGAGTCACACAAGATTTGGCAATAATCTTGTAGAAGAAAGTCAATCGTGCACCACCAGACGGTTATAACCATCTGGACACGTGTCGTCATCCCAGACGCTACTAAAATCACAACGATGGCATGTAATTGGAGAGAGAACTCCACTTAATCACTTTCCACGTGGCAAATCCCCAGCCATAGATCTGATCAGCGATCCGTGTGCACTAACGTCGGATCGAGAAGCTTAACGGAAGGAGATATAACCGCTTACGAGGTTAGCATCTTCCGTTAACTTTTCACTAACGAGTTTTCCCGCCCAAACTCCCGGCTATAAATACGAGAACTGTTCAGGTATGAAATTCAAGTTACACACACTTCTACAATACACCTTCTTCTTCATAACCCATACTTATTCTCACGCCAGAGTCGGGTCAAGGAGAGAACCCCTTTCTCCCCTTGGCGAGGCTAACAGTGCTTCTTTTTTGCAGAGTTCATTGGAGAAGAAGGTCTATTGTAACGAATCAAACAAGAGAGAACAACCCCCCTTTTATGCAGATCCAAACCCTCTAGATTATTCGATTCCGGTCGTTGATCTAGTGTTTCTTCAATAGTTACGTGTAAATGCACAAAAAGAAATTTACTTACATGTGTAGGTTGAAATCATAAAATCTGCAAATAAAACTAAGAAACTCCACCTACACAGGTGTAGGTCGGAACTATGGAACTACCCGCAATTAATATGAAATTAGTTTTTTTAATAAGATCTCGCATATTGATTCTCATTGTGACCAAGGTTCTTGTAGGCAATCCCTCATTTTTTTGGTCGATAATCAAGGTTTGGAGTTCCGGTATTCCCACCCTATACAAATGATTGTCGGAGTGGGCCAATTATCAACAGAGTCCACCAGAAATCCGTTTGTAGTGTTGTCTATAAATGGTGTTCTAATCTATTGGTATTATTGTCAAGGTGGGGTGGACACTTGCTGTGACAACCCTCAAATTACATGTAACCGTACAATCTATTAATGTTAATTAAAGTACTTGATGACTGTGTTGAATCATTTAACTGCTCTCTGATTTCTGTGTTATGCTTACATGTATTTGTTAACATACTAGTAGTATACAGAAAAGTTACTAAATAGTCCGGTATGCTTTCCCGAGTGTTGAAAATTAAAAACGTTACAAAAATATATATATATAGGACGCTTTACGGATTAATTAAGCAGTTTAACGGAACAGTATCGAACCGAACAACCGGACTTTACCCGGAACATAAAAATAATGGCAATGACATTGTTTACACCTTTCTGAGCCAGTTAGGGTCCCCGAACACCCTAACACCCGTTATATTATATAACACACTAGTAACTAACTTGAATTCCTAACTAAGCATAACTAGTACTTAACTATTTGGTTGAAAACAAACCATAACCCCCCCCCCCCTAACCGAACGGTCCCCCAAGGGGACACATCCCTCACATTTTTTATTATTTTAATCATACATGTCTTATATCTAGTAGACATATTATCTTATGGTTAATAGGAGAATTGGTTTATAAGTTAATCTAAGAGATCAAGACCTTCATTTCCACAAAACACTCCACATCCCTTGCTCTCTTTCTCTCTTGACCGTCCGCCACCACCACACCTCCAAACCGCCACCATTAAGCTTCTTTCAAGCCATTCTCTTACATACCAAGGTGCAAGGTGACATACGAGGAGGCTCGGTGCTTTCGGAATCTCAAGAACCTCACTACGTTGCTTTTATCCACCTTGTTTACGCTTTGTGTCACACCCCGACCACGTAGAACATACAAAACGTGGCGGAAACATCGGGGAGTGTTGTAACAGAATTAATTGTTTCAAATCCATGGCAATTGAAGTTTCGTTTTATTGATTAAAGGTGTTACAATGTCTTAACAAACAAAGAAATACAACATAATTAACTAGTCTTGCATCTTTTATTGTCACTAAAGCCCAAGTCTGCCTATGTGTATCTTGATCATCTTATGCAACAGCTCCTGAAAAACACATGTGAAAATAGGTACGTCAGCATAAAAATGCCTGTGAGATACATAGGTTTTGTGAAAATAGGTTTCATGACTTATGTTTGAGAAAATGTTTAGTCATGAACCTTGTAATTTGCTTTGTTTTGTAAATCATTTGAAAAACGATAAGATCAGATGATATGTATAAATAAGAGAATAATGTATGGTTAAATGAATAACCATTGTAAAATGAGTTTGTATAAGTTAAGTTGTTTGTAAAACAATGTATTGTAAAAAGTATGTTATTTGTATAAAATGTTATATGTATCAAACTGAAATGATTCAAATAACGCTACAATGTGTGATACCATACAAACACTTATATATAGGAAGTACCAGCGGCGTATCCACCATGCTTGTATCATATTACACACGCATCGTTACTTAATCACTTAATCAAACCAAACCACCAAAGTAATGTTTAACAATAGTAGAAATGTTTATGTATGGTCAAATACGGTTCACACGGTTCACAGATACAAACGGTTCACAGATACAAACGGTTCACAGATACAAACGGTTCACAGATACAAACGGTTCACAGATATAAACGGTTCACAGATATAAACGGTTCACAGATACAAACGGTTCACATAGTCAAATGATTACAACGGTTCAATATGTAGTATAATGTGTTCATAAGCTGGATAAGCATATGCAACAGAGATGCAGTATAAAACAATGTACTAAGTATGCACACAATGGACATACGTAGTAGGAAATGTAATGAAATCATGTACTATAATGTACTAACGAACATAGCAGGTATATGATGTGAAAACAGGAAAGCATGAAAGTAACAAGTAGGCACATGTGTTTCACCCCAAAACAGTTTGGAAAACAGTAAAAGAGGGGTCTATGTACTCACTTGAGATTGCTCAGAAGTCCTAGGATAACCACCAAGCAAAGCTAGAGATCACGGAATCAAACGGCACCTACTATAGGTAACTACATTATTAAACCGGACCTAAATCGGAAGATCGGGTAGCATTAGGGTTGGTAAACCAAACGAGTGTAGAGACTCGTGTCATTTGGTTTAACAAAGCCTACATACTAAATGAAACTTAACCTAAGTGTTTACGACCCATTACGACCCGTTTAGGTAGCTTATGCTACCTTAACGCGTCGTTCGCGTGAAACGCGTTCGGACCGCCTAACTAGTCCTATGACAAGTGTTATATGCCTATACATGTTACATAATCAGTTATGTGACAAAGGTTTAGGTTACATATGCTTAATTACCAATTATACATGAAAAGGGTATTCTGGTAATTTACCTAAGGCATATAAACTACCTATCATACAACTACTTAAACGATGTGACCATAGGGTATAACCTCGGAAGGTTATTCCCTACCTACTATGGTCACCTAATGTGTTTGGTCGGATCCTAATGATCGACCAAACTGGGTCGGGTTCGAAGGTATAGGCGATTTATTAGATCGCCTACCCTACGACCCCAGACAACGTGGTAATCAGTGGGCATAGTCCCAAGGGATTATAACCAACGTGATTACACTTACGTTGCGAAGTTCAAACGAACTTCGCATTGACCATTACTGGTCAACGCTGAAAGTCAAACAAAGTTTGACTTTCTGACTCGAAAAGCAGTAAAATAAGGAAAAGAACGAAAGAATACTTACGAAGGGTCCCCGAATGCTAATCTCGATCCAAGAACTCAGGTATGAAACAATGGTTTCAACTTAGAGCTCTCAAATCCAGATTCTTGTGAGAAATGGGGTTGAATGGGTTGGGTATTTATAGGAATACCCGAACCGTTAGGATCGTTTCATGTAAAACGTGCCATGATCCAAGGCGTACACTTGTCGGAACCTTATGGTGGCTGAAATTAGGTTCTTATCCGCTGACTAGACGATTGAGAATGTGTGGTTGGGAAACGAACAGCTGGATCTGTTGTGAAATACACTTAATCTGGTCAGATCATGCACTCGCGTAGCGCGACGGGTAGGCCCTTAGGGCTCGCGCTACGCTACTGCCTCCCAGTTCCAGAATTGTTTTAAAAGTGACAGGTTTAGTCCCTGCAGCCCGTTTAAGCGATTTTCGATGCGTTTGAACCCCGTTAACCTCATTTCAAGGCTCTAAAATGAAGTTAAAGTATAGGGAACTCAAAACATGCTCAAAAATATCTCAGATGTCGGTTCGTTTGGCCGTACGGTCGCGATGTTCGCTTAATTACGACGGAATGCGCATAAGCGCGAAAAACGATCCAAATGACGCGACGAATGGATTTTTCTTATGCCGAACACTAAAATAAATTATTTTAGTGCTTACATAAATTTTTGGAAGTCCGGATGTATTCAGAACGTAAGTTATGCGTAAAAAATGCAAACTTGTGCACTTTTTGACACTTTTAGTCCCTGAATGACACAAAAGTTTATTTTAGCATACCGAACACCTCAAAGCCTATTTCTAAGCTATGTGAAGGATATTTATGGTATGTTTAACTTATGGTCATGCTCCGGAATGTCTGTTACAGTTCAAATTGGCATACTTTCGCAGTTTGTCAACTTTAGTCCCTGTAAGCGATTAAACTTTGATTTCACCATACCAAACCTTCCAAAACTTATATCTAAGTTATGTAAAGGTTATTTAAGGTATGTTAAGCCTATTTCACTATTCCGGAGTGTTCGTTGCATTAAACTGGTTATATTTACGCATCAGTGCGCGTATAACCTTCCAGAAAGCGATTTAGAGCTTGAAATCGAACAAGAATTGATATGTGTAAACGATACACATATTTTTACAAATCCCAAGTATGAAATACAATATTTCATTGGTTTGGCATTTGTTTGATGGTTGAAGTGACACAGGTGTCACAGTCTCCCCTACTTTAGGAAATTTCGTCCCGAAATTAATTCGTAGGAGTCTATTTGTGACTTTGTATCAGATAACCACCAGAAATATGTAAGGCATAATCCTGTCATTTCCTTAACGGACAATCTTCAGAAATGAAAATGAACAAACAGAGTCATTTTCCTCAACGAGTATTCTTCAGAAACGGAAATGAAGGAATAATCAAACGGGGATTCATTTCCTTAACGGAGAATCTTCAGAAACGAAAATGATCAAACGGAGTCATTTTCAACGGGTGCTTCCTCAGAAACGGAAATGAAAATGAATAGACAAACGGATATTCATTTCCTTGACGGACAAATCTTCAGAAACGAAAATGAATCAAACGGAGTCATTTTCAACGGTTGCTTCCTCAGAAATGGAAATGAAAATGAATAGACAAACGGATATTCATTTCCTTGACGGACAAATCTTCAGAAATGAAAATGAACAAACGGAGTCATTTTCAACGGTTGCTTCCTCAGAAATGGAAATGAATAGACAAACGGATATTCATTTCCTTGACGGACAAATCTTCAGAAACGAAAATGAACAAACGGAGTCATTTTCAACGGTTGCTTCCTCAGAAACGGAAATGAAAATGAATAGACAAACGGATATTCATTTCCTTGACGGACAAATCTTCAGAAACGAAAATGAACAAACGGAGTCATTTTCAACGGTTGCTTCCTCAGAAATGGAAATGAAAATGAATAGACAAACGGATATTCATTTCCTTGACGGACAAATCTTCAGAAACGAAAATGAACAAACGGAGTCATTTTCAACGGTTGCTTTCTCAGAAATGGAAATGAATAGAGTTAACTCCTAGGCACACGACAAAACTTGCTGTGGTTTCTGTGCACTAAATTCCATAATTATGTATGCATCCATAATTACGTAATTCCTTGCACATTCCGCACAGTCTGTCTTGTAATGTTCACATAATCACATAGTTGTTTAACTTGTTTATTAATTTGTTATCTTTGGACGCGGATACTTAAAGCACACCAGGAATCCAATTCGTGGATTTCATTTGGCACTTTAATCATTTCAAGAATCTATCTATGAAGATAGGATAATCTTAAAAGGAATTCGGCTTTATCCTTATTGAATTGTGATGTACGTATTGAATCATACAAAGAATTCAATTAAGGACTCCGATGAATGATACCCATCCACAAGGATCTAATTATGAGGATAGAAAGATCCTACATGGATTTTTGGAGTTTGTGTAACGGGAGGTGTTCCGACACCTTGCACTAGGCGTGCTTACGTCGATACACAAGGTAGAAAGTTCATGAGGTTGAGGCGCCAAATATGTCAAGCGACATATGAAGCAGAGTTTGAAGGTTGAGCAGCAGCAGGATTTGCAACAGCTTTGCTCTGGATTGCAAAGCGGCACATGTTAACCAAATGTCTCCATCGTCCACCGTGGGTACATTTGAAACAGGGTATTTGATTCAGATGATGCCAGTGACATTGATTGCGCCAAGAAGCAGTTCCCTTATACGGCTTCATCCTTGAGACGAGTCATGGTAATAGCTAAATCAACGGTCTTCTGGAGTACGACGCCTATTTGTTGAGCAGTTGTAGCACCTGGTCCGGACACTCGAGTCTTGTTGAAATGAAAAGGTATAATGAAGAAAATGGAAGACATAGGAGGAAACAAGCCGAAGATAGTCAAAAGAAAATAACAACACATGAAGATTGTGACCATTTGTTTGTTACCAAAGGCAAACAAATGAGATGGTGACTAATCAAAGTAAATCGGTCAATATAATGTATCGCGAAGACATGCTCGCCTATAAGTGAACACTCATCCCAAGAATTCCCAGGTAAGCACAACTGGTCTCGCGTCTGATGAGATGTATACGAAGTGCTTGCCTAGGCAGAAAACCCAGAATACAGGCATTCACCCTTCCAGTTTGCACGTGTTCACATTATTTAAAACCCAAAACCTTGACGAGATTTTGAAAATTCAAAGGGGTTCAAAACCATATAACAGAGGGTTCAAAACCTTACAATAAAGGGTTCAAAACCTTGTAATCAATCATCCTAGAACAGATGATAAGTTTTCAAAGCGGTTTTAAAATTTATGTTCTTGTTGTGGTCGTCGCCTAAGGATAGGTGACGGTATTGTTTTATGACTAAACGCAAGTAAACCCGCGTTAGGGTCCTAAGAAGGTTATAGACTAGGTCAAAGCATTACTAATAACCTAATTCCCTATAACCATTGGCTCTGATACCATCTTTTCTGTCACACCCCGACCACGTAGAACATACAAAACGTGGCGGAAACATCGGGGAGTGTTGTAACAGAATTAATTGTTTCAAATCCATGGCAATTGAAGTTTCGTTTTATTGATTAAAGGTGTTACAATGTCTTAACAAACAAAGAAATACAACATAATTAACTAGTCTTGCATCTTTTATTGTCACTAAAGCCCAAGTCTGCCTATGTGTATCTTGATCATCTTATGCAACAGCTCCTGAAAAACACATGTGAAAATAGGTACGTCAGCATAAAAATGCCTGTGAGATACATAGGTTTTGTGAAAATAGGTTTCATGACTTATGTTTGAGAAAATGTTTAGTCATGAACCTTGTAATTTGCTTTGTTTTGTAAATCATTTGAAAAACGATAAGATCAGATGATATGTATAAATAAGAGAATAATGTATGGTTAAATGAATAACCATTGTAAAATGAGTTTGTATAAGTTAAGTTGTTTGTAAAACAATGTATTGTAAAAAGTATGTTATTTGTATAAAATGTTATATGTATCAAACTGAAATGATTCAAATAACGCTACAATGTGTGATACCATACAAACACTTATATATAGGAAGTACCAGCGGCGTATCCACCATGCTTGTATCATATTACACACGCATCGTTACTTAATCACTTAATCAAACCAAACCACCAAAGTAATGTTTAACAATAGTAGAAATGTTTATGTATGGTCAAATACGGTTCACACGGTTCACAGATACAAACGGTTCACAGATACAAACGGTTCACAGATACAAACGGTTCACAGATACAAATGGTTCACAGATACAAACGGTTCACAGATACAAACGGTTCACAGATATAAACGGTTCACAGATATAAACGGTTCACAGATACAAACGGTTCACATAGTCAAATGATTACAACGGTTCAATATGTAGTATAATGTGTTCATAAGCTGGATAAGCATATGCAACAGAGATGCAGTATAAAACAATGTACTAAGTATGCACACAATGGACATACGTAATATGAAATGTAATGAAATCATGTACTATAATGTACTAATGAACATAGCAGGTATATGATGTGAAAACAGGAAAGCATGAAAGTAACAAGTAGGCACATGTGTTTCACCCCAAAACAGTTTGGAAAACAGTAAAAGAGGGGTCTATGTACTCACTTGAGATTGCTCAGAAGTCCTAGGATAACCACCAAGCAAAGCTAGAGATCACGGAATCAAACGGCACCTACTATAGGTAACTACATTATTAAACCGGACCTAAATCGGAAGATCGGGTAGCATTAGGGTTGGTAAACCAAACGAGTGTAGAGACTCGTGTCATTTGGTTTAACAAAGCCTACATACTAAATGAAACTTAACCTAAGTGTTTACGACCCATTACGACCCGTTTAGGTAGCTTATGCTACCTTAACGCGTCGTTCACGTGAAACGCGTTCGGACCGCCTAACTAGTCCTATGACAAGTGTTATATGCCTATACATGTTACATAATCAGTTATGTGACAAAGGTTTAGGTTACATATGCTTAATTACCAATTATACATGAAAAGGGTATTCTGGTAATTTACCTAAGGCATATAAACTACCTATCATACAACTACTTAAACGATGTGACCATAGGGTATAACCTCGGAAGGTTATTCCCTACCTACTATGGTCACCTAATGTGTTTGGTCGGATCCTAATGATCGACCAAACTGGGTCGGGTTCGAAGGTATAGGCGATTTATTAGATCGCCTACCCTACGACCCTAGACAACGTGGTAATCAGTGGGCATAGTCCCAAGGGACTATAACCAACGTGATTACACTCACGTTGCGATGTTCAAACGAACTTCGCATTGACCATTACTGGTCAACGCTGAAAGTCAAACAAAGTTTGACTTTCTGACTCGAAAAGCAGTAAAATAAGGAAAAGAACGAAAGAATACTTACGAAGGGTCCCCGAATGCTAATCTCGATCCAAGAACTCAGGTATGAAACAATGGTTTCAACTTAGAGCTCTCAAATCCAGATTCTTGTGAGAAATGGGGTTGAATGGGTTGGGTATTTATAGGAATACCCGAACCGTTAGGATCGTTTCATGTAAAACGTGCCATGATCCAAGGCGTACACTTGTCGGAACCTTATGGTGGCTGAAATTAGGTTCTTATCCGCTGACTAGACGATTGAGAATGTGTGGTTGGGAAACGAACAGCTGGATCTGTTGTGAAATACACTTAATCTGGTCAGATCATGCACTCGCGTAGCGCGACGGGTAGGCCCTTAGGGCTCGCGCTACGCTACTGCCTCCCAGTTCCAGAATTGTTTTAAAAGTGACAGGTTTAGTCCCTACAGCCCGTTTAAGCGATTTTCGATGCGTTTGAACCCCGTTAACCTCATTTCAAGGCTCTAAAATGAAGTTAAAGTATAGGGAACTCAAAACATGCTCAAAAATATCTCAGATGTCGGTTCGTTTGGCCGTACGATCGCGATGTTCGCTTAATTACGACGGAATGCGCATAAGCGCGAAAAACGATCCAAATGACGCGACGAATGGATTTTTCTTATGCCGAACACTAAAATAAATTATTTTAGTGCTTACATAAATTTTTGGAAGTCCGGATGTATTCAGAACGTAAGTTATGCGTAAAAATGCAAAGTTGTGCACTTTTTGACACTTTTAGTCCCTGAATGACACAAAAGTTTATTTTCGCATACCGAACACCTCAAAGCCTATTTCTAAGCTATGTGAAGGATATTTATGGTATGTTTAACTTATGGTCATGCTCCGGAATGTCTGTTACAGTTCAAATTGGCATACTTTCGCAGTTTGTCAACTTTAGTCCCTGTAAGCGATTAAACTTTGATTTCACCACACCAAACCTTCCAAAACTTATATCTAAGTTATGTAAAGGTTATTTAAGGTATGTTAAGCCTATTTCACTATTCCGGAGTGTTCGTTGCATTAAACTGGTTATATTTACGCATCAGTGCGCGTATAACCTTCCAGAAAGCGATTTAGAGATTGAAATCGAACAAGAATTGATATGTGTAAACGATACACATATTTTTACAAATCCCAAGTATGAAATACAATATTTCATTGGTTTGGCATTTGTTTGATGGTTGAAGTGACACAGGTGTCACACTTTGTTTCTTCCCTAGCCTTGAGCTAGTAGTAAGTGCCTCTAAACATCATCTTGATCTTGTTTATGGTGGTTAATAAGTGATTTAACGGTTAAAATTTAGAAACACTAAAGAACATAACATAAACTCTTGAACATAAGATGAATAAGATGGATAAAGAAAAGTTATGTGTGTAAATCATGGAGATCTTTTGTTGTTATGATTCTTGGTTGATTATCTGATGTGTTTCTGGTTAATATTGATGTTTGATGTTGTTGTGATCACTAAACATGTTAACGGAATCAAATCGAACACAATTTAGAAGGTTAAAAGCTGATTTAGTAGGCTGTTTGGAAATTACAGCCAACTTCAGTTGGCTGTAACAGGACCATAACTTAACGAGAAATGTACTTTCTGAAGTCTAGGGTTATGTATTATGAAATACGGTTCTAATGGCACCGGAATCATAATTTTTGGACTTCGTTTACTATTTTTAAAGCGTCATTTTGTAACAGCAGCTAGAGCTGCATTTTTTTCTGCTGAAAATATGCGTTTTGTTTACTGTCATAACTTGAGTTCTGTGTAGAATTAGATCATGAAACTTGTACTGTAGATGACCACCGATGTATTTGTAATTCTCTCACTGGAATTTCGTAAATCGGACTCTCGATGAATTTTAAATAAATTATTCCGTGGACTGTGGTCAGAAAAAGATAAATCGGAGTTCAGTCCTGAAAATGAATTTTTATAAAATATTAGTAATGAACTGGACCCCGATATTTTTACACAATAAAATTTGGAACGTTTAAGACATTCTGTAAAAATTTGGGACTTTTTGGAATAAGTTAACTATTTTATTAAAATGTCCGAAAACAGCCGGTTTTGAATATTAATGCTGAAATGACATAAGTTGTAATTTGCATGTCTAAATGTCGGGTAGGTTATCTGTGAATGATATAACATGTTATATGTGTTATGTGCATCATCGTATGTTTGTTTATGAGAGGGGAATGGATGGGAAACCTATATGGGCATAAACCGTTAAAGTGATGCATGTTATGTGATACATACGTGTAGAAACTTTGTGCTCTATTTAAAAATCACTAAATGACTAACTGGTAATCCTATTAGGACGTGATTGACCAACCTTGACTGTTAGCTATATTTGAGAATCTAGCCAAGCAAACCGAGGTGAGTTCACACACTTTCTACAAGGCATGGGATTCCCGGTGGTTTGGGAATGGGTTAATAAACTAAAACGGAACCTACATATCCTCCTTGGGTAGGAAATGTACGGCCATCCTCCTTGGGTAGGATGCCACCATAAATCCTACGAATTCTCCTGGTGCAAAATACGTACGTTCGTCCTCCTGGTGTAGGACAACAACCTTAAAAACTAGCTAGACAAAACTCTATCAATAAGTCCCTCTTCATTATATCGATTAATCGCCGAGGCCAATGGCGAGCGGGTCATTAGTTAATAGCGCTATTAGGTTTAACAAACCTCACACCGTGCCGGTCGGACGGGCGTGTACTAATGGACTATGGCATACTACCAGTGATGATAGACACTGATATAGGGCACAACTTATTTGCGTAGTAGTCGATATCATACCTTCTAGTAGTTCACACGGGGAAAGCCCCTACTGATTATGGTTATGGTTTGGGTAATGAAAAAGGAACTGGTTAAACATACTTTCAACTACGGGGTAACCCCCACGGCAATTAAGCCAACGAAAGTCAAACCACGTTTTTCAGAAACAACTTAAAACTAAACAACCAAACGTGAACTCACTCAACTTTGTTGTTGACTCGTTGTTACATGCCTTACAGGTCGTTAAACGCTTGGAGCTTGCACGAGGAAGGAGTCGTTGTGGTGTACGGACCGTTATGTTCCGTGCTTATTATTTAAATCCTTATGAACTTATTAAACTTACGTTTTGAACTTTAACTTATAAACTATGGACTTATGCTTTTGGATTTACCTTTATGCTTCCGCTATTTAAACTAAACATGGTTAACTAGCTTTGGTCACCAATCGTATTGTGGTTGGTCTTATTTGCTTAATTACGATGTTCAATATGATTGGTGGCTCAATCCTGGTCACGTCACGCCTCCAAGCGGTGATACTCCGCATGGTGGATTTTGGGGGTGTGACAGATTGGTATCAGAGCTATTGGTTATAGTGAACTTGGTTTTAAAAAAGGGAAAAGCTTTTTGATAAAACCAGACTATAACCTGAACAGTGACTCAACGATCCACAACGACGCTTCGCTCCACGTGCAAGACCCAACACACTAGGTGGTATGATTTAAGTTTATATTTCTTACTTGCTAGATTACTTTTGTCCGGTGTGGTGTTTATGGTGTGTTTATTTAGGGTAGTAGCATGTTGTCTATTAGCCCTACTGCATTCTTTATGATATGCAATTGTTTACTTGAAATTTGACGAGTGGTGGTCAAATTCTTTTCTAATTTCTCGTCACCCCTCTACGACAACTGTTTATGCATTCTATCTATTTACACGCTTAACTCGACATGACGTCACCATCTGACCCTCCGTACATTCGGCTTGTACGCGAACATTCACGAAGACCCGACCTGGCTCAAACGAACTCGGGTTTTGGAGAACTATACCCAAGCATCCCCGTTGACGGACCTCATCATCTCCACTGGTCGTCGTTACCAGAAACGAAGCAGCCACAGTTACGCGCGTTTGTCGCTTTGCAACTCGCAACCCTACCAACCAAACTCTATTTTGGACAAGTGATATACTTCCGTGATCGTGATGCAACGAACTTCCCTTTTTGTGTCGTGCCGCCACACCTCACTGCTAGAATTGCTTCTAAGCGACATATTACTTGGTTGAATTCTTCTGTTATTGGTGGACCCCTGTTTTCGCTCGATTCTTCGCATGAACCTCATTAATTCCCTGTTTCTTCGATTGGCAACTGATTTAACGAAACGCCAACAACCACACCACGATTACCACCGATCACAAGATTACCCCCATTACCTTATTGGGTGGTTAATGCTTCTTCTACTTGATTTACTCCTTCGAAAACCCAACCTAGCGAATGGATGCCCTTACTGATGGGATAGTCTTCAGGACACTCAAGGACGGAAATATGGATCACTCAACCTACAGGCGAACAAGATAATCTATACGCTTACCTGACCCGCCTTACACTACAAGAAATCGTACTATTCTATGATAGTCTTCTTAAGTACACGGAATCTTTATTCTAGCTTTTGTACCGACACATGATTATTAGTTTATGTTATGTCTAATTTCTACCATTTGCTTAGACCAAACCGTCATTCTCTTACCACAGTGACATTTCGTTCTCGCTCCACCATGCAAAGACACTGAAATGAACACCCTCTAGCGTAGAGAGTTTGGAAGGCTTGACCCTCGATCCTCGGTGATCACTCCTTGAAACCTTCAGAGTGATGCAAAGAACGATCCCAACGCGGTAATGGGTAAGTTCCTTCTGGACGACTTCTTTGTTACTATTTTATTTGATTCGGGTGCCGATACTAGTTATGTGTCCTTGAAAGTTAGCCAAATGCTTAAGCGCACTCCAACACTTCTGAACACCAAACACACGGTAGAACTAGCTAACGGTAAAAGTCTTGAAGCCACACACGTAGTTAAAGATTGTAACCTCGTCTTAGCTGGTCAGACTTTCTCTATCGATCTTATTCCTATCACACTTGGTAGTTTCGACGTCGTTATTGGGATGGATTGGCTATCTCATCATCAAGCGGAGATTGTTTGCAAGGAGAAAATCGTCCGCATTCCTCGTTCTGGTGAGGAACCCCTTGTGATTCATGGCGACAAGAGTGGGGCTGTCGAAGGCATCATCTCTTTCCTTAAGGCCCAGAAGTGTTTGCGAAAGGGCCACACTGCCATTTTAGCACTCGTTACTAACACATCAACAGAAGAGAAAAGAATTGAAGACATCCCTATTGTACGTGACTTTCCCGAGGTATTTCCTGAGGAATTACGTGGTCTTCCGCCTCATCGTCAAGTTGAATTTCAAATCGAGCTAGCTCCTGGAGCAGCGCCCATAGCTCGAGCACCTTATCGTCTAGCTCCATCAGAACTTGAAGAACTGTCCATGCAATTACAAGAACTCTTGGAAAAGGGTTTCATACGTCCTAGCTCTTCGCCCTGGGGAGCTCCAGTACTATTCGTGAAAAAGAAAGACGGTACTTTCAGAATGTGTATTGACTATCGCGAACTTAACAAGGTGACTGTGAGGAATCGTTATCCCCTTCCACGTATTGACGACTTGTTCGACCAGCTGCAAGGGTCAAGCTATTACTCTAAGATTGCGCAACCTCTCACTTCACTGACTCAGAAGGGTGTCACCTATCGTTGGGGTGATGCACAGGAGTCCGCATTTCAGCACTTGAAGGATAGGCTTTGTAGCACGCCTATCCTCTCATTTCCCGAAGGCACAGATGATTTTGTGGTTTATTGCGACTCTTCCATCCAAGGACTTGGTTGCGTGTTGATGCAACGTGACAAGGTCATTGCCTACGCATCACGCCAACTCAAAGTTCACGAAAGAAATTACACTACTCACGATCTGGAGCTAGGAGCAGTTATTTTCGCGCTTAAGATATGGAGACATTACCTGTACGGTACCAAGTGCACCATTTACACCGATCACAGGAGTCTCGAGCATATCTTCAAGCAAAAGGAGTTAAACATGCGTCAACGCCGATGGGTTGAGCTCTTGAACGATTATGAATGCGCTATCAAATATCATCTGGGCAAGGCCAATGTTGTGGCCGACGCCCTCATTCGAAAGGATACTATACCTAAGCGTGTACGTGCGTTACAGCTTACCATTCACTCTAGCCTTCCCACTCAGATTCGCGATGCTCAGGTTGAAGCATTGAAAGCAGAAAACATCAGCGCTGAGTCCCTACGAGGATCGAGGCAACGGCTGGAACAAAAGGAAGACGACGCCTACTATGTTAACGGGCGCATCTGGATTCCACTTTATGGAGACCAACGCGAGCTTGTGATTGATGAAGCACATAAGTCTCGTTATTCGGTACATCCTGGTTCGGATAAAATGTAACACGACCTCAAGACTACGTATTGGTGGCCTGGCATGAAAGCCCACATAGCAACCTACGTCAGTAAGTGCTTGACTTGTGCGAGAGTCAAGACTGAATATCAGAAACCATCAGGCCTACTTCAACAACCGGAGATCCCGAAATGGAAATGGGAGCAAATTTCCATGGATTTCGTTACTGGTCTACCTAGATCTCAACGAGGAAACGATACCATTTGGGTGATCGTAGATCGACTGACCAAGTCTGCACATTTTCTGGCTATCAAGGAAACGGATAAGTTTTCTACTTTAGCAGACATATATCTAACAGAAGTGGTGTCAAGGCACGGAGTGCCAACCTCCATCATTTCTGATCGTGACGCGCGTTTTACTTCTGAACTGTGGCAAGTTATGCACAAATCCTTTGGCTCACGTCTAGATATGAGCACCGCTTATCACCCACAGACGGATGGACAATCTGAACGCACCATTCAAACCCCCGAAGACATGCTTAGGGCATGCGTAATCGACTTCGGCAATGGCTGGGAAAAACACCTCCCGTTAGTGGAGTTTTCATATAACAACAGCTACCACACCAGTATCCAAGCCGCTCCGTTCGAGGCATTGTACGGACGCAAATGTCGATCACCTCTCTGTTGGGCAGAAGTTGGTGACAGCCAAATCACTGGCCCAGAACTTGTGGTAGATACCACCGAGAGAATTGCTCAGATACGACAGCGAATGGCGGCAGCTCGTGACCGTCAGAAAAGCTATGCTGATAAGGGAAGAAAACCACTCGAGTTCCAGGTTGGGGATCGAGTGCTACTCAAAGTCTCACCATGGAAAGGTGTAGTTCGTTTTGGCATACGAGGCAAACTCAATCCGCGTTATGTCGGACCATTCGAAGTCACCGAGAAAATTGGCAAAGTCGCCTACAGGTTGAATCTACCTGAAGAACTCAGCGGAGTTCACAATGTTTTCCATGTGTCGAATCTGAAGAAGTGTCTGTCAGATGAGACCCTCATAGTTCCTCTCAAGGAACTCACAATCGACGACCAGCTGCGATTCGTCGAGGAACCAGTAGAGATTACGGATCGAGATGTTAAGATTCTCAAGCGCACCAGGATACCTCTCGTCCGAGTTCGTTGGGACTCCCGTCGTGGCCCAGAGTATACCTGGGAACGAGAAGACCAAATGAAACTCAAGTATCCCCAGCTGTTTAAGAGAAACGCAACCACTACTGAGGCTGAAGCTGCTGCAGAATTTCAAGATGAAATTCCAAATCAACGGGGGGGTGATGTGACACCCCAGGAAAACCAGGAAACCAACGCAACATAACAAGCTTCCTCAGTAACCATGCGCTAAATTTCGGGACGAAATTCTCTTAACAGGTGGAGAATGTGACAACCCTCAAATTACATGTAACCGTACAATCTATTAATGTTAATTAAAGTACTTGATGACTGTGTTGAATCATTTAACTGCTCTCTGATTTCTGTGTTATGCTTACATGTATTTGTTAACATACTAGTAGTATATAGAAAAGTTACTAAATAGTCCGGTATGCTTTCCCGAGTGTTGAAAATTAAAAACGTTACAAAAAATATATATATATAGGACGCTTTACGGATTAATTAAGCAGTTTAACGGAACGGTATCGAACCGAACAACCGGACTGTAACACCTGTGCCTTCACGGCCATCAAACAAATACCAAAGCAATGAAATATTGTATTTCATACTTGGTATTTGTTAAAAATATGTGTATCATTTGCACATATCAATTCTTGTTCAATTTCAAACTCTAAATCGCTTTCTGGAAGGTTATACGCGCACCGATGCGTAAATATAACCAGTTTAATGCAACAAACACTCCGGAATAGTGACATAGGCTTAACATACCTTAAATAACCTTTACATAACTTAGAAATAAGTTTTGAAGGCTTTGGTATGGCAAAATCAAGTTAAATCGCTTACAGGGACTAAAGTTGACAAACTGCGAAAGTATGCCAATTTGAACTGTAACAGACATTCCGGAACATGACCATAAGTTAAACACACCTTAAATATCCTTTATATAGCTTAGAAATAGGCTTTGAGGGGTTCGGTGTGCTAAAATAAACTTTTGGGTCATTCAGGGACTAAAAGTGTCAAAAAGTGCACAAGTTTGCATTTTCGCGCATAACTTACGTTCTGAATACATCCGGACATCCAAAAATTTATGTAAGCATGACTACATTATATTTTAGTGTTCGCCTTAAGAAAAATCCATTCGTCGCGTCATTTGGATCGTTTTTCGCGCTTGTGCGCATTCCGTCGTAATTAAGCGAACATCGCGTTCGTACGGCTAAACGAACCGACATCCGAGATATTTTTGAACACATTTTAAGTTCCCTATACTTTAACTTCATTTTAGAGCTTTGAAATGGGGTTAACGGGCCTTAAACGTGTCAAAAATGGCCTAAATACAGTTCAGGGACCAAAAGTGTAATTCTGCCAAAGTAAGCCCTACGATGCGTATGGTATTTATACCATACGATGCGTATGGGGTCTTCTGACCAGGTGCAGAGTCTTTAACAGCCTGTTTTCAGCAGATTTAACCACAACCACATGTTCCTAATTGTCTAGTCATGAGATAAGGATGGAATTTTAGTTACCATAAGGTTCCGACAAGTGTACGGGTTGGATTCATGGCACGTTATCCAAGAAACAATCCCAACGGTGGACCATTTCCTATAAATACCCACCAACATCACACCCAAAAACTCACACCTTTGAATCTGAACTTGCTCTCTAAGTTGTCGTGTTTAACACTTCATACCTGAGAGTGTTCGGGTTCAAACCTTCCATTCTTGGACCCTTCGTAAGTATTCTTTCGTTCTTTTCCTTATTTTTACTGCTTTTCGAGTCAGAAAGTCAAACTTTGTTTGACTTTCAGCGTTGACCAGTAATGGTCAATGCGAAGTTCGTAGGAACTTCGCAACGTGAGTGTAATCACGTTGGTTATAGTCCCTTGGGACTATGCCCACTGATTACCACGTTGTCTAGGGTCGTAGGGTAGGCGATCTAATAAATCGCCTATACCTTCGAACCCGACCCAGTTTGGTCGATCATTAGGATCCGACCAAATAAATTAGGTGACCCTAGTATAGGGCATAACCTTCCGAGGTTATACCCTATGGTCACATCGTTTAAGTAGTTGTATGATAGGTAGTTTATATGCCTTAGGTAAATTACCAGAATACCCTTTTCATGTATAATTGGTAATTAAGCATATGTAACCTAAACTTTTGTCACGTAACTGATTTTGTAACGTGTTTAGGCATATAATACTTGTCATAGGACTAGTTAGGCGGTCCGAACGCGTTTCACGCGCACGACGCGTTAAAGTAGCATAAGCTTCCTAAACGGGTCGTAATGGGTCGTAAACTATTATGTTAAGTTTCATTTAGCATGTAGGCTCTGTTAAACCATATCACGTGAGTTCCGACACTCATTTGGTTTACAAACCCTAATGCTACCCAGTCTTCCGATTTAGGTCCGGTTATTTAACATAGTTACCTATATTAGGTGCCGTTTGATTTCCGTGATCTCTAGCATTGTTTGGTTGTTACTCAAGGACTACTGAGCATTCTCAAGTGAGTACATAGACCCCTCTTTTACTGTTTTCCAAACTGTTTTGGGGTGAAACACATGTGCCTACTTGTTACTTTCATGTTTTCCTGTTTTCACATCATATACTGGTTATGTTCATTAGTACACTATTAGTACATTGATTTACATGACTTTTCTACTTTGTATGTTAACTTAGCATACTTAGTACATTTCTGTTGCATATGTTTACTCAGCATATGGACACATTGTTTTACATTGCATTTCTGTTGCATATGTTTACTCAGCATATGGACACATTGTTTTACATTGCATCTCTGTTGCATATGTTTACTCAGCATATGGACACATTGTTTTACATTGCATTTCTGTTGCATATGTTTACTCAGCATATGGACACATTGTTTTACATTGCATCTCTGTTGCATATGTTCCAGTAACATATGGACACATTGTTTTACAGCTCTACCTTGTATGTTTACTCTAGCATACTAGGTACATTATCTTCATCACATGCTTACATTTTGGTATGACATTTGGTTTGTTTAACGGGTCTATATAACATTCATTAACATTTGCTACGCCGCTCGGGAGTAAGTAGTGGTACCATAGGACTTGACAAATCCCATTCCTGACATCCCGGGTTTGTTTGGATGTAAGGAATGACTGAATCCGAATACAATTCTTTTGATAACCTTGACTGAAAGGGTTATCCGACTGTCTCAAGGCTTGAATGTTTGCGTTTAACATACTGCATAAGTGTTCATATTCAGTATAGCATGCATATGTCTTACAAAACATAACTTTGATTTAAACCAGTTTTACTTCAATACTTTGTTTTGTACATTTTTACTTATGGTTTAAGTAGTCTACATTTTTACTTACCATACATATCATTTTGGGTTACACATTACATGATTTACATTGATCATGCATTTACACAAAACATAACATTGATTTAAACCGAGTTTTACTTCGATACTATGTTCTTGTGCATATGGTTTAGTTGATACCTTTCACTAGCCATACATATCATTTTGGTTATACATTACTTGACTACTTTTGGACTATCAACATTTGACATGGTTTATACAAGGACTTTTGATTATTGGTTTAAACATAGACTTATTACATTGTTTGGTTTGGTTTGATTAAGTGATTAAATAACGATGCGTGTGTAATATGATACAAGCATGGTGGATACGCCGCTGGTACTTCCTATATATAAGTGTTTGTATGGTATTACATATCGTAGCGTTATTTGAATCATTTCAGTTTGATACATATAACATTTTATACAAATAACATATTTTTCACAAGACATTGTTTTACAGAACAACTTATCTTTTACAAACTCATTTAACTTGGTTATTCATTTAACCATACATTATTCACTTATTTATACATATCATCTGAACTCATTGTTTTTCAAATGATTTACAAAACAAAGCAAATAACAAGGTTCATGACTAAACATTTTCTCAAACATAAGTCATGACACCTATTTTCACAAAACCTATGTATCTCACCGGCATTTTTATGCTGACGTACCATATTTTCACATGTGTTTTTCAGGAGCTGTTGCATAAGATGATCAAGATACACATAGACAGACTTGGGCTTTAGTGAAAATAAAAGATGCAAGACTAGTTAATTATGTTGTTTTTCCTTGTTTGTTAAGACATTATAACACTTTTAATCAATAAAACGGAACTTCAATTGCCATGGATTTGAAACATTAATTCTGTTACAACACGCCCCGATGTTTCCGCCGCGATTTGTTGTTCTACGCGGTCGGGGTGTGACAGAAAAGATGGTATCAGAGCTAATGGTTATAGGGAATTAGGTTATTAGTAATGCTTTGACCTAGTCTATAACCTTCTTAGGACCCTAACGCGAGTTTACTTGCGTTTAGTCATAAAACAATACCGTCACCTATCCTTAGGCGACGATCACAACAAGAATATAAATTTCAAAACCGCTTTGAAAACTAATCATCTGTTCTAGGATGATTGATTACTAGGTTTTGAACCCTCTATTGTAAGGTTTTGAACTCTCTATTATATGGTTTTGAACCCTTTGAGTTTTCAAAATCTCGTCAAGGTTTTGGGTTTTTAATAATGTGAACACGTGCAAACTGGAAGGGTGAATGCCTGTATTCTGGGTTTTCTGGCTAGGCAAGCACTTCGTATACATCTCATCAGACGCGAGACCAGTTGTGCTTACCTGGGAATTCTTGGGATGAGTGTTCACTTATAGGCGAGCATGTCTTCGCGATACATTATTTTTGACCCATTTACTTTGATTAGTCACCGTCTCATTTGTTTGCCTTAGGTAACAAACAAATGATCGCAATCTTCATGCGTTATCATTCTGTTTTGATTGTCCAATAATCTTTCACCTGTTTCTCCCTATGCCTTTCTTTTTCTTCAAGAATGTCTCTTCATCACGATGACGCCCAGATATCTGAGCAAGCAGCCAAATTCGCTCAGCGAATAGGCGAAGTAGTCCTGAAGACTGTGGAATTAGCTACTGCCATGTATCGTCTCCTGGATGAAGCCACTCAAGAGTCACCAAGACAGGCAGGACCTAGTCAGGTGACAACACCATCAGCCAATAAACCAATCGAGGAATCAAAGATCATGGATGAACAACCCCCCTAAGAAGTCAAAGAAGCGAAAGGCTTCTCAGAACTTCGCCATTGTCGCTCACAATGGTCAAGCCTTTCCCAACCAACCAGCTCAGCCACCTGCAAAGAAAGCATATACCGGTACTGCACCTCTTTGTGCACGCTGCAACGGTCATCACGCGTTACAACAAGTCTGCTGGCAATGCACGATGTGTGGTAAACTTGGGCATTTGGCCAAAGTTTGTCGTTTGGGACAAAATCAGGCTGCTCAGGTTCAAGCTCCGGTTCAAGGGAACGCTGCGAAATTCCCACTGGGTTCATGTTTCAACTGCGGAGAGATTGGTCACTTCCGCCACAACTGCCCAAAGCTTGCTAATGCAAATCCAACCCTTGGATGAGCTTTCGGCTGAACAAAGGATATTGCTGTCTTATGCCTTTGTTTCTTTTGTTCTCATGTATTGTGAAACAATATGTCTTGTTCATAAATAAAAGTTGTTGTTCACAATTCTGATATACAAGTATAATTACATGCGTGTATGACTTTTCCTATGATATCTACATCAAGGAACTATGTACCTTACAAACTACTCTTGTGATTTCTCTCTTTCAAATGATTGCTCATGATTCCCTCGAAAATTTTAAGTACTCGTTTCACTCTAAGAAACAAAGTACAGAAAATTAAGTGACATTATGAGTAATCGTGCTTTTCATACATCTGTTCCTTTAAAATCCTTGGTTAAATAACTAAGGGTATTTTCGAATCTCATACCCATTACGTTTTGATTTTTCAACATACACAGTACAAGTATTTCAAAACAATCTTCATGATCTCAAAACATTTCATATAGTTTGAAAACAATTTTTTCTAGATGCATTGTCTATGTTATTTCAAAAACATTGGCCATGTTATCAAAACCAACCTTTCTAATTTCAAAATATTTCATATAGTCTGAAGACAATATTAACACAATACATTTTCTTATCAAGTGCATGATTTCGAAAAGCATCATTCATGTCTTTCAAAAACCTTATACATAATTTCAAAATTCATCTCGCATGATTTTAAAACATTTTTGTAAATATATCTATCTAATACACCTACTTTATGATTTCAAAAGTATTATATATAAGGTTTCAAAAACACTAAACATATTTTTCTTAAAAGAACCCCATGCACAGTTTTCAAAAATATCTTTCTCGTACAATTACTTAACCTTCAAATTCTGCTTCATATGTAGCCTTGACATATCTAGCATCTCAACCTCATAAGCATTTTACTTCATGTTTTGACTTAAGCACATCCCGTGCAAGAATTCAAAGCATCTTCAACTTCTACAATCCACATGGGATCTTTTTATCTCTATAATTAGACCCTTGTGGATGATCATGATTCAAATCAGAGTCCTTAATTGGATTCTTTATGTACCCTAATTCGAACATTTCGAGTTCTAGTAATCGAAATCGAATTTTCTTTTTGAATCTTTCTATCTTTATAGTTAGATTCTCGGAAATGTTTAAAGTACCAAATGAAATCCACAAGATGGATTCCTAGTGTGCTTTAAATACATGTACTCTGTTAGAAGAACAAACTTCTAGTTAGCAATTTTGTGGTTATGTGACTATGTGTTTATTCATCTTATGTTTTCTTTCATGCATTTTTGTGTTTTTAATACTCTGGATATTCGTTATCCAAATCCTCGCAGGATCTTTCATATCTTCATATGAGAGATTCGTAGCAGGATATTCAAAGGTACTACCTTAAATCCTTAATGGGCTTCTATGTAATAGTTAAGACCCTTGGATTTATATAGTACCACTCCAGACCCTTTTTAGTGGTCTAGTCTAAAGGATTGATTCACAATTTGGTTAAAGAATGACATCTAGTGATGTAGCTGGACAGACTCCTTGATAGTCTATTTAGATCATTTATTGATCTAGTCTACGGGACTCTATGGCGGTCTAGTCACACTCATCACAGGATTGTTCATTTGGTTTTACCCTACGCATTATAAAATAGACTGTGTGAACTGTGCAAGGAATTGTCTAATTATGGAGGCCTACATAATTATGAAATTTAGTGCATAGAAAACCAGCAAGGTTTATTATGTGTAAGAACCGATAGTGACAACAATAACGAAATGAGGACGATGTAATGGAGGTACGGTGGACGCACCAATGATGCTTCATATACTTGTATATAAGTATCCCTCTTACATTGCAGTCATGATGTTATTAAGGTTACTAAAAGTTCAAGAACCCTAACCAATGTTGTTCGATCTTTTCAACTTCATGTTTTTAAGCTCTCACAAGTTTCCTCTAAATAAATTTCGGGACGAAATTTCCTAAAGTAGGGGAGACTGTAACACCTGTGCCTTCACGGCCATCAAACAAATACCAAAGCAATGAAATATTGTATTTCATACTTGGTATTTGTTAAAAATATGTGTATCATTTGCACATATCAATTCTTGTTCAATTTCAAACTCTAAATCGCTTTCTGGAAGGTTATACGCGCACCGATGCGTAAATATAACCAGTTTAATGCAACAAACACTCCGGAATAGTGACATAGGCTTAACATACCTTAAATAACCTTTACATAACTTAGAAATAAGTTTTGAAGGCTTTGGTATGGCAAAATCAAGTTAAATCGCTTACAGGGACTAAAGTTGACAAACTGCGAAAGTATGCCAATTTGAACTGTAACAGACATTCCGGAACATGACCATAAGTTAAACACACCTTAAATATCCTTTATATAGCTTAGAAATAGGCTTTGAGGGGTTCGGTGTGCTAAAATAAACTTTTGGGTCATTCAGGGACTAAAAGTGTCAAAAAGTGCACAAGTTTGCATTTTCGCGCATAACTTACGTTCTGAATACATCCGGACATCCAAAAATTTATGTAAGCATGACTACATTATATTTTAGTGTTCGCCTTAAGAAAAATCCATTCGTCGCGTCATTTGGATCGTTTTTCGCGCTTGTGCGCATTCCGTCGTAATTAAGCGAACATCGCGTTCGTACGGCTAAACGAACCGACATCCGAGATATTTTTGAACACATTTTAAGTTCCCTATACTTTAACTTCATTTTAGAGCTTTGAAATGGGGTTAACGGGCCTTAAACGTGTCAAAAATGGCCTAAATACAGTTCAGGGACCAAAAGTGTAATTCTGCCAAAGTAAGCCCTACGATGCGTATGGTATTTATACCATACGATGCGTATGGGGTCTTCTGACCAGGTGCAGAGTCTTTAACAGCCTGTTTTCAGCAGATTTAACCACAACCACATGTTCCTAATTGTCTAGTCATGAGATAAGGATGGAATTTTAGTTACCATAAGGTTCCGACAAGTGTACGGGTTGGATTCATGGCACGTTATCCAAGAAACAATCCCAACGGTGGACCATTTCCTATAAATACCCACCAACATCACACCCAAAAACTCACACCTTTGAATCTGAACTTGCTCTCTAAGTTGTCGTGTTTAACACTTCATACCTGAGAGTGTTCGGGTTCAAACCTTCCATTCTTGGACCCTTCGTAAGTATTCTTTCGTTCTTTTCCTTATTTTTACTGCTTTTCGAGTCAGAAAGTCAAACTTTGTTTGACTTTCAGCGTTGACCAGTAATGGTCAATGCGAAGTTCGTAGGAACTTCGCAACGTGAGTGTAATCACGTTGGTTATAGTCCCTTGGGACTATGCCCACTGATTACCACGTTGTCTAGGGTCGTAGGGTAGGCGATCTAATAAATCGCCTATACCTTCGAACCCGACCCAGTTTGGTCGATCATTAGGATCCGACCAAATAAATTAGGTGACCCTAGTATAGGGCATAACCTTCCGAGGTTATACCCTATGGTCACATCGTTTAAGTAGTTGTATGATAGGTAGTTTATATGCCTTAGGTAAATTACCAGAATACCCTTTTCATGTATAATTGGTAATTAAGCATATGTAACCTAAACTTTTGTCACGTAACTGATTTTGTAACGTGTTTAGGCATATAATACTTGTCATAGGACTAGTTAGGCGGTCCGAACGCGTTTCACGCGCACGACGCGTTAAAGTAGCATAAGCTTCCTAAACGGGTCGTAATGGGTCGTAAACTATTATGTTAAGTTTCATTTAGCATGTAGGCTCTGTTAAACCATATCACGTGAGTTCCGACACTCATTTGGTTTACAAACCCTAATGCTACCCAGTCTTCCGATTTAGGTCCGGTTATTTAACATAGTTACCTATATTAGGTGCCGTTTGATTTCCGTGATCTCTAGCATTGTTTGGTTGTTACTCAAGGACTACTGAGCATTCTCAAGTGAGTACATAGACCCCTCTTTTACTGTTTTCCAAACTGTTTTGGGGTGAAACACATGTGCCTACTTGTTACTTTCATGTTTTCCTGTTTTCACATCATATACTGGTTATGTTCATTAGTACACTATTAGTACATTGATTTACATGACTTTTCTACTTTGTATGTTAACTTAGCATACTTAGTACATTTCTGTTGCATATGTTTACTCAGCATATGGACACATTGTTTTACATTGCATTTCTGTTGCATATGTTTACTCAGCATATGGACACATTGTTTTACATTGCATCTCTGTTGCATATGTTTACTCAGCATATGGACACATTGTTTTACATTGCATTTCTGTTGCATATGTTTACTCAGCATATGGACACATTGTTTTACATTGCATCTCTGTTGCATATGTTCCAGTAACATATGGACACATTGTTTTACAGCTCTACCTTGTATGTTTACTCTAGCATACTAGGTACATTATCTTCATCACATGCTTACATTTTGGTATGACATTTGGTTTGTTTAACGGGTCTATATAACATTCATTAACATTTGCTACGCCGCTCGGGAGTAAGTAGTGGTACCATAGGACTTGACAAATCCCATTCCTGACATCCCGGGTTTGTTTGGATGTAAGGAATGACTGAATCCGAATACAATTCTTTTGATAACCTTGACTGAAAGGGTTATCCGACTGTCTCAAGGCTTGAATGTTTGCGTTTAACATACTGCATAAGTGTTCATATTCAGTATAGCATGCATATGTCTTACAAAACATAACTTTGATTTAAACCAGTTTTACTTCAATACTTTGTTTTGTACATTTTTACTTATGGTTTAAGTAGTCTACATTTTTACTTACCATACATATCATTTTGGGTTACACATTACATGATTTACATTGATCATGCATTTACACAAAACATAACATTGATTTAAACCGAGTTTTACTTCGATACTATGTTCTTGTGCATATGGTTTAGTTGATACCTTTCACTAGCCATACATATCATTTTGGTTATACATTACTTGACTACTTTTGGACTATCAACATTTGACATGGTTTATACAAGGACTTTTGATTATTGGTTTAAACATAGACTTATTACATTGTTTGGTTTGGTTTGATTAAGTGATTAAATAACGATGCGTGTGTAATATGATACAAGCATGGTGGATACGCCGCTGGTACTTCCTATATATAAGTGTTTGTATGGTATTACATATCGTAGCGTTATTTGAATCATTTCAGTTTGATACATATAACATTTTATACAAATAACATATTTTTCACAAGACATTGTTTCACAGAACAACTTATCTTTTACAAACTCATTTAACTTGGTTATTCATTTAACCATACATTATTCACTTATTTATACATATCATCTGAACTCATTGTTTTTCAAATGATTTACAAAACAAAGCAAATAACAAGGTTCATGACTAAACATTTTCTCAAACATAAGTCATGACACCTATTTTCACAAAACCTATGTATCTCACCGGCATTTTTATGCTGACGTACCATATTTTCACATGTGTTTTTCAGGAGCTGTTGCATAAGATGATCAAGATACACATAGACAGACTTGGGCTTTAGTGAAAATAAAAGATGCAAGACTAGTTAATTATGTTGTTTTTCCTTGTTTGTTAAGACATTATAACACTTTTAATCAATAAAACGGAACTTCAATTGCCATGGATTTGAAACATTAATTCTGTTACAACACGCCCCGATGTTTCCGCCGCGATTTGTTGTTCTACGCGGTCGGGGTGTGACACGGACTTTACCCGGAACATAAAAATAATGTCAATGACATTGTTTACACCTTTCTGAGCCAGTTAGGGTCCCCGAACACCCTAACACCCGTTATATTATATAACACACTAGTAACTAACTTGAATTCCTAACTAAGCATAACTAGTACTTAACTATTTGGTTGAAAACAAACCATAACCCCCCCCCCCTAACCGAACGGTCCCCCAAGGGGACACATCCCTCACATTTTTTATTATTTTAATCATACATGTCTTATATCTAGTAGACATATTATCTTATGGTTAATAGGAGAATTGGTTTATAAGTTAATCTAAGAGATCAAGACCCTCATTTCCACAAAACACTCCACATCTCTTGCTCTCTTTCTCTCTTGACCGTCCTCCACCACCACACCTCCAATCCGCCACCATTAAGCTTCTTTCAAGCCATTCTCTTACATACCAAGGTGCAAGGTGACATACGAGGAGGCTCGGTGCTTTCGGAATCTCAAGAACCTCACTATGTTGCTTTTATCCACCTTGTTTACGCTTTGTTTCTTCCCTAGCCTTGAGCTAGTAGTAAGTGCCTCTAAACATCATCTTGATCTTGTTTATGGTGGTTAATAAGTGATTTAACGGTTAAAATTTAGAAACACTAAAGAACATAACATAAACTCTTGAAGATAAGATGAATAAGATGGACAAAGAAAAGTTATGTGTGTAAATCATGGAGATCTTGTGTTGTTATGATTCTTGGTTGATTATCTGATGTGTTGCTGGTTAATATTGATGTTTGATTTTGTTGTGATCACTAAACATGTTAACGGAATCAAATCGAACACAATTTAGAAGGTTAAAAGCTGATTTAGTAGGCTGTTTGGTAATTACAGCCAACTTCAGTTGGCTGTAACAGGACCATAACTTAACGAGAAATGTATTTTCTGAAGTCTAGGGTTATGTATGATGAAATACGGTTCTAATGGCACCGGAATCATAATTTTTGGACTTCGTTTACTATTTTTAAAGCGTCATTTTGTAACAGCAGCTAGAGTTGCATTTTTTCTGCTGAAAATATGCGTTTTGTTTTCTGTCATAACTTGAGTTCTGTGTAGAGTTAGATCATGAAACTTGTATTGTAGATGACCACCGATGTATTTGTAATTCTCTCACTGGAATTTCGTAAATCGGACACTCGATGAATTTTAAATAAATTATTCCGTGGACTGTGGTCAGAAAAAGATAAATCCGAGTTCAGTCCGGAAAATGAATTTTTATAAAATATTAGTAATGAACTGGACCCCGATATTTTTACACAAAAAAATTGGAACGTTTAAGACATTCTGTAAAAATTTGGGAATTTTTGGAATAAGTTAACTATTTTATTAAAATGTCCGAAAACAGCCGGTTTTGAATATTAATGCTGAAATGACATAAGTTGTAATTTGCATGTCTAAATGTCGGGTAGGTTATCTGTGAATGATATAACATGTTATATGTGTTATGTGCATCATCGTATGTTTTTTTATGAGTGGGGAATGGATGGGAAACTTATATGGGCATAAACCGTTAAAGTGATGCATGTTATGTGATAGATACGTGTAGAAACTTTGTGCTCTATTTAAAAATCACTAAATGACTAACTGGTAATCCTATTAGGACGTGATTGACCAACCTTGACTGTTAGCTCTATTTGAGAATCTAACCGAGCAAACCGAGGTGAGTTCACACACTTTCTACAAGGCATGGGATACCCGGTGGTTTGGGAATGGGTTAATAAACTAAAACGAAACCTACATATCCTCCTTGGGTAGGATATGTACGGCCATCCTCCTTGGGTAGGATGCCACCATAAATCCTACGAATTCTCCTGGTGCAGAATACGTACGTTCGTCCTCCTGGTGTAGGACAACAACCTTAAAAACTAGCTAGACAAAACTCTATCAATAATTCCCTCTTCATTATATCGACTTAATCGCCGAGGCCAATGGCGAGCGGGTCATTAGTTAATAGCGCTATTAGGTTTAACAAACTTCACACCGTGCCGGTCGGACGGGCGTGTACTAATGGACTATGGCAGACTATCAGTGATGATAGACACTGATATAGGGCATAACTTATTTGCGTAGTAGTCGATATCATACCATCTAGTAGTTCACACGGGGAAAGCCCCCACTGATTATGGTTATGGTTTGGGTAATGAAAAAGGAACTGGTTAAACATACTTTCAACTACGGGGTAACCCCCACGGCAATTAAGCCAACGAAAGTCAAACCACGTTTTTCAGAAACAACTTAAAACTAAACAACCAAACGTGAACTCACTCAACTTTGTTGTTGACTCGTTGTTACATGCCTTACAGGTCTTTAAACGCTTGGAGCTTGCACGAGGAAGGAGTCGTTGTGGTGTACGGACCGTTATGTTCCATGCTTATTATTTAAATCCTTATGAACTTATTAAACTTACGTTTTGAACTTTAACTTATAAACTATGGACTTATGCTTTTGGATTTACCTTTATGCTTCCGCTGTTTAAACTAAACATGGTTAACTAGCTTTGGTCACCAATCGTATTGTGGTTGGTCTTATTTGCTTAATTACGATGTTCAATATGATTGGTGGCTCGATCCTGGTCACGTCACGCCTCCAAGCGGTGATACTCCGCATGGTGGATTTTGGGGGTGTGACACTTGCAATTACTATCCTCGCTTCTTACATAAGTACTATATTAACTTGGACTTGAAAATTTAATGTAATTAAGAGTGAATTGCACATAATGGTCCTTCAAATATATAAAGAATTATAGTTTGTGTCCTTAATGTAAGGTGATTACAACCATTATCCTTCGTCGTGTATATATGTAATCCCTGTATCAACATTTATGATTACCAATTCTATTCAAGAACATTATATCTCTTTCATTCAAAACCCTAAATCTACTATCTTAATCTCAATAAAGTGGTATCAGAGCCACAACGATCTACACTTACAGATCCTCAAATCTGTTCGAAAATCATCAAATTCACACAATTCTATAACCCAAATAGCGTTATAATGACAACAACAAACGGAGGCATTCAAACTCAAATTCCAAAATTACTGGGGAAAAACTATTATCACTGGCACATACAAATGAAAGTGTTGTTGGAATCACAAGACTTATGGACAATCGTGGAAGAAGGATACAGCGAACTCGTAACCGGAGCGTCTGAAAATGATCAAAACATTCACAAGAAAAAATCAAAAAGGATAAGAAGGCACTGCACATCATTTTTCAGGCAGTTAATGAAACTGTCTTCGATCGAATTGCTACATGTAAAACTTCTAAAGCATGGGGTGTTTTGCATAAAGCGTATAGAGGCGAACACAGAGTGAAAATAGTAAAACTTCAAACACTAAGATGTGAATTTGATGCCTTAAGAATGAAAGAGAGTGAAACAATAGAAGAATATATCAATAGAACGACGATTATAATAAACCAATTACGGTTAAATGAAGAGAACATTGCAGAACAACGAATCGTTGAAAAATTCCTCCTAACACGTAAATATGAATCAGTGTTGATACACTTTATGTGGACGCGACTCGACTCGGTTTGATTCGGTTCGGTTCGACTCGGTTAGGTTCGGCTCAAGCCCGACGTAGTGACATTCCTCCATCGTGCGCCCCAGAGTTCGACACGCGAAGCACGGAGAGCCTAGAACGTTTCCTGCTGACACATCATCATGACATCATCATGATGATTATGTCATGATGATGCCACATGTTGACTAAGCTTACAAATCTGATCTTTTGAGAAACATGTTTACGTAAAGAATGCATGGGCCACTTTCTTTGGGCCGAAACTTCATTGGGCCGAAATCCTCATTGGGCCGAATCCCATAACCCAACATGAGAAGAAGACCTGATGTGACGAAATCAAGTGATTTCGTCAATGTCCCTATGAGCCGAAGACTCCTGTTGACGAAATCACTAATGGACGAAATCCCATAAGTGACGAAGACACCTCATATATGACGAAATCACCAGATTTCGTCAAGGTCTTGGATTTCGTCGATCAGTGTTCGTCGAACAACTTGATTTCGTCGAGATGTTAGTATAAATACACAGACACAGAACAGAAACAACTAGCAAGTCTGAATAGATTTGAGAGCGAACACACTGTAACACACACACACTGAGAGTTTACAGAAACCATTTGTAAACACCGCATTGTAACCGTTTCATAGCATTAATACATTGAGTGTTAATCGTTGAATCTTGTGTTTTACGTGTTCGTAACTCGGTTTAACTTACCCGTTTGGATTCCGCACTCTCGGGCTTGTCGGAAAACAGGGAATAGAGGTTACTCGATCCTCCGGGTGGGCCTACAATTGGTATCAGAGCATTGGCTCGATTCCTTGTTAAAACCATGTTTGTTTATCTTGTGTTTTGAAAGATTTTCTTGCATTTTTATGGAAATATACTTGAGCTTTTGAGTTTTGAAAATCATATTTTCTGGAAAAAGGTTCTAAAATATGTGAAAAACTTGTAGTTTTGCTATTTGTTTCTATAAAAACCTTGTTAGTATCCTACGCATACATATTAGTTTAAGGTTGTTATTGAAACTTTCTTGCAAAATTGTGTTCGGAAATTATTCCGGTGATTATCTCAGCCAGAAAACTCATATTGTTCTTCATATCTTCAAGTGTTCTTCATAAGTTTTCTGTGTTTGATCCTTATTGTTGAATTATTGTGATGTTGTTGATTATAATATTCATTGTTTGAATTTTGTGTACAATTGGAATGATGAAATGTTGAATAATAGGTTCACAAGGTAAGGTGTTTGACAAAAGTGACCATAGTGTCAGAAGGAGGATAAGATTTTGTTTTTTTTTTAAATATCTTGCAACTTGTCTAGTTCAATTGTCAACGAAATCACAATACATCTACATCCAGTCAACGAAATCTCATTAGTCAACAAAATCAGGCTTGGACGAAATCACTTGTGCACTTCTGGACGAAATCCCACTTGTGTACACGACGAAATCACACCATTTTCATCATCACAGCGACGAAAACCCTCCTATTTTCGTCATCCTCCTTCAGCGACGAAAACACTTATTTTCATCACACAAGTTCAGCAACGAAAACACTTCTTTTCGTCAAAACAGTTCAGCGACAAACACCTGATTTCGTCAAACATCAGCGACGAAATCAGAAGTGTCAATCAAACACTTCAGCGACGAAGTCACTCAATTTCATCAAACAGCTCAGCGACGAAAACCTCCTGATTTCGTCAAACATATTTGTGATATTATTATTAACAGCAGCCTTTTATTTCATTGTTAACCATTTGATTTCAAGTTTTTAAGCAGGTACAATTGTTCTAATATCAAATATGAGTTCTAATCCCTATTAGATTAGAGCATTAGCATGGTCCCTGATATGTCATGGGTTAAGTCTTTGATGCCACAAGAAAGAATTTCGGCTAGTCAATGGGCGTGCGTGGCAAATCAAAATCAAAGTATCCAAAACCTGCTCATAAGCGAAAATGAAACGGGTAGCAATAACCGTCTGCCAAAACTCAACCACATGAACGACTATCCATCGTGGAAAGGTCTCTTTCATAATTATGTTTTATGGACGTGTTTCACCACAGCATATAACGACGCTCTTGAGGAAGCCGGATCAAATGCTACAACTTTGGGGGGCATGGCTGAAAATGACAAGGCGTATGATCTTGAAAAGAAAACATTTGCTATCCTTACGCAAGCATTGCACAAAGATATCTATCATCAATTCGCTCATTGTACCAGCACCAAAGCCTTGTGGGACATTCTAGTTAATAGAGGAGAAGGAAATGCGGCCACACGGAAGACGCGTCATGATTTACTAAAGAAGGAATTTGAAGGGTTTATGTTTGTGCAGACTGAAACACTGAATGAGATGACAACTCGCTTTAATCATTTAATTAGTGAAATGATTTCTTACAAGGTTGTTGTATCTTCGCAGGAAATAGTCGCACGGTTTGCTGATGCTCTACCACCAAAGTGGAGCCCATTCATTGAGTTGTTAAAGCATACAGGTGTATTGGATACTGTCAGTATCTATGAGTTTGTTCAAAAGCTGGAGAACAAGGATGCAAAAGAAATCAGAGAAGCTAAACTAATTCCCGTCCCTCAAAATCCAGAGATGTACTTTGTAGGGATTGCTCCTGCTGCTAGTACAAGCCAGCAACCAAAGATACAAACAACTTATGTGTCAAATGCTTTCGACCCAAGATCCTATTTTGGAGGAGTAGCCACACCTCAACCCCAATTTGACATAAATGCCTATCTTCCGAAACCTCAAGTAGCCACACCTCAACCCCAATTTGACATAAATGCCTATTTTCCGAAACCTCAAGTTGCCACACCTCAACCCCAATTTGATATAAATGCCTATCTTCCGAAACCTCAAGTTGCCACACCTCAACCCCAATTTGATCCAACTGCCTATTTTTCTAAACCACCACAAGCCCAACCACAACAAGCCTTCTATGGTAACAAACCTGATACTTCAAATCTTTCCAAAGTGAGTGTAGAAGCTGCACGGGATCACATTGAAATTCTTACCACTATGGTTAATGCCTACAGCGGATTAGTCGCAAGTCAAATTGGAAACATTAATTTGACGAATGAAGATTATCAGCAGATAGACAGAGATGAGATGGAGTTAATGGACATTAAGTGGGTGTTTGCTAGCGCTGTGAGAAGGGCAAAGGATTATATGAGCAGAACGGGGAGAACCAGCTTGGAAAGCAAAAGGGATACCAAGTACGGGTTTGACAAGGGTGCTGTCACATGCTTTAATTGCGGTGAAAAGGGTCACTTAAAACGTGAATGCACGCGACTGAGCAAACAAGGCAACCAACAAGGCAAACAAAATCCCTTCCAAAATCAAACAAGTACTTCAAATCATGTGTCACACCCCCAAAATCCACACGCAGAGTACCACCGCTTGGAGGCGTGACATGACCAGGATCAAGCCACCAATCATATTGAACATATAAGTAAAAGTAAATGTAATCCATCACAATACAATTGGTGTTAAATCAAAAGCATAGCAAAAGTAGCGGAAGCATAGTTATAAACATCCAACACAAGTGTTTTAGTTTAAAGAGTCATAATGTTTTCAACAAAACATCACAATCCGTGCCCACAACGACTGCGCCTCCCGTGCAAGCTCCAAGAGTACCTATGGTCCTGCAAGGCATGTAACAGAGAGTCAACAACTAGTTGAGCGAGTTCACAGTTGGTTATTCAGTTATAGAGTTCGTTTCGTAAATCAGTTGTTCGTTTTGTAAACCATGTTTCTTATTAATTCCCATCGCGGTCCTCCAGACATCTGTGCGAAGATTAGTGGCCGTATCGCGGCCTTTTCAGGCATCTGTGCGAAGATTTGTGGCCGTATCGCGGCCTTTTCAGGCATCTGTGCGAAGATTAGTGGGGGCTTCCCCATGTGTTAGACTAGTCGTGTTTGTACGTGCCCTTCTTGATCCAAGGACCGTAGCGAGTGTGATTGTCCTACCCAAGGAGGACGAGCATGCGTTAAGGTTTGTTGTCCTACCCAAGGAGGACGAACGTATGTATTCTACCCAAGGAGAATACGCAGGATTAATATTGGCATCCTACCCATGGAGGATGGCGGTACATATCCTACCCAAGGAGAATATGTAGGTTCCATTATAGTTTCTTAACCCATTCCCAACCCACCGGGAATCCCATGCCTTGGTAAGAGTGTGAACTCACCTTGGTTTGCTCGGTATGCTAAGTATGTGCTCAAAGTGAATCAATCACGTCCTAGAGTATGCATGTATACATAATCAGTTTGTGTTCAAGTTGTTCACGTATAAACATGTAGCACGTATTCACAATCGTATACAAGATGGTTACACTTAACAGCTGTTAAATATTCCAGTTAACACTTAACAGAATTAACTCAAGTTACTGTGCAGATTAACTGTTCGGCGAAACACACATAATGGCGAAACACATAAGTTGACGAAACACATTCCGTTTCGTCGTGGCCTTACTTGGCGAAACAGGATTCTAATTCGTCGAGGTCATGTTTGGCGAAACAGAGGTCTAATTCGTCGACCGCCCTTGGCGAAACACATTCTGTTTCGCCGAGAGTTCTGTTTCGTCGGACAGTTCAGATACGTCATAACAGATACAACCTTAACACAGAAACCCTAAACCATCTTAACAGCCGTCATCAAAAGCAGAAATCATATGAAGATCAATGTGCAAATCGAATCATCATAAATCAACCATCCAAGAATCATTGTCTAGCATAAACCCTAGTTTATGTGTATAGCATATCAAATAACATACAACATCATCACATCAATCCCTATCAAGATACTAATGTAATCAGAATTAAGCCATATAAACAACATTCAGAACCGAGCATTCGATTGTGTCAAGTTTCGCATAACATTTATATATATCCTACTACATCATACATAATCGAAATCTATATCACCGTCATACTAGAATCGCAGCAGTAACACGCATCAATCATTTACACAAACATGAATCGAGATGGTACAGAATCAAGAAACCGATTAACATACACACGACTAACCGAGATAAGAGGAATACGAATCGATCTCTAAGGATATCTTCGAGAAGCTCCAACTGCCGTCACACAGGAGAGAAGGGTTCTAGGGTTTCGATTGTTTTGTAGCAGATGTAAAACTGATGTTGTTTCACGTTTTAAAACTCAAAATAACGTGTTGGGCCCGAACTGGGCTTTGGTGAAACTGGGCTCGGCGAAACTGACCTGTTTCGTCGAGTGGATGGTTGGCGAAACAATCTGTTTCGTCGAGAGTGGTTATGGCGAAACAGATATTGTGTTTCGTCGAGTTGTTCAGGTCTCAAACAGTTTACAGTTAATCATGCAGTCAAGTACTTACACCTTATCACTCAAAAAAATCAGGATTATCATCTTAACTATAATTTAGTGTGCACAATTACCAGGTAAATAATTCGTGTAAGCAATAATCTAGACGGTCAACGTGCAATAAATGCGAATAAAGAATGTCGGAAATTCGAGTTGTCACATTATCCCCAACTTGAAAGAAATTTCGTCCCGAAATTTAGCATGCGGTTACTGAGGAAGCTAGTGGTGTGACGTTGTTTACCTGTATTGTATCGCGGCTCCCCGAGCAGGTTTGCGAAGATTACTGGTTTTCTTGGGGTGTCACATTATCCCCCCGTTGATTTGGAATTTCGTCCCGAAATTCTGTATTGGTAGCTTCAGCCTCAGTAGTAGTTGCATTGGTTCCGAATAACTGGGGATACTTGAGTTTCATTTGATCTTCACGCTCCCAGGTGAACTCTGGGCCGCGACGGGAGTTCCAACGAACTCGTACAAGAGAGATTCTCGTGTTCTTGAGGACCTTAACATCCTGGTCCGTGATCTCAACTGGTTCCTCGACGAACTGCAACCGCTCGTCGATAGTGAGTTCCTTAAAAGGAACTATGTGGGTCTCATCTGACAGACACTTCTTCAGATTCGACACGTGAAAGACGTTGTGAACTGCACTGAGTTCAGGTGGTAAGTTCAATCTGTAGGCCACTTTACCTATTTTCTCTGTAACTTCGAAAGGTCCAACCTATCGTGGATTTAGTTTGCCGCGTTTGCCAAAACGACCCACACCCTTCCAGGGTGAAACTTTGAGTAGCACTCGATCCCCAACTTGGAACTCGAGTGGTTTCCTGTCTAAATCAGCGTATGCTTTCTGACGGTCGCGTGCTGCCGCCATGCGTTGTCGTATTTGTGCAATCTTTTCTGTAGTATCGACTACCATCTCTGGACCTGTGATTTGACTATATCCCACCTCTGCCCAACAGAGAGGTGACCGGCATTTACGCCCGTACAATGCCTCGAATGGAGCAGCTTTAATGCTAGTGTGGTAACTGTTGTTGTACGAAAATTCCACTAGTGGCAGATGTTTCTCCCAACCATTGCCAAAGTCAATTACGCACGCTCGAAGCATGTCTTCTAAAGTTTGAATAGTGCGCTCAGACTGCCCATCGGTCTGAGGATGATAAGCTGTGCTCATGTCTAAACGAGAGCCAAAAGATTTGTGCATTGCTTGCCACAGTTCTGAAGTAAAACGTGCGTCACGATCAAAGATAATAGAGGTGGGCACCTTGTGCCTCGAGACCACTTCTTTTAAGTAAATGTCTGCTAAGGTAGAGAACTTGTCTGTTTCTTTGATAGCCAAGAAGTGAGCAGACTTTGTGAGTCGATCCACGATCACCCATATAGTATCGTTACCACGTTGTGATCTAGGCAGACCAGTAACAAAATCCATGGAAATTTGTTCCCATTTCCATTGCGGTATCTCTGGTTGTTGGAGCGGGCCTGATGGTTTCTGATATTCCGCCTTGACTCTCGCACAAGTCAAGCACTTGCTGACGTAAGTAGCTATGTGGGCCTTCATGCTAGGCCACCAATATGTAGTTTTGATATCGTGGTACATTTTATCTGAACCTGGATGTACCGAGTAGCGAGACTTATTAGCTTCATCCATTACAAGCTCGCGTAGGTTGCCATAAAGTGGGACCCAAGTGCGTCCTGTTACGTAATAAGCACCATCTTCCTTCTGTTCTAAGCGTTGCCTTGAGCCGCGTAGGGCTTCAGCCCTGACATTTTCTGGTTTCAATGCTTCTAACTGAGCATCTCGTATCTGAGAAGGAAGACTAGACTGTATAGTGAGTTGTAAAGCTCGCACACGCCTAGGTGTAGTATCCTTTCGACTGAGGGCATCAGCCACAACATTGGCTTTGCCTGGGTGGTACCTGATTGAGCATTCGTAGTCGTTTAGCAGTTCGACCCATCGCCGCTGTCGCATATTCAACTCTTTCTGCTTAAATATGTGTTCGAGACTCCTGTGATCAATGTATATTGCGCACTTGGTACCATACAAATAGTGTCGCCATATCTTGAGCGCAAAAACAACGGCTCCCAGCTCTGGGTCGTGTGTCGTGTAATTCCGTTCGTGAATCTTAGGTTGGCGCGAAGCATAAGCAATAACTTTATCCCTTTGCATCAATACACATCCAAGACCTTGGATAGATGCGTCGCAGTAGACTACAAAATCGTCCGTGCCTTCAGGCAGTGAGAGGATAGGTGCGCTACAAAGTCTATCCTTTAAGTGCTAAAACGCTGTTTCCTGTGCATTACCCCAACGGTAAACAACACCTTTCTGTGTCAGTAGTGTAAGCGGCTGTGCGATCTTTGAGAAGTCTTTGATGAACCGTCTGTAATAACCTGCCAAACCCAAGAATTGGCGTATTTCAGTTGGTGTGCTAGGTGCAGGCCAGTTCTTGATCGAATCTACCTTGGATGGATCGACATGAATCCCATCCTTGTTTACCACGTGGCCTAAGAAGTGGACTTCACGAAGCCAGAAGTCACATTTAGAAAACTTAGCGTATAGCTGTTCCGTTCGTAGAAGTTCCAGTATAAGTCGTAAGTGCTGCTCGTGTTCCTCCTGACTTTTCGAATAAATCAGGATGTCGTTGATGAAAACAATGACGAACTTGTCAAGATAGGATTTGCACACCCTGTTCATAAGATCCATGAAAAAAAAACTGCAGGCGCGTTCGTTAGCCCGAATGGCATGACCAAAAACTCGTAGTGGCCGTAGCGTGTTCTGAAAGCTGTTTTGGAGACGTCCTCATCCCGGACTCTCAGCTGATGGTACCCTGACCTTAAGTCTATCTTGGAGTAGTAGCTCGACCCTTGCAGCTGGTCGAGTAAATCATCTATGCGCGGAAGAGGATAACGATTCTTGATCGTCACCTTGTTGAGTTCACGGTAGTCTATACACATCCTGAACGTACCGTCTTTCTTCCTTACGAATAACACTGGAGCTTCCCAAGGCGAAGAGCTAGGACGTATAAAACCCTTTTTCCAAGAGTTCTTGTAGCTGCTTTGACAGTTCTTCCAATTCAGCTGGAGCTAAACGATAAGGTGCTCGAGCTATGGGTGCTGCTCCTGGAGCGAGCTCGATCTGAAATTCGACCTGACGATGAGGCGGTAACCCAGGTAACTCTTCAGGAAACACTTGAGGAAAATCGCGTACTACAGGAATATCCTCAATCTTTTTCTCTTTCTTCGATGTATCCGTAACGAGTGCTAAAACAGCTGCGTGGCCCTTTCGTAAACACTTCTGAGCCTTCAAGAAAGAAATGATGCCACTCACGACACCACTCTTGTCGCCTTGAACTTCGAGAGGTTCTTTACCAGAACGAGGAATACGAATGATCTTCTCCTTGCATAGGATCTCTGCTTGTTGTTGGGATAACCAATCCATACTAATGACGATGTCGAAACTATCGCAACGCTGGGGTCACTCCTAGTATCACCCTGACCAATCACGAACACTCGACCCCTGGCACCATTGCCGTCGTTATTACCCCCGTTGTCTTCCCTAGTCCCCGTTTCCTTGGTTGTGGTTCTGATTCTGGTTCTGATTCAACCGTGGGCAGTGTCTCTTGAAGTGACCTTCAGCACCACACTGATAACATCCCTTGTTACCCTGCTGTTGCTGCTGATTCTATAGATCTTGTGGCTGTTGTTGTTGGTTCTGGTTTGCAGGACGTGAGTTTCTACCATCTTTGGTTCCATGACCAAGCTTGTTGCATTATGACAATGATTGCGTTTGCCCTGCCCGCTGTGGTGCAGGTTACATCGTTTGCGCTTAGGGTGGTTTCCCTTGTATCCACCCTGCCCTTGAATACTAAATGTTGCTGATTAGGACTTTAGTTGTCATCGACCTTTCACTGCTGTGCCTGGGACGGAATTGTAGTCGAACCCTTGCTAGAGGTTCCATCCCACTTTCATCCATTGTTACTGAGGGTAGCAGAAGTAGTTGAAGTAGTAGTGGTAGTAGTATCGCTGATACGTTGAGGCAGCTTGTTCTGTCCCACTGCCTTGTCTGTGAGACGATGAGCAAGATGAGTAACATCTTGAATAGTAGCAAGTTTAGCCGTCTTCACATGGTTTTGAATTCCTGGTACTAAGCCTTTGAGGTACAGCTCAAAGCTCTTTATGGGAGGATCCACCATAGTTGGACACAAAATTGTCAGTTTGTTGGATCGTTATCGTGCACGCTTCTATCTCTGACCCCGTCATCTTCATGTTAAAGGACTCCACTTCCAACTTGTGGATGGCATCATAACTACTGTATTCACGTTTGATAGGTTCCTTAAAATCATTCCATGGGGTGGCATTAGCAGCCGCCAGCTCCAACATCGTAACTTGCGCGTTACACCAAGTTTGCGCAGTGCCTTCGAGAATATCAGTGGCATATTTCACCTTACGAGCCTCAGGTCATTCGCACATTTGAAGGCCGATTCGAGTTCCTCGAACTAATAGAGGAGTCCAACAGCTCCTTCAGTGTCGCTGAAAGTAGTAGGACGACAGTCCATAAAAGTCATGTATGTGCACACAGGTGGCTGAGCGTGTTGACTTGTCGTGTGCGTAAGAGCAAGCATACTTGAGCACGAGTGTTGGTTTACGAGAGTAGGATCTAAAGATCCTAGAGTAAGTGGTGATGGCAGGTTACACCTCCTGCCTGGGCAGCTGCGAGTGCTGCGGTAACTTGTTCAGTGATCGAAGCCGCCAACTGGGCTTGAGTTAGGTTAACGCGTCCACACATGATCTTGACATCAGGGAGAACATGTGGGTGAGAGGTTCGCGAATAGTGCGAAGAGAGTGAGCACACAGTATTCTCAAGCAATAACTTATAGTAGGTTCTGTAATCTGAGCATACCACGAGCAAAGTTCTATGTAATTCTAGCAAGTAGGTAAAGTAACATGAATAGTAGTACCTATGATGTTGAGCCTTGCACGTGGAGCGAAGCGTCGTTGTGGATCGTTGAGAGCACTGTTCTGGTTATAGTCTGGTTTTAACAAAATCGTTTTTCCTTTATTAAAACCGAGTTCTCTATAACCAATGGCTCTGATACCAATCTGTCACACCCCCAAAATCCACACGCAGAGTACCACCGCTTGGAGGCGTGACATGACCAGGATCAAGCCACCAATCATATTGAACATATAAGTAAAAGTAAATGTAATCCATCACAATACAATTGGTGTTAAATCAAAAGCATAGCAAAAGTAGCGGAAGCATAGTTATAAACATCCAACACAAGTGTTTAGTTTAAAGAGTCATAATGTTTTCAACAAAACATCACAATCCGTGCCCACAACGACTGCGCCTCCCGTGCAAGCTCCAAGAGTACCTATGGTCCTGCAAGGCATGTAACAGAGAGTCAACAACTAGTTGAGCGAGTTCACAGTTGGTTATTCAGTTATAGAGTTCGTTTCGTAAATCAGTTGTTCGTTTTGTAAACCATGTTTCTTATTAATTCCCATCGCGGTCCTCCAGACATCTGTGCGAAGATTAGTGGCCGTATCGCGGCCTTTTCAGGCATCTGTGCGAAGATTTGTGGCCGTATCGCGGCCTTTTCAGGCATCTGTGCGAAGATTAGTGGGGGCTTCCCCATGTGTTAGACTAGTCGTGTTTGTACGTGCCCTTCTTGATCCAAGGACCGTAGCGAGTGTGATTGTCCTACCCAAGGAGGACGAGCATGCGTTAAGGTTTGTTGTCCTACCCAAGGAGGACGAACGTATGTATTCTACCCAAGGAGAATACGCAGGATTAATATTGGCATCCTACCCATGGAGGATGGCGGTACATATCCTACCCAAGGAGAATATGTAGGTTCCATTATAGTTTCTTAACCCATTCCCAACCCACCGGGAATCCCATGCCTTGGTAAGAGTGTGAACTCACCTTGGTTTGCTCGGTATGCTAAGTATGTGCTCAAAGTGAATCAATCACGTCCTAGAGTATGCATGTATACATAATCAGTTTGTGTTCAAGTTGTTCACGTATAAACATGTAGCACGTATTCACAATCGTATACAAGATGGTTACACTTAACAGCTGTTAAATATTCCAGTTAACACTTAACAGAATTAACTCAAGTTACTGTGCAGATTAACTGTTCGGCGAAACACACATAATGGCGAAACACATAAGTTGACGAAACACATTCCGTTTCGTCGTGGCCTTACTTGGCGAAACAGGATTCTAATTCGTCGAGGTCATGTTTGGCGAAACAGAGGTCTAATTCGTCGACCGCCCTTGGCGAAACACATTCTGTTTCGCCGAGAGTTCTGTTTCGTCGGACAGTTCAGATACGTCATAACAGATACAACCTTAACACAGAAACCCTAAACCATCTTAACAGCCGTCATCAAAAGCAGAAATCATATGAAGATCAATGTGCAAATCGAATCATCATAAATCAACCATCCAAGAATCATTGTCTAGCATAAACCCTAGTTTATGTGTATAGCATATCAAATAACATACAACATCATCACATCAATCCCTATCAAGATACTAATGTAATCAGAATTAAGCCATATAAACAACATTCAGAACCGAGCATTCGATTGTGTCAAGTTTCGCATAACATTTATATATATCCTACTACATCATACATAATCGAAATCTATATCACCGTCATACTAGAATCGCAGCAGTAACACGCATCAATCATTTACACAAACATGAATCGAGATGGTACAGAATCAAGAAACCGATTAACATACACACGACTAACCGAGATAAGAGGAATACGAATCGATCTCTAAGGATATCTTCGAGAAGCTCCAACTGCCGTCACACAGGAGAGAAGGGTTCTAGGGTTTCGATTGTTTTGTAGCAGATGTAAAACTGATGTTGTTTCACGTTTTAAAACTCAAAATAACGTGTTGGGCCCGAACTGGGCTTTGGTGAAACTGGGCTCGGCGAAACTGACCTGTTTCGTCGAGTGGATGGTTGGCGAAACAATCTGTTTCGTCGAGAGTGGTTATGGCGAAACAGATATTGTGTTTCGTCGAGTTGTTCAGGTCTCAAACAGTTTACAGTTAATCATGCAGTCAAGTACTTACACCTTATCACTCAAAAAAATCAGGATTATCATCTTAACTATAATTTAGTGTGCACAATTACCAGGTAAATAATTCGTGTAAGCAATAATCTAGACGGTCAACGTGCAATAAATGCGAATAAAGAATGTCGGAAATTCGAGTTGTCACATCATGCTAACAACGAAAGAGGGATAGTAGCAGCTAACAACCAAACCAACCAGTCAGGGCCTTCAAACCCCAACCGAGCATTGATAGTACAAGCCGATGAGGGATGTGATTGGTCTGTACAGTTGGGAGGAGGAAGTGCATGTTATGCGAAGATCATCAGTCACATCAAGCATGTGCACAAAGAAGAATTCTCTGAAGATGATGATAGTTCGGGATACAGTGGCAGTTCCGATTCAGAATCAGATGTGAATGAAGGAATGGATTCTGAAGGTGATAGTTTGTTTAATGATGCTGAGGAGGTCAAGTTTCAGAAATATGTCTTGATCAAGAAAGCTGATGCTACATCAGAAGAAATGGAGAAGACTCTCACTGAAGATGGATCTTTCTCTTCTCAGACTGCCTTTATGGCTAATGTCTCAGCTTCTACAAGTTAGGTAAAATCTGAAACTCCTAGCATATGTATTGATTGTGGTGATATGAAACAAGAATCTGAAAAGATTCACAGTCACAATCAGAGTTTGGTTATTGAACTGTCAAAGTGCAAAGAGGCAAACATGGCCTTAGCTCGCAACGAAAAAGATTTTAAATCGGTAATTGAAACACTCAAGAAAAGTGTTTCTGAATTATCAAAAACGGTTTTTAATAAGCAAACTGATATTAATAATTACATTAATATCATTGAGGCAACTAAGAAAGAGCTAGCCGAGGCGAAATGTGAGCATGAAGCGATCAAGCTCAAATTGGAGAGTTACTCAAACTCCCGATATGTGCTTGATCACATCATTGACGTTCAACAACTAAAGGGTAATGTTAAAGGCGTAGGGTATAAGAAGTGTCCGCCCCCTTTAAGACATAATTATACTCATATGCCTGATGAAGAAGAAATGCCACGTTTTGAGCCCAGTGTGCCTCTTGATTATGAGGAAGTTACTACTGGCCTAGGGTTCAAATCGGACAGTTCTTCAAGTGCATCATCTGAGCAAACAGAAACTTCAACATCTACGAAGCAAAGTCCTCCAATCATTGAGGACTATGAGTCGTCTGATGATGAATCAGAATCAGATATGAGTGATCAGGATAAATCACTTGACAAGATGAAGGGAGTAGAAATTCCAATTGAGAATCATATTCTTTGTGATCCTCCTACTCCTGCTGTTCAACCAGTTGTCAAACAAGTGATAGATCATGTCAAGAATGACAAGAAATCTGTGTCTGCCGTTAAGAGTAATAACGTGTTGTACACTTTGGTTGGTGATTCTAAAATCTATTCAGATCATGATTTTCCAATTAAAAATGTCAATCCATCTTCGATTGATAAAGTTTTTGAAGATAACACAAACAAGTTTTTGGGAAAGACAATTCCAGGAGTCATTGTAACTCAATGTGACCAAATTCCAAAAGCTGAAATGAGGAAACAATTTGGAAAACAAAAATCACCAACAAAGCAACAACCTATTGCTTCTAAGGGTAAACAACCAGAAAGGCGAGCTCAAAAGCCTAACGTTTCTCAATCAAATTTTGAAACAAAAGGGGCTCGTTATCAGAAGAAAAACAGTAATGTCAGATTTGTAGCATCAAAGGGTACGGATAAAATTGAGACTTTTGAAAACAAATCAAACACCGATTTTGTACAACAAGTCAAGATTTTAAAACGTAACAGCCAAAACAATTACACTCAACATACAAACGGGTGTGATGAAAAAGAAAGTACCTCAGGTTCTACGAGTTCGACATCTGTTAGTCGATCAGATTCTCCTAAGTTTGTGGAAAGGAGAACATGTTTTAAGTGTGGGGAGTTTGGACACATCATTAAAAATTGTCCAAACACTCCCAAGGATAAATTTGTTGAGAAAGCACCACCTGAAAAGCTTCACCCTCAACGTCGTCCCGTTTCACCAAAACATGATAAAAGAACTGTTAAGGAACAAGAAACGAAACAACGACGTCAAAATGTGAAAGCAGTTGAAAAGGCTTTAAAATCGGAAGTCAAATCAATTAATAGGGAACCAAGTTCTTCATAATCTTTAAAACCAGAAATTTCAAAATCTTTTTATAAAAACCAAACTGGTATACAAAATCAAACTTGGAGACCTAAGATGGGTGAAAATTCAGGGGGAGGTGTTGTGTTACAAAATCATCAGGAAATCTAGATCATCTTTCGTGATTCTCAGGGGCAACCCAAGTCTATGAAGGCTTGGGTCCCCCTCTCCAACTAATCTCAGAGTGAGTGTGAAGGATGTTCCAGGAGGAATTATCGATAGTCATCGGATTATTGATAGTGGAGTGTCCATGCACAAAATCGGCGACAAAAGAAATTGTTGCCTTTGATGGAGATAAAAAGAAAAGAAGACAGAATTGTCTGTCGAAAGAAATTGAAACCTTCGACAAAATGGAAATCATACCAAAGTTTGATTGTTCAAAGCTTTAATCGGGTCCCCAGGATAGATTCAATCAAAATGTACGCACCTGCAGCGCGTTTGAAGTTCAAAATCAACAAGATGAACGTGCAGTGTACATTTCTTCGCGGTGTGATTGAATAAAATGTGTTTGTTGAACAAACCAACCAGGTGTGCGGATGCCTTGGCATGGATTGAACAACCGCAGACTACTTCTCAAGAGAAAGATAAAGACCTTCGCTGGTGCAATATGGAAGACCAGCCGGACCCAAGAGGTCTATGATCTTGTTGCTGCAAAGAGATTTCTAAGTAGCTACAAAATCGACTTTGAAATCCACAACGGGTGGATATCCAGTTTGGGAGAGCACTCAGATTCCTTGCAATGCACGAAGCAGTTGCAGAATACGGTTTTAAATTTCTAATCTCTCCTATCCTTGTCGATATTTTAGCTGTTTTATAAATTGTTATCCTCTCGTACAACACTCTTTGGCCAGACACGTTGATCTCGAATATCACCTCACACGTGATTGTTTTTAATATGAAACTCGTCAATGTTGTCATGGTCCGCACCGCTTACCGAAGTGCCAACTGATTTTTCCAAAATTCGATAAATCATTTCTGATTAAATTAATTTTGGTAAACGGCATTGAGGTAAAACATGAGTTAACCGACATCGGAAAATCGTTTTTGTAAATATCTTTGTGTCTTTTAAATTTATCTTAGTTTGTTGATTTTAGGGGGAGTAAATCCAAATTTGAAAAATTCAAAAACAGTGAAAAATTTCAAAACGCAAAAACAATAGAAAAACTAAAATGAGTTTCTTGGCGAGAAAAAGAGAAAATGATTGTAAATTAGTGGTCTGTCTAAACCTCTTCGAACTGAAATGCAAAATGAAAAATGTTAAGCAGCTCTATATAAGATGTATCGGTAGGCTCACAATCATTTTAAAGTGTGCAGTGTGATATAAACTTAAATCGACTGAAGACCAGGTGGGAACCGCACATTGGCATATGGTCTTAGTACCGAAATTTCGTTTGAGAGATTGCCGAGGTTCTGAGATATTCGATCTTTATGCTGTTTATCATCTGGGTATCATGGTTGTTTCTTTTACCGAAAAAATAACGGAGACGAAGTCTAAGATCTTCCATGATACTATACATACGTGTACATACTGCATACGACCTCAATAAGTGATCAACAATCACATGTCCAATCAAAATAAGTGATAATATATCACAGCTTTCTTGCGGGAGTCAAGTTCGTCTCTTTGCTGTACGTTGTACTGACCTGTTCACGGACTTGCTCCTGTGCCCTCATGCATATGAAAATCAAGTTCCTCATCAATAAGTGATTCTATCACATAGGGCTTGTTTTCAAATCCAAATAAGTGAGTTTCTCACATCTTTTATACGGTCAAACAGATGATAAACGATATACTCACCGGTAAGATGAACTCTCGTGCATACCTTGATACGGGAATGTGTCGTGTGTGGATGAACACCGGTCAATAAGTACAAATCATAAACTAATCGTATCCCCTCGCCATGATTACATCTGATAAGTTGAGCTTATGTGGACAACAATACCGATAATTGTTATAGGATGCTTATCTAAATGTTAACTAATTGAACAAAAAGAGCGTTTTGGCGTGACCGTACACTGATATGATTCTCTTACCCTCGAAACTCGCAAAAAGAATGTCTGTAAATATTTGTTTACTGCTTTCGTTTCTGCATCTTTGTATATATTTATTTATTGTTTTCCGTCTTTACATTTGAAAAATGAAAATTCCAAAAAGATTTTAGATGTGTTTTAATATAAACTTTATAAAAGCCAAAAATATTTTGCTTCTAGTTTATTTTTGATTGACCGATGTTGGAACTCGAGTCTATCCTACCCAAAATCCTGATTGTAAGCCGGAAAACAATTGCACCTTCATAATCTGTCGAAGTTAACAAGTTTTGAAAGTTAAAAGGTTAAAATTGATCAATTTTTAAACTTTCAAACTGTTGTCAGTCGGTGTTTAAATGAGAGTTAGTCTCATATGTGTCATGCACTTATATTGTTTGATGTCAATTCTTAGTAAGGTTTTCGTTTGAAAACTTTCTTAGATTGATTTTATTCTTCTCGGTTGTTCTCATTACGTTTTTAGCTCTGTTGTATGTGCAGATGCGGCATTCAATCTAGCTAAAGACGAAGAGAACGTGTCAGATGACAAGCCATAAAGTGAAGACACGACAGTGATGCAATCTGAAGATCAAGATGATCAAAGTGCAACTGACCACTCATCAACACCACAAGGATCTAAAGTTATTGAAGATCAAAAGATTCACGAGCATCATTCAAGGGGGAGTTTGTTGATACACTCCCTATTTGCGACACATGAAGACCTTTTAAAGATCCGACAATGTGAAGAACGAACCATCACGAGTAGCATCCAAGGGGGAGTTTGTTGGTACACTTTATGTGGACGCGACTCGACTCGGTTCGATTCGGTTCGGTTCGACTCGGTTAGGTTCGGCTCAAGCCAGACGTAGCGACATTCCTCCGTCGTGCGCCCCAGAGTTCGACACGCGAAGCACGGAGAGCCGAGAACGTTTCCCGCTGACACATCATCATGACATCATCATGATGATGTCATGATGATGCCACATGTTGACTAAGCTTACAAATCTGATCATTTGAGAAACATGTTTACGTAAAGAATGCATGGGCCACTTTCTTTGGGCCGAAACTTCATTGGGCCGAAATCTTCATTGGGCCGAATCCCATAACCCAACATGAGAAGAAGACCTGATGTGACGAAATCAAGTGATTTCGTCAATGTCCCTATGAGCCGAAGACTCCTGTTGACGAAATCACTAATAGACGAAATCCCATAAGTGACGAAGACACCTCATATATGACGAAATCACCTGAGTTCGTCAAGGTCTTGGATTTCGTCGATGAGTGTTCGTCGAACAACTTGATTTCGTCAAGATGTTAGTATAAATACACAGACACAGAATAGAAACAACTAGCAAGTCTGAATAGATTTGAGAGCAAACACACTGTAACACACACACACTGAGAGTTTACAGAAACCATTTGTAAACACCGCATTGTAACCGTTTCATAGCATTAATACATTGAGTGTTAATCGTCGAATCTTGTGTTTTACATGTTCGTAACTTGGTTTAACTTACCCGTTTGGATTCCGCACTCTTGGGTTTGTCGGAAAACAGGGAATAGAGGTTACTCGATCCTTCGGGTGGACCTACAATTGGTATCAGAGCATTGGCTCGATTCCTTGTTAAAACCAAGTTTGTTTATCTTGTGTTTTGAAAGATTTTCTTGCATTTTTCTGGAAATATACTTGAGCTTTTGAGTTTTGAAAATCATATTTTCTGGAAAAAGGTTCTAAAATCTGTGAAAAACTTGTAGTTTTGCTATTTGTTTCTATAAAAACCTTGTTAGTATCCTACGCATACATATTAGTTTAAGGTTGTTATTGAAACTTTCTTGCAAAATTGTGTTCGGAAATTATTCTGGTGATTATCTCAGCCAGAAAACTCATATTGTTCTTCATATCTTCAAGTGTTCTTCATAAGTTTTCTGTGTTTGATCCTTATTGTTGAATTATTGTGATGTTAATTATAATATTCATTGTTTGAATTTTTTGTACAATTGGAATGATGAAATGTTGAATAATAGGTTCACAAGGTAAGGTGTTTGACAAAAGTGACCATAGTGTGTCAGAAGGAGGATAAGATTTTGTTTTTTAAACAAAAAATATCTTGCAACTTGTCTAGTTCAATTGTCAACGAAATCACAATACATCTACATCCAGTCAACGAAATCTCATTAGTCAACAAAATCAGGCTTGGACGAAATCACTTGTGCACTTCTGGACGAAATCCCACTTGTGTACGCGACGAAATCACACCATTTTCATCATCACAGCGACGAAAACCCTCCTATTTTCATCATCCTCCTTCAGTGACGAAAACACTTATTTTCGTCACACAAGTTCAGCAACGAAAAGACTTCTTTTCGTCAAAACAGTTCAGCGACAAACACCTGATTTCGTCAAACATCAGCGACGAAATCAGAAGTGTCAATCAAACACTTCAGCGACGAAGTCACTCAATTTCATCAAACAGCTCAGCGACGAAAACCTCCTGATTTCGTCAAACATATTTGTGATATTATTATTAACAGTAGCCTTTTATTTCATTGTTAACCATTTGATTTCAAGTTTTTAAGCAGGTACAATTGTTCTAATATCAAATATGAGTTATAATCCCCATTAGATTGGAGCATTAGCACGTACAATTGTTCTAATTTCAAGTCTTGGATTTGTTCGACGAGACTTGATTTCGTCGAGATGTTAGTATAAATACACAGACACAGAACAGAAACAACTAGCAAGTCTGAATAGATTTGAGAGCGAACACACTGTAACACACGCACACTGAGAGTTTACAGAAACCATTTGTAAACACCGCATTGTAACCGTTTCATAGCATTAATACATTGAGTGTTAATCGTTGAATCTTGTGTTTTACGTGTTCGTAACTTGGTTTAACTTACCCGTTTGGATTTCGCACTCTCAGGTTTGTCGGAAAACAGGGAATAGAGGTTACTCGATCCTCCGGGTGGACCTACAATCAGTAGTGGTCGCCATCGAAGAATCCAAGGATTTAAACACAATATCTACAGAAGAATTACTCGGTATTCTTCAATGAGTAAGACTAAAACAATATGATGATGCACCAATGGAGCAACAATTATGATCGTTCAAGACAATTCAGATCAGAATACACTGGAAGAGGACGAGGTAGAGGAAGAGGAAGATTCAATGGACAAATCCGCTCTTACAATTGCCAAAACCTGGGATATACAGCACGTTTCTGCCAACGAAGAGATGAAAACGAAAAAATGGTAATGCCCTCTTGCATGAAGACGAAACGGAAGAGGGAAACGATGAGACTATGTTCATGATATTTAATGTGGAAGAGGTAACAAAGGATGATTGTTGGTACCTAGATAGTGGGTATAGCAATCACATGACTGGAAATAAAAGTCTATTTATTACACTAAATGAATCCAAAAGAAGAGAAGTAAGAACATGGGACAATAAGAGACTCGAAGTTTTGGGATGCGGTGATGTAGCCATCAAAGTGAAAGGATTAGAAAAGAGAGTACCAAATGTATTTTATGTTGAAGGATTAAAACATAATCTATTAAGTGTTGAACAACTAGTGCAAAAAGGATATGAAGTGAAATTCTATAATCAAGAATGTGTGATTAAAGATTCAACAGGAATGTGTATAGGTATGGTTAAAATGACCGGAAACAAAATGTTTCCATTAAACTTAAATCATGATGTAATGCCACGCGCTTGCAGCATGATGACACAAGATGTGTCCGTTTTGTGACACCACGATATGGCCATCTGAACTTTGATACTCTGCATAACATGGGAACAAACGAAATCGTCAAATGACTACCTAAAATTCCTAAATAACAGCAAAATGTATGTGAAGGATGCATATTCGGGAAGCATGCTAGAAAATCGTTCCTAAAGCAAGCAACATGGCATGCCGGTAAACCTCTACAACTCATTCACTCAGACATATGTGGTCCTATGAGGACTCTATCAATTGGAGGTTGTAGGTATTTTATTACTTTCATAGACGACTTCTCGAGAAAAACATGGATATATTTTCTAAAGTTGAAATCAGATGTTTTGAGTTACTTCAAGACCTTCAAAAGACTTGTAGAAAATCAAGTTGAATTCAAAATAAAGAGTATACGTACAGATAGAGGGGGAGAATACTACAGCCATGAGTTCCAAAACTTCCTTAAGGAAAATGGAATTCATCATCAACTCACCACAAGTTATACCCCTCAACAGAATGTGGTAGCCGAACGGAAAAATAGAACACTCATGGAATTAAGTAGAAGCATGCTAAAAATGAAAAGACTACCACATTCATACTGGTTTGAGGCAGTGGCATGTGCAACATATTTATGAAATCGAGCCATCACTAAAAGTGTGCCAAACGTAACCTCTTAAGAAGCATGGAGCAGAAGAAAACCAAGTGTAGGGCACCTTAAAATTTTCGGCTGCATTGTATATGCTCACATTCCAAAACAACATCGTGGTAAGCTGGATGACAAAACATAAAAAAACTATTTTCGTCGGTTATAGTGAGAACAGCAAGGCCTACAAACTCTATAATCCAACAACGAACAAAATCATCATCAGTAGAGATGTTGTGTTTGCTGAAAGTCAAGATTGGGATGCAAGCAATACAAATGAGAGAATACTGTGTATTCAACTGAATAACACGGATGATGATACTCAAGGGACGTTTATTGATGATCAAAGCAAGGGTGCAACATCCGAAGTAAATAACTAGAATGGGAATCAGTCAAGTGATGATGAGATAGAAGCACACACTAATAACCATGAAGATGTAGAATCATCTTCATCAGAAAATGAAGAACCAAGAACACGAAGCATTACGAACGTTTATCAAGAATCACATCCCCTTACCAAAGCACAAGTTGATGAACTATACGAAAGAAATCAAGCCATGTCCAACAATGTAGCAAACTTTGTACTCTATGCTGATGCCGATCCCACTACATATAGTGAGGCATTCAAAGATACAAAGTGGAGGGAAGCCATGGACAAAGAAATGGAATCAATACAAAAAAAATGAAACTTGGGAATTAGTAGACCCTCCAAAAGATCAAAAGCCTATCAGTGTGATATTCAAAACAAAGTATGATGAACATGGAAATGTGAGTAAATATAAAGCACGATTGGTAGCAAAAGGGTACAAACAGAAGTATGGGATTGACTATCAAGATGTCTTTGCTCAGTAATAAGATTCGACACTGTCAGACTTGTTCTAGCTCTAGCCACACACTATGGTTGGCATCTACATCAAATGGATGTGAAGACGGCCTTCTTAATGGAAATTTTAACGAACACGTGTACACTGAACAACAAGAAGGTTATATTAAGAGAGGAGAAGAACGAAAGGTATGTCAGCTTAAGAAAGCCCTATATGGCTTAAAACAAGCCCCGAGGGCATGGTATAGCAGAATAGACGGATATTTCAGATCAGATGGATTTGAGAGATGTGTATATGAACATACGTTGTTCATTAAGATCTCCAAGAATACAAAGATAGTAATCTCTTTGTATGTAGATGATCTTATCATATCCCGTGATTCGTTAGATATGATAAATCAGTTGAAGAATTCAATGAAGATAACATTTGAAATGACCGATATGGGAATTCTACATTGTTTTCTTGGCATGGAAGTAAATTATGATAATGGGAACATCACACTATCATAACAAAAATATGCAAAGAATCTGCTGGACAAATTCAAGATGGGAAACTGTAATGCAATTTCAATGCAAATGGAATATAGACTGCGATTGTCTATGGAAGATCCAGATGAAGTAGATCAAAACTTATATAGAAGTTTGATTGGATGTCTCATGTATCTAACAAATACCAGACCTGACATTATATTTGCTGTTAGCAAAATAAGTCGGTTCATGGAAAGACCAAAGAAAAGTCACTAGGAGGCTGGAAAAAGAATTTTAAGATACATAAAAAGAACATTAAATCACGGAATCGTGTACTCAAAAGGTAGTAAAGGAAAACTGGTCGGGTTTAGTGATAGCGATTATGCTGGAAACATTGACGATAGCAAAAGCACTTCTGGGTATGTAATTCATCTCGGTTCCGGTGTTGTTGCATGGCAATCTAAGAAACAAAAGATAGTAGCTTTATCTTCAACTGAGGCAGAGTACATTGCACTATCCATAACCGGTTGTCAAGCATTTTCAATAAATGGAATTCTAAATGATCTTCAAATAAACATGGACTGTCCTCCAACAATTTTCTGTGACAACAAATCAACCATTTTTTAGCCAAGGATCCAGTCTACCACGGGAAAAGCAAGCACATAAGGGTCAAGTATCATTTTATTCGTGATTTGATCAAGAATGATGAAGTGGAGATTCGTTTCTGCACAACAAAGGATCAAGTAGCAGATATACTTACTAAAGCTCTGCAACCGAGTGACTTCATTCGTATTAAAGATCTTCTGCATGTTACTCCAATCTAGCTTATGGGAGGGTTTTAGAAGAAGAATTATAAGCTAGAAATAATATATAGTTCAATTATGTTGTTGTTGTTATAGATAGAGGCGATTATCAATCCAATCCGTCGTGTATATATGCAATCCCTGTATCAACATTTATGATTACCAATTCTATTCAAGAACATTTTATCTCTTTCTTTCAAAACCCTAAATCTACGATCTTAATGTCAATAAGAACTTTTCGTTTTGACTTACCTTGAATAAATTATCCACTAGTTAAACCCTTTGAACCTTAGCCTTTATTTTGTATTATCCACCTTTTCCCGATCCAGCTTTTGCAACTCACATCGATTATTGCCTATCTTAAATTGAAGACCACTAGTTTATCTTGCTTTATTTGTACAAAAAAACGTAAATAAATAAAGAAGGTGGTCTAAAAGTTACCGGTCAGGCCTAAAAGAGTTACATGCATCCTTCCGAATCTGAATTGATTTCTTGTCTTCATTTTGCAAAGCTTGGATTACTGCCTAAACCCAGAGAAATTGTTTTCCTCAAAACACATGATGTGAGGAAAAAGTGGCACAAGATCTGGCAATTGCCACCATACTACGGCTTGTCAAAGAGTGCAGCCAAGAGAAGAGCTAAAAGACACGAAAATTGTTCCCACGAAGGAATATGCAGTAAAAACCTAACTTACCCGCGATACAAGTATACCGAGCTAATTAGCATGAAGGCTATTAGGATGAAGCCCGAACAATCCATAAAGAAAACATGAACTATTTAGTTAGAAGGAGCTCACAATGCTGCAAGATAGATTTGGTCTTGACAATCTGATCGTATATGAGTCACACTGGAATTAGTATCCCCTCATAATTCAAGCTTTGTAGAGGGTCACTTTTGTTTCTTCAAGACTTTAGTAAGCCTTATCCATGTGGACTTGTGCACATTAAAAAAAAGCCAAAAAGATTTTTCCTTTTTAACTCTTTTAAAAGTCCTCATAATTCATGCATTTTACTTAGTTGGTGGGAACTTGATTTGCAAACAAACCTATGATACATGCATGTTTCAGTACGAACTTGAGTGTTCCACTTTAGACTCAGCTTATCCACACACATAGTCAGTCACATACACAGCCAAGAGTTGAGTAAACATTCTGAGAGGTGTGAGATTATGCATAATCAAAGCTTAATGAAGCATGTCACGATTTCCATTTTCATAAAAAAATATAAGCGCACAAAAAATAAGTGACTCATTGAAGGTAGGAAGTTCGCATTGAACTACTTGCCTTTTTCTTATCTATGCCATGGGTCTAATTTATGCATGAGTTTGCTTGAAGACAAACAAAAGTTTAAGGTTTAAGTGTGGAGTATTATGATGTGACAAATATTATACATATTATAATGGATAATCATCCCCTTTTTTATACCACTTGGAGACATTATCATTGGGGATACTACCTAAATCATTCATTTTTTTATTATTGCAGGTAATTTGGACTTCTAAGCAAAATGAAGCAAAAAATATCAAGAAATGAAGAAAAACTGAAGACATGCAGCCAATGCATGCCCATGCACCTCGGCAACTTTACAGTTTTCAATAAATCACAAGTTTTAGGCTTTCTACAAAAGCTGAAGATTCTATTTTTTTTTTTTTGGGGTAAAGGGTTACCTCGGTGATTTTATATATTCACAAAACAGAAAAACAAGTAGTAAGGAAAACCCTTACTAGTTCAAACATGAGACATGCCTCATGAAAGTGGAACAAGCAAAAACAAGAATCAAGCCTAAGCAACATCGACTAGACTAAACATCTAGGAAACAAAATATAACAAACCAACACGTCAATCAGCCTCCATCATCAATAGCCGAAACTCCATGAATCTCCCACTTCTGAAGAAGTATCCTCACTTTAGACGTATTCTTGAACTTTAAACCCATCAATCTATATCGGACTGTATCAAAAATCAAATCACATATAGTTTCTGGGGGCCTAGCATGGTTCTTGAATAAACTAGTGTTTCTCTCCCGCCAAATAGCATAAGCAGTAGCAGCAACAATCAATCGACACACTAAATTAGCAGCGGACTTGGACCTAGCACGTTGTCGAAGCCACTCTATGATAGCACTCCATTTAGCTTCCACATTACCCATACCTGCTTTTGCACGAACCAACTCCCAAACCTTAGCCGAGAACTTGCACTCAAAAAACAAATGATCATGCGAGTCCATATTCTAATAGCATAAGAGGCAGCACATCATATTCATATTAGTTCTTCTTGTGGAGTTCCAATGCATGATTTTATCTTGAGTCACCAGCTTACGCCGCATAATAAGCCACACAAAGAAAGCATGCCGAGGAATACATTGCGAAAACCAAACTATACTATGCCAATTCACCTCTGATTCGCTAGTTCTGATAGAATTACATAACCCCGAGGACGAATAATCACTAACCTCGTCCCCATCTTTCCAGAGCAAACAATCTTGATTATTAGCATCCCTTTGCACCTGATCAAGCTGTATAAGAACTGGGTAGGTGTCTCTCCAAGCAGCAGGCCATAACCAAGAACCATTAAAAGACAAATCCGCAACTGTGGCTTGTAACGAAAACCCCTCCCTTGTGATAGTCCTAGGCGATAGAAAGGAACTCAACGGACCGATGACACTCCAATTGTCATGCCAAACTAAAGTGTCTCTACCATTACCAAGTTTGGACCAACAAAACCCTCTAATTAACGGCCGCAACTGTAACAATTTTCTCCAACTCCAACAGCAATTCGGAACTGGTTTACATATCGACCCTTTAACCTGTAGGAGTGAATCCAAGCCACCCATAGAGATTCCCGATTTGTAAGAATACTCCAAACATGCGAAACCATCAGAGCCTTGTTAAAATCACCAATCCTTCTAATACCCAAACCACCTTCTATCTTAGGAACACAAACAGATTTCCAAGAAACCTTAGCCTTCCCACGTTGAAAGGTACCATGAGACCATAGGAAATTCCGCATTTTTGCTTCTAAGTCATGAATAATCCGAGCCGGTAAAATGAAGACCGAAGACCAGTAGACATGCATAGCTGATAAAACCGAAATAATAAGCTGTACTCTACCTGTAAAAGAAAGAAGCTTATTCTTCCAATTATGAATACGTTGGTCCAGACGCTCAACCAGAATGCTGCAATCCTTATAGAGGAGTCTAGAAGATAAAATAGGGACACCCAAGTAACGAACCGGAAGCGTACCCTCCTCAAAAGGAATAGTACTCATAATCGCCATTTTAACATGATCCAGAACATTACAAAAGAAACCCGTACTTTTCTGAGAGCTAGGAACCAAACCCGACATTTTAGTGAAATCTCTAAGGGAGTTCATAATACATCGAGCCGAATCAACATCTCCTCTAGCAAAAAGGAATAAATCATCCGCGAAACATAAATTAACAATCTGTTGCTTTTCACATTTATTATGGAATCTGAATGAAGAATCAATCCTAATCATGTGCTGCAAAATACAAGTAAGCACCTCCATAACAAGCGTAAAAAGATACGGGGAAAGGGGGTCACCCTACCTTAAGCCCCGCTTACTATCAAAGAACCCATAAACATTACCATTAATACATACCGAGTATGAAGTAGTAGACACACATACCAGAATCCAGTCCACCATAACTCGATGAAAACCAAAACCCACGAGAACTTGTTTAAGAAATCCCCAGTCAACCGTGTCATACGCTTTCTGAATATCAACTTTAAAAGCGCACCTAGGAGGACCAAAGTGCCTATGATAATTATGCATCAATTCCTGAGTAAGCAGAATGTTATCCGATATTTTCCTTCCCGGAACGAAAGCAGACTGATTAATACTAACTATCCCACTTAAAGCATCTTTTATGCGATCCACCAACACCTTACTAATGCATTTATAGATGACATTACAACAAGAGATCGGTCGGTAATCGGTCACTCTTGTAGGCGTCGTAATCTTCGGAATCAGCGCAAGAAGAGTGTGGTTTAATTGTTTTAAAAGCTTCCCCGTGTTGAAGAAGTCTAGGACCGCATTCGATATATCACTACCCACTATATCCCACGTATGCTTAAAGAAAGCAGCCGTAAATCCATCTGGCCCCGGAGCTTTATCATTACCAATAGCATACATAGCCGACTTTATTTCAACAAGAGTAACAGGCTGAACCATGTTGTTAGATACTACCGTATCTAACTTTCTAGTAAACAGTTCGGGAGAAGGATCAAGAGAGGTCTAACCTTGACAACCCAAAAAGTTCGCATAATGATTGACTAGGGCATCAGGAACGTTATCACCCTCATAAGATGTACCATTTGCATCAGAAATAACATCTATGCGACTTCGATGGTTCCTGCTCTTCAGCGACATGTAGAAATAAGCTGAATTCGAATCCCCCGCACGAAGCCATTCCACTTTAGATTTTTTCTTCAAAGACCTTTCCTCATCAAGGCAAGCTTCCTGGAAATCACACAACACTTTTGTTTCTTGAATCCTAAGCTCCTCATTAGTCGGGTCCTGATCAATCGCCTTTTGCAAATTTTCAAGCTTTCCACGAAGGTCCACAACTTTTTTATGCAAGTTACCTTGCGCAAACAGAAGGGATCTAAGAGGAGATTTTAGCAAGCGAAGCTTTTTCATAACCTGAAACTGGTAAACACCACTAATAGACGTTTCCCATTCCTTTTTAACAATATCCATGAACTTCGGTTTGAACACTAAGAAATTAGCGAACTTAAAAGGTCTCGGCTTCGGTCTGGCAGCTTTCGGGAATTTCAATATGCATGGGCAGTGATCCGAGACTCCGTATGGTTGAAACAAAGCAACCGAGTCCGGATATTCAGACACAAACGAAGTGTTACCCAACACACGATCGATTTTCTTCAACAAACCGACACCATTCTTCGCCTTTTGGTTCCACGTGAAATGCATACCCACTCGATTAACATCAAACATTTCAATATCCTCCACACATTCCTTGAAATCACGCATACCTGGAGAAATATTAGAAACGCCAATAGACTTGTCTTCTAGATTAAGAGCCGAATTAAAGTCTCCCATTATTACCCAAGGGGCATTATTAACCAGCACTTTATGCATTCTAAGTTGTTGCCATAACTCCCTACGCGAAATACAATAGTTTGCCGCATACACAATCGAACAAAAAAGCATTCTTCTATCAAGTTTAAAGATAACCTGTATGTGCATCACTTGAGATAGAACCATAACATCCACAACTGCCGGATCCCATCCAAGAATTATACGAGTCCCTTTTTTACAACAAACACCATTAGATGTCCAATCCCAGTTCCGAAACACAAGGCCACAAACTTTACTCAAATTATTCACATCCACATGAGATTCAAGAATGGCACATAAGCTAACATTATTATCCTTGACAACTTGACGAACCTCCTTCTGTTTCAGGGGTCGGTTCAAACCCCTAATATTCCAAGTAGCGAAACTAAGCATTTAAAACCACTGAATCAGGAGTGCTTGCCCCTTTTTTAATAGTGGTTCCATGATTATCTTCTCTAATAAATTCATTTGTTTCATTGTATACTTCCACTATCTCCTCATCATCCGAATCCTCTTAATCCATATCTACTCCCCCGCCTGTTTTACTAGACTCCCCTTCATCATTCCTTAGAGCGTCAAACGGGTTTTGCAAAGCAACATTACCAGCTGATTTCGGTTGTATCTTCACTCCACCTCCCGCTTTATTAGAATCGGGTTTAGGTGCCCCTGGTCTATACTTGAACTTTTGTTTTTGTTTATTAACTGGAAATCCAGTCCGTTTTGCCACTTTCCGAGAATCAACATCCGTAAATCCCTCCGCATCAGTAACTCTCACTTTTTTCGGACCCAAAGCTTGCTTAATTTCCTTTTGCTTAGAACCTTTGTTCCCACCATTAGCCACTCGAGCAACCTGCTTCGGACATGAGTCTTCATTATGACCAAACTCACAACAACGGCTACACCTATAGGGGCTCCATTCATATTCCACATAAACCTTCTCCTTAACAAACCCATCCCCATCCATACACGGAACCGCAATGACCAACTCATCCTTGAATTCATTGTCAGCCGATATTTCAATTAGTGCACGAGCATAGCTGCTACGTCCCCACATGTCAACACACATAGCTGTTGTAAAGGAATCTAAAGCCTTCGGCTCCCCTATTGCTGAAGCAATCAAGCTTAAACCATCCTCCGTGTAAGCCACAATAGGAACGTCATGAATCTTGACCCAAACTTGAACCTTTCTTACTTATTTCTTCTCAAGTTTAACCGAAGGAGACCAAACCTCCAAGAACAACGGCTGTGACCGAATAATCTACGGACCCTCATTAAGTGCATTCATCATACCCGCTTGATCACCAAACTTGAAAAAGAAGAAACCATTTGCGTTCATCATTGATTTTTGCAACCCAAATCTTTTCCAATTATTCCTAACAAAGTATTCCACAACTGGATATGCTACCCTATCCCCCAAAAAATAACCATACAACGTGTTTGCCATTTTATCTTTCACTACCCTTATTGAATCCCTAGATAGCACCACATCACAACCATCATGCTTCTCAACAGTGGCCAGTTTCCGAAAATTTACCTTTCTCGAGCTTTCTGCTAAGACCGATTCCGCATATGATAAGGGTTTAGTTATATTTCCAGCATCCATATGATTATTAGCATCCTTTACTTGATTTTCCTCAGACCTCTTCCCATCCGAATTGTCATTCTTCAAGTAGTCTTCCACATTATCCTGCATGCTCCCAGCAGCATCCATAATGTTATCTAGAACCCCAAAGTCCGGTGAAGATTCCTTGACAACATTGTCCACAGGAACCGGAACAGATATCTTTTCAAGTGCATCGATAACATTAATTAACCTTGGCTCAGAATTCGTCTTGAAAATCCCCCGCCTGGCTATCTTCGGGTTACTTTCAACATTCAGACCACGGCTACCCCCACCCTTAGAGGAGAGTGGTGGCTTACCACGATCCACATGCACATCAAACTTCTTACGAGAATCCATACTAGACAATCACCTCTCTCAACAACGACGAAAAACAAAAGACCATGCACGACCAGAAACCTAAAAACGAAGCAACCAGCAGCGAAAGAAAAGAAAAGAAAAAACAAAACCCTAATCTAGCAACCCTACCCCATGAACCTTCCGAAACATATAGAAAACCTGGTAAGTCAAGATGCAATACCGACAAACCAAGATCACTATACACTACGTTAGAAAACACAGGATAATGGCGGCGATTGAAAGAAAAACAAAACAAGTAATCCTAGATGTAAATCGATCAAGACTGCTAACAAGTTCGTTATAAAGATTGATAAATCAATCCCTAATCACAGACTGTTATACAGGAAATCACGAAGAAGATCTAAGGATTCATGAAGATCAGAAATCGCCTTGCTAGAGAGAGAGAGTTAGGGTTTTTTTGTAGTGTCTCATCATTTGTTTGTTGATGATTCTTTATAACGAACTTTGGGGTTCTAGATAACATTATGGATGCTAAGGTACCACTCAGAAAAGAATCATGAATGGGTGTATGTTGTACATGCACGGTCATGCATTGTACTCACAAGTATCCAAGGATACAAGTATATGCCATAACATTGGACGTTATCAAAAGTTTTATATATAGATAATTCCATATACTTTTATATATATGGGCCTCGGATGCACTATAAGAAAAAACACCTATAGGGACGACACCTTTAGGGACAACATAGGTCATTTTTATAGATTACCCTATAGAAACGACATGTCGTTTCTATAGGGTGTTCGTGCCTTTTATGATAGGTTACCTTATAGGGATGACATATCCTCTCTATAAGGTGAAAACAATTTTTTTTTTTTTTTGCTTTTTTTTTATTCTCTAGTCTGTTGAATTGGAAAACTTTAAAAAAACGTTTTAACTTATAGAGACGACATGTTGTCTCTATAACTTTAAATATTTTTCTTTTAGTTTTATTTTATTAATGATCAGTATGTATAAAAGTTAAAAAATAAAGTTTAACTTATAGAGACGACATGTCGTCTCTAAAAAGTTTGACTAGTCAAAAATAATTTTAATTTAGGCGGCAAAATTTCCCGCCATTCCAAATTTGTTCCGGAAGAAAAGTCTAACATATAGAGACGACATGTCGTCTCTATAGGTTTAAATATATATTTTTTAGTTAAAAAACAAACCCTTGGTTTTCTTCCAAGAGATTTTAGAAAAATAACCTTAGAGGTATATTAATTCTTCTTGGTTTTATTTTAAGAAAATAAAAAAGATATTTTCTATATAATAAACTTATAATATAGAGACTACAGGGAAAAAAAAACTATATTTTTTATTCTAATAGATTAATTATTTTTGGTTTTATTTTAATGAAATATAAAGATTAAAAAAAATATTAAACATTTTAACATATAGAGACGATAAGTCATATCAATAGGTTGAGCCCAGTTTATCTAAAATAAAGCCGCATCCTCATTTTCCTCATCCCCCCCCCCCCCCCCCAATTGTTCCCACCACCACTACCAGCGGTGAGTCCCTCCGTCCCACCTACGATCTAACGGTTTAGCCCACCGCAATTACCACAACCGTTCTTGCTGTGTTCTGTAACCACCACCTACGCCGCCGGTTATGCTCACAGCAAGCACCAGAACCGTTCGTGCCTTCGTGGGGTCTTCCGTAACCACCACCACCATGTGTGCCGTCCTTCGCAACCACCACCTCTGATTCGCCGGTTTGTGACTTAATTTAACACTAATTTTGTGATTATATGCTCCCTGACTTAGAAATCATAGAACAGGACGAAGATTTCCTTCTTTCTTGTTTCATTTGTTAGTTAATTTAGTGATTATATGCTTCCGGTCTTCTTTCTTTTTGTATCTTTCATTAGTGAAGGTCATTGGTATGGCGGATCGGGTTGGCAGGAATTTTGAATCAACTTGGTATGGTCTGCTTACCAATTTTACCTATATTGAACCCTAATGTGTTAATTGTCGTTCATTTTGAATCAACTGGCTTAATTGCAATTTCTAATATTGTAGATTGGGATTTTGCGAAGGTGAATAGAAAATGGTGACTGCAATTGTGAATCAGATCCAACATCTTGAACAAGCACTTGTCATTGCACAAGTATGTATGTTTTCTTTTTTATGCTTTCACTTGTCTTGTGAATGATGGACCTTTAAATCTGATTATATTACAGAAGGAAAGTAACGAGGTCAAAAGGCAACTTAGCAGGTGCTCCTTTCTAAAGGTACTCACTCACTCACTCACATTCTTTTATCATAATAATACTGAATCTCAAACACATAATGCACTTTTGGTTCTCAGTTTGTCAAAAGACAATTTGGACACTTCATTGTCCAGAGGTGCTAGAAACAGGTTGGTCAACGATTAAACAAAAGCATCACCACACACTTGATAAGATTGATACTGTCACTTTCTGAAATGGCAACAATGACAATTTTCTTCCCTATTCAGCTGCAACGCTTTGTGATGATCCAAATGCAAAAATGGAAGTACACTGCTGCTTTTGCTAACAAAGAAGTGGTCTTTTTTGTGGTGGCAATAGTAAATGACTGACTACTTTTCATGTATTCAAACCTCCAGTTATTACTTGTTAAAGAAAATTTTAGAAGCTGGATGTTATTGATTGTTATAGCAATTCTGTGAAGTTTGGTTGGTTTATTTTATAATATTTCTGACTATATTTCTCAGATGTAACAGTTCAGGCCATGGGCACTAGTAGTTTTTTGTTTGATTTTGATTATTATTTGTTTAAGTTTTGATTATTTGGATGTGTTTGTTATTTTATTTCACAAATAATTGATTATTATTTGTTCAAGTTTTGATTATTACTGGTTTTTGATAAAAAGGAACTCAGATTTGAGTTGAAATGGTGCCCCTTTACAATAATTAAATGAGATTATGAGAACATCAAACAAGTAAAAATTAAATGCGATTATGAGAACATCAGATTTGAGTTGAAATTGTGCCCCTTTAATTACAAAAATTAAAATAAGACAACCATGGTTAGATACACACCTCCAGTGAGCCTGGATTGCGAGTTCAGGCGACGGACGAAGCACATGCGAAGTTCAGGTCAGCCCTCTGTACCTACATGTTCTGTTTGAGGTTAAAGAAATGTGATGAGGTTCAGGTCGGGGATCCGAAGTTATAACGCATAACCCGACAACTTAGTAAATTTTTATTTCGCCTCTTTAGTAGATGTGTTGAAAACAGTCAGCATTCATCCATACTCTCTGATCATGCTATTATGTTTGTGCTTGAATGTTTTCATTAATGTGGTTCAAATTTCACATCAGGTTTTCCGCATAAACTTTATATGATAACTTTAATTCTTATGGGTGGCCTTAGTTATCTATTTATCTCACATTAACAAGAAAAAGAAAATACTAGTGTTCTAATTTCCACATTTTACCCTGCATCACAAAGTTATTGCGGTATTGCCTCGTTTATGCAACTTAATGAGCTCCTTGACCCTCACAAAGGTTATCTTATGCATGATACATGTATATTTAAAGATAATGGTACAGTAAAGGAAACCCGTTATGTTGGTCCTCAAAATCAAGGCATTATGATTATGAACTCTCTCCTACAAACTTTGTACTATATACCTTACTTTAAAAAGGTTGGTAATTTCACTTTTTGCCCTATCAATTGATGCTCACTAGAATTATAATATCAGCCACTCATATTTAACTTTTGAATCAGGTTATGTATCAGGTTGATGCTCAGTAGAATAATAATGTAGAACAAACCGTATAGTAACAGAACTGGTGTATATACGGCTGCATCTCGGTTAGTGATTGCAACACCACTGCCTACTTACGTGCTACTCTGTTGAGGCATTGGCTGGCATACGGTGAAGAGAGGGATACCTAATGTGTGTTACATATGTAGAACATTTAGATGTACTTGAATATCATTATGTGAAGTCTAAATCTGTAGTGCCAAGTACAAGCACCGAAGCACCACGAACATATCAAGTTAGCAGTAACATCACTGATCAGACGCCTAATCTCGAACAAGAAGTGAAGGATTGTACGCTTTATATGGAATCTGACTGGACGGGAATCAAGCAACTATTAAAGAGACGAACGTTTGATTTCAATCGAGCAGCCAAGGCAGTTGAAGAAGCAAACCCTTCCGTCCAGAATCGTGCAAAACGAAGGTGCATTCCACCTAATTAAGTTTAGGAAGATGTATTGAACTATAATAAACTTAATTAAGTATTCGTGTTATGTATGTATTATTTGTATCTTAGGTTTATTAACTCGATTATTATGTTTATTAGGGTTGTAAACGATGTATTATGTTTGTAATTCGGTGTAATGTTTGGAAGTTAGTTGAGATGGCACAGGCAAACCGTCATGGCGGTTGTTCCCGCCAAATTCTCAACTGCCATAACCGTTACATTATCAATGTATATAAGGTTATGTTCCCACAATTCGGAAGATCACCAAGATATTGCATTTCAATCCAATATCCTTATCCTATTCGACAATTACAGTGTTAGAGTATATGTGTGTTTGTTGTTCTTGATTCCAATAGGAATAGATTACTTGGAAAGCAACAAAAGTGGAGGTATATTTTCTCTCTTATTTTACTTTTATCTTATTAGTTAGCGGTGTGATGCCACACGTTAGTAGACATTACAATAAGTTTCTAAAACGTGTAACATAAAATGTGATTTGTAGTTGTTATACTGTTGAATTTCCATAAACTTATTCAGTCCTTTTTTGATTTGGTAGACCATAGGATAAGTATTCTTAACCATAGTGGCGAAGCTTGAGATTTGTTAATGATGACAATGAACCATTTGATGAAATACTTAATTTTGTTTTTGAAAGAGCAAATGGCGGAGATGTGGAGGGGGTCAATAGACAATGGATGAGGAGATATAGAAGCAGATGTTGACGATTGAACATAAGCTCTACCAAGACCAACTAAATGAGTAGTTACGGACTTTTATGAAGCCCTCCCCTCCCCTCCCCTCCAAATTATTGGTATGTATTTAATCACGCTATTTTTATTTATTGAAAGCAATATCCATTTCTTTGGAATGTTTTATTTGCATTTGCAGGAACTAGTCAACGGATGTCAATGAAATATTTGTTTGTAAATTGTAATTTGTTTATAGCAAAGCAACTTAATGATTAAGAAAAGCTTGAGAAGAAATAGGTCTGGGTTGATGATTAATAAAATAAAAGTAAAAGAAGAATCCATAGTATAATACCTGTATGAAGATGGAGTAGGATCTCAAAAGCATATCCGAAAACTGTGAAGGGGTATATAATGCATTCAACAAAGGGTTGATGTAGTAATTCAGGAGGAAATCACTGCTTCCTGCATTTAGTATATGAATTCCGCCAGAAAATATGGTATTTGCTCTCTCGTTTCCCGCAATCCTCACCACTTGGTTTTGCCACTCCCGGTAGTATGAAACCTGCTCTGATAACGTAATCGCTTGCTACAAGATACCACCAACCAAACCAGTTAGTTAGTTATCAAACTTTGTGTTTGTTTGTTCACTAAGAAAATTTGTCTATACATATAAGTGTGGCGTAGTGTCATAAAAACCCGACCCCGCAGAGGCAAAATTGGCACCCGTTAGGAGAAGTGTGTCGTTGGCCGGACTCAAGTAAGGCGGCGGGTATGTATCGAATCCTAGGTACTCAGCTGTTCAAACAACATACAGCAGCAGCTATAAATAATAATATCATTCCAAAAACAAAATGGAATAATAAACTTGTTATTTTGTATTTTATCGGTGGTTAGGGAAGAAATATTTAATTACCTGTGTAATCTGCTGCTAATTTTCCATTGCAAAACCTGCCGGTAGGTTTGTGAGTTACAAAATCTCTTCCGTAAGGAAAAAAGTTTGCTCTGAGCAAAGTGGTGACGTAATTGTTGTTGCCGACGTCCATTACAGAGTCCCCGAAGATGCATAGCGCCGGCACAAGAGGAACACCGGTGATGATGTTCGTCAAACATAACAACAATAATAAGATTAAGAGTAGTGGACACCTAAAATAACCCATTTTCTCTACTCTTCCCTTCCCCTGAACTAAACACATGATAATCATCGGACAAAATTTAAAGGAAGCCTACCTAAATTCTAACAAATAGCATCTCAATGAAATTATTATTATTATGTATACAACTAATGCATCTCAATAAATATTATTATATATACAACTAATTTTTTTAAAACTAACCCCAATCAAAGCCTTCCTGAGACGGGATGCCAACCGTCCATATATGCACACTTCTACCTGACTCACCAAAGAACAACTTCAAGGAGGAAACCAACCCCTATGAAAAGACCCCCTTGAGTTAGGTTTAAAACTTAAGACATCTAGAGATCCCAAGTCTTAAACATCACACCCCCATGCCATTGTACTAGAATTGAAATGTCTATATTAAATATGTATATGTGTGTATATATATACTAGTCTATAAACCCGCATACTACACGAGTTTGAAGATAAAAATAATGTAATTTATAATATGTAAACCAATTTATATAAATGAATTATTCTTATTAAATCAAACATTGTAAAATCAAGATACACATTTACAAATTTCTAAACACTTCTTTACACACTACATTTGCAGTTTTATTTGTAATTTGACCATCCTCATCAAGTATCAGTAGCTTAAGTTCGTATCTACTTTTTGCTCTGGACAATGCAACATATTATTGGTCATACGTAAAAACTAGTTCTTTTTAGAAACAAACCAATCTTACATAGCAATTTTTCCTGACTTTTATCAAATATTACTTATGGATAAGATATGCTTCTAAACAATGCGATTGCCATCGTTACCGATAAGATTCCTCACTGTAATAAACAATTAATTGGTAACCTTGAGTGAAATAGGTAAATCTAAATAAGAAATTTCAAGCATACAATTAAAATACATATTATATAAATTTATTTGTGAAGACAAATTTATATATGTAATCACATATGGTAGTGATGAAATCGAGAATAATGACTACATAGTGAATAGAGATCGATTAGAAAACTTACCTGGTGTGAGTTAACTTGCAGGGAGAGGTCGGCGATTATGAGGGTTTTTGTGAGGCTACAAAGAGGAGTGGTTCAATTATAGGAGTTTAAAGAGAGTCTAATTACGATTTTTAATTCTAATTTAGAAAACTAAAGTAAATCTAATTAAAATTTATTTTCCATTGGTAACATCATAATCGAATTCATATTAAATTTAAAAGACTTATAGATCAAATTAACTTGTATTTTAAAAGCTCAATTACGTTGAAAATTGTCAAGTGGCATTTTATGGAATCCTCGTCGAAGCCTCTTATGGCCCGCCCTCCCTTATACATATTCTTAAATTGGACAAATTAATTCAATATCATATATATCGTTTTAAATGCAAAAGTTATTATTATTTTGATAGTTTTATTTATCATTAATGATTACTATACTTTTTATCGTTGTAAATATATTACTTTTGTTTTTTTTTTTTCCGATTAAAACAACTCTATTGTCCTTAAAGAAATATTAACCTTTTAAATTATTAAATAAGAAATGGCTAAACAAACCTTATGACATATGAACGCAATTATTATTATTATTATTATTATTATTATTATTATTATGCATTATAATATTTATGTAAATATGAAATATAAATATATATTATTAGTGAATTGAAAAGAAAATGTCATGTGGCATTAATAGAATTTTTGAATGAGAAAATGCCATGTGCCATTAATATGAGTCTTTTATTATTATTACTATATCATTATTATTATTATTATTATTATTATTATTATTATTATTATTATGTAAATATGAAATGTAAATATATATTATTAGTGAATTGAATAAGAAAATGGCATGTGGCATTAATAGAATTTTTTGAATGAGAAAATGTCATGTGGCATTAATATGAGTCTTTTATTAGAATTAGATGTCAATACTCGTATTCTTTTTTATAGGTTTTATCGACGTTCAATTTTAAATTTTGTTAAAAACAAAGTCGTATTGTAATAGATTGTTTTATTTGTATCGTAGGCTAAATTGAGTGTTGGTACCGTCCTAACAACATATCAACACTAATATTCATTTTTATGGTTTTCGATCACTGGAAAACATGTATCAGTTGCTATATAGAGTGTTGGTATCATATCGTTACTGCAATGACCCATGAACCAATAACAACAGAAGATCTGTCACCCACGAACCAATAACAACCAAACATATGTCACGAAACACAGAGAATCCCACTGTTGAGTGTAATTCCTAACACGTTTAGATTCTTTCCCTTGGATGCAAAACAAGTAGCTAGATATGGAATATACCGCAATAGTTCTCGTGTGAAAGTCAATTATTATTCCACTAATTTATTTATTTTTTAACAATACTTTGTGTAGCATATAATTTGATTTTTTTTCTTCTAAAACTTGTGTTCTATATAATTTTTTTAACATTCTGATATAATTTTTATTGAGAACGGATATTGTGCAGCTATTGTACCAAACCGAACCACAAACGACCGAACAACAAATCATACCACCCATATTTTTTATTGTTATTGATTTTGATAAACAGACATTGTATTGCTACCTTACTGTGCTCGAACCACAACGACACCGGTACTTGTATTCATTTTTATGGCTTACAATTTGGTGGTTTTTCATTTATATAACTTTGTCGACGTTGGTAAATGATATAACTTTGTCGACGATGGTAAACGAATATTGGTACCAGTACCTTGACGATCTAAACAAATCAATATCGTTCAAACAACATCGGTACTGGTACCAGTGTTCGTTTTTATCGTTTCCGGTCATGTAAAACACATGTTGATTTATATACCAAGTGCATGTATCGTACGGTACTGTAACAAAGCGAACCGATACCGATCAATACCCGTGGTAACGTACCGCCGCAATGTGGGAAAAACCCTAGTTATATACGTACCGCCTCCTGCTCACTATACCGAATTGAATCCCAAATACCTGAAGCCGAAACCTCACTTATATCATCACCAACCCGCCATTGAACAGTATCACGTTTACTAGCAATCAGTTAGACTTGATCTAACTGGATAAGAACTGGAAACAGATCCCTCCAAGTTGTGGGCCATTGCCAAACACCATTTAAATGAATATCTGCAACTGAATCATCTAATCTGAAGCCTGCATTCGTAATAGTTCTGGGAGATAAGAAATTACCTAGCGGCCCTAAAGCACACCATGTATCATACCATGCTGACGTCGACCTCCCATCCCCAAGAGAAGTCCACATATGGTTCCTTAACATCGGCCGAAGCTGAAGAAGTTTTCGCCAGCTCCAACAACAATTCGTAGGAGCCTTGACCATCCAGAAACTTTTACCTTTTAATTTGTAGTCATGCACCCATTCAACCCAAAGAGACTTTCGTTTAGTAATGACACTCCAAACGTGATTTGCCATGAGCGCTTTATTAACATCACCGATCTGTCTAATACCCAAACCCCTTTCATACTTCGGAGTACAAACAGAATTCCAGGACACTTTAGCCCTCCCTTTTTGAAACGAGCTATCTTGATTCCACAAAAAGTTTCGCATTCTTGCTTCTAAGTCATGAATCACCTGAGCCGGTAAAATAAACACCGAAGACCAGTAGATATGCATAGAAGATAGGACCGCCAAGATAAGCTGCAACCGCCCTGCAAATGAAAGGAGCTTGTTCTTCCAGTTCGAAATACGCTTCTCTAATTTTTCAACCAGGACACTACAATCCTTATATAGGAGCCTTGTGGAAATAAGAGGAACCCCCAAATATCTAACCGGAAGGTAGCCTTCCACGAAAGGCATAACACTAAGAATAGCATTCTTCACATGTTGAGGGACATTGCAAAAGAAAACCGTGCTCTTTTGAACGCTAGGGACCAAACCTAACATGTTAGTAAACTTTGAGAGAGACGCCATTATGCATTTAGCTGAGCTAACATCCCCTCTAGTGAACAAGAAAAAGGTCATCCGCAAAGCAGAGGTTTATAATATGCTGTTTCTCATATCTGTTATGAAATCTGAACGAGGAATCAATCCTGGTCTCATGTTGTAAAATACCCGTCAAAATCTCCATAACAAGCGTAAACAGATAAGGGGATATTGGGTCCCCTTGTCTTAATCCACGTTGACCTCTGAAATAGCCATGAACATTACCATTAACACAAACAGAGTAAGTTGGCGTCAACACACAAAGCATAATCCAGTCCACCATCTTAATGTCGAAATCGAAACCAAGCAACACACTTCTTAGAAATCTCCAATCAACAATATCATAAGCTTTTTGGATGTCTACTTTAAACGCACACCGAGGGGGGCCAACATCCCTATGATAATTGTGTATAAGTTCCTAAGTAAGTAAGATGTTGTCCGAAATTTTCCGACCTGGTACAAAAGCAGACTAGTTGACGTTGACAATCGTATTCAGAGCCACTTTAAGACGATCTGCAAGAATCTTACTAATAAACTTGTACAGAACATTGCAACACGCTATAGGACGGTAATCTGTAACACTAGAAGGAGTAGCAATTTTCGGCACTAGAACAATGAGAGTATGGTTTAATTCACACAATAGTTTACCAGTGGAAAAGAAATCAATAATAGCATTGGACACATCTTCCCCTATAACCGACCAAGCACCCTTGAAAAAAGCTGAAGAGTACCCATCCGGACCTGGGTCTTTGTCAATACCAATCGAAAACATAGCCTTTCGAACCTCATCAACCATTACTTGACGCACCATATGACTAGCGACTTCGGGATCCAATATATTAGTGAACAAATCAGCCGACGGAGTGAGAGAAATGTCGTCATGACAACCCAAAAACTTCTCATAATGTTGAACTAGCGCGAGTTGAACATTCTCACCTTCATACACCATACCGCTCGAGCTCTTGATGACATCAATCCGACTTCTATGATTCCTAGTTTTTAGCGACGAATGAAAAAACGTCGTATTCATATCTCCTGCTTGTAAGCAATCCACTTTTGACTTTTGTTTAAGAAACCGGTCCTCATCCAAACATGCTTCCTGGTAATCACGCGTAAGAGAGGACTCTTCGGCCTGTAACTCTACATTCAGCGGGTCCGCATCAATAAGACTTTGAATACCATCCAACTTAGTTCGAAGCTCGTTAACCTTCCGATGTAAATTACCCTGTTGGAAAAGAAGAGCTCTAAGAGGACCTTTTAGTAACCGGAGTTTCTTTACAACCCAGAACTGATGCACACCGTCTATATTTAACTCCCAAGACCTTTTAACAATATCCAGAAATTCTGGCTTGTGAATAAAAAAATTTCAAACTTAAACGATCTACGTTTACACACCTCAGCTTTCGGGATTTTAAGGATGCAAAGGCAGTGATCCGACAGCCTATACGGGTGAAAAATAGCGACCAAGCTAGGATACTCAACCACAAACTACGTATTCCCCAACACTCTATCAATTTTCTTTAGCAAACCCACACCCTTCTTGGGTTTTTGATTCCATGTAAAGTGAAGACCCGAACGGTTAATACCAAAAACCTCAATATCATCAACACAGTTCTGGAACTCCCTCATACCAGCCGAAATCGAAGAAGCTCCCAAAGAATTATCTTCAATATTAAGAGCCGAGTTGAAGTCCCCCATAATTATCCACGGTTGGTTACCTACCAACACTTTATGCATAGCGAGTTGTTGCCATAAATCCCTTCTGGAAACATAATAATTAGCTGCATACACTATCGAACAAAACACCATCTTTTTGTCAATCTTAAATCTTATCTGAACATGCATGACCTGAGAAGTTTGATTCAAAACCATAACATCAAACACTTCCGGGTTCCAACCAATAATAATTCTAGTACCTTTATCACATTGTCCTCCATTAGACGTCCAATCCCAATTTCGAAAGACATATTTACATACTTTACCAAGGTTACCCACATCAACATGAGACTCTAAAATAGCACAAAAACTCAAATTATTTTCTTTCACAATCTGCCGAACCTCCATTTGTTTTAGTGGGCGATTCAACCCCCTTATATTCCAGGCTGCTAGACTAATCGGTAACCACCTGGTTAGGAGTGCTTGCCCCTTTGTTAGTTATCGGCTTCTGAGCCCCTTTTACCATAAAATCATTCGTTTCATTGTAAACCTCTGTAACCTCATCATCACCCGTATCATCAAGCCCAACATCCGCTCCCTTTTTACTCCCATCCTTAGCATCCGTATCCACTTCATTCAACACATCAAAAGGGTTAGTAGATACAATATTGTTCATCTTTTTCACTATTTTGATCTCACCCTTCGGCTTTGACCCCACAGGCCTGTACTCAAATTTTGATTTTTGCTTGTTAACCTAGATTCCATTCTTCTTAGCAGCCTTTTTGCCATAGACCCCTATGAATCCATCCTCATCAATAACAGGAGCCTTCTTAGCCGATCGACTTCCTTGGTATGTGTTATTACGAGATTGATTCTCATTCATGGGTTTACCTACTTTCTTTGGTTGCTTCGGACAAGACTCGTTAGAATGACAAAAAACACAACAAGTAGCACATCTATGAGGACTCCATTTGTATTCAACATACATGGTCTCCTTCACAAACCCCTCCCCATCTGGTTCCGGTATAGCTATAGTAATCTCTTCTTTGAAATCAGTATCAGTAGAAATTTCAATCAACGCTCGAGCATAACTACTTCTACCCCATACCTCATTACACATTTACGTGGTAAAAGTATCCAGTATCTTTGGTTCTCCAATGGTCATAGCCACTAAGCTAAGCCCATCTTAAGTATATGCCGCTAGAGGAACTTCATGAATTTTGACCCAGACTTGAACCTTTTTTACCTCCTTCTTTTCCAGCTTTGTCATAGGAGTCCAAACATTGAGAAACAAAGGTTGAGATCTGATTATCCAAGGACCCTCTTTCAGTGCATTCAGCATACCTACTTCATCATTAAATTTGAAAAAGAAAAAACCGTTTGCATTCATCATCGATTTTTGTAAGCCATACTTTTTCCAATTAATCCACACAAAATACTCCACCATAGGAAAAGCAACTCGGTCTCCCAGAAAGTACCCGTAAAGAGTGTTAGCCAATTTATTTTGCACTACACGAACTGATTCCTTCGGCAGGACTACATCACAACCCTCATGCATAACTGAACTAGCCAGAGTACGAAAATTAACCTTCTTAGTCTTGTCTGATAGTACCGAATCTGCGTATGACATAGACGATGACGTGCTCCCATGTTCAGGTTAACTCCCTTGAAACCCTTCTCCTCTATTCAGATTGTTTCCCATACCCAGATTCTCCGAGTGCACTTTTTCCACAGTAACCGGTACCGTAATCTTAGTAAGCTCGTCAATTACATTAAACATCCTAGGGTCTGCTTGAGCTGAGATCACTGTACCTCGACGAGGTAAAGCTGTGTCACCGTCTATATTCAAACCTCGGCTTGTAATACCCTTGAACTGCAATGGCGGCTTCCCACGATCACCCTGGTTATTATCCCCAGCTTTCTTACGTTCATCCATATCAGAAATCACTAACTCTCACTTCAAGCAAGAAAAGAACACACCATGCAACACGAACCCGAAGACCAGAAAACCAAACAGCAAGAAAAAGCAAAACCCTAAACTAGCGAAAAAACCCTAGCCCATGTTTCTAACAAAATTGTATAGAGTTCTTGTTAAATCTAGGTTTCTGCCTAACCAGAAGGACCGATAAAACAATAGATCTATACTGTGACAACTCGTATTTCAGAACCTATCTTTGTGCTAAGTGTAGCATGTTTTGAACTTATGTAACGTATGTGAACATTATGTGACTATGTGAATTTGATGATTAAATGGAATGTTATGTTGTTATGTTTTGTGATTTTATGTAATACACGTATGTATGTAATATGAACACACAACACAACCCAACCGCACAAGTCTAATCCGATCGCACAAGCCCATTCGGGCTACACTCTTGTATTCGGACCAAAGGGCAGCCCAAGTGAGGGTTCGGCCCACTCCCTTATGTCGCATAACACTTAGGAGATAGGGTATACTCCTCATAATTTGCAAAACACCCACACACACAAAACCCTACTCTCTTTCTCTCCTCTTGAAGCCGACGTCAAACAACACCCTATCCCCATCGAAACTCTTGATTCGGAACACTCTCATCTTATCTTAATCGGTTAGTGATTCATGACTTGTGTTTTGTAAATGATGATATGATTTCATGACTTGATTAGATGGCTAGGGTTGTATGTATGATGAACAATAATGTTTATGTGTTGATGTTCATGTGAATCGGAAGTCATAATATGAATCTAAGAACCGATTGGATACAAGTAATCGGCTGTTATATATTATGTTCAAATGATTATTGAGTTGTCATGATTGGAATGCATGCTAGTGATCAAGAACATAAATTATGTTAGCATATGTTTATGAGTTATGATTATTGTTCATGTTTTAACTTTGATTAGGGTTCATATGAATTAGTGAGGATTACTTGGTTTGATCGAGTATTTGTTAAGTTTGAAACTGTTAGTTGTTGATTGATTATCTACATGTATGGAAACTGTTAATTTGGGTCAAACGAATTGATTAGGAATTGGTAAATGATTGCATGAAATTAGGAAATCATAACTAATCACACAAGTCTCTTGATCGCACAAGATGGTGCCGATCGCACAAGATCTTGGGCCTTACACACTGTTTGAACTTAACATGTTATTGGACCGAATGGCTCAAAACCCAATCGCACAAGATTAACTGGACCGCACAAGGATAACTCAGTGCGCACAAGTAATTTGAGTCGCACAAGATCGTTTGTCTGTTTAATATATTGGGCCGTATGTATACCTGTTGGGCCGTAGATTGTTGGGCTGGGTAACAAAGCTGATCGCACAAGTTAAATGTTGATTAGTTTATTGGACCGCACAAGATCAACGTGTTATATTTTTGGGCTGTGTATCTAGGTTGGGCCGGGGTATTCTATTGGGCTGCTATGGGTGAATAGCACAAGGCAGCTAGACTTGTGCGAGCCCAATCTTTTGAATCGTACAAGTATGAGCATGTTATGTACTTAACTATTAATGTGTTTGCCATGATCTATACGTGTTTGCAACCTGTTAGCTTATGTGTAAACATACGTGCACTACTTGAACCTAGACCTGACTTGTATGGTAACCATGTTAGGACGTGGTTGACCTCTAGCAGCTCGATTGACCTTTCGTTTATCTGCCGAGCTAACCTAAGGTGAGTTCACACTTTCTACAAAGCATGGGATTCCCAGGGGTTGGGAATGGGTTAAGGAATATGGATTCCTCGTCCTTCTTGGGTAGGACAGTACGGGTTAAGGAATGTAATTCCTCGTCCTCTTGGACAATTTAAATTTCACTAGACCAAAACTCTATCACGAAGTCCCTCCTTTTTATATTGACTTAATCGTCGGGCCAATGGCGAGCGGGTCATTAGTTAGATAGCGCTATTTTGGTCTGACAAGCCTCACACCGTACCGCAGAGGACGGGCGTGAACTAATGGATCTGGGCACGTCAATGATGATAGACATTGACAGTTCAGGTCACTTAAACATGACTACAGTCAGCAGTCGATATGGTGACGAGTCTAGTAGTATATACATGGGGTAGCCCCCACGGCCGAAAAGCCAGATAACTAAACATGGGGTAGCCCCCACGACTGGATTGCCAGAGTAAATGGGTTAAACAAATAATGTTTTCAACTATGGGGTAACCCCCACGGCAGGGATGCCAGTTAAAGGAACTGTTTTTGGAACAACTAAAACAAACACCCAACCGTGAACTCGCTTAACATTATTGTTGACTCGTTACTACATGCTTTGCAGGTCAATAGGTACTTAGCTGGAGCTTGCATGGGGAAGAGTCGTTGTGGGACATGGACAACTGTGTGCCATGTTAAACTTGAAACATTTGAACTTATATTTTGTTTTGGATTTAATCATTATGCTTCCGCTTGCAACTTAAACTATGTTTTGTTTGAACACCAATTGTATTGGTTGGATTTTTATATTTACTGATATGCTTGTTCAATATGATTGGTGGCTGGGTCCTGGTCAGTCACGCCTCCAAGCGGTGATACTCCGCAGGTGGATTTTGGGGGTGTGACAGATTGGTATCAGAGCCATTGGTTATAGTGAACTTGGTTTTAATAAGGGAAAAATGTTTTTGTTAAAACCAGACTATAACCTGTACAGTGCTCAACGGTCCACAACGACGCTTTACTCCACGTGCAAGGCTCGACATTCTAGGTGATATGGTTTATGTTTTATTGCCTACTTGCTAGATTACATAGAACTTTGCTTATGGTATGCTTAGATAAACGTAGCAACTATAGTTTGGAAACACATGTGTGCTTACTCTCTTCTGTCATCGCACTTTCACGAACCTCTCTCACTCATGTTTTCCCTTTTATATGAAGATCATGAGTGTACGTGTTAACATGACACAAGCCCAGTTGACGGCTCTGATTAACCAACAAGTTGCTGCGGCACTTGCAGTAGCACAGGCAGGAGGTATACCCTGCAGTTTAAACTCATTCTAGGATCTTTAGGTCCTACTCTCGTGAACCAACCTTTGTGTTAAACTTTGTCCTTTCTTACACCCACGACAGGTCAACCTGCACAACCTCCTGTGTGCACCTTCAAAACTTTTATGGACTGCCGACCAACTACTTTCAGCGGCACTGAAGGAGCTGTAGGCCTCCTCCACTGGTTTGAGAAGCTCGAATCTGTCTTCGAGATGTGTGAATGCCCTGAGGCTCGCAGGGTGAAGTATGCTACTGGTACTCTAGAGGGTTTAGCGCTCACGTGGTGGAACGCTCAGGTCCAAATACTGGGGTTGGTTGCTGCTAACGCCACCCCATGGAACAATTTTAAGGAAATGATCAAGGAAGAGTACTGCAATCGTGATGAAATTCACAAACTGGAAGTCGAATTCTTCAACCTCAAGATGACGGGGTCAGAAATTGAAGCGTACACGAAAAGATCGAATGAGCTGGCTATTCTGTGTCCTACTATGGTGGATCCTCCCATCAAACGCATTGAACTATACCTTAAGGGCTTAGTGCCAGAAATCCAAAGTCTTGTGACTTCGGCTAACCTCGCCACCATCCAGCAAGTTGTTCAATTGGCTCATCGTCTTACTGATCAGGCGGTGGAGCAGAACAGGTTACCAAAGCGTATAAGTGCTACAGCTACTTCTGATACACCCAACGACAACAAGCGTAAGTGGGAGGGAGCTTCAAGCAAAGGTTCAACTTCTGTTCAGTCTCAGTCTCAGCAGAGGAGGACTGACGACTACAAGAGCCCTAGTCAGCAATCATCTGGTAGTCAAAGTCATGGTGGGTACAGGGGAAATCACCCCAAATGCAATCGCTACAACCTACACCACAGCGGACCATGCACCAGGAGTAACTGTCATCAGTGCAACAAGCCAGGTCATGCAGCAAAGGATTGCAGAAGTTTATGTCACACCCCGACCACGTGGAACATATAAAACGTGGCGGAAAACGTCGGGGAGTGTTGTAACAGAATCATTGTTTCATAACACATGGAAATTGAAATATTGTTTTATTGATTAAAGTAGTTACAATGTCTTGACAATCAAAGAAACATAACATATATAACTAGTCTTGCATCTTTTATTGTCGCTAAGGCCCAAGTCCGCTTAAGTGTATCTTGATAAATCCTATGCATCATATCCTGAAACACATGTGAAAATAGGTACGTCAGCATAAAAATGCCTGTGAGATACATAGGTTTATGAAAATAGGATTCATGACTTATTGTTTAAGAAAATGTTTAGTCATGAACCTTGTAATTTGCTTTGTCTTGTAAATCATTTGAAAAGTGATAAACAAACCAAACGATATATATGTATAAAAGAATAACACATGGTTAAGTGGATAACCATGTGAAATGAGTTTGTATAAATTAAGTTGTTTGTAAAACAATGTATTGTGAAAATTTGGCTTCATCCTGGAGACGATACATGGCAATGCCTAAATCCACAGTCTTCAGAATCACTTCGCCTAATCGCTGGGCAAATTTGGCTGTTCGCTCAGACATTTGACCGGTGCTGAGAGGAAGAGACATTCTAGAAGAAAATGAAAGACATAGGAAGAAACAAGTGAAAGGTTATCGGATAAACAAAACAGAATGGCAATGCATAAGAATTGGCGATCATTTGTTTGTTACCTAAGGCAAACAAATGAGACGGTGACAAATCAAAGTAAGCGGATCATATTAATGTATCACTGAAGACATGCTCGCCTATAAGTGAACACTCACCCCAAGAGTTCCCAGGTAAGAGTGACTGGTCCGATACTGCGGATTTGTACGAACACTCTAGCCTTCGACAGAAAACTCAGGGTACAGGCATTCACTCTTCCAGTTTGCACGTATTCACATTATATGACCCAAACTTTGACGAGATTTGAAAACTTAGAGGGTTCAAAACCTTATAACAGAGGGTTCAAAACCTTACAATAGAGGGTTCAAAACCTAGTAATCAATCATCCTAGAACAGATGATTAGCTTTCAAAGCGGTTTTGAAATTTATGTTCTTGTTGTGGTTGTCGCCTAAGGATAGGTGACAGTATTGTTTTATGACTAAACGCAAGTAAACTCGCGTTAGGGTCCTAGGAAGGTTATAGACTAGGTCAAAGTATTACTAATAACCTAATTCCCTATAACCATGAGCTCTGATACCAACTTTTCTGTCACACCCCGACCACGTGGAACATATAAAACGTGGCGGAAAACGTCGGGGAGTGTTTTAACAGAATCATTGTTTCATAACACATGGAAATTGAAATATTGTTTTATTGATTAAAGTAGTTACAATGTCTTGACAATCAAAGAAACATAACATATATAACTAGTCTTGCATCTTTTATTGTCGCTAAGGCCCAAGTCCGCCTAAGTGTATCTTGATAAATCCTATGCATCATATCCTGAAACACATGTGAAAATAGGTACGTCAGCATAAAAATGCCTGTGAGATACATAGGTTTATGAAAATAGGATTCATGACTTATTGTTTAAGAAAATGTTTAGTCATGAACCTTGTAATTTGCTTTGTCTTGTATTTCATTTGAAAAGTGATAAATAAACCAAACGATATATATGTATAAAAGAATAACACATGGTTAAGTGGATAACCATGTGAAATGAATTTGTATAAAATGTTATATGTCCAAGTTTAAATAATTCAAATAACGCTACGATATGTAATACCATACAATCACTTATATATAGGAAGTACCAGCGGCGTATCCACCATGCTTGTATCATATTACACATGCCTCGTTACTTAATCACTTACTCAAACCAAACCAACAATGTAAGATGTCTATGTTTAAACCAATTGCCAAACGTATTGAATAATATGTCAAAATGTTTATGTCAAGATGTAAGTCATGTAATGTATAACCAATGTCAATAATGTTTATGTGTCAAATGTAAATCATGTAATGTGTAACCAAAATGATATGTATGGCTAGTGAAAAATATCAACTAAACCATATGCACAAAAACAAAGTATTGAAGTAAAACATGGTTTAAATCAAAGCTATGTTTTGTGGAACAAATGCATGCTATACTGATATAAATATCTATGCGGTATTGTGAGAATACATACATCCAAGCCTTGAGACTGGCGATAAACCCTTAAACAAATTAAAGGTTTATCTAAGTTATGTATATCGAATTCGGTCATTCCTTCCAATCCAAACAAACCTAGGATTTCAGGAACGGGAGTTGTCAATTCCTATGGTACCACTACCTACTAACGAACGGCGTGATCGGTGTTAATGAATGTATATTGATCCATCAAAACAAACCAAATATCATACCAAAATGTAAGCATGTGATGAAAACAACTGTACTAAGTATGCAACAAATGGACATACATAGCATGTGAACTGTACTAAGTATGCAACAATAGACATACATAGCATGTGACGTGAAACAACTGTACTAAGTATGCAACAATAGACATACATAGCATGTGACGTGAAACAACTGTACTAAGTATGCAACAATAGACATACATAGCACGTGACGTGAAACAACTGTACTAAATATGCACACAATGGGCATACATAGCATGAAATGTAATGTAAAACAATGTACTAAGTATGCACACAATGGGCACACATAGCATAAAATGTAATGTAAAACAATGTACTATAAGTGTACTATTGAACATAGCATGTATATGATGTGAAAACAGGAAAGCATGAAAGTAACAAGTAGGCACATGTGTTTCACCCCAAAATAGTTTGAAAACAGTAAAAGAGGGGTCTATGTACTCACTTGAGATTGATTAGTAGTCCTTGAGTAACAACCAAACAATGCTAGAGATCACGGATATCAAACGGCACCTAATATAGGTAACTATGTTAATAAACCGGACCTAAATCGGAGGATCGGATAGAATGAGGGTTCGTAAACCAAACGAGTATGGAGACTCGTGTAATATGGTTTAACAAAGCCTACATACTAAATGAAACCTAACATAAGTGCTTATGACCCATTACGACCCGTTTTGGTAGCTTATGCTACTTTAACGCGCCGTTCGCGTGAAACGCGTTCGGACCGCCTAACTAGTCCTATGACAAGTAGAATATGCCTTAACATGCCTAATATTGTCGCCAAATCAGTTTAGATGTCAAAAGTTATGTCACATATGTTTATAATGAATTTTGGCATCAAAGGGGTATTTTGGTAATTTACCTAAGGCATATAAACTACCTATCATACAACTACTTAAACGTCGTGACCATAAGGTATAACCTCGGAAGGTTATTCCCTACCTACTATGGTCACCTAATGTATTTGGTCGGATCCTATTGATCGACCAAATGGGTCGGGTTCGAAGGTATAAGCGATTTATTAGATAGCTTACCCTTGCGACCCTAGACAACGTGGTAATCAGTAGGCATAGTCACAAGGGACTATAACCATCGTGATTACAATCACGTTGCGAAGTTCAAACGAACTTCGCATTGACCATAAACTGGTCAACGCAGAAAGTCAAACAAAGTTTGACTTTCGGACTCGAAAAGCAATAAAAGAACGAAGGAATACTTACAAAGGGTCCCCGAATGCTAATCATGATCCAAGTAGTTCAGGTATGAAACAAAGGTTTCAACTTAGAGCTTCTCAAATCAGATTCTAGTGGGTTTTTGCAAGACATGGGGTTGGGTATTTATAGTGTTCGGTGAGCCGTTAAGATCGTTTCTTGGAAACCGTGCTTTGATCTTGGCCATACACCTCAAGAACATGGTTTTACAAAACCATGTGAGCCCCTAGTATTGAGAAATACCATGTGCATGTGGGTTTTGTGGGTAATGCAGCTGTTAACAGCCTGTTTAAACATCGAATCTGGTCTGGGAGTCTGACGCGGGCCGCGTAAAGATACCCCCTGGTTTTACGCGGGCCGCCTGAGGTCTGCAGATCAGCAACAAGTTTCAAAAGTTGCAGTTTCAGTCCCTGTTATGTGTTTAAGCCATTTCCGACATGTTTAAGGCCTGTTAGGCCAACTTTAAGGCCCTAACATGATGTCTAAACATTGTGGACATGAAACATGCTCAAAAATATCTCGGATATCGGTTCGTTTGGCCGTACGATCGCGATGTTCGCTTAATTACGACGGAATGCGCATAAGCGCGAAAAACGATCCAAATGACGCGACGAATGTATTTTTCTTATGCCAAACACTAAAATAAAATATTTTAGTGCTTACATAAATTTTTGGAAGTCCGGATGTATTCAGAACGTAAGTTATGCGTGAAAGTGCAAACTTATGCACTTTTTGACGCTTTTAGTCCCTGAATGACCCAAAAGTTTATTTTAGCATACCGAACCCTCAAAGCCTATTTCTAAGCTATATAAAGGATATTTAAGGTGTTTTTAGCTTATGGTCATGTTTCGGAATGTTCGTTACAGTTCAAATTGGCATACTTTCACAGTTTGTCAAGTTTAGTCCCTGTAAGCGAATTAACTTGTTTTTGCCATACCAAAGCCTTTAAAACTTATTTCTAAGTTATGTAAAGGTTATTTAGGGTATGTTAAGTATATGTTGATGTTTTGGAGTATTTGTCGCATTAAACTGATTACGTTTACGCACCAGTTTGCGTATAACTCTCCAGAAAACGATATAGAGTTTGAAATTGAATAAAAGTCAAAACATGAAAAATGTAAAACACAACCAAACAAACATTGGGATCAAATAACATTCTTTTATTGATGAAAGAACTGTTCACAATGATTACAAGCACAAATATTACAGTTTATACCCTGCAAACCAGAATCGTCAGCAACAACAAGCTCAACAGAATCAACGCTAGCAGTAGCAGCAAGGTAACAACAAAGGGTGCTTTCAGTGTGGAGCTGAAGGCCACTTCAAGAGAGATTGTCCCCAACTGAACAGGAACCAGAACAACAACAACAACAACAACAACCAGGGGAATGGAAACAATGGGTGTAATAACGGCAATGGTGCAAGGGGTCATGTGTTCGTTATTGGCCAAGGTAAAGCAAGGAACGATCCCAACGTGGTGACGGGTAAGTTCCTTCTCGACGACTTTTTCATTACTGTATTATTTGATTCGGGTGCCGATATTAGCTACGTGTCCTTAAAAGTTAGTCAAATGCTTAAGCGTACCCCAACACCTTTGAACACCAAGCACACTGTAGAGTTAGCTAATGGTAAAAGTTTAGAGGTCACCCACATAGTCAAGGGTTGTAATCTTGTTCTTGCTGGTCACACTTTCTCTATCGACCTCCTTCCTATCACTCTGGGTAGTTTCGACGTCGTCATTGGGATGGATTGGTTATCCCAACACCAAGCAGAGATTCTTTGCAACGAGAAGATTGTCCGTATTCCTCGTTCAAGTAATGAACCACTTATGATTTGTGGCGACAAGAGTGGTGCTGTTGTGAGCATCATCTCTTTTCTTAAGGCCCAGAAGTGTTTGCGTAAGGGCCACACAGCTATTTTGGCTCTCGTTACTGACACCTCGAAGAAAGAGAAGAAGATAGAAGATTTTCCGATTGTACGTGACTTCCCTGAGGTATTTCCTGAGGAACTACCTGGCCTTCCGCCTCATCGTCAGGTCGAGTTTCACATCGAGCTAGCTCCTGGAGCTGCACCAATAGCTCGTGCACCGTATCGCTTAGCTCCATCAGAGTTGGAAGAACTCTCTACACAACTACAAGAACTTTTAGACAAGGGGTTTATTCGTCCTAGCTCTTCGCCATCGGGAGCTCCAGTCTTGTTTGTGAAGAAGAAGGACGGTACCTTCCGTATGTGTATCGACTATCGAGAACTCAACAAGGTGACCGTGAAGAATCGCTATCCTCTTCCACGCATTGATGACCTATTCGACCAGTTGCAAGGGTCGAGCTTCTACTCGAAGATTGATTTGAGATCAGGATATCACCAGCTGAGTGTCCGAGAAGAGGACGTCTCCAAAACAGCCTTTAGAACTCGTTATGGACACTACGAGTTTTTGGTCATGCCTTTTGGGTTGAAAAACGCACCTGCGGTCTTCATGGACTTGATGAATCGAGTGTGCAAGCCCTACCTGGACAAGTTCGTTATTGTTTACATCGACGACATCCTGATCTATTCTAAGAGTCAGGAGGAACACGAGCAGCATTTACGACTCATTTTGGAACTCCTTCGAACAGAACAGCTTTATGTTAAGTTTTCGAAATGTGACTTCTGGCTTCGTGAAGTCCATTTCCTAGGCCATGTGGTAAACAAGGATGGGATCCATGTTGATCCATCCAAGGTAGACTCGATTAAGAACTGGCCTGCACCTCGTACACCAATGGAAATTCGCCAATTCTTGGGCTTGGCAGGTTATTACAGAAGGTTTATCAAGGATTTCTCCAAGATTGCACAACCTCTCACCTCACTAATGCATAAGGGCGTTACTTATCGATGGGGTGATGCACAGGATATTGCGTTTCAACACTTAAAGGATAGAATTTGCAGCGCACCTATTCTTTCATTGCCAGAGGGCACCGACGATTTTGTGGTCTATTGTGACGCATCCATTCAGGGTCTTGGTTGTGTATTGATGCAACGGGATAAAGTTATAGCCTACGCCTCACGCCAACTTAAAGTTCATGAAAGGAACTACACTACACATGATTTAGAGCTGGGAGCTGTTGTTTTTGAACTTAAGATATGGAGACACTACCTGTACGGTACCGAGTGCGCCATCTACACCGATCACAGGAGTCTCGAGCATATCTTCAAATAGAAGGAACTGAATATGCGACAACGACGATGGGTCGAGCTACTGAATGACTACGAATGCTCGATCAGGTACCACCCAGGCAAAGCCAACGTTGTGGCTGACGCCCTTAGCCGAAAAGACACTACGCCTAAGCGCGTACGAGCTTTACAACTCACTATACAGTCTAGTCTTCCTTCCCAGATACGAGATGCTCAGGTAGAAGCACTGAAACCAGAAAACATCAGGGCTGAAGCCCTACGCGGCTCAAGGCAATGACTAGAACAAAAGGAAGACGGTGCTTACTACGTAACAGGACGCATTTGGGTCCCACTTTATGGCAACCTACGAGAGCTCGTGATGGATGAGGCACACAAGTCTCGCTACTCAGTACATCCTGGCTCAGATAAGATGTACCACGATATCAAAACTACGTATTGGTGGCCTAGCATTAAGGCCCACATAGCAACTTACGTCAGCAAATGTTTGACTTGTGCGAGAGTCAAAGTCGAATACCAGAAACCTTCAGGCCTACTTCAACAACCTGAGATACCACAATGGAAATGGGAGCAAATTTCCATGGATTTCGTTACTGGCCTGCCTAGATCTCAACGCGGAAATGACACTATTTGGGTGATCGTGGATCGACTCACAAAGTCTGCACACTTCTTGGCTATCAAGGAAACGGATAAGTTCTCCACTTTAGCATACGTATATCTTAAGGAAGTTGTCTCGAGGCACGGGGTGCCCACCTCTATTATCTCAGATCGGGATGCACGTTTTACTTTAGAACTGTGGCAAACAATGCACAAATCCTTTGGCTCACGTTTAGATATGAGCACAGCTTATCACCCGCAAATGGATGGGCAGTCTGAACGCACCATCCAGACCCTTGAAGACATGCTTAGGGCATGTGTGATTGACTTTGGCAACGGCTGGAAAAAGCATCTGCCACTTGTGGAATTTTCGTACAATAACAGCTACCACACCAGCATTAAAGCTGCTCCGTTTGAGGCATTGTACGGGCGTAAATGTCGGTCACCACTTTGTTGGGCAGAGGTGGGGGATAGTCAGATCACTGGCCCAGAACTTGTGGTAGACACAACAAAAAGAATTGCTCAAATACGACAACGAATGGCGGCAGCTCGTGACCGTCAGAAAAGCTACGCCGATAAGGGCAGGAAACCACTCGAGCTCCAGGTTGGGGAACGAGTGCTACTCAAAGTTTCACCCTGGAAGGGTGTGGTTCGTTTTGGCAAACGAGGCAAACTTAACCCATGATACGTTGGACCATTCGAAATCATAGAGAAAATAGGCATAGTGGCCTACAAACTGAACCTACCAACAGAACTCAGTGCAGTTCACAACGTTTTCCACGTGTCGAATCTGAAGAAGTGTCTGTCAGATGAGACCCTCATAGTTCCTTTGAAGGAGCTCACTATCGACGAGCAGTTACGATTCGTCGAGGAACCAGTTGAAGTCACGGACCGAGATGTTAAGGTCCTCAAGCGCACTAGAATACCTCTCGTTCGAGTTCGTTGGAACTCCCGTCGCGGTCCAGGGTTCACCTGGGAACGCGAAGATCAAATGAAACAAAAGTGTCCCCAACTATTCGCAAACAGTACAACCACTACTGAGGCTGAGGCTACGGAATTTTGGGACGAAATTCCAGATCAGCGGGGGGAGGATGTGACACCCCAGGAAAACCAGGAAAACCATACAACTTAACTAGCTTCCTCAGTGACTACGTACCAAATTTCGGGACGAAATTTCTTTCAACTTGGGGATAATGTGACAACTCGTATTTCAGAACCTATCTTTGTGCTAAGTGTAGCATGTTTTGAACTTATGTAACGTATGTGAACATTATGTGACTATGTGAATTTGATGATTAAATGGAATGTTATGTTGTTATGTTTTGTGATTTTGTGTAATACACGTATGTATGTAATATGAACACACAACACAACCCAACCGCACAAGTCTAATCCGATCGCACAAGCCCATTCGGGCTACACTCTTGTATTCGGACCAAAGGGCAGCCCAAGTGAGGGTTCGGCCCACTCCCTTAAGTCGCATAACACTTAGGAGATAGGGTATACTCCTCATAATTTGAAAAACACCCACACACACAAAACCCTACTCTCTTTCTCTCCTCTTGAAGACGACGTCAAACAACACCCCATCCCCATCGAAGCTCTTGATTCGGAACACTCTCATCTTATCTTAATCGGTTAGTGATTCATGACTTGTGTTTTGTAAATGATGATATGATTTCATGACTTGATTAGATGGCTAGGGTTGTATGTATGATGAACAATAATGTTTATGTGTTGATGTTCATGTGAATTGGAAGTCATAATATGAATCTAAGAACCGATTGGATACAAGTAATCGGCTGTTATATATTATGTTCAAATGATTGTTGAGTTGTCATGATTGGAATGCATGCTAGTGATCAAGAACATAAATTATGTTAGCATATGTTTATGAGTTATGATTATTGTTCATGTTTTAACTTTGATTAGGGTTCATATGAATTAGTGAGGATTACTTGGTTTGATCGAGTATTTGTTAAGTTTGAAACTGTTAGTTGTTGATTGATTATCTACATGTATGGAAACTGTTAATTTGGGTCAAACGAATTGATTAGGAATTGGTAAATGATTGCATGAAATTAGGAAATCATAACTAATCACACAAGTCTCTTGATCACACAAGATGGTGCCGATCGCACAAGATCTTGGGCCTTACACACTGTTTGAACTTAACATGTTATTGGACCGAATGGCCCAAAACCCAGTCGCACAAGATTAACCGGACCACACAAGGATAACTCAGTCGCACAAGTAATTTGAGTCGCACAAGATCGTTTGTCTGTTTAATATATTGGGCCGTATGTATACCTGTTGGGCCGTAGATTGTTGGGCTGGGTAACAAAGCTGATCGCACAAGCCTATATGGATCGCACAAGTTAAATGTTGATTAGTTTATTGGACCGCACAAGATCAACGTGTTATATTTTTGGGCTGTGTATCTAGTGTCACACCCCCAAAATCCACACGCGGAGTATCACCGATTGGAGGCGTGACTGACCAGGATCAAGCCACCAATCCTATTGAACATTGTAAGTAATAAATAAAAGTCATTCATCAATACGAAAGGTGTTCAAAACCATAACATAGTTAAGCGTTTAGCGGAAGCATAAATATGTAAACCCAACTTAAGTTTAAATGTTTCAAATGTTTAGCATGGTACACAGTTGTCCATGTCCCACAACGACTCCTCTCCACTCCCATGCAAGCTCCATAGATACCTAATGACCTGCAAGGCATGTAACAGAGAGTCAACAACAAAGTTGAGCGAGTTCACAGTTGGTTGTTTAGTTATAGTATTCGTTTCGTAAACCGTATGTTTGTTTAGTAAACTATGTATCGTATTTATTTGTATCGCGGCCTTCCAGGCATGTTTGCGAAGATTTGTGGGGGTTTCCCATGTATTCTAGACTAGTTGTATTTGTATCGCGGCCCTCCAGGCATGTTTGCGAAGTTTAGTATTCGTATCGCGGCCATCCCAGGCATGTGTGTGAAGATTAGTATTCGTATCGCGGCCATTCCAGGCATGTTTGCGAAGATTAGTGGGGGCTTCCCATGTGTTACTAGTCTAGCTGTATCTATAAGTGACCTTCCCCTAACGAGGTCAGTGGTACGTATTCCAGTAACGATGAAAGTACAAGTAATCATTTAACCACATTCCCAACCCCGGGAATCCCATGCCTTGGTAAAAGTGTGAACTCACCGTGGTTTGCTCGGTATGATTAGATATCTTGTTTATCAGTTGAACAAACACGCCCTAAGATGAGTACCAACCACAATCAATCTCACTTGCACATAACTCACATATTTTTTTTTTATTTTTTTTACACAAAAGTAACTTATGCATTTCTCATTCACATGTTACACAGTTATTGCGCAAATAACATACATAAGGTTCAAGTCGTGATCAAGCAATGCATCAACTTAATATTTCAGGTAATCACCTAGCATACAGTGGTTCTAAACCCATTACACTTCCGATTCACACTACCCGCATATCGTACAAGTATCACACACAACGGCACGCCAATCGAAATCAAGAGTTGTGCTATAACAAAACATGACATTCTTTATAATACTTGATCTTTGTATACAGTTACCCCACATGACCTTATCCCAACTATAAACTGCCATCCATACACACCAATCATGTAGCACATGCTTAGTCAACACAAGTCCACAACAAGAAAGATATAACCAACCGAGAAGATGCAACTCCCTGTACCTAGTCCGCCATTCAGTGTGTAATCCAGCCCAATACTTTGTAAATTAAACCAATCACATGTTAAGCCCAATTCTCTTGTTTGCTAACCTGACATACACGTGCAGCCCACAACCGATATGCAAGCCCTAATGCTTTTAGAATTATGGCTTGCATCTGTACTTATTAACCAATCTACCACAAAATACCACACCCTATTCATGCATCAACTAACAGTTTCTCTAGTGACTCAAGATGACAATTCGAGCATTATTAGACCATGTCATCATGTTTAATACCTATGTTACCATCAATTATCACACAATCCATGCCAATATTGCACAACATGTCGCGTAATCCGATTCAAATATTATACTCTAGTTACGCGTAATACTCCGTTAACAATCTAACATATCATTAATTACAATCCAAATATATAATCATATCATTAATAACAATATAAATATATAATCATATCATGAATCGACCACCACTCGTTTCAATAATCTGCCCATCCATCCACATGCCATGATCCAACAAGTTATTACCAAACATATTCATTATCATTATGTACCCTAGTTATTTACTATTAATACATCATCATACTATTTCTTGATTAGATCTAGGCACCCACATGGCCACCACTTTCATTCAAAGTTGACAAGTTTGTCCAACCACTTATCCTTACATGCATTGGACCACCAAAGGCTATGAATATCATAATCAGTTTGCTTACCAAAAAGGCATACATCATAATCAAGTTAATCAACCAACACACATAGAATAAGGTTAAAATGTAAGACAGTCACATGCTATTATGGGCGGCCCAATAGGAATTGATTAAGATGATAGTTTTCAAAACATCGCACATGTATGTAACACAATTAATCAAGACAAAATATAAACATATAAGAAAACCGAGAGGCTTTTACTAACCCGACGATGTATGGAACTAGGCACAACTCACAAGAGAAGAGATGGTCCCTAAAAGAAAAGAACTTCGACAAAGGGGGGGGGGGGGGTTCTCCAGTTGCACGTACGCACAGAATGGAAGCAGTAGGGTTTTGTTTGGTTTTGAAGTTGTTATGTTGAATAATACGTATACATATACCAACATCGTGGGGCGGTTTACTTCTTTGGCCGATAATGGGCACAAGCCCACAACAAGAACCGAGATTTCATGTGGACAAGGGGTTAATCATGTTAAGCATTTACTAATTGAAATTAAACATTTACTAATTATAATTAAACATTATATTACCGCCACATACGAAGTTCTTATTTTTATCATCGAACGGAATATGAAAGAGGAATACAAGGAAACAGGATCGCGTGGCGAAGAGATGCTGACCTTGAAAGTTCGGGTTGTCACATTATCCCCAACTTGAAAGAAATTTCGTCTCGAAATTTAGTACGTAGTTACTGAGGAAGCTAGTTGTGTTGTGTAGTTTACTGGTTTTCCTGGGGTGTCACATCATTCCCCCGTTGATTTGGAATTTCATCCCGAAATTCTGTAGTAGCTTCAGCCTTAGTAGTGGTTGCACTGTTTTCGAATAATTGGGGATACTTGAGTTTCATTTGATCTTCTCGTTCCCAGGTGAACTATGGGCCACGACGGGAGTTCCAACGAACTCGAACAAGAGGTATTCTGGTGTGCTTGAGGACCTTAACGTCCCGGTCCGTGATTTCAACTGGTTCCTCGACGAATCGCAACTGATCGTTGATAGTGAGCTCCTTCAAAGGAACTATGAGGGTCTCATCTGACAGACATTTCTTCAGATTTGACACGTGGAAAACGTTGTGAACCGCACTGAGTTCTGCAGGCAGGTTTAGTTTGTAGGCCACCTTGCCTATTTTCTCAATGATCTCGAACGACTCGATATAACGCGGATTGAGTTTGCCCATTTTTCCAAAACGAACCACACCCTTCCAGGGTGAAACTTTGAGTAGCACTCGATCCCCAACTTGGAACTCGAGTGGTTTCCGGCACTTGTTTGCGTAGGCTTTCTGACGGTCGCGAGCTGCCGCCATGCGTTGCCGTATCTGAGCAATTCTTTCCGTTGTGTCTACTACAAGTTCTGGACCCGTGATCTGACTATCACCCACCTCTGCCCAACAAAGAAGTGATCGGCATTTACGCCCGTACAATGCCTCGAATGGAGCGGCTTGAATGCTGGTGTGGTAACTGTTATTGTACGAAAACTCCACCAATGGGAGGTGTTTTTCCCAGCCGTTGCCGAAATCGATTACACATGCACGAAGCATGTCTTCTAGAGTTTGGATGGTGCGTTCAGACTGCCCATCTGTTTGGGGATGGTAAGCGGTGCTCATGTCTAATCGTGAGCCAAAGGACTTGTGCATTGCTTGCCACAGTTCAGAAGTAAAACGTGCATCACGATCGGAAATAATAGAGGTTGGCACTCCGTGCCTCGAAACCACTTCCTTTAAGTAAACGTCTGCTAGAGTGGAGAACTTATCCTTTTCCTTGATAGCCAAGAAGTGTGCAGACTTTGTGAGTCGACCCACTATCACCCAAATAATATCATTCCCACGTTGAGATCTAGGCAGGCCAGTAACAAAATCCATGGAAATTTGCTCCCATTTCCATTGTGGTATCTCTGGTTGTTGGAGTAGGCCCGATGGTTTCTGATATTCAGTCTTGACTCTCGCACAAGTCAAACATTTGCTAACGTAAGTTGCTATGTGAGTTTTCATGCTAGGCCACCAGTATGTAGTTCTGAGATCGTGGTACATCTTATCCGAACCAGGATGTACTGAGTAGCGAGAATTATGTGCTTCATCCATCACCAGCTCGCGTAAGTTTCCATAGTATGGGACCCAAATACGTCCTGTTACGTAATAGGCACCGTCTTCCTTTTGTTCTAATCGTTGCCTTGAGCCGCGTAGGGCTTCAGCCCTGACGTTTTCTGGTTTCAATGCTTCTACCTGAGCATTTCGTATCTGTGCAGGAAGACTAGACTGAATAGTGAGTTGCAACGCTCGTACACACCTAGGTGTAGTATCCTTTCGACTGAGGGCGTCGGCCACCACATTGGCTTTGCCCGGATGGTACTTGATGGCACATTCGTAATCATTCAGTAGCTCGACCCATCGACGTTGTCGCATGTTCAACTCCTTCTGTTTGAAGATATGCTCGAGACTCCTGTGATCGGTGTAGATGGTGCACTTGGTACCGTACAGGTAATGTCTCCATATCTTAAGTGCGAAAATAAAACAGCTCCCAGCTCCAGATCGTGTGTAGTGTAGTTCCTTTCATGAACTTTAAGTTGGCGTGAGGTGTAGGCTATGACCTTGTCACGTTGCATCAACACACATCCAAGACCCTGAATGGATGCGCCGCAATAAACCACAAAATCGTCTGTGCCCTCTGGCAATGAGAGAATAAGTGCGCTACAGAGCCTATCCTTTAGGTGCTGAAATGCAGATTCCTGTGTATTAACCCAACGATAGATAACGCCTTTCTGAGTTAGTAAGGTGAGGAGTTGTGCAATCTTGGAGGAACCTTCTGTATTATCCTGCCAAACCCAAGAATTGGCGGATTTCTGTTGGTGTACGGGGTGCAGGCCAGTTCTTAATCGAGTCTACCTTAGATGGATCAACATGAATTCCATCCTTGTTTACCACGTGGCCTAGAAAGTGGACTTCACGAAGCCAGAAGTCGCATTTTGAAAACTTGGCGTACAGCTGTTCTGCTCGAAGGAGTTCCAAAATGAGTCGTAAATGCTGCTCGTGTTCCTCCTGACTCTTGGAGTACATCAAAATGTCGCCGATGAATACAATCACAAACTTATCCAAGTACGGCTTGCACACTCTGTTCATAAGATCCATGAAGACTGCAGGCGTGTTTGTTAACCCGAATGGCATGACCAGGAACTCGTAATGGCCGTAGCGTGTTCCGAATGTTTTTTTTTTTTGGAGACGTCCTCGTCCCGGACTCTCAGTTGATGGTAGCCTGACCTCAGATCAATCTTTGAATAGTAGCTCGACCCTTGCTGCTGGTCGAACAAGTCGTCAATGCGTGGAAGAGGATAGCAATTCTTTACGGTCACCTTATTCAGTTCGCGGTAATCTATGCACATACGGAAAGTACCGTCTTTCTTCTTTACAAACAAAACTGGAGCTCCCCAGGGCGAAGAGCTAGGACGAATGAAACCCTTTTCCAAGAGTTTTGCAATTGCTTAGACAGTTCTTCCAGTTCGGTTGGAGCTAAGCGATAAGGTGCTCGATGTCACACCCGCTCATAGCGGAAACGCAAGGTGTGATCTGTCTGGTTTTCATTGCATAAATATCGATGTACATGAACAAACTATATGAATAAAACATACTCCATTGCCATTACATAGTGTTTCAAAAGATTACAACATAAGTTTAGTGTGTCGGTTACAAACCATTAACATGAAAATAAAACGTTATTGTTTCATACATTAACTTGAAATAAACTACAAAGGTTTAAACCATCATATTTCCGCAAAGAGGCGGAATATAATAGTTAAACCCTTCAAAAGATGGCATGGAGTTCCTGTACTTGTTATCTTGACTGGGAAATCCGACATGGTCCTTTAATTCCCTGAAATACATGTTAAGTTTGGAAAACATCAACAAAAGTTGGTGAATTCATGCAATTTAGTTGTAAACGATGTATGAAAAATGTGAGTTGTAGTATGTAAAGCGTCAATGAAATCGTTGATCATTAATGTTTTGCAAGGACATTAATATGTGTGTCGAAATAGGAAGCAAACCAACCCTAGACGATTTTATGCCGATTCCTATCGACTGGGACACAAACGCACTCTTCTGTATGGGTCCACGACCAAGAGTGGGGCTCGCCAAAACCCAATAGATCTAGTCCTTTGTTCCTTGGTCCAAACTGGATTAATGGTGCTTATAGTATGGCCCTAATTCGCACATGATCTAAGGTGTTTCATTACCTAACTTTAACATACTATGAACATGTATTTTCCCCGATAGTTGTAAAGTTGTAAAACATTTAAATGAACAGGGGAACATGAACTCACTGTATCGCGTCTTGTGAATAAATGAAAATAAGATCTCACGTGCGGTCGTCCTGAATAGCGTGGCGACCTACAAATGTTCTTATTTTTGTTAGACACTTCGGTCTTTGTAATAACTTGAGTACAAGTCTTATGTCTTATATGTGTGTAAGACTTGTATGTCCTTACTGTTCGTTAACTGTGTATTCGATGTATGAGTTGTTCAAATGTTCGTTAACTGTGTATTCGATGAAAGAGTTGTTCAAATGTTCGTTAACTGTGTATTCGATGAATGAGTTGTATAGTCGGATCTCGTCCGCTGAATCTCGTGTCTTGTATGTATCACTTGTATAGTTGTGTTTCCAATAATAGTATCATTGGGCCAAGCCCATGTTTTCAAGTTATTGGGCTTAAATAGTGCTGGGCCTCAAATAGTGTTGGGCCTCAAATAGTGTTGGGCCTCAAATAGTGTTGGGCCTCAATAGTGTTGGGCCCCAATAGTGTTGGGCCTCAAATAGTGTTGGGCCTCAAATAGTGTTGGGCTTGAATAGTGTTGGGCTTGAATAGTGTTGGGCTTGAATAGTGTTGGGCTTGAATAGTGTTGGGCTTGAATAGTGTTGGGCTTTGGCCCATATGTTTGGTGTTTGGGCTTAGCCCATGAATTTATGTTAAGCCCATAGTGAAGTTAAGCCCATTAAGAAAACTAAGCCCATTAAGTGTAAGTAGCCCATTTGTAAAATAGTCTTTTAAGTATATTAAGCCCATTTGTAATAAAAATAGCCCACTAGTATAATAAGCCTTTCATTTTTATAAAAACCCTTTTTATAAAAATTTACTAAGTATAGATGTTAGTAAATAAAAACATACTAGTTTTTATAAGTTTCTAAACATCCGAAATTTGTTATCGATGACATATTTATATTTCGTGTCGAAAGATCGTCTAAACGTCGTAGTAACTCCCCGGATTGGCAATTCACTTATGTAGTCGTCCGTCGTTCATTTTGACCATAATTGGTGTCCGATTTTTCTAATCGTCCGTAACTCGTTTTAAGGCGTAATTATGTGAAGTCTCGTAGGACTTTTGTTATAACGTGTTTTGAGTTTAAAGGTGACATGAGATTCAAGTTCCTACAATGATATATATAACTAATACACCAAGTAATATATCACACCAAAATTGCTAAAGTAACCAAATATATATTTTCTAAAAAATATATATATTTTTCTTGTCTTTTATTTTGTAAACCCTTCTTTAATAACCTTTTTAAATCTTGTAGAGATTTACCCAAAAATGTTGTTATTTTATAAAATAAAGTTTTTATAAAAATTGGCCATATAACCTTTGTATTTTTATCTTAACCATGTTTCATTAAACATATCATTTTCTTTATTAAATCAACAACAATTTATTCAACATCTTAACTAAACATTATGAGACTTTTATAACATGAAATTATCAAGATGATATGCAAATCATGTAGGGTTTTAAACATGATCCTTTCATATGTTAACTAGTTCAAAAACCAAGTTTATTTCTAGTTTTAACAACTTTTATAAAAATCTTTAGTTGTATGTTAGTTTTTATAATCTTGTGAAAGTCTTGTTTTTAAATAAAAACCCTAAATACTTTCACAAGATCACTAGATATGATCATCCATATAATCATTTATGTTAAAACCCTTTAACATAAACATGTATAATTTTTAGATCATATCTTCCAACATCTTCTAACACTTTATTTGTATCATAATCATCATAACAAGATCTAATATGCATATAACAAGTCTAAGATCACAATATAAACAAACATAATTATATCATGATTTTTATCTTTGCTTCTTTGTATTTTTCTTATTTATTATGTATGATTATATAGTTATTATTAGTTATAATAACAATCATAAACATAATATGTATAAAAAAAATATAGAAGCTTACTTCTAGCACTAGGCTAGGGATGATCTTAGAGATTTTTAAGAACTAAGAAGATGGTCTTGATGTTGGAACACTTTTGTATGAATAAAAATCCTTCCTTTCACTTCCAAGAGCTTTAGATTACCTCATGTTACTTGGAAATCCATGTTGATCATGAAGAAGATGATAAAAATAATTGGGTTTATGAAAGTGTTCTTGATATAAGATGAAGATGGTGAGAGAGTTTTCTTAAGTGTGTGTAAGATATGGTGTGAAATGAAAGATGAAAGTGATGAAGTGTAGTAACTTAGTGACTAAGTGTAGAAAATAATCATCCAATCTAATCCACTTGCATGTAAACATAATATCTAGATATTATGTAACATAAACAAGGGGTGTGGGACCCCTTGTTCACGGCCTCAACATGGGGGGGGGGGGTCTTGCATGGTGAAAAGTGTTAGTTATTTTTCAAGACTTAAAAATGAATTATAAAGATGTAAATATTAAGGTGTTTAGGGTTTGCAATTTTCCGAGATGTTTCGCGACTTGAGATGACCATAAACTAGTTTTACAACACTAAAAATAATGTTCACTAGTTCGCTACTTGTGCCAAAACATGATTCGGCTAGATGTTTAGTGCTCGTTTCACTAATAAATAGTCGAAACGTTCTCTTATGGAAGTTGTAGGGCAAATTTCCGTTATGTGTGAAATTGATATTCCATAAGTATTTTTATATGAAATTGGTGCCTAAACATCAATTTTTGCATCTTGTATTAAAAATACAATTGCTGAATTTTGCGGAAAATTAGTGAAATGGTCATTTTTAGCGTATTTCGGACAGTTTTTAGTGCTACCGGCCATTGGTAGAATATTAACCAAACTCTTGTATTCCCATATAGGGTTTAGTATATAATTGATATTGGACTCTCATCCGAATCCTAAAGATGTCATTTTTGATGTTTTCTGCGGATCCGGAGTTTTCGTCAGCACTCTAGTTCACTAGGCGCTACTCTAGTTGTTTCGGTGAATTGTTTGCACTATAACAAATGTACCCAATAAAAATGAATCATGTGTAATAACCAATGAATATTCCATGAGTTTTCTAAGATGTATACCATGTAATCATGCAGTCAGAATATTCAAAACACATGCTTGTATAATGTAAATCACTGTTTTAAATGTAAGTAAATTACCCGAAAGTGGCAGTTGTCACATTCTCCCCTTGTTATTTAGAATTTCGTCCCGAAATTCTTGCTTTGTTATTCTTTGCAGGAGTTTTCGGAAATAAGTGAGGATATTTTTCCTTCATTCGGTCTTCACGTTCCCAAGTATACTCGGGTCCGTGACGAGAATTCCAACGAACTTTTACCAATTTGATACGACTTCTCCGTGTTTTATTGACCTTCCAGTCCGTGACCTCAACAGGTTCTTCAGTGAAATGGAGTTTGTCGTCAATGTGAATTTCATCCACAGGAATGGCAACGGTTACTTGTATTGGACTCTTTTTAAGATTCGACACATGAAACGTGTTGTAACAACTGTGCTTGTAATCACTATGAACAGTTATGTTATCAATAAAACAATGTTATTTGATCACAATGTTTGTTTTGTTATGTTTTACATTTTTCATGTTTTGACTTTTGTTCAATTTCAAACTCTACATCGCTTTCTGGAGAGTTATACGCAAACTAGTGCGTAAACGTACTCAGTTTAATGCGAGAAATACTCCGGAACATCAACATATACTCAACATACCTTAAATAACCTTTACATAACTTAGAACTAAGTTTTAAAGGCTTTGGTATGGCAAAAACAAGTTAATTCGCTTACAGGGACTAAATATGACAAACTGCGAAAGTATGTCAATTTGAACTGTAACGAACATTCCGGAACCTAACCATAAGTTAAACACACCTTAAATATCCTTTACATAGCTTAGAAATAGGCTTTGAGGGGTTCGGTGTGCTAAAATAAACTTTTGGGTCATTCAGGGACTAAAAGTGTCAAAAAGTGCACAAGTTTGCATTTTCGCGCATAACATACGTTCTGAATACATCCGGACATCCAAAAATTTATGTAAGCACCAAAATATTTTATTTTAGTGTTTGGCATAAGAAAAAATCCATTCGTCGCGCAATTTGGATCGTTTTTCGCGCTTATGCGCATTCCGTCGTAATTAACCGAACATCGCGATCGTACGACCAAACGAACGTTGGTGACCGACCGGATAATATTTAAATCCCACAAATATTCTGTTATGATTGAAATCTTATTTTAATCAGGTCCGTGTTGAAAAATAAATTAAAACGCCTAAAAACGTTATTTTTCAAAGTTTAAGCGCGTACCGTGTGTTTCTGCGCAACACAGTGCTTCTACTGCAAAACGCAGACAACGCAGCCAGTCCTGGCAACTGAAATTTATTTCAGTAATAACTTGGCGAGTTTATTTTTATAGAGTAATAAAAATAATTTAGAACGCCATAAACCGGGATTTAAACGCTAGATAAAATACCCGGTACCCAGTTAAATACCCGTCCTAGCCATATACTAGGAATATGCTTGGCATATGCTTGGAATATGCTAAGGTATATGCTTGGAATATGCTAAGGTATATGCTAGGAATATGCTTGGAATATGCTAGGAATATTCTAGGAATATTCTAGGAATATTCTATATGGAAAAACTATAAATACCCACCATATGTTTCATTCATAATCACTAGAAATTTGATTTGAGAAACTCTAAGTTGAAACACTAGTTTCATACCTGAGATTTTCGAATCGAGTTTAGCATTCGGGGACCCTTCGTAAGTATTCTTTCGTTCTTTTCCTTATTTTTACTGCTTTTCGAGTCAGAAAGTCAAACTTTGTTTGACTTTCAGCGTTGACCAGTAATGGTCAATGCGAAGTTCGGTTGAACTTCGCAACGTGATTGTAATCACGATGGTCATAGTCCCTTGGGACTATGCCTACTGATTACCACGTTGTCTAGGGTCGTAGGGTAGGCGATCTAATAAATCGCCTATACCTTCGAACCCGACCCATTTGGTCGATCATTAGGATCCGACCAAATACATTAGGTGACCATAGTAGGTAGGGAATAACCTTCCGAGGTTATACCCTATGGTCACATCGTTTAAGTAGTTGTATGATAGGTAGTTTATATGCCTTAGGTAAATTACCAGAATACCCTTTTTCATGTATAATTGGTAATTAAGCATATGTAACCTAAACCTTTGTCACGTAGCTGATTATGTAACATGTTTAGGCATATAACACTTGTCATAGGACTAGTTAGGCGGTCCGAACGCGTTTCACGCGCACGACACGTTAAAGTAGCATAAGCTTCCTAAACGGGTCGTAAACAATTATGTTAAGTTTCATTTAGCATGTAGGCTTTGTTAAACCAAATGACACGAGTCTCTACACTCGTTTGGTTTACGAAACCTCATTCTATCCAATCATCCGATTAAGGTCCGGTTATTAACATAGTTACCTATATTAGGTGCCGTTTGATTCCGAGATCTATAGCATTACTTGGTGGTTATCTTTAGACAACTGAGCAATCTCAAGTGAGTACATAGACCCCTCTTTTACTGTTTTTCCAAACTGTTTTGGGGTGGAACACATGTGCCTACTTGTTACTTTCATGCTTTCCTGTTTTCACATCATATACCGGTTATGTTTGTTAGTACATTATAGTACATGATTTCATTTCATTTTATGCTAGGTGTGCCCATTGTGTGCATTACTTAGTACATCGTTTTACATGACATTTCATGCTAGGTGTGCCCATTGTGTGCATTACTTAGTACATCGTTTTACATGACATTTCACGCTATGTATGTTCATTTGATTACATACTTAGTGCATTGTTTTCACATGCTTACATTTTGGTATGACATTTGGTTTGTTTACATGGGACAATACATTCATTAACATTAGCTACGCCGTTCGTTAGTAGGTAGTGGTACCATAGGAATTGACAACTCCCGTTCCGGACATCCCAGGGAAAGGGGACAGAAAGGAATGACCGAATTCGATGATATAAGACAGATAGACCTTTAATTTGTTTAAAGGGTTTATCACCACAGTCACAAGGCTTGGATGTATGCATTTTCACAATACCGCATAAATGTTCATATTAAATAGTTTCATGCATTTACACAAAACATAACTTTGATTTAAACCAAGTTTTACTTCAATACTTTGTTTTTATGCATATGGTTTAGTTGAGACATTTCACTTGCCATACATGACATTTTGACATAGACATTTTACACAAAGACATTTGACATGGATATTTGACATAGACATTTGACATGGATATTTGACATAGACATTTGACATCGATATTTGACATAGACATTTGACATGGATAATTGACATAGACATTTGACATGATTTACACTTGACATATTATTCAATACATTTGACAATTTGTTTAAACATAGACTTCTTACATTGGTTGGTTTTGTTTGATTAAGTGATTAAGTAACGATGCGTGTGTAATATGATACAAGCATGGTGGATATGCCGCTGGTACTTCCTATATATAAGTGTTTGTATGGTATTACATGTCGTAACGTTATTTGAATCATTTCAATATTGAGACATAGAACATTTTATACAAATAACATATTTTTCACAAGACATTGATTTACAAACAAGTTATCTTATACAAACACATTTTTACATGGTTATTTATTTAAACCTGACATTTACTAATACATATCATTTGATCTTATTGTTTTCAAATGATTTACAAGACAAAGCAAATTACAAGGTTCATGACTAAACATTTTTCTTAAACATAAGTCATGAATCCTATTTTCACAAACCTATGTATCTCACAGGCATTTTTATGCTGACGTACCTATTTTCACATGTGTTTTCAGGAGCTTTTCCGTAAGATGTTGATCTTGATACTAGGGCGGACCTGTGCCTTAGAGACTTTAAAAGAAGATAGACTATGTTTAATTATGTTCTGAACTCCTTAATTCCTGTTTAAGACAATGTAACACCTTTGTTTATAAATAAAATACAACTTTGTATGCCATGGTTATGAAACAATTAATTCTGTTGCAACACGCCCCGATGTTTCCGCCACGATTTGTTGTTTTACGCGGTCGGGGTGTGACAGAAGAGTTGGTATCAGAGCTAATGGTTATAGGGAATTAGGTTATTAGTAATGCTTTGACCTAGACTATAACTTTTCTAGGAACCTAACACAAGTCCTCTTGTGTTTAGATCTTAAAACATGTACATCACCTATCCTTAGGTGATTAACAAAACAAGGAACCAAATTTTCTGAATCGTTTTTTTTTGAAAAACAATCATCTGTTTTTGAATAAATTTTTACAAGGTTTTGAACCCTCAATTGTAAGGTTTTGAACCCTCTGTTATATGGTTTTGAACCCTTTTCAGTATTGGTTTTTGGCCTTGTGCCTTCAAATTTTCAAAATCCCGTCAAACGTTTTGGGTTTTAAATAATGTGAACATGTGCAAACTGGAAGGGTGAATGCCTGTATTCTGAGTTTTCTGTCTAGGCAAGCACTTCGTATACATCTCAACCAGACGCGAGACCAGTTGTGCTTACCTGGGAATTCTTGGGATGAGTGTTCACTTATAGGCGAGCATGTCTTCATTATACATTATTTTTGACCCATTTACTTTGATTAGTCGCTGTGTGTTGTTTGTTTGCTCTGTGATACGGACGAATGACCACCATCTTTGCTTTTGTTGATTTTGTTTCATCTCATTCTTTTCATCCAATCATCTCACTCGTTTCCTTTCATGTTTTCCTCTTTTAGAATGCCTCCTCGACGCGAGAACCAGATAGCTACTGCCGAGCTGGCAGAAATTATTGCGCAGCAGATGGCTGCTCAATTTCCAAATCTCTTTGCTCAATGGAATCAAGCCAACAACAACAACAATGTTCCATGCAAATACAAGGATTTTAATCAGGCTAAACCACTCAAGTTTAGTGGTTCTGAAGGAGCGACTGGGCTTCTTCAGTGGTTCGAGAGCAGTGAGAATACTTTTCGCCATGTGCAGTGTCCGGATAATCGCAAGGTTGAGTTTGCTTCGAGCGTATTTCAGAAGAGGGCTTTGACATGGTGGAACGGGGTTATGAGGGATAGGGGTGCAGAAGTTGCTCTTGCACAGACCTGGGCTGAACTTAGAGCCCTTATGATGAGGGAATTCTGTCCTCGTCATGAGCAACGAGCGTTGGAGAAGGAGTTTGATGAGCTGAAGCAAGATAGTGGTGAGCATAGGGCTTATACTGATCGGTTTGAAGAGTTGAGTCTGCTTTGCCCAACAATGGTCACCCCACTTGACAAGGCTATCGAAAGATACATCGACGGCCTACCTGACTCGGTACAAGACATTCTTACTGGTAGTGAACCTGCCACACTTCGTCAGGCGATCGAATTATCAGCGACATTGACTGAGTCGCAGATCCGGAAGAACAAGTTACACCGGAAGGGTGACAAGGGCAAGGAACAATCAGCTGACAAGGTGGATAGCAAGAAAGGTCAAAACGGGAATGGAAAGAACTCTGGTTCTTCAAAGAGGGCAAAGAAGCGTAAGGCTTCCCAAAACTATGCTGTCACTGCCCAAGCTAATCAAGTAGCTCCCAACCAACCCGCACAGCCGCCAGCAAAGAAACCCTATACAGGGAATGCACCTTTGTGCAATAGATGCAACAGTCACCACCAGCCGCAACTTCCATGCCGTTTCTGTACTAACTGTGGGAAGTCAGGCCATCTTGCCAATGTTTGTCGGTCTGCTCAAAATCCCGCGGTTCAGAACCCGGCTCAACAAGCTGCTCCGCAACAGGGTCAAGCTGCACGACCACAATACCCACCAGGTGCTTGTTACAATTGTGGGGATCTGACCCACTATAGGAACCGGTGCCCAAGACTGGCGAACCAGAACCAGAACCAGAATCAGGCTCAGGCTCCGGCTCGAGGCCGAGTTTTTAACATGAATGCCCAAGAGGCACAGGCTGACGATAATGTGGTGAACGGTACGTTCTTTATTAATAATCAGCCTGCATCTGTTCTTTTCGATTCCGGTGCCGATAAGAGTTTCGTGTCTTTGTCCTTTGAACCAATGCTTCGAGTGTCTAGAACGAAACTAGGCAAATCTTTGACAGTAGAGGTTGCTAGTGGTGAACCCATTATTCTTAATTCTGTTCTTCGCAACTGCCAGTTGAATCTTAATGACCATCTTTTTCCTATCGACCTCACGCCTATGCAACTCGGAAGCTTCGACGTTATTGTGGGAATGGATTGGTTATCCAAGCATCACGCAGAGATAGTTTGTTCTGAGAAGATTGTTCGTGTGCCGCTTTCGACAGACGAGATTCTGCAGGTTCAAGGTGAGAAGCCTATCGGTGGTCTCAAACTCATGTCTTGTTTTAAAGCTCGGAAGTATCTGCAGAAGAACTATGTGGCTTTCTTAGCACATGTTACAGAAGATAAAGGCAAGGGTAAGTCTATTTCAGATATTCCTGTCGTTCGGGATTATTCTGAAGTATTCCCTGAAGATTTACCTGGTCTACCTCCAGCACGCCAAGTCGAGTTCCGCATTGATCTCGTACCTGGTGCAAATCCCATTGCTAGAGCTCCATATCGTCTTGCACCATCCGAGATGCAAGAGTTGTCTAAACAGCTTCAGGAGCTCTCTGACAAAGGTTTTATACGTCCTAGTTTTTCACATTGGGGTGCTCCCGTTCTTTTTGTAAAGAAGAAGGATGGATCCTTTAGGATGTGTATCGATTATCGTGAGCTTAACAAACTTACCATCAAGAATCGATATCCTTTACCTCGCATTGATGATCTCTTTGATCAACTACAGGGCGCTTCTTATTTTTCGAAGATTGATCTGCGATCTGGATATCATCAACTTCGGGTGCAAGAAGAAGACATTCCGAAGACAGCGTTCCGTACTCGTTATGGGCATTATGAATTCACAGTCATGCCATTCGGTTTGACTAATGCTCCTGCTGTTTTCATGGACTTAATGAATAGGGTCTGTAAACCTTATTTGGATCAGTTCGTCATTGTTTTTATTGACGACATCTTGATTTATTCTAAGACGCAAGCTGATCACGAGCAACATCTTCGTCTTACCCTTGAACTCCTAAAGAAAGAGCAACTTTTCACCAAATTCTCCAAGTGCGAATTTTGGCTTAAAGAAGTTCAATTTTTGGGGCATGTTATCAACGAACGGGGTATTCATGTAGATCCCTCCAAGATCAGTGCGATTAAGGATTGGGATACACCTACTACTCCTACTGAAGTTCGTTCTTTTCTTGGTCTAGCGGGTTATTATCGCCGCTTCATAGAAAACTTCTCGAAGATTGCAGTTCCTCTAACTGCTCTAACTCAGAAGAAAATGCCCTTTTATTGGGGAAACAAACAAGAGGAAGCTTTTCAACACCTGAAGCAGAAGCTTTGCGATGCGCCTGTTCTATCATTGCCTGAGGGTGATGATGATTTTGTTGTGTATTGTGATGCATCAAAATTGGGTCTTGGCTGTGTTCTTATGCAAAGGAACAAAGTCATAGCCTATGCATCGAGGCAGTTGAAGATACATGAGAAAAACTACACTACTCATGATCTTGAGTTGGGTGCAGTTGTCTTTGCTCTCAAGATCTGGAGACACTATTTGTACGGTACAAAATGTGTGGTTTTCACTGACCACAAAAGTCTTCAGCATATCTTCAACCAAAAAGAACTCAACATGAGACAACGACGTTGGGTTGAGCTTTTAAACGACTATGACTGCGAAATTCGCTACCATCCTGGTAAGGCGAATGTCGTAGCTGATGCATTAAGTCGTAAGGAACGTACTAAGCTTCATTGTGTATGTGTTCAATCTGTTACTCAAGCTCGATCCGATATTCAAGCACGCATTGCTCAAGCTCAACAAACTTGTGTTTCACAAGGATTGATGGATAAGGAATTTCCCTATCATATAACACCTGCTCTGGAACTAAAGGACAATGGATCATATTACTTCATGGACCGTTTGTGGGTCCCAAGCCAGGATGATCTTCGTACCTTGCTTATGGATGAAGCCCATAAGTCACGTTATTCTATTCATCCAGGCTCAGATAAAATGTATAAGGATCTTCGTATTCATTATTGGTGGCCTGGTATGAAGAAAGACATTGCCTTATACGTGTCAAAATGCCTTACTTGTCTTAAGGTTAAGGCTGAACATCAACGTCCTTCTGGTTTATTGGAGCAACCAGAGATCCCAGTTTGGAAATGGGAAAACATTACTATGGATCTTGTTACCAAACTCCCGCGCACAAAGAAAGGTCATGATGCCATCTGGGTAGTCGTTGATCGTCTTACAAAGTCAGCACATTTCTTGCCAATCCGCGAGGATTTTCCTACTGACAGACTTGCTCAAATCTATGTAGATGAAATTGTGGCTCGACATGGTGTTCCTTTGAACATCATTTCTGACAGAGATACTCGTTTCACTTCTCATTTTTGGAGAACCATGCAATCTGCTATGGGGACCCAACTTAATCTGAGCACAGCTTATCATCCGCAAACGGATGGTCAATCTGAGAGAACAATCCAGACTCTGGAGGATATGCTTAGAGCTTGTGTGATCGATTTTGGTGGTAGCTGGGATTCACATCTTAAATTGATTGAATTCTCCTACAACAACAGTTATCACACCAGCATCAAAATGGCTCCTTTCGAAGCTCTCTATGGTCGAAAATGTCGTTCACCAGTCTGCTGGAATGAGATTGGCGAGGCCCAACTTACTGGACCTGCCCTCATTTTAGAGACAACTGACAAGGTCAAGAAAGTTCGTGATAACCTTCAGGCAGCTAGAAACCGTCAGAAGATTTACGCGGACCCAAAACGCAAAGCCTTGGAATTTCAAGTCGGTGATCGAGTATTACTTAAGGTCTCACCTTGGAAAGGTGTGATCAGATTTGGAAAGAAAGGAAAACTTGCACCTAGATACGTTGGACCATTCAAGATCGTCGAAAGAATCGGAAAGGTAGCCTACAGACTTGAGTTACCTCCTGAACTGGGAAATGTTCATCCAACTTTTCACGTGTCCAATCTCAAGAAGTGTACAGCTGATGAGAATTTCTCCATACCGCTTGACGAAATTCGTGTTGGCAAAACACTGAAATTTGTTGAGAAGCCAGTGGAAATCATGGAACGTGAAGTCAAGTGGCTTAAACGCAAGCGCATTCCTTTGGTCAAAGTTCGCTGGGAAGCTAAACGTGGACCCGAGTTTACTTGGGAACGCGAAGATCAAATGAAAGCGAAATATCCGCATCTTTTTCCACGAGTTTCCTCTAAATAAATTTCGGGACGAAATTTCCACAAGTAGGGGAGACTGTAACAACTGTGCTTGTAATCACTATGAACAGTTATGTTATCAATAAAACAATGTTATTTGATCACAATGTTTGTTTTGTTATGTTTTACATTTTTCATGTTTTGACTTTTGTTCAATTTCAAACTCTACATCGCTTTCTGGAGAGTTATACGCAAACTAGTGCGTAAACGTACTCAGTTTAATGCGAGAAATACTCCGGAACATCAACATATACTCAACATACCTTAAATAACCTTTACATAACTTAGAAATAAGTTTTAAAGGCTTTGGTATGGCAAAAACAAGTTAATTCGCTTACAGGGACTAAATATGACAAACTGCGAAAGTATGTCAATTTGAACTGTAACGAACATTCCGGAACCTAACCATAAGTTAAACACACCTTAAATATCCTTTACATAGCTTAGAAATAGGCTTTGAGGGGTTCGGTGTGCTAAAATAAACTTTTGGGTCATTCAGGGACTAAAAGTGTCAAAAAGTGCACAAGTTTGCATTTTCGCGCATAACATACGTTCTGAATACATCCGGACATCCAAAAATTTATGTAAGCACCAAAATATTTTATTTTAGTGTTTGGCATAAGAAAAAATCCATTCGTCGCGCAATTTGGATCGTTTTTCGCGCTTATGCGCATTCCGTCGTAATTAACCGAACATCGCGATCGTACGACCAAACGAACGTTGGTGACCGACCGGATAATATTTAAATCCCACAAATATTCTGTTATGATTAAAATCTTATTTTAATCAGGTCCGTGTTGAAAAATAAATTAAAACGCCTAAAAACGTTATTTTTCAAAGTTTAAGCGCGTACCGTGTGTTTCTGCGCAACACAGTGCTTCTACTGCAAAACGCAGACAACGCAGCCAGTCCTGGCAACTGAAATTTATTTCAGTAATAACTTGGCGAGTTTATTTTTATAGAGTAATAAAAATAATTTAGAACGCCATAAACCGGGATTTAAACGCTAGATAAAATACCCGGTACCCAGTTAAATACCCGTCCTAGCCATATACTAGGAATATGCTTGGCATATGCTTGGAATATGCTAAGGTATATGCTTGGAATATGCTAAGGTATATGCTTGGAATATGCTAAGGTATATGCTAGGAATATGCTTGGAATATGCTAGGAATATTCTAGGAATATTCTAGGAATATTCTATATGGAAAAACTATAAATACCCACCATATGTTTCATTCATAATCACTAGAAATTTGATTTGAGAAACTCTAAGTTGAAACACTAGTTTCATACCTGAGATTTTCGAATCGAGTTTAGCATTCGGGGACCCTTCGTAAGTATTCTTTCGTTCTTTTCCTTATTTTTACTGCTTTTCGAGTCAGAAAGTCAAACTTTGTTTGACTTTCAGCGTTGACCAGTAATGGTCAATGCGAAGTTCGGTTGAACTTCGCAACGTGATTGTAATCACGATGGTCATAGTCCCTTGGGACTATGCCTACTGATTACCACGTTGTCTAGGGTCGTAGGGTAGGCGATCTAATAAATCGCCTATACCTTCGAACCCGACCCATTTGGTCGATCATTAGGATCCGACCAAATACATTAGGTGACCATAGTAGGTAGGGAATAACCTTCCGAGGTTATACCCTATGGTCACATCGTTTAAGTAGTTGTATGATAGGTAGTTTATATGCCTTAGGTAAATTACCAGAATACCCTTTTTCATGTATAATTGGTAATTAAGCATATGTAACCTAAACCTTTGTCACGTAGCTGATTATGTAACATGTTTAGGCATATAACACTTGTCATAGGACTAGTTAGGCGGTCCGAACGCGTTTCACGCGCACGACACGTTAAAGTAGCATAAGCTTCCTAAACGGGTCGTAAACAATTATGTTAAGTTTCATTTAGCATGTAGGCTTTGTTAAACCAAATGACACGAGTCTCTACACTCGTTTGGTTTACGAAACCTCATTCTATCCAATCATCCGATTAAGGTCCGGTTATTAACATAGTTACCTATATTAGGTGCCGTTTGATTCCGAGATCTATAGCATTACTTGGTGGTTATCTTTAGACAACTGAGCAATCTCAAGTGAGTACATAGACCCCTCTTTTACTGTTTTTCCAAACTGTTTTGGGGTGGAACACATGTGCCTACTTGTTACTTTCATGCTTTCCTGTTTTCACATCATATACCGGTTATGTTTGTTAGTACATTATAGTACATGATTTCATTTCATTTTATGCTAGGTGTGCCCATTGTGTGCATTACTTAGTACATCGTTTTACATGACATTTCATGCTAGGTGTGCCCATTGTGTGCATTACTTAGTACATCGTTTTACATGACATTTCACGCTATGTATGTTCATTTGATTACATACTTAGTGCATTGTTTTCACATGCTTACATTTTGGTATGACATTTGGTTTGTTTACATGGGACAATACATTCATTAACATTAGCTACGCCGTTCGTTAGTAGGTAGTGGTACCATAGGAATTGACAACTCCCGTTCCGGACATCCCAGGGAAAGGGGACAGAAAGGAATGACCGAATTCGATGATATAAGACAGATAGACCTTTAATTTGTTTAAAGGGTTTATCACCACAGTCACATGGCTTGGATGTATGCATTTTCACAATACCGCATAAATGTTCATATTAAATAGTTGCATGCATTTACACAAAACATAACTTTGATTTAAACCAAGTTTTACTTCAATACTTTGTTTTTGTGCATATGGTTTAGTTGAGACATTTCACTTGCCATACATGACATTTTGACATAGACATTTTACACAAAGACATTTGACATGGATATTTGACATAGACATTTGACATGGATATTTGACATAGACATTTGACATGGATATTTGACATAGACATTTGACATGGATAATTGACATAGACATTTGACATGATTTACACTTGACATATTATTCAATACATTTGACAATTTGTTTAAACATAGACTTCTTACATTGGTTGGTTTTGTTTGATTAAGTGATTAAGTAACGATGCGTGTGTAATATGATACAAGCATGGTGGATACGCCGCTGGTACTTCCTATATATAAGTGTTTGTATGGTATTACATGTCGTAACGTTATTTGAATCATTTCAATATTGAGACATAGAACATTTTATACAAATAACATATTTTTCACAAGACATTGATTTACAAACAAGTTATCTTATACAAACACATTTTTACATGGTTATTTATTTAAACCTGACATTTACTAATACATATCATTTGATCTTATTGTTTTCAAATGATTTACAAGACAAAGCAAATTACAAGGTTCATGACTAAACATTTTTCTTAAACATAAGTCATGAATCCTATTTTCACAAACCTATGTATCTCACAGGCATTTTTATGCTGACGTACCTATTTTCACATGTGTTTTCAGGAGCTTTTCCGTAAGATGTTGATCTTGATACTAGGGCGGACCTGTGCCTTAGAGACTTTAAAAGAAGATAGACTATGTTTAATTATGTTCTGAACTCCTTAATTCCTGTTTAAGACAATGTAACACCTTTGTTTATAAATAAAATACAACTTTGTATCCCATGGTTATGAAACAATTAATTCTGTTGCAACACGCCCCGATGTTTCCGCCGCGATTTGTTGTTTTACGCGGTCGGGGTGTGACACGTGTGGTGTACACTGCTAAGTTCATCAGGTAACTTCAACTTGTAGGCAACAGTGCCAATCTTTTCTAAGATTTCAAATGGTCCAATGTAACGCGGGTTAAGCTTTCCACGTTTACCGAACCTCACTACGCCTTTCCAAGGTGAGACTTTTAACAAAACTTTTTCTCCAACCTCGAAAGATGCTTGTTTTCGTTTTCCATCTGCGTAGAGCTTTTGTCGATCGCGAGCCGCCTTAATACGGTCCCGAATCTGAAAAATTTTATCCGTAGTATCTTGGACTAGTTCCGGACCAATTAATTGACTATCGCCTGTTTCGGCCCAACATAGCGGAGAGCGACACTTTCGACCATAAAGAGCTTCGAACGGTGCAGCTTGTATACTTGTATGATAACTATTATTGTAGGAAAACTCAACTAAAGGTAGATGATTATCCCAATTGCCGCCTAAATCCATAACACATGCACGAAGCATATCTTCGAGTGTTTGGATTGTCCGTTCGCTCTGGCCGTCAGTTTGTGGATGAAAGGCCGTACTTAGATTCAATTGAGATCCAAAGGCCTGTTGAAATGATTTCCATATTCTTGAAACAAAACGACCGTCTCGGTCCGAAATGATTGAAATAGGCACTCCATGACGAGCCACTATTTCTTTGAGATATATTTCCGCTAGTTTCTCAGTACTGTCCTTCTCCCGAATCGGTAAGAAGTGTGCGGACTTTGTCAATCTATCGACGATTACCCATATCATGTCATGGCCTTTCGAGGTCCTGGGTAACTTCGTAATGAAGTCCATAGATATTTGTTCCCATTTCCAAGCGGGAATCTCGGGTTGTTGTAGTAAACCTGATGGTTTTTGATACTCTGCCTTGACCTTCGCGCAGGTCAAGCAATTTCTAACATAGTTAGCAATATCCTTTTTGAGGTTAGGCCACCAATAGTACTCTTTTAAGTCTTGGTACATCTTATCTGATCCAGGATGGATCGAGTACTTTGACCTATGTGCTTCCTCAAAAATGAGATCTCGGAGACCTCCAAAGAATGGAACCCAAATTCTACCCGCAAAGTACAAAGTTCCATCCTCCTTTGGTACTAACTGTTTTTCCATGCCTCGAAGTGATTCTTCTAGAATATGTTCTTCCTTGAGCGCTTCTTGTTGTGCATTTTGAATTCGTGCGGTAAGATCTGTGTGAATAGTCATCTCTAGTGCTCGCACTCTTAGTGTTTTAACTCGTTCCTTGCGGCTCAAGGCGTCTGCTACAACGTTCGCCTTGCCCGGATGGCACTTGATTTCACAATCATAGTCGTTTAATAATTCAACCCAACGTCGCTGACGCATATTTAATTCTTTTTGGTTGAATATGTGTTGTAGACTCCTATGATCTGTGAAAATAGTGCACTGTGTACCATATAAGTAATGCCGCCAAATTTTCAAAGCAAATACCACCGCGCCTAGCTCTAGGTCGTGAGTGGTATAGTTCTTCTCGTGAACTTTCAGTTGGCGGGACGCGTACGCGATAACCTTTTTACGTTGCATGAGTACACAACCCAAACCTTGATGCGAAGCATCACAGTATACCACAAAGTCATCGGTACCATCGGGTAATGATAAGACTGGTGCAATGCATAACTTGTCTTTAAGATGTTGAAATGCTGCTTCTTGTTTCTCTCCCCAATCGAATTTCCTGTCTTTCTGTGTAAGAGAAGTTAGCGGTTGAGCAATCTTTGAAAAATTCTCAATAAATCTCCGATAATATCCCGCTAAGCCCAAAAATTGTCGCACTTCAGTGGGAGTCTTGGGCGCTTCCCAATTCTTAATCGATTCAATCTTCGACGGGTCTACTTGAATACCCTTCTCGTTCACTATATGCCCGAGAAATTGTACTTCACGAATCCAAAACTCACATTTGGAAAACTTCGCGTATAGTTTCTCCTTCTTGAGTAGTTCTAAGATGGTTCTCAAATGTTGTTCATGCTCGGCTGCCGATCGTGAGTATATCAAGATGTCGTCAATGAACACTATGACGAATTTGTCGAGATAAGGCTTGCACACGCGGTTCATTAAATCCATGAAGACCGCCGGTGCGTTCGTTAAACCAAAAGGCATAACGAGAAACTCGTAATGACCGTAACGAGTCCGAAAAGCCGTTTTCGGTATGCTTTCTTCTTGAACCCGTAATTGATGATACCCCGATCGTAAGTCTATCTTTGAATAAAAACTCGACCCCTGTAGTTGATCGAATAAGTCGTCAATCCTCGGTAGTGGATACCGATTCTTGATGGTGAGTTTATTTAACTCTCTGTAGTCGATACACATTCTGAATGTCCCGTCCTTCTTTTTCACAAAAAGAACTGGAGCTCCCCAAGGCGAGAAACTCGGTCTAATGAATCCCTTATCCATCAACTCTTGAAGTTGTGTGGACAATTCCTGCATTTCAGAAGGTGCTAATCGATATGGAGATCTGGCTACAGGTGCAGCTCCTGGTACCAAGTCGATGTGAAATTCGACTTGTCGATAAGGCGGTAGACCTGGCAAGTCTTCAGGAAAGACTTCAGGAAATTCTTTTACTACCGGAATATCTGTCAACTTCGGCCCATCAGCCTTCTTGTCTACTACATGCGCTAGAAAGGCAATATAACCTTTCCGTAAGTATTTCTGTGCTTTCATGCAATTGATGATCCGCAATGGGGTGTCACGCTTCTCTCCATGTATAACAAGTGTCTCTTTGTTCGGTAGTGGTAGGCGAATAATCTTCTCGTGGCAAACGACTTCGGCTCGATTGTTGGATAGCCAATCCATGCCAACCACTACGTCGAAACTACCCAATTCAACGGGTAAGAGATCGATATTGAATTTTTGTTCACCAAGTTCTAAGGTACACTCCTTAACAACTTCTCCCGTCTCTATTAGTCTACCGTTAGCCAATTCTATAGAATATGGAACATCTAGTTTACTAGGTTCCAAGCGCAGAATATTTTTAAATTCTATAGAGATAAAACTAAAATCGGCTCCGGTATCAAATAATATGGATGCGAAATGATCATTAAGGAGAAACGTACCAGTGACCACATTAGGGTCTTGGCGCGCATCCTTGGCTCCAATCACAAAAGATCGACCACGAGCTTGAATTTCTTTAGGACAGTCTTTCTTGTAGTGATCTTTGCTTCCGCATCCAAAACATCCTTGATTACGACCATTCCCGTTTCCATTCCTGTTACCAAATCCACTTCCCGATCCTGTATTATTTCCCGTTCCCCAACATGACTCGTTACGGTGGCCAAGCTTGCCACACTTATCACACTTGACAACCCGACAATCACCCACGTGATGAAATTTGCATCGTTCACACTTGGGTAAAGTACCAGCGTACTTCTTAGGACCAGTGTCGTTTGTGGCTACAAACATCCTTGAATCCTTTTGCGGGTTATTCTGTCGCCTGTTGTTGTTGTTGTTGTTGTTGGGGTTATTGTTATTGTTGTTGTAGTTGTTGTTATTACTGCGGGTTCCCTTCTTGAAATTCGAGTAACTCCTCTTCCCACGGTTGGAAGACTCAACATGTGTTTCCTTCTTGTCATCACCCTTCTCAGTGAATATCTTCATCCTGACCCCGTCTTCAGTAAGACTCACGGCTATAGTCACAGCCTGAGTAATGGTCGTGGGTTTAGCTGCAGTAACCAGACTTCGAATCTTGTCAGAAAGTCCCCAGATGTAGCGTTCGATACGCTTGTACTCTGGTGTTACAAGATAAGGAATTACACGGGACAGATCGTGAAATCTTTGAGTATATCCCGTGATATCAGCTCCGACCATGGTCAGGTTCCAAAACTCGTTCTCCAAGTTCTGGAGTTCAGCACGAGAACAATATTTATCCCTCATACGTTCCTTCAATTCATCCCAAGTTAACGCATAAGCAGCGTTTTCACCCAAAGTTTGCACTTGTAGGTTCCACCATGTAAGAGCCTCGTTGAGAAACAAGCCAGTAACGAAAGTGACTTGCTGATTAGCGGAACATCTGCTCATTCTTATAGTGGAATCCGTTTTCTCCGTCCATCTCACATAAGCCACAGCACCGCCTGTGCCATCATAGTTAAGCGGCTTGCAGTCTAGAAACTGCTTAAATGTGCACCCTGAAATTGGACAACGGATTTTGAATGAACAAATAGTGAATCGCACGAATAGATTTAGAAAGAAATTTGATAAGTTGTAACAAAACAGCTAAATGTTACCCGTATTATTTGTTCCACCTGAAGGACCACTTGGACCCTGGCCTCCCGATCCGCCGGTGCCTCCACTTTGTTCGACACGGGATGCCTCATACAGTGCGATAGCTTGAGCGATTCTCTGTTCTATAAGTGCATTCAGTTCCGCCTCGGTCGTAGGCATTGGTGGAGGTGGGGGTGGATTAGTCCGTGAACGTAAGATTCTCCTCGGTGGCATGATTCTTCCAAAGGAGAAATAGGATAAGATTAGACGTTGATTTGGTTTGTTAAAAAGAAATATTCATAACATTAATAGCAATATCACCACCAAACATATAATGAGAGTAAATAAGTTAACATAAACAATAAGATATGTCCAACCAGACCACTCAGATGCATTTAATATATAACACCAAGTTTTATATATATATAGTCAACCGGTTACATAATCGTTTGAAAGGAACAAAAATAGACTCGGGTTACATAACCCGGTCATACTAGTCTAGTACAACAAAAGAGATAACAACATCTTCCTTCCAACTGAGTGACCCGCTGTATGTCGGTTGTCTTCAAACTTGGTGGAGCATCAATATGTACACAAAAACGGATATAGATACCCGTCCCAAAAGCACGATACCTGCAAACATAGTCTATGGTGGGGGAAATACCGGTGGTGGAATAGGGAATAATAACCTGCGAACATCAGAAACCCTACCCTCCAAATCAAGCACCAAATGGTGAAGGAACACACTCTGCTGCTCGAGCGCCAGAACACGGGCAGGTAGATCCACTGGTGGTATATCCACCGGTGGCATCTGCGGTGGTAGTGGGGGTAAAGGTGGTGATCCTGGTGGTAGTGGTGGAGCATGAAGTACCATACCAATGAGGTGAGTAAGCTCATCCTCTAGTTCGCTAACTCGACGTATAACAAAGTCTATCTGATGCTCAAGTGTCTGAACACGAGCACGTAACTCGATAGTAGCAGCTGGGTCATGCACTGGGTGATATGGATCGGTAAGGGGCATAACATGTGGGTATAGATCCATGTCCCCGGGTGGTACATGGGCGTGTCCTGAGGGTCCTGCCTCGTCAGTATGGTCTACATGTGGTAGAATAGGAGCAACATGATCATGTGCAGGGACAACTGGCTCATCAGGTATGACATCATCCAGCTCAATGTCTGCATTGCGCTGTAGGCCAATGGCCTGCAGTGCGGATGAAGTAACAGATGCATAAGAAGAAGCATCTGAATCAGTATCGGAGTCAGAAGAAATGACAATAACCGGGACTACCGGTGCAGCGACCTCCAAAATAACCAAGTCATGAACATCCCCGTCTCCCAACTCGTCATCCAAATGCTCCACGGGAATCACAGGAACTACAGCGTCGTCCTCCTCGTCGAGGTCGTCTATGAAATGCATAATGGCAAGAGGAAGGACATCCAAGGGTATAACCTCTATCACATGTTCACCCTCCGGGTGACCCATGATAACAACCTCGTTGAGTAGAGGGGGCACATCTAGCACATCATCATCAATGATGTCTCCTAACATGTAAGCGTCCATAATGTCACCACCAATTGCGAACGGCTGAAAGTCATCCAAATCATCGTCAGATGCCGACTCGCTGTCGGACGTAATGACCTGGACTGCCGGTACATACTCGTCATCGGAGGATAGCTCCATCGGGTCTACGTCGTCGTATATGTTGCTTCCTTCGGAGGAAGACATGATATCCTGAGAAATAAGTTGTTCGACATGTATGAGCATTTGTTATTTTACATATATACACGAAATGTATTTTTCACATAAGGTTCATTTTAAGTTATCCTACTTGAGTTGTGTGGATTAACTTAAAGTTGCATGTCTACCATTTAGATGACTAAGACACTAATGTCCTTGCTTGATTTGTATTAGATGAATTCTTGTTGAAAATGGACCATGAAAAATGTTTATGCAAATGAAAACATGTGTTTATGTTTAGATGGTTTTCATGAGAGATCCCTAGTGATTGTAGACTTAGACTCAATAAAGAATCCTGGTTCACTACAATCGATGCTCTGATACCAAGCTGTCACACCCGCTCATAGCGGAAACGCAAGGTGTGATCTGTCTGGTTTTCATTGCATAAATATCGATGTACATGAACAAACTATATGAATAAAACATACTCCATTGCCATTACATAGTGTTTCAAAAGATTACAACATAAGTTTAGTGTGTCGGTTACAAACCATTAACATGAAAATAAAACGTTATTGTTTCATACATTAACTTGAAATAAACTACAAAGGTTTAAACCATCATATTTCCGCAAAGAGGCGGAATATAATAGTTAAACCCTTCAAAAGATGGCATGGAGTTCCTGTACTTGTTATCTTGACTGGGAAATCCGACATGGTCCTTTAATTCCCTGAAATACATGTTAAGTTTGGAAAACATCAACAAAAGTTGGTGAATTCATGCAATTTAGTTGTAAACGATGTATGAAAAATGTGAGTTGTAGTATGTAAAGCGTCAATGAAATCGTTGATCATTAATGTTTTGCAAGGACATTAATATGTGTGTCGAAATAGGAAGCAAACCAACCCTAGACGATTTTATGCCGATTCCTATCGACTGGGACACAAACGCACTCTTCTGTATGGGTCCACGACCAAGAGTGGGGCTCGCCAAAACCCAATAGATCTAGTCCTTTGTTCCTTGGTCCAAACTGGATTAATGGTGCTTATAGTATGGCCCTAATTCGCACATGATCTAAGGTGTTTCATTACCTAACTTTAACATACTATGAACATGTATTTTCCCCGATAGTTGTAAAGTTGTAAAACATTTAAATGAACAGGGGAACATGAACTCACTGTATCACGTCTTGTGAATAAATGAAAATAAGATCTCACGTGCGGTCGTCCTGAATAGCGTGGCGACCTACAAATGTTCTTATTTTTGTTAGACACTTCGGTCTTTGTAATAACTTGAGTACAAGTCTTATGTCTTATATGTGTGTAAGACTTGTATGTCCTTACTGTTCGTTAACTGTGTATTCGATGTATGAGTTGTTCAAATGTTCGTTAACTGTGTATTCGATGAATGAGTTGTTCAAATGTTCGTTAACTGTGTATTCGATGAATGAGTTGTATAGTCGGATCTCGTCCGCTGAATCTCGTGTCTTGTATGTATCACTTGTATAGTTGTGTTTCCAATAATAGTATCATTGGGCCAAGCCCATGTTTTCAAGTTATTGGGCTTAAATAGTGCTGGGCCTCAAATAGTGTTGGGCCTCAAATAGTGTTGGGCCTCAAATAGTGTTGGGCCTCAATAGTGTTGGGCCCCAATAGTGTTGGGCCTCAAATAGTGTTGGGCCTCAAATAGTGTTGGGCTTGAATAGTGTTGGGCTTGAATAGTGTTGGGCTTGAATAGTGTTGGGCTTGAATAGTGTTGGGCTTGAATAGTGTTGGGCTTGAATAGTGTTGGGCTTTGGCCCATATGTTTGGTGTTTGGGCTTAGCCCATGAATTTATGTTAAGCCCATAGTGAAGTTAAGCCCATTAAGAAAACTAAGCCCATTAAGTGTAAGTAGCCCATTTGTAAAATAGTCTTTTAAGTATATTAAGCCCATTTGTAATAAAAATAGCCCACTAGTATAATAAGCCTTTCATTTTTATAAAAACCCTTTTTATAAAAATTTACTAAGTATAGATGTTAGTAAATAAAAACATACTAGTTTTTATAAGTTTCTAAACATCCGAAATTTGTTATCGATGACATATTTATATTTCGTGTCGAAAGATCGTCTAAACGTCGTAGTAACTCCCCGGATTGGCAATTCACTTATGTAGTCGTCCGTCGTTCATTTTGACCATAATTGGTGTCCGATTTTTCTAATCGTCCGTAACTCGTTTTAAGGCGTAATTATGTGAAGTCTCGTAGGACTTTTGTTATAACGTGTTTTGAGTTTAAAGGTGACATGAGATTCAAGTTCCTACAATGATATATATAACTAATACACCAAGTAATATATCACACCAAAATTGCTAAAGTAACCAAATATATATTTTCTAAAAAAAATATATATTTTTCTTGTCTTTTATTTTGTAAACCCTTCTTTAATAACCTTTTTAAATCTTGTAGAGATTTACCCAAAAATGTTGTTATTTTATAAAATAAAGTTTTTATAAAAATTGGCCATATAACCTTTGTATTTTTATCTTAACCATGTTTCATTAAACATATCATTTTCTTTATTAAATCAACAACAATTTATTCAACATCTTAACTAAACATTATGAGACTTTTATAACATGAAATTATCAAGATGATATGCAAATCATGTAGGGTTTTAAACATGATCCTTTCATATGTTAACTAGTTCAAAAACCAAGTTTATTTCTAGTTTTAACAACTTTTATAAAAATCTTTAGTTGTATGTTAGTTTTTATAATCTTGTGAAAGTCTTGTTTTTAAATAAAAACCCTAAATACTTTCACAAGATCACTAGATATGATCATCCATATAATCATTTATGTTAAAACCCTTTAACATAATCATGTTTAATTTTTAGATCATATCTTCCAACATCTTCTAACACTTTATTTGTATCATAATCATCATAACAAGATCTAATATGCATATAACAAGTCTAAGATCACAATATAAACAAACATAATTATATCATGATTTTTATCTTTGCTTCTTTGTATTTTTCTTATTTATTATGTATGATTATATAGTTATTATTAGTTATAATAACAATCATAAACATAATATGTATAAAAAAAAAATATAGAAGCTTACTTCTAGCACTAGGCTAGGGATGATCTTAGAGATTTTTAAGAACTAAGAAGATGGTCTTGATGTTGGAACACTTTTGTATGAATAAAAATCCTTCCTTTCACTTCCAAGAGCTTTAGATCACCTCATGTTACTTGGAAATCCATGTTGATCATGAAGAAGATGATAAAAATAATTGGGTTTATGAAAGTGTTCTTGATATAAGATGAAGATGGTGAGAGAGTTTTCTTAAGTGTGTGTAAGATATGGTGTGAAATGAAAGATGAAAGTGATGAAGTGTAGTAACTTAGTGACTAAGTGTAGAAAATAATCATCCAATCTAATCCACTTGCATGTAAACATAATATCTAGATATTATGTAACATAAACAAGGGGTGTGGGACCCCTTGTTCACGGCCTCAACATGGGGGGGGGGGGGTCTTGCATGGTGAAAAGTGTTAGTTATTTTTCAAGACTTAAAAATGAATTATAAAGATGTTTAGGGTTTGCAATTTTCCGAGATGTTTCGCGACTTGAAATGACCATAAACTAGTTTTACAACACTAAAAATAATGTTCACTAGTTCGCTACTTGTGCCAAAACATGATTCGGCTAGATGTTTAGTGCTCGTTTCACTAATAAATAGTCGAAACGTTCTCTTATGGAAGTTGTAGGGCAAATTTCCGTTATGTGTGAAATTGATATTCCATAAGTATTTTTATATGAAATTGGTGCCTAAACATCAATTTTTGCATCTTGTATTAAAAATACAATTGCTGAATTTTGCGGAAAATTAGTGAAATGGTCATTTTTAGCGTATTTCGGACAGTTTTTAGTGCTACCGGCCATTGGTAGAATATTAACCAAACTCTTGTATTCCCATATAGGGTTTAGTATATAATTGATATTGGACTCTCATCCGAATCCTAAAGATGTCATTTTTGATGTTTTCTGCGGATCCGGAGTTTTCGTCAGCACTCTTGTCACACCCCGACCACGTAGAACATACAAAACGTGGCGGAAACATCGGGGAGTGTTGTAACAGAATTAATGTTTCACAACCATGGAAATTAAAGTTTCGTTTTATTGATTAAAAGTGTTACAATGTCTAAACAAACATGGAAATACAACATAATTAACTAGTCTGCATCTTTTATTGTCACTAAAGCCCAAGTCTGCCTATATGTATCTTGATCATCTTATGCAACAGTTCCTGAAAAACACATGTGAAAATAGGTACGTCAGCATAAAAATGCCGGTGAGATACATAGGTTTTGTGAAAATAGGTTTCATGACTTATGTTTGAGAAAATGTTTAGTCATGAACCTTGTTATTTGCTTTGTTTTGTAAATCATTTGAAAATCGATAAGATCAGATGATATGTATAAATAATGTATGGTTAAATGAATAACCATGTAAAATGAGTTTGTATTAGATAAGTTGTTTGTAAATCAATGTCTTGTGAAAAATATGTTATTTGTATAAAATGTTCTATGTCTCAAACTGACATGATTCAAATAACGTTACGACATGTAATACCATACAAACACTTATATATAGGAAGTACCAGCGGCGTATCCACCATGCTTGTATCATATTACATACGCATCGTTACTTAATCACTTAATCAAACCAAACCAAACAATGTAAAATGTTCATGTCAAGATGTAAATCATGTCAAAATGTCTATGTCAAATATCCATGTTAAATGTCTATGTCAAATATCCATGTCAAATGTCTATGTCAAATATCCATGTCAAATGTCTATGTCAAATATGTCATGTATGGCAAGTGAAAGGTCTCAACTGAACCATATGCACAAAAACAAAGTATTGAAGTAAAACTTGGTTTAAATCAAAGTTATGTTTTGTGGGAAAATGCATGATCAAATGTCAATCATGTTAAAATGTCTATGCCGAAATGTCTATGTCAAATCAATTGTCAAATGTATTGGGTAATATGTCAAAGTGTTCATATACTGGATGAGCATATGCAACAAAATGTAATGTAAAACAATGTACTAAGTATGCACACAATGGACATACATAGCATAAAATGTAATGAAATCATGTACTATAATGTACTAACGAACATAGCAGGTATATGATGTGAAAACAGGAAAGCATGAAAGTAACAAGTAGGCACATGTGTTCCACCCCAAAACAGTTTGGAAAAACAGTAAAAGAGGGGTCTATGTACTCACTTGAGATTGCTCAGTTGTCTAAAGATGACCACCAAGTAATGCTATAGATCACGGAAATCAAACGGCACCTAAGTAGGTAACTATGTTAATTAACCGGACCTAAATCGGAAGATTGGGTAGCATTAGGGTTTGTAAACCAAATGAGTGTAGGAACTCATATGATATGGTTTAACAAAGCCTACATACTAAATGAAACTTAACCTAAGTCTTATCGACCCATTACGACCCGTTTAGGAAGCTTATGCTACTTTAACGCGTCGTTCGCGTGAAACGCGTTCGGACCGCCTAACTAGCCCTATGACAAGTGTTATATGCCTAAACATGTTACATAATCAGTTATGTGACAAAAGTTTAGGTTACATATGCTTAATTACCAATTATACATGAAAAGGGTATTCTGGTAATTTACCTAAGGCATATAAACTACCTATCATACAACTACTTAAACGATGTGACCATAGGGTATAACCTCGGAAGGTTATTCCCTACCTACTATGGTCACCTAATGTATTTGGTCGGATCCTAATGATCGACCAAATGGGTCGAGTTCGATGGTATAGGCGATTTATTAGATCGCCTACCCTACGACTCTAGACAACGTGGTAATCAGTGGGCATAGTCCCAAGGGACTATGACCAACGTGATTACACTCACGTTGCGAAGTTCAAACGAACTTCGCATTGACCATTACTGGTCAACGCTGAAAGTCAAACAAAGTTTGACTTTCTGACTCGAAAAGCAGTAAAATAAGGAAAAGAACGAAAGAATACTAACCCAGGGTCCCCGAATGCTAAACTCAATTCGAAAATCTCAGGTATGAAACAAATGTTTCAACTTAGAGTTTCTCAAAGTGAATTTCTAGTGATTTTGAACAAAGGGGGGTGGGGTATTTATAGTATTCGGTCCACCGTTGAGATCGTTTCTTGGAAAAGGGGAAACGATCATGGCCGTACACTTGTCCAAATGTTATGGTGGCTAAATCTTGATCTTATCTTGCTGATTAGGCAAGTTTAAAACATGTGGATGGGGTTTAATCAGCTGCAAGTTGCAAAACAAACATTGAATCTGGTCTGAAGGTGCCATGCGGCCCGCTTTAGATTCAGGCAAACACAATGCGGGCCACTTGGGGCCTCTGATCTGCACACAAGTTTCAAAAATGGCAGTTTAGGTCCCTGCACGTGTTTAAGCCCATTTCCGGCACTTCCAAGGCCCGTAAAGCCAACTTTAAGGCCCTAAAATGTTGCCTAAACATTGTGGACATGAAACATGCTCAAAAATATGTCGGATGATGGTTCGTTTGGTCGTACGAACGCGATGTTCGCTTAATTACGACGGAATGCGCATAAGCGCGAAAAACGATCCAAAAGACGAAACGAATGGATTTTTCTTATGGCGAACACTAAAATATAATGTAGTCATGCTTACAAAATTTTTGGGTGTCCGGATGTATTCAGAACGTAAGTTATGCGCGAAAGTGCAAACTTGTGCACTTTTTGACACTTTTAGTCCCTGAATGACCCAAAAGTTTATTTTAGCACACCGAACCCCTCAAAGCCTATTTCTAAGCTATATAAAGGATATCTAAGGTGTGTTTAACTTATGGTCATGTTCCGGAATGTCTGTTACAGTTCAAATTGGCATACTTTCGCAGTTTGTCAACTTTAGTCCCTGTAAGCGATTTAACTTGATTTTGCCATACCAAAGCCTTCAAAACTTATTTCTAAGTTATGTAAAGGTTATTTAAGGTATGTTAAGCCTATTTCACTATTCCAGAGTGTTCGTTGCGTTAAACTGGTTATATTTACGCATCAGAGCGTGTATAACCTTCCAGAAAGCGATTTAGAGCTTGAAATCGAACAAGAGTTGATATGTGCAAAAGATACACATATTTATACAAGTCCAAATTATGAAATACAATATTTCATTGGCTTGGTATTTGTTTGATGGCCGTGGAGACACAGGTGTTACAGTCTCCCCTACTTTAGGAAATTTCGTCCCGAAATTTATTCGTAGGAGTCTGTCTATGACTTTGTGTCAAATAGTCATCAAAGATATGTAAAGCAAAATCTGATTATTTTCCTCAACGGATATTTTTCAGAAGCGAAAATGAACGAACAGAGTCATTTTCTTCAACGGGTTCTTCGGAAATGGAAAATAAGGAATTAACTAAACGGATATAGATTTCCCTCAACGAATATTCTTCAGAAGTGAGAATGAATGGATGATTCATTCTTTCTCAACGGATTCTTCGTCAGAAATGAGAATGAAGGAATAATCCACGGATATTCATTTCTCTCAACGGATATTCTTCAGAACGAAAATGAACAAACGGGGTCATTTTCCTCAACGGTTTGTTCTTCAGAATTTGAAATGAAAGAAAAATCAACGGATATTCATTTCCTCAACGGATAATCTTCAGAAACGAAAATGAAATAACGGAGTCATTTTCAACGGTTGTTTCCTCAGGTACGGAAATGAAGGACAGACAAACGGATATTCATTTCCCCAACGGATAAATCTTCAGAAACGAAAATGAACTAACAGAGTCATTTTCAACGGTTATTTCCTCAGAGTTGGAAATGAAAGACTACACAACGGATATTCATTTCCTCAACGGATAAATCTTCAGAAACGAAAATGAACTAACGGGGTCATTTTCAACGGTTATTTCCTCAGAGTTGGAAATGAAAGACTACACAACGGATATTCATTTCCTCAACGGATAAATCTTCAGAAACGAAAATGAACTAACGGGGTCATTTTCAACGGTTATTTCCTCAGAGTTGGAAATGAAAGATTACGCAACGGATATTCATTTCCTCAACGGATATTCTTCAGAACGAAAATGAATGGATAATTCATTTTCCTCAACGGTTATTCTTCAGAATGGAAATGAAAGACTACACAACGGATATTCATTTCCTCAACGGATATTCTTCAGAACGAAAATGAATGGATAATTCATTTTCCTCAACGGTTATTCTTCAGAATGGAAATGAAAGATTACACAACGGATATTCATTTCCTCAACGGATATTCTTCAGAAGTGAAAAATGAATAGCTAGTTCATTTTTCCTCAACGGATGCTTCATCAGAATTGGAAATGAATAGGGTTAACTCTAGATACATGATAGAACTTGCTGTGATTTCCGTGCACTAAATTTCATAATTATGTATGCATCCATAATTACGTAATTCCTTGCACAGTCCGCACAGTTTGTTTTATAATGTTGTGGGGAAGGATGTCGAACTAGTGATGACGGTGACTAGACTACCATAGGGTCCTTTTTAATTAGATCTACAGAGGATCTTCTTAATTAGGCCACCAAGGAGTCCTTTCAGCTTGTATCATCCAGTTTAACTAGACCACTCAAGGGATCTAATTATGAAGCAGTACTTTATAATCCAAGGGACTTATCTACTACGTAGAAGTCCATTAAGGATTTTAAGTAGTACCTTTGGGTATCCTACTAGGAATCTCTTGCACAAGGATATGTAAGATTTTACGAGGGTTTGGATAACATAATTTGAATCACATGACACATAAAAGGGAAACACATAAGCACATAAGCACATAATTGTTTAATTGTTACCATCTTGTTATTGATTGCTATAAACTTGGCGCCTCGTACCTTGTTTCTCTTGGAAGAAACGGGTACTTAGGATTTTCGTGGAAACGCAAGAGATTAAACAAGGGAAGAAATTTGGGGGGTAGTCTGCTCTTCAAGGAATGCGGTTCCTTGATTGTCGGTATTGTAGAGGATATGTTGTTTATACTTACAATCACATAAATACATTGCGATGTAAATAAAAGATTTATTTATAAACAATGATAACAACAACCGTTTCATGGATCGTGACAACAAAAGAAAATAATACATAAGACGTGATTATTTCTAAACGATGTTGTCTTCTAGTTGATCATATGCTCATCCCTGCGCTGGATTTGCATTAGCAAGTCTTGGGGCAATTCCTACTAAAATGGCCCATCTCGCCACAGTTGTAGCAAGACCCCGGTGGAAAACGAGCTTGAGCAGGATTGTTGTTAATCTGATTTGGTGCTGCTGCTGTTGGGCAAACCCTCGCTGCATGACCTGTAAGTCCGCAAACTTGGCATATGCGGCACTTTACACCAGCATGATGATGTAGGCCACATTGGTTGCACAAGGGTGCAGTTCCGTTGTAGGGTTTCCTAGCAGAGGGTTGAGCTGGTTGGTTGGGGATGGCTTGATCATTGTGAGCGACCACGGCGAAGTTCTGAGAAGCCTTTCGCTTCTTTGACTTCTTAGAGGATCCAGTCTGTTCATCCATGGTCTTTGATTCCTCGATTGGTTTCGATTCCTCGACCAGTTTCTTGTCACCCTTACGGAAAAGCTTACGTTTCCTGATCTGCGATTCAGTCAAGGTTGCAGATAGCTCAATGGCCTGCCTAACAGTAGTAGGGTTGCTACCAGTCAAGATGTCTTGTATTGAGTCGGGAAGGCCATCAATGTACTTTTCGATAGCCTTATCCAAAGGTGTGACCATGTTTGGGCATAACAGACTTAACTCCTCATAACGGTCCGTGTAGGCTCGATGCTCACCGCTATCTTGCTTAAGATCATCAAATTCCCTTTCCAAAGCCCTGATCTCGTGACGAGGACAAAACTCCTTCATCATGAGAGCCCTAAGTTCGGCCCATGTCTGTGCTAGAGCAACCTCTGCACCACGATCCCTCATAACCCCGTTCCACCACGTAAGGGCTCTCTTCTGGAACACACTCGAAGCAAACTCGACCTTGCGATTGTCAGGACACTGCACATGGCGGAAAGTATTCTCAATGCTCTCGAACCATTGAAGAAGCCCAGTCGCCCCTTCAGAACCACTAAACTTGAGTGGTTTAGCCTGGTTAAAATCCTTGTATTTGCATGTAACATTGTTGTTGTTGGCTTGATTCCATTGAGCAAAGAGGTTTGGGAATTGAGCAGCCATTTGCTGCGCAATAATTTCTGCCAGTTCGGCGGTCGCTATCTGGTTTTCGCGTCGAGGAGGCATTCTAAAAGAGGAAACATGAAAGGAAACGAGTGAGAGAATTAGACGAAAAGAATGAGATGAAACAAATCTGAAGAAAGCAAGGATAGTGGTCATTTGTTTGTTACTACAAAGCAACAAACGACACACAGTGACCAATCAAAGTAAATAGGTCAAAAATAATGTATCGCGAAGACATGCTCGCCTATAAGTGAACACTCATCCCAAGAATTCCCAGGTAAGCACAACTGGTCTCGCGTCTGATGAGATGTATACGAAGTGCTTGCCTAGACAGAAAACCCAGAATACAGGCATTCACCCTTCCAGTTTGCACGTGTTCACATTATTTAAAACCCAAAACCTTGACGAGATTTTTGAAAATTCAAAGGGGTTCAAAACCATATAACAGAGGGTTCAAAACCTTACAATAGAGGGTTCAAAACCTAGTTATCAATCATCCTAGAACAGATGATTAGTTTTCGAAGCGGTTTTGAAATTTATGTTCTTGTTGTGGTAGTCGCCTAAGGATAGGTGACGGTATTGTTTTATGACTAAACGCAAGTAAACTCGCGTTAGGGTCCTAAGAAGGTTATAGACTAGGTCAAAGCATTACTAATAACCTAATTCCCTATAACCATTAGCTCTGATACCATCTTTTCTGTCACACCCCGACCACGTAGAACATACAAAACGTGGCGGAAACATCGGGGAGTGTTGTAACAGAATTAATGTTTCACAACCATGGAAATTAAAGTTTCGTTTTATTGATTAAAAGTGTTACAATGTCTAAACAAACATGGAAATACAACATAATTAACTAGTCTGCATCTTTTATTGTCACTAAAGCCCAAGTCTGCCTATATGTATCTTGATCATCTTATGCAACAGTTCCTGAAAAACACATGTGAAAATAGGTACGTCAGCATAAAAATGCCGGTGAGATACATAGGTTTTGTGAAAATAGGTTTCATGACTTATGTTTGAGAAAATGTTTAGTCATGAACCTTGTTATTTGCTTTGTTTTGTAAATCATTTGAAAATCGATAAGATCAGATGATATGTATAAATAATGTATGGTTAAATGAATAACCATGTAAAATGAGTTTGTATTAGATAAGTTGTTTGTAAATCAATGTCTTGTGAAAAATATGTTATTTGTATAAAATGTTCTATGTCTCAAACTGACATGATTCAAATAACGTTACGACATGTAATACCATACAAACACTTATATATAGGAAGTACCAGCGGCGTATCCACCATGCTTGTATCATATTACATACGCATCGTTACTTAATCACTTAATCAAACCAAACCAAACAATGTAAAATGTTCATGTCAAGATGTAAATCATGTCAAAATGTCTATGTCAAATATCCATGTCAAATGTCTATGTCAAATATCCATGTCAAATGTCTATGTCAAATATCCATGTCAAATGTCTATGTCAAATATGTCATGTATGGCAAGTGAAAGGTCTCAACTGAACCATATGCACAAAAACAAAGTATTGAAGTAAAACTTGGTTTAAATCAAAGTTATGTTTTGTGGGAAAATGCATGATCAAATGTCAATCATGTTAAAATGTCTATGCCGAAATGTCTATGTCAAATCAATTGTCAAATGTATTGGGTAATATGTCAAAGTGTTCATATACTGGATGAGCATATGCAACAAAATGTAATGTAAAACAATGTACTAAGTATGCACACAATGGACATACATAGCATAAAATGTAATGAAATCATGTACTATAATGTACTAACGAACATAGCAGGTATATGATGTGAAAACAGGAAAGCATGAAAGTAACAAGTAGGCACATGTGTTCCACCCCAAAACAGTTTGGAAAAACAGTAAAAGAGGGGTCTATGTACTCACTTGAGATTGCTCAGTTGTCTAAAGATGACCACCAAGTAATGCTATAGATCACGGAAATCAAACGGCACCTAAGTAGGTAACTATGTTAATTAACCGGACCTAAATCGGAAGATTGGGTAGCATTAGGGTTTGTAAACCAAATGAGTGTAGGAACTCATATGATATGGTTTAACAAAGCCTACATACTAAATGAAACTTAACCTAAGTCTTATCGACCCATTACGACCCGTTTAGGAAGCTTATGCTACTTTAACGCGTCGTTCGCGTGAAACGCGTTCGGACCGCCTAACTAGCCCTATGACAAGTGTTATATGCCTAAACATGTTACATAATCAGTTATGTGACAAAAGTTTAGGTTACATATGCTTAATTACCAATTATACATGAAAAGGGTATTCTGGTAATTTACCTAAGGCATATAAACTACCTATCATACAACTACTTAAACGATGTGACCATAGGGTATAACCTCGGAAGGTTATTCCCTACCTACTATGGTCACCTAATGTATTTGGTCGGATCCTAATGATCGACCAAATGGGTCGAGTTCGATGGTATAGGCGATTTATTAGATCGCCTACCCTACGACTCTAGACAACGTGGTAATCAGTGGGCATAGTCCCAATGGACTATGACCAACGTGATTACACTCACGTTGCGAAGTTCAAACGAACTTCGCATTGACCATTACTGGTCAACGCTGAAAGTCAAACAAAGTTTGACTTTCTGACTCGAAAAGCAGTAAAATAAGGAAAAGAACGAAAGAATACTAACCCAGGGTCCCCGAATGCTAAACTCAATTCGAAAATCTCAGGTATGAAACAAATGTTTCAACTTAGAGTTTCTCAAAGTGAATTTCTAGTGATTTTGAACAAAGGGGGGTGGGGTATTTATAGTATTCGGTCCACCGTTGAGATCGTTTCTTGGAAAAGGGGAAACGATCATGGCCGTACACTTGTCCAAATGTTATGGTGGCTAAATCTTGATCTTATCTTGCTGATTAGGCAAGTTTAAAACATGTGGATGGGGTTTAATCAGCTGCAAGTTGCAAAACAAACATTGAATCTGGTCTGAAGGTGCCATGCGGCCCGCTTTAGATTCAGGCAAACACAATGCGGGCCACTTGGGGCCTCTGATCTGCACACAAGTTTCAAAAATGGCAGTTTAGGTCCCTGCACGTGTTTAAGCCCATTTCCGGCACTTCCAAGGCCCGTAAAGCCAACTTTAAGGCCCTAAAATGTTGCCTAAACATTGTGGACATGAAACATGCTCAAAAATATGTCGGATGATGGTTCGTTTGGTCGTACGAACGCGATGTTCGCTTAATTACGACGGAATGCGCATAAGCGCGAAAAACGATCCAAAAGACGAAACGAATGGATTTTTCTTATGGCGAACACTAAAATATAATGTAGTCATGCTTACAAAATTTTTGGGTGTCCGGATGTATTCAGAACGTAAGTTATGCGCGAAAGTGCAAACTTGTGCACTTTTTGACACTTTTAGTCCCTGAATGACCCAAAAGTTTATTTTAGCACACCGAACCCCTCAAAGCCTATTTCTAAGCTATATAAAGGATATCTAAGGTGTGTTTAACTTATGGTCATGTTCCGGAATGTCTGTTACAGTTCAAATTGGCATACTTTCGCAGTTTGTCAACTTTAGTCCCTGTAAGCGATTTAACTTGATTTTGCCATACCAAAGCCTTCAAAACTTATTTCTAAGTTATGTAAAGGTTATTTAAGGTATGTTAAGCCTATTTCACTATTCCAGAGTGTTCGTTGCGTTAAACTGGTTATATTTACGCATCAGAGCGTGTATAACCTTCCAGAAAGCGATTTAGAGCTTGAAATCGAACAAGAGTTTATATGTGCAAAAGATACACATATTTATACAAGTCCAAATTATGAAATACAATATTTCATTGGCTTGGTATTTGTTTGATGGCCGTGGAGACACAGGTGTTACAACTCTAGTTCACTAGGCGCTACTCTAGTTGTTTCGGTGAATTGTTTGCACTATAACAAATGTACCCAATAAAAATGAATCATGTGTAATAACCAATGAATATTCCATGAGTTTTCTAAGATGTATACCATGTAATCATGCAGTCAGAATATTCAAAACACATGCTTGTATAATGTAAATCACTGTTTTAAATGTAAGTAAATTACCCGAAAGTGGCAGTTGTCACACTCGAGCTATGGGTGCTGCTCCAGGAAGTAGCTCACTCTGGAATTCGACCTGGTGATGAGGCGGTAGCTTAGGTAAATCTTCAGGGAACACTTGAGGAAAATCACGTACTACTGGGATATCCTCTATCTTCTTCTCTTCCGATGATGCGTCAGTAACGAGTGCTAAGATAGCAGTGTGGCCCTTTCGCAAGCACTTCTGGGCCTTAAGAAAGGAGATGGTGTTCACAACCGCACCACCCTTGTCACCATGAATTACCAAAGGTTCTTCACCAGCACGAGGAATGCGGACGATCTTTTCTTTGCAAAGAATCTCTGCTCGATGTTGAGGTAGCTAATCCATACCAATAACGATGTCGAAACTATCACAACGTTGGGGTCATCCCTAGCATCACCTCTGGCAATGACCCCTGTTGCACTGACCACTGTGGTTCCTGTTGCATCTATTGCACTTTGGGTGATTTCCTCGATATCCACCCTGCCCTTGACTACCAGACGACTGCTGACTGGGGCTCTGGTAGTTATCTGTCTTTCGCTGCTGTGCCTGGGACTGAACCGAAGTTGAACCCTTGCTAGAGGTTCTATCCCATTTTCGCTTGTTATCACTGGGAATAGCAGAGGTAGTAATAGTAGCACCAATGCGTTTAGGCAGCTTGTTCTGTTCCACTGCCTGGTCTGTGAGACGATGAGCAAGACAAGTAACATCTTGAATAGTAGCAAGGTTAGCAGAAGTCACATGACTTTGAATCTCTGGTACTAAGCATTTGAGGTACAGCTCAATGCGTTTGATAGGAGGATCCACCATAGTTGGACATAACACTGCCAGTTCGTTGGATCGTTTCGTGTACGCTTCTATCTCTGACCCCGTCATCTTCAGGTTAAAGAACTCCACTTCCAGCTTGTGGATGTCATCACGACTACAGTATTCACGTTTGATCAGTTCCTTAAAATCATTCCATGGGGTGGCATTAGCAGCCGCCAGCCCCAGCATCTGAACTTGCGCGTTCCACCAAGTTAGCGCAGTGCCTTCGAGAGTACCGGTAGCGTACTTCACCCTACGAGCCTCAGGGCATTCACACATCTCGAAGACCAATTCGAGCTTCTCAAACCAGTGGAGGAGTCCTACGGCTCCTTCAGTGCCATTGAAAGTACTAGGACGACAGTCCATGAACGTCTTGAATGTGCACACAGGTGGCTGAGCGTGTTGACATGTCATGTGCGTAATAGTGAACAAAATTTAAGCACAAGTGTTGGGTTACGAGAGTAGGATCTAAAGATCCTAGAGTAAGTTGTGATGGCAGGCTATACCTCCTGCCTGGGCAGCTGCGAGTGCTGCGGTAACTTGTTCAGTGATCAAAGCCGCCAACTGGGCTTGAGTTAGGTTAACGCGTCCACTCATTATCTTCATATCAAAGGAAACATGAGTGAGAGAAGTTCGCGAAAATGCGATGACAGAAGAGAGTAAGCACACATGTGTTTTCAATCAATAGTTGTTACGTTTATCTAAGCATACCATGAGCAAAGTTCTATGTAATCTAGCAAGTAGGCAATGTAAACATAATTCATATCACCTAGAATGTCGAGTCTTGCACGTGGAGCAAAGCGTCGTTGTGGATCGTTGAGCACTGTTCAGGTTATAGTCTGGTTTTAACAAAACTCTTTCCCTTATTAAAACCAAGTTCACTATAACCAATGGCTCTGATACCAATCTGTCACACCCCCAAAATCCACACGCGGAGTATCACCGCTTGGAGGCGTGACTGACCAGGATCAAGCCACCAATCCTATTGAACATTGTAAGTAATAAATAAAAGTCATTCATCAATACGAAAGGTGTTCAAAACCATAACATAGTTAAGCGTTTAGCGGAAGCATAAATATGTAAACCCAACTTAAGTTTAAATGTTTCAAATGTTTAGCATGGTACACAGCTGTCCATGTCCCACAACGACTCCTCTCCACTCCCATGCAAGCTCCATAGATACCTAACGACCTGCAAAGCATGTAACAGAGAGTCAACAACAAAGTTGAGCGAGTTCACAGTTGGTTGTTTAGTTATAGTATTCGTTTCGTAAACTGTATGTTTGTTTTGTTGGACTCTGTATGCCCAAGACACATATTAAATTGATGTGGCTAGTATGTTATGATCCAAGTCGAGTCATACCCAATAACAAGCTAGACAAACACTTACAATATTTATTTATGATATGATCAAATAAATAAATATCAACACTTAGAATATTTAGAAATTGGTTTTCTAAATAATTGCACTTGACAAACTAATAAATTATATGGATAATTTATTTTTAGAGAATATTTTATCTTGTTATTTAATGGGTTAAATAACATGATAAAAAGTTGTATAAAGTCTTGTGATAGAAGTCTCTTGATTGGGAGGTCTTCTCAAGAAAAGATGGTCCAATCAAATAACATGCAAATGCATGTGTTAGAGGATCATTGATTGGGCAAATGGGGTGGCATCTTCTCTCACCTTCTTTAAGAGAATTTTGTGTCAAAAAATGGAAGATGATGAACTTGAAAAATAGGAGAAAATGGCTGCACATTTTCGGCATTCACATGATCATCCAAGAGTTGATTTTTAGTTGGAAAAATCAAGTGTTAGACTCTAAATAAATCGGGTCATGTATGGTTGATCTATTGGTGAGTTTCAAGTTCATATAACAAGTGCAAGAACTCCAAAACTCCTCTCATATTTTCGGCCATGATATGGTCTTCAAGAGGGTTTTAAAAGTGAGTTCATAAGTGTAGAAATCCTAGCTAAACATGAAGTGTTTGTTGGAAGCTTGGGGTATACAAGCTTGAGGTCTTCTACTCTTGAAGACAACCATTTCAAGAAGCATCATCTTTTTCATAATCCTTGCACTTCAAGAAGGTAGTTTTCTAAACATCCTATGGTTGTGTTTGATAGTATACATCTCATATATGGATCCGGGTTTTGGGATTTTGCATATAAATGGTTTTATATCTTATAAAAGTAACATGTTTTAAACTTTTTTCCCGCTGCGTTTTTATTTCAAATGGATGAAATTGCTTTGATAAACATGTTAAAATCCCATCAATGGCATCTAGAGCCGCTTATATGAGTGCATGCTTCAATAGACTTAAAATTTTCGGGTTTCGGGTTTGGTGAAAACCCTATGGCCGAAATTTTAAGTATGGTTATCCCTTTGTTTTTCAAGATTATATTCTTACATGCATAAATGAATCTTGGAAAATTATTTCATATGGATGATTTGTTTGTTTGGACAAAACTCACCTTTTCGGTTTTTTGGACATAGCCGAAAATGGTTATTAAAAGGGAACCATTTTTTTATGCTTCTTGAAATTTATATAAATATATATGTGGATATATATTTTGGTGCATATGACCTAGCCATGACCTTGTGTTGAATGTTTGTGTTTGTGATTTATATTTAATTATTTCAAAGGTTGTAATAATTATAAATTTGTCTTCCATTTGTAAAGATATGTAATTTATTTATTTTTCATTTGGCATGTAAAATAAATAGACTAGGTGCATTTTATTTTACTAGAAAAATGTATTAGGATATATTTTGTAAAAGAAGATGCACACAAAAATGCGGTTTTGGTTTTTGCCAATTTCGGGCATAAAGGACTTCATAGTTCTAAACGGGATTTTAGCCCGATAACCAAAACACATTTTTGAAGTCCAAAGGAGTTTGGAGCTGAATTAAAGTACATTTTGGAAGATCAAAGAAAGTGGAGAAATCACAACACAAAAGGGACACTTGAAGCATTTGGATGCGGGATCAAGTGGGAGTTCAACGACACATCGTTTGTGTCATTTTTCACCCTTTAGGAAGGACCTTTTGGCACACTTGTTTCGGCTAACAAGTGTTGTCAAAATAGTTGGCTATGGTTATGCACCTATTGTTATATATGTTGTGCTTGTGTGGTTGTTTATTTATGTTGTTTAGATGATATTTGGATATGCATGCTTAACAAACTAATAATCAACAACAAGCGTAAAATTGGTTCTTTAAAAGATCATTAAAATTGGTTAATAAAAGGTTACTAAAAATTAATGATTTTATAATAAAATGGGTTTTATTAGAAAGAACCTTGAAAAATTTATTTTCACAAAAGTACCAAGGATTTGAATGCATGCAAATGTATGGTACATAAAGTTTTCTAAACTAGAATTTTTGAAAACTCAAAAATCCCTTTTATAAAACAAGTCAAACACCATCCTTTTATACAACACTCGAATCACTTGGGAACTCTTTTGTGGGATAAAGGTCACCTAACCATATTTGAGGGAACTTGTATATTCGAGGTGGGTTTACCATGTTTGTGGGATAAAGGTCACCTAACCACTTATGTGAATAAACTCACACGTGTGTGTAAGTTGGACGACTTGATTTGGAAACCATGAACTTAGGGTCACCGAAGCATGGCGAACAAACGGTGTTGATGGGATTAAACGTGCCAACTAAACATAAAGATGTTTAACCGATCCCATATGGCTAGAAGTTGCAAAGAGTTGCAATTGTCAAACGTTGACTACCTTGTTAATTTAAATAGAGGGATAAAGGTCACCTAACCAATATTTAAATGTAACGTTGGATTCTAGTTTTTAATTATTAATTGTCTATGAGACATAAAAGGGTATTAATGATTAAAATATAATAATATCGAAAATACTAAAATTGAACCTTGTTAAATTTTGTAGATGGCCGCTAACAATATTACCCAAACCGTCCGTAACCTATCACTAGAAAACGATCCTAATCCCGATGAACATCTTATGGAAGATAAGGATGCCTATAACGATTGGATTAAGTATATCGAGGATACTACGCAAGCCTCTTGCCTCATGTTAGGAATTATGATTCCCGAGATTCAAAAAGGTTTTGAACATCATGAGCATACGACATGATTAACCAATTGTAGGAAATGTTCCTATGGGTAGAACGCTTCGAAACGGTTCGAGCACTTCATGCATGTCGAATGGAGGAAACCCAATCGGACTCATCTTATGTCTTTAAGATGAAAAGCCACATTGATCACCTCGAAAGGCTCGATATGGATAAAAGGATTTTATCCATTCTAACGATCAATGAGGGTGGCAACAAGAAAGGGCATCACCCCGACACCAAAGCAAATGTTGCAAATGGAAACGGGTAATTCAAAGGGAAATAATTAGAAAGACTAAAGCGGAACCACCGAAACCAATAGAAAAGAAGGCAAAGGTTGCCACGAACGATCCATACTTTAAGTGTGGTGAGATAGGGCATTTAAATAGGAATTGTCCAATCTATCTCAAAGAGTTGAAAAACAAGAGGGATGCTAGGCAAACCTCAGGTACAATCTTAATAATACATATTGACCTTGATGTTATCTCTTCTAACACATGGGTATTAGATACCGGATGTGGAACTCATGTTTGCAATTCGTTGCAAAAGGTTCAAAAGAAATAAACATTACAAGAAAGGAACTATGTTTTGAAACTTCCAAATGGTTTGGAAATTGTTTTAAAATGTTTTGAATGCTCCCAGTTTGACTAGGAACATTATTTAAGTTTCCCTTTTGAGACAATATGTTTTGATTTAAAGTTTGTAAACAATGACATTTATATTTCGATGAATGACATGTTTTACTTTAAAGCTATGCCTTCAAATGGTAGTTATGAATTGGTTCATAATAATACATCATTTGATAGTTCAATGTACCAAGCAATCACCAACAAACTCAAAATGGATTTGAGTGAGACTTATCTTTGGCATTATCGCCTTGGTCATTTAAACAGATGTCGCATGTAAAACTTCGAAAGAATGATCTTTTGGAAACAAATGAAATTGGTTCATTTGATACATGTGAATCTTGTTTACAAGGTAAAATGACTAAGAAACCCTTTAGTGGGAAAGGGCAATAAATTTCTTAGGTATCATACATTCGAATGTATGTGATCCTTTTAAGCCAATGACTAGGAATGGTGAAAGATACTTCATTACTTTAACCGACAACTATAGTAGTTATGGTTATGTGTACTTGACACAAACAAGAAGTTTTGAAACGTTCAGAATCTCCAAAAGGTGATGTACAAAATCAACTCTTTTAAAGTTCTTCGTTTTGATAGAGGAGGAATCGAACTCTATTAGATATGGTTCGATCTATGATGGCTAGCAGCGCATTATCTCTATCACTTTGGGGTTACGCTTTGCTCTCCGTGGCCCATATGGCCCCAAACCAAGAAAGTGGATAAGACACCTTTTGAAATATGACATGGAAGGGCTCCATCATTACCATATTTAAAAGTATGGGTTATGAAGCTTCTGTGAAGCAATACACCCCAAATAAAAGTACGATCCACTAAGTGTATCTTCGTAGGATATCCTAAAGATGATATAGGATATTATTTCTACGATCCAACAGAGCAAAAGTATTTGTTGCTCGAAAGGCAAAGTTCTTGGAAGACAAGTTCCTAATGGAAGGAACTAGTAGAACAATGGAACTTGATGAGGATCAGGAACCAAAAGCCGATACACGTTTGGTTGATACTAGCACTCAACAAGAGGTTGTTGAAAATAATCAAATGGTTGATTAATACACACAAAACGTTTGCAGATCTGGAAGAATTAGTAGTCCACCTGAAAGATATGGATTTTTCATGGATGGATTCTACGTGGTAGTTCGGGTGAACCTGCCACATACCATGATCCAATGTCAAAATCTGATTGCGACAAATGGCTTGAGGCTATGAACGTAGAGATGCAATCCATGTTTGACAACCAAGTTTGGGAATTGGTTGTAGCACCTCTTAACTCTAAAGTAGTTGGAAGTAAGTGGGTTTTCATGAAGAAAACATATATGCATGGAAACTTGGATACTTGTACAGCGAGACTTGTAGCAAAAGGTTTCAATCAAACTCAAAGGTTGATTGTGATGAGACCTTATCGCCTGTGGCGATGCTAAAGTCAACTAGGATATCATTTGCCATACTTGCACAATATGATTATGAGATTTGGCAAATGGATCTCAAAACGACTTTCCTTAATAGATATCTTGAGGAAGATGTCTATATAGTTAAGCCTGAAGGTTTTGTCGATCCAAAACATCCTAACAAAGTGTGCAAGTTAAAGAAATCAATCTATGGATTGAAACAAGCATCTAAAAGTTGGAATCACCGTTTAGATGAAGAGATTAGGGAATATGGATTCATCAAAAACGTTGATGAAGCTTGTGTGAATAAGAAGGCTAGTGGGAGCATTATTACTTTCTTTATGTCAATGACATTCTACTATTTGGAAATAACATTCCAACCTTGGAGGGTGTAAAAGCCTGGCTTGAAAGTTATTTTTCCATTAAGGATTTTGGTGAAATCGCCTATATTTAGGAATAAAGATCTATAAGGATATGTCAAGGCGCTAGATAGGTTTAAACAAAAGTGCATACATTGACAAAGTCTTGAAAAGGTTCAAGATGAAGAACTCTATGAAAGGTTTGGTACCTATTCAAAGAGAGGACAATATTGAAAGCGTTTCAATGTCCAAGCTCAAAGGATGAGCAAGAAAGATTGAAAGGAATCCCATATGCGATAGCTATAGGATTCATTATGTATGTAATGATATGCACTGGAACGGACATGTCATGCGCTTTAGGCATGACGAAAAGATACCAGCGAGTAACAGTCATTGGGTGACTGTTAAAAATATATATATTGAAATACCTTAGAAGGACTAAGGATATGTTTCTAATATATGGATCTGGTGAAAAAGAACTCGTTGTAAAAGGGTTACAAGGATGCGAGTTTCGGAATTCGTTGTAAAGGGTTACATGGATACGAGTTTCCAAACTGATCAAGATGGTTCTCGATCACAAACAGGGTAGCATTGTCCACTGCAGAATCAGAATACATCGCCGCTTCATTGATCGAGATAATTCATATGGATCTGCCACTTGAATTATTACCAATCTAGGGGTAGTCCCTACCATTCAGGACCCTAGTGATCTTTGTGATAACGATGGTGTGATTGCTTAAATCACGGAACCTCGTGTACATCAAAAGACTAGGCACATTGAGCGGAGTTTCAACTACATAAGGGATTGTTGGTGCACTACATCTGTCGACTTCGTCTTGTATCGAGTCTTAGACTAGCTAGAATAGATCAGGGCACGTAAATCGAGAGAATGAGAGAGAGTTAGCAAGATTTCGCTTGAATGAATGTGTATGTAAAGGATTTCGCTTGAAGTAGCTCAAGCGAAATCAACATGTTAAGATTTCGCTTGAGTCATGCTGAAGCGAAATCTCAATCTCTATATATAGGAGGTCAAGGTCAAGCGAAATCATAAGTTGTTTTTGTGTGATTTCCATACCGAGGTGCTGCCGGTGTGAGAACTGATTGTAATTGCTTTCATATCAATACAAATCAGTGTTAAAGTGAAGATTCAGCTGTTTATAGGTCAAATACTTGTTTTCCGCACCTGTATTTGATGGAATTCCTCTGAACCGACTCGTTTAGGTCGCGAACACGATCCTTACAATTGGTATCAGAGCCAGTTGAGGAGTTCTGCAGGATTTCAGCTGAAATTGACATCGTTCTCTTACTTCTACATCTTCTTTCATCAGTTCAAAATTTTTTCACGGTCAAAAACTATTCAATTTCTCACGGACTGTTTAAAAGTACAAGATAACAAACCCTTGAAAGTTTCGTAGCAAAATTCGACCTAAAAGTGATTAAAATCGACCTTCGAATGGATTTCGCTTGAAGAACAAAGCTTCATTGGACGATTTCGCTTGAACTTTCAAGCGACACTTAACATTTCGCTTCAAACAGGATCTGTTTTCGCTTCAAGATTTTCGCTTCAAGGTTGTCGCTTCAACGTTTTCGCTTCAAGGTGTTCGCTTCAGGATTCTCACTTCAGAAAGTTTCGCTTGAATCATTTCGCTTCAAGGATTTCGCTTCAATCAGCTTGACTTTTTCGCTTCAAAGATTGTTCACTTAACCAGTTCGCTTGAAGGTGATTGAAACATGGATAACGAGTTTCACAATGCGTTTGCAACACCGTCTAGTTCGTCTACCATTGCTCAGAACATGAATTCAGAAAACGAAACGGGGACGACTCAGAAACCCCCGAAGCTTATGGGAATTGAGGAATACTATGGGTGGAAAGATAGATTCGAAAACTGGGTGCAAGCAAATCATTTAAGATCATGGGAATGTATTTTGACAAAGTATACTATACCACGAACCGAAATGCAGATTGAAAAACAGCTTTCAGATCTTGGTAAAGAAGAACGAGAAATGTATCGAGCTGAAAAGATGATGATCAGTTTGCTTCAACAGGCCATCAAAGAAGACATTTTCATACTACTTCAACATGACAAAACATCAAAATCAATATGGGATGCTCTAAAAATCAAGGTTGAAGGCAGTGCGAGTATGATTAAAAGCAAGAAGGCATTGCTTAAAAAAGAGTTTGATTTGTTCACAAGTTTGCTCGGAGAAGATACGAAGAAACTTATTGAACGATGTTGTCACTTAGTGCGAACAATGTCGATGATGAACATCACAAAAGAAAATGAGGAATGGGTGGATAAACTTGCTGATGCTTTACCTCAGAAAGAGTGGGGAACTTATTTGATGATACTGAAGAATACTGGAGTTTATGATAGGTTGTCAATCTCTCAGTTCATTGAAAAGATTGAAAGTCAGGATTTGGAACAGCAGAAGATTGCTAGGATGAATAATCCAAGTGGTCAACAAGATGTAAAGATGTATTACAAGGGTGGTGTTCCAACTTCAGAAATTGAGAGAAGTCCAAAAATTCAGACTGCATATAGTGTTGGAGATACTACTGAAAAGATTGATCAAAGCTTAAACAAAAACAGCAGTGGATTCTCATCTTATCCAAGTGTCAATCCAAAGACTTCATCAGAAAGTTTTAAGTCTCAAAGCACAAAGATGGGAAATGGTTGTGTGATTCAATGCAACATAGCTTTAAATCTTCCAGAAGGTCAAAGTTTTTCTGAAGACATTGCGAAAGATCATATGGCATTACTTGGTTCCGTGCTTATTTCATATGAAGGTTTAGTGGCTGGTCGAATTGGAAATCCTATGCTTACTAAAGAGGATTACGACCAAATAGATGCCGAAGAGATGGAACTAATGGATATCAAATGGTGTCTTGCAAGTGTTCTTAGACGTGCTGAGAAGTTCAAAACAATTACTGGGAGAAATGACTTTCTTGATGCTTGTGTTTCTACTTTAGGTTTTGATAAATCTAAAGTTACTTGTTTCAGGTGCAGGGAAAAAGGTCATTTTAAGCGGGAGTGCAAGAACAGAGAAGTTAGTGATGCTCAGAATCCATTTGGAAAAGATGACTACTACCGGAAAGCCATTTATCAACAAGTTGGTCAGACACAAGAATTACAGACAGCTCATGGTAGAAAGATTGAAGATTCAAAGAAAGGATGTTTGGTAGATTTCAACTGGAGCAACTACATTTCTTCTAATAGTACAGCATGTTTAGTGGACCAAAATGATGAACAACTACCTGAAGGATTCAGCTGGGATATGTTTGTTGATGAAAAGGGGGATTTCAAAGCTTTCATTGCAAAGATTGTTAGAGAACCAGATTTGTTTGCTACTTGGATGAGATCAATTGGTGAAACAGTGAAAGATCAATCGATTACATCTGAAGAAAGTTCAGAAAGTGCTGATTTTGAATCATTAAGTACAGATGAGAGTGTGCAAAATGAGGATACTTCAGAAAAAGAAGTTGTTTTTGATCAAACACCATCTGATTCTGGTATTTCAGATGCTGAGTCTGAAAAATCTGTAGAGTTTGATCAAACACCGATGGAGAGTAGCAGTGATGATGAGGAAGAAAAACATATTAATATTGCTAAAAGTCATCTTTCTCCTGAAAGTTTTCATTTCTATTTTGCAGATCGCATGGAGAAACTGAAGGAGAAACAAGCTGCAAAAGAACAACAACAAGATGAGAAGGTTGAAACTGTTGTTCAAACTGAAGAAGTTAAAATTGTGGATGAAGAAAAGGTGACTGAAACTGAGAAAGTAACTGATGTAGAAAAAGTAATTGAAGTGGTAAAAACAATTGAGATTGAGAAGATTGTTGAAGTTGAAAAGCCTTGCAAGAAATGTTTGGAAATTTGCAAGAATTGTGAAGAAAAAGATGTTACACTGTTTGATCGAGAAAGACTGATAGAAAAGTTACTATCTGACATCAGCTATGTGAAAGAATCGTATAGTGTGTTGAACAGAACTGTGACAGGTCTTCAAACAACGAACTCTGAAAGAGAAAAGGCTTTAACGATGACGAATTCTACGTTGATGGCAAAGCAAAAGGCAATTAATCATTACATCGAAGAAAATGCTAATCTAAAGCAAGAGTTGGAAAAAGAAAAGATCGAGAATGAAAGGATCAGAAGGTTATTACTGAGTTATTCTTGTTCTGATTACGTCATTGATCGAGTTTATCCTACTGTTGCAGGTTTTGAAGCATTTCAGGATGAAAAGACAAAGAATGAGACTGGTAAGAAATCGGCTGTTAAATACAACAAGTGTCCGCCTCCTATCTGGGAAGGATATTCTCCTAGAAAACCAAATGAGGAGCAAGTCGAAAAAGCAGTCAATATAAAGTTAAAATCCGAGACAACTGACGTTTTACCAGATAACATTGATATCACATTTACCTCGTCTGATACTGATCATGAGTCTGAGTTAATCAAAAAGGTGGTCGATCAGGTGTTGGATACTGAGGAGGTGTCTGAGTCAAAGTTTGAGTCTGGGGGTTCAAGTTCGTCAGTCAACAGTTCAAAGTTGTCGGAAAAACGGTCTTACAGTAAAGAATTTTTGCTATCAAAGGCAAATTTGGATGATGAAACATTTGAAGTTGCATATACTTTAAATGATTCGGACAAATTATACTCTGACAAAGAGTTTCCGATTAGAAGTGTTCGTTTTGACATGATCAAAAAGGTTTTCAAAATGACGGAAATTAATTTTTCTGAAATTAAGGATCTAAAATCTACTGAAAAACCTAAAAAATACACTTCTAGAGTTCAACAAAGGTTAAACAAGAAAAAAGGGAAAAAGAATTACAATTCTGATTCTAGTTTTCAAAAGAAAACAAATCAAAACTGTAGTTACAAAAAGAAAGGTCTTGGTTTTACTTTATCTGAAAATTGTAAAAATGAAAAATATGTTAGAGATTTTAAATCAAAAATGAAATATGTTGCAGGAAAAAGCTATGAAGAGGAGTCAAATAGCTTATTTTGGAGAAAATCAAATCAAGAATTTCTTGCTGAAAGGAAAAGAGCAGGAACTGGAGTTTTTCATCCAATTGGAGTTTTTTCACCAAAAGACACAAGAACTTGTTTTCAATGCCAAGTTGTTGGACACATCGCTCACAATTGTCCAAACAAAGTCAACAAAAAACAGGGAGTATCTGAAAAACTTAAAGAAAAAGTGGTTGAAAAAAATGAATCACCAACTACAAACTTCAAAAATTTTGAAAATTCAAAGAATGAAGTTGGTGAAAATTCTAAAAGATTGTACAAAAAGAGTGCAAAAGACAATCAAAAATGGATTGTTAAAAAATCAGATGTACAATCTGGCGATGAATCTGATTCCACAAAATCAGATGAGCCACAAGTTGAGATCAAAGATTTGATGAATGATGTTGACATTAAATCACTGAGTGTGGAAGAGATTAAACAAATGGTTGGTAAAGTAGAAATCTCAGATTTTGATATTGAAAAAACATTTAATGAAAATGTTAAGAAAATTTTCAAGAAAATGCTTGATGGGAAAGTAAAGGGGGTTAAAGATTTTTATGCAACTAAAAAGGCAACTTACAACCCTACTGCACAAGAATTGGAAGCCATCAAGTCTAAGAAGACTTGGGTGGAAGTTTGTTTCCCATGATAGTCTAAGGACTATGCCGGAGATCCCAAGTTTATATCGTGGATCAGGAATCAGCATCTTTCTAATATTTGGAATTTTTGGTTGAAAGTTTTTGATAGTGTTTGGATGTTTACAGGTTGTATGACTACGCCGGAGCTTCCAGGTTGGTAAGTGCGAAGCAGGAATCGGCATTTTGATTGGTAAAATGGTGATGTAGACGTAACATTCCTACAAGTGGTATTGTGTTCTACATGTGGTAATTTTTACAATTGATATAGATGGTGCGTACATGCAAGTGGTAAATCAGGGACATTAATTTGTACTTGATCTGCTACAAGTGGTTAAGAATAGACAATGTGATGAACCACATCCCGAATCTACAAATGATTATATCATCAAAACTTATTTTCCGGAAAAATCATTTTGATTAAAACATACTTAAGTGTTTTGAAATCTAAATGAGAAAATAGTTTTGTGATAGGGGGAGTTCTGATTGTTTATGCCGAGTGAATGGCGATTTGATGCGATTCAATATCAGTTGTCAAGTTTCTGTACAGTTTGTATGTTTTAATTGTGTCAAGAAGTTTTAGTTTTCAAATTTCCTAAAATGTATTTGCATTTTAGGGGGAGTAAAAAATTTCAGAAAATCCAAAAACATTTGAAAATTTGAAAAAGACAAAAACATGATAAAATTCAAAAATGAGTTTTTGTTGCATATAGAGGAAATGATAGTACATTAGTGGACTGTCACAACATGCTAAAGAAATGTAAAGAAAAATGTGATAAAGAATCTTACTGTGGATATGTCAGTAGGTTTTTGCACATTTAGTAGATTGTGACGAGATATAAATCTAAATTTCAAAACTTGCTTGTTCTGTGGGTTAACACAAACTTGGATATATAGGTAACCCCTGAAATCTTGTTTGAAAGGTCCCTTATTCTGAGATACTAGGTCTTTATGCTCAGTGATATCTGGGGTATTATCCCGGGACTTCTGATTTTGCGGAAGCAATGGCCTAGTCCCCGGAGAATACTTTACATTTGCTTGAAATATAGCTCACCCTCAGCTAAAAAATGATGAAACATTGAAAAATGCTAATCATGGCTGTTGAAACAAAAGATCCTCTAAAGGGGACACACCAAAAGTCGAAGCCGTCATCTCTCTGCGTATCGAAAGATCGACCTGAGCTCTCACGGCCCTCGTACTATAATTTATTCCCCTAACAGATATCATCTGTGGTATACTCACCTGTAAGACTGAATATTGGGATCTGGATACGGGAGTATATTCAAGTAGTGGGACACACGGATAAGTTCAAGTGCTTAAAACATTAATATCGTATCTCGGATCAGTTGAACTTTGTGTGAAAATTTAAGTGGACAAACATACTGACAATCTAGGTAAATTGTTTAGAACTTAATATGAAATGAAGCTTAACGGTGTTAGTGATATGTTTCATAAACTGATATGATCCTCTTGCACAAACTCACAAAAAATATTGTTTGTAAATATTTCTTTATTGCATTCCATTACATTCAAAAATTACAAAAAGATTTTAGTGTGTTTTAGCATAAATTTTAAAAAAATCAAAAAGATTTTCGACAACTGATATTGGAAAGCTGATTGTCAAAATTTCAAGTGCTAAACATGATGACTTGGTTGTGAGGGGGAGTGAATCTTAAAATGTCAAAAGGTTTGATTAAAATCCTTACAATTGTTATTTTAAAACCTACATTTGGTTCATCATTGGTTTTTGATATGAGAGAGAATTATCTGATTATATCAGATTGTTGGTGCATTTAAATTGTTAAATTTAGAAAATTTATTTCTGGGTTAAGATTGTTACAGGTGAGCCAGATTAATTCATTCAAAGCTTATGAAAGTCAGAATCTGATTATGAATCTAAAAGTTTGCTAGCTGCTGATGCTGATGAACTTAAGGAATCAAGAGATCTGATCAAGAGAATTAGATGAGATCCAGGCAATGATCTTGTAGACAACATTTGAGTCAGGCATCGATCCTAAAGCAGATGTTGCTGAAGAACAAATGAATACCAGCAAATCGTGAGGGGAAGTCTGATAGTGCCAGGTGATTCTGGTGAAGAAGATAGAGAGAGAAAAGCCCAGAGACTGATCAAGACTGAAGATGTGAAGACACAGTGTTATTGTGACTCGATAGTCGACTCGTCAACATCTGAGGGGGAGTCTGTTGGTGAACTACATCTGTCGACTTCGTCTTGTATCGAGTCTTAGACTAGCTAGAATAGAACAGGGCACGTAAATCGAGAGAATGAGAGAGAGTTAGCAAGATTTCGCTTGAATGAATGTGTATGTAAAGGATTTCGCTTGAAGTAGCTCAAGCGAAATCAACATGTTAAGATTTCGCTTGAGTCATGCTGAAGCGAAATCTCAATCTCTATATATAGGAGGTCAAGGTCAAGCGAAATCATAAGTTGTTTTTGTGTGATTTCCATACCGAGGTGCTGCCGGTGTGAGAACTGATTGTAATTGCTTTCATATCAATACAAATCAGTGTTAAAGTGAAGATTCAGCTGTTTATAGGTCAAATACTTGTTTTCCGCACCTGTATTTGATGGAATTCCTCTGAACCGACTCGTTTAGGTCGCGAACACGATCCTTACAGGGATGAAGTTGAAAAAGGAAAGATATGTATTCGCAAAGTTCACACTGATCAAAATATTGCGGATCCACTCACGAAGCTCCTTGAATGGGCAAAGCATGAAAGGGTCATACTTGTGCCTTAGGACTTCGATATTCTAGTGATTGGATTTGATCTATTTTGTATTTGGATATTGGAACAACTGTTATTATAACTCATTATGGTATGTTGAGTTATGTTCCATTTTAGCATGTTTAAATCCGTGAATAAATTACTTATTCTAAATGTCCGTAGTCGATCATACTTGTGGGAACAAATATGAATGTAAGACTATTATGAACTTGGATTGGTAGATATTCATGAAGTATGAATATAGAGCAAGGCGTTGCTGCCAAGGTTCATAGATATTTGTGGGATACAAATATTGGACTGACTCGCTCTCAAATATTACTGCATGGAATCATTTGTGATTGATCATAAGTAAATTTGAGTAAAGGAGAATATCATAGTATCCTCAGACCCGAGATACATATTGGGTCTTGATATTCACCAAATATTATACCTTGACTTTTTCTTCGCTGTCAATAATATGACAGTACATAAGGCTAAGCTCAGGTGTGGTACAAGGTGATTGTGAGAGACGTATGTAGTCAAGATGGGATTTGTTCCTCTTATTCGTTGAGAGTAAGATGTCTAAGGCCTGCTAAAGTTAAATCAACAGAGAGTGATCACTCTGTGTCTCTGGATTTGACATGACATCTGTAACGAAAGGATAAATGATAGATTCGCCTAAATCATGTTCAAGTAAGGGACTTGAAGGGGATGATGTTATTGAATGGCACATATAGTCATACGTATTAGGGGTAGTAAACCGTAGTTAGGCGTTATTTACTACTTGCATCAATCTTCTATGTATCTTGTGCAAGTGGGAGATTGTTGGACTCTGTATGCCCAAGACACATATTAAATTGATGTGGCTAGTACGTTATGATCCAAGTCGAGTCATACCCAATAACAAGCTAGACAAACACTTACAATATTTATTTATGATATGATCAAATAAATAAATATCAACACTTAGAATATTTAGAAATTGGTTTTCTAAATAATTGCACTTGACAAACTAATAAATTATATGGATAATTTATTTTGAGAGAATATTTTATCTTGTTATTTAATGGGTTAAATAACATGATAAAAAGTTGTATAAAGTCTTGTGAACATATGATGTTATATTTTATAAAAGGTTATAAAATAAACAAAGACTTATATTTTATAAAAGACTTGAATTTTTTTTTTTTTTAAAATAAAAGCAAGGCCGCCCCCCTTGATGCTCTTCCCAAGGGTTTCTTGATCCAATGAAAGAACATGCTTTTGCATGTGATAGAAGTCTCTTGATTGGGAGGTCTTCTCAAGAAAAGATGGTCCAATCAAATAACATGCAAATGCATGTGTTAGAGGATCATTGATTGGGCAAATGGGGTGGCATTTTCTCTCACCTTCTTTAAGAGAATTTTGTGTCAAAAATGGAAGATGATGAACTTGAAAAATAGGAGAAAATGGCTGCACATTTTTGGCATTCACATGATCATCCAAGAGTTGATTTTTAGTTGGAAAAATCAAGTGTTAGACTCTAAATAAATCGGGTCATGTATGGTTGATCTATTGGTGAGTTTCAAGTTCATATAACAAGTGCAAGAACTCCAAAACTCCTCTCATATTTTCGGCCATGAGATGGTCTTCAAGAGGGTTTTAAAAGTGAGTTCATAAGTGTAGAAATCCTAGCTAAACATGAAGTGTTTGTTGGAAGCTTGGGGTATACAAGCTTGAGGTCTTCTACTCTTGAAGACAACCATTTCAAGAAGCATCATCTTTTTCATAATCCTTGCACTTCAAGAAGGTAGTTTTCTAAACATCCTATGGTTGTGTTCGATAGTATACATCTCATATATGGATCCGGGTTTTGGGATTTTGCATATAAATGGTTTTATATCTTATAAAAGTAACATGTTTTAAACTTTTTTCCCGCTGCGTTTTTATTTCATATGGATGAAATTGCTTTGATAAACATGTTAAAATCCCATCATGTTTAGTAAACTATGTATCGTATTTATTTGTATCGCGGCTTTCCAGGCATGTTTGCGAAGATTTGTGGGGGTTTCCCATGTATTCTAGACTAGTTGTATTTGCATCGCGGCCCTCCAGGCATGTTTGCGAAGTTTAGTATTCGTATCGCGGCCATTCCAGGCATGTGTGAGAAGATTAGTATTCGTATCGCGGCCATTCCAGGCATGTTTGCGAAGATTAGTGGGGGCTTCCCATGTGTTACTAGTCTAGCTGTATCTATAAGTGACCTTCCCCTAACGAGGTCAGTGGTACGTATTCCAGTAACGATGAAAGTACAAGTAATCATTTAACCCCATTCCCAAACCCGGGAATCCCATGCCTTGGTAAAAGTGTGAACTCACCTTGGTTTGCTCGGTATGATTAGATATCTTGTTTATCAGTTGAACAAACACGCCCTAAGATGAGTACCAACCACAATCAATCTCACTTGCACATAACTCACATATTTCCTCGATATCCACCCTGCCCTTGACTACCAGACGACTGCTGACTGGGGCTCTGGTAGTTATCTGTCTTTCGCTGCTGTGCCTGGGACTGAACCGAAGTTGAACCCATGCTAGAGGTTCCATCCTATTTTCGCTTGTTATCACTGGGAATAGCAGAGGTAGTAATAGTGGCACAAATGCGTTTAGGCAGCTTGTTCTGTTCCACTGCCTGGTCTGTGAGACGATGAGCAAGACAAGTAACATCTTGAATAGTAGCAAGGTTAGCAGAAGTCACATGACTTTGAATCTCTGGTACTAAGCATTTGAGGTACAGCTCAATGCGTTTGATGGGAGGATCCACCATAGTTGGACATAACACTGCCAGTTCGTTGGATAGTTTCGTGTACGCTTCTATCTCTGACCCCGTCATCTTCAGGTTAAAGAACTCCACTTCCAGCTTGTGGATGTCATCACGACTACAGTATTCATGTTTGATCAGTTCCTTAAAATCATTCCATGGGGTGGCATTAGCAGCCGCCAGCCCCAGCATCTGAACTTGCGCGTTCCACCAAGTTAGCGCAGTGCCTTCGAGAGTACCGGTAGCGTACTTCACCCTACGAGCCTCAGGGCATTCACACATCTCGAAGACCAATTCGAGCTTCTCAAACCAGTGGAGGAGTCCTACGGCTCCTTCAGTGCCACTGAAAGTACTAGGACGACAGTCCATGAACGTCTTGAATGTGCACACAGGTGGCTGAGCGTGTTGACATGTAGTTAGCGTAAAAGTGAACAAAATTTAAGCACAAGTGTTGGGTTACGAGAGTAGGATCTAAAGATCCTAGAGTAAGTTGTGATGGCAGGCTATACCTCCTGCCTGGGCAGCTGCGAGTGCTGCGGTAACTTGTTCAGTGATCAAAGCCGCCAACTGGGCTTGAGTTAGGTTAACGCGTCCACTCATTATCTTCATATCAAAGGAAACATGAGTGAGAGAAGTTCGCGAAAATGCGATGACAGAAAAGAGTAAGCACACATGTGTTTTCAATCAATAGTTGTTATGTTTATCTAAGCATACCATGAGCAAAGTTCTATGTAATCTAGCAAGTAGGCAATGTAAACATAATTCATATCACCTAGAATGTCGAGTCTTGCACGTGGAGCGAAGCGTCGTTGTGGATCGTTGAGCACTGTTCAGGTTATAGTCTGGTTTTAACAAAAACTCTTTCCCTTATTAAAACCAAGTTCACTATAACCAATGGCTCTGATACCAATCTGTCACACCCCCAAAATCCACACGCGGAGTATCCCGCTTGGAGGCGTGACTGACCAGGATCAAGCCACCAATCCTATTGAACATTGTAAGTAATAAATAAAAGTCATTCATCAATACGAAAGGTGTTCAAAACCATAACATAGTTAAGCGTTTAGCGGAAGAATAAATATGTAAACCCAACTTAAGTTTAAATGTTTCAAATGTTTAGCATGGTACACAGCTGTCCATGTCCCACAACGACTCCTCTCCACTCCCATGCAAGCTCCATAGATACCTAACGACCTGCAAGGAATGTAACAGAGAGTCAACAACAAAGTTGAGCAAGTTCACAGTTGGTTGTTTAGTTATAGTATTCGTTTCGTAAATTGTATGTTTGTTTAGTAAACTATGTATCGTATTTATTTGTATCGCAGCCTTCCAGGCATGTTTGCGAAGATTTGTGGGGGTTTCCCATGTATTCTAGACTAGTTGTATTTGTATCGCGGCCCTCCAGGCATGTTTGCGAAGTTTAGTATTTGTATCGCGGCCATTCCAGGCATGTGTGCGAAGATTAGTATTCGTATCGCGGCCATTGTGAGGTATAGTTTTTTTTTGGTTTTTTATTGCACGGGGGGGGGGGGGGGGGTTAGGTTTTTTTTTTTTGGGGGTGGGGGGTTTAGGTTTTTGGCTGGTGGTGGGGTGGGGTGGGGGTGGGTGTTTAGGTTTTTGGTGGTGATGTAGTGAGTTTAGTTTTAGGTTATTGGACACTTGTCACTCTATAAATCTTTCTGTGTACTTCTTACAATTAGAAGCCTTTGTAGAATAGCTTGACCCCATTTTATATATCAGTATCACCAAGTCCAAATCAAATTTCACACTATGTTTTTGTTGCGTACTTTTTTATGTTTAGGTTTTTGGGTGGTGGTGGGGTGGGGTGGGGGTGGGTGTTTAGGTTTTTGGTGGTGATGTAGTGGGTTTAGTTTTAGGTTATTGGACACTTGTCACTCTATAAATCCTTCTTACACTTCTTACAATTAGAAGCCTTTGTAGAATAACTTGACCCCATATTATATATCAGTATCACCAAGTAGGGGTGAGCAAAAGGAAAAACCCGACCCTACCCGACTATTACCCGACCCGACCCGAGAACCGATCAAACATAAAATACAGAACCGATTCACTACCCTAAATATAGGGTCGGTTCCGGTCCATAGGTCCAAGTCGGGTTTCACCATGAAAAGAACCGAGAACCGACCCGACCCGACCCTATTTTATATGAAAAATTGGAACCGATCTAAATACCTAGGTACTTGGGTTCGGGTCGGGTTGGGTATATTTTCGGTTCGGTTCTCGGTTATTTTCGGTCCGGACCTAAACTTGCTCACCCCTATCACCAAGTCCAAATCAATTTTCACACTATGTTTTTGTTGCGTACTTTTTTATTATGCGCAACTTTTGATTAGCGACTAACTGAATATTAAGCTTTAGTGACGATTGTTGTTCCTTGTGATGATATTAAGTTTAGTGACAATTGTTATTATTATACTATTGTGTCCGAGCACACTAACCGCCACTTTTTTTTGTAAAAGTAACCGCTTTTCGAATGATCTTTGATCTTTGTGACAACTGGCATAAAACCGGTAATTTTCGTACTATTTTAATAATTATTTATTTCTTGCCATTGTGTGATTAAACGCCAACATTACATGCTTACTTGCTTTGCATATGAATTCATGCATGTTTATACTTCAAATATCGCATTGTGCATTACATTAAGCGTTGCGTCAAAACGACTAGTAAACTCACCGGTAAGACAAGCTGTGAGAGCACAGCTTCAGCAAGCAGTTAAACGATAGATTTAGGGCCTAGATGTAGGTCTAGCATAAAAAATACATTAAAACCCAAGTGTGGGAACAAGGATTAACATAAACACTTTCTGGAAGCTAAAATAAGCACTAAAAACTGTCCGAAACGCACTTCAAATGCAGATTTCTGTAGAAATCAGCAAAATTCAGCAATAAAACAGCAAAATAACATGCAGAATTAATGTTTTAGTATCCAGAATAACTTGTAAAATGTTGGGAATGAAAACTATCACAAAAGGTACTTCATACCTTGTACAAATGCACTATTTAGCACGTTAACGAACCGATAACCAAACGATTAACCAGACACTACCCAAAACACAAAAAATAGACTAGAAGCATTTTTATGATTTAAAGCCAGTTATGGTGATAAAACACCTTAAAAATCATAGAAACACATAAACACACATAACTTCATCTTAAACCCCCTAACTTACATTTATAACCTTTAACTTCCAAATTTTTACATTCTACCACCCCCCATGCCATAACCGGCCCCATGTGGCCCCCACTCCCTTTCCCATTATAATATTCATAATGTGGGCAAGATATTGAACATGTAAACCTTTGGTTAAACACTTGTTGGAAGGTTATAATAAGGGACCATTAGTTGAGAAAACATTATCATCTTCTTCATTTTCAAACTACATCTTTCTCTCCTTCCTCTCTACACCTTACAGCCACCATCACCTCACCATACATCCACCGTTTTCACTCATCAATCAAGAAATCTAAGGTTATACAAAGGTGCACAAGGATGATCTAAGAAGGTTTGGAGCAAAGGAAGTAAAAAGGACCACCTTGTGGAGCTTTTAACCACTCATCTTCATCATTCTTCATCTCCTTCTTGTTCTTGCCACTTCCCTAGCCACTAGAGCTAGTAGTAAGCACCATAATCTCTATTTTACTTCATATTAAGCTTATGTACAAGTCACACCATCAAAGAACTTAAACTTTAAAAGAAGATCTAACATAATCTAAGTGAAAATGAGTTGTTTTGAAGTTGTTTGATGTATGTTATGAAGTTGTGAACGTTGAATCTTGTGTTTATGTTTAGGTCCATCATGTGAAAGCTTGTTAGAAGCTTAGATCTAACAAGTTTAAGCATGGATTGTGACAACCGGCAAAAATAATGGTAATTCCGTACAACTTAATGACTTGATTATACATTTAACTGCGGTCATTAGGATTTAGTTAATGTGTGTTTAGATCACGTAAAGTCTAGCAATCATAGGACATTGTTTCATATGCTAAACGATATTAATACATTCGCCGCGTCGCGAGAAAACCATAAACTATGTCCAAATATGTTGGCGAAATGCTGAAAACATTATTCACCGGAACACACTATTCATGCCAGCTAGTTCTAAAAACTTTCTGAACGAGCAACGAATGGCATGAAATGTTCTGATCATAAAAATCCTTAATTAAGGGGCACCAAATGTTAAAATACTTGAACTTACTGGAAAATGCACCTAAACTTAAAGTGTCCGATCCGCGCCAAAACTGTAACAAAAATAAATTTTCCGCAACACTAAAATACGACATTTTGATGTCCGTAGAACTTGTAAATAATATTTTACAACTTAAATAAGCTTGGAGATATCATTGGAATATCCGAAACACAAGTTACCGGTGTTTCGTCGCTACGTACATAACTTGTCCGTTTTTGATCCGACGGACTAGTAAACAATATTTTTTTTTATCACCCTAACGCCTAAACGAATCATCTAGCGAACTAGTAGCAACATTTTGGCATCGTAAACGCCTTGAATAAACGCCCTAGCATCGATGGTAAATTAAAACCATCGCTCCCGGTATGATATAACACCTTTTATATAGCGCCCGATATCGAACCGACGAGCGAACTAGTGCCATTTTTACCATCCAAAACCTATACCCACTAAACTAATAAACTAATTAGACTTTATTTAAATCCCTAAACTACCATTAATACCTAAATTGAACCTACTTTATCTAATGGCTAAAATATCTAACATAATTAACCAATTATGCACATTTATTATATGTAAAAAAAAAGAAAAAAAATCATGTGGCTGTTTTGGTCAAAAATTACCGAAGCAATTAAGTGATCAAATTAGTTGAGTGAGGTAGTGTGCTAAAAAGTGTGTTGAAAATATGTTGGTTAAGTTGTTTGGAAAACAGTATTCAGGATACGGCTCAGGATATTGAGCTGTATCTACGATCAAACAATGAGCAAAAAGTAAAAGGGGTGACACGAGATATACGAGGAAAGCCCTTGATCAATCTAGATTGTCGGCATACAACCTCGGGAGCTGACAATCGCAGCTGCCTTGTTCTTCTTATTGCTTTAAACTTCAGGATACAGTGTAGGATATTGACCAGATCGCTAAGTGTTACAATGCTTTTGTGCAAGAGTGAAAATTGATAGAGAACAAGTGTTAGAGTGTAGTGAGTGTTGATGTGATGTCCTATTCGATCTGATATACCCACCTATTTATAGTAACAAATTACAAACGAAAATTCCTATAAATATGGGATGCTCCGAATATTCCATGTAAACGTTGTAGACCGAGTAATGCGGCTTCAACGTCTTTATTTGAACGACTTGGACCGAGTCTCCCGCGAAATGATTCCTTGTGAACGTTGCTAGCTTCTAACCCACGTACCTGCACATAATCCGTTAGTGATCCTGAGGATACCATTCAGGATGTTGCCAATATCCTGAATCAGCATCCCGGATGTGAACAGACATCATATAACCAAGATATAATTCAAGATAATTCTCAGGATATGGGCTCAGAATTTCACCCATAACAATTGTCCCCAAAAATGTTACCGTTTAGTATCCTCACCACTAACGGTTACATTTTTCACGGAGATCGAGGTAATTAAGAGTAAGACCCATGATGTGACCGTTTGCAACTACTCAGCCTATATTTACTCATTGCACCCTATATCTTCTCATCCCCATCTCTTTTTTAATCACTATCGATAAGGAGAAAGGTAACATTCTCTCTCTAATCTCCATCTTTATCTTCATTCTCCTTCTCCGGTCAAAAATTCAAGCGATCAAATGCCGAGACAGACGAGATCTAGTTCCGGTGATTCAACTCCCACATTTATCCAGCAGAATCTTCTCCAAGAACCGGAGAAAGAGATATGCTCTTTTGATAGTGCCCACTTGGCAGCTCTCAAATCCTCCGGTATCTTTCCGGAAGGAACAGTGTTCCGGCCGTTCGACCGGGAAATCCGTTCGGATATGGTCTCCAATGAGTGGTTGTGCTTTAGTGCCTTTCCCTTCACTTCACTTTAGGGTTACAATTCCCCTTTCCAGACTTCATCACGGAATTCTTCAACATTACCAAAATCTCCTTTAGTCAAACAATGCCAATGCTTTGGCGCGTTCTGTCCGTTCTTGATCAGATCAAGAGAAACCACATCCCTGATCTTTCTGTTCATGATCTCCCCCTAGCTTACAAGCTTACAAGCTTAGATGCCACGGATCATGTAGATTTTTGTTTTATTCCACTTCCGGCGACCCGCTGATACTTTGTGCCACCAGGAACGAGGATAATTGGCAATCTAAGTTCATCTTTGTAAAAAGAGACTCAATCCCTGGTGGAACGGAATATCCGGTGAAATGGTTGAAAAAGGGTAGGATTTAGGGTTTAAGGATGATCCTGCCTCTTATCCTGTTACATATCCTGAACTGATCAACTTTATTTTTTCTGTTGTGTACACAGCTGACTTTAGGAAGATTGCTCCTCCCCTTGCTGATTCAAAGAAAAGGATTGAAGCCATTAGACTCCTTCCAGAGGCTGAAAGAAGTTTCAACCCGTCTCCGCCATCTCCAAGTCCTCTTTCTAGTGCAAACATGTCTGGTAAGGATCCTGCAAAATATCCTGTACATACATGTCTTTATTTGAAATACTTAGGAGAAATTTTTACTCCCTGTATGCAGACTCCAGTGTAACACCTGTGCCTCCACGGCCATCAAACAAATACCGAACCAATGAAATATTATATTTCATACTTGGGATTTGTAAAAATATGTGTATCATTTGCACATATCAATTTTTGTTCAATTCCAAACTCTAAATCGCTTTCTGGAAGGTTATACGCGCACCAATGCATAAATATAACCAGTTTAATGCAACAAACACTCCGGAATAGTGACATAGGCTTAACATACCTTAAATAACCTTTACATAACTTAGAAATAAGTTTTGAAGGCTTTGGTATGGCAAAAACAAGTTAATTCGCTTACAGGGACTAAACTTGACAAACTGCGAAAGTATGCCAATTTGAACTGTAACAGACATTCCGGAACATGACCATAAGTTAAACATACCATAAATATCCTTTACATAGCTTATAAATAGGCTTTGAGGGGTTCGGTATGCTAAAATAAACTTTTGGGGTCATTCAGGGACAAAAAGCGTCAAAAAGTGCACAAGTTTGCATTTTCGCGCATAACTTACGTTCTGAATACATCCGGACATCCAAAAATTTATGTAAGCACTAAAATATATTATTTTAGTGTTTGGCATAAGAAAAATCCATTCGTCACGCCATTTGGATCATTTTTCGCGCTTACGCGCATTCCGTCGTAATTAACCGAACAACGTAACCGTACGGCTAAACGAACCGAAACCCGAGATATTATTGAACACATTTTAAGTTCCCTATACTTTAACTTCATTTTAGAGCTTTGAAATGGGGTTAACGGGGCTTAAACGTGTCAAAAAAACGCATCGAAAACCAAGTTTTGAGGTTGCAGGGACTGAAACTGTAAATCTGCCAAACTAGGTCCGTAAACAGGGGCCAGATGCAGCAAAACATTTTTTTTCAGCTTTTAACAGCCATTAACACTCTCCAAAGGCCAAGTTCCAAGTGTCAAACTCTTATGGTGGATGGCAAATGAGTTACCACAACTTTCCAACAAGTGTACGGCTTAGATCGTGCCCCCTTTTCCAAGAAATGATCCTAACGGTTGTCCATTTACTATAAATACCCACATACCCCAACTTCATTTCTCACTAGAATCTGATCATTTGTGCTCTAAGTTGAAACATTTGTTTCATACCTGAGCTATTTTGATCTAGATTAGCATTCGGGGACCCTTCGTAATGTTCCTTCGTTCTTTTATTGCTTTTCGAGTCCGAAAGTCGAACTTTGTTTGACTTTCTGCATTGACCAGTTTATGGTCGATGAGAAGTTCGTTTGAACTTCATAACGTGAGCGTGATCACGATGGTTATAGTCCCTAGTGACTATACCTACTGATTACCACGTTATCTAGGCTCAGTGACGAGCCGTAGTTTCGGTCAGAATACGTATTCTTGCGTATTTTGTAACCAAACTACTTGTGGGTATCAAGACCATTTGTTTTGATACCAAACCTGTTTTCTAAACTTAGTTAAGCATGTTTTAACATGCTTAGCTCGTCACTTTTAGTTTAGTGCTTATTTAGGGTCGTAAGGTAAGCGATCTAAACAATCGCTTATACTTTCGAACCCGACCCGTTTGGTCAATCATTAGGATCCGACCAAACACATTAGGTGACCATAGTATATAGGGAATAACCTTCCGAGGTTATACCTTATGGTCGCTTCGTTTAAGTAGTTGTATGATAGGTAGTTTATATGCCTTAAGTAAATTACCAAAATACCCTTTGATGCCAAAATTCATTTTAAACATATGTAACATAACTTTTGACATCTAAACTGATTTGACAACAATATTAGACATGTTAAGGCATATGTTACTTGTCATAGGACTAGTTAGGCGGTCCGAACGCGTTTTACGCGAACGAAGCGTTAAAGTAGCATAAGCTACCTAAACGGGTCGTAATGGGTCGTAAGCACTTAGGTTAGGTTTCATTTAGTATGTAGGCTTTGTTAAACCATGTTACATGAGTTCCTACACTCATTTGGTTTACAAACCCTCATGCTACCCGATCTTCCGATTATAGGTCCGGTTTATTAATATAGTTACCTATATTAGGTGCCGTTTGATTCCGTGATCTCTAGCATTGCTTGGTGGTTATCTTAGGACTTCTGAGCAATCTCAAGTGAGTACATAGAACCCCCTCTTTTAAATGTTTTCAAGGTGTTTATGTGAGTACATAGACCCCTCTTTTACCGTTTTCAAACTGTTTTGGGGTGAAACACATGTGCCTACTTGTTACTTTCATGCTTTCACATCATATACATGCTATGTTCATTAGTACATTTATAGTACATGATTTCATTACATTTCATGCTATGTATGTCCATTTAGTTCATACTTAGTACATCGTTTCACATCACATCACATGCTATGTATGTTCATCTATTGCATACTTAGTACATTTGTTTTCATCACATGCTTACATTTTGTTATGATATTTGGTTTGCATAAATGGAACAATACATTCATTAACACCGATCACGCCGTTCGTTAGTAGGTAGTGGTACCATAGGAATTGACAACTCCCGTTCCGGACATCCCGGGTAGGTGGGGATGAAAGGAATGACCGAATTCGATATACAGTTACAACAAGATAAACCTTTAATTTATTTAAGGGTTTATCGCCACAGTCTCAAGGCTTGGATGTATGCATTTTCACAATACCGCATAAATGTTTATATCAGTATAGCATGCATTTTCACAGAACATAACTTTGATTTAAACCAAGTTTTACTTCAATACTATGTTCTTGTGCATATGGTTTAGTTGATACATTTCACTAGCCATACATATTATTTTGGTTACATATTACATGATTTACACATTACATGGTTTACATTTGACACATAAACACTTTTGACATTGGTTATACATTACATGATTTACATATTGACATAAACATTTTAACATATTATTTCAATACATTTGGAAGTTGGTTTAAACATAGACATCTTACATTGTTGGTTTGGTTTGAGTAAGTGATTTAATTAACGAGGCGTGTGTAATACGATACAAGCATGGTGGATACGCCGCTGGTACTTCCTATATATAAATGATTGTATGGTATTACATATCGTTGCGTTATTTGAAATCATTTCAAATTAGACATATAACATTTTATACAAATAACATACTTTTCACAATACATTGTTTTACAAACAACTTAACTTATACAAACTCATTTTACATGGTTATTCATTTAACCATGCATTATTCTCTTATTTATACGTATCATCTGAACTTATTGTTTTTCAAATGATTTACAAAGACAAAGCAAATTACAAGGTTCATGACTAAACATTTTCTTAAACAGAAGTCATGAATCTTATTTTCACAAAACCTATGTACTCGCCGGCATTTTTATGCTGACGTACCTATTTTCACATGTGTTTCAGGAAATGAAGCATAGGATTGATCAAGATACACTTAGGCGGACATGGGCCTTAGTGACAATAAAAGATGCAAGACTAGTTATTTATGTTATGTTTCTTTGATTGTCAAGACATTGTAACTCGTGTACTTAATAAAACAATATTTAAATTTCCATGTGTTATGAAACAATGATTCTGTTACAACACTCCCCGATGTTTCCGCCACGTTTTGTTGTTTTACGTGGTCGGGGTGTGACAGAAAAGTTGGTATCAGAGCTCATGGTTATAGGGAATTAGGTTATTAGTAATACTTTGACCTAGTCTATAACCTTTCTAGGACCCTAACGCGAGTTTACTTGCGTTTAGTCATAAAACAATACTGTCACCTATCCTTAGGCGACAACCACAACAAGAACACAAAATTCAAAACCGCTTTGAAAACTAATCATCTGTTCTAGGATGATTGATTACTAGGTTTTGAACCCTCTATTGTAAGGTTTTGAACTCTCTATTATATGGTTTTGAACCCCTTTGAATTTTCAAAACCTCGTCAAGGTTTTTGGTTTTAAATAATGTGAACACGTGCAAACTGGAAGGGTGAATGCCTGTATTCTGGGTTTTCTGTCTAGGCAAGCACTTCGTATACATCTCATCAGACGCGAGACCAATTGTGCTTACCTGGGAATTCTTGGGATGAGTGTTCACTTATAGGCGAGCATGTCTTCGCGATACATTATTTTTGACCCATTTACTTTGATTTGTCACCATCTCATTTGTTTGCCTTAGGTAACAAACAAATGATCACAATTTTCATTCGATACCATTCTGTATTGATTATCCAATAAACCTTTCACTTGTTTCTTCCTTTGTCTTTCATTTTCTTCTAGAATGTCTATTCCTCTTAGCACTGGTCAAATGTCCGAGCGAACAGCCAAATTTACCCAGCAAATAGGCGAAGTGATTCAGAAGACTGTGGATTTAGGCATTGCCATGGCTCGTCTCAACAATGAAGCCTCTCGTCTCGACAATGAAGTCACTCAAGAGCCACTGAAGGAAGCAGAAGTCAAGCCTGCACTAAGATCAAGGAAGCGTAAGGCTTCAAGGAAGCCCGCAGCAGTTATACCAAATCAAGCAGGACCTAGCCAGAAGGCAACACCACCTGCTAAGAAGCAATACAAGGGAACGGCACCATTATGCAACAAATGTAAGGGGCATCACCTAGCTCACTTACAGTGCCGTCGGTGTGTATCATGTGGACGAGTTGGTCACCTGGCAAGTACTTGTCGATGTAACCCAAACCAAGGTGGTCTAAATCAACCCCAAGTCAACCCTACTCAAGCTCGTTTTCGGCGTGGTACTTGCTACAACTGTGGCGAGACGAGCCATTACAGGAACAACTGCCCGAAGATTGTCAGTGCAAATCCAACCCGTGGATGAGCAATTGGCTGAACAAAGGATGTTGCTGTCTTATGCCTTTGTTTCTTTTGTTTTCGTGTATTGTGAAACAATATGTCTCGTTCATAAATAAATTGTTGTTCACAATTCGGATATGCAAGTGTAGTTACATGTGTGTATGACTTTTCCTATGATACCTACATCAAGAAACTATGTACCTTACAAACTACTCTTGTGATTTCTCTCTTCCAAATGATCACTCATGATTCCCTTGAAAATTTTAAGTACTTGTTTCACTCTAGGAAACAAAGTATAGAAAATGAAGTGACATTATGAGTAATCATGCTTCTGCACATCTGTACCTTTGAATCCTTGGTTAGATAACTAAGGGTATTTTCAAATCTCATACCCATTACATTTTGATTTTTCAACATACACAGTACAAGTATTTCAAAACAATCTTCATGATCTCAAAACATTTCATATAGTTTGAAAACAATTTTTCTAGATGCATTGTCTATGTTATTTCAAAAACATTGGCCATGTTATCAAAACCAACCTTCCTAATTTCAAAATATTTCATATAGTCTGAAGACAATATTAACACAATACATTTTCTTATCAAGTGCATGATTTCGAAAAGCATCATTCATGTCTTTCAAAAACCTTATACATAATTTCAAAATTTTTCTTGCATGAATTTAAAACATTTTTGTAAATATATCTACCTAATACACCTACTTCATGATTTCAAAAGTATTATATATAAGGTTTCAAAAACGTTAAACACATTTTTCTTAAAAGAACCCCATGCATGGTTTTCAAAAAATATTTTCCTCATACATTGACTTAACCTTCAAATTCTGCTTCATATGTCGCCTTGACATATCAAGCATCTCAACTTCACAAGCATTCTTACTTCATGTTTTGACATAAGCACATCCAGTGCAAGGTTTCAAAACATCTTCAACTTCTAAAATCCATATGGGATCTTTTTATCTTCACAATTAGATCCTTGTGGATGATTATCATTCAAATCAGAGTCCTTAATTGGATTCCTTATGTACCTTAATTCGAACACTTCGGTTCCTAATAATCGAAACCGAATTTTCTTTAAAAAAAATCTTTCTATCTTTATAGTTAGATTCTTGATAACGTTTAAAGTACCAAATGAAATCCACGGAATGGATTCCTAGTGTGCTTTAAATGCATGTACGCAATTAACAAGACAAATTAACAAAACAATTTTGTGGTTATGTGACTATGTGTTTATTCATCTTATGTTTTCTTTTATGCATTTTTGTGTTTACTCTGGATATTCGTTATCCAAATCCTCGCAGAATCTTTCATATCTACATATGAGGGATTCGTAGCAGGATATTCAAAAGGTACTACCTTAAATCCTTAATGGGCTTCTATGTAATAGTTAAGACCCTTGGATTTTATAGTATCACTCCATGTTTCATAAGAGACCCTTTTAGAGGTCTAGTCAAACAGATTGATTCACAATTTGGTTAAAGAACGACATCTAGTGATACAGCTGAACAGACTCCTTGATAGTCTAATTAGATCATTTATTGATATAATTAAAAGGACTCTATGGCGGTCTAGTCACACTTATCACATGTTTGTTCATTTGGTTTTCCCCTACACATTATAAAATAGACTGTGTGAACTATGCAAGGAATTGTCTAATTATGGACGCGTACATAATTATGAGATTCAGTGCACGGTAACCACAGTAATATTTATTATGTGTAAGAACCGATAGTGACAACAATAACGAAATGAGAACGATGTAATGGAGGTACGGTGGACGCACCAATGACGCTTTATATACTTGTATATAAGTATCCCTCTTACATTGCAATCATGATGTTATTAATGTTACTAGAAGTTCAGAACCCTAACCAATGTTGTTCGATCTTTTCAACTTCATGTTTTCAAACTCACACAAGTTTCCTCTAGATAAAATTTCGGGACGAAATTTCCTAAAGTAGGGGAGACTGTAACACCTGTGCCTCCACGGCCATCAAACAAATACCGAACCAATGAAATATTATATTTCATACTTGGGATTTGTAAAAATATGTGTATCATTTGCACATATCAATTTTTGTTCAATTCCAAACTCTAAATCGCTTTCTGGAAGGTTATACGCGCACCAATGCATAAATATAACCAGTTTAATGCAACAAACACTCCGGAATAGTGACATAGGCTTAACATACCTTAAATAACCTTTACATAACTTAGAAATAAGTTTTGAAGGCTTTGGTATGGCAAAAACAAGTTAATTCGCTTACAGGGACTAAACTTGACAAACTGCGAAAGTATGCCAATTTGAACTGTAACAGACATTCCGGAACATGACCATAAGTTAAAAATACCATAAATATCCTTTACATAGCTTATAAATAGGCTTTGAGGGGTTCGGTATGCTAAAATAAACTTTTGGGGTCATCCAGGGACAAAAAGCGTCAAAAAGTGCACAAGTTTGCATTTTCGCGCATAACTTACGTTCTGAATACATCCGGACATCCAAAAATTTATGTAAGCACTAAAATATTTTATTTTAGTGTTTGGCATAAGAAAAATCCATTCGTCACGCCATTTGGATCATTTTTCGCGCTTACGCGCATTCCGTCGTAATTAACCGAACAACGTAACCGTACGGCTAAACGAACCGACACCCGAGATATTTTTGAACACATTTTAAGTTCCCTATACTTTAACTTCATTTTAGAGCTTTGAAATGGGGTTAACGGGGCTTAAACGTGTCAAAAAAACGCATCGAAAACCAAGTTTTGAGGTTGCAGGGACTGAAACTGTAAATCTGCCAAACTAGGTCCGTAAACAGGGGCCAGATGCAGCAAAACGTTTTTTTTTTTCAGCTTTTAACAGCCCTTAACACTCTCCAAAGGCCAAGTGCCAAGTGTCAAACTCTTATGGTGGATGGCAAATGAGTTACCACAACTTTCCAACAAGTGTACGGCTTACATCGTGCCCCCTTTTCCAAGAAATGATCCTAACGGTTGTCCATTTACTATAAATACCCACATACCCCAACTTCATTTCTCACTAGAATCTGATCATTTGTGCTCTAAGTTGAAACCTTTGTTTCATACCTGAGCTATTTTGATCTAGATTAGCATTCGGGGACCTTTCGTAAGTGTTCCTTCGTTCTTTTATTGCTTTTCGAGTCCGAAAGTCGAACTTTGTTTGACTTTCTGCATTGACCAGTTTATGGTCGATGCGAAGTTCGTTTGAACTTCATAACGTGAGCGTGATCACGATGGTTATAGTCCCTAGTGACTATACCTACTGATTACCACGTTATCTAGGCTCAGTGACGAGCCGTAGTTTCGGTCAGAATACGTATTCTTGCGTATTTTGTAACCAAACTACTTGTGGGTATCAAGACCATTTGTTTTGATACCAAACCTGTTTTCTAAACTTAGTTAAGCATGTTTTAACATGCTTAGCTCGTCACTTTTAGTTTAGTGCTTATTTAGGGTCGTAAGGTAAGCGATCTAAACAATCGCTTATACTTTCGAACCCGACCCGTTTGGTCAATCATTAGGATCCGACCAAACACATTAGGTGACCATAGTATATAGGGAATAACCTTCTGAGGTTATACCTTATGGTCGCTTCGTTTAAGTAGTTGTATGATAGGTAGTTTATATGCCTTGAGTAAATTACCAAAATACCCTTTGATGCCAAAATTCATTTTAAACATATGTAACATAACTTTTGACATCTAAACTGATTTTACAACAATATTAGACATGTTAAGGCATATGTTACTTGTCATAGGACTAGTTAGGCGGTCCGAACGCGTTTTACGCGAACGACGTGTTAAAGTAGCATAAGCTACCTAAACGGGTCGTAATGGGTCGTAAGCACTTAGGTTAGGTTTCATTTAGTATGTAGGCTTTGTTAAACCATGTTACATGAGTTCCTACACTCATTTGGTTTATAAACCCTCATGCTACCCGATCTTCCGATTATAGGTCCGGTTTATTAATATAGTTACCTATATTAGGTGCCGTTTGATTCCGTGATCTCTAGCATTGCTTGGTGGTTATCTTAGGACTTCTGAGCAATCTCAAGTGAGTACATAGAACCCCCTCTTTTAAATGTTTTCAAGGTGTTTATGTGAGTACATAGACCCCTCTTTTACCGTTTTCAAACTGTTTTGGGGTGAAACACATGTGCCTACTTGTTACTTTCATGCTTTCACATCATATACATGCTATGTTCATTAGTACATTTATAGTACATGATTTCATTACATTTCATGCTATGTATGTCCATTTAGTTCATACTTAGTACATCGTTTCACATCACATCACATGCTATGTATGTTCATCTATTGCATACTTAGTACATTTGTTTTCATCACATGCTTACATTTTGTTATGATATTTGGTTTGCATAAATGGAACAATACATTCATTAACACCGATCACGCCGTTCGTTAGTAGGTAGTGGTACCATAGGAATTGACAACTCCCGTTCCGGACATCCCGGGTAGGTGGGGATGAAAGGAATGACCGAATTCGATATACAGTTACAACAAGATAAACCTTTAATTTATTTAAGGGTTTATCGCCACAGTCTCAAGGCTTGGATGTATGCATTTTCACAATACCGCATAAATGTTTATATCAGTATAGCATGCATTTTCACAGAACATAACTTTGATTTAAACCAAGTTTTACTTCAATACTATGTTCTTGTGCATATGGTTTAGTTGATACATTTCACTAGCCATACATATTATTTTGGTTACATATTACATGATTTACACATTACATGGTTTACATTTGACACATAAACACTTTTGACATTGGTTATACATTACATGATTTACATATTGACATAAACATTTTAACATATTATTTCAATACATTTGGAAGTTGGTTTAAACATAGACATCTTACATTGTTGGTTTGGTTTGAGTAAGTGATTTAATTAACGAGGCGTGTGTAATACGATACAAGCATGGTGGATACGCCGCTGGTACTTCCTATATATAAATGATTGTATGGTATTACATATCGTTGCGTTATTTGAAATCATTTCAAATTAGACATATAACATTTTATACAAATAACATACTTTTCACAATACATTGTTTTACAAACAACTTAACTTATACAAACTCATTTTACATGGTTATTCATTTAACCATGCATTATTCTCTTATTTATACGTATCATCTGAACTTATTGTTTTTCAAATGATTTACAAAGACAAAGCAAATTACAAGGTTCATGACTAAACATTTTCTTAAACAGAAGTCATGAATCTTATTTTCACAAAACCTATGTACTCGCCGGCATTTTTATGCTGACGTACCTATTTTCACATGTGTTTCAGGAAATGGAGCATAGGATTGATCAAGATACACTTAGGCGGACATGGGCCTTAGTGACAATAAAAGATGCAAGACTAGTTATTTATGTTATGTTTCTTTGATTGTCAAGACATTGTAACTCGTGTACTTAATAAAACAATATTTAAATTTCCATGTGTTATGAAACAATGATTCTGTTACAACACTCCCCGATGTTTCCGCCACGTTTTGTTGTTTTACGTGGTCGGGGTGTGACAGAAAAGCAAGGTTCCAGTCTATCTAGACCTCAACGAACTTGACAACTATCCTACTCCAGTCATGGTCAAGAAAGAGACTCCTGCTGCCACCAGCTCCAAGCCGCTCCCAGCTCCCAAGGCTAACCCGAGGACTAGTGCTTCCACAGCAAAAAAGAGGAAAGGTCCTGAAGTCAGTGCTCCAGGTCCAGAAGGGTTCTCCTACGATGAACTCAGCTTTTCTGACTCCTTAGAGCCAATGACATCCTTCCTCAACAAGGTAATATCCTGCTATATATCCTGCACATATATCCTGATAGGATAGGATATCCTGACAGGATATCCTGGTTAACATATTCTGACTCATACCTGAATTTGATGTGCAGGGCCTCCAGCATTTGCTCCACCTGTACAATGATGCCTACGGTACTGTTGTACTCCATGAAGCCAGGATCAAACAGCTCAAAAGCACCGTTGCCGACCAAGGTGCCATCGCTGAAGCAAAGTCCCGGCACTACGAGGGCATGCTCAAGAAGGTCACCCAAGATGCTGAGCTCAAACTTGCCACTGTCCAAATGGATCACGAACAGGCCATGGTTTCTTTCCGGGAAGGAATCAAAGCCTCTGCTATCGTCTCCTTGCTACAGGCTCGCATCAAGATGGCCTACGAGGCCAAGGAAACTGGCCTTGTATGCCCATCCTGGCCGGTTGAATCCTGGGCGGCCAAGCTGAAGGAGCTTGGAGGCAAAGCTGTGCCACTTCCTGCTGAAGCTGGTGAATCCTCAAAGTCGGCAGAGGCGGCAGACAAGGCTGGAGATAAGAAGGATGTTGGAGCGGATGCTGGGATGGATGCTGGTGAGGATGCTGCTCAGGATGCTGAAGCTGAGAAGGCAGAGAAGGTTGGAGAAGATGCCGCTGTGTGAGGGCATTCAGGTGGGCAATGATGGATATACGTGCCAAGGCCGGAGCCCACCTTTTTGAATTTGAATGTTGGTCTGTAATCCCCAAAACAATTTACTTTTTCCGCACTTTACTTTTCTGCACCTGAACAATTTTCATTTCCTGCATGCTTTTTGAACAATACAATAGTTGGAGGTGGATGGGTCTCGGTTTGAGATGAAACCTTCAACTGTTGGGTAAATATGGTAAGGAACTATTAGTGCTCTTAGTGGATGGGCCTTGTTTTGAGGTGAAACTAAGAGCACATCTTTTGGTATGTTAATAATATAACTTCTCTTTTGGCCTTACTATTATTGTTATTAGGGCACCAATTTTACTTATGAAAACTGTTTTGTTTGAACATTCTTAGGAATATTATGGGAACACATTCTGAGAATATCCTGACAAGTATCCCAAGAGATATCCTGGTCAGGATATCGTCATATATACAACTTAGAAAACTTAAGTCTTTTGAAAAAAGGTGAGATCATACCAGAGACTCTTAGAGAGTCAATTCCAATCTTCCACCTTAGGAATGTCCCCAGTGCACACTTACAAACTTGGATCCAACCTTTGAATAGTATAATGTATGTCCCCTGTGTATGACACAGAAATGCAAATGTATTCATACTTTGGCTTGAATAAATTCCGAACACCTCAAGGCAAAACCCTTGATATTCTGAAATGAATCCTTAGCATACTGGGGATAAACCCTTAATATCCTGGGGATAAACCCTGATATCCTGGGGATAAACCCTGAGTTTCATGCGCTACAGGCGAGAGTGTATAAACTCCAAACCTTAGAAAGGTGAAAACCTTTAAACCTTAGAGAGTATAAAAATACCCTTTTGTGAGAGAGGGTGATCAATCCTCATATACCTTTAGGATCCAGGATATAGCCAACAGTAACGAAATTGTCAGCCACTTTTACATGAACTGGTCCCGCTACCTTGAACTATACCTAGATAACTTGCGCTCTAGGCGAGGTGTTTAAACCCAATTCGAAAGAAAGGTGAATACCTTTAAACCTTTGAAGGGATGAAGATCCCTTAAACGTGAGAGAGGGGGCCAATCCTCTAATCTTTCGATTTATCCTGAGTGCATATCCTGGAGCTATATCCTGAAACATATGCTGCAAAACAACCGTAAACTAAGGTGGGTGTTAGCTTGGCTAACACCCATCCGATGCTTAAGTCAGTATTGGGTTCAAGATAATAAACAAATATATTTAAAAGAGATAGAATACATACCATTCTGAGATAGAAATTAAATTCTATTCTTACTTGAAATAGAGCTTTAAGTGTATTGCATTCCAGGATCTCGGTAGCATATCCCCTTCCATATTCTTAAGTCTATATGCTCCTTTCCCTGCTTCTGACTCAACTTCATATGGTCCTTCCCATTTTGGAGCTAGCTTGCCATCGACAGGATTAGTGATATTTTGAAAAGCCTTTCTTAGCACCCAATCACCAACTCGAAATCTCCTAGTCCTTATATTCTTGTTATATGCTCTGGATATTCTTTGTTGATATGCTGCCATCCTTAGCCTTGCTGCATCTCTTTTTTCATCTATAGTATCCAAATCTCGACATAAGGCTTCAGGATTCTGTTCAGGATCCTGTAGGATAGATCTTGCAGTAGGTATCGCCATTTCCGTTGGAATTACTGCTTCTACTCCAAATACCAAGGAAAATGGGGTTTGGCCGGTTGCATACTTTACCGTTGTCCTATCAGCCCACAAAACAAAGGGTAACTCTTCTGCCCATCTTCCTTTTTTGACTCCAAGTCTCTTCTTTAAGTTATTAACAATTATCTTGTTCGAGGATTCAGCTTGTCCATTCGCTTGAGGATGTACCGGAGTAGATGTGATCATTCTGATTCCCCAACTCTTGCAAAAGTCAGTAGTTCTCTTGCTTATAAACTGGGACCCATTATCACAAATGATTTCAGCTGGTACCCCAAACCTGGTCAGGATATTCCTCTTTATGAAGGATACTACTTCTTGGTCTCTAACTTGAACAAGTGCTTCAGCTTCAACCCACTTAGAGAAATAATCCGTCATTGCTAGCATAAAAACTTTTCCTCCCGGAGCTTTTGGTAACTTCCCTACTATATCCATCCCCCATTTCATGAATGGCCAAGGGGAAGCTACAGGATATAGTGGTTCAGCTGGTTGATGTAGTATGTTACTATGCCTTTGACATGCATCACACCTTCGAGCATATTCTGCAGCATCTTTCCTCATCGTTGGCCAATAATATCCTGTCCTTAATACTTTGAGAACAATGACCTGCCCCCAGTGTGGTTACCACAATCCCCTTCATGTATATCCTGAAGTACTTCTTTGGCTTCAAGACACTCCAAGCACCTCAAATACAGTCCTGCAAGAGATTTCTTGTATAAAACATTATTTATAATAGTGAATCATGATACCTTCATCCTAAATGCCTTAGGATTTTCATCTCCGGGGATATGTCCTTCCTTGAGATATCTCATGATTGGAGTCATCCAGGATTCAGGATCCTTTTCAGGATACTCTGCTCCAGGATCCTGAATACCCGCTACTTCTTTATCCAGAGGATTCGTTGCAGGATACAAGATATGTAATATTGGTATTTGGGTCCCTTCTGGTATCTTGATCGATGATCCTAGGTTTGCTAAGGCATCTGCTTCAGCATTATCCTCCCTTGGTACCTGTTCAAGTGTAAAAACATCGAAATATCCTGCTAATTTTTTGAGAATATCGAAGTATTCGATTAATTTCTCACCCTTGACTGCATAGGATCCATTAAAATGGTTAGTAATTAACAAGGAGTCAACATATACTTGCAAATTCTTGATACTCATATTCTTAGCCAACTCTAATCCTGCAATTAAAGCCTCATACTCTGCTTCATTATTAGTAGCAGGGAACTCACACCTAATAGCATGGGGTAATATGTCCCCCTGTGGCGATTTTAGTAGTATTCCCAATCCTACTCCTCTTACATTAGATGCACCATCAGTATATAACGTCCAGGATCCTGAAGATTCCCCTAACTGCTGGACTTCTAGGTCTACCTCATCCTGAATGTCACTACTGAAATCAGCCACAAAGTCAGCTAAAGCCTGAGACTTTATGGCATTTCTAGGTTCATATACTAAATCATAAGCACTCAATTTTACTGACCACTTGGCCATCCTGCCTGACATCTCTGGTTTCCTAAGCATATTTTTGACAGGATAATTTGTTTAAACATGAATCCTATGTGTCTCAAAGTAATGTCTAAGCTTCGTTGATGCCATAACTAATGCTAGTATCAATTTTTCTAAATGAGAATACCTAGTTTCAGCATTTAACAAACTTTTACTAACATAATTTCCAGGATATTGCTGACCTTCATGATCCTTTATAAGGACGACACTTACAACATTCCCTGATACTGGGAGGTATAGGGATAGTGGTTCACCATCTTCAGGCTTCATCAGTAGAGGTGCAGTTGAAAGATATTTCTTCAAATCCTGCAGGGCTGCTTCATGCTTCTCACCCCATTCGAATTTCTTGTTCTTCTTCAGGATATCAAAAAACTCTTTGCATTTCTCTGAGGATCTTGAAATAAATCTGTTTAATGCTGCCACTCGCCCTGTTAATCGTTGGACATCCTTCATATTTGAGGGTGATTTAATATCCAAGATGGCTTTAATCTGCTCCGGGCTCGCCTCTATTCCTCTTTTGGTCACCATATATCCTAGAAATTTTCCTGCCCCCACTCCGAAATGACACTTAGCAGGATTTAGCTTCATGTTATATTGATCCAGGATATCAAATGCTCCTTTAATATCCTGGAGGTGATCCTGAGCTTTCCTTGATTTTACCACCATATCGTCAATGTATACCTCCATGGTGTCCCCCAGCTTGTCTTTGAACACCATGTTTACCAATCTCTGGTATGTTGCACCTGCATTTTTCAAACCAAAAGGCATAGCCGTATAACAATAAATACCTGTTGGTGTCATGAAGGCAGTATCCTCCTGGTCAGAAGGCTCTATTTGAATCTGCTGGAATCCTGAGGATGCGTCCATGAAGGTCAACATTTCATGCCCGGCAGTAGCATCCACCATTGCATCAATGTGAGGAAGAGGAAATGGGTCTTTAGGACAAGCCTTGTTCAGGTCTGTGTAGTCTACACAGACTCTCCATTTCCCATTTTTCTTCTGTACCACAACTACATTTGCCAGCCATCTTGGAAACTTGACTTCTCTGATCATCCTGGACTTCAACAATCTTTCAACTTCCTCTTGAATAATCGTATTCCGCTCGGGAGCGAATTTCCTTCTTTTTTGCTGAACAGGCTTGAATGATCTGTCAATTCCAAGCTTGTGAGTAATAATGTCTTTGGATATACCTGTCATATCCTCATGCTTCCATGCAAACATTGACATCCTGCATTTCAAAAAGTTAGTTAACTGCTCTTCAATATCCTGAGGGATATTGGTTCCTACGAGCACCGAGATATCAGGATTATCCTGATCCAGGATAATTTTCTTCACATCCTGCTCCGAATCCTCCACGATATCCTGGGCCCGCATCTTTAATTGCTATGCTGTACTAGGCTTGGTTGAGGATTTCATCGAGGATGAGTAGCATTCTTTCGCCTCCTGCTGATCACTTTCAACCTTGACAACTCCCAAAGGAGTAGGGATCTTGATGCATTGGTGATATGTTGATGGCACAGCCTTCATATCGTGAATCCATGGTCTTCCCAGTATGATGTTATAGCAGGATAGAGAATCCATCACACAGAAACGTTATATCGAGTTGACTCCTTCAACATATACTGGTAACTTTATCTCTCCCACTGTGTTCCTAGCCTCTCCACTGAACCCAATAAGCACGGTGGACTTCGAAGTGATATCCATTGGAGATACATTCATTCTCTTCAGAGTCTCTAGTTGGATTATGTTGACGGAGCTGCCATTATCAACCAATATCATGCGCACAAAATGGTTAGCCACATATAATGTTATTACCAGAGCATCATGGTGAGGATCCTGGACAGTATCCCTATCATCAGCATCAAATGTGATCACTTTGTCAGTTGTGAGGGTCGTCATCCTGACAGGTTTGTCTCCCCTTTCGGCCTTGGCTTCTTTTGCATGTCTCTTTGCCGCCGAATACGAAGTCCCACAAATGTCGGATCCTCCTGAAATAAAGTTGATTATCTTGGCATCCGCGGGAGGTGACGGTGCTCGCTCAGGATCCTTCTCAGTATCCTGACCCTTATTCTTCTTTCTTCCTAAGAGATCTTTAAGATATCCCTTACTTAGAAGATAACTTATTTCTTTCCTTAGAGCAATGCAATCCTCAGTTACATGTCCGAAATCTTCGTGGAAGGCACACCATTTTGACTTATCTTTCCAATCGGCTTTTTGTTGATTCTTTCGAGGCCACCTAGCCATGTCTCCTAAACCCTGCATGGCATACATCAATTCGGGAATGTTAACAGAAAAGCAATATTCAGATAATTCAGGATATTCTTCAGGATCCTCGTCTTCGATAGCGTTCACTTTCTTATTTTCATTTCTACCATTTGGCTTAGGGCGATATGGCTTAAATGAGGATTCTGACTTCCTGTTAGTTGTCTCATAGGTGTTGGATGAGTTCATCCTCTCTTGCATCTTTCTGTCATCCTCCAATCGAATATATCTTAGGGCCCTGTTTCGAGCTTCATCCAAGTTCTTGCATGGGTTCATTACAAGGTCTTGGTAAAATTGAGAATCTTTTTGCAGCCCCATCTTGAAAGCCTGCACAGCCATTGCAACATCAAGATGCGGAATGTCCAAAGATTCCCGGCTGAACTTGTTCACATAATCCCTTAGGGATTCTTGAGGCCCCTGTGTTATCCTGTAGAGGTCACTTGTTAGTTTTTCAAAGCTCTTACTACAAGAAAACTTACTATTAAATAAATTTACTAGGTGAGCAAATGATGTAATCGAATGAGGAGGAACATTTAGGAGCCATTTCAAGGCTGATCCTGTTAAGGTAGAACCAAAACCCTTGCACAAGCAAGCTTCCTTGAGTTCCGGAGGGATAGGGTTAATGTCCATTCTTTCCCTATACTGGGCAATATGCTCTTCAGGATCCGTAGTTCCATCATAAAGCTTCATGTTGGGGGTTTGAAATCTCTTTGGAATCTCAGCATCACATATAGGATATGCAAAGCGAGATATCCTGTGGTTGTCTTGGGACACTTCCGGGATTGGCTGGACCACTCCAGGCACGCTGGATATCATATCCTTCAACTACTGAAGCTCCCTAGTAAATGCTGATGTTACACCTGTATCCTGCAAAGATCCACTATTGTTAGCAGCATGAGTATTATTATTATTTGACACATTACCCATCTGAGGATTCTGCCCATATCCCGAAGCATATCCTGAGCTCCTCATGGTTGACATCCTGACTGAGGAGGGTATTTCAGGAGTATGATTCTGAGGAAGGCTGGGCACAATATTCCCCCTATTATCCTCAGTGTACACAGCCGAACTGAAGTTCAAAGTTCTGGGTTGTAGTGGAGTGACGATATCCTCAGCAGATCTGCTCGAGCCAAACTTCAAGAGTTGTATTTCCCTCAACAGCATTTGGTTTGTTTCCTGTTGCTGCCTCATTTGTTCCTGCACACTTCCAAATAAGGTTAGAATTTCATCATTAGAAGCTAAAATGGGAGCAAATCCCTGAATACTCCGAGTAGGGATAATATCCTGAGGTTGTGAAGAAGATGGCATCCTTGGAGGAGGTGGTGGAAGCACCGGACCAGTAGTAGCAGAAGTTGTAGCAGACACGGTGGAGGAGCTCATGTTTGATCTTGAGGCCATTGTAAACAATGTGGTAAAAAGTTTTGAAAACAGAAAACCGATTAGCGATTTCACAAAAAAATTTTAGTAAAGAGAGCACCACTTGCCCCACGGTGGGCGCCAAATTGTTTTGATCAAAAATTACCGAAGCAATTAAGTGATCAAATTAGTTGAGTGAGGTAGTGTGCTAAAAAGTGTGTTGAAAATATGCTGGTTAAGTTGTTTGGAAAAATAGTATTCAGGATATGGCTCAGGATATTGAGCTGTATCTACGATCAAACAATGAGCAAAAAGTAAAAGGGGTGACACGAGATATACGAGGAAAGCCCTTGATCAATCTAGATCACTGGCATAAAACCTCGGGAGCTGACAATCGCAGCTGCCTTGTTCTTCTTATTACTTTAAACTTCAGGATACAGTGCAGGATATTGACCAGATCGCTAAGTGTTACAATGCTTTTGTGCGAGAGTGAAAATTGATAGAGAACAAGTGTTAGAGTGTAGTGAGTGTTGATGTGATGTCCTATTCGATCTGATATACCCACCTATTTATAGTAACAAATTACAAACGAAAATTCCTATAAATATGGGATGCTCCGAATATTCCATTGTAAACGTTGTAGACCGAGTAATGCGGCTTCAACGTCTTTATTTGAACGAATTGGACCGAGTCTCCCGCGAAATGATTCCTTGTGAACGTTGCTAGCTTCTAACCCACGTACCTGCACATAATCCGTTAGTGATCCTAAGGATACCATTCAGGATGTTACCAATATCCTGAATCAGCATCCCGGATGTGAACAGACATCATATAACCAAGATATAATTCAAGATAATTCTCAGGATATGGGCTCAGAATTTCACCCATAACAGTGGCCATACCCCAAAATCCGTCATCCCCATTCCCCTATGACACTTTTCAACATTGCATGCAATTATGAGAAAGATATGGATGAAAGGATGAATTGTTGACCAAAGATTTCAATAACTTGAAAAATATAACACACCATCATCTCATATCTCTTTAACCACACTTCAAAAAAATTGCAACCTCCCCTCTTGTCACACCCTCAAAATCTACAAGCGGAGTATTACCGCGAGGCGTGTAACTGACCAGGATCATACCACCAATCATACTTGAAGAAACACTAGATAAATGACCGGAATCAAATTATCTAGGGGGTTAGGTTCTGCATAAAAAGGTTGGTTCTCTCTCGTTTGATTCGAAGGGACAGATCTTCTTCTCCGGTGTACACTGTAAAACAGAACACCGTTAGCCTCGTCAAGGGGAGAAGGGAGGTTCTCTCCTTGACCCGACTCTGGCGTGAGAATAAGTATGTGTTTATGAAGAAGAAGAAGTATTGGTGAAGTGAGTGTAACTTGAAGTTCATACCTGAATTATTCTCATATTTATAGCCGGGAGTTTGGGCGGGAAAACTCGTTGTTGAAATATTAATGGAAGATGCTAACCCCGTAAGCAGTTACTTTTCCTTCCGTTAATCTTCTGGATCTAATGTGGGAGTACACGGATTACTGTTTAGATCAATGGCTGGGGAATTGCCACGTGGAAAGTGGGCAAGTGGAGGTTTCTCTCCAATTCCATGCCATCATCGTGATTTCAGGGAGGCCTGAGATGATGACACGATTTCAGGTTTCTCTCCAATTCCATGCCATCACCATCTGTTGGTGCACGATTGAGCTTTCTAGAAGGTTATTGCCATAATCCGGTGTGACTCCTTATCGTGTGTTATCAGTGCAGTAAATAATATCCAAGTCTGGGTATTATTTAAGCGGAAGTGTTAAACTAGGATTCTCATCCTTTGTTTGTTATGGAGGAAGGCGTAAGGATTTATTAACTTCCTTTTGGCGGTGGGCGTTACTTGCTGTCTTTCTCCTAAGCTCTCTCTGTAGGACCAGTTGCGCGGCTGCGCAAGGCCAAAAGAGGGCTAAGAGATGAGGTTGTGGTATGGTCCCAAGTACTTGATATGAGGTTTTTGGGACCTTACCCCTTCAAGTCCCCCCAGTCTAGTGTTGCTCTTATGCAAATAAGTGGAGCACTGGACTATGAGAAAAATGCTTGTAGGTTTTTTAGGCGCGAAAATGGGGAATCTTCTATGAAAAGATACACTTTGCTTATTATGCTGACGCTTGAAAATCTTTGATTTTGGGTGGATGGACAGTTTGCAAGAACAGATATTTATACCTTTGTTTATTCTGAACTTTTGTAATCTTGGGCGAAGAGTTTGTGTAATTATGAGTTGACGATAGCTGACGTCATTTCTTATAACTTGTGCTGACTCTTCGTCTTCTGGTTTAACTGTAGTTCCTGGGAATGCGTGTGGACCCTGTCAGAGGGTTTTAAATGGGATGTGATACTTGCAATGTCAGCGCTGTTGAGACGGCAGTTGATTTGACACTTAATCATCACAATTCTTATCTCGATGTTACCGCTTCTCTTTTTTGGTCTATATATTCACTTTGGGTGCGATATTCTTTTCCTAATTTTGGAAAAAATGGAGAATAGGAGACCGATTCGATGGAGAAGGCTTTTTAATGTTTTGAAGGTGCTTGACGCCGCTGATGGTTTGCTGCAGCTTTCCAATCCGGTGACTGATCTTGCTGTTAGAGACGAAGGTGTTGAAAATGCAAACTGTCGGGATGTTTTGGAGAACCGGATCCGCCTTCATCTTGCAAACGACAACAATGGTGGAGTTACTCGGCTGTCAGCACACCTTGTGACCCGGTCCTTTTCGGTTGATCGGAGAGGGAGTTCGTCGATTGTTTACCAGCGACGTCGCTGTGTTGTCATTCCGGCTGAAGTTCCGGCTGGTGTTGCTGAAGATGATGAGGTGGGTGTCAATCCTTGGATTGTTGATCCCCGTCCCTTGTCTGAGTATGGTGAGGTTCTCCATACTCCGTATGGGGTGCTGGATCAGCTTTCCTAGTTTGTTTATCTTGTAACTAGTACTCTTATCTTTTTGTTTTTTTTGAAGAAACACTGTTGTGTTCTTTGTAAATGGTTTGTTTAGAGTGCTTTGTTGCAATAATGATATTTTTGATGCACTGTTGTGCATATCTGTTTTGATGGTTTATAAGATGTATTTGAGTTACAATATGTTGCATATGCTTAATTTCTTTGTTTAGGTAGAGCGAATGAAAATGGTATTGTGCTCATGTGTGACCGTATGTCTAAAATGCGCGTGAGGTTGTGCCTTTTTTAGACTGTTCATGAGGCGTACAATGTTCCCCATATTGTTTTCGCGTAAACCAAAAGAATTATATGCAATTTGTAACAAACAATAGCATGCGTAAGGATAACTTTTGCATTAATAGGACGCATGGCCAATAATACAAAATGAATAGAAAAATACATTGCCTGTATAGATTTGAATAGCTCGGCTATATATAACAGCTGCGCAGCTGCTGCGCGTTCCAGGTGCGGGGAACCAGTGTCCCGTCAATTCTTTTCAGGGTGTATGCCCCTTTGCCTAGGACCTCGTTTATAATGTATGGTCCTTCCCACTTTGGCGCTAGTTTGCCTGGTTTTTCCGCATTGGAAGCTTCATTGTCGCGCAAGACGAAGTCTCCCGGAACGAAAGTACATACGCGTACGCGCGCGTTGTAGTATTTTTCAAGTTTGGATTTGTACCTTGCCTCTGTGATGGCAGCATTTTCACGCCTTTCTTCAAGAAGGTCTAAATCCATTCTTCGTTCCTGCTCATTGTTTTGCTTTTCCATGGCAAGCATGCGCGGTGATGGGAGGCCAATTTCGGCTGGGATTACCGCCTCTGATCCATAGACAAGACTGAATGGGGTTTCTCCCGTGCTGGTCTTTGGCATGGTATGATGAGCCCATAAGATGCTAGGGAGCTCATCGACCCATCCTCTGCGCGCTGTCCCGAGCCTCGCTTTTATGCCATCGACTATTTGTTTGTTGACACTCTCGACTTGGCCGTTTGCTTGTGGGTGCGCCACAGAGGCAAATTTGTGTTCGATCTTCATTTCTTTGAACCACTTCTGAAGATCTTCCGAGGCGAAATTGGTGCCGTTTTCGGAGATAATGCGCAATGGTAATCCTAATCTGCAAATAATATGTTCCCATATGAATTTGTGAATTACCATTGCTGTGGTTGAAGCTAATGCCTTCGGCTTCGACCCATTTTGTGAAATAATCTACTGCTACGATAATGAATTTTACTGCGCCTGGCGCGTCGGGGAATGGGCCAACAAGATCAATGCCCCATTGCTGGAAGGGCCAGGCGGACGTGATCGGTACAAGGGGATTCTTTGGACGGAGGGTCTTTGGCGCGTGGTGCTGACAAGCTGCGCATTTTTGTAGTAACTCTACCGCGTCCACGTGCATTCCTGGCCAATAGTAGCCCGCATTCATTATTTTGCCACCACCATGCGCGGTCCGGCGTGTATCCCACATAAAAGTCAAAAGTCCCATTCTGATGATGTCATCAGAAATTTAACATAAATTCTGTTGAACATATGTATTGCCTTTTGTTCTGACTTCTGTTGACCTTTTATGTGGTCAACAGAATTTTCAACAGAGTTCCTTGGTTGAGTTTTCCCCCTAAACTTTTTTTTTGGGGTAAAGGGTTACCCTGGTGATTCTATATATCAACAAAACCAAAACAAAACAAGTAGCATGGAGAGTCCATACTAGTTCAGTCATGGGACATCCCCCATGAAAGTAAACCAACAAAACACAATACACCCAAATAAAACAACTAGACTACTAATCTAGAAAGGAATCAAACAAAAACACTATGAAAAATCAGCCCCCATCATCAATCAATCGAGTATCGCAGATCTCCCAAGCACGAAGCAGCTTCCCCACCTTCACAGTGTCCTTAAACTTCACTCCCATAAGTTTGTAACGAACCGTATGAAGAATTGTATCACATAAAACATCTGGAGGTCTTGTCTGGTTCTTGAAAAGTCTTGCATTTCTCTCTTGCCAGATAAAATAAGTAGTAGCTGCAAGAACCAACCTGCTAACATAATTGGAAGCGGATTTAGACCGAGCCCTAGCCGCCATCCAGTCCACAATAGAGCTCCAATCAGAGCCAACATTAAACATACCACCTTTACTGCGAACCGAATTCCAAACTAGCTTCGAATAATTACAATCAAAGAAAAGATGGGCATGAGAGTCCGTATTCGCATAACAAAGGAGACAACACATCATGTTCATATTATTTCTTCTCGAAATATCCCACTGTAGGATTTTGTCTTGCGTCAAGAGCTTACGACGAATAACTAACCACATAAAAAAGGCATGCTTCGGAATACACTGAGGAAACCATATAAAATTCACCCAATCTACCTCTTGATCTCGCTGCCGAACTGAATGCCAAACTTGAGAAGATGAATGCTCAAATAAATCATTACCATCTTTCCATAGAAGCTTATCTCGCCGATTAGGGGCCAAATGGATGTGATCGATCTGATTAAGCACTGGAAAAAGGTCTCTCCAAGCAACCGACCATCGCCAAACACCATTAAGTTGAACATCTTGAACCATAGCACTAAGACTGAAACCTGCAGAAGTGATAACTCTCAGCGACAGAAAATTACCTAACGGACCCAGTTGACACCAAGAATCATACCAAACCGAAGTACTACTACCATCTCCTAGCTTGGACCATACAAAATCTCTAATGAAAGGTCTAAGCTGAAGGATCTTACGCCAACTCCAACAACAATTAGAGACAGATTAAAACTCTTACCTCTTAGTCTATACGAATGAATCCAATCAACCCATAAGGACTGACGTTTAACCAATATACTCCAGATGTGATATGTCATAAGAGCTTTATTAACTTCGCCAATGCGACGAACCCCCAAACCTCCTTCAAACTTAGGGACACAAACCGACTTCCATGAAACCTTTGCCTTCCCCTTTTGAAACGAGCCAGCTGAAGACCATAAAAAATTCCTCATTTTCGCTTCCAGCTCTATAATAACCCGAGTAGGAAGAATAAAAGCAGAAGACCAATACACATGCATAGCAGAGAGAACCGAGTTAATCAGTTGCAATCTGCCTGCAAAAGAAAGGAACTTATTTCTCCAACTCATAATACGTTGGTCCATTCTTTCTACTAAGATGCTGCAATCTTTATATAAAAGTCTAGATGAAATCAGCGGAACACCCAGATATCGAACTGGTAACGATCCCTCCACAAAAGGCATAATACCGAGAATATGTGTTTTAACATTAGTAGGCACATTACAGAAGAAACCCGTACTTTTCTGAATACTAGGCACCAATCCAGACATTTTGGTGAAGTTTGTAAGAGAAGACATAATGCACTTGCCTGAATTGATATCTCCTCTCGCAAACAAAAATAAATCATCTGCAAAACAAAGATTAATAATCCGTTGTCTTTCACATTTATTGTGAAACCTGAAAGAAGCATCGATCCTGGTAGTATGCTGAAGGATACACGTCAGCACCTCCATGACAAAAGTGAATAAATAAGGGGATAATGGATCTCCTTGTCGAAGCCCACGCTTCCCCTTGAAATACCCATAAATGTTACCATTGACACAAATAGAATACGATGCCGTGGAGACGCATATCATAATCCACTCCACCATTTTAGGATCAAAACCAAACCCAAGCAGCACATTCTTCAAGAACTTCCAGTCAACCGTGTCATAAGCTTTCTGAATGTCCACCTTAAAAGCACACCTAGGCGGACCTGCACTTCTATGATAATTATGCAAAAGCTCCTGAGTCAACAATATGTTATCCGATATCTTCCTCCCAGGGACAAACGCAGACTGGTTTATACTAACAACTTGATGGAGAACACCTTTTAAACGTTCAGCAATAATCTTGGTAATACACTTGAACAAAACATTACAGCAAGCAATAGGACGGTAATCCGTTACCAGCATCGGCGTCGATTTCTTTGGCACAAGAGCAATTAAAGTATGATTTAATTCCTGAAGTAATTTACCTGTAACGAAAAAAATCCATAACCGCCTTCGAAACATCATCTCCAATAATCGGCCAAGCTTCTTTAAAAAAGACAGCCATGTATCCATCCGGACCAGGCGCCTTGTCATTACCTATCGCAAACATAGCTTTTTTAACCTCATCCATCGTGACCGGCCGAACCATATTAGAAGCATCCATCGGGTTCACATATTTAGTAAATAAATCAGGAGTAGGTTGTAACGAAAGGTCATCTTGACAACCCAAGAAGCTTTCATAATGCTGAACTAAAATAGAGCTAACATCCTCACCTTCATGCATCACCCCGTTAACATCCGAAATAACCTGAATCCAGTTCCAATGATTCCTACTTTTAACGGCTGCATGAAAGAATGCAGTATTCGCGTCACCCACCCTAAGCCACTCCATTTTCGACTTTTTCTTAAGAAACCTTTCCTCATCAAGACAAGCCTCCTGATAATCAGAAGTTAACTTAGTTTCTCGAGTTCTTAAAACCACATTCAAGGGGTCACTATCGATCTCATGTTGAATGTCATCCAATTTACCACGAAGCTCTATGAATTTCTTGTGAAGATTACCCTGGCTAAATAATAAGGCTCGCAGTGGAGACTTTAGTTGCCGAAGCTTTTTCACAACCTGAAACTGAACCACCCCATTGACATTCGCATCCCAAGATTTCTTGACAATACTCATAAAATCCGGCTTATGCAACAAAAAGTTGGCAAACTTAAAAGGTTTATGTTTTCTTTTGAGCTGATGTTGGATTTTAAGAATACAAGGAGCATGATCCGACAACCGATAAGGATGAAAGACAGCAACCGAATTCAGGAATTCAGCAATAAAAGGAGAATTACCCATAACCCGATCAATCTTCTTAAGCAAACCAACTCCCTTCTTTGGCTTTTGATTCCAAGTGAAATGGAGACCCAACCAGTTAATATCCATCACTTCAATATCTAGCACACAATTCTGAAAGTCACGCATACCTACTGAAGACGTGGAAGTTCCTGTAGACTTATCCTCTAGGTGCAACGCCGAGTTAAAGTCTCCCATAATCACCCATGACTTGTCGGCTACCATATGCTTATGCAAAGATAACTGATCCCATAACTCACGTCGAGTAATATAGTAGTTTGCTGCATAAACAATAGAACAATACAAGATTCTCCTGTCTTCTTTAAACACAAGCTGAATATGCGTGAGCTGAGACGACTGAAATAACACCATGACATCAAATATCTCCGGGTTCCACCCTATGATAATGCGAGTACCTTTATCATAACAACCCCCGTTAGAGGTCCAATCCCAACAACGAAAAACTGAAGAACAAACCTTACTTAGATTCGCCACATCCACGTGTGATTCCAGAATAGCACACAAACTAAGATTATTGTCTTTCACTACCTGACGAACCTCTTTTTGCTTAAGAGGGTGGTTCAACCCTCTTATATTCCACGTAGCCAAACTAACCATCAGACACTATCGGTAAAGAAGTGCTTTTCCCTGTTTTATTAGAATTACGAGTGCCTTCCATAATAAACTCATCAGTTTTGTTAAAGACTTCAAGAACCTCTTCATCATCAGAATCATCCTGTCTACCACCAGCATCGTTACTACATTGCCCATGATCCCCACCTTCATTACTCAAAACATCAAACGGATTGCTAGAAACGACATTGTTAGACGACGCGACATTCTTCACCACATCCTTCGGCTTAGGAGCAATAGGACGATACTCAAATTTTTGCTTAGGTTTATTCATATTAAACCCAACTTTCCTAGCTGCCTTCTTACCTTGAACAATCATGTAGCCATCTTCATCCACAGTGGGTTGACGTTTTGAAGGCCCCCTATCCTGAATCAGTTGTTTAAATTTCTTATCATGACCTGGAATCTTGCCATCTTGATGTTTACCATTAGACACTTTAGTAGCCTGCTTTGGACAAGTTCCCTCATCATGGCCAAAAACACAACATCGACCACACCTATGGGGACACCATTCATATTCGACATAAACCTTTTCCTTAACAAATCCATCTCCATCCAAACAAGGAACCGCAATAGTCAACTCCTCCTTAAGCTCAATGTCGGCTGAGATCTCAACCAGTGCTCGAGCAAAACTGCTTCTACCCCACATATCTACGCACATTGAGGTAGTAAAAGAATCCAAAGCTTTCGGCTCACCAATAGTTGTTGCAATCAAACTTAAACCATCCTCCGTATACGCCGCAATAGGAACTTCATGAAGTTTAACCCAAACCTGAACCCTTTTCACTTCCTTCTTCTCAAGCTTAACCGAGGGCGACCAAATCTCCAAAAACAACGGCTGAGAACAAATTATCCACGGTCCCTCATTAATAGCCTTCAGCATACCTGCTTGATCAGCAAACTTGAAAAAGAAAAAGCCACTGGCATTCATCATTGATTTCTGCAATCCAAATCGCTTCCAATTATTCCTAACAAAGTATTCCACAACGGGGTACGCTACCCGATCCCCCAAAAATATCCATACAACGTGTTGGCCAGTTTATCTTGCACTACTCTGACGGGGTCCCTAGACAATACAACATCACAACCATCCTGCTTCTCATCAGTCGCCAATGCACGAAAGTTAACCTTTCTTACACTAGGTCCCTTAACAGATTCAGCATATGACAAAGGTTTTTCCATATTACCAGGATTCTGTTGACTACTAGCAACATGAGTTTGATGTTTCTAAGCATCCTGACTTTCCGAGCTGACTTTCTCCACATTATCCAGGTTTACAGGTTTCGAAATGGCTGCCAACCCATCAATAACGGAGACGTTATTTGAATAAAACAACCCTCTTCTCAGCAACAATGGATTACCTTCGATGTTGGTCACACGTAGCCCAATGCCGCGAACAGGAACAGTACCCGGGGTAGAGCCTGCCTCATGAACCACAGAATCATTCAGAACATCAGCTGCAGCCGGGGATAAAGGATATCCATCCAGATCAAACAAACCCTGATTCACCTGTTTTTTTGGGATGTTACTCCCAGGATTATCACGATCAGTCATTAGCAAAAACACAACTCTCCCTTAAACAACGAAACAGAAGACACCATGCAAACTAGAAGACAACCAGTACACCAAGAAACCGAAGAACACTTATCAGAAGAAAAAACCCTAATCCTTTAAACCCTAGACTCAATCCTCAACCCTTAATCGATTAACCCAGAGTATCAATCTAGCTAAATTAATCTCAGTTAACCGCAATCAATGACAACCAGGTTAATAAATCAGGGCTTCAAAATTGAACTCTAAGGCAGCGATTGAAAGAAAACAAGAAAAACCCTAGTTTTGGATTGATCCCTAACGCTAACTAGTTCGTTATAGAGTTTTGAAAGGACAAATCTCTAATCACAGACTGTTATGCAGAAGATCACGGAGAAAAACTAAGGATTCATGAAGAACAGAAAATTGCCTAAAGGAGAGAGAGTTAGGGTTCTTTTTGTATTTTCCCCCTAAACTTGTGATCCTCTTCAACAGATTTTGAAGTTTCTTTTTTTTTCTTTTTTTCTTTTTTTTTTGGGATGAGAGGGAATGAGATAGGATCAGAAGACTCACATTTGTTTTTCTGGTGGTGTCCATGTCTCTTGTCCTTTTCCGATATTTTCTGAAACATTTTATCATCTTGAAGTTTTGTCAGAAAAATTTTAGATTCATTTTGAATTACCAGATTTTGTCTCCTGTCATCAGAAACTTAGAGTTTTGTGTCAAATTTTTTATTTCTGATGATCATGATTCTCATTTACTTTACCCATTTCCCAAACCATAAACCATAAACCAGATAACAAAGCTATAGAGTAAGCACATAATATATTTAACATGCAAAAAAAATATACACAGACAAAACAAAGAAAAACCTAATCAATATCTATGCCTTCACCATGTTCCATTTCTAGGAGCAACAACAGACAGTTATCAACCCAAAGTTGTGGTTGGTGGGTACAAGCATACTGAGACCCATGTTTTCTTGAAGTCTCATATCAGCTCTTGGATAACTTGCAGGAATGCCTGCAAAGTCTAGCTGGCTCGTGATTATCTTTGTCAGAAAACGAGGATACATCAAGAATGGCTTGCCAACCCACATATTACTTGCAAAATCACTCCTTAGATAATGAGAGAAGTTGTAAGGTACTTTGAGTACAAGTATTAGTATAGGCTCCATCAATCTAAGAGATATTTCATGATGATTGATGACTTTCTTTGAAAAGCATGCACCCATTTGTGTAACCAGATATTGCCATGGCTTTATAAAGCCATGCTTGTTGATTGTTCGTTGTTGGGTTTGCGTATGGTAACCCATTTGCCTCAAGACATCATCCTTCTGAGCCCTTGTGAACATCAGGACATCATTATCATCATCGAGTTGAAGAGCTGTCCTGATGGTAGCTTCATTTAACAGAATTTTTTGATTTAGCACCTCACTCTTGATGGCCATTTGTTCTCTGTTCTCATACTTAGATAATGTTGCATTTTTCCAGAAGATTTGAAGAATCTCTGGATGAACAGTTATATGAGCAGTGAGAGCATAGCTCAAGTTACTACTCATGAGAATTTTGAGCACAACTTGACACCCTTCCCATTGAGGACCTTCCAGATTGGTCCTCAATCTAAGGTTACGATATGGATGAAGAATAAGTGTGAAGCATTCATCTTTGATGGTGTTCATTTTGTGAGTGTGTGTGAGTTATGAGGTGAAGAAGAGGAGTGAAGATGACAGATTTTAACTAAAAGTGGTGATTATTTATAGTAAACTTAATATTTGTCATAAATGGAAGCTACCAACTTGTAGATTTTCTTCACCGCAATCTCTGTTATTTTAATGATTACCAGAGGACAGAAAAAAATAACAGAGATAAGTTTCTTCACCACTTCACTTGCATTATATGATTTAGGCGGCCAATTTCTGGTAGTGTATCATGGTAGCCTACCAATATGTCACTTCAAACTTCTTAATACATGATGGGGTGTAATTAATGAAGGAGAGAGAAAGTTTCATATTAACGAGTTCCCAGAAATTTTCTGTTGAATGACGTTATCAGCACTAACAAGAAAAAAAACCTTTTTTTTATTAAAAAAAATGTCAATGTACAATTTATGAATTGGTCCAACAAGAGATATGAATAAGGATGATGACATGCATCAATTTGTTTTAATGATCTATGATAAATCTGATTATCCAGCATATTTTCTGATGATTCACCAGAATTCTGATGATTTATTAGGTATTCTGATGTTGTATCAGATTTTCTGATGACTTCCAGCATTTGTCTGGTGATAAAATTATCTGAGTGATTTTTATCATAGAACTGACCATAACATAGCAGATTATTTGTTAAGCCTTCAACATAGGCTACTCTCTCTATGGTCAAACATCCATACCTTATGCATCCATATCCCATGATCCATCCTTTCACTCCATTTCCAAAATTTACCATTCTACCCAGCTTTGAAACAAAGTTGCTGAGTAAGCTCCTGTCCCTAATCATGTGCTTGGAGCTTCCTGAGTCGCAGTACCAGATCTGCTACACATGATGGTCCTAAAATGGTATGATTAGAGGGTTTTTGGTACCCAGGCATGCTTGGGTACTGTTTCTGATGGAATCCTAATCAATTTATTTTGTCTTTTTGGTTTTGCATCAGAAATTATGTTATATGCTGAGCCATTAACAGATTTTGCATTTTTCTTTTGAAGATGGTGTTGAACAAGCTTCAGTAAGTCACCACACATACAAGATTTATCAGAATTTTCTGATATTTCTTCTTGTGATGGAATGAGTGGATAATTTTGAAAAGATGAGTGAACTGCTTCTGGAGTCTTTACAGATTCTTGACTGCATTCACTTATGTTTGTTTTGAAGTTTGGGTTTTCAAAAGAATATTCAGAACAGGTTGACTTGCAAGATTCAGAATCAGATTATGATAACAATTTATCAGAAATATGATGAGTTGTTTTTTCAAAGACAATGGGTTTATTTCCATTTGATCTTGTATAACCTAAACCCTCTCCTTTGTTCTTAGGAGTGGACTCAATGAAATTTATGAATTCTTTTGCTTGTTGAAAACCTCTTACATTGATTTCTTTGTCATTGATTTTCTTGTAAAGATCTTTTTTTTTCATTTTCATAAAACTCAATTTTAGCTCTTTGATCTAAACTATCCTCTATAAGAAGTTGGTTTTCAAGAATGATTTTATTCAAAGTCCTTTGCAACTCATCAGATTTTCTAATATCTGATTGATGTTTTTCTTGCAGACTTAGAAAATCTGACATGAGCTTGTTTAGCTTGTGTTCAAGATCAAGATTGTCTAAATTTACCTTTTGTTCTGAAGTTTCTGGTAGACCTTCAGAAAGTGCCATGAGGCAGAAATTTGCCAATTCTTCTTCTTCATCATCAGAAGAATCATCAGATAACCATGTATCTGTTCAAGCAATTAAGCTAACTTGTTGCTGCTTCTTTGCTTCTTCAAGCTTTTTTCTCATAGTAAGCAACATCCTTAAGCTTTTTGGTCTTGCATTCTGATGCATAGTGACCTCTCTGCTTGCACTTGTAACACACAACTTCAGCCTTCCCTTTATCCTTAGATCTAACTTCTTCTTTAGATCTCCCATCCATCCTTCCTCTGTCACTCCTCTGGTATCTTTGGCTTCCTCCCCTCAACCTCTGCTCAAATGTTTTGGTGAGCAGTGCTATTGCCTCAGCAAAAGCTGAAAAATATGATGAAGTATCATAAACTTCAAAACTTTGGCTGCTTGATGGTTGTGGATCATTGGTGGGTATTGTTCTTTATGAGTTTGAGATAAGAGCTAAAGATCCCCCTCTTTGAATGGTTTCTTCAAATATTTCTTCCTCTCTGGGGACCAAGATGCTGTATAAGTCATAAAGACTCATGTTTCCTAGTTCTAAGGTTGATGATAAAGTCATGGTTAGACTTCTCCATTCTCTAGGAAGGGCATCAAGAAATTTTATGTTTCTTTCATCATTTGACTTTGTTATTCCAAATTTCTTTAGCTCGTTTAAAAGTTTTGTAAATATTTGATATGTGTCATTTAATCTTTCATTTGGCAAACTTTTAAACCTTTCATAAGATGAGACATTGTTTGTTCACTTGTTTCTTCTCATCCTTTCTCTTCCTTCACAAAGATTTTCCAACTGATCCCATATTTTCTTGGCTGATGCACATGCATCAACTTGTGAAAATATGTCATTAGGGATGGCCATTATTAAAAGTGACTTTGCCCTTACATCCCCAGCCACCTTTTCCTTGTCTTCCTCACTCCAAAGTATTTCACTTTTGGGAGCTTAGGAGGTAGAGATAGCAGGTGATTGGTCAGTTGCTGGAATAGCTGGTATAACAGTCATTGGTAGATGTGGACCCCTTTCAATGGATTGAAACAGAGCTCGGTCATGACCATTAAGGAAATTGACCATCCTGATTTTCCACTGGTGGTATTCCTGACCAGAGTCGGAGGTTTGGACATAGAACCAATGTTAAAAGCATTATTCCAGGATTGAAAGCTGACCATATTTAGAGAAAAGAAGATGAGTGATTGATCGTTTGAAAATAAATTATTCAATCTGCTCTGATACCAATTGTTGGACCCAGTATGGCCTTAATAACTTCTTTTCACGTAATATGGCAAGTGATTTCAGTAGATGTGCGGAAATGGAAATCAGACTTTCAAGAAACAAGACCTACAAAATTATCAAGTTTATATCCCTTTGAAATAAAATGGTTTACAAGGTGATTGTAAGATTATTATCTAATACAAATGAATCTTGAATTCTGTGGGTGAGAGGGCAATGGACTTTTGATGTATGTGTGAATGCTAAGCTTCAAACTCAATTGTCTTCTGCTGGTTGGGCCTTCTATTTATAGAAGGTTGGGTGCATGAATAAACAATAGTTTATTCATGCAATAAGTCCTGCAAAAAGTAGCCATTTGACATATTCATTGAATCCAACATTCAAGTTACCTTTTTCATCATGATATCCAATAATGTCAACTTGCTTCGGTAATTGTGGCAGGATAGAGCCAATTTCAGACAAGTGGGGTATTTCATCAGAATTCTGATAAAACCACTTCATCAGAAATTCTGATGAACAAATCATCAGAAAAATCCTGATGATTAGAATCGTCAGAAACTGATGATATTTCATCAGAAATATCATTAGATCCATCAGAAATGACATTCTCTGATAATCAAATTCAGCTCTTGATCAACTTGTGATTCTTTGAAGTAGATGTTGTGCATTTCAGTTGTCCTATCTAATCTTCTTTTTCTTGTTTGTGATCTTCAGGACTGTGATCTCTTCATAGATCCGGTTGATTGTGATTTTCTTCAATACTTACAAATAAAGTTTCCTAACACTTACCGAGAAGGATTTCAGGTGAAGAGGTAGACTAACACGGGAAGGAAGAGCTTCGAAGGGAGGGTTTCGCTGGATCCAAAGGACTGCCGCTGCTAACTAGAGGGGGTCTAGGGTTGGAGATATCGTACCACGTATACGTTTATAATGCGAACGGGGCCTGATCTTTTCTGGGTTACTCTTGGGCCGAAGCCCAATCATGGCGAAACAACATGTTTCGTCTGCTAACAAGTTTCGTCGTACCTCATGTTTCGCCATGCAAGGTGACGAAACACATGTTTCTCCAAGCCCAACCATTAAACTATTATTAAGTGTTATAATCTCAACGCAGTCGACATCATTGCAGCACTAAACTCACCAACTATCCAAACTCAAATCTCTATTTTTCAACAGATACACATTTCATTAACACAAAACAGTTTGCCAAAATAGAATCTCTAAAGAAGTGATACGTAACTGAAAGGACTTGAAATCTCGGGTTGTCACAATCTATATAGGGTAACACAAGGTCAAAATGAATCACTTAGAGATTATATCACTAAATTTAGTAGAGAATCCTTAGAGATTCCAAATTTGGATATTGCTACGGCTGTAGAAGCCTTCAAAATGGGTTTACTTAAGGATTTACAATTCTATGATGATCTTTTCATGACCCCTTGCAGGAATCTTGATGAAATAAGAACCAGGGCCCTTAGATTCATCCGTTTAGAGGATGATAAAAGGATCCAAGAAAGACTGTCAGGATCCTCAAAGCAGGAAAAACAAGGATCCTACTTCAGGAACAACAAGTCCAAATTGTCACACCCCCAAAATCCACACGCGGAGTATCACCGCTTGGAGGCGTGACTGACCAGGATCAAGCCACCAATCATTTTGAACATATAAGTAAGTAGTAAAATCATTCAACAATACGAAAGGTGTTTTCAAAACCAAACATCAATAAGTGTATAGCGGAAGCATTAGTATGTAAACCCAATGTAAATAGTAAATTCAAATGTTTAAATAGATAACATGGCATCATCGATCCATGTCCCACAACGACCTGCTCCTCCCTGTGCAAGCTCCAAATGTACCTAAGGTCCTGCAAGGCATGCAAGAGAGAGTCAACAACTAGTTGAGCGAGTTCACAGTTAATAGTTCAGTAATAGTATAACGTGAGTAGTAGTATGTTCGTTCGTTACAATGTATCGTATTAGTTTCCATCGCGGCCCTCCAGGCAGGTGTGCGAAGATGTTGGGGAAGGTCTTTCCCCAAGTTTTTCTAGACTAGGTTTGTTTGTATCGCGGCCTCTCTAGGCAGGTGTGCGAAGATTTGTAAATTTAGTTCGCGGCCAATGTCCTTGGCAGGTGTGCGAAGTCAGTCATAATATCGCGGCCAATGTCCTTGGCAGGTGTGCGAAGATCGTTCAATAAGTGTTACTAGTCTAGCAGTAGGTTCTGTCATCTTTGTATGTACAGTAATCATCAAATCCCCATTCCCCCCTGGGAACCCCATGCCTTGGCTTGTGTGAACTCACCTTGGTTTGCTCGGTATGCTAAGTGTATGCTCGCAAGTAATCAATCACGTCCTAAAGTATGCACGTATGTGAAATTAGTTTGTGTTCAAGTTGTGCATGTATGAACATGTAACACGTAATCAAAATCATACAAGTCATGTCTAACGTCTAACAGCAGTTAAATATTCCAGTTAACACTTAACAGAATCAACTCATGTTACAGCACAGCTCGGCGAAACACATATATGGCGAAACACAATAGTTGGCGAAACAAGTGAGTTGGCGAAACACACATAGTGGCGAAACACATATAGTGACGAAACACAAATTGACGAAACACATTCTGTTTCGTCGTGGCTTTGCTTGGCGAAACAGGATTCTAATTCGTCGACGACTCTTGGCGAAACACTTCTGTTTCGTCAAGAGACCTGTTTCGTCGAACAGTCAGTTACGTCTAACAGATACAACCTTAACACAGAACCCTAATCCTCTTAACAGCCGTCATTAGCAATCATCTATCATGCAGAAATCATTTGTTCTCAGAATCATCGAATCATCATCATAATATAATCATCACATCACTTTACATCTAGCATGAACCCTAGTTTACATGTATCACCCGATTTACATAATATATTACATCATTAATGGAGCAAGGTTTATCATCATCTGATTTAACCATACAACCCTAATAGTCTACCGTTTTCATATTCATCAATCCCATGTACATTCGGGCATGACAATTATCAAACATCATACACTCTAGATCATCATACAATACGATAACCTATCACATAATAGCTATTAAAACTCTATCGATTGCCTGATCAGATTTATCAAAACAATATCATCAAACATAAGTAAACAAAGACAATCACGGAATGAATCACACTAACCGAGATAATGTTAAAGATGGTTTTGATCGTTCGGGAGTATTCAGAGCTGCCGACACACACAGAGGAGGTTCTAGGGTTTCAACTTTTGCCAAAGATGTGAAACTAAGGTCGTTGCACGCTAATAAACACGATTTAACGTTCTGGGCCCGTAATGGGCTTCGGCGAATCTGGGCCGGCGAAACAGCTTGTTTCGTCGAGTCGTATTGGGCGAAACATAATCTGTTTCGTCGAGATTTGTTATGGCGAAACACACTTGTGTTTCGTCGGACTCTTCCTATGTTAAGCAGTTTATGTTTCACGACATGTTATACAATCAAACACATAATCATGCAAACACACTAGGTTTTATCATAACACAACCATATAGTCAAAGTCAACGTGCATTAAATGCGAATAAAGAACGTCGGAAATTCGAGTTGTCACATTATCCCCAACTTGAAAGAAATTTCGTCCCGAAATTTAGCATGCGGTTACTGAGGAAAGCTAATGGTGTGACGTTGTTTACCTGTATTGTATCGCGGCTCCCCGAGCAGGTTTGCGAAGATTACTGGTTTTCTTGGGGTGTCACATAACTGGGGATTTCGTCCCGAAATTCTGCATTGGTAGCTTCAGCCTCAGTAGTGGTTGCTTGGTTTCCGAATAACTGGGGATATTTGAGTTCCATTTGATCTTCACGCTCCCAGGTAAACTCTGGGCCGCGGCGGGAGTTCCAACGAACTCGTACAAGAGGGATTCTCGTGTTCTTTAGGACCTTAACATCCCGGTCCGTGATTTCAACAGGTTCCTCGACGAAGTTCAACCGTTCGTCGATAGTGAGTTCCTTCAAGGGAACTACGTGGGTCTCATCTGACGTACATTTCTTCAGATTCGACACGTGAAAGACGTTGTGAACTGCACTGAGTTCAGCTGGTAAGTTCAGTCTGTAGGCCACTTTGCCTATTTTCTCTGTAACTTCGAATGGTCCAACATATCGTGGATTTAGTTTGCCGCGTTTGCCAAAACGAACCACACCCTTCCAGGGTGAAACTTTGAGTAGCACTCGATCCCCAACTTGGAACTCGAGTGGTTTCCTGTCTAAATCAGCGTATGCTTTCTGACGGTCGCGTGCTGCCGCCATGCGTTGTCGTATTTGCGCAATCTTTTCTGTGGTATCGACAACCATTTCTGGACCTGTGATTTGACTTTCCCCCACCTCTGCCCAACAGAGAGGTGACCGGCATTTACGCCCGTACAATGCCTCGAATGGTGCAGCCTTAATGCTGGTGTGGTAGCTGTTATTGTATGAAAATTCCACGAGTGGCAGATGTTTCTCCCAACCATTGCCAATGTCAATTACGCACGCCCGAAGCATGTCTTCTAGAGTTTGAATAGTGCGCTCAGACTGCCCATCTGTCTGAGGGTGATAAGCTGTGCTCATGTCTAAACGAGAGCCAAAAGATTTATGCATTGCTTGCCACAGTTCTGAAGTAAAACGTGCGTCACGATCAGAGATGATGGAGGTGGGCACTCCGTGCCTCGAGACCACTTCTTTCAAGTAAATGTCTGCTAAGGTAGAGAACTTGTCTGTTTCTTTGATGGCCAAGAAATGAGCAGACTTTGTGAGTCGATCCACGATCACCCATATAGTATCATTTCCGCGCTGAGATCTAGGTAGGCCAGTAACAAAGTCCATGGAAATTTGCTCCCATTTCCATTGTGGTATTTCAGGTTGTTGGAGTGGTCCCGACGGTTTCTGATATTCTGCCTTGACTCTCGCACAAGTCAAGCATTTGCTAACGTATGTGGCTATGTGGGCCTTCATGCTAGGCCACCAGTATGTAGTCTTAATATCGTAGTACATTTTATCCGAACCTGGATGTACCGAGTAGCGAGACTTATGAGCTTCATCCATCACTAGCTCACGTAAATTACCATAAAGTGGAACCCAAATGCGTCCCGTGACATAGTAAGCACCATCTTCCTTCTGTTCTAAACGTTGTCTTGAGCCACGTAGGGCTTCAGCCCTGACATTTTCTGGTTTCAATGCTTCTACCTGAGCATCTCGTATCTGGGAAGGAAGACTAGACTGTATGGTGAGTTGTAAAGCTCGAACGCGCTTAGGCGCAGTGTCTTTTCGACTGAGAGCGTTAGCCACAACATTGGCTTTGCCTGGGTGGTACCTGATTGAGCATTCGTAGTCGTTTAACAGTTCAACCCATCGTCGCTGTCGCATATTCAGTTCTTTCTGTTTGTAGATATGTTCGAGGCTTCTGTGATCAGTGTAGATTGCGCACTTGGTACCATACAAGTAGTGTCGCCATATCTTGAGTGCAAAGACAACCGCTCCCAGCTCTAGGTTGTGTGTCGTATAATTCCGTTCGTGAATCTTAAGTTGGCGCGAAGCATAAGCAATAACTTTATCCCTCTGCATCAATACACATCCAAGACCTTGGATAGATGCGTCGCAGTAGACTACGAAATCGTCCGTGCCTTCAGGCAGTGAGAGGATATGCGCGCTACAAAGTCTATCCTTTAAGTGCTGAAACGCTGCTTCCTGTGCATTACCCCAACGATAAACAACACCCTTCTGCGTCAGTAGTGTAAGTGGCTGAGCAATCTTTGAGAAGTCTTTGATGAACCTTCTGTAATAACCCGCCAAACCCAAGAATTGGCGAATTTCGGTTGGTGTACGAGGCGCAGGCCAATTCTTGATCGAATCTACCTTGGATGGATCGACATGGATCCCATCTTTATTTACCACGTGGCCTAAAAAGTGGACTTCACGAAGCCAGAAGTCACATTTAGAAAACTTAGCGTATAGCTGTTCCGTTCGTAGAAGTTCCAGTATGAGTCGTAGGTGCTGCTCGTGTTCCTCCTGACACTTCGAATAAATCAGGATGTCGTCGATGAAAACAATGACGAACTTGTCGAGATAGGGTTTGCACACCCTGTTCATAAGATCCATAAATATGGCAGGCGCGTTCGTTAGCCCAAATGGCATGACCATAAACTCGTAGTGGCCGTAGCGTGTTCTGAACGTTGTTTTGGAGACGTCCTCATCCCGGACTCTCAGCTGGTGGTATCCTGACCTTAAGTCTATCTTGGAGTAGTAGCTCGACCCTTGCAGCTAGTCGAATAAATCATCTATGCGCGGAAGAGGATAACGATTCTTGATCGTCACCTTGTTGAGTTCACGGTAGTCTATACACATCCTGAACGTACCGTCTTTCTTCTTTACGAATAACACTGGAGCTCCCCAGGGCGAAGAGCTAGGACGTATAAAACCCTTTTCCAAGAGTTCTTGTAGTTGCTTCGACAGTTCTTCCAGTTCAGTTGGAGCTAAACGATAAGGTGCTCGAGCTATGGGTGCTGCTCCTGGAGCGAGCTCGATCTGAAATTCGACTTGACGATGAGGCGGCAACCCAGGTAATTCCTCAGGAAACACTTGAGGAAAGTCACGTACTACAGGAATATCTTCAATCTTTTTCTCTTTCTTCGAGGTATCTGCAACGAGTGCCAAAATAGCAGTGTGCCCCTTGCGCAAACACTTCTGAGCCTTCAAAAAGGAGATAATACCACTCACGACACCACTCTTGTCGCCTTGAACTTCGAGAGGTTCTTTGCCAGAGCGAGGAATGCGAATAACCTTTTCTTTGCATAAAATCTCCGCTTGTTGTTGAGATAACCAATCCATACCAATGACGACGTCGAAGCTACCCAATGTTATAGGAATGAGATCTATGGAGAAAGTCTGACCAGCGAGGATAAGATTACACCCTTTAACTATGTGCGTGGCCTCTAGGCTTTTACCGTTAGCTAACTCTATGACATGTTTGGTGTTTAAGAGAGTTGGTGCACGTTTTAACATTTCACTAGCTTTTAGAGACATGTAACTTGTATCCGCACCAGAATCAAATAGTACAGTAACATAAAAGTCGTCAAGAAGAAACTTACCCATAACCACGTTGGGATCATTCCTGGCATCACCCTGACCGATCACAAACATACGGCCTCTAGCACCATTGTTGTTATTGTTTCCACCGTTGTTGTTGTTCCCGTTGCCCTGATTGTTGTTGTTGTTATTGTTCTGGTTCTGGTTTAACTGAGGGCAATCCCGCTCGTAATGACCTTCAGCCCCACACTGGTAGCATCCCCTGTTTCCCTGCTGCTGCTGCTGAGGCTGGTTTCGTGGAGCAGGTGGTTGTTGTTGCTGGTTCTGATTTGCTGGCCGTGCGCTTCTACAATCCTTAGCCTCATGACCCATCTTGAGGCATCTTTGACACTGTTCCCTGCGGCATCTTCAACTGTGGTGTTTGTTGCACCTTCTACACCATGGGTGAATTCCCCGATAGCCACTCTGCCCTTGACTACCTGATGATTGCTGATTCGGACTCTGGTGATCATTTGTCTTGCGTTGCTGAGCTTGAGACTGAACAGTAGCTGAACCTTTGCTAGAATCCCCCTCCCATTTCCTCTTATTGTCGCTGGGAGTAGCAGGAGTAACTGAAGTGGTAGCGGTAGCAGTAGCGTTGATGCGTTTAGGCAACCTGTTTTGCTCCACCGCCTGATCAGTGAGACGGTGAGCCAACTGAACAACCTGCTGGTAAGTGGCATGATTTGCTGAAGTCACATGACTTTGGATCTCTGGCACCAGACCCTTAAGATAAAGTTCGATACGTTTGTCCACCAGAGTAGGACACAGTAACGCAAGCTCATTCGATCTTTTGGTATACGCTTCAATCTCAGACCCCGTCATCTTGAGGTTGAAAAACTCGACTTCCAGCTTATGAATATCATCTCGACTGCAGTATTCTTCCTTGATCATCTCTTTGAAATTGTTCCATGGAGTGGTGTCACACCCCCAAAATCCACACGCGGAGTACCACCGCTTGGAGGCGTGACATGACCAGGATCAAGCCACCAATCATATTGAACATAAGTAAGATAGTAAAAGTCATTCAACAATACGATAGGTGTTTCCAAAACCAAATATAAACAAGTGTGTAGCGGAAGCATTTAATGTAAACCCAACACAAATTTAAGTACAAAATGTCATAATGTTTAACAACACATTTCACGATCCATGTCCACAACGACCGTGCCTCCCGTGCAAGCTCCAAAAGCACCTAAGGTCCTGCAAGGCATGTAACAGAGAATCAACAACTAGTTGAGCGAGTTCACAGTAAATAAGTTCGTAATAGTAAGTTTGTTTCGTAACATGTGGCGCTACTAGGCCGATCGTATGTTCTATTAGTGGGGGCTTCCCATGTTGCATATACACTAGACTATTTGTAACCATAAGTGTTCTTCACAACCGAGAACAGTAGTACGTACATAGTTTACGTAGGCTTTACGTAAGTGTCCTTCACAACCGAGGACAGTATTGAGTATAAGTTCACGTAGGTTTTACGTGAGTATCCTTCACAACCGAGGATAGTATTGAGTATAAGTTCACGTAGGTTTTACGTGAGTATCCTTCACAACCGAGGATAGTATTGAGTATAAGTTCACGTAGGTTTTACGTGAGTATCCTTCACAACCGAGGATAGCGAGTAGCATAAGTATACGTAGGTTTTACGTATGTGTCCTTCACAACCGAGGACAATGGTATGGTAGTCTAGTATCAGTGTATGTACGAATCTATTCAACCTTATTCCTTCCATCCCATTCCCCAAACCCTGGGAATCCCATGCCTTAGTAAGGGTGTGAACTCACCTTGTTTTAATCGGTATGCTAAAGTATGTGCTCACAAGTAATCAATCGCGTCCTAAAGTAGGCACGTATGTGAAATCAGTTTGTGTTCAATTTGTTCACGTATAAACATGTAGCACGTAATCACAATCATATACAAGATGGTTACCCTTAACAGCAGTTAAATATTCCAGTTAATGCTTAACAGAATTAACCCAAGTTACTGTGCAGATTAACTGTTCGGCGAAACACACATAATGGCGAAACACATAAGTTGGCGAAACACACTTTCGGCGAAACACAAATTGACGAAACACATTCTGTTTCGTCGTGGCCTTGTTTGGCGAAACAGGATTCTAATTCGTCGATGACTCTTGGCGAAACACATTCTGTTTCGCCGGGAGTCCTGTTTCGTCGGATGTCTGTTTCGCAGACATCAGTTACAGCAGATGCGAATAACACATAAACCCTAATCCTTCTAGCAGCCATCATCAATAACAGAAATCATACGAAGGTCAATGTGCATATCGAATCATCATAAATCAATCATCCCAGAGTCATTGTCTAGCATAAACCCTAGTTTATGTGTATAACATATCAACATACAACATCATATCATTGTACCCTATCAAGATACTAACTTGGATTCATAATCAGAGCATAATAACAATATCCAGAACCGAGCACTCGATTGTATTAAATTTCTCATACCATTTTATATAAATCCTACTACATCATACATAATCGAAATCTATATCACCGTCATACTAGAATCGCAGCAATAACACGCATCAATCATTTACACAAACATGAATCGAGATGGTACAGAATCAAGAAACCGATTAACATACACACGACTAACCGAGATAAGAGGAATACGAATCGATCGCTAAGGATATCTTCGAGAAGCTCCAACTGCCGTCACACAGGAGAGAAGGGCTCTAGGGTTTCGATTGTTATGATAAAATGTGTGAAACTGAGGCTGTTACACGTTTTAAAACCCGAAATAACAAGCTGGGCCCGAACTGGGCTTCGTGAATTACTGGGTCGGCGAAACAGACTTCTGTTTCGTCGGAGTGTTCATGGCGAAACGGCCTGTTTCATCGGAATGGGTTATGGCGAAACAGCCTTGTGTTTCGTCGGGTTCTTAACAGTTTAAGTTCTACAAACAGTACACATGATATACAATCACACATAACCATGCAAACACACTAGGTTTTATCATATCACAACTAAATAGTCAAAGTCAACGTGCATTAAATGCGAATAAAGAAAGTCGGAAATTCGAGTTGTCACATTATCCCCAACTTAAAAGAAATTTCGTCCCGAAATTTAGCATGCAGTTACTGAGGAAGCTAGTAGTGTGACGTTGTTTACTTGTATCGTATCGCGGCTCCCCGAGCAGGTTTGCGAAGATTACTGGTTTTCTTGGGGTGTCACATTATCCCCCCGTTGATTTGGAATTTCGTCCCGAAATTTTGTATTGGTAGCTTCAGCCTCAGTAGTAGTTGCATTGGTTTCCGAATAACTGGGGATATTTGAGTTCCATTTGATCTTTACGCTCCCAGGTGAACTCTGGGCCGCGGCGGGAGTTCCAACGAACTCGTACAAGAGGGATTCTCGTGTTCTTGAGGACCTTAACATCCCGGTCCGTGATTTCAACAGGTTCCTCGACGAAGTGCAACCGCTCGTCGATAGTGAGTTCCTTTAAGGGAACTATGTGGGTCTCATCTGACGTACACTTCTTCAGATTCGACACATGAAAGACGTTGTGAACTGCACTGAGTTCAGGTGGTAAGTTCAATCTGTAGGCCACTTTGCCTATTTTCTCAATAACCTCGAAAGGTCCAACATATCGTGGATTTAGTTTGCCGCGTTTGCCAAAACGAACCACACCCTTCCAGGGTGAAACTTTAAGTAGCGCTCGATCCCCAACCTGGAATTCGAGTAGTTTCCTGTCTAAATCAGCGTATGCTTTCTGACGGTCGCGTGCTGCCGCCATGCGTTGTCGTATTTGTGCAATCTTTTCTGTAGTATCGACTACCATTTCTGGACCTGTGATTTGACTATCTCCCACCTCTGCCCAACAGAGAGGTGACCGGCATTTACGCCCGTACAATGCCTCGAATGGTGCAGCCTTAATGCTGGTGTGGTAGCTGTTATTGTATGAAAATTCCACGAGTGGCAGATGTTTCTCCCAACCATTGCCAAGGTCAATTACGCACGCCCGAAGCATGTCTTCTAGAGTTTGAATAGTGCGCTCAGACTGCCCATCTGTCTGAGGGTGATAAGCTGTGCTCATGTCTAAACGAGAGCCAAAAGATTTATGCATTGCTTGCCACAGTTCTGAAGTAAAACGTGCGTCACGATCAGAGATGATGGAGGTGGGCACCCCGTGCCTCGAGACCACTTCTTTTAAGTAGATGTCTGCTAAAGTAGAGAACTTGTCTGTTTCTTTGATAGCCAAGAAGTGAGCAGACTTTGTGAGTCGATCTACGATCACCCAAATAGTATCATTTCCGCGCTGAGATCTAGGTAAGCCAGTATCAAAATCCATGGAAATTTGCTCCCATTTCCATTGTGGTATCTCAGGTTGCTGGAGTGGTCCTGACGGTTTCTAATATTCTGCCTTGACTTTCGCACAAGTCAAGCATTTGCTAACGTATGTGGCTATGTGGGCCTTCATGCTAGGCCACCAGTATGTAGTCTTAATATCGTGGTACATTTTAACCGAACCTGGATGTACCGAGTAGCGAGACTTATGAGCTTCATCCATTACAAGCTCGCGTAGGTTGCCGTACAGTGGGACCCAAATGCATCCTGTGACGTAGTAAGCACCATCTTCCTTCTGTTCTAAGCGTTGCCTTGAGCCGCATAGGGCTTCAGCCCTGACGTTGTCTGGTTTCAATGCTTCTACCTCAGCATTTCGTATCTGGGAAGGAAGACTAGACTGTATAGTGAGTTGTAAAGCTCGCACGCGCTTAGGCGCGGTGTCCTTTCGACTGAGGGCGTCAGCCACAACATTGGCTTTGCCTGGGTGGTACCTGATTGAGCATTCGTAGTCGTTTAACAGTTCAACCAATCGTCGCTGTCGCATATTCAGTTCTTTCTGTTTGAATATATGTTCGAGGCTTCTGTGGTCAGTGTAGATAGCACATTTGGTACCATACAAATAGTGTCGCCATATCTTAAGTGCAAAGACAACCGCTCCCAGCTCTAGGTCGTGTGTCGTATAATTCCGTTCGTGAATCTTAAGTTGGCGCGAAGCATAAGCAATGACTTTATCCCTTTGCATCAATACACATCCAAGACCTTGGATAGATGCGTCGCAGTAGACTACGAAATCGTCCGTGCCTTCAGGCAGTGAGAGGATAGGTGCGCTACAGAGTCTATCCTTTAAGTGTTGGAATGCTGTTTCCTGTGCATTACTCCATCGGTAAACAACACCTTTCTGTGTCAGTAGTGTAAGCGGCTGAGCAATTTTTGAGAAGTCTTTGATGAAACGTCTGTAATAACCCGCCAAACCTAAGAATTGGCGTATTTCTGTTGGTGTACGAGGCGCAGGCCAATTCTTGATTGAATCTACCTTGGATGGATCGACATGGATCCCATCTCTGTTTACCACGTGGCCTAAGAAGTGGACTTCGCGAAGCCAGAAGTCACATTTAGAAAACTTAGCGTATAGCTGTTCCGTTCGTAGAAGTTCCAAAATAAGCCGTAAGTGCTGCTTGTGTTCCTCCTGACTTTTTGAATAAATCAGGATGTCGTCGATGAAAACAATGACGAACTTGTCGAGATAGGGTTTGCACACCCTGTTCATAAGATCCATAAATACGGCAGGCGCGTTCGTCAACCCGAAAGGCATGACCAGAAACTCGTAGTGGCCGTAGCGCGTTCTGAACGCTGTTTTGGAGACGTCCTCATCCAGGACTCTCGGTTGATGATACCCTGACCTTAGATCAATCTTCGAGTAATAGCTCGACCCTTGCAACTGGTCGAATAAGTCGTCGATGCGTGGAAGAGGATAGCGATTCTTCACAGTCACCTTGTTCAATTCGCGGTAGTCTATACACATGCGGAAGGTACCGTCCTTCTTCTTTACAAATAATACTGGAGCTCCCCAGGGCGAAGAGCTAGGACGTATAAAACCCTTTTCCAAGAGTTCTTGTAGCTGATTTGACAGTTCTTCCAATTCAGTTGGAGCTAAGCGATAAGGTGTTCGAGCTATAAGTGCTGCTCCAGGAGCTAGCTCGATCTGAAACTCGACCTGGCGATGAGGCGGTAACCCAGGTAATTCCTCAGGGAACACTTGAGGAAAGTCGCGTACTACAGGAATATCCTCAATCTTTTTCTCTTTCTTCGATGTATCGGTAACGAGAGCTAAAACAGTTGTGTGATCCTTACGTAAACACTTCTAAGCCTTCAAGAAAGAAATGATGCCACTCACGACACCACTCTTGTTGCCTTGAACTTCGAGAGGTTCTTTACCAGAACGTGGGATACGAATGATCTTCTCTATGTATAGGATCTCTGCTTGTTGTTGGGATAACTAATCCATACCAATGTCGATGTCGAAACTATCGCAACGTTGGGGTCATTCCTAGTATCACCCTGACCAATCACGAACGCTCGACCCCTGGCACCATTGCCGTCGTTATTACCCTCATTGTTGCCTCCATTATTGTTCCTGTTTCCTTGGTTGTGGTTCTGATTCTGGTTCTGGTTCAACCGTGGGCAGTGTCTTTTGAAGTGACTTTCAGCACCATCTGATAACATCCCTTGTTACCATGCTGTTGTCGCCGATTCTATAGATCTTGTGGCTGTTGTTGTTGGTTCTGGTTTGCAGGACGTGAGTTTCTACCCTCTTTGGTTCCATGACCAAGCTTGTTGCATTTTTTTGACAATGATTGCGTTTGCCCTGCCCGCTGTGGTGCAGGTTACATCGTTTGCGCCTAGGGTGGTTTCCCTTGTATCCTCCCTGCCCTTGAATACCAAATGTTGCTGATCAGGACTTTAGTTGTCATCGACCTTTCACTGCTGTGCCTGGGACGGAATCGTAGTCGAACCCTTGCTAGAGGTTCCATCCCACTTTCATCCATTGTTACTGTGGGTAGCAGAAGTAGTTGAAGTAGTAGTGGTAGTAGTATCGCTGATACGTTGAGGCAGCTTGTTCTGTCCCACTGCCTGGTTTGTGAGACGATGAGCAAGATGGGTAACATCTTGAATAGTAGCAAGTTTAGCCGTCTTCACATGGTTTTGAATTCCTGGTACTAAGCCTTTGAGGTACAGCTCAAAGCTCTTTATGGGAGGATCCACCATAGTTGGACACAAAATTGTCAGTTTGTTGGATCGTTATCGTGCACGCTTCTATCTCTGACCCCGTCATCTTCATGTTAAAGGACTCCACTTCCAACTTGTGGATGGCATCATAACTATTGTATTCACGTTTGATAGGTTCCTTAAAATCATTCCATGGGGTGGCATAGCAGCCGCCAGCCCCAGTGTCGTAACTTGCGCGTTCCACCAAGTTTGCGCAGTGCCTTCGAGAATATCAGTGGCATATTTCACCTTACGAGCCTCGGGTCATTCACACACTCGAAGACCGATTCGAGTTCCTCGAACTAATGGAGGAGTACAACAGCTCCTTCAGTGTCGCTGGAAGTAGTAGGACGACAGTCCATAAAAGTCTTGTATGTGCATACCGGTGGCTGAGCGTGTTGACTTGTCGTGTGCGTAAGAGTAATCAAAATTAAGCACAAGTGTTGAGTTACGAGAGTAGGATCTAAGGATCCTAGAGTAAGTGGTGATGGCAGGTTACACCTCCTGCCTGGGCAGCTGCGAGTGCTGCAGTAACTTGTTCAGTGATTGAAGCCGCCAACTGGGCTTGAGTTAGGTTAACGCGTCCACTCATGATCTTGACATCAAGGAGAACATGTGGGTGAGAGGTTCGCGAATAGTGCGAAGAGAGTGAGCACACAAGTATTCTCGAGCAATAACATATAGTAGGTTCTGTACTCTAGGCATACCACGAGCAAAGTTCTATGTAGTTCTAGCATGTAGGTAATGTAACATGAATAGTAATACCTATGGTGTTGAGCCTTGCACGTGGAGCGAAGCGTCGTTGTGGATCGTTGAGAGCACTGTTCTGGTTATAGTCTGGTTTTAACAAAAATCGTTTTCCCTTTATTAAAACCGAGTTCTCTATAACCAATGGCTCTGATACCAATCTGTCACACCCCCAAAATCCACACGCGGAGTACCACCGCTTGGAGGCGTGACATGACCAGGATCAAGCCACCAATCATATTGAACATAAGTAAGATAGTAAAAGTCATTCAACAATACGATAGGTGTTTCCAAAACCAAATATAAACAAGTGTGTAGCGGAAGCATTTAATGTAAACCCAACATAAATTTAAGTACAAAATGTCATAATGTTTAACAACACATTTCACGATCCATGTCCACAACGACCGTGCCTCCCGTGCAAGCTCCAAAAGCACCTAAGGTCCTGCAAGGCATGTAACAGAGAATCAACAACTAGTTGAGCGAGTTCACAGTAAATAAGTTCGTAATAGTAAGTTTGTTTCGTAACATGTGGCGCTACTAGGCCGATCGTATGTTCTATTAGTGGGGGCTTCCCATGTTGCATATACACTAGACTATTTGTAACCATAAGTGTTCTTCACAACCGAGAACAGTAGTACGTACATAGTTTACGTAGGCTTTACGTAAGTGTCCTTCACAACCGAGGACAGTATTGAGTATAAGTTCACGTAGGTTTTACGTGAGTATCCTTCACAACCGAGGATAGTATTGAGTATAAGTTCACGTAGGTTTTACGTGAGTATCCTTCACAACCGAGGATAGTATTGAGTATAAGTTCACGTAGGTTTTACGTGAGTATCCTTCACAACCGAGGATAGCGAGTAGCATAAGTATACGTAGGTTTTACGTATGTGTCCTTCACAACCGAGGACAATGGTATGGTAGTCTAGTATCAGTGTATGTACGAATCTATTCAACCTTATTCCTTCCATCCCATTCCCCAAACCCTGGGAATCCCATGCCTTAGTAAGGGTGTGAACTCACCTTGTTTTGCTCGGTATGCTAAAGTATGTGCTCACAAGTAATCAATCGCGTCCTAAAGTAGGCACGTATGTGAAATCAGTTTGTGTTCAATTTGTTCACGTATAAACATGTAGCACGTAATCACAATCATATACAAGATGGTTACCCTTAACAGCAGTTAAATATTCCAGTTAATGCTTAACAGAATTAACCCAAGTTACTGTGCAGATTAACTGTTCGGCGAAACACACATAATGGCGAAACACATAAGTTGGCGAAACACACTTTCGGCGAAACACAAATTGACGAAACACATTCTGTTTCGTCGTGGCCTTGTTTGGCGAAACAGGATTCTAATTCGTCGATGACTCTTGGCGAAACACATTCTGTTTCGCCGGGAGTCCTGTTTCGTCGGATGTCTGTTTCGCAGACATCAGTTACAGCAGATGCGAATAACACATAAACCCTAATCCTTCTAGCAGCCGTCATCAATAACAGAAATCATACGAAGGTCAATGTGCATATCGAATCATCATAAATCAATCATCCTAGAGTCATTGTCTAGCATAAACCCTAGTTTATGTGTATAACATATCAACATACAACATCATATCATTGTACCCTATCAAGATACTAACTTGGATTCATAATCAGAGCATAATAACAATATCCAGAACCGAGCACTCGATTGTATTAAATTTCTCATACCATTTTATATAAATCCTACTACATCATACATAATCGAAATCTATATCACCGTCATACTAGAATCGCAGCAATAACACGCATCAATCATTTACACAAACATGAATCGAGATGGTACAGAATCAAGAAACCGATTAACATACACACGACAAACCGAGATAAGAGGAATACGAATCGATCGCTAAGGATATCTTTGAGAAGCTCCAACTGCCGTCACACAGGAGAGAAGGGCTCTAGGGTTTCGATTGTTATGATAAAATGTGTGAAACTGAGGCTGTTACACGTTTTAAAACCCGAAATAACAAGCTGGGCCCGAACTGGGCTTCGTGAATTACTGGGCCGGCGAAACAGACTTCTGTTTCGTCGGAGTGTTCATGGCGAAACAGCCTGTTTCGTCGGAATGGGTTATGGCGAAACAGCCTTGTGTTTCGTCGGGTTCTTAACAGTTTAAGTTCTACAAACAGTACACATGATATACAATCACACATAACCATGCAAACACACTAGGTTTTATCATATCACAACTAAATAGTCAAAGTCAACGTGCATTAAATGCGAATAAAGAAAGTCGGAAATTCGAGTTGTCACAGGTGGCGTTAGCAGCAACCAACCCCAGTATTTGGACCTGAGCTTTCCACCATGTGAGGGCTAAACCCTCGAGGGTACCGGTAGCATACTTCACCCTGCGTGCCTCAGGGCATTCACACATCTCAAACACAGACTCTATCTTCTCAAACCAGTGCAGGAGACCTACGGCTCCTTCAGTGCCGCTGAAAGTGGATGGACGACAGTCCATGAAAGTCTTGAAAGTGCAAACAGGTGCTTGACCTGTTGTGTAAAAGAATTAGGACAAGTTTAAACACGAGAGTTTATTTAGGAATGTAGGATCTAAGGATCCTAGTGTGAGTTGTAACTGCAGGGTATACCTCCTGCTTGTGCGGCTGCAACTGCCGCAGTAACTCGTTCGTTAATGAGGGCCGTCAACTGGTCCTGGGTCATGTTGATACGTCCAGACATGATCTTCATAGTAAAGATAACGTAAGTGAGATAGGTTCGCGAATCATGCGATGACAGAAGAGAGTGAGCACACGAGTATTCTCAAGCAATAACACATAGCAAGTTCTGTGATCTAAGCATACCACGAGCAAAGGTCTATGTAGTTCTAGCATGTAGGTAAAGTAACATGAATAGTAATACCTATGATGTTGAGCCTTGCACGTGGAGCGAAGCGTCGTTGTGGATCGTTGAGAGCACTGTTCTGGTTATAGTCTGGTTTTAACAAAATCGTTTTCCCTTTATTAAAACCGAGTTCTCTATAACCAATGGCTCTGATACCAATCTGTCACACCCCCAAAATCCACACGCGGAGTATCACCGCTTGGAGGCGTGACTGACCAGGATCAAGCCACCAATCATTTTGAACATATAAGTAAGTAGTAAAATCATTCAACAATACGAAAGGTGTTTTCAAAACCAAACATCAATAAGTGTATAGCGGAAGCATTAGTATGTAAACCCAATGTAAATAGTAAATTCAAATGTTTAAATAGATAACATGGCATCATCGATCCATGTCCCACAACGACCTGCTCCTCCCTGTGCAAGCTCCAAATGTACCTAAGGTCCTGCAAGGCATGCAAGAGAGAGTCAACAACTAGTTGAGCGAGTTCACAGTTAATAGTTCAGTAATAGTATAACGTGAGTAGTAGTATGTTCGTTCGTTACAATGTATCGTATTAGTTTCCATCGCGGCCCTCCAGGCAGGTGTGCGAAGATGTTGGGGAAGGTCTTTCCCCAAGTTTTTCTAGACTAGGTTTGTTTGTATCGCGGCCTCTCTAGGCAGGTGTGCGAAGATTTGTAAATTTAGTTCGCGGCCAATGTCCTTGGCAGGTGTGCGAAGTCAGTCATAATATCGCGGCCAATGTCCTTGGCAGGTGTGCGATGATCGTTCAATAAGTGTTACTAGTCTAGCAGTAGGTTCTGTCATCTTTGTATGTACAGTAATCATCAAATCCCCATTCCCCCCTGGGAACCCCATGCCTTGGCTTGTGTGAACTCACCTTGGTTTGCTCGGTATGCTAAGTGTATGCTCACAAGTAATCAATCACGTCCTAAAGTATGCACGTATGTGAAATTAGTTTGTGTTCAAGTTGTGCATGTATGAACATGTAACACGTAATCAAAATCATACAAGTCATGTCTAACGTCTAACAGCAGTTAAATATTCCAGTTAACACTTAACAGAATCAACTCATGTTACAGCACAGCTCGGCGAAACACATATATGGCGAAACACAATAGTTGGCGAAACAAGTGAGTTGGCGAAACACACATAGTGGCGAAACACATATAGTGACGAAACACAAATTGACGAAACACATTCTGTTTCGTCGTGGCTTTGCTTGGCGAAACAGGATTCTAATTCGTCGACGACTCTTGGCGAAACACTTCTGTTTCGTCAAGAGACCTGTTTCGTCGAACAGTCAGTTACGTCTAACAGATACAACCTTAACACAGAACCCTAATCCTCTTAACAGCCGTCATTAGCAATCATCTATCATGCAGAAATCATTTGTTCTCAGAATCATCGAATCATCATCATAATATAATCATCACATCACTTTACATCTAGCATGAACCCTAGTTTACATGTATCACCCGATTTACATAATATATTACATCATTAATGGAGCAAGGTTTATCATCATCTGATTTAACCATACAACCCTAATAGTCTACCGTTTTCATATTCATCAATCCCATGTACATTCGGGCATGACAATTATCAAACATCATACACTCTAGATCATCATACAATACGATAACCTATCACATAATAGCTATTAAAACTCTATCGATTGCCTGATCAGATTTATCAAAACAATATCATCAAACATAAGTAAACAAAGACAATCACGGAATGAATCACACTAACCGAGATAATGTTAAAGATGGTTTTGATCGTTCGGGAGTATTCAGAGCTGCCGACACACACAGAGGAGGTTCTAGGGTTTCAACTTTTGCCAAAGATGTGAAACTAAGGTCGTTGCACGCTAATAAACACGATTTAACGTTCTGGGCCCGTAATGGGCTTCGGCGAATCTGGGCCGGCGAAACAGCTTGTTTCGTCGAGTCGTATTGGGCGAAACATAATCTGTTTCGTCGAGATTTGTTATGGCGAAACACACTTGTGTTTCGTCGGACTCTTCCTATGTTAAGCAGTTTATGTTTCACGACATGTTATACAATCAAACACATAATCATGCAAACACACTAGGTTTTATCATAACACAACCATATAGTCAAAGTCAACGTTCATTAAATGCGAATAAAGAACGTCGGAAATTCGAGTTGTCACACAAATCATATAAGTCTAATAATGAAAATGTGCATGCTGTGGAGCAAGAAGAGGATGATGAAGATTATCCACCCATTTCTGAATATTACTTTGCTGTTGATAATAATGAACTAATCCTTGCAATGCAGAACTTAGGTGAGAAAGCAAGATGGCCCAGAAAGAGTGATAAGCCAGCCGCTACAAAAGACAAATCCAAATGGTGTGCATATCATGAAGATTTCGGCCATCTCACTGATGAATGCATAGCACTCAGGAAAGAGATTGGTTACCTGTTAAGCAAAGGACATTTGAAGGAGTTATTTGGAAGAAAAAAAGTCAAGGATCCAGGATCCTGAAAATATTCCAGAAAGAGCTCCTGCTCCCCCAGCTGATGCACAAATTATAAACTTCATATCTGGTGGATCAGACATATGTGGCACTTCCTTTTCAGCAGCCAAGAGCCATGCTAAAGAGACAAAGATGGATAATGGGGATAGGCCCATTCGAACCACAATCCTTACACATGAGAAAGTTATATCCTTTGATGAGGATGATCGTGTGGATATTCAGGATCCTCATCATGATGGTCTTGTTATTACATTGTTTATATCTAATCATTTTGTTCGCATGATTCTGATAGATGGAGGAAGCTCAGTGAACATCATTCAACTTGATGTCCTTAAGAATATGAATATCCCTGAATCAGAAATTATCCCAAGATCATCAGTTCTTGTGGGATTCAGTGGAGAAACCAAGAACACATTGGGGGACATTAAACTTCCAATTTACATAGAGGGAGTTAATTCTTTTCAAAAAATTTGTGTTATAGATTGATTATCCTGTTGCAATGTTATCCTTGGCAGGCCATGGATACATGACATGGAAGCAGTTCCATCTACATACCATTAATGTGTGAAACTCCATACTCCATGGGGAGTGGTGAAGATAGAAAGTGACCAACAAGAAGCCAAAAAATTTTATACTTCATCAATGAAGCCAACCTCAAGACCTAGGGAGCAATAGCAATCAAAGTATCCTCCAAGAGATGTCCTGGAGGTGTAACACCCTGAAAATATAAAACTTTATATTAGAATTATAAAGTATAAATAAACAAGAATTTCCTAACTAGGAATTTTAACCTAGTTTTTTTTTTTTTTTTTTTTTTTTTTTTATCCGAACTCTTTAGGTATTATCATTCCACACGAAAAAGGGCAATTACAAAGCAATGGCAGGTAGTCGGGCAACAAGTTGCGCCGCCACCCCCTTTTGAATAGAAAAACCAATTCTACTAAATACAAAGTTTGAAACCTTTAGCGACGAAGAATTACTATTAACGACTTTTTGAACCCGATTCAAAAGTCGCACAGCGTCAGGAGCGAGACCACCAAAGGTATCAAACGCAAACGGGACAAACACATGTTGATTCTCCAAGCAGGCTTTCTCATGTTTTGTCACTTTGCTCGCCTCTGCCTTGAGCACCGCTTGCCCTACGACAAAGCCTTTGTCCTTGAGCCCGACAAGGGGGGAGACTCCAGTTAGATCTACACAAGCGTGTTTCCCCCCTTCCCATCCAAACACAAGGATGTCCGCCGGGCGTAAAGTGGACCTCCCCTCTAAGGGGTCAGTCAGGAAATTTACTGGAGCCTCCTTTTTTGCAGAGATCCCGGCCCGCTTAAGAACATCATATAACACATCTCTCACCCAATCATGCCGATATTTAAACCCTGGTAGCTCTTTACAGTGGATCGCGTGCTCGCCGAAAGAATCCAAACACGCTTTGCGGCATACCGGACATGGCTCGTCAACTGGGAACAAAGGAATCATCAGTCGGTATCTAAGGATAGCACGGTATTCCACAGCCGACATGTGTTGCCCCAAGCCTTCAATAGGTGCGACAGACAGAAAGTGGAGGGTTAAAATAACCAAAACTTTTAGATAAACAAAAGTGGAGGGACCTAAGTTGTAGAACTTGAAACTAGAATTTATTAAAACAAAATAAATAAAAACCAAACACACAAATTAGTGTGTCTGGTCGATCAAGAACGCAGGGGAGCGACCAGGACTCCTCACCAAACCCTAACTCCACAAAATCGATCAATTGAATGTCCAAATCTGATCAAAAACGAAAATCAAGCTTAGATTACTGATCCTCATCACAAGAGGATTACAAGGTATGTAAAATTAGATGAAAACTCTCAACTTGAAATTCTCATGAAATTGGGAAAATCTAATATTTATGGTTGCATGTCTGTTTTATGATGGATTAGGAACAATATAGAGTCTAGGGACAAACCCTAGACAAATATAAGTTGAGATCATGTGAAATTTTAGTGAAACCTATGAACACCATTGTAGGTGATTAGTGGGTTTTGTATAATTTGATGAACACTAGGAATTTGGGTGTTGTTCTAGTATAAATTGACAATTGTGAAGTAACTTCAGAATTATAGAAGCTAACAATTATGTAAAATGGTTGATTGATGTGAAATTAGGTCTAAGTGATAAGCTAGAGACTTGATATTTAATCATGTAAAAATCTACCCTTAAAGTGTTTGTGAAAATGCCTCAAAGAAGGCTTAAAACTGGAATTCAAAGTTTAAACGCATAATTATGATGTTTCGGTGTATTATGCGAATTATGATTTAAAGAGAGTTCTAAATATGTCATAAATGAACTCTATAGGAAAGGACGCAGGAGCGTCAAGCGGACAAGCGGGTGGCGAATCACGTTTGAAAGGCCTACTTTGAAGGTATGTAACTTGACCCGTTACATTGTAGAATAAAGTTGTGTTGATTGTAGCAACCATGCTCGTTACTTAAATCCGTAGGTTAAATATTTGTTCGTAGTCGTTTGGTAGTCATCAAAATGGAGGATTTCGTAGATGAGCCAAACGGGTCGAATAATGGTGTACATAGTAGTGTTAATATTTTAAGTAAAAAGCGATGGCGAGAATGGTCACAAGAGCATGAAGCCATAGGTTTGGTAGTGAAATGCCGGTGATAATAAGCCCCGGAAGTTGGGGTAATAAGCGCCTTAGGTTTACTAGTTAAATAGTAGCAAATTAAGTAAAGTCGAATGGGTTGAATAAATATATAATGACATATAGTCTTTCGATCCGTAAATTAAATTTTCGGTATGATAATGGTAATAGGCACGTCGGTAATGAATTTACAGCCATACAGGAAAGAGAATCACCTAAAACGGACTTACGAGTCAAAAGATACGCTCATTTGAAGTTAAAATCTGAGTTTTCCGGAGCTGGTAGAAAATGCAGCTCACCAAAAACAATCTGCTGGAAAACCATCTCCCCCGCGCCACGCGGAGGGACGACTTGAAACCGTCGCGACACGCGAGGAGTACTCGCGCCACGCGGCAGATGGAAATCCGAAACTTTATTTTATTTTTGATGGTTTGATACTAGAACTTGTTTACATGTCTTATAATCATGTCAATACTAACTTTTAAAGTGGTTTTGACCCTAGGTGACAAAGGGGATCTTACGGATGGCGGTCAAGCTACTTTTTGAAGAACCGAACATGAATTTTGAAGCTTCCGCTACATTTAAACCTTTAATAGACTATGTTTATGGGATGTAAACGAATTGTTAAACAACTTTTGAATGTTTTAACTTAGTCGTTAGTTGACTAAGTTTTTGTTACTTATGAAATCTATGTTATAACTAGACATCTTTTATCTAAAATGGTATGAATTATTATTAATTCAAGTAAAATTAGACGGGTGTTACAAGTTGGTAATCAGAGCTTAAGGTTGTCAACAAAGTGTTCGGTTCAAGCTTGATCGATCGTCCGGTAAGAATTAACTTATTATTTAATAGATTATAATTATGTAAGAAATGAATTGATGTGCATGGGAAGAGCGTGTTAACACACTCAAACCCGGAAAGTGCACTAAATGTGAACGGTTAAAGCAAGTTAGGAACTTGGCTAAACCAAAACAAATGAAGCAATGTTATAAGTGAAATGTTTAACGTTTAAATGTAAACATTTCAGTTTCAAGATGTCTGATGGAAACGATGATAATCCGGTGCAAACAAGCACCGAACAAATGAAAGAGATAATTGCCGAAGAAGTAGGGAAGCCAATTGAAGGTAGTCTATCTGGGTTTATCGACAAAATTCAAAGCACGGTGTTGTCGCTTGTCGAAGAGCGAGTTAAAAGGTTGGAGGATAGTGTCAACCTTATGAAAGATAAAACGGGAGAACGTAAAGGGTGCTCATATAAAGAATTTATGGCGTGCAAACCGCCAATCTATAACGGGGAAGTTGACCCGATAATCTGCCAAAGATGGATAAGTGACGTCGAAGGAGTGTTTAAACGAACCCACTGCGACGTAGGTGACTTTGTTGCTTACGGAACGGGTCAATTGAGAAATCAAGCTAAGGATTGGTGGGATAATAAAAAGAAAGAAATGGGAGCCGAAGCGGCAAGGGTCATGACTTGGGATGAGTTTAAGGTGCCGTTCCTTAAACACCATAGTCCCAAAGCAGTTATCAACAGGATCAAAGAGGAATTTATCCAGTTAAGACAAAAGGGAGAATCAATTGATAAGATCACGGGCATCTTCATGGATAAGCTGAGATTTTGTGACGAGTTAGTCACCGCTGAAGAGCAGAAGATATACTACTATTACAACATACTGAGTGCTGAATACCGGGAGTTTATGACTCCCTCAAAATATGAAACTCCAACAGAAATCATCAACACCGCCCGGGAGCGGGAAATCGAGTTAAAGAAACAAGTTGAAAGGGGTGAGCGAAGGGCATAGGATGTGAATCCAAGCCCTACAAAGAAAGCTAGAACTGCTGAATCGGGGAAGAAAGTGGAGGCTAAAGGCGGGTCGCCAAGCTGCAAAGTATGTGGAAAGGGGCACAAAGGTGAGTGCCGCTTCAAAGACAAGCCGTGTCCGGTATGTGGGAAGACGGGGCACACAGCATCGCTATGTCCCGAAAAAGTTTCCGTTTGTTACAAATGTTATCAACCCGGCCACAAAAAGTCTGAATGTCCCGAGTTGGTTGGAAAGAGAGACACAAAAGAGTCTCCAGCAGAAGCTCCCAAAGCGAAGGCTAGGTCCTTCCAACTTACCGCGGCTGAAGCAAAAACAAAACCCGATGTGGTTTCAGGTATATTCACAATAAACTCAATTCCAGCACGTGTATTGTTTGATACGGGTGCAAATAAATCCTTCATTTCGCATGGATTTATTCGACATCCTTCATTTGTATTGACGAAGTTATCTGTGCCCTTAGAAGTAGAAATAGGGGACAACAAAAGTTTTATAGTTTGTGACGTTTGTCGAAGCTGCAAATTAAGCATAGACGATGAGGAATACTTGATAGATCTAATCCCGATGTCAATGGGGGAATTTCAAGTAGTCATTGGGATGGATTGGCTATCTCAGCACCACGCGAAGGTCGTGTGTTTTCGTAAGGAGATAAAGTTAATATCTCCAAGCGGGAAACACGTTACTATCTATGGCGAAAAAGGAGGAAACCCCATAATATGCTCAATGTTGAAAGCTCACAAGCTTATGAAGCGAGGATGCAAGGCATTCATGATAATGCAAATGAGCCCGAGAAAGAATCACAGAAGATTGAAGATGTACCGGTAGTACGAGACTATAAAGATGTGTTTCCGGAGGATTTACCGGGGATACCGCCTGAACGGGAAGTAGAGTTCGGGATCGAATTGATTCCGGGCGCAAAACCCGTAGCTAAAGCACCGTACCGACTCGCACCATCGGAGTTGCAAGAGTTGATGTCCCAAATTCAAGACTTGCTTGACAAGGGATTCATAAGGCCGAGTGTGTCTCCCTAGAGCGCACCGGTACTGTTCGTGAAAAAGAAAGACGAGAGCATGAGCATGTGTATCGATTACCGGGAGTTAAACAAACTCACGGTAAAGAATCGATACCCGCTTCCAAGGATAGATGATTTATTCGACCAATTACAAGGTGCGAACTGGTTTTCAAAAATTGACCTTAGATCGGGGTATCACCAACTAAAGGTCAAGGAGGAAGATGTGCCGAAGACGGCTTTCCGCACGCGATACGGACATTATGAATTCCTCGTGATGTCATTTGGGCTAACAAATGCACCCGTTGCTTTCATGGACCTCATGAACCGGGTTTGCAAGCCAATGTTGGATAAGTCAGTCATCGTGTTTATCGATGATATTTTAGTGTACTCAAAAAGTGAAGCTGAACATGCACACCACTTACAAGAGGTGTTAGAGACACTTAGACGAGAAAGGTTGTATGCGAAATTCTCTAAGTGTGCCTTTTGGTTACGAGAGGTGCAATTTCTTGGCCACATCATAAGTGCCGATGGAGTATTAGTAGACCCGTCAAAGATCGAGGCCGTGTCAAAATGGAATCCTCCGAAGAACCCTTCGGAAATTAGAAGCTTTTTGGGGCTTGCGGGATACTATAAGAGATTCATCCAAGATTTCTCCAAGATTGCGTCACCGCTAACAAAACTAACCCGGAAGGAAGAAAAGTTCATTTGGAGTGTTGATCAAGAAAGAGCGTTTCAAACGCTAAAAGAGAAGTTAACTCAAGCTCCGGTACTGACATTGCCGGACGGGGTCGAAGACTTGGTGGTTTATTCGGATGCTTCACTATCGGGACTCAGATGCGTTTTGATGCAACGGGGCAAAGTTATAGCTTATGCCTCGAGGCAATTGAAGATACACGAAAAGAAATATCCCACGCACGATCTCGAGTTGGCTGCGGTGGTATTTGCATTAAAAATATGGAGGCACTACTTATATGGGGTAAAGTGCACTATATTCACCGATCACAAGAGCTTGAAATACTTCTTCGATCAGAAGGAGTTAAATATGCGACAAAGGCGATGGTTAGAAACGGTGAAAGATTTCGACTGTGAAATACACTATCACCCCGGAAGGGCAAACGTGGTGGCGGATGCTCTAAGAAGAAAGACAGATTATGCCCCGATACGAGTACAATCATTGCAACTCATTGTGACCTCAGGCTTACTTGAACGAATCCGAGAGGCACAAGATGAAGCAGTAAAGACGGAAAACTGGAAAAAGGAAAGGATTGTTGGCCAAGTTAAAGATCTCGAAGAAGACACTCACGGTTTGAAAACACATTTCAATAGAATTTGGGTTCCTAACACATGTGAAGCTAAAATGCTCCTACTAGATGAAGCTCACAAGTCTCGTTATTCCATCCATCCGGGAGCGACCAAGATGTAATGATTTAAAACAAAACTATTGGTGGCCCGGGATGAAAAGAGATATTGTGAAATATGTGGAGAAGTGTTTGACCTGCTTGCAAGTCAAAGCGGAGCATTAGAAACCATATGGTAAATTGCAACCATTGGACATCCCAGTTTGGAAATGGGAACAAATCACCATGGATTTGTTGACCAAATTGCCCAAAACTAACCGTGGGTTTGATGCTATATGGGTAGTCGTGGATAGATTGACGAAAAGTGCTCACTTCATTCCGATTCGTGAGACTTATACATCCGAGAAGATGTCAGAGGTGTACACCAATGAAATCATAGCACGTCATGGGGTACCGATATCCATTGTGTCAGACAGAGATACTCGGTTTACTTCAAATTTTTGGCGTGAATTCCAAGAACAAATGGGAACTAAAAAAATATAATGATCATACTATGGTTCTGCTTTATAAGTTTCAAGTTACTTGAGTAGGTTGGGTCGGCTAGCGAGATAGGGCTTCGGTTCAAACGGTTTGGGTCGGTTCAACATAATATGGGTTCGGTTTCTAGTCAATCGCTTGTATTATACAAACTAATAAAATAATTTAGTTATGTATATAATTAACTCGTCAAATAAAATAAGTATAAAATTCGATTTATAAAAAAAATGAAAACGAACGGTTATAACCTCGAAATTACGAGTTGTCACATTGATGGTCTTCCTGACGTAGTTCAGGATATTGTTACTGGCAGCAACCCTACTACTGTCAGACAAGCCATTGAATTGTCTGCCACTCTGACTGAATCCCATATCAGGAAGCGCAAGCTGTTTCGGAAGGGCGACTCAAGACCATCTGACAAGACTGCTCAAGTGGAACCAAAGGAAGAAAATACTGAGGTGTCCAAGAAGAAGAAGCGCAAAGCCTCTCAAAACTATGCTGTAACTGCTCAAGACAAACAGGTTGCACCAAACCAGCCAGCACAACCTCGCAAAAGACAAAACTATGTAGGTACCGCACCTTTGTGCAACAAGTGCAACCGTCATCATCTAGAGCAGGAGCAGTGTCACAAATGTACCCACTGTGGGCGGTTGGGACATTTGATCAATGTTTGTCGTTATGCAAATCAAGCTGCTGCAAACCCTGCTGCTGTTCAAGCACGGTTTCCACCGGGATCATGTTATAACTGTGGTGACCTTACTCACTACAGAAACAATTGCCCAAGACTTGTTAACGCACCTCCAGCGCGAGGACGAGCATTTAACATCAATGAGGCAAATGGGAACAATGATGCAGCAGTGAACAATTAGTGTTTTGTAATTCCTTGGTTGTTATCTTTTGACACTTCAAGACAATTTGGTTGTTGCATAAATAAAGATTTGTTGTTTTTATTTCTGCAAGATTTATGCGATTGTGTGAATGATTGATGCTACCTTATGATGTCAACCCAAAGATAAACTACTCGTGTGGTTCTGTTATCTTATGATAACTTGTGATCTCCCCAAGAACCTTAAACACTCGTTTCTTTTAAGAAACAAGGCCAAACTCTTATTGAGAATCCTTCTATCTTTATAGATAGATCCTTGAAAATCATTAAAGTGCCAAATGAAATCCATGGATTGGATTCCTAGTGTGCTTTAAATGTCTATACCTAAAGATAACAAATTAAAGAATCAAGTTAACTAATTTTGTGCTTATGTGTTTTCTTACATGTTTTGTGGTTGTATGTGATCCATCCAAATCCTCGTAGAATCCTTCGTATCTCATATGAGGAATTCATAGTAGGATATCCAAAGTTACTATCTTAAATCCTTAATGGACTTCTACGTTGTAGTCAAGTCCCTTGGGTTTTAAAGTACTATTCAAAAATTTGACCCCTTGAGTGGTCTAGATAAACCGATTGATTTGAAAATCTGATTAGAAATATCATGAGATGATATAGTTTAAAAAGATCCCTTAAGTGGTCTATTTAAGGAGATCGTACGACGATCTAGTTAAGAAGATCATGTGTTGATCTAGTTAAAAGGGCTCGTTCGATGATCTAATTAAAAGGACCCTTTGGTGGTCTAGTCGAGTCGCTTCATGTTTATTAAATTGATTTTTTCCTCTACGCATTATGAAATGAACTGTGCGGACTGTGCAAGGGATTACGTAATTATGGAGGCCTACATAATTATGGAATTCAGTGCACAGAAACCACAAGAAAGTTTTGTCATGTGTTAAGACCTATAGTGACAAGAATAATGATACGGGAGAAGTCTTGTACCTCGACCAATGTCATTTATTCTTCACTCCCCAAATTCTGATTTCAAGCACACACAAGTTTCCTATGATAAGTCTTCATAAGAAACGTTCTGTTGTCCATAGTTCAAAATTCCATGTTTTGTTACTACAAGGAATTCACTTTAAGGATTAACAAATTCGCTAAGAGTCCTAACATGGCCCAGAGTTTTACTTAAGGGTTCAATGGATCTATTAGAAGGCGAAACTGTCACAGCTGTCTTCACAAGTTTCCTCTAGAATTAAATTTCGGGACGAAATTTCCTAAAGTAGGGGAGACTGTGACACCTGTGTCACTTCAACCATCAAACAAATGCCAAACCACTGAAAAGTTGTATTTCATACTTGGGATTTGTAAAAATATGTGTATCGTTTGCACATATCAACTCTTGTTTGATTTTAAGCTTTAAATCGCTTTCTGGAGGGTTATACGCGCTCTGATGCGTAAATATAACCAGTTTAATCCAACGAACACCCCGGAATAGTGAAATAGGTTTAACATACCTTAAATAACCTTTACATAACTTAGAAATAAGTTTTGAAGGCTTTGGTATGGCAAAAACAAGTTAATTCGCTTATGTAGACTAAACTTGACAAACTGCGAAAGTATGCCAATTTGATCAGTAACAGACATTCCGGAACATGACCATAAGTTAAACATACCATAAATATGATGGGATTTTAACATGTTTATCAAAGTAATTTCATCCATGTGAAATAAAAACGCAGCGGAAATAATGTTTAAAACATGTTACTTTTATAAGATATAAAACCATTTATATGCAAAATCCCAAAACCCGGATCCATATATGAAATGCATACTATCTAACACAACCATAGGATGTTTAGAAAACTACCTTCTTGGAGTACAAGGATGATGAAACGGATGATGCTTCTTGAAATGGTTGTCCTCAAGAGTAGAAGACCTCAAGCTTGTATACCCCAAGCTTCCAACAAACACCACAAGTTTAGCTAGGATTTTAACACCAAAGATCAAAAACCGAACACTTGAAAAACACCCTCTTATGACCAATTTTTAGAGAGCAAGAACACAAGTCTTTCATGGCTCATTTGGTCATCCAATTTATTTATAGTCTAAGAGAGAATATTGCCACCACTAACTCCCAATCTAAACACATGCAAGTATGACAACATGCAAGCCTTTTCATTGGTCCTTCCAATCAAAACACTTGCAAGTTATGACAACATGCAAGCCATTTCATTGGTCCTTCCAATCAAAACACATGCAAGTTATGACAACATGCAAGCCATTTCATTGGACCAAGAAGAGGTTTGTGAGTTCCCATGTGGGTGTAACACCTGTGACTCCACGGCCATCAAACAAATTCCAAACCAATGAAATATTATATTTCATACTTGGGATTTGTAAAAATATGTGTATCATTTGCACATATCAATTTTTGTTCACTTCCAAGCTCTAAATCGCTTTCTGGAAGGTTATACGCGCACCGATGCGTAAATATAACCAGTTTAATGCAACAAACACTCCGGAATAGTGAAAAAGGCTTAACATACCTTAAATAACCTTTACATAACTTAGAAATAAGTTTTGAAGGCTTTGGTATGGCAAAAATCAAGTTAAATCACTTACAGGGACTAAAGTTGACAAACTGCGAAAGTATGCCAATTTGAACTGTAACAGACATTCCGGAACATGACCATAAGTTAAACACACCTTAAATACCCTTTATATAGCTTAGAAATAGGCTTTGAGGGGTTCGGTGTGCTAAAATAAACTTTTGGCTCATTCAGGGACTAAAAGTGTCAAAAAGTGCACAAGTTTGCACTTTCGCGCATAACTTACGTTCTGAATACATCCGGACATCCAAACAATTTATGTAAGCATGACTATATTATGCTTTAGTGTTTGGCTTGCAAAAAATCCATTCGTTGTGTCATTTGGATCGTTTTTCGCGCTTATGCGCATTCCGTCGTAATTAAGCGAACATCGCGTTCGTACGACCAAACGAACCAACACCCGGCATATTTTTGAGCATGTTTCATGTCCAGAATGTTTAGGCAACATTTTAGGGCCTTAAAGTTGGCTTTACGGGCCTTAGAAGTGTCGGGAATGGCCTTAAACACGTGCAGGGACTGAAACTGTCATTTATCAAACATGTTTCTGATCTGACAAGGCCAGGCGGCCCGCATTATGTTTGGTTGATCCTGAAGCGGGCCGCGTACGCATATCAGACCAGATTAAATGCATTTAATCACAGATTGCAGCTGTTACATTCACACCCACACATTCTCACATGCTTAGTCAGATGATAAGGATGATATTTAGCCACCACAACTTTACGACAAATGTACGGGCAAGATCATGGCACGTTTTCCATGAAACGATCTTAACGGTGGACCTTTTACTATAAATACCCCACCCCCCATGCTTCATAATCACTAGAATTTTGATCTTAGAAACTCTAAGTTGAAACCATTGTTTCATACCTGAGATTCTCGGATCGAAATTAGCATTCGGGGACCCTTCGTAAGTATTCTTTCGTTCTTTTATTGCTTTTCGAGTCTTTCGAGTCTGAAAGTCAAACTTTGTTTGACTTTCTACATTAACCAGTTATGGTCAATGCGAAGTTCGTTTGAACTTCGCAACGTGAGTGTAATCACGTTGGTTATAGTCCCTTGGGACTATGCCTACTGATTACCACGTTGTCTAGGGTCGTAGGGTAAGCGATCTAATAAATCGCTTATACCTCGAACCCGACCCATTTGGTCGATCATTAGGATCCGACCAAATACATTAGGTGACCATAGTAGGTAGGGAATAACCTTCCGAGGTTATACCCTATGGTCACATCGTTTAAGTAGTTGTATGATAGGTAGTTTGTATGCCTTAGGAAAATTACCAGAATACCCTTTTCATGTATAATTGGTAATTAAGCATATGTAACCTAAACTTTTGTCACATAACGGATTATGTAACATGTTTAGGCATATAACACTTGTCATAGGACTAGTTAGGCGGTCCGAACGCGTTTCACGCGAACGACGCGTTAAAGTAGCATAAGCTACCTAAACGGGTCGTAATGGGTCGTAAGCACTTAGGTTAAGTTTCATTTAGTATGTAGGCTTTGTTAAACCAAATGACACGAGTCTCTACACTCGTTTGGTTTACAAACCCTAATGCTACCCGATCTTCCGATCTAGGTCCGGTTAATTAACATAGTTACCTATATTAGGTGCCGTTTGATATCCGCGATCTCTAGCATTGTTTGGTTGTTACTCAAGGACTTCTGAGCAATCTCAAGTGAGTACATAGACCCCTCTTGTAATACCCAAAAATTTAAAACTATTATTATTTTATTTATTTTAGTTAAAAGGAAACCCTAATTAAGACACCCAAGTAATTCTGTACAAACCCTAAAAATTTCAGAACAATCGGAATCAGGATCAGGGCCCCTAAAACTCAGGGGGAGTAAACCCTAGTTAACGATTATCCTTATTAAACGTTGTCAAAATCTAAATTTTCGAAAGTGTTGACTCATCTAGGCTAGTCCCACACGCGGCAAGTCTATAGTGATTAGGTGTCCCTTACGGACCATAAGGGATACTGCTTACGGTCCGTAAGCATGTCAAGCAGGTAGGTAGGCATGTCAAGCAGGTAGGTAGGCATGTCAAGCAGGTAGGCAAGCATGTCCAAATTACAGCTATAAATACAGAACATTGGCACTTGATTCTGGGCACAAAAACGACGTTCAAACTTCAAATTCACTCTGAGTTATCGTTCAATTACTCTCCAAACACACACAAAACACAAATTAAGTATAGAGAGGTGCTGCAGAACAGGGTAATAACTCGATCGCTATTACGATTCATTGTCCGATCGATCAATATATCCAATGGATGTTTAAGTGCCGCCCACATTAGGGTTATACTTTGTCGTTCGTCATTATTTGACGGATCATCGTTAATTCGATGGATAAAGTATTGTACTTTGTCGTTCGTCATTAATTTGACGGATCATCGTTAATTCGATGGATGAAGTATCGCACTTTGTCGTTCGTTGTGATAATTTGATCTTGTGAGTTATCGTAAAGGCTGTATTAAGTTACTAACCTAGTTTGTGTGCATGTTATTTAAATTAGGTTAAAAGACTAATCAGTAGTCTAAACTCTGTCCATATAAATCTGAAATATTATCACAAGGTAGCATCAATTTGGAATTATTAAGGTACGGATCCTTACCCCACTTCTTATTGCTTCATATTCAAATTGTTATAAACCACTAAATTACTATATATTTTAAAACTCCTCACGTCTTTGAGTATCGATTCATTTGACAGTCCGTTCGAATTCTGTTCTAATCATTTGATTTAAGCTTTCATATCATGCGATAATATTATGTTAGTTGTACTCATTATCGCATGTTCCAATATATGTTCCGTTCTGTTATGAAAATAAGTTTTATAAGTTATGTGAATAAGTCCATTTGTACTCTGATACCCTGAGTATCGCTTCTCGTGGAGTGTCCCACGAGCATGTTGTTGCGGCATCAACAGCATGTGCTCCATCTGTGACGGAGAGATTAGTTCACGGCGTCCCTAGGTACAAGTGTGGTACAAAGCTACTAGGAGGCGTATGGGTCGATCCTAGAATTTAAGTTTCAGGAGGTGGATAATGGGTATGCCAACTCGCCATCTCGTGTGATAATTATGCAGGAGTAGCTACCTGTGTATTGTCACATTTTCAGTTTGCTCATGGGTACATCCGTAAGATATGATTATGAAATTATGTTCTTGCATCGTATTATTTTCGCATAAAGTTCCATTCAGATAACATTTCTATAAAGCGTTACTTGTTCTTTGAGCCTATAATTCCGTACTGAGCATTCGGCTCATTCCGTATAAATTTTGTATTTACAGGTCAGCAGGTTACTTTGGGCGGGGAAAAGAGAGAAGAATAAAGCCTAGGAATAAATCCGAAGATGTTAGAAATTAAGTCGATGTGTCCGTTTGTATATTAAATTTAAGTTCAGTTATTATATCCTTGTCAAATAAATAAATGGAATTATGACTTTTGTTTATGATATCACTGTTATTGTGACACGTCAGCCCTTCCGGGTTGGGGTGTTACAGCTATGGTATCAGAGCAAAGGCTCTTTCCTGTAGAAAACTTGAAGATAGTAATTAAAACCTGTGAGGAATGGGTAGATATCTATGATAGGATTCAACTTGATCTCTTATTTGGTTTAATTCCTATGTTTATTCATATAGATGCCTCCTCGTCGTCCGCTACGTAGGAATACTCGTACTAACCCTGTACGTAACAACACTTCTTCGAATGAGACTCCAGTCGATCCAAGCGTAATTAATGCTATCAACCAGGCTGTTGCCGGGTTGCTTCCAAACCTGGTTGCTCAAACAGCTGAGGCCGTTATTCAACAAACTCGTCATCCAGAAGGCACTAACACTAATCCAACCTCTGGTGGTGAAACTCGTGAGAATACCACGAACAATACTAATTATAGTATAGACATATGGATTAGTAAATTCTAAAAACAAAAGCCGAAATCCTTTAGTCACCCTAATAATCCAGTCGAAGCAAGAAACTGGATAGCTCATATTGAAAAGATCTTCGGAGTTCTTGGAGTTCCGGAGCAATACAAAGTTAGATTGGCTACCTACAAATTCGAAGATGACGCACAAACTTGGTGGGAAGGATATAAGAATGTCAAAGGAGGGGATGATTTTGACACTAATCTTTCATGGGTCGACTTTCGTAATATCTTTTACGACAAGTATTTTTCGACCGCTGATAAAGAAGCTTATATCAGGGAGTATGCAGTGATTCGACAGGGGAGTGATGAACCAGCCTCTGAGTTCATTACTCGATTTTCAAGGTTGGCTAGTATTGTAGGAGACGTTGCAGGATCAGCAGAAGTCCAGGCAGAAAAATGCAAGTGGGCAGTCAATGATCGAATTCGGAAGTCGATCATGTACATGAAATTTAAGGATATCACCGAAGTTGCTGATGCAATCAAAACTTTTGAATTCGAAAGGAAAGAATTCTTATCTCGAACTGGGGATAATAAGAAGAGAAATAGGGAAGGACAAATTAAGCAAGAAAACGGCCAATCATCCACTACGCCACAGCATCAAGATCGCAAAGTGCAAGGAAATCAAAACTCTGGAAATCAGGCACGTCCATGGCAACCTAGACTGCAAAACCCGAGACCTGCTCAAAACCAGATTCAGTTGTATTCAGAACCTATTAGAGCTCAACCACTGAATCAACATGTAAACCCAAATCAAATTACATATCCTCTATGTAATATTTGTGGTAAGAGACATCAGGGCGTATGTCACCGAAGTACAGGAGCATGCTTTAGATGTGGCCAAACTGGACACATGATCAAGGAGTGTACACAGAAAGACACTAAGAAAAATAACCGATCAAACGTTGCACCACCCAATGTTGGAGGAAGAGCTTTCACACTTTCTGCTACTGATGCTGCTAATGTCCCAGGTACTGTGTCGGGAACCCTTCAGCTTGGTAAACATAGTATCTATGTGTTATTCGACACAGGAGCGACTCATTCTTTAGTATCCCATTCGTTTACTAAGTACCTTCCGATAAAACCAACTCTCTTAAATCATACCTTAATCATTTCCACTCCCATGGAAAATTCATCCGCAATCACTTACGTATATAAAGATTGTCCGATCCGTATTGAATCTATTGTGTGTAAGGCAGACCTATTTCCAATACATATGTGTGACTTTGATGTTATTCTAGGAATAGATTGGTTGTCTAGACATCGTGTAACTATAGATTGTCATTCTCGCCGTGTTATTTTCGGTGATCTTCATCATCCTGATATTATATATCAGGGAACTCAAGCTCATAAATCTCTTAAGATTATTTCTGCACTCAAAGCTCGAAAATTCATATCAAGCGGTTGTGTTGGATTCCTAGCATCGATTAGGGATACTTCTGCTAGTGTTAAGAGTATCGATAGCCATTCCGTTGTTCGTGAATATCCTGATGTATTTCCGGATGAACTACCAGGATTACCACCCGACCGTCAGGTAGAATTCACCATCGACTTGATCCCTGGTGCCGAACCTATTTCTAAAGCTCCATATCGTATGGCTCCAATGGAACTGAAGGAGTTGAAGGAACAATTGCAAGAATTGTTAGATCTAGGATTCATAAGACCTAGTGTTTCACCTTGGGGTGCTCCGGTCTTATTTGTGAAGAAGAAAGACGGTAGTATGCGTTTATGTATTGACTACCGAGAACTGAACAAGATTACTATTCGTAATCAGTATCCTCTGCCTCGCATTGATGATCTCTTTGATCAACTTCAGGGGGCTCAGTTCTTCTCAAAAATTGACCTGAGGTCCGGGTATCATCAGCTAAAGATCAAGAATGATGATGTTCCCAAGACCGCCTTTCGTACTCGATATGGTCATTACGAATTTTTGGTTATGCCCTTTGGGCTAACTAATGCACCCGCAGTCTTCATGGATTTGATGAATCGCGTGTTTCACAAATTCCTAGACAAATTCGTTATTGTCTTTATCGATGACATTCTAGTGTATTCTAAGAGTCACGAAGAGCATGAAGCACATCTACATGCGGTACTTGGAACCTTGCGGCATGAGAAGTTGTACGCGAAGTTTTCCAAATGTGATTTTTGGCTTAGCCAAGTGGCATTTCTAGGTCATGTCATATCAGCAGAGGGAATTATGGTAGACCCAACAAAGGTTGAAGCTATTACAAAATGGCCAAGACCTACTTCTGTTACCGAAATACGAAGTTTCTTGGGTCTTGCTGGCTATTACCGAAGATTCGTTGAAAGATTCTCGGTAATCGCTTTACCACTCACAAAACTCCTAAGGAAAGGGGTGAAGTACTCATGGAATGAGGAACAAGAGAAAAGCTTTGAAGAATTGAAGAAACGACTCGTATCCTCTCCGATACTCGCTCTCCCTTCTGGATCAGGAGGTTACCAAGTCTATAGTGATGCCTCAAAGAAAGGATTAGGTTGTGTGCTAATGCAACATGGGAAGGTTATCGCTTATGCCTCCCGTCAGTTAAAGCCTTATGAAGTTAACTACCCTACACATGATTTAGAATTAGCCGCAGTCGTCTTTGCACTTAAGATTTGGCGACACTATCTGTATGGTGAAAGTTGTGACATCTTTACCGACCACAAGAGCCTCAAGTACATATTTACTCAGAAGGAGCTAAATATGAGGCGAAGAAGGTGGTTAGAACTTTTAAAAGATTACGACGTAAATATTCAATACCATCCAGGCAAAGCCGATATTGTAGCTGACGCATTGAGCCGAAAGAATTCCGGGACTATATCTTGCTTACAAATTCAGCCTCGTATTAGGAGGGATCTCGAAAGGATGAACATTTGGCTCCAGGTTGGTAAATCTGATGGATATCTAGCTAGAATGCAGATTGAACCCGACCTCATATCACGGATTAAAGATGCATAAAAGCAAGATGGAGAACTTTGGGCAATTGTGCAAAATCTTGAGGTGGGTAAGCAATCTGAATTTAGTATAGACCATCATGGGGTGATTTGGTGCGGTAAAAGACTTTGTGTACCCGATGACTCCAGCCTTCGTGAGTCATTGTTAGCCGAAGCTCACAGCTCACCATTTTCAATTCACCCAGGATCTACCAAGATGTATCGAGACTTAAGACAGAACTTCTGGTGGAATGGCATGAAGGAAGACGTTGCTCGATACGTAAGTAAATGCCTCACTTGCCAACAAGTGAAAATTGAACACAAACGAGCAAGCGGTCTATTGCAGCAATTGGATATTCCCATATGGAAGTGGGATGAGATCACAATGGATTTTGTTACCGGTTTGCCTAAGACATTCAAGAAGAATGATGTTGTATGGGTTGTTGTCGATAGATTGTCGAAGTCAGCCCATTTTCTACCGATTCAGCAAGGATTTTCGGTTAATAAGTTATCCGAAATATTTCTTCAAGAAATTATTCGACTCCATGGCACACCATCTTCCATTGTTTCCGATAGAGACCCACGTTTCACCTCACGATTTTGGAAAGGTTTTCAGACAGCTTGGGGTACATGACTGAAGTTTAGTACGGCTTTCCATCCACAAACAGATGGGCAGTCGGAACGCACGATTCAGACCTTGGAAGACATGCTCCGAGCATGTGCACTTGAATGGTCTGGAAACTGGGATGAATATCTATGCCTTGTTGAGTTTGCTTACAACAATAGTTGGCAAGCAAGTATTGGCATGGCACCTTTTGAGCTTTTGTACGGTCGGAAATGTCAAGCACCGATATGCTGGGATGAAGTTGGAGAAAAGATTATTGAAGGGCCAGAACTAGTTCAGATTACAAATGAAAAAGTCACTATGGCCCGAGAAAAACGGAAAGAAGCTCAGAGCAGACAAAAGAGCTATGCAGATCAAGATAGACTACCACTCGAATTTAAAATTGGTGATCACGTTTTCTTAAAGGTATCACCTTGGCGTGGCGTTCGTAGATTTGGAATTAAAGGGAAGCTTAGTCCCCGTTTCATCGGTCCGTTTGAAATCCTTGAAAGAATTGGAGAAGTGTCATATCGACTGGCTTTACCTCCTCAGCTCTCTCACGTTCATAACGTTTTTCATGTCTCCTCGTTAAGAGGATATAATTATCATCCACTTCATGTCATTAGTTATCCGTTACTTACAATTCACGAAGATTTGTCCTACGAAGAGGAGCCAGAAGCCATTTTAGATCGACAAGAAAGGGTTTTGCGTAGGAAAGTAATTCCGTTTGTTAAAATCCTCTGGAAAAATCACTCTGAACACGAAGCAACATGGGAATCTGAAGAATCAATTCGATCTCTATACCCTAATCTATTCTCGCAATAGAATTTTAGTCGGAGTTACGGTAAATCTTGCTCTTTGATATATGTTCATTTGTTTCTGTTTACGGTCATTCATGCTTTATCTTATGTGAGTTTATCTTAGCTATGATTAAGCATATCTATGTAGGAAATATCAGTACCAATAGTCACTCTAGTATCTGTAAGTCTTTATTGACTTTTCGTACGGTAAGATATTTTATTAAGATACGTTATAGAAAGACCATTAGGACACATATGTAAGGTAATTAACAATTATGGTCATGAACTTAATTATGAATTTCAGATACACATGTGTTTTTAGGAGATTCTTGTTATATAAGTTAGTAACTCTGCTATGAAAATTCCGTTACTTATGCGATATATTCTTATTTGAAAAATTTCGAGGACGAAATTTCTTTTAAGGGGGTAATAGTTGTAATACCCAAAAATTTAAAACTATTATTATTTTATTTATTTTAGTTAAAAGGAAACCCTAATTAAGACACCCAAGTAATTCTGTACAAACCCTAAAAATTTCAGAACAATCGGAATCAGGATCAGGGCCCCTAAAACTCAGGGGGAGTAAACCCTAGTTAACGATTATCCTTATTAAACGTTGTCAAAATCTAAATTTTCGAAAGTGTTGACTCATCTAGGCTAGTCCCACACGCGGCAAGTCTATAGTGATTAGGTGTCCCTTACGGACCATAAGGGATACTGCTTACGGTCCGTAAGCATGTCAAGCAGGTAGGTAGGCATGTCAAGCAGGTAGGTAGGCATGTCAAGCAGGTAGGCAAGCATGTCCAAATTACAGCTATAAATACAGAACATTGGCACTTGATTCTGGGCACAAAAACGACGTTCAAACTTCAAATTCACTCTGAGTTATCGTTCAATTACTCTCCAAACACACACAAAACACAAATTAAGTATAGAGAGGTGCTGCAGAACAGGGTAATAACTCGATCGCTATTACGATTCATTGTCCGATCGATCAATATATCCAATGGATGTTTAAGTGCCGCCCACATTAGGGTTATACTTTGTCGTTCGTCATTAATTTGACGGATCATCGTTAATTCGATGGATAAAGTATTGTACTTTGTCGTTCGTCATTAATTTGACGGATCATCGTTAATTCGATGGATGAAGTATCGCACTTTGTCGTTCGTTGTGAGAATTTGATCTCGTGAGTTATCGTAAAGGCTGTATTAAGTTACTAACCTAGTTTGTGTGCATGTTATTTAAATTAGGTTAAAAGACTAATCAATAGTCTAAACTCTGTCCATATAAATCTGAAATATTATCACAAGGTAGCATCAATTTGGAATTATTAAGGTACGGATCCTTACCCCACTTCTTATTGCTTCATATTCAAATTGTTATAAACCACTAAATTACTATATATTTTAAAACTCCTCACGTCTTTGAGTATCGATTCATTTGACAGTCCGTTCGAATTCTGTTCTAATCATTTGATTTAAGCTTTCATATCATGCGATAATATTATGTTAGTTGTACTCATTATCGCATGTTCCAATATATGTTCCGTTCTTTTATGAAAATAAGTTTTATAAGTTATGTGAATAAGTCCATTTGTACTCTGATACCCTGAGTATCGCTTCTCGTGGAGTGTCCCACGAGCATGTTGTTGCGGCATCAACAGCATGTGCTCCATCTGTGACGGAGAGATTAGTTCACGGCGTCCCTAGGTACAAGTGTGGTACAAAGCTACTAGGAGGCGTATGGATCGATCCTAGAATTTAAGTTTCAGGAGGTGGATAATGGGTATGCCAACTCGCCATCTCGTGTGATAATTATGCAGGAGTAGCTACCTGTGTATTGTCACATTTTCAGTTTGCTCATGGGTACATCCGTAAGATATGATTATGAAATTATGTTCTTGCATCGTATTATTTTCGCATAAAGTTCCATTCAGATAACATTTCTATAAAGCGTTACTTGTTCTTTGAGCCTATAATTCCGTACTGAGCATTCGGCTCATTCCGTATAAATTTTGTATTTACAGGTCAGCAGGTTACTTTGGGCGGGGAAAAGAGAGAAGAATAAAGCCTAGGAATAAATCCGAAGATGTTAGAAATTAAGTCGATGTGTCCGTTTGTATATTAAATTTAAGTTCAGTTGTTATATCCTTGTCAAATAAATAAATGGAATTATGACTTTTGTTTATGATATCACTGTTATTGTGACACGTCAACCCTTCCGGGTTGGGGTGTTACACCTCTTTTATTGTTTTCCAAACTGTTTTGGGGTGGAACACATGTGCCTACTTGTTACTTTCAAGCTTTCCTGTTTTCACATCATATACATGCTATGTTCGTTAGTACATTATAGTACATGATTTCATTACATTTCATGCTAGGTGTGCCCATTGTGTGCATTACTTAGTACATCGTTTTACATTACATTTTATACTATGTATGTCCATTGCGTGCATACTTAGTACATTGTTTTACATTTACATTTTATGCTATGTATGTCCATTGCGTGCATACTTAGTACATCGTTTTCATCACATGCTTACATTTTGTTATGACATTTGGGTTGTTTACAATGGAACAATACATTCATTAACATTAGCTACGCCGTTCGTTAGTAGGTAGTGGTACCATAGGAATTGACAACTCCCGTTCCGGACATCCCAGGGAAAGGGGATGAAAGGAATGACCGAATTCGATATACATAATTTAGATAAACCTTTAAGTGGTTTAAGGGTTTATCGCCGCAGTCTCAAGGTTTGAATGTATGCATTTTCACAACACCGCATAGATGTTCGTATCAGTATAGCATGCATTTACACAAAACATAACGTTGATTTAAACCGAGTTTTACTTCAATACTATGTTCTTGTGCATATGGTTTAGTTGATACATTTCACTAGCCATACATATCATTTTGGTTACATAATACATGATTTACATTGATCATGCATTTACACAAAACATAACGTTGATTTAAACCGAGTTTTACTTCAATACTATGTTCTTGTGCATATGGTTTAGTTGATACATTTCACTAGCCATACATATCATTTTGGTTACATATTACATGATTTACATTGATCATGCATTTACACAAAACATAGCTTTGATTTAAACCAAGTTTTACTTCAATACTATGTTCTTGTGCATATGGTTTAGTTGATACATTTCACTAGCCATACATATCATTTTGGTTACACATTACATGGTTTACATTTGACACATAAACACTTTTGACATTGGTTATACATTACATGATTTACATTAGACATGAACATTTTACTTTGGTGGTTTGGTTTGAGTAAGTGATTAAGTAACGATGCGTGTGTAATATGATACAAGCATGGTGGATACGCCGCTCGTACTTCCTATATATAAGTGTTTGTATGGTATTACATATCGTAGCGTTATTTGAATCATTTCAGTTTTTGACATATAACATTTTATACAAATAACATACTTTTCACAAGACATTGTTTTACAAAACAACTTATCTTTTACAAACTCATTTTACTTGGTTATTCATTTAACCATACATTATTCTCTTATTTATACATATCATCTGATTTTATCGTTTTTCAAATGATTTACAAAACAAAGCAAATTACAAGGTTCATGACTAAACATTTTCTCAAACATAAGTCATGAAACCTATTTTCACAAAACCTATGTATCTCACAGGCATTTTTATGCTGACGTACCTATTTTCACATGTGTTTTTTAGGAGCTGTTGCATAAGATGATCAAGATACAGATAGGCAGACTTGGGCTTTAGTGACAATAAAAGGTGCAAGACTAGTTAATTATGTTGTATTTCTTTGTTTGTTAAGACATTGTAACACTTTTAATCTATAAAACGAAACTTAAATTTCCATGGTTGTGAAACATTAATTCTGTTACAACACTCCCAGATGTTTCCGCCACGTTTTTTATGTTCTACGTGGTCGGGGTGTGACATGGGGGGGGGGGGGCTAGCTTTGTTTTAAAAAAAACTTTTATAAAATTCAAGTCTTTGTTTATATATTTATAAATTTTATAAATATAACACTACATAAATGCAAAACTTTATACAACCTTTTAAAATGTTATTTAACCCATTAAATAACAAAATAAAATATTCTCTCAAAATAAATTATCCATATAATTTATTGGTTTCTCAAGTGTAATTATTTAGAACACCAATTTCTAAATATTGTAAGTGTTAATATTTATTTGTTTGATCATATCACAAATAAATAATATAAGTGTTTGTCTAGCTTGTTATTGGGTATGACTCGACTTGGATCATAACGTACTAGCCACATCAATTTAATTTGTGTCTTGGGCATACAGAGTCCAACAATCTCCCACTTGCACAAGTTACATAGAAGATTGATGCAAGTAGTAAATGACGCCTAACTACGGTTTACTACCCCCAATACGTATGACTATATTTGCCATTCAATAACATCATCCCTTTCAAGTCCCTTACTTGAACATGATTTAGGTGAATCTATCATTTATCCTTTCGTTTTTGATGTCATGTTAAATCCAGAGACATAGAGTGATCACTCTCTGTTGATTTAACTTTATCAGGCCTTAGACATCTTACTCTCAACGAATAAGAGGAACAAATCCCTTCTTGACTACATACGTCTCTCACAATCACCTTGTACCACACCTGAGTTTAGCCTTGTGTACTGCCTTATTACAGACAGCAAAGAACTAGGTCAAGGTATAACACTTGGTGAATATCAAGACCCAATATGTATCTCAGGTCAGAGGATACTATGATATTCACCTTTACTCAAAATTTACTTATGATCAATCACAAATGATTCCATGCAGTAATATTTGAGAGCGAATCAGTCCAATATTTGTATCCCACAAATATCTATGAACTTTGGCAGCAACACTTTGCTCTATATTCATATCTAATGAATATCCACCAATCCAAATTCATAATAGTCTTACATTCATATTTGTTCCCACAAGTATGATCGACTACGGACATTTAGAATAATTAACTTATTCACGGATTTAAACATGCTAATATGAAACATAACTGGAAATACCATAAAAGAGTTAAAATAACAATTGTTTCAATATCCAAATACAAAGTTGATCAAATCCAATCACTAGAATATCGAAGTCCTAAGGCACATGTATGACCCTCATGTTTTGCCCTGTCAAGGAGCTTCGTGAGTGGATCCGCAATGTTTTGATCGGTGTGAACTTGGCGGATACATATCTTTCCCTTTTCAACTTCATCCCTTATGTAGTTGAATCTCCGCTCAATATGTCTAGTCTTTTGGTGTGCACGAGGTTCCTTGATTTGAGCAATCGCATCCTCGTTATCACAAAAGATCTCTAGGGGGTCTTGAATGGTAGGGACCACCCCTAGGTCGGCTATGAATTTCTTCAACCATGCAGCTTCTTGGGCTGCCAATGAAGCGGCGATGTATTCTGATTCTGTAGTGGACAATGCTACCACGTCTTTTTTTGAGCTCTTCCAAGAGACTGCTCCTCCATTTAAAATGAAGACATACCCCGATTGTGATCGAGAATCACTTCGATCGTTTTGGAAACTCGCGTCCGTGTAACCCTTTACAACGAGTTCCTCCTCACCAGATCCATATATTAAGAACATATCCTTAGTCCTCCTAAGATATTTCAATATGCTTTTAACAGCCATCCAATGACTGTTACCTGGATTTTGCTGGTATCTACTTGTCATGCTCAAGGCGCATGAGACATCCGGTCTGGTGCATATCATTGCATACATGATGGATCCTATAGCTGACGCATATGGGATTCTTTTCATTTTCTCTTGCTCATCCTTTGAGCTAGGACATTGAGATGTATTCAATATTGTCCCCTTTTGAATAGGTACAAAACCTCTCTTAGAGTTCTCCATTTGGAACCTATTCAAGACTTTGTCAATGTATGCACTTTGGTTTAAACATATCAAGCGCCTTGATCTATCCCTATAGACCTTTATTCCCAGAATGTAGGCTACTTCACCAAGATCCTTAATGGAAAAACAACTTCCAAGCCAGGCTTTTACACCTTCCATGGTTGGAATGTCATTCCCAAATAGTAGAATGTCATCGACATACAGTACTAAGAAAGTGATGATGCTCCCACTAGCTTTCTTATACACACAAGCTTCATCGCCGTTCTTGATGAATCCAAAATTCTTAATTTCTTCATCAAAACGGTGATTCCAACTTCTAGATGCTTGTTTCAATCCATAGATTGATTTCTTTAACTTGCATACTTTGTCAGGATGTTTTGGATTGACAAAACCTTCAGGCTGAACCATATAGACATCTTCATCAAGATATCCATTAAGAAAATCCGTTTTGACATCCAATTGCCAGATCTCATAGTTATAATATGCAGCTATGGCAAATAATATCCTGATCGACTTTAGCATCGCCACAGGCGAGAAGGTCTCATCATAATCAATCCCTTGAGTTTGAGTGAAACCTTTTGCTACAAGTCTTGCTTTATAAGTATCCAAGTTACCATGCATATCTGTTTTCTTATTGAAAACCCACTTACTTCCAACTACTTTAGAGTTAAGTGGTGGCACAACCAATTCCCAAACTTGGTTGTCATACATGGATTGCATCTCTATGTTCATGGCTTCAAGCCATTTGTCACAATCGGATTTTGACATTGCATCATGGTATGTGGTTGGTTCATCTGAATCTACCACGTAGCATCCATCCATGAAAAATCCATATTTTTCAGGTGGATTACTAATTCTACCAGATCTGCGAACATTTTGTGTGTTCTGATCAACCTCTTGATCATTTTCAACAACCTCTTGTTGAGTGCTAGTATCAACCAAACGTGTATCGTCTTGTGGTTCTTGATCCTCCTCAAGTTCCATTGTTCTACCACTAGTTCCTTCCATAAGGAACTTAGCTTCTAAGAACTTACCCTTTCGAGCAACAAATACCTTTTGCTCGGTTGGGTCGTAGAAATAATATCCTATATCATCTTTAGGATATCCTACAAAGATACACTTAGTAGATCGGATTTCCAATTTATTTGGAGTGTATTGCTTAACATAAGCTTCACAACCCCAAACCCTTAAGAATGATAATGATGGAGGGTTTCCATGCCATATTTCAAAAGGTGTTTTTTCCACTTTCTTGGTTGGGGCCATATTTAGTATACGAACTGCGGAGAGCAAAGCGTAACCCCAGAATGATAGAGGTAATGTGCTTCTAGCCATCATAGATCGAACCATATCTAATAGAGTTCGATTTCTCCTTTTGGACACACCATTGTGTTGTGGTGTTCCAGGTGGAGTAAGTTGTGAGATAATCCCACAACTTCTAAGATGATCTTGAAAGGCACCACTAAGGTATTCACCTCCTCTATCAGTACGAAGGACTTTGATTGTTTTCTTGAGTTGATTTTCTACTTCACTTTTGAAGTCTTTGAACATTTAAAATGCTTCATCCTTGTGTCTCAGTAAATACACATAACTATAACGACTATAGTCGTCGATAAAGGTAATGAAGTATCTTTCACCATTCCTAGTCATCGGCTTAAAAGGACCACATACATCTGAATGTATGATACCTAGTAAATCCTTAGCCCTTTCAAAAGTTCCACTAAAGGGTGTCTTGGTCATTTTGCCTTGTAAACAGGATTCGCATACATCAAATGAATTATCTTCATTTGTATTCAAAAGACCACTTTTCTGAAGTGTATGCATGTGATTCTTGCTTATATGTCCAAGGCGACAATGCCAAAGGTAGGAATCACTCAAATCCATTTTGAGTTTCTTGTTGGTTACTTGGTACATTGAGCTATCATATGATGCGTTATCATGATCTAATTCATAAATACCATTTAAAGACATAGCTTTAAAATAAAACACATCATTCATAGAAACATAAATGTCTTGGTTAACAAATTCAAAATTAAAACCACATTGTCTTAAAAGGGAAACTGAAATTATGTTCCTAGTTAAACTAGGAGCATACAAAACATTTTTCAAAATAACTTCCAAACCACTTGGAAGCTCTAAAACGTAGTCTCCTTGAGCTTCGACATCAACCTTTGCTCCATTGCCCATGAAGAGACTAGCGTCTCCCTTCTTGTAATGTCTATTTCTTTTGAACCCCTACAACGAATTGCAAATATGAGTTCCACATCCGGTATCTAGTACCCATGTGTTAGAAGAAATAACATTAAGCTCAACATGTATCATAAAGATAGTACCTGAGGTTTGCCCTGCATCCCTCTTGTTTTTCAACTCTTTGAGATAGGTCGTACAATTTCTCTTCCAATGTCCTATCTCACCACATTCAAAACATGGGTCGTTCGTAGCAACCTTTTGCTTATTCTCTTTTGGTTTGGCGGGTTCTGCTTTTGCTTTTCCTTTTCCCTTTCCCTTAACGTGTCCCTTTCTTTTAGCATAGTTTGCTTTAGAGTCGGGGTGGGGCCTCTTCTTGTTGCCTCCTTCAGTGATCGCTAGGACGGGTAAAGCCTTTTTGCCCATTCCTACTTCGGCCGTTTTGAGCATTGCATGAAGCTCACCAATGCTCTTGTCCCATCCATTCATGTTGTAATTCATTACAAAGCTCTCAAATTTCTTTGTTAAAGAGTTGAGGATCAAATCCGTAGCCAACTCTTTAGAGACGGGACAATTTAGCCTTTCGAGGCGATCAATGTGGCTTTTCATCTTAAGGACATAAGATGATACCGATTGGGTTTCCTCCATTCGACATGCATGAAGTGCCCGAACAGTTTCGAAGCGTTCTACCCTTGCTTGTTGTAGGAACATTTCCTTTAACTGGGTAATCATGTCGTATGCCCCATGGTGTTCAAAATCCTTTTGAATTTCGGGAATCATAGTTCCCAACATGAGGCATGAGGCTTGCATGGAGTCCTCGGTATACTTAACCCAATCGTTGTAGGCTTCCACATCTTCCACGTTAGGTTCATCGGGAATAGGATCATCCAATACATAGGATATCTTCTCTTGCTTGAGAACGATTCTCAAGTTTCGAAACCAATCCATGAAGTTGTTATGGTTGAGACGATCCTTTTCAAGGATGGTTCTTAGTGATAGGTTTCGGACGATTTGGTTAGTCGGGTTTGCATTGTTAGCAGCCATCTACAAAATTTAACAAGTTCAATTTTAGTATTTCCAATATTATTATATTTTAATCATTAATACCCTTTTGTGTCTTAAAGACAATTAATAATTAAAATCTAGAATCCAACGTTACATTTAAATATTGGTTAGGTGACCTTTATCCCTCTATTTAAATTAACAAGGTAGTCAACGTTTGACAATTGCAACTGTGACACCCCAGGAAAACCAGGAAAACCATGCAACTTAACTAGCTTCCTCAGTGAGTACGTGCTAAATTTCGGGACGAAATTTCTTTCAACTTGGGGATAATGTGACAACTCGTATTTCAGAACCTATCTTTGTGCTAAGAGTAGCGTGTTTGAACACTATGTGATTGTATGAACTTGGTTGATTAATTGAATGTTCGATGTTTGTTATGTGTTTATTGTGTAACGAATGTATGTATGAATATAAACGAGCTCTAACACACGACACAACCCGATCGTACAAGCCCATTCGGGCTATACTCGAAACTCAAGGGCAGCCCAAGGAAGGGTTCGGCCCACCCCCTAGCCATACGAAAACATTATCTCATCTTAGGGATTAGTTTCACATATTTCACAACACACAAAACCCTAGTGCTCTCTTTCTTCTCTCTAGAACTCGACGGCAACAACACTCTCTCCCTCGAAGCTGGTGATTCGGATTAACCCTTATTCATCCCTAATCCGGTTAGTGTTTTAAGTGTTTTATTGTTATTTAATTTTATGCGATCGATGAAGGTGTATTGTTATATGATTTAATTAAATCCGGTTAGGGTTCTTGCTTGTGGAATCGATAATAATGAGGTCGCATGAGGTTGTGATGTATGTATGTTTTATATGATGACAAATATGGTTACTTATGTATGTGTTTATAATTGATATGATTGCATGACAATGTTGTTCAACATTATGGGATAAACTTGCAAACCCACTACAAAAATCGGTCCAATAACATGTAAGTATGTACTGTTGTCGGCACATGTTAGCTTTGATTATGTGTTGTTATGATATAGGTATGGGAATGATGGAATAACATGAAGTAATCATAGTGTCAGAATTTGTCAGCCATGTGAAGTCTTGAATATTGTTTGAAATATTAATGTGTTGAATGGATTATAGAAATTATAGGTGAGGTCTTGATAAGAGTGGATAATAGTGAGTAAGTAGATGGCGGCCATGTGCATGAGAAATCTTGGTTTCATCAAATCATGTGATCATTCCTATCATGTTGTCAGATTAAGTCAAATGAATTAAATCATATCCATTGTTTTGTGATTTGTGAAACTACACTATCTTGTGTCTTGTGCAAAGTTGGTTAGTGGGTAGGAATATGATAGCTTTCGTGATAATGATTACCTGTTTTGATCGAACATTTGTTTGAATAGAAACTGTTAATTGATAATTGTAAATAAAGAAACAATTAAATGATTGTAACTGATTAACATAAATATCGGATATTGTAAACTGGTCGCACAAGACCCTTAGTCGCATAAGGGGACCATTCGCACAAGCCTTGTCAGTCGTACAAGACACCTCCAGTCGCACAAGGCTTGCTGGATCGCACTAGATGTAATATGTTTAACTGTTGGGCCTCAAAGCCCAAAACGAGTCGCACAATATGGTCCGAGCCGCACAAGATGCATGAACCGTACAAGTTGGATTATTTGTTTAGTGTTTGGGCCGTTTACTTGTTGGACTGTTATGATAATTGGGCCGGGCATGACGGGATCGCACAACCCATTGTGGATTGCACATGTATGCTGATTGCACAATAGGTTGGGCTGTTGGTTATCGGGCTTAACCTTTCGGGTCGCACAAATTGAATGGGTTAACGTGATGTTGCATGTTTGCCATGTTTCGTATGCGTTTCTTATATGTTATCAATGTGATACTTGCGTGCACTACTTGACACCAAAACCTGACTTGTATGATAACCATGTTAGGACGTGGTTGACCACTAGCTGCTAGACTTGACCTTTCTGTGTAATCTGCCGAGCAAACCAAGGTGAGTTCACACTTCTCTACAAAGCATGGGATTCCCAGGGGTTGGGAATGGGTTAAGGAATAGGGATTCCTCGTCCTGTTGAGACGTAATCAGGAACATAGATTCCTCGTCCTGTTGAGACGTATTCAAGAACGTAGATTCCTCGTCCAGTATGAGACGGATTCAACTATACTAGACTAGAACTCTATCAACGAAGTCCCTCCTTTTATATCGACTTAATCGCCGAGGCCAATGGCGAACGGGTCATTAGTTAAATAGCGCTATTAGGTTTAACAAACCTCACACCGTGCCGCAGAGGACGGGCGTGGACTAATGGACTATGGCACGTCAGTGATGATAGACACAGACGTTAGGGCACTTAAACATGACGAACGTTAGTAGTCGATATGGTAACGAGTCTGGTGAATTAAACATGGGGTAGCCCCCACGGCCATAGAGCCGGGCTGGAATAGCCAACGTAAGAACGGGTAACTAATAAACGTTTTACGAACTATGGGATAACCCCCACGGCTGGATAGCTGGTAAAGAGCAAACTGTGTTTTCGGAATAACTATAAACTGGACAACCAAACGTGAACTCACTCAACTTGTTGTTGACTCGTTACTACATGCTTTGCAGGTCAATAGGTTCTTAGCTGGAGCTTGCACAAGGAAGAGTCATTGTGGGACATGGACAGCTGTGTGCCATGTTAAACCTTTGAATATCTAAACTTATGATTTGGTTTTAAAACATTATGCTTCCGCTCATAACTTAACTATGTTTGTTTTGGACACTAATCGTGTTGGTTGGACTTTTACACTTAATTATTTACTTGTTCAATATGATTAGTGGTTTGATCCTGGTCAGTCACGCCTCCAAGCGGTGATACTCCGCGTGTGGATTTTGGGGGTGTGACAGCAACTCTTTGCAATTTCTAGCCATATGGGATCGGTTAAACATCTTTATGTTTAGTTGGCATGTTTAATCCCATCAACACCTTTGTTCCCCATGCTTTGGTGACCCTAAGTTCATGGTTTCCAAATCAAGTCGTCCAACTTACACACACGTGTGAGTTTATACACATAAGTGGTTAGGTGACCTTTATCCCACAAACATGGTAAACCCACCTCGAATATACAAGTTCCCTCAAATGTGGTTAGGTGACCTTTATCCCACAATAAGAGTTCCCAAGTGTTTCGAGTGTTGTATAAAAGGATGGTGTTTGACTTGTTTTATAAAAGGGTTTTTAATATTTCAAAATTCTAGTTTAGAAAATATTATGTACCATACATTTGCATGCATTCAAATCAATGGTACTTTAGTGAAAACTAACTTTCAAGGTTCTTTTTAATAAAACCCATTTTATTATAAAACCATTAATTTTTAATAAAACCTTTATTAAACATTTTAATGATTTTGTCAAGAACCAATTTTACGCTTGTTGTTGATTATTAGTTTGTTAAGTCATGCATATCGACGTATCATCTAAACAACAAAATAAACAACCATACAAGCATAACATACATAACAATAGGTGCATAACCATAGCCAACTATTTTGACAACACTTGTTAGCCGAAACATGTGTGCCAAAAGGTCCTTCCTAAAGGGTGAAAATTGACACAAGTAATGTGTCGATGAACTCCCACTTGATCCCGCATCCAAATGCTTCAAGTCTCCATCTTGTGTTGTGATTTCTCCACTTTCTTTGAGCTTCCAAAAATCTTTTATTTTCAGCTCCAAACTCCTTTGGACTTCAAAAAAAATGTGTTTTGGTTATCGGGATAAAATCCCGTTGAGAACGATGAAGTTCTTTGGACCGAATATTATGGTCCAAACCAAAACCGCATTTTTGTGTGCATCTTCTTTTACAAAATATATCTTAATACATTTTTTCTAATAAAATAAAATGCACCTAATCTATTTGTTTTACATACCAAATAAAATAAATAAATTACATATCTTCTAATGGAAGAACAAAATAATAATTATTACAACCCATTGAAATAATAATAAAATGAATCACAACACAATCATTCAACACAAGGTCATGGCTAGGTCATATGCACCAAAATATATATCCATATATATATATATATAAATAAATTTCAAGAAGCATAAAAAAATGGTTCCCTTTTATGACCATTTTCGGTTATGTACTAAAAACCGAAAAGGTAAGTTTTGTCCAAACAAACAAATCATCCATATGAAATAATTTTTCAAGATTCCCTTATGCATGTAAGAAAATTATCTTGAAAAACAAAGGGTTAACCATGTTAAAATTTTCGGCCATAGGTTTTATTCAAACCCGAAATTTTTAATCTATTGAAGCATGCACTCATATAAGCGGCTCTAGATGCCATTGATGGGATTTTAACATGTTTATCAAAGTAATTTCATCCATATGAAATAAAAACGCAGCGGAAATAATGTTTAAAACATGTTACTTTTATAAGATATAAAACCATTTATATGCAAAATCCCAAAACCTGGATCCATATATGAAATGCATACTATCAAACACAACCATAGGATGTTTAGAAAACTACCTTCTTGGAGTACAAGGATGATGAAACGGATGATGCTTCTTGAAATGGTTGTCCTCAAGAGTAGAAGACCTCAAGCTTGTATACCCCAAGCTTCCAACAAACACCACAAGTTTAGCTAGGATTTTAACACCAAAGATCAAAAACCGAACACTTGAAAAACACCCTCTTATGACCAATTTTTAGAGAGCAAGAACACAAGTCTTTCATGGCTCATTTGGTCATCCAATTTATTTATAGTCTAAGAGAGAATATTGCCACCACCAACTCCCAATCTAAACACATGCAAGTATGACAACATGCAAGCCATTTCATTGGTCCTTCCAATCAAAACACTTGCAAGTTATGACAACATGCAAGCCATTTCATTGGTCCTTCCAATCAAAACACATGCAAGTTATGACAACATGCAAGCCATTTCATTGGACCAAGAAGAGGTTTGTGAGTTCCCATGTGGGGGGGGGGGGGGCTAGCTTTGTTTTAAAAAAAAACTTTTATAAAATTCAAGTCTTTGTTTATATATTTATAAATTTTATAAATATAACACTACATAAATGCAAGACTTTATACAACCTTTTAACATGTTATTTAACCCATTAAATAACAAAATAAAATATTCTCTCAAAATAAATTATCCATATAATTTATTGGTTTCTCAAGTGTAATTATTTAGAACACCAATTTCTAAATATTGTAAGTGTTAATATTTATTTGTTTGATCATATCACAAATAAATAATATAAGTGTTTGTCTAGCTTGTTATTGGGTATGACTCGACTTGGATTATAACGTACTAGCCACATCAATTTAATATGTGTCTTGGGCATACAGAGTCCAACAAAATATCCTTTACATAGCTTAGAAATAGGCTTTGAAGGGTTCGGTGTGCTAAAATAAACTTTTGGGTCATTCAGGGACTAATAGTGTCAAAAAGTGCACAAGTTTGCATTTTCGCGCATAACTTACGTTCTGAATACATCCGGACATCCAAAAATTTATGTAAGCATTATAATATTATATTTTAGTGTTTGGCATGAGAAAAATCCATTCGTCACGCCATTTGGATCGTTTTTCGCGCTTATGCGCATTCCGTCGTAATTAACCGAACATCGCGATCGTACGACCAAACGAACCGACATCCTAGATATTTTTGAGCATGTTTTGAGTTCCCTATACTTTAACTTCATTTTAGAGCCTTGAAATGAGGTTAACGGGGTTCAAACGCAACGAAAATAGCTTTAACGGGCTGCAGGGACCATTTCTGCCATTTTTGAAACTTTTCTGAATCTGGCACATGCTAGCATAGCACGAGCATACTTATGCCTCACCAGTGGCGCTACGCGAGCACCTTATCTGGGCAGAAACTTGCAGAAACATCGAATCTGGTCCGTTCCACTTGTTGTACATGGTTTTGGGGAATCTATGGGCTGGTATTGAGTGCACATGTTATTGTAAAACCACTATCTTGAGGTGTATGGCCAAGATCAAAGCACGGTTTCCAAGAAACAATCTTAATGGCTCTACAAATCCTATAAATACCCCCTTGCCTTCATTTGCAAAACCCACAAGAATCCTGATTTGAGAAGCTCTAAGTTGAAACTATTGTTTCATACCTGAGCTACTTGGATCGAGATTAGCATTCGGGGACCCTTTGTAAGTGTTCCTTCGTTCTTTTATTGCTTTCCGAGTCCGAAAGTCAAACTTTGTTTGACTTTCTGCATTGACCAGTTTATGGTCAATGCGAAGTACGTTTGAACTTCGCAACGTGAGCGTAATCACGATGGTTATAGTCCCTTGTGACTATGCCTACTGATTACCACGTTGTCTAGGCTCAGTGACGAGCTGTAGTTTCGGTCAAAATGCGCATTCATGCGTATTTTGTAACCAAACTACTCTTAGGTATCAAAACCATTTGTTTTGATACCAAACTTGTTTTCAAACTTAGTTAAGCATGTTTTAACATGCTAAGCTCGTCACTTTTAGTTTTGTGCTTGACCTTCGAACCCGAACCATTTTGGTCGATCATTAGGATCCGACCAAATATTTTAGGACCATAGCATATAGGGAATAACCTTCCGAGGTTATACCCTATGGTCACATCATTTGAGTAGTTGTATGATAGGTAGTTTATATGCCTTAGGTAAATTACCAGAATACCCTTTTCATGTATAATTGGTAATTAAGCATATGTAACCTAAACTTTTGTCACATAACTGATTATGTAACATGTTTAGGCATATAACACTTGTCATAGGGCTAGTGAGACGTCTCGAGTGCGCTTTTGCGCACACGATGCGTTAAAGTAGCATAAGCTACCTTAATGGGTCGCGATGGGTCGAAAGCACTTAGGTTAGGTTCCGATTTAGTATGTAGGCTTTGTTAAACCATATTACATGAGTTTCCATACTCATTTGGTTTACAAGCCCTCATTCTATCCGATCCTCCGATTTAGGTCCGGTTAATTAACATAGTTACCTACATTAGGTGCCGTTTGATTCCGTGATCTCTAGCATTGCTTGGTGGTTATCTTAGGACTTCTGAGCAATCTCAAGTGAGTACATAGTTCCCCTATTTTACTATTTTCCAAACTGTTTTGGGGTGAAGCATGTGTACCTATGTGTTATTTTCATGATTTCAAAGTATAATTGATTATACATGTTATTACTTATCATTTGACAAACTAAATGACTATCTATGGTTTAAACACTGATTTCTCAAAGAACATAAAATAAAATGTTGAATTGTACTTATTTTATGTTCACCAGACCGATTGGTACTATGATATAGCGCTATAGGATTAGACACCCCATTCCTGTTGTCATGGAATGTCTGAAACCAATTTGTTTCTCCATCCAAATAGGGATTGCCTTTGTGGTATCTTTATAGTCTCAAAGGTGTAGTTTGATGCACTAGGTCTGAATGAATTCTTAAATCACACATTTAAAGTATATTTTGATATACTCCCAAAAGTATGGTTTGATATACTCTCATGTGTGGTATTGTACAGAACCAACATATATATATTTTATCAACAAACCAAAACATATTTTTAATATGTTATTTACAAATCCAAAGTATACTTTTAATATGCTACTATAAGGTTATTCGTTTAACCTTACATTATTTTACAAAGCATAAATTTTGATTTATTCAAACACTTTGTTTTGTACATTTTTACTTGTGGTTTAAGAAATCTCATTTTACTTACCATACATAACTTTTGTTTACACAACACATGGTTTATATTTAACTTGAGTTATACAATAACATTGGTGTCACACCCCGACCGCGTAAAACAACAAATCGCGGCGGAAACATCGGGGCGTGTTGCAACAGAATTAATTGTTTCATAACCATGGCATACAAAGTTGTATTTTATTTATAAACAAAGGTGTTACATTGTTTCAAACAGGAAATTAAAGAGTTCAGAACATAATTAAACATAGTCTATCTTCTTTTAAAGTCTCTAAGGCACAGGTCCGCCCTAGTATCATGATCAACATCCTATGGAAAAGCACCTGAAAACACATGTGAAAATAGGTACGTCAGCATAAAAATGCCTGTGAGATACATAGGTTTTGTGAAAATAGGATTCATGACTTATGTTTAAGAAAAATGTTTAGTCATGAACCTTGTAATTTGCTTTGTCATGTAAATCATTTGAAAACAATAAGATCAGATGATATGTATAAGTAAATGTCAGGTTAAATAAATAACTATGTAAAAATGTGTTTGTATAAGATAAGTTGTTTGTAAATCAATGTCTTGTGAAAAGTATGTTATTTGTATAAAATGTTCTATGTCTCAATATTGAAATGATTCAAATAACGTTACGACATGTAATACCATACAAACACTTATATATAGGAAGTACCAGCGGCGTATCCACCATGCTTGTATCATATTACACACGCATCGTTACTTAATCACTTAATCAAACCAAACCAACCAATGTAAGAAGTCTATGTTTAAATCAATTGTCAAATGTAAATCATGTCAAAATGTCTGTGTCAAATATCCATGTCAAATGTCTATGTCAAATATCCATGTCAAATGTCTATGTCAAAATGTCATGTATGGCAAGTGAAATGTCTCAACTAAACCATATGCACAAAAACAAAGTATTGAAGTAAAACTTGGTTTAAATCAAAGCTATGTTTTGTGTAAATGCATGCACTATTTAATATGAACATTTATGCGGTATTGTGAAAATGCATACATCCAAGCCTTGCGACTGTGGTGATAAACCCTTTAAACAAATTAAAGGTCTATCTGTCTTATATCATCGAATTCGGTCATTCCTTTCATCCCCTTTCCCTGGGACGTCCGGAACGGGAGTTGTCAATTCCTATGGTACCACTACCTACTAACGAACGGCGTAGCTAATGTTAATGAATGTATTGTCCCATGTAAACAAACCAAATGTCATACCAAAATGTAAGCATGTGAAAACAATGCACTAAGTATGTAATCAAATGAACATACCTAGCGTGAAATGTCATGTAAAACGATGTACTAAGTAATGCACACAATGGGCACACCTAGCAGGAAATGTCATGTAAAACAATGTACTAAGTAATGCACACAATGGGCACACCTAGCAGGAAATGTCATGTAAAACAATGTACTAAGTAATGCACACATGGGCACACCTAGCATAAGATGAAATGAAATCATGTACTATAATGTACTAACGAACATAGCATGTATATGATGTGAAAACAGGAAAGCTTGAAAGTAACAAGTAGGCACATGTGTTCCACCCCAAAACAGTTTGGAAAACAGTAAAAGAGGGGTCTATGTACTCACTTGAGATTGCTCAGATGTCTAAAGATAATCACCAAGCAATGCTAGAGATCTCGGAATCAAACGGCACCTAATATAGGTAACTATGTTAATAAACCGGACCTATCTCGGAAGACTGGGTAGCATTAGGGTTTGTAAACCAAATGAGTGTAGGAACTCTCGTGATATGGTTTAACAAAGCCTACATACTAAATGAAACTTAACCTTAGTCTTATTGACCCATTATGATCCGTTTAGGTAGCTTATGCTACTTTAACGCATCGTGCGCGTGAAACGCGTTCGGACCGCCTAACTAGCCCTATGACAAGTGTTATATGCCTAATCATGTTACATAATCAGTTATGTGACAAAGGTTTAGGTTACATATGCTTAATTACCAATTATACATGAAAAGGGTATTCTGGTAATTTACCTAAGGCATATAAACTACCTATCATACAACTACTTAAACGATGTGACCATAGGGTATAACCTCGGAAGGTTATTCCCTACCTACTATGGTCACCTAATGTGTTTGGTCGGATCCTAATGATCGACCAAACTGGGTCGGGTTCGAAGGTATAGGCGATTTATTAGATCGCCTACCCTACGACCCTAGACAACGTGGTAATCAGTAGGCATAGTCCCAAGGGACTATGACCATCGTGATTACAATCACGTTGCGAAGTTCAACCGAACTTCGCATTGACCATTACTGGTCAACGCTGAAAGTCAAACAAAGTTTGACTTTCTGACTCGAAAAGCAATAAAATAAGGAAAAGAACGAAAGAATACTTACGAAGGGTCCCCGAATGCTAATCCCGATCCAAGAACTCAGGTATGAAACAATGGTTTCAACTTAGAGCTCTCAAATCAGAATTCTTGTGCTTTAAAACAATGAAAGGCATGGGGTATATATAGTTTTCGGTGAACCGTTGAGATCGTTTCATGGAAACCGTGATTCGATCACATCCGTCCACTTGTTGAAAGGTTATGGAGGCCACATATGATCCTTATCTTAGTGACTAAGCAAGTTTAGAATGTGTGGTTGTGAATTAAACAACGGCTAATGCATCGAATCTGGTCCCGAATGCGAAAAACTGAGTTTCTGCATGTTTTCTGCCCAGAATAGGCAGTCGCGTAGCGCGACTGGTAAGGCTACATGCAGTGGCGCTACGCCACTGCCCCCTTGTTTCAGCAAACTTTCAAAATTGGCAGATATGGTCCCTGCAGCCCGTTTAAGCGATTTTCGATGCGTTTGAACCCCGTTAACCTCATTTCAAGGCTCTAAAATGAAGTTAAAGTATAGGGAACTCAAAACATACTCAAAAATATCTCGGATGATGGTTCGTTTGGTCGTACGAACGCGATGTTCGCTTAATTACGACGGAATGCGCACAAGTGCGAAAAACGATCCAAATGACGCGACGAATGGATTTTTCTTAAGGCGAACACTAAAATATAATGTAGTCATGCTTACATAAATTTTTGGATGTCCAGATGTATTCAGAACGTAAGTTATGCTCGAAAATGCAAACTTGTGCACTTTTTGACACTTTTAGTCCCTGAATGACCCAAAAGTTTATTTTAGCACACCGAACCCCTCAAAGCCTATTTCTAAGCTATGTAAAGGATATTTAAGGTGTGTTTAACTTATGGTTATGTTCCGGAATGTTCGTTACAGTTCAAATTGACATACTTTCGCAGTTTGTCATATTTAGTCCCTGTAAGCGAGTTAACTTGTTTTTGCCATACCAAAGCCTTCAAAACTTATTTCTAAGTTATGTAAAGGTTATTTAAGGTATGTTGAGTATATGTTGATGTTCCAGAGTATTTCTCGCATTAAACTGAGTACGTTTACGCACTAGTTTGCGTATAACTCTCCAGAAAGTGATGTAGAGTTTGGAATTGAACAAAAGTCAAAACATGAAAAATGTAAAACACAATCAAACAAACATTGGGATCAAATAACATTGTTTTATTGATAACAGAACTGTTCATAGTGATTACAAGCACAGTTGTTACAGTCTCCCCTACTTGTGGAAATTTCGTCCCGAAATTTATTTAGAGGAAACTCGTGGAAAAAGATGTGGATATTTCGCCTTCATTTGATCTTCGCGTTCCCAAGTAAACTCGGGTCCACGTTTAGCTTCCCAGCGAACTTTGACCAAAGGAATGCGCTTGCGTTTAAGCCACTTGACTTCACGTTCCATGATTTCCACTGGTTTCTCAACAAATTTCAGTGTTTTGCCAACACGAATTTCGTCAAGCGGTATGGAGAAGTTCTCATCAGCTGAACACTTCTTGAGATTGGACACGTGAAAAGTTGGATGAACATTTCCAAGTTCAGGAGGTAACTCAAGTCTGTAGGCTACCTTTCCGATTCTTTCGACGATCTTGAATGGTCCAACGTATCTAGGTGCAAGTTTTCCTTTCTTTCCAAATCTGATCACACCTTTCCAAGGTGAGACCTTAAGTAATACTCGATCACCGACTTGAAATTCCAAGGCTTTGCGTTTTGGGTCCGCGTAAATCTTCTGACGGCTTCTAGCTGCCTGAAGGTTATCACGAACTTTCTTGACCTTGTCAGTTGTCTCTAAAATGAGGGCAGGTCCAGTAAGTTGAGCCTCGCCAATCTCATTCCAGCAGACTGGTGAATGACATTTTCGACCATAGAGAGCCTCGAAAGGAGCCATTTTGATGCTAGTGTGATAACTGTTGTTGTAGGAGAATTCAATCAATTTAAGATGTGAATCCCAACTACCACCAAAATCGATCACACAAGCTCTAAGCATATCCTCCAGAGTCTGGATTGTTCTCTCAGATTGACTATCCGTTTGCGGATGATAAGCTGTGCTCAGATTAAGTTGGGTCCCCATAGCAGATTGCATGGTTCTCCAAAAATGAGAAGTGAAACGAGCATCTCTGTCAGAAATGATGTTCAAAGGAACACCATGTCGAGCCACAATTTCATCTACATAGATTTGAGCAAGTCTGTCAGTAGGAAAATCCTCACGGATTGGCAAGAAATGTGCTGACTTTGTAAGACGATCAACGACTACCCAGATGGCATCATGACCTTTCTTAGTGTGTGGAAGTTTGGTAACGAGATCCATAGTAATGTTTTCCCATTTCCAAACTGGGATCTCTGGTTGCTCCAATAAACCAGAAGGACGCTGATGTTCAGCCTTAACCTTAAGACAAGTAAGGCATTTGGATACGTATAAGGCAATGTCTTTCTTCATACCAGGCCACCAATACTGAATACGAAGATCCTTATACATCTTATCTGAGCCCGGATGAATAGAATAACGAGACTTATGGGCTTCATCCATAAGCAAGGTACGAAGGTCATCCTGGCTTGGGACCCACAAACGGTCCATGAAGTAATATGATCCATTGTCCTTCAGTTCAAGAGCAGGTGTTATGTGATAAGGAAATTCCTTATCCATCAAACCTTGTGAAACACAAGATTGTTGAGACTGAGAAATGCGTGCTTGAATATCGGATCGAGCTTGAATAACAGATTGAACACGTACACAATGAAGCTTAGTACGTTCCTTACGACTCAATGCATCAGCTACGACATTCGCCTTACCAGGATGGTAGCGAATTTCGCAATCATAGTCGTTTAAAAGCTCAACCCAACGTCGCTGTCTCATGTTGAGTTCTTTCTGGTTGAAGATATGCTGAAGACTTTTGTGGTCTGTGAAAACCACACATTTTGTACCGTACAAATAGTGTCTCCAGATCTTGAGAGCAAAGACAACTGCACCTAACTCAAGATCATGAGTGGTGTAGTTCTTCTCATGTATCTTCAACTGCCTCGATGCATATGCTATGACTTTGTTCCTTTGCATCAGAACACAGCCAAGACCCAATTTCGATGCATCACAATACACAACAAAATCATCATCACCCTCAGGCAATGATAGAACAGGCGCATCGCAAAGCTTCTGCTTCAAGTGTTGAAAAGCTTCCTCTTGTTTGTTTCCCCAATAAAAGGGCATTTTCTTCTGAGTTAGAGCGGTTAGAGGAACTGCAATCTTCGAGAAGTTTTCTATGAAGCGGCGATAATAACCCGCTAGACTAAGAAAAGAACGAACTTCAGTAGGAGTAGAAGGTGTATCCCAATCCTTAATCGCACTGATCTTGGAGGGATCTACATGAATACCTCGTTCGTTGATAACATGCCCCAAAAATTGAACTTCTTTAAGCCAAAATTCGCACTTGGAGAATTTGGCGAAAAGTTGCTATTTCTTTAGGAGTTCTAGAGTAAGACGAAGATGTTGCTCGTGGTCAGCTCGCGTCTTAGAGTAAATCAAGATGTCGTCAATAAAAACAATGACGAACTGATCCAAATAAGGTTTGCAGACCCTATTCATTAAGTCCATGAAAACAGCAGGAGCATTAGTCACACCGAATGGCATGACTGTGAACTCATAATGCCCATATCGAGTACGGAACGCTGTCTTGGGAATATCTTCTTCTTGCACCCGAAGTTGATGATACCCGGAACGTAGATCAATCTTCGAAAAATAAGAAGCGCCTTGTAACTGATCAAAGAGGTCGTCTATGCGAGGTAAGGGATATCGATTCTTGATGGTAAGCTTGTTAAGCTCACCATAATCAATACACATCCTAAAGGATCCATCCTTCTTCTTTACAAAAAGAACGGGAGCACCCCAAGGTGAAAAACTAGGACGTATAAAACCTTTGTCAGAGAGCTCCTGAAGCTGTTTAGACAACTCTTGCATCTCAGATGGTGCAAGACGATATGGAGCTCTAGCAATGGGATTTGCACCAGGTACGAGATCAATGCGGAACTCGACTTGGCGTGCTGGAGGTAGACCAGGTAAATCTTCAGGGAACACTTCAGAATAATCCCGAACGACAGGAATATCTGAAATAGACTTACCCTTGCCTTTATCTTCTGTAACATGTGCTAAGAAAGCCACATAGTTCTTCTGCAGATACTTCCGAGCTTTAAAACAAGACATGAGTTTGAGACCACCGTTAGGCTTCTCACCTTGAACCTGCAGGATCTCGCCTGTCGAAAGTGGCACACGAACAATCTTCTCAGAACAAACTATCTCTGCGTGATGCTTGGATAACCAATCCATTCCCACAATAACGTCGAAGCTTCCAAGTTGCATAGGCGCGAGGTCAATAGGAAAAAGATGGTCGTTAAGATTCAACTGGCAGTTGCGAAGAACAGAATTAAGAATAATGGGTTCACCACTAGCAACCTCTACTGTCAAAGATTTGCCTAGTTTCGTTCTAGACACGCGAAGCATTTGCTCAAAAGACAAAGACACGAAACTCTTATCGGCACCAGAATCGAAAAGAACATATGCAGGCTGATTATTAATAAAGAACGTACCGTTCACCACATTATCATCCGCCTGCGCCTCTTGGGCATTCATGTTAAAGACTCGGCCTCGAGCCGGAGCCTGAGCCTGATTCTGGTTCTGGTTCTGGTTTTGGTTCTGGTTGGCTAGTCTTGGGCACCGGTTTCTGTAGTGGGTCAGGTCCCCACAATTATAACAAGCACCCGGTGGGTAATATGGTCTTGCAGCTTGACCCTGTTGCTGAGCAACTTGTTGAGCCGGGTTCTGAACCGCGGGATTCTGAGCAGACCGACAAACATTGGCAAGATGGCCTGACTTCCCACAGTTAGTACAGAAACGGCATGGAAGTTGCGGCTGGTGGTGACTGTTGCATCTATTGCACAAAGGTGCGTTCCCTGTATAGGGTTTCTTTGCTGGCGGCTGTGCGGGTTGGTTGGGAGCTGCCTGATTAGCTTGGGCAGTGATAGCAAAATTTTGGGAAGCCTTACGCTTCCTTGACCTCTTCGAAGAACCAGAGTTCTTTCCATTCAAGTTTTGACCTTTCTTGCTATCTTCCTTGTCAGCCGACTGCTTCTTGCCCTTGTCACCCTTCCTGTGTAGCTTTCCCTTTCTAATCTGCGACTCAGTCAATGTCGCTGATAACTCAATCGCCTGACGGAGTGTGGCAGGTTCACTACCAGTAAGAATGTCTTGTACCGAGTCAGGAAGGCCGTCGATGTATCTTTCGATAGCCTTGTCAAGTGGGGTAACCATAGTTGGGCAAAGCAAACTCAACTCCTCAAACCGATCCGTATAAGCCCTGTGCTCACCACTATCTTGTTTCAAAACATCAAACTCTTTCTCCAACGCTCGCTGCTCATGGCGAGGACAGAATTCCCTCATCATAAGGGCTCTAAGTTCAGCCCATGTCTGTGCGAGAGCAACTTCTGCACCTCGGTCTCTCATCACCCCATTCCACCATGTAAGAGCCCTCTTCTGAAACACGCTCGAGGAGAACTCGACCTTGCGATTATCCGGACACTGCACATGGCGAAAAGTATTCTCTATGCTCTCGAACCACTAAAGAAGCCCAGTCACTCCCTCAGAACCACTAAACTTGAGTGGTTTAGCCTGGTTAAAATCCTTGTATTTGCATGGAACATTGTTGTTGTTGTTGGCTTGATTCCATTGAGCAAAGAGATTTGGAAACTGAGCAGCCATCTGCTGCGCAATAATTTCTGCCAGCTCGGCAGTTGCTATCTGATTTTCGCGTCGAGGAGGCATTCTAAAAGAGGAAAACATGAAAGGAAACGAGTGAGATGATTGGATGAAGAGAATGAGATGAAACAAAATCAACAAAAGCAAAGATGGTGGTCATTCGTCCGTATCACAGAGCAAACAAACAACACACAGTGACTAATCAAAGTAAATGGGTCAAAAATAATGTATAATGAAGACATGCTCGCCTATAAGTGAACACTCGTCCCAGGAATTCCCAGGTAAGCACAACTGGTCTCGCGTCTGGTTGAGATGTATACGAAGTGCTTGCCTAGACAGAAAACCCAGAATACAGGCATTCACCCTTCCAGTTTGCACATGTTCACATTATTTAAAACCCAAAACGTTTGACGGGATTTTTGAAAATTAGAAGGCACAAGGCCAAAAACCAAACTGAAAAGGGTTCAAAACCATATAACAGAGGGTTCAAAACCTTACAATAGAGGGTTCAAAACCTTGTAATAAATCATTCAAAAACAGATGATTGTTTTTCAAAAATCGATTCGGAAAATTTGGTTCTTGTTTTGATAATCACCTAAGGATAGGTGATGTATATGTTTTAAGATCTAAACACAAGATAACTCGTGTTAGGGTCCTAGAAAAGTTATAGTCTAGGTCAAAGCATTACTAATAACCTAATTCCCTATAACCATTGGCTCTGATACCAACTCTTCTGTCACACCCCGACCGCGTAAAACAACAAATCGCGGCGGAAACATCGGGGCGTGTTGCAACAGAATTAATTGTTTCATAACCATGGCATACAAAGTTGTATTTTATTTATAAACAAAGGTGTTACATTGTTTCAAACAGGAAATTAAAGAGTTCAGAACATAATTAAACATAGTCTATCTTCTTTTAAAGTCTCTAAGGCACAGGTCCGCCCTAGTATCATGATCAACATCCTATGGAAAAGCACCTGAAAACACATGTGAAAATAGGTACGTCAGCATAAAAATGCCTGTGAGATACATAGGTTTTGTGAAAATAGGATTCATGACTTATGTTTAAGAAAAATGTTTAGTCATGAACCTTGTAATTTGCTTTGTCATGTAAATCATTTGAAAACAATAAGATCAGATGATATGTATAAGTAAATGTCAGGTTAAATAAATAACTATGTAAAAATGTGTTTGTATAAGATAAGTTGTTTGTAAATCAATGTCTTGTGAAAAGTATGTTATTTGTATAAAATGTTCTATGTCTCAATATTGAAATGATTCAAATAACGTTACGACATGTAATACCATACAAACACTTATATATAGGAAGTACCAGCGGCGTATCCACCATGCTTGTATCATATTACACACGCATCGTTACTTAATCACTTAATCAAACCAAACCAACCAATGTAAGAAGTCTATGTTTAAATCAATTGTCAAATGTAAATCATGTCAAAATGTCTGTGTCAAATATCCATGTCAAATGTCTATGTCAAATATCCATGTCAAATGTCTATGTCAAAATGTCATGTATGGCAAGTGAAATGTCTCAACTAAACCATATGCACAAAAACAAAGTATTGAAGTAAAACTTGGTTTAAATCAAAGCTATGTTTTGTGTAAATGCATGCACTATTTAATATGAACATTTATGCGGTATTGTGAAAATGCATACATCCAAGCCTTGCGACTGTGGTGATAAACCCTTTAAACAAATTAAAGGTCTATCTGTCTTATATCATCGAATTCGGTCATTCCTTTCATCCCCTTTCCCTGGGACGTCCGGAACGGGAGTTGTCAATTCCTATGGTACCACTACCTACTAACGAACGGCGTAGCTAATGTTAATGAATGTATTGTCCCATGTAAACAAACCAAATGTCATACCAAAATGTAAGCATGTGAAAACAATGCACTAAGTATGTAATCAAATGAACATACCTAGCGTGAAATGTCATGTAAAACGATGTACTAAGTAATGCACACAATGGGCACACCTAGCAGGAAATGTCATGTAAAACAATGTACTAAGTAATGCACACAATGGGCACACCTAGCAGGAAATGTCATGTAAAACAATGTACTAAGTAATGCACACATGGGCACACCTAGCATAAGATGAAATGAAATCATGTACTATAATGTACTAACGAACATAGCATGTATATGATGTGAAAACAGGAAAGCTTGAAAGTAACAAGTAGGCACATGTGTTCTACCCCAAAACAGTTTGGAAAACAGTAAAAGAGGGGTCTATGTACTCACTTGAGATTGCTCAGATGTCTAAAGATAATCACCAAGCAATGCTAGAGATCTCGGAATCAAACGGCACATAATATAGGTAACTATGTTAATAAACCGGACCTATCTCGGAAGACTGGGTAGCATTAGGGTTTGTAAACCAAATGAGTGTAGGAACTCTCGTGATATGGTTTAACAAAGCCTACATACTAAATGAAACTTAACCTTAGTCTTATTGACCCATTATGATCCGTTTAGGTAGCTTATGCTACTTTAACGCATCGTGCGCGTGAAACGCGTTCGGACCGCCTAACTAGCCCTATGACAAGTGTTATATGCCTAATCATGTTACATAATCAGTTATGTGACAAAGGTTTAGGTTACATATGCTTAATTACCAATTATACATGAAAAGGGTATTCTGGTAATTTACCTAAGGCATATAAACTACCTATCATACAACTACTTAAACGATGTGACCATAGGGTATAACCTCGGAAGGTTATTCCCTACCTACTATGGTCACCTAATGTGTTTGGTCGGATCCTAATGATCGACCAAACTGGGTCGGGTTCGAAGGTATAGGCGATTTATTAGATCGCCTACCCTACGACCCTAGACAACGTGGTAATCAGTAGGCATAGTCCCAAGGGACTATGACCATCGTGATTACAATCACGTTGCGAAGTTCAACCGAACTTCGCATTGACCATTACTGGTCAACGCTGAAAGTCAAACAAAGTTTGACTTTCTGACTCGAAAAGCAATAAAATAAGGAAAAGAACGAAAGAATACTTACGAAGGGTCCCCGAATGCTAATCCCGATCCAAGAACTCAGGTATGAAACAATGGTTTCAACTTAGAGCTCTCAAATCAGAATTCTTGTGCTTTAAAACAATGAAAGGCATGGGGTATATATAGTTTTCGGTGAACCGTTGAGATCGTTTCATGGAAACCGTGATTCGATCACATCCGTCCACTTGTTGAAAGGTTATGGAGGCCACATATGATCCTTATCTTAGTGACTAAGCAAGTTTAGAATGTGTGGTTGTGAATTAAACAACGGCTAATGCATCGAATCTGGTCCCGAATGCGAAAAACTGAGTTTCTGCATGTTTTCTGCCCAGAATAGGCAGTCGCGTAGCGCGACTGGTAAGGCTACATGCAGTGGCGCTACGCCACTGCCCCCTTGTTTCAGCAAACTTTCAAAATTGGCAGATATGGTCCCTGCAGCCCGTTTAAGCGATTTTCGATGCGTTTGAACCCCGTTAACCTCATTTCAAGGCTCTAAAATGAAGTTAAAGTATAGGGAACTCAAAACATACTCAAAAATATCTTGGATGATGGTTCGTTTGGTCGTACGAACGCGATGTTCGCTTAATTACGACGGAATGCGCACAAGCGCGAAAAACGATCCAAATGACGCGACGAATGGATTTTTCTTAAGGCGAACACTAAAATATAATGTAGTCATGCTTACATAAATTTTTGGATGTCCAGATGTATTCAGAACGTAAGTTATGCTCGAAAATGCAAACTTGTGCACTTTTTGACACTTTTAGTCCCTGAATGACCCAAAAGTTTATTTTAGCACACCGAACCCCTCAAAGCCTATTTCTAAGCTATGTAAAGGATATTTAAGGTGTGTTTAACTTATGGTTATGTTCCGGAATGTTCGTTACAGTTCAAATTGACATACTTTCGCAGTTTGTCATATTTAGTCCCTGTAAGCGAGTTAACTTGTTTTTGCCATACCAAAGCCTTCAAAACTTATTTCTAAGTTATGTAAAGGTTATTTAAGGTATGTTGAGTATATGTTGATGTTCCAGAGTATTTCTCGCATTAAACTGAGTACGTTTACGCACTAGTTTGCGTATAACTCTCCAGAAAGTGATGTAGAGTTTGGAATTGAACAAAAGTCAAAACATGAAAAATGTAAAACACAATCAAACAAACATTGGGATCAAATAACATTGTTTTATTGATAACAGAACTGTTCATAGTGATTACAAGCACAGTTGTTACAATTGGACTATTGGTTTAAACATGAACATTCTATAATTGGTGGTTTGGTTTGAGTAAGTGACTTAAGTAACGAGGCGTGTGTAATATGATACAAGCATGGTGGATACGCCGCTGGTACTTCCTATATATAAATGTTTGTATGGTATTACATATCGTAGCGTTATTTGAATCATTTCAATTTAAGTCATATAACATTTTATACAAATAACATACTTTTCATAAGACATTGTTTTACAACAACTTATCTTATACAAATTCATTTTTTTACTTGGTTATTCAATTAACCTTACATTACTCTTTTACGTATCATCTACTTTATCATCACTTTTCGAATGATTTATAAAACAAAACATTTTACAAGGATCATGACTGACTTTTGTTAAACAACTCTTTCTAAACTTATAAGTCATGAATCCTATATTCACAAAACTTATGTATCTCACAGGCATTTTTATGCTGACGTACCTATTTTTACACATGTTTTAGGTACTGCTTTGCAATGATTGTTGATACATGCTACATTTAGGATGGACTCGTGCCTTAGCAACTTTAAAACTTGGAAGATCATAGTTGTACTTATTTGATTGTATTAAAACAATGAGTTCATTTATTCAATAAAACAGAATTTATTTATTCCATGGTTATGAAACAATGATTCTGTTACAACACTCCCCGACGTTTCCGCCACGTCTAGTTGCTTTACGTGGTCGGGGTGTGACAAAAAGCAGGTGCAACCTACCAAAAGCTAGTTAATATGATGTTTAAAGAACAAATTGGACACACGATGGAAGTCTATATTGATGACATGGTGTTTAAGTCCAAGAGAGCTGAGGATCACCTTACAGATTTGGAGGAAGCATTTGATATCCTTGATAAATTCAATATGAAATTAAATCCTTCCAAGTGCCACTTTGGTGTAAAAGCTGGCAAGTTTCTAGGTTATATGGTGACAAAAAGAGGGATAGAGGCAAGTCCAGAGAAAATCAAGGCGATTGTGAACATCAAGTCTCCTGCCAATGCCAAGGATGTGCAAAGATTGACAGGAAGGATCGCAGCCTTGAACAGGTTCATCTCAAAATCATTAGAGAAATGCAAGGAATTCTATGACATCCTGAGAAACAACAAGAAATTTGAATGGACTGAAAAGCATGAGAACGCTCTCAAGGCCCTTAAGGATTACCTATCCTCAGCTCCAGCCTTGATGAAACCAGAAAAGGGGGATATATTATCCTTGTACTTGGCAGTTTCTTCTAAGGCGGTAAGTGCGGTCCTTGTAAGGATCATGAAGGTACCCAACATCCTATGTATTATGTAAGTAAAGGTTTGCTTGATGCTGAATCCAGGTATTCACATTTAGAAAAAATTATCCTTGCTTTAATTGTCACACCCCGACCACGTAGGACAACCAAACGTGGCGGAAACGTCGGGGAGTGTTGTAACAGAATCATTGTTTCATAACACATGGAAATTGAAATATTGTTTTATTGATTAAAGTAGTTACAATGTCTTGACAATAAAAGAAACATAACATAAATAACTAGTCTTGCATCTTTTATTGTCGCTAAGGCCCAAGTCCGCCTAAGTGTATCTCGATAAATCCTATGCATCATATCCTGAAACACATGTGAAAATAGGTACGTCAGCATAAAAATGCCTGTGAGATACATATGTTTATGAAAATAGGATTCATGACTTATTGTTTAAGAAAATGTTTAGTCATGAACCCTGTAATTTGCTTTGTCTTGTAAATCATTTGAATAACGATAAGATCAGATGATATGTATAAATAAATGTAAGGTTAAATGAATAACCATGTAAGATGAGTTTGTATAAGATAAGTTGTTTGTAAAACAATGTATTGTGAAAAGTATGTTATTTGTATAAAATGTTATATGTCAAAATTGAAATGATTCAAATAACGCTACGATATGTAATACCATACAAACACTTATATATAGGAAGTACCAGCAGCGTATCCACCATGCTTATATCATATTACACACGCCTCGTTACTTAAATCACTTACTCAAACCAAACCAACAATGTAAGATGTCTATGTTTAAACCAATTGTCAAATGTATTGAATAATATACCAAAATGTTTATGTCAAGATGTAAATCATGCAACGTATAACCAATGTTGAAAATGTTTACGTGTCAAATGTAAATCATGTAATGTATAACCAATGTCGAAAATGTTTATGTGTCAAATGTAAATCATGTAATGTGTAACCAAAATGATATGTATGGCTAGTGAAATGCATCAACTAAACCATAGGTGAAATGCACAAAACAAAGTATTGAAGTAAAACTTGGTTTAAATCAAAGTTATGTTTTGTGTAGTAAATGCATGCTATACTGATATAAACATTTATGCGGTATTGTGAAAATTCATACATCCAAGCCTTGCGACAGTCGGATAACCATGTAAAAATGGGTTATCAAAAGAATATGTATTCGGATTCGGTCATTCCTTATGTCCAAACAAACCCGAGATTTCAGGAATGGGATTTGTCAAGTCCTATGGTACCACTACCTACTACTGAGCGGCATGATCGGTGTTAATGAATGTATAGTATAGTTTAAACAAACCAAATGTCATACCAAAATGTAAGCATATGATGAATAAGAAATGTACTAAGTATGCTAAGTTAACATACAAAGCAGAAAAGTCATGTAAATCAATGTGCTAGCATGCTATCAGTTAACATACATAGCAGAAATGTAATGTAGAACCATGTACTAAGTATGCACACAATGGACATACATAGCATAAAATGTAATGAAATCATGTACTATAATGTACTAATGAACGTAGGAAGTATATGATGTGAAAACAGGAAAGCATGAAAGTAACAAGTAGGCACATGTGTTTCACCCCAAAACAGTTTGGAAAACAGTAAAAGAGGGGTCTATGTACTCACTTGAGATTGCTCAGAAGTCCTAATATAACCACCAAGCAATGCTAGAGATCACGGAATATCAAACGGCACCTAATATAGGTAACTACATTAATAAACCGGACCTAAGTCGGAAGATCGGATAGAATGTGATTTAGACCCGACAAGTTTGAATACTTGTTTAATATGGGTATTTCATACACACTCTGAATTTGAGATAAAACCGATAAGGTTTGACCCACTTCGGCTAATTTATGTAAACTAGTTGTATAAACTGAACCGAACGCGTAATAAGCGTGACGGGTATTCGTAAGAGCCATATACATGTTTCCTAAGTTAATATGCTTCAAATATGTTGTGACATCAGTAATATGTCTTTCATTATGCCCGAAACGTATTTAAACACAAACTATGCCCCGTAAGGGTAGTTTGGTCATTTAAAAGGTTATAAAAGAGTTTAAGTGTTAACCTGAGTTACAGGTCTGATGTAATAAGCAAATATACTCAATTTGCTAAGTTATATCAGTAGGGTAAAGTATATATGTGAAATTTATCTATTATAACCAAACTATGCACCGTAGGGGCATTTTGGTAATTTCACATAAGCCGTAAAGCTCAAAACTGAAGTCTGAGTTAAACAACTTTTGCTTACTGTTAAAATATTATAATTTACCTAAAATATCAGTAGGAATCAACCCTTGTATGTCTAAAATAGTTCTAGTACATACTATGCGTTAAAAACGCTTAGAAAGGCGATTAGGAGCCGTTTCCGGGTTATATACATAAATCTGATATTTTTATTATTCCAGAAGGCTTAAAATAATTTATTTATCATTTAGAATCAGTAGCAAAAGGTTTGGAGTCGTTTAGATATGTAAAACTCATTTTATGGCCCGTAAGGGCAAAACCGACAATTACCGGATTAAGCCTATGACTATGAGTTATGCTCGGCCTAAAATTAATTAAAAATCTTCAAAAATCCCAAAATAATATATTACATCAGGGGGTAATAAGTTTGATATCAAAAAGTAGGCTTAACTAGGCTATACGCTAATTACGCCATTTAATTAACATAAAGCTTTCATTTTGCGCTAATGAGCATAACTCTAAATCTACACCACCAATTGTTCTCAAATTTTGGGTACAAGTTTATATTTCAGTAACAAAGGTTTCTACTCTTTTACATTTTCAAAAATCACGTTTTAAGGTAAAAAGGGCATAATGGTCAACATATGAGCAATTAACGGAAATATGCATATTAATTGGATAACTAATGAACCAAGGTGTATAATCACAGAGGGTTATACTAGTATGTAACCTAGTCCAATTAAAGCTCTGAGGCATTTCTAAAACATGCCTAAACGGGTCAGAACTGAAAGTCAAAGTAAAAGTCAAACTATGCGACTTTCGGTTCCGAACCGGGTCTAAAAGGAAATTGTCGGGTTGAACAGGTTTGGACATGTTTTTACACTAATTACTAAGTTATATTACTGATCAAATAGGTTGTATATGATCTACATTGCTAATTATGCATAAATTAGAAATTAACAATTCTGTTGACTTTTTATAAGCAAGTTTGACCCGACATTTGACCTAGTTAGAATGGGAATCAGGGGGAACCCTTTTGAGGGTTTATTACCCACATAATTACCAACTTATATCTACTTTTGATTCGACTAATCACTGGACCATTAGTGATTAATCGTTAAGTCAATCGTTAATTACGACGGTTGACTTTTAAGCTAAACTAAGCTAAAACTTAAACTAAGGAAGGTTAGGGAAACTTACTAGAGTCCTAAGAATGACCAGAGATCACTTGAGAGAAGACTTGAGCTCCAGAAGTGATCCAAAATGCAGATGGAAGGTGTGGTTGGAATGTTGCAACTTATGGCCCTTTTATAGTGTTTAAATCACCACAAATCTTTGACACACAAGTCTACAAGTGACCACAATTGATTAACAGGTGTCCCTAAGTGTTTAGGGGTCAACCACATATGAGGAAAATCGTTTGAAAGGTCAGAATCGCGTTCAAACAGCAAACAGGCAATTCTGCTGTCGCTGGGGACCCCTTACGGACCGTAAGGGTAAGGCTTACGGTCCGTAAGCCTTTGATCAGAAGTGTACATTTTCTATTTTTTGCATATTTGGCTCTTGGCTCTTCCGAAAGGTCAACTAACTTATATTTTGCACTTTGAACCCCCTAATTTGACATATAAGGGCTTCAAGATATTTACTCACTTTGTTAAGTCCTTGGTTAACTTAATTGTTACCCGAAAAGTCACAATTTTCAACATTGATGCTTTAGCCCCTCGTATACGAATTAACTTGTTCTTGCCATACCAAAGCCTTCACAACTTATTTCTAAGTTATGTAAGGGTTATTTAAGGTATGTTAAGTATATGTTGATATTCCGGAGTATTTGTCGCGTTAAACTAAGTACGTTTACGCACCAGTTTGCGTATAACACTCCAGAAGGCGATATAGAGTTTGGAATTGAACAAAAATTGATATGTGCAAATGATACACATATTTTTACAAATCCCAAGTATGAAATATAATATTTCATTGGGTCGGTATTTGTTTGATGGCCGTGGAGGCACAGGTGTTACATTAATTATGGCATCTACTAAATTACGCCATTATTTTGAAACTGATGCTATTATTGTTAAGACTAACTTTCCAATTACGAATGTTCTCAGGAAACCTGAAATGTCAGGTAGGATGGCAAAATGGGCAGTAAAGCTTGGTGCTTATGATATCAGATATGAACCAAGAACTGCCATTAAATCCCAGGCCTTGGCTGACTTTGTGGCTGATTTCAGTAGTGATCTACAAAGGGAAGCTGAATTGGAAGTTCAACAGCTTAAAGAGAATACTTGGATACTCTTCACAGATAGGGCTTCAAATATCAAGGGAACTGGACTAGGAATACTACTAAAATCGCCATAGGGGGACATAATACCCCACTCAATTGCTTGTGAGTTTCAAACTACTAATAATGAGGCTGAGTATGAAGCCTTAATAGCTGGTTTGCAAATTGCCAAGCACATGAGGATCAGGCATCTTTTTTTTGGGTAAAGGGTTACCCCAGGTGAATTTTATAAATAACCAATGAAGAACAAAGGCATGCCAGAGCGGACATACCAACTAGACTTGACATACCAAGCCTAGGAAATCCAAAAAACAACCAGACGCAAAACCAAACAAACAAACAGCCCAGAAAACAACCCTACCACATCAAAGACTAACATAAATAGACCCTATATCTAGCCCGGGTCAATCTCTTCATCACTAGGAAGAATCTTCCACATCTTTAGTCGCTTCTCATCACTGGCTTCACCTCAGAACTTGAAACCCATCAACCGTAATCTGACAGTATTTCTAATCCTCTCACTGACCGACTCCACATTCGCATTTGTAGTGGAGAATAAATAATTGTTCCTCTCTTGCCATAAGAAATACGTAGACGCCGTAATGACCAGCTTGCAAGTAATATCCTCCATCTTCTTTGAACAAGCATTTTGATCCAGCCAACCCATGATAGAATGCCACGAGTCATCTACACTTCCCATGTTCACCATTGTCTTAACATTGTGCCACACTTGAGACGCAAACGAATACTGGAAAAACAGATGGTCTCTAGAATCCCGGTTGTTTTGGTCAAAAATTACCGAAGCAATTTAGTGATCAAATTAGTTAAGTGAGGTAGTGTGCTAGAAATATGTGTCAAAAATATGCTGATTAAGTTGTTTGTAAAAACAGTTTTCGGGATACGGCTCAGGATATAGAGCTGTATCTATGATCAAACAATGAGCAAAAAAGGTAAAGGGTGACACGAGATATACGAGGAAAGCCCTTGATCAATCTAGATCGCCGGCACAAAACGTCGGGAGCTGACAATCGCAGCTGCCTTGTTCTTCTATTACTTCGAATATCAGGATACAGTGCAGGATGTGATGTGGATCAACTAGGTGTTACAAGGTAATTCGAGTACAAGTGTTTGTGTGTAGTGATTGCTAGTAGCTAGAGAGAAAGAGTGTAAGTGAAATTGCGTGCCTTAATATGATCCGATCCATCTATTTATAGTAAAAGAAAAATAACAAACTACCCTATTAAACTGAGATTCGGCGGATATTCCTTATACGAACGTTGTAGACCTGGTCTTTCGGGTTCAACGTCTCTCCTATAACTGGTTTGCCCGAGTCTTAAGGAGAAGAGGTCCACTTGACCGTTAGTGACCCACAACTTCTAACCTGCACATGGTTAATTCAGTTAATACCAGGATATCGCACCAGGATGTTACCAATATCCTGATCCGGTATCCTGATCACAAGTAAACAATCAAAAGCAGAATATTAGTCAGGATATATATGCTCAGAAAATGACCCATAACAATTGTCCCCAAAATATACCTGTTGGAATTCTGAATTCAAACAGATATATTTTAAACTTTTTCACCTGGATCGAGGCAATCAATACTACGAGACTTTTGAAATGACAACGTGTAACTTCCAAGGCATTATTTACTCTTTACCCCCTATCCTTTAGCCTATAATTAGCCAAAATACTTTGCATTATGATCATCTCTATCCCCAAGCGAATTTCAGGTACTTTTTCTCTCTCTCTTCCCTATTTTCCCTGTTTAAATCCGCTACTCTCCGGTTGTGATCCTCCATGGCTCCCGCACTAGATCCCAAACGGCGGACTCCATTCCCCCTTTTCACAGACAAAACCTGCTTAAGGAACCTTCGAAAGAGGTATGTTCTTTCGATAATGCCGATATTGCAGCTTTACGAGCTTCCGGCGCCTTTCCCGCCGGTACAATTTTCCGTCCCTTCGACCGAGAGGTCCGATTGGATTTTTGTTCTGACGAGTGGGTATGCTTCTTCGCTTATCCTTTCTCCATAGGGCTGCAGTAACCGTTTTCCCCTTTTATCTCTCGTTTCTTCGAGCTCACAGGCCTTAGCTTCGCCCAAATCATGCCCATGGTTTGGCGCGTGTTAGTCACCTTGGAGTGAATTAAGGCTCGTCATATGCCCAACCTTTGTATCGAAGATCTGCCAATGGCCTATCGCTTAAGATCTCATGGATCCAGCGGGTTCCTTCTATTTTCTATCTCCAAAGATCCTCTTATTCTTAAGGCTACCAAGAACGAGGATAAATGGACAAGAAAATTCTTCTATGTGTAAAGGGATTCCATTGATAGGGGTTTTGACCTTCCTAAGAGATGGTTGACTTCTGGTAGGATTTAGGGTTTTAGGAATATCCCCAATCATATCCCGAGACTACACCTTGATGGTTGACTTCTGGTAGGATTTATTCCTTTTTTGCAGCAAACTTCAAGGAATTAGCTCCCCCAAGTGCCGAATCAGAAGGGAGGATAAAAGAAGTCTACAAGCTTCCGGAAAGTGAAAGGTCCTTTACCCTACTACTCACAAGTCAAAGTCAAAGATCAAGTTCCAACATGTCTGGTAAGCACAAGATAATAGTGAATATACAGTATAAGTGTTACAAACTAAATATTTCTTCCCTTGTGCAGTGCCGGTCATTAACCTTGAAGGCTTCCAGCTTGACGAGTTGGACAGTTACTCTATCCTCGCACCTGTCAAGCAAGAATCTAAGCCGAAGTCGTCTGCCACACCAAAGCCTACCAGTTCAAAGACTACTACTGCTCCCAAAGCTCCTCCAGCGTCCAGGACCCGGGCCTCTAGCTCCCGGAAGAGAAAAGAAATGGATTCTCCAGCTGCCTCCGAGACATTCTCTCTCGAGAACCATGGATTTAGTGAAGCCACTTCATTCCTTAAGCAGGTGAAAATTCCCATCCGATATCCTGAACATGCATGTTAACCATTATCCTGCACATTTTATATTGATACCTGTGTCTTTAACTGCAGGGCTTGGAACGTCTCATGCACTTGTATGAAGAGGCCTGCGGGCTTAATAAGATGCTGGAGATCAAGCTCGAAAAAGCTGAAGCCAGTATAGCTGATCAAGGAGCGATTGCGGCCGCCAAGTCCCAGCATTATGAAGATAAACTCAAGGCGATGACCCAGGAGCACCAAGCTGCCCTTCACAAAGCCAATGAGGATGCTCAAGCCAAGCTAGATGCCGCCCTTCTTCAATACCAGCAGGATATGAGTTCCTATTGGGATGGCCTCAAAGGATCTGTTGTTGTTTCCCTTCTCCAAGCCAGGTTAAGGATGGCTTATGAGGCCAAAGCCTTCGGCTTCGAATGCCCCTCCTGGAATGTCAAGGCTTGGGAAGCGAAATTACAGGATCTTGGAGGCCATCCTGTTGCACATCCCGCAAAGCATGCTGGCGAAGAGCCTTCTAAGGCGGTAGAGGAGGTGGCCAATGCTGGTGATGATGCTGAGAAGAATCCTGAGGGTGATGCTGGTGCAGATCCTGGGAAAGAGGTTGGTGGTCAAGAAGGTGCTGCCCCTTAAGCAGCGAAGTGGGTGATGATGGATATACGTGCCAAGGCCGGAGCCCACTTTTTTAAATTCAATGGTTGTGGTTTGTTTAAACAATTTACATTTCCTGTCTTCGAACAATTTATATTTCCTGCACTAGAACAAAACGATGACCAAAGGTGGATGGGTCCTGTGTTTCAGGATGAAGCCCTTGGTCATCGGTTAGTATAACCTGTTTTGAATGACGTAACGGTTGGAGGTGGACAGGTCCCGTTTTGAGATAAAACCTTCAACCATTATGTAAGTATGGTAAAAACTAATTGTGCTTTTGGCGGATGGGCCTCGGTTAATAATATAACCTCCTTTTGACTTGTTTGTTGTTGCCTTCTTATTTCTGTCATGCATTTCTTAGTTTAGATTTTAGCTTTGCAAAATTTGTGCAACTATCTTTTGAAAATATCCTGATCAATATACTCAGTGATATCTTATGAAGACCTTTATCAAATAGAATTTCTCAAAATCCAAACAATTTTAGACAAAATTTCTAAAGAATAAAAGATAGTCTATTTTCCAAAACCTGTTTTGATAACACTTGTTTGATCAGAGTATTAATTTTCAATCCAAGTATCATCTCCCAAATATTCCAATCAAATATCCCGAAACGTATCCCAAAAACACATTTCGAAGACATATCCTAAAGATATATCCTTATCAAGATATTTTGAGCCTTAAACAGAGTTAAAAAATTCATGTAAGGTTCACAAAGGAAAGATCATACCAGGAACTGAGTGTAACCCTAGTATTAAACTCCAACCCCTTTTGCGACTTCTCCCACTAAGATGTCCCCAGTCCGAGACACTTAGCCCAATTTTGATCTTTTGAGCTTCACACAATTGCTTTAGAAGGAATGTCCCATGTGCATGAAGTCTATAAACACTTAGAAAATTTTTGAATATCAGTTCCAACTGTTTAGACAATTCTTGTGTTACAGGGGTAAAACCCAAAAATATACTGGAGATAAATCCTTAGTATCCTGGGGAAAATCCCAAATTTTCATGCGCTACAGGCAGGAGTGTATAAACTCTAAGACTTAGAAAGGTGATAGCCTTTAAACCTTAGAGAGTATGAAAATACCCTTTCGTGAGAGAGGGTGATCAATCCTCATATACCTTTAGGATTTAGGATATAGCCAATAGTAACGAAATTGTCAGCCACTTTTACATGAACTGATCCCGCCACCTTGAACTATTCCCGAATAACTTGCGCTCCAGGCGGGGTGTTTAAACCCAATTCGGAAGAAAGGTAAATACCTTTAAACCTGTGAAGGGATCAGGATCCCTTAGACGTGAGAGAGGGGGCCAATCCTCTAATCTTCTGAAGTATCCTGAATGTATATCCTGGAGCTATATCTCGAAGCATATACTGCAAAACAACTGTAAGCTAAGGTGGGTGTTAGCCTGGCTAACACCCCTCCGATGCTTAAGTCAGTAATGGGTTCAAAACAGTAAATAATATTAAAATTTAATAAAAGAGACAGAATCCATATCATCCTGAGTTAGAATCTAAATTCCATACTCACTTGAAATAGAGTTTTAGATGTATAGCATTCCAGGATCTCGGTAGCATATCCCCCTCCATATTCTTGAGTCGGTATGCTCCTTTTCCTGATTCTGATTCAACCTCATAGGGTCCTTCCCATTTTGGAGCCAACTTTCCATCAGCAGCATTAGTAGTATTCTAAAAAGCCTTTCTCAACACCCAATCTCCAACTTGAAATCTTCTAGTCCTTATATTCTTGTTATATGCTTTAGATATCCTCTGTTGATATGCTGCCATCCTTAGCCTTGCTGCGTCTCTTGTCTCATCAATAGTATCCAGTTCCTGGCATAGGGCTTCAGGATTCTGCTCAGGATCCCGGAGGTTGGATCTCGCTGTAGGTATCACCATCTCTGTCGGGATCACCACTTCTGCTCCAAACACCAAGGAAAACGGGGTTTTGCCAGTTGCACTTTTCACCGTCGTCCTATCAGCCCATAAAACAAAGGGTAATTCTTCTGCCCATCTTCCTTTCTTAGCCCCTAGTCTCTTTTTCAAGTTGTTGACAATTATCTTGTTTGAGGATTCTGCTTGTCCATTTGCTTGAGGATGTACCAGAGTAGACGTGATCATTTTGATTCCCCAACTCTTGCAAAATTCAGTAGTCCTTTTACTTATAAACTGGGATCCATTGTCATAAATGATTTCAGCTGTACTCCAAATCTGGTCAGGATATTCCTCTTTATGAAGGATACTACTTCTTGGTGTCTAACTTGAACAAATGCTTCAGCTTCAACCCACTTAGAGAAATAATCAGTCATTGCCAGCATAAAGACTTTTCCTCCTGGAGCTTTTGGTAATTTCCCTACTATGTCCATCCCCCATTTCATGAATGGCCAAGGGGAAGCTATAGGATAAAGTGGTTCGGCCGGCTGATGTAATATGTTACTGTGTCTTTGACATGCATCACATCTTCGAGCATATTCTACAGCATCTTTCCTCATCGTCGGCCAATAATATCCTATTCTTAATACTTTTGAAAACAATGACCTGCCCCCAGTATGGTTACCACAATCCCCTTCGTGTATATCCTGAAGCACTTCCTTAGTTTCGGGATCCTCTAAGCACCTCAGATATGGTCCTGCAAGAGATTTCTTATACAAGACATTATTTATAATAGTGAATCGTGATACCTTCATTCCAAAGGCCTTAGGATTCTCATCCTTTGGGATGTGTCATTCCTTGAGATATCTTATAATTGGAACCATCCAGGACTTGGAATCCTTCTCAGGATACTCATCAGGATCCTGAATACTTAGTACTTCCTTATCCTGAGGATTCGTCGCAGGATATAAGATATGTAACATTGGTATTCGGGTTCCTTCTGGTATCCTGACTGATGATCCTAGATTCGCCAAGGCATCAGCTTCAGCATTATCCTCTCTTGGTACCTGTTCAAGTGTGAAAATATCGAAATATCCTGCTAATTTTTTGAGAATTTTGAGATACTCGATTAATTTCTCGCCTTTAACTGCATATGATCCCTTAAAATGATTAGTAATTAACAAGGAATCGACATATACTTGCAAATTTTTAATATTCATATTTTTAGCCAACTCTAATCCTGCAATTAAAGCCTCATATTCTGCTTCATTATTAGTAGCAGGGAATTCACACCTAACAGCCTGGGGTAATATGTCCCCCTGTGGCGATTTTAGTAGTATACCTAAACCTACACCTCTTACATTAGATGCACCATCAGTATATAATGTACAGGATTCTAAGTTTTCTCCTAGCTGCTGTACTTCCAAGTCTACTTCATTTTGAATGTCACTACTGAAATCAGCCACAAAGTCGGCTAAAGCCTGAGACTTTATGGCATTTCTAGGCTCATAAACTAAATCATAGGCACTTAATTTTACTGACCACTTAGCCATCCTACCTGACATCTCGGGTTTCCTAAGCACGTTCTTAACAGGATAATTAGTTTTAACATGAATCCTATGTGTCTCAAAATAATGTCTAAGTTTTGTTGATGCCATAACTAGGGCTAATATCAATTTTTCTAAATGAGAATATATAGTTTCAGCATCTAATAAACTTTTACTAACATAATAGACAGGATATTGCTGACCTTCATGGTCCTTTATAAGAACGGCACTTACAGCATTCCCTGATACTGCGAGGTATAGGGACAGTGGTTCACCATTTTCAGGCTTCATCAATAGAGGTGCAGTTGAGAGATACTGCTTCAAATCCTGCAGGGCTGCTTCATGCTTCTCTTTCCATTCAAACTTCTTGTTTTTCTTCAGGATATCATAAAATTCCTTGCATTTCTCGGATGATCTTGAGATAAATCTGTTCAATGCTGCTACTCGCCCTGTTAACCGTTGAACATCCTTCATATTTGAAGGTGATTTGATATCCAAGATAGCTTTAATCTGCTCCGGGCTTGCCTCTATTCCTCTTTTAGTCACCATATATCCTAGAAACTTTCCTGCCCCCACTCCAAAATGGCACTTAGCAGGATTCAATTTCATGTTATACTGATCCAGGATATCGAATGCTCCCTTAATATCCTAGAGGTGATCTTCAGCCTTTTTAGATTTTACTACCATGTCATCGATGTACACCTCCATAGTGTCCCCCAACTTGTCTTTGAACATCATGTTTACCAATCTTTGGTATGTTGCACCTGCGTTTTTCAAACCAAAGGGCATAGCAGTGTAACTGTTAGTGCATTAAGTGTCTATCGCCTCTGTCAATCAAAATCGTAGTAGAAACCGAAGAATGCAAGACTTGATGATGTTATTAGTTAGTAAAGGCAAGGTGGAAATTTTGTAAATAATGAGATTTCTCGTTATAACCTTGTGCCTATAAATAGGAAGTCATAGTGTTAGATTTAGGACTTTTGCCATTTAGAGCATTTGGAGAGCTAGAGATCTAGAGAGAGATTCTAGAGAGAGAAAGCTTGTCCACGTGATTCAGGTTCTTGTACGCTATCAAATCTATCAAAGAATCACAGTTTATTTTACTGTTCGTGTGTTCGGTCTCACTCGTGCACGGATTCCGCACGTCGTACGAGTCGGTTAGCAATCGAAACAGAGTCAAACCGGTCTAACAAGTGGTATCAGAGCAGGAGCTCGATTGCACTGATCTTTCACACGATTTCGCAAAGGATTTCATCAGAATCAGATCCGATTTCATCTTCTTCTTCTTCATCTTTTTCATATTTTTTACAGTTTTTACTGTTTTTCATCGAATTGAACAGGTTTTCATGGTCCGTTTCAGCTGATTTTTGGATATGTTGTGCGCCTATACCTGATCTAAAACCCTACCAAGTTTCAGATCGAAACTCCAAACCGTTTAGGAGAAATCGAGATTTTTTCATTAGAATTCGCGTCAAAGTTGCAGGTCTGTTCGTATGAACATGTCTGGTCCGCTTTTGTGAACAACAAAAGGTTCGCGTTTCTGGTCCGCTCCAACGTACAAGTAATGCTGGTTCGCTCGTCCGGTTCGCTTGAACAACACATCTAGCTGGTCCGCTCATTCGACAATATCTGGTCCGCTCATTCGACAATATCTGGTCCGCTCATTCGACAATATCTGGTCCGCTCATTCGACAATACCTGGTCCGCTCATCTGTACATTTTAGGTCCGCTTATTTGTCATCAAAGGTTCCGCTTATTCAGACTTAGTGGTTACAGTTTGAAAGTGTTCTCGTGATTGTTCAGTTGTCGGCACATGTGAATTGTCGATATAGTGTCTCGGTTCAATCAAATTAAAAGATTGATATCAGATTACATGTGACTTTAATTGAACGGCCCAATCAAGCGATAGTGTGGACAACCCAATACATATTAAAGATTCAATAAATTGATAATATCAGATTTTGTCAGCACCGTTTATTGGAACATGTGATTTTTATAAATTCAAAAGGCTGCTCAATCAAATATCAAGTTGTCGGTTTAGTGGAGTTCAAGGTCAAATGAGCATTGGGTTGTGAATTGAGTATATCAAGATATTAAAATCAACGTACATGTGAAATTGAATGGTGAAGTGTTAAAGTTGTTGGCTGAATGTGAAGGCGATAGTTAAAAATTCTGTTGTCTGCTATTACTATCATGTGAACAACTGACATGTTTGACCATTTGATGGATATTGCGGCCCAATCACAGTTTGTTGAATATTAATAAGTCCATACAGAAGGTCCTATTGAATTCGAGTTGATTTGTTATTTGTCGGCTCAGTGGAATTGAGATAAACAATTTGGCATGTAAATTCAGAATTTTGGCCCAATCATGTTTGGTTGTTAACAGAGTCAAGTGAAATTCATTAGTTGAAAGGCCCAAAATTGCATTTGATCAGATTAATTGTCAATCAGTCCATTACCAGATTTCTAGGAATTGATAGCTCATCAGTTTTTGAAGATTCGTTAGGCCCAAGTCATTCTAAGCCCATTAAAGGACGTGTCACACTTGTTCATTTTTCCGGATCATTCATATACAACTATTTCATCCGAACATCATTGGAACAAGTTCACAAATCTTCGACACGAGTCTTAGATTGATTTCACAAACAAATACTTTCACGTATTCAATCCATTTAAAACTGATAGTTTGTTTTTTTTTTTCAAGGTGATTAAAGATTTACAAGGGGTGAATATCAAGAAGAAGATTTAAAATGTCAGGAGAAAGTACTCATGATAATTGGTGGAGAAGAGACAGTGCGAGATGGGAGATTGGCAAATTGTATGAACCATTTAAGGAAGCACAAAGAGCCAAGAGATGGAATGAAGAACTAGAGTGTTACATGGATCCACAAGGTAATCTAGTAGTTGATCCATCAAAAGTGGATTTTGATGCTGTAACCAATGTGTTTCCAAGTGAGGGCACTTTCAACACAAGAAGGCTTTCTGATAAAAGCTATTTGCCAAATTTGATGAACAAGTTAAAAGAAGTTTTTGAAGCAAGTTTACCGAAGGTGGTAGAACCGAAGAAAAGAAAAGAAGAAGAATTGAAGAAGACGATTGAAGAAGTGAAGACTGTTGCAAAGCTTGCTGGAGAGGAACAGAGAGCTGAAGAAGTGCAGAAGAATGAAGAAGCTCAGAAAGAAGAAAATGAGGAAGATCAGAAAACTGAGTCAGAAGAACCGGTGCTGAATGAGACTGAGGTTAGAAAATCTTCTGATCTATCGAATGTTGAATTGGTTGATAAAAAAGAAAACAAATGCAGGAATTGCATAGAAATGTGCAAAGCCTGTATTGAAAAAGATGAATTGATAAAAACAAAAGATAATGAATTAAGCAAACTTGAAAATGGTTTCACAATAAAATGTAAAGATATGATTGAAAAAGAAGAAATTTTGAAATTAAAAGTTGAAAAATTGACACAGAAATGTCAAGGTCTTGAAAAGGATAATGATGTTTATAGACAACTGTGTTCTACAAAATGTGTCGATTGTGTTGAAAAAGAATCGAAATTTCAAGATTTACAAAAACAGTATGATTCTTTAAAGTGGTCGAGTCAGAGAGTACAAGAAGCTTATGATACTTTGAAGAGCCAAGTCAAAAGTTTTGATCAAAGATTGTCTGAAACTTTAACAACCAAAGAAATGTATGAGAGACAGTTTAAAGAAAAGCAAATTGAATTAAACAAATGTTTTGATGAAATTGCAAATCTTAAACAAGTCTTGGCTGAAAAAGAAAAGGTTGTTACAAAACTTCAAAGTTATCATAACTCTTCGTACATTCTCGAACGCATTTTCAACATCACACCAAATGACAAAGATACTGAAAATTGCAAAAAAGGGTATTGGTTCAGAATTTCATCAGGTACCACCACCATTGAGAAACAATTATACTTTTTATGATGAGGAAAAGGTGGCAAAGGGTTTGAATATAGCTGACCAATTACCTGAAAGTATCGATGTGACTTACTCCAAATCTGATGATGCTAATGATTCAGAGGTGGTAAGTAAGGTTGTTGAAAGTGTTTTGAAAGATGAGTCAACAAAAGGTAAGTCTGAATCACAGGATGAAGATGAAGGAAATTTTCATGATGGTTATTTGAAAAACACAAAATCCGAGAAAAATTTGGATGATGATTCAAAGGGATTGGTCTATACCATGATTGGATCAGACAAATTATTCTTAGATGTTGTATTCCCGATTCAGAATGTGATTTCAGAGAAGGTCGATCAAGTTTTTAAAATGGTTGAGATTGAGAAATCTGAGATTTCAAAATTTGCTGGTAAAGGTCATAAATCTTTTTATAACAAACCTGGTTTTAAGAAGAAAAACATGAAGGCTGGTTTGGGTTATAAAAAGAAACGGAATTGGAATCAAAGTAAAAAACCAAATTTGCAACAAAAGATGAATTTTGTTCAAGGGAAAAGCTTGAAAGAAGAGGAAAAACTCAAATTTAGTCGACAGTCTAATGATGAGTTTGATGCTATGAAAAAGAAACAACAACAGGCCAAGGATGTTTCAAAGAAAGTGTGTTTTAAATGTGATCAAATTGGACATGTTGCACGAAAGTGTCCAAATCCAAAGCCTGTTGATGTTGAAAAACAAAAATCTGAGGATGTGAAATCAAGGTCAACCAGATTTGATTCGAAACAAACTTGGAGGTACAATACAAACAAGTTTGCTTCAAATCAAAATTGGAAATCAAACCCGAACAGGTTTGATTCAAGACAGACCTGGAATTCTCACACACCCAAATTCAGAACAACACAGAGTTGGAGAACATCTGTTGATATGACAAAACCTCAAGAGTTTTGGAAACCTAAAAATGTTATTCAAAATCAAAAGGTTCAAAAAGAGACAAAATTTTACAAAAGAGGTACTCCGGAAGGTCAAATGTGGAGTATTAAGAAACAAGTGACGTCGGTAAAAGATGAGAAAGTTGAAGTCAAAATTGAAAACGTTTTAAATGACAAAGAGTTTCCAAAATTGAATGAAAATTATTGTGTTGAAATGCCTAAGGTCCAACAGACCTGGGCTAAATTGTTCAAATGATTGATAAAGTTTGAATGTGCAGGTGCTCAACGAAGCTGAAGATTGTGAGAATGATAGTTGGAGCAGCCTGGCACAGGAAGAGGTTGCAGGACCCTGGTTTGGTTGAACAGGGAGTTTAGTTTGAGTGATGTTTGTACATAGATAAACAATATTTTCAAAATCCAAAAAATTGGAAAAATTAAAAACCAAAAATATGTTTTTAGTTTGTTAAAATTTGAAAAACCAAAAATATGTTTGTTTTTAATTTTGTTTTGAATGTATGTTGATTGAATACACCGAAACCCTCACGGCTGAACAAACATGATTACTTTCATCAGATTGAAAAACGGTTTTCAAACTGTTAAGATCAATGGGTTGTAAATCATGGGGGTACGTTATATTTTCTGCAAATCAGAGCACTTGAAGCAGAAAATGGATGGCGAGACAAAGCTATCAGTGTTGGTTGTCAAATTTTTCTTTAAATGGTTTTGCATTTTAGGGGGAGAAAAATTGTCATTAGAAAATACAAAAACATTTGAAAATTTGAAAAAGCCAAAAACATGATAAAATTCAAAAATTGAGTTTTTGTGTAAAAAGAGGAAATGATAGTACATCAGTAGACAGTTACAGTATGCTAAAGAAATGGAAAGTTTAAATGTGTTAAACGATCTCACCGTGGATGTGTCGGTAGGTTTTTATACACCTAGTAAACTTTTTCGGGATATAAACATAAATTCAAACTTACTTATTTCGTGGGGAACACTACTTGGATATATAGGTAACCCCTGAAATCTCATTTGAAAGGTCTCTTAATCTGATATACTAGGTCTTTATACTCTATGATGTCTGGGGTATTATTCCGGGACTTCTGCTGAACGGTAGTTCTGACCTAGTCTCTGGCTAATACTTGCTGCAATGCTTGAAACACGGCATTAAACCCTCAGCATGCTGAAACAATAAAATTGATAAATGCTGCTGTTGTAAGCAACAAGATCCTCTAAAGGGGACACACCGAAAAGTCGAAGCTGATATCTCTCTGCGTATACGGAAGTATCGACCTGAGATCCCTCGGCCCTCGCATACCTAATTTATATACAGATATCATTGTAGTATTCTCACCTGTAAGACTGATTATTGGGATTCTGGATACGGGAGTATATTCAAGAGGTGGGACACATGAATGAGTTTAAGTTCTTAATACACCTAATTCATATCCTGAATCAGTTGAAATTTGTATGAAAATTTAAGTGGACAAGTATATCGACAATCTAAGTGAATTGTTTAATTCTTACTGTGTTACTAAGCTCAACGGTACTTGTGATTTGTCAAAAACTGATATGATCCTCTGACGCATACTCAAAACAAAAATATTATTTGTAAATATGTTTGTACATATTTTTTTTCCTGCTTTATATTTTCAGAAAATACAAAAAGATTTTGATTTTTGCTTTATTTTCGACAACTGATGTCTGAGTGCTGAGTTTCAAAATCTAAGTAAGCTGATCGTGTTTCTGAAAATAAAACAAGTTCATTAATTTGAAACTTGAAGTTTTAAAATCAAAAATTCAAAAACAGTTTGTGATATCTCCAAGGTCATTAATTTGGACTTGGATGATTAACTGTGAGGATTTGGATGCTTATATTGTTATAAGAGCTAGTTTCCGATACTATTCGATGAAACTGCCAAATTCATGAATAGTGATTTCTAGAAAGATTGAATTGTCAGATTACGATATCTGGAAGACTAAAATGTTGTTACTTATAGTTGTATGAGTGATTGCAGGAAAAGTCCAGACTACGATCCCGGAAGCTGAGTCTAAGGGGGAGTCTAAAGACGAGCTCAAAGCAAGGGGGAGCTTGTATACGGAAAGCAAGGTGTCGATCCCAAAGCACGGAAGCTTGACGAAAGGGGGAGCCTGAAGAAAAAGACTACTGAGAGGGAGAGCAACTGAGTTGAAGACAGATCCACGGGGATTCTGTTCAAGATAGAGAAAGACAAGATGCTACGAGATTGACTACGGCAATATCCAAGGGGGAGTCTGTTAGTGCATTAAGTGTCTATCGCCTCTGTCAATCAAAATCGTAGTAGAAACCGAAGAATGCAAGACTTGATGATGTTATTAGTTAGTAAAGGCAAGGTGGCAATTTTGTAAATAATGAGATTTCTCATTATAACCTTGTGCCTATAAATAGGAAGTCATAGTGTTAGATTTAGGACTTTTGCCATTTAGAGCATTTGGAGAGCTAGAGATCTAGAGAGAGATTCTAGAGAGAGAAAGCTTGTCCACGTGATTCAGGTTCTTGTACGCTATCAAATCTATCAAAGAATCACAGTTTATTTTACTGTTCGTGTGTTCGGTCTCACTCGTGCACGGATTCCGCACGTCGTACGAGTCGGTTAGCAATCGAAACGGAGTCAAACCGGTCCTAACAGTAACAATAAATACCTGTCGGTGTCATGAAGGCAGTATCCTCCTGGTCTGAAGGTTCCATTTGGATCTGCTGAAATCCTGATGATGCATCCATGAAGGTTAACATTTCGTGGCCGGTCGTAGCATCCACCATTGAATCAATATGAGGAAGAGGAAATGGGTCTTTGGGACAAGCTTTATTCAGGTCCGTGTAATCTACACAAACTCTCCATTTCCCATTTTTCTTCTGTACCACGACTACATTTGCCAGCCATTTAGGAAACTTCACTTCCCTAATCATCTTGGACTTCAATAGTCTTTCAACCTCTTCTTGAATAAATATGTTGCGTTCTGGAGCAAACTTTCTTCTCTTTTGCTGGATAGGCTTGAAAGACCTGTCAATTCCAAGCTTGTGAGTTATAATATCCTTAGAAATACCTGTCATATCCTCATGCTTCCATGCGAATGTTGACATCCTGCATTTCAAAAAGTTAGTTAACTGATTTTCAATATCCTGAGGGATATTGGCTCCTACGAGCACCGAGATATCTGGATTATCCTGATCCAGGATAATTTTCTTTACATCCTGCTCTGAAGCCTCCATGATATCCCGGGTCCGCATCTTTAATTGCTATGCTGCGTTAGGCTTGGTTGAGGATTTCATCGAGGATGAGTAACATTCCTTCGCCTCCTGCTGATCACTATCAACCTTGACAACCCCCCAAGGGGTAGGGATCTTGATGCACTGATGATAAGTCGATGGCACAACCTTCATATCATGGATCCATGGCCTGCCTAGTATGATGTTATAGCAGGATAGGGAGTCCATCACACAGAAACGTTGTATTGAGTTGACCCCTTCAACATATACCGGAAACTTTATCTCTCCCACTGTGTTCCTGGCCTCTCCACTGAACCCAACAAGCACGGTGGATTTTGAAGTAATATCCATTGGAGATACATTCATTCTTTTTTCAAAGTTTCTAGTTGGATTATGTTGACGGAGCTGCCATTATCCACCAATATCCTGCGTACAAAATGGTTAGCCACGTATAATGTTATTACGAGAGCATCATGGTGAGGATCCTGGACAGTATCCCTGTCATCACTGTCAAAAGTGATCACTTTATCCGTTGTGAGGGTAGTCATCCTGGCTGGTTTATCTCCCCTCTCGGCCTTAGCTTCCTTTGCATGTCTCTTGGCCGCAGAATATGAAGTCCCACAAATGTCAGATCCTCCTGAAATAAAGTTGATTATCTTGGCATCCGCATGAGGTGATGCTGCTCGTTCAGGATCCTTCTCAGTATCCTGACCCTTATTCTTCTTTCTTCCTAGGAGATCCTTCAGATATCCCTTGCTTAGAAGATAACTTATTTCCTTTCTTAGAGCAATGCAATCCTCAGTTACATGTCCGAAATCTTCATGGAAGGCACACCATTTGGATTTATCCTTCCAATCATCTTTTTGTTGATTCTTTCGAGGCCACCTAGCTTTGTCTCGTAAACCCTGCATAGCATACATTAACTCAGGTATGTTAATAGAAAAGCAATATTAAGATAATTCAGGATATTCTTCAGGATCCTCGTCTTCAACAACATTCACTTTCTTGTTGTCAATTAGGCCATACGGCTTAGAGCGATATGGTTTATACGAGGATTCTGATTTCTTATTGGTTCATTAATAGGTTGAGGTGGAATTCATCCTCTCTTGCATCTTTTTGTCATCCTCCAAGCGAATATATCTCAAGGCCCTGTTACGAGCTTCATCGAGATTCCTGCAAGGATTCATCACAAGATCCTGATAAAATTGAGAATCTTTTTGTAATCCCATCTTAAAATCCTGCACAGCTGTTGTAATATCAAGATGTGGGATATCCAAGGATTCCCGACTAAACTTGTTCACATAATCCCTCAAGGATTCCTGAGGACCTTGAGTTATCCTGTAAAGATCACTGGTTAGTTTCTCAAAACTCTGGCTGCAAGAAAACTGACTATTAAATAAATTAACCAAATGAGCAAATGAAGTAATTGAGTGAGGAGGAACATTTAACAGCCATTTTAAGGCTGATCCTGTCAAGGTAGAACCAAAACCCTTGCAGAGGCATGCTTCCTTGAGATCTGGAGGGATAGGGTTGATCTCCATCCTTTCCCTATACTGGGCGATATGCTCTTCAGGATCCGTGGTTCCGTCATAGAGTTTCATGTTGGGGGGTTTGAAATCTTTTCGGGATTTCAGCATCACAGATAGGATAAGCAAACTGGGATATCCTGTGACTGTCTTGGGATACTTCTGGAACCGGTTGGACCACCCCAGGCACACTGGATATCATGTCTTTCAGCTTTTGAAGCTCCCTAGTAAATGTTGACGTCATACCTGCATCCTGCAAAGATCCACTATTGTTAGTAGCAAGAATATTATTATTTGACAGGTTACCAGTCTGAGGGTTCTAGCCATATCCTGAAGCATATCCTAAGCTTCTCACGGTTGATACTCTTATTGAAGAGGGTATCTCAGGAGTATGATTCTGGGAATGGCTTGGAACGATATTCCCCCGGTTATCCTCAGTGTAAACTGCAGAACTGAAGTTCAAAGCCCTGGGTTGCAAAGGAGTGACAGTTTCTTCAGCAGGCCTACTTGGGCCGGATTTCAAGAGTTGTATCTCTCTTATCTGCATCCGATTAGTTTCCTGCTGCTGCCTCATCTGTTCCTGTACACTACCAAACAAATTCAGAATTTCGTCATTAGAAGCCAAAATAGGACCAGATCCCTGGGTACTGAGAGCGGGGATAACATCCCGAGCCACATGACTCTCAGTTCCCTATGAAGAGGCTTGCATTCTTGGAGGAGGAGGTGGAAGCACCGAACCAATTGTTGTAGAGGTTGCAGCAGACATGGTGGAAGAGCTCATGTTTGATCTCGAGGCCATTGAAAACAATGTAGCAAAAAGTTTTGACAATAGAAAACCGAGTAATATTTTACTAAAGTTTTTAGTAAAAATAGCACCACTTGCCCCACGGTGGGTGCCAAATTGTTTTGCTCAAAAATTACCGAAGCAATTTAGTGATCAAATTAGTTAAGTGAGGTAGTGTGCTAGAAATATGTGTCAAAAATATGCTGATTAAGTTGTTTGTAAAAACAGTTTTCGGGATACGGCTCAGGATATAGAGCTGTATCTATGATCAAACAATGAGCAAAAAAGGTAAAGGGTGACACGAGATATACGAGGAAAGCCCTTGATCAATCTAGATCGCCGGCATAAAACCTCGGGAGCTGACAATCACAGCTGCCTTGTTCTTCTATTACTTCGAATATCAGGATACAGTGCAGGATGTGATGCGGATCAACTAGGTGTTACAAGGTAATTCGAGTACAAGTGTTTGTGCGTAGTGATTGCTAGTAGCTAGAGAGAAAGAGTGTAAGTGAAATTGTGTGCCTTAATATGATCCGATCCATCTATTTATAGTAAAAGAAAAATAACAAACTACCCTATTAAACCGAGATTCGGCGGATATTCCTTGTACGAACGTTGTAGACCTGGTCTTTCGGGTTCAACGTCTCTCCTATAACTGGTTTGCCCGAGTCTTAAGAAGAAGAGGTCCACTTTTTTTTTGGGTAAAGGTTTACCCCGGTGATTCTATATATTCACAACCAAAAAGAAACAAGTAGTGTAGAGAGTCTACACTAGTTCAATCATGAGACATGCCTCATGAAAGTAAACCCGAAACGACAAAAACAAACAAAACATCCAACCAACTAGTGGACATAGACAACTAGACAAACTCTAGACCGAAACACCCAAATAACGAAAAAACTAATCAGCCCCCATCGTCGCTTTTTTCATACGCGTGGATCTCCCATTCTTCAAGAAGCTTCCTTACCCTAACGGTATCCTTCAACTTTGCTCCCATCAACTTGTATCGCACTGTTTTTGTAATAATATCACTAACCGTCTCAGGCGGTCTCAATTGATTTTTAAACAACCTGGCATTCCTCTCTTGCCAAATAATATACGTTGCAGCCGCCACAAGTAGCTTAGCAACATAAGTATCCGCCCTCTTTTGATGAGTACGAGCACAAAGCCAGTCTGTAATCTCCGACCATTTCGGCGAAACCGAGTTCATCCCCCCTATTCCTAATTTGGACCCACACTTGCGATGAGTACATGCATTCAAAAAACAAGTGAGGGTGGGAATCAACATTCTCAAAGCACAATAAACAGCACATCATATTCATATTTTTCCTACGAGACAAGTCCCATTGCAGAATCTTATCTTGCGTAAGGAGCTTACGTTTCATAATCAACCACATCATGAAAGCATGTCTAGGAATACACTGGCTGAACCACACAATGCTACACCAATCAACTTCCGGCTCTCTATGTCGCAACGAGTGCCAAACCCCCGAAGACGAAAAACCAGTAAGATCATCACCATCCTTCCATAGCAACCTGTCGGTTTCCAGGGGATCCAAAAGACGTTGATCAAGCTGAATAAGGACAGGAAATAAGTCCCTCCAAGCCGTAGGCCATCTCCAAGCTCCATTCGAAAACACATCAGCCACCGAATCATCCAATCTAAAATTAGCATCAGTGATGACTCTAGACGTTAAAAAATCACCTAGAGGCCCAAATTCGGTCCAGTTAACGTACCAGGCTGAAGTGTTGACACCATTACCCAAATCCGACCATATATGATGTCTAACTAACGGCCGAAGCTGAATAAGATTTCGCCAAGACCAACAACTATTCGATGGCGTCTTGCAAACCCAAAAACTCTTGCCCTTAAGATGATACGAATGCACCCAATCAACCCACAAGGATTTTCGGTTGGATACAATGCTCCAAATATGAGAAGTCATCAGCGATTTATTCATATCCCCCACACGTCTAATACCCAAACCGCCTTCATACTTAGGCGTACAAACTGACTTCCAAGAAACTTTAGATTTACCTTTATTGAACGCAGCATGTTGAGACCATAGAAAATTTCTCATTTTAGCTTCAAGGTCTTTAATAATCCGAGCCGGTAAGACAAAAACCGAGGACCAATAAATATGCATAGACGAGAGCACTGAAATAATAAGCTGAAGTCTGCCCGCAAATGATAGAAGCTTGTTCCTCCAGTGCATAATACGTTTCTCTAGTTTATCCACTAGCACACGACAGTCATTGTACCCCAGCCTAGCCGAGATCAGGGGAACCCCCAAGTACTTCACAGGCAACTTTCCTTCCGTAAAAGGCATGAAATCCAGAATAGCTTGTTTAGTTTGATTATTAACATTGCAAAAGAAAACCGTGCTTTTCTGGTTGCTAGGCACTAACCCCGACATCTTGGTAAACTTAGAGAGAGAAGACATAATGCAGTTAGCCGAATTTACTTCCCCTCTAGCGAAAAGAAATAAGTCATCTGCAAAACAAAGATTAATGATCTACTGCTTCTCACATCTATTATGGAATTTAAATGACGAATCAATTTGAACCGAATGTTTCAAAATTCTCGTTAAGACCTCCATAACTAGAGTAAATAAATAAGGTGTTATTGGATCCCCTTGCCTTAAGCCACGGTTGCCTTTAAAAAAACCATGCACAGAACCATTCACACAAACCGAGAAAGAGGTAGTAGACACACATACCATAATCCACTCCACCATTTTACTATGAAAACCAAATCCAATCAGCACATTTTTAAGAAACCCCCAATCCACTGTATCATACGCTTTCTGAATATCCACCTTAAACGCACACCTTGGAGGACCCGTATCTCTATGATAATTATGCAGTAACTCTTGGGTTAGCAAAATATTATCCGATATCTTCCGACCAGGAACAAAGGCAGATTGGTTGATACTAACTATATCGTTAAGAGCTCCTTTAATTCTATCAGCAACAATTTTACGAATGCATTTATAAAACACATTACAACAAGCAATCGGCCGAAAATCTGTAACATGCATAGGGGTTGAAATCTTTGGAATAAGCACAATAAGAGTATGATTCAATTCCCGAAGCATATTACCGGTGTCAAAGAAGTCTTTAATTGCATTGGCTACATCATTACCAACTAACGACCAAGCACTTTTAAAAAAGGCTGCCGTATACCCATCCGGCCCAGGGGCTTTGTCGTTACCAATAGAAAACATCGCTTTTCTGATCTCCTCCGTTGTAACTTGATGAACCATATAAGAAGCCACGTTAGAAGATAGCGTATTTGTGAATAAATCCGGAGCTGGCTGAAGCGAAATATCACCTTGAGATCCAAAAAACTTTTCATAGTGCTAGACAAACGCTTTATAAACTATGTCACCCTCATAAGAAATACCACCCGAATCGGTAATAACATCAATTCTAGAAAAATGGTTTCTGGCTTTCAAAGAAGAGTGAAAAAAGGCCGTGTTCATATCACCCGCAGCTAACCAATCCACTTTTGATTTTTGTTTCAGGAACCGCTCCTCATCCAATAAAGCCACCTGCAATTCACGGCTAGTAGAAGCCTCATCGGCCCGGAGATCAACGTTGAACGGATTCTGATCAATCTTTTGTTGAATCACATCTAACTTCGATCTTAGACAATCAACTTTCTTATGGAGATTCCCTTGCTTAAAAAGCAATAAACTCAGCGGTTTTTTCAGCAGACGGAGTTTTTTAACAACTCTAAATTGATGCACACCGTCAACATGCGTATCCCACCACTTATTGACAATCTCTAGAAATTCTGGTTTAAAAACCAGAAAATTTGCAAATTTAAACGACCTCGGCTTCATTTTCATAGCTTCCGGGATAGATAGAATACATGGGCAGTGATCCGAAAGACGAGACGGCTTGAAAATAGTAACCGAGTTCGGGTATTCAGCCAGAAAATGAGTGTTCCCCATTACCCGATCGATCTTCTTCAGTAACCCAACCCCTTGCTTTGGCTTTTGATTCCAAGTAAAATGAATGCCTGACCGATTAATATCAACCACTTCAATATCATCTACACAAGCTTGGAACTCCTTCATGCCACTAGATATGGAAGACGTCCCCATAGAGTTATCCTCTAAATTTAGAGCCGAATTAAAATCACCCATAACCAACCACGGACTATCAGCAACAAGAGTTTTGTGAATAGAAAGTTGATGCCATAACTCTCTACGTGTCACATAATAGTTAGCTGCATAAACAATAGAACAAAACACCATCCTCTTATCCAGTTTAAATACAAGTTGGAGATGCATAACCTGAGACGACTGAGTTAACATCAAAAACTGCCGGATTCCACCCAATAATGATTCTAGTGCCCTTGTCACAACACCCACCATTCGACGTCCAATCCCACGAACGGAAAACGGACTTACACACACTCGCCAATTTAGCTACATTCACATGGGACTCTAAAATAGCACACAAATTCAACTTATAATCCTTCACTGCCTGCCGAACCTCCATTTGTTTAAGCGGGCGGTTCAACCCCCTTATATTCCAAACGGCGAGAGGTCCACTTGACCGTTAGTGACCCACAGCTTCTAACCTGCACGTGGTTAATTCAGTTAATACCAGGATATCGCACCAGGATGTTACCAATACCCTGATCCGGTATCCTGATCACAAGTAAACAATCAAAAGCAAAATATTAGTCAGGATATATATGTTCAGAAAATGACCCATAACACCGGTCATACCTACATAAAGGACAACACATAAGTCTTAAGTTAGTTTCACTCCCCGCCTCCCAAATGGCTAACCGGTCTTGCGTCTTGAGCTTATTCTTTGTGACAACCCTCAAATTACATGTAACCGTACAATCTATTTATGTTAATTAAAGTACTTGATGACTGTGTTAAATCATTTAACTGCTCTCTGATTACTGTGTTATACTTACATGTACTTGTTAACATGCTAGTAGTATATAGAAAAATTTCTAAATAGTCTGGTATGCCTTCCTGAGTGTTGAAAATTAAAAACATTACAAAAATATATATAAAAAACACTTTACGGATTAATTAAGCACTTTAACGGAACAGTGTCAAACCGAACAACCGGACTTTACCCGGAACATAAAAATATTGCCAAATACATTGTTTATACTTTTCTGAGCTAGTTAGGGTCCCCGAACACCCTAACACACCTTATATTAATTAACACACTAATATATCCTAACTAAACACTTAGAACTTAACTAAGTCCTAACTATATCATTACCACCCAACCCTTACCCCCCTCCCCCTCTCTACGGTTTCATGTGGGGTGGACACCCCCACATTTCTTTTGAATATTTTATTAAGGATGTTGGTTATCAAGAAGACATATTACATAGTGGATTTTAGTGAAATTGGTTTATAAGTATGTTTAAGAGATAACCATTCTTTTTCATCAAACCCAACTTCAACAAACCACTCTCCTTCTTCCTACACCACCTCACGGCCGCCACCATCAACCACACTATCACCACCATCCAACCTCCATACAAGTATTTCACATACATACAAAGGTGCAATAGGATAAACAACGACGCTTGGTGCACTCGGAAGTTCAAGAACCACTTTCGTTTCCTTTTATCCACCACTTTTACGCCTTGTTACTCCGCTAGCCTTGTGCTAGTAGTAAGTGCTTCTAATCATCATCTTGTTCTTGTATTTGGTGGTTAATAGATGATTTAATGGTGAAAAATTGAGAAACACTAAAGAACTTACATTAATCTTAAACATAAAGTGATAAAGGGTGGATAAAGAGAAGTTATGTGTGTAAATCATGTAGATCTTGTGTTGTTATGATTCTTGATTGATTTCCTGATGATTTGCTGGTTAATATTGATGTTTGATGTTGTTGTGATCACTAAACATGCTAACGGAATCAATCGAACGCGCTTTAGAAGGTTAAAGACTGAAAACGGAAAGCTGTTTAGTGATTACAGCCAAATTTAGTTGGCTGTAACAGGACCGTAACTTAACGAAAAATGTATTTTCTAAAGTCTAGGTTTATATATTATGAAATACGGTTCTAATGGCACCAGAATGATAATTTTTGGACTCCGTTTACTATTTTTAAAGTGTCATTTCGTAACAGCAGCTAGAGCTGCATTTTTGCTGCTGAAAATATGAGTTCTGCTTTCTGTCATAACTTGATTTCTTTGTAGAGTTAGAGCATGAAATTCGTACTGTAGATGACCACCGATGTATTTGTAATTCTCTCACTAGAATTACATAAATCGGACTCTCGATGAATTTTAAATAAATTATTCTGTGGACTGTGGTCAGAAAAAAGATAAATCTGAGTTCAGTCCGGAAAATGAATTTTTATAAAATATTAGTAATGAGTTGGACCCCGATATTTTTACACAATAAAATTTGGAACGTTTAAGACATTCTGAAAAATTTGGGAATTTTTGGAATAAGTTAACTATTTTATTAAAATGTCCGAAAACAGCCCGGTTTTGAATATTAATGCTGAAATGACATAAGTTGTAATTTGCGTATCTAAATGTCGAGTATGTTGTCTGTGAATGATAAAACATGTTATATGTGTTATGTGTAATATTGTATGTTTATTTATGAATGGGAATAGATGGGAAGTTTATATGGGCATAAACCGTTTAAGTAATGCATGTTATGTGATAGATACGTGTAGGAACTTTGTGCTCTATTTGAAAATCACTAAATGACTAACTGGTAATCATACTAGGACGTCATTGACCAACCTTGATTGTTAGCTATTTGTGAGAGTCAAACCGAGCAACCGAGGTGAGTTCACACTTTTCTACAAAGCATGGTAAATTCCCGGTGGGAATGGGAATGGGTACAGGAATAGGGATTCCTCGTCCTTTGGGACGCGTTCAGGAATGTGGATTCCTCGTCCTTGAGACGTGTTCAGGAATGTAAATTCCTCGTCCTTGAGACGTGTTCAGGAATGTAAATTCCTCATCCTGCTGGGACGGATTAGACTTACTAGATTAGAACTCTATCAGTGAAGTCCCTCCCTTTTTGTATCGACTTAATCGCCGAGGCTATGGCGAGCGGGTCATTAGTTAATAGCGCTATTAGGTTTAACAAACCGCACACCGTGCCAGTTGGACAGGTGTGTACTAATGGACTATGGCACGTCGGTGATGATAGACACCGACGCTAGGGCACAATAAATTTTCGTTAGTAGTCGATATGATAAATGAGTCTGGTAGTTTAAAATTATGGGGTAGCTCCCCACGGCCGGAGTGCCGGGCTGAATAGCCAGGGAAGGTTGTGACACCCCAGGAAAACCAGTAAACTACACAACACAACTAGCTTCCTCAGTAACCACGTGCTAAATTTCGGGATGAAATTTCTTTCAAGTTGGGGATAATGTGACAACTCGAGTTTCCAAGGTCTTTCCTCGACACATTACTTGTTTGCAGACGTATTTTGTTTATAACTTGCTTACATCGTAACTTGTATATACGTGATAAATGTCTACGAGTTAATAGATATATAGTGGTGTGAATATCACTATATATGACTAGGCCCACTACCATGTTTGTGGGATGATTTATTAAACATGGCCCAATAACTTAAAAGCCCTATTGGCTATCGAAACAAAATGTGGTTCAAGTGGGCTCGGCCTACTTGATTCCGATTATGACTAGGAGCTTGTTCCATGTATTTGTGATATATCAATGTTAGTTGAAACAAACCCTACTCACCATTTGTGCGTGCGACGGCATGGCAGGCCCCCTCTCCTTGTTTCCTTCCAATCGATTACTTTGAGGTAAACCACTTTTGACTATTATGTGCAGCCAAATAGATAAGGATTCCATGTTGTCGGCCATGATTCATAATTGCATGTGAGATGATATATTATGTGATTGCATGTGAATTGTCAAGGGATATGAGATTGTGTGCTACTAGATAAGCATCATTTCATGTTGTCGGCCATGATTGATGAATAATTCGATTTTCGTGTATTGCATGTATATCCATGAATGTTAAGTGTTTTGGTGCTGTTGTTGCGATGATTCATAATATTGATAATATTGATGATTGCAGGAATTAATATGATTGGGTGATTTTATGTTGATGTCGATGTAACAGCCAATTGATCATTAGGATTTCTGTGTGAATTCTTAACTGTTGGTGATGAAACCCTACCCCAACGAAATCCCCCACCAGATTAGTATCAGAGCCATTGGTTATAGAGAACTCGGTTTTAATAAGGGGAAAACCTTTTTATTAAAACCAGACTATAACCTGTACAGTGCTCAACGATCCACAACGACGCCTCGCTCCACGTGCAAGACTCAACATCCTAGGTAATATGGTATATGTTTTATTGCCTACATGCTAGATTACATAGAACTTTGCTCATGGTATGCTTAGATACACATAACCCCTATTGCTTGAGAATACTTGTGTGCTCACTCCCTTCTGTCATCGCACTATTCGCGAACCTCTCTCACTCTTGTTTCCTTGGGTATGAAGATCATGAGTGGACGTGTCAACATGACTCAAGCCCAGTTGGCGGTTTTGATCACTGAACAAGTTACTGCAGCACTCGCAGCTGCCCAGGCAGGAGGTATATCCTGCAGTCGCAACTTACTCTAGGATTCTCTAGATCCTACTCTCGTCAACCAACACTCGTGCTTAAGTATGTTTACTCTTACGCACACGACAGGTCAACACGCTCAGCCACCTGTGTGCACGTTCAAAACTTTCATGGACTGTCGTCCTACTACTTTCAGTGGCACGGAAGGAGCAGTTGGACTCCTCCATTGGTTTGAAAAGCTCGAGTCCGTATTTGAGATGTGTGAATGCCCTGAGGCTCGTAGGGTGAAGTACGCCACTGGTGCTCTCGAAGGCACTGCGCTAACTTGGTGGAACGCGCAAGTTCAGATGCTGGGGCTGACGGCTGTTAATGCCACCCCATGGAAGGATTTCAAGGAACTGATCAAAAGTGAATACTGTAGTCGTGATGACATCCACAAGCTGGAAGTGGAGTTCTTCAACCTGAAGATGACGTGGTCAGAGATAGAAGCGTACACGAAACGATCCAACGAATTGGCAGTATTGTGTCTAACTATGGTGGATCCTCCCATCAAGCGCATTGAGATGGACCTCAAAGGCTTAGTACCAGAGATTCAAAGTCATGTGACTGCTGCTAACCTTGCTACTATTCAAGATGTTACTCGTCTTGCTCATCGTCTCACAGACCAGGCTGTGGAACAGAACAAGATGCTTAAACGTATTGGTGCTACTACTACTACTACTTCTGCTACTCCCAGTGACAACAAACGAAAGTGGGATGGAACCTCCAGCAAGGGTTCGACTTCAGTTCAGTCCTAGGCACAGCAGCGAAAGATTGATGACTATTAGAGCCCTAGTCAGCAGTCTTCTAGTAGTCAAGGGCAGGGTGGATATCGAGGAAACCACCCAAAATGCAACAGATGCAACAGACACCACAGTGGTCACATAGTCAAGGGTTGTAACCTCGTCTTAGCTGGTCAGACTTTCTTTATCGATCTCATTCTATACCTCTGGGTAGTTTTGACATCGTCATCGGTATGGATTGGTTATCGCAACAACAAGCAGAGATCCTATGCAAAGAGAAGATTGTTCGCATTCCCCGTTCTGGCAAAGAACCTCTCGAAATTCAAGACGACAAGAGTGGTGCTGTGGTTGGCATCATCTCCTTCCTGAAGGCTCAGAAGTGTTTGCGAAAGGGCCACACTGCTATTTTAGCACTCGTTACAGATACATCGACGAAATAGAAGAAGTTAGAGGATATTCCAGTTGTACGCGACTTTCCTCAAGTGTTTCCTGAAGAGTTACCTGGGCTACCGCCTCATCACCAGGTCGAATTTCAGATCGAGCTAGCTCCAGGAGCAGCACCTACAGCTCGAGCACCTTATCGCTTAGCTCCAACCGAACTGGAAGAACTATCTAAGCAATTGCAAGAACTCTTGGAAAAGGGTTTCATACGTTCTAGCTCTTCGCCCTGGGGAGCTCCAGTATTATTTGTGAAGAAGAAAGACGGTACCTTCCGCATGTGCATAGATTACCGCGAACTGAACAAGGTGACCGTGAAGAATCGCTATCCTCTTCCACGCATCGACGACTTATTCGACCAGTTGCAAGGGTCGAGCTATTACTCGAAGATTGACCTGAGGTCAGGCTATCATCAACTGAGAGTCCGGGACGAGGACGTCTCCAAAACAGCATTCAGAACTCGCTACGGCCATTACGAGTTTTTGGTCATGCCATTCGGGTTAACGAACGCGCCTGCAGTTTTCATGGATCTTATGAACAGGGTGTGCAAACCTTATCTTGACAAGTTTGTTATTGTTTTCATCGATGACATCCTGATCTATTCGAAGAGTCAGGAGGAACACGAGCAGCATTTACGACTTATTTTGGAACTCCTTCGAACAGAACAGCTGTACGCCAAGTTTTCAAAATGCGACTTCTGGCTTCGTGAAGTCCACTTTCTAGGCCTCGTGGTAAACAAGGATGGGATTCATGTTGATCCATCCAAGGCAGATTCGATCAAGAACTGGCCTGCACCTCGCACACCAACCGAAATACCCCAATTCTTGGGTTTGGCGGGTTATTACAGACGGTTCATCAAAGGCTTCTCAAAGATTGCACAACCGCTTACACTACTGACACAGAAAGGTGTTGCTTACCGTTGGGGTAATACAAAGGAAACAGCGTTTCAGCACTTAAAGGATAGACTTTGTAGCGCACCTATCCTCTCATTGCCTGAAGGCATGGACGATTTTGTAGTCTACTGCGACGCATCTATCCAAGGTCTTGGATGTGTGTTGATGCAACGGGATAAAATCATTGCTTATGTTTCGCGCCAACTTAAGATTCACGAACGAAATTACACTACACATGATTTAGAGTTGGGAGCTGTTGTTTTTGCGCTCAAGATATGGCGACATTACCTGTATGGCACCAAGTGCATCATCTACACCGATCACAGGAGTCTCGAGCATATCTTCAAGCAGAAAGAGTTGAACATGCAACAACGTCGATGGGTCGAGTTACTGAACGATTACGAATGTGCTATAAAGTACCATCCGGGCAAAGCCAATGTGGTGGCCGACGCCCTTAGTCGAAAGGATACTACACCTAGGCGTGTACGAGCGTTGCAACTCACTATTCAGTCTAGTCTTCCTTCTCAGATACGAGATGCTCAGGTAGAAGCATTGAAACCAGAAAACGTCTGGGCTGAAGCCCTACGCGGCTTAAGGCAACGGTTAGAACAAAAGGCAGACGGCGCCTACTATATAACGGGATGCATCTGGGTCCCACTCTATGGCAACTTACGCGAGCTTGTAATGGATGAAGCTCATAAGTATCGCTACTCAGTACATCCTGGTTCGGATAAGATGTACCATGACTTGAAAACCACATATTGGTGGCCTAGCATGAAAGCTCACATAGCAACTTACGTCAGCAAATGCTTGACTTGTGCGAGAGTCAAGACTGAATATCAGAAACCATCAGGCCTACTCCAACAACCAGAGATACCACGATGGAAATGGGAGCAAATTTCCATGGATTTTGTTACTGGCCTGCCTAGATCTCAACGTGGGAATGATACTATTTGGGTGATCGTGGATTGACTCACTAAGTCTGCACACTTCTTGGCTATTAAGGAAACGGATAAGTTCTCCACTCTAGCAGACGTCTACCTTAAGGAAGTGGTTTCAAGGCACGGGGTGCCAACCTCCATTATCTCTGATCGTGATGCACGTTTTACTTCAGAACTGTGGCAAGCAATGTACAAATCGTTTGGCACTCGGTTAGACATGAGCACAGCTTATCACCCTCAGACGGATGGATAGTCTGAGCGCACTATTCAAAATTTAGAAGACATGCTTCGTGCATGTGTAATCGATTTCGGCAACGGCTGGGAAAAACATCTCCCATTAGTGGAGTTCTCGTACAACAACAGTTACCACACCAGCATTCAAGCCGTTCCATTCGAGGCATTGTACGGGCGTAAATGCCGATCACCTCTCTGTTGGGCAGAGGTGGGTGATAGTCAGATCACTGGTCCAGAACTGGTGGTAGACACAACAGAACGAATTGCTCAAATACGACAACGAATGGCGGCAGCTCGTGACCGTCAGAAAAGCTACGCCGATAAGGGCAGGAAACCACTCGAGCTCCAGGTTGGGGAGCGGGTACTACTCAAAGTCTCACCCTGGAAGGGTGTTGTTCGTTTTGGAAAACGAGGCAAGCTCAATCCGTGATATGTCGGACCGTTCGAAATCATTGAGAAAATAGGCAAAGTGGCCTACAGACTGAACTTACCAGCTGGACTCAGTGCAGTTCACAACGTCTTTCACGTGTCGAATCTGAAGAAGTGTCTGTCAGATGAGACCCTCATAGTTCCTTTGAAGGAGCTTACTATCGATGAACAGTTGCGATTTGTCGAGGAACCAGTTGAAATCACGGACCGGGATGTTAAGGTCCTTAAGCACACTAGAATACCTCTTGTTCGAGTTCGTTGGAACTCCCGTCGTGGCCCAGAGTTTACCTGGGAACGAGAAGATCAAATGAAACTCAAGTATCCCCAGTTATTCGAAAACAGTGCAACCACTACTGAGGCTGAAGCTACTACAGAATTTCGGGACGAAATTCCAAATCAACAGGGGGATGATGTGACACCCCAGGAAAACCAGTAAACTACACAACACAACTAGCTTCCTCAGTAACCACGTGCTAAATTTCGGGACGAAATTTCTTTCAAGTTGGGGAGAATGTGACAACCCGAGTTTCCAAGGTCTTTCCTCGACACATTACTTGTTTGCAGACGTATTTTGTTTATAACTTGCTTACATCGTAACTTGTATATACGTGATAAATGTCTACAAGTTAATAGATATATAGTGGTGTGAATATCACTATATATGACTAGGCCCACTACCATGTTTGTGGTATGATTTATTAAACATGGCCCAATAACTTAAAAGCCCTATTGGCTATCGAAACAAAATGTGGTTCAAGTGGGCTCGGCCTACTTGATTCTGATTATGACTAGGAGCTTGTTCCATGTATTTGTGATATATCAATGTTAGTTGAAACAAACCCTACTCACCATTTGTGTGTGCGACGGTATGGCAGGCCCCCCTCTCCTTGTTTCCTTCCAATCGATTACTTTGAGGTAAACCACTTTTGACTATTATGTTAAGCCAAATAGATAAGGATTCCATGTTGCCGGCCATGATTCATAATTGCATGTGAGATGATATATTATGTGATTGCATGTGAATTGTCAGGGGATATGAGATTGTGTGCTACTAGATAAGCATCATTTCATGTTGTCGGCCATGATTGATGAATAATTTGATTTTCGTGTATTGCATGTATATCCTTGAATGTTAAGTGTTGTGGTGCTGTTGTTGCGATGATTCATAATATTGATAATATTGATGATTGCAGGAATTAATATGATTGGGTGATTGTATGTTGATGTCGATGTAACAGCCAATTGATCATTAGGATTTCTGTGTGAATTCGTAATTGTTGGTGATGAAACCCTACCCCAACGAAATCCCCCACCCAACGAAAACACTAGTGTTTTCGTTACATCTCATGTTCAACGAAAATCCAAGGGATTTCACCTAACTAGTGATTTCGTCCAAAAAGGGACTTCGCCAAAGTCTGTGCTTTGTCATGTGATTTCGTGAGTGTTACTCTGTAACATGGTTGGTTTGTTTACTTCGTTAGTTTATTAACTTGGTTAAGTTACTAACCTTGTTAACTGTGGTAATTCTGTTAAGTATATAACATTATAAGTTTATTAACTCTGTTAAGCTAAGTTGATAAATTCCGTTGGTCATTCACTCACTCTGTAAAGTTTATTAATTAACTACGTTCGTATGTTAACTCTATTTAATTGTTAACTCTGTTAAGCCAATAAGGTTAACTCTGATAGTTTATCAATTCTACTAGTACGCTAACTCTATTAAACCCGTTAACTTGGTTAGGTATGTCAATGGATAACTGTGTTAGAATTAACTGAGAAAGCTGTTATGTGAAACATGAAGTTCATGAGTTTGATTAACTGTTTACATGATACAAGATGCTAACTGCTAGGCACACTCTGTGATATTACTGTGATGCTAGTTACATGTGAAACTTTACGAACTTAAACTGATTATGTACACGTGCTTAACTATAGGATTTGACTGATTACTAGTGTCCACATAACTTAGCATACCGAGCAAACCAAGGTGAGTTCACACTCTTACCAAGGCATGGGATTCCCGGGGTTGGGAATGGGTTTGGATGATTACTTGTACACACATTGATACTAGAATTACGTACCACTGACCTCGGGAGAGGCAGGTTACTGGTAGATACTGCTAGACTAGTGATACAAATACTACTCTTCGCTCACACACCTGGAATGGCCGCGATGCTAACACTAATACTTAACTTCGTACACATGCCTGGGTTGGCCGCGATACGAATACTAAACTTCGCACACATGCCTGGGTTGGCCGCGATACGAATACTAAACTTCGCACACATACCTGGAGGGCCGCGATACAAATATACCTAGTCTAGAAAACATGGGAAACCCCCACCAATCTTCGCCAACATGCCTAGAGGGCCGCGATACAAATACATACGAGACATGGTTCACTAAATGAACATACGGTTTACAATACGATTACTATAACTGAACAACCAACTGTGAACTCGCTCAACTTTGTTGTTGACTTTCTGTTACATGCCTTGCAGGACCTTAGGTACTCATGGAGCTTGCACGGGAGGCGCGGTCGTTGTGGGCACGGATTGTGGATGTTTTGATGAAAACCTTATGATTCTTTAAACTTAAGACTTGTGTTGGATTTTCATACTATGCTTCCGCTACTTATACTATGTTTTGATGGAACATCAATCGTATTGTGATGGATTACATTTACTTTTACTTATCACTTATATGTTCAATATGATTGGTGGCTTGATCCTGGTCATGTCACGCCTCCAAGCGGTGATACTCCGCGTGTGGATTTTGGGGGTGTGACAAAGGTGAACATGGGATGGTTAACTAATAAACGTTTTTTCGAACTATGGGGTGACCCCCACGGCTAGATAGCTGATTAAGATTAAACTACGTTTTTTGGAAACAACTCTAAAATGGACAACCAACCGTGAACTCACTCAACTTTGTTGTTAACTCATTGCTACATGCTTTGCAGGTCGCTAGATGCTAGGGAGCTTGCACATGGAGGTGGTCGTTGTGGAATGCGAACTAATATGTCCTGTACTTATTAAATAAACATTATGAAGTTATGAAACTTATGTTTGGGGTCTTTAAACTTATGAACTACAAACTTATGTTTTGAACTTACGTTTTATGCTTCCGCTGTTAACTTAAAACTGGTTACTGTCTTATGGTCACCAATTGTATTGTGGTTGGTCTTACTTACTTAATTTCGTTGTTCAATATGATTGGTGGCTCGATCCTGGTCATGTTACGCCTCCAAGCGGTGATGCTCCGCATGGTGGATTTTGGGGGTGTGACATTCTTGATTACCAACCATAGGTGGAATGAGTGTCTTGGAATACATTGACTAAACCAAACCCCATTAACCCAAGTAACTGGTTATTCACGGTGTCGGGTGTTATGCCAAACTTCCATTGACCCGAAAGGACGAGTATTGCCATCCAAATCTTTCCAGATTGTACCATCCTCCATATTCTGTGTCAACTGATGAGAATTTAAACCAATTAAAACCGGGTAAAGATCATACCATGCACGAGGCCACTTCCACTGACCATTGTCATCAATGAGATCCGTAAGCGAAGAATTAAGATTAAAACCCACATTTGCTATTCTTCTTGGAGAAATGAACGAGCTAAGCGGGCTAAGCTGGCACCAGTTATCGCTCCAAGCGTTAGTTTGTGAACCACTTCGAACAGATTTCCATACAAATGGCCGAACAGCACTTCGAATGGCCAAAATTTTCCTCCAACCCCAACTGATACAACCTCGAGATTGGATATCCCACAAGCTTCGGCTGTTTAATTTATGCGAGTAGATCCATTGAACCCCAAAGGGATTTCCGTTTAGTGAGAGTACTCCAAATATGGTTAGTCATTAGAGCCTTGTTTACATACGATATGCTCCTAATGACCAAACCTCCTTCGTCCTTAGGCAAACAAACCTCGGCCCAAGCCACTTTCGCTTTGACCCTTCCCTAACTATTAGCATTCCACAAGAACCTGCACATAAGCTTCTCCAATTCATTTGTGACTCGATCAGGAATAATAAAAACAGAAGCCCAGTAGATGTGCATAGAAGACAAGACCGAATTGATAAGCTGCAATCTACCAGCAAACGATAACGACTTATTCAACCAACTACCGATCTTCTTTTCCATTCAGTCAACAAGAGGCTTACAATCTTTAAACATTAGCTTAGTAGAAATTAGCGGCACCCCCAAGTAACGAACAGGCAGCGTACCTTCATTGAATGGCATAACTTGAAGGATTTCCTACTTCACAAGATGCGACACATTACAAAAATACACCGTACTCTTGGCTGGGCTCGGCTTCAGACCTGAAGCATTTGTGAACTGCTCAAGGGCATCTCTAACTTTCTTGGCCGAAGTGATATCCCCGTGCACAAAGATGAAAGATCATCCGCAAATGACACATTGATAATTTTCTGTTTCACACAATGCACATGGAACTTGAAACCTGTGGCCGAACAGGCACCACGCTGAAGTAACAAAGACAGAATCTCCATAATCAATGTGAAAAGATATGGCGACATAGGGTCTCCCTGTCTTAAACCCCTTCTTCCTTTAAAATAACCATGTAGATTACCATTAATACTTATAGAGTAGGTTATCATGGTTACACAAGCCATAATCCACTCAACCATCTTCCTATGAAACCCAAACCCATTAAGAACATTCTCCAAGAAAGACCAGCTGACATTGTCATATGCTTTTTGGATATCTATCTTGAATGCACATCTAGCTGGACCCTGATTTAAGTGATAGTTAAGCATTAATTCCTGAGTCAGAAGGATGTTATCCGCGATTTTTCTTCCCGGAACAAAAGCCGATTGATTTATGCTAAGCAGATCACCCAAACTACCCTTTAATCTATCCGTAATGATCTTGCTAATACATTTATACAAGACATTACAGCACGATATAGGCCAATAATCAAGAATCGAATCAGGAGTATCCACTTTAGGAACAAGAGCCAGAATCGTATGGTTTAGTTGCTTCAGGAGTTTACCATTATCAAAAAAATTATAAAACTGCATTAGAAATCTCATGACCCACAATATCCCAGGGGTTCTTGAAAAAAGCCGACGTATAACCATCAGGATCAGGGGCTTTATTCTCACCAATACTAAACATAGCATTTTTCACTTCCTCACGAGGAACCTGGCGAACCATATGATTCGTAGCATTAGAACTCAAAACATTCACACACAGGTTCTCCATATTAATGCTCGAAACGTGGTCCTCATGACCCAAAAAGTTTTCGTAATGATGAACAAGAGCGATAGCAACATCGTCTCCATCAAACCGATTGCCAGCTACATCTTGAATAGACTGAATTCTACCTCTAGCATTCCTGCATTTAAGACTATTATGAAAAAAACGCCGTATTTGAGTCGCCAGCACACAACCACTCCACTTTAGACTTTTGCTTTAAAAAACATTCTTCGTCATAAGAAGCAATTCTGAACTGATTAAGGCACTCAACTTCCTTGTCCCTCAATTCGACATCTAAAGGGTTAATATCCACCAGCTTCTGAATATCATCAAGCTGCTTCCTTAACTCCGAGACTTTTTCATGCAAATTACCTTGTTTGAACAAGATTTTCCGCATTAAAGGTTTCAAATTTCGAAGCTTTTTAGTGACCGAAAACATTGTGACCCCCTGGATACTTTTCATCCACTCCTGCTCCACAAACAACCTGAACTCTGGCTTCGAAGTAACAAAATTTGCAAATTTAAAAGGTTTCGGCTTAATCTTAACCGAGTTAGCCACTTTGAGAACACATGGAGTGTGATCCGAGATTCGAAACGGATGATAATGAACAAACGCTTCAGGAAACATCTCTAAAAACTTCAAGTTCCCCATGACACGGTCAATCTTTTTTAACAAGCCAATACCCTTCTTTGGTTTCTGATTCCACGTATAGTGCAACCCATGACCCTTGATATCCACAAGCTCCGTATACTGAACACAATCATGAAACTCTCGCATGCCAATAGAAACAGTAGACGGGCCATATAAAGAGTCTTCTACATGAAGAGCCGAGTTGAAATCCCCCATAACGACCCAAGGTTTATCATGGCAAAGGCTTTTATTCATACACAGATTTTCCCATAGGCATCTTCTCTCCTGATATGTATTCTTTGCATAGACAAAAGAACAGAAAGTAGTATTATTATCAAGTTTAGAACGGATTTGGGTATGAATAACTTGGTCCTCTTGCGACAAGACCATGAGATTGACAACATCCGTATTCCAACCCAAAATAATTCTAGTACCTCGATCACACAAATCACCATTCGACGTCCAAGCCCAGTTATGAAAACCAACCTTACACACCTTTGCTAGGTTTGTAACATCCACATGAGATTCCAGAATGGCACAAACAGCTAATTTATTCTCAGATACAAGCATACGAACCTCCGTTTGTTTCAGGGGTTGGTTCAAACCCCTTATATTCCAAGAAGCTATACTATCCATTCAAACCGATATTACCGGGAGTGCTTGCCCCCTCAGAAACTTGACGTTGTCACACCCTGGCTTTGCGGAAGCGTGGTTAATTTGGTGTGACTTCTTAATACCATAGCTTAATCATAACAAAGCTATATGAGTTAAAAACATGCAAGATCATCCATTAAGTTTTGAAAACCAAATACAGTACCATTGTTTTAACGGGAACATACCCTAACAACCATAACCTTGTTCAACAGACATTACAAACTTAAACATAATATAAACATGGTTTAAGGATTGTGTCTTGTCCAGGAAAGAGACACATCCCCTAAACCCCGGATGACCTTGGAAACTAGTGCAGCGGGAAAACATGCCATACCGTGCCAGATCTCGTTAATTTCCTGAAATACATGTAAGTTGAAAAATCAACAATAATGTTGAGCGAGTTCATGTGCAAGTGAGTAAGTAAAACACTTGTAAGTATAAAAGTTCCCTGGTATGTAGCAGTGTAAGGAAAAGAGATCACCAATGGTTTGCAAGGCCATTAGCATGTGTGAAATGCAAGTAGGAAGACTCAACCCTAGCCGATTTATGCGTCGGGCAACCAAGTCACTCAAGGTCCGTTCTGTTGGTCCTCTCAGAGGTCCGTTCTGTTGGGCCTAGAGTTGGGCTCGCTACACCCAGATAGATCTACCGCTTAAGTCCCTCGGTGTTCTGCCTACCCATTCACATGATCTAAGTAGTAAACCTCCTTACGTTAACATACCGTGTATAATAGTACTTGTAAATAAAGTAACATGTATTTCACCCCCGCAGTTAAGAAAACTGAAAACAGTTAGAGAAAAGGGGGACATGAACTCACAGTCGGTGCGTCTCTACCAAGTACTCCAAATCAGACAGCTGTGCGACGACCTACAAGTGCTAATTCTATTAGACGGACGGCCGTGCCTTAGCTTAATAGTTAAGTATTTGGGAAATAGTTAGACAACTATTTCGTGTTTACGTTCTGTATATACTTGGTAGTTAATCTCCTTCCCAAGGATGGGGAATTTGTACAAGTATTATGCATGTGGTGACTTTAAGTATTGACAAGATACATTTTCAAGTCTCATAACCAACACTTTAAAGATTTATGTCAAAACTCATGGCGAGGTTTAATTCCGAGAAATGAGGTTAAATATACTTGTTAGAAAAATAATAATTTTTCTAAGTCTTGGTATTTTTAGAAAAATTCGCCAGAGTATCCCCTAAAAACGGGAGTGTCCGTGCTAATGCGCACATCATTTTCTTTTTGAAAACAACCCATGATCATCAACAATCAACCCTTACGTTTTAACACGCGAAACGCTACCCTTGTCGTTTCAGTTTCAATATGTGGAAACTGGACTGTTTTCGGACGACTGAATAAAATACTTAACCCTTTCCAAAAATTCCCTAATTTTTACGGGTCGTCCTAATCGACCCAAAAATGATTGTATAAAAATATCGGGGTCCAGTTTCTTATCAATAATTTACAGAAAATCGTTTACCGAACTGTGATCAGATTTGTCACATTCTGATCACAGTTTACGGAAAAATTCGTCAAAAATTCCTCGTATGTCCGTTTATCGAAATTCCAGTTTGAGGGTCACAAATACATCCGTGACCATCTTAGATAAAAGTTTCAGGGGCTGGTTCGGTTCGGGTTTTAAGTTGTGATCGAAAACGCACAGCCCAATTTACTGCAGTAACAAACAGCCTTAGCTGCTGTCACGAAAACAGGTTTTTAAAATAGTAACCGACATCAGAAAAATACGATTCCAGCGCCATTTTCTTCGTTTTTCGAAATGACAAGATTTAGGCTTTTGAAATTCCGTTTTTCGAGTTTTTAAAGTCCGTTTACAGCCTGATGAAGGCGGCTGAAACAGTGACTCAGCTTGCTGTTTTGTGGTTTAGATGTTATTAAATCGTGTTATAAGTGTCCGATTAGCGGGTTAAACAAGAAAACAACTTTTAAATATCAAGTATGTGTTATCCAACCCTTAAACCAACAAGATTCCACTTCATAAATCATACGCAAGTAAACTTTTATGTAGATTTTATGTTCATAACTTATGTTTCAAAATTTTCTAATATTCTTGTGTGTTCATAAAAATCATTCTTGTTATTGTAAGATCCTCTTTTAGAAACATGATTTCCTTGACGCGTGGTCCTTTGAAAATACCGGTTGTAGATACGTAGATCTACTAGTTTTAAACACTATTGTACAAGTTAAAACATTTTTACACAACTTATGTGCTATTAACCATCATTTTCCATGTTTTAAGTAAACTTTAAAGCATCTTCATGTAAGATTCCGAGTTTTAACCGATAAAAATCCTTTTAACCACTTTAGAATAGTTTAAATACGAGTTTTAAGTGTTATACCTCTAGCTCAAGGCTAGGGAAGGATCTTGACGAAAATGGCGTGGATAAAAGCTAAGTAGAGAGGTCCTTCAAACTCCGAGTGCACCAAGCCTCCTAATACGTGATCCTTGAAGCTTGTATCACCTTGAAATGGCAAGATCGAAAACCGAAAGTGGGTGTATGGGCTAGGGGGTGTTTGGCCGAGACTTAGAAGAGAGGGAGAGAGTGTTGTTCTTGTGAGTTAAGTGATGGTAAGAACAAGTGTGTTTAGTGTTAATCTTATAGGCAATTTCAAGTGCTAATACCCAAAAGATCTTGTGCCTCCTAGATATTAGGCAAGGGATTATAATAATCTTCCAAGTACCAAGTAATGTCTCCCCATAGTTGGGGCCGGTTTGGAAGGGGGGGGGGGGTCTAGTCCGATTCCAACTAGATGGTTAGGCACAAGGTTAGGTTAAGTTAAGTGTTTAACTTAGTTATTAGTATGTTATGTGTTATAACGGGTGTTAGGGTATACGGGGACCCTAACTAGCTCAGAAAAAGATAAATAATGAAAATAATAATATTTTCATGTTTCGGGTAACGCCCGGTTGTTCGGTTGGATAGTAATCCGTTAAAGCGCTTAATAAAGCTTTAAAGTGTCGTTATTGTTATTTTTAGTGACACAGCTTATTCCTGACACTTTGGAAAGTGTCTAGTAATATTTTTCTCATGTCTTGGCACTTTATTAGTTAGCTAAAAGCTAAATTATTATGTAAAGTGCTGAGTTTTGTACTTTAAGTACGTTTTAGGCACACCCAGTCACTGTGACTTATCCCTAGAGACGCAGTTCTACAACCCTTATATCCCTACACTCACCATTAGTGTAGCAAAATATTTCTGGCTCATACAGGCCCTAGAGGCAATGTTTGCCTGATGCTGGCTTTATCAGCATGTTCAGTAGGTTATCCGATAGTGCTACTGTGCTTTTTGTGCATCACGTTTGTCACTAAGGTGCCGTATGTAAATAATGTAGTGACGATAAGTAAAGTATGATGCAGGTAAGTACATGTATCAGTATTCAAGTAGCAGTTCATCAGCTAGTTCAAACAAGCACAGTAATTAAGCAGTAATTAATCATTAGTTAAGTCGTACGGATACCTGGTTTAGTGCGGGTTGTCACATTCTCCCCCCGTTAAATAAATTTCGTCCCGAAATTTAAGTTCTGCTACTTGATGCAGAGTTCTTAGGAAAAAGGTGGGGGTATTTCTCTTTCATCCGGTCCTCACGTTCCCAGGTGTATTCAGGACCATGTCTGGCATTCCAACGAACTTTGACGAGTTTGACACTGCTCCGGCGGGTCTTGTTAACTTTCCAATCCGTGACCTCGACAGGTTTTTCAACTAAGTGGAGCGTGTCGTCAACATGAATCTCGTCGATGGGAATGGCAACGTCAACTTGAGTTGGACTTTTCTTTAGGTTGGATACATGAGATGTATCGTGAACACCATTCAGTTCAGCAGGTAGGTCCAACTTGTATGCTACTAGTCCTATTCTTTCCAGAATTCTGAAAGGACCAATGTAGCGCGGATTTAACTTCCCACGCTTTCCAAAGCGTGCCACCCCTTCCAGGGTGATACTTTCAATAACACCATTTCTCCAACTTGGAAATCCACATGTTTCCGGTTTGGATCCGCATAGGCCTTCTGTCTGTGGCGAGCTGCTTCGATGCGTTTAAGAATCTGCGCGATCTTGTCTGCCGTCTCTTGGACGATTTCGGGACCAGCAAGCTGCCTATCACCTGCGTCAGCCCAACATAAGGGTGATCGGCACTTGCGTCCGTAAAGGGCTTCAAATGGCGTGACACCAATACTGGTGTGGTAGCTGTTGTTGTATGAAAATTCGACCAAAGGTAAATGTTTATCCCAGCTACCGCCCAAATCCATAACACACGCTCTCAGCATGTCTTCCAAAGTCTGTATCGTTCGCTCGCTCTGGCCGTCAGTTTGCGGATGGAACGCAGGGCTCAGATTCAATTGTGAGCCAAAGGCTTCTTGGAAGGATTGCCATATCCTTGACACAAACCTTCCGTCTCTATCAGAGATGATTGAGAGATGTACTCCATGGCGCGCGACGATCTCTCTCATGTAAATTTCAGTCAATTTGCTCGTATTATCCTTCTCTCTGATAGGTAAGAAGTGTGCTGACTTTGTTAAACGATCCACTATCACCCAGATGGTGTCATGGCCTCTTGGCGTTCTTGGCAATTTCGTAATAAAGTCCATGGAGATTTGTTCCCATTTCCACTTGGGAATCTCAGGTTGTTGCAGAAGTCCTGAAGGCTTCTGGTATTCCGCTTTAACCTTAGCGCACGTTAACATTTGCTCCGTAAACAGCAACATCGCCTTTCATCCTAGGCCACCAATAATAATCTTTGAGATCTTGGTACATCTTATCCACTCCAGTATGGATAGAGTACCATGATTTGTGAGCTTCATCGAAAATAACCTTCCTTAAATCACCAAACAGAGGAACCCAAATCCTTTTCTCAAAACATAACGTTCCTTCCTCGTTTGGTACCAAAAGCTTCTCCATCCACGGAGATATTCTTCTTCAAGGTTTCCTTCCTTGAGAGCTTCCTTCTGCGCGGCATGAATGCGCAAGGAAAGATCGGTTCGGATAATCATTTCCAAAGCTCTAACCCTTATGGGCTTAATTCTCTCTTTACGACTTAGGGCATCGGCGACCACATTCGCCTTCCCTGGATGATACTTTATCTCGCAGTCGTAGTCGTTCAGCAACTCAACCCATCGTCTTTGCCTCATATTCAACTCTTTCTGGTTGAATATGTGCTGTAGGCTCTTGTGATCTGTAAAGATTGTACACTTCGTACCATAAAGGTAGTGTCTCCAGATCTTTAAAGCAAAAACCACTGCGCCAAGCTCCAAATCGTGTGTGGTATAGTTCTTTTCATGCACTTTCAACTGACGCGATGCGTAAGCAATAACCTTCTTGCGTTGCATCAACACGCAACCCAATCCTTGACGCGATGCGTCGCAGTATACCACAAAATCATCTGTACCTTCTGGTAGAGCTAAGATAGGCGCGTTACAAAGCTTACTCTTCAATATCTGAAACGCTTCATCCTGTTTGATTCCCCAATCAAACTTCTTATCCTTCTGCGTGAGGAGCGTTAATGGTTGAGCGATCTTTGAAAAATCCTCAATGAATCTTCGATAATAGCCAGCCAAACCCGAGAATTGCCGAATCTCGGTTGGCGTCTTTGGCGTTTCCCAATCCTTGATCGCCTCGATCTTTGTTGGATCCACGTGGATTCCATCTCCATTTACCACATGTCTAAGAAATTGGACCTCATGTAGCCATAATTCGCACTTAGAGGATTTGGCATACAGTTGTTCTTTCTTTAGCAGTTCCAAAAATAGCTCTTAGATGCGGCTCGTGCTCAGCCTTTGTTCTTGAATAAATCAAGATGTCGTTGATAAACACAATCACGAACTTGTCCAAGTGCGACTTGCAACTCTATTCATCAAGTCCATAAAGACTGCAGGTGCGTTTGTCAAACCATACGTCATAACAAGGAACTCGTAGTGTCCATAACGAGTTCTGAAGGCTGTCTTTGGGATACTCTCCCCTTGTATCCTTAACTGATGGTATCCAGATCGAAGGTCGATCTTTGAATAAAAGCTTGAACCTTGCAGTTGGTCGAATAGATCATCAATCCTTGGCAGAGGATATCTATTCTTGATCGTCAGCTTGTTCAACTCCCGGTAGTTGATGTTTATTTGAAAATCATCATCCTTCTTTTTGACGAGTAGAAATGGGGTTACCCCAAAAGGGAATTTTGGTTTGTTATCTTCCTTCTCTACCCATTTCTAAAACTTCTCTGTCAATCCTTGCATCTCCGAAAATGTAAGTTGCTACGATGCAACGACTACAGGTGCAGTGCCTGGAATTAGATCGACGCGGGATTCGACTAATCGTTGAGGAGACGATTCCGGCAAGTCTTCAAAGAAGACTTCGGGGTATCTTCCAATCACAGGGATATCTTTGAGTTTTGGTTCTTCGGCTTCTTTTTCCACGACTTGAGCCAAGAATGCAACACATCCTTTGTGCGAAAATTTTGTGTCTCCTTTGCCTGATAATCGGTAGGAGCGTATCCTGCTCCATGGATCACAATCATTTCTCCATTCGTCGTCGGGGTGTGGACGTCAATCTCCGCATGGTCATTCGACAACCAGTCCATCCCAATTATCACGTCGAAGCTTCCGTTAGGCTTATTCTATCGAGAACTGGGTATCTAGGCTACTTACTACTAAAACAACTGTATTTTCTGAAGCTAAAATTTGACAATACTGTCAAATAGAGCATAACATTAACTATTATGAGACGTACCGATATCCACGCTTGGATCCTATCCCCGCTATTGAGCTTTCATCCTCTTACCTGAGTGTTCTTAGGGCAATACTTCTTGAAATGCCCCACATCACCGCAATTAAAACATGCTTGGCCACAGCCTTGATTGTCACCATCCCTGCCTTGATAGTTGTTGTCGTCGTTACTTCCTCCGCGATTTCCGCTACCATCTTGACCTCTATTTCCATGTTTAGTACCTTGCCGACACGTTTCCTTGACATGTCCCACCTTGCCACAGTTACCACATTTTCCATATCTACACCGCCCGTTATGGGGTCGTCGACAATTGTCGCACTTTGGTAGGATACCCGTGTACTATTTTCTCTTTTTGGCCTTGTCGTTGCTACTCGACTGGGTACCCTGTTTGAAATTTGCCAACTTCCTCTTGTTGTCCCCAGATGACTCTACATGAGTCTCCTTCTTCTCCTCAGAGGTTGAAAATTTGTTCATCCTGATTGCCTCTTCCGTCAAAGCTATACTTAGATTGATGGCCTCAGTGATTGTCACAGGCTTGGATGAGGTTACCATGCTTATGATTTGAGGAGCTAGTCCCCAAATGAAGCGTTCAATTCTCTTGAACTCAGGAGTGACCATGTAGGGTACCACATGCGATAAGTCATGGAACCTTTGAACGTACTCTGCGATCTTTGGACCGTCCATTTTCAAATGCCAAAACTCGGTCTCCAATCCTTGGATTTCCGCGCGAGAGCAGTACTTTTTGCGCATAAGTTCCTTTAGTTCGGTCCAGGTCAGCGCGTAGGCAGCAGCTTCGCCTAGTGTCTGAACTTGTAGATTCCACCAGGATAGGGCTCCATCTAGAAACAGCCCTGAGATATAGGTGACTTGCTGATCTAGCGCGCATTTGCTCATGCGAAGAACAGATTCAGTTTTCTCGGCCCAACGAACAAAGGCGACAGCACCTCCTGTGCCATCAAAGTTGACCGGTTTGCAGTTCTAGGAACTGCTTGTAGGTGCGTCCTGCACATACGTCATAACATACGTTCGACATTAGCATCATTGCTAAGGACATCCAATTAGGTCATGGTATGTCTAAATGACTTAGTATTACCATGGGGTGGATTATTGTTGTTGCCAGTGTTGCCAGAGTTGCTTCCACTAGTCCCTCCTTGAGAGGCGGCGTATTGTGCAATGGCAGCAGCGATAATTTGCTGGAGTTCTGCCTCATTAGTAGGCATGTGTGTCTCACGTCTCGGCGGCATCTTCTAAAAGATGGTTTACGTTGGTCAGGTCATAGTAAGTAGAGTGTACGTAAGTATACAACTATATCAACACATAACATCTCATGTTATCAATCACATAACATCTCATGTTATAAATAAATCACCCATATTGATAGCCTCTGCAATGGTTGAGGGCTTCGAGGTAGTAACCATACCCCTGATCTGGGGTGCAAGTGTCCAATGAATCGTTCAATCCTTTTGAACTCTGGTTTGACTAAGTAGGGGGCGACCCTAGACAAGTCGTGAGATTGCTGGACGTATTCAGGAATCTTTGATCCGTCCATGTTCAATTCCAGAACTCCACCTCAAGCTTCTAAATTCCAGTCCTAAAACAACATTTCTACTCATTCGTTTCCTTGAGCTCGTCCCAGCTCAGTGCATATGCAGCGTCTGTGCCAAGGGTCTGAACCTGGAGGTTCCATTAAGAGAGTGTGCCATCTAGAAATATCCCCGAGATATAGGTAACACTCTGTTGGGGGCGAACAGTTACTCATTCTTAGAATGGAGTCGGTCTTTTCGGACCAACGAACAAATGCAACGGCGCCTCCTGTTCTGTCAAAGTTCAAAGGCTTGCAGTTCAGGAACTGTTTATAGGTGCAGCCAGTTGGAGGGTTATTTCCAGTAATGCCATCGTTGTACTTAGAGCGGAGGGCTTCATGTCGTGCATTTATCTGTGAGATGCGTTCTTGCAGCTCGGCTTCTGTCCTTGGCAACGTACTGGTGTTTGTGTCACGTCTGGGTGACATTCCCTTGCCGAAGTGGTGTGAAGCGGGTTAGACAACGTTTCAATTGTCTATGAGGTGTATATAGCAACATAAGCCATCATGTAATCACCCAATTTCACACGCAAATATACTCACTGTATGAGTGGGGAAGTAAATTTCTGAGCCTTCACATAGGCTTGCCAATTTGGCTTGTTGCTCGTAATAGAATGAACTCGAGGCTACATCGCCTTGGTCATTTTGAGTTATTTCCTGCTGCATTGGTTATCATTAGCTTGACCCGCAGAGTCCACCAGGATTCCTGTGCACTACAAATCGTTATTACGTGGGCCCCCGTAATAATAAATTGTCTTGCACAGTTACCCCAAATTTTCTCTCGTCCAAGCAGATGATCAATCAAGGAGCAACAGTAGGTGCATTGGCATGAACAGGGTCATGCTCCAATGCGGGGTCAGGAGCAGCGCCTGGCTCAGGGGCCACGGCCGGCTCCGGATCAAAACTCTATCTCAAGTTCAGCTGGATCAACAAACACAGGGGGTTACAGGATCCTCCAAGGGCTGGTCTAAGTGTATAAACTCAAGGTCATGGTCTGGATCAAAACCAGGTGAAAAAGCAGGATCAACCTCAATATCGTGATCAAACTCAAAGCTGTGGGCGGGATCCGGTGCAGCTGATGATGCCATATCAGGGTTGGCGTCGTGTGAGTGGTGCTGCATTCCCTGTATGTGCGAAGATGCGGATGTCAGAAACTCAAATGAGTCTGGGATAGGGGAATGGACATGAGTTTCCCCTACAGGAGCGTCCGCATGCAGTAGTCTAATACCAGCAGCAATAGGGCCCTGCCCTCGAATGGGTCCTCCTCCAGTAGATCGTTATCGTCGTCAGAGGCCACGTCGGGGGGCATATCATCAACAGGATAAGCGGCAAGGGCACAGGAGCAGGGATCACCGCGAGTGGCAATTTCCCAACAAGATGGCCATCAGTAGGCTCTGCTACGACTTCAGGCAGCGCACAAAGGGCTGAAAGTCGTCATTGTCTGTGCCGGTAGTATCGGAAATGTACACCTCGTGCTTCGATGAAACTATGTCGTCTGATACTATGGCCATGGGATTCGTAGTGTCCATCTTTCTAGTACATGATGAAAGCATGACGTTTGTAAGACAAACACATATACGTATGATAATCAATCATATAATCATATAAACATGTTAGCCAATCAAATAATTCTCCTAGTCTCACTAGCCAATTTCTCCCAGTCTTTAAGACTGCTCTATCCTCCACCTCGACCTCTTAGATCGAGCCTCAATCCCCTTGACCGAGCCTCAGCCTTCATGACTGAGCCTACTCTTCCTAGCCTCACTAGCCAACTACCTCGGTCACCTAGACCGAGCCTCGATCCTCCAGACCGAGCCTCAGCCCTCCAGGCTGAGCCTTTTCTTCCTAGCCTTGCTAGCCCACTACCTCGGTCACCTAGACCGAGCCTCGATCCTCCAGACCGAGCCTCAGCCCTCCAGGCTGAGCCTATAATAAATCAACGTGCTCAACTACCTCGGTCACCTAGACCGAGCCTCGATCCTCCAGACCGAGCCTCAGCCCTCCAGGCTGAGCCTATAAATAATAAAATGTGCTCAACATTTGTTTGTAAAAAGTTTTGGATCTGGACTTAAGTGGTATGCAGAAAAATGTTTTCGTGAGAGCCCTAGTGATCATAGTCTAGACTCGAGAAAGAATCCTAGTTCGCTATGATCAGAGCTCTGATACCAAGCTGTCACACCCTGGCTTTGCGGAAGCGTGGTTAATTTGGTGTGACTTCTTAATACCATAGCTTAATCATAACAAAGCTATATGAGTTAAAAACATGCAAGATCATCCATTAAGTTTTGAAAACCAAATACAGTACCATTGTTTTAACGGGAACATACCCTAACAACCATAACCTTGTTCAACAGACATTACAAACTTAAACATAATATAAACATGGTTTAAGGATTGTGTCTTGTCCAGGAAAGAGACACATCCCCTAAACACCGGATGACCTTGGAAACTAGTGCAGCGGGAAAACATGCCATACCGTGCCAGATCTCGTTAATTTCCTGAAATACATGTAAGTTGAAAAATCAACAATAATGTTGAGCGAGTTCATGTGCAAGTGAGTAAGTAAAACACTTGTAAGTATAAAAGTTCCCTGGTATGTAGCAGTGTAAGGAAAAGAGATCACCAATGGTTTGCAAGGCCATTAGCATGTGTGAAATGCAAGTAGGAAGACTCAACCCTAGCCGATTTATGCGTCGGGCAACCAAGTCACTCAAGGTCCGTTCTGTTGGTCCTCTCAGAGGTCCGTTCTGTTGGGCCTAGAGTTGGGCTCGCTACACCCAGATAGATCTACCGCTTAAGTCCCTCGGTGTTCTGCCTACCCATTCACATGATCTAAGTAGTAAACCTCCTTACGTTAACATACCGTGTATAATAGTACTTGTAAACAAAGTAACATGTATTTCACCCCCGCAGTTAAGAAAACTGAAAACAGTTAGAGAAAAGGGGGACATGAACTCACAGTCGGTGCGTCTCTACCAAGTACTCCAAATCAGACAGCTGTGCGACGACCTACAAGTGCTAATTCTATTAGACGGACGGCCGTGCCTTAGCTTAATAGTTAAGTCTTTGGGAAATAGTTAGACAACTATTTCGTGTTTACGTTCTGTATATACTTGGTAGTTAATCTCCTTCCCAAGGATGGGGAATTTGTACAAGTATTATGCATGTGGTGACTTTAAGTATTGACAAGATACATTTTCAAGTCTCATAACCAACACTTTAAAGATTTATGTCAAAACTCATGGCGAGGTTTAATTCCGAGAAATGAGGTTAAATATACTTGTTAGAAAAATAATAATTTTTCTAAGTCTTGGTATTTTTAGAAAAATTCGCCAGAGTATCCCCTAAAAACGGGAGTGTCCGTGCTAATGCGCACATCATTTTCTTTTTGAAAACAACCCATGATCATCAACAATCAACCCTTACGTTTTAACACGCGAAACGCTACCCTTGTCGTTTCAGTTTCAATATGTGGAAACTGGACTGTTTTCGGACGACTGAATAAAATACTTAACCCTTTCCAAAAATTCCCTAATTTTTACGGGTCGTCCTAATCGACCCAAAAATGATTGTATAAAAATATCGGGGTCCAGTTTCTTATCAATAATTTACAGAAAATCGTTTACCGAACTGTGATCAGATTTGTCACATTCTGATCACAGTTTACGGAAAAATTCGTCAAAAATTCCTCGTATGTCCGTTTATCGAAATTCCAGTTTGAGGGTCACAAATACATCCGTGACCATCTTAGATAAAAGTTTCAGGGGCTGGTTCGGTTCGGGTTTTAAGTTGTGATCGAAAACGCACAGCCCAATTTACTGCAGTAACAAACAGCCTTAGCTGCTGTCACGAAAACAGGTTTTTAAAATAGTAACCGACATCAGAAAAATACGATTCCAGCGCCATTTTCTTCGTTTTTCGAAATGACAAGATTTAGGCTTTTGAAATTCCGTTTTTCGAGTTTTTAAAGTCCGTTTACAGCCTGATGAAGGCGGCTGAAACAGTGACTCAGCTTGCTGTTTTGTGGTTTAGATGTTATTAAATCGTGTTATAAGTGTCCGATTAGCGGGTTAAACAAGAAAACAACTTTTAAATATCAAGTATGTGTTATCCAACCCTTAAACCAACAAGATTCCACTTCATAAATCATACGCAAGTAAACTTTTATGTAGATTTTATGTTCATAACTTATGTTTCAAAATTTTCTAATATTCTTGTGTGTTCATAAAAATCATTCTTGTTATTGTAAGATCCTCTTTTAGAAACATGATTTCCTTGACGCGTGGTCCTTTGAAAATACCGGTTGTAGATACGTAGATCTACTAGTTTTAAACACTATTGTACAAGTTAAAACATTTTTACACAACTTATGTGCTATTAACCATCATTTTCCATGTTTTAAGTAAACTTTAAAGCATCTTCATGTAAGATTCCGAGTTTTAACCGATAAAAATCCTTTTAACCACTTTAGAATAGTTTAAATACGAGTTTTAAGTGTTATACCTCTAGCTCAAGGCTAGGGAAGGATCTTGACGAAAATGGCGTGGATAAAAGCTAAGTAGAGAGGTCCTTCAAACTCCGAGTGCACCAAGCCTCCTAATACGTGATCCTTGAAGCTTGTATCACCTTGAAATGGCAAGATCGAAAACCGAAAGTGGGTGTATGGGCTAGGGGGTGTTTGGCCGAGACTTAGAAGAGAGGGAGAGAGTGTTGTTCTTGTGAGTTAAGTGATGGTAAGAACAAGTGTGTTTAGTGTTAATCTTATAGGCAATTTCAAGTGCTAATACCCAAAAGATCTTGTGCCTCCTAGATATTAGGCAAGGGATTATAATAATCTTCCAAGTACCAAGTAATGTCTCCCCATAGTTGGGGCCGGTTTGGAAGGGGGGGGGGGGTCTAGTCCGATTCCAACTAGATGGTTAGGCACAAGGTTAGGTTAAGTTAAGTGTTTAACTTAGTTATTAGTATGTTATGTGTTATAACGGGTGTTAGGGTATACGGGGACCCTAACTAGCTCAGAAAAAGATAAATAATGAAAATAATAATATTTTCATGTTTCGGGTAACGCCCGGTTGTTCGGTTGGATAGTAATCCGTTAAAGCGCTTAATAAAGCTTTAAAGTGTCGTTATTGTTATTTTTAGTGACACAGCTTATTCCTGACACTTTGGAAAGTGTCTAGTAATATTTTTCTCATGTCTTGGCACTTTATTAGTTAGCTAAAAGCTAAATTATTATGTAAAGTGCTGAGTTTTGTACTTTAAGTACGTTTTAGGCACACCCAGTCACTGTGACTTATCCCTAGAGACGCAGTTCTACAACCCTTATATCCCTACACTCACCATTAGTGTAGCAAAATATTTCTGGCTCATACAGGCCCTAGAGGCAATGTTTGCCTGATGCTGGCTTTATCAGCATGTTCAGTAGGTTATCCGATAGTGCTACTGTGCTTTTTGTGCATCACGTTTGTCACTAAGGTGCCGTATGTAAATAATGTAGTGACGATAAGTAAAGTATGATGCAGGTAAGTACATGTATCAGTATTCAAGTAGCAGTTCATCAGCTAGTTCAAACAAGCACAGTAATTAAGCAGTAATTAATCATTAGTTAAGTCGTACGGATACCTGGTTTAGTGCGGGTTGTCACAGTTCATGCCTCATAAAATCCGACATTTCTGTTGGAACCGTGTCCACTACCTCTTCATCAGAACGCGGAGATTTCCCATTATCTTTCTTGAAGGTTGACCGCACCTCGTTTTCATTCCGTGTGCCACCATCCGTAACCTCCACATCATCCATAGAGAGAGCCTCAAACGAGTTTTTGATTTTCACATTACCACCCACCTTGTTATCCGCTTTATCCTCCTTAGTACCTGAAGTACTCGGTCCTGCTTTGTTACTTTTAGGCTTGTATATAAACTTTGTTTTTTGTTTCTTTGGCATAGCTCCTACCCTTACCGTCTTCCTCTTGTCCGTGATAAACCCATCCTCATCAACAACCACTTGCTTTGATTTATTGTTCACATTCTTAACACACGTCTGATCATTGTGACCAAAGACACAACATACCGAACATCGTTGCGGCTTCCATTCATATTCCACTTTAACTCTTTCAGTAATATACCCATCCTCGTGTAACTTTGGAATAACAACAATAATATGATCTTTCAGTTCATTGTCAGCATTAACTTCAATTAAGGCCCGAGCAAAACTACTCCTCCCCCAGTTATCCGCACACATATCAGCCGTATAACCATCTAGTCTTTTTGGAATCCCTATCTTGGACACTAATAAACTCAGTCCATCATCCGTGTAAACCGAGATAGGAACATTATGTAACTTCACCCACACCGGAACTGATTTAATACCCTCTTTTTTAAGGCTCACAGACGGAGACCAAACATTAAAAAACAACGGCACTTTCCGAATCAACCAGGGCCCCCCTCCAACACTTTGGCCATTCCCTCTTTAGTGTCAAACTTAAAGAAAAAAATCCATCCGAGTTCATCATAAGTTTAGCAAACCCATACCTAGACTATACATTCTTTGCATAATATTTGACAACAAGGTATGGCAATCGATTACCTAAAAAGTAGCCGTATAGAACATTCTCAAACTTTTCCTGTACCTTTCGGATCACCTCACGAGGAATCACAACATCAGCATCCTGAAGAGTCTCATTCGAATCCAGCTGTCTGAAATTAACTTCACGTTTCATCGAAGTGACATTTTTGACCCTATCCGTATACGAAGACATTGAAGTGTTTTTCTCGGGTTCTTCATCCATCTTACGCTCAATATTCCTAGTTTCCGAATGGACCGGCGCACTCACCTTTTCTAGCTCGTCAATTACATTGATCAGCCTAGATTCCTTCTGTATAATACCACGTCTGGGCAGAAGCGGATTACCATCAATGTTAAGTGACATACCATCATAACCCTTGCCCAACGCCGAAGGTTTCCCTAACACTGCCTGTGAATTCGTAGGCTTAGCATTGCTCGTACTCAGGAAAATATCCCCATGCAGCTTTTCAGAAAACGATTGAAACCCTAGATCCTCCAAACCTCGATCCCTATTTCTCTCCATGCACCCAAACGACGTAAACCTCAATCAGACGACAAGAACATGCAGCCAAGTAAAAAAAAACCCTAAATCCTTAAAACCCAAGTATTAATCTTCAACCGTTAATCAATTAAAGCAGTGTATCGATCTAGCTAAATTAATCTAAGTTAACCATGATCAATGACAACCAAGTTAATAAATAAGGGTTTCGAACTGATCACAAAGGCAGCGATTATCAAGAAAACAAGAAAAAGACCCTAGATTCAAATCGGCCACAATTGCTAACGAGTTCGTTATAGGATTTTGAAAGATCAAAACTCTAATCACAGACTGTTATACAAAAGATCACAAGAAAAAGCTAGGGTTTCAAGAAGAACAAAAAATCGCCTTCTTCCTCAGGATCAGAGATCTTGAGGTACATGTAGATTCATTGTTAATTACTAACCACTTTAATGGTTCTTATGTTGTTAAAGGTGAAAGACTAATCAAATATCTAGAGATAGTCAAGAAATTGGCAGACTCTTTTGCTTCTTTTAGTTTGACACAGGTACCCAGGGAAGAAAATGCAGAAGCTGATGCTTTAGCCAACCTTGGATCATCATTGAAAATTCCAGAGGATATTAAAATTCCTATTATCCATATCTTGACTCCTACTATTGAGTGTGACACCCGTGTCACTCCAACCATCAAACAAATGCCAAACCAATGAAATATTGTATTTCATACTTGGGATTTGTAAAAATATGTGTATCGTTTGCACATATTAATTCTTGTTCGATTTCAAGCTCTAAATCGCTTTCTGGAAGGTTATACGCGCACTGATGTGTAGATATAACCAGTTTAATCCAACGAACACTCTGGAATAGTGAAATAGGCTTAACATACCTTAAATAACCTTTACATAACTTAGATATAAGTTTTGGAAGGTTTAGTGTGGTGAAATCAAAGTTTAATCGCTTACAGGGACTAAAGTTGACAAACTGCGAAAGTATGCCAATTTGAACTGTAACAGACATTCCAGAGCATGACCATAAGTTAAACATACCATAAATATCCTTCACATAGCTTAGAAATAGGCTTTGAGGTGTTCGGTATGCTAAAATAAACTTTTGTGTCATTCAGGGACTAAAAGTGTCAAAAAGTGCACAAGTTTGCATTTTCGCGCATAACTTATGTTCTGAATACATCCGGACATCCAAAAATTTATGTAAGCACTAAAATATTTTATTTTAGTGTTCGGCATAAGAAAAATCCATTCGTTTCGTCATTTGGATCGTTTTTCGCGCTTATGCGCATTCCGTCGTAATTAAGCGAACATCGCGTTCGTACGACCAAACGAACCATCATCCGGCATATTTTTGAGCATGTTTTGAGTTCCCTATACTTTAACTTCATTTTATAGCCTTGAAATGAGGTTAACGGGGTTCAAACGCATCGAAAAAGGCCTTAAACACGTGCAGGGACCATTTCTGCCAATTCTGAAACATTTCTGAATCAGGGGGGTGCTAGCGTAGCGCGAGCCCTAAGGGCCTACCCGTCGTGCTACGCGAGTGCATGATCTGACCAGATTAAGTGTATTTCACAACAGATCCAGCTGTTCGTTTTCCCAACCACACATTCTCAATCGTCTAGTCAGCGGATAAGAACCTAATTTCAGCCACCATAAGGTTCCGACAAGTGTACGCCTTGGATCATGGCACGTTTTACATGAAACGATCCTAACGGTTCGGGTATTCCTATAAATACCCAACCCATTCAACCCCATTTCTCACAAGAATCTGGATTTGAGAGCTCTAAGTTGAAACCATTGTTTCATACCTGAGTTCTTGGATCGAGATTAGCATTCGGGGACCCTTCGTAAGTATTCTTTCGTTCTTTTCTTTATTTTATTGCTTTTAGAGTCAGAAAGTCAAACTTTGTTTGACTTTCAGCGTTGACCAGCTTATGGTCAATGCGAAGTTCGTTTGAACTTCGCAACGTGATTGTAATCACGTTGGTCATAGTCCCTTGGGACTATGTCCACTGGTTACCACGTTGTCTAGGGTCGTAGGGTAGGCGATCTAATAAATCGCCTATACCTTCGAACCCGACCCAGTTTGGTCGATCATTAGGATCCGACCAAATACATTAGGTGACCCTAGTATAGGGCATAACCTTCCGAGGTTATACCCTATGGTCACATCGTTTAAGTAGTTGTATGATAGGTAGTGTATATGCCTTAGGTAAATTACCAGAATACCCTTTTCATGTATAATTGGTAATTAAGCATATGTAACCTAAACCTTTGTCACATAACTGATTATGTAATATGTTTAGGCATATAACACTTGTCGTAGGACTAGTTAGGCGGTCCGAACGCGTTTCACGCGAACGACGCGTTAAAGTAGCATAAGCTACCTAAACGGGTCGTAATGGGTCGTAAACACTTAGGTTAAGTTTCATTTAGTATGTAGGCTTTGTTAAACCAAATGACACGAGTCTCTACACTCGTTTGGTTTACAAACCCTAATGCTACCCGATCTTCCGATTTAGGTCCGGTTTATTAATGTAGTTACCTATAGTAGGTGCCGTTTGATTCCGTGATCTCTATCTTTGCTTGGTGGTTATCCTAGGACTTCTGAGCAATCTCAAGTGAGTACATAGACCCCTCTTTTACTGTTTTCCAAACTGTTTTGGGGTGAAACACATGTGCCTACTTATTACATTCATGCTTTCCCGTTTTCACATCATATACCTGCTATGTTCGTTAGTACATTATAGTACATGATTTCATTACATTTTATGCTATGTATGTCCATTGTGTGCATACTTAGTACATTGTTTTACATTACATTTTGTTGCATATGCTCATCCAGTATATGAACACATTATATTACATTTTGAACCGTTTATAACTATTTGACTATGTGAACCGTTGTAATCGTTTGTATCTGTGAACCGTTTGTACCTGTGAACCGTTTGTATCTGTGAACCATTTATAACTATGAACCGTTTGTATCTATGAACCGTTTGTATTTGTGAACCGTTTGTATCTGTGAACCGTTTGTATCTGTGAACCGTTTGTATCTGTGAACCGTTTGTATCTGTGAACCGTTTGTATCTGTGAACCGTTTGTATCTGTGAACCGTTTGTATCTGTGAACCGTGTGAACCGTATTTGACCATACATAAACATTTCTACAATTGTTAAACATTACTTTGGTGGTTTGGTTTGATTAAGTGATTAAGTAACGATGCGTGTGTAATATGATACAAGCATGGTGGATACGCCGCTGGTACTTCCTATATATAAGTGTTTGTATGGTATTACATATCGCAGCGTTATTTGAATCATTTCAGTTTGAGACATATAACATTTATTACAAATATCATATTTTTACAAGACATTGTTTTACAAAACAACTTATCTTTTACAAACTCATTTAACTTGGTTATTCATTTAACCATGCATTATTCTCTTATTTATACGTATCATCTGAACTTATTGTTTTTCAAATGATTTACAAAACAAAGCAAATTACAAGGTTCATGACTAAACATTTTCTCAAACATAAGTCATGAAACCTATTTTCACAAAACCTATGTATCTCACAGGCATTTTTATGCTGACGTACCTATTTTCACATGTGTTTTTCAGGAGCTGTTGCATAAGATGATCAAGATACACATAGGCAGACTTGGGCTTTAGTGACAATAAAAGATGCAAGACTAGTTAATTATGTTGTATTTCTTTGTTTGATAAGACATTGTAACATTTTTAATCAATAAAACGAAACTTCAATTGCCATGGATTTGAAACAATTAATTCTGTTACAACACTCCCCGATGTTTCCGCCACGTTTTGTATGTTCTACGTGGTCGGGGTGTGACAGAAAAGATGGTATCAGAGCCAATGGTTATAGGGAATTAGGTTATTAGTAATGCTTTGACCTAGTCTATAACCTTTCTAGGACCCTAACGCGAGTTACTTGCGTTTAGTCATAAAACAATACCGTCACCTATCCTTAGGCGACGACCACAACAAGAACATAAATTTCAAAACCGCTTTGAAAACTAATCATCTGTTCAAGGATGATTTATTACAAGGTTTTGAACCCTCTATTGTAAGGTTTTGAACCCTCTGTTATATGGTTGAACCCCTTTGAATTTTCAAAATCTCGTCAAGGTTTTGGGTTTTAAATAATGTGAACACGTGCAAACTGGAAGGGTGAATGCCTGTATTCTGGGTTTTCTGTCTAGGCAAGCACTTCGTATACATCTCATCAGACGCGAGACCAGTTGTGCTTACCTGGGAATTCTTGGGATGAGTGTTCACTTATAGGCGAGCATGTCTTCGCGATACATTATATTGACCCGCTTACTTTGATTAGTCACTGTCTCATTTGTTTGCCTTTGGTAACAAACAAATGGTCACAATCTACATGCCTTGTCATTTTCTTTTGACTATCTTTCGCTTGTTTCTTCCTATGCCTTTCGTTATCTTCAAGATGCTTCTTCATCGCAACAACAATGTCCGAATCAGGTGCTGCAATTGCCCAACAAATAGGCGTCGTACTCCAGAAGACCGTTGACTTAGCTATCACCATGACTCGCCTCAGGGATGAAGCTGTATAAGGGAACTGCTCCTTGGTGCAATCAATGCCATCGTCATTATTCAAATCAAATACCTTGTTTCAAATGTACCCACGGTGGACGATGGAGACATTTGGTTAACATGTGCCGCTTTGTAATCCAAAGCAAAGCTGTTACAAATCCTGCTGCTGCTCAACCTTCAAACTCTGCTTCATATGTCGCTTGACATATTTGGCGCCTCAACCTCATGAACTTTCTACCTTGTGTATCGACGTAAGCACGCCTAGTGCAAGGTGTCGGAACACCTCCCGTTACACAAACTCCAAAAAATCCATGTAGGATCTTTCTATCCTCATAATTAGATCCTTGTGGATGGGTATCATTCATCGGAGTCCTTAATTGAATTCTTTGTATGATTCAATACGTACATCACAATTCAATAAGGATAAAGCCGAATTCCTTTTAAGATTATCCTATCTTCATAGATAGATTCTTGAAATGATTAAAGTGCCAAATGAAATCCACGAATTGGATTCCTGGTGTGCTTTAAGTATCGGCGTCCAAAGATAACAAATTAATAAACAAGTTAAACAACTAAGTGATTATGTGAACATTACAAGACAAACTGTGCGGACTGTGCAAGGAATTACGTAATTATGGATGCATACATAATTATGGAATTTAGTGCACAGAAACCACAGCAAGTTTTGTCGTGTGCCTAGGAGTTAACTCTATTCATTTCCATTTCTGAGGAAGCAACCGTTGAAAATGACTCCGTTTGTTCATTTTCGTTTCTGAAGATTTGTCCGTCAAGGAAATGAATATTCGTTTGTCTACTCATTTTCATTTCCATTTCTGAGGAAGCAACCGTTGAAAATGACTCCGTTTGTTCATTTTCGTTTCTGAAGATTTGTCCGTCAAGGAAATGAATATCCGTTTGTCTATTCATTTTCATTTCCGTTTCTGAGGAAGCACCCGTTGAAAATGACTCCGTTTGATCATTTTCGTTTCTGAAGATTCTCCGTTAAGGAAATGGATCCCCGTTTGTTTATTCCTTCATTTCCGCTTCTAAAGAATACTCGTTGAGGAAATTGACTCCGTTTGTTCATTTTCGTTCTGAAGAATGTCCGTTAAGGAAATGACAGGATTATGCTTTACATATCTCTGGTGGTTATCTGACACAAAGTCACAAATAGACTCCTACGAATTAATTTCGGGACGAAATTTCCTAAAGTAGGGGAGACTGTGACACCCGTGTCACTCCAACCATCAAACAAATTCCAAACCAATGAAATATTGTATTTCATACTTGGGATTTGTAAAAATATGTGTATCGTTCGCACATATTAATTCTTGTTCGATTTCAAGCTCTAAATCGCTTTCTGGAAGGTTATACGCGCACTGATGTGTAGATATAACCAGTTTAATCCAACGAACACTCCGGAATAGTGAAATAGGCTTAACATACCTTAAATAACCTTTACATAACTTAGATATAAGTTTTGGAAGGTTTGTGTGGTGAAATCAAAGTTTAATCGCTTACAGGGACTAAAGTTGACAAACTGCGAAAGTATGCCAATTTGAACTGTAACAGACATTCCGGAGCATGACCATAAGTTAAACATACCATAAATATCCTTCACATAGCTTAGAAATAGGCTTTGAGGTGTTCGGTATGCTAAAATAAACTTTTGTGTCATTCAGGGACTAAAAGTGTCAAAAAGTGCACAAGTTTGCATTTTCGCGCATAACTTACGTTCTGAATACATCCGGACATCCAAAAATTTATGTAAGCACTAAAATATTTTATTTTAGTGTTCGGCATAAGAAAAATCCATTCGTTTCGTCATTTGGATCGTTTTTCGCGCTTATGCGCATTCCGTCGTAATTAAGCGAACATCGCGTTCGTACGACCAAACGAACCATCATCCGGCATATTTTTGAGCATGTTTTGAGTTCCCTATACTTTAACTTCATTTTAGAGCCTTGAAATGAGGTTAACGGGGTTCAAACGCATCGAAAAAGGCCTTAAACACGTGCAGGGACCATTTCTGCCAATTCTGAAACATTTCTGAATCAGGGGGGTGCTAGCGTAGCGCGAGCCCTAAGGGCCTACCCGTCGCGCTACGCGAGTGCATGATCTGACCAGATTAAGTGTATTTCACAACAGATCCAGCTGTTCGTTTTCCCAACCACACATTCTCAATCGTCTAGTCAGCGGATAAGAACCTAATTTCAGCCACCATAAGGTTCCGACAAGTGTACGCCTTGGATCATGGCACGTTTTACATGAAACGATCCTAACGGTTCGGGTATTCCTATAAATACCCAACCCATTCAACCCCATTTCTCACAAGAATCTGGATTTGAGAGCTCTAAGTTGAAACCATTGTTTCATACCTGAGTTCTTGGATCGAGATTAGCATTCGGGGACCCTTCGTAAGTATTCTTTCGTTCTTTTCTTTATTTTATTGCTTTTAGAGTCAGAAAGTCAAACTTTGTTTGACTTTCAGCGTTGACCAGCTTATGGTCAATGCGAAGTTCGTTTAAACTTCGCAACGTGATTGTAATCACGTTGGTCATAGTCCCTTGGGACTATGTCCACTGGTTACCACGTTGTCTAGGGTCGTAGGGTAGGCGATCTAATAAATCGCCTATACCTTCGAACCCGACCCAGTTTGGTCGATCATTAGGATCCGACCAAATACATTAGGTGACCCTAGTATAGGGCATAACCTTCCGAGGTTATACCCTATGGTCACATCGTTTAAGTAGTTGTATGATAGGTAGTTTATATGCCTTAGGTAAATTACCAGAATACCCTTTTCATGTATAATTGGTAATTAAGCATATGTAACCTAAACCTTTGTCACATAACTGATTATGTAATATGTTTAGGCATATAACACTTGTCATAGGACTAGTTAGGCGGTCCGAACGCGTTTCACGCGAACGACGCGTTAAAGTAGCATAAGCTACCTAAACGGGTCGTAATGGGTCGTAAACACTTAGGTTAAGTTTCATTTAGTATGTAGGCTTTGTTAAACCAAATGACACGAGTCTCTACACTCATTTGGTTTACAAACCCTAATGCTACTCGATCTTCCGATTTAGGTCCGGTTTATTAATGTAGTTACCTATAGTAGGTGTCGTTTGATTCCGTGATCTCTATCTTTGCTTGGTGGTTATCCTAGGACTTCTGAGCAATCTCAAGTGAGTACATAGACCCCTCTTTTATTGTTTTCCAAACTGTTTTGGGGTGAAACACATGTGCCTACTTATTACATTCATGCTTTCCCGTTTTCACATCATATACCTGCTATGTTCGTTAGTACATTATAGTACATGATTTCATTACATTTTATGCTATGTATGTCCATTGTGTGCATACTTAGTACATTGTTTTACATTACATTTTGTTGCATATGCTCATCCAGTATATGAACACATTATATTACATTTTGAACCGTTTATAACTATTTGACTATGTGAACCGTTGTAATCGTTTGTATCTGTGAACCGTTTGTACCTGTGAACCGTTTGTATCTGTGAACCGTTTATAACTATGAACCGTTTGTATCTGTGAACCGTTTGTATTTGTGAACCGTTTGTATCTGTGAACCGTTTGTATCTGTGAACCGTTTGTATCTGTGAACCGTTTGTATCTGTGAACCGTTTGTATCTGTGAACCGTTTGTATCTGTGAACCGTTTGTATCTGTGAACCGTGTGAACCGTATTTGACCATACATAAACATTTCTACAATTGTTAAACATTACTTTGGTGGTTTGGTTTGATTAAGTGATTAAGTAACGATGCGTGTGTAATATGATACAAGCATGGTGGATACGCCGCTGGTACTTCCTATATATAAGTGTTTGTATGGTATTACATATCGCAGCGTTATTTGAATCATTTCAGTTTGAGACATATAACATTTATTACAAATATCATATTTTTCACAAGACATTGTTTTACAAAACAACTTATCTTTTACAAACTCATTTAACTTGGTTATTCATTTAACCATGCATTATTCTCTTATTTATACGTATCATCTGAACTTATTGTTTTTCAAATGATTTACAAAACAAAGCAAATTACAAGGTTCATGACTAAACATTTTCTCAAACATAAGTCATGAAACCTATTTTCACAAAACCTATGTATCTCACAGGCATTTTTATGCTGACGTACCTATTTTCACATGTGTTTTTCAGGAGCTGTTGCATAAGATGATCAAGATACACATAGGCAGACTTGGGCTTTAGTGACAATAAAAGATGCAAGACTAGTTAATTATGTTGTATTTCTTTGTTTGATAAGACATTGTAACATTTTTAATCAATAAAACGAAACTTCAATTGCCATGGATTTGAAACAATTAATTCTGTTACAACACTCCCCGATGTTTCCGCCACGTTTTGTATGTTCTACGTGGTCGGGGTGTGACATTGAGGATCATACAACTATGGAAATAGTGGAGGATTCTGCAATCATATCTAGTGATGGTGCACAGTCATATTCAGGATCTTGGATCCTTCCAATCATGAGATATATACAACATGGAGAGATTCCTACAGGAGAAAACCCCAGAGCTTTCAAAGTCAAGGTATCTCAATTTACATTATTAAATAACACGTTATATAAACGTTCTCTTGCAGGTCCATATCTAAGGTGCATCGAGGATCCAGAAATCCAAGAAGTCCTGAAGGATTTCCATGAAGGAGATTGTGGAAACCACACAGGGGGCAGAGCACTATTCTCAAGGATCCTTAGAACAGGATACTATTGGCCTACTATGAAGAAGGATGCTGTTGATTATGCGAAGAAATGTGATGCCTGTCCAAGACATAGCAATATCCTTCATCAACCAGCGGAGCTCCTGCATCCTATATCCTCTTCTTGGCCATTCATGAGATGGGGAATAGATATAGTGGGCAAACTTCCCAAAGCACCAGGAGGAAAAGTGTTTATGCTTGCTATGACTGATTACTTTTCCAAGTGGATAGAAGCTGAAGCATTTGCTCAAGTCAGAGAAAAAGAAGTCATATCCTTTATTAAAAGAAACATCATTACTAGATTTGGCATTCCTTCTGAAATTGTTTATGATAATGGATCCCAATTTATTGGGAACAGAACTACTAACTTTTGTGACAGTTGGGGGATTAAGATGATAACATCAACACCAATCCACCCACAAGCTAATGGTCAGGCAGAATCATCTAACAAGATCATCATCAACAACTTGAAGAAGAAGCTTGGATCCAAAAAGGGAAAATGGGCAGAAGTGCTACCTTATGTGTTATGGCCTGATAGAACAACTCCTAAGAATGCTACTGACCAGACTCCATTTTCTTTAGTGTTTGGAGCTGAATCTGTGATCCCTACAGAGATGGTAGTCCCTACTGCAAGAGCAAGCATCCGTGATCCTGAAGGAAATGCTGAAAACTTGGTTCAAGACTTGGATACCATAGAAGAACTCAGGGATTTGGCAAGGATAATATTGGCTAGCTATCAACAAAGGATGGCTGGGGCTTATAACAAGAATGTCAGGATCAGAAAGTTTCAAGTTGGTGACATGGTTTTGAGGAAATCATTCCGAAATACCACAAATCCTACTGATGGCAAGTTAGCACCAAAGTGGGAAGGCCCCTATCTTATCGAAGTTGAGGCAGGAAATGGGGCATATCGTTTACTAACAATGGAAGGTGATTTGTTACCAAGAGCTTGGAGTGCTATCCGTTTGAAGAGATACTTCATGTAAGAAGGATCTAGGATCCTTGGCTATCTTGACACCTGATACACATTAAGGATCCTTAGAGGATTTATGATCCTTATTCTGGTAATGATTTGATTTCAATTTATCTAATCCTTTATTTTAATTGATTATAAGGAGAAGGATCCAAAATCCTTCATCCTTTTTCACTAAGTTATGAGTTTTGTAGAAGTTGATGTATCCATGACAAAGGATCAAGTATCCTTCGGAGTTTTCTAAGTCTTTGGGTTTATCCCCAGTTTTTGGGTTTGTCCCCAGTTTTTTGGGCTTGTCCCTAGTTTAAGGTATCTACTACCTTCTACGAATCAGAGTCTTACACCTTCGCCAGTTGCGCACGATTATCCTAGTGCAGTAAAAGGCAATGGGACCAGTACTCGCTTTAGGGGCTGACAATTTCATTGTACTGGCTGTATTTAGGATCCTAAGTATAATGGTAGACATACCATACATCCGTTCCTAAGGTTTCTAACGTTTTCATGTTAGCTAAGGTTTTGGCATTTTCATGTCACTAAGTTTGGATAGTCGCCAGTATAGGCCATACTCCAGTTTACACAAGATCCTTTGGGCTTGTCCCCAGTTTTTGGGCTTGTCCCCAGTTTTTTGGGCTTGTCCCCAGTTTATTGGGCTTGTCCCCAGATTGTTGGGCTTATCCCCAGATACTAACATCCTCTTTTACAGTTGGCTTAGTCCCAAGTTATGTCTCATTTCAGGCTTCCAAAGCTAAACAGTTAAGGATCATGGACCCTAACTTTATACAAGGTTTTGTCCTTTGGTTATCACGATTGTAAGTATCAAGGATATAGGATCCTAACTTGGATTCTCTGGTATGATCTTTATTTACTTTAATTTTATTCTTGATTTATCAATGTTACCCTTATTCTTTGACAACAGGATATATGATCCTAAGGTTATATCACTTGTTAATCTTTTTTATTATAGGATATTTGATCCTTGATCATATCCTAAACTTTTTGACATAAACTGATTTTATACTTTCACTAATAACTTGTAAGTTCAAAGAATTGTACAATAACAATTGAAAGTTAGATATATGCAAAATAAACAACACAAAGATAGTACAAAGGTTAAAGTTTTATCTATTTATCATAATTAACCCTTTTAAAGGTTGTCAAAATTGCCTACCCAAACAGAGATCTACCAGCAATACGTGGCCCGTCCGCTTGGGTAGGCAAAGGGTGTCCATGCTAAAAGTTCAAAGTCATGCAGAAAATCAAAAGATGAGGGGCATCAAAGGCTTCATACTCCACAAACAGAAGGACCCATCCACCTTTGCTACCCCCTATTGTCCCAAGGATCCGTGATCCTTAATCCTAAAAACTATTGTTTAGTTACAAACCATAATTGTTTGAAATAAAAACACCATGATTCAAAAACCATAAAAAATGGGCTCCGGCCGCGTCTAGTGTGACAACTGTGTTCTGTAATCGATGTATAATGTAAAACAATGTCAGTTATCAATAAAACAATGTGCTTTGGTGTTATTATATGTGTTTTGGTGATTATTATGTGTGTAATTGTGTTTGATGATTTTACAATTTGATGCGATTCCGATTTCAAGCTTTAAATCGCTTTCTTGAAGGTTATACGCAAACTGGTGCGTAAACGTAGTCAGTATAACGCAACAAACACTACAGAATAGTGACATAGGCTTAACATACCTTAAATAACCTCCACATGACTTAGAAATAAGCTCTGGATGGTTTGGTGTGTTGAAATCAAGTTTGTTCGATCGCAGGGACTATTTGTGTCAAACTACGAAACTATACCGATTTGTATAGTAACGAACATTCCGGAACTTGATCATAAGTTAAACATACCCTAAACAACCTTTACAAAGCTTAGAAATGGGCTTTGAGTGGTTCGGTATGCTAAAATAAACTTTATTGATCAATAGGGACTAAAAGCGTCAAAAAGTGCACAAGTTTGCATTTTCGCGCATATCTTACGTTCTGAATATATCCGGACATCCAAAAATTTATGTAATCATTAAAATATTTTATTTTAGTGATTGGCTTGATAAAATTCCATTCGTCGCTTAATCTGGATCATTTTTGCGTCCGTTACGACTTCCGTCGTAATTAACCGAATAACGCAACCGTACGACCAAACGAACCAACATACGTGATATTTTTGAGCATGTTTTGAGTTCCCTATACTTTAACTTCATTTTAGAGCCTTGAAACATCGAAAAAGGCCTTAAACACGTACAGGGACCATTTCTGCCATTTTGGCAAAATTTTTGGAACTGGCACCTGGTGGCGCTGGGCCACCACCATCTGTCTCTGCCGTGGTGCGACGCCACGGCCTGATCTGGACAGAAACTTATTTTTCAGCATTTTTCAGCAATGGGATTGAACTTGGGGGTCTTTTTTTGTAACTTTTGCAATACCTTGAGCTGGTTTTCGGCCCCCATTGTATTCTAATACCATGTACCCACATGTATGGCCAAGATTACACCCTCAAAACACATGGAATGATCCTATTGATCCTAAGTTCCTATAAATAACAAGCTTCCTCATTTGAGTTTTTCACACCTTGATTCAACTTCTGCTCTAAGTTAAGGTTTTAACACCTCATACCTGAGTAACTTTGAATCAAAACACCTTCTTGGACCCTATGTAAGTCCTCTTCTTGCTTGTTCTTGTATTTCAAGCATGAAAGTCAAACGGTGTTTGACTTTCAGCTTTGACCAGTCAATGGTCAACACAAAATTCATTTGAACTTTGCAACGTGAGTGTAATCACAATGGTTATAGCCCTTTGTGACTATACCTACTGATTACCACGTTGACTAGGCGTAGTGACGAGTCGTAGTTTCGGCCAAAATGCGCATTTGTGCGTATTTTGTAACCAAACTACTCTTGGGTATCAAAACCGTTTGTTTTGATACCAAAACCTGTTTTCTAACTTAACTAAACATGTTTTAACATGTTTAGCTCGTCACTTTTAGTTTAGTGCTTGTGTAGAGTCGTAAGTCAAGCGGACTAAACACCCGCTTAGACTTTCGAACTCGACCCGTTTGGTCGATCATTAGGATCCGACCAAACATGTTTAGTGACCATAGTTGCATAGGGAATAACCTTCCGAGGTTATACCTTATGGTCACTTAGGTTTAATTAGTTGTATGATAGGTAGTTTATATGCCTTAGGTAAATGACCAAAATGCCCTTTTCATGCATAATTGGTAATTAAGCATATGTAACATAAACTTTTTGTCACATAACTGATTTTGCAACATATTTAAACATGTTTAGGCATATAATACTTGTCATAAGACTAGTTAGACGTCTCGATCGCGCTTATGCGCGCACGACACGTTAAAGTAGCGTAAGCTACCTTAATGGGTCGTGACGGGTCGAAAGCACTTTGGTTAGGTTCCGATTTAGGTTGTAGGCCTTGTTAAACCATATCACATGAGTTCCAACACTCATTTGGTTTACAAGACCTCATTCTGTCCGATCTTTCGATTTAGGCGTCCATTGTTTGACTAGTGATTCGATTACTAGGTGCTGCTTGATTTCTCTGGTTTACTTGAGTTTATTGAAGTTCTATTGATTGAGGATACTTTGCACTTCATGTGAGTACATAGTTCCCCTATTTTACTGTTTTTAATTGTTTTGGGGTGATTCATATGTATCAAAACGATTTTCGATATTATAACGATGATTTCAAAAACGATTAAGATGGTTTAAACTAAACTAATAACGATTTCGATAATGTGAATGAACTTGTTGGTTGTAGTTACATAACGAATGATATTCATTAATTTTGGCTGAACCGACCAGTATTAGGTTATGGTACCATAGGATCTGACAAATCCCGTTATCAGACTGCACCCATGGTTATGTGTAGGTTAAGTGGGTAACGACTGAATTTGTGATTGATAACTTACCTCTTGGTGGTTTGTTAATGCGAGAAGCGAGATAATCGAGTCACGAAGGTTTGAATGTTATTAGTGAGACGACCAAAAATAGTTTTCACAATTAAAAAAAAGGATGATTTAAACGATATAAACGAGTTAACGATTTGGAAACGATTTGAATAAGTTAAACGAGTTGGATAAACGATTGGTTTTTGGTTAAGTGTTTAGATAACGGGACGAGTGTAATGTGGTGAAAACATGGTAGATACGCCGCTGGTACTACTTATATATAAGTGTTTTCAACATATTACATATCGTGGCGTTATTTAGTTCACTTGGGTACGAATTTGAAACGATGTTACATAACGATGTTTTCGAAAGGATATATAAACCATGCGAGATATATTAAACAAGTTAATACGAAATGTTTTACAATTTGGTTTACTAAAATAAATGTTTTTGGGTTAAGAATCATGGCTACGAGGTTTTATAAATTATAACCCGCTTGATTTAAGTTGGTTAATTATGTTGCAATATTATAGTCTTTTCAAAACAAGGTTTTTAATAAGGTATTGCAACATATAAACTAGCCATGAATCCGAAACTCTTATAAAACCTATGTACTCGCCAGCATTTCTTTGCTGACTTTGTTTTTACATATGTTTCAGATGATGTTGCTTGATGTTGATTGCTAGGATGCATGAGTCACATAGGATCTGAACGAGGCCTTAGTGATAATAACAGTGATAGTCGATATGTAACTTGTTTGTTTCGTGTTAAAACAATGTAACTTACTAAATGAATAAATAAAACGAAACTCTTTTTGTATCCATGGTTATGAAACAATAATTCTGTTACAACACTCCCCGACGTTTCCGCCACAATTTGTTGTTTTACGTGGTTGGGGTGTGACAGAAGAGTTGGTATCAGAGCCAATGGTTATAGGGAATTAGGTTAGTAATGCTTTGACCTAGACTATAACTTTCTAGGACCCCAACGCAAGTTTTCGGCTTTTAGATTTAAAAAAAAAACAAAACCGTCACCTACCCTTAGGTGATAACCACAATGAGAACACAAAATCCGAATCTGCTTCGAAAATTAATCATCCATTCTAGGATGATTGATTAATAGGTTTTGAACCCTCTGTTATAAGGTTTTGAACCCTTCCAGTTTGACTCATATTTGGCTTAGTGCCTTTTGAGTTTTCAAAATCTCGTCAAAGTTTGGGTCTAAATAATGTGAACACGTGCAAACTAGAAGAGTGAATGCCTGTACCCTGAGTTTTCTGTCTAAGGCTAGAGTGTTCGTACAAATCCACATAATTGGACTGGTCACTCTTACGTGGGAACTATTGGGGTGAGTGTTCACTTATAGGCGAGCATGTCTTCGCGATACATTGTTTTGATTCATTTACTTTGATTAGTCACTGCGTGTCGTTTGTTTGTTCGAGGTAACGAACAAATGATCACCTTCCTTGTGTTTTGTCGATATTTTCAATACCTCTTTTGTTTTTCCTAATTGTCAACCTCACTCGTTTCTCATATTTCCTTTTAGACAATGCCTCCTCGACGTGATGCACAATCTTTTACTGCTGAAGAAGTCGTAGCCCTTGTTGTGACAACCCTCAAAATTTCGGGTACTGTACAATTAATTAATTTTAATTACGTGTTTAATGACTGTGCTTGATTTCAATTGACAATTTAAACTGCTCTATGATTTTTATATCATACATACACATGCATCATATTTTATACAGTCACTCCATTCATTACACACAAACATTAGTGACATACTTGATGCACAAAGTACAGTTAGCACACTGAGCGGATAATTGAGAAACATGCTGATAATGTCAGCACTTAGACGGACAGTATTATTATGGCCAGTATGAGCCAGGGATATGGTACTACACTAGTATGGAGTGTAGGGGAGTGAGGACCATAAAACTGCGTCACTAGGAGATAGTTATAGTGCCGGGAAGTGCCAAAAACCTACATTAAATGCAGAATGCGGCATTTTAAATTATTAGTAAAGTTCAAAAACATGACAGAATGGTCCTGTATACTTTCCTAAGTGCCGGGAATAAATTGTGACACTAAAAGCATTATAAAGGACACTTTACGGAACAATTAAGAACTTTAACGGAACGGTACCTAACCAGACAACCGGACATTACCCGGAACACTAAATTATTATCAGAGACATGATTTTTATTTTTCTGAGTTAGTATTGGTTCCCGAACTCTTAAACTTATTACATAATGCAAGTTTCACATAACACTAGACTTTTACCACCTAACCCCTAACTAACTACCTACTTACCATCTAATTTTCATTTAACCTCCCCCCTTGCCTAATTTTCGGCCCTCATGACCCCACCCATTAAGATTTTCTAATCTTCTAATATCTCCAACAATATTTAGTGGTCTTAGTGGAATTTTGATATAATTGAGTTTGTGCTTTTGTTAAAGGCACTTGAATTATAAATAAACACCACCATCTTCAATAATTACAAACTAATCATACCCCAAACCGATTACTATGGAGAATGTGGGACTCCCCACTTAAATTTTCTATGATATTAAGTTAGGTCATGTTTACTATCATGAGGACAAAGGCAAATGGTCTTGCATGATTAAAGGAAAAGCACTATATCAATCATTCTATCACATTTTCATAATAAAACCACAAAGAAGAACCCTTCTCCTTCCATAAATTTTCGGCAGCCATCTTATATCTATCATACAACCACCTTCAAATTCTTTTCAAACAATTCCTACATATCCAAGGGTGCTAGAGACCGAACAAGTAAGCTTGGTGCACTCGGAAGCTCAAGGACCGCTCTCGTTTTCTTTTAATCCTCTTGATCATACCTAGCCTTGTGCTAGTAGTAAGTTACTTGTAAACCTTTATTCATCTTGTTCCATGGTTAAAAAGTTAGTACGGTGATCGTATATATGCGTTTTAGTAACATTTAACCTACAAACAGTTTGCTGATTTGCACTTTCAGTCGACTTTAACTGGCTGTAAACAGGTCATAACTCAACAAAAATTTGATTTTCTTAATTCTATAACATGATATTATGAAATACGGTTCTAATGGCACTGGAATCATAATTTTTGGACTTCGTTTACTATTTTTAAAGACCGGTTTTGTAACAGCAGCTCAAGCTGTATTTTTACTGCTAAAAATAAGCGTCCTATTTTCCGTCATAACCTGGATTCTGTGTAGAGTCAGATCATGAAATTTATACAGTAGATGATCACAGATGTATTTGTAATTCTCCCACTGGAATTCATCAATCGGACTTACGGTGAATTTTAAATGAATTTTTCCGTAAACTGCAGTCAGAATGTGACGAATCTGATTGCAGTCCGGTAAATTAATTTCTATAAAATATTGGTAATGAACTGGACCCCAATATTTTTACACAATAAATTTTGGATTATATATGACATCTTGTAAAAATTTGAGAATTTTTGGAGAAGGTTAACTATTTTATTAAAATGCTCGAAAACAGTCCAGTTTTGATTAATAAAGCTGAAATGACATAAGTCGTTTATTGCATGTCTAATTGTCGGGTTGACTATGTGAGAACGATCTACAGGTTATATGTAAAGAAAAAAAATGATATTCTTTTAAGCATGGACACCTCCATTTACAAAGGAGACTATGGCGAAATTTTCCGAAAATCCTAACACTTAGTAAATATTTTCTGGACAAGTGTTTATTAGTATATTTAGATTATGTTATCAAAGATAAACCTCGCCATAAATTTTATAACAAAGTACAAAGTATCGGAGGATGATTTTATACATAAAAATGATTAAGTATATAATCTCAAAAGGGGACTTAAAAATATATTTCCGATACGAACATACGTATGTAAAATGTCCCATCCTTGGGAAGGAAACATTTATATATAAAATACTTTGGAAGTATTAATACAAGAATATTGCACGAACCAAATATTCCAACACGACATATGATTAAGTTAAAATATTAATTATTTTGACAAATAATTATTACTCGGAATAATAAAAGAAACGTATCTCAAAACATTTAACTCTAAGCCAAGGCACGGCCCGTTCGTCTAATAGACATTAGTACGTTGTAGGTTGTCGTGTAGCTGACAGAGTTGAGACACGGTTCAAGACGCAATACTGTGAGTTCATGTCCCCCTTTTCTCTTAACAGTTTTCAATTTTATACTTCGGGGGTGGAATACATGTTACAATTATTACAGACATTTTATACATGGTATGGTTAGCTTAAGGAGGGTTTACTACTTAGATCATGTGAGTGGGTAGGTGGAACTTAAGGCCATTAATCCTCGTTGTAGGACCGAGGGTCATGAGCGGTAGATCTATTTGGGTGTAGCGAGCCCAGCTCCTGAGTCCACAGTACGGACCATGGGGTGACTTTGAGCCCGACGCACAAATTTGCTAGGTTTGAGTCTTCCTGCATCACTTCACACATATCATTGGCTTTGCAACCCAATGGTGATCTCTTTTTCCTTATTGCTACATACCAGGGACGTTTATTCATACTTTGAAGGTTTATACATACTCACCTTTACATGAACTCGCTCAACTTTTGTTGATTTTTTTCAAAATACATGTATTTCAGGAAATTAATGGATCTGGCGGAGTGTGCTATTGTGTCTAGCTGCGTTGAATAAAGATGTTATACAGGGTTGTTGTGTTTAGCGGGTGTATACCATTCCGGGACGGGATACATAATTCTAAACTCAGGGTTTTATTTAAGTACTTTCGTTTGAGTCTTGTGAACTCGTTTAAACATGTCATGGTTTGTAACTTGTAGTAAGTGTCAATGTTTTCAAACAATGGTGTTGTTTTCACTTTAATTAATGGATGAACATCTCGTATTTTTATCATATAGCATTGTTGTGATTGTTGCTATGGTATTAAGAAGTCACACCAAATAAACCCACGATTCCGCAAAAGCCAGGGTGTGACAGCTTGGTATCAGAGCCTCGATCATAGCGAACTAGGATTCATTCTCGAGTCTAGACTATGATCCAGGCAGGTGTGCGAAGATGTTGGGGAAGGTCTTTCCCCAAGTTTTTCTAGACTAGGTTTGTTTGTATCGCGGCCTCTCTAGGCAGGTGTGCGAAGATGTTGTAAATTTAGTTCGCGGCCAATGTCCTTGGCAGGTGTGCGAAGACAGTCATAATATCGCGGCCAATGTCCTTGGCAGGTGTGCGAAGATCGTTCAATAAGTGTTACTAGTCTAGCAGTAGGTTCTGTCATCTATGTAAGCACAGTAATCATCAAATCCCCATTCCCCCCTGGGAACCCCATGCCTTGGCTTGTGTGAACTCACCTTGGTTTGCTCGGTATGCTAAGTATGTGCTCAAAGTAACTCAATCACGTCCTAGAGTATGCATGTATAGAATAATCAGTTTGAGTTCAAGTCGTTCACGTATAGACACACAGTTGATAAGCAAGTAGCATGTAGCACGTATTTGAGATCATACACATGATGGTTACACTTAACAGCAGTTAACTAACTCAGTTAACATTTGAACAGAAAAATAAACAGTTACTGTGCAGAATATATATACAGGCGACGAAACACCCTCCCCTGTTTCGTCGTTTAGATCATTCGACGAAACACCCATTTCGTCGTTACTTTGATTCGTCGCAGAGGTCTCGGCGAAACACAGCCTGTTTCGTCGATACCTCTGTTTCGTCATGTAGTTTGATTCGTCACATGCCAGTTACGTATAAACCCTAATTCAGCCGTCACATCATACGATATCATACAGGAAATATGCGACAATCATCTATTACAGATTAATCATCTAATCATCATACAGTATTCAGCAATCATCGATTATCATGGATTTCGTATCATTGCATATCATAATCATGTGCTAATCATCAACAGCAAACCAAAACAATTCTCAATACACCGAAATCGAAATCGATATAATATGTTCAAGTAATATCAATTTATCAAACAACATGAACGTAAATGTTATACAACATCGAGCCCTATCCTTTCGATCAAAACAGTTAACAACGAATATAAATCGAACAATACGAGAAGCTTAAACACTAACCACCAAGAATGAAATAACAACTTGATTGATTCAGGGCTTCGGGTACACTAGGTCGCCGTCAACAGAGAAAAGAGACTCTAGGGTTTCTGGTTTGCTAAAGTGTGTCGAATGGGATCATTCTACGCAATATAACAAGTCTAACAGTACTGGGCCCGAACTGGGCTTCGGCGTAATACTGGGCCGGCGAAACAGATTGTTTCGTCGAGTTTGGTTTGGCGAAACATCTTTGTTTCGTCGGGTATGATCATGGCGAAACACATTTGTGTTTCGTCGGATTGTTCTAAATCCCAACAGTTTACCAGTTCCCAACTCAAGGCACTTTATTTCACACATAGCATATCAATTAATCATCTCAAATTACAATCAGTGTACAATTATAAGTCAAACAAGTCAAACAAGTCAAAGTCAACGTGCATTAAATGCATAAGTGAAAGTCGGAAATTCGAGTTGTCACAGTGTAGGTCCGACAACAAGAATGCATTAAAACCCAAGAGTACATACAAGGGTTAATATATATGCAATACGAAAGCAAAAATAAGCACTAAAAAGCACCCGAAACGCACTTTAAGAGCAGAATTTATATAATTCAGCAATAAATCAGCATTTAGACATATAAATATTATGCAGAAATGTCGTTTTATTATCCAGAATATTTCCCTAAGTGTTGGGAATTGAAAGAGTACAAGAAAGGTACTTAAACGACACTAAAAAGTGTAATTTAGCACTTTAACGAATCGGTATTCAACCGAACAACAGGACATTACCCGGAACATCCAAATATTTACTAGATCTTTCCAAATCTATAATAATCTTGCCAAGATCCCTTAAATCTTACATGATCTTTCATAGATCTCTTTTAGATTCACAAGATCTTTCATAGATTCACTTTGATACACTTAGATTTGGTAAATCTAATTAAGATCTTGAATGTTACAACTAGACCCCCTCCCCCATGCTTAAAATCGGCCCACATGGCCTATTTCAAGATCTTCATTTGATCCCACAAGATTTGTAAAGATTTGTTGTAAGATCATGTCTAGTACTTGGGAACACAAGACCCTTGGGTTACAAGAATTAAATGGTTATAAGTAAACCATCACCTATATCCTCACACACACTACACAACACCAAAACTCCCTTCTTCCTCCTCTCTTGGCTACGACCCAAACCATACACACCCACACATCCATTGCAAGCTTCATATCAAGCAATCTAAGGTGACTCCAAGGTGTAAGAAGCTAAGTTAGGAGGTGTGGAAGCAACGGAACTTGAAGGACCTTCTCCATTTGCTTTTATCCACCTCATTTGCACTCTTGAACTTCCCTAGCCTTGTGCTAGTAGTAAGTGCTCTAAAACACTTCCTTGTTCATGATTAAAGTGGTTAATAAGAAGTTTATTGGTTAAAAAGCAAGAACACACAAGAACATAACTAAAAGTCTTGAAAGAAAGATAAACTAGTTGGATAAAGAGTAGATATGTGTGTAAATCATGTGAATCTTGTATGATTGTTATTATTTGATGTTGTTGTTAGTAAAAACAAGATGGATCATCATCTAGACATACTAGTCCATGTTTGAAAGCATGAACTAGTAGGATGTAAAAGTTATAAAGTTAAAAGATGATGGATCCATCCATTCATAAGACATGAACTTGTGTAAAAGTAAATTTTCTTGTAAAATAAGACTCTAAACATGTAGATCTAAAGATCTACAAGTGGTTTTTCGGAAGAACCAAGCAAAAATATTAGTTTTGTTAAAGCCCGGATCTTATCCGAACTAAAAGCATTTTAGTACATAAACAAGTGTGTAGACACTTGTGTCACAAGAAAAATTTAACAAAGAAATATTTTTGCGAATCTCGACTAGATGTTGTGAAACTTCATATTCTTTAAAAAATAAAGTTTTTAAGAAACTAAAATTATTTTTAAAGATGACAAGACTTACTAAATGTGCTAGTAAGTTACTACACATTTTTGTAAATATTCAAGTTCATGAAATGGAGAAATTAGTGATTATTGTTGATGATTATTGTTGATAATTATTGTTGATGATTGATGACAATTTAAAAGAAAATAAACACATGTTTTGAAAACATGGGAAACGTCCATTTTTAGGGGAAACTCTGTCAAAATTTTTATAAATTTTGACACTTAGAAAAATGTAAGTTTTGAGAAACTTATTCCCTAAAAATGTATTTAAAAGTATTACCAAGGTTTCCCTAATTTTTGGTGATAAGAAATGGTGATTTTTCAAGAATAAAAATGGATATTAAGTATATATTTTTGAAAGAAAAATATATATTATTTGATCACCAACTATTGTGCTAAGTGTATATAGTATGTGTTATACATGCTAGTGTATTAAGACTTAAAAATACACTAAATACTCATGAGGAGTAGAAATATAAAAATACACATACAACATACAAGATACATAATTCGGGTGCAAAGTGCAAAACACGAGATACTTATATTAATTTTAGAGAAAATAATATAAGTAAGATACGTAGTTAAAAATATAGAATATTTTTAACACAAGAATATATACAAAAGAGAGTGACTGTACTTGTGCGACGCAAGTCTAGTGACTAACGTTAAGAAAACGCGTATAGGTTACGACGTTAATTAAGCAAATCCGGTGAAGTTTACGACGCAAGGAACGCAAAGTTGTGAGTTCATGCTCCCCCTTTTCTTTTAACTGTTTTCAGTTTTTATAACTTCGGGGGTGAAATACATGTACAAAAGTACAATATTTATAATTGGTATGATATAAAAAGTACACTTGGTGAGAACGAGAACCAAGTGTGACAAAATATAAGATAATAAGAAACGCACTTGGTGAGGACGAGAACCAAGTTGGATGCGTTATGAGAAATGATAAAAAGAAACGCGCTTGGTGAGGACGAGAACCAAGTTGGATGCGTTATGAGAAATGATAAAAAGAAACGCGCTTGGTGAGGACGAGAACCAAGTAGGATGCGTTATGAGAAATAGTGTCACGAATAGGATACAGAAGCACCATTAATCGTGTACATACTTAGACCGCAGAACAAAAGGTTAGATCTAACGGGTGCCTGGCAGCCACACTCTCGATGAGGGCGAGAATCGAGTAGTGCCTTTGTGTCTCAGAATATACCAATTAAATGCCTTAGGTTTGGTGACTTCCTATGTCGTGTCACATGTTAATGGCTTTGCAACCCATTAACAATCTTGATATTTACAGAAATACTGTATTTATATAAAATTCATACCATACTAGAATTGATATATAACTTGAAGTACGTGGGGTACTCAAGAAAATTGATAGATAACTTGAAGTACGTGGGGTACTCAAGAAGATTGATATATAACTTGAAGTACGTGGGGTACTCAAGAAGATTAATACATAACTTGAAGTACGTGGAGTACTCAAGAAAAACTTGATTTATTCACAACTATGTTTTTATACAAAGTATACAAATGTGAAATACAAAACTGCATGAATTCACACCAACATTATGTTGACGTTTTTTTTCCAAAAACTCACATGTATTTCAGGTAACTAGGATGGATGTGCGCGCGGTCTTGCTTATGCTCGTGGATGTCGCTTGTGTTTAACTTTAAATAAAGTTGTAAACTTTTAAGACAATGTTTTAAGCTGTCTAGCGATGTAAACGCTAAACTTATGTTTTCAAATCATGGTATTTAATGTTATTTTACGAGCATGTAGCATGTTTACTCTTCGTATGCAATGAGAACCTTTCATGATCACACCTCGTGCTTCCGCCGCAGAAAGGGGTGTGACAGATTGGTATCAGAGCTGCGATTGTAGTGAACCAGGATTCCTTCTCGAGTCTAGTCTACAATCTCTAGGATCCATTCACGAAAACAATTTTCAAAGAGTTTTCATTGCATAAAACGTCCCGCGACATCCACTGCCTGAAACTGTCTACATGAGTCTAGAAAAGATACTACGAGACTTAGAGTGCACTTGAGTAGCACTTGTCGTTGACTAGAAATTACTTGCAATTATGTGTGATAATTAGCATATACTAGAAGTAGAATGTCACAAGTATACGTGACTTTACCTAAAAGCGATGGCCCATCTGAAGGAAGAGATACGAGGATGAAACGAACTGTGCGGACTGTGCAAGGAGTTACGTAATTATGGATGCATACATAATTATGGGATTCAGTGCACAAAAATCACAGCAAGTCTTGTCACGTATAGATTCCCTCAGTGCAAGCCTACTAAGTACTCTGCTAGAGTAATAATTGTTTGATGTCACTTATGTGGTATATATACCTGTGAATATATATGATACTACTGGCTAGTGTGACGATATCAAACAAATGATTAACCCTGTTGGGTTATGTTCTGTCAGAACATGGCACCCAAGAAAGCTGTGAATGCTCGCAATGACGATCAACCTCCTCCTCCCCCACTGCCAAGAACTGCTGAAGAGCTGAACGCTCTACTGGAGGAAAGGATCTCCGCTACTATCGCCCAGTACGAAGCGAACCGAACTCAAGACAGTGGAGGACCAAGCAACGCTAGGCGTAATGGGAATGGAGATTCGTCTGGAGGCAATGCAGCTCAAGGCTGCACTTTCAAGCAGTTCCTCGACTGCAAGCCGATGAACTATGACGGCACAGGAGGTGCAGTAGCATTTGTGCGCTGGACGGAGAAGACTGAAGCTACTTTCCGCATGACCAAGTGTACCGCGGGTCAACAAGTCACCCTTGCTACTGGGTTGTTTGTCGATGAAGCTCTGACTTGGTGGAACCTGCAAGTCCAAACCTTGGGCGATGATGCCGCTTATGGCCTAACTTGGGACGAGCTAAAGGAAAGAATGAGAGAGAAGTACTGCTCTCGTGCGGAACTCCAAAGGCTGGAAACGGAGTTCTGGCACTTGACCATGGAAGGTGCTGACATTAATGGTTATACTCGAAGGTTCCACGATCTGTCCAGAGTGCTTCCCTACATGGTGACTCCCGAATTCAAGCGTGTTGAACGCTACATTTGGGGACTGGCCTCAGAGTTTCGTGGCATGGTGACGTCGGCCAAACCACAAACAATCACCGAGGCTGTAACTCTGGCTGTCAGCCTAACTGAAGATTGTGTTCGTATGAAGAAGTTATCATTGAACCCAACAGAGAAGACCGAGACGCATGCTGAGTCGTCCGGCGACAAGAAGAGAAAGCATACCAGTTTGAACCAAGCAACTCGTAACAACAAGGGTTTCAGCAAGAAGCGTGATGCTAACCCGTCCCAGGAGGCGAAAACCCATGCAACCAAAGCATACCAAGGCTCCATACCTAGATGCCAAAAATGTAAGTATCATCATGAAGGAGCTTGTCGCATTCCAAGGTGCGACAAATGTGGTAAATTGGGTCATCAAACAGAAGACTGTTGGGGAAAAGGAAAGAGCCGAAATGGAAACGGTGCTGGTAACAAGAATGGTAACGGGAAAGGGCAGAGCCAAGGATGCTTCAAGTGTGGAAGCAATGATCATCTCATGAAGAACTGCCCAGAGAGAAACAATGCTCAGGCTAGAGCATTTGTGATTGGAGCAAAGAACGCACGCGAGGACCCTAACGTGGTCACCGGCACATTTCTCATTAACAATCACTTTGCATCCATATTATTTGACACTGGCGCCGATTATAGCTTCATGTCTGTGGAATTTAAACGCATACTCGGAATAGAATCTAGTAGATTAGAAATTCCTTATTCCATAGAACTAGCCAATGGTAAACTTGTTGAATCGGGCGAAGTTGTTAGAGGCTGCACACTAGAACTTGGTGAACGAAGATTTAGCATCGACCTCCTACCTATCCAATTGGGTAGCTTCGATGTAGTAGTCGGGATGGACTGGTTGTCCAAGAACAAAGCTGAAGTCATTTGTCATGAGAAAATCATTCGCATCCCTCTGGCGAATGATGAAACTCTCATCGTGCATGGAGAAAGACAAAACGCGCCTCTTCGAATCATCAGTTGTATGAAGGCACAGAAGTGCTTGAGGAAAGGATGTGTTGCTTTCCTAGCACACGTTGTAGATAAGAAGGCTGTGGAGCCAAAACTCGAAGACATTCCTGTGGTGAAAGAATTTCCTGATGTATTCCCTGAAGATCTGCCAGGACTACCTCCACAACGACAAGTCGAATTCCACATAGACTTGGTTCCAGGAGCCGCTCCTGTAGCCAAGGCTCCATATCGACTTGCGCCATCCGAAATGCAGGAATTATCTACACAACTCCAGGAGTTGTTGGATAAAGGATTCATAAGGCCAAGCTTCTCGCCCTGGGGAGCTCCAGTATTATTCGTGAAGAAGAAGGATGGATCACTGCGGATGTGTATCGATTACAGGGAACTGAACAAGCTCACGATCAAGAATCGGTATCCGCTACCGAGGATTGATGACTTGTTTGATCAACTGCAAGGATCAAGCTACTATTCCAAGATCGACCTTCGATCTGGATACCATCAGCTGAGAATCCAAGATGAAAGCGTGCCAAAGACTGCATTCAGAACACGCTATGGGCACTACGAATTTCTTGTGATGCCATTTGGATTGACGAACGCGCCAGCGGTCTTTATGGATCTGATGAACCGCGTATGTAAACCATATCTCGATAAATTCGTGATTGTATTTATCGATGATATCCTGTTTTACTCGCGAACGAAAGAAGAACATGAGCAACATCTCAGAACTATTCTGGAACTACTGAAGAAAGAGAAACTTTATGCAAAGTTCTCAAAATGCGAATTCTGGATTCGCGAAGTACAATTTCTTGGTCACGTGGTGAATGAGAAGGGCATTCATGTGGACCCGTCCAAGATTGAAGCAATAAAGAATTGGGAAGCTCCCAAAACCCCAACTGAAGTTCGGCAATTTTTGGGCTTAGCGGTCCATTATCGGCGATTCATCGAGAATTTCTCAAAAATAGCTCAACCGCTAACGACCCTTACGCAGAAAGACAAGAAGTACGATTGGGGTGTTAAACAAGAAGAAGCCTTCCAGTTACTTAAAAACAAGCTATGCGATGCACCAATACTATCATTACCCGAAGGCACTGATGACTTCGTGGTATACTGTGACGCTTCACGACAAGGTTTGGGTTGCGTGCTTATGCAGCGCCAAAAAGTCATCGCTTACGCTTCAAGACAACTGAAGGTTCATGAGAGAAACTATACCACTCACGACCTGGAGCTGGGCGCAGTGGTATTCGCCTTGAAGATTTGGCGACATTATTTATATGGTACTCAATGTACAATTTTCACAGATCACAAAAGTTTACAACACATATTTGATCAGAAGGAATTGAATATGTGCCAGCGACGTTGGGTCGAGCTGCTAAACGATTATGACTGTGAGATTAAGTACCATCCTGGAAAGGCAAACGTTGTAGCGGACGCGTTGAGCCGAAAAGAAAGGGTTAAGACCCTAAGGGTTCGAGCATTGGAAATGACGATTCGAACGAACCTCACTGCATGCATTCGGGATGCACAACAAGAAGCTCTTAAAGAAGGGAACCGTAAAGCTGAATACCTACGGGGTATGCTGAAATACATGGTGCCAAACGAAGAGGGAGCCTTATACTTCAAGAAGCGTATTTGGGTTCCACTCTATGGTGGCCTACGAGAAGTCATCCTTGATGAAGCGCACAAGTCAAGATACTCGATCCACCCAGGGTCGGACAAGATGTATCAAGACTTGAAAGAGTATTATTGGAGGCCGAGACTCAAAAGCGACGTTGCTGTTTATGTTGGAAAATGCCTAACCTGTGCCAAGGTTAAGGCAGAATATCAGAAACCGTCCGGCCTACTACAACAACCAGAGATTCCCGTGTGGAAGTGGGAACAAATCTCGATGGACTTCATAACGAAATTACCCAGGACCCCGAGAGGGCACGCTATGATATGGGTAATAGTTGATCGATTAACGAAGTCTGCGCACTTCCTACCGATCCGAGAAAAAGACAGCACTTGAAAGCTTGCTGAAATATACTTAAGAGAAATTGTGGCACGTCATGGAGTGCCAATCTCAATCATTTCAGACAGAGATGGACGCTTTGTCTCAAGAATCTGGCAATCATTTCAGGAAGCCTTTGGATCTCAGTTAGATCTGAGAACGGCATTCCATCCGCAAACAGACGGCCAGAGCGAACGGACAATACAAACGTTAGAAGATATGCTTCGCGCATGTGTCATGGATCTAGGCGGCAGCTGGGATACTCATCTACCTTTAATTGAGTTTTCCTACAATAACAGTTATCATACGAGCATAAAAGCCGCGCCGTTCGAAGCTCTGTATGGCCGCAAATGCCGATCGCCCTTATGTTGGGCAGATGCCGGAGATAAACGTATGGTTGGTCCTGAACTTGTACAAGAGACAACCGACAAGATTGCGCAGATCCGAGAGCGCATTAAGGCGGCTCGAGAGCGACAAAAGAGCTACGCTGATCCGAATAGAAAATCGGTAGAATTCAAGGTGGGAGACAAAGTGTTGTTAAAAGTCTCACCATGGAAGGGCGTAGTCAGATTTGGAAAGCGTGGAAAGCTGAATCCACGATACATCGGACCATTCAGAATTTTGAAGAGAATTGGTACCGTGGCATACAAGTTGGAGTTACCGAAAGAACTTAATGGAGTACATGATACGTTTCATGTATCCAACCTGAAGAAGAGTCCAACGCAAGAAAACGTGATCATCCTGATGGATGAAGTGCATATTGATGAAGCCCTCCGATTTACAGAGCAACCCGTTGAGGTTACCGACTGGAAAGTCAACAAGACCAGGAGGAGCAATGTGAACCTTGTCAAAGTACGTTGGAGCTCTAAGCACGGACCCGAGTACACATGGGAACGTGAAGACCAGTTCAAGAAAAAGTATCCCCACCTATTCAAGAAGACTCCAGCGAGAGTGAGTTCAGCCTGAATTTCGGGACGAAATTCTTTTAACGGGGGGAGACTGTGACAACTGGCACAAACCGGTAATTTCCGTACACCTTAATCATTATTTAATGATTGCAATTATGTGCTTAATTGTCAGCAATGTCTGAACATATGATTAAACAAGTGAATTCATGCACGTTGTATACTACAAAATATTGCTTTATGCATAAACGAGAGCGTTGCGTCAAAAATAATAGTAAACTCACCGGTAAGACACAATGTGTCAACAGAACTGCAGAAAGCAGTCAGACAATAAACTTGGAGCCTAGGTGTATGTCACACCCCCAAAATCCACACGCGGAGTATCACCGCTTGGAGGCGTGACTGACCAGGATCAAGCCACCAATCATATTGAACATATAAGTAAGTAGTAAAATCATTCATCAATACGAAAGGTGTTTTCAAAACCAAACATCAATAAGTGTATAGCGGAAGCATTAGTATGTAAACCCAATGTAAATAGTAAATTCAAATGTGTAAATAGATAACATGGCATCATCGATCCATGTCCCACAACGACCTGCTCCTCCCTGTGCAAGCTCCATATGTACCTAAGGTCCTGCAAGGCATGCAAGAGAGTCAACAACTAGTTGAGCGAGTTCACAGTTCAGTAATAGTATAGCGTGAGTAGTAGTATGTTCGTTCGTTACAAAGTATCATATTAGTTTCCATCGCGGCCCTCCAGGCAGGTGTGCGAAGATGTTGGGGAAGGTCTTTCCCCAAGTTTTTCTAGACTAGGTTTGTTTGTATCGCGGCCTCTCTAGGCAGGTGTGCGAAGATGTTGTAAATTTAGTTCGCGGCCAATGTCCTTGGCAGGTGTGCGAAGATCGTTCAATAAGTGTTACTAGTCTAGCAGTAGGTTCTGTCATCTATGTAAGCACAGTAATCATCAAATCCCCATTCCCCCCTGGGAACCCCATGCCTTGGCTTGTGTGAACTCACCTTGGTTTGCTCGGTATGCTAAGTATGTGCTCAAAGTAACTCAATCACGTCCTAGAGTATGCATGTATAGAATAATCAGTTTGAGTTCAAGTCGTTCACGTATAGACACACAGTTGATAAGCAAGTAGCATGTAGCACGTATTTGAGATCATACACATGATGGTTACACTTAACAGCAGTTAACTAACTCAGTTAACATTTGAACAGAAAAATAAACAGTTACTGTGCAGAATATATATACAGGCGACGAAACACCCTCCCCTGTTTCGTCGTTTAGATCATTCGACGAAACACCCATTTCGTCGTTACTTTGATTCGTCGCAGAGGTCTCGGCGAAACACAGCCTGTTTCGTCGATACCTCTGTTTCGTCATGTAGTTTGATTCGTCACATGCCAGTTACGTATAAACCCTAATTCAGCCGTCACATCATACGATATCATACAGGAAATATGCGACAATCATCTATTACAGATTAATCATCTAATCATCATACAGTATTCAGCAATCATCGATTATCATGGATTTCGTATCATTGCATATCATAATCATGTGCTAATCATCAACAGCAAACCAAAACAATTCTCAATACACCGAAATCGAAATCGATATAATATGTTCAAGTAATATCAATTTATCAAACAACATGAACGTAAATGTTATACAACATCGAGCCCTATCCTTTCGATCAAAACAGTTAACAACGAATATAAATCGAACAATACGAGAAGCTTAAACACTAACCACCAAGAATGAAATAACAACTTGATTGATTCAGGGCTTCGGGTACACTAGGTCGCCGTCAACAGAGAAAAGAGACTCTAGGGTTTCTGGTTTGCTAAAGTGTGTCGAATGGGATCATTCTACGCAATATAACAAGTCTAACAGTACTGGGCCCGAACTGGGCTTCGGCGTAATACTGGGCCGGCGAAACAGATTGTTTCGTCGAGTTTGGTTTGGCGAAACATCTTTGTTTCGTCGGGTATGATCATGGCGAAACACAATTGTGTTTCGTCGGATTGTTCTAAATCCCAACAGTTTACCAGTTCCCAACTCAAGGCACTTTATTTCACACATAGCATATCAATTAATCATCTCAAATTACAATCAGTGTACAATTATAAGTCAAACAAGTCAAACAAGTCAAAGTTAACGTGCATTAAATGCATAAGTGAAAGTCAGAAATTCGAGTTGTCACAGTGTAGGTCCGACAACAAGAATGCATTAAAACCCAAGAGTACATACAAGGGTTAATATATATGCAATACGAAAGCAAAAATAAGCACTAAAAAGCACCCGAAACGCACTTTAAGAGCAGAATTTATATAATTCAGCAATAAATCAGCATTTAGACATATAAATATTATGCAGAAATGTCGTTTTATTATCCAGAATATTTCCCTAAGTGTTGGGAATTGAAAGAGTACAAGAAAGGTACTTAAACGACACTAAAAAGTGTAATTTAGCACTTTAACGAATCGGTATTCAACCGAACAACAGGACATTACCCGGAACATCCAAATATTTACTAGATCTTTCCAAATCTATAATAATCTTGCCAAGATCCCTTAAATCTTACATGATCTTTCATAGATCTCTTTTAGATTCACAAGATCTTTCATAGATTCACTTTGATACACTTAGATTTGGTAAATCTAATTAAGATCTTGAATGTTACAACTAGACCCCCTCCCCCATGCTTAAAATCGGCCCACATGGCCTATTTTATCATCTGACGTACACTTCTTCAGATTCAACACGTGAAAGACGTTGTGAACTGCACTGAGTTCAGGTGGTAAGTTCAGTCTGTAGGCCACTTTGCCTATTTTCTCTGTAACTTCGAATGATCCAACATATCGTGGATTTAGTTTGCCGCGTTTGCCAAAACGAACCACACCCTTCCAGGGTGAAACTTTAAGTAGCGCTCGATCCTCAACTTGGAATTCGAGTAGTTTCCTGTCTAAATCAGCGTATGCTTTCTGACGGTCGCGTGCTGCCGCCATGCGTTGTCGTATTTGTGCAATCTTTTCTGTAGTATCGACTACCATTTCTGGACCTGTGATTTGACTATCTCCCACCTCTGCCCAACAGAGAGGTGACCGGCATTTACGCCCGTACAATGCCTCGAATGGAGCAGCTTTAATGCTGGTGTGGTAGCTGTTATTGTATGAAAATTCCACGAGTGGCAGATGTTTCTCCCAACCATTGCCAAAGTCAATTACGCACGCCCGAAGCATGTCTTCTAGAGTTTGAATGGTGCGCTCAGACTGCCCATCTGTCTGAGGGTGATAAGCTGTGCTCATGTCTAAACGAGAGCCAACAAATTTATGCATTGCTTGCCACAGTTCTGAAGTAAAACGTGCGTCACGATCAGAGATGATGGAGGTGGGCACTCCGTGCCTCGAGACCACTTCTTTCAAGTAAGTGTCTGCTAAGGTAGAGAACTTGTCTGTTTCTTTGATAGCCAAGAAGTGAGCAGACTTTGTGAGTCGATCCACGATCACCCAAATAGTATCATTTCCGCGCTGAGATCTAGGTAAGCCAGTAACAAAGTCCATGGAAATTTGCTCCCATTTCCATTGTGGTATCTCAGGTTGTTGGAGTGGACCTGACGGTTTCTGATATTCTGCCTTGACTCTCGCACAAGTCAAGCATTTACTAACGTATGTGGCTATGTGGGCCTTCATGCTAGGCCACCAATATGTAGTTTTGATGTCGTGGTACATTTTATCCGCACCTGGATGTACCGAGTAGCGAGACTTATGAGCTTCATCCATCACTAGCTCACGTAAGTTGCCATAAAGTGGAACCCAAATGCGTCCTGTAACGTAGTAAGCACCATCTTCCTTCTGTTCCAAACGTTGTCTTGAGCCACGTAGGGCTTCAGCCCTGACATTTTCTGGTTTTAATGCTTCTACCTGAGCATCTCGTATCTGGGAAGGAAGACGAGACTGTATAGTGAGTTGTAGAGCTCGTACGCGCTTAGGCGCAGTGTCTTTTCGACTGAGAGCGTCAGCCACAACATTGGCTTTGCCTGGGTGGTACCTGATTGAGCATTCGTAGTCATTTAACAGTTCAACCCATCGTCGTTGTCGCATATTCAGTTCCTTCTGTTTGAGTATATGTTCATGGCTTCTGTGGTCAGTGTAGATTGCGCACTTGGTACCATACAAGTAGTGTCGCCATATCTTGAGTGCAAAAACAACCGCTCCCAGCTCTAGGTCGTGTGTCGTATAATTCCGTTCGTGAATCTTTAGTTGGCGCGAAGCATAAGCAATAACTTTATCCCTTTGCATCAATACACATCCAAGACCTTGGATAGATGCGTCGCAGTAGACTACAAAATCGTCCGTGCCTTCAGGCAGTGAGAGGATAGGCGCGCTACAAAGTCTATCCTTTAAGTGCTGAAACGCTGTTTCCTGTGCATTACCCCAACGATAAACAACACCCTTCTGCGTCAGTAGTGTAAGTGGCTGAGCAATCTTTGAGAAGTCTTTGATGAACCTTCTGTAATAACCCGCCAAACCCAAGAATTGGCGAATTTCGGTTGGTGTACGAGGTGCAGGCTAGTTCTTGATCGAATCCACCTTGGATGGATCGACATGAATCCCATCCTTGTTTACCACGTGGCCTAAGAAGTGGACTTCACGAAGCCAGAAGTCACCCTTGGAAAACTTAGCGTATAGCTGTTCCGTTCGAAGAAGTTCCAAAATAAGTCGTAAGTGCTGCTCGTGTTCCTCCCAACTCTTTGAGTAGATCAGGATGTCGTCGATGAAAACAATGACGAACTTGTCGAGATAAGGTTTGCAAACCCTGTTCATAAGATCCATGAAAACCGCAGGCGCGTTTGACAACCCGAAAGGCATGATCAGAAACTCGTAGTGGCCGTAGCGTGTTCTGAACGCTGTTTTGGAGACGTCCTCATCCCGGACTCTCAGTTGATGATACCCTGACCTTAGATAAATCTTCGAGTAATAGCTCGACCCTTGCAACTGGTCGAATAAATCGTCGATGCGTGAAAGAGGATAGCGATTCTTCACAGTCACCTTGTTCAGTTCACGGTAGTCTCTACACATGCGGAAAGTACCGTCCTTCTTCTTTACAAATAGTACTGGAGCTCCCCAAGGCGAAGAACTAGGACGTATGAAACCCTTTTCCAAGAGTTCTTGTAGTTGCTTAGACAGTTCTTCTAATTCAGTTGGAGCTAGACGATAAGGTGCTCGAGCTATGGGTGCTGCTCCTGGAGCTAGCTCGATCTGGAATTCGACTTGACGATGAGGCGGTAACCCAGGTAATTCCTCAGGGAACACTTGAGGAAATTCACGTACTACAGGAATATCTTCAATCTTGTTCTCTTTCTTCGATGTATCCGTAACGAGTACTAAAACAGCTGTGTGACCCTTACGTAAACACTTCTGAGCCTTCAAGAAAGAAATGATGCCACTCACGACACCACTCTTGTCGCCCTGAACTTCGAGAGGTTCTCTACCAGAACGAGGAATGCAAATGATCTTCTCCTTGCATAGGATCTCTGCTTGTTGTTGCTGATTCTTAAAGATCTTGTATCTGTTGTTGTTGGTTCTGGCTTACAGGACGTGAGTTTCTACCATCTTTGGCTCCATGACCGAGCTTGTCGCATCATTGACAATGATTTCGGTTGCACTGCCCGCTGTGGTGCAAGTTACATCGTTTGCACTTAGGGTGGTTTCCCCTGTATCCACCCTACCCTTGACTACCAAAAGGTTGCTGACCAGGACTTTGGTTGTCATCGATCTTTCGCTGCTGTGCCTGGGACAGAATCGTAGTCGAACCCTTGCTAAAGGTTCCATCCCACTTTCATTCGTTGTCACTGAGGGTAGTAGAAGTAGTTGGAGTAGTAGTGGTAGTAGTAGTGCTGATACGTTGAGGCAGCTTGCTCTGTTCCACTGCCTGGTCTGTGAGACAATGAGCAAGATGAGTAACATCTTGAATAGTAGCAAGATTAGCCGTCATCACATAGTTTTGAATTCCTGGTACTAAGCCTTTGAGGTACAGCTCAAAGCTCTTTATGAGAGGATCCACCATAGTTGGACACAAAATTGTCAGTTTGTTGGATCGTTATCGTGCACGCTTCTATCCCTGACCCCGTCATCTTCATGTTAAAGGACTCCACTTCCAACTTGTGGATGGTATCATAACTACTGTATTCACGTTTGATAGGTTCCTTAAAATCATTCCATGGGGTGGCATTAGCAGCCGCCAGCCCCAGTATCTGAACTTGCGCATTCTACCAAGTTTACGCAGTGCCTTCGAGAATATCAGTGGCATATTTCACTTTACGAGCCTCGGGTCATTCTCACACTCGATGACCGATTCGAGTTCCTCGAACTAATGGAGGAGTCCAACAGCTCCTTCAGTGTCGCTGAAAGTAGTAGGACGACAGTCCATAAAAGTCTTGTATGTGCATACAGGTGGCTGAGCGTGTTGACTTGTCGTGTGCGTAAGAGTAATCAAAATTAAGCACAAGTGTTGAGTTACGAGAGTAGGATCTAAAGATTCTAGAGTAAGTGGTGATGGCAGGTTACACCCCCTGCCTGGGCAGCTGCGAGTGCTGCAGTAACTTGTTCAGTGATCGAAGCCGCCAACTGGGCTTGAGCTAGGTTAGCGCGTCCACTCATGATCTTGACATCAAGGAGAACATGAGTGAGAGAGGTTCGCGAATAGTGCGATGACAGAAGATAGTGAGCACGTAAGCGTTTTCAAGCAGTAACATATAGTAGGTTCTGTAACCTAAGCATACCACGAGCAAAGTTCTTTGTAATTCTAGCAAGTAGGTAAAGTAACATGAATAGTAGTACCTATGATGTTGAGCCTTGCACGTGGAGCGAAGCGTCGTTGTGGATCGTTGAGAGCACTGTTCTGGTTATAGTCTGGTTTTAACAAAATCGTTTTCCCTTTATTAAAACCAAGTTCTCTATAACCAATGGCTCTGATACCAATCTGTCACACCCCCAAAATCCACACGCGGAGTATCACCGCTTGGAGGCGTGACTGACCAGGATCAAGCCACCAATCATATTTAACATATAAGTAAGTAGTAAAATCATTCATCAATACGAAAGGTGTTTTCAAAACCAAACATCAATAAGTGTATAGCGGAAGCATTAGTATGTAAACCCAATGTAAATAGTAAATTCAAATGTGTAAATAGATAACATGGCATCATCGATCCATGTCCCACAACGACCTGCTCCTCCCTGTGCAAGCTCCATATGTACCTAAGGTCCTGCAAGGCATGCAAGAGAGTCAACAACTAGTTGAGCGAGTTCACAGTTCATAGTTCAGTAATAGTATAGCGTGAGTAGTAGTATGTTCGTTCGTTACAAAGTATCATATTAGTTTCCATCGCGGCCCTCCAGGCAGGTGTGCGAAGATGTTGGGGAAGGTCTTTCCCCAAGTTTTTCTAGACTAGGTTTGTTTGTATCGCGGCCTCTCTAGGCAGGTGTGCGAAGATGTTGTAAATTTAGTTCGCGGCCAATGTCCTTGGCAGGTGTGCGAAGACAGTCATAATATCGCGGCCAATGTCCTTGGCAGGTGTGCGAAGATCGTTCAATAAGTGTTACTAGTCTAGCAGTAGGTTCTGTCATCTATGTAAGCACAGTAATCATCAAATCCCCATTCCCCCCTGGGAACCCCATGCCTTGGCTTGTGTGAACTCACCTTGGTTTGCTCGGTATGCTAAGTATGTGCTCAAAGTAACTCAATCACGTCCTAGAGTATGCATGTATAGAATAATCAGTTTGAGTTCAAGTCGTTCACGTATAGACACACAGTTGATAAGCAAGTAGCATGTAGCACGTATTTGAGATCATACACATGATGGTTACACTTAACAGCAGTTAACTAACTCAGTTAACATTTGAACAGAAAAATAAACAGTTACTGTGCAGAATATATATACAGGCGACGAAACACCCTCCCCTGTTTCGTCGTTTAGATCATTCGACGAAACACCCATTTCGTCGTTACTTTGATTCGTCGCAGAGGTCTCGGCGAAACACAGCCTGTTTCGTCGATACCTCTGTTTCGTCATGTAGTTTGATTCGTCACATGCCAGTTACGTATAAACCCTAATTCAGCCGTCACATCATACGATATCATACAGGAAATATGCGACAATCATCTATTACAGATTAATCATCTAATCATCATACAGTATTCAGCAATCATCGATTATCATGGATTTCGTATCATTGCATATCATAATCATGTGCTAATCATCAACAGCAAACCAAAACAATTCTCAATACACCGAAATCGAAATCGATATAATATGTTCAAGTAATATCAATTTATCAAACAACATGAACGTAAATGTTATACAACATCGAGCCCTATCCTTTCGATCAAAACAGTTAACAACGAATATAAATCGAACAATACGAGAAGCTTAAACACTAACCACCAAGAATGAAATAACAACTTGATTGATTCAGGGCTTCGGGTACACTAGGTCGCCGTCAACAGAGAAAAGAGACTCTAGGGTTTCTGGTTTGCTAAAGTGTGTCGAATGGGATCATTCTACGCAATATAACAAGTCTAACAGTACTGGGCCCGAACTGGGCTTCGGCGTAATACTGGGCCGGCGAAACAGATTGTTTCGTCGAGTTTGGTTTGGCGAAACATCTTTGTTTCGTCGGGTATGATCATGGCGAAACACATTTGTGTTTCGTCGGATTGTTCTAAATCCCAACAGTTTACCAGTTCCCAACTCAAGGCACTTTATTTCACACATAGCATATCAATTAATCATCTCAAATTACAATCAGTGTACAATTATAAGTCAAACAAGTCAAACAAGTCAAAGTCAACGTGCATTAAATGCATAAGTGAAAGTCGGAAATTCGAGTTGTCACAGTGTAGGTCCGACAACAAGAATGCATTAAAACCCAAGAGTACATACAAGGGTTAATATATATGCAATACGAAAGCAAAAATAAGCACTAAAAAGCACCCGAAACGCACTTTAAGAGCAGAATTTATATAATTCAGCAATAAATCAGCATTTAGACATATAAATATTATGCAGAAATGTCGTTTTATTATCCAGAATATTTCCCTAAGTGTTGGGAATTGAAAGAGTACAAGAAAGGTACTTAAACGACACTAAAAAGTGTAATTTAGCACTTTAACGAATCGGTATTCAACCGAACAACAGGACATTACCCGAAACATCCAAATATTTACTAGATCTTTCCAAATCTATAATAATCTTGCCAAGATCCCTTAAATCTTACATGATCTTTCATAGATCTCTTTTAGATTCACAAGATCTTTCATAGATTCACTTTGATACACTTAGATTTGGTAAATCTAATTAAGATCTTGAATGTTACAACTAGACCCCCTCCCCCATGCTTAAAATCGGCCCACATGGCCTATTTCAAGATCTTCATTTGATCCCACAAGATTTGTAAAGATTTGTTGTAAGATCATGTCTAGTACTTGGGAACACAAGACCCTTGGGTTACAAGAATTAAATGGTTATAAGTAAACCATCACCTATATCCTCACACACACTACACAACACCAAAACTCCCTTCTTCCTCCTCTCTTGGCTACGACCCAAACCATACACACCCACACATCCATTGCAAGCTTCATATCAAGCAATCTAAGGTGACTCCAAGGTGTAAGAAGCTAAGTTAGGAGGTGTGGAAGCAACGGAACTTGAAGGACCTTCTCCATTTGCTTTTATCCACCTCATTTGCACTCTTGAACTTCCCTAGCCTTGTGCTAGTAGTAAGTGCTCTAAAACACTTCCTTGTTCATGATTAAAGTGGTTAATAAGAAGTTTATTGGTTAAAAAGCAAGAACACACAAGAACATAACTAAAAGTCTTGAAAGAAAGATAAACTAGTTGGATAAAGAGTAGATATGTGTGTAAATCATGTGAATCTTGTATGATTGTTATTATTTGATGTTGTTGTTAGTAAAAACAAGATGGATCATCATCTAGACATACTAGTCCATGTTTGAAAGCATGAACTAGTAGGATGTAAAAGTTATAAAGTTAAAAGATGATGGATCCATCCATTCATAAGACATGAACTTGTGTAAAAGTAAATTTTCTTGTAAAATAAGACTCTAAACATGTAGATCTAAAGATCTACAAGTGGTTTTTCGGAAGAACCAAGCAAAAATATTAGTTTTGTTAAAGCCCGGATCTTATCCGAACTAAAAGCATTTTAGTACATAAACAAGTGTGTAGACACTTGTGTCACAAGAAAAATTTAACAAAGAAATATTTTTGCGAATCTCGACTAGATGTTGTGAAACTTCATATTCTTTAAAAAATAAAGTTTTTAAGAAACTAAAATTATTTTTAAAGATGACAAGACTTACTAAATGTGCTAGTAAGTTACTACACATTTTTGTAAATATTCAAGTTCATGAAATGGAGAAATTAGTGATTATTGTTGATGATTATTGTTGATAATTATTGTTGATGATTGGTGACAATTTAAAAGAAAATAAACACATGTTTTGAAAACATGGGAAACGTCCATTTTTAGGGGAAACTCTGTCAAAATTTTTATAAATTTTGACACTTAGAAAAATATAAGTTTTGAGAAACTTATTCCCTAAAAATGTATTTAAAAGTATTACCAAGGTTTCCCTAATTTTTGGTGATAAGAAATGGTGATTTTTCAAGAATAAAAATGGATATTAAGTATATATTTTTGAAAGAAAAATATATATTATTTGATCACCAACTATTGTGCTAAGTGTATATAGTATGTGTTATACATGCTAGTGTATTAAGACTTAAAAATACACTAAATACTCATGAGGAGTAGAAATATAAAAATACACATACAACATACAAGATACATAATTCGGGTGCAAAGTGCAAAACACGAGATACTTATATTAATTTTAGAGAAAATAATATAAGTAAGATACGTAGTTAAAAATATAGAATATTTTTAACACAAGAATATATACAAAAGAGAGTGACTGTACTTGTGCGACGCAAGTCTAGTGACTAACGTTAAGAAAACGCGTATAGGTTACGACGTTAATTAAGCAAATCCGGTGAAGTTTACGACGCAAGGAACGCAAAGTTGTGAGTTCATGCTCCCCCTTTTCTTTTAACTGTTTTCAGTTTTTATAACTTCGGGGGTGAAATACATGTACAAAAGTACAATATTTATAATTGGTATGATATAAAAAGTACACTTGGTGAGAACGAGAACCAAGTGTGACAAAATATAAGATAATAAGAAACGCACTTGGTGAGGACGAGAACCAAGTTGGATGCGTTATGAGAAATGATAAAAAGAAACGCGCTTGGTGAGGACGAGAACCAAGTTGGATGCGTTATGAGAAATGATAAAAAGAAACGCGCTTGGTGAGGACGAGAACCAAGTAGGATGCGTTATGAGAAATAGTGTCACGAATAGGATACAGAAGCACCATTAATCGTGTACATACTTAGACCGCAGAACAAAAGGTTAGATCTAACGGGTGCCTGGCAGCCACACTCTCGATGAGGGCGAGAATCGAGTAGTGCCTTTGTGTCTCAGAATATACCAATTAAATGCCTTAGGTTTGGTGACTTCCTATGTCGTGTCACATGTTAATGGCTTTGCAACCCATTAACAATCTTGATATTTACAGAAATACTGTATTTATATAAAATTCATACCATACTAGAATTGATATATAACTTGAAGTACGTGGGGTACTCAAGAAAATTGATAGATAACTTGAAGTACGTGGGGTACTCAAGAAGATTGATATATAACTTGAAGTACGTGGGGTACTCAAGAAGATTAATACATAACTTGAAGTACGTGGAGTACTCAAGAAAAACTTGATTTATTCACAACTATGTTTTTATACAAAGTATACAAACGTGAAATACAAAACTGCATGAATTCACACCAACATTATGTTGACGTTTTTTTTCCAAAAACTCACATGTATTTCAGGTAACTAGGATGGATGTGCGCGCGGTCTTGCTTATGCTCGTGGATGTCGCTTGTGTTTAACTTTAAATAAAGTTGTAAACTTTTAAGACAATGTTTTAAGCTGTCTAGCAATGTAAACGCTAAACTTATGTTTTCAAATCATGGTATTTAATGTTATTTTACGAGCATGTAGCATGTTTACTCTTCGTATGCAATGAGAACCTTTCATGATCACACCTCGTGCTTCCGCCGCAGAAAGGGGTGTGACACACTAAACGTCCAGATCCAGGGCACAAACATTTTTACAAACAAAAGGCACAAATACACATTTCCAAAAATTTATATTTCTATCTTAGAGACTGAGGAAGTACAGCCTTAGAGGCTAGGGAGGTTCAGTCTTAGAGACTGAGGGATTCAATCTTAGAGATTGGGGATGTTTAGTCTTAGAGACTGGGAGGTTTGGTCTTAGAGGCCAGGGAGCTAGTTTGAGAAACTAGGGAGTTAGTCTTAGAGACTGGGTGGGATAATCTTGGGAAGACTAGGATGATTACTTACTTACATTGATTGTGACTTACATGCATTGTTGGATTATTTTATGCTATGACATGGGATGTTATGAGTTATTGTGTTATTACATACACATATTACTTACTTACTATACTTACTATGACACTGGTGCCGACTATAGTTTTATATCACTAGAATTTAAGAAAATACTTAGGTTAACTGCTAGTAAGTTAGACATTCCGTACTCAATTGAACTAGCTAATGGGAAGCTAGTGGAAACGAATGAAGTCATCAGAGGATGCGTGATAAAGCTGGGAGAAAACGAGCTTACATTAGACCTACTGCCAGTCAAGTTAGGAAGCCTTGATGTGGTAGTAGGGATGGATTGGTTGTCAAGCAACAGAGCCATGGTTATAGGGATTTAGGTTATTAGAAATTACTTTTGACCTAGACTATAACTACCTAGGACAATTTTCCATTAGTAAACTCTTCCGTTATCTTTGCTTTTGACTATCCTTATCTTTTGTAACCAATGCCTTGTCACCACAGACCTCATCTTTAGACTTTGCAAATGCTCATCACCTATCCTTAGGTGGTTATTTTCAAAATCTCTTCTGAATTTTTTTAAATTCTCATCGAAGTCTTGGGCTCTAATAACGAACTCGTGCAATCTGGAAGAGTGGATGCCTGTATTCTGAGTTTTCTGTCTAGGCAAGCACTTCGTATATATCCTAACTCAAAGGACCAGTTGTGCTTACCTGGGAATTATTGGGATGAGTGTTCACTTATAGGCTAAAGCATGACTTCATTAAATTATAAGGACCCAAATATTTTGACTTGTTACCGATGTCGTTTATTCGATATCCATCTTATTATGTGTTTTCTATCCTCATCATTGATTTTATGAAACTGTTTCATCAAAACATTTCATCTTGATTCCGATGACCACATGCTTACCCCTACTGCTTGTAGATACTTAATTGGTCCAATGACTCTCTTGCCCATAAAATTTCTATTTAACATAGTTATTAAAACAACGATTACACTACATCATTTTACTAAGGATGTCCACTACCAAGCAGAAACCAAACCAACTTTTATCGTATGTCTACAAGATCTTATCAATAATGGAAGATTGTTTTACCGAAACTCTTTCCAAATTCAAAATTATTTTCAGGTTTTACACCTAACTTACTAAGATATTAACCACTCCACCACTTGATCCCTATTCCTTTCTCTCTCGATGAATTATCGTGCCGACAGAATTGCTTGTTTTCTTCCATTTCATTTCTTTCTTTTCGTCATGCTGCCAAAACACGACAAAACTTTCACCCTGATTTTCAGGGATTAAACCAACACACGCGGTTCTTTTTAGTAATGAAAACATGCTACGCTCATACCTGTATACAATTTATCACAAGTTTATTCTCAACATTCGAGAGACTCGAACTCTATAAGATCTAGTCATAATATTTTCTCACACCATCATCATTCCTTTCACTTCTGAACTTTCCTCTGTATCGACCTAACCCACCGCCGTTGTCAGAAGTACCCAAAGTAACCCATACTCAAACTTTTCTTAGTTCAACAAAACCCAACATTCAAATGGCATATTTCCCAGTAACACATGCTGAATCCTCAACCGCAGCAGGAATTCACCCATTCCTTCGGTTTGCTGAGTTACCCATTCGTGAGAAGTATCAGAAACTCAAGAACCTTGAAGTTTTTACCATCGGCAGTATTGATTGGCATCGAATAGAAATGGTTGACCCCAGTGGATCACTGTCAATATTACTATCACACAATACACCTTGGCGTCGTTTCTTCGACATCTTAGAGCCATCATATGATGAACTGGTATATGAATTCTTGTCCACTTTCTATTACATACCTAAAAGAAGTTTTGCCGATGAATCCATTCATTTTCGGCTTTGTGGACAACTTCATAACATGTCATTAACAGAATTCGCAGTTCGTCTGGGTATATATACCAATGAAGAAGTTAGACGACCCATTTTTACGAAGGCATCAACCTCCTATACCTATGTGAAAATGAAAGAATATTGGCGACGCCATGCATCAAAAGCATGGTGCGGTAACAATAATTCTATAAACTTCAAAGACCCTCGTTATCGGTATATGCACATTGTTTTAGCCAACACCATCACGGGGGGACGCCAAATTTGTCAACAAAGGGTTAGTTCAACCGGACTCTTCCATTTGCATAGTATTTTTGAGCAAGTTCCTTGTAATATTACCCACGAGCTTGCTAAATATTTTTCTAGTCAACAATCAAATCCTCTGAGAAGTCTTATGGGAGGATCCTACATTACTAGACTAGCAAAATCTTTAGGTATCTTAAGTGACCAGGTTATCCAAGGATTATCTCCACCAAAGGCACCTGGGGTTATAAATCCTTACACCATGAGGCTAACCCCTATTCATATTAGTACACTATCACAACCATCACAGTCGGAGGGAGCTCCAGTCATCTTAGAGAATACCTTCCCACAAAATTTACAACAGTCATCGTCACAATTTCTTCCATCGTCTTTTTATCGTTATGATATACAACCACAGCTGCCATACATACACGAAAATATTCCAGCTGACCCACCCCAATCATTAGCACCAAACGTCTCACAAGACTTCACACCGATAGTCTTCGAGGAGGCTCCAATGACGCAAGATGAATTGTTTGATGAAAGCATGATGATCCAAGATCAATTAGGATCGGAATCATTTTTGCAGTCACCGTTATCGCCACATTTCTTCCAGTCACTGATGAACGAAGTAGGACAACTACCACCAACTGATAGAGCATGCCCAAGTACGATGCCTCAAATGCATCTACCTCCAAATCGAGTGGTAGTTGAAATGGCTAGGTTAAGCAATCAGGTCCAAGACTTGTCAAGACAAGTACAATGGCTGACAGAAAGAAATAACTGGTTGGAAGACATGCTAAGACAATTAGCTGCTCGGATGGAATTGACTCTACCACTTCCACCACTTTTTAGTTCTGAGTCTGAATTTGATTCATTTCCATTTTATCTTTGAACTCCTAAGACGAGAACAACCTTATGCCTAGTTCTCAAAAGGTGATTGAAGTAGGAATGCTTTAATCTAGTCTATAGTTTTAGAGCCTCATTCTTATGATTTGCTTGAAACTACTTACATGATACCTTAATTGCTTTTATTTATTCTTTTCCGATCTTTTAAACGTATATGTCACTTATGTGTTAACACTTAACATGCTATACTTGTTCTACATGTACCCGTACGATTTATCAATATTAAACAATATATAAATTATATCTTACATGCCTCAAGTGTATCAAAAATTTTCGTTTAACGTGTAAAAAAAAATTGTATGGTAATAAAAAAAAATGGTGAAACCGGCCGTCCCCGGAATCGAACCCGGGTCTAGGCCACACCCTTTCGCGCGCCTAGCCAACCGAGCTAGGTGCCTAGTTTGTGAAATTTCCGTTTTGGGTTAAATATAAGCATATGTACAATAACTCCCTTATTTCTTACTAAAAGACACCTACTTATCCTCCTTATGTTGTTAATAATTGTTTTATTGTCCCATTAATTATGTGTCATTCTTGACATGTTTATACTTGTTTGTTTAATCTTCAAACAAATACAGTTTGCTTCGTATATTGATACTGAATGCATAAATTACAAACACATGTACTCTTGGTACAGTAAACTTACATTGTTAATGACAATCCATGCTTAGTTTGTAAATACACACTATTAGTTTGATTTATGTGAAACAAAATATCATTTTGCTTGAATGAAATACCTACGACTAAATTTTTGTATACAAAACAAACGATGCTATCATTACGAATCTGAAATACGTTTTGATTCAACTAATGTTGTGCTATATTGATGCTTGTTTGATTTAAACAATACCTCAATCTTATTTGTTTTCCTCACCTAACTAGAAGTGCTATGTGGACCATGCAACGAAACGCGTAATTTTGGGTGCACACTTAATTACAGGGTTCGATGCATGAGAATCATAGTAAGCCTTGTTAAGTAAGGTGGCATATAAAAACATTATGTGGTTATGTGATTATCCGTTATTTGCTCATTTGTACACACGATTGTTTGCATAATGTTTACATTACAAATCCAGCATAACATAGTGCCATGCAAAATAATTTCTATACAATGATAATTTCCTCAAAATTATCAGCACCAAACAATGACTTGCTTATATTGTTAATCATTACAATTTCATTCTATGATCTCTTTCGAATAAATTTCGGGACGAAATTTTCTTAACGGGGGGAGAATGTGACAACCCTCAAAATTTCGGGTACTGTACAATTAATTAATTTTAATTACGTGTTTAATGACTGTGCTTGATTTCAATTAACAATTTAAACTGCTCTATGATTTTTATATCATACATACACATGCATCATATTTTATACAGTCACTCAATTCATTACACACGAACATTAGTGACATACTTGATGCACAAAGCACAGTTAGCACACTGAGCGGATAATTGAGAAACATGCTGATAATGTCAGCACTTAGACGGACAGTGTTATTATGGCCAGTATGAGCCAGGGATATGGTACTACACTAGTATGGAGTGTAGGGGAGTGAGGACCATAAAACTACGTCACTAGGAGATAGTTATAGTGCCGGGAAGTGCCAAAAACCTACTTTAAATGCAGAATGCGGCATTTTAAATTATTAGTAAAGTTCAAAAACATGACAGAATGGTCCTGTATACTTTCCTAAGTGCCGGGAATAAATTGTGACACAAAAAGCATTATAAAGGACACTTTACGGAACAATTAAGCACTTTAACTGAACGGTACCTAACCGGACAACCGGACATTACCCGGAACACTAAATTATTATCAGAGACATGATTTTTATTTTTCTGAGTTAGTATTGGTTCCCGAACTCTTAAACTTATTACATAATGCAAGTTTCACATAACACTAGACTTTTACCACTTAACCCCTAACTAACTACCTACTTACCATCTAATTTTCATTTAACCTCCCCCCTTGCCTAATTTTCGGCCCTCATGACCCCACCCATTAAGATTTTCTAATCTTCTAATATCTCCAACAATATTTAGTGGTCTTAGTGGAATTTTGATATAATTGAGTTTGTGCTTTTGTTAAAGGCACTTGAATTATAAATAAACACCACCATCTTCAATAATTACAAACTAATCATACCCCAAACCGATTACTATGGAGAATGTGGGACTCCCCACTTAAATTTTCTATGATATTAAGTTAGGTCATGTTTACTATCATGAGGACAAAGGCAAATGGTCTTGCATGATTAAAGGAAAAGCACTATATCAATCATTCTATCACATTTTCATAATAAAACCACAAAGAAGAACCCTTCTCCTTCCATAAATTTTCGGAAGCCATCTTATATCTATCATACAACCACCTTCAAATTCTTTTCAAACAATTCCTACATATCCAAGGGTGCTAGAGACCGAACAAGTAAGCTTGGTGCACTCGGAAGCTCAAGGACCGCTCTCGTTTTCTTTTAATCCTCTTGATCATACCTAGCCTTGTGCTAGTAGTAAGTTACTTGTACACCTTTATTCATCTTGTTCCATGGTTAAAAAGTTAGTACGGTGATCGTATATATGCGTTTTAGTAACATTTAACCTACAAACAGTTTGCTGATTTGCACTTTCAGTAGACTTTAACTGGCTGTAAACATGTCATAACTCAACAAAAATTTGATTTTCTTAATTCTATAACATGATATTATGAAATACGGTTCTAATGGCACTGGAATCATAATTTTTGGACTTCGTTTACTATTTTTAAAGACCGGTTTTGTAACAGCAGCTCAAGCTGTATTTTTACTGCTAAAAATAAGCGTCCTATTTTCCGTCATAACCTGGATTCTGTGTAGAGTCAGATCATGAAATTTATACAGTAGATGATCACAGATGTATTTGTAATTCTCCCACTGGAATTCATCAATCGGACTTACGGTGAATTTTAAATGAATTTTTCCGTAAACTGCAGTCAGAAAGTGACGAATCTGATTGCAGTCCGGTAAATTAATTTCTATAAAATATTGGTAATGAACTGGACCCCGATATTTTTACACAATAAATTTTGGATTATATATGACATCCTGTAAAAATTTGAGAATTTTTGGAGAAGGTTAACTATTTTATTAAAATGCTCGAAAACAGTCTAGTTTTGATTAATAAAGCTGAAATGACATAAGTCGTTTATTGCATGTCTAATTGTCGGGTTGACTATGTGAGAACGATCTACAGGTTATATGTAAAGAAAAAAAATGATATTCTTTTAAGCATGGACACCTCCATTTACAAAGGAGACTATGGCGAAATTTTCCGAAAATCCTAACACTTAGTAAATATTTTCTGGACAAGTGTTTATTAGTATATTTAGATTATGTTATCAAAGATAAACCTCGCCATAAATTTTATAACAAAGTACAAAGTATCGGAGGATGATTTTATACATAAAAATGATTAAGTATATAATCTCAAAAGGGGACTTAAAAATATATTTCCGATACGAACATACGTATGTAAAATGTCCCATCCTTGGGAAGGAAACATTTATATATAAAATACTTTGGAAGTATTAATACAAGAATATTGCACGAACCAAATATTCCAACACGACATATGATTAAGTTAGAATATTAATTATTTTGACAAATAATTATTACTCGGAATAATAAAAGAAACGTATCTCAAAACATTTAACTCTAAGCCAAGGCACGGCCCGTTCGTCTAATAGACATTAGTACGTTGTAGGTTGTCGTGTACCTGACAGAGTTGAGACACGGTTCAAGACGCAATACTATGAGTTCATGTCCCCCTTTTCTCTTAACAGTTTTCAGTTTTATACTTCGGGGGTGGAATACATGTTACAATTATTACAGACATTTTATACATGGTATGGTTAGCTTAAGGAGGGTTTACTACTTAGATCATGTGAGTGGGTAGGTGGAACTTAAGGCCATTAATCCTCGTTGTAGGACCGAGGGTCATGAGCGGTAGATCTATTTGGGTGTAGCGAGCCCAGCTCCTGAGTCCACAGTACGGACCATGGGGTGACTTTGAGCCCGACGCACAAATTTGCTAGGTTTGAGTCTTCCTGCATCACTTCACACATATCATTGGCTTTGCAACCCAATGGTGATCTCTTTTTCCTTATTGCTACATACCAGGGACGTTTATTCATACTTTGAAGGTTTATACATACTCACCTTTACATGAACTCGCTCAACTTTTGTTGATTTTTTTCAAAATACATGTATTTCAGGAAATTAATGGATCTGGCGGAGTGTGCTATTGTGTCTAGCTGCGTTGAATAAAGATGTTATCCAGGGTTGTTGTGTTTAGCGGGTGTATACCATTCCGGGACGGGATACATAATTCTAAACTCAGGGTTTTATTTAAGTACTTTCGTTTGAGTCTTGTGAACTCGTTTAAACATGTCATGGTTTGTAACTTGTAGTAAGTATCAATGTTTTCAAACAATGGTGTTGTAGTATTCTTTCACTTTAATTAATGGATGAACATCTCGTATTTTTATCATATAGCATTGTTGTGATTGTTGCTATGGTATTAAGAAGTCACACCAAATAAACCCACGCTTCCGCAAAAGCCAGGGTGTGACACTTGTCTCTCAACAAATGGCTGCTGTGCTTCCAAGCGTTGTGACCCAAATCCACGAGTTATACAACAACAATAATAATAACAATGCACAGTGTAATTTCAAGAATTTCAATTCTGCTAAGCCGTTGAAGTTTTCTGGGTCGCAAGGAGCAACTGCGCTCCTTCAATGGTTCGAAAGTATCGAGAGCACATTCAGACATGTGCAATGTCCGAATGGGCGTAAGGTTAAATTTGCATCAAGTGTGTTTGAGAAGCGTGCTCTTTCGTGGTGGAACGGAGTAATGCACGATAGGGGTGCCGAAGTGGCATTAGCACAAACATGGGAAGAGCTTCGAGCTCTCATGATGAAAGAGTTTTGTCCCCGTCATGAAATTCGAGCTTTGGAACGAGAGTTTGATGATCTAAAGCAAGATGGGGGAGAACACCGTGCGTACATGGATCGTTTTGAGGAACTCAGTCTTTTGTGTCCTACTATGGTTACCCCGTTGGAGAAAGAGATAGAGAGGTATATCGATGGTTTACCCGATTCCATACAGGATATTGTGACTTGCATTAATCCTACTACTGTTCGTCACGCGATCGAGTTGTCTGCTACCCTGACTGAGTCTCAAGTCAGGAAGGGTAAACTTACTCGCAAGGGTGATAAGAAGAAGTCGACCGATTCTGTCAAGGAAAAGGGTAAGGGTAAGAAAGGTGAGTCGTCGAAGAAGTCGAGAAAGCGAAAGGGTGCTCAGAATTTTGCAGTAACATCTCAGAACCCTCAGAACCCACCGGCTCAACCTCCTGAGAAGAAAGTATATGCTGGTACCGCACCTCACTGTGCTCGCTGCAACGGTCTTCATGTTGCACAACAAGCTTGCAAGCAATGCACTACGTGTGGTAAACTTGGGCATCTGGCCAACATCTGTCGCTTAGGCCAGAATCAAGCCGCTCAGAATCCAGCACAGGTTCAGGGGAATGCTGCGAGATTCCCACCTGGTTCGTGTTATAATTGCGGTGAAATGGGTCATTTCCGCAACAACTGCCCGAGGTTGGTGAATGCGAATGCAAATGCCAATGCAAACGCGAATGTGAATCCCGCTCGTGGACGAGCATTCAATTTGAACGCTAACGAGGCTCGAGCTGACAACCTTGTTGTCAATGGTACGTTTCTTGTTAACAATCGACCTGCATCTATTCTTTTTTATTCTGGTGCCGATAGAAGATTTGTTTCGTTATCTTTTGAACCTTTACTTGCGATACCTAGAACTAAACTGAGGAAACCCTTATCTATCGAAGTTGCTACTGGTAAACCTCTTGTTCTCGATTATGTTATTAATGATTGTCAGTTAAACCTTGATAACCATCTTTTTCCCATTGACCTCACACCGATGCAACTTGGGAGTTTCGATATTATCGTGGGGATGGATTGGTTAACCAAACAACATGCTGAGATGGTTTATTTCGATAAGATTGTTCATATTCCGCTTCCGTCTGGCGATGTTCTGGAAGTTCGTGGCGAGAAACCACCTGGTGGATTGAAGCTTATGTCGTGTACGAAAGCTCAAAGTTATTTACGAAAGGGATATGTTGCTTTTCTGGCACATGTCACCGAGGAGAAGTGTCACACCCCCAAAATCCACACGCGGAGTATCACCGCCTGGAGGAGTGACTGACCAGGATCAAGCCACCAATCATATTGAACATTGTAAGTAATAAATAAAATTCAATCCAACAATACGAAAGGTGTTTAAAACAAAACATAGTTAAGTGTTTAGCGGAAGCATAAATGTGAAAACCCAACATAAGTATTAAGTTCGAAATGTTATAATGTTTTTAACATGGCACCCACTGTCCATGTCCCACAACAGCCGCGCCTCCCTGTGCAAGCTCCATGAGTACCTATCGACCTGCAAGGCATGTAACAACGAGTCAACAACAAAGTTGAGCGAGTTCACAGTTGATTGTTCAGTTATTGAGTTCGTTTTAAAAATCGTAAGTTTGTTTCATAACCATGTTTTAACCAGTATCCTTGTTTCCTAAACCTTTACGATATTTAGTGGGGACTTCCCATGTTGTAATTCACTAGACTAGTTGTATCTAAAGGTGTCCTTCCCAATCCAAGGACAGTGATAAGTATGAGATTACATAGGTTTTACGTAAGTGCCCTTCCCAATCCGAGGACAGTGGTACGTAGCAAGTACGTAGATTTAGCGCTGGCGTCCTTCCCAATCCGAGGACGGTGGTACGTAGCGAGTACGTAGGTTTAGCGCTGGCGTCCTTCCCAATCCGAGGACGGTGGTAAGTATTCTAGTAGTGGTATATGTACAAGTTCTGTCGTAGTTATTCAATCCCATTCCCAACCCACCGGGAATCCCATGCCTTAAGAGTGTGAACTCACCTTGGTTTGCTCGGTATGCTAAACTATGTGCTCACAAGTAATCAATCAAGTCCTATAGTATGCACGTATACTCAATCAGTTCAAGCTCGTGAAGATTCACATGCAATCTATGCCACAAAGTGTGTTTGGCAGTTAATAAATTTTAACAGAGTTAGTGTGCCAATCACACAATGAAATTATCACTGGACGAAAACCCCTAGGCGACGAAATCTAAGGGTTTTCGTCGAGTTGATGTATGACGAAAACACTTTAGTGTTTTCGTCTGGTTCCTTGTGTTTTCGTTGGGTGGGGATTTCGTCGGGTAGGGTTTTCATCAACACAACAGTTACGCAACATCTCAGAATCCCACTAATCATCTAACAGTTACATCTCCTACATTATACAGTCATGCGATCATTATTCAATATTAGCATATTGTTATGATCAATCAGTAGTCAACATATGCATACAATAGAACCATAATCTGCTAATTATCCAACATCATACCATCAACATAACCAGATCATCAACATCAGTTACGCAATACAGTAACCCTAATCATCACTTACAGTTACATGATCAAACATCAACGAAATCATTTAATCAAATAATATTTATAAACATATAAATTACCAAATCATTGCGAGACCAAGATCACCAATCAATCAGCAGATCATCATTACCAGGCACACACGGTCGATCATATCATGCAATATACATGGCAGTTTGTAGAATATATATATATATATATATATATATATATATATATATATAACGATCATCCAGTCTTACGTTTATAAAACAATCAAAGTTATGATAATAAACAAATCGTTCATACACTTGATTTAAATCAAACAATCGGTTAAAGGTTAACACTAACCACGACGAACGAGACCATAACTTGGTTGATCTTGAAGGTCCGGGGAACACAAGTTTGCCGTCAGGTTCAAAGGGTAGCGAGAGAGAGAATGTGAGAGGTGGTTAGGGTTTTGCTGAATACTGTTCTCAAGTAAAGGTTATAAACAAAACTATATCTTATCGTCAATGGGCCAAGCCTACTCTTGTTTTCGTTGGCCTCATAGTGGACGAAAACACTTAGTGTTTTCGCCACATGGGGTGTTTTCGGACATGGGATGTTTTCGAGTGGGAGGTATTCAGCCAAGGGTTATGCTTTTAATTTTACAATCATACTATTAATACAAAATATAATTTTAACCTACACACGTATAATGCACACCATGTATAATTACAAAACAACACTTAGTGAACAAGTATTTAGTCAAGTCGGAACCTTCAAAACTCGGGTTGTCACATTATCCCCAACTTGAAAGAAATTTCGTCCCAAAATTTAGCACGTAGTTACTGAGGAAGCTAGTTGTGTTGTTGTGTTGTTGTGTTGTTTCCTAGTTTTCCTGGGGTGTCACATCATCCCCCCGTTGGTTTGGAATTTCGTCCCGAAATTCTGCAGTAGCTTCAGCCTCAGTAGTAGTTGCATTGTTCCCGAACAACTGGGGATACTTGAGTTTCATTTGATCTTCTCGTTCCCAGGTGAACTCTGGGCGACGACGGGAGTTCCAACGAACTCGAACCAGAGGTATTCTGGTGTGCTTGAGAACCTTAACGTCTTGATCTGTGATTTCAACTGGTTCTTCGACGAATCGCAACTGATCGTCGATAGTGAGCTCCTTCAAAGGAACTATGAGGGTCTCATCTGACAGACAATTCTTCAGATTTGACACGTGAAAAACATTGTGAACTCCACTGAGTTCTGCTGGTAGGTTTAGTTTGTAGGCCACTTTTCCTATCTTCTCAATGATTTCGAACGGTCCGACATAACGTGGATTGAGTTTGCCCCTCTTTCCAAAGCGAACCACACCCTTCCAGGGTGAGACTTTAAGTAGAACCCGGTCCCCGACCTGAAATTCTAGAGGTTTCCTACGCTTATCAGCGTAGCTTTTCTAATGGTCACGAGCTGCCGCCATGCGTTGTCATATCTGGGCAATCCTTTCTGTAGTATCAACTACGAGTTCTGGGCCTGTGATTTGGCTGTTGCCAACTTCTGCCCAACAATGAGGTGATCGGCACTTACGCCCGTACAGTGCCTCAAACAGAGCGGCTTGGATGCTGGTGTGGTAACTGTTATTATACGAAAACTCCACTAACGGAAGATGTTTTTCCCAGCTGTTGCCAAAATCAATCACACATGCCCTAAGCATGTCTTCAAGGGTTTGGATGGTGTGTTCGGACTGCCCATCCGTTTGCGGGTAATAAGCTGTGCTCATGTCTAAATGTGAGCCAAAAGATTTGTGCATCGCTTGCCACAGTTCTGAAGTAAAACGTGCATCACGATCGGAAATAATAGAGGTTGGCACCCCATGCCTCGAGACAGCTTCCTTAAGGTAAACATCTGCTAAGGTGGAGAATTTATCCGTTTCCTTGATAGCCAAGAAGTGTGCAGACTTTGTGAGTCGATCCACGATCACCCAAATAGTATCATTCCCACGTTGAGATCTAGGCAGGCCAGTAACGAAATCCATGGAGATTTGCTCCCATTTCCATTGTGGTATTTCTGGTTGTTGGAGTAGGCCTGGTGGTTTCTGATATTCGGTCTTGACTCTCGCACAAGTCAAACACTTGCTAACGTAAGTTGCTATGTGAGCTTTCATGCTAGGCCACCAATACGTAGTTCTGAGATCGTGGTACATCTTATCCAAACCAGGATGTACCGAGTAACGAGACTTATGTGCTTCATCCATTACAAGTTCTCGTAAATTGCCATAGAGTGGGACCCAGATGCGTCCTGTTACGTAGTAGGCGCCGTCTTCCTTTTGTTCTAACCGCTGCCTTGAGCCGCGTAAGGCTTCAGCCCTGACGTTTTCTGGTTTCAATGCTTCTACCTGAGCATCTCGTATCTGGGAAGGAAGACTAGATTGAATGGTGAGTTGTAATTCACGCACGCGTTTAGGTGTAGTATCCTTTCGACTGACGGCGTCGGCCACAACATTAGCTTTGCCCGGATGGTACTTGATCGCACATTCGTAATCGTTTAAAAGCTCGACCCATCGACGTTGTCGCATGTTCAACTCTTTCTGTTTAAAGATATGCTCGAGACTCCTGTGATCGGTGTAAATGGTGCACTTGGTACCGTACAGGTAATGTCTCCATATCTTGAGTGCGAAAACAACAGCTCCCAGCTCCAAATCGTGTGTAGTGTAATTCCTTTCGTGAACTTTAAGTTGGCGCGATGCATAAGCAATAACTTTATCCCATTGCATCAACACGCAACCCAGACCCTGAATTGATGCGTCGCAATAAACCACGAAATCTTTCGTGCCTTCTGGCAATCAAAGAATAGGTGCGCTACAAAGTCTATCCTTTAAGTGTTGAAATGCTGATTCCTGTGCATTACCCCAACGATAGGTGACACCTTTCTGAGTTAGCAAAGTAAGCGGCTGCGCAATCTTGGAAAAATCCTTGATGAACCTTGGTAGTAGCCCGCCAAATCCAAGAATTGGCGGATTTCTGTTGGTGTGCGGGGTGCAGGCCAGTTCTTGATCGAGTCTACCTTGGATGGATCAACATGAATCCCATCCTTGTTTACCACATGGCCTAGGAAATGGACTTCACGAAGCCAGAAGTCGCATTTCGAAAACTTAGCATAAAGTTACTCTGTTCGAAACAGTTCCAAAATAATCCGCAGATGCTGCTCTTGTTCCTCCTGACTCTTAGAATAGATCAGGATGTCGTCGATGAAAATAATAACAAACTTATCCAGGTAAGGTTTGCACACTCTGTTCATAAGATCCATGAAGACCGCAGGTGCGTTTGTTAACCCGAATGGCATGACCAGAAACTCGTAGTGGCCGTAGCGAGTTCTGAATGCTGTTTTGGAGATGTCACGGAAGGTACCGTCTTTCTTCTTCACAAGTAATACTGGAGCTCCCTAGGGCGAAGAGCTAGGACGAATGAAACCCTTATCCAAGAGTTCTTGCAGTTGTGTAGATAGTTCTTCCAATTCTGATGGAGCTAAGCGGTACGGTGCATGAGCTATTGGTGCTGCTCCAGGAGCTAGCTCGATTTGAAATTTGACCTGGCGATGAGGCGGTAGACCAGGTAATTCCTCAGGAAACACTTGAGGAAAGTCGCGTACAACTGGAATTTCCACTATTTTCTTCTCTTTCGATGATGCGTCAGTAACAAGTGCTAAAATAGCTGTGTGGCCCTTTCGCAAACACTTCTGGGCCTTAAGAAATGAGATGATGCCCACCACAGCACCACTCTTATCGCCTTGGATTTCGAGAGGTTCTTTACCAGTAAGGGGAATACGAACAATCTTCTCCTTACAAAGGATCTCTACTTGCTGTTGGGATAACCAATCCATCCCAATGACGATATCGAAACTACCCAGAACTATAGGAATAAGATTAATGGAAAAGGTCTGACCCGCTAAAACTAGATTACAACCCTTAATTATATGTGTGGCCTCTAGGCTTTTACCGTTTGCTAACTCTACTGTGTGCTTGGTGTTCATAAGTGTTGGTGTGCGCTTGAGCATTTGACTAACTTTTAGAGACACATAACTGGTATCGGCACCCGTATCAAATAAAACAGTAACATAAAAGTCGTCGATTAGGAAATTACCCATCACCATGTTAGGATCATTCCTTGCGTCACCCTGACCCTGCACGAACACTCGACCCCTGGCACCGTTGCCATCATTGTTTCCCCCATTGTTGCCCCCATTATTGTTCCCGTTTCCTTGGTTGTGGTTCTGATTCTGATTCTGATTTAACTTCGGGCAGTGTCTCCTGAAGTGACCTTCAGCGCCACACTGAAAGCATCCCCTGTTGCCCTGTTGCTGTTGCTGATTCTGCGGTGCTTGGTGTTGCTGCTGACGATTCTGATTTGCAGGCCATGAGCTCCTGCAATCCTTGGCTTCATGACCCATCTTGAGACACCTCTGACAACGTCCCTTGTTGCACTGACCACTGTGGTGCCTGTTGCATTTGTTGAACTTTGGGTGGTTTCCTCGATATCCACTCTGCCCTTGACTACCAGAAGATTGCTGACCAGGACTCTGGTAGTCATCAATCTTTCGTTGCTGCGCCTAGGACTGAACTGTATTCGAACCCTTGCTGGAGGCTCCATCCCATTTTCGTTTGTTGTCACTGGGAATAGCAGAAGTAGTAGTAGCAGTAGCACCTATACGCTTAGGCAGCTTGTTCTGTTCCACTGCCTGGTCTGTGAGACGATGAGCAAGGCGAGTAACATCCTGGATGGTAGCAAGGTTAGCAGCAGTCACATGGCTTTGAATCTCTGGTACTAAGCCTTTGAGGTACAACTCGATACGCTTAATGGGAGGATCCACCATAGTTGGACATAACACTGCCAGTTCGTTGGATCGCTTCGTATACGCCTCTATCTCTGACCCCGTCATCTTCAGGTTAAAGAACTCCACTTCCAGCTTGTGAATGTCATCACGATTACACTATTCTCGCTTGATCAGTTCCTTGAAGTCGTTCCATGGGGTGGCATTAGCAGCTGCCAGCCCTAACATTTGAACTTGCGTGTTCCACCAAGTTAGCGCAGTGCCTTCGAGAGTACCAGTGGCATACTTCACCCTACGAACCTCAGGGCATTCACACATCTCGAAGACCGATTCGAGCTTCTCGAACCAGTGGAGGAGTCCTACGGCTCCTTCAGTGCCACTGAAAGTACTAGGACGACAGTCCATGAACGTCTTGAACGTGCACACAGGTGGCTGGGCATGCTGGCCTATTGTGTATACAAGAATAAGACAAAGTTAAACACAAGAGTTGGTTTATGAGGGTAGGATCTAAAGATCCTAGAGGGAGTTGCGACTGCAGGGTATACCTCCTGCTTGAGCGGCTGCAAGTACCGCAGCAACTTGTTGGTTAATCAAAGCCGTCAACTGGGCTTGAGTTAGGTTAACGCATCCACTCATGATCTTCATATCAAAGGAAACATGGGTGAGAAAGGTTTGCGAAAATGCGATGACAGAAGAAGGTAGGCACACAAGTGTTTTCAAACAATAGCTGTTACGCTTATCTAAGCATACCACGAGCAAAGTTCTATGTAACTAGCAAGTAGGCAATATAAACATAAATCATATCACCTATAGTGTTGAGTCCTGCACATGGAGCGAAGCGTCATTGTGGATCGTTGAGCACTGTACAGGTTATAGTCTGGTTTTAACAAAAACTTTTTCCCCTTATTAAAACCAAGTTCACTATAACCAATGGCTCTGATACCAATCTGTCACACCCCCAAAATCCACACGCGGAGTATCACCGCCTGGAGGAGTGACTGACCAGGATCAAGCCACCAATCATATTGAACATTGTAAGTAATAAATAAAATTCAATCCAAAAATACGAAAGGTGTTCAAAACAAAACATAGTTAAGTGTTTAGCGGAAGCATAAATGTGAAAACCCAACATAAGTATTAAGTTCGAAATGTTATAATGTTTTTAACATGGCACCCACTGTCTGTCACACCCCGACCACGTAAAGCAACTAGATGTGGCGGAAACATCGGGGAGTGTTGTAACAGAATTATTGTTTCATAACCATGGAATAAATCAATTCTGTTTTATTGAATAAATGAACTCATTATTTTAATACAATCAAATAAGTACAACTATGATCTTCCAAGTTTTAAAGTTGCTAAGGCAGTACCTGAAACATGTGTAAAAATAGGTACGTCAGCATAAAAATGCCTGTGAGATACATAGGTTTTGTGAAAATAGGATTCATGACTTAAGTTTAAGAAAAAGTTGTTTAGTAAAAGTCAGTCATGAACCTTGTAAATTGATTTGTTTTGTAAATCGTTTGAAAAACAATAAGATCAGATGATATGTATAAATAAATGTAAGGTTAAATGAATAACCATGTAAAATGGGTTTGTATTGAATATATCGTTCGAAAACAATATTTTGATAAAAAGGCTTATAGTATATGTGAAAATATACTTTGGATTTTAAGAGAATCGAACGAGTAATATATTAAAATATATTTCAGTTCCAATATCATTGACCCGAGTGTACTAAATAACGCCACGGTATGTAATGCAATGAAAACACTTATATATAAGAAGTACCAGCGGCGTATCTACCATGTTTTCATCACATTACGCCTGTCCCGTTATCTAAACACTAACCAAAACCCAATCGATAGATAGATAGTACATTAAATATACCTTCGTTGTTTAAAATAATAGTTTTAAGTAGTATATTACAAATATACTTCGGATTTATAAATAACATATTAAACTATGTTTTGGTTTTGTAAATAACATATCAAAATATGCCTTGGATGTGATAAATAACATATTAAACTATGTTTTGGTTTTGTAAATAACATATCAAAATATGCCTTGGATGTGATAAATAACATATTAAACTATGTTTTGGTTTTGTAAATAACATATCAAAATATGCTTTGGATGATTAACAAAATATATGTTGGTTTTGTACAATATCACACATGGGAGCATATCAAACTATACTTTTGGGAGTATAACTAAATATACAAAAATAATGTGATTTAAGAATTCATTCAGACCTAGTGCATCAAAATACACCTTTGAGACTATAGGGATACCACAAAGGAAATCCCTATTTGGATGGAGAAACAAATTGGTTTCAGACATTCCATGACAACAGGAATGGGGTGTCTAATCCCATAGCGCTATATCATACTAACAATCGGTCTGGTGAACATAAAATAAGTACAATTCAACATTTTATTTTATGTTCTTTGAGAAATCAGTGTTTAAACCATAGATAGTCATTTAGTTTGTCAAATGATAAGTAATAACATGTATAATCAATTATACTTTGAAATCATGAAAATAACATATAGGTACACATGCTTCACCCGAAAACAGTTTGAAAACAGTAAAAGAGGGGACTATGTACTCACATGAGATTGCTTAGAAGTCCTAGGGTAACCACCAAGCAATGCTAGAGATCCCGGAAATCAAACGGCACCTAATATAGGTAACTATGTTAATATATCGGACCTAAATCGGAGGATCGGATAGAATGAGGGCTTGTAAACCAAATGAGTATGGGAACTCATGTAATATGGTTTAACAAAGCCTACATACTAAATCGGAACCTAACCTAAGTGCTTTCGACCCATCGCGGCCCATTAAGGTAGCTTATGCTACTTTAACGCGTCGTGCGCGCAAAAGCGCACTCGAGACGTCTCACTAGCCCTATGACAAGTGTTATATGCCTAAACATGTTACATAATCAGTTATGTGACAAAAGTTTAGGTTACATATGCTTAATTACCAATTATACATGAAAAGGGTATTCTGGTAATTTACCTAAGGCATATAAACTACCTATCATACAACTACTCTGTGACAACCCGCACTAAACCAGGTATCCGTACGACTTAACTAATGATTAATTACTGCTTAATTACGGTGTTTGTTTGAACTAGCTGATGAACTGCTACTTGAATACTGATACATGTACTTACCTGCATCATACTTTACTTATCGTCACTACATTATTTACATGTTGAACCCTAGTGACAAACATGATGCACAAAAGCACATGAACGGATAACCTATTGAACATGCTGATAAAGCCAGCATCAGGCAAACACTGCCTCTAAGGCCTGTACAAGCCAGAAACGTTTTGCTACACTAGTAGTGAGTGTAGGGATATAAGGGTTGTGGAACTGCGTCTCTAGGAATAAGTCACTATGACTGGATGTGCCTAAAACGTACTCTAAGTACAAAACTCAGCACTTTACAAAATAATTCAGCTTATAGCTACTAATAAAGTGCCAAAACATGAGAAAAATATTACTAGACACTTTCCAAAGTGTCAGAAATGAGTAGTGTCACTAAAAAGAGTAATAACGACACTTTAAAGCTTTAGTAACGCTTTAACGGATTACTATCCAACCAAACAACCGGACTATACCCGGAACGTGAAAATATTGTTATTTTCATTATTTATCTTTTTCTGAGCCAGTTAGGGTCCCCGTATGCACTAACACCCGTCATAACACACTATACACAAGTAACCAAGTTAAACACTTAACTTAACTTAATTATCTAACTAATGCTTAATGATTAGTTGAAATGGAACCGGATTACCCCCCCCCCCCTTAACCGAAACCGTCCCCAAGGGGACATACCTTGTCCTTGTTGATTTGTTTAAATCTCATGTGCATAATATCTAGGGGGCATAAAATCCATTGGTTAATAGTGGGATTAATTGTCTATAAGTTAACCTCTAAGCACATCATAACTTTCACTAAACACAACACACTCCAAACTCTCTCTCTTGCCCTCTAGAGCTCTCGGCCAAACACCCCACCCCCATCCATCCATTCTTCAAGTTTGATCTTGCAAGTTCCAAGCTCATTCAAGCATCAAGGGTCTCGTATTAGGAAGCTTGGTGCAAGCGGAACGCGAAGGACCTCTCTACTTAGCTTTTATCCACCTCATTTGCGCGTAGATTCTTCCCTAGCCTCGAGCTAGAGGTATAATGCTTAAAACTCGTATTTGAACTAATCTAAGGTGGTTAATAAGATGTATGATGATTAAAACTCGAAATCTTACAAGTTGATGCTTTAAAGTTTACTAAAAACACTAAAAATGGTGGTTAATAACTCATATGTTGTGTAAATGATGTAGTATTCGAAATGTATGATTATTTAGGCCCGATCTATGATGTGGTAGCTCGGATCATCGTTTAACCCGGTTTGGTAAGATCATGGATCTTAACATAAGCTTGTTTTGAATAATACAAGGGTTAAAAGGTGAAACTCTACCACACGCGAATCATGAACTTGTGTAAAAGAGTTTTACTTGTGAAATTGTGTTTAAAACTAGCAGATCTACGCATCTGCAAGTGGTACTTTCAAAGAACCACGTATCAAAGAAATCATGTATTTTAAAAGATGGATTTTACACTAACACGCATGATTTTTATAAACCACAAGTGTGTAAACACATGTGAAATGAAAAGATCCGACAAAATAACAGTTTTTGTAAAAGATGACTGGAAGTTGTAAAGATGGATTTTCTCTAAAAACGAGGTTTTTACAAGATCAAGTTACCTTATATGAAGATCTACTAAATTTAAGGGGATTTACACCACAGTTTTGGGAAAACTACAAGTTCATGTAATTTTTGGCAATTTACACATATGTTGATTTGTTGTTGTGAGAAAAGTTGTTCTGATCAAATAAAGAAAATTGTTGAGTTGATTTGTTAAAGAAAATGATACGCTTGAAAGCGTGGCCACCTCCAGTTACAGAGGAAACTCTGGCGAATTTTTTTCTAAAAACCTAACACTTAGAACTATTTACACTACAAGTGTTAGAATTATTTTTGACATGTTTTCAAAATATAAATTTCGCCATGACTTTATTTACTAAATATTCGGAGGTGGGATTTTCACAAAATATTAACGTGATAAATATATATTTTCACACACTGTTTATGATTATTTTGTGAAAATACATAAATATTATTTTTAGAGTAAAAATAATATTTACGAACGTTAACGAATCCAAATTAATACGAACGCTTTCACCATAAATATATAAGTTACATCGGTAATTATATTACCACTCGATTGTTAATACGTAAATTACGCACTTACGGAAATATTTATGAACGCGTATTTTAACAATGTATTATTGGAGAAAAACTATGTGAAATGAAAATATAATATTTTTGAGAAAAATACTTATATTTTGGAATTGGAAATATGAATATATATTAAGTGAGACTTAATGATTTAGTTTGAACGCACATGTATTGAATCCCCCATCCTTGGGAAGGAGATTAACTACCAAGTATATACTGAATGTAAACACGAAATAGTTGTCTAACTATTTCCCAAAGACTTAAACTATGAAGCTAAGGCACGACCGTCCGTCTAATAGAATTAGTACGTGTAGGTCGTCACACAGCTGCGTGAGCAGGAGATACTTGGTAGAGACGCTTCACTGTGAGTTCATGTCCCCCTTTTCTCTAACTGTTTTCAGTTTTCTTAACTGCGGGGGTGAAATACATGTTACTTTGATTACGAGTACTTTATACACGGTATGGTTAGCGTAAGGAGGTTTACTACTTAGATCATGTGAGTGGGTAGGAGCAATATGAGGCCATTAGTCCTCATGTCGGGACCGAGGGACAGGAGCGGTAGATCTATCTGGGTGTAGCGAGCCCAGCCCCAGGCCAAACTAGAAACGGACCTTGGGGTGACTTTGTCCACATACTAATGCCGTGGCGAAATCTGCTAGGTTTGAGTCTCCCTATTTGCACTTCACATATATCAGTGGCCTTGCAAACCATTGGTGATCTCAATTCCCTTATTTGCTACATACCAAGACTATTTTTTTTATACTCACAAAGGTTTACTTACTCACTTACACATGAACTCGCTCAACATTATTGTTGATTTTTCAACTTACATGTATTTTAGGAAACTAAAGATCTGGCGCGGTATGTTATGTTTTCCCGCTGCATAAGGGTTCCAAGGTCATCCCAGTTTAGGAAATGTGACTCTTTCCTGGACAAGTCACAAATCTTAAACTGCGTTTATTTCATGTTGATGGTTATGTTCATAAAGACAATGTTTTATGTTATGAGGTTGTAGGTCCCTAAGACAACGTTATGTTACTCTGGTTTTAAAACTTAATCGAATGGATGATCTTGCATGATTTTATTTCATATAGCTTTGTTATGGTTAAGCTATGGTATTAAGAAGTCACACCAAAATTAACCACGCTTCCGCAAAGCCAGGGTGTGACAGCTTGGTATCAGAGCTCTGATCATAGCGAACTAGGATTCCTTCTCGAGTCTAGACTATGATCACTAGGGCTCTCACGAAAACATTTTACTGCATACCACTTAAGTCCAGATCCAAACTTTTGACAAACAAATGTTGAGCATATTTTATTATTTATAGGCTCAGCCTGGAGGGCTGAGGCTCGGTCTGGAGGATCGAGGCTCGGTCTAGGTGACCGAGGTAGATGGCTAGTGAGACTAGGAAGAGTAGGCTCAGTCATGAAGGATGAGGCTCGGTCAAGGGGACCGAGGCTCGATCTAAGAGGTCGAGGTGGAGGATAGACAGTCTTAGAGACTGGGAGGAATTGGCTGTGAGACTAGGAGAATGAATTGAATGCTTACTTGGTGACTATGTGATTATCTGATTGTATGACTGATTATTTGAGCATATTTGTGTTTATGTTACAGACTCATGGACTCCGCCGGTACTGGCGATTCGGACACCACTGGACCCATACCTATCGTATCTGATAACCTCACATCCTCCGAGCATGAGGTGTACACATCTGACTATACCATTACTGACAAGGATGATTTCCAGCCCTTCGCACTACCCGATGGTGCTGATGAGCCTGCAGATGACCCTCCCGCTGAGTACCTACCTCTAGTAGAGATTCCGGCCCCTATACCCTTAGCTGTTTATCCAGCATGTGATTTCCTTCTTGACGCCGAGGCTAATGACGATATTGACCTGTTTGAGGATGAGCCCTTTGAGGATGAGATCCAGGGCGAGGCCCTTCTTCCTGCGGGCGATCTTCTGATGATCGCTGACGTTCCCGCTGAGGATTCGCCTGCACATTCTCCTGTCCTAGACTCCTTCGAGTCTGTGGCATCTGCACCTTCTCACACATTGAGCGCACACCACTTTGCGCATGATTCTGATCCTGACCAGGCATCCTCTGTTGCACCTATTCCCAGCTTTGCGTTTGACCATGATGACATGGAGGATTCTGATCCTATCTTCGACCCGGATTATGATATCGAGTTTATACCTATGGATCAGCCCATGGAGGATCCAGCTGACCCAGTAGATCCTATCGACCCCGAGTTTGACTTCGAGATGGCTTTTGATGATCCCGAGCCTGTCGTCGCCCCTGAGCAGGCAGCCGCTCTAGACCCCATACTTGAGCATGACCCCGTACATGCTGGCATCCCTATTGAGCCTGTTATAGCAGACCCACCTGTTGATGATCTCCCCGTGGATGTTCCTTTGTTAGAGGCGATCATGTTGTTGTTGATCCTGTTGTTCCTCTACCTGTTGTTGATATACCTGTTGACCATCCTGTTGAGCACATTGCACCTATTCACCCTTTTGTTGCTCCCCCACCTGATCCCATCCCACTAGAGCCCGAGCATGCACTGTTCGCGGCACGCATGGATCCACCAGATGAGCATGCACAGCACGGTTGGATACCTGCTGATGAGGATGTTCCACCTTTTCCCCCTCAGACCCCTGATACACGACATGCTGATTTTTCTTTTCAGGTTCCCCAGTTTATACCTCCAGCAAGGACTGGAGAGGGTTCTTCAGCCCATCCTTTTGGGCATGTACCGATGTCTATCCCCTTCATGCCCCAGATGTCATCTGTTCCACCCTCTGTCGCTCCATTTCATGTGGCACCTTTTGACCCCACCAGTGAGCCGTTCCTTTGGGCACCAGACTCTGCTATGCCACCTACTGACCCCTACCATTCTTTCCACATTGGGTATACTATCGAGGACGTTTTGATGTCTTTTGTCGCCCAGCACGAGTCACACACGCAGCGCATCCAGGAGCTTGAGAGAGCTCAGCTGCCACCATGCCAGTGCCATGGTCAGACACACTCTCCTCTGCAGCCATTTCGACCCTTACCTCCAGATTATGCTGCCCGTCTCTTTACACTAGAGCAGCAGGTTGCTTCTATCATTCGTACCCAGCGAGCCATGGAGGAGGACTGGCTCCAGTTACGCCGTTTGTTTTACACCCACTTTCCCCCTCCTCCACCGCCATCTGTATAGAGCTCATCAGTGCTGTTTGGGTAGACGAGGGTGAGAAGACGGCGATTGTTGGACTGCACAACATTTTTGGAGACTACTTTATGATCCTGACTTTTGTTGACATGTATTTGACGTATTTGACACTGACATGATATAGTTTTTGGACAGGGGTGATGTAGCCCCTAGTTGATTGATGATTGTATGACACAGGGATGTACTGATACACTTACTATGTGGTCTCGATGTATGGCAATCGCAGTATTCTCACCATATTCGATTCGCTTGATTGCTTATTTATATTTTTATGAAATGGGATGTTGTGTGATTGGTATTTGTGATGTGTTGATAACATGAGATGTTATGTGCTATTACTATTACTATATACGTACGTTTTACTATGGCCTGACCAACGTAAACCATCTTTTAGAAGATGCCGCCGAGACATGAGACACACATGCCTACTAATGAGGCAGAACTCCAGCAAATTATTGCTGCTGCCATTGCACAATACGCCGCCTCTCAAGGAGGGACTAGTGGAAGCAACTCTGGCAACACTGGCAACAATAATCCACCTCATGGTAATACTAAGTCATTTAGACATACCATGACCTAATTGGATATCTTTAGCAATGATGCTAATGCCGAACGTATGTTATAACGTATGTGCAGGATGCACCTACAAGCAGTTCTTAGACTGCAAGCCCGTAAACTTTGATGGCACAGGAGGTGCTGTCGCCTTTGTTCGTTGGGCTGAGAAAACCGAATCTGTTCTTCGCATGAGCAAGTGCGCGCTGGATCAGCAAGTCACCTATATCTCAGGGCTGTTTCTAGATGGAGCCCTATCCTGGTGGAATCTACAAGTACAGACACTAGGCGAAGCTGCTGCCTACGCGCTGACCTGGACCGAACTGAAAGAACTTATGCGCAAAAAGTACTGTTCCCGCGCAGAAATCCAGAGATTGGAGACCGAGTTTTGGCATTTGAAAATGGACGGTCCAAAGATCGCAGAATACGTTCAGAGGTTCCATGACTTATCGCATGTGGTACCCTACATGGTCACTCCTGAGTTCAAGAGAATTGAACGCTTCATTTGGGGACTAGCTCCTCAAATCATAAGCATGGTAACCTCATCCAAGCTTGCGACCATTACTGAGGCGATTGATTTGAGCGTGGCTCTCACAGAGGAGGCCATTCGCCTGAACAAGTTTGATGATGCTGAGCATAAGAAGAAAGAGACTCACGTCGAGTCGTCAGGAGGTAACAAACGGAAATTCTCAAACTTCAAGCAGGGCGCCAGTGTGGCGGTTAAGAAAGGAGGATCAGCTGGCAGTGGAAAGAAAGGAAAAGGATATCAGGGCACCCAGCCCAAGTGTGATACCTGTCAATGCCATCATACTGGCCATTGTAGTGTGAAAGTATGCGAAGCATGTGGAAATCCGGGCCACTTGAAGGATTCTTGTTGGGCTAGTGCTGGCCGGGGAGGCCTAGGAGGATTTGGGAATAGGAATAATAATCGTGGTGGTAATCGCCCACAAGGAAACTATGGAGGAAACGGGAATCGAGGCAACTTTGCGAATCGGACTGGCAATGCAAACCAAAACAACAACCAAGCTGGAAATGGAGGTGGAAACGGGCAAAGACTTGGATGCTATAACTGCGGTGATATCGGGCATTTTAAGAAGAACTGCCCAGAGTTAAACCAAGCCCGTGGAAGAGTGTTCCAAATCGAAGCAAGGGAAGCACGCCAGGACCCCAATGTCGTTACTGGTACGTTCCCTGTAAATCAACGCTATGCATCCGTTTTATTTGATACTGGTGCCGATTATAGCTTCGTGTCGTTAGAATTTAAGAAAATGCTTGGGTTAGCCGCTAATAAGTTAGATATTCCCTACTCAATCGAATTGGCCAATGGGAAGTTAGTAGAAGCCAATGAAGTTATCAGAGGTTGTGTGATCGAATTAGGAGAGCGTGAGTTTGCTTTAGATCTACTGCCAGTCCAGTTGGGAAGCTTCGACGTGGTAGTAGGAATGGATTGGTTATCAGGCAACAAGGCAGAGATAGTTTGTCACGAAAAGATTGTTCGTATCCCAACCGAAGATGGCGAGAGAATTGTGGTTCACGGAGAGAAGCGTGAAACGCCGTTAAGAATTATCAGCTGCCTGAAAATGCGAAAGTGTTTGCAAAAAGGATGTGTTGCCTTCCTGGCACACATTGTGGATAAGAAGGCTGCTGATCCAAGAATCGAAGACATCCCTGTCGTGAGGGAATATCCAGAAGTCTTCCCAGAGGACTTACCTGGACTGCCACCTCAGAGACAAGTAGAGTTCCGCATTGACTTAGTTCCAGGCGCCGCACCTGTGGCTAAGGCACCTTACAGACTTGCTCCGTCTGAGATGCAGGAACTGTCGACACAACTTCAAGAGTTGTTAGACAAGGGATTTATCTGACCAAGCTTCTCGCCTTGGGGAGCTCCGGTCCTGTTTGTCAAGAAGAAGGACGGTAGTTTTCGTATGTGCATCGACTACCGGGAGCTGAACAAGCTGACGATCAAGAATAGATACCCTCTGCCAAGAATCGATGATCTGTTTGATCAACTGCAAGGCTCAAGCTTTTATTCAAAGATCGATCTTCGATCTGGATACCATCAGTTAAAGATACAAGAGGAGAGTATCCCAAAGACAGCCTTCAGAACTCGTTATGGACACTACGAGTTCCTTGTTATGCCGTTTGGTTTGACAAACGCACCTGCAGTCTTTATGGATTTGATGAATAGAGTTTGCAAGCCGTACTTGGACAAGTTCGTGATTGTGTTTATCGACGACATCTTGATCTATTCAAGAACAAAGGCCGAGCACGAACAGCATCTAAGAGCTATTTTGGAGCTGCTAAAGAAGGAACAGCTGTATGCCAAATTCTCCAAGTGCGAATTTTGGCTACGTGAAGTCCAATTCCTTGGGCACGTGGTAAATGGAGATGGAATCCACGTGGATCCAACCAAGATCGAGGCGATCAAGGATTGGGAAACGCCAAAGACGCCAACCGAGATTCGGCAATTATTGGGTTTGGCTGGCTACTATCGAAGGTTCATTGAGGATTTTTCGAAGATCGCTCAACCATTGACGCTCCTCACGCAGAAAGATAAGAAGTTTGATTGGGTAATCAAACAGGAAGAAGCATTCCAGATACTGAAGAATAAGCTCTGCAATGCGCCAATCTTAGCACTACCGGAAGGTACAGATGATTTTGTGGTATACTGCGACGCTTCGCGCCAAGGATTGGGTTGCGTGTTGATGCAACGCCAAAAGGTTATTGCTTACGCATCGCGTCAATTGAAAAGAACTATACCACACATGATTTGGAGCTCGGCGCAGTGGTTTTTGCACTAAAGATCTGGAGACACTACCTTTATGGTACAAAGTGTACACTCTTTACAGATCACAAGAGCCTACAGCACATATTCAACCAGAAGGAGTTGAATATGAGGCAAAGACGATGGGTTGAATTGTTGAACGACTACGACTGCGAGATAAAGTATCATCCAGGGAAGGCGAATGTAGTTGCCGATGCCCTAAGTCGTAAAGAGAGAATCAAGCCCATAAGGGTTAGAGCTTTAGAAATGATTATTCAGACCGATCTTTCCTTGCGCATTCGTGCCACGCAGAAAGAAGCTCTCAAGGAAGGAAACCTTGAAGAAGAATATCTCCGTGGGATGGAGAAGCTACTGGTACCAAACGAGGAAGGAACGTTATGCTTCGAGAAAAGGATTTGGGTTCCTCTGTTTGGTGATTTAAGGAAAGTTATTCTTGATGAAGCTCACAAATCACGGTACTCTATCCATCCTGGAGCGGATAAGATGTACCAGGATCTCAAAGATTATTATTGGTGGCCTAGGATGAAAGGCGATGTTGCTGTGTATGTGAGCAAATGTTTAACGTGCGCTAAGGTTAAAGCGGAATACCAGAAGCCTTCAGGACTTCTACAACAACCTGAGATTCCCAAGTGGAAATGGGAACAAATCTCCATGGATTTTATTACAAAATTGCCAAGAACGCCAAGAGGCCATGACACTATCTGGGTGATAGTGGATCGATTAACAAAGTCAGCACACTTCTTACCCATTAGGGAGAAGGATAACACGAGCAAATTGGCTGAAATTTACATGAGAGAGATCGTCGCGCGCCATGGAGTGCCCCTCTCAATCATTTCTGATAGAGACGGAAGGTTTGTGTCAAGGATATGGCAATCCTTCCAAGAAGCCTTTGGCTCCCAATTGAATCTGAGCACTGCGTTTCATCCGCAAACTGACGGTCAGAGCGAGCGAACGATACAGACTTTGGAAGACATGCTGAGAGCGTGTGTTATGGATTTGGGCGGTAGCTGGGATAAACATTTACCTTTGGTCGAATTTTCATACAGCAACAGCTACCACACCAGTATTGGTGTCGCGCCATTTGAAGCCCTTTACGGACGCAAGTGCCGATCACCCTTATGTTGGGCTGACGCAGGTGATAGGCAGCTTGCTGGTCCCGAAATCGTCCAAGAGACGACAGAAAAGATTGCGCAGATTCTAAAACACATTGAAGCAGCTCGCCACAGACAGAAAGCCTATGCGGATCCAAACCGGAAGCATGTAGAATTCCAAGTTGGAGAAATGGTTTTATTGAAGGTTTCACCCTGGAAGGGGGTGGCACGCTTCGGAAAGCATGGGAAGTTAAATCCGCGCTACATTGGTCCCTTCAGAATTCTGGAAAGAATAGGACTAGTAGCATACAAGTTGGACCTACCTGCTGAACTGAATGGTGTTCACGACACCTTTCATGTATCCAATCTAAAGAAAAGTCCAACTCAAGTCACCGTTGCCATTCCCACCGACGAGATTCATGTTGACGACACGCTCCACTTCGTTGAAGAACCTGTTGAGGTCACGGATTGGAAAGTTAACAAGACCCGCCGGAGCAGTGTCAAGCTCGTCAAAGTTCGTTGGAATGCCAGACATGGTCCTGAATACACCTGGGAACGTGAGGACCGGATGAAAGAGAAATACCCCCACCTTTTTCCTAAGAACCCTGCATCTTCAAGCAGAACTTAAATTTCGGGACGAAATTTATTTAACGGGGGGAGAATGTGACAACCCGCACTAAACCAGGTATCCGTACGACTTAACTAATGATTAATTACTGCTTAATTACTGTGCTTGTTTGAACTAGCTGATGAACTGCTACTTGAATACTGATACATGTACTTACCTGCATCATACTTTACTTATCGTCACTACATTATTTACATGTTGAACCCTAGTGACAAACATGATGCACAAAAGCACAGTAGCACATGAACGGATAACCTATTGAACATGCTGATAAAGCCAGCATCAGGCAAACACTGCCTCTAAGGCCTGTACGAGCCAGAAACGTTTTGCTACACTAGTAGTGAGTGTAGGGATATAAGGGTTGTGGAACTGCGTCTCTAGGAATAAGTCACTATGACTGGATGTGCCTAAAACGTACTCTAAGTACAAAACTCAGCACTTTACAAAATAATTCAGCTTATAGCTACTAATAAAGTGCCAAAACATGAGAAAAATATTACTAGACACTTTCCAAAGTGTCAGAAATGAGTAGTGTCACTAAAAAGAGTAATAACGACACTTTAAAGCTTTAGTAACGCTTTAACGGATTACTATCCAACCAAACAACCGGACTATACCCGGAACGTGAAAATATTGTTATTTTCATTATTTATCTTTTTCTGAGCCAGTTAGGGTCCCCGTATGCACTAACACCCGTCATAACACACTATACACAAGTAACCAAGTTAAACACTTAACTTAACCTAATTATCTAACTAATGCTTAATGATTAGTTGAAATGGAACCGGATTACCCCCCCCCCCCCCCTTAACCGAAACCGTCCCCAAGGGGACATACCTTGTCCTTGTTGATTTGTTTAAATCTCATGTGCATAATATCTAGGGGGCACAAAATCCATTGGTTAATAGTGGGATTAATTGTCTATAAGTTAACCTCTAAACACATCATAACTTTCACTAAACACAACACACTCCAAACTCTCTCTCTTGCCCTCTAGAGCTCTCGGCCGAACACCCCACCCCCATCCATCCATTCTTCAAGTTTGATCTTGCAAGTTCCAAGCTCATTCAAGCATCAAGGGTCTCGTATTAGGAAGCTTGGTGCAAGCGGAACGCGAAGGACCTCTCTACTTAGCTTTTATCCACCTCATTTGCGCGTAGATTCTTCCCTAGCCTCGAGCTAGAGGTATAATGCTTAAAACTCGTATTTGAACTAATCTAAGGTGGTTAATAAGATGTATGATGATTAAAACTCGAAATCTTACAAGTTGATGCTTTAAAGTTTACTAAAAACACTAAAAATGGTGGTTAATAACTCATATGTTGTGTAAATGATGTAGTATTCGAAATGTATGATTATTTAGGCCCGATCTATGATGTGGTAGCTCGGATCATCGTTTAACCCGGTTTGGTAAGATCATGGATCTTAACATAAGCTTGTTTTGAATAATACAAGGGTTAAAAGGTGAAACTCTACCACACGCGAATCATGAACTTGTGTAAAAGAGTTTTACTTGTGAAATTGTGTTTAAAACTAGCAGATCTACGCATCTGCAAGTGGTACTTTCAAAGAACCACGTATCAAAGAAATCATGTATTTTAAAAGATGGATTTTACACTAACACGCATGATTTTTATAAACCACAAGTGTGTAAACACATGTGAAATGAAAAGATCCGACAAAATAACAGTTTTTGTAAAAGATGACTGGAAGTTGTAAAGATGGATTTTCTCTAAAAACGAGGTTTTTACAAGATCAAGTTACCTTATATGAAGATCTACTAAATTTAAGGGGATTTACACCACAGTTTTGGGAAAACTACAAGTTCATGTAATTTTTGGCAATTTACACATATGTTGATTTGTTGTTGTGAGAAAAGTTGTTCTGATCAAATAAAGAAAATTGTTGAGTTGATTTGTTAAAGAAAATGATACGCTTGAAAGCGTGGCCACCTCCAGTTACAGAGGAAACTCTGGCGAAATTTTTCTAAAAACCTAACACTTAGAACTATTTACACTACAAGTGTTAGAATTATTTTTGACATGTTTTCAAAATATAAATTTCGCCATGACTTTATTTACTAAATATTCGGAGGTGGGATTTTCACAAAATATTAACGTGATAAATATATATTTTCACACACTGTTTATGATTATTTTGTGAAAATACATAAATATTATTTTTAGAGTAAAAATAATATTTACGAACGTTAACGAATCCAAATTAATACGAACGCTTTCACCATAAATATATAAGTTACATCGGTAATTATATTACCACTCGATTGTTAAAACGTAACTTACGCACTTACGGAAATATTTATGAACGCGTATTTTAACAATGTATTATTGGAGAAAAACTATGTGAAATGAAAATATAATCTTTTTAAGAGAAAAATACTTATATTTTGGAATTGGAAATATGAATATATATTAAGTGAGACTTAATGATTTAGTTTGAACGCACATGTATTGAATCCCCCATCCTTGGGAAGGAGATTAACTACCAAGTATATACTGAATGTAAACACGAAATAGTTGTCTAACTATTTCCCAAAGACTTAAACTATGAAGCTAAGGCACGGCCGTCCGTCTAATAGAATTAGTACGTGTAGGTCGTCACACAGCTGCGTGAGCAGGAGATACTTGGTAGAGACGCTTCACTGTGAGTTCATGTCCCCCTTTTCTCTAACTGTTTTCAGTTTTCTTAACTGCGGGGGTGAAATACATGTTACTTTGATTACGAGTACTTTATACACGGTATGGTTAGCGTAAGGAGGTTTACTACTTAGATCATGTGAGTGGGTAGGAGCAATATGAGGCCATTAGTGTGACAACCCGCACTAAACCAGGTATCCGTACGACTTAATTAATGATTAATTACTGCTAAATTACGGTGCTTAACTGAAATTTGCTGATAAACTGCTACCTGCATACTGATACATGCACTTACTTGCATCATACTTTAATTGCTGTCACTACATTATTTACATGCTGAACCCTAGTGGCAAACTTGATGCACAAAAAGCACAGTAGCACTAAACGGATACACATTGAACATGCTGATATAACCAGCATCAGGCAAACACTGCCTCTAAGGCCTGTTAAGAGCCTCAAATATTTGGCTACACTGGTAGTGAGTGTAGGGTTATAAGGGTTGTGGAACTGCGTCTCTAGGAATAAGATACACTGATTGGATGTGCCAAAAACGTACTTTAAATACAAAATTCTGCGCTTTATTATAGAACTCAGCATTTTAAATTGCTAATACAGTGCAAAAACACTTCAGAACGGTCCCGTATATTTTCCTAAGTACCGGGAATAATTTATGTCACAAAAATATACATAAAGGACCTTTGTCGACATAATTAAACATTTTAACGGAACGGTATTTAATCGTATAACCGGACATTACCCGGGACACTAAATTTTTGGCAGACACTTTGTTTTACTATTTATGGCTACTAATGATCCCCGTATGCCATAACACCCGCTAAAAATAAAACCTACTAACTTACCATCCCACACTTGAGTTATAACTTATGGTTAGACTTTAGTTGAAAATTTTCAACTATACCCCCCCCCCCCCCAACGACATTAGTTCCCAAGTGGGACCCCACATATCATCTTACCATACCTTGTGGATTTGTTGATTAAAATATGAGATATGTTGCTTGTCAATCTAACCAAGATAAGTGATATGATTATAAGTAGCATGGTTCCATAAGATATTCATCATTTCCACTAAGATTACACATTTCACTTCATCTCTCTCTCTCTATTCGGTTCTACCACAACCGAATCCACCACCACACTCCAACATTCATCATCTTCTTCATTTACACATACCATTCAAGCCTTGAAGATCAACCATGGAAGGTGCAACTTGAAGGCATTGCAAGGGAGCATTGTTCTTGCTTGATTCTACATCTTTTCTCATCATTTTGACACAAGATTCTTCCCTAGCTAGAGGCTAGTAGTAAGTTTCTTCATGCTTGATCTCATCTTGTTCGAAATTTATGGCATTTAACATGTAGTGTTGTTGTTTAAATCACTAAATCACAAGAATATAAGAAAAATGTGAAAACATAAGTTATGAACATTAAATCTACATAAAAGTTTACTTGTGTATGATTTATGAAGTGGAATCTTGTCGGTTTAAGGGTTGGTTAACACATACTTGATATTTAAAAGTCGTTTTCTTGTTTAACCCGCTAATCGGACACTTATGACGCGATTTAATAACATCGAAATCACAAAACAGCATGCTGAGTCACTGTTTCAGCCGCCTTTAACAGGCTGTAAACATGCCTTAAAAACTCGAAAAACAGAATTTCAAAAGCCTAAATCGTGTCATTTCGAAAAACGAAGAAAATGGCGCTGGAATCATATTTTTCTGATGTCGGTTACTATTTTAAAAATCTGTTTCCGTGACAGCAGCTAGGGCTGTTTGTTACTGCAGAAAATTGGGCTGTGTATTTTCAATCACAACCTAAAACCTGAACCGAACCAGCCCCTGAAACTTTTATCAAAGATGAACACAGATGTATTTGTGACCCTCAAACTGGATTTTCGATAAACGGACTTACGGGGAATTTTCGGCGAATTTTTTCGTAAACTGTGATCAGAATGTGACAAATCTGACCACAGTTCGGTAAACGATTTTCTGTAAATTTTTGGTAATGAACTGGACCCCGAAATTTTTACACAATAATTTGTGGGTCGTTTATGACGTTCCACAAAAATCTGGGAATTTTTGGAAAGGGTTAAGTATTTTATTTAATCGCCCGAAAACGGTCTAGTTTTCACATATTTAAACTGAAAATAACAATGGTAGTATTTTGCGTGTTAAAACGTAAAGGTTGATTGATGATGATCATGAGTTGATTTCAAAAAGAAAATGATACGCTTGAAAGCGTGGCCACCTCCAGTTACAGAGGAAACTCTGGCGAAATTTTCTAAAAACCTAACACTTAGAATTATTTACACAACAAGTGTTAGAACTATTTTCGAAACATAAATTTCGCCATGACATTATTTACTAAATATTCGGAGGTGGGGTTTTCACAAAGATTAACGTGATAAATATATTTGTCACAGCACTGTTTATGATTATTTTGTGAAATACATAAATATTATTTTAGAGTGGAAATAATATTTACAAGCGTTAATGATTCCAAAACTTTACGAACGCTTCCATAACTATATAAGTTACACTGGTAATTACATTACCACACGATTGATAAAACGTAACTTACGCACATGTGTTGTATCCCCCATCCTTGGGAAGGAGTTTAACTACCAAGTATATACAAAAAGTAAACACGAAATAGTTGTCTAACTATTTCCCAAAAACATAAACTATAAAGCTAAGGCACGGCCGTCCGTCTAATAGAATTAGCACTTGTAGGTCGTCGCGCAGCTTTCTGATTCAGGGATACTTGGTAGAGACGCCTCACTGTGAGTTCATGTCCCCCTTTTCTCTAACTGTTTTCAGTTTACTTAACTGCGGGGGTGAAATACATGTTACTATGATTTACGAGTACTTTACAACGGTATGTTTAACGTAAGGAGGTGTTATACGATCATGTGAGTGGATAGGAACAACATGGGGCCATTAGTCCTCATGGAGGGACCGAGGGACAGGAGCGGTAGATCTATCTGGGTGTAGCGAGCCCAGCCCCCGGCCAAACTAGAAACGGACCGTGGGGTGACTTTGTCCACATACTTTGCCGTGGCGAAATCTGCTAGGTTTGAGTCTCCCTATTTGCACTTCACATATGTCAGTGGCCTTGCAAACCATTGGTGATCACAAGTCCTCTTACACTGCTACATACCACAACTATTTTTATACTCACAAGTGTTTTACATACTCACTTACACATGAACTCGCTCAACATTATTGTTGATTTTTCAACTCACATGTATTTCAGGAAATTAAAACGGATTTGGCACGGTATGGAACGTTTTCCGCTGCACTTGTCATGGAGTCATCAGGGTTTAGGGGATGTGTCTCTTCCCTGGACAAGACACAGTCCTTAAACCACGTTTATGTTATGTTATAAGTTGTAATGTCTACTGAACAAGGTTATGGTTGTATGTTAAAACAATGGTACTGTATGTTGTTTTCAAAACTTAATGGATGACTTGCATGGTTTTTATTTCATATAGCTTTGTTATGATTAAGCTATGGTATTAAGAAGTCACACCAAAAGTTAACCACGCTTCCGCAAAGCCAGGGTGTGACAGCTTGGTATCAGAGCTCTGATCATAGCGAACTAGGATTCTCTCTCGAGTCTAGACTATGATCACTAGGGCTCTCACGAAAACATTTTACTGCATACCACTTAAGTCCAGATCCACAACTTTTTACAAACAAATGTTGAGCACATTTTATCCATTATTCTAGGCTCAGTCTGGGAGGCTGAGGTTCGGGCTAGTGGGACTAGGAGTGTTGGCTAGTGGGACTAGGAGTGTTGGCTAGTGGGACTAGGAAGTGTTGGTTTGAATGCTTGCTTGATGACTTATGTGACTATTTGATTATATGATTGACAATTTGTACATGTTTGTGTATATGTTACAGACACATGGATTCTACAGGCACTGGTGGTTCAGGCACCACAGGCCCTAGGCCTATCGTTTCAGACGACATTGAGTCATCGGAGCACGAGGTTTATACGTCAGACTTCACCAGCACGGATGATGATGACTTTCAGCCATTCGCCTTACCCGACGGCGTTGATGAGCTCCCAGTTGATCTTCCAGCCGGGGATCTACCACTCGTTGTGATCCCTGCTCCAGTACCCCTTGCATCATACCCTGTTTTACCCATCGACGACGAGGAGGGCGACGTCGATATGTTTGAGGAGGAGCCTTTGGAGGATGCTCAGGGCGAGGCCCTACCTGCTGTTGCTCCCTTACTGATCGCAGATGCTCCGGCTGCGGAGTCACCTGCTCATTCCCCAGTCGCGGACTCCTTTGAGTCTGTGGCTTCTGTACCCACACATGCTCATAGTGCGCAGCACTTCTCCCATGGGTCCGATTCTGACCAGGCTTTTCCTGTTGCTCCCATACCTGGACTTGTTTTTGACCATGACGACGAGGGGGATTCAGATCCTGTGTTTCCCCCGGGATTTGATCCTGACCGTGATTTAGAGTTTGTCCCGATGGACGAGTTGATGGAGGATCCAGCAGATCCTATTGACCCTTTTGATCCGATTGATCCCGATTTTGATTTTGACATGGCGTTTGATGACTTGGAGCCTGCCATTGCACCTGAGCAGGCAGCTGCCCTTGACCCTTTACCAGAGCATGACCCTGTGCATGCTGATGTACCTTTTGAGCCCATTGCTGATGATCACCACATAGATGTTCCTGTTGATCCCATTGGTCCTTTACCCATTGTTGCTGTACCAGTTGACCCCCCTTTCGAGCACTTGGCACCCGTTCACCCTGTTGTTGCTCCCTTATTTGATCCCGTTCCCCTAGAGCCCGGACATGCACTGTTCGCGGCACATATGGATCCACCGGACGAGCCTGCACAGCACGGGTGGATACCGGCTGATGAGGACGTTCCACCGTTACACCCACAGATCCCAGACACTCGGCACGTTGACTTTTCGTTTCAGGTTCCCATGTATATACCTCCAGCGGGGCCTGGAGAGGGCTCGTCAGCCCACCCATCAGGGCATGTACCGATGCCCATGCCTTTCATGCCTCAGATGCCGTTTGTTCCACCTACTACAGCTCCTTTTGGTGTGGCACCCTTTGACCCCGCTAGCGAGCCATTTCTTTGGGCACCTGGCTCTGGTATGCCACCCACTGACCCCTATCATGCTTTTCACAGGGGATACACTATCGAGGACGTCTTGATGTCCTTTGTCGCACAGCATGAGTCCCACACACAGCGTATACAGGAGCTCGAGAGAGCTCGGTTGACACCTTGTCAGTGCCATGGACAGGCACCCTCTCCGTTACAGCCGTTTCGACCTTTACCCCCTGACTATGCTGCTCGTCTCACTACTTTAGAGCAGCAGATTGCTTCCATTATTCGCACACAGCAGGCGATGGAGGCAGACTGGTTACAGTTGCGCCGTTTGTTTTATACCCGTTTTCCTCCTCCACCACCATCTGCTTAGAGCTCATCGGTGCCACTTGGGTAGGCGAGGTGAGAAGGCGGCGATTGCTTTTTGACTGCACAGCATTTTGGGGAGACTACGTTATGATTTGACTTTTGTTATGTACTTGATGTTGTATTGATACTGGTGTAGCTTTTGACAGGGGTGATGTAGCCCCTAGTGATTGATGATTGTATGTATACACTTACGATGTGGTCTCATTTATATGGCAATCGCAGTTTTCTCACCATATTTGGATTCGCTTGATTACTTGTTTATATTTTAAGACATGGGATGTTGTGTGATTGATATTTGTGATGTGTGATAACATGAGATGTTATGTGATTATACTATTACTACCGTTATATACGTACACTATATTACGAACTGATTTACGTATTATAACAACGGAGCCTTACTATGGCCTAACCAACTTAAACCATCTTTTAGAAGATGCCGCCCAGACGCGAGACGCGCATGCCCACTAACGAGGCAGAACTGCAACAAATCATTGCCGCTGCCATAGCACAGTATGCAGCATCTCAGCCCGGAACGAGCGGAAGTATTAACCAGGGCAACAATAATCCACCACACGGTAATATTTAAGTCATTAAGACATACCATGACCTAAACGGATTTCCTTAGCAAGAAAGCTAATATCTATCACATGTTGCAATGAATGTGCAGGGTGCACATACAAGCAGTTCTTAGACTGCAAGCCCACCAACTTCGATGGCACCGGAGGCGCTATCGCTTTTACTCGTTGGGCCGAGAAGACTGATTCCACCATCCGCATGAGCAAATGTGCGCTCGACCAGCAGGTCACTTACATCTCAGGGCTGTTTCTAGACGGAGCCCTATCTTGGTGGAACTTACAAGTCCAGACGCTAGGCGAAGCTGCCGCCTACGCACTGACCTGGGCAGAGCTGAAAGAGCTTATGCGCAAGAAGTACTGTTCCCGCGCAGAAATTCAAAGGTTGGAGACTGAATTTTGGCACCTAAAGATGGATGGACCAAAGGTTGCAGAATACGTCCAGAGGTTTCACGACTTATCTCAAGTGGTTCCTTACATGGTTACGCCAGAATACAAGCGAATCGAGCGCTTCATTTGGGGTTTGGCTCCCCAAATAATAAGCATGGTAACCTCCTCCAAACCAGCAACTATCACGGAAGCCATTGAATTGAGCGTGGCTCTCACCGAGGAGGCAATTCGTTTAAACAAGTTTGATGAAGTCAAGGCGAAGAAGACAGAGACTCACGTTGAGTCCTCAGGAGATAACAAAAGGAAGTTTTCAAACTTCAAACAAGGCGTCAGTATGGCAGTAAAGAAAGGAAAATCAGCTGGCAGTACCAAGAAAGGAAAAGGGTACCAGGACACCCAGCCCAAATGCAACAACTGCCAACGCCACCATACTGGCCATTGTAACGTGAGAGTTTGTGAATCTTGTGGAAAACCGGGCCACTCAAAGGAATCGTGCTGGGCTAGTGCGGGCCGGGGAGGCCAGGAAGGATATATGAATAGAAACGATAATCGTGGTGGTTTGAGAAATCGCCCACAAGGGAATAATCGAGGCTACAATGCGAATCAAGCCGGAACTGCCAATCAAAACAACCCGCCAGTTGGGGATGGTGCGGGAAGTGGAAAAAGATTAGGATGTTTTCATTGCGGTGACGTTGGGCACTTCAAGAAGGATTGCCCGGGATTGAACCAAGCCCGTGGAAGGGTGTTCCAGATCGGTGCACGGGAAGCACGCCAGGATCCCAACGTTGTCACTGGTACGTTCCCTGTAAATCAACGCTATGCATCTGTCCTGTTTGATACTGGTGCCGACTATAGCTTCATATCACTAGAATTTAAGAATATACTTGGGCTAGCCGCTAATAAGTTAGACATTCCCTACGCAATCGAATTGGCTAATGGAAAGTTGGTAGAAGCCAATGATGTTATCAGAGGCTGTGTGATTGAATTAGGAGAACGTGAGTTTGCTTTGGATCTACTACCAGTCCAATTGGGAAGTTTCGACGTGGTAGTAGGAATGGATTGGTTATCGGGCAATAAAGCTGAGATAGTTTGTCACGAAAAGGATGTTCGTATTCCAACCGAGGATGGTGAGACCATTGTTGTTCATGGAGAGAAGCGTGAGACGCCGTTGCGGATTATCAGCTGTTTGAAAGCAAGGAAGTGTTTGCAGAAGGGATGTGTTGCTTTTCTGGCGCACATCGTGGACAAGAAGGCTGCCGAGCCAAGGATCGAAGACATCCCTGTCGTAAGGGAGTATCCCGAAGTCTTCCCAGAAGACTTACCTGGACTGCCACCTCAAAGGCAAGTGGAGTTTCACATTGACTTAGTTCCAGGCGCCGCGCCTGTGGCTAAGGCACCGTACAGACTTGCTCCGTCTGAAATGCAGGAATTGGCGACGCAACTTCAAGAGTTGTTAGACAAGGGTTTTATCCGACCAAGCTTCTCGCCCTGGGGAGCTCCGGTCTTGTTCGTCAAGAAAAAGGACGGGAGTTTCCGCATGTGTATTGACTACAGAGAATTGAACAAGCTGACGATCAAGAACAGGTATCCTCTGCCAAGAATTGATGATCTGTTCGACCAACTTCAAGGTTCAAGCTGTTACTCTAAGATCGATCTTCGATCTGGATACCATCAATTAAGGATACAGGAGGAAAGTATCCCGAAAACAGCCTTCCGAACTCGCTATGGACACTACGAGTTCCTCGTTATGCCATTTGGTTTGACGAACGCGCCTGCGGTATTCATGGATCTAATGAATAGGGTTTGCAAGCCATACCTGGACAAGTTCGTGATTATATTCATCGACGACATCCTGATTTACTCAAAGACGAAGGCTGAACACGAACAACATCTTAGCACTATACTGGAGCTGCTAAAGAAGGAACAGCTGTACGCCAAATTCTCCAAGTGCGAGTTTTGGCTACGCGAAGTCCAGTTTCTCGGACATGTGGTTAATGGGGATGGAATTCATGTTGATCCCACAAAGATCGAGGCAATCAAGAATTGGGAAACGCCTACAACGCCAACCGAGATTCGACAATTCTTGGGTTTGGCTGGCTACTATCGAAGGTTCATCGAGGATTTCTCGAAAATCGCTCAACCTTTGACGCTCCTCACGCAGAAGGACAAGACGTTTGATTGGGGAATCAAACAGGATGAAGCGTTTCAGATATTAAAGGGTAAGCTTTGTAACGCGCCAATCCTAGCTCTACCAGAAGGTACCGACGATTTTGTGGTATACTGCGACGCATCGCGTCAAGGATTGGGTTGTGTGTTGATGCAACGCCAAAAGGTCATTGCTTACGCATCACGCCAACTGAAAGTGCACGAAAAGAATTATACCACACATGATTTAGAGCTTGGCGCAGTGGTTTTTGCTTTAAAGATCTGGAGACACTACCTGTATGGTACGAAGTGCACAATCTTCACGGATCACAAAAGCCTACAACACATATTCAACCAGAAGGAGTTGAATATGAGGCAAAGACGATGGGTTGAATTATTGAACGATTACGACTGCGAGATAAAGTATCACCCAGGGAAGGCGAATGTAGTCGCCGATGCCCTAAGTCGTAAAGAAAGAATCAAGCCTATAAGGGTTAGAGCTTTGGAAATGATTATACGAACCGACCTTTCCTTGCGCATTCGTGCTGCACAAAAGGAAGCTCTCAAGGAGGGAAACCTTGAGGAAGAATATCTCCGTGGAATGGAGAAGCTTTTGGTACCAAACGAGGAAGGAACGTTATGTTTTGAGAAAAGGATTTGGGTTCCTCTGTTTGGTGGATTAAGGGAAGTTATTTTCGACGAAGCGCACAAGTCACGGTACTCTATCCACCCTGGATCGGATAAGATGTATCAAGATCTCAAGGATTACTATTGGTGGCCTAGGATGAAAGGCGACGTTGCTGTCTACGTGAGCAAATGTTTAACTTGCGCGAAGGTTAAGGCGGAATACCAGAAGCCCTCGGGGCTGCTGCAACAACCTGAGATTCCCAAGTGGAAATGGGAACAAATCTCAATGGATTTTGTTACGAAATTGCCAAGAACGCCAAGAGGCCATGATATGATTTGGGTGATAGTTGACCGCCTAACAAAATCCGCACACTTTCTGCCAATCAAAGAGAAAGATAGCACGAGCAAACTTGCGGAAATTTACATGAGAGAGATCGTCGCACGTCACGGAGTGCCTCTCTCGATCATCTCTGATAGAGACGGAAGGTTTGTGTCAAGGATATGGCAATCCTTCCAAGAAGACTTTGGCTCACAGTTGAATCTGAGCACTGCGTTTCATCCGCAAACTGACGGCCAGAGCGAGCGAACGATACAGACTTTGGAAGACATGCTGAGAGCATGTGCTATGGATTTGGGCGGTAGCTGGGATAAACATTTACCTATGGTCGAATTTTCATACAACAACAGCTACCACACCAGTATTGGTGTCGCGCCATTCGAAGCCCTTTACGGACGCAAGTGCCGATCACCCTTATGTTGGGCTGACGCAGGTGATAGGCAGCTTGCTGGTCCCGAAATCGTCCAAGAGACGACAGACAAGATCGCGCAAATTCTTAAACGCATCGAAGCAGCTCGCCACAGACAAAAGGCCTATGCGGATCCAAACCGAAAACATGTGGATTTTCAAGTTGGAGAAATGGTTTTACTGAAGGTATCACCCTGGAAAGGGGTGGCACGCTTTGGAAAGCGTGGGAAGTTAAATCCACGCTACATTGGTCCCTTTAGAATTCTAGAAAGAATTGGGACGGTAGCATACAAGTTGGACCTACCTGCTGAACTAAATGGCGTTCACGATACATTCCATGTATCCAATCTAAAGAAAAGTCCAACTCAAATTGACATTGCCATTCCCATCGACGAGATTCATATTGACGACACGCTCCACTTCGTTGAAGAACCTGTTGAGGTCACGGATTGGAAAGTTAACAAGACCCGCCGGAGCAGTGTCAAACTCGTCAAAGTCCGTTTGAATGCCAGACATGGTCCTGAATTCACCTGGGAACGTGAGGACCGGATGAAAGAGAAATACCCCCACTTATTTCCTAAGAATTCTGCATCTACAAGCAGAACTTAAATTTCGGGACGAAATTTATTTAACGGGGGGAGAATGTGACAACCCGCACTAAACCAGGTATCCGTACGACTTAATTAATGATTAATTACTGCTAAATTACGGTGCTAAACTGAAATTTGCTGATAAACTGCTACCTGCATACTGATACATGCACTTACTTGCATCATACTTTAATTGCTGTCACTACATTATTTACATGCTGAACCCTAGTGGCAAACTTGATGCACAAAAAGCACAGTAGCACTAAACGGATACACATTGAACATGCTGATATAACCAGCATCAGGCAAACACTGCCTCTAAGGCCTGTTAAGAGCCTCAAATATTTGGCTACACTGGTAGTGAGTGTAGGGTTATAAGGGTTGTGGAACTGCGTCTCTAGGAATAAGATACACTGATTGGATGTGCCAAAAACGTACTTTAAATACAAAATTCTGCGCTTTATTATAGAACTCAGCATTTTAAATTGCTAATACAGTGCAAAAACACTTCAGAACGGTCCCGTATATTTTCCTAAGTACCGGGAATAATTTATGTCACAAAAATATACATAAAGGACCTTTGTCGACATAATTAAACATTTTAACGGAACGGTATTTAATCGTATAACCGGACATTACCCGGGACACTAAATTTTTGGCAGACACTTTGTTTTACTATTTATGGCTACTAATGATCCCCGTATGCCATAACACCCGCTAAAAATAAAACCTACTAACTTACCATCCCACACTTGAGTTATAACTTATGGTTAGACTTTAGTTGAAAATTTTCAACTATACCCCCCCCCCCCCCCCCCAACGACATTAGTTCCCAAGTGGGACCCCACATATCATCTTACCATACCTTGTGGATTTGTTGATTAAAAAATGAGATATGTTGCTTGTCAATCTAACCAAGATAAGTGATATGATTATAAGTAGCATGGTTCCATAAGATATTCATCATTTCCACTAAGATTACACATTTCACTTCATCTCTCTCTCTCTATTCGGTTCTACCACAACCGAATCCACCACCACACTCCAACATTCATCATCTTCTTCATTTACACATACCATTCAAGCCTTGAAGATCAACCATGGAAGGTGCAACTTGAAGGCATTGCAAGGGAGCATTGTTCTTGCTTGATTCTACATCTTTTCTCATCATTTTGACACAAGATTCTTCCCTAGCTAGAGGCTAGTAGTAAGTTTCTTCATGCTTGATCTCATCTTGTTCGAAATTTATGGCATTTAACATGTAGTGTTGTTGTTTAAATCACTAAATCACAAGAATATAAGAAAAATGTGAAAACATAAGTTATGAACATTAAATCTACATAAAAGTTTACTTGTGTATGATTTATGAAGTGGAATCTTGTCGGTTTAAGGGTTGGTTAACACATACTTGATATTTAAAAGTCGTTTTCTTGTTTAACCCGCTAATCGGACACTTATGACGCGATTTAATAACATCGAAATCACAAAACAGCATGCTGAGTCACTGTTTCAGCCGCCTTTAACAGGCTGTAAACATGCCTTAAAAACTCGAAAAACAGAATTTCAAAAGCCTAAATCGTGTCATTTCGAAAAACGAAGAAAATGGCGCTGGAATCATATTTTTCTGATGTCGGTTACTATTTTAAAAATCTGTTTCCGTGACAGCAGCTAGGGCTGTTTGTTACTGCAGAAAATTGGGCTGTGTATTTTCAATCACAACCTAAAACCTGAACCGAACCAGCCCCTGAAACTTTTATCAAAGACGAACACAGATGTATTTGTGACCCTCAAACTGGATTTTCGATAAACGGACTTACGGGGAATTTTCGGCGAATTTTTCCGTAAACTGTGATCAGAATGTGCCAAATCTGACCACAGTTCGGTAAACGATTTTCTGTAAATTTTTGGTAATGAACTGGACCCCGAAATTTTTACACAATAATTTGTGGGTCGTTTATGACGTTCCACAAAAATCTGGGAATTTTTGGAAAGGGTTAAGTATTTTATTTAATCGCCCGAAAACGGTCTAGTTTTCACATATTTAAACTGAAAATAACAATGGTAGTATTTTGCGTGTTAAAACGTAAAGGTTGATTGATGATGATCATGAGTTGATTTCAAAAAGAAAATGATACGCTTGAAAGCGTGGCCACCTCCAGTTACAGAGGAAACTCTGGCGAAATTTTCTAAAAACCTAACACTTAGAATTATTTACACAACAAGTGTTAGAACTATTTTCGAAACATAAATTTCGCCATGACATTATTTACTAAATATTCGGAGGTGGGGTTTTCACAAAGATTAACGTGATAAATATATTTGTCACAGCACTGTTTATGATTATTTTGTGAAATACATAAATATTATTTTAGAGTGGAAATAATATTTACAAGCGTTAATGATTCCAAAACTTTACGAACGCTTCCATAACTATATAAGTTACACTGGTAATTACATTACCACACGATTGATAAAACGTAACTTACGCACATGTGTTGTATCCCCCATCCTTGGGAAGGAGTTTAACTACCAAGTATATACAAAAAGTAAACACGAAATAGTTGTCTAACTATTTCCCAAAAACATAAACTATAAAGCTAAGGCACGGCCGTCCGTCTAATAGAATTAGCACTTGTAGGTCGTCGCGCAGCTTTCTGATTCAGGGATACTTGGTAGAGACGCCTCACTGTGAGTTCATGTCCCCCTTTTCTCTAACTGTTTTCAGTTTACTTAACTGCGGGGGTGAAATACATGTTACTATGATTTACGAGTACTTTACAACGGTATGTTTAACGTAAGGAGGTGTTATACGATCATGTGAGTGGATAGGAACAACATGGGGCCATTAGTCCTCATGGAGGGACCGAGGGACAGGAGCGGTAGATCTATCTGGGTGTAGCGAGCCCAGCCCCCGGCCAAACTAGAAACGGACCGTGGGGTGACTTTGTCCACATACTTTGCCGTGGCGAAATCTGCTAGGTTTGAGTCTCCCTATTTGCACTTCACATATGTCAGTGGCCTTGCAAACCATTGGTGATCACAAGTCCTCTTACACTGCTACATACCACAACTATTTTTATACTCACAAGTGTTTTACATACTCACTTACACATGAACTCGCTCAACATTATTGTTGATTTTTCAACTCACATGTATTTCAGGAAATTAAAACGGATTTGGCACGGTATGGAACGTTTTCCGCTGCACTTGTCATGGAGTCATCAGGGTTTAGGGGATGTGTCTCTTCCCTGGACAAGACACAGTCCTTAAACCACGTTTATGTTATGTTATAAGTTGTAATGTCTACTGAACAAGGTTATGGTTGTATGTTAAAACAATGGTACTGTATGTTGTTTTCAAAACTTAATGGATGACTTGCATGGTTTTTATTTCATATAGCTTTGTTATGATTAAGCTATGGTATTAAGAAGTCACACCAAAAGTTAACCACGCTTCCGCAAAGCCAGGGTGTGACAATTAGTCCTCATGTCGGGACCGAGGGACAGGAGCGGTAGATCTATCTGGGTGTAGCGAGCCCAGCCCCAGGCCAAACTAGAAACGGACCTTGGGGTGACTTTGTCCACATACTAATGCCGTGGCGAAATCTGCTAGGTTTGAGTCTCCCTATTTGCACTTCACATATATCAGTGGCCTTGCAAACCATTGGTGATCTCAATTCCCTTATTTGCTACATACCAAGACTATTTTTTTATACTCACAAAGGTTTACTTACTCACTTACACATGAACTCGCTCAACATTATTGTTGATTTTTCAACTTACATGTATTTCAGGAAACTAAAGATCTGGCGCGGTATGTTATGTTTTCCCGCTGCATAAGGGTTCCAAGGTCATCCCAGTTTAGGAAATGTGACTCTTTCCTGGACAAGTCACAAATCTTAAATTGCGTTTATTTCATGTTGATGGTTATGTTCATAAAGACAATGTTTTATGTTATGAGGTTGTAGGTCCCTAAGACAACGTTATGTTACTCTGGTTTTAAAACTTAATCGAATGGATGATCTTGCATGATTTTATTTCATATAGCTTTGTTATGGTTAAGCTATGGTATTAAGAAGTCACACCAAAATTAACCACGCTTCCGCAAAGCCAGGGTGTGACATACTCAAACGATGTGACCATAGGGTATAACCTCGGAAGGTTATTCCCTATATGTTATGGTCCTAAAATATTTGGTCGGATCCTAATGATCGACCAAAATGGGTCGGGTTCGAAGGTATAAGCGATTTATTAGATCGCTTACCCTTACGACCCTAGACAAGCACAAAACTAAAAGTGACGAGCTAAGCATGTTAAAACATGCTTACCTAAGTTTGAAAACAAGTTTGGTATCAAAACAAACGGTTTTGATACCTAAGAGTAGTTTGGTTACAAAATACGCACGAATGCGCATTTTGACCGAAACTACGGCTCGTCACTGAGCCTAGACAACGTGGTAATCAGTAGGCATAGTCACAAGGGACTATAACCATCGTGATTACGCTCACGTTGCGAAGTTCAAACGAACTTCGCATTGACCATAAACTGGTCAATGCAGAAAGTCAAACAAAGTTTGACTTTCGGACTTGGAAAGCAATAAAAGAATGAAGGAACACTTACAAAGGGTCCCCGAATGCTAATCTCGATCCAAGTAGCTCAGGTATGAAACAATAGTTTCAACTTAGAGCTTCTCAAATCAGGATTCTTGTGGGTTTTGAAAATGAAGGCAAGGGGGTATTTATAGGATTCGTAGAGCCGTTAAGATCGTTTCATGGAAACCGTGCTTTGATCTTAGCCATACACCTCAAGATAGTGGTTTTACAATACCATGTGCACTCAATACCAGCCCATAGATTCCCCAAAACCATGTGCAACAAGTGGAACGGACCAGATTCGATGTTTCTGCAAGTTTCTGCCCAGATGAGGTGCTCGCGTAGCGCCACTGGTAAGGCATAAGTATGCTCGCGCTACGCTAGCATGTGCCAGATTTAGAAAAGTTTCAAAAATGGCAAAAATGGTCCCTGCAGCCCGTTTAAGCTATTTTCGATGCGTTTGAACCCCGTTAACCTCATTTCAAGGCTCTAAAATGAAGTTAAAGTATAGGGAACTCAAAACATGCTAAAAAATATATAGGATGTCGGTTTGTTTGGCCGTACGATCGCGTTGTTCGGTTAATTACGACGGAATGCGCATAAGCGCGAAAAACGATCCAAATTGCGTGACGAATGGATTTTTCTCATGCCAAACACTAAAATAAAATATTGTAGTGCTTACATAAATTTTTGGATGTCCGGATGTATTCAGAACGTAAGTTATGCGCGAAAATGCAAACTTATGCACTTTTGACACTTTTAGTTCCTGAATGACCCAAAAGTTTATTTTTGCACACCGAACCCCTTAAAGCCTATTTATAAGCTATATAAAGGATATTTAAGGTGTGTTTAACCTATGGTCATGTTCCAGAATGTCTGTTACAGTTCAAATTGGCATACTTTCGCAGTTTGTCAAGTTTAGTCCCTGTAAGCGAATTAACTTGTTTTTGCCATACCAAAGCCTTTAAAACTTATTTCTAAGTTATGTAAAGGTTATTTAAGGTATGTTAAGCCTATTTCACTATTCCGGAGTGTTCGTTGGATTAAACTGGTTATATTTATGCATCAGAGCGCGTATAACCCTCCGGAAAGCGATTTAAAGCTTAAAATCGAACAAGAGTTTATATGTGCAAACGATACACATATTTTTACAAATCCCAAGTATGAAATACAATACTTCATTGGTTTGGAATTTGTTTGATGGTTGAAGTGACACAGGTGTCACAGTCTCCCCTACTTTAGGAAATTTCGTCCCGAAATTTAATTCTAGAGGAAACTTGTGAAGACAGCTGTGACGGTTTCGCCTTCTAATAGATCTATTGAACCCTTAAGTAAAACTCTGGGCCATGATAGGACTCTTAGCGAATTTGTTAACCTTCAAAGTGAATTCCTTGTAGTAGTAAAACATGGAATTTTGAACTACGGACAGAAGAACGTTTCTTATGAAGACTTATCATAGAAAACTTGTGTGTGCTTGAAATCAGAATTGGGGAGTGTGAGAATAAATGACATTGGTCGAGGTCCAAGACTTCTCCCGTATCATTATTCTTGTCACTATAGGTCTTAACACATGACAAAGCTTCCTGTGGTTTCTGTGCACTGAATTCCATAATTATGTAGGCCTCCATAATTACGTAATCCCTTGCACAGTCCGCACAGTTCATTTCATAATGCGTAGAGGAAAAAATCAATTGAATAAACATGAAGCGACTCGACTAGACCACCAAAGGGTCCTTTTAATTAGATCATCGAACGAGCCCTTTTAACTAGATCAACACATGATCTTCTTAACTAGATCGTCGTACGATCTCCTTAAATAGACCACTTAAGGGATCTTTTTAAACTATATCATCTCTTGATATTTCTAATCAGATTTTCAAAATCAATCTGTTTAACCAGACCATTCAAGAGGTCCAATTATAGAATAGTACTTTATAACCCTAGGGACTTAACTACAATGTTGAAGTCCATTAAGGATTTAAGATAGTATCTTTGGATATCCTATTAAGAATCTCTCGTATGAGATATGGAAGATTCTATGAGGATTTGGATGGATCACATACAACCACAAAACATGTAAGAAAAACACATAAGCACTAATTTAGTTAACTTGATTCTTTAATTCGTTATCTTTGAGCATGGATATTTAAAGCACACCAGGAATCCAATCAGTGGATTTTATTTGGCACATTAATCATTTTCAAGGATCCATCTATAAAGATAAAAGGATTTTCAATAAGAGTTTGGCTTTGTTTCTTAAAAGAAACGAGTGTTTAAGGTTCTTGGGGTGATCACAAGTGATCATAAAATGACAGAACCACACGAGTAGTTTATCTTTGGGTTGACATCATAAGGTTGCATCAATCATTCACACAATCGCATAAATCTTGTAGAAATAAAAACAACAAATCTTTATTTATGCAACAACCAAATTGTATTGAAGTGTTAAAAGATAACAACCAAGGAATTACAAAACACTAATTGTTCACTGCTGCATCATTGTTCCCGTTTGCCTCATTGATGTTAAATGCTCGTCCTCGCGCTGGAGGTGCGTTAACAAGTCTTGGGCAATTGTTTCTGTAGTGAGTAAGGTCACCACAGTTATAACATGATCCCGGTGGAAACCGTGCTTGAACAGCAGCAGGGTTTGCAGCAGCTTGATTTGCATAACGGCAAACATTGATCAAATGTCCCAACCGCCCACAGTGGGTACATTTGTGACACTGCTCTTGCTCTAGATGATGACGGTTGCACTTGTTGCACAAAGGTGCGGTACCAACATAGTTTTGTCTTTTGAGAGGTTGGGCTGGCTGGTTTGGTGCAACCTGTTTGTCTTGAGCAGTTACAGCGTAGTTTTGAGAGGCTTTGCTGTAACATCTGTGCTTGTAATCATTGTGAACAATTCAGTTATTAATAAAACAATGTTATTTGATCCCAATGTTTGTTTGTTAGGTTGTGTTTTACATTTTTCATGTTTTGACTTTTATTCAATTTCAAACTCTACATCGCTTTCTGGAGAGTTATACGCAAACTGATGCGTAAACGTAATCAGTTTAATGCGACAAATACTCCGGAACATCAACAAATACTTAACATACCTTAAATAACCTTTACATAACTTAGAAATAAGTTTTAAAGGCTTTGGTATGGCAAAAACAAGTTAATTCGCTTACAGGGACTAAACTTGACAAACTGCGAAAGTATGCCAATTTGAACTGTAATGAACATTCCGGCATGACCATAAGTTAAACATACCATAAATATCCTTTACATAGCTTAGAAATAGGCTTTGAGGGGTTCGGTGTGCTAAAATAAACTTTTGGGTCATTCAGGGACTAGAAGCGTCAAAAAGTGCACAAGTTTGCACTTTCGCGCATAACTTACGTTCTGAATACATCCGGACATCCAAAAATTTATGTAAGCACTAAAACATTTTATTTTAGTGTTTGGCATAAGAAAAATCCATTCGTCGCGTCATTTGGATCGTTTTTCGCGCTTATGCGCATTCCGTCGTAATTAAGCGAACATCGCGATCGTACGGCCAAACGAACCAACATCTGAGATATTTTTGAGCATGTTTTGAGTTGCCAATACTTTAACTTCATTTTAGAGCCTTGAAATGGGGTTAACGGGGCTTATACGTGTCAAAAATGCATCGAAAACCAAGTTTTGGGCATGCAGGGGCTAAAAATGTAAATCTGTCAAAGTTCTTAGGCCTGGGGCGTAAACCCAAGCTTAAACTTTACGCGGCCCGTGTCAGTCCCAGACAGCAGAAACTTGCAGAAACTTTGAATCTGGTCCTTTCCACTCTTGCACATGGTATTTCTCAATACTATGGGCTGGTTTGATGTGCACATGGTATTACAATACCATGGGTGCAAGTGTATGGCCAAGATTGAAGCACATTTTCCAAGAAACGATCCTAACGGTTCGGGAAATCCTATAAATACCCCATGCCTTCATTTGCAAAACCCACAAGAATTTTGATTTGAGAAACTCTAAGTTGAAACCATTGTTTCATACCTGAGTTACTTGGATCGAGATTAGCATTCGGGGACCCTTCGTAAGTATTCCTTCGTTCTTTTATTGCTTTTCGAGTCCGAAAGTCAAACTTTGTTTGACTTTCTACGTTGACCAGTTTATGGTCAATGCGAAGTTCGTTTGAACTTCGCAACGTGATTGTAATCACGATGGTTATAGTCCCTTGGGACTATGCCTACTGATTACCACGTTGTCTAGGGTCGTAAGGGTAAGCGATCTAATAAATCGCTTATACCTTCGAACCCGACCCATTTGGTCGATCATTAGGATCCGACAAAATACCTTAGGTGACCATAGTATATAGGGAATAACCTTCCGGGGTTATACCTTATGGTCGCTTCGTTAAGTAGTTGTATGATAGGTAGTTTATATGCCTTAGGTAAATTACCAAAATACCCTTTTCATGTGTAATTGGTAATTAAGCATATGTAACCTAAATTTTCGTCACTTAACTGATTATGTTACATAATTAAACATTTTAGGCATATAATACTTGTCATAGGACTAGTTAGGCGAACGCGTTTCACGCGAACGACGCGTTAAAGTAGCATCAGCTGCCTAAACGGGTCGTAATGGGTCGTAAGCACTTAGGTTAGGTTTCATTTAGCATGTAGGCTTTGTTAAACCATATGACACGAGTCTCCATACTCGTTTGGTTTACGAACCCTCATTCTATCTAAATCCTCCGATTTAGGTCCGGTTTATTAACATAGTTACCTATATTAGGTGCCGTTTGATTTCGAGATCTCTAACATTGCTTGGTGGTTATCTTAGGACTTCTGAGCAATCTCAAGTGAGTACATAGACCCCTCTTTTACTGTTTTCCAAACTGTTTTGGGGTGAAACACATGTGCCTACTTGTTACTTTCATGCTTTCTAGTTTACACATCATATACCGGCTATGTTTGTTAGTACATTATAGTACATGATTTCATTACATTTCATGCTATGTATGTCCATTGTGTGCATACTTAGTACATTGTTTTACATTACATTTCTGCTATGTATGTTGACTGATAGCATGCTAGCACATTGATTTACAAGACTTTTCTGCTTTATATGTTAACTTAGCATACTTAGTACATTGTTTTCATATGACATGTATACAACTGCTATAACATTTGGTTTGCACAAACGGGTCTTTATTACGTTCATTAACATTTGCTACGCCGCTCGGTAGTAAGTAGTTGTACCATAGGACTTGACAAATCCCATTCCTAACATCTCGGGTTTGTTTGGATGTAAGGAATGACTGAATCCGAAAACGTTTCTTTTGATAACCTTGACTGAAAGGGTTATCCGACTGTCTCAAGGCTTGAATGTATGCGTTAACTTACCACATAAATGTTTGTATCAATGTAACATGCATTACTTTGCAAAACATAACTTTTTGATATATTCAAAATACTTTGTTTTGTACCTTTCTACATTTGGATTATGTGACAATACTTTACTTACAATACATAACATTTGATACACATTACTTGACTACTTTTAAACATTTGACATGGCTTATACAAGGACTTTTGACTATTGGTTTAAACATAGACATTATACATTGGTGGTTTGTTTAAGTGACTTAAGTAACGAGATGTGAGTAATATGATACAAGCATGGTGGATACGTCGCTGGTACTTCCTATATATAAGTGTTTGTATTATATTACATATCATAGCGTTATTTAAATCATTCAATTTGGACTTATACATTTTACACAAGTAACACGATTTTCACAAGACTTTGGTTTACAAACAATTTACTTTATACAACTCATTTTACTTGGTTATACATTTAACCACGCATTATTCTTTTATTTATACATATCATTCGATCTTATCACTTTTTAATCGATTTACAAAACAAAACAATTTACAAGGTTCATGACTGACTTTTACTAAACAACTTTTTCTTAAACTTAAGTCATGAATCCTATTTTCACAAAACCTATGTATCTCACAGGCATTTTTATGCTGACGTACCTATTTTCACATGTGTTTTCAGGAGCTTTTGCGTAGGATGATGATCGTGACACTAGGGCGGACCTGTGCCTTAGAGACTTAAAATGAAGAAAAACTTAGTTTAATTATGTTATAAACTCTTTGATTCCTGTTTAAAACAATGTTACTCTCTTGTTTAATAAATAAAATATGACTTTGTATGCCATGGTTTTGAAACAATTAATTCTGTTACAACACTCCCCGACGTTTTCCGCCACGTTTTGTATGTTATACGTGGTCGGGGTGTGACAGAAGAGTTGGTATCAGAGCCAATGGTTATAGGGAATTAGGTTATTAGTAATTCTTTGACCTAGACTATAACCTTTCTAGGACTCTAACACAAGTTATCTTGTGTTTAGATCTTAAAACATGCACATCACCTATCCTTAGGTGATTATCAAAACAAGAACCAAATTTTCCGAAACGATTTTTTTGAAAAACAATCATCTGTTTTTGGATGATTTATTACAAGGTTTTGAACCCTCTATTGTAAGGTTTTGAACCCCTTTAAAATTTTCAAAATCTCGTCAAAGTTTTGGGTTCTAAATAGTGTGAACACGTGCAAACTGGAAGAGTGAATGCCTGTATTCTGGGTTTTCTGTCTAGGCAAGCACTTCGTATATATCTCATCAGACGCGAGACCAGTTGTGCTTACCTGGGAATTCTTGGGATGAGTGTTCACTTATAGGCGAGCATGTCTTCGCGATACATTATTTTTGATCCATTTACTTTGATTAGTCACTGTGTGTCGTTTGTTTGCTTGGTAATGCGGACAAATGACCACCATCTTTGCTTTTGTTGATTTTGTTTCATCTCATTCTCTTCATCCAATCATCTCACTCGTTTCCTTTCATGTTTCCTCTTTTAGAATGCCTCCTCGATGCGAAAACCAGATAGCGACTGCTGAACTGGCAGAAATCATTGCGCAGCAGATGGCTGCTCAATTCCCAAATCTCTTTGCTCAATGGCACCAAGCCAACAACAACAACAATGGTCCATGCAATTTCAAGACTTTTAACTCGGCTAAACCACTCAAGTTTAGTGGTTCTGAAGGAGCGACTGGGCTTCTTCAATGGTTCGAGAGCATTGAGAATACTTTTCGCCACGTGCAGTGTCCTGACAATCGCAAAGTCGAGTTTTCTTCGAGTGTGTTTCAGAAGAGGGCTCTCACATGGTGGAATGGGGTTATGAGAGACCGTGGTGCAGAAGTTGCTCTAGCACAGACATGGGCTGAACTTAGAGCTCTTATGATGAGGGAGTTCTGTCCTCGTCATGAACAGCGAGCGTTGGAGAAAGAGTTCGAGGACTTGAAACAAGATAGTGGCGAGCACAGGGCGTATACTGATAGGTTTGAGGAGTTGAGTCTGCTTTGCCCAACTATGGTTGCCCCACTCGACAAGGCTATCGAAAGATACATCGACGGCCTACCTGACTCAGTGCAAGACATCATTACTGGTAGTAACCCTGCCACACTCCGTCAGGCGATCGAGTTAGCAGCGACATTGACTGAGTCGCAGGTTAGAAAGGGAAAGCTACACAAAAGGGTGACAAGGGTAAGAAGCAGGTGTCTGACAAATAAGATAGAAAGAAAGGTCAAAACAAGAATGGAAAGAATTCTGGTTCCTCAAAGAGTTCTAGGAAGCGAAAGGCTTCCCAAAACTATGCCGTTACTGCACAGGCTCAAGCTGCACCAAATCAGCCTGCGCAACCACCCGCCAAGAAGCCTTATTTTGGAAATGTACCTTTGTGCAACAGGTGTAACGGCCATCACCTACCACATCTCCAATGTCGTCAATGCACTAACTGTGGGAGAAATGGTCATCTTGCCGCTACTTATCGCATTCCTGTTAACCAGAACCAGGCAGTTCAGAACCAAGCCCAACAAGTTGCTCAGCCTCTTGCTCAGCAACAAGGTCAAGCTGTACGACCTCATTTTCCTCCTGGTTCATGCTACAATTGTGGGGATCTGACCCACTACAGAAACCGGTGCCCAAGACTAGCTAACCAGAATCAGAATCAGGCTCCGGCTCGAGGTCGAGTCTTCAACATGAATGCTCAAGAGGCACAAGCAGACAATGAAGTGGTGAACGGTACGTTCTTTATTAATAATCAACCTGCATCTGTTCTCTTTGATTCGGGTGCCGATAAGAGTTTTGTGTCAATGTCTTTTGAGCCATTGCTTCGCGTGTCTAGAACGAAACTAGGTAAACCTTTGACAGTAGAAGTTGCTAGCGGTGAACCCATTGTTCTTGATTCTGTTCTTCGCAACTGCCAGTTGAACCTTAATGATCATCTCTTTCCTATCGACCTCACGCCTATGCAACTTGGAAGCTTTGACGTTATTGTGGGTATGGATTGGTTAGCCAAGCATCGCTCAGAGGTAGTTTGTTTTGAGAAGATTGTTCGTGTGCCGCTTCCGACAGGCGAGATCCTACATGTTCAAGGTGAGAAACCTTCTGGTGGCCTCAAGCTCATGTCTTGTTTTAAAGCTCGGAAATATCTGCGGAAGAACTATGTGGCCTTCTTAGCACATGTTACAGCAGATAAAGGCAAGGGTAAGTCTATTTCAGATATTCCTGTCGTTCGGGATTATTCTGAAGTATTCCCTGAAGACTTACCTGGTCTACCTCCAGCACGCCAAGTCGAGTTCTGTATTGATCTCGTACCTGGTGCAAATCCCATTGCCAGAGCTCCATATCGTCTTGCACCGTCTGAGATGCAAGAGTTGTCTAATCAGCTTCAGGAACTCTCTGACAAAGGTTTTATCCGTCCTAGCTTTTCACCTTGGGGTGCTCCCGTTCTTTTTGTCAAGAAGAAGGATGGATCCTTTAGGATGTGTATCGATTATCGTGAGCTTAACAAGCTTACCATCAAGAATCGATATCCCCTACCTCGCATAGATGATCTCTTTGATCAGTTACAGGGCGCTTCTTATTTTTCGAAGATTGATCTGCGTTCCGGGTATCATCAACTTCGGGTGCAAGAAGAAGATATTCCCAAGACAGTGTTCCGTACTCGTTATGGCCATTATGAATTCACAGTCATGCCATTCGGTTTGACTAATGCTCCTGCTGTTTTCATGGACTTAATGAATAGGGTCTGCAAGCCTTATTTGGATCAGTTCGTCATTGTTTTTATTGACGACATCTTGATTTATTCTAATACGCGAGCTGATCACGAGCAACATCTTCGTCTTACTCTGGAACTCCTAAAGAAAGAGCAACTTTTCGCCAAATTCTCCAAGTGCGAATTTTGGCTTAAAGAAGTTCAATTCTTAGGACATATTATCAACGAACAAGGTATTCATATAGATCCCTCCAAGATCAGTGCGATTAAGGATTGGGATACGCCTACTACTCCTACTGAGGTTCGTTCTTTTCTTGGTCTAGCGGGTTATTATCGCCGCTTCATAGAAAACTTCTCGAAGATTGCAGTTCCTCTAACTGCTCTAACTCAGAAGAACAAACCCTTTGATTGGGGATTCAAGCAAGAGGAAGCATTTCAACACTTGAAACAAAAACTTTGCGACGCGCCTGTTCTGACTTTGCCTGAGGGCAATGATGATTTCGTCGTTTATTGCGACGCATCTAAATTGGGTCTTGGCTGTGTCCTGATGCAAAGGAACAAAGTCATAGCATATGCATCGAGGCAGTTGAAGATACATGAGAAGAACTACACCACTCATGATCTTGAGTTGGGTGCAGTTGTCTTCCCTCTTAAGATCTGGAGACACTATTTGTACGGTACAAAATGTGTGGTTTTCACTGACCACAAAAGTATTCAGCATATCTTCAATCAGAAAGAACTCAACATGAGACAACGCCGTTGGGTCGAGCTTCTAAACGACTATGACTGCGAAATTTGCTACCATCCTGGTAAGGCGAATGTCGTAGCCGATGCATTGAGTTACAAAGAACGTACTAAGCTTCATTGTGTTCGTGTTCAATCTGTTATCCAAGCTCGATCCGATATCCAGGCACGCATTTCTCAGGCTCAACAATCTTGTGTTTCACAAGGTTTAATGGATAAGGAATTTCCCTATCATATAACACCTGATCTGGAACTGAAGGACAATGGATCGTATTACTTCATGGACCGTTTGTGGGTCCCAAGCCAAGATAACCTTCGTACCTTGCTTATGGATGAAGCCCATAAGTCTCGTTATTCTATTCATCCGGGCTCAGATAAAATGTATAAGGATCTTCGTATTCACTATTGGTGGCCTGGTATGAAGAAAGACATTGCCTTATACGTATCAAAATGCCTTACTTGTCTTAAGGTTAAGGCTGAACATCAACGTCCTTCGGGTTTATTGGTGCAACCAGAGATCCCAGTTTGGAAATGGGAAAACATTACTATGGATCTTGTACTAAACTTCCGCGCACAAAGAAAGGTCATGATGCCATCTGGGTAGTCGTTGATCGTCTTACTAAGTCAGCACATTTCTTGCCAATCCGTGAGGATTTTTCTGCTGACAAACTTGCAAAAATCTATGTGGATGAAATTGTAGCTCGACATGGTGTTCCTTTGAACATCATTTCTGACAGAGATGCTCGTTTCACTTCTCATTTTTGGAGAACCATGCAATCTGCTATGGGGACCCAACTTAATCTGAGCACAGCTTATCATCCGCAAACAGATGGTCAATCTGAGAGAACAATCCAGACTCTAGAGGATATGCTTAGAGCTTGTGTGATCGACTTTTGTCACACCCCGACCACGTGTAACATACAAAACGTGGCGGAAACGTCGGGGAGTGTTGTAACAGAATTATTGTTTCACAACCATGGCATACAAAGTTATATTTTATTTATTAAACAAGAGTGTTACATTGTCTTAAACAGGAAGCAAATAGTTTATAACATAATTAAACAAGTCTATCTCCATTTTTAGTCTCTAAGGCACAGGTCCGCCCTAGTGTCACGATCAACATCCTACGGAAAAGCTCCTGAAAACACATGTGAAAATAGGTACGTCAGCATAAAAATGCCTGTGAGATACATAGGTTTATGAAAATAAGGTTCATGACTTATGTTTAAGAAAATGTTTAGTCATGAACCCCGTACTTTGCTTTGTCTTGTAAATCATTTGAAAAACGATCAGATCAGATGATATATATATAAATAATGTAAGGTTAAATGAATAACCAAGAAAATGAGTTTGTATAAGATAAGTTGTTTTATAAATCAATGTCTTGTGAAGATAAGTTGTTTATGTAAAACGTAATATGTTAAATATTGAAATGATTTAAGTAACGCTACGACATGTAATATCATACAAACACTTGTTTATAGGAAGTACCAGCGGTGTATCCACCATGTTTGTATCATATTACACACGCCTCGTTACTCAAATCACTTACTCTAACCAACCATCAATGTAAATTGTTCATGTATAAATGAATTGTCATGTGATAATGTGTAAACCATATCGAAATGTCTATGTTCAATGTAAACCACTAAATGTGTATATCACTGTCAAAATGTTTATGTTCAATGTAGATCATGTAATGTGTAACCAGAAATGTCATGTATGGTAAGTGAAATGTATCAACTAAACCATATGTAAAATGCACAACAACAAGGTATTGAAGTAAAACACAGTTTAAATCAAAGTTATGTTTTGTGTAACAAATGCATGCTGTACTGATACAAACATTTATGCGGTATTGTTATAATGCATACATCCAAGCCTTGAGACTGTGGCGATAAACCCTTAAACAAATTAAAGGTTTATCTAAGTTATGTATATCGAATTCGGTCATTCCTTCCAATCCAAACAAACCCAGGATTTCAGGAACGGGAGTTGTCAATTCCTATGGTACCACTACCTACTAACGAATGGCGTGATCAATGTTAATGAATGTATTGTTCCATGTTAAACAAACCAAATGTCATACCCAAAATGTAAGCATGTGAAAACGATGCACTAAGTATGTAATCAAATGAACATACATAGCGTGAAATGTAATGTAAAACGATGTACTACGTAATGCACACAATGGGCACACATAGCATAAAATGTAATGTAAAACGATGTACTAAGTACGCACACAATGGGCATACATAGCATGAAATGTAATGAAATCAAGTACTATAATGTACTAACGAACATAGCAGGCATATGGTGTGAAAGCATGAAAAGCAGGAAAGTAACAAGTAGGCACATGTGTTCCACCCCAAAATGTTTGGAAAACAGTAAAAGAGGGGTCTATGTACTCACTTGAGATTGTTCAGTAGTCCTAAGATAACCACCAAGCAATACTAGAGATCACGGAATCAAACGGCACCTAATATAGGTAACTATGTTAATAAACCGGACCTAAATCGGAAGATCGAGTAGCATGAGGGTTCGTAAACCAAACGAGTATGGAAACTCGTGTAATATGGTTTAACAAAGCCTACATACTATATGAAACCTAACATAATTGTTTACGACCCATTACGACCCGTTTAGGTAGCTTATGCTACTTTAACGCGTCGTTCGCGTGAAACGCGTTCGAACCGCCTAACTAGTCCTATGACAAGTAGAATATGCCTAAACATGTTACATAATCAGTTATGTGACAAAGGTTTAGGTTACATATGCTTAATTACCAATTATACATGAAAAGGGTATTCTGGTAATTTACCTAAGGCATATAAACTACCTATCATACAACTACTCAAATGATGTGACCATAGGGTATAACCTCGGAAGGTTATTCCCTACCTACTATGGTCACCTAATGTGTTTGGTCGGATCCTAATGATCGACCAAATGGGTCGGGTTCGAGGTATAAGCGATCTATTAGATCGCTTACCCTACGACCCTAGACAACGTGGTAATCAGTAGGCATAGTCCCAAGGGACTATAACCAACGTGATTACACTCACGTTGCGAAGTTCAAACGAACTTCGCATTGACCATAAGCTGGTCAACGCTGAAAGTCAAACAAAGTATGACTTTCTGACTCGAAAAGCAATAAAAGAAAGAAAAGAACGAAAGAATACTTACGAAGGGTCCCCGAATGCTAATTTCGATTCAAAAATCTCAGGTATGAAACAATAGTTTCAACTTAGAGTTTCTCAAATCAAAATTCTTGTAAGTTTTGCAATGGAGGGCATGGGGTATATACAGTTTTCGGTCCACCGTTAAGATCGTTTCATGGAAACCGTGCTTGAATCCTACCCGTACATGTGTTGCAAAGTTGTGGTGACTAAAAATGGGTTCTTATCAGCTGACTAGACAAGTGTGAATGTGTGGTTGAGGATTAAACAGCTGCAATCTGAGTGCACAAGTTTGCATTTTCGCGCATAACTTACGTTCTGAATACATCCGGATATCCAAAAATTTATGTAAGCATGACTATATTATGCTTTAGTGTTTGGCTTGCCAAAAATCCATTCGTTGCGTCATTTGGATCATTTTTCGCGCTTATGCGCATTCCGTCGTAATTAAGCGAACATCGCGTTCGTACGATCAAACGAACCAACACCCGGCATATTTTTGAGCATGTTTCATGTCCACAATGTTTAGGCAACATTTTAGGGCCTTAAAGTTGGCTTTACGGGCCTTAGAAGTGTCGGAAATGGCCTTAAACACGTGCAGGGACTGAAACTGTCATTTCAGAAACTTATGTCTGATCTGTGCAGGCCAGGCGGCCCGCCTCAGTTTCCTTACATCCTCACGCGGCCCGCGAGGCCCCTTCTGACCAGGTTAAATGTTTCTAACAGCAGATTGCAGCTGTTTGATCCACCACCACACATTCTCATTTGTCTAGTCAGCTGATAAGGATCAACTTTTAGCCACCATAAGGTTCCAACACTTGTACGGTTATGATTAAAGCACGGTTTCCATGAAACGATCTTAACGGTGGACCGAAAACTATAAATACCCCATACCCCCCATTGCTTAAATCACTAGAATTTTGATTTGAGAAACTCTAAGTTGAAACTATTGTTTCATACCTGAGATTTTTTAATCGAAATTAGCATTCGGGGACCCTTCGTAAGTATTCTTTCGTTCTTTTATTGCTTTTCGAGTCTTTCGAGTCTGAAAGTCAAACTTTGTTTGACTTTCTACATTGACCAGTTATGGTCAATGCGAAGTTCGTTTGAACTTCGCAACGTGAGTGTAATCACGTTGGTTATAGTCCCTTAGGACTATGCCTACTGATTACCACGTTGTCTAGGGTCGTAGGGTAAGCGATCTAATAAATCGCTTATACCTCGAACCCGACCCTTTTGGTCGATCATTAGGATCCGACCAAATACATTAGGTGACCATAGTAGGTAGGGAATAACCTTCCGAGGTTATACCCTATGGTCACATCGTTTGAATAGTTGTATGATAGGTAGTTTATATGCCTTATGTAAATTACCAGAATACCCTTTTCATGTATAATTGGTAATTAAGCATATGTAACCTAAACCTTTGTCACATAACTGATTATGTAACATGTTTAGGCATATTCTACTTGTCATAGGACTAATTAGGCGGTCCGAACGCGTTTTACGCGAACGACGCGTTAAAGTAGCATAAGCTACCTAAACGGGTCGTAATGGGTCGAAAGCAATTAGGTTAGGTTTCGTTTAGTATGTAGGCTTTGTTAAACCATATGACACGAGTCTCTATACTCGTTTGGTTTACGAACCCTCATTCTATCTAAATCCTCCGATTTAGGTCCGGTTTATTAACATAGTTACCTATAATAGGTGTCGTTTGATATCCGTGATCTCTAGCATTGTTTGGTTGTTACACAAGGACTCCTGAGCACTCTCAATGTGAGTACATAGACCCCTCTTTTACTGTTTTCCAAACTGTTTTGGGGTGAAACACATGTGCCTACTTGTTACTTTCATGCTTTCCTGCTTTCACATCATATACCTGCTATGTTCGTTAGTACATTATAGTACATGATTTTATTACATCTTATGCTAGGTATGCCCATTGTGTGCATTACTTAGTACATCGTTTTACATTACATTACATGCTACGTATGTCTATTGTTGTATACGTAGTACAGGTCACATGCTACGTATGTCTATTGTTGTATACGTAGTACAGGTCACATGATACGTATGTCTATTGTTGTATACGTAGTACAAGTCACATGCTACGTATGTCTATTGTTGTATACGTAGTACAGGTCACATGCTACGTATGTCTATTGTTGCATACTTAGTACAGGTCACATGCTACGTATGTCTATTGTCGCGTACTTAGTACATTTGTTATTCATCACAGGCTTACATTTTGGATACATATTACATGATTTACATGAACATTTTACATCTTGATGGTTTGGTTTGATTAAGTGATTAAGTAACGATGCGTGTGTAATATGATACAAGCATGGTGGATAAGCCGCTGGTACTTCCTATATATAAGTGTTTGTTTGGTATTACATATCGTAGCGTTATTTGAATCATTTCAGTTTGATACATATAACATTTTATACAAATAACATACTTTTCACAATACATTGTTTTACAAGCAACTTATCTTATTCAAACTCAGTTTACATGGTTATTCATTTAACCATACATTATTCACTTAATTATACATATCATCTGAACTCATTATTTTTCAAATGATTTACAAGACAAAGCAAATTACAAGGTTCATGACTAAACATTTTCTCAAACATAAGTCATGAAACCTATTTTCACAAAACCTATGTATCTCACAGGCATTTTTATGCTGACGTACCTATTTTCACATGTGTTTTTCAGGAGCTGTTGCATAAGATGATCAAGATACACATAGGCAGACTTGGGCTTTAGTGACAATAAAAGATGCAAGACTAGTTAATTATGTTGTATTTCCTTGTTTGTTAAGACATTGTAACACTTTTAATCAATAAAACGAAACTTCAATTGCCATGGATTTGAAACAATTAATTCTGTTACAACACTCCCCGACATTTCCGCCACGTTTTGTATGTTCTACGTGGTCGGGGTGTGACAGAAAAGTTGGTATCAGAGCCAATTGTTATAGGGAATTAGGTTATTAGTAATGCTTTGACCTAGTCTATAACCTTCTTAGGACCCTAACGCGAGTTTACTTGCGTTTAGTCATAAAACAATACCATCACCTATCCTTAGGCGACTACCACAACAAGAACATAAATTTCAAAACCACTTTGAAAACTAATCATCTGTTCTAGGATGATTGATTACTAGGTTTTGAACCCTCTGTTATATGGTTTTGAACCCCTTTGAATTTTCAAAATCTCGTCAAGGTTTTGGGTTTTAAATAATGTGAACACGTGCAAACTGGAAGGGTGAATGCCTGTATTCTGGGATTTCTGTCTTGGCAAGCACTTCGTATACATCTCATCAGACGCGAGACCAGTTGTGCTTACCTGGGAATTCTTGGGATGAGTGTTCACTTATAGGCGAGCATGTCTTCGCGATACATTATTTTTGACCTATTTACTTTGATTAATCACCGAGGTCGTTTGTTGCTTTGTAGTAACAAACAAATGACCACTATCCTTGCTTTCATCAGATTTGTTTCATCTCATTCTTTTGGTCTAATTCTCTCACTCGTTTCCTTTCATGTTTCCTCTTTTAGAATGCCTCCTCGACGTGAAAGCCAGATAGCGACTGCCGAACTGGCAGAAATCATCGCGCAGCAAATGGCTGCTGCCTTCCCAAATCTTTATGCTCAAATGATGCAAGCCATCAACAACAACAATGCTCCCTGCAACTTCAAGAGTTTCAACTCGGCTAAACCGCTCAAGTTTAGTGGTTCTGAGGGAGCAACTGGGCTTCTTCAATGGTTCGAGAGCATTGAGAATACGTTCCGTCTCGTTCAGTGTCCTGAAAATCGCAAGGTCGAGTTTTCTTCGAGCATGTTTCAGAAGAGGGCTCTTACGTGGTGGAACGGGATTATGAGAGACCGGGGTGCTGAAATTGCACTAGCACAGACTTGGGCCGAGCTTAGAGCTCTTATGATGAGGGAGTTCTGTCCTCGTCATGAACTGCGAGCTTTGGAGAGGGAGTTTGATGATTTGAAGCAAGACAGTGGTGAACATCGAGCCTATACTGACCGTTTTGAAGAATTGAGCCTGTTGTGTCCTGCTATGGTTACTCCTGTGGATAAGGCGATCGAGAAATATACTGATGGTCTTCCTGACCTAGTTCAGGATATTGTTACTGGCAGCAACCCTACTACTGTCAGACAAGCCATTGAATTGTCTGCTACTCTAACTGAATCCCACATCAGAAAGAAAAAGCTTTTTCGAAAAGGTGACCCAAGACCATCCGACAAGACTGCTCAAGTGGAACCAAAGGAAGAACATGCTGAGGTGTCCAAGAATAAGAAACGTAAGGCTTCGCAGAATTTTGCAATTGCTGCTCAACCCAACCAAAACATCCGCCACCAACCAGCTCAGCCTCCTGCAAGGAAACCTTATGCCGGTACTGCACCGATATGCGACAAATGTAATGCACACCACTTAGCTCACCTACAGTGTTGTTTGTGTGCATCATGTGGGCGACTCGGTCACCTGGCAAATGCTTGTCGTTTTACCCCGAACCAAGCTGGTCCAAACCAACCTCAAGTAAATCCTGCTCAAGCTCGTCTTCCACGAGGTCCTTGCTTCAACTGTGGCGAGATGGGCCATTTCCGAAGAAATTGCCCAAAGATTGCTAATGCGAATCCAGCGCAGGGATGAGCATCGGACCAACTAGAAGACAATGTTGTTTAGAAATAATCAAGCCTTATGTATTATTTTCTTTTGTTGTAAAGGTCCATGAAACAGTTGTTGTTGTGGTTGTTTATAAATAAATCTTTTTATTTTGCATTGCAATGTACAAATATGATGGCACGTATAAACAACGTATCCCCTACAATACCGACAATCAAGGAATCGTATTCCTTGAAGAACAGACTACCCCGTAATTTCTTCCATTTTATTATCTCTTGCGTTTTCCATGGAAATCCTTAGTACCCGTCTCTTGCAAAGAAACGAAGTACAAGGCGCAAGTTACAACTCTGTATGAATACCCAACGTACCACTATAAATTCTTAATAGGGTACCTAAGGGTATTTCCGTATCTTCAAATTTTTGTGTTCCTTAATTCGAATATTGTGTTTTCTTGAAAACGAAATCGAATTATTGGAAGATCTTGCTATCTTCATAGTTAGATTCTTGCTAATGTTTAAAGTACCGAATGAAATCCATGAAATGGATTTCCTAGTGTGCTTTAAATACATGTACGTAATTAACAAAACAAAACTTACAAATTAAAGATCTAGATAATCAATTTTGTGATTAGGTGACTATGTGTTTATGCATCTTGTTTTTCCTTTTAAGCATTTTGTGTTTTTGTATACTCTGGATATTCGCTATCCAAATCCTCGTAGAATCTTTCATACCTTCATATGAGGGATTCGTAGTAGGATATTCAAAAATGTACTATCTTAAATCCTTAATGGATTTCTACTTTGTAGTCAAGTCCCTTGGATTAAAAGTACTATTCCAAGGTTTAAGGACAACATGTGTTGATATAGTTGAAGAGATTGGTCCGACAATCTAGTTAAATACATCCTGCGTCGATGTAGTTAAATATTCCTCTTGGGTAGTTAAGTTAAAGAGATCCTACGTCGATCTAAGTTAAAGAGATTGGTCTGACAATCTAGTTAAATACATCCTGCGTCGATGTAGTTAAATATTCCTCTTGGGTAGTTAAGTTAAAGAGATCCTACGTCGATCTAAGTTAAATAGATTGGTTCGACAATCTAGTTAAATATATCAGGTGTTTATGTAGTTAAATAGGCCCTCAGGTGGTCTAGTTCAAGAGATTGTTAGTTAATCTAATCCTTTGGTGACCTAGTTAAAGAGACTCTATTGCAGTCAAGTTAAATCACCACAGGATTATTCGTTGTTTTTCCCATACGCATTATGAAATGAACTGTGCGGACTGTGCAAGGAAGTACGTAATTATGGAGGCCTACATAATTATGGAATTCAGTGCACAGAAACCACAGGAAGTTTTGTCATGTGTTAAGACCAACAGTGGCAAGAGTAATGATACGGGAGAAGTCTTGGACTTCGACCAATGTCATTTATTCTCACACTCCCCAATTCTGATCTCAATCACACACACAGTTTCCTATGATAAGTCTTCATAAGAAACGTTCTTCTGTCCGTAGTTCAAAACTCCATGTTTTGTTACTACAAGGACTTCACTTTGAGGGTTGAAATTGTCGCTAAGAATCCTAACATGGCCCACAGTTTTACTTAAGGGTTCAATGGATCTATTAGAAGGCGAAACCGTCACAGCTGTCTTCACAAGTTTCCTCTAGAATTAAATTTCGGGACGAAATTTCCTAAAGTAGGGGAGACTGTGACACCTGTGTCACTTCAACCATCAAACAAATGCCAAACCAATGAAATATTGTATTTCATATTTGGGATTTGTAAAATTATGTGTATCTTTTGCACATATCAACTCTTGTTTGATTTTAAGCTTTAAATCGCTTTCTGGAGGGTTATACGCGCTCTGATGCGTAAATATAACCAGTTTAATCCAACGAACACTCCGGAATAGTGAAATAGGCTTAACATACCTTAAATAACCTTTACATAACTTAGAAATAAGTTTTGAAGGCTTTGGTATGGCAAAAACAAGTTAATTCGCTTACAGGGACTAAACTTGACAAACTGAGAAAGTATGCCAATTTGAACTGTAACAGACATTCCGGAACATGACCATAAGTTAAACATACCATAAATATCCTTCACATAGCTTAGAAATAGGCTTTGAGGGGTTCGGTATGCTAAAATAAACTTTTGGGTCATTTAGGGACTAAAAGTGTCAAAAAGTGCACAAGTTTGCATTTTCGCGCATAACTTACGTTCTGAATACATCCGGACATCCAAAAATTTATGTAAGCATGACTATATTATGCTTTAGTGTTTGGCTTGCCAAAAATCCATTCGTTGCGTCATTTGGATCGTTTTTCGCGCTTATGCGCATTCCGTCGTAATTAAGCGAACATCGCGTTCGTACGACCAAACGAACCAACACCCGGCATATTTTTGAGCATGTTTCATGTACACAATGTTTAGGAAACATTTTAGGGCCTTAAAGTTGGCTTTACGGGCCTTAGAAGTGTCGGAAATGGCCTTAAACACGTGCAGGGACTGAAACTGTCATTTCAGAAACTTATGTCTGATCTGTGCAGGCCAGGCGGCCCGCCTCAGTTTCCTTACATCCTCACGCGGCCCGCGAGGCCCCTTCTGACCAGGTTAAATGTTTCTAACAGCAGATTGCAGCTGTTTGATCCACCACCACACATTCTCATTTGTCTAGTCAGCTGATAAGGATCAACTTTTAGCCACCATAAGGTTCCAACACTTGTACGGTTACGATTAAAGCACGGTTTCCATGAAACGATCTTAACGGTGGACCGAAAACTATAAATACCCCATACCCCCCATTGCTTAAATCACTAGAATTTTGATTTGAGAAACTCTAAGTTGAAACTATTGTTTCATACCTGAGATTTTTTAATCGAAATTAGCATTCGGGGACCCTTCGTAAGTATTCTTTCGTTCTTTTATTGCTTTTCGAGTCTTTCGAGTCTGAAAGTCAAACTTTGTTTGACTTTCTACATTGACCAGTTATGGTCAATGCGAAGTTCGTTTGAACTTCGCAACGTGAGTGTAATCACGTTGGTTATAGTCCCTTAGGACTATGCCTACTGATTACCACGTTGTCTAGGGTCGTAGGGTAAGCGATCTAATAAATCGCTTATACCTCGAACCCGACCCTTTTGGTCGATCATTAGGATCCGACCAAATACATTAGGTGACCATAGTAGGTAGGGAATAACCTTCCGAGGTTATACCCTATGGTCACATCGTTTGAATAGTTGTATGATAGGTAGTTTATATGCCTTAGGTAAATTACCAGAATACCCTTTTCATGTATAATTGGTAATTAAGCATATGTAACCTAAACCTTTGTCACATAACTGATTATGTAACATGTTTAGGCATATTCTACTTGTCATAGGACTAATTAGGCGGTCCGAACGCGTTTCACGCGAACGACGCGTTAAAGTAGCATAAGCTACCTAAACGAGTCGTAATGGGTCGAAAGCAATTAGGTTAGGTTTCGTTTAGTATGTAGGCTTTGTTAAACCATATGACACGAGTCTCTATACTCGTTTGGTTTACGAACCCTCATTCTATCTAAATCCTCCGATTTAGGTCCGGTTTATTAACATAGTTACCTATAATAGGTGCCGTTTGATATCCGTGATCTCTAGCATTGTTTGGTTGTTACACAAGGACTCCTGAGCACTCTCAATGTGAGTACATAGACCCCTCTTTTACTGTTTTCCAAACTGTTTTGGGGTGAAACACATGTGCCTACTTGTTACTTTCATGCTTTCCTATTTTCACATCATATACCTGCTATGTTCGTTAGTACATTATAGTACATGATTTTATTACATCTTATGCTAGGTATGCCCATTGTGTGCATTACTTAGTACATCGTTTTACATTACATTACATGCTACGTATGTCTATTGTTGTATACGTAGTACAGGTCACATGCTACGTATGTCTATTGTTGTATACGTAGTACAGGTCACATGCTACGTATGTCTATTGTTGTATACGTAGTACAGGTCACATGCTACGTATGTCTATTGTTGTATACCTAGTACAGGTCACATGCTACGTATGTCTATTGTTGCATACTTAGTACAGGTCACATGCTACGTATGTCTATTGTGGCGTACTTAGTACATTTGTTATTCATCACAGGCTTACATTTTGGATACATATTACATGATTTACATGAACATTTTACATCTTGATGGTTTGGTTTGATTAAGTGATTAAGTAACGATGCGTATGTAATATGATACAAGCATGGTGGATACGCCGCTGGTACTTCCTATATATAAGTGTTTGTATGGTATTACATATCGTAGCGTTATTTGAATCATTTCAGTTTGATACATATAACATTTTATACAAATAACATACTTTTCACAATACATTGTTTTACAAGCAACTTATCTTATACAAACTCAGTTTACATGGTTATTCATTTAACCATACATTATTCACTTAATTATACATATCATCTGAACTCATTATTTTTCAAATGATTTACAAGACAAAGCAAATTACAAGGTTCATGACTAAACATTTTCTCAAACATAAGTCATGAAACCTATTTTCACAAAACCTATGTATCTCACAGGCATTTTTATGCTGACGTACCTATTTTCACATGTGTTTTTCAGGAGCTGTTGCATAAGATGATCAAGATACACATAGGCAGACTTGGGCTTTAGTGACAATAAAAGATGCAAGACTAGTTAATTATGTTGTATTTCCTTGTTTGTTAAGACATTGTAACACTTTTAATCAATAAAACGAAACTTCAATTGCCATGGATTTGAAACAATTAATTCTGTTACAACACTCCCCGACATTTCCGCCACGTTTTGTATGTTCTACGTGGTCGGGGTGTGACAAAACACCTGCAATCTGATGTTAAATACACTTAATCTGGTCTGATAGTGGGACGCGGCCTACGTGGGGATGTACAGAAACTGAGGCGGGCCGCTTGGCCTGCACAGATCAGAAATAAGTTTGCAGAATGACAGTTTCAGTCCCTGCACGTGTTTAAGGCCATTTCTGACACTTCTAAGGCCCGTAAAGCCAACTTTAAGGCCCTAAAATGATGCCTAAACATTGTGGACATGAAACATGCTCAAAAATATGCCGGATGTTGGTTCGTTTGGTCGTACGAACGCGATGTTCGCTTAATTACGACGGAATGCGCATAAGCACGAAAAACGATCCAAATGACGCAACGAATGGATTTTTGGCAAGCCAAACACTAAATCATAATATAGTCATGCTTACTTAAATTTTTGGATGTCCGGATGTATTCAGAACGTAAGTTATGCGTAAAAGTGCAAACTTGTGCACTTTTTGACACTTTTAGTCCCTGAATGACCCAAAAGTGTGTTTTAGCATACCGAACCCCTCAAAGCCTATTTCTAAGCTATGTAAAGGATATTTATGGTATGTTTAACTTATGTTCATGTTCCGGAATGTCTGTTACAGTTCAAATTGGCATACTTTCGCAGTTTGTCAAGTTTAGTCCCTGTAAGCGAATTAACTTGTTTTTGCCATACCAAAGCCTTCAAAACTTATTTCTAAGTTATGTAAAGGTTATTTAAGGTATGTTAAGCATATGTTGATGTTCCGGAGTATTTTTCGCATTAAACTGGTTACGTTTACGCATCAGTTAGCGTATAACTCTCCAGCAAGCGATGTAGAGTTTGAAATTGAACAAAAATCAAAACATGAAAAATGTAAAACACAACCAAACAAACATTGGGATCAAATGACATTGTTTTATTGATAATAGAACTGTTCACAATGATTACAAGCACAGATGTTACAACTTTAGTGGTAATTGGGATTCACATGTTCTGTTAATTGAATTCTCCTACAACAACAGTTATCACACCAGCATCAAAATGGCTCCTTTCGAAGCTCTCTATGGTCGAAAATGTCGTTCACCAGTCTGCTGGAATGAGATCGGCGAGGCTCAGCTTATTGGACCTGCCCTCATTTTAGAGACAACTGATAAGGTTAAGAAAGTTCGTGATAACCTTCAGACAGCTAGAAGCCGTCAAAAGAGTTACGCGGACCCAAAATGCAAGCCCTTGGAATTTCAAGTCGGTGATCGAGTATTACTTAAGGTCTCACCTTGGAAAGGTGTGATCAGATTTGGAAAGAAAGGAAAACTTGCACCTAGATACGTTGGACCATTCAAGATCGTCGAAAGAATCGGTAAGGTAGCCTACAGACTTGAGTTACCTCCTGAACTTGGAAATGTTCATCCAACTTTTCACGTGTCCAATCTCAAGAGGTGTTTAGCTGATGAGAACCTCCACATACCACTTGACGAAATTCGTGTTGACAAAACACTGAAATTTGTTGAGAAGCCTGTGGAAATCATGGAACGTGAAGTCAAGTGGCTTAAACGCAAGCGCATTCCTTTGGTCAAAGTTCGCTGGGAAGCTAAACGTGGACCCGATTTTACTTGGGAACGCGAAGATCAAATGAAGGCGAAATATCCGCATCTTTTCCCACGAGTTTCCGCTAAATAAATTTCGTGACGAAATTTCCACAAGTAGGGGAGACTGTAACATCTGTGCTTGTAATCATTGTGAACAATTCAGTTATTAATAAAACAATGTTATTTGATCCCACTGTTTGTTTGGTTGTGTTTTACATTTTTCATGTTTTGACTTTTATTCAATTTCAAACTCTACATCGCTTTCTAGAGAGTTATACGCAAACTAATGCTTAAATGTAATCAGTTTAATGTGAAAAATACTCCGGAACATCAACAAATACTTAACATACCTTAAATAACCTTTACATAACTTAGAAATAAGTTTTAAAGGCTTTGGTATGGCAAAAACAAGTTAATTCGCTTACAGGGACTAAACTTGACAAACTGCGAAAGTATGCCAATTTGAACTGTAACGAACATTCCGGAACATGACCATAAGTTAAACATACCATAAATATCCTTTACATAGCTTAGAATAGGCTTTGAGGGGTTCAGTGTGCTAAAATAAACTTTTGGGTCATTCAGGGACTAAAAGCGTCAAAAAGTGCACAAGTTTGCACTTTCGCGCATAACTTACGTTCTGAATACATCCGGACATCCAAAAATTTATGTAAGCACTAAAACATTTTATTTTAGTGTTTGACATAAGAAAAATCCATTCGTCGCGTCATTTGGATCGTTTTTCGCGCTTATGCGCATTCCGTCGTAATTAAGCGAACATCACGATCGTACGGCCAAACGAACTGACATCTGAGATATTTTTGAGCATGTTTTGAGTTTCCAATACTTTAACTTCATTTTAGAGCCTTGAAATGGGGTTAACGGGGCTTATACGTGTCAAAAATGCATCGAAAACCAAGTTTTGGGCATGCAGGGGCTAAAAATGTAAATCTGTCAAAGTTCTTAGGCCTGGGGCGTAAACCTAAGCTTAAACTTTACGCGGACCATGTCAGTCCCAGACAGCAGAAACTTGTAGAAACTTTGAATTTGGTCCTTTCCACTCTTGCACATGGTATTTCTCAATACTATGGGCTGGTTTGATGTGCACATGGTATTACAATACCATGGGTGCAAGTGTATGGCCAAGATTGAAGCATGTTTTCCAAGAAACGATCCTAACGGTTCGGGAAATCCTATAAATACCCCATGCCTTCATTTGCAAAACCCACAAGAATTTTGATTTGAGAAACTCTAAGTTGAAACCATTGTTTCATACCTGAGTTACTTGGATCGAGATTAGCATTCGGGGACCCTTCGTAAGTATTCCTTCATTCTTTTATTGCTTTTCGAGTCCGAAAGTCAAACTTTGTTTGACTTTCTGCGTTGACCAGTTTATGGTCAATGCGAAGTTCGTTTGAACTTCGCAACGTGATTGTAATCACGATGGTTATAGTTCCTTGGGACTATGCCTACAGATTACCACGTTGTCTAGGGTCGTAAGGGTAAGCGATCTAATAAATTGCTTATACCTTCGAACCCGACCCATTTGGTCGATCATTAGGATCCGACCAAATACCTTAGGTGACCATAGTATATAGGGAATAACCTTCCGGGGTTATACCTTATGGTCGCTTCGTTAAGTAGTTGTATGATAGGTAGTTTATGCCTTAGGTAAATTACCAAAATACCCTTTTCATGTGTAATTGGTAATTAAGCATATGTAACCTAAATTTTCGTCACTTAACTGATTATGTTACATAATTAAACATTTTAGGCATATAATACTTGTCATAGGACTAGTTAGGCGAACGCGTTTCACGCGAACGACGCGTTAAAGTAGCATCAGCTACCTAAACGGGTCGTAATGGGTCGTAAGCACTTAGGTTAGGTTTCATTTAGCATGTAGGCTTTGTTAAACCATATGACACGAGTCTCCATACTCGTTTGGTTTACGAACCCTCATTCTATCTAAATCCTCCGATTTAGGTCCGGTTTATTAACATAGTTACCTATATTAGGTGTCGTTTGATTCCGAGATCTCTAACATTGCTTGGTGGTTATCTTAGGACTTCTGAGCAATCTCAAGTGAGTACATAGACCCCTCTTTTACTGTTTTCCAAACTGTTTTGGGGTGAAACACATGTGCCTACTTGTTACTTTCATGCTTTCCTGTTTACACATCATATACCGGCTATGTTTGTTAGTACATTATAGTACATGATTTCATTACATTTCATGCTATGTATGTCCATTGTGTGCATACTTAGTACATTGTTTTACATTACATTTCTGCTATGTATGTTGACTGATAGCATGCTAGCACATTGATTTACAAGACTTTTCTGCTTTGTATGTTAACTTAGCATACTTAGTACATTGTTCTCATATGACATGTATACAACTGCTATAACATTTGGTTTGCACAAACGGGTCTTTATTACGTTCATTAACATTTGCTACGCCGCTCGGTAGTAAGTAGTGGTACCATAGGACTTGACAAATCCCATTCCTAACATCTCGGGTTTGTTTGGATGTAAGGAATGACTGAATCCGAAAACGTTTCTTTTGATAACCTTGACTGAAAGGGTTATCCGACTGTCTCAAGGCTTGAATGTATGCGTTAACTTACCACATAAATGTTTGTATCAATGTAACATGCATTACTTTGCAAAACATAACTTTTTGATATATTCAAAATACTTTGTTTTGTACATTTCTACATTTGGATTATGTGACAATACTTTACTTACAATACATAATATTTGATACACATTACTTGACTACTTTTAAACATTTGACATGGCTTATACAAGGACTTTTGACTATTGGTTTAAACATAGACTTTATACATTGGTGGTTTGTTTAAGTGACTTAAGTAACGAGATGTGAGTAATATAATACAAGCATGGTGGATACGTCGCTGGTACTTCCTATATATAAGTGTTTGTATTATATTACATATCATAGCGTTATTTAAATCATTCAATTTGGACTTATACATTTTACACAAGTAACACGATTTTCACAAGACTTTGGTTTACAAACAATTTACTTTATACAACTCATTTTACTTGGTTATACATTTAACCACGCATTATTCTTTTATTTATACATATCATTCGATCTTATCGCTTTTTAATCGATTTACAAAACAAAACAATTTACAAGGTTCATGACTGACTTTTACTAAACAACGTTTTCTTAAACTTAAGTCATGAATCCTATTTTCACAAAACCTATGTATCTCACAGGCATTTTTATGCTGACGTACCTATTTTCACATGTGTTTTCAGGAGCTTTTGCGTAGGATGATGATCGTGACACTAGGGCGGACCTGTTCCTTAGAGACTTAAAATGAAGAAAGACTTAGTTTAATTATGTTATAAACTCTTTGAATCCTGTTTAAAACAATGTTACTCTCTTGTTTAATGAATAAAATATGACTTTGTATGCCATGGTTATGAAACAATTAATTCTGTTACAACACTCCCTGACGTTTTCCGCCACATTTTGTATGTTATACGTGGTTGGGGTGTGACATTTGCGCTTCTTCTTCTTGGACACCTCAGTATTTTCTTCCTTTGGTTCCACTTGAGTAGTCTTGTCAGATGGTCCTGAGTCGCCCTTCCGAAACAGCTTGCGCTTCCTGATATGGGATTCAGTCAGAGTGGCAGACAATTCAATGGCTTGTCTGACAGTAGTAGGGTTGCTGCCAGTAACAATATCCTGAACTACGTCAGGAAGACCATCAATGTATTTCTCAATCGCCTTATCCAGAGGCGTAGCCATAGTAGGGCATAACAAGCTCAATTCCTCATAGCGGTCAGTATAGGCTCTATGTTCACCACTGTCTTGCTTCAAATCATCAAACTCCCTCTCCAAAGCTCGCAGTTCATGACGAGGGCAAAACTCCTTCATCATAAGAGCCCTAAGTTTAGCCCAATTGGGCTAAAGCCACCTCAGCACCACGGTCTCTCATAACCCCGTTCCACCATGTAAGAGCCCTCTTCTGAAACACACTCGAAGAAAACTCGACCTTGCGATTGTCAGGACACTGAACGTGACGGAAAGTATTCTCAATGCTCTCGAACCATTGAAGAAGACCAATCGCTCCCTCAGAACCACTAAACTTGAGTGGTTTAGCCGAGTTAAAATCCTTGAATTTGCATGGAGCATGATTGTTGTTATTGGCTTGGATCCAGTGAGCAAAGAGGTTTGGGAATTGAGCAGCCATTTGCTGCGCAATGATTTCTGCCAGTTCGGCAGTCGCTATCTGGTTTTCGCGTCGAGGAGGCATTCTAAAAGAGGAAAACATGAAAGGAAACGAGTGAGAGAATTAGACGAAAAGAATGAGATGAAACAAATCTGATGAAAGCAAGGATGATGGTCATTTGTTTGTTACTACAAAGCAACAAACAACTCCGGTGATCAATCAAAGTAAATAGGTCAAAATTAATGTATCGCGAAGACATGCTCGCCTATAAGTGGACACTCACCCCAAGAGTTCCCAGGTAAGAGTGACTGGTCCGATTATGTGGATTTGTACGAACACTCTAGCCTTAGACAGAAAACTCAGGGTACAGGCACCCACCCTTCCAGTTTGCACGTGTTCACATTATTTAGACCAACTTTGACGGGATTTTGAAAACTTAAAGGGTTCAAAACCATGTAATAAATCATCCTAGAACAGATGATTAGTTTTCAAAGCGGGATAGAAATTTGTGTTCATATTGTGGTTGTCACCTAAGAATAAGTGACGGTATTGTTTTAAAACTAAACACAAGAAAACTTGTGTTAGGGTCCTAGGAAGGTTATAGTCTAGGTCAAAGCATTACTAATAACCTAATTCCCAATAACCATTGGCTCTGATACCAACTTTTCTATCCCACCCCGACCACGTAAAGCAACTAGACGTGGCGGAAACATCGGGGAGTGTTGTAACAGAATTATTGTTTCATAAGCATGGAATAAATCAATTCTGTTTTATTGAATAAATGAACTCATTGTTTTAATACAATCAAATAAGTACAACTATGATCTTCCAAGTTTTAAAGTTGCTAAGGCACGAGTCCATCCTAAATGTAGCATGTATCAACAATCATTGCAAATCAGTACCTGAAACATGTGTAAAAATAGGTACGTCAGCATAATAATGCCTGTGAGATACATAGGTTTTGTGAAAATAAGATTCATGACTTAAGTTTAAGAAAAAGTTGTTTAGTAAAAGTCAGTCATGAACCTTGTAAATTGATTTGTTTTGTAAATCGTTTGAAAAACAATAAGATCAGATGATATGTATAAATAAATGTAAGGTTAAATGAATAACCATGTAAAATGGGTTTGTATTGAATATATCGTTCGAAAACAATATTTTGATAAAAAGGCTTATAGTATATGTGAAAATGTACTTTGGATTTTAAGAGAATCGAACGAGTAATATATTAAAATATATTTCAGTTCCAATATCGTTGACCCGAGTGTACTAAATAACGCCACGGTATGTAATGCAATGAAAACACTTATATATAAGAAGTACCAGCGGCGTATCTACCATGTTTTCATCACATTACGCCTGTCCCGTTATCTAAACACTAACCAAAACCCAATCGATAGATAGATAGTACATTAAATATACCTTCGTTGTTTAAAATAATAGTTTTAAGTAGTATATTACAAATATACTTCGGATTTATAAATAACATATTAAACTATGTTTTGGTTTTGTAAATAACATATCAAAATATGCCTTGGATGTGATAAATAACATATTAAACTATGTTTTGGTTTTGTAAATAACATATCAAAATATGCTTTGGATGATTAACAAAATATATGTTGGTTTTGTACAACATCACACATGGGAGCATATCAAACAATACTTTTGGGAGTATAACTAAATATGCAAAAATAATGTGATTTAAGAATTCATTCAGACCTAGTGCATCAAAATACACCTTTGAGACTATAGGGATACCACAAAGGAAATCCCTATTTGGATGGAGAAACAAATTGGTTTCAGACATTCCATGACAACAGGAATGGGGTGTCTAATCCTATAGCGCTATATCATACTAACAATCGGTCTGGTGAACATAAAATAAGTACAATTCAACATTTTATTTTATGTTCTTTGAGAAATCAGTGTTTAAACCATAGATAGTCATTTAGTTTGTCAAATGATAAGTAATAACATGTATAATCAATTATACTTTGAAATCATGAAAATAACATATAGGTACACATGCTTCACCCGAAAACAGTTTGAAAACAGTAAAAGAGGGGACTATGTACTCACATGAGATTGCTTAGAAGTCCTAGGGTAACCACCAAGCAATGCTAGAGATCCCGGAAATCAAACGACACCTAATATAGGTAACTATGTTAATATACCGGACCTAAATCGGAGGATCGGATAGAATGAGGGCTTGTAAACCAAATGAGTATGGGAACTCATGTAATATGGTTTAACAAAGCCTACATACTAAATCGGAACCTAACCTAAGTGCTTTCGACCCATCGCGGCCCATTAAGGTAGCTTATGCTACTTTAACGCGTCGTGCGCGCAAAAGCGCACTCGAGACGTCTCACTAGCCCTATGACAAGTGTTATATGCCTAAACATGTTACATAATCAGTTATGTGACAAAAGTTTAGGTTACATATGCTTAATTACCAATTATACATGAAAAGGGTATTCTGGTAATTTACCTAAAGCATATAAACTACCTATCATACAACTACTCAAACGATGTGACCATAGGGTATAACCTCGGAAGGTTATTCCCTATATGCTATGGTCCTAAAATATTTGGTCGGATCCTAATGATCGACCAAAATGGGTCGGGTTCGAAGGTATAAGCGATTTATTAGATCGCTTACCCTTACGACCCTAGACAAGCACAAAACTAAAAGTGACGAGCTAAGCATGTTAAAACATGCTTAACTAAGTTTGAAAACAAGTTTGGTATCAAAACAAACGGTTTTGATACCTAAGAGTAGTTTGGTTACAAAATACGCACGAATGCGCATTTTAACCGAAACTACGACTCGTCACTGAGCCTAGACAACGTGGTAATCAGTAGGATAGTCACAAGGGACTATAACCATCGTGATTACGCTCACGTTGCGAAGTTCAAACGAACTTCGCATTGACCATAAACTGGTCAATGCAGAAAGTCAAACAAAGTTTGACTTTCGGACTCGGAAAGCAATAAAAGAACGAAGGAACACTTACAAAGGGTCCCCGAATGCTAATCTCGATCCAAGTAGCTCAGGTATGAAACAATAGTTTCAACTTAGAGCTTCTCAAATCAGGATTCTTGTGGGTTTTGCAAATGAAGGCAAGGAGGTATTTATAGGATTCGTAGAGCCGTTAAGATCGTTTCTTGGAAACCGTGCTTTGATCTTGGCCATACACCTCAAGATAGTGGTTTTACAATACCATGTGCACTCAATACCAGCCCATAGATTCCCCAAAACCATGTGCAATAAGTGGAACGGACCAGATTCGATGTTTCTGCAAGTTTCTGCCCAGATGAGGTGCTCGCGTAGCGCCACTGGTAAGGCATAAGTATGCTCGCGCTACGCTAGCATGTGCCAGATTCAGAAAAGTTTCAAAAATGGCAGAAATGGTCCCTGCAGCCCGTTTAAGCTATTTTCGATGCGTTTGAACCCCGTTAACCTCATTTCAAGGCTCTAAAATGAAGTTAAAGTATAGGGAACTCAAAAAATGCTCAAAAATATCTAGGATGTCGGTTCGTTTGGCCGTACGATCGCGTTGTTCGGTTAATTACGACGGAATGCGCATAAGTGCGAAAAACGATCCAAATTGCGTGACGAATGGATTTTTCTCATGCCAAACACTAAAATAAAATATTTTAGTGCTTACATAAATTTTTGGATGTCCGGATGTATTCAGAACGTAAGTTATGCGCCAAAATGCAAACTTATGCACTTTTTGACACTTTTAGTCCCTGAATGACCCAAAAGTTTATTTTTGCACACTGAACCCCTTAAAGCCTATTTCTTAGCTATATAAAGGATATTTAAGGTGTTTTTAACCTATGGTCATGTTCCAGAATGTCTGTTACAGTTCAAATTGGCATACTTTCGCAGTTTGTCAAGTTTAGTCCCTGTAAGCGAATTAACTTGTTTTTGCCATACCAAAGCCTTTAAAACTTATTTCTAAGTTATGTAAAGGTTATTTAAGGTATGTTAAGCCTATTTCACTATTCCGGAGTGTTCGTTGGATTAAACTGGTTATATTTACGCATCAGAGCGCGTATAACCCTCCGGAAAGCGATTTAAAGCTTAAAATCGAACAAGAGTTGATATGTGCAAACGATACACATATTTTTACAAATCCAAAGTATGAAATACAATACTTCATTGGTTTGGAATTTGTTTGATGGTTGAAGTGACACAGGTGTCACACTGTCCATGTCCCACAACGGTCGCGCCTCCCTGTGCAAGCTCCATGAGTACCTATCGACCTGCAAGGCATGTAACAACGAGTCAACAACAAAGTTGAGAGAGTTCACAGTTGATTGTTTAGTTATTGAGTTCGTTTCAGAAATCGTAAGTTTGTTTCATAACCATGTTTTAACCAGTATCCTTGTTTCCCAAACCTTTAAGATATTTAGTGGGGACTTCCCATGTTGTAATTCACTAGACTAGTTGTATCTAAAGGTGTCCTTCCCAATCCGAGGACAGTGATAAGTTTGAGATTACGTAGGTTTTACGTAAGTGCCCTTCCCAATCCGAGGAAAATGGTACGTAGCGAGTACGTAGATTTAGCGCTGGCGTCCTTCCCAATCCAAGGACGGTGGTACGTAGCGAGTACGTAGGTTTAGCGCTGGCGTCCTTCCCAATCCGAGGACGGTGGTAAGTAGTCTAGTAGTGGTATATGTACAAGTTCTGTCGTAGTTATTCAATCCAATTCCCAACCCACCGGGAATCCCATGCCTTAAGAGTGTGAACTCACCTTGGTTTGCTCAGTATGCTAAACTATGTGCTCACAAGTAATCAATCAAGTCCTATAGTATGCACGTATACTCAATCAGTTCAAGCTCGTAAAGATTCACATGCAATCTATGCCACAAAGTGTGTTTGGCAGTTAACATCATGCGTCACATAGACAATTAATCACATTCATGCTATTCATGTTCCACATAAATGTCCTCCACAGTTTATTCTAACATGGTTATTCACTGACATATTTGATAGGGTTAACAAGCTTAACAAAGTTAACCTACCTAACAAAGCTAACAAACTTAATAGGATTAACATACTTAACAGGAATAATAAACTAACAGTGTCACTTTAATTAAAGAGTAAATTACAAGTTTTGTCCTTTATGTATGTCCCAAATTGCAGGCACTGTCTTTTGTCTTTAAAATTGATGAGTTTTATCCTTAATGTTTGCAAATCTTGCACGTTATGTCCTTTAGGCCAAACCCAGTTAGATTTTTTGGTTAAATGAAGGCATGTGCAGGGCACATGAGGGTAGTATTGTCATTTCAACTTCCCAAGGACTATCCTGTCAAACAACTTATATTAAGGGACCATTAGGTAAATAATAAAACACTAACTATACCATCATCACCAGATCTCTGCAACACACTCATTCTCTCTAACATCACCAGAACAAACCCTAATTTATAAATGATCTTTAGATAACAAATAAAACCACCACTGCTGCAACAGATCCAATCTTTTCTTTTACACCTGATTTGCTCAGCCCTGCACCCACCATCAACACTCACTCCACCGTCTCCAACATCACCATCAACATCCACCCCTTCGATCCACTATCACCAACCACCCTTCATCATCTGACGGTTGCCATCACCAACATCACCATCAATAGACCTAGTTTCTAGATCGATACTTTGTTCCTTCACCGGTTAATTAACGAAAGCGATTAAGAAGAAACAATCACCGGTGCTGATGGAGACGGAGACGCAGATGTTACGGCGGCTCCGGTAGGGCCGCCTCCGCCGCTCGATTGGAAATTCTCACAGGTGTTCGGTGAACGGACCTTCGGTGAAGAAGTTCAGGAAGGTAATCTAGGTGTTATGCTTAATTTGATGATAATTTTTGAATTGTTTGATTCGTGTGTTGATTTAGGTTGTACCAGATTATGAAAAACCGGTTGGGTGAACGGGTTGAGGGGGTGAAAAAGCCCATTCTGAAGGATTGATCATCTGAAACGATGGTTTGGCCATCGGTTATGTTTTGGTTTGGTGTAATGGTGCTGATTGCAGTTGTGGTTAACAAAAGAGTTGAAATGGTGAAGAAGATGATGACGATGAATAGGGGGACTGAATCCGTAACACAGGCGGCCAGATTACCGACCCATAGATTGGGGTTGAAGATGAATCAGGGGTGTTATTAGGGTTTGGGGTTGAAGATGAATTGGGGTTGAAGATGAATCAGCCATCAGGGGTGTTATTAGGGTTTTAAAAGGGGGAAACACAAGTGGGGAGGGGAAATGACTATTCTACCCTGATGTGCATTGCACATGATATAACTTAACTGAAAATTATAACTGGGTTTGGCCTAAAGGACATAACGTGCAAGATTTGCAAACATTAAGGACAAAACTCATCAATTTTAAAGACAAAGGACAGCGCCTGCAATTTGGGACAAACATAAAGGACAAAACTTGTAATTTACTCTTAATTAAATAACCAAGTTAACAAACTAAAAGAGCTACTTACTTAGCAGAGTTACATTCTAACAGAGTTGCATACATAGCTTAACAGAGTTCATAAACTTTAACAGAGTTACTGTGCCAATCACACAACGAAATTATCATTGGATGAAAACCCCTATGCGACGAAATCTAAGGGTTTTCATCGAGTTGATGTATGACGAAAACACTAAAGTGTTTTCGTCATGGTTCCTTGTGTTTTCGTTGGGTGGGGATTTCGTCGGGTAGGGTTTTCATCAACACAACAGTTACGCAACATCTCAGAATCCCACTAATCATCTAACAGTTACATCTCCTACATTATACAGTCATGCGATCATTATTCAATATTAGCAGATTGTTATGATCAATCAGTAGTCAACATATGCATACAATAGAACCATAATCTGCTAATTATCCAACATCATACCATCAACATAACCAGATCATCAACATCAGTTACGCAATACAGTAACCCTAATCATCACTTACAGTTACATGATCAAACATCAACGAAATCATTTAATCAAATAATATATATAAACATATAAATTACCAAATCATTGCGAGACCAAGATCACCAATCAATCAGCAGATCATCATTAACAGGCACACACGGTCGATCATATCATGCAATATACATGACAGTTTGTAGACAATATATATATATATATATATATAACGATCATCTAGTCTTACGTTTATAAAACAATCACAGTTATGATAATAAACAAATCGTTCATACACTTGATTTAAATCAAACAATCGGTTAAAGGTTAACACTAACCACGACGAACGAGACAATAACTTGGTTGATCTTGAAGGTCCGGGGAACACAAGTTTGCCGTCGGTTCAAAGGGTAGCGAGAGAGAGAATGTGAGAGGTGGTTAGGGTTTTGCCGAATACTGTTCTCGCGTAAAGGTTATAAACAAAACTATATCTTATCGTCACTGGGCCAAGCCCACTCTTGTTTTCGTTGGCCTCATAGTGGACGAAAACACTTAGTGTTTTCGCCACATGGGGTGTTTTCGGACATGGGGTGTTTTCGAGTGGGAGGTATTCAGCCAAGGGTTATGCTTTTAATTTTACAATCATACTATTAATACAAAATATAATTTTAACCTACACACGTGTAATGCACACCATGTATTATTACAAAACAACACTTAGTGAACAAGTATTTAGTCAAGTCGGAACCTTGAAAACTTGGGTTGTCACAAGAAGAACAAGAGTATTCAGGATATTCTGATTGTTCGAGATTATCCAGAGGTGTTTCCCAATAAACTGCCTGGTTTGCCCCCAGTTCGTCAAGTCGAGTTTCATATTGACCTTGTACCCAATGCCAACCCGATTGCGAAAGCACCTTATCGTCTTGCACCGTCTGAGATGCAAGAGTTATCGACACAACTTCAAGAGTTATCTGATAAAGGATTCATCCGTCCGAGCTTTTCGCCTTGGGGAGCTCCTGTCCTCTTTGTGAAAAAGAAAGATGGATCTTTTCGAATGTGTATCGATTATCGTGAGCTTAATAAGCTTACCATCAATAATCGATATCCCCTACCTCGAATCGATGATCTCTTTGACCAGCTGCAGGGTGCTTCATGCTTTTCTAAGATCGATCTGCATTCTGGGTATCATCAGCTCCGTGTATTCGAAGAAGATATTCCCAAAACTGCTTTCCGTACAAGATATGGGCATTATGAGTTCACTGTCATGCCTTTTGGTTTGACAAATGCCCCAACTATCTTCATGGACTTAATGAATAGGGTTTGTAAACCTTATTTAGACAAGTTTATCATTGTGTTCATCGACGATATTCTCATTTATTCGAAGTCTCGAGCCGATCACGAGCAACACCTTCGTTTGACTCTGGAACTCCTGAAGAAGGAACAACTTTTTGCTAAATTCTCCAAGTGTGAATTTTGGCTTAAAGAAGTTCAATTTTTGGGTCATGTTGTCAACGAGCAGGGTATTCATGTGGATCAATCCAAAATAGCTGCTATTAAGGATTGGAATACACCATCGACACCTACAGAGATTCGATCTTTTCTTGGTCTTGCTGGATATTATCGACGGTTTATTTCGAACTTCTCGAAGATTGCGATACCACTCACTGCTTTGACTCAGAAGAATAAGCCTTTTGAGTGGGGACCCCTGCAAGAAGAAGCGTTCCAAACGCTGAAACAGAAGCTCTGTGATGCTCCTGTTTTATCTCTACCTGAGGGAAACGATGATTTTGTTGTCTATTGTGACGCGTCGAATCTAGGACTTGGTTGCGTTCTTATGCAACGAGGTAAAGTCATAGCTTATGCGTCTAGACAGCTGAAAATTCACGAGAAGAACTACACGACTCATGATCTTGAGTTAGGTGCTGTGGTTTTCGCTCTTAAAATTTGGAGACACTATCTTTATGGCACGAAGTGTGTGGTTTTCATAGACCACAAAAGTCTCCAGCATATTCTAAATCAGAAGGAGCTGAATATGAGGCAACGACGCTGGGTTGAACTCTTAAACGATTATGATTGCGAGATTCGCTACCATCCTGGTAAGGCGAATGTCATAGCCGATGCGCTTAGTCGAAAGGAATGAGTCAAGCTTCATTCTGTTCGCACTCTATCTGATATTGAATCTCGTGTCCTTCAAGCTCAACGATCTTGTGTGATCAAAGGCTTATTGAAATATGAGCTACCGCTTCAACTCGAACTTAAACTCGAAAGGAAAGATGATGGTTTGCTTTATTTCAAGGATCGTTTGTAGATTCCGAAACAAGACGATCTTCACACCTTAGTAATGGACAAATCTCACAAGTCTCGATATTCTATCCATCCTGGTGCTGATAAAATGTACAAGGATCTTCGTACTCAGTGGTGGCCTGGTATGAAGAAGGATGTTGCCTTGTATGTATCGAAATGGCTAACTTGTCTCAAAGTCAAGGCTGAACATCAACGACCTTCTGGTTTGCTTGTACAACCAGAGATACCGGTTTGGAAGTGGGAAAACATTGCGATGGATCTCATCACTAAGTTACCGCGTACGTTTAAAGGTCATGATGCTATTTGGGCTGTTATCGATCGATTAACGAAATCAGCTCATTTTATTCCGATTCGCGAGGATCTATCTGTTGATAAACTTGCAAAGATTTATGTTGATGAGATTGTATCACGACATGGTGTTCCTTTGGATGTCATTTCCGATCGTGATGCTCGGTTTTCATCTTATTTCTGGAAGACCATGCAATCTGCTTTGGGAACCCAACTAAATCTAAGCACTGCTTATCATCCCCAAACAGATGGTCAATCTGAGAGGACAATTCAAACTTTGGAGGATATGCTTAGAGCATGCGTGATAGACTTTGGTGGTAATTGGGATTCTCATCTTCCATTGATCGAGTTCTCATACAATAATAGTTATCATGCTAGCATTAATATGGCACCATTCGAAGCTCTCTACGGTCGAAAATGTCATTCACCTGTCTGTTGGAATGAGATCGGTGAAGCTCAGCTTACTGGACCTGAGCTCATTCTAGAAACAACAGACAAAATCAAGAAAATCCGCGATAATCTTGTGACAGCTTGAAGCCGTCAAAAGAGTTATGCAGATATGCGACGCAAGCCCTTAGAATTTCAAGTCGGAGACCGTGTCCTACTCAAGGTGTCACCTTGGAAGGGAGTGGTGAGATTTGGAAAGAAAGGAAAACTTGCACCTCGATATGTGGGACCATTTAAGATTGTGGAAAGGATTGGGAAAGTTGCCTATCGACTAGAGCTACCTCCAGAGCTTGGAAATATTCATCTGACTTTTCACGTGTCCAATTTGCGAAAGTGTTTAGCTGATGCTGATCTTCACATCCCTCTCGACGAGATCCGAATCGATGAAACGATTCATTTTGTCAAGAAACCCGTGGAGATAGTGGGCCGTGCATTCAAACAGTTGAAGAACAAACGGATTCAATTGGTCAAGGTTCGTTGGGAGTCCAAACGTGGCCCAGAGTTTACTTGGAAACGTGAGGACCAGATGAAGACGAAGTATCCGCATTTGTTTTCACAAGCTTCCTCTAGTTAAAATTTCGGGACGAAATTTCTTGAAGTAGGGGAGACTGTGACAACTGTGTTCTGTAATCAATGTATAATATAAAACAATGTCAGTTATCAATAAAACAATGTTCTTTGGTGTTATTATATGTGTTTTGGTGATTATTATGTGTGTAATTATGTTTGATGATTTTACAATTTGATTCGATTCTGATTTCAAGCTTTAACTCGCTTTCTGGAAGGTTATACGCAAACTGGTGCGTAAACGCAGTCAGTATAACGCAACAAACACTCCGGAATAGTGACATAGGCTTAACATACCTTAACCTCCACATGACTTAGAAATAAGCTCTGGATTGTTTTTTTTTTTTTTTTTTTTTTTTTTTTTTTTTTTTTTTTTTTTGGGTAAAGGGTTTACCCCGGTGATTTTATAAAATACCAAATGAAACAAGTAGGAAGCTGAAATACTCCCTAGTTCTCTTAGAGGCATACCACTAAGAGTGCAACACAGACAAATGAAAACAACCAATTACATCAAAAACGTAAACATAAATTGGTCTTCACTCTTCATTTAAGAAATCTTCTTTATCCATCTTCCACTCCTCCAAAAACCGCTTAACATTAGAAGTTTGCTTGTACTTGAAGGAGATTAATTTTGCTCTCACAGTGCTGATAATACCATCGGCAATTTGTTCCGGGGGTCTCAACCTGTTGCTGAAAAATCTCGTATTTCTTTCACTCCAAATAGCATAAGCTGCTGCTGCCACAACCAATCTACTAGTAACCGCATAGACCGATTTCGAACTAGTTGTAGAAACGAGCCTGGCAAGAATATCCTCCCATGCTTCAGTAACCGAATCCATGCCAGTTTTACTCCTCACTTTGCCCCACACTAATTTCGAGTAAGAACAATCGAAAAACAAGTGGTCATGAGTTTCTAAATCTGCATAACATAATAGGCAACACATCTGATTCATCGAGCCCGTGACTTTATGGTTCCATCGTAAAATCCTGTCCTGGGTCCAGAGTTTCTTTTTTAAAATGAGCCAACACACGAATGCATGTTTGGGAATATTAAATGAAGACCAGATAATTGACGACCAAACCGTTCGCTGGTCACGAACTCTGATCGTTTCCCATACCTCCTTAGACGAAAAGGGGACTAGCTTGCCATTCGTATTCATCCATAAGACTTTATCCTGCATAGTATTCAAGCTAATAGGGCGGAGTTGAAACAAAATAGGGTAATCGTCCCTCCAAGCTTCAGGCCATACCCACCTGCCATTACTAATAGCATCCGCAACACGAGATTTGATGTTAAATCCATAACGAGCCATTTGACGCGGTGTTATAACATTCCGTAAAGGACACTCAGACGACCATTTATCGAACCAAAGTGATGTGCTAAGACCATTACCAACCTTACTCCAAAGATGCTCCCGAAAAATATCTCTACACTTCATTAATCTTTTCCATCCCCATGGCGCGTTGGCTTGAACCGGAATGTCCCAAATACTTCTGCCACGAAGCCTATATAATTCGATCCAAGTGGTCCACAAGGACTTCCTATTGGGCAAAATGCTGAAAATGTGATAAGCCATTAGAGACTTATTCACATCCGATATCCGACGAATGCCCAAACCCCCTTCCACTTTTGGAAGACAAACATCCTTCCATGACACTTTAGCTCTACCCTTCGAACCCGTATCATATCCCCATAAAAACCATTTAATTTTACACTCCAGCTCTTTGATGATTCTGACCGGCAAGATAAAGACTGAAGCCCAATACACATGGATTGAAGAGAGCACGGAAACAACCAGCTGGAGTCTACCTGCAAAGGAGAGAAATCTGTTTTTCCAGTCATTAATACGTTTAGAAACCCTCTCTACTAATACTTTGCAATCCTTGACCAGCAATCTCGACGCAAGCAACGGAACCCCCAAATATTTAATAGGAAGTCTCCCCTCCTCAAACGGAACCAATGCAGCAATCCTATTCCTAGCCGAAGAATGAACATTACTAAAAAAGATTGAACTTTTCTCATTAGTAGGAACAAGACCCGAAGTCTCCTCAAACTCTTTTAACGAGCGCATAATAACCTTTACCGAGCCCACATCACCCCTCGCAAATAATATAAGGTCATCAGCAAAACATATATTGATAATCATTTGTTTCTCACACTTATGATGAAACCGAAAAGAAGAATCCAATTCAGCATTTTTATTAAGAATGAGAGTTAAAACCTCCATTACCATGGTGAACAAGTAGGGCGACATAGGATCACTATGACAACCCTCGAATTTACATGTAACCGTACAGTTTATTAATAATAATTAATGTGCTTGACGACTGTGTGGAATTACTTAACTGCTTTCTGATATATGTGTTATGCTTACACGTATTTGTTAATATACTAATAGTGTACAGATAGGTCACTAAATAGTCTGTTATATTTTCCTAAGTGTTAGAAAGTAAAAACGTTACAAAATATATAAATAGGACACTTTACGGATTAATTAAGCACTTTAACTGAACAACACCGAACCGAACAACCGGACTTTACTCGGAACCTAAAAATATTGTCTATGACATTGTTTTCTTTTTTTTCTGAGCCAGTTAGGGTCCCCGAATACCCTAACACCCGTTATAATTCACCACACACTAATATCTAGTCTTAACCTCCTAACTTAACAACTAATGCTTAATCATCTAGTTCAAAACAAACCGAATACCCCCCCCCCCCTAACGAGTTCGGTTCCCCATAGGGGACACCATCTTACAAACCTTGAATATTTTAATCCTTGTGCCTCATATCAAGAGAACATAAGATCCAATGGGTATTAGTGGAATTGGACTATAAGTTGGACCATAAGGCTTTGTATTCATTCATTCACTTAGCAAAAAACTTCACTCTTTCTCTCCCTCTTGCCCATATCCTCGGCTGAACCCACACACCCACATCCATCCATTTTCGAGCTTTGATCTTGCCATTCCAAGCATATTCAAGTGTGAAGGATCGCGTACGAGGAAGCCCGGTGCTTGCGGATTGTCAAGGACCTCCCCACGTTGCTTTTAACCACTCGTTTTTCGCCTAGTTTCTTCCCTAGCCTCGAGCTACTAGTAAGTGACTCTAAACATCTTCTTGATCTATTCTAAAGTGGTTAATAAGAGTTTCGTCGGTTGAAAATCACTAACATATAAGATCACCAACTAAAAGTCTACTAAAGTGATGAACAAGATGGTTAATGGATGAATATTAGTGTAAATCATGTATATCTTGGGTGATTATGATTATTGGTTGATTATCTGATGTTTTACTGATTAATATTAATGTGTGATGTTGTTGTGGTCACTAAACGTGATTAACGGAATCAACCGAACACAAGTTAGTAAGTTAGAATGTGAAAACAGAATCTGTCCTGGTTTTACAGCCAACTTCAGTTGGCTGTAAACAGGTCTTAAACTCAACGAAAAACCGATATTTTGAATCTAAAATATGTTATTATGAAATACGGTTCTAATGGCACCGGAATCGTAATTTTTGGACTCCGTTTACTATTTTTAAAGTGTTAATTTGTAACAGCAACTTAAGCTGAATTTTGACAGCAATAAATGGGTGTCATACTTTCAGTCATAACCTGAGTTTTGTGATGAATCGGACCATGAAATTTGTACAGTAGATGAAAACCGATACATTTGTAATTACCCCACTGGAATTTCGTAAATCGGACACTCGATGAATTTTTAATAAACTGTTCCGTGGACTGTGGTCAGAAATACATAAATATGAGTTCAGTCCGGAATATGAATTTTTATAAAAAATTGGTAATGAACCGGACCCCGATATTTTTACACAATATAATATGGAACGTTTAAGACATCCTGTAAAAATTTGGGAATTTTTGGAATAGTTTAACTATTTTATTAAAATGTCCGAAAACAGCCGTTTTTGAATATTAATGCTGAATTGACATAAGTTGTGACTTGCGTGTCTAAATGTCGAGTATGCTATCGGTGAATGATCTAACATGTTATATGTGTTACGTGCAATATCGTATGTTTTTTTATGAGTGGGGAATGGATGGGAAGTTTATATGGGCATAAATCGTTAAAGTGTGTACCTGTTATGTGGTCGAAGTAATGTGCAAATAAACCATACGTAGGATACGTGTTATGCATGAGAAACTGATTGTTATCCGTACCTTATTAGGACGTGATTGACCGAACTTGACTGTTAACTATATTTGAGAATCTAACCGAGCAAACCGAGGTGAGTTCACACTTTTCTACAAAGCATGGTAAATTCCCGGTGGGAATGGGAATGGGTACAGGAATTGGGATTCCTCCTCCTTTGAGATGTGTTCAGGAATGTAAATTCCTCGTCCTGTTGGGACGTGTTAGACTTACTAGACTAGAACTCTATCAGTGAATTCCCTCCCTTTTTGTATCGACTTAATCGCCGAGGCTATGGCGAGCGGGTCATTAGTTAATAACGCTATTAGGTTTAACAAACCTCACACCGTGCCAGTCGGACGGGCGTGTACTAATGGACTATGGCAGATTGTCAGTGATGATAGACACTGATATAGGGCACAACTTATTTGCGTAGCAGTCGATATCATACCGTCTAGTAGTTCAAACGGGGAAAACCCCCACTGATCATGGTTATGTATTGGGTAAAGAAAAAGGAAATGGTTAAACATACTTTCAACTACGGGGTAACCCCCACGGCAAACAAGCCAACGAAAGTCAAACCATGTTTTTCAGAAACAACTTAAAACTAAACAACCAAACGTGAACTCACTCAACTTTGTTGTTGACTAGTTGTTACATGCCTTACAGGTCGCTAGATGGAGCTTGCACGAGGAAGGAGTCGTTGTGGCGTACGGACTGTTATGTTCCGTGCTTATTATTTAAATCCTCATGAACTTATTAAACTTGAGTTTTGAACTTTAACTTATAAACTATGGACTTATGCTTTTGGATTTACTTTTATGCTTCCGCTGTTAACCTAAAATCGGTTTACTTCCTTTTGGTCGCCAATCGTATTGTGTTTGGTTTTTCTTTACTTAATTATGTTGTTCAATATGATTGGTGGCTCGATCCTGGTCACGTCACGCCTCCATGCGGTGATACTCCGCATGGTGGATTTTGGGGGTGTGACAGATTGGTATCAGAGCCAGGTTATAGTGAACTTGGTTTTTAAAAGGGAAAAGTTTTTGATAAAACCAGACTATAACCAGTACAGTGCTCAACGATCCACAACGACGCTACGCTCCACGTGCAAGACTCGACACCATAAGTGGTATGATTTATGTTATATTGTCGGTTAGATAGTTCTCATTGTGCATTAGACAATGTGGTAGTTGCTATTTGAACCTTGTGTGCTTACTCTCTATTGTCGTCCCACACTTACGCACTTTCGCGACACTTTTCTCACTTACGTTGCTTCGTTATGAAGATCATGAGCGGACGCGAAGGACGTATCAATCTCACTCAAGCCCAGTTGACGACTTTGATCAACGAACGAGTTGCTGAGGCACTCGCAGCTGTTCCTGCAGGAGGTATAACCTGCCATATCAACCCACCTTAGGACGTTTAGATCCCACCTTCACAAACCAACCCTCATGCTTAATTTTGTCCTTTATTCTCGCGCAACAGGTCAACATGCTCAACCTCCTGTGTGCACGTTCAAGACGTTCATGGACTGCCGACCTACCACTTTCAGTGGCACCGAAGGAGCAGTGGGCCTTCTTCACTGGTTTGAAAAGCTCGAGTCGGTTTTCGAGATGTGAGAATTCCCCGAAGACCGTAGGGTGAAATATGCTACCGGAACACTTGAAGGGGTAGCGCTCACATGGTGGAACGCTCAGGTTCAGCTGCTGGGGTTGGTTGCTGCTAATGCCACCCCATGGAACGGTTTCAAGGAACTGATCAAAGAGGAATACTGTAGTCGGGATGACATCCACAAACTGGAGGTGGAATTTTTCAATCTAAAGATGACGGGGTCTGAGATTGAGGCGTATACCAAGAGGTCGAATGAACTGGCCATCCTGTGCCCTACGATGGTGGACCCTCCCATCAAACGTATTAAGCTTTACCTCAAGGGCCTTGTACCCGAGATTCAGAGTCACGTGACTTCGGCTAACCTGGGTACCATTCAGCAGATCGTTAAGTTAGCCCATCGTCTCACCGATCAAGCTGTGGAACAAAACAAACTGCCCAAGCGTATTGGTGCTGCTACTGCTGACGCACCCAATGATAACAAGCGAAAATGGGATGGGAATTCAGGCAAAGGTTCTACATCAGCTCAGTCCCAGTAGCGAAAAATAGATGAGTACAGGAGCCCCAGTCAGCAGTCTTCTGGAAATCAAGGTCAGGGTGGATACAAGGGAAATCACCCCAAATGTAATCGCTGTAACTTGCACCACAGTGGGCCATGTGGTAAAGGCAACTGTCTTTGATGCAACAAGCCTGGTCACATGGCAAGGGACTGCAGGAGTCAGCATCCGGCAAATCAGAACCGGCAGCAACCGCAAGCCCCACCCAATCAACGCCAGCAGCGGCAACAACAAGGTAACAACAAAGGGTGCTTTCAATGTGGTGCTGAGGGCCATTTCAAGAAAGACTGCCCCCAGCTAAATCAGAACCAGAACAACAACAATCAGGGGAATGGAAACGGCAATGGAGAAAACAACAATGGAAATGGGGCAAGAGGTCGTGCTTTCGTGATTGGTCAGGGTGACGCAAGGAACGATCCCAACGTCGTGATGGGTAAGTTTCTTCTGGACGACTTCTTTGTTACTGTTTTATTCGATTCAGGTGCCGATACTAGTTATATGTCCGTAAAAGTTAGCCAAATGCTTAAGCGCACTCCAACACTCCTGAACACCAAACACACGGTAGAACTAGCTAACGGTAAAAGTCTTGAAGCCACACACATAGTTAAAGATTGTAACCTCGTCTTAGCTGGTCAGACCTTCTCTATCGATCTTATTCCTATCACATTGGGTAGTTTCGACGTCGTTATTGGGATGGATTGGCTATCTCATCATCAAGCGGAGATTGTTTGCAAGGAGAAAATCGTCCGCATTCCTCGTTCTGGTGAAGAACCTCTCATGATTCGTGGCGACAAGAGTGGTGCTGTCGAAGGCATCATCTCTTTCCTTAAGGCCCAGAAGTGTTTGCGAAAGGGCCACACTGCCATTTTAGCACTCGTTACTGACACATCAGTGGAAGAGAAGAGAATTGAGGACATTCCTATTGTGCGCGATTTTCCCGAGGTATTTCCTGAGGAATTACCTGGTCTTCCGCCTCATCGCCAAGTCGAGTTTCAAATCGAGCTAGCTCCTGGAGCAGCGCCAGTAGCTCGAGCACCATATCGTCTAGCCCCATCAGAACTCGAAGAACTGTCTACACAACTACAAGAACTCTTGGAAAAGGGTTTCATACGTCCTAGCTCTTCGCCCTGGGGAGCTCCAGTCTTGTTCGTGAAGAAGAAAAACGGTACCTTCAGAATGTGTATTGACCAACGCGAACTCAACAAGATGACCGTGAAGAATCGTTATCCTCTTCCACGTATTGACGACTTGTTCGACCAGTTGCAAGGGTCGAGTTATTACTCTAAGATTGATTTGAGATCGGGATACCATCAGTTGAGAGTCCGAGAGGAGGACGTCTCCAAAACAGCATTCAGAACTCGTTACGGCCATTACGAGTTTCTAGTTATGCCATTCGGGCTGACGAATGCACCAGCGGTCTTCATAGATCTCATGAACCGAGTGTTTAAGCCTTACCTGGATAAGTTCGTTATTGTGTTCATCGATGATATCCTGATCTATTCCAAGAGTCAGGAGGAACACGAGCAGCATCTACAACTTATGCTGGAACTTCTTCGAAAAGAGCAGTTGTATGCCAAGTTTTCGAAATGTGACTTCTGGCTCCGCGAAGTCCACTTTCTAGGCCATGTGGTAAACAAGGATGGAATTCATGTGGATCCATCTAAGGTTGAATCGATCAAGAACTGGCCTGCACCCCGCACACCAACAGAAATCCGCCAATTCTTGGGTTTGGCAGGATATTATAGGAGGTTTATCAAGGATTTCTCCAAGATTGCGCAACCTCTCACTTCACTGACTCAGAAGGGTGTCATCTATCATTGGGGTGATGCACAGGAGTCCGCATTTCAACACCTAAAGGATAGACTTTGTAGCGCGCCTATCCTTTCATTGCCTGAGGGCACAGATGATTTTGTGGTTTACTGCGATGCTTCCATCCAAGGACTTGGTTGCGTGTTGATGCAACGTGACAAGGTCATTGCCTACGCATCACGCCAACTCAAGGTTCACGAAAGAAATTACACTACTCACGATCTGGAGCTGGGAGCAGTTGTTTTCGCGCTTAAGATATGGAGACATTACCTGTACGGTACTAAGTGCACCATTTACACCGATCACAGGAGTCTCTAGCATATCTTCAAGCAAAAGGAGTTAAACATGCGTCAACGCCGATGGGTTGAGCTCTTGAACGATTATGAATGCGCAATCAAGTATCATCCGGGCAAAGCCAATGTTGTGGCCGACGCCCTCAGCCGAAAGGGTACTATACCTAAGCGTGTACGTGCTCTACAGCTTACCATCCAATCTAACCTTCCCGCTCAGATTCGTGATGCTCAGGTTGAAGCATTGAAAGCAGAGAACATCAGGGCTGAATCCTTACGAGGATCGAGGCAGCGGCTAGAACAAAAGGAAGACGGTGCCTACTATGTAAACGGACGCATCTGGGTTCCACTTTATGGCAACTTACACGAGCTTGTGATGGATGAAGCACACAAGTCTCGTTATATGGTACATCCTGGTTCGGATAAAATGTACCACGATCTCAAGACTACGTATTGGTGGCCTGGCATGAAAGCCCACATAGCAACCTACGTCAGCAAATGTTTAACTTATGCGAGAGTCAAAACCGAATATCAGAAACCATCAGGCCTACTTCAACAACCGGAGATCCCGAAATGGAAATGGGAGCAAATTTCCATGGATTTCGTTACCGGCCTGCCCAGATCTCAACGCGGAAACGATACCATTTGGGTGATCGTGGATCGACTGACCAAGTCTGCACATTTTCTGGCTATCAAAGAAACGGATAAGTTTTCTACTCTTGCAGACATTTACCTAAAGGAAGTGGTATCAAGGCACGGAGTGCCAACCTCTATTATATCTGATCGTGACGCGCGTTTTACTTCTGAATTGTGGCAAGTAATGCACAAGTCCTTTGGCTCACGTTTAGATATGAGCACCGCTTATCACCCACATACGGATGGGCAATCTGAACGCACCATCCAAACCTTGGAAGACATGTTTAGGTCATGCGTAATCGACTTCGGCAATGGCTGGGAAAAGCACCTCCCGTTAATGGAGTTTTCATATAACAACAGCTACCACACCAGCATCCAAGCCGCTCCATTCGAGGCATTATACTGACGCAAATGCCGATCATCTCTCTGTTGGGCAGAAGTTGGTGACAGCCAAATCACAAGCCAAGAACTTGTGGTAGATACCACCGAGAGAATTGCTCAGATACGACAGCGAATGGCGGCAGCTCGTGACCGTCAGAAAAGCTATGCTGATAAGGGAAGAAAACCACTCGAGCTCCAGGTTGGGGATCGAGTGTTACTCAAAGTCTCACCTTGGAAAGGTGTAGTCCGCTTTGGTAAACGAGGCAAACTCAACCCGCGATATGTCGGACCATTCGAAGTCACCGAGAAAATTGGCAAAGTCGCCTACAGGTTGAATCTACCTGAAGAACTCAGCGGAGTTCACAATGATTTCCATGTATCGAATCTGAAGAAGTGTCTGTCAGATGAGACCCTCATAGTTCCTCTTAAGGAACTCAAAATTGACGACCAGCTGCGATTCGTCGAGGAACCAGTAGAGATTACGGATCGAGATGTTAAGATCCTCAAGCATACCAGGATACCTCTGGTCCGAGTTCGTTGGAATGCTCGTCGTGGCCCAGAGTATACCTGGGAACGAGAAGACCAAATAAAACTCAAGTATCCCCAGCTGTTTAAGAAAAACGCAACCACTACTGAGGCTGAAGCTACTGCAGAATTTCGGGACGAAATTCCAAAATCAACGGGGGGATGATGTGACACCCCAGGAAAATCTGGAAAACAACGCAACTTAACTAGCTTCCTCAGTAACCACGCGCTAAATTTCGGGACGAAATTCTCTTAACAGGGGGAGAATGTGACAACCCTCGAATTTACATGTAACCGTACAGTTTATTAATAATAATTAATGTGCTTGACGACTGTGTGGAATTACTTAACTGCTTTCTGATATCTGTGTTATGCTTAAACGTATTTGTTAATATACTAATAGTGTACAGATAGGTCACTAAATAGTCCGCTATATTTTCCTAAGTGTTAGAAAGTAAAAACGTTACAAAATATATAAATAGGACACTTTACGGATTAATTAAGCACTTTAACGGAACAACACCGAACCAAACAACCGGACTTTACCCGGAACCTAAAAATATTGTCTATGACATTGTTTTCTTTTTTCTGAGCCAGTTAGGGTCCCCGAATACCCTAACACCCGTTATAATTCACCACACACTAATATCTAGTCTTAACCTCCTAACTTAACAACTAATGCTTAATCATCTAGTTCAAAACAAACCGAATACCCCCCCCCCCCCCGCTTACGAGTTCGGTTCCCCATAGGGGACACCATCTTACAAACCTTGAATATTTTAATCCTTGTGCCTCATATCAAGAGAACATAAGATCCAATGGGTATTAGTGGAATTGGACTATAAGTTGGACCATAAGGCTTTGTATTCATTCATTCACTTAGCAAAAAACTTCACTCTTTCTCTCCCTCTTGCCCATATCCTCGGCTGAACCCACACACCGACATCCATCCATTTTCGAGCTTTGATCTTGCCATTCCAAGCATATACAAGTGTGAAGGATCGCGTACGAGGAAGCCCGGTGCTTGCGGATTGTCAAGGACCTCCCCACGTTGCTTTTAACCACTCGTTTTTCGCCTAGTTTCTTCCCTAGCCTCGAGCTACTAGTAAGTGACTCTAAACATCTTCTTGATCTATTCTAAAGTGGTTAATAAGAGTTTCGTCGGTTGAAAATCACTAACATATAAGATCACCAACTAAAAGTCTACTAAAGTGATGAACAAGATGGTTAATGGATGAATATTAGTGTAAATCATGTATATCTTGGGTGATTATGATTATTGGTTGATTATCTGATGTTTTACTGATTAATATTAATGTGTGATGTTGTTGTGGTCACTAAACGTGATTAACGGAATCAACCGAACACAAGTAAGTAAGTTAGAATGTGAAAACATAATCTGTCCCGGTTTTACAGCCAACTTCAGTTGGCTGTAAACAGGTCTTAAACTCAACGAAAAACCGATATTTTGAATCTAAAATATGTTATTATGAAATATGGTTCTAATGGCACCGGAATCGTAATTTTTGGACTCCGTTTACTATTTTTAAAGTGTTAATTTGTAACAGCAACTTAAGCTGAATTTTGACAGCAATAAATGGGTGTCATACTTTCAGTCATAACCTGAGTTTTGTGATGAATCGGACCATGAAATTTGTACAGTAGATGAAAACCGATGCATTTGTAATTACCCCACTGGAATTTCGTAAATCGGACACTCGATGAATTTTTAATAAACTGTTCCATGGACTGTGGTCAGAAATACATAAATCTGAGTTCAGTCCAGAATATGAATTTTTATAAAATATTGGTAATGAACCGGACCCCGATATTTTTACACAATAAAATATGGAACGTTTAAGATATCCTGTAAAAAATTTGGGAATTTTTGGAATAGTTTAACTATTTTATTAAAATGTCCGAAAACAGCCGGTTTTGAATATTAATGCTGAATTGACATAAGTTGTGACTTGCGTGTCTAAATGTCGAGTATGCTATCGGTGAATGATCTAACATGTTATATGTGTTACGTGCAATATCGTATGTTTGTTTATGAGTGGGGAATGGATGAGAAGTTTATATGGGCATAAATCGTTAAAGTGTGTACCTGTTATGTGGTCGAAGTAATGTGCAAATAAACCATACGTAGGATACGTGTTATGCATGAGAAACTGACTGTTATCCGTACCTTATTAGGACGTGATTGACCGACCTTGACTGTTAACTATATTTGAGAATCTAACCGAGCAAACCGAGGTGAGTTCACACTTTTCTACAAAGCATGGTAAATTCCCGGTGGGAATGGGAATGGGTACAGGAATAGGGATTCCTCGTCCTTTGAGATGTGTTCAGGAAAGTAAATTCCTCGTCCTGTTGGGACGTGTTAGACTTACTAGACTAGAACTCTATCAGCGAAGTCCCTCCCTTTTTGTATCGACTTAATCGCTGAGGCTATGGCGAGCGGGTCATTAGTTAATAACGCTATTAGGTTTAACAAACCTCACACCGTATCTATCCATACCTTAAATATTTGATAAGATTGAAAACCCTAATGCTCTCTCTCTAGCTAGGCGATTTGTTTTTCATGAAATCCTCAGATCTTATTCGTGATTTCTTGTATAACAGTCTGTGATTAGGGATTGATTTATTAATCTCTATAACGAACTCGTTAGCAAGCTTGATCGATTTTAATCTAGGGTTTTTTTCGTTTCTTCTTCTTCATTCGCCTCCTTGTTTTGTGTTTTCTTTTCGTCTTATATAGTTTGTTTGGATTGTCGATCCTACTCATTAGGTTTCTGATTATCCAGGTCTACTATATGATTCGAATGATGCATGGAATAGGGTTTTGCTAGAATTAGGGTTTTTATTATTTTCTTACGGATTGCTTTTTTGTTGAGAATCTGGTTTCGGCTGGTGTTTTCGATGCATGGTTTTCTTGTTTGCTGGTGTTTGGAGAGAGGTGATATTTTCATTATGGATGATTGTTCTAAACCTGATAATTATGTTCTGGGAGATCGTGGTAAGCCGCCATTACCGTATAAAGGGCTTGCCAGTCGTGTTGTCAACATTGATGGTAATCCGGTTCTACCAAGGAGAGGATCGATACAAGTACCTCAGCAGCAGTCGAAAAAGTTTAATGTCATAGACGAATTGACCAAGATCACATCTCCGGTTTCTTTATCGGAATGTGGGGATGTGGAGACGGGTTTGGCAGGAGATAGCAAAACACAAGGACCTCTTCAGGTTAATGAAACTGTACCTAAGCCTATGTCATATGCTGAATCGGTAAGTGCTCAGAATGTAAAGAAAATTAATTTTCGTTCCTTGGCTAGTTCCGTAGTACAAGAGGGCTGTGATATTGTGTTACCGAGGGAGTCTGTCCGTACGGTGCAAGATAAGCTGGCTAACACCCTTTATGGGTACTTTCTAGGAGATCGTGTGGCTTTCCCAGTGGTTGATTATTTTGTGCGTGTGAACTGAAAAAAATATGGTTTACAGAAAACTATGATGAATGCGAACGGGTTTTTCTTCTTCAAATTTAAAGATGAAACTGGTATGTCGAATGTTCTTAAGGATGGGCCATGGATAGTTCGGTCGCAACCTTTGTTTCTTAATAATTGGACCCCAACTACTAAACTTGAAAAGAAAGAGGTTAAGAAGGTACAATTATGGGTTAAAATTCATGAAGTGCCTATTGCAGCCTACACGGAAGATGGTCTTAGCCTTATTGCAACAACTATTGGAGAACCAAAGATGCTGGATCAGTTTACTACGTCTATGTGTGTGGACTCATGGGGTAGGAGTAGCTATGCTAGAGCCCTAATTGAAATATCGGCTGACAAAGACTTTCGGGAGGAGATTACTATGGCCATACCTGAATCTGAAGGGGAGGGTTTTATTAAAGAAACGATGTATGTGGAGTATGAATGGAGCCCACAGCGGTGTGCGACTTGTTGTGTGTTTGGTCACAATATTGATAATTGTCCGAAACAACCGATGAAACCAATCAAGTCTGTGCATGATGAGCAAAATCGGAATGTTCCTAAAAAACGACCAACCAAAAAGATGCAGGTGGTGGATCAGGATGGGTACACAGAAGTCTATGGTAAAAAAGCTGCTAAAAAAGTTGGAATTCCTGTCAACACGCATAAATCCAGATTTGAATATCGTCCGGTCGGACCGAAACCAAAGGGAGATAGTAACAAAGCTTCTACTTCGAATAGTAATAGATCGAATAACCCTTTTGATATTCTAAATGAAGTGGATGATGATTCGGGTGCCAGAATCAAGAATTCGGGTATGGGCAATGAGGATATTGATGACGATGTGGAAGAAGTGTACAATGAAACAGATAGTTTTTTTGACGGAAGGTACTCTTAATATCAAAAGCAAAGGGGCAAGCACTCCTCCTCCGATAGTTATCAATGGTTAGTATCGCATCATGGAATATTAGGGGGTTGAACCGCCCTCTCAAACAGAAGGAGGTTCGTCAGGCAGTCAGAGAGTTTAATTTGAGCTTGTGTGTGATTCTGGAGTCTCATGTGGATGTTGGTAATTTGGGTAAAGTGTGTAATTCCGTGTTTCGCTCGTGGGATTGGAGTTCTAATGGAGGGTGTTGTAACAAAGGAACGAGAATTATTATCGGATGGAACCCGGCTATCTTTGATGTCATGATTTTGTCGCAGTCTCCTCAGGTTATGCATATTCAGCTTGTTTTTAAAATTGATAAAAGAATGGTGTTTTGCTCTTTCGTTTATGCTGATAACTATTATGTCTCTCGTAAAGAATTATGGCATAATTTGTCCTTGCACAAAGTTCTGGTTGGGAATAAACCTTGGTGTATCATGGGTGATTTAACACGGCTTTGAACATTGAAGATAATTCTATGGGTTCGTCGTCGGTCTCTATTGGTATGAGAGATTTTCAAGAATGCGTGGATGATATTGAGGTAGTTGATATTAATCGTATGGGGATCCACTATACTTGGAGTCAAAAGCCGAAAGATGGGATAGGCCTTATGAAGAAAATAGATCGAATCATGGGAAACACGGCTTTTGTTGCTGAATATCCGAACTCTATTGCTTTTTTCCAGCCTTACAGAATTTCCGACCATTGTCCGTGTATCCTATCTTTTCCGGAAGCTGGTAGAATGAAGCCGAGATCGTTCAAGTTTCCTAACTTTTTGGTTTACAAACCAGAATTTTTGGGAATTGTTAAGAACATTTGGGATTCTAGTGTGAGTGGAGTTCATCAGTTCCGTTTGGTGAAGAAACTTCGGTTGCTGAAGCATCCGATTCGCTCGTTGTTGTTCAAACAAGGCAATCTTCACAAGAAAGTGGAAGGATTTAGATTGAAACTGGACGACATTCAACAACGTATTGATCTAGACCCGAGTAATGTCGAGCTCCGTGTGGCTGAAAAGGAGGCTAGCCGTGAATTTTTAGAAGCTTCGCTGGATGAGGAGCGTTTTCTTAAACAGAAGTCAAAGGTTGATTGGCTAAGGGCGGGGGATTCAAACTCTGCTTTTTTCCATTCTTCTCTTAAAATCAGAAATCATTGCAGCCGAATAGATGTGATTAAAGGTTCGGATGGAAATCTCTATGAAGGTGATGCGGTTTATCAAGCTTTTGTTAATCATTATCAGAATTTTTTCGGTAATCAAGGGGATATTTCTCTCTCTCCGGCTCCAGATTTATTTTCTAAACTCATTGATCCTCAAAAAGCTTCTCATATGATTCGACATGTAACTGTGGAGGAGGTAAAAAAAGCTATGTTTTCTATTGGCATTGAAAAAGCTCCTGGTCCGGATGGCTATACAGCCGCTTTCTTTAAGAGTGCTTGGCCTATTATAGGTAATGATGTTACTAGTGCCATATTGGATTTTTTTGAAACAGGTAATCTTCTTCGGGAATTGAATCACACTACTATTGTTCTTATTCCGAAGGTGACAACTCCTGCGACTGTTATTGATTATCGGCCAATTGCTTGTTGTAACGTTCTATACAAGTGTATAAGTAAGATTGTTGCTGATAGAATAAAAGGTGTGCTAAATGGTATTGTTAGCATTAATCAATCGGCGTTTGTTCCGGGAAGGAGAATATCTGATAATATTATGCTTACGCAAGAATTGATGCATAATTATCATAGAAGTATGGGTCCTCCTCGGTGTGCTTTTAAAGTTGATATCCATAAAGCTTATGACACTGTTGATTGGAGATTCCTCAAGAGTGTTTTACTTGGGTTTGGGTTTCACGGCAAGATGGTTGATTGGATCATGGTTTTGGTCTCTACGGCTTCGTTTTCGGTCTGTGTAAATGGGTATGTGCATGGTTACTTTAAAGGTGGCGGCGGGTTAAGACAAGGGGACCCGATCTCTCCTTATCTTTTCACTCTAGTCATGGAAGTCCTAATGGCTATTCTTCAGCATGCGGTTCGTATTGATTCATCCTTTAAATTTCATAACAAATGTGAGAAACAGCAACTTATCAATCTTTGTTTTGCGGATGACTTGTTCATTTTTGCTAGAGGAGAAGTAAATTCGGCGAGATGTATTTTGACATCTCTTTCTAAGTTTACAAAGATGTCGGGGTTAGTTCCTAGTAATCAGAAAAGCACGATCTTCTTTTGCAATGTTAAAAGTCATGTCAAAGATGCTATTCTGGACATTATGCCATTTGTGGAAGGAAAATTGCCGGTCAGATATTTGGGTGTGCCTCTAATTTCTTCTAGACTTGGGTATAATGATTGTCGTGTTCTTATCGAAAGATTAGAGAAACGTATCACCAATTGGAGGAACAAGTTGCTCTCGTTTGCTGGTAGACTACAACTCATTATTTCTGTCCTCTCTTCCATGCATATTTATTGGTCGTCTGTGTTTATCCTTCCGGCTAGGATAATTCAGGAGCTAGAAGCTAGAATGCGAAACTTCCTTTGGTCGCAAGAGAGTTCGTTTAATAAAGGTAAATCTAAAGTTTCTTGGAAAACTGTTTGTACTCCAAAATATGAAGGGGGATTGGGCATTAGACGGATTGGGGATATGAATAAGGCTCTTATGTCTTCTCACATTTGGAGTATCGTTTCTAAGCGTGATTCATTGTGGGTTCAGTGGGTTCATAGCTATCATTTAAAAGGTAAGAGTTTTTGGGTTTGCAAAACTCCTACTAATTGCTGTTGGTCTTGGAGAAAATTGATTCAGTTGCGCCCTATGATCCGAAAACATATCTGGTCGGACGTTGGTAATGGTGCAAAGACTTCGGCCTGGTTTGATTATTGGTGTGATATGGGTCCGTTAGGCGACTTTCTAACTCCGAGAACCATTACCGATGCGGATTTTCAGCTAGATGATTCAGTGGCTAATGTCTATTCTAATGGTTCTTGGAGATGGCCGACGGCTTGGAGAGATTTGTTTCCCGTGCTCATCCATCTAGATCAGAAACAGTTAAATCCAACAAAACAAGACACACTATTATGGAAGGATGGTAATGAGTTAAACGTTTTCTCTTCTTCGAATGTTTGGCATTCGGTTCGATACAAGGAGCCGGAAGTTAACTGGTGCAATATGGTTTGGTTCTCCCAGTGTATCCCTCGACATGCTTTTATGATGTGGTTGGTCATGAAAGGTAAACTTTTAACCCAAGACAAAATTCTGAAATGGGATATTGCAAGGAGGAAAAATATGAATATGATGTGTTGTCTTTTGTGCTATGAGGATTTCGATTCTCATCCTCACCTCTTCTTTGAATGTAAGTTTTCGTCTCAAGTTTGGCATATAGTGAGGCAAAAGGTGGGTATGTCATCGGTTAACCCGAAATGGAGAGAAATTGTAGATTGGTTACTTCCTCGTGCTCGGTCAAAATCGGTGGTGGTTTATGTTGCTAAGCTTCTAGTGGCAGCTACTACTTATGTTATATGGCAAGAGAGAAATAACCGGTTATTCAAAAATCAGCTGAGACCTCCGGAGATGGTTAGTGAAGTTATTTTAAAGACAGTAAGATACAAGCTAATGGGAGCAAAATTAAAGAATACTGCAAATGTGCGGAAGCTACTTGAAGATTGGGAAATAGGTGGGGATCTCGGTCATGATGATGGAGGCTGAGTAGGGTGTTTTTTGTGATGTTGGTTTTTTCTAGATGTTAGTCTAGTAGTCTTTATGTTTGTTTTATTTCTGGTTGTTTTGGTTTGATGTTTGGTATACTTTCTTGGGGACTGTCCCATGATTGAACTAGTGTAGGCTCTCTGCACTACTTGTTTTGTTTTGGTTGTGAATATATAGAATCACCGGGGTAACCCTTTACCCAAAAAAAAAAAAAAAAAAAAAAAAAAACCCTCACACCGTGCCAGTCGGACGGGCGTGTACTCATGGACTATGGCAGATTGTCAGTGATGATAGACACTGATATAGGGCACAACTTATTTGCGTAGCAGTCGATATCATACCGTCTAGTAGTTCAAACGGGGAAAACCCCCACTGATCATGGTTATGGATTGGGTAAAGAAAAAGGAAATGGTTAAACATACTTTCAACTACGGGGTAACCCCCACGGCAAACAAGCCAACGAAAGTCAAACCACGTTTTTCAGAAACAACTTAAAACTAAACAACCAAACGTGAACTCACTCAACTTTGTTGTTGACTAGTTGTTACATGCCTTACAGGTCGCTAGATGGAGCTTGCACGAGGAAGGAGTTGTTGTGGCGTACGGACTGTTATGTTCCGTGCTTATTATTTACATCCTCATGAACTTATTAAACTTGCGTTTTGAACTTTAACTTATAAACTATGGACTTATGCTTTTGGATTTACTTTTATGCTTCCGCTGTTAACCTAAAATCGGTTTACTTCCTTTTGGTCGCCAATCGTATTGTGTTTGGTTTTTCTTTACTTAATTATGTTGTTCAATATGATTGGTGGCTCGATCCTGGTCACGTCACGCCTCCAAGCGGTGATACTCCGCATGGTGGATTTTGGGGGTGTGACAATCACCTTGACGCAAGCCTCTCTTTCCTTTAAAATACCCGTGTATGTTGCCATTCACACTAAGAGAAAACGAAGTGGAGGTGACATGTGACACCTGTGTCACTTCAACCATCCAACAAATGCCAAACCAATGAAATATTGTATTTCATACTTTGGACTTGTATAAATATGTGTATCTTTTGCACATATCAGCTCTTGTTCGATTTCAAGCTCTAAATCGCTTTCTGGAAGGTTATACGCGCACTGATGCGTAAATATAACCAGTTTAATGCAACGAACACTCCGGAATAGTGAAATAGGCTTAACATACCTTAAATAACCTTTACATAACTTAGAAATAAGTTTCGAAGGCTTTGGTATGGCAAAAATAAGTTAATTCGCTTACAGGGACTAAACTTGACAAACTGCGAAAGTATGGCAATTTGAACTGTAACAGACATTCCGAAACACGACCATAAGTTAAACATACCATAAATATCCTTTAAATAGCTTAGAAATAGGCTTTGAGGGGTTCGGTGTGCTAAAATAAACTTTTGTCTCATTCAGGGACTAAAAGTGTCAAAAAGTGCACAAGTTTGCACTTTCACGCATAACTCACGTTCTGAATACATCCGGACATCCAAAAATTTATGTAAGCACTAAAATATTTTATTTTATTGTTTGGCATAAGAAAAATCCATTCGTCACGCCATTTGGATCGTTTTTCGCGCTTATGCGCATTCCGTCGTAATTAACCGAACAACGCAATCGTACGGCTAAACGAACCGACACCCGAGATATTTTTGAGCACATTTTAAGTTCCCTATACTTTAACTTCATTTTTGAGCTTTGAAATGGGGTTAGCGGGCCTTAAACGCGTCAGAAATGACCTTATAGCACAACAGGGACCAAAATGGTAAATCTGCCAAACTTGGCCCTTGCGCACCGTAAGGGTTATTTGTTACAGTGTGCAAGCAGTGTCCAGATGCAGCAAATCATTTTTGGCTGCTGTTATCTGCCCCTAAACATTCTCCAAAGGTCAAGTGCCACTTGTAAAACTCTTATGGTGGCCAAAAATCAGTCACCACAACATTGCAACAAGTGTACGGGCTAGATCATTCCCTCTTTTCCAAGAAACGATCCTAACGGTGGACCGAAAACTATAAATACCCAACCCATTTCACTTCATTTATCACAAGAATCTGATCATTTGTGCTCTAAGTTGAAACCTTTGTTTCATACCTGAGCTATTTTGATCTAGATTAGCATTCGGGGACCCTTCGTAAGTGTTCCTTCGTTCTTTTATTGCTTTTCGAGTCCGAAAGTCAAACTTTGTTTGACTTTCTGCATTGACCAGTTTATGGTCGATGCGAAGTTCGTTTGAACTTCATAACGTGAGCGTGATCACGATGGTTATAGTCCCTAGTGACTATACCTACTGATTACCACGTTATCTAGGCTCAGTGACGAGCCGTAGTTTCGGTCAGAATACGTATTCTTGCGTATTTTGCAACCAAACTACTTAAGGGTATCAAAACCGTTTGTTTTGATACCAAACCTGTTTTATAAACTTAGTTAAGCATGTTTTAGCATGCTTAGCTCGTCACTTTTAGTTTAGTGCTTATATAGGGTCGTAAGGTAAGCGATCTAAACAATCGCTTATACTTTCGAACCCGACCCGTTTGGTCGATCATTAGGATCCGACAAAGCACATTAGGTGACCATAGTATATAGGGAGTAACCTTCTGAGGTTATACCTTATGGTCGCTTCGTTTAAGTAGTTGTATGATAGGTAGTATATATGCCTTAGGTAAATTACCAAAATACCCCTTTGATGCCAAAATTCGTTTTAATCATATGTAACATAACTTTTGACATCTAAACTGATTTGACAACCATATTAGACATGTTAAGGCATATATTACTTATCATAGGACTAGTTAGGCGGTCCGAACGCGTTTTACGCAAACGACGCGTTAAAGTAGCATAAGCTACCTAAACGGGTCGTAATGGGTCGTAAGCACTTTGGTTAGGTTTCATTTAGTATGTAGGCTTTGTTAAACCATATTACATGAGTTCCCATACTCATTTGGTCTACAAGCCCTCATCCTATCCGATCTCCCGATTTAAGTCCGGTTTATTTATATAGTTTTAGATCGCCGACTGATTCCGTGCTCCCTCTAGCTTTGTTTGGTTGTTGTTTAAGACCTCTAAGCATTCTCAGGCGAGTACATTATTCCCCTCTTTTACTGTTTTCAACTGTTTTGGGGTGACTCATATGTGCTAAATATCTTAACAATGATTTCAAGAACGATTACAATGGTTTCAAAAACAATTACAATGTGGTTTCAAGAACGATAACAATGGTTTCAAGAACGATTACAATGGTTTCAAAAACAATTACAATGTGGTTTCAAGAACAATTACAATGGTTTCAAGAACGATTTCAATAAAGTGAACAAACTTGTTGGTTGTAGTTACATAACCAATGACATTCATTAGCAATGATCAAGCCGACCAGTATTAGGTTATGGTACCATAGGATCTGACAAATCCCGTTATTCTCTATACCCATGGTTATGTGTGGGTATTTTGGGTAACGACTGAATCTGTAATTATTAATTTACCCTTTGGTAAGGGTTTGTTAAGAACGAGAACGAGTTGGAACGATGAACGAGTCAAGAAGGTTTGAATGTTATTAGAAAATCAACCATAAAGTAGTTTCACAATTAAAACAAGAACGATTTGAACGATTAAAACAACAAGAACGATTTGAACGATTTCACAAAAGGTTTTAACGATTGGGTAAACATTTGGACATGATTTACATCTGATTATGCATTTCCACGAAACATAGTATTGATTTAAACCAAGTTTTACATCAATACTTTGTTTTGTGCGTTTCACCTATGGTTTAGTTGATGCATTTCACTAGCCATACATATCATTTTGGTTACACATTACATGGTTTACATTTGACACAAACACTTTTGACATTGGTTATACATAACATGATTTACATCTTAACAAAAACATTTTGGTATATTATTCAATACATTTGACGATTGGTTTAAACATAGACATCTTACATTGGTGGTTTGGTTTGATTAAGTGATTAAGTAATGATGCGTGTGTATTATGATACAAGCATGGTGGATACGCCGCTGGTACTTCCTATATATAAGTGTTTGTATGGTATTACATATCGTAGCGTTGTTTGAATCATTTCAGTTTGAGATATATAACATTTTATACAAATAACATACTTTTCACAAGACATTGATTTACAAACAACTTATCTTATACAAACTCATTTTACAATGGTTATTCATTTAACTATACATTATTCTCTTATTTATACATATCATCTGAACTTATTATTTTTCAAATGATTTACAAAGACAAAGCAAATTACAAGGTTCATGACTAAACATTTTCTTAAACAGAAGTCATGAATCTTATTTTCACAAAACCTATGTACTCGCCAGCATTTCTTTGCTGACCTCGTTTTCACATGTGTTTCAGGTATTGTTGAAAGATATCGATTGATAGGATGCATGCTCACATAGGACTGGACAAGGCCTTAGTGACTCAATAACAATGATAGACTATGTTTAAATTGTGTATTTAGATTTCCAGACGATGTAATTATTCAATGTTTAATAAAACGAAACACTTTTTGGTATCCATGGTTATGAAACATTAATTCTGTTACAACACTCCCCGACGTTTCCGCCACGTTTTGTATGTTACACGTGGTCAGGGTGTGACAGAAAAGATGGTATCAGAGCCAATGGTTATAGGGAATTAGGTTATTAGTAATGCTTTGACCTAGTCGATAACCTTTCTAGGACCCTAATGCGAGTTTACTTGCGTTTAGTCATAAAACAATACCGTCACCTATCCTTAGGCGACGACCACAACAAGAACATAAATTTCAAAACCGCTTTGAAAACTAATCATCTGTTCTAGGATGATTGATTACAAGGTTTTGAACCCTCTATTGTAAGGTTTTGAACCCTCTGTTATATGGTTTTGAACCCCTTGGAATTTTCAAAATCTTGGCAAGGTTTTAGGTTTTAAATAATGTGAACACGTGCAAACTGGAAGGGTGAATGCCTGTATTCTGGGTTTTCTGTCTAGGCAAGCACTTCGTATACATCTCATCAGACGCGAGACCAGTTGTGCTTACCTGGGAATTCTTGGGATGAGTGTTCACTTATAGGCGAGCATGTCTTCGCGATACATTATTTTTGACTCCTTTACTTTGATTAGTCACTGTGTGTCGTTTGTTGCTTTGTAGTAACAAACAAATGACCACTATCCTTGCTTTCATCAGATTTGTTTCATCTCATTCTTTTCGTCTAATTCTCTCACTCGTTTCCTTTCATGTTTCCTCTTTTAGAATGCCTCCTCGACGCGAAAGCCAGATAGCGACTGCCGAATTGGCAAAAATCATTGCGCAGCAAATGGCTGCTCAATTCCCAAACCTCTTTGCTCAATTGAACCAAGCCAACAACAACAACAATGTTCCATGCAAATACAAGGATTTTAACCAGGCTAAACCACTCAAGTTTAGTGGTTCTGAAGGAGCGACTGGGCTTCTTCAATGGTTCGAGAGCATTGAGAATACTTTCCGCCACGTGCAGTGTCCTGACAATTGCAAGGTCGAGTTTTCTTCGAGTGTGTTTCAGAAGAGGGCTCTCACATGGTGGAACGGGGTTATTGTGACAACTCGAGTTTCCGACACTCTTTATTCGCATTTATTGCACGTTGACTTTGACTGTTAGCTGCTGACTTGTTTGACTTGTAAAGATACACGTTGTGTTAAAATGAAACGTATTATCATTGTGGAATATGTTATGTGCTATATGATAAAACGTATGTGTTAATGATATAGTGTGAACCGGTTAGTAAACACTTGAACTAGTTAAGCGCTGGAAAACCTTCACAACGAATCAAGTGTGTTTCGCCGGCCCAACTGTTACGCGAAGCCCATTTAAGGCCCAGCACACTTATGCGTGTATATGTTATACGTAACAATTCCATTCGCCACATTTTAGCAAGTTGAAACCCTAGAGCCCTCTCCACTGTGACGGCAACGGTGTGTGGTTTATCCAAGCTCTCTAGCGATCTAAACCATCATCTTCGATACCTCGGTTAGTTTGATTGCTTAATACATAATTGCGTGCTTACTTGATTGATGAAACAACTATAAATGTATGCCTTTGCTGTTGTTTTAATTGATGGATTCGTTCTAGGAAGTCACGACCTCATGATGAATATTTTAGGGTTTCATGAATATCTCAATGATTCATATGTAGTGCTAGGTGAGGTCCAATAGTTTTCATGTAATCATGTGCATGTGAGTGTGCATTGAATTTAGTGTGCATCAGTACATATAATTAGACCTTAAATTGGCCCAATCATTATATTACATTCAATTTTGGTTGTCATATTATCACATGAAGGGCTCCATGAATTGGAAATTAATTGTGCATAGTAAAGTCAATTGTGTCAGATCCACTAACTCGGTTCATTGAAATTGTAATGGGTTGATGTTCGGTCAAACAGCAGATTGAAAACAAGCTGCACTTGTCGGCTATAGGTGATTATTAGGGTCTGGTGGTGTTATGACGTAACTGATGTATCACGTAACTGCTTAATGACGAATCTAAGTCGGGACGAATCTGATATACGACGAATCAGGGTTTGATTCGTCAAGTAATTAAACGACGAAACTGGGGTTAGTTTCGCCGAGGGGACTCTCGACGAAACTGAAGTGTTTCGTCGAGTATGAAATCTGGGTTAAACATTGTTTGCTTCTGTTAGTACTTAACCGATCTAATTAACTGTAGTTAACTATATTACATGGTTTGTATGTGTTTAACTACGTGCTATGTGCTACGTGATGATTTTTGGCTCGATGTTACCACATTATACTCGCACATGAACTGATTTTTGTATGCGTGCATACTCTAGGACGTGATTGATTTACTTGAGCACATACTTAGCATACCGAGCAAACCAAGGTGAGTTCACACAGCCAAGGCATGGGGTTCCCGGGTGGGAATGGGATTTGATGAATTATTGTGTATACTCATAAGGAAGAACCTAACGATCAGATACAACTAGACTAGTAACACTTTTTGAACTGATCTTCGCACACCTGCCAAGGATTGGCCGCGATATTATGACTGACTTCGCACACCTGCCATAGAATGGCCGCGGACTAAATTTACAAATCTTCGCACACCTGCCTGGAGAGGCCGCGATACAAATAAACCTAGTCTAGAATACTTGGGAAAAACATTCCCCAATATCTTCGCACACCTGCCTGGAAGGCCGCGATGGGAAATAATACGATACTTTGTAACGAACGAACATACTACTACTCACGCTATATTATTACTGAACTATTAACTGTGAACTCGCTCAACTAGTTGTTGACTCTCCCTTGCATGCCTTGCAGGACCTTAGGTACATATGGAGCTTGCACAGGGAGGAGCAGGTCGTTGTGGGACATGGATCGATGATGCCATGTTATCTATCTAAACATTTGAATTTACTATTTACATTGGGTTTACATACTTATGCTTCCGCTACACACTTGTTAATGTTTGGTTTTGAAAACACCTTTCGTATTGATGAATGATTTTTGGTATTTACTTATATGTTCAATATGATTGGTGGCTTGATCCTGGTCAGTCACGCCTCCAAGCGGTGATACTCCGCGTGTGGATTTTGGGGGTGTGACAGATTGGTATCAGAGCCATTGGTTATAGAGAACTCGGTTTTAATAAGGGGAAAACGATTTTGTTAAAACCAGACTATAACCATAACAGTGTTCAACGATCCACAACGACGCTTCGCTCCACGTGCAAGGCTCAACATCATAGGTATTACTATTCATGTTACTTTACCTACTTGCTAGAATTACAAAGAACTTTGCTCGTGGTATGCTTAGGTTACAGAACCTACTATATGTTACTGCTTGAAAACGCTTACGTGCTCACTCTCTTCTGTCATCGCACTATTCGCGAACCTCTCTCACTCATGTTCTCCTTGATGTCAAGATCATGAGTGGACGCGCTAACCTAACTCAAGCCCAGTTGGCGGCTTCGATCACTGAACAAGTTACTGCAGCACTCACAGCTGCCCAGGCAGGGGGTGTAACCTGCCATCACCACTTACTCTAGGTTCTTTAGATCCTACTCTCGTAACTCAACACTTGTGCTTAATTTTGATTACTCTTACGCACACGACAAGTCAACACGCTCAGCCACCTGTATACACATACAAGACTTTTATGGACTGTCGTCCTACTACTTTCAGTGACACAGAAGGAGCTGTTGGACTCCTCCATTAGTTCGAGGAACTCGAATCGGTCTTTGAGTGTATGAATGACCCGAGGCTCGTAAGGTGAAATATGCCACTGATACTCTCGAAGGCACTGCGTTAACTTGGTGGAACGCGCAAGTTCAGACGCTGGGGCTGGCGGCTGCTAATGCCACCCCATGGAATGATTCTAAGGAACTGATCACACGTGAATACAGTAGTTATGATGCCGTCCACAAGCTGGAAGTGGAGTCCTTTAACATGAAGATGACGGGGTCAGAGATAGAAGCGTACACGAAACGATCCAACAAACTGGCAACTTTGTGCCCTACTATGGTGGAACCTCCCATCAAGCGCACCGAGAGCTGTACCTCAAAGGCTTAGTACCAGAAATTCAAAGCCATGTGATGACTGCTAATCTTGCTACTATTCAAGATGTTACTCATCTTGCTCATCGTCTCACAGACCAGGCGTATTGGTGCTACTACTACTACTTCTGCTATTCTCAGTGACAACAAATGAAAGTGGGATGGAACCTCTAGCAAGGGTTCGACTACGGTTCCACCCCAGGCACAGCAGCGAAAGATCGATGACAACCAAAGTCCTGGTCAGCAACCTTTTAGTAGTCAAGGGTAGGGTGGATACAGGGGAAACCACCCTAAGTGCAAACGATGTAACTTGCACCACAGCGGGCAGTGCAACCGAAATCATTGTCAATGATGCGACAAGCTTGGTCATGGAGTCAAAGATGGTAGAAACTCACGTCCTGCGAGCCAGAACCAACAACAACAGCCACAAGATCTATAGAATCAGCAGCAACAGCAGGGTAACAAGGGATGTTATCAGTGTAGTGCTGAAGGTCACTTCAAAAGACACTGCTCACAGTTGAACCAGAACCAGAATCAGAACCACAACCAAGGAAACAGGAACAATGATGGAGGCAACAATGGGGGTAATAACGACGGCAATGGTGCCAGGGGTCGAGTGTTCGTGATTGGTCGGGGTGATACTAGGAATGACCCCAACGTGGTGATGGTTTCGACATCGATATTGGTATGGATTGGCTACCTCAACATCGAGCAGAGACTCTTTGCAAAGAAAAGATCATCCGCATTCCTCGTGCTGGTTAAGAACCTTTGGTAACTCATAGTAACAAGCTCCAGGAGCAGCACCCATAGCTCGAGCACCTTATCGCCTAGCTCCAACTGAACTGGAAGAGCTGTCTAAGCAACTGCAAGAATTCTTGGAAAAGGATTTCATACGTCCTAGCTCTTCGCCTTGGGGAGCTCCAGTACTATTTGTAAAGAAGAAGGACGGTACCTTCCGCATGTGTATAGACTACCGCGAATTGAACAAGGTGACTGTGAAGAATCGCTATCCTCTTCCACGCATCGACGATTTATTCGACCAGTTACAAGGGTCGAGCTATTACTCGAAGATTGATCTAAGGTCAGGGTATCATCAACTGAGAGTCCGGGATGAGGACGTCTCCAAGACAGCGTTCAGAACACGCTACGGCCACTACGAGTTTCTGGTCATGCCTTTCGGGTTGACGAACGCGCCTGCGGTTTTCATGGATCTTATGAACAGGGTGTGCAAACCTTATCTTGACAAGTTCGTCATTGTTTTCATCGATGACATCCTGATTTATTCGAAGAGTCAGGAGGAGCACGAGCACCACTTACGACTTATTTTAGAACTCCTTCGAACAGAGCAACTGTACGCTAAGTTTTCAAAATGCGACTTCTGGCTTCGTGAAGTCCACTTCTTAGGCCACGTGGTAAGCAAGGATGGGATCCATGTCGATCCATCCAAGGTAGATTCGATCAAGAATTGGCCTGCGCCTCGTACACCAACAGAAATACGCCAATTCTTGGGTTTGGCGGGTTATTACAGACGGTTCATCAAAGACTTCTCAAAGATTGCTCAGCCGCTTACACTACTGACGCAGAAGGGTGTTGTTTATCGTTGGGGTAATGCACAGGAGACAGCGTTTCAGCACCTAAAGGATAGACTTTGTAGCGCACCTATTCTGTCACTGCCTGAAGGCACGGATGATTTTGTAGTCTACTGCGACGCATCTATCCAAGGTCTTGGATGTGTATTGATGCAAAGGGATAAAGTTATTGCTTATGCTTCGCGCCAACTTAAGATTCACGAACGGAATTACACGACACACGACCTAGAGCTGGGAGCGGTTGTCTTTGCACTTAAGATATGGCGACACTACTTGTATGGTACCAAGTGCGCAATCTACACTGATCACAGGAGCCTCGAACATATCTTCAAACAGAAAGAACTGAATATGCGACAGCGACGATGGGTCGAACTGTTAAATGACTACGAATGCTCAATCAGGTACCACCCAGGCAAAGCCAATGTTGTGGCTGACGCCCTCAGCCGAAAGGACACCGCGCCTAAGCGCGTGCGAGCTTTACAACTCACAATACAGTCCAGTCTTCCTTCCCAGATACGAAATGCTCAGGTAGAAGCATTGAAACCAGAAAATGTCAGGGCTGAAGCCCTACGTGGCTCAAGACAACGTTTAGAACAGAAGGAAGATGGTGCTTACTACGTCACAGGACGCATTTGGGTTCCACTTTATGGCAACTTACGTGAGCTAGTGATGGATGAAGCTCATAAGTCTCGCTACTCGGTACATCCTGGTGCGGATAAAATGTACCACGATATCAAAACTACATACTGGTGGCCTAGCATGAAGGCCCACATAGCCACATACGTTAGCAAATGCTTGACTTGTGCGAGAGTCAAGGCAGAATATCAGAAACCGTCAGGACCACTCCAACAACCTGAGATACCACAATGGAAATGGGAGCAAATTTCCATGGATTTTGTTACTGGCTTACCTAGATCTCAGCGTGGAAATGATACTATTTGGGTGATCGTGGATCGACTCACAAAATCTGCTCACTTTTTGGCCATCAAAGAAACAGACAAGTTCTCTACCTTAGCAGACATCTACTTAAAAGAAGTTGTCTCAAGGCACGGGGTGCCCACCTCCATCATCTCTGATCGGGACGCACGTTTTACTTCAGAACTGTGGCAAGCAATGCATAAATCTTTTGGCTCTCGTTTAGACATGAGCACAGCTTATCACCCTCAGACCGATGGGCAGTCTGAGCGCACTATTCAAACTTTAGAAGACATGCTTCGAGCGTGCGTAATTGACTTTGGCAATGGTTGGGAGAAACATCTGCCACTTGTGGAATTTTCATACAATAACAGCTACTACACCAGCATTAAAGCTGCTCCATTCGAGGCATTGTACGGGCGTAAATGCCGGTCACCTCTCTGTTGGGCAGAGGTGGGAGATAGTCAAATCACAGGTCCAGAAATGGTAGTAGATACTACAGAAAAGATTGCACAAATACGGCAACGCATGGCGGCAGCACGCGACCGTCAGAAAGTATACGCTGATAAAGACAGGAAACTACTCGAATTCCAGGTTGGGGATCGAGCGCTACTTAAAGTTTCACCCTGGAAGGGTGTGGTTCGTTTTGGCAAACGCGGCAAACTTAATCCACGATACGTCGGACCTTTCGAAGTTATTGAGAAAATAGGCAAAGTGGCCTACAGATTGAACTTACCACCTGAACTCAGTGCAGTTCACAACGTCTTTCACGTGTCGAATCTGAAGAAGTGTATGTCAGATGAGACCCACATAGTTCAATTGAAGGAACTCACTATCGACGAGCGGTTGCAGTTCGTCGAGGAACCAGTTGAGATCACGGACCAGGATGTTAAGGTCCTCAAGAACACGAGAATCCCTCTTGTACGAGTTCGTTGGAACTCCCGCCGCGGCCCAGAGTTCACCTGGGAGCGTGAAGATCAAATGGAACTCAAATATCCCCAGTTATTCGGAAACCAAGCAACTACTACTGAGGCTGAAGCTACCAATGCAAAATTTCGGGACGAAATTCCAAATCAATGGGGGGATAATGTGACACCCCAAGAAAACCAGTAAGCTTCGCAAACCTGCTCGGGGAGCCGCGATACGATACAGGTAAACAACGTCACACTACTAGCTTCCTCAGTAACTGCATGCTAAATTTCGGGACGAAATTTCTTTCAAGTTGGGGATAATGTGACAACTCGAATTTCCGACACTCTTTATTCGCATTTATTGCACGTTGACTTTGACTGTTAGCTGCTGACTTGTTTGACTTGTAAAGATACACGTTGTGTTAAAATGAAACGTATTATCATTGTGGAATATGTTATGTGCTATATGATAAAACGTATGTGTTAATGATATAGTGTGAACCGGTTAGTAAACACTTGAACTAGTTAAGCGCTGGAAAACCTTCACAACGAATCAAGTGTGTTTCGCCGGCCCAACTGTTACGCGAAGCCCATTTAAGGCCCAGCACACTTATGCGTGTATATGTTATACGTAACAATTCCATTCGCCACATTTTAGCAAGTTGAAACCCTAGAGCCCTCTCCACTGTGACGGCAACGGTGTGTGGTTTATCCAAGCTCTCTAGCGATCTAAACCATCATCTTCGATACCTCGGTTAGTTTGATTGCTTAATACATAATTGCGTGCTTACTTGATTGATGAAACAACTATAAATGTATGCCTTTGCTGTTGTTTTAATTGATGGATTCGTTCTAGGAAGTCACGACCTCATGATGAATATTTTAGGGTTTCATGAATATCCCAATGATTATAATGCATGTGATATGAATATCTCAATGATTCATATGTAGTGCTAGGTGAGGTCCAATGGTTTTCATGTAATCATGTGCATGTGAGTGTGCATTGAATTTAGTGTGCATCAGTACATATAATTAGACCTTAAATTGGCCCAATCATTATATTACATTCAATTTTGGTTGTCATATTATCACATGAAGGGCTCCATGAATTGGAAATTAATTGTGCATAGTAAAGTCAATTGTGTCAGATCCACTAACTCGGTTCATTGAAATTGTAATGGGTTGATGTTCGGTCAAACAGCAGATTGAAAACAAGCTGCACTTGTCGGCTATAGGTGATTATTAGGGTCTGGTGGTGTTATGACGTAACTGATGTATCACGTAACTGCTTAATGACGAATCTAAGTCGGGACGAATCTGATATACGACGAATCAGGGTTTGATTCGTCAAGTAATTAAACGACGAAACTGGGGTTAGTTTCGCCGAGGGGACTCTCGACGAAACTGAAGTGTTTCGTCGAGTATGAAATCTGGGTTAAACATTGTTTGCTTCTGTTAGTACTTAACCGATCTAATTAACTGTAGTTAACTATATTACATGGTTTGTATGTGTTTAACTACGTGCTATGTGCTACGTGATGATTTTTGGCTCGATGTTACCACATTATACTCGCACATGAACTGATTTTTGTATGCGTGCATACTCTAGGACGTGATTGATTTACTTGAGCACATACTTAGCATACCGAGCAAACCAAGGTGAGTTCACACAGCCAAGGCATGGGGTTCCCGGGTGGGAATGGGATTTGATGAATTATTGTGTATACTCATAAGGAAGAACCTAACGATCAGATACAACTAGACTAGTAACACTTTTTGAACTGATCTTCGCACACCTGCCAAGGATTGGCCGCGATATTATGACTGACTTCGCACACCTGCCATAGAATGGCCGCGAACTAAATTTACAAATCTTCGCACACCTGCCTGGAGAGGCCGCGATACAAATAAACCTAGTCTAGAATACTTGGGAAAAACATTCCCCAATATCTTCGCACACCTGCCTGGAAGGCCGCGATGGGAAATAATACGATACTTTGTAACGAACGAACATACTACTACTCACGCTATATTATTACTGAACTATTAACTGTGAACTCGCTCAACTAGTTGTTGACTCTCCCTTGCATGCCTTGCAGGACCTTAGGTACATATGGAGCTTGCACAGGGAGGAGCAGGTTGTTGTGGGACATGGATCGATGATGCCATGTTATCTATCTAAACATTTGAATTTACTATTTACATTGGGTTTACATACTTATGCTTCCGCTACACACTTGTTAATGTTTGGTTTTGAAAACACCTTTCGTATTGATGAATGATTTTTGGTATTTACTTATATGTTCAATATGATTGGTGGCTTGATCCTGGTCTGTCACGCCTCCAAGCGGTGATACTCCGCGTGTGGATTTTGGGGGTGTGACAGTTATGAGGGATCGTGGTGCAGAAGTTGCTCTAGCACAGACATGGGCTGAACTTAGGGCCCTTATGATGAGGGAATTCTGTCCTCGTCATGAGCAGCGAGCTTTGGAGAAGGAATTTGATGAGTTGAAGCAAGATAGTGGTGAGCATAGGGCGTATACTGATAGGTTTGAGGAATTGAGTCTGCTTTGCCCGACAATGGTTACCCCACTCGACAAGGCTATCGAAAGGTACATCGACGGCCTACCTGACTCGGTATAAGACATCCTTACTGGTAGTAGCCCTACCACACTCCGTCAGGCGATCGAGTTAGCTGCGACATTGACTGAGTCGCAGATTCGGAAGAATAAGTTACACAGAAAGGGTGACAGGGTAAGGAGCAGGGGTCTGACAAGGAGGATAGCAAGAAAGGTCAAAACAAGAAGGGTAAGGAAGGTGAGACGTCAAAGAAATCAAGAAAGCGAAAGGGTGTTCAGAACTTTCCTGTTACATCACAGACTGCTCAGAACCCGCGGAACCCACCAGCTCAGCCACCTGCAAAGAAAGCATATGCCGGTACCGCACCTCATTGTGCACGCTGCAACGGTCATCACGCGGTACAACAAGCTTGCTGGCAATGCACGACGTGTGGTAAACTTGGGCATTTGGCCAATGTTTGTCGTTTGGGACAAAATCAGGCTGCTCAGGTTCAAGCTCCGGTTCAAGGAAATGCTGCGAGATTCCCACTGGGGTCATGTTTCAACTGCGGAGAGATTGGTCACTTCCGCCACAACTGTCCGAGACTGGTGAATGCAAATGCTAACGCAAACCCAAATGCGAACCTCAACGTCAATGTGGATCCAGCACGTGGTCGAGTGTTTAACATCAATGAGACACTCAATGATGAAGGAGTGAACAATTACCATTTTGTATTTCCTCTGGTTGTTATCTTGTAACATTTAAAGACAATGCGGTTGTTATATAAATAAAAATTTGTGGTTTTATTTTTTTAACTAATGCAATTGTATGAATGTTTGATTCAACCTTATGATGTCAACACAAAGACAAAACTACTCGTGTGGTTCTGTCATTTTTATGATCACTTGTGATCTCCCTAAGAACCTCAAACACTTGTTTCTTTTAAATCTAAAGTATCTTATCGTCTTGCACCGTTCGAGATGCAAGAATTATCAAAACAGCTTCAAGAGTTGTCTGATAAAGGATTCATCAGTCCGAACTTTTCACCTTGGAGAAACTCCTGTCCTCTTTGTGAAAAGAAAAAAATGGATCTTTTCGAATGTATATCGATTAACGTAAGCCTAGTAAGCTTACCATCAAGAATCGATATCCCCTACCTTAAATCAACGATTTCTCCGATCAACTGCATAGCGTTTCATGCTTTTCCAAGATCGATTTGCGTTTTGGGTATCATCAACTTTGTATTCTCGAAGAAAATATTCCCAAAACGGCTTTCTGCATGAAGTATGGCCATTACGAGTTTACAGTCATGCCTTTTGGATTGACAAATGCTCCAGCCATCTACATGGACTTAATAAATAGAGTCTGCAAGTCTTATTTGGATCAGTTCGTCATTGTTGTTATTGATGACATCTTGATCTAGTCATGTCCCGAGCCGATAACGATCAACACCTTCATTGACACTGGAACCCTTAAAGAAGGAACAAACTTTTCACTAAATCCTCCAAGAGGAAATTTTGGCTTAAAGAAGTTCAGTTTTTGGGTCATGTAGTCAACAAGCAGGGTATTCATATGGATTCATCCAAATTGCTACAATTAAGGATTTGATTCCTTGTATGCTTTAAATACCCGTGTCCAAAGATAACAAATTTAAAGGTCAATTTAAACAATAATGCGAGTGTGCGATTATGTGATATGTGTTTATGTGTTCTCCTCTATGTTTTTGTGTGATCCGATTTTCAAATCCTTATAGAATCTTTCATATCTTCATATGAGGGATTCATAGTAGGATATTTAAAAGGTACTACCTTAATACTTATGGGCTTCTACGTGGTAGTTAAGACCCTTGGGTTATATAGTACCATTCCATGATTCAATGAGAGACCCTTGAGTGGTCTAGTTAAAGATTGATTCAAGATCTGGTTAAGAATGGCATGTGATGATACAGCTGAAAGGACCCTATGGTGGTCCAGTCACACTCATCACAGGTTTGTTCATTTGGTTTTACCCTACACATTATAAAATAGACTGTGTGAACTGTGCAAGGAATTGTCTAATTATGGACGTGTACATAATTATGAAATTTAGTGCACAGAAACCCAGTAAGGTTTATTATGTGTAAGAACCGATAGTGACAACAATAACAAAATGAGAACAATGTAATGGAGGCACGGTGGACGCACCAATGACACTTCATATACTTGTATATAAGTGTCCCTATTACATTGCAAGCATAATGTTATTAAGGTTACTAGAAGTTCAGAACCCTAACCAATGTTGTTCGATCTTTTCAACTTCATGTTTTAAACTCTCACAAGTTTCCTCTAAATAAATTTCGGGACAAAATTTCCTAAAGTAGGGGAGACTGTGACACCTGTGTCACTTCAACCATCCAACAAATGCCAAACCAATGAAATATTGTATTTCATACTTTGGACTTGGATAAATATGTGTATCTTTTGCACATATCAGCTCTTGTTCGATTTCAAGCTCTAAATCGCTTTCTAGAAGGTTATACGCGCACTGATGCGTAAATATAACCAGTTTAATGCAACGAACACTCCGGAATAGTGAAATAGGCTTAACATACCTTAAATAACCTTTACATAACTTAGAAATAAGTTTCGAAGGCTTTGGTATGGCAAAAATAAGTTAATTCGCTTACAGGGACTAAACTTGACAAACTGCGAAAGTATGCCAATTTGAACTGTAACAGACATTCCGAAACATGACCATAAGTTAAACATACCATAAATATCCTTTAAATAGCTTAGAAATAGGCTTTGAGGGGTTCGGTGTGCTAAAATAAACTTTTGGCTCATTCAGGGACTAAAAGTGTCAAAAAGTGCACAAGTTTGCACTTTCACGCATAACTCACGTTCTGAATACATCCGGACATCCAAAAATTTATGTAAGCACTAAAATATTTTATTTTAGTGTTTGGCATAAGAAAAATCCATTCGTCACGCCATTTGGATCGTTTTTCGCGCTTATGCGCATTCCGTCGTAATTAACCGAACAACGCAATCGTACGGCTAAACGAACCGACACCCGAGATATTTTTGAGCACATTTTAAGTTCCCTATACTTTGACTTCATTTTTGAGCTTTGAAATGGGGTTAACGGGCCTTAAACGCGTCAGAAATGACCTTATAGCACAACAGGGACCAAAATGGTAAATATGCCAAACTTGGCCCTTGCGCACCGTAAGGGTTATTTGTTACGGTGCGCAAGCAGTGTCCAGATGCAGCTAATCGTTTTTGGCTGCTGTTATCTGCCCCTAAACATTCTCCAAAGGTCAAGTGCCACTTGTTAAACTCTTATGGTGGCAAAAAATCAGTCACCACAACATTGCAACAAGTGTACGGGCTAGATCATTCCCTCTTTTCCAAGAAACGATCCTAACGGTGGACCGAAAACTATAAATACCCAACCCATTTCACTTCATTTCTCACAAGAATCTGATCATTTGTGCTCTAAGTTGAAACCTTTGTTTCATACCTGAGCTATTTTGATCTAGATTAGCATTCGGGGACCCTTCGTAAGTGTTCCTTCGTTCTTTTATTGCTTTTCGAGTCCGAAAGTCAAACTTTGTTTGACTTTCTGCATTGATCAGTTTATGGTCGATGCGAAGTTCATTTGAACTTCATAACGTGAGCGTGATCACGATGGTTATAGTCCCTAGTGACTATACCTACTGATTACCACGTTATCTAGGCTCAGTGACGAGCCGTAGTTTCGGTCAGAATACGTATTCTTGCGTATTTTGCAACCAAACTACTTAAGGGTATCAAAACCATTTGTTTTGATACCAAACCTATTTTCTAAACTTAGTTAAGCATGTTTTAGCATGCTTAGCTCGTCACTTTTAGTTTAGTGCTTATATAGGGTCGTAAGGTAAGCGATCTAAACAATCGCTTATACTTTCGAACCCGACCCGTTTGGTCGATCATTAAGATCCGACCAAGCACATTAGGTGACCATAGTATATAGGGAGTAACCTTCCGAGGTTATACCTTATGGTCGCTTCGTTTAAGTAGTTGTATGATAGGTAGTATATATGCCTTAGGTAAATTACCAAAATACCCCTTTGATGCAAAAATTCGTTTTAATCATATGTAACATAACTTTTGACATCTAAACTGATTTGACAACCATATTAGACATGTTAAGGCATATATTACTTGTCATAGGACTAGTTAGGCGGTCCGAACGCGTTTTACGCAAACGACGCGTTAAAGTAGCATAAGCTACCTAAACGGGTCGTAATGGGTCGTAAGCACTTAGGTTAGGTTTCATTTAGTATGTAGGCTTTGTTAAACCATATTACATGAGTTCCCATACTCATTTGGTCTACAAGCCCTCATCCTATCCGATCTCCCGATTTAAGTCCGGTTTATTTATATAGTTTTAGATCGCCGACTGATTCCGTGCTCCCTCTAGCTTTGTTTGGTTGTTGTTCAAGACCTCTAAGCATTCTCAGGCGAGTACATTATTCCCCTCTTTTACTGTTTTCAACTGTTTTGGGGTGACTCATATGTGCTAAATATCTTAACAATGATTTCAAGAACGATTACAATGGTTTCAAAAACAATTACAATGTGGTTTCAAGAACGATAACAATGGTTTCAAGAACGATTACAATGGTTTCAAAAACAATTACAATGGTTTCAAAAACAATTACAATGTGGTTTCAAGAACAATTACAATGGTTTCAAGAACGATTTCAATAAAGTGAACAAACTTGTTGGTTGTAGTTACATAACCAATGACATTCATTAGCAATGATCAAGCCGACCAGTATTAGGTTATGGTACCATAGGATCTGACAAATCCCGTTATTCTCTATACCCATGGTTATGTGTGGGTATTTTGGGTAACGACTGAATCTGTAATTATTAATTTACCCTTTGGTAAGGGTTTGTTAAGAACGAGAACGAGTTGGAACGATGAACGAGTCAAGAAGGTTTGAATGTTATTAGAAAATCGACCATAAAGTAGTTTCACAATTAAAACAAGAACGATTTGAACGATTAAAACAACAAGAACGACTTGAACGATTTCACAAAAGGTTTTAACGATTGGGTAAACATTTGGACATGATTTACATTTGATTATGCATTTCCACGAAACATAGTATTGATTTAAACTAAGTTTTACATCAATACTTTGTTTTGTGCATTTCACCTATGGTTTAGTTGATGCATTTCACTAGCCATACATATCATTTTGGTTACACATTACATGGTTTACATTTGACACAAACACTTTTGACATTGGTTATACATAACATGATTTACATCTTAACAAAAACATTTTGGTATATTATTCAATACATTTGACGATTGGTTTAAACATAGACATCTTACATTGGTGGTTTGGTTTGATTAAGTGATTAAGTAATGATGCGTGTGTATTATGATACAAGCATGGTGGATACGCCGCTGGTACTTCCTATATATAAGTGTTTGTATGGTATTACATATCGTAGCGTTGTTTGAATCATTTCAGTTTGAGATATATAACATTTTATACAAATAACATACTTTTCACAAGACATTGATTTACAAACAACTTATCTTATACAAACTCATTTTACAATGGTTATTCATTTAACTATACATTATTCTCTTATTTATACATATCATCTGAACTTATTATTTTTCAAATGATTTACAAAGACAAAGCAAATTACAAGGTTCATGACTAAACATTTTCTTAAACAGAAGTCATGAATCTTATTTTCACAAAACCTATGTACTCGCCAGCATTTCTTTGCTGACCTCGTTTTCACATGTGTTTCAGGTATTGTTGAAAGATATCGATTGATAGGATGCATGCTCACATAGGACTGGACAAGGCCTTAGTGACTCAATAACAATGATAGACTATGTTTAAATTGTGTATTTAGATTTCCAGACGATGTAATTATTCAATGTTTAATAAAACAAAACACTTTTTGGTATCCATGGTTATGAAACATTAATTCTGTTACAACACTCCCCGACGTTTCCGCCACGTTTTGTATGTTACACGTGGTCGGGGTGTGACATGACACATTCCATGATCCAAGCTATAAACATCGGACGGAAGCCAAACCCATGCAAAACATCACGTAAAAATCTCCAATCTACCGTATCATACGCTTTTTGGATATCCACCTTCATGGCACATCTAGGAGGACCCGTTTGCCGATGATAATTATGCATTAGCTCTTGAGTCAGCATTATATTATCCGAAATCCTCCTGCCCGGAACAAACGCTGACTGGTTTTCACTTATAAGATCCTTTAAACCTTCAAGAATCCTAGTAGTTATAATCTTACTAATGCCCTTGTACACCACATTACAACACGATATAGGTCTATAGTCTGTGACTACTCCCGGTGTAGAAACCTTTGGAATGAGCGTAAGAAACGTGTGATTAATCTCCTGAAGCAGTCTACCCGATTCAAAGAAATTGATTATAGCAGCCGTTACCTCAGTTCCAACAATATTCCAAGACTTTTTAAAAAAATCCGACGTATACCCATCAGGTCCCGGAGCCTTGTTTTCATTAATAGAAAAAATAGCATTTTTAACTTCTTCCCCGGACACTGGCCTGCACATAGAATCCGCCACAGTAGGGTTAAGAGTAACCGAGAAAATATCTTGACTAACTCGACTAACCATACCCCCCTCCGTGCCCAAGAAATCTCGAAAATGATTAACCAAAGCCATAGAAACTTCGGCACCTTCATAACTATTTCCATCCTTGTCTTTGATGACATTAATTTTGTTAATATGGTTTCGACATTTCAATACGTTATGAAAATACGCTGTATTCAAGTCACCAGCTTCAAGCCACTTTTGTTTCGCTTTCTGTTTCAAGAATCTCTCCTCATCTATAGTAGCCTCCAAGTACTTCTTAACACAAACTGATTCGGCTGCTTTAATGCTCGGATTAAACGGATCAGCGTCTAAGTTCTTCTGTAAATTATCCAGCTCCGCCTTCAAGTCAATTACCCTCTTATGAATATTACCTTGTTGGTTCAGCAACACTCTAAAATGATGCTTAAGACTTCTTAGCTTCTTAACAACCCGAAACATAGGGACTCCCAACACCTCTACGGCCCAACCATTATTCACCACTTGCAAAAACTCTTTTTTATGAGTCAAGAGATTAGTAAATTTGAAAGGTTTAGGTTTACTCCTAGACGCCATATGAATTTTTAATAAAGCAGGGCAATGATCCGAAATACCATTTGGAAGAAATACCGCATAGGCATCCACGAATTTATCCACAAAACTGATATTCCCCATAATTCTATCCAGTTTCCGCTGAATTCCAACACCATCCTTTGGCCGTTGATTCCACGTATACTGCATACCATGAGCTCTAATATCCAACACTTCAATATAATTAACACAATCATTGAAATCTCTCATAGCCACACTCACGGTTGACGAACCTGTGCACTTGTCTTCAAGATTCAGGACCACATTAAAGTCCCCCATAATAATCCATGGACCCGATTGAACCGCCTGTTTATGAACCTTCAACGATTCCCACAATTTTTTCCTTTCTTGATCATTATTACTAGCATAAACAAAAAAAATATTTATCATAGTTCCGTCTTTTTTGAAAAGCACTTTAGTATGGACGACTTGGCTAGTAGCATGCACAACAACGACATCCACATTTTCCACATTCAAACCTAAAATAATACGCGTACCTTTGTTACACATACTACCATTTGAAGTCCAATCCCACTTCTGAAACACATTGTTACACACCTTGTTAAGATTATCCACTTGAACATGAGATTCTAGAACAACTATCACTTGCAAGTTATTATCTTTTACAAACTTTTGAACCTCCTTTTGCTTGAGGGGGTGGTTCAAACCCCTAACATTCCATGCCGCAACACTATCCATTGATAACTTCCTGATCAGGTGTGCTTGCACCTGTGTTATTCGAGTTCTTTGATTGATAGTCGTTCATGAAGTCATACCCCCCCCCACCTTCGGGTCAATTCTAACCTCCTCCGTCTCTGATCCCCACTCATTATTCATATTACCGAGAGCATCAAAAGTGTTAGAAATTCTAATTACCGGTTCCTTGGGATTAGTCGGACCTTTGGAAGAACTCGGGTTTGTAGAATCCGTTTTCTCATTTGATTTCTTTGGTCTGTATATTAACCGCTGCTTTTCCTTCACATTAAACTGTTGTTTTGAACCTTTCTTTCGTTTGTTAGCACTCTTAAACCCCTGAGCATCCGTATAATCTTTATCATGAACCTCCTCATTATTTTTGTCGATGACTCTATTAGGGCAATCTTCACTCCCATGACCAAACACATTACAAGAATTGCAATGAGGTGGTTTCCATTCGTACTCCACTTTGATGTTACTCTTAAGATAACCACCTTCTTCCACATTAGGAATTGCCACAGTCACACTGTCTTTCAGTTCTTTGTCCGTATCCAGCTCAATAATCGCTCTCGCATATCCACTCCTGCCCCACGAGTCTAAGCACATCTTAGTAGTTTCATTATCAAGAACCTTTGGTGTACCAATCTTTGATGCTATCAAACTAAGGCCATCTTCCGTATAGGCTGCCAAAGGAACATCATGCATCTTAACCCACACGGGAACTTTTTTTAGTTCTTCCTTCTTCAGCTCAGTATTTGCTGACCACTGTTTCAAGAAAAGTGGACTATTTCTAATCAGCCATGGTCCATCCTGTATAACTTGATCCATTCCTTCTTTAGACTTGAATTTAAAAAAGAAGAACACTTTGCCATTCATCATACACTTTTGCAAACCATATTTTTCCCATCTCTGACTAACAAAGTACTCGACAACCGGAAATGCTAGCCTTTTCCCCAGAAAATACCCAAATAAAACATTTTTAAACAGGTCCTGAACCTGTTTAACAGATGCAATCGGTATAGTAACATCCACTTGAACGTCTTCATCCGCTTTATTGTTTTCCATGAATCTGAAATTAACCTTCTGAACTGGTTTGACCTTGGTTAGTTTCTCCACATATGTCTGCCCTTTGAAGCTGTTTACATTATCCGGTTCATGTTGCTCTGGACTGACTGGAACGGTGATCTTTTCTAGTTCATCAATAACATTAATCACTTTCGGATCAGAACTGGATTGCTGGACAACACCTCTTCGCGGGGCAAAGATGTTTCCCTCAATATTGATAACCATACTGGCTAAACCCTGGAACGGTAATGGTGGCTTGAACCGACCATCCTGTACATTGCCTTCATGTTTTTTACGTTCATCCATGTTTACGATCCCACCTCTCTCACTTACTGAATAAAAAATACACCATGCACCAGATTAACACCACACGAGCAAAACAAAAACCCAACCGAAACAAAGAAAAACCCTAAATCTAGCAAAAGCCTAACCCTTAAATCCTCACGAAATCGAATAGAGCACCCGATCAATCAAGGTTACTGCCTTACCAGTAGGACCGAAAGACCCAATACGCTATCCAATCAGATCAGACTTAGAGGTTAAAGCCGGCGAAGAAGAAACGAAAAAACCCAAGAAAAAAAACGAAACAGGAAGTGTTAACGAGTTCGTTACAAGAGTTTGATGAATCAAATCTTGATTACAGACTGTTATACACCTAATGTTCGAAGAATTCAAGGATCCATGGAAGTAAAAAATCGCCTGCTAGAGAGAGAGAATTAGGGTTTCACATATGCACAAAATTAGTTAACTTAATAAGCTCTGGATTTTTTGGTGTGTTCAAAGCCCATTTCTAAGCTATGTAAAGGTTATTTAGGGTATGTTTAACTTATGATCAAGTTCCGGAATGTACGTTACTATACAAATCGGTATAGTTTCGCAGTTTGACACAAATAGTCCCTGCGATCGAACAAACTTGATTTTGTTTGGTGTGTTGAAATCAAGTTTGTTCGATCGTAGGGACTATTTGTGTCAAACTGCGAAACTATACCGATTTGTATAGTAACGAACATTCCGGAACTTGATCATAAGTTAAACATACCCTAAATAACCTTTACATAGCTTAGAAATGGGCTTTGAGGGGTTCGGTATGCTAAAATAAACTTTATTGATCAACAGGGACTAAAAGCGTCAAAAAGTGCACAAGTTTGCATTTTCGCGCATATCTTACGTTCTGAATATATTCGGACATCCAAAAATTTATGTAATCATTAAAATATTTTATTTTAGCGATTGGCTTGATAAAATTCCATTCGTCGCTTAATTTGGATCGTTTTTGCGTCAGTTACGACTTTCGGCGTAATTAACCGAATAACGCAATCATACGACCAAACGAACCAACATCTGTGATATTTTTTAGCATGTTTTGAGTTCCCTATACTTTAACTTCATTTTAGAGCCTTGAAATGGGGTTAACGGGGTTTAAACGCATCGAAAAAGGCCTTAAACATGTGCAGGGACCATTTCTGCCATTTTGGCAAAATTTTTGGAACTGGCACCTGGTGGCGCTGCGCCACCACCATCTGTCTCTGCCGTGGCATGACGCCATGGCCTGATCTGGATAGAAACTTGTTTTTCAGCAATGGGATTGAACTTGGGGGTCTTTTTTTGTAACTTTTGCAATACCTTGAGCTGGTTTTCTGCCCCCATTGTATTCTAATACCATGTACCCACATGTATGGCCAAGATTACACCCTCAAAACACATGGAATGATCCTATTGATCCTAACTTCCTATAAATAGCAAGCTTCCTCATATGGGTTTTTCACACCTTGATTCAACTTCTGCTCTAAGTTAAGGTTTTAACACCTCATACCTGAGTAACTTTGAATTAAAACACCTTCTTGAACCCTTTGCAAGTCCTCTTCTTGCTTGTTCTTGTATTTCAAGCATGAAAGTCAAATGGTGTTTGACTTTCAGCTTTGACCAGTCAATGGTCAACACGCAACCAAGTCCTTGGATGGAAGCGTCGCAATAAACCACAAAATCGTCTGTGCCTTCACGCAATGAGAGAATTGGTGCGCTACAAAGCCTATTCTTTAAGTGCTGAAATGCAGATTCCTGTGTATCACCCCAATGATAGACGACACCCTTCTGAGTTAGTGAGGTGAGAGGTTGCGCAATCTTGGAGAAATCGTCTGTAGTAGCCCGCCAAACCCAAGAATTGGCGGATTTCTGTTGGTGTACGGGGTGCAGGCCAGTTCTTGATCGAGTCGACCTTGGATGGATCAACATGAATCCCATCCTTGTTTACGACGTGTCCTTGGAAATGGACTTCGCGAAGCCAAAAGTCACATTTCAGGAATTTGGCTTACAACTGCTCTGTTCGAAGAAGTTCCAAAATAAGCCTCAGGTGCTGCTCGTGTTCCACCTAACTCTTCGAATAGATCAGGATGTCGTCGATGAAAACAATGACAAACTTATCCAGGTAAGGTTTACACACTCGGTTCATGAGATCCATGAAGACCGCAGGTGCATTCGCCAAACCGTAAGGCATAACAAGAAACTCGTAATGCCCATAACGAGTCCTGAATGCTGTTTTAGAGATATCCTCGTCTCGGACTCTCAGTTGATGGTAGCCTGACCTCAGGTCAATCTTGGAGTAGAAACTCAACCCTTGCAACTGGTGGAATAAGTCATCAATGCGTGGGAGAGGATAACGATTCTTCACGGTCACCTTGTTGAGTTCGCGGTAGTCAATACACATTCTGAAGGTACCGTCTTTCTTCTTCACAAATAACACTGGATCTCCCCAAGGCGAAGAGCTAGGACGCCTGAAACCCTTTTCCAAGAGTTCTTGTAATTGTGCGGATAGTTCTTCAAGTTCTGATGGAGCTAGACAATAAGGTGCCCGAGCTATTGGTGCTGCTCTAGGAGCTAGCTCGATTTGAAATTCAACCTGACGGTGAGGCGGAAGGACAGGTAATTCCTCAGGAAATACCTCAGGAAAATCTCGTACGATTGGAATATCTTCTATCTTCTTCTCTTTCTTTGAGGTGTCAGTGACGAGGGCTAAAATAGCAGTGTGGCCCTTTCGCAAACACTTCTGGGCCTTAAGGAAAGAGATGATGCCCACAACAGCACCACTCTTGTCGCCATGAATCACTAAGGGTTCTTCACCAGAACGAGGAATGCGGACGATCTTCTCCTTGCAAAGGATCTCTGCTCAATGTTGAGATAACCAATCCATCCCGATAACGATGTCGAAACTACCAAGAACGATAGGAATAAGATCGACAGAGGAGGTCCGACCGGCTAGAATGAGATTACAACCCTTAACTATGTGTGTGGCTTCAAGACTTTTGCCGTTTGCTAGCTCTACCACGTGTTTGGTGTTCAAAAGTGTTGGAGTGCGCTTAAGCATATGACTAACCTTTAGGGACACATAACTAGTATCGGCACCCGAATCAAATAAAACAGTAACAAAGAAATCATCCAGAAGAAACTTACCCATCACAACGTTGGGATCGTTCCTCGCATCACCCTGACCCAGCACGAAAACACATCCCCTGGCACCATTGCCATCATTGTTACCCCCGTTATTGTTCCCGTTCCCCTGATTATTGTTGTTGCTCTGATTCTGGTTCAACTGGAGGCAGTTTCTCTTGAAGTAGGGGTGTTAGGAATTCGTTTCGAATTCGAAAAATTCGAAATTCGTTTAAATTCGATTCAATTATTAAGAATTCGTTTCGATTATAAGAATTTGAATTCGATTCAATTCGAGTCAAGTAAATCGAATACGAATACGAATACGAATTTACAATTTCAAATTCGATTCGATTCGAAATTCGAATAAAACTTATTCATTTTTATTTATTATTTTTATAACATATTAAAAAATAATAAATATTAACTTGTAATGTCGAGTGGTTATTCCCGACTTCTCGTTTTGAAATTTAGACTTATGATACTTCATTTGGAACTGTTTTAATATGATATCGTGCTTTATGGTTGCTTTAAAATTTATGTTTCATTTTGATAGTTTTTTTACATGTTTTTAAAGAATCTAAATCAAATCGAATTTATTCGAATTCGATTCGAATTCGAATTTTTAATCGAATACGAATTGGGTTTTTTATTCGAATACGAATTCAAATCGAATTTGGTAGATGTTAATCGAATTCGAATCGAATACGAATTCAAGGGAAAATAAAAATTATTCGAATAATTCGATTAGAATAATTCGAAAATTCGATATTCGATTCGATGAACACCCCTATCTTGAAGTGACCTTTAGCAGCACACTGATAGCATCCCTTGTTGCCCTACTGTTGTTGCTGCTGATTCTGTGGAGCTGGTGGCTGTTGTTGACAATTCTAATTTGCCGGTCGTGCACCCCTGCAATCCTTAGCTTCATGACCAGGCTTGTTACACCTCAGACAATTGTGACACCTGTGTCACTTCAACCATCAAACAAATGCCAAACCAATGAAATATTGTATTTCATACTTGGGATTTGTAAAAATATGTGCATCGTTTGCACATATCAACTCTTGTTCGATTTTAAGCTTGAAATCGCTTTCTGGAGGGTTATACGCGCTCTGATGCGTAAATATAACCAGTTTAATTTAACGAACACTCTGTAATAGTGAAATAGGCTTAACATACCTTAAATAACCTTTACATAACTTAGAAATAAGTTTTAAAGGCTTTGGTATGGCAAAAACAAGTTAATTCGTTTACAGGGACTAAACTTGACAAACTGTGAAAGTATGCCAATTTGAACTGTAACAGACATTCTGGAACATGACCATAAGTTAAACACACCTTAAATATCCTTTAAATAGCTTAGAAATAGGCTTTGAGGGGTTCAGTGTGTTAAAATAAACTTTTGGCTATTTAGGGACTAAAAGTGTCAAAAGGTGCATAAGTTTGCACTTACGCGCATAACTTACGTTCTGAATACATCCGGACATCCAAAAATTTATGTAAGCACTAAAATATTTTATTTTAGTGTTTGGCTTGAGAAAAATCCATTCGTCGCGCAATTTGGATCGTTTTTCGCGCTTGTGCGCATTCCGTTCGTAATTAAGCGAACATCGCGATCGTACGACCAAACGAACCAACATCCTGCATATTTTTTAGCATGTTTCATGTCCACAATGTTTAGGCATCATTTTAGGGCCTTAAAGTTGGCTCTACGGGCCTTAGAAGTGTCAGAAATGGCTTAAACACATAACAGGGACTGAAACTGTCATTTAGCAAACTTGGTTCTGATCAGACATGGCCAGGAGGCCCGCGTAAGGTTTGTGTGTATCCTTACGCGGCCCGCGTCAGTCTCCCAGACCAGATTCAATGTTTAAACAGCCTGTTTGCAGCTGTTTTGCACTCCTAATCTCTCATCCACATGTCAATTCCTTATGGTGGGTGGCCATTTGACATACCATAACATTCCAACACATGTACGGGTGGGATTCGAGCACGGTTTCCATGAAACGATCTTAACGGTTACCCGAAAACTATAAATACCCACATCCCTCAACTTCTAAACCCACAAGAATCTGATCTTAGAAGCTCTAAGTTGAAACCATTGTTTCATACCTGAGCTACTTGGATCACGATTAGCATTCGGGGACCCTTCGTAAGTATTCTTTCGTTCTTTTATTGTTTTTCAAGTCCGAAAGTCAAACTTTGTTTGACTTTCTGCATTGACCAGTTTATGGTCAATGCGAAGTTCGTTTGAACTTCGCAACGTGATTGTAATCACGATGGTCATAGTCCCTTGTGACTATGCCTACTGATTACCACGTTGTCTAGGGTCGTAGGGTAAGCGATCTAATAAATCGCTTATACCTTCGAACCCGACCCATTTGGTCGATCATTAGGATCCGACCAAATACATTAGGTGACCATAATATATAGGGAATAACCTTCCGAGGTTATACCCTATGGTCACATCGTTTGAGTAGTTGTATGATAGGTAGTTTATATGCCTTAGGTAAATTACCAGAATACCCTTTTCTTGTATAATTGGTAAATAAGCATATGTAACCTAAACTTTTGTCACATAACTGATTATGTAACATGTTTAGGCATATAACACTTGTCATAGGGCTAGTTAGACGTCTCGAGTGCGCTTTTGCGCGCACGACGCGTTAAAGTAGCATAAGCTACCTTAATGGGTCGCAATGGGTCGAAAGCTGCTTAGGCTAGGTTTCATTTAGTATGTAGGCTTTGTTAAACCATACTACATGAGTTCCCATACTCATTTGGGTTACGAGCCCTCATTCTATCCGATCCTCCGATATAGGTCCGGTTTATTAACATAGTTACCTATATTAGGTGCCGTTTGATTTTCGTGATCTCTAGCATTGTTTGGTTGTTACTCAAGGACTTCTAAACAATCTCAGGTGAGTACATAGACCCCTCTTTTACTGTTTTCAAACTGTTTTGGGGTGAAGCATGTGTACCTATCTGTTATTTTCATGTTTTCCAAAAGTATAATTGATTATACATGTTAGTACTTATCTGTTGACAAACTGAATGACTATCTATGGTTTAAACACTGCTTTTTCAAAGACTATAACATAAATTGTTGAGTTGTACTTATTTTGTTCACCAGACCGGTTGTTAGTATGATATAGCGCTATAGGATTTGACACCCCATTTCTGTTGTCATGGAATGTCTGAAACCAATTTGTTTCTCCATCCAAATAGGGATTTCCTTTGTGGTATCCCTATAGTCTCAAAGGTGTATTTTGATGCACTAGGTCTGAATGAATTCTTAAATCACATTATTTTTGTATATTTAGTTATACTCCCAAAAAGTATAGTTTGATATGCCCCCATGTGTGATATTGTACAAAACCAACATATATATTTTATCAACAAACCAAAACATAGTTTAATATGTTATTTACAAATCCAAAGTATACTTTTAATATGCTACTATAAGGTTATTCGTTTAACCTTACATTTATTTATACATATCATTTTGGCTACACATTTCATGATTTACATTGGACACATTAACATTATTGACATTGGTTATACATTACATGACTTACATCTTGACATAAACATTTTGACATATTATTCAATACGTTTGGCAATTGGTTTAAACATAGACATCTTACATTGTTGGTTTGGTTTGAGTAAGTGATTAAGTAACGAGGCGTGTGTAATATGATAAAAGCATGGTGGATACGCCGCTGGTACTTCCTATATATGTCACACCCCCAAAATCCACACGCGGAGTATCACCGCTTGGAGGCGTGACTGACCAGGATCAAACCACTAATCATATTGAACAAGTAGGTAATTAATTGTAAAAGTCCAACCAACACGATTAGTGTCCAAATCAAACATAGTTTAAGTTATGAGCGGAAGCATATTGTTTAAAACCAAAACTTAAGTTTATATATCCAAAGGTCTCACATGGCACACAGCTGTCCATGTCCCACAACGACTCTTCCCTGTGCAAGCTCCAGCTAAGTACCTATTGACCTGCAAAGCATGTAGTAACGAGTCAACAACAAGTTGAGTGAGTTCACGTTTGGTTGTCCAGTTTATAGTTGTTCCGAAAACCCAGTTTGCTCTTTACCAGCTATCCAGCCATGGGGGTTACCCCATAGTTCGAAAAACGTTTATTAGTTACCCGTTCTTACGTTGGCTATTCCAGCCCGGCTCTATGGCCGTGGGGGCTACCCCATGTTTAATTCACCAGACTCGTTACCATATCGACTACTAACGTTCGTCATGTTTAAGTGCCCTAACGTCTGTGTCTATCATCACTGACGTGCCATAGTCCATTAGTCCACGCCCGTCCTCTGCGGCACGGTGTGAGGTTTGTTAAACCTAATAGCGCTATTTAACTAATGACCCGTTCGCCATTGGCCTCGGCGATTAAGTCGATATAAAAGGAGGGACTTCGTTGATAGAGTTCTAGTCTGGTATAGTTAAATACGTCTCAACAGGACGAGGAATCTATGTTCCTGATTACGTCTCAACAGGACGAGGAATCTATGTTCCTGATTACGTCTCAACAGGACGAGGAATCCCTATTCCTTAACCCATTCCCAACCCCTGGGAATCCCATGCTTTGTAACGAAGTGTGAACTCACCTTGGTTTGCTCGGCAGATTACACAGAAAGGTCAAGTCTAGCAGCTAGTGGTCAACCACGTCCTAACATGGTTATTATACAAGTCAGGTTTTGGTGTCAAGTAGTGCACACAAGTATCACATTGATAACATTTAAGAATCACACACACACGGATCATGGCAACACATATCATTACGTTCAACATAGCATTTTCATACTTGTATGGTTTTAGATATATTGGGCCGAATCATGGGTGAAGTTCACTAATCGAATACAACACACTTCGGCCCATCATGTTGTGCGAATCAAATACCCACCCGACCCAAAAGTTAAAAGCCCAACTAATAACATGAAATTGTCTTGTGCGATCCGGATGGGTTTGTACGATCCGGAAAGCTTGTGCGATACATTTAGATTGTGCGATCGGATCCAGTCCAGCCCAACAAGTATACCCGGCCCAACAGTTAATCAAATAGAAATCAACTTGTGCGACTCGAAGGTCCTTGTGCGACTGATCTTCTTGTACGTCTCGGAGTCTTATGCGAGTGGACCTCTTGTACGACCAAGAGGTCTTGTGCGACCAGTTTAAACATCCGATAATTATGTTAATTAGTTACAACCATTCAATTGTTTCCATTATCCCACAATCAATCAATTATGTGGTTTCCTTTTACAAGATTATCAATCAACACACCAACAGTTTCAATCACACAATTAACCGATCAAACAAGGGTTTTTTTTTTAGCATCAAATCTCTATGAACCCTAATCATGTTTCAAGCATAATCAACCTCTTAAAATATTCAAACTATCGGATCTAAAGCTTTTAATACAAACAATCCGAAAGACAGAAACATAACAGCCGATTATCATCTATTCGGTTCTAAATCATCACCTCTAATCAGTCTAAACATAACTCATCGCAGCCGAGTACATATACATTCGGTTCTTGATTAACATCATGCATTATAAAAGATCACAATATCATAAAACAATTTGCACATAAACCACGTATTACAAGTATGTCTCTTACACACCTAAATCATTGATTCCTTCATACTAAAACAGACTAATATTCTAATAACACATTGGTAGCAATTTGAAATCGAACATATCCAATAATCAATAACATGATCCGCAATTAATATTTATATCATAAAGCACCTACTAACCTGATGATAGGCTACCAGTACACAGGAGTCGAGGAGGGTGAGGGTCTACTGTTGTCGTATATTCAATAAAAAGGGTAGGGTTTGTTGGAGTGATAATATGAGATGTAAAAGAAGGTTACGTAATCATCTAATAAAATGTCAAACAAGTCATTAGTGGGCTGGTACTCAATACTTGGGCCAAGATCGGATTAAATGCACAAAATGTGTATTCATGACTTGGGATGGGCCGAGATTATGAAGTGTAAATATGTAGCCCATATACGCACAGCAACTTATTCAGTTTTCTAAATCAGTTGAACGGCACACAAAACGTTTAACAATTTCATTAATCAACAAAGTTCACATAACACTCTAACATATTAATAATACACATAATATATCTCATCATATTTCAGGTTCCATTTTCATTAATATTATTAATACCAAACATAACATTAATATAAAACATATATTCACCTACACACTTATACGGCACACCATATAAATATATAAACAACACTGTGCAAACAAGTACTAGGTTCAGTCGAGTAGGGAACCTTGAAAACTCGGGTTGTCACATTATCCCCAAGTTGAAAGAAATTTCGTCCCGAAATTTAGCACGTACTCACTGAGGAAGCTAGTTAAGTTACATGGTTTTCCTGGGGTGTCACATCCTCCCCCCGTTGATCTGGAATTTCGTCCCGAAATTCCGTAGCTTCAGTCTCAGTAGTGGTTGTACCGTTTGCGAACAGTTGGGGATACTTTTGTTTCATCTGATCTTCGCGTTCCCAGGTGAACTCTGGGCCGCGACGTGAGTTCCAACGAACTCGAACGAGAGGTATTCTAGTACGCTTGAGGACCTTACATCCCGGTCCGTGATTTCAACAGGTTCCTCGACGAATCGTAACTGCTCGTCGATCGTGAGCTCCTTCAAAGGAACTACGTGGGTCTCATCTGACAGACATTTCTTCAGATTCGACACGTGGAAAACATCGTGAACTGCACTGAGTTCCGCTGGTAAGTTCAATCTGTAGGCCACCTTGCCTATCTTCTCAATGACTTCGAAGGGTCCAACGTATCGTGGGTTAAGTTTGCCCCGTTTGCCAAAACAAACCACACCCTTCCAGGGTGAAACTTTGAGTAGTACACGCTCCCCAACCTGGAGCTCTAGTGGTTTTCTGCCCTGATCGGCGTAGACTTTCTGACGGTCACGAGCCGCCGCCATTCGTTGTCGTATCTGAGCAATTTTCTCTGTTGTGTCAACCACATGTTCTGGACCAGTAATCTGACTATCCCCACACCTCTGCCCAACAAAGGGGTGACCGGCATTTACGCCCGTACAATGCCTCAAACGGAGCAGCTTTAATGCTGGTGTGGTAGCTATTGTTGTACGAAAATTCCACAAGTTGCAGATGCTTTTCCCAGCCGTTGCCAAAGTCAATAACACATGCCCTAAGCATGTCTTCGAGGGTCTGGATGGTACGTTCAGACTGCCCATCCGTTTGCGGGTGATAAGCTGCGCTCATGTCTAACCTTGAGCCAAAGGACTTGTGCATTGCTTGCCACAATTCTGATGTAAAACGTGCATCTCGATCCGAGATAATAGAGGTGGGCACCCCGTGCCTCGAGACAACTTCCTTGAGATATACTTCTGCTAGGGTGGAGAACTTATCTGTTTCTTTGATGGCCAAGAAGTGAGCAGACTTCGTGAGTCGATCCACGATCACCCAAATAGTATCGTTACCACGTTGTGATCTAGGTAGGCTAGTAACAAAATCCATGGAAATTTGCTCCCATTTCCATTGTGGTATCTCTGGTTGTTGAAAGGGGCCTGAAGGTTTCTGGTACTCCGCCTTGACTCTCGCACAAGTCAAGCACTTGCTAACGTAAGTTGCTATGTGTGCCTTCATGCTAGACCACCAGTATGTGGTTTTGATGTCGTGGTACATTTATCCGAGCCAGGGTGCACTGAGTAACGAGACTTGTGTGCCTCATCCATCACAAGCTCTCGTAGGTTGCCATAAAATGGGACCCAAATGCGTCCCGTGACGTAGTAAGCGCCGTCTTCCTTCTGTTCTAAGTGTTGCCTTGAGCCGCGTAGGGCTTCAGCCCTGACGTTCTCTGGTTTCAATGCTTCTACCTGAGCATTTCGTATTTGAGAAGGAAGGCTAGACTGTATAGTAAGTTGTAAAGCTCGTACGCGCTTGGGCGCAGTGTCCTTTCGACTGAGGGCGTCAGCCACAACATTGGCTTTGCCTGGGTAATACCTGATCGAGCATTCGTAATCATTCAGCAGTTCGACCCATCGTCGTTGTCTCATATTGAGTTCCTTCTGTTTAAAGATGTGTTCGAGGCTTCTGTGATCAGTGTAGATAGCACACTTGGTGCCATACAAGTAGTGTCGCCATATCTTAAGTGCAAAAACAACCGCTCCCAGCTCTAGATCGTGTGTAGTGTAGTTCTTCTCATGAACCTTGAGTTGGCGTGAAGCGTATGCTATAACTTTATCCCGCTGCATCAATACGCAACCAAGACCCTGAATGGATGCGTCACAGTAAACCACGAAGTCGTCTGTGCCCTCTGGCAATGAAAGGATAGGTGCACTGCAAAGTCTATCCTTTAAGTGCTGAAACGCTAACTCCTGTGCGTTTCCCCAACGATAAACAACGCCCTTCTGCGTTAGTGAAGTAAGAGGCTGAGCAATACTAGAAAAATCCTTGATAAATCTCCTGTAATAACCTGCCAATCCCAAGAATTGGCGAATTTCCGTAGGTGTACGAGGTGCAGGCCAGCTCTTGATTGACTCTACCTTGGATGGATCAACGTGAATTCCATCCTTGTTCACTACATGGCCTAAGAAATGGACTTCTCGAAGCCAGAAGTCACATTTGGAAAACTTGGCGTACAGCTGTTCTTTTCGAAGGAGTTCCAAAATAAGTCGTAAATGTTGCTCGTGTTCCTCCTGACTCTTCGAATAGATCAGGATGTCATCGATGAAGACAATAACGAATTTGTCTAAATAAGGCTTGCACGCTCGATTCATCAAGTCCATGAAGACCGCCGGTGCGTTTGTCATTCCAAAAGGCATGACCAAAAACTCATAGTGGCCATATCGAGTTCTGAAGGCTGTTTTGGAGACGTCCTCTTCTCGAACTCTCAGCTGGTGATACCCTGATCTCAAATCAATCTTTGAATAGTAGCTCGACCCTTGCAGCTGGTCGAACAGGTCGTCAATGCGTGGAAGAGGATAGCGATTCTTCACAGTCACCTTGTTCAGTTCACGGTAGTCGATGCACATTCTGAACGTACCGTCTTTCTTCTTTACAAATAGCACTGGAGCTCCCCAGGGCAAAGAGTTAGGACGAATAAAACCCTTATCCAAGAGTTCTTGTAGTTGCGTAGATAACTCTTTCAACTCTGATGGAGCTAAGCGATACGGTGCACGAGCTATGGGCGCTGCACCAGGAGCTAGCTCGATTTGAAGCTCGACTTGCCTATGAGGCGGGAGACCAGGCAATTCCTCAGGGAATACTTCAGGGTAGTCGCGTACAGTCGGAAAAAAAAATCTTCTATCTTCTTCTCATTCTTCGAGGTGTCAGTAACAAGAGCCAAAATGGCAGTGTGGCCCCTTTCTCCAACATTTCTGGGCCTTAAGGAAAGAGATGATGCTCACCACAGCACCACTCTAGTCGCCACGAATCGTAAGAGGTTCATCACATGGGCGAGGAATACGGACAATCTTTTCGTTACAAAGAATCTCTGTTCGATGTTGAGGTAGCCAATTCATACCAATAACGATGTCGAAACCATTACAACGTTGGGGTCATTCCTAATATCACCCTGTCTAATCACGAACACTCGACCCCTGGCACCATTACCGTCATTATTACCCCCGTTGTTGTCCCATTGTTGTTCCCGTTTCCTTGATTGTGGTTCTGATTCTGATTCTGGTTCAGCCGTGGGTAGCGTCTCATGAAATGATCTCCAGCACCATCCTGATAACATCCCTTGTTATCCTGCTGTTGCTGCTGATTTTTTGTGGAGCTTGTGGCTGCTGTTATCGGTTCTGGTTTGCAGGACGTGAGCTTCTACAATCTTTGGCTCCATGACCAAGCTTGTTGCATCTCTAACGACGATCCTTGTTGCACTGCCCGCTGTGGTGCAAATTACATCGATTGCACTTAGGGTGGTTTCCCTCGTATCCACCCTAACTTCGATTACCAAAAGACTGCTGACTGGGGCTCCTGTACTCGACTAAGATTGAACCAAAGTGAAACCCTTGCTTAAAATTCCATCCCACTTGCGTTTGTTGTCACTGGGAGCACCCGAAGTAGTTGTAGCAGCATTAATACGTTTCGGCAGTTTAATCTGTCCTACCGCCTGATCTAAGAGACGTTGAGCAAGACGAGTAATATCCTGGATAGTAGCAGGGTTAGCAGAAGTCACATGACTTTGAATCTCTGGTACTAGGCCTTTGGGGTACAGCTCAATGCGCTTGATGAGAGGATCCACCATTGTTGGACATAACACTGTCAGTTCGTTGGATCGTTTCGTGTACGCTTCTATCTCTGACCTTGTCATCCTCAGGTTTAAGAACTCCACTTCCAGTTTGCGGATGTCATCTCGACTATGGCATTCACGTTTGGATTGGTTCCTTAAGAATCCTTCCATGGGGTGGCATTAGCAGCCGCCAGCCCCAGCATCTGAACTTGCGAGTTCCACCAAGTTAACTTAGTGCCTTCGAGAGTACCAGTGGCGTACTTCACCCTCTGAGTCTCAGGGCATTCACACGTTCTCTAAGACAGTCTCGAGCTTTTTAAACCAATGGAGGAGTCTAACAGCTCCTTTAGTTGCACTGAAAGTACTAAGACGACAGTCCATGAACGTCCTGAATGTGCCTACAGGCGGCTGAGCGTTCTGACCTTGTTACGCGAGGAAGAAAGACCGGGTTAAGCGCGAGAGTTGGGTCATGAGAGTAGGATCTAACATCCTAGGATAGGTTCGTAACAGCAGGTTATACCTCCTGCCTGGGCGGCTGCGAGTGCTGCCGTAACTTGTTCGTTGATAAGAGCCGTCAGCTGGCTTGAGTTAGGTTCACACGTTCCCTCATGACCTCACATCGAAGGAAACACAAATGGGAAAGGTGTCGCGAATGTGTGTAAGTGTGGAGTGACAGTAGGGAGCAAGCACAAATGTGTTTTCAAACTATAGTTGCTACGTTCATCTAAGCATACCATGAGCAAAGTTCTATGCAATCTAGCAAGTAGGCAATATAAAACGTAAACCATATCACCTAGAATGTCGAGCCTTGCACGTGGAGTAAAGCGTCGTTGTGGATCGTAGAGCACTGTACAGGTTATAGTCTGGTTTTAACAAAAACGTTTTCCTTTATTAAAACCAAGTTCTCTATAACCAATGGCTCTGATACCAATCTGTCACACCCCCAAAATCCACACGCGGAGTATCACCGCTTGGAGGCGTGACTGACCAGGATCAAACCACTAATCATATTGAACAAGTAGGTAATTAATTGTAAAAGTCCAACCAACACGATTAGTGTCCAAATCAAACATAGTTTAAGTTATGAGCGGAAGCATATTGTTTAAAACCAAAACTTAGGTTTATATATCCAAAGGTCTCACATGGCACACAGCTGTCCATGTCCCACAATGACTCTTCCCTGTGCAAGCTCCAGCTAAGTACCTATTGACCTGCAAAGCATGTAGTAACGAGTCAACAACAAGTTGAGTGAGTTCACGTTTGGTTGTCCAGTTTATAGTTGTTCCGAAAACCCAGTTTGCTCTTTACCAGCTATCCAGCCGTGGGGGTTACCCCATAGTTCGAAAAACGTTTATTAGTTACCCGTTCTTACGTTGGCTATTCCAGCCCGGCTCTATGGCCGTGGGGGCTACCCCATGTTTAATTCACCAGACTCGTTACCATATCGACTACTAACGTTCGTCATGTTTAAGTGCCCTAACGTCTGTGTCTATCATCACTGACGTGCCATAGTCCATTAGTCCACGCCCGTCCTCTGTGGCACGGTGTGAGGTTTGTTAAACCTAATAGCGCTATTTAACTAATGACCCGTTCGCCATTGGCCTCGGTGATTAAGTCGATATAAAAGGAGGGACTTCGTTGATAGAGTTCTAGTCTGGTATAGTTAAATACGTCTCAACAGGACGAGGAATCTATGTTCCTGATTACGTCTCAACAGGACGAGGAATCTATGTTCCTGATTACGTCTCAACAGGATGAGGAATCCCTATTCCTTAACCCATTCCCAACCCCTGGGAATCCCATGCTTTGTAACGAAGTGTGAACTCACCTTGGTTTGCTCGGCAGATTACACAGAAAGGTCAAGTCTAGCAGCTAGTGGTCAACCACGTCTTAACATGGTTATTATACAAGTTAGGTTTTGGTGTCAAGTAGTGCACACAAGTATCACATTGATAACATTTAAGAATCACACACACACGGATCATGGCAACACATATCATTACGTTCAACATAGCATTTTCATACTTGTATGGTTTTAGATATATTGGGCCGAATCATGGGTGAAGTTCACTAATCGAATACAACACACTTCGGCCCATCATGTTGTGCGAATCAAATACCCACCCGGCCCAAAAGTTAAAAGCCCAACTAATAACATGAAATTGTCTTGTGCGATCCGGATGGGTTTGTACGATCCGGAAAGCTTGTGCGATACATTTAGATTGTGCGATCGGATCCAGTCCAGCCCAACAAGTATACCCGGCCCAACAGTTAATCAAATAGAAATCAACTTGTGCGACTCGAAGGTCCTTGTGCGACTGATCTTCTTGTACGTCTCGGAGTCTTATGCGAGTGGACCTCTTGTACGACCAAGAGGTCTTGTGCGACCAGTTTAAACATCCGATAATTATGTTAATTAGTTACAACCATTCAATTGTTTCCATTATCCCACAATCAATCAATTATGTGGTTTCCTTTTACAAGATTATCAATCAACACACCAACAGTTTCAATCACACAATTAACCGATCAAACAAGGGTTTTTTTTTTTTAGCATCAAATCTCTATGAACCCTAATCATGTTTCAAGCATAATCAACCTCTTAAAATATTCAAACTATCGGATCTAAAGCTTTTAATACAAACAATCCGAAAGACAAAAACATAACAGCCGATTATCATCTATTCGGTTCTAAATCATCACCTCTAATCAGTCTAAACATAACTCATCGCAGCCGAGTACATATACATTCGGTTCTTGATTAACATCATGCATTATAAAAGATCACAATATCATAAAACAATTTGCACATAAACCACGTATTACAAGTATGTCTCTTACACACCTAAATCATTGATTCCTTCATACTACAACAGACTAATATTCTAATAACACATTGGTAGCAATTTGAAATCGAACATATCCAATAATCAATAACATGATCCGCAATTAATATTTATATCATAAAGCACCTACTAACCTGATGATAGGCTACCAGTACACAGGAGTCGAGGAGGGTGAGGGTCTACTGTTGTCGTATATTCAATAAAAAGGGTAGGGTTTGTTGGAGTGATAATATGAGATGTAAAAGAAGGTTACGTAATCATCTAATAAAATGTCAAACAAGTCATTAGTGGGCTGGTACTCAATACTTGGGCCAAGATCGGATTAAATGCACAAAATGTGTATTCATGACTTGGGATGGGCCGAGATTATGAAGTGTAAATATGTAGCCCATATACGCACAACAACTTATTCAGTTTTCTAAATCAGTTGAACGGCACACAAAACGTTTAACAATTTCATTAATCAACAAAGTTCACATAACACTCTAACATATTAATAATACACATAATATATCTCATCATATTTCAGGTTCCATTTTCATTAATATTATTAATACCAAACATAACATTAATATAAAACATATATTAACCTACACACTTATACGGCACACCATATAAATATATAAACAACACTGTGCAAACAAGTACTAGGTTCAGTCGAGTAGGGAACCTTGAAAACTCGGGTTGTCACAATATATAAGTGTTTGTATGGTATTACATATTGTATCGTTATCTGAATCATTTCAATTTGAGACATATAACATTTTATACAAATAACATACTTTTCACAAGACATTAATTTACAAACAACTTATCTTATACAAACTCATTTTACATGGTTATTCATTTAACCATACATTATTCTCTTATTTATACATGTCATCTGATCTTATCGTTTTTCAAATGATTTACAAGACAAAGCAAATTACAAGGTTCATAACTAAACATTTTCTCAAACATAAGTCATGAATTCTGTTTTCACAAAACCTATGTATCTCACAGGCATTTTTATGCTGACGTACCTATTTTTACACATGTTTCAGGTACTGCTTTGCAATGATTGTGGATACATGCTACATTTAGGATGGACTCGTGCCTTAGCAACTTTAAAACTTGGAAGATCATAGTTGTACTTATTTGATTGTATTAAAACAATGAGTTCATTTATTCAATAAAACAGAATTTATTTATTCCATAGTTATGAAACAATGATTCTGTTACAACACTCCCCGACGTTTCCGCCACGTTTTGTATGTTCTACATGGTCGGGGTGTGACAGAAAAGTTGGTATCAGAGCCAATGGTTATAGGGAATTAGGTTATTAGTAATGCTTTGACCTAGACTATAACCTTCCTAGGACCCTAACACAAGTTATCTTGTGTTTAGATCTTAAAACATGCACATCACCTATCCTTAGGTGATTATCAAAACAAAAACCAAATTTTCCGAAACGATTTTTGAAAAACAATCATCTGTTTTTGGATGATTTATTACAAGGTTTTGAACCCTCTATTGTAAGGTTTTGAACCCCTTTGAGTTTTCAAAATCTCGTCAAGGTTTTGGGTTTTAAATAATGTGAACACGTGCAAACTGGAAGGGTGAATGCCTGTATTCTGGGTTTTCTGTCTAGGCAAGCACTTCGTATATATCTCATCAGATGCGAGACCAGTTGTGCTTACCTGGGAATTCTTGGGATGAGTGTTAACTTATAGGCGAGCATGTCTTCGCGATACATTATTTTTGATCCATTTACTTTGATTAATCACCGGGGTCATTTGTTGCTTTGTAGTAACAAACAGATGACCACTATCCTTGCTTTCATCATATTTGTTTCATCTCATTCTTTTCGTCTAATTCTCTCACTCGTTTCCTTTCATGTTTCCTCTTTTAGAATGCCTCCTCGACGCGACAATCAAATGGCGAATGCCGAACTGGCAGAAATCATCGCGCAGCAAATGGCTGCTGCCTTCCCAAATCTTTATGCTCAAATGATGCAAGCCATCAACAACAACAATGCTCTATGCAATTTCAAAAATTTTAACTCGGCTAAACCGCTCAAGTTTAGTGGTTCTGAGGGAGCCACTGGGCTTCTTCAATGGTTTGAGAGCATTGAGAATACTTTCCGTCATGTTCAGTGTCCTGAAAATCGCAAGGTCGAGTTTTCTTCGAGTGTGTTTCAGAAGAGGGCTCTTACGTGGTGGAACGGGGTTATGAGAGACCGCGGTGCTGAGGTTGCATTAGTACAGACTTGGGCTGAACTTAGGGCTCTTATGATGAAGGAATTATGTCCTCGTCATGAGCTTAGGGCTCAAGAAAGGGAATTTGAAGATTTGAAGCAAGACAGTGGGGAACATCGAGCCTATACTGACCGCTTTGAGGAATTGAGCTTGTTATGCCCTACTATGGTTACGCCTCTGGATAAGGCGATTGAGAAATACATTGATGGTCTTCCTGACTTAGTTCAGGATATTGTTACTGGCAGCAACCCTACTACTGTCAGACAAGCCATTGAATTGTCTGCCACTCTAACTGAATCCCATATCAGGAAGCGCAAGCTGTTTCGGAAGGGCGACTCAAGACCATCTGACAAGACTGCTCAAGTGGAACCAAAGGAAGAAAATGTTGAGGTGTCCAAGAAGAAGAAGCGCAAAGCCTCTCAAAACTATGCTGTAACTGCGCAAGACAAACAGGTTGCACCAAACCAGCCAGCACAACCTCGCAAAAGGCAAAACTATGTTGGTGCCGCACCTTTGTGCAACAAATGCAACCGTCATCATCTAGAGTAAGAGCAGTGTCACAAATGTACCCACTGTGGGCGGTTGGGACATTTGATCAGTGTTTGTCGTTATGCAAATCAAGCTGCTGCAAACCCTGCTGCTGTTCAAGCACGGTTCCCTCCAGGGTCATGTTATAACTGTGGTGACCTTACCCACTACAGGAACAATTGCCCAAGACTTGTTAACATACCTCCAGCGCGTGGACGAGTGTTTAACATCAATGAGGCAAACATGAACAATGATGCAGCAGTGAACAATTAGTGTTTTGTATTTCCTTAGTTGTTATCTTTTGACACTTCAAGACAATTCGGTTTTTACATAAATAAAGATTTGTTGTTTTTATTTCTGCAAAATTTATGCGTTTGTGTGAATGCTTGATGCAACCTTATGATGTCAACCCAAAGACAAACTACTCGTGTGGTTCTGTCATTTTATGATCACTTGTGATCTCCTCAAGAACCTTAAACACTCGTTTCTTTTAAGAAACAAGGCCAAACCCTTATTGAGAATCCTTCTATCTTTATAGATAGATCCTTGAAAATCATTAAAGTGCCAAATGAAATCCATGGATTGGATTCCTAGTGTGCTTTAAATGTCCATACCTAAAGATAACAGATTAAAGAATCAAGTTGACTAATTTTGGGCTTATGTGTTTTCTTACATGTTTTGTGGTTGTATGTGATCCATCCAAATCCTAGGAGAATCTTTCATATCTCATACGAGAGATTCATAGTAGGATATCCAAAGTTACTATCTTAAATCCTTAATGGACTTCTACATTGTAGTCAAGACCCTTGGGTTTTAAAGTACTATTCTATAATTGGACCCCTTGGGTGGTCTAGTTAAATAGATTGATTTGAAAATCTGGTTCGAAATATCATATGATGATATAATTAAAAAGATCCCTTAATTGGTCGATTTAAGGAGATCGTACGACGGTCTAGTTAAGAAGATCATGTGTTGATCTAGTTAAGAAGATTGTTCGTTGATCTAGTTAAGAAGATCCTTTGGTGGTCTAGTCAGGTCGCTTCATGTTTATTCAATTAACTTTTCCTCTACACATTATGAAATGAACTGTGCGGACTGTGCAAGGGATTTCGTAATTATGGAGGCCTACATAATTATGGAATTCAGTGCACAGAAACCACAGGGAGCTTTGTCATGTGTTAAGACCTATAGTGACAAGAATAATGATACGGGAGAAGTCTTGGACCTTGACCGATGTCATTTTATCTTGCACTCCCCAATTCTGATTTCAAGCACACCCAAGTTTCCTATGATAAGTCTTCATAAGAAACGTTCTTCTGTCCGTAGTTCAAAAGAATTCCATGTTTTACTACTACAAGGAATTCACTTTGAGGGTTAACAAATTCGCTAAGAGTCCTAACATGGCCCATAGTTTTACTTAAGGGTTTAATGGATCTATTAGAAGGCGAAACCGTCACAGCTGTCTTCACAAGTTTCCTCTAGAATTAAATTTCGGGACGAAATTTCCTAAAGTAGGGGAGACTGTGACACCTGTGTCACTTCAACCATCAAACAAATGCCAAACCAATGAAATATTGTATTTCATACTTGGGATTTGTAAAAATATGTGCATCATTTGCACATATCAACTCTTGTTCGATTTTAAGCTTGAAATTGCTTTCTGGAGGGTTATACGCGCTCTGATGCATAAATATAACCAGTTTAATCCAATGAACACTCTGGAATAGTGAAATAGGCTTAACATACCTTAAATAACCTTTACATAACTTAGAAATAAGTTTTAAAGGCTTTGGTATGGCAAAAACAAGTTAATTCGTTTACAGGGACTAAACTTGACAAACTGCAAAAGTATGCCAATTTGAACTGTAACAGACATTCTGGAACATGACCATAAGTTAAACACACCTTAAATATCCTTTAAATAGCTTAGAAATAGGCTTTGAGGGGCTCGGTGTGTTAAAATAAACTTTTGGGTCATTCAGGGACTAAAAGTGTCAAAAAGTGCATAAGTTTGCACTTATGCGCATAACTTACGTTCTGAATACATCCGGACATCCAAAAATTTATGTAAGCACTAAAATATTTTATTTTAGTGTTTGGCTTGAGAAAAATCCATTCGTCGCGCAATTTGGATCGTTTTTCGCGCTTGTGCGCATTCCGTCGTAATTAAGCGAACATCGCGATCGTACGACCAAACGAACCAACATCCAGCATATTTTTGAGCATGTTTCATGTCCACAATGTTTAGGCATCATTTTAGGGCCTTAAACTTGGCTCTACGGGCCTTAGAAGTGTCGGAAATGGCTTAAACACATAACAGGGACTGAAACTGTCATTTAGCAAACTTGGTTCTGATCAGACATGGCCAGGCGGCCCGCGTAAGGTTTGTGCATATCCTTACGCGGGCTGCGTCAGTCTCCCAGACCAGATTCAATGTTTAAACAGCCTGTTTACAGCTGTTTTGCTCTCCTAATCTCTCATCCACATGTCAATTCCTTATGGTGGGTGGCCATTTGACATACCATAACATTCCAACACATGTACGGGTGGGATTCGAGCACGGTTTCCATGAAACGATCTTAACGGTTACCCGAAAACTATAAATACCCACATCCCTCAACTTCTAAACCCACAAGAATCTGATCTTAGAAGCTCTAAGTTGAAACCATTGTTTCATACCTGAGCTACTTTTCGGGGACCCTTCGTAAGTATTCTTTCGTTCTTTTATTGTTTTTCGAGTCCGAAAGTCAAACTTTGTTTGACTTTCTGCATTGACCAGTTTATGGTCAATGCGAAGTTCGTTTGAACTTCGCAACGTGATTGTAATCACGATGGTCATAGTCCCTTGTGACTATGCCTACTGATTACCACGTTGTCTAGGGTGGTTGGTGTCACACCCCGACCGCGTAAAACAACAAATCGCGACGGAAACATCGGGGCGTGTCGTAACAGAATAAATTGTTTCATAACCATGGCATACAAAGTTGTATTTTATTTATCAAACAAGAGTGTTACATTGTCTTGAACAGTAAACAAAAGAGTTTATAACATAATTAAACATAGTCTAGCTTCATTTTAAGTCTCTAAGGCACAGGTCCGCCCTAGTGTCATGATCATCATCCTACGGAAAAGCACCTGAAAACACATGTGAAAGTAGGTACGTCAGCATAAAAATGCCTGTGAGATACATAGGTTTGTGAAAATAGGATTCATGACTTGTATTTGAGAAAATGTTTAGTCATGAACCTTGTAATTTGCTTTGTCTTGTAAATCATTTGAAAAACGATAAGATCAGTTGATATGTATAAATAAATGTAAGGTTAAATGAATAACCATGTAAAATGAGTTTGTATAAGATAAGTTGGTTGTAAAACAATGTCTTATGAAAAGTATGTTATTTGTATAAAATGTGATATGTATCAAACTGAAATGATTTAAATAACGTTACGCTATGTAATATTTTACAAACACTTATATATAGGAAGTACCAGCGGCGTATCCACCATGTTTGTATCATATTACACACGTATCGTTACTCAAATCACTTACCCAAACAACCACCAATGTAACTTGTTCATGTACAAACCAATTGTCAAGTGTTATTGTGTAAACCTTATCAAAATGTCTATGTCCAATGTAAACCACCAAATGTGTATATCAATGTCAAAATGTTTATGTTCAATGTAGATCATGTAATGTGTAACCAAAATGTCATGTATGGTAGTGAAATATATCAACTAAACCATATGTATAATGCACAAAAACAAGGTATTGAAGTAAAACACAGTTTAAATCAAAGTTATGTTTTGTGTAACAAATGCATGCTGTACTGATACAAACATTTATGCGGTATTGTTAATATGCATACATCCAAGCCTTGAGACTGTGGCGATAAACCCTTAAACAAATTAAAGATTTATCTAAATTATGTATATCGAATTCCGTCATTCCTTTCATCCCCATACCCAGGATGTCCGGAACGGGAGTTGTCAATTCCTATGGTACCACTACCTACTAACGAACGGCGTAATTAATGTTAATGAATGTATTGTTCCTTGTTAAACAAACCAAATGTCATAACAAAAAGTAAGCATGTGAAAACAATGCACTAAGTATGTAATCAAATGAACATACATAGCGTGAAATGTAATGTAAAACGATGTACTAAGTAATGCACACAATGGGCACACCTAGCATGAAATGTGATGTAAAACAATGTACTAAGTAATGCACACAATGGGCACACCTAGCATGAAATGTAATGTAAAACAATGTACTAAGTAATGCACACAATGGGCACACCTAGCATAAGATGTAATGAAATCATGTACTATAATGTACTAACGAACATAGCATGTATACGATGTGAAAACAGGAAAGCATGAAAGTAACAAGTAGGCACATGTGTTTCACCCCAAAACAGTTTGGAAAACAGTAAAAGAGGGGTCTATGTACTCACTTGATATTACTCAGTAGTCCTGGAGTGACAACCAAACAATGGTATAGATCACGGAATCAAACGGCACCTATATAGGTAACTATGTTAATAAACCGGACCTAAATCGGAAGATCGGGTAGCATGAGGGTTTGTAAACCAAACGAGTATTGAGACTCGTGTAGTATGGTTCAACAAGGCCTACATACTAATTGAAACCTAACATAATTGTTTACGACCCATTACGACCCGTTTAGGTAGCTTATGCTATTTTAACGCGTCGTTCGCGTGAAACGCGTTCGGACCGCCTAACTAGCCCTATGACAAGTGTTATATGCCTAAACATGTTACATAATCAGTTATGTGACAAAGGTTTAGGTTACATATGCTTAATTACCAATTATACATGAAAAGGGTATTCTGGTAATTTACCTAAGGCATATAAACTACCTATCATACAACTACTTAAACGATGTGACCATAGGGTATAACCTCGGAAGGTTATTCCCTACCTACTATGGTCACCTAATGTGTTTGGTCGGATCCTAATGATCGACCAAATGGGTCGGGTTCGAGGTATAAGCGATTTATTAGATCGCTTACCCTACGACCCTAGACAACGTGGTAATCAGTAGGCATAGTCCCAAGGGACTATAACCAACGTGATTACACTCACATTGCGAAGTTCAAACGAACTTCGCATTGACCATTACTGGTCAACGCTGAAAGTCAAACAAAGTTTGACTTTCTGACTCGAAAAGCAATAAAATAAGGAAAAGAACGAAAGAATACTTACGAAGGGTCCCCGAATGCTAACCTCGATTCAAAAATCTCAGGTATTAAACAATAGTTTCAACTTAGAGTTTCTCAAATCAAAGTTCTTGTGATTTTGAAGCATGGGGGGTGGGGTATTTATAGTATTCGGTCCACCGTTAAGATCGTTTCATGGAAAACGTGCCTTAATCGTAACCGTACAAGTGTTGGCAAGTTGTGGTGCCTAAAAATGGTCCTTATCATCTGACTAAGCAATTTAGAATGTGTGGGTGAGGATCAAACAGCTGCAATCTGCTGTTAAATTCATTTAATCTGGTCTGAAGGTACCTCGCGGGCCGCCTGGGGATTTACAGGAACTGAGGCGGGCCGCCTAGCCCTTCTGATCAGAAAACAAGTTTCAGAAATTACAGTTTTGGTCCCTGCACGTGTTTAAGGCCATTTCCGACACTTCTAAGGCCCGTAAAGCCAACTTTAAGGCCTTAAAATGATGCCTAAACATTGTGGACATGAAAAATGTTCGAAAATATGTCTGATGTCAGTTCGTTTGGTCGTACGAACGCGATGTTCGCTTAATTACGACGGAATGCGCATAAGCGCGAAAAACGATCCAAATGACGCGACGAATGGATTTTTCTTATGGCGAACACTAAAATATAATATAGTCATGCTTACATTAATTTTTGGATGTCCGGATGTATTCAGAACGTAAGTTATGCGCGAAAATGCAAACTTGTGCACTTTTTGACACTTTTAGTCCCTGAATGACCCAAAAGTTTATTTTAGCATACCGAACCCCTCAAAGCCTATTTCTAAGCTATGTAAAGGATATTTATGGTATGTTTAACTTATGTTTATGTTCCGGAATGTCTGTTCCAGTACGAATCGTCGTACTTTCGCAGTTTGTCAAGTTTAGTCCCTGTAAGCGAATTAACTTGTTTTTGCCATACCAAAGCCTTCAAAACTTATTTCTAAGTTATGTAAAGGTTATTTAAGGTATGTTGAGTATATGTTGATGTTTCGGAGTATTTCTCGCATTAAACTGAGTACGTTTACGCACTAGTTTGCGTATAACTCTCCAGAAAGCGATGTAGAGTTTGAAATTACATAAAAGTCAAAACATGAAAAATGTAAAACATAACAAAACAAACATTGGGATCAAATAACATTGTTTTATTGATAATAGAACTGTTCACAATGATTACAAGCACAGTTGTTACAGTCTCCCCTACTTGTGGAAATTTCGTCCCGAAATTTATTTAGAGGAAACTCGTGGAAAAAGATGTGGATATTTCGCCTTCATTTGATCTTCGCGTTCCCAAGTAAACTCAGGTCCACGTTTAGCTTCCCAGCGAACTTTGACCAAAGGAATGCGCTTGCGTTTAAGCCACTTGACTTCACGTTCCATGATTTCCACTGGTTTCTCAACAAATTTCAGTGTTTTGCCAACACGAATTTCGTCAAGCGGTATGTGGAGGTTCTCATCAGCTGAACACCTCTTGAGATTGGACACGTGAAAAGTTGGATGAACATTTCCAAGTTCAGGAGGTAACTCAAGTCTGTAGGCTACCTTTCCGATTCTTTCGACGATCTTGAATGGTCCAACGTATCTAGGTGCAAGTTTTCCTTTCTTTCCAAATCTGAACACACCTTTCCAAGGTGAGACCTTAAGTAATACTCGATCACCGACTTGAAATTCCAAGGCCTTGCGTTTTGGGTCCGCGTAAATCTTCTGACGGCTTCTAGCTGCCTGGAGGTTATCACGAACTTTCTTAATCTTGTCTGTAGTTTCTAAAATGAGGGCAGGTCCAGTAAGTTGAGCCTCGCCGATCTCATTCCAGCAGACTGGTGAACGACATTTTCGACCATAGAGAGCCTCGAAAGGAGCCATTTTGATGCTGGTGTGATAACTGTTGTTGTAGGAGAATTCAATCAACTTAAGATGTGAATCCCAACTACCACCAAAATCGATCACACAAGCTCTAAGCATATCCTCCAAAGTCTGGATTGTTCTCTCAGATTGACCATCGGTTTGCGGATGATAAGCTGTGCTCAGATTAAGTTGGGTCCCCATAGCAGATTGCATGGTTCTCCAAAAATGAGAAGTGAAACGAGCATCTCTGTCAGAAATGATGTTCAACGGAACACCATGCCGAGCTACAATTTCATCCACATAGATTTGAGCAAGTCTGTCAGCAGGAAAATCCTCACGGATTGGCAAGAAATGTGCTGACTTTGTAAGACGATCAACGACTACCCAGATGGCATCATGACCTTTCTTGGTGCGTGGAAGTTTAGTAATGAGATCCATAGTAATGTTTTCCCATTTCCAAACTGGGATCTCCGGTTGCACCAATAAACCAGAAGGACGTTGATGTTCAGCCTTAACCTTAAGACAAGTAAGGCATTTTGATACGTATAAGGCAATGTCTTTCTTCATACCAGGCCACCAATAGTGAATACGAAGATCCTTATACATCTTATCTGAGCCTGGATGAATAGAATAATGAGACTTATGGGCTTCATCCATAAGCAAGGCACGAAGATTATCTAGGCTTGGGACCCATAAACGGTCCATGAAGTAATATGATCCATTGTCCTTTAGTTCCAGAGCAGGTGTTATGTGATAGGGAAATTCCTTATCCATCAAACCCTGTGAAATACAAGATTGTTGAGCTTGAGAAATGCGTGCTTGGATATCAGATCGAGCTTGAATAACAGATTGAACATGTACACAATGAAGCTTAGTACGTTCCTTACGACTCAATGCATCAGCTACGACATTCGCCTTACCAGGATGGTAGCGAATTTCGCAATCATAGTCGTTTAAAAGCTCAACCCAACGTCGCTGTCTCATGTTGAGTTCTTTCTGGTTGAAGATATGCTGAAGACTTTTGTGGTCAGTGAAAACCACACATTTTGTACCGTACAAATAGTGTCTCCAGATCTTTAGAGCGAAAACAACTGCACCCAACTCAAGATCATGAGTGGTGTAGTTCTTCTCATGAATCTTCAACTGCCTCGATGCATAGGCTATGACTTTGTTCCTTTGCATCAGAACACAACTAAGACCCAATTTCGATGCATCACAATACACGACAAAATCATCATCACCCTTAGGCAATGATAGAACAGGCGCATCGCAAAGCTTCTGCTTCAGGTGTTGAAAAGCTTCCTCTTGTTTGTATCCCCAATAAAAGGGCATTTTCTTCTGAGTTAGAGCAGTTAGAGGAACTGCAATCTTCGAGAAGTTTTCTATGAAGCGGCGATAATAAACCGCTAGACCAAGAAAAGAACGAACTTCAGTAGGAGTAGTAGGTGTATCCCAATCCTTAATCGCACTGATCTTGGAGGGATCTACATGAATACCTCGTTCGTTGATAACATGCCCCAAAAATTGAACTTCTTTAAGCCAAAATTCGCACTTGGAGAATTTGGCGAAAAGTTGCTCTTTCTTTAGGAGTTCTAGGGTAAGACGAAGATGTTGCTCGTAATCAGCTCGCGTCTTAGAGTAAATCAAGATGTCGTCAATAAAAACAATGACGAACTGATCCAAATAAGGTTTGCAGACCCTATTCATTAAGTCCATGAAAACAGCAGGAGCATTAGTCAAACCGAATGGCATGACTGTGAACTCGTAATGCCCATAACGAGTACGGAACGCTGTCTTGGGAATATCTTCTTCTTGCACCCGAAGTTGATGATACCCTGAACGTAGATCAATCTTCGAAAAATAAGAAGCGCCCTGTAACTGATCAAAGAGGTCGTCTATGCGAGGTAGGGGATATCGATTCTTGATGGTAAGCTTATTAAGCTCACGATAATCGATACACATCCTAAAGGATCCATCCTTCTTCTTGACAAAGAGAACGGGAGCACCCCAAGGTGAAAAACTAGGACGTATAAAACCTTTGTCAGAGAGCTCCTGAAGCTGTTTAGACAACTCTTGCATCTCAGATGGTGCAAGACGATATGGAGCTCTGGCAATGGGATTTGCACCAGGTACGAGATCAATGCGGAACTCGACTTGGCGTGCTGGAGGTAGACCAGGTAAATCTTCAGGGAACACTTCAGAATAATCCCGAACGACAGGAATATCTGAAATAGACTTACCCTTGCCTTTATCTTCTGTAACATGTGCTAAGAAAGCCACATAATTCTTCCGCGGATACTTCCGAGCTTTAAAACAAGACATGAGTTTGAGACCACCGATAGGCTTCTCACCTTGAACCTGCAGAGTCTCGCCTGTCGAAAGCGGCACACGAACAATCTTCTCAGAACAAACTATCTCTGTGTGATGCTTGGATAACCAATCCATTCCCACAATAACGTCGAAGCTTCCGAGTTGCATAGGCGCAAGGTCAATAGGAAAAAGATGGTCGTTAAGATTCAACTGGCAGTTGCGTAGAACAGAATCAAGAATAATGGGTTCACCACTAGCAACTTCTACTGTCAAAGGTTTTCCTAGTTTCGTTCTAGACACGCGAAGCATAGGCTCAAAAGACAATGACACGAAACTCTTATCGGCACCAGAATCGAAAAGAACAGATGCAGGCTGATTATTAATAAAGAACGTACCGTTCACCACATTATCGTCAGCCTGTGCCTCTTGGGCATTCATGTTAAAGGCTCAGCCTCGAGCCGGAGCCTGAACCTGATTCTGGTTAGCTAGCCTTGGGCATCGGTTTCTGTAGTGGGTCAGATCCCCACAATTGTAACAAGCACCTGGTGGGTATTGTAGTCGTGCAGCTTGACCCTGTTGCTGAGCAGGAGGCTGTGCAACTTGTTGAGCCGGGTTTTGAACTGCGCGATTCTGAGCAAACCGACAAACATCGGCAAGATGACCTGACTTCCCACAACTAGTACAGAAACGGCACTGATGTTGCGGCTGATGGTGACTGTTGCATCTATTGCTCAAAGGTGCATTCCCTGTATAGGGTTTCTTTGCTGGAAGCTGTGCGGGTTGGTTGGGAGCTGCCTGATTAGCTTGGGCAGTGATAGCAAAATTTTGGGAAGCCTTACGCTTCCTTGACCTCTTCGAAGAACCAGAGTTCTTTCCATTCTTGTTTTGACCTTTCTTGCTATCTTCCTTGTCAGCCAACTGTTTCTTGCCCTTGTCACCCTTCCTGTGTAACTTTCCCTTTCTAATCTGCGACTCAGTCAATGTCGCTGATAACTCGATCGCCTGACGGAGTGTGGCAGGTTCACTACCAGTAAGGATGTCTTGTACTGAGTCAGGTAGGCCGTCGATGTATCTCTCGATAGCCTTGTCGAGTGGGGTAACCATAGTCGGGCAAAGCAAACTCAACTCCTCAAACCTATCAGTATAAGCCCTGTGCTCACCACTATCTTGCTTCAAAACATCAAACTCCTTCTCCAACGCCCGCTGTTCATGGCGAGGACAGAATTCCCTCATCATAAGAGCTCTAAGTTCAGCCCATGTCTGTGCGAGAGCAACTTCCGCACCTCGGTCTCTCATTACCCCATTCCACCATGTAAGAGCCCTCTTCTGAAACACGCTCGAGGAGAACTCGACCTTGCGATTATCCGGGCACTGCACGTGGCGAAAAGTATTCTCAATGCTTTCGAACCACTGAAGAAGCCCAGTTGCTCCTTCAGAACCACTAAACTTGAGTGGTTTAGCCTGGTTAAAATCCTTGTATTTGCGTGGAACATTGTTGTTATTGTTGGCTTGGTTCCATTGAGCAAAGAGATTTGGAAATTGAGCAGCCATTTGCTCCGCAATAATTTCTGCCAGTTCGGCAGTCGCAATCAGATTGTCGCGTCGAGGAGGCATTCTAAAAGAGGAAAACATGAAAGGAAACGAGTGAGATGATTGGATGAAGAGAATGAGATGAAACAAAATCAACAAAAGCAAAGATGGTGGTCATTCGTCCGTATTACCAAGCAAACAAACGACACACAGTGACTAATCAAAGTAAATGGGTCAAAAATAATGTATAATGAAGACATGCTCGCCTATAAGTGAACACTCATCCCAAGAATTCCCAGGTAAGCACAACTGGTCTCGCGTCTGATGAGATATATACGAAGTGCTTGCCTAGACAGAAAACCCAGAATACAGGCATTCACCCTTCCAGTTTGCACATGTTCACATTATTTAAAACCCAAAACGTTTGACGGGATTTTGAAAATTTGAAGGCACAAGGCCAAAAACCAATACTGAAAAGGGTTCAAAACCATATAACAGAGGGTTCAAAACCTTACAATTGAGGGTTCAAAACCTTGTAATAAAACATTCAAAAACAGATGATTGTTTTTCAAAAATCGATTAGGAAAATTTGGTTCTTGTTTTGATAATCACCTAAGGATAGGTGATGTACATGTTTTAAGATCTAAACACAAGATAACTTGTGTTAGGGTCCTAGAAAAGTTATAGTCTAGGTCAAAGCATTACTAATAACCTAATTCCCTATAACCATTGGCTCTGATACCAACTCTTCTGTCACACCCCGACCGCGTAAAACAACAAATCGCGGCGGAAACATCGGGGCGTGTCGTAACAGAATAAATTGTTTCATAACCATGGCATACAAAGTTGTATTTTATTTATCAAACAAGAGTGTTACATTGTCTTGAACAGTAAACAAAAGAGTTTATAACATAATTAAACATAGTCTAGCTTCATTTTAAGTCTCTAAGGCACAGGTCCGCCCTAGTGTCATGATCATCATCCTACGGAAAAGCACCTGAAAACACATGTGAAAGTAGGTACGTCAGCATAAAAATGCCTGTGAGATACATAGGTTTGTGAAAATAGGATTCATGACTTGTATTTGAGAAAATGTTTAGTCATGAACCTTGTAATTTGCTTTGTCTTGTAAATCATTTGAAAAACGATAAGATCAGTTGATATGTATAAATAAATGTAAGGTTAAATGAATAACCATGTAAAATGAGTTTGTATAAGATAAGTTGGTTGTAAAACAATGTCTTATGAAAAGTATGTTATTTGTATAAAATGTGATATGTATCAAACTGAAATGATTTAAATAACGTTACGCTATGTAATATTTTACAAACACTTATATATAGGAAGTACCAGCGGCGTATCCACCATGTTTGTATCATATTACACACGTATCGTTACTCAAATCACTTACCCAAACAACCACCAATGTAACTTGTTCATGTACAAACCAATTGTCAAGTGTTATTGTGTAAACCTTATCAAAATGTCTATGTCCAATGTAAACCACCAAATGTGTATATCAATGTCAAAATGTTTATGTTCAATGTAGATCATGTAATGTGTAACCAAAATGTCATGTATGGTAGTGAAATATATCAACTAAACCATATGTATAATGCACAAAAACAAGGTATTGAAGTAAAACACAGTTTAAATCAAAGTTATGTTTTGTGTAACAAATGCATGCTGTACTGATACAAACATTTATGCGGTATTGTTAATATGCATACATCCAAGCCTTGAGACTGTGGCGATAAACCCTTAAACAAATTAAAGATTTATCTAAATTATGTATATCGAATTCCGTCATTCCTTTCATCCCCATACCCAGGATGTCCGGAACGGGAGTTGTCAATTCCTATGGTACCACTACCTACTAACGAACGGCGTAATTAATGTTAATGAATGTATTGTTCCTTGTTAAACAAACCAAATGTCATAACAAAAAGTAAGCATGTGAAAACAATGCACTAAGTATGTAATCAAATGAACATACATAGCGTGAAATGTAATGTAAAACGATGTACTAAGTAATGCACACAATGGGCACACCTAGCATGAAATGTGATGTAAAACAATGTACTAAGTAATGCACACAATGGGCACACCTAGCATGAAATGTAATGTAAAACAATGTACTAAGTAATGCACACAATGGGCACACCTAGCATAAGATGTAATGAAATCATGTACTATAATGTACTAACGAACATAGCATGTATACGATGTGAAAACAGGAAAGCATGAAAGTAACAAGTAGGCACATGTGTTTCACCCCAAAACAGTTTGGAAAACAGTAAAAGAGGGGTCTATGTACTCACTTGATATTACTCAGTAGTCCTGGAGTGACAACCAAACAATGGTATAGATCACGGAATCAAACGGCACCTATATAGGTAACTATGTTAATAAACCGGACCTAAATCGGAAGATCGGGTAGCATGAGGGTTTGTAAACCAAACGAGTATTGAGACTCGTGTAGTATGGTTCAACAAGGCCTACATACTAATTGAAACCTAACATAATTGTTTACGACCCATTACGACCCGTTTAGGTAGCTTATGCTATTTTAACGCGTCGTTCGCGTGAAACGCGTTCGGACCGCCTAACTAGCCCTATGACAAGTGTTATATGCCTAAACATGTTACATAATCAGTTATGTGACAAAGGTTTAGGTTACATATGCTTAATTACCAATTATACATGAAAAGGGTATTCTGGTAATTTACCTAAGGCATATAAACTACCTATCATACAACTACTTAAACGATGTGACCATAGGGTATAACCTCGGAAGGTTATTCCCTACCTACTATGGTCACCTAATGTGTTTGGTCGGATCCTAATGATCGACCAAATGGGTCGGGTTCGAGGTATAAGCGATTTATTAGATCGCTTACCCTACGACCCTAGACAACGTGGTAATCAGTAGGCATAGTCCCAAGGGACTATAACCAACGTGATTACACTCACGTTGCGAAGTTCAAACGAACTTCGCATTGACCATTACTGGTCAACGCTGAAAGTCAAACAAAGTTTGACTTTCTGACTCGAAAAGCAATAAAATAAGGAAAAGAACGAAAGAATACTTACGAAGGGTCCCCGAATGCTAACCTCGATTCAAAAATCTCAGGTATGAAATAATAGTTTCAACTTAGAGTTTCTCAAATCAAAGTTCTTGTGATTTTGAAGCATGGGGGGTGGGGTATTTATAGTATTCGGTCCACCGTTAAGATCGTTTCATGGAAAACGTGTAACACCTGTGCCTCCACGGCCATCAAACAAATACCAAACCAATGAAATATTATATTTCATACTTGAGATTTGTAAAAATATGTGTATCATTTGCACATATCAATTCTTGTTCAATTTCAAACTCTAAATCGCTTTCTGGAAGGTTATACGGGCACCGATGCGTAAATATAACCAGTTTAATGCAACAAACACTCCGGAATAGTGACATAGGCTTAACATACCTTAAATAACCTTTACATAACTTAGAAATAAGTTTTGAAGGCTTTGGTATGGCAAAATCAAGTTAAATCGCTTACAGGGACTAAAGTTGACAAACTGCGAAAGTATGCCAATTTGAACTGTAACAGACATTCCGGAACATGACCATAAGTTAAACATACCATAAATATCCTTTACATAGCTTAGAAATAAGCTTTGAGGTGTTCGGTGTGCTAAAATAAACTTTTGGGTCATTTAGGGACTAAAAGTGTCAAAAAGTGCACAAGTTTGCACTTTCGCGCATAACTTACGTTCTGAATACATCCGGACATCCAAAAATTTATGTAAGCATGACTATATTATATTTTAGTGTTCGCCATAAGAAAAATCCATTCGTTGCGTCAATTGGATCGTTTTTCGCGCTTGTGCGCATTCCGTCGTAATTAAGCGAACATCGCGTTCGTACGACCAAACGAACCATCATCCGGCATATTTTTGAGCATGTTTTGAGTTCCCTATACTTTAACTTCATTTTAGAGCCTTGAAATGAGGTTAACGGGGTTCAAACGCATCGAAAATCGCTTAAACGGGTTGCAGGGACTAAACCTGTCACTTTTGAAACAATTCTGGAACAGGGAGGTAGTAGCGTAGCGCGAGCCCTAAGGGCCTACCCGTCGCGCTACGCGACTGCATGATCAGACCAGATTCAATGTTTTTAATATCAGATTTCAGCTGATTAATCCTCCACCACACATTCTCACATGTCTAGTCAGCGGATAAGAACCATTTTTAGCTACCATGAGTTTCCGACAAGTGTACGGGTTGGATCATGGCACGTTTTCCATCAAACGATCTCAATGGTGGACCGAAAACTATATATACCCCATACCCCCCATTGCATAACTTACAAGAATTCTGATTTTAGAAACTCTAAGTTGAAACCATTGTTTCATACCTGAGATTCTTGGATCGGGATTAGCATTCGGGGACCCTGGGTAAGTATTCTTTCGTTCTTTTCCTTATTTTATTGCTTTTCGAGTCCGAAAGTCAAACTTTGTTTGACTTTCAGCGTTGACCAGTAATGGTCAATGCGAAGTTCGTTTGAACTTCGCAACGTGATAGTAATCACGATGGTTATAGTCCCTTGGGACTATGCCTACTGATTACCACGTTGTCTAGGGTCGTAGGGTAAGCGATCTAATAAATCGCTTATACCTTCGAACTCGACCCAGTTTGGTCGATCATTAGGATCCGACCAAATACATTAGGTGACCCTAGTATAGGGCATAACCTTCCGAGGTTATACCCTATGGTCACATCGTTTAAGTAGTTGTATGATAGGTAGTTTATATGCCTTAGGTAAATTACCAGAATACCCTTTTCATGTATAATTGGTAATTAAGCATATGTAACCTAAACTTTTGTCACATAACTGATTATGTAACATGTTTAGGCATATAACACTTGTCATAGGACTAGTTAGACGGTCCGAACGCGTTTCACGCGCACGACGCGTTAAAGTAGCATAAGCTACCTTAATGGGTCGCGATGGGTCGAAAGCACTTAGGTTAGTCTCATTGTAGTATGTAGGCCTTGTTAAACCATATCATATGAGTTCCAATACTCATTTGGTTTGCCAAGCCTCATCCTATCCGATCTCCCGATTTAAGTCCGGTTTATTTATATAGTTTAGATTTGCCGACTGATTCCGTGCTCCCTCAAGCTTTGTTTGGTTGTTGTTCAAGACCTCCAAGCATTCTCTGGCGAGTACATTATTCCCCTCTTTTACTGTTTTCCAAATGTTTTGGGGTGACTCATATGTACTAAATGTTTTATCAATAGTTTCAAGAACAATTACAATGTGGTTTTAAGAACAATTACAATAGTTTCAAGAACAATTACAATGTGGTTTCAAGAACAATTACAATGTGGTTTCAAGAACAATAACAATTATTTCAATAACGCTAACAATGATTTCAAGAACGAATACAATGATTTCAAAAACTAATAACAATTTCAAAAAGTGAACAAACTTGTTGGTTGTAGTTTACATAACCGATGACATTCATTAGCAATGATCAAGCCGACCAGTATTAGGTTATGGTACCATAGGATCTGACAAATCCCGTTATTTACTGCACCCATTGTTATGTGTGGGGGTTGTGGGTAGCGACTGAATCTGTAATTATTAACTTATCCTTTGGTAAGGGTTTGTTAAGAACGAGAGCGAGAGCGAGATGGAGCGAGGAACGCGTCAAGAAGGTTTGAATGTTATTAGAGAATCGACCATAAAGTAGTTTCACAATTAAAACAAGAACGACTAGAACGATTTTACAAAATGGGTTAACGATTGGGTAAACATTGGGACATGATTTACATTTGATCATGCATTTACACGAAACATAGTATTGGTTTAAACCAAGTTTTACTTCCATACTTTGTTTTGCGCGTTTCACCTATGGTTTAGTTGATGCATTTCACTAGCCATACATAACATTTTGGTTATACATTACATGGTTTACATTGGTTGGTTTGGTTTGAGTAAATGATTAAGTAACGATGCGGGTGTAATATGATACAAGCATGGTGGATTCGCCGCTGGTACTTCCTATATATAAGTGTTTGTATGGTATTACATATTGTAGCGTTATTTGAATCATTTCAGTTTGAGACATAGAACATTTTATACAAGTAACATACTTTTCACAAGACATTTATTTACAAACAACTTATCTTATACAAACTCATTTTACATGGTTATTCATTTAATCATGCATTATTCTCTTATTATACATATCACCTGAACTTATTATTTTTCAAATGATTTACAAAGACAAAGCAAATTACAAGGTTCATGACTAAACATTTTCTTAAACAGAAGTCATGAATCTTATTTTCACAAAACCTATGTACTCGCCAGCATTTCCTTGCTGACCTCGTTTTCACATATGTTTCAGGTATTGTTGAATGATATTGATTGATAAGATGCATGCTCACATAGGACTGGACAAGGCCTTAGTGACTCAATAACAATGATAGACTATGTTTAATTTGTGTATTTAGATTTCCAGACGATGTAATTATTCAATGTTTAATAAAACGAAACACTTTTTGGTATCCATGGTTATGAAACATTAATTCTGTTGCAACACGCCCCGATGTTTCCGCCGCGATTTGTTGTTTTACGCTGTCGGGGTGTGACAGAAAAGATGGTATCAGAGCCAATGGTTATAGGGAATTAGGTTATTAGTAATGCTTTGACCTAGTCTATAACCTTCTTAGGACCCTAACGCGAGTTTACTTGCATTTAGTCATAAAACAATACCGTCACCTATCCTTAGGCGACGACCACAACAAGAACATAAATTTCAAAACCGCTTTGAAAACTAATCATCTGTTCTAGGATGATTGATTACTAGGTTTTGAACTCTCAGTTATATGGTTTTGAACCCCTTTGAGTTTTCAAAACTTCGTCAAGGTTTTGGGTTTTAAATAATGTGAACACGTGCAAACTGGAAGGGTGAATGCCTGTATTCTGGGTTTTCTGTCTAGGCAAGCACTTCGTATACATCTCATCAGACGCGAGACCAGTTGTGCTTACCTGGGAATTCTTGGGGTGAGTGTTCACTTATAGGCGAGCATGTCTTCGCGATACATTATTTTTGACCCATTTACTTTGATTAGTCACCGTCTCATTTGTTTGCCTTAGGTAACAAACAAATGATCGCAATTTTCATGCGTTATCATTCTGTTTTGATTGTCCAAAAACCTTTCACCTGTTTCTCCCTATGCCTTTCTTTTTCTTCAAGAATGTCTCTTCATCACGATGACGCCCAGATATTTGAGCAAGCAGCCAAATTCGCTCAGCGAATAGGCGAAGTAGTCCTGAAGACTGTTGAATTAGCTACTACCATGTATCATCTCCAGGATGAAGCCACTCAAGAGTCACCAAGACAGGCAGGACCTAGTCAGGCGACAACACCATCAGCCAATAAACCAATCGAGGAATCAAAGACCATGGATGAACGATCCCCTGAGAAGTCAAAGAAGCGAAAGGCTTCTCAGAACTTCGCCATGGTCGCTCACAATGGTAAAGCAGTCCCCAACCAACCAGCTTAACCCCCTGCTAGGTGTGTATGGCTTTTCCTATGATACCTACATCAAGGAACTATGTACCTTACAAACTACTCTTGTGATTTCTCTCTTTCAAATGATTGCTCATGATTCCCTCGAAAATTTTAAGTACTCGTTTCACTCTAAGAAACAAAGTACAGAAAATTAAGTGACATTATGAGTAATCGTGCTTTTCGCACATCTGTGCCTTTAAATCCTTGGTTAGATAACTAAGGGTATTTTCAAATCTCATACCCATTACGTTTCGATTTTTCAACATACGCAGTACCAGTATTTCAAAACAATCTTCATGATCTCAAAACATTTCATATAGTTTGAAAACAATTTTTCTAGATACATTGTCTATGTTATTTCAAAAACATTGGCCATGTTATCAAAACCAACCTTTCTAATTTCAAAATATTTCATATAGTCTGAAGACAATATTAACACAATACATTTTCTTATCAAGTGCATGATTTTGAAAAGCATCATTCATGTCTTTCAAAAACCTTATACATAATTTCAAACTTTCATCTCGCATGATTTTAAAACATTTTTGTAAATATATCTACCTAATACACCTACTTTATGATTTCAAAAAGTATTATATATAAGGTTTTAAAAACGTTAAACACATTTTTCTTAAAAGAACCCCATGCATAGTTTTCAAAAATATTTTCCTCATACATTGACTTAACCTTCAAAATTCTGCTTCATATGTCGCCTTGACATATCAAGCATCTCAACTTCATAAGCATTTTACATCATGTTTTGACCTAAGCACATCCAGTGCAAGGTTTCAAAACATCTTCAACTTCTAAAATTCATATGGGATCTTTTTATCTTTACAATTAGATCCTTGTGGATGATTATCGTTCAAATCAGAGTCCTTAATTGGATTCCTTATGTACCTTAATTCGAACACTTCGGTTCCTAGTAATCGAAATCGAATTTTCTTTTTGAATCTTTCTATCTTTATAGTTGGATTCTTGATAACGTTTAAAGTACCAAATGAAATCCACGGAATGGATTCCAAGTGTGCTTTAAATGCATGTACGCAATTTACAAGACAAATTAACGAACAATTTTGTGGTTATGTGATATGTGTTTATGTGTTCTCCTCTATGATTTTGTGTGATCCGATTTTCAAATCCTCATAGAATCTTTCATGTTTTCATATGAGAGATTCATAGTAGGATATTCAAAAGGTACTACCTTAAATCCTTATGGGCTTCTACCTGGTAGTTAAGACCCTTGGGTTATATAGTACCACTCCATGATTCATAAGAGACCCTCTTAGTGGTCTAGCCTAAAAGATTGATTCACAATTTGGCTAAAGAACGACATCTAGTGATGTAGCTGAACAGACTCCTTGATAGTCTATTTAGATCATTTATTGATTTAATTAAAAGGACTTTATGGCGGTCTAGTCACACTCATCACAGGTTCATTCATTTGGTTTTCCCCTACATATTATAAAATAGACTGTGTAAACTGTGCAAGGAATGGTCTGATTATGGACGCGTACATAATTATGAAATTTAGTGCACAGAAACCCAGTAAGATTTATTATGTGTAAGAGCCGATAGTGACAACAATAACGGAATGAGAACGATGTAATAGAGGTACGGTGGACGCACCAATGACGCTTCATATACTTGTATATAAGTATCCCTCTTACATTGAAATCATGATGTTATTAAAGGTTACTAGAAGTTCAGAACCCTAATCAATATTGTTCGATCTTTTCAACTTCATGTTTTAAACTCTCAGAAGTTTCCTCTGAATAAATTTCGGGACGAAATTTCCTAAAGTAGGGGAGACTGTAACACCTGTGCCTCGAAGGCCATCAAACAAATACCAAACCAATGAAATATTATATTTCATACTTGGGATTTGTAAAAATATGTGTATCATTTGCACATATCAATTCTTGTTCAATTTCAAACTCTAAATCGCTTTCTGGAAGGTTATACGCGCACCGATGCGTAAATATAACCAGTTTAATGCAACAAACACTCCAGAATAGTGACATAGGCTTAACATACCTTAAATAACCTTTACATAACTTAGAAATAAGTTTTGAAGGCTTTGATATGGCAAAATCAAGTTAAATCGCTTACAGGGACTAAAGTTGACAAACTGCGAAAGTATGCCAATTTGAACTGTAACAGACATTCCGGAACATGACCATAAGTTAAACATACCATAAATATCCTTTACATAGCTTAGAAATAAGCTTTGAGGTGTTCGGTGTGCTAAAATAAACTTTTGGGTCATTCAGGGACTAAAAGTGTCAAAAAGTGCACAAGTTTGCACTTTCGCGCATAACTTACGTTCTGAATACATCCGGACATCCAAAAATTTATGTAAGCATGACTATATTATATTTTAGTGTTCGGCATAAGAAAAATCCATTCGTTGCGTGAATTGGATCGTTTTTCGCGCTTGTGCGCATTCCGTCGTAATTAAGCGAACATCGCGTTCGTACGACCAAACGAACCATCATCCGGCATATTTTTGAGCATGTTTTGAGTTCCCTATACTTTAACTTCATTTTAGAGCCTTGAAATGAGGTTAACGGGGTTCAAACGTATCGAAAATCGCTTAAACGGGTTGCAGGGACTAAACCTGTCACTTTTGAAACAATTCTGGAACTGGGAGGCAGTAGCGTAGCGCGAGCCCTAAGGGCCTACCCGTCGCGCTACGCGACTGCATGATCAGACCAGATTCAATGTTTTTAATATCAGATTTCAGCTGATTAATCCTCCACCACACATTCTCACATGTCTAGTCAGCGGATAAGAACCATTTTTAGCTACCATGAGTTTCCGACAAGTGTACGGGTTGGATCATGGCACGTTTTCCATCAAACGATCTCAACGGTGGACCGAAAACTATATATACCCCATACCCCCCATTGCATGACTTACAAGAATTCTGATTTTAGAAACTCTAAGTTGAAACCATTGTTTCATACCTGAGATTCTTGGATCGGGATTAGCATTCGGGGACCCTGGGTAAGTATTCTTTCGTTCTTTTCCTTATTTTATTGCTTTTCGAGTCCGAAAGTCAAACTTTGTTTGACTTTCAGCGTTGACCAGTAATGGGCAATGCGAAGTTCGTTTGAACTTCGCAACGTGATAGTAATCACGATGGTTATAGTCCCTTGGGACTATGCCTACTGATTACCACGTTGTCTAGGGTCGTAGGGTAAGCGATCTAATAAATCGCTTATACCTTCGAACTCGACCCAGTTTGGTCGATCATTAGGATCCGACCAAATACATTAGGTGACCCTAGTATAGGGCATAACCTTCCGAGGTTATACCCTATGGTCACATCGTTTAAGTAGTTGTATGATAGGTAGTTTATATGCCTTAGGTAAATTACCAGAATACCCTTTTCATGTATAATTGGTAATTAAGCATATGTAACCTAAACTTTTGTCACATAACTGATTATGTAACATGTTTAGGCATATAACACTTGTCATAGGACTAGTTAGACGGTCCGAACGCGTTTCACGCGCACGACGCGTTAAAGTAGCATAAGCTACCTTAATGGGTCGCGATGGGTCGAAAGCACTTAGGTTAGTCTCATTGTAGTATGTAGGCCTTGTTAAACCATATCATATGAGTTCCAATACTCATTTGGTTTGCCAAGCCTCATCCTATCCGATCTCCCGATTTAAGTCCGGTTTATTTATATAGTTTAGATTTGCCGACTGATTCCGTGCTCCCTCAAGCTTTGTTTGGTTGTTGTTCAAGACCTCCAAGCATTCTCTGGCGAGTACATTATTCCCCTCTTTTACTGTTTTCCAAATGTTTTGGGGTGACTCATATGTACTAAATGTTTTATCAATAGTTTCAAGAACAATTACAATGTGGTTTTAAGAACAATTACAATAGTTTCAAGAACAATTACAATGTGGTTTCAAGAACAATTACAATGTGGTTTCAAGAACAATAACAATTATTTCAAGAACACTAACAATGATTTCAAGAACGAATACAATGATTTCAAAAACTAATAACAATTTCAAAAAGTGAACAAACTTGTGGGTTGTAGTTTACATAACCGATGACATTCATTAGCAATGATCAAGCCGACCAGTATTAGGTTATGGTACCATAGGATCTGACAAATCCCGTTATTTACTGCACCCATTGTTATGTGTGGGGGTTGTGGGTAGCGACTGAATCTGTAATTATTAACTTATCCTTTGGTAAGGGTTTGTTAAGAACGAGAGCGAGAGCGAGATGGAGCGAGGAACGCGTCAAGAAGGTTTGAATGTTATTAGAGAATCGACCATAAAGTTTCACAATTAAAACAAGAACGACTAGAACGATTTTACAAAATGGGTTAACGATTGGGTAAACATTGGGACATGATTTACATTTGATCATGCATTTACACGAAACATAGTATTGGTTTAAACCAAGTTTTACTTCAATACTTTGTTTTGCGCGTTTCACCTATGGTTTAGTTGATGCATTTCACTAGCCATACATAGCATTTTGGTTATACATTACATGGTTTACATTGGTTGGTTTGGTTTGAGTAAATGATTAAGTAACGATGCGGGTGTAATATGATACAAGCATGGTGGATTCGCCGCTGGTACTTCCTATATATAAGTGTTTGTATGGTATTACATATTGTAGCGTTATTTGAATCATTTCAGTTTGAGACATAGAACATTTTATACAAGTAACATACTTTTCACAAGACATTTATTTACAAACAACTTATCTTATACAAACTCATTTTACATGGTTATTCATATAATCATGCATTATTCTCTTATTATACATATCACCTGAACTTATTATTTTTCAAATGATTTACAAAGACAAAGCAAATTACAAGGTTCATGACTAAACATTTTCTTAAACAGAAGTCATGAATCTTATTTTCACAAAACCTATGTACTCGCCAGCATTTCCTTGCTGACCTCGTTTTCACATATGTTTCAGGTATTGTTGAATGATATTGATTGATAAGATGCATGCTCACATAGGACTGGACAAGGCCTTAGTGACTCAATAATAATGATAGACTATGTTTAATTTGTGTATTTAGATTTCCAGACGATGTAATTATTCAATGTTTAATAAAACGAAACACTTTTTTGGTATCCATGGTTATGAAACATTAATTCTGTTGCAACACGCCCCGATGTTTCCACCGCGATTTGTTGTTTTACGCGGTCGGGGTGAGACAAAACGTGCCTTAATCGTAACCGTACAAGTGTTGGCAAGTTGTGGTGCCTAAAAATGGTCCTTATCATCTGACTAAGCAATTTAGAATGTGTGGGTGAGGATCAAACAGCTGCAATCTGCTGTTAAATTCATTTAATCTAGTCTGAAGGTACCTCGCGGGCCGCCTGGGGATTTACAGGAACTGAGGCGGGCCGCCTAGCCATTCTGATCAGAAAACAAGTTTCAGAAATTACAGTTTTGGTCCCTGCAAGTGTTTAAGGCCATTTCCGACACTTCTAAGGCCCGTAAAGCCAACTTTAAGGCCCTAAAATGACGCCTAAACATTGTGGACATGAAACATGTTCAAAAATATGTCTGATGTCAGTTCGTTTGGTCGTACGAACGCGATGTTCGCTTAATTACGACGGAATGCGCATAAGCGCGAAAAACGACCCAAATGACGCGACGAATGGATTTTTCTTATGGCGAACACTAAAATATAATATAGTCATGCTTACATAAATTTTTGGATGTCCGGATGTATTCAGAACGTAAGTTATGCGCGAAAATGCAAACTTGTGCACTTTTTGACACTTTTAGTCCCTGAATGACCCAAAAGTTTATTTTAGCATACCGAACCCCTCAAAGCCTATTTCTAAGCTATGTAAAGGATATTTATGGTATGTTTAACTTATGGTTATGTTCCGGAATGTCTGTTCCAGTACGAATCGTCGTACTTTCGCAGTTTGTCAAGTTTAGTCCCTGTAAGCGAATTAACTTGTTTTTGCCATACCAAAGCCTTCAAAACTTATTTCTAAGTTATGTAAAGGTTATTTAAGGTATGTTGAGTATATGTTGATGTTCCGGAGTATTTCTCGCATTAAACTGAGTACGTTTACGCACTAGTTTGCGTATAACTCTCCAGAAAGCGATGTAGAGTTTGAAATTACATAAAAGTCAAAACATGAAAAATGTAAAACATAACAAAACAAAAATTGGGATCAAATAACATTGTTTTATTGATAATAGAACTGTTCACAATGATTACAAGCACAGTTGTTACAGTTGGGTAAATGATCTAATAAATCGCTTATACCTTCGAACCCGACCCATTTGGTCGATCATTAGGATCCGACCAAATACATTAGGTGACCATAGTATATAGGGAATAACCTTCCGAGGTTATACCCTATGGTCACATCGTTTGAGTAGTTGTATGATAGGTAGTTTATATGCCTTAGGTAAATTACCAGAATACCCTTTTCTTGTATAATTGGTAAATAAGCATATGTAACCTAAACTTTTGTCACATAACTGATTATGTAACATGTTTAGGCATATAACACTTGTCATAGGGCTAGTTAGACGTCTCGAGTGCGCTTTTGCGCGCACGACGCGTTAAAGTAGCATAAGCTACCTTAATGGGTCGCAATGGGTCGAAAGCAGCTTAGGCTAGCTTTCATTTAGTATGTAGGCTTTGTTAAACCATACTACATGAGTTCTCATACTCATTTGGGTTACGAGCCCTCATTCTATCCGATCCTCCGATATAGGTCCGGTTTATTAACATAGTTACCTATATTAGGTGCCGTTTGATTTCCGTGATCTCTAGCATTGTTTGGTTGTTACTCAAGGACTTCTAAACAATCTCAGGTGAGTACATAGACCCCTCTTTTACTGTTTTCAAACTGTTTTGGGGTGAAGCATGTGTACCTATCTGTTATTTTCATGTTTTCCAAAAGTATAATTGATTATACATGTTAGTACTTATCTGTTGACAAACTGAATGACTATCTATGGTTTAAACACTGATTTTTCAAAGACTATAACATAAATTGTTGAATTGTACTTATTTTGTTCACTAGACCGGTTGTTAGTATGATATAGCGCTATAGGATTTGACACCCCATTCCTGTTGTCATGGAATGTCTGAAACCAATTTGTTTCTCCATCCAAATAGGGATTTCCTTTGTGGTATCCCTATAGTCTCAAAGGTGTATTTTGATGCACTAGGTCTGAATGAATTCTTAAATCACATTATTTTTGTATATTTAGTTATACTCCCAAAAAGTATAGTTTGATATGCTCCCATGTGTGATATTGTACAAAACCAACATATATATTTTATCAACAAACCAAAACATAGTTTAATATGTTATTTACAAATCCAAAGTATACTTTTAATATGCTACTATAAGGTTATTCGTTTAACCTTACATTTATTTATACATATCATTTTGGCTACACATTTCATGATTTACATTGGACACATAAACATTATTGACATTGGTTATACATTACATGACTTACATCTTGACATAAACATTTTGACATATTATTCAATACGTTTGGCAATTGGTTTAAACATAGACATCTTACATTGTTGGTTTGGTTTGAGTAAGTGATTAAGTAACGAGGCGTGTGTAATATGATAAAAGCATGGTGGATACGCCGCTGGTACTTCCTATATATAAGTGTTTGTATGGTATTACATATTGTATCGTTATCTGAATCATTTCAATTTGAGACATATAACATTTTATACAAATAACATACTTTTCACAAGACATTAATTTACAAACAACTTATCTTATAAAAACTCATTTTACATGGTTATTCATTTAACCATACATTATTCTCTTATTTATACATATCATCTGATCTTATCGTTTTTCAAATGATTTACAAGACAAAGAAAATTACAAGGTTCATGACTAAACATTTTCTCAAACATAAGTCATGAATTCTGTTTTCACAAAACCTATGTATCTCACAGGCATTTTTATGCTGACGTACCTATTTTTACACATGTTTCAGGTACTGCTTTGCAATGATTGTTGATACATGCTACATTTAGGATGGACTCGTGCCTTAGCAACTTTAAAACTTGGAAGATCATAGTTGTACTTATTTGATTGTATTAAAACAATGAGTTCATTTATTCAATAAAACAGAATTTATTTATTCCATAGTTATGAAACAATGATTCTGTTACAACACTCCCCGACGTTTCCGCCACGTTTTGTATGTTCTACGTGGTCGGGGTGTGACAACAATGACCCTTATTGCATGACCCACTATGATGCATGTTGCATCGGTTGCACTTGGGTGGTTTCCTCTGTATCCACCCTGCCCCTGACTACCAGAAGATTGCTGACCAGGGCTCTTGTAGTCATCAGTCTTTCACTGCTGAGACTGAGACTGAGCTGATGATGAACCCTTGTTTGAGACTCCATCCCATTTGCGCTTGTTCTCGCTGGGGGCATCAGAGGTAGTAGTAGTAGCACCAATACGCTTGGGCAGCCTGTTCTGCTCGACTGCTTGATCAGTGAGACGATGAGCCAAATGAATAACTTGCTGGATTGTGGCGAGGTTTGCTGCAGTCACATGGCTCTGGATCTCTGGCACTAAACCTTTAAGGTACAACTCGATACGCTGTCACACCCTAGCTTTGCGGAAGCGTGGTTAATTTGGTGTGACTTCTTAATACCATAGCTTAACCATAACCAAGCTATATGAAATAAAATTATGCAAGATCATCCATTCGATTAAGTTTTAAAACCAGAGTAACATAACATTGTCTTAGGGACTTACAACCTCATAACATAAAACATTGTCTTGAAAAACATAAACATCAACATGAAATAAACGCAGTTTAAGATTTGCGACTTGTCCAGGAAAGAGTCACATTTCCTAAACTGGGATGACCTTGGAACCCTTATGCAGCGGGAAAACATAACATACCGCGCCAGATCTTTAATTTCCTGAAATACATGTAAGTTGAAAAATCAACGATAATGTTGAGCGAGTTCATGTGTAAGTGAGTAAGTAAACCTTTGTGAGTATAAAAATAGTCTTGGTATGTAGCAAATAAGGGAATTGAGATCACCAATGGTTTGCAAGGCCACTGATATATGTGAAGTGCAAATAGGGAGACTCAAACCTAGCAGATTTAGCGTTGGGTACAAAGTCACCACCTGGTCCATTAGGCGGGCTCAGGGGTTGGGCTCGCTACACCCAGATAGATCTACCGCTCCTGTCCCTCGGTCCTGCCATGAGGACTAATGGCCTCATATTGCTCCTACCCACTCACATGATCTAAGTAGTAAACGTCCTTACGCTAACCATACCGTGTATAAAGTACTTGTAATCAAAGTAACATGTATTTCACCCCCGCAGTTAAGAAAACTGAAAACAGTTAGAGAAAAGGGGGACATGAACTCACAGTGAAGCGTCTCTACCAAGTATCTCCTGCTCACGCAGCTGTGTGACGACCTACACGTACTAATTCTATTAGACGGACGGCCGTGCCTTAGCTTCATGGTTTATGTTTTTGGGAAATAGTTAGACAACTATTTCGTGTTTACATTTTGTAAATACTTGGTAATTATTTTCCTTCCCAAGGATGGGGGATTCAATACATGTGCGTTCAAATTATATCATGAAGTCTCACTTAATATATGTATATATTTCCAATTTCACATAATTTTTCTCCAATAATACGTTGTTAAAATACGCGTTCATAAATATTTTCGTAAGTGCGTAAGTTACGTTTTTAACAATCGAGTGGTAATATAATTACCGGTGTAACTTATATATTTATGGTGAAAGCATTCGTATTATTTTGGATTCGTTAACGTTCGTAAATATTATTCTTACTCTAAAAATAATATTTATGTATTTTCACAAAATAATCATAAACAGTGTGTGAAAAATATATATATTTATCACATTAAATTTCGTGAAAATCCCACCTCCGAATATTTAGTAAATAAAGTCATGGCGAAATTTATATTTCGAAAACATGTCAAAAATAATTCTAACACTTGTAGTGTAAATAGTTCTAAGTGTTAGGTTTTTAGAAAAATTTCGCCAGAGTTTCCTCTGTAACTGGAGGTGGCCACGCTTTCAAGCGTATCATTTTCTTTAACAAATCAACTCAACAATTTTCTTTATTTGATCAGAACAACTTTCATCACAACAACTAATCGACATATGTGTAAATTGCCAAAAATTACATGAACTTGCAGTTTTTCCCAAAACTGTGGTGTAAATCCCCTTAAATTTAGTAGATCTTCATATAAGGTAATTTGATCTTGTAAAAACCTCGTTTTTAGAGAAAATCCATCTTTACAACTTCCAGTCATCTTTTACAAAAAATGTTATTTTGTCGGATCTTTTCATTTCACAAGTGTTTACACACTTGTGGTTTATAAAAATCATTCTTGTTAGTGTAAGATCCATTTTTAGAAAGCATGATTTCTTTAACGCTTGGTCCTTTGAAAATACCACTTGCAGATACGTAGATCTGCTAGTTTTAAACACTATTTTACAAGTAAAACTCCTTTACACAAGTTCATGATTCGCGTGTGGTAGAGTTTCACCTTTTAACCCTTGTATTATTCAAAACAAGCTTATGTTAAGATCCATGATCTTACCAAACCAAGTTAAACGATGATCCGAGCTACCACATCATAGATCGGGCCTAAATAATCATACATTTCGAATACTACATCATTTACACAACATATAAGCTATTAACCACCATTTTTAGTGTTTTTAGTAAACTTTAAAGCATCAACTTGTAAGATTTCGAGTTTTAATCATCATACATCTTATTAACCACCTTAGATTAGTTCAAATACGAGTTTTAAGCATTATACCTCTAGCTCGAGGCTAGGGAAGAATCTTGACGAAAATGGCGTGGATAAAAGCAAGAGAAAGAGGTCCTTCAAACTCCGAGTGCACCAAGCCTCCTAATATGTGATCCTTGAAGCTTGTATGATCTTGCGATGTTAAGATGGAAGCCGAAAATGGATGTATGGGGAGGGGGGTGTTCGGCCGTAAGCTTCTAGGGAGAAAGAGAGAAGAGTGGTGTTGTGATGAGTGATGAAAGTTATGTTGGGTTTAGAGGTGATCTTATAGACAATTAAGATGATTATTATCCAATGGTCACCATGTCTTCTAGATTTTGGACATAAGAGATTAAGCAAATCATCATGGTACAAAAGTGGGGTCACTTGGTGACCGATTCGGTTGGGGGGGGGGTACCTAGTTCGAATCCAACTAGATGATTAGGGACTAGTTAATTAAGTTAAGTGTCTTACCCGGTTACTAATGTGCAGTGGGTTATGACGGGTGTTAGGGTATACGGGGACCCTAACTGGCTCAGAAAAAGACAAATAATGAAAATAACAATACTTTCATGCTCCGGGTATAGTCCGGTTGTTCGGTTGGATAGTAATCCGTTAAAGTGTTAACAAAGCTTTAAAGTGTCGTTATTACTCTCTTTAGTGACACAGCTTATTCCTGACACTTTGGAAAGTGTCTAGTGTTATTTTTCTCATGTTTTGGCACTTTATTAGTTAGCTAAAAGCTGAATTATTTTGTAAAGTGCTGAGTTTTGTACTTAGAGTACGTTTTAGGCACATCCAGTCATAGTGACTTATTCCTAGAGACGCAGTTCTACAACCCTTGTATCCCTACACTCACCACTAGTGTAGCAAAATATCTCAGGCTCTTACAGGCCTTTAGAGGCAGTGTTTGCCTGATGCTGGCTTTATCAGCATGTTCAATAGGTTATCCGTTAGAGTGCTACTGTGCTTTTTTGTGCATCATGTTTGTCACTAAGGTTCAGCATGTAAATAATGTAGTGACAGCAAGCAAGTATGATGCAAGTAAGTACATGTATCAGTATTCGAGTAGCAGTTTATTCACAAGTTCAAGTAAGCACAGTAATTCAGCAGTAATTAATTACTAATTAAGTCGTACGGATACCTGGTTTAGTGCGGGTTGTCACATTCTCCCCCCGTTAAATAAATTTCGTCCCGAAATTTAAGTTCTGCTTGTAGATGCAGGGTTCTTAGGAAAAAGGTGGGGGTATTTCTCTTTCATCCGGTCCTCACGTTCCCAGGTGTATTCAGGACCATGTCTGGCATTCCAACGAACTTTGACGAGCTTGACACTGCTCCGGCGGGTCTTGTTAACTTTCTAATCCGTGACCTCAACAGGTTCTTCAACGAAGTGGAGCGTGTCGTCAACATGAATCTCGTCGGCGGGAATGGCAACCGTGACTTGAGTTGGACTTTTCTTTCGATTGGGTACATGAATGGTGTCGTGAACACCATTCAGTTCAGCAGGTAGGTCCAACTTGTATGCTACTAGTCCTATTCTTTCCAGAATTCTGAAGGGACCAATGTAGCGCGGATTTAACTTCCCACGCTTTCCGAAGCGTGCCACACCCTTCCAGGGTGAGACTTTCAATAACACCATTTCTCCAACTTGGAATTCCACATGTTTCCGGTTTGGATCCGCGTGCCACACCCTTCCGATGCGTTTAAGAATCTGCGCGATCTTGTCTGTCGTCTCTTGGACGATTTCGGGACCAGCAAGCTGCCTATCACCTGCGTCAGCCCAACATAAGGGTGATCGGCACTTGCGTCCGTAAAGGGCTTCAAATGGCGCGACACCAATACTGGTGTGGTAGCTGTTGTTGTACGAAAATTCGACCAAAGGCAAATGCTTGTCCCAGCTACCGCCCAAATCCATAACACACGCTCTCAGCATGTCTTCCAAAGTCTGTATCGTTCGCTCGCTTTGACCGTCAGTTTGCGGATGAAACGCAGTGCTCAGATTCAATTGTGAGCCAAAGGCTTCTTGGAAGGATTGCCATATCCTTGACACAAACCTTCCGTCTCTATCAGAGATGATTGAGAGAGGTACTCCATGGCGCGCGACGATCTCTCTCATGTAAATTTCAGCCAATTTGCTAGTGTTATCCTTCTCTCTGATAGGTAAGAAGTGAGCTGACTTTGTTAATCGATCCACTATTACCCAAATAGTGTCATGGCCTCTCGGCGTTCTTGGCAGCTTTGTAATAAAATCCATGGAGATTTGTTCCCATTTCCACTTGGGAATCTCAGGTTGTTGCAGAAGTCCTGAAGGCTTCTGGTATTCGGCTTTAACCTTAGCTCACGTTAACCATTTGCTCACATAAACAGCAACGTCGCCTTTCATCCTAGGCCACCAATAATAATCTTTGAGATCCTGGTACATCTTATCCGCTCCAGGATGGATAGAGTACCGTGATTTGTGAGCTTCATCAAAAATAACTTTCCTTAAACCACCAAACAGAGGAACCCAATGTCACACCCCCAAAATCCACACGCGGAGTATCACCGCTTGTAGGCGTGACTGACCAGGATCAAGCCACCAATCATATTGAACATATAAGTAAATACCAAAAATCATTCATCAATACGAAAGGTGTTTTCAAAACCAAACATCAACAAGTGTGTAGCGGAAGCATAAGTATGTAAACCCAATGTAAATAGTAAATTCAAATGTTTAGATAGATAACATGGCATCATCGATCCATGTCCCACAACGACCTGCTCCTCCCTGTGCAAGCTCCATAAGTACCTAAGGTCCTTCAAGGCATGTAAGAGAGAGTCAACAACTAGTTGAGCGAGTTCACAGTTAATAGTTCAGTAATAGTATAGCGTGAGTAGTAGTTTATTCGTTCGTTACAATGTATCGTATTAGTTCCCATCGCGGCCTTCCCGGCAGGTGTGCGAAGATATTGGGGAATGTTTTTCCCAAGTGTTCTAGACTAGGTTTATTTGTATCGCGGCCTCTCCAGGTAGGTGTGCGAAGATTTGTAAATTTGGTTCGCGGCCATCATATGGCAGGTGTGCGAAGTCAGTCATAATATCGCGGCCAATCCTTGGCAGGTGTGCGAAGATCGTTCAATAAGTGTTACTAGTCTAGCAGTAGGTTCTAGCATCTATGTATGTACAGTAAATCATCAAATACCCATTCCCACCCGGGAACCCCATGCCTTGGCTTGTGTGAACTCACCTTGGTTTGCTCGGTATGCTAAGTATGTGCTCAAAGTAAATCAATCACGTCCTAAAGTATGCACGTATGTGAAATCAGTTTGTGTTCAAGTTATGCATGTATAAACATGTAGCACGTAATCACAATCATATACCAGATGGTTACACTTAACAGCAGTTAAATATTCCAGTTAACACTTAACAGAATTAACCCGAGTTACTGTGCAGATTACATATTCGGCGAAACACACATTTGGCGAAACACAATATTGGCGAAACACATATGTTTCGTCGAGGTGTCCCTTGGCGAAACAGGACTTCTGATTCGTCGACTACCCTTGGCGAAACACATTCTGTTTCGCCGAGAGTTCGGTTTCGTCGGACAGTTCAGTTACGTCAGTACAGTTACATGCAGAAACCCTAATCATCACTAACAGCCGACATCAATATTATCAATCATGCAGTAATCATTCAACACAGAATCATCGTAACATCATCATAGCATAATCATCGGATTTCTTTAACGTCTAGCATGAACCCTAGCTTACGTATACAACATATCGATTAACATACAACATCATATCACCGAACCCTAACAAGACACTAACCAGATCAGATTAACACCATCCAGAACCAAGTATTCAATCGTATCTAGTTTCACATGAAACTATCTATATCCGACTGCAACATTCATAACGAAATCTATATCATCATCATCATCATAACAAGACCCTAATATTTAACATGTATCGATTTCAAATATACAACATCAAAGCAGAATCACATGACACATAGACACGTACACAGATGAACGATCAACCAAGACACATAAATTTACTAACCGAGATGATGGTTTGATCGCTCAAGAGTTTCCGGTGGGTTCTAGTTTGCCGTCACAGTGAGAGAGCTCTAGGGTTTCGGTTGTTTTTTATAGAAAGTGTAAAAGTGATGTTGTTTTACGTAAAAATACTCGGAATAACGTTCTGGGCCCGTAATGGGCTTTGGCGAATCATGGGCCGGCGAAACAGCCTGTTTCGTCGAGATGAGTTTGACGAATCAAGGACCTGTTTCGTCGGGAGGTTGTATGGCGAATCACATATGATTCGTCGGGTCCTTAATGGTCTTTTAGATCCGAAATGATTTAATCAGTTAGGTTCGCATGCCACAAACAAACACATAACCATGCAAACATAATACGTTTCATCATATCACAAAGTGTACAGTTACGAAGTCAAACAGGTCAACAACCAAACAGTCAAAGTCAACGTGCATTAAATGCGAATAGAGAATGTCGGAAATTCGAGTTGTCACATTATCCCCAACTTGAAAGAAATTTCGTCCCGAAATTTAGTATGCAGTTACTGAGGAAGCTAGTAGTGTGACGTTGTTTACCTGTATCGTATCGCGGCTCCCCGAGCAGGTTTGCGAAGATTACTGGTTTTCCTGGGGTGTCACATTATCCCCCCGTTGATTTGGAATTTCGTCCCGAAATTCTGCATTGGTAGCTTCAGCCTCAGTAGTAGTTGCTTGGTTTCCGAATAACTGGGGATATTTGAGTTCCATTTGATCTTCACGCTCCCAGGTGAACTCTGGGCCGCAGCGGGAGTTCCAATGAACTCGTACAAGAGGGATTCTCGTGTTCTTGAGGACCTTAACATCCCGGTCCGTGATTTCAACAGGTTCCTCGACGAAGTGCAACCGCTCGTCGATAGTGAGTTCCTTTAAGGGAACTATGTGGGTCTCATCTGACGTACACTTCTTCAGATTCGACACGTGAAAGACGTTGTGAACTGCACTGAGTTCAGGTGGTAAGTTCAATCTGTAAGCCACTTTGCCTATTTTCTCAATAACCTCGAAAGGTCCAACATATCGTGGATTTAGTTTGCCGCGTTTGCCAAAACGAACCACACCCTTCCAGGGTGAAACTTTAAGTAGCGCTCGATCCCCAACCTGGAATTCGAGTAGTTTCCTGTCTTTATCAGCGTATACTTTCTGACGGTCACGAGCTGCCGCCATGCGTTGTCGTATTTGTGCAATCTTTTCAGTAGTATCAACTACCATTTCTGGACCTGTGATTTGACTTTCCCCCACCTCTGCCCAACAGAGAGGTGACCGGCACTTACGCCCGTACAATGCCTCGAATGGTGCAGCTTTAATGCTGGTGTGGTAGCTGTTATTGTATGAAAATTCCACCAGTGGCAGATGTTTCTCCCAACCATTGCCAAAATCAATTACGCACGCCCGAAGCATGTCTTCTAGAGTTTGAATAGTGCGCTCAGACTGCCCATCGGTCTGAGGATGATACGCCGTGCTCATGTCTAAACGAGAGCCAAAAGATTTATGCATTGCTTGCCACAATTCTGAAGTAAAACGTGCGTCACGATCAGAGATGATGGAGGTGGGCACCCCGTGCCTTGAGACCACTTCTTTTAAGTAGATGTCTGCTAAGGTAGAGAACTTGTCTGTTTCTTTGATAGCCAAGAAGTGAGCAGACTTTGTGAGTCGATCCACGATCACCCAAATAGTATCATTTCCGCGCTGAGATCTAGGTAAGCCAGTAACAAAATCCATGGAAATTTGCTCCCATTTCCATTGTGGCATCTCAGGTTGTTGGAGTGGTCCTGACGGTTTCTGATATTCTGCCTTGACTCTCGCACAAGTCAAGCATTTACTAACGTATGTGGCTATGTGGGCCTTCATGCTAGGCCACCAATATGTAGTTTTGATGTCGTGGTACATTTTATCCGCACCTGGATGTACCGAGTAGCGAGACTTATGAGCTTCATCCATCACTAGCTCACGTAAGTTGCCATAAAGTGGAACCCAAATGCGTCCTGTAACGTAGTAAGCACCATCTTCCTTCTGTTCTAAACGTTGTCTTGAGCCACGTAGGGCTTCAGCCCTGACATTTTCTGGTTTCAATGCTTCTACCTGAGCATCTCGTATCTGGGAAGGAAGACGAGACTGTATAGTGAGTTGTAGAGCTCGTACGCGCTTAGGCGCAGTGTCTTTTCGACTGAGGGCGTCAGCCACAACGTTGGCTTTGCCTGGGTGATACCTGATTGAGCATTCGTAGTCATTTAACAGTTCAACCCATCGTCGCTGTCGCATATTCAGCTCTTTCTGCTTGAAAATATGCTCGAGACTCCTGTGATCGGTGTAGATGGTGCATTTAGTGCCATACAGGTAATGTCGCCATATCTTGAGCGCAAAAACAACAGCTCCCAGCTCTAAATCGTGTGTGGTGTAATTCCGTTCGTGAATCTTAAGTTGGCGCGAAGCATAAGCAATGACTTTATCCCGCTGCATCAACACACATCCAAGACCCTGGATAGATGCGTCGCAGTAGACTACAAAATCGTCCGTGCCTTCGGGCAATGAGAGGATAGGTGCGCTACAAAGTCTATCCTTTAAGTGCTGAAACGTTGTTTCCTGTGTATTACCCCAACGATAAACAACACCTTTCTGTGTCAGTAATTGGCGTATTTCTGTCGGTGTGCGAGGTGCAGGCCAGTTCTTGATCGAATCTACCTTGGATGGATCGACATGAATCCCATCCCTGTTTACCACGTGGCCTAGAAAGTGGACTTCACGAAGCCAGAAGTCGCATTTTGAAAACTTAGCGTATAGTTGTTCCGTTCGTAGGAGTTCCAAAATAAGTCGTAAGTGCTGCTCGTGTTCCTCCCGACTCTTCGAGTAGATCAGGATGTCATCAATGAAAACAATAACAAACTTGTCAAGATAGGGTTTGTAAACCCTGTTCATAAGGTCCATGAAAATCGCAGGCGCGTTCGTTAACCCAAATGGCATGACTAGAAACTCGTAGTGGCCGTAGCGTGTTCTGAATGCTGTTTTGGAGACGTCCTCATCCCGGACTCTCAGTTGGTGATAACCTGACCTCAGATCAATCTTTGAGTAATAACTCGACCCTTGCAATTGGTCGAATAAGTCGTCGATGCGTGGAAGAGGATAGCGATTCTTCACAGTCACCTTGTTCAGTTCGCGGTAGTCTATACACATGCGGAAGGTACCGTCCTTCTTCTTTACAAATAGTACTGGAGCTCCCCAGGGCGAAGAGCTAGGACGTATGAATCCCTTTTCCAATAGTTCTTGTAATTGCTTAGACAGTTCTTCCAGTTCAGTTGGAGCTAAGCGATAAGGTGCTCGAGCTATGGGCGCTGCTCCTGGAGCGAGCTCGATCTGGAATTCGACTTGACGATGAGGCGGTAACCCAGGTAATTCCTCAGGGAACACTTGAGGAAAGTCACGTACTACAGGAATATCTTCAATCTTTCTCTTTCTTCGAGGTATCTGTAACGAGTGCCAATATAGCAGTGTGCCCCTTGCGCAAACACTTCTGAGCCTTCAAAAAGGAGATAATACCACTCACGACACCACTCTTGTCGCCTTGAACTTCGAGAGGTTCTTTGCCAGAACGAGGAATGCGAATAACCTTTTCTTTGCATAAGATCTCCGCTTGTTGTTGAGATAACCAATCCATGCCAATGACGACGTCAAAGCTACCCAGGGTTATAGGAATGAGATCGATGGAGAAAGTCTGACCAGCGAGAATAAGATTACACCCTTTAACTATGTGTGTGGCTTCTAAACTTTTACCGTTAGCTAACTCTACGACATGCTTGGTGTTTAGGAGAGTTGGTGCACGTTTTAACATTTCACTAGCTTTTAAAGACATGTAACTTGTATCCGCACCAGAATCAAATAGTACAGTAACATAAAAGTCGTCTAGAAGAAACTTACCCATAACTACGTTGGGATCATTCCTTGCATCACCCTGCCCGATCACAAACATACGGCCTCTAGCACCATTGTTGTTGTTGTTCCCACCGTTGTTGTTGTTCCCGTTGCCCTGATTGTTGTTGTTGTTATTGTTCTGGTTCTGGTTTAACTGAGGGCAATCCCGCTTGTAATGACCTTCAGCCCCACACTGGTAGCATCCCCTGTTTCCATGCTGCTGCTGCTGAGGCTGGTTTCGTGGAGCAGGTGGTTGTTGTTGCTGGTTCTGATTCGCAGGTCGTGAACTCCTGCAATCTTTAGCCTCGTGACCCGTCTTAAGACATCTTTGACACTGTTCCCTGCGACATCTTCCGCTGTGGTGTTTGTTGCACCTTCTACACCATGGGTGAATTCCCCGATAGCCACTCTGCCCTTGACAACCTGATGATTGCTGATTCGGACTCTGGTAGTCATTTGTCTTGCGTTGCTGAGCTTGAGACTAAACAGTAGCTGAACCTTTGCTAGAATCCCCCTCCCATTTCCTCTTATTGTCGCTGGGAGTAGCAGGAGTAACCGAAGTGGTAGCGGTAGCAGTAGCGCTGATGCGTTTAGGCAACCTGTTTTGCTCCACCGCCTGATCAGTGAGACGGTGTGCCAACTGAACAACCTGCTGGTAAGTAGCATGATTTGCTGAAGTCACATGACTTTGGATCTCTGGCACCAGACCCTTAAGATATAGTTCGATACGTTTGTCCCCCAGAGTAGGACACAGTAACGCAAGCTCATTCGATCTTTTGGTATACGCTTCAATCTCAGACCCCGTCATCTTGAGGTTGAAAAACTCGACTTCCAGCTTATGGATATCATCTCGACTGCAGTATTCTTCCTTGGTCATCTCTTTGAAATTGTTCCATGGGGTGGCATTAGCAGCCTCCAGCCCCAACATCTGAACTTGCGCGTTCCACCAAGTTAGCGCAGTGCCTTCGAGAGTACCAGTGGCATACTTCACTCTACGAGCCTCAGGGCATTCACACATTTCGAAGACCGATTCGAGCTTCTTGAACCAGTGAAGGAGTCCAACGGCCCCTTCAGTGCCATTGAAAGTACTAAGACGACAGTCCATGAACGTCTTGAATGTGCACACAGGTGGTTGAGCGTGTTGACCTGTCGTGTGTGTAAGAGTAAACATACTTGGGCACAAGTGTTGGGTTACGAGAGTAGGATCTAAAGATCCTAGAGTAAGTGGTGATGGCAGGTTACACCTCCTGCCTAGGCAGTTGCGAGTGCTGCAGTAACTTGTTCAGTGATCGAAGCCGCCAACTGGGCTTGAGTTAGGTTAACGCGCCCACTCATGATCTTGATATCAAGGAGAACATGAGTGAGAGAGGTTCGCGAAAGTGCAATGTCAGAAGAGAGTGAGCACAAAAGTGTTTCAATCAACAGTTGTTACGTTTATCTAAGCATACCATGAGCAAAGTTCTATGTACTTCTAGCATGTAGGCAATAAACATAAACCATATTACCTAGGGTGTTGAGTCTTGCACGTGGAGCGAGGCGTCGTTGTGGATCGTTGAGCACTGTACTGGTTATAGTCTGGTTTTAATAAAAACGTTTTTCCCTTATTAAAACCAAGTTCACTATAACCAATGGCTCTGATACTGTCACACCCCGACCACGTAGAACATACAAAACGTGGCGGAAATGTCGGGGAGTGTTGTAACAGAATTAATTGTTTCAAATCCATGGCAATTGAAGTTTCGTTTTATTGATTAAAAGTGTTACAATGTCTTAACAAACAAGAAATACAACATAATTAACTAGTCTTGTATCTTTTATTGTCACTAAAGCCCAAGTCTGCCTATGTGTATCTTGATCATCTTATGCAACAGCTCCTGAAAAACACATGTGAAAATAGGTACGTCAGCATAAAAATGCCTGTGAGATACATAGGTTTTGTGAAAATAGGTTCCATGACTTATGTTTGAGAAAATGTTTAGTCATGAACCTTGTAATTTGCTTTGTTTTGTAAATCATTTGAAAAACAATGAGTTCAGATGATATGTATAAATAAGTGAATAATGCATGGTTAAATGAATAACCAAGTAAAATGGGTTTGTATAAGATAAGTTGTTTGTAAAACAATGTCTTGTGAAAAGTATGTTATTTGTATAAAATGTTCTATGTCTCAAACTGAAATGATTCAAATAACGCTACGATATGTAATACCATACAAACACTTATATATAGGAAGTACCAGCGGCGTATCCACCATGCTTGTATCATATTACACACGCCTCGTTACTTAATCACTTACTCAAACCAGACTATCAAGATGAAATGTTTAACAAGTATAGAAATGTTCATGTATAGTCAAATACAGTTCACACGGTTCACAGATACAAACGGTTCACAGGTACAAACGGTTCACAGATATCAACGGATCACAGATACAAACGGTTCACAGATACAAACGGTTCACAGATACAAACGGTTCACAGATACAAACGGTTCACAGGTACAAACGGTTCACAGATATCAACGGATCACAGATACAAACGGTTCACAGATATCAACGGATCACATAGTCAAATGATTACAACGGTTCACATAGTCAAATGTTTACAACGGTTCAATATGTAGTATAATGTGTTCATATGCTGGATAAGCATATGCAACAGAAAAGCAATGTAAAACAATGTACTAAGTATGCACATAATGGACATACATAGCATAAAATGTATTGAAATCATGTACTATAATGTACTAACGAACATAGCAGGTATATGATGTGAAAACGGGAAAGCATGAATGTAACAAGTAGGCACATGTGTTCCACCCCAAAACAGTTTGGAAAACAGTAAAAGAGGGGTCTATGTACTCACTTGAGATTGCTCAGTAGTCCTTGAGTAACAACTAAACAATGCTAGAGATCGCGGATATCAAACGGCACCTAGTATAGGTAACTATGTTAATAAACCGGACCTAGATCGGAAGATTGGGTAGCATTAGGGTTTGTAAACCAAACGAGTGTAGAGACTCGTGTCATTTGGTTTAACAAAGCCTACATACTAAATGAAACTTAACCTGAGTGATTTCGACCCATTACGACCCGTTTAGGTAGCTTATGCTACTTTAACGTGTCGTGCGCGTAGAACGCGTACGGACCGCCTAACTAGTCCTATGACAAGTGTTATATGCCTAAACATGTTACATAATCAGTTATGTGACAAAAGTTTAGGTTACATATGCTTAATTACCAATTATACATGAAAAGGGTATTCTGGTAATTTACCTAAGGCATATAAACTACCTATCATACAACTACTCAAACGATGTGACCATAGGGTATAACCTCGGAAGGTTATTCCCTACCTACTATGGTCACCTAATGTGTTTGGTCGGATCCTAATGATCGACCAAACTGGGTCGGGTTCGAGGTATAAGCGATTTATTAGATCGCTTACCCTACGACCCTAGACAACGTGGTAATCAGTGGGCATAGTCCCAAGGGACTATGACCAACGTGATTACACTCACGTTGTGAAGTTCAAACGAACTTCGCATTGACCATTACTGGTCAACGCTGAAAGTCAAACAAAGTTTGACTTTCTGACTCGAAAAGCAGTAAAATAAGGAAAAGAACGAAAGAATACTTACGAAGGATCCCCGAATGCTAATCCCGATTCAAGAATCTCAGGTATGAAACAATGGTTTCTACTTAGAGGTTCTCAAATCAGAATTCTAGTGATTTTAGCAATGGGGGGTATGGGGTATTTATAGGAATACCCGAACCGTTAAGATCGTTTCATGGAAAACGTGCCTTAATCCCATCCGTACATGTGTTGCAAAGTTATGGTGTTTAGGTGCTTAAATTCCATCCATACATGTGTTGCAAAGTTATGGTGCCTAAATTACATCCTTATCCGCTGACTAAGCATGTTAGAATGTGTGGTTGTGAATTAAACAACGGCTAATACATCGAATCTGGTCCCGAAAGTGCAAAACTGATATTTCTGCATGTTTTCTGTCCAGCATAGGCAGTCGCGTAGCGCGACTGGTAAAGCCTATAGGGCTCGCGCTACGCTAGCACCCCTCTGATTCAGAAATGTTTCAAAGTTGGCAGAAATGGTCCCTGCACGTGTTTAAGGCCTTTTTCGATGTGTTTGAACCCCGTCAACCTCATTTCAAGGCTCTAAAATGCAGTTAATGTATAGGGAACTCAAAACATGCTCAAAAATATGCCGGATGTTGGTTCGTTTGGTCGTACGAACGCGATGTTCTCTTAATTACGACGGAATGCGCACAAGCGCGAAAAACGATCCAAATGACGTGACGAATGGATTTTTCTTATGGCGAACACTAAAATAAAATATTTTAGTGCTTAAATAAATTTTTGGATGTCCGGATGTATTCAGAACGTGAGTTATGCGCGAAAATGCAAACTTGTGCACTTTTTGACACTTTTAGTCCCTGAATGACACAAAAGTTTATTTTAGCATACCGAACACCTCAAAGCCTATTTCTAAGCTATGTAAAGGATATTTATGGTATGTTTAACTTATGGTCATGTCCCGGAATGTCTATTACAGTTCAAATTGGCATACTTTCGCAGTTTGTCAAGTTTAGTCCCTGTAAGCGATATAACTTTGATTTCACCATACCAAACCTTCCAAAACTTATATCTAAGTTATGTAAAGGTTATTTAAGGTATGTTAAGCCTATTTCACTATTCCGGAGTGTTTGTTGCATTAAACTGGTTATATTTACGCATCAGTGCGTGTATAACCTTCCAGAAAGCGATTTAGAGCTTGAAATCGAACATGAGTTGATATGTGCAAAAGATACACATATATATACAAGTCCAAAGTATGAAATAAAATATTTCATTGGTTTGGCATTTGTTTGATAGTTGAAATGACACAGGTGTTACAGATACCAATCTGTCACACCCCCAAAATCCACACGCGGAGTATCACCGCTTGGAGGCGTGACTGACCAGGATCAAGCCACCAATCATATTGAACATATAAGTAAATACCAAAAATCATTCATCAATACGAAAGTTGTTTTCAAAACCAAACATCAACAAGTGTGTAGCGGAAGCATAAGTATGTAAACCCAATGTAAATAGTAAATTCAAATGTTTAGATAGATAACATGGCATCATCGATCCATGTCCCACAACGACCTGCTCCTCCCTGTGCAAGCTCCATAAGTACCTAAGGTCCTGCAAGGCATGTAAGAGAGAGTCAACAACTAGTTGAGCGAGTTCACAGTTAATAGTTCAGTAATAGTATAGCGTGAGTAGTAGTTTATTCGTTCGTTACAATGTATCGTATTAGTTCCCATCGCGGCCTTCCCGGCAGGTGTGCGAAGATATTGGGGAATGTTTTTCCCAAGTGTTCTAGACTAGGTTTATTTGTATCGCGGCCTCTCCAGGCAGGTGTGCGAAGATTTGTAAATTTGGTTCGCGGCCATCATATGGCAGGTGTGCGAAGTCAGTCATAATATCGCGGCCAATCCTTGGCAGGTGTGCGAAGATCGTTCAATAAGTGTTACTAGTCTAGCAGTAGGTTCTAGCATCTATGTATGTACAGTAAATCATCAAATACCCATTCCCACCCGGGAACCCCATGCCTTGGCTTGTGTGAACTCACCTTGGTTTGCTCGGTATGCTAAGTATGTGCTCAAAGTAAATCAATCACGTCCTAAAGTATGCACGTATGTGAAATCAGTTTGTGTTCAAGTTATGCATGTATAAACATGTAGCACGTAATCACAATCATATACCAGATGGTTACACTTAACAGCAGTTAAATATTCCAGTTAACACTTAACATAATTAACCCGAGTTACTGTGCAGATTACATATTCGGCGAAACACACATTTGGCGAAACACAATATTGGCGAAACACATATGTTTCGTCGAGTTGTCCCTTGGCGAAACAGAACTTCTGATTCGTCGACTACCCTTGGCGAAACACATTCTGTTTCGCCGAGAGTTCGGTTTCGTCGGACAGTTCAGTTACGTCAGTACAGTTACATGCAGAAACCCTAATCATCACTAACAGCCGACATCAATATTATCAATCATGCAGTAATCATTCAACACAGAATCATCGTAACATCATCATAGCATAATCATCGGATTTCTTTAACGTCTAGCATGAACCCTAGCTTACGTATACAACATATCGATTAACATACAACATCATATCACCGAACCCTAACAAGACACTAACCAGATCAGATTAACACCATCCAGAACCAAGTATTCAATCGTATCTAGTTTCACATGAAACTATCTATATCCGACTGCAACATTCATAACGAAATCTATATCATCATCATCATAACAAGACCCTAATATTTAACATGTATCGATTTCAAATATACAACATCAAAGCAGAATCACATGACACATAGACACGTACACGGATGAACGATCAACCAAGACACATAAATTTACTAACCGAGATGATGGTTTGATCGCTCAAGAGTTTCCGGTGGGTTCTAGTTTGCCGTCACAGTGAGAGAGCTCTAGGGTTTCGGTTGTTTTTGATAGAAAGTGTAAAAGTGATGTTGTTTTACGTAAAAATACTCGGAATAACGTTCTGGGCCCGTAATGGGCTTTGGCGAATCATGGGCCGGCGAAACAGCCTGTTTCGTCGAGATGAGTTTGACGAATCAAGGACCTGTTTCGTCGGGAGGTTGTATGGCGAATCACATATGATTCGTCGGGTCCTTAATGGTCTTTTAGATCCGAAATGATTTAATCAGTTAGGTTCGCATGCCACAAACAAACACATAACCATGCAAACATAATACGTTTCATCATATCACAAAGTGTACAGTTACGAAGTCAAACAGGTCAACAACCAAACAGTCAAAGTCAACGTGCATTAAATGCGAATAGAGAATGTCGGAAATTCGAGTTGTCACATTATCCCCAACTTGAAAGAAATTTCGTCCCGAAATTTAGTATGCAGTTACTGAGGAAGCTAGTAGTGTGACGTTGTTTACCTGTATCGTATCGCGGCTCCCCGAGCAGGTTTGCGAAGATTACTGGTTTTCCTGGGGTGTCACACCCAAATCCTTTTCTCGAAGCATAACGTTCCTTCCTCGTTTGGTACCAGTAGCTTCTCCATCCCACGGAGATATTCTTCTTCAAGGTTTCCTTCCTTGTGAGCTTCCTTTTGCGCGGCCCGAATGCGCAAGGAAAGATCGGTTTGGATAATCATTTCTAAAGCTCTAACCCTTATGGGTTTGATCCTCTCCTTCCGACTTAGGGCATCGGCGACTACATTCGCCTTCCCTGGATGATACTTTATCTCGCAGTCGTAATCGTTCAGCAACTCAACCCATCGTCTTTGCCTCATATTCAGCTCCTTCTGGTTGAATATGTGCTGTAGGCTCTTGTGATCTGTAAAGATTGTACACTTTGTACCATAAAGGTAGTGTCTCCAGATCTTTAAAGCAAAAACCACTGCGCCGAGCTCCAAATCGTGTGTGGTATAGTTCTTTTCATGCACTTTCAACTGACGCGATGCGTAAGCAATAACCTTTTGGCGTTGCATCAACACACAACCTAATCCTTGACGCGAAGCGTCACAGTATACCACAAAATCATCTGTACCTTCCGGTAGTGCTAAGATTGGCGCATTGCAGAGCTTATCCTTCAATGTTTGGAACGCTTCTTCCTGTTTGATTCCCCAATCAAACTTTTTATCTTTCTGCGTGAGGAGCGTCAATGGTTGAGCGATCTTCGAAAAATCCTCAATGAACCTTCGATAGTAGCCAGCCAAACCCAAGAATTGTCGAATCTCGGTTGGCGTCTTTGGCGTTTCCCAATTCTTGATCGCTTCGATCTTGGTTGGATCCACATGGATTCCATCTCCATTCACCACGTGTCCAAGGAATTGTACTTCACGTAGCCAAAACTCGCGCTTAGAGAACTTGGCATACAACTGTTCCTTCTTTAGCAGCTCCAAAATAGCTCTTAGATGCTGCTCGTGCTCAGCCTTTGTCCTTGAATAAATCAAGATATCGTCGATAAACACAATCACGAACTTGTCCAAGTACGGCTTGCAAACTCTATTCATCAAGTCCATAAAGACTGCAGGTGCGTTTGTCAAACCAAACGGCATAACAAGGAACTCGTAGTGTCCATAACGAGTTCTGAAGGCTGTCTTCGGGATACTCTCCTCTTGTATCCTTAACTGATGGTATCCAGATCGAAGATCGATCTTTGAATAAAAGCTTGAGCCTTGCAGTTGATCGAATAGATCATCAATTCTTGGCAGAGGATATCTATTCTTGATCGTCAGCTTGTTCAGCTCCCGGTAGTCGATACACATACGAAAACTACCGTCCTTCTTCTTGACAATCAGGACCGGAGCTCCCCAAGGCGAGAAGCTTGGTCGGATAAATCCCTTGTCTAACAACTCTTAAAGTTGTGTCGACAGTTCCTGCATCTCAGACGGAGCAAGTCTATAAGGTGACCTAGCTACAGGCGTGGCGCCTAGAATCAAAATTGAAGCCAAAATTCGACTTGTCGTCCAGGAGATTACGCCGGCAAGTCTTCGAGGAAGACTTCAGGGTATACTCCGATCATGGGGGTATCGTTAAGTTTTAGTTCTTCGGCTCCCTTGTCCCCGATATGAGCCAGGGAGCAAGACATCCTTCCCACAACAACTTTCGAGCCCTAAGTAATTTGTGATCGGCGGTGGCGTATCTTGCTTCGTGAGTCACAATTATTCCTTTATTCGACATCGAGGTGCGGATAACAACCTCCGCTCGATTGCTTGCCAACTAATTCATCCTATTACCACGTTGAAGCTTCCAAACTCAATTGGCGATAGATCTAGCGTAAACTTACGCTCTCTGGGTCCTATCGTGCCGATTCCAGTTACTGCGTTGGCTTCCACTAGCTTCCCCTAAGCTAGTTCTAATGGGTACTGGAATAACTACTCACTCGTTATGTAAACCAATTATGTCCTTGAACACTAGAATTGCGAATCGTAAAATTTGCAACAGTAGTTGGCAATACAGATGCATAATATTGAGTAATATGGGACGTACCGCTATCCATGCTTGGATCTCTGGCGTGCCTCCCTAGCTCCGATGGGGAGCTTTCATCCTTGCGCCTGATTGTTTTTCGGGCAATATCTTCTGAAATGCTTTTTGCTTCCACAGTTTAAACATCCTCGAGCACGCTTCCGTTTATCACTCATTCTGCCTCGACAATTATCATTGTCGTTGTCCCCTTCGTGATTCTCACTACCGTCTTGGCCCCCATTACTATGTTCAGTATTTTGCCAACAAGTTTCCTTGACATGTCCCACCTTGCCACAGTTACCACAGTTTCCATATTTGCATCGCCCGACATGATAACGTAAACAATTGTCGCACTTAGGTAGGATACCCTTGTAATCTTTTCCCTTTTTGGCCTTCTTCTTGTTACTTACCCGAGTAACCATCTTGAAATTTGCGAGCTTCCTCTTGTTATCCCCAGATGCCTTTATAGCAGTCTCCTTTTTCTCCTCCGTAGTGGAAAATTCTCCTCGTCTAACTGCTTCTTCCGTGAGTGCTATGCTTATGTTGATAGCCTCGGTGATCGTTGAGGGTTTTGATGTTGTTACCAGGCTTAGAATCTGAGGTGCCAATCCCCTTATGAACTGTTCGATTCTCTTAAACTCTGGTGTCCCCAGGAGTAAGGCAACTTGTGATAATTCGTTAAATCTCTGCACATACTCTGCTATCTTCGGTCCTTTCATTTTCAAGTTCCACAGTTCTGTCTCCAATCTCTGGACTTCTGCCCTCGAGCAATATCTTTCACGCATCAGATTTTTCAGTTCGTCCCACGTCATAGCATGCGCAGCGGTCTCGCCCATCGTCCGAATTTGATGGTTCCACCATGACAGAGCCTCATCCATCAATAGTCCAGTTATATACTTGACTTGATGTTCGTGGTCACATTGGCTCAATCGTAAGACAGAATCTGTCTTTTCAACCCAGCGCACGAAGGCTAAGGCACCTCTGGTGCCGTTGAACTCTCGAGGTTCGTGGTCTAAGAACTGCTTGTAGGTGCAGCCGTTGGGGGGGTTATTTCCTAAGGTACCTTTGCTGCAATCGGAGCGATGGGCCTCGTGCTGTGCTATAGCTGTGGCAATTATCTTTTGAAGTTCTGCCTCCGAGGTGGGTATGCGCATCTTGCGTCTTGGTGGCATCTTCTAAAAGATGTTTCACATAGGTTAGGTCATAGCGAGTAAAGTGTACGTATGTATTCAACAATATCACATAACATCTCCTGCTATGAATAAATCAACCACATAACATCTCATGTCATAGAACATAAACAGTGGATCAATCATCACAAGTGATGAGAATACTGTGATTGCATTGCCATAAATCGAGACCACAATATAGGGTCTGCAAGTACACAACTGTATCATACAACATCAATGACTTAGTAGGGGACGACCCTAGACAAGTCGTGAGATCGCTGGACGTATTCAGGAATCTTTGGTTCGTCCATCCTCAAATTCCAGAATTTTACCTCAAGCTTCTGGACTCCAGCCTTAAAACAGTATTTCTTCTTCATCATTTCCTTGAGCTCGTCCCAGCTCAGTGCATAAGCAGCATCTGTACCAAGGGTCTGAACCTGGAGGTTCTACCATGAGAGTGTGTCATCTAGAATTAACCCCGAGACATAGGTAACCCTCTCTTTGAGGCGAACATTTACTCATTCTTAGAATGGGGTCAGTCTTTTCGGACCAATGAACAAATGCAACGTCGCCTCCCGTTCCGTCAAAGTTCAAAGGCTTGCAGTTCAGGAACTGCTTATAGGTGCAGTCAGTTGGAGGGTTATTTCCAGTAGTGCCATTGCTGTGCTTAAAGCGGAGGGCTTTACGTCGTGCACTCGCCTGTGAGACGCGTTCTTGCAGCTCGGCTTCTGTCCTTGGCAACGTACTGGTGTTTGTGTCACGCCTGGGTGGCATTCTCTTCTGCCGTAGTGACATGAAGCGGGCTAGACAACATTTCAGTTGTCTATGAGATACATATAGCAACATAAGCCATCATGTAATCACCCAATTTCACACGTAAATATACTCAATGTATGAGTGGGGAAAAATTTCTGAGCCTTCACATAGGCTTGCCAATTTGGCTTGTTGCTTGTAATAGAATGAACTCGAGGCTACATCGCCTCGCCTTGGTCATTCGTGTTTTAGATATTTCCTGCTACATTGGTTTTCATTAGCTTGACCCGCAGAGTCCACCAGGATTTCTGTGCACTACAAGTCGTTATTACGTGGGCCCCCGTAATAATAAATTGTCTTGCACAGTTACCCCAAATTTTCTCTCGTCCAAGCAGATGATCAATCAAGGAGCAACAGCGGGTGCATCGGCATGAACAGGGTCATGCTCCAATGCGGGGTTAGGAGCAACACCTGGCTCAGGGGCCACGGCTGGCTCCGGATCAAAACTCCATCTCAAGATCAGCTGGATCAACAAACACAGGGGGTTACAGGATCCTCCAAGGGCTGGTCTAAGTGTATGAACTCAAGGTCATGGTCTGGATCAAAACCAGGTGGAAGAACAAGATCACCCTCAATACTGTGATCAAACTCAAAGCTGGGTGCGGGAACCGGTAATAGGGCCCTGCCCTCGAATGGGTCCGCATGCAGTAGTCTAATACCAGCAGCAATAGGGCCCTGCCCTCGAATGGGTCCTCCTCTAGTAGATCGTTATCGTCGTTAGAGGCCACGTCGGGGGGCATATCATCAACAGGATAAGCGGCAAGGGGGCACAGGAGCAGGGATCACCGCGAGTGGCAAACTCCCAACAAGATGGCCATCAGTAGGCTCTGCTACGACTTCAGGCAGCGCAAAAAGGGCTGAAAGTCGTCATTGTCTGTGCCGGTAGTATCGGAAATGTACACTTCGTGCTTCGATGAAACTATGTCGTCTGATACTATGGCCATGGGATTCGTAGTGTCCATCTTTCTAGTACATGATGAAAGCATGACGTTTGTAACACAAACTCATATACGTATAATAATCAATCATATAATCATATAAACATGTTAGTCAATCAAATAATTCTCCTAGTCCCACTAGCCAAATTCTTCCCAGTCTCTAAGACTGCTCTATCATCTACCTCGACCTCTTAGATCGAGCCTCGGTCCCCTTGACCGAGCCTCAGCCTTCATGACTGAGCCTACTCTTCCTAGTCTCACTAGCCATCTACCTTGATCTCTAAGATCGAGCCTCGGCCTCTCAGACCGAGCCTCAGCCTTTCTAGACTGAGCCTATAAATAATAAAATGTGCTCAACATTTGTTTGTAAAAAGTTTTGGATCTGGACTTAAGTGGTATGCAGAAAAATGTTTTCGTGAGAGCCCTAGTGATCATAGTCTAAACTCGAGAAGGAATCCTAGTTCGCTATGATCAGAGCTCTGATACCAAGTTGTCACACCCTGGCTTTGCGGAAGCGTGGTTAATTTGGTGTGACTTCTTAATACCATAGCTTAACCATAACCAAGCTATATGAAATAAAATTATGCAAGATCATCCATTCGATTAAGTTTTAAAACCAGAGTAACATAACATTGTCTTAGGGACTTACAACCTCATAACATAAAACATTGTCTTGAAAAACATAAACATCAACATGAAATAAACGCAGTTTAAGATTTGCGACTTGTCCAGGAAAGAGTCACATTTCCTAAACTGGGATGACCTTGGAACCCTTATGCAGCGGGAAAACATAACATACCGCGCCAGATCTTTAATTTCCTGAAATACATGTAAGTTGAAAAATCAACAATAATGTTGAGCGAGTTCATGTGTAAGTGAGTAAGTAAACCTTTGTGAGTATAGAAATAGTCTTGGTATGTAGCAAATAAGGGAATTGAGATCACCAATGGTTTGCAAGGCCACTGATATATGTGAAGTGCAAATAGGGAGACTCAAACCTAGCAGATTTAGCGTTGGGTACAAAGTCACCACCTGGTCCATTAGGCGGGCTCAGGGGTTGGGCTCGCTACACCCAGATATATCTACCGCTCCTGTCCCTCGGTCCTGCCATGAGGACTAATGGCCTCATATTGCTCCTACCCACTCACATGATCTAAGTAGTAAACCTCCTTACGCTAACCATACCGTGTATAAAGTACTTGTAATCAAAGTAACATGTATTTCACCCCCGCAGTTAAGAAAACTGAAAACAGTTAGAGAAAAGGGGGACATGAACTCACAGTGAAGCGTCTCTACCAAGTATCTCCTGCTCACGCAGCTGTGTGACGACCTACACGTACTAATTCTATTAGACGGACGACCGTGCCTTAGCTTCATGGTTTATGTTTTTGGGAAATAGTTAGACAACTATTTCGTGTTTACATTTTGTAAATACTTGGTAATTATTTTCCTTCCCAAGGATGGGGGATTCAATACATGTGCGTTCAAATTATATCATGAAGTCTCACTTAATATATGTATATATTTCCAATTTCACATAATTTTTCTCCAATAATACGTTGTTAAAATACGCGTTCATAAATATTTTCGTAAGTGCGTAAGTTACGTTTTTAACAATCGAGTGGTAATATAATTACCGGTGTAACTTATATATTTATGGTGAAAGCATTCGTATTATTTTGGATTCGTTAACATTCGTAAATATTATTCTTACTCTAAAAATAATATTTATGTATTTTCACAAAATAATCATAAACAGTGTGTGAAAAATATATATATTTATCACGTTAAATTTCGTGAAAATCCCACCTCCGAATATTTAGTAAATAAAGTCATGGCGAAATTTATATTTCGAAAACATGTCAAAAATAATTCTAACACTTGTAGTGTAAATAGTTCTAAGTGTTAGGTTTTTAGAAAAAATTCGCCAGAGTTTCCTCTGTAACTGGAGGTGGCCACGCTTTCAAGCGTATCATTTTCTTTAACAAATCAACTCAACAATTTTCTTTATTTGATCAGAACAACTTTCATCACAACAACTAATCGACATATGTGTAAATTGCCAAAAATTACATGAACTTGCAGTTTTTCCCAAAACTGTGGTGTAAATCCCCTTAAATTTAGTAGATCTTCATATAAGGTAATTTGATCTTGTAAAAACCTCGTTTTTAGAGAAAATCCATCTTTACAACTTCCAGTCATCTTTTACAAAAACTGTTATTTTGTCGGATCTTTTCATTTCACAAGTGTTTACACACTTGTGGTTTATAAAAATCATTCTTGTTAGTGTAAGATCCATTTTTAGAAAGCATGATTTCTTTAACGCTTGGTCCTTTGAAAATACCACTTGCAGATACGTAGATCTGCTAGTTTTAAACACTATTTTACAAGTAAAACTCCTTTACACAAGTACATGATTCGCGTGTGGTAGAGTTTCACCTTTTAACCCTTGTATTATTCAAAACAAGCTTATGTTAAGATCCATGATCTTACCAAACCGGGTTAAACGATGATCCGAGCTACCACATCATAGATCGGGCCTAAATAATCATACATTTCGAATACTACATCATTTACACAACATATAAGCTATTAACCACCATTTTTAGTGTTTTTAGTAAACTTTAAAGCATCAACTTGTAAGATTTCGAGTTTTAATCATCATACATCTTATTAACCACCTTAGATTAGTTCAAATACGAGTTTTAAGCATTATACCTCTAGCTCGAGGCTAGGGAAGAATCTTGACGAAAATGGCATGGATAAAAGCAAGAGAAAGAGGTCCTTCAAACTCCGAGTGCACCAAGCCTCCTAATATGTGATCCTTGAAGCTTGTATGATCTTGTGATGTGAAGATGGAAGCCGAAAATGGATGTATGGGGAGGGGGGTGTTCGGCCGTAAGCTTCTAGGGAGAAAGAGAGAAGAGTGGTGTTGTGATGAGTGATGAAAGTTATGTTGGGTTTAGAGGTGATCTTATAGACAATTAAGATGATTATTATCCAATGGTCACCATGTCTTCTAGATTTTGGACATAAGAGATTAAGCAAATCATCATGGTACAAAAGTGGGGTCACTTGGTGACCGATTCGGTTGGGGGGGGGGGGGGGGGGTTACCTAGTTCGAATCCAACTAGATGATTAGGGACTAGTTAATTAAGTTAAGTGTCTTACCCGGTTACTAATGTGCAGTGGGTTATGACGGGTGTTAGGGTATACGGGGACCCTAACTGGCTCAGAAAAAGATAAATAATGAAAATAACAATACTTTCATGCTCCGGGTATAGTCCGGTTGTTCGGTTGGATAGTAATCCGTTAAAGTGTTAACAAAGCTTTAAAGTGTCGTTATTACTCTCTTTAGTGACACAGCTTATTCCTGACACTTTGGAAAGTGTCTAGTGTTATTTTTCTCATGTTTTGGCACTTTATTAGTTAGCTAAAAGCTGAATTATTTTGTAAAGTGCTGAGTTTTGTACTTAGAGTACGTTTTAGGCACATCCAGTCATAGTGACTTATTCCTAGAGACGCAGTTCTACAACCCTTGTATCCCTACACTCACCACTAGTGTAGCAAAATATCTCAGGCTCTTACAGGCCTTTAGAGGCAGTGTTTGCCTGATGCTGGCTTTATCAGCATGTTCAATAGGTTATCCGTTAGAGTGCTACTGTGCTTTTTTGTGCATCATGTTTGTCACTAAGGTTCAGCATGTAAATAATGTAGTGACAGCAAGCAAGTATGATGCAAGTAAGTACATGTATCAGTATTCGAGTAGCAGTTTATTCACAAGTTCAAGTAAGCACAGTAATTCAGTAGTAATTAATTACTAATTAAGTCGTACGGATACCTGGTTTAGTGCGGGTTGTCACATACGCTTGATAGGAGGATCTACCATAGTAGGACACAAGATAGCCAGCTCATTCAATCTTTTCGTGTACGCTTCAATTTCCTACCCCATCATCTTTAAGTTGAAGAACTCTACCTCCAGCTTGTGAATGTCATCACGATTACAGTACTCTTCCTTGATCAACTCCTTGAAATTGTTCCATGGGGTGGCATTTGCAGCAACCAACCCCAGCATTTGAACCTGAGCGTTCCACCACGTGAGCGCTACTCCTTCAAGAGTACCAGTAGCATACTTCACCCTACGAGCCTTAGGGCATTCACTCATCTCGAAGACAGATTGGAGCTTCTCGAACCAGTGGAGGAGGCCTATAGCTCCTTCAGTACCACTGAAAGTAGTAGGTCGGCAGTCCATAAAAGTTTTGAAAGTACACGCAGGAGGCTGAGCATGTTGACCTGTCGTTTGAGTAAGAAGAGACAAGGTTAAGCACAAGTGTTGGATTACGAGAGTAGGATCTAAAGATCCTAGAGTAAGTTGCAATGGCAGGTTATACCTCCTGCCTGAGCGGCTGCGAGTGCTGCAGCCACTTGTTCATTGATTAAAGCCGTCAGCTAGGCTTGAGTTAGGTTGATACGTCCACTCATGATCTTCACAATAAAGAGAGAATGGGTGAGAAAAGTGTCGTGACAATGCGTAAGTGTGGGGTGACAGAAGAGAGTAAGCAGACAATGAGCGTCTAACAATAGTTACTACATTCACCTAAGCATACCATGCACAATGTACTATGTAACTAACAAGTAGGTAATATAAACATAAACCATATCACCTAGATTGTTAAGTCTTGAACGTGGAGCTAAGCGTCGTTGTGGATCGTTGAGCACTGTACAGGTTATAGTCTGGTTTTGTCAAAAAGCTTTTGTCTTTTAAAAACCAAGTTCACTATAACCAATGGCTCTGATACCAATCTGTCACACCCCCCCAAAATCCTCAAGCGGAGTATCACCGCATGGAGGCGTGACTGACCAGGATCAAGCCACCAATCATATTGAACAACGTAATTAAGTAAATAAAACCAACCATAATATAATTGGTGTCCAAAAGAAAATAACCAAGTTTAAGTTAACAGCGGAAGCATAAAATGTAATGTAAAGCACAAACATAAGTAAATAGTTCATAAAGTCTAAATGTTTAACATGGAACTCAACAGTCCATGTCCCACAATGATCACTCCTCCCTGTGCAAGCTCCATAAGCACCTAACGACCTACAAGGCATGTAACAACGAGTCAACAACAAAGTTGAGCGAGTTCACAGTTGGTTGTTTAGTTTTACCAGTTTGTTTTGAAAACAATAAGTTGTTTCCTAAACCACAAGTTAACCATTATCTTTGTTTCCCCAAACCATATCCAAAATCAGTGGGGGCTTCCTCATGTGAGCCACTAGACAGTTACCATATCGACAACTGACGAAAGTAAGTTGTGCCCTATGTCAATGTCTATCATCATTAACTAAGTGCCCAGATCCATTAGTACACGCCTGTCCTACCGGCACGGTGTGAGGCTTGTCAACCCTAATAGCGCTATTAACTGACCCGCTCGCCATTGGCCCAACGATTAAGTCGATATAAAAATGAGGGACTTCATGATAGAGTTTTGTCTAGTAAGTTTACGGTTGTTGTCCTACCCAAGGAGGACGAACGTACGTATTCTACCCAAAGAGAATACGCATGATTAATATTGGCATCCTACCCGTGGAGGATGGCGGTACATATCCTACCCAAGGAGGATATGTAGGTTCCGTTTTAGTTCTTTAACCCCATTCCCAACCACCGGGAATCCCATGCCATAGAAAGTGTGTGAACTCACCTCGGTTTGCTCGGTCTACTTATCTACTTGCACAAACAATTCAGTCAAAGCCTATAGTATGCGCGTATACACAATTAGCTTATGTTCGTAATGACTCACATGCAATCTAACATCATGTAACACGAAAACAGTTAATCAAGTTCATACAATTCATGCTTCACATAGTTGATTTCTCAGTTTATTCTAACCTAGCTATCCATTAACAGACCTAACAGACTTAACTGAGTTACTGTTTCCCAACTTGACAAGACACTCGGCGAAAACCCTTCGGCTAAAACACCCAGGCGACGAAATCCCAAGGGGTTTTCGCGAACTTAAGGTATGGCGAAATCACATAGGGTTTTCGTCGTGAGTGAGTTTTCGTCTGGTCCCTGGGTTTTCGTCGACATGATGTTACAGTAATTACATTATTCTTAAGCGTACAACATTTCAATCATCATCTAACAGTTACACAACCAGAAACCCTATTGATCGTCTAACAGTTACATCGGCTACAACAATCATTTGCTCAATCATATAAATTCATACAATCACTTTAATTATTCAATTAACAGTTTGCATTATCAATCATCAAACTCAACCATGAACTATTCTACACCAGATCATCCACACATTCAAGATGGTAAAACGTAATCATTCAACACCCAATTAATATGATCATCAAGCATTAACCTGATCATGAACAGTGGCTTAAACAAATGCCCTCATAACATCAGATCTATTCTAAACATGAATGTCAAGCATGAATTTCAAGCATTACTTAGTATCAAAGAATCATGATCTCAATTACACATATAACGATGATATCAAACAATCAACCATGTACGGATTAAACACTAACTGAGATAGGAGAAATAATGGGTTGATCGAAACGAAGAGGTTTCGAAGACTTACAGTTGCCGTCGCACAGGAAATAGGGATAGAGAATCTAGGGTTTTCAAAAATAACTACTCACGTAACCCACTTCCTTAAATACGAAAGCCATACCGTGTTGGGCCCTTAATGGGCTTCAACGAAAATGTGGGTGATGAAAACAGGGGTTTTCGTCTGGTGGGGTGTTTTCGTCGGGGTAGGGTGTTCGCCGCACAGGGAGTATATCAAAGCAACTTATAAACAACTTATAAACAAAACACGTATCAATATAAACAACTTATAAGCAAATCAATATAACAACTTATAAACAAATTATAGTGCACAGTTTTAATGCAATGAACCCCAAAACACAGTATGAAGCAAGTAACGTATAGAGGAGAAACCTTGGAAACTCGAGTTGTCACATTATCCCCAACTTGAAAGAAATTTCGTCCTGAAATTTAGCACGTAGTTATTGAGGAAGCTAGATAGGTTGCGTGGTTTCCTGGTTTTCCTAGGGTGTCACATCATCCCCCCGTTGGTATTCCGCAGTAGCTTCAGCCTTAGTAGTGGTTGCACTTTTCTCGAACATCTGGGGATACTTGAGTTTCATCTGGTCTTCTCGTTCCCAGGTAAACTCTGGGCCACGACGGGAATTCCAACGAACTCAAACAAGAGGTATTCTGGTGCGCTTGAGAACCTTAACGTCTCGGTCTGTGATTTCAACTGGTTCCTCGACGAATCGCAACTGATCGTCGATTGTGGGCTCCTTCAAAGGAACTATGAGGGTCTCATCTGACATACACTTCTTCAGATTTGACACGTGGAATACGTTGTGAACTCCACTGAGTTCTTCAGGTATATTCAACTTGTAAGCGACTTTACCAATTCTCTCAATGATTTCGAATGGTCCGACATAACGCGGATTGAGTTTGCCTCGTTTGCCAAAACGAACTACACCTTTCCAAGGTGAGACTTTGAGTATGGAACTCGAGTGGTTTCCTGCGCTTATCAACGTAGCTTTTCTGACGGTCACGAGCTGCCGCCATTCGTTGTCGTATCTGAGCAATCTTCTCAGTTGTGTCTACCACAAGTTCTGGGCCTGTGATTTGGCTGTCACCAACTTCTGCCCAACAAAGAGGTGATCTGCATTTACGTCCGTACAATGCCTCAAACGGAGCGACCTGGATACTGGTGTGGTAGCTGTTATTATACGAAAATTCCACTAAAGGTAGATGTCGTTCCCAGCTGTTACCAAAATCAATCACACATGCCTTAAGCATGTCTTCAAGGGTTTGGATGGTGCGCTCAGACTGCCCATCCGTCTGTGGATGATAAGCGGTGCTCATGTCTAAACGTGAGCCAAAGGACTTGTGCATTGCTTGCCACAATTCAGAAGTAAAACGTGCATCACGGTCAGATATGATAGAGGTTGGTACCCCGTGCCTCGAAACCACTTCCTTTAAGTAAACGTCTGCTAAAGTACAGAACTTGTCTGTTTCTTTGATAGCCAAAAACTGTGCAGACTTAGTCAATCAATCCACTATCTCCCAAATAGTGTCATTTCCGCGTTGAGATCTAGGCAGGCCAGTAACGAAATCCATGGAAATTTGCTCCCATTTCCATGTCGGGATCTCTGGTTGTTGGAGTAGGCCTGATGGTTTCTGAAATTCGATCTTGACTCTCGCACAAGTCAAACATTTACTGACGTAGGTTGCTATGTTGGCTTTCATGCTAGGCCACCAGTATGTAGTCTTTGGGTCGTGGTACATCTTATCCGAACCAGGATGTACTGAGTAACGAGACTTGTGCGCTTCATCCATCACAAGCTCGCGTAAGTTTTCGTAGAGTGGGAACCAGAAGCACCTTGTTACGTAGTAAGCGTCGTCTTCCTTTTGTTCTAATCGTTTCCTCGATCCTCGTAGAGACTCGCCCCTGATATTCTCTGCTTTCAATGCTTCAACCTGAGCATCTCGTATCTGAGTAGGAAGACTAGAATGGATGGTAAGTTGTAACGCACGAACCCGCTTAGATGTAGTCTCCTTTCGACTGAGGGCGTCGGCCACAACATTGGCTTTGCCAGGATGGTACTTGATCGCGCATTCGTAATCATTCAAGAGCTCAACCCATCGACATTGTCGCATGTTTAACTCCTTTTGCTTGAAGATGTGCTCGAGACTCCTGTGATCGGTGTAAATGGTGCACGTGGTACCGTACAGGTAATGTCTCCATATCTTAAGCGCGAAAACAACTGCTCCCAACTCCAAATCGTGCGTAGTGTAGTTCTTTTCATGAACCTTAAGTTGCCGGGATGCATAAGCAACGACCTTGTCACGTTGGATCAACACGCAACCAAGTCCTTGGATGGAAGCGTCGCAATAGACCACAAAATCGCCTGTGCCTTCAGGTAATGAGAAAATTGGTGCGCTACAAAGCCTATCCTTTAAGTGCTGAAATGCAGATTCCTGTGTATCACCCCAACGATAGATGACACCCTTCTGAGTTAGTGAGGTGAGAGGTTGCGCAATCTTGGAGAAATCCTTGATGAATCGTTTGTAGTAGCCCGCCAAACCCAAGAATTGGCGGATTTCTGTTGGTGTACGGGGTGCAGGCCAGTTCTTGATCGAGTCGACCTTAGATGGATCAACATGAATCCCATCCTTGTTTACCACATGGCCTAGGAAATGGACTTCGCGAAGCCAGAAGTCACATTTCGGGAATTTGTCATACAACTGCTCTGTTCAAAGAAGTTCCAAAATAAGCCTCAGGTGCTGCTCGTGTTCCTCCTAACTCTTCGAATAGATCAGGATGTCATCGATGAAAACAATGACAAACTTATCGAGGTAAGGTTTGCACACTCGGTTCATGAGATCCATGAAGACCGCAGGTGCATTCGTCAAACCGAAAGGCATAACCAGAAACTCGTAATGCCCATAACGAGTCCTGAATGCTGTTTTAGAGATATCCTCGTCTCGGACTCTCAGTTGATGGTAGCCTGACCTCAGGTCAATCTTGGAGTAGAAACTCGACCCTTGCAACTGGTCGAATAAGTCATCAATGCATGGGAGAGGATAACGATTCTTCACTGTCACCTTGTTGAGTTCGCGGTAGTCAATACACATTTTGAAGGTACCGTCTTTCTTCTTCACAAATAACACTAGAGCTCCCAGGGCGAAGAGCTAGGACGTATGAAACCCTTTTCCAAGAGTTCTTGTAACTGTGCGGATAGTTCTTCAAGTTCTGATGGAGCTAGACGATAAGGTGCACGAGCTATTGGTGCTGCTCTAGGAGCTAGCTCGATTTGAAATTCAACCTGACGGTGAGGTGGAAGGCCAGGTAATTCCTCAGGAAATACCTCAGGAAAATCTCGTACGATCGGAATATCTTCTATCTTCTTCTGTTTCTTTGAGGTGTCAGTGACGAGGGCTAAAATAGCAGTGTGGCCCTTTCGCAAACACTTCTGGGCCATAAGGAAAGAGATGATGCCCACAACAGCACCACTCTTGTCGCCATGAATCACTAAGGGTTCTTCACCAGAACGAGGAATGCGGACGATCTTCTCCTTGCAAAGGATCTCTGCTCGATGTTGAGATAACCAATCCATCCTGATAACGATGTCGAAACTACCAAGAACGATAGGAATAAGATCGATAGAGAAGGTCTGACCAGCTAGAACGAGATTACAACCCTTAACTATGTGTGTGGCTTCAAGACTTTTACCTTTTGCTAGCTCTACCACGTGTTTGGTGTTCAAAAGTGTTGGAGTGCACTTAAGCATATGACTAACCTTTAGGGACACATAACTAGTATCGGCACCCGAATCAAATAAAACAGTAACAAAGAAATCATCCAGAAGAAACTTACCCATCACAACATTGGGATCGTTCCTCGCGTCACCCTTACCCAGCACGAAAACACATCCCCTGGCACCATTGCCATCATTGTTACCCCCGTTATTGTTCCCGTTCCCCTGATTATTGTTGTTCCTCTGATTCTGGTTCAACTGGGGGCAGTTTCTCTTGAACTGACCTTTAGCACCACACTGATAGCATCCCTTGTTACCCTGCTGTTGTTGCTGCTGATTCTGTGGAGCTGGTGGCTGTTGTTGATGATTCTGATTTGCCGATCGTGCGCCCCTGCAATCCTTAGCTTCATGACCAGGCTTGTTACACCTCAGACAATGACCCTACTTGCACGGCCCACTATGATGCATGTTGCATCGTTTGCACATGGGGTGGTTTCCTCTGTATCCACCCTGCCCCTGACTACCAGAAGATTGCTGACCAGGGCTCTCGTAGTCATCAGTCTTTCGCTGCTGAGACTGAGACTGAGCTGATGTTGAACCCTTTTTTGAGACTCCATCCCATTTGCGCTTGTTGTCGCTGGGGGCATCAGAGGTAGTAGTAGTAGCACCAATACGCTTGGGCAGCCTGTTCTGCTCGACTGCCTGATCAGTGAGACGATGAGCCAAACGAATAACTTGCTGGATAGTGGCGAGGTTTGCTGCAGTCACATGGCTCTGGATCTCTGGCACTAAACCTTTAAGGTACAGCTCGATACGCTTGATAGGAGGATCTACCATAGTAGGACACAAGATAGTCAGCTCGTTCGATCTTTTCGTGTACGCTTCAATTTCCGACCCCGTCATCTTTAAGTTGAAGAACTCTACCTCCAGCTTGTGAATGTCATCACCATTACAGTACTCTTCCTTGATCAACTCCTTGAAATCGTTCCATGGGGTGGCATTTGCAGCAACCAACCCCAGCATTTGAACCTGAGCGTTCCACCACGTGAGCGCTACTCCTTCAAGAGTACCAGTAGCATACTTCACCCTATGAGCCTCAGGGCATTCACACATCTCGAAGATAGATTCGAGCTTCTCGAACCAGTGGAGGAGGCCTACAGCTCCTTCAGTACCACTGGAAGTAGTAGGTCGGCAGTCCATAAAAGTTTTGAAAGTACACGCAGGAGGCTGAGCATGTTGACCTCTCGTGTGAGTAAGAAGAGACAAGGTTAAGCACAAGTGTTGGTTTACGAGAGTAGGATCTAAAGATCCTAGAGTAAGTTGCAATGGCAGGTTATACCTCCTGCCCGAGCGGCTGCGAGTGCTGCAGCAACTTGTTCATTGATTAAAGCCGTCAGCTGGGCTTGAGTTAGGTTGATACATCCACTCATGATCTTCACAATAAAGAGAGCATGGGTGAGAAAAGTGTCGTGACAATGCGTAAGTGTGGGGTGACAGAAGAGAGTAAGCACACAATGAGCATCTAACAATAGTTACTACATTCATCTAAGCATACCATGCACAATGTACTATGTAACTAACAGGTAGGTAATATAAACATAAACCATATCACATAGATTCTTGAGTCTTGCATGTGGAGCGAAGCGTCATTGTGGATCGTTGAGCACTGTACAGGTTATAGTCTGGTTTTGTCAAAAAGCCTTTATCTTTTAAAAACCAAGTTCACTATAACAAATGGTTCTGATACCAATCTGTCACACCCCCCAAAATCCACAAGCGGAGTATCATCGCATGGAGGCGTGACTGACCAGGATCAAGCCACCAATCATATTGAACAACGTAATTAAGTAAATAAAACCAACCACAATACAATTGGTGTCCAAAAGAAAATAACCAACTTTAAGTTAACAGCGGAAGCATAAAATGTAATGTAAAGCCCAAACATAAGTAAATAGTTCATAAAGTCCATGTGCAAGCTCCATAAGCACCTAACGACCTGCAAGGCATGTAACAACGAGTCAACAACAAAGTTGAGCGAGTTCACAGTTGGTTGTTTAGTTTTACCAGTTTGTTTTGAAAACCATAAGTTGTTTCGTAAACCACAAGTTAACCATTATCTTTGGTTCCCCAAACCATATCCAAAATCAGTGGGGGCTTCCCCATGTGAATCACTAGACCGTTACCATATCGACAACTGACAAAAGTTGTGCCCTACGTCAATGTCTATCATCATTGACTAAGTGCCTAGATCCATTAGTACACGCCTGTCCTGCCGGCACGGTGTGAGGCTTGTCAACCCTAATAGCGCTATTAACTAATGACCCGCTCGCCATTGGCCCGGCGATTAAGTCGGTACAAAATTAGGGACTTCATGATAGAGTTTTGTCTAGTAAGTTTAAGGTTGTTGTCCTACCCAAGGAGTTCGAACGTACGTATTCTACCCAAAGAGAATACGCAGGATTAGTATTGGCATCCTACCCATGGAGGATGGCGGTACATATCCTACCCAAGGAGGATATGTAGGTTCCGTTTTAGTTCTTTAACCCATTCCCAACTACCGGGAATCCCATGCCTTAGAAAGTGTGTGAACTCACCTCGGTTTGCTCGGTATGCTTATCTACTTGCACAAACAATTCAGTCAAAGCCTATAGTATGCGCGTATACACAATTAGCTTATGTTCGTAATGACTCACATGCAATCTAATATCACAAAGTGTGCTTGGCTATTAACATCATGTAACACGTAAACAGATAATCAAGTTCATACAATTCATGCTTCACATAGTTAATTTCTCAGTTAATTCTAACCTAGCTATCCATTAACAGACCTAACAGACTTAACTGAGTTACTGTTTCCCAACTTGACAAGACACTCGGCGAAAACCCTTCGGCGAAAACACCCATGCAACGAAATCCCAAGGGGTTTTCGTCGAACTTAAGGTATGGCGAAATCACATAGGGTTTTCGTCGTGAGTGAGTTTTCCTCTGGTCCCTGGGTTTTCGTCGACATGATGTTACAGTAATTACATTATTCTTAAGCGTACAACGTTTCAATCATCATCTTACAGTTACACAACCAGAAACCCTATTGATCGTCTAACAGTTACATCGGCTACAACAATCATTTGCTCAATCATATCAATTCATACAATCACTTTAATTATTCAATTAATAGTTTGCATTATCAATCATCAAACTCAACCATGAACTATTCTACACCAGATTATCCACACATTCAAGACGGTAAAACATAATCATTCAACACCCAATTAATATGATCATCAAGCATTAACCTGATCATGAACAGTGGCTTAAACAAATGCCCTCATAACATCAGATCTATTCTAAACATGAATGTCAAGCATGAATTTCAAGCATTACTTAGTATCAAAGAATCATGATCTCAATTACACATATAACGATGATATCAAACAATCAACCACGTACGGATTATACACTAACCGAGATAGGAGAAATAACAGGTTGATCGAAACGAAGAGGTTTCGAAGACTTGCAGTTGCCGTCGCACAGGAAATAGGGAGATAGAGACTCTAGGATTTTTGAAAATAACTACTCACGTAACCCACGTCGTTAAATACAAAAACCATACCGTGTTGGGCCCTTAATGGGCTTCGATGAAAATGAGGGTTACGAAAACAGGGGTTTTCATCGGGTAGGGGTTTTCGTCGGGTGGGGTGTTTTCGTCGGGGTAGGGTGTTCGTCGCACAGGGAGTTTATCAAATCAACTTATAAACAACTTATAAACAAAACACATATCAGTATAAACAACTTATAAACAAATCAATATAACAACTTATAAACAAATCATAGTGCACAGTTTCAATGCAATGAACCCCAAAACACAGTATGAAGCAAGTAACGTATAGAGGACAAACCTTGGAAACTCGAGTTGTCACAGAAAGCACTTAGGTTAGGTTCGGATTTAGGATGTAGGCCTTGTTAAACCATATCACATGAGTTCCAACACTCATTTGGTTTACAAGACCTCATTTTGTTCGATCTTCCGATTTAGGCGTCTATTGTTTGACTAGTGATTCGATTACTAGGTGATGCTTGATTTCTCTGGTTTACTTGAGTTTGTTGAAGTTCTATTGATTGAGGATACTTTGCACTTCATGTGAGTACATAGTTCCCCTATTTTACTGTTTTCTATTGTTTTGGGGTGATTCATATGTATCAAAACGATTTTCGATATTATAACGGTGATTTCAAAAACGATTAAAATGGTTTATACTAAACTAATAACGATTTCGATAATGTGAATGAACTTGTTGGTTGTAGTTACATAACGAATGATATTCATTAATTTTGGCCGAACCGACCAGTATTAGGTTATGGTACCGTAGGATCTGACAAATCCCGTTATCAGACTGCACCCATGGTTATGTGTAGGTTAGGTGGGTAACGACTGAATTTGTGATTGATAACTTACCTTTTGGTGGTTTGTTAATGCGAGAAGCGAGATAATCGAGTCATGAAGGTTTGAATGTTATTAGCGAGACGACCAAAAATAGTTTTCACAATTAAAAAAAGGATGATTTAAACGATATAAACGAGTTAACGATTTGGAAACGATTTGAATAAGTTAAACGAGTTGGATAAACGATTGGTTTATGGTTAAGTGTTTAGATAACGGGACGAGTGTAATGTGGTGAAAACATGGTAGATACGCCGCTGGTACTTCTTATATATAAGTGTTTTCAACATATTACATACCGTGGCGTAATTTAGTTCACTTGGGTAAACGAATTTGAAACGATGTTACATAACGATGTTTTCGAAAGGATATAAACCATGCGAGAATTATTAAACGAGTTAATACGAAATGTTTTACAATTTGTTTTACTAAATAAATGTTTTTGGGTTAAGAATCATGGCTACGAGGTTTTATAAATTATAACCCGCTTGGTTTAAGTTGGTTAATTATGTTGCAATATTATACTCTTTACAAAATAAGGTTTTTAATAAGGTATTGCAACATATAAACTAGCCATGAATCCGACAATCTTATAAAACCTATGTACTCGCCAGCATTTCTTTGCTGACTTTGTTTTTACATATGTTTCATGTGATGTTGCTTGATGTTGATTGCTAGGATGCACGAGTCACATAGGATCTGGACGAGGCCTTAGTGACATAATAACAGTGATAGTCGATATGTAACTTGTTTATTTCGTGTTAAAACAATGTAAATTACTAAATGAATAAATAAAATGAAACTCTTTTTGGATCCATGGTTATGAAACAATAATTCTGTTACAAAACTCCCCGACGTTTCCGCCACGATTTGTTGTTTTACGTGGTCGGGGTGTGACATCTAGAAATATCCATCATCACCCATTGATGCAGCTTACACCTTCGCTGCCTCCACCGCCTTGTCTCCATCACCTTTACCATCACCACCAGCTGCCACCTCAGGATCCTTCAACCCACTGCCTCCGGCTTCACCAGCTGCTGCCCCTTCAGATTCATCCTCGCCATCCAGCTCTGCCAGCCTCTTGGTCCCATTCAGACCTGTCAAAGGCAGGATCCTCAGCCTCCTTAGCCATTTACAGCTTGATCTTCATCATGGCGACAGTAGCAGAGTGCTTAGCCCCTTCCATGACTTCTGCCTTCTCTTGCTGGGCTGTGATCTGAGCCAACACCAGTTCCTTCTGCAGCAGGTTCACCTCTTTTTCAAGGGAAGAGATCTTTTTATCTTTGGTAAGGAACATCTGCTGGAAGTCCAGGTTTTTCTGCTCAGCCTCTGCCAGGTGTTGATCAAGGAGGATCTGAACCTCAGCAAATTTCTACACAAAGAGAGTAAGCAGTCAGGATCCTTTATCCTCAGAAAAGAAAGCTCAAGTTTAAGGATTTAGTATCCTTACCTTGGAGATGTACTCTTGGAGCTGATGTTTAATGAGAGGGAGGCCTTCAGTGGGCTCAACAGTCTTCCTCTTCTTGGCACTCTTGCCCCTTGTGCTCATGCCCTTAGGATTCGAGATGCTTGGGCTTGTAGCCAGCTCCTTTTTGACGGACCTTGAGGAAGCATACTCTTAGAGATCACTCACGTTAAACCTGGAAGCCGATTTTGAGGATTTTCCGGCGCCTACAAGCACAACAAGCAGATAAGTATTCATATTTTTATCAAATATATATATATATACATGTGTGGATACTTACTTTGTCCCACCCCCAAAATCCACACGCGAAGTATCACCGCTTGGAGGCGTGACTGACCAGGATCAAGCCACCAATCATATTGAACATATAAGTAAATAGTAAAAGTCATTCATCAATATGATAGGTGTTTTCAAAACCAAACATAAACAAGTGTGTAGCGGAAGCATAAGTATGTAAACCCAAAGTAAATCATAAGTTCAAATGTTAAAATATTTAACATGGCATTCTCGGTCCATGTCCACAACGACCTGCTCCTCCCTGTGCAAGCTCCATATGTACCTAAGGTCCTGCAAGGCATGTAGCAGAGAGTCAACAACTAGTTGAGCGAGTTCACAGTAAGTAAGTTCGTAATAGTAAGTTTGTTTCGTAACATGTGGCGCTACTAGGCCGATAGTATGTTCTATTAGTGGGGGCTTCCCATGTTTGCATATACACTAGACTATTTGTAACCATAAGTGTTCTTCACAACCGAGAACAGTAGTACGTACAAAGTTTACGTAGGCTTTACGTAAGTGTCCTTCACAACCGAGGACAGGGGTACGCGGGGGTTTACGTAGGTTTTACGTAAGTGCCTGACACAACCGAGGCAGTAGCGAGTATAAGTTCACGTAGGTTTTACGTGAGTATCCTTCACAACCGAGGATAGCGAGTAGCATAAGTATACGTAGGTTTTACGTATGTGTCCTGCACAACCGAGGACAATGGTATGGTAGTCTAGTATCAGTGTATGTACGAATCTATTCAACCTTATTCCTTCCATCCCATTCCCCAAACCCTGGGAATCCCATGCCTTAGTAAGGGTGTGAACTCACCTTGGTTTGCTCGGTATGCTAAGTTATGTGCTCACGAATAATCAGTCAAATCCTATAGTATGCACGTATATACCATCAGTCAAGCTCGTATAGATTCGCAGGCAATAAATGTCACGAAATATGATTAAGAAATCATCACGTATCATATAAGCAGTTTATCAAAGTCATGCAATTCATGCTTCATATAGTGTCTTTCTCAGTTTGTAGTGATCATGGTTATTCATTTACATACTTGACATGGTTAACATGTCTTAACAAAGTTTGCAACTTAACAGGATTTATAAACATAACAAAAATAATAAAGTAACACCGTCAATTAACTAACATAATTAACTAACAGGGTTAACAAGAGTTACTCACTTAACAGAGTGACATACATGAGTCTAACAGAGTTAATAAGGTTAACTGAGTTAATAACTTAACTCAGTTAATAGGTTAAACATAGTTACATACTTAACACAGCCGACATGTTTAACAGAGTTTTCGTCGGTTACATTCTCTTCATCAATGTCAGTTATGTGCAATGGCAACCCTAATTATCTCAAACAGTTTCGCCTACTATGACAAACAATCGATCATAACTTCTCAATCATTAATACAATCCTAATCAACAACCATGTGACAAGTATGCAGCCTCATCATTCAGTTCAGCACTAGGCATATCAACATGTGTCATCCACTAAAATAGCTCAACATATCATGTAACTATTATAATATTTCGGCCCATGTGACTTGTTTGGAAAGGTCCAATATTATTGAGAATTGGTGGTTAGGATCAGGATAGCATTCTCGATTTCATCAAAAGCAATTTGTAATTTCACATGGCAAATCTTTGTTTAGTCAAGAGGTGGCTAAATCATACGTCATCAGTAACATGAACATCAAATGCAATCATAACCATTATCACACAACATGAAAAGAAAAATCAATAAATAAATGAGAGCCACTAACCGGAATCATGATCTATCCTAATTCACTTTTGGGTCATCATTCCAGTAACAATCACCAAGTCATAAAGCACTTCAACAATTCTATTTAAGTTTACCATTCACACCAAAAGATCTATGCATACCATTAAACACAATTTCGTATAACTAAAGAAATGTTAAAACACTAACCCAAAGCGAATCGTAAACGAACACAACAGGCTACGAAGAGGCTTGCTACTGTCGTCGTACGTCTAGGAAAATTCTAGGGTTTTGCGATCAAACTCTAATCGTATAGGTTGGGATTTAAAACATATAATAGAACATCACTGGGCCAAGGCCCATACCTGTTTTCGTGAAGTGTATGTTTTCATGGGGTGAGGTTTGATTTTCGGCTAGAGTGATTTCGTAGGGGAGAGCTTGGCAAGATTCCATTTACATTAAATAATACATGTTACTCATTTTATTAGTTACCAATTATTATTGCAAGGTATGTGTGCACATACACCCATAATATACACACAACGAATCTACAATCAATACGTATATTGCACTTCAAATAATATAACGACATACTTTGCAAATAAGTATTAAGTTAAGTCGAATAGGAACCTTGGAAACTCGAGTTGTCACATACTTGACATGATGGTTGTTTGCTACGACCGAGTCCGCATACTTTTGTTCTTCGTTCACTTGCTAGTTCGGTGGTGCATGATGGCTGTGATGTTGTTCTCCCGAGGGAATTAGTGCGTGCTGTGCAAGATAAGTTGGCGAACACTCTGTATGGGTATTTTTTAGGTGACCGAGTTGCTTTTCCAGTTGTAGATTATTTTGTGCGGAATAATTGGAAGAAATATGGTTTGCAAAAAACTATGATGAACGCGAATGGTTTTTTCTTTTTCAAGTTTAATGATGAAGTTGGTATGTTGAATGTTCTTAAGGATGGTCCATGGATAATCAGATCTCATGTTGGTGCACTTAGTGTCTGTTAACTTTGTCTTTTACAAGTCTTTTGTCTAGATAGGTTGAATGAACACACAACAGGGTCGAATTTAGGCTTAGTTCATGTTTGAGGAAGGGTTTTCGCTTGAAAGTGTGACATGGCAGATTCAAGTGAAACCTCATCATCAACATCATACAGTTTCGCTTGAAACCAATCTCAAGCGAAACCCCATAGCTTGACACTTTCAAGCGAAACCTAGTGTGCCTATAAATAGGATTGTGTGTTGTTCATTTGAAGCGGTCATGTATGTGTGTGTGAGCGAAGGTGCTGCCGAATTTTCATTAGAATACATTGTAAAAGCTCACAATCAGTAATAGAAAGAAAGTTAAAAGGATACAAGCTGTTTTTGACTTCGTTTACGTTGATTCCGCCTTCGTATTTGAAGATGAACTGCCTTAACTGACTTTAGGGTCACCGAAAACGATCCAACAAGTGGTATCAGAACTCAGGACGAGGAGTTCATACCATAGCAGCTTGATTCTACCGGATTTTCTACTTTCTACTCACTTCTTTTCATACTTTTCTGATTTGAACGAGTTCTAACGGTTGAAATGGACTGATTTTTACATATGTTGTGTAAAACATAGTTTTAACAAAGCCTACAAAGAATCAGATTAAAATTCGGATTAAAACTGGTAAAAAATGGACTAAAACAGTCTTTCGCTTGAAAGTGTTCTTCGTAGTTTCGCTTGAAATCAGCTGGTTTCGCTTGAAAACAAAGGATTTCCAGATAGTTTCGCTTGAAAAAGTCATAGTTCGCTTGAAAGATTCAAGCGAAAAGGGATTATAGCATTTCGCTTGAACTTGTCTTTTCAGTTTAAGCCATTTTCAAGCCAAATAGGGGGTTTCGCTTCATACTGATCTGTTTCGCTTGAACTTCATAAACTTGTTTACCATTTCGCTTGAATAGTATTGATTCTTGCTTGTTTCCCTTGAATTGTTACTATTTCGCTTCAAGTGATTTTGTTTAAACTTGTTATTTTTCAAAACATAAAAGTTCTAAGTGTTTTGCTGATTGTTTTTCAGGTACGTTCAAAATGGATGATTTCAATCCGTTTTATGATGTATTTGCATTTGCTGGAGACGGTGGAAATGGTACATCTTCGAGTAACACTGATGAGAACACACCGAATTCAAAGAAAAAGCTATCGGATGCATTGGAGGTTGAAAGTGCTTTTGGAACTTATAACAAACCCCCGAAGCTGATGGCTATAGAAGAATACAGTCGGTGGGCAAAGAAATTTGAAGATTGGTTGAGAGCTTTTGCTTTTCTCAGCTGAAAGAGTCTAAAAAATGGTTATGATAATGGAGGCAAAAATGGTGAAACCTTAACCACACCTGATGAAATAGAATCGTTTGTTGCTGAGCAAAAATGTATTGCGTTGCTGTTTCAGTCTGTCAGAGAAGATATCATATCTTTGATCGAATACTCTAGTGCTACAGATCTCTGGAACAAATTGAAAAACAAATGTATAGGAAGTAAAGAAATTGTGAAAAACAAAACGAAACTACTTAGAAAAGAGTTTGATTTGTTTGGGTGTTTAAAGAATGAATCAGTTTGTAAAATGATAGAGAGGTTTGGGCATCTGAAACTGGAACTGGCGAGACATGATATTCGCTATACTCAAGAAGAGCTAGTTGATAAGCTGTTTGACTCACTACCGGATGAAATGGATTGGTAATACTATGCATTGATGCTGAAGAATACGATAAAGCCTGCAGATCTTACGGTGGATCTGTTGATTGAGAGACTAGAGAGTCACGAGTTGGAGTTAAAGAAGACACACAAAGTCAATCATTCGTATTATCAGCAGAACCTGGATTTGTATTATCCAAAGAGCATGATGCCAAAGAACACATCTCCCAAGACTGCGTTTTCTGCTGAGAATGTCTCCACAACCAGCAAAGAAAGTCAAAGCAGTGGCAGTGGTTATCACAGTGGATATCACAGTGGGTCTTCATCAAATTCAAACCAATCTGATGCAAAGAATTTATTTCAATGCAACATAGCTGTAGATTTAAAGAATGCTCAGAATTTCAGCGAGGAGTCGGCAAAGCAACAGATGGTTTTCTTAGCATCTGTGCTAGAATCTTATGAAAGTCTTGTAGCAGGGAAGATAGGCAACACCAATCTGACAAAAGAAGACTATGATCAGATTGATCCTGAGGAGATGGAGCTGTTCGACATAAGGTGGTGTATGGCCAGTGCAGTTCGTCGAGCACAGCGTTTCATGGAGATAACAGGGAGGAAGTCAATTGGTGGACCATCTACCAAGTTGGGCTTTGATAAATCCAAGGTGACATGCTTCAAGTGTAAATAGAAAGGTCACTTTAAGCGTGAATGCAGAAACGCATATGCTGATGAGTCTGAGAACCCATTCAGAGAAGATTACTACAAGAAAGCGATTTATCATCAGAATAAATCGGAGCCACCAAGAATGAAGCAGATTGAAGATAACAAACAAAAATCTAGAGCTCTTGCGGTGATTCACGACGATGAAGGTTTCGACTGGAGCGAGTTGTTACCTGAGGAGGATGCGGTTGGATATGCATTCATGGCAAATTCTGAACCTAAACCTTGGAAAGATAACAGAACTGAAGAACAGAAGTATAATTACAGAAGGATGTTAGCCACGAACAAATTGATCAGAATATCTGGTATTTTTTCTGAGGCAAAAAGAGCAAAGAGATGGGATCCAGACAGGGAGTGTTATCTTGACTCCTATGGAAACATTGCTGTAGATCATAATACTCTTGATGTGGAAACCATAATTCAAGAATATAAAATTGAAGATGATTATTGGCAGAAGAAATGGTGGGGAAGCGGAGAAGATGAAGAGAAAGAGAAGAAGGAGAAAGAAGAGAAAGAGAAGTCAAAGAAGATTGACACTGGGATCATTGACACGACACAGGAGTTGAATGCTGAAAACATGGGAAAGATGGCTGACAAGGTGTGTCACACCCCCAAAATCCACACGCGGAGTACCACCGCTTGGAGGCGTGACTGACCAGGATCAAGCCACCAATCATATCGAACAATGTAAATAGTAATGTAATTCAACCAAACCAATATGAAAGGTGTTCAAAACATAAGTATAATCCAATGTTTAGCGGAAGCATAAAAGTAAACCCAATCATAAGTATAAGTACGAAATGTCATAATGTTTAACAAACATTCACGTTCCATGTCCACAACGACCGCGCCTCCCGTGCAAGCTCCATAAGTACCTAAGGTCCTGCAAGGCATGCAGCAGAGAGTCAACAACTAGTTGAGCGAGTTCACAGTTAATAGTTCAGTAATTGTAATAGTATAGTAAGCCTTGTGTTCGTTCATTAAGTCATGTATCGTATTAGTTCGTATCGCGGCCCTCTAGGCATGTGTGCGAAGATTAGGGAAAACTTCCCGAGTATTCTAGACTAGGTATATTTGTATCGCGGCCACCCGGCATGTGTGCGAAGTTTAGTGTATAGTTCGCGGCCTTCCTAGGCATGTGTGCGAAGATTAGTCATATTATCGCGGCCAACCCTGGCATGTGTGCGAAGATCAGTCATATTATCGCGGCCAACCCCGGTGTGTGTGCGAAGATCAGTTCTATTAGTATCACTAGTCTAGCCGTATCTTATCAATAATCCTTCCTCACCCGAGGACCATATAACTAAGTTCCATAAGCTAGGTAAGTACAAGTAAATAATCCAAACCCATTCCCACCCTGGGAACCCCATGCCTTGGCTGTGTGAACTCACCTTGGTTTGCTCGGTATGCTAAGTTAAGTGCTCACAAGAAATCAATCACGTCCTATAATACGCACGTATTTATAATCAGTTAAACTCGTAAAGTTTCACATATTGCTTGGCAGTTATCATCGTGTAACACGTAACAGTTTATCAATTCAGTTTCATGTAACTCATGTTTCATAAACAAGTCCTTCACATTTTGTACTAACCAAATTTACTCAATAACTCACTTAACCTAATTAACAAGATTAACTGGATTAACATGTGAAATGGAGTCACATACATAACAGTGTTAATAACTTAACAGGGTTAATAACATAACAGTGTTAATAACTTTAAGTCATCAGTTGGGCCGAAATCCCTAGAGTGAGCCGAAAACACTTCTAGCCGAATTCTTATACGGGCCGAAATCACCTTAGTGATTTCGTCCAGTTTGTTAACAATTGTGGGGTGTTTTCGTTAATATTATCATCATCAACAACACAACAGTATCAGTTACATGGTAATCATTCGATAGTTATAAGTTAAGTTAACCACACAATCATTCCAAACATGAAATCCAAATCAAACTACCAATCACGGTACAACCAGAACTATCATTAAATCAAGTCATCGATATATTAACATATAAGATACCGAAATATCATAAGACCTACATCATAATTAAATCAGCAGATTATCATTGGAATACCCAACAATGGCCGACAAGTATAAATGGTGTTCATGTTGCTATTTGACCAAACTTTGTAGTGGCTGCTAGTTTTATTTATTGACACACATGAAATTCTAGAGCACAATTCACACATATCAAATATAATTGGACCAATTTATGTAAAGTGTCTGACAATTCTATCCATTGCTACTCACAAGCATACAATTTCCAAAGCATTCACTAATCATCACATGTCAACAGTTACTCCATGATGCTAACAATAGTCAAAAGTGTTTTTAAAACATATAAAATTGAATAACAATTAACACTAACCGAACAAGAATGATCACCGGTGAAAATCTGACTTCGAATGAGGATGGAGCAGCCGTCGGGTTCCAAGAAAAACGAGAGGGAGATAGAACGTGATAGGTGGTTAGGGTTTGCTTAAGGTTTTTCCGAATACGCGTAAAAGTTATATATAACTGAAACAACTCGCCACTGGGCCAAGGCCCACTTTTGTTTTCGTCGAGCAATGGTGCAGAGTGTTTTCGAGTGGGAGGGTGTTCGGCACATGGTTCATGTTTTATTAATTAATCACATGATACCATTTACACAAAACATATGTATCTCATACACACTTATAAGGCATACCGTATACAACATATCAATCACATTACGGTTAACATACTACAAACGTGCACAGTTGTGAAACAAACAAGTCGTATTAACAAACAACTTAAACATTTAACGCGCAATAAATGCGAAGATAGGAATCTTGAAAACTCGAGTTGTCACATTATCCCCAACTTGAAAGAAATTTCGTCCCGAAATTTAGCATGCGGTTACTGAGGAAGCTAGGTGAGTTGTATCGTTTACTGGTTTTCCTGGGGTGTCACATCATCCCCCCGTTGATTTGGAATTTCGTCCCGAAATTCTGTAGTAGCTTCAGCCTCAGTAGTGGTTGCACTGTTATCGAACAACTGGGGATACTTGAGTTTCATTTGATCTTCTCGTTCCCAGGTGAACTCTGGGCCACGATGGGAGTTCCAACGAACTCGAACAAGTGGTATTCTCGTGTTCTTGAGGACCTTAACATCCTGGTTGGTGATTTCAACAGGTTCCTCGACGAATCGCAACTGTTCGTCGATAGTGAGCTCCTTCAAAGGAACTATGTGGGTCTCATCAGACAGACACTTCTTCAGATTCGACACGTGAAAGACGTTGTGAACTGCACTGAGTTCAGCTGGTAAGTTCAATCTGTAGGCCACTTTGCCTATCTTCTCAATGACTTCGAATGGTTCTACATATCGCGGATTGAGCTTGCCTCGTTTGCCAAAACGAACTACACCCTTCCAGGGTGACACTTTGAGTAGCACTCGATCCCCAACCTGGAACTCGAGTGATTTCCTGTCTTTATCGGCGTATGCTTTCTGACGGTCACGAGCTGCCGCCATGCGTTGTCGTATTTGAGCAATCTTTTCAGTAGTATCAACTACCATTTCTGGACCTGTGATTTGACTATCACCCACCTCTGCCCAACAAAGAGGTGACCGGCATTTACGTCCGTACAATGCCTCAAATGGAGCAGCTTTAATGCTGGTGTGGTAGCTGTTATTGTACGAGAATTCCACAAGTGGCAGATGTTTTCCCAGCCATTGCCAAAGTCAATTACGCACGCACGAAGCATGTCTTCTAGAGTTTGAATAGTGCGCTCAGACTGCCCATCTGTCTGAGGATGATAAGCTGTGCTCATGTCTAAACGAGAGCCAAAAGATTTGTGCATTGCTTGCCACAGTTCTAAAGTAAAACGTGCATCACGATCAGAGATAATAGAAGTGGGCACCCCGTGCCTTGAGACCACTTCCTTCAAGTATACGTCTGCTAGTGTGGAGAACTTGTCCGTTTCCTTGATAGCCAAGAAGTGAGCAGACTTTGTGAGTCGATCCACGATCACCCAAATTGTGTCATTCCCACGCTGAGATCTAGGTAGGCCAGTAACAAAATCCATGGAAATTTGTTCCCATTTCCATTGTGGTATCTCAGGTTGTTGGAGTGGGCCTGATGGTTTCTGATATTCCGCTTTAACTCTCGCACAAGTCAAGCACTTGCTAACGTAAGTGGCTATGTGGGCTTTCATGCTAGGCCACCAATATGTAGTTCTGAGGTCGTGGTACATTTTATCTGAACCAGGATGTACTGAATAGCGAGACTTATGAGCTTCTTCCATTACAAGCTCGCGCAAGTTGCCATAGAGTGGGACCCAGATGCGTCCTGTTACATAGTAGGCTCCGTCTGCCTTTTGTTCTAACCGTTGCCTTGAGCCGCGTAGGGCTTCAGCCCTGACGTTTTCTGGTTTCAATGCTTCTACCTGAGCATCTCGTATCTGTGAAGGAAGACTAGACTGAATAGTGAGTTGCAATGCTCGTACACGCCTAGGTGTAGTATCCTTTCGACTGAGGGCGTCGGCCACCACATTGGCTTTGCCCGGATGGTACTTTATAGCACATTCGTAATCGTTCAGTAGTTCGACCCATCTACGTTGTCGCATGTTCAATTCTTTCTGCTTGAATATGTGCTCGAGACTCCTGTGATCGGTGTAGATGGTGCATTTAGTGCCATACAGGTAATGTCACCATATCTTGAGCGCAAAAACAACAGCTCCCAGCTCTAAATCGTGGGTATTGTAATTCCGTTCGTGAATCTTAAGTTGGTGCGAAGCGTAAGCAATAACTTTATCCCGTTGCATCAACACACATCCAAGACCTTGGATAGACGCGTCGCAGTAGACTACAAAATCGTCCGTGCCTTCAGGCAATGAGAGGATAGGTGCGCTACAAAGTCTATCCTTTAAGTGCTGAAATGCTGTTTCCTGTGTACTACCCCAACGATAAACCACACCTTTCTGTGTCAGTAATGTGAGCGGCTGTGCAATCTTTGAGAAATCTTTGATGAACTGTCTGTAATAACCCGCCAAACCCAAGAATTGGCGTATTTCGGTTGGTGTGCGAGGTGCAGGCCAGTTCTTGATCGAATCTACCTTGGATGGATCAACATGAATCCCATCCTTGTTTACCACGTGGCCTAGAAAGTGGACTTCACGAAGCCAGAAGTCGCATTTTGAAAACTTAGCGTATAGTTGTTCCGTTCGAAGGAGTTCCAAAATAAGTCGTAAGTGCTGCTCGTGTTCCTCCTGACTCCTCGAATAGATCAGGATGTCATCAATGAAAACAATAACAAACTTGTCAAGATAAGGTTTGCACACCCTGTTCATAAGATCCATGAAAACCGCAGGCGCGTTCGTTAATCCGAATGGCATGACTAGAAACTGGTAGTGGCCGTAGCGTGTTCTGAATGCTGTTTTGGAGACGTCCTCATCCCGGACTCTCAGTTGGTGATAGCCTGACCTCAAATCAATCTTCGAGTAATAGCTCGACCCTTGCAACTGGTCGAATAAGTCATCGATGCGTGGAAGAGGATAGCGATTCTTCACGGTGACCTTGTTCAGTTCGCGGTAGTCTATACACATGCGGAAGGTACCGTCCTTCTTCTTTACAAATAGTACTGGAGCTCCCCAGGGCGAAGAGCTAGGGCGAATGAAACCCTTTTCCAAGAGTTCTTGCAGTTGCTTAGACAGTTCTTCTAGTTCCGTTGGAGCTAAACGATAAGGTGCTCGAGCTATGGGTGCTGCTCCTGGAGCTAGCTCGATCTGAAATTCGACCTGGCGATGTGGTGGTAACCCCGGTAACTCTTCAGGAAACACTTGAGGAAAATCGCGTACGACTGGAATATCCTCAATGTTTTTCTCTTTCTTCGATGTATCAGTAACGAGTGCTAAAACAGCTGTGTGGCCCTTTCGTAAACACTTCTGAGCCTTCAAGAAGGAGATGATGCCACTCACGACACCACTCTTGTCGCCTTGAACTTCGAGAGGTTCTTTGCCAGGACGGGGAATACGAATGATCTTCTCCTTGCATAGGATCTCTGCTTGTTGTTGAGATAACCAATCCATACCAATGACGATGTCGAAACTACCCAGAGTTATAGGAATGAGATCGATGGAGAAAGGCTGACCAGCGAGGATAAGATTACAACCTTGAACTATGTGTGTGGCCTCTAGACTTTTACCGTTAGCTAACTCTACGACATGTTTGGTGTTCAAAAGTGTTGGTGCGCGTTTAAGCATTTGACTAACTTTCAGAGACATATAACTGGTATCCGCACCCGAATCAAATAATACAGTAACATAAAAGTCGTCGAGGAGGAACTTACCCATAACCACGTTAGGATCATTCCTTGCATCACCCTGACCGATCACAAATGCACGACCCCTAGCACCATTGTTGTTGTTGTTTCCCCCATTATTGTTCCCATTGCCCTGATTATTGTTGTTGTTCTGGTTCTGGTTTAACTGGGGGCAATCACGTTTGAAATGACCTTCAGCCCCACACTGGAAACACCCCCGGTTTCCTCGCTGTGGCTGCTGTTGCTGGTTCTGTGGAGCTGGTAGTGGGAGTTGCTGATTCTGACTTGCAGGTCGCACACTCCTGCAGTCTTTAGCTTCATGCCCTAACTTGAGACATCTCTGACAACGTTCCTTGCGACACCGTCCACTGTGATGTCTGTTGCACCTATTACATAGTGGGTGAATTCCCCGATATCCACCCTGCCCCTGCCCACCAGACGACTGCTGACTCGGACTCTGGTAACCATTGGTCTTGCGCTGCTGCTGTGCTTGTGACTGAACGGCAGCTGAACCCCTGCTGGAATCCCCCTCCCATTTCCGCTTGTTGTCACTGAGAGTAGCTGGAGTAGCTGAAGTGGTAACGGTAGTAGTAGTACTGATGCGTTTAGGCAACCTGTTCTGCTCCACCGCCTGATCAGTGAGACGGTGAGCCAACTGAACAACCTGCTGGTAGGTGGCGAGATTTGCTGAAGTCACATGACTTTGGATCTCTGGCTTTAGACCCTTAAGATATAGTTCGATACGCTTAATTGGAGGGTCCACCATAGTAGGACACAGTAATGCAAGCTCATTCGATCTCTTTGTAAACGCCTCAATTTCTGACCCCGTCATTTTGAGGTTGAAGAACTCAACCTCCAGCTTATGAATGTCATCGCGGCTGCAGTATTCTTCCTTGATCATCTCTTTGAAATTGTTCCATGGGGTGGCGTTAGCAGCAACCAACCCCAGCATTTGGACCTGAGCATTCCACCATGTGAGGGCTAAACCCTCGAGAGTACCGGTAGCATACTTCACCCTGCGTGCCTCAGGGCACTCACACATTTCGAATACTGACTCAAGATTCTCAAACCAGTGGAGGAGTCCAACTGCTCCTTCCGTGCCACTGAATGTGCTAGGACGACAGTCCATGAAAGTCTTGAAGGTGCAAACAGGTGGTTGACCTGTTGTGTAAAAGAATCAGGACAAAGTTAAACACAAGAGTTGGTTTAGGAATGTAGGATTCTAAAGATCCTAGTGTGAGTTACAACTGCAGGGTATACCTCCTGCTTGAGCGGCTGCAACTGCCGCAGCAACTTGTTCGTTGATGAGAGCCGTCAACTGGGCTTGTGTCATGTTAATGCGTCCAGCCATGATCTTCATAGCAAATATGACATAAGTGAGAGAGGTTCGCGAGTAGTGCGATGACAGAAGAGAGTAAGCACATAAGTGTTCTCATGCAATAGTGTTACGTTAATCTAAGCATACCCTGAGCAAAGTTCTATGCAATTCTAGCAAGTGGGCAATAAAACATGTACCATATTACCTAGGATGTTGAGTCTTGCACGTGGAGCGAAGCGTCGTTGTGGATCGTTGAGAGCACTGTTCTGGTTATAGTCTGGTTTTAATAAAAACGTTTTCCCCATATTAAAACCGAGTTCTCTATAACCAATGGCTCTGATACCAATCTGTCACACCCCCAAAATCCACACGCGGAGTACCACTGCTTGGAGGCGTGACTGACCAGGATCAAGCCACCAATCATATCGAACAATGTAAATAGTAATGTAATTCAACCAAACCAATATGAAAGGTGTTCAAAACATAAGTATAATCCAATGTTTAGCGGAAGCATAAAAGTAAACCCAATCATAAGTATAAGTACGAAATGTCATAATGTTTAACAAACATTCACGTTCCATGTCCACAACGACCGCGCCTCCCGTGCAAGCTCCATAAGTACCTAAGGTCCTGCAAGGCATGCAGCAGAGAGTCAACAACTAGTTGAGCGAGTTCACAGTTAATAGTTCAGTAATTGTAATAGTATAGTAAGCCTTGTGTTCGTTCATTAAGTCATGTATCGTATTAGTTCGTATCGCGGCCCTCTAGGCATGTGTGCGAAGATTAGGGAAAACTTCCCGAGTATTCTAGACTAGGTATATTTGTATCGCGGCCACCCGGCATGTGTGCGAAGTTTAGTGTATAGTTCGCGGCCTTCCTAGGCATGTGTGCGAAGATTAGTCATATTATCGCGGCCAACCCTGGCATGTGTGCGAAGATCAGTCATATTATCGCGGCCAACCCCGGCGTGTGTGCGAAGATCAGTTCTATTAGTATCACTAGTCTAGCCGTATCTTATCAATAATCCTTCCTCACCCGAGGACCATATAACTAAGTTCCATAAGCTAGGTAAGTACAAGTAAATAATCCAAACCCATTCCCACCCTGGGAACCCCATGCCTTGGCTGTGTGAACTCACCTTGGTTTGCTCGGTATGCTAAGTTAAGTGCTCACAAGAAATCAATCACGTCCTATAATACGCACGTATTTATAATCAGTTAAACTCGTAAAGTTTCACATATTGCTTGGCAGTTATCATCGTGTAACACGTAACAGTTTATCAATTCAGTTTCATGTAACTCATGTTTCATAAACAAGTCCTTCACATTTTGTACTAACCAAATTTACTCAATAACTCACTTAACCTAATTAACAAGATTAACTGGATTAACATGTGAAATGGAGTCACATACATAACAGTGTTAATAACTTAACAGGGTTAATAACATAACAGTGTTAATAACTTTAAGTCATCAGTTGGGCCGAAATCCCTAGAGTGAGCCGAAAACACTTCTAGCCGAATTCTTATACGGGCCGAAATCACCTTAGTGATTTCGTCCAGTTTGTTAACAATTGTGGGGTGTTTTCGTTAATATTATCATCATCAACAACACAACAGTATCAGTTACATGGTAATCATTCGATAGTTATAAGTTAAGTTAACCACACAATCATTCCAAACATGAAATCCAAATCAAACTACCAATCACGGTACAACCAGAACTATCATTAAATCAAGTCATCGATATATTAACATATAAGATACCGAAATATCATAAGACCTACATCATAATTAAATCAGCAGATTATCATTGGAATACCCAACAATGGCCGACAAGTATAAATGGTGTTCATGTTGCTATTTGACCAAACTTTGTAGTGGCTGCTAGTTTTATTTATTGACACACATGAAATTCTAGAGCACAATTCACACATATCAAATATAATTGGACCAATTTATGTAAAGTGTCTGACAATTCTATCCATTGCTACTCACAAGCATACAATTTCCAAAGCATTCACTAATCATCACATGTCAACAGTTACTCCATGATGCTAACAATAGTCAAAAGTGTTTTTAAAACATATAAAATTGAATAACAATTAACACTAACCGAACAAGAATGATCACCGGTGAAAATCTGACTTCGAATGAGGATGGAGCAGCCGTCGGGTTCCAAGAAAAACGAGAGGGAGATAGAACGTGATAGGTGGTTAGGGTTTGCTTAAGGTTTTTCCGAATACGCGTAAAAGTTATATATAACTGAAACAACTCGCCACTGGGCCAAGGCCCACTTTTGTTTTCGTCGAGCAATGGTGCAGAGTGTTTTCGAGTGGGAGGGTGTTCGGCACATGGTTCATGTTTTATTAATTAATCACATGATACCATTTACACAAAACATATGTATCTCATACACACTTATAAGGCATACCGTATACAACATATCAATCACATTACGGTTAACATACTACAAACGTGCACAGTTGTGAAACAAACAAGTCGTATTAACAAACAACTTAAACATTTAACGCGCAATAAATGCGAAGATAGGAATCTTGAAAACTCGAGTTGTCACAAGGTGCTGGCAGCTAAGGCAATTGAGGTAGATTCTAAATCCGATTCTGAGTCTAAAAGCCAAGTTAGTTCAAACGAGTCAATGACTGAGTCAGGTAAGAAGGTTAGTGGTGATGTTGACTGCAAAAATTGCATCAAAGAATGCAAGGTTTGTAGTACAAACACTTATCTCAAAGGTAAGAAGATTGAGGATCTGACTGCTAAAGTCAAAAGTGTTGAGGATCAAATTCTTGATCGTGATAAATCGGTGAAAGCTTCAACTGAACGATTAAAAGAATTAACTAACAAAATTGAAACTGATAAAATTGATCAGGAAAGGGTTAGGAAAGAAAAATGAGAAGTTAGTCCTTGAAAATCGTCAGATCACTGAAAAATTGAAGAAGCTTAAAAGCACGATTAAAGATAATGATGATAGAAATGGTAAAACATATAAAGAAAATTGCCAATTGCAATGTGTTTTGAGATTAAAGGAAGAATTAATCAACCAACAGCTGGATGAAATCGCTAAATTGAAACTTAAAGTTCAAGAAGCTGAAATTGAAAATGAGCGAATCCAGTTGAAGCTTAAGAGTTATAACTCCGCAAGCTTTGTTTTGCAACACATTATTCCCAAACCCATCGGGAAAGACAAAGCAGGCGAAGATGTGTACTTTGATGGAACCGGGGTGGGTTTTCATCAAGTTCCACCACCAGTTCTTGATAATTACTCGAAAAAACAATCTGGATTGGCTGAAATTGAAGAAGAAAATGAAGTGAAACTTCCTGATTCGATTGATGTGACATTTTCTTCATCATCATCTGATGATAGTGTTCAAACTGAGATAGTTAAAAGCACAGCTGAAAGTGTTTTGTTGTCTGATTCAGCTGAAGATGATGAATGTTTCTTGGACAAGTACATTCAGAAACCAAAATCCAAAAACAACTTAGGTGATGAACCGGGTCTTGTGATGTACAAGATGGCTGGATCTGATAAGTTGTATTCGGATTATGAGTTTCCCATTGAGAATGTTAATGTAAACAAGTTGACAAATGTTTTCAAATTGATTGAAGTAGAGATGTCAGAAGTGAACAGTTTGATTCTGTGACACCCCAGGAAAACCAGTAAACGATACAACTCACCTAGCTTCCTCAGTAACCGCATGCTAAATTTCGGGACGAAATTTCTTTCAAGTTGGGGATAATGTGACAACTCGAGTTTCCGACATTCTCTATTCGCATTTAATGCACGTTGACTGTCTAGATAATTGTTTACATGAATGATTTACCTTGTAATTGTGCACACTGAATGATAAGTTGAGATGATTATTTTTACTTTTGGGTGATGATGTGTAAGTACTTGACTGCATGAATATTGTAAACTGTTTAAGACTTGTGCAACTCGACGAAACACAAGTTGTGTTTCGCCAATAACAACTCGACAAAACAAAGATTTGTTTCGCCATTTCACTTTTGACGAAACAAGTGTTTCGCCGGCCCAACTGTTACGCCGAAGCCCAGTTACGGGCCCAACCTTGTTACGTGAGTTATATCTCACAAAACCGTTCATTCGTAAAACTCATCACCACAATCGAAAACCCTAGAGCTCTCTTAGTGTGACGGCAGCCTTGTGTACCCCAAGCTCTCGTGAACGATCAAACCCTCGTACCTTCTACCGCGGTTAGTTGCGTGTTTGTTAACTCGGTTTCGTTGATGTTTTAATTATTCGTTATGTTTGCGTATGTATTGATCCGTATGATAAGAATGCGTAGGAGCCGATATAAAAATCTGTTGTGTGATGAATGCTGTTATGTGGATTAGATTGTTTGACATCATGTGATGAATCTTGGTGACTTGTTAGAATATATATGTCATGTATAAAAAGCTGCAGCCCACTTCATGTATTAGGTCATTTTATAGCAGGTAAACACTAACTATTGTCAGCCATATTGACAAAGAATGGTGATTCTTTATGTTTTGGAATAATCTCTGACATTGCAGCCACTAAATATATTGGTCAAATGACAACATGACAATAATATAAACTTGTCGGCAAATGATAAATTATTGCTGAAACCGATTGCTTATGTTTGACGATTTAAATATATTCCAATCATTCTGATTATATGAGCCATGATGATGATTATGAATTCTGTGCTGTATGATGATTACATGATATTACGAAACTGCAGAATATGATGATTAGGGTTTACATACGTAACTGACTTGATGATGAACTGCTACCCTCGGCGAAACTGATTATGACGAAACTGAGTGTGTTTCGTCGAGGTGATCACGACGAAACACAATATGTGATTCGCCAAGGACTGTCGACGAAATAGAAGCTTGTTTCGCCAAGTATTGTGTTTCGCCAACATGTGTGTTTCGCCGAGCTGTGCTGTAACTTGAGTTAATTCTGTTAAGTGCTAACTGGAATATTTAACTGCTGTTAAGTGTAACCATCTTGTATACGATTGTGAATACGTGCTACATGCTTACACGTGAACAACTTGAACTCAAACTGATTATTCTATACGTGCATACTTTAGGACGTGATTGATTTACCTTGAGCACATACTTAGCATACCGAGCAAATCAAGGTGAGTTCACACTCTTACCAAGGCATGGGATTCCCCAGTTGGGTTGGGAATGGGATTGAATGATTACCTGTACTTACATCAACACTAGACTACTTACCACGGTCCTCGGATTGGGAAGGATGCCTGTGCCAAATTCTACGCAAAGCCTACGTACTGTCCTCGGATTGGGAAGGACACCAGCACTAAACCTACGTAAAACCTACGTACTACCGTCCTCGGGTTGGGAAGGACGCCAGTGCTAAACCTACGTACTACCGTCCTCGGATTGGGAAGGACGCCAGCGCTAAACCTACGTACTCGCTACGTACTGTCCTCGGTTGGGAAGGGCACTTACATAAAACCTGCGTAAACCTATACTTACTACTATCCTCGGATTGGGAAGGATACTTATGATTACGAATAGTCTAGGGGATATATAACATGGGAAGCCCCCACCAATAGAACGTACTATCGGCCCTGTAGAGCCACGTGTTACATCCGAACTTACTATTACGCATTTACTTTATGTGAACTCGCTCAACTAGTTGTTGATCCTCTGTTACATGCCTTGCAGGACCTTAGGTACTTATGGAGCTTGCACGGGAGGCGCAGTCGTTGTGGACATGGATCATGAATGTTTGATTAGACGTTATGCCATTACATACTTTTACTTATGATTGGGTTTACTTTTATGCTTCCGCTAACACTGAATAATACTTATGTTTTGAACACCTTTCATATTGGTTTGGTTGAAATACATTACTATTTACTTTTGTTCGATATGATTGGTGGCTTGATCCTGGTCAGTCACGCCTCCAAGCGGTGATACTCCGCGTGTGGATTTTGGGGGTGTGACAGATTGGTATCAGAGCCATTGGTTATAGAGAACTTGGTTTTAATATGGGGAAAACGATTTTATTAAAACCAGACTATAACCAGAACAGTGCTCTCAACGATCCACAACGACGCTTCGCTCCACGTGCAAGACTCAACATCCTAGGTAATAAGGTTTATGTTTATTGCCTACATGCTAGAATTACATAGAACTTTGCTCGTGGTATGCTCAGATTACAGAACCTATTATATGTTATTGCTCGAGAATACTTGTGTGCTTACCCTCTTCGCACTATTCGCGAACCTCTCACCCACATGTTCTCCTTGATGTCAAGATCATGAGTGGACGCGTTAACCTAACTCAAGCCCAGTTGGCGGCTTCGATCACTGAACAAGTTACTGCAGCACTCGCAGCTGCCTAGGCAGGAGGTGTAACCTGCCATCACCACTTACTCTAGGATCTTTAGATCCTACTCTCGTAACTCAACACTTGTGCTTAATTTTGATTACTCTTACGCGCACGACAAGTCAACACGCTCAGCTACCTGTTGCACTTTCAAAACTTTTATGGACTGTCGTCCTACTACTCTCAGCGACACTGAAGGAGCTGTTGGACTCCTCCATTAGTTCGAGGAACTCGAATCGGTCATCGAGTGTGAGAATGACCCGAGGCTCGTAAGGTGAAATATGCCACTGATACTCTCGAAGGCACTGCGTTAACTTGGTGGAACGCGCAAGTTCAGATGCTGGGGCTGGCGGCTGCTAATGCCACCCCATGGAATGATTTTAAGGAACTGATCAAACGTGAATACAGTAGTTATGATGCCATCCACGAGTTGGAAGTGGAGTCCTTTAACATGAAGCTGACGGGGTCAGAGATAGAAGCGTACACGAAACGATCCAACGAACTGGCAGTGTTGTGTTCAACTATGGTGGATCATCCCATCAAGAGCATTGAGCTGTACCTCAAAGGCTTAGTACCAGAAATTCAAAGCCATGTGATGACTGCTAATCTTGCTACTATTCAAGATGTTACTCATCTTGCTTATCGTCTCACAGACAAGGCAGTGGAACAGAACAAGCTGCCTAGGCGCATTGGTGCTACCACTACTACTTCTGCTATTCCCCAGTGACAACAAGAGAAGGTGGGATGGAACCTTCAGCAAGGGTTCAACTTCAGTTCAGTCTCAGGCACGACAGCGAAAGATTGATGACTATCAGATCACCGGTCAGCAATCTTCTGGTAGTCAAGGATTGTAACCTCGTCTTAGTTGGTCAGACATTCTCCATCAACCTCATTCCCATAGTCTTGGGTAATTTCGACATCGTCATTGGGATAGATTGGATTTCCCAACAGCAAGCAGATATCTTATGCAAAGAGAAGATTATTCGCAATTCCCGTACTGGAAAAGAACCTCTCGAAGTTCAAGGCGACAAAAGTGGTGTCGTGAGTGGCATCATTTCCTTCCTGAAGGCTCAGAAGTGTTTACGAAAGGGCCACACAGCTGTTTTAGCTCTCGTTACGGATACATCGAAGAAAGAGAAAAAGATTGAGGATATTCCGGTGGTACGCGATTTTCCTCAAGTATTTCCAGAAGAGTTACCCGGGTTACCGCCTCATCGTCAGGTTGAATTTCAGATCGAGCTCGCTCCAGGAGCAGCACCCATAGCTCGAGCGCCTTATCGTTTGGCTCCAACTGAATTGGAAGAACTGTCAAAGCAGCTACAAGAACTCTTGGAAAAGGGTTTTATACGTCCTAGCTCTTCGCCTTGGGGAGCTCCAGTGTTATTCGTAAAGAAGAAAGACGGTACGTTCAGGATGTGTATAGACTACCGTGAACTCAACAAGGTGACGATCAAGAATCGTTATCCTCTTCCGCGCATAGATGATTTATTCGACCAGTTGCAAGGGTCGAGCTGCTACTCCAAGATAGACTTAAGGTCAGGGTACCATCAGCTGAGAGTCCGGGATGAGGACGTCTCTAAAACAGCATTTAGAACTCGCTACGGCCACTACGAGTTTATGGTCATGCCATTCGGGCTAACGAACGCGCCTGCCGTATTTATGGATCTTATGAACAGGGTGTGCAAACCCTATCTCGACAAGTTCGTCATTGTTTTCATCGACGACATCCTGATTTATTCGAAGAGTCAGGAGGAGCACGAGCATCATTTACGACTTATACTGGAACTTCTGCGAACGGAACAGTTATACGCTAAGTTTTCCAAATGTGACTTCTGGCTTCGTGAAGTCCACTTCTTAGGCCACGTGGTAAACAAGGATGGGATTCATGTAGATCCATCCAAGGTGGATTCGATCAAGAACTGGCCTGCACCTCGCACACCAACCGAAATACGCCAATTCTTGGGTTTGGCGGGTTATTATAGACGGTTCATCAAAGACTTCTCAAAGATTGCTCAGCCACTTACACTACTGACGCAGAAGGGTGTTGTTTATCGTTGGGGTAATGCACAGGAAACAGCGTTTCAGCACTTAAAGGATAGACTTTGTAGCGCGCCTATCCTCTCACTGCCTGAAGGCACGGACAATTTTGTAGTCTACTGCGACGCATCTATCCAAGGTCTTGGATGTGTATTGATGCAAAGGGATAAAGTTATTGCTTATGCTTCGCGCCAACTTAAGATTCACGAACGGAATTACACGACACACGACCTAGAGCTGGGAGCGGTTGTTTTTGCACTTAAGATATGGCGACAATACTTGTACGGTACCAAATGTGCTATCTACACTGACCACAGAAGCCTCGAACATATATTCAAACAGAAGGAACTGAATATGCGACAACGACGATGGGTTGAACTGTTAAATGACTACGAATGCTCAATCAGGTACCACCCAGGCAAAGCCAATGTTGTGGCTGACGCCCTCAGTCGAAAGGACACCGCGCCTAAGCGCGTACGAGCTTTACAACTCACTATACAGTCTAGTCTTCCTTCCCAGATAAGAAATGCTCAGGTGGAAGCACTGAAACCAGAAAACGTCAGGGCAGAAGCCTTACGCGGCTCAAGGCAATGCTTAGAACAGAAGGAAGATGGTGCTTATTACGTAACAGGACGCATTTGGGTCCCACTGTACGGCAACTTACGCGAGCTGGTAATGGATGAAGCTCACAAGTCTCGCTACTCGGTACACCCTGGTTCGGATAAAATGTACCACGATATTAAGACTACATACTGGTGGCCTAGCATGAAGGCCCACATAGCCACATACATTAGCAAATGCTTGACTTGTGCGAGAGTCAAGGCAGAATATCAGAAACCGTCAGGACCACTCCAACAACCTGAGATACCACAATGGAAATGGGAGCAAATTTCCATGGATTTTGTTACTGGCCTACCTAGATCTCAGCGCGGAAATGATACTATTTGGGTGATCGTGGATCGGCTCACAAAGTCTGCTCACTTCTTGGCTATCAAAGAAACAGACAAGTTCTCTACCTTAGCAGACGTTTACTTAAAAGAAGTGGTCTCGAGGCACGGGGTGCCCACCTCCATCATCTCTGATCGTGACGCACGTTTTACTTCAGAACTGTGGCAAGCAATGTATAAATCTTTTGGCTCTCGTTTAGACATGAGCACAGCTTATCACCCTCAGACAGATGGACAGTCTGAGCGCACTATTCAAACTCTAGAAGACATGCTTCGGGCGTGCGTAATAGATTTTGGCAATGGTTGGGAAAAACATCTGCCACTTGTGGAATTTTCGTATAACAACAGCTACCACACCAGCATTAAAGCTGCACCATTCGAGGCATTGTACGGGCGTAAGTGCCGGTCACCTCTCTGTTGGGCAGAGGTGGGGGAAAGTCAAATCACAGGTCCAGAAATGGTAGTTGATACTACTGAAAAAATTGCACAAATACGACAACGCATGGCGGCAGCACGTGACCGTCAGAAAGAATACGCCGATAAAGATAGAAAACTGCTCGAATTCCAGGTTGGGGATCGAGCGCTACTCAAAGTTTCGCCCTGGAAGGGTGTGGTTCGTTTTGGCAAACGCGGCAAACTCAATCCACGATACGTCGGACCTTTCGAAGTTATCGAGAAAATAGGCAAAGTGGCCTACAGACTGAACTTACCACCTGAACTCAGTGCAGTTCACAACGTCTTTCACGTGTCGAATCTGAAGAAGTGTACGTCAGATGAGACCCACATAGTTCCCTTGAAGGAACTCACTATCGACGAACGGTTGCACTTCGTCGAGGAACCTGTTGAAATCACGGACCGGGATGTTAAGGTCCTCAAGAACACGAGAATCCCTCTTGTACGAGTTCGTTGGAACTCCCGTCGTGGTCCAGAGTATACCTGGGAACGAGAAGATCAAATGGAACTCAAGTATCCCCAATTATTCGGAAAACGTGCAACCACTACTGAGGCTGAAGCTATAACTTCAGAATTTCGGGACGAAATTCCAAATCAACGGGGGGATGATGTGACACCCCAGGAAAACCAGTAAACGATACAACTCACCTAGCTTCCTCAGTAACCACATGCTAAATTTCGGGACGAAATTTCTTTCAAGTTGGGGATAATGTGACAACTCGAGTTTCCGACATTCTCTATTCGCATTTAATGCACGTTGACTGTCTAGATAATTGTTTACATGAATGATTTACCTTGTAATTGTGCACACTGAATGATAAGTTGAGATGATTATTTTTACTTTTGGGTGATGATGTGTAAGTACTTGACTGCATGAATATTGTAAACTGTTTAAGACTTGTGCAACTCGACGAAACACAAGTTGTGTTTCGCCAATAACAACTCGACAAAACAAAGATTTGTTTCGCCATTTCACTTTTGACAAAACAAGTGTTTCGCCGGCCCAACTGTTACGCCGAAGCCCAGTTACGGGCCCAACCTTGTTACGTGAGTTATATCTCACAAAACCGTTCATTCGTAAAACTCATCACCACAATCGAAAACCCTAGAGCTCTCTTAGTGTGACGGCAGCCTTGTGTACCCCAAGCTCTCGTGAACGATCAAACCCTCGTACCTTCTACCGCGGTTAGTTGCGTGTTTGTTAACTCGGTTTCGTTGATGTTTTAATTATTCGTTATGTTTGCGTATGTATTGATCCGTATGATAAGAATGCGTAGGAGCCGATATAAAAATCTGTTGTGTGATGAATGCTGTTATGTGGATTAGATTGTTTGACATCATGTGATGAATCTTGGTGACTTGTTAGAATAGATATGTCATGTATAAAAAGCTGCAGCCCACTTCATGTATTAGGTCATTTTATAGCAGGTAAACACTAACTATTGTCAGCCATATTGACAAAGAATGGTGATTCTTTATGTTTTGGAATAATCTCTGACATTGCAGCCACTAAATATATTGGTCAAATGACAACATGACAATAATATAAACTTATCGGCAAATGATAAATTATTGCTGAAACCGATTGCTTATGTTTGACGATTTAAATATATTCCAATCATTCTGATTATATGAGCCATGATGATGATTATGAATTCTGTGTTGTATGATGATTACATGATATTACGAAACTGCAGAATATGATGATTAGGGTTTACATACGTAACTGACTTGATAATGAACTGCTACCCTCGGCGAAACTGATTATGACGAAACTGAGTGTGTTTCGTCGAGGTGATCACGACGAAACACAATATGTGATTCGCCAAGGACTGTCGACGAAATAGAAGCTTGTTTCGCCAAGTATTGTGTTTCGCCAACATGTGTGTTTCGCCGAGCTGTGCTGTAACTTGAGTTAATTATGTTAAGTGCTAACTGGAATATTTAACTGCTGTTAAGTGTAACCATCTTGTATACGATTGTGAATACGTGCTACATGCTTACACGTGAACAACTTGAACTCAAACTGATTTTTCTATACGTGCATACTTTAGGACGTGATTGATTTACCTTGAGCACATACTTAGCATACCGAGCAAATCAAGGTGAGTTCACACTCTTACCAAGGCATGGGATTCCCCAGTTGGGTTGGGAATGGGATTGAATGATTACCTGTACTTACATCAACACTAGACTACTTACCACGGTCCTCGGATTGGGAAGGATGCCTGTGCCAAATTCTACGCAAAGCCTACGTACTGTCCTCGGATTGGGAAGGACACCAGCACTAAACCTACGTAAAACCTACGTACTACCGTCCTCGGGTTGGGAAGGACGCCAGTGCTAAACCTACGTACTACCGTCCTCGGATTGGGAAGGACGCCAGCGCTAAACCTACGTACTCGCTACGTACTGTCCTCGGTTGGGAAGGGCACTTACATAAAACCTGCGTAAACCTATACTTACTACTATCCTCGGATTGGGAAGGATACTTATGATTACGAATAGTCTAGGGGATATATAACATGGGAAGCCCCCACCAATAGAACGTACTATCGGCCCTGTAGAGCCACGTGTTACATCCGAACTTACTATTACGCATTTACTTTATGTGAACTCGCTCAACTAGTTGTTGATCCTCTGTTACATGCCTTGCAGGACCTTAGGTACTTATGGAGCTTGCACGGGAGGCGCAGTCGTTGTGGACATGGATCATGAATGTTTGATTAGACGTTATGCCATTACATACTTTTACTTATGATTGGGTTTACTTTTATGCTTCCGCTAACACTGAATAATACTTATGTTTTGAACACCTTTCATATTGGTTTGGTTGAAATACATTACTATTTACTTTTGTTCGATATGATTGGTGGCTTGATCCTGGTCAGTCACGCCTCCAAGCGGTGATACTCCGCGTGTGGATTTTGGGGGTGTGACAGATTCAAACAAAGAGACAAATGAATTTTGAGAAAGATAAAGCTTACTACAAAAAGCCTGTTGTTCCATCGCGTTTTTATAACAACAATAGAAACAATTGGTCGGGTGGATATCAGGGTGGTAAGAGTTATCAAAAGAGAAGTTTTCAAAACAAAAGGTTTGCTGAAAAGAAGGTGTTTGTGAACAGTTCAAGTTCACTTTCTGATGAGGAAAATGAATTTTTTTCAAAATCAAATGAAGAATTTTTTGAGAAGAGGGCCTCACAACCTCAGTCTGTAGGCACAAGTTGGGTACTTGATACTCGTACGTGTTTTAGATGTAACAAAGTTGGTCACATTGCAAGAAATTGCACCAACTCTAAGCCTAAGACTAAAGTTGTTGAGAATCGAAAGAAGAAGGTTGATTCAAAAGGAAAAGCTCCAATGGTTGTTGAGAAAATTTTGAAAAATGAGAAAACAAAAGTCAAAATTGAACTTGTTAAGAATGTGGTAACTAAAAATGACAAATTCTACAAACGGGTTGCATCATCTCAACAAACATGGAAGCCAAAAGTTGTTGATAAACCAAAGGTTTCAGAGTCAGAAAAACAATCGTCTTCTACCACACCGGTTAAGATGAAAGTTCCTTTGGATTATTATGAAAAGTTGGAGAAACAATCTTCTACTCCACCTGAGAAGAAGAATGTTCAAAAGAAAAATCAACCAACCGGTCAACTTAAGATAGATGAGTTTTTCTTATACAAAAAGGTTGAGGTTGGATCAGATGAAAGTTTGAAAATGAATGATAAAAATTTTCCGCCACTTTACACTGCTAAAACTCACATTAAAGTCAAGTTACCCGAGTGAAAAGAGGCTTGGGTAGCATCAAAATCTCATTAAAGATTTTGGACTTGCCGGAGCTTCCTAGTTGGTAATCGTGAAGCATGAATCGGCATCTTTAATGAATTGTTTGTGATATGTGCAGGATCTTCCGAGAGTTATTTCAAGATGGATTATGGATAGTGGAGCGTCTCGACATATGACAGGGAAGACTGCATTGTTGTATGATGTTAGAAATATTAATGGTGGTTATGTGGGATTTGCTGGACACGAAGGTGGTCGAATTATTTGTGAAGGAACGTTATCCAATGGGATTGTTACATTTGAAAGAGTTAACTACATTACTAAGCTGGAAAATAATCTGCTGAGTATCTCGCAGATTTGTGACAATATGTATACCACTCACTTCACATACAAAGAATGTTTGATCTTGAAACCAGGATTTGTTGTCCTTGAAGAATGGATTATCATGCGGGCACCTAGAGTGAATGATTTATATGTGTTGGACATGAGTGTAGCAACTACAACTACTAGTCAAGCACATTGTTTTGTGTCTAGAGCAACAGAGAAAGAATCGAAGTTGTGGCACCGAAAGATGGGGCATATACATCTTAGAAAAATGAATCACTTGGTACAGAATGATTTGGTTCTTGGAGTTAATATCAAAGGTTTTCATCTGGAAGGGGAGTGCATTAGTTGCATCAAAGGCAAGCAAAAGAAAAAGTCACACCCTAAAAAGCAAGTCAATTCAGTTTTAAGACCGTTAGAGAGACTACATATGGATTTGTTTGGTCCAGTAAACGTCAAAAGTATTACAAGGGATCTCTATTGTCTTGTGGTTACTGATGATTATTCCAGATTTTCGTGGGTATCATTCTTGAAGTCGAAAGATGAAACATTTGATAGTTTGATGGCGTTGTTCAGAAAGATTGAAAATCTGTACCAAAGGCGTATCAGAAGAAACAGAAGTGATAATGGTACTGAGTTCAAGAACAACAAGATGGAAGAATATTGTGATGAAAGAGGTATATTGCATGAGTTTAGTGCTCCGTACACTCCGCAGCAAAATGGAGTTGCTGAACGTAAAAACAGGACGCTAATCGAAACGGCTAGAACAATGCTTGCTGATTCAAAGCTACCGATAAATTTTTGGGCAGAAGCAGTTTCCGCCGCATGCTATACGCTCAACCGGGTTCTCACTGTCAAGAAATTCAACAAAACATGCTTTGAGTTGATCAATAATCGCAAACCGAATCTGAAGTATCTCGAACCGTTCGGGTCACCATGTACTGTTCTAGAGCCTTTTGGAAAGTTTGGTCCAAAGAGTATTGAAGGGATATTCATAGGTTATGCAAGTCCATTACGACGTGTCTTCGTTCCAAGTCTGAAGCAGATTATTGAAGCTCCTAATGTTGAATGTCAAGGTTATACTATGCCACCTCAAAATCCCGGTGATTCATGGCGTTTTAATTACAATAAATTGTGGGATTCGTTTGATATGGAAGAAGAAAAGGATGAAGAAGAAGATTTCTTTGATGAGTTGGATATTTTGAGGGAGTATGAAGAATCGCAGGAAAGGTTCCCAGCTGAGTATTCAAGAAGACCACAAAGAGCTTCAAATGATGATGAAGTAGGTCCAAGCAATGCTGGTGAACATGATGATGTCCAACAGGATGAAGTTGCTCAAGATAATCAGACGGCACAGAATGATAATCAAGAATCCGAGAACATGCCAGTATTTGATCGTGGTGATTCAGATTCTGAGGGGGAGCAAATTCAAATTTCAAGTCAAACAAACCCAGTCAGTGAACAAGGTGCAAATCAGAATGTTACTAATCTGGAAGATGATGTAGATGTTTCAGGCGAGGTAATGCCACGAACTCTTTCATATCATCCAGAGGAATTGATCATTGGAGAACTGCAGACAGGCGTCCGCACTCGAAGACAGATTGATAAAGGGCTTACATGTTTTATACAAAAGTTGCTCCTTTGCAAACTGAATTCTCATTGAGTTGTTTTATCTCGCAGGTTGAACCAAGAACTTACAAAGAGGCGCTTACTGAAGATTCTTGGTTCAATGCAATGCAGGAGGAACTGAGCCAATTCGAAAAGTTGGGAGTGTGGAAGTTAGTGGATTTGCCAGATGGTCAGAGGAAGATTACCACCAAGTGGGTGTTCAAGTGTAAGAGAGATGATAGAGGAGTTGTGGTTAGTAACAAAGCTCGACTTGTTGTCCAGGGTTTTTGTCAGCAGGAGGGTATAGATTTCACTGAAGTGTATGCTCCAGTTGCTCGACTAGAAGCAATCAGAATCTTCCTAGCATTTGCATCTTGGAAAAACTTCAAAGTATATCAGTTAGATGTAAAATCGGCTTTTCTCTACGGGAAGGTAAAAGAGGAGGTTTATGTCGGTCAGCCACCGGGCTTTACCGATCCACACCACAAAGACAAGGTTTACTTGCTAGACAAAGCGCTGTATGGTTTACACCAAGCCCCGAGAGCTTGGTACGAGACATTGTCTCAACACCTACTATGTGACAACCCGCACTAAACCAGGTATCCGTACAACTTAATTAATGATTAATTACTGCTTAATTACTGTGCTTGTTTGAACTAGCTAATGAACTGCTACTTGAATACTGATACATGAACTTACTTGCATCATACTTGCTTGCTGTCACTACAATATTTATATGCTGAACCTTAGTGACAAACATGATGCACAAAAAGCACAGTAGCACAATACACGGATAACCTATTGAACATGCTGATAAAGCCAGCATCAGGCAAACACTGCCTCCAAGGCCTATAAGAGCCTGAGATATCTGACTACACTGGTAGTGAGTGTAGGGTTATAAGGGTTGTGGAATTGCGTCTCTAGAAATAAGATACACTGATTGGATGTGCCAAAAACGTACTTTAAGTACAAAACACAGCACTTTAATAAATAATCCAGCTTCTAGCTGACTAGTAAAGTGCCAGAATATAGGGAAAATACTACTAGACACTTTCTAAAGTGTTGGAATTGAATTGCGTCACTAAAAATAACAATAACGACACTTTAAAGCTTTTGTAACGCTTTAACGAATTACTATCCAACCGAACAACCGGACTATACCCGGAACATGAAAATATTGTTATTTTCACTATTTATATTTTTCTGAGCCAGTTAGGGTCCCTGATTACCCTAACACCCGTCATAACACGCTATACTTAACTAACTAGGTTAAACACTTAATTAACCTATTTAACCAAACTAAACATCAACTAACTTAGTTGATTTCGAACCAAGACCCCCCCCCCCCATTGTAATCGGCCTAACTAATGGGGGACATGTTTAGTACTTGATTAATATTTTAATTATCTTGGCTAAGTATCTAGCCTACACATTATCCATGGGATAATAACATCTAAGTTTTCCTATAAATAAACACTTAACACATAAGACTTTATCACTTCTCTAATTCACAAACTCAACTCTCTCTCTTGCCTTCCTATTCTCGGCCGAAACCCCCACCCTCTACACACCCATTGTTCGATCTTGATCATTGCATTCCATCATCATTCTAGTGTTAGAGGTCACGTATTAGGAGCCTCGGAGCAAGCGGAACACGAAGGACCTCTTTCGTTAGCTTTTATCCACCCATTTTCCATCAAGAATCTTCCCTAGCCTTGAGCTAGAGGTATAACACTTAAAACTCGTTTTTGAACTTTACTAAAGTGGTTAAAAGGGTTCGTGTCGGTTAAATATCGTTAACATACAACTTGGTGCTTAAAAGTCTAGTAAAAACTCTAAGAATGGTGGTTAATAACATATGTGTTGTGTAAAAGTTGTAGTACTTGAAAGTTGTGAATATCTAGACCCGATCTATGATTGTGGTAGCTCGGATCACCATTTAACCCGGTTTGGTAAGATCGTTGATCTTAACATAAGCTTGTTTTGGATGGTACAAGGGTTAAAAGGTGAAACTCTACCACACATGAGACATGAACTTGTGTAAAAATATTTTACTTATGTAAAAGTGATTTAACTTGTACAATAGTGTTTAAAACTAGCGGATCTACGTATCTGCAAGTGGTATTTTCAAAGAACCACACGTTAAAGAAATCATGTATTACAAAGATGGATCTTACACTAACAAACATGATTTTATAAACCACAAGTGTGTAAACACATGTGAAATGAAAAGATCCGACAAAGAACTAGATTTGTCACTTGTTACTAGAAGTTGTAAAGACGGATTTCTCTAAACACGAGGTTTTTACAAGATTAAAGTTACTTTATATAAAGATCTACAAAATATAATGGGATTTACATTATAGATGCGGAAAAACTACAAGTTCATGCGATTATACAATTTACATACTTGTCGACTAGTTTGATGTGTCGGAAATTGTTTGATTGAATAAAGAAGTTGTTGAATTGATTTGTTAAAAGAAAATGATACGCTTGAAAGCGTGGCCACCTCCAGTTACAGAGGAAACTCTGGCGAAATTTTTTCTAAAAACCTAACACTTAGAATTATTTACACAACAAGTGTTAAAACTATTTTTGACATATTTTCGAAATATAAAGTTCGCCCTGACTTTATTTACTAAGTATTCGGAGGTGGGATTTTCACAAAAATTAACGTGATAAATATATTTTGTGAAAATACATAAATATTATCTTAGAGTAAAAATAATATTTACAAGCGTTAATGATTCCAAAACTTTACGAACGCTTTCACTACAAACATATAAGTTACACCGGTAATTACATTACCACACGACTGTTAAAACGTAACTTATGCACATGTATTATATCCCCCATCCTTGGGAAGAAGATTAACTACCAAGTATTTACAAAAGTAAACACGAAATAGTTGTCTAACTATTTCCCAAAAACTTAACTATAAAGCTAAGACACGGCCGCCCGTCTAATAGAATTAGCACTTGTAGGTCGTCGCGCAGCTTTCTGATTCAGAGATACTTGGTAGAGACGCTTCACAGTGAGTTCATGTCCCCCTTTTCTCTAACTGTTTTCAGTTTTCTTAACTGCGGGGGTGAAATACATGTTACTTTGTTTACAAGTACTATTATACACGGTATGTTAACGTAAGGAGGTTTACTACTTAGATCATGTGAATGGGTAGGTAGAACACCGAGGGACTTAAGCGGTAGATCTATCTGGGTGTAGCGAGCCCAGCTCTAGGCCCAACAGAACGGACCTCTGTGAGGACCAACAGAACGGACCTTGAGTGACTTGGTTGCCCGACGCAAAAATCGGCTAGGGTTGAGTCTTCCTACTTGCATTTCACAGCATACTAATGGCCTTGCAAACCATTGGTGATCTCTTTTCCTTACACTGCTACATACCAGGGAACTTTTATACTTACAAGTGTTTTACTTACTCACTTGCACATGAACTCGCTCAACATTATTGTTGATTTTTCAACTTACATGTATTTCAGGAAATTAACGAGATCTGGCACGGTATGGCATGTTTTCCGCTGCACTAGTTTCCGAGGTCATCCGGGGTTTAGGGGATGTGTCTCTTTCCTGGACAAGACACAGTCCTTAAACCATGTTTATGTTATGTTTCAGTTTGTAATGTTTGTTGAACAAGATTATGTTTGTCAGGGTATGTTAAAACAATGGTACTGTATTTGGTTTTCAAAACTTAATGGATGATCTTGCATGTTTTTAACTCATATAGCTTTGTCATGATTAAGCTATGGTATTAAGAAGTCACACCAAAATTTACCACGCTTCCGCAAAGCCAGGGTGTGACAGCTTGGTCAACAGTTTCATTCGTGGAAAAGTGGATGCCACTCTCTTCACCAAAGAGGTCGATGGTCATCTTCTGATAGTTCAAATATATGTGGACGACATTATATTTGGGTCCACAAATGAGGATCTATGCAAAGATTTTGAACGTGTTATGAAGCAGAAATTCGAAATGTCATCAATGGGTGAGATGAAATTCTTTTTGGGACTGCAGGTTGATCAATTACCCAAAGGAATTTTCATACATCAAACGAAGTACGTTCAAGATATCTTGGAGAAATTCGGGATGTCAGGTTCTACTCTAGCAGCCATGTAACATCTGTGCTTGTAATCATTGTGAACAGTTCAGTTATCAATAAAACAATGTTATTTGATCCCAATGTTTGTTTGGTTGTGTTTTACATTTTTCATGTTTTGACTTATGTACAATTTCAAACTCTACATCGCTTTCTGGAGAGTTATACGCAAACTGATGCGTAAACATAATCAGTTTAATGCGACAAATACTTCAGAACATCAACATATACTTAGCATACCTTAAATAACCTTTACATAACTTAGAAATAAGTTTTAAAGGCTTTGGTATGGCAAGAACAAGTTAATTCGACTACAGGGACTAAACTTGACAAACTGCGAAAGTATGCCAATTTGAACTGTAACGAACATTCCGAAACATGACCATAAGTTAAACATACCATAAATATCCTTTACATAGCTTAGAAATAGGCTTTAAGGGGTTCGGTGTGCTAAAATAAACTTTTGGGTCATTCAGGGACTAAAAGCGTCAAAAAGTGCACAAGTTTGCATTTTCGCGCATAACTTACGTTCTGAATACATCCGGGCATCCAAAAATTTATGTAAGCACTAAAATATTTTATTTTAGTGTTTGGCTTGAGAAAAATCCATTCGTTGCGTCATTTGGATCGTTTTACGCACTTGTGCGCATTCCGTCGTAATTAAGCGAACATCACGTTCGTACGACCAAACGAACCAACATCCGACATATTTTTGAGCATGTTTCATGTCCACAATGTTTAGGAATCATTTTAGGGCCTTAAAGTTGGCTTTACGGGCCTTAGAAGTGTCGGAAATGGCCTTAAAACACAACAGGGACCAAAACTGTCATTTTGGAAACTTGTTTTCTGATCAGAAGCTCCAGGCGGCCCGCCTGAGTTTTTGTGTATCCTGAAGCGGGCCGCATCAGCCTCCCAGATCAGATAAGATCGCTTAATCAGCAGATTCCAGCTGTTTAATCCACAACCACATACTCACACTTGACCTTTCAGCTGATTAGGGGCCATTTTTAGTCACCTTAACTTTCCAACAAGTGTACGCATGAGATTTGAGCACGGTTTCCATGAAACGATCTTAACGGTTACCCAAAAACTATAAATACCCCACCCCTATTTGCTTCAAACTCACTAGAATCTGATCTAAAAGACTCTAAGTTGGAACCATTGTTTCATACCTGAGTTATTTGGATCTAGATTAGCATTCGGGGACCCTTCGTAAGTATTCTTTCGTTCTTTTATTCCTTTTCGAGTCTTTTCGAGTCTGAAAGTCAAACTTTGTTTGACTTTCTGCGTTGACCAGTTTATGGTCAATGCGAAGTTCATTTGAACTTCGCAACGTGATTGTAATCACGATGGTTATAGTCCCTTGGGACTATGCCTACTGATTACCACGTTGTCTAGGGTCGTAGGGTAAGCGATCTAATAAATCGCTTATACCTTCGAACCCGACCCATTTGGTCGATCATTAGGATCCGACCAAAATACATTAGGTGACCATAGTATATAGGGAATAACCTTCCGAGGTTATACCTTATGGTCGCTTCGTTTGAATAGTTGTATGATAGGTAGTTTATATGCCTTAGGTAAATTACCAGAATACCCTTTTCATGTATAATTGGTAATAAAGCATTTGTAACCTAAAATTTTGTCACATAACTGATTATGTAACATGTTTAGGCATATAACACTTGTCATAGGACTAGTTAGGCGGTCTGAACGCGTTTCACGCGAACGACGCGTTAAAGTAGCATAAGCTACCTAAACGGGTCGTAATGGGTCAAGCACTTAGGTTAAGTTTCGTTTTAGTATGTGGGCTTTGTTAAACCATATTACACGAGTCTCTATACTCGTTTGGTTTACGAACCCTCATTCTATCCGATCCTCCGATTTAGGTCCGGTTTATTAACATAGTTACCTATATTAGGTGCCGTTTGATTCCGTGATCTCTATCATTGTTTGGTTGTCACTCCAGGACTACTGAGTAATCTCAAGTGAGTACGTAGACCCCTCTTTTACTGTTTTCCAAACTGTTTTGGGGTGAAACACATGTGCCTACTTGTTACTTTCATGATTTCCATGTTTTCACATCATATACCGACTATGTTTGTTAGTACATTATAGTACATGATTTCATTACATTTCATGCTATGTATGTCCATTGCGTGCATACTTAGTACATTTTTTTACATTACATTTCTGCTATGTATGTTGACTGATAGCATGCTAGCACATTGATTTACAAGACTTTTCTGCTTTGTATGTTAACTTAGCATACTTAGTACATTGTTTTCATATGACATGTATGCAACTGCTATGACATTTGGTTTGCACAAACGGGTCTTTATTACGTTCATTAACATTTGCTACGCCGCTCGGTATTAAGTAGTGGTACCATAGGACTTGACAAATCCCATTCCTGACATCCCGGGTTTGTTTGGATGTAAGGAATGACTGAATCCGAATACCATTCTTTTGATAACCATGACTGAAAGGGTTATCCGACTGTCTCAAGGCTTGAATGTATGCGTTAACTTACCACATAAATGTTTGTATCAATGTAACATGCATTACTTTGCAAAACATAACTTTTTGATATATTCAAAATACTTTGTTTTGTACATTTCTACATTTGGATTATGTGACAATACTTTACTTACAATACATAACATTTGATACACATTACTTGACTACTTTTAAACATTTGACATGGCTTATACAAGGACTTTTGACTATTGGTTTAAACATAGACTTTATGCATTGGTAGTTTGTTTAAGTGACTTAAGTAACGAGATGTGAGTAATATGATACAAGCATGGTGGATACGTCGCTGGTACTTCCTATATATAAGTGTTTGTATTATATTACATATCATAGCGTTATTTAAATCATTCATATTGGACTTATACATTTTACACAAGTAACACGATTTTCACAAGACTTTGGTTTACAATACAGTTTATTTTATACAACTCATTTTACTTGGTTATTCATTTAACCATACGTTATTCTTTTATTTATACAAAACATTTGATCTTATTGCTTTTAAATGACTTACAAAACAAAACAATTTACAAGGTTCGTGACTGACTTTTACTAAACAACTTTTCTTAAACTTAAGTCATGAATCCTATTTTCACAAAACCTATGTATCTCACAGGCATTTTTATGCTGACGTACCTATTTTCACATGTGTTTTCAGGAGCTTTTCCGTAGGATGATGATCATGACACTAGGGCGGACCTGTGCCTTAGAGACTTAAAACGAAGATAGACTATGTTTAATTATGTTATAAACTCTTTGTTTCCTGTTTAAGACAATGTAACTCTCATGTTGATAAATAAAATACAACTTTGTATGCCATGGTTATGAAACAATTAATTCTGTTACAACACTCCCCGACGTTTTCCGCCACGTTTTGTATGTTATACGTGGTCGGGGTGTGACAGAAGAGTTGGTATCAGAGCCAATGGTTATAGGGAATTAGGTTATTAGTAATTCTTTGACCTAGACTATAACTTTTCTAGGACCCTAACACAAGTTATCTTGTGTTTAGATCTTAAAACATGTACATCACCTATCCTTAGGTGATTATCAAAACAAGAACCCAATTTTCCGAAACGATTTTTGAAAAAACAATCTTCTGTTTTTGGATAATTTATTACATGGTTTTGATCCCTCTATTGTAAGGTTTTGAACCCTCTTTTATATGGTTTTGAACCCCTTTGAGTTTTCAAAAATCTCGTCAAAGTTTTGGGTATTAAATAATGTGAACACGTGCAAACTGGAAGGGTGAATGCCTGTATTCTGGGTTTTCTGTCTAGGCAAGCACTTCGTATATATCTCATCAGACGCGAGACCAGTTGTGCTTACCTGGGAATTCTTGGGATGAGTGTTCACTTATAGGCGAGCATGTCTTCGCGATACATTATTTTTCACCCATTTACTTTGATTAGTCACTGTGTGTCGTTTGTTTGCTTGGTAATGCGGACAAATGACCACCATCTTTTCTTTTGTTGATTTTATTTCATCTCATTCTCTTCATCCAATCATCTCACTCGTTTCTTTTCATGTTTTCCTCTTTTAGAATGCCTCCTCGACGCGACAATCTGATTGCGACTGCCGAACTGGCAAAAATTATTGCGCAGCAGATGGCTGCTCAATTCCCTAATCTCTTTGCTCAATGGAACCAAGCCAACAACAACAACAATGGTCCATGCAATTTCAAGACTTTTAACTCGGCTAAACCACTCAAGTTTAGTGGTTCTGAAGGAGCGACTGGGCTTCTTCAATGGTTCGAGAGCATTAAGAATACTTTCCGTCATGTTCAGTGTCCGGATAATCGCAAGGTCGAGTATTCTTCGAGCGTGTTTCAGAAGAGGGCTCTTACATGGTGGAATGGGGTAATGAGAGACCGTGGTGCAGAAGTTTCTCTAGCACAGACATGGGCTGAACTTAGAGCTCTTATGATGAGGGAGTTTTGTCCTCGTCATGAACAGCGAGCGTTGGAGAAAGAGTTTGATGTTTTGAAGCAAGATAGTGGTGAGCATCGGGCGTATACTGATAGGTTTGAGGAGTTGAGTCTGCTTTGCCCGACTATGGTTACCCCACTCGACAAGGCTATCGAAAGGTACATCGACGGCCTACCTGACTCAGTGCAAGACATCCTTACTGGTAGTAACCCTGCCACACTCCGTCAGGCGATCGAGTTATCAGCGACATTGACTGAGTCGCAGATTCGGAAGAATAAGTTACACAGGAAGGGTGACAAGGGCAAGAAGCAGTCGGCTGACAATGAAGATAGCAAGAAAGGTCAAAACAAGAAGGGAAAGAATTCTGGAAGGTCTAGGAAGCGGAAGGCTTCCCAAAACTATGTCGTTACTGCACAGGCTCAAGCTGCACCAAATCAGCCTGCGCAGCCACTAGCCAAGAAGCCTTATTTTGGCAATGCACCTTTGTGCAACAGGTGTAACGGCCATCATCAACCACACCTCCAGTGTCGTCAGTGCACCAACTGCGGGAGAAATGGTCATCTTGCTGCCACCTGCCGCATTCCTGTTAACCAGAACCAGGCAGTTCAGAACCAAGCTCAACAAGTTGCTCAGCCTCTTGCTCAGCAACAAGGTCAAGCTGCACGACCTCATTTCCCTCCTGGTTCATGCTACAATTGTGGGGATCTGACCCACTACAGGAACCGATGCCCAAGGCTAGCTAACTAGAATCAGAATCAGAATCAGGCTCCGGCTCGAGGTCGAGTCTTCAACATGAATGCCCAAGAGGCGCATGCAGACAATGAAGTGGTGAACGGTACGTTCTTTATTAATAATCAGCCTGCATCTGTTCTCTTTGATTCGGGTGCCGATAAGAGTTTTGTGTCATTGTCTTTTGAGCAAATGCTTTGCGTGTCTAGAACGAAACTAGGTAAACCTTTGACAGTAGAAGTTGCTAGCGGTGAACCCATTGTTCTTGATTCTGTTCTTCGCAACTGCCAGTTAAACCTTAACGACCATCTTTTTCCTATTGACCTCACGCCAATGCAACTTGGAAGCTTCGACGTTATAGTGGGTATGGATTGGTTATCTAAGCATCGCGCAGAGATAGTTTGTTCTGAGAAGATTGTTCGTGTGCCGCTTTCGACAGGCGAGATCCTACAGGTTCAAGGTGAGAAACCTGCCGGTGGTCTCATGCTCATGTCTTGTTTTAAAGCTCGGAAATATCTACGGAAGAACTATGTGGCCTTCTTAGCACATGTTACAGCAGATAAAGGCAAGGGTAAGTCTATTTCAGATATTCCTGTCGTTCGGGATTATTCTGAAGTATTCCCTGAAGATTTACCTGGTCTACCTCCAGCACGCCAAGTCGAGTTCCGTATTGATCTCGTACCTGGTGCAAATCCCATTGCCAGAGCTCCATATCGTCTTGCACCGTCTGAGATGCAAGAGTTGTCTAATCAGCTTCAGGAACTCTCTGACAAAGGTTTTATCCGTCCTAGCTTTTCACCTTGGGGTGCTCTCGTTCTCTTTGTCAAGAAGAAGGATGGATCTTTTAGCATGTGTATCGACTATCGTGAGCTTAACAAGCTTACCATCAAAAATCGATATCCCCTACCGCGCATAGATGATCTCTTTGATCAGTTACAAGGTGCTTCTTATTTCTCGAAGATTGATCTGCGATCCGGATATCATCAACTTCGGGTGCATGAGGAAGACATTCCCAAGACAGCGTTCCGTACTCGTTATGGGCATTATGAGTTCACAGTCATGCCATTCGGTTTGACTAATGCTCCAGCTGTTTTCATGGACTTAATGAATAGGGTCTGCAAACCTTATTTGGATCAGTTCGTCATTGTTTTTATTGACGACATCTTGATTTATTCTAAGACGCGAGCTGATCACGAGCAGCATCTTCGTCTTACTCTGGAACTCCTAAAGAAAGAGCAACTTTTCGCCAAATTCTCCAAGTGCGAATTTTGGCTTAAAGAAGTTCAATTCTTAGGACATATTATCAACGAACAGGGTATTCATGTAGATCCCTCCAAGATCAATGCGATTAAGGATTGGGATACGCCTACTACTCCTACTGAAGTTCGTTCTTTTCTTGGTCTAGCGGGTTATTATCGCCGCTTCATAGAAAACTTCTCAAAGATTGCAGTTCCTCTAACTGCTCTAACTCAGAAGAACAAGCCCTTTGATTGGGGATTCAAGCAAGAGGAAGCTTTTCAACACTTGAAGCAGAAACTTTGTGATGCGCCTGTTCTGACTTTGCCTGAGGGCAATGATGATTTCGTCGTTTATTGCGATGCATCTAAATTGGGTCTTGGCTGTGTTCTGATGCAAAGGAACAAAGTCATAGCCTATGCATCGAGGCAGTTGAAGATACATGAGAAAAACTACACCACTCATGATCTTGAGTTGGGTGCAGTTGTCTTCGCTCTTAAGATCTGGAGACACTATTTGTATGGTACAAAATGTGTGGTTTTCACGGACCACAAAAGTCTTCAGCATATCTTCAATAAAAAAGAACTCAACATGAGGCAACGACGTTGGGTTGAGCTCCTAAACTACTATGACTGCGAAATTCGCTACCATCCTGGTAAGGCGAATGTCGTAGCCGATGCTTTGAGTCGCAAGGAACGTACTAAGCTTCATTGTGTTCGTGTTCAATCTGTTATTCAGGCACGATCCGATATCCAAGCCCGCATTTCTCAGGCTCAATAATCTTGTGTTTCACAAGGTTTGATGGATAAGGAATTTCCCTATCACATAACACCTGATCTGGAACTGAAGGACAATGGATCGTATTACATCATGGACCATTTGTGGGTCCCAAGTCAGGATGATCTTCGTACCTTGCTTATGGATGAAGCCCATAAGTCTCGTTATTCTATTCATCCGGGCTCAGATAAAATGTATAAGGATCTTCGTATTCACTATTGGTGGCCTGGTATGAAGAAAGACATTGCCTTATACGTATCAAAATGCCTTACTTGTCTTAAGGTTAAGGCTGAACATCAGCGTCCTTCTGGTTTATTAGTGCAACCAGAGATCCCAGTTTGGAAATGGGAAAACATTACTATGGATCTTGTTACTAAACTTCCGCGCACAAAGAAAGGTCATGATGCCATCTGGGTAGTTGTTGATCGTCTTACTAAGTCAGCACATTTCTTGCCAATCCGTGAGGACTTTCCTGCTGACAGACTTGCAAAAATCTATGTGGATGAAATTGTAGCTCGACATGGTGTTCCTTTGAACATCATTTCTGACAGAGATGCTCGTTTCACTTCTCATTTTTGGAGAACCATGCAATCTGCTATGGGGACCCAACTTAACCTGAGCACAGCTTATCATCCGCAAACGGATGGTCAATCTGAAAGAACAATCCAGACTCTGGAGGATATGCTTAGAGCTTGTGTGATCGACTTTGGTGGTAGTTGGGATTCACATCTTCCGTTAATTGAATTCTCCTACAACAACAGTTATCACACCAGCATCAAAATGGCTCCCTTCGAGGCTCTCTATGGTCGAAAATGTCGTTCACCAGTCTGCTGGATGAGATCGGCGAGGCTCAACTTGCTGGACCTGCTCTCATTTTAGAGACAACTGATAAGGTCAAGAAAGTTCGTGATAACCTTCAGACAGCTAGAAGCCGTCAAAAGAGTTACGCGGACCCAAAACGCAAACCCTTGGAATTTCAAGTCGGTGATCGAGTATTACTTAAGGTCTCACCTTGGAAAGGTGTGATCAGATTTGGAAAGAAAGGAAAACTTGCACCTAGATACGTTGGACCATTCAAGATTGTCGAAAGAATCGGAAAGGTAGCCTACAGACTTGAGTTACCTCCTGAACTTGGAAGTGTTCATCCAACTTTTCACGTGTCCAATCTCAAGAGGTGTTTAGCTGATGAGAACCTCCACATACCGCTTGACGAAATTCGTGTTGACAAAACACTGAAATTTGTTGAGAAACCTGTGGAAATCATGGAACGTGAAGTCAAGTGGCTTAAACGCAAGCGCATTCCTTTGGTCAAAGTTTGATGGGAAGCTAAACGTGGACCCGAGTTTACTTGGGAACGCGAAGATCAAATGAAGGCGAAATATCCGCATCTTTTCCCACGAGTTTCCTCTAAATAAATTTCGGGACGAAATTTCCACAAGTAGGGGAGACTGTAACATCTGTGCTTGTAATCATTGTGAACAGTTCAGTTATCAATAAAACAATGTTATTTGATCCCAATGTTTGTTTGGTTGTGTTTTACATTTTTCATGTTTTGACTTATGTACAATTTCAAACTCAACATCGCTTTCTGGAGAGTTATACGCAAACTGATGCGTAAACGTAATCAGTTTAATGCGAAAAATACTTCGGAACATCAACATATACTTAACATACCTTAAATAACCTTTACATAACTTAGAAATAAGTTTTAAAGGCTTTGGTATGGCAAGAACAAGTTAATTCGACTACAGGGACTAAACTTGACAAACTGCGAAAGTATGCCAATTTGAACTGTAACGAACATTCCGGAACATGACCATAAGTTAAACATACCATAAATATCCTTTACATAGCTTAGAAATAGGCTTTAAGGGGTTCGGTGTGCTAAAATAAACTTTTGGGTCATTCAGGGACTAAAAGCGTCAAAAAGTGCACAAGTTTGCATTTTCGCGCATAACTTACGTTCTGAATACATCCGGGCATCCAAAAATTTATGTAAGCACTAAAATATTTTATTTTAGTGTTTGGCTTGAGAAAAATCCATTCGTTGCGTCATTTGGATCGTTTTACGCACTTGTGCGCATTCCGTCGTAATTAAGCGAACATCACGTTCGTACGACCAAACGAACCAACATCCGACATATTTTTGAGCATGTTTCATGTCCACAATGTTTAGGAATCATTTTAGGGCCTTAAAGTTGGCTTTACGGGCCTTAGAAGTGTCGGAAATGGCCTTAAAACACAACAGGGACCAAAACTGTCATTTTGGAAACTTGTTTTCTGATCAGAAGCTCCAGGCGGCCCGCCTGAGTTTTTGTGTATCCTGAAGCGGGCCGCATCAGCCTCCCAGATCAGATAAGATCGCTTAATCAGCAGATTCCAGCTGTTTAATCCACAACCACATACTCACACTTGACCTTTCAGCTGATTAGGGGCCATTTTTAGTCACCTTAACTTTCCAACAAGTGTACGCATGAGATTTGAGCACGGTTTCCATGAAACGATCTTAACGGTTACCCAAAAACTATAAATACCCCACCCCTATTTGCTTCAAACTCACTAGAATCTGATCTAAAAGACTCTAAGTTGGAACCATTGTTTCATACCTGAGTTATTTGGATCTAGATTAGCATTCGGGGACCCTTCGTAAGTATTCTTTCGTTCTTTTATTGCTTTTCGAGTCTTTTCGAGTCTGAAAGTCAAACTTTGTTTGACTTTCTGCGTTGACCAGTTTATGGTCAATGCGAAGTTCATTTGAACTTCGCAACGTGATTGTAATCACGATGGTTATAGTCCCTTGGGACTATGCCTACTGATTACCACGTTGTCTAGGGTCGTAGGGTAAGCGATCTAATAAATCGCTTATACCTTCGAACCCGACCCATTTGGTCGATCATTAGGATCCGACCAAAATACATTAGGTGACCATAGTATATAGGGAATAACCTTCCGAGGTTATACCTTATGGTCGCTTCGTTTGAATAGTTGTATGATAGGTAGTTTATATGCCTTAGGTAAATTACCAGAATACCCTTTTCATGTATAATTGGTAATAAAGCATATGTAACCTAAAATTTTGTCACATAACTGATTATGTAACATGTTTAGGCATATAACACTTGTCATAGGACTAGTTAGGCGGTCTGAACGCGTTTCACGCGAACGACGCGTTAAAGTAGCATAAGCTACCTAAACGGGTCGTAATGGGTCAAGCACTTAGGTTAAGTTTCGTTTTAGTATGTGGGCTTTGTTAAACCATATTACACGAGTCTCTATACTCGTTTGGTTTACGAAACCTCATTCTATCCGATCCTCCGATTTAGGTACGGTTTATTAACATAGTTACCTATATTAGGTGCCGTTTGATTCCGTGATCTCTATCATTGTTTGGTTGTCACTCCAGGACTACTGAGTAATCTCAAGTGAGTACATAGACCCCTCTTTTACTGTTTTCCAAACTGTTTTGGGGTGAAACACATGTGCCTACTTGTTACTTTCATGCTTTCCATGTTTTCACATCATATACCGACTATGTTTGTTAGTACATTATAGTACATGATTTCATTACATTTCATGCTATGTATGTCCATTGTGTGCATACTTAGTACATTGTTTTACATTACATTTCTGCTATGTATGTTGACTGATAGCATGCTAGCACATTGATTTACAAGACTTTTCTGCTTTGTATGTTAACTTAGCATACTTAGTACATTGTTTTCATATGACATGTATGCAACTGCTATGACATTTGGTTTGCACAAATGGGTCTTTTTTACGTTCATTAACATTTGCTACGCCGCTCGGTAGTAAGTAGTGGTACCATAGGACTTGACAAATCCCATTCCTGACATCCCGGGTTTGTTTGGATGTAAGGAATGACTGAATCCGAATACAATTCTTTTGATAACCTTGACTGAAAGGGTTATCCGACTGTCTCAAGGCTTGAATGTATGCGTTAACTTACCACATAAATGTTTGTATCAATGTAACATGCATTACTTTGCAAAACATAACTTTTTGATATATTCAAAATACTTTGTTTTGTACATTTCTACATTTGGATTATGTGACAATACTTTACTTACAATACATAACATTTGATACACATTACTTGACTACTTTTAAACATTTGACATGGCTTATACAAGGACTTTTGACTATTGGTTTAAACATAGACTTTATGCATTGGTAGTTTGTTTAAGTGACTTAAGTAACGAGATGTGAGTAATATGATACAAGCATGGTGGATACGTCGCTGGTACTTCCTATATATAAGTGTTTGTATTATATTACATATCATAGCGTTATTTAAATCATTCATATTGGACTTATACATTTTACACAAGTAACACGATTTTCACAAGACTCAAAGGGGTTCAAAACCATATAACTGAGAGTTCAAAACCTAGTAATCAATCATCCTAGAACAGATGATTAGTTTTCAAAGCGGTTTTGAAATTTATGTTCTTGTTATGGTCGTCGCCTAAGGATAGGTGACGGTATTGTTTTATGACTAAACGCAAGTAAACTCGCGTTAGGGTCCTAAGAAGGTTATAGACTAGGTCAAAGCATTACTAATAACCTAATTCCCTATAACCATTGGCTCTGATACCATCTTTTCTGTCACACCCCGACCACGTAAAACAACAAAACGTGGCGGAAAGATCGAGGCGTGTTGTAACAGAATTAATGTTTCATAACCATGGATACCAAAGAGTGTTTCGTTTTATTAAACATTGGATAATTACATCGTCTTGAAATCTAAATACACTATTTAAACATAGTCTATCATTGTTATTGAGTCACTAAGGCCTTGTCCAGTCCTATGTGAGCATGCATCTTATCAATCGATATCATCCAACAATACCTGAAACATATGTGAAAACGAGGTCAGCAAAGAAATGCTGGCGAGTACATAGGTTTTGTGAAAATAAGATTCATGACTTCTGTTTAAGAAAATGTTTAGTCATGAACCTTGTAATTTGCTTTGTCTTTGTAAATCATTTGAAAAATAATAAGTTTAGGTGATATGTATAAATAAGAGAATAATGCATGATTAAATGAATAACCATGTAAAAATGAGTTTGTATAAGATAAGTTGTTTGTAAATAAATGTCTTGTGAAAAGTATGTTACTTGTATAAAATGTTCTATGTCTCAAACTGAAATGATTCAAATAACGCTACAATATGTAATACCATACAAACACTTATATATAGGAAGTACCAGCGGCGTATCCACCATGCTTGTATCATATTCCACACGCATTGTTACTTAATCACTTAATCCAAACCAAACCACCAAAGTAATGTTCATGCCCAATGTAAATCATGTAATATGTAACCAAAACCCAATCGTATATCGCTTTGAATCCAATCGTTAAAACATCGTGTGAAAACCAATCGTTTACCCAATCGTTAAATTCGTTTTAGGTCGTGAAACTACTTAAATGGTCGTCTCGCTAATAACATTCAAACCTTTTTGACTCGCATTAATAAACCCTTACCAAAGGATAGATTAATAATTCGCATTAATAAACCCTTACCAAAGGATAGATTAACATCTCGCATTAATAAACCCTTACCAAAGAGTAAATTAACAATTACAGATTCAGTCGCTACCCACAACACCCACACATAACTACGGGTGTAGTAACTAACGGGATTTGTCAGATCCTATGGTACCATAACCTAATACTGGTCGGCTTGATCATTGCTAATGAATGTCATTTGTTATGTAACTACAACCAACAAGTTTGTTCACTTTTTGAAATCGTTATTAGTTTTGTATAAATCGTCTTAATCGTTTTTGAAACCATTGTTATAACATCGAAAACATTTAGCACATATGAGTCACCCCAAAACAATTGAAAGCAGTAAAATAGGGGAATAATGTACTCGCCTGAGAATGCTTGGAGGTCTTGAACAACAACCAAACAAAGCTAGAGAGAGCACGGAATCAGTCGGCAATCTAAAACTATATAAATAAACCGGACTTAAATCGGGAGATCGGATAGGATGAGGCTTGGTAAACCAAATGAGTGTTGGAACTCATATGATATGGTTTAACAAGGCCTACATACTACAATGAAACCAAACCTAAGTGCTTTCGACCCATCGCGACCCATTAAGGTAGCTTATGCTACTTTAACGCGTCGTGCGCGTGAAACGCGTTCGGACCGTCTAACTAGTCCTATGACAAGTGTTATATGCCTAAACATGTTACATAATTAGTTATGTGACAAAAGTTTAGGTTACATATGCTTAATTACCAATTATACATGAAAAGGGTATTCTGGTAATTTACCTAAGGCATATAAACAACCTATCATACAACTACTTAAACGAAGCGACCATAGGGTATAACCTCGGAAGGTTATTCCCTACCTACTATGGTCACCTAATGTATTTGGTCGGATCCTAATGATCGACCAAATGGGTCGAGTTCGAAGGTATAGGCGATTTATTAGATCGCCTACCCTACGACCCTAGACAACGTGGTAATCAGTGGGCATAGTCCCAAGGGACTATGACCAACGTGATTACAATCACGTTGCGAAGTTCAAACGAACTTCGCATTGACCATAAGCTGGTCAATGCTGAAAGTCAAACAAAGTTTGACTTTCTGACTCTAAAAGCAATAAAATAAAGAAAAGAACGAAAGAATACTTACGAAGGGTCCCCGAATGCTAATCCCGATTCAAGTAGCTCAGGTATGAAACAATGGTTTCAACTTAGAGCTCCTCAAATCAGAATTCTAGTGAGTTTAGCAATGGGGGTGGATGGGTATTTATAGGAATACCCGAACCGTTAGGATCGTTTCATGGAAACCGTGCTTTAATCGCATCCGTACAAGTGTTGGCAAGTTGTGGTGCCTAAAAATGGTCCTTATCATCTGACTAAGCAATTGAGAATGTGTGGGTGAGGATCAAACAGCTGCAAACTGCTGTTAAATGCAGTTAATCTGGTCAGAAGGACTGACGCGGGCCGCCTAAGGATGTTAAGATCCTGAGGCGGGCCGTCTAGGAGTCACAGATCAGAACAAAGTTTCAGAAATGTCAGTTTCAGTCCCTGCACGTGTTTAAGGCCATTTCCGACACTTCTAAGGCCCGTAAAGCCAACTTTAAGGCCCTAAAATGTTTCCTAAACATTGAGGACATGAAACATGCTCAAAAATATGCCGGACATTGGTTCGTTTGGCCGTACGAACGCGATGTTCGCTTAATTACGACGGAATGCACATAAGCGCGAAAAACGATCCAAATGACGTGACGAATGGATTTTTCTTATGCCGAACACTAAAATAAAATATTTTAGTGCTTACATAAATTTTTGGATGTCCGGATGTATTCAGAACGTAAGTTATGCGCGAAAATGCAAACTTGTGCACTTTTTGACACTTTTAGTCCCTGAATGACACAAAAGTTTATTTTAGCACACCGAACCCCTCAAAGCCTATTTATAAGCTATGTAAAGGATATTTATGGTATGTTTAAATTATGGCCATGTTCCGGAATGTCTGTTACAGTTCAAATTGGCATACTTTCGCAGTTTGTCAACTTTAGTCCCTGTAAGCGATTAAACTTTGATTTCACCACACCAAACCTTCCAAAACTTATATCTAAGTTATGTAAAGGTTATTTAAGGTATGTTAAGCCCATGTCACTATTCCGGAGTGTTTGTTGCATTAAACTGGTTATATTTACGCATCAGTGCGCGTATAACCATCCAGAAAGCGATTTAGAGTTTGAAATTGAACAAGAATTGATATGTGCAAATGATACACATATTTTTACAAATCCCAAGTATGAAATATAATATTTCATTGGTTTGGTATTTGTTTGATGGCCGTGGAGGCACAGGTGTTACAGTGGTATCCAAGAGAAGGCGATTTCACGCTCGAAGGGTATTCCGATTCCGATTTCGGATGCTGCAAAGTTAATGCTAAATCAACAACAGCAGGGTGTCAATTCTTTGGATCACGATTGATCACTTGGCAATGCAAAAAGCAAACCTCTGTGGCTTTATCCACATGTGAAGCGGAGTATGTATCTGCCAGCAGCTGCTGCTCACAGATATTGTGGATCCAACAGCAGATGCGCGACTATGGTTTGCAATTTCTAAACACCCCTATCTTTGTTGATAACGAGGCAGTGATTAACATTACTAAAAATCCAGTTCATCACGCTAAAACAAAACATATTGAGATTCGTCATCACTTCATTCGTGATTGTTTCGAGAAGAAGTTGATACGTATTGAGAAAATCCACACTGACGATCAAAAAGCTGATTTACATACCAAAGCATTTGACAAAACACGTTTTCAGTATTTGCTAAAACTGAATGGTATGAAGCTTTTATCGGTGTTGGAGGAGATAATTGGCGTTGATGAAGGAGACATTGTAGATGATGTTGAGAAGCAATCTGCAATGGTTTGTTGATTTTTTACCTGTTTTGGTATTTAGGGGGAGGTATAGGGTAATATTTCAGAAAATACAAAAACAATAAAAAATGACAAAAATACAAAAACATGAGATAGAAAATCTGAAAAGAGTTTGTGTAAAAAGGGAAAATGATAGTACATCGGCTTGACAGTCACGGTATGCTAAAGAAATGTAATGTTTAAAAGGTTAAACAGTCTCGCTGATGATGTGTCGATAGGTTTTTACACATTTAGTAGGTTTGTTCGGGATATAAACCTAAATCTTTACTTGCTTATTTCGTGGGGAACACTACTTGGATATATAGGTAACCCCTGAAATCTCATTTGAAAGATTCCTTTTTCTGATATACTATGTTTTTATACTCAGTGATATCTGGGGTATTATTCCGGGACTTCTGCTGAATGGAAGTTCTGACCTAGTCCTCGAATAATACTTTTCGCAATGCTTGAAACATAGCATCACCCTCAGCATATATGATAAGACAATAAAATTTCTTAGCAATGTTGTTGTAAAAAAGATCCTCTAAATGGGACACACCCAAAAGTTGAATCATGATCTCTCTGCTGAACGGTAGTTCTGACCTGAGCTCTAATGATTCTTCATAATTTATTAACCCTTACAGATATCATTTGTGTTATAACTGCTTGTAAGACTGAATATTGGGATCTAGATACGGGAGTATATTCAAGAGGTGGGACACACGTATAAGTTTAAGTCTTTAAAACACTAAATCCGTATCCTGAACAGATTGAAATTTGTGTGAGAATTTAAGTGGATTAGTATATCGACAATATACGTGAATTGTTTAATTCTGAGTATGAAATTGAAGCTTAACGGTACTTGTGTCTTGTCGAATAGCTGATATGATTCCCTAACACGCTCACCAAAAACTTGATTGTAAATAGTTTACTTTCATTTACTGCATTTTAGTTCTGTATTTCATTCCTAGTTTAGAAGCTTTGTTAAAATCCAAAAAGATTTTACATTTCTGTTTTATTTTTGACAAACCAAAGTGGAGAGTTGATCTTCGGATTTGAATGCTAAAAGATGAAAGCAGATGCAGGAGGTTTCTGGACTGGATGATGAGTCGTGAGCTAATCTTAATAAGTTTGTGAAATTGGAAAGTTATAGCAAGTTCATTAATTTGAAACTTGTAATTTTCAGAAATATTTGAACTTATGTGTTTTCAAAATGTCAGTGTGATTTGTCTCAGATCAACCAAGGTCATTAAATTGGACTTGGTAGATTAATTGAGTAATCAGGGTCAGTAATTTGGACCTGAATACTTAAGTGGATTTCTAACACTGAAGGTTAAATGGTAAATTTGGATTGAAATTGTTATTATCATATATCTTATATTTGGGTAGAGATTTTACAGGTTGTAGATTTCATAATCCCCATGGCAATAAATCGTCAAAGTTTGAACCAGAATTTGAGCCCTAGCTTATTGAGAGGGGGAGTCTGTGAAAGAGGGAGTCAGAATTCTGGATCAACAGTCAAAGGGGAGATTGAAGATTAAAGTTTAAAGATAAAGATTGAAGAGAGCTTTACAATGATTGGAGAATGATAAAGACAAAGACTTGAAGCCAAAGACTTCGTCAACATCCAAGGGGGAGTCTGTTGGTGCACTTAGTGTCTGTTAACTTTGTCTTTTACAAGTCTTTTGTCTAGATAGGTTGAATGAACACACAACAGGGTCGAATTTAGGTTTAGTTCATGTTTGAGGAAGGGTTTTTGCTTGAAAGTGTGACATGGCAGATTCAAGCGAAACCTCATCATCAACATCATACAGTTTCGCTTGAAACCAATCTCAAGCGAAACCCCATAGCTTGACACTTTCAAACGAAACCTAGTGTGCCTATAAATAGGATTGTGTGTTGTTCATTTGAAGCGGTCATGTATGTGTGTGTGAGCGAAGGTGCTGCCGAATTTTCATTAGAATACATTGTAAAAGCTCACAATCAGTAATAGAAAGAAAGTTAAAAGGATACAAGCTGTTTTTGACTTCGTTTACGTTGATTCCGCCTTCGTATTTGAAGATGAACTGCCTTAACTGACTTTAGGGTCACCGACAACGATCCAACATCTCAACCGTTGTTTCTTATTGGCTGGACTCCAACGACTAAATTGGAAAAGAAAGAGGTAAAAAAGGTTCAAGTATGGGTTAAAATACATGCAGTTCCTATTGATGCTTATACGGAAGATGGGCTTAGCTTGATTGCCACGAGAATTGGGGAACCAAAGATGCTGGATTCATTTACCACTTCTATGTGCACGGATACATGGGGTCGTAGCAGCTATGCTAGAGCGTTGATTGAAATTTCTGCTGATAAAGATTTCCGAGAAGAGATTACAATGGCAATACCTGAACCTGAGGGGGAGGGTTTTATTAAAGAGACTATGTATGTGGAGTATGAATGGAGCCCATATAGATGTGCTACATGTTGTGTGTTTGGCCATTCTACTGAGATGTGTCAGAAGTAACCAACGAAACCAGGTAAAGTTGTGCATGAGGATCATACTCGAAATGTTCAAAGAAATAGACCAGCAAAGAAGATTCCTACTATGGATCAGGATGGATACATAGGAGATTATGGTAAGAAGGCCGCTAGGAAGGTTGGGATTCCTGTGAACAAGCAAAAAACTAAATTTGAATATCGGCCTGTGGGGCCAAAGCCTAAGGGCGACAGTAATAAGGCGTCAACTTCAAACTCTTTCAAGTCGAGTAATCCTTTTGATGTTTTGAATGAAGTGGATGCGGATACGGGTGTTAAAAGTGTGTCGGGTATGGGCCAGGAGGATACAGACGAAGACGAGGTAGTGGAGGTGTATAATGAAATGGATGATTTTATAATGAATGGTTCTCAAAATATAAATAGCAAAAAAGGGGCAAGCACTCCTTCTACGGTAGTTACTGATGGTTAGTATCGCTTCTTGGAATATAAGGGGTTGAACTGCCCTCTTAAACAAATGGAGGTTCGGCAGGCAGTGAAGGATTATAATTTGAGCTTGTGTGCTATCTTAGAGTCTCATGTTGACGTTGGTAAATTGGGTAAAGTGTGTAAGTCTGTTTTTCGCTCTTGGGATTGGACTTCGAATGGAGGTTGTTGTGACAAAGGTACAAGAATTATTATTGGCTAGAATCCAGCTATTTTTGACGTGATGGTCTTGGCTCAGTCAGCTCAGGTTATGCACCTCCAACTCGTGTTTAAATTGGATAAAAGGATGGTTTTTTGCTCCATAGTTTATGCAGCCAATTATTATGTCTCCCGTAGAGAGTTATGGCATCATCTATCCATGCACAAAGTCCTTGTTGACAATAAACCTTGGTTTATTATGGGTGATTTTAACTCGGCTCTTAATCTGGAGGATAAATCTATGGGAACATCTTCGATTTCTATTGGTATGAGGGAGTTTCAAGCTTGTGTCGATGACATTGAGATGTTTGATATAAACCGGGCAGGAATCCATTTTACATGGAATCAAAAACCCAAGAATATATATACATATTTTAAATGCTCATGACGAAAACCAAAGGGATTTCACCCCTGGCCTGTACGACGAAAACACCCACACTCGAAAACACCCATCTCTTCGACGAAATCAGGTGTGGCTTTGGCCTAGGGATGTTCGGCCAGCCCAGTTGCGGTTATGATTTAACTTGTGAGATCATTAGATTAGAACACTTTTAGGAAACCCTGCTCCTACATCTGTTGTGCGACGGCAAGTAGGCCCCCTTTCCTTCCAATCGATTAATTTGAGGTAAACCCCTTTTTTACTATTGTTGATGTGTAGCATATGCAGCCAAATAAATAAGCATCATATGACCGGCCACTAGGTCCATACTTGCATGTGAATTTGTCAGTGACATGTGATGTTTCATATGTGTGTGCAACTTGTAAATATCATACGTGTATAATTAGATTGAATGTAATCAGTTAAGTGCTCACATTAATTGATGATCTCATGATTGTGTCTAATAATTGATTTCAGGATATGTTTGTTCGAATATGAAAATGATTAGGGTTTGCGCATCTTAAATAGCCACTGTTCGGTTTGAATGATAAGCCAGTAATAATCGGATATTGGTTACGAGTATGTGTATTGCAAATGCCTCGATTGCAAGTTAATGTTAAATCGGAAACTTGATGATTGATTGTTGATATACGACGTACTGTTAGATAGATGATGATTAGGGTTTTGCTGTAATAAGACGTACTGTTAGATAGTTGATGATGATGAACCAGACAAAATCACAAGGACCAGATGAAAACACCCAGTGTTTTCGTCAAACACTAAGCCCGAAGAAATCACTTGGGATTTCGTCGCCTGAGTGATTTCGCCAAATGGTGTTTTCGCCATAAAGTGTTTTCGTCACATATTCGATTTTGTCACAATAAACCTGTTAAGTTGTTAACTCTGTTAAGTTATGTATATAACTCTGTTAAGAATGTAACCCTGTTAGTTTATTAACTCTAATAGTTTGTTAACTTGTTAGTTAATTAACTATGTTAGTTAATTAACTATGTTAGTTAATTAACTCTGTTAGTTTATTATTCCTGTTAAGTCTGTTAATCCTGTTTAGTCTGTTAACTTTGTTAAGTAAGTTAACTTTGTTAAGCCTGCTAACTCTGTTAAGTATGTTAGTGGTTAATCATGTTAAAATAAACTGAGCAAGACATTTATGTGACTCATGATGTGACACCCCAGGAAAACCAGTGAACGATACAACTTACATAGCTTCCTCAGTAACCGCATGCTAAATTTCGGGACGAAATTTCTTTCAAGTTGGGGATAATGTGACAACCCGAGTTTCAAGGTTTCTACTTGATTTGATTACTGTTCACTAAGTGTTGTCTATAATTATACTTGGTGTGCTTCACAGTGTGTTTTATTATAGGTGATATGATAATAATGTTTTGTATGAGTTCGTATGTTTTAAAGATGGAACCTTTTCTGAAAACCACTACTCATGAAAACACTCCATGGCTGAAAACACAAAGTGTTTTCGTCCAACATGGGTTCAACGAAAACAAGATTGGGCTTTAGGCCCAGTAGCGATTTATTATTTATTTCCTTCAAACCTTTATGTGATAATTTTTAATCGGTAAAACCCTAGAACACTTCTCTAACTGTGACGGCAACTACAAGCTTACGAAACCTTCTTGTGCCATCAATCCACTAGTTTCTATCTCGGTTAGTGTGATTCTTGTTCGTGTAGTGGATTAAAAACACTTGTGATTATTTGTTTGATTTTATGTAGTAACAGTTAGGTATAACAGTTAGGTAATTTTGTTCATGGATTGAATATATATGCGATTAGGTCATGAATGATTATGCATGTGCTTTATATCGAAAGTGCAGCCAAAGTGGATTCACCTAATATTGTCGGACATAGCATTTATTATTGCACATGGATTATTTCAGAAAGCATGTGATTGTATTTGGTTTTCAATTTTGATTATTGTTTATCATGATGATGATGATGAACCGACAACATGTCTTGTGCCGATGACTTTTAGTGAATGATTCTGATATGAGGAATGTTGTTATGTGGATTAGATTGTTTGTCATTATGTGTTAAATCTTGGTGACTTGTTAAGATGGATGTGTCATGTGAATAAAGCTGCAGCCCACTTCACGTATTAGATCAAATAACAGCATGTAAACATTAACTATTGTCAGTCATGGATCTTGGTTTTGATAAAAGTTATGATGCTAGAAGTCAGTACTGTGATAATTATGATGATTTGATGATGTTTCGGTGCTAGATGATTTCTGTATGACTGTTGTTTGGTGATGACGGCAATTAGGGTTTCTGCACGTAACTGATACGGCGAAACAGATGTTCCACGAAACACTGACTTCGACGAAACGGATGTGTTTCGCCGAAGACCAGTTACGATGAAACAATCTTAACAAAACAAAAGTGTTTCGTCGGAGAGGGTGCATGGCGAAACAAGGGGGTGTTTCGCCGATTGGGTAATTTGCACAGTAACTATTTCTGTTAAAACTTAACTGAGTTAACTAACTGCTGTTAGATGCTATGCATGACTTGTATGATTATGAATACGTGCAATGTGCTACTTGGTGATCATTGATGCGTTGTACACTATGATTATACTTACGTGTCAACTTCGTAAATACAAACTGATTATGTATACGTGCGTACTTTAGGACGTGATTGATTTACTGTGAGCACATACTTAGCATACCGAGCAAACCAAGGTGAGTTCACACTTTTACTAAGGCATGGGATTCCCAGGGTATGGGAATGGGGATTTAAGGAATGAGATTTGAATAGATACTCGTACTTACACTGTTACTAGACTATCTACCATCGTCCTCGGATGCGCAGGATACATACGTAAAACCTACGTATACTTGTACTCATCACTGTCCTCAGGTTGCGAAGGACACTCACGTAAAACCTACGTGAACTTATACTCACTACTGCCTCGGTTGTGTCAGGCACTTACGTAAAACCTACGTAAACAAGAACATGCTACTGTCTTCCGGAGTCAGGAAGGACACTTACGTAAAACCTACGTAAACCCCCGCGTACCCCTGTGAAGGACACTTACGTAAAACCTACGTAAACTTTGTACGTACTACTGTTCTCGGTAAGAAGAACACTTATGGTTACAAATGGTCTAGTGTATATGCAAACATGGGAAGCCCCCACTAATAGAACATACTATCGGCCTAGTAGCGCCACATGTTACGAAACAAACTTACTATTACGAACTTACTTACTGTGAACTCGCTCAACTAGTTGTTGACTCTCTACTGCATGCCTTGCAGGACTTTAGGTACATATGGAGCTTGCACAGGGAGGAGCAGGTCGTTGTGGGACATGGATCGAGAATGCCATGTTAAATATTTAAACATTTGAACTTATGATTTACATTGGGTTTACATACTTATGCTTCCGCTACACACTTGTTTATGTTTGGTTTTGAAAACACCTATCATATTGATGAATGACTTTTACTATTTACTTATATGTTCAATATGATTGGTGGCTTGATCCTGGTCAGTCACGCCTCCAAGCGGTGGTACTCCGCATGTGGATTTTGGGGGTGTGACAGATTGGTATCAGAGCCATTGGTTATAGAGAACTCGGTTTTAATAAGGGGAATACGTTTTTATTAAAACCAGACTATAACCAGAACAGTGCTCAACGATCCACAACGACGCTTCGCTCCACGTGCAAGACTCAACATTTTAGGTAATATGGTATATGTTTTATTGCCTACTTGCTAGAATTACATAGAACTTTGCTCATGGTATGCTTAGACGCACTTAACCCCTATTGCTTGAGAACACTTGTGTGCTCACTCTATTCTGTTATCGCACTATTCGTGAACTTCTTTCACTCATGTTCTCCTTGATATTAATAGTAGATGCGTTAACCTAACTCAAGCCCAGTTGGCGGCTTCAATCACTGAACAACTTACTGCAGCACTCGCAGCTGCCCAGGCAGGAGGTGTAACCTGCCATCACCACTTACTCTAGGATCTTTAGATCCTACTCTCGTAAACCAACACTCGTGCTTCAGTATGTTTACTCTTACGCACACGACAGGTCAACACGCTCAGCCACCTGTTTGCATCTTCAAAACTTTCATGGACTGTCGTCCTACTACTTTCAGTGGCACGGAAGGAGCAGTTGGACTCCTCCATTAGTTTGAAAAGCTCGAGTCCGTTTTTGAGATGTGTGAATGCCCTGAGGCTCGCAGGGTGAAGTACACCACTGGTACTCTAGAAGGCATTGCGCTGACTTGGTGGAAGGCGCAAGTTCAGATGTTAGGGTTGGCAGTTGCTAACGCCACACCCTGGAACGATTTCAAGGAACTAATCGAGCAAGAATACTGTACACGTGATGACATCCACAAGCTGGAAGTAGAGTTCTTTAACCTGAAGATGACGGGGTCAGAGATAGAAGCGTACATGAAACGATCCAACGAACCGGCAGTGTTATGTCCAACTAGGGTGGATCCTCCCATCAAGCACATTGAGCTGTACCTCAAAGGCTTAGTACCAGAGATTCAAAGTCATGTGACTGCCGCTAACCTTGCTACTATTCAAGATGTTACTCGTCTTGCTCATCGTCTCACAGACCAGGCAGTGGAACAGAACAGGCTGCCTAAACGCATCGGTGTTACTACTACTACTACTACTTCTGTTACTCCCAGTGACAACAAACGAAAGTGGGATGGAACCTCTAGCAAGGGTTTCACTACGGTTCAGTCCCAGGCACAGCAGCGAAAGATCGATGACTACCAGAGTCCGGGTCAGCAGTCTGCTGGTAGTCAAGGGCAGGGTGGATATCGAGGAAATCACCCAAAGTGCAATAGATGCAACAGACACCGCAGTGGTCAGTGCAACAAGGTTCGTTGTCAGAGGTGTCTCAAGATTGATCATGAAGCCAAAGATTTCAACCTGCACATCAGAATTGTCAGCAGCAACAGCAAGCACCGCAGAACCAGCAACAACAATACTCAGGGTAACGGGAATAACAACGGGGGTAATAACGACGGCAATGGTGCCAGGGGTCGAGTGTTCGGGGTGATGCTAGAAATGACCCCAACGTTGTGATGGTTTCGACATCGTTATTGGTATGGATTGGTTATCCCAACAGCAAGCAGGGATTCTATGCAAGGAGAAGATCATTCGTATTCCCCGTACTGGCAAGGAACCTCTCGAAGTTCAAGGCGACAAGAGTGGTGTCGTGAGTGGCATCATCTCCTTTTTGAAGGCTCAGAAGTGTTTGCGAAAGGGCCACATCGCAATACTAGCACTTGTTACTGATACATAGAAGAAAGAGAAAAAGATTGAGGATATTCCAGTAGTACGTGATTTTCCTCAAGTGTTTCCTGAAGAGTTACCTTGGGTTACCGCCTCATCGTCAGGTTGAATTTCAGATCGAGCTAGCTCCAGGAGCAGCACCCATAGCTCGAGCACCTTATCGCTTAGCTCCAACGGAACTGGAAGAGCTGTCTAAGCAATTACAAGAACTATTGGAAAAGGGTTTCATACGTCCTAGCTCTTCGCCCTGGGGAGCTCCAGTACTATTTGTAAAGAAGAAGGACGGTACCTTCCGCATGTGTATAGACTACCGCGAACTGAACAAGGTGACTGTGAAGAATCGCTATCCTCTTCCGCGCATCGACGACTTATTCGACCAATTGCAAGGGTCGAGCTACTACTCGAAAATTGACCTGAGGTCAGGATATCACCAACTGAGAGTCTGGGATGAGGACGTCTCCAAAACAGCATTCAGAACATGCTACGGTCATTACGAGTTTCTAGTCATGCCATTCGGGTTAACGAACGCTCCTGCGGTTTTCATGGACCTTATGAACAGGGTGTGCAAACCTTATCTTGATAAGTTTGTTATTGTTTTCATTAATGACATCCTGATCTACTCGAAGAATCGGGAGGAACACGAGCAGCACTTACGACTTATTTTGGAACTCCTACGAACGGAACAACTATACGCTAAGTTTACAAAATGCGACTTCTGGCTTCGTGAAGTCCACTTTCTAGGCCACGTGGTAAACAAGGATGGGATTCATGTCGATCCATCCAAGGTAGATTCGATCAAGAACTGGCCTGCACCTCGCACACCGACAGAAATACGCCAATTCTTGGGTTTGGCGGGTTATTACAAACGGTTCATCAAAGACTTCTCAAAGATTGCACAGCCGCTCACATTACTGACGCAGAAAGGTGTTGTTTATCGTTGGGGTAATACACAGGAAACAACATTTCAGCACCTAAAGGATAGACTTTGTAGCGCACCTATCCTCTCATTGCCTGAAGGCACGGACGATTTTGTAGTCTACTGCGACGCATCTATCCAGGGTCTTGGATGTGTGTTGATGCAGCGAGATAAAGTCATTGCTTATGCTTCGCGCCAACTTAAGATTCACGAACAGAATTACACTACGCATGATTTAGAGCTGGGAGCTGTTGTTTTCGCGCTCAAGATATGGCGACATTACCTGTATGGCACCAAGTGCACCATCTACACCGATCACAGGAGTCTTGAGCATATCTTCAAGCAGAAAGAATTGAACATGCGATAACGTAGATGGGTCGAGCTACTGAACGATTACGAATGTGCTATAAAGTACCATCCGGGCAAAGCCAATGTTGTGGTCGACGCCCTCAGTCGAAAGGATACTACACCTAGGCGTGTACGAGCGTTGCAACTCACCATTCGGTCTAGTCTTCCTTCACAGATACGAGATGCTCAGGTAGAAGCATTGAAACCAGAAAACGTCAGGGTTGAAGCCCTACGCGGCTCAAGACAACGATTAGAACAAAAGGCAGACGGCGCCTACTACGTAACGGGACGCATCTGGGTCCCACTCTATGGCAACTTACGCGAGCTTGTAATGGAAGAAGCTCACAAGTCTCGCTACTCGGTACATCCTGGTTCGGATAAGATGTACCACGACCTCAGAACTACATATTGGTGGCCTAGCATGAAAGCTCACATAGCCACTTACGTTAGCAAGTGCTTGACTTGTGCGAGAGTTAAAGCGGAATATCAGAAACCATCAGGCCCACTGCAACAACCTGAGATACCACAATGGGAATGGGAACAAATTTCCATGGATTTTGTTACTGGCCTACCTAGATCTCAGCGTGGAAATGATACTATTTAGGTGATCGTGGATCGACTCACAAAGTCTGCTCACTTCTTGGCTATCAAGGAAACAGACAAGTTCTCTACTTTAGCAGACGTTTACTTGAGGGAAGTGGTCTCGAGGCACGGGGTGCCCACCTCTATTATCTCTGATCGTGATGCACGTTTTACTTCAGAACTGTGGCAAGCAATGCACAAATCTTTTGGCTCTCGTTTAGACATGAGTACAGCTTATCATCCTCAGACAGATGGGCAGTCTGAGCACACTATTCAAACTCTAGAAGACATGCTTCGGGCGTGCGTAATTAACTTTGGCAATGGCTGGGAAAAACATCTGACACTTGTGGAATTTTCGTACAAAAACAGCTACCACACCAGAATTAAAGCTGCTCCATTCGAGGCATCGTACGAACGTAAATGCCGGTCACCTCTCTGTTGGGCAGAGGTGGGGGATAGTCAAATCACAGGTCCAGAACTCGTAGTTGATACTACAGAAAAGATTGCTCAAATACGACAACGCATGGCGGCAGCTCGTGACCGTCAGAAAGCATACGCTGATAAAGACAGAAAACTACTCGAGTTCCAAGTTGGGGACCGAGTGCTACTCAAAGTTTCACCCTGGAAGGGTGTTGTTCGTTTTGGCAAACGAGGCAAGCTCAATCCACGATACGTCAGACCTTTCGAAGTCATAGAGAAAATAGGCAAAGTGGCCTACAGACTGAACTTACCAGCTGAACTCAGTGCAGTTCACAACGTCTTTCACGTGTCGAATCTGAAGAAGTGTCTGTCAGATGAGACCCTTATAGTTCCTTTGAAGGAACTCACTATCGACTAGCGGTTGCAGTTCGTCGAGGAACCTGTTGAAATCACGGACCGGGATGTTAAGGTCCTCAAGAACACGAGAATCCCTCTTGTACGAGTTCGTTGGAACTCCCGTCGCGGCCCAGAGTTCACCTGGGAGCGAGAAGATCAAATGAAACTCAAGTATCCCCAGTTAATCGGAACCAATGCAACTACTACTGAGGTTGAAGCTACTACTGCAGAATTTCGGGACGAAATTCTAAATCAACGGAGGATGATGTGACACCCCAGGAAAACCAGTGAACGATACAACTTACCTAGCTTCCTCAGTAACCGCATGCTAAATTTCGGGACGAAATTTCTTTCAAGTTGGGGATAATGTGACAACCCGAGTTTCAAGGTTTCTACTTGATTTGATTACTGTTCACTAAGTGTTGTCTATAATTATACTTGGTGTGCTTCACAGTGTGTTTTATTATAGGTGATATGATAATAATGTTTTGTATGAGTTCGTATGTTATAAAGATGGAACCTTTACTGAAAACCACTACTCATGAAAACACTCCATGGCTGAAAACACAAAGAGTTTTCGTCCAACATGGGTTCAACGAAAACAAGATTGGGCTTTTGGCCCAGTAGCGATTTATTATTTATTTCCTTCAAACCTTTATGTGATAATTTTTAATCGGCAAAACCCTAGAACACTTCTCTAACTGTGACGGCAACTACAAGCTTACGAAACCTTCTTGTGCCATCAATCCACTAGTTTCTATCTCGGTTAGTGTGATTCTTGTTCGTGTAGTGGATTAAAAACACTTGTGATTATTTGTTTGATTTTATGTAGTAACAGTTAGGTATAACAGTTAGGTAATTTTGTTCATGGATTGAATATATATGCGATTAGGTCATGAATGATTATGCATGTGCTTTATATCGAAAGTGCAGCCAAAGTGGATTCACCTAATATTGTCGGACATAGCATTTATTATTGCACATGGATTATTTCAGAAAGCATGTGATTGTATTTGGTTTTCAATTTTGATTATTGTTTATCATGATGATGATGATGAACCGACAACATGTCTTGTGCCGATGACTTTTAGTGAATGATTCTGATATGAGGAATGTTGTTATGTGGATTAGATTGTTTGTCATTATGTGTTAAATCTTGGTGACTTGTTAAGATGGATGTGTCATGTGAATAAAGCTGCAGCCCACTTCACGTATTAGATCAAATAACAGCATGTAAACATTAACTATTGTCAGTCATGGATGTTGGTTTTGATAAAAGTTATGATGCTAGAAGTCAGTACTGTGATAATTATGATGATTTGATGATGTTTCGGTGCTAGATGATTTCTGTATGACTGCTGTTTGGTGATGACGGCAATTAGGGTTTCTGCACGTAACTGATACGGCGAAACAGATGTTCCACGAAACACTGACTTCGACGAAACGGATGTGTTTCGCCGAAGACCAGTTACGATGAAACAATCTTAACAAAACAAAAGTGTTTCGTCGGAGAGGGTGCATGGCGAAACAAGGGGGTGTTTCGCCGATTGGGTAATTTGCACAGTAACTATTTCTGTTAAAACTTAACTGAGTTAACTAACTGCTGTTAGATGCTATGCATGACTTGTTTGATTATGAATACGTGCAATGTGCTACTTGGTGATCATTGATGCGTTGTACACTATGATTATACTTACGTGTCAACTTCGTAAATACAAACTGATTATGTATACGTGCGTACTTTAGGACGTGATTGATTTACTGTAAGCACATACTTAGCATACCGAGCAAACCAAGGTGAGTTCACACTTTTACTAAGGCATGGGATTCCCAGGGTATGGGAATGGGGATTTAAGGAATGAGATTTGAATAGATACTCGTACTTACACTGTTACTAGACTATCTACCATCGTCCTCGGATGCGCAGGATACATACGTAAAACCTACGTATACTTGTACTCATCACTGTCCTCAGGTTGCGAAGGACACTCACGTAAAACCTACGTGAACTTATACTCACTACTGCCTCGGTTGTGTCAGGCACTTACGTAAAACCTACGTAAACAAGAACATGCTACTGTCTTCCGGAGTCAGGAAGGACACTTACGTAAAACCTACGTAAACCCCCGCGTACCCCTGTGAAGGACACTTACGTAAAACCTACGTAAACTTTGTACGTACTACTGTTCTCGGTAAGAAGAACACTTATGGTTACAAATGGTCTAGTGTATATGCAAACATGGGAAGCCCCCACTAATAGAACATACTATCGGCCTAGTAGCGCCACATGTTACGAAACAAACTTACTATTACGAACTTACTTACTGTGAACTCGCTCAACTAGTTGTTGACTCTCTACTGCATGCCTTGCAGGACTTTAGGTACATATGGAGCTTGCACAGGGAGGAGCAGGTCGTTGTGGGACATGGATCGAGAATGCCATGTTAAATATTTAAACATTTGAACTTATGATTTACATTGGGTTTACATACTTATGCTTCCGCTACACACTTGTTTATGTTTGGTTTTGAAAACACCTATCATATTGATGAATGACTTTTACTATTTACTTATATGTTCAATATGATTGGTGGCTTGATCCTGGTCAGTCACTCCTCCAAGCGGTGGTACTCCGCATGTGGATTTTGGGGGTGTGACACATGAATTATATGAATTTGATTAACTACTTACGTGATACATGATGTTAATTGCCAAGCACACTTTGTGATATAGATTACATACGAGTCATTACAAACATAAACTGATTGTGTATACGTGCATACTATAGGCTTTGATTGAATTGTGTATACTATAGGCTTTGATGGTTTCAACTTAGAGTTTCTAAGATCAAAATTCTAGTGATTATGAAGCATGGGGGGTGGGGTATTTATAGTAAAAGGTCCACCGTTAAGATCGTTTCATGGAAAACGTGCCATGATCTTGCCCGTACATTTGTCGTAAAGTTGTGGTGGCTAAATATCATCCTTATCATCTGACTAAGCATGTGAGAATGTGTGGGTGTGAATGTAACAGCTGCAATCTGTGATTAAATGCATTTAATCTGGTCTGATATGCGTACGCGGCCCGCTTCAGGATCAGCCAAACATAATGCGGGCCGCCTGGCCTTGTCAGATCAGAAACATGTTTGATAAATGACAGTTTCAGTCCCTGCACGTGTTTAAGGCCATTCCCGACACTTCTAAGGCCCGTAAAGCCAACTTTAAGGCCCTAAAATGTAACACCTGTGTCATTTCAACCATCAAACAAATTTCAAACCAATGAAATATTGTATTTCATACTTTGGACTTGTATAAATATGTGTATCTTTTGCACATATCAAGTCTTGTTCGATTTCAAGCTCTAAATCGCTTTCTGGAAGGTTATACGCGCACTGATGCGTAAATATAACCAGTTTAATGCAACGAACACTCCAGAATAGTGAAATAGGCTTAACATACCTTAAATAACCTTTACATAACTTAGATATAAGTTTTGGAAGGTTTGGTGTGGTGAAATCAAAGTTAAATCGCTTACAGGGACAAAAGTTGACAAACTGCGAAAGTATGCCAATTTGAACTGTAACAGACATTCCGGAACATGACCATAAGTTAAACATACCATAAATATCCTTTACATAGCTTAGAAATAGGCTTTGAGGGGTTCGGTATGCTAAAATAAACTTTTGGGTCATTCAGGGACTAAAAGTGTCAAAAAGTGCACAAGTTTGCATTTTCGCGCATAACTTACGTTCTGAATACATCCGGACATCCAAAAATTTATGTAAACACTAAAATATTTTATTTTAGTGTTTGGCATGAGAAAAATCCATTCGTCGCGTCATTTGGATCGTTTTTCGTGCTTATGCGCATTCCGTCGTAATTAAGCGAACATCGCGATCGTACGGCCAAACGAACCGACATCCGAGATATTTTTGAGCACATTTTAAGTTCCCTATACTTTAACTTCATTTTAAGAGCTTTGAAATGGGGTTAACGGGCCTTAAACGTGTCAGAAATGACCTTTTTGCACTGCAGGGACCAAAAGTGTAAATCTGCCAAAGTTCACCCATACGATGCGTATGGTATGTTTGCCCTACGATGCGTATGGGGTCTTCTGACCAGATGCAGAGTTTTTAAACAGCCTGTTTGCACATGTTTGATCCTCCTCCACATGTTCTAAATTGCTTAGTCATTAAGATAAGGATCATATTTAGCTTCCATAACCTTTCAACAAGTGTACGGACATGATTCAATCACGTTATTCCATGAAACGATCCTAACGGTTCGGGTATTACTATAAATACCCCATCACCCCAACCTCATTTCTTACAAGAATTCTGAATTGAGAACCTCTAAGTTGAAACCATTGTTTCATACCTGAGATTCTTGAATCGGGATTAGCATTCGGGGACCCTTCGTAAGTATTCTTTCGTTCTTTTCCTTATTTTATTGCTTTTCGAGTCAGAAAGTCAAACTTTGTTTGACTTTCAGCGTTGACCAGTAATGGTCAATGCGAAGTTCGTTTGAACTTCGCAACGTGAGTGTAATCACGTTGGTCATAGTCCCTTGGGACTATGCCCACTGATTTCCACGTTGTCTAGGGTCGTAGGGTAAGCGATCTGATAAATCGCTTATACCTTCGAACCCGACCCAGTTTGGTCGATCATTAGGATCCGACCAAATACATTAGGTGACCCTAGTATAGGGCATAACCTTCCGAGGTTATACCCTATGGTCACATCGTTTAAGTAGTTGTATGATAGGTAGTTTATATGCCTTAGGTAAATTACCAGAATACCCTTTTCATGTATAATTGGTAATTAAGCATATGTAACCTAAACTTTTGTCACATAACTGATTATGTAACATGTTTAGGCATATAACACTTGTCATAGGACTAGTTAGGCGGTCCGTACGTGTTCTACGCGCACGACGCGTTAAAGTAGCATAAGCTACCTAAACGGGTCGTAATGGGTCGAAATCACTCAGGTTAAGTTTCATTTAGTATGTAGGCTTTGTTAAACCAAATGACACGAGTCTCTACACTCGTTTGGTTTACAAACCCTAATACTACCCAATCTTCCGATCTAGGTCCGGTTAATTAACATAGTTACCTATAGTAGGTGCCGTTTGATTCCGTGATCTCTATCTTTGCTTGGTGGTTATCCTAGGACTTCTGAGCAATCTCAAGTGAGTACATAGACCCCTCTTTTACTGTTTTCAAAACTGTTTTGGGGTGGAACACATGTGCCTACTTGTTACTTTCATGCTTTCCTGTTTTCACATCATATACTGCTATGTTCATTAGTACATTATAGTACATGATTTCAATACATTTTACGCTAGGTGTGCCCATTGTGTGCATTACTTAGTACATCGTTTTACATGACATTTCCTGCTAGGTGTGCCCATTGTGTGCATTACTTAGTACATTGTTTTACATTGCTTTTCTGTTGCATATGCTTATCCAGCGTATGAACACATTATACTACATATTGAACCGTTGAAATCATTTGACTGTGATCCGTTGATATCTGTGAACCGTGTGAACCGTATTTGACATAAACATTTCGGCATAGACATTTTAACATGATTGACATTTGATCATGCATTTCCCACAAAACATAACTTTGATTTAAACCAAGTTTTACTTCAATACTTTGTTTTTGTGCATATGGTTTAGTTGAGACATTTCACTTGCCATACATGACATTTTGACATAGACATTTGACATGGATATTTGACATAGACATTTTGACATTGGTTTGGTTTGATTAAGTGATTAAGTAACGATGCGTGTGTAATATGATACAAGCATGGTGGATACGCCGCTGGTACTTCCTATATATAAGTGTTTGTATGGTATTACATATTGTAGCGTTATTTGAATCATTTCAGTTTGAGACATAGAACATTTTATACAAATAACATACTTTTCACAAGACATTGTTTTACAAACAACTTATCTTATACAAATCCATTTTACTATGGTTATTCATTTAACCATACATTATTCACTTATTTATACATATCATCTGAACTCATTGTTTTTCAAATGATTTACAAAACAAAGCAAATAACAAGGTTCATGACTAAACATTTTCTCAAACATAAGTCATGAAACCTATTTTCACAAAACCTATGTATCTCACCGGCATTTTTATGCTGACATACCTATTTTCACATGTGTTTTTCAGGAACTGTTGCATAAGATGATCAAGATATACATAGGCAGACTTGGGCTTTAGTGACAATAAAAGATGCAAGACTAGTTAATTATGTTGTATTCCTTTGTTTATTGAGACATTGTAACACTTTTATCAATAAAACGAAACTTCAATTGCCATGGATTTGAAACGATTAATTCTGTTACAACACTCCCCGATGTTTCCGCCACGTTTTGTATGTTCTACGTGGTCGGGGTGTGACATAAAATGTTGCCTAAACATTGTGGACATGAAACATGCTCAAAAATATGCCGGGTGTTGGTTCGTTTGGTCGTACGAACGCGATGTTCGCTTAATTACGACGGAATGCGCATAAGCGCGAAAAACGATCCAAATGACGCAACGAATGGATTTTTGGCAAGCCAAACACTAAAGCATAATATAGTCATGCTTACATAAATTTTTGGATATCCGGATGTATTCAGAACGTAAGTTATGCGCGAAAGTGCAAACTTGTGCACTTTTTGACACTTTTAGTCCCTGAATGAGCCAAAAGTTTATTTTAGCACACCGAACCCCTCAAAGCCTATTTCTAAGCTATATAAAGGATATTTAAGGTGTGTTTAACTTATGGTCATGTTCCGGAATGTCTGTTACAGTTCAAATTGGCATACTTTCGCAGTTTGTCAAATTTAGTCCCTGTAGACGAATTAACTTTTTTTGCCATACCAAAGCCTTCAAAACTTATTTCTAAGTTATGTAAAGGTTATTTAGGGTATGTTAAGCCTATTTCACTATTCCAGAGTGTTTGTTGCATTAAACTGGTTATATTTACGCATCGGTGCGCGTATAACCTTCCAGAAAGTGATTTAGAGTTTGGAATTGAACAAAAATTGATATGTGCAAATGATACACATATTTTTACCAATCCCAAGTATGAAATACAATATTTCATTGGTTTGGCATTTGTTTGATGGCCGCGAAGGCACAGGTGTTACAGTCTCCCCTACTTTAGGAAATTTCGTCCCGAAATTTATTTAGAGGAAACTTGTGAGAGTTTAAAACATAAAGTTGAAAAGATCAAACAACATTGGTTAGGGTTCTGAATTTCTAGTAACCTTAATAACATTATGCTTGCAATGTAAGAGGGATACTTATATACAAGTATATAAAGCGTCATTGGTGCGTCCACCGTACCTCCATTACATCGTTCTCATTTCGTTATTGTTGTCACTATCGGCTCTTACACATAATAAATCTTACTGTGATTCTGTGCACTAAATTTCATAATTATGTACGCGTCCATAATTAGACAATTCCTTGCATAGTTCACACAGTCTATTTTATAATGTGTAGGGGAAAACCAAATGAACAATCCTGTGATGAGTGTGATTAGACCGCCATAGAATCCTTTTAATTAAATCAATAAATGATCTAAATAGACTATCAAGGAGTCTGTTCAGCTACATCACTAGATGTCGTTCTTTAACCAAATTGTGAATCAATCTTTTTGACTAGACCACTAAAGGGTCTCTTATGAATCATGGAGTGGTACTATATAATCCAAGGGTCTTAACTATTACATAGAAGCCCATTAAGGATTTAAGGTAGTACCTTTTGACTATCCTGCTACGAATCCCTCATATGAAGATATGAAAGATTCTACGAGGATTTGGATAACGAATATCCAGAGTATACAAAAAACACAAAAATGCATAAAAGAAAACATAAGATGCATAAACACATAGTCACATAACCACAAAATTGTTTAACTAGAAGTTTGTTCTGCTAACAGAGCACATGCATTTAAAGCACACTAGAAATCCATTCCTTGGATTTCATTTGGTACTTTAAACATTATCAAGAATCTATCTATAAAGATAGAAAGATTTTAAAAAGAAAATTCGATTTCGATTTTAAGGAACCGAAATGTTCGAATTTAAGGTACAAAAAGGAATCCGATTAAGGATTCTGATTTGTATGATAATCATCCACAAGGATCTAAATGTGCAGATAAAAAGATCCCGTGTGGATTTTTAGAAGTTGAAGATGTTTTGAAATCTTGCACTGGATGTGCTTAAGTCAAAACATGAAGTAAAAATGCTTATGAAGTTGTGATGCTAGATATGTCAAGGCGACATATGAAGCAGAATTTGAAGGTTAAGTCAATGTACGAGGAAAATATTTTTGAAAACTGTGCATGGGGTTCTTTTTAAGAAAAATGTGTTTAATGTTTTTGAAACCTTATATATAATACTTTTGAAATCATAAAGTAGGGGTATTAGATAGATATATTTAAAAATGTTTTAAAATCATGCGAGATGAATTTTGAAATTATGTATAAGGTTTTTGAAAGACATGAATGATGCTTTTCGAAATCATGCATTTGATAAGAAAATGTATTGCGTTAATATTGTCTTCAGACTATATGAAATATTTTGAAATTAGAAAGGTTGGTTTTGATAACATGGCCAATGTTTTTGAAATAACATAGACAATGTATCTAGAAAAATTGTTTTCAAACTTATATGAAATGTTTTGAGATCATGAAGATTGTTTTTGAAATACTTGTACTGTATATGTTGAAAAATCAAAACGTAATGGGTATGAGATTTGAAAATATCCTTAGTTATCCAACCAAGGATTCAAAAGTACAGATGTGCAAAAAGCACGATTACTCATAATTTCACTTTATTTCCTGTACTTCGTTTCTTAGAATGAAACGAGTACTTAGAACTTTCGAGGAAATTATGAGCGATCACTTGTAAGAGAGAATCACAAGAGTAGTTTGTAAGGAACATAGTTCCTTAATGCAGGTATTATAGGGAAATGCCATAAACACTTGTTATTATACTTGCATATCAGAATTGTGATCAACAAATTTTATTTATGAACAAGACATATTGTTTCACAATAAACGAAAACAAAAGAAACAAAGGCATAAGACAGCAACATCCTTTGTTCAGCCGAATGCTCATCCAAGGGTTGGGTTTGCATTAGCAAGCTTTGGGCAGTTGTTCCTGAAATGGCTCGTATCGCCACAGTTGTAGCATGATCCAGGAGGAAAGCGAGCTTGAGTAGGGTTGACTTGGAGTTGGGTAGCAGCAAGATTTGCAACAGCTTTGTTTTGGATAGCAAAGCGGCATGTGTTAATCAAATGTCCCCTCCGTCCACAGTAGGTACATTTGAGGCAGGGTATGAGGTTTGAATGATGACCGTTGCATCGCTTGCACCTAGGAGCAGTTCCTAAGTACGGCTTCCTAGCTGGTGGCCTTGCCACTTGGCTAGGTCCCGCTTGATTAGGTGTAACCGCTGCGGGTTTCCTTGAAGCCTTACGCTTCCTTGATTTTGGTGCAGTCTTGACTTCTGCTTCCTTCAGTGGCTCTTGAGTGGCTTCATTGTCGAGACGAGAGGCTTAATTGTTGAGACGAGCCATGGCAATGCCTAAATCCACAGTCTTCTGAATCACTTCGCCTATTTGCTGGACAAATTTGGCTGTTCGCCCGGGCATTTGACTAGTGCTGAGAGGAATAGACATTCTAGAAGAAAATGAAAGACATAGGAAGAAACGAGTGAAAGGTTATTGGATAATCAATACAGAATGGTAACGAATGAAAATTGTGATCATTTGTTTGTTACCTAAGGCAAACAAATGAGATGGTGACAAATCAAAGTAAATGGGTCAAAAATAATGTATCGCGAAGACATGCTCGCCTATAAGTGAACACTCATCCCATGAATTCCCAGGTAAGCACAACTGGTCTCGCGTCTGATGAGATGTATACGAAGTGCTTGCCTAGACAGAAAACCCAGAATACAGGCATTCACCCTTCCAGTTTGCACGTGTTCACATTATTTAAAACCCAAAACCTTGACGAGATTTTGAAAATTCAAAGGGGTTCAAAACCATATAATAGAGAGTTCAAAACCTTACAATAGAGGGTTCAAAACCTAGTAATCAATCATCCTAGAACAGATGATTAGTTTTCAAAGCGGTTTCGAATTTTATGTTCTTGTTGTGGTTGTCGCCTAAGGATAGGTGACAGTATTGTTTTATGACTAAACGCAAGTAAACTCGCTTTAGGGTCCTAAGAAGGTTATAGACTAGGTCAAAGCATTACTAATAACCTAATTCCCTATAACCATTGGCTCTGATACCATATTTTCTGTCACACCCCGACCACGTAGAACATACAAAACGTGGCGGAAATGTCGGGGAGTGTTGTAACAGAATTAATTGTTTCAAATCCATGGCAATTGAAGTTTCGTTTATTGATTAAAAGTGTTACAATGTCTTAATAAACAAGGAAATACAACATAATCAACTAGTCTTGCATCTTTTATTGTCACTAAGGCCCATGTCCGCTTATGTGTATCTTGATCAATCCTATGCTACAGCTCCTGAAAAACACATGTGAAAATAGGTACGTCAGCATAAAAATGCCTGTGAGATACATAGGTTTTGTGAAAATAGGTTTCATGACTTATGTTTGAGAAAAAATGTTTAGTCATGAACCTTGTAATTTGCTTTGTCTTTGTAAATCATTTGAAAAACAAGAAGTTCAGATGATACGTATAAATAAGAGAAAAATGCATGGTTAAATGAGTAACCATGTAAAATGAGTTTGTATAAGTTAAGTTGTTTGTAAAACAATGTATTGTGAAAAGTATGTTATTTGTATAAAATGTTATATATCTCAAATTGAAATGATTCAAATAACGCTACAATATGTGATGTCATACAAGCACTTATATATAGGAAGTACCAGCGGCGTATCCACCATGCTTGTATCATATTACACACGCATCGTTACTTAATCACTTAATCAAACCAAACCAAACAATGTAAGATGTCTATGTCTAAACCAATTGTCAAAAGTCCTTGTGTAAACCATGTCAAATATTGATAGTCCAAAAGTAGTCAAGTAATGTATAACCAAAATGATATGTATGGTAAGTAAAATTTAGACTACTTAAACCATAAGTAAAAATGTACAAAACAAAGTATTGAAGTAAAACTTGGTTTAAATCAAAGTTATGTTTTGTAAGATATATGCATGCTATACTGAATATGAACATTTATGCGGTATTGTGAAAATTCATACATCGAAGCCTTGAGACAGACGGATAACTATGTAAAAGTGAGTTATCAAGAGAATATGTATTCGGATTCGGTCATTCCTTACGTCCAAACAAACCCGGGATTTCAGGAATGGGATTTGTCAAGTCCTATGGTACCACTACCTACTACCGAGCGGCATGATCGGTGTTAATGAATGTACATTGTCTCATTTAAACAAACCAAATGTCATACTAAAATGTAAGCATGTGATGAAGATAATGTACCTAGTATGCTAGAGTAAACATACAAGGTAGAGCTGTAAAACAATGTGTCCATATGTTACTGGAACATATGCAACAGAGATGCAATGTAAAAATGATGTACTAAGTATGCTAAGTTAACATACAAAGTAGAAAAGTCATGTAAATCAATGTGCTAGCATGCTATCAGTCAACATACATAGCAGAAATGTAATGTAAATCATGTACTAATAGTGTACTAATGAACATAACAAGTATATGATGTGAAAACAGGAAAGCACGAAAGTAACAAGTAGGCACATGTGTTCCACCCCAAAACAGTTTGGAAAACAGTAAAAGAGGGGTCTATGTACTCACTTGAGATTGCTCAGAAGTCCTTGAGTAACAACCAAACAATGCTAGAGATCGCGGATATCAAACGGCACCTAATATAGGTAACTATGTTAATTAACCGGACCTAAATCGGAGGATTTAGATAGAATGAGGGTTTGTAAACCAAACGAGTATAGAGACTCGTGTCATATGGTTTAACAAAGCCTACATACTAAATGAAACCTAACCTAAGTGCTTTCATTACGACCCGTTTAGGTAGCTTATGCTACTTTAACGCGTCGTTCGCGTGAAACGCGTTCGGACCGCCTAACTAGCCCTATGACAAGTGTTATATGCCTAAACATGTTATAAAATCAGTTATGTGACAAAAGTTTAGGTTACATATGCTTAATTACCAATTATACATGAAAAGGGTATTCTGGTAATTTACCTAAGGCATATAAACTACCTATCATACAACTACTTAAACGATGTGACCATAAGGTATAACCTCGGAAGGTTATTCCCTACACTATGGTCACCTAATGTATTTGGTCGGATCCTAATGATCGACCAAACTGGGTCGGGTTCGAAGGTATAAGCGATTTATTAGATCGCTTACCCTACGACACTAGACAACGTGGTAATCAGTAGGCATAGTCCCAAGGGACTATAACCAACGTGATTACACTCACGTTGCGAAGTTCAAACGAACTTCGCATTGACCATAACTGGTCAATGTAGAAAGTCAAACAAAGTTTGACTTTCAGACTCGAAAGACTCGAAAAGCAATAAAAGAACGAAAGAATACTTACGAAGGGTCCCCGAATGCTAATTTCGATCCGAGAATCTCAGGTATGAAACAATGGTTTCAACTTAGAGTTTCTAAGATCAAAATTCTAGTGATTATGAAGCATGGGGGGTGGGGTATTTATAGTAAAAGGTCCACCGTTAAGATCGTTTCATGGAAAACGTGCCATGATCTTGCCCGTACATTTGTCGTAAAGTTGTGGTGGCTAAATATCATCCTTATCATCTGACTAAGCATGTGAGAATGTGTGGGTGTGAATGTAACAGCTGCAATCTGTGATTAAATGCATTTAATCTGGTCTGATATGCGTACGCGGCCCGCTTCAGGATCAGCCAAACATAATGCGGGCCGCCTGGCCTTGTCAGATCAGAAACATGTTTGATAAATGACAGTTTCAGTCCCTGCACGTGTTTAAGGCCATTCCCGACACTTCTAAGGCCCGTAAAGCCAACTTTAAGGCCCTAGAATGTTGCCTAAACATTGTGGACATGAAACATGCTCAAAAATATGCCGGGTGTTGGTTCGTTTGGTCGTACGAACGCGGTGTTCGCTTAATTACGACGGAATGCGCATAAACGCGAAAAACGATCCAAATGACGCAACGAATGGATTTTTGGCAAGCCAAACACTAAAGCATAATATAGTCATGCTTACATAAATTTTTGGATGTCCGGATGTATTCAGAACGTAAGTTATGCGCGAAAGTGCAAACTTGTGCACTTTTTGACACTTTTAGTCCCTGAATGAGCCAAAAGTTTATTTTAGCACACCGAACCCCTCAAAGCCTATTTCTAAGCTATATAAAGGATATTTAAGGTGTGTTTAACTTATGGTCATGTTCCGGAATGTCTGTTACAGTTCAAATTGGCATACTTTCGCAGTTTGTCAAATTTAGTCCCTGTAGACGAATTAACTTGTTTTTTGCCATACCAAAGCCTTCAAAACTTATTTCTAAGTTATGTAAAGGTTATTTAGGGTATGTTAAGCCTATGTCACTATTCCAGAGTGTTTGTTGCATTAAACTGGTTATATTTACGCATCGGTGCGCGTATAACCTTCCAGAAAGTGATTTAGAGTTTGGAATTGAACAAAAATTGATATGTGCAAATGATACAAATATTTTTACCAATCCCAAGTATGAAATACAATATTTCATTGGTTTGGAATTTGTTTGATGGCCGCGAAGGCACAGGTGTTACAGATACCATACAAACACTTATATATAGGAAGTACCAGCGGCGTATCCACCGTGCTTGTATCATATTACATACGCCTCGTTACTTAAATCACTTACTCAAACAAAACCACCAAAGTAAAATGTTTAACACTTGTAGAAATGTTTATGTATAATCAAATGTCAAAATGTTTGTGTGAAAATCATGTCTAATGTCTATGTCTAATGTAAATCAAGAATTGTGTATATAAATGTCAAAATGTAAGCATGTGATGTATAACAAATGTACTAAGTATGCACACAATGGGCATACTTAGCATAAAATGTAATGTAAGACAATGTACTAAGTACGCACACAATGGGCATACATAGCATAAAATGTAATGTAAAATAATGTATTAAGTATGCACACAATGGGCATACATAGCATGAAATGTAATGTGAAGCGATGTACTAAGTACGCACACAATGGGCATACATAGCATGAAATGTAACGTGAAACAATGTACTAAGTACGCACACAATGGGCATACATAGCATGAAATGTAATGTAATGTAAAGCAATGTACTAAGTACGCACACAATGGGCATACATAGCATGAAATGTAATGTGAAGCGTTGTACTAAGTACGCACACAATGGGCATACATAGCATGAAATGTAATGTAAATCATGTACTATAAATGTACTAATGAACATAGCAAGTATACGATGTGAAAACATGGAAAGCATGAAAGTAACAAGTAAGCACATGTGTTCCGCCCCAAAATGTTTGGAAAACAGTAAAAGAGGGGTCTATGTACTCACTTGAGATTGCTTAGTAGTCCTTGAGTAACAACCAAACAATGCTAGAGATCGCGGATATCAAACAGCACCTAATATAGGAAACTATGTTAATAAACCGGACCTAAATTGGAGGATTGGATAGAATGAGGGTTCGTAAACCAAACGAGTATGGAGACTCGTGTAATATGGTTTAACAAAGCCTACATACTAAATGAAACCTAACCTAAGTGCTTACAACCCATTACGACCCGTTTAGGTAGCTTATGCTACTTTAACGCGTCGTTCGCGTAAGACGCGTTCGGACCGCCTAACTAGTCCTATGACAAGTAGAATATGCCTTAACATGCCTAATATTGTCGCCAAATCAGTTTAGATGTCAAAAGTTATGTCACATTTGTTTAAAATGAATTTTGGCATCAAAGGGGTATTTTGGTAATTTACCTAAGGCATATAAACTACCTATCATACAACTACTTAAACGTCGTGACCATAAGGTATATGTGACACTCTAGGTTTTTCCGAGCAAACACCTTGTAATTACTTTGTGCGTATATATACGTTATTAAATGAAAGATGTGAATTATCCCGTTGTGCTATGTGATTTTAGTATATGTATGTTATGTATAAAATATGTATGCGTGTATAGATGTGAGCCGAGACACAAGGATCCGACTCGAGACCGCTTGGTCTCGAGTGAACAGTTGGGCCGCACCTCCTTTAGTCCACCCGAAAGCCCACTAGGGTGCACCATTTTGTATAAAACCCATGCCCAAGCCAACCTTCTCTCATTTTTGACATTTCCATCCTTCTCCCACACTCTCCTACACACTCCCTCTCTCTCTAAAACCTTAAACCCCAACAAGAATCATCTCCTCCTCCACCTTCTCGGATCAAACCGGCTACCACAAGGGATTCTCGGATTTGCTTGTAACCATCACTTGGAAGTTCTTTCAATCGATCCTCCATACCCTCAACATCTAGCCGGTTAGTGCCTTATAGTTGCTTGGTTAAAAATGATGATTTATGATGCATAAAAAAAAAACTGTTTTGATTAGTTGGATGTTTGAACGATTATATTGCTTATTAGACAATAGATTTGCTATCAATGTTCAAATGATAAATTGATGAACAATGTGTTTCTTGTAAACCGAATGAATGACTTGAAATAACTAAATGATATGGGTAAGCTAGTGCGTTTTGAACAAATGATTCATACTAGAAGGTGTAAAGGAAATATTGCTTTGATAATGTTTTGTAAGGTTACCTTGATATCTAGTCTAGGTGCTATGATTCTTGTCCATAAAATACAAGGTTATGTAGGATGAACATATGATGAGTATGTGTTGAATATGCTTGAATGTTGTTATGAATATTTGAAATATTGTGTGTTGATAATGTATGTTAGATTCAGGAAATCGATGACGCTGATTTGAGTATATGTTAGGATAGGATTGTTTGAATAATCATGTTATGATGAAAACCCTAAGAACAACATGAATGTCATGAAAATATTTGAAATATGCTTTGTTTGATCTATTTTGAATTGCATTTAGACAAAGAAACATGTTAATCGGATAGTACACAAATTCGCATGAAATGGCAATCCTATTGGATAGTACATCGGGCAGGTTCTAGAAGGTCTGGTTCATCAGGTGTGCGAGTCGAGACCTCCTGTCTCGACTCGAGAATACGTGATTTCGACTCGGAACCAACTCATGACAACTCGAGACCACGGCAGTTGCGACTCGAGATCATGTCCAAATACCCAAAGCAGACTCCAAGGACTCGAGACCATCTAGGTCTCGACTCGAGAACCCATGATCTCGACTCGGAACTAAATCCGGGACAATTGTGGTTGCGACTCAGGTTGGTGTGACTCGAAACCACTCCACTACAAACCAAGACCATCCGGTTGCGACTCGAGACCTGTCGATCTCGACTCGAGACCACCTTGTCTCGAGTGGGCTGCTTGCCTCCGATATTGGGCCGAAAACGTGTGGGCTGTGCATACCATTCTATTTGGATTCTGTGATGATGATTAACTGTTAGTATGACCGGTTAGGCCCAATAACACTTATGATTTGTATGATAGGTGTTGACGTTTACTGTTTAACTGCTACGTATTAGAATAGGCTCGATAACTTGCTAGGTAATCATATGATATGCATTCAATGTGTTAGCTATGTGTAGATATACGTGATTACTTGTGTCCGAACCTGACCTATACTGGTAACCATTTAGGACGGGGTGACCAGCATACTTAACCAAGTAAACTAAACTGCCGAGCAACCCAAGGTGAGTTCACACACTAAAAGCATGCGTCCCAGGGAGGGACACGAACAAACGAAATAATGTTTTCAAACTAATAATTTCCGGGAGAATATGCAAACGGTACTCTTGTACTACTACATCCGGGGGAGATACGTTTGGGTATTATTTATAAATCACAACTAGCAACACTAAACGAATCTCTATCACATTAAGTCCCTGCTTATAGTACCGATTAATCGCCGGGGGCGAACGGGTTATTAGTTGATAGCGCTATTAGGTTTGACAACCTCACACCGTGACCGGGGGAGATCGGGCGTGAACTATAGACCTTGCATCTCGGTCAATGACGATAGACATTGACCTGGGGCACAAAATCTTCTCGTCAACAGTTTCGGTAATTCAAGTTTAGTAGCTTTCATATGGGGTAGCTCCCCATGACATGATTATAAATGCTTTACCTAAACAACCTACATTTTCTTCTGAAAAGTTAAAACTGGACATCTCGTGAACTCGCCAACATTTTTGTTGACACCCTACTGCATGCTTTGCAGGTAACCAGTGATACAGGAGCTTGCGGCTTGGAGATGAGTAGTGGTCGTCTTAACCCGTGTGTTGGGTTTTAAATAATCTTTAAACTATGAACCTTGTTTTGAAAACTGTTTGATTGTGCTTCCGCTGCTTACTTAAACTATTATTCGAATTGGAACATTTAAAACTTTAAACTGTGATGTCTATTATCAATGCTCAGTATAATTGGTGGCTGGATCCTGGTCAGTCACGCCTCCAAGCGGTAGTACTCCGCATGTGGATTTTGGGGGTGTGACAGATTGGTATCAGAGCCATTGGTTATAGTGAACTTGGTTTTTAAAAAAAAAGAAGAGTCTTTTTGAGAAAAACCAGACTATAACCCGTGACTCGTGACGACACTACACTCCAAGGGCAAGACTCAGCATACTAGACCTCATAGCTCGGGCTTGTGTTTACTTGCTTGTTTATCTTCTGTTGACTGCTCTGTTATACATACTAGTGTGCCTAATTAGATAGAAACGCATCCCTCTTCTATCTCATTCTCATTACGTCACGACATCACTCTCATACTGTATTTTCTGGTTATGAAGACAATGAGTGGACGCGGAAGAGGAAGCGTTAACATGACTCAGGCTCAATTCACTAACTTGCTCAACACGGTGGCTGCAGCTTTCGCAGCTCACCCTGGAGGTAAATTCGTTACTTTAGGATGTTTAGATCCTACCCCCACATCGTCTTTTCACCTCTAAACCTATTCGCTCCACTTCTCACCACAGGTCAGCAAGCGCCTGCACAGCCACGTGTCTGTACTTTCAAAACTTTCATGGATGGCAAACCTCTCCCTTTCAACGGCACTGAGGGTGCCATAGGCCTTCTGCACTGGATTGAAAAGGCCGAAGCTGTCTTTGCTGTCTGCGAGTGTCCCCCTGCTAACTGGGTTAAGTTCGCGACTGGTACGCTTGAAGGAAACGCGCTTTCATGGTGGAAAGCGCAGATTCAGATGCTGGGTCTGGAAACTGCTAATGCTACTGCATGGGAAGATTTCAAAGACATGATCAAAGAGGAGTACTGTCACAGGGATGACATCCACAAACTCGAGAACGAGTACTATGCGCTCAAGATGGTTGGGTCAGAGATTGAGACCTACACCAAGCAGTCCAACGACTATGCTGCACTTTGCCCAAACATGTCCCGACCTATGTATCGAAGGATCGAATTGTACATCAAAGGCTTGGTCCCAGAAATTCGGAGCCATGTGACCTCAGCCAACCTCAACACCATACAGCCTGTGGTTCGTCTTGCTCACAAACTCACCAATCAGGCTGTGGAAGAGGGCAAGTTGCCCCAGAGGATCAGTGCTACTACTGGAACTTCTAATGACAACAAACGAAAGTGGGATGGAAACCAGGGTAAGGATGCTAACTCTACTCAGGCCCCGGCTTAGCAAAGGAAAACTGAAAATAACAAGGGCCCTCAGCAGCAGGGTGGCTATCAGGGCCATCTCCCCAAATGTAACAAGTGCAATCGACATCACAATGGGCCCTGTGCGAAGAACAAGTGTCAGCGATGCAACAAGATGGGCCATGAGGCCAAGGATTGTAGGAGCCCTCACCCTGCAAGACAGAACCAGCCGCAGCAGCAACAGCACCATGGGAACATCAAGGGTTGTTTCCAGTGCGGAGCCGAGGGGCACATCAAGAAGAATTGTCCCCAGTTGAACCAGAACAACCACAACCAGGGTGCGGGAAATAACAACAACAACACCAACAATGCTGGAAATGGTTCAAGAGGAAGGGCTTTTGTTATTGGAGCGGGAGAAGCGAGGAATGACCCCAACGTTGTAGCGGGTAAGTTCCTACTTAACGATCGTTATGTTTCCGTATTGTTTGATTCTGGAGCGGATGCTAGTTATGTATCCCTACGTATTAGTAAGAAACTTAAGTCCACTCTTACGCCGCTAAGCTCTAAGCACATCGTTGAAATAGCTAATGGTAGAAACCTCGAGGCCTCACACGTAATACGTAACTGCGAATTAGAATTGGCTGGTCAGACCTTCCGTATCGATCTCTTCCCCATTATTCTTGGAAGCTTCGACGTCATCATTGGTATGGATTGGCTATCCTAACATCGAGCCGAAATCCTCTGCCAAGAGAAAGCTATTTGTATTCCTCGTCCCCCTGGCAAACCTCTTATAGTTCAAGGCGACAAGAGCGGAGAAGTCACAGGCATCATTTCATTCTTAAAGGCCCAGAAGTGTCTGCGAAAGGGGCACACCGCTATCCTAGCACTCGTTGCCGACACACAGAAAATGGAAAACAGGATTGAAGATTTTCCAGTCGTACGCGACTATCCTGAGGTATTCCCGGAAGAACTACCTGGACTCCCTCCTCACCGTCAGGTCGAATTCCAAATCGAGCTAGCTCCCGGAGCAGCACCTATAGCTCGTGCACCTTATCGTCTAGCCCCCGCGGAGCTCAAGGAACTCTCTACTCAACTACAAGAACTTTTGGACAAAGGTTTTATCCGTCCTAGCTCATCACCCTGGGGAGCCCCAGTACTCTTCGTCAAAAAGAAAGATGGCACATTCCGAATGTGCATTGATTACCGCGAACTGAACAAGGTTACCATCAAGAATCGTTATCCACTTCCCCGTATCGACGACCTGTTCGACCAGCTGCAAGGGTCGAGCTATTATTCCAAGATCGATCTGCGATCGGGTTATCAACAGCTGAGAGTCCGCGATGAGGACATCTCTAAGACTGCTTTCAGAACCCGCTATGGTCACTACGAATTCCTCGTTATGCCTTTCGGAATGACCAACGCACCGGCGATCTTCATGGATCTCATGAACCGAGTATGCAAACCCTACCTCGACAAGTTCGTAATTGTGTTTATTGACGACATCTTAATCTACTCAAAGAGCCAAGAGGAGCATGAACAACACCTGCGTCTTATTCTCGAACTCCTTCGCAATGAGCAACTGTACGCCAAATTCTCGAAATGTGATTTCTAGCTTAGAGAAGTCCATTTCCTTGGGCACGTCGTCAATCAGGAAGGGATTCATGTCGACCCCGCTAAGGTCGAATCCATTAAGAATTGGCATGTACCTAAGACTTCGACCGAAATCCGCCAATTCTTGGGATTGGCAGGATACTATCGAAGATTCATCAAGGGATTTTCTAAGATCGCTCAACCACTTACGACCCTCACTCAGAAGGGTGTTGCTTACAAATGGAGTGATGCTCAGGAATCTGCCTTCCAGGAACTAAAGAAAAATCTTTGTAGTGCTCCTATTCTTTCCTTACCTGAAGGTACCGACGACTTTGTGGTTTACTGCGATGCTTCTATTCAAGGGCTTGGTTGCGTGTTGATGCAACGCGAGAAGGTTATTGCTTACGCTTCGCGACAACTCAAGATCCACGAACGGAACTACACGACGCATGACTTAGAATTTGGAGCTGTGGTCTTCGCGCTCAAGCTGTGGAGACACTACTTGTACGGCACCAAGTGCACGATTTACACTGATCACAAGAGTCTCCAGCACATAATGGAACCAAAGGAGTTGAATATGCGGCAACGCCGATGGGTCGAACTCCTAAATGACTACGAGTGTGCAATTAAATATCACCCAGGCAAGGCTAATGTGGTAGCCGATGGCCTCAGCAGAAAGGAGACCAAACCCAAGCGTGTTCGTGCCTTACAGCTCACTATCCACTCGAACCTCCCTAATCAGATTCGAAATGCTCAGGTTGAAGCATTGAAAGCCGAGAACATCAGGGTTGAGTCCCTACGAGGATCGAGACAACGATTGGAACAAAAAGAAGACGATGCTTACTATGTAGCCGGGCGCATATGGGTTCCGCTTTATGGAAATTTACGTGACCTTGTGATGGATGAGGCTCATAAGTCCCGTTACTCAGTACATCCGGGTTCAGATAAGATGTACCACGATTTAAGGACTACCTATTGGTGGCCTGGCATGAAAGCCCACATAGCAGCCTATGTCAGAAAATGTTTAACTTGTGCAAGAGTCAAGGCGGAGTATCAAAAACCATCAGGCCTACTCCAACAACCAGAAATCCCACAGTGGAAATGGGAGCAAATTTCCATGGATTTTGTTACCAGCTTGCCTAGGTCCCAACGTGGAAATGACACCATCTGGGTGATAGTGGATCGATTAACTAAGTCCGCACACTTTCTTGCTATTAAGGAAACGGACAAGTTCTCTACTTTAGCAGAGGTTTACTTAAAGGAAGTGGTTTCGAAGCACGGGGTGCCAACCTCTATTTTTTCCGATCGAGACGCGCGTTTTACTTCTGAGTTGTGGCAAGCCATGCACAAATCTTTTGGCTCACGTTTAGACATGAGCACCGCTTATCACCCGCAAACGGATGGGCAATCTGAACGCACCATCCAAACCCTCGAAGACATGCTTAGGGCATGTGTGATCGATTTTGGCAAGAATTGGGAGAAGCACCTACCACTAGTGGAATTCTCCTACAACAACAGCTACCACACCAGCATTCAGGCGGCACCCTTTGAGGCATTGTACGGTCGTAAATGTCGGTCGCCTCTCTGCTGGGCGGAGGTTGGCGACAGCCAGATCACAGGCCCAGAATATGTAGTTGACACCACAGAAAAGATTGCCCAGATTAGGCAACGCATGGCGGCAGCTCGTGACCGTCAAAAGAGATACGCGGATAAGGATAGGAAACCGCTAGAGTTCCAGGTTGGTGAACGGGCTCTACTTAAAGTCTCACCCTGGAAGGGTGTGGTTCGTTTTGGAAAACGGGGCAAGCTTAATCCGAGATACGTCGGACCCTTTGAAATTACCGAAAAGATCGGTAAGGATGCTTACAGATTGAATATGCCTGAAGAACTGAGTGCTGTGCACAACGTCTTTCACGTGTCTAATCTGAAGAAGTGTCTGTCAGATGAAACACTCATCATTCCTTTCAAGGAACTCACTATTGACGAACAGCTACACTTTACCGAGGAACCGATTGAGATCACGGATCGTGAGATCAAAACCCTCAAACGTAGCCAAATACCTCTCGTGCGAGTCCGTTGGGACTCGCGCCGTGGCCCAGAGTTTACCTAGGAGCGGGAAGACCAGATGAAGCGCAAGTATCCCCAGTTGTTCCCAAATGAAACTCCCAGCACTGAAGCTACAACCGAATTTCGGGACGAAATTCCAAACTAACGGGAGGATGATGTGACACCCCGTTGAAACGCTCTCATTCACACTAGCTTGTCAGTGGCTGCCTTAACTTTCGGGAGGAAAGTTCTTAAAACTTGGGGATAATGTGACACTCTAGGTTTTTCCGAGCAAACACCTTGTAATTACTTTGTGCGTATATATACGTTATTAAATGAAAGATGTGAATTATCCCGTTGTGCTATGTGATTTTAGTATATGTATGTTATGTATAAAATATGTATGCGTGTATAGATGTGAGCCGAGACACAAGGATCCGACTCGAGACCGCTTGGTCTCGAGTGAACATTTGGGCCGCACCTCTTTTAGTCCACCCGAAAGCCCACTAGGGTGCACCATTTTGTATAAAACCCATGCCCAAGCCAACCTTCTCTCATTTTTGACATTTCCATCCTTCTCCCACACTCTCCTACACACTCCCTCTCTCTCTCTAAAACCTTAAACCCCAACAAGAATCATCTCCTCCTCCACCTTCTCGGATCAAACCGGCTACCACAAGGGATTCTCGGATTTGCTTGTAACCATCACTTGGAAGTTCTTTCAATCGATCCTCCATACCCTCAACATCTAGCCGGTTAGTGCCTTATAGTTGCTTGGTTAAAAATGATGATTTATGATGCATAAAAAAAAACTGTTTTGATTAGTTGGATGTTTGAACGATTATGTTGCTTATTAGACAATAGATTTGCTATCAATGTTCAAATGATAAATTGATGAACAATGTGTTTCTTGTAAACCGAATGAATGACTTGAAATAACTAAATGATATGGGTAAGCTAGTGCGTTTTGAACAAATGATTCATACTAGAAGGTGTAAGGGAAATATTGCTTTGATAATGTTTTGTAAGGTTACCTTGATATCTAGTCTAGGTGCTATGATTCTTGTCCATAAAATACAAGGTTATGTAGGATGAACATATGATGAGTATGTGTTGAATATGCTTGAATGTTGTTATGAATATTTGAAATATTGTGTGTTGATAATGTATGTTAGATTCAGGAAATCGATGACGCTGATTTGAGTATATGTTAGGATAGGATTGTTTGAATAATCATGTTATGATGAAAACCCTAAGAACAACATGAATGTCATGAAAATATTTGAAATATGCTTTGTTTGATCTATTTTGAATTACATTTAGACAAAGAAACATGTTAATCGGATAGTACACAAATTCGCATGAAATGGCAATCCTATTGGATAGTACATCGGGCAGGTTCTAGAAGGTCTCGTTCATCAGGTGTGCGAGTCGAGACCTCCTGTCTCGACTCGAGAATACGTGATTTCGACTCGGAACCAACTCATGACAACTCGAGACCACGGCAGTTGCGACTCGAGATCATGTCCAAATACCCAAAGCAGACTCCAAGGACTCGAGACCATCTAGGTCTCGACTCGAGAACCCATGATCTCGACTCGGAACTAAATCCGGGACAATTGTGGTTGCGACTCAGGTTGGTGTGACTCGAAACCACTCCACTACAAACCAAGACCATCCGGTTGCGACTCGAGACCTGTCGATCTCGACTCGAGACCACCTTGTCTCGAGTGGGCTGCTTGCCTCCGATATTGGGCCGAAAACGTGTGGGCTGTGCATACCATTCTATTTGGATTCTGTGATGATGATTAACTGTTAGTATGACCGGTTAGGCCCAATAACACTTATGATTTGTATGATAGGTGTTGACGTTTACTGTTTAACTGCTACGTATTAGAATAGGCTCGATAACTTGCTAGGTAATCATATGATATGCATTCAATGTGTTAGCTATGTGTAGATATACGTGATTACTTATGTCCGAACCTGACCTATACTGGTAACCATTTAGGACGGGGTGACCAGCATACTTAACCAAGTAAACTAAACTGCCGAGCAACCTAAGGTGAGTTCACACACTAAAAGCATGCGTCCCAGGGAGGGACACGAACAAACGAAATAATGTTTTCAAACTAATAATTTCCGGGAGAATATGCAAACGGTACTCTTGTACTACTACATCCGGGGGAGATACGTTTGGGTATTATTTATAAATCACAACTAGCAACACTAAACGAATCTCTATCACATTAAGTCCCTGCTTATAGTACCGATTAATCGCCGGGGGCGAACGGGTTATTAGTTGATAGCGCTATTAGGTTTGACAACCTCACACCGTGACCGGGGGAGATCGGGCGTGAACTATAGACCTTGCATCTCGGTCAATGACGATAGACATTGACCTGGGGCACAAAATCTTCTCGTCAACAGTTTCGGTAATTCAAGTTTAGTAGCTTTCATATGGGGTAGCTCCCCATGACATGATTATAAATGCTTTACCTAAACAACCTACATTTTCTTCTGAAAAGTTAAAACTGGACATCTCGTGAACTCGCCAACATTTTTGTTGACACCCTACTGCATGCTTTGCAGGTAACCAGTGATACAGGAGCTTGCGGCTTGGAGATGAGTAGTGGTCGTCTTAACCCGTGTGTTGGGTTTTAAATAATCTTTAAACTATGAACCTTGTTTTGAAAACTGTTTGATTGTGCTTCCGCTGCTTACTTAAACTATTATTCGAATTGGAATATTTAAAACTTTAAACTGTGATGTCTATTATCAATGCTCAGTATAATTGGTGGCTGGATCCTGGTCAGTCACGCCTCCAAGCGGTAGTACTCCGCATGTGGATTTTGGGGGTGTGACAGTATAACCTTGGAAGGTTATTCCCTACCTACTATGCTCACCTAATGTATTTGGTCGGATCCTAATGATCGACCAAATGGGTTGGGTTCGAAGGTATAAGCGATTTATTAGATCGCTTACCCTTACGACCCTAGACAACGTGGTAATCAGTAGGCATAGTCACAAGGGACTATAACCATCGTGATTACAATCACGTTGCGAAGTTCAAACGAACTTCGCATTGACCATAAACTGGTCAATGCAGAAACTCAAACAAAGTTTGACTTTCGGACTCGAAAAGCAATAAAAGAATGAAGGAACACTTACGAAGGGTTCCCGCAAGATTGATAATCCAAGTATTCTCAGGTATGAGGTGATGAAACACCCCAACTTAGAGAAATATCAGATTTCAAAGCTTTAAAATGAAGTTAAAGTATAGGGAACTTAAAATGTGCTAAAAAATATCTCGGCTGTCGGTTCGTTTGGCCGTACGGTTGCGTTGTTCGGTTAATTACGACGGAATGCGCATAAGCGCGAGAAACGATCCAAATGGCGTGACGAATGGATTTTTCTTATGCCAAACACTAAAATAAAATATTTTAGTGCTTACATAAATTTTTGGATGTCCGGATGTATTCAGAACTCAGGTTATGCGCGAAAGTGCAAACTTGTGCACATTTTGACGCTTTTAGTCCCTGAATGACCCAAAAGTTTGTTTTAGCACACCGAACCCCTCAAAGCCTATTTCTAAGCTATATAAAGGATATTTAAGGTGTGTTTAACTTATGGTCATGTTCCAGACTGTCTGTTACAGTTCAAATTGGCATACTTTCGCAGTTTGTCAAGTTTAGTCCCTGTAAGCGAATTAACTTGTTTTTGCCATACCAAAGTATTTAAAACTTATTTCTAAGTTATGTAAAGGTTATTTAAGGTATGTTAAGCCTATTTCACTATTCCGGAGTGTTCGTTGCATTAAACTGGTTATATTTACGCATCAGTGCGCGTATAACCTTCCGGAAAGCGATTTAGAGCTTGAAATCGAACAAGAGTTGATATGTGCAAAAGATACACATATTTATACAACTCCAAAGTATGAAATACAATATTTCATTGGTTTGGCATTTGTTTGATGGTTGAAGTGACACAGGTGTCACACATATCTTTCGTTCTGAATACATCCGGACATCCAAAAGTTTATGTAATCATTAAAATATTTTATTTTAGTGATTGGCTTGAATAAAATTTCATTCGTCGCTTAATTTGGATCGTTTTTGCGTTCGTTACGACTTCCGTCGTAATTAACCGAACAACACAACCGTACGACCAAACGAGCCGACATCCGAGATGTTTTTGAGCTTGTTTTGAGTTCCCTATACTTTAACTTCATTTTAGAGCATTGAAATGGGGTTAACGAGGTTTAAACGCATCGAAAAAGGCCTTAAACATGTGCAGGGACCATTTCTGCCATGTTTCAAACTTTGCTGGAACTGTCACATGGTGGCGCTGCGCCACCACCTCCTGCCATGGCCGTGGCGCGACGCGAGCGACCTATCTGGGCAGAAACTCCATTTTTGCACTTGAAGGTCCATTTTCAGAACTTGACTTGAAGTTTAGGGGTTATTTTGTAACATTTTCAAAACCATTTGCTGGTTTTGGGGCACCCCTAGTATCCCAAAACCATGGGCCATATGTGTACGGTCCAGATTGATGCTCGTTTATCGAGGAACGATCTTAACGGTTCTTGATTCTCTATAAATAGCAACACCCACTTCATTCTCAAAACCCACTTGATTTTTCTGAGATTTCTCTAAGTTGAAGTGCTAACCACTTCATACCTGAGAATACTTGGAAAATCAAACCTTCTTGGACCCTTTGTAAGTCCTGTTTCATTCTTGTTTCGAGCATGAAAGTCAAACAGAGTTTGACTTTCAGCTTTGACCAGTCAATGGTCAACACGAAGTTCGTTTGAACTTCGCAACGTGAGCGTAATCACGATGGTTATAGTTCCTTGTGACTATACCTACTGATTACCACGTTGACTAGGCGTAGTGACGAGTCGTAGTTTCGGCCAAAATGCGTATTTATGCGTATTTTGTAACCAAACTACTCTTGGGTGTCAAAACCGTTTGTTTTAATACAAAACTTGTTTTCTAACTTAACTAAACATGTTTTAGCATGTTTAGCTCGTCACTTTTAGATTAGTGCTTCTGTAGAGTCGTAAGTCAAGCGGACTAAACACCCGCTTAGATTTTCGAACTCGACCCGTTTGGTCGATCATTAGGATCCGACCAAACATGTTTAGTGACCATAGTTGCATAGGGAATAACCTTCCGAGGTTATACCTTATGGTCACTTAGATTTAATTAGTTGTATGATAGGTAGTTTATATGCCTTAGGTAAATGACCAAAATGCCCTTTTCATGCATAATTGGTAATTAAGCATATGTAACATAAACTTTTGACATATAACTGATTGTGCAACATATTTAAACAAGTATAGGCATATAATACTTGTCATAGGACTAGTTAGACGTCTCGAACGCGCATTTGCGCGCACGACGCGTTAAAGTAGCATAAGCTACCTTAATGGGTCGTAATGGGTCGAAAGTACTTAGGTTAGGTTCCGATCTAGAATGTAGACTTTGTTAAACCATATCACATGAGTTCCAACACTCATTTGGTTTACAAGACCTCATTCTATCCGATCTTCCGATTGAGGTATCGATTGTTTGACTACTGATTCGATTACTAGGTGCTGCTTGATTTCTCTGGTTTACTTTAGTTTGTTGAAGTTCTATTGATTGAGGATATACTTTGCACTTCATGTGAGTACATAGTTCCCCTATTTTACTATTTTCAATTGTTTTGGGGTAATTCATATGTATCAAAACGATTTTCGATATTATAACGATGATTTCAAAAATGATTAAGATGGTTTATACTAAACTAATAACGATTTCGATAATGTGAACGAACTTGTTGGTTGTAGTTACATAACGAATGATATTCTTTAATTTTGGCCGAACCGACCAGTATTAGGTTATGGTACCAAAGGATCTGACAAATCCCGTTATCAGGCTGCACCCATGGTTATGTGTGGGTTAGGTGGATAACTACTGAATCTGTGATTGTTAACTTACCCTTTGGTGGTTTGTTAATGTGAGAAGCGAGATAGTCGAGTCACGAAGGTTTGAATGTTATTAGCGAGACGACCAAAAACAGTTTTCACAATTAAAAATGAGAATGATTTAAACGACTTAAACGAGTTAACGATTTTGAAACGATTTGAACGAGTTAAACGAGTTGGATAAACGATTGGTTTTTGGTTAAGTGTTTAGATAACGGGACGGGTGTAATTTGGTGAAAACATGGTAGATACGCCGCTGGTACTTCTTATATATAAGTGTTTTCAACATATTACATACCGTGGCGTTTTTTAGTTCACTTGGGTAAACGATTTTGAAACGATGTCACATAACGATGTTTTCGAAAGGATATAAACCATACGAGTTTTATTAACGAGTTAATACGAGATGTTTTACAATTTGATTTACTAAAACAAATGTTTTTTTTTTGGTTAAGAATCATGGCTATGAGGTTTTATAAATTATAACCCGCTTGATTTGAGTTGGTTAATTATGTTGCAATATTGTACTCTTTTCAAAATAAGGTTTTCAATAAGGTATTGCAACATGTAAACTAGCCATGATTCCGATACTCTCATAAAACCTATGTACTCGCCAACATTTCTTTGCTGACTTTGTTTTTACATATGTTTCAGGTGACGTTGATTAGTAGGATGCATGAGTCACATAGGATCTGGACGAGGCCTTAGTGACATAATAACAGTGATAGTCTTTTTTTTTTTTTGGGTAAAGGGTTACCCCGATGATTCTATTAAAACAATCCCAATAAAGTACAAGTAGTGAGGATGAGTTCCACACTAATTCATATACAGGACATGCCCCGTATATGTAAACAAAAACAAAAACCAAAAAACCTAAGACAACCCATAACCTAGCCTACATTACATCATGAAACAAAGTAGGCAAGACCAAATCACGAAACCAAAAATAACGACTCAACCTCCATCATCAAAGATGAAATTGCCACAAACCGGCAAACCTTTGACTCGAATCAAAACATGTCTAGCCATTGGAACCCTTTGTGGAGGAGTTACTTGCCCGTGCTCTAGAAGATGAAGGATGTGTTCCCGATGTCATAAATTCATTAGTTTCATTGTAGACTTCAACAACCTCCTCCTCATCTGAATCTTGCTTTTCATTAATCTGCTTGGCCTTCTTCTCTATACGACCCACAGTACTACCTCCCTGACCACCATCATCGTCCTTAAGGACATCAAAGGGGTTTAACGTTGATACCTGATTGTTCATCGGCTTCCTCAAGGACGAATTTGGTTTAGGGTTTACAACTGGTCGATACACTACCTTAGGCTTTTGATTTTTCATATGAAGACCTTGGTTAGTAGCTTTCTTCTTCTTGGCACCCACAACCTGAAAATCATCAATTTTCTTTCCAGAATCCCCACTCGAAACAACCTGAGGGCTCTTTGGGCACAAGTTATCTTCATGACCAAACACGCAACAAGATGAGCACCTTAAAGGCTCCCAATCATATTTGATTTTTACCTCCACCTTAGAATGACCATTACCCTCTAAAGATGGGATTGCAACAGTAACACTCCTCTTTAATTCAGCCACGGATCGAATTTCAATGAGAGCTCTAGCATAACTGCTTCTTCCCCATGACTCAGCACACATTGTAGCAGTGTACGAATCTAGCATCTTAGGCACCCCTATTTTACAAGCGAGCAAACTAAGACCGTCCTCAGTATATGCTGCTAACGGCACATCATGCATCTTGACCCAAACTGGGATAGCTTTTATATCTTCTTTTTCCAACTTGACATAGGCCGACCACTCCTTCAAAATTATCGGAACATTTCTAATCATCCAAGGTCCATCCTCTACCATTTTATCCATCCCTTCCTTTGTTTTGAATTTAAAGAAAAAGAACCCATTCGCATTCATCATTAGTCTAGAGAGACCATATTTAACCCAGTTATTCTTTGCAAAATAATCCACCACAGGAAAAGCCAGCCTTTTACCCAGAAAATATCCATACAAAGTGTTGGCATACCTGTCAGTGACTTGTTTAACCGAAGACAATGGAATAACGACATCCGCTCCATCAACCGACTCGCTAGATTCCATCATCCGAAAATTAACCTTTACATTCTCCTTTGCGTTGTTCACTACTCTAGCAAATGATAAAGGTTCTGTAGCCCCATATAATCTTGTATTCGAGTTACCAGCCAATGGAGTCGCAGCCCCAGGAACCTGTGTATTCCCCTGATCAGCCGATAAATTCACTCCATGAACACCTGTTGTTGGCGAGAACAGTTTATCCAACTGAACCGGTGCCGTGACCTTAGTGAGTTCATCAATGATGTTGATACCACGTCTTGGCTGTATATTGTTCCCATCAACATCAAGAATTCGTTCCGCTATTTCTTTAAATGTCAGTGGTGGCTTTCCACCAGTTTTCATGTGTTCATCCATTAAACCGAAGCCTGGCAAACCCTAGCAGCCATCAACAGCCTGAGTTGCTGCTGAATATGGACTGCCAAACCCTAATCTGAATTGTCACAGAATATGGAGCCGAAACCTACCTGATTAAGCAGCGCCGTTGAAACAGATGTAATGTCGAAACTCAGAACAACGAAATCAGAACCCTAATCTCAATATTCTGATGATGTATTGCCGAATGAACAGCTACACACCCCGTTCGCAAACCAGAAGTCAGCGCCTAAAACAAAACCCTAAGAAGAAACCCTAATCCGATTACACTTGATTATTGCCTTAGGATCGAGCAGACAACCCTAAGCTGATAACAAGATCAATCGGGATCAGGATTAACAAGAGATTGCTAGGGTTACACAAGAACACCTTTGTCGCCAAAATCGCCCAGAGAACCATCTCTCTTTTTGCTAATAACAGTGATATTCGATATGTAACTTGTTTGTTTCATGTTAAAACAATGTAAATTACTAAATGAATAAATAAAACAAAACTCTTTTTGTATCCATGGGTATGAAATAATAATTCTGTTACAACACTCCCTGACATTTCCGCCACGATTTGTTGTTTTACGTGGTCGGGGTGTGACAGAAGAGTTGGTATCAGAGTCAATGGTTATAGGGAATTAGGTTATTAGTAATGCTTTGACCTAGACTATAACTTTTTAGGACCCTAACACAAGTGAATTTGCGTTTACATTTTTTAAAAACAAAACCGTCACCTACCCTTAGGTGATAACCACAACGAGAACACAAATTCGAATCTGCTTCGAAGATTAATCATCTGTTCTAGGATGATTGATTACTAGGTTTTGAACCCTTCTAGTTTGACTCATTTTTTTTTGGTTTAGTGCCTTCTGAGTTTTCAAAATCTCGTCAAAGTTTGGGTCTAAATAATGTGAACACATGCAAACTGGAAGAGTGAATGCTTGTACCCTGAGTTTTCTGTCTAAGGCTAGAGTGTTCGTACAAATCCACATAATCGGACCAGTCACTCTTACCTGGGAACTCTTGGGGCGAGTGTTCACTTATATATCGAAATGCCTAACTTGTCTCAAAGTCAAGGCTGAACATCAACGACCTTCTGGTTTGCTTGTACAACCAGAGATACCGGTTTGGAAGTGGGAGAACATTGCGATGGATCTCATCACTAAATTACCGCGTACATCTAAAGGTCACGATGTGATTTGGGTTGTTATCGATCATTTAACGAAATCAGCTTATTTTATTTCGATTCACGAGGAACTATCTGCTGATAAACTTGCAAAGGTTTATGTTGATGAGATTGTATCACGACATGGTGTTCCTTTGGATATCATTTCCGATCGTGATGCTCGGTTTTCATCTCATTTTTGGAAGACCATGCAATCTGCTTTGGGAACCCAAATGAGTCTAAGCACTGCTTATCATCCCCAAACAGATGGACAATCTGAGAGAACGATTCAAACTTTGGAAGATATGCTTAGAGCATGCGTAATAGACTTTGGTGGTAATTGGGATTCTCATCTTCCATTGATCGAGTTCTCTTACAACAATAGTCATCATCCTAGTATTAATATGGCACCATTCGAAGCTCTCTACGGTCGAAAATATCGTTCACCTGTCTGTTGGAATGAGATCGGTGAAGCTCAGCTTACTGGACCTGAGCTCATTCTAGAAACAACAGAAAAATCAAGAAAATTCGTGATAATCTTGTCACAGCTCGAAGCCGTCAAAAGAGTTACGCGGATATGCGATGCAAGCCCTTAGAATTTCAAGTCGGAGACCGTGTCCTACTCAAGGTGTCACCTTGGAAGGGAGTGGTGAGATTTGGAAAGAAAGGAAAACTTGCACCTCGTTATGTGGGACCATTAAAGATTGGGAATGTTGCCTATCGACTAGAGCTACCTCCAGAGCTTGGAAATATTCATCCGACTTTTCACGTGTCCAATTTGCGAAAGTGTTTACCTGATGCTGATCTTCACATCCCTCTCGATGAGATCCGAATCGATGAAACGATACACTTTGTCGAGAAACCTGTGGAGATAACGGACCGTGCATTCAAACAGTTGAAGAACAAACAGATTCGATTGGTCAAAGTTCGATGGGAATCCAAACGTGGCCTAGAGTTTACTTGGGAACGTGAGGACCAGATGAAGACGAAATATCCGCATTTGTTTTCACAAGTTTCCTCTAAATTAAATTTCGGGACGAAATTTCCTAAAGTAGGGGAGACTGTGACAACTGTGTTCTGTAATCATCGTATAATGTAAAACAATATTGATTATCAATAAAACAATGTGCTTTGGTGTTATTATATGTGTTTTGGTGTTATTATATGTGTATTTGTGTTTGATGATTTGACAATTTGATTCGATTCCGATTTCAAGCTTTAAATCGCTTCCTGGAAGGTTATAAGCAAAATGGTGCATAAACGCAGTCAGTATAACGTGACAAACACTCCGGAATTGTGACATATGCTTAACATACCTTAAATAACCTCCACATAATTTAGAAATAAGCTTTGGATGGTTTGGTGTGTTGAAATCAAGTTTGTTCGATCGCAGGGACTATTTGTGTCAAACTGTGAAACTATATCGATTTGTATAGTAACGAACAATCCAGAACTTGATCATAAGTTAAAAATACCCTAAATATCCTTTACATAGCTTAGAAATAGGCTTTGAGGGGGTCAGTATGCTAAAATAAACTTATTTGATCAATAGGGACTAAAAGCGTCAAAAAGTGCACAAGTTTGCATTTTTGCGCATATCTTTCGTTCTGAATACATCCGGACCTCCAAAATTTATGTATTCATTAAAATATTTTATTTTAGTGATTGGCTTGAATAAAATTTCATTCGTCGCTTAAATTGGATCGTTTTTGCGTTCGTTACGACTTCCGTCGTAGTTAACCGAACAACGCAACCGTACGACCAAACGAGCTGACATCCGAGATGTTTTTGAGCATTTTTTGAGTTCCCTATACTTTAACTTCATTTTAGAGCCTTGAAATGGGGTTAACAGGGTTTAAACACATCGAAAAAGGCCTTAAACATGTGCAGGGACCATTTCTGCCATGTTTCAAACTTTGCTGGAACTGTCACCTGGTGGCGCTGCGCCACCACCTCCTGCCATGGTCGTGACGCGACGCGAGCGACCTATCTGGGCAGAAACTCCATTTTTTGCACTTGAAGGTCCATTTTCAGCACTTGACTTGAAGTTTAGGGGCTATTTTGTAACATTTTCAAAACCGTTTGCTGGTTTTGGGGCACCCCTAGTATCCCAAAACCATGGGCCATATGTGTACGGTCCAGATTGATGCTCGTTTATCGAGGAACGATCTTAAATGTTCTTGATTCTCTATAAATAGCAACACCCACTTCATTCTCAAAACCCACTTGATTTTTCTGAGATTTCTCTAAGTTGAAGTGCTAACCACTTCATAGCTTAGAATACTTGGAAAATCAAACCTTCTTGGACCCTTTGTAAGTCGTCTTTCGTTCTTGTTTCGTTTTCGAGCATGAAAGTCAAACAGAGTTTGACTTTCAGCTTTGACAAGTCAATGTCAACACAAATTTCGTTTGAACTTTGCAACGTGAGCGTAATCACGATGGTTATAGTCCCTTGTGACTATACCTACTGATTACCACGTTGACTAGGCGTAGCGACGAGTCGTAGTTTTGGCCAAAATGCGTATTTATGCGTATTTTGTAACCAAACTACTCTTGGGTATCAAAACCGTTTGTTTTGATACCAAAACCTGTTTTCTAACTTAACTAAACATGTTTTAGCATGTTTAGCTCGTCACTTTTAGATTAGTGCTTGTGTAGAGTCGTAAGTCAAGCGGACTAAACACCCGCTTAGACTTTCGAACTCGACCCGTTTTGTCGATCATTAGGATCCGAGCGAACATGTTTAGTGACCATAGTTGCATAGGGAATAACCTTCCGAGGTTATACCTTATGGTCACTTAGGTTTAATTAGTTGTATGATAGGTAGTTTATATGCCTTAGGTAAATGACCAAAATGCCCTTTTCATGCATAATTGGTAATTAAGCATATGTAACATAAAATTTTGACATATAACTGATTGTGCAACATATTTAAACATGTATAGGTATATAATACTTGTCATAGGACTAGTTAGACGTCTCGAACGCGCATTTGCACGCACGACGCGTTAAAGTAGCATAAGCTACCTTAATGGGTCATAATGGGTCGAAAGCACTTAGGTTAGGTTCCGATCTAGAATGTAGACTTTGTTAAACCATATCACATGAGTTCCAACACTCATTTGGTTTACAAGACCTCATTCTATCCGATCTTCCGATTGAGGTGTCGATTGTTTGACTAGTGATTCGATTACTAGGTGCTGCTTGATTTCTCTGGTTTACTTGAGTTTGTTGAAGTTCTATTGATTGAGTATACTTTGCACTTCATGTGAGTACTTAGTTCCCCTATTTTACTGTTTTCAATTGTTTTGGGGTGATTCATATGTATCAAAACGATTTTCGATATTATAACGATGATTTCAAAAACGATTAAGATGGTTTATACTAAACTAATAACGATTTCGATAATGTGAACGAACTTGTTGGTTGTAGTTACATAACGAATGATATTCATTAATTTTGGCCGAACCGGCCAGTATTAGGTTATGGTACCATAGGATCTGACAAATCCCGTTATCAGACTGCACCCATGGTTATGTGTGGGTTAGGTGGATAACGACTGAATCTGTGATTTTTGTTTTGGGTAAAGGGTTACCTCGGTGATTCTATATATTCACAACCAAACCAAAACAAGTAGCGTAGTGTATCTACACTAGTTCAATCATGGGACATGCCCCAAGAAAGTAAACACCAAAAAACCAGACAACAACCGAAAACCAGCAAAAAACACCACTAGACTATAATCTAGAAAGCAAAAAACAAACTAATCACTCGCCATCGCCATTAATGTCAGCATCACATATCTCCCATTCACCTAGAAGCCTTCGGACTCTTTCAGTCTGCTTCATCTTCAATCCCATAAGCTTATATCGAACAGTCTTGATTATCAACTCATAAATCTGCTCCGGAGGTCTCAGCTGGTTCTTGAAAAGCCTAGCATTACGTTCCTGCCAAATGAAATAAGCAGTAGCCGCTACCAAAATCCTGCTAACATAATCAGCCGCTAATTTAGATCTACATTTGAGCCGTAAGCAGTCTACAACATCCTCCCACTTCGAGTCAACATTATCCATACCCGCCTTATTCCGAACCCTAACCCACACCTGAGCTGAGAACTTGCATTCAAAAAACAGATGTTCATGCGAGTCATGATTCTCATAACATAATAAGCAGCACATCATATTCATATTTTTCCGCCTCGAGAAATCCCATTGAAGAATAATGTCTTGTGTAAGTAATTTCTTCCTCATGATCAACCACATCAGGAAAGAATGCCTCGGAACGCATTGAGCAAACCAGACAACTTTACTCCACTCGACCTCTTGCTCTCTATACCGAATGGAGTCCCAAATACAAGAAGCCGAGACTTCATTTAAATCATCACCAACCCGCCAAAGAACAGAATCACGTTTATCAGGAACCGGATGGACTTGATCTAGTTGGATAAGTACCGGAAACAAATCCCTCCAAGCCGTTGGCCAACGCCAACCCCCCGCTGAATAAATATCAGCAACTGAATCCTCCAATCTAAATCCTGCATTCGTAATAGTTCGAGGAGACAAAAAGTTACCAAGCAGCCCTAAGGCACTCCACGTATCATACCAAGCTGAAGTCGAACTCCCATCCCCAAGGGTAGTCCATAAATGATTCCTGATCATCGGCCGGAGTTGAAGTAGCTTCCGCCAACTCCAACAACAATTTGTAGGAACCCTCACCATCCAGAAACTTTTACCTTTTAATTTGTATTCATGAACCCATTCTACCCAAAGAGATTTTCATTTAGTGATGACACTCCAAACATGATTCGCCATAAGCGCCTTGTTAACATCTCCTATACTTCTAATACCCAAGCCATCTTCATACTTCGGGGCACATACAGAATTCCACGAAACCTTGGCCCTCCCTTTTTGAAATGAGCTATCTTGATTACACAAAAAATTTCTCATTCTAGCTTCTAAATCATGAGTCACCCGAGAAGGAAAGATAAAAACTGAAGACCAGAAAATATGCAAAGAAGAAAGGACTGCGAAAATAAGCTGCACACACCCAGCAAATGAAAGCAACTTGTTCTTCCAATTCGAAATCCGTTTCTCTAGCTTTTCAACCAAGACATTACAGTCTTTAAATAGAAGCCTTGTGGAGATAAGCGGAACCCCCAAATATCTAACCGGAAGGGAGCCCTCCATAAAAGGCATAACATTAAGAATAGCATTCTTCACATGTTGGGGGACAATGCAAAAGAAGATAGTACTCTTCTGAACACTAGGAACCAAACCAGACATGTTAGTAAACTTTGAGAGAGACACCATAATGCACTTAGCGGAACTGACATCCCCTCTAGCAAATAAGAAAAGGTCACCCGCAAAGCAAAGGTTTACAATATGCTGTTTCTCACATCTGTTATGAAACCTAAACGAGGAATCTATCTTGGTCTCATGTTGTAAAATACCTGTCAGAATCTCCATAACAAGCGTAAAAAGATAAGGGGATATTGGATCCCCTTGTCTTAATCCTCGTTTCCCTCTAAAGTAGCCATGAGTATTACCGTTAATACAAACAGAATACGTTGGCGTAGACACACAAAGCATAATTCAATCCACCATCTTAATGTCGAAACCAAACCCAAGCAAAATACTTCTTAGGAATCTCCAGTCAACGGTATCATAAGCTTTCTGTATGTCAACTTTAAACGCACACCGAGGGGGACCGAAATTCTTATGATAATTGTGCATAAGTTCCTGGGTAAGTAAGATGTCCGAAATTTTACGACCCGGGACGAAAGCCGACTGGTTGACACTGACAATCATATTCAGAGCCACTTTAAGACGATCTGCAAGAATCTTACTAATACACTTATAAAGAACGTTGCAACACGCTATCGGGCGATAGTCAGTAACACTAGAGGGGGTAGCAATTTTCGGCACTAGAACAATGAGAGTATGATTTAATTCACGCAAAAGTTTTCCAGTTGAAAAGAAATCAATAATAGCATTTGACACATCCTCACCCACAACCGACCAAGCACCTTTGAAAAAAGCCGACGAGTATCCATCCGGACCTGGAGCTTTGTCAGTTCCAATCGAAAACATAGCCCTCTTCACCTCATCCGTTGTTACCTGACGCACCATATTGCTAGCAACTTCGGGATCCAAAACATTCGTAAACAACTCAGCCGAAGGATATAAAACGATGTCACCCTGACAGCCCAAAAAATTTTCATAATGTTGGACTAGAGCTAGAGGAACATTATTACCTTCATACGTCATACCACTCGAGTCCTTTATGATATCAATCCGACTTCTATGATTTCTAGTTTTCAGAGATGAGTGAAAAAAATCCGTGTTCATATCTCCAGCTTGTAACCAGTCCACTTTAGATCTTTGCTTGAGAAAACGCTCCTCATCCAAACATGCTACCTGGTAATCACGCATAATAGATGACTCTTCGGCCCGTAAGTCTACATTCAATGGATCTGCATCAATACGAGTTTGAATGGCGTCCAACTTAGTTCTGAGATCGCTAACCTTCGGATGTAAGTTACCCTGCTTGAAAAGAAGACCTCTAAGTGGAGAATTTAATAACCGAAGTTTCTTCACAACCTGGAATTGATGCACACCGTCTACATTCAGCTCCCAAGATCTTTTAACAATATCCAGAAACTCTGGCTTATGGATCAGAAAGTTAGCAAACTTAAATGATCTCCGTTTACATGGCTCAGTTTTCGGGATTTTAAGTATACATGGGCAGTGATCCGACAACCTGTACGGATGAAAAATAGCAACCGAACTAGGAAAATCAACTACAAATTGAGTATTTCCCAAAATTCTATCAATCTTCTTAAGCAATCCCACACCCTCCTTCGGTTTTTGACTCCAAGTATAGTGAAGACCCGAACGATTAATATCAAAAACTTCAATATCATCAACACAATTTTGGAAGTCCCTCATACCAGCCGAGATCGAGGACGTACCCAAGGATTTATCTTCAACATTTAGCGCCGAGTTGAAATCACCCATAATAAACCATGGTTGATTACCAACCAATACTTTATGCATAGAAAGTTGCTGCCATAAATCTCTTCTGGAAACATAGTAATTATCCGCATACACTATCGAACAAAACACCATCTTTTTGTCTATCTTGAATCGAAGCTGGACATTCATGACCAGGGAAGTTTGATTCAAAACCATAACCTCAAACACTTCCGGATTCCACCCAATAATAATTCTAGTACCCTTAGCACTTTGGCCCCCATTAGACGTCCAATCCCAATTCCGAAACACAGATTTACATACTTTATGAAGGTTACCCACATCGACATGGGACTCTAAAATCACACAGAAACTAAGATTATTCTCTTTGACAATTTGTCGAACCTCCTTTTGTTTCAAAGGGCGGTTCAACCCCCTTATATTCCAGGCTGCTAGACTAATCATCAGTAACTTGTTTGTTAGGAGTGCTTGCCCCTGTAATATTTTTCGGCTTCTAAGCCCCTTGAATCATAAAATCATTCGTTTCATTATACACCTCCGTAACCTCATCATCATCCGAATCTTCAAACCCATCCTCTCCTTTCTTGGTATTCCCGTCCTTAGCATCCGTATCCATATCATTCAGCACATCAAAAGGGTTAGAGGAAACAAACATATTCCCGGTTTTCACTACTTTGGTCTCACCTTTCGGCTTAGACACCACAGACCTGTATTCAAACTTTGATTTCTGCTTGTTAACTGGTATCCCATTCTTCTTACCAGCCTTTTTGCCATATACCCCTATGTAACCATCCTCGTCAATAACTGGGCCCTTTTTAGCCGATCGGTTTCCTTGGTACACAATGTTACGACTTTGATTATCATGCACAATTTTACCTACTTTTTTCGGTTGCTACGGACATAAGTCATTAGAGTGACCAAAAACACAGCAAGTAGCACATCTATGAGGACTCCATTCATACTCAACATACATGGTCTCCTTAACGAAACCCTCCCCCTCTGGTTCCGGAATAGCTATTGTAATCTCTTCTTTAAAATCATTATCAGCAGAAATTTCAACCAAAGCTCGAGCATAACTACTTCTACCCCATACCTCATTGCACATTGGCGTAGTAAAGGTATCCAGCATTTTAGGTTCACCAATGGTTGTGGCCACTAAGCTAAGTCCATCTTCAGTATAAGCCGCTAGAGGAACTTCATGAATTTTTACCCAGACTTGAACTTTTTTCACCTCCTTTTTTTCCAGCTTAGTAGTTGGAGTCCAAATATTGAGGAACAAAGGTTGAGACCTGATTATCCAAGGACCCCCTTTTAGAGCATTCAACATACCTTCTTCATCATTAAATTTAAAAAAGAAAAAACCGTTTGCATTCATCATTGATTTAAGTAACCCATACTTTTTCCAATTAATCCGCACAAAGTACTCAACCACAGGAAAAGCAACTCGGTCTCCCAGAAAGTACCCATAAAGGGTATTAGCCAATTTATTCTGCACTACCCGAACAGATTCCTTTGACAATACTACATCACAACCTTCATGCATAATTGAACTAGCCAGAGATCGAAAATTAACCTTTTTAGCCTTGTCCACTAGAACCGAATCAGCATAAGACATGGATGAAGACGTGGATCCATACTCCGGTTGACTTCCAATAAACCCTTCTCCTCCTTTCGGATTGTTTCCCTTTTCCAAATTTTCCGATTGCATTTTCTCCACATTCCCCGGAACCGTAATCTTAATAAGTTCATCAATAACATTAAACTTCTTTGGATCAGCTTCAGACTGCGGCATCTGCACTGTACCTCTTCTCGGAAGCAGTGGATTACCATCAATATTCACTACGTGACTAGCCAAACCCTTAAACGGTAATGGGGGTTTACCCCGATCACCCTTTACCGTATCACCCGGTTTGTTACGTTCATCCATACCAGAAAATTCACCTCTCTCGTAAACCAAAACAGCAAACAAACATGCACACTATACCACGAAAACCAAAGCCTCAACAAACACAACGAACAGAAAAAGAAAAACCCTAATCCTTTGAACCCTAGAATCGAAACCTCTACCCTTGATCGATTAACCTCGAGTATCAATCTAGCTAAATTAATCTCAGTTAACCGCAAATAATAACTACAAGGTTAATAAATTAGGGAATCGGAAACGAACACTAAGGCGGCGAAGAACGAAAAACAAAGAAAAACCCTAGTTTTAGATTGATCCCTAATGCTAACTAGTTCGTTATAGAGTTATGATGGATCAAAACTCTAATTGTCACACCCCTTTCTACGGCGGAAGCACGAGGTGTGATCATGAAAGGTTCTCATTGCATACGAAGAGTAAACATGCTACATGCTCGTAAAATAACATCAAATACCATAATTTGAAAACATAAGTTTAGCGTTTATATCGCCAGACAGCATAAAACATTGTCTTAAAAGTTTACAACTTTATTTAAAGTTAAACACAAGCGACATCCACGAGCATAAGCAAGACCACGCGCACATCCATCCTAGTTACCTGAAATACATGTGAGTTTTTGGAAAAACGTCAACATAAAGTTGGTGTGAATTTATGCAGTTTTGTATTTCACGTTTGTATACTTTGTATCAAAACATAGTTGTGAATAAATCGAGTTTTTCTTGAGTACCCCACGTACTTCAAGTTATATCTCAATCCTCTTGAGTACCCCACGTACTTCAAGTTATATATCAATCCTCTTGAGTACCCCACGTACTTCAAGTTATATATCAATTTTTGTATGGTATGAATTTTATGTAAATACAGTATTTCTGTAATTATCAGATTGTTAATGGGTTGCAAAGCCATTAACATGTGGCACGTCATAGGAAGTCACCAAACCTAAGGCATTTAATTGGTATATTCTGAGACACAAAAGCACTCCTCGGTTCTCGCCCCGACCGGGAGTGTGGCTGCCAGGCACCCGTTAGATCTAACCTTTTGTTCTGCGGTCTAAGTATGTACACGATTAATGGTGCTTCTGTACCCTATTCGTGACACTATTTCTCATAACGCATCCTACTTGGTTCTCGTTCTCACCAAGCGCGTTTCTTGTTATCATTTCTCATAGCGCCTCATACTTGGTTCTCGTTCTCACCAAGTGCGCTTCTCATATTCTTATATTTCATCACACTTGGTTCTCGTTCTCACCAAGTGTACTTCTTGTATTCTTATATTTCGTCACACTTGGTTCTCGTTCTCACCAAGTGTACTTCTTGTATTTATATCATACCAATTATAAATTTTGTACATTTGTACATGTATTTCACCCCCGAAGTTATAAAAACTGAAAACAGTTAAAGAGAAAAGGGGGAGCATGAACTCACAACTTTGCGTTCCTAGCGTCGTAAACTCCACCGGATTTGCTTAATTAACGTCGTAACCTATACGCGTTTTCTTAACGTTAGTCACTAGACTTGCGTCGCACAAGTACAGTCACTCTCTTTTGTATATATTCTTGTGTTAAAAATATTCTATATTTTTAACTACGTATCTTACTTATATTATTTTCTCCAAAAATAAATATAAGTCTTTTGTGTTTTGCACTTTGCACCCGAATTATGTATCTTGTATGTTGTATGTGTATTTTTATATTTCTACTCCTCATGAGTAATTAGTGTATTTTTAAGTCTTAATACACTAGCACGTATAACACATACTATATACACTTAGCACAAAAGTTGGTGATCAAATAATATATATTTTTTTTCTTTCAAAAATATATACTTAATATCCATTTTTATTCTTGAAAAATCACCATTTCTCATCACCAAAAATTAGGGAAGCCTTGGTAATACTTTTAAATACATTTTTAGGGAATAAGTTTCTCAAAAACTTATATTTTTTCTAAGTGTCAAAATTTATAAAAATTTTGACAGAGTTTCCCCTAAAAATGGAGGTTTCCCACGTTTTCGAAACGTGTGTTTATTTTCTTTTAAATGATTATCAATCATCAACAACAATTATCAACAATACTCATCAGCAATAATCACTAGTTTCTCCATTTCATGAACTTGAATATTTACAAAAAAAAATGTGTAGTAACTTACTAGCACATTTAGTAAGTCTTGTTATCTTTAAAAATAAGTTTAATTTCTTAAAAACTTTATTTTTAAAGAATATGAAGTTTCACAACTTCTAGTCGGTTTTTACGAAAATTATTTCTTTGTTAAAACTTTTGTTACACAAGTATCCTTACACTTGTTTGTTCACAAAAACCGCTTTTGTTTGTGTAAGATCCGGTTTAGAACATGTGATTTCTTCATACACTTGGTTATTCAAAATACCACTTGTAGATTCGTAAATCTACTAATTTTGAACAATATTTTGCAAGTAAAAATACTTTTACACAAGTTCATGTTTCATGGGTGGTAGAGTTTCACCTTTTAACCCTTATATCTTCTAACATAACCTTATGTCATGATCCAAGAACATGACTACATCGGGTTAAATGGTGATCCGAGCTACCACAATCATAGATCGGGTCTCAATAATCATACATTTCGAATACTACATCATTTACACAACTTATGTGCTATTAACCACCATTTTTAGTGTTTTAAGTAGGTTTTAAAGCATCATCTTGCATGTTAACGAGTTTTATCCGATAAAAATCCTTTTAACCACTTTAGATTAGTTCAAATATGAGTTTTAAGCATTATACCTCTAGCTCGAGGCTAGGGAAGAATCTATGCGCAAAAGAGGTGGATAAAAGCTAGATAAAGAGGTCCTTCGCGTTCCGTTTGCTCCAAGACTCCTTTGTATGAGATCCTTAACCCTTGGTTGTATATTAAATTGCAAGATGAAAATAAAAAAAAAAGATGGTGGGTGGGTCTTGGTGGTCGGCCGAGAATATCAAAAGATGGAAGGAGAAGAACAATTTTTTTTTGTAGTGGATCATGAAGTGAATGTGACCTACTAGGTTTATTTATAAACCACTTACACACATTATCCATTAGATAATATGCCTAATAGATATTAGACAACAATCCATATAATATTCTAAATTGTAAGAGGATGTCCCCTCTTGGGGTGGCCGATCGTTGGGGGGTTAAGGGGGGTTTGGTTTGGTTTTCAACTAAATGGTTAGATCTAGTTAGTTAATTAAGTTAGTTTAGGGATTAACCCGGTTACTAGTGTGTTGTAATTTACAACGGGTGTTAGGGTATTCGGGGATCCTAACTAGCTTAGAAAAAAGAAAAACATTGCTTCTAGCAATATTTTGGTGTTCCGGGTAATCTCCGGTTGTTCGGTTACATACCGATTCGTTAAAGTGCTAAATTACACTTTTTAGTGTTTAATAAATATCTTTTTGTAACACTAACGATTCCCAATACCTAGGGAAATATTCTGGATAATAAAACGACATTTCTGCATAATATTTATATGTCTGAATGCTGAATTATTGCTGAATTGTATAAATTCTGCACCTAAAGTGCGTTTCGGGTGCTTTTTAGTGCTTATATTTTTGCTTTCGTATTGCATATACATTAACCCTTGTATGTACTCTTGGGTTTTAATGCATTCTTGTCGTCGGACCTACACCTAGGTTCCAATTTTATTGCCTGGCTGCTTTCTGCAGTTCCGTTGACACATAGCGTCTTACCGGTGAGTTTACTATTATTCTGACGCAACGCTCTCGTTTATGCATAAAGCAATATTTTGTAGTATACAACATGCATGAATTCACTTGTTTAATCATGTGTTCAGACATTGCTGACACTTAAACTCATAATTGCAGTCATTAAGCAATAATTATAGTGTACGGAAATTACCGGTTTGTGCCAGTTGTCACACTAATCACAGACTGTTATGCATAAGATCACAACGAAAAACGAAGGAATCATGAAGAACAGGAAATCGCCTAAAGGAGAGAGAGCATAGGGTTTTCCTGTACAAGGATCTTCCTGACTGAATCTGTGATTGTTAACTTACCCTTTGGTGGTTTGTTAATGTGAGAAGCGAGATAGTCGAGTCACGAAGGTTTGAATGTTATTAGCGAGACGACCAAAAATAGTTTTCACAATTAAAAACGAGGATGATTTAAACGACTTAAACGAGTTAATGATTTTGAAACGATTTGAACGAGTTAAACGAGTTGGATAAACGATTGGTTTTTGGTTAAGTGTTTAGATAACGGGACGGGTGTAATGTGGTGAAAACATGGTAGATACGCCGCTGGTACTTCTTATATATAAGTGTTTTCAACATATTACATACCGTGGCGTTATTTAGTTCACTTGGTTAAACGATTTTGAAACGATGTCACATAACGATGTTTTCAAAAGGATATAAACCATACGAGTTTTATTAACGAGTTAATACGAGATGTTTTACAATTTGGTTTACTAAAACAAATGTTTTTTTGGGGTTAAGAATCATGGCTACGAGGTTTTATAAATTATAACCCGCTTGATTTGAGTTGGTTAATTATGTTGCAATATTATACTCTTTTCAAAATAAGGTTTTCAATAAGGTATTGCAACATGTAAACTGCCATGATTCCGATACTCTCATAAAACCTATGTACTCGCCAGCATTTCTTTGCTGACTTTGTTTTTACATATGTTTCAGGTGATGTTGCTTGATGTTGATTACTAGGATGCATGAGTCACATAGGATCTGGACGAGGCCTTAGTGACATAATAACAGTGATAGTCGATATGTAACTTTTTTGTTTCGTGTTAAAACAATGTAAATTACTAAATGAATAAATAAAACAAAACTCCTTTTGTATCCATGGTTATGAAATAATAATTCTGTTACAACACTCACCGATGTTTCCGCCACGATTTGTTGTTTTACGTGGTCGGGGTGTCACACATTTCATGCTATGTATGTTCATTTGTTGCATACTTAGTACATTATTTTCATAGAACATGCTTACATTTTGGTATGACATTTGGTTTGTTTAAATGGGATAAAAATACATTCATTAACATTGATCACGCCGTTCGTTAGTAGGTAGTGGTACCATAGGAATTGACAACTCCCGTTCCTGAAATCCTAGGTTTGTTTGGATGGATGGAATGACCGAATTTGATACACATAATTCAGATAAATCTTTAAATTCGTTTAAGGGTTTGTCGCCACAGTCTCAAGGCTTGAATGTATGCATTTTCACAATACCGCATAGATGTTTGTATCAGTAAAGCATGCATTATGTGACAACCCTCATAATTACATGTATCCGTACGATTAATTAATGTTAATTGAAGTGCTTGATGACTGTGCTGAATTACTTAACTGCTTTCTGATTACTGCGTCATACTTACACGTGCTTGTAAACATACTAGTATTGTGCAGAAAATTGACTAAATGGTCCTGAATGTTTTCCTAAGTGTTAGAAATTAAAAATGTTAAAAAAGTTACATAAAAGACAATAAATTAAATAACTTAGCACTTTAACGAACCGGTATCTAACCGAACAACCGGACATTACCTGGGACACCAAAATATTGCAAGAAACATTGTTTAATTATTTCTTGGCTAGTTATGATCCCCGTACCCCATAACACCCACTAAAATATCTAGTAAACTAACTAAACTAACTATATGCTTGGTTTTGGTTTATAAACTAACTAGTGGTTACAAGTTACACTTGGACCCCCTCCCCCTAGCCTAAAATCGGCCATTTCCACCACCATATCTCCAAGATTTGCTTCAATATTTAAATTGGATTGTTGCTTGTGTATCTTGCCATATTATTTGTGTAAGAGATATTGAGTATGGAGCATAGATTACAAGATCTTTACATATCATATTCATATCTTCACAAAGATCACCTCACTCTCCCTCACTCTTTCCTCTCCCTCTCGGCTCACTATAACCGCCGCCACCACCACCTTAACTCAACCATATCCATCCATTCTCAAGCTTATTCAAGTACTAGAAGGTGCCTTGTGAAGGTGGAAGCTTGAAGAACATGAAGGAACTCCATTACTTGCTTTCTCACACCCTTTTCATCATCTTTTTCACTAGAGATCTCCCCTAGCCTTTGTGCTAGTTGTAACTTCTTGATTTAATCTTGTGTACTTTTATTTTTATGGTTATAAGATGTAGTATGATGAAATACTAGAACACTAAAGAACATGAACTAAAGACTTGAACATAAAGTTACATAAAGATGTAATGTGATGAAATAATGCTAGTATGATTTTGTTATGTTAATGATGGTACTTGACATGATAAATCTGAGTGAAATAAATGCTGCTTTGCTATCCAAAACAAAGTCGTTGAAAACCTTACTGTTGCTCAACTCCAAGCCAACTCTGCTCAAGCTCGCTTTCCACCTGGATCGTGCTACAATTGTGGCGAGACGAGCCATTTCAGGAACAAATGCCCAAGGATTGTCAATGCAAATCCAACCCACGGATGAGCATTTGGCTGATTAGAAGAAGCTGCTGCTTTAAATAATTTGAATCTTCTGCTTTTGTTTCTTTTGTTGAACTCTGAAACAATGTGTTTTGTTTATAAATAAATTGTTGTTCACAATTCTGAAATACAAGTGTAGTTACATGTGTGTATCGCATTTCCCTATGATACCTACAACAAGGAACTGTGTTCTTACAAACTACTCTTGTGGTTCTCCCATTCAAGTGATCGCTCATAATTTCCTCAGAAATTTCAAAGTACTCGTTTCATTCTAAGAAACAAAGTACAGGAAATAAAGTGACATTATGAGTAATCGTGCTTTTCGCACATCTGTATCTTTAAATCATTGGTTAGATAACTAAGGGTAATCTTTCGATCTCATACCCATTACATTCTGGTTTTCAAAACAACATACATAGTATAAGTTTTCAAAACAACCTTCATGATTTCAAAAACATTTCATATAGTTTGAAAGCATTTTTTTAACATAGTATACTTACTTAATGTATCAAGTGCATGATTTCAAAAGCATCATTCATGTTTTCAAAAACCTTATACAAAATTTCAAAATTCATCTCGCATGATTTTAAAACATTTTATAAATATACTTATCTAATACACCTACTTTATGATTTCAAAAGTATTATGTAAGGTTTCAAAAACATTAAACACATTTCTAAAAGAACCCCACGCATAGTTTTCAAAAACATTTTCTCATACATTGACTTAACCTTCAAATTCTGCTTCATATGTCGCTTTGGCATATCTAGCGCCGCAACCTCATGAGCATTTCTACCTCATGTTTTGACTTAAGCACGTCTAGTGCAAGGTTTTAAAACGCCTCCCGCTTTTCAAATTCCAAAATCCATATGGGATCTTCTTGCCTTCACAATTAGATCCTCGTGGATGTTTATTACTCAAATCGGAGTCCTTAATTGAACTTCTTGTATGCCCAATACTACAATTCAATAAGGACAAAGCCGAATTCCAATTAAGATCTTCCTATCTTCATGGTTGGATTCTTGAAAATGTTTAAAGTGCCAAATGAAATCCACGGATTGGATACCTGGTGTGCTTTAAATACATGTGCACAATTAACAAACAAATTAACAAAATGATAACAAATTGAAGATCAAGTTAGGCAATTTTGTGATTACATGTTTATGTGTTATGTGTTTTCTTTTGTGTTTTTATTTTCATTATCCAAATCCTCGTAGAATCTTCCATATCTTCATATGAGGGATTCGTAGTAGGATATCCAAAGGTACTACCTTAAATCCTTATTGGGCTTCTACGTGATAGTTAAGACCCTTGGATTATATAGTACCATTCCATGATTCAAAAAGAGACCCTTTTGAGTGGTCTAGTCAACAAGATTGATTCAGGACCTGGTTAAGAATGGCACGTGACGCTATAGCTGAAAAGACTCCTTGGTGGTCTAGTTAAAAAGATCATTTATTGATTCAATTAATAAGGACCCTAGGATGATCTAGTCACACCCATCACAGGTTTGTTCATTTGGTTTTCCCCTACACGTTATAAAATGCACTGTGCGGACTATGCAAGGAATTACGTAATTATGGACGCGTACATAATTATGAAATTCAGTGCACAGGAACCCCAGTAAGATTTATCATGTGTAAGAACCTATAGTGGCAACAAAAACAAAACGTGAACAATGTAATGGAGGTACGGTGGACGCACCAATAACGCTTTATATATTTGTATATAAGTGTCCCTCTCACATTGCAAGCATGATGTTATTTAAAGTTACTAGAAGTTCAGGACTCTAACCAGTGTTGTTTGATCTTTTCAACTTCATATTTCAAGCTCTCACAAGTTTCCTCTAAATAAATTTAGGGACGAAATTTCCTGAAGTAGGGGAGACTGTGACGCCTGTGCCTCCACGGCCGTTAAACAAATACCAAATCAATGAAATATTGTATTTCACACTTGGGATTTGTATAAATATGTGTATCATTTGCACATATCAATTCTTGTTCGATTTCGGGCTCTAAATCGCTTTCTGGAAGGTTATACGCGCACTGATCCGTAAACGTAATCAGTTTAACGTGACAAACACTCCGGAACAGTGACATGGGCTTAACATACCTTAAATAACCTTTACATAACTTAGAAATAAGTTTTGAAGGTCTTGGTATGGCAAAATCAGGTTTATTCGCTTACAAGGACTAATTTCGACAAACGGCGAAAGTATGTTGATTTGTACTGTAACGAACATTCCAGAACATGATCATAAGTTAAACATACCATAAATATCCTTTACATAGCTTAGAAATAGGCTTTGAGGGTTTTTTTTTTTTTTTGGGTAAAGGGTTACCCCGGTGAATCTTATAAATAAACCAAATCAGTACAAGGGTGAGCCTAAATTGACACACCAACTAGACTTGACATGCCAAGTCTAGGAGAAAACACAAAACCACACAACCAGGTTGCTACATACAAACACGACACCAAAACCACAATAACAAAACAACCAAGCATAAAGCAACAAACACCGAAAAACTTAGACAACCCCTAACCCGGGTCCTTCACTTCTTCGTTTGTAGCGATCTCCCACTTCTTTAACATGTTATGAACTTTGGAATTCCCTCTAAACTCAAATCCCATTAGACGAAGCCTGACCGTATTCTTGATTCTCCCAACCACCGAAGCATTATTAGATTGAACATTAGAAAACAGGCAGTTGTTTCTCTCGAGCCATATAAAGTAAGTAGCCGCCGCAATGACTAACTTGCATACAATGTGCTCTGTCTTCTTGGATGAAGCATTCTGGCCCATCCAATCCATTATAGCTTGCCACGAGTCATCAACCTGATCCAACGACACCATCTGCTTGACTTCCTGCCATACTTTAGAAGCAAATGAACATTGAAAGAAAAGATGATCTCTTGAATCTCGATTATTTTTGCACAATGGGCAACACATCAGATTTAGATTAGTAGCGCTTCCCACCTCCCAAAGAGCCAACCTATCCTGAGTCTTTAGTTTATTCTTGATAACCAACCAAAGATGAAACGAGTGCCTTGGTATACATTGCGAAAACCAAACCCCATTAACCCATGGAACCGGACTCTAACGATGTCTAATCACATTCCATACCTCCAATGACCGAAAATGACAATGGTTTCCCTGCAAATCCTTCCATACTGTACGGTCTGCCACGTTGTGAATCAACTGAGGAACATTCAACTCAATTAAAACTGGATAGATATCATACCAAGCTTGAGGCCACTTCCATTGCCCATCAATATCAATTAAGTCCGCCAACGAAGAAGATATAGGGAACCCAGCATTAGAAATACGTCTTGGTGTTATGAACGAGCTAAGAGGACTAAGATGACACCAATTATCACTCCACATATTCGTTTGAAACCCACTCCGAACTAACTTCCAGATGAACGGCCGAACAATGTCACAAATAGACAGGAGCTTCCTCCATCCCCAGCAGATACTACCTCGTAACTGAACATCCCAAAAAGAACGATCTTTCAACTTGTACGAATAAATCCATTCGACCCACAAGGACTTCCTTCTAGTGATAATGCTCCAGATGTGGCTTGTCATTAGGGCCTTATTGACTTTCAAATATGGTTCTAATACCAAGACCGCCTTCCTCCTTAGGCAAACAAACATCTGACCAAGCCACTTTTGCTCTCGCCCTACCTTGAACCCCCGCATTCCACAAAAATCTCCTCATATATTTCTCCAGCTCATGAATAACCCGAGTAGGAATGATAAAGACCGAAGCCCAATAAATATGCATGGCTGATAAAACGGATTTCACAAGTTGTAACCTACCCGCAAAGGACAGAGACTTGTTAAGCCAACTATCGATCCTCTTTTCCATACGCTCAACAAGAGGTTTACAATCCTTAAAAATGAGCTTGGTAGTTATTAACGGCACCCCCAAATATTTAACCGGAAGAGAGCCCTCTTGAAACGGCATCAAGTGGAGGATATCTTGTCTAACGTTAAGCGGAACATTACAAAAATACACCGTACTTTTGGCAGGGCTCGGAACCAAACCCGAAATACTAGTGAACTTCTCAAGGGCTTGCTTAACTTTCCCCACGGAACAAACATCCCCATGCACAAAGATAAATAGGTCATCAGCGAAAGAGACATTAATGATTTTTTGTTTAGCACATTGAGCATGATACTTGAACCCATTACTAGACACAACCACATGCTGAAGCAATAAAGATAGGACTTCCATAACCAACGTGAAAAGGTATGGCGACATAGGATCACCTTGCCTCAACCCCCGTTTTCCTCTAAAATAACCATGCAGATTACCATTAATGCTAACCGAAAACGACGTCGTAGTAACACACTCCATAATCCATGCAACCATCCTATTATGAAAACCAAACGCCTTAAGCACATTCTCTAAGAATTCCCAGTTGACCGTATCATAGGCTTTCTGAATATCTATCTTGAACGCACATCTAGCAGGTGTCACACCCTCCAAAAACCCCACCCCGCCTTGGAGGCGTGACATGCCCAGGATCATAGCCACCAATCATATTGAACAAAGCATGTAAGTAATTTTTATAAAATCCAACACAATACAATTGGTGTCAAAACATAGTTTGAGTTTACAGCGGAAGCACAAAACATAAGTTTAATATTAATTGAAATGTTTTCCCACAACGACCACGCCTCCTCTTGTGCAAGCTCCTTAAGCTAGGGATCTAACGACCTGCAAGGCATGTAACAACGAGTCAACAACAAAGTTGAGTGAATTCACGGTTTCTGTTCTCTGGCTTACTAGCCCGTAGGATTAAGATTATCCCGAAGTTTTGTTTTGTTGTCCTAACCAGGACGAACGTACGTTATTCTGCACTCTGGAGAATTCGTATGTATCGTGGTCTCCCAGACATGTGTGCGAAGATTAGTGGAGTGGCATCCTACCTACTGAGGATGGCCGTGCCTTGTAGAAAGTCTGTGAACTCACCTTGATTTAACAAGCTTCCTGATTCTAACTCTTCTGAGAATTAGCATCTACTTTGGTATGAGGTAGAGTTTAGCCTACTGATAAGCTTAATAACCTAATTTGCACACGAAACTAGGTAATTAACTAATACAACTTTTACGATAACTCACGAGATCAAACCCTCACAACAAATGACAAAGTGCGATACTTAAACATCCAACGGATTCACAACGAATGACAGAGTATAGTCCGATTTCGGACAGCACTCAAACATTCAAGTCGAAATCACGACGAATGACAAAGTATAAACCCAATTTGAGCAGCACTTAAACATCTATCGGATAGTTTCAATCGATCGGACATTGAATCGTAGCAGCGATCGAATTAATACCCTGTATCGTAGCATCAATTAGTGATCGTGTGTGTTAATTGTAGTAATTCGACTATAACTCAGCGTACAGATCGAATTTCTATGACGTTTCAGAGCCAGAAATCGAATGCCAATGTCTGCTATTTATACACCCATTTTGAACTGCTTACGGACCGTAACAAATATTACCTTACGGTCCGTAAGGGTCACTTAATTCTTATAGTGTTGCCACGTGTGGGACTAGGCCTGCTGAGTCATCAAATTCTTAAAATTCTATTCTGACAACGAATTAAATGGATAATCATCAATAGAAAATACCCCCCTGAGTTTTAGGGGCCCTAATCCTGATTCTGATTGTTCTGGAAATCTTAGGGTTTCTGCAGAATCACTTGGGTTTCTCAATTAGGGTTTCCTATTGGACTAATTATAATACTAAATAGGACTTTTTAGTGAGAGTTGCTACAGCAGGGCCCTTATTCAAATGGTAATTATGCATCAGCTCTTGAGTTAGCAAGATATTGTCCAAAATTTTCCTTCCAGGAATGAAAGCAGACTGATTAATACTTACCAAACTCTCCAAACCACCCTTGATTCTATCCGTAATGATCTTGCTTATGCACTTATACAATACATTACAGCACGATATCGGACGATAGTCAATCACCGAGTCCGGAATATCAACTTTAGGAACAAGAGCCAGAATAGTGTGATTTAGTTGTTTTAACAGTTTGCCATTATCAAAAAATTCTAGCACTGCGGAAGTCACATCTTCACCCACAATATCCCAAGAAGACTTAAAGAACGCCGAAGTATACCCATCAGGACCCGGTGCTTTATTCTCTCCAATATTAAACATAGCCTTTTTAACTTCCTCTCGAGTTACATGCCGAACCATATTGACTGCAACTTCAGTACTTAGAGTATTGACACAAATATCATCCATATTAATACTAGTCACCCGATCCTCAATACCCAAGAAATTAGCGTAATGAGAAACCAACGCATTTAAAATACCTTCTCCCTCATAACGGACCCCATTAACATCCCTGATAGAGTGAATCTTACTTCTGGCATTCCTACACTTCACACTGTTATGGAAAAACTTAGTATTAGAGTCTCCAGCACACAACCACTCCACCTTAGCTTTTTGCTTAAGAAAACATTCTTCATCATAACCTGCCATCTGAAAATCTTTAAGACACTTAGCCTCCATGCTACGAAGATCAATATCAAACGGATTGGTATCAATAAGAGCATGGATATTATCCAGCTTCTTTCTCAGGTCAGCTACTTTGTCATGCAGATTACCCTGATTAAACAAAATTTTACGCATAGCTGGTTTCAGGTTTCTGAGCTTCTTTGTGACCGCAAACATTGTATGTGACAACCCGTAATTTACGGCTCTTAATTACGTGATTAACAAGTGATTAACGCGATAATAAATGGTGTTTACAGCGCAAATTAACTTATTTAGGCCTTTGGAGTGCCTGGGAACGTCTATCCGCCTTTACAGTGCGCGAACGGTGGTTTACAGAGAAACCGGTGAAACGTTAAACGGCAACGGATTGAAACCGAACAGGATACTGACAACGCCGACAAATATTAAATTTTTACGATATATTTTAGTTTTGTAGTTAAATTTTAGTGACTACAGGCGAAACCGGATCGAAAAACGGATTAAAGACGGCAACGATACAATTTTTCGCGATTATTACCGTGATCGACAAACGGGCGTGCAAACAACGACTACCGACCGTATTTTTGTGTATTTTAATTTTTGACGTTAAAACGGAGTTCGGGTTTTGACAACGGGCCTCGTAGGAATTACGGGCTACTTACACATGGGATAGAGCTTGTGGGCCCCGGGCCCAAGCCCCACACCCACAAACCTAAACCTACACATATATTAATCTTTATTACAAGACCTTGCTTGTAAATCTTTCCAAAAACCCATACAAGACTTGAAGATCTCATTAAAATCTCTGCAATATATTTTGTAGAGATTCTTGTCTACACTATCTTTCATTTGATCCTTCTCTCTCGGTTATTTATATCAGACCACCAGTCACCCTTTCTCATTATACACACAAACAATTTATGTCTTCAACACCCTCTCTCTCTCTCGATATGAACATCAGACAACAAGCAACATCCTCTCTCCTCTCCTTCAATCTAACCTGCACACCCAAATCCCTTTACCCCTCTCCCTCTCCTTTCTCGGTGCAGATCAACAACACCAGCCCCCCCCCCTTTTCGATTAACAAAATGAACCACCACCACCACCACTGTTCGGTGGTGGTGCGGTGGTGCGGCGGCCAGAAATGAGAGAGAGAGACGGCGTGAGAGAAAGAGGGAGCCGACCCCTCTCCACCGCTCACGGCGGCGACGGTACAACAAGAGGGAGAGAGACAGAAGAAACAGAGGGAGAGAGACAGAAGAAACAGAGGAGAGAGAACCGGTGGCGCGTGGTGGCGCGTGGAGGCCGGCGGTGACGGCGGTGGTGGTGCCTTTTGGTCCGTCGATGATTCACGGTAAGAACCAGCTCCCTATTTTCTTCATTTCTTTTTTGGTGGCTGATGATGATTGGATCGGGTTTTGTTCATGGCTCGGGTCAGATTCAAGGGTGGATTAGTTTCAAGCTTGGTGGTGCTTCGAGTTATGGTTCAGATTTTGTTTCGGGTTTCACGGTAACTCGGTTCGGGTCCGGGTCAACAACTGGTCAACAGAGACGTTCGGGACAGATTCGGGTTCGGTTCGGTCAGGCGACTCGGTCGACTCATCAGCGAGTCAACTCAGTCAGCGAGTCGACCCGGTTCGGACGAGTCCACTCGGTTTGGTTTGGGTCAGTCGGTTCGGGTCAGATTAGGAAGCGGTTCGGTCGACTCGGTCAAACTCAGTCAACTCAGCGAGTTGACTCGGTCAGCTCGGCTTTCGGCACAAGAAGATTTGGTAAAGATTAACGATGCGTTTATTTCGTTATATTTGTAGTTTAATTAAACACGTGAAAAACGAGCTCGAACCGGTTAAATCATAACATATGTTTGATATATTAGACAAAAGTATATATATTGATTGAATATTGTTGAGTTTGACAAAATATATCGACACATGGTTGTCGGGGGCGTCCAAAAATAAAGGAAACTCTGCCCGTTTTTCGAGAAAATCCATAAATACGAAGTGTTTTTATTTCAAACACCTAAAACGCGAATTCTTTTATAAATAAATATAGTATATATGTTTATTTCGAATATCAAACGACACGACAATGGTGTTACTAAAATAAATATAGTTATATATTTATTCTAAATGTCGTACAACGCGAAATCTTTTACAAAAATAAATATGGTTTAGATATTTATTTTCAAACATAACAACTCGACGATTTCTTTATAAAATAAATATAACTCTTCATATTTATTTTATACGCCTAAACGGCATATACGTATATTTTCGGCAAATATACACAAGACGGGATATATATAATACAAGTTATTATTTTCATACGAAACGCGATATATGATACGAGTTTGTTATATGATATTTTCATAGAAATATTCTTTTATACACGTATGACTACTCGAGACGGCTAACACACCTACAACGAGATAGTTATATATTTTTATATGAATATTTATTCATTTTAAGTCTCTCGGAAACTAAGTCTTTTGCAAGACTTACTAAATTGCTACTGGCATTAAACGAGACTTAACTCGTATAACTTAATCTTTTCCATTAAGTTAACATCTTACTGTCGAATCGTTCGGCTAACGATTCGGTAGAGCTCGGTGACACGTAGACTAGTTACCGCTTTGTTTAGAAACTTATTAGATATTCCGTGTTAGGAATATTGTAGAATGCACGCTAGCGAGTCTCATCTTGGAAACGACATCACAAAGTCGTACAATAGCTAGCTTTGCACAGGACTATTCAGGTGAGTTCATAACCCCACTTTGTACGACTTTACATTTTTATAAATGTTTTCGGGGTGGAAAGACATGCACGTTTTGCAAAAACATACAAAGTTTTGAACCAACGCAAAACTCATATTTCTAAATCATATTACGAAGGGATTTCGAGGAACACAAATGATTTACGAAAGGTTTATACTAAACATATCGGTTTTCAAACAAACGTATCTTTCGGAATATGCATACCCACAAATTCTAGTTTTCTAAACTACAGGTAAATACAAAAAGCACTCTTGGTGAGAACGAGTACCAAGTATGATGCAAATGCTTATTTTTGAAATAGGAATGATTGGCTGGTCAGGGTGACCAGGGATCTGGTCAGGGTGACCAGGGATCTGGCCAGGGTGACCAGGGATTTTTATACATGGTATGACTAGCGTAAGGAGGGTTTACTACTTAGATCATGTGAGTGGGTAGGTGGCACTTGAGGCCATTAATCCTCATTGTAGGACCGAGGGGCACGATGCGGTAGATCTATCTGGGTGTAGCGAGCCCAGCCCCCAGGACAAACAGTTAACGTTCCTCGGGGTGACTATGTTCCCGACGCACAAATCCGCTAGGTTTGAGTCTTCCTACTTGCACTTCACACATATCAATGGCCTTGCAAACCATTGGTGATCTCTTTTTCCTTATTTGCTACATACCAGGGATTTTATACTTACGAAACATACTTGTTCATATAAATTAACTACCATGTTTTATACAAAATTTAAAGCATAGGGTATGCGGGTCAAAGTCAGGGTGGGCATTGATGATTTTACGAACATTACAAAAACATGGGTTTTATGAACATAACGTGTTACAAACACAACGTTTCCATATAATTTGCAAGAAAATGGTTTTTAAATTCATTTTCTCAATACTACTTCAAAAACCGGTTATTCCAAAGATTTATTTCGAATCTTTCACAACTCAAAGGATTTATCTCAAACCTTTCACAACTCCAAAGATTTATTTCAAATCTTTTACAAACAAACTATGAACTCGCTCAACTTTATGTTGATTTTTCTCGCATGTTCTTTCTCAGGTTACAGTTCTAAGACAAGGCACGTTTGGAATAGGAGAACCATCGAGAATTCGAGTACTTAGCGGGCGTTCAATTTTCTAGAAGTCTTTGCTTATTTGCTTCCGCTGTGCAATGAAGATACCAGTCCAGTCACGCCAATGCTCTGATGATTTCGGGGTGTGACAGATTGGTATCAGAGCTATAGGTTACAGCGAATTAGGTTTCTGTTGTGATACCTAGGCTCTAACCTTACTTTCCTCTGGGAACTTAGACTATTAAAGACGTTGAATACATACAGAACGCCCAGTACTCAAATATGGTCTCCAACCGTTGCCGAAAAACAAACAGTCAAAATTTTGTTTCCAAACATACGCCAAAGTTATGTTTTACACACGGTACACGAAACGATTACATACAGTACCCAACACTCTGAGAGTTTAGGAAACATGCATTTAAGACCTTCGGAAAGGAAGTGCAGTCTGAGAGGCTGGGAGGCTAGTGGGACTAGGAAGAGCAGTCTGAGAGGCTGGGAGGCTAGTGTGACTAGGAAGTTCAGTCTGAGAAGCTGGGAGGATAGACCAGTGGGACTAGGGGAATTACTTGATTGCTTATTGGTGACTAACATGTGCATTCGGTGATATGATTGATTATTTGCGCATGTGTGTGTTTATTAAAAGCCATCACGTAGGAACCGCGAATATTAACTCGGGCACACATTACCCATATTGTCTGTGATATTTTAACTTCCCGAGCAGGCAGCCTACGCATAACAAAACGAGTGCACAAGAATATATGCAACTCAATTTCTACGTCAACGGATGTCGGAGTACATCACATTCTACGCATAACGAAACGCTAGCGCACGAGAATACATGAAACTCAAACTTCACGTCAACGGATGTCGGGGTACATCACCTTCTACGCGGCACACAACGCTAGTGCACAGGTATACGTGAAACTTAAGCTGTACATCAACGGAGGTTGAAGTACGACACATACGATTATCGAGGCGAGGCCTTCGAGAAGGAACGATGACGCAATTTAACGACGACGCTAGATTCCTGTCAGCAGGAGAACTAACGATCTGGAAACGACAACTTGTCACGCGATCCTGCAACGGCACGAATCACGCCAGGGAGAAGACGAATGTCTCCGCATTTCCCCCTACCTAATTAATGACAAAAACGATATGTTCGACATTCCATGGTAATGTCACCTAACAATCGGACATCACATGCAACCCCAGGTAAAATCCTCAAATTTCTTTTATTGAAACTTCGAATTTCACATTTCGCAACTTACTGAGTAGATTTTCGTATCTCTACTCCTCTTAATGGACATTGTGCCACAATCATTACTATTGACTTGTGAACTCGAATGACCCACATTATTGTAACTGTTGGCTTCTTTGTTATCAAGTCAACACATTTTCTTGAAAATTCCTCTTCTTTTCAAGTTACATACATGGTTTTTCGTTGTGACCATGCCGAAAGTTTTCTTGTCGATACATATACTTATTGTCGGATTACGCTAAAACCAAGTTCAATTGTTTGAACTTGTTCATTACACATATTCATTTCAGAACACAATATGATGTATTGGGAGCATCATATTCAAATTCGTTTTAACAAGTGTTTCATTTGTTCCGAGTCGAAGTAAACTTGTTTGGCATTCGACTCCGTTAAATTGTTTGTTGATTCCGACACCATGTGATGGTGATTTTCATTAGTTTGAAGCTTGCGCTAAACTCGTTTACGCATCTCATGCACGGATTTAATTAATTATTCATTTATTTGTTTTAAATCCGCTTCGATTTATCATAGTTAAACAGTCTTAATACAATAGTGTGTTAAGGCAATGGTACACAAATTCATTTCATATTCCGGTGTACCTACTAACGTTTCTTTCATTATCGATCGAAAGACTTGCGATATTCATTGCTCCTTTCTCTTCGATCGAAACAGTAATTCTTTGGTGCTCCATCTTCAATTGAAAATTCTTTGATGTTTGTTTGGAACAAACATTCATATTTACTTCATTACGCTTTCAATTGACTTCAAACACGGTGAATTTGTTTGATCACCGCTATTATTGAATTATTTCAATCGCTACGACACTTTGTGGCGTCGGTATGACTTGCAGCTTGCGCTGATCACGATCGAGCGTTTCATGCAAACTATATTATATTTGAGATCGTTGATTCTAAGTTCATCCAGTGGATGTTATTGCTTCTGGAACTCATTGACATGTTATAAACGTTCCTATGGAATTCGATTGGTCGAAGTTCCTGTTCATTGTTGGATCCTTGTTAACTTAGTCGCACTGGTGACAGTATCATCACGTCTCGTTTCCTCTGACATCAATTACTGAGACACATTACTTTTAAAACCGTTGGGTTCTTATTGTTGAGGAATGTCATTAAAATTCACATGATTCGAATAAGTCTTGTTTCGATTACGCGGTCATTCACTTTGTTATTATTCGGACTTACCTGCGAACAACACAATTCCGAGGAGATAACATAGTCTAAATTTCGAGGACGAAATTTCTGTAACAGGGGGAGAATGTGACAACCCGTAATTTACGGCTCTTAATTACGTGATTAACAAGTGATTAACGCGATAATAAATGGTGTTTACAGCGCAAATTAACTTATTTAGGCCTTTGGAGTGCCTGGGAACGTCTATCCGCCTTTACAGTGCGCGAACGGTGGTTTACAGAGAAACCGGTGAAACGTTAAACGGCAACGGATTGAAACCGAACAGGATACTGACAACGCCGACAAATATTAAATTTTTACGATATATTTTAGTTTTGTAGTTAAATTTTAGTGACTACAGGCGAAACCGGATCGAAAAACGGATTAAAGACGGCAACGATACAATTTTTCGCGATTATTACCGTGATCGACAAACGGGCGTGCAAACAACGACTACCGACCGTATTTTTGTGTATTTTAATTTTTGACGTTAAAACGGAGTTCGGGTTTTGACAACGGGCCTCGTAGGAATTACGGGCTACTTACACATGGGATAGAGCTTGTGGGCCCCGGGCCCAAGCCCCACACCCACAAACCTAAACCTACACATATATTAATCTTTATTACAAGACCTTGCTTGTAAATCTTTCCAAAAACCCATACAAGACTTGAAGATCTCATTAAAATCTCTGCAATATATTTTGTAGAGATTCTTGTCTACACTATCTTTCATTTGATCCTTCTCTCTCGGTTATTTATATCAGACCACCAGTCACCCTTTCTCATTATACACACAAACAATTTATGTCTTCAACACCCTCTCTCTCTCTCGATATGAACATCAGACAACAAGCAACATCCTCTCTCCTCTCCTTCAATCTAACCTGCACACCCAAATCCCTTTACCCCTCTCCCTCTCCTTTCTCGGTGCAGATCAACAACACCAGCCCCCCCCCCTTTTCGATTAACAAAATGAACCACCACCACCACCACTGTTCGGTGGTGGTGCGGTGGTGCGGCGGCCAGAAATGAGAGAGAGAGACGGCGTGAGAGAAAGAGGGAGCCGACCCCTCTCCACCGCTCACGGCGGCGACGGTACAACAAGAGGGAGAGAGACAGAAGAAACAGAGGGAGAGAGACAGAAGAAACAGAGGAGAGAGAACCGGTGGCGCGTGGTGGCGCGTGGAGGCCGGCGGTGACGGCGGTGGTGGTGCCTTTTGGTCCGTCGATGATTCACGGTAAGAACCAGCTCCCTATTTTCTTCATTTCTTTTTTGGTGGCTGATGATGATTGGATCGGGTTTTGTTCATGGCTCGGGTCAGATTCAAGGGTGGATTAGTTTCAAGCTTGGTGGTGCTTCGAGTTATGGTTCAGATTTTGTTTCGGGTTTCACGGTAACTCGGTTCGGGTCCGGGTCAACAACTGGTCAACAGAGACGTTCGGGACAGATTCGGGTTCGGTTCGGTCAGGCGACTCGGTCGACTCATCAGCGAGTCAACTCAGTCAGCGAGTCGACCCGGTTCGGACGAGTCCACTCGGTTTGGTTTGGGTCAGTCGGTTCGGGTCAGATTAGGAAGCGGTTCGGTCGACTCGGTCAAACTCAGTCAACTCAGCGAGTTGACTCGGTCAGCTCGGCTTTCGGCACAAGAAGATTTGGTAAAGATTAACGATGCGTTTATTTCGTTATATTTGTAGTTTAATTAAACACGTGAAAAACGAGCTCGAACCGGTTAAATCATAACATATGTTTGATATATTAGACAAAAGTATATATATTGATTGAATATTGTTGAGTTTGACAAAATATATCGACACATGGTTGTCGGGGGCGTCCAAAAATAAAGGAAACTCTGCCCGTTTTTCGAGAAAATCCATAAATACGAAGTGTTTTTATTTCAAACACCTAAAACGCGAATTCTTTTATAAATAAATATAGTATATATGTTTATTTCGAATATCAAACGACACGACAATGGTGTTACTAAAATAAATATAGTTATATATTTATTCTAAATGTCGTACAACGCGAAATCTTTTACAAAAATAAATATGGTTTAGATATTTATTTTCAAACATAACAACTCGACGATTTCTTTATAAAATAAATATAACTCTTCATATTTATTTTATACGCCTAAACGGCATATACGTATATTTTCGGCAAATATACACAAGACGGGATATATATAATACAAGTTATTATTTTCATACGAAACGCGATATATGATACGAGTTTGTTATATGATATTTTCATAGAAATATTCTTTTATACACGTATGACTACTCGAGACGGCTAACACACCTACAACGAGATAGTTATATATTTTTATATGAATATTTATTCATTTTAAGTCTCTCGGAAACTAAGTCTTTTGCAAGACTTACTAAATTGCTACTGGCATTAAACGAGACTTAACTCGTATAACTTAATCTTTTCCATTAAGTTAACATCTTACTGTCGAATCGTTCGGCTAACGATTCGGTAGAGCTCGGTGACACGTAGACTAGTTACCGCTTTGTTTAGAAACTTATTAGATATTCCGTGTTAGGAATATTGTAGAATGCACGCTAGCGAGTCTCATCTTGGAAACGACATCACAAAGTCGTACAATAGCTAGCTTTGCACAGGACTATTCAGGTGAGTTCATAACCCCACTTTGTACGACTTTACATTTTTATAAATGTTTTCGGGGTGGAAAGACATGCACGTTTTGCAAAAACATACAAAGTTTTGAACCAACGCAAAACTCATATTTCTAAATCATATTACGAAGGGATTTCGAGGAACACAAATGATTTACGAAAGGTTTATACTAAACATATCGGTTTTCAAACAAACGTATCTTTCGGAATATGCATACCCACAAATTCTAGTTTTCTAAACTACAGGTAAATACAAAAAGCACTCTTGGTGAGAACGAGTACCAAGTATGATGCAAATGCTTATTTTTGAAATAGGAATGATTGGCTGGTCAGGGTGACCAGGGATCTGGTCAGGGTGACCAGGGATCTGGCCAGGGTGACCAGGGATTTTTATACATGGTATGACTAGCGTAAGGAGGGTTTACTACTTAGATCATGTGAGTGGGTAGGTGGCACTTGAGGCCATTAATCCTCATTGTAGGACCGAGGGGCACGATGCGGTAGATCTATCTGGGTGTAGCGAGCCCAGCCCCCAGGACAAACAGTTAACGTTCCTCGGGGTGACTATGTTCCCGACGCACAAATCCGCTAGGTTTGAGTCTTCCTACTTGCACTTCACACATATCAATGGCCTTGCAAACCATTGGTGATCTCTTTTTCCTTATTTGCTACATACCAGGGATTTTATACTTACGAAACATACTTGTTCATATAAATTAACTACCATGTTTTATACAAAATTTAAAGCATAGGGTATGCGGGTCAAAGTCAGGGTGGGCATTGATGATTTTACGAACATTACAAAAACATGGGTTTTATGAACATAACGTGTTACAAACACAACGTTTCCATATAATTTGCAAGAAAATGGTTTTTAAATTCATTTTCTCAATACTACTTCAAAAACCGGTTATTCCAAAGATTTATTTCGAATCTTTCACAACTCAAAGGATTTATCTCAAACCTTTCACAACTCCAAAGATTTATTTCAAATCTTTTACAAACAAACTATGAACTCGCTCAACTTTATGTTGATTTTTCTCGCATGTTCTTTCTCAGGTTACAGTTCTAAGACAAGGCACGTTTGGAATAGGAGAACCATCGAGAATTCGAGTACTTAGCGGGCGTTCAATTTTCTAGAAGTCTTTGCTTATTTGCTTCCGCTGTGCAATGAAGATACCAGTCCAGTCACGCCAATGCTCTGATGATTTCGGGGTGTGACATTGTAAACCCATTAACATGCTTTTTCCACTCCTGTTCTACACACACCCTGAATTCCGACTTCGATGTAATAAAGTTAGCAAATTTGAATGGTTTCAGATGGTTCTTGACCGAAGCAACCATTCGCAGAATACACGGGGTATGGTCAGATATCCGAAATGGATGATATAAAACAAACGCATCCTGGAACATCTCTAAAAACTTCATATTGCCCATCACACGATCTATCTTTTTGAGTAACCCAATACCATGCTTTGGTTTCTGGTTCCATGTGTAGTGCAGCCCATGACCGTTAATATCTAGCAGCTCCGAAAACTGAACACAATCATTAAATTCTCTCATTCCGATCGTATGAGTGGAAGGACCATGAAGAGAATCCTCAATATGTAAAGCGGAGTTGAAATCACCCATTACGACCCAAGGCTGTCACACCCCCAAAATCCACTCACGGAGTATCACCTCTTGGAGGCGTGACTGACCAGGATCAAGCCACCAATCATATTGAACATGTAATTAAAATATAAAAGTAAATGCCATTTAACCACCAATATGAAAGGTGTCCAAAATAAACGTAGGTTATCAATGTTTAGCGGAAGCGTATGAATAAAACCCAACAAAATAAAGTATGAAATGTCATAAAGTGTTTAACGTAACAATCACGATCCAAGTCCACAACGACCAGCTCCTCCCTGTGCAAGCTCCATGTATCTAACGACCTGCAAGGCATGTAACAGAGGATCAACAACTAGTTGAGCGAGTTCACAGAATGTAAATGCGTGATAGTAAGTTCGTATGTAACATGTGGCTCTACTGGGCCGATAGTACGTTCTATTGGTGGGGGCTTCCCATGTTGTATATCCACTAGACTATTCCTAACCATAAGTATCCTTCCCAATCCGAGGATAGTAGTATGTATAAGTTTACGTAGGTTTTACGTAAGTGCCCTTCCCAACCGAGGACAGTACGTAGCGAGTACGCAGGTTTAGCGCTGGCGTCCTTCCCAATCCGAGGACGGTAGTACGTAGGTTTTACGTAGGTTTAGTGCTGGTGTCCTTCCCAATCCGAGGACGGTACGTAGGCTTTACGTAGAGTTTGGCACAGGCATCCTTCCCAACCGAGGACCGTGGTAAGTAGTCTAGTGGTGATGTAAGTACAGGTAATCATTCAATCCCATTCCCAACCCACCGGGGAATCCCATGCCTTGGTAAGAGTGTGAACTCACCTTGGTTTTGCTCGGTATGCTAAGTATGTATGTGCTCGCAAATAATCAATCACGTCCTAAGGTATGCACGTATACATAATCAGTTTGTGTTTAAGTTGTTCACATATAAGTATGTAACACGTAATCACAATCATACAAGTCATGTTTAACGTCTAACAGCAGTTAAATATTCCAGTTAACACAATACAGAATTAACTCAAGTTACAGCACAGCTCGGCGAAACACATATATGGCGAAACACATAAGTTGGCGAAACACATAAGTTGGCGAAACACAATAGTTGGCGAAACACAATATTGACGAAACAAATATTGACGAAACACACTCAGTTTCGTCGTGGCCTTGTTTGGCGAAACAGGATTCTGATTCGTCGATTTGCTCTTGGCGAAACACTTCTGTTTCGTCAAGAGACCTGTTTCGTCGAACAGTCAGTTACGTCGCATAATCAGTCACGTATGAAAACCCTAATCATGCTAACAGCCGTCATCAACATCAGCAATCATGCAGGAACATTCATTCACAGAATTCATTATCACATAATCCTAACATCAGCATCATCGTTTTAACGTCTAGCATGAACCCTAGTTTAAACGTATCAACATATCGATTACAACATCACATCATCAAACCCTATCAAGATGCTAACTTGCATTCAGAATCAAATCATATTAACAACATTCAGAACCGAGCATTCGATCATATTCAGTTTCGCATAGAATTGTATACATCCCACTAAAACATACATATAAAAATCTATATCATCATCATACTTATAATCACAGCAGTACACGCATCAGTTATTCAAACAAACATGAAGCGAGATGATACAGAATCAAGAAACCGATTAACGAACACACAACTAACCGGGATGAAGGAAACAATGATTTAATCGTTCGGGAGGGTTCGAGAGTACACAGAGCTGCCGTCAATGGGGAGAGAGTTCTAGGGTTTCAACTTTTGCCAAAGATATGAAAACAAAAGTCGGTTCACGTTAATATTTGCGATTTAACGTTCTGGGCCCGTAATGGGCTTTTGGTGAAACTGGGCCGGCGAAACAGTCTGTTTCGTCGAATTCGGTTTGGCGAAACATGCTTGTTTCGTCGAGTATGTTCATGGCGAATCACAACTCTGTTTCGTCGAGTTGTTTCATATGTTCAGCAGTTTATGTTATTTCTAATACACTAAGTCTCATGCTATAATAGCAACACATAATCAAGCAAACATAATACTTTTATTATCACGCGAAGTGTATTGTTACAAATCAGACGAGTCAAACAACTAGACAGTCAAAGTCAACGTGCAATAAATGCGAATAAAGAATGTCGGAAACTCGAGTTGTCACATTATCCCCAACTTGAAAGAAATTTCGTCCCGAAATTTAGCATGCGGTTACTGAGAAAGCTAATGGTGTGACGTTGTTTACCTGTATTGTATCGCGGCTCCCCGAGCAGGTTTGCGAAGATTACTGGTTTTCCTGGGGTGTCACATTATCCCCCCGTTGATTTGGAATTTCGTCCCGAAATTCTGCATTGATAGCTTCAGCCTCAGTAGTAGTTGCTTGGTTTCCGAATAACTGGGGATATTTGAGTTCCATTTGATCTTCGCGCTCCCAGGTGAACTCTGGGCCGCGGCGGGAGTTCCAACGAACTCGTACAAGAGGGATTCTCGTGTTCTTGAGGACCTTAACATCCCGGTCCGTGATTTCAACAGGTTCCTCGACGAAGTGCAACCGTTCGTCGATAGTGAGTTCCTTCAAGGGAACTATGTGGGTCTCATCTGACGTACACTTCTTCAGATTCGACACGTGAAAGACGTTGTGAACTGCACTGAGTTCAGGTGGTAAGTTCAATCTGTAGGCCACTTTGCCTATTTTCTCAATAACTTCGAAAGGTCCGACATAACGCGGATTGAGCTTGCCTCGTTTGCCAAAACGAACCACACCCTTCCAGGGCGAAACTTTGAGTAGCGCTCGATCCCCAACTTGGAATTCGAGTAGTTTTCTATCTTTATCGGCGTATACTTTCTGACGGTCACGAGCTGCCGCCATGCGTTGTCGTATTTGAGCAATCTTTTCTGTAGTATCAACTACCATTTCTGGACCTGTGATTTGACTATCTCCCACCTCTGCCCAACAGAGAGGTGACCGGCATTTACGCCCATATAATGCCTCGAATGGTGCAGCTTTAATGCTGGTGTGGTAGCTGTTATTGTATGAAAATTCCACAAGTGGCAGGTGTTTCTCCCAACCATTGCCAAAGTCAATTACGCACGCCCGCAGCATGTCTTCTAAAGTTTGAATAGTGCGCTCAGACTGCCCGTCGGTCTGAGGATGATACGCCGTACTCATGTCTAAACGAGAGCCAAAAGATTTATGCATTGCTTGCCACAGTTCTGAAGTAAAACGTGCGTCACGATCAGAGATGATGGAGGTGGGCACCCCGTGCCTCGAGACCACTTCTTTTAAGTAGATGTCTGCTAAGGTAGAGAACTTGTCTGTTTCTTTGATAGCCAAGAAGTGAGCAGACTTTGTGAGTCGATCCACGATCACCCATATAGTATCGTTTCCGCGCTGAGATCTAGGTAGGCCAGTAACAAAGTCCATGGAAATTTGCTCCCATTTCCATTGTGGTATCTCAGGTTGTTGGAGTGGTCCTGACGGTTTCTGATATTCTGCCTTGACTCTCGCACAAGTCAAGCATTTGCTAACATATGTGGCTATGTGGGCCTTCATGCTAGGGCACCAGTATGTAGTTCTGATGTCGTGGTACATTTTATCCGCACCTGGATGTACCGAGTAGCGAGACTTATGAGCTTCATCCATTACGAGCTCACGTAAGTTGCCATAAAGTGGAATCCAAATGCGTCCTGTGACGTAGTAAGCACCATCTTCCTTCTGTTCTAAGCGTTGCTTTGAGCCGCGTAGGGCTTCAGCCCTGACGTTGTCTGGTTTCAATGCTTCTACTTGAGCATTTCGTATCTGGGAAGGAAGACTAGACTGTATGGTGAGTTGTAAAGCTCGCACGCGCTTAGGCGCAGTGTCTTTTCGACTGAGAGCGTCAGCCACAACATTGGCTTTGCCTGGGTGGTACCTGATTGAACATTCGTAGTCGTTTAGCAGTTCGACCCATCGTCGTTGTCTCATATTCAATTCCTTCTGTTTGAATATATGTTCGAGGCTTCTGTGGTCAGTGTAGATAGCACATTTGGTGCCATACAGGTAGTGTCGCCATATCTTAAGTGCAAAAACAACCGCTCCCAGCTCTAGGTCGTGTGTAGTGTAATTCCGTTCGTGAACCTTGAGTTGGCGCGAAGCATAAGCAATGACTTTATCCCGTTGCATCAACACACATCCAAGACCCTGGATAGATGCATCGCAGTAGACTACAAAATCATCCGTGCCTTCAGGCAGTGAGAGGATAGGTGCGCTACAGAGTCTATCCTTTAAGTGCTGAAACGCTGTTTCCTGTGCGTTACCCCAACGATAAACAACACCCTTCTGTGTCAGTAGTGTGAGCGGCTGTGCAATCTTTGAGAAGTCTTTAATGAACCGTCTGTAATATCCCGCCAAACCCAAGAATTGGCGTATTTCAGTTGGTGTACGAGGTGCAGGCCAGTTCTTGATCGAATCTACCTTGGATGGATCGACGTGAATCCCATCCTTGTTTACCACGTGGCCTAAGAAGTGGACTTCACGAAGCCAGAAGTCGCATTTTGAAAACTTAGCGTATAGCTGTTCCGTTCGAAGAAGTTCCAAAATAAGTCGTAAGTGCTGCTCATGTTCCTCCCGACTCTTCGAATAGATCAGGATGTCGTCGATGAAAACAATGACGAACTTGTCGAGGTAAGGTTTGCAAACCCTGTTCATAAGATCCATAAATACGGCAGGCGCGTTCGTTAGCCCGAATGGCATGACCATAAACTCGTAGTGGCCGTAGCGAGTTCTAAATGCTGTTTTGGAGACGTCCTCATCCCGGACTCTCAGCTGGTGATAACCTGACCTTAAGTCTATCTTGGAGTAGTAGCTCGACCCTTGCAGCTGGTCGAATAAATCATCTATGCGCGGAAGAGGATAACGATTCTTGATCGTCACCTTGTTGAGTTCACGGTAGTCTATACACATCCTGAACGTACCGTCTTTCTTCTTTACGAATAACACTGGAGCTCCCCAAGGCGAAGAGCTAGGACGTATGAAACCCTTTTCCAAGAGTTCTTGCAGTTGCTTAGACAGTTCTTCCAGTTCAGTTAGTGCTAAGCGATAAGGTGCGCGAGCTATAGGTGCTGCTCCTGGAGCGAGCTCGATCTGAAATTCGACCTGGCGATGAGGCGGTAACCCAGGTAATTCTTCAGGAAACACTTGAGGAAAATCGCGTACCACAGGAATATCCTCAATCTTTTTCTCTTTCTTCGATGTATCAGTGACGAGAGCTAAAACAGCTGTGTGGCCCTTACGCAAACACTTCTGAGCCTTCAAGAAAGTAATGATGCCGCTCACGACACCACTCTTGTCGCCTTGAACTTCGAGAGGTTCCCTACCAGAACGGGGAATACGAATGATCTTCTCCTTGCACAGGATCTCTGCTTGCTGTTGGGATAACCAATCCATACCGATGACAATGTCGAAACTACTCAGAGTTATAGGAATGAGATCGATGGAGAAAGTCTGACCAGCGAGGATAAGATTACAACCCTGAACTATGTGCGTGGCCTCTAAACTTTTACCGTTAGCTAACTCTATGACATGTTTAGTGTTCAAAAGTGTTGGTGTACGCTTAAGCATTTGGCTAACCTTCAAAGACATATAACTGGTATCCGCACCCGAATCAAATAGTACAGTAACATAAAAGTCATCGAGGAGAAACTTACCCATAACCACGTTAGGGTCGTTCCTTGCATCACCCTGACCGATCACAAATGCACGACCCCTAGCACCATTGTTGTTGTTGTTGTTGTCGTTCCCATTGCCATGGTTGTTGTTGTTTCCGTTGCCTTGGTTTTTATTGTTGTTCTGGTTTCGGTTTAGCTGAGGGCAGTGTCTTTTGAAGTGACCTTCAGCGCCACACTGAAAACATCCTTTGTTGCCCTGTTGCTGATTCTGCCGTGCTTGCTGCTGCGGCTGATTCTGATTTGCAGGTTGTGGGCTCCTACAATCCTTGGCCTCATGGCCCGTCCTGAAACACCTTTGACAACGACCCCTGTTACACTGGCCATTGTGGTGCTTGTTGCAGTTGTTGCACCTTGGGAGGTTCCCTCGGTAACCACCCTGCTTGTGACTGCCCGAAGATTGCTGGCTAGGGCTCTGATAGTTGGGACTGAACTGAAGCTGATCCTTTGCTGGAATCCCCCTCCCATTTTCTCTTGTTGTCACTGGGAGTAGTAGGAGTGACTGAAGTAGTAGTGGTAGTAGTGGCGTTGATGCGTTTAGGCAACCTGTTCTGTTCCACCGCTTGATCAGTGAGACGGTGAGCCAGCTGAACAACCTGCTGGTAGGTGGCATGATTCGCTGAAGTTACATGACTTTGGATCTCTGGCACCAATCCCTTAAGATAAAGTTCGATACGCTTGTCCACCAGAGTAGGACACAGTAATGCAAGCTCATTCGATCTCTTTGTATACGCCTCAATTTCAGACCCTGTCATCTTGAGGTTGAAAAACTCGACTTCCAGCTTATGAATATCATCTCGACTGCAGTATTCTTCCTTGATCATCTCTTTGAAATTGTTCCATGGGGTGGCGTTAGCAGCAACCAACCCCAGTATTTGGACCTGTGCTTTCCACCATGTGAGAGCTAAACCCTCGAGAGTACCGGTAGCATATTTCACCCTGCGTGCCTCAGGGCATTCACACATTTCGAACACAGACTCTAGCTTCTCGAACCAGTGGAGAAGGCCTACGGCTCCTTCAGTGCCGCTGAAAGTAGTTGGACGACAGTCCATGAAAGTTTTGAAAGTGCAAACAGGTGGTTGACCTGTTGTGTAAGAATCAGAGTAAGGTTAAACACAAGAGTTTGTTTAAGAACGTAGGATCTAAGGATCCTAGTGCGAGTTGTAACTGCAGGGTATACCTCCTGCTTGTGCGGCTGCAACTGCCGCAGTAACTCGTTCGTTAATGAGGGCCGTCAACTGGTCCTGGGTCATGTTGATACGTCCAGACATGATCTTCATAGCAAAGATAACATAAGTGTGAGAGGTTCGCGAATAGTGCGATGACAGAAGAGAGCGAGCACACAAGTGTTCTCAGGCAATAACAAATAGTGAGAAATGTAATCTAAGCATACCACGAGCAAAGTTCTATGTAATTCTAGCATGTAGGCAATAAACATAAACCTTATTACCTAGGATGTTGAGTCTTGCACGTGGAGCGAAGCGTCGTTGTGGATCGTTGAGCACTGTACTGGTTATAGTCTGGTTTTAATAAAAATGTTTTCCCCATACTAAAACCGAGTTCTCTATAACCAATGGCTCTGATACCAATCTGTCACACCCCCAAAATCCACTCGCGGAGTATCACCGCTTGGAGGCGTGACTGACCAGGATCAAGCCACCAATCATATTGAACATGTAATTAAAATATAAAAGTAAATGCCATTTAACCACCAATATGAAAGGTGTCCAAAATAAACGTAGGTTATCAATGTTTAGCGGAAGCGTATGAATAAAACCCAACAAAATAAAGTATGAAATGTCATAAAGTGTTTAACGTAACAATCACGATCCAAGTCCACAACGACCAGCTCCTCCCTGTGCAAGCTCCATGTATCTAACGACCTGCAAGGCATGTAACAGAGGATCAACAACTAGTTGAGCGAGTTCACAGAATGTAAATGCGTGATAGTAAGTTCGTATGTAACATGTGGCTCTACTGGGCCGATAGTACGTTCTATTGGTGGGGGCTTCCCATGTTGTATATCCACTAGACTATTCCTAACCATAAGTATCCTTCCCAATCCGAGGATAGTAGTATGTATAAGTTTACGTAGGTTTTACGTAAGTGCCCTTCCCAACCGAGGACAGTACGTAGCGAGTACGCAGGTTTAGCGCTGGCGTCCTTCCCAATCCGAGGACGGTAGTACGTAGGTTTTACGTAGGTTTAGTGCTGGTGTCCTTCCCAATCCGAGGACGGTACGTAGGCTTTACGTAGAGTTTGGCACAGGCATCCTTCCCAACCGAGGACCGTGGTAAGTAGTCTAGTGGTGATGTAAGTACAGGTAATCATTCAATCCCATTCCCAACCCACCGGGGAATCCCATGCCTTGGTAAGAGTGTGAACTCACCTTGGTTTTGCTCGGTATGCTAAGTATGTATGTGCTCGCAAATAATCAATCACGTCCTAAGGTATGCACGTATACATAATCAGTTTGTGTTTAAGTTGTTCACGTATAAGTATGTAACACGTAATCACAATCATACAAGTCATGTTTAACGTCTAACAGCAGTTAAATATTCCAGTTAACACAATACAGAATTAACTCAAGTTACAGCACAGCTCGGCGAAACACATATATGGCGAAACACATAAGTTGGCGAAACACATAAGTTGGCGAAACACAATAGTTGGCGAAACACAATATTGACGAAACAAATATTGACGAAACACACTCAGTTTCGTCGTGGCCTTGTTTGGCGAAACAGGATTCTGATTCGTCGATTTGCTCTTGGCGAAACACTTCTGTTTCGTCAAGAGACCTGTTTCGTCGAACAGTCAGTTACGTCGCATAATCAGTCACGTATGAAAACCCTAATCATGCTAACAGCCGTCATCAACATCAGCAATCATGCAGGAACATTCATTCACAGAATTCATTATCACATAATCCTAACATCAGCATCATCGTTTTAACGTCTAGCATGAACCCTAGTTTAAACGTATCAACATATCGATTACAACATCACATCATCAAACCCTATCAAGATGCTAACTTGCATTCAGAATCAAATCATATTAACAACATTCAGAACCGAGCATTCGATCATATTCAGTTTCGCATAGAATTGTATACATCCCACTACAACATACATATAAAAATCTATATCATCATCATACTTATAATCACAGCAGTACACGCATCAGTTATTCAAACAAACATGAAGCGAGATGATACAGAATCAAGAAACCGATTAACGAACACACAACTAACCGGGATGAAGGAAACAATGATTTAATCGTTCGGGAGGGTTCGAGAGTACACAGAGCTGCCGTCAATGGGGAGAGAGTTCTAGGGTTTCAACTTTTGCCAAAGATATGAAAACAAAAGTCGGTTCACGTTAATATTTGCGATTTAACGTTCTGGGCCCGTAATGGGCTTTTGGCGAAACTGGGCCGGCGAAACAGTCTGTTTCGTCGAATTCGGTTTGGCGAAACATGCTTGTTTCGTCGAGTATGTTCATGGTGAATCACAACTCTGTTTCGTCGAGTTGTTTCATATGTTCAGCAGTTTATGTTATTTCTAATACACTAAGTCTCATGCTATAATATCAACACATAATCAAGCAAACATAATACTTTTATTATCACGCGAAGTGTATTGTTACAAATCAGACGAGTCAAACAACTAGACAGTCAAAGTCAACGTGCAATAAATGCGAATAAAGAATGTCGGAAACTCGAGTTGTCACAAAGGCTTATCATGGCAAAAAAGCTTTTGCTTACACAAACTATCCCAAAGACTTCTTCGCTCCTGGTATTTGTTCTTTGCATAAACAAACGATACAAAAAAAGATTTATTATCAGCTTTGGAAAAGACCTGCGTGTGAATGACTTGGTCCGTTTGGGCCAAGATCATAATGTCAACCACTTCAATATTCCAACCCAATATGATCCTAGTCCCACGATTACATAACCCACCATTTGATGTCCAACTCCAAGACCGAAAAACACCCTTACAAACCTTATCAAGCTTCATGATATCCACATGAGATTCAAGAATAGCACAAACAGATAACTTATTTTCAGATAATAAAATACGAACCTCACTTTGTTTCAGAGGTCGGTTCAAACCCATTATGTTCCATGATGCTATACTATCCATTAACACCGATGTTACCGGGAGTGCTTGTGTGACAACCCTAACTTTCAAGGTCAGTATCTCTTCGTCACGTGATCTTGTTTCTCGTTATTTCTCTTTCTTATCTTCCCTGCGACGATAAATTGGTAAACGCTTGTGACTGTAACATAATAGCTAAACGTATTATGTGTTTGAGTAAAGGTGTGTAAGCGTGTAAATTGGGCCCGAATCCTGTGTCGTGTATATGATTGGTCTACGTCCTCGTGTTGTTATTAAAATTAATGGTCGTTTTAATTTGGCCGCACCTCAATTCTTTGAAGCCCCGCCAACCCATTAATATATATATATATATATATATATATATTGATTGAAGCCCAAGTCCATTAACTATAAGTTGTTACGGAAGCCAAGTGTGTGGGCTTGGCCCAGATCGGTTGAGAAGTCCACCATCCCAACCTTTACAATCATATATGCATACGTAATATAGATCAAAATTAGATTAAAACTTATATCACAAGTCATAAACCCTAAGGTTTTCCCCCCTGATCGCACGACTTCAGTGGAGATCCCCCCCCCCTTCGAGAACATCATACATCAGATCGAACTATTGGTTAGTAGATTTATATTTATGCTAATTCTTAATTGGTGATTGTGGTTATGTGTAATCCTGATTGACCGAAAGTATATGTGTGTTTTATAATCGTTAGAAAACTTGATGTTATGTTATTTACATGTTGAACAATGCTTAGGGATGCATGTCATTAGAGACGCTAATAAATCCGCGGTAAAAGATGGTCCGATGTGTTTCATAATTAATTGTGATGTAACAATAGCTTTGCATATAATGGTTTGGTAAAAAGGATAACATTGGTAAAAGGAATGGTCCAATAGCTTTGAAACTGGCGGCTCATGTGCATGTGTTGGTAGCATTGATCAAACAAAGCCATGTGCATATCATGATAAGGTTGTCAGATTGGTCATGAGTATTAATATAATGTGCATATGATTGTTAATATTTATATTATGTGAATTAAATGATGATATGTGATCACATATTGTAACTGTGTTTTACTTGATGAAAGTGATGATATATGATAACATATATATAACGGATTATATTCATAAACTCAATGTTTAGTATTAACCAATCGATGAAACATGCTAGTTAGTTATGTATTGGGTTATAAACTAGTTGGTCCACACACCTTGTGTTATATATTTGGCCACCTAAACTATTGTTAATTATATACACCGTAGGTGTACTCATGTGATGTGTGTACCTTGTGTGCTATTTGATTTGTAATGTGTGCCAATACGTGAAATACTTGTATGCGAATCTAATTAGAACTTGGTAACCATAAATAGGACGTGGTTGATCAAAACTGTTAAACAAGTAAACTATCTGCCGAGCAAATCGAGGTGAGTTCACACTTTCTACAAGGCATGGGATTCCCGGTGGTTGGGAATGGGTAAAGGATTTAATCGGAAACTGCGTGAACTCCTGGTTTGGAACACGTACACACCCTCTTTATTGAAGGGTGACAACATGTGATAAGTAATTAATCGGAACCTGCGTAACTCCTGGTTTGGAGATTACGTACACACCCTCTTTATTGAAGGGTGACAACACGGATACTAGACCAAAGCTCTCTATCATGAAGTCCCTCCTTTTTATATCGACTTAATCGTCGGGCCAATGGCGAGCGGGTCATTAGTTAGATAGCGCTATTTAGGTTTGACAAGCCTCACACCGTACCGCAGAGGACGGGCGTGAACTAATGGATCTGGGCACGTCAATGATGATAGACATTGACTTTAGGGCACCAACTTACTTCAGTCAGTGGTCGATATGGTAACGGGTCTAGTGGTTAACATGGGGAAGCCCCCACCAACTATGGATATGTTTGGGAAACAGGGTAAACTGATTAACTTACAACTTACAAATGAATTCCTTGTTTTTGAAACAACTTAACAATGAACACCAATTGTGAACTCGCTCAACTTTGTTGTTGACTCGTTGTTACATGCCTTGCAGGCCTTTAGGTGCATATCATTTGGACTTGCTGTCTGGGAAGCTGGAGTGGTCATGGGTCGAGATACATAGAATCACTATACAACCCTTAACGAATGATTTATGCTTCCGCTGTACACTATAAAATATAATGTAACATTGTAACAATTATTGTGAATCAATGAAAGTTTTATTTACATATTCCTATGAGTTCAATGTGATTGGTGGCTAAGATCCTGGTACGTCACACGCCCTGCGGTGATACTCCGCTTGTGGTATTTTGGGGGTGTGACAGCTTGCCCCCTCAGAATGATTTTGCTGAACAGCTTGCATAAAAGCCGACATTTCAGTAGGAACCGTCTCCACAACCTCATCCTCCCGTCGTTCATTTTCTCCTTTACCTTCTCTTCTACCAGGATTTCCCTCATTAACATTCCGAATGTTGCCCGCATCAGGGACTAAAATAAACTTTTTGGTCATTCAGGGACTAAAAGCATCAAAAAATGCATAAGTTTGCATTTCCGCGCATATCTTACGTTCTAAATACATCCGGACATCCAAAAATTTATGTAAGCATTAAAATATTTTATTTTAGTGATTGGCATGATAAAATTCCATTCGTCGCGTAATTTGGATCGTTTTTCACGTCCGTTCGCGTTTCGTCGTAATTAACCGAATAACGTGATCGTACGGCCAAACGAACCGACATCCGACATATTTTTTAGCATGTTTCATGTCCCCTATGTTTAAGCATCATTATAGAGCCTTGAAAATGGCTTAATGGGCATCAAACGTGTCAAAATGGGGCTTAAAAGCATGCAGGGACCAAAAATGCAATTTCAGAAACTTGTTGCTGATCTGTGCTTCTCAAGCGGGCCGCCTAGACCTTCCTTGGGTCTTACGCGGGGCGTCTAAGCCCATCAGATCTGCATAAAATCTTTTTCCAGCTGTTACCAGCTGTTCCAGCTGTTTTGGTCACTTGTAAATGGTTTTTCAACATTCTATGGGCCATTTTGAGGTGCCCATGGTATTACAAAACCATGGGTGCATGTGTAAGGTTGAGATCGAAGCTCGTTTTACGATGAACGATCTTAACGGCTCTCCGAAAACAATAAATACCCCCACCCTTTTCACTTGAAACTCACACTTGATCAGCTCATATTCTCTAAGTTGAAGTTTAAACACTTCATACCTGAAAATTTGCTGATCAAACCTCCATTCTTGGACCCGTTGTAAGTATTCTTTCGTTCTTTTACGCATTTATGCACGGAAGTCAAACTGTGTTTGACTTTCTACATTGACCAATTTATGGTCAACACGAAGTTCGTTTGAGCATCATAACGTGAGCGTAATCACGATGGTTTTAGTCTCTTGTGACCATACCTACTGATTACCACGTTATCTAGGCATAGTGACGAGTCGTAGTTTCGGCCAAAATGCGTATTCTTGCGTATTTTGTAACCAAACTACTTTTAGGTATCAAGACCCTTTGTTTTGATACCAAACCTGTTTTCAAACTTCGTTAAACATGTTTTAACATGTTTAGCTCGTCACTTTAGGTTTAGTGCTTATATGGGGTCGTAAGGTAAGCGATCTAAACAATCGCTTAGACTTTCGAATCCGACCCGTTTGGTCGATCATCAGGATCCGACCAAACATGTTTTGTGACCATAGTTGTATAGGGAATAACCTTCCGAGGTTATACCTTATGGTCACCTCGTTTAAGTAGTTGTATGATAGGTAGTTTATATGCCTTAGGTAAATGACCAAAATACCCTTTTACGCATAAATTCATTTTAAGCATATGTAACCTAAATTTTGACATCTAAACTGATTAGGCAACATTATTAGATGTGTTAAGGCATATAATACTTGTCATAGGACTAGTTAGGCAGTCCGAACGCGTTTTACGCGAACGACACGTTAAAGTAGAGTAAGCTACCTAAATGGGCTGTAATGGGTCGTAAGCACTTAGGATAGGTTTCGCTTTAGAATGTAGGCTTTGTTAAACCATATTACATGAGTTCCTATACTCATTTGGTTTACGAAACCCCATTCTATCCGATCTTCCGATTTAGGTCCGTTTATTTACGTAGTTACCTATATTAGGTGTCGTTTGAGTCCGTGATCCCTCTAGCTTTGCTTGGTTGTTATTCAAGACTTCTAAACACCCTCAAGTGAGTAAATAGTCCCCTCTTTTACTGTTTTTCAAACGTTTTGGGGTGAAACACATGTGCCTACTTGTTACTTTCATGCTTTTCATGTTTTCATATCATATGCCTGTTATGTTCATTAGTACACTTATAGTACATGATTTCATTATGTTTTTGCTATGTATGTTCATTTGTTGCATACTTAGTACATTGTTTTACATTACATTTTATGTTATGTATGTCCATTTAGTGCATACTTAGTACATTATTTTACATTACATTACATTTCGTTTGTTTAAATGGGATAAAAATACATTCATTAGCATTGATCACGCCGTTCGTTAGTAGGTAGTGGTACCATAGGAATTGAAAACTCCCGTTCCTGAAATCCTAGGTTTGTTTGGATGGATGGAATGACTGAATTCGATACACATAATTCAGATAAATCTTTAAATTCGTTTAAGGGTTTTTCGCCACAGTCTCAAGGCTTGAATGTATGCATTTTCACAATACCGCATAGATGTTTGTATCAGTAAAGCATGCATAATTTTACAAAACATAACTTTTGATTACAATTTATCAAATACATTGTTTTGTACATTTCTTTCTTATAGGGTTGAGTAAATGCTTTTAAATCAATAAATGCTTTTATTCACTATATATTACATTTGGTGATTTGTTTGGTAAGTGATTTAAATAACAAGGCGTGTGTAGTAAGATAAAAGCATGGTGGATACGCCGCTGGTACTTCCTATATATAAGTGCTTTTATGGTATTACATATCGTAGCGTTATTTAAACCATTTCAAGTTAGACATAATACATTTTACACTTATATCATATCTTCATGAAACATTGTTTTACAAACAACATATTTTATACAAACTCATTTTTACTTAGTTATTCATTTCGTTATGCATTGTTCTTTTGTATCATCTGATTTCTTATCACTTATGTATAATTTATAAAAGAAAACATTTTACAAGGATCATGACTAACTTTTGTAAACATTTTCTTTAAACTTATAAGTCATGAATCCTGCATTAATAAAACCTATGTGTCTCACAGGCATTTTTATGCTGACGTACCTATTTTCACATGTGTTTTCAGGAAATGATGCATAGGATTGATCAAGATACACATAGGCAGACTCGGGCCTTAGTGACAATAAAAGATGCAAGCCTAGTTAATTATGTTATGCTTCCTTGTTGTTAAGACATTGTAACTTCTTTTAATTAATAAAACAACATTTAAATTTCCATGTGTTATGAAACAATGATTCTGTTACAACACTCCCCGACGATTCCGCCATGATTTGTTGTTTTACGTGGTCGGGGTGTGACAAGTTAGGCGTCTCGAACGCGCTTTCGCGCGAACGACGCGTTAAAGTAGCGTAAGCTACCTTAGTGGGTCGTAATGGGTCATAAGCACTTAGGATAGGTTCCGATTTAGAATGTAGGCTTTGTTAAACCATATCACATGAGTTCCAATACTCATTTGGTTTACGAGACCTCATTTTACCCGATCTTCCGATTTAGGTGTCGATTCACTAACATAGTATCCGTTACACTAGGAACCACTTTTAACACTTGAACTCTTGGTCTTTTGAGCTTTGTTATATAACTTGTGAACAAGAACTATACGCAATCCCAGGCGAGTACATAGTTCCCCTCTTTTACCGTTTTCAAATCTTTTAGGGTGATTCATATGTGTAACCAATTTGTTTTCCAAATGTATGGCATATATGTGATTACTAAGTACCTTTATGTGTATTATTCTGATTATGCAAATACGATGTTTATCCAAATCCTTAAAAGATCTACCTATCTTCATAGTTAGATTCTTATAGGATATTTGAAGTACAGTCTTAGATCTTCCTATCTTCATAGTGAGATTTTTAAGAAGTACTTTACGACTTGATGGTTGTGGTTTATGTGTAGATTGTTGGTGTTTTAGATAACGAAACTAGATAATACAATAAGCACATGGTGGATACGCCGCTGGTACTTTCTATATATAAGTGTGCTTATTGTATTACCCTTCGTAGCATTATCCCGAATCACCATTAGGATTTCAGATTGTTTTGATTCAATAATTCAATGTAACAGAACCCAAATTCCTTTTAGCATCTATCTATCTTCCTAGATTGATTCTTGTAGGATGTTTAAAGTACTAATATTGGAGTCCTTGATTGGATTCATTGTGTGCTTTAATACGTATATGAGTAGACAATGTAACAGAAACCGAATCCTTATAGTATCTATCTATCTTCATAGGTTGGTTCTTGTAGGATGTTTAAAGTACTAATATTGGAGTCCTTGATTGGATTCATTGTGTGCCTTAATGCGTGTCTACAAGTTGATTGACAGATTAACAATTTATGTGTTTATGTGGTAGTTGTGATTTAGATAACGAAACGAGTATAATAAAATAAGAACATGGTGGATACTCCGCTGGTACTTTTTTTTTTGGGTAAAGGGTTACCCCGGTGATTCTATTAAAACAACCATAAATAAGCACAAGTAGTGAGGATGTGTTCCACACTAGTTCATATACAGGACATGCCCCATATATGTAAAAAAACAAAAAGAAACCAAGCAAAAACAATGACACCCCGTAACCTAGCCTACTATACATCAGTAGACAATACAAAACAAAACAAAAATAAAATCCTCATCCGCCATCATCAAAGATGAAATTGCTAGAAATCGGCAACCCCTTCACACGAACCAAAAAAGATCTATCCATTGGAGAATTTTGTGGAAGAGGTACTAGCCTTTTCTCTCGAAGACGACGAATGTGTACCCGAGGTCATGAATTCACTAGTTTCATTATAGACTTCCACGACCTCTTCCTCATCAGAATCCTGCTTGTCACTACTAGTCTGCTAGTTCTTTGCATCATGAAGATTGTGATATTGTTCTTTCGGTGGAATCGGTTCGGGTAGTATAGGATAAGTTAGTGAATACTTTGTATGGTTATTTCTTGGGTGATCATATTGCGTATCATGTGGTTGAATTTTTTGTTAAAAACAACTGGAAAAAGTTTGGATTGCAGAAATCCATGATGAATGCAAATGGCTTCTTCTTTTTTAAGTTCGCAGATCAAAAGGGTATGTTGGATGTTCTTGCTTCTGGTCCGTGGATTATTCTGTCACAACCATTTTTCCTTCAGGAATGGACGCCAATTACTAAACTGGAGAAGAAGGAGGTTAACAAAATTCAGGTGTGGGTAAAAGTCCATGAAGTTCCGATTGCTGCTTATACGGAAGATGGCCTTAGTATGATCGCTACTGCCATTGGTGAACCAAAACTCCTTGACTCATACAAAACGTCGATGTGTGTGGACAACTGGGGCAGAAGTAGCTTTGCTCGAGCTCTTATTGAAGTTTCAGTGGATAAAGAGTTAAAAGAGAAACTTACTATGGCAATCCCTAATCCGAATGGTGATGGGTTTATTAAAGAAACGATGTATGTAGAATATGAATGGAACCCTCTCAGGTGCTCGACATGTTGTGTTTTCGGTCATTCTAATGACTCGTGCCCAAAAAATCCAAGGAAAGCTGCTACTTCGGCTAATCAGAAAAGTGTTAGGCAACCTGGCAATCAAGGTAAATCACAACCTAAGTTGGCTCCTAGAGTAGATGATGATGGCTATATGGAAGTTCAAAGAAAAAAGGTGGCTAGGAAACCGGGAATACAGATTACTAAACAAAAACCTAAATTTGAGTATAGGCCGATTATCAACAAGCATAAAGCTGATTTAAACATTAAGTCGGCTATTCCGAATTTTTAGTCGGTGAATCCTTTTCATGTTTTATATACGGTTGATGTCGACGAAGGGCAAAGTAGTAAAGGGCCGAGTGGAGACTTTGATGATTCCGATGACGAGGAGGTGATGGAAGTTTATAATGACACTAATGAATTTCTGGTGGGTGATTCTAGGAAGCCGAATGACACAAAAGGGGCAAGCACTCCTTCTCCAATTGTTGCCAATGGTTAGCCTAGCCACTTAGAACATTAGGGGGTTGAACCGCCCTCTGAAACAAACGGAGGTTCGTCAGGTGGTTAGGGAGAATGGTGTTAGCTTTTGTGCGGTGCTTGAGTCTCATGTTGAAGTTAGTAAACTGGATAAAATCTGCCGTTCAGTCTTTCGTAATTGGGAGTGGACGTCTAATGGAGGCCAATGTGATAAAGGTACTCGTATTATTATTGGATGGAACCCGGATGTGTTTGATATAATGGTTTTAGTTCAAACCTCTCAGGTTATTCATGTTTAAATGATATTCAAGAGTGATAAAAAGATTATGTTCTGCTCGATAGTTTATGCTTCTAATTTTTACATTACGAGAAGAGAGTTGTGGACTCATTTGGCTAGGCACAATATTTTGGTGGCAAATAATCCATGGGTGATTATGGGGGATTTCAACTCTGCTTTGAATTTGGAAGATAAATCTATGGGAGCTTCAGGTATTTCCACTAGTATGCGGGATTTTCAAGAGTGTGTGAATGAGATTGAAGTGGCGGATATTAAAAGCATAGGTTTCCATTTCACATGGAACCAAAAGCCGAAAAAAGGTGTTGGGTTGCTGAAGAAAATCGATAGGGCTATGGGTAATATTCCGTTTGTTACCGAATTTCCTGAAGTGGTTGCTCTGTTTCAACCGTATAGAGTATCCGACCATTGCCCTTGCATTCTTAAAATTAATAAGGTGGAGAAGATAAGGGCCAACTCGTTTAAGTTTGCAAACTTCTTGGTGCATAAGCCGGGATTTATGGATATTGTGAAGAGTAATTGGGACCTGACCATCATGGGGATTCATCAGTTTCATTTGGTTAAAAAGCTGCGCGCATTAAAGTCTCCTCTTAGATCTCTCTTATTCAAACAGGGTAACCTGCATAAGAAGGTAGATGATTTACGCGGGAAGCTGGATGCGATCCAACGGGAGGTAGAGAGAGACCCGTTCAATGAAAATATTAGAAGTGAGGAAGCTAATGCTACTCATGAATTCCAAGAAGCGAGCCTGGATGAGGAACGGTTTTTAAAGTAGAAATCTAAAGTGGCCTGGTTGAGAGTGGGTGATGCTAATTCAAAAATTTTTCATATGTCGCTTAAAGCTAGAAACCATAGAAGTCGTATTGATGGTATTACGGATAATAATGGGATTTTTTGTGAAGGTGAGTGCGTGCCGAATGCTTTTGTGAAATACTATGAGACTTTTTTAGGCTGTGAGGGAGAAGTGTCTTTGGCTCTGTCGCCGGAGATCTTTACGAATCGGCTTAATCAAAATGTTGCTGACAACATGGTTTGGCCTATCACAGTGGAGGAGATCAAAACATCTATTTTTGCCATTGGTAATGATAAAGCCCCAGGTCCTGATGGGTACACGGCGGCTTTTTTCAAGAGTACATGGGCGATTGTAGGAACCGATGTCTCAAATGCTATTATGGATTTCTTTAATTCAGGCCGATTACTCCAGGAGCTCAATCATACACTTATTGTTCTTGTGCCTAAGATGACTACTCCTGCTTCGGTTAAGGATTTTCATCCTATAGCTTGCTGCAATGTTATTTACAAGTGTATTAGCAAATTTGTGTCTGATCGTATGAAAGTGGCCCTTAATGAGATTGTCAGCATTAATCAATCAGCTTTTGTCCCGGGTAGGAAAATTTCGGATAACATTCTTCTTACGCAGGAATTAATGCATAATTATCACAGATGTCACACCCCGACCACGTATAACATACAAAACGTGGCGGAAACATCGGGGAGTGTTGTAACAGAATTAATTGTTTCAAATCCATGGCAAACAAAGTTGTATTTTATTTATCAACATAAGTGTTACATTGTTTCAAACAGAGATTTAAGAGTTTAGTACATAATTAAACATCGTCTAGCTTCATTTTTAAGTTTCTAAGGCACAGGTCCGCCCTAGTGTCATGATCGTCATCCTACGGAAAAGCACCTGAAAACACATGTGAAAGTTGGTACGTCAGCATAAAAATGCCTGTGAGATACATAGGTTTTGTGAAAATAGGATTCATGACTTAAGTTTAAGAAAATGTTTAGTCATGAACCTTGTAATTTGATTTGTTTTGTAAATTGCTTGAAAAACAATAAGTCCAGATGATATGTATAGATAAGTGAATAATGTATGGTTAAATGAATAACCATGCAAAATGAGTTGTATAAAATAAACTGTATTGTAAACCAAAGTCTTGTAAAAACATGTCACTTGTGTAAAATGTATAAGTCCAAAATGAATGATTTAAATAACGCTATGATATGTAATATAATACAATCACTTATGTATAGGAAGTACCAGCGGCGTATCCACCATGATTGTATCATATTACTCACATCTCGTTACTTAAGTCACTTAAACCAACCAACAAAGTATAATGTCTATGTTTAAACCAATAGTCAATAGTACTTGTATAAACCCTGTCAAATGTTGATAGTCCAAAAGTAGTCAAGTAATGTGTAACAAATGTTATGTATGGTAAGTAAAATAAGACTACTTAAACCATAAGTAAAATGTACAAAACAAAGTATTTTGAATATATCAAAAAGTTATGTTTTGCCAAGTGATGCATGATACACTGATACGAACATTTATGTGGTAAGTTAACGCATACATTCAAGCCTTGAGACAGTCGGATAACCCTTTCAGTCAAGGTTATCAAAAGAATTGTATTCGGATTCAGTCATTCCTTACATCCAAACAAACCCGGGATGTCAGGAATGGGATTTGTCAAGTCCTATGGTACCACTACTTACTACCGAGCGGCGTAGCAAATGTTAATGAACGTAATAAAGACCCGTTTGTGCAAACCAAATGTCATAGAAGTTGTATACATGTCATATGAAAACAATGTACTAAGTATGCTAAGTTAACATACAAAGCAGAAAAGTCATGTAAATCAATGTGCTAGCATGTTATCAGTCAACATACTTGGCAGAAATGTAATGTAAAACGATGTACTAAGTAATGCACACAATGGGCACACCTAGCATAAAATGTATTGAAATCATGTACTATAATGTACTAACGAACATAGCATGTATATGATGTGAAAACGGAAAGCATTAAAGTAACAAGTAGGCACATGTGTTCCACCCCAAAACGTTTGGAAAACAGTAAAAGAGGGGTCTATGTACTCACATAAACACCTTGAAAACATTTAAAAGAGGGGGTTCTATGTACTCACTTGATATTGCTCAGATGTCTAAAGATAACCACCAAGTAATGCTAGAGATCTCGGAATCAAACGGCACCTAATATAGGTAACTATGTTAATAACCGGACCTTAATCGGATGATTGGATAGAATGAGGTTTCGTAAACCAAACGAGTGTAGAGACTCGTGTCATTTGGTTTAACAAAGCCTACATACTAAATGAAACCTAACATAATTGTTTACGACCCATTACGACCCGTTTAGGAAGCTTATGCTACTTTAACGTGTCGTGTGCGTGAAACGCGTTCGGACCGCCTAACTAGCCCTATGACAAGTGTTATATGCCTAAACATGTTACATAATCAGTTATGTGACAAAGGTTTAGGTTACATATGCTTAATTACCAATTATACATGAAAAGGGTATTCTGGTAATTTACCTAAGGCATATAAACTACCTATCATACAACTATTTAAACGATGTGACCATAGGGTATAACCTCGGAAGGTTATTCCCTACCTACTATGGTCACCTAATGTGTTTGGTCGGATCCTAATGATCGACCAAACTGGGTCGGGTTCGAAGGTATAGGCGATTTATTAGATCGCCTACCCTACGACCCTAGACAACGTGGTAATCAGTGGGCATAGTCCCAAGGGACTATGACCAACGTGATTACACTCACGTTGCGAAGTTCAAACGAACTTCGCATTGACCATTACTGGTCAACGCTGAAAGTCAAACAAAGTTTGACTTTCTGACTCGAAAAGCAGTAAAATAAGGAAAAGAACGAAAGAATACTTACGAAGGGTCCCCGAATGCTAATCGTGATCACAATAACTCAGGTATGGAACAATGGTTCCAACTTAGAGTCAAATAGATCAGATTCTTGTAAGTAATGAGGTTGGATGGCATGGGTATTTATAGTATTCGGGTAACCGTTGAGATCGTTTCTTGGAAAAGGGGAAAAGATCTAGTCCGTACACTTGTCACAACCTTATGGTGGCTACATATGCTCCTTATCTTAGTGACTAAGCAATTGAGAACATGTGGTTGTGGTTAAATCTGCTGAAAACAGGCTGTTTAAACATTGCACCTGGTCTGGAGACCCCATACGCATCGTATGGTATATATACCATACGCATCGTATGGGTGAACTTTGGCAGAATTACAGTTTTGGTCCCTGAACTGTATTTAGGCCATTTTTGACACGTTTAAGGCCCGTTAACCCCATTTCAAAGCTCAAAAATGAAGTTAAAGTATAGGGAACTTAAAACATACTCAAAAATATGCCGGATGATGGTTCGTTTGGTCGTACGAACGCGATGTTCGCTTAATTACGACGGAATGCGCACAAGCGCGAAAAACGATCCAAATGACGCGACGAATGGATTTTTCTTAAGGCGAACACTAAAATATAATATAGTCATGCTTACATAAATTTTTGGATGTCCGGATGTATTCAGAACGTAAGTTATGCGCGAAAATGCAAACTTGTGCACTTTGTGACACTTTTAGTCCCTGAATGTCCCAAAAGTTTATTTTAGCACACCAAACCCCTCAAAGCCTATTTCTAAGCTATGTAAAGGATATTTAAGGTGTGTTTAACTTATGGTTATGTTCCGGAATGTTCATTACAGTTCAAATTGACATACTTTCACAGTTTGTCATATTTAGTCCCTGTAAGCTAATTAACTTGTTTTTGCCATACCAAAGCCTTCAAAACTTATTTCTAAGTTATGTAAAGGTTATTTAAGGTATGTTGAGTATATGTTGATGTTCCGGAGTATTTCTCGCATTAAACTGAGTACGTTTACGCACTAGTTTGCGTATAACTCTCCAGAAAGCGATGTAGAGTTTGAAATTACATAAAAGTCAAAACATGAAAAATGTAAAACATAACAAAACAAACATTGTGATCAAATAACATTGTTTTATTGATAACAGAACTGTTCATAGTGATTACAAGCACAGTTGTTACAGTCTCCCCTACTTGTGGAAATTTCGTCCCGAAATTTATTTAGAGGAAACTTGTGGAAAAAGATGTGGATATTTCGCCTTCATTTGATCTTCGCGTTCCCAAGTAAACTCAGGTCCACGTTTAGCTTCCCAGCGAACTTTGACCAAAGGAATGCGCTTGCGTTTAAGCCACTTGACTTCACGTTCCATGATTTCCACTGGTTTCTCAACAAATTTCAGTGTTTTGCCAACACGAATTTCGTCAAGCGGTATGGAGTAGTTCTCATCAGCTGTACACTTCTTGAGATTTGATATGTGAAAAGTTGGATGAACATTTCCCAGTTCAGGAGGTAACTCAAGTTTGTAGGCTACCTTTCCGATTCTTTCGACGATCTTGAATGGTCCAACGTATCTAGGTGCAAGTTTTCCTTTCTTTCCAAATCTGATCACACCTTTCCAAGGTGAGACCTTAAGTAATACTCGATCACCGACTTGAAATTCCAAGGCTTTGCGTTTTGGGTCCGCGTAAATCTTCTGACGGCTTCTAGCTGCCTGAAGATTATCACGAACTTTCTTGACCTTGTCAGTTGTCTCTAAAATGAGGGCAGGTCCAGTAAGTTGAGCCTCGCCAATCTCATTCCAGCAGACTGGTGAACGACATTTTCGACCATAGAGAGCCTCGAAAGGAGCCATTTTGATGCTAGTGTGATAACTGTTGTTGTAGGAGAATTCAATCAATTTAAGATGTGAATCCCAGCTACCACCAAAATCGATCACACAAGCTCTAAGCATATCCTCCAAAGTCTGGATTGTTCTCTCAGATTGACCATCCGTTTGCGGATGATAGGCTGTGCTTAGATTAAGTTGGGTCCCCATAGCAGATTGCATGGTTCTCCAAAAATGAGAAGTGAAACGAGCATCTCTGTCAGAAATGATGTTCAAAGGAACACCATGTCGAGCCACAATTTCATCTACATAGATTTGAGCAAGTCTATCAGCAGGAAAATCCTCACGGATTGGCAAGAAGTGTGCTGACTTTGTAAGACGATCAACGACTACCCAGATGGCATCATGACCTTTCTTTGTGCGCGGAAGTTTAGTAACAAGATCCATAGTAATGTTTTCCCATTTCCAAACTGGGATCTCTGGTTGCTCCAATAAACCAGAAGGACGCTGATGTTCAGCCTTAACCTTAAGACAAGTAAGGCATTTGGATACGTATAAGGCAATGTCTTTCTTCATACCAGGCCACCAATAGTGAATACGAAGATCCTTATACATTTTATCTGAGCCCGGATGAATAGAATAACGAGACTTATGGGCTTCATCCATAAGCAAGGTACGAAGATCATCCTGGCTTGGGACCCACAAACGGTCCATGAAGTAAAATGATCCATTGTCCTTCAGTTCCAGAGCAGGTGTTATGTGATAAGGAAACTCCTTATCCATCAATCCTTGTGAAACACAAGATTGTTGAGCTTGAGAAATGCGTGCTTGAATATCGGATCGAGCTTGAATAACAGATTGAACACGTACACAATGAAGCTTAGTACGTTCCTTACGACTCAATGCATCAGCTACGACATTCGCCTTACCAGGATGGTAGCGAATTTCGCAGTTATAGTCGTTTAAAAGCTCAACCCAACGTCGCTGCCTCATGTTGAGTTCTTTCTGATTGAAGATATGCTGGAGACTTTTGTGGTCAGTGAAAACCACACATTTTGTACCGTACAAATAGTGTCTCCAGATCTTTAGAGCGAAAACAACTGCACCCAACTCAAGATCATGAGTGGTGTAGTTCTTCTCATGTATCTTCAACTGCCTTGATGCATAGGCTATGACTTTGTTCCTTTGCATCAGAACACAACCAAGACCCAATTTCGATGCATCACAATACACGACAAAATCATCATCACCCTCAGGCAATGATAGAACAGGCGCATCGCAAAGCTTCTGCTTCAAGTGTTGAAAAGCTTCCTCTTGTTTGTTTCCCCAATATAAGGGCATTTTCTTCTGAGTTAGAGGAACTGCAATTTTCGAGAAGTTTTCTATGAAGCGGCGATAATAACCCGCTAGACCAAGAAAAGAACGAACTTCAGTAGGAGTAGAAGGTGTATCCCAATCCTTAATCGCACTGATTTTGGAGGGATCTACATGAATACCTTGTTCGTTGATAATATGTCCTAAAAATTGAACCTCTTTAAGCCAGAATTCACACTTGGAGAATTTGGCGAAAAGTTGCTCTTTCTTTAGGAGTTCCAGAGTAAGACGAAGATGCTGCTCGTGATCAGCTCGCGTCTTAGAGTAAATCAAGATATCGTCAATAAAAACAATGACGAACTGATCCAAATAAGGTTTGCAGACCCTATTCATTAAGTCCATGAAAACAGCAGGAGCATTAGTCAAACCGAATGGCATGACTGTGAATTCATAATGCCCATAACGAGTACGGAATGCTGTCTTCGGAATGTCTTCTTCTTGCACCCGAAGTTGATGATATCCGGAACGTAGATCAATCTTCGAAAAATAAGAAGCGCCCTGTAGCTGATCAAAGAGGTCGTCTATGCGAGGTAAGGGATATCGATTCTTGATGGTAAGCTTGTTAAGCTCACGATAATCGATACACATCCTAAAGGATCCATCCTTCTTCTTTACAAAAAGAACGGGAGCACCCCAAGGTGAAAAACTAGGACGGATAAAACCTTTATCAGAGAGCTCCTGAAGCTGCTTAGACAACTCTTGCATCTCAGATGGTGCAAGACGATATGGAGCTCTGGCAATGGGATTTGCACCAGGTACGAGGTCAATGCGGAACTCGACTTGGCGTACTGGAGGTAGACCAGGTAAATCTTCAGGGAACACTTCAGAATAATCCCGAACGACAGGAATATCTGAAATAGACTTACCCTTGCCTTTATCTTCTGTAACATGTGCTAAGAAAGCCACATAGTTCTTCCGCAGATATTTCCGAGCTTTAAAACAAGACATGAGTTTGAGACCACCGGTAGGCTTCTCACCTTGAACCTGCAGAATCTCGCCTGTCGAAAGCGGTACACGAACAATCTTCTCAGAACAAACTATCTCTGCGTGATGCTTGGATAACTAATCCATTCCCACAATAACGTCGAAGCTTCCAAGTTGCATAGGCGTGAGATCGATAGGAAAAAGATGATCGTTAAGATTCAATTGGCAGTTGTGAAGAACAGAATCAAGAATAATGGGTTCACCACTAGCAACCTCTACTGTCAAAGATTTACTTAGTTTCGTTCTAGACACGCGAAGCATCGGCTCAAAAGACAATGACACAAAACTCTTATCGGCACCCGAATCAAAGAGAACAGATGCAGGCTGATTATTAATAAAGAACGTACCGTTCACCACGTTATCATCCGCCTGCGCCTCTTGGGCATTCATGTTAAAGACTCTGCCTCGAGCCGGAGCCTGATTCAGATTTTGGTTCTGGTTGACTAGCCTTGGGCACCGGTTCCTGTAGTGGGTCAGATCCCCACAATTGTAGCACGAACCAGGAGGAAAATGAGGTCGTGCAGCTTGGCCCTGTTGCTGAGCTAGAGGCTGGGCAACTTGTTGAGCTTGGTTATGGACTGCCTGGTTCTGATTGACAGGAATGCGGCAGTTGACAGCAAGATGACCAGATCTTCCGCAGTTGGTGCACTGACGACACTGGAGATGTGGTTGGTGATGGCCGTTACACCTGTTGCACAAAGGTGCATTGCCAAAATAAGGCTTCTTGGCAGGTGGTTGCGCAGGCTGATTTGGTGCAGCTTGAGCCTGTGCAGTAACAGCAAAATTTTGGGCACCCTTTCGCTTCCTTGATTTCTTTGATGCTTCACCTTCCTTACCCTTACCCTTATTCTTGTTTTTCTCAGAATTAGTCTCCTTCTTTTTATCACCCTTGCGGGTGAGTTTACCCTTCCTGACTAGAGTCTCAGTGAGGGTAGCAGACAACTCGATAGCTTGGCGAAGGGTAGTAGGATTAACACCAGTCAAAATCTCCAGAATAGAATCGGGTAGCCCATCAATATACCTCTCGATCGCTTTATCCGGAGGGGTAACCATGGTGGGACACAATAGACTGAGTTCTTCAAAACGATCCGTGTATGCACGGTGTTCAGCCCCATCTTGCTTTAAGTCATCAAACTCTCGTTCCAAAACTCGAATTTCATGACGGGGACAAAACTCCTTCATCATGAGAGCCCGAAGTTCTTCCCATGTTTGTGCCAACGCCACTTCGGCACCCCTATCGCGCTTAATACCATTCCACCAGGTAAGCGCTCGCTTCTCAAACACGCTTGAAGCAAATTCAACCCTACGCGCATTCTGACACTGCACATGTAAGAATGTGCTCTCGATACTTTCAAACCACCGTAGGAGCGCAGTTGCTCCTTGCGACCCAGAAAACTTAAGCGGCTTCGCAGAATTGAAATTCTTGAAATTACAGTGTGCGTTATTGTTGTTGTTATTGCCGTTGTTGTTAAATATATCGTGGACTTGAGTTACAACCCCGGGAAGTACAGCAGCCACTTGCTGAGAAACCAGGGCTGCGATCTCTTCAATAGTAAAAGTTCGAGGATCGCGTCGAGGAGGCATTCTAAAAGAGGAAAACATGAAAGAAAACGAGTGAGATGATTGGATGAAAAGAATGAGATGAAACAAAATCAACAAGAGCAAAGATGGTGGTCATTCGTCCGTATCACAGAGCAAACAAACAACACACAGTGACTAATCAAAGTAAATGGGTCAAAAATAATGTATAATGAAGACATGCTCGCCTATAAGTGAACACTCATCCCAGGAATTCCCAGGTAAGCACAACTGGTCTCGCGTCTGATGAGATGTATACAAAGTGCTTGCCTAGACAGAAAACCCAGAATACAGGCATTCACCCTTCCAGTTTGCACACGTTCACATTATTTAAAACCCAAAACGTTTGACGGGATTTTGAAAATTTGAAGGCACAAGGCCAAAAAACCAAACTGAAAAGGGTTCAAAACCATATAAAAGAGAGTTCAAAACCTTGTAATAATTTATTCAAAAACAGATGATTGTTTTTCAAAAATCGTTTCGGAAAAATTTTGGTTCCTTGTTTTGATAATCACCTAAGGATAGGTGATGTAAATGTTTTAAGATCTTAAACACAACTAATTTGTGTTAGGGTCCTAGAAAAGTTATAGTCTAGGTCAAAGCATTACTAATAACCTAATTCCCTATAACCATTGGCTCTGATACCAACTCTTCTGTCACACCCCGACCACGTATAACATACAAAACGTGGCGGAAACATCGGGGAGTGTTGTAACAGAATTAATTGTTTCAAATCCATGGCAAACAAAGTTGTATTTTATTTATCAACATAAGTGTTACATTGTTTCAAACAGAGATTTAAGAGTTTAGTACATAATTAAACATCGTCTAGCTTCATTTTTAAGTTTCTAAGGCACAGGTCCGCCCTAGTGTCATGATCGTCATCCTACGGAAAAGCACCTGAAAACACATGTGAAAGTAGGTACGTCAGCATAAAAATGCCTGTGAGATACATAGGTTTTGTGAAAATAGGATTCATGACTTAAGTTTAAGAAAATGTTTAGTCATGAACCTTGTAATTTGATTTGTTTTGTAAATTGCTTGAAAAACAATAAGTCCAGATGATATGTATAGATAAGTGAATAATGTATGGTTAAATGAATAACCATGCAAAATGAGTTGTATAAAATAAACTGTATTGTAAACCAAAGTCTTGTAAAAACATGTCACTTGTGTAAAATGTATAAGTCCAAAATGAATGATTTAAATAACGCTATGATATGTAATATAATACAATCACTTATGTATAGGAAGTACCAGCGGCGTATCCACCATGATTGTATCATATTACTCACATCTCGTTACTTAAGTCACTTAAACCAACCAACAAAGTATAATGTCTATGTTTAAACCAATAGTCAATAGTACTTGTATAAACCCTGTCAAATGTTGATAGTCCAAAAGTAGTCAAGTAATGTGTAACAAATGTTATGTATGGTAAGTAAAATAAGACTACTTAAACCATAAGTAAAATGTACAAAACAAAGTATTTTGAATATATCAAAAAGTTATGTTTTGCCAAGTGATGCATGATACACTGATACGAACATTTATGTGGTAAGTTAACGCATACATTCAAGCCTTGAGACAGTCGGATAACCCTTTCAGTCAAGGTTATCAAAAGAATTGTATTCGGATTCAGTCATTCCTTACATCCAAACAAACCCGGGATGTCAGGAATGGGATTTGTCAAGTCCTATGGTACCACTACTTACTACCGAGCGGCGTAGCAAATGTTAATGAACGTAATAAAGACCCGTTTGTGCAAACCAAATGTCATAGAAGTTGTATACATGTCATATGAAAACAATGTACTAAGTATGCTAAGTTAACATACAAAGCAGAAAAGTCATGTAAATCAATGTGCTAGCATGTTATCAGTCAACATACTTGGCAGAAATGTAATGTAAAACGATGTACTAAGTAATGCACACAATGGGCACACCTAGCATAAAATGTATTGAAATCATGTACTATAATGTACTAACGAACATAGCATGTATATGATGTGAAAACGGAAAGCATTAAAGTAACAAGTAGGCACATGTGTTCCACCCCAAAACGTTTGGAAAACAGTAAAAGAGGGGTCTATGTACTCACATAAACACCTTGAAAACATTTAAAAGAGGGGGTTCTATGTACTCACTTGATATTGCTCAGATGTCTAAAGATAACCACCAAGTAATGCTAGAGATCTCGGAATCAAACGGCACCTAATATAGGTAACTATGTTAATAACCGGACCTTAATCGGATGATTGGATAGAATGAGGTTTCGTAAACCAAACGAGTGTAGAGACTCGTGTCATTTGGTTTAACAAAGCCTACATACTAAATGAAACCTAACATAATTGTTTACGACCCATTACGACCCGTTTAGGAAGCTTATGCTACTTTAACGTGTCGTGTGCGTGAAACGCGTTCGGACCGCCTAACTAGCCCTATGACAAGTGTTATATGCCTAAACATGTTACATAATCAGTTATGTGACAAAGGTTTAGGTTACATATGCTTAATTACCAATTATACATGAAAAGGGTATTCTGGTAATTTACCTAAGGCATATAAACTACCTATCATACAACTATTTAAACGATGTGACCATAGGGTATAACCTCGGAAGGTTATTCCCTACCTACTATGGTCACCTAATGTGTTTGGTCGGATCCTAATGATCGACCAAACTGGGTCGGGTTCGAAGGTATAGGCGATTTATTAGATCGCCTACCCTACGACCCTAGACAACGTGGTAATCAGTGGGCATAGTCCCAAGGGACTATGACCAACGTGATTACACTCACGTTGCGAAGTTCAAACGAACTTCGCATTGACCATTACTGGTCAACGCTGAAAGTCAAACAAAGTTTGACTTTCTGACTCGAAAAGCAGTAAAATAAGGAAAAGAACGAAAGAATACTTACGAAGGGTCCCCGAATGCTAATCGTGATCACAATAACTCAGGTATGGAACAATGGTTCCAACTTAGAGTCAAATAGATCAGATTCTTGTAAGTAATGAGGTTGGATGGCATGGGTATTTATAGTATTCGGGTAACCGTTGAGATCGTTTCTTGGAAAAGGGGAAAAGATCTAGTCCGTACACTTGTCACAACCTTATGGTGGCTACATATGCTCCTTATCTTAGTGACTAAGCAATTGAGAACATGTGGTTGTGGTTAAATCTGCTGAAAACAGGCTGTTTAAACATTGCACCTGGTCTGGAGACCCCATACGCATCGTATGGTATATATACCATACGCATCGTATGGGTGAACTTTGGCAGAATTACAGTTTTGGTCCCTGAACTGTATTTAGGCCATTTTTGACACGTTTAAGGCCCGTTAACCCCATTTCAAAGCTCAAAAATGAAGTTAAAGTATAGGGAACTTAAAACATACTCAAAAATATGCCGGATGATGGTTCGTTTGGTCGTACGAACGCGATGTTCGCTTAATTACGACGGAATGCGCACAAGCGCGAAAAACGATCCAAATGACGCGACGAATGGATTTTTCTTAAGGAGAACACTAAAATATAATATAGTCATGCTTACATAAATTTTTGGATGTCTGGATGTATTCAGAACGTAAGTTATGCGCGAAAATGCAAACTTGTGCACTTTGTGACACTTTTAGTCCCTGAATGTCCCAAAAGTTTATTTTAGCACACCAAACCCCTCAAAGCCTATTTCTAAGCTATGTAAAGGATATTTAAGGTGTGTTTAACTTATGGTTATGTTCCGGAATGTTCATTACAGTTCAAATTGACATACTTTCGCAGTTTGTCATATTTAGTCCCTGTAAGCTAATTAACTTGTTTTTGCCATACCAAAGCCTTTAAAACTTATTTCTAAGTTATGTAAAGGTTATTTAAGGTATGTTGAGTATATGTTGATGTTCCGGAGTATTTCTCGCATTAAACTGAGTACGTTTACGCACTAGTTTGCGTATAACTCTCCAGAAAGCGATGTAGAGTTTGAAATTACATAAAAGTCAAAACATGAAAAATGTAAAACATAACAAAACAAACATTGTGATCAAATAACATTGTTTTATTGATAACAGAACTGTTCATAGTGATTACAAGCACAGTTGTTACAACAGAGACTATGGACCTCCAAGATGTGCGTTTAAATTAGATATCCAAAAAGCGTATGACACTGTTGATTGGAAATTTCTTGAAAATGTTTTACTGGGTTTTGGGTTCAACCAGAAGATGATAGAGTGGATTATGCTGTTTCTACTCCGTCATACTCTATTTGTGTGAATGGTAGTGTTCATGGTTATTTCAAACGCAAACGCGGCTTACGTCAAGGAGATCCAATCTCTCCTTACTTATTTACTTTGGTTATAGAAGTTTTGACGTGTACTTTGCAACATGCTTCTTCTATTGATTCGTCTTTCAGGTTCCATAACAAGTGTGAGCGCCAACGTATTATCAATCTTTGCTTCGCGGATGATTTATTCCTTTTTACTAGAGGAGATGTGAATTCGGCCAAATGTATTATGAATGCTCTTTCTCAGTTCACTCGTATGTATGGGTTGATTCCAAGTGTTCAAAAGAGTACCGGCTTCTTTTGTAATGTTCCTCAGCAAGTTAAATTGGATATTCTTGGAATTATTCCTTTTACTGAAGGCGAATTACCGGTCCGTTATCTGGGAGTCCCCTTGATCTCGTCCAGGCTGCTTTACAAGGATTGTAGTATTCTTGTAGAAAGGTTGGAGAAACGCATTATGAATTGGAAGAATAGACTTCTATCTTTTGCGGGTAGATTACAGCTTATCTTATCAGTTTTGTCCTCTATGCACATCTTTTGGGCTTTAGTGTTAATTCTTCCTGCCCGGGTTGTTAAGGAGCTAGAGAACAGAATGAGGAATTTTTTGTGGTCTCAAGATGGTTCCTTTCAAAAAGGAAAGACAAAGGTCTTGTGGAAAACTATATGTCAGCCGAAATATGAAGGACGCCTTGGTTTGCGAAGGATTCAGGATGTTAATAGAGCTCTCATGGTGTCTCACGTCTGTAGCATCATTACCAAGCGAGAGTCTCTTTGGGTTCAATGGATATATTCTAACAGGCTAAGGAGTTCTAATTTTTTGGAGTGTAGAGTTCCTTCGTCCTGTTGCTGGAGCTGGAGGAAAATCCTTCAGTTACGTCCGTTAATCAGACATCATGTTTGGTCCAAACTAGGCGATGGTAGGATGACTTCAGCGTGGTATGATCGTTGGTGTGAGTGTGGTCCGCTGGCGAGTTTTATAACTCCAAGGGTTATCTCTTCGGCAGGGTTCTCTCTTCATGCTTCGGTCAGTGATATTTCATTGAATGGGGCTTGGCTGTGGCCTATGGCTTGGAGAGATCTTTTTCTAGTCCTGATTCAGCTCGATCACTTGCAGTTAAACCCGAATAAAAGTGATAGATTTCTATGGAAAGATGGTAACAGTTTAAATGAGCATTCGTCTTCGTGTGTGGCAATCGATCAGGTCTAGGGAGACGAAAGTGGAGTGGGTGAATGTGGGTTGGTTCTCTTAATGTATCGCTAGGCATGCGTTCCTTATGTGGCTTATCATGCGTTGGAAACTTTTGACTCAGGATAAAATTTTACAGTGGGATAAATCTAGAAGGAAGAACATGAATATGATGTGCTGTTTACTTTGCTATGCGAATAATGAGTCTCATGATCACCTGTTCTTTGAATGTAAGTAAGTTCTCTTCTCAAATTTGGTATGCGGTTAGGGATAAGGTGAATATGGAGAGGGTTGATCCTAAGTGGAACGATGTCATGGCTTGGCTTCAAGCTAGGGGTTCGTCCAAATCAGCTTCTAATTACTCCAGTCGGCTTATAGTAGAGGCGACAGCTTACTTCATTTGGCAGGAGCGTAATGCTATATTGTTTAATCAAACGAGACCACCGGATGCAATTATCGCTACGATTCTTCAGACGGTTCGGTACAAACTTATGGGAGTTAAATTCAAGAACACGGATAGAGTAAGACGCTTTCTAGAAGTGTGGGATATTCATGCAGACTCAATGCATTACGATGGAGGCTAATATTATTGATTTCGTTTGATAGTTTGTGTTCTAGATCATAGTCTAGTGGTTTGTTGGATTGTTTTTTGATGTTGTTTGCTGTTTCGGCTTGCTTACTATCATGGGGGTATGTCCCATGTTAGAACTAGTATGGGTGATCCATACTACTTGTTTTATTGTTTTGTGAATATATAGAATCACCGGGGTAACCCTTTACCCCAAAAAAAAACTTTAGTTTCTTAGAAATATTATTTTTGAAATCTTACATTTTCAAGACTTATATTTTGTAGGAATAATCATCCTACACATAAACAAGTTTATCTTCAAGTTCATGGTTCACATAAAGGATGATCATCATGAATTTCTCAAGATCCATCCTTATACTAGCTAGATCATGTGTTTAATCATCATCTAGCAAGCTTCTTATGGTGATCTACACCATAAACACAAGTAATCAACAAACAAGTTTAATACATACACTAAAACAACTTTGATTTTCATGATTTAGAGCTTTATGTTAATGTTCATCTTCATGTTTTGTTGAGATTCTTTAATTTACCAAGTTACATTATACATTAACCACTAACATCATGAGCAAAAATAGGATCAAATAGGTTTACTACTAGCACTTATGGCTAGGGAAGGACAAGAAGCAAGGTGATGAAGAAATGTGGTGGATAAAAGCTCCTAGAGAAGGTTCTTCAAGTTCCTTTGCTTCCAACCTTCTTAGTTAAGCTTGAAACACCCTAGAGTATGCTTGGAACCTATGAAGAATGATTGAAAATGGAGGGTGTATGAAGGGTTGTTGTAGCCGTGGGTATGAAGAAGAAGAAGAGTTGTGGTGTTGTTTGAAGTATGAAGATGAGAATGTTTAGAACTTGTGGTTATATAAGAATTACTTCCAACATGAATTTACATAATGGATAATATGCTCCATATCTAATACGCAAGATCAACTTAATTAATCAAAAGAAATCCCCATGTGGGGCCCATGTCATGACCGTCCACAATTGGAAGGGGGTCTAGTTGGGTTTCAATCTCTAGTTAAGTGTTTTAGTTAGATTTCAAGTGTAATGGTTAGTGTTTAATGTGTTTAGGGGTTTTAAGATGTAACATGGTGTTTGGTGATCATAACTAGCTTGGTAACATTAAAACAATGCTTCTAGATATCAAGTGTACCTGGGGTGGTGCAGTCCATACCAGAAGTGTCCCAGGACAGTCACAGGATATCTCGGTTTGCATATCCTATCTGTGATGCTAAAATCCCAAAAAGATTCCAAACTCCGAATATGAAGCTTTATGACGGGACCATGGATCCTGAGGATCATATTGCTCAGTATAGGGAGAGGATGGAGATTAACCCTATTCCGCCGGATCTTAAGGAAGCATGCCTCTACAAGGGCTTCGGCTCTACTCTAACAGGACCAGCCTTGAAGTGGCTCTTAAACGTTCCACCTCATTCAATTACATCATTTGCTCATTTGGTTAATTTGTTTAACAGTTAGTTTTCTTGCAGTAGAAGCTTTGAAAAACTAACAAGTGAACAAGTTCAGCAGGGAATCCTTGGATATCCCACACCATGACGTTGCTACAGTTGTGCGGCATTCAAGATGTGATTGCAAAAGGATACCTAATTTTATCAGGATTTTGTGATGAATCCTTGCAGGAACTTAGATGAAGCTCGGAACATGGCTTTAAGATATATCAGGTTTGAGGATGATAAGAAAATGCAAGAGAAGACGAATTCATCCTCGACATACGAATCAACAAATAGGAAATCAGAGTCCTCGTATAAACCATACCGCTCTAGGCTGTATGGTAAAAATGACAACAAGAAAGTGAATGTTGTTGAGGATGAATATGGCGAAGAATATCCTGAATTGTCAAAATATTGCTTTTTTGTTAATATTTCTGAACTGATGTATACCATGCAGGGTTTAGGAGATAAAGAAAGATGGCCGAGGAAGAACCAGCAAAAGGCCGATTGGAAGGATAAGTCTAAATGGTGTGCCTTCCATGAGGATTTTGGACATGTGACGGAAGATTGCATAGCCCTGATGAAGGAAATAAGCTACCTGTTAAGCAAGGGATACTTGAAAGATCTTCTGGGCAGAAAGAAGAATAAGGGTCAGGATACTGACAAGGATCCTGAACGAGCAGCATCACCTCCACCAGACGCCAAGATAATCAACTTCATATCTGGAGGATCCGATATATGTGGAACCTCTTATTCTGCAACCAAGAGGCATGCCAAGGAGGCTAAGGCAGAAAGAGGGGACAAACCAACGAGGATGACAACACTTACAACTGACAAAGTGATAACGTTCGACAGTGACGACCGGGATAGCATTCAGGATCCTCATCATGATGGTCTGTTAATCACTTTATATATTGCTAATCATTTTATGCGCAGGATACTGGTGGAAAATGGCAGCTCGATCAACATCATCCCGTAGGAAACCCTGAAGAGAATGAACATCCCACAAATGGAGATCACCTCGAAGTCCACTGTGCTTGTAGGTTTCAGTGGAGAGGCAAAGGACACAGTTGGAGAGATAAAACTGCCCGTATATGTTGAAGGAGTGAATTCAATGCAACGATTTTGTGTTATGGATTCATTATCCTGCTATAATATTATATTAGGCAGGCCATGGATTCACGATATGAAAGCTGTACCTTCCACCTATCATCAGTGTATCAAAATCCCTACTCCTTGGGGAGTAGTCAAAGTAGAAGCGATCAACAGGAGGCGAAAGAATGTTATTCCTCTTCGGTGAAGGCCTCAACAAAACCCAGTGAAGGATAGCAATTAAAGATACAAGTCCAGAATATCGTGGAAGCTTCAGAGAAGGATGTCAATAAAGTTATCCTGGATCAGGATAATCCAGATAACTCGGTGCTTGTAGGGGCTACCTCAGGATATTGAGAATCAGCTTACTAACTTTTTGAAATGCAGGATACCCACGTTTGCATGGAAACATGAAGACATGACAGGTATATTAAAAGATATTATAACTCACAAGCTTGGAATTGACAAGTCTTTCAGGCCCGTTCAACAAAAGAGAAGGAAATTTTCTCCTTAAAGGAATGCAATTATACAAGAGGAGGTTGAAAGGCTATTGAAGTCCAAGATGATTAGGGAAGTCAAATTCCCTAAGTGGTTAGCAAACGTAGTGATGGTCCAAAAGAAAAATGGGAAATGGAGAGTTTGTGTAGACTACACAGACCTCAATAAAGCTTGTTCTAAAGACCCATTCCCGTTGCCTCATATAGATTCGATGGTAGATGCAGCTGTCGGGCATGAAATGCGTCATGGATGCATCCTCAGGATTTCAGCAAATCTAGATGGAGCCATCCGATCAGGAAGACATAGCGTTCATGATACCCACATGTTATACTACCATGCCTTTCAGTCTAAAAATGCAGGTGTAACATATTAGAGGCTGGTCAATATGATGTTTAAAGACAAACTGGGGGACACAATGAAGGTTTATATTGATGGCATGGTAGTGAAATCCAAGAAAGCGGAGGATCACCTCCAGGATCTTGAGTGTGCCTTCAATAACTTGGACCAGTATAATATGAAGCTGAATCATGCTAAGTGCCATTTCGGAGTGGGGGCAGGAAAAGTTTTAGGATATACGGTGACCAAGAGGGGGATAGAAGCAAGCCTAGAACAGATTAAAGCTATCCCGAATCTCAAATCACCATCAAACATGAAGGATGTGCAAAGGTTAACTGGAAGAGTAGCAGCATTGAAAATATATAGACTTACCCTTTCTCTCTCTCCTTGGGGCGATTTCTTGTTCTTCATCTAACCCTAGATTTTCTTTGTGATCTTTTGTATAACAGTCTGTGATTAAATTTTTGATCTTTCAAAACTTTATAACAAACTCGTTAGCAATTGTGATCAATCTAAAATTAGGGTTTTTTCTTGTTCTGGTTCAATCGCGGTTAACTGAGTTTAATTTAGCTAGATTGATACTCTAATTTAATCAGTTAAGGGTGGAAGATTGATTCTAGGGGTTCAAGGATTAGGGTTTACGTTTTTTCTGGTGTATAGGTCTGCATGGTTTTTGTCGTCTGGGTGTGTTAGGGTTTATGTTCGTTTAATTGTGCATGGAGAGAAATAAAGAAAGGGGATTGGAGGATTTAGGCTTTCAGTATTTTTCTGAAAAGCTGCATGGAGATGTATTTATTACTTCGAAGGGTTCTCAGCCGTCGGGTGTCTAGGAATTACGTGATAAATCGTCATTTTTTGGTAAACCGTTGAATATTGATGGCAATCCGTTGATACCTCGTCGTGGAGTTGTGACGAAAAATCAGAAGGAGCCGCGGGTATTGAATGTGATTGATGAGTTGCAAAAAATAACTGTTCCAGTGGAGAACGTTTATGCGGATAAACAACAGGATGACCAGGTGTCTTATGCTCAGAAGGTAATGAAGAATCCTACTTCGAAACGTGAAGTTAACTTCAGGAAGTTGGACCCGATGGAGACTCACCAAGAAGCTGATATTGTCATACCGAGGGAGGTAGTTAAAACGGTTCAAGACAGGTTTGACAATGTCTTATTTGGTTACTTTCTGGGAAATAGATTGCCTTTTCCGGTTGTGGAATATTATGTTAAAAATGTTTGGTCGAAATTTGGGTTTGTTAAAATAATGATGAATGCTGAAGGCTTTTTCTTTTTCAAATTTGACACAAAGGAAGGAATGAATAAAGTGCTGGAGGGTGGGTCGTGGCTAATACGTAAAATTCCTTTATTTCTAAATGTATGGTCGCCTTCGATCAGCTTGAAAAAGGAGGGAATAAAGTCGGTCCCTATATGGATTAAGCTTCATAATGTTCCTATATCTATCTATACGGATGATGGTTTGAGTTTATTGGCGTCAAAGATTGGGATTCCTAAAAGATTGGATAGCTACACAGCGGATGATGTTCTTAAGGATCAAATAGTTGTGGCCATTCCAAAACTTGATGATGATGGCTTTATCATGGAGAAAGTAACGGTTTAGTATGAATGGAAGCCGCACCGATGTGCAGCATATTGCATCTTTGGTCATAATGACCAAAACTGTCCAAAAAATGTTACTGCCAATCCGAAACAAGTTACGGTGGATGAGGAAGGATTCATCACAGATAAAAGAAAGGTTGCTAAGTTTGGAAGTGGGAATAAGAAACAGAAATCGAAGTTTGTTTACAAGCCAAAGACCATTAAGTTGGATGCGAGCACATCAGGAACGAAGACAGATAACAGCACGGGTCCTAGTCATATTAAAACAGCTAATTCGTTTGATGTCCTAGCGTCTGAGGATGGAAATGGAGAGGATAACAGAGCTGTGAAGGAAGATGAGCCGCATGATAAGTCTAAACGATCTCCAAAGGATGATGATGAGGTGATGGAGGTTACTCCAACGGAAATGACAGACTTCATGAAAAATGATCAGCAAATTAAGGATTCTGAGGGGGCAAGCACTCCCGGTTTGACGAGTTTAAATGGGTAGCATTATGACATGGAATATTAGGGGCTTGAACCGGCCCCTGAAACAAAGTGAGGTTCGTTCTATTGTTGCTGAAAATAGACTAGACATGTGTGCGATACTTGAATCTCATGTGGATGTTTATAAGCTGGCTAAAATTTGTAAGTATGTTTTCCGTGATTGGTGTTGGACTTCTAATGGTGGTCAATGTAACCGGGGCACGAGAATTATTCTGGGATGGAATCCTAATATGTTTGATGTTATGGTGCTATATCAATCGGATCAACTTATTCATACTCAAGTCATTTTTAAGGATAGTAGAAAGGTTCTGTTTTGCTCTTTTGTGTATGCTGAAAATAAGTATCTAGATCGTAGAATTCTATGGGATGATTTATGCAAGCATAAGGTGTTTTGTCATGACAAGCCGTGGGTGGTTATGGGAGATTTCAACTCAGCTCTTAAGGTTGAAGATTCTTTGTTTGGGGCGTCCAGCCATTCTATTGGCATGCGTGAGTTTAATGAATGTGTCCAAAATGCTGAATTGTTCGATATTCATGCTCATGGTTTGCAATACACTTGGAGCCAAAAGCCTAAGAGTGGAGTGGGTCTTCATAAAAAGATCGATAGAATTATGGGTAATGTTTCTTTTATTGATCAATTTCCTGATGCTTTTGCTATGTTCCACCCGTTTAGGGTTTCTGACCATACTCCTTGTATTCTAAAAATGAAATGCTCTTATGGTAATCGGCCTCGTCCTTTTAAATTCCCGAATTTCCTTGTTAGAAAACCAGAATTTAAAGAGTCCGTGAAACATGAGTGGATGAAAACAGTGGATGGTGTCGCTATGCTTTCTGTTGTGAAGAAAATGAGGAACTTGAAACCGAGGTTGAGAAAGATACTTTTCAACCAAGGTAACTTACACAATAGGGTGATTGAGTTGAGGAAAAAGTTGGATGATATTCAGGTTCAAGTGGATCAAAACCCTTTGGATGCGAGGCTTCGACAATTGGAGACGCAATGCCTTCAAGATTTTCAATCAGCTGCTTATGATGAAGAATGTTTTTTGAAACAGAAATCTAAGGTAGAGTGGCTTCGGGCGGGAGACTCAAATACCAAGTTTTTTCATAATTCTGTGAAAGCCAGAAATGCTAGAACTAAAATTTTTAGCATCAGGGATACTATGGGAAATCGCCATGAAGGTGATGAGGTTGCGGATGCAATGGTCTCGCATTACACTCAGTTTTTGGGGGTAGATGTTTCGGTTGACAGGGTTAACTTGGATAATCTTTTCATTGATGTGTTAAGTATGGAGGTTGCGGATCAAATGGTGTCTCAAGTTACTCGGGAGGAAGTCAAAACTGCTATGTTCAGTATTGGAGATGACAAGGCCCCGGGGCCTGATGGGTACACGTCGGCATTTTTTAAGCATGCTTGGGATGTTGTTGGTAATGAAGTTACGGATGCGGTGTTACAATTTTTCAAGAATGGTCAGCTTCTAACTCAGGTCAACCATATTATTCTTGCTTTGATCCCGAAAAAAGATGTCCCGGATTCAGTGTTAGACTACAGGCCTATTTCTTGTTGCAATGTGATCTATAAATGCATTAGTAAGATAATAACGGATCGTTTAAAAGGCAGCTTGGGTACTCTTGTTAGTATTAACCAATCGGCTTTTGTGCCAGGTCGGAGGATTTCAGATAATATTCTTCTTACACAAGAATTAATGCATAATTATCACCTTAATAAGGGTCCGGCTAGATGTGCTTTCAAGATTGACATCCAAAAAGCCTATGATACGGTGAATTGGTCATTCTTGCAAGATATTTTGGTTCGTTTTGGGTTTCATCAGAAAATGATTGGGTGGATTATGACATGTGTTTCTACAGTTTCTTACTCTTTGAGCATCAATGGCAATCTTCATGGCTATTTTAGAGGCAAACGTGGGTTACGTCAGGGTGATCCAATGTCACCCTACTTGTTCACGTTAATTATGGAGATTCTCTCGCTTCTGCTTCAAAAAGCTGCTAGTGCTCCATACAAGTATCATGCTCATTGTGCAAACGTGGGTTTGGGGTTGGTTAATCGGGTTTGGGACGGGTTTGGGAATAGTTTTTATTTTTTTCGCGGGTTTGGGACGGGTTTGGGATTTAGTGATATACCCGTTTACCCGACCCAATTACCCGATAAAGTGTACTCGTTTACCCGATTGTATGTCCGATATAATTTCTTTTATATTATTAAATATGTATATATATGATACATCCATTTTTTACACATATAAGTATTCTATTTTGTATACATTGTAGTTATTTAATATATATTTTTATAATGACAATACAAAATGTAACCGGTTAGTAGTTACCCGATGAATACCTAATGGGTTTTGAGATGAGTATACCCAACGAATAAACTTTTTAAATTAACGGGTTTACCCGAAACCCGCGGGTATACCCGATACCCGATGGGTATTTACCCGCTAGAAACCCGACGGGTTTTGGGACGGGTTTGGGACAAGCTTATCTAACCGGGTTTGGGTTTGGGATTACCTAAACCCGTCCCAAACCCGACCCATTGCCATCCCTAGTGCCATGCAAAAAATAATTAATGTGTCGTTTGCTGACGATTTATTTATTTTTGTGCATGGTGATGTTGTCTCGGTTAGGAAGGTCAAGGAGGCACTTCAAACGTTTACCAACATTTCTGGGTTGGCTCCTAGTCCGGCGAAAAGCACAGTTTTCTTTTGCAATGTTCCTCAGTCAATTAGACAGGAAATTATGGATATTATGCCGTTTCAGGAGGGTGTATTACCGGTTCGCTATTTGGGGGTTCAGCTCATTTCTTCAAGGCTTCTGTTTAAAGATTGCCAAATCCTTATTGAGCGAATGGACAAGAAGATTGATAATTGGATGACAAAGTCGTTATCGTTTGCTGGCCAGTTGCAACTTATAAACTCGGTTCTCTCTTCTATGCATATTTATTGGGCCTCAGTCTTTGTTATCCCCACTCGGGTTATCAAGGAACTTGAGAAAAGAATTCGTAGATTCTTGTGGAATGCGGGATCGGAGGGTAGAATTCGGGCGAAAGTTGCTTGGAAAGATGTGTGTTTACCTAAAGATGAAGGTGGTTTGGGCGTTCGAAGTATTACTGATGTCAATAAATCGCTAATGGCTAAGCATGTTTGGAGTATTCTTACTAAACGTGAGTCTATTTGGGTGAAATGGATTCATGAGTACAAGCTAAAAGGGCGAAGTTTCTGGGAAATTCCATGTCGAGGGAGCATGAGCTGGGGATGGCGGAAAATATTATCTATTCGTGGTATTATGCGGCCTCACATATGGTCCTTGCTTAAAAGTGGTTTGCAAACTAATGTTTGGAGTGATAATTGGTGCCATATGAGTCCTCTTAGCTCCTTTATCAGTCCTCGATCTATAGCTAATGCGGGTTTCAATTTAAAGTCATCGGTTGCTGATGTTATTGATGAGAATGGGCATTGGAGATGGCCCCAAGCTTGGCTAGATTTGTTTCCGGTTCTAATAAGCATTCAGACGCCTCAGCTAGTTGGTAATGTTCCTGATCGCCTGACTTGGAAGGATTTGGATGGAAAGATTGATGATTTTCATTCGGCTCAAGTGTGGCATATGATTCGGAATAGGGATAATCATGTGGCATGGGCAAACATGGTTTGGTTCTCTCAATGTGTTCCTAGCCACTCGTTTCATATGTGGTTGGTGTTCCGCAACAAACTAAAGACTCAGGATAGGTTGGCGGTGTGGGAAGCTGGAAGTGCTACAAATCTTAACCTTATGTGTTGCCCCTTGTGCAAACATGATCGAGATAGCCGAGATCATTTGTTTTTTCAGTGTGTGTTTGCAAATCAAGTTTGGACCAACGTGAAGTGCATGGTGAATTTGGAGAGCGTAGATAACACATGGCAGTCTTTAATGGTATGGGTTGATCAACACTCTAACTTTCATGGGGTATGTCCCATGATTGAACTAGTGTAGACTACCTACACTACTTGTGTTTTTTGTTTGTGAATATATAGAATCACCGGGGTAACCCTTTACCCAAAAAAAAAATTGGTGGTGGCTGCGACTACTTATTATGTGTGGCAAGAGCGAAATAGTCGGCTGTTTAGTTCTAACCAATTGACAGTGTTACAAGTTGCTGAAAAGATCAAAAATTCGGTTCGTCTTCGGCTCATGGGTTTCAACTTTCGAGTGGATTCTGCAAGGAGGAGGATATCCATAATCTGGAAGATAGATGATAGCAAGGACGATGTAATGGATCCGGGATAGCAGTCTTTGTGTTTTTGTGTAATTTCGGCATAGGTTTTTTGGTCGTGGTTGTTTAGTTTGCTAGTTAACATTTGTTTTGTTTGGTTGTTTTTGGATTGTCGTCCTAGTCTTGGTATGCCAAGTCTAGTTGGTGTGTCGCTTTGACACATCCTTGTACTTATTTGGTTCATTTATAAAATTCATCGGGGTAACCCTTTACCCAAAAAAAAAAAGGCATTGAACAGTTCATATCAAGATCCCCATAAAAATGCAAGGAATTTTATGAGGTCCTGAAGGAGAACAAAAAGTTTGAATGGGGAGAAAGGCATGAAGCTGCTCTACAAGGATTGAAGCAATATCTTTCAAGTGCACCTCTGCTGATGAAGTCCGAGGATGGTGAACCTCTATCCCTATATCTTGCAGTATCAGGGAATGCAGTAAGTACTGTCTTGGTAAAGGATCATGAAGGTCAGCAGTATTATGTTTATTATGTCAGTAAAAGTTTGTTAGATGCTGAAACTAGATACTCATACTTAGAAAAATTGATATTAGCCCTAGTCATGTACTCACATAGGATCCAAATAAAAACCAATTATCCTATAAACATGTGCTTAGGAAACCTAAAATGTCTGGTAGGATGGCTAAGTGGTATGTTGTCACACCCCCAAAATCCACACGCGGAGTATCACCGCTTGGAGGCGTGACTGACCAGGATCAAGCCACCAATCATATCAAACATAATATGTATTAAATGTAATTTAAACCAAACGATATGAAAGGTGTTCCAACAAAACATGTTAAGTGTATAGCGGAAGCATAAAATGTAAACCCAACATAAGTAATAAGTTCAATGTTTAATGTTTCAATATCAGATCCACAATCCGTGCCCACAACGACCGCATCTCCCGTGCAAGCTCCATATGTACCTAAGGTCCTGCAAGGCATGCAGCAGAGAGTCAACAACTAGTTGAGCGAGTTCACAGAAAGTAAGATCGTTATAACAAATCATATATGCATTTAGTGGGGGCTTCCCATGTAAATACGTACTAATGGTGGGGGTTTCCCGTGATCATATGTATTACCAGTGGGGGTTTCCCACGTTTATCCTTACTAATGGGGGCTTCCCATGTCTGTACTTACTAGACTATTTGCAACCATGTGTTCTTCTTAATCCGAGAACAGGAATACGTACAAGGTCGCGTAGGATTTACGTGAGTGCCCTTCCCCGAGGACAGTGGTACGTGTGAGGTTTACGTAGGATTTACGTAAGTGTCCTTCCGACCCGGAAGACAATGGTAGGTATTAGTTTACGTAGGTTTTACGTAAGTGTCCTCCCGACCCGGGAGACAATGGTAGATACTAGGTTACGTAGGTTTTACGTAAGTGTCCTGACTATCCTGAGGACGATGGTCTATAGTCTAGCGATAGCGTAAGTATGAGTAGTTATCCATTTCAAATAATCCAACCCGATTCCCAACCCGAGAATCCCATGCCTTGGCTGTGTGAACTCACCTTGGTTTGCTCGGTATGCTAAGTATGTGCTCAAAGTAAATCAATCACGTCCTAGAGTATGCACGTATACATAATCAGTTTGTAGTCACAAGGTACACGTATAAGCAGGTAGTACGTATTCGCAATCACACAAGTCATGTATATCATTTAACAGCAGTTAGATATTCCAGTTAACACTTAACAGAATTAACTCAAGTTACTGCACAGCTCGGCGAAACACATAAGTTGGCGAAACACAGATATTGACGAAACACACATGTTGGCGAAACACATTTGTTTCGTCGAGGTGTCCTTTGGCGAAACAGAACTTCTAATTCGTCGATTACCCTTGGCGAAACACATTCTGTTTCGCCGAGAGTTCTGTTTCGTCGGACAGTTCAGTTACGTCGAACATCAGTTACAGCAGTTACGAATAACACAGAAACCCTAATCATGCTAGCAGCCGTCATCAGCAAATCATCAATTATACAGTAATCATTTGTTCACAGAATTCATCATCACACCATTATAACATAAGCATCACAGTTCTTAACGTCTACCATGAACCCTAGGTTATGTGTTCAACATATCGATTAACATACAACATCATATCATCGATCCCTATCAAGATACTAATGCGTATTCAGAATCAGATCATATAAACAACATCCAGAACCGAGCCTTCGATTGTATTAAGTTTCGCATAGCATTGTATATATCCTAATACATCATACATATCGAAATCTATATCATCATCATCATCATCATACTCTTATCACAGCAGTAACACACATAAATCACATATCCAAACATGAATCGAGATAGAGCAGAAACATGAAATCGATTAACAAACACACACTAACCGATTCGAGAAGAACAAACAAGGATTCGAGAGCTAGGGAACGCTAGATTGCCGTCAACAGAGAAGGAGAGGCTCTAGGGTTTCAGTTGTTATGATAAAAGTATGAAACTGATGTTGTTTTACGTATTAAAACTCGAAATAACATATTGGGCCCGAACCGGGCTTCGGTGAAACTGGGCTTGGCGAAACAGCTTGTTTCGTCGAGAAGGTTGTTGGCGAAACTGATTCAGTTTCGTCGGAATGTACTTGGTGAAACACACTTGTGTTTCGTCGGGCTCTTTTATAGTTTAACAGTTTAAGTTTTACAAATAGTACACATGTTATACAATCACACATAACCATGCAATCACAACTATATAGTCAAGGTCAACGTGCATTAAATGCGAATAAAGAATGTCGGAAATTCTAGTTGTCACATATGTAAAGCTAAGTGTATATGATTTAGTATATGAACCTAGAAATGCTATAAAGTCTCAGGCTTTAGCAGACTTTGTGGCTGATTTTAGTAGTGATATTCAAGATGAAGTTGACCTAGAAGTACAACAACTAGGTGAGAGTTCAGAATTTTGGATATTATATACTGATGGTGCATCCAATATAAGAGGTGTAGGATTAGGGATACTACTAAAATCGCCACAGGGGGACATATTACCCCAAGCTATTAGATGTGAATTTCCTGCTACTGATAATGAAGCTGAGTATGAAGCTTTGATAGCAGGATTAGAATTGGCTAAGAACATGAATATTATATGTTTACAAGTGTATGTTGATTCCCTGTTAATTGCTAACCATTTCAATGGATCTTATGCAGTCAAAGGTGAAAAGTTAGCTGAATATCTTGAAATTGTTAAAAAATTAGCAGGATATTTCGAAATTTTTACACTTGAACAGGTACTAAGGGAAGGAAATGCTGAAGCAGACGCTCTAGAAAATTTAGGATCTACTGTCTAGATACCAGAAGGAACTAAGATACCAATACTACATATCTTTTATCCTGCGATGGAACACTTCAAATCTCAGGATAAGGAAGTAGCAAGTATCCAGGATCCTGGTGTTGGATATCCTGAGAAGAATCCTGAATCCTGGATGGCTCCGATTGTGAAGTATCTTAAAGAAGGAGATATCCCAAAAGACGAAAATCCTAAGGCTTTCAGAATGAAGGTATCTCGTTTTACTATTATAAATAATATTTTGTATAAGAAATCCTTTGCAGGTCCATACCTAAGGTGCTTAGAAGATCCTGAAACCAAGGAGGTATTTCAGGATATACACGAAGGAGACTATGGCAACCATACTAGGGGCAGATCTTTGTTCTGGAAGGTGTTGAGAACAGGATATTACTGGCCAACCATGAGAAAGGATGCTATGCAGTATGCTCAGAAATGTGATGCATGTCAAAGGCACAACAATATACTACATCAGCCTGCTGAACCATTATATCCTATCGTATCCCCTTGGCCATTTATGAAGTGGGGGATGGATATAGTGGGAAAACTTCCTAAGGCTCCAGGAGGAAAGGTTTTCATATTGGAAATGACAAATTATTTCTCCAAATAGGTTGAAGCAGAAGCCATTGTCCAGGTTAGGGATCAAGAAGTGGTATCCTTCATAAAGTGGAATATACTGACAAGATTTGGGGTACCTGTTTTGGTAAAAAATTACCGAAGCAATTAAGTGATCAAATTAGTTAAGTGAGGTAGTGTGCTAAGAATGTGTATCGAAAATATGCTAGTTTAGTTGTTTACAAAAACAGTTATCAGGACACGGCTCAGGATATCGAGCTGTATCTACTATCAAACAATGAGCCAAAATGTAAAGGGTGACACGGGATGTACGAGGAAAGCCCTTGATCAATCTAGATCGCCGGCACAAAACCTCGGGAGCTGACAATCGCGGTTGCCTTGTTCTTCTTATTACTTCAAATGTCAGGATACAGTGCAGGATATGATGTGGATCAACTAAGTGTTACAATGTAATTTGAATACAAGTGTAAGTGTGTTATGAGTGTTTGCATCTAGAGAGAAAGAGAGTTCGAGAGATTGTGTGTGTTCTCATCTGATCCGATCAATCCTATTTATAGTAAGATAAAACTAACTAACTAGCCTATAAATCCGGGATATAACGAATATTCCCTTTGTGAACGTTGTAGTCCACGTCTTCTGGCTTCAACGTCCATAATTCAACAGATTTGCCCGAGTCTTTGGGAGAAGAAGTCCACTTGAATGTTATAGACTTGTTCCAATAATCTGCACGTGAATTAATTAGTTACTACCAGGATACTGTATCAGGATGTTACCAATATCCTAATCCGGTATCCTGATCACAACAAAAGAAACATAGTCAGAATATTATTCAGGATATATAAGCAGAAAACCACCCATAACAATTGTCCCCAAAATATATCTGTTGGTATACCAATTCCAACGGATATATTTTAAATATTATCTCTTAAATCGAGGTTATTAAGTTGAAACAACGGTCGAGATAGCATTGTGCAACTTCCAACGCGGTTTTCACTCGATGGCAATCTATTACGCTCCTATATCTTCTCTCTTTCTGTTTGAAAACCAAATATCATCAACAGAATCTCCAGGTAATTATTCATTCTTTCATCTTTCCTTGCTAATCTCTTCATTCTTCTCCTAATGGCTACTAGAACCCGTTCTCATACTGGTGAATCGATGGAGACCTTCATGCAACAAAACCTTCTTCGGGAGTTGAATCACACGACTATTGTCCTTATTCCGAAAATTCCTACACCTTCGGCTGTCATTGACTATCGGCCAATTGCTTGCTGTAATGTTTTATACAAGTGTATCAGTAAAATTGTGGCAGATAGAATTAAAAGTGCGCTGAATGACATCGTTAGCATTAATCAATCGGCGTTTGTTCCAGGAAGGAGAATCTCGGATAATATTATGTTGACTCAAGAATTAATGCATAATTACCATAGACATGCGGGTCCTCCAAGATGTGCTTTTAAAGTTGATATCCAGAAAGCTTATGACACGGTTGACTGGAGTTTTCTAAAAAGTGCTTTGCTTGGGTTTGGTTTTAATCGTAAGATGGTTGATTGGATTATGGTTTGTGTATCGACTGCGTCTTTTTCTATATGTGTCAATGGGTCAGTTCATGGGTTCTTTAAGGGCAAAAGAGGGTTAAGGCAAGGGGATCCAATATCTCCTTACCTCTTTACCTTGGTTATGGAGGTTCTGACGTCCATTCTTCAGCATGCTGTTCGTATCGACTCTTCTTTTAAGTTTCATAATAAATGCGAAAAACAGCAGATTATCAATCTTTGTTTTGCAGATGATTTGTTCCTTTTTGCTAGAGGAGAAGTCAATTCGGCTCGGTGTATTATGACGTCTCTCTCTAAATTCACTAAGATGTCGGGGTTAGTTCCTAGCAATCAGAAAAGTACGATTTTCTTTTGCAATGTTAGTGGCCATGTAAAAGATGCTATTCTGGAGTTGATGCCTTTTGTGGAAGGAAAATTGCCGGTCAGATATTTAGGGGTTCCCCTAATCTCTTCTAGTCTTGGTTATAATGATTGTCGAGTGCTCGTGGAAATATTAGAGAAGCGTATAACACATTGGAGGAACAAGTTACTCTCTTTTGCGGGTAGGCTTCAGCTTATTATCTCGGTTCTTTCGTCAATGCACATCTATTGGTCTTCTGTCTTTATGTTACCGGCTCGTATCATTAATGAACTTGAAGCTTGTATGCGTAACTTCTTATGGTCCCAGGAGAGTTCGTTTTCTAAAGGAAAATCTAAAGTTTCTTGGAAGACCGTTTGCACTCCGAAGTATGAAGGTGGTTTGGGCATTAGACGAGTCGGGGATATGAACAAGGCTCTTATGTCTAAGCACATTTGGAGCATTGTTTCGAAACGTGATTCTTTATGGGTTGATTGGGTGTATAGTTACCGATTAAAAGGCAAGAGTTTCTGGGTGTGTAAAACCCCCTCTAATTGCTGTTGGTCTTGGAGAAAGTTGGTTCAGCTGAGACCGATTATTAGGAATCATATATGGTCGGAGGTGGGGAATGGCGCTAAAACTTCAGCCTGGTTCGACTACTGGTGTGATATAGGTCCGCTCGGTGACTTTATTTCGCCGAGAACCATTACTGATGCTGATTTTAAGCTGGATGATACTGTAGCTAACATCTACTCTCATGATTCTTGGTCTTGGCCTATGGCATGGAGAGATCTTTTCCCGGTTCGCATCCAATTGGACCAGGTGCGTTTGAATCCGACAAAACATGATAGAATGTTATGGAGAGATGGTAGTGATAAAACTGAGTTTTCTTCTTCGGGTGTTTGGCATACTATTCGATACAAAGATCCCGAAGTAAATTGGTGCAATATTGTTTGGTTTTCGCAATGTATTCCAAGGCATGCGTTTATGATGTGGTTGGTAATTAAAGGTAAACTTTTGACTCAAGACAAAATTCTAAATTGGGAAATGTCGAGGAGGAAGAATATGAATATGATGTGCTGCCTGTTATGTTATAAGAATTTCGACTCTCATCCGCACTTATTCTTTGAATGCGAATATTCTTCTCAAGTTTGGCAGATAATTCGAAACAAGGTGGGTATGGATATGGTCAGGCCGAAATGGACTGATATTGTTGATTGGTTGCTGGTTCGAGCTCGGTCTAAAGCAGCTGGGATTTATGTTGCAAAAATTCTGGTTGCTGCTGCTCTATATTTCGTGTGGCAGGAAAGAAATGCTAGATTATTTAAAAATCAGTTGAGGCCTCCAGAGAAGCTCAGTGAAATTATTTTAGCCACGGTTAGATACAAGCTGATGGGAGCCAAACTAAAGAATACTACAAGGGTGCGAAGACTTCTTGAAGAATGGGAGATTCACGAGGGGCACGTTGATGATGATGGAGGCTGATTTGTGTTTGATTTATGTCTCATATTTCTAGTTTTTAGTCTAGTGGGTTTCTAGTTTGTTGGTTTTTCGGTTTTCGTTGTAATTTGTTCTACTTTCATGGGGCATGTCTCATGATTGAACTAGTGTAGACTCACTACACTACTTGTTTTTCTTGTTTGTGAATATATAGAATCACCGGGGTAACCCTTTACCAAAAAAAAAGGAGATCTGTGCCTTCGATAATGCAGATATCGCAGCGTTGAGAGCCTCCGGCGCTTTTCCAGACAGTGCGATTATCAGACCATTCGACCGGTCAGTTCGATCTGACGTTTCGTCTGCCGATTGGGTTTGTTTTCTGGCGTATCCTTTTTCGCTAGGCCTTCGGTATCCCTTTCCCAAATTCATGATGCAATTTTTTCGAACCACCGGTCTTTGCTTCGCCCAAACAATGCCCATGGTTCGGAGGGTACTGATCGTACTTAACCAAATTAAAAACCTTCACTTTCCTGACCTCTGCATCGAGGATATTCCGATCGCCTACCGTCTCCGATCACACGCTTCTAGTCGGTTTTTACTCTTTTCCACTTCCAGTAAACCCCTCATTCTCAAAGCACCAAAAACGAGGATGGATGGCAACGGAAATTCTTCTTCGTTAAGCGAGATTCCATTTACTAGGTTGCTAGTGTGACAACCCGAACTTCCGAGGTTGGTGGCGGTTAATCTTGTGAGCTTAATTTCTGTTAAACGTCCTGTGTTGTTATAACTTCGTTAAACTTAAAGTATGATAATTTTGTTGAACACTTGTAACCTTAATAAACTTGCTAAACGGAAAAAATATGTTTGAATATGTTACGTGTGTAGTGAACCAGTTTAGGCACGGATAGGTTTAGTGGGCCACACATAAAGGTGGGCTACACACAACACAGGTGTGGTTTAGCACACACCACATGTTGGGCCCCATCCACCTCGGCACACACATCACACATGGGCCATACATTTCATTTGGGCCGGCCTTTGATGGTCACGTATAGGTTCACGCACACACAGAGAATTAGAGGTAGTTTTCATAATCTAGTATTCTAATCAAGTTCATACGGAACCCTAATCCCTCTCACACTTCCTGGAAGCCGACGGCAGGCCCCATTCCCTCTCGAAGTTCTCATTGTTATACGTTAAATCTTGGTTAGTGGTTCTTGTTTGTTGCTATTCAGAATTGCATGATATTGTTGATATTGAATCTGATTGATTGTATGTATTATTTGATGTTGTTTATTGGTGGATTCTAGCATATGTGTTCGTTGTCAAAGGATAATCGTTCCCGATGGTTTGGATCGAAAACTAGATGGACTGGTTTAGGATATGATTAACATGCTGATGATCTAGAGGGATTAGGATTAAATGATTGATTAATGATTTAACTAAACCGCAGAATTCAAACTGTTAATGATGATATGATCGGCTGTAAACGTGACTAGGGTTTGTTTGTGTAGGAGGTAACTGTTCTCCGACGAAAACCCTTTGATTTCGCCGCCTCCTGTACCGACGAAAACACTTTTGATTTCGTCACCTTGTCCCAACGAAAACCCTTTGATTTCGTCGGCCTGTCCCTCGACGAAAACAGTGTGATTTCGTCGGTCTGTCTCTCGACGAAATAGAGGAGTTCGTCGGCCTTTAATGATGTTTCGTCACTGGGCTAGAGTCTCACAAACACGCTGAGATTTAGAACATGTAAACCTGTGAATAAACATATCTTGAGTTTGCTTGTAAATGTTGTCAGAACAGTACACTAGACTATGAGTATTATAACATCTCTGTGGGCTTTGGATATGCATGAGTAGGTTGACTGTTACGTACCATTTGTTGACTGATTGCATGTACACACATTATGATTACGGATCATACGTAAACCTTATGTAAACTGATTTTCGCATAAATGATTGAACGGTGCCGTGTATTAGGTTATATGAAATTACATGGTCAGTGTCCATACTTGTCACCCATGTCCACAGCGTATGCATTCAACCACTTGAACTATGCAACCTAGATGAATGAGCACTGTTAGTATAAACTACTACTTACGTGATACTTGTGTTATGTGCTGAATACGTGTATATGTGCCGCTATCTGATTACGAACCTAATGGACATGGTAACAATGTTAGGACTTAAGTGACTAAAGAGTTTTAACAAGTAAATTACCAGCCGAGCAAACCGAGGTGAGTTCACTGCTCTTTTCCAAGCATGCATCCCGGGAAGGGATATCGGGTAACGTTTTCAGAGAAGAATGTCAGGTTAATGGGATGCTTGTTATTACTCAGTTTCTATCATATAAGACCCCTTACATCTACCGATTGTTGCCGGGAAGGCAACGAGGTATTTAGTTGATAGCGCTATTAGGTTTGGCACGCTCACACCAGGCTGGAATGGACGGGCGTGAACTATTTACCTTGACCACTTGACCAATGCTTTGATAGAGGCATTTGGGTTTGGGCAAACACATCTAGTAGCCATATACGGTAATCGAGTTAATAACATCATCAAAACATAATGTTGAACGGTTTTATACACATACTTGGAAACCAACTCGTTAACAAAACTTTGAACTCACCAGCGTCATCTGACACACTTGTCTGCATGCTTGCAGGTCGTTAGGGGTTTGATATGGACTTGCTATCTGGGAGTGCTGGAGTAGTCATGGATCGAGACTCTTGGATATTTGACGCATTAGTTTTTAAACACTTATTTTGCATCAGCTGTTAAACAATTTACCTTATGCTTCCGCTGAATGTTTTCTTTGGTTTTAACTCTTGACTTGGATTTATCGTATGCAATGAAATGAATGTTTTATTTAAATATTAATTGTTGGTTCGATATGATTAGTGGCTTGAATCCTGGTATGTCACACGTCCTGCGGTGTTTCCGCATGTGGTATTTTGGGGTGTGACAGTTTGGTATCAGAGCCACTGGTTATAGTGAACTAGGTTTTAAAACGCTTTTGTAAAACCAGACTATAACCGAACACCTTCGAAAATCGATCATGACACTCAGCTCCAGATTGCAAGGTTCGTTTTCTGTTTACTTATGCATTACTTATTTAGTAGTCACACACTCACAGCTTGCATGAAACAACATACTAGATACTATGGTGACTTGATAGCATGACACTACTCTTTGACTCTTGTGATTCGTAATCCTGTAATATCTTCTGTTTTGTTATTTGAATGCGGGGGAAACTTTTAGCGCAAGTTAAGAGGCACTGAGATGAGCATGCAAATTGTCTTATTATTATGGGTGCACACATAATAATAATATGAGGTGCATGTAAGTCCCAGTGAGGCTTAACGAGTGTGAGAAGGGTCTGTCCTATTGTGTGTAAACTTGGTAGTTGTAAATATCAACATGAGACTTGACTTTTACCTCATCTTGACACCTAAATTTGTTCCCTCTCCTTAGATAGAAACATGAGTGGACGAGGTCATGGACGTGGTCACATCGCAATGACCCAAGCTGAGCTGACAAACTTAATCAACACACGTGTGGCTGACGCTCTGGCAGCCTACCAAGCTGGTACGAAATGTGCGAAACACTCTTTAATCTTGTGTCGCGTACACGACTCTTACCCCTGTAATGTGTTTTCTTTCGTGCAATAGGTCAGCAAAACCATAACAATCCACCTGCCTGTACATTCAAGATGTTCATGGATTGTATGCCACAGACCTTCAATGGGACTGAAGGGGCTATAGGACTTCTGCGATGGTTCGAGAAGGCAGAATCAGTGTTTGCGATGTGTAACTGTCCTGCTGGGGACAGAGTGAAGTATGCTGCGGGCACACTCGAGGATGGTGCCCTGACATGGTGGAATGCCCAGGTTCAGTTGTTGGGCATCGAGGTGGCAATTGCCACTACTTGGGACGATTTTAAGGAGCTGATAAGGGAGGAGTATTGTCCTCGTAATGAAATACAGAAGCTTGAGAATAAATACTATGATCTGAAGATGGTGGGATCTGAGATTGAGGCGTATGCGAAACGGTCACATGAGTTGGCGATCATGTGCCCGAACTTGTCCCGACCTTCGCATCGAAGAATATAATTATTCATCAAGGGATTAGCTCCACGGGTGAAGGGTTTGGTTACTGCAGCAAACCTCAACAACTTAACTTAGATTGTTCGTTTGGCTCACAAAATCACCGATCAGGAGGTGGAGAGTGGTTCTCTACCACCGCGTGTTTCTGCCACTACTTTTTTTTGGGTAAAGGGGTTACCCCGGTGATTCTATATATTCACAACCAAATAAAATAAGTAGTGTAGATCGCCTACACTAGTTCAATCATGAGACATGCCCCATGAAAGTAATCAAAGAGAAAAACCACAAAACACCATTCTTAACAAAAACACAACTAGACTAAACTCTAGAGACGAAAAATAAAACTAATCAACCGCCATCACCATCATTGTCGTTAACTACAATCTCCCATTCTCCTAGAAGCTTTCGAACTCTATCCGTCCGCTTCATCTTTACTCCCATAAGCTTGTTTCTGCCACTACTTCTACTACAACCACCGCTACTACGCATGCTAGTGATAACAAACGGAAATGGAACGACGCTGACAAGTCAACCAGTGTCAGCCAACCTCAGAAAAGGCCTGACAACAGCAACAACCGTAGTTTCAGTCAGTCGTCTTCAGTTAATCAAGGCCAGGGCAGTAATCAGAATCAGGGCACTTATGTTGGGAAGAAGCCGCAGTTCAACAAGTGTGGCTATCATCATTACGGGCAGTGTGTCCGGGCTTGTCGAAGGTGCGAGAAAGTGGGCCATGACACCAAAGACTGTAGAGCCCCACAGCCAAAGCAGCAGCAGCAGCAAAATCAGCAGTATCAGAGATAGCAAAGGCAGCAACCCCAGCAGAATCAGGGTTTCAAGAAAGGGTGTTATCAGTGTGGGGATGAGGGCCACTTTAAGCGGGATTGCCCTTAGTTAAATCAGAATGCCAACGACAACAACCGCCAGAATAATAACAACAATGCCGGAAACAACAACAATAATGGCAACAATGGGGGCAATGGTGCTCGGGGAAGGGGATTCGTGCTTGGTGCCGGTGATGCTAGGAACGACGACAATGTCGTGACTGGTACGTTTTCTGTGAACAACCTTATTGCTTCTGTGTTATTTGATTCTGGTGCCGATTTAGAGGTTAAGCATGTAGTAGAATTAGCCGATGGTAAGACGATAGAAGCTCCGCATGTTCTTTTCGGGTGTAAACTAGATCTCGAGGGTCAAGTGTTTGATATTGACCTCCTTCCTGTTACCCTCAATAGTTTTGACGTAGTGGTTGGTATGGATTGGTTGTCTAAACACCAAGCTGAGATTCTGTGTAAGGAAAAGATTGTACGTATCCCTTTCCCTGATGGAGAGTCATTATCAGTTCAAGGGCATCGTAGTGGGACGATGGTTGGTATTATCTCGGCTATGCATGCGTAGAAATGTCTACGAAAGGGGTATCCTGCAATTCTAGCACTAGTTACTGACACTCCATCTAAAGAAAGAAAGATCGAGGATCTGCCAGTTGTACGTGAATTTGCCGATGTATTTCCTGAGGAACTTCCTGGTCTACCTCCTCACCGTCAAGTGGAATTCCAGATTGATCTTGCACCAGGAGCAACCCCAATTGCTCGTGCTCCTTATCGTCTAGCACCTGGAGAGTTGCAGGAGCTGTCTAACCAGCTGCAAGAATTATTGGACAGAGGTTTTATTCGACCCAGTTCTTCGCCTTGGGGAGCCCCAGTTTTGTTTGTAAAGAAGAAAGACGGGTCCTTTCGCATGTGTATTGATTATCGGGAACTCAACAAAGTGACTATCAAGAACCGTTACCCATTACCACGCATCGACGACTTGTTTGACCAGTTGCAAGGGTCAAGTTTTTATTCAAAGATCGACTTAAGATCGGGCTATCATCAGGTGAGAGTCCGAGAGGAGGATTTTTGAAAACGGCTTTTCGAACGCGTTATGGGCACTATGAGTTTTTGGTTATGCCGTTTGGATTTACGAATGCGCCAGCGGTCTTCATGGATCTCATGAACCGCTTATGCAAACCGTATCTCAATGATTTCGTCATAGTATTCATTGACGACATTTTGATCTACTCTAAGAGCAAGGAAGATCACGAGCGGCACCTGCGTATTATTTTAGAACTTCTAAGGAAGGAGCAGCTCTATGCGAAGTTTTCTAAGTGTGACTTCTGGATTTGGGAGGTACACTTTCTTGGGCACATTATTAATGAATTGGGGATACACGTGGATCCTGCAAAAGTTGATGCTGTTAGAAATTGGGCGGCACCAAAGAATTCTTCGGAGGTGCGGCAATTCCTTGGTCTTGCTGGGTACTATCGCAGATTTATCAAAGACTTTTCGAAGATCGCTCAACCTTTTACTTCATTGACACAGAAAAGCGTTGTATACTCTTGGGGAACGAAACAAGAAGAGGCTTTCCAGCTATTGAAACAGAAACTCTGCAGTGCACCAATTTTGTCTCTACCTGAAGGCACCGAAGATTTCGCGTTATACTGTGATGCATCTATTCAGGGTCTCGGCTGCGTATTGATGCTACGCAACAAGGTGATAGCCTACGCCTCACGCCAGTTGAAGGTTCACGAGAGGAATTACACGACACACGACTTGGAATTGGGGGCTGTGGTTTTCGCGTTGAAGATCTGGAGGCATTACCTGTACGGTACTAAATGCACTATTTATACCGACCACAGGAGCCTTCAATACATTTTCGATCAGAAGGATTTGAATATGCGACAGCGTCGCTGGGTTGAACTTTTAAACGATTATGATTGTGCAATCAAATATCATCTGGGTAAGGCCAACGTTGTAGCTAACGCACTTAGCAGAAAGGAATCGAAACCCAAGTGTATTCGCGCTTTGCAGCTCACCATTCATTCTAACCTGCCTGATCAGATCCGTTCGGCCAAGGCCAAGGCATTGAAAGAAGAAAACTATGAAGCTGAGTACTTACGGGGTATGGAGAAACGACTCTAGAAGAGGTCAGATGGCATTTACTATTTTATGGAGCGGATATGGATTCCGTTGTTTGGTAATCTTAGAGAACTTGTGATGGACGAAGCGCACAAGTCTCGGTACTCTGTTCACCCTGGTTCGGATAAGATGTATTAGGACCTCAAAATCATGTATTGGTGGCCGAAGATTAAAGCTCACATCTGAACTTATGTGAGTAAGTGTTTGACCTGCTCGAAAGTTAAAGTGGAATATCAGAAACCGTCTGGATTGCTGCAACAACCAGAAATACCCATGTGGAAATGGGAACAGATTGCTATGGATTTTGTCACCGGGCTACCGAGAACTCAAAACGGAAACGATACCATCTGGGTGATCATTGATCGCTTCACGAAGTCAGCACACTTCTTAGCAATCAAGGAAACAGACAAGTTCTCACAACTAGCAGCTGTATACCTCAAGGAGGTGGTTTCTAGGCACGGGGTGCCGACATCTATTATCTCAGATCGTGACCCGCATTTCATTTCAGATTTGTGGCAGTCGATGCACAAATCGTTCGGCTCGCGTCTTGATATGAGCACTGCTTATCACCCGCAGACGGATGGTCAAAGTGAGCGAACCATCCAGACACTTGAGGATATGTTACGAGCCTGCGTGATTGACTTTGGCAAGGGTTGGGAGAAACACTTGCCGTTGATAGAGTTTTCTTACAACAATAGCTACCATACTAGCATTCAGGCAGCTCCATTCGAGGCATTGTACGGACGAAAGTGTCGTTCGCCTCTCTGTTGGGCTGAGGTGGGTGACAGCCAGGTCACAGGCCCTAAACTTGTGTTGGAAACTTCAGAAAAGATTGTTCAGATCAGGAATCAGATGGCAGCAGCACGCGACCGTCAGAAAAGCTATGCTGATAAGCGTAGAAAACCTTTCGAATTTGAAGTTAATGATCGCGTCATGTTGAAGGTCTCAGCCTGGAAAGGTGTGTTGCGTTTTGGAAAACGCGGCAAGCTAAACCCTCGTTATGTAGGGCCATTTAAAATTCTGGAACGAATTGGTAAAGTGGCCAACAAGTTAGAATTACCTACTGAGTTGGGTAACGTTCATAATGTTTTCCATGTGTCGCAATTAAAGAAGTGTTTGTTGGATGAAACACTGGTCGTACCGTTTCAAGAGTTGAAGATTGACGACAAGTTGGAGTTTGTCGAAGAACCAATTGAGATTATGGATCAGGAAGTTAAGGTTCGCAAACATAGTCGGATTCCAATTGTGAGAGTTCAATGGAACTAAAGACGTGGACCGGAGTTCACGTGGGGGCGCGAGGATCAAATGAAGCTCAAGTATCCACATTTGTTTCCAGATGACAAGTCCAAGTCTGGCAAACCTAAACCTGATGCAACTAGTGAATTTCGGGATGAAATTCCCAATCAAGTTGGGGATGATGTGGCACCCGCGGGAAATGCCCAGTTACCTTGATCTAACACTGTACCGTTTTGGATTGCTTGACAAATTTCGGGACGAAATTTATTTCAAGTTGGGGATGATGTGACAACCCGAACTTCCGAGGTTGGTGGCGGTTAATCTTGTGAGCTTAATTTCTGTTAAACGTCCTGTGTTGTTATAACTTCGTTAAACTTAAAGTATGATAATTTTGTTGAACACTTGTAACCTTATTTTTTTGGGTAAAGGGTTACCCCGGTGATTCTATATATTCACAAACAAACAGAAACAAGTAGTGTAGAGAGTCTACACTAGTTCAAACATGAGACATGCCTCATGAATGTAGCACCACAAAAACAACCATAAGAAAAAACAAAGCAACTAGTCTAAAAACTAGAACCACTCGAAAAAACACAAAACAACTATCTAGCCACCATCATCTGATCGATCTCCATCTTGAATATCCCAGTTACGCAACAGCTCCAACACTTTGTGAGTCCGCTTCAGCCGAACTCCCATAAGCTTATACCGAATAGTGTTAAAAATAATTTGACATAGTTGATCCGGAGGCCTCACTTGATTCTTGAACAATCTCGCATTCCGTTCTTGCCAAATAAAGTAAGCCGTAGCCGCCACCATAATTCTACTCACATAGTTAGCAGCCGATTTTGAATTTGCACGATCCAAGAGCCATTCCACAATATCCTCCCATTTCGGGGCAACATTATACATACCAGCTTTATCACGAACACTATTCCAAATCTTTGCTGAATACTTACACTCGAAAAATAGATGCTCATGAGAATCATGGTTTTCATAGCACAGCAAGCAACACATCATATTCATATTCTTTCTTCTCGATAGATCCCATTTAAGAATAACGTCTTGAGTTAATAATTTCTTTCTCATAATGAGCCACAAAAGGAACGCGTGTCTCGGAATACAATGTGCACACCAAACAATCTTGCTCCACCCCACCTCTAAGTCACTATGTCGGACCGTATTCCAAATATTTGCAGCCGAAACTTCTGACACAACATCCCCACTTTTCCATTGTAACGTATCTTGTTTATCAGTTTCTACTTGGACTTGATCTAACTGAATAAGCACCGGAAATAAATCACGCCAAGCCATAGGCCATAACCACGAACCATTCATGTTAACATCAGCAACCGAAGCCTCCAATCTAAAACCTGCATTTGTTATAATCCTTGGAGATAAAAAATTACCCAGTGGCCCCAAATCGGACCAAGAGTCATACCACGCCGATGTCCTTCTACCATCCCCAATCCGAGAGCAAAAATGGTCTCTCATAATCGGCCGCAATTGAAGGAGTTTACGCCAACTCCAGCAACAGTTAGACGGCATCTTACTAACCCAAAAACTTTTACCCTTTAGTCTATACTCATGCACCCAATCCACCCAAAGAGAATTGCGTTTAGTGATAATACTCCAGATATGATTCGCCATAAGAGCTTTATTTACATCCCCAATACGCCTAATCCCCAAACCCCCTTCAAATTTTGGAAGACAAACAGAACTCCATGAAACTTTCGCCTTACCTCTACGGAACGAGGCATCTTGAGACCATAGAAAATTCCTCATTCTAGCCTCCAAGTCACGAATAACCCGAGCCGGAAGAATAAACACAGAGGACCAGTATATATGCATCGATGATAATACCGACAATATTAATTGCAACCTCCCTGCGAAAGACAAAAGCTTATTTCTCCAACTCATTATACGACTCTCCAATTTCTCAATAAGGACATTGCAATCCTTATAAAGAAGTCTTGACGAAATCAATGGAACCCCCAAATATCTAACTGGTAAAGAACCCTCCACAAAAGGTAAGATATTAAGAATAGCATGTTTAACATTATTAGGAACATTGCAAAAGAAAACCGTGCTCTTCGGAATACTAGGAATTAAACCTGACATGTTGGAGAATGTTGTAAGAGAAGACATAATGCATTTAGCTGAATTCACATCACCTCTCGCAAACATGAAAAGATCATCCGCAAAGCAAAGATTTATAATCTGTTGACGCTCACATCTATTGTGGAATCTGAACGACGGATCTATCGAAGTCTCGCGTTTTAGAATAGCCGTCAAAATCTCCATAACAAGAGTGAAAAGGTATGGAGAAATAGGATCCCCTTGCCTTAACCCTCTTTGGCCTCGAAAGTAGCCATGAACATTGCCGTTGACACAAACCGAGAAAGATGGAGTGCCCACACAAACCATAATCCAATCCACCATCCGACTATTGAAACCAAACCCAAGTAACGTTGATTTAAGAAATCTCCAGTCCACAGTATCATATGCTTTCTGGATATCAACTTTGAACGCACACCTAGGAGGGCCCGAGTTTCTATGATAGTTGTGCATTAATTCCTGAGTCAGAAAGATATTGTCAGAAATTTTCCTACCTGGAACAAAAGCCGACTGATTAACACTCACAATCCCATTTAACCCCACTTTAATTCGATCCGCTATAATCTTACTAATACATTTGTAGATCACATTGCAACACGCAATCGGCCGATAATCTGTGACATAAGCTGGCGTAGCAATTTTAGGAATTAGAACAATGAGAGTGTGATTCAACTCACGAAGCATTCTACCCGTAGAGAAAAAATCCATAACCGCCAAAGACACATCATGCCCAATGATAGACCAAGCATTTTTAAAAAAAGCTGAAGTGTACCCATCAGGACCCGGCGCCTTATCAATACCAATCGAGAACATTGCTTTCTTCACCTCCTCCTCCGTAACTGGACGAACCATATGACTAGCCACATCCGGTTGCAACTTATCCGAAAACAAATCAGGAGTGGGATTTAGCGAAATCTCATCGTGACCGCCCAGAAACTTCTCATAGTGCTTTACTAGTGCTAACTGAACCTGGTCCCCCTCATACACGACCCCATCAGCATCTTTAATTACATTAATCCGACTCCTATGGTTCCTGTTTTTTAGCGTCGAATGAAAAAATGCCGTATTCATATCCCCAGAACACAACCAGTCCACTTTAGACTTTTGTTTAAGGAATCTTTCCTCATCCAAGCATGCTTCCTGATACGCCTTAGTTGCTTTTGATTCATCAATCCGAAGCTCCACATTTAACGGATCAGCATCAATAGATTGCTGAATAGAATCCAATTTTGTACGCAGCTCAATAACTTTACTATGGAGATTTCCTTGTTGATATAAAAGAGCTCGTAATGGAGATTTAAGCAAGCGCATCCTCTTAACAACACGAAACTGATGAACACCATCAATGTTCGTCTCCCAATATTTCTGAACAATCTTAATAAATTCTGGTTTAAACACCAAAAAATTAGCAAATTTAAATGATTTCCTCTTTACCTCTCCACCCTTGGGAATCTTTAAGATGCATGGGCAATGATCCGAAAGCCTATAAGAATTAAAAACAGCGACCGAATCCGGATACTCAACCACAAATGCCGTATTACCCAGCACCCTATCAATCTTCTTTAACAAACCTATACCTTCCTTAGGCTTTTGACTCCAAGTAAAATGAAATCCAGAACGATTGATGTCAAAAACCTCAATATCATTGAGACATGCCTGAAATTCACGCATACTAACCGAAATAGCCGAAGTTCCCATCGATTGATCTTCAAGATTTAGAGCCGAGTTAAAATCACCCATTATGACCCACGGCATACTTCCTACTATCGGCTTATGCATAGACAGCTGTTTCCACAGATCCCTTCTGGATATATAGTAGTTCGCAGCATAAACTATGGAACAAAAGAACATTTTCTTATCAGACATGAAAAAAACTTGAACAAAAGAACACTTGTAACCTTAATAAACTTGCTTAACGGAAAAATATGTTTGAATATGTTACGTGTGTAGTGGACCAGTTTAGGCACAGATAGGTTTAGTGGGCCACACATAAAGGTGGGCTACACACAACACAGGTGTGGTTTAGCACACACCACATGTTGGGCCCCATCCACCTCAGCACACACATCACACATGGGCAATACATTTCATTTGGGCCGGCCTTTGATGGTCACGTATAGGTTCACGCACACACACAGAATTAGAGGTAGTTTTCATAATCTAGTATTCTCATCAAGTTCATACGAAACCCTAATCCCTCTCACACTTCCTGGAAGCCGACGGCAGGCCCCATTCCCTCTCGAAGTTCTCATTGTTATACGTTAAATCTTGGTTACTGGTTCTTGTCTGTTGCTATTCAGAATTGCATGATATTGAATCTGATTGATTGCATGTATTATTTGATGTTGTTTATTGGTGGATTCTAGCATATGTGTTCGTTGTCAAAGGATAATCGTTCCCGATGGTTTGGATCGGAAACTAGATGGACTGGTTTAGGATATGATTAACATGCTGATGATCTAGAGGGATTAAATGAATGATTAATGATTTAACTAAACCGCTGAATTCAAACTGTTAATGATGATATGATCGGCTGTAAACGTGACTAGGGTTTGTTTGTGTAGGAGGTAATTGTTCTCTGACGAAAACCCTTTGATTTCGTCGCCTCCTGTACCGACGAAAACACTTTTGATTTCGTCACCTTGTCCCGACGAAAACCCTTTGATTTCGTCGGCCTGTCCCTCGACGAAAACAGTGTGATTTCGTTGGCCTGTCTCTCGACGAAATAGAGGAGTCCGTCGGCCTTTAATGATGTTTCGTCGCTGGGCTAGAGTCTCACAAACAGGCTGAGATTTAGAACATGTAAACCTGTGAATAAACATATCTTGAGTTTGCTTGTAAATGTTGTCAGAACAGTACACTTGACTATGAGTATTATTACATCTCTGTGGGCTTTGGATATGCATGAGTAGGTTGACTGTTACGTACCATTTGTGTTGGACTCTGTATGCCCAAGACACAGATTAAATTGATGTGGCTAGTACGTTATGATCCAAGTCGAGTCATACCCAAATACAAGGTAGACAAACACTTATAATATTTATTGATGTGATCAAACAAATAAATATTAACACTTAGAATATTTAGAAATCGGTTTTCTAAATAATTGCACTTGACAAACCAATAAATTATATGGATAATTTATTTTGAGAGAATATTTTATTTTGTTATTTAATGGGTTAAATAACATAATAAAAGTTGTATAAGTCTTATAACATATGTTGTTATATTTTATAAAAGTTATAAAGTATACATAAGACTTATAAATTTTATAAAAGAAATTATTTTTTTATAAAGTAAAGAGTGGGCCGCCCCCCCCCCCCCCCCTTGTTCTTCCCTAAAGATTTACCACCAATCATGTTACATGCACATCTTACATGTTAGATGGCATTTGATTGGGTGGACTTCCCTAAACCATTTTGGTCCAATAGGGATGCATGCATTTTGCATGTGTTAGGTCTTCATGCATTGGTCAAATTGGGAGGCCATTTCTCTCACTTGATATATATATATTAATTTGTATGACAAATTAATAAGTAGAAGAACAAGAAAAATGTCACACCCCCAAAATCCACGTGCGGAATACCACCGCTTGGAGGCGTGACTGACCAGGATCCAGCCACCAATTATACCGAGCAGTGGTTAATAGTAAGGATGTTCACCAACCACAATAGTTAGTAAATGTTTAAGGTTTAAAAGTTTTAAGTTCAAATAACAGTTTAAGTAAACAACGGAAGCATAAACCAAACAGTTTCAAAACAAAGTTCATAGTTGTAACAACTGTGCTTGTAATCACTATGAACAGTTCTGTTATCAATAAAACAATGTTATTTGATCACAATGTTTGTTTTGTTATGTTTTACATTTTTCATGTTTTGACTTTTATCCAATTCCAAACTCTATATCAATTTCTGGAGAGTTATACGCAAACTGGTGCGAAAACGTACTCAGTTTAACGCGACAAATACTCCGGAACATCAACATATACTCAACATACCTTAAATAACCTTTACATAACTTAGAAATAAGTTTTGAAGGCTTTGGTATGGCAAAAACAAGTTAATTCGTTTACAGGGACTAAACTTGACAAACTGCGAAAGTATGCCAATCTGAACTGTAACGAACATTCCGGAACATGACCATAAGTTAAACACACCTTAAATATCCTTTACATAGCTTAGAAGTAGGCTTTGAGAGGTTCGGTGTGCTAAAATAAACTTTTGGCTCATTCAGGGACTAAAAGTGTCAAAGTGCACAAGTTTGCATTTTCGCGCATAACTTACGTTCTGAATACATCCGGACATCCAAAAATTTATGTAAGCATGACTATATTATATTTTAGTGTTCGCCTTAAGAAAAATCCATTCGTCGCGTCATTTGGATCATTTTTCGCGCTTGTGCGCATTCCGTCGTAATTAAGCGAACATCGCGTTCGTACGACTAAACGAACTGACATCAGACATATTTTTGAACATGTTTCATGTCCACAATGTTTAGGCAACATTTTAGGGCCTTAAAGTTGGCTTTACGGGCCTTAGAAGTGTCGGGAATGGCCTTAAACACGTGCAGGGGCTGAAACTGTCATTTCTGAAACATATATGCAGATCAGAAGCCTCAGGCGGCCCGCATTGTGTTTGGCTGATCCTGAAGCGGGCCGCTTTAGCCCTTCAGAACGCCCAAAGGTCAAGTTTCAGCTGTTTAATGCGTTTTAACCCCTTCCAAAGGCCAAATGACACTTGTCAAACTCCTACGGTGTCCATTTTTAGCCACCACAACTTTGTGACAAGTGTACGGCTCGGATCGTGGCACGATATTCAAGAAACGATCCTAACGGCTCTACTTTTCCTATAAATACCCATCCCCCATTGCTTCAAAACCCACAAATCTGATCATTTGGGCTCTAAGTTGGAACCTTCGTTTCATACCTGAGTTACTTGGATCGGGATTAGCATTCGGGGACCCCGAGTAAGTATTATTTCGTTCTTTTAATCGCTTTCGAGTCCGAAAGTCAAACTTTGTTTGACTTTCTGCATTGACCAGTTTATGGTCGATGCGAAGTTCGTTTGAACTTCATAACGTGAGCGTGATCACGATGGTTATAGTCCATAGTGACTATACCTACTGATTACCACGTTATCTAGGCTCAGTGACGAGCCGTAGTTTCGGTCAGAATACGTATTCTTGCGTATTTTGTAACCAAACTACTTATGGGTATCAAAACCGTTTGTTTTGATACCAAGCCTGTTTTCTAAACTTAGTTAAGCATGTTTTAACATGCTTAGCTCGTCACTTTTAGTTTAGTGCTTAGATAGGGTCGTAAGGTAAGCGATCTAAACAATCGCTTATACTTTCGAACCCGACCCGTTTGGTTGATCATTAGGATCCGACCAAGCACATTAGGTGACCATAGTATATAGGGAATAACCTTATGAGGTTATACCTTATGGTCGCTTCGTTTAAGTAGTTGTATGATAGGTAGTTTATATGCCTTAGGTAAATTACCAAAATACCCCTATGATGCCAAAATTCATTTTAAACATATGGAACACAACTTTTGACATCTAAACTGATTTGACAACCATATTAGACATGTTAAGGCATATATTACTTGTCATAGGACTAGTTAGGCGGTCCAAACGCGTTTCACGCGAACGACGCGTTAAAGTAGCATAAGCTACCTAAACGGGTCGTAATGGGTCACAAGCACTTAGGTTAGGTTTCATTTAGTATGTAGGCTTTAGTAAACCATACTACACGAGTTCCCATACTCGTATGGTTTACGAGCCCTCATCCTATCCGATCTTCCGATTCAGGTCCGGTTTATTAATGTAGTTACCTATATTAGGTGCCGTTTGATATTCCGTGATCTCTAGCATTACTTGGTGATTATCTTTAGACATCTGAGCAATCTCAAGTGAGTACATAGACCCCTCTTTTACTGTTTTCCAAACTGTTTTGGGGTGAAACACATGTGCCTACTTGTTACTTTCATGCTTTCCTGTTTTCACATCATATACCTGCTATGTTCGTTAGTACATCATAGTACATCGTTTTACATGACATTTCATGCTAGGTGTGCCCATTTTGTGCATTACTTAGTACATCGTTTTACATGACATTTCACGCTATGTATGTTCATTTGATTACATACTTAGTGCATTGTTTTTCACATGTTTACATTTTAGTATGACATTTGGTTTGTTTACATGGGACAATACATTCATTAACATTAGCTACGCCGTTCGTTAGTAGGTAGTGGTACCATAGGAATTGACAACTCCCGTTCCGGACATCCCAGGGAAAGGGGACAGAAAGGAATGACCGAATTCGATGATATAAGACAGATAGACCTTTAATTTGTTTAAAGGGTTTATCACCACAGTCACAAGGCTTGGATGTATGCATTTTCACAATACCGCATAGATGTTCATATTAAATAGTTGCATGCATTTACACAAAACATAGCTTTGATTTAAACCAAGTTTTACTTCAATATTTTGTTTTTGTGCATATGGTTTAGTTGAGACATTTCACTTGCCATACAAGACATTTTGACATAGACATTTTTCACATAAACATTTGACATGGATATTTAACATAGACATTTGACATGGATATTTGACATAGACATTTGACATGGATATTTGACATAGACATTTGACATGATTTACATCTTGACATAAACACTTTGACATATTATTCAATACATTTGACAATTGGTTTAAACATAGACTTCTTACATTGGTTGGTTTGGTTTGATTAAGTGATTAAGTAACGATGCGTGTGTAATATGATACAAGCATGGTGGATACGCCGCTGGTACTTCCTATATATAAGTGTTTGTATGGTATTACATGTCGTAACGTTATTTGAATCATTTCAATATTGAGACATAGAACATTTTATATAAATAACATATTTTTCACAAGACATTGATTTACAAACAAGTTATCTTATACAAACACATTTTTTTACATGGTCATTTATTTAATCTGACATTTACTTATACAATTCATCTGATCTTATTGTTTTCAAATGATTTACAAGACAAAGCAAATTACAAAGTTCATGACTAAACATTTTCTTAAACATAAGTCATGAATCCTATTTTTACAAACCTATGTATCTCACAGGCATTTTTATGCTGACGTACCTATTTTCACATGTGTTTTCAGGAGCTTTTCCGTAGGATGTTGATCATGATACTAGGGCGGACCTGTGCCTTAGAGACTTTAAAAGAAGATAGACTATGTTTAATTATGTTATAAACTCTTTTGTTTACTGTTCAAGACAATGAAACACCCTTGTTTAATAAATAAATAAAACTTTGTATGCCATGGTTATGAGACAATTAATTCTGTTACAACACTCCCCGACGTTTCCGCCACGTTTTGTATGTTACACGTGGTCGGGGTGTGACAGAAGAGTTGGTATCAGAGCCAATGGTTATAGGGAATTAGGTTATTAGTAATGCTTTGACCTAGACTATAACTTTTCTAGGAACCTAACGCAAGTTATCTTGTGTTTAGATCTTAAAACATGTACATCACCTATCCTTAGGTGATTAACAAAACAAGGAACCAAAATTTTTCCGAAACGATTTTTGAAAAACAATCATCTGTATTTGAATAAATTTTTACAAGGTTTTGAACCCTCAATTGTAAGGTTTTGAACCCTCTGTTATATGGTTTTGAACCCTTTTCAGTTTGGTTTTTGGCCTTGTGCCTTCAAAATTTTCAAAATCCCGTCAAACGTTGTGGGTTTTAAATAATGTGAACATGTGCAAACTGGAAGGGTGAATGCCTGTATTCTGGGTTTTCTGTCTAGGCAAGCACTCCGTATACATCTCAACCAGACGCGAGACCAGTTGTGCTTACCTGGGAATTCTTGGAGTGAGTGTTCACTTATAGGCGAGCATGTCTTCATTATACATTATTTTTGACCCATTTACTTTGATTAGTCACTGTGAGTCGTTTGTTTGCTTTGTGATACGGACGAATGACCACCATCTATGCTGTTTGCAATTCTTGTTTTTATCATCTCATTCTTTTCATCCAATCATCTCACTCGTTTCTTTTCATGTTTTCCTCTTTTAGAATGCCTCCTCGACGCGAGAACCAGATAGCTACTGCCGAACTGGAAGAAATTATTGCGCAGCAGATGGCTGCTCAATTCCCAAATCTCTTTGCTCAATGGCAACAAGCCAACAACAACAACAATGGTCCGTGCAAATACAAGGATTTTAACTCGGCTAAACCACTCAAGTTTAGTGGTTCTGAGGGAGCGACTGGGCTTCTTCAGTGGTTTGAGAGCATAGAGAATACTTTTCGCCACGTGCAGTGTCTCGAAAATCGCAAAGTCGAGTTTGCTTCGAGCGTATTTCAGAAGAGGGCTTTGACATGGTGGAACGGGGTTATGAGAGACAGAGGTGCAGAAGTTGCTCTCGCACAGACATGGGCTGAACTTAGAGCCCTTATGATGAGGGAATTCTGTCCTCGCCATGAGCAGCGAGCGTTGGAGAAAGAGTTTGATGTTTTGAAGCAAGATAGTGGTGAGCACAGGGCTTATACTGATCGGTTTGAAGAGTTGAGTTTGCTTTGTCCGACAATGGTCACCCCACTCGACAAGGCTATCGAGAGATACATCGATGGCCTACCTGACTCGGTACAAGACATTCTTACTGGTAGTAACCCTGCCACACTTCGTCAGGCGATCGAGCTATCTGCGACATTGACTGAGTCGCAGATCCTAAAGAACAAGTTACACCGGAAGGGTGACAAGGGCAAGGAACAATCGGCTGACAAGATGGATAGCAAGAAAAGTCAAAACGGGAATGGAAAGAACTCTGGTTCTTCGAAGAGGGCAAAGAAGCGTAAGGCTTCCCAAAACTATGCTGTCACTGCCCAAGCTAACCAGGCAGCTCCCAACCAACCCGCACAGCTTCCAGCAAAGAAACCCTATTCAGGGAATGCACCTTTGTGCAATAGATGCAACAGTCACCACCAGCCGCAACTTCCATGCCGTTTCTGTACTAACTGTGGGAAATCAGGCCATCTTGCCAATGTTTGTCGGTCTGCTCAGAATCCCGCGGTTCAGAACCCGGCTCAACAAGTTGCTCAGCCTCCTGCTCCGCAACAGGGTCAAGCTGCACGACCACAATACCCACCAGGTGCTTGTTACAATTGTGGGGATCTGACCCACTATAGGAATCGGTGCCCAAGACTGGCGAACCAGAACCAGAATCAGGCTCCGGCTCGAGGCCGAGTTTTTAACATGAATGCCCAAGAGGCACAGGCTGATGATAATGTGGTGAACGGTACGTTCTTTATTAATAATCAACCTGCATCTGTTCTTTTCGATTCCGGTGCCGATAAGAGTTTCGTGTCTTTGTCTTTTGAGCCTATGCTTCGAGTGTCTAGAACGAAACTAGGAAAACCTTTGACAGTAGAAGTTGCTAGTGGTGAACCCATTATTCTTGATTCTGTTCTACGCAACTGCCAGTTGAACCTAAATGATCATCTTTTCCCTATCGATCTCACGCCTATGCAACTCGGAAGCTTCGACGTTATTGTGGGAATGGATTGGTTATCCAAGCATCACGCAGAAATAGTTTGTTCTGAGAAGATTGTTCGTGTGCCGCTTTCGTCAGGCGAGATTCTGCAGGTTCAAGGTGAGAAGCCTATCGGTGGTCTCAAACTCATGTCTTGTTTTAAAGCTCGGAAGTATTTACGGAAGAACTATGTGGCTTTCTTAGCACATGTTACAGAAGATAAAGGCAAGGGTAAGTCTATTTCAGATATTCCTGTCGTTCGGGATTATTCTGAAGTGTTCCCTGAAGATTTACCTGGTCTACCTCCAGCACGCCAAGTCGAGTTCCGCATTGATCTCGTACCTGGTGCAAATCCCATTGCCAGAGCTCCATATCGTCTTGCGCCATCTGAGATGCAAGAGTTGTCTAAACAACTTCAGGAGCTCTCTGACAAAGGCTTTATCCGTCCCAGTTTTTCACCTTGGGGTGCTCCCGTTCTCTTTGTCAAGAAGAAGGATGGATCCTTTAGAATGTGTATCGATTATCGTGAGCTTAACAAGCTTACCATCAAGAATCGATATCCCCTACCTTGCATAGATGATCTCTTTGATCAGTTACAAGGCGCTTCTTATTTTTCGAAGATTGATTTGCGATCTGGATATCATCAACTTCGGGTGCATGATGAAGACATCCCGAAGACAGCGTTCCGTACTCGTTATGGGCATTATGAATTCACAGTAATGCCATTCGGTTTGACTAATGCTCCGGCTGTTTTCATGGACTTAATGAATAGGGTCTGCAAACCTTATTTGGATCAGTTCGTCATTGTTTTTATTGATGACATCTTGATTTAGTCTAAGACGCGAGCTGATCACGAGCAGCATCTTCGTCTTACTCTGGAACTCCTGAAGAAAGAGCACCTTTTCGCCAAATTCTCCAAGTGCGAATTTTGGCTTAAAGAAGTTCAATTTTTGGGACACATTATCAACGAACGAGGTATTCATGTAGATCCCTCCAAGATCAGTGCGATTAAGGATTGGGATACACCTACTACTCCCACTGAAGTTCGTTCTTTTCTTGGTCTAGCGGGTTATTATCGCCGCTTCATTGAAAACTTCTCTAAGATTGCAGTTCCCCTAACTGCTCTAACTCAGAAGAAAATGCCCTTTTACTGGGGATTCAAACAAGAGGAAGCTTTTCAACACCTGAAGCAGAAGCTTTGCGATGCGCCTGTTCTATCATTGCCTGAGGGTGATGATGATTTTGTTGTGTATTGTGATGCATCGAAATTGGGCCTTGGTTGCGTTCTGATGCAAAGGAACAAAGTCATAGCATATGCATCAAGACAATTGAAGATACATGAGAAGAACTACACCACTCATGATCTTGAGTTGGGTGCAGTTGTCTTTGCTCTTAAGATCTGGAGACACTATTTGTACGGTACAAAATGTGTGGTTTTCACTGACCACAAAAGTCTTCAGCATATCTTCAACCAGAAAGAACTCAACATGAGACAGCGACGTTGGGTTGAGCTTTTAAACGACTATGACTGCGAAATTCGCTACCATCCTGGTAAGGCGAATGTCGTAGCTGATGCATTGAGTCGCAAGGAACGTACTAAGCTTCATTGTGTACGTGTTCAATCTGTTATTCAAGCTCGATCCGATATTCAAGCACGCATTTCTCAGGCTCAACAATCTTGTGTTTCACAAGGTTTGATGGATAAGGAATTTCCCTATCACATAACGCCTGCTCTGGAACTGAAGGACAATGGATCATATTACTTCATGGACCGTTTGTGGGTCCCAAGCCTAGATGATCTTCGTACCTTGCTTATGGATGAAGCCCATAAGTCTCGTTATTCTATTCATCCGGGCTCAGATAAAATGTATAAGGATCTTCGTATTCGCTATTGGTGGCCTGGTATGAAGAAAGACATTGCCTTATACGTGTCAAAATGCCTTACTTGTCTTAAGGTTAAGGCTGAACATCAACGTCCTTCTGGTTTATTGGTGCAACCAGAGATCCCAGTTTGGAAATGGGAGAACATTACTATGGATCTTGTTACCAAACTTCCACGCACGAAGAAGGGTCATGATGCCATCTGGGTAGTCGTTGATCGTCTTACAAAGTCAGCACATTTCTTGCCAATCCGTGAGGATTTTCCTGCTGACAGACTTGCACAAATCTATGTGGATGAAATTGTAGCACGACATGGTGTTCCTTTGAACATCATTTCTGACAGAGATGCTCGTTTCACTTCTCATTTTTGGAGAACCACGCAATCTGCTATGGGGACCCAACTTAATCTGAGCACAGCTTATCATCCGCAAACGGATGGTCAATCTGAGAGAACAATCCAGACTCTGGAGGATATGCTAAGAGCTTGTGTGATCGATTTTGGTGGTAGCTGGGATTCACATCTTAAATTGATTGAATTCTCCTACAACAACAGTTATCACACCAGCATCAAAATGGCTCCTTTCGAGGCTCTCTATGGTCGAAAATGTCGTTCACCAGTCTGCTGGAATGAGATTGGCGAGGCTCAACTTACTGGACCTGCCCTCATTTTAGAGACAACAGATAAGGTCAAAAAAGTTCGCGATAACCTTCAGGCAGCTCAAAGCCGTCAGAAGATTTACGCGGATCCAAAACGCAAAGCCTTGGAATTTCAAGTCGATGATTGAGTATTACTTAAGGTCTCACCTTGGAAAGGTGTGATCAGATTTGGAAAGAAAGGAAAACTTGCACCTAGGTACGTTGGACCATTCAAGATCGTCGAAAGAATCGGAAAGGTAGCCTACAGACTTGAGTTACCTCCTGAACTGGGAAATGTTCATCCAACTTTTCACGTGTCCAACCTCAAGAAGTGTACAGCTGATGAGAATTTCTCCATACCGCTTGACGAAATTCGTGTTGGCACAACACTGAAATTTGTTGAGAAACCAGTGGAAATCATGGAACGTGAAGTCAAGTGGCTTAAACGCAAGCGCATTCCTTTGGTCAAAGTTCGCTGGGAAGCTAAACGTGGACCTGAGTTTACTTGGGAACGCGAAGATCAAATGAAGGCGAAATATCCACATCTTTTTCCACGAGTTTCCTCTAAAAAAATTTCGGGACGAAATTTCCACAAGTAGGGGAGACTGTAACAACTGTGCTTGTAATCACTATGAACAGTTCTGTTATCAATAAAACAATGTTATTTGATCACAATGTTTGTTTTGTTATGTTTTACATTTATCATGTTTTGACTTTTATCCAATTCCAAACTCTATATCAATTTCTGGAGAGTTATACGCAAACTGGTGCGAAAACGTACTCAGTTTAACGCGACAAATACTCCGGAACATCAACATATGCTCAACATACCTTAAATAACCTTTACATAACTTAGAAATAAGTTTTGAAGGCTTTGGTATGGCAAAAACAAGTTAATTCGTTTACAGGGACTAAACTTGACAAACTGCGAAAGTATGCCAATCTGAACTGTAACGAACATTCCGGAATATGACCATAAGTTAAACACACCTTAAATATCCTTTACATAGCTTAGAAATAGGCTTTGAGAGGTTCGGTGTGCTAAAATAAACTTTTGGCTCATTCAGGGACTAAAAGTGTCAAAAAGTGCACAAGTTTGCATTTTCGCGCATAACTTACGTTCTGAATACATCCGGACATCCAAAAATTTATGTAAGCATGACTATATTATATTTTAGTGTTCGCCTTAAGAAAAATCCATTTGTCGCGTCATTTGGATCATTTTTCGCGCTTGTGCGCATTCCGTCGTAATTAAGCGAACATCGCGTTCGTACGACTAAACGAACTGACATCAGACATATTTTTGAACATGTTTCATGTCCACAATGTTTAGGCAACATTTTAGGGCCTTAAAGTTGGCTTTACGGGCCTTAGAAGTGTCGGGAATGGCCTTAAACACGTGCAGGGGCTGAAACTGTCATTTCTGAAACATATATGCAGATCAGAAGCCTCAGGCGGCCCGCATTGTGTTTGGCTGATCCTGAAGCGGGCCGCTTTAGCCCTTCAGAACGCCCAAAGGTCAAGTTTCAGCTGTTTAATGCGTTTTAACCCCTTCCAAAGGCCAAATGACACTTGTCAAACTCCTATGGTGTCCATTTTTAGCCACCACAACTTTGTGACAAGTGTACGGCTCGGATCGTGGCACGATATTCAAGAAACGATCCTAACGGCTCTACTTTTCCTATAAATACCCATCCCCCATTGCTTCAAAACCCACAAATCTGATCATTTGGGCTCTAAGTTGGAACCTTCGTTTCATACCTGAGTTACTTGGATCGGGATTAGCATTCGGGGACCCCGAGTAAGTATTCTTTCGTTCTTTTAATCGCTTTCGAGTCCGAAAGTCAAACTTTGTTTGACTTTCTGCATTGACCAGTTTATGGTCGATGCGAAGTTCGTTTGAACTTCATAACGTGAGCGTGATCACGATGGTTATAGTCCCTAGTGACTATACCTACTGATTACCACGTTATCTAGGCTCAGTGACGAGCCGTAGTTTCGGTCAGAATACGTATTCTTGCGTATTTTGTAACCAAACTACTTATGGGTATCAAAACCGTTTGTTTTGATACCAAGCCTGTTTTCTAAACTTAGTTAAGCATGTTTTAACATGCTTAGCTCGTCACTTTTAGTTTAGTGCTTAGATAGGGTCGTAAGGTAAGCGATCTAAACAATCGCTTATACTTTCGAACCCGACCCGTTTGGTCGATCATTAGGATCCGACCAAGCACATTAGGTGACCATAGTATATAGGGAATAACCTTATGAGGTTATACCTTATGGTCGCTTCGTTTAAGTAGTTGTATGATAGGTAGTTTATATGCCTTAGGTAAATTACCAAAATACCCCTATGATGCCAAAATTCATTTTAAACATATGGAACACAACTTTTGACATCTAAAATGATTTGACAACCATATTAGACATGTTAAGGCATATATTACTTGTCATAGGACTAGTTAGGCGGTCCAAACGCGTTTCACGCGAACGACGCGTTAAAGTAGCATAAGCTACCTAAACGGGTCGTAATGGGTCACAAGCACTTAGGTTAGGTTTCATTTAGTATGTAGGCTTTAGTAAACCATACTACACGAGTTCCCATACTCGTATGATTTACGAGCCCTCATCCTATCCGATCTTCCGATTCAGGTCCGGTTTATTAATGTAGTTACCTATATTAGGTGCCGTTTGATATTCCGTGATCTCTAGCATTACTTGGTGATTATCTTTAGACATCTGAGCAATCTCAAGTGAGTACATAGACCCCTCTTTTACTGTTTTCCAAACTGTTTTGGGGTGAAACACATGTGCCTACTTGTTACTTTCATGCTTTCCTGTTTTCACATCATATACCTGCTATGTTCGTTAGTACATCATAGTACATCGTTTTACATGACATTTCATGCTAGGTGTGCCCATTTTGTGCATTTCTTAGTACATCGTTTTACATGACATTTCACGCTATGTATGTTCATTTGATTACATACTTAGTGCATTGTTTTTCACATGTTTACATTTTAGTATGACATTTGGTTTGTTTACATGGGACAATACATTCATTAACATTAGCTACGCCGTTCGTTAGTAGGTAGTGGTACCATAGGAATTGACAACTCCCGTTCCGGACATCCCAGGGAAAGGGGACAGAAAGGAATGACCGAATTCGATGATATAAGACAGATAGACCTTTAATTTGTTTAAAGGGTTTATCACCACAGTCACAAGGCTTGGATGTATGCATTTTCACAATACCGCATAGATGTTCATATTAAATAGTTGCATGCATTTACACAAAACATAGCTTTGATTTAAACCAAGTTTTACTTCAATATTTTGTTTTTGTGCATATGGTTTAGTCGAGACATTTCACTTGCCATACAAGACATTTTGACATAGACATTTTTCACATAAACATTTGACATGGATATTTAACATAGACATTTGACATGGATATTTGACATAGACATTTGACATGGATATTTGACATAGACATTTGACATGATTTACATCTTGACATAAACACTTTGACATATTATTCAATACATTTGACAATTGGTTTAAACATAGACTTCTTACATTGGTTGGTTTGGTTTGATTAAGTGATTAAGTAACGATGCGTGTGTAATATGATACAAGCATGGTGGATACGCCGCTGGTACTTCCTATATATAAGTGTTTGTATGGTATTACATGTCGTAACGTTATTTGAATCATTTCAATATTGAGACATAGAACATTTTATATAAATAACATATTTTTCACAAGACATTGATTTACAAACAAGTTATCTTATACAAACACATTTTTTTACATGGTCATTTATTTAATCTGACATTTACTTATACAATTCATCTGATCTTATTGTTTTCAAATGATTTACAAGACAAAGCAAATTACAAAGTTCATGACTAAACATTTTCTTAAACATAAGTCATGAATCCTATTTTTACAAACCTATGTATCTCACAGGCATTTTTATGCTGACGTACCTATTTTCACATGTGTTTTCAGGAGCTTTTCCGTAGGATGTTGATCATGATACTAGGGCGGACCTGTGCCTTAGAGACTTTAAAAGAAGATAGACTATGTTTAATTATGTTATAAACTCTTTTGTTTACTGTTCAAGACAATGAAACACCCTTGTTTAATAAATAAATAAAACTTTGTATGCCATGGTTATGAGACAATTAATTCTGTTACAACACTCCCCGACGTTTCCGCCACGTTTTGTATGTTACACGTGGTCGGGGTGTGACAGAAGAGTTGGTATCAGAGCCAATGGTTATAGGGAATTAGGTTATTAGTAATGCTTTGACCTAGACTATAACTTTTCTAGGAACCTAACGCAAGTTATCTTGTGTTTAGATCTTAAAACATGTACATCACCTATCCTTAGGTGATTAACAAAACAAGGAACCAAAATTTTTCCGAAACGATTTTTGAAAAACAATCATCTGTATTTGAATAAATTTTTACAAGGTTTTGAACCCTCAATTGTAAGGTTTTGAACCCTCTGTTATATGGTTTTGAACCCTTTTCAGTTTGGTTTTTGGCCTTGTGCCTTCAAAATTTTCAAAATCCCGTCAAACGTTGTGGGTTTTAAATAATGTGAACATGTGCAAACTGGAAGGGTGAATGCCTGTATTCTGGGTTTTCTGTCTAGGAAGCACTCCGTATACATCTCAACCAGACGCGAGACCAGTTGTGCTTACCTGGGAATTCTTGGAGTGAGTGTTCACTTATAGGCGAGCATGTCTTCATTATACATTATTTTTGACCCATTTACTTTGATTAGTCACTGTGAGTCGTTTGTTTGCTTTGTGATACGGACGAATGACCACCATCTATGCTGTTTGCAATCGGTATTAAATGGTAGGGACTTAAGTGATAGAGTTTCGTTTAGTGTTGCTTGTTGCATTCCGTATAAACAATAATTAACCAAAAGTTCCCAGTAACAAGGGAAGTAAGTAAGTTTGTTCCCAGTAACAAGGGAAGAAAAGTAAGTTTGTATCCCTTACGCAGGGATAGCGTTGATTAAGTTTCCGTTTCCCAAAACCACCGGGAACGCATGCTTTAATAGTTGTGAACTCACCTTGGGTTGCTCGGCAGTTTAGTTTACTTGGTCAAGCAAGCTGGTCACCACGTCCTAACATGGTTACCAGTTTTGGGTCAGGCTCGAATACAGATAAGTCACGTAGGCTTTACACATAACTAACACATAGCATACATCTCACATAAAGTTATTGGGCCTGCTCTAATAATGGCACAGTCAAACAGTAACAAATAATCACGTAGCCCGGTCCAACGGTAATTATGCACGTATAGTCCATAGGCTTTGGCCCAATAACGGAGACCAGTAGTCCACTCGAGACAAGGTGGTCTCGAGTCGAGACCGAGAGGTCTCGAGTCGTAACCGGAGGTCTCGGGTTGTTGCGGAGTGGTCTCGAGTAGTGTATGTATGAGTCGCAACCTTAGAGATCTCGAGTCCAATCTCGAGTCGCAATCAGAAGATCTCGAGTCGAGACCTTGATGGTCTCGAGTCCCTGAAGTCTGTTTTGAGTTGCTTGGACATGGTCTCGAGTCGTAATCGCTACAGTCTCGAGTTGTCACGTGTTGGTCTCGAGTCGCAACCGGGGGTCTCGACTCGCAACCCCTGATACGTGCACATGAAGTTCTTCTAGAACCTCTGATGTACTAACCAATAGAATTGTGATTTCATGAAACTATGTACTAACCAATAGGATTTCATAAACATGTTTTCTTGTCTAAATTCTAATTAAATCAGATCAAACATCACATATTCAAATGTTTATCTCACATTCACCATTGTTCATCATATGTTCATACCACATTTAACACATATTCTTTTTTTGGGTAAAGGGTTACCCCAGTGATTCTATTATAGACAACCGCCAAATAAGAACAAGTAGTGAGGATGAGTTCCCCACTAGTTCATATACAGGACATGCCCCGTATATGTAAACGAAAAAACTAAACAAAACAAGTTACCACCTCAATCTAGCCTACTACATTTAACACATATTCATAGTGTTCTTCATGAGATCATTCAAGCATGCAATATTATGATCAAAGGTCAAGCAAATCTTGCATCATCTATCAAACACACATTTGTCCTAAGATATCTAACATGAATCGGATAACAAAATCATCCTAGGCTATTAGTCATTTGCCCTTCAAAACACCTTAGCAAGACATTATCATGCCATTGTTCACACACATTATTCATCATATTGCAAACTCACTAAACATACAAGAATCATACAACAAAACCTCTAAACTAACTATGCATCTTATTCATTAAGCACACATAAATTTCTAACACACATTTAAAACACTAACCGGTTCCAAAGCGTGGAGGTGTGTGGGGATTCACCGAGATCCGAGAGCTCCTTCCTTGGCCGACGGTTGTTCCGAGAAGAAGGAGGAGAGTGTTGGTGGAGCTTTAGGGTTTTAGTGATTTGAAGGAATGTAGGAGAGTGTGAATGATGGGAATGTCAAAATGAGAGAAGGTGGGCTTGGGCATGGGTTTTATATTCGATCTAAGGTCGGTACGCCCTAATGGGTTCGGGTGGGCTTTTTTAGAGGTGCACGGCCCAACCGGCCCAGTCGTTCACTCGAGACCGAGTGGTCTCGAGTCGGGTTCATGGTCTTGGTTCACTTATACGTACATATATATATATTACATACACATAGTTTAATACAAGCATCATATAATACTTCAAGATAATTCGCAAATCTTCATTTAATAGTATATGTACACACAAAGTTGAACAATGAGGTTGCTCGGGAAAACCCGAAGTGTCACAAAAAACTCTAGAGATCATGCTCTCATTTTCGGCCAAGATAGTGCAAGTTTTGGAGATCATTTTCAAGTGTAAGACTTGAATCTACTCTCTAAAATCGAGTCATGTTTGGTTGATCAAGAAGGGGTTTTTCAAGTATGAAAATCAAGTGCAAGAACTCAATATAGTCCTTCTAATATTTCAGCCATATGGTGGTTTTCTTGAGGGAATTCTAGTGAGTTCATAAGTGTAGAAATCCTAGCTAAACACAAGGTGTTTGTTGGAAGGCTTGGGGTATACAAGCTTGAGGTCTTCTACACTTGAAGGCAACCGTTCAAGAAGCATCATTCGTTTCATTTCTCATTACTCCTTGGAAGGTAGTATTCTAAACACCCTATGGTTGTGTTTTATTTTTGATAGCATGCATGTTCGTATATGGATCCGAGGATTGGGTTTTACATATAAAATGGGTTTTATATCTTGTAAGTAACATGTTTTAAATAATAAATTTCCGCTGTGTTTTTTTTATTTCATAAGGATGAAATTACTTTGATAAACATGTTAAAAAAAACCCAACAGTGGCATCAGAGCTTCTTATATGAGTGCATGCTTCATAGGATATGAAATTTTTGGGTTTCGGGTTTAGTTAAAACCCTATGGCCGAAATTTTATATATGGTTATCCTTTTGTTTTTTCAAGATTATTTTAATACATGCATAAAAGTATCTTGAAAAATTATGTCATTTGGATGATTTGTTTGTCTGGACAAAAACCCACTTTTTCGGTTTTTTTATTCTTAACCAAAAAGTAGGTTGTAAAAAGGAAACCATTTTGCTTCTTGAATTTTATATATGTGGATATATATATTTTGGTGTTCATAACCTAGCCATGACCTTGTGTGAATATGTTGAATATTTGTGTTTGTGATTTATATTTGATTATTTCAATGGGTTGTAATAATTAATTATCTTTGTTCTTCCATTTGTGAAATATGTAATTTATTTATTTTCATTTGGTATTTAAGTAAATAGATTAGGTGCATTTTATGTTACTAGAAAAAATGTATTAGGATATTTTTTGTAAAAGAAGATGCACACAAAAATGCGATTTTGGTTTTGGCTAATTTCGGGCCAAAAAGACTTCATAGTTCTTAACGGGATTTTAGCCCGATAACCAAAACACATTTTGAAGTCCAAAGGAGTTTGGACCTGAATATAAAAGACATTTGGAAGCCCAAAGAATGTGAAGAAATCACAACACAAGATGGAGACTTGAAGCATTTGGATGCGGGATCAAGTGGGAGTTCAACGACACATTTCTTGTGTCAATATTCACCCCTTAGGAAGGACCTTTTGGCACACTTGTTTCGGCTAACAAGTGTTGTCAAAAATAGTTGGCTATGGTTATGCAGCTATTGTTATTTGTGCTTGTGTGGTTGCTTATTTTATTATTTTGATGATATTTGGATATGAATGCTTAACAAACTAATAATCAACAACAAGCTTAAAATTGGTTCTTTAAAGATCATTAAAATTGGTTAATAAAATGTTATTAAAATTAATGATTTTATAATAAAATGGGTTTTATTAAAAAGAACCTTAAAAATTTGTTTTCACAAAAGTACCAAGGATTTGAATGCATGCAAATGTATGGTACATAAAGTTTTCTAAACTAGAATTTTTGAAAAATCAAAAACCCCTTTTATAAAACAAGTCAAACACCATCCTTTTATACAACACTCGAATCACTTGGGAACTCTTTTGTGGGATAAAGGTCACCTAACCACATTTGAGGGAACTTGTATATTCGAGGTGGGTTTACCATGTTTGTGGGATAAAGGTCACCTAACCACTTATGTGTATAAACTCACACGTGTGTGTAAGTTGGACGACTTGATTTGGAAACCATGAACTTAGGGTCACCGAAGCATGGAGAACAAAAGGTGTTGATGGGATTAAACATGCCAACTAAACATAAAGATGTTTAACCGATCCCATATGCCTAGAAGTTGCAAAGAGTTGCAATTGTCAAACGTTGACTACCTTGTTAATTTAAATAGAGGGATAAAGGTCACCTAACCAATATTTAAATGTAACGTTGGATTCTAGATTTTAATTTTTAATTGTCTATGAGACACAAAAGGGTATTAATGATTAAAATATAATAATATCGAAAATACTAAAATTGAACCTTGTTAAAATTTTGTAGATGGCCGCTAACAATATTACCCAAACCGTCCGTAACCTATCCTTGAAAACGATCCTAATCCCGATGAACATCTTATGGAAGATAGGGATGCCTATAACGATTGGATTAAGTATATCGAGGATACTACGCAAACCTCTTGCCTCATGTTAGGAATTATGATTCTTGAGATTCAAAAGGTTTTGAACATCATGAGCATACCACATGATTACCCAATTGTAGGAAATGTTCCTAAGGGTAGAACGCTTCGAAACGGTTCGAGAGCTTCATGCATGTCGAATGGAGGAAACCCAATCGGTCTCATCTTATGTCTTTAAAATGAAAAGCCACATTGATCGCCTCAAAAGGCTCAATATGGATAAAAGGGATTTATCCATTCTAACGATCAATGAGGGTGGGAACTAGAAAGGGCATCACCCCGACACCAAAGCAAATGTTGAAAATGGAAACGGGTAATTCAAAGGGAAATAATTAGAAAGACTAAAGCGAAACCACCGAAACCAAAAGAGAAGAAGGCAAAGGTTGCCATGAACGATCCATGCTTTGAGTGTGGTGAGATAGGGCATTTAAATAGGAATTGTCCAACCTATCTCAAAGAGTTGAAAAACAAGAGGGATGCTAGGCAAACCTCAGGTACAATCTTAATGATACATATTGACCTTAATGTTATTTCTTCTAACACATGGGTATTAGATACCGGATGTGGAACTCATGTTCGTTACAAAAGGTTCAAAAGAAATAAACATTACAAGAAAGGAGACTATGTTTTGAAACTTCCAAATGGTTTGGAAATTGTTTTAAAATGTCTTGAATGCTCCTAGTTTGACTAGGAACATTATTCAAGTTTCTCTTATAAGACAATATGGTTTTGACTTAAAGTTTGCAAACATTGACATTTATATCGATGAATGACATGTTTTACTTTAAACCTATGCCTTCAAATGGTATTTATGAATTGGTTCATAATAATACATCATTTGATAGTTTAATGTACCAATCAATCACCAAGAAACTCAAAATGGATTTGAGTAAAACCTATCCTTGGCATTATCGCCTTGGTCATATAAAAACAGATGTCGCATGTAAACACTTCGAAAGAATTGTCTTTTGGAAACAAATGAAATTGGTTCATTTGATACATGCGAATCTTATTTACAAGGTAAAATGACCAAGTAATCCCTTAGTGGGAAAGGGAAAAAGATTTATTAGGTATCATACATTCGAATGTATGTGATCCTTTTAAGCCAATGACTAGGAATTGTGATAGATGCTTCATTACCTTTTATCAACAACTATAGTAGTTATGGTTATGTGTACTTGTTAAGACACAAAGTTGAAGTTTTGAAATGTTCAAAGCCTTCAAAAGGTGAAGTAATAAATCAACTCAAGTAAAGTTCTTCGTTTCGATAGAGGAGGAATCAAACTCTATTTTGATATGGTTCGATCTATGATGGCTAGGAGCACATTATCTCTATCATTTTGGGGTTACGCTTTGCTCTCCGTGGCCCGTATGGCCCCAGCCAAGAAAGTGGATATACACCCTTTTGAAATATGGCATGGAAGGGTTCCATCATTATCATATTTAAAGGTAAGGGGTTGTAAAGCTTATGTTAAGCTATACACCTCAAATAAATTGAAAGTCCGATCCACTAAGTGTATCTCCGTAGGATATCCTAGAAATGGTATAGGATATTAATTATATGATCCAACAGAGCAAGAGGTATTTGTTGCTCAAATGGCTGAGTTCTTGGAAGCTAAGTTCCTTGTGGAAGGAATTAGTAGAACAGTGAAACTTGAGAAGGATCAAGAACCACAAGCCGATACACGTTTGGTTGATACTAGCACTCAACAAGAGGTTGTTGAAAAATGATCAAGTGGTTGATCAACACACATAATGCGTTCGCAAATCTGGTAGAATTAGTAGTCCACCTGAAAGATATGGTTTTTTCATAGATGGATGCTACATGGTAGATTCAGGTGAATCAACCACATACCATGATGCAATGTCAAAATTCGATTGTGACAAATGGCTTGAAGCCATGAACGTAAAGATGCAGTCCATGTATAACAACCAAGTATGGGAATTGGTTGTAGCACCTCTTAACTTCAAAGTAGTTGGAAGTAAGTGGGTTTTCAGGTAGAAAACAAATATGCATGGTAACTTGGATACTTATAAAGCGAGACTTATAGCAAAAGGTTTCACTCAAACTCAAGGGGTTGATTATGATGAGACCTTTTCGCCTGTGGCGATGCTAAAGTCAATAAGGATAATATTTGCCATACCTGCATAATATAATTATGAGATTTGGCAAATGGATGTCAAAACGGCTTTCCTAAATGGATATCTTGAGGAAGATGTCTATATGGTTCAGCCTGAAGGTTTTGCCGATCCAAAACATCCTGACAAAGTATACAAGTTAAAGAATTCAATCTATGGATTGAAACAAGCATCGAGAAGTTGCAATCACCATTTTGATGAAGAGATTAGGGAATATGGATTCATCAAGAACGTTGATAAAGCTTGTTTTATAAGAAGGCTAGTGGGAGCATCATCACTTTCTTAATATTATATGTCGATCACATTCTACTATTTGGATATAACATTCCAAACCTTGGAAGGTGTAAAATCCTGGCTTGGAAGTTGTTTTTCCAATAAGGATCTTGGAGAAGTCACCTATATTTTGGGAATAAAGATCTATAGGGATAGATCAAGGCGCTTGATAGGTTTATACTAGAGTGCATACATTGACAAAGTCTTGAAAGGGTTCAAGATAAAGAACTCTATGAGAGGTTTGGTTATTCAAAGAGGGGACAATATTGAATGCGTTTCAATGTCCAAGCTCAAAGGATGAGCAAGAAAGAATGAAAGGAATCCCATATGCGTCAGCTACAGGATTCATTATGTATGTAATGATATGCACTAGACCGGACAAGTTATGCGCTTTAAGCATGACAAGAAGATACCAGCGAGTAACGGTCATTGAGTGACTGTTAAAATATATATATATTGAAATGCCTTAGAGGGACTAAGGATATATTTCTAATATATGGGTCTGGTTAAAAAGAACTCGTTGTAAAGGGTTACAGGGATGCGAGTTTCGGAATTCGTTGTAAAGGGTTACATGGATACGAGTTTCCAAACTAATCGAGATGGTTCTCGATCACAATCAGGGTAGCATTGTCCACTACATAATAAGAATACATCGCCGCTTCATTGATTGGATAATTCATATGGATATAACACTTGAATTATTGCCGATCTAAGGGTAGTTCCTACCATTTAGGACCCTAGAGATCTTTGTGATAAAGAAGGTGCGATTGCTTAAATCAAGGAACCTCGTGTACATCGAAAGACTAGGCACATTGAGCGGAATTTCAACTACATAAGGGATGAAGTTGAAAAAGCAAAAGATATGTATTCGCAAAGTTCAAACTGATCAAAATATTGTGGATCCACTCACGAAGCTCCTTGAAATGGCAAAGCATGAAAGGGTCATACTTGTGCCTTAGGACTTCGATATTCTAGTGATTGGATTTGATCTATTTTGTATTTGGATATTGGAACAACTGTTATTATAACTTTCACATGGTATGTTGAGTTATGTTCCAATTTTAGCATGTTTAAATCCGTGAATAAGTTTCTTATTCTAAAATGTCCGTAGTCGATCATACTTGTGGGAACATATATGAATGTAAGACTATTATGAACTTGGATTGGTGGATATTCATTATGTATGAATATAGAGCAAAGTGTTGCTGCCAAAGTTCATAGATATTGGACTGACTCGCTCTCAAAAATTATTGCATGGAATCATTTGTGATTGATCATAAGTAAATTTGAGTAAAGGAGAATATCATAGTATCCTGTGACCTGAGATACATATTGGGTCTTGATATTCATCAAATATTGTACCTTGACTTATTTCTTCGCTGTTAGTAATATGACAGTACATAAGGCTAAGCTCAGGTGTGGTACAAGGTGATTGTGAGAGACGTATGTAGTCAAGACGGGATTTGTTCCTCTTATTCGTTGAGAGTAAGATGTCTAAGGCCTGCTAAAGTTAAATCAACAGAGAATGATCACACTATGTCTCTGGATTTGACATGACATCTGTAACGAAAGGATAAATGATAGATTCACCTAAATCATTTCAAGTAAGGGACTTGAAGGGGATGATGTTATTGAATGGCACATATAGTCATACGTATTAGGGGTAGCAAACCGTAGTTAGGCGTTATTTACTGCTTGCATCAATCTTCTATGTATCTTGTGCAAGTGGGAGATTGTTGGACTCTGTATGCCCAAGACACACATTAAATTGATGTGGCTAGTACGTTATGATCCAAGTCGAGTCATACCCAAATACAAGCTAGACAAACACTTATAATATTTATTTATGATGTGATCAAACAAATAAATATTAACACTTAGAATATTTAGAAATCGGTTTTCTAAATAATTGCACTTGACAAACCAATAAATTATATGGATGATTTATTTTGAGAGAATATTTATTTTGTTATTTAATGGGTTAAATAACATAATAAAAGTTGTATAAGTCTTATAACATATGTTGTTATATTTTATAAAAGTTATAAAGTATACATAAGACTTATAAATTTTATAAAAGAAATTATTTTTTTATAAAGTAAAGAGTGGGCCGCCCCCTTCCCTTGTTCTTCCCTAAAGATTTTCCACCAATCATGTTACATGCACATCTTACATGTTAGATGGCATTTGATTGGGTGGACTTCCCTAAACCATTTTGGTCCAATAGGGATGCATGCATTTTGCATGTGTTAGGTCTTCATGCATTGGTCAAATTGGGAGGCCATTTCTCTCACTTGATATATATTAATTTGAATGACAAATTAATAAGTAGAAGAACAAGAAAAACTCTAGAGATCATGCTCTCATTTTCGGCCAAGATAGTGCAAGTTTTGGAGATCATTTTCAAGTGTAAGACTTGAATTTACACTCTAAAATCGAGTCATGTTTGGTTGATCAAGAAGGGGTTTTTCAAGTATGAAAATCAAGTGCAAGAACTCAATATAGTCCTTCTAATATTTCAGCCATATGGTGGTTTTCTAGAGGGAATTCTAGTGAGTTCATAAGTGAAGAAATCCTAGCTAAACACAAGGTGTTTGTTGGAAGGCTTGGGGTATACAAGCTTGAGGTCTTCTACACTTGAAGGCAACCGTTCAAGAAGCATCATTCGTTTCATTTCTCATTACTCCTTGGAAGGTAGTATTCTAAACACCCTATGGTTGTGTTTTATTTTTGATAGCATGCATGTTCGTATATGGATCCGAGGATTGGGTTTTACATATAAAATGGGTTTTATATCTTGTAAGTAACATGTTTTAAATAATAAATTTCCGCTGCGTTTTTTTTATTTCATAAAAAAAAATCATCAGGAAGGGGACCTGAGGTGAAGTCAAACCCTAATTTCTCTCTCTAGCATGGCGATTCTGGCTCTTCTTGAAACTTTCGATTTTTCTACATGATCTTTGTATAACAGTCTGATCATTAGAGTGTTGATTCATCAATACTACTAATTCGAACTTGTTAGCAAAAGGATTGCGTTTAATCTAAGGTTTTCTTTCTGTTTTTATTAATCGCAGCCGATCCTGTGTAGTTGATTTGGTGGGATAGATCTATTGTTTTGTCGGTCCTTCTGGTTAGGAAGAAACCTAGACTTAACAAGAACTCTATTCGATTTCAATCGCTTCATGGGATAGGTTTATGCTAAATTAGGGTTTTGGGTTTGCTGTTTGTTCTTCGATATTTTCTTGTGCATGGTTGACTTTTTTACGTGATGACTGAGAGAGGTGTTGTTTATGATGAGGATGGATATCCGTCTTTGTCTAATGTTGGTGGAAACGTGAATGATGATTCGGATGTCACCCCGGGAACAGCTCCTGTGCGTGGTATTAGTTTACGAGTAACGAACATTGAAGGAAATCCGATGATGCCGAGAAGGGGTTTGTATGCTACATCGGGTACTTCGATTCTGGATGGGTTGTCAAAGATCTCCAAACCGATTGGTGATCCTCCTGTTAAGCCAATGCCTTTTGATACTCTCAATCTGAACAAGTTTGATCAGAAGGGTCCGGATGGTTCTTCAGTAAATGCTGAAAACATTCGGATGAAGCATGGTGAGGCAATTCATTCAAGTGGAGGGGCTATGAAGAAGCAAGAGAACATCAGACAATCGTATGCGGAAAAGTTGGCTGAGATAAAACCATCACAAAAGGTGAATTTTCGGTTTCTAGAAAGTCCAAAGGCAAGTGATGATGTTGATGTCGTGATTCCTATTGAGTCTGTTAAGCAAGTTCAAGACAGGTTTGCGAATGTATTGTTTGGATATTTTCTAGGAAAGAGATTAGCATTTCCAGTTGTTGACTATTATGTTAGCAATAGGTGGGAGAAATATGGAATACAGAAATCTATGATGAATGGTAAAGGGTTTTTCTTTTTTAAGTTTACCTCGAAAGAGGGTATGGAACAAGTGCTGCAGGATGGTCCTTGGCTTATACGGAACATACCAATATTTCTAAAACAATGGATGCCAAATACGGAATTAAAAAAGGAAGAGTTGAAGAAAATACCAGTTTGGGTAAAGATGCATGATGTTCCAGTCGCGGCTTACACTGAAGACGGGCTTAGTTTGATTGCGTCTAAGATTGGATCTCCAAAGGTGTTAGACAATGAAACAACTAAGATGTGTATTGATTCTTGGGGTAGAAGCAGTTTTGCTAGAGCCATAATAGAACTTGATGCTGATAAGGAATTCAAAGAAACTGTAACGGTGGCAATCCCAAATGTGGAAGATGGAGGTATATTGAAAAGTGATATTAGGGTTGAGTATGAATGGAAACCACCAAAGTGTGAGACGTGTAATGTGTTTGGACATGGAGTTGATGATTGTCCGAAGAGGAGTAGGGATAAAACTGAAAAAGAGGGTACCGAGAAGGGTTTAGCGGATGAGCAGGGTTTTAGGAGTGGGAATAACAGGAAAAAAGCATCAAAACAACAATTTCATGTTAGAGAAAAACAGAGATTTGTGTACAGGCCAAAGAATATGAATGAAAAGATAGATTCTAGTAAGCCAAGTTCGTCAAAAGCTCCGAGTGTTGCAACCAGTAACCCGTTTAGCGCTCTAAATGATGTGGATGAGGAAGGGAATGTTGACTCTGAGGAAGTAAGGCTGGGTACGGATGAAGGTGTTTCTAAATTCATGGCAGAAAATCAGAACGAAGGAACAATAAAAACAGGTGCAAGCACACCTGATGAAGGGGTTGTCAATGGATAGCATAGCTGCTTGGAATGTGAGGGGATTGAACCATCCTCTGAAACAAAAAGAGGTTCAAAAGCTTGTAAAAGATAATGGGTTACAGGTCTTAGCTATCTTAGAATCGCATGTTCAGATGGATAAGCTTAGTAAAGTTTGCAAAAATGTGTTTAAGAATTGGGATTGGGCCTCAAATGCTGGTTGTTGCAGTAAAGGTACTCGAATAATTTTGGGATGGAACGTTGATAATGTTGACGTTATGGTGTTGCATACAACTGATCAAATAGTTCATGCACAGATTATTTTTAAGAAGCAAAAAGTCTTGATATATGTCTCTTTTGTGTATGCTAGCAATAGTGATCATGAACGAAAACAATTGTGGGATTCTTTAAGAATGCATAAGGGTATTGCTAAAAATCATCCGTGGGCTATCATGGGTGATTTTAATGTGGTTTTGAACTTAGAGGACAAATGTATCGGATCGTCTTTTGTGAGTGCAGCTATGAAGGATTTTAGTGAATGTGTTACGGATATTGAAGTGTTTGATGCTAAAGCTCTTGGTATGCATTTCACATGGAACCAAAGGCCGAAAAAGGGGGTTGGTATTAGAAAGAAGCTGGACAGAATTATGGTAAATGTTAAGTTTGTCGATTCTTTTGCGGATGCTTATGCCTGTTTCCTTCCGAATGGTATTTCGGATCACACCCCTTGTGTTTTAAAAATTCTTGATACCATCCGTAAAAAACCGAAACCTTTTAAGTTTTCGAATCTATTGGTTCACAAAAAGGAATTCTTGAATATTGTTAAGACAGGTTGGGAGATGGAGATTGATGGGGTCCCTATGTTTAGGGTGGTAAAGAAGCTGAAAGGTATGAAGCATTCTTTTCGGGTTCTAATGCAAAAGCAGGGTAATGTTCATAGACGTGTTGTTGATCTAAAAAATGAGCTGGATGACTTTCAACGGAAGTTAGATTCGAATCCTTTTAATGTTACGTTTAAGGAAGCTGAATCAAAATGTGCAAAACAATATAATGAAGCTTTGCTTGATGAGGAGAGGTTCTTGAAGCAAAAAGCCAAGCAAAAATGGCTTGAGGTGGGTGATTCTAATACAGCATACTTTCATAATGTTGTCAAGTGTAGAAATCATATTAACAAGATCCATGTTATCAAAGATACTTTGGGTAATGAATATGAGGGGGATGAGGTAGCATCGGCTCTAGTTAACCACTTTCGGGTTTTCTTAGGAACGGAAGGAGGAGGGGTCACCAGGGTTCCTCATGATATTTTCTCGACAAAAAATTAGCTCTCAATTGGCGGACAATATGTGCAGGCCGGTCACACGGGAAGAAGTAAAAACAGTGATTTTTTCAATTAACGAGAATAAGGCGCCGGGTCCCGATGGCTATACTTCAGAATTTTTTAAAAAGGCCTGGCCGATCGTTGGAGATGAGGTTACAAGTGCAATTATGGATTTTTTTCTATCGGGCTGTTTACTCCAGGAAATAAATCATACTTTTCTTGCGTTAATCCCAAAGGTGGCTACCCCGGGAGTAGTAACTGATTACAGACCTATATCTTGTTGCAATGTTGTTTACAAAGGTATAAGCAAAATCATCACGAGCAGGATTCTTGAAGGGTTAAAGGAGATTATTAGTGAAAACCAGTCAGCGTTTGTTCCAGGAAGAAGAATATCGGATAACATAATGCTAACTCAAGAGATTATGCACAATTATCATCGTCAAGTTGGCCCTCCGAGATGTGCTATGAAAGTAGACATTCAAAAAGCGTATGACACGGTTGATTGGAGGTTTATGTGTGATATTCTGTATGGGTTCGGATTTAAACAGCAGTTTATTAACTGGATTATGGAATGTGTTACAACTTCCTCGTTTTCTCTAAGTATAAATGGGAATATCCATGGATACTTTAGAGGTAAACGCGGGTTACGGCAGGGGGATCCGATGTCTCCATATCTATTTACAATGGTGATGGAGGTTTTGACTCTACTTCTTAGTAAAGCAGCTCGATTGGATGATTCATTTAAATTTCATAATAAATGTGAAAAACAAATGATCATTAATTTATGTTTTGCGGATGATCTATTTCTGTTCGCTAGAGGGGAAACTAATTCAGTCAAAGTCATCATGAGATCTCTAAAACAGTTCGAAGAAGTGTCCGGATTGGTTCCTAGCAGCTCAAAGAGCACCATCTTCTTTTGCAATGTGCCGCTAAGTGCTAAAATGCGGATTCTAGAGATTACCCCTTTTGAAGAAGGTAAACTTCCTATTAAATATCTAGGTGTTCCTCTTTTGGCTTCTCGGCTTCTTGTTAAAGATTGCAAAGTCCTTGTTGAACGTATGAACAAACGGATATTGGATTGGAAGAACAGGTTTCTTTCATTTGCTGGTAGACTTCAACTTGTCATCTCAGTTCTCTCTTCTATTCACGTTTATTGGGCATCAGTTTTTCTTTTGCCGGCGAGTATAATTAAGGAGCTGGAAAGTAAGATGAAATGGTTCCTTTGGGGTTATGGTACAGCATCTAAAGGGAGAGCAAAAGTTGCGTGGAAAGAGGTTTGTATTCCGAAGGAGGAGGGTGGCTTAGGCATTCGTCGGATTTCAGATGTAAATAAATCGCTGATGGCTTATCATTTTTATAGCATTCTCTCGGGCAGGAATTCTCTTTGGACCAACTGGATCGAGTTACATAGGCTTAAGGGTCGAAGTATTTGGGATATTCCGGTTCAAACTAGCTCTTCGTGGGGTTGGAAAAAGTTGTTAAAATGTAGGCACATTTTTCGAGATTTCTTGTGGAATAAGGTGGGAAATGGTCGAAATACGTTTCTCTGGTTTGATAAATGGTGCCATGATGGTCCGTTTAATGATGTTGTTTCGCCGAGACAAATGGCTAGATATGGTTTTACTCTCACTTCTAAAGTGGCGGATGTTATTGATAATGGTTTGTGGGATTGGCCGGAAGCTTGGAGGAATTTGTATCCGGTTCTTTTCCAACTCCAACCGATGACCCTTTCTACTGCTCAGGATCGTATTTTGTGGCGGAAAATAGATGGTAGTTTGGTCCCGTTTACGTCTAAGGAGGTGTGGCATACCATCAGAGCTCGTGACCAACCGAAAGGGTGGTAAAAAATTATATGGTCCTCGTTTAATATTCCCAAGCATGCGTTCTTATGTTGGCTGATTTTTAAGAAGAAACTATGGACGCAAGATAGAATTCAGAAGTGGAATCAAACTGTAACTGGATCAATGAACCAGATGTGTTGTTTATTGTGTTATGCAGGTTTAGAGACGCATGAGCATCTCTTCTTTCAATGCTCATACTCTAAGCAAGTGTGGACGATGGTTCGAGGAAAAGTTGGAATGCAATCGGTCATTGAGAGATGGGAAGATATCGAAAATTGGTTGATGACAAAAGCTAGATCAAAATCTGTTTTGTCGATAGCCAGTAAACTGGTGGTTGCTACCGCCGCGTATGTGTTATGGTCTGAGCGGAATGCAAGATTTTTTAGTAACAGGTTGCGACCTCCGGAGCAGATTTCGGAAATTATCATAAACACGGTTAGAGCAAAACTAGTATCCTTCAAATATAAGTCAACGGTTAACGTAAAGAAATTTTTGGAGGAATGGAAGATTGATGGGGCAGAGTATTATGGTGATGACTGAAGACTTAGCTAGTTGAGTTTTTATGTCTTGTTTTGTTCTTGGTTGTGTTTTGCTTGTCTACTCTTTTGTGGTATGTCACGAAGAGAACTAGGGGGTATTTTTAGCCTTCCTACTTGTATTGTTTTGTTTCATATATAAAAATCACCGGGGTAAACCCTTTACCCAAAAAAAAAAACATGTTAAAAAAAACCCAACAATTTGTTGACTGATTGCATGTACACACATTATGATTACGGATCATACGTAAACCTTATGTAAACTGATTTTCGCATACATGATTGAACGGTGCCGTGTATTAGGTTATATGAAATTACATGGTCAGTGTCCATACTTGTCACCTATGTATTACCCATGTCCACAACGTATGCATTCAACCACTTGAACTATGTAACCTAGATGAATGAGCACTGTTAGTATAAACTACTACTTACGTGATACTTGTGTTATGTGCTGAATACGTGTATATGTGCCGTTATCTGATTACGAACCTAATGGACATGGTAACAATGTTAGGACTTAAGTGACTAAAGAGTTTTAACAAGTAAATTACCAGCCGAGCAAACCGAGGTGAGTTCACTGCTCTTTTCCAAGCATGCATCCCGGGAAGGGATATCGGGTAACGTTTTTAGGGAAGAATGCCAAGTTAATGGGATGTTTGTTATTACTCAGTTTCTATCATATAAGACCCCTTACATCTACCGATTGTTGTCGGGAATGCAACGAGGTATTTAGTTGATAGCGCTATTAGGTTTGGCTCCCTCACACCTGGCCGGAATGGACGGGCGTGAACTATTTACCTTGACCACTTGACCAATGCTTTGATAGAGGCATTGGGGTTTGGGCAAACACATCTAGTAGCCATATACGGTAATCGAGTTAATAACATCATCAAAACATAATGTTGAACGGTTTTATACACATATCTGGTAACCCACTCGTTAACAAAACTTTGAACTCACCAGCGTCGTCTGACACACTTGTCTGCATGCTTGTAGGTCGTTAGGGGTTTGATATGGACTTGCTATCTGGGAGTGCTGGAGTAGTCATGGATCGAGACTCTTGGATATTTGACGCATTGTTAAACAATTTACCTTATGCTTCCGCTGAATGTTTTCTTTGGTTTTAACTCTTGACTTGCAGTTATCTTATGCAATGAAATGAATGTTTTATTTAAATATTAATTGTTGGTTCGATATGATTAGTGGCTTGAATCCTGGTACGTCACACGTCCTACGGTGTTTCCGCATGTGGTATTTTGGGGTGTGACAGCTAGCCTCCCGGTGGAGTGGTTAACCACCGGTAGGATTTAGGGTTTCATGAATATCCCCAAATACCCCTTAGGCATATATCCTGTGCTGATACCTTTTTTTTATTTGGTCTTTATGCAGTGAACTTCAAAGAAGTAGCCCCTCCTACTGAAGAATCTGAAAAGAGAATTAAAGCAATTTACCAGTTACCGGAAGGTGATAGGAGCTTTTCCACACACCTCCCAAGTTCCAGTCAATATTCATCGTCTGATATGTCTGGTAAGAGTTATTCTGCAAATGATTGATTAGTTTTACATAATGAAAGAGTAGAAAAGATTTAGAACTTCTCCTTTTATGTAGTACCAGCCAAAATCCCATAAGTTTTCAATCTTGAGGAGTTGGACAGTTCCGATCCTATCCAGATCAAGAAAGAACCAAGTCCCAAACCTATTACTTCATCCAAGCCCACCAACTCTAAAGCCGTCATTATTCCCAAGCCTTCACCAGCTACTAAGCCCCGGACCTCTAGTTCCCGTAAGAGGAAAGAGACTGATTCGCCTGCCACTCTCGAGACGTTTCCCTACGAGAATCACGTGTTTAACGAGGCAAGCGAGTTCATGACTTCCTTTCTCAACCAGGTATAGATCCTTATCCTATATCCTGTACACACATGTTCAATATACATATTTATATATTGATACCTGTCCCTTTGATTACAGGGTCTGGAACGCTTAATTCACTTGTACGAAGAATCATGGTATGATCGCCGAGGTCACCATTTCCGACCAAGGTATGATCGCTGCTGCTAAATCTCGACATTAGGAGGACAAGTTCAAAGCTATGACCCAAGAACACCAGGCTGCCATCAAGAAAGTTACCCACGAAGCCCAAACCCAACTCGACGCCGCCCAAGCCCAACATGAACAGGACATGGCCTCTTACCGGGAAGGCCTTAAAAGCTCTGTCGTCATCTCCCTTCTTCAGGCTAGGCTAAAAATGGCTTACGAAGCCAAGGCCCTAGGCTTTGAATGCCCTTATTGGAACGTCGACGTCTAGGAGACGAAGCTAAGGGGTCTTGGCGGTAATCCTGTGGAGCATCCTGCTAAGTCTGCCGTTGAGGGGTCTTCCAAGGCGACTGAAAAGCTAACTGAGGCTGGTGGCGAGGCTGAGAAGGATGTTCGAGTTGATCCTAAACCGGATGCTGGTGAAGACGTGATGGATGAAGAGGGTGCTGCCCCCTGAACGCAGTGAAGTGGGCAGTGATGGATGTTCATGCCTAAGCCTGAGCCCACTTTTTAAATTTGATGGTTGTGCTTGTTTGAACAATTTCATTTCTTGTCCTTTAAACAATTTTCTTTTCCTGCATTAAAACAATATGATGGCCAAAGGTGGAGGGATCCTGAGTTTCAGAACGAAGCCCTTGGTCATCGTTTAATATGGTTTTATTTTTACAGACTTTGTTCTGATAACACTTGTTTGACTAGAATACAGTTTTAGTTTTTAATCCAAGTATCATGTCTCAAATATTGAAACCAAATATCCTGGAGCATATTCTAAAAATATATTTTGAAAATATATCCTGAGAACATATAATCAAGTTTTTGTCAAACATAACTTCAAAAATTCAAATGATTTAGATAAAGTTTATAAAGGAAAGATCATATCAGGAATAGAGTGTAACCCTATTCACAAACTTCAATCCTTTTGCAATTTTTTTCCAACGAAGATGTCCCTAGTCTGAGACACTTAGTGTACTAGGTCCAAGCTTGATCCTTTGAGCTTTACACAATTGCCTCTGTAGGAATGTCTTTTTGGGTAAAGGGTTACCCCGGTGAATATTATAAAGAATCAAAGAACAGGGTGCGACAAGAGTTTGACACACACTACTAGGCTTGACAGACCAAGCCTAGGCAAAACAAAACAAAACAGCTCACAAACGGCCAAAACAAACTAAAACAACCCGAAAAACCAAGCCAACTAACTACAAAACACTAGCAAACTAGACTCGCAATTAGCCCGGTTCGTCTTCTTTTACTCCCCATGTTTCCAAAAGCTTCCTATAATTCACGTCTCGTCCGATCTTGAAACCCATTATACGAAGCCGCACCATATCCAAGATAAGCTGTGCCACCGTCTCTTCCTTCCTGTGTATGTCGGAAAACAGCCGGTTATTCCGTTCTTGCCATATAAAGTATGTAGAGGTAGCTACCACAAGCTTACAAACAATATGTTCCAGTTTCTTTGAACTCGCATTCAGCTCTATCCACGCCATGATTGAGCTCCATGAGTCGTTAACATTTACCATATCAACTTTTTCCTTTACAATGCTCCAAATCTTGGCCGCAAAGGAGCATTGGAAGAACAAATGATCTCTTGAATCTCGTCCATAGTTACAAAGGGGACAACACATAAGACGTAAATTTGTTTCACTCCCCGCTTCCCAAACTGCCAACCTATCTTGTGTCTTCAGCTTATTCTTTAGAACTAACCAAAGATGAAAAGAATGTCTTGGAATGCATTGGCCATACCACACCATATTCACCCAAGCCACCTTGTTATCCCTTACCCAAAGATTATTCCAAGCTTCCCACGAGCTAAAATGCACAATTTTTCCTTCCACAGATTTCCATCCCAATCTGTCTACCGAATCAGGAACAAGAGGATGAGCCATGACATTTATGAGTACTGGAAATAAATCATACCATGCCTGAGGCCACCGCCAGTTACCATCAGCGTCTACAAGCTCCGCAACAGTAGTTTGCAAATTAAAACCCGCTTGGGCAATTCTCCTTGGCGTAATGAAGTTTCGAATCGGACTGCACGAACACCAATTATCACTCCACGCATTTGTCTTGGAACCACTCCCAATCAACTTCCAAACATACGGTCTAACCAAGGGATGAATAGATAAAATCTTTCGCCAACTCCAAGTCAAATTACCACGGCTTTGAATCTCCCAAAAATTTCTACCTTTTATCTTGTAAGAATGGATCCATTTTACCCACAGGGATTCCCGGTTACTAATAATGCTCCAAATATGCGACATCATAAGAGCTTTGTTCACATCTGAAACATTTCGGATTCCAAGACCTCCCTCCTCCTTAGGCAAACAAACGTCCTTCCACGCGACTTAGATAAAACCTCTGTAGGAATGTCCCCTGTGCATTATGTCTTTGAACACTTAGAAATTTTCTGGACATCAATTGCAACCGTTTGAACAATTTTTGTATTATAGGGGATAAACCCTAAAATATACTGGAGATAAATCCTTAGTGTCTAGGGATAAACCCATAAGTATTCTGGGGAAAATCCCAAATTTTCATGCGCTACAGGCGGGAGTGTACAAACTCCAAGACTTAGAAAGGTGAAAACCTTTAAACCTTAGAGAGTATGAAAATACCCTTTCGCGAGAGAGGGTGATCAATCCTCATATACCTTTAGGATCCAGGATATAGCCAACAATAACGAAATTGTCAGCCACTTTTACATGGACTGGTCCCGCTATCTTGAACTATCCATGGATAACTTGCGCTCCAGGCGGGCTGTCACACCCCCAAAATACCTCAAGCGGAAACACCGCGGGACGTGTGACGTACCAGGATCCAAGCCACCAATCACATTGAACTACGCGTAGAATTTAAATAAAACATACCATTCATTTCAAAATATAAATCCAAGTCATAAGTTTAACCAAAGTAATTATTCAGCGGAAGCATAATGTAAACAGTAATTCAAATGTTTCAAAACACGTGTTCATAATCAACAAAGCTAGATAACAAGTCCATGCCAAGAATCTAACGACCTGCAAGCATGCAAACAAGTGTGTCAGACGACGCTGGTGAGTTCAAAGTTTTGTTAACGCGTTTAGTTACCAGATATGTGTATAAAACAATTCAACGATTTGATTTGATGTTGTTATTAAGTCGATTACCGCAAATAGCTACAAGATGTATTTGCCCAACCCCAATGCCTCTATCAAAGCATTGGTCAAGTGGTCAAGGTAATTAGTTCACGCACGTCCTCCCCGGTACGGTGTGAGGGTGCCAAACCTAATAGCGCTATTAACTAATAACCTCGTTGCCTCCCCGGCAACTATCGGTAGATGTAAGGGGTCTTTTATGATAGAAATGAGTATAATAACAAACATCCCAATAACCTGACATTCCTCCCCGGAACGTTACCCGATATCCCTCCCCGGGATGCATGCTTGGAAAAAGAGCAGTGAACTCACCTTGGTTTGCTCGGTTTGTTATGTTACCCGTTCCAGTTAGTCAACCAATCCTATCGTGGTTAACAATATTATAAGTTTCGTAGTAGATTACTTCACAAGGTTATACAGTTTTCATTTAGCACAACAGTCCACACCTCAGGCACAAATCACGCATAAACACTGTGCAATACAGTTTCGTCACCATGACACTTACAGTTGCATTGACTATTCATTTAAGAAAATGTGCATACAACAACTCATACCAGCCCATACCAGTTCCTTATTTCTAAATAATCTCGATATCATGCAACAAGTACAATGGTCAAGTAATGTAACACATTATCCACTCACTGTTACAACAAGTTCACACACAGCAAAGGTCCCTGTGGCGAAAGTCCCTACTGACGAAAGTCTATCTTTCGCCGAGAGTATAGTTGACGAAACTCCCTGATGTTTCATCGGGGTCTGGTCGACGAAAGACTTAGTCTTTCGCTGAGATGAGTTTCGTCGTAATATGTTCAGTCAGTTGCAGTTTCCTTAATTTCGGCTGTAACGTATGCACACCTTCAACAGTTTTCCCTACCAGATCTAATCAACAGATTATACGATAATTTCACATGCTTGTTATGTACAATCATCATTCACGGTTATCATTTTGTCAACCCTATTTACATATAGAAAATCATCAAACCTAACGGGTCTCAAACCGAGTATCGTTCGTGTTCATGGCAACCCTAATCAATGTTTCAACAGTTACCAATGAAATCAGTGGTCACGCCACTCAACAAGTCCTAATCAACAGATCTATCAGTAATGTAACATGAATTCATCAACAATTAATCATGAGCAATTACAATTTCTCACAACATAACAATTCATTCAGATTCATCACATAACATGGACAATCAAGAGTTAATGCTAGCATAGAATAACATAATCAATCAATAGTTAACGTGGGTGTTGGATTCTGTATACCCAAGACACATATTAAATTGATGAGGCTAGTACGTTATGATCCAAGCTGAGTCATACCCAAATACAAGCTAGACAAACACTTATAATATTTATTTATGATATGATCAAACAAATAAATATTAAACACTTAGAATATTTAGAAATTGGTTATCTAAATAATTGCACTTGATAAACTAATAAATTATGTGGATAATTTATTATGAGAGAATATTTTATTTTGTTATTTAATGGGTTAAATAACATTTTAAAAGTTGCATAAGTTAACATGTGAAAATTAGCAATCAGACGAATATGCATGCTGGTTGTGATGCATAAAAAACCCTAATTCTCTCTCTCTAGCAATGGAGATTTTTTCTTCATCTGGGATCCTATGATTTTTCGTAATAGTGTGTATAACAGTCTGTGATTAGAGGCTTGTTTCAAGCTTCTATAACGAACTAGTTAGCATTCTTGATCATTTAATCTAGGGTTTTCTTCTTTTGTGTTTATCGCCTCCTGATATTCTGTGGTCTTCGCTTTCGATTATTCATGGGATAGGGTATGCTAGATTAGGGTTTTTATTTTCAGTTTTCTTTCGTCTTTGTGTTACTGGCGATCTAGGTTTTCGTGTGCATGCTTGTTTCATAAGTGTTCTGAAGGAGAGAGTAGTTTTATTTTCAATGGATGATCGTAAGAAGTCGGCTGAGTATGTTCCCGGTGATCGTGGTAAACCTCCTTTTTCAGTTAAGGGTTTAGCTAGCCGTGTGGTTAATATTGACGGCAACACTATGTTGCCTCGTCGTGGTACAGTTTCTGATGCCAAAAAGATAAATATCATTGATGAACTTACTAAGGTTACTACTCTGGTTAATCTTGATGTGGGACGATCGGATTGCGAGACTTCGATTAACAACAAAGTCGATCTAGAAGGTGTTCAGGGGGCCAACGTGGATACTGGTAGTACTTCGAAACCCATGTCTTATGCTGAATCGCTGATTGCAAATAAATCCTTAAAGTTGAAGTTTCGTTCTCTAACTAGTGATTCAGTGCATGATGGTTGTGATGTTGTTCTCCCGAGGGAATCTATGCGTCGTGTTCAAGATAAAATGGCTAATGCCTTGTTTGGTTATTTCCTAGGAGATCGAGTGGCGTACCCGGTCGTGGATTATTTTGTGCGTAGTAATTGGAAAAAATATGGAATCTAGAAGTCCATGATGAACGTTAACGGGTATTTTTTCTTCAAGTTTGCGGATGAGGCAGGAATGATGAGTGTACTGCAGGATGGTCCGTGGATTATTCGGTCACAACCTGTTTTTCTTAATATTTGGAGCCCGACGACTAAACTGGAGAAAAAGGAGGTCAAGAAGGTACAAATTTGGGTTAAAATTCATGATGTTCCGATTGCTGCGTATATGAAAGATGGACTTAGTATGTTAGCGACTACTATTGGTGAACCGAAAGTCTTAGACTCATATACCACGTCGATGTGCATGGACATGTGGGGGCGTAGCAGCTATGCAAGAGCCCTTATAGAGGTTTCGGCTGATAAGACTCTTAGAGAAGAGATAACAATGGCGATTCCTGAACTGGAGGGGGATGGATTTATTAAGGAAGCTATGTCTGTTGAATATGAATGGTACCCTATTCGATGTGCCCATTGTTGTGTATTTGGTCACTCTGATGATAGTTGTCCTCACCAGGTTTCGAAACAAAGTAATGCTCAGATTATGGAGAAAGGTGGTAAGCAGCAAAATCAACCTAGACGTCCTAATAACTATCAGGAGGTTGATGAGGAGGGTTATACGGGGGTGCAGAATAAAAAGATTGCTAGGAAAAATGGTTTCCTGGTTAATAAGCCTAAGCCAAAGTTCGAATACAGGCCTGTGGTGTCTAAAAAGAAGGATGAGCCGGTTAGAGTTGTGCCAAACATTCAGTCTACTAATCCATTTGATGTTCTAAATGATCCTAGCATTAATGAGGAAGTGGATGGTAATAGGCCAGCTTCGACCCTAGTGGATTTGGAGGATGAAGAGGTTGCCGAGGATTTTAATGAGTTGGATGGTCACGAGATGGATGGTTTTTTGAGGCAAGGAACTATTAAAATTGATGATAAAAAAGGGGCAAGCACTCCTTCTTCAACGGTTCTCAATGGTTAGTATTGCTTCTTGGAACATTAGGGGTTTGAACCGCCCCATTAAGCAAACGGAGGTTCGACATGTTCTTAAGGAGTTTAATTTGAGTTTATGTGCTATACTTGAATCTCATGTTGAGGTGAGTAATCTTTCTAAAGTGTGCAAATCAGTTTTTCGGTCTTGGAAATGGACGTCTAATGGAGCCCACTGTAACAAAGGAACGCGTATTATCGTTGGCTGGAATCCGTCTATTTTTGATGTTATGGTGCTTTCGGAGTCTGATCAGGTTATGCACCTTCAGCTGATGTTTAAACAGGAGCAAAAGATGATTTTTGTTCGATTATTTATGCAACAAACTATTATGTTACTCGGAGGGAGTTGTGGAATCATCTTTCTTTGCATAAGAATTTCGTTCGTAATGAACCATGGGTAATTTTAGGTGATCTTAATTATGCGTTGAATCTGGAAGATAAGTCTATGGGGTGCTCCTCGGTTTCTTTGAGTATGAAGGAATTTCAAGAGTGTGTTGATGACATTGAGATGGTTGACGTAAATTGTGACACCCCAGGAAAACCAGTAAACTACACTAGCTTCCTCAGTAACCACGTACTAAATTTCGGGACGAAATTTCTTTCAAGTTGGGGATAATGTGACAACCAGAGTTTTCAAGGTTCCTACTCGACTTAACCTAGTACTTGTTTGCAAAGTAATGTACAAATATTTATATTTGGTGTGCATCATAAGTGTGTATGTATATAATTATGTTGTTGGAAGTGTTTTAAAATAAGTAAATATGATCAGTTTGTCATACGATTGAGTTTTAGAGTTTATGTGATTAAACAATTAATATGGAAAAGAATAAAGGGACAGCATAGTGCTAGTGATGATTAGAAGCATATTCACGACCAGTGTCCTCATAATTTCATATACTGGCAATATGTATTTTAATATAGATCTAAATCTCAGTACATGTTTGTAATCTCAGTGCATAACCTTTCAACTTAATATATAAAGTCTATGTTGGAATTTAGTTTAATAAACAAAAGGAAATTCTTTACAACTTACACCCACAAGACCGTCACTAGCCAACAAAAACAAACAACTAGGCATGATTAGAATATGGAGCAGTTGAAGTGAGTTTGCTGTCAGGGATTTTATATTATTCCTCATGTGGGAGCAGTAGTATTAATGTGATTAAAGTAGTCATGTGGAGTTGTTAGTGGAACAGCTATATTAGATCCATTCTTTAAAAAAAAAAAAAAATTGAAGAGTAGTGGTTACAAGGGATTATATTATTTCTGATCATTACTAATAGTTTTATCAACAAAAATCATAACTCTCACCTCTCAACTTCTCTCTCTACATTCTTTGCAAACCCGACTTGCAGTTCTTCTCTTATTTGAAACCAACAGCAGATTTCCTCATTAGAAACCAAACCTCTGTTTAATTCACGGTTAGTGATTTACATGATTCAGTTGGTTTAGATGCTTATCGCATGATTTTGGATGTTTAATTGTTATATATGTATATACATATGTGGTTGTTCACAAACTGTTATATATATTAGATGAGATATTCGATTATATGTGTCTGTATATTGGATGAATTGATCAACAGTAAGTATCTGTTAATGAAAGATATGCTGATTTAGATATAGTCTTGATCTCAATGATTGGTAGTTTATCTGTTACATATCATATCATGATTTGATTTAAGGATTTCATTTATAACTAATCATGTAAATGTAATAAAATGAGATTTGCTGGGTTTTAATATGAACTGTAAGTGATGATGATGATGAAGGACTTGACGAAAACACCCCACTTAACAAACAATCTGGACGAAATCACTTAAGGATTTCGGCCCACACATAGTGTTTTCGGCCCATATATGATTTCAATATATATTGTTTTCGGCCCAGTAGGGTTTTCGGCTTATAGGGGATTTCGGCCAAGGTGGTTTTCGACACTTAAAACCTTGTTAAGTATGTTACGGCTCAACTGTTAAGTAGGTTAGTTTTCGGCCCAAACAAGATTTCGGCCATAGTGATTTTATGAGTAAAAGGATTTAGTAATTCTGTGATATTGTCTTATATGATTTCATGTATACACTAACTGTTAGTTTATTAGTCTATTAACGAAAATAAATTTATTAACTCGGTTATGTTTTGTTAACCCTGTTAACATGTTAAATAGGTTAAGTATATATTAACTGGGTTATGTTAATATGTTAACTCTGTTTTGTTAAACTAGGTTATGTGTGTTAACTATGCAAAGTTTATGATTTCAGTTAAGTACAGTAACCTCAGCTAGTTTATAAATTCTGTTACATGTTAACTCTGTTAAATATGTAACTCAACTATATATGTTAATCCGATTAAGTTTATTAACTCTTGTTAAGTATGTTAAAGACTAGTCATGAGTAGAATAAACTGCATGAAAACTTGCTAACTGCTTATGTGGTGCATGATGTAAATTGCTTACCACACTGTGTGACATAGATTGTATGTGAAACCCTACAAACATGAACTGATTAAATATACGTGCCTACTATAGGACTTGATTTATTACTTGCGAGCACATAGTTTAGCATACCGAGCAAACCAAGGTGAGTTCACACTCTTACCAAGGCATGGGATTCCCGGGGTTGGGAATGGGATTTAATAACTACTTGTACTGTCATTACTATTAGACTACTTTTCACTGTCCTCGGATTGAAGGGCACGTACGTAAAACCTACGTACACTCACACTCGCTACGGTCCTTGGATTAAGAAGGGCACGTACAAATACAACTAGTCTATACATGGTAAGCACCACTAATCATCGCACACATGTTTGGGAAACCGCGATCCGGCCACAAATCATTCGCAAACATGTCAGGGTGACCGCGATACGAAATAATACGATATATGGTTTACAAAACGAAACAACTGATTTACGAAACGATTGTTATAACTAAACAACCAAACCGTGAACTCGCTCAACTTTGTTGTTGACTCTCTGTTACATGCCTTGCAGATCATTAGGTATCTATGGAGCTTGCATGGGAGTGAAGAGGAGTCGTTGTGGGATATGGACAGCTGTGTGCTATGCTAAACATTTGAAACATTTAAAACTTATGTTGGGTTTACTTATTTATGCTTCCGCTAAACGCTTAACTATGTTATGGTTTTGAACACCTTTCGTATTGATGAATGATTTTTAATTATTACTTACAATGTTCAATATGATTGGTGGCTTGATCCTGGTCAGTCACGCCTCCAAGCGGTGATACTCCGCGTGCGGATTTTGGGGGTGTGACAGATTGGTATCAGAGCCATTGGTTTTAGTGAACTTGGTTTTAATAAGGAATTTTTTTTTTGTTAAAACCAGACTATAACCTGAACAGTGCTCAACGATCCACAACGACGCTTCGCTCCACGTGCAAGACTCGACATTCTAGGTGATATGGTTTATGTTTTATTTCCTACTTGTTAGTTGCATAGAACTTTGCTCATGGTATGCTTAGATAAACATAGCAACTGCTGATTGAAAACACTTGTGTGCTTACTCTCTTCGGTCATCGCACTTTCGCGACACTTTTCTCACTTACATTGCTTCATTATGAAGATCATGAGCGGACGCAGAGGACGTATCAACCTCACTCAAGACCAGTTGACGGCTTTGATCAACGAACGAGTTGCTGAGGCACTCGCAGCTAACCCTGCAGGAGGTCAACATGCTCAAACTCATGTGTGCACATTCAAAACGTTCATGGACTGCCGACCTACTACTTTCAGTGGCACCGAAGGAGCAGTGGGCCTTCTTCACTGGTTTGAAAAGCTTGAGTCCGTCTTCGAGATGTGTGAATGCCCTGAAGACCGTAGGGTGAAATATGCTACCGGAACACTTGAAGGGGCAGCGTTAACCTGGTGGAAAGCTCAAGTTCAACTATTAGGACTGGCAGTTGCTAATGCCACACACTGGAATGGTTTCAAAGAACTGATCAAAGAAGAATACTGCAGTCGGGATGACATCCACAAGCTAGAGGTGGAATTTTACAATTTAAAGATGACGGGATCTGAGATTGAGGCGTATACTAAGAGGTCAAACGAGCTGGCCATCTTGTGTCCAACTATGGTGAACCCTCCTGTCAAATGTATTGAGTTGTACCTCAAGGGCCTTGTACCAGAAATTCAAAGTCACGTGACTTCAGCCAACTTGGGTACCATCCAGCAAATCGTCAAGGTAGCTCATCGCCTCACCGATCAAGCAGTTGAACAGAACAGGCTGCCTAAGCGTGTTGGTTCTACTGCTACTACTCCTGCTACTCCCAGTGACAACAAACGAAAGTGGGATGGAACCTCTAGCAAGGGTCCGACTACGGCTTAGTCTCACGCACAGCAGTGAAAGATCGATGACTACCAGAGTCCTGGTCAGCAATTTTCTGGTAGTCAAGGTCAGGGTGGGTACAAGGGAAATCACCCAAAGTGCAACAGATGCAACAGGCACCACAGTGGTCAGTGCAACAGGGGTCGTTGCCAAAGGTGTCTCAAGATGGGTCATGAGGCTAAGGATTGCAGGAGCTCACGACCTGCGAATCAGAACCAACCACAACAACCACCAGCTCCACAGAATCAGCAGCGACAACGAGGTAACAGGGGATGCTTTCAGTGTGGTGCTGAAGGCCACTTCAAACGCGACTGCCCCCAGTTAAATCAAAATCCGAACAACAACAACAACAACAACAATAATCAGGGCAATGGGAACAACAACGGGGGGAACAATGATGGAAACAATGGTGCCAGGGGTCGAGCGTTCGTGTTGGGTCAAGGTGATGCAAGGAATAATCCTAATGTGGTGATGGGTAAGTTCCTCCTCGATGACTTTTATGTTACTGTCTTATTTGATTCGGGTGCCGATACCAGTTATGTGTCTCTAAAAGTTAGTCAAATGCTTAAACGCACACCAACTCCCTTAAACACCAAACACGTTGTAGAGTTAGCAGATGGTAAGAGTTTAGAGGCCACTCACATAGTCAAGGGTTGTAACCTCGTCTTAGCTGGTCAGACATTCTCCATCAACCTCATTCCTATAGTTCTGGGTAGTTTCGACATTGTTATTGGGATGGATTGGTTAGCCCAACAACAAGCAGAGATCCTTTGCAAAGAGAAGATTGTTCGTATTCCTCGTTCTGGTAAAGAACATCTCGAAATTCAAGGCGACAAAAGTGGTGCTGTTGTGGGCATCATCTCCTTTCTTAAGGCCCAGAAGTGTTTGCGAAAGGGCCACACTGCTGTTTTAGCACTCGTTAATGACGCATCAACGAAAGAAAAGAAGATTGAGGATATTCCAGTTGTACGCGATTTTCCTCAAGTGTTTCCTGAAGATTTACCTGGGCTACCGCCTCATCGCCAGGTCGAATTCCAAATTGAGCTAGCTCCTGGAGCAGCGCCCATAGCTCGAGCACCTTATCGCTTAGCTTCAACCGAACTGGAAGAACTGTCCAAACAATTGCAAGAACTCTTGAATAAGGGTTTCATTCGTCCTAGCTCGTCGCCCTGGGGAGCTCCCGTGTTGTTTGTGAAGAAGAAAGACGGTACTTTCCGTATGTGCATAGATTACCGCGAACTAAACAAGGTGACTGTAAAGAATCGCTATTCTCTTCCACGAATTGATGACTTGTTCGATCAGCTACAAGGGTCAAGTTACTATTCAAAGATTGATCTGAGGTCAGGCTACCATCAACTGAGAGTCCGGGACGAGGACGTCTCCAAAACAGCATTCAGAACTCGCTACGGCCATTACGAGTTTCTGGTCATGCCATTTGGGTTAACAAACGCGCATGCAGTCTTCATGGATCTTATGAACAGAGTGTGCAAGCCTTACTTGGATAAGTTTGTGATTGTATTCATCGACGACATTCTGATCTACTCTAGGAGTCGGGAGGAACACGAGCAGCATCTATGACTTATTTTGGAATTACTTCGAGCAGAACAGCTGTACGCCAAGTTTTCAAAATGCGACTTCTGGCTTCATGAAGTCCACTTTCTAGGCCACGTGATAAACAAGGATGGGATACATGTTGATCCATCCAAGATAGATTCGATCAAGAACTGGCCTGCACCCCGCACGCCAACAGAAATTCGCCAATTCTTGGGTTTGGCAGGTTACTACAGAAGGTTCATCAAGGATTTTTCCAAGATTGCGCAACCTCTCACTTTACTAACACAGAAAGGCGTCACCTATCGTTGGAGTAATGCTCAGGAATCATCATTTCAGCACCTAAAGGATAGGCTCTGCAGTGCACCTATTCTCTCATTGCCAGAGGGCACAGACGATTTTGTAGTTTATTGTGACGCATCAATTCAGGGTCTTGGTTGTGTATTGATGCAACGGGATAAAGTCATTGCTTATGCTTCACGTCAACTTAAAATTCATGAGCGGAATTACAATACACACGACTTAGAGCTGGGAGCTGTTGTTTTTGCACTCAAGATATGGAGACATTACCTGTACGGTACCAAGTGCACCATCTACACCGATCACAGGAGTCTCGAGCATATCTTCAAGCAAAAGGAGTTGAACATGCGACAACGTCGATGGGTCGAGCTATTGAATGATTATGAATGTGCCATCAAGTATCATCCGGGCAAAGCCAATGTGGTGGCCGATGCTCTCAGTCGAAAGGATACTACACCTAGGCGTGTACGAGCGTTGCAACTCACTATTCAGTCTAGTCTTCCTTCTCAGATACGAGATGCTCAGGTAGAAGCATTGAAACCTGAAAATGTCAGGACTGAAGCCCTACGCGGTTCCAGACAACGGATGGGACAAAAGGCAGACGGCGCCTACTACGTAACAGGATGCATCTGGGTCCCACTCTATGGCAACTTACGCGGACTTATAATGGATGAAGCTCATAAGTCTCGCTACTCAGTACATCCTGGTTCGGATAAGATGTACCACGACTTGAAAACTACATATTGGTGGCCTAGCATGAAAGCTCATATAGCAACTTACGTTAGCAAGTGTTTGACTTGTGCGAGAGTCAAAGCGGAATATCAGAAACCATCAGGTCTACTTCAACAACCAGAGATACCACAATGGAAATGGGAGCAAATTTCCATGGATTTTGTTACTGGCTTACCTAGATCTCAACGTGGTAACGATACTATTTGGGTGATCGTAGATCGACTCACAAAGTCTGCACACTTTTTGGCTATCAAAGAAACAGACAAGTTCTCTACTCTAGCAAACGTTTACTTGAAGGAAGTGGTTTCGAGGCACGGAGTGCCCACCTCTATTATTTCCGATCGTGATGCACGTTTCACTTCAGAACTTTGGCGAGCGATGCACAAATCTTTCGGTTCACGGTTAGACATGAGCACAGCTTATCACCCTCAGACGGATGGCCAGTCTGAACGTACCATCCAGACTCTTGAAGACATGCTTAGGGCATGTGTGATTGACTTTGGCAATGGTTGGGAAAAACATCTGCCACTAGTGGAATTCTCGTATAATAACAGTTATCACGCTAGCATTCAAGCCGCTCCATTTGAGGCATTGTACGGGCGTAAATGCCGATCACCTCTTTGTTGGGCAGAGGTGGGTGATAGTCAGATCACTGGCCCAGAGTTTGTGATAGACACAACGGAAAAGATTGCTCAAATACGACAACGTATGGCGGCAGCTCGCGACCGTCAGAAAACCTACGCTGATAAAGGTAGGAAACCACTCGAGTTACAAGTTGGGGATCGAGTGCTACTCAAAGTTTCACCCTGGAAGGGTGTGGTTCGTTTTGGCAAACGAGGCAAACTTAATCCACGATATGTCGGACCATTTGAAGTCATAGAGAAAATAGGCAAAGTGGCCTACAAACTAAACCTGCCCGCAGAACTCAGTGCAGTTCACAACGTTTTTCATGTGTCGAATCTGAAGAAGTGCCTGTCAGATGAGACCTTCATAGTTCCTTTGAAGGAGCTCACTATCGACGATCAGTTGCGATTTGTCGAAGAACCAGTTGAAATCACGGACCGTGATGTTAAGGTCCTCAAGCACAATAGAATACCTCTTGTTCGAGTTCGTTGGAACTCCCGTCGTGGTCCAGAGTTTACCTGGGAACGAGAAGATCAAATGAAACTCAAATATCCCCAGTTGTTCGAAAACAGTACAACCACTACTGAGGCTGAAGCTACTACAGAATTTCGGGACGAAATTCCAAATCAACGGGGGGATGATGTGACACCCCAGGAAAACCAGTAAACTACACTAGCTTCCTCAGTAACCACGTACTAAATTTCGGGACGAAATTTCTTTCAAGTTGGGGATAATGTGACAACCAGAGTTTTCAAGGTTCCTACTCGACTTAACCTAGTACTTGTTTGCAAAGTAATGTACAAATATTTATATTTGGTGTGCATCATAAGTGTGTATGTATATAATTATGTTGTTGGATGTGTTTTAAAATAAGTAAATATGATCAGTTTGTCATACGATTGAGTTTTAGAGTTTATGTGATTAAACAATTAATATGGAAAAGAATAAAGGGACAGCATAGTGCTAGTGATGATTAGAAGCATATTCACGACCAGTGTCCTCATAATTTCATATACTGGCAATATGTATTTTAATATAGATCTAAATCTCAGTACATGTTTGTAATCTCAGTGCATAACCTTTCAACTTAATATATAAAGTCTATGTTGGAATTTAGTTTAATAAACAAAAGGAAATTCTTTACAACTTACACCCACAAGACCGTCACTAGCCAACAAAAACAAACAACTAGGCATGATTAGAATATGGAGCAGTTGAAGTGAGTTTGCTGTCAGGGATTTTATATTATTCCTCATGTGGGAGCAGTAGTATTAATGTGATTAAAGTAGTCATGTGGAGTTGTTAGTGGAACAGCTATATTAGATCCATTCTTTAAAAAAAAAAAAAAAATTGAAGAGTAGTGGTTACAAGGGATTATATTATTTCTGATCATTACTAATAGTTTTATCAACAAAAATCATAACTCTCACCTCTCAACTTCTCTCTCTACATTCTTTGCAAACCCGACTTGCAGTTCTTCTCTTATTTGAAACCAACAGCAGATTTCCTCATTAGAAACCAAACCTCTATTTAATTCACGGTTAGTGATTTACATGATTCAGTTGGTTTAGATGCTTATCGCATGATTTTGGATGTTTAATTGTTATATATGTATATACATATGTGGTTGTTCACAAACTGTTATATATATTAGATGAGATATTCGATTATATGTGTCTGTATATTGGATGAATTGATCAACAGTAAGTATCTGTTAATGAAAGATATGCTGATTTAGATATAGTCTTGATCTCAATGATTGGTAGTTTATCTGTTACATATCATATCATGATTTGATTTAAGGATTTCATTTATAACTAATCATGTAAATGTAATAAAATGAGATTTGCTGGGTTTTAATATGAACTGTAAGTGATGATGATGATGAAGGACTTGACGAAAACACCCCACTTAACAAACAATCTGGACGAAATCACTTAAGGATTTCGGCCCACACATAGTGTTTTCGGCCCATATATGATTTCAATATATATTGTTTTCGGCCCAGTAGGGTTTTCGGCTTATAGGGGATTTCGGCCAAGGTGGTTTTCGACACTTAAAACCTTGTTAAGTATGTTACGGCTCAACTGTTAAGTAGGTTAGTTTTCGGCCCAAACAAGATTTCGGCCATAGTGATTTTATGAGTAAAAGGATTTAGTAATTCTGTGATATTGTCTTATATGATTTCATGTATACACTAACTGTTAGTTTATTAGTCTATTAACGAAAATAAATTTATTAACTCGGTTATGTTTTGTTAACCCTGTTAACATGTTAAATAGGTTAAGTATATATTAACTGGGTTATGTTAATATGTTAACTCTGTTTTGTTAAACTAGGTTATGTGTGTTAACTATGCAAAGTTTATGATTTCAGTTAAGTACAGTAACCTCAGCTAGTTTATAAATTCTGTTACATGTTAACTCTGTTAAATATGTAACTCAACTATATATGTTAATCCGATTAAGTTTATTAACTCTTGTTAAGTATGTTAAAGACTAGTCATGAGTAGAATAAACTGCATGAAAACTTGCTAACTGCTTATGTGGTGCATGATGTAAATTGCTTACCACACTGTGTGACATAGATTGTATGTGAAACCCTACAAACATGAACTGATTAAATATACGTGCCTACTATAGGACTTGATTTATTACTTGCGAGCACATAGTTTAGCATACCGAGCAAACCAAGGTGAGTTCACACTCTTACCAAGGCATGGGATTCCCGGGGTTGGGAATGGGATTTAATAACTACTTGTACTGTCATTACTATTAGACTACTTTTCACTGTCCTCGGATTGAAGGGCAGGTACGTAAAACCTACGTACACTCACACTCGCTACGGTCCTTGGATTAAGAAGGGCACGTACAAATACAACTAGTCTATACATGGTAAGCACCACTAATCATCGCACACATGTTTGGGAAACCGCGATCCGGCCACAAATCATTCGCAAACATGTCAGGGTGACCGCGATACGAAATAATACGATATATGGTTTACAAAACGAAACAACTGATTTACGAAACGATTGTTATAACTAAACAACCAAACCGTGAACTCGCTCAACTTTGTTGTTGACTCTCTGTTACATGCCTTGCAGATCATTAGGTATCTATGGAGCTTGCATGGGAGTGAAGAGGAGTCGTTGTGGGATATGGACAGCTGTGTGCTATGCTAAACATTTGAAACATTTAAAACTTATGTTGGGTTTACTTATTTATGCTTCCGCTAAACGCTTAACTATGTTATGGTTTTGAACACCTTTCGTATTGATGAATGATTTTTAATTATTACTCACAATGTTCAATATGATTGGTGGCTTGATCCTGGTCAGTCACGCCTCCAAGCGGTGATACTCCGCGTGTGGATTTTGGGGGTGTGACATAAATCGCTCTAGTATCCATTTCACGTGGAATCAGAAGCCCAAGCAGGGGATCGGGTTGATGAAAAAAATAGATAGAGTTATGGGTAATTCTCAGTTCATAGCTAAGTTTCTGAGTGCTGTAGCGGTGTTTTATCCGGCTCGGTTATCGGACCATTGCCCGTGTGTTCTCAAGTTTCCGGAAGCTGAAAAGTTAAAACATCGATCTTTCAAATTTGCTAATTTTCTGGTGCATAAACCTAAATTCTTGCCGATTGTGGAGAAGGTTTGGGGTATGACCATTGGTGGTGTGTATCAGTTTTCGGTTGTTAAGAAACTTCGGCATCTTAAATCTCCCTTACGCGTATTACTTTTCCAGCAAGGTAACTTGCACAAAAAAGTTCAAGAATTAAGGGATAAGCTTGATAAGATCCAGTGTGATATTAATAAAGACCCGTCTAGTCGGATGCTTCGGGATGCGGAAGCTACTATTCGATGTGATTTTCAGGTTGCGTTATTAGATGAAGAGCGTTTTTTGAAGCAAAAGTCTATAGTGGTGTCACACCCCGACCACGTAAAACATACAAAACGTGGCGGAAACGTCGAGGAGTGTTGTAACATAATTAATTGTTTCAAATCCATGGCAATTAAAGTTTCGTTTTATTAATCAAACATGAGAGTTACATTGTTTTAAACAAGAAACAAATAGTATATAACAAAAATTAACTAGTTCTTGTCTCGTTTTAAGTCACTAAGGCACAGGTCCGCCTAAGTATGTCTTGATAAGTCCTATGCATCATCTCCTGAACACACATGTGAAAATAGGTACGTCAGCATAAAAATGCATGTGAGATAGACAGGTTTTGTGAAAAACAGAATTCATGACTTATATTTGAGAAAATGTTTAGTCATGAACCTTGTAATTTGCTTTGTCTTGTAAATCATTTGAAAAACGATAAGATCAGATGATATGTATAAATAAGAGAATAATGTATGGTTAAATGAATAACCATGTAAAATGAGTTTGTATAAGATAAGTTGTTTGTAAATCAATGTCTTGTGAAAAGTATGTTATTTGTTTACAATGTTATATGTCTCAAATTGAAATGATTCAAATAACGCTACTGTGACAACTCGAATTTCCAGGATTCCCACCTCCGCATTAATTACACGTTAATTGTTTATGTTGCTTGTTTACACGATTTGTTTGTTTCGCAACTGTACACGTTCTTAATACGTTATATCGTACTGTGATTTATATTATGGTTGATATTTATATTTGGTGCATCAGAGGGTGTTTGTATATATATATATATACATATATAGATTATTAATAACATGCCTGGTATTGGTGATGGGTTGGTGTAATGTAATTAAGAATAACAAAATGGAACCCTCCTCACCCGAAATGATCCCACTCGAAAACACCCCTAGTGGCGAAAACATTCTAGTGTTTTCGTCCACTCACTAATCAACAAAATCAAGAATGGGCTTTGGCCCAATGACAGTTTGTTTAGTATTTCAACTCCCCACCTTTATGTGATATGTTAATTGGGAACCCTAATCACCCTTAATCACCTCTCCTTCTCTCGCTCTCTCTTTGAAACCCGACGGCGATTTGCCAGCGCTCGAGATCTCCTTCGCTTAAAGCGTCGACACGGTTAGTATCTTGCTATTACGGGCTGATGTTTGATTCTTTCTGTTATGGATTGATAATCGTAGATTCACATGAAGTAGGGTTTGTTTACTATAAGGTTCGTATTATAAACTGTACGTTAAGAAACTAGTTGCAATCTATTGCGCTATTATATGATAACAGAAACTGATAATCTATGATAGTGGTGATGATGTTCATGATGATTATATATGTTTAAACTAGAAACTGTTATTGATTTGTATATCAAAGATCCCTACTATTTAATGAGATAATTGAGTGATTGCTATTGCATGATATTTTCGGTCCAATATGAATCAAATAAAATACATGGGGCCATGTGATTACTTGATGCAGACCACTAACAGTTATGGTCCAATCACCTCTTGAGGTGGTTTGTAGTGGTCGACCATGACTTAATTAATTAGATTTTTTTTCCATGTATTGCATGTTATGGTATTTCACATGAGAGCATGAATCGTTTTTTTTGTTGATATGGTCGGCTAGGTTCAGACTTGCATGTGAGTGTCAGTGTCATGTGAGGTTTTGTATGTGGATAATTATATTTGAAGGTGTGTGGCATGATGACTTTTGTCAACCTCAAACCTGCGGCCTAGTGAATGTAATCTAGAGGTACACATGTTTCAAGTAAAAGGTCAGTAGCATACCATGTGCAGTAAATGGGGATATGTTGTGTGATTAGGAAATTTAGTTAATTTGAGAATATTACATGGATCTATTCGGTTGATGATACGCATGACTTGTATGGTTTTGATTACGTGTTTAGTGCTATTTGGTGATCATTTCTTCGATACCACTGTGATTGTTTAAGCATACGTGAACTTAGTGAACATAAACTGATTTATGTATACGTGCTTACTTTAGGACTTGACTGATTATTTGCGAGCACATACGTTAGCATACCGAGCAAACCAAGGTGAGTTCACACTCTTACCAAGGCATGGGATTCCCGGGGTTGGGAATGGGTTGAATGTTTCTTATACTTACACGATTAATGGAATTATTCCTCGGGAGGGGAAGGTTATTAGTAGATACTGCTAGAATAGTGATACATATACTCTCTCTTCGCAAACACGCCGGGATTGGCCGCGATAATAGAACGATCTTCGCAAACATGCCTAGAATGGCCGCGAACTATACTTTAATCTTCGCAAACATGCCGGGTGGGCCGCGATACAAATATACCTAGTCTAGAAAACATGGGAAACCCCCACTAAACTTCGCAAACATGCCTGGAGGGCCGCGATACCATTACATACATTACATGATTACTAAACGAGCTTACGAATTACAATACGAACACTATAACTGAATAACCAACTGTGAACTCGCTCAACTAGTTGTTGACTCTCTGCTGCATGCCTTGCAGGACCTTAGGTACATATGGAGCTTGCACGGGAGGCACGGTCGTTGTGGGCACGGATTGTGGATCTTATGATAAACAACGTTTAAAACATTTGAACTTACTATTTACGTTGGGTTTACATTATTGCTTCCGCTTAACATTGAATCGCTACTTTTGATTTGAACACCTTTCATATTACTTGGTTGGTTTTACATTTATTATACATTGTTCAATATGATTGGTGGCTTGATCCTGGTCATGTCACGCCTCCAAGCGGTGGTACTCCGCGTGTGGATTTTGGGGGTGTGACATCTACAATATGTGATACCATACAAACACTTATATATAGGAAGTACCAGCGGCATATCCACCATGCTTGTATCATATTACACACGCCTCGTTACTTAAATCACTTACTCCAACCAAACCACCAAGATGTAATGTTTAACGATTGTAGAAATGTTTATGTATAGTCAAATATCTATTGTCGAATGTAAATCATGTCAACAGATACAAATGGTTCACACGGTTCATCAGTTACAAACGGTTCATATAATCAAAGGGTTACGACGGTTCACATAGTCAAATAGTTACAACGGTTCAAAATGTAGTATAATGTGTTCATATGCTGGATGAGCATATGCAACAGAAATGCAATGTAAAACAATGTACTAAGTATGCACACAATGGACATACATAGCATGAAAAGTAATGTAGAACGATGTACTAAGTACACACACAATGGGCATACATAGCATGTAATGTAAAACGATGTACTAAGTACGCACACAATGGGCATACATAGCATGTAATGTAAAACGATGTACTAAGTACGCACACAATGGGCATACATAGCATGTAATGTAAAACGATGTACTAAGTACGCACACAATGGGCATACATAGCATGAAATGTAATGAAATTATGTACTATAATGTACTAACGAACATAGCAGGTATATGATGTGAAAACATGGAAAGCATGAAAGTAACAAGTAGGCACATTTGTTTCACCGCAAAACAGTTTGGAAAACAGTAAAAGAGGGGTCTATGTACTCACTTGAGATTGCTCAGAAGTCCTAATATAACCACCAAGCAATGCTAGAGATCACGGAATCAAACGGTACCTAATATTGGTAACTACATTAATAATCCGGACCTATATCGGAAGATCGGATAGAATGAGGGCTCGTAAACCAAATGAGTATGTGAACTTATGTAAAATGGTTTAACAAAGCCTACATACTACAATGAAACTTAACCTAAGTGTTTACGACCCATTCCGACCCGTTTTGGTAGCTTATGCTACTTTAACGCGTCGTTCGCGTGAAACGCGTTTGGACCGCCTAACTAGTCCTATGACAAGTAAAATATGCCTTAACATGTTTAATATTGTTGATAAATCAGTTTTAGAGGTCATAGGTTATGTTACATATGTTTAAAATGAATTTTGGCATCAAAGGGGTATTTTGGTAATTTACCTAAGGCATATAAACTACCTATCATACAACTAACTAAACGTCGTGACCATAAGGTATAACCTCGGAAGGTTATTCCCTATATACTAGGTCACCTAATGTATTTGGTCGGATCCTAATGATCGACCAAATGGGTCGGGTTCGAAGGTATAAGCTATTTATCAGATCGCTTACCCTTACGACCCTAGACAACGTGGTAATCAGTAGGCATAGTCCCAAGGGACTATGACCATCGTGATTACAATCACGTTGCAAAGTCCAAACGAACTTCGCATTGACCATAAACTGGTCAACGCAGAAAGTCAAACAAAGTTTGACTTTCGGACTCGAAAAGCAATAAAAGTACGAAGGAATACTTACGAAGGGTCCCCGAATGCTAATCGTGATCCAAGTAGCTCAGGTATGAAACAATGGTTTCAACTTAGAGCTTCTAGGATCAGATTTTTGTGGGTTTTGCAATGGGGGTGGATGGGTATTTATAGTTTTTGGGTAACCGTTAAGATCGTTTCATGGAAACCGTGCTCGAATCCCACCCATACATGTGTTGGAATGTTATGGTATGTCAAATGGCCACTCACCATAAGGAATTGACATGTGGAATTGAGATTGGGAGTGCAAAACAGCTGCAAACAGGCTGTTTAAACATTGAATCTGGTCTGATACACTGATGCGGGCCACGTAAAGGATAGGCCTGGGTTTACACGGGCCGCCTGGCCTGTCTGATCAGTAGAAAGTTTCCAAAATGACAGATTTGGTCCCTGTTGGTGTTTACAGCCATTTCCGACACGTTTAAGGCCCGTTAAGCCAACGTTAAGGCCCTAAGATGATGCCTAAACATTGTGGACATGAAACATGCTCAAAAATATGTCGGATGTTGGTTCGTTTGGTCGTACGAAGGCGATGTTCGCTTAATTATGACGGAATGCGCATAAGCGCGAATAACGATCCAAATGACGCGACGAATGGATTTTTCTCATGCCAAACACTAAAATAAAATGTTTTAGTGCTTACATAAATTTTTGGATGTCCAGATGTATTCAGAACGTAAGTTATGCGCAAAAGTGCAAACTTGTGCACTTTTTGACGCTTTTAGTCCCTGAATGACCCAAAAGTTTATTTTAGCACACCGAATCCCTCAAAGCCTATTTCTAAGCTATGTAAAGAATATTCATGGTATGTTTAACTTATGGTCATGTTCCGGAATGTTCGTTACTGTTCAAATTGGCATACTTTCGCAGTTTGTCAAGTTTAGTCCCTGTAAGCTAATTAACTTGTTTTTGCCATACCAAAGCCTTCAAAACTTATTTCTAAGTTATGTAAAGGTTATTTAAGGTATGTTAAGTATATGTCACTATTCCGGAGTGTTTGTTGCATTAAACTGGTTATATTTACGCATTAGTGCGCGTATAACCTTCCAGAAAGCGATTTAGAGCTTGAAATCGAACAAGAGTTGATATGTGCAAAAGATACACATATTTATACAAGTCCAAAGTATGAAACACAATATTTCATTGATTTGGTATTTGTTTGCTGGTCGCAGTGACACAGGTGTCACAGTCTCCCCTACTTTAGGAAATTTCGTCCCAAAATTTATTCGTTGGAGTCTATTTGTGACTTTGTGTCAAAGACCACCAGAGATATGTAAGGCACAATCCTGTCATTTCCTTAACGGACATTCTTCAGAAACGTAAAATGTACTTACAAAGTCATTTTCAACGGGTGCTTCATCAGAAATGGAAATGAAAAGGAGAAACAAACGGATATTCATTTCCTCAACGGATAATCTTCAGAAACGAAAATGAACAAACGGAGTCATTTTCAACGGGTGCTTCCTCAGGTACGGAAATGAAGGATTTAACAACGGATATTCATTTCCTCAACGGATAATCTTCAGAAACGAAAATGAACTAACGGAGTCATTTTCAACAGTTGCTTCCTCAGGTACGGAAATGAAGGATTTAACAACGGATATTCATTTCCTCAACGGATAATCTTCAGAAACGAAAATGAACTAACGGAGTCATTTTCAACGGTTGCTTCCTCAGGTACGGAAATGAAGGATTTAACAACGGATATTCATTTCCTCAACGGATAATCTTCAGAAACGAAAATGAACTAACGGAGTCATTTTCAACGGTTGTTTCCTCAGAAACGGAAATGAAGGATTAAACAATCGGATATTCATTTCCCTCGACGGGTACTCTTCAGAACGAAAATGAACAAACGGAGGCATTTTCCTCAACGGGTATTCTTCAGAATTGGAAATGAAGGATAAACGGATATTCATTTCCTCAACGGATATTCTTCAGAAGTGAAAAATGAATAGCTAGTTCATTTTTCCTCAACGGATGCTTCATCAGAATTGGAAATGAATAGGGTTAACTCTAGATACATGATAGAACTTGCTATGATTTCTGTGCACTAAATCCCATAATTATGTATGCATCCATAATTACGTAATTCCTTGCACAGTCAGCACAGTTCGTTTTGGTAATGTTGTGAGGAAGGATATCAAACTTGTGATGACGGTGACTAGACTACCATAGGGTCCTTTTAATTAGATCAACAGAGGATCTTCTTAATTAGGCCACCAAGGAGTCCTTTCAACTTTATCATCCAGTTTAACTAGACCACTCAATGGGTCTAATTATGAAGCAGTACTTTATAATCCAAGGGACTTATCTACAACATAGAAGTCCATTAAGGATTTTAGATAGTGCCTTTTGGGTATCCTATTATGAATCTCTTGTACGAGGATATGTAAGATTCTACGAGGATTTGGATAACATAATCTGGATCACACGACACATAAAAGGGAACACATAAGCACATAACCACATAATTGTTTAATTGTTATTATCTTGTTATTGATTGCTATTAACTTGGCACCTCGTACTTCGTTTCTCTTGGAAGAAACTGGTACTTAGGATTTTCGTGGAAAACGCAAGAGATCATACAATGGAAGAAATTTGGGGGTAGTCTGTTCTTCAAGGAATATGGTTCCTTGATTGTTGGTATTGTAGAGGATATGTTTATACATGCAACCACATAAACATATTAAAATGTAAATGAAAGATTTATTTATAACAACAATACATCGGGTATACATCCTACGTTTTCCAGTACAGGGGCAAGCACCTCTCACATAAAGGTGTCCAATGGATAGGTGGCTTCTGTTTCATGCAAAGGGGCTGCCGGTTGGTAGCAATTTCATTTTTGATGATGGTGGTTGATGTCGTTTGTTTGTTATTTTCGTTTGTCTACTAGTTAGTCATTATCATGATTGTAGTCGGCTAGGTTGAGGTGGTAACTTGTTTTGTTTTGTTTTTTTGTTTACATATACGGGGCATGTCCTGTATATGAACTAGTGGGGAACTCATCCTCACTACTTGTTCTTATTTGGCGGTTGTCTATAATAGAATCACCGGGGTAACCCTTTACCCAAAAAAAAAACTGTTTCATAGATCGTGATAACAAAAGAAAATAATACACAAGGCTCGATTATTTTCTAAACAGCGTTATCTTCTGTCGGTCGGATACTCATCCCTGCGCTGGATTTGCATTAGCAAGCTTTGGGCAATTCCTACGAAAATGGCCCATCTCGCCACTGTTGTAGCAAGACCCCGGTGGAAAACGAGCTTGAGCAGGTTTGCTGTTAACTTGATTTGGTGCAGCTGCTGTTGGGCAAACCCTCGCTGTATGACCTATAAGTCTGCAAACTTGGCATGTGCGGCACTTCACACCAGCATGATGATGTAGGCCACATTGGTTGCACAAGGGTGCAGTTCCATTGTAAGGTTTCCTGGCAGGGGGTTGAGCTGGTTGGTTGGGGACGGCTTGATCATTGTGAGCGACCACGGCGAAGTTCTGAGAAGCCTTTCGCTTCTTTGACTTCTTAGAGGATCCAGTCTGTTCATCCATGGTCTTTGATTCCTCGATTGGGTTCGATTCCTCGACCGGTTTCATGTCACCTTTTCGGAAAAGTTTACCTTTCCTGATCTTTGATTCACTCAAGGTTGCAGATAGCTCAATGGCCTGTCTAACTGTAGTAGGGTTGCTACCAGTCACAATGTCTTGTATTGAGTCAGGGAGGCCATCAATGTACTTTTCGATTGCCTTATCCAAAGGCGTGACCATGTTTGGGCATAACAGACTTAACTCCTCATAACGGTCCGTGTAGGCTCGATGTTCACCGCTGTCTTGCTCAAGATTGTCGAATTCCCTTTCCAAGGCCCTGATCTCATGACGAGGACATAATTCCTTCATCATAAGGGCCCTAAGTTCAGCCCATGTCTGTGCTAGAGCAACTTCTGCACCACGATCTCTCATAACCCCGTTCCACCACGTAAGGGCCCTCTTCTGGAACACACTCGAAGAAAACTCGACCTTGCGATTGTCAGGACGCTGCACGTGGCGGAAAGTATTCTCAATGCTCTCGAACCATTGAAGAAGCCCAGTCGCTCCCTCAGAACCACTAAATTTGAGTGGTTTAGCCGAGTTAAAACTCTTGAAATTGCATGGACCATTGTTATTGTTGTTGGCTTGGTTCCATTGAGCAAAGAGGTTTGGGAATTGAGCAGCCATTTGCTGAGCAATGATTTCTGCCAGTTCGGCAGTCGCTATCTGGTTTTCGCGTCGAGGAGGCATTCTAAAAGAGGAAACATGAAATGAAACGAGTGAGAGAATTAGACGAAAAGAATGAGATGAACAAATCTGATGAAAGCAAGGATAGTGGTCATTTGTTTGTTACTACAAAGCAACAAACGACCCCGGTGATTAATCAAAGTAAATAGGTCAAAAATAATGTATCGCGAAGACATGCTCGCCTATAAGTGAACACTCATCCCAAGAATTCCCAGGTAAGCACAACTGGTCTCTCGTCTGATGAGATATATACGAAGTGCTTGCCTAGACAGAAAACCCAGAATACAGGCATTCACCCTTCCAGTTCGCACGTGTTCACATTATTTAAAACCCAAAACCTAGACGAGATTTTGAAACTCAAAGGAGTTCAAAACCATATAACAGAGGGTTCAAAACCTTACAGTAGAGGGTTCAAAACCTTGTAATAAATCCTTCAAAAACAGAAGATTAGTTTTCAAAGCGGTTTTGAAATTTATGTTCTTGTTGTGGTCGTCACCTAAGGATAGGTGACAGTATTGTTTTATGACTAAACGCAAGTAAACTCGCGTTAGGGTCCTAAGAAGGTTATAGACTAGGTCAAAGCATTACTAATAACCTAATTCCCTATAACCATTAGCTCTGATACCATCTTTTCTGTCACACCCTGACCACGTAGAACATACAAAACGTGGCGGAAACGTCGGGGAGTGTTGTAACATAATTAATTGTTTCAAATCCATGGCAATTAAAGTTTCGTTTTATTAATCAAACATGAGAGTTACATTGTTTTAAACAAGAAACAAAGAGTATATAACAAAAATTAACTAGTTCTTGTCTCGTTTTAAGTCACTACAGCACAGGTCCGCCTAAGTATGTCTTGATAAGTCCTATGCATCATCTCCTGAAAACACATGTGAAAATAGGTACGTCAGCATAAAAATGCCCGTGAGATACATGGGTTTTGTGAAAAACAGAATTCATGACTTATATTTGAGAAAATGTTTAGTCATGAACCTTGTAATTTGCTTTGTCTTGTAAATCATTTGAAAAACGATAAGATCAGATGATATGTATAAATAAGAGAATAATGTATGGTTAAATGAATAACCATGTAAAATGAGTTTGTATAAGATAAGTTGTTTGTAAATCAATGTCTTGTGAAAAGTATGTTATTTGTTTACAATGTTATATGTCTCAAATTGAAATGATTCAAATAACGCTACAATATGTGATACCATACAAACACTTATATATAGGAAGTACCAGCGGTGTATCCACCATGCTTGTATCATATTACACACGCCTCGTTACTTAAATCACTTACTCCAACCAAACCACCAAGATGTAATGTTTAACGATTGTAGAAATGTTTATGTATAGTCAAATGTCTATTGTCGAATGTAAATCATGTCAACAGATACAAATGGTTCACACGGTTCATCAGTTACAAACGGTTCATATAATCAAAGGGTTACGACGGTTCACATAGTCAAATAGTTACAACGGTTCAAAATGTAGTATAATGTGTTCATATGCTGGATGAGCATATGCAACAGAAATGCAATGTAAAACAATGTACTAAGTATGCACACAATGGACATACATAGCATGAAATGTAATGTAGAACGATGTACTAAGTACACACACAATGGGCATACATAGCATGTAATGTAAAACGATGTACTAAGTACGCACACAATGGGCATACATAGCATGTAATGTAAAACGATGTACTAAGTACGCACACAATGGGCATACATAGCATGTAATGTAAAACGATGTACTAAGTACGCACACAATGGGCATACATAGCATGAAATGTAATGAAATCATGTACTATAATGTACTAACGAACATAGCAATATATGATGTGAAAACATGGAAAGCCTGAATTCAAGTTTGGGTTAAGATTCATGAAGTTCCTATTGCGGCTTACACGGATGGGATCGATCCAAAACTAGGGTTTTTTTCGTTCTTCTTTCAAATCGTCGGCCTTGTTCATCATTTCGAATCCCTGATTTATTAAGCTGGTTGCTATTGATTGCGGTTAACTGAGATTAACTTAGCTAGATTGATAACACTGGTTTAATCGATTAAGGGTAGTAGATTGAAAATAGGGTTTTAAAAGGTTTAGGGTTTTCTGTTTTCTGTTTTCTCGCTTGTTGTTTCTTGGGTTTGCGTGGCTGTGGAGTTTTGTTTAACGTGCATGATTGATTGGTGCTGTGTTTAATGGAGAGAGGAGGTGATGCTAGTATGTCTGATCGTCCAAAACCTGATGGGAGATTATTGCATGATCGTGGGAAGCTGCCTAACGTTAATAAGGGAATCGCTAGCAAAGTGGTAAACATTGACGGCAACACTATTCTTCCTCGTAGGGGTATTGTTTCGAATCCTCAACCTGAACCAAATAGAATTAATGTTATTGATGAATTGTTGAAGGTTACTCAGCCGGTGGCAAACGAGTTTTTAACTTCTGACATAACTCATGTTGAGCCGATTAGGGCTGATGTCAGCGAATCTGGAGATGTTAACCAGATTAAGCCGATATCCTATGCAGATTCGCTGAAGATTAAGAATTCACCAAGAGTTAATTTCAGGTCTCTAGCAAGCTCTATGCAGCATGATGATTGTGATGTTGTTTTACCGGTAGAATCGGTTAGGGTCGTGCAGGATAAGTTAGCAAATACTTTGTATGGATATTTCTTGGGAGATCGTATTGCATATCCTGTCGTTGAATTTTTTGCAAAAAATAACTGGAAAAAGTATGGTCTGCAAAAGGCAATGATGAATGCAAACGGGTTTTTCTTTTTTAAATTTGCTGATAAAAAAGGCATGATGGATGTGTTGGCTTCGGGTCCATGGATAATAAGATCACAACCATTTTTTCTTCAGGAATGGACTCCAACTACAAAGCTTGAGAAAAAGGAAGTTAATAAAATTCAGGTGTGGGTGAAGGTCCATGAAGTTCCGATAGCTGCTTATACGGAAGATGGACTAAGTATGATTGCGACTGCCATTGGGGAACCTAAGCTCCTTGATTCTTATACTACATCGATGTGCGTGGATAACTGGGGTCGTAGCAGTTTTGCTAGAGCGCTTGTGGAAGTTTCAGCTGATAAAGAGCTGAAAGAGGAAATTACTATGGCTATTCCCAAGTTAAATGGGGAGGGTTTTATTAAAGAGAAACTGTACGTTGAATACGAATGGAGCCCCCTTAGGTGCTCGGCTTGTTGTGTATTCGGTCATTCGGATGATTCATGCCCAAAGAAACCAGGGGGTCGTGTTCCTGTGGCTAATCAGAAGGGGGGTAGGCAACCTGGTAACAATGGTAAATCGCAAATGAAGGCGGCGTCTAGAGTTGATGAAGATGGATATACGGAGGTACAATATAAAAAGATGGCTAGGAAGTCGGGTATTCATCTAACGAAACCTAAGCCAAAATTTGAATATAGGCCGATTAGTAATAAGCAGAATCAGGGTTTGAACATTAAGTCGGCTAATATGTCCGCTGGGGGTACCAAGAAACCGGATAATACTGGGGGTTTTGTGTCTAGTAATCCTTTTGATGTCCTTAGAGAGGAAGTTGGGGAATCTAGTAAATCGGCTCGGATAATAAATGATGGTGCAGAATCTTCGGATGATGAAGAGGTGGTAGAGGTTTTCAATGAGACGAATGAATTTCTTAAAGTAGATCCAAACAATGATAAAAAAGGGGCAAGCACTCCTTCTTCAGGGGTGTCTCAATGATTAGTGTCGCTGTTTGGAATATTAGGGGGTTGAACCGCCCGCTAAAACAAAATGAGGTTCGTCAGGTTGTGAAAGATAATAAGTTAAGTTTATGTGCGATTCTTGAGTCTCATGTGGGTATGGATAATCTTCAGAAAGTTTGCAAGGCTGTTTTTCGGAGATGGGACTGGACTTCTAATGGGGGTTGTTGTAACAAAGGGGCTCGGATTATTTTGGGGTGGGACCCGATGGAGGTTGATGTTATGGTTCTTGCGCAGGCAGCTCAAGTCTTACATATTCAGGTTTATTGTAAGGCTAATAAGAGTATGTTTTTTTGCTCCCTTATATATGCTGCGAATTATTATGTTTCTCGTAGGGATCTCTGGCATAATTTACGAGTGCATAAAGCATTGGTTCATGATAAACCTTGGGTGATAATGGGTGATTTTAATTCTGCTCTGAATATTGAAGATAAGTCTATCGGTTCTTCATCCATAACTTCTGGTATGCGTGAGTTTAGAGAATGTCTTGAAGAGATTGAAGTTTTTGATATAAATCGTACAGGTCTTCATTTTACATGGAGTCAAAAGCCCAAAGAAGGTATAGGTTTGCTGAAAAAGATTGATCGAGTGTTGGGAAATGCTGCTTTTGTTAGCTCTTATCCGGAATCGGTTGCCATCTTCAAACCATATGGCATTTCAGATCATTGTCCATGTGTAGTTAAACTGTTCTCGGCTGGTAAATCAAAACCGAAACCTTTCAAGTTTGCGAATTTCTTGGTTCACAAGCTGGAGTTCTTGGATATTGTCAAGACTAATTGGGATGTGCAAATTAATGGAGTTCATCAGTTCCGAGTTATCAAAAAACTCACTCTTATGAAATCTTCGCTGCGTGCTCTTTTGTTTAAGCAAGGTAATCTTCATGAGAAGGTTGATAATCTTCGTGGAAAACTTGAGGCTCTTCAGCGTGACATTGATATGGATCCTCTGAATGATATTTTACGGTCTCAAGAAGTTGCTATGCTAAGTGAGTTTCAAGAGGCGCTTCTTGATGAGGAAAGGTTCCTCAAGCAGAAATCGAAAGTGGAGTGGCTCCGTGCAGGTGATGCGAATTCGGCATTTTTCCATACTTCTTTAAAGTGTAAAAATCATTTTAATCGTATAGAGGTGATTGCGGATTCGAGTGGTAATATTTTTGAAGGTGACAAAGTGGCGGGGGCTTTTGTCAACCATTATGAGCAATTTTTGGGTTGTGCAGGTCAAACTTCTTTAGAGCCATCTCCTGATTTATTTACTAAAAAGTTGGATTCTGACATTGCAAACCATATGGTTCGTCCGGTTACTTTGGAGGAAATAAAATTAGCTATGTTTTCGATTGGGAATGATAAGGCCCCTGGGCCTGATGGTTACACGGCTGCATTTTTCAAAAGCTCTTGGCAGATTGTGTCACACCCCCAAAATCCACCCGCGGAGTATCACCGCTTGGGGAGCGTGACTGACCAGGATCAAGCCACCAATCATATCGAACAAAAGTAAATAGTAATGTATTTCAACCAAACCAATATGAAAGGTGTTCAAAACATAAGTATTATTCAATGTTTAGCGGAAGCATAAAAGTAAACCCAATCATAAGTAAAAGTATGTAATGGCATAACGTCTAATCAAACATTCATGATCCATGTCCACAACGACTGCGCCTCCCGTGCAAGCTCCATAAGTACCTAAGGTCCTGCAAGGCATGTAACAGAGGATCAACAACTAGTTGAGCGAGTTCACAGAAAGTAAATGCGTAATAGTAAGTTCGGATGTAACACGTGGCTCTACAGGGCCGATAGTACGTTCTATTGGTGGGGGCTTCCCATGTTATATATCCCCTAGACTATTCGTAATCATAAGTATCTTTCCCAATCCGAGGATAGTAGTAAGTATAGGTTTACGCAGGTTTTATGTAAGTGCCCTTCCCAACCGAGGACAGTACGTAGCGAGTACGTAGGTTTAGCGCTGGCGTCCTTCCCAATCCGAGGACGGTAGTACGTAGGTTTAGCACTGGCGTCCTTCCCAATCCGAGGACGGTAGTACGTAGGTTTTACGTAGGTTTAGTGCTGGTGTCCTTCCCAATCCGAGGACAGTACGTAGGCTTTATGTAGAATTTGACACAGGTATCCTTCCCAATCCGAGGACCGTGGTAAGTAGTCTAGTGGTAATGTAAGTACAGGTAATCATTCAATCCCATTCCCAACCCAACTGGGGAATCCCATGCCTTGGTAAGAGTGTGAACTCACCTTGGTTTGCTCGGTATGCTAAGTATGTGCTCAAAGTAAATCAATCACGTCCTAGAGTATGCACGTATACATAATCAGTTTGTAGTCACAAGGTACACGTATAAGTATGTAGTACGTATTCGCAAACACACAAGTCATGTATATCATTTAACAGCAGTCAGATATTCCAGTTAACACTTAACAGGATTAACGCAAGTTACAGCACAGCTCGGCGAAACACATATATTGACGAAACACATATCGGCGAAACACAATAGTTGGCGAAACACATGCTTTGGCGAAACACGTCTGTTTCGTCGAGGTCTCCTTCGGCAAAACAGAACTTCTAATTCGTCGATGACTCTTGGCGAAACACATTCTGTTTCGCCGAGAGTTCTGTTTCGTCGAAGGTCTGTTTCGCAGACATCAGTTACATCAGAAACGAATAACACATAACCCTAATCACTCTAGCAGCCGTCATCAATAGCAGAAATCATATGAAGGTCAATGTGCATGTAAAAATCATCATAACTCAATCATCCAAGAATTATCGTCTAGCATAAACCCTAGTTTATGTGTTTTACATATCAACATAGAACATCATATCATCAATCCCTATCAAGATACTAATGTAATCAGAATTAGGCCATAATAACAATATTCAGAACCGAGCATTCGTTTGTATTAGGTTTCGCATAGCATTGTATATATATTCTACTGCATCTTACATATTGAAATCTATATCAACATCAACATACTCTTATCACAGCAATAACACATCCATCACATATCCAAACATGAATCGAGATAATACAGAAACATGAAATCGATTAACAACACATACTAACCGATTAGAGATGAACAAACACGGATTCAAGAGCTAGGAATGATGGTAAACGATGGTTGTTGCCGTCGCACAAAAGGGAGAGTGTTCTAGGGTTTCCTGATTACCTAACTTGTGAAACTAAACCCGTTTCACGTAAATATTCACGAAATAACGTTCTGGGCCGTACTGGGATTTCGGCGAAACTGGGCCGGCGAAACAGTCTGTTTCGTCGAGTTCGGTTTGGCGAAACATGCTTGTTTCGTCGAGTATGTTCATGGCGAATCACAACTCTGTTTCGTCGAGTTGTTTCATATGTTCAGTAGTTTATGTTATTTCAAATACACTAAGTCTCATGCTATAATATCAACACATAACCAAGCAAACATAATACTTTTATTATCACACAAAGTGTATCGTTACAAATCAGACGAGTCAAACAACTAGACAGTCAAAGTCAACGTGCAATAAATGCGAATAAAGAATGTCGGAAACTCTAGTTGTCACATTATCCCCAACTTGAAAGAAATTTCATCCCGAAATTTAGCATGCGGTTACTGAGGAAGCTAGGTGAGTTGTATCGTTTACTGGTTTTCCTGGGGTGTCACATCATCCCCCCGTTGATTTGGAATTTCGTCCCGAAATTCTGAAGTTGTAGCTTCAGCCTCAGTAGTGGTTGCACGTTTTCCGAATAATTGGGGATACTTGAGTTCCATTTGATCTTCTCGTTCCCAGGTATACTCTGGGCCACGACGGGAGTTCCAACGAACTCGTACAAGAGGGATTCTCGTGTTCTTGAGGACCTTAACATCCCGGTCCGTGATTTCAACAGGTTCCTCGACGAAGTGCAACCGTTCGTCGATAGTGAGTTCCTTCAAGGGAACTATGTGGGTCTCATCTGACGTACACTTCTTCAGATTCGACACGTGAAAGACGTTGTGAACTGCACTGAGTTCAGGTGGTAAGTTCAGTCTGTAGGCCACTTTGCCTATTTTCTCGATAACTTCGAAAGGTCCGATGTATCGTGGATTGAGTTTGCCGCGTTTGCCAAAACGAACCACACCCTTCCAGGGCGAAACTTTGAGTAGCGCTCGATCCCCAACCTGGAATTCGAGCAGTTTTCTATCTTTATCGGCGTATTCTTTCTGACGGTCACGTGCTGCCGCCATGCGTTGTCGTATTTGAGCAATCTTTTCAGTAGTATCAACTACCATTTCTGGACCTGTGATCTGACTATCTCCCACCTCTGCCCAACAGAGAGGTGACCGGCATTTACGCCCGTACAATGCCTCGAATGGTGCAGCTTTAATGCTTGTGTGGTAGCTGTTATTGTATGAAAATTCCACAAGTGGCAAATGTTTTTCCCAACCATTGCCAAAGTCAATTACGCACGCCCGAAGCATGTCTTCTAGAGTTTGAATAGTGCGCTCAGACTGTCCATCTGTCTGAGGGTGATAAGCTGTGCTCATGTCTAAACGAGAGCCAAAAGATTTATGCATTGCTTGCCACAGTTCTGAAGTAAAACGTGCGTCATGATCAGAGATGATGGAGGTGGGCACCCCGTGCCTCGAGACCACTTCTTTTAAGTAAACGTCTGCTAAGGTAGAGAACTTGTCTGTTTCTTTGATAGCCAAGAAGTGAGCAGACTTTGTGAGCCGATCCACGATCACCCAAATAGTATCATTTCCGCGCTGAGATCTAGGTAGGCCAGTAACAAAATCCATGGAAATTTGCTCCCATTTCCATTGTGGTATCTCAGGTTGTTGGAGTGGTCCTGACGGTTTCTGATATTCTGCCTTGACTCTCGCACAAGTCAAGCATTTGCTAACGTATGTGGCTATGTGGACCTTCATGCTAGGCCACCAGTATGTAGTCTTAATATCGTGGTACATTTTATCCGAACCAGGGTGTACCGAGTAGCGAGACTTGTGAGCTTCATCCATTACCAGCTCGCGTAAGTTGCCGTACAGTGGGACCCAAATGCGTCCTGTTACGTAATAAGCACCATCTTCTTTCTGTTCTAAGCGTTGCCTTGAGCCGCGTAAGGCTTCTGCCCTGACGTTTTCTGGTTTCAATGCTTCCACCTGAGCATTTCTTATCTGGGAAGGAAGACTAGACTGTATAGTGAGTTGTAAAGCTCGTACGCGCTTAGGCGCGGTGTCCTTTCGACTGAGGGCGTCAGCCACAACATTGGCTTTGCCTGGGTGGTACCTGATTGAGCATTCGTAGTCATTTAACAGTTCAACCCATCGTCGTTGTCGCATATTCAGTTCCTTCTGTTTGAATATATGTTCGAGGCTTCTGTGGTCAGTGTAGATAGCACATTTGGTACCGTACAAGTAGTGTCGCCATATCTTAAGTGCAAAAACAACCGCTCCCAGCTCTAGGTCGTGTGTCGTGTAATTCCGTTCGTGAATCTTAAGTTGGCGCGAAGCATAAGCAATAACTTTATCCCTTTGCATCAATACACATCCAAGACCTTGGATAGATGCGTCGCAGTAGACTACAAAATCGTCCGTGCCTTCAGGCAGTGAGAGGATAGGCGCGCTACAAAGTCTATCCTTTAAGTGCTGAAACGCTGTTTCCTGTGCATTACCCCAACGATAAACAACACCCTTCTGCGTCAGTAGTGTAAGTGGCTGAGCAATCTTTGAGAAGTCTTTGATGAACCTCCTGTAATAACCCGCCAAACCCAAGAATTGGCGTATTTCTGTTGGTGTGCGAGGTGCAGGCCAGTTCTTGATCGAATCCACCTTGGATGGATCTACATGAATCCCATCCTTGTTTACCACATGGCCTAAGAAGTGGACTTCACGAAGCCAGAAGTCACATTTGGAAAACTTAGCGTATAACTGTTCCGTTCGCAGAAGTATCAGTATAAGTCGTAAATGATGCTCGTGCTCCTCCTGACTCTTCGAATAAATCAGGATGTTGTCGATGAAAACAATGACGAACTTGTCGAGATAGGGTTTGCACACCCTGTTCATAAGATCCATAAATACGGCAGGCACGTTCGTTAGCCCGAATGGCATGACCATAAACTCGTAGTGGCCGTAGCGAGTTCTAAATGTTGTTTTAGAGACGTCCTCATCCCGGACTCTCAGCTGATGGTACCCTGACCTTAAGTCTATCTTGGAGTAGTAGCTCGACCCTTGCAGCTGGTCGAATAAATCATCTATGCGCGGAAGAGGATAACGATTCTTGATCGTCACCTTGTTGAGTTCACGGTAGTCTATACACATCCTGAACGTACCGTCTTTCTTCTTTACGAATAACACTGGAGCTCCCCAAGGCGAAGAGCTAGGACGTATAAAACCCTTTTCCAAGAGTTCTTGTGGCTGCTTTGACAGTTCTTCCAATTCAGTTGGAGCCAAACGATAAGGCGCTCGAGCTATGGGTGCTGCTCCTGGAGCGAGCTCGATCACCGGAATATCCTCAATCTTTTTCTCTTTCTTTGATGTATCCGTGACGAGAGCTAAAACAGCTGTGTGGCCCTTTCGTAAACACTTCTGAGCCTTCAGGAAGGAAATGATGCCACTCACGACACCACTCTTGTCGCCCTGAACTTCGAGAGGTTCTTTACCAGAACGGGGAATACGAATGATCTTCTCCCTGCATAGTATCTCTGCTTGTTGTTGGGATAACCAATCCATACCGATGACAATGTCGAAACTACTCAGAGTTATAGGGATGAGATCGATGGAGAAAGTCTGACCAGCGAGGATAAGATTACAACCCTGAACTATGTGTGTGGCCTCTAAACTTTTACCGTTAGCTAACTCTACGACATGTTTAGTGTTCAAACGTGTTGGTGCGCGTTTAAGCATTTGACTAACTTTCAGAGACATATAACTGGTATCCGCACCCGAATCAAATAGTACAGTAACATAAAAGTCGTCGAGGAGAAACTTACCCATAACCACATTGGGATCATTCCTGGCATCACCCTGCCCAATCACAAATGCTCGTCCCCTTGCGCCGTTGTTCCCATCATTGTTGTTTCCCCCGTTGTTGTTGTTCCCATTGCCCTGGTTGTTGTTGTTGTTCTGGTTTCGGTTTAGCTGAGGGCAGTGTCTTTTGAAGTGACCTTCGGCGCCACACTGAAAACATCCTTTGTTGCCCTGTTGCTGATTCTGCCGTGCTTGCTGCTGCGGCTGATTCTGATTTACAGGCTGTGGGCTCCTACAATCCTTGGCCTCATGGCCCGTCCTGAAACACCTTTGACAACGACCCCTGTTACACTGGCCATTGTGGTGCTTGTTGCAGATGTTGCACTTTGGGAGGTTCCCTCGATAACCACCCTGCTTGTGACTGCCCGAGGAGTGCTGACTAGGGCTCTGATAGTTGTCAGTCTTTCGTTGCTGAACTTGGGGCTGAACTGGAGCTGATCCTTTGCTGGAATCCCCCTCCCATTTTCGCTTGCTGTCACTGGGAGTAGCAGGAGTAACCGAAGTAGTAGTTGTAGTGGTAGCGTTGATGCGTTTGGGCAACCGGTTCTGCTCCACCGCTTGATCAGTGAGACGGTGAGCCAACTGAACAACCTGCTGGTAAGTGGCATGATTTGCTGAAGTCACATGACTCTGGATCTCTGGCACCAGACCCTTAAGATAAAGTTCAATACGCTTGTCCACCAGAGTAGGACACAGTAATGCAAGCTCATTCGATCTCTTGGTATACGCTTCGATCTCAGACCCCGTCATCTTGAGGTTGAAAAACTCGACTTCCAGTTTATGAATATCATCTCTACTGCAGTATTCCTCCTTGATCATCTCTTTGAAATTGTTCCATGGGGTGGCGTTAGCAGCAACCAACCCCAGTATTTGGACCTGTGCTTTCCACCATGTGAGGGCTAAACCCTCGAGGGTACCGGTAGCATACTTCACCCTGCGTGCCTCAGGGCATTCACACATTTCAAATACTGACTCCAGCTTTTCAAACCAGTGCAGGAGACCTACGGCTCCTTCAGTGCCGCTGAAAGTGGTTGGACGACAGTCCATGAAAGTCTTGAAAGTGCAAACAGGTGCTTGACCTCCTGCTTGTACGGCTGCAACTGCCGCGGTAACTCGTTCGTTAATGAGGGTCGTCAACTGTTCCTGGGTCATGTTGATACGTGCAGACATGATCTTCATAGTAAAGATAACGTAAGTGAGATAGGTTCGCGAATAGTGCGATGACAGAAGAGTGTAAGCACACAAGTGTTATCATGCAATAACAAATAGTGAGCAATGTAATCTAAGCATACCACGAGCAACGTTCTATGTAATTCTAGTATGTAGGCAATAAACATAAACCTTATTACCTAGGATGTCGAGTCTTGCACGTGGAGCGAAGCGTCGTTGTGGATCGTTGAGAGCACTGTTCTGGTTATAGTCTGGTTTTAATAAAATCGTTTTCCCCATATTAAAACCAAGTTCTCTATAACCAATGGCTCTGATACCAATCTGTCACACCCCCAAAATCCACCTGCGGAGTATCACCGCTTGGGGAGCGTGACTGACCAGGATCAAGCCACCAATCATATCGAACAAAAGTAAATAGTAATGTATTTCAACCAAACCAATATGAAAGGTGTTCAAAACATAAGTATTATTCAATGTTTAGCGGAAGCATAAAAGTAAACCCAATCATAAGTAAAAGTATGTAATGGCATAACGTCTAATCAAACATTCATGATCCATGTCCACAACGACTGCGCCTCCCGTGCAAGCTCCATAAGTACCTAAGGTCCTGCAAGGCATGTAACAGAGGATCAACAACTAGTTGAGCGAGTTCACAGAAAGTAAATGCGTAATAGTAAGTTCGGATGTAACACGTGGCTCTACAGGGCCGATAGTACGTTCTATTGGTGGGGGCTTCCCATGTTATATATCCCCTAGACTATTCGTAATCATAAGTATCCTTCCCAATCCGAGGATAGTAGTAAGTATAGGTTTACGCAGGTTTTATGTAAGTGCCCTTCCCAACCGAGGACAGTACGTAGCGAGTACGTAGGTTTAGCGCTGGCGTCCTTCCCAATCCGAGGACGGTAGTACGTAGGTTTAGCACTGGCGTCCTTCCCAATCCGAGGACGGTAGTACGTAGGTTTTACGTAGGTTTAGTGCTGGTGTCCTTCCCAATCCGAGGACAGTACGTAGGCTTTATGTAGAATTTGACACAGGTATCCTTCCCAATCCGAGGACCGTGGTAAGTAGTCTAGTGGTAATGTAAGTACAGGTAATCATTCAATCCCATTCCCAACCCAACTGGGGAATCCCATGCCTTGGTAAGAGTGTGAACTCACCTTGGTTTGCTCGGTATGCTAAGTATGTGCTCAAAGTAAATCAATCACGTCCTAGAGTATGCACGTATACATAATCAGTTTGTAGTCACAAGGTACACGTATAAGTATGTAGTACGTATTCGCAAACACACAAGTCATGTATATCATTTAACAGCAGTCAGATATTCCAGTTAACACTTAACAGGATTAACGCAAGTTACAGCACAGCTCGGCGAAACACATATATTGACGAAACACATATCGGCGAAACACAATAGTTGGCGAAACACATGCTTTGGCGAAACACGTCTGTTTCGTCGAGGTCTCCTTCGGCGAAACAGAACTTCTAATTCGTCGATGACTCTTGGCGAAACACTTTCTGTTTCGCCGAGAGTTCTGTTTCGTCGAAGGTCTGTTTCGCAGACATCAGTTACATCAGAAACGAATAACACATAACCCTAATCACTCTAGCAGCCGTCATCAATAGCAGAAATCATATGAAGGTCAATGTGCATGTAAAAATCATCATAACTCAATCATCCAAGAATTATCGTCTAGCATAAACCCTAGTTTATGTGTTTTACATATCAACATACAACATCATATCATCAATCCCTATCAAGATACTAATGTAATCAGAATTAGGCCATAATAACAATATTCAGAACCGAGCATTCGTTTGTATTAGGTTTCGCATAGCATTGTATATATATTCTACTGCATCTTACATATTGAAATCTATATCAACATCAACATACTCTTATCACAGCAATAACACATCCATCACATATCCAAACATGAATCGAGATAATACAGAAACATGAAATCGATTAACAACACATACTAACCGATTAGAGATGAACAAACACGGATTCAAGAGCTAGGAATGATGGTAAACGATGGTTGTTGCCGTCGCACAAAAGGGAGAGTGTTCTAGGGTTTCCTGATTGCCTAACTTGTGAAACTAAACCCGTTTCACGTAAATATTCACGAAATAACGTTCTGGGCCGTACTGGGCTTTCGGCGAAACTGGGCCGGCGAAACAGTCTGTTTCGTCGAGTTCGGTTTGGCGAAACATGCTTGTTTCGTCGAGTATGTTCATGGCGAATCACAACTCTGTTTCGTCGAGTTGTTTCATATGTTCAGTAGTTTATGTTATTTCAAATACACTAAGTCTCATGCTATAATATCAACACATAACCAAGCAAACATAATACTTTTATTATCACACAAAGTGTATCGTTACAAATCAGACGAGTCAAACAACTAGACAGTCAAAGTCAACGTGCAATAAATGCGAATAAAGAATGTCGGAAACTCGAGTTGTCACAGATTGTGGGAGGCGATGTTTCAAATGCTGTTCTGGATTTTTTTAACACTGGTAAACTGCTGAAGCAACTTAATCATACTTTAGTTGTTCTGATTCCCAAGGTATCGTCCCCTACTAGGATCAATGACTATCGTCCTATTTCTTGCTGTAATGTCATTTTTAAATGCATTAGTAAAGTCTTGGCTGATAGACTTAAAGGTTCGTTAAGTCAAATTGTGAGCATAAACCAATCAGCGTTTTTTCCTGGTCGCAAAATCTCGGATAATATTCTTCTAACGCAGGAGTTGATGCATAATTACCATCGTCACTTTGGCCCTCCTAGATGTACTTTTAAAGTAGACATCCAGAAGGCATACGATACGGTAGATTGGGGTTTTCTTAAGAATGTTTTAGTAGGCTTTGGTTTTAATGGTATTATGGTCAATTGGATCATGTTATGTGTGTCTACAGCATCCTACTCGATATGTGTCAACAGGAATATTCATGGGTATTTTATGGGGAAAAGAGGCTTAAGACAAGGTGATCCACTATCTCCTTATCTTTTTACTCTTGTGATGGAAGTCTTGACGTGTATTCTTAATCATGCCACAAGGATTGATTCGTCTTTCAGATTTCATAATAAATGTGAAAAGCAGCAAATTGTTAATCTTTGTTTTGCGGATGATCTTTTTCTTTTTGCTAGAGGAGATGTGGGTTCGACTAGATGTATTATGTCTTCTCTCACGGAATTTACTCGAATGTCGGGATTATATCCGAGTGCTCAGAAAAGTACGGGATTTTTTTGTAATGTTCCGAATAATGTTAAAAGGGAAATCTTGACTATCATGCCATTCGTGGAGGGTATGCTTCCGGTGAAATACTTGGGTGTTCCGCTTATTTCTTCTAGACTGTTGTACAAGGATTGTAGCGTCCTCGTGGAGCGTCTTCAAAATCGGATAGATAGATGGAAGAACAAAATGTTATCTTTTGCTGGCAGACTACAATTAATCATATCGGTTCTCTCAGCTCTTCATGTGTACTGGTCTTCGGTTTTTATTTTACCAGCTAGAGTTATTAAGGAACTGGAAGCTAAAATGCGTAACTTTCTTTGGGCTCAGTCTCCTTCTCAGCGTGGTAGAGCGAAAGTTTCTTGGAAATCGGTGTGTGTGCCTAAGCATGAGGGAGGTTTGGGTATTCGTCGGATCGCTGATGTAAATAAAGCTCTCATGGTTTCACATATTTGGAGTGTCTTAAATAACCGGAACTCGCTTTGGGTGGCTTGGATTCATTCTTATCGTTTAAGAGGGCGTAGCTTTTGGGATCATAGGGTTCCGACTTCTTGTTGTTGGAGTTGGAGAAAAATGGCTCAGCTTAGGCCTTTAATCCGTCAGCATGTTTGGTCTCAGATTGGGGACGGAAAAAACACGTATGCTTGGTTTGACAAGTGGAGTAGCATTGGTCCGCTTTGCAATTTTCTTTCTCCTAGAGTTATAACCCGAGAGGGTTTCACGCTGAATGCTAAAGTGGCGGATGTTTATATGGATGGCTCTTGGATTTGGCCGGATGCTTGGAAAGATACTTATCCAGTGCTTATTCAATTAGATCTTCTTCACCGAAACTTAAACAATCAGGATCGGTTTTTGTGGATGGAGGGTGATAAGCTTACCGAGTACTCCTCTTCAGAGGTTTGGAATTCAGTTCGGAATAGGGACCAGGAGGTGAATTGGGCAAGCGTTGTTTGGTTTTCTCAGTGTATTCCTCGGCACGCTTTTTTAATGTGGCTCATTGTTCGACGCAAACTCTTAACACAAGACAAAATCTTGCAGTGGAGCTATACCCGGAGAAACAATATGAACATGATGTGCTGCCTCTTGTGTTACGAAAATGTGGATTCGCATGACCATTTGTTTTTTGAATGCAAGTTGTCCTCGCAAATTTGGTGTACGGTTCGTTCTAAAGCTGGAATGGATAGAGTAGATACAAGGTGGGCCGATATTGTGGAATGGTTAGATCAACGTTCTCGATCTAAATCAGCGAAAAATCTGGTGTGCAGATTGCTAGTTGCTGCTTCAGCTTATATTATTTGGCAGGAGAGGAACAATCGTTTGTTCAGAAATCATGCTAGGCCTCCGGATATCATCTCCAAAGCTGTTTTAGAAAGTGTGAGGTACAAATTGATGGGACTAAGATTCAAGAATACAGTCAGAGTCCGGGAATTGCTGGAGAAATGGGATGTTCACGATGCTGATTTACTTATAGCGAATGGCTGATTCATGGGACTAGTGACGTGACGTGATGGTCTAGCTAGTGGTCTAGTGGTCTTTTTGTCGTGTTTTCCTTTGTTGGTTGTTTTTCTTTTGTTCTACTTTCATGAGGGTATGTCTCATGACTGAACTAGTAAGGATGTCACCTTACTACTTGTTTTGTTTGTTTGTGAATATATAAAATCACCGGGGTAACCCTTTACCCAAAAAAAAACATGGAAAGCCTGAAAGTAACAAGTAGGCACATGTGTTTCACCCCAAAACAGTTTGGAAAATAGTAAAAGAGGGGTCTATGTACTCACTTGAGATTGCTCAGAAGTCCTAATATAACCACCAAGCAATGCTAGAGATCACGGAATCAAACGGTACCTAATATAGGTAACTACATTAATAATCCAGACCTATATCGGAAGATCGGATAGAATGAGGGCTCGTAAACCAAATGAGTATGTGAACTTATGTAATATGGTTTAACAAAGCCTACATACTACATTGAAACTTAACCTAAGTGTTTACGACCCATTACGACCCGTTTAGGTAGCTTATGCTACTTTAACGCGTCGTTCGCGTGAAACGCGTTTGGACCGCCTAATGTAACACCTGTGCCTCCACGGCCATCAAACAAATACCAAACCAATGAAATATTATATTTCATACTTGGGATTTGTAAAAATATGTGTATCATTTGCACACATCGATTTTAGTTCATTTCCAAACTCTAAATCGCTTTCTGGAAGGTTATACGCGCACCGATGCGTAAATATAATCAGTTTAATGCAACAAACACTCCGGAATAGTGACATAGGCTTAACATACCTTAAATAACCTTTACATAACTTAGAAATAAGTTTTGAAGGCTTTGGTATGGCAAAAACAAGCTAATTCGCTTACAGGGACTAAACTTGACAAACTGCGAAAGTATGCCAATTTGAACTGTAACAGAGATTCCGGAACATGACCATAAGTTAAACACACCTTAAATATCCTTTATATAGCTTAGAAATAGGCTTTGAGGGGTTCGGTGTGCTAAAATAAACTTTTGGATCATTCAGGGACTAAAAGTGTCAAAAAGTGCACAAGTTTGCACTTTTGCGCATAACTTACGTTCTGAATACATCCGGACATCCAAAAATTTATGTAAGCATGACTATATTATGCTTTAGTGTTTGGCTTGCCAAAAATCCATTCGTTGCGTCATTTGGATCGTTTTTCGCGCTTATGCGCATTCCGTCGTAATTAAGCGAACATCGCGTTCGTACGACCAAACGAACCAACACCCGGCATATTTTTGAGCATGTTTCATGTCCACAATGTTTAGGCAACATTTTAGGGCCTTAAAGTTGGCTTTACCGGCCTTAGAAGTATCGGAAATGGCCTTAAACACGTGCAGGGACTAAAACTGTCAAAATACAAACATGTTTCTGATCTGACAAGGCCAGGCGGCCCGCATTATGTTTGGCTGATCCTGAAGCGGGCCGCGTCCGCATATCAGACCAGATTAAATGCATTTAATCACAGATTGCAGCTGTTACATTCACACCCACACATTCTCACATGCTTAGTCAGATGATAAGGATGGTTTTTAGCCACCACAACTTTCCGACACTTGTACGGATACGATTAAGGCACGATATTCGACAAACGATCTTAACGGTTCGGGTATTCCTATAAATACCCATCCACCCCATTGCAAAACTTACAAGAATTCAGATTTGAGAGCTCTAAGTTGAAACCATTGTTTCATACCTGAGTTCTTGGATCGGGATTAGCATTCGGGGACCCTTCGTAAGTATTCTTTCGTTCTTTTATTGCTTTTCGAGTCTTTCGAGTCTGAAAGTCAAACTTTGTTTGACTTTCTACATTGACCAGTTATGGTCAATGCGAAGTTCGTTTGAACTTCGCAACGTGAGTGTAATCACGTTGGTTATAGTCCCTTGGGACTATGCCTACTGATTACCACGTTGTCTAGGGTCATAGGGTAAGCGATCTGATAAATCGCTTATACCTCGAACCCGACCCATTTGGTCGATCATTAGGATCCGACCAAACACATTAGGTGACCATAGTAGGTAGGGAATAACCTTCCGAGGTTATACCCTATGGTCACATCGTTTGAGTAGTTGTATGATAGGTAGTTTACATTAAATATCCTTTATATAGCTTAGAAATAGGCTTTGAGGGGTTCGGTGTGCTAAAATAAACTTTTGGATCATTCAGGGACTAAAAGTGTCAAAAAGTGCACAAGTTTGCACTTTTGCGCATAACTTACGTTCTGAATACATCCGGACATCCAAAAATTTATGTAAGCATGACTATATTATGCTTTAGTGTTTGGCTTGCCAAAAATCCATTCGTTGCGTCATTTGGATCGTTTTTCGCGCTTATGCGCATTCCGTCGTAATTAAGCGAACATCGCGTTCGTACGACCAAACGAACCAACACCCGGCATATTTTTGAGCATGTTTCATGTCCACAATGTTTAGGCAACATTTTAGGGCCTTAAAGTTGGCTTTACGGGCCTTAGAAGTGTCGGAAATGGCCTTAAACATGTGCAGGGACTGAAACTGTCAAAATACAAACATGTTTCTGATCTGACAAGGCCAGGCGGCCCGCATTATGTTTGGCTGATCCTGAAGCGGGCCGCGTCCGCATATCAGACCAGATTAAATGCATTTAATCACAGATTGCAGCTGTTACATTCACACCCACACATTCTCACATGCTTAGTCAGATGATAAGGATGGTTTTTAGCCACCACAACTTTCCGACACTTGTACGGATACGATTAAGGCACGATATTCGACAAACGATCTTAATGGTTCGGGTATTCCTATAAATACCCATCCACCCCATTGCAAAACTTACAAGAATTCTGATTTGAGAGCTCTAAGTTGAAACCATTGTTTCATACCTGAGTTCTTGGATCGGGATTAGCATTCGGGGACCCTTCGTAAGTATTCTTTCGTTCTTTTATTGCTTTTCGAGTCTTTCGAGTCTGAAAGTCAAACTTTGTTTGAATTTCTACATTGACCAGTTATGGTCAATGCGAAGTTCGTTTGAACTTCGCAACGTGAGTGTAATCACGTTGGTTATAGTCCCTTGGGACTATGCCTACTGATTACCACGTTGTCTAGGGTCGTAGGGTAAGCGATCTGATAAATCGCTTATACCTCGAACCCGACCCATTTGGTCGATTATTAGGATCCGACCAAACACATTAGGTGACCATAGTAGGTAGGGAATAACCTTCCGAGGTTATACCCTATGGTCACATCGTTTGAGTAGTTGTATGATAGGTAGTTTATATGCCTTAGGTAAATTACCAGAATACCCTTTTCATGTATAATTGGTAATTAAGCATATGTAACCTAAACCTTTGTCACATAACTGATTATGTAACATGTTTAGGCATATAACACTTGTCATAGGGCTAGTTAGGCGGTCCGAACGCGTTTCACGCGAACGACGCGTTAAAGTAGCATAAGCTACCTAAACGGGTCGTAATGGGTCGAAAGCACTTAGATTAAGGTTTCATTTAGTATGTAGGCTTTGTTAAACCATATGACACAAGTCTCTATACTCGTTTGGTTTACGAACCCTCATTCTATCAGATCTTCCGATTTAGGTCCGGTTTATTAACATAGTTACCTATAGTAGGTGCCGTTTGATTCCGTGATCTCTAGCATTGCTTGGTGGTTATCCTAGGACTTCTGAGCAATCTCAAGTGAGTACATAGACCCCTCTTTTACTGTTTTCCAAACTGTTTTGGGGTGGAACACATGTGCCTACTTGTTACTTTCGTGCTTTCCTGTTTTCACATCATATACTTGTTATGTTCATTAGTACACTATTAGTACATGATTTACATTACATTTCTGCTATGTTTGTTGACTGATAGCATGCTAGCACATTGATTTACATGACTTTTCTACTTTGTATGTTAACTTAGCATACTTAGTACATCATTTTTACATTGCATCTCTGTTGCATATGTTCCAGTAACATATGGACACATTGTTTTACAGCTCTACCTTGTATGTTTACTCTAGCATACTAGGTACATTATCTTCATCACATGCTTACATTTTGGTATGACATTTGGTTTGTTTAAATGAGACAATGTACATTCATTAACACCGATCATGCCGCTCGGTAGTAGGTAGTGGTACCATAGGACTTGACAAATCCCATTCCTGAAATCCTGGGTTTGTTTGGACGTAAGGAATGACCGAATCCGAATACATATTCTCTTGATAACTCACTTTTACATAGTTATCCGTCTGTCTCAAGGCTTGGATGTATGAATTTTCACAATACCGCATAAATGTTCATATTCAGTATAGCATGCATATATCTTACAAAACATAACTTTGATTTAAACCAAGTTTTACTTCAATACTTTGTTTTGTACATTTTTACTTATGGTTTAAGTAGTCTAAATTTTACTTACCATACATATCATTTTGGTTATACATTACTTGACTACTTTTGGACTATCAATATTTGACATGGTTTACACAAGGACTTTTGACAATTGGTTTAGACATAGACATCTTACATTGTTTGGTTTGGTTTGATTAAGTGATTAAGTAACGATGCGTGTGTAATATGATACAAGCATGGTGGATACGCCGCTGGTACTTCCTATATATAAGTGCTTGTATGACATCACATATTGTAGCGTTATTTGAATCATTTCAATTTGAGATATATAACATTTTATACAAATAACATACTTTTCACAATACATTGTTTTACAAACAACTTAACTTATACAAACTCATTTTTCATGGTTACTCATTTAACCATGCATTTTTCTCTTATTTATACGTATCATCTGAACTTCTTGTTTTTCAAATGATTTACAAAGACAAAGCAAATTACAAGGTTCATGACTAAACATTTTTCTCAAACATAAGTCATGAAACCTATTTTCACAAAACCTATGTATCTCACAGGCATTTTTATGCTGACGTACCTATTTTCACATGTGTTTTTCAGGAGCTGTAGCATAGGATTGATCAAGATACACATAGGCGGACATGGGCCTTAGTGACAATAAAAGATGCAAGACTAGTTGATTATGTTGTATTTCCTTGTTTATTAAGACATTGTAACACTTTTAATCAATAAAACGAAACTTCAATTGCCATGGATTTGAAACAATTAATTCTGTTACAACACTCCTCGACATTTCCGCCACGTTTTGTATGTTCTACGTGGTCGGGGTGTGACACCTAACTAGTCCTATGACAAGTAAAATATGCCTTAACATGTTTAATATTGTTGATAAATCAGTTTTAGAGGTCACAGGTTATGTTACATATGTTTAAAATGAATTTTGGCATCAAAGGGGTATTTTGGTAATTTACCTAAGGCATATAAACTACCTATCATACAACTAACTAAACGTCGTGACCATAAGGTATAACCTCGGAAGGTTATTCCCTATATACTATGGTCACCTAATGTATTTGGTCGGATCCTAATGATCGACCAAATGGGTCGGGTTCGAAGGTATAAGCGATTTATCAGATCGCTTACCCTTACGACCCTAGACTACGTGGTAATCAGTAGGCATAGTCCCAAGGGACTATGACCATCGTGATTACAATCATGTTGCGAAGTCCAAATGAACTTCGCATTGACCATAAACTGGTCAACGCAGAAAGTCAAACAAAGTTTGACTTTCGGACTCGAAAAGCAATAAAAGAACGAAGGAATACTTACGAAGGGTCCCCGAATGCTAATCGTGATCCAAGTAGCTCAGGTATCAAACAATGGTTTCAACTTAGAGCTTCTAGGATCAGATTTTTGTGGGTTTTGCAATGGGGGTGGATGGGTATTTATAGTTTTCGGGTAACCGTTAAGATCGTTTCATGGAAACCGTGCTCGAATCCCACCCGTACATGTGTTGGAATGTTATGGTATGTCAAATGGCCACTCACCATAAGGAATTGACATGTGGAAGAGAGATTGGGAGTGCAAAACAGCTGCAAACAGGCTGTTTAAACATTGAATCTGGCCTGATACACTGACGCGGGCCGCGTAAAGGATAGGCCTGGGTTTACGCGGGCCGCCTGGCCTGTCTGATCAGCAGAAAGTTTCCAAAATGACAGATTTGGTCCCTGTTGGTGTTTACAGCCATTTCTGACACGTTTAAGGCCCGTTAAGCCAACGTTAAGGCCCTAAGATGATGCCTAAACATTGTGGACATGAAACATGCTCAAAAATATGTCGGATGTTGGTTCGTTTGGTCGTACGAAGGCGATGTTCGCTTAATTACGACGGAATGCGCATAAGCGCGAATAACGATCCAAATGATGCGACGAATGGATTTTTCTCATGCCAAACACTAAAATAAAATGTTTTAGTGCTTACATAAATTTTTGGATGTCCGAATATATTCAGAATGTAAGTTATGCGCAAAAGTGCAAACTTGTGCACTTTTTGACGCTTTTAGTCCCTGAATGACCCAAAAGTTTATTTTAGCACACCGAACCCCTCAAAGCCTATTTCTAAGCTATGTAAAGAATATTCATGGTATGTTTAACTTATGGTCATGTTCCAGAATGTTCGTTACTATTCAAATTGGCAAACTTTCGTAGTTTGTCAAGTTTAGTCCCTGTAAGCTAATTAACTTGTTTTTGCCATGCCAAAGCCTTCAAAACTTATTTCTAAGTTATGTAAAGGTTATTTAAGGTATGCTAAGTATATGTCACTATTCCGGAGTGTTTGTTGCATTAAACTGGTTATATTTACGCATTAGTGCGCGTATAACCTTCCAGAAAGCGATTTAGAGCTTGAAATCGAACAAGAGTTGATATGTGCAAAAGATACACATATTTATACAAGTCCAAAGTATGAAACGCAATATTTCATTGATTTGGTATTTGTTTGCTGGTCGCAGTGACACAGGTGTCACAAGTGGACTGGTTAGCGGCTGGAGATATGAACACGTCTTACTTCCATTCGTCGCTTAAGAACAGAATTCACTATAGTCTTATTGAGGTAATCCGCGATGTTAGAGGGAATGTGTTTACGGATGATATGGTTCAGAAAGCTTTTGTTGAACATTATGAGAATTTTTTAGGCTGCCCGGGTGATACGTCACTTAATCCGACTCCTGATTTATTTACTAAAACGTTAGATATGGATGTTGCAGCTCATATGGTTCGGCCGGTTACTCCCGAAGAAGTTAAAAAGGTGATGTTTTCGATTGGCTCGGATAAGGCTCCAGGTCCTGATGGTTTTACAGCAGGATTCTTTAAAAGTGCCTGGCCTATCGTTGGTAATGATGTTTCGAAAGCGGTTATTGATTTTTTTGATACAGGGAAGCTTCTTAGGGAATTAAACCATACTCTTATTGTTCTTATTCCTAAGATTCCCTCACCGTCTGTGGTTACGAACTACCGTCCGATTGCTTGTTGCAATGTTATATACAAATGCATTAGTAAAATTGTTGCTGAAAGACTTAGGGTGGTTCTTAATGATATTGTTAGTGTTAACCAGTCGGCTTTCGTGCCTGGTAGAAAGATCTCTGATAATATTTTGTTAACGCAAGAGTTGATGCACAATTATCATAGAAATATCGGTCCCCCTAAATGTGCGTTCAAAGTTGATATTCAGAAGGCTTACGACACTGTTGATTGGAATTTTCTTAGGAATATTTTGGTGGGTTTCGGGTTTCATACCAGCATGGTTCACTGGATCATTGTTTGTGTTTCTACGACCACGTATTCAGTGTGTATTAATGGTGACGTTCATGGTTTTTCAAGGGTAATAGGGGGCTTCGACAGGGTGATCCTATCTCTCCGTATCTTTTCACTCTTGTGATGGAGATTCTTACTGCTATCTTACAACAGGCGGTAAGGATTGATTCTTCTTTTAAATTCCATAACAAGTGTGAACGCCAACAGATTATAAACCTCTGTTTTGAGGACGACTTGTTTATCTTTGCTAGAGGTGACATTGCGTCGGTCAGGTGCATCATGGAATCGCTCAATTCTTTTACAAAGATGTCGGGTTTGATGCCGAATGTTCAGAAAAGTACAGTTTTTTCTCTAATGTCCCATCGTTTGTTAAAACTGCTATTTTGAATATTATGCCATTTATGGAGGGTACTTTGCCAGTGAGATATTTGGGTGTTCCTCTTATATCTTCGCGTTTACTTTACAAAGATTGTCAGATGTTGGTGGAGAAGCTCGAAAAACGTATCATGCATTGGAGGAATAAGTTACTTTCTTTTGCAGGCAGGTTGCAACTTATTATATCGGTCTTGTCCTCTCTGCATATTTACTGGTCTTCTGTGTTTATATTGCCTTCTCGGGTGATTTTTAATTTGGAGGCGCTGATGCGAAATTTTTTATGGTCTCATGACAAAGCGTTTCAAAAAGGGCGGGCAAAGGTTTCTTGGAAAGTAGTTTGTGTCCCTAAGTATGAGGGTGGATTAGGGATTCGTCGTGTTGGTGATGTTAACAAAGCCCTTATGTCATCGCATATATGGAGTATTCTTTCAAGGCGTGACTCTTTGTGGGTTGAGTGGTTTCATTCTTACAGGTTAAGGGGTAAAAATTTCTGGGCGTGTAAAATTCCTTCTTCTTGTTGCTGGTCATGGAGGAAGATTCTTCAGGTTCGACCGGTCATGAGGAGTTATGTTTGGTCCGAAATTGGGAATGGTTCGAATACTTCGGCTTGGTTCGATACGTGGAATGATGTTGGCCCGTTGATTCAGCTCCTATCGCCGAGAGTTATCGCAAATGCAGGTTTCAATTTAGATTCTAAAGTTTCTGATATTTACTCGGAGTCTTCGTGGAGCTAGTCTGTTGCTTGGAGGGATCTGTTCCCTGTCCTTATACAACTCGATAATATGTCTATTAATCCGAATAAGGCTGATAAACTCTTATGGCGCCAATGGGATCATTTACATGATTTTTCTACGGCTCGAGCATGGGATTCTTTCAGACATCGAGATTTGGAGGTAGAGTGGTGTCGTATTGTTTGGTTCGCCCAATGCATTCCTCGTCATGCTTTTTTAATGTGGCTTATTATGAGGCGCAAATTACTTACTCAGGATAAGATTTTGAGTTGGGATATCTCGCGTAGAAAGAATATGAATATGATGTGCTGTTTGTTATGCTATGCTAATCATGATTCTCACAGTCATCTTTTTTTCGAGTGTAATTTCTCCACTCAAGTTTGGCATAAGGTTAGGCATAAAGTGGGCATGGAGTCGGTTCAATCGAAGTGGGAGGATGTTGTTAATTGGCTTCTAGTTCGGTCCAGCTCGAAATCAGCGACTAACTATGTTGCAAGGTTGTTGGTAGCGGCCAATGCTTATTTCATCTGGCAGGAACGTAATGCGAGATTATTCAAGAATGAGTTGAGACCTCCGGATACAATTGTTGACCTTATTATCCAACAGGTGCGTTACAAACAGATGGGAGCGAAGCTGAAGAACTGTGACAATGTGCGAAGGCTTCTTGGTGACTGGGGGATTAATGGAGTTGTTATTCACGAAGATGGTGGCTGATTGAGTAGTTTTGTTTTTTCTAGAGACTAGTCTAGTTGTTTTTTCCCTTTTGGTGGTGTTTCTTTGTTTTCTGGTTGTTTTACTTTCATGGGGCATGTCCCATGATTGAACTAGTGTAGACGTTCTACACTACTTGTGTTTATTGGTTGTGAATATATAGAATCACCGGCGTAACCCTTTACCCAAAAAAAAATAAGTTAACATGTGATGTTATAATTTTATAAAAGTTATAAATTAATCAAGACTTAAATTATTTTATAAAAGAAATTTGAATTTTTTATAAAATAAACTTGTGGGCCGCCCCCAACATGTACTCTTCCCAAGCATTTTATGGTCCAATCATGTTACATGCAATCTTCAAAGTTAGATGGCATTTGATTGTACAAAAACGGTGGCTACATCTCTCATTCTTTCAAGACAAAAATGGTTGCAAGACTTAAACATTCCATGATCATTTTTGCAAGATAGAACTTGAAAAACTCTAGAAAAATACTCTCTAATTTTCGGCTAAGATGGGTGTTCAAAGAGGGTTTTCAAGTTTGTAAAATCAAGTGCAAGAACTCAAAATAGTCCTTCTAATTTTCGGCCATATGATGGTGTGACATCCCGAGATTTCAAGGTCCCTTTCCTATGAATCACTTGTTTGATAACCCTGTGTTGATCATAATTTGTACATGTGATGTGTAATTATTTGGCTAAGTGTAATAATGTTTAGTGTAGTAATGTTAATGTTGACTATGATTACTGAACTGACAATGGAATCAATATGCTCACATGGGCCGAAGACTAATCTGACATACCACACAATATATCACATGCAAAGGCCGACAACTATATGACATTAAAATCTCATTGGGCCGCAAAGTTTGTATGGTTATAATATTGGGCTGCTGCTACACAATTGGACCGCACCTCACCTTTATGTTTTGTAATTAAATTGGGCTGCCCAAGGCACATCCTTATGTTTGGTATTGGTATTGGGCCGCCCACATCTCCGAGATTTAATGCAAACCCAAACTAATTGATACTTATGGCATACGACTTCTGTCATGTTTACATTAACATACGTATACACCTCAAACCCTATCCTTCCTCTTCCCTGATTTGCGACGGACATAGGAGACCCCCCCCCTCGTGAGAACTCATCCTATTAATCAAGATCTTGGTTAGTGAACCCTTACTATGTTATTTATTATGTGATTGTTCTTTATGTGTTATGATTAGCAAAGGTATTACAATAGGCAGAACTTGTTATGAACATATATATGAAGAAGAATGATCATACGCTATATGTTAAGGATGAGTAATTGATGATATGAATAAACTGTTTTGTGCCAGTAATTACTCGACTAGATAACTATCACTGTTTTTGAAATTATATTGATATTATGTGACAAATTGGTGAATTATGATTGTGATTTGTGAACTTGATCTTGACTAAACCGAACTCAATATATTGCTTACTGATGTTGTTGTTTGTGGTAATTCAAAAAGAAAGTATAAGGGCTTCGAAAGAGTAATTAAATAATAAACTGAATACTTGATTTGAATGTTAATCTATGTACTAAATGGTGATCTGTTATTACTTGGACACATGAAAGCATGATGTAAATGGTGATTTTGATTTCAACTAGATTTGGTAGTGATAGGTTATTTGACAAACCAATAGATTGTTTGAAGAAATCTATTGGGTTATCTGCTTAGAATCAAATATTGTTGGCTAGTGTTCGATATGTGCTAGCCTAATTAAATGGAACTTTTGTGTATTCATAACCGACCCGTACATGTTATCACAAGTGGAATATATATCATCTAGGATACATGTTAATTAATGGATTGCCTTACTTTAATGGGCTGCATTTAAACCTTAGATGGCAACACACATATATTTGGGCCACACACATACTTAGATCAGACTAGTTACATTGGGCCCCACACCTGTACGGTGCATACTATATATTGGACATGTTGGGCCGGGTAAGAGGGGTGAGAGACACTTGGGTTACTTGTTAATCGATTGGGTTCCATTCTCTTGTGATTGGCACACTAGATACAAGTGATAAAATGAAACATGCGTGTACGGCTCTAACTTGCAATGTGAGTACGTGTCGGTATGGATACTTGCTACAACTTGTGTGATTGTACGAACTACGCTTGTTATGATATACGTGATGGTTATATGTTTGGTTGTTTATTGTTTAAGCAATACGTGTGATAAGATACGTGAATTGTGAATTCATGAAACTGACTATCTCTGGTAACCACGATAGGATTTGACTGATCAACTGTTTAACGAGCATTTAATCTAACCGAGCAAACCAAGGTGAGTTCACACTTTCTACAAGGCATGGGATTCCCAGGGGTTGGGAATGGGTAAAGGATTTAAACTAAAACTGCATGATCTCCTGGTTTGGAACACGTACTACATCCTCTTAATTGAAGGGTGACAACACGGAACCTACGTGATCTCCTGGTTTGGGGGACACGTGTTTTTCAGGAGCTGTAGCATAGGATTGATCAAGATACACATAGGCGGACATGGGCCTTAGTGACAATAAAAGATGCAAGACTAGTTGATTATGTTGTATTTCCTTGTTTATTAAGACATTGTAACACTTTTAATCAATAAAACGAAACTTCAATTGCCATGGATTTGAAACAATTAATTCTGTTACAACACTCCCCGACATTTCCGCCACGTTTTGTATGTTCTACGTGGTCGGGGTGTGACACCTAACTAGTCCTATGACAAGTAAAATATGCCTTAACATGTTTAATATTGTTGATAAATCAGTTTTAGAGGTCATAGGTTATGTTACATATGTTTAAAATGAATTTTGGCATCAAAGGGGTATTTTGGTAATTTACCTAAGGCATATAAACTACCTATCATACAACTAACTAAACGTCGTGACCATAAGGTATAACCTCGGAAGGTTATTCCCTATATACTATGGTCACCTAATGTATTTGGTCGGATCCTAATGATCGACCAAATGGGTCGGGTTCGAAGGTATAAGCGATTTATCAGATCGCTTACCCTTACGACCCTAGACTACGTGGTAATCAGTAGGCATAGTCCCAAGGGACTATGACCATCGTGAGTACAATCATGTTGCGAAGTCCAAACGAACTTCGCATTGACCATAAACTGGTCAACGCAGAAAGTCAAACAAAGTTTGACTTTCGGACTCGAAAAGCAATAAAAGAACGAAGGAATACTTACGAAGGGTCCCCGAATGCTAATCGTGATCCAAGTAGCTCAGGTATCAAACAATGGTTTCAACTTAGAGCTTCTAGGATCAGATTTTTGTGGGTTTTGCAATGGGGGTGGATGGGTATTTATAGTTTTCGGGTAACCGTTAAGATCGTTTCATGGAAACCGTGCTCGAATCCCACCCGTACATGTGTTGGAATGTTATGGTATGTCAAATGGCCACTCACCATAAGGAATTGACATGTGGAAGAGAGATTGGGAGTGCAAAACAGCTGCAAATAGGCTGTTTAAACATTGAATCTGGTCTGATACACTGACGCGGGCCGCGTAAAGGATAGGCCTGGGTTTACGCGGGCCGCCTGGCCTGTCTGATCAGCAGAAAGTTTCCAAAATGACAGATTTGGTCCCTGTTGGTGTTTACAGCCATTTCTGACACGTTTAAGGCCCGTTAAGCCAACGTTAAGGCCCTAAGATGATGCCTAAACATTGTAGACATGAAACATGCTCAAAAATATGTCGGATGTTGGTTCGTTTGGTCGTACGAAGGCGATGTTCGCTTAATTACGACGGAATGCGCATAAGCGCGAATAACGATCCAAATGACGCGACGAATGGATTTTTCTCATGCCAAACACTAAAATAAAATGTTTTAGTGCTTACATAAATTTTTGGATGTCCGAATATATTCAGAATGTAAGTTATGCGCAAAAGTGCAAACTTGTGCACTTTTTGACGCTTTTAGTCCCTGAATGACCCAAAAGTTTATTTTAGCACACCGAACCCCTCAAAGCCTATTTCTAAGCTATGTAAAGAATATTCATGGTATGTTTAACTTATGGTCATGTTCCAGAATGTTCGTTACTATTCAAATTGGCATACTTTCGTAGTTTGTCAAGTTTAGTCCCTGTAAGCTAATTAACTTGTTTTTGCCATACCAAAGTCTTCAAAACTTATTTCTAAGTTATGTAAAGGTTATTTAAGGTATGCTAAGTATATGTCACTATTCCGGAGTGTTTGTTGCATTAAACTGGTTATATTTACGCATTAGTGCGCGTATAACCTTCCAGAAAGCGATTTAGAGCTTGAAATCGAACAAGAGTTGATATGTGCAAAAGATACACATATTTATACAAGTCCAAAGTATGAAACACAATATTTCATTGATTTGGTATTTGTTTGCTGGTCGCAGTGACACAGGTGTCACAAGTGGACTGGTTAGCGGCTGGAGATATGAACACGTCTTACTTCCATTCGTCGCTTAAGAACAGAATTCACTATAGTCTTATTGAGGTAATCCGCGATGTTAGAGGGAATGTGTTTACGGATGATATGGTTCAGAAAGCTTTTGTTGAACATTATGAGAATTTTTTAGGCTGCCCGGGTGATACGTCACTTAATCCGACTCCTGATTTATTTACTAAAACGTTAGATATGGATGTTGCAGCTCATATGGTTCGGCCGGTTACTCCCGAAGAAGTTAAAAAGGTGATGTTTTCGATTGGCTCGGATAAGGCTCCAGGTCCTGATGGTTTTACAGCAGGATTCTTTAAAAGTGCCTGGCCTATCGTTGGTAATGATGTTTCGAAAGCGGTTATTGATTTTTTTGATACAGGGAAGCTTCTTAGGGAATTAAACCATACTCTTATTGTTCTTATTCCTAAGATTCCCTCACCGTCTGTGGTTACGAACTACCGTCCGATTGCTTGTTGCAATGTTATATACAAATGCATTAGTAAAATTGTTACTGAAAGACTTAGGGTGGTTCTTAATGATATTGTTAGTGTCAACCAGTCGGCTTTCGTGCCTGTAGAAAGATCTCTGATAATATTTTGTTAACGCAAGAGTTGATGCACAATTATCATAGAAATATCGGTCCCCCTAAATGTGCGTTCAAAGTTGATATTCAGAAGGCTTACGACACTGTTGATTGGAATTTTCTTAGGAATATTTTGGTGGGTTTCGGGTTTCATACCAGCATGGTTCACTGGATCATTGTTTGTGTTTCTACGACCACGTATTCAGTGTGTATTAATGGTGACGTTCATGGTTTTTCAAGGGTAATAGGGGGCTTCGACAGGGTGATCCTATCTCTCCGTATCTTTTCAATCTTGTGATGGAGATTCTTACTGCTATCTTACAACAGGTAGTAAGGATTGATTCTTCTTTTAAATTCCATAACAAGTGTGAACGCCAACAGATTATAAACCTCTGTTTTGCGGACGACTTGTTTATCTTTGCTAGAGGTGACATTGCGTCGGTCAGGTGCATCATGGAATCGCTCAATTCTTTTACAAAGATGTCGGGTTTGATGCCGAATGTTCAGAAAAGTACAGTTTTTTCTCTAATGTCCCATCGTTTGTTAAAACTGCTATTTTGAATATTATGCCATTTATGGAGGGTACTTTGCCAGTGAGATATTTGGGTGTTCCTCTTATATCTTCGCGTTTACTTTACAAAGATTGTCAGATGTTGGTGGAGAAGCTCGAAAAACGTATCATGCATTGGAGGAATAAGTTACTTTCTTTTGCAGGCAGGTTGCAACTTATTATATCGGTCTTGTCCTCTCTGCATATTTACTGGTCTTCTGTGTTTATATTGCCTTCTCAGGTGATTTTTAATTTGGAGGCGCTGATGCGAAATTTTTTATGGTCTCATGACAAAGCGTTTCAAAAAGGGCGGGCAAAGGTTTCTTGGAAAGTAGTTTGTGTCCCTAAGTATGAGGGTGGATTAGGGATTCGTCGTGTTGGTGATGTTAACAAAGCCCTTATGTCATCGCATATATGGAGTATTCTTTCAAGGCGTGACTCTTTGTGGGTTGAGTGGTTTCATTCTTACAGGTTAAGGGGTAAAAATTTCTGGGCGTGTAAAATTCCTTCTTCTTGTTGCTGGTCATGGAGGAAGATTCTTCAGGTTCGACCGGTCATGAGGAGTTATGTTTGGTCCGAAATTGGGAATGGTTCGAATACTTCGGCTTGGTTCGATACGTGGAATGATGTTGGCCCGTTGATTCAGCTCCTATCGCCGAGAGTTATCGCAAATGCAGGTTTCAATTTAGATTCTAAAGTTTCTGATATTTACTCGGAGTCTTCGTGGAGCTAGTCTGTTGCTTGGAGGGATCTGTTCCCTGTCCTTATACAACTCGATAATATGTCTATTAATCCGAATAAGGCTGATAAACTCTTATGGCGCCAATGGGATCATTTACATGATTTTTCTACGGCTCGAGCATGGGATTCTTTCAGACATCGAGATTTGGAGGTAGAGTGGTGTCGTATTGTTTGGTTCGCCCAATGCATTCCTCGTCATGCTTTTTTAATGTGGCTTATTATGAGGCGCAAATTACTTACTCAGGATAAGATTTTGAGTTGGGATATCTCGCGTAGAAAGAATATGAATATGATGTGCTGTTTGTTATGCTATGCTAATCATGATTCTCACAGTCATCTTTTTTTCGAGTGTAATTTCTCCACTCAAGTTTGGCATAAGGTTAGGCATAAAGTGGGCATGGATTCGGTTCAATCGAAGTGGGAGGATGTTGTTAATTGGCTTCTAGTTCGGTCCAGCTCGAAATCAGCGACTAACTATGTTGCAAGGTTGTTGGTAGCGGCCAATGCTTATTTCATCTGGCAGGAACGTAATGCGAGATTATTCAAGAATGAGTTGAGACCTCCGGATACAATTGTTGACCTTATTATCCAACAGGTGCGTTACAAACAGATGGGAGCGAAGCTGAAGAACTGTGACAATGTGCGAAGGCTTCTTGGTGACTGGGGGATTAATGGAGTTGTTATTCACGAAGATGGTGGCTGATTGAGTAGTTTTGTTTTTTCTAGAGACTAGTCTAGTTGTTTTTTCCCTTTTGGTGGTGTTTCTTTGTTTTCTGGTTGTTTTACTTTCATGGGGCATGTCCCATGATTGAACTAGTGTAGACGTTCTACACTACTTGTGTTTATTGGTTGTGAATATATAGAATCACCGGCGTAACCCTTTACCCAAAAAAAAATAAGTTAACATGTGATGTTATAATTTTATAAAAGTTATAAATTAATCAAGACTTAAATTATTTTATAAAAGAAATTTGAATTTTTTATAAAATAAACTTGTGGGCCGCCCCCAACATGTACTCTTCCCAAGCATTTTATGGTCCAATCATGTTACATGCAATCTTCAAAGTTAGATGGCATTTGATTGTACAAAAACGGTGGCTACATCTCTCATTCTTTCAAGACAAAAATGGTTGCAAGACTTAAACATTCCATGATCATTTTTGCAAGATAGAACTTGAAAAACTCTAGAAAAATACTCTCTAATTTTCGGCTAAGATGGGTGTTCAAAGAGGGTTTTCAAGTTTGTAAAATCAAGTGCAAGAACTCAAAATAGTCCTTCTAATTTTCGGCCATATGATGGTGTGACATCCCGAGATTTCAAGGTCCCTTTCCTATGAATCACTTGTTTGATAACCCTGTGTTGATCATAATTTGTACATGTGATGTGTAATTATTTGGCTAAGTGTAATAATGTTTAGTGTAGTAATGTTAATGTTGACTATGATTACTGAACTGACAATGGAATCAATATGCTCACATGGGCCGAAGACTAATCTGACATACCACACAATATATCACATGCAAAGGCCGACAACTATATGACATATTAAAATCTCATTGGGCCGCAAAGTTTGTATGGTTATAATATTGGGCTGCTGCTACACAATTGGACCGCACCTCACCTTTATGCTTTGTAATTAAATTGGGCTGCCCAAGGCACATCCTTATGTTTGGTATTGGTATTGGGCCGCCCACATCTCCGAAATTTAATGCAAACCCAAACTAATTGATACTTATGGCATACGACTTCTGTCATGTTTACATTAACATACGTATACACCTCAAACCCTATCCTTCCTCTTCCCTGATTTGCGACGGACATAGGAGACCCCCCCCCCTCGTGAGAACTCATCCTATTAATCAAGATCTTGGTTAGTGAACCCTTACTATGTTATTTATTATGTGATTGTTCTTTATGTGTTATGATTAGCAAAGGTATTACAATAGGCAGAACTTGTTATGAACATATATATGAAGAAGAATGATCATACGCTATATGTTAAGGATGAGTAATTGATGATATGAATAAACTGTTTTGTGCCAGTAATTACTCGACTAGATAACTATCACTGTTTTTGAAATTATATTGATATTATGTGACAAATTGGTGAATTATGATTGTGATTTGTGAACTTGATCTTGACTAAACCGAACTCAATATATTGCTTACTGATGTTGTTGTTTGTGGTAATTCAAAAAGAAAGTATAAGGGCTTCGAAAGAGTAATTAAATAATAAACTGAATACTTGATTTGAATGTTAATCTATGTACTAAATGGTGATCTGTTATTACTTGGACACATGAAAGCATGATGTAAATGGTGATTTTGATTTCAACTAGATTTGGTAGTGATAGGTTATTTGACAAACCAATAGATTGTTTGAAGAAATCTATTGGGTTATCTGCTTAGAATCAAATATTGTTGGCTAGTGTTCGATATGTGCTAGCCTAATTAAATGGAACTTTTGTGTATTCATAACCGACCCGTACATGTTATCACAAGTGGAATATATATCATCTAGGATACATGTTAATTAATGGATTGCCTTACTTTAATGGGCTGCATTTAAACCTTAGATGGCAACACACATATATTTGGGCCACACACATACTTAGATCAGACTAGTTACATTGGGCCCCACACCTGTACGGTGCATACTATATATTGGACATGTTGGGCCGGGTAAGAGGGGTGAGAGACACTTGGGTTACTTGTTAATCGATTGGGTTCCATTCTCTTGTGATCGGCACACTAGATACAAGTGATAAAATGAAACATGCGTGTACGGCTCTAACTTGCAATGTGAGTACGTGTCGGTATGGATACTTGCTATAACTTGTGTGATTGTACGAACTACGCTTGTTATGATATACGTGATGGTTATATGTTTGGTTGTTTATTGTTTAAGCAATACGTGTGATAAGATACGTGAATTGTGAATTCATGAAACTGACTATCTCTGGTAACCACGATAGGATTTGACTGATCAACTGTTTAACGAGCATTTAATCTAACCGAGCAAACCAAGGTGAGTTCACACTTTCTACAAGGCATGGGATTCCCAGGGGTTGGGAATGGGTAAAGGATTTAAACTAAAACTGCATGATCTCCTGGTTTGGAACACGTACTACATCCTCTTAATTGAAGGGTGACAACACGGAACCTACGTGATCTCCTGGTTTGGGGGACACGTACTACATCCTCTTTAGTGAAGGGTGACAACGCTGATACTAGACCAAAAACTCTCTCATGAAGTCCCTCACATTTATATCGACTTAATCGCCGGTGTCACACCCCGACCACGTAGAACATACAAAACGTGGCGGAAATGTCGGGGAGTGTTGTAACAGAATTAATCGTTTCAAATCCATGGCAATTAAAGTTTCGTTTTAATAATCAATTATGAGAGTTTACATTGTTTAAACAAGAAACAAAGGGTACATAACATAAGTTAACTAGTTATTGTCTCGTTTTAAGTCGCTAAGGCATGAGTCCATCCTAAATGTAGCATGTATCAACAATCATTGCAAAGCAGTACCTGAAACATGTGTAAAAACGAGGTCAGCAAAGAAATGCTGGCGAATACATTGGTTTTGTAGGAGTGTCGAAATCATGGCTAGTTTAGACGTTGCAATACTTTATTTAAAAACCTGTTTTGAAAAGAGTATAATATTGCAACTTAATTAACCAACTCAAATCAAGCGGGTTATAATTTGTAAAACCTCGTAGCCATGACTCTTAACCCAAAAACATTTGTTTTAGTAAATTAATTGAAAAACAATGATAAGTTCTGATGATATGTATAAATAAGAGAATAATGCATGATTAAATGAATAACCATGTAAAATGAGTTTGTATAAGATATGTTGTTTGTAAAACAAGGTCTTGTGAAAAGTATGTTATGTATATAAATGTTATATATCTCAAACTGAAATGATTCAAATAACGTTACAGTATGTAATACCATACAAGCACTTATATATAGGAAGTACCAGCGGCGTATCCACCATGCTTGTATCATATTACACACGCATCGTTACTTAATCACTTAATCAAACTAAACCAAATAGATAGATAGATAGTACATTAAATATACCTTCGTTGTTTAAAAGAATAGATTTAGATAGTATAGTACAAGTATACTTCGGATTTATAGATAACATATCAAAATAAGCTTTGGATGTGATAAATAACATATTAAACTATGTTTTTGTTTAGTAAATAACATATCAAAATATGCTTTGGATGTGATAAATAACATATTAAACTATGTTTTTGTTTAGTAGATAACATATCAAAATATGCTTTGGATGATTAACAAAATATATGTTGGTTTTGTACAATACCACACATGAGAGTATATCAAAATATACTTTAATAGTGTGATTTAAGAATTCAATCAGACCTAGTGCATCAAGATACACCTTTGAGACTATAGAAATACCACAAAGGCAATTCCTATTTGGATGGAGCAACAAATTGGTTTCAGACATTCCATGCCAACAGGAATGGGGTGTCAAATCCTATAGCGCTATATCATACTAACAATCGGTCTGGTGAACATAAAATAAGTACAATTCAACAATTTATTTTATGTTCTTTGCGAAAACAATGTTTAAATCATAGATAGTCATTCAATTGGTCAATAGATAAGTAATAACATGTATAATCAATTATACTTTTGGAAAACATGAAAGTAACAGATAGGTACACATGCTTCACCCCAAAACAGTTTGGAAAACAGTAAAATAGAGGAATAATGTACTCGCCTGAGATTGCTCAGATGTCTAAAGATAATCACCAAGTAATGCTAGAGATCTCGGAATATCAAACGGCACCTAATATAGGTAACTACATTAATAAACCGGACCTAAATCGGAGGATCGGATAGAATGAGGGTTTGTAAACCAAATGAGTGTAGGAACTCATGTGATATGGTTAATCAAAGCCTACATACTAAATGAAACTTAACCTAAGTGTCTACGACCCATTACGACCCGTTTAGGTAGCTTATGCTACTTTAACGCGTCGTTCGCGTGAAACGCGTTCGGACCGCCTAACTAGCCCTATGACAAGTGTTATATGCCTAAACATGTTACATAATCAGTTATGTGACAAAAGTTTAGGTTACATATGCTTAATTACCAATTATACATGAAAAGGGTATTCTGGTAATTTACCTAAGGCATATAAACTACCTATCATACAACTACTTAAACGATGTGACCATAGGGTATAACCTCGGAAGGTTATGCCCTATACTAGGGTCACCTAATGTATTTGGTCGGATCCTAATGATCGACCAAACTGGGTCGGGTTCGAAGGTATAGGCGATTTATTAGATCGCCTACCCTACGACCCTAGACAACGTGGTAATCAGTGGGCATAGTCCCAAGGGACTATAACCAACGTGATTACACTCACGTTGCGAAGTTCAAACGAACTTCGCATTGACCATAACTGGTCAATGTAGAAAGTCAAACAAAGTTTGACTTTCAGACTCGAAAGACTCGAAAAGCAATAAAAGAACGAAAGAATACTTACGAAGGGTCCCCGAATGCTAAACTCGATTCAAAAATCTCAGGTATGAAACAAATGTTTCAACTTAGAGTTTCTCAAATCAAGTTTCTAGTGATTATGAACAATGGGGGGTGGGGTATTTATAGTTTTCGGGTAACCGTTAAGATCGTTTGTTGAATATCGTGCCTTAATCCAAGCCGTACAAGTGTCGGGAAGTTGTGGTGGCTTAAAAACCATCCTTATCAGCTGAATATGCAAGTGGGAAAGGTGTGGTGGTGGTTAAAACAGCTGGAACACGCTGACTGTTCGATATTATCTGATCAGACATGCGTACGCGGCCCGCTTTAGGATCAGGGAAACATAATGTGGGCCGCCTGGGAGTGGCAGATCAGAATTAACTTTCAGAAATTACAGTTTCAGTCCCTGCATGTGTTTAAGGCCATTTCCGACACTTCTAAGGCCCGTAAAGCCAACTTTAAGGCCCTAAAATGTTGCCTAAACATTGTGGACATGAAACATGCTCAAAAATATGCCGGGTGATGGTTCGTTTGGTCGTACGAACGCGATGTTCGCTTAATTACGACGGAATGCGCATAAGCGCGAAAAACGATCCAAATGACGCGACGAATGGATTTTTCTTATGCCGAACACTAAAATAAAATATTTTAGTGTTTACATAAATTTTTGGATGTCCGGATGTATTCAGAACGTAAGTTATGCGCGAAAATGCAAACTTGTGCACTTTTTTGACACTTTTAGTCCCTGAATGACACAAAAGTTTATTTTAGCATACCGAACACCTCAAAGCCTATTTCTAAGCTATGTGAAGGGTATTTATGGTATGTTTAACTTATGGTCATGCTCCGGAATGTCTGTTACAGTTCAAATTGGCATACTTTCGCAGTTTGTCAACTTTAGTCCCTGTAAGCGAATAAACTTTGATTTCACCACACCAAACCTTCCAAAACTTATATCTAAGTTATGTAAAGGTTATTTAAGGTATGTTAAGCCTATTTCACTATTCCGGAGTGTTTGTTGCATTAAACTGGTTATATCTACGCATCAGTGCGCGTATAACCTTCCAGAAAGCGATTTAGAGCTTGAAATCGAACAAGAGTTGATATGTGCAAACGATACACATATTTTTACAAATCCCAAGTATGAAATACAATATTTCATTGGTTTGGCATTTGTTTGATTGTTGAAATGACACAGGTGTTACAGTCTCCCCTACTTTAGGAAATTTCGTCCCGAAATTTAATTCTAGAGGAAACTTGTGAAGACAACTGTGACGGTTTCGCCATCTAATAGATCCATTGAACCCTTAAGTAAAACTCTGGGCCATGTTAGGATTCTTAGCGAATTTGTTAACCCTCAAAGTGAATTCCTTGTAGCAGTAAAACATGGAATTTTTTTTTTGAACTATGGATAGAAGAACGTTTCTTATGAAGACTTATCATTGGAAACTGTGTGTGTGATTGAGATCAGAATTGAGGAGTGTGAGAATAAATGACATTGGTCGAAGTCCAATACTTCTCCCGTATCATTACTCTTGTCACTATGGGTCTTAACACATGACAAAATTCCCTGTGGTTTCTGTGCACTGAATTCCATAATTATGTAGGCCTCCATAATTACGTAGTTCCTTGCACAGTCCGCACAGTTCATTTCATAATGCGTATGGGAAAAAAAATCAATTGAATAAACATAAAGCGACCTGACTAGACCACAAAAGGGTCCTTTTAATTTGATCTACGAACGATCTTTTTAACTAGATCAACATATGATCTTCTTAACTAAACCGTCGTATGATCTCCTTAAATAGACCACTTAAGGGATCTTTGTATTTATATCATCACATGATATTTTTGATCAGATTTTCAAAATCAGTCTGTTTAACCAGACCATTCAAGAGGTCCAGTTTTAGAATAGTACTTTAAAACCCAAGGGACTTAACTACAACGTAGAAGTCCATTAAGGATTTAAGATAGTACCTTTTTGGAATATCCTACTACGAATCCTTCATATGAGATATGGAAGATTCTACGAGGATTTGGATGGATCACATAAAACACAAAACACATAAGAAAACACATAAGCACAAAAATTAGTTAACTTGATTCTTTAATTTGTTGTCTTTGAGCATGGATAATTAAAGCACACCAGGAATCCAATCCGTGGATTTCATTTGGTACTTTAATCATTTTCAAGGATCCATCTATAAAGATAGAAGGATTCTCAATAAAAGTTTGGCTTTGTTTCTTAAAAGAAACGTGTGTTTAGGGTTCTTGGGGAGATCACAAATATTCATAAAATGACAGAACCATACGGGTAGTTTGTCTTTGAGTTGACATCATAAGATTGTATCCAACGTTCACACAATCGTATCAGTTTTGCAAAAATAAAAACGACAAATTTTTATTTATATAACAACTGACTTGTCTTTAAACATCATAAGATAACAACCAAGGAAATAACAAAAACACTAGTTGTTCACTGCCGCATCATTGTTCATGTTTGCCTCATTGATGTTAAACGCTCATCCTCGCGCCGGAGGTGCGTTAACAAGCCTTGGGCAATTGTTCCTGTAGTGGGTAAGGTCACCGCAGTTATAACATGACCCCGGAGGGAACCGTGCTTGAACAGCAGCAGGGTTTGCAGCAGCTTGATTTGCATAGCGACAAACATTGATCAAATGTCCCAAACGTCCACAGTGGGTACATTTGTGACACTGCTCTTGCTCTAGATGATGACGGTTGCACTTGTTGCACAAAGGTGCAATACCAACATAGTTTTGCCTTTTGCGAGGTTGTGCTGGTTGGTTTCGTGCAACCTGTTTGTCTTGAGCAGTTACAGCGCAGTTCTGAGAGGCTTTGCGCTTCTTCTTCTTGGACACCTCAGCATGTTCTTCCTTTGGTTCCACTTGAGCAGTCTTGTCAGATGGTCTTGGGTCACCCTTCCGAAACAGCTTTTTCTTTCTGATGTGGGATTCAGTTAGGGTGGCAGACAGTTCAATGGCTTGTCTGATAGTAGTAGGGTTGCTGCCAGTAACAATATCCTGAACTAAGTCAGGAAGACCATCAGTATATTTCTCGATCGCCTTATCCACAGGAGTAACCATAGCAGGACACAACAGGCTCAATTCTTCAAAACGGTCAGTATAGGCTCGATGTTCACCACTGTCTTGCTTCAAATCATCAAACTCCCTCTCCAAAGCTCGCAGTTCATGACGAGGGCAAAACTCCTTCATCATAAGAGCCCTAAGCTCAGCCCAAGTCTGTGCTAATGCAACCTCAGCACCGCGGTCTCTCATCACTCCGTTCCACCATGTGAGAGCCCTCTTCTGAAACACACTTGAAGAAAACTCGACCTTACGATTTTCAGGACACAGAACATGACGGAAGGTATTCTCAATGCTCTCGAACCACTGAAGAAGCCCAGTTGCTCCCTCAGAACCACTAAACTTGAGTGGTTTGGCCGAGTTGAAACTCTTGAAATTGCATGGAGCATTGTTGTTGTTGATGGCTTGCATCATTTGAGCATAAAGATTTGGGAAGGCAACAGCCATTTTCTGCGCGATGATTCCCGCCAGTTCGTCATTTGCCATCTGATTGTCGCGTCGAGGAGGCATTCTAAAAGAGGAAACATGAAAGGAAACGAGTGAGAGATTTAGACGAAAAGAATGAGATGAATCAAATCTGATGAAAGCAAGGATAGTGGTCATTTGTTTGTTACTACAAAGCAACAAACGACACACAATGACTAATCAAAGTAAATGGATTAAAATAATGTATCGCGAAGACATGCTCGCCTATAAGTGAACACTCATCCCAAGAATTCCCAGGTAAGCACAACTGGTCTCGCGTCTGATGAGATGTATACGAAGTGCTTGCCTAGACAGAAAACCCAGAATACAGGCATTCACCCTTCCAGTTTGCACGTGTTCACATTATTTAAAACCCAAAACCTTGACGAGATTTTTGAAAATTCAAAGGGGTTCAAAACCATATAACAGAGGGTTCAAAACCTTACAATAAATCATCCTAGAACAGATGATTAGTTTTCAAAGCGGTTTCGAAAATTGTGTTTTTGTTGTGGTCGTCGCCTAAGGATAGGTGACGGTATTGTTTTATGACTAAACGCAAGTGAACTCGCGTTAGGGTCCTAAGAAGGTTATAGACTAGGTCAAAGCATTACTAATAACCTAATTCCCTATAACCATTGGCTCTGATACCATCTTTTCTGTCACACCCCGACCACGTAGAACATACAAAACGTGGCGGAAATGTCGGGGAGTGTTGTAACAGAATTAATCGTTTCAAATCCATGGCAATTAAAGTTTCGTTTTAATAATCAATTATGAGAGTTTACATTGTTTAAACAAGAAACAAAGGGTACATAACATAAGTTAACTAGTTATTGTCTCGTTTTAAGTCGCTAAGGCATGAGTCCATCCTAAATGTAGCATGTATCAACAATCATTGCAAAGCAGTACCTGAAACATGTGTAAAAACGAGGTCAGCAAAGAAATGCTGGCGAATACATTGGTTTTGTAGGAGTGTCGAAATCATGGCTAGTTTAGACGTTGCAATACTTTATTTAAAAACCTGTTTTGAAAAGAGTATAATATTGCAACTTAATTAACCAACTCAAATCAAGCGGGTTATAATTTGTAAAACCTCGTAGCCATGACTCTTAACCCAAAAACATTTGTTTTAGTAAATTAATTGAAAAACAATGATAAGTTCTGATGATATGTATAAATAAGAGAATAATGCATGATTAAATGAATAACCATGTAAAATGAGTTTGTATAAGATATGTTGTTTGTAAAACAAGGTCTTGTGAAAAGTATGTTATGTATATAAATGTTATATATCTCAAACTGAAATGATTCAAATAACGTTACAGTATGTAATACCATACAAGCACTTATATATAGGAAGTACCAGCGGCGTATCCACCATGCTTGTATCATATTACACACGCATCGTTACTTAATCACTTAATCAAACTAAACCAAATAGATAGATAGATAGTACATTAAATATACCTTCGTTGTTTAAAAGAATAGATTTAGATAGTATAGTACAAGTATACTTCGGATTTATAGATAACATATCAAAATAAGCTTTGGATGTGATAAATAACATATTAAACTATGTTTTTGTTTAGTAAATAACATATCAAAATATGCTTTGGATGTGATAAATAACATATTAAACTATGTTTTTGTTTAGTAGATAACATATCAAAATATGCTTTGGATGATTAACAAAATATATGTTGGTTTTGTACAATACCACACATGAGAGTATATCAAAATATACTTTAATAGTGTGATTTAAGAATTCAATCAGACCTAGTGCATCAAGATACACCTTTGAGACTATAGAAATACCACAAAGGCAATTCCTATTTGGATGGAGCAACAAATTGGTTTCAGACATTCCATGCCAACAGGAATGGGGTGTCAAATCCTATAGCGCTATATCATACTAACAATCGGTCTGGTGAACATAAAATAAGTACAATTCAACAATTTATTTTATGTTCTTTGCGAAAACAATGTTTAAATCATAGATAGTCATTCAATTGGTCAATAGATAAGTAATAACATGTATAATCAATTATACTTTTGGAAAACATGAAAGTAACAGATAGGTACACATGCTTCACCCCAAAACAGTTTGGAAAACAGTAAAATAGAGGAATAATGTACTCGCCTGAGATTGCTCAGATGTCTAAAGATAATCACCAAGTAATGCTAGAGATCTCGGAATATCAAACGGCACCTAATATAGGTAACTACATTAATAAACCGGACCTAAATCGGAGGATCGGATAGAATGAGGGTTTGTAAACCAAATGAGTGTAGGAACTCATGTGATATGGTTAATCAAAGCCTACATACTAAATGAAACTTAACCTAAGTGTCTACGACCCATTACGACCCGTTTAGGTAGCTTATGCTACTTTAACGCGTCGTTCGCGTGAAACGCGTTCGGACCGCCTAACTAGCCCTATGACAAGTGTTATATGCCTAAACATGTTACATAATCAGTTATGTGACAAAAGTTTAGGTTACATATGCTTAATTACCAATTATACATGAAAAGGGTATTCTGGTAATTTACCTAAGGCATATAAACTACCTATCATACAACTACTTAAACGATGTGACCATAGGGTATAACCTCGGAAGGTTATGCCCTATACTAGGGTCACCTAATGTATTTGGTCGGATCCTAATGATCGACCAAACTGGGTCGGGTTCGAAGGTATAGGCGATTTATTAGATCGCCTACCCTACGACCCTAGACAACGTGGTAATCAGTGGGCATAGTCCCAAGGGACTATAACCAACGTGATTACACTCACGTTGCGAAGTTCAAACGAACTTCGCATTGACCATAACTGGTCAATGTAGAAAGTCAAACAAAGTTTGACTTTCAGACTCGAAAAGCAATAAAAGAACGAAAGAATACTTACGAAGGGCCCCCGAATGCTAAACTCGATTCAAAAATCTCAGGTATGAAACAAATGTTTCAACTTAGAGTTTCTCAAATCAAGTTTCTAGTGATTATGAACAATGGGGGGTGGGGTATTTATAGTTTTCGGGTAACCGTTAAGATCGTTTGTTGAATATTGTGCCTTAATCCAAGCCGTACAAGTGTCGGGAAGTTGTGGTGGCTTAAAAACCATCCTTATTAGCTGAATATGCAAGTGGGAAAGGTGTGGTGGTGGTTAAAACAGCTGGAACACGCTGACTGTTCGATATTATCTGATCAGACATGCGTACGCGGCCCGCTTTAGGATCAGGGAAACATAATGCGGGCCGCCTGGGAGTGGCAGATCAGAATTAACTTTCAGAAATTACAGTTTCAGTCCCTGCATGTGTTTAAGGCCATTTCCGACACTTCTAAGGCCCGTAAAGCCAACTTTAAGGCCCTAAAATGTTGTCTAAACATTGTGGACATGAAACATGCTCAAAAATATGCCGGGTGATGGTTCGTTTGGTCGTACGAACGCGATGTTCGCTTAATTACGACGGAATGCGCATAAGCGCGAAAAACGATCCAAATGACGCGACGAATGGATTTTTCTTATGCCGAACACTAAAATAAAATATTTTAGTGTTTACATAAATTTTTGGATGTCCGGATGTATTCAGAACGTAAGTTATGCGCGAAAATGCAAACTTGTGCACTTTTTTGACACTTTTAGTCCCTGAATGACACAAAAGTTTATTTTAGCATACCGAACACCTCAAAGCCTATTTCTAAGCTATGTGAAGGGTATTTATGGTATGTTTAACTTATGGTCATGCTCCGGAATGTCTGTTACAATTCAAATTGGCATACTTTCGCAGTTTGTCAACTTTAGTCCCTGTAAGCGAATAAACTTTGATTTCACCACACCAAACCTTCCAAAACTTATATCTAAGTTATGTAAAGGTTATTTAAGGTATGTTAAGCCTATTTCACTATTCCGGAGTGTTTGTTGCATTAAACTGGTTATATCTACGCATCAGTGCGCGTATAACCTTCCGGAAAGCGATTTAGAGCTTGAAATCGAACAAGAGTTGATATGTGCAAACGATACACATATTTTTACAAATCCCAAGTATGAAATACAATATTTCATTGGTTTGGCATTTGTTTGATGGTTGAAATGGCACAGGTGTTACAGCCGGGCCAATGGCGAGCGGGTCATTAGTTAGATAGCGCTATTTAGGTTTGACAAGCCTCACACCGTGCCGCAGAGGACGGGCGTGAACTAATGGATCTGGGCACATCAATGATGATAGATATTGACGCTAGGGCACCAACTTACTTCAGTCAGTGGTCGATATGGTAACGGGTCTAGTGGTTCACATAGGGAAGCCCCCACTGGTTATGGTTTGGGAAACAAGGAACTGATTAACTACTGGTTTTCGAATGAACTTATGATTTTTGGAAAAACTTTAAAACGGACAACCAACTGTGAACTCGCTCAACTTTGTTGTTGATTCGTTGTTACATGCCTTGCAGGTCTTTAGGTGCATATTGTTGGAACTTGCTGTCTGGGAGGCTGGAGTGGTCAAGGGTCAAGATACATGGAATCGCAACATAGGATTAATGGTTTTTACATATGGTTTATTAACACTTAACGATTGAATTATGCTTCTGTTGTACACTGTGAATTATATGTAACATTGTAACACTTAATGTTAATAAATGAAAGTTTTATTTAAACTTACCTATGAATTCAATGTGATTGGTGGCTAGATCCTGGTCAGTCACACCTCCTGCGGTGATACTCCGCTTGTGGATTTTGGGGGTGTGACAGATGGTTTCAAGAGGGTTTCAATTTTGAGTTATTAGTGTACAAAATCCTAGCTAAACATAAGGTGTTTGTTGGAAGGCTTGGGGTATACAAGCTTGAGGTCTTCTACACTTGAAGGCAACTGTTCAAGAAGCATCATCTTCTTCATATCCTTTACTCCTTGGAAGGTAGTATTCTAAACACTCTATGGTTGTGTTTTAATTTTGATAGCATGCATGTTCGTATATGGATCCGGGATTGGGTTTTACATATAAAATGAGTTTTATATCTTGTAAGTAACATGTTTTAAATAATAATTTCCGCTGCGTTTTTATTTTATATGGATAAAATACTTTGACAAACATGTGAAAAACCCAACAATGGCATCACTACACATGGGCTGCACTACACATGGAACCAGAAACCAAAGAATGGTATTGGGTTACTCAAAAAGATTGATCGTGTGATGGGCAATATGAAGTTTTTAGAGATGTTCCAGGATGCGTTTGTTTTGTATCATCCATTTCGGATCTCTGACCATACCCCGTGTATTCTGCAAATGGTTGCTTCGGTCAAGAACCGTCTGAAACCGTTTAAGTTTGCTAATTTTATTACATCGAAGCCGGAATTCAGGGTGTGTGTAGAACAGGAATGGAAAAAGCAAGTTGATGGGTTTACAATGTTTGCGGTCACAAAGAAGCTTAGAAATCTGAAGCCAGGTATGCGTAAACTTTTGTTTAATTAGGGTAATCTGCATGACAAAGTTGCTAAGCTGAGAAAGAAGCTGGATGATATCCATACTCTTATTGATACCAATCCGTTAGATGTTGATCTTCGTCACATGGAGGCCAAGTGTCTTAAAGATTTTCTGATGGCAGCTTATGATGAAGAATGTTTTCTTAAGCAAAAAGCTAAGGTGGAGTGGTTATGTGCTGGAGACTCTAATACTAAGTTTTTCCATAACAGTGTGAAGTGTAGGAATGCCAGAAGTAAGATTCACTCGATCAGGGATGTTAATGGGGACCGTTATGAGGGAGAAGGTATTTTAAATGCGCTGGTTTCTCATTATGCTAATTTCTTGGGTATGGAGGATCGGGTTGCTAGTATTCATATGGATGATATTTGTGTCAATACTCTACGTACTGAAGTTGCAGTCAATATGGTTCGGCAAGTAACTCGAGAGGAAGTTAAAAATGCTATGTTTAATATTGGAGAGAATAAAGCCCCGGGACCTGATGGGTATACATCGGCGTTCTTTAAGTCATCTTGGGATATTGTGGGTGAAGATGTGGCTTCCGCAGTGCTAGAATTTTTTGATGATGGCAAACTGTTAAAACAACTAAATCACACTATCCTGGCTCTTGTTCCTAAGGTCGATACTCCGGACTCGGTGATTGACTATCGTCCGATATCGTGCTGTAATGTATTGTATAAGTGCATAAGCAAGATCATTACGGATAGAATCAATGGTAGTTTGGAGAAATTGGTGAGTATTAACCAGTCGGCTTTTGTTCCTGGTAGGAAAATTTCGGACAATATTTTGCTAACTCAAGAGCTGATGCATAACTACCATTTGAATAAGGGCCCCGCTAGATGTGCGTTCAAGATAGATATTCAGAAAGCCTATGATACGGTTAACTGGGAGTTCTTAGAGAATGTGCTTAAGGCGTTTGGTTTTCACCATAGGATGGTTGCATGGATTATGGAGTGTGTTACTACGACGTCGTTTTCGGTTAGCATTAATGGTAATCTGCATGGCTATTTTAAAGGGAAACGGGGGTTAAGGCAAGGTGATCCTATGTCGCCATGCCTTTTCACGTTGGTTATGGAAGTCCTATCATTATTGCTTCAGCATGTGGTTGCGTCTAGTAATGGGTTCAAGTATCATGCTCAGTGTGCTAAACAGAAGATCATTAATGTCTCGTTCGCTGATGACCTTTTTATCTTTGTGCATGGGGATGTTTGTTCCGTGGGGAAGGTTAAGCAAGCTCTTGAGAAGTTCACTAGTATATCGGGTTTGGTTCTGAGCCCTGCCAAAAGTACGGTGTATTTTTGTAATGTTCCGCTTAACGTTAGACAGGATATTCTCCGCTTGATGCCGTTTCAGGAGGGCTCTCTTCCGGTTAGATATTTAGGGGTGCCGTTAATCACTACCAAGCTGATTTTTAAGGATTGTAAACCTCTTGTTGAGCGTACGGAAAAGAGGATCGATAGCTGGCTTAACAAGTCTCTGTCCTTTGCGGGTAGGTTACAACTTGTTAATTCCGTTTTATCGTCCATGCATATTTATTGGGCTTCGGTCTTTATCATTCCTACTCGGGTTATTCATGAGCTGGAGAAGTATATGAGGAGATTTTTGTGGAATGCTGGGGTGCAAGGAAGGGCGAGAGCTAAAGTGGCTTGGTCAGATGTTTGTTTGCCTAAGGCGGAAGGTGGTCTTGGTATTAGGAGCATATCAGACGTCAACAATGCCCTAATGACAAGCCACATCTGGAGCATTATCACTAGAAAGATCGTTCTTTTTGGGATGTCTAGTTACGAGGTAGTATCAGCTGGGGATGGAGGAAGCTCCTGTCAATTCGTGACATTGTTCGGCCGTTCATCTGGAAGTTGGTTAGGAGTGGGCTTCAAACTAATATGTGGAGTGATAATTGGTGTCACCTTAGTCCGCTTAGCTCGTTCATAACTCCAAGACGTATTTCTAATGCCGGGTTTTCTATATCTTATTTGTTGGCGGACTTAATTGATATTAATGGGCAATGGAAGTGGCCTCAAGCTTGGTATGATATTTATCCTGTATTAATTGAGTTGAATGCTCCTCAGTTGATTCACAACATGGTTGACCATACAATCTGGAAGGATTTGGAGGGTAACCATTGCCATTTTCGGTCACTGGAGGTATAGAATGTGATTAGACATCGTGAGAGCCCGGTACCTTGGGTTAATGGGGTTTGGTTTTCTCAATGTATACCAAGGCACTCGTTTCATCTTTGGTTGGTTATCAAGAATAAGCTGAAGACGCAGGATAGGTTGGCGGTTTGGGAGGTGGGAAGTGCAACTAATCTTAATCTTATGTGTTGCCCATTGTGCAGAAATAATCGAGATTCAAGAGATCATCTTTTCTTTCAATGTTCCTTTGCTTCGAGTGTATGGCAGGAAGTCAAGCAGATGGTGTCGTTGGATCAGGTTGATGATTCGTGGCAAGCTATAATGGATTGGATGGTCCAGAATGCTTCATCCAAGAAGACAGAGCACATTGTATGCAAGTTAGTCATTGCGGCGGCTACTTACTTTATATGGCTCGAGAGAAACAACTGCCTGTTTTCTAATGTTCAAGCTAATAGTGCTTCGGTGGTTGGGAGAATCAAGAACACGGTCAGGCTACGACTAATGGGATTTGAGTTTAGAGGGGATTCTAAAGTTCATAACATGTTAAAGAAGTGGGAGATCGCTATGAACGAAGAAGTGAAGGACCCGGGTTAGAGACTAGCTCGTGGGTGGTCTAAGTGTTTTGTTTCGAGTGTGTGGCTCGTGGTAGTATCTGTGTTCGGCTGTTTTGTTGGTTTTTTTTGTTTCTAAAACTGGGGTTGTGTGTTGTCTTTCGTTGTTTCCTAGGCTTCGGTTGTGTTGCCTAGTTGGTGTGTCATTCAGGCATGCCCTTGTATTGTTTTGAGTTATTTATAAAATTCACCTGGGGTAACCCTTTACCCAAAAAAACAATGGCATCTAGAGCCGCTTATATGAGTGCATGCTTCATAGGATATGAAATTTTCGTGCTTCGGGTTTGGATAAAACCCTATGGCCAAAAATTTTCATCATGGTTCTCCTTTTGTTTTTCAAGATATTAATCTTACATGCATAAAAATATCTTGAAAATTATGTCATTTGGATGGTTTGTTTGTTTGGACAAAAACCAACTTTTTCGGTTTTTTCATTCTTGAACAAAAAGTAGGTTGTATAAAGGAAACCATTTTGCTTCTTGAATTTTATATATTTGGATATATATATATATATATATATATATATTTGGTGTTCATAACCTAGCATGACCTTGTGTGAATATGTTGAATATTTGTGGTTGTGATTTGTGTTTAATTATTTCAAAGGTTGTAATAATTATTATTATTGTTTTTTTTTATGGAGTCGAGAGAAACCCTACTCTCTCTCTAGCCAGGCGATTTTGTCCCTCATGAAACCCTACTGTTTCTTCGTGATTTGATGCATAACAGTCTGTTATTGGAAGTTGATTATCAAGCTTTCAGTACGAACTCGTTAGCATTACTTGATCGATCAGATTTTAGGGTTTTCTTTTGTTTTTTCTGTTTTAATTGCCGGCCTTGGTTCATACATTCGGATCTGATTGAATAGAGAATTGGGGTTTTCGGTCCTACTGGTAAGGCAGTAACCTTGATTATTCGGGTTCTCTATTTGATTTCGTGAAGAATTTTTGGATTAGGGTTTTGCTAGATAGGGTTTTCATTTCTTTCTTTCGCGATCTGTGGTCTTCTGGTGTTTCTTGTTTTCTTTGCATGGTGATCTGATTCTTTGCTGATGGAGGGAGTTGATGATGTTATTAAGGATGCACGTAATGAACCTGTTGGGAATCTGGGAAAGGGTCATGATTATGGTCCGAATATATATGATGAACTAGTTTTGGACGAAGGGGGTAATACACCGGCTATGGCGCCAATACGGGGTATAGGACTGAGGGTTACGAACATAGAAGGAAACACTATGCTGCCAAGACGGGGTTTGTACTCTACGTCCGATGCCTCAATTCTCGATGGATTAGAAAGCATCTCTACTCCAGTGGAAAATTTGTTTGCTCATAATAAGAAAGTCATGAAGAGTAACAATGTGGATGTTGGAGATATTTTTATGGAGAGTAAATATACTGTTAACTCGGATGGAGGGGCTTCTACGTCTGATAATAAACAACCTTCGGATAACAAGGACAGTGGGAATGTATCATATGCTAATGTGCTTCAATCGAAGAAGGAGGAGGTTAAAGTGAATTTTAGGAAGTTGGTTTCTGAGGATTCGATGGATGGAGCTGATGTAGTCATCCCTTTATCATCGGTGAAGCAGGTTACAGAGAGGTATGCTAATACATTGTATGGGTATTTTCTGGGTAAACGCTTGGCATTCCCAGTAGTGGATTACTTTGTCAAGCATAAATGGGTGAAGTATGGATTGTCGAGGATTATGATGAATGCTAAGGGATTCTTTTTCTTCAAGTTTAAGACTAAGAAAGGTATTGATCAGCTACTGGAAGATGGTCCTTGGATGATAAGAAACGTACCGATTATATTGAAGGAGTGGTCACCAGGTATCACGGTTGAAAAAGAGGATATCACAACGGTTCCGGTTTGGGTCAAAATGCATGATGTACCATTAGAGGCGTTCACAGAGGATGGGCTCAGTCTTTTAGCATCAAAGATTGGAACTCCGAAGATGTTGGACTCGTATACGGCAACTATGTGTGCGGAGTCATGGGGAAGAAGTAGTTTTGCGAGAGCATTGATAGATGTCCACGCTAATATGGATTTTAAGAAGAATATCATTATGGCGATACCATCGTTGGATGGGAAGGGTTTTACTAAAGCAGAGATAAAAGTAGAATATGATTGGGTTCCGTTAAGATGTCATACATGCTGTGTTTTTGGGCATGATGGTAGCTCCTGTCCAAAGAAACCGAAGTCTGTTGAGACAGTTGGGCAGGATCAACAAGCGTTTCATGATGCTGTGAAGAAGAAAAAGAAAGTGAATATTCAAGGAGTTCACGTGAATAATCAGAAGCAGAAGCTTATTTATCGGCCAGTAATTAAGCAAAAACAAAAAACAAATGGTAAGATGCAGAACGAGAATCAGGTCTTAACTGCGAACCCGTTTGATGTTCTGTGTGATGATTCTGAGCTGGATCAGCAAAAGGTCTCGTCTAAAGCTGAAACGAGTGGAGTGGAGAAGCAGAATACGACAAAGCAAAATCAGTATAAAAGCTCGTCTATGGAGGAAGTGATTGTGGATACAGTGGGAGTTGATGATTTAATAGCTGATGTTCTGAATTTCGTTGGAAACAAGAAGGGGAACCAAGACTCTAAGGGTGCAAGCACACTCGGTAAAGATGGTATCCATGGGTAGCTTAGCGTCTTGGAATATAAGGGGTCTGAACCGCACCCCTAAACAAAAAGAGGTTCGGCAGGTGATGTTAGATAATCATTTGCAAGTGTGTGCAATTATGGAGACTCATGTGGATTCGTCTAATATTTATGATGTGTGTAAAAAAGTTTGCAAGTCATGGAGTTGGGCTACTAATGCAAATTATTGCACGAGGGGTACTAGAATAATGGTTGGTTGGGATGCCAACTTAGTTGATGTGATGATTCTTCACCAAACGGACCAAGTGGTGCACATTCAGGTGATGTTTAAGTTGGATAGAAAATCTCTTTTTGTGTCTTTTGTTTATGCGGAAAATTCTTACAAGACTAGGAGGGAATTGTGGAAGAACTTATTGGCGCACCGTATGTTTATGCGTGACAAACCATGGGTGATGATGGGAGATTTCAACTCATCCTTATCTAGTGACGATACAAGTGTAGGATCTTCTACGCTAAATATAGGGGACCGAGAGTTTAAGGAGTGTGTTTATGAGCTGGAAATGTTTGATATTAATAGCTCGGGCCTACATTATACTTGGACGAATAATCAACATAAAAAAGGTCGGATTTTAAAGAAGATTGACCGTATAATGTGTAATATCCATTGTATTGATATGTTTCCTAATGCTTCGGCGTTTTTTCATCCTTATCGAGTGTCGGATCATGCCCCTAGTATCTTAAAACTGCCGAATGTGACTAGGGATAAACCAAAGCCGTTTAAATTTGTTAACTTTGTGGCTGAAAAGGATGGGTTTATGGAAGAAGTTAAACGAGTATGGCAGTCTAATGTTGATGGTTATCGTATGTACCAAGTGGTGAGGAAGCTGAAGTTGTTAAAATCTCCGCTTCGGAAGTTATTTCATAAACAGGGCAATCTTCATGAGAAGGTGAAGAGTGCTTGAAAAGCTTTAGATATGTGCCAAGTGAGCTTAGAAGGTGATCCGTTAAATGAAGACATTTTAGCTCAACATGGTATATTACTTCAACAATATAAGGAAGCTGTTCATGATGAGGGATCCTTTTTGAAGCAAAAATCTAAGGTAGAGTGGCTTGCGGTGGGTGACTCAAATATGAAATACTTCCATAATGTTGTGAAAACAAAAAACCACCAGAGCCGTATTTTCTCTGTTAGAGATGCTACGGGAACTCTACACGAAGGGGGAGCAGTGCCTCAAGTGATGGTTGAGCACTATATGAAGTTTTTTGGAAGCACGGGTGAGATCAGCTTACATCCAACGCCGAAGTTATTCCAGAAAGTGCTTCACTCTGATACATCGAGTAACATGGTTAAAGCGGCTATGTTCTCTATTGCGGGGAATAAAGCGCCTGGCCCGGATGGTTTCACATCAGTCTTCTTTAAGAAGTCTTGGGAGGTTATCGGGAAAGACGTTTGTGGTGCTGTGCAAGATTTTTTTCCAGAATGGTAATCTGCTTCAGGAGCTCAATCACACGATTATTGCTCTAATTCCAAAGGTATCTACCCCTTTGACTATTTCTGATTATAGGCCTATTTCTTGCTGTAATACTCTGTATAAGTGTATCAGCAAGATAATTACGAATCGCATTAAGGAAGGGTTGGCCGATATTGTTAGTATTAATCAGTCGGCGTTTGTTCCTGGTAGAAGAATATCGGATAATATTCTTTTAACCCAGGAATTAATGCATAACTATCACCGAGATGCTGGACCCCCAAGATGTGCTTTTAAGGTTGATATCCAAAAGGCTTATGACACGGTTGATTGGAATTTCTTAAAACAAATTTTAATGGGTTTTGGGTTTCATAGGAAGATGGTGTGTTGGATAATGAGGTGTGTAACATCAACTTCATTCTCAGTGGTGCTTCATGGTAATATGTATGGGTATTTTAAGGGGAATAAAGGGTTGCGTCAGGGTGATCCGATGTCTCCTTATCTTTTCACGTTGGTGATGGAGGTTTTAACGTTGATTTTGATAAAGAAAGTTACAGTGTCGAATGATTTTAGATTTCACAATAAATGTCAAAAACAGAGAATAATAAACTTGTGCTTCGTGGATGATCTTTTTTTGTTTGCTCGAGGGGATCAACCGTCCGTTAAAGTTATTATGGAGTCTTTGAACGCATTAAAGAGTATGTCGGGCATGGTTCCTAGCATGAATAAGAGCACTGTATTTTTTTGCAATGTGTCAAACGTTGTGAAGGACCGTATTCGTGATATAATGCCGTTTGAGGAAGGAAGGTTGCCTGTCCGATACCTTGGAGACCCTTTAATAACAACTAGACTTACTTACAAGGATTGCAAGCGGCTAGTGGAAAGTATGGAATCAAGAATAACGGACTGGAAAACAAAGACGTTATCTTTTGCAGGTAGGCTTCAACTGATTCGTTCGGTTCTAGCATCCATGAATATTTATTGGGCCTCTATGTTTGTTTTGCCAAAGCTTCTAGTTAAGGAGCTGGAGGATAGGATGAGGCGTTTTCTTTGGGCTCAAGGTAACAACATAAAAGGGAAGGCTAAAGTGAAATGGAGTCAGGTGTGTTTGCCGAAAAAAGAAGGAGGTTTGGGGATTCGTAGAGTGTGGGATATGAATATAGCTCTCATGATCGCTCATGTTTGGAGTATTCTCACGGGTCGAGAGTCTCTTTGGGTCAAATGGATTCATGAGTATCGTATTCGTAAAAGAAGTTTCTGGGATATTCCAAGCAGAAATAATGAGACGTGGACATGGAGGAAAATTCTTCAAATTCGACCTATCATACGTGACCGTATATGGATTAACATTGGAAATGGCAATAGAACTATGGTATGGTTTGATAAATGGGATGTCTTTTGTCCTCTGATCTCGTTTATCACTCCAAGGATGATAGCTAATGTGGGTTTTGACTTGAGCTCCACAGTTGCAAATGTTTGTGATCTGGGAGGTTGGAGGTGGCCGAACACTTGGCTGATTCGGTTCCCAAATTTGAATAATATGCAACCGGTTATGTTCCACCCGAACGTGCAGGATAGGGTCGTATGGAGAACGAGATCGGGCATGGATATGGATTATCAGACTACGTGTGTTTGGGATGATATTCGGCCTCATCGGAATGAGGTGTCTTGGGCTAGTCTGGTGTGGTATCCTCAAGCTATTCCTCGTCACTCGTTTCTTATGTGGCTGCTTATTAATAAAAAACTGAAGACGCAGGATGTTATGAGTACATGGGCTTCATCGGGTAACTATAATTTCAATCTTATGTATTGTTCCTTACGCACGGCTGGGCCTGATTCACATGAACACCTGTTCTTTGCGTGTCCTTATGCAACACAAGTTTGGCATGGTGTGAGGGAGAAGGTGGACATGGGATCGATAAACTCTTCATGGGATGAGATTTACACGTATTTATTACTGTTTGCGGATTCTAAGAAGGCCGAGCATGTGATTATGAAGCTAGTGGTTGGGGCGTCCGCATACTTTGTCTGGCAGGAGCGGAATCATCGTCTTTTTTCTAGAAAGAAAAGGAGTACGGATCAACTTATTGAAGTGATCTTGAATACGGTTCGAATGAAGCTACACACTATGAAGTTTAAGGCCACAAATCACGCTACTAGAGTCTTGCATGAATGGAGGCTTCCTAGAGGTTTACTGGTTCAGGATGACGACTGCGGTTAATGTTTTTATGATTTTACTTAGTATATAGTCGGTTGTCTAGTTATTTTGTTTGCAGTTTTGCTTGTTCACTCAAATATGGCATGTCGTATTTGAGAACTGGGGGTTCGTGTTTTTGGCTCCCACTTGTTTGTTTTTGGCTTGAGTGATATAAAATTTGACCGGGGTAACCCTTTACCCAAAAAAAAAATTATTATTTTTGTTCTTCCATTTGTAAAGTTATGTAATTTATTTATTTTCATTTGGCATGTAAATAAATAGATTAGGTGCATTTTGTTTTTACTAGAAAAATGTATTAGGATAAATTTTTGTAAAAGAAGATGCACACAAAATGGGGTTTTGGTTTTGGCTAATTTCGGGCCTAAAGGACTTCATAGTTCTTAACGGGATTTTAGCCCGATAACCAAAACACATTTTTTGAAGTCCAAAGGAGTTTGGAGCTGAATATAAAAGACATTTGGAAGACCAAAGAATGTGAAGAAATCACAACACAAGAAGAAGACTTGAAGCATTTGGATACGGGATCAAGTGGGAGTTCAACGACACATTTATTGTGTCAAGGGTTATTGGATTCTATCACCCTAAACTATTCGCTATTGGCCACTGTCACCCCCAACTATCACTTTGACGTCCGTCACCCCCAACTTAACACTTAGTGTGTTCTATCACCAGATCGTTAACTGATCACTAACTTTAGAACCCGTTACTATACTTTTGGGGGTGACATAGGGATCTTAGGAAGGTTTTAGGAATCTTAGGACACCCCAAATGTATAGTAACATGATCAAAAGTTAGTGATCAGTTAACGACGTGGTGACAGAACACACTAAGTGTTAAGTTGGGGGTGATGGGCGTCAAAGTGATAGTTGGGGGTGGTAGCGGCCAATAGCCAATAGTTAGCGGTGATAAAATCCAATAACCCTTGTGTCAATATTCACCCCTTTAGGAAGGACCTTTTGACACACTTGTTTCGGCTAACAAGTGTGGTCAAAATAGTTGGCTATGGTTATGCACCTATTGTTATGTGTGTTGTGCTTGTGTGGTTGTTTATTTATGTTGTTTGGATGATATGCTGATATGAGTAAAGCGTTACCCCGTTGATTCTATATATTCACAACCAAAACAAAACAAGTAGTGTAGAGAACCTACACTAGTTCAAACATGAGACATGCCTCATGAAAGTAAACCAAGCGACACAAAGACACAACCAAAAATACAAACCACCTAGACAACCATCTAGCACAAAACGAACTCAAACAGAACTAAAACAAATTAGCCACCATCATCACTGATGTTGTTGCCGCATATCTTCCACTCCGCCAGAAGCCTTTGCACATTAGGAGTGTTCCTTAGCTTCGCTCCCATAAGCTTATATCGAACCGTATCAAGAATAACTTTGCTTATCACTTCCGGAGGTCTCAGTTGATTCTTGAAAATTCTAGCATTTCGCTCCTGCCAGATAACATAAGCACTAGCCGCAACCAGAAGACGAGCAACATAGTTAGTCGCAGACTTCGACCGAGCACGAGGTATCAACCAATCAACAATGGATGATATGTTGATATGCATGCTTAACAAACTAATAATCAACAACAAGCTTAAAAATGGTTCTTTAAAAGATCATTAAAAATGGTTAATAAAAGGTTATTAAAAATTACTGATTTTTATAATAAAATGGGTTTTATTAAAAGGAACCTTGAAAATTTTGTTTTCACAAAAGTACCAAGGATTTGAATGCATGCAAATGTATGGTACATAAATTTTTCTAAACTAGAATTTTGAAAACTCAAAATCCCTTTTATAAAACAAGTCAAACACCATCCTTTTATACAACACTCGAATCACTTGGGAACTCTTTTGTGGGATAAAGGTCACCTAATCACATTTGAGGGAACTTGTATGTTTGAGGTGGGTTTACCATGTTTGTGGGATAAAGGTCACCTAACCACTTATGTGTATAAACTCACACGTGTGTAAGTTGGACGACTAGATTTGGAAACCATGAACTTAGGGTCACCGAAGCATGGGGAACAAAGGTGTTGATGGGGTTAAACATGCCAACTAAACATAAAGATGTTTAACCGATCCCATATTGCTAGAAGTTGCAAAGGGTTGCAATTGTCAAACGGTGACTACCTTGTTAATTTAAATAGAGGGATAAAGGTCACCTAACCAATATTTAAAGGTAACGTTGGATTCTAGATTTTAATTATTAATTGTCTATGAGACATAAAAGGGTATTAATAATTAAAATATAATAATATCGAAAATACTAAAATTGAACCTTGTAAAATTCTGTAGATGGCCGCTAACAATATTACCCAAAACCGTCCGTAACCTATCATTAAAAACAATCCTTGAAAAGGATCGTTTCAATCATAACACTTTATGGATTGATATCGAAACTTAAGAATCATTCTCAAGTAAGAAAAGATATCCTATGTGTTGAACGATCCTAATCCCGATTAACATCTTATGGAAGATAAGGATGCCTATAACGATTGGATTAAGTATATCAAGGATACTATGCAAGCCTCTTACCTCATGTTAGGAATTATGATTCCCGAGATTCAAAAGGATTTTGAACATCATGAGCATACGACATGATTAGCCAATTATGGGAAATGTTCCTAAGGGTAGAATGCTTCGAAACGGTTCGAGCGCTTCATGTATGTCGAATGGAGGAAACCCAATCGGTCTCATCTTATATCTTTAAGATGAAAAGCCACATTGATCACCTCAAAAGGCTCAATATGAGTAAAAGGACTTTATCCGTTCTAACGATCAATGAGGTTGGCAACAAGAAAGGGCATCACCCCGAAACCAAAGCAAATGTTGCAAATGGAAACGGGAAATTCAAAGGGAAAAGGAAAAGAAAGACTAAAGCGAAACCACCGAAACCAAAAGAAAAGTAGGCAAAGGTTGCCACGAACGATCCATGCTTTGAGTATGGTGAGATAGGGTATTTGAAAAAGAATTGTCCAACCTATCTCAAAGAGTTGAAAACTAAGAGGGATGCGGGGCAAACCTCAGGTACAATCTTTATGAAACATATTGACCTTAATGTTATTTCTTCTAACACATGGGTATTAGATACCGGATGTGGAACTCATATTTGCAATCCGTTGCAAGAGTTCAAAAGAAATAAGCATTACAAGAAAGGAGACTATGTTTTGAAACTTCCAAATGGTTTGGAAATTGTTTTAAAAATATATTGTGTGCTCCTAGTTTGACTAGGAACATTATTCAAGTTTCCTTATAAGACAATATGGTTTTGATTTAAAGTTTGTAAACAATGACATTTATATTTAGATGAATGACATGTTTTACTTTAAAGCTATGCTTTCAAATGGTATTTATGAACTGGTTCATAATAATATATCATTTGATACTTCAATGTACCAAGCAATCACCATGAAACTCAAAATGGATTTGAGTAAGACCTATCTTTGGCATTATCTCCTTAGTCATATAAACAGGTGTCGCATGTAAACACTTCGAAAAAATGGTCTTTTGGAGACAAATGAAGTTGGTTCATTTGATACATGTGAATCTTGTTTACAAGGTAAGATGACTAAGAAACCCTTTAATGGGAAGGGGTAAAAGATTTATTAGGTATCATACATTCAGATGTATGTGATCATTTTAAGCCAATGACTAGGAATGGTGAAAGATACTACATTATTTTACCAACGACTATAATAGTTATGGTTATGTATGCTTGCTAAGACACAAAGTTAAAGTTTTGAAATGTTTAAAGCGTTCAAAAGGTGAAGTACAAAATCAACTCAATCAAAGTTCTTCGTTCCGATAGAAGAGGAATCGAACTCTATTTGGATATAGTTCGATCTATGATGGCTAGGAGTGCATTATCTCTATCATTTTGGGGTTACGCTTTGCTCTCTGCGGCCCGTATGGCCCCAACCATGAAAGTGGATAAGTCACCTTTTGAAATATGGCATGGAAGGGCTCCATCATTATCATATTTAAAGGTATGGGTTGTGAAGCTTACGTAAAGAAACACACCCGAAATAAATTGGTAATACAATCCACTAAGTGTATCTTTGTAGAATATCCTAAAGATGGTATAGGATATTACTTCTACGATCCAACAGAGCAAAAGTATTTGTTGCTCAAAAGGCTGAGTTCTTGGAAGCTAAGTTCCTTGTGGAAGGAATTAGTAGAACAGTGAAACTTGATGAGGATCAAGAACCACAAGCCGATACACGTTTGGTTGATACTAGCAATCAACAAGAGGTTGTTGAAAACGATCAAGTGGTTGATCAATACACACAAAACGTTCGCAGATCTGGTAGAATTAGTAGTCCACCTGAAAGATATGGATTTTCATGGATGGATACTAAGTGGTAGATTCTGGTGAACCTACCACATACCATGACGCAATGTCAAAATCCGATTATGACAAATGGCTTGAAGTCATGAACGTAAAGATGCAGTCCATGTATGACAACCAAATATGGGAATTGGTTGTGCCGTCTCTTAACTCCAAAGTAGTTGGAAATAAGTGGGTTTTCAGGAAGAAAGCCGATATGCATGGTAACTTGGATACTTGTAAAACGAGACTTGTAGCAAAAGGTTTCACTCAAACTCAAGGGGTTGATTATGATGAGACCTTTTCGCCTGTGGCGATGCTAAAGTCAATAAGGATATTATTTGCCATACCTGCATAATATGATTATGAGATTTGGCAAATGGATGTCAAAACGGCTTTCCTTAATAGATATCTTGAGGAAGATGTCTATATATGGTTCAGCCTGAAGGTTTTGTCGATCCGAAACATCCTAACAAAGTATGCAAGTTAAAGAAATCAATCTATGGATTGAAACAAGCATCTAGAAGTCGGATTGATATCATAAAGTGGACTGGTTACAAGCTGGAGATATGAACACGGCTTTTTTTCACTCATCTCTGAAAACTAGAAATCATAGAAGTCGGATTGATATCATAAAGGACTCGAGTGGTATGACGTATGAAGGTAATAATGTTCCTCTAGCTCTAGTCCAACATTATGAAAATTTTTTGGGCTGTCAGGGTGACATCGTTTTATCTCCTTCGGCTGAGTTGTTTACGAATGTTTTGGATCCCGAAGTTGCTAGCAATATGGTGCGTCAGGTAACAACTGATGAGGTGAAAAGGGCTATGTTTTCGATTGGAACTGACAAAGCTCCAGGTCCGGATGGGTACTCGTCGGCTTTTTTCAAAGGTGCTTGGTCGGTTGTGGGTGAGGATGTGTCAAATGCTATTATTGATTTCTTTTCCACTGGAAAACTTTTGCGCGAATTAAATCATACTCTCATTGTTCTAGTGCCGAAAATTGCTACCCCCTCTAGTGTTACTGACTATCGCCCGATAGCGTGTTGCAACGTTCTTTATAAGTGTATTAGTAAGATTCTTGCAGATCGTCTTAAAGTGGCTCTGAATATGATTGTCAGTGTCAACTAGTCGGCTTTCGTCCCGGGTCGTAAAATTTCGGACAACATCTTACTTACCCAGGAACTTATGCACAACTATCATAGGAATTTCGGTCCCCCTCGGTGTGCATTTAAAGTTGACATACAGAAAGCTTATGATACCGTTGACTGGAGATTCCTAAGAAGTATTTTGCTTGGGTTTGGTTTCGACATTAAGATGGTGGATTGGATTATGCTTTGTGTGTCTACGCCAACGTATTCTGTTTGTATTAACGGTAATACTCATGGCTACTTTAGAGGGAAACGAGGATTAAGACAAGAGGATCCAATATCCCCTTATCTTTTTACGCTTGTTATGGAGATTCTGATAGGTATTTTACAACATGAGACCAAGATAGATTCCTCATTTAGGTTTCATAACAGATGTGAGAAACAGCAGATTGTAAACCTTTGCTTTGCGGATGACCTTTTCTTATTTGCTAGAGGGTATGTCAGTTCCGCTAAGTGCATTATGGTGTCTCTCTCAAAGTTTACTAACATGTCTGGTTTGGTTCCTAGTGTTCAGAAGAGTACTATCTTCTTTTGCAATGTCCCCCAACATGTGAAGAAAGCTATTCTTAATGTTATGCCTTTTGTGGAGGGCTCCCTTCCGGTTAGATATTTGGGGGTTCCGCTTATCTCCACAAGGCTTCTATTTAAAGACTGCAATGTCTTGGTTGAAAAGCTAGAGAAACGGATTTCGAATTGGAAGAACAAGTTGCTTTCATTTGCTGGGCGTGTGCAGCTTATTGTCGCAGTCCTTTCTTCTTTTCATATTTACTGGTCTTCAGTTTTTATCTTACCTTCTCGGGTGACTCATGATTTAGAAGCTAGAATGAGAAATTTTTTGTGGAATCAAGATAGCTCATTTCAAAAAGGGAGGGCCAAGGTTTCGTGGAATTCTGTATGTACCTCGAAGTATGAAGGTGGCTTGGGTATTAGACGTATAGGAGATGTTAACAAGGCGCTTATGGCGAATCATGTTTGGAGTGTCATCACTAAACGAAAATCTCTTTGGGTAGAATGGGTTCATGAATACAAATTAAAAGGTAAAAGTTTCTGGATGGTGAGGGTTCCTACAAATTGTTGTTGGAGTTGGCGGAAGCTACTTCAACTCCGGCCGATGATCAGGAATCATTTATGGACTACCCTTGGGGATGGGAGTTCGACTTCAGCTTGGTATGATACGTGGAGTGCCTTAGGGCCGCTTGGTAATTTTTTGTCTCCTCGAACTATTACGAATGCAGGATTTAGATTGGAGGAATCAGTTGCTGATATTTATTCAGCGGGAGGTTGGCGTTGGCCAACGGCTTGGAGGGATTTGTTTCCGGTACTTATCCAACTAGATCAAGTCCATCCGGTTCCTGATAAACGTGATTCTGTTCTTTGGCGGGTTGGTGATGATTTAAATGAAGTCTCGGCTTCTTGTATTTGGGACTCCATTCGGTATAGAGAGCAAGAGGTCGAGTGGAGTAAAGTTGTCTGGTTTGCTCAATGCGTTCCGAGGCATTCTTTCCTAATGTGGTTGATCATGAGGAAGAAATTACTTACACAAGACATTATTCTTCAATGGGATTTCTCGAGGCAGAAAAATATGAATATGATGTGCTGCTTATTATGTTATGAGAATCATGACTCGCATGAACATCTGTTTTTTGAATGCAAGTTCTCAGCTCAGGTGTGGGTTAGGGTTCGGATTAAGGCGGGTATGGATAATGTTGACTCGAAGTGGGAGGATGTTGTAGACTGCTTACGGCTCAGATGTAGATCTAAATTAGCGGCTGATTATGTTAGCAGGATTTTGGTAGCGGCTACTGCTTATTTCATTTGGCAGGAACGTAATGCTAGGCTTTTCAAGAACCAGCTGAGACCTCCGGAGCAGATTTATGAGTTGATAATCAAGACTGTTCGATATAACCTTATGGGAGTGAAGATGAAGCAGACTGAAAGAGTCCGAAGGCTACTAGGTGAATGGGAGATACGTGATGCTAACATTAATGGCGATGGCGAGTGATTAGTTTGTTTTTTGCTTTCTAGATTATAGTCTAGCGGTGTTTTTTGCTGGTTTTCGGTTGTTGTCTGGTTTTTTGGTGTTTACTTTCTTGGGGCATGTCCCATGATTGAACTAGTGTAGATACACTACGCTACTTGTTTTGGTTTGGTTGTGAATATATAGAATCACCGGGGTAATCCTTTACCCAAAAAAAAACAAGCATCTAGAAGTTGGAATCACCGTTTTGATGAAGAGATTAGGGAATATGGATTCATCAAGAACGTCGATAAAGCTTGTGTATAAGAAGGCTAGTGGGAGCATTATTACTTTCTTAGTATTGTATGTCGATGACATTCTTTGTGACAACCCGTAACTTCAAGGTACAAACCGTTTGTTCGCTTTTATAAATCGAATCTTGTATTTGTTTTATTTGATAGATTAATTAGATTTCATCCATGTCACGTTGAATTGACTGGAGTTGTTTGAACCATAGTCATGTGCCACTAGTCGACCCAACCTCTTCGCGCAACCCGAAACCTTTGAGAGTCAAAACATAGCGTGGATATTACACGATGTTGCTAACTCGTTGCGCATATATATATATATATAAATAAATGAAGTGATAACTATACTAATAAGGTTTGATAATAATGATAATATGCATATGTGAAAGATTTATAAATCAAAAAGTTGGGTTGGTGGGAAACCTTTACGTGACCCCAGCCCACTTTACCTAGTTATCGGCCCACACACACACATTCCCACCAATTGATTTGTTCCAGCCTGTTAATTTCGTAGCTTGTTTTTAGAATAGCGATCACCCCACAAACCCTACGGCAGCAAGATAACCACCCCCTCATCGTCGCAAGTTTCTTCCCTCCCTCGAAACCCTACGACAAACCAGCCATCACCATCGTCTTCTCCGGCGAGGTCAGTCTCCATCGAACACCGGTAAGATCCTCTATTCCCCCACTCGCTCGTAATTCTAGTTATAAGATTCGTCACGGTTTCGGTTCGAGTTGTAGCTAATGTTCACATAATTCCCTGGTTATATGAATATGTTTGTATATAAACAATAATGGATTGGTAGGTTATGAAATTATGTATGAGGAATACCATGCTTATATGTGAATGTTTTTGTGAAATTGTTTAGTGCGTATGCATGCACATGTATCAGTAGGTGGGAAGAGTATGAAACTATATATGCGATGACATGTATGAATATGATAGTCTGAACGTGATCTATGAATCTGTTGATCTGATTTTTTGATGTAACCAAGCCATAGGTGCGTAGGCACGAAACGGGTTAACGATGTCGACATATATGAACGAACTAGGAATGTTATGTGTCCTTACTTGAGTGATTTCATGCAACTGTCGACATCATGCTCGGTCGATCGTTGGTAGTTATGGAGCGTTTGAGACCTTAAAAATTGAACAGTATGTACAAACACATGTGAGGTGAATGATGTTTTGGGTCTGATTTGATTGATGTTCTCGTGTAGCTATTCAAAGGTGAATAGGGTATTTGTTATGTGATTTGAATTACTGATGCATGGGACTCGTGTTAATATTATAGATGATAGTGAATATTATTCATGAGTTGCATGATGTGATTTCTCCTTAGAATTGCATGATTTAGGTGATGTTGGATCACTGTTTGAGCATTGAATGCATGATTGGGATTGTTGATTTGGACCGAATACCTTAACAGGTCATATGCTTATTGCCTGGGCTGATGTTTGGTATTGGATTGTTAGAAAGTATTGGATTAGCTTATTAGTTGGGCCACATGTAACTACTGAGCACACACACACATATAATCTGAATTGTGGTTCTGGGCCACAACCGAGCTGAAAGTGACAACTCCTGTTAATCTGGAGAATGTGCAGCCGGGGTCTAAGGGATCGGAGAATGTTCATTCAGGTGATGGTGTGATAACAGGTATCCATGTTAATGCTGAAAAATCCAAACCCTTGTCATATGCTGATCCTTTTAAGAGTAATGATACGTTTAAGGCGGATACTGGTAACTCCTCAAAAACCAAAACATATGCTGATTCGCTTCTTGCTAACAAGGCCAAGAAGCTGAATTTTCGTTCTCTTGTTAGTGAAAATGTTCATGATGGGTGTGATGTTGTTCTTCCAAAAGAATCTGTTCATTTAGCTCAAGATAAAATGGCAAACACCTTGTATGGTTACTTTTTAGGAGATCGGGTAGCTTTTCCTGTCGTGGATTACTTTGTGCGTAATAACTGGAAGAAGTATGGTGTTCAAAAGTCCATGATGAATGATAACGGATTTTTCTTCTTCAAGTTTTCCGATGAAGCAGGTATGTTGAATGTTTTAAAAGACGGCCCTTGGATTATTAGGTCACAACCTCTTTTTCTTAATATCTGGAGTCCGACTACTAAATTGGAAAAAAAGGGTGTTAAGAATGTGCAAGTATGGGTTAAAATTCATGATGTCCCCATTGCGGCTTATACGGAAGACGGTCTTAGTATGATTGCTACTACTATTGGTGTGCCGAAAGTTCTGGATTCGTATACCTCTTCGATGTGCATGGATATGTGGGGCCGTAGTAGTTATGCTAGAGCTTTAATAGAGGTTTCAGCTGAAAAGAAGTTAAGAGAGGAGATCACGTTAGCTATTCCTGACCCCGAGGGGGAGGGTTTCATTAAGGAGACTATGTCTGTCGAATTCGAGTGGGTTCCTCTGCGTTGTGGTCATTGTTGTGTGTTTGGCCATTCTGATGATTCTTGCCCGCACCAGCCGAAAGTTCAATCTGATGCTCGTAATAACTCAAGAGCTGGTAAGAAGCCAGTGGTTGACGAAGATGGTTATACAGGTGTTTATGGTAAGAAAGTTGCTAGAAAATCTGGTTTTCCTATTAACAAGCCCAAGCCTAAGTTCGAGTATAGGCCAGTGATATCTAAAAAGTCTCAAGATGGAGCTAGTGGGTCGTCTGCGTCTGCGTCCAGGTTTCAATCTACGAACCCTTTTGATGTCCTTAATGATCCAAATGTTTCTGAGGTGGATGGTAACAAGATGTCAGGAGAGGGTCGTGGTGGAGATGGGGAAGAAGAGGTGGAGGAGGTGTTTAATGAAGCCGATGGTTATGGGATGGATGCGTTTTTGAATCAGGGTACCGTTAAAAAAGATAATAAAAAAGGGGCAAGCACTCCTTCCTCGCTAGTTATTAATGGTTAATCTTGCCTCTTGGAATATTAGGGGTTTGAACCGCCCCATTAAGCAAGCGGAGGTTCGTCAGGCTATTAAAGATTTTAATTTAAGTTTTTGTGCTATTCTAGAGTCTCACGTCGAACTGAATAATCTTCCTCATATTTGCAAGTCAGTATTTCGATCTTGGCATTGGGCGTCTAATGGTGATCGTTGTGATAAAGGAACCCGGATTATTGTTGGTTGGAACCCAGTTATTTTTGATGTTATGGTTCTTTCTTTTTCGGATCAGGTAATGCACTTTCAGCTGAATTTTAAAAAGGAGAAAAAAATGGTGTTTTGTTCGATTATCTATGCCGCGAATTATTATGTTACGCGTCGGGAATTATGGAATCATCTCTCTTTTCATAAGGCGTTTGTTCGTGATGCTCCTTGGATCATGCTTGGAGATTTTAAATCGGCTCTTAATTTGGAAGACAAGTCTACGGGGTGTTCCTCGATCTCGGCTAGCATGCGGGATTTTCAAGCTTGTGTTGATGATGTTGAGATGATTGATTTAAATCTATCGGGTATTCATTTCACTTGGAGTCAGAAGCCGAAAAAGGGGATGGGTTTGTTGAAAAAACTTGATAGGGTTATGGGGAATTCGCAGTTTATAGCTCAATTTCCTAATGCGGTGGCAGTCTTTTACCCGGCTCGTTTGTCGGACCATTGCCCGTGTGTTCTGAAAGTTCCAGAAGAGGGGAAAGTTAAACATAGATCTTTCAAGTTTGCCAATTTTCTTATACATAAACCAGATTTTTTAGTCATTGTTAAGCGAAATTGGGATACAAGTATTAGAGGTGTGCCGCAATTTTCGGTGGTTAAGAAGCTTCGTTTGCTTAAATCTCCGCTTAGAGCTTTACTCATTCAGCAAGGAAATCTGCATAAGAAAGTTCAAGATCTGAGGGCTAAGCTTGATGAGATTCAGCAAAACGTTGATAGTGATCCGTCTTCTATGTCGTTGCGAGAGGAAGAGGCTAGTACCCGACGTGTTTATCATGAAGCCCTTCTAGACGAGGAGAGATTTTTGAAGCAAAAGTACAAAGTGGACTGGTTGGCGGCCGGGGATTCAAATTCGGCTTTTTTTCATTCGGTTCTCAAAAACAAGATTCATTATAATCATATTGATGTTATTCAGGATACTAGCGGGAAGGTGTATGAAAGTGATGCGGTTCAGGAAGCGTTCGTTAAACACTATCAAAACTTTTTGGGCTGCCAGGGAGACACGTCTCTGTGTCCGTCCCCTGATTTGTTTTCTAAAACTTTGGATGTCGATGTTGCGGCGCATATGGCTAGACCGGTTACAGTAGAAGAGGTTAAGCATGCAATGTTTTCCATTGGTTCAGACAAAGCTCCGGGGCCCGATGGTTTTACTGCTGGTTTTTTTAAAGGGGCGTGGCAGATTGTGGGTAGTGAAGTGGCGGAGGCTGTTATCGATTTTTTTAATTCTGGGAAACTTCTTCGGGAATTAAACCATACACTTATTGTTCTTCTTCCTAAGTCCCCTTCTCCAGTTATGGTGACGGACTATCGTCCAATTGCTTGTTGTAATGTGTTGTATAAATGCATTAGCAAGATAGTGGCTGATCGTATTAAAGTGGGTTTGGACGATATTGTTAGCATCAATCAGTCAGCTTTTGTTCCAGGTAGAAAAATCTCTGATAACATTTTGCTAACACAGGAACTGATGCATAATTATCATCGTAATATCGGGCCTCCTAAATGTGCCTTTAAAGTTGATATTCAGAAGGCTTATGACACGGTAGATTGGAATTTTCTCAACGATGTTTTGATTGGGTTCGGTTTTCACCAAAAGATGGTTCGTTGGATCATGTTATGTGTTTCCACTACTACGTATTCGGTTTGTGTTAATGGGGATGTTCATGGTTACTTTAAGGGTAATCGGGGTCTTCGGCAAGGCGATCCGGTTTCTCCTTATTTGTTCACGTTGGTTATGGAGGTGCTCACGGCGATCCTTCAACATTCGGTAAGGATTGACTCTTCATTCAAATTCCACAATAAGTGTGAGCGTCAGCGTATTATTAATCTTTGTTTTGCGGACGATTTGTTTATATTCGCGAAAGGTGAGATTGCTTCGGCCAGATGCATTATGAAGTCCCTTGATTCGTTTTCGAAAATGTCTGGTTTGTTGCCTAATGTGCAGAAAAGTACAGTGTTCTTCTCAAACGTGCCTTCTTATGTGAAAAATGCTATTTTGAATATTATGCCATTTAAGGAGGGTTCTTTACCTGTGAAGTATCTTGGTGTGCCTCTTATTTCTTCAAGGTTGCTCCATAAGGATTGTTATGTGCTGGTGGAGAAACTGGAAAAGCGGATTTTGCATTGGAGGAATAAATTGCTATCTTTTGCAGGCAGGTTGCAATTGATCATTTCTGTGTTGTCTTCTATGCACATATATTGGTCGTCTGTTTTCATTTTACCTTCTAGGGTAACTCTTCAGTTGGAGGCTTTAATGCGGAATTTTTTATGGTCCCATGACAGTGCGTTTCAAAAAGGGCGGGCTAAAGTGTCGTGGAAAACTGTTTGTGTTCCTAAGTATGAAGGTGGCTTAGGCATTCGTCGGATTGGGGATGTCAACATGGCTCTCATGACAACTCATATTTGGAGTATTCTTACGAATCGTAGATCCTTGTGGGTTGAATGGGTTCACTCTTACAGGCTTAAAGGTAACAGTTTTTGGGTGTGTAGAGTTCCGTCTTCATGCTGTTGGTCTTGGAGAAAGATGCTTCAGATTCGGCCGATTATAAGGAAGTTTATATGGGCCGAAATTGGTAATGGGGAGAATACTTCAGCATGGTTTGATTCGTGGAGTGAGTTAGGGCCTTTGGATGCTATTATTTCTCCTAGAGTCATTTCTAACGCGGGGTTTAATATGAGTTCTAAAGTGTCGGTTCTTTATTCTTCTAATTCTTGGAATTGGCCGAATGAATGGAGGGTTTCCTATCCGGGTCTTAATCAGCTTGATCAGCTGAGTTTAGTGCCGAATAAACCGGATAAGCTTATGTGGCGGTATGGTGACAACTTGTTTGATTTTTCTTCCTCGCGTGCTTGGGATTCGGTTCGTCATCAGGCTGGTGAGGTCGATTGGAGTCGTATTGTTTGGTTCTCTCAATGCATTCCCCGTCATGCGTTTTTAATGTGGCTTATCATGAGGCGGAAGTTGCTTACTCAAGATAAAATCTTGTCATGGGATTTTTCGCGTAGGAAGAATATGAACATGATGTGTTGTTTGCTTTGTTATGCCAACCATGACTCGCATAATCACCTTTTCTTTGAATGCAAATTCTCTACTGAAGTGTGGCATAAGGTTAGGCTGAAAGTTGGTATGGTCTCGGTTCAACCTAAATGGAATGACATTTCTAACTGGTTGATTGAGCATTCTAAAACAAAATCGGTTGCTGGGTACGTAGCTAGATTGGTAGTGGCGGCTTCTGCTTACTTTATTTGGCAAGAGCGAAACTCGAGGTTATTCAAGAATCAATTGCGGCCTCCGGAGACTATAAGTGAATTTGTTCTTCAACAAGTGCGGTACAAGTTGATGGGAGCGAAGCTGAAGAATTGTGTCAATGTTCGAAGGCTTCTAGAGGAATGGGGTATTGATGGCTCAGGTTCAATTGAGATGGCTGCTGATTAGGGGTTTTGGAGTTGTTTGGTCTAGTTAGTTAGACTAGTGGACGTTTGTTTCTGTTTTTGGTATAGGTTGTTCTTGTTTTGGTTTGGCTGTACATTCATAGGGCATGTCCTATGTTTGAACTAGTGTAGGCTTTCTACACTACTTGTACTTATTTGGTTGTGTATTTATAAAATCACCGGGGTAACCCTTTACCCAAAAAAAAAAAAAACACGGGGCAACGAGGTTCCTATGCACACAACCCAGCTGGGCCGGAGCCAACTGAGCAACGTAACTGGACTTGGGCCAGCAACGTTGGGTCGAGAAGGACTGCCAAGGCAGTGTTTGTGCCTAATATGATTTGGTGGTCAATGAATGATTGTTGTGTTAATAACTGTGATACATACATGTCTTGTTATTTGGGTCAAACATGTTTAATAGCTGAATTGAAGGGTGGACTAGCAGATTATGTATGAATGCGTATAACATGCTTGAGTGATTACATGTTAAGCATCTGGTTGATACTCGAGATGCATGAATAAACTGTTGTGAATTGGACTATATGTGTGCGTTATGTGAGCAATGAATATGCTTGATGTGAACCTTGAATACGTCAATTAGTTGTACGCAAAATGCATGAAAAACTTACTATTGTCGGTAACCCTTTTAGGACGTGGTTGTTCAACTATTAATCGAGTAAACAATCTAACCGAGCAAAACCAAGGTGAGTTCACTACTTTGAGCATGCGTCCCGGTGGTTTGGGACAGTCAGTGGGTATCCAGGGAGGGATAAATCTTTTGGGTAAAACTGGGATGTTGGATAATATTCTCACTCTCTATCTCTTAAGTCCCATCTTTTTCTATCGTGGGTGGTAGCGGGGTATTAGTTGGTAGCGCTACTTAGGTTTGGCACCCTCACCCCATTCCTGAGAGAGGGCGGGTGTGAACTAATGACCCAGTCGGGCCCAGTGCTTTGATAGGAGCACTGGGGAACAGGAAAAACATACATCAGGAGCCGTCTTGTTCAGTATCGAGTTATTATCAACATTGCTTTCGTATTTGTTAAACAAACTGTGACATCTGTGCTTGTTTTATCATTTTATAGACTCTGAATGATACAATATTAATAAAACAATGTGTTTTGATCCCAATTTATGTTATTTATGTTCGATTTTATGCACATGTTGAATTTTGATCGATTTTGAACTCTATATCGCTTTCTGGGAAGTTATACGCAAACTGATGCGTGAACGCGAACAGTTTAACGCGACAAACACTCCGGAACAGCAACATAAACTTAAAATACCTTAAATAACCTTTACATAACTTAGAAATAAGTTTTAGAAGGTTTGGTATGGCAAAAACAAGTTTATTCGCTTACAGGGACTATTTGCGTCAAACTGCAAAAGTCTGCCGTTCTGTAAGGAAACGTATAGTCCGGAACTTGATCATAATCTAAAAATACCATAAATAACCTAAACATGGCTTAGAAATAAGCTTTGATAGGTTCGGTGTGCGAAAACATGCTTATATGATCTTACAGGGACTAAAAGTGTCAAAAACGGCGTAAGTTTGCATTTTCGCGCATATCTTACGTTCTGGCCACATCTGGACATCCAAAATTTTTGTACACACTAAAATATTTTTTATTTTAGTGATCGGCATGCAAAAATACCATTCGTCGCTTAATTTGGTTCGTTTTCGCGTCCGTTTGAGTTTCGTCGTAATTTAACGAACAACGCGATCGTACGACCAAACGAGCTGACATCCGAGAGTGTTCCGAGCACATTTTGTGTCCTCTAAACTTTATTGACCTTGTAGAGCCTTGAAAATGGCTTAACGGGGGTCAAAAGGGGCTGAAATGAGCTTAAAACACATGCAGGGACCTAAACTGCCATTATGCAAAATTTGGCTGATCCGGAGAGGCCAGGCGGGCCGCGTAAGCCCCCTCCCATATCTTACGCGGGCCGTGTCAGTGTGCCCAGCGACAGAAAGTTGATTTCAGCAACTGTTTGATAATTCAGGGGCTGATTATGCAATTTTCTTGTGTGATCACCAAGTTTAAGTGTTTCCCAAGGCTTTTAACCAGCTTTTAACATTTGTATGGTCATGATTTGTTCCTTGGAGGCTACATAAACACTTGTGATGATCTTGTAGCTTTGCTACAACTATAAATAGCCATCCATTTCTCAATTGTTCCTTGCTCATTCCTCATTCTCTCCTCTCTTATCTGATTGGGAGCTCTCTCAACTGAATTGGGACTTGTCTTCTTTGTAGAAAAGATAGCAAGGACTTTAGTGAGCACTCTTTCATTCTTTTTATTGCTTACTAGTTTAAAAAGTCAAACAGTGTTTGACTTTCAGTTTGACCAGTCAATTGGTCAAGTCAAAGTTCAATTGAACTTTGCAATGTGATTGTAATCACAATGGTTATAATCCTTAGTGATTATACCTACTGATTACCACATTAACTAGGTGTAGTGACGAGTCAAAGTTTCGGTCAAAATGCGTTTTTAGCACGCATTTTGTAACGGAACTATTTTCGGGTATCAAAACCCATTGTTTTGATACCAAATCAGTAGGTTAAACATGTTTTGACATGTTTAACTCGTCACTAATAGTTTGGTGCTTGTTTAGGGTCGTTAGTTAAGCGGTCTAAACAACCGCTTAGACTTTTGAACCCGACCCGTTTGGTCGATCTTTAGGATCCGACCAAGCTTACTTAGTGATCATAGTTACATAGGGAATAACCCCTGAGGTTATACTTTATCACCTAGGATTGGTTAGTCTTTTGCTAGTTAGCTTGTATGCCCATAGTAAATGACCAAAATACCCTTTTGAAGCATAAATCCGTAATGTGCATATGTTAACATATTTTTGACATATAATCTGATTTAGTAACATGTTTAGGCATAATTGGGCATGTAAGACTTAGCATAGCACATAGTTAACCAACCGAACATAGTCTTACGCTAACGACGCATTATAGTAGCTTATACTACCATAATGGGTCGAAACAGGTCAAAAGCACTTAGTTAGACTTTCCAATCAGAATGTAGGGACTATTAAATCATACCATATGAGTTTAAATACTCATTTGATTTATAGAACCTCATTCTATCCTATCTTCTGATTTAGGAGCCGTTTATTAACATAGTTACCTATACTAGGTGCCGGTTGATTCCATGACACTTGGAGCTTAAATTGGTCTTATTCTCAAGACTAATTAGCAATCCCAAGTGAGTACATAGTTCCCCTCTTTTACCGTTTTCAAATATTTTGGGGTGATTCACATGTACATACTTGTTACTTTCTTGTTTTACAAGCTTTAGTGACATAAACATGCTAGTTTCACTTAGTATATATTTAGTACATGTTTTCACTATGTTTTGCTATGTATGTTAAGCATGCTAGCACATTGATTTATTACACATTTGTTACATATGTTTACTTAGCATATGTACGCATTGTTTTACATGACATTTCTACTAGGCATGTTTACTTAGCATACCTAGTACATGGTTTTCATAGCATGCTTACATTGGTTATGACATTTGGTGTGTTTAATCGGGACAATAATACATTCATTAACATTGATCACACCGCTCGGTAGTATGTAATGGTACCATAGGAATTGACAACTCCCGTTTCCGACTTCCTAGGTTTGTTTGGAAGTTGGGAATGACAGAATCCGACTACATAACTTAGAGGAACCTTTAATTTGTTTAAAGGTTTGTCGCCACAGTCGCAAGGCTTGAATGTATGCGATTAACATTACTGCATAAGTGTTTGTAATCATAAAGCATTGTTTTCTTCAAAACATGACATTTGAATTAAACTTAGGTTTACTCAAAAGCATTGTTTTGTACATTTTTCCTATGGTTGAGTAATCACTTGTTATTCACCATACATTTGTTTCACACTAATATCATTACATAGTTTAAGTAGATGATTTCCTACTTACTATGCATTACATTTGATACATTTCATACATGACATTGAACATGGTTTACACATAAAATATTTTTGACATTGAACAAGACATTTTAGTTGGTTATTAATAAGTGACTTATGTAACGGGGCTATGTGCCATACGATAAAAGCATGGTGGATACGCCGATGGTACTTCCTATATATAAGTGCTTTTATTGTATTTCACATTGTTGCGTTATATAAATCACTTGGACAAGACATGAAACATTTTTACAAGGACATGACATTATATTACAAAATACATATTTCACACAAAATTACTTTTACTTGGTTATTCATTTAACCATGCATTGTCCTTTATTTATCATTGATTTTCATATCGATTTTTCATATGATTTCATAAAGGAAAATATTTTACAAGGTTCATGACTACATTTCGTTAAATACTTTTAAAACTACAAGTCATGAATCTTGCATAAACAAAACCTATGTATCTCACAGGCATTTTTATGCTGACTTACCTATTTTTACATGTGTTTCAGGTGCTGATGCATGATGATGTTTGTGCTTCACTTAGGCGGACTCGGGCCTTAGTGACTTAAAAGACAATTATTATGTTATGTTTTATTTAAATTCCAAGACAATGTAAACTTTAATTCAGTAATACATAATTTTTATTACCATGCTTGTTGACACAATACTTCTGTCACCATCACTCCCCGGCGTTTCCGCCGCGGTTTCGTTGTTTTGACGCGGCCGGGGTGTGACAGAAGAGTTGGTATCAGAGCCAATGGTTATAGGGAATTAGGTTATTAGTAATGCTTTGACCTAGACTATAACTTTCTAGGACCCTAACACAAGTTTTCTTGTGTTTAGATCTTAAAACAATACACGTCACCTATCCTTAGGTGATTACCAAAACATGAACACAAATTTCCAAAATGATTTTGAAATCAATCATCTATCCTTAGATTATTTCTTTTGGCCTCGTGCCTTCCAAATTTTCAAAATCCCGTCAAAGTTTGGGTCTAAATAATGTGAACACGTGCAAACTGGAAGAGTGAATGCCTGTACCCTGAGTTTTCTGTCTAAGGCTAGAGTGTTCGTACAAATCCGCAATATCGGACCAGTCACTCTTACCTGGGAACTCTTGGGGTGAGTGTTCACTTATAGGCGAGCATGTCTTCAGTGATACATTATTATGACCTATTTACTTTGATTTGTCACTGTGTGTCGTTTGTTTGCTTTGTGGTAACAAACAAATGACCACCATCCTTGCATTTTTGTCGATTTTATTGATATCTCATTTCCTTCATCACGTCATCTCACTCGTTTTCTCTCATGTTTCCTCTTTTAGAATGCCTCCTCGACGCGAAAATCAGCTATTGAATGCCGAACTGGCAGAAATCATCGCGCAGCAAATGGCTGCTGCGTTCCCCAATCTCATTGCTCAATGGAACCGAGCCAACAATAACAATAATGCTCCGTGCAATTTCAAAAGTTTTAACTTGGCTAAACCACTCAAGTTTAGTGGTTCTGAGGGAGCAACTGGGCTCCTACAGTGGTTTGAGAGTCTTGAGAGCACCTTTCGCCATGTTCAATGTCCGAACAACCGTAAGGTCGAGTTTGCGTCGAGTGTATTTCAAAAGAGGGCTCTTACCTGGTGGAATGGAGTAATGAGAGACCGAGGTGCTGAGGTTGCTTTGGGTTAGACATGGGAGGAACTTAGAGCTCTCATGATGAGAGAATTTTGTCCTCGTCACGAGAAAAGGGCACTTGAAGATGAGTTCCATGACTTAAAGCAAGATAGTGGTGAACACCGGGCTTACACTGACAGATACGAGGAGTTAAGCTTGCTCTGTCCTACAATGGTCACGCCTTTGGATAAGGCAATTGAGAAGTACATAGACGGTTTGCCAGATCCTGTTTAGGATATTGTCACTGACAGCAACCCTACTACCGTCCGACAGGCCATTGAGCTAGCTGCAACCCTTACTGAATCACAAGTCAAAAAGGGTAAACTCCACAGAAAGGGTGACAAGAAGCAGAAACAGTCTGATAGCACCACTGAGAAAAAGGGCAAGAAGGCTGCTGAGTCTTCAAAGAAATCGAGGAAGCGCAAGGCTTCTAAGAATTTCGCTGTCACTGCTCAGACTAATCAGGCTGCTCCTAATCAGGCAGCACAGAATCAGGCTGCACAACCTGCTGCCAAGAGGCAGTATGCAGGAAATGCACCTCTGTGCAATAGATGTAACAGCCACCACCAGCCACAGTTGCAATGCCGCATCTGTACGAATTGTGGCAAGTCTGGTCATCTTGCGAACACCTGCCGTTTTTCTCCTAACCAAAATCAGGCAGCGCAAAACCAAGCTGTACAAAACCCTGCCCAGAATCCTGCACGACCTCACTTTCCGCATGGTTCATGCTACAATTGTGGGGATCTGACCCACTACAGAAACAATTGCCCGAGGTTGGCAAACGCAAATCAGGCACCGGCTCGTGGTAGAGTTTTTCATATGAATGCCAATGAGGCACGTGCGGATAACGAAGTGGTGAACGGTACGTTCCTTGTTAACAACCATCCTGCTTCTGTTTTATTTGATTCGGGTGTCGATAAGAGTTTTGTGTCCTTAGCTTTTGAGCCTTTGCTTTCGATGACTAGAACAAAACTAGGAAAGCCCTTGACAGTAGAGGTAGCTAGTGGCGAACCCGTAGTACTCAATTCTATTCTTCGAAACTGCCAATTGAACCTTAAAAACCATCTTTTCCCTATCGACCTCACACCGATGCAACTCGGGAGCTTTGATGTTATAGTGGGAATGGATTGGTTAGCCAAGTACCATGCTGAGGTGGTTTGCTTTGAGAAGATCGTACGTATACCGCTTTCGACTGGTGAGATCTTAGAAGTTCATGGGGAGAAACCTGTTAAACTCATGTCTTGTACCCAAGCCCAAAACTACCTACGAAAGAAATATGTCGCTTTCTTGGCACATGTTGTAGAGGATAAAGGCAAGGGTAAGACTACCCAAGACATCCCTGTTGTTCGGGATTATCCTGAGGTATTTCCTGAAGACTTACCCGGATTACCTCCTTTACGCCAAGTTGAGTTTCGCATTGATCTTGTGCCTGGTGCAAATCCCATTGCTAAGTCACCTTACCGTCTTGCACCGTCTGAGATGCAAGAGTTATCTAAACAGCTTCAGGAGCTATCTGACAAAGGATTCATCCGTCCGAGCTTTTCCCCTTGGGGCGCTCCTGTCCTATTCGTGAAAAAGAAAGATGGATCTTTCAGGATGTGTATCGATTACCGTGAGCTTAATAAGCTTACCATCAAGAATCGATATCCCCTACCTCGCATTGATGATCTCTTTGATCAGCTACAGGGCGCTACTTGCTTTTCAAAGATAGATCTGCGTTCTGGGTATCATCAACTTCGAGTTCTCGAAGAAGCTATTCCCAAAACTGCTTTTCGTACTCGATATGGTCATTATGAATTCATTGTTATGCCTTTCGGCTTAACAAATGCTCCTGCTATTTTCATGGACTTGATGAATAGGGTTTGTAAGCCTTATTTGGACAAGTTCATCATTGTATTCATTGATGATATTCTGATCTATTCTAAGACGCGAGCTGATCATGAACAGCATCTTCGTCTTATAATGGAGCTTCTAAAGAAAGAACAACTTTTCGCCAAATTTTCCAAGTGTGAATTTTGGCTTCAGGAAGTTCAATTTTTAGGGCACATCGTTAACGAACAAGGTATACATGTAGATCCCGCCAAAATCAGTGCAATTAAGGATTGGGATACTCCTACTACTCCCACCGAGGTTCGTTCATTTCTTGGTCTAGCGGGGTATTACCGCCGTTTCATTAAAAACTTCTCCAAGATTGCGGTTCCTCTCACTGCTCTAACTCAGAAGAGCAAACCTTTTGAGTGGGGATTCAAACAGGAAGAAGCTTTCCAGACCTTGAAACAGAAACTCTGTATTGCACCTATCCTATCTTTACCCGAGGGTAACGACGATTTTGTCGTGTACTGTGATGCATCCAACTTAGGCCTTGGCTGCATTCTTATGCAAAGAAACAAAGTCATAGCTTATGCATCAAGACAGCTGAAGGTGCACGAGAAGAACTACACCACTCATGATCTTGAGTTAGGTGCAGTAGTCTTTGCTCTCAAAATCTGGAGACACTACCTTTACGGTACAAAGTGTGTAGTGTTTACTGACCACAAAAGTCTCCAGCATATTTTTAATCAGAAAGAACTAAACATGAGGCAACGACATTGGGTTGAACTCCTAAACGACTACGATTGCGAAATTCGCTACCATCCTGGTAAGGCGAATGTCGTGGCTGACGCATTGAGTCGTAAGGAACGTGTCAAGCTTCATTGTGTTCAGGTTCGATCTGACATTCAATCCCGCATAATTCAGGCTCAACACACTTGTGTTACACAAGACTTGATGGGTAAAGAATTAGTGTGTCATACAAATCCTGAGCTTGAACTGAGAGACTTTGGAATATTCTATTACATTGGCCGTTTATGGGTCCCAAGTATAGATGATCTTCGCACCTTGCTAATGGATGAAGCTCATAAGTCTCGTTATTCTATTCATCCTGGTGCAGACAAAATGTATAAGGATCTTCGAACCCAGTATTGGTGGCCGGGTATGAAGAAGGACATTGCCTTATATGTTTCCAAATGCCTTACTTGTCTTAAGGTTAAGGCAGAACATCAACATCCCTCTGGATTATTGGAGCAACCAGAGATTCCGGAATGGAAATGGGAAAACATTTCTATGGATCTCATTACCAAGTTACCGCGCACTAAAAGAGGTCACGACGCCATTTGGGTTGTTGTTGATCGTCTTACAAAGTCAGCACATTTCTTGCCGATCCGCTAGGATTTATCTGCTGACAAGCTTGCCAAGTTATATGTTGATGAGATTGTATCTCGACATGGTGTTCCTTTGAACATTATATCTGATAGAGATGCTCGATTCTCGTCTTGCTTTTGGAGAACCATGCAATCTGCCATGGGAACCCAACTTAATTTGAGCACAGCATACCATCCGCAGACAGATGGTCAATCTGAGAGAACAATCCAGACACTGGAGGATATGCTTAGAGCGTGTGTGATTGACTTTGGTGGTAGTTGGGATTCGCATCTACCGTTGATCGAATTCTCCTACAACAATAGCTATCACACGAGCATCAAAATGGCTCCTTTCGAAGCTTTATACGGTCGAAAATGTCGTTCACCGGTCTGCTGGAATGAGATAGGTGAAGCTCAGCTTACTGGACCTGAACTCATTCTAGAGACTACAGATAAGGTCAAGAAGATTCGTGATAACCTTCAGGCAGCTAGAAGCCGTCAAAAGAGTTATACGGATCTAGGACGCAAGCCTTCAGAATTTCAAGTCGGTGATCATGTCCTACTCAAGGTATCCCCTTGGAAAGGTGTGATTAGATTTGGAAAGAAAGGAAAACTTGCACCACGCTATGTTGGACCATTCAAGATCGTTGAAAGAATCGGAAAAGTAGCCTACAGACTTGCGCTACCTCCTGAACTTGGAAATGTTCATCCGACATTCCACGTGTCCAATCTCAAAAAGTGTTTAGCTGATGAGAACCTCCACATACCACTTGATGAAATTCGTGTTGATAACACAATGCACTTCGTTGAGAAACCTGTGGAGATAGTGGACCGTACATTTAGACAGCTAAAGAACAAACAGATTCATTTAGTCAAGGTTCGCTGGGAATCCAAACGTGGACCAGAATTTACTTGGGAACGTGAGGACCAGATGAAGACGAAATATCCGCATTTGTTCTCACAAGTTTCCTCTAAATAAATTTCGGGACGAAATTTCCTAAAGTAGGGGAGACTGTGACATCTGTGCTTGTTTTATCATTTTATAGACTCTGAATGATACAATATTAATAAAACAATGTGTTTTGATCCCAATTTATGTTATTTATGTTCGATTTTATGCACATGTTGAATTTTGATCGATTTTGAACTCTATATCGCTTTCTGGGAAGTTATACGCAAACTGATGCGTGAACGCGATCAGTTTAACGCGACAAACACTCCGGAACAGCAACATAAGCTTAAAATACCTTAAATAACCTTTACATAACTTAGAAATAAGTTTTAGAAGGTTTGGTATGGCAAAAACAAGTTTATTCGCTCACAGGGACTATTTGCGTCAAACTGCAAAAGTCTGCCGTTCCGTAAGGCAACGTATAGTCCGTGTGACAACTCGAGTTTCCGAGATTTCCATCTTCGTAATAACTGCATGTTAATTGTTGAGATTGTTTATTTGCATGACTTGACCGTTCATGATTGAGCACGTTCGTCGTAATAGGATAAATTGTTCTTAATTTCAGGTGTATTTATTTATATAATTGATTGAGGTGCAATATAGGCGTATATTGTGATGTGTATATAATGTGTGATTATGTAATGATTTGAAACACACACACCACTAGCGTGTTATGTAACATCAACAAACAAGCCGGCCCAAGTTATCATGTTGACAGTTAGTATGATCGGCCCAGCAATCCTTTTATTTTAGTATACGTACACACATAAGGCATAACACACAAGTTACATTACAAACAAACCCTAATCACTTCTCTCTCCCTAACCTTGTGTGCGACGGCAACAGATCTGGTGCAGTCATCTTCGCTAGTTGAACTCTTGGGTTAGTGGTTTCATATTTATTAAAATAATTGTTTGTTGATCTTATTTATGTGTACTCCTGATTAATGAAGTTGCCGATCAAGTCATGTGGATAATGATTACTGTTAGTTGTCGGCTATTATTCTTAAATTGCATGTAGTTCGATGGCAGACTTGTAGGTTGACTAGATGTTGATGGTTGCATAAAGATTACATCATGTTTGTAGTGGATAGAAATCACTGTGGGGTTGTCGGCCATAACACTCTTATTTGCACATGGATTGTCAGAAAGGGGCTTATAGGTTTTCAATTGTTATTCATGATTAATTGATTTCTAGATGATCATTAGGGTTAAATTGTCGGCTGCCTCATTGTTGGTCCAATCAAAAATAAATAACAAATAAATAGAACACACAAAATACTCAAATATATCAAAGGTCAATTGTGCATTCATTCATGTGATATCTTTTTATATATTGTCGGCCACTGTAAACTTAATCATATTATGCTTGCATGAGAGTGGTCGGTTTTTGTGTAATTAATAAAGTGAGATCATGTGGGGTGGTCGGCAAACAGTGATAAGGGAGGGTTCAATCATTTGAGTTATTGGCGGTCCAATGAGGGTTGGCGGTGGAGGATAGGTGTCGGCCACTAGGGCATCTAGGTTGTTGTAGTGTTTGTTTCTTGCTAGATTAGTTAAGGTTTCGACGAAACAAGAAAGTGTTTCGCCAAAGGGGATCTTGACGAAACAGAAAGTGTTTCGCCAAGGATATGTTGACGAATTAGGGGGGTGTTTCGCCAAGGGTAGTTGGCGAAACAGAATGTGTCTCGTCAACATGTGTTTCGCCAAGACCGTGTTTCGCTAATTTGAATACTTTGCACTGTAACTTGATTTAACTATGCCAAATGTTAACTGGATTGATTAACTGCTGTTAAGTGATATGCTTGACCTGTATGATATGGAATACATGTTTAGTACTTATGTGATTATAGTTACGTGAACAACTTCGTGAATATGAACTGATTATCATATACATGCATACTTTAGGACGTGATTGATTTACTTTGAGCACATACTTAGCATACCGAGCAAACCAAGGTGAGTTCACACAGCCAAGGCATGGGGTTCCCGGGTGGGAATGGGATTTGACGAATTATTGTGTATACTCATAAAGTAGAACCTAACGATTTGATACGACTAGACTAGTAACACTTATTGAACTGATCTTCGCACACCTGCCAAGGATTGGCCGCGATATTATGACTGACTTCGCACACCTGCCATATGATGGCCGCGAACTAAATTTACAAATCTTCGCACACCTGCCTGGAGAGGCCGCGATACAAATAAACCTAGTCTAGAACACTTGGGAAAAACATTCCCCAATATCTTCGCACACCTGCCGGGAAGGCCGCGATGGGAACTAATACGATACATTGTAACGAACGAATAAACTACTACTCACGCTATACTATTACTGAACTATTAACTGTGAACTCGCTCAACTAGTTGTTGACTCTCTCTTACATGCCTTGCAGGACCTTAGGTACTTATGGAGCTTGCACAGGGAGGAGCAGGTCGTTGTGGGACATGGATCGATGATGCCATGTTATCTATCTAAACATTTGAATTTACTATTTACATTGGGTTTACATACTTATGCTTCCGCTACACACTTGTTGATGTTTGGTTTTTAAAAACACCTTTCGTATTGATGAATGATTTTTGGTATTTACTTATATGTTCAATATGATTGGTGGCTTGATCCTGGTCAGTCACGCCTCCAAGCGGTGATAATCCGCGTGTGGATTTTGGGGGTGTGACAGATTGGTATCAGAGCCAGGTTATAGAGAACTTGGTTTTAATAAAGGGAAAACGATTTTGTTAAAACCAGACTATAACCAGAACAGTGCTCTCAACGATCCACAACGACGCTTCGCTCCACGTGCAAGGCTCAACACCATAGGTATTACTATTCATGTTACATTACCTACATGCTAGAACTACATAGAACTTTGCTCGTGGTATGCCTAGAGTACAGAACCCACTATATGCTATTACTTGAGAACACTTGTGTGCTTACTCTCTTCTGTCATCGCACTATTCGCGAACCTGTCTCACTTACGTTATCTTTACTATGAAGATCATGTCTGCACGTATCAACATGACCCAGGACCAGTTGACGGCCCTCATTAACGAACGAGTTACTGCGGCAGTTGCAGCCGCACAAGCAGGAGGTCAAGCACCTGTTTGCACTTTCAAGACTTTCATGGACTGTCGTCCAACCACTTTCAGCGGCACTGAAGGAGCCGTAGGTCTCCTGCACTGGTTTGAAAAGATAGAGTCTGTGTTTGAGATGTGTGAATGCCCTGAGGCACGCAGGGTGAAATATGCTACCGGTACCCTCGAGGGTTTAGCCCTCACATGGTGGAAAGCTCAGGTCCAAATACTGGGGTTGGTTGCTGCTAACGCCACCCCATGGAACAATTTCAAAGAGATGATCAAGGAAGAATACTGCAGTCGAGATGCTATTCATAAGCTGGAAGTCGAGTTTTTCAACCTCAAGATGACGGGGTCTGAGATTGAAGCGTATACCAAAAGATCGAATGAGCTTGCGTTACTGTGTCCTACTCTGGTAGACAAACGTATCGAACTATATCTTAAGGGTCTGGTGCCAGAGATCCAAAGTCATGTGACTTCAGCAAATCATGCTACTTACCAGCAGGTTGTTCAGTTGGCTCACCGTCTCACTGATCAGGCGGTGGAGCAAAACAGGTTGCCTAAACGCATCAACGCTACTGCTACCGCTACCACTTCGGTTACTCCTGCTACTCCCAGCGACAATAAGAGGAAATGGGAGGGGGATTCTAGCAAAGGTTCAGCTACTGTTCAGTCTCAAGCTCAGCAACGCAAGACAAATGACTACCAGAGTCCGAATCAGCAATCATCAGGTAGTCAAGGGCAGAGTGGATATCGGGGAATTCACCCATGGTGTAGAAGGTGCAACAAACACCACAGCGGAAGATGTCGCAGGGAACAGTGTCAAAGATGTCTTAAGACGGGTCACGAGGCTAAAGATTGCAGGAGTTCACGACCTGCGAATCAGAACCAGCAACAACAACCACCTGCTCCATGAAACCAGCCTCAGCAGCAGCAGCATGGAAACAGGGGATGCTACCAGTGTGGGGCTGAAGGTCATTACAAGCGGGATTGCCCTCAGTTAAACCAGAACCAGAACAATAACAACAACAACAATAATCAGGGCAACGGGAACAACAACAACGGTGGGAACAACAACAACAATGGTGCTAGAGGCCGTATGTTTGTGATCGGTCAGGGTGATGCAAGGAATGATCCCAACGTAGTCATGGGTAAGTTTCTTCTAGACGACTTTTATGTTACTGTACTATTTGATTCTGGTGCGGATACAAGTTACATGTCTTTAAAAGCTAGTGAAATGTTAAAACGTGCACCAACTCTCCTAAACACCAAGCATGTCGTAGAGTTAGCTAACGGTAAAAGTTTAGAAGCCACACACATAGTTAAAGGGTGTAATCTTGTTCTCGCTGATCAGACTTTCTCCATCGATCTGATCCCTATAACCCTGGGTAGCTTTGACGTCGTCATTGGCATGGATTAGTTATCTCAACAACAAGCGGAGATCTTATGCAAAGAAAAGGTTATTCGCATTCCTCGTTCTGGCAAAGAACCTCTCGAAGTTCAAGGCGACAAGAGTGGTGTCGTGAGTGGTATTATCTCCTTTTTGAAGGCTCAGAAGAGTTTGCGCAAGGGGCACACTGCTATATTGGCACTCGTTACAGATACCTCGAAGAAAGAGAAAAAGATTGAAGATATTCCTGTAGTACGTGACTTTCCTCAAGTGTTCCCTGAGGAATTACCTGGGTTACTGCCTCATCGTCAAGTCGAATTCCAGATCGAGCTCGCTCCAGGAGCAGCGCCCATAGCTCGAGCACCTTATCGTCTAGCTCCAACTGAATTAGAAGAACTGTCAAAGCAGCTACAAGAACTCTTGGAAAAGGGTTTTATACGTCCTAGCTCTTCGCCCTGGGGAGCTCCAGTGTTATTCGTGAAGAAGAAAGACGGTACGTTCAGGATGTGTATAGACTACCGCGAACTCAACAAGGTGACGATCAAGAATCGTTATCCTCTTCCGCGCATAGATGATTTATTCGACCAGCTGCAAGGGTCGAGCTACTACTCCAAAATAGACTTAAGGTCAGGATATCACCAGCTGAGAGTCCGGGATGAGGACGTCTCTAAAACAGCATTTAGAACTCGCTACGGCCACTACGAGTTTATGGTCATGCCATTCGGGCTAACGAACGCGCCTGCCGTATTTATGGATCTTATGAACAGGGTGTGCAAACCCTATCTCGACAAGTTCGTCATTGTTTTCATCGACGACATCCTGATTTATTCGAAGAGTCAGGAGGAACACGAGCAGCACTTACGACTTATACTGGAACTTCTACGAACGGAACAGCTATACGCTAAGTTTTCCAAATGTGACTTCTGGCTTCGTGAAGTCCACTTCTTAGGCCACGTGGTAAACAAAGATGGGATCCATGTCAATCCATCCAAGGTAGATTCGATCAAGAATTGGCCTGCGCCTCGTACACCAACGGAAATACGTCAATTCTTAGGTTTGGCAGGTTACTACAGAAGGTTCATCAAAGACTTCTCAAAGATTGCTCAGCCGCTTACACTACTGACACAGAAAGGTGTTGTTTACCGTTGGAGTAATGCACAGGAAACAGCATTCCAACACTTAAAGGATAGACTCTGTAGCGCACCTATCCTCTCACTGCCTGAAGGCACGGACGATTTTGTAGTCTACTGCGACGCATCTATCCAAGGTCTTGGATGTGTATTGATGCAGAGGGATAAAGTTATTGCTTATGCTTCGCGCCAACTTAAGATTCACGAACGGAATTATACGACACACGACCTAGAGCTGGGAGCGGTTGTTTTTGCACTTAAGATATGGCGACACTATTTGTATGGTACCAAGTGCGCAATCTACACTGATCACAGAAGCCTCGAACATATCTTCAAACAGAAAGAGCTGAATATGCGACAGCGACGATGGGTTGAACTGTTAAATGACTACGAATGCTCAATCAGGTATCACCCAGGCAAAGCCAACGTTGTGGCTGACGCCCTCAGTCGAAAGGACACCGCGCCTAAGCGCGTGCGAGCTTTACAACTCACTATACAGTCTAGTCTTCCTTCTCAGATACGAGATGCTCAGGTAGAAGCATTGAAACCAGAAAATGTCAGGGCTGAAGCCCTACGTGGCTCAAGGCAACGCTTAGAACAGAAGGAAGATGGTGCTTATTACGTAACAGGACGCATCTGGGTTCCACTCTATGGTAATCTACGCGAGCTCGTAATGGATGAAGCTCATAAGTCTCGCTACTCGGTACATCCAGGTGCGGATAAAATGTACCACGACATCAAAACTACATATTGGTGGCCTAGCATGAAGGCCCACATAGCCACATACGTTAGCAAATGCTTGACTTGTGCGAGAGTCAAGGCAGAATATCAGAAACCGTCAGGACCACTCCAACAACCTGAGATACCACAATGGAAATGGGAGCAAATTTCCACGGATTTTGTTACTGGCCTACCTAGATCTCAGCGCGGAAATGATACTATTTGGGTGATCGTGGATCGACTCACAAAGTCTGCTCACTTCTTGGCTATCAAAGAAACAGACAAGTTCTCTACCTTAGCAGACATTTACTTAAAAGAAGTGGTCTCGAGGCACGGGGTGCCTACCTCCATCATCTCTGATCATGACGCACGTTTTACTTCAGAACTGTGGCAAGCAATGCATAAATCTTTTGGCTCTCGTTTAGACATGAGCACGACGTATCATCCTCAGACCGATGGGCAGTCTGAGCGCACTATTCAAACTCTAGAAGACATGCTTCGGGCGTGCGTAATTGACTTTTGCAATGGTTGGGAAAAACATCTGCCACTTGTGGAATTTTCATACAATAACAGCTACCACACCAGCATTAAAGCTGCTCCATTCGAGGCATTGTACGGGCGTAAATGCCGGTCACCTCTCTGTTGGGCAGAGGTGGGAGATAGTCAAATCACAGGTCCAGAAATGGTAGTTGATACTACAGAAAAGATTGCTCAAATACGACAACGCATGGCGGCAGCTCGTGACCGTCAGAAAGCATACGCTGATAAAGACAGGAAACTACTCGAATTCCAGGTTGGGGATCGAGCGCTACTTAAAGTTTCACCCTGGAAGGGTGTGGTTCGTTTTGGCAAAAGAGGCAAGCTCAATCCGCGTTATGTCGGACCTTTCGAAGTTACAGAGAAAATAGGCAAAGTGGCCTACAGACTGAACTTACCACCTGAACTCAGTGCAGTTCACAACGTTTTTCACGTGTCGAATCTGAAGAAGTGTATGTCAGATGAGACCCACATAGTTCCCTTGAAGGAACTCACTATCGACGAACGGTTGCACTTCGTCGAGGAACCTATTGAAATCACGGACCGGGATGTTAAGGTCCTCAAGAACACTAGAATACCGCTTGTTCGAGTTTGTTGGAACTCCCGTCGTGGCCCAGAGTTTACCTGGGAACGAGAAGATCAAATGAAACTCAAGTATCCCCAGTTATTCGAAAACGATGCAACCAATACTGAGGCTGAAGCTACTACAGAATTTCGGGACGAAATTCCAAATCAACGGGGGGATGATGTGACACCCCAGGAAAACCAGTAAACGATATAACTCACTTAGCTTCCTCAGTAACCGCATGCTAAATTTCGGGACGAAATTTCTTTCAAGTTGGGGATAATGTGACAACTCGAGTTTCCGAGATTTCCATCTTCGTAATAACTGCATGTTAATTGTTGAGATTGTTTATTTGCATGACTTGACCGTTCATGATTGAACACGTTCGTCGTAATAGGATAAATTGTTCTTAATTTCAGGTGTATTTATTTATATAATTGATTGAGGTGCAATATAGGCGTATATTGTGATGTGTATATAATGTGTGATTATGTAATGATTTGAAACACACACACCACTAGCGTGTTATGTAACATCAACAAACAAGCCGGCCCAAGTTATCATGTTGACAGTTAGTATGATCGGCCCAGCAATCCTTTTATTTTAGTATACGTACACACATAAGGCATAACACACAAGTTACATTACAAACAAACCCTAATCACTTCTCTCTCCCTAACCTTGTGTGCGACGGCAACAGATCTGGTGCAGTCATCTTCGCTAGTTGAACTCTTGGGTTAGTGGTTTCATATTTATTAAAATAATTGTTTGTTGATCTTATTTATGTGTACTCCTGATTAATGAAGTTGCCGATCAAGTCATGTGGATAATGATTACTGTTAGTTGTCGGCTATTATTCTTAAATTGCATGTAGTTCGATGGCAGACTTGTAGGTTGACTAGATGTTGATGGTTGCATAAAGATTACATCATGTTTGTAGTGGATAGAAATCACTGTGGGGTTGTCGGCCATAACACTCTTATTTGCACATGGATTGTCAGAAAGGGGCTTATAGGTTTTCAATTGTTATTCATGATTAATTGATTTCTAGATGATCATTAGGGTTAAATTGTCGGCTGCCTCATTGTTGGTCCAATCAAAAATAAATAACAAATAAATAGAACACACTAAATACTCAAATATATCAAAGGTCAATTGTGCATTCATTCATGTGATATCTTTTTATATATTGTCGGCCACTGTAAACTTAATCATATTATGCTTGCATGAGAGTGGTCGGTTTTTGTGTAATTAATAAAGTGAGATCATGTGGGGTGGTCGGCAAACAGTGATAAGGGAGGGTTCAATCATTTGAGTTATTGGCGGTCCAATGAGGGTTGGCGGTGGAGGATAGGTGTCGGCCACTAGGGCATCTAGGTTGTTGTAGTGTTTGTTTCTTGCTAGATTAGTTAAGGTTTCGACGAAACAAGAAAGTGTTTCGCCAAAGGGGATCTTGACGAAACAGAAAGTGTTTCGCCAAGGATATGTTGACGAATTAGGGGGGTGTTTCGCCAAGGGTAGTTGGCGAAACAGAATGTGTCTCGTCAACATGTGTTTCGCCAAGACCGTGTTTCGCTAATTTGAATACTTTGCACTGTAACTTGATTTAACTATGCCAAATGTTAACTGGATTGATTAACTGCTGTTAAGTGATATGCTTGACCTGTATGATATGGAATACATGTTTAGTACTTATGTGATTATAGTTACGTGAACAACTTCGTGAATATGAACTGATTATCATATACATGCATACTTTAGGACGTGATTGATTTACTTTGAGCACATACTTAGCATACCGAGCAAACCAAGGTGAGTTCACACAGCCAAGGCATGGGGTTCCCGGGTGGGAATGGGATTTGACGAATTATTGTGTATACTCATAAAGTAGAACCTAACGATTTGATACGAGTAGACTAGTAACACTTATTGAACTGATCTTCGCACACCTGCCAAGGATTGGCCGCGATATTATGACTGACTTCGCACACCTGCCATATGATGGCCGCGAACTAAATTTACAAATCTTCGCACACCTGCCTGGAGAGGCCGCGATACAAATAAACCTAGTCTAGAACACTTGGGAAAAACATTCCCCAATATCTTCGCACACCTGCCGGGAAGGCCGTGATGGGAACTAATACGATACATTGTAACGAACGAATAAACTACTACTCACGCTATACTATTACTGAACTATTAACTGTGAACTCGCTCAACTAGTTGTTGACTCTCTCTTACATGCCTTGCAGGACCTTAGGTACATATGGAGCTTGCACAGGGAGGAGCAGGTCGTTGTGGGACATGGATTGATGATGCCATGTTATCTATCTAAACATTTGAATTTACTATTTACATTGGGTTTACATACTTATGCTTCCGCTACACACTTGTTGATGTTTGGTTTTTAAAAACACCTTTCGTATTGATGAATGATTTTTGGTATTTACTTATATGTTCAATATGATTGGTGGCTTGATCCTGGTCAGTCACGCCTCCAAACGGTGATACTCCGCGTGTGGATTTTGGGGGTGTGACAGTCCGGAACTTGATCATAAGCTAAACATACCATAAATAACCTAAACATGGCTTAGAAATAAGCTTTGATAGGTTCGGTGTGCGAAAACATGCTTATATGATCTTACAGGGACTAAAAGTGTCAAAAACGGTGTAAGTTTGCATTTTCGCGCATATCTTACGTTCTGGCCACATCTGGACATCCAAAATTTTTGTACACACTAAAATATTTTTTATTTTAGTGATCGGCATGCAAAAATACCATTCGTCGCTTAATTTGGTTCGTTTTCGCGTCCGTTTGAGTTTCGTCGTAATTTAACGAACAACGTGATCGTACGACCAAACGAGCCGACATCCGAGAGTGTTCCGAGCACATTTTGAGTCCTCTAAACTTTATTGACCTTGTAGAGCCTTGAAAATGGCTTAACGGTGGTCAAAAGGGGCTGAAATGAGCTTAAAACACATGCAGGGACCTAAACAGCCATTATGCAAAATTTGGCTGATCCGGGGAGGCCAGGCAGGCCGCGTAAGCCCCTTCCCATATCTTACGCGGCCGTGTCAGTGTGCCCAGTGACAGAAAGTTGATTTCAGCAACTGTTTGATAATTCAGGGGCTGATTATGCAATTTTCTTGTGTGATCACCAAGTTTAAGTGTTTCCCAACGCTTTTAACCAGCTTATAACATTTGTATGGTCATGATTTATTCCTTGGAGGCTACATAAACACTTGTGATGATCTTGTAGCTTTGCTACAACTATAAATAGCCATCCATTTCTTTTTTTTTTGGGTAAAGGGTTACCCCGGTTAATTTTATATCACACCAAAAGAAAACAAGTGAGAAGCAAAAACACACTCCTCAGTTCTCCTGAAAGACATGCCTAACAGGAGTTAACCACAAAAACAGAAACAACTACACGACAACCAATACATCCATAGCAAAAAAACAAGCCAAAACAAGGCACAAACGAGATAACTAAGCAACCAAACATCAGCCACAATCATCATCCGGCATCATCAATCCCCGAGGGAGCATCCATTGCTGTAGAACTTGAGCCGTGTGAAAATTCGTCTTGAACCGCATCGTATGAAGTTTCAGTCGAACAGTACCAAGAATCACCTCCACCAACTGGTCTTTAGTCCTTCTCTTATTCAAGAAAAGTCTTCTATTCATTTCATTCCAAACAAAGTATGCTGATGCACTTACCACTAATTTAGCGATAATATGAATAGCCGATGTTGAATTCGAAATCCCCACTAAGTACTCCATGATATCGCCCCATATATTCCTGACGGATTCCATGCCAGCGAACTCTTTAACCCCATTCCACACTTGAGCCGAAAAATCACACTCAAAAAACAAGTGACATTGGGAGTCTGGACCAGACGTACACAACGAGCAACACATCAGACTATAGTTCATGTTACCCGAAGATTGCCAGCTACTCATGATGTCTTGAGTCTTCAGTTTCCTATTGACAATCAACCACATAATGAAAGAGTGCTTCGGAATAGCCTGCGTGAACCACACTACACTCCCCCATGGCACCTCGGCATCTTGCACCCGAATGTCTTCCCAAACTGCTGATGTATTGAACTCCATTTGAGTACCTTGCCTCGACTTCCAAACTACCATATCATTACGAGTAGGTTGTAGGTTAAAATCATGAATAGTTCAAAGAACCGGAAAGCGATTGAACCAGTCAGACGACCATCTCCACTCCCCATTAGTATAAACATCCGCTAATTTCGAGTTAAGATTAAAACCAGCATTTGCTATCAAACGTGGGGTAACGAACGAGATAATCGGACAAACCTCATGCCACTTATCAAACCATACTTTCGTTTCCGTACCATCTCCGACTATAGTCCATATATACTCGCGAACAGTCAATCTAAGCTGAAGTATTTTCCTCCAACTCCACGTAATATTGTTCCTTATCGGTAATTCCCAAAAACTCTTATCACCAATGCGGTATGAGTGAATCCACTTTACCCAGAGGGACTCACGATGAGTAAGCAAGCTCCAGATATGCGATACCATAAGTGCATTATTCATGTCTTCAACTCGACGTATGCCCAACCCCCCTTCACTCCTAGGAAGACAAACCTTTTTCCATCGAACCTTCGCTTTACCTTTAATGTTATTGCCTTGAGACCATAAGAAGCGCCTCATCCCATTTTCGAGATCAGAAATAATACGCTTTGGTAAAATGAAGACCGAGGCCCAATAATTATGCATAGATGCCAAAACAGAACGGATTAATTGCAACCTTCCAGCAAACGACAAACATTTAGCTTTCCAATCCGTAATCCGAGCCTCCATACTTTCAACAAGTCTTTTGCAGTCTTTATACTTCAACCGAGTTGATATGAGAGGAACACCTAAGTATCTAACTGGGAGCTCACCCTCAGCAAACGGCATTATGCTCAAAATTCTCGCTTTCACATGATCAGCAACATTACCAAAGAAAATGGTACTTTTCATGATGCTTGGAACAAGACCTGACATGTTGGTAAACTCCTGAATTGCCGCCATTATGACTTCAGCCGATTTATGATCACCTCGCACAAAAAGAAATAAGTCATCTGCAAAACACAAATTAATAACTCTTTGTTTTTCACACTTATTATGAAATCGAAAGTCATTTGATATCGCTACATGCTTGTCCAATAATAAAGTGAGAACTTCCATGACCATCGTAAACAAATACGGCGACATCGGGTCTCCCTGTCGAAGACCTCGTTTCCCTTTAAAATACCCAAACAGGTTCCCATTAATAGATAACGAAAACGAAGTAGAAGTTACACAAGCCATGATCCACTTCACCATCTTAGTATGGAACCCAAATCCAATCAACGTCGCTTCCAAAAAAGACCACTCCACCGTATCATACGCCTTTTGGATATCAATCTTAAACGCACATCTAGGAGGGCCCACTTTCCGATGATAATTATGCATAAGTTCTTGCGTTAGTAAGATATTATCTGAAATTCGTCTCCCCGGCACAAATTCAGACTGGTTAATACTAATAATATCCGCCAAACCATCTTTCATACGATCACTAACTATCTTACTGATGCATTTGTATAACGTGTTACAACACGAAATAGGTCTATAGTCCGTAATAGAAGACGGGATTGGGACTTTAGGGATTAGAGACACTATTGTGTGATTAAGTTGTTGAAGCAATTTCCCATTGATAAAAAAACGCTTTCACCGCACGACACACATCATTACCGACCACATTCCAATCTTTTTTAAAGAACACCGACGTATACCCATCCGGGCCTGGGGCCTTGTTCCCAGCAATGGAAAAAATAGCTTTTTTAATCTTTTCGTCCGTCACCTCTCGCACCATATACTCAGCTTTTATATTTGTCAGCTTTGTTCGAAAGAGATTCGGAGGCGGATGCATATTAACATCCATACTCGAACCGAAAAACTTCGAGTAATGATCGACCAAGGCCTGCATAACCATATCTCCCTCAACCATGTTACCCGTAGCATCCTTTATAGACGAAATCCTGCTCCGATGATTCTTTGCTCTAACTACATTATGGAAATACTTGGTATTCGCGTCTCCCAAGTCAAGCCAGTCTACTTTAGACTTCTGCTGGAGAAATAAAGCTTCATCCCGAACCGCCCCCTTGTAAGATTGAAGAGAGTTTGAAAGTTTATTCATTAAGTCACTATTTGTCGGATCACTGTCAACCCAGACTGACATTCATCCAACTCCTTCCTTGTACGTTTTACGTTTTCATGTAAGTTCCCTTGTTGTTGCATAAGTTTCCTTAACGGATTCTTCAGCAATTTCAGCTTCCTCACAACCTGAAACATACACATTCCTTGAACCTCCATATCCCAAACTCATTGTACTTCCTCCATAAAACCTGTTTTGTCCGCCAATAGATTCACAAACTTAAAAGGTCTTGGTTTATCTCTAGCAATACTCGGTAACTTAAGAATCACTGGAGTGTGATCCGATAACCTATACGGGTGGAAACAAGCCGAAGCCGCTTGAAACGTATCAATAAAATCAGAATTTCCCAACACTCGGTCAAGCTTTTTAAACACTGCTCGTTGCTTTTGCTGTTTATTAGTCCAGGTAAAGTGAAGCCCGGAACTGTTAACATCCATCACTTCAATAGAGTTAACACACTCTTTAAAATCAATCATACCTGTGTTACTCGAAGAGGCCCCCGACAAAGTGTCATCCAGAAAAAGCGTACAGTTAAAATCCCCCATAAGAACCCACGGCTTGTCACGCATGAAAGAATGGTGCATACACAAGTTACTCCACAACTCCCTTCGATTTTGATAGTTATTTTCCGCATAGACGAAAGAGCAAAACACAGTTTTTTTGTCCACTTTAGAAACGATCTGTGTATGAATGACTTGATCTGTTTGAGCAAGAACCATAACATCAACCACATTCCCATCCCAGCCCAACAAAACACGGGTACCCTTGGTACAATGACCAGCATTAGACGCCCAATCCCACGACGAACAGATTTTTTTGCAAACAGACTCAATATTAGAATCATGAATATGAGTTTCCAAAAGCGCACACACCTGAAGATGATGCTCCCTTATTAAATGCCGAACCTCTTTCTGTTTGAAGGGGTGGTTCAGGCCCCTTATATTCCATGAAGCTGTGCTACCCATTTAAACTATCATGACCAGGTGTGCTTGCACCCTCAGATTGTTTTCCTTCTGTTTTCCGATCCATAAACTTAGGGATTTCTGATAGCAGTTCATCAACTTCCACATCACCTGCTATAACATCAGGTCTAGCCGTTGTACCTCCCTTCCTGGTAGCCGCCATATTACTTTCAGGTTTATCCGAAGTGCTTTGTTCCAAATTATCTACCCCCTCATCTTGTAAAATATCAAACGGGTTAGAAATCTTCACCTGAGATGATGTTGCACGGTCCCCACTCGATTTATTTTTATTAATCGGACGATACACCAACTTTGGTTTTTGATTCTTCAGCTGAATCCCTTGCTGACTACCTTTTTTGTTCTTATTCTTTAGTTCTTTAAATCCCTCCGCACCAAGATTCAATCCCCCCTCAGCTACTACCTTAGGTTTCTTTGGACACTCATTAACAATGTCACACCCCCAAAATACCACACGCGAAAACCCCCGCGAGGCGTGTGACATACCAGGATCCAAGCCACCAATCACATTGAACTCATGAATTTGTGTAAATAAAACTTTCATTAATTAACATAAGGCATTACAAAATGTTAAACGTATTTCAACATATACAGCGGAAGCATAAATCATTTGTTTAGTGTTTCATAAATCACATGTACAAAACCATTAGACTTGACTTGCGATTCCATGTATCTCGACTCATGACCACTCCAGCATCCCAGACAGCAAGTTCCAAATGATATCAACCTATAGACCTGCAAGCATGCAGACAAGTGTGTCAGACGACGCTGGTGAGTTCAAAGTTTTGTTGTCGTGTTTAGATACCAGTTACCAGTTTAAAGCGTTTCACAGTTTCGATGATTTGATTTGATGTTGTTATTAACTCGATTACCGCAACTGGCTACAAGATATGAATGCCCAACCCCAATGCCTCTATCAAGGCATTGGTCAAGTGGTCGAGGTAATTAGCTCAACTAATAACCTCGAGTAGATGTAAGGGGTCTTATATATACACGATGTGAATGCCCAACCCCAATGCCTCTATCTAGGCATTGGTCAAGTGGTCAAGGTAATTAGTTCACGCCCGTCCTTTCGGTACGGTGTGAGGGTGCCAAACCTAATAGCGCTATCAACTAAATACCCTGTTGCCTCCCCTGCAACTAATTCGGTAGTAGATGGGACTTAAGTGATAGAAGGTGAGTGTATTATCCAACATCCCAGTTTAACATTCCAGTTAAACCCATTTACCCAATATTCCTCCCCGGAATATTTACCAGATGTCCCTCCCCGGGATGCATGCTTGAAAAAGAGAAGTGAACTCACCTTTGGTTTGCTCGGTAGAATTAATTACTTATTCCCAAATAGTCAACCAAATCCTAGTATTGTTACCATTAACAATTAGTTTCCGCACACTTAAATCGCATAGTCAACACTTTGCATATAATCTCGTGATACACCCTAATCATTCAGTGCACGTAGTGGTTCATAACACAGATTTCATGTTCCTCATTATCAACTTAGCATGTCATAACGTCATCACATATCATGCTATAATAACTATTTGGGGGTCACGTATAACACATCAATCCTATGTAAGTTCACATTACACATGTAACGTATCAGTGAAACACCTAGCAATACATATGCAAATCATCAATACACAATTAGTAGGTCTCGTGTGTTATATAAACAAAGACTCAATCAAACACGCAACCCCTATAGTGTACGGCCCCTTTTTGCTCAAACCCAAAACAAGTGTATAGCCAGTTTCACGTGCTCGGCCCGTACAACAGTTCCGCGTTTTACCCAGCCCGAAGCCGATCAATGAAGCCCAGCCCGCACGATGTGCGGCTGTCTTCATTCATCTCATGCTCATACTACCTGGAACATGTGCAGCCCAAAGACTAGCATGGTAACCATTACTTTAATTTAACCTACTGATCCATTAGTTAATATATCAAATTCATGAGTATGGCACATTAGCTAAATTATCATATATGATCAATATCATTAAACGGATTCAACAACATGCCTCCCTAAACATCATCTAGTATGCGAGTAACATAACATCCAGTTTCCCATGATTACACATCTACAACAACACCACATCGACGAACACTACTCGGACCATTATAATCTCAGTCATCCCCTTGTTATTCGTTCAGTATGTAACAAGAAATCAAGAATTATAATAAGCATGTAATCCCTAAATATTTATTAAGCGACTAACACTAGTCATTCCAACAAAATCAACTAAAACATTCCAGTATTGTAATGAATATTATTATCATACCACCAACCCACCCATGCTACTCGACAAAAACCAAGGCACATGACATTCTGTTCGGTTCACAAACCCCTATAACTATCATAACTCTTATTATTAAAATACCATTTTCTTATCAGACCCATTATTACTATGCCACTTTAATTGTTACCCCATTCTTATGGTCAATCACAACACGAAACATAGGAACCCCCTGAACCTCAACAGCCCAACCATTTGAAACGATATCCAAAAACTCCTTTTTCTGAGTCAATAGATTAGTAAATTTAAAGGGTTTGGGTTTACTTTTATTGGACATCAAAATTTTAAGCAAACCCGGAGAATGATCTGAAATACCGCTTGGAAGAAACACCGCATAAGCATCCACAAACTTATCCACAAACTGACATTCGCCATAATCCTGTCCAATTTCTTTCGAATACCAACTCCTTTCTTCGGGCTTTGACTCCATGTATAGTGGATACCATGGGCTCTTACGTCAAAAACTTCAAGATACTTAGCACACTCATTGAAATCTTTCATGGCCGCATTCATGCACGATGATCCCAAGCAATTATCTTCTACATTCAATACCACGTTAAAGTCCCCCATGATTATCCATGGGCTCGAGTTAACCACCCCTTTATGCATTTTCAACGACTCCCACAGCTGCTTTCTTTCTTGATCATTGTTACTAGCATAAACGAAGGAGACATTTATCATGGCATTATCTTTTTTAAATCGAACTTGAACATGAAGAACTTGATTAGTAGCATGCAGAACAACAACATCAACATTATCCACATTCCAGCCAACAATAACACGCGTACCTTTATCACACAAACTACCATTTGAGGACCAATCCCAATTCCGAAAAACCTTGTTACAAACTCTATCCAAATTAGCAACTTGAACATGTGACTCCAGAATAGCTACAACTTGCAAGTTATTAACCCTCACAAATTTTTGAACCTCCTTTTGTTTGAGGGGATGGTTCAAACCCCTAACATTCCACGCTGCAATACTATCCATTAACAACCTCCTGATCAGGTGTGCTTGCACCTGTATTATTCAAATTAATCGGTTGTGTGTCATTCATAAAATCATAGCCTCCCATTTTTGGGTTCAGTCTAACTTCCTCCGTCTCCGGCCCCCATTCATCCTCCACAGTATTTAAAACATCAAAAGAATTTTTTGTTTGAAAACCCAGCCCCTTGTTACTCGGCCCTTTAGATGAACTCGGTTTTGAGGACTCTACCTTCTCATTTGTTATCTTGGGCCTGTAAATAAATTTCTGCCTTTCTTTCATGTTAAAGTGTTGTTTCGTTCCCTTTTTCCGATTATTACCGCTCTTAAAACCCTGATCATCAATCTTTTCTTTGTCATGACTCCCCTTTTCAGTCACATCCTTAACTACTGTTGGGCATTCGTCGGTTCCATGACCAAACACATTGCAAAGATTGAAATGTGGTGGTTTCCATTCATACTCCACCCTAATACTACTTTTAAGGTACCCACCTTCTTCCACATTAGGAATAGCCACTGAGACACTCTCCTTCAGTTCTTTATCCGCATCTAGTTCTACTATCGCTCTAGCATATCCACTTCGACCCCACGAATCTAAACACATTCTAGTCGTCTCGTTATCTAGCATCTTTGGGGTACCCACCTTCGAAGCAATCAGACTGAGTCCATCCTCCGTGTAAGCTGCCAGTGGAACGTCATGCATCTTAACCCAGACTGGTATCTTTTTCAGTTCTTCCTTTTTTAGCTCAGTATTCGGAGACCATTGTTTCAAAAAAAGCGGTATGTTTCTAATAAGCCATGGTCCATCTTGCATAACTTGTTCCATTCCTTCCTTTGACTTGAACTTAAAAAAGAAAAAACCCTTCCCATTCATCATGCACTTATCCAATCCATATTTTTCCCATCTGTGGCTCACAAATTACTCAACCACCGGAAAAGCCAACCTTTTTCCCAAGAAATATCCGAATAAGACATTATTGAAACGATCATGTACCTGTTTGACCGAGGCAATCGGAATAGTAACATCTACATCCTCATCTTCTACCGCTTTGGTATTTTCCATGTAACGAAAATTTACCTTCGGTGTCGGCTTAAGAGTGGATAATTTCTCCGCATATGTCTGCCCATTCTTGATACTGCCACCATTTCGATTAGTTGTTTCAGTATCCTTCTCCTCCAATTCGACCGGTACGGTAATTTTAGTGAGTTCATCAATTATGTTTATACGTTCCCGATCAGACTTGGATTGTTGAACAACACCCCTTCGTGGAGCCAAAATGTTTCCATCAACATTAACCACTTTACTCGCTAAACCCTGGAATGGTAAAGGCGGCTTGAATCTACCATCATGAATGTTTCCTTCCGATTTTTTACGTTCATCCATATTGAAAACAGCAAACTCTCTCAAAACTTAAAACAGCAGAACACCATGCACGAAAAACCCTAGCAAAAATCCTGACGGCAACCAACAGAAGACAAAACCCTAATTTCCATATAAACCCTTTCATATTTCAAAGGAAAGCGTGGTAATATCCACGGATATTTCAAAGGAAAGCGTGGGTTGCGTCAAGGGGATCCAATGTCTCCTTATCTGTTCACAATGGTCATGGAAGTTCTTACGCTGATGCTCACCAAAGCGGCTGCTATTGATTCCTCATTTAGGTTCCATAATAAATGTGAGAAGCAGATGATAATTAATGTGTGCTTTGCGGACGACCTATTCTTATTTGCTAGAGGAGACATGGGCTCGGTTAAAGTTATTATGCGTTCCCTAAAGGTTTTTGAGGAGGCGTCTGGGTTAGTTCCTAGCAATGCAAAAAGCTCTATTTTCTTTTGTAATGTTCCTGTTTCTACCAAGACTAGGATCGCTGAATTGGTGCCATTTGAAGAAGGGAAACTTCCTATTAGATATTTGGGAGTGCCTTTGCTCGCTTCGCGATTGTTAGCCAAAGATTGCAAGGCTTTGGTGGAGCGCATGTCTAAAAGGATAAATGACTGGAAAAACCGATTTCTATCATTCGCTGGTAGGCTTCAACTGGTGCTTTCGGTCCTTTCTTCTATTCATGTGTATTGGGCGTCTGTTTTTATTTTGTCGGTCAGTATCATAAAAGAGTTGGAAAGCAAAATGAAAAGATTTCTTTGGGGTCAGAGTATGGGTTCAAAAAGTAAAGCTAAAGTGGCTTGGAAAGAGGTTTGTCTTCCGAAGTCGGAAGGTGGTTTAGGCATAAGAAGGATATTGGATGTAAACAAGTCGTTAATGGCGTATCACATCTATAGTATCGTTTCTGGCAGGAAGTCGTTATGGACGAATTGGGTTGCTTTGCATCGGCTTCGGGGACGAAGTTTTTGGGATATACCGGTCCAAGCTAGCTCTCCGTGGGGCTGGAAAAAATTGATGCATTGTAGGTATGGTATTCGTGATCATATATGGGTTAAGATTGGCAATGGTCAAAGCACTTCACTGTGGTTTGATAAATGGTCGACTGAGTGCCCATTGCAGTAAATAGTTACCCCTCGTCAAATGGCCTGACATGGTTTTACGATCAAGTCTAAAGTGACAGAGGCATTTATTGATGGCCGGTGGGAATGGCCGGAAGAGTGGAGAAGTGTGTACCCTGTTTTGTTTCAACTTCGTCCTCTCTCTATCTCCGAGATGCAGGATAGAAGATTATGGATGAATTCTTATGGCAAACTTGTTCCTTTCACGTCAAAAGAAGTGTGGAATGTAATCCGGACTCGTGATCAGCCTCAACCGTGGTCGAAAGTGGTGTGGTCATCGTTTATTATTCCTAAACATTCGTTCATGTGCTGGCTTATCTTCAAAAAGAAGCTTTGGACTCAAGACCGGATTATGAGGTGGAATCATTCAGTTACGGGTTCTATGAATCTGATGTGTTGCTTGTTATGCCAATCAGGTTTAGAGACACATGAGCATTTGTTTTTTGAATGCCCATATTCGAAATCAGTTTGGCATAAAGCGAGGCATAAAGTAGATATGAATGCGATTCAAGAGTCATGGGAGGATATTTCAGCTTGCTTGATCGCTAGAGCCAACTCGAAATCGGTTTTCTCTGTTGCGAGTAGATTGGTGGTGGCAGCCGCAGCTTATGTAATTTGGAGTGAACGTGTAACACCTGTGCCTTCACGGCTATCAAACAAATACCGAACCAATGAAATATTATATTTCATACTTGGAATTTGTAAAAATATGTGGATCGTTTACACATATCAACTCTTGTTCGATTTCAAACTCTAAATCGCTTTCTGGAAGGTTATACGCGCACCGATGCGTAAATATAACCAGTTTAATGGAACGAACACTCCGGAAAAGTGAAATAGGCTTAACATACCTTAAATAACCTTTACATAACTTAGAAATAAATTTCGAAGGCTTTGGTATGGCAAAATCAAGTTAAATCGCTTACAGGGACTAAAGTTGACAAACTGCGAAAGTATGCCAATTTGAACTGTAACAGACATTCCGGAACATGACCATAAGTTAAACATACCATAAATATCCTTTACATAGCTTAGAAATAGGCTTTGAGGGGTTCGGTATGCTAAAATAAACTTTTGGGTCATTCAGGGACTAAAAGTGTCAAAAAGTGCACAAGTTTGCATTTTCGAGCATAACTTACGTTCTGAATACATCCGGACATCCAAAAATTTATGTAAGCATGACTATATTATGCTTTAGTGTTTGGCTTAAGAAAAATCCATTCGTCGCGTCATTTGGATCGTTTTTCGTGCTTATGCGCATTCCGTCGTAATTAAGCGAACATCGCGTTCGTACGACCAAACGAACCATCATCAGACATATTTTTGAACATGTTTCATGTCCACAATGTTTAGGCATCATTTTAGGGCCTTAAAGTTGGCTTTACGGGCCTTAGAAGTGTCGGAAATGGCCTTAAACACGTGCAGGGACTGAAACTGTCATTTTTCAAACATGTTTGCTGATCAGAAGGGCCAGGCGGCCCGCATTGTGTTTGTCTGATCCTGAAGCGGGCCGCGTCCGCATATCAGACCAGATTCAATGTTGTTTTCAGCAAGTTGCAGCTGGTTGATCCACCACCACATGTTCTCACTTGCTTAGTCAGATGATAAGGACCATTTTAGGCTACCACAACTTTGCAACACTTGTACGGATGGGATTAAGGCACGTTTTCCATCAAACGATCTTAACGGTGGACCGAATACTATAAATACCCCACCCCCCATGCTTCAAAATCACAAGAACTTTGATTTGAGAAACTCTAAGTTGAAACTATTGTTTCATACCTGAGATTTTTGAATCGAAGTTAGCATTCGGGGACCCTTCGTAAGTATTCTTTCGTTCTTTTCCTTATTTTATTGCTTTTCGAGTCAGAAAGTCAAACTTTGTTTGACTTTCAGCGTTGACCAGTAATGGTCAATGCGAAGTTCGTAGGAACTTCGCAACGTGAGTGTAATCACGTTGGTTATAGTCCCTTGGGACTATGCCTACTGATTACCACGTTGTCTAGGGTCGTAGGGTAAGCGATCTAATAAATCGCTTATACCTCGAACCCGACCCATTTGGTCGATCATTAGGATCCGACCAAATACATTAGGTGACCATAGTAGGTAGGGAATAACCTTCCGAGGTTATACCCTATGGTCGCTTCGTTTAAGTAGTTGTATGATAGGTAGTTTATATGCCTTAGGTAAATTACCAGAATACCCTTTTCATGTATAATTGGTAATTAAGCATATGTAACCTAAACCTTTGTCATATAACTGATTATGTAACATGTTTAGGCATATTCTACTTGTCATAGGACGAGTTAGACGGTCCGAACGCGTTTCACGCGCACGACGCGTTAAAGTAGCATAAGCTACCTTAATGGGTCGCGATGGGTCGAAAGCAATTAGGTTAGGTTTCATTGTAGTATGTAGGCCTTGTTAAACCATATCATATGAGTTCCAATACTCATTTGGTTTACCAAGCCTCATCCTATCCGATCTCCCGATTTAAGTCCGGTTTATTTATATAGTTTTAGATTGCCGACTGATTCCGTGCTCCCTCAAGTTTTGTTTGGTTGTTGTTCAAGACCTCTAAGCATTCTCAGGCGAGTACATTATTCCCCTCTTTTACTGTTTTCAACTGTTTTGGGGTGACTCATATGTGCTAAATATCTTAACAATGATTTCAATAACGATTACAATGGTTTCAAAAACAATTACAATGTAGTATCAAGAACGATAACAATAGTTTCAAGAACGATAACAATAGTTTCAAAAACAATTACAATAGTTTCAAGAACGATTTCAATAAAGTGAACAAACTTGTTGGTTGTAGTTACATAACCAATGACATTCATTAGCAATGATCAAGCTGACCAGTATTAGGTTATGGTACCATAGGATCTGACAAATCCCGTTATTCTCTATACTCATGGTTATGTGTGGGTATTTTGGGTAACGACTGAATCTGTAATTATTAATTTACCCTTTGGTAAGGGTTTGTTAAGAACGAGAGCGAGAGCGAGTTGGAACGATGAACGCGTCAAGAAGGTTTGAATGTTATTAGAGAATCGACCATTAAGTAGTTTCACAATTAAAACAAGAACGATTTGAACAATTAAAACAAGATGGTTTAACGATTGGGTAAACATTTGGACATGATTAACATTTGATCATGCATTTCCACGAAACATAGTATTGATTTAAACCAAGTTTTACTTCAATACTTTGTTTTGTGTGTTTCTCCTATGGTTTAGTTGATGCATTCCACTAGCCATACATATCATTTTGGTTACACATTACATGGTTTACATTTGACACAAACACTTTTGACATTGATTATACATGACATGATTTACATCTTTACATAAACATTTTGGTATATTATTCAATACATTTGACAATTTGTTTAAACATGGACATCTTACATTGGTGGTTTGTTTGGGTAAGTGATTTGAGTAACGGTGCGTGTGTAATATGATACAAGCATGGTGGATACGCCGCTGGTACTTCCTATATATAAGTGTTTGTATGGTATTACATATTGTAGCGTTATTTGAATCGTTTCAGTTTGAGACATAGAACATTTTATACAAGTAACATACTTTTCACAAGACATTGATTTGCAAATAACTTATCTTATACAAACTCATTTTACATGGTTATTCATATAATCATGCATTATTCTCTTATTTATTCATATCATCTAAACTTATTATTTTTCAAATGATTTACAAAGACAAAGCAAATTACAAGGTTCATGACTAAACATTTTCTTAAACAGAAGTCATGAATCTTATTTTCACAAAACCTATGTACTCGCCAGCATTTCTTTGCTGACCTCGTTTTCACATATGTTTCAGGTATTGTTGAATGATATCGATTGATAAGATGCATGCTCACATAGGACTGGACAAGGCCTTAGTGACTCAATAACAATGATAGATTAAGTTTAAATTGTGTATTTAGATTTCCAGAGGATGTAATTATTTAATGTTTAATAAAACGAAACACTTTTGGTATCCATGGTTATGAAACATTAATTCTGTTGCAACACGCCTCGATGTTTCCGCCACGTTTTGTTGTTTTACGTGGTCGGGGTGTGACAGAAAAGATGGTATCAGAGCCAATGGTTATAGGGAATTAGGTTATTAGTAATGCTTTGACCTAGTCTATAACCTTCTTAGGACCCTAACGCGAGTTTACTTGCGTTTAGTCATAAAACAATACCGTCACCTATCCTTAGGCGACGACCACAACAAGAACATAAATTTCAAAACCGCTTTGAAAACTAATCATCTGTTCTAGGATGATTGATTACAAGGTTTTGAACCCTCTATTGTAAGGTTTTGAATCCTCTGTTATATGGTTTTGAACCCCTTTGAATTTTCAAAATCTCAGCAAAGTTTTGGGTTTTAAATAATGTGAACACGTGCAAACTGGAAGGGTGAATGCCTGTATTCTGGGTTTTCTGTCTAGGCAAGCACTTCGTATACATCTCATCAGACGCGAGACCAGTTGTGCTTACCTGGGAATTCTTGGGATGAGTGTTCACTTATAGGCGAGCATGTCTTCACGATACATTATTTTTGACCCATTTACTTTGATTAGTCACTGTGTGTCGTTTGTTGCTTTGTAGTAACAAACAAATGACCACTATCCTTGCTTTCATCAATTTTGTTTCATCTCATTCTTTTCGTCTATTTCTCTCACTCGTGTCCTTTCATGTTTCCTCTTTTAGAATGCCTCCTCGACGTGAAAACCAGATAGCGACTGCCGAGCTGGCAGAAATCATTGCACAGCAGATGGCTGCTCAGTTTCCAAACCTCTTTGCTCAATGGAACCAAGCCAACAACAACAACAATGTCACATGCAAATACAAGGATTTTAACCAGGCTAAACCACTCAAGTTTAGTGGTTCTGAAGGAGCGACTGGGCTTCTTCAATGGTTCGAGAGCATTGAGAATACTTTCCGCCACGTGCAGTGTCCTGACAATCGCAAGGTCGAGTTTTCTTCGAGTGTGTTTCAGAAGAGGGCTCTCACATGGTGGAACGGGGTTATGAGGGATCGTGGTGCAGAAGTTGCTCTAGCACAGACATGGGCTGAACTTAGGGCCCTTATGATGAGGGAGTTCTGTCCTCGTCATGAGCAGCGAGCTTTGGAGAAGGAATTTGATGAGTTGAAGCAAGATAGTGGTGAGCACAGGGCGTATACTGATAGGTTTGAGGAGTTGAGTCTGCTTTGCCCGACAATGGTTACCCCACTCGACATGGCTATCGAAAGATACATCGACGGCCTACCTGACTCGGTACAAGACATCCTTACTGGTAGTAACCCTGCCACACTCCGTCAGGCGATCGAGTTATCTGCGACATTGACTGAGTCGCAGATTCGGAAGAATAAGTTACACAGAAAGGGTGACAAGGGTAAGAAGCAGGAGTCTGACAAGGAGGATAGCAAGAAAGGTCAAAACAAGAAGGGTAAGGAAGGTGAGACGTCAAAGAAATCAAGAAAGCGAAAGGGTGGTCAGAACTTTTGTGACACCCCAGGAAAACCAGTAATCTTCGCAAACCTGCTCGGGGAGCCGCGATACGATACAGGTAAACAACGTCACACCACTAGCTTTCTCAGTAACTGCATACTAAATTTCGGGACGAAATTTCTTTCAAGTTGGGGATAATGTGACAACTCGAATTTCCGACATTCTTTATTCGCATTTATTGCACGTTGACCTTGACTGTTTGGATGTTTGTTACTTACCTGGTAATTGTGCACGCTAAATTATAAGTTGAGATGATTACTTGACTGCATGAATACTTGTAAACTGTTTACGATTTGAGCTACTCGACGAAACACACAATGTGTTTCGCCATAACCAATTCCGACGAAACTGAATCTGTTTCACCAACAACCTTCTAGACGAAACAGGCTGTTTCGCCGAGCCCAGATCCGCCGAAGCCCAGTTCGGGCCCAACATGTTATTTCGAGTTTTAATACGTAAAACAACATCAGTTTCACACTTTTATCATAGCAACCGAAACCCTAGAGTCTCTCCTTCTCTGTTGACGGCAATCTAGCGTTCCCTAGCTCTCGAATCCTTGTTTGTTCATCTGGAATCGGTTAGTGTATGTTTGTTAATCGGTTTCATGTTTTTGTGATGTCTCGATTCATGCTTGTGTATATGATTGATGTGTATTACTGCTGAGATTATAAGAGTATGATGATGATATAGGTTTTGATATGCATGATGTAGTCGGATATAATAGTGCTATGCGAAGATTAATACGATCAAATACTCGGTTCTGAATGTTGTTATTATGATCTGATACTGAATATACACTAACATCTTGATAGGGATCGGTGATGCGATGTTGTATGTTAATCGATATGTTGTATATGTAAACTAGGGTTCATGCTAGACGATGATTCTTTAAGGATTGTGTTAGGTGATTCTGTGAACAAATGATTACTGCATGATTGTTAATATTGATGTCGGCTGTTAGTGATGATTAGGGTTTTCATACGTAACTGGTTATGCGACGTAACTGATGAATCAACGAAACAGGCCTTTTGGCGAAACAGGATGTGTTTCGCCAAGGACCATCGACGAATTAGAATCCTGTTTTGCCAAACAAGATCACGACGAAACAGAACGTGTTTCGTCAAATGTGTGTTTCGCCAACTCGCTTGTTTCGCCAACTATTGTGTTTCGCCAATATATGTGTAATCAGCACAGTAACTTGGGTTAATTCTGTTAAGTGTTAACTGGAATATTTAACTGCTGTTAAGTGTAACCATCTTGTATATGATTGTGATTGCGTGCTACATGTTTATACGTGCACAACTTGAACACAAACTGATTTCACATACGTGCATACTTTAGGACGTGATTGATTACTTGCGAGCATACACTTAGCATACCGAGCAAACCAAGGTGAGTTCATACAGCCAAGGCATGGGGTTCCCGGGTGGGAATGGGATTTGATGAATTATTGTGTATACTCAGACGGTAGAACCTAACGATAAGATACGACTAGACTAGTAACACTTATTGAACTGATCTTCGCACACCTGCCAAGGGTTGGCCGCGATATTATGACTGACTTCGCACACCTGCCATAGGAAGGCCGCGAACTAAATTTACAAATCTTCGCATACCTGCCTGGGAGGCCGCGATACAAATAAACCTAGTCTAGAATACTTGGGAAAAACATCCCTTAATATCTTCGCATACCTGCCCGGGGAGGCCGCGATGGAAACTAATAGAATACATGACGTAACGAACGAACATACTACTACTTACGCTGTACTACTACTGAACTGTTATCTGTGAACTCGCTCAACTAGTTGTTGACTCTCTGCTGCATGCCTTGCAGGACCTTAGGTACATATGGAGCTTGCACGGGAGATGCGGTCGTTGTGGGCACGGATTGTGGATCTGATATTGAAACATTAAACATTGAACTTATTACTTATGTTGGGTTTACATTTTATGCTTCCGCTATACACTTAACATGTTTGTTGGAACACCTTTCATATCGTTTGGTTTGATTTACATTTAATACATATTATGTTTGATATGATTGGTGGCTTGATCCTGGTCAGTCACGCCTCCAAGCGGTGATACTCCGCGTGTGGATTTTGGGGGTGTGACAGATTGGTATCAGAGCCATTGGTTATAGAGAACTTGGTTTTAATAAGGGGAAAACGATTTTGTTAAAACCAGACTATAACCAGAACAGTGCTCAACGATCCACAACGACGCTTCGCTCCACGTGCAAGACTCAACATCCTAGGTAATAAGGTTTATGTTTATTGCCTACATGCTAGAATTACATAGAACTTTGCTCGTGGTATGCTCAGATTACAGAACCTACTATATGTTATTGCTCGAGAATACTTGTGTGCTCACTCTCTTCGCACTATTCGCGAACCTCTCACCCACATGTTTTCCTTGATGTCAAGATCATGAGTGGACGCGCTAACCTAACTCAAGCCCAGTTGGCGGCTTCGATCACTAAATAAGTTACTGCAGCCCTCGCAGCTGCCCAGGCAGGAGGTGTAACCTGCCATCACCACTTACTCTAGGATCTTTAGATCCTACTCTCGTAACTCAACACTTGTGCTTAATTTTGATTACTCTTACGCACACGACAAGTCAACACGCTCAGCCACCTGAATGCACATACAAGACTTTTTATGGACTGTCGTCCTACTACTTTTAGCGACACTGAAGGAGCTGTTGGACTCCTCCATTAGTTCAAGGAACTCGAATCGGTCTTCGAATGTGCGAATGACCTGAGGCTCGTAAGGTGAAATATGCCACTGATACTCTTGAAGGCACTGCGTTAACTTGGTGGAACGCGCAAGTTACGATGCTGGGGCTGGCGGCTGCTAATGCCACCCCATGGAATGATTTTAAGGAACTGATCAAACGTGAATACAGTAGTTATGACGCCATCCACAAGTTGGAAGTGGAGTCCTTTAACATGAAGATGACGGGGTCAGAGATAGAAGCGTACACGATAACGATCCAACAAACTAGCAATTTTGTGCCCAACTATGGTGGATCCTCCCATCAAGAGCATTGAGCTGTACCTCAAAGGCTTAGTACCAGAAATTCAAAGCCATGTGATGACTGCTAATCTTGCTACTATTCAAGATGTTGCTCATCTTGCTCATCGTCTCGCAGACCAGGCAGCGGAACAGAACAAGCTGCCTAGACGTATTGGTGCTACTACTACTACTTCTGCTATTCCCAGTGACAAAAAATGAAAGTGGAATGGAACCTCTAGCAAGGGTTCGACTACGATTCCGTCCCAGGCACAGCAGTGAAAGATCGATGACAACCAAAGTCCTGGTCAGCAACCTTTTAGTAGTCAAGGGCAGGGTGGATACAGGGGAAACCACCCTAAGTGCAAACGATGTAACTCGCACCTCAGCGGGCAGTGCAATCGAAATCATTGTCAATGATGCGACAAGCTTGGTCATGGAGCCAAAGATGGTAGAAACTCACGTTCTGCAAACCAGAACCAACAACAACAGTCACAAAATCTTTAGAATCAGCAGCAACAGCCGGGTAACAAGGGATGTTATCAGGGTGGTGCTGAAGGTCTCTTCAAGAGACACTGCCCACGGTTGAACCAGAACCAAAACCGCAACCAAGGAAACGGGAACCAGGGAAGACAACAACGGGGGTAATAACGACGGCAATGGTGCCAGGGGTCGAGTGTTCGTGATCGGTCAGGGTGATACTAGGGATGACCCCAGCGTTGCGATAGTTTCGACATCGTCATTAGTATGTATTGGTCATCCCAACAACAAGCAGAGATCCTATGCAAGGAGAAGATCATTCGTATTCCACGTTCTAGTAAAGAACCTCTCGAAGTTCAAGGCGACAAGAGTGGTGTCGTGAGTGGCATCATTTCTTTCTTGAAGGCTCAGAAGTGTTTACGAAAGGGCCACACAGCTGTTTTAGCTCTCGTCACTGATACATCGAAGAAAGAGAAAAAGATTGAGGATATTCCTGTAGTACGTGATTTTCCTCAAGTGTTTCCTGAAGAGTTACCTGGGTTACCGCCTCATCGTCAGGTCGAATTTCAGATCGAGCTCGCTCCAGGAGCAGCACCTATAGCTCGAGCACCTTATCGCTTAGCTCCAACTGAACTGGAAGAACTGTCTAAGCAACTACAAGAACTCTTGGAAAAGGGTTTCATACGTCCTAGCTCTTCGCCTTGGGGAGCTCCAGTACTATTTGTAAAGAAGAAGGACGGTACCTTCCGCATGTGTATAGACTACCGTGAACTGAACAAGGTGACGGTGAAGAATCGTTATCCTCTTCCACGCATCGACGATTTATTCGACCAGTTACAAGGGTCGAGCTATTACTCGAAGATTGATCTAAGGTCAGGGTATCATCAACTGAGAGTCCGGGATGAGGACGTCTCCAAAATAGCATTCAGAACACGCTACGGCCACTACGAGTTTCTGGTCATGCCTTTCGGGTTGACGAACGCGCCTGCGGTTTTCATGGATCTTATGAACAGGGTTTGCAAACCTTACCTCGACAAGTTCGTCATTGTTTTCATCGACGACGTCCTGATCTATTCGAAGAGTCGGGAGGAACATGAGCAGCACTTACGACTTATTTTGGAACTTCTTCGAACGGAACAGCTATACGCTAAGTTTTCAAAATGCGACTTCTGGCTTCGTGAAGTCCACTTCTTAGGCCACGTGGTAAACAAGGATGGGATTCATGTCGATCCATCCAAGGTGGATTCGATCAAGAACTGGCCTGCACCTCGCACACCAACAGAAATACGCCAATTCTTGGGTTTGGCGGGTTATTACAGAAGGTTCATCAAAGACTTCTCAAAGATTGCTCAGCCGCTTACACTACTGACACAGAAAGGTGTTGTTTACCGTTGGGGTAATGCACAGGAAACAGCGTTCCAACACTTAAAGGATAGACTATGTAGCGCACCTATCCTCTCATTGCCTGAAGGCACGGAAGATTTCGTAGTCTACTGCGACGCATCTATCCAAGGTCTTGGATGTGTATTAATGCAAAGGGATAAAGTCATTGCTTATGCTTCGAGCCAACTTAAGATTCACGAACACAACACACGATTTAGAGCTGGGAGCGGTTGTTTTTGCACTTAAGATATGGCGACACTACCTGTACGGCACCAAATGTGCTATCTACACTGACCACAGAAGCCTCGAACATATATTCAAACAGAAGGAACTGAATATGCGACAACGACGATGGGTCGAACTGCTAAACGACTACGAATGCTCAATCAGGTACCACCCAGGCAAAGCCAATGTTGTGGCTGACGCCCTCAGTCGAAAGGACACCGTGCCTAAGCGCGTGCGAGCTTTACAACTCACTATACAGTCTAGTCTTCCTTCTCAGATACGAGATGCTCAGGTAGAAGCATTGAAACCAGAAAATGTCAGGGCTGAAGCCCTACGTGGCTCAAGACAACGTTTAGAACAAAAGGAAGATGGTGCTTACTACGTCACAGGACACATTTGGGTTCCACTTTATGGCAACTTACGGGAGCTAGCAATGGATGAAGCTCATAAGTCTCGCTACTCGGTACATCCTGGTGCGGATAAAATGTACCACGATATCAAAACTACATACTGGTGGCCTAGCATGAAGGCCCACGTAGCCACATACGTTAGCAAATGCTTGACTTGTGCGAGAGTCAAGGCAGAATATCAGAAACCGTCAGGACCACTCCAACAACCTGAGATACCACAATGGAAATGGGAGCAAATTTCCATGGACTTTGTTACTGGCCTACCTAGATCTCAGCGCGGAAATGATACTATTTGGGTGATCGTGGATCGACTCACAAAGTCTGCTCACTTCTTGGCTATCAAAGAAACAGACAAGTTCTCTACCTTAGCAGACATTTACTTAAAAGAAGTGGTCTCGAGGCACGAGGTGCCCACCTCCATCATCTCTGATCGTGACGCACGTTTTACTTCAGAACTGTGGCAAGCAATGCATAAATCTTTTGGCTCTCGTTTAGACATGAGCACGGCGTATCATCCTCAGACCGATGGGCAGTCTGAGCGCACTATTCAAACTCTAGAAGACATGCTTCGGGCGTGCGTAATTGACTTTGGAAATGGTTGGGAGAAACATCTGCCACTTGTGGAATTTTCATACAATAACAGCTACCACACCAGCATTAAAGCTGCTCCATTCGAGGCATTGTACGGGCGTAAATGCCGGTCACCTCTCTGTTGGGCAGAGGTGGGAGATAGTCAAATCACAGGTCCAGAAATGGTAGTTGATACTACAGAAAAGATTGCTCAAATACGACAACGCATGGCGGCAGCTTGTGACCGTCAGAAAGCATACGCTGATAAAGACAGGAAACTACTCGAATTCCAGGTTGGGGATCGAGCGCTACTTAAAGTTTCACCCTGGAAGGGTGTGGTTCGTTTTGGCAAACGAGGCAAGCTCAATCCGCGTTATGTCGGACCTTTCGAAGTCACAGAGAAAATAGGCAAAGTGGCCTACAGACTGAACTTACCACCTGAACTCAGTGCAGTTCACAACGTCTTTCACGTGTCGAATCTGAAAAAGTGTCTGTCAGATGAGACCCACGTAGTTCCTTTGAAGGAACTCACCACCGACGAGCGGTTGCAGTTCGTCGAAGAACCAATTGAGGTCACGGACCAGGATGTTAAGGTCCTCAAGAACACGAGAATCCCTCTTGTACGAGTTCGTTGGAACTCCCGTCGCGGCCCAGAGTTCACCTGGGAGCGAAAAGATCAAATGAAACTCAAGTATCCCCAGTTATTCGGAACCAATGCAACTACTACTGAGGCTGAAGCTACCACTATAGAATTTCGGGACGAAATTCCAAATCAACGGGGGGATGATGTGACACCCCAGGAAAACCAGTAATCTTCGCAAACCTGCTCGGGGAGCCGCGATACGATACAGGTAAACAACGTCACACCACTAGCTTTCTCAGTAACTGCATACTAAATTTCGGGACGAAATTTCTTTCAAATTGGGGATAATGTGACAACTCGAATTTCCGACATTCTTTATTCGCATTTATTGCACGTTGACCTTGACTGTTTGGATGTTTGTTACTTACCTGGTAATTGTGCACGCTAAATTATAAGTTGAGATGATTCCTTGACTGCATGAATACTTGTAAACTGTTTACGATTTGAGCTACTCGACGAAACACACAATGTGTTTCGCCATAACCAATTCCGACGAAACTGAATCTGTTTCGCCAACAACCTTCTAGACGAAACAGGCTGTTTCGCCGAGCCCAGATCCGTCGAAGCCCAGTTCGGGCCCAACATGTTATTTCGAGTTTTAATACGTAAAACAACATCAGTTTCACACTTTTATCATAGCAACCGAAACCCTAGAGTCTCTCCTTCTCTGTTGACGGCAATCTAGCGTTCCCTAGCTCTCGAATCCTTGTTTGTTCATCTCGAATCGGTTAGTGTATGTTTGTTAATCGGTTTCATGTTTTTGTGATGTCTCGATTCATGCTTGTGTATATGATTGATGTGTATTACTGCTGAGATTATAAGAGTATGATGATGATATAGGTTTTGATATGCATGATGTAGTCGGATATAATAGTGCTATGCGAAGATTAATACGATCAAATACTCGGTTCTGAATGTTGTTATTATGATCTGGTACTGAATATACACTAACATCTTGATAGGGATCGGTGATGCGATGTTGTATGTTAATCGATATGTTGTATATGTAAACTAGGGTTCATGCTAGACGATGATTCTTTAAGGATTGTGTTAGGTGATTCTGTGAACAAATGATTACTGCATGATTGTTAATATTGATGTCGGCTGTTAGTGATGATTAGGGTTTTCATACGTAACTGATTATGCGACGTAACTGATGAATCAACGAAACAGGCCTTTTGGCGAAACAGAATGTGTTTCGCCAAGGACCATCGACGAATTAGAATCCTGTTTCGCCAAACAAGATCACGACGAAACAGAACGTGTTTCGTCAAATGTGTGTTTCGCCAACTCGCTTGTTTCGCCAACTATTGTGTTTCGCCAATATATGTGTAATCAGCACAGTAACTTGGGTTAATTCTGTTAAGTGTTAACTGGAATATTTAACTGCTGTTAAGTGTAACCATCTTGTATATGATTGTGATTACGTGCTACATGTTTATACGTGCACAACTTGAACACAAACTGATTTCACATACGTGCATACTTTAGGACGTGATTGATTACTTGCGAGCATACACTTAGCATACCGAGCAAACCAAGGTGAGTTCATACAGCCAAGGCATGGGGTTCCCGGGTGGGAATGGGATTTGATGAATTATTGTGTATACTCAGACGGTAGAACCTAACGATAAGATACGACTAGACTAGTAACACTTATTGAACTGATCTTCACACACCTGCCAAGGGTTGGCCGCGATATTATGACTGACTTCGCACACCTGCCATAGGAAGGCCGCGAACTAAATTTACAAATCTTCGCATACCTGCCTGGGAGGCCGCGATACAAATAAACCTAGTCTAGAATACTTGGGAAAAACATCCCTTAATATCTTCGCATACCTGCCCGGGGAGGCCGCGATGGAAACTAATAGAATACATGACGTAACGAACGAACATACTACTACTTACGCTGTACTACTACTGAACTGTTATCTGTGAACTCGCTCAACTAGTTGTTGACTCTCTGCTGCATGCCTTGCAGGACCTTAGGTACATATGGAGCTTGCACGGGAGATGCGGTCGTTGTGGGCACGGATTGTGGATCTGATATTGAAACATTAAACATTGAACTTATTACTTATGTTGGGTTTACATTTTATGCTTCCGCTATACACTTAACATGTTTGTTGGAACACCTTTCATATCGTTTGGTTTGATTTACATTTAATACATATTATGTTTGATATGATTGGTGGCTTGATCCTGGTCAGTCACGTCTCCAAGCGGTGATACTCCGCGTGTGGATTTTGGGGGTGTGACAACTTTGCTGTTACAGCACAGACTGCTCAGAACCCGCGGAACCCACCAGCTCAGCCACCTGCAAAGAAAGCATATGCCGGTACCGCACCTCATTGTGCACGCTGCAACGGTCATCACGCGGTACAACAAGCTTGCTGGCAATGCACGACATGTGGGAAACTTGGGCATTTGGCCAATGTTTGTCGTTTGGGACAAAATCAGGCTGCTCAGGTTCAAGCTCCGGTTCAAGGGAATGCTGCGAGATTCCCACTGGGGTCATGTTTCAACTGCGGAGAGATTGGTCACTTCCGCCACAACTGCCCAAGACTGGTGAATGCAAATCCAAACGCAAACCCAAATGCGAACGTCAACGTCAATGTGAATCCAACACGTGGTCGAGTGTTTAACATCAATGAGGCACTCAATGATGAAGGAGTGAACAATTAGTATTTTGTTTTTCCTCTGGTTGGTATCTTGTAACATTTAAAGACAATGCGGTTGTTATATAAATAAAAATTTGTGGTTTTATTTTTAACTAATGCAATTGTATGAATGTTTGATCCAACCTTATGATGTCAACACAAAGACAAAACTACTCGTGTGGTTCTGTCATTTTTACGATCACCTGTGATCTCCCTTAGTACCTCAAACACTTGTTTCTTTTAAATCTAAAGTATCTTATCGTCTTGCACCGTTCGAGATGCAACAATTATCAAAACAGCTTCAAGAGTTGTCTGATAAAGGATTCATCCGTCCGAACTTTTCACCTTGGAGAAACTCCTGTTCTCCTTGTGAAAAGAAAAATGGATCTTTTCGAATGTATATCGATTAACGTAAGCCTAGTAAGCTTACCATCAAGAATCGATATCCCCTACCTTAAATCAAAGATTTCTCCGATCAACTATATAGCGTTTTATGCTTTTCCAAGATCGATTTACGTTTTTGGATATCATCAACTTTGTATTCTCGAAGAAGATATTCCCAAAACGGTTTTCTGCACGAAGTATGGCCATTACGAGTTTACAGTCATGCCTTTTGGGTTGACAAATGCTCCAGCCATCTTCAAGGACTTAATAAATAGAGTGTGCAAGCCTTATTTGGATCAGTTCGTCATTGTTATTAATGACATCTTGATCTATTCATGTCCCGAGCCGATCACGATCAACACCTTCGTTGACATTGGAACCCCTAAAGAATGAACAAACTTTTCGCTAAATCCTCCAAGAGGAAATTTTGGCTTAAAGAAGGTCAGTTTTTGGGCCATGTAGTCAACAAGCAGGGTATTCATATGGATTCATCCAAATTGCTGCAATTAAGGATTTGATTCCTTGTATGCTTTAAATACCCGTGTCCAAAGATAACAAATTTAAAGGTTAAATTAAACAATTATGCGAGTATACGATTATACGATTATGTGATATGTGTTTATGTGTTCTCCTCTATGATTTTGTGTGATCCGATTTTCAAATCCTCATAGAAGCTTTCATGTTTTCATATGAGGGATTCATAGTAGGATATTCAAAAGGGTACTACCTTAAATCCTTATGGGCTTCTACCTGGTAGTTAAGACCCTTGGGTTATATAGTACCACTCCATGATTCATAAGAGACCCTCTTAGTGGTCTAGTAAAAAAGATTGATTCACAATTTGGTTAAAGAACGACATCTAGTGATGTAGCCGAACAGACTCCTTGATAGTCTATTTAGATCATTTATTGATTTAATTTAAAGGACTCTATGGCGGTCTAGTCACGCTCATCACAGGTTCATTCATTTGGTTTTACCCTACACGTTATAAAATAGACTGTGTGAACTGTGCAAGGAATTGTCTAATTATGGACGCGTACATAATTATGAAATTTAGTGCACAGGAACCCAGTAGGATTTATTACGTGTAAGAACCAATAGTGACAACAATAACAAAATGAGAACGATGTAATGGAGGTACGGTGGACGCACCAATGACGCTTCATGTACTTGTATATAAGTGTCCCTCTTACATTGGAAGCATAATGTTATTAAGGTTACTAGAAGTTCAGAACCTTAACCAATGTTGTTCGATCTTTTTCAACTTCATGTTTTCAAGCTCTTACAAGTTTCCTCTGATTAAATTTCGGGACGAAATTTCCTAAAGTAGGGGAGACTGTAACACCTGTGCCTTCACGGCTATCAAACAAATACCGAACCAATGAAATATTATATTTCATACTTGGAATTTGTAAAAATATGTGGATCGTTTACACATATCAACTCTTGTTCGATTTCAAACTCTAAATCGCTTTCTGGAAGGTTATACGCGCACCGATGCGTAAATATAACCAGTTTAATGGAACGAACACTCCGGAAAAGTGAAATAGGCTTAACATACCTTAAATAACCTTTACATAACTTAGAAATAAGTTTCGAAGGCTTTGGTATGGCAAAATCAAGTTAAATCGCTTACAGGGACTAAAGTTGACAAACTGCGAAAGTATGCCAATTTGAACTGTAACAGACATTCCGGAACATGACCATAAGTTAAACATACCATAAATATCCTTTACATAGCTTAGAAATAGGCTTTGAGGGGTTCGGTATGCTAAAATAAACTTTTGGGTCATTCAGGGACTAAAAGTGTCAAAAAGTGCACAAGTTTGCATTTTCGAGCATAACTTACGTTCTGAATACATCCGGACATCCAAAAATTTATGTAAGCATGACTATATTATGCTTTAGTGTTTGGCTTAAGAAAAATCCATTCGTCGCGTCATTTGGATCGTTTTTCGTGCTTATGCGCATTCCGTCGTAATTAAGCGAACATCGCGTTCGTACGACCAAACGAACCATCATCAGACATATTTTTGAACATGTTTCATGTCCACAATGTTTAGGCATCATTTTAGGGCCTTAAAGTTGGCTTTACGGGCATTAGAAGTGTCGGAAATGGCCTTAAACACGTGCAGGGACTGAAACTGTCATTTTTCAAACATGTTTGCTGATCAGAAGGGCCAGGCGGCCCGTATTGTGTTTGTCTGATCCTGAAGCGGGCCGCGTCCGCATATCAGACCAGATTCAATGGTGTTTTCAGCAAGTTGCAGCTGGTTGATCCACCACCACATGTTCTCACTTGCTTAGTCAGATGATAAGGACCATTTTAGGCTACCACAACTTTGCAACACTTGTACGGATGGGATTAAGGCACGTTTTCCATCAAACGATCTTAACGGTGGACCGAATACTATAAATACCCCACCCCCATGCTTCAAAATCACAAGAACTTTGATTTGAGAAACTCTAAGTTGAAACTATTGTTTCATACCTAAGATTTTTGAATCGAAGTTAGCATTCGGGGACCCTTCGTAAGTATTCTTTCGTTCTTTTCCTTATTTTATTGCTTTTCGAGTCAGAAAGTCAAACTTTGTTTGACTTTCAGCGTTGACCAGTAATGGTCAATGCGAAGTTCGTTGGAACTTCGCAACGTGAGTGTAATCACGTTGGTTATAGTCCCTTGGGACTATGCCTACTGATTACCACGTTGTCTAGGGTCGTAGGGTAAGCGATCTAATAAATCGCTTATACCTCGAACCCGACCCATTTGGTCGATCATTAGGATCCGACCAAATACATTAGGTGACCATAGTAGGTAGGGAATAACCTTCCGAGGTTATACCCTATGGTCGCTTCGTTTAAGTAGTTGTATGATAGGTAGTTTATATGCCTTAGGTAAATTACCAGAATACCCTTTTCATGTATAATTGGTAATTAAGCATATGTAACCTAAACCTTTGTCATATAACTGATTATGTAACATGTTTAGGCATATTCTACTTGTCATAGGACTAGTTAGACGGTCCGAACGCGTTTCACGCGCACGACGCGTTAAAGTAGCATAAGCTACCTTAATGGGTCGCGATGGGTCGAAAGCAATTAGGTTAGGTTTCATTGTAGTATGTAGGCCTTGTTAAACCATATCATATGAGTTCCAATACTCATTTGGTTTACCAAGCCTCATCCTATCCGATCTCCCGATTTAAGTCCGGTTTATTTATATAGTTTTAGATTGCCGACTGATTCCGTGCTCCCTCAAGTTTTGTTTGGTTGTTGTTCAAGACCTCTAAGCATTCTCAGGCGAGTACATTATTCCCCTCTTTTACTGTTTTCAACTGTTTTGGGGTGACTCATATGTGCTAAATATCTTAACAATGATTTCAATAACGATTACAATGGTTTCAAAAACAATTACAATGTAGTATCAAGAACGATAACAATAGTTTCAAAAACAATTACAATAGTTTCAAGAACAATTTCAATAAAGTGAACAAACTTGTTGGTTGTAGTTACATAACCAATGACATTCATTAGCAATGATCAAGCCGACCAGTATTAGGTTATGGTACCATAGGATCTGACAAATCCCGTTATTCTCTATACTCATGGTTATGTGTGGGTATTTTGGGTAACGACTGAATCTGTAATTATTAATTTACCCTTTGGTAAGGGTTTGTTAAGAACGAGAGCGAGAGCGAGTTGGAACGATGAACGCGTCAAGAAGGTTTGAATGTTATTAGAGAATCGACCATTAAGTAGTTTCACAATTAAAACAAGAACGATTTGAACAATTAAAACAAGATGGTTTAACGATTGGGTAAACATTTGGACATTATTTACATTTGATCATGCATTTCCACGAAACATAGTATTGATTTAAACCAAGTTTTACTTCAATACTTTGTTTTGTGCGTTTCTCCTATGGTTTAGTTGATGCATTCCACTAGCCATACATATCATTTTGGTTACACATTACATGGTTTACATTTGACACAAACACTTTTGACATTGATTATACATGACATGATTTACATCTTTACATAAACATTTTGGTATATTATTCAATACATTTGACAATTTGTTTAAACATGGACATCTTACATTGGTGGTTTGTTTGGGTAAGTGATTTGAGTAACGGTGCGTGTGTAATATGATACAAGCATGGTGGATACGCCGCTGGTACTTCCTATATATAAGTGTTTGTATGGTATTACATATTGTAGCGTTATTTGAATCGTTTCAGTTTGAGACATAGAACATTTTATACAAGTAACATACTTTTCACAAGACATTGATTTGCAAATAACTTATCTTATACAAACTCATTTTACATGGTTATTCATATAATCATGCATTATTCTCTTATTTATACATATCATCTAAACTTATTATTTTTCAAATGATTTACAAAGACAAAGCAAATTACAAGGTTCATGACTAAACATTTTCTTAAACAGAAGTCATGAATCTTATTTTCACAAAACCTATGTACTCGCCAGCATTTCTTTGCTGACCTCGTTTTCACATATGTTTCAGGTATTGTTGAATGATATCGATTGATAAGATGCATGCTCACATAGGACTGGACAAGGCCTTAGTGACTCAATAACAATGATAGATTAAGTTTAAATTGTGTATTTAGATTTCCAGACGATGTAATTATTCAATGTTTAATAAAACGAAACACTTTTGGTATCCATGGTTATGAAACATTAATTCTGTTGCAACACGCCTCGATATTTCCGCCACGTTTTGTTGTTTTACGTGGTCGGGGTGTGACAGAACGTAACGCTAGATTTTTTAGCAATCGTCTAAGACCTCCGCAGCAGCTGGCCGATAGAATCATTAGCACGGTTCGAACAAAATTAATCTCTTTCAGGTACAAGCAAACTTCAAATGTTAAACGCTTTATGGAAGAGTGGAAGATGGATAAAGAAGATTTCTTGGATGAAGATTGAAGACCAATGTTTTGTTTTCTTTTGATGTATTTGGTTGTGTCTTTTGGTTGTTTCTTGTTGCACTCTTTAGTGGTATGTCACTAAGAGAACTAGAGGGTACGTTCAGCCTTCTACTTGTATGATTTTTGATGTGTTATAAAATCACCGGGGTAACCCTTTACCCCCAAAAAAAAAACATATTTAATATGAAAACCCTAATCATTCTATTATAACAGTTACCAAAGATCAATTCAACAACCAAATCCAAATCAACATCTCATATGCATGTGAAGACTTAGAGTTTGTCGGCCATTTATTTTAAACATTAAAGATTGATTGGAATCATAAGTCTTTATCCATTCCATCACTCAAATCACCATACACAGAATCCTATGCCACTTTGTTCAATATTCATGCATATAAAGGAAACTAATGTATTACGATTCCAAGGCAATTAGATTAACATATGGTAATATACTAACCGAGTTGGAGTAGTGAAGGATAATGTGCCAAAACCGTGAAGAAAGCTTCGATGAGAGGGACTGCCGCCGTTTTGAGAGGGGATAGCACACTAGGGTTTTGTTTCTTGAATTTATAAAAAGTGCGTGAGATCAAATACATATATTAAATCGGATCAAGTGGGCTGCCGAACCCACTTTTGTTTTTACTAATTGATTGGGCTTCTAGGTGGGCCGGGGTTTTAGGAGGTTCGGTCTTATAACTTCTAGTGTGGGCCGAGATACATAGAGGACTAAGGTGTGTGTGAGTGTGGCCCGACACACTCGCGGCACAATGTGTATACGATGGCCCAGTTTCATGTGTAGTTCCTTTAAATGAACCCAACGCTTAAACGGATCCAATCACACCAAGTTATAACCAAGTAACTTTACATTTGACAAGTTAATATAACATGAGCGTCCAAGGAGAGAGTTATGAGAAGTTAAAATCACTAAATCAAACCAGTATTAACCTTGAAAGTTCGGGTTGTCACATCATCCCCAACTTGAAAGAAATTTCGTCCCGAAATTTGACAAGCAGTCTCATAAAAGTGAAATGACGGATCAGGATGACTGTGGATTTTTCCTCGGGTACCACAAACATCATGCCCAAAAACACAATACGTACTACACCTTAAAGGTTCCCAATCATATTCCACTTTTATTTCAGCTTTCGAATACCCATTACCTTCTAAAGACGGAACGACAATCTTAATACTTCTTTTCAGATCATCTCCCGCGTTAACTTCAATAAGGGCCCTTGCAAAACTGCTCCTTCCCCACGACTCAGTACACATCGTAGACGTATAAGAATCCAACATTTTTGGCACACCTATTTTTGATGCCAACAAGCTTAAACCATCCTCAGTAAACGCCGTCAGCGGAATGTCATGCATCTTCACCCAAAGAGGTACGGCCGTAATATCTTCCTTCACTAACGTAGTCGAAGGAGTCCATTCATTCAGAATAATTGGTACATTACGTATCGTCCATGGACCATCTTCAAGCGGTTGTTCCATGCTCCTTTTCGATTTAAACTTGAAGAAAAAGAAGCCCTTCGAGTTCATCATCATCCTTATTAATCCATATTTCGCCCATGCATTCTTGACAAAATAATCCACCACCGGGAAAGCAAGCCTTTTCCCTAAGAAGTAGCCATATAAAGTGTTCGCAAATCTGTCATTAACCTCCTTGACCGATGAAATTGGAATTACCACATCTACTCCTTCCAATTTCTCCATATTTTCCATCGATCTAAAGTTGACCTTAGTCACTTCCTTTTGTTTTTGAACAATCTTAGCAAATGACAAAGGTTTCACAGCATTAATACCTGACTCAGCCATATGATTCGAGCTGCTTGCATTCATATTTAGATTTAAATTCTCTAACCCAGGGTTCTCATGGGAATACGCTAGGTCATCATACTCCTGAACCGGTTTAGACTGAAACAAACTCCCACTTCCCTTATATTCCAGATCAACAGGTTTTGAGATAGCTTTTAACCCATCAATGACCGAAACATTATTGGTCGAATACATACCTCGTCTCGGAAGTAAAGGATTGCCTTCTATGTTAGTAACTCGTAATCCGATTCCACGCACAGGGGCCGTACCAGGCGTTGTATCATAATCCTCATTCCCCACTTCAGAATTGTCGAAACCTCCTTTTTCATAATTCGTATTCAGATATCCATCTCCATCATCTTGTTCTACTCTCTCCATAATCACGTAAACTTAACAACCATGCACAAAAACACCTGTAAAACCAGTAATCCAAGATCAGCCGAACAAAAAAACCCTAATTCCTTAAACCCTAGAATCTATTTTCAATCCTTAACTGATTAGAAAGGCGTTATCGATCTAGCTAAATTAAACTCAGTTAACCGCAATCAATAACAACCGATATAATTAATCAGGATTTCGAACAAACTCATAAGGCGGCGATTGAAAGAAGAAAACCGAAAGAAAAAAAACCCTAATTTCAAATCGGTCACTATTGCTAACTAGTTCGTTATAGAATTCTGATGAATCAAAACTCTAATCACCATCCATTTCTCAATTGTTCCTTGCTCATTCCTCATTCTCTCCTCTCTTATCTGATTGGGAGCTCTCTCAACTGAATTGGGACTTGTCTTCTTTGTAGAAAAGATAGCAAGGACTTTAGTGAGCACTCTTTCATTCTTTTTATTGCTTACTAGTTTAAAAAGTCAAACAGTGTTTGACTTTCAGTTTGACCAGTCAATTGGTCAAGTCAAAGTTCAATTGAACTTTGCAATGTGATTGTAATCACAATGGTTATAATCCTTAGTGATTATACCTACTGATTACCACATTAACTAGGTGTAGTGACGAGTCAAAGTTTCGGTCAAAATGCGTTTTTAGCACGCATTTTGTAACGGAACTATTTTCGGGTATCAAAACCCATTGTTTTGATACCAAATCAGTAGGTTAAACATGTTTTGACATGTTTAACTCGTCACTAATAGTTTGGTGCTTGTTTAGGGTCGTTAGTTAAGCGCTCTAAACAACCGCTTAGACTTTCGAACCCGACCCATTTGGTCGATCTTTAGGATCCGACAAAGCTTACTTAGTGATCATAGTTACATAGGGAATAACCCCTGAGGTTATACTTTATTTTTTTGGGTAAAGGGTTACCCCGGTGAAATTTTATATCAACCAAAACAACAAATAAACAGGGTGCATCGAGACACCGATACACACTACTAGACTTGGCATACCAAGACTAGGACAACAAAACAAACAATCCCGACAAAGTCACAACCACGAAAAATCAGAACTACCCGACTAACATCACAGCCAAAAGACAAACATGACTAAGAAAACAAAAGAACAACTCTAGCCGGGATCAACTTCCATGTTATTCTTCGATATCAGCCACTTGTCCAAAATTTTCTTTTGGTTCGGATGTCTTCCAAACCGGAACCCCATGATTCTGAGCCTCACCGTATCAATGACAATATTTGCAAGCGCTGTAGCACTCCGTTGATTATGAGAAAATAATCTGTTATTTCTTTCCTGCCAAACAAAGTACGTGGAAGCCGCCACCAAAATGTTGCAAATAATATTATCCATGGTTCTCGAATTAGCATTGAGCTCCATCCATTGCATGATAGATTCCCATGTGTCCGTGACTTTATGATCACCTAGGATTGGTTAGTCTTTTGCTAGTTAGCTTGTATGCCCATAGTAAATGACCAAAATATCCTTTTGAAGCATAAATCCGTAATGTGCATATGTTAACATATTTTTGACATATAATCTGATTTAGTAACATGTTTAGGCATAATTGGGCATGTAAGACTTGGCATAGCACATAGTTAACCAACCGAACATAGTCTTACGCTAACGACGCATTATAGTAGCTTATACTACCATAATGGGTCGAAACGGGTCAAAAGCACTTAGTTAGACTTTCCAATCAGAATGTAGGGACTATTAAATCATACCATATGAGTTTAAATACTCATTTGATTTATAGAACCTCATTCTATCCTATCTTCCGATTTAGGAGCCGTTTATTAACATAGTTACCTATACTAGGTGCCGGTTGATTCCGTGACACTTGGAGCTTAAATTGGTCTTATTCTCAAGACTAATTAGCAATCCCAAGTGAGTACATAGTTCCCCTCTTTTACCGTTTTCAAATATTTTGGGGTGATTCACATGTACATACTTGTTACTTTCTTGTTTTACAAGCTTTAGTGACATAAACATGCTAGTTTCACTTAGTATATATTCGTACATGTTTTCACTATGTTTTGCTATGTATGTTAAGCATGCTAGCACATTGATTTATTACACATTTGTTACATATGTTTACTTAGCATATGTACGCATTGTTTTACATGACATTTCTACTAGGCATGTTTACTTAGCATACCTAGTACATGGTTTTCATAGCATGCTTACATTGGTTATGACATTTGGTGTGTTTAATCGGGACAATAATACATTCATTAACATTGATCACGCCGCTCGGTACTATGTAATGGTACCATAGGAATTGACAACTCCCATTTCCGACTTCCTAGGTTTGTTTGGAAGTTGGGAATGACAGAATCCGACTACATAACTTAGAGGAACCTTTAATTTGTTTAAAGGTTTTTCGCCACAGTCGCAAGGCTTGAATGTATGCGATTAACATTACTGCATAAGTGTTTGTAATCATAAAGCATTGTTTTCTGCAAAACATGACATTTGAATTAAACTTAGGTTTACTCAAAAGCATTGTTTTGTACATTTTTCCTATGGTTGAGTAATCACTTGTTATTCACCATACATTTGTTTCACACTAATATCATTACATAGTTTAAGTAGATGATTTCCTACTTACTATGCATTACATTTGATACATTTCATACATGACATTGAACATGGTTTACACATAAAATATTTTTGACATTGAACAAGACATTTTAGTTGGTTATTAATAAGTGACTTATGTAACGGGGCTATGTGCCATACGATAAAAGCATGGTGGATACGTCGATGGTACTTCCTATATATAAGTGCTTTTATTGTATTTCACATTGTTGCGTTATATAAATCACTTGGACAAGACATGAAACATTTTTACAAGGACATGACATTATATTTCAAAATACATATTTCACACAAAATTACTTTTACTTGGTTATTCATTTAACCATGCATTGTCCTTTATTTATCATTGATTTTCATATCGATTTTTCATATGATTTCATAAAGGAAATTATTTTACAAGGTTCATGACTACATTTCGTTAAACACTTTTTAAAACTACAAGTCATGAATCTTGCATAAACAAAACCTATGTATCTCACAGGCATTTTTATGCTGACGTACCTATTTTTACATGTGTTTCAGGTGCTGATGCATGATGATGTTTGTGCTTCACTTAGGCGGACTCGGGCCTTAGTGACTTAAAAGACAATTATTATGTTATGTTTTATTTAAATTCCAAGACAATGTAAACTTTAATTCAATAATACATAATTTTTATTACCATGGTTGTTGACACAATACTTCTGTCACCATCACTCCCTGGCGTTTCCGCCGCGGTTTCGTTGTTTTGACGCGGCCGGGGTGTGACACAAACTGGACTAAATACTTGGTAACTAACGTTTTTTTTAAATTGTGAACTCGCCAGCTTTGTCTGATACACTTGTTGCATGCTCGCAGGGCGTTAGGTATTTTGGATGGTGGAACTTGCTGTCTGAGGTAGCTGGAGTGGTCATGGGTCGACAGAAGAGATTCATGAGATGGTTCTTGATATTGTAACTTGGTTTTGATACTGTTTAACTTTAGTTATCTATTTTGCTTCCGTTGAACTTGTTGGGATTTACTAAACTTATTATTGGTACAATTCTTTAATGATTGGTATTTTATTTACAAACTTATTATGAGTTCAATATGATTGGTGGCTCGTTATTGGTTTGTCACACGCCTAGCAGGGACACTCCCTAGGTGGTATTTTGGGGGTGTGACATTCTTCTATTTGGAAATGACATTCCAACCAAGGTGTAAAAACCTGGCTTGGAAGTTGTTTTTCCATTAAGGATCTTGGTGAAGTCGCCTATATTTTGGGAATAAAGATCTATAGGGATAGATCGAGGTGCTTGATAGGTTTAAACCAAAGTGCATACTTTGACAAAATTTTGAAAAGGTTCAAAATATGGAACTTTATGAAAGGTTTGGTACCTGTTCAAAAAGGGGACAATATTGAAAGCGTTTCAATGTCCAAGCTCAAAGGATGAGCAAGAAAGAATGAAAGGAATCCCATATACGTCTGCTATAGGATTCATTATGTATGTAATGATATGCACTAGACCAGACATGTCATGCGCATTAAGAATGACGAGAAGATACCAGCGAGTAACGGTCATTGGGTAACTGTTAAAAATATATATATTGAAATACCTTAGAAGGACTAAGGATATATTTCTAATATATAGATCTGGTGAAAAAGAACTCGTTGTAAAGGGTTACATGGATACGAGTTTCCAAACTGATCGAGATGGTTCTTGATCACAATCAGGGTAGCACTGTCCACTACAGAATCAGAATACATCGCCGCTTCATTAATTGATATAATTCATATGGATCTGCACTTGAATTATTGCCAATCTAGGGGTAGTCCCAACCATTTAGTTCCCCTAGAGATCTTTGTGATAACGAAGGTGTGATTGCTTAAATCAAGGAAACTCGTGTACATCGAAAGACTAGGCACATTGAGCGGAGTTTCAACTACATAAGGGATGAAGTTGAAAAAGGGAAAGATATGTATTCGCAAAGTTCACATTGATCAAAATATTGCGGATCCACTCACGAAGCTCCTTAGATAGATTGATACTCTGGGTTAATTGATTAAGGGTTGAGGATTGAGTATAGGGTTTAAAGGATTAGGGTTTTCTTCTGATAAGTGTTCTTCGGTTTCTTGGCGTGGTGGTCATCTTCTAGTTTGCATGGTGTCTTCTGTTTCGTTGTTTAAGGGAGAGTTGTGTGTTTGCTAATGACTAATCGTGATAATCCTGGGAGTAACATCCCAAATAAACAGGTGAATCAGGGATTGTTTGATCTTGATGGATACCCTTTATCCCCGGCTGCAGCTGATGTTCTGAATGATTCTGTGGTTCATGAGGCAGGCTCTACCCCGGGTACTGTTCCTGTTCGCGGCATTGGGCTACGTGTGACCAACATCGAAGGTAATCCAATGTTGCCGAGAAGAGGGTTGTTTTATTCAAATAACGTCTCTGTTATTGATGGGTTGGCAGCCATTTCTAAACCTGTAAACCTGGATAATGTGGAGAAAGTCAGCTCGGAAAGTCAGGATGCTGAGAAACATCAAAATCAGGTTGCTAGTAGTCAACAGAATCCTGGTAATATAGAAAAACCTTTGTCATGTGCTGAATCTGTTAAGGGACCTAGTGTTAGGAAGGTTAACTTTCGTGCATTGGCGACTGATGAGAAGCAGGATGGTTGTGATGTTGTATTGTCTAGGGACTCCGTCAGAGTAGTGCAAGATAAACTGGCCAACACGCTATATGGATATTTTTTGGGGGATCGGGTAGCGTACCCCGTTGTGGAATACTTTGTTAGGAATAATTGGAAGCGATTTGGATTGCAGAAATCAATGATGAATGCCAGTGGTTTTTCTTTTTCAAGTTTGCTGATCAAGCAGGTATGCTGAAGGCTACTAATGAGGGACCGTGGATAATTCGTTCTCAGCCGTTGTTTTTGGAGATTTGGTCGCCCTCGGTTAAGCTTGAGAAGAAGGAAGTGAAAAGGGTTCAGGTTTGGGTTAAACTTCATGAAGTTCCTATTGCGGCGTATACGAAGGATGGTTTAAGTTTGATTGCAACAACTATTGGGGAGCCGAAAGCTTTGGATTCTTTTACTACCTCAATGTGCGTAGATATGTGGGGTAGAAGCAGTTTTGCTCGAGCACTGGTTGAGATCTCAGCCGACAATGAGCTTAAGGAGGAGTTGACTATTGCGGTTCCTTGTTTGGATGGAGATGGATTTGTTAAGAAAAAGGTTTATGTCGAATATGAATGGTGTCCCCATAGGTGTGGTCGATGTTGTGTTTTTGGCCATGATGAGGGAACTTGTCCAAAGCAGGCTACTAAAGTGTCTAATGGTAAACATCAAGATGGCAAGATTCCAGGTCATGATAAGAAATTTAAACAGCCGATTCAGGATAGGGGGCCTTCAAAACGTAAACCTACTAGGAAAGTTGGGTTTAATATGAATAAACCTAAGCAAAAATTTGAGTATCGTCCTATTGCTCCTAAGCCGAAGGATGTGGTGAAGAATGTCACATCGTCTAACAATGTCTTTTCTAGCAATCCGTTTGATGTTTTGAGTGATGAAGGTGGGGATCAAGGGCAAAGTAGTAACGATGCTGGTGGTAGACAGGATAATTCTGATGATGAAGAGGTTCTTGAAGTCTTTAACGAAACTGATGAGTTTATTATGGAAGGCACTCGTAATTCTAATAAAACAGGGGCAAGCACACCTTTACCGATAGTGTCTGATGGTTAGTTTGGCTTCATGGCATATAAGAGGGTTGAACCGCCCTCTTAAGCAAAAAGAGGTTCGTCAGGTAGTGAAAGACAGTAGTCTTAGTTTGTGTGCTATTCTGGAGTCACGTGTGGATGTGGCGAATCTAAGTAAGGTTTGTTCTTCAGTTTTTCGTCATTGGGATTGGACCTCTAATGGGGGTTGTTGTGATAAAGGTACTCGCCTTATCATAGGGTGGAACCCGGAGATATTTGATGTCATGGTTTTATTTCAGTCGTCTCAGCTCATGCATATTCAGCTTGTGTTTAAAGAAGACAGGAGAATCTTGTATTGTTCTATTGTTTACGCGGCAAACTACTATATTACTCGACGTGAGTTATGGGCTCAGTTATCTTTGCATAAGCATATGGTAGCCGACAAGTCATGGGTGATTTTGGGAGACTTTAACTCGGCGTTGCACCTAGAGAATAAGTCTATAGGAACATCCACGTCTTCAGTAGGTATGCGTGACTTTCAGAATTGTGTGCTTGATATTGAAGTGATGGATATTAACAGGTCGGGTCTCCATTTCACTTGGAATCAAAAGCCAAAGAAGGGAGTGGGTTTGCTTAAGAAGATTGATCGGGTTATGGGTAATTCTCCGTTTATTGTTGAATTCCCGAATTCGGTTGCTGTCTTTCATCCTTATCGGTTGTCGGATCATGCTCCTTGTATTCTTAAAATCCAACATCAGCTCAAAAGAAAACATAAACCTTTTAAGTTTGCCAACTTTTTGGTGCATAAGCCGGATTTTATGAGCATTGTCAAGAAGTCTTGGGATACGAATGTCAATGGGGTGGTTCAGTTTCAGGTTGTGAAAAAGCTTCGGCAACTAAAGTCTCCACTGCGAGCTTTATTATTTAGCCAGGGTAATCTTCACAAGAAATTCATAGAGCTTCGTGGTAAATTGGATGATATTCAGCATGAGATCGATAATGACCCCTTGAATGTGGTTTTAAGAACTCGAGAAACTAAGTTAACTTCTGATTATCAGGAGGCTTGTCTAGATAAGGAAAGGTTTCTTAAGCAAAAGTCGAAAATGGAGTGGCTTAGGGTGGGTGACGCGAATACTGCATTCTTTCATGCAGCCGTTAAAAGTAGGAATCATTGGAACCGGATTCAGGTTATTTCGGATGTTAACGGGGTGATGCATGAAGGTGAGGATGTTAGCTCTATTTTAGTTCAACATTATGAAAGCTTCTTGGGTTGTCAAGATGACCTTTCGTTACAACCTACTCCTGATTTATTTACTAAATATGTGAACCCGATGGATGCTTCTAATATGGTTCGGCCGGTCACGATGGAAGAGGTTAAAATAGCTATGTTTGCGATAGGTAATGACAAGGCGCCTGGTCCGGATGGATACACGGCTGCCTTTTTTAAAGCAGCTTGGCCGATTATTGGAGATGATGTTTCGAAGGCGGTTATGGATTTTTTTGTTACAGGTAAATTACTTCAGGAATTAAATCATACTTTAATTGCTCTTGTGCCAAAGAAATCGACGCCGATGCTGGTAACGGATTACCGTCCTATTGCTTGCTGTAATGTTTTGTTCAAGTGTATTACCAAGATTATTGCTGAACGTTTAAAAGGTGTTCTCCATCAAGTTGTTATCATAAACCAGTCTGCGTTTGTCCCTGGAAGGAAGATCTCGGATAACATATTGTTGACTCAGGAGTTTTGCATAATTATCATAGAAGTGCAGGTCCGCCTAGGTGTGCTTTTAAGGTGGACATTCAGAAAGCTTATGACAAGGTTGACTGGAAGTTCTTGAAGAATGTGCTGCTTGGGTTTGGTTTTCATTCTAAAATGGTGGAGTGGATTATGATATGCGTCTCGACGGCATCGTATTCTATTTGTGTCAATGGTAACATTTATGGGTATTTCAAGGGGAAGCGTGGGCTTCGACAAGGAGATCCATTATCCCCTTATTTATTCACTCTTGTCATGGAGGTGTTGACGTGTATCCTTCAGCATACTACTAGGATCGATGCTTCTTTCAGGTTTCACAATAAATGTGAAAGACAACGGATTATTAATCTTTGTTTTGCAGATGATTTATTTTTGTTTGCGAGAGGAGATATCAATTCAGTCAAGTGCATTATGTCTTCTCTTACAAACTTCACCAAAATGTCTGGATTGGTGCCTAGTATTCAGAAAAGTACGGGTTTCTTATGTAATGTGCCTACTAATGTTAAAACCCATATTCTCGGTATTATGCCTTTTGTGGAGGGATCGTTACCAGTTCGATATCTAGGTGTTCCGCTTATTTCATCTAGACTTTTATATAAAGATTGCAGCATCTTAGTAGAAAGAATGGACCAACGTATTATGAGTTGGAGAAATAAGTTCCTTTCTTTTGCAGGCAGGTTGCAACTGATTAACTCGGTTCTCTCTACTATGCATGTGTATTGGTCTTCAGCTTTTATTCTTCCTACTCGGGTTATTTTAGAGCTGGAAGCGAAAATGAGGAATTTTTTATGGTCTTCAGCTGGCACGTTTCAAAAGGGGAAGGCAAAGGTTTCATGGAAGTCGGTTTTTGTCCCTAAGTTTGAAGGAGGTTTGGGGGTTCGTCGCATTGGCGAAGTTAATAAAGCTCTTATAACATCTCACATCTGGAGTATATTGGTTAAACGTCAGTCCTTATGGGTTGATTGGATTCATTCGTATAGACTAAGAGGTAAGAGTTTTTGGGTTTGTAAATCTGTTTCTAATTGTTGTTGGAGCTGGCGTAAGATCCTTTAGCTTAGACCTTTCATTAGAGATTTTGTATGGTCCAAGCTAGGAGATGGTAGTAGTACTTCGGCTTGGTATGACTCTTGGTGTCAACTGGGTCCTTTAGGTAATTTTTTGTCGCCGAGAGTTATCACTTCAGCAGGTTTCAGTCTTAGTGCTACGGTTCAAGATGTTCAACTTAATGGTGTTTGGCGATGGCCGGTTGCTTGGAGAGACCTTTATCCAGTGCTTAATCAGATCGATCACATCCATTTGGCCCCTAATCGGCGAGATAAGCTTCTATGGAAAGATGGTAATGATTTATTTGAGCATTCATCTTCTCAAGTTTGGTATTCAGTTCGGCAGCGAGATCAAGAGGTAGATTGGGTGAATTTTATTTGGTTTCCTCAGTGTATTCCGAAGCATGCGTTTTTTATGTGGTTGGTTATTCGTCGTAAGCTCTTGATGCAAGACAAAATCCTACAGTGGGATATTTCGAGAAGAAAGAATACGAACATGATGTGTTGTCTCCTTTGTTATGCGAATACGGACTCGCATGCCCATCTTTTCTTTGATTGTAATTATTCGTAGCTAGTTTGGAATTCGGTTCGCAGTAAAGGTGGTATGTTTAATGTTGGTTCTGATTGGAGCTCTATTATGGACTGGATGGCGGCTAGGTCTCGGTCTAAATCCGCTTCCAATTATGTTAGCAGGTTGGTTCTTGCAGCTACTACTTATTTTATCTGGCAAGAGAGAAATGCAAGAATTTTCAAGAACCAGACAAGACCTCCAGATGTTTTATGTGATACAATTCTTCATACGGTTCACTACAAACTTATGGGAGTGAAGTTTAAGGACACTGTGAAGGTGAGGAAGCTGCTTCGTGCTTGGGAGATCTGCGATACTCGATTGATTGATGATGGCGGCTGATTTTTCATAGTGTTTTTGTTTGATTCCTTTCTAGATTAGTAGTCTAGTTGTTTTATTTGGGTGTATTGTGTTTTGTTGGTTTACTTTCATGGGGGATGTCCCATGACTGAACTAGTATGGACTCTCCATGCTACTTGTTTTGTTTTGGTTTTGTTGATATATAGAATCACCGGGGTAACCCTTTACCCAAAAAAAAAAAAAAGAAGAAGCTCCTTGAACGGGCAAAGCATGAAGGGTCATACTTATGCCTAAGGACTTCGATATTCTAGTGATTGGATTTGATCTATTTTGTATTTGGATATTGGAACAACTGTTAATATAACTCTTTATGGTATTTTGAGTTATGTTCCATATTAGCATGTTTAAATCCGTGAATAAGTTGCTTATTCTAAATGTTCGTAGTCGATCATACTTGTGGGAACAAATATGAATCTAAGACTATTATGAACTTGGATTGGTGGATATTCATTAGGTATGAATATAGAGCAAAGTGTTGCTGCCAAAGTTCATAGATATTTGTGGGATACAAATATTGGACTGACTCGCTCTCAAATATTACTGCATGGAATCATTTGTGATTGATCATAAGTAAATTTGAGTAAAGGAGAATATCATAGTATCCTCTAACCTGAGATACATATTGGGTCTTGATATTCACCAAATTTTATACCTTGACTTATGTCTTCGCTGTTAGTAAAATGACAGTACATAAGGCTAAGCTCAGGTGTGGTACAAGGTGATTGTGAGAGACGTATGTAGTCAAGAAGGGATTTGTTACTCTTATTCGTTGAGAGTAAGATGTCTAAGGTATGCTAAAGTTAAATCAACAGAGAGTGATCACTCTATGTCTCTGGATTTGACATGACATCTGTAACGAAAGGATAAATGATAGATTCACCTAAATCATGTTCATGTAAGGGACTAGAAGGGGATGATGTTATTGAATGGGACATATAGTCATACGTATTAGGGGTAGTAAACTATAGTTAGGTGCTCTTTACTACTTGCATCAATCTTCTATGTATCTTGTGCAAGTGGGAGATTGTTGGATTCTGTATGCCCAAGACACATATTAAATTGATGTGGCTAGTACGTTATGATCCAAGTCGAGTCATACCCAAATACAAGCTAGACAAACACTTATAATATTTATTTATGATATGATCAAACGAATAAATATTAAACACTTAGAATATTTAGAAATTGGTTTTCTAAATAATTGCACTTGATAAACTAATAAATTATGTGGATAGTTTATTATGAGAGTTTATTTTATTTTATTAGTGGGTTAAATAACATTTTAAAAGTTGCATAAGTCTTATAACATGTGATGTTATATTTTTATAAAAGTTATAAAATTAATCAAGACTTAAATTATTTTATAAAAGAAATTTGAATTTTTTATAAAATAAACATGTGGGTCGCCCCCCAACATGTACTCTTCCCAAGCATTTTATGGTCCAATCATGTTACATGCAATCTTCAAAGTTAGATGGCATTTGATTGGACAAAAGGGGTGGCTACATCTCTCATTCTTTCAACACAAAAATGGTTGCAAGACTTAAACATTCCATGATCATTTTTGCAAGATAGAACTTGAAAAACTCTAGAAAAATACTCTCTAATTTTCGGCTAAGATGGGTGTTCAAAGAGGGTTTTCAAGTTTGTAAAATCAAGTGCAAGAACTCAAAATAGTCCTTCTAATTTTCGGCCATATGATGGTTTCAAGAGGGTTTCATTTTTGAGTTATTAGTGTACAAAATCCTAGCTAAACATAAGGTGTTTGTTGGAAGGCTTGGGGTATACAAGCTTGAGGTCTTCTACACTTGAAGGCAACCGTTCAAGGAGCATCATCTTCTTCATATCCTTTACTCCTTGGAAGGTAGTATTCTAAACACTCTATGGTTGTGTTTTAATTTTGATAGCATGCATGTTCGTATATGGATCAGGGATTGGGTTTTACATATAAAATGAGTTTTATATCTTGTAAGTAACATGTTTTAAATAATAATTTCCGCTGCGCTTTTATTTTATATGGATAAAATACTTTGATAAACATGTGAAAAACCCAACAGTGGTTACAAACCGACTAACCGATATAGGATGTAGTCTCGTGCTAGAACACCGAATGCGTGCTTAGAGAAGAATCGAACAGAGAAGATGGTGTTTCGTAAAGGATTTGTTGCTGTGACAACTCGTATTTCGAACCTATCTTTGTACCTTGATGTAACGTAAACTTTGTGTGACTATGTGAATTGGATGATTTAATGGAATGTTAAGTTATTGAATGTTATGTGATTATATGTTGTGTTGTATGTATGTATGTATATGAACGACCCAAACGCACAACACTCACCCGATCGCACAAGCCCATTTGGGCTACACTTTATATTCGGATCAATGGGCAGCCCAGTGAGGGTTCGGCCCACTCTTTCTCTTTGTCGCATAACACTAGGAGAAGGTATACTCCTCAATTGTTTTGCTAAACATTCTAAACACACAAACCCTAGCTTTCTCTCATCCTCTCTCTCTCTAACTTGACGGCAACCCACTCCCTCTTCATCGAAGATCTTAGGGTTCGGATCATCCTCCTATTCGGATCATACTTGCTGTATTCTATTAACCGGTTAGTGTTAAATTGTTGTTCGATTATATGTTTGATGATGTGATCTAGGGATGGCTTTTGTGCAAATAACATGAATATAGTATTGAATCTCCTGTCATACATGTGTAACATTAACTATTGTGATTAAATCATGATTGTGTTTGTCTCAGGTGCATGTGATTGTTAAATAAATAGGTAATTATTATGTGCCTATAGATTAGATGTAACATGCTATTGTGGCCATGTGAAGATATTAGAAAAACAATGATGATATGAAATCGGTCATGTGCATGTGCAAGTAATCAGACTTTAATTGGTCCAATTATGTTGTTGCATTTTATAGAATTGTAATAGGATGGATGTTTGGTCATATAGCCACATGAGATCTATCTACAGTTGTCGGCCATTGTTGTTTATTTCGATGATGATCATGTGTGGTTGTTGTTCATAATTATGATGATAAGGTTATGTGAAACAATTGTTAAAAGTAATGATTTGATCGATTCTTGTTTAGCTTAGAAACTGATTAATTGTTAATTGATAAACCATAAAAATAGGAAACTGTTTAACTATTTTGACTAATTTAATGCATGATTGGTAACTGTGGATTTCCTATAATTGATATGCATGATTTTCGGATATTTAATCCATTCGCACAAGCAGTCTTGTCGCACAAGATCAGGTCGTACAAGACCTGATCCGATCACACAAGTGCCAGGCACACAAGACGGACCGCACAAGACATCTTGGTCGCACAAGATGTCTTCAGTCGCACAAGCCTTATTGGATCGCACAAGTGGTTTTGTTTGTTTAAATGTTGGGCCGTATACTTGGGCTGAGTAATGGGCCTGATCGCACAGGTCATGATCAGTCGCACAAAAGCATGATCAGTCGCACAAATGAGTTGTTTAATTGTTATTTGGGCCGTATGTTATATGTGTTGGGCTGGATTTTATCGGGCTCTAATGGACGACTCGCACAAGGCCACTAAGCTTGTGCGAGCCCAATATTGATTATGTTATACCTGTTAAACGTGATGTTGCATGTGACCATGATCCGTATGCGCTTCTTATGTGCTATCTATGTGATGCTTGTATACCAAACCTGACTTGTATTGGTAACCATGTTAGGACGTGGTTGACCACTAGCTGCTAGGCTTGACCTTTCTGTGTATCTGCCGAGCAAACCAAGGTGAGTTCACACTAGCCAAGGCATGGGATTCCCGGGGGTTGGGAATGGGATTGAATAACTACTCGTACAACTATTACTATAAAACAAATTATTACTGTCCTCGGTTGAAGGGCACGTACGTAAAACCTACGTACAGTTATACTTACTACTGTCCTCGGATTGAAGGGCACGTACGTAAAGCCTACGTTGTGACAACCCTCAAATCCCATGTATTCCGTACAATTCATTAATGATAATTTAAGTGCTTGGTGACTGTGTTGAAATATTTAACTGCTCTCTGATTACTGTGTTATACTTATATGTGCGTATTAGCATACTAGTAGTATGCAGAAAACTTTACTAAATGGTCCTGAATATTTTCCTATGTGTTAGGAATTTATTGTGTTACAAAAATATATATATGAGACGCCTTACGGAATAATTAAACACTTTAACGGAACAGTATCCGACCGAACAACCAGACATTACCCGGGACACCAAATATTTGTCAAACACATTATTTAATTATTCTTGGCTAGTCATGATCCCCGTACACCATAACACCCACTAAATATCTAGTAACTAATGCAAGTAAACACACACTCGGTTTCTAACTAATAAGTAGCCAACTAGTTACAAAAATATTACATTTAACCCCCCCCCCCCCCCCATGTCCCATTTACGGTTCAAGAAAAAAAATATAGGGCCCCACCACAAGATTTGATTCATATTTTAATTGATACATTACTTGTGAATCTTGGCCAAATATTATAAGTATGGAACATATCTAAGCAAATCTCTCCATATCAACTCACATCATTTCCTCAAAGATTTCACTCAACTCACTTCACCTCTCTCTCCCTCTTGATCGGCTGCCCAAAACCGAACACACCATCACCACCTTAAACATCATCATCTTCTTCATTACATTGTCCATTCAAAGCTTAGTTTCCATCCATGGAAGGTGCAACTTGAAGGGACTTCATAGGAGCTTGTTCTAGTCCTTCTCACCATCATTTTCTCATCACTTTCTTCATTTGATTCTTCCCTAGCTAGAGGCTAGTAGTAAGTTTCCTTACACTTGATTTCATCTTGTTCAAAAATTATGATATGTAGTATGATGTTTTGTTGTTTAAATCACTAAATTACAAGGATACTAGAAAATATGAAACATGTGTTATGAACATATAAGCTACATAAAAGTTTACTTGTGGCTGAATTTTGAAGCGGAATCTTGTTGGTTTGAGGGTTGGTTAAATCATACTCGATGTTTAAAAGTTGTTTTCTTGCTAAATCCATTGTTCGGACACTCGTTGATGCGATTTAGTAATGTTTAAACTTTAAAATAACTTGCTGATGTACTTTTCCAGCCGCCTTCAACAGGCTGTAAACGGACTTTAAAAACTCGAAAAACGGAATTTCAAAAGCCTAAATCGTGTCTTTTCGAAAAACGAAGAAAATGGCACTGGAATTGTATTTTTCTGAGGTCGGTTACTATTTTAAAAATCTGTTTTCGTGACAGCAGCTAAGGCTGATTTTAACTGCAGTAAAAAGGGTCTTACGTTTTCAGTCACAACTTAAAACCTGAACCGAACCAGCCCCTGAAACTTTTATCAAAGATGGTCACGGATGTATTTGTAACCCTCGAACTGGAATTTCGATAAACGGACTTACGAGGAATTTTTGACGAATTATTCCGTAAACTGTGATCAGAATGTAACAAATCTGATCACAGTTCGGTAGATGATTTTCTATAAAATATTGGTAATGAACCGGATCCCGATATTTTTACACAATAAAATATGGAACGTTTAAGACATCCTGTAAAAATTTGGGAATTTTTGGAATAATTTAACTATTTTATTTAAATGTCCGAAAACAGCCGGTTTCGAAGATTAATGCTGAATTGACATAAGTTGTGACTTGCGTGTCTAAATGTCGAGTATGCTATCGGTGAATTATCTAACATGTTATATGTGTTACGTGCAATATCGTATGTTTGTTTATGAGTGGGGAATGGATGGGAAGTTCATATGGGCATAAATCGTTAAAGTGTGTACCTGTTATGTGGACGAAGTAATGTGCAAATAAACCATACGTAGGATACGTGTTATGCATGAGAAACTGATTGTTATCCGTACCTTATTAGGACGTGATTGACCGACCTTGACTGTTAACTATATTTGAGAACCTAACCGAGCAAACCGAGGTGAGTTCACACTCTTTCTAAGGCATGGGATTCCCAGGGGTTGGGAATGGGATTGAATAACTACTTGTACTATCATTACTATTAAACTACTTTTTACTGTCCTCGGATTGAAGGGCACGTACGTAAAACCTACGTACACTCATACTTACTACTGTCCTCGGATTGAAGGGCACGTACGTAAAATCTACGTACACGATCATAAGACCATCAACTCTATCACTTTAAGTCCCTCAATTATCGAGTTAATCGCCGAGGCCTATGGCAAGCGGGTCATTAGTTAATAGCGCTATTAGGTTTAACAAACCTCACACCGTGCCAGTCGGACGGGCGTTGTAACAACTGTGCTTGTAATCACTATGAACAGTTCTGTTATCAATAAAACAATGTTATTTGATCCCAATGTTTGTTTTGTTATGTTTTACATTTTTCATGTTTTGACTTTTATCCAATTCCAAACTTTATATCAAATTCTGGAGAGTTATACGCAAACTGGTGCGAAAACGTACTCAGTTTAACGCGACAAATACTCTGGAACATCAACATATACTCAACATACCTTAAATAACCCTTACATAACTTAGAAATAAGTTTTTGAAGGCTTTGGTATGGCAAAAACAAGTTAATTCGCTTACAGGGTCTAAAATTGACAAACTGTGAAAGTATGCCAATCTGAACTGTAACGAACATTCCGGAACATAACCATAAGTTAAACACACCTTAAATATCCTTTACATAGCTTAGAAATAGGCTTTGAGAGGTTTGGTGTGCTAAAATAAACTTTTGGGTCATTCAAGGACTAAAAGTGTCAAAAAGTGCACAAGTTTGCATTTTCGCGCATAACTTACGTTCTGAATACATCCGGACATCCAAAAATTTATGTAAGCATGACTATATTATATTTTAGTGTTCGCCATAAGAAAAATCCATTCGTCGCGTCATTTGGATCGTTTTTCGCGCTTGTGCGCATTCCGTCGTAATTAAGCGAACATCGCGTTCGTACGACCAAACGAACCAACACCCGGCATATTTTTGAGCATGTTTCATGTCCACAATGTTTAGGCAACATTTTAGGGCCTTAAAGTTGGCTTTACGGGCCTTAGAAGTGTCGGAAATGGCCTTAAACACGTGCAGGGGCTGAAACTGTCATTTCTGAAACATATATGCAGATCAGAAGCTTCAGGCGGCCCGCATTGGCCTTACCTGAACCTGAAGCGGGCCGCTTTAGCCCTTCAGATCACCCAAAGGTCAAGTTTCAGCTGATTTAATCGTTTTTACCCCTTCCAAAGGTCAAATGACACTTGTTAAACTCCTATGGTGGCCAAAAATCAGTACCACAACATTGTGACAAGTGTACGCACGAGATTCGATCACGTTATTCAAGAAACGATCCTAACGGTTACCCGAATACTATAAATACCCATGCCATCCAACCTCATTACTTACAAGAATCTGATCTATTTGACTCTAAGTTGGAACCATTGTTTCATACCTGAGTTATTGTGATCACGATTAGCATTCGGGGACCCTTCGTAAGTATTCTTTTGTTCTTTTCCTTATTTTTACTGCTTTTCGAGTCAGAAAGTCAAACTTTGTTTGACTTTCAGCGTTGACCAGTAATGGTCAATGCGAAGTTCGATTGAACTTCGCAACGTGATTGTGATCACGATGGTCATAGTCCCTTGGGACTATGCCTACTGATTACCACGTTGTCTAGGGTCGTAGGGTAAGCGATCTGATCAATTGCTTATACCTTCGAACCCGACCCAGTTTGGTCGATCATTAGGATCCGACCAAATACATTAGGTGACCATAGTGCAGGGAATAACCTTCCGAGGTTATACCTTATGGTCACGACGTTTAAGTAGTTGTATGATAGGTAGTTTATATGCCTTAGGTAAATTACCAGAATACCCTTTTCATGTATAATTGGTAATTAAGCATATGTAACCTAAACCTTTGTCACATAACTAATTATGTAACATGTTTAGGCATATAACACTTGTCATAGGACTAGTTAGGCGGTCCGAACGCGTTTCACGCGCACGACACGTTAAAGTAGCATAAGCTTCCTAAACGGGTCGTAATGGGTCGTAAACAATTATGTTAGGTTTCATTTAGTATGTAGGCTTTGTTAAACCAAATGACACGAGTCTCTACACTCGTTGGTTTACGAAACCTCATTCTATCCAATCATCCGATTAAGGTCCGGTTATTAACATAGTTACCTATATTAGGTGTCGTTTGATTCCGAGATCTCTAGCATTACTTGGTGATTATCTTTAGACATCTGAGCAATCTCAAGTGAGTACATAGACCCCTCTTTTACTGTTTTCCAAACTGTTTTGGGGTGAAACACATGTGCCTACTTGTTACTTTCATGCTTTCCTGTTTTCACATCATATACTGCTATGTTCGTTAGTACATTATAGTACATGATTTTATGACATTTCATGCTAGGTGTGCCCAATTTTGTGCATTACTTAGTACATCATTTTACATGACATTTCACGCTATGTATGTTCATTTGATTTCATACTTAGTGCATTGTTTTCACATGCTTACAACTTTGGTATGACATTTGGTTTGTTTACATGGGACAATACATTCATTAACATTAGCTACGCCGTTCCTTAGTAGGTAGTGGTACCATAGGAATTGACAACTCCCGTTCCGGACATCCCAGGGAAAGGGGACAGAAAGGAATGACCGAATTCGATGATATAAGACAGATAGACCTTTAATTTGTTTAAAGGGTTTATCACCACAGTCACAAGGCTTGGATGTATGCATTTTCACAATACCGCATAAATGTTCATATTAAATATTTGCATGCATTTTTCCACAAGGACATAAGATTGATTTAAACCATGTTTTACTTCAATATTTTGTTTTTGTGCATATGGTTTAGTTGAGACATTTCACTTGCCATACATGACATTTTGACATAGACATTTTTCACATAGACATTTGACATGGATATTTGACATAGACATTTGACATGGATATTTGACATAGACATTTGACATGGATATTTGACATAGACTTTTGACATGATTTACATTTGACATATAATATGTTTGACAATTGTTTCACACTACATGATTTACATCTTGACATAAACACTTTGACATATTATTCAATACATTTGACAATTGGTTTAAACATAGACTTCTTACATTGGTTGGTTTGGTTTGATTAAGTGATTAAGTAACGATGCGTGTGTAATATGATACAAGCATGGTGGATACGCCGCTGGTACTTCCTATATATAAGTGTTTGTATGGTATTACATGTCGTAACGTTATTTGAATCATTTCAATATTGAGACATAGAACATTTTATACAAATAACATACTTTTCACAAGACATTGATTTACAAAACAACTTATCTTATACAAACACATTTTTACATGGTCATTTATTTAACCTGACATTTACTTATACATATCATCTGATCTTATTGTTTTCAAATGATTTACAAGACAAAGCAAATTACAAGGTTCATGACTAAACATTTTTCTTAAACATAAGTCATGAATCCTATTTTTACAAACCTATGTATCTCACAGGCATTTTTATGCTGACGTACCTATTTTCACATGTGTTTTCAGGAGCTTTTCCGTAGGATGTTGATCATGATACTAGGGCGGACCTGTGCCTTAGAGACTTTAAAAGAAGATAGACTATGTTTAATTATGTTATAAACTCTTTTGTTTACTGTTCAAGACAATGTAACACCCTTGTTTAATAAATAAATAAAACTTTGTATGCCATGGTTATGAGACAATTAATTCTGTTACAACACTCCCCGACGTTTCCGCCACGTTTTGTATGTTACACGTGGTCGGGGTGTGACAGAAGAGTTGGTATCAGAGCCAATGGTTATAGGGAATTAGGTTATTAGTAATGCTTTGACCTAGACTATAACTTTTCTAGGAACCTAACACAAGTTATCTTGTGTTTAGATCTTAAAACATGTACATCACCTATCCTTAGGTGATTAACAAAACAAGGAACCAAAATTTTTCCGAAACGATTTTTGAAAAACAATCATCTGTTTTTGAATAAATTTTTACAAGGTTTTGAACCCTCAATTGTAAGGTTTTGAACCCTCTGTTATATAGTTTTGAACCCTTTTCAGTATTGGTTTTTGGCCTTGTGCCTTCAAATTTTCAAAATCCCGTCAAACGTTTTGTGTTTTAAATAATGTGAACATGTGCAAACTGGAAGGGTGAATGCCTGTATTCTGGGTTTTCTGTCTAGGCAAGCACTTCGTATACATCTCAACCAGACGCAAGACCAGTTGTGCTTACCTGGGAATTCTTGGGATGAGTGTTCACTTATAGGCGAGCATGTCTTCATTATACATTATTTTTGACCCATTTACTTTGATTAGTCACTGTGAGTCGTTTGTTTGCTTTGTGATACGGACGAATGACCACCATCTATGCTGTTTGCAATTCTTGTTTTTATCATCTCATTCTTTTCATCCAATCATCTCACTCGTTTCTTTTCATGATTTCCTCTTTTAGAATGCCTCCTCGACGCGAGAACCAGATAGCTACTGCCGAGCTGGCAGAAATTATTGCGCAGCAGATGGCTGCTCAATTCCCAAATCTCTTTGCTCAATGGCAACAAGCCAACAACAACAACAATGGTCCGTGCAAATACAAGGATTTTAATTTGGCTAAACCACTCAAGTTTAGTGGTTCTGAGGGAGCGACTGGGCTTCTTTAGTGGTTCGAGAGCAGTGAGAATACTTTTCGCCATGTGCAGTGTCCGGATAATCGCAAAGTCGAGTTTGCTTCGAGCGTATTTCAGAAGAGGGCTTTGACATGGTGGAACGGGGTTATGAGAGACAGGGGTGCAGAAGTTGCTCTCGCACAGACCTGGGCTGAACTTAGAGCCCTTATGATGAGGGAATTCTGTCCTCGTCATGAGCAGCGAGCTTTGGAAAAAGAATTTGATGATTTGAAGCAAGATAGTGGTGAGCACAGGGCATATACTGATCGGTTTGAAGAGTTGAGTCTGCTTTGCCCAACAATGGTCACCCCACTCGACAAGGCTATCGAGAGATACATCGATGGCCTACCTGACTCGGTACAAGACATTCTTACTGGTAGTAACCCTGCCACACTTCGTCAGGCGATCGAGTTATCTGCGACATTGACTGAGTCGCAGATCCGGAAGAACAAGTTACACCGGAAGGGTGACAAGGGCAAGGAACAATCGGCTGACAAGATGGATAGCAAGAAAGGTCAAAACGGGAGTGGAAAGAACTCTGGTTCTTCAAAGAGGGCAAAGAAGCGTAAGGCTTCCCAAAACTATGTTGTCACTGCCCAAGCTAACCAGGCAGCTCCCAACCAACCCGCACAGCCTCCAGCAAAGAAACCCTATTCAGGGAATGCACCTTTGTGCAATAGATGCAATAGTCACCACCAGCCGCAACTTCCATGCCGTTTCTGTACTAACTGTGGGAAGTCAGGCCATCTTGCCAACGTTTGTCGGTCTGCTCAGAATCCCGCGGTTCAGAACCCGGCTCAACAAGTTGCTCAGCCTCCTGCTCCGCAACAGGGTCAAGCTGCACGACCACAATACCCACCAGGTGCTTGTTACAATTGTGGGGATCTGACCCACTATAGGAATCGGTGCCCAAGACTGGCGAACTAGAACCAGAACCAGAATCAGGCTCCGGCTCGAGGCCGAGTTTTTAACATGAATGCCCAAGAGGCACAGGCTGACGATAATGTGGTGAACGGTACGTTCTTTATTAATAATCAGCCTGCATCTGTTCTTTTCGATTCCGGTGCCGATAAGAGTTTCGTGTCTTTGTCTTTTGAGCCTATGCTTCGAGTGTCTAGAACGAAACTAGGAAAACCTTTGACAGTAGAAGTTGCTAGTGGTGAACCCATTATTCTTGATTCTGTTCTACGCAACTGCCAGTTGAACCTGAATGATCATCTTTTCCCTATCGATCTCACGCCTATGCAACTCGGAAGCTTCGACGTTATTGTGGGAATGGATTGGTTATCCAAGCATCACGCAGAGATAGTTTGTTCTGAGAAGATTGTTCGTGTGCCGCTTTCGTCAGGCGAGATTCTGCAGGTTCAAGGTGAGAAGCCTATCGGTGGTCTCAAACTCATGTCTTGTTTTAAAGCTCGGAAGTATTTACGGAAGAACTATGTGGCTTTCTTAGCACATGTTACAGAAGATAAAGGCAAGGGTAAGTCTATTTCAGATATTCCTGTCGTTCGGGATTATTCTGAAGTGTTCCCTGAAGATTTACCTGGTCTACCTCCAGCACTCCAAGTCGAGTTCCGCATTGATCTCGTACCTGGTGCAAATCCCATTGCCAGAGCTCCATATCGTCTTGCACCATCTGAGATGCAAGAGTTGTCTAAACAGCTTCAGGAGCTCTCTGACAAAGGCTTTATCCGTCCCAGTTTTTCACCTTGGGGTGCTCCCGTTCTCTTTGTCAAGAAGAAGGATGGATCCTTTAGAATGTGTATCGATTATCGTGAGCTTAACAAGCTTACCATCAAGAATCGATATCCCCTACCTCGCATAGATGATCTCTTTGATCAGTTACATGGCGCTTCTTATTTTTCGAAGATCGATCTGCGTTCCGGGTATCATCAACTTCGGGTGCATGAAGAAGACATTCCGAAGACAGCATTCCGTACTCGTTATGGACATTACGAGTTCACAGTCATGCCATTCGGTTTGACTAATGCTCCGGCTATTTTCATGGACTTAATGAATAGGGTCTGCAAACCTTATTTGGATCAGTTCGTCATTGTTTTTATTGATGACATCTTGATTTACTCTAAGACGCGAGCTGATCACGAGCAGCATCTTCGTCTTACTCTGGAACTCCTGAAGAAAGAGCAACTTTTCGCCAAATTCTCCAAGTGCGAATTTTGGCTTAAAGAAGTTCAATTTTTGGGACACATTATCAACGAACGAGGTATTCATGTAGATCCCTCCAAGATCAGTGCGATTAAGGATTGGGATACGCCTACTACTCCTACTGAAGTTCGTTCTTTTCTTGCTCTAGCGGGTTATTATCGCCGCTTCATTGAAAACTTCTCTAAGATTGCAGTTCCTCTAACTGCTCTAACTCAGAAGAAAATGCCCTTTTTCTGGGGATTCAAACAAGAGGAAGCTTTTCAACACCTGAAGCAGAAGCTTTGCGATGCGCCTGTTCTATCATTGCCTGAGGGTGATGATGATTTTGTCGTGTATTGTGATGCATCTAAATTGGGTCTTGGCTGTGTTCTGATGCAAAGGAACAAAGTCATAGCCTATGCATCAAGACAATTGAAGATACATGAGAAGAACTACACCACTCATGATCTTGAGTTGGGTGCAGTTGTTTTCGCTCTCAAGATCTGGAGACACTATTTGTACGGTACAAAATGTGTGGTTTTCACGGACCACAAAAGTCTTCAGCATATCTTCAATCAAAAAGAACTCAACATGAGGCAACGACGTTGGGTTGAGCTTTTAAACGACTATGACTGCGAAATTCGCTACCATCCTGGTAAGGCGAATGTCGTAGCTGATGCATTGAGTCGCAAGGAATGTACTAAGCTTCATTGTGTACGTGTTCAATCTGTTATTCAAGCTCGATCTGATATTCAAGCCCGCATTTCTCAGGCTCAACAATCTTGTGTTTCACAAGGTTTGATGGATAAGGAATTTCCTTATCACATAACACCTGCTCTGGAACTGAAGGACAATGGATCATATTACTTCATGGACCGTTTGTGGGTCCCAAGCCTAGATGATCTTCGTACCTTGCTTATGGATGAAGCCCATAAGTCTCGTTATTCTATTCATCCGGGCTCAGATAAGATGTATAAGGATCTTCGTATTCAGTATTGGTGGCCTGGTATGAAGAAAGACATTGCCTTATACGTGTCAAAATGCCTTACTTGTCTTAAGGTTAAGGCTGAACATCAACGTCCTTCTGGTTTATTGGTGCAACCAGAGATCCCAGTTTGGAAATGGGAAAACATTACTATGGATCTCGTTACCAAACTTCCACGCACAAAGAAGGGTCATGATGCCATCTGGGTAGTCGTTGATCGTCTTACAAAGTCAGCACATTTCTTGCCAATCCGTGAGGATTTTCCTGCTGACAGACTTGCACAAATCTATGTGGATGAAATTGTAGCTCGACATGGTGTTCCGTTGAACATCATTTCTGACAGAGATGCTCGTTTCACTTCTCATTTTTGGAGAACCATGCAATCTGCTATGGGGACCCAACTTAATCTGAGCACAGCTTATCATCCGCAAACGGATGGTCAATCTGAGAGAACAATCCAGACTCTGGAGGATATGCTAAGAGCTTGTGTGATCGATTTTGGTGGTAGTTGGGATTCACATCTTAAATTGATTGAATTCTCCTACAACAACAGTTATCACACCAGCATCAAAATGGCTCCTTTCGAGGCTCTCTATGGTCGAAAATGTCGTTCACCAGTCTGCTGGAATGAGATTGGCGAGGCTCAACTTACTGGACCTGCCCTCATTTTAGAGACAACAGATAAGGTAAAGAAAGTTTGCGATAACCTTCAGGCAGCTCAGAGCCGTCAGAAGATTTACGCGGATCCAAAACGCAAAGCCTTGGAATTTCAAGTCGGTGATCGAGTATTACTTAAGGTCTCACCTTGGAAAGGTGTGATCAGATTTGGAAAGAAAGGAAAACTTGCACCTAGGTACGTTGGACCATTCAAGATCGTCGAAAGAATCGGAAAGGTAGCCTACAGACTTGAGTTACCTCCTGAACTGGGAAATGTTCATCCAACTTTTCACGTGTCCAATCTCAAGAAGTGTACAGCTGATGAGAATTTCTCCATACCGCTTGACGAAATTCGTGTTGGGACAACACTGAAATTTGTTAAGAAACCAGTGGAAATCATGGAACGTGAAGTCAAGTGGCTTAAACGCAAGCGCATTCCTTTGGTCAAAGTTCGCTGGGAAGCTAAACGTGGACCCGAGTTTACTTGGGAACGCGAAGATCAAATGAAAGCGAAATATCCGCATCTTTTTCCACGAGTTTCCTCTAAATAAATTTCGGGACGAAATTTCCACAAGTAGGGGAGACTGTAACAACTGTGCTTGTAATCACTATGAACAGTTCTGTTATCAATAAAACAATGTTATTTGATCCCAATGTTTGTTTTGTTATGTTTTACATTTTTCATGTTTTGACTTTTATCCAATTCCAAACTCTATATCAAATTCTGGAGAGTTATACGCAAACTGGTGCGAAAACGTACTCAGTTTAACGCGAAAAATACTCCGGAACATCAACATATACTCAACATACCTTAAATAACCCTTACATAACTTAGAAATAAGTTTTTGAAGGCTTTGGTATGGCAAAAACAAGTTAATTCGCTTACAGGGTCTAAAATTGACAAACTGTGAAAGTATGCCAATCTGAACTGTAACGAACATTCCGGAACATAACCATAAGTTAAACACACCTTAAATATCCTTTACATAGCTTAGAAATAGGCTTTGAGAGGTTTGGTGTGCTAAAATAAACTTTTGGGTCATTCAAGGACTAAAAGTGTCAAAAAGTGCACAAGTTTGCATTTTCGCGCATAACTTACGTTCTGAATACATCCGGACATCCAAAAATTTATGTAAGCATGACTATATTATATTTTAGTGTTCGCCATAAGAAAAATCCATTCGTCGCATCATTTGGATCGTTTTTCGCGCTTGTGCGCATTCCGTCGTAATTAAGCGAACATCGCGTTCGTACGACCAAACGAACCAACACCCGGCATATTTTTGAGCATGTTTCATGTCCACAATGTTTAGGCAACATTTTAGGGCCTTAAAGTTGGCTTTACGGGCCTTAGAAGTGTCGGAAATGGCCTTAAACACGTGCAGGGGCTGAAACTGTCATTTCTGAAACATATATGCAGATCAGAAGCTTCAGGCGGCCCGCATTGGCCTTACCTGAACCTGAAGCGGGCCGCTTTAGCCCTTCAGATCACCCAAAGGTCAAGTTTCAGCTGATTTAATCGTTTTTACCCCTTCCAAAGGTCAAATGACACTTGTTAAACTCCTATGGTGGCCAAAAATCAGTACCACAACATTGTGACAAGTGTACGCACGAGATTCGATCACGTTATTCAAGAAACGATCCTAACGGTTACCCGAATACTATAAATACCCATGCCATCCAACCTCATTACTTACAAGAATCTGATCTATTTGACTCTAAGTTGGAACCATTGTTTCATACCTGAGTTATTGTGATCACGATTAGCATTCGGGGACCCTTCGTAAGTATTCTTTCGTTCTTTTCCTTATTTTTACTGCTTTTCGAGTCAGAAAGTCAAACTTTGTTTGACTTTCAGCGTTGACCAGTAATGGTCAATGCGAAGTTCGATTGAACTTCGCAACGTGATTGTGATCACGATGGTCATAGTCCCTTGGGACTATGCCTACTGATTACCACGTTGTCTAGGGTCGTAGGGTAAGCGATCTGATCAATTGCTTATACCTTCGAACCCGACCCAGTTTGGTCGATCATTAGGATCCGACCAAATACATTAGGTGACCATAGTGCAGGGAATAACCTTCCGAGGTTATACCTTATGGTCACGACGTTTAAGTAGTTGTATGATAGGTAGTTTATATGCCTTAGGTAAATTACCAGAATACCCTTTTCATGTATAATTGGTAATTAAGCATATGTAACCTAAACCTTTGTCACATAACTAATTATGTAACATGTTTAGGCATATAACACTTGTCATAGGACTAGTTAGGCGGTCCGAACGCGTTTCACGCGCACGACACGTTAAAGTAGCATAAGCTTCCTAAACGGGTCGTAATGGGTCGTAAACAATTATGTTAGGTTTCATTTAGTATGTAGGCTTTGTTAAACCAAATGACACGAGTCTCTACACTCGTTGGTTTACGAAACCTCATTCTATCCAATCATCCGATTAAGGTCCGGTTATTAACATAGTTACCTATATTAGGTGCCGTTTGATTCCGAGATCTCTAGCATTACTTGGTGATTATCTTTAGACATCTGAGCAATCTCAAGTGAGTACATAGACCCCTCTTTTACTGTTTTCCAAACTGTTTTGGGGTGAAACACATGTGCCTACTTGTTACTTTCATGCTTTCCTGTTTTCACATCATATACTGCTATGTTCGTTAGTACATTATAGTACATGATTTTATGACATTTCATGCTAGGTGTGCCCAATTTTGTGCATTACTTAGTACATCATTTTACATGACATTTCACGCTATGTATGTTCATTTGATTTCATACTTAGTGCATTGTTTTCACATGCTTACAACTTTGGTATGACATTTGGTTTGTTTACATGGGACAATACATTCATTAACATTAGCTACGCCGTTCCTTAGTAGGTAGTGGTACCATAGGAATTGACAACTCCCGTTCCGGACATCCCAGGGAAAGGGGACAGAAAGGAATGACCGAATTCGATGATATAAGACAGATAGACCTTTAATTTGTTTAAAGGGTTTATCACCACAGTCACAAGGCTTGGATGTATGCATTTTCACAATACCGCATAAATGTTCATATTAAATATTTGCATGCATTTTTCCACAAGGACATAAGATTGATTTAAACCATGTTTTACTTCAATATTTTGTTTTTGTGCATATGGTTTAGTTGAGACATTTCACTTGCCATACATGACATTTTGACATAGACATTTTTCACATAGACATTTGACATGGATATTTGACATAGACATTTGACATGGATATTTGACATAGACATTTGACATGGATATTTGACATAGACTTTTGACATGATTTACATTTGACATATAATATGTTTGACAATTGTTTCACACTACATGATTTACATCTTGACATAAACACTTTGACATATTATTCAATACATTTGACAATTGGTTTAAACATAGACTTCTTACATTGGTTGGTTTGGTTTGATTAAGTGATTAAGTAACGATGCGTGTGTAATATGATACAAGCATGGTGGATACGCCGCTGGTACTTCCTATATATAAGTGTTTGTATGGTATTACATGTCGTAACGTTATTTGAATCATTTCAATATTGAGACATAGAACATTTTATACAAATAACATACTTTTCACAAGACATTGATTTACAAAACAACTTATCTTATACAAACACATTTTTACATGGTCATTTATTTAACCTGACATTTACTTATACATATCATCTGATCTTATTGTTTTCAAATGATTTACAAGACAAAGCAAATTACAAGGTTCATGACTAAACATTTTTCTTAAACATAAGTCATGAATCCTATTTTTACAAACCTATGTATCTCACAGGCATTTTTATGCTGACGTACCTATTTTCACATGTGTTTTCAGGAGCTTTTCCGTAGGATGTTGATCATGATACTAGGGCGGACCTGTGCCTTAAAGACTTTAAAAGAAGATAGACTATGTTTAATTATGTTATAAACTCTTTTGTTTACTGTTCAAGACAATGTAACACCCTTGTTTAATAAATAAATAAAACTTTGTATGCCATGGTTATGAGACAATTAATTCTGTTACAACACTCCCCGACGTTTCCGCCACGTTTTGTACGTTACACGTGGTCGGGGTGTGACAGGCGTGTACTAATGGACTATGGGCAAAGGGTCAATGCTGATAGACATTGACTTAGGGCACCTCTTACATTTTCGTAGCAGTCGATACGCGTGGTCTAGTAACACATGGGAAACCCCCACTAATCTTCGCAAACATGTCAGAAAGACCGCGATGCAAACTTATACGATACATGGTTTACAAAACGAACATATGATTTACGAAACGAATGCTATAACTAAACAACCAAACGTGAACTCACTCAACTTTGTTGTTGACTCGTTGTTACATGCCTTACAGGTCGCTAAACACTTGGAGCTTGCACGAGGAAGGAGTCGTTGTGGTGTGCGGACGGTTATGTCCAGTGTTTAATGTTTAAAACATTATGAACTTATTAAACCTATGTGTTGGACTTTAAACTTATGAACTGCGAACTTATGTTTTGAACCTTACATTTATGCTTCCGCTGTCTAAATTAAAAACTTGGTTAGCTAGCTTTTGGTCACCAATCGTATTGTGGTTGTCTTTATTTACTTAAGTACGTTGTTCAGTATGATTGGTGGCTCGATCCTGGTCACGTCACACCTCCAAGCGGTGGAACTCCGCATGGTGGATTATGGGGGTGTGACAGATTGGTATCAGAGCCATTGGTTATAGTGAACTTGGTTTTAAAAAAGGGAAAAGCTTTTTGATAAAACCAGACTATAACCTGTACAGTGCTCAACGATCCACAACGACGCTTCGCTCCTCGTGCAAGACTCGACACCATAAGTGGTATGATTTATGTTATATTGTCGGTTAGATAGTTCTCACTGTGCACTATATAATGTGGTAATTGCTATTTGAACCTTGTGTGCTTACTCTCTACTATCATCCCACACTTACGCACTTTCGCGACACTTTTCTCACCTACGTTATTTCGTTGTGAAGATCATGGGTGGACGTTTGAACCTAACTCAACCCAGCTGACGGCTTTGATCAACGAACGAGTTGCTGAGGCACTCGCAGCTATCCCTGCAGGAGGTATAACCTGCCATATCAACTCACCTTAGGATGTTTAGATCCTACCTTCTCAAACCAACCCTCGTGCTTAACTTTGTCTCTTATTCTCGCGCAACAGGTCAACATGCTCAGCCTCCTGTGTGCACGTTCAAGACGTTCATGGACTGCCGACCTACCACTTTCAGTGGCACCGAAGGAGCAGTGGGCCTTCTTCACTGGTTTGAAAAGCTTGAGTCAGTTTTCGAGATGTGCGAATGCCCCGAAGACCGTAGGGTGAAATATGCTACCGGAACACTTGAAGGAGCTGCGTTAACCTGGTGGAAGGCGCAGGTTCATCTACTAGGACTGGCAGTTGCTAATGCCACACCCTGGAATGGTTTTAAAGAGCTGATCAAGGAGGAGTACTGTAGTCGGGATGACATCCACAAACTAGAAGTGGAATTTTACCATCTAAAGATGACGGGGTCTGAGATTGAAGCGTATACTAAGAGGTCAAACGAACTGGCCATCCTGTGTCCAACTATGGTGGACCCTCCCATCAAACGAATCGAGCTGTACCTCAATGGCCTTGTACCAGAGATTCAAAGTCACGTGACTTCAGCCAATCTGGGTACCATTCAGCAAATTATCAAGTTGGCTCATCGACTCACTGACCAGGCGGTGGAGCAAAACAGGCTGCCCAAACGAATCAGTGCCACAACTACTTCTGATGTACTTACCGACAACAAGCGAAAATGGGATGGAAACTCCAGTAAGGGTTCTGCTTCGGGTCAGTCTCAGCAGCGAAGGACTGACGACTACCAGAGTCCGGGTCAGCAATCCTCCGGTAATCAAGGACAGGGTGGGTATCGAGGAAACCACCCAAAGTGCAACAAATGTAACAGGCACCATAGTGGTCAGTGCAACAAAGGTCGTTGTCAGAGATGTCATAAGTTGGGTCATGAAGCTAAGGATTGCAGGAGCCCGCGTCCTGCAAATCAGAATCGCCAACAACAACAACAAGCTCCACAGAATCACCATCAGGAGCAGCAGGGAAATAAAGGATGCTTTCAGTGTGGCGCTGAAGGCCACTTTAAGAGGAACTGCCCCCAGCTGAACCAAAACCAGAACAATAACCAAAGAAACGGGAACCACAATGGAAACAACAACGGAGGCAACAATGGAGGTAACAATAATGGCAATGGCGCCCAAGGTCGTGCTTTCGTGATTGGTCAGGGAGAAGCAAGGAACGATCCCAACGTTGTGATGGGTAAGTTTCTTCTGGATGACTTCTTTGTTACTGTTTTATTCGATTCGGGTGCCGATACTAGTTATGTGTCCGTAAAAGTTAGCCAAATGCTTAAGCGCACTCCAACACTTTTGAACACCAAACACGCAGTAGAGCTAGCAAATGGTAAAAGTCTTGAAGCCACACACGTAGTTAAAGGTTGTAACCTCGTCTTAGCCGGTCAGATTTTCCCTATCGATCTTATTCCTATCACACTGGGTAGTTTCGACGTCGTTATTGGAATGGATTGGCTATCTCGGTATCAAGCGGAGATTCGTGGCGACAAGAGTGGTGCTGTCGAAGGCATCATCCGCATTCCTCGTTCTGGTGAAGACCCTCTTGTGATTCGTGGCGACAAGAGTGGTGCTGTCGAAGGCATCATCTCTTTCCTTAAGGCCCAGAAATGTCTACGAAAGGGCCACACTGCCATTCTAGCGCTCGTCACTGACACATCCACGGAAGAGAAGAGAATTGAAGACATTCCTATTGTGCGCAATTTTCCTGAGGTATTCCCTGAGGAATTTCCTGGTCTTCCGCCTCACCGCCAAGTTGAATTTCAAATCGAGCTAGCTCCTGGAGCAGCACCAGTAGCTCGAGCACCATATCGTCTAGCTCCATTAGAACTCGAAGAACTGTCCACACAACTACAAGAACTCTTGGAAAAGGGTTTTATTCGTCCTAGCTCTTCTCCCTAGGGAGCTCCAGTCTTGTTCGTAAAGAAGAAAGATGGTACTTTCAGAATGTGTATTGACTATCGCGAACTTAACAAGGTGACTGTGAAGAATCGTTATCCTCTTCCACGTATTGACGACTTGTTCGACCAGTTGCAAGGGTCGAGCTATTACTCCAAGATTGATTTGAGATCGGGATACCATCAGCTGAGGGTCCGAGATGAGGACGTCTCCAAAACAGCATTCAGAACTCGTTACGGCCATTACGAGTTTCTGGTTATGCCTTTCGGGCTGACGAATGCACCAGCGCTCTTCATGGATCTCATGAACCGAGTATGCAAGCCTTACCTGGATAAGTTCGTTATTGTGTTCATCGACGATATCCTGATCTATTCTAAGAGTCAGGAGGAACACGAGCAGCATCTACGTCTTATGTTGGAACTTCTTCGAAAAGAGCAATTGTATGCCAAGTTTTCGAAATGTGACTTCTGGCTTCGCGAAGTCCACTTTCTAGGCCATGTGGTAAACAAGGATGGGATTCATGTTGATCCATCCAAGGTTGACTCAATCAAGAACTGGCCTGCACCCCGCACACCAACAGAAATCCGCCAATTTTTGGGTTTGGCAGGATATTACAGAAGGTTTATCAAAGACTTCTCCAAGATTGCGCAACCTCTCACTTCACTGACTCAGAAGGGTGTCATCTATCGTTGGGGTGATGCACAAGAGTCTGCATTTCAACATCTAAAGGATAGACTTTGTAGCGCGCCTATCCTCTCATTGCCCGAAGGCACCGATGATTTCGGGGTTTATTGCGACGCTTCCATCCAAGGACTTGGTTGCGTGTTGATGCAACGTGACAAGGTCATTGCCTACGCATCACGCCAACTCAAGGTTCACGAAAGAAATTACACTACTCACGATCTGGAGCTGGGAGCAGTTGTATTCGCGCTTAAGATATGGAGACATTACCTGTACGGTACCAAGTGCACCATTTACACCGATCACAGGAGTCTCGAGCATATCTTCAAGCAAAAGGAGTTGAACATGCGTCAACGCCGATGGGTCGAGCTCTTGAACGATTATGAATGCGCAATCAAGTATCATCCGGGCAAGGCCAATGTTGTGGCCGACGCCCTCAGTCGAAAGGATACCATACCTAGGCGTGTACGTGCTCTGCAGCTTACCATCCAATCTAACCTTCCCGCTCAGATTCGCGATGCTCAGGTCGAAGCATTGAAAGCAGAAAACATCAGGGCTGAATCCCTACGAGGATCGAGGCAACGGCTAGAACAAAAGGAAGACGGCGCCTACTATGTAACAGGGCGTATTTGGGTTCCACTCTATGGCAACTTACGCGAGCTTGTGATGGATGAAGCACATAAGTCTCGTTATTCAGTACATCCTGGTTCGGATAAGATGTACCACGACTTAAAGACCACATACTGGTGGCCTGGCATGAGAGCCCACATAGCAACCTACGTCAGCAAGTGCTTGACTTGTGCGAGAGTCAAGTCTGAATATCAGAAACCATCAGGCTTACTTCAACAACCGGAGATCCCGAAATGGAAATGGGAGCAAATTTCCATGGATTTCGTGACCGGCCTGCCCAGATCTCAATGCGGAAACGATACCATTTGGGTGATCGTAGATCGACTGACCAAGTCTGCACATTTTCTAGCTATCAAAGAAACGGATAAGTTTTCTACTCTTGCAGACATTTACCTAAAGGAAGTGGTATCGAAGCACGGAGTGCCAACCTCTATTATATCTGATCGTGACGCACGTTTTACTTCTGAACTGTGGCAAGAAATGCACAAGTCCTTTGGCTCACGTTTAGATATGAGCACCGCTTATCACCCGCAGACGGATGGGCAATCTGAACGCACCATCCAAACCCTTGAAGACATGCTTAGGGCATGTGTAATTGATTTTGGTAATGGCTGGGAAAGGCACCTCCCGCTAGTGGAGTTTTCGTACAACAACAGCTACCACACCAGCATCCAAGCCGCTCCGTTTGAGGCATTGTACGGACGCAAATGCCGATCACCTCTCTGTTGGGCAGAAGTTGGTGACAGCCAAATCACTGGCCCAGAACTTGTGGTAGATACCACCGAGAAAATTGCTCAGATACGACAGCGAATGGCGGCAGCTCGTGACCGTCAGAAAAGCTATGCTGATAAGGGAAGAAAACCACTCGAGCTCCAGGTTGGGGATCGAGTGCTACTCAAAGTCTCACCTTGGAAAGGTGTAGTCCGCTTTGGCAAACGAGGCAAACTCAATCCGCGTTATGTCGGACCATTCGAAGTCATTGAGAAAATTGGCAAAGTCGCCTACAGGTTGGATCTACCTGAAGAACTCAGCGGAGTTCACAATCTTTTCCATGTGTCGAATCTGAAGAAGTGTCTGTCAGATGAGACCCTCATAATTCCTCTGAAGGAACTCACTATCGACGAACAGCTGCGATTCGTCGAGGAACCAGTAGAGATTACGGATCAAGATGTTAAGATCCTCAAGCATACCAGGATACCTCTGGTCCGAGTTCGTTGGAATGCTCGTCGTGGCCCAGAGTATACCTGGGAACGAGAAGACCAAATGAAACTCAAGTATCCCCAACTATTTAAGAAAAACACAACCACTACTGAGGCTGAAGCTACTGCAGAATTTCGGGACGAAATTCCAAATCAACGGGGGGATGATGTGACACCCCAGGAAAATCAGGAAAACAACGCAACTTAACTAGCTTCCTCAGTAACCAGGTGCTAAATTTCGGGACGAAATTCTTTTAACAGGGGGAGAATGTGACAACCCTCAAATCCCATGTATTCCGTACAATTCATTAATGATAATTTAAGTGCTTGGTGACTGTGTTGAAATATTTAACTGCTCTCTGATTACTGTATTAGAAATTGGAAAAACGCATTATGCATTGGAGGAACAAACTTTTATCATTTGCAGGAAGGCTTCAACTTATTATTTCAGTTCTTTCCTCTATGCATATTTACTGGTCATCGGTTTTCATCTTACCAGCTCGGATTATTCAGGAGTTAGAAGCTAAAATGAGAAATTTTTTATGGTCTCAGGATTCTTCGTTCAGCAAAGGTAAATCTAAAGTGTCTTGGAAGTTGGTTTGTACGCCTAAATACGAAGGGGGATTGGGTATTAGACGAATTGGAGATATGAATAAAGCTTTAATGTCTTCTCATATTTGGAGTATTGTTTCGAAGCGTGACTCTCTATGGGTGGATTGGATATATTCGTACCGGTTAAAAGATAAGAGTTTTTGGGTTAGCAAAACCCCTTCGAATAGTTGTTGGTCTTGGCGGAAAATCACTCAATTACGGCCATTGGTTAGGAAGCATATTTGGTCGGATTTGGGTAATGGTGTTAATACTTCAGCATGGTTCGATAATTGGAGTGTTTTGGGGCCGCTGGCTGATTTTGTGTCGGCCAGGAATATTGCGGATGCAGATTTCAGGTTGGATAACTCCGTGGCTGATGTGTATTCTAATGGTGCTTGGTTGTGGCCTACGGCTTGGAGGGATTTATTTCTGGTTCTTAATCAGATTGATCAAGTTCATTTGCAGGTTGCAAAAGTCGATAGGTTATTATGGAAAGATGGTGATGATGTTAATGAGTTCTCGTCTTCGGGGGTATGGCATTCTCTTCGGCATAGAGAACCGGAAGTCGATTGGAGTAAAATTGTGTGGTTCGGCCAGTGTATTCCAAGACATGCTTTCATGATGTGGTTGATTATGAAAGGTAAGCTTCTAACACAAGATAAAATTCTGAAATGGGATTTCGCTCGGAGAAAAAACATGAACATGATGTGCTGTTTATTATGTTATGAGAATTTTGATTCTCACAAGCACTTGTTTTTCGAATGTAAATATGCATCTCAAGTGTGGTGTACAGTGAGAAATAGGGTGGGGATGGATACGGTCTCGCCAAAATGGAGTGAAATTGTTAGCTGGCTTTGTTCTCGTACTCAACAAAAGCAGGTCGATACTTAGGTTGCTAAATTACTTGTAGCTGCTGCTGCATATAGTATTTGGCAAGAGAGGAATGCCAGATTGTTCAAAAACCAATTAAGACCGCCTGAGAAGGTTAGTGAAATAATTGTGAAAACAGTTCGGTACAAGTTAATGGGAGCAAAATTGAAGAATACCGTTAGGGTGCGCAGAGTTTTTGAAGAATGGAAGATCCATACGAAAGAAAAGGACGATGATGGGGGATGAATAGCTGTTTGTTTGGACAGTCTAGAAGTCTTGTCTAGGTGTTTTTCCTTTTGGTTGTTTTTTATGTCGGTTTGGTATGTTTTGGTTTACTTTCTCGGGGAATGCCCCTTGATTGAACTAGTGTAGATTCTCTACACTACTTATTTTTATTTGGTTGTGAATATATAGAATCACCGGGGTAACCCTTTACCCAAAAAAAAAAAGTGCGTATTAGCATACTAGTAGTATGCAGAAAACTTGACTAAATGGTCCTAAATATTTTCCTATGTGTTAGGAATTTATTGTGTTACAAAAATATATATATGAGATGCCTTACGGAATAATTAAACACTTTAACGGAACAGTATCCGACCGAACAACCAGACATTACCCGGGACACCAAATACTTGTCAAACACATTATTTGATTATTCTTGGCTAGTCATGATCCCCGTACACCATAACACCCACTAAATATCTAGTAACTAATGCAAGTAAACACACACTCGGTTTCTAACTAATAAGTAGCCAACTAGTTACAAAAATATTACATTTAACCCCCCCCCCCATGTCCCATTTACGGTTCAAGAAAAAAAAAATAGGGCCCCACCACAAGATTTGATTCATATTTTAATTGATACATTACTTGTGAATCTTGGCCAAATATTATAAGTATGGAACATATCTAAGCAAATCTCTCCATATCAACTCACATCATTTCCTCAAAGATTTCACTCAACTCACTTCACCTCTCTCTCCCTCTTGATCGGCTGCCCAAAACCGAACACACCATCACCACCTTAAACATCATCATCTTCTTCATTACATTGTCCATTCAAAGCTTAGTTTCCATCCATGGAAGGTGCAACTTGAAGGGACTTCATAGGAGCTTGTTCTAGTCCTTCTCACCATCATTTTCTCATCACTTTCTTCATTTGATTCTTCCCTGTAACATCTGTGCTTGTAATCATTATGAACAATTCAGTTATCAATAAAACAAAGTTATTTGAATCCCAATGTTTGTTTGGTTATGTTTTACATTCTTCATGTTTTGACTTTTATTCAATTTCAAACTCTATATCGCTTTTTGGAGAATTGTACGCAAACTGGTGCGTAAACGTAATTAGTTTAATGCGACAAATACTCCGGAACATCAACATATACTTAACATACCTTAAATAACCTTTACATAACTTAGAAATAAGTTTTGAAGGCTTTGGTATGGCAAAAACAAGTTAAATCGCTTACAGGGACTAAAATTGACAAACTGCGAAAGTATGCCAATTTGAACTGTAACGGACATTCCAGAACATGGCCATAAGTTAAACACACCTTAAATATCCTTTACATAGCTTAGAAATAGGCTTTAAGGGGTTCGGTGTGCTAAAATAAACTTTTGGGTCATTCAGGGACTAAAAGCGTCAAAAAGTGCACAAGTTTGCATTTTCGCGCATAATTTACGTTCTGGATACTTTCGGACATCCAAAAATTTATGTAAGCATGACTATATTATGCTTTAGTGTTCGCCATAAGAAAAATCCATTCGTCACGTCATTTGGATCGTTTTTCGCGCTTATGCGCATTCCGTCGTAATTAACCGAACATCGCGACCGTACGGCCAAACGAAACGACATCCGACATATTTTTGAGTACATTTTAAGTTCCCTATACTTTAACTTCATTTTAGAGCTTTGAAATGGGGTTAACGGGCCTTAAACGTGTCGAAAATGGACTTATTGCACTACAGGGACCAAAAGTGTAAATCTGCCAAACTTAAGCTTAGCGGTGCGCTACACTTTTTATGTAGCGGTGCGCTAGCCTGGGGCCAGATGTGCAGAATTGCTGTAAACAGCTGTTTGCAGCTGTGTAACACTTCAAAACCACTTGCAACTGATTTTTAACAATCCTAGGGGCACCCATAGGTTTGTAATTCAGTGGGTGTGTGTTGTAGGGCTGAGATTAAAAGCTCGGAAATCAAGAAACGATCCTAACGGTTCTAAATTTCCTATAAATAGCCCTCCATGTCTTGCTCATTTCCTTCACACCTTGATAAAATCTGCTCTAAGTGGAGGCAACCACCATTTTGGAGGCCACCTACCTGAGCATACTTGATCATTCTTCCTTCTTGGACCCTTTGTAAGTCCACTTTCTTGCTTGTTCTTGTATTTCAAGCATGAAAGTCAAACTATGTTTGACTTTCTGCATTGACCAGTTTATGTTCAATGCGAAGTTCGTTTGAACTTCATAACGTGAGCGTAATCACGATGGTTATAGTCCCTAGCGACTATACCTACTGATTACCACGTTATCTAGGCTCAGTGACGAGTCGTAGTTTCGGGCAAAATGCGCGTTCTCGCGTATTTTGTAACCAAACTACTCTAAGGTATCAAAACCGTTTGTTTTGATACCAAACCTGTTTTTAAACCTTGTTAAACATGTTCTAGCATGTTTAGCTCGTCACTTTTAGATTTGTGCTTGTTTAGGGTCGTAAGGGTAAGCGATCTAATCAATCGCTTATGCTTTCGAACCCGACCCGTTTGGTCGATCATTAGGATCCGACCAAATACATTAGGTGACCATAGTAGTTTAGGGAATAACCTTCCGAGGTTATACCTTATGGTCACGTCGTTTAAGTAGTTGTATGATAAGTAGTTCTTATGCCTTAGGTAAATTACCAAAATGCCCTTTTTATGTTAAAATTCATTTTAAGCCTATGTAACATAACTTTTGTCATCTAAACTGATTTAACAACAATATTAAACATGTTAAGGCATATCTTACTTGTCATAGGGCTAGTTAGGCGGTCCGAACGCGTTTTACGCTAACGACGCGTTAAAGTAGCATAAGCCACCTAAATGGGTCGTAACGGGTCAAAAGCACTTAGGATAAGTTTCGTTTTAGTATGTAGGCTTTGTTAAACCATATTACATGAGTTCCTACACTCATTTGGTTTACAAACCCTCATGCTACCCGATCCTTCGATTAGGTCCGTTTATTAATGTAGTTACCTATATTAGGTGCCGTTTGATTCCGTGACCTTCTAGCTTTGCTTGGTGGATATCTAAAGTCTATTGAGCAATCTCAAGTGAGTACATAGACCCCTCTTTTACTGTTTTCCAAACATTTTGGGGGTGAAACACATGTGCCTACTTGTTACTTTCATGCTTTCCATGTTTTTCATATCATATGCTTGTTATGTTCAATAGTACACTTATAGTACATGATTTCATTGTGTCTTATGCTATGTATGTCCATTGTGTGCATACTTAGTACATCGTTTTACATTACATTTTATGCTATGTGTGTTCATCATACTTAGTACATTGTTTTACATGACATTTCACGCTATGTGTGTACATTTGTTCTCACACTTAGTGCATTGTTTACACATGCTTACATTTTGGTATGACATTTGGTTTGTTTCAAATGGGACAAAAATACATTCATTAACATTAGCTACGCCGCTCGTTAGTAGGTAGTGGTACCATAGGAATTGACAACTCCCGTTCCGGACATCCTGGGTAGGTTTGGATGAAAGGAATGACCGAATTCGAATACATAACTCAGATAGACCTTTAATTTGTTTAAAGGTTTATCACAACAGTCTCAAGGCTTGAATGTATGCATTTTTACAATACCGCATAAATGTTTGTATCAGTATAGCATGCAGTTTTCTACAAAACATAACTTTGATTTACTTCAATACCTTGTTTTGTATATTTTACCTATGGTATTTGATATATTTCACTCGCTATACATGACAGTTTTGTTTACACATTACATGCTTGACGTTTGATATAGACATTTTGATATTGATATACATATTTCATAAACCACATTTTGACATAAACATTTTGATATGGTTTACACAAAGACATTTGACAAATGGTTTAGACATGTGCAATTTACATTGGTGGTTTATTTGGGTAAGTGATTTAAGTAACGAGGCGAGTGTAATATCATACAAGCATGGTGGATACGCCGCTGGTACTTCCTATATATAAATGCCTGTGTGATACTGCATTTCGTAGCGTTATTTAAATTATTTCAGTTTAGACATGTAACGTTTTATACAAATAACAAAGTTATCAAGTCATTGTTTTACAAACAACTTATTTTATACAAAACTCATTTTTACTTGGTTATCCATTTACCCTCATATTACTCTTTTACTTATCATCGTTTTTCAAGAGATTAACAAAACAGAATAATTAACAAGGTTCATGACTGATTTTTGTTAAGCAACTTTTTCTTAAACTTAAGTAATGAACCTTATTTTTTTTTTCATAAAACCTATGTTACTCACAGGCATTTTTATGCTGACGTACCTATTTTCACATGTGTTTTCAGGAGCTTTTCCATAGGATGAAGATCGTGACACTAGGGCGGACCTGTGCCTTAGAGACTTAAAATGATGAAAGACTTAGTTTAATAATGTTATAAACTCTTTAATTTCTATTTAAGACGATGAAACTCTTATGTTAATAAATAAACTACAACTTTGAATACCATGGTTATGAAACAATTAATTCTGTTACAACACTCCTCGACGTTTTCCGCCACGTCTTGTATGCTATACGTGGTCGGGGTGTGACAGAAGAAGTTGGTATCAGAGCCAATGGTTATAGGGAATTAGGTTATTAGTAATGCTTTGACCTAGACTATAACCTTTCTAGGACCCCAACACAAGTTATCTTGTGTTTAGATATTAAAACATGCGCATCACCTATCCTTAGGTGATTATCAAAACAAGAACCCAATTTTCCGAAACGATTTTTGAAAAACAAACATCTGTTTTTGAATGATTTATTACAAGGTTTTGAACCCTCTATTGTAAGGTTTTGAATCCTCTGTTATATGGTTTTGAACCCTTTTGAGTTTTCAAAATCTCGTCAAGGTCTTGGGTTTTAATAATGTGAACACGTGCAAACTGGAAGGGTGAATGCCTGTATTCTGGGTTTTCTGTCTAGGCTAGCACTTCGTATATATCTCATCAGACGCGAGACCAGTTGTGCTTACCTGGGAATTCTTGGGATGAGTGTTCACTTATAGGCGAGCATGTCTTCGCAATACATTATTTTTGATCCATTTACTTTGATTAGTCACTGTGTGTCGTTTGCTTGCTTTGTGATACTGACAAATGACCACCATCCTTGTTTTTGTTGATTTTGTTTCATCCCGCTCTTTCATCAAATCATCTCACTCGTTTCCTTTCATGTTTCCTCTTTTTAGCATGCCTCCTCGACGTGAAAATCCGATGCCTAATGCCGCTGAACTGGCAGAAATTATTGCGCAGCAAATGGCTGCTCATTTCCCAAACCTCTTTGCTCTATGGAACCAAGCCAACAACAACAACAATGCTCCATGCAATTTTAAGAGCTTTAATTCGGCTAAACCACTCAAGTTCAGTGGTACTGAGGGAGCAACTGGGCTCCTTCAATGGTTCGAGAGCATCGAGAATACTTTCCGTCACGTTCTGTGTCCTGAGAATCGGAAGGTTGAGTTTGCTTCAAGCGTATTTCAGAAGAGGTCTTTGACATGGTGGAACGGGGTTATGAGAGACCGTGGTGCTGAGGTTGCTCTTGCACAAACATGGGCTGAATTGAGGACCCTTATGATGAGGGAGTTTTGTCCTCGTCATGAACTACGAGCTTTGGAGAGGGAATTTGAAGATCTGAAACAGGATAGTGGTGAGCACCAGGCATACACTGATAGATTTGAGGAGTTGAGTTTGTTATGCCCAGCAATGGTTACCCCACTCGACAAGGCTATCGAAAGGTATATCGATGGTCTGCCTGACTCCATACTAGACACCGTTACTGGTAGTAACCCTACCACACTCCGTCAGGCAATCGAGTTATCAGCGACACTGACCGAGTCGCAAATTCGAAGGGGTAAGCTACATAGAAAAGGGGACAAGGGTAAGAAGCAGGCATCCGATCAGAATGAGAGCAAGAAAGGTAAGAACGGAAAGGGTAAGGATTCTGGATCCTCAAGGAATTCAAGGAAGCGTAAGGCTTCCCAAAACTACGCCCTTACTGCACAGGCAAATCAAGCTGCACCAGTTCAGCCAGCGCAGCCTCCTGCTAAGAAGCAGTATGCCGGGAATGCACCTTTGTGCAACAGATGCAATAGCCACCATCAACCGCAATTGCAATGTCGTTTCTGTACAAACTGCGGGAAGTCGGGTCATCTTTCTGATGTTTGTCGCTTTGCTCCCAATCAAGCAGCCCGCAACCCAGCACAGCAGGCTGCACAACCACATGTTCAACAGCAAGCACAAGCTGCACGACCTCATTTTCCTCCTGGTTCGTGCTTTAACTGTGGGGACCTGACTCATTACCGTAACCAGTGTCCAAGATTGGTCAACGCAAACCAGAATCAGAATCAGGCCCCAGCTCGAGGTCGAGTTTTTAACATGAATGCACAGGAAGCTCAAGCAGACAACGATGTGGTGAACGGTACGTTCTTAGTTAACAATCAACCTGCATCTATTCTTTTTGACTCAGGGGCCGATAAAAGTTTTGTGTCGTTATCTTTTGAGCCTTTGCTTCGCGTGTCTAGAACGAAACTAGGTAAACCCTTGACAGTAGAGGTTGCTAGTGGTGAACCCATTGTTCTTAATTCTGTCCTTCGCAACTGCCAGTTGAACCTTAATGACCATCTTTTTCCCATCGACCTCACGCCAATGCAACTTGGAAGCTTCGACATTATAGTGGGTATGGATTGGTTAGCCAAGCATCGCGCAGAGGTAGTTTGTTTTGAGAAGATCGTTCGTGTGCCACTTCCGACAGGTGAGATCCTACAGGTTCATGGTGAGAAACCTACTGGTGGTCTCAAACTCATGTCTTGTTTTAAAGCTCGGAAGTATCTGCGAAAGAATTATGTGGCCTTCTTGGCACATGTCACAGCAGATAAAGGCAAAGGTAAGTCTATCCAAGACATTCCTATTGTTCGGGATTACTCTGAAGTATTCCCTGAAGATTTACCTGGTCTACCCCCAGCACGCCAAGTCAAGTTCCGTATTGATCTCGTACCTGGTGCGAATCCTATTGCCAGAGCTCCATATCGTCTTGCGCCGTCTGAGATGCAAGAGTTGTCCAAGCAGCTGCAGGAACTTTCGGATAAAGGTTTTATACGTCCTAGCTTTTCACCTTGGGGTGCACCCGTTCTTTTTGTCAAGAAGAAGGATGGATCCTTCAGGATGTGCATCGATTACCGTGAGCTTAACAAGCTCACCATCAAGAATCGATATCCCCTACCTCGCATCGATGACCTCTTTGATCAGTTACAGGGCGCTTCTTATTTCTCGAAGATTGATCTTCGTTCTGGGTATCATCAACTACGTGTGCATGAAGAAGATATTCCCAAGACAGCGTTCCGCACTCGCTATGGGCATTATGAGTTCACAGTTATGCCTTTCGGTTTGACTAATGCCCCTGCTGTTTTTATGGACTTGATGAATAGGGTCTGCAAGCCTTATTTAGATAAGTTCATCATCGTATTTATTGATGATATTTTGATATACTCTAAGACGAAAGCTGATCACGAGCAGCATCTTCGTCTTACTCTGGAACTCCTAAAGAAAGAGCAACTTTTCGCCAAATTCTCCAAATGTGAATTTTGGCTTAAAGAAGTTCAATTCTTGGGACATATTGTCAACGAACAAGGCATTCATGTAGATCCCTCCAAGATCAGTGCGATTAAGGATTGGGATACGCCTACTACTCCTACTGAGGTTCGTTCTTTTCTTGGTCTTGCGGGTTATTACCGCCGCTTCATAGAGAACTTCTCGAAGATTGCAGTTCCTCTAACTGCTCTAACTCAGAAGAACAAGCCCTTTGAATGGGGTTCTAAACAAGAAGTAGCATTTCAGACCTTGAAGCAAAAGCTTTGTGATGCACCTATCCTATCTTTGCCCGAAGGCAATGATGATTTTGTCGTGTACTGCGATGCATCCAAGTTGGGTCTTGGTTGTGTTCTGATGCAAAGGAATAAAGTCATAGCATATGCATCGAGGCAGTTGAAGGTACATGAGAAAAACTACACCACTCATGATCTAGAGTTGGGTGCAGTTGTGTTCGCTCTTAAGATCTGGAGACACTATTTGTATGGAACAAAATGTGTGGTTTTCACTGACCACAAAAGTCTTCAGCACATCTTCAATCAGAAAGAACTCAACATGAGGCAAAGACGTTGGGTTGAGCTTCTGAACGACTATGACTGCGAAATTCGCTACCATCCTGGTAAGGCGAATGTCGTAGCTGACGCTTTGAGTCGTAAGGAACATGTCAAGCTTCATTGTGTTCGTGATCAATCTGTTATTCAAGCTCAATCCGATATCCAAGCACGCATTTCTCAGGTTCAACAATCTTGTGTTTCACAAGGTTTGATGGATAAGGAATTTCCCTATCCCATAACACCTGATCTGGAACTGAAGGACAATGGATCTTATTATTTCATGGACCGTCTGTGGGTCCCAAGTCAAGATGGTCTTCGCACTCTGCTTATGGATGAAGCTCATAAGTCTCGTTATTCTGTCCATCCTGGCTCAGACAAAATGTATAAGGATCTTCGTACCCATTATTGGTGGCCTGGTATGAAGAAGGATATTGCCTTGTACGTTTCAAAATGCCTTACTTGTCTTAAAGTCAAGGCTGAACACCAACATCCTTCTGGTCTTTTGGAGCAACCAGAGATCCCAGTTTGGAAATGGGAAAACATTACTATGGATCTCATTACTAAACTTCCGCGCACAAAGAGAGGTAATGATGCCATCTGGGTAGTCGTTGATCGTCTTACAAAGTCAGCGCATTTCTTGCCAATCCGTGAGGATTTTCCTGCTGACAGACTTGCTCAAATCTATGTGGATGAAATTGTGGCTCGACATGGTGTTCCTTTGAACATCATTTCTGACAGAGATGCTCGTTTCACTTCTCATTTTTGGAGAACCATGCAATCTGCTATGGGGACCCAACTTAATCTGAGCACAGCTTATCATCCACAAACGGATGGTCAATCTGAGAGAACAATCCAGACTCTGGAGGATATGCTTAGAGCTTGTGTGATCGATTTCGGTGGTAGTTGGGATTCACATCTTAAGTTGATTGAATTCTCCTACAACAACAGTTATCACACCAGCATCAAAATGGCTCCTTTCGAGGCTCTCTATGGTCGAAAATGTCGTTCACCAGTCTGCTGGAATGAGATCGGCGAGGCTCAACTTACTGGACCTGCCCTCATTTTAGAAACTACTGACAAGATCAAGAAAGTTCGTGATAACCTTCAGGCAGCTAGAAGCCGTCAGAAGATTTACGCGGACCCAAAACGCAAGGCCTTGGAATTTCAAGTCGGTGATCGAGTATTACTTAAGGTCTCACCTTGGAAAGGTGTGATCAGAATTGGAAAGAAAGGAAAACTTGCACCTAGATACGTTGGACCATTCAAGATCGTCGAAAGAATCGGTAAGGTAGCCTACAGACTTGAGCTACCTCCTGAACTTGGAAATGTTCATCCAACTTTTCACGTGTCCAATCTCAAGAGGTGTTCAGCTGATGAGAACCTCCACATACCGCTTGACGAAATTCGTGTTGGCAAAACACTGAAATTTGTTGAGAAGCCAGTGGAAATCATGGAACGTGAAGTTAAGTGGCTTAAACGCAAGCGCATTCCTTTGGTCAAAGTTCCCTGGGAAGCTAAACGTGGACCTGAGTTTACTTGGGAACGCGAAGATCAAATGAAGTCGAAATATCCGCATCTTTTCCCACGAGTTTCCTCTAAATAAATTTCGGGACGAAATTTCCACAAGTAGGGGAGACTGTAACATCTGTGCTTGTAATCATTATGAACAATTCAGTTATCAATAAAACAAAGTTATTTGAATCCCAATGTTTGTTTGGTTATGTTTTACATTCTTCATGTTTTGACTTTTATTCAATTTCAAACTCTATATCGCTTTTTGGAGAATTGTACGCAAACTGGTGCGTAAACGTAATCAGTTTAATGCGACAAATACTCCGGAACATCAACATATACTTAACATACCTTAAATAACCTTTACATAACTTAGAAATAAGTTTTGAAGGCTTTGGTATGGCAAAAACAAGTTAAATCGCTTACAGGGACTAAAATTGACAAACTGCGAAAGTATGCCAATTTGAACTGTAACGGACATTCCAGAACATGGCCATAAGTTAAACACACCTTAAATATCCTTTACATAGCTTAGAAATAGGCTTTAAGGGGTTCGGTGTGCTAAAATAAACTTTTGGGTCATTCAGGGACTAAAAGCGTCAAAAAGTGCACAAGTTTGCATTTTCGCGCATAATTTACGTTCTGGATACTTTCGGACATCCAAAAATTTATGTAAGCATGACTATATTATGCTTTAGTGTTCGCCATAAGAAAAATCCATTCGTCACGTCATTTGGATCGTTTTTCGCGCTTATGCGCATTCCGTCGTAATTAACCGAACATCGCGACCGTACGGCCAAACGAAACGACATCCGACATATTTTTGAGTACATTTTAAGTTCCCTATACTTTAACTTCATTTTAGAGCTTTGAAATGGGGTTAACGGGCCTTAAACGTGTCGAAAATGGACTTATTGCACTACAGGGACCAAAAGTGTAAATCTGCCAAACTTAAGCTTAGCGGTGCGCTACACTTTTTATGTAGCGGTGCGCTAGCCTGGGGCCAGATGTGCAGAATTGCTGTAAACAGCTGTTTGCAGCTGTGTAACACTTCAAAACCACTTGCAACTGATTTTTAACAATCCTAGGGGCACCCATAGGTTTGTAATTCAGTGGGTGTGTGTTGTAGGGCTGAGATTAAAAGCTCGGAAATCAAGAAACGATCCTAACGGTTCTAAATTTCCTATAAATAGCCCTCCATGTCTTGCTCATTTCCTTCACACCTTGATAAAATCTGCTCTAAGTGGAGGCAACCACCATTTTGGAGGCCACCTACCTGAGCATACTTGATCATTCTTCCTTCTTGGACCCTTTGTAAGTCCACTTTCTTGCTTGTTCTTGTATTTCAAGCATGAAAGTCAAACTATGTTTGACTTTCTGCATTGACCAGTTTATGGTCAATGCGAAGTTCGTTTGAACTTCATAACGTGAGCGTAATCACGATGGTTATAGTCCCTAGCGACTATACCTACTGATTACCACGTTATCTAGGCTCAGTGACGAGTCGTAGTTTCGGGCAAAATGCGCGTTCTCGCGTATTTTGTAACCAAACTACTCTAAGGTATCAAAACCGTTTGTTTTGATACCAAACCTGTTTTTAAACCTTGTTAAACATGTTCTAGCATGTTTAGCTCGTCACTTTTAGATTTGTGCTTGTTTAGGGTCGTAAGGGTAAGCGATCTAATCAATCGCTTATGCTTTCGAACCCGACCCGTTTGGTCGATCATTAGGATCCGACCAAATACATTAGGTGACCATAGTAGTTTAGGGAATAACCTTCCGAGGTTATACCTTATGGTCACGTCGTTTAAGTAGTTGTATGATAAGTAGTTCTTATGCCTTAGGTAAATTACCAAAATGCCCTTTTTATGTTAAAATTCATTTTAAGCCTATGTAACATAACTTTTGTCATCTAAACTGATTTAACAACAATATTAAACATGTTAAGGCATATCTTACTTGTCATAGGGCTAGTTAGGCGGTCCGAACGCGTTTTACGCTAACGACGCGTTAAAGTAGCATAAGCCACCTAAATGGGTCGTAACGGGTCAAAAGCACTTAGGATAAGTTTCGTTTTAGTATGTAGGCTTTGTTAAACCATATTACATGAGTTCCTACACTCATTTGGTTTACAAACCCTCATGCTACCCGATCCTTCGATTAGGTCCGTTTATTAATGTAGTTACCTATATTAGGTGCCGTTTGATTCCGTGACCTTCTAGCTTTGCTTGGTGGATATCTAAAGTCTATTGAGCAATCTCAAGTGAGTACATAGACCCCTCTTTTACTGTTTTCCAAACATTTTGGGGGTGAAACACATGTGCCTACTTGTTACTTTCATGCTTTCCATGTTTTTCATATCATATGCTTGTTATGTTCAATAGTACACTTATAGTACATGATTTCATTGTGTCTTATGCTATGTATGTCCATTGTGTGCATACTTAGTACATCGTTTTACATTACATTTTATGCTATGTGTGTTCATCATACTTAGTACATTGTTTTACATGACATTTCACGCTATGTGTGTACATTTGTTCTCACACTTAGTGCATTGTTTACACATGCTTACATTTTGGTATGACATTTGGTTTGTTTCAAATGGGACAAAAATACATTCATTAACATTAGCTACGCCGCTCGTTAGTAGGTAGTGGTACCATAGGAATTGACAACTCCCGTTCCGGACATCCTGGGTAGGTTTGGATGAAAGGAATGACCGAATTCGAATACATAACTCAGATAGACCTTTAATTTGTTTAAAGGTTTATCACAACAGTCTCAAGGCTTGAATGTATGCATTTTTACAATACCGCATAAATGTTTGTATCAGTATAGCATGCAGTTTTCTACAAAACATAACTTTGATTTACTTCAATACCTTGTTTTGTATATTTTACCTATGGTATTTGATATATTTCACTCGCTATACATGACAGTTTTGTTTACACATTACATGCTTGACGTTTGATATAGACATTTTGATATTGATATACATATTTCATAAACCACATTTTGACATAAACATTTTGATATGGTTTACACAAAGACATTTGACAAATGGTTTAGACATGTGCAATTTACATTGGTGGTTTATTTGGGTAAGTGATTTAAGTAACGAGGCGAGTGTAATATCATACAAGCATGGTGGATACGCCGCTGGTACTTCCTATATATAAATGCCTGTGTGATACTGCATTTCGTAGCGTTATTTAAATTATTTCAGTTTAGACATGTAACGTTTTATACAAATAACAAAGTTATCAAGTCATTGTTTTACAAACAACTTATTTTATACAAAACTCATTTTTACTTGGTTATCCATTTACCCTCATATTACTCTTTTACTTATCATCGTTTTTCAAGAGATTAACAAAACAGAATAATTAACAAGGTTCATGACTGATTTTTGTTAAGCAACTTTTTCTTAAACTTAAGTAATGAACCTTATTTTTTTTTTCATAAAACCTATGTTACTCACAGGCATTTTTATGCTGACGTACCTATTTTCACATGTGTTTTCAGGAGCTTTTCCGTAGGATGAAGATCGTGACACTAGGGCGGACCTGTGCCTTAGAGACTTAAAATGATGAAAGACTTAGTTTAATAATGTTATAAACTCTTTAATTTCTATTTAAGACGATGAAACTCTTATGTTAATAAATAAACTACAACTTTGAATACCATGGTTATGAAACAATTAATTCTGTTACAACACTCCTCGACGTTTTCCGCCACGTCTTGTATGCTATACGTGGTCGGGGTGTGACAGAAGAAGTTGGTATCAGAGCCAATGGTTATAGGGAATTAGGTTATTAGTAATGCTTTGACCTAGACTATAACCTTTCTAGGACCCCAACACAAGTTATCTTGTGTTTAGATATTAAAACATGCGCATCACCTATCCTTAGGTGATTATCAAAACAAGAACCCAATTTTCTGAAACGATTTTTGAAAAACAAACATCTGTTTTTGAATGATTTATTACAAGGTTTTGAACCCTCTATTGTAAGGTTTTGAATCCTCTGTTATATGGTTTTGAACCCTTTTGAGTTTTCAAAATCTCGTCAAGGTCTTGGGTTTTAATAATGTGAACACGTGCAAACTGGAAGGGTGAATGCCTGTATTCTGGGTTTTCTGTCTAGGCTAGCACTTCGTATATATCTCATCAGACGCGAGACCAGTTGTGCTTACCTGGGAATTCTTGGGATGAGTGTTCACTTATAGGCGAGCATGTCTTCGCAATACATTATTTTTGATCCATTTACTTTGATTAGTCACTGTGTGTCGTTTGCTTGCTTTGTGATACTGACAAATGACCACCATCCTTGTTTTTGTTGATTTTGTTTCATCCCGCTCTTTCATCAAATCATCTCACTCGTTTCCTTTCATGTTTCCTCTTTTTAGCATGCCTCCTCGACGTGAAAATCCGATGCCTAATGCCGCTGAACTGGCAGAAATTATTGCGCAGCAAATGGCTGCTCATTTCCCAAACCTCTTTGCTCTATGGAACCAAGCCAACAACAACAACAATGCTCCATGCAATTTTAAGAGCTTTAATTCGGCTAAACCACTCAAGTTCAGTGGTACTGAGGGAGCAACTGGGCTCCTTCAATGGTTCGAGAGCATCGAGAATACTTTCCGTCACGTTCTGTGTCCTGAGAATCGGAAGGTTGAGTTTGCTTCAAGCGTATTTCAGAAGAGGGCTTTGACATGGTGGAACGGGGTTATGAGAGACCGTGGTGCTGAGGTTGCTCTTGCACAAACATGGGCTGAATTGAGGACCCTTATGATGAGGGAGTTTTGTCCTCGTCATGAACTACGAGCTTTGGAGAGGGAATTTGAAGATCTGAAACAGGATAGTGGTGAGCACCAGGCATACACTGATAGATTTGAGGAGTTGAGTTTGTTATGCCCAGCAATGGTTACCCCACTCGACAAGGCTATCGAAAGGTATATCGATGGTCTGCCTGACTCCATACTAGACACCGTTACTGGTAGTAACCCTACCACACTCCGTCAGGCAATCGAGTTATCAGCGACACTGACCGAGTCGCAAATTCGAAGGGGTAAGCTACATAGAAAAGGGGACAAGGGTAAGAAGCAGGCATCCGATCAGAATGAGAGCAAGAAAGGTAAGAACGGAAAGGGTAAGGATTCTGGATCCTCAAGGAATTCAAGGAAGCGTAAGGCTTCCCAAAACTACGCCCTTACTGCACAGGCAAATCAAGCTGCACCAGTTCAGCCAGCGCAGCCTCCTGCTAAGAAGCAGTATGCCGGGAATGCACCTTTGTGCAACAGATGCAATAGCCACCATCAACCGCAATTGCAATGTCGTTTCTGTACAAACTGCGGGAAGTCGGGTCATCTTTCTGATGTTTGTCGCTTTGCTCCCAATCAAGCAGCCCGCAACCCAGCACAGCAGGCTGCACAACCACATGTTCAACAGCAAGCACAAGCTGCACGACCTCATTTTCCTCCTGGTTCGTGCTTTAACTGTGGGGACCTGACTCATTACCGTAACCAGTGTCCAAGATTGGTCAACGCAAACCAGAATCAGAATCAGGCCCCAGCTCGAGGTCGAGTTTTTAACATGAATGCACAGGAAGCTCAAGCAGACAACGATGTGGTGAACGGTACGTTCTTAGTTAACAATCAACCTGCATCTATTCTTTTTGACTCAGGGGCCGATAAAAGTTTTGTGTCGTTATCTTTTGAGCCTTTGCTTCGCGTGTCTAGAACGAAACTAGGTAAACCCTTGACAGTAGAGGTTGCTAGTGGTGAACCCATTGTTCTTAATTCTGTCCTTCGCAACTGCCAGTTGAACCTTAATGACCATCTTTTTCCCATCGACCTCACGCCAATGCAACTTGGAAGCTTCGACATTATAGTGGGTATGGATTGGTTAGCCAAGCATCGCGCAGAGGTAGTTTGTTTTGAGAAGATCGTTCGTGTGCCACTTCCGACAGGTGAGATCCTACAGGTTCATGGTGAGAAACCTACTGGTGGTCTCAAACTCATGTCTTGTTTTAAAGCTCGGAAGTATCTGCGAAAGAATTATGTGGCCTTCTTGGCACATGTCACAGCAGATAAAGGCAAAGGTAAGTCTATCCAAGACATTCCTATTGTTCGGGATTACTCTGAAGTATTCCCTGAAGATTTACCTGGTCTACCCCCAGCACGCCAAGTCAAGTTCCGTATTGATCTCGTACCTGGTGCGAATCCTATTGCCAGAGCTCCATATCGTCTTGCGCCGTCTGAGATGCAAGAGTTGTCCAAGCAGCTGCAGGAACTTTCGGATAAAGGTTTTATACGTCCTAGCTTTTCACCTTGGGGTGCACCCGTTCTTTTTGTCAAGAAGAAGGATGGATCCTTCAGGATGTGCATCGATTACCGTGAGCTTAACAAGCTCACCATCAAGAATCGATATCCCCTACCTCGCATCGATGACCTCTTTGATCAGTTACAGGGCGCTTCTTATTTCTCGAAGATTGATCTTCGTTCTGGGTATCATCAACTACGTGTGCATGAAGAAGATATTCCCAAGACAGCGTTCCGCACTCGCTATGGGCATTATGAGTTCACAGTTATGCCTTTCGGTTTGACTAATGCCCCTGCTGTTTTTATGGACTTGATGAATAGGGTCTGCAAGCCTTATTTAGATAAGTTCATCATCGTATTTATTGATGATATTTTGATATACTCTAAGACGAAAGCTGATCACGAGCAGCATCTTCGTCTTACTCTGGAACTCCTAAAGAAAGAGCAACTTTTCGCCAAATTCTCCAAATGTGAATTTTGGCTTAAAGAAGTTCAATTCTTGGGACATATTGTCAACGAACAAGGCATTCATGTAGATCCCTCCAAGATCAGTGCGATTAAGGATTGGGATACGCCTACTACTCCTACTGAGGTTCGTTCTTTTCTTGGTCTTGCGGGTTATTACCGCCGCTTCATAGAGAACTTCTCGAAGATTGCAGTTCCTCTAACTGCTCTAACTCAGAAGAACAAGCCCTTTGAATGGGGTTCTAAACAAGAAGTAGCATTTCAGACCTTGAAGCAAAAGCTTTGTGATGCACCTATCCTATCTTTGCCCGAAGGCAATGATGATTTTGTCGTGTACTGCGATGCATCCAAGTTGGGTCTTGGTTGTGTTCTGATGCAAAGGAATAAAGTCATAGCATATGCATCGAGGCAGTTGAAGGTACATGAGAAAAACTACACCACTCATGATCTAGAGTTGGGTGCAGTTGTGTTCGCTCTTAAGATCTGGAGACACTATTTGTATGGAACAAAATGTGTGGTTTTCACTGACCACAAAAGTCTTCAGCACATCTTCAATCAGAAAGAACTCAACATGAGGCAAAGACGTTGGGTTGAGCTTCTGAACGACTATGACTGCGAAATTCGCTACCATCCTGGTAAGGCGAATGTCGTAGCTGACGCTTTGAGTCGTAAGGAACATGTCAAGCTTCATTGTGTTCGTGATCAATCTGTTATTCAAGCTCAATCCGATATCCAAGCACGCATTTCTCAGGTTCAACAATCTTGTGTTTCACAAGGTTTGATGGATAAGGAATTTCCCTATCCCATAACACCTGATCTGGAACTGAAGGACAATGGATCTTATTATTTCATGGACCGTCTGTGGGTCCCAAGTCAAGATGGTCTTCGCACTCTGCTTATGGATGAAGCTCATAAGTCTCGTTATTCTGTCCATCCTGGCTCAGACAAAATGTATAAGGATCTTCGTACCCATTATTGGTGGCCTGGTATGAAGAAGGATATTGCCTTGTACGTTTCAAAATGCCTTACTTGTCTTAAAGTCAAGGCTGAACACCAACATCCTTCTGGTCTTTTGGAGCAACCAGAGATCCCAGTTTGGAAATGGGAAAACATTACTATGGATCTCATTACTAAACTTCCGCGCACAAAGAGAGGTAATGATGCCATCTGGGTAGTCGTTGATCGTCTTACAAAGTCAGCGCATTTCTTGCCAATCCGTGAGGATTTTCCTGCTGACAGACTTGCTCAAATCTATGTGGATGAAATTGTGGCTCGACATGGTGTTCCTTTGAACATCATTTCTGACAGAGATGCTCGTTTCACTTCTCATTTTTGGAGAACCATGCAATCTGCTATGGGGACCCAACTTAATCTGAGCACAGCTTATCATCCACAAACGGATGGTCAATCTGAGAGAACAATCCAGACTCTGGAGGATATGCTTAGAGCTTGTGTGATCGATTTCGGTGGTAGTTGGGATTCACATCTTAAGTTGATTGAATTCTCCTACAACAACAGTTATCACACCAGCATCAAAATGGCTCCTTTCGAGGCTCTCTATGGTCGAAAATGTCGTTCACCAGTCTGCTGGAATGAGATCGGCGAGGCTCAACTTACTGGACCTGCCCTCATTTTAGAAACTACTGACAAGATCAAGAAAGTTCGTGATAACCTTCAGGCAGCTAGAAGCCGTCAGAAGATTTACGCGGACCCAAAACGCAAGGCCTTGGAATTTCAAGTCGGTGATCGAGTATTACTTAAGGTCTCACCTTGGAAAGGTGTGATCAGAATTGGAAAGAAAGGAAAACTTGCACCTAGATACGTTGGACCATTCAAGATCGTCGAAAGAATCGGTAAGGTAGCCTACAGACTTGAGCTACCTCCTGAACTTGGAAATGTTCATCCAACTTTTCACGTGTCCAATCTCAAGAGGTGTTCAGCTGATGAGAACCTCCACATACCGCTTGACGAAATTCGTGTTGGCAAAACACTGAAATTTGTTGAGAAGCCAGTGGAAATCATGGAACGTGAAGTTAAGTGGCTTAAACGCAAGCGCATTCCTTTGGTCAAAGTTCCCTGGGAAGCTAAACGTGGACCTGAGTTTACTTGGGAACGCGAAGATCAAATGAAGTCGAAATATCCGCATCTTTTCCCACGAGTTTCCTCTAAATAAATTTCGGGACGAAATTTCCACAAGTAGGGGAGACTGTAACATCTGTGCTTGTAATCATTATGAACAATTCAGTTATCAATAAAACAAAGTTATTTGAATCCCAATGTTTGTTTGGTTATGTTTTACATTCTTCATGTTTTGACTTTTATTCAATTTCAAACTCTATATCGCTTTTTGGAGAATTGTACGCAAACTGGTGCGTAAACGTAATCAGTTTAATGCGACAAATACTCCGGAACATCAACATATACTTAACATACCTTAAATAACCTTTACATAACTTAGAAATAAGTTTTGAAGGCTTTGGTATGGCAAAAACAAGTTAAATCGCTTACAGGGACTAAAATTGACAAACTGCGAAAGTATGCCAATTTGAACTGTAACGGACATTCCAGAACATGGCCATAAGTTAAACACACCTTAAATATCCTTTACATAGCTTAGAAATAGGCTTTAAGGGGTTCGGTGTGCTAAAATAAACTTTTGGGTCATTCAGGGACTAAAAGCGTCAAAAAGTGCACAAGTTTGCATTTTCGCGCATAATTTACGTTCTGGATACTTTCGGACATCCAAAAATTTATGTAAGCATGACTATATTATGCTTTAGTGTTCGCCATAAGAAAAATCCATTCGTCACGTCATTTGGATCGTTTTTCGCGCTTATGCGCATTCCGTCGTAATTAACCGAACATCGCGACCGTACGGCCAAACGAAACGACATCCGACATATTTTTGAGTACATTTTAAGTTCCCTATACTTTAACTTCATTTTAGAGCTTTGAAATGGGGTTAACGGGCCTTAAACGTGTCGAAAATGGACTTATTGCACTACAGGGACCAAAAGTGTAAATCTGCCAAACTTAAGCTTAGCGGTGCGCTACACTTTTTATGTAGCGGTGCGCTAGCCTGGGGCCAGATGTGCAGAATTGCTGTAAACAGCTGTTTGCAGCTGTGTAACACTTCAAAACCACTTGCAACTGATTTTTAACAATCCTAGGGGCACCCATAGGTTTGTAATTCAGTGGGTGTGTGTTGTAGGGCTGAGATTAAAAGCTCGGAAATCAAGAAACGATCCTAACGGTTCTAAATTTCCTATAAATAGCCCTCCATGTCTTGCTCATTTCCTTCACACCTTGATAAAATCTGCTCTAAGTGGAGGCAACCACCATTTTGGAGGCCACCTACCTGAGCATACTTGATCATTCTTCCTTCTTGGACCCTTTGTAAGTCCACTTTCTTGCTTGTTCTTGTATTTCAAGCATGAAAGTCAAACTATGTTTGACTTTCTGCATTGACCAGTTTATGGTCAATGCGAAGTTCGTTTGAACTTCATAACGTGAGCGTAATCACGATGGTTATAGTCCCTAGCGACTATACCTACTGATTACCACGTTATCTAGGCTCAGTGACGAGTCGTAGTTTCGAGCAAAATGCGCGTTCTCGCGTATTTTGTAACCAAACTACTCTAAGGTATCAAAACCGTTTGTTTTGATACCAAACCTGTTTTTAAACCTTGTTAAACATGTTCTAGCATGTTTAGCTCGTCACTTTTAGATTTGTGCTTGTTTAGGGTCGTAAGGGTAAGCGATCTAATCAATCGCTTATGCTTTCGAACCCGACCCGTTTGGTCGATCATTAGGATCCGACCAAATACATTAGGTGACCATAGTAGTTTAGGGAATAACCTTCCGAGGTTATACCTTATGGTCACGTCGTTTAAGTAGTTGTATGATAAGTAGTTCTTATGCCTTAGGTAAATTACCAAAATGCCCTTTTTATGTTAAAATTCATTTTAAGCCTATGTAACATAACTTTTGTCATCTAAACTGATTTAACAACAATATTAAACATGTTAAGGCATATCTTACTTGTCATAGGGCTAGTTAGGCGGTCCGAACGCGTTTTACGCTAACGACGCGTTAAAGTAGCATAAGCCACCTAAATGGGTCGTAACGGGTCAAAAGCACTTAGGATAAGTTTCGTTTTAGTATGTAGGCTTTGTTAAACCATATTACATGAGTTCCTACACTCATTTGGTTTACAAACCCTCATGCTACCCGATCCTTCGATTAGGTCCGTTTATTAATGTAGTTACCTATATTAGGTGCCGTTTGATTCCGTGACCTTCTAGCTTTGCTTGGTGGATATCTAAAGTCTATTGAGCAATCTCAAGTGAGTACATAGACCCCTCTTTTACTGTTTTCCAAACATTTTGGGGGTGAAACACATGTGCCTACTTGTTACTTTCATGCTTTCCATGTTTTTCATATCATATGCTTGTTATGTTCAATAGTACACTTATAGTACATGATTTCATTGTGTCTTATGCTATGTATGTCCATTGTGTGCATACTTAGTACATCGTTTTACATTACATTTTATGCTATGTGTGTTCATCATACTTAGTACATTGTTTTACATGACATTTCACGCTATGTGTGTACATTTGTTCTCACACTTAGTGCATTGTTTACACATGCTTACATTTTGGTATGACATTTGGTTTGTTTCAAATGGGACAAAAATACATTCATTAACATTAGCTACGCCGCTCGTTAGTAGGTAGTGGTACCATAGGAATTGACAACTCCCGTTCCGGACATCCTGGGTAGGTTTGGATGAAAGGAATGACCGAATTCGAATACATAACTCAGATAGACCTTTAATTTGTTTAAAGGTTTATCACAACAGTCTCAAGGCTTGAATGTATGCATTTTTACAATACCGCATAAATGTTTGTATCAGTATAGCATGCAGTTTTCTACAAAACATAACTTTGATTTACTTCAATACCTTGTTTTGTATATTTTACCTATGGTATTTGATATATTTCACTCGCTATACATGACAGTTTTGTTTACACATTACATGCTTGACGTTTGATATAGACATTTTGATATTGATATACATATTTCATAAACCACATTTTGACATAAACATTTTGATATGGTTTACACAAAGACATTTGACAAATGGTTTAGACATGTGCAATTTACATTGGTGGTTTATTTGGGTAAGTGATTTAAGTAACGAGGCGAGTGTAATATCATACAAGCATGGTGGATACGCCGCTGGTACTTCCTATATATAAATGCCTGTGTGATACTGCATTTCGTAGCGTTATTTAAATTATTTCAGTTTAGACATGTAACGTTTTATACAAATAACAAAGTTATCAAGTCATTGTTTTACAAACAACTTATTTTATACAAAACTCATTTTTACTTGGTTATCCATTTACCCTCATATTACTCTTTTACTTATCATCGTTTTTCAAGAGATTAACAAAACAGAATAATTAACAAGGTTCATGACTGATTTTTGTTAAGCAACTTTTTCTTAAACTTAAGTAATGAACCTTATTTTTTTTTTTCATAAAACCTATGTTACTCACAGGCATTTTTATGCTGACGTACCTATTTTCACATGTGTTTTCAGGAGCTTTTCCGTAGGATGAAGATCGTGACACTAGGGCGGACCTGTGCCTTAGAGACTTAAAATGATGAAAGACTTAGTTTAATAATGTTATAAACTCTTTAATTTCTATTTAAGACGATGAAACTCTTATGTTAATAAATAAACTACAACTTTGAATACCATGGTTATGAAACAATTAATTCTGTTACAACACTCCTCGACGTTTTCCGCCACGTCTTGTATGCTATACGTGGTCGGGGTGTGACAGAAGAAGTTGGTATCAGAGCCAATGGTTATAGGGAATTAGGTTATTAGTAATGCTTTGACCTAGACTATAACCTTTCTAGGACCCCAACACAAGTTATCTTGTGTTTAGATATTAAAACATGCGCATCACCTATCCTTAGGTGATTATCAAAACAAGAACCCAATTTTCCGAAACGATTTTTGAAAAACAAACATCTGTTTTTGAATGATTTATTACAAGGTTTTGAACCCTCTATTGTAAGGTTTTGAATCCTCTGTTATATGGTTTTGAACCCTTTTGAGTTTTCAAAATCTCGTCAAGGTCTTGGGTTTTAATAATGTGAACACGTGCAAACTGGAAGGGTGAATGCCTGTATTCTGGGTTTTCTGTCTAGGCTAGCACTTCGTATATATCTCATCAGACGCGAGACCAGTTGTGCTTACCTGGGAATTCTTGGGATGAGTGTTCACTTATAGGCGAGCATGTCTTCGCAATACATTATTTTTGATCCATTTACTTTGATTAGTCACTGTGTGTCGTTTGCTTGCTTTGTGATACTGACAAATCATCTTCGCAATACATTATTTTTGTTTCATCCCGCTCTTTCATCAAAGATGGTCACGGATGTATTTGTGACCCTCGAACTGGAATTTCGATAAACGGACTTACGAGGAATTTTTGACGAATTATTCCGTAAACTGTGATCAGAATGTAACAAATCTGATCACAGTTCGGTAGACGATTTTCTATAAAATATTGGTAATGAACAGGAACCCGATATTTTTACACAATAAAATATGGAACGTTTAAGACATCCTGTAAAAATTTGGGAATTTTTGGAATAATTTAACTATTTTATTTAAATGTCCGAAAACAGCCGGTTTCGAAGATTAATGCTGAATTGACATAAGTTGTGACTTGCGTGTCTAAATGTCGAGTATGCTATCGGTGAATTATCTAACATGTTATATGTGTTACGTGCAATATCGTATGTTTGTTTATGAGTGGGGAATGGATGGGAAGTTCATATGTGCATAAATCGTTAAAGTGTGTACCTGTTATGTGGACGAAGTAATGTGCAAATAAACCATACGTAGGATACGTGTTATGCATGAGAAACTGATTGTTATCCGTACCTTATTAGGATGTGATTGACCGACCTTGACTGTTAACTATATTTGAGAACCTAACCGAGCAAACCGAGGTGAGTTCACACTCTTTCTAAGGCATGGGATTCCCAGGGGTTGGGAATGGGATTGAATAACTACTTGTACTATCATTACTATTAAACTACTTTTTATTGTCCTCGGATTGAAGGGCACGTACGTAAAACCTACGTACACTCATACTTACTACTGTCCTCGGATTGAAGGGCACGTACGTAAAATCTACGTACACGATCATAAGACCATCAACTCTATCACTTTAAGTCCCTCAATTATCGACTTAATCGCCGAGGCCTATGGCGAGCGGGTCATTATTTAATAGCGCTATTAGGTTTAACAAACCTCACACCGTGCCAGTCGGACGGGCGTGTACTAATGGACTATGGGCAAAGGGTCAATGCTGATAGACATTGACTTAGGGCACCTCTTACATTTTCGTAGCAGTCGATACGCGTGGTCTAGTAACACATGGGAAACCCCCACTAATCTTCGCAAACATGTCAGAAAGACCGCGATGCAAACTTATACGATACATGGTTTACAAAACGAACATATGATTTACGAAACGAATGCTATAACTAAACAACCAAACGTGAACTCACTCAACTTTGTTGTTGACTCGTTGTTACATGCCTTACAGGTCGCTTTACACTTGGAGCTTGCACGAGGAAGGAGTCGTTGTGGTGTGCGGACGGTTATGTCCAGTGTTTAATGTTTAAAACATTATGAACTTATTAAACCTATGTGTTGGACTTTAAACTTACGAACTGCGAACTTATGTTTTGAACCTTACGTTTATGCTTCCGCTGTCTAAATTAAAAACTTGGTTAGCTAGCTTTTGGTCACCAATCGTATTGTGGTTGTCTTTATTTACTTAAGTACGTTGTTCAGTATGATTGGTGGCTCGATCCTGGTCACGTCACACCTCCAAGCGGTGGAACTCCGCATGGTGGATTTTGGGGGTGTGACATACGTACACGATCTTAAGACCATCACCTCTATCAAAGGAAGTCCCTCAATTATCGACTTAATCGCCGAGGCCTAGGGCGAGTGTAACACCTGTGTCATTTCAACCATCAAACAAATGCCAAACCAATGAAATATTGTATTTCATACTTTGGACTTGTATAAATATGTGTATCTTTTGCACATATCAACTCTTGTTCGATTTCAAACTCTAAATCGCTTTCTGGAAGGTTATACGCGCACTAATGCGTAAATATAACCAGTTTAATGCAACAAACACTCCGGAATAGTGAAATAGGTTTAACATACCTTAAATAACCTTTACATAACTTAGATATAAGTTTTGGAAGGTTTGATGTGGGGAAATCAAAGTTATATCGCTTAGAGGGACTAAAGTTGACAGACTGCGAAAGTATGCCAATTTGAACTGTAACAGACATTCCGGAACATGACCATAAGTTAAACATACCATAAATATCCTTTACATAGCTTAGAAATAGGCTTTGAGGGGTTCGGTGTGCTAAAATAAACTTTTGGGTCATTCAGGGACTAAAAGTGTCAAAAAGTGCACAAGTTTGCATTTTCGCGCATAACTTACGTTCTGAATACATCCTGACGTCCAAAAATTTATGTAAGCACTAAAACATTTTATTTTAGTGTTCGGCATAAGAAAAATCCATGCGTCGCGTCATTTGGATCAGTTTTGCACTTTCGGGACCAGATTCGATGTATTAGCCGTTGTTTAATTCACAACCACACATTCTAACAATGCTTAGTCAGCGGATAAGGATGGAATTTAGGCACCATGACTTTGCAACACATGTATGGATGGAATTTAAACACCTAAACACCATGACTTTGCAACACATGTATGGATGGAATTTAAACACCTAAACACCATAACTTTGCAACACTTGTACGGCTTGGATTAAGGCACGATATTCAACAAACGATCTTAACGGTTACCCGAAAACTATAAATACCCCACCCCCCATTGTTCATAATCACTATAAACTTGATTTGAGAAACTCTAAGTTGAAATATTTGTTTCATACCTGAGATTTTTGAATCGAGTTTAGCATTCGGGGACCCTTCGTAAGTATTCTTTCGTTCTTTTCCTTATTTTATTGCTTTTCGAGTCCGAAAGTCAAACTTTGTTTGACTTTCAGCGTTGACCAGTAGTGGTCAATGCGAAGTTCATTTGAACTTCGCAACGTGAGTGTAATCACGTTGGTTATAGTCCCTTGGGACTATGCCTACTGATTACCACGTTGTCTAGGGTCGTAGGTTAAGCGATCTAATAAATCGCTTATACTTCGAACCCGACCCAGTTTGGTCGATCATTAGGATCCGACCAAATACATTAGGTGACCCTAGTATAGGGCATAACCTTCCGAGGTTATACCCTATGGTCACATCGTTTAAGTAGTTGTATGATAGGTAGTTTATATGCCTTAGGTAAATTACCAGAATACCCTTTTCATGTATAATTGGTAATTAAGCATATGTAACCTAAACTTTTGTCACATAACTGATTATGTAACATGTTTAGGCATATAACACTTGTCATAGGGCTAGTTAGGCGGTCCGAACGCGTTTCACGCGAACGACGCGTTAAAGTAGCATAAGCTACCTAAACGGGTCGTAATGGGTCGTAAACAATTAGGTTAAGTTTCATTTAGTAGGTAGGCATTGTTAAACCAAATGACACGAGTCTCTACACTCGTTTGGTTTACAAACCCTAATGCTACCCAATCTTCCGATCTAGGTCCGGTTTATTAACATAGTTACCTATAGTAGGTGCCGTTTGATTCCGTGATCTCTATCTTTGCTTGGTGGTTATCCTAGGACTTCTGAGAAATCTCAAGTGAGTACATAGACCCCTCTTTTACTGTTTTCCAAACTGTTTTGGGGTGGAACACATGTGCCTACTTGTTACTTTCGTGCTTTCCTGTTTTCACATCATATACTGCTATGGTCGTTGGTACATTATAGTACATGATTTTATGACATTTCATGCTAGGTGTGCTCCATTGTGTGCATTACTTAGTACATCGTTTTACATGACATTTTGACATAGACATTTGACATAGACATTTCGGCATAGACATTTTAACATGATTGACATTTGATCATGCATTTCCCACAAAACATAACTTTGATTTAAAACAAGTTTTACTTCAATACTTTGTTTCTGTGCATATGGTTTAGTTGAGACATTTCACTTGCCATACATGACATCTTGACATAGACATTTGACATGGATATTTGACATAGACATTTTGATATGATTTACATCTTGACATGAACACTTTGACATATTACTCAATACATTTGACAATTGATTTAAACATAGACTTCTTACATTGATTGGTTTGGTTTGATTAAGTGATTAAGTAACGATGCGTGTGTAATATGATACAAGCATGGTGGATACGCCGCTGGTACTTCCTATATATAAGTGTTTGTATGGTATTACATATTGTAGCGTTATTTGAATCATTTCAGTTTGAGACATAGAACATTTTATACAAATAACATACTTTTCACAAGACATTGTTTTACAAACAACTTATCTTATACAAACTCATCTTACATGGTTATTTACTTAACCATACATTATTTACTTATTTATACATATCATCTGAACTCATTGTTTTTCAAATGATTTACAAAACAAAGCAAATTACAAGGTTTATGACTAAACACTTTCTCAAACATAAGTCATGAAACCTATTTTCACAAAACCTATGTATCTCACGGGCATTTTTATGCTGACGTACCTATTTTCACATGTGTTTTTCAGGAACTGTTGCATAAGATGATCAAGATACATATAGGCAGACTTGGGCTTTAGTGACAATAAAAGATGCAAGACTAGTTAATTATGTTGTATTTTCCTAGTTTGATAAGACATTGTAACACCTTTAATCAATAAAACGAAACTTCAATTGTCATGGATTTGAAACAATTAATTCTGTTACAACACTCCCCGACGTTTCCGCCACGTTTTGTATGTTCTACGTGGTCGGGGTGTGACAGAAAAGATGGTATCAGAGCCAATGGTTATAGGGAATTAGGTTATTAGTAATGCTTTGACCTAGTCTATAACTTTCTTAGGACCCTAACGCGAGTTTACTTGCGTTTAGTCATAAAACAATACCATCACCTATCCTTAGGCGACTACCACAACAAGAACATAAATTTCAAAACCGCTTTGAAAACTAATCATCTGTTCTAGGATGATTAATTATTAGGTTTTGAACCCTCTATTGTAAGGTTTTGAACCCTCTGTTATATGGTTTTGAACCCCTTTGAGTTTTCAAAACTCTCGTCAAGGTTTTGGGTTTTTAATAATGTGAACACGCGCAAACTGGAAGGGTGAATGCCTGTATTCTGGGTTTTCTGTCTAGGCAAGCACTTCGTATACATCTCATCAGACGCGAGACCAGTTGTGCTTACCTGGGAATTCTTGGGATGAGTGTTCACTTATAGGAGAGCATGTCTTCGCGATACATTATTTTTGACCCGCTTACTTTGATTAGTCACTGTCTCATTTGTTTGCCTTTGGTAACAAACAAATGGTCACAATCTAAATGCCTTGTCATTTCCTTTTGACTATCTTTCGCTTGTTTCCTCCTATACCTTTTGTTATCTTCAAGATGCTTCTTCATCGCAACGACAATGTCCGAACCAGGTGCTGCAATTACCCAGCGAATAGGCGACTTACTCCAGAGGACCGTTGACTTAGCTATCACCATGACACGCCTCAGGGATGAAGCTGTATAAGGGAACTGCTCCTTGGTGCAATCAATGCCATCGTCATTATTCAAATCAAATACCATGTTACAAATGTACCCACGGTGGACGATGGAGACATTTGGTTAACATGTGTCGCTTTGCTGTTCAAAGCAAAGCAGTTGCAAACCCTGTTGCTACTTAACCTTCAAGTTCTGCTTCATATGTCGCCTTGGCATATCTAGCGCCTCAACCTCATGAACTTTCTACTTTGTGTATCGACTTAAGCACGCCTAGTGCAAGGTGTCGAAGCACCTCTCGTTACACAAATTTCAAAATCCATAAAGGATCTTTCTATCCTCATAATCAGATCCTTGTGGATGAATATCACTCAAATCGGAGCCCTTAATTGAATTATTCGTATGCCTTAATACGAACATTACCATTCAATAAGGACAAAGCCGAATTCTTATTTAGATCTTCCTATCTTCATAGTTAGATTCTAATGATTTAAGTGCCACATGGAATCCATGGATTGGATTCCTGGTGTGCTTTAAATATCCGTGTCCAAAGATAACAAAGTAAAGATCTAGATAAACAATTTTGTGGTTATGTGACTATGTGTTTATGCATCTTGTATTTCCTTTTAAGCATTTTGTGTTTTTGTATAATCTGGATATTCGCTACCCAAATCCTCATAGAATCTTTCTTATCTTCATATGAAGGATTCATAGTAGGATATTCAAAAAGGTACTACCTTAAATCCTTAATGGACTTCTACGTTGTAGTTAAATCCCTTGGATTATAAAGTACTATTCCAAAGTTTAAGGGCAACATGTGTTGATAAGTTAAATACATCCTACGTCGATGTAGTTAAATATTCCCCGTAGGTAATTTAGTTAAAGAGATCCTACGTCGATCTAAGTTAAATAGATTGGTTCGACAATCTAGTTAAATACATCCTACGTCGGTGTAGTAGTTAAAGAGATCCTACGTCGATCTAAGTTAAATAGATTGGTTCGACAATCTAGTTAAATACATCCTACGTCGGTGTAGTAGTTAAAGAGATCCTACGTCGATCTAAGTTAAATAGATTGGTTCGACAATCTAGTTAAATACATCCTACGTCGGTGTAGTAGTTAAAGAGATCCTACGTCGATCTAAGTTAAATAGATTGGTTCGACAATCTAGTTAAATACATCCTACGTCGGTGTAGTAGTTAAAGAGATCCTACGCCGATCTAAGTTAAATAGATTGGTTCGACAATCTAGTTAAATACATCCTACGTCGGTGTAGTAGTTAAATACATCCTACGTCGGTGTAGTAGTTAAATACATCCTACGTCGGTGTAGTAGTTAAATACATCCTACGTCGGTGTAGTAGTTAAATATTCCTCTTGGGTAGTTTAGTTGAATAGATTGGTTCGACAATCTAGTTAAATACATCCTACGTCGATGTAGTAGTTAAATAATTCTCTTGAGTAGTTAAGTTAAATAGATTGGTTCGACAATCTAGTTAAATGTATCATGTGTTTATGTAGTTAGATAGACCCTCGTGAGGTCTAGTTCAAGAGATTATTCGTTTAATTTTTCCCCATACGCATTATGAAATAAACTGTGCGGACTGTGCAAGGAACTACGTAATTATGGAGGCCTACATAATTATGGAGTTCAGTGCATAGGAACCACAGGAAGTTTTGTCATGTGTTAAGACCAACAGTGGCAAGAGTAATGATACGGGAGAAGTCTTGGACTTTGACCAATGTCATTTATTCTCACACTACCCAATTCTGATTTCAAGCACACACAAGTTTCCTATGATAATTCTTCACGGGAACTGTTCTCCTGTCTATAGTTCAAAACTCCATGTTTTGTTACTACAATGACTTCAATTTGAGGGTTGACATCTTTGCTAAGAATCCTAACATGGCCCAGAGTTTTACTTAAGGGCTCAATGGATTTGTCTGAAGGCAAAACCGGCACAGCTGTCTCCACAAGTTTCCTCTAAAACTAAATTTCGGGACGAAATTTCCTAAAGTAGGGGAGACTGTAACACCTGTGTCATTTCAACCATCAAACAAATGCCAAACCAATGAAATATTGTATTTCATACTTTGGACTTGTATAAATATGTGTATCTTTTGCACATATCAACTCTTGTTCGATTTCAAACTCTAAATCGCTTTCTGGAAGGTTATACGCGCACTAATGCGTAAATATAACCAGTTTAATGCAACAAACACTCCGGAATAGTGAAATAGGTTTAACATACCTTAAATAACCTTTACATAACTTAGATATAAGTTTTGGAAGGTTTGATGTGGGGAAATCAAAGTTATATCGCTTAGAGGGACTAAAGTTGACAGACTGCGAAAGTATGCCAATTTGAACTGTAACAGACATTCCGGAACATGACCATAAGTTAAACATACCATAAATATCCTTTACATAGCTTAGAAATAGGCTTTGAGGGGTTCGGTGTGCTAAAATAAACTTTTGGGTCATTCAGGGACTAAAAGTGTCAAAAAGTGCACAAGTTTGCATTTTCGCGCATAACTTACGTTCTGAATACATCCTGACGTCCAAAAATTTATGTAAGCACTAAAACATTTTATTTTAGTGTTCGGCATAAGAAAAATCCATGCGTCGCGTCATTTGGATCAGTTTTGCACTTTCGGGACCAGATTCGATGTATTAGCCGTTGTTTAATTCACAACCACACATTCTAACAATGCTTAGTCAGCGGATAAGGATGGAATTTAGACACCATGACTTTGCAACACATGTATGGATGGAATTTAAACACCTAAACACCATGACTTTGCAACACATGTATGGATGGAATTTAAACACCTAAACACCATAACTTTGCAACACTTGTACGGCTTGGATTAAGGCACGATATTCAACAAACGATCTTAACGGTTACCCGAAAACTATAAATACCCCACCCCCCATTGTTCATAATCACTATAAACTTGATTTGAGAAACTCTAAGTTGAAACATTTGTTTCATACCTGAGATTTTTGAATCGAGTTTAGCATTCGGGGACCCTTCGTAAGTATTCTTTCGTTCTTTTCCTTATTTTATTGCTTTTCGAGTCCGAAAGTCAAACTTTGTTTGACTTTCAGCGTTGACCAGTAGTGGTCAATGCGAAGTTCGTTTGAACTTCGCAACGTGAGTGTAATCACGTTGGTTATAGTCCCTTGGGACTATGCCTACTGATTACCACGTTGTCTAGGGTCGTAGGTTAAGCGATCTAATAAATCGCTTATACTTCGAACCCGACCCAGTTTGGTCGATCATTAGGATCCGACCAAATACATTAGGTGACCCTAGTATAGGGCATAACCTTCCGAGGTTATACCCTATGGTCACATCGTTTAAGTAGTTGTATGATAGGTAGTTTATATGCCTTAGGTAAATTACCAGAATACCCTTTTCATGTATAATTGGTAATTAAGCATATGTAACCTAAACTTTTGTCACATAACTGATTATGTAACATGTTTAGGCATATAACACTTGTCATAGGGCTAGTTAGGCGGTCCGAACGCGTTTCACGCGAACGACGCGTTAAAGTAGCATAAGCTACCTAAACGGGTCGTAATGGGTCATAAACAATTAGGTTAAGTTTCATTTAGTAGGTAGGCATTGTTAAACCAAATGACACGAGTCTCTACACTCGTTTGGTTTACAAACCCTAATGCTACCCAATCTTCCGATCTAGGTCCGGTTTATTAACATAGTTACCTATAGTAGGTGCCGTTTGATTCCGTGATCTCTATCTTTGCTTGGTGGTTATCCTAGGACTTCTGAGCAATCTCAAGTGAGTACATAGACCCCTCTTTTACTGTTTTCCAAACTGTTTTGGGGTGGAACACATGTGCCTACTTGTTACTTTCGTGCTTTCCTGTTTTCACATCATATACTGCTATGGTCGTTGGTACATTATAGTACATGATTTTATGACATTTCATGCTAGGTGTGCTCCATTGTGTGCATTACTTAGTACATCGTTTTACATGACATTTTGACATAGACATTTGACATAGACATTTCGGCATAGACATTTTAACATGATTGACATTTGATCATGCATTTCCCACAAAACATAACTTTGATTTAAAACAAGTTTTACTTCAATACTTTGTTTCTGTGCATATGGTTTAGTTGAGACATTTCACTTGCCATACATGACATCTTGACATAGACATTTGACATGGATATTTGACATAGACATTTTGATATGATTTACATCTTGACATGAACACTTTGACATATTACTCAATACATTTGACAATTGATTTAAACATAGACTTCTTACATTGATTGGTTTGGTTTGATTAAGTGATTAAGTAACGATGCGTGTGTAATATGATACAAGCATGGTGGATACGCCGCTGGTACTTCCTATATATAAGTGTTTGTATGGTATTACATATTGTAGCGTTATTTGAATCATTTCAGTTTGAGACATAGAACATTTTATACAAATAACATACTTTTCACAAGACATTGTTTTACAAACAACTTATCTTATACAAACTCATCTTACATGGTTATTTACTTAACCATACATTATTTACTTATTTATACATATCATCTGAACTCATTGTTTTTCAAATGATTTACAAAACAAAGCAAATTACAAGGTTTATGACTAAACACTTTCTCAAACATAAGTCATGAAACCTATTTTCACAAAACCTATGTATCTCACAGGCATTTTTATGCTGACGTACCTATTTTCACATGTGTTTTTCAGGAACTGTTGCATAAGATGATCAAGATACATATAGGCAGACTTGGGCTTTAGTGACAATAAAAGATGCAAGACTAGTTAATTATGTTGTATTTTCCTAGTTTGATAAGACATTGTAACACCTTTAATCAATAAAACGAAACTTCAATTGTCATGGATTTGAAACAATTAATTCTGTTACAACACTCCCCGACGTTTCCGCCACGTTTTGTATGTTCTACGTGGTCGGGGTGTGACAGCGAGCGGGTCATTAGTTAATAGCGCTATTAGGTTTAACAAACCTCACACCGTGCCAGTCGGACGGGCGTGTACTAATGGACTATGGGTAAAGGGTCAATGCTGATAGACATTGACTTAGGGCACCTATTATATTTTCGTAGCAGTCGATACGCGTGGTCTTGTAACGCATGGGAAGCCCCCACTAATCATCGCACGCATGCCTGGACTGGCAGCAAGGATTAACGCGATACATGGTTTACAAAACGAATACATACGATTTAAGAAATGAATACGTTAACCAAACAACCAACTGTGAACTCGCTCAACTTTGTTGTTGATTCGTTGCTACATGCCTTGCAGGTCATTAGGTACCCATGGAGCTTGCACAGGGAGGAACGGTCGTTGTGGGACATGGCGATGTTTGCCATGCTTTAGACTTTACCTTATTTTCTACTTAATACTTGTTATGGATTTTTACACATTATGCTTCCGCTAAACAATTAACTATGCTTTGGTTTTGAACACCTTTCATATTGGTTTGTTGAATTTTGTTTACTTATCTACTTATTCAATATGATTGATGGCTTGATCCTGGTCAGTCACGCCTCCAAGCGGTGATACTCCGCATGTGGATTTTGGGGGATGTGACAGTTGCCTTCACTAGGTGAAGAGAGAACTAGGGTTTTGCTAAATAAAACTCTGTGTACAATGTGTAAATATATATAGCCGAACCGTATTTGGGCCAAAAGCCCATCTTGGCGAAGAAACAACAAAAGGGGCGACGAAACTCCCTGGTTCGTCAAGTTTGTCTTTTGTCGAGTTGTTGATGATGAAACATCTAGTGTTTCGTCGAGTTGTTAGTGTTTCGTCGAGTTGTTGAGAGTGCGAGGGTAGTTTCAAACAGTTAATCAGTTTCAATCACTTAATCACATTCATTAATCATAAAACCAAACACTTATTAAATCAGTCATATACTAAACGTGCACGATTACACTGCAAACAAATTACGAAATCACCGGGGTGAAACAAGTAACGTGTCGGGAAGTGTCACACCCCGACCACGTAGAGAAACTAGACGTGGCGGAAACGTCGGGGAGTGTTGTAACAGAATTATTGTTTCATAACCATGGCATAAATAAATTATGTTTTATTGAGTAAATGAACTCATTGTTTTAATAAAATCAAATAAGTACAACTATGATCTTCCAAGTTTTAAAGTTGCTAAGGCATGAGTCCATCCTAAATGTAGCATGTATCAACAAAAGTTTATTTTAGCATACCGAACCCCTCAAAGCCTATTTCTAAGCTATGTAGAGTATATTTATGGTATGTTTATCTTATGGTCATGTTCCGGAATGTCTGTTACAGTTCAATTTGGCATACTTTCACAGTTTGTCAAGTTTAGTCCCTGTAAGCGAATTAACGTGTTTTTGCCATACCAAAGCCTTTAAAACTTATTTTTAAGTTATGTAAAGGTTATTTAAGGTATGTTAAGCCTAATTCACTATTCCGGAGTGTTCGTTGGATTAAACTGGTTATATTTACGCATCAGAGTGTGTATAACCCTCCAGAAAGCGATTTAAAGCTTAAAATCGAACAAGAGTTGATATGTGCAAACGATACACATATTTTTACAAATCCCAAGTATGAAATACAATATTTCATTGGTTTGGCATTTGTTTTGATGGTTGAAGTGACACAGGTGTCACAGGAAGGACCTTGAAAACTCGGGTTGTCACACGGGGTGCTTAAACCCAATTCGAGAGAAAGGTGAATACCTTTAAACCTGTGAAGGGATCAGGATCCCTTAAACGTGAGAGAGGGGGCCAATCCTCTAATCTTTCAAAGTATCCTGAGTGTGTATCCTGGAGCTATATCCCGAAGCATATACTGCAAAGCAACTGTAAACTAAGGTGGGTGTTAGCCTGGCTAACACCCCTCCGATGCTTAAGTCAGTATTGGGTTCAATAGAATAAATAATATCAAATATATTAAAAGAGATAGAATTCATACCATCCTGAGTTAAAAATTAAATTCTAAACTCACTTGAAATAGAGCTTTAGGTGTATAGCATTCCATGATCTTGGTAACATATCCCCTTCCATATTCTTGAGTCGATATGCTCCTTTCCCTAACTCCGATTCAATCTCATAAGGTCCTTCCCACTTAGGAGCTAACTTTCCATCAGCAGGATTAGTAGTATTCTGAAAAGCCTTTCTTAATACCCAATCTCCAACCTTAAACCTTCTACTCCTTATATTCTTGTTATATGCTCTGGATATCCTCTGTTGATATGCTGCCATCCTTAGATTTGCTGCATCTCTTGTCTCATCAATAGTATCCAATTTCTGGCATTGGGCTTCAGGATTCTGTTCAGGATCCCGGAGGTTGGATCTCACTGTAGGTATCACCATTTCTGTCGGGATCACCCCTTCTGCTCCAAATACTAAGGAAAATGGGGTTTGGCCAGTTGCACTTTTTACTGTCGTTCTATCAGCCCACAAAATAAAGGGTAATTCTTCTGCCCATCTTCCTTTCTTAGCTCCTAGTCTTTTCTTCAAATTGTTGACAATTATCTTGTTCGAGGATTCTGCCTGTCCATTTGCTTGAGGATGTGCCGGTGTGGATGTGATCATTTTAATTCCCCAACTCTTGCAAAAGTCAGTAGTCCTCTTACTTATAAACTGAGAACCATTGTCCCAAATTATCGCAGCTGTTACTCCAAATCTAGTCAGGATATTCCTTTTGATGAAGGATACTACTTCTTGGTCTCTAACTTGAACAAATGCTTCAGCTTCAACCCATTTAGAGAAATAATCAGTCATTGCCAGCATGAAGACTTTTCCTCCTGGAGCCTTTGGCAATTTTCCTACTATATCCATTCCCCACTTCATGAATGGCCAAGGGGAAGCAATAGGATACAGTGGTTCAGCAGGCTGATGTAATATATTACTGTGTCTTTGACATGCATCACATCTTCCTGCATATTCTGCAGCATCTTTCCTCATCGTCGGCCAATATTATCCTGTTCTTAATACCTTCGAGAATAACGACCTGCCCCCAGTATGGTTACCACAATCCCCTTCGTGTATATCCTAAAGCACTTCTTTGGTTTCGGGATCCTCCAAGCACCTCAGATATGGTCCTGCAAGAGATTTCTTATACAAAACATTATTTATAATAGTGAATCGTGATACCTTCATTCTAAAGGCCTTAGGATTCTCATCCTTTGGGATGTGTCCTTCCTTGAGATATCTCATGTTTGGAGCCGTCTAGGACTTAGGATCCTCCTTGGGATACTCATCGTCAGGATCCTGAATACTTACTACTTCCTTGTCCTGAGATTTGAGAAGATCCGTCGCAGGATACAGGATATGCAATATTGGTATTTGGGTTCCCTCCGGTATCCTGACTGATGATCCTAGATTTGCCAAGACATCTGCTTCAGCATTATCCTCTCTCGGTACCTGTTCAAGTGTAAAAACATCGAAATATCCTGCTAATTTTTTTGAGAATTTTGAGATACTCGATCAATTTCTCACCTTTAATTGCATAGGTCTCATTAAAATGAATAGTAATTAACAAGGAATCAACAAATACTTGTAAATTTTTAACATTCATATTCTTGGCTAACTCTAATCCTGCAATCAAAGCTTCATATTCTGCTTCATATTTTTGTTCTTCTTGCAACCTTCGATTTTTCTTCATGATCTTTGTATAACAGTCTGATTATTGGAGTGTTGATTCATCAATACATCTAATTCAAACTAGTTAGCAAAGTGATTGAGTTAAATCTAGGGTTTCTATTTTGTGCTTTCCTAATCGCCGCCCTAGTTCTTTGTGTTCGATCTGATTGTATAGAGGTGTGGGTTTGTTGGTCCTTCTGGTTAGGCAGAAACTTTAACTTACTAATTCCTCTATATGATTTCGAAAGATACATGGGGTAGGGTTTTGCTAGTTTGGGGTTTTTTCTTATTTTCGTCTGTTCGTGGTTTTCTGGTCTTGCTTGTTTGTCTTCGTGCATGGTAGTCTGAATTTTTGTGTTCATAGAGAGTTGTCTTATTAAGCATGGATGATCGTTCTAAGTTCGGGAATGTACAGCATGACGGCCGTCAAAACCCAAGTTTGTCGTTCAAGAGTATTGCCGATAGGGTTGTTGATATTGATGGTAAAACTTTCATGCCACGTAGAGGTACGGTGCTGAAACAGAATGCTGAAGGTAGCCGTATTAAAGTTATAGATGAATTGCTGAAAGTGACAGTTCCAGTTAATCTGGAAAGTGTGCAGCCGGAGATTATGGGATCAGAGAAGGTTCATGCAGGAGACGGTGTAATAACAGGTAATCATGTTAACACTGAGAATTCCAAACCCTTGTCCTATGCTGAATCAGTTATGAATAATAATCCCAAGAAGGTTAATTTTCGAACCCTTGCTAGTGCTGAGAAACGAGATGGTTGTGATGTGGTTTTACCCTGAGAATCGGTTAAAGCTGTACAAGATAAGCTTGCTAACACACTCTACGGGTGTTTTTTTGGAGATCATGTGGCATACCCGGTAGTAGAATACTTTGTTAGGAACAATTGGAAGAAGTTCGGATTACAGAAATCCATGATGAACGCTAATGGATTTTTCTTTTTCAAGTTTGCGGATCAGTCTGGTATGATGAATGCTCTTAAAGCAGGACCATGGATTATTCGTTCACAGCCTTTATTTTTAAATACCTGGTCGGCTTCTACAAAGTTGAGAAGAAGGAAGTAAAAAAGTTACAACTTTGGGTTAAGATCCATGACGTCCCAATTGATGCCTACACGGAAGATGGTTTGAGTCTCATTGCCACGGCGATTGGGGAGCCAAAAATGTTGGATTCGTTTACCACAACTATGTGTATAGACGCTTGGGGGAGGAGTAATTATGCTCGTGCTCTGATTGAAATTTCTGCGGAAAACGACTTCAAGGAGGAATTAGTTATAGCCGTTCCAGATCTTGAGGGTGATGGGTTCGTTAAAGAAAAGATGTTTGTGGAATATGAATGGAGTCTGCACAGATGTAGCCACTGTCATGTATTTGGTCATTCTGATGAAGCATGTCCGAAACAAGTTAGAACTAATCCGCAACATGGAAGCATGGCCAATATCGGGAAGAACCAAAAGCAGGTGGCTCATCCTCGTGAACAGGTAAAGAAATTAGTTGATGATGATGGGTTTACAATTGTAGATGATAAAAAGATTGCTAAGAAGTCTGGGTTCCCAGTCAATAAGCAAAAGACAAAATTTGAGTACAGACCAATCGGTAATAAGACGGATAGAGGTATCAAGAAAGTTGATAAATCGAATACTCTGGTGTCTAGCAATCCTTTTGATGTCTTAAGGGATGAAGTTGGGGAATCTAGTAAATCTGATCGGGTGATGGAAGATGGGACCGAAAATTCTGATGACGAGGAGGTGGTTGAAGTATTTAATGAAACAAATGATTTTCTTAAAGTGGATTCAAGCCATGACGTTCATAAAAAAGGGGCAAGCACTCCTTCTTCAGGGGTGTCTCAATGATTAGTTTGGCTGTTTGGAATATACGGGGGTTGAACCGCCCTCTAAAACAAAATGAGGTTCGTCAGGTTGTTAAAGATAATAAGCTTAGTTTGTGTGCGATCTTAGAGTCTCATGTGGATGTGGATAATCTTCGAAAGGTCTGTAATGCTGTGTTTAGGAGATGGGATTGGACCTCAAATGGGGGATGTTGTAACAAAGGAGCTCGTATCATCTTGGGTTGGTTAAATCATACTTGATGTTTAAAAGTTGTTTCCTTGCTAAATCCATTGTTCGGACACTCGTTAATGCGATTTAGTGATGTTTAAACCGTGAAATAACATGCTGATGTACTTTTCCAGCCGCCTTCAACAGGCTGTAAACGGACTTTAAAAACTCGAAAAACGGAATTTCAAAAGCCTAAATCGTGTCTTTTCGAAAAACGAAGAAAATGGCGCTGGAATCGTATTTTTATGAGGTCGGTTACTATTTTAAAAATCTGTTTTCGTGACAGCAGCTAAGGCAGATTGTTACTGCAGAAAATTGGGCTGTGCGTTTTCGATCACAACTTAAAACCTGAACCGAACCAGCCCCTGAAACTTTTATCAAAGATGGTTACTGATGTATTTGTGACCCCACAACTGGAATTTTGACCAACGGACTTACGAGGAATTTTAGACGAATTATTCCGTAAACTGTGATCAGAATGTGACAAATCTGATCACAGTTCGGTATACGAATTTTTATAAAATATTGGTAGTGAACCGGACCCCGATATTTTTACACAATAAAATATGGAACGTTTAAGGCATCCTGTAAAAATTTGGGAATTTTTGGAATAATTTAACTATTTTATTTAAATGTCCGAAAACAGCCGGTTTTGTATATTAATGCTGAATTGACGTAAGTTGTGACTTGCGTGTCTAAATGTCGAGTATGCTATCGGTGAATGATCTAACATGTTATGTGTGTTATGTGCAATATAGTATGTTTGTTTATGAGTGGGGAATGGATGGGAGGTTAATATGGGCATAAATCGTTAAAGTGTGTACCTGTTATGTGGACGAAGTAATGTGCAAATAAACCATACGTAGGATACGTGTTATGCATGAGAAACTGATTGTTATCCGTACCTTATTAGGACGTGACTGACCGACCTTGACTGTTAACTATATTTGAGAACCTAACCGAGCAAACCGAGGTGAGTTCACACTCTTTCTAAGGCATGGGATTCCCAGGGGTTGGGAATGGGATTGAATAACTACTTGTACTATCATTACTATTAAACTATTTTTTACTGTCCTCGGATTGAAGGGCACGTACGTAAAACCTACGTACACTCATACTTACTACTGTCCTCGGATTGAAGGGCACGTACGTAAAACCTACGTACACGATCATAAGACCATCAACTCTATCATTTTAAGTCCCTCAATTATCGACTTAATCGCCGAGGCCTATGGCGAGCGGGTCATTAGTTAATAGCGCTATTAGGTTTAACAAACCTCACACCGTGCCAGTCGGACGGGCGTGTACTAATGGACTATGGGCAAAGGGTCAATGCTGATAGACATTGACTTAGGGCACCTCTTACATTTTCGTAGCAGTCGATACGCGTGGTCTAGTAACACATGGGAAACCCCCCACTAATCTTCGCAAACATGTCAGAAAGACCGCGATGCAAACTTATACGATACATGGTTTACAAAACGAACATATGATTTACGAAACGAATGCTATAACTAAACAACCAAACGTGAACTCACTCAACTTTGTTGTTGACTCGTTGTTACATGCCTTACAGGTCGCTAAACATTTGGAGCTTGCACGAGGAAGGAGTCATTGTGGTGTACGGACGGTTATGTCCAGTGTTTAATGATTAAAACATTATGAACTTATTAAACCTATGTGTTGAACTTTAAACTTATGAACTGCAAACTTATGTTTTGAACCCTACGTTTATGCTTCCGCTGTCTAAATTAAAAACTTGGTTAACTAGCTTTTGGTCACCAATCGTATTGTGGTTGTCTTTGTGACAACTCGAATTTCCGACATTCTCTATTCGCATTTATTGCACGTTGACTTTGACTGTTTAGTTGTTTGACCTGTCTGACTTCGTAACTGTACATTTTGTGATATGATGAGACGTATTATGTTGCATGATTATGTGTTTGATTGTATAACGTGGAACTTGTTAAGAAACATAAGCTGTTTAAGATTGGAACAACCCGACGAAACACATGAGTGTTTCGCCATAACCCATCCCGACGAAACAGGCTGTTTCGCCATATACATCTCGACGAAACAGAAGTCTGTTTCGCCGGCCCAGTAATCCGCGAAGCCCAGTTCGGGCCCAACATGCTATTTCGAGTTGTAATACGTAAAACAACGTCAGTTTCACACTTTTATCATAACAACCGAAACCCTAGAGTCTCTCCTTCTCTGTTGACGGCAATCTAGCGTTCCCTAGCTCTCGAATCCTTGTTTGTTCATCTCGAATCGGTTAGTGTATGATTGTTATTCGGTTTCATGTTTCTGTGGTGTTTTGATTCATGCTTGTGTGTATGATTGATGTGTATTGCTGCTGTGATTATAAGAGTATAATGATGATATAGGTTTTGATATGCATGATGAAATCGGATAAAATAGTGCTATGTAAAGATTAATACAATCAAGTGCTCGGTTCTGAATGTTGTTATTATGATCTGGTACTAAATACACACTAACATCTTGATAGGGATTAGTGATGCGACGTTGTATGTTGTATATGTAACTAGGGTTCATGCTAGACGATGATTCTTTAAGGATTGTGTTATGTGATTCTGTGAACAAATGATTACCGCATGATTGTTAATGTTGTTGTCGGCTGTTAAGGATGATTAGGGTTTTCTGTATGATTCGTAACTGTTAGACGTAACTGACTGATCGACGAAACAGGGCTCTTGACGAAACAGAAGTGTTTCGCCAAGAGCAAATCGACGAATCAGAATCCTGTTTCGCCGAACAAGGCCACGACGAAACTGAAGGTGTTTCGTCAATAAAGTGTTTCACCACTATGTGTGTTTCGCCAACTCACTTGTTTCGCCAACTTATGTGTTTCGCCATATATGTGTTTCGCCGAGCTGTGCTGTAACTTGAGTTAATTCTGTTAAGTGTTAACTGGAATATTTAACTGCTGTTATATGTTAAACATGACTTGTATGAGTGTGATTACGTGTTACATGCTTATACATGAACAACTGAAACACAAACTAATTATGTATACGTGCATACCTTAGGACGTGATTGATTATTTGCGAGCACTTACATACCTAGCATACCGAGCAAACCAAGGTGAGTTCACACAAGCCAAGGCATGGGGTTCCCAGGGGGGATGGGGATTTGATGAGTACTGTACATACATAGATGACAGAACCTACTGCTAGACTAGTAACACTTATTGAACGATCTTCGCACACCTGCCAAGGACATTGGCCGCGATATTATGACTGACTTCGCACACCTGCCAAGGACATTGGCCGCGAACTAAACTTACAAATCTTCGCACACCTGCCTAGAGAGGCCGCGATACAAACAAACCTAGTCTAGAAAAACTTGGGGAAAGACCTTCCCCAACATCTTCGCACACCTGCCTGGAGGGCCGCGATGGAAACTAATACGATACATTGTAACGAACGAACATACTACTACTCACGCTATACTATTACTGAACTATTAACTGTGAACTCGCTCAACTAGTTGTTGACTCTCTCTTACATGCCTTGCAGGACCTTAGGTACATTTGGAGCTTGCACAGGGAGGAGCAGGTCGTTGTGGGACATGGATCATTGATGCCATGTTATCTATTTAAACATTTGAATTTACTATTTACATTGGGTTTACATACTTATGCTTCCGCTACACACTTGATGATGTTTGGTTTTGAAAACACCTTTCGTATTGATGAATGATTTTTGGTATTTACTTATATGTTCAATATGATTGGTGGCTTGATCCTGGTCAGTCACGCCTCCAGGCGGTGATACTCCGCGTGTGGATTTTGGGGGTGTGACAGATTGGTATCAGAGCCATTGGTTATAGAGAACTTGGTTTTAATAAAGGGAAAACGATTTTGTTAAAACCAGACTATAACCAGAACAGTGCTCTCAACGATCCACAACGACGCTTCGCTCCACGTGCAAGGCTCAACACCATAGGTATTACTATTCATGTTACATTACCTACATGCTAGAACTACATAGAACTTTGCTCGTGGTATGCCTAGAGTACAGAACCTACTATATGTTATTGCTCGAGAATACTTGTGTGCTCACTCTCTTCGCACTATTCGCGAACCTCTCACCCACATGTTCTCCTTGATGTCAAGATCATGAGTGGACGCGCTAACCTAACTCAAGCCCAGTTGGCGGCTTCGATCACTGAACAAGTTACTGCAGCACTCGCAGCTGCCCAGGCAGGAGGTGTAAACCTGCCATCACCACTTACTCTAGGATCCTTAGATCCTACTCTCGTAACTCAACACTTGTGCTTAATTTTGATTACTCTTACGCACACGACAAGTCAACACGCTCAGCCACCTGTATGCACATACAAGACTTTTATGGACTGTCGTCCTACTACTTTCAGCGACACTGAAGGAGCTGTTGTACTCCTCCATTAGTTCGAGGAACTCGAATCGGTCTTCGAGTGTGTGAATGACCCGAGGCTCGTAAGGTGAAATATGCCACTGATATTCTCGAAGGCACTGCGCAAACTTGGTGGAACGCGCAAGTTACGACACTGGGGCTGGCGGCTGCTATACCACCCCATGGAATGATTTTAAGGAACCTATCAAACGTGAATACAATAGTTATGATGCCATCCACAAGTTGGAAGTGGAGTCCTTTAACATGAAGATGACGGGGTCAGAGATAGAAGCGTGCACGATAACGATCCAACAAACTGACAATTTTGTGTCCAACTATGGTGGATCCTCCCATAAAGAGCTTTGAGCTGTACCTCAAAGGCTTAGTACCAGGAATTCAAAACCATGTGAAGACGGCTAAACTTACTACTATTCAAGATGTTACTCATCTTGCTCATCGTCTCACAAACCAGGCAGTGGGACAGAACAAGCTGCCTCAACGTATCAGCGATACTACTACCACTACTACTTCAACTACTTCTGCTACCCTCAGTAACAATGGATGAAAGTGGGATGGAACCTCTAGCAAGGGTTCGACTACGATTCCGTCCCAGGCACAGCAGTGAAAGGTCGATGACAACTAAAGTCCTGATCAGCAACATTTGGTATTCAAGGGCAGGGAGGATACAAGGGAAACCACCCTAAGCGCAAACGATGTAACCTGCACCACAGCGGGCAGGGCAAACGCAATCATTGTCAATAATGAAACAAGCTTGGTCATGGAACCAAAGATGGTAGAAACTTACGTCCTGCAAACCAGAACCAACAACAACGATCACAAGATCTATAGAATCAGTAGCAACAGCAGGGTAACAAGGGATGTTATCAGTGTGGTGCTGAAGGTCACTTCAAAAGACACTGCCCACAGTTGAACCAGAACCAGAATTTGAACCACAACCAAGGAAACAGGAACAATAATGGAGGCAACAATGGGGGTAATAACGACGGCAATGGTGCCAGGGGTCGAGCGTTCGTGATCGGTCAGAGTGATACTAGGAATGACCCCAACGTTGTGATGGTTCCGACATTGATATTGGTATGGATTGGCTACCTCAACATCGAGCAGAGACTCTTTGCAAAGAAAAGATCATCCGCACTTCCTCGTGCTGGTTAAGAATCTTTGGTGATTCATGGCGACAAACTCCTAGAGCAGCACCCATAGCCCGAGCACCTTATCGTCTAGCTCCAACTGAATTGGAAGAACTGTCAAAGCAGCTACAAGAACTCTTGGAAAAAGGGTTTTATACGTCCTAGCTCTTCGCCCTGGGGAGCTCCAGTGTTATTCGTAAAGAAGAAAGACGGTACGTTCAGGATGTGTATAGACTACCGCGAATTGAACAAGGTGACTGTGAAGAATCGCTATCCTCTTCCACGCATCGACGACCTATTCGACCAGTTGCAAGGGTCGAGCTATTACTCGAAGATTGATCTAAGGTCAGGGTATCATCAACTGAGAGTCCGGGATGAGGACGTCTCCAAAACAGCGTTCAGAACGCGCTACGGCCACTACGAGTTTATGGTCATGCCATTCGGGCTAACGAACGCGCCTGCCGTATTTATGGATCTTATGAACAGGGTGTGCAAACCCTATCTCGACAAGTTCGTCATTGTTTTCATCGATGACATCCTGATTTATTCGAAGAGTCAGGAGGAACACGAGCAGCACTTACGACTTATACTGGAACTTCTACGAACGGAACAGCTATACGCTAAGTTTTCTAAATGTGACTTTTGGCTTCGTGAAGTCCACTTCCTAGGCCACGTAGTAAACAAGGATGGGATTCATGTCGATCCATCCAAGGTGGATTCGATCAAGAACTGGCCTGCGCCTCGTACACCAACAGAAATACGCCAATTCTTGGGTTTGGCGGGTTATTACAGAAGGTTCATCAAAGACTTCTCAAAGATTGCTCAGCCGCTTACACTACTGACACAGAAAGGTGTTGTTTACCGTTGGGGTAATGCACAGGAAACAGCGTTCCAACACTTAAAGGATAGACTCTGTAGCGCACCTATCCTCTCACTGCCTGAAGGCACGGACGATTTCGTAGTCTACTGCGACGCATCTATCCAAGGTCTTGGATGTGTATTGATGCAGAGGGATAAAGTCATTGCTTACGCTTCGCGCCAACTTAAGGTTCATGAACGGAATTACACGACACACGACCTAGAGCTGGGAGCGGTTGTCTTTGCACTTAAGATATGGCGACACTATTTGTATGGTACCAAGTGCGCAATCTACACTGATCACAGAAGCCTCGAACATATCTTCAAACAGAAAGAACTGAATATGCGACAGCGACGATGGGTTGAACTGTTAAACGACTACGAATGCTCAATCAGGTACCACCCAGGTAAAGCCAATGTTGTGGCTGACGCTCTCAGTCGAAAAGACACTGCGCCTAAGCGCGTTCGAGCTTTACAACTCACCATACAGTCTAGTCTACCTTCTCAGATACGAAATGCTCAGGTGGAAGCATTGAAATCAGAAAATGTCAGGGCTGAGGCCCTGCGCGGCTCAAGACAACGATTAGAACAGAAGGAAGATGGTGCTTACTACGTCACAGGACGCATTTGGGTCCCACTGTACGGCAACTTACGCGAGCTGGTAATGGATGAAGCTCACAAGTCTCGCTACTCAGTACACCCTGGTTCGGATAAAATGTACCACGACATCAAAACCACATATTGGTGGCCTAGCATGAAGGCCCACATAGCCACATACGTTAGCAAATGCTTGACTTGTGCGAGAGTCAAGGCAGAATATCAGAAACCGTCAGGACCACTCCAACAACCTGAGATACCACAATGGAAATGGGAGCAAATTTCCATGGATTTTGTTACTGGCTTACCTAGATCTCAGCGCGGAAACGATACTATCTGGGTGATCGTGGATCGACTCACAAAGTCTGCTCACTTCCTGGCCATTAAAGAAACAGACAAGTTCTCTACCTTAGCAGACATCTACTTAAAAGAAGTGGTCTCAAGGCACGGCGTGCCAACCTCCATCATCTCTGATCGTGACGCACGTTTTACTTCGGAACTGTGGCAAGCAATGCATAAATCTTTTGGCTCTCGTTTAGACATGAGCACGGCGTATCATCCTCAGACCGATGGGCAGTCTGAGCGCACTATTCAAACTTTAGAAGACATGCTTCGGGCGTGCGTAATAGACTTTGGCAATGGTTGGGAAAAACATCTGCCACTTGTGGAATTTTCGTATAACAACAGCTACCACACCAGCATTAAAGCTGCACCATTCGAGGCATTGTACGGGCGTAAGTGCCGGTCACCTCTCTGTTGGGCAGAGGTGGGAGAAAGTCAAATCACAGGTCCAGAAATGGTAGTCGATACTACAGAAAAGATTGCACAAATACGACAACGCATGGCGGCAGCACGCGACCGTCAGAAAGCATACGCTGATTTAGACAGGAAACTACTCGAATTCCAGGTTGGGGATCGAGCGCTACTTAAAGTTTCACCCTGGAAGGGTGTGGTTCGTTTTGGCAAACGCGGCAAACTAAATCCACGATATGTTGGACCTTTCGAGGTTATTGAGAAAATAGGCAAAGTGGCCTACAGATTGAACTTACCCCCTGAACTCAGTGCAGTTCACAACGTCTTTCACGTGTCGAATCTGAAGAAGTGTACGTCAGATGAGACCCACATAGTTCCCTTAAAAGAACTCACTATCGACGAGCGGTTGCACTTCGTCGAGGAACCTGTTGAAATCACGGACCGGGATGTTAAGGTCCTCAAGAACACGAGAATCCCTCTTGTACGAGTTCGTTGGAACTCCCGCCGCGGCCCAGAGTTCACCTGGGAGCGTGAAGATCAAATGGAACTCAAATATCCCCAGTTATTCGGAACAAATGCAACTACTACTGAGGCTGAAGCTACCAATACAGAATTTCGGGACGAAATTCCAAATCAACGGGGGGATAATGTGACACCCCAGGAAAACCAGTAATCTTCGCAAACCTGCTCGGGGAGCCGCGATACAATACAGGTAAACAACGTCACACCATTAGCTTTCCTCAGTAACCGCATGCTAAATTTCGGGACGAAATTTCTTTCAAGTTGGGGATAATGTGACAACTCGAATTTCCGACATTCTCTATTCGCATTTATTGCACGTTGACTTTGACTGTTTAGTTGTTTGACCTGTCTGACTTCGTAACTGTACATTTTGTGATATGATGAGACGTATTATGTTGCATGATTATGTGTTTGATTGTATAACGTGGAACTAGTTAAGAAACATAAGCTGTTTAAGATTGGAACAACCCGACGAAACACATGAGTGTTTCGCCATAACCCATCCCGACGAAACAGGCTGTTTCGCCATATACATCTCGACGAAACAGAAGTCTGTTTCGCCGGCCCAGTAATCCGCGAAGCCCAGTTCGGGCCCAACATGCTATTTCGAGTTGTAATACGTAAAACAACGTCAGTTTCACACTTTTATCATAACAACCGAAACCCTAGAGTCTCTCCTTCTCTGTTGACGGCAATCTAGCGTTCCCTAGCTCTCGAATCCTTGTTTGTTCATCTCGAATCGGTTAGTGTATGATTGTTATTCGGTTTCATGTTTCTGTGGTGTTTTGATTCATGCTTGTGTATATGATTGATGTGTATTGCTGCTGTGATTATAAGAGTATAATGATGATATAGGTTTTGATATGCATGATGAAATCGGATAAAATAGTGCTATGTAAAGATTAATACGATCAAGTGCTCGGTTCTGAATGTTGTTATTATGATCTGGTACTAAATACACACTAACATCTTGATAGGGATTAGTGATGCGACGTTGTATGTTGTATATGTAACTAGGGTTCATGCTAGACGATGATTCTTTAAGGATTGTGTTATGTGATTCTGTGAACAAATGATTACCGCATGATTGTTAATGTTGTTGTCGGCTGTTAAGGATGATTAGGGTTTTCTGTATGATTCGTAACTGTTAGACGTAACTGACTGATCGACGAAACAGGGCTCTTGACGAAACAGAAGTGTTTCGCCAAGAGCAAATCGACGAATCAGAATCCTGTTTCGCCGAACAAGGCCACGACGAAACTGAAGGTGTTTCGTCAATAAAGTGTTTCGCCACTATGTGTGTTTCGCCAACTTATGTGTTTCGCCATATATGTGTTTCGCCGAGCTGTGCTGTAACTTGAGTTAATTCTGTTAAGTGTTAACTGGAATATTTAACTGCTGTTATATGTTAAACATGACTTGTATGAGTGTGATTACGTGTTACATGCTTATACATGAACAACTGAAACACAAACTGATTATGTATACGTGCATACCTTAGGACGTGATTGATTATTTGCGAGCACTTACATACCTAGCATACCGAGCAAACCAAGGTGAGTTCACACAAGCCAAGGCATGGGGTTCCCAGGGGGGGATGGGGATTTGATGAGTACTGTACATACATAGATGACAGAACCTACTGCTAGACTAGTAACACTTATTGAACGATCTTCGCACACCTGCCAAGGACATTGGCCGCGATATTATGACTGACTTCGCACACCTGCCAAGGACATTGGCCGCGAACTAAACTTACAAATCTTCGCACACCTGCCTAGAGAGGCCGCGATACAAACAAACCTAGTCTAGAAAAACTTGGGGAAAGACCTTCCCCAACATCTTCGCACACCTGCCTGGAGGGCCGCGATGGAAACTAATACGATACATTGTAACGAACGAACATACTACTACTCACGCTATACTATTACTGAACTATTAACTGTGAACTCGCTCAACTAGTTGTTGACTCTCTCTTACATGCCTTGCAGGACCTTAGGTACATTTGGAGCTTGCACAGGGAGGAGCAGGTCGTTGTGGGACATGGATCATTGATGCCATGTTATCTATTTAAACATTTGAATTTACTATTTACATTGGGTTTACATACTTATGCTTCCGCTACACACTTGATGATGTTTGGTTTTGAAAACACCTTTCGTATTGATGAATGATTTTTGGTATTTACTTATATGTTCAATATGATTGGTGGCTTGATCCTGGTCAGTCACGCCTCCAGGCGGTGATACTCCGCGTGTGGATTTTGGGGGTGTGACAGTCTTTATTTACTTAAGTACGTTGTTCAGTATGATTGGTGGCTTGATCCTGGTCATGTCACGCCTCCAAGCGGTGATACCCCGCATGGTGGATTTTGTGGGTGTGACAGCTATCCTTCTGGTGATCCTTGGCGGGGGAGGACCGGAGCATCATTCTTAACGTGGTGTTGGTAAAGAAAGAAAAACAGAGTAAGAGAAGGAGAAATAGGAAAAGAGATACCTGGTTGATCTTCGGTTGAGAATTTAAAGGGAGTTTCTCTTGGATTTAAATGCAAATTGATCCTATCTCTAACTCCTATTTATAATGATGATTTGCAGGATAGTCACTTCAGTGACGTCAGGTTTGCAACTGCTAGTTCGATCGTAACGGCTATTTATCCGTTAGTTTGTTGCGGATAAGATCAACAAAATACAACTCGTTTATTTACAATATTACTCCTTATATTTTGGGGGCAATTGTTAGGGGAAGATTTCTTAATGACCCGTGATCCTCAATTATTATCCTGCTTGGTGATCCTTACTTCTGTGTCAGTTAGTGATCCTCATAAGTGCTTCAGGATCAGGATCATGGATCATCCTAAGGATCCTTATCCTAATGATTGTCTGCTTTGAATTTGGTATTGTTTTGCAGGAATACCAGCTTGGACTTAGTCTTGGTAACGTTCCTGGAGAATATTCCACGTTTATTCCGCACGTGCTTGACCATGGTGAACGTTATGGAGATCGTGGGGAGAAGGCATGAATTGCGGATAGTTAGTTATTTAGATATTTTACTAAATTTAAAAGGGGTAGCGAGCTAATTAGAAAAACACTTGGCTATTTTTTGGCTACACACACTCGTACAACTGCACTCACCAGCTCTCGGCAAAACACTTAGCATTTTTTATACATTTCTACACGATACACTATAGTGATCCTTGTACTTAGCTCGCTATCATCCGAAGTTGTAAAAGGATTATTGTTTAATTTGAGTTGGTGATCGGTAGTTTCCATCACCCGAGGTTTTTTATGCCGGAGATCATTCATTGATCAAGGGCTTTTTCCTCGTATAAATCTTTGTGTCTCTTGTGCATTTCATTTCATAGTGATCCTCATTGTTGTTTCCCAATTCAAGCATCATACCCCGTAACAGAGAGTTTGGTTGCATTATCCTCGTCTGATTTTTGACCAAAACAAGATTGATCAGTCTAGCATGAGATATGCACCAATTCCTGATTTTGATGTTGCTGAATCGGCTGGTCTAGGGAACACAAAATCGTCCGGGACGACGGTACCGTTATCGTTTGCTAAAGTTGTAAACAACACTAAGGAGAAGGTGAAGGTGAATTTTAGGGAGTTGGAGTCTGCCGAGGTTGTTGATGGAGCTGATGTTGTCATTCCGTTGTCTTCGGTTAAGCAAGTCACGGACAGGTATGCAAACACTCTGTATGGGTATTTCTTGGGTAAACATCTAGCGTTTCCTATGGTGGATTTTTTTGCAAAGAGCAATTGGGTTAAGTATGGTGTGTCGAGATTAATGATGAATGCAAATGGATTCTTTTTCTTTAAGTTCAAAACAAAGGAAGGGATGGACAAAATGTTAGAAGATGGGCCATGGATGATAAGAAATGTTCCGATAATTTTGAAGGAGTGGTCGGCCTCTGTCAAACTAGAGAAAGAGGATATTAAAGCTATTCCAGTTTGGGTTAAGATGCATGATGTGCCGTTAGCGGCATATACTGAGGATGGTATTAGTTTGGTTGCCTCTAAGATAGGGGTGCCCAAGATGTTGGATTCGTATACTGCCACGATGTGGCTGAGTCTTGGGGTAGAAGCAGTTATGCTAGGGCTCTTATTGAAGTTCAGGCAGGGGCTGATTTAAAGAGGAGTGTTACTGTTGCAATTACATCTCTAGATGGTAATGGTTATTCTAAGGTGGAGGTTAAAATTGAATATGATTGGGAACCTTTAAGGTGTTCTTCTTGCTGTGTGTTTGGTCATGAAGATAGCTCGTGCCCAAAGAACCCTCAGGTTGTTTCGAATGGGGAAGCTGGAAAAATGAGGGATGATTTTCAGGTTGTGGGTTCCAATAAGAAGAAAGCTAACAACCAAGGCCTCCACATGAAAAATCAGAAACCCAAGTTAGTTTATAGACCTATTACCAAACCTAAACCAAAACAGCACTTGAAGAGTACTAACCAGGTTTCAACATCTAACCCATTTGATGTCCTTAAGGACGATAATGGAGATCAGGGAGGTAGTACTGTGGGTCGAGTGGAGAAGAAGGTTAAGCAGTCTAGTGACAAGCAGGATTCGGATGAGGAGGAGGTTGTTGAAGTCTATAATGAAACTAATGATTTTATGATTTCGGGTACTCGTTCTTCATCTTCAAGAGCCGGGGCAAGCACATCTTCCACAAAGTTCTACAATGGATAGACGGTTTTTGTTTCGTGTTAAGGGGCGGATGGTGTGTGATTTTTTCGTATTTGATGATGGAGGTTGAGGGTTTTTGTTTTGGTGTCTATTGTTTGTCTATTTTATTTTTCATGATGTAAAGTAGGCTAGGTTATGTGGTGTCATTGATACATTTGTGTTTTGGTTTGCATATATGGGGCATGTCCTGTATATGAATTAGTGTGGAACTCATCCTCACTACTTGTACTTATTTGCGGTTTGTTTTAATAGAATCACCGGGGTAACCCTTTACCCCAAAAAAAACTACTTCTTCCTGAATGATCAAATTTCGCTCCGGAGCAAACTTCCTTCTCTTTTGTTGGGCAGGTTTGAACGATCTGTCAATGCCGAGCTTGTGTGTTATAATATCTTTGGAAATGTCTGTCATATCATCGTGCTTCCACGCGAATGTTAACATCCTACATTTCAAAAAGGCAGTTAACTGTTCTTCAATATCCTGAGGGATATTGGTTCCTACGAGCACTGAGATATCCGGATTATCCTGATCCAGGATAATTTTCTTTACATCCTGCTCTGAAGCCTCCACGATATCCTGGGCCCGCATCTTTAATTGCTATGCTGCATTAGGCTTAGTTGAGGATTTCATCGAGGATGAGTAACATTCCTTCGCCTCCTGCTGATCGCTATCAACCTTGACAACCCCCCAAGGGGTAGGGATCTTGATGCATTGATGATAAGTTGATGGCACAGCTTTCATATCATGGATCCATGGCCTACCCAATATGATATTATAGCAGGATAGGGAGTCCATGACACAGAAGAGTTGTATCGAGTTGAACCCTTCAACATATACTGGTAACTTTATCTCTCCCACTGTGTTCCTAGCCTCTCCACTGAACCCAACCAGCACAGTGGATTTCGAAGTGATATCCATTGGAGATACATTCATTCTCTTCAGAGTCTCTAGTTGGATTATGTTGACGGAGCCGCCATTTTCTACCAATATCCTGCGTACAAAATGGTTAGCCACATATAATGTTATTACCAGAGCATCATGGTGAGGATTCTGGACAGTATCCCTGTCATCACTGTCGAAGGTGATCACTTTATCAGTGGTGAGGGTAGTCATCCTGGCTGGTTTATCTCCTCTTTCGGCCTTAGCTTCCTTTGCATGTCTCTTGGCCGAAAAATACGACGTCCCACAAATATCGGATCCTCCTGAAATAAAGTTGATTATCTTGGCATCCGCAGGAGGTGATGCTGCTCGTTCAGGATCCTTCTCAGTATCCTGACCCTTACTCTTCTTTCTTCCTAGGAGATCCTTCAGATATCCCTTGCTTAGAAGATAACTTATTTCTTTTCTTAGGGCAATGCAATCCTCTGTTACATGTCCGAAATCTTCATGGAAGGCACACCATTTGGACTTATCCTTCCAATCAGCTTTTTGTTGATTCTTCCGAGGCCACCTGGCTTTGTCACCTAAACCCTGCATAGCATACATCAGTTCAGGTATGTTAACAGAAAAGCAATATTCAGATAATTCAGGATACTCCTCAGGATCCTCGTCTTCAACAACATTCACTTTCTTGTTGTCATTTCTGCCATACGGCTTAGAGCGATATAGTTTAAACGAGGATTCTGATTTCCTATTGGTTGATTCATAAGTGGTGGACAAATTCATCCTCTCTTGCATCTTTTTGTCATCCTCCAGTCGAATATATCTTAGAGCCCTGTTTCGAGCTTCATCCAAGTTCCTGCATGGGTTCATTACAAGATCTTGGTAAAATTGAGAATCTTTTTGCAGCCCCATCTTGAAAGCCTGCACCGTTGTTGCAACATCAAGATGTGGAATATCTAAGGATTCTCGGCTAAACTTGTTCACATAATCTCTTAAGGATTCCTGAGGTCCTTGAGTTATCCTGTAGAGATCACTTGTTAGTTTTTCAAAACTTCGACTGCAAGAAAATTGACTATTAAATAAATTCACTAGGTGAGCAAATGATGTAATCGAATGAGGAGGAACATTTAGGAGCCATTTTAAGGCCGATCCTATTAAGGTAGAACCAAAACCCTTGCATAGGCATGCTTCCTTGAGCTCCGGAGGGATAGGGTTAATCTCCATTCTTTCCCTATACTAGGCAATATGCTCTTCAGGATCCGTAGTTCCGTCATAGAGCTTCATGTTGGGGGTTTGAAATCTTTTCGGGATTTCAACATCACAAATAGGATATGCAAACCGAGATATCCTGTGGCTCTCTTGGGACACTTCCAGAATTGGCTGGACCACCCCAGGTATACTGGATATCATGTCCTTCAATTTCTGGAGCTCCCTAGTAAATGCTGACGTCATACCTGCATCCTGCAAAGATCCACTATTGTTAGTAGCAAGAATATTATTATTATTTGACACGTTACCTGTCTGAGGATTCTGGCCATATCCTAAAACATATGCTGAGCTCCTCACAGTTGACATCCTGACCGAGGAGGGTATTTCAGGAGTCTGATTCTGAGAATGGCTAGGCACAATATTTCCCCTGTTATCCTTAGTATATACAGCTGAACTGAAGTTCAAAGCTCTGGGTGGTAAAGGAGTGACAATATCCTCAGTGGGCCTGCTCGAGCTGGACTTCAAGAGTTGTATTTCTCTCATCAGCATTTGGTTGGTTTCCTGCTGTTGCCTCATCTATTCCTGTACACTACCAAATAAGGTTAGAATTTCATCATTAGAAGCCAAAACAGGACCAGATCCCTGAGTGTTCCGAGTAGGGATAATATCCTGAGGTTGTGAAGAAGCTTGCATCCTTGGAGGAGGTGGTGGAAGCGCCGAACCAATAGTAGCAGAGGTTGTACCAGACACGGTGGAGGAGCTCATGTTTGATCTTGAGGCCATTGTAAATAGTGTGGCAAAAAGTTTTGAGAATAGAAATCCAAGTAACGATTTCACAAAGGTTTTTAGTAGAAATAGCACCACTTGCCCCACGGTGGGCGCCAAATTGTTTTGGTCAAAAATTACCGAAGCAATTAAGTGATCAAATTAGTTAAGTGAGGTAGTGTGCTAAGAAAGTGTGTCAAAAATATGCTGATTAAGTTGTTTGCAAAAACAGTTTTCAGGATACGACTCAGGATATTGAGCTGTATCTATGATCAAACTATGAGCAAAAAGTAAAAGGGGGTGACACAAGATATACGAGGAAAGCCCTTGATCAAACTAGATCGCCAGCACAAAACCTCGGGAGTTGACAATCGCAGCTGCCTTGTTCTTCTTATTGCTTTAAACGTCAGGATACAGTGCAGGATATTGATCAGATCGCTAAGTGTTACAATGCTTTTTGTTGAAAGTGAAAGTTGCGAGTGAGTAAAGTGTTAGAGAGCAGTGAGTGTTGTTGTGTCCTATTCGATCTGATTTATCCATCTATTTATAGCTAAGAAATACAAACAAAAATTCCTATAAACGGGGGATGCCTTCGAATATTCCATAGTTAACGTTATGGACCGAGTAAAGCGGCTTCAACGTCTTCCTTTGAACGACTTAGACCGAGTCTTCCGGGGAAAGGGTCCTCATGAACGATAAGAGCTTGGATACCATTCAGGATGTTACCAATATCCTGAATGAGCATCTCGGGCATGAACATATATCATACAACCAAGATATAACTTAAGATATTACCCAAGATATGGGCTCAAAATTTCACCCATAACACCTGCGGAGGTGGACGTTATGGTTCTTGCTCAGGCGGCTCAAATCTTACATGTTTAGGTTATTTGTAAAGCTAATAAGAGTATGTTTTTTTGTTCTCTGGTCTATGCCGTGAATTATTATGTTTCTCGAAGGGAGCTCTGGCAGAATTTACGTATGCATAAAGGCCTGGTTCATGATAAACCTTGGATTATTATGGGAGATTTCAACTCTGCTCTTATTATTGAAGATAAATCGATCGGTATTTCCTCTATTTCTCCTGGTATGCGCGAATTTAAAGACTGTGTGGAGGATATTGATGTGACAACTCGTAATTTAGAACCCGTCATTGTATCTCGATGTAACATGCTTGAACGTTATGTAACTAGTTGACATGTCGGTTTAATAAATAATATAAGTGAATATTATGTGAATATGTGATGTGCTTATGTGTATGCGTGTGATTATGCGACCCGAGACACAAGTACCCGACTCGAGACCGCTCGGTCTCGAGTGAACAGCTGGGCCGGTTGGGCCGTGCACCCCTAAGGCCACTCGGAATCCACTTAGAGTGCACCACCTTGTATAAAACCCAAAACCTACACTCATTCTCTCTCACACACACTCTCCTACACACTCTCTCTCTCTCTCTCTAAAACCCTAGAACACCATCACAAACCTCCTCTCATCTCTCTCTCGGATTCAACCGGAGGCACCAAGACTCTCGGATCAAGCTCGAGATCGTCACCCGGAAGTTGGTTCATTGATTCTTCACACCCTCAACATCTAACCGGTTAGTACCTTGTAGTTGTTTGGTTAAAATGAATGATAAGTCATAAGTATGTAGCAACCGGTTAATGTTTTTGATGCTCACTAAGTGTTTATGTGAATGATGGTGTTACTTGCTTGGAATGATTAAATGATGGATGACATATGATAACTCTTGTATGATGATGAGTGGCTAAGATATTTGAATGGTGAATGTATGGGATGCTTATGATCATTTGATTTATGTTAGAAGTTATAGGACAAATGTTGTTTTGATAATAATATGCAAAGGTGTCATAACATATAGATTGTATGAATACATATTCCTGTTTTGAGTAAAACGCATGCTAGACTTAAGATCTGAATGATCATGTTTGCATAAATGATGAAAACCCTAGATGAAGAACTCATTGAATAAGACATGAATATTCAAAATTTGCTATGTTTGATCCATTTGATTAGGATGTCAGACAACAAAACATGTTTGTGAACCCTCATTGGATAGGACACCAAATCATGAAATTAGAATTCTATTGGTTCGTACAAGTCTTGGAAGTGCACCAGAATCAGCTGACAAACGAGTCGAGACCTCTGGTTTCGACTCGAGACCATCAAAATGGAAACTCGAGACCAACCTGCACATCTTAAGTAACTCGAGACCTATGGGGTTGCGACTCGAGACCAACCCATGACAACTCGAGACCTCATGACCTCGACTCGAGACTAGACTCGAGACCTTTGAGGTTGCGACTCATGCCTACACTACTCGAGACCAGACGCCCATGACTTGAGACCATCCTGGTTGCGACTCGAGACTGCATGTTCTCGAGTCGAGACCCCCTAGTCTCGATTGGGCTGTTTGACTAGGTTATTGGGCCACCAAGTGTGACAATGTGTTTTGGGCTTGTATCTGTGCTGCTATGCTACGTGCTGATTAAGAATTAGAACAGGCCCAATATCTTAAAAGAATAATTGTATGACATGTATGCTATGTGTTAGATACGTGTAGGGTATACGTGACTTCCTTACACCCAACCTGACCTATACTGGTAACCATATTAGGACGCAGTGACCAACATACTTAACCAAGTAAATTAAACTACCGAGCAAACCAAGGTGAGTTCACACCCTCTACAAAGCATGGGATTCCCAGGGGTTGGGAATGGGGTTAAGTAACATGGATTCCTCGTCCTTTATTGGGTAGGACAGTGCTGGTTCAGGAATATAAATCCTCGTCCTCTTGTACAGATAACTTTCACTAGACCAAAACTCTATCACGAAGTCCCTCCTTTTTATATCGACTTAATCGCCGGGCCAATGGCGAGCGGGTCATTAGTTAGATAACGCTATTTAGGTTTGACAAACCTCACACCGTGCCGCAGAGGACGGGCGTGAACTAATGGATCTGGGCACGTCAATGATGACAGACATTGACAGTTCAGGGCACATAAACATGACTACAGTCAGCAGTCGATATGGTAACGAGTCTAGTAACATACACGGGTTATCCCCCACGGCCGTAGAGCCAGATAATTAAACATGGGGTAGCCCCCACGGCTGGATTGCCAGAGTAATTGGGTTAAACAAATCACGTTTTCAACTACGGGGTAACCCCCACGGCAGGATGCCAGATAAAGGAAACTGTTTTCGAAACAACTTAAAACGAACACCCAACTGTGAACTCGCTCAACATTATTGTTGACACGTTACTACATGCTTTGCAGGTCAATAGGTACTTAGCTGGAGCTTGCATGGAAAAGAGTCATTGTGGGACATGGACGGCCGTGTGCCATGTTAAACTTTGAAACAATTAAACTTATGTTTTGGTTTTAAACGTTATGCTTCCGCTTGCAACTTAAACTATGTTTTGTTTGGACACCAATTGTATTGGTTGGATTTTATGATCACTTACATGCTTGTTCAATATGATTGGTGGCTGGATCCTGGTCAGTCACGCCTCCAAGCGGTGGTATTCCGCAGGTGGATTTTGGGGGTGTGACAGATTGGTATCAGAGCCATTGGTTATAGAGAACTTGGTTTTAATAAAGGAAAAACGTTTTTGTTAAAACCAGAGTATAACCTGTACAGTGCTCAACGGTCCACAACGACGCTTCACTCCACAGGCAAGGCTCGACACTCTAGGTGATATGGTTTATGTTTTGTTACCTACTTGCTAGATTTCATAGAACTATGCTCCTGGTGTGCTTAGATAAACGTAGCAACTATAGTATGAGAACACATGTGTGCTTACTCTCTTCCGTCACCGCACTTTCACGAACCTCTCTCACTCATGTTTCCCTCTTATATGAAGATCATGAGTGGACGCGTTAACATGACTCAAGCCCAGTTGACGGCTCTGATTAACGAACGAGTTGCTGCGGCACTTGCAGCTGCACACGCAGGAGGTATATCCTGCAGTCCAAACTCATTCTAGGATCTTTAGATCCTACTCTCGTGAACCAACCTTTGTGTTAAACTCTGTCCTTTCTTTCACCCACAACAGGTCAACATGCTCAGCCACCTGTGTGCACCTTTAAAACTTTTATGGACTGCCGACTCACTACTTTTAGCCGCACTAAAGGAGCTGTAGGTCTCCTCCACTGGTTTGAGAAGCTCGAGTCAGTTTTCGAAATGTGTGAATGCCCTGAGGCGCGCAGGGTGAAGTATGCTACCGGTACTCTCGAGGGTTTAGCTCTCACATGGTGGAATGCCCAGGTCCAAATGCGGGGTTGGTTGCTGCTAACGCCACCCCATGGAACAATTTTAAAGAAATGATCAAGGAGGAATACTGCAGTCGTGATGACATTCACAAGTTGGAGGTAGAGTTCTACAACCTCAAGATGACGGTGTCAGAAATTGAGGCGTATACTAAGAGATCAAATGAGCTTGCATTATTGTGTCCTACTATGGTGGACCCTCCAATTAAGCGTATTGAACTCTTTCTCAAGGGCTTAGTGCCAGAAATCCAAAGTCATGTGACTTCAGCAAACCTCACCACCATCCAGCAGGTTGTTCAGTTGGCTCACCGTCTCACTGATCAGGCGGTGGAGCAGAACAGGTTACCAAAGCGTATAAGTACTACAGCTACTTCGGATGCTCCTAGTGACAACAAGAGAAAATGGGATGGAGCTTCAAGCAAAGGTTCAACTTCTGTGCAATCTCAGTCTCAGCAGAGAAAGACTGATGACTACAAGAGCCCCAGTCAGCAATCATCTGGTGGTCAAAGTCATGGTGGGTATAAGGGGAATCACCCCAAATGCAATCGCTGCAACCTACACCACAGCGGGCCATGCACCAGGGGTAACTGTCATCGGTGCAACAAGCCAGGTCATGCCGCCAAGGACTGCAGAAGCTTGTACCCCGCAAACCAGAATCGTCAACAACAAGCCCCTCAGAACCAGCGACAGCAGCAAGGTATCAACAAAGGGTGCTTTCAGTGTGGAGCTGAAGGCCATTTCAAGAAAGATTGCCCTCAACTGAACAGGAACCAGAACAACAACAACAACAAAAATAATCAGGGGAATGGTAACAATGGGAACAACAACAACAACAATGGAGCCAGGGGGCGGGTGTTCGTGCTTGGTCAAGGTGAAGCAAGGAATGACCCCAATGTTATGACGGGTAAGTTCCTTCTCGATGACTTTTATGTTACAGTTTTATTTGATTCGGGTGCCGATACTAGCTACGTGTCACTAGAAGTTAGTCGAATGCTTAAGCGTATTCCAACACCTTTGAATAACATGCACACTGTAGAGCTAGCAAATGGTAAGAGTTTAGAGGCCGCACACGTAGTCAAGGGTTGTAAACTTATTCTTGCTAACCAGACCTTCTCTATCGACCTCATTCCTATCGTCTTGGGTAGTTTCGACGTTGTCATTGGGATGGATTGGCTATCCCAACATCGAGCAGAGATTCTTTGCAACGAGAAGATTGTTCGTATTCCTGGTTCCGGTGACGAACCTCTCATGATTCGTGGCGACAAGAGGGGTGCTGTCGAGAACATCATCTCTTTCCTTAAGGCCCAGAAGTGCTTGCGAAAGGGCCACACTGCCATTTTGGCTCTCGTTACTGACACCTTAGAGAAAGAGAAGAAGATAGAAGATTTTCCAATTGTACGCGACTATCCTGAGGTATTTCCTAAGGAATTACCTGGCCTTCCGCCTCATCGCCAGGTCGAGTTCCAAATCGAGCTAGCTCCTGGAGCAGCGCCTATAGCTCGTGCACCGTATCGCCTAGCTCCATCAGAGTTGAAAGAACTCTCTACGCAACTACAAGAACTCTTGGATAAAGGTTTTATTCGTCCTAGCTCTTTGCCTTGGGGAGCTCCAGTATTATTCGTGAAGAAGAAAGACGGTACCTTCAGAATGTGCATCGACTACCGGGAACTCAACAAGGTGACCGTGAAGAATCGTTATCCTCTACCACGTATTGACGACTTGTTCGACCAGCTGCAAGGGTCGAGCTACTATTCAAAGATTGATTTGAGGTCGGGATATCACCAGCTGAGAGTCCGAGAAGAGGACGTCTCCAAAACAGCTTTTAGAACTCATTATGGACACTATGAGTTTTTGGTCATGCCTTTTGGGCTGACAAACGCACCTGCGATTTTCATGGACTTGATGAATCGAGTGTGCAAGCCTTACCTGGACAAGTTCGTTATAGTCTTCATCGACGACATCCTAATCTATTCTAAGAGTCAGGAGGAACACGAGCAGCATCTACGACTTATTTTGGAACTCCTTCGAATGGAACAGCTTTACGCAAAGTTCTCGAAATGCGACTTCTGGCTTCGTGAAGTCCATTTCTTAGGCCATGTGGTGAACAAGGATGGGATTCACGTCGATCCATCCAAGGTAGACTTGATTAAGAACTGGCCTGCACCTCGTACACCAACAGAAATTCGCCAATTCTTGGGTTTGGCAGGTTACTACAGGAGGTTCATTAAGGATTTTTCCAAGATTGCAAAGCCTCTCACCTCACTAACGCAGAAAGGCGTTGTTTATCGATGGGGAAATGCACAGGAGTTAGCATTTCAGCATTTAAAGGATAGACTGTGCAGCGCACCTATCCTTTCATTGCCAGAGGGCACAGACGACTTCGTGGTCTACTGCGACGCATCAATTCAGGGTCTTGGTTGTGTACTGATGCAACGGGATAAGGTTATAGCCTACGCCTCACGCCAACTCAAAGTTCATGAAAGGAACTACACTACGCACGACTTAGAGCTGGGAGCTGTTGTTTTTGCACTTAAGATATGGCGACATTACCTGTACGGTACCAAGTGCGCCATCTACACCGACCACAGGAGCCTCGAGCACATCTTCAAACAGAAGGAACTGAATATGCGACAACGACGATGGGCCGAACTACTGAATGACTACGAATGTTCGATCAGATATCACACAGGCAAAGCCAATGTTGTGGCTGATGCCCTTAGTCGAAAGGACACTATGCCTAAGCGCGTACGAGCTTTGCAACTCACTATACATTCTAGTCTTCCTTCCCAAATACGAGACGCTCAGGTAGAGGCATTGAAACCAGAAAACGTCAGGGACGAGGCCCTACGCGGCTCAAGGCAACGATTAGAACAAAAGGAAGACGGTGCATACTACGTAACGGGACGCATTTGGGTCCCACTCTATGGCAACTTACAAGAGCTTGTGATGGATGAAGCACACAAATCTCGTTACTCGGTACATCCTGGCTCGGATAAGATGTACCACGATATCAAAACTACGTATTGGTGGCCTAGCATGAAGGCCCACATAGCAACTTACGTCAGCAAGTGTTTGACTTGCGCGAGGGTCAAGACTGAATACCAGAAACCCTCAGGCCTACTCCAACAGCCAGAAATACCACAATGGAAATGGGAGCAGATTTCCATGGATTTCGTTACTGGCCTGCCTAGATCTCAGCGTGTAAATGACACTATCTGGGTGATTGTGGATCGACTCACAAAGTCTGCACACTTCTTAGCTATCAAGGAAACGGATAAGTTCTCCACTCTAGCAGACGTATACCTTAAGGAAGTTGTCTCGAGGCACGGGGTGCCCACCTCTATTATCTCGGATCGTGATGCACGATTTACTTCAGAACTGTGGCAAGCAATGCACAAATCCTTTGGCTCACGTTTAGACATGAGCACAGCGTATCACCCTCAGACGGACGGGCAGTCTGAGCGCACTATTCAAACCTTAGAAGACATGCTCCGTGCATGTGTAATCGACTTTGGCAACAGCTGGGAAAAGCATCTGCCACTTGTGGAATTCTCGTACAATAACAGCTACCACACCAGCATTAGAGCTGCTCCGTTTGAGGCAATGTACGGGCGTAAATGCCGGTCACCTCTTTGTTGGGCAGAGGTGGGGGATAGTCAGATCACTGGTCCAGAACTTATGGTAGACACAACTAAACGAATTGCTCAAATACGACAACGCATGGCGGCAGCTCGTGACCGTCAGAAAAGCTACGCCGATAGGGACAGGAAACCACTTGAGCTCCAGGTTGGGGAGCGTGCACTACTCAAAGTTTCACCCTGGAAGGGTGTGGTTCGTTTTGGAAAACAAGGCAAACTTAACCCACGATACGTCGGACCTTTTGAGATCATCGAGAAAATAGGCAAGGTGGCCTACAAATTGAACTTACCAGCAGAACTCAGTGTAGTTCACAACGTTTTCCATGTGTCGAATCTGAAGAAGTGCCTGTCAGATGAGACCCTCGTAGTTCCTTTGAAGGAGCTCACCATCGACGAGCAGTTACGATTCGTCGAGGAACCAGTTGAAATCACAAACCAGGATGTTAAGGTCCTCAAGAACACTAGAATACCTCTCGTCCGAGTTCGTTGGAACTCACGTCGCGGCCCAGAGTTCACCTGGGAACGCGAAGATGAGATGAAACAAAAGTATCCCCAACTATTCGCAAACAGTACAACCACTACTGAGGCTGAAGCTACGGAATTTCGGGATGAAATTCCAGATCAACGGGGGGACGATGTGACACCCCAGGAAAACCAGGAAAAACATACAACTTAACTAGCTTCCTCAGTGAGTACTTACCAAATTTTGGGACGAAATTTCTTTCAACTTGGGGATAATGTGACAACTCGTAATTTAGAACCCGTCATTGTATCTCGATGTAACATTCTTGAACGTTATGTAACTAGTTGACATGTCAGTTTAATTAATGATATAAGTGAATATTATGTGAATATGTGATGTGCTTATGTGTATGCGTGTGATTATGCGACCCGAGACACAAGGACCCGACTCGAGACCGCTCGGTCTCGAGTGAACAGCTGGGCCGGTTGGGCCGTGAACCCCTAAGGCCACTCGGAATCCACTTAGAGTGCACCACCTTGTATAAAACCCAAAACCTACACTCACTCTCACACACACACTCTCTCTCTCTAAAACCCTAGAACACCATCACAAACCTCCTCTCATCTCTCTCTCGGATTCAACCGGAGGCACCAAGACTCTCGGATCAAGCTCGAGATCGTCACCCGGAAGTTGGTCATTGATTCTTCACACCCTCAACATCTAACCGGTTAGTACCTTGTAGTTGTTTGGTTAAAATGAATGATAAGTCATAAGTATGTAGCAACCGGTTAATGTTTTTGATGCTCACTAAGTGTTTATGTGAATGATGGTGTTACTTGCTTGGAATGATTAAATGATGGATGACATATGATAACTCTTGTATGATGATGAGTGGCTAAGATATTTGAATGGTGAATGTATGGGATGCTTATGATCATTCGATTTATGTTAGAAGTTATAGGACAAATGTTGTTTTGATAATAATATGCAAAGTTGTCATAACATATAGATTGTATGAATACATATTCCTGTTTTGAGTAAAACACATGCTAGACTTAAGATCTGAATGATCATGTTTGCATAAATGATGAAAACCCTAGATGAAAAACTCATTGAATAAGACATGAATATTCAAAATTTGCTATGTTTGATCCATTTGATTAGGATGTTAGACAACAAAACATGTTTGTGAACCCTCATTGGATAGGACACCAAATCATGAAATTAGAATTCTATTGGTTCGTACAAGTCTTGGAAGTGCACCAGAATCAGCAGACAAACGAGTCGAGACCTCTGGTTTCGACTCGAGACCATCAAAATGGAAACTCGAGACCAACCTGCACATCTTAAGTAACTCGAGACCTATGGGGTTGCGACTCAAGACCAACCCATGACAACTCGAGACCTCATGACCTCGACTCGAGACTAGACTCGAGACCTTTGAGGTTGCGACTCATGCCTACACTACTCGAGACCAGACACCCATGACTTGAGACCATACTGGTTGCGACTTGAGACTGCTTGTTCTCGAGTCGAGACCCCCTAGTCTCGATTGGGCTGTTTGACTAGGTTATTGGGCCACTAAGTGTGACAATGTGTTTTGGGCTTGCATCTGTGCTGCTATGCTACGTGCTGATTAAGAATTAGAGCAGGCCCAATATCTTAAAAGAATAATTGTATGACATGTATGCTATGTGTTAGATACGTGTAGGGTATATGTGACTTCCTTACACCCAACCTGACCTATACTGGTAACCATATTAGGACGCGGTGACCAGCATACTTAACCAAGTAAATTAAACTGCCGAGCAAACCAAGGTGAGTTCACTCCCTCTACCAAGCATGGGATTCCGAGGGGTTGGGAATGGGGTTAAGGAACATGGATTCCTCGTCCTTTATTGGGTAGGACAGTTCTGGTTCAGGAATATAATTCCTCGTCCTCTTGGACAGATAACTTTCACTAGACCAAAACTCTATCACGAAGTCCCTCATTTTTATATCGACTTAATCGCCGGGCCAATGGCGAGCGGGTCATTAGTTAGATAGCGCTATTTAGGTTTGACAAACCTCACACCGTGCCGCAGAGGACGGGCGTGAACTAATGGATCTGGGCACGTCAATGATGACAGACATTGACAGTTCAGGGCACATAAACATGACTACAGTCAGCAGTCGATATGGTAACGAGTCTAGTAACATACACGGGTTATCCCCCACGGCCGTAGAGCCAGATAATTAAACATGGGGTAGCCCCCACGGCTGGATTGCCAGAGTAATTGGGTTAAACAAATCACGTTTTCAACTACGGGGTAACCCCCACGGCAGGATGCCAGATAAAGGAAACTGTTTTCGAAACAACTTAAAACGAACACCCAACTGTGAACTCGCTCAACATTATTGTTAACACGTTACTACATGCTTTGCAGGTCAATAGGTACTTAGCTGGAGCTTGCATGGAAAAGAGTCTTTGTGGGACATGGACAGCCGTGTGCCATGTTAAACTTTGAAACAATTAAACTTATGTTTTGGTTTTAAACGTTATGCTTCCGCTTGCAACTTAAACTATGTTTTGTTTGGACACCAATTGTATTGGTTGGATTTTATGATCACTTACATGCTTGTTCAATATGATTGGTGGCTGGATCCTGGTCAGTCACGCCTCCAAGCGGTGGTATTCCGCAGGTGGATTTTGGGGGTGTGACTATTGAGGCCTTTGATATAAATCGAACGGGTTTTCATTTCACGTGGAGCCAAAAACCCAAAAAAGGAGTAGGATTGCTGAAAAAGATTGATAGAGTCTTGGGTAACACTCCTTTTATTAGTGCTTTTCCAGATTCGATTGCTGTGTTTAGACCCTATGGAGTTTCGAATCACTGTCCGTGTGTCCTGAAGTTGTTATCGGCTGGTAAATTGAAACCGAGGCCTTTCAAGTTTGCTAATTTCTTGGTGCATAAGCCGTGGATATTGTTAATTCAAAGTGGGATGTTCACATTATTGGAGTTCATTAGTTTCGTGTCATCAAGAAACTCACTCTAATGAAACCCTCTCTTCGAGCTCTCCTGTTTCAACAAGGGAACCTCTATGAAAAGGTTATGAATCTTCGTGGAAAACTTGAGGCTCTCCAGCGAGACATTGATAGGGACCCAATGAATGAGTTATTACGTTGTCAAGAAGCTTCCGTGCTGCGTGATTTTCAGGAGGCTTCACTTGATGAGGAAAGATTCCTAAAGCAAAAGTCTAAAGTTGAGTGGCTTCGAGCAGGTGATGCTAATAAGGCCTATTTTCATACGTCGTTAAAATGTAGAAACCACATTAATCGTATTGAGGCTATATCTGATTCGAGTGGAAACCTGTTTGAGGGTGATAACGTGGCTGCGGCTTTTGTTAACCATTATGAGCATTTTTTGGGTTGTGAAGGTCAAGTGTCTTTGTTACCTTCGCCTGATCTTTTTTCTAATAAGCTGAATCCTGAAACTGCAAACTATATGGTTCGGCCGGTCACTTTGGAGGAAATTAAGTCAGCTATGTTTTCAATTGGGAATGATAAAGCTCCTGGGCCTGATGGTTATACGGCTGCGTTTTTCAAGAGTGCTTGGCATATAGTGGGGAGTGATGTTTCGAATGCTATTCTAGATTTCTTTAACACTGGAAATCTTCTGCAACAACTTAATCACACGTTAGTCGTTCTGGTTCCCAAGGTGTCGACCCCTACAAAAATTACTGACTATCGTCCTATATCCTGCTGTAACGTTATTTTTAAATGTATTAGTAAGGTGCTGGCGGATCGGTTGAAGGGTTTGTTAAAGGAAATTATGAGCATAAACCAATCAGCTTTTGTTCCTGGTTGGAAAATTTTGGATAACATTCTTCTTACGCAGGAATTGATGCATAATTACCATCGAGATTTTGGTCCCCCAAGGTGTGCTTTTAAGGTAGATATCCAGAAAGCTTATGATACGGTTGAGTGGAGGTTTCTTAAAAATGTGTTGGTAGGGTTTGGATTTAATGGTATTATGGTGGATTGGATCATGCTGTGTGTGTCAACAGCCTCTTATTCGGTATGTGTTAACGGGAATATTCATGGGTATTTTAAAGGAAAAAGGGGTTTAAGGCAGGGTGATCCCCTATCCCCTTATCTTTTCACTCTCGTGATGGAAGTCTTGACATGCATTTTGAACCATGCGACAAGGATCGACTCGACTTTCAGGTTCCATAATAAATGTGAGAAGCAACAAATTGTTAATCTTTGTTTTGCAGATGATTTATTCCTGTTTGCTAGAGGAGATGTGGCTTCGGCTTGGTGTATTATGTTATCCCTCACACAGTTCACTCGAATGTCAGGCTTGGTTCCTAGTATTCAGAAGAGTACATGGTTTTTCTGTAATGTCCCGAATCACGTTAAAAGAGAAATCTTGACCATTATGCCTTTTGTGGAGGGTACGCTTCCTGTGAGATACTTGGGTGTTCTGCTTATTTCTTCTAGGCTGTTGTACAAGGATTGTAGTATTCTTGTGGAGCGTCTTGAACAACGGATAAATAATTGGAAGAACAAAATGTTATCGTTCGCTGGCAGACTACAATTAATTATCTCGGTTCCTTCAGCTTTACATGTGTATTGGTCTTCGGTTTTTATTTTACCAGCCAGGGTGGTAAAGGAATTGGAAGCTAAAATGCGGAATTTTCTATGGGCTCAATCCTCCTCTCAACGTGGTAGGGCGAAAGTGTCATGGAAGTCTGTTTGTGTGCCTAAGCATGAAGGGGGTTTGGGTATTCGTCGAATTGCTGATGTTAATAAATCTCTTATGGTGTCGCATATTTGGAGCATTCTAAGTAATCGTCAATCTTTATGGGTTGCTTGGATCCATTCTTATCGATTAAGAGGTCGTAGTTTTTGGGATCACAAGGTTCCGTCTAGTTGTTGTTGGAGCTGGAGGAAGATGGCTCAGATTCGCCTTTTGATTCGACAACACGTTTGGTCTCAGATTGGTGATGGCAGTCGTACCTCAGCTTGGTTTGACTCGTGGAGTAATATTGGTCCGCTATGTAGTTTCCTATCGCCTAGAGTGATAACTCGAGAGGGGTTCTCTCTAAATGCCACAGTAGCGGATGTTTATTCAGATGGCTCGTGGCTTTGGCCGGTTGCGTGGAGAGATACATACCCAGTACTCATACAATTAGATCACTTGCAACAGAACTTAAATAATCAGGATCGTCTTTTTTGGAAGGATGGTGATAATATAGCCGAGCACTCTTCTTCCGGGGTATGGAATTCAGTTCGGACAAGGGAGCAGGAAGTGAATTGGGCTAGCATCATTTGGTTCTCTCAATGTATCCCCCGCCACGCTTTTCTGATATGGCTTATTGTGCGGCGTAAACTTTTGACTCAAGACAAAATCTTGCAATGGAGCTATACTCGAAGAAATAACATGAACATGATGTGTTGCCTCCTGTGTTATGAGAATGTCGACTTGCATGACCATTTATTCTTTGAATGCAAACTGTCTACGCAAATCTGGAATATGGTTAGATCTAAAGCTGGTATGGAAAATGTGGACTCAAGGTGGAGCGATATTTTGGAATGGCTTGGCCTTCGTTCTCAGTCAAAATCAGCAAAGAACCTGGTATGTAGGTTGTTAGTTGCTGCTCTGGCATACATTATTTGGCAGGAAAGGAACAATCGGCTCTTAAGGAACATGCGAGACCCTCGGATACCATATGTAAGCCCGTTTTAGAAAATGTGAGGTATAAATTGATGGGGCTCAGATTCAAGAACACAGCTAGAGTTCGGGAGTTGCTGGAGAAGTGGGAAATCCATGGCGCAGATTTAGTAATGGATAATGGCTAAGTTCTAATAAGTCTGGTGTCGTTTAGCCTAGATAGTTTTTTTTTTGGTAAAGGGTTACCCCGGTGATTCTATTAAAACAACCGCAAATAAGAACAAGTAGTGAGGATGAATTCCACACTAGTTCATATACAGGACATGCCCCATATATGTAAGCCAAAAACAAATTACCTAGGACATCAAGTAACCTAGTCTACTTTACATCATGAAAAAATGTCCAGTAGACAAACAAAACAGAAACCAACAAGAGTCATTATCCTCCATCATCAAAAATAAAATTGCCTCGAAACAACATCCCCTTGACACGATCCAAATGCATACTATCCATTAGAGAGCTTTGTGGAAGAGGTGCTTGCCCCTGCTTTTGAAGACAAAGGATATGAGCCCGAAATCATAAATTCATTTGTTTCATTATAGACTTCAACAACCTCTTCGTCATCAGAATCAGCTATATCATCCCTTGTTCCCTTGCTTTTTTGACGGACCTTACCCTGCTCATCCCTTAAGGCATCAAACGGGTTCCGGGACACTACACTAGCCGAAGAATCCGATTTTTTTACCCCTCCATTCGACTTGAACCCAACCGGCCTGTACTCGAATTTCGGCTTAGCTTTATTTATAGGAAAACCAGATCTCCTAGCCGTTTTTTTGCTATCCACATCCCTAAAGCCATCTTCATCCACAACTGGAGCCTTAACCGGACCACGAGGTTGCTTCCCAACATTTTGTTTCTGAGGTTTGGGCACTACCTTAGGACACTTCCTAGGCTGTCTCGGGCAAGACTCGTCAGCATGTCCGAAGACCTTATAGTGGGCACATCTATAAGGACTCCATTCATATTCCACAACCATCTTTACTTTAATAAAACCTTCACCTTCTAGCTCAGGCACCGCTATAACTATTTCCTCTTTTAAGTCATTCTCAGCTGAGACTTCTATCAAAGCTCTAGCGTAACTGCTCATTCCCCAAGCATCCGTACACATAGAGGTGGTATACGAATCCAACAATTTCGGCTCACCAATGGCCGTAGCAATCATACTCAACCCATCTTCCGTATAGGCAGCTATAGGAACATCATGGATTTTAACCCACACTTGTATCTTTTTTACTTCCTTCTTCTCTTGTCTCGCAGTAGGCGACCATACACTAAGGAAGAGAGGTTGTGAACGAATAATCCAAGGTCCTTCTTTAAGAACATTCAGCATTCCGTCTTTGTTTGCGAATTTGAAAAAGAAAAACCCGTTTGCATTCATCATAGACTTTTGCAGACCAAACTTCTTCCAGTTGTTTTTTACAAAGAACTCAACAACCGGATAAGCCACACGATCCCCTAAAAAATACCCATACAGTGTATTTGCTAACCTATCTTGAACTAGTCTAACAGATTCCCGCGGAAGCACCACATCACAACCATCTTGCAACACCGGACTCGCAAGAGTTCTGAAGTTTACCTGTTTGGTCTTGGCTGCCATAGTTGTTTCAGCATAAGACCTAGGCATCGAAGCACTACCCAGATCAGATTGGACCTGAAAAGTTGCCTTATCTTCCCTATTTTCCGACACCCTCATGTTCGGCTGCTCATTTTCCACAGGAACCTGAACCGTAGATTTTAACAATTCATCGATGATATTGATGTTTGTAGGTTCCGATTGAGATGTCTGAACAATACCCCGACGCGGCAGCCATGTAGTTCCCTCAACATCAATAACCCGGTTTGCTAAAGTCTCAAAAGAAAGTGATGGTTTGGCACAATCAGCCACTCCATCCGTTTTACCTTCTTCCATAGGTAACCCTAATGTGTACACACAGATTAGGGGCTACAAACCAGCCGACTCAAAACAAATATGATAACCCCAATGCTGGAAGCAAGTCAATAAGCGACTGCTGAACCCTAAATCAATTAGGATCCAGCCGTCGGTAATCAGAAAAACAAAGAAATCGGAGCCCTAACCTCGAAAACTGAAAACAACAGTTTAACGAACGATAATCACAAAAGAAATCGGAACCCTAAACTCGAAATCAGAAATCAACGGCTTAGAGTATGAACGAAATAAACAGAAAACCTAATCTCGATTAAACCCTAATCTGATTTCAAACGATTAGAAACTAAGGAGCGTAATTAGCTACTCCCTAGATGCTAAGCAAGATCGATCAGAACCAGGGATGGATTGAAAATAGGATTGATTCACAAGATCGTCCAAGTCGCCCAGATTCGCCCAGAGCTCTCCATACCATATTTTGGCTTCTTTTAGCCTAGATAGTTGTCTAGTGGTTGTTTTATTTGGTTTCTTTTGTTGGTTGTTTCTAGTTTTGTTCTACTTACATGAGGGTATGTCTCATGTTTGAAACTAGTAAGGATGTTACCTCACTACTTGTTTTGATTGTTTGTGAATATATAAAATCACCGGGGTAACCCTTTACCCCCACCAAAAAAAAAAACTCACACCTAATAGCCTGGGGTAATATGTCCCCCTGTGGCGATTTTAGTAGTATACCCAAACCTACACCTCTTACATTAGATGCACCATCAGTATATAATGTCCAGGATTCTAAATTTTCTCCTAGCTGCTGTACTTCTAGGTCTACTTCATTTTGAATATCACTATTGAAATCAGCCACAATGTGACACTCTAGGTTTTCCCGAGAAAATACCTTGTGATTTCGTTGCGTGTATATATGTTATTAAATGAAAGTTGTGTTTTATCTTCATGATTCTATGTGATCCTTGCTGTGTGTATGTATATGTGGTGTATATATATATATGTGTATGTAGTGGGCCGAGACCGCGAACCCGACTCGAGACCACTCGGTCTCGAGTAAACAGTTGGGCCGATTGGGCCGCACCCCTCTTTTAAACCCATCCGGAACCCATTGGGGTGCACCACCTTTGATATCAACCTAAAACCCTCACACACTCCCCTTTACACTCTCTCCCTCTCTCTCTCTCTCTTCATCCTCACTCCCTCTCTCTCTCTAGAAAACCCTAAACCAAACACCTATCATCCCCTCTCCTCTCTCGGACTCAAACCGGAAGCATCAAGACCTCCGGATTAACTCGTAGTCATCGCTTGGACACTTCCTTCATCATTCACACACTCACAACCAAACAAGTTTCGGACGTGGTGACCAGCATACTTGACCAAGTAAACTGTCTACCGAGCAACCCAAGGTGAGTTCACACACTAAAAGCATGCGTCCCAGGGAGGGACACGAACAAAATCAAGAACAACTTCTAATTTACTATTTCCGGGGGAAAAATGCGTTTGGGTATTATTTATAAATCACAACTAGCAAAACTAAACGAATCTCTATCATTTAAAGTCCCTACTTACAGTACCGATTAATCGCCGGGGGCGAACGGGTTATTAGTTGATAGCGCTATTAGGTTTGACAACCTCACACCGTGACCGGGGGAGATCGGGCGTGAACTAGTAGACCTTGCATCTCGGTCAATGACGATAGACATTGACCTGGGGCACAAAAATCTTCTCGTCAACAGTTTCGGTAACATCAGTTTAGTAGCTTTCATATGGGGTAGCTCCCCATGTCGTGATTATAAATGCTTTACCTAAACAACCTACGTTTTCGAAAAGCTAAAACTGGACCCCTCGTGAACTCGCCAACATTTTTGTTGACATCCTACTGCATGCTTTGCAGGTACCCAGTAACTCAGGAGCTTGCGGCTTGGGGAGGTGTAGTGGTCGTCTAAACCCGTGTGTTGGGTTCTAAATAAATCTTGAACTATGAACTTTGTTTAAACTGCTTTGCCTATGTTTCCGCGACTTACTTAAACTGCTATTTGAAGTTAATCTTTGAACTTAAAACTATGATGTATTACTAACTATTATGTTTGGTGATCATTTACACTAATTACTAAAGTTCGGTGTAATTGGTGGCTGGATCCTGGTCAGTCACGCCTCCAAGCGGTGGTACTCCGCATGTGGAATTTGGGGGTGTGACAGATTGGTATCAGAGCCATTGGTTATAGTGAATTTGGTTTTTAAAAAGAAGAGTCTTTTTGAGAAAAAAAAAACCAGACTATAACCCGTGACTCGTGACCACACTACACTCCAAGGGCAAGACTCAGCATATTAGACCTCATAGCTCGGACTTGTGTTTACTTGCTTGTTTATCTTATGTTGACTGCCCTACTATACATACTAGTGTGCCTAATTAGATAGATACACATATCTCTTCTATCTCATTCTCGCTACATTATGACATCACACTCATACTGTGTTTTCTGGTTATGAAGACAATGAGTGGATGCGGAAGAGGAAACGTTAACATGACTCAGGCTCAGTTCACCAACTTGCTCAACACGGTGGCTGCAGCTTTCGCAGCTCACCCTGGAGGTAAACTCGTTACTTTAGGATGTTTAGATCCTACCCCCACATCGTCTTTTCACCTCTAAACCTATTCGCTCCACTTCTCACAACAGGTCAGCCTGCGCCTGCACAGCCACGTGTTTGTACTTTCAAAACCTTCATGGATGGCAAGCCTCTCCCTTTCAACGGCACTGAGGGTGCCATAGGCCTTCTGCACTGGATTGAGAAGGCCGAAGCTGTCTTTGCTGTCTGTGAGTGTCCCCCTGCTAACTGGGTAAAGTTCGCGACTAGTACGCTTGAAGGAAACGCGCTTTCATGGTGGAAAGCACAGATTCAGATGCTTGGTCTGGAAGCTGCTAATGCTACTGCGTGGGAAGATTTCAAGGACATGATCAAAGAGGAGTACTGTCACAGGGATGACATCCACAAACTCGAGAACGAGTACTATGAGCTCAAGATGGTTGGGTCAGAAATTGAGACCTACACCAAGCAGTCCAACGACTATGCTGCACTTTGCCCAAACATGTCCCGACCTATGTATCGAAGGATCTAATTGTACATCAAAGGCTTGGTCCCAGAAATCCGAAGCCATGTGACCTCAGCCAACCTTAATACCATACAACCCGTGGTTCGTCTTGCTCATAAACTCACCAATCAGGCTGTGGAGGAGGGCAAGTTGCCCAAGAGGATCAGTGCTACTGCTGGAACCTCTAGTGACAACAAACGAAAGTGGGATGGAAATCAGAGCAAGGATGCTAACTCTACTCAGGCCCCAGCCCAGCAAAGGAAAACTGAAAGCAACAAGGGCCCTCAGCAGCAGGGCGGCTATCAGGGCCATCTCCCCAAATGTAACAAGTGCAATCGACATCACAATGGGCCCTGTGCGAAGAAAAAGTGCCAGCGGTGCAACAAGATGGGACATGAGGCCAAGGATTGTAGGAGCCCTCATCCCGCAAGGCAGAATCAGCCACAGCAGCAGCAGCATCATGGGAACATCAAGGGTTGTTTCCAGTGCGGAGCCGAGGGGCACATTAAGAAGAATTGTCCCCAGTTAAACCAGAACAACCACAACCAGGGTACGGGAAATAACAACAACACCAACAATGCTGGGAATGGTGCAAGAGGAAGGGCTTTTGTGATTGGAGCTGGAGAAGCGAGGAATGACCCCAACGTTGTAGCGGGTAAGTTCCTACTTAATGATCGCTATGTTTCTGTACTATTTGATTCCGGAGCTGATGCTAGTTATGTATCCCTACGAATTAGTAAGAAACTTAAGACCACTCTTACGCCTTTAAGCTCTAAGCACATCGTTGAAATAGCTAATGTTAGAAACCTCGAGGCTTCACACGTAATTCGTAACTGCAAATTAGAGTTGTCTGGTTAGACCTTCTGTATCGATCTCTTCCCCATCATTCTCGGAAGCTTCGACGTCATCATTGGTATGGATTGGTTATCCAAGCATCAAGCCGAAATCCTCTACCAAGAGAAAGCTATTCGTATTCCCCGTCCTCCTGGCAAGCCCCTTATAGTTCAAGGCGAAAAAAGCGGAGAAGTCACAGGCATCATTTCATTCTTAAAAGCCCAGAAGTGTTTACGAAAGGGGCACACCGCTATCTTAGCACTTGTTGCCGACACACAGAAAAAGGAAAGCAGGATTGAAGATTTTCCTGTTGTACGCGACTATCCTGAGGTATTTCCTGAAGAACTACCTGGACTCCCTCCTCACCGTCAGGTCGAATTTCAAATTGAGCTAACCCCCGGAGCAGCGCCTATAGCTCGTGCACCCTATCGTCTAGCCCCCGCAGAACTCAAGGAACTTTCTACTCAACTACAAGAACTTTTGGACAAAGGTTTTATCCGTCCTAGCTCATCACCCTGGGGAGCCCCACTACTCTTTGTCAAAAAGAAGGATGGCACATTCCGAATGTGCATTGATTACCGCGAACTGAACAAGGTTACCATCAAGAATCATTATCCACTTCCCCGTATCGATGATCTGTTCGACCAGCTGCAAGGGTCGAGCTATTATTCCAAGATCGATCTACGATCGGGCTATCACCAGCTGAGAGTCCGCGATGAGGACGTCTCTAAGACTGCTTTCAGAACCCGCTATGGTCACTACGAATTCCTTGTCATGCCTTTCGGAATGACCAACGCACCTGCGATTTTCATGGATCTCATGAACCGAGTGTGCAAACCCTACCTCGACAAGTTCGTAATTGTGTTTATCGACGACATCTTAATCTACTCGAAGAGTCAAGAGGAGCATGAACAACACCTGCGTCTTATTCTCGAACTCCTTCGCAATGAGCAACTGTACGCCAAATTCTTGAAATGTGATTTCTGGCTTAGAGAAGTCCATTTCCTTGGGCACATAGTCAATCAGGATGGGATTCATGTCGACCCCGCAAAGATCGAGTCCATTCAGAATTGGCCCATACCTAAGACTCCGACCGAAGTTCGCCAATTCTTGGGATTGGCAGGATACTATCGAAGGTTTATCAAGGGATTTTCTAAGATCGCCCAACCACTTACGACCCTCACTCAGAAGGGTGTTACTTACAAATGGAGTGATGCTCAGGAATCTGCCTTCCAGGAACTAAAGAAGAACCTTTGTAGTGCTCCTATTCTTTCCTTACCTGAAGGTACCGACGACTTTGTTGTTTACTGCGACGCTTCTATTCAAGGGCTTGGTTGCCTGTTGATGCAACGCGAGAAGGTTATTGCTTACGCTTCGCGACAACTCAAGATCCACGAAAGGAACTACACGACGCACGACTTAGAATTTGGAGCTGTGGTTTTTGCGCTCAAGATTTGGAGACATTATTTATACGGTACCAAGTGCATGATTTACACTGATCACAAGAGTCTCCAACATATAATGGAACAAAAAGAGTTGAATATGCGGCAACGCCGATGGGTCAAGCTTCTAAACGACTACGAGTGCGCAATTAAATACCATCCGGGCAAGGCTAATGTGGTAGCCGATGCCCTCAGCAGAAAGGAAACCAAGCCTAAGCGTGTCCGTGCCTTACAGCTCACCATCCACTCGAACCTCCCTAAGCAAATCCGAAACGCTCAGGTCGAAGCATTGAGAGCCGAGAACGTCAGGGCTGAGTCCCTGCGAGGATCAAGGAAACGGCTAGAACAAAAAGAAGATGGTGCTTACTACGTAAACAGGCGTATATGGGTCCCACTTTATGGGAATTTGCGCGAGCTTGTAATGGATGAAGCCCATAAGTCCCGTTACTCAGTACATCCTGGTTCGGATAAGATGTACCACGACTTAAGGACTACATACTGGTGGCCTGGCATGAACGCCCACATAGCAACCTATGTCAGAAAGTGTTTGACTTGTGCAAGAGTCAAGGCTGAGTATCAGAAACCATCGGACCTACTCCAACAACCAGAGATCCCGCAGTGAAAATGGGAGCAAATTTCCATGGATTTTGTTACCGGCTTGCCTAGGTCTCAGCGCGGAAATGACACCATTTGGGTGATAGTGGATCGGTTAACTAAATCTGCCCACTTTTGGCTATTAAAGAAACAGACAAGTTCTCTACCTTAGCAGAGGTATACTTAAAGGAAGTGGTTTCGAAGCACGGAGTGCCAACCTCTATTATTTCCGATCGAGACGCGCGTTTTACTTCTGAGTTGTGGCAAGCTATGCACAAATCTTTTGGCTCACGTTTAGACATGAGCACAGCTTATCATCCACAAACGGATGGGCAATCGGAACGCACCATCCAAACCCTCGAAGACATGCTTAGGGCGTGTGTGATCGATTTTGGCAAGAATTGGGAGAAGCACCTACCGTTAGTGGAATTCTCCTACAACAACAACTACCACACCAGCATTTAGGCAGCACCCTTTGAGGCATTGTACGGTCGCAAATGCTGATCGCCTCTCTGCTGGGCGGAGGTTGGTGACAGCCAGATCACAGGCCCGGAACATGTAGTAGATACTACAGAAAAGATTGCCCAGATTAGGCAACGCATGGCAGCAGCTCGTGACCGTCAGAAGAGCTACGCTGATAAGGATAGGAAACCGCTAGAATTCCAGGTTGGCGACCGGGCTCTACTCACAGTCTCACCCTGGAAGGGTGTGGTTCATTTTGGGAAACGGGGCAAGCTTAGTCCGAGATATGTCGGACCCTTTGAAGTTACCGAAAAGATCGGTAAGGTCGCTTACAGATTGAATCTGCCTGAAGAACTGAGTGTTGTGCACAACGTCTTCCACGTGTCTAATCTGAAGAAGTGTCTGTCAGATGAGACACTCGTCATTCCTTTCAAGGAACTCACTATTGACGAACAGCTACACTTCACTGAGGAACCGATTGAGATCACGGATCGTGAAATCAAAACCCTCAAACGTAGCCAGATACCTCTCGTACGAGTTCGTTGGAACTCGCGCCGTGGCCCAGAGTTTACCTGGGAGCGGGAAGACCAGATGAAGCGCAAGTATCCCGAGTTGTTCCCTAATGAAACTCCCAGCACCGAAGCTACAACCGAATTTCGGGACGAAATTCCAAATTAACGGGGGGATGATGTGACACGCCGTTGAAACGCTCTCACTCATACTAGCTTGTCAGTGGCTGCCTAAACTTTCGGGACGAAAGTTCTTAAAACTTGGGGATAATGTGACACTCTAGGTTTTCCCGAGAAAATACCTTGTGATTTCGTTGCGTGTATATATGTTATTAAATGAAAGTTGTGTTTTATCTTCATGATTCTATGTGATCCTTGCTCTGTGTATGTATATGTGGTGTATATATATATATGTGTATGTAGTGGGCCGAGACCGCGAACCCGACTCGAAATAGGCTTAACATACCTTAAATAACCTTTACATAACTTAGAAATAAGTTTTAAAGGCTTTGGTATGGCAAAATCGAGTTAAATCGCTTACAGGGACTAAAGTTGACAAACTGCGAAAGTATACCAATTTGAACTGTAACAGACATTCCGGATCATGGCCATAAGTTAAACATACCATAAATATCCTTTACATAGCTTAGAAATAGGCTTTGAGGGGTTCGGTGTGCTAAAATAAACTTTTGAGTCATTCAGGGACTAAAAGCGTCAAAAAGTGCACAAGTTTGCACTTTCGCGCATAACTTACGTTCTGAATACATCCGGACATCCCAAAATTTATGTAAGCACTAAAATATTTTATTTTAGTGTTTGGCATAAGAAAAATCCATTTGTCACGCAATTTGGATCGTTTTTCGCGCTTATGCGCATTCCGTCGTAATTAAGCGAACATCGCGATCGTACGGCCAACCGAACCGACACCCGAGATATTTTTAGCACATTTGAAGTTCCCTATACTTTAACTTCATTTTAGAGCTTTGAAATGGGGCTAACGGGGCTTAAACGTGTCAAAAGTGCATCAAATAGCAAGTTTGGAGCTTCAGGGGCCTGTTCTGCCATTTTTTAAAGTATCAGACCTGCAAGGTCCTTGCGTACCGCAAGGTTCTAAGTCTTACGGTGCGCAAGAAGGGGTCAGACAGCAGAAACTTGTTTAAACAGCTGTTAACAGCTGTTACACTCTCCTAATCCCAATTGCACTTGCCTCTACATGTTAATGAGGGGCCATTTTGGTGTTCCATGGGAATTCCAACAAGTGTAGGGGTGAGATTAATGCCCGGATATCGAGAAACGATCCTAATGGTCTTGCATATCCTATAAATACCCATCCCATTCATTTGCAAAACCCACTTGAAATCTGAGAATTCTCTAAGTTGGAGTGTTTCATCACCTCATACCTGAGAATACTTGGATTATCAATCTTGCGGGGACCCTTTGTAAGTGTTCATTCGTTCTTTTCTTTCGTTTTAGCGTAAAAGTCAAACTTTTTTGACTTTCTGCGTTGACCAGTTTATGGTCAATTGGAAGTTCGTTTGAACTTCATAACGTGAGCGTAATCACGATGGTTATAATCCCTAGTGACTATACCTACTGATTACCACGTTATCTAGGCTCAGTGACGAGTCGTAGTTTCGGCCCAAATGCGTGTTATTGCGTATTTTGTAACCAAACTACTCTTAGGTATCAAAACCGTTTGTTTTGATACCAAACCTGTTTTCTAAACTTAGTTAAGCATGTTTTAACATGCTTAGCTCGTCACTTTTAGTTTAGTGCTTATATAGGGTCGTAAGGTGAGCGATCTAAACAATCGCTTATACTTTCGAACCCGACCCGTTTGGTCGATCATTAGGATCCGACCAAACACATTAGGTGACCATAGTATATAGGGAATAACCTTCCGAGGTTATACCTTATGGTCACGATGTTTAGTTAGTTGTATGATAGGTAGTTTATATGCCTTAGGTAAATGACCAAAATGCCCTTTTTACGCAAAAATTCATTTTAAGCATATGTAACATAACTTTTGGTATCTAAACTGATTTGATAACAATATTAGACATGTTAAGGCATATTTTACTTATCATAGGGCTAGTTAGGCGTTCCGAACGCGTTTTACGCGAACGACGCGTTAAAGTAGCATAAGCTACCTAAACGGGTCGTAATGGGTCGTAAGCACTTAGGTTAGGTTTCATTGTAGTATGTAGGCCTTGTTAAACCATATTACATGAGTTCCCCTACTCATTTGGTTTACGAGCCTCATTCTATCCGATCTTCAGATTTTGGTCTGGTATATTAACATAGTTTCCTATATTAGGTTCCGTTTGATATCCGTGATCTCTAGCATTGTTTGGTTGTTACTCAAGGACTACAAAGCAATCTCAAGTGAGTACATAGACCCCTCTTTTACTGTTTTCCAAACATTTTGGGGTGAAACACATGTGCCTACTTGTTATTTTCATGCTTTCCTGCTTTCACATCATATACTTGCTATGTTCATTAGTACATTTATAGTACATGATTTCATTGTGTTTTGCTATGTATGCCCACTGTGTGCATACTTAGTACATTGTTTTACATTACATTCTATACTATGTATGTCCATTGTGTGCATACTTAGTACATTATTTTACATTACATTCTATGCTATGTATGCCCATTGTGTGCATACTTAGTACATTTATTATTCATCACATGCTTACATTTTGGTATGACATTTGGTTTGTTGAAATGGGACAATGTACATTCATTAACACCGATCATGCCGCTCGGTAGTAGGTAGTGGTACCATAGGACTTGACAACTCCCATTCCTGAAATCCCGGGTTTGTTTGGATTGGAAGGAATGACCGAATCCGAATACATTTCTAGGTGGACCTTAGACTTTGTGCTAGGGTTTATTCTACAGTCGCAAGGCTTGGATGTATGAATTTTTACAATACCGCATAGATGTTTATATCAGTATAGCATGCATTTTGTTCGACAAAACATAACTTTGATTTAAACCATGTTTTACTTCAATACCTTGTTTTTGTGCATTTTACATATGGTTGAGTTGATATATTTCACTTACCATACATGATATTTTGGATACACATTACATGATTTACATCAAACATAAACATTTTTACATTGATATACACAATTCGTGATTTACATTAGACATAGACATTAGACATGGTTTTCACATAAACATTTTGACATTTGATTATACATAAACATTTCTACAATTGTTAAACATTACATCTTGGTGGTTTGGTTTGAGTAAGTGATTTAAGTAACGAGGCGTGTGTAATATGATACAAGCATGGTGGATACGCCGCTGGTACTTCCTATATATAAGTGTTTGTATGGTATTACGTATCGTAGCGTTATTTGAATCATTTCAATTTAGACATATAACATTTTATACAAGTAACATACTTTCCACAATACATTGTTTTACAAACAACTTATCTAATACAAACTCATTTTATTTGGTTATTCACCTAACCATGTACTATTCTTTTATACATATATATCATTTGGTTTATTTATCACTTTTCAAATGATTTACAAGACAAAGCAAATTACAAGGTTCATGACTAAACATTTTCTTAAACATAAGTCATGAATTCTATTTTCACAAAACCTATGTATCTCACGGGCATTTTTATGCTGACGTACCTATTTTCACATGTGTTTCAGGATATGATGCATAGGATTTATCAAGATACACTTAGGCGGACTTGGGCCTTAGTGACAATAAAAGATGCAAGACTAGTTATTTATGTTATATTTCTTTGATTGTCAAGACATTGTAACACTTTTAATCAATAAAACAATAATCAAATTTCCATGTGTTATGAAACAATGATTCTGTTACAACACTCCCCGACGTTTCCGCCACGTTTTGTTGTTTTACGTGGTCGGGGTGTGACAGAAAAGTTGGTATCAGAGCTCATGGTTATAGGGAATTAGGTTATTAGTAATGCTTTGACCTAGTCTATAACCTTCCTAGGACCCTAACGCGAGTTTACTTGCGTTTAGTCATAAAACAATACTGTCACCTATCCTTAGGCGACACCCACAACAAGAACACAAATTTCAAAACCGCTTTGAAAACTAATCATCTGTTCTAGGATGATTGATGACTAGGTTTTGAACCCTCTATTGTAAGGTTTTGAACCCTCTATTGTAAGGTTTTGAACCCTCTGTTATAAGGTTTTGAACCCCTTTGAGTTTTCAAATCTCGTCAAAGTTTGGGTCTTATAATGTGAACACGTGCAAACTGGAAGAGTGAATGCCTGTACCCTGAGTTTTCTGTCGAAGGCTAGAGTGTTCGTACAAATCCGCAGTATCGGACCAGTCACTCTTACCTGGGAACTCTTGGGGTGAGTGTTCACTTATAGGCGAGCATGTCTTCAGTGATACATTAATATGATCCGTTTACTTTGATTTGTCACCATCTCATTTGTTTGCCTTAAGTAACAAACAAATGATCGCAAATTCTTATGCATTGCCATTCTGTTTTGTTTCATTTTCTGATAACATTTCATTTGTTTCCTCCTATATCCTTCATTTCCTCCAGAATGTCTCTTCATCACGACGATGCCCAGATATCCGAGCAGACAGCCAAATTTGCCCAGCGAATAGGCGAAGTAGTCCTGAAGACTGTCGAATTAGCTACTGCCATGTATCGTCTCCAAGATGAAGCCACTCTAGAATCACCAAAGGAGACAGAAGCCAAGCCTTCACCAAAACCAAAGAAACGTAAAGCTTCAAAGAATCCCGCAGCGGTTGCACCAAAACAGGCAAGACCTAGCCAAGTGACAGCACCACCAGCCAAGAAACCAATCGAGGAATCAAAGACCATGGATGAACGATCCCCTAAGAAGTCAAAGAAGCAACAGTCTTCTCGGAACTTCGCCGTGGTCGCTCACAATGGTAAAGCCTTCCCCAACCAACCAGCTCAACCCCCTGCTAGGAAGCCATACAACGGAACTGCACCCTTGTGCAACCAATGTAGCCTTCATCATCACGCTAGAGTGAAGTGCCGCAAATGCCAAATTTGTGGACTTAAAGGTCATACAGCAAGAGTTTGCCGAACTGCAGTTGCTCCAAAGTAAGCTGGCGACAATCCTGCTCAAGCTCGTTTCTCACCAGGGTCCTGCTACAACTGTGGCGATATGGGCCATTTCCTAAGGGATTGCCCAAAGCTTGCTAATGCAAATCCAACCCACAGATGAGCAGTTGGCTGACTAGAAGATGTTGCTGTCTTATGCTTTTATTCTTTTGTTTTCTTGTAATGTGAAACAATCTGTTTTGTTTATAAATAAATTGTTGTTCACCATTCTGGAATACGAGTGTAGTTACATGTGTGTATGACTTTTCCTATGATACCTACATCAAGGAACTATATTCCTTACAAACTACTCTTGCGAATTTTCCCATTCTTGCGTTTGCTCATGATTCCCTTGGAAAAATTCTAAGTACTCGTTTCACTCTAAGAAACAAAGTACACGAAATAAAGTGACATTACGAGTAATCGTGCTTTTTGCACATCCGTGCCTTTGAATCCTTGGTTAGATAACTTAGGATATTTTCAAATCTCATACCCATTACGTTTTGATTTTTCAACATGCATAACATAAGTTTTTCAAAACAACCTCCATGATTTCAAAAACATTGTCTATGTTTTCAAAAATAACCTTCATGATTTCAAAATGTTATTAATACAATATATTTTCTTATCAAGTGCATGATTTCAAAAGCATCATTCATGTTTTCCAAAAACCTTATACATAATTTCAAAATTCATCTCGCATAATTTTAAAACATTTTTACCTAATACACCTACTTTATGATTTCAAAAGTATTATATATAAGGTTTCAAAAATATTAAACACATTTTTAAAAGAAACCCCATGCATAGTTTTCAAAATATTTTTTTCTCATACATTGACTTAACCTTCAAATACTGCTTCATATGTCGCCTTGACATATCTAGCATCTCAACTTCATAAGCATTTTTACTTCATGTTTTGACTTAAGCACATCCAGTGCAAGGTTTCAAAACATCTTCAACTTCTAAAATCCATATGGGATCTTTTTATCTTCACATTTAGACCCTTGTGGATGATTATCATTCAAATCAGAGTCCTTAGTTGGATTCCTTATGTACCTAAATTCGAACATTTCGGTTCCTTATAATCGAAATCGAATTTTCCTTTTAAAAATCTTTCTATCTTTATAGTTAGATTCTTGATAATGTTTAAAGTACCAAATGAAATCCACGAGATGGATTCCTAGTGTGCTTTAAATACATATGCTCTGTTAGCAAAACAAATTAACAAATTAAAGATCTAGATAAACAATCTTTGTGGTTATATGACTATGTGTTTATGCATTTTGTGTTTTCTTTTATGCATTTTGTGTTTTTGTATACTCTGGATATTCGTTATCCAAATCTTCGAAGAATCTTTCATATCTTCATATGAGGGATTCATAGTAGGATGTTCAAAAAGGTACTACCTTAAATCCTTAATGGGCTTCTATGTAATAGTTAAGACCCTTGGATTATATAGTACCACTCCATGATTCATAAGAGACCCTTTTAGGGGTCTAGTCAAAAAGATTGATTCAAAAATCTGGTTAAGAATGACATGTGATGATATAAGCTGAAAAGACTCCTTGGTTGTCTATTAAAATCATTTATTGATGATTTAATAAAAGGGACCCTATGGTGGTCTAGTCACACTCATCACAGGTTTGTTCATTTGGTTTTCCCCTACACATTATAAAATTGACTGTGTGAACTATGCAAGGAATTATCTAATTATGGACACGTACATAATTATGAAATTCAGTGCACGGAAACCACAGTAAGATTTATTATGTGTAAGAACCGATAGTGGCAACAATAACGAAATGTGAACAATGTACAGGAGGTATGGTGGACGCACCAATGACGCTTCATATACTTGTATATATGTATCCCTCTTACATTGCAAGCATGATGTTATTAAAGTTACTAGAAGTTCAGAACCCTAACCAATGTTGTTCGATCTTTTCAACTTCATGTTTTAAACTCTCACAAGTTTCCTCTAAATAAAAATTTCGGGACGAAATTTCCTAAAGTAGGGGAGACTGTGACACCTGTGCCTCCACGGCCATCAAACAAATACTGTATCAATGAAATATTGTATTTCATACTTGGGACATGTATAAATAGGTGTATCCTTTGCACATATCAATTCTTGTTCGATTTCAAGCTTTAAATCGCTTTCTGGAAGGTTATACGCGCACTGATGCGTAAATATAACCCGTTTAATGCAACGAACACTCCGGAATAGTTAAATATGCTTAACATACCTTAAATAACCTTTACATAACTTAGAAATAAGTTTTAAAGGCATTGGTATGGCAAAATCAAGTTAAATCGCTTACAGGGACTAAAGTTGACAAACTGCGAAAGTATACCAATTTGAACTGTAACAGACATTCCGGATCATGGCCATAAGTTAAACATACCATAAATATCCTTTACATAGCTTAGAAATAGGCTTTGAGGGGTTCGGTGTGCTAAAATAAACTTTTGGGTCATTCAGGGACTAAAAGCGTCAAAAAGTGCACAAGTTTGCATTTTCGCGCATAACTTACGTTCTGAATACATCCGGACATCTAAAAATTTATGTAAGCACTAAAATATTTTATTTTAGTGTTTGGCATAAGAAAAATCCATTTGTCACGCAATTTGGATCGTTTTTCGCGCTTATGCGCATTCCGTCGTAATTAAGCGAACATCGCGATCGTGCGGCCAAACAAACCGACACCCGAGATATTTTTTAGCACATTTTAAGTTCCCTATACTTTAACTTCATTTTAGAGCTTTGAAATGGGGTTAACGGTGCTTAAACGTGTCAAAAGTGCATCAAATAGCAAGTTTGGAGCTTCAGGGGCCTGTTCTGCCATTTTTGAAAGTATCAGACCTGCAAGGTCCTTGCGCACCGCAAGGTTCTAAGTCTTACGGTGCGCAAGCAGGGGTCAGATAGCAAAAACCTGTTTAAACAGCTGTTAACAGCTGTTACACTCTCCTAATCCCAATTGCACTTGCCTCTTCATGTTAATGAGGGGCCATTTTGGTGTTCCATGGGAATTCCAACAAGTGTAGGGGTGAGATTAAAGCCCGGATATCGAGAAACGATCCTAACGGTCTTGCATATCCTATAAATACCCATCCCATTCATTTGCAAAACCCACTTGAAATATGAGAATTCTCTAAGTTGGGGTGTTTCATCACCTCATACCTGAGAATACTTGGATTATCAATCTTGCAGGGAGCCTTTGTAAGTGTTCATTCGTTCTTTTCTTCCGTTTTAGCGTAAAAGTCAAACTTTTTTGACTTTCTGCGTTGACCAGTTTATGGTCAATGCGAAGTTCGTTTGAACTTCATAACGTGAGCGTAATCACGATGGTTATAGTCCCTAGTGACTATACCTACTGATTACCACGTTATCTAGGCTCAGTGACGAGTCGTAGTTTCGGCCAAAATGCGTGTTATTGCGTATTTTGTAACCAAACTACTCTTAGGTATCAAAACCGTTTGTTTTGATACCAAGCCTGTTTTCTAAACTTAGTTAAGCATGTTTTAACATGCTTAGCTCGTCACTTTTAGTTTAGTGCTTATATAGGGTCGTAAGGTAAGCGATCTAAACAATCGCTTATACTTTCGAACCCGACCCGTTTGGTCGATCATTAGGATCCGACCAAACACATTAGGTGACCATAGTATATAGGGAATAACCTTCCGAGGTTATACCTTATGGTCACGATGTTTAGTTAGTTGTATGATAGGTAGTTTATATGCCTTAGGTAAATGACCAAAATGCCCTTTTTACGCAAAAATTCATTTTAAGCATATGTAACATAACTTTTGGTATCTAAACTGATTTGATAACAATATTAGACATGTTAAGGCATATTTTACTTATCATAGGGCTAGTTAGGCGTTCCGAACGCGTTTTACGCGAACGACGCGTTAAAGTAGCATAAGCTACCTAAACGGGTCGTAATGGGTCGTAAGCACTTAGGTTAGGTTTCATTGTAGTATGTAGGCCTTGTTAAACCATATTACATGAGTTCCCCTACTCATTTGGTTTACGAGCCTCATTCTATCCGATCTTCAGATTTTGGTCTGGTATATTAACATAGTTTCCTATATTAGGTGCCGTTTGATATCCGTGATCTCTAGCATTGTTTGGTTGTTACTCAAGGACTACAAAGCAATCTCAAGTGAGTACATAGACCCCTCTTTTACAGTTTTCCAAACATTTTGGGGTGAAACACATGTGCCTACTTGTTATTTTCATGCTTTCCTGCTTTCACATCATATACTTGCTATGTTCATTAGTACATTTATAGTACATGATTTCATTGTGTTTTGCTATGTATGCCCATTGTGTGCATACTTAGTACATTGTTTTACATTACATTCTACACTATGTATGTCCATTGTGTGCATACTTAGTACATTATTTTACATTACATTCTATGCTATGTATGCCCATTGTGTGCATACTTAGTACATTTATTATTCATCACATGCTTACATTTTGGTATGACATTTGGTTTGTTGAAATGGGACAATGTACATTCATTAACACCGATCATGCCGCTCGGTAGTAGGTAGTGGTACCATAGGACTTGACAACTCCCATTCCTGAAATCCCGGGTTTGTTTGGATTGGAAGGAATGACCGAATCCGAATACATTTCTAGGTGGACCTTAGACTTTGTGCTAGGGTTTATTCTACAGTCGCAAGGCTTGGATGTATGAATTTTTACAATACCGCATAGATGTTTATATCAGTATAGCATGCATTTTGTTCAACAAAACATAACTTTGATTTAAACCATGTTTTACTTCAATACCTTGTTTTTGTGCATTTTACATATGGTTGAGTTGATATATTTCACTTACCATACATGATATTTTGGATACACATTACATGATTTACATCAAACATAAACATTTTGACATTGATATACACAATTCGTGATTTACATTAGACATAGACATTAGACATGGTTTTCACATAAACATTTTGACATTTGATTATACATAAACATTTCTACAATTGTTAAACATTACATCTTGGTGGTTTGGTTTGAGTAAGTGATTTAAGTAACGAGGCGTGTGTAATATGATACAAGCATGGTGGATACGCCGCTGGTACTTCCTATATATAAGTGTTTGTATGGTATTACATATCGTAGCGTTATTTGAATCATTTCAATTTAGACATATAACATTTTATACAAGTAACATACTTTCCACAATACATTGTTTTACAAACAACTTATCTAATACAAACTCATTTTACTTGGTTATTCACCTAACCATGTACTATTCTTTTATACATATATATCATTTGGTTTATTTATCACTTTTCAAATGATTTACAAGACAAAGCAAATTACAAGGTTCATGACTAAACATTTTCTTAAACATAAGTCATGAATTCTATTTTCACAAAACCTATGTATCTCACAGGCATTTTTATGCTGACGTACCTATTTTCACATGTGTTTCAGGATATGATGCATAGGATTTATCAAGATACACTTAGGCGGACTTGGGCCTTAGTGACAATAAAAGATGCAAGACTAGTTATTTATGTTATATTTCTTTGATTGTCAAGACATTATAACACTTTTAATCAATAAAACAATATTCAAATTTCCATGTGTTATGAAACAATGATTCTGTTACAACACTCCCCGACGTTTCCGCCACGTTTTGTTGTTTTACGTGGTCGGGGTGTGACAGTTGCAACATCAAGATGCGGGATATCTAAGGATTCTCGGCTAAACTTGTGCACATAATCTCTCAAGGATTCCTGAGGTCCTTGAGTTATCCTGTAGAGATCACTGGTTAGTTTTTCAAAACTTAGACTGCAAGAAAATAGACTATTAAATAAATTGACTAAATGAGAAAACGATGTAATTGAGTGAGGAGGAACGTTTAAGAGCCATTTTAAGGCCGATCCTGTTAAGGTAGAACCAAAACCCTTGCATAGGCATGCTTCCTTGAGATCCAGAGGGATAGGGTTAATTTCCATCCTTTCCCTATACTGGGCAATATGCTCTTCAGGATCCGTAGTTCCATCATAGAGCTTCATATTGGGGGTCTGAAATCCTTTTGGGATTTCAGCATCACAAAGAGGACATGCAAACCGGGATATCTTGTGGCTGTCTTGGGATACTTCTGGAATTGGCTGGAACACTCTAGGTACACTGGATTTCATGTCCTTCAATTTCTGAAGCTCCCTAGAAAATGCTTATGTCATACCTGCATCCTGCAAAGATCTAATACCATTAGTAGCAAGAGTATTATTATTATTAGATACGTTACCAGTCTGAGGATTCTGGCTATATCCCGAAGCATATCCTAAACTTCTCACAGTTGACACCCTAACCGAAGAGGGTATCTCAGGAATATGACTCTAGGAATGGCTAGGCACAATATTCCCCCTGTTATCCTCAGTATATACTGCAGAACTGAAGTTCAAATCACTGGGTTGCAAGGGAGTGATAGCATCCTCAGCGGGCCTGCTTGAGTTGGATTTCAAGAGTTGTATCTCTCTCATCAGCGTTTGGGTGGTCTCCTGTTGTTGCCTCATCTGTTCCTGTACACTACTGAACAAAGTTAGAATTTCTTCATTAGAGGCCAAAACAGGAGCAGTTCCCTGAATGTTGCGAGCGGGGATAACGTCTCGAGCCACATGAATTTCAATTCATTGTGAAGAGGCTTGCGTTCTCGGAGGAGGTGGTGGAAGCACCGAACCAATTGTTGCAGAGGTTGTAGCAGACATGGTGGAAGAGCTCATGTTTGATCTCGAGGCCATTGAAAATAGTGTAGCAAAAAGTTTTGAAAACGGAAAACCAAGTAATGATTTTGCAAAAGCTTTTAGTAGAAATAGCACCACTTGCCCCACGGTGGGCGCCAAATTGTTTTGGTCAAAAATTACCGAAACAATTAAGTGATCAAATTAGTTAAGTGAGGTAGTGTGCTAAGAATGTGTATCGAAAATATGCTAGTTTAGTTGTTTACAAATACAGTTATCAGGACACGGCTCAGGATATCGAGCTGTATCTACAATCAAACAATGAGCCAAAATGTAAAGGGTGACACGGGATGTACGAGGAAAGCCCTTAATCAATCTAGATCGCAGGCACAAAACCTCGGGAGCTGACAATCACGGCTGCCTTGTTCTTCTTATTACTTCAAATGTCAGGATACAGTGCAGGATATGATGCGGATCAACTAAGTGTTACAATGTAATTTGAATACAAGTGTAAGTGTGTTGGGAGTGTTTGCAGCTAGAGAGAAAGAGAGTTCGAGAGATTGTGTGTGTTCTTATCTGATCCGATCAATCCTATTTATAGTAAGATAAAACTAACTAACTAGCCTATAAATCCAGGATGTAACAAATATTCCCTTTGTGAACGTTGTAGTCCACGTCTTCCGGCTTCAACTTCCATAATTCAACAGATTTGCCCGAGTCTTTGGGAGAAGAAGTCCACCTGAATGTTATAGACTTGTTCCAATAATCTGCACGTGAATTAATTAGTTACTACCAGGATACTGTATCAGGATGTTACCAATATCCTGATCCGGTATCCTGATCACAACAAAAGAAACATAGTCATAATATTATTCAGGATATATAAGCAGAAAACCACCCATAACAGTACCGGCTGAGATAATTTGTGATAATGGCTCCCAATTCATTATCAAAAGAGCTACTGATTTTTGTAAAAGATGGGGAGTCAAGATGATTACGTCAACACCAGTGCATCCTCAAGTAAATGGGCAAGCAGAATCCTCAAACAAGGTAATTGTCAATAACCTAAAGAAGAGGTTAGGTGCCAAAAAAGGAAGATGGGCAGAAGAACTACCATTTGTTCTATGGGCTGATAGGACAACTATGAAGAATACTACCGGGCAAACTCCATTTTCTTTGGTCTTTGGGACAGAAGTAGTGATCCCGACAGAAATGGTGATACAGATAGCTAGATCAAGCTTACGGGGTCCTGAATCAAATCCTGAAGTCTTATGTAAGAACTAGATACTATTGATGAAACAAGAGATGCGGCAAAGCTAAGGATGGCAACATATCAGCAGAGGATATCCAAGTCATATAACAAGAATTTAAGGACTAGGAGATTTCAATTTGGAGATTGGGTGTTAAGGAAAGCTTTTCAAAATACAACCAATCCTACTGATGGGAAGTTAGCCCCAAAATAAAATCATGTATTCCTCGGCATGCTTTCTTTATGTGGCTTATTATGCGGCGTAAGCTGGTGACTCAAGATAAAATCATGCATTGGAACTCCACAAGAAGAACTAATATGAATATGATGTGCTGCTTCTTATGCTATGAGAATATGGACTCGCATGATCATTTGTTTTTTGAGTGCAAGTTCTCGGCTAAGGTTTGGGAGTTGGTTCATGCAAAAGCAGGTATGGGTAATGTGGAAGCTAAAAGGAGTGCTATCATAGAGTGGCTTCGACAACGTGCTAGGTCCAAGTCCACTGCTAATTTAGTGTGTCGATTGATTGTTGCTGCTACTGCTTATGCTATTTGGCGGGAGAGAAACACTCGTTTATTCAAGAACCATGCTATGCCCCCAGAAACTATATGTGATTCGATTTTTGATACAGTCCGATATAGATTGATGGGTTTAAAGTTCAATAATACGTCTAAAGTGAGGATACTTCTTCAGAAGTGGGAGATTCATGGAGTTTCGGCTATTGATGATGGAGGCTGATTGACGTGTTGGTTTGTTATATTTTGTTTCCTAGATGTTTAGTCTAGTCGATGTTGCTTAGGCTTGATTCTTGTTTTTGCTTGTTCCACTTTCATGAGGCATGTCTCATGTTTGAACTAGTAAGGGTTTTCCTTACTACTTGTTTTTTCTGTTTTGTGAATATATAAAATCACCGGGGTAACCCTTTACCCAAAAAAAGTTAGCCCCAAAATGGGAAGGACCCTATGAATTTGAAACAGAATCCAGAAAGGGAGCATACCGACTCAAGACTATGGAGGGGGATATGTTGCCAAGATCCTGGAATGCTATACACCTTAAAGCTTACTTCAAGTGAGTTTAGGATTTAATTTCTAACTCAGGGTGGTATGAATGCTATCTCTATTAAATATCTTTGAAACCCAATACTAACTTAAGCGTCGGAGGGGTGTTAGCCAGGCTAACACCCACCTTAGTTTAAAGGTTTTTGTAGGACATGCTTCAGGATGTTACTCTAGGATATATACTCAAGATGAATCGAAAGACTAGAGGATTGGCCCCCTCTCTCACGTTTAAGGGATTCATATCCCTTAAAAGGTTTAAAGGTATTCACCTTTCTCTCGAATTGGGTTTAAACACCCCGCCTGGAGTGCAAGTTAATCAGGAATAGTTCAAGATAGCGGGACCAGTTCATGTAACAGTGGCTGACAATTTCGTTATTATGGCTATATCCTGGATCCTTAAGGTATATGAGGATTGATCACCCTCTCTCACGAAAGGGTATTTTCATACTCTCTAAGGTTTAAAGGTTTTCTCCTTTCTAAGTCTTGAGGTTTATACACTCCCGCCTGTTGCGCATGAAAAAGAAGGGTTTATCCCCAGGATACTAAGGGTTTATTCCCCGGATACTAAGGGTTTATCCCAGGATATTAAGGGTTTATCCCCAGTACATTAAGGGTTTATCCCTAGTAAAACTAAAGTTTTTGGACAAGTTCCAAAGATATGATAAACTATGACTGTGTTTACACATAAGTGAAGAAATACTCAAGTATGTCATCCACTAGTGCAATATCCTGGACAAACAGGGGACATCCATGCTGGGGACATTGCAGATGATCCTAAGGTTGAGAATGAAGGTTACTACCTAAGTGTTTCTTGTATGGATTCTTATTTCTCCTAAGTTTGAAGATCTTATCTGAGTAAATGGAGTTTTTTATAGTTATATTTAAGTTTTTGTTAAACGTTTTGAATGAAATGATAAAAAAAAATTAAGTATCATGCCAATAACCTGCTCAGGATATCCAGAACAAATTTTTCAATATAACACATAACACAAAGATAAGGTCGAAAGGTTAGTCTATTATTAACGATTCAAAAGTTTACATTCTTGGCTTCATCTCAAACCGAGACCCATCTACCAAGAATGTAAAATGTTCAAAAAACATGTTAATATAAACAGTTGAAGGCTTTGTCCTGAAAACACAGGACCCCTCCACCTCCAACTTTTAGATTGTTCTAAGCTTTCAGGAAATAAAAATTGTTCGGGTGCAGGAAAAATAAAAGCAGGAAATGTAAATTGTTTAAGGGATACAGACCATTCAAATTTAAAAAAGTGGGCTCCGGCCTAAGCAACAATATCCATCATTGCCCACTTTGCTGCCCTTATGCAGCAGCATCCTTGCCAACCTTCCTGGCTCCATCACCACCGGCATCCTGACCAGCATCCGCTCCGGCATCCACCTTCTCTCCTGCTTCAACCGCCGCCTCAGCTGACTTCAAAGGCTCACCAGCTCCAGACTTGGCAAGATATGGCACAAGATTCCCTCCGAGATTCTTCAGCTTAGCCTCCAAAGAATCAACCGGCCAGGTTGGGGGCATTCGAAGCCTGCATCCTTGGCCTCATACATCATCTTTATCTTGGCCCGAAGAAGGGAGACAATGGTTGAATTCTTAAGACCATCTCGAAGGAAGTCATGGCCTGATCATGATCAACGTGGGCAGCGGCCAGCTTGACTACAACCTGGCCTCCAGGACCTTCACTGCCTTACAAGTCTTGGTGTACAAGGCCAGCAGATGTTTTTTTTGGGTAAAGGGTTACCCCGGTGATTTTATAACATATCAAAATAAAACAAGTAGGAGGGTAAACAAACCTCCTAGTTCTCTTAGTGGCATACCACTAAAGAGTCAACACGTAAACAACCAAGGAAAAACAACCAAAACTAGATCATAACATAACTAGAAACATTGGTCTTCAATCTTCATCCAAGAAGTCTTCCTTATCCATCTTCCATTCCTCTAAAAAGCGTTTAACATTGGGAGTTTGCTTGTACTTGAAGTAAATTAACTTTGTTCTCACAGTGCTAATAATACCATCAACAATCTGCTCAGGAGGTCTCAATCGGTTACTGAAAAATCTGGAATTTCTTTCACTCCAAATAGCATAAGTCGTGGCCGCAACAACCAGTTTACTAGCAACTGAATAAATCGCTCTTGATTTAGCTCTAGCGATCAGCCAACTAGTGATATCATCCCATGACTCGGGCACCGAATTCATGCCTACTTTATGCCGCACATTGTACCATACTGATTTCGAGAAGGAGCATTGTAAAAACAAATGCTCATGTGTCTCCAACCCTGCATAACACCAACAAGCAACACATCTGGTTCATAGAACCCGTCACTAACTGGTTCCATCGCATTATTCGGTCCCGTGTCCAAAGCTTCTTCTTGAAGATAAGCCAACACATGAACGCATGCTTGGGAATATTGAAAGAAGACCAAATAATTTTCGACCAAGTAATTGGCTGCTCACGGACTCGAATCGACTCCCAAACCTCTTTAGACGAGAATGGAACTAGCTTGCCTTCCGAGTTCATCCACAACACTCTATCCTACATAGTAGACAAAGTAAGAGGCCGAAGCTGGAACAAGATCGGGTACACACTCCTCCAAGCTTCCGGCCATACCCACCTACCATCATTAATTGCATCAGCCACTTTAGAGTTGACGGTAAACCCATAACGAGCCATTTGACGCGGAGTAACTACATTCGCTAATGGGCATTCGGTCGTCCATTTATCAAACCAAAGAAACGCGCTTTGACCATTTCCAACTTTACTCCACAAGTAATCTCGAAAATCATACCTGCACTTCATTAATATTTTCCAACCCCACGTATGTAACTGATTATCGCCCTATGTGGTGAGCTTAAAAACTCTTGTCTGATGGATACTCAGCGGCGTTCTTTAAAAACTCTTGGTAGGTTATTGGTGACGAGGTATGTCTTGCTGTTAAGGACTTCTTTATTAGTGGCCGGCTCCTAAAAGAAATCAATCATACTTTTCTCGCTTTGATTCCTAAGGTGAACACTCCCACGTATGTAACTGATTATCGCCCTATTTCGTGTTGTAACGTCATTTACAAAGCTATTAGTAAGATCCTTACTAATAGGATTCTTGAGGGGATTAATGATGCGGTGAGCTCTAATCAATCGGCTTTTGTCCCTGGTCGTAGAATTTCGGATAATATCCTGTTAACTCAGGAATTGCTTCATAACTATCATAGGAATACAGGGCCTCCAAGGTGTGCTTTCAAAGTTGACATACAAAAAGCGTATGACAAGGTTGATTGAGACTTTCTCCGTGCGACTCTCATGGGGTTTGGGTTTCACTATCAACTGGTTGAATGGGTTATGACATGTGTGACATCTGCATCGTATTCGATAAGTATAATTGGTGATATTCATGGTTATTTTAAAGGCCAGCGGGGCTTGAGACAGGGAGATCCCATCTCCCCGTATTTATTTACTCTTGTTATGGAAGTGTTAACTTCTATTCTCCAGCAAGCCGTCAACAATAGTGCAGTCTTTCGTTTTCATAATAACTGCAAGAAGCAAAAGATTGTCAACTTGTGTTTTGCGGATGATCTGTTTTTATTTGCTAGGGGAGATTCGAATTCAGCGAAACTGATTATGGATGCTCTGAATAAGTTTAAAGATATGTCGGGCTTAGTTCCTAGCTTGAGTAAAAGCACAAATTTTTTCGGTAATGTTCCTTCTCGAGTTAGGGATTTGATTTTATCCATCGTGCCGTTTTCTGAAGGTTCATTGCCTATAAAATATCTAGGCGTTCCTCTTATTGCCTCTAGATTGCTCAAAGGGGATTGTAAGATTTTGGTCGAAAGAATTACCAAGAGGCTTACGGATTGGAAAACGAAATTTCTTTCTTTTGCAGGGAGATTACAATTGATTAACTCTGTGATATCTTCAATGTATACGTATTGGGCTGCTGTGTTCGGTCTTCCTTCCAGCATCGTCAAGGATATCGAGAGGATCATGAAAGGTTTTTTGTGGTCTCAAGGGTCCTTAGCATCGGGTAAAGCGAAGGTTGCATGGAAAGATGTATGCACTCCCAAGTCGGAAGGTGGTCTGGGTATTAGAAAGGTCTCCGAGGTGAACTGTAACACCTGTGTCACTTCAACCATCAAACAAATGGCAAACCAATGAAATATTGTATTTCATACTTGGGATTTGTAAAAATATGTGTATCGTTTACACATATCAACTCGTGTTCGATTTCAAGCTTTAAATCGCTTTCTGGAGGGTTATACGCGCACTAATGCGTAAATATAACCAGTTTAATGCAACGAACACTCCGGAATAGTGAAATAGGCTTAACATACCTTAAGTAACCTTTACATAACTTAGAAATAAGTTTTGAAGGCTTTGGTATGGCAAAATCTAGTTTATTCGCTTACAGGGACTAAACTTGACAAACTGCGAAAGTATGCCAATTTGAACTGTAACGAACATTCCGGAACATGACCATAAGTTAAACACACCATAAATATCCTTTACATAGCTTAGAAATAGGCTTTGAGGGGTTCGGTGTGCCAAAAATAAACTTTTGGGTCATTCAGGGACTAAAAGTGTCAAAAAGTGCACAAGTTTGCACTTTCGCGCATAACTCACGTTCTGAATACATCCGGACATCCAAAAATTTATGTAAGCATGACTATATTATGCTTTAGTGTTTGGCTTGCCAAAAATCCATTCGTCGCGTCATTTGGATCGTTTTTCGCGCTTATGCGCATTCCGTCGTAATTAAGCGAACATCGCGTTCGTACGGCCAAATGAACCAACATCCGACATATTTTTGAGCATGTTTCATGTCCACAATGTTTAGGCAACATTTTAGGGCCTTAAATTTGGCTTTATGGGCCTTAGAAGTGTCGGAAATGGCCTTAAACACGTGCAGGGACTGAAACTGTCATTCTGCAAACTTGTTTCTGATCTGTGCAGGCCAGGCGGCCCGCCTCAGTTTCTGAACATCCTCACGCGGCCCGCGTGGCTCCTTCTGACCAGGTTAACTGCATTTAACAGCAGATTGCAGCTGTTTAATCCACAACCACATGTTCTCACTTGTCTAGTCAGCAGATAAGAACCCATTTTTAGTCACCACAACTTGCCAACACTTGTACGGATACGATTAAAGCACGGTTTCCATGAAATGATCTTAACGGTTACCCGAAAACAATAAATACCCCACCCCACAACTTCAAAAACCACTAGAATTTTGATCTTAGAAACTCTAAGTTGAAACCATTGTTTCATACCTGAGATTCTCGGATCAAGATTAGCTTTCGGGGACCCTTCGTAAGTATTCTTTCGTTCTTTTATTGCTTTTCGAGTCTTTCGAGTCTGAAAGTCAAACTTTGTTTGACTTTCTGCGTTGACCAGTTATGGTCAATGCGAAGTTCGTTTGAACTTCGCAACGTGAGTGTAATCACGTTGGTTATAGTCCCTTGGGACTATGCCTACTGATTACCACGTTGTCTAGGGTCGTAGGGTAAGCGATCTAATAAATCGCTTATACCTCGAACCCGACCCATTTGGTCGATCATTAGGAGCCGACCAAATACATTAGGTGACCATAGTAGGTAGGGAATAACCTTCCGAGGTTATACCCTATGGTCACATCGTTTGAGTAGTTGTATGATAGGTAGTTTATATGCCTTAGGTAAATTACAAGAATACCCTTTTCATGTATAATTGGTAATTAAGCATATGTAACCTAAACCTTTGTCACATAACTGATTATGTAACATGTTTAGGCATATAACACTTGTTATAGGGCTAGTTAGGCGGTCCGAACGCGTTTCACGCGAACGATGCGTTAAAGTAGCATAAGCTACCTAAACGGAGAAATGGCTTCTCTCTGGCGATTTTGGCGATTTTGGCAGCTCATCTAAAACCCTAGCTTGTTCTTGATCTTCTTCCCTAATTTTCAATCGATCTGGGTTAGGTATTGGGGTGTTGTCGTTCCTTCTGAGTAGGGTTCTAGACTTCAATCCTGGTTTCTAATCTTTTGAAGTTGTTATTAGGGTTTTCTTTTTCGTTTCTTATTTCTGCTAGGGTTCTGCCGTTCGTTCTTTATTGCCGTAGGTTTTTGTCTTTCGTGTGTTTCATTCGCGTTGCATGATTACATCTGGTTCTATTTTCTTTCGTATGCATGGAGAATAATCGTGATAGGAGTTTAGAGGATCTGGGGTTTCGGTCCTTTTCAGAAAGGATGCATGAGGATGTATTCATTACGTCAATGGGTTCGGTTAATGTCCAGGATATGCGTCAAAACTCTTCCTTGCTGAACAAGCCGGTTCGGATTGATGGGAATCCGTTGATTCCTCGTCGAGGTGTTGTGCCGAAGGATCCTAAGGTCATCAATGTTATTGATGAGTTACAGAAAATCACGATCCCTGTTCACCCGGATACGAGTGGTTCTAATAGTCAGGATACGCAGCATGGGTATTCGTCAGGTCCGGTTCATGAGGAGCCGGTTTCATATGCTGAAAAACTCATGTCGAAGAATCGTAATAAAAGAGAGGTTAATTTCAGGTTTATGCAATCAGTGGAAACAAGGGAGGATGCTGACATTGTTATCCCAAAAGAGGTTGTTCAAAAAGTCCAGGATAAGTTTGAAAACGTTCTATACGGCTATTTTTTGGGGAATAGACTTCCGTATCCGGTTGTAGAATACTATGCTAAAAACGTTTGGGCGAAGTTTGGGTTTTCAAAGCTCATGATGAATTCAGCAGGATTTTTTTTCTTCAAGTTTGAATCGAATGTAGGTATGATGAAAGTGCTTGAAGGAGGGCCGTGGTTAATAAGGAAGATGCCTTTATTTCTGAATAAATGGTCGCCGAAAGTTTCTTTAAAAAAGGAAGGTATCAAAACTATTCCTCTTTGGGTTAAATTGCATAATGTTCCGATTGCAGTTTACACAGATGATGGGTTAAGTTTGTTGGCCTCTAAAATTGGTGTTCCTAAAAGGTTGGATTCATACACTGCGGATATGTGTGCGGATAATTGGGGTAGGAGCAGCTATGCTCGGGCTATGATAGAGGTAAGTGCTGAAAGTGATCTTAAAGACTATATAACGCTAGCTATCCCTAAAATGGATGAAGATGGGTATGTTATGGAACGTGTGAAAGTGGAATATGAATGGAAGCCCCTGCGTTGTTCTACTTGCTGTTTGTTTGGGCATGATGAAAAAACGTGTAGTAAGAATGACAAAGGTAAGGCTAAACAGGTTATTGTGGATGATGAGGGTTACGTAATGGATAACAAACGTGTTGCTCGACATGTTTTTCCCCAAAAGAAGCAAAAGGCGAAGTTCATCTACAAGCCGAAGACAAACAACTCGGGAGCGACTTCTTCCGGTACCAGCAGTGGGCAACCTATGGTGAAAGTTGCAAACTCGTTTCAGCCCATATCATTGAATGATGATGATTTTCCAACAAATGATAGTGTTCCAGAAGTCAATGGTAGTGTTCATACTCAATCAAAGGAGATGGAAACTAAAGAGTCTGAGGAAGTTCTAGAGAAGATACCAACAGAGATGTCCAAGTTTATGGATGCAAATGTCACGGATTGTCCGTCTGAGGGGGCAAGCACTCCCGGTTCTAATGGTTTAAATGGGTAGTGTCGCAGCATGGAACATTAGGGGTTTGAATCGTCCCCTGAAACAAAACGAGATTAGAGTTCTTATTGCTGAAAATAATTTAAGTATTTGTGCTATTTTAGAAACTCATGTTAATGTTAGCAATCTTGGAAAGATTTGTAAGGCGGTTTTTTGTAGATGGAGTTGGACATCGAATGGGGATGTGTGTCAAAGAGGAACTAGAATTATTTTGGGGTGGAATCCGGACGAAGTTGATCTCATGGTTATTTCTCAATCGGACCAGGTTATTCACACTCAAGTTCGTTTCAAAGCTGATTCAAAAATGTTCTTGTGTTCTTTTGTTTATGCGGAAAATCGATACCAGCAACGTAGAATTCTTTGGGAAAATTTATGTAAGCATAGCTGCTTAGCTCGTAGCCAACCGTGGGTTGTTCTTGGGGATTTTAACACAGCTCTCAATATGGAAGATTGTCTTTACGGGCCTTCAAATCACACAATTGGTATGAGGGATTTTTTTGAGTGCATTAAAGTTGCTGACCTTATGGACGTTAAAAGTCACGGGTTACATTACACATGGAATCAAAAGCCTAAAGAGGGGATTGGAGTCCTTAAAAAAATAGACCGTATTATGAGCAATATCAGGTTTTTGGATATATATCCGGACGTGTATGCCGTTTTCCAGCCGGCTCGGGTATCCGACCATACCCCATGTGTTCTAAAGTTGCCTCCCGTAGCCCGAAACAAGCAAAAGCCATTTAAATTTCCAAACTTTCTAACGTCTAAACCGGAGTTTAAAAAGTATGTTGTTGATGAATGGAATAAGGGTGTGCAAGGCTATGCTATGTTTTCCGTTATGAAGAAGCTGAGGAACTTGAAACCGTGCTTCCGCAAACTCCTTCATCAACAAGGAAATCTCCACGAAAAGGTTACTAGACTTCGTAGTGAGCTGGATTTAGCTCAGCATCATGTTGATATGAACCCGCTAGATATTGAAGCTCGTAACGTGGTAGCCAAGTGTCTTCATGATTTTCAGGTGGCGGCCTATGATGAGGAATGTTTTTTAAAGCAAAAGTCGAAGATTGAGTGGCTTTGTGCAGGTGATTCGAATACTTCATATTTTCACAATGCGGTAAAGAGTCGTAATTCTAGAAATAAAATATGCTGTATTCATGATGTGCATGGAAATCGGTTTGAGGGTAAGGATGTTATTACTGCCCTGGTGGATCATTATTCTAATTTTTTGGGTAACGAACAGAATGTCCAAAATTTGGATGATGAAGATCTGTTTATTAATTCTCTTAACCTTGACACGGCCAATCACATGGTTAGACAAGTGACACGAGAGGAGGTCAAAGCTGCGATGTTTAGCATTGGTGAGAATAAGGCCCCTGGCCCAGATGGGTTTACTTCGGCGTTCTTTAAACATTCTTGGGATATAGTGGGAGATGAGGTAACAAATGCTATTCTCGATTTTTTTCAGAATGGTAAGCTTCTGAAACAGGTGAACCACACTATTCTTGCTTTGGTCCCTAAAAAGGATACTCCTAACTCGGTTATTGACTACCGTCCTATTTCCTGCTGTAATGTCCTCTTCAAGTGCATCAGTAAAATTATTACGGATAGGATCAAAGGGAGTTTGGAGGGTTTGGTCAGTATAAATCAATCGGCGTTCGTGCCTGGCAGGAAGATATCTGATAACATTCTTCTCACGCAGGAATTGATGCACAATTACCACCTTAATAGAGGGCCTGCTCGATGTGCTTTCAAGATAGATATCCAGAAAGCGTATGATACTGTTAATTGGTCTTTCTTGGAAACTATTCTTAAGCGGTTTGGGTTTCATTGCAAAATGGTTAAATGGATTATGACATGTGTTACCACGGTTTCATATTCTCTAAGTATCAATGGTGAGCTACATGGTTACTTTACAGGGAAACGTGGTCTTAGACAGGGTGACCCGTTGTCTCCATATCTGTTCACTCTTGTTATGGAGGTTCTGACCCTTCTCCTTCAGAAAGCGGCTTTGCACCCTTCGTTCAAGTTTCATGCTAATTGTCCTAAACAAAAGATCATAAGTGTCTCGTTTGCAGATGATTTGTTCATCTTTTCCCATGGGGATAGAACTTTGGTAAAACATCTGAAAGATGCTCTTGTTAAATTCACTAACATCTCGGGTCTGGTCCCTAGCCCCTCTAAAAGTACCGTTTTCTTCGGTAATGTTCCTCGATATGTTAAAGACCAGATCTTGGAGATCATGCCCTTTCAAGAGGGTACTTTACCGGTTCGGTATCTTGGTGTTCCTTTGATTTCTACGAGATTGGCTGCTCGTGACTGTCGTATTCTTGTGGAACGTGTAGAACGGCGAATAGATAATTGGATGTCTAAATCCTTGTCTTTTGCAGGTAGACTTCAGCTTATCAATTCGGTTTTGGCTGCCATGTACTCTTATTGGGCCTCGGTGTTTATGCTTCCGCAAGGTGTTATAAAAGATTTGGAGAAGAGGTTACGAACGTTCTTATGGAATGGAGGATACCAAGGCTCGGCTAGAGCTAAAGTGGCCTGGAAACTTGTGTGCACTCCTAAAGATGAGGGTGGATTGGGCATTAGAAGCATTACGGATGTAAATAACGCTCTTTTGACAACACATATTTGGAGCATTCTTTCTAAACGTAAGTCGCTTTGGGTTCAATGGATTCACTCTCACAAGTTGCGAGGTAAGAACTTTTGGGATGTTCAATGTAGAGGTGCAGAGAGTTGGGGTTGGAGAAAGCTACTATCTATCCGTGATAAAGTGCGATCGTTTTTCTGGATGTCTATTAGGAGTGGAAGGCAAACTAATATTTGGAGTGACAATTGGTGCCCGTTAAGTCCACTTCGATCTTTTATCTCGCCTAGAGCGATCGCCAATGCGGGTTTCACTCTATCTTCTATGGTTGCTGATCTTGTGGCGGATGATGATGGTCAATGGTTGTGGCCCGAGGCTTGGTATGACATATATCCGGTTCTTATAAATATTGACACTCCCCAAATTATAGCTGGTGAGCATGATCGGCTAGGGTGGAAAGATCTGGATGGTAATCTTCAGCATTTTGAAACGAAGGAGGTTTGGAATAGCTTACGGAATAGAGAGGATAAGGTTTTATGGGTTAAATCGGTTTGGTTCGCTCAATGTATTCCTAGACATTCATTCCACTTGTGGCTGGTTATAAAAAACAAGCTAAAGACTCAAGACAGGTTAACCGTTTGGGAAGCTGGCAGTGCTACTAACTTACAGCTTATGTGCTGTCCATTATGTAAATGTGATCGTGACTCTAGAGATCATCTTTTCTTCCAATGTCATTTTTCATCGGAGGTTTGGGGATCGGTTAGGAAATACGTTGACATGGGGGGTGTATTGGACACCTGGTCGTCGATTATTCAATGGATGGAGCTTGTTTCTAATTCTAGAACGCTAGAGCATATTATCTGCAAGATCCTGGTTGCGGCTACCACGTATTTTATTTGGCAGGAAAGAAACAACCGTCTATTTTCTACTCTTGTTCGAAATGCTGAGGCTCTCTCGAAGATCATTATTGATACGGTTCGGCTTAGAATTATGGGATTCAAGGTGAGTGGGGAACCAAAGTATGACAAGATTCTGGAAAGGTGGCTGATCTCGAAGAATATGGATTTGGAGCCGGGATAAGGAGGTGTTTCTAACTTCGGCTGTGTGTCTTGTGTTGGGCTGTGATCCCTTGTTTTTATTTTTTCCTTTGGTTTTGACGGTTGTCGGGTTTGTTTCTTTGTTTGTGTTGCTAGGTTTGGTATGCCAAGCCTAGAAGTGTGTGTTCTTGTCTTAACACACCCTGTTTTTGATTGTTGGTTGATATAAAATTTCACCGGGGTAACCCTTTACCCAAAAAAAGCTACCTAAACGGGTCGTAATGGGTCGAAAGCACTTATGTAAGGTTTCATTTAGTATGTAGGCTTTGTTAAACCATATTATACGAGTCCCCACACTCGTTTGGTTTACGAACCCTCATTCTATCCAATCATCCGATTTAGGTCCGGTTTATTAACATAGTTACCTATATTAGGTGCCGTTTGATATCCGTGATCTCTAGCATTGTTTGGTTGTTACTCAAGGACTACTAAGCAATCTCAAGTGAGTACATAGACCCCTCTTTTACTGTTTTCCAAACATTTTGGGGTGGAACACATGTGCCTACTTGTTACTTTCATGCTTTCCTGTTTTCACATCATATACCTGCTATGTTCGTTAGTACATTATAGTACATGATTTCATTACATTTTATGCTATTTATGTCCATTGTGTGCATACTTAGTACATTGTTTTACATTACATTTTGTTGCATATGCTCATCCAGTATATGAACACATTATATTACATTTTGAACCGTTTATAACTATTTGACTATGTGAACCGTTGAAATCATTTGACTATGTGAACCGTTTGTATCTGTGAACCGTTTGTATCTGTGAACCGTTTGTATCTGTGAACCGTGTGAACCGTATTTGACCATACATAAACATTTCTACAATTGTTAAACATTACTTTGGTGGTTTGGTTTGATTAAGTGATTAAGTAACGATGCGTGTGTAATATGATACAAGCATGGTGGATACGCCGCTGATACTTCCTATATATAAGTGTTTGTATGGTATTACATATCGTAGCGTTATTAGAATCATTTCAGTTTGAGACATATAACATTTTATACAAATAACATACTTTTCACAATACATTGTTTTACAAACAACTTAACTTATACCAACTCATTTTACAATGGTTATTCATTTAACCATACATTATTCTCTTATTTATACATATCATCTGATCTTATCATTTTTCAAATGATTTACAAAACAAAGCAAATTACAAGGTTCATGACTAAACATTTTCTCAAACATAAGTCATGAAACCTATTTTCACAAAACCTATGTATCTCACAGGCATTTTTATGCTGACGTACCTATTTTCACATGTGTTTTTTCAGGAGCTGTTGCATAAGATGATCAAGATACACATAGGCAGACTTGGGCTTTAGTGACAATAAAAGATGCAAGACTAGTTAATTATGTTGTATTTCTTGTTTGTTAAGACATTGTAACACTTTTAATCAATAAAACGAAACTTCAATTGCCATGGATTTGAAACAATTAATTCTGTTACAACACTCCCCGACATTTCCGCCACGTTTTGTATGTTCTACGTGGTCGGGGTGTGACAGAAAAGATGGTATCAGAGCCAATGGTTATAGGGAATTAGGTTATTAGTAATGCTTTGACCTAGTCTATAACCTTCTTAGGACCCTAACGCGAGTTTACTTGCGTTTAGTCATAAAACAATACCGTCACCTATCCTTAGGCGACTACCACAACAAGAACATAAAATTCAAAACCGCTTTGAAAACTAATCATCTGTTCAAGGATGATTGATTACAAGGTTTTGAACCCTCTATTGTAAGGTTTTGAACCCTCTGTTTTATGGTTTTGAACCCCTTTGAATTTTCAAAATCTCGTCAAGGTTTTGGGTTTTAAATAATGTGAACGCGTGCAAACTGGAAGGGTGAATGCCTGTATCCTGGGTTTTCTGTCTAGGCAAGCACTTCGTATACATCTCATCAGACGCGAGACCAGTTGTGCTTACCTGGGAATTCTTGGGATGAGTGTTCACTTATAGGCGAGCATGTCTTCGCGATACATTATTTTTGACCTATTTACTTTGATTAATCACCGAGGTCGTTTGTTGCTTTGTAGTAACAAACAAATGACCACTGTCCTTGCTTTCATCAGATTTGTTTCATCTCATTCTTTTCGTCTAATTCTCTCACTCGTTTCCTTTCATGTTTCCTCTTTTAGAATGCCTCCTAGACGCGAAAGCCACATAGCGACTGCCGAACTGGCAGAAATCATTGCACAACAAATGGCTGCTCAATTCCCAAACCTCTTTGCTCAATGGAACCAAGCCAACAACAACAACATTGGTCCATGCAATTTCAAGAGTTTTAACTCGGCGAAACCACTCAAGTTTAGTGGTTCTGAGGGAGCGACTGGGCTTCTTCAATGGTTCGAGAGCATTGAGAATACTTTCCGCCATGTGCAGTGTCCTAACAATCGCAAGGTCGAGTTTGCTTCGAGTGTGTTCCAGAAGAGAGCCCTTACGTGGTGGAATGGTGTTATAAGAGATCGTGGTGCAGAAGTTGCTCTAGCACAGACATGGGCTGAACTTAGGGCCCTTATGATGAAGGAATTCTGTCCTCGTCATGAGATCAGGGCCTTGGAAAGGGAATTCGACAATCTTGAGCAAGACAGCGGTGAGCATCAAGCCTACACGGACCGTTATGAGGAGTTGAGTCTGTTATGCCCAAACATGGTCACGCCTTTGGATAAGGCAATAGAAAAGTACATTGATGGCCTCCCTGACTCAAGACAAGACATTGTGACTGGCAGTAACCCTACTACAGTTAGACATGCCATTGAGCTATCTGCAACCTTGACTGAATCAAAGATCAGGAAAGGTAAACTTTTTCGAAAAGGTGACAAGAAACCGGTCGAGGAATCGAACCCAATCGAGGAATCAAAGACCATGGATGAACAGACTGGATCCCCTAAGAGGTCAAAGAAGCGAAAGGCTTCTCAGAACTTCGCCATGGTTACTCACAACGATCAAGCCGTCCCCAACCAACCAGCTCAACCCCTGCTAGGAAGCCATACAATGGAACTGCACCCTTGTGCAACCAATGTAGCCTCCATCATCATGCCAATGTAAAGTGCCGCAAATGCCAAACTTGTGGGCTTATAGGCCATACAGCAAGAGTCTGCCCAGCTGCAGCTGCACCAAACCAAGCTGGCAACAATACCGCTCAAGGTCGTTTTCTACCAGGTTCTTGCTTCAACTGTGGCGAGATGGGTCATTTCCGAAGAAATTGCCCAAAACTTGCTAACGCAAATCCAGCACAGGGATGAGCATCTGACCGAATGGAAGACAACGCTGTTTAGAAATAATCAATCCTTATGTATTATTTTCTTTAGTTGTCAAGGTCCAAGAAACAGTTATCATCGTTGTTTATAAATAAATCTTTTATATACATTGCAATGTATTTATGTGGTTGCATGTGTAAACAACATATCTCTTACAATACCGACAATCAAGGAACCGTATTCCTTGAAGAACAAACTACCCCCAAAATTTTTCCCATTCTATGATCTCTTGCGTTTCCATGAAATTCCTAAGTACCCGTTTATTCTAAGGAAACGAAGTACAAGGCGCAAGTTACAACACTGGACGAATACCCAAATTACCACTATAAATCCTTAATAGGGTACCTAAGGGTATTTCCGTAAATCCTAAAATTGTTGTGTTCCTTAATTCGAATATTACATTTCTTTGAAAACAAAATCGAAATTTTTGGGAGATCTTCCTATCTCTTCAGATAGATCCCAGAGGACATTGAAGTTCATCGACTAGTTTCCATATCCGTTCTCAATCGATAACAAATTAATAACAAATTAATAACCAAGTTAAACAACTATGTGATTATGTGCTTATGAACATTACAAGACAAACTATTAATGATATTGTTAGTATCAACCAATCTGCTTTTGTTCCTGGTCGGAAGATATCAGATAATATTCTGTTGACCTAAGAGCTTATGCATAACTATCATCGAGATTCGGGTCCTCCGAGATGTGCGTTTAAGGTAGATATTCAGAAAGCGTATGATACTGTGGATTGGGAGTTTCTGAAAAGTGTGCTGGTTGGTTTTGGTTTTCATAGTAAAATGGTGGAGTGGATTATGGTATGTGTGTCTACTACTTCTTTCTCGGTTTGTGTGAATGGCTCAGTGCATGGTTTCTTCAAGGGCAAACGCGGGCTAAGGCAAGGGGATCCAATGTCCCCATACTTATTTACTCTGGTGATGGAGGTTTTAACGAGCATTTTGCATCATTCGGTTCGAATTGATTCGTCTTTCAAATTCCATAATAGATGTGAAAAGCAGAAGATTATTAATCTTTGTTTTGCAGATGACTTATTCCTTTTCGCTAGAGGTGACGTAAATTCGGCCAACTGTATTATGTCTTCTCTCGCTAAGTTTACAAAGATGTCGGGGTTAGTGCCTAGCAATCAGAAAAGCACGGTTTTCTTTTGCAATGTTAAGAATCAAACAAAACAAGCTATTCTAGATATCATGCCTTTTACGGAAGGAAAGTTGCCTGTTAAATACTTGGGGGTTCCCCTGATTTCGGCTAGGCTGGGGTACAACGACTGTCGTGTGCTTGTGGATAGATTAGAGAAACGTATTATGCATTGGAGGAACAAGATGTTATCATTTGCGGGAAGACTTCAGCTTATTATTTCTGTGCTTTCTTCTATGCATATTTATTGGGCCTCGGTTTTTGTCTTACCGGTTCGGATTATCAAAGAGCTTGAAGCTAAAATGAGAAACTTTCTATGGTCTCAAGACTCTGCGTTTAATAAAGGTAAATCTAAAGTTTCGTGGAAGTTGGTTTGCACGCCTAAGTATGAAGGTGGTTTGGGTATTAGAAGGATTGGGGATATGAATAAAGCTTTGATGACGTCTCATATTTGGAGCATTGTCTCCAAGCGAGAATCATTGTGGGTGGACTGGGTGCATGCGTATCGTTTAAAGGGTAAAAGTTTCTGGGTGTGTAAAACTCCCTCGAATTGCTGTTGGTCTTGGCGAAAAATCACTCAGATGCGGCCTATGGTTAGAAAATATATATGGTCGGATGTAGGTAACGGTGCTAACACATCAGCTTGGTATGATAACTGGAACGCATTGGGTCCTCTTGGTGATTTTTTATCGCCTAGAGTGATCACTGATGCTGATTTTAGATTGGATGATTCGGTTGATGATGTGTATTCGAATGGAGCTTGGAGATGGCCTACGGCCTGGAGGGATTTATTTCCTGTCCTTATTCAGATTGATCAAGTTCGGTTGGATCCCATGAAAATAGATAGGTTGTTATGGAAGGATGGTGATGATCTTAATGGTTTTTCGACGTCTGGGGTCTGGCATTCGTTGCGTTATAGAGAGCCGGATGTTAATTGGTGTAACATTGTTTGGTTCGGCCAGTGTATTCCTAGACATGCGTTCATGATGTGGTTGATTATGAAACGTAAGCTCCTTACGCAAGACAAGATTTTGCAATGGGATTTGTCTCGTAGAAAAAACATGAATATGATGTGTTGTTTATTGTGCTTTGAGAATGTTGATTCTCACCCTCACTTGTTTTTTGAATGCAAGTACTCATCGCAAGTGTGGGCTCAGATTAGGAATAGGGGGGGAATGAACTCGGTTTGTCCGAAATGGTCGGAGATTATTGATTGGCTTTGTGCTCGTGCTCATCAAAAGAGGGCGGATACTTATGTTGCTAAGCTTCTTGTTTCGGCTGCTGCCTATACTATTTGGCAAGAGAGGAATGCCAGGTTGTTTAAAGATCAATTGAGACCTCCTGAAACGGTTAGTGATGTTATTATAAAATTGGTGCGATATAAGTTGATGGGAGCAAAGTTGAAGGATACTGTTAGGGTACGGAAGATTCTGGAAGAATGGGAGATCCATGCGTTTGAAACAATGCCTTGTGAAAAGTATATTATTTGTAAAACAATGTCATATTATTTGTAAAACCAAGTAAAATGAGTTTGTATAAGATAAGTTGTTTTGTAAAACAATGCCTTGTGAAAAGTATATTATTTGTATAAAATGTCATATGTCTAAATTGAAATGATTTAAATAACGCTACAATATGTAATACCATACAAACACTTATATATAGGAAGTACTAGCGGCGTATCCACCATGCTTGTATCATATTACACATGCCTCGTTACTTAAATCATTTAAACAAACCACCAATGTATAAAGTCTATGTTTAAACCAATAGTCAAAAGTCCTTGTATAAGTCATGTCAAATGTTTATAAGTCCAAAAGTAGTCAAGTAATGTGTAACAAAAGTTATGTATTGTAAGTAAAGTATTGTCACATAGTCCAAAATGTATAAATGTACAAAACAAAGTATTTTGAATATATCAAAAAGTTATGTTTCGCAAAGTAATACATGTTACATTGATACAAACATTTATGTGGTAAGTTAACGCATACATTCAAGCCTTGAGACAGTCGGATAACCCTTTCAGTCAAGGTTATCAAAAGAAATGTTTTCGGATTCAGTCATTCCTTACATCCAAACAAACCCGGGATGTCAGGAATGGGATTTGTCAAGTCCTATGGTACCACTACTTACTCCCGAGCGGCGTAGCTAATGTTAATGAACGTATAAAAGTCTCGTTTGTGCAAACCAAATGTCATAGCAGTTGTATACATGTCATATGAAAACAATGTACTAAGTATGCTAAGTTAACATACAAAGCAGAAAAGTCATGTAAATCAATGTGCTAGCATGCTATCAGTTAACATACATAGCAGAAATGTAATGTAAAACAATGTACTAAGTATGCACACAATGGACATACATAGCATGAAATGTAATGAAATCATGTACTATAATGTACTAACAAACATAGCAGGTATATGATGTGAAAACAGGAAAGCACGAAAGTAACAAGTAGGCACATGTGTTCCACCCAAAAACAGTTTGAAAACAGTAAAAGAGGGGTTCTATGTACTCACTTGAGATTGCTCAGAAGTCCTAAGATAACCACCAAGCAATGCTAGAGATCTCGGAATATCAAACGGCACCTAATATAGGTAACTACATTAATAAACCGGACCTAAATCGGAAGATCGGATAGAATGAGGGTTCGTAAACCAAATGAGTATGGGAACTCATGTAGTATGGTTTAACAAAGCCTACATACTAAATGAAACCTAACCTAAGTGCTTGTGACCCATTACGACCCGTTTAGGTAGCTTATGCTACTTTAACGCGTCGTTCGCGTGAAACGCGTTCGGACCGCCTAACTAGTCCTATGACAAGTAAAATATGCCTTAACATGTTTAATATTGTTACTAAATCAGTTTAGATACCAAAAGTTATGTTACATATGCTTAAAATGAATTTTGGCATCAAAGGGGTATTTTGGTAATTTACCTAAGGCATATATACTACCTATCATACAACTACTTAAACGAAGCGACCATAAGGTATAACCTCGGAAGGTTATTCCCTATATACTATGGTCACCTAATGTGCTTGGTCGGATCCTAATGATCGACCAAACGGGTCGGGTTCGAAAGTATAAGCGATTGTTTAGATCGCTTACCTGACGACCCTATATAAGCACCAAACTAAAAGTGACGAGCTAAGCATGTTAAAACATGCTTAACTAAGTTTAGAAAACAGGTTTGGTATCACAACAAACGGTTGTGATACCTAAGAGTAGTTTGGTTACAAAATACGCAAAAATACGTATTCTGACCGAAACTACGGCTCGTCACTGAGCCTAGATAACGTGGTAATCAGTAGGTATAGTCACTAGGGACTATAACCATCGTGATCACGCTCACGTTATGAAGTTTGACTTTCGGACTCGAAAAGCAATAAAAGAACGAAGGAACACTTACGAAGGGTCCCCGAATGCTAATCTAGATCAAAATAGCTCAGGTATGAAACAAAGGTTTCAACTTAGAGCACAAATGATCAGATTCTTGTGAGAAATGAAGTGAAATGTGATGGGTATTTATAGATTTCGGTCCACCGTTAGGATCGTTCCTTGGAGAAGAGGGAATGATCACATCCCTACACTTGTTGTAATGTTGTGGTTACTGATTTTGGACACCATAAGAGTTTAACATGTGGCACTTGACCTTTGGGGGATGCTAGGGGATGTTAATCTTGTGTTTAAATGACCTTTCCTGATCAGAAGGGGCCTAGCGTGACGCTAGGGGGGCTAGGCGTCGCGCTAGGGGTCCCCTGATCAGCAAACAATTTCAAATGTCCACCTTTCAGTCCCCGTTGCGTATTAAGGCCATTTCCGACGTGTTTAAGGCTCGTTAAATCATTTTCAAGGCTCCACAAGGATGCCTAAACATTGTGGACATGAAACATGTTCAAAAATATGCCAGATGTTGGTTCGTTTGGTCGTACGAACGCGATGTTCTCTTAATTACGACGGAATGCGCATAAGTGCGAAAAACGATCCAAATGACGCAACGAATGAATTTCTCTTATGCCAAACACTAAAATAAAATATTTTAGTGCTTACATAAATTTTTGGATGTCCAGATGTATTCAGAACGTAAGTTATGCGCGAAAATGCTAACTTGTGCACTTTTTGACGCTTTTGGTCCCTGAATGACTCAAAAGTTTATTTTAGCACACCGAACCCCTCAAAGCCCATTTCTAAGCTATATAAAGGATATTTAAGGTGTGTTTAACTTATGGTCATGTTCCGGAATGTTCGTTATAGTTCCAATTGGCATACTTTCGCAGTTTGTCAAGTTTAGTCCCTGTAAGCGAATTAACTTGTTTTTGACATACCAAAGCCTTCAAAACTTATTTCTAAGTTATGTAAGGGTTATTTAAGGTATGTTAAGCATATGTTGATGTTCCGGAGTATTTTTCGCATTAAACTAAGTATGTTTACGCACCAGTTTGCGTAATACTCTCCAGAAAGCGATGTAGAGTTTGAAATTGAATAAAAGTCAAAACATGAAAATGTAAAACACAATCAAACAAACATTGGGATCGAATAACATTGTTTTATTGATAATAGAACTGTTCACAATGATTACAAGCACGGATGTTACAGTCTCCCCTACTTGTGGAAATTTCGTCCCGAAATTTATTTAGAGGAAACTCGTGGGAAAAGATGCGGATATTTCTCCTTCATTTGATCTTCGCGTTCCCAAGTAAACTCGGGTCCACGTTTAGCTTCCCAGCGAACTTTGACCAAAGGAATGCGCTTGCGTTTAAGCCACTTGACTTCACGTTCCATGATTTCCACTGGCTTCTCAACAAATTTTAGTGTTTTGCCAACACGAATTTCATCAAGCGGTATGTGGAGGTTCTCGTCAGCTAAACACCTCTTGAGATTGGACACGTGGAAAGTTGGATGAACATTTCCCAGTTCAGGAGGTAACTCAAGTCTGTAGGCTACCTTTCCGATTCTTTCGACGATCTTGAATGGTCCAACGTATCTAGGTGCAAGTTTTCCTTTCTTTCCAAATCTGATCACACCTTTCCAAGGTGAGACCTTAAGTAATACTCGATCACCGACTTGAAATTCCAAGGCCTTGCGTTTTGGGTCCGCGTAACTCTTCCGACGTCTTCTAGCTGCCTGAAGGTTATCACGAACTTTCTTGATCTTGTCAGTAGTTTCTAAAATGAGGGCAGGTCCAGTAAGTTGGGCCTCGCCGATCTCATTCCAGCAGACTGGTGAACGACATTTTCGACCATAGAGAGCCTCGAAAGGAGCCATTTTGATGCTGGTGTGATAACTGTTGTTGTAGGAGAATTCAATCAACTTAAGATGTGAATCCCAACTACCACCAAAATCGATCACACAAGCTCTAAGCATATCCTCCAGAGTCTGGATTGTTCTTTCAGATTGACCATCCGTTTGCGGATGATAAGCTGTGCTCAGATTAAGTTGGGTCCCCATAGCAGATTGCATGGTTCTCCAAAAATGAGAAGTGAAACGAGCATCTCTGTCAGAAATGATGTTCAAAGGAACACCATGTCGAGCTACAATTTCATCCACATAGATTTGAGCAAGTCTGTCAGCAGGAAAATCCTCACGGTTCCTGCAATCTTTGAGAAGTTCTCAATGAACCGGCGGTAATAACCCGCTAGACCAAGAAAAGAACGAACCTCAGTAGGAGTAGTAGGCGTATCCCAATCCTTAATCGCACTGATTTTGGAGGGATCTACATGAATACCTTGTTCGTTGATGATATGTCCTAAAAATTGAACTTCTTTAAGCCAGAATTCACACTTGGAGAATTTGGCGAAAAGTTGCTCTTTCTTTAGGAGTTCCAGAGTAAGACGAAGATGTTGCTCGTGATCAGCTCGCGTCTTGGAGTAAATCAAGATGTCGTCAATAAAAACAATGACGAACTGATCCAAATAAGGTTTGCAGACCCTATTCATTAAGTCCATGAAAACAGCAGGAGCATTAGTCAAACCGAATGGCATGACTGTGAATTCATAATGCCCATAACGAGTGCGGAACGCTGTCTTGGGAATATCTTCTTCATGCACCCGAAGTTGATGATATCCGGAACGTAGATCAATCTTCGAAAAATAAGAAGCGCCTTGTAACTGATCAAAGAGATCATCTATGCGCGGTAGTGTAACAACTGTGCTTGTAATCACTATGAACAGTTATGTTATCAATAAAACAATGTTATTTGATCACAATGTTTGTTTTGTTATGTTTTACATTTTTCATGTTTTGACTTTTGTTCAATTTCAAACTCTACATCGCTTTCTGGAGAGTTATACGCAAACTAGTGCGTAAACGTACTCAGTTTAATGCGAGAAATACTCCGGAACATCAACATATACTCAACATACCTTAAATAACCTTTACATAACTTAGAAATAAGTTTTAAAGGCTTTGGTATGGCAAAAACAAGTTAATTCGCTTACAGGGACTAAATATGACAAACTGCGAAAGTATGTCAATTTGAACTGTAACGAACATTCCGGAACCTAACCATAAGTTAAACACACCTTAAATATCCTTTACATAGCTTAGAAATAGGCTTTGAGGGGTTCGGTGTGCTAAAATAAACTTTTGGGTCATTCAGGGACTAAAAGTGTCAAAAAGTGCACAAGTTTGCATTTTCGCGCATAACATACGTTCTGAATACATCCGGACATCCAAAAATTTATGTAAGCACCAAAATATTTTATTTTAGTGTTTGGCATAAGAAAAATCCATTCGTCGCGCAATTTGGATCGTTTTTCGCGCTTATGCGCATTCCGTCGTAATTAACCGAACATCGCGATCGTACGACCAAACGAACGTTGGTGACCGACCGGATAATATTTAAATCCCACAAATATTCTGTTATGATTAAAATCTTATTTTAATCAGGTCCGTGTTGAAAAATAAATTAAAACACCTAAAAACGTTATTTTTCAAAGTTTAAGCGCGTACCGTGTGTTTCTGCGCAACACAGTGCTTCTACTGCAAAACGCAGACAACGCAGCCAGTCCTGGCAACTGAAATTTATTTCAGTAATAACTTGGCGAGTTTATTTTTATAGAGTAATAAAAATAATTTAGAACGCCATAAACCGGGATTTAAACGCTAGATAAAATACCCGGTACCCAGTTAAATACCCGTCCTAGCCATATACTAGGAATATGCTTGGCATATGCTTGGAATATGCTAAGGTATATGCTTGGAATATGCTAAGGTATATGCTTGGAATATGCTAAGGTATATGCTAGGAATATGCTTGGAATATGCTAGGAATATTCTAGGAATATTCTAGGAATATTCTATATGGAAAAACTATAAATACCCACCATATGTTTCATTCATAATCACTAGAAATTTGATTTGAGAAACTCTAAGTTGAAACACTAGTTTCATACCTGAGATTTTCGAATCGAGTTTAGCATTCGGGGACCCTTCGTAAGTATTCTTTCGTTCTTTTCCTTATTTTTACTGCTTTTCGAGTCAGAAAGTCAAACTTTGTTTGACTTTCAGCGTTGACCAGTAATGGTCAATGCGAAGTTCGGTTGAACTTCGCAACGTGATTGTAATCACGATGGTCATAGTCCCTTGGGACTATGCCTACTGATTACCACGTTGTCTAGGGTCGTAGGGTAGGCGATCTAATAAATCGCCTATACCTTCGAACCCGACCCATTTGGTCGATCATTAGGATCCGACCAAATACATTAGGTGACCATAGTAGGTAGGGAATAACCTTCCGAGGTTATACCCTATGGTCACATCGTTTAAGTAGTTGTATGATAGGTAGTTTATATGCCTTAGGTAAATTACCAGAATACCCTTTTTCATGTATAATTGGTAATTAAGCATATGTAACCTAAACCTTTGTCACGTAGCTGATTGTGTAACATGTTTAGGCATATAACACTTGTCATAGGACTAGTTAGGAGGTCCGAACGCGTTTCACGCGCACGACACGTTAAAGTAGCATAAGCTTCCTAAACGGGTCGTAATGGGTCGTAAACAATTATGTTAAGTTTCATTTAGCATGTAGGCTTTGTTAAACCAAATGACACGAGTCTCTACACTCGTTTGGTTTACGAAACCTCATTCTATCCAATCATCCGATTAAGGTCCGGTTATTAACATAGTTACCTATATTAGGTGCCGTTTGATTCCGAGATCTATAGCATTACTTGGTGGTTATCTTTAGACAACTGAGCAATCTCAAGTGAGTACATAGACCCCTCTTTTACTGTTTTCCAAACTGTTTTGGGGTGGAACACATGTGCCTACTTGTTACTTTCATGCTTTCCTGTTTTCACATCATATACCGGTTATGTTTGTTAGTACATTATAGTACATGATTTCATTTCATTTCATTTTATGCTAGGTGTGCCCATTGTGTGCATTACTTAGTACATCGTTTTACATGACATTTCATGCTAGGTGTGCCCATTGTGTGCATTACTTAGTACATCGTTTTACATGACATTTCACGCTATGTATGTTCATTTGATTACATACTTAGTGCATTGTTTTCACATGCTTACATTTTGGTATGACATTTGGTTTGTTTACATGGGACAATACATTCATTAACATTAGCTACGCCGTTCGTTAGTAGGTAGTGGTACCATAGGAATTGACAACTCCCGTTCCGGACATCCCAGTGAAAGGGGACAGAAAGGAATGACCGAATTCGATGATATAAGACAGATAGACCTTTAATTTGTTTAAAGGGTTTATCACCACAGTCACAAGGCTTGGATGTATGCATTTTCACAATACCGCATAAATGTTCATATTAAATAGTTGCATGCATTTACACAAAACATAATTTTGATTTAAACCAAGTTTTACTTCAATACTTTGTTTTTGTGCATATGGTTTAGTTGAGACATTTCACTTGCCATACATGACATTTTGACATAGACATTTTACACAAAGACATTTGACATGGATATTTGACATAGACATTTGACATGGATATTTGACATAGACATTTGACATGGATATTTGACATAGACATTTGACATGGATAATTGACATAGACATTTGACATGATTTACACTTGACATATTATTCAATACATTTGACAATTTGTTTAAACATAGACTTCTTACATTGGTTGGTTTTGTTTGATTAAGTGATTAAGTAACGATGCGTGTGTAATATGATACAAGCATGGTGGATACGCCGCTGGTACTTCCTATATATAAGTGTTTGTATGGTATTACATGTCGTAACGTTATTTGAATCATTTCAATATTGAGACATAGAACATTTTATACAAATAACATACTTTTCATAAGACATTGATTTATAAACAACTTATCTTATACAAACACATTTTTACATGGTCATTTATTTAACCTGACATTTACTTATACATATCATCTGATCTTATTGTTATTCAAATGATTTACAAGACAAAGCAAATTACAAGGTTCATGACTAAACATTTTCTCAAATACAAGTCATGAATCCTATTTTCACAAACCTATGTATCTCACAGGCATTTTTATGCTGACGTACCTATTTTCACATGTGTTTTCAGGTGCTTTTCCATAGGATGTTGATCATGATACTAGGGCGGACCTGTGCCTTAGAGACTTTAAAATAAGATAGACTATGTTTAATTATGTTCTGAACTCTTTAATTTCCTGTTTGAAACAATGTAACACCTTTGTTTATAAATAAAAGACAACTTTGTATACCATGGTTATGAAACAATTTATTCTGTTGCAACACGCCCCGATGTTTCCGCCGCGATTTGTTGTTTTACGCGGTCGGGGTGTGACAGAAGAGTTGGTATCAGAGCCAATGGTTATAGGGAATTAGGTTATTAGTAATGCTTTGACCTAGACTATAACTTTTCTAGGAACCTAACGCAAGTTATCTTGTGTTTAGATCTTAAAACATGTACATCACCTATCCTTAGGTGATTAACAAAACAAGGAACCAAAATTTTTCCGAAACGATTTTTGAAAAACAATCATCTGTTTTTGAATAAATTTTTACAAGGTTTTGAACCCTCAATTGTAAGGTTTTGAACCCTCTGTTATATGGTTTTGAACCCTTTTCAGTATTGGTTTTTGGCCTTGTGCCTTCAAATTTTCAAAATCCCGTCAAACGTTTTGGGTTTTAAATAATGTGAACATGTGCAAACTGGAAGGGTGAATGCCTATATTCTGAGTTTTCTGTCTAGGCAAGCACTTCGTATACATCTCAACCAGACGCGAGACCAGTTGTGCTTACCTGGGAATTCTTGGGATGAGTGTTCACTTATAGGCGAGCATGTCTTCATTATACATTATTTTTGACCCATTTACTTTGATTAGTCGCTGTGTGTTGTTTGTTTGCTCTGTGATACGGACGAATGACCACCATCTTTGCTTTTGTTGATTTTGTTTCATCTCATTCTTTTCATCCAATCATCTCACTCGTTTCCTTTCATGTTTTCCTCTTTTAGAATGCCTCCTCGACGCGAGAACCAGATAGCTACTGCCGAGCTGGCAGAAATTATTGCGCAGCAGATGGCTGCTCAATTTCCAAATCTCTTTGCTCAATGGAATCAAGCCAACAACAACAACAATGTTCCATGCAAATACAAGGATTTTAATCAGGCTAAACCACTCAAGTTTAGTGGTTCTGAAGGAGCGACTGGGCTTCTTCAGTGGTTCGAGAGCAGTGAGAATACTTTTCGCCATGTGCAGTGTCCGGATAATCGCAAGGTTGAGTTTGCTTCGAGCGTATTTCAGAAGAGGGCTTTGACATGGTGGAACGGGGTTATGAGGGATAGGGGTGCAGAAGTTGCTCTTGCACAGACCTGGGCTGAACTTAGAGCCCTTATGATGAGGGAATTCTGTCCTCGTCATGAGCAACGAGCGTTGGAGAAGGAGTTTGATGAGCTGAAGCAAGATAGTGGTGAGCATAGGGCTTATACTGATCGGTTTGAAGAGTTGAGCCTGCTTTGCCCAACAATGGTCACCCCACTTGACAAGGCTATCGAAAGATACATCAACGGCCTACCTGACTCGGTACAAGACATTCTTACTGGTAGTGAACCTGCCACACTTCGTCAGGCGATCGAATTATCAGCGACATTGACTGAGTCGCAGATCCGGAAGAACAAGTTACACCGGAAGGGTGACAAGGGCAAGGAACAATCAGCTGACAAGGTGGATAGCAAGAAAGGTCAAAACGGGAATGGAAAGAACTCTGGTTCTTCAAAGAGGGCAAAGAAGCGTAAGGCTTCCCAAAACTATGCTGTCACTGCCCAAGCTAATCAAGCAGCTCCCAACCAACCCGCACAGCCGCCAGCAAAGAAACCCTATACAGGGAATGCACCTTTGTGCAATAGATGCAACAGTCACCACCAGCCGCAACTTCCATGCCGTTTCTGTACTAACTATGGGAAGTCAGGCCATCTTGCCAATGTTTGTCGGTCTGCTCAGAATCCCGCGGTTCAGAACCCGGCTCAACAAGCTGCTCCGCAACAGGGTCAAGCTGCACGACCACAATACCCACCAGGTGCTTGTTACAATTGTGGGGATCTGACCCACTATAGGAATCGGTGCCCAAGACTGGCGAACCAGAACCAGAATCAGGCTCAGGCTCCGGCTCGAGGCCGAGTTTTTAACATGAATGCCCAAGAGGCACAGGCTGACGATAATGTGGTGAACGGTACGTTCTTTATTAATAATCAGCCTGCATCTGTTCTTTTCGATTCCGGTGCCGATAAGAGTTTCGTGTCTTTGTCCTTTGAACCAATGCTTCGAGTGTCTAGAACGAAACTAGGCAAATCTTTGACAGTAGAGGTTGCTAGTGGTGAACCCATTATTCTTAATTCTGTTCTTCGCAACTGCCAGTTGAATCTTAACGACCATCTTTTTCCTATCGACCTCACGCCTATGCAACTCGGAAGCTTCGACGTTATTGTGGGAATGGATTGGTTATCCAAGCATCACGCAGAGATAGTTTGTTCTGAGAAGATTGTTCGTGTGCCGCTTTCGACAGACGAGATTCTGCAGGTTCAAGGTGAGAAGCCTATCGGTGGTCTCAAACTCATGTCTTGTTTTAAAGCTCGGAAGTATCTGCAGAAGAACTATGTGGCTTTCTTAGCACATGTTACAGAAGATAAAGGCAAGGGTAAGTCTATTTCAGATATTCCTGTCGTTCGGGATTATTCTGAAGTATTCCCTGAAGATTTACCTGGTCTACCTCCAGCACGCCAAGTCGAGTTCCACATTGATCTCGTACCTGGTGCAAATCCCATTGCTAGAGCTCCATATCGTCTTGCACCATCCGAGATGCAAGAGTTGTCTAAACAGCTTCAGGAGCTCTCTGACAAAGGTTTTATACGTCCTAGTTTTTCACCTTGGGGTGCTCCCGTTCTTTTTGTAAAGAAGAAGGATGGATCCTTTAGGATGTGTATCGATTATCGTGAGCTTAACAAACTTACCATCAAGAATCGATATCCTTTACCTCGCATTGATGATCTCTTTGATCAACTACAGGGCGCTTCTTATTTTTCGAAGATTGATCTGCGATCTGGATATCATCAACTTCGGGTGCAAGAAGAAGACATTCCGAAGACAGCGTTCCGTACTCGTTATGGGCATTATGAATTCACAGTCATGCCATTCGGTTTGACTAATGCTCCTGCTGTTTTCATGGACTTAATGAATAGGGTCTGTAAACCTTATTTGGGTCAGTTCGTCATTGTTTTTATTGACGACATCTTGATTTATTCTAAGACGCAAGCTGATCACGAGCAACATCTTCGTCTTACCCTTGAACTCCTAAAGAAAGAGCAACTTTTCGCCAAATTCTCCAAGTGCGAATTTTGGCTTAAAGAAGTTCAATTTTTGGGGCATGTTATCAACGAATGGGGTATTCATGTGGATCCCTCCAAGATCAGTGCGATTAAGGATTGGGATACACCTACTACTCCTACTGAAGTTCGTTCTTTTCTTGGTCTAGCGGGTTATTATCGCCGCTTCATAGAAAACTTCTCGAAGATTGCAGTTCCTCTAACTCAGAAGAAAATGCCCTTTTATTGGGGAAACAAACAAGAGGAAGCTTTTCAACACCTGAAGCAGAAGCTTTGCGATGCGCCTGTTCTATCATTGCCTGAGGGTGATGATGATTTTGTTGTGTATTGTGATGCATCAAAATTGGGTCTTGGCTGTGTTCTTATGCAAAGGAACACAGTCATAGCCTATGCATCGAGGCAGTTGAAGATACATGAGAAAAACTACACTACTCATGATCTTGAGTTGGGTGCAGTTGTCTTTGCTCTCAAGATCTGGAGACACTATTTGTACGGTACAAAATGTGTGGTTTTCACTGACCACAAAAGTCTTCAGCATATCTTCAACCAAAAAGAACTCAACATGAGACAACGACGTTGGGTTGAGCTTTTAAACGACTATGACTGCGAAATTCGCTACCATCCTGGTAAGGCGAATGTCGTAGCTGATGCATTAAGTCGTAAGGAACGTACTAAGCTTCATTGTGTACGTGTTCAATCTGTTATTCAAGCTCGATCCGATATCCAAGCACGCATTTCTCAGTCTCAACAATCTTGTGTTTCACAAGGATTGATGGATAAGGAATTTCCTTATCACATAACACCTGCACTGGAACTGAAGGACAATGGATCATATTACTTCATGGACCGTTTGTGGGTCCCAAGCCTAGATGATCTTCGTACCTTGCTTATGGATGAAGCCCATAAGTCTCGTTATTCTATTCATCCGGGCTCAGATAAAATGTATAAGGATCTTCGTATTCACTATTGGTGGCCTGGTATGAAGAAAGACATTGCCTTATACGTATCCAAATGCCTTACTTGTCTAAAGGTTAAGGCTGAACATCAGCGTCCTTCGGGATTATTGGAGCAACCAGAGATCCCAGTTTGGAAATGGGAAAACATTACTATGGATCTTGTTACCAAACTCCCGCGCACAAAGAAAGGTCATGATGCCATCTGGGTAGTCGTTGATCGTCTTACAAAGTCAGCACATTTCTTGCCAATCCGTGAGGATTTTCCTGCTGACAGACTTGCTCAAATCTATGTAGATGAAATTGTAGCTCGACATGGTGTTCCGTTGAACATCATTTCTGACAGAGATGCTCGTTTCACTTCTCATTTTTGGAGAACCATGCAATCTGCTATGGGGACCCAACTTAATCTGAGCACAGCTTATCATCCGCAAACGGATGGTCAATCTGAGAGAACAATCCAGACTCTGGAGGATATGCTTAGAGCTTGTGTGATCGATTTTGGTGGTAGCTGGGATTCACATCTTAAATTGATTGAATTCTCCTACAACAACAGTATCACACTAGCATCAAAATGGCTCCTTTCGAAGCTCTCTATGGTCGAAAATGTCGTTCACCAGTCTGCTGGAATGAGATTGGCGAGGCCCAACTTACTGGACCTGCCCTCATTTTAGAGGCAACTGACAAGGTCAAGAAAGTTCGTGATAACCTTCAGGCAGCTAGAAACCGTCAGAAGATTTACGCGGACCCAAAACGCAAAGCCTTGGAATTTCAAGTCGGTGATCGAGTATTACTTAAGGTCTCACCTTGGAAAGGTGTGATCAGATTTGGAAAGAAAGGAAAACTTGCACCTAGATACGTTGGACCATTCAAGATCGTCGAAAGAATCGGAAAGGTAGCCTACAGACTTGAGTTACCTCCTGAACTGGGAAATGTTCATCCAACTTTTCACGTGTACAATCTCAAGAAGTGTACAGCTGATGAGAATTTCTCCATACCGCTTGACGAAATTCGTGTTGGCAAAACACTGAAATTTGTTGAGAAGCCAGTGGAAATCATGGAACGTGAAGTCAAGTGGCTTAAACGCAAGCGCATTCCTTTGGTCAAAGTTCGCTGGGAAGCTAAACGTGGACCCGAGTTTACTTGGGAACGCGAAGATCAAATGAAAGCGAAATATCCGCATCTTTTTCCACGAGTTTCCTCTAAATAAATTTCGGGACGAAATTTCCACAAGTAGGGGAAACTGTAACAACTGTGCTTGTAATCACTATGAACAGTTATGTTATCAATAAAACAATGTTATTTGATCACAATGTTTGTTTTGTTATGTTTTACATTTTTCATGTTTTGACTTTTGTTCAATTTCAAACTCTACATCGCTTTCTGGAGAGTTATACGCAAACTAGTGCGTAAACGTACTCAGTTTAATGCGAGAAATACTCCGGAACATCAACATATACTCAACATACCTTAAATAACCTTTACATAACTTAGAAATAAGTTTTAAAGGCTTTGGTATGGCAAAAACAAGTTAATTCGCTTACAGGGACTAAATATGACAAACTGCGAAAGTATGTCAATTTGAACTGTAACGAACATTCCGGAACCTAACCATAAGTTAAACACACCTTAAATATCCTTTACATAGCTTAGAAATAGGCTTTGAGGGGTTCGGTGTGCTAAAATAAACTTTTGGGTCATTCAGGGACTAAAAGTGTCAAAAAGTGCACAAGTTTGCATTTTCGCGCATAACATACGTTCTGAATACATCCGGACATCCAAAAATTTATGTAAGCACCAAAATATTTTATTTTAGTGTTTGGCATAAGAAAAATCCATTCGTCGCGCAATTTGGATCGTTTTTCGCGCTTATGCGCATTCCGTCGTAATTAACCGAACATCGCGATCGTACGACCAAACGAACGTTGGTGACCGACCGGATAATATTTAAATCCCACAAATATTCTGTTATGATTAAAATCTTATTTTAATCAGGTCCGTGTTGAAAAATAAATTAAAATGCCTAAAAACGTTATTTTTCAAAGTTTAAGCGCGTACCGTGTGTTTCTGCGCAACACAGTGCTTCTACTGCAAAACGCAGACAACGCAGCCAGTCCTGGCAACTGAAATTTATTTCAGTAATAACTTGGCGAGTTTATTTTTATAGAGTAATAAAAATAATTTAGAACGCCATAAACCGGGATTTAAACGCTAGATAAAATACCCGGTACCCAGTTAAATACCCGTCCTAGCCATATACTAGGAATATGCTTGGCATATGCTTGGAATATGCTAAGGTATATGCTTGGAATATCCTAAGGTATATGCTTGGAATATGCTAAGGTATATGCTAGGAATATGCTTGGAATATGCTAGGAATATTCTAGGAATATTCTATATGGAAAAACTATAAATACCCACCATATGTTTCATTCATAATCACTAGAAATTTGATTTGAGAAACTCTAAGTTGAAACACTAGTTTCATACCTGAGATTTTCGAATCGAGTTTAGCATTCGGGGACCCTTCGTAAGTATTCTTTCGTTCTTTTCCTTATTTTTACTGCTTTTCGAGTCAGAAAGTCAAACTTTGTTTGACTTTCAGCGTTGACCAGTAATGGTCAATGCGAAGTTCGGTTGAACTTCGCAACGTGATTGTAATCACGATGGTCATAGTCCCTTGGGACTATGCCTACTGATTACCACGTTGTCTAGGGTCGTAGGGTAGGCGATCTAATAAATCGCCTATACCTTCGAACCCGACCCATTTGGTCGATCATTAGGATCCGACCAAATACATTAGGTGACCATAGTAGGTAGGGAATAACCTTCCGAGGTTATACCCTATGGTCACATCGTTTAAGTAGTTGTATGATAGGTAGTTTATATGCCTTAGGTAAATTACCAGAATACCCTTTTTCATGTATAATTGGTAATTAAGCATATGTAACCTAAACCTTTGTCACGTAGCTGATTGTGTAACATGTTTAGGCATATAACACTTGTCATAGGACTAGTTAGGCGGTCCGAACGCGTTTCACGCGCACGACACGTTAAAGTAGCATAAGCTTCCTAAACGGGTCGTAATGGGTCGTAAACAATTATGTTAAGTTTCATTTAGCATGTAGGCTTTGTTAAACCAAATGACACGAGTCTCTACACTCGTTTGGTTTACGAAACCTCATTCTATCCAATCATCCGATTAAGGTCCGGTTATTAACATAGTTACCTATATTAGGTGCCGTTTGATTCCGAGATCTATAGCATTACTTGGTGGTTATCTTTAGACAACTGAGCAATCTCAAGTGAGTACATAGACCCCTCTTTTACTGTTTTCCAAACTGTTTTGGGGTGGAACACATGTGCCTACTTGTTACTTTCATGCTTTCCTGTTTTCACATCATATACCGGTTATGTTTGTTAGTACATTATAGTACATGATTTCATTTCATTTTATGCTAGGTGTGCCCATTGTGTGCATTACTTAGTACATCGTTTTACATGACATTTCATGCTAGGTGTGCCCATTGTGTGCATTACTTAGTACATCGTTTTACATGACATTTCACGCTATGTATGTTCATTTGATTACATACTTAGTGCATTGTTTTCACATGCTTACATTTTGGTATGACATTTGGTTTGTTTACATGGGACAATACATTCATTAACATTAGCTACGCCGTTCGTTAGTAGGTAGTGGTACCATAGGAATTGACAACTCCCGTTCCGGACATCCCAGGGAAAGGGGACAGAAAGGAATGACCGAATTCGATGATATAAGACAGATAGACCTTTAATTTGTTTAAAGGGTTTATCACCACAGTCACAAGGCTTGGATGTATGCATTTTCACAATACCGCATAAATGTTCATATTAAATAGTTGCATGCATTTACACAAAACATAATTTTGATTTAAACCAAGTTTTACTTCAATACTTTGTTTTTGTGCATATGGTTTAGTTGAGACATTTCACTTGCCATACATGACATTTTGACATAGACATTTTACACAAAGACATTTGACATGGATATTTGACATAGACATTTGACATGGATATTTGACATAGATATTTGACATGGATATTTGACATAGACATTTGACATGGATAATTGACATAGACATAGACATTTGACATGATTTACACTTGACATATTATTCAATACATTTGACAATTTGTTTAAACATAGACTTCTTACATTGGTTGGTTTTGTTTGATTAAGTGATTAAGTAACGATGCGTGTGTAATATGATACAAGCATGGTGGATACGCCGCTGGTACTTCCTATATATAAGTGTTTGTATGGTATTACATGTCGTAACGTTATTTGAATCATTTCAATATTGAGACATAGAACATTTTATACAAATAACATACTTTTCATAAGACATTGATTTATAAACAACTTATCTTATACAAACACATTTTTACATGGTCATTTATTTAACCTGACATTTACTTATACATATCATCTGATCTTATTGTTATTCAAATGATTTACAAGACAAAGCAAATTACAAGGTTCATGACTAAACATTTTCTCAAATACAAGTCATGAATCCTATTTTCACAAACCTATGTATCTCACAGGCATTTTTATGCTGACGTACCTATTTTCACATGTGTTTTCAGGTGCTTTTCCATAGGATGTTGATCATGATACTAGGGCGGACCTGTGCCTTAGAGACTTTAAAATAAGATAGACTATGTTTAATTATGTTCTGAACTCTTTAATTTCCTGTTTGAAACAATGTAACACCTTTGTTTATAAATAAAAGACAACTTTGTATACCATGGTTATGAAACAATTTATTCTGTTGCAACACGCCCCGATGTTTCCGTCGCGATTTGTTGTTTTACGCGGTCGGGGTGTGACAGGTAGGGGATATCGATTCTTGATGGTAAGCTTGTTAAGCTCACGATAATCGATACACATCCTAAAAGATCCATCCTTCTTCTTGACAAAAAGAACGGGAGCACCCCAGGGTGAAAAGCTAGGACGGATAAAACCTTTGTCAGAGAGTTCCTGAAGCTGCTTAGATAACTCTTGCATCTCTGATGGTGCAAGGCGATATGGAGCTCTGGCAATGGGATTTGCACCAGGTACGAGATCAATGCGGAACTCGACTTGGCGTGCTGGAGGTAGACCAGGTAACTCTTCAGGGAAAACTTCAGAATAATCCCGAACGACAGGAATATCTGAAATAGACTTACCCTTGCCTTTATCTGCAGTAACATGTGCTAAGAAAGCCATATAGTTCTTTCGCAGATACTTCCGAGCTTTAAAACAAGACATGAGTTTGAGACCACCGGCAGGTTTCTCACCTTGAACCTGTAGGATCTCGCCTGTCGAAAGCGGCACACGAACAATCTTCTCAGAACAAACTATCTCTGCACGATGCTTAGACAACCAATTCATACCCACTATGACGTCGAAGCTTCTAAGTTGCATAGGCGTGAGGTCAATAGGAAAAAGATGGTCGTTGAGGTTCAACTGGCAGTTGCGAAGAACAGAATCAAGAACAATGGGTTCGCCACTAGCAACTTCTACTGTCAAAGGTTTACCTAGTTTTGTTCTAGACACGCGAAGTAATGGCTCAAAAGACAATGACACAAAACTCTTGTCGGCACCCGAATCAAAAAGAACAGATGCAGGCTGATTATTAATAAAGAACGTACCGTTCACCACATTATCGTCCACCTGCGCCTCTTGGGCATTCAAGTTAAAAGCTCGCCCTCGAGCCTGAGCCTGATTTTGGATCTGATTCTGGTTTTGGTTGACTAGCCTTGGGCACCGGTTCCTGTAGTGGGTCAGATCCCCACAATTGTAGCACGAACCAGGAGGAAAATTAAGTCGTACAGCTTGACCTTGTTGCTGAGCAAGAGGCTGAGCAACTTGTTAGGCTTGGTTCTGAACTGCCTGGTTCTGGTTAACAGGAATGCGGCAGGTGGCATATAGATGACCAGGCCTTCCGCAGTTGGTGCACTGACGACACTGGAGGTGTGGTTGATGATGGCCGTTACACCTGTTGCACAAAGGTGCATTGCCAAGATAAGGCTTCTTGGCTAGTGGCTGCGCAGGCTGATTTGGCGCAGCTTGGGCCTGTGCAGTAACGGCATAGTTTTGGGAAGCCTTCCGCTTCCTAGACCCTCCAGAATTCTTTCCCTTCTTGTTTTGACCTTTCTTGCTATCTTCCTTATCAGACACCTGCTTCTTACCCTTGTCACCCTTTTTGTGCAGCTTCCCCTTTCGAATCTATGACTCAGTCAATGTCGCTGATAACTCGATCGCCTGACGGAGTGTGGTAGGGTTGCTACCAGTAATGATGTCTTGTACCGAGTCAGGTAGGCCGTCGATGTATCTTTCGATAGCCTTGTCGAGTGGGGTAACCATAGTTGGGCAAAGCAGACTCAACTCTTCAAACCTATCAGTATAAGCCCTGTGCTCGCCACTGTCTTGTTTCAAGTCCTCAAACTCTTTCTCCAACGCTCGCTGTTCATGACGAGGACAGAATTCCCTCATCATAAGGGCCCTAAGTTCAGCCCAAGTTTGCGCTAGAGCAACTTCTGCACCCCGATCTCTCATAACCCCGTTCCACCATTTGAGAGCCCTCTTCTGAAACACGCTCGAAGAAAACTCGACCTTGCGATTATCCGGACACTGCACGTGGCGGAAAGTATTCTCAATGCTCTCAAACCATTGAAGAAGCCCAGTCGCTCCCTCAGAACCACTAAACTTGAGTGGTTTAGCCGAGTTAAAATCCTTGTATTTGCATGGAGCATTGTTGTTGTTGTTGGCTTGTTGCCATTGAGCAAAGAGATTTGGGAATTGAGCAGCCATCTGTTGCGCAATAATTTCTGCCAGTTCGGCAGTCGCAATCAGATTGTCGCGTCGAGGAGGCATTCTAAAAGAGGAAAACATGAAAAGAAACGAGTGAGATGATTGGATGAAAAGAATGAGATGAAACAAAATTAACAAACGCAAAGAAGGTGGTCATTAGTCCGCATTACCAAGCAAACAAACGACGCACAGTGACTAATCAAAGTAAATGGATCAAAAATAATGTATCATGAAGACATGCTCGCCTATAAGTGAACACTCATCCCAAGAATTCCCAGGTAAGCACAACTGGTCTCGCGTCTGATGAGATGTATACGAAGTGCTTGCCTAGACAGAAAACCCAGAATACAGGCATTCACTCTTCCAGTTTGCACGTGTTCACATTATTTAAAACCCAAAACGTTGACGAGATTTTCAAAATTTGAAGGCACAAGGCCAAAAATTTAGTCAAACTGGAAGGGTTCAAAACCTTACAAAAGAGGTTTCAAAACCTTGTAATAAATTATCCAAAAACAGATAATTGTTTTTCAAAAATCGTTTCGGAAAAATTTTGGTTCTTGTTTTGTTAATCACCTAAGGATAGGTGATGTACATGTTTTAAGATCTAAACACAAGATAACTTGTGTTAGGGTCCTAGAAAAGTTATAGTCTAGGTCAAAGCATTACTAATAACCTAATTCCCTATAACCATTGGCTCTGATACCAACTCTTCTGTCACACAGTTAGCACTTGAAAAGAGCTATGGGCGATTTTGGTAAAACCCTAATTTTCTCTTGCTAATCCTCATATCGATTGTTCTTGTCTATCAACTTAGGATTATGATCGATCCTTAGATGATATTCAATTGTTCTCGGATTAGGGTTTGTAGTTAGGGTTTTGTTTTCGGCTTTAATTTTCTGTTTGCAAACGGGGGTGTAGCTGGTTGTTCTGATTTGCGCGTCTGATTTCGTTAGTCTGATTTCGGATCTGATTTCGTTAGTCTGATTTCGAATACATCTGATTTTGGCTTACATCTGATTTTGGCTTGTTGTTCTGATTTCGGCGATATTGAGGTGCTTCCAGATTTCGAGATTAGGGTTTTGTGTCGTTGTTTTCTGTTTGCGAAGGTGGTGCGGCTGTTTGCTTTTGCTTTAGGGTTTCAGCAGGTTTCTTTATTCTTTGTTTTGGCTGGTTTGTTGATCACAATCTGTCCGAATGGAGAGCCAAACTGCAGAAAACTCAAATGTGTTTGCCAAAAAAATTAAGAACATTGACGGTAAAACATTTGAGCCAAGACAAACATCATCTTTGGCGACTAGGGTTTCTGAAATGCCGAGTAAGAAGGTATGTTTTATGATGCCGCTTAATGATACTGAACATGTTATTGGTTGTTCTGATTCTCCTAATTAGAATTATGCGAAAGTCTTTGACAAGAGAAAGGTAGCATTTGTGTTACCAGTGAATGATATTAGTCCTACTCGAGTTCAAAAGCTGAATAAGGATGATAATGCTCATGTCCAATCTTATGCGGATGTGGTCCTACATGAACGAATTGAGCAGGGGGATACTAAGAGGGGTGGGGATTCAATTCAGAATCAGAATGAAGATGAAAACACTAGGAAGGCCAATGATGCGGTTGTTCAAGTTCCTAAAGTCAATTTTCGACAACTAAAATCAGATGTATCATTGGATGGAGTGGATGTAGTGCTTCCGGTTGATTTGGTTCGCCAGGTTAATAACAGGTTAGCAAACACTCTTTATGGTTATTTCCTGGGGGATAGGATTGCATATCCAGTAGTTGAATATTTTGTCAGAACAAATTGGAAAAAACATGGTCTTCAGAAAACTATGATGAATTCAAATGGTTTCTTTTTCTTCAAGTTTGAAGACAGAAAGGGTATGGATACTGTTCTTGAAGGGGGACCTTGGCTGATCCGTAACAAACCTATGTTTCTCAACATTTGGTCTCCTACAAACACCCTGAAAAAAGAAGAGGTTAAAAAGGTTGCAGTTTGGGTTAAATTGCATGATGTTCCGCTAGTGGCATATTCTGATGATGGTTTAAGCATGTTGGCTTCAAAAATTGGGTCCCCGGTGCGTCTGGATTCGTATACTAGTGATATGTGTAATGAGGCTTGGGGAAGGAGCAGCTATGCTAGGGCTCTCATTGAAATATCAGCTGATCATGAGTTGAAAGAGACTCTAACCATGGCTATTCCTGAATTGGATAGGAACAAATATGTTAATGAGACTATTCGGGTGGAGTATGAATGGGAACCTCCGAGATGTATCCACTGCTGTGTTTTTGGGCATGATTCTGAGGAGTGTCCAAAACGCATTCGACCGACAGTGAAACCTCCTACATATAGACCGAAAATATATGAGGATGGTTATACGGAAGTCAAGACAAAGAAGAATGTAAAGAAAAGCGGTTTTCAAGTTAACAATCAAAAGCCCAAGTTTGAATATAGACCTGTGGATAAAAAGAAAAAGGCAGTGAATTCTGCTTACATGAGTGCGAGGAGCACTAGTTCTTCTAAGGTTCAAACACATAATTCTTTTAGCGCACTTGGGTTTGTTGGAGGGAACGGGGATAAAGGGAGACGTGAGCCAAATGAGGAGTCTGATGATGACGGGGTAGAGGTTGTATATGATGAAACGAATGAGTTTATGACATCGGGTACTCATCCTACGTCTTCCAGTACAGGGGCAAGCACCTCTCAAATAAAGTTGTCTAATGGATAGGTGGCGTCTTTTTCATGCTAAAGGGCTGCCAGTTGGTAGCAGTTTCATTTTTGACGATGGCGGTTGACGTCTTTTGTTTGTTTTTTTCGTTTGTCTACTAGTTAGTCATTATTATGATTGTAGTAGGCTAGATTAATGTGGTAACTTGGTTTGTTTGGTTTTTTGTTTACATATATGGGGCATGTCCTGTATATGAACTAGTGGGGAACTCATCCTCACTACTTGTACTTATTTGGCGGTTGTCTATAATAGAATCACCGGGGTAACCCTTTACCCAAAAAAACTCTTCTGTCACACCCCGACCACGTATAGCATACAAGACGTGGCGGAAAACGTCGGGGAGTGTTGTAACAGAATTAATTGTTTCATAACCATGGTGTTCAAAGTTGTATTTTATTTATTAACATAAGAGTTTCATCGTCTTAAACAGAAATTAAAGAGTTTATAACATAATTAAACTAAGTCTTTCATCATTTTAAGTCTCTAAGGCACATGTCCGCCCTAGTGTCACGATCGTCATCCTACGGAAAAGCTCCTGAAAACACATGTGAAAATAGGTACGTCAGCATAAAAATGCCTGTGAGATACATAGGTTTTGTGAAAATAGGATTCATGACTTAAGTTTAAGAAATTGTTTAATAACAGTCAGTCATGAACCTTGTAAATTGTTTTGTCTTGTAAATCATTTGAAAAACGATAAGATCAGATGATATGTATAAATAAGATCATAAAGTATGGTTAAATAAATAACCAAGTAAAATGAGTTTGTATAAGATAAGTTGTTTTGTAAAACAATGCCTTGTGAAAAGTATATTATTTGTATAAAATGTCATATGTCTAAATTGAAATGATTTAAATAACGCTACAATATGTAATACCATACAAACACTTATATATAGGAAGTACTAGCGGCGTATCCACCATGCTTGTATCATATTACACATGCCTCGTTACTTAAATCATTTAAACAAACCACCAATGTATAAAGTCTATGTTTAAACCAATAGTCAAAAGTCCTTGTATAAGTCATGTCAAATGTTTATAAGTCCAAAAGTAGTCAAGTAATGTGTAACAAAAGTTATGTATTGTAAGTAAAGTATTGTCACATAGTCCAAAATGTATAAATGTACAAAACAAAGTATTTTGAATATATCAAAAAGTTATGTTTCGCAAAGTAATACATGTTACATTGATACAAACATTTATGTGGTAAGTTAACGCATACATTCAAGCCTTGAGACAGTCGGATAACCCTTTCAGTCAAGGTTATCAAAAGAAATGTTTTCGGATTCAGTCATTCCTTACATCCAAACAAACCCGGGATGTCAGGAATGGGATTTGTCAAGTCCTATGGTACCACTACTTACTCCCGAGCGGCGTAGCTAATGTTAATGAACGTATAAAAGTCTCGTTTGTGCAAACCAAATGTCATAGCAGTTGTATACATGTCATATGAAAACAATGTACTAAGTATGCTAAGTTAACATACAAAGCAGAAAAGTCATGTAAATCAATGTGCTAGCATGCTATCAGTTAACATACATAGCAGAAATGTAATGTAAAACAATGTACTAAGTATGCACACAATGGACATACATAGCATGAAATGTAATGAAATCATGTACTATAATGTACTAACAAACATAGCAGGTATATGATGTGAAAACAGGAAAGCACGAAAGTAACAAGTAGGCACATGTGTTCCACCCAAAAACAGTTTGAAAACAGTAAAAGAGGGGTTCTATGTACTCACTTGAGATTGCTCAGAAGTCCTAAGATAACCACCAAGCAATGCTAGAGATCTCGGAATATCAAACGGCACCTAATATAGGTAACTACATTAATAAACCGGACCTAAATCAGAAGATCGGATAGAATGAGGGTTCGTAAACCAAATGAGTATGGGAACTCATGTAGTATGGTTTAACAAAGCCTACATACTAAATGAAACCTAACCTAAGTGCTTGTGACCCATTACGACCCGTTTAGGTAGCTTATGCTACTTTAACGCGTCGTTCGCGTGAAACGCGTTCGGACCGCCTAACTAGTCCTATGACAAGTAAAATATGCCTTAACATGTTTAATATTGTTACTAAATCAGTTTAGATACCAAAAGTTATGTTACATATGCTTAAAATGAATTTTGGCATCAAAGGGGTATTTTGGTAATTTACCTAAGGCATATATACTACCTATCATACAACTACTTAAACGAAGCGACCATAAGGTATAACCTCGGAAGGTTATTCCCTATATACTATGGTCACCTAATGTGCTTGGTCGGATCCTAATGATCGACCAAACGGGTCGGGTTCGAAAGTATAAGCGATTGTTTAGATCGCTTACCTGACGACCCTATATAAGCACTAAACTAAAAGTGACGAGCTAAGCATGTTAAAACATGCTTAGCTAAGTTTAGAAAACAGGTTTGGTATCACAACAAACGGTTGTGATACCTAAGAGTAGTTTGGTTACAAAATACGCAAAAATACGTATTCTGACCGAAACTACGGCTCGTCACTGAGCCTAGATAACGTGGTAATCAGTAGGTATAGTCACTAGGGACTATAACCATCGTGATCACGCTCACGTTATGAAGTTTGACTTTCGGACTCGAAAAGCAATAAAAGAACGAAGGAACACTTACGAAGGGTCCCCGAATGCTAATCTAGATCAAAATAGCTCAGGTATGAAACAAAGGTTTCAACTTAGAGCACAAATGATCAGATTCTTGTGAGAAATGAAGTGAAATGTGATGGGTATTTATAGATTTCGGTCCACCGTTAGGATCGTTCCTTGGAGAAGAGGGAATGATCACATCCCTACACTTGTTGTAATGTTGTGGTTACTGATTTTGGACACCATAAGAGTTTAACATGTGGCACTTGACCTTTGGGGGATGCTAGGGGATGTTAATCTTGTGTTTAAATGACCTTTCCTGATCAGAAGGGGCCTAGCGTGACGCTAGGGGGGCTAGGCGTCGCGCTAGGGGTCCCCTGATCAGCAAACAATTTCAAATGTCCACCTTTCAGTCCCCGTTGCGTATTAAGGCCATTTCCGACGTGTTTAAGGCTCGTTAAATCATTTTCAAGGCTCCACAAGGATGCCTAAACATTGTGGACATGAAACATGTTCAAAAATATGCCAGATGTTGGTTCGTTTGGTCGTACGAACGCGATGTTCTCTTAATTACGACGGAATGCGCATAAGTGCGAAAAACGATCCAAATGACGCAACGAATGAATTTCTCTTATGCCAAACACTAAAATAAAATATTTTAGTGCTTACATAAATTTTTGGATGTCCAGATGTATTCAGAACGTAAGTTATGCGCGAAAATGCTAACTTGTGCACTTTTTGACGCTTTTGGTCCCTGAATGACTCAAAAGTTTATTTTAGCACACCGAACCCCTCAAAGCCCATTTCTAAGCTATATAAAGGATATTTAAGGTGTGTTTAACTTATGGTCATGTTCCGGAATGTTCGTTATAGTTCCAATTGGCATACTTTCGCAGTTTGTCAAGTTTAGTCCCTGTAAGCGAATTAACTTGTTTTTGACATACCAAAGCCTTCAAAACTTATTTCTAAGTTATGTAAGGGTTATTTAAGGTATGTTAAGCATATGTTGATGTTCCGGAGTATTTTTCGCATTAAACTAAGTATGTTTACGCACCAGTTTGCGTAATACTCTCCAGAAAGCGATGTAGAGTTTGAAATTGAATAAAAGTCAAAACATGAAAATGTAAAACACAATCAAACAAACATTGGGATCGAATAACATTGTTTTATTGATAATAGAACTGTTCACAATGATTACAAGCACGGATGTTACAGTCTCCCCTACTTGTGGAAATTTCGTCCCGAAATTTATTTAGAGGAAACTCGTGGGAAAAGATGCGGATATTTCTCCTTCATTTGATCTTCGCGTTCCCAAGTAAACTCGGGTCCACGTTTAGCTTCCCAGCGAACTTTGACCAAAGGAATGCGCTTGCGTTTAAGCCACTTGACTTCACGTTCCATGATTTCCACTGGCTTCTCAACAAATTTTAGTGTTTTGCCAACACGAATTTCATCAAGCGGTATGTGGAGGTTCTCGTCAGCTAAACACCTCTTGAGATTGGACACGTGGAAAGTTGGATGAACATTTCCCAGTTCAGGAGGTAACTCAAGTCTGTAGGCTACCTTTCCGATTCTTTCGACGATCTTGAATGGTCCAACGTATCTAGGTGCAAGTTTTCCTTTCTTTCCAAATCTGATCACACCTTTCCAAGGTGAGACCTTAAGTAATACTCGACCACCGACTTGAAATTCCAAGGCCTTGCGTTTTGGGTCCGCGTAACTCTTCCGACGTCTTCTAGCTGCCTGAAGGTTATCACGAACTTTCTTGATCATGTCAGTAGTTTCTAAAATGAGGGCAGGTCCAGTAAGTTGGGCCTCGCCGATCTCATTCCAGCAGACTGGTGAACGACATTTTCGACCATAGAGAGCCTCGAAAGGAGCCATTTTGATGCTGGTGTGATAACTGTTGTTGTATGAGAATTCAATCAACTTAAGATGTGAATCCCAACTACCACCAAAATCGATCACACAAGCTCTAAGCATATCCTCCAGAGTCTGGATTGTTCTTTCAGATTGACCATCCGTTTGCGGATGATAAGCTGTGCTCAGATTAAGTTGGGTCCCCATAGCAGATTGCATGGTTCTCCAAAAATGAGAAGTGAAACGAGCATCTCTGTCAGAAATGATGTTCAAAGGAACACCATGTCGAGCTACAATTTCATCCACATAGATTTGAGCAAGTCTGTCAGCAGGAAAATCCTCACGGTTCCTGCAATCTTTGAGAAGTTCTCAATGAACCGGCGGTAATAACCCGCTAGACCAAGAAAAGAACGAACCTCAGTAGGAGTAGTAGGCGTATCCCAATCCTTAATCGCACTGATTTTGGAGGGATCTACATGAATACCTTGTTCGTTGATGATATGTCCTAAAAATTGAACTTCTTTAAGCCAGAATTCACACTTGGAGAATTTGGCGAAAAGTTGCTCTTTCTTTAGGAGTTCCAGAGTAAGACGAAGATGTTGCTCGTGATCAGCTCGCGTCTTGGAGTAAATCAAGATGTCGTCAATAAAAACAATGACGAACTGATCCAAATAAGGTTTGCAGACCCTATTCATTAAGTCCATGAAAACAGCAGGAGCATTAGTCAAACCGAATGGCATGACTGTGAATTCATAATGCCCATAACGAGTGCGGAACGCTGTCTTGGGAATATCTTCTTCATGCACCCGAAGTTGATGATATCCGGAACGTAGATCAATCTTCGAAAAATAAGAAGCGCCTTGTAACTGATCAAAGAGATCATCTATGCGCGGTAGTGTAACAACTGTGCTTGTAATCACTATGAACAGTTATGTTATCAATAAAACAATGTTATTTGATCACAATGTTTGTTTTGTTATGTTTTACATTTTTCATGTTTTGACTTTTGTTCAATTTCAAACTCTACATCGCTTTCTGGAGAGTTATACGCAAACTAGTGCGTAAACGTACTCAGTTTAATGCGAGAAATACTCCGGAACATCAACATATACTCAACATACCTTAAATAACCTTTACATAACTTAGAAATAAGTTTTAAAGGCTTTGGTATGGCAAAAACAAGTTAATTCGCTTACAGGGACTAAATATGACAAACTGCGAAAGTATGTCAATTTGAACTGTAACGAACATTCCGGAACCTAACCATAAGTTAAACACACCTTAAATATCCTTTACATAGCTTAGAAATAGGCTTTGAGGGGTTCGGTGTGCTAAAATAAACTTTTGGGTCATTCAGGGACTAAAAGTGTCAAAAAGTGCACAAGTTTGCATTTTCGCGCATAACATACGTTCTGAATACATCCGGACATCCAAAAATTTATGTAAGCACCAAAATATTTTATTTTAGTGTTTGGCATAAGAAAAATCCATTCGTCGCGCAATTTGGATCGTTTTTCGCGCTTATGCGCATTCCGTCGTAATTAACCGAACATCGCGATCGTACGACCAAACGAACGTTGGTGACCGACCGGATAATATTTAAATCCCACAAATATTATGTTATGATTAAAATCTTATTTTAATCAGGTCCGTGTTGAAAAATAAATTAAAACGCCTAAAAACGTTATTTTTCAAAGTTTAAGCGCGTACCGTGTGTTTCTGCGCAACACAGTGCTTCTACTGCAAAACGCAGACAACGCAGCCAGTCCTGGCAACTGAAATTTATTTCAGTAATAACTTGGCGAGTTTATTTTTATAGAGTAATAAAAATAATTTAGAACGCCATAAACCGGGATTTAAACGCTAGATAAAATACCCGGTACCCAGTTAAATACCCGTCCTAGCCATATACTAGGAATATGCTTGGCATATGCTTGGAATATGCTAAGGTATATGCTTGGAATATGCTAAGGTATATGCTTGGAATATGCTAAGGTATATGCTAGGAATATGCTTGGAATATGCTAGGAATATTCAAGGAATATTCTATATGGAAAAACTATAAATACCCACCATATGTTTCATTCATAATCACTAGAAATTTGATTTGAGAAACTCTAAGTTGAAACACTAGTTTCATACCTGAGATTTTCGAATCGAGTTTAGCATTCGGGGACCCTTCGTAAGTATTCTTTCGTTCTTTTCCTTATTTTTACTGCTTTTCGAGTCAGAAAGTCAAACTTTGTTTGACTTTCAGCGTTGACCAGTAATGGTCAATGCGAAGTTCGGTTGAACTTCGCAACGTGATTGTAATCACGATGGTCATAGTCCCTTGGGACTATGCCTACTGTTTACCACGTTGTCTAGGGTCGTAGGGTAGGCGATCTAATAAATCGCCTATACCTTCGAACCCGACCCATTTGGTCGATCATTAGGATCCGACCAAATACATTAGGTGACCATAGTAGGTAGGGAATAACCTTCCGAGGTTATACCCTATGGTCACATCGTTTAAGTAGTTGTATGATAGGTAGTTTATATGCCTTAGGTAAATTACCAGAATACCCTTTTTCATGTATAATTGGTAATTAAGCATATGTAACCTAAACCTTTGTCACGTAGCTGATTGTGTAACATGTTTAGGCATATAACACTTGTCATAGGACTAGTTAGGCGGTCCGAACGCGTTTCACGCGCACAACACGTTAAAGTAGCATAAGCTTCCTAAACGGGTCGTAATGGGTCGTAAACAATTATGTTAAGTTTCATTTAGCATGTAGGCTTTGTTAAACCAAATGACACGAGTCTCTACACTCGTTTGGTTTACGAAACCTCATTCTATCCAATCATCCGATTAAGGTCCGGTTATTAACATAGTTACCTATATTAGGTGCCGTTTGATTCCGAGATCTATAGCATTACTTGGTGGTTATCTTTAGACAACTGAGCAATCTCAAGTGAGTACATAGACCCCTCTTTTACTGTTTTCCAAACTGTTTTGGGGTGGAACACATGTGCCTACTTGTTACTTTCATGCTTTCCTGTTTTCACATCATATACCGGTTATGTTTGTTAGTACATTATAGTACATGATTTCATTTCATTTCATTTTATGCTAGGTGTGCCCATTGTGTGCATTACTTAGTACATCGTTTTACATGACATTTCATGCTAGGTGTGCCCATTGTGTGCATTACTTAGTACATCGTTTTACATGACATTTCACGCTATGTATGTTCATTTGATTACATACTTAGTGCATTGTTTTCACATGCTTACATTTTGGTATGACATTTGGTTTGTTTACATGGGACAATACATTCATTAACATTAGCTACGCCGTTCGTTAGTAGGTAGTGGTACCATAGGAATTGACAACTCCCGTTCCGGACATCCCAGGGAAAGGGGACAGAAAGGAATGACCGAATTCGATGATATAAGACAGATAGACCTTTAATTTGTTTAAAGGGTTTATCACCACAGTCACAAGGCTTGGATGTATGCATTTTCACAATACCGCATAAATGTTCATATTAAATAGTTGCATGCATTTACACAAAACATAATTTTGATTTAAACCAAGTTTTACTTCAATACTTTGTTTTTGTGCATATGGTTTAGTTGAGACATTTCACTTGCCATACATGACATTTTGACATAGACATTTTACACAAAGACATTTGACATGGATATTTGACATAGACATTTGACATGGATATTTGACATAGACATTTGACATGGATATTTGACATAGACATTTGACATGGATAATTGACATAGACATTTGACATGATTTACACTTGACATATTATTCAATACATTTGACAATTTGTTTAAACATAGACTTCTTACATTGGTTGGTTTTGTTTGATTAAGTGATTAAGTAACGATGCGTGTGTAATATGATACAAGCATGGTGGATACGCCGCTGGTACTTCCTATATATAAGTGTTTGTATGGTATTACATGTCGTAACGTTATTTGAATCATTTCAATATTGAGACATAGAACATTTTATACAAATAACATACTTTTCATAAGACATTGATTTATAAACAACTTATCTTATACAAACACATTTTTACATGGTCATTTATTTAACCTGACATTTACTTATACATATCATCTGATCTTATTGTTATTCAAATGATTTACAAGACAAAGCAAATTACAAGGTTCATGACTAAACATTTTCTCAAATACAAGTCATGAATCCTATTTTCACAAACCTATGTATCTCACAGGCATTTTTATGCTGACGTACCTATTTTCACATGTGTTTTCAGGTGCTTTTCCATAGGATGTTGATCATGATACTAGGGCGGACCTGTGCCTTAGAGACTTTAAAATAAGATAGACTATGTTTAATTATGTTCTGAACTCTTTAATTTCCTGTTTGAAACAATGTAACACCTTTGTTTATAAATAAAAGACAACTTTGTATACCATGGTTATGAAACAATTTATTCTGTTGCAACACGCCCCGATGTTTCCGCCGCGATTTGTTGTTTTACGCGGTCGGGGTGTGACAGAAGAGTTGGTATCAGAGCCAATGGTTATAGGGAATTAGGTTATTAGTAATGCTTTGACCTAGACTATAACTTTTCTAGGAACCTAACGCAAGTTATCTTGTGTTTAGATCTTAAAACATGTACATCACCTATCCTTAGGTGATTAACAAAACAAGGAACCAAAATTTTTCCGAAACGATTTTTGAAAAACAATCATCTGTTTTTGAATAAATTTTTACAAGGTTTTGAACCCTCAATTGTAAGGTTTTGAACCCTCTGTTATATGGTTTTGAACCCTTTTCAGTATTGGTTTTTGGCCTTGTGCCTTCAAATTTTCAAAATCCCGTCAAACGTTTTGGGTTTTAAATAATGTGAACATGTGCAAACTGGAAGGGTGAATGCCTGTATTCTGAGTTTTCTGTCTAGGCAAGCACTTCGTATACATCTCAACCAGACGCGAGACCAGTTGTGCTTACCTGGGAATTCTTGGGATGAGTGTTCACTTATAGGCGAGCATGTCTTCATTATACATTATTTTTGACCCATTTACTTTGATTAGTCGCTGTGTGTTGTTTGTTTGCTCTGTGATACGGACGAATGACCACCATCTTTGCTTTTGTTGATTTTGTTTCATCTCATTCTTTTCATCCAATCATCTCACTCGTTTCCTTTCATGTTTTCCTCTTTTAGAATGCCTCCTCGACGCGAGAACCAGATAGCTACTGCCGAGCTGGCAGAAATTATTGCGCAGCAGATGGCTGCTCAATTTCCAAATCTCTTTGCTCAATGGAATCAAGCCAACAACAACAACAATGTTCCATGCAAATACAAGGATTTTAATCAGGCTAAACCACTCAAGTTTAGTGGTTCTGAAGGAGCGACTGGGCTTCTTCAGTGGTTCGAGAGCAGTGAGAATACTTTTCGCCATGTGCAGTGTCCGGATAATCGCAAGGTTGAGTTTGCTTCGAGCGTATTTCAGAAGAGGGCTTTGACATGGTGGAACGGGGTTATGAGGGATAGGGGTGCAGAAGTTGCTCTTGCACAGACCTGGGCTGAACTTAGAGCCCTTATGATGAGGGAATTCTGTCCTCGTCATGAGCAACGAGCGTTGGAGAAGGAGTTTGATGAGCTGAAGCAAGATAGTGGTGAGCATAGGGCTTATACTGATCGGTTTGAAGAGTTGAGCCTGCTTTGCCCAACAATGGTCACCCCACTTGACAAGGCTATCGAAAGATACATCAACGGCCTACCTGACTCGGTACAAGACATTCTTACTGGTAGTGAACCTGCCACACTTCGTCAGGCGATCGAATTATCAGCGACATTGACTGAGTCGCAGATCCGGAAGAACAAGTTACACCGGAAGGGTGACAAGGGCAAGGAACAATCAGCTGACAAGGTGGATAGCAAGAAAGGTCAAAACGGGAATGGAAAGAACTCTGGTTCTTCAAAGAGGGCAAAGAAGCGTAAGGCTTCCCAAAACTATGCTGTCACTGCCCAAGCTAATCAAGCAGCTCCCAACCAACCCGCACAGCCGCCAGCAAAGAAACCCTATACAGGGAATGCACCTTTGTGCAATAGATGCAACAGTCACCACCAGCCGCAACTTCCATGCCGTTTCTGTACTAACTGTGGGAAGTCAGGCCATCTTGCCAATGTTTGTCGGTCTGCTCAGAATCCCGCGGTTCAGAACCCGGCTCAACAAGCTGCTCCGCAACAGGGTCAAGCTGCACGACCACAATACCCACCAGGTGCTTGTTACAATTGTGGGGATCTGACCCACTATAGGAATCGGTGCCCAAGACTGGCGAACCAGAACCAGAACCAGAATCAGGCTCAGGCTCCGGCTCGAGGCCGAGTTTTTAACATGAATGCCCAAGAGGCACAGGCTGACGATAATGTGGTGAACGGTACGTTCTTTATTAATAATCAGCCTGCATCTGTTCTTTTCGATTTCGGTGCCGATAAGAGTTTCGTGTCTTTGTCCTTTGAACCAATGCTTCGAGTGTCTAGAACGAAACTAGGCAAATCTTTGACAGTAGAGGTTGCTAGTGGTGAACCCATTATTCTTAATTCTGTTCTTCGCAACTGCCAGTTGAATCTTAACGACCATCTTTTTCCTATCGACCTCACGCCTATGCAACTCGGAAGCTTCGACGTTATTGTGGGAATGGATTGGTTATCCAAGCATCACGCAGAGATAGTTTGTTCTGAGAAGATTGTTCGTGTGCCGCTTTCGACAGACGAGATTCTGCAGGTTCAAGGTGAGAAGCCTATCGGTGGTCTCAAACTCATGTCTTGTTTTAAAGCTCGGAAGTATCTGCAGAAGAACTATGTGGCTTTCTTAGCACATGTTACAGAAGATAAAGGCAAGGGTAAGTCTATTTCAGATATTCCTGTCGTTCGGGATTATTCTGAAGTATTCCCTGAAGATTTACCTGGTCTACCTCCAGCACGCCAAGTCGAGTTCCACATTGATCTCGTACCTGGTGCAAATCCCATTGCTAGAGCTCCATATCGTCTTGCACCATCTGAGATGCAAGAGTTGTCTAAACAGCTTCAGGAGCTCTCTGACAAAGGTTTTATACGTCCTAGTTTTTCACCTTGGGGTGCTCCCGTTCTTTTTGTAAAGAAGAAGGATGGATCCTTTAGGATGTGTATCGATTATCGTGAGCTTAACAAACTTACCATCAAGAATCGATATCCTTTACCTCGCATTGATGATCTCTTTGATCAACTACAGGGCGCTTCTTATTTTTCGAAGATTGATCTGCGATCTGGATATCATCAACTTCGGGTGCAAGAAGAAGACATTCCGAAGACAGCGTTCCGTACTCGTTATGGGCATTATGAATTCACAGTCATGCCATTCGGTTTGACTAATGCTCCTGCTGTTTTCATGGACTTAATGAATAGGGTCTGTAAACCTTATTTGGATCAGTTCGTCATTGTTTTTATTGACGACATCTTGATTTATTCTAAGACGCAAGCTGATCACGAGCAACATCTTCGTCTTACCCTTGAACTCCTAAAGAAAGAGCAACTTTTCGCCAAATTCTCCAAGTGCGAATTTTGGCTTAAAGAAGTTCAATTTTTGGGGCATGTTATCAACGAATGGGGTATTCATGTGGATCCCTCCAAGATCAGTGCGATTAAGGATTGGGATACACCTACTACTCCTACTGAAGTTCGTTCTTTTCTTGGTCTAGCGGGTTATTATCGCCGCTTCATAGAAAACTTCTCGAAGATTGCAGTTCCTCTAACTCAGAAGAAAATGCCCTTTTATTGGGGAAACAAACAAGAGGAAGCTTTTCAACACCTGAAGCAGAAGCTTTGCGATGCGCCTGTTCTATCATTGCCTGAGGGTGATGATGATTTTGTTGTGTATTGTGATGCATCAAAATTGGGTCTTGGCTGTGTTCTTATGCAAAGGAACACAGTCATAGCCTATGCATCGAGGCAGTTGAAGATACATGAGAAAAACTACACTACTCATGATCTTGAGTTGGGTGCAGTTGTCTTTGCTCTCAAGATCTGGAGACACTATTTGTACGGTACAAAATGTGTGGTTTTCACTGACCACAAAAGTCTTCAGCATATCTTCAACCAAAAAGAACTCAACATGAGACAACGACGTTGGGTTGAGCTTTTAAACGACTATGACTGCGAAATTCGCTACCATCCTGGTAAGGCGAATGTCGTAGCTGATGCATTAAGTCGTAAGGAACGTACTAAGCTTCATTGTGTACGTGTTCAATCTGTTATTCAAGCTCGATCCGATATCCAAGCACGCATTTCTCAGTCTCAACAATCTTGTGTTTCACAAGGATTGATGGATAAGGAATTTCCTTATCACATAACACCTGCACTGGAACTGAAGGACAATGGATCATATTACTTCATGGACTGTTTGTGGGTCCCAAGCCTAGATGATCTTCGTACCTTGCTTATGGATGAAGCCCATAAGTCTCGTTATTCTATTCATCCGGGCTCAGATAAAATGTATAAGGATCTTCGTATTCACTATTGGTGGCCTGGTATGAAGAAAGACATTGCCTTATACGTATCCAAATGCCTTACTTGTCTAAAGGTTAAGGCTGAACATCAGCGTCCTTCGGGATTATTGGAGCAACCAGAGATCCCAGTTTGGAAATGGGAAAACATTACTATGGATCTTGTTACCAAACTCCCGCGCACAAAGAAAGGTCATGATGCCATCTGGGTAGTCGTTGATCGTCTTACAAAGTCAGCACATTTCTTGCCAATCCGTGAGGATTTTCCTGCTGACAGACTTGCTCAAATCTATGTAGATGAAATTGTAGCTCGACATGGTGTTCCGTTGAACATCATTTCTGACAGAGATGCTCGTTTCACTTCTCATTTTTGGAGAACCATGCAATCTGCTATGGGGACCCAACTTAATCTGAGCACAGCTTATCATCCGCAAACGGATGGTCAATCTGAGAGAACAATCCAGACTCTGGAGGATATGCTTAGAGCTTGTGTGATCGATTTTGGTGGTAGCTGGGATTCACATCTTAAATTGATTGAATTCTCCTACAACAACAGTTATCACACTAGCATCAAAATGGCTCCTTTCGAAGCTCTCTATGGTCGAAAATGTCGTTCACCAGTCTGCTGGAATGAGATTGGCGAGGCCCAACTTACTGGACCTGCCCTCATTTTAGAGACAACTGACAAGGTCAAGAAAGTTCGTGATAACCTTCAGGCAGCTAGAAACCGTCAGAAGATTTACGCGGACCCAAAACGCAAAGCCTTGGAATTTCAAGTCGGTGATCGAGTATTACTTAAGGTCTCACCTTGGAAAGGTGTGATCAGATTTGGAAAGAAAGGAAAACTTGCACCTAGATACGTTGGACCATTCAAGATCGTCGAAAGAATCGGAAGGTAGCCTACAGACTTGAGTTACCTCCTGAACTGGGAAATGTTCATCCAACTTTTCACGTGTCCAATCTCAAGAAGTGTACAGCTGATGAGAATTTCTCCATACCGCTTGACGAAATTCGTGTTGGCAAAACACTGAAATTTATTGAGAAGCCAGTGGAAATCATGGAACGTGAAGTCAAGTGGCTTAAACGCAAGCGCATTCCTTTGGTCAAAGTTCGCTGGGAAGCTAAACGTGGACCCGAGTTTACTTGGGAACGCGAAGATCAAATGAAAGCGAAATATCCGCATCTTTTTCCACGAGTTTCCTCTAAATAAATTTCGGGACGAAATTTCCACAAGTAGGGGAAACTGTAACAACTGTGCTTGTAATCACTATGAACAGTTATGTTATCAATAAAACAATGTTATTTGATCACAATGTTTGTTTTGTTATGTTTTACATTTTTCATGTTTTGACTTTTGTTCAATTTCAAACTCTACATCGCTTTCTGGAGAGTTATACGCAAACTAGTGCGTAAACGTACTCAGTTTAATGCGAGAAATACTCCGGAACATCAACATATACTCAACATACCTTAAATAACCTTTACATAACTTAGAAATAAGTTTTAAAGGCTTTGGTATGGCAAAAACAAGTTAATTCGCTTACAGGGACTAAATATGACAAACTGCGAAAGTATGTCAATTTGAACTGTAACGAACATTCCGGAACCTAACCATAAGTTAAACACACCTTAAATATCCTTTACATAGCTTAGAAATAGGCTTTGAGGGGTTCGGTGTGCTAAAATAAACTTTTGGGTCATTCAGGGACTAAAAGTGTCAAAAAGTGCACAAGTTTGCATTTTCGCGCATAACATACGTTCTGAATACATCCGGACATCCAAAAATTTATGTAAGCACCAAAATATTTTATTTTAGTGTTTGGCATAAGAAAAATCCATTCGTCGCGCAATTTGGATCGTTTTTCGCGCTTATGCGCATTCCGTCGTAATTAACCGAACATCGCGATCGTACGACCAAACGAACGTTGGTGACCGACCGGATAATATTTAAATCCCACAAATATTCTGTTATGATTAAAATCTTATTTTAATCAGGTCCGTGTTGAAAAATAAATTAAAACGCCTAAAAACGTTATTTTTCAAAGTTTAAGCGCGTACCGTGTGTTTCTGCGCAACACAGTGCTTCTACTGCAAAACGCAGACAACGCAGCCAGTCCTGGCAACTGAAATTTATTTCAGTAATAACTTGGCGAGTTTATTTTTATAGAGTAATAAAAATAATTTAGAACGCCATAAACCGGGATTTAAACGCTAGATAAAATACCCGGTACCCAGTTAAATACCCGTCCTAGCCATATACTAGGAATATGCTTGGCATATGCTTGGAATATGCTAAGGTATATGCTTGGAATATCCTAAGGTATATGCTTGGAATATGCTAAGGTATATGCTAGGAATATGCTTGGAATATGCTAGGAATATTCTAGGAATATTCTATATGGAAAAACTATAAATACCCACCATATGTTTCATTCATAATCACTAGAAATTTGATTTGAGAAACTCTAAGTTGAAACACCAGTTTCATACCTGAGATTTTCGAATCGAGTTTAGCATTCGGGGACCCTTCGTAAGTATTCTTTCGTTCTTTTCCTTATTTTTACTGCTTTTCGAGTCAGAAAGTCAAACTTTGTTTGACTTTCAGCGTTGACCAGTAATGGTCAATGCGAAGTTCGGTTGAACTTCGCAACGTGATTGTAATCACGATGGTCATAGTCCCTTGGGACTATGCCTACTGATTACCACGTTGTCTAGGGTCGTAGGGTAGGCGATCTAATAAATCGCCTATACCTTCGAACCCGACCCATTTGGTCGATCATTAGGATCCGACCAAATACATTAGGTGACCATAGTAGGTAGGGAATAACCTTCCGATGTTATACCCTATGGTCACATCGTTTAAGTAGTTGTATGATAGGTAGTTTATATGCCTTAGGTAAATTACCAGAATACCCTTTTTCATGTATAATTGGTAATTAAGCATATGTAACCTAAACCTTTGTCACGTAGCTGATTGTGTAACATGTTTAGGCATATAACACTTGTCATAGGACTAGTTAGGCGGTCCGAACGCGTTTCACGCGCACGACACGTTAAAGTAGCATAAGCTTCCTAAACGGGTCGTAATGGGTCGTAAACAATTATGTTAAGTTTCATTTAGCATGTAGGCTTTGTTAAACCAAATGACACGAGTCTCTACACTCGTTTGGTTTACGAAACCTCATTCTATCCAATCATCCGATTAAGGTCCGGTTATTAACATAGTTACCTATATTAGGTGCCGTTTGATTCCGAGATCTATAGCATTACTTGGTGGTTATCTTTAGACAACTGAGCAATCTCAAGTGAGTACATAGACCCCTCTTTTACTGTTTTCCAAACTGTTTTGGGGTGGAACACATGTGCCTACTTGTTACTTTCATGCTTTCCTGTTTTCACATCATATACCGGTTATGTTTGTTAGTACATTATAGTACATGATTTCATTTCATTTCATTTTATGCTAGGTGTGCCCATTGTGTGCATTACTTAGTACATCGTTTTACATGACATTTCATGCTAGGTGTGCCCATTGTGTGCATTACTTAGTACATCGTTTTACATGACATTTCACGCTATGTATGTTCATTTGATTACATACTTAGTGCATTGTTTTCACATGCTTACATTTTGGTATGACATTTGGTTTGTTTACATGGGACAATACATTCATTAACATTAGCTACGCCGTTCGTTAGTAGGTAGTGGTACCATAGGAATTGACAACTCCCGTTCCGGACATCCCAGGGAAAGGGGACAGAAAGGAATGACCGAATTCGATGATATAAGACAGATAGACCTTTAATTTGTTTAAAGGGTTTATCACCACAGTCACAAGGCTTGGATGTATGCATTTTCACAATACCGCATAAATGTTCATATTAAATAGTTGCATGCATTTACACAAAACATAATTTTGATTTAAACCAAGTTTTACTTCAATACTTTGATTTTGTGCATATGGTTTAGTTGAGACATTTCACTTGCCATACATGACATTTTGACATAGACATTTTACACAAAGACATTTGACATGGATATTTGACATAGACATTTGACATGGATATTTGACATAGACATTTGACATGGATATTTGACATAGACATTTGACATGGATAATTGACATAGACATTTGACATGATTTACACTTGACATATTATTCAATACATTTGACAATTTGTTTAAACATAGACTTCTTACATTGGTTGGTTTTGTTTGATTAAGTGATTAAGTAACGATGCGTGTGTAATATGATACAAGCATGGTGGATACGCCGCTGGTACTTCCTATATATAAGTGTTTGTATGGTATTACATGTCGTAACGTTATTTGAATCATTTCAATATTGAGACATAGAACATTTTATACAAATAACATACTTTTCATAAGACATTGATTTATAAACAACTTATCTTATACAAACACATTTTTACATGGTCATTTATTTAACCTGACATTTACTTATACATATCATCTGATCTTATTGTTATTCAAATGATTTACAAGACAAAGCAAATTACAAGGTTCATGACTAAACATTTTCTCAAATACATGTCATGAATCCTATTTTCACAAACCTATGTATCTCACAGGCATTTTTATGCTGACGTACCTATTTTCACATGTGTTTTCAGGTGCTTTTCCATAGGATGTTGATCATGATACTAGGGCGGACCTGTGCCTTAGAGACTTTAAAATAAGATAGACTATGTTTAATTATGTTCTGAACTCTTTAATTTCCTGTTTGAAACAATGTAACACCTTTGTTTATAAATAAAAGACAACTTTGTATACCATGGTTATGAAACAATTTATTCTGTTGCAACACGCCCCGATGTTTCCGTCGCGATTTGTTGTTTTACGCGGTCGGGGTGTGACAGGTAGGGGATATCGATTCTTGATGGTAAGCTTGTTAAGCTCACGATAATCGATACACATCCTAAAAGATCCATCCTTCTTCTTGACAAAAAGAACGGGAGCACCCCAGGGTGAAAAGCTAGGACGGATAAAACCTTTGTCAGAGAGTTCCTGAAGCTGCTTAGATAACTCTTGCATCTCTGAGGGTGCAAGGCGATATGGAGCTCTGGCAATGGGATTTGCACCAGGTACGAGATCAATGCGGAACTTGACTTGGCGTGCTGGAGGTAGACCAGGTAACTCTTCAGGGAAAACTTCAGAATAATCCCGAACGACAAGAATATCTGAAATAGACTTACCCTTGCCTTTATCTGCAGTAACATGTGCTAAGAAAGCCATATAGTTCTTTCGCAGATACTTCCGAGCTTTAAAACAAGACATGAGTTTGAGACCACCGGCAGGTTTCTCACCTTGAACCTGTAGGATCTCGCCTGTCGAAAGCGGCACACGAACAATCTTCTCAGAACAAACTATCTCTGCACGATGCTTAGACAACCAATTCATACCCACTATGACGTCGAAGCTTCTAAGTTGCATAGGCGTGAGGTCAATAGGAAAAAGATGGTCGTTGAGGTTCAACTGGCAGTTGCGAAGAACAGAATCAAGAACAATGGGTTCGCCACTAGCAACTTCTACTGTCAAAGGTTTACCTAGTTTTGTTCTAGACACGCGAAGTAATGGCTCAAAAGACAATGACACAAAACTCTTGTCGGCACCCGAATCAAAAAGAACAGATGCAGGCTGATTATTAATAAAGAACGTACCGTTCACCACATTATCGTCCACCTGCGCCTCTTGGGCATTCAAGTTAAAAGCTCGCCCTCGAGCCTGAGCCTGATTTTGGATCTGATTCTGGTTTTGGTTGACTAGCCTTGGGCACCGGTTCCTGTAGTGGGTCAGATCCCCACAATTGTAGCACGAACCAGGAGGAAAATTAAGTCGTACAGCTTGACCTTGTTGCTGAGCAAGAGGCTGAGCAACTTGTTAGGCTTGGTTCTGAACTGCCTGGTTCTGGTTAACAGGAATGCGGCAGGTGGCATATAGATGACCAGGCCTTCCGCAGTTGGTGCACTGACGACACTGGAGGTGTGGTTGATGATGGCCGTTACACCTGTTGCACAAAGGTGCATTGCCAAGATAAGGCTTCTTGGCTAGTGGCTGCGCAGGCTGATTTGGCGCAGCTTGGGCCTGTGCAGTAACGGCATAGTTTTGGGAAGCCTTCCGCTTCCTAGACCCTCCAGAATTCTTTCCCTTCTTGTTTTGACCTTTCTTGCTATCTTCCTTATCAGACACCTGCTTCTTACCCTTGTCACCCTTTTTGTGCAGCTTCCCCTTTCGAATCTATGACTCAGTCAATGTCGCTGATAACTCGATCGCCTGACGGAGTGTGGTAGGGTTGCTACCAGTAATGATGTCTTGTACCGAGTCAGGTAGGCCGTCGATGTATCTTTCGATAGCCTTGTCGAGTGGGGTAACCATAGTTGGGCAAAGCAGACTCAACTCTTCAAACCTATCAGTATAAGCCCTGTGCTCGCCACTGTCTTGTTTCAAGTCCTCAAACTCTTTCTCCAACGCTCGCTATTCATGACGAGGACAGAATTCCCTCATCATAAGGGCCCTAAGTTCAGCCCAAGTTTGCGCTAGAGCAACTTCTGCACCCCGATCTCTCATAACCCCGTTCCACCATTTGAGAGCCCTCTTCTGAAACACGCTCGAAGAAAACTCGACCTTGCGATTATCCGGACACTGCACGTGGCGGAAAGTATTCTCAATGCTCTCAAACCATTGAAGAAGCCCAGTCGCTCCCTCAGAACCACTAAACTTGAGTGGTTTAGCCGAGTTAAAATCCTTGTATTTGCATGGAGCATTGTTGTTGTTGGTGGCTTGTTGCCATTGAGCAAAGAGATTTGGGAATTGAGCAGCCATCTGCTGCGCAATAATTTCTGCCAGTTCGGCAGTCGCAATCAGATTGTCGCGTCGAGGAGGCATTCTAAAAGAGGAAAACATGAAAAGAAACGAGTGAGATGATTGGATGAAAAGAATGAGATGAAACAAAATTAACAAACGCAAAGAAGGTGGTCATTAGTCCGCATTACCAAGCAAACAAACGACGCACAGTGACTAATCAAAGTAAATGGATCAAAAATAATGTATCATGAAGACATGCTCGCCTATAAGTGAACACTCATCCCAAGAATTCCCAGGTAAGCACAACTGGTCTCGCGTCTGATGAGATGTATACGAAGTGCTTGCCTAGACAGAAAACCCAGAATACAGGCATTCACTCTTCCAGTTTGCACGTGTTCACATTATTTAAAACCCAAAACGTTGACGAGATTTTCAAAATTTGAAGGCACAAGGCCAAAAATTTAGTCAAACTGGAAGGGTTCAAAACCTTACAAAAGAGGGTTCAAAACCTTGTAATAAATTATCCAAAAACAGATAATTGTTTTTCAAAAATCGTTTCGGAAAAATTTTGGTTCTTGTTTTGTTAATCACCTAAGGATAGGTGATGTACATGTTTTAAGATCTAAACACAAGATAACTTGTGTTAGGGTCCTAGAAAAGTTATAGTCTAGGTCAAAGCATTACTAATAACCTAATTCCCTATAACCATTGGCTCTGATACCAACTCTTCTGTCACACAGTTAGCACTTGAAAAGAGCTATGGGCGATTTTGGTAAAACCCTAATTTTCTCTTGCTAATCCTCATATCGATTGTTCTTGTCTATCAACTTAGGATTATGATCGATCCTTAGATGATATTCAATTGTTCTCGGATTAGGGTTTGTAGTTAGGGTTTTGTTTTCGGCTTTAATTTTCTGTTTGCAAACGGGGGTGTAGCTGGTTGTTCTGATTTGCGCGTCTGATTTCGTTAGTCTGATTTCGGATCTGATTTCGTTAGTCTGATTTCGAATACATCTGATTTCGGCTTACATCTGATTTTGGCTTGTTGTTCTGATTTCGGCGATATTGAGGTGCTTCCAGATTTCGAGATTAGGGTTTTGTGTCGTTGTTTTCTGTTTGCGAAGGTGGTGCGGCTGTTTGCTTTTGCTTTAGGGTTTCAGCAGGTTTCTTTATTCTTTGTTTTGGCTGGTTTGTTGATCACAATCTGTCCGAATGGAGAGCCAAACTGCAGAAAACTCAAATGTGTTTGCCAAAAAAATTAAGAACATTGACGGTAAAACATTTGAGCCAAGACAAACATCATCTTTGGCGACTAGGGTTTCTGAAATGCCGAGTAAGAAGGTATGTTTTATGATGCCGCTTAATGATACTGAACATGTTATTGGTTGTTCTGATTCTCCTAATTAGAATTATGCGAAAGTCTTTGACAAGAGAAAGGTAGCATTTGTGTTACCAGTGAATGATATTAGTCCTACTCGAGTTCAAAAGCTGAATAAGGATGATAATGCTCATGTCCAATCTTATGCGGATGTGGTCCTACATGAACGAATTGAGCAGGGGGATACTAAGAGGGGTGGGGATTCAATTCAGAATCAGAATGAAGATGAAAACACTAGGAAGGCCAATGATGCGGTTGTTCAAGTTCCTAAAGTCAATTTTCGACAACTAAAATCAGATGTATCATTGGATGGAGTGGATGTAGTGCTTCCGATTGATTTGGTTCGCCAGGTTAATAACAGGTTAGCAAACACTCTTTATGGTTATTTCCTGGGGGATAGGATTGCATATCCAGTAGTTGAATATTTTGTCAGAACAAATTGGAAAAAACATGGTCTTCAGAAAACTATGATGAATTCAAATGGTTTCTTTTTCTTCAAGTTTGAAGACAGAAAGGGTATGGATACTGTTCTTGAAGGGGGACCTTGGCTGATCCGTAACAAACCTATGTTTCTCAACATTTGGTCTCCTACAAACACCCTGAAAAAAGAAGAGGTTAAAAAGGTTGCAGTTTGGGTTAAATTGCATGATGTTCCGCTAGTGGCATATTCTGATGATGGTTTAAGCATGTTGGCTTCAAAAATTGGGTCCCCGGTGCGTCTGGATTCGTATACTAGTGATATGTGTAATGAGGCTTGGGGAAGGAGCAGCTATGCTAGGGCTCTCATTGAAATATCAGCTGATCATGAGTTGAAAGAGACTCTAACCATGGCTATTCCTGAATTGGATAGGAACAAATATGTTAATGAGACTATTCGGGCGGAGTATGAATGGGAACCTCCGAGATGTATCCACTGCTGTGTTTTTGGGCATGATTCTGAGGAGTGTCCAAAACGCATTCGACCGACAGTGAAACCTCCTACATATAGACCGAAAATAGATGAGGATGGTTATACGGAAGTCAAGACAAAGAAGAATGTAAAGAAAAGCGGTTTTCAAGTTAACAATCAAAAGCCCAAGTTTGAATATAGACCTGTGGATAAAAAGAAAAAGGCAGTGAATTCTGCTTACATGAGTGCGAGGAGCACTAGTTCTTCTAAGGTTCAAACACATAATTCTTTTAGCGCACTTGGGTTTGTTGGAGGGAACGGGGATAAAGGGAGACGTGAGCCAAATGAGGAGTCTGATGATGACGGGGTAGAGGTTGTATATGATGAAACGAATGAGTTTATGACATCGGGTACTCATCCTACGTCTTCCAGTACAGGGGCAAGCACCTCTCAAATAAAGTTGTCTAATGGATAGGTGGCGTCTTTTTCATGCTAAAGGGCTGCCAGTTGGTAGCAGTTTCATTTTTGACGATGGCGGTTGACGTCTTTTGTTTGTTTTTTTCGTTTGTCTACTAGTTAGTCATTATTATGATTGTAGTAGGCTAGATTAATGTGGTAACTTGGTTTGTTTGGTTTTTTGTTTACATATATGGGGCATGTCCTGTATATGAACTAGTGGGGAACTCATCCTCACTACTTGTACTTATTTGGCGGTTGTCTATAATAGAATCACCGGGGTAACCCTTTACCCAAAAAAACTCTTCTGACACACCCCGACCACGTATAGCATACAAGACGTGGCGGAAAACGTCGGGGAGTGTTGTAACAGAATTAATTGTTTCATAACCATGGTGTTCAAAGTTGTATTTTATTTATTAACATAAGAGTTTCATCGTCTTAAACAGAAATTAAAGAGTTTATAACATAATTAAACTAAGTCTTTCATCATTTTAAGTCTCTAAGGCACATGTCCGCCCTAGTGTCACGATCGTCATCCTACGGAAAAGCTCCTGAAAACACATGTGAAAATAGGTACGTCAGCATAAAAATGCCTGTGAGATACATAGGTTTTGTGAAAATAGGATTCATGACTTAAGTTTAAGAAATTGTTTAATAACAGTCAGTCATGAACCTTGTAAATTGTTTTGTCTTGTAAATCATTTGAAAAACGATAAGATCAGATGATATGTATAAATAAGATCATAAAGTATGGTTAAATAAATAACCAAGTAAAATGAGTTTGTATAAGATAAGTTGTTTTGTAAAACAATGCCTTGTGAAAAGTATATTATTTGTATAAAATGTCATATGTCTAAATTGAAATGATTTAAATAACGCTACAATATGTAATACCATACAAACACTTATATATAGGAAGTACTAGCGGCGTATCCACCATGCTTGTATCATATTACACATGCCTCGTTACTTAAATCATTTAAACAAACCACCAATGTATAAAGTCTATGTTTAAACCAATAGTCAAAAGTCCTTGTATAAGTCATGTCAAATGTTTATAAGTCCAAAAGTAGTCAAGTAATGTGTAACAAAAGTTATGTATTGTAAGTAAAGTATTGTCACATAGTCCAAAATGTATAAATGTACAAAACAAAGTATTTTGAATATATCAAAAAGTTATGTTTCGCAAAGTAATACATGTTACATTGATACAAACATTTATGTGGTAAGTTAACGCATACATTCAAGCCTTGAGACAGTCGGATAACCCTTTCAGTCAAGGTTATCAAAAGAAATGTTTTCGGATTCAGTCATTCCTTACATCCAAACAAACCCGGGATGTCAGGAATGGGATTTGTCAAGTCCTATGGTACCACTACTTACTCCCGAGCGGCGTAGCTAATGTTAATGAACGTATAAAAGTCTCGTTTGTGCAAACCAAATGTCATAGCAGTTGTATACATGTCATATGAAAACAATGTACTAAGTATGCTAAGTTAACATACAAAGCAGAAAAGTCATGTAAATCAATGTGCTAGCATGCTATCAGTTAACATACATAGCAGAAATGTAATGTAAAACAATGTACTAAGTATGCACACAATGGACATACATAGCATGAAATGTAATGAAATCATGTACTATAATGTACTAACAAACATAGCAGGTATATGATGTGAAAACAGGAAAGCACGAAAGTAACAAGTAGGCACATGTGTTCCACCCCAAAACAGTTTGAAAACAGTAAAAGAGGGGTTCTATGTACTCACTTGAGATTGCTCAGAAGTCCTAAGATAACCACCAAGCAATGCTAGAGATCTCGGAATATCAAACGGCACCTAATATAGGTAACTACATTAATAAACCGGACCTAAATCGGAAGATCGGATAGAATGAGGGTTCGTAAACCAAATGAGTATGGGAACTCATGTAGTATGGTTTAACAAAGCCTACATACTAAATGAAACCTAACCTAAGTGCTTGTGACCCATTACGACCCGTTTAGGTAGCTTATGCTACTTTAACGCGTCGTTCGCGTGAAACGCGTTCGGACCGCCTAACTAGTCCTATGACAAGTAAAATATGCCTTAACATGTTTAATATTGTTACTAAATCAGTTTAGATACCAAAAGTTATGTTACATATGCTTAAAATGAATTTTGGCATCAAAGGGGTATTTTGGTAATTTACCTAAGGCATATATACTACCTATCATACAACTACTTAAACGAAGCGACCATAAGGTATAACCTCGGAAGGTTATTCCCTATATACTATGGTCACCTAATGTGCTTGGTCGGATCCTAATGATCGACCAAACGGGTCGGGTTCGAAAGTATAAGCGATTGTTTAGATCGCTTACCTGACGACCCTATACAAGCACTAAACTAAAAGTGACGAGCTAAGCATGTTAAAACATGCTTAACTAAGTTTAGAAAACAGGTTTGGTATCACAACAAACGGTTGTGATACCTAGGAGTATTTTGGTTACAAAATACGCAAAAATACGTATTCTGACCGAAACTACGGCTCGTCACTGAGCCTAGATAACGTGGTAATCAGTAGGTATAGTCACTAGGGACTATAACCATCGTGATCACGCTCACGTTATGAACTTCAATGAACTTCGCATCGACCATAAACTGGTCAATGCAGAAAGTCAAACAAAGTTTGACTTTCGGACTCGAAAAGCAATAAAAGAACGAAGGAACACTTACGAAGGGTCCTCAAATGCTAATCTAGATCAAAATAGCTCAGGTATGAAACAAAGGTTTCAACTTAGAGCACAAATGATCAGATTCTTGTGAGAAATGAAGTGAAATGTGATGGGTATTTATAGATTTCGGTCCACCGTTAGGATCGTTCCTTGGAGAAGAGGGAATGATCACATCCCTACACTTGTTGTAATGTTGTGGTTATTGATTTTGGACACCATAAGAGTTTAACATGTGGCACTTGACCTTTGGGGGATGCTAGGGGATGTTAATCTTGTGTTTAAATGACCTTTCCTGATCAGAAGGGGCCTAGCGTGACGCTAGGGGGGCTAGGCGTCACGCTAGGGGTCCCCTGATCAGCAAACAATTTCAAATGTCCACCTTTCAGTCCCCGTTGCGTATTAAGGCCATTTCCGACGTGTTTAAGGCTCGTTAAATCATTTTCAAGGCTCCACAAGGATACCTAAACATTGTGGACATGAAACATGTTCAAAAATATGTCGGATGTTGGTTCGTTTGGTCGTACGAACGCGATGTTCGCTTAATTACGACGGAATGCGCATAAGTGCGAAAAACGATTCAAATGACGCAACGAATGAATTTCTCTTATGCCAAACACTAAAATAAAATATTTTAGTGCTTACATAAATTTTTGGATGTCCAGATGTATTCAGAACGTAAGTTATGGGCGAAAATGCAAACTTGTGCACTTTTTGACGCTTTTGGTCCCTGAATGACTCAAAAGTTTATTTTAGCACACCGAACCCCTCAAAGCCCATTTCTAAGCTATATAAAGGATATTTAAGGTGTGTTTAACTTATGGTCATGTTCCGGAATGTTCGTTATAGTTCCAATTGGCATACTTTCGTAGTTTGTCAAGTTTAGTCCCTGTAAGCGAATTAACTTGTTTTTGACATACCAAAGCCTTCAAAACTTATTTCTAAGTTATGTAAGGGTTATTTAAGGTATGTTAAGCATATGTTGATGTTCCAGAGTATTTGTCGCATTAAACTAAGTACGTTTACGCACCAGTTTGCGTAATACTCTCCAGAAAGCGATGTAGAGTTTGAAATTGAATAAAAGTCAAAACATGAAAATGTAAAACACAATCAAACAAACATTGGGATTGAATAACATTGTTTTATTGATAATAGAACTGTTCACAATGATTACAAGCACGGATGTTACACAAACGTTACATATCATGTATCGTATACAGCGGAAGCATAACTCATTTGTTAAGTATTTCGTAAACCATGTGTACATAAACCATTAAGCTTGTATGGAGATTCTATGTAGCTCGACCCATGACCACTCCAGCCTTCCAGACAGCAAGTTCCACAAGATATAACCCTATAGACCTGCAAGCATGCAGACATGTGTGTCAGACGACGCTGGTGAGTTCAAAGTTTTGTTAACGCGTTTAGTTCCCAGAATTGTGTGTAAAACTGTTCAATGATTTGTTTTGATGTTGTTATTAACTCAATTACCGTATGTGGCTACAAGATGTGTTTGCCCAAACCCCAATGCCTCTATCAAAGCATTGGTCAACTGGTCAAGGTAATTAGTTCACGCCCGTCCATTCCGGCCCGGTGTGAGGGTGCCAATCCTAATAGCGCTATCAACTAAATACCTCGTTGCCTTCTCGGCAACAATCGGTAGATATAAGGGGTCTTGTATGATAGAAACTGAGTAATAACCAATGTTGTAGAAGGCGCTAGGCGCTAGTCGGGCGGTGAGGTACCGCCTAGGGATTAATCGGGATTAATAGGGATTAATCGGGATTAATCGGATTGGACTTTTATATATAATTTTACATTTTTTTTATAAATATGTAGTTAATTTTATACTTTTTATATATAATTTTATAAGTTTAGGAACCATATGTAAACTATTGCAAGATGGAGGGGCTAAATATCAAAATACCCAAACTTAATAACCCTAATACCCACCCACGTTCTCATAAGCCGCCTCTGCCTCTTCGGATCTTCCTCTTCTCCTTCGATTCATCAGACACAAGTCCACAACACATACCAATTTCACTTCTTCTAGGTTGATTAATTCTTCAATGTTGTTCGATTTTGCAGATCAGATTCAAGTGCAGATCAAGTGCAGATCTTCCTCTTCTCCTTCGGATCTTCCTCTTCTCCTTCGGATCTTCCTCTTCAATGTTGGAGACAAGTGCAGATCAGATTCATCAGACAAGTCCACAACACATACCAATTTCGCTTCTTCAAGGTAAGAACTCGTTCTAATTTGACTGTACTGTTCCGATTTCATCTCATTTTGATCCAATTTTGACCTCATACTTAACCGACTAGGCCCGATTTTAAGCGATTTTTGACCGATTTTTACGAGTTTGACCGATTTTGACCATTACCGCCTAATTTGGCCGATTTGGCTTTTTCCGGGCGGTGGACCTCCGATCAGCGACTAGGCGCCGATTAATCGGCCGCCTAATCCGATTTCTACAACATTGGTAATAACCAACATCCCATTAACCTGGCATTCCTCCCTGGAACGTTACCCGATATCCCTTCCCGGGATGCATGCTTGGAAAAGAGCAGTGAACTCACCTTAGATTGCTCGGTAGAATCAGTTACTTGTTCACACATAATCAGTCAATGCCTATGATGTTCATGTGCACGGAATCAGTTTACGTTCACGTTGTTCACGTATGTTCGTAGCGTGTAATCGTAGCAAGGATTATCGCATAACAGATAACGACCATTCATAACACACATAACAGATAAGTTCACTAGTCACGTACATGTTTCATGATAGTACTTAAGAGTTAAGTAAGTTACTCATCATAAGCAAGTCATGTTCCCTCAATCATAGTTATCATTGTTAACAGGCAGATAGTAGTCATTTCATAACCAAATAAACTTCATAATTAATTGCACTAGAATATGAAATTAATGTCCGACAAGGATTAATATGTTTAGTAATTCTCCACATGCATTCTTGATAAACTCTTTCTGACAATCACAAACGTAGGTTGACCGCTAAAAGCATATGATTGGGCCGATCAAATATTTGTCACATGGACTTGTTAGCACATATACACGTACTCAGAATTTATCATGTATTCCAAACTATATGCATGCACATCAATATCACAATCATCACAGAGGAAAGCCGACGAAACCCTTGCATCGATGCAGGCCCCTTCGACGAATGCCCCCCTCTTTCGTCGAAGACATTGTCGACGAAACCCCATGTTGTGTCGACGAAATATCTTGCCGAAGAAATACCCAGTTTCGCCGACTTGGGTGTTTCGTCGTTACACTTCACAGTTACAGTTCCTTCAACTCCCAAAACCCTAGTTGCAAGCAATCCTACTTTGTACTACTGATGTTATATGATTTCCAATCAACAACCGTTTATGAATTCAAAAGCACAAATCTTTGGTTCATTTACAATTAACATGAGTTAATCCACATAATCACATTTAAAGCAGATCAAGTGCACATTCCTATCTTTGAATCCCTAGTACCACGATCTACACACATTAATATTTTGACTTAATATATAACAGTTTATGAAAGAATCCCACCAATCATCACAGTCACCGATTAACAGACTTTTCCACTACGAATCCCAAACCATACTAAACCCAGAATTATTGCCACGAATCCATAACAAGTCGCACATAATAAATAGAGATTGAAACAAAGACAAGCCTACGGACCGATAGATGGTAGAGTGAGAGGGTTTAGCTTGGACGAGAAGGCAAAGTTTCAAGTGCTAGGGGAAGAAGGAGGCTGCCGTCAGTTGTCCTCTCTTGCTGCCGCCAATCACCGAATAGGATGGAGAGGGCTAGGGTTTTCTAGCTCACACAACTGCTCTCAAGGGGGTATAAAAACACATACAGTGACAGTTGGGCCGCGAGATGGATTGGGCCGAAGCCTCTAACAACGAAAGACCACATATGACGAAACACATATGTTTCGTCGAGTCATGGTTGGCGAAAGGTATTTGTCAGAGTGAGTGGTGACGAAGAATTATACATAAACTCAAATCATTAAATTCTAATTAAATTATCGGCAACTTACACAAATAATAATCAAGCAATTACACACAATCATTAATCATCCAGATAAATAGCACGGAGACCAGGTAAATCAATATTGTAGAAACAGGATTTTGAAGTCAATGATGTGTGAAATCTCGGGTTGTCACACCCAACTTGAAAGAAATTTCATCCCGAAATTTGATAAGCAAGCACAAAGAAGTGAGATGATGAATCAAGATTGTTCCGGATTTTCCTCAGGTGCCACATCATCCCCAACTTGAAGAGGAATTTCGTCCTGAAATTCACCAGTTTTACCAGAATTAGACTTGTCATCAGGAAAAAGTTGAGGATACTTAAGCTTCATCTGATCCTCGCGCTCTCACGTGAACTCCGGTCCGCGCCTTGAGTTCCAACAAACTCTAACGATCGGAATTCGACTGTGCTAACAAATCTTAATGTCCTGTCCATGATTTCAGTAGATTCCCAATAACGCACAATCAGTGTTTCATCAGATAAGCACTTCTTCAATTGCGAAATGCGAAATACGCCGTGAACGTTACCCAACTCAGCAGGTAACTCAAGCTTGTAAGCCACTTTACCAATCCGCTCCAGGATTCTGAATGGCCCAACGTAATGCGGATTAAGCTTGCCGCGCTTTCCAAAACGCACCACACCCTCCCAGAGTGAAAACTTCAGCAGGACTCCCTCGCCTGTAGCGAACTCCCAGTGTTTCCTAACTTATCAGCTTTCCTGACGGCCGCGCGTTGCCGCCAAACAATTTCCGATCTAAGCAATCTTTCCAAGAGTTTCGAGTACCAGTACTGGACCAGTAATTAAGTTGTCAACCATCTCCGTCTAACAAGAAGGTTGGCATTACTGTAATGCCTCAACAGAGCTGTCTGGTTACCAAGATGATAACTGCCGCAGTAGTACTCAACCATAGGTAAGAGTCCTTCCAATTTGCACCAAAGCCAGTCACACACATGCTCGCAGTATGTCTTCGAGTGCCAGGAGAGTTCGTTTTCTCTGATCGTTTACCCGACGGCGATAAGCAATGCTCTGGTCCTGACGTGAGCCAAGGGTGTTGTGTATTACCTGACATAAATCATGCATAGATCAAATCCAGAGGTAACAGGAGTTGGCACCTCGTACCTAAAAGCTGCCTCTCTCAGAGGAACTTCAACTGTGAAGACTCATCAGTTTTCTTGATTGCGAGAAAGCATGCTGGTAACTTGAGTCCACCAAGCCAAATGCAACCCGTCAAAAAACCCTCCCTCTCTCCTGGGCTATTTTTTGTTCATCATGAAACCCTAATTTTTCTTTGAGATTCATTTGTATAACAGTCTGTGATTAGAGTTTGTTCATCAAATCTCTATAACGAACTCGTTAGCAATAGTAATCAATCTGAAATTAGGGTTTTTATTTTCGTTCTTTCTCAATCGCCGCCATAGGTGCTGTTTAGAGATCCTGACTTATTAATCCGGTTGTTATTGGTCGCGGTTAACTGAGTTTAATTTAGCTAGATTGATACTCCGGGTTAATGTGTTAAGGATTGAAATTCGGCTCTAGGGTTTCAGGATTAGGGTTTCTTTTTGTCATTGTTTCTTAGCCGGCTGGAGTTTATTGTTTTTTTGGTGATACGTGTGCATGGAGGGTAGAAGTGATGGTCATAATTCGTTGAAGGAGGGTGTCACTCCGGGGACGGAAGAGAAATCACCACCGGTTCGTGGTATTGGGCTGCGGGTGACAAATATTGAGGGCAATAATAGGATTCCTAAGCGGGGTATGTACTCAACCAACAATAGATCGGTCATTGATGGGTTGTTCGAAATATCTAAACCTATGGAGTTGAATGCTGATTTTGCATGTGGAGGGAATTTCATGGCGGCGACGAAGGTTTCCCATGCAAACCCTAGTGGTGTGGCTGATAAGGGTTCGATGATCAATCAGGAAGATAACCAGGTTAATGTGGGGAGTCCGAAACCCTTGTCATATGCTGAGTCAGTTTTGAATAATAATTCTAAAAAGGTTAATTTCCGGAATCTGGCTAGTGTAGAGAAAAATGATGGATGTGATGTGGTTTTACCAAGGGATTCGGTTAGGGCGGTTCAGGATAAGCTTGCTAATACCTTATATGGATATTTTTTGGGTGATCGTGTGGCATATCCGGTAGTAGAGTATTTTGTTCGGAACAATTGGAAGAAATTCGGTCTCCAGAAATCCATGATGAATGCTAATGGATTTTTCTTTTTCAAATTTGCTGATGAGTCTGGTATGATGAACGCTCTGAAAGCTGGCCCGTGGATTATTCGTTCTCAACCATTATTTTTAAATGTTTGGTCGGCTTCTACTAAGCTTGAGAAAAAAGAAGTGAAACAATTACAACTCTGGGTAAAGATTCATGACGTACCGATTGCTGCTTACACGGAAGATGGATTAAGTCTTATAGCAACTGCGATTGGGGAACCAATAATGCTAGATTCGTTTACCACAACTATGTGTATGGATGCTTGGGGTAGGAGTAGTTATGCTCGGGCACTTATTGAGATTTCTGCTGAAAAAGATTTTAAAGAAGAACTAGTCATTGTTGTTCCAGATCTTAATGGAGATGGTTTCATTAAGGAGAAGTTATTTGTCGAGTATGAGTGGAGTCCGCACAGATGTAGTCATTGTCGTGTATTTGGTCACTCTGATGAAGGGTGTCCGAAACAAGCTAGAACTAATCCGAAGCAAGGGAACATGGGAAATAATGGGAAGCAACAAAAGGAGGTAATGAAAAATCGTGGACAGGGTAAGCATAGGGTTGATGATGATGGGTTTTCAATAGTTGATGATAGAAAGACTGCAAAAAGAGCTGGCTTTCCAGTCAAGAAGCAACCACAAAAATTTGAATATAGGCCAATAGGCAGTAAGACGGATGGAGGTACCAAAAAAGCTGATAAACCGATTAATCTGGTGTCTAGTAACCCGTTTGATGTCTTAAGGGATGAGGTTGGGGAATCTAGTAAGTCTGGTCGGGATATGGAAGGTGAATCACAAAATTCTGATGATGAGGAGGTGGTGGAAGTGTATAATGAAACAAATGATTTTCTTAAAGCTGACTCGGGCCATGATGTTCATAAAAAAGGGGCAAGCACTCCTTCTTCCAAGGTTTTAAATGATTAGTTTGGCTGTTTGGAATGTTCGGGGCTTGAACCGGCCTCTAAAACAGAATGAGGTTCGTCAGGTTGTTAAAAATAATAAACTTACGTTATGTGCTATCTTAGAGTCTCATGTGGATATGGATAATCTTCGTAAAGTCTGTAACGTTGTCTTTAGAAGATGGGACTGGACTTCTAATGGGGGTTGTTGTAATAAGGGTGCTCGTATTATATTGGGTTGGGATCCGGTGGAGGTGGATGTTATGGTTCTTGCTCAGTCGGCTCAAGTTTTACACGTCCAGATTAATTGCAAAGCTAATAAGAGTATATTTTTCTGTTCGCTAGTCTATGCTGCAAATTATTATGTTCACCGTAGAGAACTCTGGTAGAATCTTCGTATGCACAAGGCATTAGTTCATGATAAACCGTGGGTTATTATGGGAGACTTCAACTCTACGCTTAATCTTGAAGATAGAACGATTGGTACCTCCTCTTTCTCTCCTGGTATGCGTGAATTTAATGATTGTGTTGAGGATATTGAGGTCTTTGATATTAAGCGTACGGGTTTTCAATACACATGGACTCAAAAACCCAAAAAGGGTGTCGGGTTACTTAAGAAGATTGATAGGATTATGGGTAATGTTCCTTTTGTTACTTCTTTTCCACAATCGGTTGCTGAGTTTAGACCTTATGGAATTTCGGATCATTGTCCGTGTGTGTTGAAATTGTTCTCGGCTGAGAAGTCTAAACCGAGACCATTCAAGTTTGACAATTTCTTGGTGCACAAACCGGGTTTTTTGGATATTGTTACTGCGAAGTGGAATGTAAACGTTGAGGGGGTTCACCAGTTCCGTGTTGTTAAGAAACTTTCCCAAACGAAATCTTCTCTTCGTGCTCTTTTATATCAGCAAGGGAACTTACATGAAAAGGTTGTGAATTTAAAAGGTAAGCTTGAAGCTATTCAGCGTGATATTGACAGGGACCCGATGAATGTTTCGTTACGTTCTCAAGAGGCTTCGGTGCTTCGAGATTTTCAGGAGGCGTCGCTTGATGAGGAGAGGTTCCTAAAGCAGAAGTCTAAAGTAGAATGGCTTCGTGCAGGTGATGCTAATACGGCGTACTTTCACACGTCGTTAAAATGTAGGAACCACATTAATCGTATTGAGACCATTTCTGATTCGAGTGGTAACATGTTTGAGGGTGACAAGGTGGCGGAGGCGTTTGTTAATCATTATGAGCGTTTTCTGGGTTGTCAGGGTCAGGTTTCTTTGGTTCCTTCACCTGATCTCTTTTACAATAAGTTGAATCCCGATAGTGCTAATCACATGGTTCGGCCGGTTACTTTGGAGGAAATTAAATCAGCTATGTTTTCTATTGGGAATGATAAAGCTCCGGGGCCGGATGGTTATACGGCTGCGTTTTTTAAGAGTACTTGGCAAATTGTGGGAAGTGATGTTTCGAAGGCTATTCTTGATTTTTTTAATACAGGCAACCTCCTTCAACAACTTAATCACACTTTAGTCGTTTTGGTCCCCAAGGTGTCGACTCCTTCATGTATTACTGATTATCGCCCTATATCATGCTGTAATGTTATTTTTAAATGCATTAGTAAGGTACTGTCGGATCGATTGAAGGGTTTTCTGAGCGAGATTATTAGCATTAACCAATCAGCTTTTGTTCCTGGTCGGAAAATTTCAGATAATATTCTTCTTACACAGGAATTAATGCATAACTATCATCGTGATTTTGGTCCTCCGAGGTGTGCTTTTAAGGTGGATATCCAGAAAGCTTACGATACGGTAGAGTGGAGTTTTCTTAAAAATGTGTTACTTGGGTTTGGGTTTAATGGTATCATGGTAGATAGGATCATGCTATGTGTGTCTACCGCCTCTTATTCGGTTTGCGTAAATGGGAATATTCATGGCTTTTTTAAAGGAAAATGGGGTTTAAGACAGGGTGACCCTTTATCACCTTATCTTTTTACTCTAGTCATGGAAGTTTTGACCTGCATTCTGAACCATACGACGAGAATTGATTATTCTTTTCGGTTTCATAACAAATGTGAGAAGCAGAAAATCGTGAACCTGTGTTTTGCGGATGATTTATTCCTTTTTGCTAGGGGTGATGTGGATTCGACTAGGTGTGTTATGCTTTCTCTCACTAATTTTACGAAGATGTCGGGATTGGTTCCTAGTGTTCAGAAGAGTACAGGATTTTTTTTGTAATGTCCCGAATCATGTTAAAAGAGAAATTTTGACTATTATGCCGTTTGTTGAGGGTACGTTGCCTGTCAGATACTTGGGGGTTCCTCTTATTTCTTCGAGGCTGCTATACAAAGATTGTAGTATTCTAGTCGAGCGCCTAGAACGTCGGATTGATAATTGGAAGAATAAAATGCTGTCTTTTGCGGGTAGACTTCAGCTAATTATCTCGGTTCTTTCGTCTCTTCATGTATATTGGTCTTCGATTTTTATTTTACCAGCTAGGGTGGTTAAGGGATTGGAAGCTAAAATGCGGAATTTTCTGTGGGCTCAGTCTTCTTCTAAGCATGGTAGAGCGAAAGTTTCTTGGAAATCTATTTGTGTGCCGAAGTGTGAAGGGGGTTTGGGTATCCGTCGGATTGCTGATTTTAATAAAGCTCTAATGGTTTCGCATATTTGGAGTATTCTTAGTAATCATCAATCTTTATGGGTTGCTTGGATCCACTCTTATCGCTTAAAAGGGCGGAATTTCTGGGATCACAAGATGCCGATTAGTTGTTGTTGGAGCTGGAGGAAGATGGTTCAGATTCGGCCCATGGTTCGTTCAAAAGCTGGTATGGAGAATCTGGATCCAAAGTGGTGTGCCATTCTCGATTGGCTTGGTATTCATTCTCGTTCAAAGTCAGCAAAAAATTTGGTATGCAGATTGTTAGTTGCGGCCCTGGCTTACACTATTTGGCAAGAAAGGAATAACCGGTTGTTCAGAAATCATGCCAGGCCACCGGATACCTTAAGTCAGGTGGTGTTAGAAAGTGTCAGATACAAACTGATGGGGTTTAGGTTCAAGAATACCGCGAGGGTTCAGGAACTACTTGAGAAGTGGGACGTGCAAGGAGCTGATTTGGTCATGGATAATGGATGACTTCGCTTATCGAGTTTTAGTCTAGATAGTTGGTCTAGTGGGTTTTATTTGTTTCTCTTTTTGTTGTGTTGCTTGTTCTACTTTCATGGAGGTATGTCCCATGTTTGAACTAGTAAGGATGTTACCTTACTACTTGTTTTGATTTTTGTGAATATATAGAATCACCGGGGTAACCCTTTACCCAAAAAAAAAACTTGAGTCCATCAATGATCACCCAGGTGATAATGTTTTCGTTTCCGTTTCCGTACATGTGTTTCTGGTTACTAATATCCCACCTTGACTTTCCCACATGTCAAACATCGTTCCCATGCGTGGCTATGTGGGCCTTCAGGCCCGGTCACCCGTACATGGTCTTCAGGTTTTAATACATCCTATCAAAACTCAGATGAATAGGATATCGAGGCCCGTGTGCTTCGTCTGCACCAGTTCCCTAAGGTTACTGTATAGTGAGGTCCATATTTGTTCCATGAAGTAGCAAATATCGTCCGACCTGCCAAAGGTTGCTTCCCCATGCCCTGCATGGGTTAGTCTTGAGAACTCTCTTCCTTCAGTTCTTCAATTTGAACAAGGCGAGTCTGATCAGGTATGTTAAATTCGATAGCGAGCTGCAAATCTCGTGCACGTCCAGGTTTCACGGCCGTATTCATTCAAAAGTTCCACCCAGCGTTGCCATCACATGTTTAGCTCTCTAGAAACAAGGGTACACGGGAGGCCCTTGTGATCGGTCTAAGTGGTGCATTCGGTACCGTCCAAGTAATGCCTCCAATTTAAATCCAAAGACTACGGCTTCCACACAGTTCTTCCTGTAAGTCCACCACGTGGGCCATCTCCTTCTCGTGTTGCATCGATGTGTAACTGGGACTCTGATTCGAACCATAATGATATACCGCCAGATCATCGGTACCCTCGGATAGAAGTGATGCTCAGTGCGTTGTAGGGTTGGGTTTCAAAAGCTAAAAAGACGTTCCCCTGTTTTATTTCCCATGAATTCACAGCTCCCCGCTGTGCTAAGGAGGTTGAAGTTGCGCAATCTTTGAAAATCCCATGATGAACCTGCGATAGTCTAAACGCTTAGACATGAGCACAGCTTATCATCCACAGACGGATGGGCAGTCTGAACGCACCATCCAAACCCTTGAAGACATGCTTAAGGCATGTGTAATCGATTTTGGCAATGGCTGGGAAAAACACCTCCCTTTGGTGGAGTTTTCGTATAACAACAGTTACCACACCAGCATCCAAGCCGCTCCGTTTGAGGCATTGTACGGACGTAAATGCCGATCACCTCTTTGCTGGGCAGAAGTGGGTGACAGCCAGATCACGGGTCCAGAACTTGTAGTAGACACAACGGAAAGGATTGCACAAATACAACAACGAATGGCGGTAGCTCGTGACCGTCAGAAAAGCTACGCCGATAAGCGTAGAAAACCACTCGAGTTCCAAGTTGGGGATCGAGTGCTACTCAAAGTCTCACCTTGGAATGGTGTAGTCCGTTTTGGCAAACGAGGCAAATTTAACCCGCGATACGTTGTACCTTTCGAAATCATAGAGAAAATAGGCAAAGTTGCCTACAAAATGAACCTACCCGCAGAACTCAGTGGAGTTCACAACGTATTTCACGTGTCAAATCTGATGAAGTGTCTGTCAGATGAGACCCTCATAGTTCCTCTGAAGGAGCTCACTATCGACGATCAGTTGCGATTCATCGAGGAACCAGTTGAAATTACTGACCGAGATGTGAAAGTTCTCAAGCACACCAGAATCCCTCTTGTTCGAGTTCGTTGGAACTCACGTCGTGGCCCAGAGTTCACCTGGGAACGAGAAGACCAAATGAAACTCAAGTATCCCCAGTTGTTCGGGAACAGTGCAACCACTACTGAGGCTGAAGCTACTTCGGAATTTCGGGACGAAATTCCAAACCAACGGGGGGAGGATGTGACACCCCAGGAAAAATTTCGGGACGAAACCAACGGGGGGAGGATGTGACAAACCAACGGTAAAACAACGCAACACAACTAGCTTCCCCAGTAACCACGTGCTAAATTTCGGGACGAAATTTCTTTCAAGTTGGGGATAATGTGACAACTCGAGTTTCCAAGATTTCATGTTAATTGTTTAGTTGTTTGTTTACATGACTTGTTTGCCTTGTAACCGTACATGTAGATCATATGTGGAGATGTTATGTGATTGTTGCATCTATATGTTTGGAAATATAACATGTAACCTGTTTGAAAAACTTAAACTATTTAAACCTTGAATGAGTTCGACGAAACACAAGGGTTTCGCCAGTAACCACTTCGACGAAACAGAGGAGGGTTTCGCCATCTTTATCACGACGAAACGCCGGGTTTCGCCGGCCCAGGATTTCGCCGAAGCCCATTAGGGGCCCAGTACGTTACACGTATATTTATTGAGTATTGCTGTTTCATTCGTCACGCTTGTGCCAACCGAAAAACCCTAGACTCCTCTCCACCTTCCTGCGGCAGCCATCACCTCTCACCATCATCTCTTTAGGAAATTCTTGTTTTTCATCTTAACCGGTTAGTCACGTTTATCGATTCGATCTACTTGTTGCTTTATGTGTAAATAGATATCGTAACGAGAAAGTTTGACTTCTGAATGGTTTTGACTATGATTAATGTTTAGATTGAGAATCATCTGATTAGGGTTTTTACTATTCTTGTGCAAATCGGTTGTTTAAGAACTATGTGATAGAATCTCATGAGATTGCATTCGTTCACGTTTCTGTCGATATGGCTGTTGATATGACACTTGTGTTGAATAGATCTTATCATTGAAATACATACAGGTTGCAATCTAGATTGTATAAGGTTGTTTTGTGAATTAGGGTACATGCTAGATGATATGTGCCATGATGAATTGGTATGATAAAGTGGTATCGATGATTACTGTATGATTGTATGATTTCTGTATGATGATGATCGGCGGTTAGGGTTCTGTGTAATCATCAGTTACATGACGTAACTGATGCATCCTGAAGAAACGGAGATATGGACGAAACCAGGGGGTTTCTCCGAGGGTAATCACGACGAAACGGGTGGGTTTCGCCGAAAGGATGCACGACGAAACCAGGGGTTACGTCGAAGGGTGATCACGACGAAACTAGGGGGTTTCATCGAATTAAAAAACTGCACAGTAACTAACTTTAATTCTGTTAGGAGATAACCGAGTTAGTTATGTGTCGTTAAATGTAACTCATGTGAATATGCGATTAACTGCTAAATGCTATGAGGCGTTTGTTACTTGAGTTATACTTTATGATCATGATTTATACGTGAACTATGTGAATATAAACTGATTGTGAATACGTGCATACCATAGGCTTTGACTGATTAATTGGAATCAAGTAATTAATCAACCGAGCAAACCGAGGTGAGTTCACACTTTCTACAAGGCATGGGATTCCCAAGGGTTGGGAATGGGTTAAAGAACTAAAACGGAAACTACATATTCTCCTTGGGTAGGATATGTACAGCCATCCTCCATGGGTAGGATGCCAAGATTTAAACCTCGCGTATTCTCCTTGGGTTGGATACGTACGTTCGTCCTCCTTGGGTAGGACAACAAGATTAAACATACTGGACCAAAACTCTATCATAAGTCCCTCATTTTATATCGACTTAATCACCGAGGCCGATGGCGAGCGGGTCATTATTTAATAGCGCTATTAGGTTTAACAAACCTCACACCGTGCCGGTAGGATGGGAGTGTACTAATGGACTAAGGCAAAGGATCAATGATGATAGACATTGACTTAGGGCACAACTTACTTTCGTTAGTAGTCGATATGGTACGGTCTGGTAATTAACATGGGAAGCCCCCACTAATTATTGAGAAGGTTTGGGAAACAGGGATACTGATTAATACGTAGTTTACAAAACGAACTTACGATTATTGAAACGAACTCAATAACTAATCAACCAACTGTGAACTCGCTCAACTTTGTTGTTGACTCGTTGTTACATGCCTTGCAGGTCGTAGGGATTAACTTGGAGCTTGCACGCGATGGAGGAGTCGTTGTGGGGACATGGACTTTTGAGTTCCATCTTAAACATTTACACTTTATAAACTTATTACTTATGTTTGGGTTTTTACGTTATGCTTCCGCGGAACGCTTACAATGAGTTTGTTTTGAACACCTTTCATATTGTGTGGTTGAACTTTAATTACTATTTATAATGTTCAATATGATTGGTGGCTTGATCCTGGTCAGTCACGCCTCCAAGCGGTGGTACTCCGCATGTGGAAATTTGGGGGTGTGACAGATTGGTATCAGAGCCATTGGTTATAGTGAATTTGGTTTTAAAAAGGGAAAAAGTTTTTGTTAAAACCAGACTATAACCTGTACAGTGCTCAACGATCCACAACGACGCTTCGCTCCACGTGCAAGGCTCAACACTATAGGTGATATGATTTGTGTTTATATTGTCTACCTGCTAGTTACATGGTACATTGCTCATGGTATGCTTAGATGAACGTAACAACTATTGTTTGAAAACACATGTGTGCTTACTCTCTTCTGTCATCGCACTTTCGCGAACCCCTCTCACTCATGTTTCCTTTGATATGAAGATCATGAGTGGACGTATCAACATGACTCAAGCCCAGCTGACGGCTTTAATTAATGAACAAGTTACTGCAGCACTCGCAGCCGCTCAGGCAGGAGGTATAACCTGCCATTGCAACTTACCCTAGGATCTTTAGATCCTACTCTCGTAAACCAGCACTTGTGCTTAACATTGTTTCTTCTTACACACACGACAGGTCAACATGCTCAGCCTCCTGCATGTACCTTCAAAACTTTTATGGACTGTCGACCTACTACTTTCAGTGGCACTGAAGGAGCGGTAGGCCTCCTCCACTAGTTTGAGAAGCTCGAATCGGTCTTCGAGATGTGTGAATGCCCTGAAGATCGTAGGGTGAAATATGCTACTGGAACACTCGAAAGTGCTGCGTTAACCTGGTGGAAAGCACAGGTTCAACTGCTAGGGCTGGTGGTGGCTAATGCCACCCCATGGAACGGTTTCAAAGAACTGATCAAAGAAGAGTATTGCAGTCGTGACGACATCCACAAGCTAGAGGTAGAATTTTTCAATCTGAAGATGACGGGGTCTGAAATCGAGGCATACACAAAGAGGTCGAACGAATTAGCTATCCTGTGTCCCACTATGGTGGATCCTCTATTCAAGCGTATCGAGCTGTACCTTAAGGGTTTGGTGCTAGAAATTCAAAGCCACGTGACCTCAGCTAATCTTGGCACCATTAAGCAAATCATCAAGTTGGCTCATCGTCTCACTGATCAGGCAGTTGAGCAGAACAAGCTGCCGAAGCAAATTAGCGCTACTACTACTGATGCTCCCAGTGATAACAAGCGTAAATGGGATAGGATCTCAAGCAAGGGTTCGACATCAGCTCAGTCTCAGGCTCAACAACGAAAGACAGACGATTTCAAGAGTCCCAATCAGCAATCTTCAGGGGGTCAAGATCAGGGTCAGGGTGGATACAGGGGAAATCACCCAAAGTGCAATAGATGCAACAGACACCACAGTGGTCAGTGCAACAAGGGTCGTTGTCAGAGGTGTCTCAAGATGGGTCATGAAGCCAAGGATTGCAGGAGCGCGCGACCTGCGAATCAGAATCGCCAACAACAACAGCAAGTCCCACAAAATCAGCCACAGCAACAGCAGGGTAACAGGGGATGCTTTCAGTGTGGTGCTGAAGGTCACTTCAAGAGAAACTGCCCCCAGTTGAACTAGAATCAGATTAACAACAATAATCAGGGGAACGGGAACAACAATGGGAATAACAATGGGGGAAACAATGGTGCTCGGGGCCGTGCGTTCGTGATTGGTCAAGGTGATGCTAGGAATGACCCCAATGTCGTAATGGGTAAGTTTATTCTGGATGACTTTTATGTAAATGTTTTATTTGATTCGGGTTCCGATACCAGTTATGTGTCTCTAAAAGTTAGTCAAATGCTTAAACGTACCCCAACACTTTTGAACACCAAGCACATGGTAGAGCTAGCAAACGGTAAAAGTCTTGAAGCCACACACATAGTTAGGGGTTGTAATCTCATCTTAGCTGGTCAAACCTTTTCTATCGACCTCATTCCTATCGTTTTGGGTAGTTTCGACATTGTTATTGGTATGGATTGGTTATCGCAACATCGAGCAGAGATCCTGTGCAAGGAGAAGGTCGTCCCCATTCCTCGTCCAGATGGGGCACCTTTAGTGATTCATGGCGACAAGAGTGGTGCCGTGCTGGGCATCATTTCTTTTCTTAAGGCCCAGAAGTGTTTTCAAAAGGGCCACACTGCTATCCTAGCCCTCGTTTCTGATGCATCCTCGAAAGAAAAGAAGATTGAAGATATTCCGATTGTACGTGGCTTTCCTGAGGTATTCCCTGAGGAATTACCTGGTCTTCCACCTCATCGACAAGTCAAGTTTCAAATCGAGCTAGCTCCTGGAGCAGCGCCCATAGCTCGTGCACCTTATAGTCTAGCTCCATCTGAACTGGAAGAACTATCTACACAGTTACAAGAACTCTTGGAAAAGGATTTCATACGTCCTAGCTCTTCGCCTTGTGGAGCTCCAGTATTATTAAGACGGTACCTTCCGAATGTGTATTGACTACCGCGAACTCAACAAGGTGACCGTAAAGAATCGCTATCCACTCCCACGCATTGATGACTTGTTCGATCAGCTGCAAGGGTCGAGCTATTATTCGATGATTTATCTGAGATCCGGTTACCATCAACTGAGAGTCCGAGATGAGGATATCTCCAAGACAGCATTCAGGACTCGTTATGGGCATTACGAGTTCCTGATTATGCCTTTTGGATTGACAAACGCACCCGCAGTCTTCTGGATCTTATGAACAGAGTGTGCAAGCCTTACCTGGATAAGTTTATTATAGTATTCATCGACGACATTCTGATCTACTCTAAGAGTCGGGAGGAACACGAGCAACATATGCGGATTATTTTGGAACTGCTTCGAACAGAGCAACTTTATGCTAAGTTTTTGAAATGCGACTTCTGGCTTCGTGAAGTCCATTTCCTAGGCCATGTGGTAAACAAGGATGGGATTCATGTTGATCCATCCAAGGTAGACTCGATCAAGAACTGGCCTGCACCCCGCACACCAACAGAAATCCGCCAATTCTTGGGTTTGGCGGGCTACTACCGAAGGTTCATCAAGGATTTCTCCAAGATTGCGCAACCTCTCACCGCGCTAACTCAGAAAGGTGTCACCTATCGTTGGGGTAATGCACATGAATCAGCATTTCAGCACTTAAAGGATAGACTTTGTAGCGCACCTATTCTCTCATTGCCAGAGGGCACAAACGATTTCGTGGTTTATTGTGATGCGTCAATTCAGGGTCTTGGGTGTGTGTTGATTCAACGGGATAAAGTCATTGCTTATGCATCACGCCAACTTAAAGTTCACAAAAGGAATTACACTACACACGATCTGGAGCTGGGAGCTGTTGTTTTCGCACTCAAGATATGGAGACATTACCTGTACGGTACCAAGTGCACCATTTACACCGATCACAGGAGTCTCGAGCATATCTTCAAACAGAAAGAGTTGAACATGCGACAACGTCGATGGGTCGAGCTCTTGAATGACTACGAATGCGCGATCAAGTACCATCCAGGCAAGGCTAATGTTGTGGCCGACGCCCTCAGTCGAAAAGATACTACACCTAAACGCGTGCGTGCATTACAACTTACCATCCAATCTAGTCTTCCAACACAAATACGAGATGCTCAGGTTGAAGCGTTGAAAGCAGAGAACGTCAGGGCGGAGTCCCTACGTGGATCAAGAAAGCGATTAGAACAAAAGGAAGACGACGCTTACTACGTTACAGGGCGCATCTGTGTCCCAGTTTATGGAAACTTACGCGAGCTAGTGATGGATGAAGCACATAAGTCACGTTATTCGGTACATCCTGGTTCGGATAAGATGTACCACGATTTGAAGACTACGTACTGGTGGCCTATGAAAGCCCACATAGCAACCTACGTCAGCAAATGTTTGACTTGTGCGAGAGTCAAGACTGAATACTAGAAACCATCGAGCCTACTCCAACAACCAGAGATACCACAATGGAAATGGGAGCAAATTTCCATCGATTTCGTCACTGGCCTACCTAGATCTCAACGTGGAAATGATACTATTTGGGTGATCGTGGATCGACTCACAAAGTCTGCACACTTCTTGGCTATCAAGGAAACGGATAAGTTCTCCACTCTAGCAGAAGTTTATCTTAAGGAAGTTGTCTCGAGGCACGGGGTGCCAACCTCTATTAAGGAAGTTTTACTTCTGAACTGTGGCAAGCAATGCACAAGTCCTTTGGCTCACGTTTAGACATGAGCACCGCTTATCATCCACAGACGGATGGGCAGTCTGAACGCACCATCCAAACCCTTGAAGACATGCTTAGGGCATGTGTAATCGATTTTGGCAATGGCTGGGAAAAACACTTCCCTTTGGTGGAGTTTTCGTATAAAAACAGTTACCACACCAGCATCCAAGCCGCTCCGTTTGAGGCATTGTACGGACATAAATGCCGATCACCTCTTTGCTGGGCAGAAGTTGGTGACAGCCAGTTCACGGGTCCAGAACTTGTAGTAGACACAACGTAAAGGATTGCACAAATATGACAACGAATGGCGGCAGCTCGTGACCGTCAAAAAAGCTACGCCGATAAGCGTAGGAAACCACTCGAGTTCCAGGTTGGGGATCGAGTGCTACTCAAAGTCTCACCTTGGAAAGGTGTAGTCCGTTTTGGCAAACGAGGCAAACTTAACCCGCGATACGTTGGACCTTTCGAAATCATAGAGAAAATAGGCAAAGTGGCCAACAAACTGAACCTACCAGCAGAACTCAGTGGAGTTCACAACGTATTTCACGTGTCAAATCTGAAGAAGTGTCTGTCAGATGAGACCCTCATAGTTCCTCTGAAGAAACTCACTATCAACGATCAGTTGCGATTCATCGAGGAACCAGTTGAAATTACTGACCGAGATGTGAAACTTCTCAAGCACACCAGAATCCCTCTTGTTCGAGTTCGTTGGAACTCCCGTCGTGGCCCAGAGTTCACCTGGGAATGAGAAGACCAAATGAAACTCAAGTATCCCCAGTTGTTCGGGAACAGTGCAACCACTACTGAGGCTGAAGCTACTGCGGAATTTCAGGACGAAATTCCAAACCAACGGGGGAAGGATGTGACACCCCATGAAAACCAGGAAACAATGCAACACAACTAGCTTCCCCAGTAACCACGTGCTAAATTTCGGGACGAAATTTCTTTCAAGTTGGGGATAATGTGACAACTCGAGTTTCCAAGATTTCATGTTAATTGTTTAGTTGTTTGTTTACATGACTTGTTTGCCTTGTAACCGTTGGGTTTCGCCATCTTTATCACGACGAAACGCCGGGTTTCACCGGCCCAGGATTTCGCCGAAGCCCATTAGGGGCCCAGTACGTTACGCGTATATTTATTGAGTATTGCTGTTTCATTCGTCACACTTGTGCCAACCGAAAAACCCTAGTATCCTCTCCACCTTCCTGCGGCAGCCATCACCTCTCACCATCATCTCTTTAGGAAATTCTTGTGTTTCATCTTAACCGGTTAGTCACGTTTATCGATTCGATCTACTTGTTGCTTTATGTGTAAATAGATATCGTAACGAGAAACTTTGACTTCTGAATGGTTTTGACTATGATTAATGTTTAGATTGAGAATCATGTGATTCGGGTCTTTACTATTCTTGTGCAAATCGGTTGTTTAAGAACTATGTGATAGAATCTCATGAGATTGCATTCGTTCACGTTTCTGCCAATATGGCTGTTGATATGACACTTGTGTTGAATAGATCTTATCATTGAAATACATACAGGTTGCAATCTAGATTATATAAGGTTGTTTTGTGAATTAGGGTACATGCTAGATGATATGTGCCATGATGAATTGGTATGATAAAGTGGTATCGATGATTACTGTATGATTGCATGATTTCTGTATGATGATGATCGGCGGTTAGGGTTCTGTGTAATCATCAGTTACATGACGTAACTGATGCATCCTGAAGAAACGCCGATATCGACGAAACCAGGGGGTTTCGCTGAGGGTAATCACGACGAAACGGGTGGGTTTCGCCGAAAGGATGCACGACGAAACCAGGGGTTACGTTGAAGGGTTATCACGTTGAAACTAGGGGGTTTCGTAGAATTAGAAAACTGCACAGTAACTAAGTTTAATTATGTTAGGAGATAACTGAGTTAGTTATGTGTCAATAAATGTAACTCATGTGAATATGCGATTAACTGCTAAATGCTATGAGGCATTTGTTACTTGAGTTATACTTTATGATCATGATTTATACGTGAACTATGTGTATATAAACTGATTGTGAATACGTGCATACCATAGGCTTTGACTGATTAATTGGAATCAAGTAATTAATCAACCGAGTAAACCGAGGTGAGTTCACACTTTCTACAAGGCATGGGATTCCCAAGGGTTGGGAATGGGTTAAAGAACTAAAACGGAAACTACATATTCTCCTTGGCTAGGATATGTACAGCCATCCTCCATGGGTAGGATGCCAAGATTTAAACCTCACGTATTCTTCTTAGGTAGGATACGTACGTTCGTTGTCACACCCCCAAAATCCACTCGCGGAGTATCACCGCTTGGAGGCGTGACTGACCAGGATCAAGCCACCAATCATATTGAACAGGTAGATAAGTAAACATAATTCAACAAACCAATATGAAAGGTGTTCAAAACCAAAGCATAGTTAAGTGATTAGCGGAAGCATAATTTGTAAAACCCATAGCAAGTATTAAATATGAAATAAGGTAATGTCTAAAGCATGGCACACATCGCCATGTCCCACAACGACCGTTCCTCCCTGTGCAAGCTCCATGGGTACCTAATGACCTGCAAGGCATGTAGCAACGAATCAACAACAAAGTTGAGCGAGTTCACAGACAGTTGTTTGGTTAATGTATTCATTTCATAAATCGTATGTATTCATTTTGTAAACCATGTATCGCGTTAATCCTTGCTGCCAGTCCAGGCATGCGTGCGATGATTAGTGGGGGCTTCCCATGTGTTACAAGACCACGCGTATCGACTGCTACGAAAATATAATATGTGCCCTAAGTCAATGTCTATCAGCATTGACCCTTTGCCCATAGTCCATTAGTACACGCCCGTCCGACTGGCACGGTGTGAGGTTTGTTAAACCTAATAGCGCTATTAACTAATGACCCGCTCGCCCTAGGCCTCGGCGATTAAATCGATAATTGAGGGACTTCCTTTGATAGAGGTGATGGTCTTAAGATCGTGTACGTAGGCTTTACGTACGTGCCCTTCAATCCGAGGACAGTAGTAAGTATATATGTACGTAGGTTTTACGTACGTGCCCTTCAACCGAGGACAGTAATAATTTGTTTAATAGTAATAGTTGTACGAGTATGTTTTCATCCCATTCCCAACCCCTGGGAATCCCATGCCTTGGCTAGTGTGAACTCACCTTGGTTTGCTCGGCAGATTACACAGAAAGGTCAAGTCTAGCAGCTAGTGGTCAACCACGTCCTAACATGGTTACCAGTACAAGTCAGGTTTTGGTTTCAAATAGTGCGTACAAGCATCACATAGATAGCATATAAGAAACACATACGGATCATGGCAACATGCAACATCACGTTTAACAGTTATAACACATTCGAGATTGGGCTCGCACAAGCTTAGTGGCCTTGTGCGAGTCATCCGTTAGAGTCCACTAATATCCGGCCCAATATTCAGAAACCCAATAATATAAGTCGCTCAATAAATAACCGGCCCAAACATATACATATATACGGTCCAAATAACAAACCACAAACAATCTTGTGCGGTCCGGATGAGCTTGTGTGATCTATTTGGGTTGTGGGATTAGAGCTAGCCCAGCCCACATGATCATCCGGCCCAACAGTTAAACTAACATACAACTTGTGCGATCAGAGGCACCTTGTGCGACTGGTCCCCTTGTGCGAGTGGACAACTAATTTTCGTGATTCATGCATTCAGTTATATCTCTTCAATAGTTTCCAAATTTACCATAATTCAATCAACAGTTTTCATATCAATAATAATCGATCAAATCATTACTTTTAACAATTGTTTCACATAACCCTAACATCATAATTATGAACAACAACCACACATAATCATCATCGAAATAAACAACAATGGCCGACAACTGTAGATTGATTTCATGTGGCTATATGACCAAACATCCATCCTATTACAATTCTATAGAATGCAACAACATAATTGGACCTATTAAAGTCTGATTACTTGCACATGCACATGACTGATTTCATATCATCATTGTTTTTCTAATATCATCACATGGCCACAATAGCATGTTACATCTAATCTATAGGCACATAATAATTACCTATTTATTTAACAATCACATGTACATGAGACAAACACAATCATGATTTAATCACAATAGTCGATGCTACACATGTATGACAGGAGATTCAATACTAAATTCATGTTATTTGCACAAAAGCCATCCCTAGATCACATCATCAAACATATAACCGAACAACAATTTAACACTAACCGATTAATAGAATACAGCAAGTAAGATCCGAATAGGAGGATGATCCGAACCCTAAGATCTCCGATGAAGAGGGAGTGGGTTGCTGTCAAGTTAGAGAGAGAGAGGATGAGAGAAAGCTAGGGTTTGTGTGTTTAGAATGTTTAGCAAAACAATTGAGGAGTATACCTTCTCCTAGTGTTATGCGACAAAGAGAAAGAGTGGGCCGAACCCTCACTGGGCTGCCCATTGATCCGAATACAAAGTGTAGCCCAAATGGGCTTGTGCGATCGGGTGAGTGTTGTGCGTTTGGGTCGTTCATATACATACATACATACAACACAACATATAATCACATAACATTCAATAACATAATATTCCATTAAATCATCCAATTCACATAGTCACACAAAGTTTACGTTACATCAAGGTACAAAGATAGGTTCGAAATACGAGTTGTCACATTATCCCCAAGTTGAAAGAAATTTCGTCCCGAAATTTAACACGTACTCACTGAGGAAGCTAATTAGGTTGCATGGTTTTCCTGGTTTCCCTAGGGTGTCACATCCTCCCCCCGTTGATCTGGAATTTTGAAATTCCGTAGCTTCAGCCTCAGTAGTGGTTGTGCCGTTTGTGAATAGTTGGGGATACTTTTGTTTCATCTGGTCTTCGCGTTCCCAGGTGAACTCTGGGCCGCGACGTGAGTTCCAACGAACTCGTACGAGAGGTATTCTAGTACGCTTGAGGACCTTAACATCCCGGTCCGTGATTTCGACTGGTTCCTCGACGAATCGTAACTGCTCGTCGATGGTGAGCTCCTTCAAAGGAACTACGTGGGTCTCATCTGACAGGCACTTCTTCAGATTTGACACGTGGAAAACATTGTGAACTACACTGAGTTCTGCTGGTAAGTTCAGTCTGTAGGCTACCTTGCCTATCTTTTCAATGACTTCGAAAGGTCCAACGTATCGTGGGTTAAGTTTGCCCCGTTTCCCAAAACGAACCACACCCTTCCAGGGTGAGACTTTGAGTAGTACCCGCTCCCCAACCTGGAGCTCTAACGGTTTTCTGCCCTTATCGGCATAGACTTTCTGACGGTCACGAGCCGCCGCCATTCGTTGTCGTATCTGAGCAATTTTCTCTGTTGTGTCCACCACATGTTCTGGACCAGTAATCTGACTATCCCCCACCTCTGCCCAACAAAGAGGTGACCGGCATTTACGCCCGTACAATGCCTCAAACGGAGCAGCTTTAATGCTGGTGTGGTAGCTATTGTTGTACGAAAATTCCACAAGTGGCAGATGCTTTTCCCAGCCGTTGCCAAAGTCAATTACACATGCCCTAAGCATGTCTTCGAGGGTCTGGATGGTACGTTCAGACTGCCCATCCGTTTGCGGGTGATAAGCTGTGCTCATGTCTAATCTTGATCCAAAGGACTTGTGCATTGCTTGCCATAGTTCTGATGTAAAACGTGCATCTCGATCCGAGATAATAGAGGTGGGCACCCCGTGCCTCGAGACAACTTCCTTGAGATATACCTCTGCTAGGGTGGAGAACTTATCCGTTTCTTTGATAGCCAGGAAGTGAGCAGACTTTGTGAGTCGATCCACGATCACCCAAATAGTATCATTACCACGTTGAGATCTGGGCAGGCCAGTAACAAAGTCCATGGAAATTTGCTCCCATTTCCATTGTGGTATCTCTGGTTGTTGAAGTGGGCCTGGAGGTTTCTGGTATTCCGCCTTGACTCTCGCACAAGTCAAGCACTTGCTAACGTATGTTGCTATGTGTGCCTTCATGCTAGGCCACCAGTATGTGGTTTTGATATCGTGGTACATTTTATCCGAGCCAGGGTGCACTGAGTAACGAGACTTGTGTGCCTCATCCATCACAAGCTCTCGTAGGTTGCCATAAAGTGGGACCCAAATTCGTCCTGTTACGTAGTAGGCACCGTCTTCCCTCTGTTCCAAGCGTTGCCTCGAGCCGCGTAGGGCTTCAGCCCTGACGTTTTCTGGTTTCAATGCTTCTACCTGAGCATTTCGTATTTGGGAAGGAAGACTAGACTGTATGGTGAGTTGTAAAGCTCGTACGCGCTTGGGTGTAGTGTCCTTCCGACTGAGGGCGTCAGCCACAACATTGGCTTTGCCCGGGTGGTACCTGATCGAGCATTCGTAGTCATTCAGCAGTTCGACCCATCGTCGTTGTCGCATATTGAGTTCCTTCTGTTTAAAGAAATGCTCGAGGCTCCTGTGATCAGTGTAGATAGCGCATTTGGTACCATACAGGTAATGTCTCCATATCTTAAGTGCAAAAACAACAGCTCCCAGCTCTAAATCGTGTGTGGTGTAGTTCTTTTCGTGGACTTTGAGTTGGCGTGAGGCGTAGGCTATAACTTTATCCCGCTGCATCAATACACAACCAAGACTCTGAATAGATGCGTCGTAATAAACTACGAAGTCGTCTGTGCCCTCTGGCAATGAAAGGATAGGTGCACTGCAAAGTCTATCCTTTAAGTGCTGAAACGCTAACTCCTGTGCGTTTCCCCAACGATAAACAACGCCCTTCTGCGTTAGTGAAGTAAGAGGCTGCGCAATCTTAGAAAAATCCTCGATAAATCTCCTGTAGTAACCTGCCAATCCCAAGAATTGGCGAATTTCCGTTGGTGTACGGGGTGCAGGCCAGCTCTTGATTGACTATACCTTGGATGGATCAACGTGAATCCCATCCTTGTTCACTACATGGCCTAAGAAATGGACTTCACGAAGCCAGAAGTCGCATTTTGAAAACTTAGCGTACAGCTGTTCTGTTCGAAGGAGTTCCAAAATGAGTCGTAGATGCTGCTCGTGTTCCTCCTGACTCTTAGAATAGATCAGGATGTCATCGATGAAAACTATAACGAACTTATCTAGATACGGCTTGCATACTCGATTCATCAAGTCCATAAAGACTGCAGGTGCGTTTGTTAGCCCAAATGGCATGACCAAAAACTCATAATGTCCATAACGGGTTCTAAAGGCTGTTTTAGAGACGTCCTCTTCTCGGACTCTCAGCTGGTGATATCCTGATCTCAAATCGATCTTTGAATAGTAGCTCGACCCTTGCAGCTGGTCGAACAAGTCGTCTATGCGTGGAAGAGGATAGCGATTCTTCACAGTCACCTTGTTCAGTTCACGGTAGTCGATGCACATTCTGAACGTACCGTCTTTCTTCTTCACAAATAGCACTGGAGCTCCCCAGGGCGAAGAGCTAGGACGAATAAAACCCTTATCTAAGAGTTCTTGTAGTTGCGTAGAGAGTTCTTTCAATTCTGATGGAGCTAAACGATACGGTGCACGAGCTATGGGCGCCGCTCCAGGAGCTAACTCGATTTGAAACTCGACCTGACGATGAGGCGGGAGGCCAGGTAGTTCCTCAGGAAATACCTCAGGATAGTCGCGTACAATCGGAAAGTCTTCTATCTTTTTCTCTTTCTTCGAGGTGTCAGTAACGAGAGCCAGAAAGGCAGTGTGGCCCTTACGCAAACACTTTTGGGCCTTAAGGGAAGAAATGATGCTCACAACAGCACCACTCTTGTCGCCACGAATCATAAGAGGTTCACCACCTGGGTGAGGAATACGAACAACCTTCTCGTTGCAAAGAATCTCTGCCTGGTGTTGGGATAACCAGTCCATCCCAATGACAACGTCGAAACTACCCAGAGTGATAGGAAGGAGGTCGATCGAGAAAGTGTGATCAGCAAGTACTAGGTTACAACCCTTGACTACGTGTGTGACCTCTATACTTTTACCATTAGCTAACTATACATCGTGCTTGGGGTTTAAGGGTGTTGGGGTACGCTTAAGCAGTTGACTAACTTTTGGGGACACATAACTAGTATCAGCACCCGAATCAAATAAGACAGTAACGTAAAAGTCGTCGAGAAGGAACTTACCCGTCACAACATTGGGATCATTCCTAGCTTCTCCATTGCCAATAACGAACGCACGCCCCCTTGCACCATTGCCATTATTACCCCTGTTGTTCCCATTTCACTGGTTGTTGTTGTTATTGTTGTTGTTGTTAGGGTTCCTGTTCAGCTGGGGACAATCTCTCTTGAAGTGGCCTTCAGCTCCACACTGAAAGCATCCCTTGTTGTCTCGTTGTTGCTGCTGCTGGTCTTGTGGAGCTGGTGGCTGTTGTCACTGGTTCTGATTTGCAGGTCGTAAGCTCCTACAATCCTTAGCTTCGTGACCCAACTTAAGACACCTCTGACAACGAACCTTGTTGCACTAACCGCTATGATGTTTGTTGCATCTGCTGCACTTTGGAAGGTTCCCTCGATAACCACTCTGCCCTTGGCTACCAGAGGATTGCTGACCAGGGCTCTTATAACCTTCAGTTCTTCTCTGCTGCGACTGGGACTGAACAGAAGTCGAACCTCTGCTTGAAGCTCCATCCCATTTATGTTTGTTGTCACTAGGAGTTTCAGAGGTAGCTGTAGCACTAATACGTTTTGGTAACCTGTTTTGCTCCACCGCCTGATCAGTAAGACGGTGAGCCAACTGAACAACCTGCTGATAGGTGGCGAGGTTTGCTGAAGTCACATGACTTTGGATCTCTGGCACTAGACCCTTAAGATATAATTCGATACGCTTAATTGGAGGGTCCACCATAGTAGGACACAGTATTGCAAGCTCATTCGATCTCTTTGTAAACGCCTCAATTTCTGACCCCGTCATCTTGAGGTTGAAGAACTCAACTTCCAGCTTATGAATGTCATCACGACTGCAGTATTCTTCCTTGATCATCTCTTTGAAATTGTTCCATGGGGTGGCGTTAGCAGCAACCAACCCCAGCATTTGGACCTGAGCGTTCCACCATGTGAGGGCTAAACCCTCAAGAGTGCCGGTAGCATACTTCACCCTGCGTGCCTCAGGGCATTCACACATTTCGAACACAGATTCTAGTTTCTCGAACCAGTGGAGGAGACCTACTGCTCCTTCAGTGCCGCTAAAAGTAGTGGGTCGGCAGTCCATAAAAGTTTTGAAGGTGCAAACAGGTGGCTGAGCATGTTGACCTCCTGCTTGTGCGGCTGCAAGTGCCGCAGCAACCTGTTCGTTAATCAGAGCCGTCAACTGGGCTTGTGTCATGTTAATGCGTCCAGACATGATCTTCATAAGAGAAACATGAGTGAGAAGGGTTCGCGAAAATGCGATGACAGGAGAGAGTGACACACGTGTTCAAGCAACAGTAGCTATACTAACTAAGCATATCATGAGCAAAGTTCTATGTAATCTATCATGTAGGTAATATAACATAAACCATATCACCTAGAATGTCGAGTCTTGCACGTGGAGTGAAGCGTCGTTCTGGATCGTAGAGCACTGTACAGGTTATAGTCTGGTTTTAACAAAAACGTTTTCCTTTATTAAAACCAAGTTCTCTATAACCAATGGCTCTGATACCAATCTGTCACACCCCCAAAATCCACTCGCGGAGTATCACCGCTTGGAGGCGTGACTGACCAGGATCAAGCCACCAATCATATTGAACAGGTAGATAAGTAAACATAATTCAACAAACCAATATGAAAGGTGTTCAAAACCAAAGCATAGTTAAGTGATTAGCGGAAGCATAATTTGTAAAACCCATAGCAAGTATTAAATATGAAATAAGGTAATGTCTAAAGCATGGCACACATCGCCATGTCCCACAACGACCGTTCCTCCCTGTGCAAGCTCCATGGGTACCTAATGACCTGCAAGGCATGTAGCAACGAATCAACAACAAAGTTGAGCGAGTTCACAGACAGTTGTTTGGTTAATGTATTCATTTCATAAATCGTATGTATTCGTTTTGTAAACCATGTATCGCGTTAATCCTTGCTGCCAGTCCAGGCATGCGTGCGATGATTAGTGGGGGCTTCCCATGTGTTACAAGACCACGCGTATCGACTGCTACGAAAATATAATATGTGCCCTAAGTCAATGTCTATCAGCATTGACCCTTTGCCCATAGTCCATTAGTACACGCCCGTCCGACTGGCACGGTGTGAGGTTTGTTAAACCTAATAGCGCTATTAACTAATGACCCGCTCGCCCTTGGCCTCGGCGATTAAGTCGATAATTGAGGGACTTCCTTTGATAGAGGTGATGGTCTTAAGATCGTGTACGTAGGCTTTACGTACGTGCCCTTCAATCCGAGGACAGTAGTAAGTATATATGTACGTAGGTTTTACGTACGTGCCCTTCAACCGAGGACAGTAATAATTTGTTTAATAGTAATAGTTGTACGAGTATGTTTTCATCCCATTCCCAACCCCTGGGAATCCCATGCCTTGGCTAGTGTGAACTCACCTTGGTTTGCTCGGCAGATTACACAGAAAGGTCAAGTCTAGCAGCTAGTGGTCAACCACGTCCTAACATGGTTACCAGTACAAGTCAGGTTTTGGTTTCAAATAGTGCGTACAAGCATCACATAGATAGCACATAAGAAACACATACGGATCATGGCGACATGCAACATCACGTTTAACAGTTATAACACATTCGAGATTGGGCTCGCACAAGCTTAGTGGCCTTGTGCGAGTCATCCGTTAGAGTCCACTAATACCCGGCCCAATATTCAGAAACCCAATAATATAAGTCGCTCAATAAATAACCGGCCCAAACATATACATATATACGGTCCAAATAACAAACCACAAACAATCTTGTGCGGTCCGGATGAGCTTGTGTGATCTATTTGGGTTGTGGGATTAGAGCTAGCCCAGCCCACATGATCATCCGGCCCAACAGTTAAACTAACATACAACTTGTGCGATCAGAGGCACCTTGTGCGACTGGTCCCCTTGTGCGAGTGGACAACTAATTTTCGTGATTCATGCATTCAGTTATATCTATTCAATAGTTTCCAAATTTACCATAATTCAATCAACAGTTTTCATATCAATAATAATCGATCAAATCATTACTTTTAACAATTGTTTCACATAACCCTAACATCATAATTATGAACAACAACCACACATAATCATCATCGAAATAAACAACAATGGCCGACAACTGTAGAGTGATTTCATGTGGCTATATGACCAAACATCCATCCTATTACAATTCTATAGAATGCAACAACATAATTGGACCAATTAAAGTCTGATTACTTGCACATGCACATGACTGATTTCATATCATCATTGTTTTTCTAATATCATCACATGGCCACAATAGCATGTTACATCTAATCTATAGGCACATAATAATTACCTATTTATTTAACAATCACATGCACATGAGACAAACACAATCATGATTTAATCACAATAGTCGATGCTACACATGTATGACAGGAGATTCAATACTATATTCATGTTATTTGCACAAAAGCCATCCCTAGATCACATCATCAAACATATAACCGAACAACAATTTAACACTAACCGGTTAATAGAATACAGCAAGTAAGATCCGAATAGGAGGATGATCCGAACCCTAAGATCTTCGATGAAGAGGGAGTGGGTTGCCGTCAAGTTAGAGAGAGAGAGGATGAGAGAAATCTAGGGTTTGTGTGTTTAGAATGTTTAGCAAAACAATTGAGGAGTATACCTTCTCCTAGTGTTATGCGACAAAGAGAAAGAGTGGGCCGAACCCTCACTGGGCTGCCCATTGATCCGAATACAAAGTGTAGCCCAAATGGGCTTGTGCGATCGGGTGAGGGTTGTGCGTTTGGGTCGTTCATATACATACATACATACAACACAACATATAATCACATAACATTCAATAACATAATATTCCATTAAATCATCCAATTCACATAGTCACACAAAGTTTACGTTACATCAAGGTACAAAGATAGGTTCAAAATACGAGTTGTCACATTATCCCCAAGTTGAAAGAAATTTCGTCCCGAAATTTAGCACGTACTCACTGAGGAAGCTAATTAGGTTGCATGGTTTTCCTGGTTTCCCTGGGGTGTCACATTCGTCCTCCTTGGGTAGGACAACAAGATTAAACATACTAGACCAATACTATATCATAAGTCCCTCATTTTATATCGAGTTAATCGCCGAGGCCGATGGCGAGCGGGTCATTAGTTAATAGCGCTATTAGGTTTAACAAACCTCACACCGTGCCGGTAGGACGGGCGTGTACTAATGTACTAAGGCAAAGGGTTAATGATGATAGACATTGACTTAGGGCACAACTTACTTTCGTTAGTAGTCGATATGGTACGGTCTGGTAATTCACATGGGAAGCCCCCACTAATTATTGAGAAGGTTTGGGAAACAGGGATATTGATTAATACGTAGTTTACAAAACGAACTACGATTATTGAAACGAACTCAATAACTAATCAACCAACTGTGAACTCGCTCAACTTTGTTGTTGACTCGTTGTTACATGCCTTGCAGGTCGTAGGGATTAGCTTGGAGCTTGCACGCGATGGAGGAGTCGTTGTGGGGACATGGACTGTCGCACCCCCAAAATCCACATGCGGAGTACCACCGCTTGGAGGCGTGACTGACCAGGATCTTAGTCACCAATCACATTGAACTCACGAGTATATTTAAATAAAACCTTCATTTATTAACAATAGTGTTACAACGTTACAATATTTCACAGTTTACAGCGGAAGCATATTTAATTCGTTAAGTGTTTATTAACCACATGTAAAAACTCTTAGTCTTGTGTTGCGTTTCCATATAACTCGACCCATGACCACTCCAGCTTCCCAGACAGCAAGTTCCAATGTTATACACCTAAAGGCCTGCAAGGCATGTAACAACGAGTCAACAACAAAGTTGAGCGAGTTCACAGTTGGTGTTCATTGTTAAGTTGTTTCAAAAACCAGGAATTCATTTGTGAGTTGTAAGTTAATCAGTTTACCCTGTTTCCCAAACATATCCATAATCAGTGGGGGCTTCCCCATGTGAACCACTAGACCCGTTTACCATATCGACCACTGGCTAAAGTAAGTTGGTGCCCTAACTTCAATGTCTATCATCATTGACTAGTGCCCAGATCCATTAGTTCACGCCCGTCCTCTGCGGCGCGGTGTGAGGCTTGCCAAACCTAAATAGCGCTATCTAACTAATGACCCGCTCGCCATTGGCCCGGCAATTAAGTCGATATAAAAGGAGGGACTTCATGATAGAGAGTTTTGGTCTAGTATCCGTGTTGTCACCCTTCAATAAAGAGGGCGTGTATGTGTTCCAAACCAGGAGATCACGCAGTTTCCAATTAAATCCTTATCACATGTTGTCACCCTTCAAGTAAGAGGGTGTGTACGTGTTCCAAACCAGGAGATCACGCAGTTTCAGTTCAAATCCTTTACCCATTCCCAACCCCTGGGAATCCCATGCCTTGTAGAAAGTGTGAACTCACCTCGGTTTGCTCGGTAAGACTAGATACATTACCTGTTCCTAGTTGGTCTACCAAACCCTATCGTGGTTACCAAGAGTAATCAGTTTCATGCATTCGCAATTCTCGTATCTATTCACACGTATCGCTCAAGCAATAAACAACCAAACATATAATCATCACGTACGTCATGACAAGCATAATTTGCACTATCACACAAGTTGTAGCAAATATCCATACCGACACCTATTCACATTTCAAGTTAGGGCCGTACATGCATGTTTCATTAAAACAGCTTCACAATTTCAGTTAACATGATAGTATGGCATGTCATAAAGTTAATCACATATTTTTTTTTGGGTAAAGGGTTACCCCGGTGAATCTATTATAAACCGCAAATAAGAACAAGTAGTGAGGATGAATTCCACACTAGTTCATATACAGGATATGCCCCATATATGTAAGCCAACAAACATAAAAGAACCTATGACATCACATCAAACCTAGCCTACTACACATCATGCAAAGATATCTAGCAGACAAAACAATACATAACCAAAATCTTCAACCTCCATCATCGAAAATGAAGTTGCCACGAAACGGCAGCCCCTTTAGACGAACCAAAGACAAACTAACCATTGGAGATCTTTGTGGAAGAGGTGCTTGCCCCTGTTCTAGAAGACGAAGGATATGTACCCGAATTTATAGACTCATTGGTTTCATCATAGACAACTTCAACCCCGTCCTCATCTAAATCCACATGAATCTGTCTACCCCCTTTATTTCTCCCTTGAGTTGAACCACCACGTCCCCCAACACAATCGAGCGCAGAAAACGGATTATGAGTTTGGATTTTATGGGAAGTAGAAACCTGCTGAGTAGCAACGGCCTTTTTCTTCCTATCCACCGGTCTGTACTCAAATTTAGGCTTCTGGTTCTTAACTTGAAAGCCATTCTTCTTTGCACTCTTCTTAACCGGAACTTCAGTGAAACCATCCTCGTCTACTTTTGGCCTGTAAGTAGTAGGAGGTTTGGATGTTGAGCCAATACGTGTAGGGCATTCCTCAGAGTCATGCCCAAACACACAGCAGTGAGCACATCTCGGAGTTTCCCATTCATACTCCACCCGAATAGTCTCCGTAACATATTTGTTTCCATCCAATTCAGGAATAGCCATGGTTATAGTGCCTTTCAAATCCTGATCAACTGATATTTCAATGAGAGCCCTAGCATAGCTGCTTCGTCCCCAAGCCTCATTACACATATCAATAGTATACGAATCCAGCCGCACAGGAGATCCAATTTTTGAAGCCAGCATGCTTAACCCATCATCAGAATAAGCCACTAGAGGGACGTCATGCAATTTCACCCAAACTGCAACCTTTTTAAACTCTTCTTTTTTAAGGGTGTTTGTAGGGGACCAAATGTTGAGAAACATAGGTTTGTTACGGATCATCCAAGGACCCCCTTCAAGAACAGCGTCCATTCCCTTTCTATCTTCAAACTTGAAGAAAAAGAACCCATTTGAATTCATCATCGTTTTCAGAAGACCATGTTTCTTCCAATTTGTTCTCACAAAGTATTCAACAACCGGATATGCAATTCTATCCCCCAGGAAATAACCATAAAGAGTGTTAGCTAACCTGTTGTTAACTTGGCGAACAGAATCAATCGGAAGCACTACATCCACACCATCCAATGAGGCATCTGAATTTAGCTTTCGAAAATTGACTTTCGGAACTTGCTTAGCCGCATCATTGGCCTTCCTAGGACTTTCCTCCTCACTTTGATTCTGATTTGGATTACCAACCCGCTTAGGACCACTCTGCTCTACCTGTTTATTTAGTACCACATCAGCATACAAATGTTGTTGGACTCGAGCATTATCACCCTGTTCCTGCTTTCGCACACGAGCAGGACTGACATCATTTAGCGGGAGCACAAATGATACCTTTCGCTTATCAAAAACCACTGCATAATCCTCATCTGGTGAATCCGAACAGCCAAGAACATAGTCAGTATCATTCAGCGGTAACATGAACCGAACCTTCTTATTACCCACTTCTGAAACCGTAGGAATTTGTGAAGTTTGTCTTGGCTCAAAAGGTTTCCCATCAATACTTCGGATCTTTCTCGCAAAAACGTTTGAATTATCCTCAGTTTGTTCATCCTTATCAACAGCCATATCAAATGTCTATGCAGGCATTTAAAGTAAATCAGCAATTAAAGCGATCAAAACCCTAGTGACGGCTGAATAACAAATACGCTAAGGCCACTGAGTTTCAATCGGCAATTAGAGTAAATCAGCAATCGGCTCACATCACCAATTAAACAATCATCGAAATGCCGACACCCTAATCTTATGTAACAAACAATCAGAATCAAGGAACAAACCACCTTAATCTGAATTACCGTTGAAGAAAGATTGCGGAACCTGAATTGCCGAACCCTAATCTGAATCGCAGCCCCTTCACTAATCAGAAAAACAAAGAAATCGAAACCCTAAATACACAAACCTAATCTGATTTCACCCGGTTATCTTCTAAAGATCAACTGGACAAACCCTAAGATAATAACCAAAGATCAATCGAGATTAGGAAGAGCAGAAATTAGCTAGGGTTTCACGATAGTGCCAAGGTCGCCCAAATCGCCCAGAGAGCCATGGGGTAATAGAGTTGATCGCAACTCGTTTTAAGTTAATCACATATTATGATTACACTAACTGTTTGGGTCACATATACAACCTACATCCCTAATATAACATGACTGCTTAACATGGTTCTCATTACAATGCACGGCCCAGCTGGATCCGGCCCAACTAAATTATGCGACCCAGTTCCCTTTGTGAAATCCGTATCTTATCAATGGGCCAGCAACCAGTGAATGATTTCTAGGATGTGTGACCCAACCCAATTGCAAGGCCGACAAACAAAAATACGATCCATCTAAGTGTTCGGCCCCATCCATTGCGCGGTTCATCTAAGGTTGTGCTTTTCATGGTGAGAGTGTGTGACAGTTTTACATAAGTGATGTGCACATGGGATTTAGGCCATTTATTTGTGTGGTTGACCAGGGAATAGCCTGTCAACATGCACATGCTCCATGACTATAGAGCCCTACCCTAATCCCATAATCTACCCCCTATCATCTAGTTATTCCCCTAGCAAGACTCACAGTGCACATTTAACCAAGTCATGCAAAACACAATCATCAATAAATAGCTAGCATAGACAGGGATTCACTAACCAGTAACCTTGATCAAATAAAGTGATGTATCGAGAGGGGGGGTTCTCCTATCGTCGCACTTCCAAGGGGTAGGGTTTGTTATGTTAAGATAATGGGTATGGGAAAGTCACGTATACATCAATTATAAAGCCAAAATTTCAACCAGTGGGCCGGCCACTTACATATTTGGTTAGATCACAACTGGGCCAAATTTGGTGAGATCACAACTGGGCCAATATTTGATCAAAATCCACTCGGGATAGTTTGGGCTCGGTTCATGTTTGTTCGGGCCGAGGTGAGATGTATCACAAGGATCACTAATGTTAGCTCCTTAGGTTAGTTATTCAACACGTAAAAACGTTTACACACGAGTAGACATATATTATCGTAAGGAATACGAACGAGAAATAACAAGAAACAGGATCGCGTGACTACGAGACACTGACCATGAAGGTTCGGGTTGTCACATCATCCCCAACTTGAAAGAAATTTCGTCCCGAAATTTAGCACGTAGTTACTGAGGAAGCTAGTTAGGTTGCATGGTTTCCTGGTTTTCCTGGGGTATCACATCATCCCACCGTTGGTTTGGAATTTCGTCCTGAAATTCCGCAGTAGCTTCAACCACAGTAGTGGTTTCATTGTTCTCGATCAACTGGGGATATTTGTGTTTCATTTGGTATTCTCGTTCCCGGGTAAACTCTGGGCCACGACGGGAGTTCCAACGAACTCGAACAATAGGTATCCTGGTGCGTTTGAGAGTCTTGACCCCCTGGTCCAAGATTTCCATTGTTTCTTCGGCAAATCGCAACTGATCGTCGATGGCGAGCTCCTTAAAAGGAACTGTGGGGGTTTCATCTGACAGACACTTCTTCAGATTCAACACATGGAATACGTTGTGAACTCTACTGAGTTCTTCGGTAGGTTCAGTTTGTAGGTCACCTTGCTTATTTTCTCGATGATTTCGAACGGTTTAACATATCGCGGTTTGAGTTTCGTCTCGTATACCAAAACGAAGTACACCTTCCCAAGGTGAGACTTTAGATAGTACTCGATCCCCAACTTGGAACTCGAGTGGTTTCTTGCGCTTAACAGCGTAGCTTTTCTGACGGTCATGAGACACCGCCATTCGTTGTCCTCTTATCTTAACCACCGCCAATCCGTGATGTGGACACCTTTATTTCCTTACTGAAAGCTAGGGTTACGAGCACCTTGTTGTCGTTGTGTCTGCTGACCCCGATGTCGTTGCTTGAAACATGCCCTACGATTCTTCACCATCATAGTCCATCTTTTTGCATCCTGAACCGCGTTCTAAAGCGTTACTCACTGTGCTGGCAGTTACGCATACCACACTAAGGTCAATGATTACCATTTATGCCTCGATTGGTTCGTAGGTGTTGACTCCCATGAGTCGCTGACGGGGGTTAAGGATTCGATTGAAGCCAATTCGCTGTGCTTGTTGCCGGTAATTAGGGTCGTTAAAGTACCGAGGTCGATAATGTGCTACGCTCATCCTCCTGTCCGTCGTCGTTGCAAGTGGTTCGGGTAATTCACGGTCTGTTACGAGAGTGTTGCAGAAGTGACCACACTTCAGGATCGGAGACGTCAATACATGAGTTTCAGTAAATGAGGAGGAGTAAGAAAGGTATCGATCAATCATTCGATGTTGGGACATCCAACTCAGGGACGTTCGTATGAGCAACTAACATTCTACACGGTTTGCTGAGTTCAGATGGGTGTTCAGGCAACACTCGACAGCATCGAGTTTCGAAAGAATCCAACGATAAATGAGAAGTTCACGTTTGAGTTTGAGTAGGGGACAATTACTGCTATGGCCCCTATAGGTTCGTTTGTTTCACATTGATCAAATAGCGAGACGGAACCCCTTTTCCACTTGTTAAGCCTCACTGGGATTCACATGCACCCCACAATATTATTATGTGTGCACCCACAATAATATTGTGACTTGCATGCTCATCTCAGCTCCTCCTAACTCATGTCAAATGGTTCCTCAAACTCGGATAGCAACAAAGAGCATTACGAAGTGTAAATCGCGAAGGTTTAGGGAAATACCACCCTATCAGTCACATAACACGTGCAAGTGTACATGAATTCATATTGTTGTGCTAATCGTGCAATCACATGCAGTATCGTATGTAGGTGTTTACTAGTTATGTAGTACAATGAGTATAAGAGAGACGAACCTTGCAATCTGGAGCTGAGTGTCATGGTCGTATTCCCGTTTTCAGAACTTTCCGGTTATAGTCTGGTTTTACAAAAAACGTTTTCCCCTTTTTAAAACCAAGTTCACTATAACCAATGGCTCTGATACCAATCTGTCGCACCCCCAAAATCCACATGCGGAGTACCACCGCTTGGAGGCGTGACTGACCAGGATCTTAGTCACCAATCACATTGAACTCACGAGTATATTTAAATAAAACCTTCATTTATTAACAATAGTGTTACAACGTTACAATATTTCACAGTTTACAGCGGAAGCATATTTAATTCGTTAAGTGTTTATTAACCACATGTAAAAACTCTTAGTCTTGTGTTGCGTTTCCATGTAACTCGACCCATGACCACTCCAGCTTCCCAGACAGCAAGTTCCAATGTTATACACCTAAAGGCCTGCAAGGCATGTAACAACGAGTCAACAACTGTCACACCCCCAAAATCCACCATGCGGAGTTCCACCGCTTGGAGGCGTGACGTGACCAGGATCGAGCCACCAATCATACTGAACAACGTACTTAAGTAAATAAAGACAACCACAATACGATTGGTGACCAAAAGCTAGCTAACCAAGTTTTTAATTTAGACAGCGGAAGCATAAACGTAAGGTTCAAAACATAAGTTCGCAGTTCATAAGTTTAAAGTCCAACACATAGGTTTAATAAGTTCATAATGTTTTAAACATTAAACACTGGACATAACCGTCCGCACACCACAACGACTCCTTCCTCGTGCAAGCTCCAAATGTTTAGCGACCTGTAAGGCATGTAACAACGAGTCAACAACAAAGTTGAGTGAGTTCACGTTTGGTTGTTTAGTTATAGCATTCGTTTTGTAAATCATCTGTTCGTTTTGAAAACCATGTATCGTATAAATTTGCATCGCGGTCTTTCTGACATGTTTGCGAAGATTAGTGGGGGTTTCCCATGTGTTACTAGACCACGCGTATCGACTGCTACGTAAATATAAGAGGTGCCCTAAGTCAATGTGTATCAGCATTGACCCTTTGCCCATAGTCCATTAGTACACGCCCGTCCGACTGGCACGGTGTGAGGTTTGTTAAACCTAATAGCGCTATTAACTAATATCCCGCTCGCCCTAGGCCTCGGCGATTAAGTCGATAAATGAGGGACTTAAAGTGATAGAGTTGATGGTCTTATGATCGTGTACGTAGGTTTTACGTACGTGCCCTTCAATCCGAGGACAGTAGTAAGTATGAGTGTACGTAGGTTTTACGTACATGCCCTTCAATCCGAGGACAGTAAAAAGTAGTTTAATAGTAATGATAGTACAAGTAGTTATTTAATCCCATTCCCAACCCCTGGGAATCCCATGCCTTAGAAAGAGTGTGAACTCACCTTGGTTGCTCGGTTTGACTCTCAAATATAGCTAATAGTCGAGGTCGGTCAATCACGTCCTAGTATGATTACCACTTAGTTTATTAGTGATTTCAAATAGGACACAAAGTTCCTACACGTATCTATCACATAACATGCATCACTTTAACGGTTCATGCCCATATAACCTTCCCATCTATTCCCCACTCATAGACAAACATACAACATTGCACATAACACTTTTTTTTTTGGGTAAAGGGTTACCCCGGTGATTCTATTATAGACAACCGCCAATTAAGTACAAGTAGTGAGGATGAGTTCCCCACTAGTTCATATACAGGACATGCCCCATATATGTAAGCAAAAAAAACAAACAAACCAAGTTACCACCTCAATCTAGCCTACTACAATCATAATAATGACTAACTAGTAGACAAACAAAAAATCAAACAAAACGACGTCAACCGCCATCATCAAAAATGAAATTGCTACCAAACGGCAGCCCCTCAGCATGAAACAGAAGCCACCTATCCATTGGACAACTTTATGTGAGAGGTGCTTGCCCCTGTACTGGAAGACGTAGGATGTGTACCCGATGTCATAAACTCCTTCGTTTCATCATATACATCCTCTACCTCGTCATCGCCAGACTCCTCATTTAGCTCACGTCCCCCTTTATATCTCCCCTGGAAGGAACCCCCGTTCCCCCCAACAAACCCAAGAGCACTAAACGAATTGTGTGTTTGAACCTTGGACGAACTAGTGCACCGCGCATTCATGTAGGAAGAACTCACTGCCTTTTTCTTTTTATCCACAGGTCTATATTCAAACTTGGGCTTTTGATTGTTAACTTGAAAGCCGCTCTTCTTTATATTCTTCTTTGTCTTGACTTCTGTATAACCATCCTCATCTACTTTCGGACTGTTTGTAGGAGGTTTCACTGTCGATCGAATGCAATTTGGACACTCCTCAGAATCATGCCCAAATACACAACAGTGGGCACATCTCGGGGGTTTCCATTCATATTCCACACGAATAGTCTCATTGACATACCTGTTCTCATCCAACTCAGGAATAGCCATGGTTAGGACCTCTTTAAAATCATGTTCAGCAGAGATATCAATGAGGGCCCTAGCATAGCTGCTTCATCCCCAAGCGTCGTTGCACATATCACTAGTATATGAATCCAACCGCAAAGGAGAACCAATTTTAGACGCCAACATGCTTAACCCATCATCAGTATACGCCGCTAAAGGAACCTCATGCAATTTCACCCAAACCGCAACCTTTTTAATATCTTCTTTTTTAAGAGTGGTGTAGGGGACCAAGTGTTGAGAAAAAGTGGTTTATTACGAATCAGCCATGGACCCCCTTCAAGCACGTTATTCATACCCTTTCTTTCTTCAAACTTGAAGAAGAAAAACCCATTCGAGTTCATCATAGTTTTCTGAAGACCATGTTTCTTCCAATTTGTTCTCACAAAGTATTCAACAACCGGGTAAGCAATTCTATCCCCCAGGAAGTAACCATAAAGAGTATTCGCTAACCTGTTATTAACCTGACGAACAGATTCGATTGGTAGGACAACATCCACTCCATCCAATGAGACATCCGATTTTAATGATCGAAAATTAATATTAGAGACTTGATCAGCCGACTCATTAGCATTCCTAGCTGAATTATCAACATTCTGAATATGATATTGAGTTTTCGAACCAAAATCCACCTTAACACCACCCTGATCAGCTTGTTTGTTTGACACAACATTAGCGTACGATTGATGTTGAGAATTAGCTCGGGAGCTAGGACTAACATCATTCAATGGAAGCACAAAAGCTACTTTTCGTTTATCAAAAACCTTCGCATATTGCTGATTAGGAGAATCAGAACGACCATTAACGTGTTCAACATCATTCAATGGTAGCATAAAGGTTACCTTTTTATCAGAAACCCTAGCCGCCATGGATGTTTGTCTTGGCTCAAATAGTTTCCCATCAATATTCCTGATTTTCCTCGAAATACCGTCTGATATATCTGTATTCTGGTCATCCATAACAACAGCCACAGATGAATTTCCGATGAGTTGCCGAAACCTGAATATATATCGCCGATGAAAATGGTTGCCGAACCCTAAGTGGCAGCCGCACACCCCTTCGACAATCAAGAAAACAAAGAAAAACGAAACCCTAGAAAGAAACTCCTAATCTGATTTCAAATGATTATCTTCTAAGGATCGATAATCATTTGAAATCAGATTTATTAATGTTAGATGATTATCTTCTAACACTTTTATTGACATGTAACATGTTCTATCATTCTCGGATAACCTACTCGACATTTAGACACGCAAATCACTCCTTATGTCGTTTCAGCTTTATTAATCCAAAACTGGACTGTTTTCGATCATTTTAATAAAATAGTTAACCTTTTCCAAAAATTCTCAAATTTTTACAGAAGGTCATGTATAATCCACGATTTATTGTGTAAAAATTTCGGATCTCAGTTCATTACCAATTTTATATAAAAATTCTTTTACTCGAATGCAATCAGATTTGGTACTTTCTGATTGCAGTTTTACGGAAAAATTCACTAAAAATCAATCGTAAGTCGGATCATCGAAATTCCAGTTGGAGGGTCACAGAAACAACCGTGACCATCTACAGTAAAAATTCCATGAGCTGATTCTGCTCAGGTTTAAAGTTTGGACTCTGATTACAACACACTTTTTCAGCAGAAATATTTCAGCTTTGAGCTGCTGTCTAAAATAATACTTTAAAAATAGTAACCGACCTCGGAAAATTGCGATTCCAGTTCCATTTGTTCAGATATTTAAAATTACACAATTTAGACTCCAGAAATTAAATTTTTCGATTAAAGATGAACCCGTTACAGCCTGTTGAAGCAGGCTGGAAATTTCAATCAGCAAGCTGTTTATATGTAGAAGTGACTAAAAACGCATAAACAAAGACTCTAACCATGGTGTATCGAAGGATAATTGTTCAAACATCATGCATGCATTCACCAAACCCAAACTAACCAGATTTCATCTTCAAACAAACTTTTTATGTAGGGTTTTTATGCAGAATTTTATGTTCATATAATTAGTGTTTAAACTTTTGTGTGTGTCATAAACATTCAACAAATCGTAACAAGAATCAAGGTGGAACAAGAGTATGAAGGGACTTACTACTAGCACAAGGCTAGGGTAGTAATCTTAGGATGAGATGATGGTGAAAAGTTGGTGACAAAGCTTGAATCAAACTTCCTTGAAAGCCCTTCAATCTTACACTTCTATGGATGAGCTTCAACCTTTGAATGAGAGCTTTTAGTGGAAGAAATGGAGATGGTGAAGAATGATGGTGGTGATTTCGGTTATGAGGGGGGGGGGGTATGTGAGCCGAAATATAGAGAGAGGAGATAGGGGATTGAGTGCAAGCTTTGAAGTAATGATGATCATCATCTTGGAAATGCACCCTTCTAATCCTAGGGTAATCATACCCAACTTTTGGCCAATAGAAACAAGATCCACTTTACACAAAATCTAAACAAAATATCTTTAATAATTTGGGTAGATTTTCGGTTGGGGGGGGGTAAAGTGTAAATTTTTGTTAATTAATAGGTATTAAGTTAGAAGGTTAAGGGTATTCACAAGTATAGTGGGTGTATGTCATGTTTACATGGTGCATGGGGATTTTTGTGACCATAAATAATTAAGAAAGATAAAATAATATTTCTGAAAATATTTTAGTGTCCCGGAAAATGTCTGGTTGTTCGGTTACGTATCGTTCCGTTAAAGCGTTTAATTTCACCGTATAGCGTCTTATACATATATTTTTGTAACGAAATTTATTCCTAACACACAGGAAAATATACCGGACTATTTAGTAACTTTTCTGTATACTACTAGTATGCTAACACGCACATGTAAGTATAACACAGTAATCAGAGAGCAGTTAAATGATTCAGCACAGTCATCAAGTACTTTTATTATCATTAATAAACTGTATGGTTACATGCAAATTTGAGGGTTGTCACATTCTCCCCCTGTTAAGAGAATTTCGTCCCGAAATTTAGTGCGTAGTTACTGAGGAAGCTAGTTAAGTTGCGGTGTTTACTCGTTTTCCTGGGGTGTCACATCATCCCCCCGTTGATTTGGAATTTCGTCCTGAAATTCCGTAGTAGCTTCAGCCTCAGTAGTGGTTGCACTGTTTCCGAACAACTGGGGATATCTGAGTTTCATTTGGTCTTCTCGTTCCCAAGTATACTCTGGGCCACGACGAGCATTCCAACGAACTCAGACCAGAGGTATCCTGGTATGCTTGAGGATCTTAACATCTCGATCCGTAATCTCTACAGGTTCCTCGACGAATCGCAGCTGGTCGTCGATAGTGAGTTCCTTCAGAGGAACTATGTGGGTCTCATCTGACAGACACTTCTTCAGATTCGACACATGGAAAACATTGTGAACTCCGCTGAGTTCTTCAGGTAGATTCAACCTGTAGGCGACTTTGCCAATTTTCTCAATGACTTCGAAGGGTCCAACATAACGCGGATTGAGTTTGCCTCGTTTGCTAAAGCGGACTACACCTTTCCAAGGTGAGACTTTGAGTAGCACTCGATCCCCAACCTGGAGCTCGAGTGGTTTTCTTCCCTTATCAGCATAACTTTTTTGACGGTCACGAGCTGCCGCCATTCGCTGTCGTATCTGAGCAATTCTCTCGGTGGTGTCTACCACATGTTCTGGGCCAGTAATTTGGCTGTCACCAACTTCTGCCCAACAGAGAGGTGATCGGCATTTGTGTCCGTATAAAGCCTCAAACGGAGCGGCTTGGATGCTGGTGTGGTAGCTGTTGTTGTACGAAAACTCCACCAGCGGGAGGTGCCTTTCCCAGCCATTACCAAAATCGATTACACATGCCCTAAGCATGTCTTCAAGGGTTTGAATGGTGCGTTCAGATTGCCCATCCGTCTGCGGGTGATAAGCGGTGCTCATATCTAAACGTGAGCCAAAGGACTTGTGCATTGCTTGCCACAGTTCAGAAGTAAAACGTGCGTCACGATCAGATATAATAGAGGTTGGCACTCCGTGCCTTGATACCACTTCTTTTAGATAAATGTCTGCAAGAGTAGAAAACTTATCCGTTTCTTTGATAGCCAGAAAATGTGCAGACTTGGTCAGTCGATCTACGATCACCCAAATGGTATCGTTTCCGCGTTGAGATCTGGGCAGGCCGGTCACGAAATCCATGGATATTTGCTCCCATTTCCATTTCGGGATCTCTGGTTGTTGAAGTAGGCCTGATGGTTTTTAATACTCAGACTTGACTCTCGCACAAGTCAAGCACTTGCTGACGTAGGTTGCTATGTGGGCTTTCATGCCAGGCCACCAGTATGTGGTCTTTAAGTCGTGATACATCTTATCCGAACCAGGATGTACTGAATAACGAGACTTATGTGCTTCATCCATCACAAGCTCGCGTAGGTTTCCATACAGTGGGACCCAGATGCGCCCTTTTACATAGTAAGCGCCGTCTTCCTTTTGTTCTAGCCGCTGCCTCGATCCTCGTAGGGACTCAGCCCTGATGTTCTCTGCTTTCAATGCTTCAACCTGAGCATCACGAATCTGAGCGGGAAGGTTAGATTGGATGGTAAGCTGTAGAGCACGTACACGCCTAGGTATGGTATCCTTTCGACTTAGGGCGTCGGCCACAACATTGGCTTTGCCCGGATGATACTTGATTGCGCATTCATAATCGTTCAAGAGCTCAACCCATCGGCGTTGATGCATGTTTAACTCCTTTTGTTTGAAGATATGCTCGAGACTCCTGTGATCGGTGTAAATGGTGCACTTGGTACCGTACAGGTAATGTCTCCATATCTTAAGAGCGAAAACAACTGCTCCCAGCTCCAGATCGTGAGTAGTGTAGTTTCTTTCGTGAACTTTAAGTTGGCGCGATGCGTAGGCAATGACCTTGTCACGTTGCATCAATACGCAACCAAGTCCTTGGATGGAAGCGTCGCAATAAACCACGAAATCATCGGTGCCTTCAGGCAATGAGAGGATAGGCGCGCTACAAAGTCTATCCTTTAGATGTTGAAATGCAGACTCTTGTGCATCACCCCAACGATAGATGACACCCTTCTGAGTCAGTGAAGTGAGAGGTTGCGCAATCTTGGAGAAGTCTTTGATAAACCTTCTGTAATATCCTGCCAAACCCAAGAATTGGCGGATTTCTATTGGTGTGCGGGGTGCAGGCCAGTTCTTGATTGAGTCAACCTTGGATGGATCAACATGAATCCCATCCTTGTTTACCACATGGCCTAGAAAGTGGACTTCGCAAAGCCAGAAGTCACATTTCGAAAACTTGGCATACAATTGCTCTTTTCGAAGAAGTTCCAACATAAGACGTAGATGCTGCTCGTGTTCCTCCTGACTCTTAGAATAGATCAGGATATCGTCGATGAACACAATAACAAACTTATCCAGGTAAGGCTTGCATACTCGGTTCATGAGATCCATGAAGACTGCTGGTGCATTCGTCAGCCTGAATGGCATAACCAGAAACTCGTAATGGCCGTAACGAGTTCTGAATGCTGTTTTGGAGACGTCCTCATCTCGGACCCTCAGCTGATGGTATCCCGATCTCAAGTCAATCTTGGAGTAATAGCTCGACCCTTGCAACTGGTCGAACAAGTCGTCAATACGCGGAAGAGGATAACGATTCTTCACAGTCACCTTATTGAGTTCGCGGTAGTCAATACACATTCTGAAAGTACCATCTTTCTTCTTTACGAACAAGACTGGAGCTCCCCAGGGCGAAGAGCTAGGACGTATAAAACCCTTTTCCAAGAGCTCTTGTAGTTGTGTGGACAGTTCTTCGAGTTCTGATGGAGCTAGATGATAAGGTGCTCGAGCTATGGGCGCTGCTCCAGGAGCTAGCTCGATTTGAAATTCAACTTGGCGGTGAGGCGGAAGACCAGGTAATTCCTCGGGAAATACCTCAGGAAAATCGCGCACAATAGGAATGTCTTCAATTCTCTTCTCTTCCGTGGATATGTCAGTGACGAGCGCTAGAATGGCAGTGTGGTCCTTTCGTAGACATTTCTGGGCCTTAAGGAAAGAGATGATGCCTTCGACAGCACCACTCTTGTCGCCACGAATCGTGAGAGTTTCTTCGCCAGAACAAGGAATGCGGATGATTTTCTCCTTGCAAACAATCTCCGCTTGATGATGAGATAGCCAATCCATCCCAATAACGACGTCGAAACTACCAAGTGTGATAGGAACAAGATCGATAGGGAAAGTCTGACCAGCTAAGACGAGGTTACAACCTTTAACTACGTGTGTGGCTTCAAGACTTTTACCGTTAGCTAGTTCTACCGTGTGTTTGGTGTTCAGGAGTGTTGGAGTGCGCTTAAGCATTCGGCTAACTTTTAAGGACACATAACTAGTATCGGCACCCGAATCGAATAAAACAGTGACAAAGAAATCATCCAGAAGAAACTTACCCATCACAACGTTGGGATCGTTCCTTGCATCACCCTGACCAATCACGAAAGCACGACCTCTTGCCCTATTGCCATTGTTGTTTCCCCCATTGCCGCCTCCATTGTTGCCTCCATTGTTATTCCCATTGTGGTTCCCATTTCCTTGGTTATTGTTCTGGTTTTGGTTCAGCTGGGGGCAGTTCCTCTTAAAGTGGCCTTCAGCGCCACACTGAAAGCATCCTTTATTTCCCTGCTGCTGCTGATGGTGATTCTGTGGAGCTTGTTGTTGTTGTTGGCGATTCTGATTTGCAGGACGCGGGCTCCTGCAATCCTTAGCTTCATGACCCAACTTATGACATCTCTGACAATGACCTTTGTTGCACTGAACACTATGGTGTCTGTTACATTTGTTGCATTTTGGGTGGTTTCCTCGATACCCACCCTGTCCTTGATTACCGGAGGATTGCTGACCCGGACTCTGGTAGTCATCAGTCCTTCGCTGTTGAGACTGACCCGAAGCAGAACCCTTACTGGAGTTTCCATCCCATTTTCGCTTGTTGTCGGTAAGTACATCAGAAGTAGTTGTGGCACTGATACGTTTGGGTAGCCTGTTTTGCTCCACCGCCTGGTCGGTGAGACGATGAGCCAACTTGGTAATTTGCTGAATGGTACCCAGATTGGCTGAAGTCACGTGACTTTGAATCTCTGGTACAAGGCCATTGAGGTACAGCTCGATTCGTTTGATGGGAGGGTCCACCATAGTTGGACACAGGATGGCCAGTTCGTTTGACCTCTTAGTATACGCTTCAATCTCAGACCCCGTCATCTTTAGATGGTAAAATTCCACTTCTAGCTTGTGGATGTCATCCCGACTACAGTACTCCTCCTTGATCAGCTCTTTAAAACCATTCCAGGGTGTGGCATTAGCAACTGCCAGTCCTAGTAGTTGAACTTGCGCCTTCCACCAGGTTAACGCAGCGCCTTCAAGTGTTCCGGTAGCATATTTCACCCTACGGTCTTCGGGGCATTCGCACATTTCGAAAACTGACTCAAGCTTTTCAAACCAGTGAAGAAGGCCCACTGCTCCTTCGGTGCCACTGAAAGTAGTAGGTCGGCAGTCCATGAATGTTTTGAATGTGCACACAGGAGGCTGAGCATGTTGGCCTCCTGCAGGGACAGCTGCGAGTGCCTCAGCAACTCGTTCGTTGATCAGAGCCGTCAGCTGAGCTTGAGTTAGGTTCAAACGTCCACCCATGATCTTCACAACGAAATAACGTAGGTGTGAAAAGTGTCGCGAAAGTGCGTAAGTGAGGGACGATAGTGGAGAGTAAGCATGCAAGGTTCAAATAGCAATTACCATATTATCTAATGCACAGTGAGAACTATCTAACCGACAATATAACATAAATCATACCACTTATGGTGTCGAGTCTTGCACGTGGAGCGAAGCGTCGTTGTGGATCGTTGAGCACTGTACAGGTTATAGTCTGGTTTATCAAAAAGCTTTTCCCTTTTTAAAACCAAGTTCACTATAACCAATGGCTCTGATACCAATCTGTCACACCCCCAAAATCCACCATGCGGAGTTCCACCGCTTGGAGGCGTGACGTGACCAGGATCGAGCCACCAATCATACTGAACAACGTACTTAAGTAAATAAAGACAACCACAATACGATTGGTGACCAAAAGCTAGCTAACCAAGTTTTTAATTTAGACAGCGGAAGCATAAACGTAAGGTTCAAAACATAAGTTCGCAGTTCATAAGTTTAAAGTCCAACACATAGGTTTAATAAGTTCATAATGTTTTAAACATTAAACACTGGACATAACCGTCCGCACACCACAACGACTCCTTCCTTGTGCAAGCTCCAAATGTTTAGCGACCTGTAAGGCATGTAACAACGAGTCAACAACAAAGTTGAGTGAGTTCACGTTTGGTTGTTTAGTTATAGCATTCGTTTTGTAAATCATCTGTTCGTTTTGAAAAACATGTATCGTATAAATTTGCATCGCGGTCTTTCTGACATGTTTGCGAAGATTAGTGGGGGTTTCCCATGTGTTACTAGACCACGCGTATCGACTGCTACGTAAATATAAGAGGTGCCCTAAGTCAATGTCTATCAGCATTGACCCTTTGCCCATAGTCCATTACTACACGCCCGTCCGACTGGCACGGTGTGAGGTTTGTAAACCTAATAGCGCTATTAACTAATGACCCGCTCGCCCTAGGCCTCGGCGATTAAGTCGATAAATGAGGGACATAAAGTGATAGAGTTGATGGTCTTATGATCGTGTACGTAGGTTTTACGTACGTGCCCTTCAATCCGAGGACAGTAGTAAGTATGAGTGTATGTAGGTTTTACGTACGTGCTCTTCAATCCGAGGACAGTAAAAAGTAGTTTAATAGTAATGATAGTCCAAGTAGTTATTTAATCCCATTCCCAACCCCTGGGAATCCCATGCCTTAGAAAGAGTGTGAACTCACCTTGGTTGCTCGGTTTGACTCTCAAATATAGCTAATAGTCGAGGTCGGTCAATCACGTCCTAGTATGATTACCACTTAGTTTATTAGTGATTTCAAATAGGACACAAAGTTCCTACACGTATCTATCACATAACATGCATCACTTTAACGGTTCATGCCCATATAACCTTCCCATCTATTCCCCACTCATAGACAAACATACAACATTGCACATAACACTTTTATTGACATGTAACATGTTCTATCATTCTCGGATAACCTACTCGACATTTAGACACGCAAATCACTCCTTATGTCGTTTCAGCTTTATTAATCCAAAACTGGACTGTTTTCGAGCATTTTAATAAAATAGTTAACCTTTTCCAAAAATTCTCAAATTTTTACAGAAGGTCATGTATAATCCGCGATTTATTGTGTAAAAATTTCGGATCTCAGTTCATTACCAATTTTATATAAAAATTCTTTTACTCGACTGCAATCAGATTTGGTACTTTCTGATTGCAGTTTTACGGAAAAATTCACTAAAAATCAATCGTAAGTCGGATCGTCGAAATTCCAGTTGGAGGGTCACAGAAACAACCGTGACCATCTACAGTAAAAATTCCATGAGCTGATTCTGCTCAGGTTTTAAGTTTGGACTCTGATTACAACACACTTTTCCAGCAGAAATATTTCAGCTTTGAGCTGCTGTCTAAAATAATACTTTAAAAATAGTAAACGACCTCGGAAAATTGCGATTCCAGTTCCATTTGTTCAGATATTCAAAATTACACAATTTAGACTCCAGAAATTAAATTTTTCGATTAAAGATGAACCCGTTACAGCCTGTTGAAGCAGGCTGGAAATTTCAATCAGCAAGCTGTTTATATGTAGAAGTGACTGAAAACGCATAAACAAAGACTCTAACCATGGTGTATCGAAGGATAATTGTTCAAACATCATGCATGCATTCACCAAACCCAAACTAACCAGATTTCATCTTCAAACAAACTTTTTATGTAGGGTTTTTATGCAGAATTTTATGTTCATATAATTAGTGTTTAAACTTTTGTGTGTGTCATAAACATTCAACAAATCGTAACAAGAATCAAGGTGGAACAAGAGTATGAAGGGACTTACTACTAGCACAAGGCTAGGGTAGTAATCTTAGGATGAGATGATGGTGAAAAGTTGGTGACAAAGCTTGAATCAAACTTCCTTGAAAGCCCTTCAATCTTACACTTCTATGGATGAGCTTCAACCTTTGAATGAGAGCTTTTAGTGGAAGAAATGGAGATGGTGAAGAATGATGGTGGTGATTTCGGTTATGAGAGGGGGGGGGGTATGTGAGCCGAAATATAGAGAGAGGAGATAGGGGATTGAGTGCAAGCTTTGAAGTAATGATGATCATCATCTTGGAAATGCACCCTTCTAATCCTAGGGTAATCATACCCAACTTTTGGCCAATAGAAACAAGATCCACTTTACACAAAATCTAAACAAAATATCTTTAATAATTTGGGTAGATTTTCGGTTGGGGGGGGGGGGTAAAGTGTAAATTTTTGTTAATTAATAGGTATTAAGTTAGAAGGTTAAGGGTATTTACAAGTATAGTGGGTGTATGTCATGTTTACATGGTGCATGGGGATTTTTGTGACCATAAATAATTAAGAAAGATAAAATAATATTTCTGAAAATATTTTAGTGTCCCGGAAAATGTCTGGTTGTTCGGTTACGTATCGTTCCGTTAAAGCGTTTAATTTCACCGTATAGCGTCTTATACATATATTTTTGTAACGAAATTTATTCCTAACACACAGGAAAATATACCGGACTATTTAGTAACTTTTTTGTATACTACTAGTATGCTAACACGCACATGTAAGTATAACACAGTAATGAGAGAGCAGTTAAATGATTCAGCACAGTCATCAAGTACTTTTATTATCATTAATAAACTGTATGGTTACATGCAAATTTGAGGGTTGTCACAACAACAAAGTTGAGCGAGTTCACAGTTGGTGTTCATTGTTAAGTTGTTTCAAAAACCAGGAATTCATTTGTGAGTTGTAAGTTAATCAGTTTACCCTATTTCCCAAACATATCCATAATCAGTGGGGGCTTCCCCATGTGAACCACTAGACCCGTTTACCATATCGACCACTGACTAAAGTAAGTTGGTGCCCTGACGTCAATGTCTATCATCATTGACTAGTGCCCAGATCCATTAGTTCACGCCCGTCCTCTGCGGCACAGTGTGAGGCTTGCCAAACCTAAATAGCGCTATCTAACTAATGACCCGCTCGCCATTGGCCAGGCGATTAAGTCGATATAAAAGGAGGGACTTCATGATAGAGAGTTTTGGTCTAGTATCCGTGTTGTCACCCTTTAATAAAGAGGGTGTGTACATGTTCCAAACCAGGAGATCACGCAGTTTCCAATTAAATCCTTATCACATGTTGTCACCCTTCAAGTAAGAGGGTGTGTACGTGTTCCAAACCAGGAGATCACGCAGTTTCAGTTCAAATCCTTTACCCATTCCTAACCCCTGGGTATCCTATGCCTTGTAGAAAGTGTGAACTCACCTCGGTTTGCTCGGTAAGACTAGATACATTACCCGTTCCCAGTTGGTCTACCAAACCCTATCGTGGTTACCAAGAGTAATCAGTTTCATGCATTCGCAATTCTCGTATCTATTCACACGTATCGCTCAAGCAATAAACAACCAAACATATAATCATCACGTATGTCATGACAAGCATAATTTGCACTATCACACAAGTTGTAGCAAATATCCATACCGACACCTACTCACATTTCAAGTTAGGGCCGTACATGCATGTTTCATTAAAACAGCTTCACAATTTCAGTTAACATCATAGTATGGCATGTCATAAAGTTAATCACATATTATAATTACACTAACTGTTTGGGTCACATATACAACCTACATCCCTAATATAACCAAACTGCTTAACATGGTTCTCATAACAATGCACGGCCCAGCTGGATCCGGCCCAACTAAATTATGCGACCCAGTTCCCTTTGTGAAATCCGTATCTTATCAATGGGCCAGCAACCAGTGAATGATTTCTAGGATGTGTGACCCAACCCAATTGCAAGGCCGACACACAAAAATACGATCCATCTAAGTGTTCGGCCCCATCCATTGCGCGGTTCATCTAAGGTTGTGCTTTTCATGGTGAGAGTGTGTGACAGTTTTACATAAGTGATGTGCACATGGGATTTAGGCCATTTATTTGTGTGGTTGACCAGTGAATAGCCTGTCAACATGCGCATGCTCCATGACTATAGAGCCCTACCCTAATCCCATAATCTACCCCCTATCATCTAGTTATTCCCCTAGCAAGACTCACAGTGCACATTTAACCAAGTCTAATTAATCGATTACCCCTTGTAGTTCATGAACTCAAATTAATATATAATACTAATCATAACAATCACATGGCTTACTTTGATATTACCAAATTGAATCTGACAACTCTAATAGGATATGGACATGGCTCACTTTGATCAATACTACAAACATCTATATTTGGTGTCAATGTCAGGTTTACGTAGCCATGTGTGTATTTGGGCCCCTTTCACCTTCGGCCCACCAACAGAGGTGTGCGGCGCATATAATAACAAGTAACAATCCAAATCTTATTTATCATTACCATACAATCAGATTAAATCCAATTAGTGTTCTATCAAGAATTCATCATACAGTAGTCTTTGTTTGGCAATTCATTATGCGACGGTCATGCTTAATAAATCATCATACCACATCCATATTCTAACAACACACATCAACATATAATTATCAAAATTTAACATGATCTAGCATGGCAGTACATAGTTAATATGGCCAAGTTCCTCACTGTTGTCAATATACCAATATCTTCTAATCCAAAATCATGCAAAACACAATCATCAATAAATAGCTAGCATAGACAGGGATTCACTAAACAGTAACCTTGATCAAATAAAGTGATGTATCGAGAGGGGGGGGGGGGGTTCTCCTGTCGTCGCACTTCCATGGGGTAGGGTTTGTTATGTTAAGATAATGGGTATGGGAAAGTCACGTATACATCAATTATAAAGCCATAATTTCAACCAGTGGGCCGGCCACTTACATATTTGGTTAGATCACAACTGGGCCAAATTTGGTGAGATCACAACTGGGCCAATATTTGATCAAAATCCACTCGGGATAGTTTGGGCTCGGTTCATGTTTGTTCGGGCCGAGGTGAGATGTATCACAAGGATCACTAATGTTAGCTCCTTAGGTTAGTTATTCAACACGTAAAAACGTTTACACACAAGTAGACATATATTATCGTAAGGAATACGAACAAGAAATAACAAGAAACAGGATCGCGTGACTACGAGACACTGACCATGAAAGTTCGGGTTGTCACATGGACTTTTGAGTTCCATGTTAAACATTTACACTTTATAAACTTATTACTTATGTTTGGGTTTTTACGTTATGCTTCCGTTGAACGCTTACAATGAGTTTGTTTTGAACACCTTTCATATTGTGTGGTTGAACTTTAATTACTATTTATAATGTTCAATATGATTGGTGGCTTGATCCTGGTCAGTCACGCCTCCAAGCGGTGGTACTCCGCATATGGAAATTTGGGGGTGTGACAATACCGGTTACAACGTTGCCATCATTGCGAGCTTCCCCAGCACCAATGGTAAATACTCTTCCACGCGCCCCGTCCCCACCATTATTCCCATTGTTGTTATTCCCAGTATTTTTGTTGTTGCCAGCATTCTGATTAAGCTGAGGGCAATCCCGTTTAAAATAGCCCTCATCACCACACTGAAAACAACCCTTACGATTTCCCTGATTTTGTTGAGGCTGCTGCCTCTCCTGTTGCTGCGGCGGCTTTGGGAGCCAGACCCTACAATCTTTAGCCATATGACCTACCTTGTTGCACCCGTGACATACCCGAGTGCACGGTCCGCGATGGTTGTGACAACCCGAATACTTGAGGTTAGCACTACTTAAACTTCACAATCTTTGGCTTGTATCTTTACGTCCAATTGTTCACATATTACAATCATATGAGACTTAGTGAGTTACGCTCGTACATCATTAAATATTTACGTGTGCTTATTAGCTAAACATGAAACCGTTAAACGTATTATATGTGCTTGATTTCTTATGTTGCATGGTGTGTTTGTATGTACGTAATAGAATTAATAAATGTTGGTGGGCTACGTTACACATTTGGGCCGAATTAGAACTCCCCACATGTAACCTGATTGTGCATTCCTTGAAGCCAGAGAACATGGCCCAACTTCTCTTAACCTGGCCCAACTTCTCTTAAAAGCCTAAGGTTAAGCCCGGAGCATATCTTGTAGGCGGCATACAATATTTAACGTATAGTGGGTTATCTTTAGCTAACAATTACGCGAAACAAAAGACCTTCATACTTTCCTTCCCTCATCTTGTTCTCGGCATCGACTCTTCTCTTCATCTTGAAGTTCTTGTGTTGATTCCGTATCTTGTTTTGGTTAGTATATCGATCCCTTGTTTTTTTTAGATTGATTGTTCTCGGCGATCTTGGTTGTTATTAGATTTGTTGTTATGATTATGTTACATTCACGATAGTAGGCTATGATCAAAGTATTGGTTTGTGAATTATAATATATTTGAGCATGGGTTTTATGATGTTAACTGAATGGTATGTTTCGATATAAGTGAGTTGCACACAATTGTTCTATGGTAATGATCTGTCTTGAATAAGGGGTAATGTGCTAGTAATAGTTAGTCGATAATCTGTTATGGCATGCTACAGTTTTAAGACTGCTAGGGTAAGGTAAGAATGATGTGTTTTAATGGTGATTTTAATATTTTTTTTTGGGTAAAAGGGTTACCCCGGTGATTCTATATATCAACAAACCAAATAAAACAAGTAATGTGGAAAACCCACACTAGTTCAATCATGGGACACCCCCCATGAAAGTAAACCCGGACAACAAAAACAAGAAGCTATAAACAACAAGACCGACCAACTAGACTATTATCTAGAGAAGCAAAAAACAAATTTAATCAGCCGCCATCATCCTCCAATCCTTTTGAACAAATCCCCCAAGATTCCAGCAATCTTCTCACATTAGCGCTCCCCTTAAACGTAACCCCCATTAGCTTATAACGAACCGTTTGCAAGATTAATTCACTAAGAACATCTGGGGGTCTCGTTTGGTTCTTGAATATCCTGGCATTACGTTCCTGCCATACGAAATAAATCGCTGCTGAAACTATGAGCCGACCGATGAAGTTAATTGCTGATTTTGAATTTGCACGAGCCGATAACCAGTGAATAATAGCTTCCCAATCTGGAGGAACGGAGCTCATACCTCCCTTGCCAAGAACCTTGATCCAAACTTGAGTAGAATAGTTACAATCAAAAAACAAATGATTATGAGAATCAGTATCCGCGTAGCACAGAAGACAGCACATCATATTCATGTTTTTCCTTCTCGTCAAATCCCATTGCAAAATTTTATCTTGAGTTAGGAGCTTACGACGAATCACTAGCCACATGAAGAAAGCATGCTTAGGAACACATTGAGAAAACCAAACAAGATTTGTCCAATCTACCTCCTCAGCTCGATATCTAATAGATTGCCAAACCCGTGAAGAAGAGTATTCAGCAAGATCGTTCCCATCCTTCCACAAAAGCTGATCCGGACGATTTGAATCCGGACAAACATCATCGAGCTGGATTAAGACAGGGAAAGTATCTCTCCACGCCAAAGGCCACCTCCAAGCCCCATTATCATGAATCTCCTGAACTGTGGACTTAAGAGAAAAACCTGCATTTGAGATTGTTCTGGGAGTCAAAAAATTACCAAGCGGGCCTAAATGGCTCCACCAATCGAACCAAGCTGAAGTGTTGCTTCCATCACCCAACTTGGACCAAATAAAATCTCTAATAAGGGGCCTTAACTGCAATAACTTCCGCCAACTACAACAGGTACTCGCCACTGCCTTGCAAATCCAGAAACTATTTCCTTTGAGCCTGTACGCGTGAACCCACTCCACCCAAAGAGAATTACGTTTAACCAATATGCTCCAAATGTGAGAAACCATAAGCGCTTTATTAACAGCCCCAATTCTGCGAATACCTAACCCACCCTCATATTTTGGAACACATATGGACTTCCAAGAAGCTTTGGCCTTCCCCTTATGAAACAGACTATCCGAAGACCATAAAAAATTACGCATTTTGGCTTCCAATTCAAGAATGATCCGATTCGGAAGAATAAAGACAGATGACCAGAAAATATGCATTGATGAAAGAACCGAAATAATAAGCTGTAATCTTCCTGCAAACGAAAGAAGCTTATTCTTCCAGTTAGAAATCCGTTGATCCAATCTATCCACAAGAACCCTGCAATCTTTGTATAGAAGACCAGAAGAAATAAGGGGAACTCCCAAGTATTTCACCGGTAAAGACCCTTCAACAAACGGCATAATACTTAAAATATGATTTTTAACATGAGATGGCACATTACAAAAGAACCCCGTGCTCTTTGGAATACTAGGAACTAACCCAGACATATTTGTAAAGTTTGAAAGAGACGTCATAATGCATTGAACCGAAGCAATATCTCCTCTAGCAAACAAGAACAAATCATCCGCAAAACAAAGGTTAATAATCCGCTGCTTCTCGCATCTATTATGAAATTTGAAGGAATTGTCAATTCGAGCAGTCCGCTGTAAGATGCAAGTCAAAATTTCCATAACCAACGTAAAAAGATAAGGAGAAAGAGGATCACCCTGACGAAGACCACGCTTGCCCTTAAAATAGCCATAGACATTACCGTTAACACACAACGAGTATGATTTTGTAGTGACACACATCATAATCCAATCAACCATCTTTGCATTGAATCCGAACCCAATCAAAACATTTTTCAAGAAACACCAATCGACCGTGTCATACGCTTTCTGAATATCTACCTTGAAAGCACAACGAGGAGGGCCCGTATGTCTATGATAGTTGTGTAGTAACTCTTGGGTGAGAAGAATGTTGTCTGAGATTTTTCTGCCAGGAACAAATGCTGATTGGTTTATACTAACCACTTGATTAAGAACATCCTTTATACGATCCACAATAATCTTACTCACACATTTGAAAAGGACGTTACAACAAGCAATTGACCGAAAATCAGTAACTAAACTGGGAGAGGAAGTCTTCGGAATAAGAGCAAGAAGGGTATGATTAATCTGACCAAGCAATCTACCTGTATTGAAAAAATCAATAATAGCCAAAGAAACATCACCTCCCACAACCGGCCAGGCAGCTTTAAAAAAAGCAGCAGAATAGCCATCTGGACCTGGAGCCTTGTCATTGCCTATAGAAAACATGGCTTTCTTTACCTCCTCCACCGTAACTGGACGAATTATATGAGAAGCATCAGCCGGGTTCACATGCTTAGTGAAGAGATCAGGAGTAGGATGCAATGATAAATTATCTTGGCATCCCAAGTATATCTCATAGTGTTTAACAAAGGCGTCTTGAACTGCTTCTCCTTCATACTCCACCCCATTCATGTCTCGAACCACTTGAATTCTACATCTATGGTTTCGACTTTTAACAGTAGCATGGAAAAAAGCAGTATTAGCGTCTCCAGCTCTTAACCACTCCATCTTAGCTTTTTGCTTTAAGAATCTTTCTTCATCAAAAGAAGCAACCTGGAATTCAGAATTTAATTTTGTTTCAACAGCTCTAAGATCCGCATTCACCGGGTCCTGATCAATTCTAGATTGAATGTCATTTAAACTATCTCGGAGATCAGCCACCTTCTTATGGAGATTACCCTGTTTAAAAAGTAAGGCACGTAATGGGGTCTTTAAAAGCCGAAGTTTTTTCACAACTCGAAATTGATGAACACCACTGACATTAAACTCCCACGTATCCTTCACAGTTTTAAGGAACTCCGGTTTATGGATCAAGAAATTTGCAAATTTAAACGGCTTACGCTTATTAGAATTAGCTCAATTCATAGTTAGGACACACGGTGAGTGATCCGACAACCCATAAGGGTGAAAAACAGCCACTGAGTTAGGAAATTCAGCAACAAACGAAGTATTGCCCATAATACGATCAATTTTTTTAAGTAAACCTACTCCCTTTTTTGGCTTCTGGTTCCATGTAAAATGGAGGCCTGATTGATTAATATCCATTACCTCAATATTCGCCACACAATCCTGAAAATCCCGCATGCCCGTAGAGATAGATGATACACCCATAGACTTATCCTCTAGATGAAGCGCAGAATTAAAATCACCCATAACAAGCCACGGCTTATCTCCCACCAGCTGTGTGACAACCCTCATAATCCCATGTAACCGTACAGTTTATTAATAAAAATTAATGTGCTTGACGACTGTGTGGCATCACTTAACTGCTTTCTGATATCTGTGTTATGCTTACACGTATTTGTTAATATACTAATAGTGTACAGAAAGGTCACTAAATAGTCCGTTATATTTTCCTGAGTGTTAGAAAGTAAAAACGTTAGAAAATATATAAGTAGGACGCTTTACGAATTAATTAAGCGTTTTATCGGAACAGTGTCGAACCGAACAACCGGACTATACCCGGAACATGAAAATATTGCCAGTAACGTTGTTTTCTTTTTTTTGAGCCAGTTAGGGTCCCTGAATACCCTAACACCCACTGTAAAGCACAACACACTAGTAAGCGGGTTAATCCCTAAACTAACTTAGCTTAACTTAACTATATCCTAATTATCTAGTTGAAATCGAACCAAGGACCCCCCCCCTAACGAATTCGGTTCCCTTGGGGGACATCCTTGTCCTATATTTGATTAAAATAATCTTATGTGTCTAATATCTATTAGACACATAATCCTTTGGATAATAATCTTATGAATTGTCTATAAGTTCTAATCTTGGCACACTAGCACAAACATCACAAACTCAACAACACACACACTCTCTCTCCCTCTCTACAACTCTCGGCCGAACACCCCTCTACCATCCAGCCATCTTTCGATTTTAATCCTCACATTCCAAGCTTACACAAGCGTTAAGGATCACGTATAAGGAGGCTTGGTGCAATCGGAAGGCGAAGGACCTCACTCTATTGCTTTTATCCCTCTCATTTTGCGTCTAGATTCTCCCCTAGCCTCGAGCTAGTAGTAAGTGACTCTAAACCTCTTCTTGATCTTGTCTAGAGTGGTTAATAAGCGTTTCGTCGGTTAAAAATCACTAACATATAAGATCACCAACTAAAAGTCTACTAAAGTGATGAACAAGGTGGTTAATGGATGAATATGTGTGTAAATCATGTAGATCTGGTGTGATTATGACTATTGGTTGATTATCTGATGTTTTACTGATTAATATTAATGTGTCATGTTGTTGTGGTCACTAAACTTGTTAACGGAATCGATCGAACACGATTTAGAAGGTTAAACACTAAAAACAGAAATCTGTCCATACTTTACAGCCAACTTCAGTTGGCTGTAAACAGGTCTTAACCTCAAGGAAAAATCGATATTTTGAATCTAAAATATGTTATTATGAAATACGGTTCTAATGGCACCAGAATCGTAATTTTTGGACTCCGTTTACTATTTTTAAAGTGTTAATTTGTAACAGCAACTTAAGCTGAATTTTGACAGCAATAAATGGGTGTCGTGCTTTCAGTCATAACCTGAGTTTTGTGATGAATCGGACCATGAAATTTGTACAGTAGATAACAACCTATGTATTTGTAATTATCCCACTGGAATTTCGTAAATCGGACACTCGATGAATTTTTAATAAATTGTTTCGCGGACTGTGGTCAGAAATACATAAATCTGAGTTCAGTCCCGAATATGAATTTTTATAAAATGTGGGTAATGAACCGGACCCCGATATTTTTACACAATAAAATATGGAATGTTTATGACATTCTATAAAAATTTGGGAATTTTTGGAATAATCTAACTATTTTATTTAAATGTCCAAAAACAGCCGGTTTTGAGTATTAATGCTGAATTGACATAAGCTGTGACTTGCGTGTCTAAATGTCGAGTATGCTATCTGTGAATGATTTGACATGTTATGTATGTTATGTGCATTATCGTATGTTTGATTTTGAGTGGGGAATGGACGGGAAACTTAGATGGGCACAAGCCGTTACAGTGATGCATGTTGTGTGATAGATACGTGTAGGAACTTTGTGTTCTATTTGAAAACCACTAAATGACTAACTGGTAAATCATACTAGGACGTGATTGACCGACCTTGACTGTTAGCTATATCTGAGAGTCTAACCGAGCAAACCGAGGTGAGTTCACACCCTTACTAAGGCATGGGATTCCCGGTGGTTGGGAATGAGATTGAATAACTACTCGTACTATCACTCTATTTATATTACCAACACTACTAGACTACCTACTACTGTCCTCGGATTGAGAAGGGCACGTACGTAAAACCTACGTACACTCACACCTACTACTGTCCTCGGATTGAGAAGGGCACGTACGTAAAACCTACGTACACTCACACTTACTACTGTCCTCGGATGAGAAGGGCACGTACATAAAACCTACGTACACTCACACTCACTACTGTCCTCGGATGAGAAGGGCACGTACGTAAAACCTACGTACACTCATACTTAACACCGTCCTCGGATTGGGAAGGACACTTATGGATACGCCTAGTCTAGTAACATACATAATGGGAAGCCCCCACTAAATATCGTAAAGGTTTGGGAATCAAGGATAATGGGTAATACTTGGTTATGAAACGAACTTCCGATTCCTGATACGAACTCATTAACTAAACAACCAAACGTGAACTCACTCAACTTTGTTGTTGACTAGTTGTTACATGCCTTGCAGGTCGTTAGATGCTGTGGAGCTTGCACATGGAGGTGGTCGTTGTGGAATGCGAACTAATATGTCCCGTACTTACTAAATAAACGTTATGAACTTATGAAACTTATATTGGGGTCTTTAAACTTATGAAACTACAAACTTATGTTTTGGGTTTAACGTCTTATGCTTCCGCTGTTTAAATTGAACTTGGTTAACTTCCTTTTGGTCACCAATTGTATTGTGATTGATTTTATTTACTAAAATACGTTGTTCGATATGATTGGTGGCTCGATCCTGGTCACGTCACGCCTCCAAGCGGTGGTACTCCGCATGGTGGATTTTGGGGGTGTGACAGATTGGTATCAGAGCCATTGGTTATAGTGAACTTGGTTTTAAAAAGGGAAAAGTTTTTGATAAAACCAGACTATAACCGGTACAGTACTCAACGATCCACAACGACGCTTCGCTCCACGTGCAAGACTCAACACACTAGGTGGTATGATTTAAGTTTATATTTCTTACTTGCTAGATTACTTTTGTCCGGTGTGGTGTTTATGGTGTGTTTATTTAGGGTAGTAGCATGTTGCCTATTAGCCCTACTGCATTCTTTATGATATGCAATTGTTTCCTTGAAATTTGACACGTGGTGGTCAAATTCTTTTCTAATTTCTCGTCGCCCCTCTACGACAACTGTTTATGCATTCTATCTATTTACACGCTTAACTCGACATGACGTCACCATCTGACCCTCCGTGCATTCGGCTTGTACGTCAACATTCACGAAGACCCGACTTGGCTCAAACGAACTTGGGTTTTGGAGAACTATACCCATGCATCCCCGTTGACGAACCTCATCATCTCCACTGATCGTCGTTACCAGAAACGAAGCAGCCACAGTTACGCGCGTTCGTCGCTTTGCAACTCGCAACTCTACCAACCAAACTCTATTTTGGACAAGTGATATACTTCCGTGAATCGTGATGCAACGAACTTCCCTTTTTGTGTCATGCCGCCACACCTCACTACTAGAATTGCTTCTAAGTGACATATTACTTGGTTGAATTCCTCTGTTATTGGTGGACCCCTGTTTTCACTCGATTCTTCGCATGAACCTCATTAATTCCCAGTTTCTTCGATTGGCAACTGATTTAACGAAACGCCAACAACCACACCACTATTTCCACCGATCACAAGATTACCCCCATCACCTTATTGGGTGGTTACTGCTTCTTCTACTTGATTTACTCCTTCGAAAACCCAACCTAGCGAATGGATGCCCTTACTGATGGGATAATCTTCAGGACGCTCAAGGACAGAAATATGGATTACTCAACCTACAGGCGAACACGATAATCAATACACTTACCTGACCCGCCTTACACTACAAGAAATCGTACTATTCCATGATAGTCTTCTTAAAAACGCGGAATCTTTATACTAGCTTTTGTACCGACACATGATTATTGGTTTATGTTATGTCTAATTTCTACCATTTGCTTAGACCAAACCGTCATTCTCTTACCACAGTGACATTTCGTTCTCGCTCCACCATGCAAAGACACTGAAATGAACACCCTCTAGCATAGAGAGTTTGGAAGGCTCGACTCTCGATCCTTGGTAATCACTCCTTGAAACCTTCAGAGTGATGCAAAGAACGATCCCAACGCGGTAATGGGTAAGTTTCTTCTGGACGACTTCTTTGTTACTGTTTTATTCGATTCAGGTGCCGATACTAGTTATGTGTCCGTAAAAGTTAGCCAAATGCTTAAGCGCACTCCAACACTCCTGAACACCAAACACATGGTAGAACTAGCTAACGGTAAAAGTCTTGAAGCCACACACATAGTTAAAGGTTGTAACCTCGTCTTAGCTGGTCAGACCTTCTCTATCGATCTTATTCCTATCACACTGGGTAGTTTCGACGTCGTTATTGGGATGGATTGGCTATCTCATCATCAAGCGGAGATTGTTTGCAAGGAGAAAATCGTCCGCATTCCTCGTTCTGGTGAAGAACCTCTCATGATTCGTGGCGACAAGAGTGGTGCTGTCGAAGGCATCATCTCTTTCCTTAAGGCCCAGAAGTGTTTGCGAAAGGGCCACACTGCCATTCTAGCACTCGTTACTGACACATCCACGGAAGAGAAGAGAATTGAAGACATCCCTACTGTGCGTGATTTTCCCGAGGTATTTCCTGAGGAATTACCTGGTCTTCCGCCTCATCGCCAAGTTGAGTTTCAAATCGAGCTAGCTCCTGGAGCAGCGCCAGTAGCTCGAGCACCATATCGTCTAGCTCCATCAGAACTTGAAGAACTGTCCACACAGCTACAAGAACTCTTGGAAAAGGGTTTTATACGTCCGAGCTCTTCGCCCTGGGGAGCTCCAGTCTTGTTCGTAAAGAAGAAGGATGGTACTTTCAGAATGTGTATTGACTATCGCGAGCTCAACAAGGTGACTGTGAAGAATCGTTATCCTCTTCCACGTATTGACGACTTATTCGATCAGCTGCAAGGGTCGAGCTATTACTCCAAGATTGACCTGAGATCGGGATACCATCAGCTGAGGGTTCGAGATGAGGACGTCTCCAAAACAGCATTCAGAACTCGTTACGGCCATTACGAGTTTCTGGTTATGCCATTCGGACTGACGAATGCACCAGCGGTCTTCATGGATCTCATGAACCGAGTGTGCAAGCCTTACCTGGATAAGTTCGTTATTGTGTTCATCGACGATATCCTGATCTATTCTAAGAGTCAGGAGGAACACGAGCAGCATCTACGACTTATGCTGGAACTTCTTCGAAAAGAGCAGTTGTATGCCAAGTTTTCGAAATGTGACTTCTGGCTTCGCGAAGTCCACTTTCTAGGCCATGTGGTAAACAAGGATGGGATTCATGTTGATCCATCCAAGGTTGACTCAATCAAGAACTGGCCTGCACCCCGCACACCAATAGAAATCCGCCAATTCTTGGGTTTGGCCGGATATTACAGAAGGTTTATAAAAGATTTCTCCAAGATTGCGCAACCTCTCACTTCGCTGACTCAGAAGGGTGTCATCTATCATTGCGGTGATACACAGGAATCCGCTTTTCAACATCTAAAGGATAGACTTTGTAGCGCGCCTATCCTCTCGTTGCCTGAAGGCACAGATGATTTTGTAGTTTATTGCGATGCATCCATCCAAGGACTTGGTTGCGTATTGATGCAATGTGACAAGGTCATTGCCTACGCATCGCGCCAACTTAAAGTTCACGAAAGGAATTACACTACTCACGATCTGGAGCTGGGAGCAGTTGTTTTTGCGCTAAAGATATGGAGACATTATCTGTACGGTACAAAGTGCACCATTTACACCGACCACAGGAGTCTCGAGCATATCTTCAAGCAAAAGGAGTTAAACATGCGACAACGCCGATGGGTTGAACTCTTGAATGATTACGAATGCGCTATCAAGTATCATCCGGGCAAAGCCAATGTTGTGGCTGACGCCCTCAGTCGAAAGGATACTTTACCAAAGCGTGTACGTGCTTTACAGCTTACCATCCAATCCAACCTTCCCGCTCAAATTCGAGATGCCCAGGTCGAAGCATTGAAAGCAGAGAACATCAGGGCTGAATCCCTAAGAGGATCGAGGCAGCGGCTAGAACAAAAGGAAGACGGCGCTTACTATGTAACAGGGCACATCTGGGTTCCATTTTATGGCTACGCGAGCTTGTGATGGATGAAGCACATAAGTCTCGTTATTCTGTACACCCTGGTTCGGACAAGATGTACCACGACCTCAAGACTACGTATTGGTGGCCTGGCATGAAAGCCCACATAGCAACCTACGTCAGTAAGTGCTTGACTTGTGCGAGAGTCAAGTCTGAATATCAGAAACCATCAGGCCTACTTCAACAACCAGAGATCCCGAAATGGAAATGGGAGCAAATTTCCATGGATTTCGTTACCGGCCTGCCTAGATCTCAACGCGGAAATGATACCATTTGGGTGATCGTAGATCGACTGACCAAGTCTGCACATTTTCTGGCCATCAAAGAAACGGATAAGTTTTCTACTCTTGCAGGCATTTACCTAAAGGAAGTGGTATCAAGGCACGGAGTGCCAATCTCTATTATATCTGATCGTGACGCACGTTTTACTTCTGAACTGTGGCAAGCAATGCACAAGTCCTTTGGCTCACGTTTAGATATGAGCACCGCTTATCACCCACAGACGGATGGGCAATCGGAACGCACCATCCAAACCTTGGAAGACATGCTTAGGGCATGCGTAATCGACTTCGGAAATGGCTGGGAAAAGCACCTCCCGTTAGTGGAGTTTTCATATAACAACAGCTACCACACCAGCATCCAAGCCGCTCCGTTTGAGGCATTGTACGGACGCAAATGCCGATCGCCTCTCTGTTGGGCAGAAGTTGGTGACAGCCAAATCACTGGCCCAGAACATGTGGTAGATACCACCGAGAAAATTGCTCAGATACGACAGCAAATGGCGGCAGCTCGTGACCGTCAGAAAAGCTATGCTGATAAGGGAAGAAAACCACTCGAGCTCCAGGTTGGGGATCGAGTGCTACTCAAAGTCTCACCTTGGAAAGGTGTAGTCCGCTTTGGCAAACGAGGCAAACTCAATCCGCGGTACATCGGACCATTCGAAGTCATTGAGAAAATTGGTACGGTAGCCTACAGGTTGAATCTACCCGAAAAACTCAGCGGAGTTCACAACGTATTCCACGTGTCAAATCTGAAGAAGTGTCTGTCAGATGAGACCTTCATAGTCCCTCTCAAGGAACTCACAATCGACGACCAGCTGCGATTCGTCGAGGAACCAGTAGAGATTACTGATCGAGATGTTAAGATTCTCAAGCACACAAGAATACCTCTCGTTCGAGTTCGTTGGAATGCTCGTCGTGGCCCAGAGTATACCTGGGAACGAGAAGACCAAATGAAACTCAAGTATCCCCAACTGTTTAAGAAAAACGCAACCACTACTGAGGCTGAAGCTACCGCAGAATTTCGGGACGAAATTCCAAATCAACGGGGGGATGATGTGACACCCCAGGAAAATCTGGAAAACAACGCAACTTAACTAGCTTCCTCAGTAACCACGCGCTAAATTTCGGGACGAAATTCTCATAACAGGGGGAGAATGTGACAACCCTCATAATCCCATGTAACCGTACAGTTTATTAATAAAAATTAATGTGCTTGACGACTGTGTGGCATCACTTAACTGCTTTCTGATATCTGTGTTATGCTTACACGTATTTGTTAATATACTAATAGTGTACAGAAAGGTCACCAAATAGTCCGTTATATTTTCCTGAGTGTTAGAAAGTAAAAACGTTACAAAATATATAAGTAGGACGCTTTACGAATTAATTAAGCGTTTTATCGGAACAGTGTCGAACCGAACAACCGGACTATACCCGGAACATGTTTAGGCATATAACACTTGTCATAGGGCTAGTTAGGCGTTCCGAACGCGTTTTACGCGAACGACGCGTTAAAGTAGCATAAGCTACCTAAACGGGTCGTAATGGGTCGATAACACTTAGGTTAAGTTTCATTTAGTATGTAGGCTTTGTTAAACCATATCATATGAGTTCCTACACTCATTTGGTTTACAAACCCTAATGCTACCCAATCTTCCGATCTAGGTCCGGTTTATTAACATAGTTACCTATATTAGGTGCCGTTTGATTCCGTGATCTCTACCATTGTTTGGTTATCACTACAGGACTACTGAGTAATCACAAGTGAGTACATAGACCCCTCTTTTACTGTTTTCTAAACATTTTGGGGTGGAACACATGTGCCTACTTGTTACTTTCAAGCTTTCCTGTTTTCACATCATATACCTGCTATGTTCGTTAGTACATTATAGTACATGATTTCAATACATTTTATGCTAGGTGTGCCCATTGTGTGCATTACTTAGTACATCGTTTTACATGACATTTCATGCTAGGTGTGCCCATTGTGTGCATTACTTAGTACATCGTTTTACATGACATTTCATGCTAGGTGTGCCCATTGTGTGCATTACTTAGTACATTGTTTTACATTGCCTTTCTGTTGCATATGCTTATCCAGCGTATGAACACATTATACTACATTTTGAACCGTTGTAATCATTTGACTATGTGAACCGTTGTAATCATATGACTATGTGATCCGTTGATATCTGTGAACCGTTTGTAACTGTTGAACCGTTTGTATCCATTACATGATTTACATTAGACATGAACATACTTTGGTGGTTTGGTTTGATTAAGTGATTAAGTAACGATGCGTGTGTAATATGATACAAACATGGTGGATACGCCGCTGGTACTTCCTATATATAAGTGTTTGTATGGTATTACATATTGTAGCGTTATTTGAATCATTTCAGTTTGAGACATAGAACATTTTATACAAATAACATACTTTTCACAAGACATTGATTTATAAACGACTTATCTTATACAAACACATTTTACATGGTTATTCATTTAACCTGACATTTATTTATACATATCATCTGATCTTATCGTTTTTCAAATGATTTACAAGACAAAGCAAATTACAAGGTTCATGACTAAACATTTTCTCAAACATAAGTCATGGATCCTATTTTCACAAAACCTATGTATCTCACCGGCATTTTTATGCTGACGTACCTATTTTCACATGTGTTTTTCAGGAACTGTTGCATAAGATGATCAAGATACACATAGACAGACTTGGGCTTTAGTGACATTAAAAGATGCAAGACTAGTTAATTATGTTGTATTTCTTTGTTTGTTAAGACATTGTAAAACTTTTAATCAATAAAACGAAACTTTAATTTCCATGGTTGTGAAACATTAATTCTGTTACAACACTCCCCGATGTTTCCGCCACGTTTTGTATGTTTTACGTGGTCGGGGTGTGACAGGTGTTTTCAAAACCAAACATCAACAAGTGTGTAGCGGAAGCATAAGTATGTAAACCCAAAGTAAATCATAAATTCAAATGTTTAGATAGTTAACATGGCATCATCGATCCATGTCCCACAACGACCTGCTCCTCCCTGTGCAAGCTCCAATTGTACCTAAGGTCCTGCAAGGCATGCAGCAGAGAGTCAACAACTAGTTGAGCGAGTTCACAGTTAATAAGTTCGTTATAACAAATCATATATGCATTTAGTGGGGGCTTCCCATGTAGGTATGTGCTAATAGTGGGGGTTTCCCATGGTCATATGTATTACTAGTGGGGGTTTCCCACGTTTATCTTTACTAATGGGGGCTTCCCATGTTTGTACTTACTAGACTATTTACAACCATGTGTTCTTCTAAATCCGAGAACAGGAATACGTACAAGGTCACGTAGGATTTACGTGAGTGCCCTTCCCCGAGGACAGTGGTACGTGTGGGGTGTTACGTAGGTTTTACGTAAGTGTCCTTCCGACCCGGAAGACAATGGTAGGTATTAGTTTACGTAGGTTTTACGTAAGTGTCCTCCCGACCCGGGAGACAATGGTAGATACTAGGTTACGTAGGTTTTACATAAGTGTCCTGACTATCCTGAGGACGATGGTCTATAGTCTAGCGATAGCGTAAGTACGAGTAGTTATCCATTTCAAATAATCCAACCCAATTCCCAACCCGGGAATCCCATGCCTTGGCTGTGTGAACTCACCTTGGTTTGCTCGGTATGCTAAGTGTATGCTCGCAAGTAATCAATCACGTCCTAAAGTATGCACGTATGTGAAATCAGTTTGTGTTCCAGTTGTTCACGTATAAACATGTAGCACGTATTCACAATCATATACATGATGGTTACACTTAACAGCAGTTAGATATTCCAGTTAACACTTAACAGAATTAACTCAAGTTACAGCACAGATCAGCTATTCGGCGAAACACAAGTCGGCGAAACACATACATATTGACGAAACACATATATATTGACGAAACACATATTCTGTTTCGTCGTGGTCTTGTTTGGCGAAACAGGATTCTATTTCGTCGACAGTCCTTGGCGAAACACTTCTGTTTCGTTAAGAGGTCTGTTTCGTCGAGCAGTCAGTTACGTCATAACAGTTACGAATCATGCAGAAACCCTAATCATTCTAACAGCCGTCATCAATAACAGATATCATATGGAGATCAATGTGCACATAGAATCATCATACTCAATCATCAAAGAAACACCGTCTAGCATGAACCCTAGTTTATGCGTACAACATATAGATTAACATACAACATCATATCATCGATCCCTATCAAGATACTAATGTGTATTCAGAATCAGGCCACATAAACAACATTTAGAACCGAGTATTCGATCGTATCAAGTTTCGCATAGAACTATTTATATCCAACTACATCATACATATCGAAATCTATATCATCAACATACTCTTATAATCACAGCAGTAACACACATATATCATATACACAAACATGAATCGAGATTGTACAGAATCAAGAAACCGATAAACATACACACGACTAACCGAGATAAGAGGAATACAACTCGATCGCTAAGGATATCTTCGAGAAGCTCCAACTGCCGTCACGCAGGAGAGAAGGGTTCTAGGGTTTCGATTGTTTTGAGAGCAGATGCAAAACTGAGGCTGTTACACGTTTAAAACCCGAAATAACAAGCTGGGCCCGAACTGGGCTTTGGCGAAACTGGGCTCGGCGAAACTGACCTGTTTCGTCGAGTGGATGGTTGGCGAAACAATCTGTTTCGTCGGGAGTGGTTATGGCGAAACACATATTGTGTTTCGTCGAGTTGTTCAGGTCTCAAACAGTTTACAATTAATCATGCAGTCAAGTACTTACACCTTATCACTCAAACATCAAGATTATCATCTTAACTATAAATTAGTGTGCACAATTACCAGGTAAATAATTCGTGTAAGCAATAATCTAGACAGTCAACGTGCAATAAATGCGAATAAAGGATGTCGGAAATTCGAGTTGTCACAAGAGTGGTTAATAAGAGTTTCGTCGGTTAAAAATCACTAACATATAAGATCACCAACTAAAAGTCTACTAAAGTGATGAACAAGGTGGTTAATGGATGAATATGTGTGTAAATCATGTAGATCTGGTGTGATTATGACTATTGGTTGATTATCTGATGTTTTACTGATTAATATTAATGTGTCATGTTGTTGTGGTCACTAAACTTGTTAACGGAATCGATCGAACACGATTTAGAAGGTTAAACACTAAAAACAGAAATCTGTCCATACTTTACAGCCAACTTCAGTTGGCTGTAGACAGGTCTTAACCTCAAGGAAAAATCGATATTTTGAATCTAAAATATGTTATTATGAAATACGGTTCTAATGGCACTGGAATCGTAATTTTTGGACTCCGTTTACTATTTTTAAAGTGTTAATTTGTAACAGCAACTTAAGCTGAATTTTGACAGCAATAAATGGGTGTCGTGCTTTCAGTCATAACCTGAGTTTTGTGATGAATCGGACCATGAAATTTGTACAGTAGATAACAACCTATGTATTTGTAATTACCCCACTGGAATTTCGTAAATCGGACACTCGATGAATTTTTAATAAATTGTTTCGCGGACTGTGGTCAGAAATACATAAATCTGAGTTCAGTCCCGAATATGAATTTTTATAAAATGTGGGTAATGAACCGGACCCCGATATTTTTACACAATAAAATATGGAATGTTTATGACATTCTATAAAAATTTGGGAATTTTTGGAATAATCTAACTATTTTATTTAAATGTCCGAAAACAGCCGGTTTTGAGTATTAATGCTGAATTGACATAAGCTGTGACTTGCGTGTCTAAATGTCGAGTATGTCACACCCTCAAAATACCACCTAGGGAGTGTCCCTGTTAGGCGTGTGACCCACTAGCAACGAGCCACCAATTACATTGAATCCATAAGTTTAAAATAAAGTTTCATCATTTAATATTAAAATCCAAACATAAGTTATTCGAAACCAGCAAATTCAGCGGAAGCGTTAACGTATCACAATATAAACATTTTCCAAACAAATGTAAGAACCAATGTTCAATAAATAAAACCAATCGGTGTGAACCATGACCACTCATGCCCTCCAGCCAGCAAGTTCCTGTTCCAAGATACCTAACGACCTGCGAGCATGTAACAAGTGTATCAGACAAAGCTGGCGAGTTCACAGTTTAAGAAAACGTTTGTTACCAGTTGTATGTAAAACAGTTCAATAACCAATGCAAGTAATATTGTTAATATCTCAATTCCGAACAAGACGGCTCCTGAAATACATGACTGCCCTTCCCACGTACTCCTATCTAGTACTGGGCCCCGACTGGGTCATTAGTTCACATCCGTCCTATCTAGGAGCGGTGTGAGGGTGCCAAACCTAAGTAGCGCTACCAACTAATACCCGTTACCCTCCAGGTAACATAATAAGGGACTTACAAAAATGATAGGTGAGAATATTAACCAATATACCCGTTTTTACCCAAACCACTGACTGTCCCCAACCACTGGGACGCATGCTCGAATGTAGTGAACTCACCTTGGTTTGCTCGGCAGATAAAGCGTTTGTCCTAAGTTGGTCAACCACACCCTATTATGGTTACCACTCGTTAGGACGGTAAACAAGTAATCACGTATAAGTTACACGTATCTAACACGTATTTGCCAAGTAGCGTACTAGTAACCGTTATCGCATAACAACTTAATCATAAATAATCCATTTATAAAACAATTAACACGAAATGACATGGAACAGTGAGCTGTGTGTGGCCTATAAAAGGTATGGCTTTTTCTAGTGTGCGTTTGGAGGGACTTTGTGCGACCAAAACAATTAAGACTGCAAATAAATTGAGTGGGGCTAGCCAGGAGGTGTACGGCTCCTCACAAGGAGAATTTATTCTTTTGTTTTGTCCTGAAGGTGGTTCCCACCACACCGATTGTGCGATCTCCTTATAACCACCCAAATGCACATCATCTTCTCAGTTAATTATTCAGTCATGCATTTCTATGATGTCTTACTTGGTTGTACCCTAAGCAAGCCCCTTTGTACATGTTATACACTAGAGAATCAAATTTCCAAATGGCAAACACCCATTTTAACATCAAGGCAGATAAGACAAACATTCTTTTTATATTCCATCAATCACATGACATAACACTATCTTCCAATAATCAACTATGCATTACTAGTTGTACCTTGTGCATATATGATTGTCCCACCATGAAAACACAGTATCATCATTCTAAGACTTAGCTTTATATTTCTGTCACTAAATATTGGAATCATAATCACAGCCTTTGCATATTCGAACATCATCATCTTCACATACATACAAACATCCAGTTTCAATAGTTCCGAATATTACATATATCTAAAAAAACACATTACATTCTCCATTATTATAACAACATACTATCACCAATCATTACATCTGGTCGTCTTTTAGTATTTATTAAAACGAATACCCAAAATAAATCTTGTAGCAATATACATTCCAACAGTTGTAACAGTCATTTGAACTAAACAGCTAACACTCATGTATGCAAAATCAAGAGCACCACAATACAAGCAATGGCACTTAAAACGATTGTGAACAGAAAAGAAAACATGTATCGTTAATCACCAAACTGCACTTAAAACGAACTTCTTAGAATTTGATTACATGCTTTACTACAACACTCTGCTTTAAACACATACAATTCGGTTACGATCTAACAAAGAAGATACATCATGATAATGATAAATTGTACCTAGTTGGATGAAAGTTTGATGCCAGCGTGAACAAGATAAATGGACGGCACGAGGAGAACGCTTTAGGGTAATGGCTGCCGTCAACGTAGATGTGCGGTAGGGTTTGAAATAAGTGAAGGAAAGGGAATTGTTTACCCACACCATGCATGGCCGTAAATAATATAGGGGTGTGTGGGCTCGAATTGGACTTCAAATGTTATGGGCCGAGAGTAGTCAAACAATACATGTGATTCGGGTTTAACACAACTAGTGGGCCAAAGTAGATCATAAAGTGACTAAGGTGTGTGTGTGTATATACGAATTTCATCCTAGATGTTTAATGCAACACATATATTTATATGATTAGTAACTGATGAAGCATAAGATGCAAATAAATGAAACATAACATGTAACCGTGCCCACTAGGAGTCAAGGAACCAAGGATTTGCTAACCTTAATGTTCGGGTTGTCACATCATCTCCAACTTGAAAGAAATTTCGTCCCGAAATTTGATAAGTCAAACCAAAGAGTGGTAGTTCGAGATTACTACGGATTTTCCTCGGGTGCTACATCATCCCAATCTTGAAATGGAATTTCGTCCCGAAATTCACCAGTGATATCAGAATTAGATTGATCCGTAGGAAAAAGTTGAGAATATTTGAGTTTCATTTGATCCTCGCGCTCCCACGTGAACTCCGGTCCACGTCTTGAGTTCCAACGTACACTCATGATTGGAATTCGACTGTGTTAACGAACCTTAACGTCCTGGTCCATGATTCCAGTAGATTCCTCAACAACTGCAACTTGTCATTAACCCCAGACCCTAATAAGGGTATCACAAGCGTTTCATCGGTCAAACGCTGCCTTAGATTCAAGACATAATTGGCATTGTGTACGTTACCCAATTCGTCGGGTAACTCGAATTTGATGGCCACGTGACCGATTCTTCCAGAATTCTGAATGACTCAGCGTAATATGAATTAAGCTTGCCACGCTTCCAGCGTACCATACCCTCCCAGGGTGAGATTTTCAACATCATACGATTGCCTACAGCGAACTCCCAGTGTTTCCTAAGCTTATCAACTTTCCTGACGGTCACGCGTTGCCGCCAACGATTACCGATCCAAGAAATCTTCCCTAGAGTTTCGAGTACAAGTCCTGGACCTGTGATTAGGTTGTCACCCACCTTAATCCAACAAGGAGATTAGTGTTACTGTCCATACAATGCCTCAAACAGAGTTGTCTGAATACTAGAATGGTAACTGTTGCAGTAAAACTCAACCAAAGGTAGGTGTCCTTTTGAATTTTTACCAAGTCAATCACACACATGCTCGCAGCATGTCTTCCATTGTCAGGATGGTTCGTTTACTCTAAATGTTTGTCCTATGATGAAGAATAATGCTTATGTCTATACGTGAGCCAAGAGTGTTGTGTAATGCCTGTCATAAATCAGGTATAGATCAAAATCAGAGATAACTGAAGTTGGCATCTCGTGCCTAAAAGCCGCCTCTCTCAAAGGAATATTCACAAGCTGTTTCCTTGAGACAATCAAGTTTTAGGTAGACCAGTGAAAAATCTGTGGCAGTCTATTCCAATCCTCCAAATGGGTGTTTCTGATTACTGGCACAAACCAGAAGGTTTCTGATGTTCCACCATGGCCTTCGCACAAGTCAAACGTCGTTCACATGCTTCGCTTCGTAGGCCTTCAAGCCCAGTCGCCAGTACAAGATCCTTAGATCCTAATATATGCCATCAAAATCCAGATGACTAGAATGTCGAGGCTGGTGTGCTTTGCTCAACCCGAGTTCCCTATAGTTGCCGTATAACAAGACCCACATTCGTTCCATGAGGTAGCGAATATCGTCCGACCTACCAACGGTCGCTTTTCCATGCCCCGCATGGGTTTAACTTGAAAATTCTCTTCCTTCAGTTCTTCAGTTTAATCAGAGCGAGTCTGATCAGGTAAGTTAGAGTCGATAGTGAACTGTAAAGCTCGTGCTCGTTCAGGTTTCACAGTCGTAAGCATTCAAAGGTTCCATCCAGCGATGCTATTACCTGTTTTGCTCTTTCGAAACAAAGGTACACGGGAGGCCCTTGTGATCGGTCTAAGTAGTGCATTTGGTACCGTCCAAGTAATGCCTCGCACTTAAATCCAAGGCCATGGTTTCCACCCCGGGTTGTGACTCGCGCAATTCTTCTTGTAATTCCCCTACATAAGTCATCACTTCCTCGTGTTGCATCGGCGTGTAACTGGGACTCTGATTCGAACCATCATGGTATACCACTAGATCACCCGCATCCTCAGGTAAAGGCGATGCTCAATGCATTGCAGAGTTGGGATTCGAAAACTGAAAAGAGGTCCTCCTGTTTTGTCTTCCACGGGCACAGCACCCTGCTGTGCTAAAGAGATTGTTGTATCCTCAAAGGGATCTCTGGTGTTGATCAGTTTCTAACAAAATGGATCTTAGCGAGATCCACGTGTATTCCCACTTCGTTGTTTATTACCCAAAAATGTACCTCTCGAATCCAGAAGTTACCTTTAACAGGACTTCGTGCGTAGTGGCTCCTCCCTCAGGAGCTCTAAAATAAAATACAAATGCCATCCATGATGTTCCTTTCTCCTGGTAACGATTTAACACGTCAACAATAAGCATGGTCGATTCGTGTGATCCATAAAGCTGCTGGTGTGATGATTAGCCCAAAGGTCATGGAGTACAACGTCGTAATGGCCACACTGCGTTCGATATGCCGTTTTAGGAACATGCTCCTCTTGGACTTCCATCTGATGGAAGTTCAATTGTTAGTCAATCCTCGAATGGGAGCTTGACCCTCGCTACTGGTCAACAGGTTGCCAAGGCATGGTCGGGGCAAACGGTTCTTGACTGTCACCTTGTTGAGTTCTCGATAATCAGTACACCTATGAAAAAGGCTTATCCCTAAAGCGAAGAAACTGGGTCTGGCCAAACTCCTATCCAGCAACTTCTGTGGTAGATTAGACAGTTCTTGCAACCCTTCTGGTGCAAGACGGTAAGGAGTACAAGTAAACAGGGCTGCCTCTGGCGCGAGATTAAACTGAGATTCTGTCTAGCAGTTGTGGAAGTAAACCTGTAAGTTCCTTGGGTAGCATGCCGAGAGGAATCACGAACAATTGGTGGATCCTCGATCCTTTCTCCCTTAGTCTTAACGTCCGTAATGGTTGCCAACATAGCGGGGTAGTCCCCTCGTAGACGCTCCTGGCTTTCATTGCTGAAATGATATTAACCTTTACACCTCACTGATGCTGTACGACGATTCGCCACTAGAGAGAGGGATACTCAAAACTTTCTCCTCGCAAGGTGTATCCACGCGTTATCTGGATAACCAATCCACACTGACCACTACAACAAAACTATCAAGGGTAGATGTCGAACACTTGTCCCACAAGGTTGAGTTTGCATCCCACGAACATAGGAGGTTTCCATTGTCTTGCCATCAGTCGGTTCCACAACAGGTTTGATTTCCAGAAGCATCAGCGTTGAAGAGAACAACGACGAAGCGATTAGTTGCCAAGAACGTGCAGGCCACCACTCCTAAATGTCCTTCCATGAGCATCACTACTGATGTTGTTGTTACAGTTACGGGAATTCCCAATACTGTCATTATTCCCTTGGTTGTTGATGTCTTGACTTATCGGCAGTCAATCCTTGTCGACGTCACCTTCGTTTCCATGCTGTAGACTACGATTACGAGTACCTTGATATTGCCGCGACTGTTGCCTCTATTGTCGTTGCTTGTAACGGAGCTCTATGGTCTTTCACCACCCGGGTCCCCCTTTTCACATTCCGTGTTACGTCCTAAGGCATTACTCACTGCGTGGGAAGTTACACATTCCGTATCCCGATGGATTCGTAAGAGTCGACTCCCATAAGTTGCTTACTAGGGTTAAGGATTCGGTTGAGGTCAATCTGCTGGAGTTCGTTGCTGGTAATCAAGGTCGTTCTAATACTGAGGTTGGTGTGGCTCTACGCTCATCCTCTTGTCCATCGTTCTTGCAAGTTAACTGGGTAACGCACGGTATGTTTCCAGAGTGTTGCAGATGTAATCGCACTTCGGGGTCTAAGACGTCAGTACATTGAGTTCCAATCAACAAAGAGGAGTGAGGGGGGGTATAGACCAATCATTGACGCTACAACATCCACTCAGGGACGTTCGTGCAAGCACCTAACATTCTACACGTTTCGCTAGGCTTTCAGATGTGTGTTCAAGTAATACTCGATAGCATCGAGATTCGTAAGGGTTCAGAAAGGAGTGAAAAGATCATGTTCGAGTAAGAGACAATCACTGTTATGGCTCTTATAGACTGTTGTGTTTCACATCGATCAAATAACAGAACGGAACCCCTTCTTCACTTGTTAAGCCTTACTGGGACTCGCATGCACCCCACATTATTATTATGTGTGCACCCACAATAATATTGTGATTTGCATGCTCATCTCAGCTCCTCCTAACTCATGTCAAATGGTTCCTCAAACTCAAGTAGCAAGCAAAGAACATCACAAAACGTGAGTCATGAATGTCTAAGGAAACACCACACTACCCATCACATAACACATGCAAGTGATGAATTCATACGGTTGTGCTAAACGTGCAATCACATGCAATATCATATGTAAGTGTTCACTAGTTATGCAGTACAGTAAGTAAACGAGAGACGAACCTTGCAGTCTGGAGCTGAGTGTCATGGTCGATTTCGGATCTGTTCGGTTATAGTCTGGTTTTATAGAAACGTTTTTAAAACCAAATTCACTATAACCAGTGGCTCTGATACCAAACTGTCACACCCTCAAAATACCACCTAGGGAGTGTCCCTGTTAGGCGTGTGACCCACTAGCAACGAGCCACCAATTACATTGAATCCATAAGTTTAAAATAAAGTTTCATCATTTAATATTAAAATCCAAACATAAGTTATTCGAAACCAGCAAATTCAGCGGAAGCGTTAACGTATCACAATATAAACATTTTCCAAACAAATGTAAGAACCAATGTTCAATAAATAAAACCAATCGGTGTGAACCATGACCACTCATGCCCTCCAGCCAGCAAGTTCCTGTTCCAAGATACCTAACGACCTGCGAGCATGTAACAAGTGTATCAGACAAAGCTGGCGAGTTCACAGTTTAAGAAAACGTTTGTTACCAGTTGTATGTAAAACAGTTCAATAACCAATGCAAGTAATATTGTTAATATCTCAATTCCGAACAAGACGGCTCCTGAAATACATGACTGCCCTTCCCACGTACTCCTATCTAGTACTGGGCCCCGACTGGGTCATTAGTTCACATCCGTCCTATCTAGGAGCGGTGTGAGGGTGCCAAACCTAAGTAGCGCTACCAACTAATACCCGTTACCCTCCAGGTAACATAATAAGGGACTTACAAAAATGATAGGTGAGAATATTAACCAATATACCCGTTTTTACCCAAACCACTGACTGTCCCCAACCACTGGGACGCATGCTCGAATGTAGTGAACTCACCTTGGTTTGCTCGGCAGATAAAGCGTTTGTCCTAAGTTGGTCAACCACACCCTATTATGGTTACCACTCGTTAGGACGGTAAACAAGTAATCACGTATAAGTTACACGTATCTAACACGTATTTGCCAAGTAGCGTACTAGTAACCGTTATCGCATAACAACTTAATCATAAATAATCCATTTATAAAACAATTAACACGAAATGACATGGAACAGTGAGCTGTGTGTGGCCTATAAAAGGTATGGCTTTTTCTAGTGTGCGTTTGGAGGGACTTTGTGCGACCAAAACAATTAAGACTGCAAATAAATTGAGTGGGGCTAGCCAGGAGGTGTACGGCTCCTCACAAGGAGAATTTATTCTTTTGTTTTGTCCTGAAGGTGGTTCCCACCACACCGATTGTGCGATCTCCTTATAACCACCCAAATGCACATCATCTTCTCAGTTAATTATTCAGTCATGCATTTCTATGATGTCTTACTTGGTTGTACCCTAAGCAAGCCCCTTTGTACATGTTATACACCAGAGAATCAAATTTCCAAATGGCAAACACCCATTTTAACATCAAGGCAGATAAGACAAACATTCTTTTTATATTCCATCAATCACATGACATAACACTATCTTCCAATAATCAACTATGCATTACTAGTTGTACCTTGTGCATATATGATTGTCCCACCATGAAAACACAGTATCATCATTCTAAGACTTAGCTTTATATTTCTGTCACTAAATATTGGAATCATAATCACAGCCTTTGCATATTCGAACATCATCATCTTCACATACATACAAACATCCAGTTTCAATAGTTCCGAATATTACATATATCTAAAAAAACACATTACATTCTCCATTATTATAACAACATACTATCACCAATCATTACATCTGGTCGTCTTTTAGTATTTATTAAAACGAATACCCAAAATAAATCTTGTAGCAATATACATTCCAACAGTTGTAACAGTCATTTGAACTAAACAGCTAACACTCATGTATGCAAAATCAAGAGCACCACAATACAAGCAATGGCACTTAAAACGATTGTGAACAGAAAAGAAAACATGTATCGTTAATCACCAAACTGCACTTAAAACGAACTTCTTAGAATTTGATTACATGCTTTACTACAACACTCTGCTTTAAACACATACAATTCGGTTACGATCTAACAAAGAAGATACATCATGATAATGATAAATTGTACCTAGTTGGATGAAAGTTTGATGCCAGCGTGAACAAGATAAATGGACGGCACGAGGAGAACGCTTTAGGGTAATGGCTGCCGTCAACGTAGATGTGCGGTAGGGTTTGAAATAAGTGAAGGAAAGGGAATTGTTTACCCACACCATGCATGGCCGTAAATAATATAGGGGTGTGTGGGCTCGAATTGGACTTCAAATGTTATGGGCCGAGAGTAGTCAAACAATACATGTGATTCGGGTTTAACACAACTAGTGGGCCAAAGTAGATCATAAAGTGACTAAGGTGTGTGTGTGTATATACGAATTTCATCCTAGATGTTTAATGCAACACATATATTTATATGATTAGTAACTGATGAAGCATAAGATGCAAATAAATGAAACATAACATGTAACCGTGCCCACTAGGAGTCAAGGAACCAAGGATTTGCTAACCTTAATGTTCGGGTTGTCACAGAGTATGCTATCTTTGAATGATTTGACATGTTATGTATGTTATGTGCATTATCGTATGTTTGATTTTGAGTGGGGAATGGACGGGAAACTTAGATGGGCATAAGCCGTTACAGTGATGCATGTTGTGTGATAGATACGTGTAGGAACTTTGTGTTCTATTTGAAAACCACTAAATGACTAACTGGTAAATCATACTAGGACGTGATTGACCGACCTTGACTGTTAGCTATATCTGAGAGTCTAACCGAGCAAACCGAGGTGAGTTCACACCCTTACTAAGGCATGGGATTCCCGGTGGTTGGGAATGAGATTGAATAACTACTCGTACTATCACTCTATTTATATTACCAACACTACTAGACTACCTACTACTGTCCTCGGATTGAGAAGGGCACGTACGTAAAACCTACGTACACTCACACCTACTACTGTCCTCGGATTGAGAAGGGCACGTACGTAAAACCTACGTACACTCACACTTACTACTGTCCTCGGATGAGAAGGGCACGTACGTAAAACCTACGTACACTCACACTCACTACTGTCCTCGGATGAGAAGGGCACGTACGTAAAACCTACGTACACTCATACTTAACACCGTCCTCGGATTGGGAAGGACACTTATGGATACGCCTAGTCTAGTAACATACATAATGGGAAGCCCCCACTAAATATCGTAAAGGTTTGGGAATCAAGGATAATGGGTAATACTTGGTTATGAAACGAACTTCCGATTCCTGATACGAACTCATTAACTAAACAACCAAACGTGAACTCACTCAACTTTGTTGTTGACTAGTTGTTACATGCCTTGCAGGTCGTTAGATGCTGTGGAGCTTGCACATGGAGGTGGTCGTTGTGGAATGCGAACTAATATGTCCCGTACTTACTAAATAAACGTTATGAACTTATGAAACTTATGTTGGGGTCTTTAAACTTATGAAACTACAAACTTATGTTTTGGGTTTAACGTCTTATGCTTCCGCTGTTTAAATTGAACTTGGTTAACTTCCTTTTGGTCACCAATTGTATTGTGATTGATTTTATTTACTAAAATACGTTGTTCGATATGATTGGTGGCTCGATCCTGGTCACGTCACGCCTCCAAGCGGTGGTACTCCGCATGGTGGATTTTGGGGGTGTGACAAGCTGCTTATGATAAGAAAGATGAGACCAAAGATCACGACGTGACACATAGTAGTTCGCCGCATACACCACCGAACAAAATATCCACTTCTTATCCTCCTTAACAAACAAATGAGCATGCAAAACTTGTGCAGTTTGAGATATAACCATGACATCAAATATTTCCGGATCCCAACCTATAATTATACGGGTACCCCTATCACACATACCCCCATTCGAGGTCCAATCCCAATGACGGAAAACCGATTTACACACCTTACTAAGGTTATCAACTTCAACGTGGGACTCAAGAATAGCACAAAAACTTAATTTTTTATCTTTAACTACAGATCGAACCTCTTTTTGTTTTAGAGGGCGGTTCAACCCCCTAATATTCCAGAAAGCAAGACTAACCATTTGTAACCCCCATATCAGGAGTGCTTGCCCCTTTATTTGCATTAGGATTAAGAGTACCATCCATCATAAAGCTATTCGTTTCATTGAAAACCTCCACTACCTCTTCCTCATCCGAAAGTTGTTGGTCACCTCCTCCGTCTTTACTACTTTGCCCCGTCTCCACGTTATCAGCAAACTTTAAAGCATCAAAAGGATTCGAAATTTTAACCGAGTGAAGCTGGACTGACTTATTATCTGGCTCCTTCGGCTTAGGGCCAATGGGCCTGTATTCAAATTTTGGCTTCTGTTTGTTAACAGGGAAACCAACCTTCCGGGCTACTTTCTTTGCATGCACACCCATATACCCTTCATCATCAACAGCCGGTTTCTTTTCTTGTCTTCGGTCTTGCTCAAAAGCCTTAAAAGACTTATCTCCATTGAATTGTTTACCCATCTTCCTCGGTTGTTTAGGACAAATATCATCTGTATGGCCAAAAACACAGCAATGGGAGCATCTATGCGGATACCATTCATATTCCACATACATGGTTTCTTTAACATATCCGTCGCCTTCCAGCTCTGGGACAGCCATGGTTATTTCCTCTTTAAGTTTCTTATTAGCCGACACTTCAATCAAAGCCCTAGCATAACTGCTTCGGCCCCAGGAATCCAGACACATCGATGTGGTATAAGAATCAAGAAGCTTTGGCTCACCAATCGCTGTAGCAATTAAACTAAGACCATCCTCTGTGTAAGCCGCTAGAGGGACCTCATGAATTTTCACCCAAATCTGCATATTAGTGACCTCCTTTTTAATCAGTTTAGTGTTTGGACTCCACTCACTTAAAAAGAAAGGTTGAGATCTAATTATCCAAGGGCCTCAATTTAGAACATCCATCATACCCTTGTTATCTGCAAACTTGAAGAAAAAGAATCCATTCGCGTTCATCATAATTTTCTCTAGCCCAAACTTTTTCCAGTTATTTTTGACATAATATTCTACCACCGGGTATGCAATCCGATCTCCCAGAAAATATCCATAGAGCGTGTTTGCTAGCTTATCTTTTACCACTCGAATAGACTCCTTCGGCAGAACTACATCACAATCATCACAACGATCCGCAGTAGCAAAAGAGCTGAAGTTTAGCTTATTACCTGTAGCATTCTTCACGGATTCAGCATAAGATAATGGTCTATTACCCTTTGCCTGCTCATTCTGAAACAATTCAGCCATGGAAGGCAATTCATCCATGTACGATCATCAGGTTGAACATCATTCTCAGTTACTGGAACAGTAATCTTGTTAAGCTCATCTATCACATTAAACTTAGCCGGCTCATATGTAGCAGAAGACACCGTACCCCTACGAGGCATTAGAGTTTTACCTTCAATGTCAACCACACGAGAAGCTAAACCCTGGCGTAGAGATGAAGTAAACGGCGGTTTAAATCTACCATCATGCACATCCCCTTCTGATTTCTTACGATCATCCATACTAAAATTATCACCTCTCTCAATCGACAAAACAGCAATTAACCATGCAAGAAGAAACCCGTCGAACCAGACAAACCAACAGAATACGGAAAAACCCTAATCCTTTAAACCCTAGAATCAGATCTCAACCCTTAATCGATTAACCTAGAGTGTCAATCTAGCTAAATTAGTCTCACCTAACCGCAATCAACAACAACCAGGTTAATAAATCAGAGAATCAATAAGAATTGCTAAGGCAGCGATTTAAAGAAAACAAGAAAAGAACCCTAGTTTTGTTGGACTCTGTATGCCCAAGACACATATTAAATTGATGTGGCTAGTACGTTATGATCCAAGTCGGGTCATACCCAATAACAAGCTAGACAAACACCTACAATATTTATTTATGATATGATCAAACAAATAAATATTAACACTTAGAATGTTTCGAAATTGGTTTTCTAAATAATTGCACTTGACAAACTAATAAATTATATGGATAATTTATTTTGAGAGAATATTTTATTTTTGTTATTTAATGGGTTAAATAACAATTTTAAAAGATTGCATAAGTCTTGTAAACATGGGATGTCTAATTTTATAAAAGTTATAAAATTAAAATACAAGACTTGATTTAATAAAATTTGAAAATTTTGGGTGGGAAAAACCCCATGTGGGCCGTCCACTTTGGGTGGTTCCAAGGTGGTTTTCACCAATAAAATTACATGCAATCTTACAAGAAGGCTCCCTCTTGATTGGGTGAATTGGGAGGTGAACTTCTCTCATCATTAATAAATAAAACCTTCTCTCATTTATTTGATTAATATAGAAAAATTCAAGTTGCAAGAACTCTCCAATTTCTCTAGAAATTTTCGGCCAAGAGCTGATTTATTAGAGGGATTTTGTGAGTTTCAAGTGTAGAAATCCTAGCAATCTCAAGGTGTTTGTTGGAGCTTTCGGGTATACTAGCTTGAGGCTTTCTCATTTGGAAGCTACCATTCAAGATTCATCATCATCTTCCATCTCCTTGCTCCAAAGAAAGGTTGAACTCTCAAACACCCTATGGTTGTTTTTTTTTGATAGCATGTATGTCATATATGGATCCGATTTTGGGTTTTTGCATTTAAAAGAGTTTTAAATCTTGTAAAGTAACATGTTTTAAATCCTTATTCCGCTGCGTTTTAATTTTATTCGGATAAAATTAGCTTTGATAAACATGTTAAAAACCCAACAATGGCATCTAGAGCCGCTTATATGAGTGCATGCTTCATTGGATTTAAAATTTTCGGGTTTTGGGTTTGGTTAAACCCTATGGCCGAAAGTTTTGACCATGGTTCTCCTTTTATTTTTCAAGATTTATTTCCTACATGCATAAAGGAATCTTGAAAAAATTATGTCATATGGATGATTTGTTTTGTTTGGACAAAAACCCACATTTTTCGGTTTTTCATTCTTGGCCGAAAAAATATAGGTTGTAAAAGGAAACCATTATTTTGCTCTTGAAATTTATATATATTTGGATATATATTTTGGTGTTCATAACCTAGCCATAACCTTGTGTGAATATGTTTGTGTTTGTGATTTTAATGAGTTGTAATAATAATTATTATTTTGTCTTCCATTTGTAAAAATATGTAATTTATTTATTTTTCATTTGGTATGTAAGTAAATAGATTAGATGCATTTATTTTACTAGAAAAATGTATTAGGATACTTTTATGTAAAAGAAGATGCACACAAAATGCGGTTTTGGTTTTTGCCAATTTCGGGCATAAAGAACTTCATAGTTCTTAACGGGATTTTAGCCCGATAACCAAAACACATTTTTTGAAGTCCAAAGGAGTTTGGAGCTGAATCTAAAAGACATTTGGAAGCTCAAAGAAGTGAAGAAATCACAACACAAGATGAAGACTTGAAGCATTTGGATGCGGGATCAAGTGGGAGTTCACCGACACTTTTTTTGTGTCCATATTCACCCTTTAGGAAGGACCTTTTGACACACTTGTTTCGGCTAACAAGTGTGGTCAAAATAGTTGGCTGTGGTTATGCACCTTTTAACATATGTGTTGTGTGCTTGTATGGTTATATTTTATTTATGGTTGTTTGGATGATATTTGGATATGCATACTTAACAACTAATAACCCGTAACAAGCTTAAAATTGGTTCTTACAAAATCATTAAAACGATTAATAAAAGGTTTTATTAAAAATTAATGATTTTATAATAAAATGGGTTTTATTAAAAGAACCTTGAAAATTGGTTTTCACTAAAGTACCATTGATTTGAATGCATGCAAATATATGGTACATGAAATTTTTCTAAACTAGAATTTTGAAAAATAAAAATCCCTTTTATAAAACAAGTCAAACACCATCCTTTTATACAACACTCAAATTACTTGGGAACTCTTTGTGGGATAAAGGTCACCTAACCACATTTGAGGAAACTTGTATATTTGAGGTGGGTTTACCATGTTTGTGGGATAAAGGTCACCTAACCACTTATGTGTATAAACTCACACGTGTGTGTAAGTTGGACGACTTGATTTGGAAACCATGAACTTAGGGTCACCGAAGCATGGAGAACAAAGGTGTTGATGGGATTAAACATGCCAACTAAACATAAAGATGTTTAACCGATCCCATATGGCTAGAAGTTGCAAAGGGTTGCAATTGTCAAACGTTGACTACCTTGTTAATTTAAATAATGGGATAAAGGTCACCTAACCAATATTTAAATGTAACGTTGGATTCTAGATTTTAATTATTAATTGTCTATGAGACGTTAAAAGGGTATTAATGATTAAAATTTTAATAATATCGAAAATACTAAAATTGAACTTTGTTAAATTTTGTAGATGGCCGCTAACAATGCAAACCCGATTAACCAAACCGTCCGTAACCTATCACTAAGAACCATCCTTGAAAAGGATCGTCTCAACCATAACAACTTCATGGATTGGTTTCGAAACTTGAGAATTGTTCTCAAGCAAGAGAAGATATCCTATGTGTTGGACGATCCTATTCCCGATCAACCCGACGAGGAAGATGTAGAAGCCTACAATGATTGGGTTAAGTATACCGAGGACTCCATGCAAGCCTCTTGCCTCATGTTGGGAACTATGATTCCCGAGATTCAAAAGGACTTTGAACATCATGGGGCATACGACATGATTACCCAATTGAAGGAAATGTTCCTACAACAAGCAAGGGTAGAACGCTTCGAAACGGTTCGAGCGCTTCATGCATGTCGGATGGAGGAAACCCAATCGGTCTCATCTTATGTCCTTAAGATGAAAAGCCACATTGATCGCCTCGAGAGGCTCAATTGTCCCGTCTCTAAAGAGTTGGCTACGGATTTGATCCTCAACTCTTTAACAAAGAAATTTGAGAGCTTTGTTATGAACTATAACATGAATGGATGGGACAAGACCATTGGTGAGCTTCATGCAATGCTCAAAACGGCCGAAGCGGGAATGGGTAAAAAGGCTTTACCCATTCTAACGATCAATGAGGGAGGCAAGAAGGGACATCACTCCGACTCCAAGGCAAATGTTGCCAAAGGAAAGGGGCACGTCAAAGGGAAGGGAAAAAGAAAGGCTAAAGCAGAACCACCAAAACCAAAAGAGAAGAAGGCAAAGGTTGCCACGAGCGATCCATGCTTTGAGTGTGGAGAGATAGGGCATTGGAAAAGGAATTGTCCAACCTATCTCAAAGAGTTGAAAAACAAGAGGGATGCAGGGCAAACCTCAGGTACAATCTTTATGATACATATTGATCTAAATGTTATTTCTTCTAACACATGGGTATTAGATACCGGATGTGGAACTCATATTTGCAATTCGTTGCAGGGGTTCAAAAGAAATAATCATTACAAGAAGGGAGACACTAGTCTCTTCATGGGCAATGGAGCAAAGGTTCAAGTCGAAGCCCAAGGAGACTATGTTTTAAAACTTCCAAGTGGTTTGGAAATATGTTTGAAAAATGTTTTGTATGCTCCTAGTTTGACTAGGAACATTATTTCTGTTTCCCTTTTAAGACAATATGGATTTGATTTAAAGTTTGTGAACAATGAAATTTATGCTTTGATGAATGACATGTTCTACTTTAAAGCTACGCCTTCAAATGGTATTTATGAATTGGTTCATGATAATACATCATTTGATAATTCGTTGTACCAAGCAAACACCAAGAAACTCAAAACGGATTTGAGTGAGACCTATCTTTGGCATTATCGTCTTGGTCATATAAACAAAAATCGCATGCAAACACTTCAAAAGAATGGTCTTTTGGAAACAAATGAAATTGGTTCATTTGATACATGTGAATCTTGTTTACAAGGTAAAATGACTAAGAAACCCTTTAGTGGCACAAACCAAAGGGCAAAAGATTTATTAGGCATCATACATTCGGATGTATGTGGTCCTTTTAAGCCAATGACTAGGAATGGTGAAAGATACTTCGTAACTTTTACCGACGACTTCAGTCGTTATGGTTATGTGTACTTGTTAAGACACAAAGATGAAGTTTATGAAACGTTCAAAATCTTCCAAAACGAAGTAGAGAATCAACTCACCAAGACAATCAAAGTTCTTCGTTCCGATAGAGGAGGTGAATACCTTAGTGATGCTTTTCAAGATCATCTTAGGAGTTGTGGGATCATCTCACAACTTACTCCACCTGGAACACCACAACATAATGGTGTGTCTGAGAGGAGGAATCGAACTCTATTGGATATGGTTCAATCAATGATGGCTAGAAGCACATTGCCTCTATCATTTTGGGGTTACGCTTTGCTCTTCGTGGCTCGTATATTAAATATGGCCCCAACCAAGAAAGTGGATAAGACACCTTTTGAAATATGGCATGGAACGGTTCCATCATTATCATATTTGAAGGTATGGGGTTGTGATGCTTATGTGAAGCAATACACCCCAAACAAGTTAGAAGTACGATCCATTAAGTGTATCTTCGTAGGATATCCTAAAGACGATATAGGATATTATTTCTACGATCCAACAGAGCAAAAGGTATTTGTTGCTCGAAAGGGTAAGTTCTTGGAGGATAAGTTCCTTATGGAAGGAACTAGTAGAACAGTGGAACTTGATGAGGATCAAGAACCACAAGCCGATACACGTTTGGTTGATACTAGCACTCAACAAGAGGTTGTTGAAAATGATCAAATGGTTGATCAACATACACAAAACGTTCGCATATCAGGAAGAATTAGTAATCCACCTGAAAGATATGGATTTTTCATGGATGGATGCTATGTGGTAGATTCAGATGAACCAACCACATACCCTGATGCAATGTCAAAATCTGATTGCGACAAATGGCTTGAGGCTATGAACGTAGAGATGCAATCCATGTATGACAACCAAGTTTGGGAATTGGTTGTGCCACCTCTTAACTCCAAAGTAGTTGGAAGTAAGTGGGTTTTCAAGAAGAAAACAGATATGCATGGTAACTTGGATACTTATAAAGCGAGACTTGTAGCAAAAGGTTTCACTCAAACTCAAGGGGTTGATTATGATGAGACCTTCTCGCCAGTGGCAATGCTAAAGTCGATTAGGATATTATTTGCCATAGCTGCATATTATGACTATGAGATTTGGCAAATGGATGTCAAAACGGCTTTCCTCAATGGATATCTTGATGAAGATGTCTATATGGTTCAGCCTGAAGGTTTTGTCGATCCAAAACATCCTAACAAAGTGTGCAAGTTAAAGAAATCAATCTATGGATTGAAACAAGCATCGAGAAGTTGGAATCACCGTTTTGATGAAGAAATTAGGAATTTTGGGTTCATCAAGAACGGGGATGAAGCTTGTGTGTATAAGAAAGCTAGTGGGAGCACTGTCACTTTCTTAGTATTGTATGTCGATGACATTCTACTATTTGGAAATGACATTCCAACCATGGAAGGTGTAAAAGCATGGCTTGGAAGATGTTTTTCCATTAAAGATCTTGGAGAAGCTGCCTATATTTTGGGAATAAAGATCTATAGGGATAGATCAAGGTGCTTGATAGGTTTAAACCAAAGTGCATACATTGACAAAGTCTTGAAAAGGTTCAAGATGGAGAACTCTAAGAAAGGTTTGGTACCTATTCAAAAGGGGACAATATTGAATGTGACTCAATGTCCAAGCTCAAAGGATGAGCAAGAAAGAATGAAAGGAATCCCATATGCGTCTGCTATAGGATCCATAATGTATGCAATGATATGCACAAGACCGGACGTGTCATGCGCCTTAAGCATGACAAGTAGATACCAGCAAAATCCAGGTAACAGTCATTGGATGGCTGTTAAGAGCATATTGAAATACCTTAGGAGGACTAAGGATATGTTTCTAATATATGGATCTGGTGAAGAGGAACTCATTGTAAAAGGTTACACGGATGCGAGTTTCCAAACTGATCGAGATGGTTCTCGATCACAATCTGGGTATGTCTTCATTTTGAATGGAGCTGCAGTCTCTTGGAAGAGCTCGAAGCAGGATGTTGTAGCATTGTCCACTACAGAATCAGAATACATCGCCGCCTCATTGGCAGCACAAGAAGCTGCGTGGTTAAAGAAGTTCATTGCCGACCTAGGGGTAGTCCCTACCATTCAAGACCCCCTAGAGATCTTTTGTGATAACGAGGGTGCGATTGCTCAAATCAAGGAACCTCGTGCACATCAAAAGACTAGGCACATTGAGCGGAGATTCAACTACATAAGGGATGAAGTTGAAAAAGGAAAGATATGTATTCGCAAAGTTCACACCGATCAAAACATTGCGGATCCACTCACGAAGCTCCTTGAACGGCCAAAACATGAGGGTCATACTTGTGCCTTAGGACTTCGGTATTCTAGTGATTGGATTTGATCTATTTTGTATTTGGATATTGGAACAATTGTTATTTTAACTCTTTTATGGTATTTTGAGTTATGTTCCATTTTAGCATGTTTAAATCCGTGAATAAATTAATTATTCTAAATGTCCGTAGTCGATCATACTTGTGGGAACAAATATGAATGTAAGACTATTATGAACTTGGATTGGTGGATATTCATTAGGTATGAATATAGAGCAAAGTGTTGCTGCCAAAGTTCATAGATATTTGTGGGATACAAATATTGGACTGACCCGCTCTCAAATGTTACTGCATGGAATCATTTATGATTGATCATAAGTAAATTTGAGCAAAGGCGAATATCATAGTATCCTCTGACCTGAGATACATATTGGGTCTTGATATTCACCCAATATTATGCCTTGACTTAGTTCTTCGCTGTCTGTAATAAGATAGTACATAAGACTAAGCTCAGGTATGATACGAGGTGATTGTGAGAGACGTATGTAGTCAAGAAGGGATTTGTTCCTCTTATTCGTTGAGAGTAAGATGTCTAAGGCCTGCTTAAGTTAAATCAACAGAGAATGATCAGACTGTGTCTCTGGATTTGACATGACATCTGTAACGAAAGGATAAATGATAGATTCACCTAAATCATGTTCAAGTAAGGGACTTAAAGGGGATGATGTTATTGAATGGCACTTCGTCATACGTATTAGGGGTAGTAAACCGTTGTTAGGCGTCTTTTACTGCTTGCATTAATCTTCTATGTATCTTGTGCAAATGGGAGATTGTTGGACTCTGTATGCCCAAGACACATATTATTAAATTGATGTGGCTAGTACGTTATGATCCAAGTCGGGTCATACCCAATAACAAGCTAGACAAACACCTACAATATTTATTTATGATATGATCAAACAAATAAATATTAACACTTAGAATGTTTAGAAATTGGTTTTCTAAATAATTGCACTTGACAAACTAATAAATTATATGGATAATTTATTTTGAGAGAATATTTTATTTTTGTTATTTAATGGGTTAAATAACAATTTTAAAAGATTGCATAAGTCTTGTAAACATGGGATGTCTAATTTTATAAAAGTTATAAAATTAAAATACAAGACTTGATTTAATAAAATTTGAAAATTTTGGGTGGGAAAAACCCCATGTGGGCCGTCCACTTTGGGTGGTTCCAAGGTGGTTTTCACCAATAAAATTACATGCAATCTTACAAGAAGGCTCCCTCTTGATTGGGTGAATTGGGAGGTGAACTTCTCTCATCATTAATAAATAAAACCTTCTCTCATTTATTTGATTAATATAGAAAAATTCAAGTTGCAAGAACTCTCCAATTTCTCTAGAAATTTTCGGCCAAGAGCTGATTTATTAGAGGGATTTTGTGAGTTTCAAGTGTAGAAATCCTAGCAATCTCAAGGTGTTTGTTGGAGCTTTCGGGTATACTAGCTTGAGGCTTTCTCATTTGGAAGCTACCATTCAAGATTCATCATCATCTTCCATCTCCTTGCTCCAAAGAAAGGTTGAACTCTCAAACACCCTATGGTTGTTTTTTTTATAGCATGTATGTCATATATGGATCCGATTTTGGGTTTTTGCATTTAAAAGAGTTTTAAATCTTGTAAAGTAACATGTTTTAAATCCTTATTCCGCTGCGTTTTAATTTTATTCGGATAAAATTAGCTTTGATAAACATGTTAAAAACCCAACAAGTTTTGGATCGATCCCTAATGCTAACAAGTTCGTTATAGAGTTTTGAAAGAACAAAACTCTAATCACAGACTGTTATACATATGATCACGAAGAAAACAAAGGATTCATGATGAAGAACAGAGAAATCGCCTAAAGGAGAGAGAGTTTAGGGTTTTCCGCTTTCATGTTTTATGGTGATTTTAATATTAGACTCCATTAATATTGATTGATGTATATGATACCTAATATGTGATTAAATAACGATTGGCATGTTACGAGTGGAAAGGTGAGTTGGTTGATGATGCTTGATTATAGATTATAGATTAGGTGGTCACATAATTGTCATACAAATAAACTGCGAAGTAATAACCCTAGCATGTAAAACAAATTGGCCTAATTGTTTGTAACTGAAATTGGGCCGAATGACTTGATGGATCGCATAGACAAAAGTCCACTTACACATGGTTAGGACCTCTCATATAGGTTGGACCACAACATTAAACCAGGCTGCAGGGGTGCGTCTGGGCCATGAATCCAGCTTCAGCCGCGCAGGCCTTGGGCCGGCAGTGGTTGGGCCGTGTACTGGGGTTGGGCTGCACGCTGGATAATGGGCCACGGAAGAGAATGAATCACAGATTTAATTGGGTCTGATATATTTGGGCCGGGTAGGATGAAAGGGTAACACTGGGTTATGTATTAACTGTTTGGGTTCTATTTTCATGTGAGTGGCAAATTAGTGATGAAGTGATAAAATGAAACATGCATGTATGGAATTAACTTGCAATGCGAGTACGCGTAAGGCAGAATACTTGTTATGAATTGTGTGATAATACGTGCTATACTGGTATGCTAATGGTGTAATGTGTGCATCGGGTATGTAATCTAAATGTTTACGAAACTGATTTGTTATTGGTAACCACATCAGGATTTGGTTGATTAATATGAAACAAGTAACTAGTCATACCGAGCAAACCAAGGTGAGTTCACACTTCTCACAAGAAATGAGATTCCCAGGGGTTGGGAATGGGTAAAGGAATGAAACTGAAACTGCGTGATCTCCTGGTTTGGAACACGTACACACCCTCTTTATTGAAGGGTGACAACACGTGATAAGAATATAATCGGAACCTGCGTAATCTCCTGGTTTGGGGATTACGTACACACCCTCTTCACTGAAGGGTGACAACACGGATACTAGACCAAAACTCTCTATCATGAAGTCCCTCCTATATCGACTTAATCGCCAGGCCAATGGCAAGCGGGTCATTAGTTAGATAGCGCTATTTAGGTTTGACAAGCCTCACACCATGCCGCAGAGGACGGGCGTGAACTAATGGATCTGGGCACGCCAATGATGATAGACATTGACATTAGGGCACCAACTTACTTCAGTCAGTGGTCGATATGGTAACGGTCTAGTGGTTTACAACATGTGGTAGCCCCCACTAGTTATGGTTTGGGAAAGAAGGAATTGGTTAATCATATTTTCAACTATGGGGTAACCCCCACGGCAAGTAAGCCAGCTAAAGAAACACTATGTTTTTGAAAAAAAAAACTTAAAACGAACACCCAACTGTGAACTCGCTCAACTTTGTTGTTGATTCGTTGTGACATGCCTTGCAGGCCTTTAGGTGCATATGGTTGGAACTTGCTGTCTGGGAAGCTGGAGTGGTCATGGGTCGAGATACAAGGAAACACAACACAAGACTAATGGCAACGTCATCGATTTCTATTGGCATGACACACTTTCAAGATTGTGTGGATGATATTGAGGTCGTTGATATTAACCGAATAGGGATCCATTTTACATGGAATCAAAAGCCAAAAAATGGGGTAGGATTACTGAAGAAAATTGACTGAGTGATGGGTAATACAACTTTTATAGCTGAATTTCCGAATTCAGTGGCCATGTTCAAGCCGTATAGGCTCGCGGATCATTGTCCTTGTATTCTTTCGTTCCCGGAAGCTGGTAGGTTGAAGCCGCGGTCTTTCAAGTTTGCTAATTTCCTGGTGTTCAAACCAGAGTTTTTGGAGATTGTTAAAAACACCTGGGATACTAGCGTCAATGGCGTTCATCAGTTTAGAGTGATTAAAAAACTTCGTTTGCTTAAACACCCTTTGCGCTCGTTGTTATTCAAGCAAGGAAATCTTCATAAAAAAGTTGAAAAGCTGCGCTCGGATCTGGATATTATTCAGCAAAATATTGATCGTGATCCTTCTAATGTTGATTTACGGGCAGCCGAATCTTTGATCAGTCGTGACCTCCAAGAGGCATCGTTAGACGAGGAACGCTTTCTGAAACAAAAGTCTAAGGTAGATTGGTTGAGTGCGGGGGATATGAATTCTGCTTTTTTTCACTCATCTCTGAAAATCAAAAATCATTGTAGCCGGATCGAGGTGATTAAAGATTCAGAAGGGAAGCTTTATGAAGGTGATACGGTTCATCAACCGTTTGTCCAGCATTATGAGAAGTTTTTTGGTACTCAAGGTGATACTTCTCTTACTCCGGCTCCGGATTTTGTCACACCCCCAAAATCCACCTGCGGAGTACTACCGCTTGGAGGCGTGACTGACCAGGATCCAGCCACCAATCATATTGAACAAGCAAACACATAGTTATAAAAGTTCAACCAATACAATTGGTGTTTAACGAAACATAGTTAAGTTGCAAGCGGAAGCATAAGTCTTAAATCAAAACATAAGTTTAATTGTTTCAAAGTTTAACATGGCACACAGCCGTCCATGTCCCACAACGATCCTCCTCCATGCAAGCTCCAGTCAAGAACCTAGGGACCTGCAAAGCATGTAGTAACGAGTCAACAACAAGTTGAGTGAGTTCACGGTTGGGTGTTTGTTTTAAGTTGTTTCGAAAACAGTTTCCTTTAGCTGGCATCCTGCCGTGGGGGTTACCCCATAGTTAAAAACGTGAATTGTTTATTCCCGGTTACTCTGGCAATCCAGCCGTGGGGGCTACCCCGTGTTAGTTATCTGGCATTTCGGCCGTGGGGGCTACCCCATGTATACACTAGACTCGTTACCATATCGACTGCTGACTGTAGTCATGTTTATGTGCCCTGAAACTGTCAATGTCTATCATCATTGACGTGCCCCAGATCCATTAGTTCACGCCCGTCCTCTGCGGCACGGTGTGAGGTTTGTCAGACCTAAATAGCGCTATCTAACTAATGACCCGCTCGCCATTGGCCCGGCGATTAAGTCGATATAAAAAGGAGGGACTTCATGATAGAGTTTTGGTCTAGTACGAGTTGTCTGTCCGTGAGGACGAGGAATTACATTCCTGAACCATAGCTGTCCTACCCAAGGAGGACGAGGAACCCATGTTCCTTAACCCCAATTCCCGACCCCTGGGAATCCCATGCTTTGTAGAGGGTGTGAACTCACCTTGGTTTGCTCGGTAGATATACAGAAAGTCAATCAAGCAATATTGTGGCTACTCACGTCCTATCATAGTTGTATCATACCAATCAGGTTCGTATTCAAGCAGTACACGTATGTTTCTAGCATAATGCATTCAAGTATCGTTCATGGCATACACGTTTGATCATAGTAGTTCAACAATATTCACGTTCAACAGTAACATATAAGGTCTGTGCATTAGACCCAAGAGTCCGGCCCAATCAGATAAGCCGTAATGGGGTGCAAGCCCAAACAGTGTGCACATGCACTTGGTCTCGAGTCGCAACTGATGCAGGTTCCGGTCTCGAGTCGCAACCGGACTCGCAAACACGGTCTCGGTTCATGCTGTTTTGGTTTCGAGTCGCAACTGGACTCGTAACTGTGGTTTCGAGTCATAAGGTTTGTGCTGATCAAGTGTAGTCTCGAGTCGCAACCAGGTGTTTGCGACTCGCAACCGATGTCGCAACCGGGGGATTTCGACTCATCATGTGATGGTCTCGAGTCGCAACTGGAGGTTTCGGTTGGACAGCTGCTGATTCGGTACAGTGTACTATCCAATAGGAATTCCATTTCATGCAACATTATGTACTACTTTCATAAACATGTTTATTTGTCTAACAATTTACCAAATTGGATCAAACATATCAGATTTCAAATATTCAAGCATGTTCATATCACATTCAAGTTGTTCTTCATATCTTCGGGTCATGTTCATGTTGATTATTCAAACTTATTCATCATTTTTTCCTGTTTCTAGCATCAATCACAACATAATCATGGACAACAATCAAACACTCGATCATACTCATTTAATGGTTTCAAGTCATCACATAACATCTCCAAAATCTACCCTAATCCGATTAACATGATGCTTTCTATACACATGTGCAAGCCGGTTTCATGAACATTGATATTCAATGGTTTGAATCACAATTAGACATAAGACATCGTGTGTTCATTATGCAACATATCCGAAATCAAAACATGTTATCCTATCATCAACAACATACATATCCGATTCACAACACTATCAAGCATACCACTACACTAGTTAAATCATATTATTCACCCTATCATTTAACAATCAACAAACATCATAAAGTCACTAACCGGTTGATGGGTTTCAAAGGTGAGTATGAAACTTCCAAACGGGTGTGTGTGTGTCGATCCGAGAGCCCCTAATGTCACCGGTTTGATCCGAGAAGAAGGAGGAGAAATGTGATGTTTGATGTCTAGGGTTTTAGTGAGAGGGAGTAGGAGAGTGTGTGTGTTATCCAAAGAAAAATGGCAACATGGCTATCTATCAAGCTTATATATCCGCTCCAAGTAATGCACCCTAATGGGCTCTCGGTTGGGTTAAGTGAGGTGTATGGCCCATCCGGCCCATTGTTTCATTGTTCACTCGAGACCACATGGTCTCGAGTCGGGTTCTTGTTGTCTCGGTTCATATACATACTCGCATACATACACACAAGCATACATATAACATAACACATAATCATATAAAAGGTTCACTTATCATTCATTAAATCATCAAATTAGTTAGTCACTTAGTGTTCAAGCGTACAACGAAAGGTTCTAAATTTCGAGTTGTCACATCATCCCCAAGTTGAAAGAAATTTCGTCCCGAAATTTGGTAGGCACTCACTGAGGAAGCTAGTTAAGTTGTATGGTTTTCCTGGGGTGTCACATCCACCCCCCGTTGATCTGGAATTTCGTCCCGAAATTCCGTAGCTTCGGCCTCAGTAGTGGGTGTACTGTTTGCGAACAGTTGGGGATACTTTTGTTACATCTGATCTTCGCGCTCCCAGGTGAACTCTGGGCCGCGACGTGAGTTCCAACGAACTCGAACGAGAGGTATTCTAGTGCTCTTGAGGACCTTAACATCCTGGTCCGTGATTTCGACTGGTTCCTCGACGAATTGTAACTGCTCGTCGATAGTGAGTTCCTTCAGAGGAACTACGTGAGTCTCATCTGACGGACACTTCTTCAGATTTGACACATGAAAAACGTTGTGAACTGCACCGAGTTCCGCTGGTAAGTTCAGTCTGTAGGCCACCCTGCCTATTTTCTCAATGACTTCGAAGGGTCCAACGTATCGTGGGTTGAGTTTGCCGCGTTTACCAAAACGAACCACACCCTTCCAGGGTGAAACTTTGAGTAGTACCCGCTCCCCAACCTGGAGCTCAAGCGGTTTCCTGCCCATGTCGGCGTAAACTTTCTGACGTTCGCGAGCTGCCGTCATGCGTTTTCGTATTTGAGCAATCTGTTCGGTTGTGTCTACCACATATTCTGGACCAGTGATCTGACTATCTTCCACCTCTGCCCAGCAAAGAGGTGTCCGGCATTTACGTCCGTACAATGCCTCAAATGGAGCAGCTTTAATGCTGGTGTGGTAGCTGTTATTGTACGAGAATTCCACAAGTGGCAGATGCTTTTCCCAGCGGTTGCCAAAGTCGATTACACATGCACGAAGCATGTCTTCTAAGGTTTGAATAGTGCGCTCGGACTGCCCGTCCGTCTGAGGGTGGTACGCTGTGCTCATGTCTAATCGTGAGCCAAAGGATTTGTGCATCGCTTGCCACAGCTCTGAAGTAAAACGTGCATCTCGATCGGAGATAATGGAGGTGGGCACCCCGTGCCTCGAAACAACTTCCTTGAGGTATATTTCTGCAAGAGTGGAGAATTTATCCGTCTCCTTGATAGCCAGGAAGTGTGCAGATTTTGTAAGTCGATCCACGATCACCCAAATAGTATCATTCCCGCGCTGGGATTTAGGTAGGCCAGTGACAAAATCCATGGAAATTTGCTCCCATTTCCATTGAGGTATCTCTGGTTGTTGGAGTAGGCCTGATGGTTTCTGGTATTCCGACTTGACTCTCGCACAAGTCAAACACTTGCTGACGTAGGTCGCTATGTGGGCCTTCATGCTAGGCCACCAATACGTAGTTTTGATGTCGTGGTACATTTTATCCGATCCAGGATGTACCGAGTAGCGAGACTTGTGTGCTTCGTCCATCACAAGCTCTCGTAGGTTGCCGTAGAGTGGGACCCAAACGCGTCCCGTCACGTAGTAAGCACCGTCTTCCTTTTGTTCTAATCGTTGCCTTGATCCGCGTAGGGCTTCAGCCCTGACGTTTTCTGGTTTCAGTGCTTCTATCTGAGCAGCTCGTATCTGGGAAGGGAGACTAGAGTGGATCGTGAGTTGTAAAGCTCGCACGCGCTTAGGCGCAGTGTCCTTCCGACTGAGGGCGTCAGCCACAACATTGGCCTTGCCCGGGTGATACCTGATTGAGCACTCGTAGTCATTCAGTAGTTCGACCCATCGTCGTTGCCGCATATTCAGTTCCTTCTGCTTGAAGATATGCTCGAGACTCCTGTGGTCGGTGTAGATGGCGCACTTGGTGCCGTACAGGTAATGCCGCCACAACTTAAGTGCAAAAACAACGGCTCCCAGCTCTAAATCGTGCGTAGTGTAGTTCTTTTCATGAACCTTGAGTTGTCGTGAGGCGTAGGCTATAACTTTGTCTCGTTGCATCAACACACAACCAAGACCTTGAATTGATGCGTCACAATAAACCACAAAATCGTCTGTGCCCTCCGGCAAGGAAAGGATAGGTGCGCTACAAAGTCTATCCTTTAGATGCTGAAATGCCAACTCCTGTGCGTTTCCCCAGCGATAAACAACGCCCTTCTGCGTTAGTGAGGTGAGAGGCTGTGCGATCTTAGAAAAATCCTTAATGAATCTCCGGTAGTATCCCGCCAAACCCAAGAATTGGCGAATTTCCTTTGGTGTACGAGGTGCAGGCCAGTTCTTAATCGAGTCTATCTTGGATGGATCAACATGGATCCCATCCTTGTTCACCACGTGGCCTAGGAAATGGACTTCTCGAAGCCAGAAGTCGCATTTCGAGAACTTCGCATAAAGTTGTTCTGTTAGGAGGAGTTCCAGAATAAGTCGCAGATGCTGCTCGTGTTCCTCCCGACTCTTGGAATAGATCAGGATGTCGTCGATGAAGACTATAACAAACTTGTCCAGGTAAGGCTTGCACACTCGGTTCATCAAATCCATGAAAACGGCGGGTGCGTTTGTCATCCCAAAAGGCATGACCAAAAACTCATAGTGCCCGTATCGAGTTCTGAAAGCTGTTTTGGAGACGTCCTCTTCCCGGACTCTCAGCTGGTGATAACCTGATCTCAAATCAATCTTCGAATAGTAGCTCGACCCTTGCAACTGGTCGAACAAGTCGTCGATCCGCGGTAGAGGATAGCGATTCTTCACCGTCACCTTGTTGAGTTCTCGGTAGTCGATGCACATTCTGAAGGTACCGTCCTTCTTCTTCACAAATAGCACTGGAGCTCCCCAGGGCGATGAGCTAGGACGAATAAAACCCTTATCCAGGAGTTCTTGTAGTTGCGTGGAGAGTTCTTTCAACTCTGATGGGGCTAAACGATAAGGTGCACGGGCTATAGGCGCAGCTCCAGGAGCTAATTCGATCTGAAACTCGACTTGGCGATGAGGCGGAAGACCAGGTAATTCCTCAGGAAATACCTCTGGATAATCGCGTACAACTGGGAAATCTTCTATCTTCTTCTCTTTCTCCGTGGTGTCAGTAATGAGAGCCAAAATGGCAGTGTGGCCCTTTCGCAAGCACTTTTGGGCCTTAAGGAGAGAAATGACGTTCTCAACAGCACTCCTCTTGTCGCCATGAATCATGAGAGGTTCACCATCGGGACCTGGAATACGGACAACCTTCTCGTTGCAAAGAATCTCTGCCCGGTGTTGGGATAACCAATCCATCCCAATGACAACGTCGAAACTACCCAAGACAATAGGAATGAGGTCGATAGAGAAGGTCTGGTCGGCGAGAATAAGTTTACAACCCTTGACTACGTGTGTGGCTTCTAAACTCTTACCATTTGCTAGCTCTACGGTGTGCTTGTTGTTCAAAGGGGTTGGAATACGATTAAGCATTCGACTAACTTCTAGTGACATGTAGCTAGTATCGGCACCCGAATCAAATAAAACTGAAACATAAAAGTCGTCGAGAAGGAACTTACCCGCTACAACGTTGGGGTCATTCCTTGCTTCACCTTGGCCAATCACAAACACCCGCCCCCTGGCGCCATTGTTGTTGTTGTTCCCGTTGTTACCATTCCCCTGATTGTTGTTATTGTTGTTGTTGTTCTGGTTCCTGTTCAGTTGAGGACAGTCTCTCTTGAAGTGGCCCTCAGCTCCACACTGAAAGCACCCTTTGTTATCACCTTGCTGCTGCTGCTGGCGCTGGTTCTGTTGAGCTTGCTGACGATTCTGATTGGCGGGGTATAAGCTCCTGCAATCCTTTGCAGCGTGACCAGACTTGTTGCACCGATGACAGTTGCCCCTGGTGCATGGCCCGCTGTGGTGCAGGCTGCAGCGATTGCATTTGGGGTGATTTCCTTTGTACCCACCATGACTTTGACCACCAGACGATTGCTGATTGGGGCTCTTGTAGTCATCAGTCTTCCTCTGCTGAGACTGGGACTGAACAGAAGTCGAACCCTTACTTGAAGTTCCATCCCATTTCCGTTTGTTGTCACTAGAGGTACCAGAAGTAGTTGCAGCGCCTATGCGTTTTGGTAACTTGTTCTGCTCCACCGCCTGATCCGTGAGACGGTGAGCCAACTGAACAGTTTGCTGGTAGGTGGCGAGGTTCGCTGAAGTCACATGGCTTTGGATCTCTGGCACTAAGCCCTGAAGAAATAGTTCGATGCGTTTGATGGGAGGATCCACCATAGTAGGGCACAGAATTGCCAGTTCGTTCGACCTCTTCACATAAGCTTCAATTTCCGACCCCGTCATCTTGAGGTTGAAGAACTCCACTTCCAGTTTGTGAATCTCATCACGACTGCAGTATTCTTCCTTGATCATCTCCTTAAAATTCTCCCATGGGGTGGCGTTGGCAGCAACCAACCCTAGCATCTGAACCTGAGCGTTCCACCATGTGAGGGCTAAACCCTCGAGAGTACCAGTAGCATACTTCACCCTGCGCGCCTCAGGGCATTCGCACATTTCGAAGACAGATTCCAGTTTCTCAAACCAGTGTAGGAGACCTACTGCTCCTTCAGTGCCGCTAAAAGTAGTTGGTCGGCAGTCCATGAAAGTCTTAAAAGTGCACACGGGTGGCTGAACATGCTGACCTATCGTGGGTGAAAGAAAAGACAGAGTTTAACACAAAGGTTGGTTCACGAGAGTAGGATTCTAAAGATCCTAGAATGAGTTCGGACTGCAGGATATACCTCCTGCGTGTGCAGCTGCAAGTGCTGCGGCAACTCGTTCGTTGATCAGAGCCGTCAACTGGGCTTGTGTTAGGTTAACGCGTCCAGACATGATCTTCATATCAAGAAGTACGTGAGTGAGAGGGGTTCGCGAAAGTACGGTGATAGAATAGAGTAAGCACGCACGTGTTCAAGCAACAGTAGTTATACTAACTAAGCATACTATGAGCAATGTACTATGTAACTAACAAGTAGGCAATATACACAGACCATATCACCTAGAATGTCGAGCCTTGCATGTGGAGTGAAGCGTCGTTGTGGACCGTTGAACACTGTACAGGTTATAGTCTGATTTTAATAAAACCTTTCCCTTATTAAAACCAAGTTCACTATAACCAATGGCTCTGATACCAATCTGTCACACCCCCAAAATCCACCTGCGGAGTACTACCGCTTGGAGGCGTGACTGACCAGGATCCAGCCACCAATCATATTGAACAAGCAAACACATAGTTATAAAAGTTCAACCAATACAATTGGTGTTTAACGAAACATAGTTAAGTTGCAAGCGGAAGCATAAGTCTTAAATCAAAACATAAGTTTAATTGTTTCAAAGTTTAACATGGCACACAGCCGTCCATGTCCCACAACGATCCTCCTCCATGCAAGCTCCAGTCAAGAACCTAGGGACCTGCAAAGCATGTAGTAACGAGTCAACAACAAGTTGAGTGAGTTCACGGTTGGGTGTTTGTTTTAAGTTGTTTCGAAAACAGTTTCCTTTAGCTGGCATCCTGCCGTGGGGGTTACCCCATAGTTAAAAACGTGAATTGTTTATTCCCGGTTACTCTGGCAATCCAGCCGTGGGGGCTACCCCGTGTTAGTTATCTGGCATTTCGGCCGTGGGGGCTACCCCATGTATACACTAGACTCGTTACCATATCGACTGCTGACTGTAGTCATGTTTATGTGCCCTGAAACTGTCAATGTCTATCATCATTGACGTGCCCCAGATCCATTAGTTCACGCCCGTCCTCTGCGGCACGGTGTGAGGTTTGTCAGACCTAAATAGCGCTATCTAACTAATGACCCGCTCGCCATTGGCCCGGCGATTAAGTCGATATAAAAAGGAGGGACTTCATGATAGAGTTTTGGTCTAGTACGAGTTGTCTGTCCGTGAGGACGAGGAATTACATTCCTGAACCATAGCTGTCCTACCCAAGGAGGACGAGGAACCCATGTTCCTTAACCCCAATTCCCGACCCCTGGGAATCCCATGCTTTGTAGAGGGTGTGAACTCACCTTGGTTTGCTCGGTAGATATACAGAAAGTCAATCAAGCAATATTGTGGCTACTCACGTCCTATCATAGTTGTATCATACCAATCAGGTTCGTATTCAAGCAGTACACGTATGTTTCTAGCATAATGCATTCAAGTATCGTTCATGGCATACACGTTTGATCATAGTAGTTCAACAATATTCACGTTCAACAGTAACATATAAGGTCTGTGCATTAGACCCAAGAGTCCGGCCCAATCAGATAAGCCGTAATGGGGTGCAAGCCCAAACAGTGTGCACATGCACTTGGTCTCGAGTCGCAACTGATGCAGGTTCCGGTCTCGAGTCGCAACCGGACTCGCAAACACGGTCTCGGTTCATGCTGTTTTGGTTTCGAGTCGCAACTGGACTCGTAACTGTGGTTTCGAGTCATAAGGTTTGTGCTGATCAAGTGTAGTCTCGAGTCGCAACCAGGTGTTTGCGACTCGCAACCGATGTCGCAACCGGGGGATTTCGACTCATCATGTGATGGTCTCGAGTCGCAACTGGAGGTTTCGGTTGGACAGCTGCTGATTCGGTACAGTGTACTATCCAATAGGAATTCCATTTCATGCAACATTATGTACTACTTTCATAAACATGTTTATTTGTCTAACAATTTACCAAATTGGATCAAACATATCAGATTTCAAATATTCAAGCATGTTCATATCACATTCAAGTTGTTCTTCATATCTTCGGGTCATGTTCATGTTGATTATTCAAACTTATTCATCATTTTTTCCTGTTTCTAGCATCAATCACAACATAATCATGGACAACAATCAAACACTCGATCATACTCATTTAATGGTTTCAAGTCATCACATAACATCTCCAAAATCTACCCTAATCCGATTAACATGATGCTTTCTATACACATGTGCAAGCCGGTTTCATGAACATTGATATTCAATGGTTTGAATCACAATTAGACATAAGACATCGTGTGTTCATTATGCAACATATCCGAAATCAAAACATGTTATCCTATCATCAACAACATACATATCCGATTCACAACACTATCAAGCATACCACTACACTAGTTAAATCATATTATTCACCCTATCATTTAACAATCAACAAACATCATAAAGTCACTAACCGGTTGATGGGTTTCAAAGGTGAGTATGAAACTTCCAAACGGGTGTGTGTGTGTCGATCCGAGAGCCCCTAATGTCACCGGTTTGATCCGAGAAGAAGGAGGAGAAATGTGATGTTTGATGTCTAGGGTTTTAGTGAGAGGGAGTAGGAGAGTGTGTGTGTTATCCAAAGAAAAATGGCAACATGGCTATCTATCAAGCTTATATATCCGCTCCAAGTAATGCACCCTAATGGGCTCTCGGTTGGGTTAAGTGAGGTGTATGGCCCATCCGGCCCATTGTTTCATTGTTCACTCGAGACCACATGGTCTCGAGTCGGGTTCTTGTTGTCTCGGTTCATATACATACTCGCATACATACACACAAGCATACATATAACATAACACATAATCATATAAAAGGTTCACTTATCATTCATTAAATCATCAAATTAGTTAGTCACTTAGTGTTCAAGCGTACAACGAAAGGTTCTAAATTTCGAGTTGTCACATCATCCCCAAGTTGAAAGAAATTTCGTCCCGAAATTTGGTAGGCACTCACTGAGGAAGCTAGTTAAGTTGTATGGTTTTCCTGGTTTTCCTGGGGTGTCACAGATTTATTCTCTAAAGTCCTATCTCCACAGGTTGCTTCACATATGGTCCGCCAAGAAACGGCGGAGGAGGTGAAAAAGGCGATGTTTTCTATTGGTATTGATAAAGCTCCTGGTCCTGATAGATATACAGCAGCGTTTTTTAAAAGTGCATAGCCTATTATCGGTAATGAAGTTACTTGTGCTATCATTGATTTTTTTTGAGACGGGAAACCTTCTTCGGGAATTGAATCACACAACTATAGTAGTTATTCCGAAAATTCCCACCCCTTTGGCCATAATTGACTATCGGCCGATTGCTTGTTGTAATGTCTTATACAAGTGTATCAGTAAAATCGTTGCAGATAGAATTAAAGGTGCGCTGAATGACATCGTTAGCATTAATCAATCGGCCTTTGTTCCAGGAAGGAGAATCTCTGATAATATTATGCTGACGCAAGAATTAATGCATAATTACCATAGGCATGCGGGTCCTCCAAGATGTGCTTTTAAAGTCGATATCCAGAAAGCTTATGACACGGTTGACTGGAGATTTCTAAAAAGTGCTTTGCTTGGGTTTGGTTTTAATGGCAAGATGGTTGATTGGATCATGGTGTGTGTCTCGACTGCTTCTTTTTCTATATGTGTTAATGGTTCGGTTCATGGTTTCTTTAAGGGCAAACGAGGATTAAGGCAAGGGGATCCAATCTCCCCATATCTCTTTACCCTGGTTATGGAGGTTCTAACGGCCATTCTTCAGCATGCGGTTCGTATTGACTCATCGTTTAAATTTCATAATAAATGTGAAAAACAACAGATTATCAATCTTTGTTTTGCGGATGATTTGTTCCTTTTTGCTAGAGGAGAAGTCAATTCGGTAAGGTGTATTATGTCGTCTCTTGCTAGTTTCACAAAGATGTCGGGGTTAGTGCCTAGTAATCAGAAAAGTACGATATTCTTTTGTAATGTTAATGGCCATGTCAAAGATGCTATTCTGGAGCTTATGCCTTTTGTGGAAGGAAATTTGCCTGTTAGATATCTGGGTGTGCCTCTAATCTCTTCCAGACTCGGTTATAATGATTGTCGAGTACTCGTGGAAAGATTGGAGAAGCGTATATCGCACTAGAGGAACAAGTTGCTCTCTTTTGCTGGTAGGTTACAGCTTATTACTTCGGTTCTCTCATCCATGCACATCTATTGGTCATCTGTCTTTATGCTACCGGTTCGTGTTATTCATGAGCTAGAAGCATGTATGCGAAATTTCTTATGGTCCCAAGAGGGTGCGTTTTCTAAAGGCAAATCAAAAGTTTCTTGGAAGACCATTTGCACTCCCAAGTATGAAGGAGGTTTGGGCATTAGACGAATTGGGGATATGAATAAGGCTCTTATGTCTTATCACATTTGGAGTATCGTTTCTAAGCGTGATTCTTTGTGGGTTGATTGGGTGCATAGTTACCGGTTAAAAGGCAAGAGTTTATGGGTGTGTAAAATCCCCTCTAATTGTTGTTGGTCTTGGAGAAAGTTGGTTCAATTGTGACCGCTTATCAGGAATCATATATGGTCGGAGTTAGGTAATGGCTCCAAAACATCAGCCTGGTTCGACTACTGGTGTGATATAGGACCGCTCGGTGACTTTATTTCGCCGAGAGCCATTACCGACGCAGATTTTAATCTGGACGATTCTGTGGCTAACATCTACTCTCATGGTACTTGGTCTTGGCCTATGGCATGGAGAGATCTTTTTCCGGTTCTCATTCAATTGGACCAAGTGCATTTAAATCCGACAAAGCATGATAGACTATTATGGAGAGATGGTAGTGATATTATTGACTTTTCCTCTTCGGGTGTTTGGCATTCGGTTCGATATAAAGCCCCGGAAGTGAATTGGTGCAATATCGTTTGGTTTTCGCAGTGTATCCCTCGACATGCATTTATGATGTGGTTGGTCATCAAAGGTAAACTTTTTTGACTCAAGACAAAATTCAAAAATGGGAGCTGTCACGGAGGAAGAACATGAATATGATGTGTTGCCTGTTATGTTATCAGAATTTTGACTCACATCCGCATCTATTTTTTGAATGCAAATATTGGTAGTTCGAGCTCGTTCTAAATCGGCTGTGATTTATGTTGCTAAAATTCTTGTTGCGGCTACTTTGTATTTCATTTGGCAAGAAAGAAATGCTCGATTATTCAAAAATCAGCTGAGACCACCGGAGAAACTTAGTGAAATTATTTTAAACACGGTAAGATACAAGCTGATGGGAGCCAAGCTAAAGAATACTGCAAGTGTGAGGAGGCTTCTAGGAGAATGGGAGATTCGCGGGGGAGACGTTGATGTCGATGGCGGCTGATTAGTTTGTTTCATGTCACACTTTTCTACAGTTTAGTCTAGTTGTCTCCTAGTTTTTTTGGTTTTATGGTTGTATTTTGTTTCTGCTTTCATGGGGCATGTCTCATGATTGAACTAGTGTAGACTCTCTACACTACTTGGTTTTTTTGGTTTGTGAATATATAGAATCACCGGGGTAACCCTTTACCCAAAAAAAAGACTAGACCTACTGATTACCACGTTATCTAGGTGTAGTGACGAGTCGTAGTTTCGGCCAAAATGCGCATTCTTGCATATTTTGTAACCAAACTACTTATATGTATCAAAACCGTTTCTTTTGATACGAAATCTATTTTCTAAATTCGTTAAACATGTTTTAACATGTTTAACTCGTCACTTTTTAGATTAGTGCTTGTGTAGAGTCGTAAGTCAAGCGGACTAAACACCCGCTTAGACTTTCGAACACGACCCGTTTGGTCGATCATTAGGATCCGACCAAACATGTTTAGTGACCATAGTTGTATAGGGAATAACCTTCCGAGGTCATACCTTATGGTCACTTAGGTTTAATTAGTTGTATGATAGGTAGTTTATATGCCTTAGATAAATGACCAAAATGCCCTTTTCATGCATAATTGGTAATTAAGCACATGTAACACAAAATTTTGTCACTTAATTGATTATGCAACATATTTAATCATGTTTAGGCATATAATACTTGTCATAGGACTAGTTAGACGTCTCGAACGCGCTTTTGCGCGAACGGCACGTTAAAGTAGCTTAAGCTACCTTAATGGGTCACGATGGGTCGAAAGCACTTAGGTTAGGGTTCAATTTAGAATGTAGACTTTGTTAAACCATGTCATATGAGTTCCAATACTCATTTGGTTTACAAAACCTCATCCTATCCGATCTTCCGACTTAGGTCCGGTTTATTTATATAGTTATTAGATTGCCGATTGATTCCGTGCTCCCTCTAGCTTTGCTTGGTTGTTGTTCAAGACCTCTAAGCATTCTCAGGTGAGTACATAGTTCCCCTATTTTACTGTTTTCAATTGTTTTGGGGTGATTCATATGTGCTAAATGTTTTCAAGGTTTTAACGTTGGTTTTTTTAAAACGATTTTCGATATTATAACAATAGTTTCAAAAACGATTAAAATGGTTTATATTAAATTAATAACGATTTCGATTTAGTAAACAAATTTGTTGGTTGTATTTACATAACGAATAATATCCATTAGTTTTGGCCGAACCGACCAATATTAGGTTATGGTACCATAGGATCTGACAAATCCCGTTATCAGACTACACCCATGGTTATGTGTGGGTTAGGTGGGTAACGACTGAATCTGTGATTGTTAATTTACCCTTTAGTGGTTTATTAATGCGAGAAGCGAGGTAGTCGAGTCGCGAAGGTTTGGATGTTATTAGCGAGACGATCAAAAGTAGTTTTCACGATTTAAAACGAGAATGATTTAAACGACTAAAACGATTTTTAACGAATTAAACGATTTGGGTAAACGATTGGTTTTCGGTTAGTGTTTAGATAACGGGACGGGTGTAATGTGATGAAAGTATGGTGGATACGCCGCTGGTACTTCCTATATATAAGTATTTTCATCGTATTACATAACGTGGCGTTATTTAGTTCACTTGGGTAAACGATTTTGAAACGATGTCACACAAACGAGGTTTTCGAAATTATATAAACCATACGAGTTTTATTAACGAGATTTATTAACGAGGTTTTTTAATGAGATTTATTAACAAGTTTTTACGAGATGTTTTACAATTTGATTTAATAAATGTTTTGGGTTAAGAATCATGGCTACGAGATTTTATAAATTATAACCAACTTGATTTGAGTTGGTTAATTATGTCGCAATACAATACTTTTCTTTTGGGTAAAGGGTTACCCCGATTCACTTTTATAACAACAATCACCAAACAATACAAGTAACGAGGCTGAATGCCTCATTAGTTCACAATCCCAACATGGTAGGAAAGTGTAGACAAGCAAAAAGCAAACGCAAGGCAACTAGCCAAACAATCTAACAACTCTAGACATCACTAGAGAACACAAAAACACTAAAGACTACGTCATTGGTAATCTCCATTTATCCAACAAGCTAACACCCGTCATAGATCTCTTAATCTTCAATGAAGCGAGCTTCAAACGGACCGTGGAGACTATAACTTCACCAAGCTTATCAGCTGATCTCCTCGTTGAGTTGAACAGTCTAGCATTACGCTCTTGCCATATAAAATAAGAAGAAGCCGCCAAAAGCAAGCGACCAATAATACTCCTCACCGAATTCTTGTTACGAATAGACAATAAGCCCTCCATGATATCGCCAATTTTAAAAGAGGATGTATGAATATCAGCGAAGGGTCTAATAATAGACCAAACCTGCATAGCATACGAACACTCAAAGAATAGATGATCATGTGAATCCGGATCCGATTGACATAACGAGCAACAAAGCAGGTTTAAGTTAGTGGCACCACCAACATCCCATTGCCTTAGCTTGTCTTGAGTCTTCAATTTCCTTTTGCAAACCAGCCAAACCAAAAAAGCATGTTTTGGGATACAATTAGAAAACCATACCAAATCAACCCATGGAACTCTATCATTACGAGCTCTCAGTGTATCCCAGACAATGGACGCAACATGACCAAACTCCGCCCCATCATGACAACGCCAAACAAACGAATCTTCCATATGAGCTTGAATAATAGGAGCCCGAATATTAATAAGAACCGGAAATAAGTCTAACCATGCTCGCGGCCATAACCACGAGTCATTCTCCACTATATCCGAAACTTTTGAATAAAGATCAAAACCAGCACGGTGCATCTCCCTAGCCGAAATAACAGAAGAAAGAGGACCAATGGGAGCCCACGAATCAAACCAAGCTGAAGTAGACAAGCCATTCCCTATCTTGGCTATGATATGCGGCCGAAGACGCTCACGAAGCTGAATCAATTTACGCCAACACCAAGAACAATCATTCTTCGAACTAACATGCCAAAAAGATCTCTCTTTAAGTTTATGATAATGAATCCAATTAACCCAAAGAGAGTTCCTTCTAGTAATAAGACTCCAAACATGTGTAGAGATTAACGCTACGTTCATATCATGAACTCTCCGAACCCCCAACCCACCTTCAAGTTTAGGCAAACAAACATCACTCCAACTCACTTTTGCTTTCCCTTTCTTCATCGGACCTTGAGACCAAAGAAAATCTCGCATTTTCTTCTCTAATTCATCAATAATACGAGCAGGGAGAATGAAAACCGAGGCCCAGTAGATATGCATAGAAGACAAAACCGATTTGATTAATTGAAGTCGACCTGCAAATGATAACGTTTTGTTCTTCCAGCTAACAATTCTAGCTTCCAATTTTTCAACCAAAATTTTGCAATCCTTATACAGCAATCTGGTGGAGAGGAGAGGAACACCTAAATAGCGAACCGGAAGCGAGCCTTCAGCAAACGGCATTAACTGTAAAATGGCTTGCTTGACCTCCAACGGAACATTACCAAAGAAAACCGTACTCTTAGCAACACTAGGAACAAGGCCCGAAATATTTTTGAATCGCTCTAGACCCTCCATAATGATTCTAGCTGAACTTACATCACTTCTGGCAAAGAGAAATAAGTCGTCTGCAAAACAGACATTAACAATTTTCTGTTTCTTACAAAGATTGTGATATCTAAAATTGTTAGATTTAGCAACCAAATCCTTCAAGATTAATGTCAACGACTCCATTACCATAGTAAACAAATAAGGCGACATTGGGTCCCCTTGACGCAAGCCCCTTTTGCCTCTAAAATAGCCATGGATGTTTCCATTGACTCCTATGGAAAAAGATGTAGAAGTAACACACGCCATGATCCAATGAACCATCCTGTGATGAAATCCAAACCCGATCAGAAGAGACCTCAAGAACGACCAGTCAACCGTATCATAAGCCTTCTGAATATCGACTTTAAATGCACATTTAGGCGGCCCAACAGGTCGATGATACTTGTGCATCAACTCTTGAGTAAGTAAAATATTATCTGAAATATGTCTACCCGGTATAAAAGCCGATTGGTTAATATCAACAATATCATCCAACCCATCCTTAATCCTATTCGTAATGATTTTGCTGATGCATTTATATAAAACATTACAACACGAAATAGGACGGTAATCCAACACTGAATCAGGAGTGGATACCTTAGGAATGAGAGCCAAAATCGTATGATTTATTTCCTTTAAAAGCTTCCCATTAATAAAAAATTGTTGTATGGCTTGAGAAACATCATCACCTACAACATCCCACGCATGCTTAAAGAACGCCGCTGAATAACCATCTGGACCCGGAGCCTTATTATTATCAATAGAAAACATAGCCTCCTTAATTTCAGCAATAGAGACATTCCGAACCATATTAAGCGCCTTCTTCGAGTCCAACTTTTTAACAAACATATCGGGACTCAAAGAATCAAAAACACAACCCTCAACTCCCAAAATAATGGAATAATGGTCAACTAGAGCATTCGGCACCTTGTCACCTTCAAAAATACTTCCATTCCTATCCTTGATGTAATCAATACGGGTAACATGGTTCCTACATTTAACATAGTTATGAAAGAAAGCCGAATTAGAATCCCCCACTTGAAGCCAATCGATCTTAGATTTCTATTTCAAAAATCTCTCCTCATCCAATAACGCCTTGTTTAAAGCATTAACAACCTTAATCTCCTGTACACGTAATGTTAGATTACTTGGATATCCATAGCTGATTGAACTTCATCCAAATCAGCCCGAAGACTCTTCACTTTCTCGTGCAAGTTACCCTGTTTAAACAAAAGCTTTCTCATGGATGTTTTAAGAGATTTATCTTAACCACACAATACATTCGATTACCTTGACACTCGATGTAACATCCGTGGTTGTAATCATTGTGAACAGTATCAATAAAACAATGTTATTTGATCCCAATGTTTGTTTGTTTGTGTTTTACATTTTTCATGTTTTGACTTTTATGTAATTTCAAACTCTATATCGCTTTCTGGAGAGTTATACGCAAACTGATGCGTAAACGTAATCAGTCTAATGCGAAAAATACTCCGGAACATCAACATATACTTAACATACCTTAAATAACCTTTACATAACTTAGAAATAAGTTTTGAAGGCTTTGGTATGGCAAAAACAAAGTTAATTCGCTTACAGGGACTAAACTTGACAAACTACGAAAGTATGCCAATTTGAACTGTAACGAACATTCCGGAACATGACCATAAGTTAAACACACCTTAAATATCCTTTACATAGCTTAGAAATAGGCTTTAAGGGGTTCGGTGCGCTAAAATAAACTTTTAGGTCATTCAGGGACTAAAAGTGTCAAAAAGTGCACAAGTTTGCATTTTCGCGCATAACTCACGTTCTGAATACATCCGGACATCCAAAAATTTATGTAAGCACTAAAATATTTTAGTTTAGTGTTTGGCATGAGAAAAATCCATTCGTCACGCAATTTGGATCGTTTTTCACGCTTATGCGCATTCCGTCGTAATTAACCGAACAACGCGATTGTACGGCTAAACGAACCGACATCCGGCATATTTTTGAGCATGTTTCATGTTCCCTATACTTTAACATCCTTGTGAAGCTTAAAAATGGGCTTGACGGGTGTTAGAAGTGCCAAAACACGACGATACGCGCTCAGGAACCAAAACTGCAAAACTGCAAAACTGCAAAAAAAATATATAAAAAATAAATAAATAAATAAATGCAGCAAAAAGCCATTTTAAACATAAGTTAGCAGCCCCTAACACTTCCCAAAGGTCAAGTGCCACATGTTAATCTCCTATGGTGGCCAAAATTAGTTACCATAACATTTTGACAAGTGTACGGCCTAGATCGTGCCCCCTTTTCCAAGAAACGATCCTAACGGTTGTGGGTTTACTATAAATACCCAACCCATTTTCACTCATTCCTCACTAGAATCTGATCTAAAAGACTCTAAGTTGAAACCATTGTTTCATACCTGAGTTATTTGGATCTAGATTAGCATTCGGGGACCTTTCGTAAGTATTCTTTCGTTCTTTTATCGCTTTCGAGTCCGAAAGTCAAACTTTGTTTGACTTTCTGCATTGACCAGTTTATGGTCGATGCGAAGTTCGTTTGAACTTCGTCGTTTATTGCGATGCATCTAAACTGGGTCTTGGCTGTGTTCTTATGCAAAGGAACAAAGTCATAGCATATGCATCGAGGCAGTTGAAGATACATGAGAAGAACTACACCACTCATGATCTTGAGTTGGGTGCAGTTGTCTTCGCTCTTAAGATCTGGAGACACTATTTGTACGGTACGAAATGTGTGGTTTTCACGGACCACAAAAGTCTTCAGCATATCTTCAATCAGAAAGAACTCAACATGAGGCAACGACGTTGGGTTGAGCTTTTAAACGACTATGACTGCGAAATTCGCTACCATCCTGGTAAGGCGAATGTCGTAGCTGATGCATTGAGTCGTAAGGAACGTACTAAGCTTCATTGTGTACGTGTTCAATCTGTTATTCAAGCTCGATCCGATATCCAAGCACGCATTTCTCAGGCTCAACAATCTTGTGTTTCACAAGGTTTAATGGATAAGGAATTTCCCTATCACATAACGCCTGCTTTGGAACTGAAGGACAATGGATCGTATTACTTCATGGACCGTTTGTGGGTCCCAAGCCAGGATGATCTTCGTACCTTGCTTATGGATGAAGCCCATAAGTCGCGTTATTCTATTCATCCGGGCTCAGATAAGATGTATAAGGATCTCCGTATTCATTATTGGTGGCCTGGTATGAAGAAAGACATTACCCTATACGTATCAAAATGCCTTACTTGTCTTAAGGTTAAGGCTGAACATCAGCGTCCTTCTGGTTTATTGGAGCAACCAGAGATCCCAGTTTGGAAATGGGAAAACATTACTATGGATCTTGTTACTAAACTTCCGCGCACAAAGAAAGGTCATGATGCCATCTGGGTAGTTGTTGATCGTCTTACTAAATCAGCGCATTTCTTGCCAATCCGCGAGGATTTTCCTGCTGACAGACTCGCTCAAATCTATGTGGATGAAATTGTAGCTCGACATGGTGTTCCTTTGAACATCATTTCTGACAGAGATGCTCGTTTCACTTCTCATTTTTGGAGAACCATGCAATCTGCTATGGGGACCCAACTTAATCTGAGCACAGCTTATCATCCACAAACGGATGGTCAATCTGAGAGAACAATCCAGACTCTGGAGGATATGCTTAGAGCTTGTGTGATCGATTTTGGTGGTAGTTGGGATTCACATCTTAAGTTGATTGAATTCTCCTACAACAACAGTTATCACACCAGCATCAAAATGGCTCCTTTCGAGGCTCTCTATGGTCGAAAATGTCGTTCACCAGTCTGCTGGAATGAGATCGGCGAGGCTCAACTTACTGGACCGGCCCTCATTTTAGAAACTACTGACAAGATCAAGAAAGTTCGTGATAACCTTCAGACAGCTAGAAGCCGTCAGAAGAGTTACGCGGACCCAAAACGCAAAGCCTTGGAATTTCAATTCGGTGATCGAGTATTACTTAAGGTCTCACCTTGGAAAGGTGTGATCAGATTTGGAAAGAAAGGAAAACTTGCACCTAGATACGTTGGACCATTCAAGATCGTCGAAAGAATCGGAAAGGTAGCCTACAAACTTGAGTTACCTCCTGAACTTGGAAATGTTCATCCAACTTTTCACGTATCCAATCTCAAGAGGTGTTTAGCTGATGAGAACCTCCACATACCACTTGACGAAATTCGTGTTGGTAAAACACTGAAATTTGTTGAGAAGCCAGTGGAAATCATGGAACGTGAAGTCAAGTGGCTCAAACGTAAGCGCATTCCTTTGGTCAAAGTTCGTTGGGAAGCTAAACGTGGACCCGAGTTTACTTGGGAACGCGAAGATCAAATGAAGGCAAAATATCCGCATCTTTTCCCACGAGTTTCCTCTAAATAAATTTCGGGACGAAATTTCCACAAGTAGGGGAGACTGTAACATCCGTGGTTGTAATCATTGTGAACAGTATCAATAAAACAATGTTATTTGATCCCAATGTTTGTTTGTTTGTGTTTTACATTTTTCATGTTTTGACTTTTATGTAATTTCAAACTCTATATCGCTTTCTGGAGAGTTATACGCAAACTGATGCGTAAACGTAATCAGTCTAATGCGAAAAATACTCCGGAACATCAACATATACTTAACATACCTTAAATAACCTTTACATAACTTAGAAATAAGTTTTGAAGGCTTTGGTATGGCTAAAACAAAGTTAATTCGCTTACAGGGACTAAACTTGACAAACTACGAAAGTATGCCAATTTGAACTGTAACGAACATTCCGGAACATGACCATAAGTTAAACACACCTTAAATATCCTTTACATAGCTTAGAAATAGGCTTTAAGGGGTTCGGTGCGCTAAAATAAACTTTTGGGTCATTCAGGGACTAAAAGTGTCAAAAAGTGCACAAGTTTGCATTTTCGCGCATAACTCACGTTCTGAATACATCCGGACATCCAAAAATTTATGTAAGCACTAAAATATTTTAGTTTAGTGTTTGGCATGAGAAAAATCCATTCGTCACGCAATTTGGATCGTTTTTCACGCTTATGCGCATTCCGTCGTAATTAACCGAACAACGCGATTGTACGGCTAAACGAACCGACATCCGGCATATTTTTGAGCATGTTTCATGTTCCCTATACTTTAACATCCTTGTGAAGCTTAAAAATGGGCTTGACGGGTGTTAGAAGTGCCAAAACACGACGATACGCGCTCAGGAACCAAAACTGCAAAACTGCAAAAAAATATAAAAAAAAATAAATAAATAAAAAAATGCAGCAAAAAGCCATTTTAAACATAAGTTAGCAGCCCCTAACACTTCCCAAAGGTCAAGTGCCACATGTTAATCTCCTATGGTGGCCAAAATTAGTTACCACAACATTTTGACAAGTGTACGGCCTAGATCGTGCCCCCTTTTCCAAGAAACGATCCTAACGGTTGTGGGTTTACTATAAATACCCAACCCATTTTCACTCATTCCTCACTAGAATCTGATCTAAAAGACTCTAAGTTGAAACCATTGTTTCATACCTGAGTTATTTGGATCTAGATTAGCATTCGGGGACCTTTCGTAAGTATTCTTTCGTTCTTTTATCGCTTTCGAGTCCGAAAGTCAAACTTTGTTTGACTTTCTGCATTGACCAGTTTATGGTCGATGCGAAGTTCGTTTGAACTTCATAACGTGAGCGTGATCACGATGGTTATAGTCCCTAGTGACTATACCTACTGATTACCACGTTATCTAGGCTTAGTGACGAGCCGTAGTTTCGGTCAGAATACGTATTCTTGCGTATTTTGTAACCAAACTACTTAAGGGTATCAAAACCGTTTGTTTTGATACCAAACCTGTTTTCTAAACTTAGTTAAGCATGTTTTAGCATGCTTAGCTCGTCACTTTTAGTTTAGTGCTTATATAGGGTCGTAAGGTAAGCGATCTAAACAATCGCTTATACTTTCGAACCCGGCCCGTTTGGTCGATCATTAGGATCCGACCAAACACATTAGGTGACCATAGTATATAGGGAATAACCTTCCGAGGTTATACCTTATGGTCGCTTCGTTTAAGTAGTTGTATGATAGGTAGTTTATATGCCTTAGGTAAATTACCAAAATGCCCTTTTGACGCCAAGATTCATTTTAAGCATATGTAACATAAATTTTGACATCTAAACTGATTTGACAACCATATTAGACATGTTAAGGCATATATTACTTGTCATAGGACTAGTTAGGCGGTCCGAACGCGATTCACGCGAGCGACGCGTTAAAGTAGCATAAGCTACCTAAACGGGTCGTAATGGGTCACAAGCACTTAGGATAGGTTTCATTTAGTATGTAGGCTTTGTTAAACCATACTACATGAGTTCCCATACTCATTTGGTTTACGAACCCTCATTCTATCCGATCTTCCGATTTAGGTCCGGTTTATTAATGTAGTTACCTATATTAGGTGCCGTTTGATATTCCGAGATCTCTAAGCATTGCTTGGTGGTTATCTTAGGACTTCTGAGCAATCTCAAGTGAGTACATAGACCCCTCTTTTACTGTTTTCCAAACTGTTTTGGGGTGGAACACATGTGCCTACTTGTTACTTTCGTGCTTTCCTGTTTTCACATCATATACCTGCTATGTTTGTTAGTACATTATAGTACATGATTTCATTACATTTCATGCTATGTATGTCCATTGTGTGCATACTTAGTACATTGTTTTACATTACATTTCTGCTATGTATGTTAACTGATAGCATGCTAGCACATTGATTTACATGACTTTTCTGCTTTGTATGTTAACTTAGCATACTTAGTTCATTGTTTTCATATAACATGTTCACTTTTGCTATGACATTTGGTTTGCACAAACGAGACTATTATACGTTCATTAACATTAGCTACGCCGCTCGGTAGTAAGTACTGGTACCATAGGACTTGACAAATCCCATTCCTGACATCCCGGGTTTGTTTGGATGTAAGGAATGACTGAATCCGAAAACATTACTTTTGATAACCTTGACTGAAAGGGTTGTCCGACTGTCTCAAGGCTTGAATGTATGCGTTAACTTACCACATAAATGTTTGTATCAATGTAACATGTATTACTTTGCGAAACATAACTTTTTGATACATTCAAAATACTTTGTTTTGTACATTTCTACATTTGGACTATTTGACAATACTTTACTTACAAGACATAACATTTGTTACACATTACTTGACTACTTTTGGACTATCAACATTTGACATGGTTTATACAAGGACTTTTGACAATTGGTTTAAACATAGACATTATACATTGTTGGTTGGTTAAGTGACTTAAGTAACGAAATGTGAGTAATATGATACAAGCATGGTGGATACGCCGCTGGTACTTCCTATATATAAGTGTTTGTATTATATTACATATCATAGCGTTATTTAAATCATTGATTTTGGACTTATACATTTTATACAAGTAACATGTTTTCACAAGACTTTGTTTTACAATACGGTTTATTTTATACAACTCATTTTACATGGTTATTCATTTAACCATACCTTATTCTTTTACTTATACATATCATCTAAACTTATTGTTTTTCAAGCGATTTACAAAACAAAATCAAATTACAAGGTTCATGACTAAACATTTCTTAAACTTAAGTCATGAATCCTATTTTCACAAAACCTATGTATCTCACAGGCATTTTTATGCTGACGTACCTATTTTCACATGTGTTTTCAGGAGCTTTTCCGTAGGATGACGATCATGACACTAGGGCGGACCTGTGCCTTAGAGATTTAAAACGAAGATAGACTATGTTTAATTATGTTAAAAACTCTTTGATTCCTGTTTAAAACAATGAAACTCTTGTGTTTATAAATAAAATACAACTTTGAATGCCATGGTTATGAAACAATTAATTCTGTTACAACACTCCCCGACGTTTTCCGCCACGTCTTGTATGTTATACGTGGTCGGGGTGTGACAGAAGAGTTGGTATCAGAGCCAATGGTTGTAGGGAATTAGGTTATTAGTAATGCTTTGACCTAGACTATAACCTTTCTAGGACCCTAACACAAGTTGTCTTGTGTTTAGATCTTAAAACATGTACATCACCTATCCTTAGGTGATTATCAAAACAAGAACCAAATTTTTCCGAAACGATTTTTGAAAAACAATCATCTGCTTTTGAATAATTTATTACAAGGTTTTGAACCCTCTGTTATATGGTTTTGAACCCTTCCAGTTTGACTAAAATTTTGGCCTTGTGCCTTCAAAATTTTCAAAATCTCGTCAACGTTTTGGGTTTTAAATAATGTGAACACGTGCAAACTGGAAGAGTGAATGCCTGTATTCTGGGTTTTCTGTCTAGGCAAGCACTTCGTATACATCTCATCAGACGCGAGACCAGTTGTGCTTACCTGGGAATTTTTGGGATGAGTGTTCACTTATAGGCGAGCATGTCTTCATGATACATTATTTTTGATCCATTTACTTTGATTAGTCACTGTGTGTCGTTTGTTTACTTTGTGATACGGACAAATGACCACCATCTTTGCTTTTGTTGATTTTGTTTCATCTCATTCTTTTCACCCAATCATCTCACTCATTTCCTTTCATGTTTTTCCTCTTTTAGAATGCCTCCTCGACGCGACAATCTGATTGCGACTGCCGAACTGGCAGAAATTATTGCGCAGCAGATGGCTGCTCAATTCCCAAATCTCTTTGCTCAATGGCAACAAGCCAACAACAACAACAATGCTCCATGCAAATACAAGGATTTTAACTCGGCTAAACCACTCAAGTTTAGTGGTTCTGAGGGAGCGACTGGGCTTCTTCAATGGTTTGAGAGCATTGAGAATACTTTCCGCCACGTGCAGTGTCCGGATAATCGCAAGGTCGAGTTTTTTTTTAGCGTGTTTCAGAAGAGGGCTCTCACATGGTGGAACGGGGTTATGAGAGATCGGGGTGCAGAAGTTGCTCTAGCGCAAACTTGGGCCGAACTTAGGGCCCTTATGATGAGGGAATTCTGTCCTCGTCATGAGCAGCGAGCTTTGGAGAAGGAATTTGATAATTTGAAGCAAGATAGTGGTGAGCATCGGGCGTATACTGATAGGTTTGAGGAGTTGAGTCTGCTTTGCCCGACTATGGTTACCCCACTCGACAAGGCTATCGAAAGATACATCGACGGCCTACCTGACTCGGTACAAGACATCATAACTGGTAGCAACCCTATCACACTCCGTCAGGCGATCGAGTTATCAGCGACATTGACTGAGTCGCAGATTCGAAAGGGGAAGCTGCACAAAAAGGGTGACAAGGGTAAGAAGTAGGTGTCTGATAAGGAAGATAGCAAGAAAGGTCAAAACAAGAAGGGAAAGAATTCTGGAGGGTCTAGGAAGCGGAAGGCTTCCCAAAACTATGCTGTTACTGCACAGGCTCAAGCTGCACCAAATCAGCCTGCGCAACCACTAGCCAAGAAGCCTTATCTTGGCAATGCACCTTTGTGCAACAGGTGTAACAGCCATCATCAACCACACCTCCAGTGTCGTCAGTGCACCAACTGCGGAAGGCCTGGTCATCTTGCTGCCACCTGCCGCATTCCTGTTAACCAGAACCAGGCAGTTCAGAACCAAGCCCAACAAGTTGCTCAGCCTCTTGCTCAGCAACAAGGTCAAGCAGCACGACCTCATTTTCCTCCTGGTTCGTGCTACAATTGTGGGGATCTGACCCACTACAGGAACCGGTGCCCAAGGCTAGTCAACCAAAATCAGAATCAGATCCAAAATCAGGCTCAGGCTCGAGGGCGAGCTTTTAACTTGAATGCCCAAGAGGCGCAGGTGGACGATAATGTGGTGAACGGTACGTTCTTTATTAATAATCAGCCTGCATATGTTCTTTTTTATTCGGGTGCCGACAAGAGTTTTGTGTCATTGTCTTTTGAGCCATTACTTTGCGTGTCTAGAACGAAACTAGGAAAACCTTTGACAGTAGAAGTTGCTAGTGGTGAACCCATTGTTCTTGATTCTGTTCTTCACAACTGCCAGTTGAATCTTAACGATCATCTTTTTCCAATCGACCTCACGCCTATGCAACTTGGAAGCTTTGATGTCATAGTGGGTATAGATTGGTTATCTAAGCATCGCGCAGAGATAGTTTATTCTGAGAAGATTGTTCGTGTGCCTCTTTCGACAGGCGAGATCCTACAGGTTCAAGGTGAGAAACCTGCCGGTGGTCTCAAACTCATGTCTTGTTTTAAAGCTCGGAAGTATCTGCGGAAGAACTATGTGGCTTTCTTAGCACATGTTACAGCAGATAAAGGCAAGGGTAAGTCTATTTCAGATATTCCCGTCGTTCGGGATTATTCTGAAGTTTTCCCTGAAGAGTTACCTGGTCTACCTCCAGCACGCCAAGTCGAGTTCCGTATTGATCTCGTACCTGGTGCAAATCCCATTGCAAGAGCTCCATATCGTCTTGCACCATTTGAGATGCAAGAGTTGTCTAAGCAGCTTCAGGAGCTCTCTGACAAAGGTTTTATCCGTCCTAGCTTTTCACCTTGGGGTGCTCCCGTTCTATTTGTCAAGAAGAAGGATGGATCTTTTAGGATGTGTATCGATTATCGTGAGCTTAACAAGCTTACCATCAAGAATCGATATCCCTACCGCGCATAGACGATCTCTTTGATCAGTTACAGGGTGCTTCTTATTTTTCGAAGATTGATCTACGTTCCGGATATCATCAACTTCGGGTGCATGAAGAAGATATTCCCAAGACAGCGTTCCGTACTCGTTATGGGCATTATGAATTCACAGTCATGCCATTCGGTTTGACTAATGCTCCTGCTGTTTTCATGGACTTAATGAATAGGGTCTGCAAACCTTATTTGGATCAGTTCGTCATTGTTTTTATTGACGACATCTTGATTTACTCCAAGACGCGAGTTGATCACGAGCAACATCTTCGTCTTACTCTGGAACTCCTAAAGAAAGAGCAACTTTTCGCCAAATTCTCCAAGTGTGAATTCTGGCTTAAAGAAGTTCAATTCTTAGGACATATTATCAACGAACAAGGTATTCATGTAGATCCCTCCAAGATCAGTGCGATCAAGGATTGGGATACGCCTACTACTCCTACTGAGGTTCGGTCTTTTCTTGGTCTAGCGGGTTATTATCGCCGCTTCATAGAAAACTTCTCGAAGATTGCAGTTCCTCTAACTGCTCTAACTCAGAAGAAAATGCCCTTTTATTGGGGATACAAACAAGAGGAAGCTTTTCAAAACTTGAAGCAGAAGCTCTGCGACGCGCCTGTTCTAACTTTGCCTGAGGGCAATGATGATTTCGTCGTTTATTGCGATGCATCTAAACTGGGTCTTGGCTGTGTTCTTATGCAAAGGAACAAAGTCATAGCATATGCATCGAGGCAGTTGAAGATACATGAGAAGAACTACACCACTCATGATCTTGAGTTGGGTGCAGTTGTCTTCGCTCTTAAGATCTGGAGACACTATTTGTACGGTACGAAATGTGTGGTTTTCACGGACCACAAAAGTCTTCAGCATATCTTCAATCAGAAAGAACTCAACATGAGGCAACGACGTTGGGTTGAGCTTTTAAACGACTATGACTGCGAAATTCGCTACCATCCTGGTAAGGCGAATGTCGTAGCTGATGCATTGAGTCGTAAGGAACGTACTAAGCTTCATTGTGTACGTGTTCAATCTGTTATTCAAGCTCGATCCGATATCCAAGCACGCATTTCTCAGGCTCAACAATCTTGTGTTTCACAAGGTTTAATGGATAAGGAATTTCCCTATCACATAACGCCTGCTTTGGAACTGAAGGACAATGGATCGTATTACTTCATGGACCGTTTGTGGGTCCCAAGCCAGGATGATCTTCGTACCTTGCTTATGGATGAAGCCCATAAGTCGCGTTATTCTATTCATCCGGGCTCAGATAAGATGTATAAGGATCTCCGTATTCATTATTGGTGGCCTGGTATGAAGAAAGACATTACCCTATACGTATCAAAATGCCTTACTTGTCTTAAGGTTAAGGCTGAACATCAGCGTCCTTCTGGTTTATTGGAGCAACCAGAGATCCCAGTTTGGAAATGGGAAAACATTACTATGGATCTTGTTACTAAACTTCCGCGCACAAAGAAAGGTCATGATGCCATCTGGGTAGTTGTTGATCGTCTTACTAAATCAGCGCATTTCTTGCCAATCCGCGAGGATTTTCCTGCTGACAGACTCGCTCAAATCTATGTGGATGAAATTGTAGCTCGACATGGTGTTCCTTTGAACATCATTTCTGACAGAGATGCTCGTTTCACTTCTCATTTTTGGAGAACCATGCAATCTGCTATGGGGACCCAACTTAATCTGAGCACAGCTTATCATCCACAAACGGATGGTCAATCTGAGAGAACAATCCAGACTCTGGAGGATATGCTTAGAGCTTGTGTGATCGATTTTGGTGGTAGTTGGGATTCACATCTTAAGTTGATTGAATTCTCCTACAACAACAGTTATCACACCAGCATCAAAATGGCTCCTTTCGAGGCTCTCTATGGTCGAAAATGTCGTTCACCAGTCTGCTGGAATGAGATCGGCGAGGCTCAACTTACTGGACCGGCCCTCATTTTAGAAACTACTGACAAGATCAAGAAAGTTCGTGATAACCTTCAGACAGCTAGAAGCCGTCAGAAGAGTTACGCGGACCCAAAACGCAAAGCCTTGGAATTTCAATTCGGTGATCGAGTATTACTTAAGGTCTCACCTTGGAAAGGTGTGATCAGATTTGGAAAGAAAGGAAAACTTGCACCTAGATACGTTGGACCATTCAAGATCGTCGAAAGAATCGGAAAGGTAGCCTACAAACTTGAGTTACCTCCTGAACTTGGAAATGTTCATCCAACTTTTCACGTATCCAATCTCAAGAGGTGTTTAGCTGATGAGAACCTCCACATACCACTTGACGAAATTCGTGTTGGTAAAACACTGAAATTTGTTGAGAAGCCAGTGGAAATCATGGAACGTGAAGTCAAGTGGCTCAAACGTAAGCGCATTCCTTTGGTCAAAGTTCGTTGGGAAGCTAAACGTGGACCCGAGTTTACTTGGGAACGCGAAGATCAAATGAAGGCAAAATATCCGCATCTTTTCCCACGAGTTTCCTCTAAATAAATTTCGGGACGAAATTTCCACAAGTAGGGGAGACTGTAACATCCGTGGTTGTAATCATTGTGAACAGTATCAATAAAACAATGTTATTTGATCCCAATGTTTGTTTGTTTGTGTTTTACATTTTTCATGTTTTGACTTTTATGTAATTTCAAACTCTATATCGCTTTCTGGAGAGTTATACGCAAACTGATGCGTAAACGTAATCAGTCTAATGCGAAAAATACTCCGGAACATCAACATATACTTAACATACCTTAAATAACCTTTACATAACTTAGAAATAAGTTTTGAAGGCTTTGGTATGGCTAAAACAAAGTTAATTCGCTTACAGGGACTAAACTTGACAAACTACGAAAGTATGCCAATTTGAACTGTAACGAACATTCCGGAACATGACCATAAGTTAAACACACCTTAAATATCCTTTACATAGCTTAGAAATAGGCTTTAAGGGGTTCGGTGCGCTAAAATAAACTTTTGGGTCATTCAGGGACTAAAAGTGTCAAAAAGTGCACAAGTTTGCATTTTCGCGCATAACTCACGTTCTGAATACATCCGGACATCCAAAAATTTATGTAAGCACTAAAATATTTTAGTTTAGTGTTTGGCATGAGAAAAATCCATTCGTCACGCAATTTGGATCGTTTTTCACGCTTATGCGCATTCCGTCGTAATTAACCGAACAACGCGATTGTACGGCTAAACGAACCGACATCCGGCATATTTTTGAGCATGTTTCATGTTCCCTATACTTTAACATCCTTGTGAAGCTTAAAAATGGGCTTGACGGGTGTTAGAAGTGCCAAAACACGACGATACGCGCTCAGGAACCAAAACTGCAAAACTGCAAAAAAATATAAAAAAAATAAATAAATAAAAAAATGCAGCAAAAAGCCATTTTAAACATAAGTTAGCAGCCCCTAACACTTCCCAAAGGTCAAGTGCCACATGTTAATCTCCTATGGTGGCCAAAATTAGTTACCACAACATTTTGACAAGTGTACGGCCTAGATCGTGCCCCCTTTTCCAAGAAACGATCCTAACGGTTGTGGGTTTACTATAAATACCCAACCCATTTTCACTCATTCCTCACTAGAATCTGATCTAAAAGACTCTAAGTTGAAACCATTGTTTCATACCTGAGTTATTTGGATCTAGATTAGCATTCGGGGACCTTTCGTAAGTATTCTTTCGTTCTTTTATCGCTTTCGAGTCCGAAAGTCAAACTTTGTTTGACTTTCTGCATTGACCAGTTTATGGTCGATGCGAAGTTCGTTTGAACTTCATAACGTGAGCGTGATCACGATGGTTATAGTCCCTAGTGACTATACCTACTGATTACCACGTTATCTAGGCTTAGTGACGAGCCGTAGTTTCGGTCAGAATACGTATTCTTGCGTATTTTGTAACCAAACTACTTAAGGGTATCAAAACCGTTTGTTTTGATACCAAACCTGTTTTCTAAACTTAGTTAAGCATGTTTTAGCATGCTTAGCTCGTCACTTTTAGTTTAGTGCTTATATAGGGTCGTAAGGTAAGCGATCTAAACAATCGCTTATACTTTCGAACCCGGCCCGTTTGGTCGATCATTAGGATCCGACCAAACACATTAGGTGACCATAGTATATAGGGAATAACCTTCCGAGGTTATACCTTATGGTCGCTTCGTTTAAGTAGTTGTATGATAGGTAGTTTATATGCCTTAGGTAAATTACCAAAATGCCCTTTTGACGCCAAGATTCATTTTAAGCATATGTAACATAAATTTTGACATCTAAACTGATTTGACAACCATATTAGACATGTTAAGGCATATATTACTTGTCATAGGACTAGTTAGGCGGTCCGAACGCGATTCACGCGAGCGACGCGTTAAAGTAGCATAAGCTACCTAAACGGGTCGTAATGGGTCACAAGCACTTAGGATAGGTTTCATTTAGTATGTAGGCTTTGTTAAACCATACTACATGAGTTCCCATACTCATTTGGTTTACGAACCCTCATTCTATCCGATCTTCCGATTTAGGTCCGGTTTATTAATGTAGTTACCTATATTAGGTGCCGTTTGATATTCCGAGATCTCTAAGCATTGCTTGGTGGTTATCTTAGGACTTCTGAGCAATCTCAAGTGAGTACATAGACCCCTCTTTTACTGTTTTCCAAACTGTTTTGGGGTGGAACACATGTGCCTACTTGTTACTTTCGTGCTTTCCTGTTTTCACATCATATACCTGCTATGTTTGTTAGTACATTATAGTACATGATTTCATTACATTTCATGCTATGTATGTCCATTGTGTGCATACTTAGTACATTGTTTTACATTACATTTCTGCTATGTATGTTAACTGATAGCATGCTAGCACATTGATTTACATGACTTTTCTGCTTTGTATGTTAACTTAGCATACTTAGTTCATTGTTTTCATATAACATGTTCACTTTTGCTATGACATTTGGTTTGCACAAACGAGACTATTATACGTTCATTAACATTAGCTACGCCGCTCGGTAGTAAGTACTGGTACCATAGGACTTGACAAATCCCATTCCTGACATCCCGGGTTTGTTTGGATGTAAGGAATGACTGAATCCGAAAACATTACTTTTGATAACCTTGACTGAAAGGGTTGTCCGACTGTCTCAAGGCTTGAATGTATGCGTTAACTTACCACATAAATGTTTGTATCAATGTAACATGTATTACTTTGCGAAACATAACTTTTTGATACATTCAAAATACTTTGTTTTGTACATTTCTACATTTGGACTATTTGACAATACTTTACTTACAAGACATAACATTTGTTACACATTACTTGACTACTTTTGGACTATCAACATTTGACATGGTTTATACAAGGACTTTTGACAATTGGTTTAAACATAGACATTATACATTGTTGGTTGGTTAAGTGACTTAAGTAACGAAATGTGAGTAATATGATACAAGCATGGTGGATACGCCGCTGGTACTTCCTATATATAAGTGTTTGTATTATATTACATATCATAGCGTTATTTAAATCATTTATTTTGGACTTATACATTTTATACAAGTAACATGTTTTCACAAGACTTTGTTTTACAATACGGTTTATTTTATACAACTCATTTTACATGGTTATTCATTTAACCATACCTTATTCTTTTACTTATACATATCATCTAAACTTATTGTTTTTCAAGCGATTTACAAAAAAAAATCAAATTACAAGGTTCATGACTAAACATTTCTTAAACTTAAGTCATGAATCCTATTTTCACAAAACCTATGTATCTCACAGGCATTTTTATGCTGACGTACCTATTTTCACATGTGTTTTCAGGAGCTTTTCCGTAGGATGACGATCATGACACTAGGGCGGACCTGTGCCTTAGAGATTTAAAACGAAGATAGACTATGTTTAATTATGTTAAAAACTCTTTGATTCCTGTTTAAAACAATGAAACTCTTGTGTTTATAAATAAAATACAACTTTGAATGCCATGGTTATGAAACAATTAATTCTGTTACAACACTCCCCGACGTTTTCCGCCACGTCTTGTATGTTATACGTGGTCGGGGTGTGACACTCGATCCCCCAACCTTTAGTAACTTCAGCTAAAAAATCAGGTTTATGAACTAAAAAATTAGCAAATTTGAACGGTTTCGGACCTGATCTAGTGACATTAGGAAGCTTTAACACACAAGGACAATGATCCGACAACCTATACGGCTGAAATAAAGCATGGGCTGAAGGGAACTTCTCCAAAAACTCAGCGTTACCCATAACTCTATCAATTTTCTTCAGAATACCCAATCCATTCTTTGGTTTTTGATTCCATGTATAATGAAGACCCGAACTCTTCACATCCATCACCTCAATCTGATCGACACACTCCTTAAAGTCTCTCATTCCTGTACTAATGTTAGACGATCCAAAAAAAATTTCCTCAAGGTTTAAGGATGAGTTAAAATCACCCAATAGAACCTAAGGGTTATTGTGTTAACAAACTGATGATGCATGGCCAAATTCTGCCAAAGCTCCCTTCTTTTGATGTAATTGTTATCGGCATAAATAAAGGAACAATAAAACGAAGACTTATCAGATTTGTAGACAACCTGAGTATGCATCACTTGATTAGTTTGTGAAAGCACCATTAAATCCACAACATCAGCGTTCCACCCGACAATGATTCTAGTACCCTTGTTACACAACGAGCCGTTAGACGTCCAGCTCCAACCACTACAAATTGAACGACAAGCATTATAAACCAACGACACATCCATATGGGATTCCAAAATAGCACACACATTCAGATGATTCTCATTAACCACTTCCCGAACCTCTTTCTTTTTAGGGGCACGGCCCAAACCCCTTACGTTCCATGAAGCCACACTACCCATTAAAACCCATTGAACCGGGAGTGCTTGCCCCCTCAGAAAAAACTTTGGATTGAACACCCGCTGCCATGAAGCAAGCGGTTTCATCATACACATTTTCAACCTCCTCCTCGTCAATACCCACAACAACGGGTTTCTTTAGAGATCCACTTGTCAGCCCATTATCAACGTCTTCCCCGACCTTATTCAAAACTTCAAATGTATTCGAAACACCCACAGGTTTGGTAGAAGACGAAGTAGCACCAACATTACCTCCCTTCCTTCCATCTGGTTTGTAAACAAAATTCGGCTTTCCTTTATTAAGAGGGACACCCTTCTTATAATTAGTTTTATTCTTACCTCTCACTAGCTCAAAATCGTCAGCATCCTTTATTACTTGAGGCTTTTGAACGGGTTGGACAGATTTCGGGCAGCTCGAGTCAATATGTCCAAATACTTTGCAAACATCACACCTCGGAGGCTTCCATTCATACTCAACTTTCATAGTTTCTTTTACATGACCCTCCCCTTCAACACATGGGATAGAAATCTTAAGCTCCTCCTTTAAATTATTATCGGCTGAAAGTTCAACAAGAGCCCGAGCAAAACTGCTCCTACCCCATGCATCTGAGCACATCTGAGATGTATAGTTATCAAGCATTTTCGGGGTACCCAATTTCGTTGCAAGCATACTAAGACCATCATTCGAATACGCAGCCAAAGGAACATAATGAATTTTAACCCAAACGGCTATCTTTTTAATATCATCCTTCTTTAAGATAGTCGTTGGAGTCCAAACACTAAGTAAAAATGGAGTATTCTTAATTAACCAAGGCCCACCTTCCAACACATCATGCATTCCTTTGTCATCCGAAAACTTAAAGAAGAAAAAACCATTAGCGTTCATCATAGATTTTTGTATACCAAACTTCCGCCAATTCTTCTTCACAAAATAGTCAACAACCGGAAACGGTAGCCTTTTGCCCAAGAAATAGCCATACAAGGTATTAGCATATTTATCCTTAACAAGTCTAACATTTTCCTTAGGAAGAACCACATCAACATCCTCAATGACCTCTACAGAATGTAAAACACGGAAATTAATAGGCCTGACCTCATTTTTTGCTTTAAGTTTGGAGGCATAAATGCCCAAACACCCAGCATCCAGACTGCCCTCATCATTCACCCTTATCGGCTCATCCTGAGACTTCGTAAACAAATCATACTCGTTCATCTCTTTTTTTTGGGTAAAGGGTTACCCCGGTAAATTTTATAAATCAACGAATCAACGTACAAGGGTGTGTCAAAGCGAACACACCTACTAGACTTGGAATACCAAGACTAGGAAAAACAAACACAAAAGACAGCCAAACAAACTAAACAAACAGCCACAAACAAACAGCCAAAAGAAACCAGAAAAACACACGGCAACTATTGACTTCAACTTCTAGCCTGGATCTAGTTCCTCTTCATTTGAATAAATCTTCCATGCCTTTAGCACTCTATACTCGTTCATCTCTAGCCCATTTGTACCCCTGTTATTGATCTGATCCACTGGTGTTTTCCCCAAGTTCACAGGTTTTGAGATAGCCGCTAACCCGTCAATAACCGACGAGTTATTGGTCGCATAAATACCCCGTCTAGGCATTAGAGGATTACCTTCAATGTTGGTGACTCGCAGCCCAATCCCACGTACCGGAGCCGTGCCCGGAGTAACTTCAGAATCATCAATCACCGTATCTGAACGTAAAGTCTGTAGGTTGGGGTAATTAACCCCACTCGGATCCGTATCTCTCTCCATCAGCACAATGAAAAACAAACCATGCAAAGAAAAAACAACGTAAATCCAATCTGACCAATCTGAGCAAAAAGTTGTCGCACAACCCTTATCCTTAAACCCTAGGATCAATCTTCAACCCTTAATCGATTAAACAAGTGTATCAATCTAGCTAAATTAAACTCAGTTAACCTCGATCAATAACAACTAATTTAATAAATCAGGATTTCATAATGATCACACAGGCGGCGATTAACGAAAAACAAAGAACAAACCCTAATTCTAAATCGATCACAACTGCTAACGAGTTCGTACTAGAAGTTTGATAAATCAAATATCTAATAACAGACTGTTATACAGAAGATCACAAGAAAAAACTAGGGTTTCATAAAGAAGAGAATCGCCTAAGGAAAGAGTGAAAGGGTCATTTGAAAAAAGTTTCCGAAATGAATCCGATACTCTTATAAAACCTATGTACTCGCCAGCATTTCTTTGCTGACTTTGTTTTCACATATGTTTCAGGTGTTGTTGAATGATGTTGATTGCTAGGATGTATGCTCACATAGGACTGGACGAGGCCTTAGTGACTTAATAACAATGATAGACTATGTTTAAATTGTTTATTTAGATTTCCAGACGATGTAAATATTTAATGTTTAATAAAACGAAACTTCAAATTTCCGTGTGTTTTGAAACAATGATTCTGTTACAACACTCCCCGACGATTCCGCCGTGATTTGTTGTTTTACGCGGTCGGGGTGTGACATCTTCCAAAAATGAGATGAAAATCGAGCATCACGATCAGAAATGATATCCAAAGGAACACCATGTCGAGATACTATCTCAACAACATAAATCTTTGCAAGTTTATCAGCAGATAGATCCTCGCGAATCAGAATAAAATGAGTTGATTTCGTTAAACGATCGATTACAACTGTCACACCCCGACCACGTTAAAACATCAAATCGTGGCGGAAACGTCGGGGGAGTGTTGTAACAGAATTATTGTTTCACAACCATGGCATACAAAGTTATATTTTATTTATCAAACAAGAGTATTAAATTGTCTTTAAACAGGAAATAAAGAGTTCAGAACATAATTAAACTAGTTCTATCTTTATTTTAAGTCTCTAAGGCACTGGTCCGCCCTAGTGTCACGATCATCATCCTAAGCAACAGCTCCGAAAACACATGTGAAAATTGGTACGTCAGCATAAAAATGCCTCTGAGATACATAGGTTTTGTGAAAATAGGATTCATGACTTGGGTTTTTAGAAGAAAGGTTTAATAAAAATTAGTCATGAATCTTATTAAGTGTTTTCTTTTATAAATCATATGAAAACTCGATAAGAAATCAGATTATATAAAAGAAAGGTGTATGGTTAATGAAATAACCAAGTAAAATGGGTTGTATAAAATAAACCGTTTTGTAAAACAATGTCTTGTGAAAAATATGTTATTTGTGTAAAATGTAATATGTCTATACTGAAATGATTTAATTTGTGACAACCGGTAATTTACGGCTCCTAAGTACGTGATTAACATGTGATTACGCGATAATAAATAATGTTTACGACGCTAATTAACTTAAACAGGCCCTTGGAATGCCCAGAAACGTTTGTTCAGCTATACAGTGCGCGTGTGGTGATTTATGGGAATCTGCTAAATATGACGCGACAACGGACTGATACCGTACGAAATACTGACAACGCCGACAAACACGGATTTTCTAAGAATATTTTGTGCTTATGGAGAATGGGTCGCGATATCAGGTCTCGTAGGAATTACGGGCCACTCACACGTGAGATGGGCTTTTGGGCCCTGGGCCCAAGCCCAAAACCCACAAGCCTAAACCTGCTCATAATGTATTAAGATCTTATCAAGATCTCTACAAGATTTGAAAATCTTGCAAAATCCATGCAAAATCTCTACAAGATATGAAAAATCATATCAAGATATGTAAAATCTCTAAAATCTTATAAAATCTTTTACCTAAATCCTCATAGGATCTTATTAGATCTATGCACACAGAATATCTTTTGCCTAAATATTCATAAGATCTTTGTAGATCTATATACAAGGAACAAAAAGAAACCACATAAGGCAATACATACAAGGCCATAAGAAAGATAGACCCAAAATAAATATACACACAAATTAGTCATCAGACCCTTATCCTTTCCTCTCCCCTTTTTGTTTTGTCTGTAACCTTAAAGAACACATCTTCATATATTCAAACCACAATATGCAACCACAACACAATATACAGCCTCCATCTTCTTCACCTCTCTCACAAGACCTGCCATCGGAGTGAGCTCCGACTGAAATTCCGGCTGTCATAACGGAATCTCCGGCGAACCGACATTCACAACCTGTTAGCTTTCCCTCACCCTCTCGATTTAACAACCAGCAACCGGCGGTGACTGGTGAACTTCTCCGGTCGATGCTTCACCTCGGTGGAACACCCACCCCCTTCACCCACGAATATCGCCGGCCACCACCATCTGGTGGTGGCGCACAACAACACAGCGAGACAAGAACAGAGGCAGAAAGATGAGAGAGAGAAGCCGGCAGAGAGAGAGAGAGAGATCGGAGCCATGGACCGGCGGTCGGAGCCTCGGACCAGCGGTCTTCGCCTTTGTCCGACGAGTTTCACCAGCTTCGGGGTGTTCAAGTAAGTTCCGGGTCAGTTCCAAACTCAGATTTGATGCTCAGTTGGTTTGGGTCGGGTTCTCGGCACAGCAGATTCAGCTCGGTTCGGGTGATTATGCTCCTTTCAGATTTGGTTCGGCTCGACACGTCTACACGGGTCTTGGTTCAGTTCGGGTATGGTTCAGCGAGCTCGGGTTCAACAGGGTTCGTTTTTGGGTTCGAGTCAAATCAGCCAAACGGGTCAACCGAGTTAACTCGGTCAACTCGGGTCAACAACAGTTAGCAGCGCGGTTCAGATTTCGGTTCGGGTCTCGGGTTAAGGGACAGATTCTGAAGTGGTGCGGCCAACTCGGTCAAACCGAGTCAACTCAGTTGACTCGGTCAACTCAGCGAGTCGACTCGGTCAACAACCCGACGCGAAGACTTGGTAAAAATTAGCGGCGTATTTATTTCGTTATGCTATCTTTATAATTTTAATTCTTACGTGACAAGCGAGCTCGACCCGATTCATTAACGTATATACATTAGCTATTATTTACATCTTGGCACTTGACGAAAATTTCACATATATTGTTTGTTGACAATTGTTGAATCTTGAAAAATAACGACAACTTGTGTTGTCGGGGCGTCCAAAAACAGAGGAAACTCTGCCCGTTTTTCGAGAAAATCCGTAAAACGAAACACGTTTTTAATATAAAGACACTTTATATACAAGTGTATAATATTTTCGACGACACTTTACAAACATACGAAAACGGCAATTCTTTATAAAATAAATATGTTTTATATATTTATTTCAAACGTCAAACAAAAACAGCGATTCTTTTATAAAATAGATATAACTTATCTATTTATTTCAAACGTCGTACAACGTGGATTTGTTTTTAAAAATAAATATAGTTTTATATTTATTTCAAACTTCGAACTACTCGATGATTCTATCGCAAAATAAATATAATATTTTATATTTATTACGAACGCCGAAACGGCATATACATATATTTTGGCAAAAATATACAAGACGCAATATATATAATACGAGTTTATTATATAATACTTTCATACGAATATTCCTACATACTCAAACGACTTCTCGCGGCAGTTTAACTTAGTCATTTTCATTAAGTTAACTATTTACCATCAAATCGTTCGATCAACGATTCGGTAGAGCTCGGTAACACGTAGATTAGTTACCACATTATTCGAAACTTATTAGATATTCCGTGTTAGGAATATTGTAGAATGCACGCTAGCAAGTCAAGTATTGGAAACGGCATCACGAAGTCGTATATAGCTAGCTTTGCACAGGAAAAATTCAGGTGAGTTCATAACCCCAACCTTTTTACGGTTTTACATTTTTCTAAATGTTTTCGGGGTGGAAAGACATGCACTTTTTGCAAAGCATACAAGAATTACATATTTATAAACCATTTTACAAGCAAGATTTATCTGACACAAATGGTTTACGAAAAGCTTATGTTTTATACCGGTTTTTCAAACAAGCGTTTACACACGAATTCTAGTTTTCTAAACTACGAGAAAATACAAGAGTATACAAACACATGAGAATTGATACTTGACATAAAGAATACAAGAACTGAAAATTGATACTTGATATGATGGATACAAGAATGATACGAGAAATCGTGTCACGAATAGGGTACCATAAGCACCATTAATCGTGTACATACTTAGACCGCAGAACAAAAGGTTAGATCTAACGGGTTCCGGGCAGCCCCACTGTTGGCCACTCTTTTACCAAGCAGTGTTTTTGTGTCTCAGTCGTGAATCGACTACAGAAAAATGCCTATGGTTTGGTGACTTCCTATGTCGTGTCACATGTTAATGGCCTTGCAACCCATTAACAACAAGATACATACAGAAATACTTGATTTATACAAGAAAACATGATACATACAAGAATACGTGATTTATACAAGAATACATGATACATACAGAAATACTCGAATTATACAAGATACATACCATGTTTTCATACAAAGTTTCTGTATAACTTGACAAGAAAATGATTTTAAATTCGTTTTCTCAACAATACTTCAAAAACCGGTTATTCAAAAGATTTATTTCAAATCTTTTACAAACAAACTATGAACTCGCTCAACTTTATGTTGATTTTTCGCATGCTTCTTTCTCAGGTTGCTTTTCAAAGTTATGGCACGGTTGGAATAGGATAACCATCTGGAGTCGAGTACTTAGTGGCGTTCATTTTCTAAAAGACTTAGATTATTTGCTTCCGCTGTGCAATGAAGATACCAGTCCAGTCACGCCAATGCTCTGATAATTTCGGGGTGTGACAGATTGGTATCAGAGCTATAGGTTACAGCGAATAGGGTTCTCTGTAGAGATACCTAGGCTCTAACCTCATATTTCTCTGGGGACTTAGATTATTCAAACGTTGAATACATACAGAACGCTTAGTACTCGAATATGGTCTCCAACCATTGCCGAAAATCAAACAGTCGAAATTTTGATTTCAAACATACGCTATAGTGGTGTTTTATACACGGTACACAAAACAGTCGCATACAGTACACAAAACCCTGAGAGCTTAGGAAACATGCATTTAAGACCTTCGGAAACTTATGTTAAAGTTCATTAAAGGTCATCACGTAGGTACTGCAAATATTAATTCGGGCACACACAATTATACATATTGTCTATGATGTTTTAACTTCCCGAGCAGGCAGCCTACGCATAACGAAACGCTAGTGCACGAGAATACGTAGAACTCAGATTTTACGTCAACAGATGTCGGAGTGCATCACATTCTACGCAAAACGAAACGCTAGCGCACAGGCATACGAGAGACTTAAGTTATACATCAACGGAGGTTGAAGTACGTCGCATGCGACTATCGATCAGGAAGCGGCAGTTGGCGCGCGGTCCTGCAAACGACACAAGTCATGCTAAGGAAAAGACGCAAGTCACCGTATTCCCCCTATTTCAGCTAATGACGAATACGATATGTTTGACATTCTATGGTAATGTCACCTAACAACTGGTCGTCACATGCAACCCCAGGTAAAGTCCTTAAATTTCTTTTATTGAAATTTCGACTTTCACAATTACTGAGTAGATTTTTGTATCTCTACTCCTCTTAATGGTCATTGTGTCACGATCATTTCTTTCAGTATAGCGAATATTCATTTGCTTCATTTCTTGAAAACTCATATGTTACGCATGCATCGTTTGTTACGCATGTGGTTTCGTTTCGAATAAGCGTTTCATCAAAGTTCAAATTTTATTTCGCTAAATCTAAGTATTGATTCTTGATTCGAATGACTCGCATTATTGAAATTGTTGGCTTCTTTGTTATCAAGTCAACACACTTTCTTGAAATTTCTTTTCTTTTCAAGTTACATACATGGTTTTTCGTTGTGACCATGCCGAAAGTTTTCTTGACGATGCATGTATTTATTGTCGGCTTGCGCCGAAATCAAATTCAATTGTTTGAACTTGTTCATTACACATATTCAATTCAAGACACCATATGATGTATTGAAAGCATCATATACGAATTCGTTTTAACAAGCGTTTCATTGTTCCGAGTCGTGGTAGATTTGTTTGGCCTACGACTCCATTAAGTCGTTTGTTGATTTCGACACCTTGTGGTGTCAGTATAAACTTGTAGCTTGGGCTAATTATGATTGAGCATTTGATGCAAAACACAGGTGATACTTGTTCAATCACCGCTATATTTGAATTGTTTCATTCACTACGACACCTTGTGGCGTCAGTAGAACTTGCAGCTTGCGCTGATCATGATCGAGCGTTTCATGCAAACTAGTACATTTGAGCTTGTTGAAATTTAAATTCATTTATTGGATGCAGTCATTTCTAGAATTCATTTATATCTTGTGATACGTCCTTGAATTCACATTATTCGAATAAGTCTTGATTCGATTTCATGATCGTTCACTTTGGTACTATTCGTATTTTATACGCATAACGTAACTCTAAGGAGTTGACGTAGTCTAAATTTCGAGGACGAAATTTTATTAACAGGGGGAGAATGTGACAACCGGTAATTTACGGCTCCTAAGTACGTGATTAACATGTGATTACGCGATAATAAATAATGTTTACGACGCTAATTAACTTAAACAGGCCCTTGGAATGCCCAGAAACGTTTGTTCAGCTATACAGTGCGCGTGTGGTGATTTATGGGAATCTGCTAAATATGACGCGACAACGGACTGATACCGTACGAAATACTGACAACGCCGACAAACACGGATTTTCTAAGAATATTTTGTGCTTATGGAGTATGGGTCGCGATATCAGGTCTCGTAGGAATTACGGGCCACTCACACGTGAGATGGGCTTTTGGGCCCTGGGCCCAAGCCCAAAACCCACAAGCCTAAACCTGCTCATAATGTATTAAGATCTTATCAAGATCTCTACAAGATTTGAAAATCTTGCAAAATCCATGCAAAATCTCTACAAGATATGAAAAATCATATCAAGATATGTAAAATCTTTAAAATCTTATAAAATCTTTTACCTAAATCCTCATAGGATCTTATTAGATCTATGCACACAGAATATCTTTTGCCTAAATATTCATAAGATCTTTGTAGATCTATATACAAGGAACAAAAAGAAACCACATAAGGCAATACATACAAGGCCATAAGAAAGATAGACCCAAAATAAATATACACACAAATTAGTCATCAGACCCTTATCCTTTCCTCTCCCCTTTTTGTTTTGTCTGTAACCTTAAAGAACACATCTTCATATATTCAAACCACAATATGCAACCACAACACAATATACAGCCTCCATCTTCTTCACCTCTCTCACAAGACCTGCCATCGGAGTGAGCTCCGACTAAAATTCCGGCTGTCATAACGGAATCTCCGGCGAACCGACATTCACAACCTGTTAGCTTTCCCTCTCCCTCTCGATTTAACAACCAGCAACCGGCGGTGACTGGTGAACTTCTCCGGTCGATGCTTCACCTCGGTGGAACACCCACCCCCTTCACCCACGAATATCGCCGGCCACCACCATCTGGTGGTGGCGCACAACAACACAGCGAGACAAGAACAGAGGCAGAAAGATGAGAGAGAGAAGCCGGCAGAGAGAGAGAGAGAGATCGGAGCCATGGACCGGCGGTCGGAGCCTCGGACCAGCGGTCTTCGCCTTTGTCCGACGAGTTTCACCAGCTTCGGGGTGTTCAAGTAAGTTCCGGGTCAGTTCCAAACTCAGATTTGATGCTCAGTTGGTTTGGGTCGGGTTCTCGGCACAGCAGATTCAGCTCGGTTCGGGTGATTATGCTCCTTTCAGATTTGGTTCGGCTCGACACGTCTACACGGGTCTTGGTTCAGTTCGGGTATGGTTCAGCGAGCTCGGGTTCAACAGGGTTCGTTTTTGGGTTCGAGTCAAATCAGCCAAACGGGTCAACCGAGTTAACTCGGTCAACTCGGGTCAACAACAGTTAGCAGCGCGGTTCAGATTTCGGTTCGGGTCTCGGGTTAAGGGACAGATTCTGAAGTGGTGCGGCCAACTCGGTCAAACCGAGTCAACTCAGTTGACTCGGTCAACTCAGCGAGTCGACTCGGTCAACAACCCGACGCGAAGACTTGGTAAAAATTAGCGGCGTATTTATTTCGTTATGCTATCTTTATAATTTTAATTCTTACGTGACAAGCGAGCTCGACCCGATTCATTAACGTATATACATTAGTTATTATTTACATCTTGGCACTTGACGAAAATTTCACCTATATTGTTTGTTGACAATTGTTGAATCTTGAAAAATAACGACAACTTGTGTTGTCGGGGCGTCCAAAAACAGAGGAAACTCTGCCCGTTTTTCGAGAAAATCCGTAAAACGAAACACGTTTTTAATATAAAGACACTTTATATACAAGTGTATAATATTTTCGACGACACTTTACAAACATACAAAAACGGCAATTCTTTATAAAATAAATATGTTTTATATATTTATTTCAAACGTCAAACAAAAACAGCGATTCTTTTATAAAATAGATATAACTTATCTATTTATTTCAAACGTCGTACAACGTGGATTTGTTTTTAAAAATAAATATAGTTTTATATTTATTTCAAACTTCGAACTACTCGATGATTCTATCGCAAAATAAATATAATATTTTATATTTATTACGAACGCCGAAACGGCATATACATATATTTTGGCAAAAATATACAAGACGCAATATATATAATACGAGTTTATTATATAATACTTTCATACGAATATTCCTACATACTCAAACGACTTCTCGCGGCAGTTTAACTTAGTCATTTTCATTAAGTTAACTATTTACCGTCAAATCGTTCGATCAACGATTCGGTAGAGCTCGGTAACACGTAGATTAGTTACCACATTATTCGAAACTTATTAGATATTCCGTGTTAGGAATATTGTAGAATGCACTATAGCTAGCTTTGCACAGGAAAAATTCAGGTGAGTTCATAACCCCAACCTTTTTACGGTTTTACATTTTTCTAAATGTTTTCGGGGTGGAAAGACATGCACTTTTTGCAAAGCATACAAGAATTACATATTTATAAACCATTTTACAAGCAAGATTTATCTGACACAAATGGTTTACGAAAAGCTTATGTTTTATACCGTTTTTTCAAACAAGCGTTTACACACGAATTCTAGTTTTCTAAACTACGAGAAAATACAAGAGTATACAAACACATGAGAATTGATACTTGACATAAAGAATACAAGAACTGAAAATTGATACTTGATATGATGGATACAAGAATGATACGAGAAATCGTGTCACGAATAGGGTACCATAAGCACCATTAATCGTGTACATACTTTGTCACACCCTCAAATTACCACCTAGGGAATGTCCCTGTTAGGCGTGTGACGTACCAACAATGAGCCACTACTTACATTGAACCCATACAAGCTTCTAAATAAAGTTCCCAATCATTAATAAAATACCATCAACAAGTTTAAATGAAAACAGAAATGTTCAGCGGAAGCAATTAGTAAACCAAGTTAAACTGTTTCAAAATCAAAGTATAGTATCAATAATCCAATCACATGAATCCTTCCAGTCGACCCATGACCACTCCAGCTACTCCAGACAGCAAATTCCCAAATCCAAAATATCTAACGACCTGCGAGCATGTAACAAGTGTATCAGACAAAGCTGGCGAGTTCACAGTTTAAGAAAACGTTTTATTACCAGTTGCGTGTAAAACAGTTCACTGACAAATGCAAGTAATATTGTTAATATCTCAATTCCGAACAAGACGGCTCCTGATGTACATGACTGCCCTATCCACGTACTCCTATCTAGTACTGGGCCCGACTGGGTCATTAGTTCACATCCGTCCTATCCAGGAGCGGTGTGAGGGTGCCAAACCTAAGTAGCGCTACCAACTAATACCCGAATAAGGGACTTACAAAAATGATAGGTGAGAATATTAACCAATATACCCGTTTTTAACCAAACCACTGACTGTCCCCAACCACTGGGACGCATGCTCGAATGTAGTGAACTCACCTTAGATTGCTCGGTATATCATGTTACCCGTTCCCTGTTGGTCAACCATACCCTACCGTTGTTACGAAAGATAGTCAGTTTAATGTTCACGTATATCACGTATCCTCAGTACACGTTACACAAGTAGCATACAGTAAAACACATTTCACTATGCAAGTCATAACAAGAAGTCGTGTGACACATTAGTCCGTTATTAATGTACCTTTGTCTAACAGATATTCCTATGCTATACCAGTTCACATTACAAACCATGTTTTAAACAAGCACTTAGCAGTCCAAAACATCAATCATAAAAGTGTGCAGTCTCATAAGTCTAAGGCCCATCAATAGCGTGTGATCGAGTGGCAAGTGTGCGGTTCTAAACAAGTGTGTGAGTTGTTTCCTTTGTGCGACCAGAAGAGATGTGTGAGATCATCAATTAAAATCAACAGGCCAGTTACACTTCTATTTTGCTAACAACTATTTACCATGTTTGCAGGCAATCACTCAACAGTTACTCTACATTTACATTACACAAATGGCCTACCAAAAGCACTCATGTTGTACGTGTCATAATCAGTAATATAATAACCCATTACCATCAAGTAATCGTATAACATGTATCCAGTTCTCATGCAAGTTCAAACCACAAATCCAAGTTTCAATAATCACTAATAGTCGGTTCATTAACATTAACAATTTCTATCATTTGACAATCTCTTAAACCCACCAACAGTTTGCGACTCATCCTAACAAGCCCACTAAACCAGCCAATCGGTTATACCCAATAAGCCCACATTTTAATGACTTAAACAATTTTTATAAAGCTTGATCATTATCATATACTATGTTAATTATGTCAGACCCAACATCATCATTGCTAGTCAACATGCACTCCCAACAATGACAACATCAATTTGCTCAAGATAAACAATCACCTACCCTATCCTATGACTATACTGACACCATCATTAATATGCACATGGTTTTGTTTAGATGAAGACTACAAACATATTCACAGGGGCCGCCAAATTCCTTTATCCAACTATTACATGCAAACTTCTTGGACCTTTACTGCTAGTGTTACATCATAATAATTATGCATCACCAAACATTCATAATATAAATTCTATATAGACATCTAAACTATCATGGCAACAAGGGTGAATCATCAAAGGGAGAAGTATACTAACCGTACACAAGAAACAACAAACGGAAAGAAAAGCTCCGACCAGATCAGTGTTACCGTCGACCAAGAGGGGGGGGGTCTACCGCTGCCATGTGCGATTAGAGGAGTCTAGGGTTTGGGGTATCATTGTGTTATTATAATACGTAGCCTATATATGTATAAATGCTAAGCCAAAGGCCGGCCCCCTAATGCGAGACTCAATTGGGCGGCCCAATCATGAATGGATACACTCCACTACTATCGACCTTCACGTGATTATGAACTAACAATCCACTATATATTGCTTGGACCACAAGATGACTTTCATAAGCTCACACACATGGTTGTCGGGTCTAGGTGTTATGTGCTAATTCAATATATTGATTGGCCCAGTTATATTCATTCATTGCCTGTCCATTATTACAATTTCAGAAATTTACATGTGAATGATGTTGGATCTCGGCCCAAGAAACTGATCATACTCACGTGAACAACAACCCGTGTGGACAAGTGATACGTAGAGGAAAGACCATGGAAATCTCGGGTTGTCACATACTTAGACCGTAGAACAAAAGGTTAGATCTAACGGGTTCCGGGCAGCCCCACTGTTGGCCACTCTTTTACCAAGCAGTGTTTTTGTGTCTCAGTCGTGAATCGACTACAGAAAAATGCCTATGGTTTGGTGACTTCCTATGTCGTGTCACATGTTAATGGCCTTGCAACCCATTAACAACAAGATACATACAGAAAGACTTGATTTATACAAGAAAACATGATACATACAAGAATACGTGATTTATACAAGAATACATGATACATACAGAAATACTCGAATTATACAAGATACATACCATGTTTTCATACAAAGTTTTTGTATAACTTGACAAGAAAATGATTTTAAATTTGTTTTCTCAACAATACTTCAAAAACCGGTTATTCAAAAGATTTATTTCAAATCTTTTACAAACGAACTACGAACTCGCTCAACTTTATGTTGATTTTTCGCATGCTTCTTTCTCATGTTGCTTTTCAAAGTTATGGCACGGTTGGAATAGGATAACCATCTGGAGTCGAGTACTTAGTGGCGTTCATTTTCTAAAAGACTTAGATTATTTGCTTCCGCTGTGCAATGAAGATACCAGTCCAGTCACGCCAATGCTCTGATAATTTCGGGGTGTGACATAATTAACGCTACGATATGTAATATTATACAAGCACTTATATATAGGAAATACCTGTGACAACTCGAATTTCCGACATTCTTTATTCGCATTTATTGCATGTTGACTTTGTTGACTTTGACTGTTTAGTTGTTTGGTTTGTTTAACTTGTAACTGTACGTTGGATTATAAGTGAAATGAATGTTGAATCTCTATGTGATGAATAGGTGTTTGAGTATATGTGTGTAAACGTGTAGTTTGGGCCGCACCCCAATTGATAGATTGAAGCCCGATAACCCATTAATACACATATATATAAGTATATATATATGGATTGATTGAAGCCCAAGTTTTATGGACTTAAGCCCATTCTGTTAACCATGACCGCCCCCAACACCCCATCACTTAAAATACGTGGATTAAGTTATTATTAGAGTACAATTCTAAACAAAAACCCTAGAACCCTAAATTTGTGACGGCAACAACTGTGAAGATACACCCCTTTGGTCGTAATCATCACTATCATATTCTCATCTGTGATCGGTTAGTGCTTGCTTGATTATTGAAATTAGTTGCTAGTTATTGATTGAATATTTTGATGAAACTAAGGTGTGATATTGTTTACATGTAGTATGTAACAATCTGTGAACTTGATAATATACGAAATATATAATGATGTTCCTTTATGTGATTGGACCGAATTCTTGATTGTCCATGTGATGTTTGTAAGTCAATTTAGTAATGGATTTCTATTGGACCTCACACAAGAAAGCTGCTGACCATTCCCCCCACTATTGCTTCAATTTGATAGAGTATTCATGCAAAGAAATAAATGTAGTTTGGCTAAAAATAAGACACGTGATGATCTGATGTTTTGACACAGCCTTTTGTTATTAAAATACGACTTAATGGCTGACAATGGTATATAATGATTAGAACCGCGACTATTGATAGTGACGGCGATTAGGGTTTTCTTGCGAAACTGATTTCATGCGACGTAACTGCTTTTGACGAATCGAATGTTTGACGAAACGAAATCAGTGTTGATGAAATAAAGGTGACGACGAAATAGAAGTGTTTCGTCGAGACCTTTGTGACGAATCAGAACAGTGATGAAACGGGGTGTTTCGCCGAAGGGAGTCTCGACGAAACAAGGGTGTTTCGTCGAGTGAGTAATCAGTTTATCACATGTTTGATTCTATTAATAGATAACTGGACCAACTAACTGCTGTTAACTGAAATGCATATCCTGTATACGCTTGATCTTGTGCTATGTGCTACTTGACAATCTTTAATGCAATGTTCACCATGGTTGTGCATATACGTGTACCTTGTGACTACAAACTGATTATGTATACGTGCATACTCTAGGACGTGATTGATTTACTTTGAGCACATACTTAGCATACCGAGCAAACCAATGTGAGTTCACACTCTTACCAAGGCATGGGATTCCCCGGTGGGTTGGGAATTGGATTGAATGTTTACTTGTACTTACATCATTACTAGACTACTCACCACGGTCCTCGGATTGGGAAGGATGCCTGTGCCAAACTCTACGTAAAGCCTACGTACTGTCCTCGGTTTGGGAAGGACACTAGTGTTTAAACCTAAGTAAATCCTACGTACTACTGTCCTCGGATTGGGAAGGACACCAGCACTAAACCTACGTAAAACCTACGTACTACCGTCCTCGGATTGGGAAGGACGCCAGTGCTAAACCTACGTACTACCGTCCTCGGATTGGGAAGGACGCCAGCGCTAAAACCTACGTACTCGATACGTACTATCCTCGGTTGGGAAGGATACTTATACATATACTCATACTTATTACTATCCTCGGATTGGGAAGGATACTTACGAATACAACTAGTCTAGTAAAGATACATTATGGGAAGCCCCCACCAATAGAACGTACTAACGGCCCAGTAGCGCCACATGTTACATACGAACTTACTATTACGCATTTACTCTCTGTGAACTCGCTCAACTAGTTGTTGACTCTCTCTTGCATGCCTTGCAGGACCTTAGGTACAATTGGAGCTTGCACAGGGAGGAGCAGGTCGTTGTGGGACATGGATCGATGATGCCATGTTATTTATCTAAACGTTTGAATTTACGATTTACATTGGGTTTACATACTTATGCTTCCGCTACACACTTGTTGATGTTTGGTTTTGAAAACACCTTTCGTATTGATGAATGATTTTTGGTATTTACTTATATGTTCAATATGATTGGTGGCTTGATCCTGGTCAGTCACGCCTCCAAGCGGTGATACTCCGCGTGTGGATTTTGGGGGTGTGACAGATTGGTATCAGAGCCATTGGTTATAGAGAACTCGGTTTTAATAAGGGGAAAACGATTTTGTTAAAACCAGACTATAACCAGAACAGTGCTCAACGATCCACAACGACGCTTCGCTCCACGTGCAAGGCTCAACATCATAGGTACTACTATTCATGTTACCTTACCTACTTGCTAGAATTACATAGAACTTTGCTCGCGGTATGCCTAGATTACAGAACTTACTATACGTTATTGCTTGAGAATACTTGTGTGCTCACTCTCTTCGCACTATTCGCGAACCTCTCACCCACATGTTCTCCTTGATGTCAAGATCATGAGTGGACGCGTTAACCTAACTCAAGCCCAGTTGGCGGCTTCGATCACTGAACAAGTTACTGCAGCACTCGCAGCTGCCCAGGCAGGAGGTGTAACCTACCATCACCACTTACTCTAGGATCTTTAGATCCTACTCTCGTAACTCAACACTTGTGCTTAATTTTGATTACTCTTACGTACACGACAAGTCAACACGCTCAGCCACCTGTATGAACATACAAGACTTTTATGGACTGTCGTCCTACTACTTTCAGCGACACTGAAGGAGCTGTTGGACTCCTCCATTAGTTCGAGGAACTCGAATTGGCCTTCGAAGGTGCGAATGACCTGAGGCTCGTTAGATGAAATATGCCACTGATGTTCTCGAAGGTACTGCGCAAACTTGGTGGAACGCGCAAGATACGATGCTGGGGCTGGCGGCTGCTAATGCCACCTCATGGAATGATTTTAAGGAACCTATCAAACGTGAATACAGTAGTTATGATACCATCCACAAGTTGGAAGTGGAGTCCTTTCACATGAAGATGACGGGGTCAGAGATAGAAGCGTGCACGATAACGATCCAACAAACTGACAATTTTGTGTCCAACTATGGTGGATCCTCTCATAAAGAGCTTTGGGCTGTACCTCAAAGGCTTAGTACCAGGAATTCAAAACCATGTGAAGACGGCTAAACTTGCTACTATTCAAGATGTTACTCATCTTGCTCATCGTCTCACAGACTAGGCAGTGGGACAGAACAAGCTGTCTCAACGTATCAGCGCTACTACTACCACTACTACTTCAACTACTTCTGCTACCCTCAGTGACAACAAATGAAAGTGGGATGGAACCTCTAGCAAGGGTTCGACTACGATTCCGTCCCAGGCACAGCAGCGAAAGATCAATGACAACCAAAGTCCTGGACAACAACCTTTTAGTAGTCGAGGGCAGGGTGAATACAGGGGAAACCACCCTAAGTGCAAACGATGTAACTTGCACCACAGCGGGCAGTGCAACCGAAATCATTGTCAATGATGCGACAAGCTTGGTCATGGAGCCAAAGATGGTAGAAACTCACCTTCTGCAAACCAGAACCGCAACCAAGGAAACGGGAACCATGGAAGACAACAACGGGGGTAATAACGACGGCAATGGTGCCAGGGGTCGAGTGTTTGTGATTGGTCAGGGTGATACTAGGAATGACCCCAGCGTTGAGATAGTTTCGACATCGTCATTAGTATGGATTGGTTATCCCAACAACAAGCGGAGATTCTATGCAAGGAGAAGATCATTCGTATTCCCCGTTCTGGTAAAGAACCTCTCGAAGTTCAAGGCGACAAGAGTGGTGTCGTGAGTGGCATCATTTCCTTCCTGAAGGCTCAGAAGTGTTTACGAAAGGGCCACACAGCTGTTTTAGCTCTCGTTACTGATACATCGAAGAAAGAGAAAAAGATTGAGGATATTCCAGTGGTACGCGATTTTCCTCAAGTGTTTCCTGAAGACTTACCGGGGTTACCGCCTCATCGTCAAGTCGAATTTCAGATCGCTCGCTCCAGGGGCAGCACCTATAGCTCGAGCACCTTATCGTTTAGCTCCAACTGAATTGGAAGAACTGTCAAAGCAGCTACAAGAACTATTGGAAAAGGGTTTTATACGTCCTAGCTCTTCGCCCTGGGGAGCTCCAGTGTTATTCGTAAAGAAGAAAGACGGTACGTTCAGGATGTGTATAGACTACCGTGAACTCAACAAGGTGACGATCAAGAATCGTTATCCTCTTCCGCGCATAGATGATTTATTCGACCAGCTGCAAGGGTCGAGCTACTACTCCAAGATAGACTTAAGGTCAGGGTACCATCAGCTGAGAGTCCGGGATGAGGACGTCTCTAAAACAGCATTTAGAACTCGCTACGGCCACTACGAGTTTATGGTCATGCCATTCGGGCTAACGAACGCGCCTGCCGTATTTATGGATCTTATGAACAGGGTGTGCAAACCCTATCTCGACAAGTTCGTCATTGTTTTCATCGACGACATCTTGATTTATTCGAAGAGTCAGGAGGAGCACGAGCATCACTTACGACTTATACTGGAACTTCTACGAACGGAACAGCTATACGCAAAGTTTTCCAAATGTGACTTCTGGCTTCGTGAAGTCCACTTCTTAGGCCACGCGGTAAACAAGGATGGGATTCATGTAGATCCATCCAAGGTAGATTCGATTAAGAATTGGCCTGCGCCCCGCACACCAACGGAAATACGCCAATTCTTGGGTTTGGCGGGTTATTACAGACGTTTCATCAAGGACTTCTCAAAGATTGCTCAACCGCTTACACTACTGACACAGAAAGGTGTTGTTTACCGCTGGGGTAATGCACAGGAAACAGCGTTCCAACACTTAAAGGATAGACTTTGTAGCGCACCTATCCTCTCATTGCCTGAAGGCACGGACGATTTCGTAGTCTACTGCGACGCATCTATCCAAGGTCTTGGATGTGTATTGATGCAACGGGATAAAGTTATTGCTTATGCTTCGCGCCAACTTAAGGTTCACGAACGGAATTACACTACACACGATCTAGAGCTGGGAGCGGTTGTTTTTACACTTAAGATATGGCGACACTACTTGTACGGTACCAAATGTGCTATCTACACTGACCACAGAAGCCTCGAACACATATTCAAGCAGAAGGAACTGAATATGCGACAACGACGATGGGTTGAACTGTTAAATGACTACGAATGCTCAATCAGGTACCACCCAGGCAAAGCCAATGTTGTGGCTGACGCCCTCAGTCGAAAGGACACCGCGCCTAAGCGCGTACGAGCTTTACAACTCACTATACAGTCTAGTCTTCCTTCCCAGATACGAAATGCTCAGGTGGAAGCATTGAAACCAGAAAATGTCAGGGCTGAAGCCCTACGTGGCTCAAGACAACGTTTAGAACAAAAGGAAGATGGTGCTTACTACGTAACAGGACGTATTTGGGTTCCACTTTTTGGCAACTTACGTGAGCTAGTAATGGATGAAGCTCATAAGTCTCGCTACTCGGTACATCCTGGTGCGGATAAAATCTACCACGACATCAAAACTACATATTGGTGGCCTAGCATGAAGGCCCACATAGCCACATACGTTAGCAAATGCTTGACTTGTGCGAGAGTCAAGGCAGAATACCAGAAACCTTCAGGTCCACTTCAACAACCTGAGATACCATAATGGAAATGGGAACAAATTTCCATGGATTTTGTTACTGGCTTACCTAGATCTCAGCGCGGAAACGATACTATTTGGGTGATCGTGGATCGACTCACTAAGTCTGCTCACTTCCTGGCAATCAAGGAAACGGATAAGTTCTCCACACTAGCAGACATATATCTTAAAGAAGTGGTCTCGAGGCACGGTGTGCCAACCTCCATCATCTCTGATCGTGACGCACGTTTTACTTCAGAACTGTGGCAGGCAATGCATAAATCTTTTGGCTCTCGTTTAGACATGAGCACGGCGTATCATCCTCAGACCGATGGGCAGTCTGAGCGCACTATTCAAACTCTAGGAGACATGCTTCGGGCATGCGTAATTGATTTTGGCAATGGCTGGGAGAAACATCTGCCACTTGTGGAATTTTCATACAATAACAGTTACCACACCAGCATTAAAGCTGCTCCATTCGAGGCATTGTACGGGCGTAAATGCCGGTCACCTCTCTGTTGGGCAGAGGTGGGAGATAGTCAAATCACAGGACCAGAAATGGTAGTCGATACTACTGAAAAGATTGCTCAAATACGACAACGCATGGCGGCAGCTCGCGACCGTCAGAAAGCATACGCTGATAAAGACAGAAAACTACTCGAATTCCAGGTTGGGGATCGAGCGCTACTCAAAGTTTCACCCTGGAAGGGTGTTGTTCGTTTTGGCAAACGCGCTAAACTTAATCTACGATACGTCGGACCTTTCGAAGTTATTGAGAAGATAGGCAGGGTAGCCTACCGATTGAACTTACCAGCTGAACTCAGTGCAGTTCACAACGTCTTTCACGTGTCGAATCTGAAGAAGTGTCTGTCAGATGAGACCCACATAGTTCCTTTTAAGGAACTCACTATCGACGAGCGGTTGTAGTTCGTCGAGGAACCAGTTGAGATCAAGGACCAGGATGTTAAGGTCCTCAAGAACACGAGAATCCCTCTTGTACGAGTTCGTTGGAACTCCCGTCGCGGCCCAGAGTTCACCTGGGAGCGTGAAGATCAAATGAAGCTCAAGTATCCCCAGTTATTCGGAACCAATGCAACTACTACTGAGGCTGAAGCTACCAATACAGAATTTCGGGACGAAATTCCAAATCAACGGGGGGATAATGTGACACCCCAAGAAAACCAGTAATCTTCGCAAACCTGCTCGGGGAGCCGCGATACAATACAGGTTAACAACGTCACACCACTAGCTTCCTCAGTAACCGCATGCTAAATTTCGGGACGAAATTTCTTTCAAGTTGGGGATAATGTGACAACTCGAATTTCCGACATTCTTTATTCGCATTTATTGCATGTTGACTTTGTTGACTTTGACTGTTTAGTTGTTTGGTTTGTTTAACTTGTAACTGTACGTTGGATTATAAGTGAAATGAATGTTGAATCTCTATGTGATGAATAGGTGTTTGAGTATATGTGTGTAAACGTGTAGTTTGGGCCGCACCCCAATTGATAGATTGAAGCCCGATAACCCATTAATACACATATATATAAGTATATATATATGGATTGATTGAAGCCCAAGTTTTATGGACTTAAGCCCATTCTGTTAACCATGACCGCCCCCAACACCCCATCACTTAAAATACGTGGATTAAGTTATTATTAGAGTACAATTCTAAACAAAAACCCTAGAACCCTAAATTTGTGACGGCAACAACTGTGAAGATACACCCCTTTGGTCGTAATCATCACTATCATATTCTCATCTGTGATCGGTTAGTGCTTGCTTGATTATTGAAATTAGTTGCTAGTTATTGATTGAATATTTTGATGAAACTAAGGTGTGATATTGTTTACATGTAGTATGTAACAATCTGTGAACTTGATAATATACGAAATATATAATGATGTTCCTTTATGTGATTGGACCGAATTCTTGATTGTCCATGTGATGTTTGTAAGTCAATTTAGTAATGGATTTCTATTGGACCTCACACAAGAAAGCTGCTGACCATTCCCCCCACTATTGCTTCAATTTGATAGAGTATTCATGCAAAGAAATAAATGTAGTTTGGCTAAAAATAAGACACGTGATGATCTGATGTTTTGACACAGCCTTTTGTTATTAAAATACGACTTAATGGCTGACAATGGTATATAATGATTAGAACCGCGACTATTGATAGTGACGGCGATTAGGGTTTTCTTGCGAAACTGATTTCATGCGACGTAACTGCTTTTGACGAATCGAATGTTTGACGAAACGAAATCAGTGTTGATGAAATAAAGGTGACGACGAAATAGAAGTGTTTCGTCGAGACCTTTGTGACGAATCAGAACAGTGATGAAACGGGGTGTTTCGCCGAAGGGAGTCTCGACGAAACAAGGGTGTTTCGTCGAGTGAGTAATCAGTTTATCACATGTTTGATTCTATTAATAGATAACTGGACCAACTAACTGCTGTTAACTGAAATGCATATCCTGTATACGCTTGATCTTGTGCTATGTGCTACTTGACAATCTTTAATGCAATGTTCACCATGGTTGTGCATATACGTGTACCTTGTGACTACAAACTGATTATGTATACGTGCATACTCTAGGACGTGATTGATTTACTTTGAGCACATACTTAGCATACCGAGCAAACCAAGGTGAGTTCACACTCTTACCAAGGCATGGGATTCCCCGGTGGGTTGGGAATTGGATTGAATGTTTACTTGTACTTACATCATTACTAGACTACTCACCACGGTCCTCGGATTGGGAAGGATGCCTGTGCCAAACTCTACGTAAAGCCTACGTACTGTCCTCGGTTTGGGAAGGACACTAGTGTTTAAACCTAAGTAAATCCTACGTACTACTGTCCTCGGATTGGGAAGGACACCAGCACTAAACCTACGTAAAACCTACGTACTACCGTCCTCGGATTGGGAAGGACGCCAGTGCTAAACCTACGTACTACCGTCCTCGGATTGGGAAGGACGCCAGCGCTAAAACCTACGTACTCGATACGTACTATCCTCGGTTGGGAAGGATACTTATACATATACTCATACTTATTACTATCCTCGGATTGGGAAGGATACTTACGAATACAACTAGTCTAGTAAAGATACATTATGGGAAGCCCCCACCAATAGAACGTACTAACGGCCCAGTAGCGCCACATGTTACATACGAACTTACTATTACGCATTTACTCTCTGTGAACTCGCTCAACTAGTTGTTGACTCTCTCTTGCATGCCTTGCAGGACCTTAGGTACAATTGGAGCTTGCACAGGGAGGAGCAGGTCGTTGTGGGACATGGATCGATGATGCCATGTTATTTATCTAAACGTTTGAATTTACGATTTACATTGGGTTTACATACTTATGCTTCCGCTACACACTTGTTGATGTTTGGTTTTGAAAACACCTTTCGTATTGATGAATGATTTTTGGTATTTACTTATATGTTCAATATGATTGGTGGCTTGATCCTGGTCAGTCACGCCTCCAAGCGGTGATACTCCGCGTGTGGATTTTGGGGGTGTGACAATACCAGCGGCGTATCCACCATGCTTGTATCATAATACACACGCCTCGTTACTCAAATCATTTACCTAAACCAACCACTAATGTAAATTGTTCATGTATAAATTAATTGTCAAGTGTTATTGTGTAAACCATATCAAAATGTCCATGTCTAATGTAAATCACCAATGTGTATATCAATGTCAAAATGTTTATGTTTAATGTCAATCATGAATTGTGTATCCATAAATATCATGTATGGTAAGTCAAATACATCAACTAAACCATAGGTAAAATGCACAAAGAAAACAGGGTATCGAATTAAACATAGTTTAAATCAAAGTTATGTTTTGTGGAACAAATGCATGCTATACTGATACAAACATCTATGCGGTATTGTGAAAATACATACATTCAAGCCTTGTGACTATGGTGATAGACCTTTTAAACAAATTAAAGGTTTATCTGTGTTATGTTTATCGAATTCGGTCATTCCTTCCATCCAAACATACCTAGGATGTTAGGAACGGGAGTTGTCAATTCCTATGGTACCACTACCTACTAACGAATGGCGTGATCAATGTTAATGAATGTATATTGTCCCATTTGAACAAACCAAATGTCATACCAAAATGTAAGCATGTGAAAACAATGCACTAAGTATGTAATCAAATGAACATACATAGCGTGAAATGTAATGTAAAACAATGTACTAAGTATGCACACAATGGACATACATAGCATGAAATGTCATGTAAAACAATGTACTAAGTATGCACACAATGGACATACATAGCATGAAATGTAATGTAAAACAATGTACTAACTATGAAACAAATGGACATACATAGCAAAAACATAATAAAATCATGTACTATAAATGTACTAATGAACATAACAAGCATATGATATGAAAGCATGAAAGGCACGGAAGTAACAAGTAGGCACATGTGTTTCACCCCAAAATGTTTGGAAAACAGTAAAAGAGGGGTCTATGTACTCACTTGAGATTGCTTAGTAGTCCTTGAGTAACAACCAAACAATGCTAGAGATCACGAATATCAAACGGCACCAAATATAGGTAACTATGTTAATAAACCGGACCTAAATCGGAGGATCAGATAGAATGAGGGTTCGTAAACCAAACGAGTATGGAGACTTGTGTAATATGGTTTAACAAAGCCTACATATTAAAATGAAACCTAACCTAAGTGCTTACGACCCATTACGACCCGTTTAGGTAGCTTAAGCTACTTTAACGCGTCGTTCGCGTGAAATGCGTTCGGAATGCCTAACTAGTCCTATGATAAGTAAAATATGCCTTAACATGTCTAATATTGTTACCAAATCAGTTTAGATACCAAAAGTTATGTCACACCCCGACCACATAAAACAACAAAACGTGGCGGAAACGTCGGGGAGTGTTGTAACAGAATCATTGTTTCATAACACATGGAAATTGAAATATTGTTTTTTTATTGATTAAAAGAGTTACAATGTCTTGACAATCAAAGAAATATAACATAAATAACTAGTCTTGCATCTTTTATTGTCACTAAGGCCCAAGTCCGCCTAAGTGTATCTTGATAAATCCTATGCATCATATCCTGAAACACATGTGACAATAGGTACGTCAGCATAAAAATGCCTGTGAGATACATAGGTTTTGTGAAAATAGAATTCATGACTTATGTTTAAGAAAATGCTTACTCATGAACCTTGTAATTTGCTTTGTCTTGTAAATCATTTGAAAAGTGATAAATAAACCAAATGATATATACGTATAAAAGAAAAGTAGATGGTTAAGTAAATAACCAAGTAAAATGAGTTTATATCAGATAAGTTTTTTGTAAAACAATGTATTGTGAAAAGTATGTTATTTGTATAAAATGTTATATGTCTAAATTGAAATGATTCAAATAACGCTACAATATGTAATACCATACAAGCACTTATATATAGGAAGTACCAGTGGCGTATCCACCATGCTTGTATCATATGACACACGCCTCATTACTTAAATCACTTACTCAAACCAAACTACCAAAGTAAAATGTTTATGTATAATCAATGTCAAAATGTTTGTGTGAAAATCACTTACACACGCCTCATTGTTTGATGGTCGCAGTGACCCAGGTGTCACAGTCTCCCCTACTTTAGGAAATTTCATCCCGAAATTTATTCAGAGGAAACTTGCGAGAGCGTGAAACATGAAGTTGAAAAGATCAAACAACACTGGTTAGAGTCCTGAACTTCTAGTAACTTTACAATAACATCATGTTTGCAATGTGAGAGGGACACTTATATACAAGTTTATAAAGCGTCATTGGTGCGTCCACCGTACCTCTATTACATTGTTCACATTTCATTATGGTTGTCACTATCGGTTCTTACACATAATAAGTCTTACCGAGGTTTCCATGCACTGCACTTCACAATTATGTATGCATCCATAATTACGTAATTCCTTGCATAGTCACGTAGCGCATCTTATAATGTGTAGGGGAAGAAAGCAATGAACGAGCTTGTGATGATTGTGACTAGACCACCATAGGGTCCTTTTAATTAAATTAATAAATGATTTAAATAGACCACCAAGGAGTCTGTTTAGGTACATCAGCGCATGTCATTTTTAACCAGATTCTGATTCAATCTTTTTGACTAGACCACTAGGAGGGTCTCTTATGAATCATGGAGTGGTACTATATAATCCAAGGGTCTTAACTAACACGTAGAAGCCCAATAAGGATTTAGGGTAGTACCTTTTTGAATATCCTTCTACGAATCCCTCATATGAAGATACGAAAGGTTCTACGAGGATTTGGATAACGGATATCCAGAGTATACAAAAACACAAAAATGCATAAAAGAAAACACAAAATGCATAAACACATAATCACATAATTGTTTAACTTGATTTTAGATTTGTTATCATTTTGTTAATTTGTTCTGCTAACTGTGCACATGTATTTAAAGCACACTAGGTATCCAATCAGTGGATTTTGATTGGTGCTTTAAATATTTCTAAGAATCTAACTATAAAGATAGAAAGATCTTATAAAGGGAAAATTCGATTTCGGTTATAAGGAACCGAAATGTTTTTTTTTTGGGTAAAGGGTTACCCCGGTGATTCTATTAAAATGCAACCGCAATTAAGTACAAGTAGTGAGGATGAGTTCCACACTAGTTCGTATACAGGACATGCCCCATATATGTAAGACAAAACAAAACAAAAAGACCTATGAAACCCCATAACCTAGCCTACTAAATATCATGCATAGATTCCTAGTAGACAAAACAATGCAAAATAAAGACTAATCCTCAACCACCATCATCAAAGATAAAGCTGCCGCAAACCAGCAACCCCTTCAAACGAACCAACAACAGCCTATCCATTTGAGAATTTTGTGGAAGAGGTGCTTGCCCCTGATTTTGATGAATAAGGATGAGTACCCGATATCATAAATTCACTAGTTTCGTTGTAGACTTCAACGACCTCCTCCTCATCCGACTCCTGCATGTCTCTCGACTGATTCTCTTTCTTCTCCACTCGACCCACATTGATCCGACCTTGATTACCGTCATCGTTTTTAAGGATATCAAAAGAGTTCGACGTCGAAATGTTCGAATTAAGGTACACAAGGAATCCAACTAAGGATTCTGATTTGTATGATAATCATCCAGAAAGGTCTAACTGTGGAGATAAAAAAGATCCCATAAGGATTTTAGAAGTTGAAGATGTTTTGAAACCTTGCACTGGACGTGTTTAAGTCAAAACATGAAGTAAAATGCTTATGAGGTTGAGATGCTCGATATGCCAAGGCGACATATGAAGCGGAATTTGAAAGTTAAGTCAATGTATGAGGAAAAATATTTTTGAAAACTTATACATGGGGTTCTTAAAAAAAATGTGTTCAATGTTTCTGAAACCTTATGTATAATACTTTTGAAATCATAAAGTAGGTGTACTAGGTAGGTATATTTATAAAATGTTTTAAAAATCATGAGTTGAATTTTGATATTATGTATAAGGTTTTTGAAAACATGAATGATGCTTTTTGAAATCATGCACTTGATAAGAAAATGTACTGTGTTAATATTGTTTTCAGACTATATGAAACATTTTGAAATTATGAAGGTTGTTTTTTTTTTTTTTTGAAAACATAGCCAATGTTTTTGAAATAGCATAGACAATGCATTTGAAAAAATTGTTTTCAAACTATATGAAATGTTTTGAGATCATGAAGATTGTTTTTGAAATACTTGTACTGTGTATGTTGAAAAATCAAAACGTAATGGGCATGAGATTTGAAAATACCCTTCGTTATCTAACCAAGGATTCAAAGGCACAGATGTGCAGAAGCATGATTACTCATTATGTCACTTTATTTTCTGTACTTCGTATCTTAGAATGAAACGAGTACTTAGAATTTTCTATGGGAATCATGAGTAAACACAAGAATGGGAAATATTCACAAGAGTAGTTTGTAAGGAACATAGTTCCTTAATGTAGGTATTATAGGGAAATGCCATACACACATGTAACTACACTTGTATATCAGAATTTGTGATCAACGATTTATTTATAAACAAAACTGATTGTTTCACATTACAAGAAAAACAAAGAAATAAAAGCATAAGATTTAAAACAGTAACATCTTATACTCAGCCAAATGCTCATCCGTGGGTCAGATTTGCATTGACAATCTTCGTTCTCTTGTTCCTGAAATAGCTCGTCTCGCCGTAGTTGTACCAAGTACCAGATGGTAAACAAGCTGGAGCAGGGTTGACTTGGGGTTGGTTTGGACCACCTTGGATTGGGTTGAATTGACAAGCATTTGCCAGGTGACCGAGTCGTCCACATGATGCACACAGACGACACTGCAGGTAAGCTCGGTGAGGTGCATTACACTTGTTGCACATCAGTGCAGTACCGGCATAAGGTTTCCTAGCAGGAGGTTGAGCAGCAGCAAGGTTTATAACAGCTTTGTTTTGGATAGCAAAGCGGCATATGTTAACCAAATGTCCCCGCCATCCACAGTAGGTATATTTGAAGCAGGGTATGAGGTTTGAATTGTGACGGTTGCATTGCTTGCACCATGGGGCACCTCCTAAGTACGGCTTCCTAGCTGGTGGCGCCGCCACTTGTCTAGGTCCCGCTTGATTAGGTGTAACTGCTGCGGGTTTCCTTGAAGCCTTACGCTTCCTTGATTTCTTAGAGGATCCAGTCTGTTCATCCATGGTCTTTGATTCCTCGATTGGTTTCTTGGCTGGTGGTGCTGGCTTGACTTCTGCTTCCTTTGGTGGCTCTTGAGTGGCTTCATTGTTGAGACGAGACATGGCAATGCCTAATTCAATAGTCTTCAGGATTACTTCGCCTATTCGCTGGGCAAATTTGGCTGTCTGCTCGGATATCTGCACATCGTTGCGATGAAGAGACATTCTGGAGGAAATGAAGGATATAGGAGGAAACAAATGAAATGTTATCAGAAAATAAAACAAAACAGAATGGCAACGCATAAAAATTGCGATCATTTGTTTGTTACCTAAGGCAAACAAATGAGACGGTGTCTAATCAAAGTAAGCGGGTCATAATAATGTATTGTTGAAGACATGATTGCCTATAAGTGAACACTCACCCCAAGAGTTCCCTGGTAAGAGTGACTGGTCCGATTCCACGGATTTGTACGAACACTCTAGCCTTAGACAGAAAACTCAGAGTACAGGCATTCACCCTTCCAGTTTGCACGTGTTCACATTAAAAGACCCAAACTTTGACGAGATTTTGAAAACTTTGAAGGTTCAAAACCTTACAATAAATCATCCTAGAACAGATGATTGATTTTCAAAGCGGTTTTGAAATTTGTGTTCGTGTTGTGGTTGTCGCCTAAGGATAGGTGACGGTATTGTTTTATGACTAACCGCAAGTAAACTCGCGTTAGGGTCCTAGGAAGGTTATAGACTAGGTCAAAGCATTACTAATAACCTAATTCCCTATAACCATGAGCTCTGATACCAACTTTTCTGTCACACCCCGACCACGTAAAACAACAAAACGTGGCGGAAACGTCGGGGAATGTTGTAACAGAATCATTGTTTCATAACACATGGAAATTGAAATATTGTTTTATTGATTAAAAGAGTTACAATGTTCTCCTAACTCAGGAGTTGATGCACAACTATCATCTGAATAGAGGTCCTGCAAGATGTGCTTTCAAAATCGATATTCAAAAAGCCTATGATACGGTTAGTTGGTCTTTTTTGAGAGCCATTCTTATTCGCTTTGGGTTCAATCATCGTATGGTTGAGTGGATTATGACATGTGTTTCCACGGCTTCCTAGTCGTTAAGTGTTAATGGTAATCTTCATGGTTTCTTTAAAGGGAAGAGGGGCTTGAGACAGGGAGACCCGATGTCTCCTTATCTTTTTACTCTTATCATGGAGGTTCTATCCTTATTACTCCAACAGGTGGCTAACTCAAATTTGTCGTTTAAATTCCATCATCAGTGTGCTAAGCAGAGAATCATCAATGTTTCTTTTGCGGATGATTTGTTTATTTTTGTGCATGCTGATATTTGCTCGGTTAAGAAGGTTAGAGATGCTTTGGATTTGTTCACAAGATGTTCAGGTTTAGTGCCGAGCCCAGCCAAAAGCACTGCATATTTTTCGAATGTTCCGTCTTCGGTCAAGCAAGAGATCCTTTCTCTGATGCAGTTTCAGGAAGGTTGCCTTCCGGTTCGGTATCTTGGGGTGCCCCTTATATCAACAAAGCTGAGTTTTAAAGATTGCAAAATTCTAATTGATCGTATGGAGTCAAAAATTACAAGCTGGTTATCTAAGTCGTTATCTTTTGCGGGTCGTCTTCAGCTCATAAATTCAGTTTTATCCGCAATGCACATTTACTGGGCTTCTGTCTTCATTCTTCCAGTTCGTGTCACTTCAGAATTGGAGAAGAGGATGCGTCGTTTTCTTTGGAATGCTGGATCGGCTGGTAGGGTTCGAGCAAAAGTTGCTTGGTCTGATGTGTGTTTACCTAAGCACGAGGGTGGATTGGGTGTTCGTAATATTACGGATGTTAATAATGCCCTTATGGCAAACCATATATGGAGTATCTTATCGAAACGGCACTCTTTGTGGGTTCAGTGGATCCACTGCTACAAATTAAAGGGTAGAAGTTTTTGGGAGATTCCGAGTAGAGGTAGTATGAGCTGGGGGTGGCGTAAAATTTTATCTATCCGCAACTTGGTTCGTCCGTATCTTGGTATTATGATCCGAAGTGGTGCCCAAACTAACATTTGGTGTGATAATTGGTGCCCGTTGAGTCCGTTTACATCATTCATTACCCCGAGAATTATTTCTAATGCAAGATTTAATATGAAGTCTACGGTTGCTGATTTAGTTGACGATTCAGGCCAGTGGAGATGGCCGCAAGCGTGGTATGACCTTTTTCCGGTATTGATAAATTTGCAAACCCCAAATCTTATTCACAATGTTCCTGATAAACTTACATGGAAAGATTTGGAGGGTAAAGAAAGCTATTTCAGCTCAAAGGAAGTGTGGAACAACATTAGGGGCCGAGGGGATACGGTTACATGGTCTAATATGATATGGTTTTCACAGTGTATTCCGAGGCACTCGTTCCATATGTGGTTGGTTATTAGGAATAAACTAAAAACTCAAGACCGTCTTTCGAGTTGGGAAGCAGGAAGTGATACGAATCTTAGGCTTATGTGTTGCCCGCTTTGTTGCCATGGACGTGACTCGCGCGATCACCTTTTCTTCCAATGCAGTTTTTCGGCGAAAGTTTGGAATAAGGTCAAAGATTTGGTTAACTTGGAGAGTGTAGATGACTCGTGGGGATCTATTGTTGCATGGATGGATCTAAAGGCTTCTTCGAAGAACTTGGATGTGATTGTGGCCAAAATTCTGATTGCGGCTACGACGTATTTTATTTGGCAAGAAAGAAATAATAGATTATTTTCTCAGAAGCAAAACACAGTTGAGGCGGTGATGGAGATGATCAGGAGCACAGTCCGTTTGAAGATTATGGGGCTCAAGTTTCGTGGGAGGGATAGCCGGAATAGATTATTAACGGCATGGAAGATTTACTCTAATGATGAGGAAGAAGACCCGGGTTAGAAGCTTACATTTCTAGTTGATCGTGTGGTTTGTTTTAGGGCTGTTTGTGTTTATGGTTGTTGCTTTTGCATGTTAACTTTCTGGTTGTTTTTCTTGTTTGGTTCCTAGTCTTGGTATGCCAAGTCTAGTTGGTGTGTTCACTCTGACACACTCTTGTACTTATTTGGTTGATTTATAAAATTTACCGGGGTAACCCTTTACCCAAAAAAAAAAGAGTTACAATGTCTTGACAATCAAAGAAATATAACATAAATAACTAGTCTTGCATCTTTTATTGTCACTAAGGCCCAAGTCCGCCTAAGTGTATCTTGATAAATCCTATGCATCATATCCTGAAACACATGTGAAAATAGGTACGTCAGCATAAAAATGCCTGTGAGATACATAGGTTTTGTGAAAATAGAATTCATGACTTATGTTTAAGAAAATGTTTAGTCATGAACCTTGTAATTTGCTTTGTCTTGTAAATCATTTGAAAAGTGATAAATAAACCAAATGATACGTATAAAAGAATAGTAGATGGTTAAGTAAATAACCAAGTAAAATGAGTTTATATCAGATAAGTTGTTTGTAAAACAATGTATTGTGAAAAGTATGTTATTTGTATAAAATGTTATATGTCTAAATTGAAATTATTCAAATAACGCTACAATATGTAATACCATACAAACACTTATATATAGGAAGTACCAGCGGCGTATCCACCATGCTTGTATCATATTACACACGCCTCGTTACTTAAATCACTTACTCAAACCAAACTACCAAAGTAAAATGTTTATGTATAATCAATGTCAAAATGTTTGTGTGAAAACCATGTCTAATGTCTATGTCTATTGTAAATCATGAATTGTGTATATCAATGTCAAAAATGTTTATGTCTAATGTAAATCATGAATTGTGTATATCAATGTCAAAATGTTTATGTTTAATGTAAATCATGAATTGTGTATATCAATGTCAAAATGTTTATGTCTAATGTAAATCATGAATTGTGTATATCAATGTCAAAATGTTTATGTATAATGCAAATCATGTAATGTGTATCCAAAATATCATGTATGGTAAGTGAAATATATCAACTAAACCATATGTAAAATGCACAAAACAAGGTATTGAAGTAAAACATGGTTTAAATCAAAGTTATGTTTTGTGGAACAAATGCATGCTATACTGATTTAAACATCTATGCGGTATTGTGAAATGCATACATCCAAGCCTTGTGATTGTGGTGATAGACCCCTAAACGAATTTAAAGGTCTATCTGTGTTATGTTTATCGAATTCGGTCATTCCTTCCACCCAAACAAACCTAGGGTTCAGGAACGGGAGTTGTCAAGTCCTATGGTACCATTATCTACTAACGAGCGGCGTAGCTAATGTTAATGAATGTATATTGTCCCATTTGAACAAACCAAATGTCATACCAAAATGTAAGCATGTGATGAATAACAAATGTACTAAGTATGCACACAATGGGCATACATAGCATAAAATGTAATGTAAAACAATGTACTAAGTATGCACACAATGGACATACATAGCATAACATGTAATGTAAAACGATGTACTAAATATGCACACAATGGGCATACATAGCATAAACACAATGAAATCATGTACTATAAGTGTACTATTGAACATAACAAGCATATGATATGAAAACATGGAAAAGCATGAAAGTAACAAGTAGGCACATGTGTTTCACCCCAAAATGTTTGGAAAACAGTAAAAGAGGGGTCTATGTACTCACTTGAGATTGCCTAGAAGTCCTTGCGTAACAACCAAACAATGCTAGAGATCACGGATATCAAACGGTACCTAATATACGTAACTATGTTAATATACCGGACCTATACCGGAGGATCGGATAGAATGAGGGCTCGTAAACCAAATGAGTATGGGAACTCATGTAATATGGTTTTAACAAAGCCTACATACTACAATGAAACCTAACCTAAGTGCTTACGACCCATTACGACCCGTCTAGGTAGCTTATGCTACTTTAACGCGTCGTTCGCGTAAAACGCGTTCGCCTAACTAGTCCTATGACAAGTATTATATGCCTAACATGTTTAATTATGTTACATAATAGTTAAATGACGAAAGTTTAGGTTACACGTGCTTAATTACCAATTACACATGAAAAGGGTATTTTGGTAATTTACCTAAGGCATATAAACTACCTATCATACAACTACTTAACGAAGCGCCCATAAGGTATAACCTCGGAAGGTTATTCCCTATATACTATGGTCACCTAATGTGTTTGGTCGGATCCTAATGATCGACCAAACGGGTCGGGTTCGAAAGTATAAGCGATTGTTTAGATCGCTTACCTTACAACCCTATATAAGCACTAAACTAAAAGTGACGAGCTAAGCATGTTTTTTTTTTTTTGGGTAAAGGGTTACCCCAGTGATTTTATATATTCACACAAAAAAATACAAGTAGTGAAGAAACACCTCCACTAGTAGCTAAGCATGTTAAAACATTCTTAACTAAGTTTAGAAAACATGTTTGGTATCAAAACAAACGGCTTTGATACCTAAGAGTAGTTTGGTTACAAAATACGCAAGAATACGCATTTTGGCCGAAACTACGACTCGTCACTGAGTCTTGATAACGTGGTAATCAGTAGGTATAGTCACTAGGGACTATAACCATTGTGATTACGCTCACGTTATGAAGTTCAAACGAACTTCGCGTTGACCATGAACTGGTCAATGCCGAAAGTCAAACAAAGTTTGACTTTAACGCTAAAAGAATAAAAGAACGAAGGAACACTTACAAAGGGTCCAAGAACGGAAGGTTTGAATCCGAATACTCTTAGGTATGAAGTGTTAAACACAACAACTTAGAGAGCAAATTCAGATTTCAAAGGTGTGGGTTTTTGGGGTTGAAAGGGTTGGGTATTTATAGGAATGTTGGAACTGTTAGGATCATTTATCGAATAACGTGCTTTGATCTTGTCCCTAAACTTGTTGCAACCGTATGGTAACTCAAAATGGCCCCTCATGAGTAGGAAAGGGCAAGTGTGGGTGAGTTTTGAGTGATTAACAACTGTAAACAGCTGTTAAACTGATCTTATCTGATCTGGGAAGCTGACACGGGCCGCGTAAGGGGACTCACTAAACTCACGCGGGCCGCCTGGCACTTCTGGTCAGAAACAAACTTTCAAAAATGACAGTTTTGGTCCCTGTTGTGTTTTAAAGCCATTTCCGACACGTTTAAGGCCCGTTAAGCCAACGTTAAGGCCCTAAAATGATGCCTGAACATTGTGGACATGAAACATGCTCAAAAATATGCCGGATGTTGGTTCGTTTGGTCGTACGATCGTGATGTTCGCTTAATTACGACGGAATGCGCATAAGCGCGAAAAACGATCTAAATTGCGTGACGAATGGGTTTTTCTCATTCCAAACACTAAAATAAAATATTTTAGTGCTTACATAAATTTTTGGATGTCTGGATGTATTCAGAACGTAAGTTATGCGCGAAAATGAAAACTTATGCACTTTTTGACGCTTTTAGTCCCTGAATGACCAAAAGTTTCTTATGTGGTTGATTGTTCGTCAGAAGCTGTTAACTCAGGATAAAATTCTAAAGTGGGATTTTTCAAGACGGAAGAACATGAACATGATGTGTTGCGTTTTGTGTTATGCAAATGTTGATTCTCACGATCATCTTTTCTTTGAATGCAAGTTCTCGACGCATATTTGGAATAACGTTAGACATAGGGTGGCTATGGATAGTGTTGAGTCAAAATGGAGCGCTATTATGAATTGGATGTTGGCTCGTGCTCGGTCTAAATCTGCAGCCAATTATGTTAGTAAATTGCTCGTTGCTACGATCGCTTATTTCATTTGGCAGGAGCGGAATGCAAGATTGTTTAAGAATCAAACGAGACCCCCCGATGTCATTTGTGATCTAATTGTCAAGACGATTCGGTACAAGCTTATGGGGGTTAAGTTCAAGGACTGTGCGAACGTTAGGAGGTTGCTTGGAAGTTGGGATATTGGAGGCAAGGAAGATATTCATAATGGGAGTTAATTGAGTTATAGTTTTTTCTAGATGATAGTCTAGTGGTGCTTTACTTGTTTGTTTTTGATTTTTGGTGTACATTCATGGGGCATGTCTAATTTTTGAACTAGTGGAGGCGTTTCTTCACTACTTGTATTATTTTTGTGTGAATATATAAAATCACCGGGGTAACCCTTTACCCAAAAAAAAAAAAAAAAAAAACCCCTCTCCTGGGCGATTTTTCTTGTTCATCATGAACCCTAAATTTTTCTTTGAGATTCGTTTGTATAACAGTCTGTGATTAGAGTTTGTTCATCAAATCTCTATAATGAACTAGTTAGCAATAGTAATCAATCTGAAATTAGGGTTTTATTTTCGTTTCTTCCTCAATCGCCGCCATAGGTGCTGTTTAGAGATCCTGATGTATTAATCCGGTTGTTATTGATCGCGGTTAACTGAGTTTAATTTAGCTAGATTGATACCCCGGGTTAATGTGTTAAGGATTGAAATTCGGCTCTAGGGTTTCAGGATTAGGGTTTCTTTCTTTCATTGTTTCTTGGCCGGCTGGAGTTTTTTACTTGTTTTGCTGATACGTGTGCATGGAGGGTAGAAGTGATGGTCAAAATTCATTGAAGGAGGGTGTCACTCCGGGGACGGAAGAGAAATCACCACCGGTTCGTGGTATTGGGCTGCGGGTGACAAATATTGAGGGCAATAATCTGATTCCCAGGCGAGGTATGTACTCAACCAACAATAGTTCGGTCATTGATGGTTTGTTCGAAATTTCAAAGCCTGTGGAGTTGAATGTTGATTCTGCATGTGGAGGGAATTATGTGGCGCCAATGAAAGATTCCCATGCAAACCCTACTGGGGCATCTAATGCAAACCCTAGTACGGCTGATAAGGGTTCGTTGATCAATCAGGTTGGTGCGCAAGGTAGTCAGAATGTCCGAAGGGAATCAGGTAAGTCTCCATTATGTTATGCTGATTCTGTTGGGGCATCTAGTTCCAGGAAGGTCAATTTCAGAACTCTTGCAAGTCCGGTAGGACATGAGGGATGTGATGTTGTTTTGCCGAAAGAATCTGTTAGAGTTGTAAAAGATAAGCTTGCTAATACGTTATATGGATACTTTCTTGGTGATCGTGTTGCATACCCGGTAGTCGAATACTACGTGAGGAATAATTGGAAGAAATTTGGCCTTCAAAAGTCTATGATGAATGCGAGTGGTTTTTTCTTTTTTAAGTTTGCTGATGAAATTGGTATGATGAATGCTATGAAAGAGGGCCCTTGGATCATTCGATCACAACCGCTATTTCTTAATGTATGGTCCCCATCTTCGAAACTGGAAAAAAAGGAAGTTAAAACTGTGCAACTTTGGGTTAAAATACACGATGTCCCTCTTGCTGCGTATACAGAGGATGGATTAAGCATGATTGCAACGGCTATCGGTAATCCTATAGTGTTAGACTCGTACACTAACTCAATGTGCTTAGACTCTTGGGGAAGGAGTAGCTTTGCTAGAGCTATGGTTGAGATCTCGGCTGACAACGAGTTCAAAGAGGAAATTGTGATTGCAGTTCCAGATTTGGAAGGGGATGGTTTTGTTAAGGAAAAGGTGTATGTGGAGTATGAATGGAGCCCTCATCGATGCACCTTCTGCAAGGTTTTTGGGCATAATGATGGGGCTTGCCCGAGACAAATCAGGCAGGTCACGAACGGTCCGGCTACTATTCAAAAAGATCATCAGGTATCTAAATCTAAAGGGCATTCGAAAAAACCAGTGGTAGACAAAGACGGGTTCATGGATGTGGATGCTAGGAAAACGGCAAAGAGAACGGGGTTCCCGGTTAATAAGCAAAAACAGAAGTTTGAATACCGTCCAGTTGGGTTAAAAACTAGTGGAGGGGCTATTAAATCAACCCCAACATCTACCTTTATCTCAAACAATCCCTTTAACGTGTTAAATGATTCGAGAAATGACCATGAAGCTGGTGGAAGTGGAGCAGGGGATGATAAAGATGAATCGGATGATGACGAGGTACAGGAAGTATATAATGAAACGGATGGCTACGAGATGGATGGTTTTCTGAGGCGAGGAACTATTAATAATGAAAATAAAAAAGGGGCAAGCACTCCTTCTCCAACGGTTATCAATGGTTAGTATCGCTTCATGGAATATTAGGGGTTTGAACTGCCCCATTAAGCAAACGGAGGTTCGACATGTTATTATGGAGTTTAAATTGAGTTTATGTGTTGTTCTTGAATCTCATGTGGAGGTGAGTAATCTTCCTAAAGTGTGTAAGTCTGTTTTTCGGTCTTGGCTTTGGACGTCGAATGGGGCTCGATGTGATAAAGGAACGCGGATCATTGTTGGCTGGAATCCATCTATTTTTTATGTTATGGTGCTTTCGGAATCTGATCAGGTTATGCATCTTCAGCTGATATTTAAACAGGAGCAAAAAATGATTTTTTGTTCAATTATTTATGCAGCAAACTATTATATCAGTCGGAGGGAGTTGTGGAAGCAGCTTTCGTTACATAAGAGTTTTGTTAGTAATGAACCTTGGGTCATCCTAGGTGATTTTAACTCTGCGTTGAACCTTGAAGATAAGTCTATGGGGTGCTCCTCGGTTTCTTTGAGTATGAAGGAATTTCAAGAGTGTGTTGATGACATTGAGATGGTTGATTTAAATCGTTCTGGTATCCATTTCACATGGAATCAGAAACCAAAAAAAAGGGATTGGGTTGATGAAAAAAATTGATAGAGTTATGGGTAATTCTCAGTTTATTGCTAAATTTCCAAGTGCTGTTGCGGTGTTTTATCCATCTCGGTTATCAGACCATTGCCCGTGTGTTATCAAGTTCCCGGAAACTGAAAAATTAAAGCATCGGTCTTTCAAATTTGCTAACTTTCTGGAGCATAAACCTGAATTCTTGCCGATTGTCGAGAAGGTTTGGGGTATGAACATTAGAGGTGTGTATCCATTTTCGGTTGTTAAGAAACTTCGGCAGTTGAAATCTCCTTTACGTGTTTTACTTTCCAGCAAGGTAATTTGCACAAAAAAGTCCAAGAATTGAGAGATAAGCTTGATAGGATCCAGTGTGATATTGATAAAGACCCGTCTAGTCAGACGTTTCGGGATGAGGAAGCCACTATTCGGTGTGATTATCAGGCTGCTTTATTAGATGAAGAGCGTTTTTTGAAGCAAAAGTCTAAAGTGGACTGGTTAGCGGCTGGAGATATGAACACGGCTTACTTTCACTCGTCACTTAAAAATAGAGTTCACTATAGCCGCATTGAGGTTATTCGAGATGTTAGTGGGAATGACTTTACGAATGATATGGTGTCGAAAGCTTTTGTTGATCATTATGAGTGCTTTTTAGGCTGCCCGGGAGATACTTCACTTAATCCGACTCCGGATTTGTTTCCTAAAAAGTTAGAGAGGGGTGTTGCAGCTTATATGGTTCGGCCGGTTACTCCTGATGAGGTTAAAAAGGCGATGTTTTCGATTGGGTCGGATAAGGCGCCAGGTCCTGATGGTTTTACAGTGGGTTTTTTTAAAAATGCATGGCCTATCGTTGGTAATGAAGTGTCGAAAGCAGTTATTGATTTTTTTGATACAGGGAAGCTTCTAAGGGAATTAAACCATACGCTCATTGTTCTTATTCCTAAAATTCCATCCCCGTCTATGGTTACGGACTATCGTCCGATTGCATGCTGTAATGTATTATACAAGTGCATTAGTAAAATTGTTGCTGAAAGAATTAAGCTGGGGCTTAATGACATTGTTAGTGTCAACCAGTCGGCTTTCGTTCCAGGTAGAAAAATCTCTGATAACATTTTGTTAACGCAAGAATTGATGCATAATTATCATAGAAACATTGGTCCCCCTAAGTGTGCGTTTAAAGTTGATATTCAGAAGGCTTATGACACTGTCGATTGGGTTTTTTTAAAGAACATTTTGGTGGGTTTCGGATTTCATAGCAGCATGGTTCACTGGATCATGGTTTGTGTTTCTACGACCACGTATTCAGTATGTATTAATGGAGACATTCACGGGTTCTTCAAGGGAAATAGGGGGCTTCGTCAGGGTGATCCTATCTCGCCCTATATTTTCACTCTTGTGATGGAGATTCTCACAGCTATCTTACAGCAGACGGTAAGGATTGACTCGTCGTTTAAATTCCATAACAAGTGTGAACGCCAACAGATCATCAATCTCTGTTTTGCGGACGACTTGTTTATTTTTTCTAGGGGTGAGATTGCGTCGGCCAGGTGTATCATGGAAGCGCTCAAGTCTTTTACAAAGATGTCGGGTTTGATGCCAAATATTTAGAAAAGTACAGTTTTTTTCTCTAATGTTCCATCGTTTGTTAAAACTGCTATTTTGAATATTATGCCGTTTTTAGAGGGTTCGTTACCGGTGAGATATTTGGGAGTTCCTCTTATATCGTCGCGGTTACTGTACAAAGACTGTCAGGTTTTAGTGGAGAAGCTCGAAAAACGTATCATGCATTGGAGGAACAAATTACTCTCTTTCGCAGGTAGATTGCAACTTATTATTTCGGTATTGTCCTCTCTGCATATTTACTGGTCGTCTGTGTTTATTTTGCCTGCTCGGGTGATTATTAATTTGGAAGCTATGATGCGGAATTTTTTATGGTCTCATGACAATTCGTTTCAAAAAGGCCGGGCTAAGGTTTCTTGGAAAGCAGTTTGTGTTCCTAAGTATGAGGGTGGGTTAGGGATTCGGCGTATTGGTGATGTTAATAAAGCCCTTATGTCTTCGCATATATGGAGCATTCTTTCAAGGCGTGAATCTTTATGGGTTGAGTGGGTTCATTCTTACAGATTAAGGGGTAACAGTTTCTGGGCATGTAAAGTTCCTTCTTCTTGTTGTTGGTCGTGGAGGAAGATTCTTCAGATTAGGCCGGATATGAGGAGTTTTGTTTGGTCCGAAATTGGGAATGGTTTATCTACATCAGCTTGGTTCGATACGTGGAGTAATATAGGCCCGTTGATTCAACTTCTTTCTCCGAGACTTATTGCTAATGCAGGTTTCAATTTGGATGCTAAAGTTTCTGATATTTGCTTGGAGTCTTCGTGGGGTTGGCCTAATGAATGGAGGGATCGATTTCCGGTTCTTAATCAACTCGATAATATGTCTATTAATCCGAATAAGGATGATAAAATTTTATGGCGACAAGGGGATAATCTTTATGATTTTTCTTCGGCTCGAGCTTGGGATTCTTTTAGACGTCGAGAGTTGGAGGTAGAGTGGTGTCGTATTGTTTGGTTCGCCCAATGTATCCCTCGTCATGCTTTTTTAATGTGGCTTATTATGAGGCATAAATTACTTACTCAGGATAAGATTTTGAGCTGGGATATATCGCGTAGAAAAAACATGAACATGATGTGTTGTTTGCTATGTTATGCCAATCATGATTCTCATAATCATCTTTTCTTCGAGTGTAAATTCTCGGATACAGTTTGGCATAAGGTTAGACATAAAGTGGGGATGGAGTCGGTCCATTCGAAATGGGAGGACATTGTTAATTGGCTGGTAGTTCGGTCCAGTTCTAAGTCAGTGAAGAATTATGTTGCAAGGTTGTTGGTAGCGGCCACTGCTTATTTCATATGGCAGGAGCGTAATGCTAGATTATTCAAGAATGAGTTGAGACCTCCAGAAGCTATTATTGAACTTATTATCCAACAGGTCCGTTACAAATTGATGGGAGCGAAGCTAAAGAATTGTGACAATGTCAAAAGGCTTCTTAGTGAATGGGGAATTTTTGGAGCTGATCTTTTTGAAGAAACTGGCTGATTGAGTAGTTTTGTGGTTTTGTTCTAGAGTCTAGTCTAGTTGTTTTTTCGTTTGGTGGTATTTATATGTTTTTTCTAGATATTAACTTTCATGGGGCATGTCCCATGATTGAACTAGTGTAGACTATCTACACTACTTGTGTTTTTTGTTTGTTAATATATAGAATCAGCGGGGTAACCCTTTACCCAAAAAAAAAAAAAAAAAAAAACCCCTCAAAGCCTATTTCTAAGCTATGTAAAGGATATTTATGGTATGTTTAACTTATGGTCATGTTCCGGAATGTCTGTTATAGTTCAAATCGGCATACTTTCACAGTTTGTCGAATTTAGTCCCTGTAAGCGATTAAACTTGATTTTGTCAAACCAAAGCCTTCAAAACTTATTTCTAAGTTATGTAAAGGTTATTTAAGGTATGTGAAGCCTATTTCACTATTCCGGAGTGTTCGTTGCATTAAACTGGTTATATTTACGCATCAGTGCGCGTAAAACCTTCCAGAAAGCGATTTAGAGCCCGAAATCGAACAAGAATTGATATGTGCAAATGATACACATATTTGTACAAATCCCAAGTATGAAATACAATATTCCATTGGTTTGGTATTTGTTTGATGGTCGCAGTGACCCAGGTGTCACAGTCTGTAACACCCGAAAATTTTAAAACAAAAATTGTAAACAACCCTTATGATTTATAGTCCAATAGGAAACCCTAATTAAGACACCCAAGTAATTCTGTACAAACCCTAGAATTTTCAGAATTTTCAGAATCAGGATTAGGGCCCCTAAAACTCAGGGGGGGTATTCCCTACTTAACGATTATCTTAATAACTTGCGGACGAAGTTGAATTTAATGATTTCATCGACTCAGCTAGCCTAGTCCCACACGTGGCAACCCTATACATAAAATAAGTTCTCTCGCGGGCCGCCTTGTCACACCCCGACCACGTAGAACATACAAACGTGGCGGAAATGTCGGGGAGTGTTGTAACAGAATTAATTGTTTCAAATCCATGGCAATTGAAGTTTCGTTTTATTGATTACAAGTGTTACAATGTCTTAACAAACAAAGAAATACAACATAATTAACTAGTCTTGCATCTTTTATTGTCACTAAAGCCCAAGTCTGCCTATGTGTATCTTGATCATCTTATGCAACAGCTCCTGAAAAACACATGTGAAAATAGGTACGTCAGCATAAAAATGCCTGTGAGATACATAGGTTTTGTGAAAATAGGTTCCATGACTTATGTTTGAGAAAATGTTTAGTCATGAACCTTGTAATTTGCTTTGTTTTGTAAATCATTTGAAAAACAATGAGTTCAGATGATATGTATAAATAAGTGAATAATGCATGGTTAAATGAATAACCAAGTAAAATGAGTTTGTAAAAGATAAGTTGTTTGTAAAACAATGTCTTGTGAAAAGTATGTTATTTGTATAAAATGTTCTATGTCTCAAACTGAAATGATTCAAATAACGCTACAATATGTAATACCATACAAACACTTATATATAGGAAGTACCAGCGGCGTATCCACCATGCTTTTATCATATTACACACGCCTCGTTACTTAATCACTTACTCAAACCAAACTATCAAGATGAAATGTTTAACAAGTATAGAAATGTTCATGTATAGTCAAATACGGTTCACACGGTTCACAGATACAAACGGTTCACAGATACAAACGGTTCACAGATACAAACGGTTCACAGATACAAACGGTTCACAGATATCAACGGATCACATAGTCAAATGATTACAACGGTTCACATAGTCAAATGTTTACAACGGTTCAATATGTAGTATAATGTGTTCATATGCTGGATAAGCATATGCAACAGAAAAGCAATGTAAAACAATGTACTAAGTATGCACATAATGGACATACATAGCATAAAATGTATTGAAATCATGTACTATAATGTACTAACGAACATAGCAGGTATATGATGTGAAAACGGGAAAGCATGAATGTAACAAGTAGGCACATGTGTTCCACCCCAAAACAGTTTGGAAAACAGTAAAAGAGGGGTCTATGTACTCACTTGAGATTGCTCAGTAGTCCTTGAGTAACAACTAATCAATGCTAGAGATCGCGGATATCAAACGGCACCTAGTATAGGTAACTATGTTAATAAACCGGACCTAGATCGGAAGATTGGGTAGCATTAGGGTTTGTAAACCAAACGAGTGTAGAGACTCGTGTCATTTGGTTTAACAAAGCCTACATACTAAATGAAACTTAACCTGAGTGTTTTCGACCCATTACGACCCGTTTAGGTAGCTTATGCTACTTTAACGCGTCGTTCGCGTGAAACGCGTTCGGACCGCCTAACTAGCCCTATGACAAGTGTTATATGCCTAAACATATTACATAATCAGTTATGTGACAAAGGTTTTGGTTACATATGCTTAATTACCAATTATACATGAAAAGGGTATTCTGGTAATTTACCTAAGGCATATAAACTACCTATCATACAACTACTTAAACGATGCGACCATAGGGTATAACCTCGGAAGGTTATTCCCTACCTACTATGGTCACCTAATGTGTTTGGTCGGATCCTAATGATCGACCAAATGGGTCGGGTTCGAGGTATAAGCGATTTATAAGATCGCTTACCCTACGACCCTAGACAACGTGGTAATCAGTGGGCATAGTCCCAAGGGACTATGACCAACGTGATTACACTCACGTTGCGAAGTTCAAACGAACTTCGCATTGACCATTACTGGTCAACGCTGAAAGTCAAACAAAGTTTGACTTTCTGACTCGAAAAGCAGTAAAATAAGGAAAAGAACGAAAGAATACTTACGAAGGGTCCCCGAATGCTAAACTCGATTCAAAAATCTCAGGTATGAAACAAATGTTTCAACTTAGAGTTTCTCAAATCAAGTTTCTAGTGATTTTAGCAATGGGGGGTATGGGGTATTTATAGGAATACCCGAACCGTTAAGATCGTTTCATGGAAAACGTGCCTTAATCCCATCCGTACATGTGTTGAAAATTTATGGTGTTTAGGTGTTTAAATTCCATCCATACATGTGTTGCAAAGTCACGGTGTTTAGGTGCTTAAATTCCATCCATACATGTGTTGCAAAGTCATGGTGCCTAAATTCCATCCTTATCCGCTGACTAAGAATGTTTAGAATGTGTGGTTGTGAATTAAACAACGGCTAATACATCGAATCTGGTCCCGAATGCGAAAAACTGAGTTTCTGCATGTTTTCTTATGGCGAACACTAAAATAAAATATTTTAGTGCTTACATAAATTTTTGGATGTCCGGATGTATTCAGAACGTAAGTTATGCGCGAAAATGCAAACTTGTGCACTTTTTGACACTTTTAGTCCCTGAATGACCCAAAAGTTTATTTTAGCACACCGAACCCCTCAAAGCCTATTTCTAAGCTATGTAAAGGATATTTATGGTATGTTTAACTTATGGTCATGTTCCGGAAGGTCTGTTACAGTTCAAATTGGCATACTTTCGCAGTTTGTCAAATTTAGTCCCTGTAAGCGATTAAACTTTGATTTCACCACACCAAACCTTCCAAAACTTATATCTAAGTTATGTAAAGGTTATTTAAGGTATGTTAAGCCTATCTCACTATTCCGGAGTGTTCGTTGCATTTAACTGGTTATATTTACGCATCAGTGCGTGTATAACCTTCCAGAAAGCGATTTAGAGCTTGAAATCGAACATGAGTTGATATGTGCAAAAGATACACATATTTATACAAGTCCAAAGTATGAAATACATTATTTCATTGGTTTGGCATTTGTTTGATGGTTGAAATGACACAGGTGTTACAGTCTCCCCTACTTTAGGAAATTTCGTCCCGAAATTAATTCGTAGGAGTCTATTTGTGACTTTGTGTCAGATAACCACCAGAGATATGTAAAGCATAATCCTGTCATTTCCTTAACGGACATTCTTCAGAACGAAAATGAACAAACGGAGTCATTTTCCTCAACGAGTATTCTTCAGAAGCGGAAATGAAGGAATAAACAAACGGGGACTCATTTCCTTAACGGAAAATCTTCAGAAACGAAAATGAACAAACGGAGTCATTTTCAACAGATGCTTCCTCAGAAACGGAAATGAGAATGATAGACAAACGGATATTCATTTCCTCAACGGACAATTCTTCAGAAACGAAAATGAACAACAGAGTCATTTTCAACGGTTGCTTCCTCAGAAACGGAAATGAAAATGATAGACAAACGGATATTCATTTCCTCAACGGACAATTCTTCAGAAACGAAAATGAACAACAGAGTCATTTTCAACGGTTGCTTCCTCAGAAACGGAAATGAAAATGATAGACAAACGGATATTCATTTCCTCAACGGACAAATCTTCAGAAACGAAAATGAACAAACGGAGTCATTTTCAACGGTTGCTTCCTCAGAAATGGAAATGAAGGGATTAAACAACGGATATTCATTTCCTCAACGGATAATCTTCAGAAACGAAAATGAACTAACGGAGTCATTTTTCAACGGTTGTTTCCTCAGGTTCGGAAATGAAGGGATTAAACAACGGATATTCATTTCCTCAACGGATAATCTTCAGAAACGAAAATGAACTAACAGAGTCATTTTTCAACGGTTGTTTCCTCAGGTTCGGAAATGAAGGATTAAACAACGGATATTCATTTCCTCAACGGATAATCTTCAGAAACGAAAATGAACTAACGGAGTCATTTTTCAACGGTTGTTTCCTCAGGTTTGGAAATGAAGGATTAAACAACGGATATTCATTTCCTCAACGGATAATCTTCAGAAACGAAAATGAACTAACGGAGTCATTTTTCAACGGTTGTTTCCTCAGGTTCGGAAATGAAGGATTAAATAAACGGATGTTCATTTCCCTTGACGGATACTCTTCAGAACGAAAATGCACAAACGGAGTCATTTTCCTCAACGGGTATTCTTCAGAATTGGAAATGAAGGATAGACGGATATTCATTTCCTCAACGGATATTCTTCAGAAGTGAAAAATGAATAGCTAGTTCATTTTTCCTCAACGGATACTTCATCAGAATTGGAAATGAATAGGGTTAACTTCTAGGTACATGACAAAGCTCGCTGTGGTTTCCGTGCACTAAATTCCATAATTATGTATGCATCCATAATTACGTAATTCCTTGCATAGTCCGCACAGTTTGTCTTGTAATGTTCATAAGTACATAATCACATAGTTGTTTAACTTGTTTATTAATTTGTTATCTCTGGACGCGGATACTTAAAGCACACCAGGAATCCAATTCGTGGATTTCATTTGGCACTTTAATCATTTCAAGAATCTATCTATTAAGATAGGATAATCTTAAAAGGAATTCGGCTTTATCCTTATTGAATTGTGATGTACGTATTGAATCATACAAAGAATTCAATTAAGGATTCCGATGAATGATACCCATCCACAAGGATCTAATTATGAGGATAGAAAGATCCTACATGGATTTTTGGAGTTTGTGTAACGGGAGGTGTTCCGACACCTTGCACTAGGCGTCCTTACGTCGATACACAAGGTAGAAAGTTCATGAGGTTGAGGCGCCAAATATGTCAAGCGACATATGAAGCAGAGTTTGAAGGTTGAGCAGCAGCAGGATTTGCAACAGCTTTGCTTTGGATTGCAAAGCGGCACATGTTAACCAAATGTCTCCATCGTCCACCGTGGGTACATTTGAAACAGGGTATTTGATTCAGATGATGCCAGTGACATTGATTGCGCCAAGGAGCAGTTCCCTTATACGGCTTCATCCTTGAGACGAGTCATGGTAATAGCTAAATCAACGGTCTTCTGGAGTACGACGCCTATTTGTTGAGCAGTTGTAGCACCTGGTCCGGACACTCGAGTCTTGTTGAAATGAAAAGGTATAATGAAGAAAATGGAAGACATAGGAGGAAACAAGCCGAAGGTAGTCAAAAGAAAATAACAACACATGAAGATTGTGACCATTTGTTTATTACCAAAGGCAAACAAATGAGATGGTGACTAATCAAAGTAAATAGGTCAAAAATAATGTATCGCGAAGACATGCTCGCCTATAAGTGAACACTCATCCCAAGAATTCCCAGGTAAGCACAACTGGTCTCGCGTCTGGTTGAGATGTATACAAAGTGCTTGCCTAGACAGAAAACCCAGAATACAGGCATTCACCCTTCCAGTTTGCACGTGTTCACATTATTTAAAACCCAAAACCTTGACGAGATTTTTGAAAATTCAAAGGGGTTCAAAACCGTATAACAGAGGGTTCAAAACCTTAAAATAGAGGGTTCAAAACCTAGTAATCAATCATCCTAGAACAGATGATTAGTTTTCAAAGCGGTTTTGAAATTTATGTTCTTGTTGTGGTCGTCGCCTAAGGATAGGTGACGGTATTGTTTTATGACTAAACGCAAGTAAACTCGCGTTAGGGTCCTAAGAAGGTTATAGACTAGGTCAAAGCATTACTAATAACCTAATTCCCTATAACCATTGGCTCTGATACCATCTTTTCTGTCACACCCCGACCACGTAGAACATACAAACGTGGCGGAAATGTCGGGGAGTGTTGTAACAGAATTAATTGTTTCAAATCCATGGCAATTGAAGTTTCGTTTTATTGATTACAAGTGTTACAATGTCTTAACAAACAAAGAAATACAACATAATTAACTAGTCTTGCATCTTTTATTGTCACTAAAGCCCAAGTCTGCCTATGTGTATCTTGATCATCTTATGCAACAGCTCCTGAAAAACACATGTGAAAATAGGTACGTCAGCATAAAAATGCCTGTGAGATACATAGGTTTTGTGAAAATAGGTTCCATGACTTATGTTTGAGAAAATGTTTAGTCATGAACCTTGTAATTTGCTTTGTTTTGTAAATCATTTGAAAAACAATGAGTTCAGATGATATGTATAAATAAGTGAATAATGCATGGTTAAATGAATAACCAAGTAAAATGAGTTTGTAAAAGATAAGTTGTTTGTAAAACAATGTCTTGTGAAAAGTATGTTATTTGTATAAAATGTTCTATGTCTCAAACTGAAATGATTCAAATAACGCTACAATATGTAATACCATACAAACACTTATATATAGGAAGTACCAGCGGCGTATCCACCATGCTTGTATCATATTACACACGCCTCGTTACTTAATCACTTACTCAAACCAAACTATCAAGATGAAATGTTTAACAAGTATAGAAATGTTCATGTATAGTCAAATACGGTTCACACGGTTCATAGATACAAACGGTTCATAGATACAAACGGTTCACAGATACAAACGGTTCACAGATACAAACGGTTCACAGATATCAACGGATCACATAGTCAAATGATTACAACGGTTCACATAGTCAAATGTTTACAACGGTTCAATATGTAGTATAATGTGTTCATATGCTGGATAAGCATATGCAACAGAAAAGCAATGTAAAACAATGTACTAAGTATGCACATAATGGACATACATAGCATAAAATGTATTGAAATCATGTACTATAATGTACTAACGAACATAGCAGGTATATGATGTGAAAACGGGAAAGCATGAATGTAACAAGTAGGCACATGTGTTCCACCCCAAAACAGTTTGGAAAACAGTAAAAGAGGGGTCTATGTACTCACTTGAGATTGCTCAGTAGTCCTTGAGTAACAACTAATCAATGCTAGAGATCGCGGATATCAAACGACACCTAGTATAGGTAACTATGTTAATAAACCGGACCTAGATCGGAAGATTGGGTAGCATTAGGGTTTGTAAACCAAACGAGTGTAGAGACTCGTGTCATTTGGTTTAACAAAGCCTACATACTAAATGAAACTTAAACTGAGTGTTTTCGACCCATTACGACCCGTTTAGGTAGCTTATGCTACTTTAACGCGTCGTTCGCGTGAAACGCGTTCGGACCGCCTAACTAGCCCTATGACAAGTGTTATATGCCTAAACATATTACATAATCAGTTATGTGACAAAGGTTTAGGTTACATATGCTTAATTACCAATTATACATGAAAAGGGTATTCTGGTAATTTACCTAAGGCATATAAACTACCTATCATACAACTACTTAAACGATGCGACCATAGGGTATAACCTCGGAAGGTTATTCCCTACCTACTATGGTCACCTAATGTGTTTGGTCGGATCCTAATGATCGACCAAATGGGTCGGGTTCGAGGTATAAGCGATTTATAAGATCGCTTACCCTACGACCCTAGACAACGTGGTAATCAGTGGGCATAGTCCCAAGGGACTATGACCAACGTGATTACACTCACGTTGCGAAGTTCAAACGAACTTCGCATTGACCATTACTGGTCAACGCTGAAAGTCAAACAAAGTTTGACTTTCTGACTCGAAAAGCAGTAAAATAAGGAAAAGAACGAAAGAATACTTACGAAGGGTCCCCGAATGCTAAACTCGATTCAAAAATCTCAGGTATGAAACAAATGTTTCAACTTAGAGTTTCTCAAATCAAGTTTCTAGTGATTTTAGCAATGGGGGGTATGGGGTATTTATAGGAATACCCGAACCGTTAAGATCGTTTCATGGAAAACGTGCCTTAATCCCATCCGTACATGTGTTGAAAATTTATGGTGTTTAGGTGTTTAAATTCCATCCATACATGTGTTGCAAAGTCATGGTGTTTAGGTGCTTAAATTCCATCCATACATGTGTTGCAAAGTCATGGTGCCTAAATTCCATCCTTATCCGCTGACTAAGCATGTTTAGAATGTGTGGTTGTGAATTAAACAACGGCTAATACATCGAATCTGGTCCCGAATGCGAAAAACTGAGTTTCTGCATGTTTTCTTATGGCGAACACTAAAATAAAATATTTTAGTGCTTACATAAATTTTTGGATGTCCGGATGTATTCAGAACGTAAGTTATGCGCGAAAATGCAAACTTGTGCACTTTTTGACACTTTTAGTCCCTGAATGACCCAAAAGTTTATTTTAGCACACCGAACCCCTCAAAGCCTATTTCTAAGCTATGTAAAGGATATTTATGGTATGTTTAACTTATGGTCATGTTCCGGAAGGTCTGTTACAGTTCAAATTGGCATACTTTCGCAGTTTGTCAAATTTAGTCCCTGTAAGCGATTAAACTTTGATTTCACCACACCAAACCTTCCAAAACTTATATCTAAGTTATGTAAAGGTTATTTAAGGTATGTTAAGCCTATCTCACTATTCCGGAGTGTTCGTTGCATTAAACTGGTTATATTTACGCATCAGTGCGTGTATAACCTTCCAGAAAGCGATTTAGAGCTTGAAATCGAACATGAGTTGATATGTGCAAAAGATACACATATTTATACAAGTCCAAAGTATGAAATACATTATTTCATTGGTTTGGCATTTGTTTGATGGTTGAAATGACACAGGTGTTACACGCCTCAAGATAAGCTTAATTCTCACGCGGGCCGCCTAAGAGTCAAAATTCACCTATAAATACAGGAGCTTGGGACTTGATTCTGGGCACAAAAATGACGAAGAAATTCACAAAATACACCGAGTTATGTTCTGTTTATCACCAATAACACACACTAAACACTAATTAGTAGGGGGTGCTGCTGTAGAACAGGGTAATAACTCAATCGCTGATACGATTCATTGTCCGATCGATCAATATATCCAATGGATGTTTAAGTGCTGCCCACATTAGGGTTATACTTTGTCGTTCGTCGTTAATTCGATGGATGAGTTTAAGTATCGTACTTTGTCGTTCATCGTTAATTCGATGGATGAGTTTAAGTATCGCACTTTGTCGTTCGTTGTGAGAATTTGATCTCGTGAGTTATCGTAAATGCTGTATTAAGTTAAATACCTAGTTTGTGAGCAAATTAGGTTAAGAAGATAATCAGTAGGCTAAACTCTGCCCGTATAAATCTACAATTGGAAACAAGGTAGCATCACTTGGAAATTTTAAGGTACGGATAGATTCCTTTCTTTTGATTTACGTCGTTTGGACATTTCTGATTTTAAAGTCCGTATTAAGATTTAAGGTATAAGTTATAAGTTCAGTACGGATAGATTCTTTTCTTTCGATTTATGTCAATCCTAATTTTAAATTCCGTACTAAGATTTAAGTTATAAGTTATAAGTTCAGTACGAAAAGATTTCCTTTCTTTCGATTTACGTCATTTGGATATAAGTATATCAGTCTTGATTTTAGATTTCCGTATTAAGATTTAAGTTATAAATTAAGTTATAAATTCCGTACGGATAGAATCCTTTTCTTTTGATTTATGTCGTTTTGATACAAGTATATTATTCCTGATTTTAAATTCCGTATTAAGATTAAGTTATGAAATAAGTTATAGATTCCGTATTAAGATTAAGTTATGAAATAAGTTATAGATTCTCTATTAAGATTAAGTTATGATCTAAGTTATAAATTTCGTATGGATAGAATCCTTTCAATTTATGTCAGTTAGGTACGGAAAGAAGTTCTTTCTTTTGATTTATGTCGTTTCTTGATTTTAAGTTCCGTATTAGGATTAAGTTATGAATTCCGTATGGATAGACTCCTTTCTTTTGATCTACGTCGTTTAAATTCCATATTAAGATTAAGTTATAAATTCCGTAAGGATAGAATCCTTTTTGGTCGATTTATGTCAGTTAGGTACGTATAGAATCCTTTCTTTCGATTTATGTCCGTTGGGTACGGATAGACTCCTTTCTTTCGATTTATGTCGTTTGGATATAAGTATATCATTCCTGATTTTAAATTCCGTATTAAGATTAAGATAAGTTATAAGTTCAGTACGGATAGAATTCCTTTCTTTAGATTTATGTCAATTGAATACAGGTTCCGTATTAAGATTAAGTTAGGAAATACGTGTTGGAAGTTACAAACGTTTTGTTTTACATCAGTTAGTTAGAAAATGGTTTATTTTATACGAGTTTCATTTCCTACTCTAGTGGTTCCTTATTAACGAGTCAAGGTTTTATCTTGTTCGTTTAATAAACCACATTTTGGGGACGAAATTGTCAAGATAGGATTGATAACCATACCTTGGTGACTGGTTCCACTCTTATATTTTCAATCTCGCCAAAGATTCGTATTTTACAAGTTACAAGTTAAATATCTTAAGACTTATAAGTTATAAGTAAATAAGTTACAAGTATAGTATGATATATAAGTATTATGTTACTCAAGTCAAATTGTTTAAATTACTATGTCTTGTTTTTAAAACTCCTCACGTCTTTGATTATTGATTCATTTGACAGTCCGTTCGATTCCTATTCTAATCATTTGATTTAGTTTTCATGTCATGCGATAGTTTTTCTATTAAGTTGTACTCATTATCGCATGTTCCAATATATGTTCCGTTCTGTTCTGAAAATAAGTTTTATAAGTTATGTGAATAAGACTATTTGTACTCTGATACCCTGAGTATCGCTTCTCGTGGAGTGTCCCACGAGCATGTTGTTGCGGCATCGACATCATGTGCTCCATCCGTCACAGAGAGATTAGTTCACGGCGTCTCTTAAGTACAAGTGTGGTACATATATTAGGAGGCGTATGGATCGATCCTAGGATTTAAGTTTTCAGGAAATGGATAACAAGTATGCCAACTTGCCATTTCGTGTGATAAGTATGCAGGAGTAGCTACCTGTGTATTGTCACGTTTTCAGTTTGCTCACGGGTACATCCGTAAGATATAATTATGAAATTAAGTTATTTGCATCGTCAAGTTCCATCCGGTTATTAAAATAAAATAAGCTTTTGTTTTCCTCTATCCGCACACTGGGCAAAACTTTTCAAAATTTTGCTCAGACGTACGTTTTTGTTGTTGTTGTTTTCTTCTTTACGTCAGGTTATCAAGACAATCTGGGACGGAATATGGAAGAGTGCTCGAGTGTTTGGAAAAGACGGTAGAAATAATTGTAATGGATTAGATATCCTTCATTAAGCTGTAAAGCCTTGTAATACATTTAAGTATAAATGGAATTATGTTTTTGATCTGACTACTGTTATAGTGACACGCCGGCCCGTTCCGGGACGGGGTGTTACACAGTCTCCCATACTTTAGGAAATTTCGTCCCGAAATTTATTCAGAGGAAACTTGTGAGAGCTTGAAACATGAAGTTGAAAAGATCAAACAACACTGGTTAGAGTCCTGAACTTCTAGTAACTTTACAATAACATCATGTTTGCAATGTGAGAGGGACACTTATATACAAGTATATAAAGCGTCATTGGTGCGTCCACCGTACCTCTATTACATTGTTCACATTTCATTATGGTTGTCACTATCAGTTCTTACACATAATAAGTCTTACCGAGGTTTCCGTGCACTGAACTTCGCAATTATGTATGCATCCATAATTACGTAATTCCTTGCATAGTCACGTAGCGCATCTTATAATGTGTAGGGGAAGAAAGCAATGAACGAGCTTGTGATGATTGTGACTAGACCACCATAGGGTCCTTTTAATTAAATCAATAAATGATTTAAATAGAGCACCAAGGAGTCTGTTTAGGTACATCAGCGCATGTCATTTTTAACCAGATTCTGATTCAATCTTTTTGACTAGACCACTAGGAGGGTCTCTTATGAATCATGGAGTGGTACTATATAATCCAAGGGTCTTAACTAACACGTAGAAGCCCAATAAGGATTTAGGGTAGTACCTTTTTGAATATCCTTCTACGAATCCCTCATATGAAGATACGAAAGGTTCTACGAGGATTTGGATAACGGATATCCAGAGTATACAAAAACACAAAAATGCATAAAAGAAAACACAAAATGCATAAACACATAATCACATAATTGTTTAACTTGATTTTAGATTTGTTATCATTTTGTTAATTTGTTCTGCTAACTGTGCACATGTATTCAAAGCACACTAGGTATCCAATCAGTGGATTTTGATTGGTGCTTTAAATATTTCTAAGAATCTAACTATAAAGATAGAAAGATCTTTTAAAGGGAAAATTCGATTTCGATTATAAGGAACCGAAATGTTCGAATTAAGGTACACAAGGAATCCAACTAAGGATTCTGATTTGTATGATAATCATCCACAAAGGTCTAACTGTGGAGATAAAAAAGATCCCATAAGGATTTTAGAAGTTGAAGATGTTTTGAAACCTTGCACTGGATGTGTTTAAGTCAAAACATGAAGTAAAATGCTTATGAGGTTGAGATGCTCGATATGCCAAGGCGACATATGAAGCGGAATTTGAAAGTTAAGTCAATGTATGAGGAAAAATATTTTTGAAAACTTATGCATGGGGTTCTTAAAAAAACGTGTTCAATGTTTCTGAAACCTTATGTATAATACTTTTGAAATCATAAAGTAGGTGTACTAGGTAGGTATATTTATAAAATGTTTTAAAAATCATGAGTTGAATTTTGAAATTATGTATAAGGTTTTTGAAAACATGAATGATGCTTTTTGAAATCATGCACTTGATAAGAAAATGTACTGTGTTAATATTGTTTTCAGACTATATGAAACATTTTGAAATTATGAAGGTTGTTTTTTTTTGAAAACATAGCCAATGTTTTTGAAATAACATAGACAATGCATTTGAAAAAATTGTTTTCAAACTATATGAAATGTTTTGAAATCATGAAGATTGTTTTTGAAATACATGTACTGTGTATGTTGAAAAATCAAAACGTAATGGGTATGAGATTTGAAAATACCCTTAGTTATCTAACCAAGAATTCAAAGGCACAGATGTGCAGAAGCATGATTACTCATTATGTCACTTTATTTTCTGTACTTCGTATCTTAGAATGAAACGAGTACTTAGAATTTTCTATGGAATCATGAGTAAACACAAGAATGGGAAATATTCACAAGAGTAGTTTGTAAGGAACATAGTTCCTTAATGTAGGTATTATAGGGAAATGCCATACACACATGTAACTACACTTGTATATCAGAATTTGTGATCAACGATTTATTTATAAACAAAACTGATTGTATCACATTACAAGAAAAACAAAGAAATAAAAGCATAAGATTTAAAACAGTAACATCTTATACTCAGCCAAATGCTCATCCGTGGGTCAGATTTGCATTAACAATCTTTGTTCTCTTGTTCCTGAAATAGCTCGTCTCGCCATAGTTGTACCAAGTACCAGATGGTAAACGAGCTGGAGCAGGGTTGACTTGGGGTTGGTTTGGACCACCTTGGATTCGGTTGAATTGACAAGCATTTTCCAGGTGACCGAGTCGTCCACATGATGCACACAGACGACACTGCAGGTAAGCTCGGTGAGGTGCATTACACTTGTTGCACATCAGTGCAGTACCGGCATAAGGTTTCCTAGCAGGAGGTTGAGCAGCAGCAAGGTTTATAACAACTTTGTTTTGGATAGCAAAGCGGCATATGTTAACCAAATGTCCCCGCCGTCCACAGTAGGTATATTTGAAGCAGGGTATGAGGTTTGAATGGTGACGGTTGCATTGCTTGCACCATGGGGCACCTCCTAAGTACGGCTTCCTAGCTGGTGGCGTCGCCACTTGGCTAGGTCCCGCTTGATTAGGTGTAACTGCTGCGGGCTTCCTTGAAGCCTTACGCTTCCTTGATTTCTTAGAGGATCCAGTATGTTCATCCATGGTCTTTGATTCCTCGATTGGTTTCTTGGCTGGTGGTGCTGGCTTGACTTCTGCTTCCTTTGGTGGCTCTTGAGTGGCTTCATTGTTGAGACGAGACATGGCAATGCCTAATTCAACAGTCTTCAGGATTACTTCGCCTATTCGCTGGGCAAATTTGGCAGTCTGCTCGGATATCTGCGCATCGTTGCGATGAAGAGACATTCTGGAGGAAATGAAGGGTATAGGAGGAAACAAATGAAATGTTATCGGAAAATAAAACAAAACAGAATGGTAACGCATAAAAATTGCGATCATTTGTTTGTTACCTAAGGCAAACAAATGAGACGGTGACTAATCAAAGTAAGCGGGTCATAATAATGTATTGCTGGAAGACATGCTTGCCTATAAGTGAACACTCACCCCAAGAGTTCCCAGGTAAGAGTGACTGGTCCGATTCTGCGGATTTGTACGAACACTCTAGCCTTAGACAGAAAACTCAGAGTACATGCATTCACCCTTCCAGTTTGCACGTGTTCACATTAAAAGACCCAAAATTTGATGAGATTTTGAAAACTTTGAAGGTTCAAAACCTTACAATAAATCATCCTAGAACAGATGATTGATTTTCAAAGCGGTTTTGAAATTTATGTTCTTGTTGTGGTTGTCGCCTAAGGATAAGTGACGGTATTGTTTTATGACTAAACGCAAGTAAACTCGCGTTAGGGTCCTAGGAAGGTTATAGACTAGGTCAAAGCATTACTAATAACCTAATTCCCTATAACCATGAGCTCTGATACCAACTTTTCTGTCACACCCCGACCATGTAAAACAACAAAACGTGGCGGAAACGTCGGGGAGTGTTGTAACAGAATCATTGTTTCATAACACATGGAAATTGAAATATTGTTTTATTGATTAAAAGAGTTACAATGTCTTGACAATCAAAGAAATATAACATAAATAACTAGTCTTGCATCTTTTATTGTCACTAAGGCCCAAGTCCGCCTAAGTGTATCTTGATAAATCCTATGCATCATATCCTGAAACACATGTGAAAATAGGTATGTCAGCATAAAAATGCCTGTGAGATACATTTTTTTTTGGGTAAAGGGTTACCCCGGTGATTCTATATATCAACACACAAATAACACAAGTAGTGCGGAGACACCCACACTAGTTCAATCATGAGACATATCCCATGAAAGTAAACCAAACAACCACAAAAGAAACAAAAACCAAACAACTTGACAAAATTCTAGACAAAAGACACAAAAAAACTACTCAGCCGCCATTGTCTCTACCATTATCCCCACGGATATCCCAATCATCAAGAAGACGCCTCACACTCGCCGTGTCTTTAAACTTCACACCTAGCAACTTGTACCGAACAGTTTGTAGAATTGCATTGCAAATGATATCTTTTTTTGTTTTTGCAAATGATATCTGGCGGCCTAGTTTGATTCTTGAACAAACGATCATTCCTTTCCTGCCAAATAACATACATAGAGGCCGCCACCACCAACTTACTAATCAAACAACCTGCTGACTTGGATTTGGATCGCAATAACAACCATTCCACAATAGCCGAAATCTTTGGATCCACATTAGACATACCTGCCTTTCCACAAACACCTTACCATACTTGCATAGAGAACGGACATTCAAAGAAAAGGTGCTGATGAGAATCATAATTCGAATAACACAATAGACAGCACATCATATTCATGTTTTTCCTCCTTTCAAAATCCCACTGAATAATCTTATCCTGTGATAGAAGCTTTCTCCTCATAATCAGCCACAAGAGGAACGCATGCTTAGGAATACACGGAGCAAACCAAACAATGCTAATCCATTGAATTTCAGGCTCCCTCGACCTGATCGACTCCCAAGCTAGAGCTGAAGAATAATCTGACAAGATATCCCCATCCTTCCATAGGAAACAATCAGCTGTAGAGTTGTTAATATTAAGACTAGACGCATGAATAAGAACTGGAAAGGAATCCCTCCTTGCCAGCGGCCATCTCCAATCTCCATCAGCCCAAACGTCACTCACTTTAGCATCCAGCCGAAACCCCGAATTAGTGATATTTCTCGATGTCAAGAACGAACATAAAGGGCCACCTTCACACCAGTTATCATACCAAGCAGAAGTGGACCTCCCGTCACCAACTCTAGACCAGATATACTGTCTAATACTCGGTCTAACCTGTAAAATCTTTCTCCAGCTCCAACAACTATTTGCTGGAATACTACACTCCCAAAAAATTCTACCCTTGAGCTTGTACCACTTAATCCACTCAACCCACAAGGACTCCCTATTTGAAACAATACTCCAAACATGAGAAACCATCAATGCCTTATTAACTTCTCCTACCCGTTTTATGCCTAAGCCCCCTTCAAATTTTGGAATACAAACATTCTTCCACGCCACCTTAGCTTTCCGAAACGAATTTCCTTGGGACCATAAAAAATTGCGTAATTTGCCTTCCAATTCACTAATAATTCTAGCCGGCAAGATAAAGACCGACGACCAATAGATGTGCATAGCTGACAAAACCGAAACAATAAGCTGTAATCTACCCGCAAAGGATAAAAATTTTGTAGTCCATGGTGAGATTCTCTGCTCCAATCGTTCAACCAAGATACTATTTTTTTTTTTTTAGGTAAAGGGTTACCCCGGTGATTCTATTATAGACAACCGCCAATGAAGTACAAGTAGTGAGGATGAGTTCCCCACTTGTTCATATACAGGACATGCCCCATATATGTAAACACAAAAAGCAAACAAACCAAGTTACCACCTCAAACTAGCCTACTACAATCATGATAATGACTAAACTAGTAGACAAACGAAAAAACCAAAAACAAACGACGTCAACCGCCATCATCAAAAATGAAATTGCTACCAACCGGCAGCCCCAAAGCATGCAACAGAAGCCACCTATCCATTAGACAACTTTATGTGAGAGGTGCTTGCCCCTGTACTGGAAGACGTAGGATGTGCACCCGATGTCATAAACTCATTCGTTTCATCATATACAACCTCTACCTCGTCATCATCAGACTCGTCATTTGGCTCACGACCCCCTTTATATCTCCCCTGGAAGGAACCCCCGTTCCCCTCAACAAACCCAAGAGCACTAAACGAATTATGAGTTTTAACCTTGGACGAACTATTGGTCCGCGCACTCACGTAGGAAGAACTCACTGCCTTTTTCTTTTTATCCACAGGTCTATATTCAAACTTGGGCTTTTGATTATTAACCTGAAAACCACTCTTCTTTCCATTCTTCTTTGTCTTGACTTCAGTATAACCATCCTCATCTACTTTCGGATTGTTTGTAGGAGGCTTCACTGTCAATCGAATGCATTTTGGACACTCCCCAGAAACATGCCCAAATACACAGCAGTGGGCACATCTCAGAGGTTCCCATTCATACTCCACCCGAATAGTCTCAGTAACATATTTGTTCCCAACCAATTCAGGAATAGCCATGGTTAGAGCCTCTTTCAACTCATGATCAGCTGATATTTCAATGAGAGCCCTAGCATAGCTGCTCCTTCTCCAAGCCTCATTACACATATCACTAGTATACGAATCCAAGCGCACAGGGGATCCAATTTTTGATGCCAACATACTTAAACCATCATCAGAATAAGCCACTAGCGGAACATCATGCAATTTAACCCAAACTGCAACCTTTTTAAACTCTTCTTTTTTAAGGATGTTTGTAGGAGACCAAATGTTGAGAAACATAGGTTTGTTACGGATCATCCAAGGTCCCCCTTCAAGAACAGTATCCATACCCTTTCTATCTTCAAACTTGAAGAAAAAGAAACCATTTGAATTCATCATAGTTTTCTGAAGACCATGTTTCTTCCAATTTGTTCTGACAAAATATTCAACTACTGGATATGCAATCCTATCCCCCAGGAAATAACCATAAAGAGTATTAGCTAACCTATTATTAACTTGGCGAACCGAATCAATCGGGAGCACTACATCCACTCCATCCAATGAGACATCTGAATTTAGAGATCGAAAATTGACTTTAGGAACTTGATCAGCCACATCATTGGCCTTTCTAGTGTTTTCATCTTCATTCTGAATCTGAATTGAAACACCACCCCGCTTAGAATCACCCTGCTCGACCTGTTCATTTAGGACCACATCCGCATAAGATTGGACATGAGCATTATCATCCTTATTCTGATTTTGAACTCGAGTAGGATTAACATCACTCACCGGTAGCACAAATGCTACCTTTCTCTTGTCAAAGACCTTCGCATAATTCTGATTGGGAGAATCAGAACAGCCAATAAAATGTTCAGAATCATTAAGCGGCATCATAAAACATACCTTCTTACTCGGCATTTCAGAAACCCTAGCCGCCATAAGTGAGGTTTGTCTTGGCTCAAATGGTTTTCCATCAATATTCTTAATTCTAGAAGCAAACACCTTGGAGTTGTCTGTTGAATCATCCATAACAACAGTCACAATAGAACTCAAGACACCACCAGCCGAAACCCTAGAGCCGAAAGAACTAGGAACTGATATGCCCCGATTGAATCTGATTATGTTGTAACTGAACTTCAATCAATCAGCAAATGAAAGGACCTGAACCTGCCGAGACCCTAACCAGCCAACGGAAATGATAAGCCGCACCCCTGCTGAAACCCTAACGTGAATCAGGCTGAGATTGGATCACAAGAACTCCGATGATGAATTAAGAATCAGCCGTTCAATCGAATCAAAACTCAATCTGATCAATAAGCAAAAAAGAAACAAAACAATCGAAACCCTAAAAGGACCGACGAAACCCTACTCACGAAGGAACCCGTTTAGAATTAATGGAAGAATAATCTCCCACGAGTGGAAATCACTTACCCTAGATACTAACCAGATCCAATCTAGAGGTGGAAGGAAGATCGAACTAGGGTTTCAAGTTGTTCTCCAAGAATCGCCCAGATCGCCCATGTCCATTCAACCAAGATACTACAATCCTTATACAGGAGCCTAGAGGATATAAGATGAACCCCAAGGTATCGAACTGGCAGTTTACCTTCAACAAATGTCATTAACTCCAGAATAACACTTTTAACAAAACTAGGAACATTACAAAAGAAGGTTGTACTTTTTTGAATGCTTGGCACCAAACCTGACATCTTAGTGAACTTTGTCAACGACTCCATAATGCATCTCGCCAAATGAACTTCACCTTTGGCAAACAAGAAAAGGTCATCCGCAAAACAAAGATTAATAATCTTCTGCTTTTCACATTTATTATGGAACCTGAATGATGTATCTAGCCTGGACATTTGTTGCAGAATACATGTCAAGACCCCATAACAGGAGTAAACAAGTATGGAGAAACTGGATCCCCTTGCCTTAACCCACGCTTGCCTTTGAAATAACCATGAGTGTTGCCATTAATGCAAATAGAAAAAGATGTAGAGGAAACACACATCATAATCCAGTTCACCATCCTGTGATGAAACCCAAATCCAAGTAACACATCCTTCAAGAAATCCCAATCAACCGTGTCATACACTTTCTGAATATCCACCTTAAACGCACACCTCGGCGGACCAAAATTCCTATGATAATTATGCATAAGCTCCTGAGTGAGCAAGATATTGTCTGAAATTTTCCTCCCTGGCACAAACGCAGACTGATTTACACTCACAATCCCTGAAAGCGCTTTCTTCATACGATCCGCCACAATCTTGCTAATGCATTTATAAATGACATTACAACAAGCAATTGGGCGATAGTCCGTAACGGCTGTAGGAGAGGATACCTTAGGGATAAGGACAATCAACGTGTGGTTAAGCTCTTAAAGCATTCTCCCAGTAGTGAAGAAATCTTGAACAGCAAAATCACCTCTTCTCCAATAATCGGCCAAGCATACTTAAAAAACGCTGCAGAGAAACCATCGGGACCCGGAGCTTTATCATTTCCCATACCAAAAATCGCCCTCTTAATCTCATCCCCTGTAACATGGGCAATCATACTAGATGCCATATCAACATTGAGCCGCCGAGCAAACAAATCCGGGGCTGGCCGAAGCGAAGTATCACCAACTTTCCCAAGAAAATTTTCGTAATGAAGAACAAAAGCTTTTTGAACCTCCTCACCCTCAAACGATTGGCCATTAGAGTCCGTAATGGCATCAATCCTACTTCTATGATTTCTACACTTCAGAGAATTATGAAAGAAAGCTGTATTGGAGTCACCCGCTTTCAACCATTCAACCTTCGATTTTTGTTTTAAAAATCGCTCCTCATCCAAGCTAGCTTCCTGAAAATAACGAACTAGCTGAGCTTCTAAGGACCGAAGATCAGAATCAGACGGGTTCTGATCAATATTCGACTGTACCGCATCAAGACGTACCCGAAGATCGTTAACTTTTTTATGAACATTACCTTGCTTAGATAGCAACGCACGAAGAGGAGATTTCAGCAACCTAAGCTTTTTTACCAATCTAAACTGGTGGACCCCATTAATACGCACATCCCAATTCTTTTCAACAATCTGAAGAAACTCCGGTTTATGCACTAAAAAATTAGCAAACTTGAAAGGTTTTGGCTTCAATCTACCTACACCAGGTATAGTAAGCACACCTGGACAATGATCCGAGACTCTATATGGTTTAAAAACAGCGTAAGAGTTCCGAAATTCATCCACAAATTGAGAATTCCCCATTATCCGATCAATCTTTTTAAGTAACCCAACACCCTTTTTCGGTTTCTGAGACCAAGTAAAATGTAGCCCCGTTCTATTCACATCAAACACCTCAATATTAGCAACACACTCCTAAAAATCACGCATGCCTGTGGTAATAGAAGAACCTCCCATGGATTTATCTTCCATGTTTAGAGCAGAGTTAAATTCGCCCATAATCACCCATGGCCTATTACTAACAAACAACTTATGCAAAGATAATTGACTCCACAGCTCCCGTCTAGAGACATAATAGTTAGCCGCATAAACAATGGAGCAAAACAAAACCCTCTTATCTGCCTTAAACATAATCTGAACATGAATAACCTGAGCCATCTGAGACAAAACCATAACATCAAAGATTTCGGGATTCTAGCCAATAATTATACGAGTTCCTTTATCACAAACACCCCCATTCGAAGTCCACTCCCAATGACGAAAAATACTATTACATACTCTATCAAGTCTACTAACATCAACGTGAGATTCTAGAATAGCACAAAAACTCAAACTATTGTCTTTAACTATCTGGCGAACCTCTGATTGTTTGAGAGGACGGTTCAACCCTCTAATGTTCCACACGGCTAGACTAACCATTGGAAACCTTTGGAGAAGGAGTGCTTGCCCCTTTTTTAACATTGCTTGGCCGAGAACCCTCCATCATAAAGTCATCAGTTTCATTATAAACCTCATAAATTTCCTCCTCATCAGAATCTTCCTGACCCGGTTCAAAAGACTTGCTACTTTGACCCATATCCCCCACATTATCCTTAAGAACATCAAAAGGGTTACTAGTCTTGAAGTTAGATAAAGACGAAACTGGAACCGAACTACCACCTCCTTTACTAGACAAACTGATCGGCCGATATTCAAATTTTGGTTTAGGCTTGTTCATATTGAATCCCGTCCGTTTAGCTGCTTTTTTCCTATTCACATCCATGTATCCATCAGCATCCGGAATAGATTTGGAATGCCCCATACCCCTAATATTATTCGGCTGACTCGGAGCACCAATCACATTTTTCATCTTAGGCTTTACGAGACACGATGCGTCAGAGTGTCCAAATACTCGACAATGCGAGCATCTATAAGGGGACCATTCATACTCAACGAAAACTTTCTCCTTAACAAACCCCTCGCCATCGAGTGCCGGAACTGCCACAACTAATTCCTCCTTGAGTTCACTTTCAGCAGAGACTTCTATTAGAGCCCGGGCATAACTACTTCTCCCCCACGCATCCATACACATGGATGTAGTAAATTTGTCCAACTCCTTGGGTTCACCAATAGCAGTCGCTATCAAACTTAATCCATCCTCCGTATAAGCTGCAATAGGCACATCATGTATTTTAACCCACATTTGCAAGCTTTTAACATCCTTCTTTTCCAACTTCGTAGTAGGAGTCCAAACATTAAGAAATAATGGTTGGGATCTAATGATCCAGGGTCCAGCATTAAGCACACTCTCCATCCCAACATGGTCCGCAAATTTAAAGAAAAAGTAGCCATTTACGTTCATCATAATCTTTTGTATTCCAAACTTCTTCCAATTATTACGAACAAAATACTCCACCACCGGGTAAGCCACCCGATCACCCAAGTAATATCCATATAAAGTGTTGGCTAGTTTATCATTAACGGCACGAACCGATTCTCGGGGTAGAACTATATCATAACCCTCTTGCATACCAGCACTCATTAAAGAACGAAAGTTAATCTTTTTTACCTTAACATTCAGAACCGAATCTGCATATGAAGGCTTAGGGAGTTCATCAGCCTCCTGTTTTTTTACATCCTCATGATCCTGTACATCACCTTCATCAATAATATTACCAAACTCCTCCATATCCGGTGAAGATTCCTTGACCACGTTGACCATAGGAACCGGAACAGAAACCTTCTCAAGCTCATCAATAACATTGATCAGCATTGGTTCAGAATTCGTCTTGAATATCCCCCTACGAGCTAATTTCGGATTGCTATCCATATTCTGACCACGCCTACCACCACCCTTAGAGGCAAGAGGAGGCTTACCGCGATCAACCTGCACATCAAACTTCTTACGAGAATCCATCCTGGAACCACCTCTCTCAATCACCACGTAAACGAAAGAACCATGCAAACAAGAAACCCAGAAAAAACGACCAACAGCGGATATGAATACAAACAGAAAAACCCTAAACTAGTAAACCTAACCCATGATTCTTCCAAAACCATATAGATAATTTGGTAAATCAAGTAAGAAAGCCGACAACCAAAAGATCTATACAATCTATCCGAACCACAAATTAAGGACGGCGAATAAAGAAGAAAACCCCTCCTTTTAATCGATCACTGGAGCTAACGAGTTCGTTACAGATGTTAGACAATCCAACCTCTGATCACAGACTGTTATACTCTAGATTACGAAGAGAAAGTAAGGATTTCACAGGGAACCAGAATCGCCATACTAAGAGAGAGAATTAGGGTTTTGGTCTTTTTCCTGCCTGTGAGATACATAGGTTTTGTGAAAATAGAATTCATGACTTATGTTTAAGAAAATGTTTAGTCATGAACCTTGTAATTTGCTTTGTCTTGTAAATCATTTGAAAAGTGATAAATAAACCAAATGATATATACGTATAAAAGAATAGTAGATGGTTAAGTAAATAACCAAGTAAAATGAGTTTATATTAGATAAGTTGTTTGTAAAACAATGTATTGTGAAAAGTATGTTATTTGTATAAAATGTTATATGTCTAAATTGAAATTATTCAAATAACGCTACAATATGTAATACCATACAAGCACTTATATATAGGAAGTACCAGCGGCGTATCCACCATGCTTGTATCATATTACGCACGCCTCGTTACTTAAATCACTTACTCAAACCAAACTACCAAAGTAAAATGTTTATGTATAATCAATGTCAAAATGTTTGTGTGAAAACCATGTCTAATTTCTATGTCTATTGTAAATCATGAATTGTGTATATCAATGTCAAAAATGTTTATGTCTAATGTAAATCATGAATTGTGTATATCAATGTCAAAATGTTTATGTCTAATGTAAATCATGAATTGTGTATATCAATGTCAAAATGTTTATGTATAATGCAAATCATGTAATGTGTATCCAAAATATCATGTATGGTAAGTGAAATATATCAACTAAACCATATGTAAAATGCACAAAACAAGGTATTGAAGTAAAACATGGTTTAAATCAAAGTTATGTTTTGTGGAACAAATGCATGCTATACTGATATAAACATCTATGCGGTATTGTGAAATGCATACATCCAAGCCTTGTGATTGTGGTGATAGACCCCTAAACGAATTTAAAGGTCTATCTGTGTTATGTTTATCGAATTCGGTCATTCCTTCCACCCAAACAAACCTAGGGTTCAGGAACGGGAGTTGTCAAGTCCTATGGTACCATTACCTACTAACGAGCGGCGTAGCTAATGTTAATGAATGTATATTGTCCCATTTGAACAAACCAAATGTCATACCAAAATGTAAGCATGTGATGAATAACAAATGTACTAAGTATGCACACAATGGGCATACATAGCATAAAATGTAATGTAAAACAATGTACTAAGTATGCACACAATGGACATACATAGCATAACATGTAATGTAAAACGATGTACTAAATATGCACACAATGGGCATACATAGCATAAACACAATGAAATCATGTACTATAAGTGTACTATTGAACATAACAAGCATATGATATGAAAACATGGAAAAGCATGAAAGTAACAAGTAGGCACATGTGTTTCACCCCAAAATGTTTGGAAAATAGTAAAAGAGGGGTCTATGTACTCACTTGAGATTGCCTAGAAGTCCTTACGTAACAACCAAACAATGCTAGAGATCACGGATATCAAACGGTACCTAATATAGGTAACTATGTTAATATACCGGACCTATACCGGAGGATCGGATAGAATGAGGGCTCGTAAACCAAATGAGTATGGGAACTTATGTAATATGGTTTTAACAAAGCCTACATACTACAATGAAACCTAACCTAAGTGCTTACCACCCATTACGACCCGTCTAGGTAGCCTATGCTACTTTAACGCGTCGTTCGCGTAAAACGCGTTCGCCTAACTAGTCCTATGACAAGTATTATATGCCTAACATCTTTAATTATGTTACATAATCAGTTAAGTGACAAAAGTTTAGGTTACACGTGCTTAATTACCAATTACACATGAAAAGGGTATTTTGGTAATTTACCTAAGGCATATAAACTACCTATCATACAACTACTTAACGAAGCGACCATAAGGTATAACCTCGGAAGGTTATTCCCTATATACTATGGTCACCTAATGTGTTTGGTCGGATCCTAATGATCGACCAAATGGGTCGGGTTCGAAAGTATAAGCGATTGTTTAGATCGCTTACCTTACGACCCTATATAAGCACTAAACTAAAAGTGACGAGCTAAGCATGTTAAAACATGCTTAACTAAGTTTAGAAAACAGGTTTGGTATCAAAACAAACGGCTTTGATACCTAAGAGTAGTTTGGTTACAAAATACGCAAGAATACGTATTTTGGCCGAAACTACGACTCGTCACTGAGTCTTGATAACGTGGTAATCAGTAGGTATAGTCACTAGGGACTATAACCATCGTGATTACGCTCACATTATGAAGATCAAACGAACTGTCAACTAGGTTCTTCTTCTTGAAACCCTAGGTTCTCTCTCTAGCTATGGCGACTTTCTTCTTCTTGAAACCCTAGGTTCTTCAGCGTGATTCTTCAAGATCAGATCAGAGATTAGAGGTTTCTAACATCTATTTCCCATTCTGGTTTGCGGATTCTTTGTTTGTCGGCTAGGGTTTTAATTTTTAATCGTCGCCGTCACTTCATATTCGAGCATATTGGATTGGTTTGCTGGTCAATCAGCCTTGATTTATCAGTTTGCTGTCCGATGTGAAAGAATCATGGGTTAGGGCATTCGCTAGTTTAGGGTTTGGATTTCTCCTTTTTGATTCGTTGTCGTGTGGTTTTCTTGGGGTTTGCTTCATCTTGTTCGGTAGGGTTTTAGAGAGTTGTTTGCTTTGTAATGGATGATCGATTTAAATCTGGTGGAAGGTCGCCTTTGACGTTTCAACAGATTGCTGATCGAATTCTGGATGTTAATGGTAATTCGGTGCAGCCAAAACGTGGTATAAACATCATTGATGAACTCACAAAGGTCACTTTACCGGTTCAATTGAATAAGCTGGATTCATCAACAACCGAGGAATTGGCAAAGAATTCGGGTCCTGCCATGGCTGAAAACTTACGGCCAGGTTCTAGGGCTTATGATACGGATAGGATCATTCAGTCTAGCAGTAATTATGCGCCAAATTCTGATTTTCATGTTGCTGAAATGGCTGGATTAGGGAACATAAAATCGTCCGGGATGACGGAACCGTTAAAGTCCTATGCTGATTCGGTTGCGGCAGCCAAGATCAAGACAGTTAACTTCAGAACTCTTGCAAGTCCGGTCGAGCAAGATGGTTGTGACGTGGTCCTCCCCCGGGAATCAGTCAAACTAGTTCAAGACAGGTTAGCAAATACATTGTATGGGTATTTTTTGGGGGATCGGGTGGCTTATCCGGTTGTAGAGTACTTTGTGAGAAACAATTGGAAGAAATTTGGATTACAAAAGTCTAGGATGAATGCAAACGGGTTTTTCTTTTTCAAATTTGCGGATAAAGATGGTATGATGAATGTTCTTAAAGAAGGACCTTGGACCATTCGTTCCCAACCTCTCTTCCTTAGTGTATGGTCGCCTACTTCAAGACTAGTGAAGAAGGATGTCAAAAAGATACAAATTTGGGTCAAAATCCATGATGTTCCTATAGAAGCCTATACGGAAGATGGGTTGAGTATGATTGCTACGGCTATTGGAGAGCCAAAGTTGTTAGATTCGTACACCACAACTATGTGTACGGATGCTTGGGGAAGGAGTAGCTATGCTAGAGCTTTGATAGAAGTTTCAGCTGAGAATGATTTTAAAGAGGAAATAGTTATAGCGGTGCCGGAGCTAGAAGGTGAGGGTTTCATCAAAGTAAAGATGGTAGTGGAATATGAATGGAGTCCTTATAGATGTGCCCACTGTAAGGTCTTTGGACATGATGATGAGTCCTGCCCGAATCAGCCTAGGAAGTGTCCTAAGGAAGTGCCTAAACCTCAGAAACAAAATGGTGGGAAACATCCGCGTGGTCCGGTGATGACTCCAGTTGTGGACAAAGAGGGTTTTAAGGATGTGGATCGCAAGAAAGCGGCTAGGAAAGCTGGGTTTCCTGTTAATAAGCAGAAGCAGAAATTTGAATATCGGCCGATTGGAACTAAGCCTCAGGGTGGGGTTCCCACCTCGGGTCCGCCATATACAGTCAAAACAAATAATCCTTTTGATGTTTTATCGGATAAGGGTAAGAATGTGGGTAAAACTGGTGAAGTTCAACATGACCAGCAGGACTCGGATGATGAGGAGGTTATTGGAAGCTATAATGAAACTAATGAATTTATGACTTCCGGGTTATCGAAGGCAGGGGCAAGCACCTCGTCCACGAGTTTCTCTAATGGATAGAGTGTTGTTGGTTCGTGTCAAAGGGCTGCTGGTCTGTGGCAGTTTTATTTTTGATGATGGAGGATGATCTCTAGTTCTGTTTTGTTTTGTCTTGTCTACTAGATAGGTTTTCCATTATGTGTAGTAGACTAGGTTATGTGGAGTCATAGGTATTGTGGTTTTTGTTTTGATTGGCTTACATATATGGGGCATGTCCTGTATATGAACTAGTGTGGAACTCATCCTCACTACTTGTACTTATTTGGGATTGTTTTAATAGAATCACCGGGGTAACCCTTTACCCAAAAAAAAGTTCAAACGAACTTCGCGTTGACCATGAACTGGTCAATGCCGAAAGTCAAACAAAGTTTGACTTTAACGCTAAAAGAATAAAAGAACGAAGGAACACTTATAAAGGGTCCAAGAACGGAAGGTTTGAATCCGAATACTCTCAGGTATGAAGTGTTAAACACAACAACTTAGAGAGCAAATTCAGATTTCAAAGGTGTGGGTTTTTGGGGTTGAAAGGGTTGGGTATTTATAGGAATATTGGAACCCTTAGGATCATTTATCGAATAACGTGCTTTGATCTTGTCCCTACACTTGCTGCAACCTTATGGTAACTCAAAATGGCCCCTCATGAGCAGGAAAGGGCAAGTGTGGGTGAGTTTTGAGTGATTAACATCTCTAAACAGCTGTTAAACTGATCTTATCTGATATGGGAAGCTGAAACGGGCCGCGTAAGGGGACTTACTAAACTCACGAGGGCCGCCTGGCACTTCGGGTCAGAAACAAACTTTCAAAAATGACAGTTTTGGTCCGTGTTGTGTTTTAAAGCCATTTCCGACACGTTTAAGGCCCGTTAAGCCAACGTTAAGGCCCTAAAATGATGCCTAAACATTGTGTACATGAAACATGCTCAAAAATATGCCGGATGTTTGTTCGTTTGGTCGTACGATCGCGATGTTCGCTTAATTACGACGGAATGCGCATAAGCACGAAAAACGATCTAAATTGCGTGACGAATGGGTTTTTCTCACGCCAAACACTAAAATAAAATATTTTAGTGCTTACATAAATTTTTGGATGTCCGGATGTATGCAGAACGTAAGTTATGCGCGAAAATGCAAACTTATGCACTTTTTGACGCTTTTAGTCCCTGAATGACCCAAAAGTTTATTTTAGCACACCGAACCCCTCAAAGCCTATTTCTAAGCTATGTAAAGGGTATTTATGGTATGTTTAACTTATGGTCATGTTCTGAAATGTCTGTTATAGTTCAAATCGGCATACTTTCACAGTTTGTCGAATTTAGTCCCTGTAAGCGATTAAACTTGATTTTGTCATACCAAAGCCTTCAAAACTTATTTCTAAGTTATGTAAAGGTTATTTAAGGTATGTGAAGCCTATTTCACTATTCCGGAGTGTTCGTTGCATTAAACTGGTTATATTTACGCATTAGTGTGGGTATAACCTTCCAGAAAGCGATTTAGAGCCCGAAATCCCAAGTATGAAATACAATATTCCATTGGTTTGGTATTTGTTTGATGGTCGCAGTGACCCAGGTGTCACAAGTTATGTTACATATGCTTAAAATGAATTTTGGCGTTAAAAGGGCATTTTGGTAATTTACCTAAGGCATATAAACTACCTATCATACAACTAAATAAACGTCGTGACCATCAGGTATATCCTCGAAAGGTTATTCCCTATACAACTATGGTCACCTAATTGTGTTTGGTCGGATCCTAATGATCGACCAAACGGGTCGGGTTCGAAGGTATAAGCGATTGTTTAGATCGCTTACCCTTACGACCCTATATAAGCACTAAACTAAAAGTGACGAGTTAAGCATGTTAAAACATGCTTAATTAAGTTTAGAAAATCGGTTTGGTATCAAAACAAACGGTTTTGATACCTAAGAGTAGTTTGGTTACAAAATACGCAATAACACGCATTTTGGCCGAAACTTCGACTCGTCAATGAGTCTTGATAATGTGGTAATCAGTAGGTATAGTTTCTAGGGACTATAACCATCGTGATTACGCTCACGTTATGAAGTTCAAACGAACTTCGCATTGACCATAAACTGGTCAACGCAGAAAGTCAAACAAAGTTTGACTTTTAACGCTAAAAGAATAAAAAGAACGAAGGAACACTTACAAAGGGTCCCTGAAAGCTAATCTTGATCCAAGTAGCTCAGGTATGAAGCAATGACTTCAACTTAGAGCTTTTAGATCAGATTTTATGGGTTTTGCAAATGAATGGGGTTGGGTATTTATAGGAATGTTGGAACCGTTAGGATCGTTTATCGAATAACGTGCTTTGATCTTGTCCATACACTTGTTGAAATACCCATGGAACACCAAATTGGCCCCTCATTATACTGAAGAGGCAAGTGAAAAAGGTGGAAAGGCCAGATTCAATGTTTCTGCATTCTGCTGTTCTGGAGATACCTTACGGACCGTAAGGTGATGGCTTACGGTCCGTAAGCCATCAACTATGCAGAATTGTCAGTCTTGGTCCCTGTTATGCAATAAAGCCATTTCCGACACGTTTAAGGCCCGTTAACCCCATTTCAAAGCTCTAAAATGAAGTTAAAGTATAGAGAACTTAAAATGTGCTCAAAAATATCTCAGATGTCGGTTCGTTTGGCTGTGAAATCGCGATGTTCGCTTAATTACGACGGAATGCGCATAAGCGCGAAAAACGATCCAAATTGCGCGACGAATGGATTTTTCTTATGCCAAACACTAAAATAAAATATTTTAGTGCTTACATAAATTTTTGGATGTCCGGATGTATTCAGAACGTAAGTTATGCGCGAAAGAGCAAACTTGTGCACTTTTTGACGCTTTTAGTCCCTGAATGACCCAAAAGTTTATTTTAGCACACCGAACACCTCAAAGCCTATTTCTAAGCTATGTAAAGGATATTTATGGTATGTTTAACTTATGGTCATGTTCCGGAATGTCTGTTACAGTTCAAATTGGCATACTTTCACAGTTTGTCAAATTTAGTCCCTGTAGGCAAATTAACTTGTTTTTGCCATACCAAAGCCTTCAAAACTTATTTCTAAGTTATGTAAAGGTTATTTAAGGTATGTTAAGCATATGTTGATGTTCCGGAGTATTTTTCACATTAAACTGATTACGTTTACGCACCAGTTTGCGTATAACTCTCCAGAAAGTGATATAGAGTTTGAAATTGAACAAAAGTCAAAACATGAAAAATGTAAAACATAACCAAACAAACATTGGGATCAAATAACATCGTTTTATTGATAATTGAACTGTTCACAATGATTACAAGCACAGATGTTACAGTCTCCCCTACTTGTGGAAATTTCGTCCCGAAATTTATTTAGAGGAAAATTGTGGGAATAGATGCGGATACTTCGCCTTCATTTGATCTTCGCATTCCCAAGTAAACTCAGGTCCACGTTTAGATTCCCAGCGAACTTTGACCAATGGAATGCGCTTGCGTTTGAGCCACTTGACTTCACGTTCCATGATTTCCACTGGCTTCTCAACAAATTTCAGTGTTTTATCAACACGAATTTCGTCAAGTGGTATGTGGAGGTTCTTATCAGCTAAACACTTCTTGAGATTGGACACGTGAAAGGTTGGATGAACATTTCCAAGTTCAGGAGGTAACTCAAGTCTGTAGGCTACCTTACCGATTCTTTCGACGATCTTGAATGGTCCAACGTATCTAGGTGCAAGTTTTCCTTTCTTTCCAAATCTGATCACACCTTTCCAAGGTGAGACCTTAAGTAATACACGATCACTGACTTGAAAATCCAAGGGCTTGCGTTTTAGGTCCGCGTAACTCTTTTGACGGCATCTAGCTGCCTGAAGGTTATCACGAACTTTCTTAACCTTATCAGTTGTCTCTAAAATGAGGGAAGGTCCAGTAAGCTGAGCCTCACCGATCTCATTCCAGCAGACTGGTGAATGACATTTTCGACCATAGAGAGCCTCGAGAGGAGCCATTTTAATGCTGGAGTGATAACTGTTGTTGTAGGAGAATTCAATTAACGGAAGATGTGAATCCCAACTACCACCAAAATCGAGTAATGTTGGAGTAATGTTTTCCCATTTCCAAACTGGGATCTCTGGTTGCACCAATAAACCAGAAGGACGCTGATGTTCAGCCTTAACCTTAAGACAAGTAAGGCATTTTGATACATATAAGGCAATGTCTTTCTTCATACCAGGCCACCAATACTGAATACGAAGATCCTTATACATCTTATCTGAGCCAGGATGAACAGAATAACGAGACTTATGGGCTTCATCCATAAGCAAGGTGCGAAGGTTATCTTGGCTTGGGACCCACAAACGGTCCATGAAGTAATACGATCCATTGTCCTTCAGTTCAAGATCAAGTGTTATGTGATAGGGAAATTCCTTATCCATCAAACCTTGTGAAACACAAGTGTGTTGAGCCTGAGAAATGCGTGCTTGGATATCGGATCGAGCTTGAATAACAGATTGAACACGAACACAAGGAAGCTTAGTGCCACGACATTCGCCTTACCAGGATGGTAGCGAATTTCGCACTCATAGTCGTTTAGAAGCTCCACCCAACGTCGTTGCCTCATGTTGAGTTCTTTCTGATTGAAGATATGCTGAAGACTTTTGTGGTCCGTGAAAACCACACATTTTGTACCGTACAACTAGTGTCTCCAGATTTTAAGAGCTAAGACAACTGCACCCAACTCAAGATCATGAGTGGTGTAGTTCTTCTCATGTATCTTCAACTGCCTCGATGCATATGCTATGACTTTGTTCCTTTGCATCAGAACACAGCCAAGACCCAATTTAGATGCATCACAATAAACGACGAAATCATCATTGCCCTCAGGCAAAGTCAGAACAGGCGCGTCACAAAGCTTCTGCTTCAAGTTTTGAAAAGCTTCCTCTCTTGAAGTGGCCTTCAGCTCCACACTGAAAGCACCCTTTGTTGTTACCTTGCTGCTGCTGATGCTGGCGTTGATTCTGTTGAGCTTGTTGTTGCTGACGATTCTGGTTTGCGGGGTATAAACTTCTGCAATCCTTTGCTGCATGACCTGGTTTGTTGCACCGATGACAGTTACTCCTGGTGCATGGTCCGCTGTGGTGTAGGTTGCAGCGATTGCATTTGGGGTGATTTCCCTTGTACCCACCTTGACTTTGACTACCAGATGATTGCTGACTAGGGCTCTTGTAGTCGTCAGTCCTCCTCTGCTGAGACTGAGACTGAACAGAAGTTGAACCTTTGCTTGAAGCTCCCTCCCACGTACGCTTGTTGTCGTTGGGAGTATCAGAAGTAGTTGTAGCACTTATACGCTTTGGTAACCTGTTCTGCTCCACCGCCTGATCAGTAAGACGATGAGCCAATTGAACAACTTGCTGGATGGTGGCGAGGTTAGCCGAAGTCACATGACTTTGGATTTCTGGCACTAAGCCCTTAAGGTATAGTTCAATGCGTTTGATGGGAGGATCCACCATAGTAGGACACAGAATAGCCAGCTCATTCGATCCTTTCGTGTACGCTTCAATTTCTTACCCCGTCATCTTGAGGTTGAAGAATTCAACTTCCAGTTTGTGAATTTCATCACGATTGCAGTACTCTTCCTTGATCATTTCCTTAAAATTGTTCCATGGGGTGGCGTTAGCAGCAACCAACCCCAGCATTTGGACCTGAGCGTCCTACCACGTGAGCGCTAAACCCTCTAGAGTACCGGTAGCATACTTCACCCTGCGAGCCTCAGCGCATTCACACATCTCGAAGACAAATTCGAGCTTCTCAAACCAGTGGAGGAGGCCTACAGCTCCTTCAGTGCTGCTGAAAGTAGTTGGTCGGCAGTCCATAAAAGTTTTGAAGGTGCACACAGGAGGTTGTGCAGGTTGACCTGTCGTGGGTGTAAGAAAGGACAAAGTTTAACACAAAGGTTGGTTCACGAGAATAGGACCTAAAGATCCTAGAATGAGTTTAAACTGCAGGGTATACCTCCTGCCTGTGCTGCTGCAAGTGCCGCAACAACTTGTTGGTTAATCAGAGCCGTCAACTGGGCTTGTGTCATGTTAACGCGTCCACTCATGATCTTCATATAAAAGGGAAAACATGAGTGAGAGAGGTTCGTGAAAGTGCGATGACAGAAGAGAGTAAGCACACATGTGTTTTCAAACTATAGTTGCTACGTTTATCTAAGCATACCATAAGCAAAGTTCTATGTAATCTAGCAAGTAGGCAATAAAACATAAACCATATCACCTAGAATGTCGAGCCTTGCACGTGGAGTAAAGCGTCATTGTGGACCGTTGAGCACTGTACAGGTTATAGTCTGGTTTTAACAAAAACGTTTTTCCCTTATTAAAACCAAGTTCACTATAACCAATGGCTCTGATACCAATCTGTCACACCCCCAAAATCCACCTGCGGAGCATCACCGCTTGGAGGCGTGACTGACCAGGATCCAGCCACCAATCATATTGAACAAGCATATCAGTAAATATAAAAATCCAACCAATACAATTGGTGTCCAAACAAAACATAGTTTAAGTTGCAAGCGGAAGCATAATGATTAAATCCAAAACAAAATATAAGTTCAAATGTTTCAAGTTTAACATGGCACACAGTTGTCCATGTCCCACAACGACTCTTCCCCATGCAAGCTCCAGCTAAGTACCTATTGACCTGCAAAGCATGTAGTAACGAGTCAACAATAATGTTGAGCGAGTTCACGGTTGGGTGTTTGTTTTAGTTGTTCCAAAAACAGTTCCTTTAACTGGCATCCCTGCCGTGGGGGTTACCCCATAGTTGAAAATGTTATTTGTTTAACCCATTTACTCTGGCAATCCAGCCGTGGGGGCTACCCCATGTTTAGTTATTTGGCTTTTCGGCCGTGGGGGCTACCCCATGTATATACTACTAGACTCGTTACCATATCGACTGCTGACTGTAGTCATGTTTAAGTGCCCTGAACTGTCAATGTCTATCATCATTGACGTGCCCAGATCCATTAGTTCACGCCCGTCCTCTACGGTACGGTGTGAGGCTTGTCAGACCTAAATAGCGCTATCTAACTAATGACCTGCTCGCCATTGGCCCGGCGATTAAGTCGATATAAAAAGGAGGGACTTCGTGATAGAGTTTTGGTCTAGTGAAATTTAAACTGTCCAAGAGGATGAGGAATTACATTCCTTAACCCGTCTGTCCTACCCAAGAAGGACGAGGAATCCATATTCCTTAACCCATTCCCAACCCCTGGGAATCCCATGCTTTGTAGAAAGTGTGAACTCACCTTAGGTTAGCTCGGCAGATAAACGAAAGGTCAATCGAGCTGCTAGAGGTCAACCACGTCCTAACATGGTTACCATACAAGTCAGGTCTAGGTTCAAGTAGTGCACGTATGTTTACACATAAGCTAACAGGTTGCAAACACGTATAGATCATGGCAAACACATTAATAGTTAAGTACATAACATGCTCATACTTGTACGATTCAAAAGATTGGGCTCGCACAAGTCTAGCTATCTTCTGCTATTCACCCATAGCAGCCCAATAGAATACCCCGGCCCAACCTAGATACACAGCCCAAAAATATAACACGTTGATCTTGTGCGGTCCAATAAACTAATCAACATTTAACTTATGCGATCCATATAGGCTTGTGCGATCAGCTTTGTTACCCAGCCCAACAATCTACGGCCCAACAGGTATACATACGGCCCAATATATTAAACAGACAAACGATCTTGTGCGACTCAAATTACTTGTGCGACTGAGTTATCCTTGTGCGGTCCGGTTAATCTTGTGCGACTGGGTTTTGGGCCATTCGGTCCAATAACATGTTAAGTTCAAACAGTGTGTAAGGCCCAAGATCTTGTGCGATCGGCACCATCTTGTGCGATCAAGAGACTTGTGTGATTAGTTATGATTTCCTAATTTCATGCAATCATTTACCAATTCCTAATCAATTCGTTTGACCCAAACTAACAGTTTCCATACATGTAGATAATCAATCAACAACTAACAGTTTCAAACTTAACAAATACTCGATCAAACCAAGTAATCCTCACTAATTCATATGAACCCTAATCAAAGTTAAAACATGAACAATAATCATTGTTTTGGTCAAAAATTACCGAAGCAATTTAGTGATCAAATTAGTAATGTGAGGTAGTGTGCTAGAAAGTGTATAGAAAATATACTTGTTGAGTTATTTAGAAAATTAGTATTCAGGATACGGCTCAGGATATTGAGCTGTATCAACGATCAAACAATGAGTAAATAATGAGTAAAAAATAAAGGAAATGACACGAGATGTACGAGGAAAGCCCTTGATCAATCTAGATCGCCGGCATAAAACCTCGGGAGCTGACAATCGCAGCTGCCTTGTTCTTCTTATTGCTTTAAACTTCAGGATACAGTGCAGGATATCAACCAGATCGCTAAGTGTTACAATGAATCCGTGCGAGAGTACAAATTGCGAGAGAACAAGTGTTAAAGTGTAGTGAGTGTGATTGCAGTGAAATTGTTGTGTCCTATTTGATCTGGTGTTCCTCCTATTTATAGTAACGAAATACAAACAAATATTCCTATAAATATGGGATACTCCGAATATTCCACCACGAACGTTGTAGACCGAGTAATAAGGTTTCAACGTCTTTCTTTGAACGGCCTGGACCGAGTCTTCCGCGGAATAAGTCTTGTTAACGTTGCTAGCTTCTATCCCACGTACCTGCACATAATCCATTAGTAATCCTGAGGATACCTTTCAGGATATTACCAATATCCTGAACCAGCATCCCGGACGTAAACAGATACTACACAACCAAGATATAAACCAAGATTTTTTCCAGGATATGGGCTCAGAATTTCACCCATAACAATTGTCCCCAAAAATGTTACCGTTTGATATCCTAACGGTTACATTTTTTCACAGTGGCCGAGGCAATTAAGAGATAAGACTTCTGATGTGATAGCTTTCAACCACCCGGCCTATATTTACTCATCATACCCTATATCTTCTTATCCTCATCTCCTTTTTTACCCACAATCGACAAGAAAAAGGTAATATTCTCTCTCTCATCTTCATAACCATCTTTCATTTTACTCCGGCAAGAATTCAGGCGATCAAATGCCTAGGCAAACGAGATCCAGTTCAGGCGACTCGGCTCCCACATTCATCCAACAGAATCTTCTCCAAGAACCGGAGAATGAAACATGCACCTTCGATAGTGCTCATCTGTCGGCTTTGAAATCCTCCGGTATCTTTCCGGATGGAACCATATTCCGACCCTTTGACAGAGAAATCCGGTCAGATATGGTTTCCACCGAGTGGATTTGTTTCAATGCTTTCCCCTTTACCTTAGGGCTACGATTCCCCTTTCCGGACTTCATTACCGAGTTTTTTATCATCACTAGAATTTCTTTTAGTCAAACCATGCCAATGCTTTGGCGTGTTTTATCTGTTCTTGACCAAATCAAGAGAAACCACATACCTGACCTTTCCGTCCATGACCTCCCTTTAGCCTACAAGCTTAGATGCCACGGCTCATCTAGATTCCTATTTTATTCTACTTCCGGTGATCCATTGATACTTCGTGCCACCAAAAACGAGGATGGTTGGCAATCCAAGTTTTTCTTCGTAAAAAGGGATTCAATCCCCGGTGGAACGGATTATCCGATGAGATGGTTAAGAAAGGGTAGGAATTAGGGTTTAAGAATGATCCTGTCTCTTATCCTGTCTCTTATTCTGAACTAATAAATTTTCATTTTTGTGCAGCTGATTTTAGGAAGATTGCACTGTCACACCCCGACCACGTAGGACAACCAAACGTGGCGGAAACGTCGGGGAGTGTTGTAACAGAATTAATTGTTTCAAATCCATGGCAATTGAAGTTTTGTTTTATTGATTAGAAGTGTTACAATGTCTTATCAAACAAGGAAATACAACATAATTAACTAGTCTTGCATCTTTTATTGTCACTAAAGCCCAAGTCTACCTATATGTATCTTGATCATCTTATGCAACAGCTCCTGAAAAACACATGTGAAAATAGGTACGTCAGCATAAAAATGCCTGTGAGATACATAGGTTTTGTGAAAATAGGTTTCATGACTTATGTTTGAGAAAATGTTTAGTCATGAACCTTGTAATTTGCTTTGTCTTGTAAATCATTTGAAAAACAATAAGTTCAGATGATAAGTATGAATGATAGAATAATGCATGGTTAAATGAGTAACCATGTAAAATGAGTTTGTATTTGTTAAGTTGTTTGTAAAACTATGTATTGTGAAAAGTATGTTATTTGTATAAAATGTTATATGTATCAAACTGAAATGATTCAAATAACGCTACAATATGTGATATCATACAAACACTTATATATAGGAAGTACCAGCGGCGTATCCACCATGCTTGTATCATATTACACACGCATCGTTACTTAATCACTTAATCAAACCAAACCATCAAGATGTAAAATGTTCATGTCTAATGTAAATCATGTAGTATGTATAACCAATGTCAAAAGTGTTTGTGTCAAATGTAAATCATGTCAAAATGTCTATGTCAAATATCCATGTCAAATGTCTATGTCAAATATCCATGTCAAATGTCTAGGTCAAATATCCATGTCAAATGTCTATGTCAAATATCCATGTCAAATGTCTATGTCAAATATCCATGTCAAATGTCTATGTCAAAATATCATGTATGGCAAGTGAAATGTCTCAACTAAACCATATGCACAAAAACAAAGTATTGAAGTAAAACTTGGTTTAAATCAAAGCTATGTTTTGTGTAAATGCATGCAAATATTTAATATGAACATTTATGCGGTATTGTGAAAATGCATACATCCAAGCCTTGCGACTGTGGTGATAAACCCTTTAAACAAATTAAAGGTCTATCTGTCTTATATCATCGAATTCGGTCATTCCTTTAATCCCCTTTCCCTGGGATGTCCGGAACGGGAGTTGTCAATTCCTATGGTACCACTACCTACTAACGAACGGCATGATCGGTGTTAATGAATGTATTGTCCCATGTAAACAAACCAAATGTCATACCAAAAATGTAAGCATGTGATGAAAACAATGTACTAAGTATGCACGCAATGGACATACATAGCATAAAATGTAAATGTAAAACGATGTACTAAGTATGAACTAAATGGACATACATAGCATAAAACACAATGAGATCATGTACTATAATGTACTAACGAACATAGCAGGTATATGATGCGAAAACAGGAAAGCATGAAAGTAACAAGTAGGCACATGTGTTCCACCCCAAAACAGTTTGGAAAACAGTAAAAGAGGGGTCTATGTACTCACTTGAGATTGCTCAGTAGTCCTTGGGTAACAACCAAACAATGCTAGAGATCGCGGATATCAAACGGCACCTAATTTAGGTAACTATGTTAATAAACCGGACCTAAATCGGAAGATCTGATAGAATGAGGGTTCGTAAACCAAACGAGTATAGAGACTCGTGTCATATGGTTTAACAAAGCCTACATACTAAATGAAACCTAACATAACTGCTTTCGACCCATTACGACCCGTTTAGGTAGCTTATGCTACTTTAACGCGTCGTTCGCGTGAAACGCGTTCGGACCGTCTAACTAGTCCTATGACGAGTGTTATATGCCTAAACATGTTACATAATCAGTTATGTGACAAAAGTTTAGGTTACATATGCTTAATTACCAATTATACATGAAAAGGGTATTCTGGTAATTTACCTAAGGCATATAAACTACCTATCATACAACTACTCAAACGATGTGACCATAGGGTATAACCTCGGAAGGTTATTCCCTACCTACTATGGTCACCTAAAGTATTTGGTCGGATCCTAATGATCGACCAAACTGGGTCGGGTTCGAGGTATAAGCGATTTATTAGATCGCTTACCCTACGACCCTAGACAACGTGGTAATCAGTAGGCATAGTCCCAAGGGACTATAACCAACGTGATTACACTCACGTTGCGAAGTTCAAACGAACTTCGCATTGACCATTACTGGTCAACGCTGAAAGTCAAACAAAGTTTGACTTTCTGACTCGAAAAGCAATAAAATAAGGAAAAGAACGAAAGAATACTTACGAAGGGTCCCCGAATGCTAATCCCGATCCAAGAACTCAGGTATGAAACAATGGTTTCAACTTAGAGCTCTCAAATCAGGATTCTAGTGATTTTAGCTATGGAATGGGTTGGGTATTTATAGGAATACCCGAACCGTTAGGATCGTTTCATGTAAAACGTGCCATGATCCAAGGCGTACACTTGTCGGAACCTTATGGTGACTAAAAATGATCCTTATCTTCATGACTAGATAATTGGAAACATGTGGGTGAGAATCAAACAGCTGCAACCTGCTGTGAAAAACATTGAATCTGGTCTGCAGACAGGCTAGCGCACCGTTACATTAAAAGCCTAGCGGTGCGCTAGGCCTTAGTTTGGCAGATTTACACTTTTGGTCCCTGTCCTGCGTTCAGCCCATTTTCGACACGTTTAAGGCCCGTTAACCCCATTTCAAAGCTCTAAAATGAAGTTAAAGTATAGGGAACTTAAAATGTGTTCAAAAATATCTCGGATGTCGGTTCGTTTGGCCGTACGAACGCGATGTTCGCTTAATTACGACGGAATGCACATAAGCGCGAAAAACGAACCAAATGACGCGACGAATGGATTTTTCTTATGGCGAACACTAAAATAAAATATTTTAGTGCTTACATAAATTTTTGGATGTCCGGATGTATTCAGAACGTAAGTTATGCGCGAAAATGCAAACTTGTGCACTTTTTGACACTTTTAGTCCCTGAATGACCCAAAAGTTGATTTCACCACACCAAACCTTCCAAAACTTGATCAAGGGTTCAGGTTTCGAACTAGGGTTTATAGGATTAGGGTTTATTTTTCGTTTGCTCTTGGGTGCTGCGGATTTAGGGTTAATTGGTTTCTTGTGCATGCTTCTAAGTTTCACGTGAGAGTTGTCTACTTTAGTATGGATGAACGTTCAAAACTTGGAGATAATCCCAAAGATGATCGGGGTAAACATCCATTGCCGTTTAGAGGATTGGCTAGTCGGGTGGTGAGTATTGATGGGAACCCAATGCTTCCGAGGAGAGGGGTAGTGCAATCGGATCCAAAACAAATTAATGTCATAGACGAGCTTGAAAAGATTACAGTTCCGGTACCATTGCCACCGGAATTTTATGATTTGGAAAATAAATCGGCTGGAAGTCAAGAGGTTCAGGGTATGTATGCGAATCAGAGTAGTTCATCTAAACCCATGTCTTATGCGGAATCGCTTGCAAAAAATAAGAATAAGGTAAATTTTCGTTCTTTTGCAAATTCGGATGTGCATGAAGGATGTGATGTTGTCCTCCCTAGGGAGTCGGTTCGGCTGGTTCGAGATAAGCTAGCGAATACATTATATGGGTATTTTTTAGGGGATCGATTGGCGTTTCCAGTGGTAGATTACTATGTTAAGAATAATTGGAAGAAGTATGGATTGGAAAAGACAATGATGAATGCAAATGGTTTTTTCTTTTTCAAGTTCAAGGAGGAAACTGGTATGTTGAATGTGATTAAGGATGGTCCTTGGATAATAAGATCGCAGCCGATGTTTCTTAATACCTGGACTCCAACGACAAAGCTGGAAAAGAAAGAGGTTAAGACGGTTCAAGTTTGGGTTAAAATTCATGACATTCCTTTAGCCGCTTACACAGAAGATGGTCTCAGTTTAATTGCTACGACTATTGGGGTACCAAGATGCTAGATTCTTTCACTTCGTCGATGTGCATGGATGTTTGGGGCAGAAGTAGTTATGCAAGAGCATTGATAGAAGTATCGGCTGAAACGGAGTTACGTGAAGAGATTAAAATGGCAATCCCAGAGCCTGAGGGAGAAGGTTTTATGAAAGAAACAATGTACGTGGAGTACGAATGGAGTCCAAATAGGTGTGCAACATGTTGTGTATTTGGTCATTCCGTGGAGACATGTCCAAAACAGCCCATGAAATTGAGAAAACCTGTGCAGGAGGATCATAACCGGAATATCCATAAGCAGCCAGTTAAGAGATTTCCGAATATGGATCAAGATGGATATATAGGTGTGTATGGAAAGAAGGCAGCAAAAAGGGTTGGAGTTCCTGTAAACAAACAAAAGCCAAAGTTTGAGTACCGGCCGGTGGGTCAAAAACCGAGGGGCGATAATAATCGAGCTTCATCATCAAACGTGGTAAAATCTTCTAATCCTTTTGATATTCTAAATGATGTGGATGCCGATACGGGAGAGAGAAAAAAGGGTTCTGGTTTGGAAAATGAGGATCAAGATGATGATGACGTAGAGGAGGTGTACAATGAAATGGATGAATTCATGACACGCGGGTCAGAAAATCGGAAGAACAACACAGGGGCAAGCACTCCTGATCAACCGGTTCTCAATGATTAGTCTAGCGGCATGGAATATAAGGGGGTTGAACCGCCCCCTGAAACAAAAGGAGGTTCGGCAGGTGGTGAAGGATAACAATTTAAATTTTTGTGCTATTCTTGAGTCTCACGTTGATGTAGCTAATCTGGGGAAAGTTTGTAAGTCTGTGTTTCGTAATTGGGATTAGACGTCTAATGGGGGTCAATGTACAAAGGGTACGAGAATTATAATAGGATGGAACCCGGATATATTTGATGTTATGGTGGTCAATCAGATGGATCAGGTTATGCATGTCAAAATTTTCTTTAAGATTGATAAGAAAATGTTCTTTTGTTCCATTGTGTATGCGGCTAATTACTACGTCGATAGAAGAGAGTTGTGGCATCAGTTGTCCATGCACAAGGTGCTGGTTGGTAATAATCCTTGGATCATCATGGGGGATTTCAACTCCGCTTTAAATCTTGAAGACAATTCGTTTGGGACATCAGGTATTTCCATAAGTATGCGAGAGTTTCAGGCTTGTATTGATGACATTGAGGTGTTTGACATCAACAGAACTGGTTTCCACTTTACGTGGAATCAAAAACCGAAAGAAGGCATTGGGTTATTGAAGAAAATTGATAGGGTGTTAGGAAATACGGCTTTTGTGGACGATTATCCGAGTTCGGTGGCTGTCTTTAATTCGTATAGGCTGTCCGATCATTGCCCATGCATCCTAAAAATTCCGAAGGTGGGTGTCATTAAGCGGAGATCTTTTAAGTTTGCGAATTTTTTGGTCTTCAAACCTGAATTTCAAAATATAGTTCAAAATACTTGGGAATCAAGTGTGGATGGAGTTCAGCAATTCCAAGTTGTCAAGAAGCTTAGCATGTTAAAATCCCCATTACGAGCTCTTCTATTTCAGCAAGGGAATCTCCATAAAAAGGTAGCTGATCTTCGGGCGAATCTTGATTTAATTCAACGGGAGATAGATAAAGACCCGTTAAACTTGGCTCTTCGGAATGTAGAGTCCAAAGTTACAAAGGATTATCAGGAAGCTTGTTTGGATGAGGAGAGGTTTCTCAAACAGAAGTCTAAAGTGGACTGGTTGTGTGCGGGGGATATGAACACGGCATTTTTTCACTCATCGCTAAAAACAGGAATCATAGGAGTCGGATTGATGTTAAAAAAGATGTGAATGGGATTGTGTATGAAGGGGATACAGTTCAACTGGCGCTTGTTCAGCATTATGAAAATTTTTTGGGTTGTCAGAATGATGTCTCGCTATCTCCTACTCCAGATTTGTTTTCTAATAAGTTGCAGCCGGAAATTGCGAACCATATGATCCGTCAAGTTACGGAAGAGGAGGTGAAGAAGGCTATGTTTTCGATTGGTATAGATAAGGCTCCGGGGCCTGATGGGTACTCTTCAGCGTTTTTTAAAAACGCTTGGCCGATTATTGGGCATGATGTGTCGTTGGCGATTATGGATTTTTTCTCTACGGGTAAGATGCTTCGTCAGCTCAATCATACTCTTCTTGTTCTCATCCCAAAGACGGCTACTCCATCTAGTGTTACGGATTATCGGCCTATTGCATGTTGTAACGTGCTTTATAAATGCATTAGTAAGATTATTGCTGATCGCATTAAAATGGCGCTGGACGGGATTGTTAATGTGAACCAATCTGCTTTTGTCCCAGGTAGGAAAATATCAGACAATATTCTCCTCACCCAAGAGTTAATGCACAATTATCATAGGAATTTGGGACCCCCTAGATGTGCATTCAAAGTGGATATTCAGAAAGCGTATGACACGGTTGAATGGAAGTTTTTAAAGGAAATTCTGATAGGGTTTGGTTTCAATATTCGGATGGTGGATTGGATTATGACTTGTGTGGGTACTCCATCGTTTTCTGTGTGTGTTAATGGCAATATGCATGGTTATTTTAGAGGTAAGCGTGGGCTAAGGCAAGGAGATCCGTTATCCCCTTACCTTTTCACTTTGGTTATGGAAATTCTGACGGCTATTTTGAAACACGAGACTTCTATTGATTCGACATTCAGATTTCATAACAGATGTGAACGTCAGCAAATTATTAATCTTTGCTTTGCAGATGACCTGTTTATTTTTTCTAGAGGAGATCTTCAATCAGCTAAGTGCATTATGTCTTCGCTATCTAAATTCACTAAAATGTCAGGTTTGGTCCCTAGTATCCAGAAGAGCACAATTTTCTTTTGTAATGTTGCTAGTAATGTGAAGAATGCGATTCTGAGTGTGATGCCATTTGTGGAGGGCTTGTTACCGGTTAAATATTTGGGTGTTCCTTTAATATCTACGAGACTTCTTTACAAGGATTGTAGTATCCTAGTGGAGAAATTGGAGAAGCGTATTATGAATTGGAGGAATAAAATGCTTTCATTTGCAGGGAGATTACAGTTAGTGTTGTCAGTTCTTTCTTCGATGCATATTTATTGGGCTTCAGTGTTTATTTTGCCAACTCGGGTGGTGCATGATTTGGAGGCGAGAATGAGGAATTTTTTATGGACTCAGGATGTTTCGTTTCATAGAGGGAAGGCAAAGGTTTCTTGGAAATCTGTTTGTCTTCCTAAATTTGAAGGAGGTCTGGGTATTAGACGAATTGCTGATGTCAATAAGGCTCTTATGGCAACTCATATATGGAGTATTATCACAAAACGCAAATCGCTATGGGTTGACTGGGTGCATGATTACAGGTTGAAAGGCAAGAGCTTTTGGGTTTGTAAAATGCCTGCTAATTGTTGTTGGAGTTGGCGGAAGCTTCTTCAGCTAAGGCCTTTGATGAGGGATCAATTCAGGGTTCAAATTGGGGACGGGAGAATGACTTCAGCCTGGTATGATTCGTGGTCTGATGTAGGGCCGCTAGGTAATTTCATTACTCCTAGGAGAATAACAAATGCAGGTTTTAGATTGGAGGATACGGTTGCGGACATTTATGATGATGGGGAGTGGTTATGGCCGGCTGCGTGGCGTGATATTTACCCGGTCCTTATACAGCTTGATCAGATCCAGTTAAGCCATAATAAAAGAGATAAAGTCCAATGGAAGGATGGAAATCTGATGGTGGAGGTATCAGCTTCGAATATGTGGCAAACGGTTCGATATACTGAAGCAGAAGTGGATTGGAGCAGCTTAGTTTGGTGGGCTAAATGTATTCCAAGGCATGCGTTTCTTATGTGGCTGATTATGAGGAAGAAATTGTTAACCCAAGATATTATTTTACAGTGGGATCTCTCTCGCAGGAAGAATATGAATATGATGTGTTGTTTGCTTTGTTATGAAAATCATGATTCTCACCATCATTTATTTTTTGAGTGCAAGTATTCATCGAAGATATGGAGTACGGTTAGACGAAAAGTGGGTATGGAAGATGTGAATCCAAAGTGGGATGATGTGGTGGAATGGCTTATGGTGCGTGTAAAATCGAAATCGGTTGGTATGTATGTCAGCAGGATTTTAGTAGCGGCTACAGCTTATTTTATTTGGCAAGAAAGGAACACTAGATTATTCAAGAACCAGTTGAGACCACCGGAGCACTTATGTCAAGTAATATTGGATACGGTCAGGTATAAAATCATGGGACTTCGGCTGAAGAGAACTGATGGAGTGGCTAGGCTGTTGCAGGAATGGGATATTCGTGATGATGGATACGAAGATGGCTGAATAGAGTCTTGAGTTAGAGGTTTTTCTAGTTCGTTAGACTAGTGGGTTGTTTTGGTTAGCTTGTATTTTGTTTTTTGTTTTTGCGTGGTTAACTTTCTTGAGGTATGCCTCTTGATTGAACTAGTGTAGGCTCTCTACACTACTTGTTTTGTTTGGTTGTGAATATATAAAATCACCGGGGTAACCCTTTACCCAAAAAAAACCTTCCAAAACTTATATCTAAGTTATGTAAAGGTTATTTAAGGTATGTTAAGCCTATTTCACTATTCCGGAGTGTTCGTTGCATTAAACTGGTTATATTTACGCATCAGTGCGCGTATAACCTTCCAGAAAGCGATTTAAAGCTTGAAATCGAACAAGAAATGATATGTGCAAACGATACACATATTTTTACAAATCCCAAGTATAAAATACAATATTTCATTGGTTTGGAATTTGTTTGATGGTTGCAGTGACACAGGTGTCACAGTCTCCCCTACTTTAGGAAATTTCGTCCCGAAATTCATTCGTAGGAGTCTATTTGTGACTTTGTGTTAAATAACCACTAGAGATATGAAAGGCATAATCCTGTTATTTCTCTTTAACGGACATTTTTTTCAGAAATGAAAAATGAACGGAGTTAATTTCAACAGGCATTATTCAGAAACAAAAAATGAACAGAATAGTCATTTTACATCTTCAGAAACAAAAATGAACAGAATAGTCATTCTACATCTTCAGAAACAAAAATGAACAGAATAGTCATTTTACATCTTCAGAAACAAAAATGAACAGAATAGTCATTTTACATCTTCAGAAACAAAAATGAACAGAATAGTCATTTTATATCTTCAGAAACAAAAATGAACAGAATAGTCATTTCACATCTTCAGAAACAAAAATGAACAGAATAGTCATTTCACATCTTCAGAAACAAAAATGAACAGAATAGTCATTTCACATCTTCAGAAACAAAAATGAACAGAATAGTCATTTTACATCTTCAGAAACAAAAATGAACAGAATAGTCATTTTACATCTTCAGAAACAAAAATGAACAGAACGAACTCTAGACACATGACAAAACTCACTGTGGTTTCCGTGCACTGAATTTCATAATTATGTATGCATCCATAATTACGCAATTCCTTGCATAGTCCGCACAATTTGTCTGAAATGTGAAGGGGAGGAAAAATCAAACCTGATGATGAGTGTGACTAAACTACCATAGGGTCCTATTAATTAGATCGACAAAGGATCCTTTTAAATTAGGCCACCAAGGAGTCCTTTCAGCTATATCATCACATGATATACCTAACCAGATTTTTGAATCAATCTGTTTACCTAGACCTCTCAGGATCTAATTATGGAATGGTACAATATAATCCAAGGGTCTTTACTATTACGTACAAGCCCGTTGAGGATTTAATATAGCACCCAAAGATATGGAAGATTCTACGAGGATTTGAATGACAAGAATTTGGATCACACAAAAACATAAAAGGGAACACATAAACACATAATCACATAGTTGTTTAATTTGTTTATTAATTTGTTATCTTTGGACGCGGATACTTAAAGCACACCAGGAATCCAAATCGTGGATTTCATTTTGGCACTTTAATCATTTCAATAATCCATCCATGAGGATAGGATGATCTACCAAAATTCGAATTTTCGTTTTCAGGAAAACGCAATGTTCGAATTAAGGTACACAATAATTTAGGACATACGGAAATACCCTTAGGTACCCTATTAAGAATTTATAGTGGTACTTGGGGTATTCGTACCGAGTTATAACTTGCACCTTGTACTTCGTTTCTTTGCAAGAGACGGGTACTTAGGATCTTTGTGTAAAACGCAAGAGATTGTAAAATGGAAGAATTTTGGGGCTAGTTTGCTTTTCAAGTAATACGATTCCTTGATTGTCGGTATTATAGGGGATATGTTGTTTATGCATACAACCACATAATATACATTGTAATGTAAATAAAAAGATTTATTTATTAACAATGATAACAACTGTTTCATGGACCTTGACAACAAAAGAAAATAATACATAAGATATGATTATTTCTAAAGAGTGTTGTCTTCTAGTCGATCAGATGCTCATCTCTGTGCTGGATTAGCATTAGCAAGCTTTGGGCAATTTCTTCGGAAATGTCCCATCTTACCACACTTGTTGCAAGAACCTGGTGGAAAGCGAGCTCGAGCAGGTTTGTTGTCGGCTTGATTCGGTGCAACTGCTGCAACGCAAACTTTTGCCATATGACCTTTAAGTCCACAAATTTGGCATTCGCGGCACTTCACATTAGCATGATGATGTAGGCCACATCGGTTGCACAAGGGTGAAGTTCCATTGTATGGCTTCCTAGTACGGGGTTGAGCTGGTTGGTTAGGGACGGCTTGATCATTGTGAGTAACCATGGCGAAGTTCTGAGAAGCCTTTCGCTTCTTTGACCGCTCAAGGGATCGTTCATCCATGGTCTTTGATTCCTCGATTGGTTTCTTGTCACCTTTTCGGAAAAGCTTACGTTTCCTGATCTGAGATTCAGTCAAGGTTGCAGATAGCTCAATGGCCTGCCTAACCGTAGTGGGGTTACTACCAGTAACAATGTCCTGAACTGAGTCAGGGAGACCATCAATGTATTTTTCGATCGCCTTATCCAAAGGCGTAACCATGGTAGGACACAACAGGCTTAGCTCCTCATATCGATCAGTGTATGCTCGATGTTCACCGCTGTCTTGCTTAAGATCATCGAATTCCCTTTCCAATGCCCTGATCTCGTGACGAGGACATAATTCCTTCATCATTAGTGCTCGAAGTTCTTCCCACGTTTGAGACAGTGCTACTTCGGCACCCCTATCTCTCACCACACCGTTCCACCATGTCAAAGCTCGTTTCTCGAAGACACTAGATGCGAAATCTACCTTTCGCTCGTTTGGACATTGAACATGCCTGAAAGTGCTCTCTAGACTCTCGAACCATTGCAGAAGTGCAGTCGCTCCTTGAGACCCAGAAAACTTTGATGGCTTAGCCGAGTTGAACGTCTTGAAGTTGCATGGGGCATTATTGTTGTTGATAGCTTGGTGACATTGGGCAACGATGATCGGGATTGCAGCAGTCATTTGCTGTGTAATGACAGCTGCCAGCTCGTCAACAGATACTGGATTTTCGCGTCGTGGAGGCATTCTAAAAGAGGAGAACATGAAAGGAAACGAGTGAGAGATTTAGATGAAAAGAATGAGATGAAACAAATCTGATGAAAGCAAGGATATTGGTCATTTGTTTGTTACTACAAAGCAACAAACGACCTCGGTGATTAATCAAAGTAGATAGGTCAAAAATAATGTATCGCGAAGACATGCTCGCCTATAAGTGAACACTCATCCCAAGAATTCCCAGGTAAGCACAACTGGTCTCGCGTCTGATGAGATGTATACGAAGTGCTTGCCTAGACAGAAAACCCAGGATACAGGCATTCACCCTTCCAGTTTGCACGTGTTCACATTATTTAAAACCCAAAACCTTGACGAGATTTTGAAAATTCAAAGGGGTTCAAAACCATATAACAGAGGGTTCAAAACCTTACAATAGAGGGTTCAAAACCTTGTAATAAATCATCCTAGAACAGATGATTAGTTTTCAAAGCGGTTTTGAAATTTATGTTCTTGTTGTGATAGTCGCCTAAGGATAGGTGACGATATTGTTTTATGACTAAACGCAAGTAAACTCGCGTTAGGGTCCTAAGAAGGTTATAGACTAGGTTAAAGCATTACTAATAACCTAATTCCCTATAACCATTGGCTCTGATACCATCTTTTCTGTCACACCCCGACCACGTAGGACAACCAAACGTGGCGGAAACGTCGGGGAGTGTTGTAACAGAATTAATTGTTTCAAATCCATGGCAATTGAAGTTTTGTTTTATTGATTAGAAGTGTTACAATGTCTTATCAAACAAGGAAATACAACATAATTAACTAGTCTTGCATCTTTTATTGTCACTAAAGCCCAAGTCTGCCTATATGTATCTTGATCATCTTATGCAACAGCTCCTGAAAAACACATGTGAAAATAGGTACGTCAGCATAAAAATGCCTGTGAGATACATAGGTTTTGTGAAAATAGGTTTCATGACTTATGTTTGAGAAAATGTTTAGTCATGAACCTTGTAATTTGCTTTGTCTTGTAAATCATTTGAAAAACAATAAGTTCAGATGATAAGTATGAATGATAGAATAATGCATGGTTAAATGAGTAACCATGTAAAATGAGTTTGTATTTGTTAAGTTGTTTGTAAAACTATGTATTGTGAAAAGTATGTTATTTGTATAAAATGTTATATGTATCAAACTGAAATGATTCAAATAACGCTACAATATGTGATATCATACAAACACTTATATATAGGAAGTACCAGCGGCGTATCCACCATGCTAGTATCATATTACACACGCATCGTTACTTAATCACTTAATCAAACCAAACCATCAAGATGTAAAATGTTCATGTCTAATGTAAATCATGTAGTATGTATAACCAATGTCAAAAGTGTTTGTGTCAAATGTAAATCATGTCAAAATGTCTATGTCAAATATCCATGTCAAATATCCATGTCAAATGTCTAGGTCAAATATCCATGTCAAATGTCTATGTCAAATATCCATGTCAAATGTCTGTCAAATATCCATGTCAAATGTCTATGTCAAAATGTCATGTATGGCAAGTGAAATGTCTCAACTAAACCATATGCACAAAAACAAAGTATTGAAGTAAAACTTGGTTTAAATCAAAGCTATGTTTTGTGTAAATGCATGCAAATATTTAATATGAACATTTATGCGGTATTGTGAAAATGCATACATCCAAGCCTTGCGACTGTGGTGATAAACCCTTTAAACAAATTAAAGGTCTATCTGTCTTATATCATCGAATTCGATCATTCCTTTCATCCCCTTTCCCTGGGATGTCCGGAACGGGAGTTGTCAATTCCTATGGTACCACTACCTACTAACGAACGGCATGATCGGTGTTAATGAATGTATTGTCCCATGTAAACAAACCAAATGTCATACCAAAAATGTAAGCATGTGATGAAAACAATGTACTAAGTATGCACGCAATGGACATACATAGCATAAAATGTAAATGTAAAACGATGTACTAAGTATGAACTAAATGGACATACATAGCATAAAGCACAATGAGATCATGTACTATAATGTACTAACGAACATAGCAGGTATATGATGCGAAAACAGGAAAGCATGAAAGTAACAAGTAGGCACATGTGTTCCACCCCAAAACAGTTTGGAAAACAGTAAAAGAGGGGTCTATGTACTCACTTGAGATTGCTCAGTAGTCCTTGGGTAACAACCAAACAATGCTAGAGATCGCGGATATCAAACGGCACCTAATTTAGGTAACTATGTTAATAAACCGGACCTAAATCGGAAGATCTGATAGAATGAGGGTTCGTAAACCAAACGAGTATAGAGACTCGTGTCATATGGTTTAACAAAGCCTACATACTAAATGAAACCTAACATAACTGCTTTCGACCCATTACGACCCGTTTAGGTAGCTTATGCTACTTTAACGCGTCGTTCGCGTGAAACGCGTTCGGACCGTCTAACTAGTCCTATGACGAGTGTTATATGCCTAAACATGTTACATAATCAGTTATGTGACAAAAGTTTAGGTTACATATGCTTAATTACCAATTATACATGAAAAGGGTATTCTGGTAATTTACCTAAGGCATATAAACTACCTATCATACAACTACTCAAACGATGTGACCATAGGGTATAACCTCGGAAGGTTATTCCCTACCTACTATGGTCACCTAAAGTATTTGGTCGGATCCTAATGATCGACCAAACTGGGTCGGGTTCGAGGTATAAGCGATTTATTAGATCGCTTACCCTACGACCCTAGACAACGTGGTAATCAGTAGGCATAGTCCCAAGGGACTATAACCAACGTGATTACACTCACGTTGCGAAGTTCAAACGAACTTCGCATTGACCATTACTGGTCAACGCTGAAAGTCAAACAAAGTTTGACTTTCTGACTCGAAAAGCAATAAAATAAGGAAAAGAACGAAAGAATACTTACGAAGGGTCCCCGAATGCTAATCCCGATCCAAGAACTCAGGTATGAAACAATGGTTTCAACTTAGAGCTCTCAAATCAGGATTCTAGTGATTTTAGCTATGGAATGGGTTGGGTATTTATAGGAATACCCGAACCGTTAGGATCGTTTCATGTAAAACGTGCCATGATCCAAGGCGTACACTTGTCGGAACCTTATGGTGACTAAAAATGATCCTTATCTTCATGACTAGATAATTGGAAACATGTGGGTGAGAATCAAACAGCTGCAACCTGCTGTGAAAAACATTGAATCTGGTCTGCAGACAGGCTAGCGCACCGTTACATTAAAAGCCTAGCGGTGCGCTAGGCCTTAGTTTGGCAGATTTACACTTTTGGTCCCTGTCCTGCGTTCAGCCCATTTTCGACACGTTTAAGGCCCGTTAACCCCATTTCAAAGCTCTAAAATGAAGTTAAAGTATAGGGAACTTAAAATGTGTTCAAAAATATCTCGGATGTCGGTTCGTTTGGCCGTACGAACGCGATGTTCGCTTAATTACGACGGAATGCGCATAAGCGCGAAAAACGAACCAAATGACGCGACGAATGGATTTTTCTTATGGCGAACACTAAAATAAAATATTTTAGTGCTTACATAAATTTTTGGATGTCCGGATGTATTCAGAACGTAAGTTATGCGCGAAAATGCAAACTTGTGCACTTTTTGACACTTTTAGTCCCTGAATGACCCAAAAGTTGATTTCACCACACCAAACCTTCCAAAACTTATATCTAAGTTATGTAAAGGTTATTTAAGGTATGTTAAGCCTATTTCACTATTCCGGAGTGTTCGTTGCATTAAACTGGTTATATTTACGCATCAGTGCGCGTATAACCTTCCAGAAAGCGATTTAAAGCTTGAAATCGAACAAGAAATGATATGTGCAAACGATACACATATTTTTACAAATCCCAAGTATAAAATACAATATTTCATTGGTTTGGAATTTGTTTGATGGTTGCAGTGACACAGGTGTCACATGCACCTCCTCTTGCTAATTCTCAAGAAAGAATAGACGCCATTAGACTTTTCCCAGAGGCAGAAAGAAGTTTCAATCCTTCTCCACCAACTCCAAGCCCACTTTCAAGTGCTAACATGTCTGGTAAGGATCCTGCAAGATATCCTGCACACATATGTTTTTTATCTGTTATTCATAGGAGGGAGTTAGAATTTACTCCCTGTGTGCAGATTCCAGCAAAGTCCCAGTCTATCTAGACCTGGATGAACTTGACAGCTATCCAACTCCAGCCATAGTCAAGAAGGAGACTCCTGCTACTACCAGCTCCAAGCCACTCCCGGCTCCCAAGGCCAATCCAAGAACCCGTGCTTCCGCAGCGAAAAAGAGAAAGGGTCTTGAGGTCAGTGCTCCAGGCTCAGAAGGGTTCTCCTATGACGAACTCAGCTTCTCTGACTCCTTAGAGCCAATGACATCCTTCCTCAACAAGGTAATATCCTGACGCATATCCTTCTAATATATCCTGCTCATATATCCTGCATGTATATCCTAACAGGATATCCTGGTAGGACATCTTAATCAGCATACATTCTAACTCCATACCTGTAATTAATGTGCAGGGCCTCCAGCATTTGCTCCACTTGTATAATGATGCTTGTGGTACTGTGGCACTTCATGAAGCCAGGATCAAGCAGCTCGAGAGCACCGTTGCTGACCAAGGTGCTATTGCTGAAGCGAAGAGCCGACACTATGAAAGCTTGCTAAAGAAGGTCACCCAAGACGCCGAGGTCAAACTTGCCAGCGTTCAAATGGATCATGATCAGGCCTTGATCAACTTTCAAGAGGGAATCAAGGCTTCTGCTATCATCTCTCTGCTACAAGCATGCATCAAGATGGCCTACGAGGCCAAGGAGACGGGCCTTGTTTGTCCATCTTGGCCAGTTGAATCCTGGGTGGCTAAGTTAAAGGAGCTCGGAGGCAAAGCTGTGCCACTTCCTGCTGAAGCCGGTGAGTCTTCTAAGTCAGCAGAAGTGGTGGTGCAAGCTGGAGAGAAGAAGGATGCTGGAGCTGATGCTGGGATGGACATTGGTCAGGATGCTGCGCAAGATGCTGGTCAGGATGCTGGAGCGGAGAAGTCTGAGAAGGTTGGAGGTGATGCCGCTGTGTGAGGGCATTTAGGTGGGCGATGACGGATATACGTGCCAAGGCCAGAGCCCACCTTTTTGAATTTGAATGTTGGTTTGTAGTTCCACAAACAATTTACTTTTCTGCCTTTTACTTTCCCGTACCTGAACAATTTACATTTCCTGCATGCTTTTTGAACAATACAACAGTTGAAGGTGGATGGGTCTCGGTTTGAGATGAAGCCTTCAACTGTTGGGTAAATATGGTTATGAACTATTAGTGCTCTTAGTGGATGGGCCTTGTTTTGAGGTGAAACTAAGAGCACATCTTTTGGTATGTTAATAATATAACTACTCTTTTGACTTTATTGTTATTGTCATACAAATTTTACTTATGAAAATTGTTTGGTTTGAACATTCTTAGGAACATATATTATAAATGAATCCTGGAAGATATCCTGAAAGATATCTTGATCAGGATATTAAAATACACCTATAAATTGTCCAAATAAAAAGGAGAGATCATACCAGAGATCCTTAGAGGATCAGTTCCAATCCTTTATCATAAGTTTGTCCCCAGTGTATACTTATAAACTTGGATCCATCCTTTAAGCAGTATTACGTATGTCCCCTGTGTTTGCCAAAAACACCAATGTATTTATATTTTGACTCCAATGAACACCGAATACCCCAGGGCAAAACCCATGATATCCTGAAATGAATCCTTAGCATACTTGGGATAAACCCTTAATATCCTGGGGATAAACCCTGATATCTGGGGATAAACCCTAAATTTCATGCGCTACAGGCGAGAGTGTATAAACTCCAATTCTTAGAAAGGTGAAAACCTTTAAACCTTAGAGAGTATGAAAATACCCTTTCGCGAGAGAGGGTGATCAATCCTCATATACCTTAAGGATCCAGGGTATAGCCAACAGTAACGAAATTGTCAGCCACTTTTACATGAACTGGTCCCGCTACCTTGAACTACCCCCGGATAACTTGCGCTCCAGGCGGGGTGTTTAAACCCAATTCGTGAGAAAGGTGAATACCTTTAAACCTGTGAAGGGATCAGGATCCCTTAAACGTGAGAGAGGGGGCCAATCCTCTAATCTTTCGATTTATCCTGAGCATATATCCTGGAGCTATATCCTGAAACATATGCTGCAAAACAACTGTAAACTAAGGTGGGTGTTAGCTTGGCTAACACCCCTCCGATGCTTAAGTCAGTATTGGGTTCAAGCTAATAAACAAATATATTTAAAAGAGATAGAATACATACCCTTTTGAGATAGAAATTAAATTCTATTCTTACTTGAAATAGAGCTTTAAGTGGATTGCATTCCAGGATCTCGGTAGCATATCCCCTTCCATATTCTTGAGTCGATATGCTCCTTTCCCCGCTTCTGACTCAACTTCATATGGTCCTTCCCATTTTGGAGCTAGCTTGCCATCGGCAGGATTAGTGGTATTTTGAAAAGCCTTTCTTAACACCCAATCACCAACTCGAAATCTTCTAGTCCTTATGTTCTTATTATATGCTCTGGATATTCTTTGCTGATATGCTGCTATCCTTAGCCTTGCTGCATCTCTTTTTTCATCTATAGTATCCAAATCCTGACATAAGACTTCAGGATTCTGTTCAGGATCCTGCAGCATAGATCTTGCAGTAGGTATCGTCATTTCTGTTGGAATCATCGCCTCCGCTCCGAATACCAAGGAAAACGGGGTTTGGCCGGTTGCATTCTTTACCGTTGTCCTATCAGCCCACAAAACAAAGGGTAACTCTTCTGCCCATCTTCCTTTTTTGGCCCCAAGTCTCTTCTTTAAGTTATTGACTATTATCTTGTTTGAAGATTCAGCTTGTCCATTCGCTTGAGGATGTACTGGGGTAGATGTGATCATTTTGATTCCCCAACTTTTGCAAAAGTCAGTAGTTCTTTTGCTTATAAACTGGGACCCATTATCACAAATGATCTCAGCTGGTACTCCAAACCTAGTCAGGATATTCCTCTTTATGAAGGATACTACTTCTTGGTCTCTAACTTGGACAAATGCTTCAGCCTCAACCCACTTGGAGAAATAATCCGTCATTGCTAACATAAAGACTTTTCCTCCCGGAGCTTTTGGTAACTTCCCTACTATATCCATCCCCCATTTCATGAATGGCCAAGGAGAAACTACAGGATATAATGGTTCAGCTGGTTGATGTAGTATGTTACTATGTCTCTGACATGCATCACATCTTCGAGCATATTCTGCAGCATCTTTCCTCATCGTTGGCCAATAATATCCTGTCCTTAATACTTTCGAGAGCAATGATCTGCCCCCGGTGTGATTACCACAATCCCCTTCATGTATATCCTGAAGTACTTCTTTGGCTTTAGGATCCTCCAAGCATCTCAAATACGGTCCTGCAAGAGATTTTTTGTATAAAACATTATTTATAATAGTGAACCGTGATACCTTCATCCGAAATGCCTTAGGATTTTCGTTTTCGGGGATATGTCCTTCTTTGAGATATCTCATAATTGGAGCCGTCCAAGATTTAGGATCCTGTTCAGGATATCCCACTTCAGGATCCTGAATACCCGCTACTGCTTTATCCTGAGGATTCGTTGCAGGATATAAGACATGTAATATTGGTATTTGGGTCCCTTCAGGTATCCTGATTGATGATCCCAAATTTGCTAAGGCATCTGCTTCAGCATTATCCTCCCTTGGTACCTGTTCAAGTGTAAAAACATCGAAATATCCTGCTAATTTTTTGAGAATATCAAGATATTCTATTAACTTCTCACCCTTAACTGCATAGGATCCATTAAAATGGTTAGTAATTAACAAAGAATCAACATATACTTGTAAGTTTTTGATATTCATGCTCTTAGCCAATTCTAATCCTGCAATTAAAGCCTCATATTCTGCTTCATTATTGGTAGCAGGAAATTCACACCTAATAGCCTGGGGTAATATGTCCCCCTGTGGCGATTTTAGTAGTATTCCTAATCCTACTCCTCTTATGTTAGATGCACCATCAGTATATAATGTCCAGGATCCTGAGGATTCTCCTAACTGTTGAACTTCTAGGTCTACCTCATCCTGAATGTCACTACTAAAATCAGCCACAAAGTCAGCTAAAGCCTGAGACTTTATGGCATTTCTAGGTTCATATACTAAATCATAAGCACTTAACTTTACTGACCACTTAGCCATTCTACCCGACATTTCCGGTTTCCTAAGTACGCTTTTTACAGGATAATTTGTTTTAACGTGTATCCTATGTGTCTCAAAGTAGTGTCTAAGTTTCGTTGATGCCATGACTAATGCTAGTATCAATTTTTCTAAATGAGAGTACCTAGTCTCAGCATCTAACAAACTTTTACTAACATAATAAACAGGATATTGCTGACCTTCATGGTCTTTTATAAGAACGACACTTACAGCATTCCCTGATACAGCAAGGTACATATAGTGGTTCACCATTTTCAGGTTTCATCAGTAGAGGTGCGGTTGAGAGATATCGTTTCAAATCCTGTAGGGCTGCTTCATGCTTCTCACCCCACTCGAATTTTTTGTTCTTCTTCAGGATATCATAAAAATCCTTACATTTTTCTGAAGACCTTGAGATAAATCTATTCAATGCTGCCACTCGCCCTGTTAATCGTTGAACATCCTTCATATTTGAGGGTGATTTAATGTCCAAGATGGCTTTAATCTGTTCCGGGCTTGCTTCTATTCCTCTTTTGGTCACCATATATCCTAGGAATTTTCCTGCTCCTACTCCAAAATGGCACTTAGCAGGATTCAGCTTCATATTATACTGATCCAGGATATCAAACGCTCCTTTAATATCCTGGAGGTGATCCTGAGCTTTCTTTGACTTTACCACCATATCGTCAATGTACACCTCCATGGTGTCCCCCAGTTTGTCTTTGAACATCATGTTTACCAATCTTTGGTATGTTGCACCTGCATTTTTCAAACCAAAAGGCATAGCTGTATAACAATAAATACCTGTTGGTGTCATGAAGGCAGTATCCTCCTGGTCAGAAGGTTCCATTTGGATTTGTTGAAATCCTGAGGATGCATCCATTAAAGTCAGCATTTCATGCCCAGCAGTGGCATCTACCATTGCATCAATGTGGGGGAGAGGAAATGGATCTTTAGGACAAGCTTTGTTCAAGTCTGTGTAGTCTACACAAACTCTCCATTTCCCATTTTTCTTCTGTACCACAACCACGTTTGCTAGCCACCTTGGGAACTTAACTTCTCTGATCATCCTGGACTTCAATAATCTCTCAACTTCCTCTTGAATAATTGTATTTCGTTCAGGAGCAAACTTCCTTCTTTTTTGTTGCACGGGCTTGAATGATTTATCGATTCCAAGCTTGTGAGTGATAATATCTTTGGATATGCCTGTCATATCCTCATGCTTCCATGCAAACGTCGACATCCTGCATTTTAAAAAGTTAATTAATTGTTCTTCAATATCCTGAGGGATATTGGTTCCTACGAGCACCGAAATATCGGGATTATCCTGGTCTAGGATAATTTTCTTCACATCCTGCTCCGGATCCTCCACGATATCCTGGGCCCGCGTCTTTAATTGCTATGCTGCACTAGGTTTGGTTGAGGATTTCATCGAGGATGAGTAGTGTCACACCCCCAAATTCTCACCTAGGGTATGTCCCTATTAGGAGTGCGACGATCCAACAACGAGCCACTAATTATATCAAACATGTTCAATAAAATGATAAAATACTTGATTGAACTAAAATACTGTTTGTAAGTTTGAATGAAAACCAAAGTAATCAGCGGAAGCAATAAAGTACGTAATGTATCAATAACCAATAAGATAAATATGCTGGTTAAGACCATGCCCACTCCAGCTGCTCCAGATAGCAAGTCCCGATGTATATCAGCTAACGACCTACAAGCATGCAAACAAGTGTGTCAGACTACGCTGGTGAGTTCAAAGTTTTTGTTACCGAGTTTAGTTGTCAGTCACATGTGTAAAACAGTTTAATATGTGATTTGATGTTTCGTTGTTTTGATGATTTGATGTTGTTATTACTCGATTACCGTATGTGGCGACTAGATGTGAATGCCCAACCCCAATGCCTCCATTTAGGCATTGGTCATGATGTCAAGGTATCAAACAACCTTGAATAGATGTAAGGGGTCTTATATGTACACGATGTGAATGCCCAACCCCAATGCCTCTAACTAGGCATTGGTCATGAAGTCCAGGTAATTAGTTCACGCCCGTCCTTTCGGCCCGGTGTGAGGGTGCCAAACCTAATAGCGCTATCAACTAAATACCTCGTTGCTTCTTCAGCAACACGGTAGATGTATGGGGTCTTACATGATTTATACTGTGTTCAATAACCAACATCCCAAATAAACAGTTTACCCAGTATTCCCTTTAGAAACGTTTACCAGATGTCCCAAACCACCGGGACGCATGCTTAGAAAAGTGCAGTGAACTCACCTTGGTTTGCTCGGTAAGATTAGTTACTTGTTTAACAATTGATCACAGACGTCCTAACATGGTTATCGACAATAATCAGTCTCAGGTTCACATAACCCACGTGTTACATGTACAGTTATTACACGTATTTCTTGTTCACATAATACACAGTCGTTGTTCATATAGCACACTTATCCAATTCAAGTCATAACAGTTAACCCCGATATCATCGAGTAGTCACTTAACACGTAACGACCCAAGACATAATATGCACATACATATATCACTGAGGTAGTACCGCATAATATCATTCAGATTATAGCATTTGATCATACAACCCAAACAAACTATAGCATACATCATAATACCACATAATTGGTGCCTTAGACTCTCATTTTATTCATTTACATGGTATCATTTTTTAAGTGCAAATTGACAACCCTATACATCTTTTCATACAACATATATTCAATACATGGCCCAGATAATTGTCCAGTTCCACCCATGACACCTATTCGGATCACCAACATTCTGTATTACAAGTATAGAGGGCTAACAACGACTTGGGCCCAATGTAATTACTCTAATGTAAATGTGTGGCCCAAGCATATTCTGTGTATTTATTTAAAGCCTGGTACTAATCACATGGTGTTCTTTCTATCATTCAGATTAACGTAACAGTTTTAAGTTTATCGAGTCCAGGTTATCAAACATATCTGTTCCTTCGAATTCTATTATTACCGCATGATGTTTATTAATTGGAACCACCCCTCAACAATCAAAATTATTCACACAACACATGAGGGCAATTAATTATGTTTGGTCATCAATTTGTGCCTTATCACAATATTTACAATTCTGGGCGGCAAAGTGGAGATGATTGGCTAAGTGTTCAAAGATACTAATGACTCATCAGATCATCATCACGAGAAGGGCATGTGAATTATTAGTCAGCCATCATTACTATATCATGCAAGCACAGACTTGGGGGAAAGGCACATGCAACTTGTTGAAAAGAATTAATAAACACATGTAGCACAATTTTTTTGTGGACAACATCGATCATCAACATATTTGGCGGCACATGTGAAGGATTGAGATTCATGAATCCTAGTCTAATCACATGATCACTACATCAATTCCATATGCATGGCAGATTAGATCAGTCACCAACTCATCGAAATTACCAAGTGCATTTAATCACATGTATTACTCTAGCATAATCTTATCATAAGTCAAGATTCAGTTTACATATAAATCAAGATAATTAATTGATTGGTACCTACTTCCTACTTTACATACATGCCATGACATCCAATTTAAGAGTTCACAAGACCATCGAACCCATTGAAACACATAATACGAATACATGTATGTATATATCGAACAGGAGATTTCACACATGAACAATATCACGCAACCATAAAGATCAACGAATACGAACTACTAACCAGGAACTCGACTGATCAGGATGCTATCTCGAACAGGGGGGGGGTGTCTACCATTGCCGTATGCGATTAGAAGAGTCTAGGGTTTGGGATATGATTGTGTTATCATGTCACGTCACCTATGTTTGTATAAATGCTAAGTCAAAAGCCGGTCCCCTAATACAAAACCCACTTGGGCTCCTCTAAGCCCAAACATAACCACTCAAAGTTCCGGGTGTGTGTATATCGGCCCACATCATGTACAACTAGTACCTGGCCCAAATCATGTATGTGTTTGCTAAAAATGTGGTATAAGTAGCAACTAGTTTATTTGGCCCAAATACAATGTGTATTAATATTCTTGCACAAAACGTTTAGCACAAGGAGGGGAATGAATAACGAAAGATTTGGATCACAAGGTTAAACGACACCGAACTCGAAAGTTCGGGTTGTCACATCATCCCCAACTTGAAAGAAATTTCGTCCCGAAATTTACTAGTGATAGCAAAAGTTGATTCAACCGTCAAAACAATTGAGGGTACTAGAGCTTACTCCGATCATTGCGTTCCCACGCGAGCTCCGGTCCACGTTTTGGGTTCCAACACACACTCACGATTGGAATTCGACTAAGTTAACAAACCTTAACTTCCTGGTCCATGTGTCGATAGATTCCTTGACAACTACAACTCGTTGATAACCTTAGGCTCTAGTAAAAGTATCACATGTGCTTCATTGTACAACCACTACCTTAGATTCGAAACATAAATGACATTATGCACGTTACCCAATTCGTCGGGTATCTCGAGTTTGTAAGCGACATGACCGACTCTTTCCAGTATCCTGGATAACTCCACGTAGCGCAAATTAAGCTTGCCACGCTTCCCAAGCGTTCCATACCCTCACAGGGTGAGACTTTCAACACGATACGATCGCCTACAACGATCTTTCAGCGTTTCCCAAGTTTATCAGCTTTCCTGATGGTCACGCGTTGTCACCACACGATTTCCGATCTAAATGATCTTCCCATAAGTTTCGAGTGCAAGTCCTGAGCCCGTGATTAGGTTGTCATCCACCTCAGTCCAACAAGGAGGTTGGCATTGTCATCCATGCAATGCCTCACAAAGTGCTGTATGCATACTAAAACGGTGACGGCCGAATGCCCAAAGATAAGTGTCCTTCCAAATGTTTACTAAAGTCGATCACACACATGCTCGCAGCATGTCTTCATGTGTCAGGATAGTTCGTTGCTCTTTCTGGTTGTCCTACAGTGATAAGTAATGGTCATGCCTAAACGTGAGCCAAGGGTGTTGTGTATTGCTGGTCATAAATCAGGTATAGCTCCAAATCAAAGGTAACAGGAGCTGGCACCTCGTGCCTAAAAGCCGCCTCTCTCATAGAAACATTCACAGCTGGGAGGGGTCATCAGTTTACTTGATTGTAAGAAAGTGTGCTGGTAGTGTGAGACAATCAACGATCACCCAGGTGATATTGGTTCCGTTTCGAGTTGTAGAATCCATGGCAGTCTGTTCTCATTTCCGTATGTGTGTTTCTAGTTGCTGTTTCTTCCCCTTGACTTTCTACCAGTCAAACATCATTCACATACATAGCTAAGTGGGCCTTCATGCCCGATCACCAGTGTAAGATTTATAGATCCTAGTATTTCCCACCAAAACCCAAACGACCAAAATATCAAGACATGTGTGCTTTGCTCAACATAAATTTCCTACAGTTACTGTATGATGAGATCCACATTCATTCCATGAGGTAGCGAATATCGTCTGACCCGCCAAGGTTACTTCTCCATTCCCCGCATGGGTTCGACTTGAAAATCCTCTTCCTTCAGTTCCCTAGTTTGAACAGGATGAGTCGGATCAGATAAGTTAGAGTCGATAGTGAGCTGCAAGGCTCGTGCATGTTCAAGTTTCATAGTTGTAATCATCCAAAAGTTCTATCCAGCGACGCCATTAACCGATTTAGCTCCTTCGAAACAAGGGTATACGGGAGGCCCTTGTGATCGGTCTAAGTGGTGTATTCGGTACTGTCCAAGTAATGCCTCCAATTTAAATCCAAAGACTACGACTTCCACCGCAGATTGTGTGTCATGCAATTCTCCTTGTAAGTCTATTACGTAAGCCATCACCTTCTCGTGTTGCATCGGCGTGTAACCGGGACTCTGATTCGAACCATCATGATATACCACTAAATTATCAGTGCCCTCGGATAGGAGTGATGTTCAGTGCGTTGCAGGGTTGGGTTTCAACAGCTGAAGAAACGTTCTCATGTTTTGTCTCCCATGAATTCACAGCACCCCGCTGTGCTAAAGAGGTTACAGCGGCGCAATCTTCGAAAAATCCTGAGATGAATTAGCAAAATCAAGGAATTACTGCATCCCTGAAGGAATCTTTGGTGTCGGTCAGCCCCTAACAAAATGGATCTTAGCGAGGTCAACGTGTATCCCCACTTCATTGGCTACATGGCTAAGAAAATATGCACCTCTCAAATCCAGAAGTTACACCAAACGAGACTTCGTGTGTAGTGGCTCCTCCCTCGGGAGCTCTAAGATAAGATACAAATGCCGCCCATAGTTCCCTTTCTCCTGGGAATGATTCAAAACGTCCTCAATAAACACGGTCGATTCATGCGATTCATAAGGCTGCTGGTGTGTTGATTAACCCAAAGGTCATGGAATACAAAGTCGTATGGCTGAATTGCGTCTGATAAGCCGCTTTAAGAACAATCTCCCCTTGGACATCCATCTGACGTCGGTTCATTCGTTAGTCTTCCCTCGAATAGGAGCTTAACCCTCGCAGCTGGTCGACAGGTTGTCAATACATGGTCGAGGCAAACGGTTCTTGACTGTCACCTGGTTGAGTTCTCGATAATTAGTACATATACAAGAAGGCTTATCCTCACGGATATAACTGGGGCTTCCCAAAGCAAAAAGCTAGGTCTGACTAGACTCCTGTTCAGCAGTTCTTGTAGTTGGTTAGACAGCTCTTGCAACCCTTCTGGTGCAAGACGGTAAAGGTACGAGTAATCAGGGCTGCCTCTAGCGTGAGATCAAACTGAAATTTTGCCTAATAGTTGTGGAAGTAAACCTGAAAGGTCTTCGAGTAGCTCATTAGGAGGAATCACAAACAATTGACGGATCCTCGATCCTCTCCTTAACCTTATCATCAGAAACGGTTGCTAACATAGCGGGGTCATCCGTCCATAGACATTTCTGGGCCCTCATAGCTGGAATGGCGCTAACCCTTGCACCAGTCTAACGCTTTAGAATAAATAACAATCCACCACTCAAAATTTCTCCCTACTGGGTACACCCGCGTGAGTTCTGGATAACCAGTCCACACTAACTACTGCATTGTAGCCATCTAGGATAGTAGAAAGAAGATCGGTGTTGAATACCTGCCCCACAAGGTCAAGTTTGCATCCCAACTAACATATGCGGTTCCATTTGACTTGACATCAGCCGATTCCACAGCGGGTTCGGTTTCAAGAAGCCTCAGGGTTAAGAAAAACAGTGACGAAGAGATTAGTTACCAAGAACGTGTAGGCCACCATGTTGTTATAATCCTGGCGTCGCCTACGCCGAACCTAAATGTCCTTCGCGAGTACCATATCCAGTGTTGTTGCTACTGCTACTAGAATTCCCGAAACTGTCATTGCTCCCTGGGTTGTTGGAGTCTTGCCTTAACATCGGCCATTCCCTGTTGAAGCCACCATCATTTCCATACCGAAAGTCATGATTTGCAAGTACCTTGCTGTCATTGTGACTGTTGCTTCTAGTGCTGTTGCTCGAATTGGAGTCCTGTGATCTTTCACCAACAATGTCCATCTCTTCACATTCCGTGCTACCTTCCATGGCGCTACTCATTGTGCTGGCAGTTACACATTCAAGATCATGGTCAATTGTCATCGTTTATATCCTGATTAATTTGTAAAAGTCGGCTCCCATAAGTTGTTGACTAGGGTTAAGGATTCGTTTGGAGTCAAATCGCTGATATTCATTGCCAGTAACTGGAGTCGTTCAAATGCTGAAGTCGGTAAAATACTACATTTACCCTCTTGTCCATCGTTCTTGCAAGTTGACTGAGTAATACACGGTATGTTTCCAGAGTGTTGCAGAAGTGATCGCACTTCAGGGTCTAAGACGTTAACGCGCTAGGTCCAAACAAACAAAGATAGGTGAGGAAGGTATAGACCAATCATTCGATGTGGAGACATCCATCTCAGGGACGTTCGTGCCAGCACCTAACATTCTACACAGTTCGCTAGGCGTTCAGATGGGTGTTCAGGTAATACTCGATAGCATCGAGATTCGTAAGGATTCAGAGTGAAGTGAAAAGATCATGTTCAAGTAAGAGACAATCACTGCTATGACTCTCATAGACTGTTGTGTTTCACAACGATTTAATAACATAATGGAACCCCTTTTTCACTTGTTAAGCCTCACTGGGACTCGCATGCACCCCACAGTATTATTATGTGTGCACCCACAATAATATTGTGATTTGCATGCTCATCTCAGCTCCTCCTAACTCATGTCAAATGGTTCCTCAAACTCGTGTAGCTAGCAAAGAATATCACGAAACGCGAGTCAAGAATGTCTAAGGAAACACCATACTCACATAATGCGTGCAAGTAATGAATTCATACTGTTGTGCTAAACGTGCAATTACATGCAATGTCATATGTAAGTGTTCACTAGTTATGCAGTACAATGAGTAAACAAGAGGCGAACCTTGCGGTCTGGAGCTGAGTGTCATGGTCGTATTCGCGCTTTCAGAACTGTTCAGTTAAAGTCTGGTTTTATAAAAACATTTTTAAAACCAAGTTCACTATAACCAGTGGCTCTGATACCAAACTGTCACACCCCCAAATTCTCACCTAGGGTATGTCCCTATTAGGAGTGCGACGATCCAACAACGAGCCACTAATTATATCAAACATGTTCAATAAAATGATAAAATACTTGATTGAACTAAAATACTGTTTGTAAGTTTGAATGAAAACCAAAGTAATCAGCGGAAGCAATAAAGTACGTAATGTATCAATAACCAATAAGATAAATATGCTTGTTAAGACCATGCCCACTCCAGCTGCTCCAGATAGCAAGTCCCGATGTATATCAGCTAACGACCTACAAGCATGCAAACAAGTGTGTCAGACTACGCTGGTGAGTTCAAAGTTTTTGTTACCGAGTTTAGTTGTCAGTCACATGTGTAAAACAGTTTAATATGTGATTTGATGTTTCGTTGTTTTGATGATTTGATGTTGTTATTACTCGATTACCGTATGTGGCGACTAGATGTGAATGCCCAACCCCAATGCCTCCATTTAGGCATTGGTCATGATGTCAAGGTATCAAACAACCTTGAATAGATGTAAGGGGTCTTATATGTACACGATGTGAATGCCCAACCCCAATGCCTCTAACTAGGCATTGGTCATGAAGTCCAGGTAATTAGTTCACGCCCGTCCTTTCGGCCCGGTGTGAGGGTGCCAAACCTAATAGCGCTATCAACTAAATACCTCGTTGCTTCTTCAGCAACACGGTAGATGTATGGGGTCTTACATGATTTATACTGTGTTCAATAACCAACATCCCAAATAAACAGTTTACCCAGTATTCCCTTTAGAAACGTTTACCAGATGTCCCAAACCACCGGGACGCATGCTTAGAAAAGTGCAGTGAACTCACCTTGGTTTGCTCGGTAAGATTAGTTACTTGTTTAACAATTGATCACAGACGTCCTAACATGGTTATCGACAATAATCAGTCTCAGGTTCACATAACCCACGTGTTACATGTACAGTTATTACACGTATTTCTTGTTCACATAATACACAGTCGTTGTTCATATAGCACACTTATCCAATTCAAGTCATAACAGTTAACCCCGATATCATCGAGTAGTCACTTAACACGTAACGACCCAAGACATAATATGCACATACATATATCACTGAGGTAGTACCGCATAATATCATTCAGATTATAGCATTTGATCATACAACCCAAACAAACTATAGCATACATCATAATACCACATAATTGGTGCCTTAGACTCTCATTTTATTCATTTACATGGTATCATTTTTTAAGTGCAAATTGACAACCCTATACATCTTTTCATACAACATATATTCAATACATGGCCCAGATAATTGTCCAGTTCCACCCATGACACCTATTCGGATCACCAACATTCTGTATTACAAGTATAGAGGGCTAACAACGACTTGGGCCCAATGTAATTACTCTAATGTAAATGTGTGGCCCAAGCATATTCTGTGTATTTATTTAAAGCCTGGTACTAATCACATGGTGTTCTTTCTATCATTCAGATTAACGTAACAGTTTTAAGTTTATCGAGTCCAGGTTATCAAACATATCTGTTCCTTCGAATTCTATTATTACCGCATGATGTTTATTAATTGGAACCACCCCTCAACAATCAAAATTATTCACACAACACATGAGGGCAATTAATTATGTTTGGTCATCAATTTGTGCCTTATCACAATATTTACAATTCTGGGCGGCAAAGTGGAGATGATTGGCTAAGTGTTCAAAGATACTAATGACTCATCAGATCATCATCACGAGAAGGGCATGTGAATTATTAGTCAGCCATCATTACTATATCATGCAAGCACAGACTTGGGGGAAAGGCACATGCAACTTGTTGAAAAGAATTAATAAACACATGTAGCACAATTTTTTTGTGGACAACATCGATCATCAACATATTTGGCGGCACATGTGAAGGATTGAGATTCATGAATCCTAGTCTAATCACATGATCACTACATCAATTCCATATGCATGGCAGATTAGATCAGTCACCAACTCATCGAAATTACCAAGTGCATTTAATCACATGTATTACTCTAGCATAATCTTATCATAAGTCAAGATTCAGTTTACATATAAATCAAGATAATTAATTGATTGGTACCTACTTCCTACTTTACATACATGCCATGACATCCAATTTAAGAGTTCACAAGACCATCGAACCCATTGAAACACATAATACGAATACATGTATGTATATATCGAACAGGAGATTTCACACATGAACAATATCACGCAACCATAAAGATCAACGAATACGAACTACTAACCAGGAACTCGACTGATCAGGATGCTATCTCGAACAGGGGGGGGGTGTCTACCATTGCCGTATGCGATTAGAAGAGTCTAGGGTTTGGGATATGATTGTGTTATCATGTCACGTCACCTATGTTTGTATAAATGCTAAGTCAAAAGCCGGTCCCCTAATACAAAACCCACTTGGGCTCCTCTAAGCCCAAACATAACCACTCAAAGTTCCGGGTGTGTGTATATCGGCCCACATCATGTACAACTAGTACCTGGCCCAAATCATGTATGTGTTTGCTAAAAATGTGGTATAAGTAGCAACTAGTTTATTTGGCCCAAATACAATGTGTATTAATATTCTTGCACAAAACGTTTAGCACAAGGAGGGGAATGAATAACGAAAGATTTGGATCACAAGGTTAAACGACACCGAACTCGAAAGTTCGGGTTGTCACAAGTAGCATTCTTTCGCCTCCTGCTGATCGCTATCAACTTTAACAACTCCCCAAGGGGTAGGTATCTTGATGCATTGGTGATATGTTGATGGCACAGCCTTCATATCGTGAATCCACGGTCTTCCCAGTATAATGTTATAGCAGGATAGAGAGTCCATCACACAAAAACGTTGTATAGAGTTGACACCTTCAACGTACACCGGTAACTTTATCTCTCCCACTGTGTTTCTGGCCTCTCCACTGAACCCAACAAGCACGGTAGACTTTGAAGTGATATCCATTGGAGATACATTCATTCTTTTAAGTGTTTCTAGTTGGATTATGTTGACGGAGCTGCCATTATCAACCAATATCCTGCGTACAAAATGGTTAGCTACATATAACGTTATTACCAGAGCATCATGGTGAGGATCCTGGACAGTATCCCTGTCATCAGCATCAAATGTGATCACTTTGTCAGTTGTGAGTGTAGTCATCCTGACAGGTTTGTCTCCCCTTTCGGCCTTAGCTTCCTTTGCATGCCTCTTTGCTGCCGAATACGAAGTCCCACAAATGTCGGATCCTCCCGAAATGAAGTTGATTATCTTAGCATCCGCAGGAGGTGATGCTGCTCGCTCAGGATCCTTCTCAGTATCCTGACCCTTATTCTTCTTTCTTCCTAAGAGATCTTTCAAATATCCCTTGCTTAGAAGATAGCTTATTTCTTTCCTCAAAGCGATGCAATCCTCAGTCATATGCCCGAAATCTTCGTGGAAAGCACACCATTTTGATTTGTCTTTCCAATCCGCTTTTTGTTGATTCTTTCGAGGCCATCTTGCCTTGTCCCCTAGACCCTGCATGGCATACATCAATTCAGGAATGTTAACAGAAAAGCAATATTCAGATAATTCAGGATACTCTTCAGGATCCTCATCTTCGACAGCATTCACTCTCTTGTTCTCATTTCTGCCATATGGCTTAGGCCGATACGACTTGAATGAGGATTCCGACTTCCTGTTAGTTGACTCATAAGTGTTGGATGAGTTCATCCTTTCTTGCATCTTTCTGTCATCTTCCAACCGAATGTATCTTAGGGCCCTGTTCCGAGCTTCATCCAGGTTCCTGCATGGGTTCATTACAAGGTCTTGGTAAAATTGAGAATCCTTTTGCAACCCCAACTTGAAAGCTTGCACAGCTGTTGCAACATCAAGATGAGGAATGTCTAGTGATTCCCGGCTGAACTTGTTCACATAATCCCTAAGGGATTCCTGAGGTCCTTGTGTTATCCTGTAGAGATCACTTGTTAATTTTTCGAAGCTCCTACTACAAGAAAACTGACTATTAAATAAATTTACTAAATGAGCAAAAGATGTAATTGAATGTGGAGGAACATTCAAGAGCCATTTCAAAGCTGATCCTGTCAAGGTTGAACCAAAACCCTTGCACAAGCATGCTTCCTTGAGATCTGGAGGGATAGGGTTGATCTCCATCCTTTCCCTATACTGAGCAATATGCTCTTCAGGATCCGTTGTTCCGTCGTAAAGCTTCATGTTGGGGGTTTGGAACCTCTTTGGGATCTCAGCATCACAGATAGGATATGCAAAACGAGATATCTTGTGACTGTCTTGAGACACTTCCGGGATTGGCTGGACCACCCCGGGTACACTTGATATCATGTCCTTCAACTTCTGAAGTTCCCTAGTAAGTGCCGATGTCACACCTGTATCCTGCAAAGATCCACTATTGTTAGTAGCATGAGTATTATTATTATTTGACACGTTACCCGTTGGAGGATTTTGCCCATATCCTGAAGCATATCCTGAGCTCCTTATGGTCGACATCCTGACCGAGGAGGGTATTTCAGGAGTATGATTTTGAGGAAGGCTGGGCACAATATTCCCCCTGTTATCCTCAGTATACACAGCCGAGCTGAAGTTCAACGTTCTGGGATGTAATGGAGTGACTATATCCTCAGCAGATCTGCTCGAGCCAGACTTCAGGAGTTGTATTTCCCTCAAAAGCATTTGGTTTGTTTCCTGTTGCTGCCTCATTTGTTCCTGCACACTTCCAAATAAGGTTAAAATTTCATCGTTAGAAGCTAAAACGGGAGCAGATCCCTGGACACTCCGAGTAGGGATAACATCTTGAGATTGCGTAGAAGCTGGCATCCTTGGAGGAGGTGGTGGAAGCACCGAACCAGTAGTGGCAGAAGTCACAGCAGACACAGTAGAGGAACTCATGTTTGATCTTGAGGCCATTATGGACAATGTGGCAAAAAGTTTTGAAAATAAAAAACCGATTAGCGACTTAGCAAAAATTTTTAGTAAAGAGAGCACCACTTGCCCCACGGTGGGCGCCAAATTGTTTTGGTCAAAAATTACCGAAGCAATTTAGTGATCAAATTAGTAATGTGAGGTAGTGTGCTAGAAAGTGTATAGAAAATATACTTGTTGAGTTATTTAGAAAATTAGTATTCAGGATACGGCTCAGGATATTGAGTTGTATCAACGATCAAACAATGAGTAAATAATGAGTAAAAAATAAAGGAAATGACACGAGATGTACGAGGAAAGCCCTTGATCAATCTAGATCGCCGGCATAAAACCTCGGGAGCTGACAATCGTAGCTGCCTTGTTCTTCTTATTGCTTTAAACTTCAGGATACAGTGCAGGATATCAACCAGATCGCTAAGTGTTACAATGAATCCGTGCGAGAGTACAAATTGCGAGAGAACAAGTGTTAAAGTGTAGTGAGTGTGATTGCAGTGAAATTGTTGTGTCCTATTTGATCTGGTGTTCCTCCTATTTATAGTAACGAAATACAAACAAATATTCCTATAAATATGGGATACTCCGAATATTCCACCACGAACGTTGTAGACCGAGTAATAAGGTTTCAACGTCTTTCTTTGAACGGCCTGGACCGAGTCTTCCGCGGAATAAGTCTTGTTAACGTTGCTAGCTTCTATCCCACGTACCTGCACATAATCCATTAGTAATCCTGAGGATACCTTTCAGGATATTACCAATATCCTGAACCAGCATCCCGGATGTAAACAGATACTACACAACCAAGATATAAACCAAGATTTTTTCCAGGATATGGGCTCAGAATTTCACCCATAACAATCATAACTCATAAACATATGCTAACATAATTTATGTTCTTGATCACTAGCATGCATTCCAATCATGACAACTCAACAATCATTTGAACATAATATATAACAGCCGATTACTTGTATCCAATCGGTTCTTAGATTCATATTATGACTTCTGATTCACATGAACATCAACACATAAACATTATTGTTCATCATACATACAACCCTAGCCATCTAATCAAGTCATGAAATCATATCATCATTTACAAAACACAAGTCATGAATCACTAACCGACTAAGATAAGATGAGAGTGTTCCGAATCAAGAGCTTCGATGGGGATGGGGTGTTGTTTGACGTCGGCTTCAAGAGGAGAGAAAGAGAGTAGGGTTTTGTGTGTGTGGGTGTTTTGCAAATTATGAGGAGTATACCCTATCTCCTAAGTGTTATGCGACATAAGGGAGTGGGCCGAACCCTCACTTGGGCTGTCCTTTGGTCCGAATACAAGAGTGTAGTCCGAATGGGCTTGTGCGATCGGATTAGACTTGTGCGGTTGGGTTGTGTTGTGTGTTCATATTACATACATACGTGTATTACACAAAATCACAAAACATAACAACATAACATTCCATTTAATCATCAAATTCACATAGTCACATAATGTTCACATACGTTACATAAGTTCAAAACATGCTACACTTAGCACAAAGATAGGTTCTGAAATACGAGTTGTTAGACACCATGTAAGAGCTCGCTTCTCAAACACACTTGATGCAAATTCAGCCTTACACCCATTCGGACATTGCACATGTCTGAATGTGCTCTCGATACTCTCGAACCATTGAAGGAGCGCAGTTGCTCCTTGTGACCCAGAAAACTTCAACGGCTTGGCAGAATTGAAATTCTTGAAATTACACTGTGCATTGTTATTATTATTGTTGTATAACTCGTGGATCTGGGTCACTACGCCTGGAAGTACAGCAGCCATTTGCTGAGAGACAAGGGCTGCGACTTCTTCAGCAGTAAAAGATTGAGCATCACATCGAGGAGGCATTGTCTAACAAGGAAATATGAGAAACGAGTAAGGTCGACAATTAGGAAAAACAAAAGAGGTACTGAAAACATCGACAAAACACAAGGAAGGCGATCATTTGTTCGTTACCTCGAACAAACAAACGACACGCAGTGACTAATCAAAGTAAATGAGTCAAAATAATGTATCGCGAAGACATGCTCGCCTATAAGTGAACACTCACCCCAAGAATTCCCAGGTAAGAGTGACTGGTCTGATTATGTGGATTTGTACGAACACTCTAGCCTTAGACAGAAAACTCAGGGTACAGGCATTCACTCTTCCAGTTTGCACGTGTTCACATTATTTAGACCCAAACCTTGACGAGATTTTGAAAACTCAGAAGACACCAAGCCAAATATGAGTCAAACTGGAAGGGTTCAAAACCTAGTAATCAATCATCCTAGAACGGATGATTAATTTTTGAAGCAGATTCGAAATTTGTGTTCTCGTTGTGGTTATCACCTAAGGGTAGGTGACAGTTTTGTTTTTAAAAATCTAAACGCATAAAACTTGCGTTGGGGTCCTAGAAAGTTATAGTCTAGGTCAAAGCATTACTAATAACCTAATTCCCTATAACCATTGGCTCTGATACCAACTCTTCTGTCACACCCCGACCACGTAAAACAACAAATCGTGGCGGAAACGTCGGGGAGTGTTGTAACAGAATTATTGTTTCACAACCATGGATACAAAAAGAGTTTCGTTTTATTTATTCATTAAGTAATTTACATTGTTTTAACATGAAATAAACAAGTTACATATCGACTATCACTGTTATTATGTCATTAAGGCCTCGTCCAAATCCTATGTGACTCATGCATCCTGGCAATCAACATCAAGCAACAACACCTGAAACATATGTAAAAACAAAGTCAACAAAGAAATGCTGGTGAGCACATAGGTTTTATAGGAGTGTCGGATTCATGGCTAGTTTACATGTTGCAATACCTTATTAAAAACCTTGTTTTGAAAAGTGTATAATATTGCAACGTAATTAACCAACTCAAATCAAGCGGGTTATAATTTATAAAACCTCGTAGCCATGATTCTTAACCCAAAAACATTTATTTTAGTAAACCAAATTGTAAAACATCTCGTAATAACTCGTTAATAAAACTTGTATGGTTTATATCTTCTCGAAAACATCGTTATGTGACATTGTTTTAAATTCATTTACCCAAGTGAACTAAATAACGCTACGGTATGTAATATGTTGAAAACATTTATATATAGGAAGTACCTGCGGCGTATCTACCATGTTTTCATCACATTACACCCGTCCCGTTATCTAAACACTTAACCAAAAACCAATCGTTTATCCAATTTGTTTTACTTGTTTAAATAGTTTCCAAATCGTTTAAGTCGTTTAAATCATCCTTGTTTTAATTGTGAAAACTATTTTTGGTCATCTCGCTAATAACATTCAAACCTTCATGACCCGACTATCTCGCTTCTCGCATTAACAAACCACCAAAGGGTAAGTTAACAATCACAGATTCAGTCGTTACCCACATAACCCACACATAACCATGGGTGCAGTCTGATAACGGGATTTGTCAGATCCTATGGTACCATAACCTAATACTGGTCGGTTCGGCCAAAATTAATGAATATCATTCGTTATGTAACTACAACCAACAAGTTCGTTCACATTATCGAAATCGTTATTAGTTTAGTATAAACCATCTTAATCGTTTTTGAAATCATCGTTATAATATCGAAAATCGTTTTGATACATATGAATCACCCCAAAACAATTGAAAACAGTAAAATAGGGGAACTATGTACTCACTTGAAGTGCAAAGTATCCTCAATCAATAGAACTTCAACAAACTCAAGTAAACCAGAGAAATCAAGCAGCACCTAGTAATCGAATCACTAGTAAATAAATTGACACCTCAATCGGAAGATCGGATAGAATGAGGTCTTGTAAACCAAATGAGTGTTGGAACTCATGTGATATGGTTTAACAAAGTCGACATTCTAGATCGGAACCTAACCTAAGTGCTTTCAACCCGTTTTTTTTTTTTGGGTAAAGGGTTACCCCGGTGATTCTATATATTCACAAAACAAAAACACAAGTAGCATGGAAAACCCATACTAGTTCTAACATGGGACATCCCCCCATGAAAGTAAACAAGAAAAACGAAACTCTAACTCACAATTCAACACCCACTAGACAATAATCTAGATAAAACAAGTTAAAACAAATCAGAAAACACTAGCCACCATCGTCAAGCATCGAGTCTTCATGAATATCCCACATCTCTAGAAAGCGTCTCACTTTATCCGTACTCTTGTATTTAGCTCCCATAAGTTCATATCGAACAGTCTGAAGAATCAAAGAGATAATTACTTCTGGAGGTCTTGTCTGATTTTTAAACAGTCGAGCATTCCGTTCCTGCCAAATGAAATACGCTGTAGTTGCCACTATAAGACGACTTGAAATGTTATAAGCCGATTTAGACGCCCCTCTAGCTAAAAGCCAATTCATGATGTCTAACCACTTAGGATCAACCATACCCATATTCACCTTATCCCTTACCGAACACCAAACCTGAGCCGAGAACTTACATTCGAAAAACAGATGATCATGAGAGTCATTATTCTCGAAGCACAGTAAGCAACACATCATATTCATGTTTTTTCTTCTAGACATATCCCACTGTAGAATCTTATCCTGAGTCAAAAGTTTCCTACGCATGATAAGCCACATAAGGAATGCATGCCGAGGAATACATTGAGAGAGTGCTTTCAACCCGTTACGACCCATTAAGGTAGCTTATGCTACTTTAACGTGTCGTGCGCGCATGAGCGTGTTCGATACGTCTAACTAGTCCTATGGCAAGTATTATATGCCTAAACATGTTTAAATATGTTGCATAATCAGTTACGTGACAAAAGTTTATGTTACGTATGGTTAATTACCAATTATGCAAGAAAAGGGCATTTTGGTCATTTACCTAAGGCATATAAACTACCTATCATACAACTAATTAAACCTAAATGACCATAAGGTATAACCTCGGAAGGTTATTCCCTATGCAACTATGGTCACTAAACATGTTTGGTCGGATCCTAATGATCCACCAAACGGGTCGAGTTCGAAAGTCTAAGCGGGTGTTTAGTCCGCTTGACTTACGACTCTACACAAGCACTAAACTAAAAGTGATGAGTTAAACATGCTAAAACATGTTTAGTTAAGTTAGAAAACAGGTTTTGATATCAAAACAAAGTGTTTTGATACCCAAGAGTAGTTTGGTTACAAAATACGCATAAATACGCATTTTGGCCGAAACTACGACTCAACACTACGCCTAGTCAACGTGGTAATCAGTAGGTATAGTCACAAGGGACTATAACCATCGTGATTATGCTCACGTTGCAAAGTTCAACGGAACTTTGTGTTGACCATTGACTGGTTAAAGCTGAAAGTCAAACTCTGTTTGACTTTCATGCTTGAAATACAAGAACAAGCAAGAAGAGGACTTACAAAGGGTCCAAGAAGGTGTTTTGATTCAAAGTTACTCAGGTATGAGGTGTTAAAACCTCAACTTAGAGCAGAAGTTGAATCAAGGTGTGAAAAACCCAAATGAGGAAGCTTGCTATTTATAGGAAATGGAGATCAATAGGATCATTCCATGTGTTTAGAGAGTGTAATCTTGGCCATACATGTGGGTACATGGTATTAGAATACAATGGGGGCCGCGCCACCAGGTGCCAGTTCCAAAGATTTTGCCAAAATGGCAGAAATGGTCCCTGCACATGTTTAAGGCCTTTTTTGATGCGTTTAAACCCCGTTAACCCCATTTTAAGGCTCTAAAATGAAGTTAAAGTATAGGGAACTCAAAACATGCTCAAAAATATCTCGGATGTCGGCTTGTTTGGTCGTACGGTTGTGTTGTTCGGTTAATTACGACGGAAGTCGTAACGAACGCAAAAACGATCCAAATTAAGCGACAAATGGAATTTTATCAAGCCAATCACTAAAATAAAATATTTTAATGATTACATAAATTTTTGGATGTCCAGATATATTCAGAACGTAAGATATGCGCGAAAATGCAAACTTGTGCACTTTTTGACGCTTTTAGTCCCTATTGATCAATAAAGTTTATTTTAGCATACCGAACCCCTCAAAGCCCATTTCTAAGCTATGTAAAGGTTATTTAGGGTATGTTTAACTTATGATTAAGTTCCGGAATGTTCGTTACTATACAAATCGGTATAGTTTCGCAGTTTGACACAAATAGTCCCTGCGATCGAACAAACTTGACTTTAACCACCAAACCATCCAAAGCTTATTTCTAAGTTATGTGAAGGTTATTTAAGGTATGTTAAGCCTATCTCACTATTCCGGAGTGTTTGTCGTGTTAAACTGACTGCGTTTACGCACCAGTTTGCGTATAACCTTCCAGAAAGCGATTTAAAGCTTGAAATCAGAATCGAATCAAATTGTAAAATCATCAAACACAAATACACACATAATAACATCAAAACACATATAATAACCCCAAAGCACATTGTTTTATTGATAATTGACATTGTTTTATATTATACATCGATTACAGAGCATAGTTGTCACAAATATGTTGCAGAGTTTGAGTGTAAAAAATTTAGTTACATATGCTTAAATTCAAATTATGCATGAAAAGGGCATTTTGGTCATTTTCCTAAGGCATATAAACTACCCATCATACAACTAAATAAACGAAGTGACCATAAGGTATAACCCCGGAAGGTTGTTCCCTATGCAACTATGATCACCTAATGTGTTTGGTCGGATTCTAAGGATCGACCAAACGGGTCTGGTTCGAAAGTCTAAGCGTTTGTTTAGACCTCTTGACTTATGACCCTATATAAGCACTAAACTAAAAGTGACGAGTTAAACATGTTAAATAAGTTAGAAAACAGGTTTGATATCAAAACAAAGTGTTTTGATACCCGAAAATAGTTTCATCGCAAATGCGCATAATCGACATTTTGACCGAAACTGTGACTCGTCACTATGACTAGTCAACGTGGTAATCAGTAGGTATAGTCACAAGGGACTATAACCATCGTGATTACGCTCATGTTGCAAAGTTCAAACAAACTTTGTGTTGACCAAAACATGGTCAAAGCAGAAAGTCAAACACTGTTTGACTTTCATGCTTGAAATACATAATCAAGGATGAAGGAGCACTTACAAGAGTCCAAGCTTGAATAAAAAACAAAGAAAACTGAAGAATGAAGCCTTCAACCAAGAGGGATAGCTTCAATCACATCCAAGGTGAAAGAAAAATGGAATGAGCAAGTTGGAATGAGAAATTTCATGGATATTTATAGATTTCTTGAATCAATAGGATCATTCAAGTGTTTTAAAACATGATCATGGCCTTACACTTGTTGTAATCTGATTTGGCTACTTGGGAAACACTTAAACAAGCCGAAGGTATTGAAAAACTAAGGTTAAAAACAATGGCAGCAGGCTGATTTGAAGAAAACGAGTTTCAGTTTTTTGGCAGAAACAGTCCCTGAACTTAATTTAAGGTATTTTCGATGCCTTTAACCCGAGTTAACCCAATTTCAAGGCTCTACAAGGATGTTAAAGCATAGGGGACATAAAATATGCTTGGAAATATCACAGATGTCGGTTCGTTTGGTCGTACGATCGCGTTATTCGGTTAATTATGATGAAAACTCGAACGGGTGCGTAATCGAGCCAAATTACGCGACGAATGGTATTTTTGCATTCCCATCACTAAAATAAAATATTTTAATGATTACAAAAATTTTTGGATGTCCGGATATGTTCAGAACGTAAGATATGCGCGTAAATGCAAACTTATGCACTTTTTGACGCTTTTAGTCCCTATTGATCAAATAAGCGCATTTTCGGGTGGCTTCGGCTAAGGAAAGGATTTTCAAGTCGTGGAAGATTGAAGAGAATGACAACAATGTAGCGGATCCGGGCAAGTTTGTTTCTGTCTTAGGTTTTTGGTCTTGGTTGTTATTGTGGTTGTCTTTGTTTGGTTGTTTGTTTTTGGTTTGGATGTGTTTCTTGTTTTCCTAGGCTTGGCATGTCAAGTCTAGTTGGTGTGTCGTTTTTGTCACACCCTTGTACCTATTTGTGTCATTTATAAAATTCATCGGGGTAACCCTTTACCCAAAAAAAAGTGCATTTTCGCATACCGAACCCCTCAAAGCTTATTTCTAAGCTATGTTAAGGTTATTTATGAATCGGAAGACTTTCATAGTTTGTCACAAATAGTCCCTGTAGTCGAATAAACTTGTTTTTGCCATACCAAACCCTTCAAAACTTATTTATAAGTTATGTAAAGGTTATTAAGGTATGTTAAGCTTATTTCACTATTCTGGAGTGTACGTTTCATTAAACTAATTACATTTACGTAATAGTTTACGTAAAACTTCCAGAAAGGCTTCTCGAGAGTTCGAAATCATACTAGATTGGATATGTGTAATGTCATATGAAATTGTACAAATCTCGAGAATGAAACACAAGATTTCATTGGATTCGTAATTGTAAGATGATCGTAGTGGCACAAATGTCACACATCAGCTCTTGCGTAAGCATAATAATATTGTCAGAAATTCTTCTTCCAGGGATGAAGGCCGATTGGTTTATGCTAACCAGGTCTTGTAAACCATGCTTGATTCTATTTGTAATAATTTTGCTTAAGCACTTGTAAACAGTGTAACAACATGATTATGGCAGCTAATCAGTAACATACTCGGGAGTAGAAGTCTTAGGGATTAGAGCAATAATTGTATGGTTTACCTCCTTCAAGAGCTTTCCATTCCTAACAAACTCCCGAGCAGCATTGCACACATCACTACCCACAATGTCCCATGACTTTTTAAAGAACACCGACGAGAAACCATCTGGTCCAGGCGCTTTATTATCCCCTATATCGAACATAGCACTCTTAATCTCAGCATCCGAGACCACCGCCACCATCCTTTGAGCTTTAGCCAAGCTCAATTTATTGATAAACAAATCCGGCAAAGGTGTATCCAAGTTATTATCCGTGTGGCCAAGAAAAATTTCATAATGCTCCAATAGAGCCTTCGTTGCATCCGCTCCTTCATAGAAAATACCATTCGTATCCTTGATCACCTCCATTCTACTCCTGTGGTTTTTACATTTAACCGAGTTATGAAAGAATTTTGTGTTAGCTTCTCCTGACCAGAGCCACATTCCACCTTCGCCTTTTGTTTCAAAAAGCATTCTTCATCATAAGAAGCTTCATTAAAGTATTTTAAAATGGCTGCCTCTTTGTCACGTAACACCTGATTACTCGGGTCCCCATCCCATTTAACCTGAACGGCTACCTTCCTGTGAAGATTTCCTTGGTCACGGAGGAGCTTCCTAAGCGGCTTCTTAGAAGCTCTCATTTTTGTCACTAGCTTAAACATATGGCAGCCTGTAACCTCCCCTTCCCATGCCTTGTTAAACACATCGATGAAGCCCTCTTTTGTTGCAATGAAATTAGCAAACTTAAACGGATTAGGTTTGTCTCTAGAAAGAGACGGCAGCTTTAAGATACAAGGCGTATGATCCGAGATCCTCTTTGGGTGGAATAAAGCACAAGCAGCTGGGAAAATGTCTGTGAAAAAAACATTTGCCATTATCCGATCTATTTTCACTAGCCCCCGTAATATTAACATAAAAAACTTCTAAGTACAGAATCAAAATCCAACCGAGTATGAAAGATATTCGACTCACTGTTAGTTCGGTTGCTATTGCATCCAGAAACCACTCATTCTGAATCCTGCAGGCTAGGATAGCTAAAGGATCCGAATTCAATAAAGTACGGATGATTTAGGACTCGGATAACACCCCTACTGAATCCTTCTGGTTAGGGTTGCTATTGGATCCGAATCCAGCCGAGTCTTACTGATTTCCGAATTACTCTTTGTTTGCTTGCAACTGGATCCAGATACCACCAATGAATCCTTCTTGTTAGGGGTGCTACAAGAACCAAATCCAACCAACTCATGATGATATTCAAATCAATCTTAGTTCGGTTTCTATTTGATAGGGAAAAAACCCATTCTAAATCCGTTTTGCTAGGGAAGCTACATGATCCGAATTCAAAGAGTATGCATGATTCAGAATCCGGATACCTCGCCTTCTGAACCGTTCTTGTTAGGGATGCTACAGAATCAAAATCCAACCGAGTATGAAAGATATTCGAATCACTGTTAGTTCGATTGCAATTGCATCCAGAAACCACTAATCCTGAATCCCGCAGGCTAGGATAGCTAAAGGATCCGAATTCAATCAAGTACGGATGATTTAGGATCCGGATAACACCCCTTCTGAATCCTTCTGGTTAGGGTTGCTAATGGACCCGAATCCAGCCGAGTCTTACTGATTTCCGAATTACTCTTTGTTTGGTTGCTACTAGATCCAGATACCACCCGTTCTGAATCCTTCTTGTTTGGGATGCTACAGGAACCGAATCCAACCAAGTTGTGATGACATTCAAATTAATCTTAGTTCAGTTTCTATTTGATAGGGAAAAATCCACCCATTCTAAATCCTTTTTACTTGGGAAGCTACATTATTCGAATTCAAAGAGTATGCATGATTCAAAATCCGGATACCTCGAGTTCTAAATCGTTCTTGTTAGGGATGTAACAGAATCAAAATCCAATTGAGTATGAAAGATATTCGAATCACTGTTAGTTCGTTTGCTATTGCATCCAAAAACCACTCATTCTGAATCCTGCAGGCTAGGATATCTAAAGATCCGAATTCAATAAAGTACGGATGATTTAGAATCCGGATAACACCCCTTCTGAATCCTTTTGGTTAGGGTTGCTATTGGATCCGAATCCAGCCGAGTCTTCTTGATTTTCGAATTACTCTTTGTTTGATGGCTACTGGATCCAGATACAACCTGTTCTGAATCCTTCTTGTTAGGGATGCTACAGGAACCGAATCCAACGAACTAATGTTGATATACAAATCAATCTTAGTTTGGTTTTTATCTGATAGGGAAAAAATCACCCATTCTAAATATTTTTGCTAGGGAAGCTACATGATCCGAATTCAAAGAGTATGCATGATTCAAAATCCGGATACCTTGCGTTCTAAATCGTTCTTATTAGGGATGCTACAGAATAAAAATCCAACCGAGTATGAAAGATATTTGAATCACTGTTAGTTCAGTTGCTATTATATCCAATAACCACTCTTTCTGAATCCTGCAGGCTAGGATAGCTAAAGGATACGAATTCAATCAAGTACGGATGATTTAGGATCCGGATAACACCCCTTCTGAATCCTTTAGGTTAGGGTTGCTATTGGATCCGAATCCAGCCGAGTCTTACTGATTACAAAAATACTCTTTGTTTGGTTGTTACTGGATCCAGATACCACCCATTTTGAATCCTTCCAGTTAGGGTGCTACAAGAACCGAATCCAACCAAGTCATGATGATATTCAAATCACTCTTAGTTCGGATTCTATTTGATATGGAAAAAACCTCCCATTCTAAATCCCTTTTGCTAGGATAGCTACATGATCCAAATTCAAAGAGTATGCATGATTCAGAATACAGATACCCCCTTCTGAATCGTTCTTGTTAGCACAGAATCAAAATTCAACCGAGTAAGAAAGATATTCAAATCACTGTTAGTTTGGTTGCTATTACTGTTGGACTCTTTATGCCCAAGACACATATTAAATTGATGTGGCTAGTACGTTATGATCCAAGTCGGGTCATACCCAATAACAAGCTAGACAAACACCTACAATATTTATTTATGATATGATCAAACAAATAAATATTAACACTTAGAATATTTAGAAATTGGTTTTCTAAATAATTACACTTGACAAACTAATAAATTATATGGATAATTTATTTTTGAGAGAATATTTTATTTGTTATTTAATAGGTTAAATAACAATTAAAAGGTTGCATATTGTTTATAAAATGTTATATTAAGTTTTATAAAAGTTATAAATACTTAATTTAAAGACATGGAGACAAGCTTTAATTTTATGATTGGGTGAAGTGGGAGGTGGCTTGGGCCGCCCCTTATACCTCTTCCCAAGAGGTTTCAACCACTAAAATTACATGCAAATTTTACAAGAACAAGGCACTTGATTTAAAAGGTTTTGCAACACTCTCTCTCTCTTTTTTTGGGTAAAGGGTTACCCCGGTGATTCTATTAAAGACAACCGCCAAATAAGTACAAGTAGTGAGGATGAGTTCCCCACTAGTTCATATACAGGACATGCCCCATATATGTAAGCAAATCAAACAAACAACCAACTTACCAATTCAAACTAGCCTACTACAATCATGATATGACTAACTAGTAGACAAACTAAAAAAACAAAAACAACGACGTCAACCACCATCATCAAAAATGAAATTGCTACCAACCGGCAGCCCCTTAGCATGAAACAGAAGCCGCCTATCCATTGGACTTTATGAGAGAGGTGCTTGACCCTGTACTGGAAGCCGTAGGGTGAGTACCCGATGTTAAAAACTCATTTGATTCATCGTATACAACCTCTGCCTCGTCATCATCAGACTCCTCATTTAGCTCACGTCCCCCTTTATATCTCCCCTGTGAGGAAACCCCCTTCCCCTCAACGAACCCAAGAGCACTAAACGAATTATGAGTTTGAACCTTGGATGAACTAGTGCGCCTCTCATTCACGTAGGAAGAACTCACTGCCTTTTTCTTTTTATCCACAGGTCTATATTCAACCTTGGGCTTTTGATTGTTAACTTGAAAACCGCTCTTCTTTACATTCTTCTTTGTCTTTACTTCCGTATAACCATCCTCATCTACTTTCGGACTGTTTGTAGGAGGTTTCACTGTCAATCAAATGCATTTTGGACACTCATCCGACTCATGCCCAAATACACAGCAGTGGGCACATCTCGGTGGTTTCCATTCATATTCCACCCGAATAGTCTCATTGACATACTTGTTCTCATCCAATTCAGGAATAGCTATGGTTAGAAATTCTTTAAAATCATGTTCAGCAGATACTTCAATGAGAGCCCTAGCATAGCTGCTCCTTCCCCAAGCCTCGTTACACATATCAATTGTATACGAATCCAACCGCAACGGAGACCCAATTTTAGATGCCAGCATGCTTAATCCATCATCAGTATACGCCACTATAGGAACCTCATGCAATTTAACCCAAACCGCAACCTTCTTAATATCTTCTTTTTTAAGAATACTTGTAGGGGACCAAGTGTTGAGAAAAAGTGGTTTATTACGAATCAGCCACGGACCCCCTTCAAGCACGTTATTCATACCCTTTCTGTCTTCAAACTTGAAAAAGAAAAACCCATTCGAGTTCATCATAGTTTTCTGAAGACCATGTTTCTTCCAATTTGTTCTCACAAAATATTCAACAACCGGATAAGCAATTCTATCCCCCAGGAAGTAACCATAAAGAGTATTCGCTAACCTGTTATTAACCTGACGAACAGAATCGATTGGTAAGACAACATCCACTCCATCCAATGAGATATCCGACTTTAGAGATCGAAAATTAATATTAGGGACTTGATCAGCCGACTCATTAGCATTCATTGCTGAGTTATCAACATTCTGATTTTGATTTTGAGTTGTCGAACCATAATCCATCTTAACACCTCCTTGATCAGCTTGTTTGTTTGACACAACATTAGCATACGATTGATGTTGAGACTTAGCTCGGGAGCTAGGACTAACATCATTCAATGGAATCACAAAAGCTACTTTACGTTTATCAAAAACCTTGGCATATTGCTGATTAGGAGAATCCGAACGACCTGTAGCGTGTTCAACATCATTCAATGGAAGCATAAAGGTTACCTTCTTATTCGGTTCAGAAACCCTAGCCGCGAAGAGGGATGTTTGTCTTGGCTCAAACATTTTTCCGTCGATATTCCTGATTTTCCTTGAAAGAACGTCTGGTTTATCTGCAATCTGATCATCCATAGCAACCGCCGCTAGGGACTGATGTCGCACAAGACTAGGGCAGCAAAACAGCTAATGCATACACAGATGTATACGTAACCCTAATCCCGAAACCAATCAGAAAACAAAGAAGAAAACAAACCCTAGAAATCGGAAACCTAATCTGACCTCAAATGATTAGAACCTAAGGAACGATTGAAGGATTTCTTACCAGAGAATAAATCAAATTCCTTGGATGCTAAACAAGATCAATCGAGACCAGGTAAAGATTGAATCGCCTAGGGTTAGTCAAGATCGTCGAAATCGCCCAGAGCCCCCATCTTCCTCTTCTTGCAACACTCTCTCTCTATAGAACAAGATAAGATATTCAAGTGTAAAACTCCATTTTTCTCTCAACATATTTTCGGCCAAGAGCTGAATTTTAGAGGGATTTTGTGAGCTTCAAGTGTAGAAATCCTAGCAATCTCAAGGTGTTTGTTGGAGCTTTCGGGTATACTAGCTTGAGGCTTTCTCGTTTGGAAGCTACCATTCAAGATTCATCATCATCATCTTCCATCACCTTGCTCCAAAGAAAGGTTGATTTCTCAAACACCCTATGGTTGTATTTTGATAGCATGTATATCATATATGGATCCGATTTTGGGTTTTTGCATTTAAAAGAGTTTTAAATCTTGTAAAGTAACATGTTTTAAATCCTTATTCCGCTGCGTTTTAATTTTATTCGGATAAAATTAGCTTTGATAAACATGTACAAAACCCAACAATGGCATCTAGAGCCGCTTATATGAGTGCATGCTTCATTGGATTTAAAATTTTCGGGTTTTGGGTTTGGTTAAACCCTATGGCCGAAAGTTTTGACCATGGTTCTCCTTTTATTTTTCAAGATTTATTTCTTACATGCATAAAGGAATCTTGAAAAAATTATATCATATGGATGATTTGTTTTGTTTGGACAAAAACCCACATTTTTCGGTTTTTCATTCTTGGCCGAAAAATATAGGTTGTAAAAGGAAACCATTATTTTGCTCTTGAAATTTATATATATTTGGATATATATTTTGGTGTTCATAACCTAGCCATGACCTTGTGTGAATATGTTTGTGTTTGTGATTTTGTTAAATTATTCAATGGGTTGTAATAATTATTTTGTCTTCCATTTGTAAAAATATGTAATTTATTTATTTTCATTTGGTATGTAAGTAAATAGATTAGATGCATTTATTTTACTAGAAAAATGTATTAGGATACTTTTATGTAAAAGAAGATGCACACAAAAATGCGGTTTTGGTTTTGCCAATTTCGGGCATAAAGGACTTCATAGTTCTTAACGGGATTTTAGCCCGATAACCAAAACACATTTTTGAAGTCCAAAGGAGTTTGGAGCTGAATTTAAAACACATTTGGAAGCTCAAAAGAAGTGAAGAAATCACAACACAAGATGAAGACTTGAAGCATTTGGATGCGGGATCAAGTGGGAGTTCACCGACATTTTTTTTTGTGTCCATATTCACCCTTTAGGAAGGACCTTTTGACACACTTGTTTCGGCTAACAAGTGTGGTCAAAATAGTTGGCTATGGTTATGCACCTTTTATCATATGTGTTGTGCTTGTATGGTTAAATTTTATTTATGGTTGTTTGGATGATATTTGGATATGCATACTTAACAACTAATAACCCGTAACAAGCTTAAAATTGGTTCTTACAAAATCATTAAAACGATTAATAAAAGGTTTATTAAAAATTAATGATTTTATAATAAAATGGGTTTTATTAAAAGAACCTTGAAATTTGGTTTTCACTAAAATACCATTGATTTGAATGCATGCAAATATATGGTACATAAAATTTTTCTAAACTAGAATTTTGAAAAATAAAAATCCCTTTTATAAAACAAGTCAAACATCATCCTTTTATACAACACTCAAATTACTTGGGAACTCTTTGTGGGATAAAGGTCACCTAACCACATTTGAAGAAACTTGTATATTTGAGGTGGGTTTACCATGTTTGTGGGATAAAGGTCACCTAACCACTTATGTGTGTAAACTCACACGTGTGTGTAAGTTGGATGACTTGATTTGGAAACCATGAACTTAGGGTCACCGAAGCATGGAGAACAAAGGTGTTGATGGGATTAAACATGCCAACTAAACATAAAGATGTTTAACCGATCCCATATAGCTAGAAGTTGCAAAGGGTTGCAATCGTCAAACGTTGACTACCTTGTTAATTTAAATAATGGGATAAAGGTCACCTAACCAATATTTAAATGTAACGTTGGATTCTAGATTTTAATTATTAATTGTCTATGAGACGTTAAAAGGGTATTAATAATTAAAATTTTAATAATATCGAAAATACTAAAATTGAACTTTGTTAAATTTTGTAGATGGCCGCTAACAATGCAAACCCGATTAACCAAACCGTCCGTAACCTATCACTAAGAACCATCCTTGAAAAGGATCGTCTCAACCATAACAACTTCATGGATTGGTTTCGAAACTTGAGAATTGTTCTCAAGCAAGAGAAGATATCCTATGTGTTGGACGATCCTATTCCCGATCAACCCGACGAGGAAGATGTAGAAGCCTACAATGATTGGGTTAAGTATACCGAGGACTCCATGCAAGCCTCTTGCCTCATGTTGGGAACTATGATTCCCGAGATTCAAAAGGACTTTGAACATCATGGGGCATACGACATGATTACCCAATTGAAGGAAATGTTCCTACAACAAGCAAGGGTAGAACGCTTCGAAACGGTTCGAGCGCTTCATGCATGTCGGATGGAGGAAACCCAATCGGTCTCATCTTATGTCCTTAAGATGAAAAGCCACATTGATCGCCTCGAAAGGCTCAATTGTCCCGTCTCAAAAGAGTTGGCTACGGATTTGATCCTCAACTCTTTAACAAAGAAATTTGAGAGCTTTGTTATGAACTATAACATGAATGGATGGGACAAGAGCATTGGTGAGCTTCATGCAATGCTCAAAACGGCCGAAGCGGGAATGGGTAAAAAGGCTTTACCTGTTCTAACGATCAATGAGGGAGGCAAGAAGGGACATCACTTCGACTCCAAGGCAAATGTTGCCAAAGGGAAGGGGCACGTCAAAGGGAAGGGAAAAAGAAAGGCTAAAGCAGAACCACCAAAACCAAAAGAGAAGAAGGCAAAGGTTGCCACGAGTGATCCATGCTTTGAGTGTGGAGAGATAGGGCATTGGAAAAGGAATTGTCCAACCTATCTCAAAGAGTTGAAAAACAAGAGGGATGCAGGGCAAACCTCAGGTACAATCTTTATGATACATATTGATCTAAATGTTATTTCTCCTAACACATGGGTATTAGATACCGGATGTGGAACTCATATTTGCAATTCGTTGCAGGGGTTCAAAAAAATAAGCATTACAAGAAGGGAGACACTAGTCTCTTCATGGGCAATGGAGCGAAGGTTCAAGTTGAAGCCCAAGGAGACTATGTTTTAAAACTTCCAAGTGGTTTGGAAATTTGTTTGAAAAATGTTTTGTATGCTCCTAGTTTGACTAGGAACATTATTTCTGTGTCCCTTTTAAGACAATATGGATTTGATTTGAAGTTTGTGAACAATGAAATTTATGCTTTGATGAATGACATGTTCTACTTTAAAGCTACGCCTTCAAATGGTATTTATGAATTGGTTCATGATAATACATCATTTGATAATTCGATGTACCAAGAAAACACCAAGAAACTCAAAACGGATTTGAGTGAGACCTATCTTTGGCATTATCGTCTTGGTCATATAAATAGAAATCGCATGCAAACACTTCAAAAGAATGGTCTTTTGGAAACAAATGAAATTGGTTCATTTGATACATGTGAATCTTGTTTACAAGGTAAAATGACCAAGAAACCCTTTAGTGGCACAAACCAAAGGGCAAAAGATTTATTAGGCATCATACATTCGGATGTATGTGGTCCTTTTAAGCCAATGACTAGGAATGGTGAAAGATACTTCGTAACTTTTACCGACGACTTCAGTCGTTATGGTTATGTGTACTTGCTAAGACACAAAGATGAAGTTTTTGAAACGTTCAAAATCTTCCAAAACGAAGTAGAGAATCAACTCACCAAGACAATCAAAGTTCTTCGTTCCGATAGAGGAGGTGAATACCTTAGTGATGCTTTTCAAGATCATCTTAGGAGTTGTGGGATCATCTCACAACTTACTCCACCTGGAACACCACAACATAATGGTGTGTCTGAGAGGAGGAATCGAACTCTATTGGATATGGTTCGATCAATGATGGCTAGAAGCACATTGCCTCTATCATTTTGGGGTTACGCTTTGCTCTCCGCGGCTCGTATATTAAATATGGCCCCAACCAAGAAAGTGGATAAGACACCTTTTGAAATATGGCATGGAACGGTTCCATCATTATCATATTTGAAGGTATGGGGTTGTGATGCTTATGTAAAGCAATACACCCCAAACAAGTTAGAAGTACGATCCATTAAGTGTATCTTCGTAGGATATCCTAAAGATGATATAGGATATTATTTCTACGATCCAACAGAGCAAAAGGTATTTGTTGCTCGAAAGGGCAAGTTCTTGGAGGATAAGTTCCTTATGGAAGGAACTAGTAGAACAGTGGAACTTGATGAGGATCAAGAACCACAAGCCGATACACGTTTGGTTGATACTAGCATTCAACAAGAGGTTGTTGAAAATGATCAAATGTTTGATCAACATACACAAAATGTTCGCAGATCTGGTAGAATTAGTAATCCACCTGAAAGATATGGATTTTTCATGGATGGATGCTATGTGGTAGATTCAGATGAACCAACCACATACCATGATGCAATGTCGAAATCCGATTGCGACAAATGGCTTGAGGCTATGAACGTAGAGATGCAATCCATGTATGACAACCAAGTTTGGGAATTGGTTGTGCCACCTCTTAACTCCAAAGTAGTTGGAAGTAAGTGGGGTTTCAAGAAGAAAACAGATATGCATGGTAACTTGGATACTTATAAAGCGAGACTTGTAGCAAAAGGTTTCACTCAAACTCAAGGGGTTGATTATGATGAGACCTTCTCGCCAGTGGCAATGCTAAAGTCGATTAGGATATTATTTGCCATAGCTGCATATTATGACTATGAGATTTGGCAAATGGATGTCAAAACGGCTTTCCTCAATGGATATCTTGATGAAGATGTCTATATGATTCAGCCTGAAGGTTTTGTCGATCCAAAACATCCTAACAAAGTGTGCAAGTTAAAGAAATCAATCTATGGATTGAAACAAGCATCGAGAAGTTGGAATCACCGTTTTGATGAAGAAATTAGGAATTTTGGGTTCATCAAGAACGGGGATGAAGCTTGTGTGTATAAGAAAGCTAGTGGGAGCACTGTCACTTTCTTAGTATTGTATGTCGATGACATTCTACTATTTGGAAATGACATTCCAACCATGGAAGGTGTAAAAGCCTGGCTTGGAAGATGTTTTTCCATTAAAGATCTTGGAGAAGCTGCCTATATTTTGGGAATAAAGATCTATAGGGATAGATCAAGGCGCTTGATAGGTTTAAACCAAAGTGCATACATTGACAAGGTCTTGAAAAGGTTCAAGATGGAGAACTCTAAGAAAGGTTTGGTACCTATTCAAAAGGGGACAATATTGAATGTGACTCAATGTCCAAGCTCAAAGGATGAGCAAGAAAGAATGAAAGGAATCCCATATGCGTCTGCTATAGGATCCATAATGTATGCAATGATATGCACAAGACCGGACGTGTCATGCGCCTTAAGCATGACAAGTAGATACCAGCAAAATCCAGGTAACAGTCATTGGATGGCTGTTAAGAGCATATTGAAATACCTTAGGAGGACTAAGGATATGTTTCTAATATATGGATCTGGTGAAGAGGAACTCGTTGTAAAAGGTTACACGGATGCGAGTTTCCAAACTGATCGAGATGGTTCTCGATCACAATCTGGGTATGTCTTCATTTTGAATGGAGCTGCAGTCTCTTGGAAGAGCTCGAAGCAAGATGTTGTAGCATTGTCCACTAAAGAATCAGAATACATCGCCGCCTCATTGGCAGCACAAGAAGCTGCGTGGTTAAAGAAGTTCATTGCCGACCTAGGGGTAGTCCCTACCATTCAAGACCCCCTAGAGATCTTCTGTGATAACGAGGGTGCGATTGCTCAAATCAAGGAACCTCGTGCACATCAAAAGACTAGGCACATTGACCGGAGATTCAACTACATAAGGGATGAAGTTGAAAAGGGAAAGATATGTATTCGCAAAGTTCACACCGATCAAAACATTGCGGATCCACTCACGAAGCTCCTTGAACGGCAAAAACATGAGGGTCATACTTGTGCCTTAGGACTTCGATATTCTAGTGATTGGATTTGATCTATTTTGTATTTGGATATTGGAACAATTGTTATTTTAACTCTTTTATGGTATTTTGAGTTTTGTTCCATTTTTAGCATGTTTAAATCCGTGAATAAATTAATTATTCTAAATGTCCGTAGTCGATCATAATTGTGGGAACAAATATGAATGTAAGACTATTATGAACTTGGATTGGTGGATATTCATTAGGTATGACTATAGAGCAAAGTGTTGCTGCCAAAGTTCATAGATATTTGTGGGATACAAATATTGGACTGACCCGCTCTCAAATGTTACTGCATGGAATCATTTATGATTGATCATAAGTAAATTTGAGCAAAGGCGAATATCATAGTATCCTCTGACCTGAGATACATATTGGGTCGTGATATTCACCAAATATTATGCCTTGACTTAGTTCTTCGCTGTCTGTAATAAGATAGTACATAAGACTAAGCTCAGGTATGGTACGAGGTGATTGTGAGAGACGTATGTAGTCAAGAAGGGATTTGTTCCTCTTATTCGTTGAGAGTAAGATGTCTAAGGCCTGCTTAAGTTAAATCAACAGAGAATGATCACACTGTGTCTCTGGATTTGACATGACATCTGTAACGAAAGGATAAATGATAGATTCACCTAAATCATTTCAAGTAAGGGACTTGAAGGAGATGATGTTATTGAATGGCACTTCGTCATACGTATTAGGGGTAGTAAACCGTTGTTAGGCGTCATTTACTGCTTGCATCAATCTTCTATGTATCTTGTGCAAGTGGGAGATTGTTGGACTCTGTATGCCCAAGACACATATTAAATTGATGTGGCTAGTACGTTATGATCCAAGTCGGGTCATACCCAATAACAAGCTAGACAAACACCTACAATATTTATTTATGATATGATCAAACAAATAAATATTAACACTTAGAATATTTAGAAATTGGTTTTCTAAATAATTACACTTGACAAACTAATAAATTATATGGATAATTTATTTTTGAGAGAATATTTTATTTGTTATTTAATAGGTTAAATAACAATTAAAAGGTTGCATATTGTTTATAAAATGTTATATTAAGTTTTATAAAAGTTATAAATACTTAATTTAAAGACATGGAGACAAGCTTTAATTTTATGATTGGGTGAAGTGGGAGGTGGCTTGGGCCGCCCCTTATACCTCTCCCCAAGAGGTTTCAACCACTAAAATTACATGCAAATTTTACAAGAACAAGGCACTTGATTTAAAAGGTTTTGCAACACTCTCTCTCTATAGAACAAGATAAGATATTCAAGTGTAAAACTCCATTTTTCTCTCAACATATTTTCGGCCAAGAGCTGAATTTTAGAGGGATTTTGTGAGCTTCAAGTGTAGAAATCCTAGCAATCTTAAGGTGTTTGTTGGAGCTTTCGGGTATACTAGCTTGAGGCTTTCTCGTTTGGAAGCTACCATTCAAGATTCATCATCATCTTCCATCACCTTGCTCCAAAGAAAGGTTGATTTCTCAAACACCCTATGGTTGTATTTTGATAGCATGTATATCATATATGGATCCGATTTTGGGTTTTTGCATTTAAAAGAGTTTTAAATCTTGTAAAGTAACATGTTTTAAATCCTTATTCCGCTGCGTTTTAATTTTATTCGGATAAAATTAGCTTTGATAAACATGTACAAAACCCAACAATTACATCCAGAAACCACTCATTCTGAATCCTGCAGGCTAGGATAGCTAAAGGATCCGAATTCAATCAAGTACGGATGATTTAGGATCCGGATAACACCCTTCTGAATCCTTCTGGTTAGGGTTGCTATTGGATCCGAATCCAGCCGAGTCTTACTGATTTCAGAATTACTCTTTGTTTGGTTGCTACTGGATCCAGATACCACCCGTTCTGAATCCTTCTTGTTAGGGATGCTACAGGAACCGAATCCAACCAAGTCATGATGATATTCAAATCAATCTTAGTTCGGTTTCTATTTGATAGGGAAAAAACCACCTAATCTAAATCCTTTTTGCTAGAGAAGCTACATGATCCGAATTCAAAGAGTATGCATGATTCAGAATCCGGATACCTCCCCTTCTGAATCATTCTTATTAGGCATGCTACATAATCAAAATCCAATCGAGTATGAAAGAGTATGCATGCGAATTCAAAGAGTATGCATGCTACAGAATCAAAATCCAATCGAGTATGAAAGATATTCGAATCACTATTAGTTCGGTTGCTATTGCATCTAGAAACCACTCATTATGAATCCTGCAGGCTAGGATAGCTAAAGGATCCAAATTCAATCAAGTACGGATGATTTAGGATGCGAATAACACCCCTTCTGAATCCTTCTGGTTAGGGATGCAATAGGATCCGAATCCAGCCGAGTCTTACTAATTTCCGAATTACTCTTTGTTTGGTAGCTACTGGATCCGGATACCACCCGCTTTGAATCCTTCCGGTTAGGGATGCTACAGGAACCGAATCCAACAAAGTCATGATGATACTCAAATCACTCTTAGTTCGGTTTCTATTTGATTTGGAAAAAACCACCCATTCTAAATACTTTTTGCTAGGGAAGCTACATGATCCGAATTCAAAGAGTATGCATGATTCTGAATCTGGATACCTCCCCTTCTGGATCGTTCTTGTTTGGGATGCTATAGAATCAAAACCCAATCGAGTATGAAAGATATTCGAATCACTGTTAGTTCGGTTGCTATTGCATATAGACACCACTCATTCCGAATCCTACAGGCTTGGAGAGCTAAAGAAACCGAATTCAATCAAGTAAATATGATTTAGGATCCGGATAACACCCCTTCTGAATCCTTCTGGTTGTGGTTGCTATTGGATCCGAATCCAGCCGAGTCTTACTGATTTCTGAATTACTCTTTGTTTGGTTGCTACTGCATCCAGAGACCACCCGTTCTGATTCCTTCTTATTAGGGATGCTACAGGAACTGAATCCAATCATGTCATGATGATATTCAAATCAATCTTAGTTCAGTTTCTATTTGATAGGGAAAAAACCACCCATTCTAAATCCTCTTTGCTAGGGAAGCTACATAATCCGAATTCAAAGAGTATGCATGATTCAGAATCCGGATACCTCCCCTTCTGAATCGTTCTTGTTAGGGATGCTACATAATCAAAATCAAATCGAGTATGAAAGATATTTAAATCACTCTTAGTTCAGTTGCTATTGCATCCAGAAACCACACATTCTGAATCCTGCAGGCTAGTATAGCTATAGGATCCGAATTCAATCAAGTACGGATTGTGACACCTGTGTCACTGCGACCATCAAAAAAATACCAAACCAATGAAATATTGTATTTCATACTTTGGACTTGTATAAATATGTGTATCTTTTGCACATATCAACTCTTGTTCGATTTCAAGCTCTAAATCGCTTTCTGGAAGGTTATACGCGCACTAATGCGTAAATATAACCAGTTTAATGCAACAAACACTCCGGAATAGTGAAATAGGCTTAACATACCTTAAATAACCTCTACATAACTTAGAAATAAGTTTTGGAAGGTTTGGTATGCCGAAATCAAGTTATATCGCTTACAGGGACTAAAGTTGACAAACTACGAAAGTATGCCAATTTGAACTGTAACAGACATTCCGAAACATGGCCATAAGTTAAACATACGATAAATACCCTTCACATAGCTTAGAAATAGGCTTTGAGGTGTTCGGTATGCTAAAATAAACTTTTGTGTCATTCAGGGACTAAAAGTGTCAAAAAGTGCACAAGTTTGCATTTTCACGCATAACTTACGTTCTGAATACATCCGGACATCCAAAAATTTATGTAAGCATGACTATATTATGCTTTAGTGTTTGGCTTGCCAAAAATCCATTCGTCGCGTCATTTGGATTGTTTTTCGCGCTTATGCGCATTCCGTCGTAATTAAGCGAACATCACGTTCGTACGACCAAACGAACTGACATCCGACATATTTTTGAGCATGTTTCATGTCCACAATGTTTAGGCATCATTTTAGGGCCTTAAAGTTGGCTTTACGAGCCTTAGAAGTGCCGGAAATGGGCTTAAACACGTGCAGGGACTGAAACTGTCATTTCTGAAACTTTGTTCTGATCTGTGACTCCTAGGCGGCCCGCCTCAGGATCTTAACATCCTCACGCGGCCCGCGTCAGTCCTTCTGACCAGGTTAACTGCATTTAACAGCAGATTGCAGCTGTTTAATCCACAACCACATGTTCTCACTTGTCAAGTCAGCTGATAAGAACCAAATTTTAGTCACCACAACTTGCCAACACTTGTACGGATGCGATTAAAGCACGGTTTCCATGAAACAATCCTAACGGTTCGGGTATTCCTATAAATACCCATTCACCCCAACCTCATTTCTCACAAGAATCTGGATTTGAGAGCTCTAAGTTGAAACCATTGTTTCATACCTGAGTTCTTGGATCGAGATTAGCATTCGGGGACCCTTCGTAAGTATTCTTTCGTTCTTTTATTGCTTTTCGAGTCTTTCGAGTCTGAAAGTCAAACTTTGTTTGACTTTCTGCGTTGACCAGTTATGGTCAATGCGAAGTTCGTTTGAACTTCAAAACGTGAGTGTAATCACGTTGGTTATAGTCCCTTGGGACTATGCCTACTGATTACCACGTTGTCTAGGGTCGTAGGGTAAGCGATCTAATAAATCGCTTATACCTCGAACCCGACCCATTTGGTCGATCATTAGGATCCGACCAAACACATTAGGTGACCATAGTATATAGGGAATAACCTTCCGAGGTTATACCCTATGGTCACATCGTTTGAGTAGTTGGATGATAGGTAGTTTATATGCCTTAGGTAAATTACCAGAATACCCTTTTCATGTATAATTGGTAATTAAGCATATGTAACCTAAACTTTTGTCACATAACTGATTATGTAACATGTTTAGGCATATAACGCTTGTCATAGGACTAGTTAAGCGGTCCGAGCGCGTTTCACGCGAACGACGCGTTAAAGTAGCATAAGTTACCTAAACGGGTCGTAATGGGTCGTAAGCACTTAGATTAAGGTTTCATTTAGTATGTAGGCTTTGTTAAACCATATGACACGAGTCTCTATACTCGTTTGGTTTACGAACCCTCATTCTATTAGATCTTCCGATTTAGGTCCGGTTTATTAACATAGTTACCTAAATTAGGTGCCGTTTGATATCCGCGATCTCTAGCATTGTTTGGTTGTTACTCAAGGACTACTGAGCAATCTCAAGTGAGTACATAGACCCCTCTTTTACTGTTTTCCAAACTGTTTTGGGGTGGAACACATGTGCCTACTTGTTACTTTCATGCTTTCCTGTTTACACATCATATACCTGCTATGTTCGTTAGTACATTATAGTACATGATTTTATTACATCTTATGCTAGGTATGCCCATTGTGTGCATTACTTAGTACATCGTTTTACATTACATTACATGCTACGTATGTCTATTGTTGTATACGTAGTACAGGTCACATGCTACGTATGTCTATTGTTGCATACTTAGTACAGGTTACATGCTACGTATGTCTATTGTTGCATACTTAGTACAGGTCACATGCTACGTATGTCTATTGTTGCATACTTAGTACAGGTCACATGCTACGTATGTCTATTGTTGTATACGTAGTACATGGCACATGCTACGTATGTCTATTGTTGTATACGTAGTACAGGTCACATGCTACGTATGTCTATTGTTGTATACCTAATTAGTACATTTGTTATTCATCACAGGCTTACGTTTTGGATACATATTACATGATTTACATTAGACATGAACATTTTACATCTTGATGGTTTGGTTTGATTAAGTGATTAAGTAACGATGCGTGTGTAATATGATACAAGCATGGTGGATACGCCGCTGGTACTTCCTATATATAAGTGTTTGTATGGTATTACATATATCGTAGCGTTATTTGAATCATTTCAGTTTGATACATATAACATTTTATACAAATAACATACTTTTCACAATACATTGTTTTACAAGCAACTTATCTTATACAAACTTAGTTTACAATGGTTATTCATTTAACCATACATTATTCTCTTATTTATACATATCATCTGAACTCATTGTTTTTCAAATGATTTAGAAGACAAAGCAAATTACAAGGTTCATGACTAAATATTTTCTCAAACATAAGTCATGAAACCTATTTTCACAAAACCTATGTATCTCACAGGCATTTTTATGCTGACGTACCTATTTTCACATGTGTTTTTCAGGAGCTGTTGCATAAGATGGTCAAGATACACATAGGCAGACTTGGGCTTTAGTGACAATAAAAGATGCAAGACTAGTTAATTATGTTGTATTTCCTTGTTTGTTAAGACATTGTAACACTTCTAATTAATAAAACGAAACTTCAATTGCCATGGATTTGAAACAATTAATTCTGTTACAACACTCCCCGACATTTCTGCCACGTTTTGTATGTTCTACGTGGTCGGGGTGTGACAGAAAAGATGGTATCAGAGCCAATGGTTATAGGGAATTAGGTTATTAGTAATGCTTTGACCTAGTCTATAACCTTCTTAGGACCCTAATGCGAGTTTACTTGCGTTTAGTCATAAAACAATACCGTCACCTATCCTTAGGCGACGACCACAACAAGAACATAAATTTCAAAACCGCTTTGAAAACTAATCATCTGTTCTAGGATGATTGATTACATGGTTTTGAACCCTCTATTGTAAGGTTGTGAACCCTATGTTATAAGGTTTTGAACCCTTTAAATTTTCAAAAATCTCGTCAAGGTTTTGGGTTTTAAATAATGTGAACACGTGCAAACTGGAAGGGTGAATGCCTGTATTCTGGGTTTTCTGTCTAGGCAAGCACTTCGTATACATCTCATCAGACGCGAGACCAGTTGTGCTTACCTGGGAATTCTTGGGATGAGTGTTCACTTATAGGAGAGCATGTCTTCGCGATACATTATTTTTTACCCGCTTACTTTGATTAGTCACTGTCTCATTTGTTTGCCTTTGGTAACAAACAAATGGTCACAATCTAAATGCCTTGTCATTTTCTTTTGACTATCTTTCGCTTGTTTCCTCCTATTCCTTTTGTTATCTTCAAGATGCTTCTTCATCGCAACGACAATGTCCGAACCAGGTGCTGCAATTACCCAGCGAATAGGCGACTTACTCCAGAGGACCGTTGACTTAGCTATCACCATGACACGCCTCAGGGATGAAGCTGTATAAGGGAACTGCTCCTTGGTGCAATCAATGCCATCGTCATTATTCAAATCAAATACCTTGTTTCAAATGTACCCACGGTGAACGATGGAGACATTTGGTTAACATGTGCCGCTTTGCAAAACAAAGCTGTTACAAATCCTGCTGCTGCTCAACCTTCAAACTCTGCTTCATATGTCGCTTGGCATATCTGGCGCCTCAACCTCATGAACTTTCTACCTTGTGTATTGACGTAAGCACGCCTAGTGCAAGGTGTCGGAACACCCTCGTTACACAAACTCCAAAATCCATGTAGGATCTTTCTATCCTCATAATTAGATCCTTGTGGATGGGTATCATTCATCGGAGTCCTTAATTGAATTCTTTGTATGATTCAATACGTACATCACAATTCAATAGGGACAAAGCCGAATTTCTTTTAAGATTATCCTATCTTCATAGATAGATTCTTGAAATGATTAAAGTACCAAATGAAATCCACGGATTGGATTCCTGGTATGCTTTAAGTATCCGTGTCCAAAGATAACAAGTTAAAGGTCAAAATAAACAATTATGTGACTATGTGTTTATGCATCTTGTCTTTCCTTTTAAGCATTTTGTGTTTTTGTATACTCTGGATATTCGCTATCCAAATCCTCGTAGAATCTTTCATACCTTCATATGAGGGATTCGTAGTAGGATATTCAAAAAGGTACTATCTTAAATCCTTAATGGACTTCTACTTTGTAGTTAAGTCCCTTGGATTAAAAGTACTATTCCAAGGTTTAAGGACAACATGTGTTAATATAGTTGAAGAGATTGGTCCGACAATCTAGTTAAATACATCCTACGTCGATGTAGTTAAATATTCCTCTTGGGTAGTTAAGTTAAAGAGATCCTACGTCGATCTAAGTTAAAAAGATTGGTCTGACAATCTAGCTAAATACATCCTGCGTCGATGTAGTTAAATATTCCTCTTGGGTAGTTAAGTTAAAGAGATCCTACGTCGATCTAAGTTAAAAAGATTGGTCCGACAATCTAGTTAAATACATCCTGCGTCGATGTAGTTAAATATTCCTCTTGGGTAGTTAAGTTAAAGAGATCCTACGCCGATCTAAGTTAAAAAGATTGGTTCGACAATCAAGTTAAATATATCATGCGTTGATATAGTTAAAGAGATCCTACGTCGATCTAAGTTAAATAGATTGGTTTGACAATCTAGTTAAATATATTATGTGTTTATGTAGTTAAATAGGCCCTCGGGTGGTCTAGTTCAAGAGATTGTTCGTTGATCTAATCCTTTGGTGATCTAGTTAAAGGGACTCTATTGCAGTCAAGTTGAATCACCACAGGATTATTCGTTTGATTTTTTTCCCCATACGCATTATGAAATGAACTGTGCGGACTGTGCAAGGAACTACGTAATTATGGAGGCCTACATAATTATGGAATTCAGTGCACAGAAACCACAGGAAGTTTTGTCATGTGTTAAGACCAACAGTGGCAAGAGTAATGATACGGGAGAAGTCTTGGACTTCGACCAATGTCATTTATTCTCACACTCCCCAATTCTGATCTCAATCACACACGCAGTTTCCTATGATAAGTCTTCATAAGAAACGTTCTTCTGTCAGTAGTTCAAACCTCCATGTTTTGTTACTACAAGGACTTCACTTTGAGGGTTGAAATTTTCGCTAAGAATCCTAACATGGCCCAGAGTTTTACTTAAGGGTTTAATGGATCTATTAGAAGGCGAAACCGTCACAGCTGTCTTCACAAGTTTCCTCTAGAAATTAATTTCGGGACGAAATTTCCTAAAGTAGGGGAGACTGTGACACCTGTGTCACTGCGACCATCAAAAAAATACCAAACCAATGAAATATTGTATTTCATACTTTGGACTTGTATAAATATGTGTATCTTTTGCACATATCAACTCTTGTTCGATTTCAAGCTCTAAATCGCTTTCTGGAAGGTTATACGCGCACTAATGCGTAAATATAACCAGTTTAACGCAACAAACACTCCGGAATAGTGAAATAGGCTTAACATACCTTAAATAACCTCTACATAACTTAGAAATAAGTTTTGGAAGGTGTTCGGTATGCTAAAATAAACATTTGTGTCATTCAGGGACTAAAAGTGTCAAAAAGTGCACAAGTTTGCATTTTCGCGCATAACTTACATTCTGAATACATCCGGACATCCAAAAATTTATGTAAGCATGACTATATTATGCTTTAGTGTTTGGCTTGCCAAAAATCCATTCGTCGCGTCATTTGGATTGTTTTTCGCGCTTATGCGCATTCCGTCGTAATTAAGCGAACATCGCGTTCGTACGACCAAACGAACTGACATCCGACATATTTTTGAGCATGTTTCATGTCCACAATGTTTAGGCATCATTTTAGGGCCTTAAAGTTGGCTTTACGAGCCTTAGAAGTGCCGGAAATGGGCTTAAACACGTGCAGGGACTGAAACTGTCATTTCTGAAACTTTGTTCTAATCTGTGACTCCTAGGCGGCCCGCCTCAGGATCTTAACATCCTCACACGGCCCGTGTCAGTCCTTCTGACCAGGTTAACTGCATTTAATAGCAGATTGCAGCTGTTTAATCCACAACCACATGTTCTCACTTGTCTAGTCAGCTGATAAGAACCAAATTTTAGTCACCACAACTTGCCAACACTTGTACGGATGCGATTAAAGCACGGTTTCCATGAAACGATCCTAACGGTTCGGGTATTCCTATAAATACCCATTCACCCCAACCTCATTTCTCACAAGAATCTGGATTTGAGAGCTCTAAGTTGAAACCATTGTTTCATACCTGAGTTCTTGGATCGAGATTAGCATTCGGGGACCCTTCGTAAGTATTCTTTCGTTCTTTTATTGCTTTTCGAGTCTTTCGAGTCTGAAAGTCAAACTTTGTTTGACTTTCTGCGTTGACCAGTTATGGTCAATGCGAAGTTTGTTTGAACTTCGCAACGTGAGTGTAATCACGTTGGTTATAGTCCCTTGGGACTATGCCTACTGATTACCACGTTGTCTAGGGTCGTAGGGTAAGCGATCTAATAAATCGCTTATACCTCGAACCCGACCCATTTGGTCGATCATTAGGATCCGACCAAACACATTAGGTGACCATAGTATATAGGGAATAACCTTCCGAGGTTATACCCTATGGTCACATCGTTTGAGTAGTTGGATGATAGGTAGTTTATATGCCTTAGGTAAATTACCAGAATACCCTTTTCATGTATAATTGGTAATTAAGCATATGTAACCTAAAATTTTGTCACATAACTGATTATGTAACATGTTTAGGCATATAACGCTTGTCATAAGACTAGTTAAGCGGTCCGAGCGCGTTTCACGCGAACGACGCGTTAAAGTAGCATAAGTTACCTAAACGGGTCGTAATGGGTCGTAAGCACTTAGATTAAGGTTTCATTTAGTATGTAGGCTTTGTTAAACCATATGACACGAGTCTCTATACTCGTTTGGTTTACGAACCCTCATTCTATTAGATCTTCCGATTTAGGTCCGGTTTATTAACATAGTTACCTAAATTAGGTGCCGTTTGATATCCGCGATCTCTAGCATTGTTTGGTTGTTACTCAAGGACTACTGAGCAATCTCAAGTGAGTACATAGACCCCTCTTTTACCGTTTCCAAACTGTTTTGGGGTGGAACACATGTGCCTACTTGTTACTTTCATACTTTCCTGTTTACACATCATATACCTGCTATGTTCGTTAGTACATTATAGTACATGATTTTATTACATCTTATGCTAGGTATGCCCATTGTGTGCATTACTTAGTACATCGTTTTACATTACATTACATGCTACGTATGTCTATTGTTGTATACGTAGTACAGGTCACATGCTACGTATGTCTATTGTTGCATACTTAGTACAGGTTACATGCTACGTATGTCTATTGTTGCATACTTAGTACAGGTCACATGCTACGTATGTCTATTGTTGCATACTTAGTACAGGTCACATGCTACGTATGTCTATTGTTGTATACGTAGTACAGGTCACATGCTACGTATGTCTATTGTTGTATACGTAGTACAGGTCACATGCTACGTATGTCTATTGTTGTATACGTAGTACAGGTCACATGCTACGTATGTCTATTGATGTATACGTAGTACAGGTCACATGCTACGTATGTCTATTGTTGCATACTTAGTACAGGTCACATGCTACGTATGTCTATTGTCGCGTACTTAGTACATTTGTTATTCATCACAGGCTTACGTTTTGGATACATATTACATGATTTACATTAGACATGAACATTTTACATCTTTGTGACAACCCGAGTTTCCGACTTTCATTTTCGCATTAAGTGCACGTTGACTTTGACTGTTAGTTGTTTGACCTGTTTAACTTGTAACTGTACACGTTATATTATAATAAAACGCATTGTGTTTGTATGATTTTTGTGTTTGGTTGCATAACATAAAACACCTGTTGAAAACTTAAACTGTTTAACACCCGAAAGGACCCGACGAAACAGACTATTTCGCCATATACATCCCGACGAAACAAGATGTGTTTCGCCATCAAGCAACTCGACGAAACAGTGTGTTTCGCCATTGAACTTCACGACGAAACTGATTTGTTTCGCCGGCCCACTGATTCGCAAAGCCCATTAAGGGCCCAGAACGGTAATTCGTGTATATTAACGTAAATCGACTTCCTGTTTCACACTTGTAACAAAAATCGAAACCCTAGAACTCTCCACTCTGTGAAGGCGATAACCATCTTCAACCATCATCTTTCTCTCTCGAATCCTCCCTTGTTCATCCCGGATATCTCGGTTAGTGCGTGCTCGTCTAATCGGTTTCTTTGTCCTTTGATTTCTTTATATGTTGTGTATATGCTTGATTTCTGGATTTTAGGGGTATATGCGTATGATGAATACTTAGGGTTTCATGAACCTCTCAATGATTATGCATGTTAGCGGGTATGCATAGAGTATGGATTTTTATGAGTGTTGTTTTGTGATGATTACATGATTTTATTGATGATGATGATGATATGATCCCTGTTTCATTGATGTTTCGGTTGAAATGCATAGATAAATGATTAGTAACATAAGACTCATTATATTGAGCGAGGATTGAACGTTTTCTGTAAAACTGTTGTATCGGCGATTAGGGTTTCTGTGTTATCCGAATCTGCTGTTACTGATGTCTGCGAAATTGACATCCGACGAAACAGAACCCTCGGCGAAACAGAAAGTGTTTCGCCAAGGGTAATCGACGAAATTGAATTCTGTTTCGCCAAATAAGACCCCGACGAAACAGAACGTGTTTCGTCAAATGTGTGTTTCGCCAACTTATGAGTTTCGCCAATATCTGTGTTTCGTCAATATGTGTATTTCGCCGAACAGTTAATCTGCGCAGTAATTTGAGTTAATTCTGTTAAGTGTTAACTGGGTTAGTTAACTGCTGTTAAGTGTAACCATATTGTACATGACTATGTTTACGTGTTGCATGCTTATATGTGAACAACTTGAACACAAACTGATTATGTATACGTGCATACTTTAGGACGTGATTGATTACTTGCGAGCATACACTTAGCATACCGAGCAAAACAATGTGAGTTCACACTTCTACCAAGGCATGGGATTCCCGGGGATGGGAATGGGTTGATTGATTAATTATGCTTAAGAGTTATCGGAATTACATACCATTGACCTCGGGAGAGGAAGGTCAATGGTAGATACTACTAGACTTGTGATACATATACTAGAACAATCTTCGCAAACATGCCTGGAATGGCCGCGAACTATACGAGAACAATCTTCGCAAACATGCCTGGAATGGCCGCGAACTATACTAGAACAATCTTCGCAAACATGCCTGTAATGGCCGCGAACTATACGAGAACAATCTTCGCAAACATGCCTGGAATGGCCGCGAACTATACTAGAACAATCTTCGCAAACATGCCTGGAATGGCCGCGAACTATACTTTAATCTTCGCAAACATGCCTGGAGGGCCGCGATACAAATATAACTAGTCTATAAAACATGGGAAACCCCCACTAAACTTCGCAAACATGCCTTGAGGGCCGCGATGCTATTACAAACGATACATGATTACTGATCGAACATACGATTTACGATACGAACGTTATAACTAAATAATCTACTGTGAACTCGCTCAACTAGTTGTTGACTCTCTGTTACATGCCTTGCAGGACCATAGGTACTTTTGGAGCTTGCACGGGAGGCACAGTCGTTGTGGATATGGATCGTGAATGTGTTGTTAAACATTATGCCTTTTTGTACTTAAACTGATGTTGGGTTTTTACATTAATGCTTCCGCTACACACTTGTTTATATTTGGTTTTGTAAACACCTATCGTATTGATGAATGACTTTTACTTTATACTTATGTTCAATATGATTGGTGGCTTGATCCTGGTCATGTCACGCCTCCAAGCGGTAGTACTCCGAGAGTGGATTTTGGGGGTGTGACAGATTGGTATCAGAGCCATTGGTTATAGAGAACTCGGTTTTAATAAAGGGAAAACGATTTTGTTAAAACCAGACTATAACCAGAACAGTGCTCTCAACGATCCACAACGACGCTTCGCTCCACGTGCAAGGCTCAACATCATAGGTATTACTATTCATGTTACCTTACCTACTTGCTAGAATTACATAGAACTTTGCTCCGGGTATGCTTAGGTTAACTTAACACTATTGCATGAGAACACTTGTGTGATTATTCCCTTTTGTTATCGCACTACTCTCGAACCTCTCTCACTTATGTCATATTTGCTATGAAGATCATGTCGGGACGCATTAACATGACGCAAGCCCAACTGACGGCTCTCATTAACGAGCAAATTGCTGCGGCACTTGCAGCCGCACAAGCAGGAGGTATACCCTGCAGTGTAAACTCACACTAGGATCTTGAGATCCTACACTCCCAAAACCAACTCTCGTGTTTAAACTTTTCTTAATTCTTACACAACAGGTCAGCACGCTCAGCCACCTGTTTGCACCTTCAAAACGTTCATGGACTGTCGTCCTACTACTTTTAGTGGCACGGAAGGAGCGGTTGGACTTCTCCATTGGTTTGAAAAGCTCGAGTCAGTATTTGAAATGTGCGAATGCCCTGAGGCTCGCAGGGTGAAGTACGCCACTGGTACTTTAGAAGGCATTGCGCTGACTTGGTGGAATGCGCAAGTTCAGATGTTAGGGTTGGCTGTTGCTAACGCCACACCCTGGAACGGTTTCAAGGAATTGATTAAAGAGGAATACTGTAGTCGTGATGATATTCATAAGCTGGAGGTAGAATTTTACCATTTGAAAATGACGGGGTCAGAAATTGAAGCGTACACCAGAAGATCGAATGAGTTGGCTATTCTGTGTCCTACTATGGTGGACCCTCCCATTAAGCGTATCGAACTGTATCTCAATGGTCTGGTGCCGGAGATTCAAAGCCACGTAACTTCAGCGAATCTGGGCACTATTCAACAGATCGTCAAGCTAGCTCATCGCCTCACTGATCAGGCGGTGGAACAGAACAGGCTGCCTAAACGTATCAACGCTACTACTACCGCTACCACTCCAGTTACTCCTGCTATTCCCAGTGACAACAAGCGGAAATGGGAAGGGGATTCCAGCAGGGGTTCAGCTATTATACAGTCTCAAGCACAACAGCAGCGCAAGACTAGTGATTACCAGAGCCAGAGTCAGCAATCGTCTGGTAGTCAGGGGCAGAGTGGATATCGGGGAAATCATCCACTATGTAACAGGTGCAACAAACACCACAGTGGTCAGTGTCGTAAAGGCCGCTGTCAAAGATGTCTAAGGGTAGGTCATGACGCTAAAGATTGCAGGAGCTCAAGGCCTGCGAATCAGAACCAGCAACAACAGTCACCCGTTCCACGAAACCAGTCACAGCAACATCAGCAAGGAAATAAGACATGCTTTCAGTGTGGGGCTGAAGGTCATTTCAAGCGGAACTGTCCCCAATTAAACCAGAATCAAAGCAACAATAACAATAATCAGGGCACTGGGAACAACAATGGTGCAAAAGGTCGTATGTTTGTGATTGGCCAGAGTGACGCAAGGAACGATCCTAATGTGGTTACGGGTAAGTTTCTTCTCGACGACTTTTATGTTACCGTATTATTTGATTCGGGTGCGGATACCAGTTATATGTCTCTGAAAGTTAGTCAAATGCTTAAACGTGCACCAACACTGTTGAACACCAAACATGTCGTAGAGTTAGCTAACGGTAAAAGTTTAGAAGCCACACACATAGTTCAGGGTTGTAATCTTATCCTCGTTGGTCAGACTTTTTCTATCGATCTCATTCCTATAACTCTGAGTAGTTTCGACATTGTCATCGGTATGGATTGGTTATCCCAACAACAAGCAGAGATCCTATGCAAGGAGAAGATCATTCGTATTCCTCGTTCGGGAAAAGAACCTCTCGAAGTGCAAGGCGACAAGAGTGGTGTCGTGAGTGGCATCATCTCCTTCTTGAAGGCTCAGAAGTGTCTGCGAAAGGGCCACATAGCTATTTTAGCACTCGTTTCTGATACATCGACGACAGAGAAAAAGATTGGGGATATTCCTGTAATACGCGATTTTCCTCAAGTGTTTCCGGAAGAGTTACCTGGGTTACCGCCCCATCGCCAGGTCGAATTTCAGATCGAGCTAGCTCCAGGAGCAGCACCTATAGCTCGAGCACCTTATCGCTTAGCTCCAACTGAACTGGAAGAACTGTCTAAGCAATTGCAAGAACTTTTGGAAAAGGGTTTCATACGTCCTAGCTCTTCGCCATGGGGAGCTCCAGTATTATTTGTGAAGAAGAAAGACGGTACCTTTCGTATGTGCATAGATTACCGCGAACTAAACAAGGTGACCGTGAAGAATCGCTATCCACTCCCACGCATCGACGACTTATTCGACCAGTTGCAAGGGTCGAGCTTTTACTCAAAGATTGATCTAAGGCCAGGCTACCATCAACTGAGAGTCCGGGATGAGGACGTCTCCAAAACAGCATTCAGAACTCGCTACGGTCATTACGAGTTTTTGGTCATGCCATTCGGGCTAACGAACGCGCCTGCGGTTTTCATGGATCTTATGAACAGGGTGTGCAAACCTTATCTTGACAAGTTTGTTATTGTTTTTATTGATGACATCCTAATTTATTCGAAGAATCGGGAGGAACACGAACAGCATTTACGACTTATTTTGGAACTCCTTCGAACGGAACAACTGTACGCTAAGTTTTCAAAATGCGACTTCTGGCTTCGTGAAGTCCACTTTCTAGGCCACGTGGTGACTAAGGATGGGATTCATGTCGATTCATCCAAGATAGATTCGATTAAGAACTGGCCTGCACCTAGTACACCGACAGAAATACGCCAATTCTTGGGTTTGGCGGGTTATTACAGACGGTTTATCAAAGACTTCTCAAAGATTGCACAGCCACTTACATTACTGACACAGAAAGGTGTTGCTTACCGTTGGAGTGATACACAGGATACAGCGTTTCAGCATTTAAAGGATAGACTTTGTAGCGCACCTATCCTCTCATTGCCTGAAGGCACGGACGATTTTGTAGTCTACTGTGATGCATCTATCCAAGGTCTTGGATGTGTGTTGATGCAGCGGGATAAAGTCATTGCTTATGCTTCGCGCCAACTTAAGATTCACGAACGGAATTACACTACGCACGATTTAGAACTTGGAGCTGTTGTTTTTGCGCTCAAGATATGGCGACATTACCTGTATGGCACCAAGTGCACCATCTACACCGATCACAGGAGCCTCGAATATATTTTCAAGCAGAAAGATTTGAACATGCGACAACGTCGATGGGTCGAGTTACTGAACGATTACGAATGTGCTATAAAGTACCATCCAGGCAAGGCCAATGTGGTGGCCGACGCCCTCAGTCGAAAGGATACTATACCTAGGCGTGTGCGAGCGTTGCAACTCACTATTCAGTCTAGTCTTCCTTCACAGATACGAGATGCTCAGGTAGAAGCATTGAAACCAGAAAACGTCAGGGCTGAAGCTCTACGCGGTTCAAGGCAACGGTTAGAACTAAGGGCAGACGGCGCCTACTATGTAACAGGACGCATCTGGGTCCCACTCTATGGTAGTTTACGCGAACTTGTAATGGATGAAGCTCATAAGTCTCGCTACTCAGTACATCCTGGTTCAGATAAGATGTACCACGACCTCAGAACTACATATTGGTGGCCTAGCATGAAGGCCCACATAGCAACTTATGTTAGCAAGTGTTTGACTTGTGCGAGAGTCAAAGCAGAATATCAGAAACCATCAGGCCCACTCCAACAACCTGAGATACCACAATGGAAGTGGGAGCAAATTTCCATGGATTTTGTTACTGGCCTGCCTAGATCTCAACGTGGGAATGATACTATTTGGGTGATCGTTGATCGACTCACCAAGTCTGCTCACTTCTTGGCTATCAAGGAAACGGATAAGTTCTCCACTTTAGCAGACGTATACCTTAAGGAAGTTGTCTCGAGGCACGGGGTGCCCACATCTATTATCTCTGATCGAGACGCACGTTTTACTTCAGAACTGTGGCAAGCAATGCACAAATCTTTTGGCTCTCGTTTAGACATGAGCACCGCTTATCATCCTCAGACAGACGGGCAGTCTGAGCGCACTATTCAAACTCTAGAAGACATGCTTCGGGCGTGCGTAATTGACTTTGGCAAAGGCTGGGAAAAACATCTGCCACTTGTGGAATTTTCGTACAACAACAGTTACCACACCAGCATTAAAGCTGCTCCTTTTGAGGCATTGTACGGGCGTAAATGCCGATCACCTCTTTGTTGGGCAGAGGTGGGTGACAGTCAGATCACAGGTCCGGAAATGGTAGTTGATACTACTGAAAAGATTGCTCAAATACGACAACGCATGGCGGCAGCTCGTGACCGTCAGAAAGTATACGCTGATAAAGACAGGAAAATACTCGAATTCCAAGTTGGGGATCGAGCACTACTCAAAGTTTCACCCTGGAAGGGTGTTGTTCGTTTTGGCAAACGAGGCAAGCTAAATCCACGATACGTTGGACCATTTGAAGTCATAGAAAAGATAGGCAAAGTGGCCAACAGACTGAACTTACCAGCTGAACTCAGTGCAGTTCACAACGTCTTTCATGTGTCGAATCTGAAGAAGTGGCAGTCAGAAGAGACCTTCATAGTTCCTTTGAAGGAGCTCACTATCGACGAACGGTTGCATTTCGTCGAAGAACCAGTTGAAATCACGGACCGGGATGTTAAGGTCCTCAAGAACACTAGAATACCTCTTGTACGAGTTCGTTGGAACTCCCGTCGCGGCCCAGAGTTCACCTGGGAGCGCGAAGATCAAATGGAACTCAAATATCCCCAGTTGTTCGAAAACAATGCAACTACTACTGAGGCTGAAGCTACTACGGAATTTCGGAACGAAATTCCAACTCAACGGGGAAATGATGTGACACCCCAGGAAACCAGTAAACGATAACTTACCTAGCTTCCTCAGTAACCGCATGCTAAATTTCGGGACGAAATTTCTTTCAAGATTGGGGATAATGTGACAACCCGAGTTTCCGACTTTCATTTTCGCATTAAGTGCACGTTGACTTTGACTGTTAGTTGTTTGACTTGTTTAACTTGTAACTGTACACGTTATATTATAATAAAACGCATTGTGTTTGTATGATTTTTGTGTTTGGTTGCATAACATAAAACACCTGTTGAAAACTTAAACTGTTTAACACCCGAAAGGACCCGACGAAACAGACTATTTCGCCATATACATCCCGACGAAACAAGATGTGTTTCGCCATCAAGCAACTCGACGAAACAGTGTGTTTCGCCATTGAACTTCACGACGAAACTGATTTGTTTCGCCGGCCCACTGATTCGCAAAGCCCATTAAGGGCCCAGAACGGTAATTCGTGTATATTAACGTAAACCGACTTCCTGTTTCACACTTGTAACAAAAATCGAAACCCTAGAACTCTCCACTCTGTGAAGGCGATAACCATCTTCAACCATCATCTTTCTCTCTCGAATCCTCCCTTGTTCATCCCGGATATCTCGGTTAGTGCGTGCTCGTCTAATCGGTTTCTTTGTCCTTTGATTTCTTTATATGTTGCGTATATGCTTGATTTCTGGATTTTAGGGGTATATGCGTATGATGAATACTTAGGGTTTCATGAACCTCTCAATGATTATGCATGTTAGCGGGTATGCATAGAGTATGGATTTTTATGAGTGTTGTTTTGTGATGATTACATGATTTTATTGATGATGATGATGATATGATCCCTGTTTCATTGATGTTTCGGTTGAAATGCATAGATAAATGATTAGTAACATAAGACTCATTATATTGAGCGAGGATTGAACGTTTTCTGTAAAACTGTTGTATCGGCGATTAGGGTTTCTGTGTTATCCGAATCTGCTGTTACTGATGTCTGCGAAATTGACATCCGACGAAACAGAACCCTCGGCGAAACAGAAAGTGTTTCGCCAAGGGTAATCGACGAAATTGAATTCTGTTTCGCCAAATAAGACCCCGACGAAACAGAACGTGTTTCGTCAAATGTGTGTTTCGCCAACTTATGAGTTTCGCCAATATCTGTGTTTCGTCAATATGTGTATTTCGCCGAACAGTTAATCTGCGCAGTAATTTGAGTTAATTCTGTTAAGTGTTAACTGGGTTAGTTAACTGCTGTTAAGTGTAACCATATTGTACATGACTATGTTTACGTGTTGCATGCTTATATGTGAACAACTTGAACACAAACTGATTATGTATACGTGCATACTTTAGGACGTGATTGATTACTTGCGAGCATACACTTAGCATACCGAGCAAAACAATGTGAGTTCACACTTCTACCAAGGCATGGGATTCCCGGGGATGGGAATGGGTTGATTGATTAATTATGCTTAAGAGTTATCGGAATTACATACCATTGACCTCGGGAGAGGAAGGTCAATGGTAGATACTACTAGACTTGTGATACATATACTAGAACAATCTTCGCAAACATGCCTGGAATGGCCGCGAACTATACGAGAACAATCTTCGCAAACATGCCTGGAATGGCCGCGAACTATACTAGAACAATCTTCGCAAACATGCCTGTAATGGCCGCGAACTATACGAGAACAATCTTCGCAAACATGCCTGGAATGGCCGCGAACTATACTAGAACAATCTTCGCAAACATGCCTGGAATGGCCGCGAACTATACTTTAATCTTCGCAAACATGCCTGGAGGGCCGCGATACAAATATAACTAGTCTATAAAACATGGGAAACCCCCACTAAACTTCGCAAACATGCCTTGAGGGCCGCGATGCTATTACAAACGATACATGATTACTGATCGAACATACGATTTACGATACGAACGTTATAACTAAATAATCTACTGTGAACTCGCTCAACTAGTTGTTGACTCTCTGTTACATGCCTTGCAGGACCATAGGTACTTTTGGAGCTTGCACGGGAGGCACAGTCGTTGTGGATATGGATCGTGAATGTGTTGTTAAACATTATGCCTTTTTGTACTTAAACTGATGTTGGGTTTTTACATTAATGCTTCCGCTACACGCTTGTTTATATTTGGTTTTGTAAACACCTATCGTATTGATGAATGACTTTTACTTTATACTTATGTTCAATATGATTGGTGGCTTGATCCTGGTCATGTCACGCCTCCAAGCGGTAGTACTCCGAGAGTGGATTTTGGGGGTGTGACAATCTTGATGGTTTGGTTTGATTAAGTGATTAAGTAACGATGCGTGTGTAATATGATACAAGCATGGTGGATACGCCGCTGGTACTTCCTATATATAAGTGTTTGTATGGTATTACATATATCGTAGCGTTATTTGAATCATTTCAGTTTGATACATATAACATTTTATACAAATAACATACTTTTCACAATACATTGTTATACAAGCAACTTATCTTATACAAACTCAGTTTACAATGGTTATTCATTTAACCATACATTATTCTCTTATTTATACATATCATCTGAACTCATTGTTTTTCAAATGATTTACAAGACAAGACAAAGCAAATTACAAGGTTCATGACTAAATATTTTCTCAAACATAAGTCATGAAACCTATTTTCACAAAACCTATGTATCTCACAGGCATTTTTATGCTGACGTACCTATTTTCACATGTGTTTTTCAGGAGCTGTTGCATAAGATGGTCAAGATACACATAGGCAGACTTGGGCTTTAGTGACAATAAAAGATGCAAGACTAGTTAATTATGTTGTATTTCCTTGTTTGTTAAGACATTGTAACACTTCTAATTAATAAAACGAAACTTCAATTGCCATGGATTTGAAACAATTAATTCTGTTACAACACTCCCCGACATTTCCGCCACGTTTTGTATGTTCTACGTGGTCGGGGTGTGACACGGATGATTTAGGATCCGGATAACACTCCTTCTGAATCCTTCTGGTTAGGGTTGCTATAGGATCCGAATCCAGCCGAGTCTTACTGATTTCCGAATTACTCTTTGTTTGGTTGCTACTGGATCCAGATACTACCTGTATTGAATCCTTCCGGTTAGAGATACTACAGGAACCGAATCTAACCAAGTCATGATGATATTCAAATCACTCTTAGTTCGGTTTCTATTTGATATGGAAAAAACCACCCATTTTAATCCTTTTTGCTAGAGAAGCTACATGAGCCGAATTCAAAGAGTATGCATGATTCAGAATCCGGATACCTCCCCTTCTGAATTGTTCTTGTTAGGGATGCTACAGAATTAAAATCCAATCGAGTATGAAAGATATTCGAATCACTGTTAGTTCGGTTGCTATTGCATCTAGAAACCACTCATTCTGAATCCAATAGGCTAGGATAGCTAAAGGATCCGAATTCAATCAAGTACGGATGATTTAGGATCCGTATAACACCCCTTTGGAATCCTTCTGGTTAGGGATGCTATAGGATCCGAATCAAGCCGAGTCATTCTGATTTCCGAATTACTCTTTGTTTGGTTGCCACTGGATCCAGATACCACCCGTTTTGAATCCTTCCGGTTAGGGGTGCTACAGGAACCGAATCCAACCAAGTCATGATGATAAATCACTCTTAGTTCGGTTTCTATTTGATATGGAAAAAACCACCCATTTTAATCCTTTTTGCTAGAGAAGCTACATGATCCGAATTCAAAGAGTATGCATGATTCAGAATCCGGATACCTCCCCTTCTGAATAGTTCTTCTTAGGGATTCTACAAAATAAAAATCTAATCGAGTATGAAAGATATTAGAATCACTGTTAGTTGGTTGTTATTGCATCCGGAAACGACTCATTCTGAATCCTACAGGCTAGGATACCTAAAGGAACCGAATTCAATCAAGTACGGATGATTTAGGATCCGGATAACATCCCTTCCGAATCCTTCTGGTTGGCGTTGCTATTGGATCCGAATCTAGCCGAGTCTTACTCATTTCCGAATTACTCTTTGTTTGGTTGCTACTGCATCCAGATACCACCCGTTCTGAATCTTTCTTGTTAGGGATGCTATAGGAACCGAATCCAACCAAGTCATGATGATATTCAAATTAATCTTAGTTCGGTTTCTATGATACGGTTAATTGGTCTTTCTTAAAAGCTATTCTTGCTCGGTTTGGTTTCCATCAAAAATTGGTTGACTGGATTACGACCGTTACCACAGTTTCATACTCGTTATGTGTAAATGGTAACCTTCATTGCTACTTTCCAGGTAAGAGGGGGTTGAGACAGGGGGACTCGATGTCGCCATATTTATTCACTCTTATCATGGAGGTTCTCTCCTTATTGCTTCAACAGGTGGCTGTCCCCAACTCGTCTTTTAAGTTCCATCATCATTATGCTAAGCAGAAAATTATCAACGTCTCCTTTGCGGATGCCTTGTTCATTTTCGTCCATGCTGACACTGGCTCGGTTAAGAAGGTTATGGAAGCACTGGAGACATTTACGAGTATATCTGGGTTAGTGCCGAGCCCTTCGAAGAGTACTGCTTACTTTTTGAATGTCCCTAATTTGGTGAAGCATGAGATTTTTACGTTGATACCTGCCTTTCCAAGAAGGTAGTATCCCTGTTCGGTATCTTGGAGTTCCTCTTATCTCCACAAAACTCATCTTTAAAGATTGTAAAATTCTGATTGACCGATTGGAGAGCAAAATTACCAACTGGATGACTAAATCATTGTCGTTTGCGGGTCGTCTTCAGCTTATAAACTCGGTTCTATCTTCTATGCATATCTACTGGGCCTCCGTCTTCATCCTCCCAGCTCGTGTAATTTCTGAGTTGGAGAAAAGAATGCGGCGGTTCCTGTGGAATACAGGCTCTCAAGGTAGAGTTCGAGCTAAAGTTGCATTGACTGATGTGTTCTTGCCTAAAAACGAGGGAGGTTTGGGTATAAGATGTGTTATGGATGTTAATAAAGCTCTCATGGCTAATCACATCTGGAGTATAATTTCAAAAAGGAATTCTTTATGGGTTCAATGGATATATTCATATAAGCTAAAGGGTAGGTGCTTTCGGGAAGTTCCGGTCGGGGTAGCATGAGCTGGGGATGGCGGATGATCTTGTCCATCAGAAACTTGGTGCGGCCTTACATTGGTTTTTCTATATGAAGTGGTGCTCAAACTAATGCATGGAGTGATAATTGGTGTCATTTGAGTCTGATCCGATCTTTCATTTCTCCGAGAGTTATAGCTAACGCAGGCTTCAATCTGCAATCCACTGTGGCTGATCTTGTGGATGATTCTGCTCAATGGAGATGGCCTCAAGCTTGGTATGATTTATACCCGATTTTAATAAATTTGCAAGCTCCAACTCTAGTGCATAATGTGAACGACAAACTTACCTGGAAAGACCTGGAAGGTAAAAATTGTTACTTCAGTTCAGCGGAAGTGTGGAAAAATATTTGGACCCGAGTTGATGCAGTTCTATGGACCAACATGGTATGGTTTTCGCAATGTATTCCGAGACACTCCTTTCATATGTGGTTGGTGATCAGAAACAAGCTCAAGACTCAGGATCGATTAACTAAGTGGGAAGCAGGAAGTGATACGAACTTGCGGCTTATGTGTTGTCCTCTATGTAGGTATGATCGAGATTCTCGAGACCATTTGTTTCTATTTGATTGGTGTCATTTGAGTCTGATCCGATCTTTCATTTCTCCGAGAGTTATAGCTAACGCAGGCTTCAATCTGCAATCCACTGTGGCTGATCTTGTGGATGATTCTGCTCAATGGAGATGGCCTCAAGCTTGGTATGATTTATACCCGATTTTAATAAATTTGCAAGCTCCAACTCTAGTGCATAATGTGAACGACAAACTTACCTGGAAAGACCTGGAAGGTAAAAATTGTTACTTCAGTTCAGCGGAAGTGTGGAAAAATATTTGGACCCGAGTTGATGCAGTTCTATGGACCAACATGGTATGGTTTTCGCAATGTATTCCGAGACACTCCTTTCATATGTGGTTGGTGATCAGAAACAAGCTCAAGACTCAGGATCGATTAACTAAGTGGGAAGCAGGAAGTGATACGAACTTGCGGCTTATGTGTTGTCCTCTATGTAGGTATGATCGAGATTCTCGAGACCATTTGTTCTTTCAATGTGCCTTTGCGTCACAAATTTGGAACAATGTTAAAAAGATGGTGAACTTGGAGAGTGTTGATGATTCTTGGCAATCCATTGTCGCATGGATGGAACAAAATGCTAGCTCAAAGAAGATAGACATATTTGTTTGTAAGCTGGTGATTGCGGCCTCTTCTTATTTTATATGGAAAGAAAGAAATAACCGTCTGTTCTCTCAAAACCATCACACGGCTGCTACGGTAATGGAGATGATTAAGAACATGGTTCGTTTGAAGTTGATGGGGTTTAAGTTCCACGGGGAGGCATGCCGTAGAAGGATTCTAAAGGCTTGGAATATTTATACTAGGGACGAGTAGGAAGACCCAGGCTAGATGTGATTTCGAATGATAGGGTGTCGGGTGCTTTGATACTTGGTTGTCTTTTTGTGGCTTTTTGTGTTTGTTTTGTATGTTTGCATACTGGTTGTGTTCTTTGTGTTTTTTCCTAGTCTTGGTATGCCAAGTCTAGTAGGTGTGTCACTTTAAGCACACCCTTGTACTTTTCTGGTTGATTTTTAAAATTCACCGGGGTAACCCTTTACCCAAAAAAAAACTACCCATTCTAAATCCTTTTTGCTAGGGAAGCTACATGATCCGAATTCAAAGAGTATGCATGATTCAGAATCCGGATACCTCCCCTTCTGGATCTTGTTAGGGATGGTACATAATCAAAATTTAACCGAGTAAGAAAGATATTTGAATCACTGTTAGTTCGGTTGCTATTGCATCCTGAGACCACCCTTTCTGAATCCTGCAGGCTAGGATAGATAAAGGATTCGAATCCAATCAAGTACGGATGATTTAGGATCCGGATAACACCCATTTTGAATTCTTTTGGTTAGGGTTGCTATTGGATCCAAATCCAGCCGAGTCTTACTGATTTCCGAATTACTCTTTGTTTGGTTGCTACTGGATCCAGATACCACCCATTTTGAATCCTTCCGGTTAGGGATGCTACATGAACAGAATCCAACCAAGTCATGATGATATTCAAATCACTCTTAGTTCGGTTTCTATTTGATATGGAAAAACCACCCATTCTAAATCCCTTTTGCTAGGGAAGCTACATGATCCGAATTCAAATAGTGTGCATGATTCATAATCCAGATACCTCCCCTTCTGAATCGTTCTTGTTAGGGATGGAACATAATCAAAATTCAACCGAGTAAGAAAGATATTCGAATCACTGTTAGTCCGGTTGCTATTGCATCCAGAAACCACTCATTCTGGATCCTGCAAGCTAGGATAACTAATGGATCTGAATTCAAACAAGTAGATTTAGGATCCGGATAACACCCCTTTTGAATCCTTCTTGTTAGGGTTGCTATTGGATTTGAATCCAGCCATGTCTTATTGATTTCCGAATTACTCTTTGTTTGGTTGCTACTGGATCCAGATACCACCCGTTCTGAATCCTTTTTGTTAGGGATGCTACAGGAACCGAATCCAACCAAGTCATGATGATATTCAAATCAATCTTAGTTCGGTTTCTATTTGATTGGGAAAAATCCACCCATTCTAAATCCTTTTTGCTAGGGAAGCTACATGATCCGATTTCAAAGACTATGCATGATTCAAAATTCGGGGATTAGAATCAAATACAAAGGATCCTAATTGTAAGAAGTGTAAGAAGGATTTATAGAGTGACAAGTGTCCAATAACCTAAAAAACCCCACTACAAAAAAAAAAACCTTAAACATGCACCCCCACCAAAAACCTAAACCCCCACCCCCCCCCCCAAATCACCCACCACAAAAAAAAAAAAATTGTCGAGGGGGTGGGGGTGGGGGTTTAGGTTTTTGGGTGGGTGGTGGGGGGTGGGTGTTTAGTTTTTTTTTTTTTTTGATTTTTTTTAGGTTTTTGGGGGGTGGGGGGTTAGTTTTTTTTTAGGTTTTTGGGGGGTGAGGGTGGGGAGGGGGTTAGGTTTTTTGGGGGTTTTTTTTGGTGAGGTATAGTTTTTTTTTGCCGAGGGGGGTGGGGGGGGGGGGTTTAGGTTTTTGGGTGGTGGTGGGGTGGGGTGGGGTGTGGGTGGGTGTTTAGGTTTTTGGTGGTGATGTAGTGGGTTTAGTTTTAGGTTATTGGACACTTGTCACTCTATAAATCCTTCTTACACTTCTTACAATTAGAAGCCTTTGTAGAATAACTTGACCCAAAAATTCGGATACCTCCCCTTTTGAATCGTTCTTGTTATTGATGCTACAGAATCAAAATCTAATCGAGTATGAAATATATTTGAATCACTGTTAGTTCGGTTGCTATTAAGAATACCATACGTGAATATAAAATCATAAGTTATTAATAATTGCTTACATAACCACTTAAAATCATAACTGTTAACCTAAATGATTAGGTTAGTACTAATCATAACTAATATTAAAAACACAGTGTTATTCACTAATTTGTATGGACTTTAATAACCACAATATAACTTATATTAGTACCAATGTCTGAGGTTAAATACTTTATTCACCCATTAATTATATACCCCAAAACCAATTAAGGGTTAAGTTAAATGTACACAAATGTTAAACCTCAGACATTAGTGTATACTGTAAGACATTAAGGATTTTCAATATATACTTTACCCATTAACGTGAATAACTTATTAAACACTGTAAGTATTAATCATACTGTGACAACCCTCAAAATCCCATGCATTCTGTACAATTCATTAATGATAATTAAAGTGTTTGACGACTGTGTGGAAATACTTAACTGCTTTCTGATATCTGTGTTATACTTACATGTATTTGTTAACATACTAGTAGGATACAGAAAAGTTACTAAATAGTCCGGTATGCCTTCCTGAGTGTTAAAAATTAAAAACGTTGCAAAAAAATATATATGTAGGACGCTTTACGGATTAATTAAGCAGTTTAACGGAACAGTAACCGACCGAACAACCGGACATTACCCGGGACACTAAATTTTTGGCAGACACTTTGTTTTATTATTTATGGCTAGTCATGATCCCCGTATGCCATAACACCCGCTAGAAATCAATCCACCACATTACTTACATCCTAACTTACCTTTACTAATTTAGTCACAATTCTTCACTTACACCCCCCCCCCCCCCCCAACGATTTAGTCCCCATGGGACCCCACATATCCATCTAGCCATGCTTCCAATATTTATTAAGATTATATTTGAATTGTTTAATTGATTGTTGCTTGTGTAAGTGTTCATAAAATATGAATGATCTATAAGAAGCATGGTCACCAAGATTACTTATCATTTCACCAAGATTTCTCTCCATTTCACTCTCTCTCCCTCTTGATCGGCTGCCCAAACCGAAAGCACCATCACCACCTTCAAACATCATCATCTCCTTCATTTTATACCTTCCATTCAAGCTTCAAAGGATCTATGGAGGTTGCAACTTAAGGGGACTTCAAAGGAGCTTGTTCTAGCTTGATTCTTCATCTTTTCTCATCACATTTCTTCATTTGATACTTCCCTAGCTAGAGGCTAGTAGTAAGTTTCCTTACATTTGATCTCATCTTGTTCGAAATTATGACAAGTAGTATGATGTATTGTTGTTTAAATCACTAATTTACAAGAATGCTAGAAAAATATGAAACATGAGTTATGAACTTATAAGCTACATAAAAGTTTACTTATGTCTAAATCATGAAGCGGAATCTTGTTGGTTTGAGGGTTGGTTAAATCATACTTGATGTTGATTGTTGGTTTCTTGTTAAATCCATTGTTTGGACACTCGTTGATGCGATTTAGTAATGCTTAAACCACGAAACAGCATTCTGATGTGCTTTTTCAGCCGCATTCAACAGACCGTAAACAGACTTTAACAAATCGAAAAACGGAATTTCTGAAGCCTAAATCGGGTCTTTTCGAAAAACGAAGAAAATGGCGCTGGAATCGTGTTTTTTTTAAATCGTGTACTATTTTAAAAGTCTGTTTTCGTGACAGCAGCTAAGGCTGATTTTTACTGCAGAAAGATGGGCTGTACGTTTTCGGTCGTAATTTGAAACCTGAATTGAACCAGCACCTAAAATTCATACCATAGATAGTCACTGATGTATTTGTGACCCTTGAACTGGAATTTTGTCAAACGGACTTACGAGGAATTTTAGACGAATTATTCCGTAAGCTGTGATCAGAATGTGACAAATCTGATCACAGTTCGGTAAACGATTTTCTATAAAATTTTGGTAACGAACCGGACCCCGATATTTTTACACAATAAAATATGGAACGTTTAAGACATCCTGTAAAAATTTGGGAATTTTTGGAATAATTTAACTATTTTATTTAAATGTCCGAAAACAGACGGTTTTGAATATTAATGCTGAATTGACATAAGCTGTGACCTGCGTGTCTAAATGTCGAGTATGCTATCGGTGAATGATCTAACATGTTATGTGTGTTACGTGCAATATCGTATGTTTGTTTATGAGTGGGGAATGGATGAGAGGTTTATATGGGCATAAATCGTTAAAGTGTGTACCTGTTATGTGGACGAAGTAATGTGCAAATAGACCATACGTAGGATACGTGTTATGCATGAGAAACGGATTGTTATCCGTACCTTATTAGGACGTGATTGACCGACCTTGACTGTTAACTATATTTGAGAACCTAACCGAGCAAACCGAGGTGAGTTCACACTCTTTCTAAGGCATGGGATTCCCAGGGGTTGGGAATGGGATTGAATAACTACTTGTACTATCATTACTATTAAACTACTTTTTACTGTCCTCGGATTGAAGGGCACGTACGTAAAACCTACGTACACTCATACTTACTACTGTCCTCGGATTGAAGGGCACGTACGTAAAACCTACGTACACGATCATAAGACCATCAACTCTATCACTTTAAGTCCCTCAATTATCGACTTAATCGCCGAGGCCTATGGCGAGCGGGTCATTAGTTAATAGCGCTATTAGGTTTAACAAACCTCACACCGTGCCAGTCGGACGGGCGTGTACTAATGGACTATGGGCAAAGGGTCAAAGCTGATAGACATTGACTTAGGGCACCTCTTACATTTTCGTAGCAGTCGATACGCGTGGTCTAGTAACATATGGGAAACCCCACTAATCTTCGCAAACATGTCAGAAAGACCGCGATGCAAACTTATACGATACATGGTTTTCAAAATGAACAGATGATTTACAAAACGAATGCTATAACTAAACAACCAACTGTGAATTCACTCAACTTTGTTGTTGACTCGTTGTTACATGCCTTACAGGTCGCTAAACATATGGAGCTTGCACGAGGAAGGAGTCGTTGTGGTGTGCGGACGGTTATGTCCAGTGTTTAATGTTTAAAACATTATGAACTTATTAAACCTATGTGTTGGACTTTAAACTTATGAACTGCGAACTTATGTTTTGAACTTTACGTTTATGCTTCCGCTGTCTAAATTAAAAACTTGGTTAACTAGCTTTTGGTCACCAATCGTATTTTGGTTGTCTTTATTTACTTAAGTACGTTGTTCAGTATGATTGGTGGCTCGATCCTGGTCATGTCACGCCTCCAAGCGGTGATACCCCGCATGGTGGATTTTGGGGGTGTGACACATACGTAGGTTATATTCACAATATACTAATATTAATTATATTCACAGTATACCCATTCATTAATTAAGTGTTACTGGGCCTTAACAGACAAACAATCATACTGTTCCCTAAGTGAAGCAATATATTAGTATTTAACCTTAGACATTAGTCTGTATTCACTTAATGAATAAATCATGTGGTTATTAACAGTGGTCATTATTCTGTATTTAAATGTTAATTAACCATATATTGCTTCTGGACTTTAACCTTAAGTATATTGCTTCTTGAAATCTTTAATTAGTGGAACCCATTAATGAATACCTTTTGTTAAAGTCCAGTACTATCCAATTTAAAATTATAGTTTTAGTGGCTCTATGATGTTCTATCTCAAAATATTCTTATACTAATATATTTCAAATAGAACCCCAAGTAATAAAGATGGACCTTAAGAAACTAATAACCTTAAGAAACAGTTTTAGTGTACTGGAACCCAAGATGTAGTTAATTTTTTATCTGATAATTAAATGCACGTGTTAAGTCTTTCTTTTTAGTATTAGTCACACGTAGAATGAATTAAGATAATTTAAGTATAGAACACTGACTAGGAGAAATATATATAAATGGACTTAATACAATAGCCTAAGTCCAATACTATTAAATAAATTATCAAATTGGATCAATAGTGACTAGGAAGGTGACGAGAACGGTGACGAGGACAATTACTAGGACGATGACGAGAACGATGACAAAGAAGATGACTAGGACGATGACGAGAACGGTGACAAAGACGATGACTAGGACGATGACAAGGACGGTGACTATGACGATGACGAATATGATGAAGGAAACTAGGACGATGACTAGGACGATGACTAGGACGATGACGAGGACGATGACGAGGACGATGATGAGGACGATGACTAGGACGATGACGAGGACAATGAAAAGGATGATGACTACGACGGTGAGTAGGACGGTGACGAGGACGATGACGAGGACGGTGACTAAGACGGTGACTAAGACGGTGACTAGGACGGTGACTAGGACGATGACTAGGACGGTGACTAGAAAGCTGACTAGGACGACGACTAAGACGATGACTAGTACGTTGACTAGGACGATGACTAGGACGATGAAGAGGACGGTGACTAGGACGATGACGAGGACGATGACTAGGACGATGACGAGGATGATGACGAGGACGATGACAAGGACGATGACGAGGACGATGACTAGGACGGTGACTAGGACGGTGACGAGGGTGGTGACGAGGACGATGACTAGGATGATGACTAGGATGATGACTAGGACGGTGACTAGGACGGTGACGAGGACGGTGACTAGGACGGTGACGAGGACGGTGACTAGGACGGTGAGTAGGAGACTAGGACGGTGACTAGGACGGTGACGAGGACGGTGACTAGGACGGTGACTAGGAGGATGATAGGACGGTGACGAGGACGGTGACTAGGACGGTGACAAGTACGATGACAAGGACGATGACTAGGACGATGGACGATGTCTAGGACGTTGACTAGGACGGTCACTAGGATGGTGAATAAGACGGTGACTAGGACGATGACTAGGACAGTGACTACGACGATAACTACGACGATGACGAGGACGGTGACTAGGACGATGACAAGGACGATGACGAGTACGATGAAGGACGATGACTAGGACGATGAGTAGGACGGTGACTAGGTCGGTGACTAGGAGGATGACTAGGACGATGATGAGGACGGTGACCAGGACGGTGACTAGGATAATGATGAGGACGATGACGAGGACGATGACTAGGACGATGACGAGGATGATGACTAGGACGGTGACTAGGACGGTGACTAGGACAGTGACAAGGATGAAGGCGAGGACGATGACTAGGACGGTGACTATCCGAATGCGACAAATGGCTTGAAGCCATGAACGTAGAGATGCAATCCATGTATGACAACCAAGTATGGGAATTGGTTGTGCCACCTCTGTGACAACTCGTGTTTTAGAACTCTTTTGTGTACTTCGATGTAACATGTCTGAACGTTATGTGATTATGTGATGCATTGATTTAATGGAATGTTATGATATTGTGTTATGTGGATTGCGTAATATATGTTATATGTTTATGTGATACGATCGCTCAACACGAACCCAACCACATAACTCTAACCCAATCGCACAAGTCATCGCACAAGCCTGTGGGCTTTTTGCTTCACACCCTTCTCGGCCTACACTTAGTGTATTCGAAACCCAAAAGGGCAACCCATGTATGGGTTCGGTCCATTCCATTGATGGGCATAACCTCATGAGGAGGGGTATACTCCTCATTATTTGCTAAACACTCAAAACACACAAACCCTACTCCCTCTTCCTTCTCTCTCTAAGCCGACGGCAAACATTCTTTCTCTCGAAGCTTTCTTGTTCGGATCGTCCTTGCTTTACCTCCTAACCGGTTAGTGTTTCGTTATTATTGTTTTGTTAGATAGTGTTGTGATCTATATGTTATACATGGTGATTTAGGGATGATGTGTGTTTGATTGTAATGTAAATCGATGAAGTTTAATGTTCATGAACAATCGGTTCACGTGTGTAGTATAATTAGATCATTGTAGAATTGATAATCGTATGAAGTTTTTTTTTTTTTTATAGATGAAACAAATAAACACAAGGGTATGTCAAAACGACACACCAACTAGACATGACATGCCAAGCCTAGGACACCACACAACACAATCCATCAACCAAACAAACTAACAAGACAACCAAACACATGACAGCCAAAGCAAAGCTTAAAAAACACCGACACTAAAAAAAACCCGAAAAACTACTAGCCCGGATCCACTAAATCATAGTTGCTATCTTCAATCTGCCAAGCCTTGAAGATCCTTTCCCTAGCCGAGCTCACACGGAATCTGAATCCCATCAGCCGCAACCGAACCGATCCTATAACCTTCTCAGTAACTTGATCTACCGACCTCTTATTATTATTGAACAACCTGTTATTCCTTTCTTGCCAAATGTAGTACGAAGCGGCTGCTATCACCAACTTACACACAATGTGGTCAACATTCTTTGATCTTGAGTGTTGCTCCACCCAAGTTAGAATTGATGACCAAGTAGTATCCACATTCGTCAACTTTACCAGCGCCTTCACTTTATTCCACACTTGAGCCGAGAAGTTACATTGAAAAAATAAATGATCACGACTATCCCGGTCAAAATTGCATAACGGACAGCACATAAGGTTCAGATTTGTTTGACTACCTGCTTCCCAAACTGCCATCCTATCCTCTGTCTTTAACTTATTTCTAAAAGCCAGCCACATATGAAACGCATGCCTCGGGATACATTGAGAAAACCAAACCATGTTTGCCCACAAAGCATGATGCTCTCTACTCCGAATGGTGTTCCAAACATGAGCCGATTTAAAATCACCAGTCTTTCCATCCAAATATTTCCAAACAAGCCGGTCCACTGCATTAGGGTCTAAAATGGGAACCGAAATAGTGATTAAAACCGGAAATAGATCAAGCCACGCTTGAGGCCATTTCCAGTTTCCACTCTGATCAATAACCTCCGCAACCGTAGCCCGAAGATTAAAACCAGCATTAGTAATGTACCTTGGAGTTATAAACGATCTAAGCGGGCTCCCCGTACACCACATATCACTCCACACATTAGTTTGTAAACCACTCTTTAAAGAAGACCAGATGTGCGGACGAATGATACTTCGGATAGATAAAATTTTCCTCCATCCCCAGCTCATACTCCCCCGACAAGGAACCTCCCAAAAATTCCTACCTTTAAGCTTGTAGTTATGAATCCATCTCACCCAAATAGACTCCCGGTTAGTAATAATACTACAAATATGGTTTGCCATAAGAGATTTATTAACATCCGAGATATTTCGAATAACCAAACCGCCTTCATCTTTAGGCAAACACACATCTTTCCAAGCAACCTTAGCACGAATCCTGCCATCCGAGCCCGCATTCCACAGAAAACGACGAATTCTTTTTTCAAGTTCACTAATGACCCGAGCTGGGATAACAAAAACTGACGCCCAATAGATGTGCATAGAAGAGAGAACCGAATTGATTTGCTGCAAACGCCCCGCAAAAGATAGAGACTTAGTCACCCAGTTAACAATCTTTTTCTCCATGCGCTGAATTAGGACTTCACAATCTTTATACAACAATCTCGAAGATATAAGGGGGACCCCAAGATACCGTACCGGGAGTGAACCCTCCTGAAACGGCATAATGTCAAGAATTTCCTGCCTGATCGAAGGAGGAACATTACAGAAAAAAACTGTACTCTTAGCTGGACTAGGAGCGAATCCTGAAATATTAGTAAAAATTTCCAGCGCCTTCTTGATTTTTCTAACCGAAACCACATCGCCATGCACAAATATGAATAAATCGTCGGCAAACGACACATTAATAATTTTCTCCTTAGCACATAGGGCATGATACTTATAAGAGTTGTTTGCCGCTTGTCGTAACAAAAGAGATAATACCTCCATAATTAACGTGAAAAGGTAAGGCGACATTGGGTCTCCTTGCCTAAGCCCACGTTTGCCCTTAAAATAGCCATGAAGATTGCCATTAATACTCAATGAGTACGACACTGAGGTTACACACATCATAATCCACTTCACCATTTTCTGATGAAGACCAAAACGAGTAAGAATTAGCTCCAAAAAATCCCAGTTTACTGTATCATAAGCTTTTTGAATGTCAATTTTAAAAGCACATCTCGCTGGTCCCCTGTTTAGGTGATAATTGTGCATCAATTCCTACGTGAGGAGGATATTGTCTGAAATCTTCCGACCCGGCACAAAGGCAGATTGATTAATACTAACAAGAACACCCAAGCATGTTTTCAACCGATCCGTAAGAATCTTGCTAATGCATTTATACAAAACATTGCAACAAGAGATGGGTCTGTAATCCACAACTGAATCCGGAACTTCTTTTTTCGGAATTAAAGCAAGAATCATGTGATTGACTTGATTAAGAAGCTTACCGTTTTCAAAAAACCACAAAACAGCATTAGTCACCTCATTACCAACAACATCCCAAGCATGCTTGAAAAAAGCCGACGTGTATCCATCAGGACCCGGAGCCTTATCTTCACCAATACTAAACATGGCTTGCTTGACCTACTCCCGAGCAACTTGACGAATCATATGATCCGCAACATCACTGCTAAGCACATTAGTAAACAGATTTTCCGAGTTAAACCTTTGGACCGGAATCTCTACACCCAAAAAGTTCATGTAATGCGAAACCATAGCATCAGCCACATCTTCACCCTCATATCTATTACCCAACGGATCCATAACACTATAGATCTTGGTTCTAGCATTTTTAACTTTGACCGTGTTATGAAAAAACTTAGTATTTGAATCACCCGCACAAAGCCACTCGACCTTAGATTTCTGTTTTAAGAAACATTCCTCATCATAAGCTGCCGACTGAAAATCCTGAAGGCATTGAGCCTCCAATTGCCTCAAACGAGTATCCAAGGGATTCTGATCCACTTGAACCTGAATATCATCTTAGATTTCTGTTTTAAGAAACATTCCTCATCATAAGCTGCCGACTGAAAATCCTGAAGGCATTGAGCCTCCAATTGCCTCAAACGAGTATCCAAGGGATTCTGATCCACTTGAACCTGAATATCATCTAGCTTTTTCCTCAAATCATTCACCTTTACATGCAAGTTACCTTGGTCAAACAATATCTTTCTCAGCTTTGGCTTTAAATTCCTGAGCTTCTTCACTACCGAGAGCATAGTAACACCCTCAACATTCTTCTCCCACTCGGACTTGACACTATCCTTAAATTCAGGTTTCGTAACAATAAAATTCGGGAACTTGAAAGGTCTTGGACGATAACCATTGTTGCTCAGCATTTTAAGAAAACACGGAGTATGGTCCGACACACGAAACGGATGAAACATAGCATAGGCTGAAGGATACTGGTCTATGAACGTGACATTGCCCATAATTCTATCTATTTTCTTCAACAGGCCCGTTCCACTCTTCGGCTTTTGATTCCAAGTGTACTGTAACCCGTGAGCACTTATATCAATCAGATCAGCTTGATGAACACATTCATCAAATTCCCGCATGCCAATAGATTGTTTAGAGGACCCATATAACGAATCTTCAAGCTTGAGAGCAGAATTAAAGTCTCCCATTACCACCCACGGCTTATCATAACAGAAAACTTTATGTTTGCATAGTTCATTCCAAAGCAATCTCCTGTCTTGATACTTATTTTCCGCATATACAAACGAACAGAACAGAACTTTCTGGCTAGCTTTAAAGAAAATCTGTGTGTGAATAATTTGGTCCGTTTGAAAGAGAACCATAACATCAAGGTTGTCCGCATTCCATCCCAAAATAATTCTTGTCCCCCGACTACAAACCCCACCATTTGAAGTCCAATTCCACTTACGAAAAACATACTTACAAACTTTATCCAGCTTGCTAACATCTACATGTGATTCGAGAATAGCACACAATTCAACATTATTAGCTGACATAAGATTACGAACCTCAGCTTGTTTCAGGGGATGGTTCAAGCCCCTAACATTCCAACACATTATACTATCCATTTAAAACCGTGGAACCAGGAGTGCTTGCCCCCTCAGACGTATCAATATGCTGTTCATTAGACATAAACTTCGCCATTTCAGTCGGCGTAACTTCCAGAATTTCATCAACTACCTGTGTCGTTCTATGCGTCTTCCCATTCATACCATCATTAGTAAAACCATTATCCTCATATCCATCTCCATAATCAGCATCTAAAGCCTCAAAAGCATTGGAAGTTTTTATGTTAGTCTCATTCAAAGGTGTACCAGAATCCTTTTTCGTACCTGACGTACTAGCTCCCGACTTGTTCAATTTTTGCCTATAAACAAATTTTGTTTTCGGTTTCTTATTCATCATTCCAATCTTTGCAACCTTTCTATTGTCTGTAATAAAACCATCAGCATCAACTGAAACTTGTTTGGGTTTAACATTCTGATTTTTCTGGCAATTTTGGTCACTGTGGCCGAAAATACTACATGCCGAACAGCGTTGTGGTTTCCACTCATATTCAACCTTGATTTTCTCCATAGTAAAACCATCCTCATCAAGCTTCGGGATCGCAACAAGTATATGGTCTTTAATCTCATTATCCGCATTAACTTCTATTAAGGCTCGAGCATAACTACTCCTACCCCAACTATGAGCACACATATCAGCCGTATAACTATCCAGTTTCTTTGGAACTCTAGTTTTCGACGCCAGCAAACTTAAGCCATCATCAGTATAGATTGCAATTGGAACATTATGGAGCTTAACCCATATATGTTGAGAAATAACGGAACTTTACGAATTAACCAAGCCCCCCCCCCCTCCAGCGCTTTATGCATACCTTCTTTAGAATCAAACTTAAAGAAAAAGAAGCCTTCCGAGTTCATCATGATCTTAGTAAAACCAAACTTCGCCCAAACATTTTTAACATAATACTCAACAACCGGAAATGGCAATCTATTCCCTAGGAAGTAACCAAATAGAACATTATCAAACCTATCTTGTACCTTCTTAACAACCTCCTTTGGAATCACAACGTCCGCTTCTTGGTATTTTTCCGTAGACTCAAGCTTCCTGAAATTCACTTCGGTCTTAGGCGTTGAGTTACTCTTCAACTTTTCAGCATAAGAAACCGGCTCCACAAATTGATTTGTCTGATCCAAGTGAACACTATCCATCTTGGGTTGAACGGGATTCTCCAAATCATCAACAACTGGCTGAACTGGAACCGTAATCTTCACCAACTCGTCAATAACATTAATGACCTTATGATCTTTTTGCACAACACCCCGACGAGGCATCAGAGGGTTTCCATCAATCTTAATCGGCTTACTGAACAATGAAGACTTATTACGCAGATCCGGGACATTCATTGGACCCTTTGAAGTAATGAGAACATCTTCATGCATCCTCTCCGAGAAAGACTGAAACCCTAACTCCTCCAAACTCATATCATGATTATTCGCCATGCACAAGACAACGTTGAAAACAGCAAAACGGCAGAACCATGCAAAGAAAAACGAACAACAATAAACAAAAACCCTAGGCGGCAACACGAAACAAAAACCCTAAAACAAAGAGAAACAAAAATCCTAATTCCAACTTCAAAAGATTAGAAACCAGGGTAGAAGTCTAGAAACCTTACTCAGAAGGATCGACAACACCCCAATACCTAACCCTAATCGATCAAAATTAAGGATGAGAGATCAAGAACTAGGGTTTCTATAGAAATCGCCAATGTCGCCTAAGAAACCAGAGAAAATCCATAACCTATTTCACATAATCGTATGATGTTAAAGAACCGAATGTATGATTATCGGCTGTGATGTGTTCGTATTCGGATGATCGGTTGTGATAGACTTGTTAGGATGCATGCTAGAAATCAATAACATGAGCCGTGTTAATGGATGTAAATGAGTATGATTGTTGATTATGTTTTGAATATCATTAGGGTTCATAGGGATTTGATGATAAAACCCCTGTTTGATCGATTATTGCATGTTTGGAAATTGTTAATGTTGAATTGATTGAAAAGATGAGAAATAGGAAACTGTTAGGATGATTGTGTAACCGATTGCATGATTCTAGGGATTTGATAACCAATCGTACAAGTCCCACCCTTGATCGCACAAGGACGGGTCGCACAAGATCTGACCTGATCGTACAAGGGGCTGATCGCACAAGTGTGATCGCACAAGTTGGGTACAAACACATAAAGCACAGGGTACTGTTTAGTTATGCATGATCGCACAAGACCTTGTGGATCGCACAAGACAGTGCCGATCGCACAAGGCTTGGGCGGCACACAGCTGTTTTAAACCTTATTATGTTATTGAACCTTAAAGCCCAAATCTCAGTCGCACAAGATATATTGTAATCGTACAAGGCCATATCAAACGCACAAGATTATTAGGATCGCACAAGTTGTTTGTTCGTTTAATAGTTTTTTTTTTGGGTAAAGGGTTACCCCGGTGATTCTATATATTCACAACCAAAACGCACAAGTAGTGTAGGGAATCTACACTAGTTCAATCACAGGACATGCCCCATGAAAGTAACAACTAAAAAAACAAAAACTAACACCACCAAAATGGGAAAAACAACTAGACTAGGCCCTAGAAACACAAACATAAACAAACTTAATCTGCCGCCATCATCTTGAAGTTCATTTCCGTTAATCTCCCAATCACCTAGAATGTCACACCCCGACCACGTAGAACATACAAAACGTGGCGGAAATGTCGGGGAGTGTTGTAACAGAATTAATTGTTTCAAATCCATGGCAATTGAAGTTTCGTTTTATTGATTAAAAGTGTTACAATGTCTTAACAAACAAGGAAATACAACATAATTAACTAGTCTTGCATCTTTTATTGTCACTAAAGCCCAAGTCTGCCTATGTGTATCTTGATCATCTTATGCAACAGCTCCTGAAAAATACATGTGAAAATAGATACGTCAGCATAAAAATGCCTGTGAGATACATAGGTTTTGTGAAAATAAGTTTCATGACTTATGTTTGAGAAAATGTTTAGTCATGAACCTTGTAATTTGCTTTGTCCTTGTAAATCATTTGAAAAACAATAAGTTCAGATGATACGTATAAATAAGAGAATAATGCATGGTTAAATGAGTAACCATGTAAAATGAGTTTGTATAAGTTAAGTTGTTTGTAAAACAATGTATTGTGAAAAGTATGTTATTTGTATAAAATGTTATATGTCATAAACTGAAATGATTCAAATAACGCTACGATATGTAATACCATACAAACACTTATATATAGGAAGTACCAGCGGCGTATCCACCATGCTTGTATCATATTACACACGCCTCGTTACTTAATCACTTAATCAAACCACCAATGTAATAAGTCTATGTTTAAACCAATAATCAAAAGTCCTTGTATAAACCATGTCAAATGTTTATAGTCCAAAAGTAGTCAAGTAATGTGTAACCAAAATGATATGTATGGTAAGTAAAAATAAGACTACTTAAAACCATAAGTAAAAATGTACAAAACAAAGTATTGAAGTAAAACTTGGTTTAAATCAAAGTTATGTTTTGTAAAATATATGCATGCTATACTGAATATGAACATTTATGCGGTGTTGTGAAAATTCATACATCCAAGCCTTGAGACAGTCGGATAACTATGTAAAAGTGAGTTATCAAAAGAATATGTATTCGGATTCGGTCATTCCTTACGTCCAAACAAACCCGAGATTTCAGGAATGGGATTTGTCAAGTCCTGTGGTACCACTACCTACTAACGAGCGGCATGATCGGTGTTAATGAATGTACATTGTCTCATTTAAACAAACCAAATGTCATACCAAAATGTAAGCATGTGATGAAGATAATGTACCTAGTATGCTAGAGTAAACATACAAGGTAGAGCTGTAAAACAATGTGTCCATATGTTACTGGAACATATGCAACAGAGATGCAATGTAAAATGATGTACTAAGTATGCTAAGTTAACAAAGTAGAAAAGTCATGTAAATCAATGTGCTAGCATGCTATCAGTCAACATACATAGCAGAAATGTAATGTAAATCATGTACTAATAGTGTACTAATGAACATAACAAGTATATGATGTGAAAACAGGAAAGCACGAAAGTAACAAATAGGCACATGTGTTTCACCCCAAAACTGTAACACCCCCAAAATACCACCTGCGGGAACTCCGCGAGGCGTGTTACTCATCAGAGTTCGAGCCACCAATCACATTGAACCAATGATAAATATTTAAATAAAACATGTCATGAATTACCAATAGAGAATATCAAACATAGGGTTACTCCCAAAGAGTTGTGTAGCGGAAGCATATAGTAAATCGTATAACAATTGTTTCATAGTAAATGTTCAAAACCAACGTTTCACTTATAAGTTAATCCAAGAGCCTCGATCCATGACCACTCCAGCACTCCCAGATAGCAAGTCCACGTCACGAATTCTAGCGACCTGCAAGCATGCAGACAAGTGTGTCAGACGACGCTGGTGAGTTCAAGGTTTTGTTAACGTGTGTAGTTACCAGATATTTGTTAAGTCAACTCATCGTTTCGTTTTGGGATTGTTATTAACGTAGGAGAGTCTTATATACTGGAAGTGTGTCCAATATATACCATGGGAGTGTGCCCAATATAACCTGGGAGTGTGCCCAACCCCAATGCCCCTAACCAAGCATTGGTAATGATGTCCAGGTAACTAGATCACGCCCGTCCTTACGGCCTGGTATGAGGGTGTCAAACCTAATAGCGCTATCAACTAGTTACCCCATTGCCTTACAGACAACACGGTAGATGATCGATTCTGTGTTCAATAACCAACATCCCAAATAACAGTTTACCCAGTATTCCCTTTAGAAACTTTTACCAGATGTCCCAAACCACCGGGACGCATGCTTAGAAAAGTGCAGTGAACTCACCTTGGTTTGCTCGGTATGCTAAGCTATGTGCTCAAGGTAAATCAATCACGTCCTAAAGTACGCACGTGTACATAATCAGTTTATATTCAAGTTGTTCACGTATAGATATAATCACAGAAGTACTGAACATGTATTCCATATCATACAAGTCATGCACATCACGTAACAGCAGTTAATCAATCCAGTTAACTTCTAACAGAGTTAAGTCGAGTTACTGTGCAAAGTATTCAAGTCGGCGAAACACAGGTTGACGAAACATACTCTGTTTCGTCAATCACCCTTTGGCGAAACAAAATTCTTTTTCGTTGATAACCCTTGGCTCCCTACTTGTTTCGTAAATAATCAAGTCCATCATATATGCAAGTGTTTTACGGTTCCACTATTTATTCAATCCAGGCCAATTCACAACAATTAGTTAGGTTTGATACTGAAATAACAATCATACACATGCTCTATTAATTCAAGTCAGAAACATATCACATGATCCAGATTATAATAACTTCTATATCATATATAAGTAATTCAAACATGTATGAAACATACAAACACAACTATAGTCTGACATCACTACCCATATTTGATATCCATAGTCTAATTATAGTCTGACAATACTATAATTAATATCCTCAACAATACACATGGCCACCACTATCAAATTCACACTTATCCACTTTTATCAAGCCATAACTCTACAAAACTATTGGACCGATAGGCAGCATGTGCAATCATATATATAATATTGATTTACCCATATTCACATACTCACATGCAACCAACAATATCAACAAAAATAATATATTAACACTAACCGTGATCTTACACTCCTGCTAATCACCTAGGAACTTTATCCAACACAAATCGAACAACATTACTTTTCAGCAATTATTTAACCTCATGCAGGTCTAAATCGTTATCTATTAATTTAACATTATCATCGATCTATATCCAATCCATAATCACTAATCAAATTAGTTTATCCAATTCAGGTTAACATGTAAACGAATCCCTATGCCATAACAATACTAGCAAGCATAACACCACCGAAACCAACAATAACAATCAACTAAAATTAAGATCAAAATACTCACCGAGAAGTAGAGGGTGTGCGAGTGATCCAGACTGAGTGAGACGGCGATTCAGATCCGAAGAGAGCTTTAAGAATGGAGGGACTGTCATCCACTTGTGTTCGCTGGGAAGAGAGTTTTAGGGTTTGCATTTTGTGAGGAAAAGAATTTTATTCCCACTCTCATGCATACCCGTACATTATAGGGCTGAATTGGGCTCGGTTTAGGTTTGGAATGAGTTTGGGCCGGATAGAATATGTGGGCCGAGTTTTAAAGATACCAAGGTGGGAGTGTGCGTTTATGAGAGGAGCGTGTGACCCGACTAGATTGTGCGACCAAACTACATTCTAATTACTTGCAATCCAATATTCTCATATAATTACCTCTCGTTTAACATAACATTCATTCGATTATAACGTAATATAGCGTAACAGCACAAGTTTAAGGTCGTGAGATCGGATACCAAAGGCCTTGAAAGTTCGGGTTGTCACATCATCCCCAACTTGAAAGAAATTTCGTCCCGAAATTTGATAAGCAGTCTCAGAAAGAAGAACTGGTAGCTCAGGATGAATGCGGATTCCTAGGGTGCCACAAAAACAGTTTGGAAAACAGTAAAAGAGGGGTCTATGTACTCACTTGAGATTGCTCAGGGGTCTATGTACTCACTTGAGGGTGCCACCAAGCAATGCTAGAGATCACGGAATCAAACGACACCTAATATAGGTAACTATGTTAATAACCAGGACCTATATCGGAAGATTTGATAGAATGAGGGTTTGTAAACCAAACGAGTATGGAAACTCGTGTAATATGGTTTAACAAAGCCTACATACTAAATGAAACCTAACATAATTGTTTACGACCCATTACGACCCGTTTAGGTAGCTTATGCTACTTTAACGCGTCGTTTGCGTGAAACGCGTTCGGACCGCCTAACTAGTCCTATAACAAGTGTTATATGCCTAAACATGTTACATAATCAGTTATGTGACAAGAGTTTAGGTTACATATGCTTAATTACCAATTATACATGAAAAGGGTATTCTGGTAATTTACCTAAGGCATATAAACTACCTATCATACAACTACTCAAACGATGTGACCATAGGGTATAACCTCGGAAGGTTATTCCCTACCTACTATGGTCACCTAATGTAATTGGTCGGATCCTAATGATCGACCAAATGGGTCGGGTTCGAAGGTATAAGCGATTTATTAGATCGCTTACCCTACGACCCTAGACAACGTGGAAATCAGTAGGCATAGTCCCAAGGGACTATAACCAACGTGATTACACTCACGTTGCGAAGTTCAAACGAACTTCGCATTGACCATAAACTGGTCAATGCAGAAAATCAAACTGTTTGACTTTCTGACTCGAAAAGCAATAAAATAAAGAAAAGAACGAAAGAATACTTACGAAGGGTCCCCGAATGCTAATCCCGATTCAAGTAGCTCAGGTATGAAACAATGGTTTCAACTTAGAGCTCCTCAAATCAGAATTCTAGTGAGTTTAGCAATGGGGGTGGATGGGTATATATAGTTTTCAGTCCACCGTTAAGATCGTTTCATGGAAACCGTGCTTTAATCGCATCCAGTGTCGGAACCTTATGGTGGCTAAAAATGGTCCTTATCAGCTGACTAAGCATGTGTGAATGTGTGGTGGTGGATAGAACAGCTGGAATCTGCTGTTAAATGCAGTTTATCTGGTCAGGAAGTCGGACGCGGCCCGCTTCAGGATTAGGCAAGTATAATGCGGGCCGCCTGGAGCTTCTGATCTGAATATAAGTTTCCAAAATGACAGTTTCAGCCCCTGCACGTGTTTAAGGCCATTTCCGACACTTCTAAGGCCCGTAAAGCCAACTTTAAGGCCCTAAAATGTTGCCTAAACATTGTGGACATGAAACATGCTCAGAAATATGTCAGATGTTGGTTCGTTTGGTCGTACGAACGCGATGTTCGTTTAATTACGACGGAATGCGCACAAGCGCGAAAAACGATCCAAATGACGTGACGAATGGATTTTTCTTATGCCAAACACTAAAATAAAATATTTTAGTGCTTACATAAATTTTTGGATGTCCGGATGTATTCAGAACATAAGTTATGCGCAAAAGTGCAAACTTGTGTGCTTTTTGACACTTTTAGTCCCTGAATGACCCAAAAGTATATTTTAGCACCCCGAACCCCTCAAAGCCTATTTCTAAGCTATATAAAGGATATTTAAGGTGTGTTTAACTTATGGTCATGTTCCGGAATGTCTGTTACAGTTCAAATTGGCATACTTTCGCAGTTTGTCAAGTTTAGTCCCTGTAAGCGAATTAACTTGTTTTTGCCATACCAAAGCCTTCAAAACTTATTTCTAAGTTATGTAAAGGTTATTTAAGATATGTTAAGCCTATGTCACTATTCCGGAGTGTTTGTTGCATTAAACTGGTTATATTTACGCATCGGTGCGCGTATAACCTTCCAGAAAGCGATTTAGAGTTTGGAATTGAACAAAAATTGATATGTGTAAATGATACACATATTTTTACCAATCCCAAGTATGAAATATAATATTTCATTGGTTTGGTATTTGTTTGATGGCCGTGGAGGCACAGGTGTTACAGTCTCCCCAACTTTAGGAAATTTCGTCCCGAAATTTATTTAGAGGAAACTCATGAGAGCTTGAAAACATGAAGTTGAAAAGATCGAACAATATTGGTTAGGGTTCTGAACTTCTAGTAACCTTAATAACATTATGCTTGCAATGTAAGAAGGACACTTATATACAAGTATATGAAGCGCCATTGGTGCGTCCACCGTACCTCCATTACATCGTTCTCATTTTGTTATTGTTGTCACTATCGGTTCTTACACATAACAAATCTTACTGGGTTTCTGTGCACTAAATTTCATAATTATGTACGCGTCCATAATCAGACAATTCCTTGCACAATTCACACAGTCTATTTTATAATGTGTAGGGGAAAACCAAATGAACAATCCTGTGATGAGTGTGACTAGACCGCCATAGAGTCCTTTTTATTAAATCAATAAATGATCTAAATAGACTATCAAGGAATCTGTTCAGCTACATCACTAGATGTCGTTCTTTAACCAAATTGTGAATCAATCTTTTAGACTAGACCACTAAAATGATCTCTTATGAAACATGGAGCGGTACTTATATAATCCAAGGGTCTTAACTATTACATAGAAGCCCATTAAGGATTGAAGGTAGTACCTTTTGAATATCCTGCGAGGATTTGGATAACGAATATCCAGAGTATTAAAAACACAAAAATGCATAAAAGAAAACATAAGATGAATAAACACATAGTCACATAACCACAAAATTGTTTAACTAGAAGTTCGTTCTGCTAACAGAGTACATGTATTTAAAGTACAATAGGAATCCATCTCGTGGATTTCATTTGGCACTTTAAACATTTACAAGAATCTATCTATAAAGATAGAAAGATTTTTAAAAGAGAATTTCAATTTCGATTATAAGGAACCGAAATGTTCGAATTCAGGTACATAAGGAATCCAATTAAGGACTCTGATTTGTATGACAATTATCCACAAGGATCTAATTGTGAAAATAAAAAGATCCCATATGGATTTAAAAGTTGAAGATGTTTTGAAACCTTGCACTGGATGTGCTTAGGTCAAAACATGATGTAAAATGCTTATGAAGTTGAGATGCCTGATATGCCAAGGCGACATATGAAGCGAAATTTGAAAGTTAAGTCAATGTATGAAAAAAAATATTTTTGAAAACTATGCATGGGGTTCTTTTAAGAAAAATGTGTTTAACGTTTTTGAAACCTTATATATAATACTTTTGAAATCATAAAGTAGGTGTATTAGGTAGATATATTTACAAAATGTTTTAAAATCATGCGAGATAAATTTTGAAATTATGTATAAGGTTTTTGAAAGACATGAATGATGCTTTTCGAAATCATGCACTTGATAAGAAAATGTATTGTGTTAATATTGTCTTCAGATTATATGAAATATTTTGAAATTAGGAAGGTTGGTTTTGATAACATGGCCAATGTTTTTGAAATAACATAGACAATGCATCAAGAAAAATTGTTTTCAAACTATATGAAATGTTTTGAGATCATGAAGATTGTGTTGAAATACTTGTACTGTGTATGTTGAAAAATCAAAACGTAATGGGTATGACATTTGAAAATACCCTTAGTTATCTAACCAAGGATTTAAAGGTAAAGATGTGCTGAAGCATGATTACTCATAATGTCACTTTATTTTCTGTACTTCGTATCTTAGAATGAAACGAGTACTTAAAATTTTCGAGGGACTCATGAGCGATCATTTGAAAGAGAGAATCACAAGAGTAGTTTGTAAGGAACATAGTTCCTTAATGCAGGTATTATAGGGAAATGCCATAAACACTTGTTATTATACTTGTATATCAGAATTAGGATCAACAACTTTTATTTATGAACAAGACATATTGTTTCACAATACACAAAAACAAAAGAAACAAAGGCATAAGACAGCAACATCCTTTGTTCAGCCGAATGCTCATCCAAGGGTTGGATTTGCACTGACTATGTTCGGGTAGTTGTTCCTGAAATGGCTCGTCTCGCCACAGTTGTAGCAAGTACCAGACGGAAAACGAGCTTTAGTAGGGTTGACTTGGGGTTGGGTAGCAGCAAGGTTTATAGCAGCTTTGTTTTGGATAGCAAAGCGGCATGTGTTGACCAAATGTCCCCGCCGTCCACAGTAGGTACATTTGAAGCAGGGTATGAGGTTTGAATGATGACCGTTACATCGCTTGCACCTAGGAGCAGTTCCTAAGTACGGCTTCCTAGCTGGTGGCATTGCCACTTGGCTAGGTCCCGCTTGATTAGGTGTAACCGCTGCGGGTTTCCTTGAAGCCTTACGCTTCCTTGATTTTGGTGCTGGCTTGACCTCTGCTTCCTTTGGTGGCTCTTGAGTGGCTTCATTGTTGAGACGAGAGGCTTCATTGTTGAGACGAGAGGCTTCATTGTTGAGACGAGAGGCTTCATTGTTGAGACGAGCCATGGCAATGCCTAGATCCACAGTCTTCTGAATCACTTCGCCTATTTGTTGGACAAATTTGGCTGTTCGCTCGGACGTTTGACCAGTGCTGAGAGGAAAAGACATTCTAGAAGAAAATGAAAGACATAGGAAGAAGCAAGTGAAAGGTTATTGGATAATCAATACAGAATGGTAACGAATGAAAATTGTGACCATTTGTTTGTTACCTAAGGCAAACAAATGAGATGGTGACTAATCAAAGTAATTGGGTCAAAAATAATGTATCGCGAAGACATGCTCGCCTATAAGTGAACACTCATCCCAAGAATTCCCAGGTAAGCACAACTGGTCTCGCGTCTGATGAGATGTATACGAAGTGCTTGCCTAGACAGAAAACCCAGAATACAGACATTCACCCTTCCAGTTTTCACGTGTTCACATTATTTAAAACCCAAAACCTTGACGAGATTTTGAAAAATTCAAAGGGGTTCAAAACCATATAACAGAGAGTTCAAAACCTTACAATAGAGGGTTCAAAACCTAGTAATCAATCATCCTAGAACAGATGATTAGTTTTCAAAGCGGTTTGGAAATTTATGTTCTTGTTGTGATCGTCGCCTAAGGATAGGTGACGGTATTGTTTTATGACTAAACGCAAGTAAACTCGCGTTAGGGTCCTAAGAAGGTTATAGACTAGGTCAAAGTATTACTAATAACCTAATTCCCTATAACCATGAGCTCTGATACCATCTTTTCTGTCACACCCCGACCACGTAGAACATACAAAACGTGGCGGAAATGTCGGGGAGTGTTGTAACATAATTAATTGTTTCAAATCCATGGCAATTGAAGTTTCGTTTTATTGATTAAAAGTGTTACAATGTCTTAACAAACAAGGAAATACAACATAATTAACTAGTCTTGCATCTTTTATTGTCACTAAAGCCCAAGTCTGCCTATGTGTATCTTGATCATCTTATGCAACAGCTCCTGAAAAACACATGTGAAAATAGGTACGTCAGCATAAAAATGCCTGTGAGATACATAGGTTTTGTGAAAATAAGTTTCATGACTTATGTTTGAGAAAATGTTTAGTCATGAACCTTGTAATTTGCTTTGTCCTTGTAAATCATTTGAAAAACAATAAGTTCAGATGATACGTATAAATAAGAGAATAATGCATGGTTAAATGAGTAACCATGTAAAATGAGTTTGTATAAGTTAAGTTGTTTGTAAAACAATGTATTGTGAAAAGTATGTTATTTGTATAAAATGTTATATGTCATAAACTGAAATGATTCAAATAACGCTACGATATGTAATACCATACAAACACTTATATATAGGAAGTACCAGCGGCGTATCCACCATGCTTGTATCATATTACACACGCCTCGTTACTTAATCACTTAATCAAACCACCAATGTAATAAGTCTATGTTTAAACCAATAATCAAAAGTCCTAGTATAAACCATGTCAAATGTTTATAGTCCAAAAGTAGTCAAGTAATGTGTAACCAAAATGATATGTATAGTAAGTAAAAATAAGACTACTTAAACCATAAGTAAAAATGTACAAAACAAAGTATTGAAGTAAAACTTGGTTTAAATCAAAGTTATGTTTTGTAAAATATATGCATGCTATACTGAATATGAACATTTATGCGGTGTTGTGAAAATTCATACATCCAAGCCTTGAGACAGTCGGATAACTATGTAAAAGTGAGTTATCAAAAGAATATGTATTCGGATTCGGTCATTCCTTACGTCCAAACAAACCCGAGATTTCAGGAATGGGATTTGTCAAGTCCTGTGGTACCACTACCTACTAACGAGCGGCATGATCGGTGTTAATGAATGTACATTGTCTCATTTAAACAAACCAAATGTCATACCAAAATGTAAGCATGTGATGAAGATAATGTACCTAGTATGCTAGAGTAAACATACAAGGTAGAGCTGTAAAACAATGTGTCCATATGTTACTGGAACATATGCAACAGAGATGCAATGTAAAATGATGTACTAAGTATGCTAAGTTAACAAAGTAGAAAAGTCATGTAAATCAATGTGCTAGCATGCTATCAGTCAACATACATAGCAGAAATGTAATGTAAATCATGTACTAATAGTGTACTAATGAACATAACAAGTATATGATGTGAAAACAGGAAAGCACGAAAGTAACAAGTAGGCACATGTGTTTCACCCCAAAACAGTTTGGAAAACAGTAAAAGAGGGGTCTATGTACTCACTTGAGATTGCTCAGAAGTCCTAAGATAACCACCAAGCAATGCTAGAGATCACGGAATCAAACGGCACCTAATATAGGTAACTATGTTAATAACCCGGACCTATATCGGAAGATTTGATAGAATGAGGGTTTGTAAACCAAACGAGTATGGAAACTCGTGTAATATGGTTTAACAAAGCCTACATACTAAATGAAACCTAACAAAATTGTTTACGATCCATTACGACCCGTTTAGGTAGCTTATGCTACTTTAACGCGCCGTTTGCGTGAAACGCGTTCGGACCGCCTAACTAGTCCTATGACAAGTGTTATATGCCTAAACATGTTACATAATCAGTTATGTGAAAAGAGTTTAGGTTACATATGCTTAATTACCAATTATACATGAAAAGGGTATTCTGGTAATTTACCTAAGGCATATAAACTACCTATCATACAACTACTCAAACGATGTGACCATAGGGTATAACCTCGGAAGGTTATTCCCTACCTACTATGGTCACCTAATGTAATTGGTCGGATCCTAATGATCGACCAAATGGGTCGGGTTCGAAGGTATAAGCGATTTATTAGATCGCTTACCCTACGACCCTAGACAACGTGGAAATCAGTAGGCATAGTCCCAAGGGACTATAACCAACGTGATTACACTCACGTTGCGAAGTTCAAACGAACTTCGCATTGACCATAAACTGGTCAATGCAGAAAGTCAAAAACAAAGTTTGACTTTCTGACTCGAAAAGCAATAAAATAAAGAAAAGAACGAAAGAATACTTACGAAGGGTCCCCGAATGCTAATCCCGATTCAAGTAGCTCAGGTATGAAACAATGGTTTCAACTTAGAGCTCCTCAAATCAGAATTCTAGTGAGTTTAGCAATGGGGGTGGATGGGTATATATAGTTTTCGGTCCACCGTTAAGATCGTTTCATGGAAACCGTGCTTTAATCGCATCCAGTGTCGGAACCTTATGGTGGCTAAAAATGGTCCTTATCAGCTGACTAAGCATGTGTGAATGTGTGGTGGTGGATAGAACAGCTGGAATCTGCTGTTAAATGCAGTTTATCTGGTCAGGAAGTCGGACGCGGCCCGCTTCAGGATTAGGCAAGTATAATGCGGGCCGCCTGGAGCTTCTGATCTGAATATAAGTTTCCAAAATGACAGTTTCAGCCCCTGCACGTGTTTAAGGCCATTTCCGACACTTCTAAGGCCCGTAAAGCCAACTTTAAGGCCCTAAAATGTTTCCTAAACATTGTGGACATGAAACATGCTCAGAAATATGTCGGATGTTGGTTCGTTTGGTCGTACGAACGCGATGTTCGCTTAATTACGACGGAATGCGCACAAGCGCGAAAAACGATCCAAATGACGTGACGAATGGATTTTTCTTATGCCAAACACTAAAATAAAATATTTTAGTGCTTACATAAATTTTTGGATGTCCGGATGTATTCAGAACGTAAGTTATGCGCAAAAGTGCAAACTTGTGTGCTTTTTGACACTTTTAGTCCCTGAATGACCCAAAAGTATATTTTAGCACCCCGAACCCCTCAAAGCCTATTTCTAAGCTATATAAAGGATATTTAAGGTGTGTTTAACTTATGGTCATGTTCCGGAATGTCTGTTACAGTTCAAATTGGCATACTTTCGCAGTTTGTCAAGTTTAGTCCCTGTAAGCGAATTAACTTGTTTTTGCCATACCAAAGCCTTCAAAACTTATTTCTAAGTTATGTAAAGGTTATTTAAGGTATGTTAAGCCTATGTCACTATTCCGGAGTGTTTGTTGCATTAAACTGGTTATATTTACGCATCGGTGCGCGTATAACCTTCCAGAAAGCGATTTAGAGTTTGGAATTGAACAAAAATTGATATGTGCAAATGATACACATATTTTTACCAATCCCAAGTATGAAATATAATATTTCATTGGTTTGGTATTTGTTTGATGGCCGTGGAGGCACAGGTGTTACATAGAAGCCTACGCACGTTGTCATAGTTCTTCAGCTTCGCACCCATCAATTTGTAACGCACCTGTTGGATAATAATTTCACTTATAGTGTCCGGAGGTCTCAACTGGTTCTTGAATAATCTAGCGTTACGCTCCTGCCAAATAAAGTAACCACTAGCCGCCACTATCAGTCTAGTAACGTAGTTAGCCGCGGACTTCGAGTTGGACCGCAAAAGAAGCCACTCAACAATATCGTCCCACTTAGGTTGAACCGATTCCATGCCCACTTTCTGTCTAACCAGATGGCAAACTTGAGAAGAGAACTTACATTCGAAAAACAGATGACTATGAGAATCGTGATTAGCATAACAAAGCAAACAACACATCCTGTTCATATTCTTTCTACGCGAGATATGCCACTTCAAAATTTTATCCTGAGTAAGTAACTTACGCCTCATGATAAGCCACATTAAACAAGCATGATGCGGGATGCACTGACCGAACCAAACAATCCGACTCCACTCTATCTCCAACTCTCGATGCCTAACTGAATCCCAAACACGAGCCGTAGAAAAATCATGATTATGATCCCCTTAGCGCCACATGAGTTTATCAGACTTATTCGAATCAATAGACGTCTGATCCAGTTGAATAAGAACAGGATAAATATCCCTCCATGCGGCTGGCCATCTCCACGAATTGTCCGAAAAACATCAGAAACCTTAGACTCCATGTTGAACCCTGCATTGGCAATAACTCTAGGCGACAGGATCTGATCCAGCGGCCCTAAGACACTCCAAGTATCAAACCAAGCTGAAGTATTAGAACCATTACCAATATCGGACCAAAAGAACTTCCTCATACTCGTCCGAATCTGAAGAAGCTTTCTCCAAGACCAGCAACAACTAGCCGGAACTCTACAAGCCCAAAAACTTTTACCTTTCAACCTGTATGAGTGAACCCACTGAACCCACAATGAGTCACACCTCGAGAGAATACTCCAAATATGCGCTGTCATAAGAGATTTATTAACATCACCAATCCGACGGATGCCTAACCCACCCTCATACTTAGGCACGCAAACCGCTTTCCAAGAAACCTTAGCCCGACCTTTTTGAAATGCACTGTCATGAGACCATAAAAAATTCTGCATCAAAGCCTCCAAATTAAGAATCACCCGTGAAGGCAAAATAAACACAAAAGACCAGTAAATATGCATCAAAGACAAGACCGAAATAATAAGTTGCAACCTGCCCGCAAAAGAAAGTAACTTATTCCTCCAATGCATGATACGTTTTTCAAGCTTCTCCACCATAATATAACAATCTTTATAAAGTAATCAAGAAGATATAAGGGGCACACCCAAATATCTCACAGGCAAATTACCCTCCTTAAAAGGCATAATATAATCGTGTTGGCCGTATCGCTGAACCTCATTGTGTGCAGCTTCATTCGAACCGTGGATAAAACAATCTCTACCAGCTGATGGTTATTCCTCCTCTTGTTAGTAAATAGCCTTCTGTTTCGCTCCTCCCAAACAAAATAAGTTGTTGCACCAACTACAAGTTTTGCAATAATGTGTTCGGCCATGTTCGACTTAGCGACATTAACCAAATACTCAAAAATATCGGTCCATGTACTCTGAATCAAATCCATACCCGCTTTACCTCGAACCCCATACCAAACTTGTTTGGCAACGTCACACTCAAAAAAGAGATGCTCGTGTGAATCCGGACCTCTCGTACATAAAGAGCAACATAACAAGTTCAAGTTTGTATTACCCGAATTCCAGCGGCTCATGACATCTTGAGTTTTCAACTTTTAAAGCACAATAAGCCACATGAGAAAAGAGTGTCGAGGGATTGCCTGAGGAAACCAAACCAAACTTGACCACTCCACCCCTTGTTGAGAACGACGCAAGTCCTCCCAAGCCGAGGAAGTACTAAATTCCAACTCTCTACCACTTGAAGACCGCCATACCAGCTTATCCTAATTAGACGGTAATAATTCCGGAATTTGTAAATTAAGCAGAGTCTGGAAACGATGTATCCACTCCACTGGCCAACCCCATTCTCCATTTATGAAAATATCAGCAACCCGAGCATTCATACTAAAACCGGCATTCGCTATCCTTCTGGGAGTAATAAAACTACAAATCGGTCCCATCATATCCCATTTATCATACCAAGCACTAGTGTTCATACCATTCCCCAACTTAACCCAAATATGATCGCGGATTCTCGGCCTAATACTTAACATCTTACGCCAACTCCAAGTTACATTATTTTTAATCGGCACATCCCAAAAATTTCTACCTCGAAGACAATAAGAATGAATCCACTTCACCCATAGAGACTCTCGATTAGACGAGGACGATGACTAGGACGGTGACTAGGACGGTGACGAGGGCGGTGACGAGGACGATGACTAGGATGATCTCTAGGATGGTGACTAGGACGATGACTAGGTTGGTGACGAGGACGGTGACTAGGACGGTGACGAGGACGGTGACTAGGACGGTGAGTAGGAGACTAGGACGGTGACTAGGACGGTGACGAGGACGGTGACTAGGACGGTGACTAGGACGGTGACTAGGATGATGACTAGGACGTTGACGAGGACGGTGACTAGGACGGTGACAAGTACGATGACAAGGACGATGACTAGGACGATGGACGATGGCTAGGACGTTGACTAGGACGGTGAATAGGACGGTGACTAGGACGATGACTAGGATGGTAACTACGACGATAACTACGACGATGACTACGACGATGACGAGGACAGTGACTAGGATGATGACAAGGACGATGACGATTACGATGAAGGACGATGACTAGGACGATGAGTAGGACGGTGACTAGGTCGGTGACTAGGACGATGACTAGGACGATGATGAGGACGGTGACTAGGATAATGATGAGGACGATGACGAGGACGATGACTAGGACGATGACGAGGATGATGACTAGGACGATGACTAGGACGGTGACTAGGATGGTGACTAGGACAGTGACAAGGATGAAGGCGAGGACGATGACTAGGACGGTGACTATCCGAATGCGACAAATGTCGTGTAGCCATGAACGTAGAGATGCAATCCATGTATGACAACCAAGTATGGGAATTGGTTGTGCCACCTCTGTGACAACTCGTGTTTTAGAACTCTTTTGTGTACTTCGACGTAACATGTCTGAACGTTATGTGATTATGTGATGCATTGATTTAATGGAATGTTATGATATTGTGTTATGTGTCACACCCCCAAAATCCACTTGCGGAATACCACCGCTTGGAGGCGTGACTGACCAGGATCCAGCCACCAATCTGTTGGACTCTGTATGCCCAAGACACATATTAAATTGATGTGGCTAGTACGTTATGATCCAAGTCGAGTCATACCCAATAACAAGCTAGACAAACACTTACAATATTTATTTATGATATGATCAAATAAATAAATATCAACACTTAGAATATTTAGAAATTGGTTTTCTAAATAATTGCACTTGACAAACTAATAAATTATATGGATAATTTATTTTGAGAGAGTATTTTATTTTGTTATTTAATGGGTTAAATAACATCATAAAAATAGCATAAGTCTTATAACATATGATGTTATATTTTATAAAAGTTATAAAATATATATATGCAAGACTTATATTTTATATAAAAGAAATTGTATTTTTTTTATATAAAAAAAAGCTTGGCCGCCACCCCCCCCCCCCCATGGGGTCTTCCCAAAAATTCTTGTCCAATAAAGTTCCATGCATGTTGTCATAGTTGCATGCCTTTTAATTGGATGTTCTTCCCAAGCAAGAAAGGTCCAATTAGGTTTCATGCAATTGTCATAACTAGATGGCACATGATTGGGCAAAGGGTGTGGCCAAGTCTCTCACATGTTATATAAAACAATGGAAGACATATTTTGAAGATGATGAACTTGAAGAAAATGGCTGCATATTTTCGGCCTCATCATGATCATCCAAGAGTTGATTTTTATTAGAAAAATCAAGTGTAAGACTCTAAATAAATCGGGTCATGTATGGTTGATCTATGGGTGAGTTTCATGTTCATATAACAAGTGCAAGAACTCCAAAACTCCTCTCATATTTTCGGCCATGAGATGGTTAACAAGAGGGTTTTTCTAGTGAGTTCATAAGTGTAGAAATCCTAGCTAAACATGAGGTGTTTGTTGGAAGCTTGGGGTATACAAGCTTGAGGTCTTCTACACTTGGAGGCAACCGTTCAAGAAGCATCACCTTCTTCATATCCATTACTCCTTGTACTTCAAGAAGGTAGTTTTCTAAACATCCTATGGTTGTGTTTGATAGTATACATCTCATATATGGATCCGGGTTTTGGGATTTTGCATATAAATGGTTTTATATCTTATAAAAGTAACATGTTTTAAACTTATTTTCCGCTGCGTTTTTATTTCATATGGATGAAATTGCTTTGATAAACATGTTAAAATCCCATCAATGGCATCTAGAGCCGCTTATATGAGTGCATGCTTCAATAGACTTAAAATTTTCGGGTTTCGGGTTTGGTGAAAACCCTATGGCCGAAATTTTAAGTATGGTTATCCCTTTGTTTTTCAAGATTATATTCTTACATGCATAAATGAATCTTGAAAAATTATTTCATATGGATGATTTGTTTGTTTGGACAAAACTTACCTTTTCGGTTTTTTGGACATAGCCGAAAATGGTTATTAAAAGGGAACCATTTTTTTATGCTTCTTGAAATTAATATAAATATATATTTGGATATATATTTTGGTTCATATAACCTAGCCATGACCTTGTGTTGAATAAATGTGTTGTGTTTTATTATTCAATGGGTTGTAATAATTATTATTTTGTTCTTCCACTTGTAAAGTTATGTAATTTATTTATTTTCATTTGGTATGTAAAATAAATAGATTAGGTGCATTTTATTTTACTAGAAAAATGTATTAGGATATATTTTGTAAAAGAAGATGCACACAAAAATGTGGTTTTGGTTTTTGCCAATTTCGGGCATAAAGGACTTCATAGTTCTAAACGGGATTTTAGCCCGATAACCAAAACACATTTTTGAAGTCCAAAGGAGTTTGGAGCTGAATATAAAAGACATTTGGAAGATCAAAGAAAGTGGAGAAATCACAACACAAAAGGAAGACTTGAAGCATTTGGATGCGGGATCAAGTGGGAGTTCAACGACACAATACTTGTGTCATTTTTCACCCTTTAGGAAGGACCTTTTGGCACACTTGTTTCGGCTAACAAGTGTTGTCAAAATAGTTGGCTATGGTTATGCACCTAATGATATATGTGTTGTGCTTGTGTGGTTGCTTATTTATATTGTTTTGATGATATTTGGATATGCATGCTTAACAAACTAATAATCAACAACAAGCGTAAAATTGGTTCTTTACAAGATCATTAAAATTGGTTAATAAAAGGTTATTAAAAATTAATGATTTTATAATAAAATGGGTTTTATTAAAAAGAACCTTGAAATTTGATTTTCACTAAAGTACCAAGGATTTGAATGCATGCAAATATATGGTACATAAAGTTTTCTAAACTAGAATTTTGAAAACTCAAAATCCCTTTTATAAAACAAGTCAAACACCATCCTTTTATACAACACTCGAATCACTTGGGAACTCTTTTGTGGGATAAAGGTCACCTAACCATATTTGAGGGAACTTGTATATTCGAGGTGGGTTTACCATGTTTGTGGGATAAAGGTCACCTAACCACTTATGTGTATAAACTCACACGTGTGTGTAAGTTGGACGACTTGATTTGGAAACCATGAACTTAGGGTCACCGAAGCATGGGGAACAAAGGTGTTGATGGGATTAAACATGCCAACTAAACATAAAGATGTTTAACCGATACCATATGGCTAGAAGTTGCAAAGAGTTGCAATTGTCAAACGTTGACTACCTTGTTAATTTAAATAGAGGGATAAAGGTCACCTAACCAATATTTAAATGTAACGATGGATTCTAGATTTTGATTATTAATTGTCTATGAGACACAAAGGGTATTAATGATTAAAATATAATAATATCGAAAATACTAAAATTGAACCTTGTTAAATTTTGTAGATGGCCGCTAACAATATTACCCAAACCGTCCGTAACCTATCACTAGAAAACGATCCTAATCCCGATGAACATCTTATGGAAGATAAGGATGCCTATAACGATTGGATTAAGTATATCGAGGATACTACGCAAGCCTCTTGCCTCATGTTAGGAATTATGATTCCCGAGATTCAAAAGGTTTTGAACATCATGAGCACACGACATGATTACCCAATTATAGGAAATGTTCCTAAGGGTAGAACGCTTCGAAACCATTCGAGCGCTTCATGCATGTCGAATGGAGGAAACCCAATCGGACTCATCTTATGTTTTAAGATGAAAAGCCACATTGATCACCTCGAAAGGCTCGATATGGATAAAAGGATTTTATCCATTCTAACGATCAATGAGGTTGGCAACAAGAAAGGGCATCACCCCGACACCAAAGCAAATGTTGCAAATGGAAACGGGTAAATCAAAGGGAAATGATTAGAAAGACTAAAGCGAAACCACCGAAACCAAAAGAGAAGAAAGAAAAGGTTGCCATAAACGATCCATGCTTTAAGTATGGTGAGATAGGGCATTTAAATAGGAATTGTCCAATCTATCTCAAAGAGTTGAAAAACAAGAGGGATGCTAGGCAAACCTCAGGTACAATCTTGATGATACATATTGACCTTAATGTTATTTCTTCTAACACATGGGTATTAGATACCGGATGTGGAACTCATGTTTGCAATCGTTGCAAAAGGTTCAAAAGAAATAAACATTACAAGAAAGGAGACTATGTTTTGAAACTTCCAAATAGTTTGGAAGTTGTTTTAAAATGTTTTGAATGCTCCTAGTTTGACTAGGAACATTATTTAAGTTTCCCTTTTGAGACAATATGTTTTGATTTAAAGTTTGTAAACAATGACATTTATATTTCGATGAATGACATGTTTTACTTTAAAACTATGCCTTCAAATGGTAGTTATGAATTGGTTCATAAATAATACATCATTTGATAGTTCAATGTACCAAGCAATCACCAACAAACTCAAAAATGGATTTGAGTGAGACTTATTTTGGCATTATCGCCTTGGTTATATAAACAGATGTCGCATGTAAACACTTCGAAAGAATGATCTTTTGGAAACAAATGAAATTGGTTCATTTGATACATGTGAATCTTGTTTACAAGGTAAAATGACTAAGAAGCCCTTTAGTGGGAAAGGGCAATAGATTTCTTAGGTATCATACATTCGAATGTATGTGATCCTTTTAAGCCAATGACTAGGAATGGTGAAAGATACTTCATTACTTTAACCGACAACTATAGTAGTTATGGTTATGTGTACTTGACACAAAGAAGAAGTTTTGAAACGTTCAGAATCTTCAAAAGTGAAGTACAAAATCAACTCTTTAAAGTTCTTCGTTTCGATAGAGGAGGAGTCGAACTCTATTAGATATGGTTCGATCTATGATGGCTAGGAGCGCATTATCTCTATCACTTTGGGGTTACGCTTTGCTCTCCGTGGCCCATATGGCCCCAACCAAGAAAGTGGATACGACGTCTTTTGAAATATGACATGGAAGGGCTCCATCATTATCATATTTAAAAGGTATGGGTTGTGAAGCTTATGTGAAGCAATACACCCCAAACAAGTTGGAAGTACGATCCACTAAGTGTATCTTTGTAGGATATCCTAAAGATGATATAGGATATTATTTCTACGATCCCACAGAGCAAAAGGTATTTATTGCTCAAAAGGCTGAGTTCTTGGAAGCTAAGTTCCTTGTGGAAGGAATTAGTAGAACAGTGGAACTTGATAAGGATCGACAACCACAAGCCGATACACGTTTGGTTGATACTAGCATTCAACAGGAGGTTGTTGAAAATGATCAAGTGATTGATCAACACACACAATACGTTCGCAGATCTGGTAGAATTAGTAATCCACCTAAAAGATATGGATCTTTCATGAATGGATGCTATGTAGTAGATTCGGGTGAACATACCACATACCATGATACAATGTCAAAATCCGATTATGACAAATGGCTTGAAGCCATGAATGTAAAGATGCAGTCCATGTATAACAACCAAGTATGGAAATTGGTTGTAGCACCTCTTAACTCCAAAGTAGTTGGAAGTAAGTGGGTTTTCAGGAAGGAAACCGATATGCATGGTAACTTGGATACTTGTAAAGCAAGACTTGTAGCAAAAGGTTTCACTCAAACTCAAAGGGTTGATTATGATGAGACCTTCTCGCCCGTGGCGATGCTAAAGTCAACTAGGATATCATTTGCCATACTTGCATAATATGATTATGAGATTTGGCAAATGGATCTCAAAACGACTTTCCTTAATAGATATCCTGAGGAAGATGTCTATATAGTTAAGCCTGAAGGTTTTGTTGATCCAAAACATCCTGACAAAGTATGCAAGTTAAAGAAATCAATCTATAGATTGAAACAAGCATCTAGAAGTTGGAATCACCGTTTTGATGAAGAGATTAGGGAATATGGATTCATCAAAAATGTTGATAAAGCTTGTGTGAATAAGAATGCTAGTGGGAGCATTATTACTTTCTTAGTATTATATGTCGATGACATTCTACTATTTGGAAATAACATTCCAACCATGGAAGGTGTAAAAGCCTGGCTTGGAAGTTGTTCTTCCATTAAGGATCTTGGTGAAGTCGCCTATATTTAGGAATAAAGATCTATAAGGATAGGTCAAGGCGCTAGATAGGTTTAAACAAAAGTGCATACATTGACAAAGTCTTGAAAAGGTTCAAGATGAAGAACTCTATGAAAGTTTTGGTACCTATTCAAAGAGAGGACAATATTGAAAGCGTTTCAATGTCCAAGCTCAAAGGATGAGCAAGAAAGATTGAAAGGAATCCCATATGCGATAGCTATAGGATTCATTATGTACGTAATGATATGCACTAGACTGGACAAGTCATGCGCTTTAGGCATGACGTAAAGATACCAGCGAGTAACAGTCATTGGGTGACTGTTAAAAATATATATATATTGAAATACCTTAGAAGGACTAAGGATATGTTTATAATATATGGATCTGGTAAAGAAGAACTCGTTGTAAAGGGTTACAAGGATGCGAGTTTAGGAATTCGTTGTAAAGGGTTACATGGATACGAGTTTCCAAACCGATCGAGATGATTCTCGATCACAATCAGGGTAGCATTGTCCACTACATAATCAGAATACATCGCCTCTTCATTGATTGAGATAATTCATATGGATCTGCCACTTGAATTATTGTCGATCTAGGGGTAGTCCCTGCCATTAAGGCCCCTAGAGATCTTTGTGATAACGATGGTGCGATTGCTTAAATCACGGAACCTCGTGTACATCAAAAGACTAGGAACATTGAGCGGAGTTTCAACTACATAAGGGATGAAGTTGAAAAGAGAAAGATATGTATTCGCAAAGTTCACACTGATCAAAATATTGCGGATCCACTCACGAAGCTCCTTGAAATGGGCAAAGCATGAAAGGGTCATACTTGTGCCTTAGGACTTCGATATTCTAGTGATTGGATTTGATCTATTTTGTATTTGGATATTGGAACAACTGTTATTATAACTCATTATGGTATTTTGAGTTATGTTCCATTTTAGCATGTTTAAATCCGTGAATAAGTTACTTATTCTAAATGTCCGTAGTCGATCATACTTGTGGGAACAAATATGAATGTAAGACTATTATGAACTTGGATTGGTAGATATTCATGAAGTATGAATATAGAGCAAGGCGTTGCTGCCAATGTTCATAGATATTTGTGGGATACAAATATTGGACTGACTCGCTCTCAAATATTGCTGCATGGAATCATTTGTGATTGATCATAAGTAAAATTGAGTAAAGGAGAATATCATAGTATCCTCAGACCTGAGATACATATTGGGTCTTGATATTCACCAAATATTATACCTTTACTTTTTCTTCGCTGTCAGTAATATGACAGTACATAAGGCTAAGCTCAGGTGTGGTACAAGGTGATTGTGAGAGACGTATGTAGTCAAGATGGGATTTGTTCCTCTTATTCGTTGAGAGTAAGATGTCTAAGGCCTGCTAAAGTTAAATCAACAGAGAGTGATCACTCTGTGTCTCTGGATTTGACATGACATCTGTAACGAAAGGATAAATGATAGATTCACCTAAATCATGTTCAAGTAAGGGACTTGAAGGGGATGATGTTATTGAATGGCACATATAGTCATACGTATTAGGGGTAGTAAACCGTAGTTAGGCGTCATTTACTACTTGCATCAATCTTCTATGTATCTTGTGCAAGTGGGAGATTGTTGGACTCTGTATGCCCAAGACACATATTAAATTGATGTGGCTAGTACGTTATGATCCAAGTCGAGTCATACCCAATAACAAGCTAGACAAACACTTATATTATTTATTTGTGATATGATCAAACAAATAAATATCAACACTTAGAATATTTAGAAATTGGTTTTCTAAATAATTGCACTTGACAAACTAATAAATTATATGGATAATTTATTTTGAGAGAGTATTTTATTTTGTTATTTAATGGGTTAAATAACATCATAAAAATAGCATAAGTCTTATAACATATGATGTTATATTTTATAAAAGTTATAAAATATATATATGCAAGACTTATATTTTATATAAAAGAAATTGTATTTTTTTATATAAAAAAAAGCTTGGCCGCCACCCCCCCCCATGGGGTCTTCCCAAAAATCCTTGTCCAATAAAGTTCCATGCATGTTGTCATAGTTGCATGCCTTTTAATTGGATGTTCTTCCCAAGCAAGAAAGGTCCAATTAGGTTTCATGCAATTGTCATAACTAGATGGCACATGATTGGGCAAAGGGTGTGGCCAAGTCTCTCACATGTTATATAAAACAATGGAAGACATATTTTGAAGATGATGAACTTGAAGAAAATGGCTGCATATTTTCGGCCTCATCATGATCATCCAAGAGTTGATTTTTATTAGAAAAATCAAGTGTAAGACTCTAAATAAATCGGGTCATGTATGGTTGATCTATGGGTGAGTTTCAAGTTCATATAACAAGTGCAAGAACTCCAAAACTCCTCTCATATTTTCGGCCATGAGATGGTTAACAAGAGGGTTTTTCTAGTGAGTTCATAAGTGTAGAAATCCTAGCTAAACATGAGGTGTTTGTTGGAAGCTTGGGGTATACAAGCTTGAGGTCTTCTACACTTGGAGGCAACCGTTCAAGAAGCATCACCTTCTTCATATCCATTACTCCTTGTACTTCAAGAAGGTAGTTTTCTAAACATCCTATGGTTGTGTTTGATAGTATACATCTCATATATGGATCCGGGTTTTGGGATTTTGCATATAAATGGTTTTATATCTTATAAAAGTAACATGTTTTAAACTTATTTTCCGCTGCGTTTTTATTTCATATGGATGAAATTGCTTTGATAAACATGTTAAAATCCCATCACAATCATATTGAACAAGCACGCAAGTGATTATAAAATCCAACCAATACAATTGGTGTCCATCAAAACATGGTTTAAGTTGCAAGCGGAAGCATAATGTTTAAAACCAAAACATAAGTTTAGTTGTTTCAAAGTTTAACATGGCACACAGCTGTCCATGTCCCACAACGACTCTCTTCCATGCAAGCTGTACCTATTGACCTGCAAAGCATGTAGTAACAAGTCAACAACAAGTTGAGTGAGTTCACGGTTGGGTGTTCATTTTTAAGTTGTTCCAAAAACAGTTTCCTTTAACTGGCATCCTGCCGTGGGGGTTACCCCATAGTTGAAAACGTGATTTGTTTAACCCATTTACTCTGGCGATACAGCCGTGGGGGCTACCCCATGTTAGTTGTCTGGCATTTCGGCCGTGGGGGCTACCCCATGTATACACTAGACTCGTTACCATATCGACTGCTGACTGTAGTCATGTTTATGTGCCCTGAACTGTCAATGTCTATCATCATTGACGTGCCCAGATCCATTAGTTCACGCCCGTCCTCTGCGGCACGGTGTGAGGCTTTTCAGACCTAAATAGCGCTATCTAACTAATGACCCGCTCGCCATTGGCCCGGCGATTAAGTCGATATAAAAAGGAGGGACTTCGTGATAGAGTTTTGGTCTAGTACGAGTTATCTGTCCATGAGGACGAGGAATTATATTCCTGAACCAATACTGTCCTACCCAAGAAAGGACGAGGAATCCATGTTCCTTAACCCCATTCCCAACCCCTGGGAATCCCATGCTTTGTAGAGGGTGTGAACTCACCTTGGTTTGCTCGGCAGTTTAATTTACTTGGTTAAATAGGCTGGTCACCGTGTCCTAATATGATTACCAGTATAGGTCAGGTGTGGGTGCAATTACTCACGTATACCCTACACGTATCTAACACATAGCATACAGGTATTATTCATGGCATACACGTATAAACATGGAGGTTTACAACAGTACATACGAGTTGAACAGTAACATGTATGTAAATAACAAAACCCAAAAGTCCGGCCCAATAACTTGGCTTGTAACAGTATGCAAGTCCAACAGAAGGTGTGTGTACGTGGTCTCGAGTCGAGACTAGAGATCTCGAGTCGAGACTGTGCGATCTCGGGTTAAAGCCTACGAGTTCTCGAGTCATGCATGAACTAGTCGAGACTAGATGGTCTCGAGTTGCAACCGGACCCGCAACCGTGGTCTCGAGTTATGCTGCTTGTGCTGGCATTGTGTGGTCTCGAGTCGAGACTAGAGAGTTCTCGACTCGTAACCTGTGTCGCAATCCGCGGTCTCGAGTTGTCATGTGGTGTTCTCGAGTCGCAACCGGAGGTCTCGGCTGGCATACCTGCTGATTGCCAGCATGTGTACTAACCAATAGAATTTCGATTTCATGATTTGGTGTACTATCCAACGAGGGTTCACAAACATGTTTCCTTGTCTAACAATTAACCAAAATGGATCAAACATATCAATTTTCAAATATCCATATCATATTCAACAAGTTCTTCATATGTTTGTATTATTTTCGACACATATTCATCATGTTCTTCATTAGAGTTTTCATCTTGCACACTTGATTAATCAAAATAAGCATAAACCACAATAGTTATACAACCTAGTCATCCTTATTAGTTCCTATATCCAACATATCCGATCAATACATGCATCTATAGGATTTATCATCAACATTCAACCATTTTTATGTTATCTAAAACACATCCTACATAACAAACATGAACATGTGCATTCCAAACCAAACAAACACCTTTATCAAACACCAACAATAGTCATAATGCATTCATCATGGATAACAACAATCTTAATATCGGCATTTCAAGAAAGGTGTATAAAACTTAACAAGTAAATGCATATTATCATACAATCTCATCACACATCATCAACCGAAATAAAAGCACTTAGCATGAATCACTAACCGATTGGGTTCTCTAAGTGTGAGAGTATGAGGAGTCGATGAGTGAACTTCCGTATGATGATCCCAAGCTCGATTCGAGAGTCCTAGTGTTGCCGGTTGGATCCGAGAGAAGGATGAGAGGAGAGGTGATGTTTGATTTCTAGGGTTTTAGTGAGAGAGAATGTAGGAGTGTGTGTGTAGGAGAGTGTGTGTAGGTTGCCCAAAAATGGCAAGGTTGGCCATCAACCAATGTTATATACTCGTTCCAAGTTGATGCACCCTAATGGGCTTTCGGGTGGACTAAAGGAGGTGCGTGGCCCAACCGGCCCAACTGTTGCACTGTTCACTCGAGACCGCATGGTCTCGAGTCGGGTCCTTGTGTCTCGGGTTACATAAACACACGCATACATACAAGCACAACACATAATCACATAAGTTCACTTATATCATTTATTAAACCAACAAGTCAATTAGTCACATAACGTTCAAGCATGTTACGTCAAGATACAACGAAAGGTTCTAAATTACGAGTTGACACATTATCCCCAAGTTGAAAGAAATTTCGTCCCGAAATTTGGTAAGTATTCACTAAGGAAGCTAGTTAAGTTGTATGGTTTTCACTGGTTTTCCTGGGGTGTCACATCCTCCCCCCGTTGATCTGGAATTTCGTCCCGAAATTCCGTAGCTTCAGCCTCAGTAGTGGTTGTACTGTTTGCGAATAGTTGGGGATACTTTTGTTTCATCTGATCTTCGCGTTCCCAGGTGAACTCTGGGCCGCGACGTGAGTTCCAACGAACTCGAACGAGAGGTATTCTAGTGTTCTTGAGGACCTTAACATCCCGGTCCGTGATTTCGACTGGTTCCTCGACGAATATTAACTGCTCGTCGATAGTGAGTTCCTTCAGAGGAACTATGTGGGTCTCATCTGACAGGCACTTCTTCAGATTCGACACGTGGAAAACGTTGTGAACCGCAATGAGTTCCGTTGGTAAGTCCAGTTTGTAGGCCACCTTACCTATTTTCTCAATGATCTCAGAAGGTCCAACGTATCGTGGGTTAAGTTTGCCTCGTTTACCAAAACCAACCACACCCTTCCAGGGTGAAACCTTGAGTAGTACCCGCTCCCCAACCTGGAGCTCTAGTGGTTTCCTGCCCTTATCGGCGTAGACTTTCTGACGGTCACGAGCTGCCGCCATGCGTTGTCGTATTTGAGCAATTCGTTCGGTTGTGTCTACCACATGTTCTGGACCAGTGATCTGACTATCCCCCACCTCTACCCAACAAAGAGGTGACCGGCATTTACGCCCGTACAATGCCTCAAACGGAGCAGCTTTAATGCTGGTGTGGTAGCTGTTATTGTATGAGAATTCCACAAGTGGCAGATGTTTTTCCCAGCTGTTGCCAAAGTCGATTACACATGCACGAAGCATGTCTTCTAAGGTTTGAATAGTGCGCTCAGACTGCCTGTCCGTCTGAGGGTGATACACTGTGCTCATGTCTAATCGTGAGCCAAAGGATTTATGCATTGCTTGCCACAGTTCTGAAGTGAAACGCGCATCTCGATCCGAGATAATAGAGGTGGGCACCCCGTGCCTCGAGACAACTTCCTTGAGATATACTTCTGCTAGAGTGGAGAATTTATCCGTTTCCTTGATAGCCAAGAAGTGCACAGACTTTGTGAGTCGATCCACGATCACCCAAATAGTATCGTTTCCGCGCTGGGATCTAGGCAGGCCAGTAACGAAATCCATGGAAATTTGCTCCCATTTCCATTGAGGTATCTCTGGTTGTTGGAGTAGGCCTGAGGGTTTCTGGTATTCCGTCTTGACTCTCGCACAAGTCAAACACTTGCTGACGTAGGTTGCTATGTGGGCCTTCATGCTAGGCCACCAATACGTAGTTTTGATATCGTGGTACATTTTATCCGAACCAGGATGTACCGAGTAGCGAGACTTGTGTGCTTCATCCATCACAAGCTCTCGTAAATTGCCATAGAGTGGGACCCAAATACGTCCCGTTACGTAGTAAGCACCATCTTCCTTCTGCTCTAAGCGTTGCCTTGAGCCGCGTAGGGCTTCAGCCCCGACGTTTTCTGGTTTCAATGCTTCTACCTGAGCGTCTCGTATTTGGGAAGGAAGACTAGAATGTATAGTGAGTTGTAAAGCTCGCACGCGCTTAGGCGCGGTGTCTTTTCGACTAAGGGCGTCAGCCACAACATTGGCCTTGCCTGGGTGATATTTGATCGAGCATTCGTAGTCATTTAGTAGCTCGACCCATCGTCGTTGTCGCATATTCAGTTCCTTCTGTTTGAAGATATGCTCGAGGCTCCTGTGGTCGGTGTAGATGGCACACTTGGTACCGTACAAGTAATGTCACCATATCTTAAGTGCAAGAACAACAGCTCCCAGCTCTAGGTCGTGCGTAGTGTAGTTTCTTTCATGAACCTTGAGTTGGAGTGAGGCGTAAGCTATAACTTTATCTCGTTGCATCAACACGCAACCAAGACCCTGAATTGATGCGTCGCAGTAGACCACGAAGTCGTCTGTGCCCTCTGGCAAGGAAAGGATAGGTGCGCTGCAAAGTCTATCCTTTAAATGCTGAAATGCTAATTCTTGTGCATTTCCCCAGCGATAAACAACGCCTTTCTGCGTTAGTGAGGTGAGAGGCTGTGCAATCTTAGAAAAATCCTTAATGAACCTCCTGTAGTAACCTGCCAAACCCAAGAATTGGCGAATTTCCGTTGGTGTACGAGGTGCAGGCCAGTTCTTAATCGAGTCTACCTTGGATGGGTCAACGTGAATCCCATCCTTGTTCACCACGTGGCCTAGGAAGTGGACTTCACGAAGCCAGAAGTCGCATTTCGAGAACTTTGCGTAAAGCTGTTCTGTTCGAAGGAGTTCCAGAATAAGTCGTAGATGCCGCTCGTGTTCCTCCTGACTCTTAGAATAGATCAGGATGTCGTTGATGAAGACTATAACGAACTTGTCCAGGTAAGGCTTGCACACTCGATTCATCAAGTCCATGAAGATCGCAGGTGCGTTTGTCAGCCCAAAAGGCATGACCAAAAACTCATAGTGTCCATAACGAGTTCTAAAAGCTGTTTTGGAGACGTCCTCTTCTCGGACTCTCAGCTGGTGATATCCTGATCTCAGATCAATCTTTGAGTAGTAGCTCGACCCCTGCAGCTGGTCGAACAAGTCGTCGATGCGTGGAAGGGGATAGCGATTCTTCACGGTTACCTTGTTGAGTTCACGATAGTCGATACCCATTCTAAAGGTACCGTCCTTCTTCTTCACAAATAGCACTGGAGCTCCCCAGGGCGATGAGCTAGGACGAATAAAACCCTTATCCAAGAGTTCTTGTAGTTGCATAGAGAGTTCTTCCAACTCTGATGGAGCTAAACGATACGGTGCACGAGCTATTGGCGCAGCTCCAGGAGCTAGTTCAATCTGAAACTCGACTTGGCGATGAGGCGGAAGGCCGGGTAATTCCTCAGGAAATACCTCAGGGTAGTCGCGTACAACCGGAAAATCTTCTAGCTTCTTCTCTTTCTTCGAGGTGTCAGAAACAAGAGCCAAGATAGCGATGTGGCCCTTTCTCAAATACTTCTGGGCCTTAAGGAGAGAGATGACGTTCTTAACCGCACTCCTCCTGTCGCCACGAATCATGAGAGGTTCACTACCGGAACCCGGAATACGAACAACCTTCTCGTTGCAAAGAATCTCTGCTCGGTGTTGGGATAACCAATCCATCCCAATGACAACGTCGAAACTACCCAAGACGATAGGAATAAGGTCGATAGAGAAGGTCTGGTTAGCGAGAATAAGTTTACAACCCTTGACTACGTGTGCGACCTCTAAACTCTTACCATTTGCTAGCTCTACAGTGTGCTTGTTGTTCAAAGGTGTTGAAATACGCTTAAGCATTCGACTAACTTCTAGTGACATGTAGCTAGTATCGGCACCCGAATCAAATAAAACTGTAACATAAAAGTCGTCGAGAAGGAACTTACCCGTCACAACGTTGGGGTCATTCCTTGCTTCACCTTGGCCAATCACGAACACCCGCCCCCTGGCTCCATTGTTGTTGTTGTTCCCATTGTTACCATTCCCCTGATTATTGTTGTTGTTGTTGTTGTTCTGGTTCCTGTTCAGTTGGGGACAATCTTTCTTGAAGTGGCCTTCAGCTCCACACTGAAAGCACCCTTTGTTGTTACCCTGCTGCTGTCGCTGGTTCTGAGGGGCATGTTGTTGACGATTCTGGTTTGCGGGGTACAAGCTTCTGCAATCCTTGACGGCGTGACCTGGCTTGTTGCACCGATGACAGTTACCCCTGGTGCATGGCCCGCTGTGGTGTAGGTTGCAGCGATTGCACTTTGGGTGATTCCCTTTGTACCCACCATGACTTTGACCACCAGACGATTGCTGACTGGGGCTCTTGATGTCATCAGTCTTCCTCTGCTGAGACTGAGATTGCACAGAAGTTGAACCCTTGCTTGAAGCTCCATCCCATTTTCTCTTGTAGTCACTAGGAGTATCCGAAGTAGCTGTAGCACTTATACGCTTTGGTAACCTGTTCTGTTCCACCGCCTGATCAGTAAGACGGTGAGCCAACTGAACAACCTGCTGGATAGTGGCGAGGTTTGCTGAAGTCACATGACTTTGGATTTCTGGCACCAAGCCCTTGAGAAAGAGTTCAATTCGCTTAATTGGAGGGTCCACCATAGTAGGACACAATAAGGCAAGCTCATTCGATCTCTTAGTATACGCCTCAATTTCTGACCCCATCATCTTGAGGTTGTAGAACTCGACTTCCAGCTTATGAATGTCGTCACGACTGCAGTATTCCTCCTTGATCATCTCCTTAAAAGTTTCCCATGGGGTGGCGTTGGCAGCAACCAACCCCAGCAGTTGAACCTGAGCGTTCCACCATGTGAGAGCTAAACCCTCGAGAGTACCGGTAGCATACTTCACCCTACGCGCCTTAGGGCATTCACACATTTCAAAAACTGACTCGAGCTTCTCAAACCAGTGGAGGAGACCTACAGCTCCTTCAGTGCCGCTAAAAGTAGTGGGTCGGCAGTCCATAAAAGTTTTAAAGGTGCACACAGGTGGCTGAGCATGTTGACCTATTGTGTGTGAAAGAAAAGACAGAGTTTAACACAAAGGTTGGTTCACGAGAGTAGGATTTAAAGATCCTAGAATGAGTTTGGACTGCAGGATATACCTCCTGCGTGTGCAGCTGCAAGTGCCGCAGCAACTCGTTCGTTAATCAGAGCCGTCAACTGGGCTTGTGTCATGTTAACGCGTCCAGACATGATCTTCATATAAGAGGGAGACATGAGTGAGAGAGGTTCGTGAAAGTGCGATGACAGATGGGAGTAAGCACACACGTGTTCAAGCAACAGTAGTTATACTAACCAAGCATACCATGAGCAATGTACTATGTAACTAACAAGTAGGCAATATATACACAGATCATATCACCTAGAATGTCGAGCCTTGCATGTGGAGTGAAGCGTCGTTGTGGACCGTAGAGCACGGTACAGGTTATAGTCTGATTTTAATAAAACTTTTTCCCTTATTAAAACCAAGTTCACTATAACCAATGGCTCTGATACCAATCTGTCACACCCCCAAAATCCACTTGCGGAATACCACCGCTTGGAGGCGTGACTGACCAGGATCCAGCCACCAATCATATTGAACAAGCACGCAAGTGATTATAAAATCCAACCAATACAATTGGTGTCCAACAAAACATGGTTTAAGTTGCAAGCGGAAGCATAATGTTTAAAACCAAAACATAAGTTTAGTTGTTTCAAAGTTTAACATGGCACACAGCTGTCCATGTCCCACAACGACTCTCTTCCATGCAAGCTCCAGCTAAGTACCTATTGACCTGCAAAGCATGTAGTAACGAGTCAACAACAAGTTGAGTGAGTTCACGGTTGGGTGTTCATTTTTAAGTTGTTCCAAAAACAGTTTCCTTTAACTGGCATCCTGCCGTGGGGGTTACCCCATAGTTGAAAACGTGATTTGTTTAACCCATTTACTCTGGCGATACAGTTGTGGAGGCTACCCCATGTTAGTTGTCTGGCATTTCGGCCGTGGGGGCTACCCCATGTATACACTAGACTCGTTACCATATCGACTGCTGACTGTAGTCATGTTTATGTGCCCTGAACTGTCAATGTCTATCATCATTGACGTGCCCAGATCCATTAGTTCACGCCCGTCCTCTGCGGCACGGTGTGAGGCTTGTTAGACCTAAATAGCGCTATCTAACTAATGACCCGCTCGCCATTGGCCCGGCGATTAAGTCGATATAAAAAGGAGGGACTTCGTGATAGAGTTTTGGTCTAGTACGAGTTATCTGTCCATGAGGACGAGGAATTATATTCCTGAACCAATACTGTCCTACCCAAGAAAGGACGAGGAATCCATGTTCCTTAACCCCATTCCCAACCCCTAGGAATCCCATGCTTTGTAGAGGGTGTGAACTCACCTTGGTTTGCTCGGCAGTTTAATTTACTTGGTTAAATAGGCTGGTCACCGTGTCCTAATATGATTACCAGTATAGGTCAGGTGTGGGTGCAATTACTCACGTATACCCTACACGTATCTAGCACATAGCATACATGTATTATTCATGGCATACACGTATAAACATGGCGGTTTACAACAGTACATACGAGTTGAACAGTAACATGTATGTAAATAACAAAACCCAAAAGTCCGGCCCAATAACTTGGCTTGTAACAGTATGCAAGTCCAAACAGAAGGTGTGTGTACGTGGTCTCGAGTCGAGACTAGAGATCTCGAGTCGAGACTGTGCGATCTCGGGTTAAAGCCTACGAGTTCTCGAGTCATGCATGAACTAGTCGAGACTAGATGGTCTCGAGTTGCAACCGGACCCGCAACCGTGGTCTCGAGTTATGCTGCTTGTGCTGGCATTGTGTGGTCTCGAGTCGAGACTAGAGAGTTCTCGACTCGTAACCTGTGTCGCAATCCGCGGTCTCGAGTTGTCATGTGGTGTTCTCGAGTCGCAACCGGAGGTCTCGGCTGGCATACCTGCTGATTGCCAGTATGTGTACTAACCAATAGAATTTCGATTTCATGATTTGGTGTACTATCCAATGAGGGTTCACAAACATGTTTCCTTGTCTAACAATTAACCAAAATGGATCAAACATATCAATTTTCAAATATCCATATCATATTCAACAAGTTCTTCATATGTTTGTATTATTTTCGACACATATTCATCATGTTCTTCATTAGAGTTTTCATCTTGCACACTTGATTAATCAAAATAAGCATAAACCACAATAGTTATACAACCTAGTCATCCTTATTAGTTCCTATATCCAACATATCCGATCAAACATGCATCTATAGGATTTATCATCAACATTCAACCATTTTTACGTTATCTAAAACACATCCTACATAACAAACATGAACATGTGCATTCCAAACCAAACAAACACCTTTATCAAACACCAACAATAGTCATAATAGACATTATTCACGGTTCTTTGGAGGCAAAGGAGGAGAATGGCCGACTGGGGCGATTCTGGGAGAACAACGTGAAACCCTAATTCGATCATCTTTCTTCATTCCTTCTCTGGATTGGATCTTATTAATCTATTCAGATTCCTTTCATGAGTAGGGGTTTTGTTTTTTCTTAACACATTAGGGTTTCGGAAGTTTGTTACGTTTTGCTTATTGGTCCGATTGCTGAGTGGTCTGATTGTTTTGCTGATTCTTATTTTCATGTGCGGTGGTTTTGTGACAGCCCTCATAATTCCATGTATCCGTACAAATTATTAATGATAATTAAAGTGCTTGACGACTGTGCTGAATCATTTAACTGCTCTCTGACTACTGTGTTATACTTACATGTGTGTGTTAACATACTAGTAGTATATAGAAAAGTTACTAAATAGTCCGGTATGTTTTCCTGAGTGTTAGGAATTAATCGTGTTACAAAAATATATATAATAGACACTTAACGGAATAATTAAACACTTTAACGAAACAGTATCCGACCGAGCAACCGGACATTACCCGGAACATCAAATATTTGCCAAATACATTGTGTTATTATTTTGGCTAGTCTTGATCCCCGTTTACCATAACACCCACTAAAAACCCAATAACTAGCATATATCACCACATTACTTACCATCTAACTATCACTTACCAATTAGTTGAAATATTGCAAACATACCCCCCCCCCCAACCGATTTTTAGTCCCTCATGGACCCACACAATCATCCTCCATGCATCCAAATATTTGATTTGATTTTAACTCAATATTATAATTGATTACTTACTTGCATATCTAAACAAAATATTATAAAATGAAGTGTAAGCATGGCCAACATCTCTACATGTCTTTCATAAGATTCATCCTACTCTCTCTCATCACTCTCTTCTCTCTCTATTCGGTTCACCACAACCGAAACCACCACCCTCACCTAAACATCTTCATCTTCTTCACATTATGTGCCATTCAAAGCTTCAAGGTTGAATCAATGGAGGTTGCAACTTGAGGGGATTTCAAAGGAACTTGTTTCTAGCTTTTCACCATCTTTTTCGCCACATTTCTTCACTAGATTCGTCCCTAGCTAGAGGCTAGTAGTAAGTCTCATTTTACCTTGGTTCATCTTGTTCAAAGTTATGATATATAGTAAGATGTGTTGTTGTTTAAATCACTAAAGATCAAAAAGACTAGAAGATGTTAAACAATAGTAAAGAATATAAAAGTTACATAAAAGTTTACTTGTGTCTGAAATATGAAGCGGAATCTTGTTGGTTTGAGGGTTGGTTAAATCATACTTTATACTTGATTTTTTGGTTTCTTGTTAAATCCATTGTTCGGACACTCGTTGATGCGATTTAGTAATGTTTAAACAGCGAAATAACATGCTGATGTACCTTTTCAGCCGTCTTCAGCAGGCTGTAAACAGACTTTAATAAATCGAAAAACGGAATTTCTGAAGCCTAAATTGTGTCTTTTCGAAAAACGAAGAAAATGGCGCTGGAATCACATTTTTTTAAGGTCGTTTACTATTTTAAAAGTCTGCTTTCATGACAGCAGCTAAGGCTGAGTTTTACTGCAGTAAAATGGGCTGTACGTTTTCGGTCGTAACTTAAAACCTGAATTGAACCAGCCCCAAAAATTCATACCATTGATGGTCACTGATGTACTTGTGACTCTCGAATTGGAATTTTGTCAAACGGACTTCCGAGGAATTTTAGACGAATTATTCCGAAAACTGCAATCAGAATGTAGTAAATCTGATTGCCGTCCGGTAAACAATTTTCTATAAATCACTGATAACGAACTGGACCCCGATATTTTTACACAATAACTTTTGGTTCGTTTAATACATCCTGTAAAAATTTGGGAATTTTTGGAATAATTTAACTATTTTATTAAAATATCCGAAAACAGCCGGTTTTGAATATAAATGCTGAAAAGACATAAGTTGTGACTCGCGTGTCTAAATGTCGAGTGTGCTATCTGTGAATGATCTAACATGTTATATATGCTATGTGCATTATCGTATGTTTGATTTTGAGTGGGGAATGGATGGGAAGTATATATGGGCATAAACCGATAAAGTGATGCATGTTATGTGATAGATACATGTAGGAACTTTGTGTTCTATTTGAAGTCACTAATAAACTAAGTGGTAATCGTACTAGGACGTGATTGACCGACCTTGACTGTTAGCTACTTTTGAGAGTCAAACCGAGCAACCGAGGTGAGTTCACACTCTTAAGGCATGGGATTCCCGGTGGGTTGGGAATGGGATTGAATAACTACTCGTACTATCATTACTATTAAACTACTTTTCACCGTCCTCGGATTGAAGGGCACGTACGTAAAACCTACGTACACTCACACTCGCTACGGTCCTTGGATCAAGAAGGGCACGTACAAACACGACTAGTCGACACATGGGAAGCCCCCACTAATCTTCGCACACATGTTTGGGAAACCGCGATACGGCCACTAATCATCGCACACATGTTTTGGAAACCGCGATCCGGCCACTAATCATCGCAAACATGTTTGGGAAACCGCGATACAGATAACTAAGATACTTGGTTTACGAAATGAACACATGATTCACGAACACTATAACTAAACAACCAACTGTGAATTCACTCAACTTTGTTGTTGACTCGTTGTTACATGCCTTGCAGGTCGTTAGGTATCTATGGAGCTTGTATCGGAGTGGGAAGAGTCGTTGTGGGACATGGACAACTGTGTACCATGCTAAACATTTGAAACGTTTAAACTTATGATTGGGTTTTAAACTTTATGCTTCCGCTTGTAACTTAAACTATGTTTTGTTTAGACACCAATTGTATTGTGTTGGATTTTACAAACTACTTACATGCTTGTTCAATATGATTGGTGGCTTGATCCTGGTCACGTCACGCCTCCAAGCGGTGGTACTCCGCATGGTGGATTTTGGGGGTGTGACAGATTGATATCAGAGCCATTGGTTATAGTGAACTTGGTTTTTAAAAGGGAAAAGTTTTTAATAAAACCAGACTATAACCAGTACAGTGCTCAACAATCCACAACGACGCTTTGCTCCACGTGCAAGACTCAACATCCTAGGTAATATGATTTAGGTTGCCTACTTGTTAGTTTCATGGTACATTGATCATGGTATGCATTAGTTAATGTGATAACTGTTATTTAAACCTTGTGTGCTTACTCTCTCCTGTCACTCAACACTTACGCACCTTGCGACACCTTTCTTACGTGTGTTCCTTCGATGTGAAGATCATGAGTGGACGTCTCGACATGACCCAGGGTCAGCTGACGACCTTGATTAACGAACGGATTGCTGAAGCCTTAGCAACCCAAACAGGGAGTCAACCCATGCACCTTCAAACACGCATGGGCACCTTCAAGGCGTTCCTGGAATGCAAACCTCCCACTTTCGACGGCACTGAAGAGACAATCGGCCTTCTATACTGGATCCAAAGAATCGAATATACATTCGAAGAGAGTGAAAGCCCTACCAGCAAACGAGTAGAGTACGCTACTGGCATGTTGCAAGGGAAAGCGTATTCTTGGTGGATCGCACAGGTTCAGATGCTCGGGTTGGCAGACGCGAATGCCATTCTCTGGAGCGACTTCAAGGATTGGATTAAGGAAGAGTTCTGCCACCTGGACGACATTATGAAACTTGAGATAGAGTATTATGGTTTGAAGATGGAAGGATCAGAGGTTGAGGCATACACAAAGAGGTCCAACGACTTGGCTGCCTTATGTCCTAACATGTCACAACCCATATCTAGACGAATCAAGCTATACCTTAGAGGCTTAGTCCCGGAAATCCAAGGGTCTGTGATTGCGGCCAACCTTCCCACAATCCAGCAAGTCGTTCGTTTGGCGCACCAACTCACTGATCAGGCAGTTGAGCAGAACAGGCTGCCCAAACGTTTCAGCGCTACCGCTTCTGATGCTCCCAATGATAATAAGCGCAAGTGGGATGGAAATTTGGGCAAGGGTTCTACCTCAGTTCAGTCTCAGCAGAGAAAGACTGATGAATACCAGAGTCCTGGTCAGCAATCTTCTGGTAGTCAAGGACAGGGTGGATACCGAGGGAACCACCCCAAGTGCAACCGGTGCAACAAGCATCATAGCGGGCGGTGCTACAAGGGTCGCTGTCTGAGGTGTAACAAATTGGGTCATGAAGCCAAGGAATGCAGGAGCCCACGTCCTGCGAATCAGAATCGCCAACAACAACAACCAGCTCCACAGAACCAACAGCAACATCAGCAGGGTAATAAGGGATGCTTCCAGTGCGGTGCTGAGGGTCACTTCAAGAGGCACTGTCCACAGCTGAATCGAAATCAGAATCAGAACAACAACCAAGGAAACGAGAACAACAGTGGAGGCAAAAACGGGAGTAACAATGATGGCAATGGCGCCCGAGGTCGTGCCTCCGTTTTTGGTCAGGCTGACGCAAGGAACGATCCCAACATTGTGATGGGTAAGTTTCTTCTGGATGATTTCTTTGTTACTGTTTTATTCGATTCAGGTGCCGATACTAGTTATGTGTCCGTAAAAGTTAGCCAAATGCTTAAGCGGACTCCAACACTCCTGAACACCAAACACATGGTAGAAGTCACCCACGTAGTTAAAGGTTGTAACTAGCTAACGGTAAAAGTCTTGAAGCCACCCACGTAGTTAAAGGTTGTAACCTCGTCTTAGCCAGTTAGACTTTCTCTATCGATCTTATTCCTATCACACTTGGTAGTTTCGACGTCGTTATTGGGATGGATTGGCTATCTCATCATCAAGCGGAGATTGTTTGCAAGAAGAAAATAGTCCGCATTCCTCGTTCTGGTGAAGAACCTCTCATGATTCGTGGCGACAAGAGTGGTGCTGTCGAAGGCATCATCTCTTTCCTTAAGGCCCAGAAGTGTTTGCGAAAGGGCCACACTGCCATTCTAGCGCTCGTTACTAACACATCAACAGAAGAGAAGAGAATTGAAGACATCCCTATTGTGCGCAATTTTCCTGATGTATTTCCTGAGGAATTGCCTGGTCTTCCGCCTCATCGCCAAGTCGAGTTTCAAATTGAGCTAGCTCCTGGAGCAGCGCCAGTAGCTCGAGCACCATATCGTCTAGCTCCGTCAGAACTTGAGGAACTGTCCACGCAATTACAAGAACTCTTGGAAAAGGGCTTTATACGTCCTAGCTCTTCGCCCTGGGGAGCTCCAGTACTATTCGTGAAGAAGAAAGACGGTACCTTCAGAATGTGCATTGACTACCGCGAACTTAACAAGGTGACCGTGAAGAATCGTTATCCTCTTCCACGTATTGACGACTTGTTCGACCAGTTGCAAGGGTTGAGCTATTACTCCAAGGTTGATTTAAGATCGGGATACCATCAGCTGAGAGTCCGAGATGAGGACGTCTCCAAAACAGCATTTAGAACTCGTTACGGCCATTACGAGTTTCTGGTTATGCCATTCGGACTGACGAATGCACCAGCGGTCTTCATGGATCTCATGAACCGAGTGTGCAAGCCTTACCTGGATAAGTTTGTTATTGTGTTCATCGACGATATCCTGATCTATTCTAAGAGTCAGGAGGAACACGAGTAGCATCTACGGCTTATGCTGGAACTTCTTCGAAAGGAGCAGTTGTATGCCAAGTTTTCGAAATGTGACTTCTGGCTTCGCGAAGTCCACTTTCTAGGCCACATGGTAAACAAGGATGGAATTCATGTGGATCCATCTAAGGTTGAATCGATCAAAAACTGGCCTGCACCCCGAACACCAACAGAGACCCGCCAATTCTTGGGTTTGGCAGGATACTACAGAAGGTTTATCAAGGATTTCTCGAAGATTGCGCAACCTCTCACTTCACTGACTCAGAAGGGTGTCACCTATCGTTGGGGTGATGCACAGGAGTCCGCATTTCAGCACTTGAAGGATAGACTTTGTAGCGCACCTATCCTCTCATTGCCTGAGGGCACAGACGATTTTGTGGTTTACTGCGATGCTTCCATCCAAGGACTTGGTTGCGTGTTGATGCAACGTGACAAGGTCATTGCCTACGCATCACGCCAACTCAAGGTTCACGAAAGAAATTACACTACTCACGATCTGGAGCTGGGAGCAGTTGTTTTCGTACTTAAGATATGGAGACATTACCTATACGGTACCAAGTGCACCATTTACACCGATCACAGGAGTCTCAAGCATATCTTCAAGCAAAAGGAGTTAAACATGCGTCAACGCCGATGGATTGAGCTCTTGAACGATTACGAATGTGCGATCAAGTATCATCCGGGCAAAGCCAATGTTGTGGCCGACGCCCTCAGCCGAAAGGATACCATACCTAAGCGTGTACGTGCTTTACAGCTTACCATCCAATCCAACCTTCCCGTTCAGATTCGAGATGCCCAGGTCGAAGCATTGAAAGCAGAAAACATCAGGGCTGAATCCTTACGAGGATCGAGGCAGCGGCTGGAACTAAAGGAAGACGGTGCCTACTATGTAAACGGACGCATCTGGGTTCCACTTTATGGCAACTTACGCGAGCTTGTGATGGATGAAGCACATAAGTCTCGTTATTCGGTACATCCTGGTTCGGATAAAATGTACCACGACCTCAAGACTACGTATTGGTGGCCTGGCATGAAAGCCCACATAGCAACCTAAGTCAGTAAGTGCTTGACTTGTGCGAGAGTCAAATCTGAATATCAGAAACCATCAGGCCTACTGCAACAACCAGAGATCCCGACATGGAAATGGGAGCAAATTTCCATGGATTTCGTTACTGGCCTTCCTAGATCTCAACGCGGAAATGACACCATTTGGGTGATCGTGGATCGACTGACCAAGTCTGCACATTTTCTGGCTATCAAGGAAATGGATAAGTTTTCTACTCTCGCAGACATTTACCTAAAGGAAGTGGTGTCAAGGCACGGAGTGCCAATCTCCATCATTTCTGATCATGACGCATGTTTTACTTCTGAACTGTGGCAGGCAATGCACAAGTCTTTTGGCTCACGTTTAGATATGAGCACCGCTTATCACCCACAGACGGATGGGCAATCTGAACGCACCATCCAAACCTTGGAAGACATGCTTAGGGCATGCGTAATCGACTTCGGCAATGGCTGGGAAAAACACCTCCCGTTAGTGGAGTTTTCATATAATAACAGCTACAACACCAGCATCCAAGCCGCTCCGTTCGAGGCATTGTACGGACGCAAATGCCGATCACCTCTCTGTTGGGCAGAAGTTGGTGACAGCCAAATCACTGGCCCAGAACGTGTGGTAGATACCACCGAGAGAATTGCTCAGATACGACAGCAAATGGAGGCAGCTCGTGACCGTCAGAAAAGCTATGCTGATAAGGGAAGAAAACCACTCGAGCTCCAGGTTGGGGATCGAGTGCTACTCAAAGTCTCACCTTGGAAAGGTGTAGTCCGCTTTGGCAAACGAGGCAAACTCAATCCGCGTTATGTCGGACCATTCGAAGTCACCGAGAAAATTGGCAAAGTCGCCTATAGGTTGAATCTACCTGAAGAACTCAGCGGAGTTCACAATGTTTTCCATGTGTCGAATCTGAAGAAGTGTCTGTCAGATGAGACCCTCATAGTCCCTCTCAAGGAACTCACTATCGACGACCAGCTGCGATTCGTCGAGGAACCAGAAGAGATTACGGATCAAGATGTTAAGATCCTCAAGCGTACCAGGATACCTCTGGTCCGAGTTCGTTGGAATGCCCGTCGTGGCCCAGAGTATACCTGGGAACGAGAAGACCAAATGAAACTCAAGTATCCCCAACTGTTTAAGAAAAAAACGCAACCACTACTGAGGCTGAAGCTACTGCAGAATTTCGGGACGAAATTCCAAATCAACGGGGGGATGATGTGACACGCCAGGAAAAATCAGGAAAACAACGCAACTTAACTAGCTTCCGCAGTAACCACGCGCTAAATTTCGGGACGAAATTCTCTTAACAGGGGGAGAATGTGACAACCCTCATAATTCCATGTATCCGTACAAATTATTAATGATAATTAAAGTGCTTGACGACTGTGCTGAATCATTTAACTGCTCTCTGACTACTGTGTTATACTTACATGTGCGTGTTAACATACTAGTAGTATATAGAAAAGTTACTAAATAGTCCGGTATGTTTTCCTGAGTGTTAGGAATTAATCGTGTTACAAAAATATATATAATAGACACTTAACGGAATAATTAAACACTTTAACGAAACAGTATCCGACCGAGCAACCGGACATTACCCGGAACATCAAATATTTTCCAAATACATTGTGTTATTATTTTGGCTAGTCTTGATCCCCGTTTACCATAACACCCACTAAAAACCCAATAACTAGCATATATCACCACATTACTTACCATCTAACTATCACTTACCAATTAGTTGAAATATTGCAAACATACCCCCCCCAACCGATTTTTAGTCCCTCATGGACCCACACAATCATCCTCCATGCATCCAAATATTTGATTTGATTTTAACTCAATATTATAATTGATTACTTACTTGCATATCTAAACAAAATATTATAAAATGAAGTGTAAGCATGGCCAACATCTCTACATGTCTTTCATAAGATTCATCCTACTCTCTCTCATCACTCTCTTCTCTCTCTATTCGGTTCACCACAACCGAAACCACCACCCTCACCTAAACATCTTCATCTTCTTCACATTATGTGCCATTCAAAGCTTCAAGGTTGAATCAATGGAGGTTGCAACTTGAGGGGATTTCAAAGGAACTTGTTTCTAGCTTTTCACCATCTTTTTCGCCACATTTCTTCACTAGATTCGTCCCTAGCTAGAGGCTAGTAGTAAGTCTCATTTTACCTTGGTTCATCTTGTTCAAAGTTATGATTTATAGTAAGATGTGTTGTTGTTTAAATCACTAAAGATCAAAAAGACTAGAAGATGTTAAACAATAGTAAAGAATATAAAAGTTACATAAAAGTTTACTTGTGTCTGAAATATGAAGCGGAATCTTGTTGGTTTGAGGGTTGGTTAAATCATACTTGATAATTGATTTTTTGGTTTCTTGTTAAATCCATTGTTCGGACACTCGTTGATGCGATTTAGTAATGTTTAAACAGCGAAATAACATGCTGATGTACTTTTTCAGCCGTCTTCAGCAGGCTGTAAACAGACTTTAATAAATCGAAAAACGGAATTTCTAAAGCCTAAATTGTGTCTTTTCGAAAAACGAAGAAAATGGCGCTGGAATCACATTTTTTTAAGGTCATTTACTATTTTAAAAGTCTGCTTTCATGACAGCAGCTAAGGCTGAGTTTTACTGCAGTAAAATGGGCTGTACGTTTTCGGTCGTAACTTAAAACCTGAATTGAACCAGCCCCAAAAATTCATACCATAGATGGTCACTGATGTACTTGTGACTCTCGAATTGTAATTTTGTCAAACGGACTTCCGAGGAATTTTAGACGAATTATTCCGAAAACTGCAATCAGAATGTAGTAAATCTGATTGCCGTCCGGTAAACAATTTTCTATAAATCACTGATAACGAACTGGACCACGATATTTTTACACAATAACTTTTGGTTCATTTAATACATCCTGTAAAAATTTGGGAATTTTTGGAATAATTTTACTATTTTATTAAAATATCCGAAAACAGCCGGTTTTGAATATAAATGCTGAAAAGACATAAGTTGTGACTCGCGTGTCTAAATGTCGAGTGTGCTATCTGTGAGTGATCTAACATGTTATATATGTTATGTGCATTATCGTATGTTTGATTTTGAGTGGGGAATGGATGGGAAGTATATATGGCCATAAACCGATAAAGTGATGCATGTTATGTGATAGATACATGTAGGAACTTTGTGTTCTATTTGAAGTCACTAATAAACTAAGTGGTAATCGTACTAGGACGTGATTGACCGACCTTGACTGTTAGCTACTTTTGAGAGTCAAACCGAGCAACCGAGGTGAGTTCACACTCTTAAGGCATGGGATTCCCGGTGGGTTGGGAATGGGATTGAATAACTACTCGTACTATCATTACTATTAAACTACTTTTCACCGTCCTCGGATTGAAGGGCACGTATGTAAAACCTACGTACACTCACACTCGCTACGGTCCTTGGATCAAGAAGGGCACGTACAAACACGACTAGTCGACACATGGGAAGCCCCCACTAATCTTCGCACACATGTTTGGGAAACCGCGATCCGGCCACTAATCATCGCAAACATGTTTGGGAAACCGCGATACAGATAACTAAGATACTTGGTTTACGAAATGAACACATGATTCACGAACACTATAATAAACAACCAACTGTGAATTCACTCAACTTTGTTGTTGACTCGTTGTTACATGCCTTGCAGGTCGTTAGGTATCTATGGAGCTTGTATCGGAGTGGGAAGAGTCGTTGTGGGACATGGACAACTGTGTACCATGCTAAACATTTGAAACGTTTAAACTTATGATTGGGTTTTAAACTTTATGCTTCCACTTGTAACTTAAACTATGTATTGTTTAGACACCAATTGTATTGTGTTGGATTTTACAAACTACTTACATGCTTGTTCAATATGATTGGTGGCTTGATCCTGGTCACGTCACGCCTCCAAGCGGTGGTACTCCGCATGGTGGATTTTGGGGGTGTGAGTTACAACTTTAGTTTGATCTGCATTAGGGAATCGGCAGGGTTTCACTTCGCACCACATTAGGGTTTTCACAAATCTGTCCCTAAATCATTCGTAGTTGTTATGGATGTTCAAGATGCAGACATCTCGAATGACTTTATGAGAAAGATTAAGAATATTGACGGAAGACCTTTTCAGCCAAGACAATCGTCACATATGGCGGCTAGGGTTTCTGATTTGCGGCATAAGAAGGTTAGTTTTATGCTTCCGCTAAATGATACTGACATCGATATGGGTTGTTCTGACTCTCCAAATCAGAATTATGCTAAGGTCTTTAACAAACGAAAGGTAGCTTTTGTGCTACCGCTCAATGATGTGAGTCCTGTTCCACGAGTAAAAGATCAGAAACAGGAACAAGATGCACGTGTTCAACAACAATCCTACGCGGATGTGGTCCTAAACGAACAAGTAGAACAATGTGGTGGTAAGATGGGTTTTGGTTCAAATCAGAATCATAATGCTGAAGATAGTGTTACAAATGCTAATGACTCGAATCATAAGATTAACTTTCGAACACTAAATTCAGAAATCTCGATGGATGGAGTGGATGTAGTGCTTCCAGTTGATTCTGTTAGGCAGGTTAATGACAGGTTAGCTAATACTCTTTATGGTTACTTCCTGGGGGATAGAATTGCTTATCCAGTAGTTGAATTCTTTGTTAGAACAAATTGGAAAAAACATGGTCTACAGAAAACTATGATGAATTCAAATGGGTTCTTTTTCTTCAAGTTTGAAGATAGAAAGGGTATGAATACTGTTCTTGAAGGGGGTCCTTGGATGATACGTAACAAACCATTGTTTCTTAACATGTGGTCTCCTACAAATACCCTTAAAAAAGAAGAGTTTAAAAAAGTAGCGGTTTGGGTCAAGTTGCATGATGTTCCCCTAGTGGCGTATTCTGATGATGGGTTAAGCATGTTGGCGTCTAAAATTGGTTCTCCTTTGCGGTTGGATTCGTATACTATTGATATGTGCAACGAGGCTTGGGGACGAAGCAGCTATGCTAGGGCCCTTATTGATATATCTGTTGATCATGATTTTAAAGAGGTCCTAACCATGGCTATTCCTGAGCTGGATGAGAACAAGTATATCAATGAAACTATTAGTGTGGAATATGAATGGAAACCCCCGAGATGTGCCCACTGTTGTGTATTTGGGCATGACTCTGAGGAGTGTCCAAAATGCATTCGATCAACAGTGAGACCTCCTACTAATAGTCCGAAAGTAGACGGGGATGGTTATATGGAAGTTAAGACAAAGAAGAAATCAAAGAAGAGCGGATTTCAAGTAAACAACCAGAAGCCCAAGCTTGAATATAGACCTGTGGATAAAAAGAAAAAGGCAGTGAGTTCTACCTATGTGAGTGCGCGGGGTACTAGTTCGTCCAAGGTTCAAACACACAATTCGTTTAGTGCTCTTGGGTTTGTTGGGGGGGAATGGGGGTTCCTTTAAAGGTGATTATGGGGGGCGTGAGCTAAATGAGGAGTCTGACGATGACGGCGTAGAGGTTGTACATGATGAAATGCAAGAGTTTATGACATCGGGTACACATCCTACGTCTTCCAGTACAGGGGCGAGCACCTCTTCCACAACGTCATCCAATGGATAGGTCATTTCTGTTTCATGCTAGGGGGCTGCCGATTGGTGGCAATTTCATTTTTGATGATGGCGGTTGATGTGGTTGTTTGATTTATTTTCGTTTTGTCTACTAGTTTAGTCATAATCATGATTGTAGTAGGCTAGGTCGAGGTGGTATCATGGTTTGTTTTGTTTTTTTGCTTACATATATGGGGCCTGTCCTGTATATGAACTAGTGGGGAACTCATCCTCACTACTTGTACTTATTTGGCGGTTGTCTTTAATAGAATCACCGGGGTAACCCTTTACCCAAAAAAAATAATAGTCATAATGCATTCATCATGGATAACAACAATCTTAATATCGGCATTTCAAGAAAGGTGTATAAAACTTAACAAGTAAATGCATATTATCATACAATCTCATCACACATCATCAACCGAAATAAAAGCACTTAGCATGAATTACTAACCGATTGGGTTCTCTAAGTGTGAGAGTATGAGGAGTCGATGAGTGAACTTCCGTATGATGATCCCAAGCTCGATTCGAGAGTCCTAGTGTTGCCGGTTGGATCCGAGAGAAGGATGAGAGGAGAGGTGATGTTTGATTTCTAGGGTTTTAGTGAGAGAGAATGTAGGAGTGTGTGTGTAGGAGAGTGTGTGTAGGTTGCCCAAAAATGGCAAGGTTGGCCATCAACCAATGTTATATACTCGTTCCAAGTTGATGCACCCTAATGGGCTTTCGGGTGGACTAAAGGAGGTGCGTGGCCCAACCGGCCCAACTGTTGCACTGTTCACTCGAGACCGCATGGTCTCGAGTCGGGTCCTTGTGTCTCGGGTTACATAAACACACGAATACATACAAGCACAACACATAATCACATAAGTTCACTTATATCATTTATTAAACCAACAAGTCAATTAGTCACATAACGTTCAAGCATGTTACGTCAAGATACAACGAAAGGTTCTAAATTACAAGTTGTCACATTATGTGGATTGTGTAATATATGTTATATGTTTATGTGATACGATCGCTCAACACGAACCCAACCACACAACTCTAACCCAATCGCACAAGTCATCGCACAAGCCTGTGGGCTTTTTGCTTCACACCCTTCTCGGCCTACACTTAGTGTATTCGAAACCCAAAAGGGCAGCCCATGTATGGGTTCAGTCCATTCCATTGATGCGCATAACCTCATGAGGAGGGGTATACTCCTCATTATTTGCTAAACACTCAAAACACACAAACCCTACTCTCTCTTCCTTCTCTCTCTAAGCCGACGGCAAACATTCTTTCTCTCGAAGCTTTCTTGTTCGGATCATCCTTGCTTTACCTCCTAACCGGTTAGTGTTTCGTTATTATTGTTTTGTTAGATAGTGTTGTGATCTATATGTTATACATGGTGATTTAGGGATGATGTGTGTTTGATTGTAATGAAAATCGATGAAGTTTAATGTTCATGAACAATCGGTTCACGTGTGTAGTATAATTAGATCATTGTAGGATTGATAATCGTTTGATGTTAAAGAACCGAATGTATGATTATCGGCTGTGATGTGTTCGTATTCGGATGATCGGTTGTGATAGACTTGTTAGGATGCATGCTAGAAATCAATAACATGAGTCGTGTTAATGGATGTAAATGAGTATGATTGTTGATTATGTTTTGAATATCATTAGGGTTCATAGGGATTTGATGATAAAACCCCTGCTTGATCGATTATTGCATGTTTGGAAATTGTTAATGTTGAATTGATTGAAAAGATGAGAAATAGGAAACTGTTAGGATGATTGTGTAACCGATTGCATGATTCTAGGGATTTGATAACCAATCGTACAAGACCCACCCTTGATCGCACAAGGACGGGTCGCACAAGATCTGACCTGATCGTACAAGGGGCTGATCGCACAAGTGTGATCGCACAAGTTGGGTACAAACACATAAAGCACATGGTACTGTTTAGTTATGCATGATCGCACAAGACCTTGTGGATCGCACAAGACAGTGCCGATCGCACAAGGCTTGGGCGGCACACAGCTGTTTTAAACCTTATTATGTTATTGGACCTTAAAGCCCAAATCTCAGTCGCACAAGATATATTGTAATCGTACAAGGCCATATCAAACGCACAAGATTATTAGGATCGCACAAGTTGTTTGTTCGTTTAATAGTTTTTTTGGGTAAAGGGTTACCCCGGTGATTCTATATATTCACAACCAAAACGCACAAGTAGTGTAGGGAATCTACACTAGTTCAATCACAGGACATGCCCCATGAAAGTAACAACTAAAAAAACAAAAACTAACACCACCAAAATGGGAAAAAAACAACTAGACTAGGCCCTAGAAACACAAACATAAACAAACTTAATCTGCCGCCATCATCTTGAAGTTCATTTCCGTTAATCTCCCAATCACCTAGAAGCCTACGCACGTTGTCACAGTTCTTCAGCTTCGCACCCATCAATTTGTAACGCACCTGTTGGATAATAATTTCACTTATAGTGTCCGGAGGTCTCAACTGGTTCTTGAATAATCTAGCGTTACGCTACTGCCAAATAAACTAACCACTAGCCGCCACTATCAGTCTAGCAACGTAGTTAGCCGCGGACTTCGAGTTGGACCGCAAAAGAAGCCACTCAACAATATCGTCCCACATAGGTTGAACCGATTCCATGCCCACTTTCTGTCTAACCATATGCCAAACTTGAGAAGAGAACTTACATTCGAAAAACAGATGACTATGAGAATCGTGATTAGCATAACAAAGCAAACAACACATCCTGTTCATATTCTTTCTACGCGAGATATGCCACTTCAAAATTTTATCCTGAGTAAGTAACTTACGCCTCATGATAAGCCACATTAAACAAGCATGACGCGGGATGCACTGACCGAACCAAACAATCCGACTCCACTCTATCTCCAACTCTCGATGCCTAACTGAATCCCAAACACGAGCCGTATAAAAATCATGATTATGATCCCCTTAGCGCCACATGAGTTTATCAGACTTATTCGAATCAATAGACATCTGATCCAGTTGGATAAGAACAGGATAAATATCCCTCCATGCGGTTGGCCATCTCCACGAATTGTCTGAAAAACATCAGAAACCTTAGACTCCATGTTGAACCCTGCATTAGCAATAACTCTAGGCGACAGGATCTGATACAGCGGCCCTAAGACACTCCAAGTATCAAACCAAGCTGAAGTATTAGAACCATTACCAATATCGGACCAAAAGAACTTCCTCATACTCGTCCGAATCTGAAGAAGCTTTCTCCAAGACCAGCAACAACTAGCCGGAACTCTACAAGCCCAAAAACTTTTACCTTTCAACCTGTATGAGTGAACCCACTGAACCCACAATGAGTCACGTCTCGAGAGAATACTCCAAATATGCGTTGTCATAAGAGCTTTATTAACATCACCAATCCGACGGATGCCTAACCCACCCTCATACTTAGGCACGCAAACCGCTTTCCAAGAAACCTTAGCCCGACCTTTTTGAAATGCACTGTCATGAGACCATAAAAAATTCCGCATCAAAGCCTCCAAATTAAGAATCACTCGTGAAGGCAAAATAAACACAGAAGACCAGTAAATATGCATCAAAGACAAGACCGAAACAATAAGTTGCAACCTGCCCGCAAAAGAAAGTAACTTATTCCTCCAATGCATGATACGTTTTTCAAGCTTCTCCACCATAATATAACAATCTTTATAAAGTAATCAAGAAGATATAAGGGGCACACCCAAATATCTCACAGGCAAATTACCCTCCTTAAAAGGCATAATATAATCGTGTTGGCCGTATCGCTGAACCTCATTGTGTGCAGCTTCATTCGAACCGTGGATAAAACAATCTCTACCAGCTGATTGTTATTCCTCCTCTTTTCAGTAAATAGCCTTCTGTTTCGCTCCTCCCAAACAAAATAAGTTGTTGCACTAACTACAAGTTTTGCAATAATGTGTTCGGCCATGTTCGACTTAGCGACATTAACCAAATACTCAAAAATATCGGTCCATGTACTCTGAATCAAATCCATACCCGCTTTACCTCGAACCCCATACCATACCAGCTTATCCTAATTAGACGGTAATAATTCCGGAATTTGTAAATTAAGCAGAGTCTGGAAATGATGTATCCACTCCACTGGCCAACTCCATTCTCCATTTATGAAAACATCAGCAACCCGAGCATTCATACTAAAACCGGCATTCGCTATCCTTCTGGGAGTAATAAAACTACAAATCGGTCCCATCATATCCCATTTATCATACCAAGCACTAGTGTTCATACCATTCCCCAACTTAACCCAAATATGATCGCGGATTCTCGGCCTAATACTTAACATCTTACGCCAACTCCAAGTTACATTATTTTTAATCGGCACATCCCAAAAATTTCTACCTCGAAGACGATAAGAATGAATCCACTTCACCCATAGAGACTCTCGATTAGACAGCAAGCTCCATATGTGCGTGACCATGAGGGCACTATTCATATCTCCAACCCAACGGTTACCCAACCCACCTTCACATCTCGGAAGACAGACAACTTTCCAACTAACCTTTGCTTTGCCTCTAATTCTATTCCCTTGAGACCATAAAAACATCCGCATTCGTCCCTCCAACTCGTGAATAATACGTTTCGGAAGAATAAAAACCGAAGCCCAATAGACATGTAAAGAAGCCAAAACCGACCTGATCAACTGCAACCTGCCAGCAAAGGATAAACACTTCGTTTTCCAGTCAGTAATTCTAGCATCCATCTTCTCCACCAGACTTTTACAATCTTTGTAAGTAAGCCGAGTAGATATTAACGGAACTCCAAGATACTTAACAGGCAACACCCCTTCCTCAAACGGCAGAATTTCTAAAATACGAGCTTTAACTGAGTTCTCCACATTGCCAAAGAAAACTGTACTCTTCATCATACTAGGCACAAGCCCTGACATGTTTTTGAAACTATTAAGGGATTCCATAATAACCTTGGCCGATTTCGGGTCCCCCTAGCAAAAAGAAACAAGTCGTCTACAAAGCATAAATTAATAATTCTTTGGTTTTCACACTTATTATGGAATCTAAACTCCGATGATACCGACACCTGCTTTTGTAGAATCAAAGTCAAAACCTCCATAACCAAGGTAAAGAGATATGGGGACATTGGATCACCCTGACGCAAACCACGCTTTCCTTTGAAAAACCCATGAAGGCTCCCATTCATCGCAATTGAAAACATTGTAGAAGTGACACAAGCCATGATCCACATAACCATTTTCGGGTGGAAACCAAAACCCAGTAACACGGTCTCTAGGAATTTCCATTCAACTGTATCGTAAGCTTTCTGAATATCCACCTTAAACACGCATCTCGGTGGCCCAATTTTCCAATGATAGTTATGCATAAGTTCCTGAGTTAATAGGATATTATCTGAAATTCTTCTGCCCGGAACAAAAGCCGATTGATTAATGCTAACAATATCTCCTAACCCTTCTTTAATACGGTTAGAAATTATCTTACTTATGCACTTATACATCGTGTTGCAACACGAAATTGGTCTATAATCTATTATTGAAACAGGCGTAGATACCTTAGGGATTAAAGAAATAACCGTATGGTTCAATTGCTGAAGCAACTTCCCATTAAGAAAGAAATCCCGAATCGCTTTGCACACCTCTGTTCCCACGATATCCCAAGATCTTTTAAAGAAAATAGAAGTATACCCATCAGGCCCTGGAGCTTTGTTCCCTGAAATAGAGAACATAGCCGATTTGATCTCCTCATCCGAAATATGACGAATCATATGTAGGGCCTTATCAGCCGCTAACTTCTGAGAAAATAAGTCAGGAGTAGGTTGCATCGGAGTCTCCACTTCACAGCTGAAGAACTTCGAGTAATGCTCCACCAAACTCTGCGGCACTTCATTACCTTCAACCATCCGACCGGTTGAATCCCGAATAGCAAATATACGACTACGATGATTCTTTGCTTTCAGCACATTATGGAAGAATTTAGTATTTGAATCGCCCAATGACAACCAATCCACCTTCGAAGCACACTATCGAGTTTAATCATTAAATCATTATCACCCGGACACCTATCCAACTCGAGCTGGCACTCCTCCATAAGCTTCCTCGAATTTTTAACTTTTTCATGCAAGTTCCCAAGATCAAAAAGAAGTTTACGAAGCGGACCCTTCAAGATCCTTAGTTTCTTGACCACTTTAAACATAGCATATCCCGCAAAATCCGTTTCCCAAACACGCTTAACCTCCTCAAGGAACCCATCCTTCTCTGCAATTAAATTGACAAACTTAAACGGTTTCGGTTTGTTTCGTTCCACATTAGGAAGGACAAGAATACAAGGTGTGTGATCTGAAACCCGATAGGGCAAAAAACGAGACGCCGCACCAGGAAACAAATCAATAAAACACACATTCCCTAGGACTCTATCAATCTTTTTAAAGATAGCATTCCCATTCTTTTGTTTGTTCGTCCAGGTGTAATGAAAACCCGGGCTGTTGACATCAAACACGTCAATAGCATTCACACACTCCTTAAATTCCCTTGTGCTAATACTTATAAAAGAAGTTCCCGTTAGCGTATCATCCATCTCCAACGTAGCATTAAAGTCCCCTATAATGGTCCACGGTTTATTAAGCATAAACAAATGGTGCTGACATAGATCATCCCATAACTCCCTTCTATCCTTATAATGATTTTCCGCATACACGAACGAGCAAAACAACGACTTCTTGTCAAGTTTATACACGATCTGCGTATGAACCACCTGATTAGTTTGGGCAAGAATCATCACATCCACTATATTCTCATCCCATCCCACAATTATCCGAGTACCTCTAGGACAAAGAGAAGCATTAGAGGCCCATTTCCAGCTACTACACACTTTATTGCAGACATCCAAGACATTCGACACACCCATATGAGTTTCCATAATGGCACAAACTTGCAAATGATTATCAGAAATTATCTGACGAACCTCCTTTTGCTTAAGGGAGCGGTTCAAACCCCCTAACATTCCATGCACCGATACTACCCATTAGAAACCCCGTGACCGGGTGTGCTTGCACCCTCAGTTTTGTTACCATCGATCTTTCTGTCCATGAACTTAGGAATATCATCTAACAGGTCATCCACTCCTATATCGTCGATAATAATCTGGCTCTTAGAATTCTTACTTACATTATTTGTAACCTTCATTTGTTGCACTGGTCGAGCATTGTTAGCAGCTACCTCCTCATTTTCCAGCGCATCAAAAGAATTAGACACCTTATCCTGAACATTGGACGAAGAAGCTTTATCCGCTTGATTGTTATTTTTAGAGATCGGCCTATAAACCATCTTCGGCTTCTTATTATTTACCTGAAAACCTTGCTGGCCAGCTTTTTTGTTTTTGCCTTTAAACTCCCTAAACCCGTCAGCATCAGTCTTGGACCTATCCTCCACCACCGTCTTCGGATTCTTCGGACATGAGTTACCCTCGTGACCAAATACACAACATGTAGTACACCTTAATGGCTCCCAATCGTACTCTACTTTTACCTCAGCCATCGAAAACCCATTGCCAGCCAAACCTGGAACCGCCACCTTCACCATTCTTTTTAATTCGCATCCAGCATGCATCTCAATCAATGCTCTAGCAAAACTACTTCTACCCCATGATTCAGCACACATCGATGCCGTATATGAATCAAGCATTTTCGGATCACCTATTTTAGAAGCCAATAGACTCAGACCATCCTCAGTAAAGGCCGCCAATGGCACATCATGCAACTTTACCCACACAGGAATAGCCGTTATATCTTCTTTAACTAGGTTGACTGACGGAGACCACTCATTCAAGATTATCGGTACATTCCTAATCATCCACGGACCATCCTTCATCCTCCATTCATCATTTATCGGTACATTCCTAATCATCCCCGCCTGAGAATTAAACTTAAAAAAGAAGAAACCCTTCGCATTCATCATTAATCTAGATAATCCATATTTTGCCCACTGATTTTTAGCGAAGTATTCAACAACTGGAAACGCCAGTCGTTTACCCAAAAAATAGCCATACAACGTGTTTGCAAAACGATCATTTACCTGTTTCACCGATTCAACCGGAATCACAACGTCCACCCCATCCATCTTCTCTACCGTTTCCATCTTCCTAAAATTCACTTTAACAGGTTCCTTCTTGGTTTGAACAGCCTTCGCATACGAGATAGGCTTGTTTATGGCACTTTCTGAATTATCCATACAACTCTTGTTACTCTCCAAGTTGCCATCAGCCGAACCACTAGGGTTTGCATGGGAATCCTTCATCGCTGCCATGTATTCCCCTCCATATGCCAAATCAGCATTCAACTCCACAGGTTTAGAAATTTCGTACAACCCATCAATGACCGATCTATTGTTGGTTGAGTATAAACCCCGCCTAGGTTTCAGATTGTTGCCCTCAATATTTGTCACCCGCAACCCAATACCATGAACCGGTGGTGTTTTATCATCAGTCCCCGGAGTAACACCCTCCTCCAACGGATTAACACCATCACTTCTTCCCTCCATGCACTCGAAACACCAAGCAAACAAGAAAAACCAGCCGACCTAGAAACAAAAGCAAAAACCCTAATCTAGCACCTTACGGCATGCAACTAATCAAATCAAGATAGGGACTCAGGTAAATCAAGGTTACTGCCCAACCAGTAGGACCGATAAACCCTAATCACTATTCCAACAAATTCGAAGCACACAGTATCAGGAGGCGACGTTCAAAAAAACAAAAAAAAAAACAAAAAAAACCCTAAATTCAACCGCGATCACTTTTCTAACAAGTTCGAATCAGAGTATTGATGAATCAAGACACTAATAATCAGACTGTTATACAAAGATCAGGCAGAAAAATCGAAGGTTACATGAGGCTCCAAAGTCGCCATGCTAGAGAGTTATTTGGTTGGTTGGTATAAAATTTAACCGGGGTAACCCTTTACCCAAAAAAAACAGAGGTTGATAATCTATTGACGTTCACACTTGTTATGAAATTTAAATGAAGAATCAATCCTTACCGCATGCTGTAAGATAGCCGTAAGAATCTCCATAACAAGCTTAAATAAGTACGGAGAAATAGGATCACCCTGTCTTAACCCCCGGCTTCCCTTGAAAAAACCATGAACATCACCATTAATACACACTGAAAACGTGGTAGTAGAGACACAAACCATAATCCAGTGAACCATGTTGGAATGAAACCCGAAACCAATCAAAATACTCTTGAGAAAACTCCAATCAACAGTATCATAAGTCTTCTGAATGTCAACTTTGAACGCACATTTAGGGGGGCCGATATTTCGATGATAGTTATGCATCAACTCTTGCGTTAACAAAATATTATCAAAAAATTTTCTACCCGACACAAAAGCCGATTGGTTGACACTAACAATATCATTCAATGCCACCTTAATTCTCTCAGCAACAATCTTACTAATGCATTTATATAAGATGTTGTAACAAGCAATCGGACGATAGTCCGTGACCACAGACAGGGATGGGACCTTAGGAAGAAGAACAATAAGAGTATTATTTAATTCCCGAAGAAGCTTCCCTGTACTAAAAAAAATCAATAACAGCATTCGAAACATCATTACCAGCGATAGGCCAGGCGCTTTTAAAAAATCCAGCAGTAAAACCATCTGGACCTGGCACCTTATCCGAACCAATCGAAAACATCGCCTTCCTAACCTCTTCAGCTGTGACTGGACGAACCATATGCGTCGCACCATCCATATCCAACGTTTTAGTAAACAGATCAGGAGTTGGACTAAGCGTCGTATCCCCCTGGCATCCCAAAAAGTTCTCATAATGATCAACAAACAATTTCTGAACCATATCATCCTCAAACACATTCCCACTAGCATGCCGAATTGCATTAATTCGACTATAATGAATTTTGTTCTTGAGCGATGAGTGAAAGAAAGCCGAATTCATATCACCAGCCGCTAACCAGTCCACCTTGGACTTTTGCTTCAAAAACCGCTCCTCATCTAATAAGGCCTCCTGATAATCACGACGAATACAAGTTTCCTCAACCCGAAGCGACTCACTGGCCGGCTCAGTATCAAGCTCACGCTGAATCCCATCAAGTATCTCACGCAAGTGTTGAACTTTCTTATACAAATTGCCTTGCTGAAAAAGTAACACTAGTAATGGAGCTTTTAGAAGCCGAAGTTTCTTTACGACAAAAAACTGATACACACCACTAATACTCATCTCCCAAATCCGGTTGACAATCACCAAGAACTCAGGCTTATGGACCAGAAAATTAGCGAATTTGAAGGACCGATGTTTAGTTCTTCTAACTTCCAGAATCTTGAGAACACACGGACAGTGGTCTGATAACCGGGACGGGTAGAATACTGCCACTACACTCGGATAACGGGCTATGAACTGAGAATTACCCATTATTCTATCAATCTTTTTCATCAAACCAATCCCCTTCTTGTGCGAGAGACTTTTCGGGTTGCATGTTTTGGGCCGGGAACTATTGGGATTCATTTATGGAATCGCACAAGACTATTGGGCTAATGAACTTGTGCGAGCCCAATCATCTGAGTCGCACAAGTTGGGCCTTTTGTGGACTTGACTGTGTTACATGATTTACGTGTTTGCCATGATCATTACGTGTTCTTGTATTGTTAATTCTGTGTAAACTTATGTACACTACTTGAACCTAGACCTGACTTGTATGGTAACCATGTTAGGACGTGGTTGACCACTAGCAGCTCAATCGACCCTTACTTACCTGCCGAGCTAACCTAAGGTGAGTTCACACTTTTCTACAAAGCATGGTAATTCCCGGTGGGATTGGGAATGGGTTAAGGAATAGGGATTTCCTCGTCCTGTTAGGACGTGTTCAGGAATGTAGATTCCTCGTCCTGTTGAGACGGATTTAGATTTTACTAGACTAGAACTCTATCAACGAAGTCCCTCCTTTTGTATCGACTTAATCGCCGAGGCCAATGGCGAACGGGTCATTAGTTAAATAGCGCTATTATGTTTAACAAACCTCACACCGTGCCGCAGAGGACGGGCGTGGACTAATGGACTAGGCACGTCAATGATGATAAACATTGACGAGGGCACTTAAACATGACGAACGTTAGTAGTCGATATGGTAACGAGTCTGGTAGTTTGAACATGGGGGTTACCCCACGGCCGAAGTGCCGGGCTGGATAGCCGAGGATTGAGAACATGGGGTAGCCCCCACGGCTGAGATGGCCGAAGTAAAATGGATTAACTAATAAACGTTTTCGAACTATGGGTTAACCCCCACGGCTGGTTAGCCGGTTAAGATTAAACTATGTTTTTGGAACAACTCTAAAATGGACAACCAACTGTGAACTCGCTCAACTTTGTTGTTGACTCGTTACTACATGCTTTGCAGGTCACTAGGTTTAGCAGGAGCTTGCATGGGGAAGAGTCGTTGTGGAGTATGGACATTGAGTGTTCATGATGAACTTAAACACTTTTAAATTTATGATTTGGGTTTTGAACTATTTGCTTCCGCTGATAACTTAGACTTATTAAACTGTTTTGAACACCAATTATATTGCATGGTTGGACATTCTTTTACTTTACTATATTGTTCAGTATGATTGGTGGCTTTTACCGCGTGTGGATTTTGGGGGTGTGAACTCGGTTTTAAAGAGGGGAAAACTTTTTGACAAAACCAGATTATAACCTGTACAGTGCTCAACGATCCACAACGACACTTCGCTCCACGTGCAAGACTCAACACAATAGGTGATATGGTTTGTAATTGCATTGCCTGCTTGTTAGTTTAAGTAGCGCATTGATCATGAGATACTTCGTTAGTGTAACAATGGTTGCTTGAACCTTGCGTGCTTGCTCTTTTCTGTCACTCTACACTTACGCATTTTCGTGACACCTTTCTTACTTGTGTTTCCTTCGATGTGAAGATCATGAGTGGACGCTTGAACTTGACTCAACCCTAGCTGACGGCTTTAATCAATGAACGAGTTGCTGAGGCACTCGCAGCTGTCCCTACAGGAGGTATAACCTGCCATTTCGACCTATCCTAGGATGTTTAGATCCTACTCTCACGAACCAACCCTCGTGCTTAATCTTGTCTTTTCTTTATCGCGCGACAGGTCAGCCTGCTCAGCCTCTCGCATGTACGTTCAAGACCTTTATGGACTGTAGACCTAGTACCTTCAGTGGTACAGAAGGAGCTGTAGGTCTCCTCCACTGGTTCGAGAAGCTCGAATCTGTCTTCGAGATGTGTGAATGCCCTGAGGATCGTAGGGTAAAGTTTGCTACTAGAACACTCGAAGGTGTTGCGTTAACCTGGTGGAAGGCACAGGTTCAACTGTTAGGGCTGGCGGTTGCTAATGCCACCCCATGGAACGACTTCAAAGAGTTGACCAAAGAAGAGTACTGCAGTCGGGATGACATACACAAGCTAGAGGTAGAGTTTTTCAATTTGAAGATGACGGGGTCTGAAATCGAGGCATACACAAAGAGATCGAACGAATTAGCTATCTTGTGTCCTACTATGGTGGATCCTCCCATCAAGCGTATTGAGCTGTACCTCAAGGGTCTAGTGCCAGAAATTCTAAGCCATGTGATTGCGGCTAACCTTGGTACTATTCAGCAAGTCATACGACTAGCTCATCGTCTCACGGATCAGGCAGTTGAGCAAAACAAGCTGCCCAAGCGTATCAGTGCTACAGCTACTTCAGAGGCTCCTAGCGACAACAAGCGCAAGTGGGATGGAAATTCAAGCAAGGGTTTAACTTCTGTTCAGTCTCAGTCACAGCAGCGAAGGACTGAGGACTATAGGAGCCCCAGTCAGCAGTCTTCTGGGAGTCAAGGGCAGGGTAAATGCAATCGCTGTAACTTGCACCACAACGGACCATGTAGTATAGGCAGCTGTCATCGATGCAACAAGCCTGGTCACATTGCAAGGGATTGTAGGAGTCAGCATCCCGCGAATCAGAATCGGCAACAACAGCGAGCCCCACCAAACCAATGCCAGCAGCAACAGCAACAACAAGGTAACAACAAAGGGTGCTTTCAATGTGGTGCTGAAGTCCACTTCAAGAGAGACTGTCCCCAGCTGAACCAGAATCAGAACAACAACAATAATAACAATCAGGGGAATGGAAACAACGGGGGTAACAACAGAGGCAACGGTGCCAGGGGTCGTGTCTTCGTGATTGGTCAAGGAGATGCAAGGAACGATCCCAACGTCGTAACGGGTAAGTTCCTACTGGACGACTTCTATGTTTCTGTTTTATTCGATTCGGGTGCCGATACTAGTTACGTGTCCTTAAAAGTTAGTCAGAAGCTTAAGCGTACCCCAACACTTTTGAACACCAAGCACATTGTAGAACTAGCGAATGGTAAAAGTCTTGAAGCCACACACATAGTTAAGGGTTGTAATATTGTTCTTGCTGGTCAGACTTTCTCTATCGATCTTGTCCCCATCGTTCTTGGAGATTCTTTGTAGGAGAAAATCGTCCGTATTCCTCGTTCTGGTGAGGAACCTCTCGTTATTCGTGGTGATAAGAGTGGTGCTGTCGTGGGCATCATCTCCTTTCTTAAGGCTCAGAAGTGTTTGCGAAAGGGCCACACTGCTATTCTGGCTCTCGTTACTGATACCTCGACGAAGGAGAAGAAGATAGAAGATATTCCTATTGTACGCGACTATCCTGAGGTATTTCTTGAGGAACTACCTGGTCTTCCGCCTCATCGCCAGTTAGAGTTTCAAATCGAGCTAGCTCCTTGAGCAGCGCCAATAGCTCGTGCACCTTATCGCTTAGCCCCATCAGAACTAGAAGAGCTGTCTACGCAACTACAAGGGCTTTTGGACAAGGGTTTCATTCGTCCTAGCTCTTCGCCCTGGGGAGCTCCAGTCTTGTTTGTGAAGAAGAAGGACGGTACCTTCCGTATGTGTATCGACTATCGCGAGCTCAACAAGGTGACCGTGAAGAATCGCTATCCTCTTCCGCGTATTGATGACCTGTTCGACCAGCTGCAAGGGTCGAGCTTCTACTCGAAGAATGATCTGAGATCGGGATATCACCAGCTGAGAGACCGAGATGAGGACGTCTCCAAAACAACATTTAGTACTTGTTATGGGCACTATGAGTTTTTGGTCATGCCATTCGGGTTGACAAACGCACCTGCGGTCTTCATGGATCTTATGAATACAGTGTGCAAGCCTTACCTAGATAAGTTTTTTATTGTTTTCATTGACGACATCCTGATCTATTCTAAGAGTCAGGAGGAACACGAGCAACATCTACGACTTATTCTGGAACTTCTTCGAACAGAACAGCTTTATGCTAAGTTTTCGAAATGTGACTTCTGGTTTCGCGAAGTCCATTTCCTAGGCCACGTGGTAAACAAGGACGGGATTCATGTTGATCCATCCAAGGTTGACTCAATCAGGAATTGGCCTGCACCTAGTACACCAACAGAAATCCGTCAATTTTTGGGTTTGGCGGGCTATTATAGAAGGTTCATCAAGGATTTCTCCAAGATTGCGCAACCTCTCACTTCGTTAACTCAGAAAGGTGTCACCTATCGTTGGGGTGATGCACAGGAATCTGCGTTTCAACACTTAAAAGATAGAATTTGTAGCGCACCAATTCTCTCATTACCTGAAGGCACAGAAGATTTTGTGGTTTATTGCGACGCGTCCCTCCAAGGACTTGGTTGCGTGTTGATGCAACGTGACAAGGTCATTTCTTATGCATCGCGGCAACTTAAGGTTCACGAAAAGAACTACACTACCCACGATCTGGAATTGGGAGCAGTTGTTTTCGCAGTTAAGATATGGAGACATTACCTGTACGGTACCACGTGCACCATTTACACCGATCACAGGAGTCTCGAGCATATCTTCAAGCAAAAGGAGTTAAACATGCGACAGCGTTGATGGGTCGAGCTCTTGAATGATTACGAATGCGCTATCAAATACCATCCTGGCAAGGCCAATGTGGTGACCGACGCCCTCAGTCGAAAGGATACTACACCTAAGCGAGTGCGTGCGTTACAACTGACCATCCAATCTAGTCTTCCTACTCAGATACGAGATGCTCAGGTTGAAGCATTGAAAGCCGAGAATATCTGGGCCGAGTTCCTGCGAGGATCAAGGAAACGATTAGAACAAAAGGAAGACGGCCCTTACTACGTAACAGGGCGCATCTGGGTTCCACTTTATGGAAACTTACGCGAGCTTGTGATGGATGAAGCGCACAAGTCTCGTTACTCACTACATCTTGGTTCTGATAAAATGTATCACGTCTTGAAGACTGTATACTGGTGGCCTAGCATGAAAGCCAACATAGCAACCTACGCCAGTAAATGTTTCACTTGTGTGAGAGTCATGATCGAATATCCGAAACCATCAGGCCTACTTCAACAACCAGAGATACCGACGTGGAAATGGGAGCAAATTTCCATGGATTTCGTTACTGGCCTGCCTAGGTCTCAGCGCGGGAATGATACCATTTGGGTGATAGTGGATCGACTGACCAAGTCTGCACACTTTTTGGCTATCAAATAAACAGACAAGTTCTCTACTTTAGCAGACGTTTACTTGAAGGAAGTGGTTTCGAGGCACGGGGTGCCAACCTCTATCATATCTGATCGTGACATGCGTTTTACCTCTGAATTGTGGCAAGAAATGCACAAGTCCTTTGGCTCACGTTTAGACATGAGCACCGCTTATCACCCGCAAACGGATAGGCAGTCTGAACGCACCATCCAAACCCTTGAAGACATGCTAAGGGCATGTGTGATTGATTTTGGTAACGGCTGGGAACGACATCTACCTTTAGTGGAATTTTCGTGTAATAACAGCTACCACACCAGTATCCAGGCCGCTCCGTTTGAGGAATTGTACGGACGTAAATGCCGATCACCTCTTTGCTGGGCAGAAGTTGGTGACAGCCAAATCACTGGCCCAGAACTTGTGGTTGACACAACTGAGAAGATTGCTCAGATTCGACAACGGATGGCGGCAGCTCGTGACCGTCAGAAAAGCTACGCTGATAAGCGCAGGAAACCACTCGAGTTCCAGGTTGGGGATCGAGTATTACTCAAAGTCTCACCTTGGAAAGGTGTTGTTCGTTTTGGCAAACGAGGCAAACTCAACCCGCGATATGTCGGACCCTTCGAAATAGTAGAGAAAATAGGCAAAGTGGCCTACAAACTAAACCTACCTGAAGAACTCAACGGGGTTCACAACGTTTTCCACGTGTCGAATCTGAAGAAGTGTCTGTCAGATGAGACCCTCTTAGTTCCTCTTAAGGAGTTCACAATCGACTATCAGTTGTGATTTGTCGAGGAACCAGTAGAGATTACTGACCGAGATGTGAAGATCCTCAAGCGCACCATAATTCCTCTAGTTCGAGTTCGTTGGAACTTCCGTCGTGGCCCAGAATTTACCTGGGAACGAGAAGATCAGATGAAGCACAAGTATCCCCAGTTGTTCGCAAATAGTGAAACCACTACTGAGGCTGAAGCTACTACGGAATTTCGGGACGAAATTCCAAACCAACGGGGGAAGGATGTGACACCCCAGGAAAACCGGGAAAACCATGCAACTAAACTAGGTTCCTCAGATATGTAGGATGGCTGTTTTCTCTCTAAACCTTGGCGATCTTGAAGCTTCTCGTAATCATTGATTCAACCGTGATTCTTCTTTGTGATCTCTTGCATAACAGTCTGTGATTGGAGATTTGATTCTTCAAAACTCTATAACGAACTTGTTAGCAACTGTGACCAATTTCGAATTAGGGTTTTATTTCTTTTTCTTCTTTTTCCAATCGCCTCCTTAGTGTTTAATTTGATTCTCTGATTTATTAATCTTGTTGTTTTTTATTGCGGTTAACTGAGATTAATTTAGCTAGATCGAAAACTCTAGATTAATCTATTAAGGGTTGAAGATTATCACTAGGGTTTTAAAAGGTTTAGGGTTCTTGGTAGCTGCATGTGTTTGGTGATTTCGATTGCTTTGATCGTTGTTTCATATGCATGGAGAGAAATAGGGATCAGAGTTTGGAGGACCTAGGGTTCCATTCCTTTACTGAAAAACTGCATGGGGATATCTTTATTACTTCGAAAACTGATAAACTTTCGAACGCACAGGATGTACGGAGTAACTTGTCTTCGTTTGGGAATACTCTTGATGCTAGATCGTTAAAAATTGATGGAAATCCGATGCTGCCTAGAAGAGGAGTCGTTCAATCAGATCCGATAAAGATAAATATTATTGATGAATTGGAAAAAGTTACAGTTTCAGTTCCAGTGCAAGATGTAAGTAGTAGTTCTGATTCGAAAATGGAGGATGGTGTGGCCAAAGTTTCTTATGCAGATAGGGTTAAAAATATTCCTTCAGGAAAAAGAGAAGTTATCTTCAGGAAAATGGAGTCGGGAGAGTCAAAACCTGATGCGGATGTGGTCATTCCTAGGGAGGTAATTCGTAAGGTTCAGGAGAGATTTGTCAATGTTTTATATGGATATTTTTTGGGTAATCGGCTTCCATTCCCTGTTGTTGAATACTATGCTAAGAATGTATGGGCAAAATATGGATTTGCTAAACTCATGATGAATTCTGATGTATTCTTTTTCTTTAAATTTGATTCTAAAGAGGGTATGGCAAAAGTGTTGGAAGGGGGGCCGTGGTTGATCAGGAAAGTACCGTTGATTCTTAATGTCTGGTCTCCGTCTGTTAGCCTTAAGAAGGAAGGTATTAAACTAGTGCCGGTATGGGTAAAGCTTCATAATGTTCCAATTGCGGTATATACTGATGACGGATTAAGTTTATTAGCTTCGAAAATAGGTGAGCCAAAACGTTTGGATGGATATACAGCTGAGATGTGTTCGGAGAACTGGGGAAGGAGTAGTTTTGCTCGTGCGTTGATTGAAATAAATGCGGATCAAGATCTTAAGGAGCAGAATGTTGTTGCTATTCCAAAACTAGATGAGGAGGGATATATTAATGAAAGTGTGACTGTTGAGTATGAGTGGAAGCCACATCGGTGTTCCTTATGTTGTGTGTTTGGTCACAATGACCAAATGTGTGGCAAGAATGAATCAAAAAAGGCAAAACAAGTAGTGGTTGATGATGAAGGTTTTACTATGGATAAGAGGAAGATGGCTCGTGTGGGTGTCATGCCTAAGAAACCAAAGCCGAAATTTATATACAAGCCAAAAATCAATAAGTTGGACCCAAGTACATCTGGTACAAAGGAGATTAATGTTAATGTGAAGACAGTCGATAAGGTTAAAACTCGTAATTCTTTTGAGGCTCTTTCTAAGATTGATGGACAGGAGTTATTGGATGATAATGATTTGATGGGAAATATTCATAATACAAATGGGAAGCAAGTGAAGCTGGATGATTATGGTGAGGGGTCAAAAACTGGCAATATGCCTAAAAAGGATTATACTCATGTGGATGAAGTTTTTGAATCTAACACAACGGAGATATCCAAATTCATGGGTTATATCCCGACTGATAGTCGGCCTGAGGGGGCAAGCACTCCCGGTTCTGGAAGTCTCAATGGTTAGTGTGGCGGCTTGGAATATAAGGGGTTTAAATCGTCCCCTGAAACAAAACGAAGTCCGTTTTTTTATTGGTGAAAATCAGCTTAAAGTCTGTGCTATTCTAGAGACGCATGTAAGTATTGGTAATTTAGATAAAGTGTGTAAGGGTGTTTTCAGGAGCTGGAATTGGACATCGAATGGGGGTGTTTGTCAGCGTGGAACCAGAATTATATTGGGTTGGGATGCGGATGAGGTTCAACTTATGGTGTTATCACAATCGGATCAGGTGATACATACTCAGATTCATCTTAAAGCTGATTCTAAAGTTTTTCTTTGTTCTTTTGTTTATGCTGAGAATAAGTATCAGGAGCGTAGAACTTTATGGGAGGATCTTAATAAACATAATTGTTTAGCTCATGATAAACCTTGGGTAGTGTTGGGGGATTTTAACTCGGCTCTAAATATGGAGGATTGTTGTTCTGGAACGTCAAGTCATACCATAGGCATGAGAGAGTTTTTTGATTGTGTTCAAACGTCGGAGCTTTTGGATATTAAAAGCTATGGTCTTCATTACACGTGGAATCAGAAACCACTTGAGGGGATAGGAGTCGTTAAGAAGATTGATCGTATTATGGGCAATGTGAAGTTTATGGACGTCTTTCCGGATGCGTATGCTGTTTTTCAGCCAGCCCGTGTGTCAGATCACACACCTTGTGTTCTGAAAATTTCCTCTAGTTCCCGTTCAAAGCAGAAGCCGTTTAAATTCCCAAATTTTTTGACATCCAAAGTGGAGTTCAGGCAACTTGTTTCTTCTGAATGGACTAAAAGAATCCAAGGTTATAACATGTTTTCGGTTGTTAAAAAGTTGAGAAATCTAAAACCTGGTTTTCGTAAATTGTTGCATCAGCAAGGGAACCTTCATGATAAAGTTTGCCGGTTGCGTAGGGAGCTAGATGATATCCAGAAGCTTATTGATGCTGATCCGTTAGATGGGGATATCCGTGATAAGGCTGCTAAGTGTCTTCGTGAGTTTCAGGAGGCGGCATATGATGAGGAGTGTTTTTTAAAGCAGAAATCCAAAGTAGAGTGGCTCTGTGCGGGTGATTCGAATACTTCCTATTTTCATAAATGTGTCAAAAGTAGGAATGCTAGAAACAAGATAAGTTGTATTAATGATGTGCATGGGAACCGGTTTGAAGGGGATGATGTTCAGCAAGCTCTTGTTACTCATTACTCGAACTTCTTGGGCATGACTCTTATGGGTTCAGGAGTTGTGGATGCTGATTTGTTTACTAACACGATTAGTCAACATTCAGTTGATCATATGATTAGACAAGTGACTCGGGAAGAGATTAAACAGGCTATGTTTAGTATTGGTGAAAATAAAGCCCCTGGTCCTGATGGGTTCACTTCGGCGTTCTTTAAGCAGGCGTGGGATATAGTGGGTGATGAGGTTACGATTGCTATTCTTGATTTCTTTGAGAATGGTAAACTTTTAAGGCAAATTAACCACACTATTCTAGCTCTGGTTCCTAAGATGGATACTCCGAATTCGGTTCTTGACTACCGACCTATATCGTGTTGTAATGTGCTATACAAGTGCATTAGTAAGATAATCACGGACAGAATCAAGGGGTGCCTGGATAAATTGGTTAGCGTTAACCAGTCGGCGTTTGTTCCAGGTAGAAAAATATCAGATAATATTCTACTTACTCAGGAGTTGATGCACAATTATCACCTTAATAGAGGTCAGCCGAGATGTGCTTTTAAGATTGATATTCAGAAGGCGTATGATACGATTAGCTGGTCTTTTCTTGAAAATATCTTGCTTCGTTTCGGGTTTCATCATAAAATGATTAGTTGGATTATGGCATGTGTTTCTACGGTGTCCTATTCGTTAAGCATCAACGGGGAGCTTCATGGGTATTTTCCAGGGAAGCGTGGTCTTAGACAAGGTGATCCTATGTCACCTTATCTTTTCACGCTTGTTATATAGGTTCTGACCCTTCTTCTTCGACAAGCTGCTTCGACTACGTCGTTTAAATTTCATGCTCACTGCTCTAAGCAGAAGATAATAAACGTTTTGTTTGCTGATGATTTGTTTCTGTTCTCTCACGGTGATTGCGTTTCGGTGAAGCGGTTAAAAGAGGCTCTAGATAAATTCTCGGAGATGTCGGGTCTGCTTCCCAGCATGCCTAAGAGCACAGTTTTCTTCAGTAACGTTCCTCGTTCGTTGAAAGATCAGATTTTGCATTTAATGCCGTTTCAAGAGGGTTCGTTGCCTGTTCGTTACCTGGGTGTTCCGTTGATTTCAACGAGATTAGCTGCTAGAGATTGTAAAATTCTGCTCGAACGTATGGAGAGGAGAATAGATAATTGGATGACTAAATCTTTGTCGTTTGCAGGGAGACTCCAGTTAATTAATTCGGTTCTTGCAGCCATGTATTCTTACTGGACTTCTGTTTTTATGCTCCCTATGAGTGTTATAAAGGATCTGGAGAAACGATTACGAAGATTCTTATGGAATGGAGGAAAACAGGGATCGGTTCGTGCTAAAGTTGCATGGAAGGAGGTGTGTATGCCGAAAGAGGAGGGTGGTTTGGGTATTCGTAGTATCATGGATGTTAATAGAGCTCTATTGACGTCTCATATCTGGAGTATAATTACTAAACGTCCTTCTCTTTCGGTTCAGTGGATTCACACGTACAGGTTAAAAGGTAAAAAATTTTGGGAGGTGCAGTGTCGGGGCAACATTACTTGGGGATGGCGAAAGCTTTTGTATATTCGTCCTATGGTTCGTCCTTTTATTTGGCAGTCTATTCAAAGTGGTCGACAAACCAACGCTTGGAGTGACAACTGGTGCTCTTTCAGCCCACTTCGGTCTTTTGTTACTCCGAGAATCATAGCTAACGCTGGTTTTTCTTTAAACTCTTCGGTGGCGGATCTTATTGATGAAACTGGTCATTGGCAATGGCCTCAGGCGTGGTATGATCTTTTCCCGGTTCTTATAAATATTGATAATTTACATCTTATGCCTGATTTGGAGGATAGAGTTCGTTGGAAAGATCTAGAAGGTAACTTGCAAGTCTTTGGTTCCTGGGAGGTTTGGAATAGTTTGCGGAATAGAGCTTTTAAAGTTCCTTGGGTTAATTCAGTTTGGTTTTCGCAATGTATTCCCAGACATTCGTTCCATTTGTGGTTGGTTATCAAGAACAAGCTGAAAACGCAAGATAGGATGGCGGTTTGGGAGGCGGGTAGTGCTACAAATTTACGGCTCATGTGTTGTCCCTTATGTAGTCATGATCGTGATTCTAGGGATCACCTATTTTTTCAATGTCCATATGCTTCTGAAGTTTGGGGTTTGGTTAGGAATATGGTTGACATGGAGAGTGTTAATGATACATGGTCCTCGATAATGCAGTGGATGGAGCTAAATGCAAATTCTAGATCTCTTGAAGTTATAGTGACTAATATTCTAGTGGCTGCCTCCACATATTTCATCTGGCAAGAACGGAACAATAGGTTATTCTCTCAAGTAACGAGGAGTGCTAGTGTGCTATCGAAGGTCATCTTGGATACGGTTCGGCTCAAGATTATGGGATTCAGAATTCGTAAAGACCCGAAGCAAAAGAAGATGTTGGATAGGTGGCTGATCTCGAAGGAAAACCTGGTTATTGATCCTGGCTAGCGTGGATATAGTTGTCTAGTCTAGTTTGGTTTTATGTTTGGGCTGTAATTTGGTCTTGTTATTGGTTTGGTTGTGATTTTTTCGGGTATACTTTGTTTTGGTTTTTGGTTTCTAGTCTTGGTATGCCAAGTCTAGTAGTGTGTATCGTTGTCTTGATACACCCTGTTTTATTTTTGGTTGATATATAATATTCACCGGGGTAACCCTTTACCCAAAAAAAAAATAAACTAGCTTCCTCAGTGAATACATGCTAAATTTCAGGATGGAATTTCTTTCAACTTGGGGATAATGTGACAACTCGTGTTTTAGAACTCTTTTGTGTACTTCAATGTAACATGTCTGAGCGTTATGTGATTATGTGATGCATTGATTTAATGGAATGTTATGATATTGTGTTATGTGGATTGTGTAATATATGTTATATGTTTATGTGATACGATAGCACAACACGAACCCAACCACACAACTCTAACCCGATCGCACAAGTCATCGCACAAGCCTGTGGGCTTTTTGCTTCACACCCTTCTCGGCCTACACTTAGTGTATTCGAAACCCAAAAGTGCAGCCCATGTATGGGTTCGGTCCATTCCATTGATGCGCATAACCTCATGAGGAGGGGTATACTCCTCATTATTTGCTAAACACTCAAAACACACAAACCCTACTCTCTTTTCCTTCTCTCTCTAAGCTGACGGCAAACATTCTTTCTCTCGAAGCTTTCTTGTTCGGATCATCCTTGCTTTACCTCCTAACCGGTTAGTGTTTCGTTATTATTGTTTTGTTAGATAGTGTTGTGATCTATATGTTATACATGGTGATTTAGGGATGATGTGTGTTTGATTGTAATGTAAATCGATGAAGTTTAATGTTCATGAACAATCGGTTCACGTGTGTAGTATAATTAGATCATTGTAGGATTGATAATCGTATGATGTTAAAGAACCGAATGTATGATTATCGGCTGTGATGTGTTCGTATTCGGATGATCGGTTGTGATAGACTTGTTAGGATGCATGCTAGAAATCAATAACATGAGCCGTGTTAATGGATGTAAATGAGTATGATTGTTGATTATGTTTTGAATATCATTAGGGTTCATAGGGATTTGTTGATAAAACCCCTGTTTGATCGATTATTGCATGTCTGGAAATTGTTAATGTTCTCTATTGTGTCGATCCTGTTGGAATAGAGGTTATGGTTAATCGGTCCTACTGGTTAGGCAGTAACCTTGATATACCTGGATCTTTATTTCGATCAATTAAGATACATTAGGTAAAGTGCTAGCATTAGGGTTTGCATGTGTTTTGGTGTCGGCTGGGCTGGTTTCACGTGTTTGGTTGCATGAATGAATTCTAAGGGTACAAATATGCATGAGTTGAGGGGGAAACCCCCTAATATTAATAAGGGATTCAGTAGTAGAATCACTAGTGCTGACGGCAATACCATGGTGCCACGACGGGGTATGGTCAAAAACCCTCAGAAGGATCCAAAACTCATAAATGTTATTGATGAGTTAAACAAAATTACGGTACCAGTGCCGGTGGAGAAGGCTTCCACATCCGTAAACCCGGAAGGGGTGGACTTGGAAAATGTGACAACCCGAGTTTTCAAGGTCTCTATTTGGCTTAACCCTGTTAAATTAATCGCTACAATAATCTATCAAGTGATGTTTTGATATTTGGGCCGTGTATCAATTGGGCCACGAGCCCACTGCACATTCACATTGAATTCGGCCCAACATCCTACGCATTACATTTGATCCCGGCCCACTATATGTTGTGAATTATCGCTGAATATTGCAAGATTAACCAAGTTAACCACCGGCCCACCTTAGTAAACCTATTAGTTCGGCTCAAGCCCAAACTATTCCAAACCCTTGCACTTTATATTTACATAACATGTTAAGGTAGTAGAGAAGAAAACTTCAAAACTGAAAACAACCTACAAACCCTACGGGTGACGGCAGTAGCAAAACCCTTCTGTTTCGATTTGCATCTCACCTTGGCAGATTGTTTGGTTAGTCGTCTCTACTTATTCATTTCATGCTAGTGCTTGATTAATTGTTGCTCGATCAAGGTGTGTATATGCATTAAATGTCTAGTGTTGTTCGATTAAGTGTGTACATGTGTTAAATATCCTTTGTTGTTCAATTAGACTGTTCGATCAATGGTAAAGATATAGTGATTGATTAATATGTTCTAGCACTAACTTGATGATGAAACTGGGATTGGTTGTGATGAGTATTGATATGATAATGATTGAAGTTTTAAATGTAATAAAGTGCACATGCTATTGACTGACAATATCACAACTAGCTTGATCACTATTGGACCTCACAAACACTAGCACATGAAATCTTAATTAAACCAATTTGGGTCGTTGACTTAGTGATGATAAACCGGTTAGTCTTTTATGATTGGGCCGCTATTTTAGAACATGCACATATTATTGGAATTAATCGGGTACATGCACATGTTGATGAAATTGAATGACATATAGGACAAATCTGTTGTGGGTGATGTTGATTGGACCGATCATAGTAGAATAATGCATGTTTGGGGTTGGGTACTTGCTGATTGTATTGACTATGTGTATGTGTCGGATATATGATGATGATGAATGATTGCTGGGGCTCTGTTGTATGGTTTGATCGAATATTAGCTAGTATAGAAACTGTTGATTGATAAACGACAAATTTGGAAACCATTGAATGTATGTAACTGATTGCATGAAATCCGGACATTTAAACTCAATCGCACAAGATTGTCCAGTCGCACAAGCCGAATTGGACCGCACAAGGTTATGAAATTGCTTAATTCTTGGGCCGTATAAGTTGTTGGACTATTTATGATGCTGGGTCGGGTATGTGTGGATCGCACAACCTGTCGTGAGTCGCACAAGATGTGCTGGACGCACAACAGGTTGGGCAAGTTATTATTGGGCTTCCACTTGAATCGTACAAGTTGAATACGTTATGACTGTTAAACGTGATGATGTGTGTTTGCCATGATCTGTGTGTGTTCCTTATCTGCTAGCTTATGTGATACTTATGTGCACTACTTGAAACCAAAACCTGACTTGTATGGTAACCATGTTAGGACGTGGTTGACCACTAGCAGCTAGACTTGACCTTTCTGTGTATCTGCCGAGCAAACCAAGGTGAGTTCACACTAGCCAAGGCATGGGATTCCCGGTGGGTTGGGAATGGGATTGAATAACTACTCGTACAACCATTACAATTAAACTAATTACTACTGTCCTCGGATTGAAGGGCACGTACGTAAAACCTACGTACAGTTATACTTATTACTGTCCTCGGATTGAAGGGCACGTACGTAAAACCTACGTACAGTTATACTTATTACTGTCCTCGGATTGAAGGGCACGTACGTAAAACCTACGTACAGTTATACTTATTACTGTCCTCGGATTGAAGGGCATGTACGTAAAACCTACGTACAGTTATACTTATTACTGTCCTCGGATTGAAGGGCACGTACGTAAAACCTACGTACAGTTATACTTATTACTGTCCTCGGATTGAAGGGCATGTACGTAAAACCTACGTACAGTTATACTTATTACTGTCCTCGGATTGAAGGGCACGTACGTAAAACCTACGTACAGTTATACTTATTACTGTCCTCGGATTGAAGGGCACGTACGTAAAACCTACGTACAGTTATACTTATTACTATCCTCGGATTGAAGGGCACGTACGTAAAATCTACGTACGGTTATACTTATTATTGTCCTCGGATTGAAGGGCACGTACGTAGAACCTACGTACACGACTATAAGACCATCAACTCTATCAAAGGAAGTCCCTCATTTATCGACTTAATCGCCGAGGCCTATGGCGAGCGGGTCATTAGTTAATAGCACTATTAGGTTTAACAAACCTCACACCGTGCCAGTCGGACGGGCGTGTACTAATGGACTATGGGCAAAGGGTCAATGCTGATAGACATTATTGACTTAGGGCACCTCTTACATTTTCGTAGCAGTCGATACGCGTGGTCTAGTAACACATGGGAAGCCCCCACTAATTATCGCAAACATGCCTGGAATGGCCGCGATACGAACTAATACGATACATGGTTTACAAAACGACATACGATTTACAAAACCAATACTTTAACTAAACAACCAACTGTGAACTCGCTCAACTTTGTTGTTGATTCGTTGCTACATGCCTTGCAGGTCAATAGGTACTTATGGAGCTTGCACAGGGAGGAACGGTCGTTGTGGGACATGGTAGTGTGTGCCATGCTATAAACATTACTTTATTTCGTATTTTATACTTACAATGGGTTTTACAATTATGCTTCCGCTAAATACTTAACTATGCTTTGGTTTTTGAACACCTTTCATATTGTTTGGTTGAATTATGTTACTTACATGCTTGTTCAATGTGATTGGTGGCTTGATCCTGGTCAGTCACGCCTCCAAGCGGTGATACTCCGCGTGTGGATTTTGGGGGTGTGACAGATTGGTATCAGAGCCATTGGTTATAGTGAACTTGGTTTTAATAAGGTAAAACGTTTTTGTTAAAACCAGACTATAACCTGTACAGTGCTCAACGATCCACAACGATGCTTCGCTCCACGTGCAAGACTCAATACTTTAGGTAATGTGATTTACGTTGATATTGCCTACATGCTAGGGTACTTTTGCATGATGAGTTGTCTATGGTATAATTATTAGGACAGTAGCATGTTGCCTGTTATCCCTACTGCGCCCTATGTGGCTCACAAACGTTTAACTACTTGACAAGAGGTGGTCAAACCCCTTTTTCTAATTACTCGTCACCCAGCTATGACTGTTTATGCATTCTATCTATTTGTACGCTCATCTCGACATGACGTCGCCACTTGACCCTCCGTACATCCGGCTTGTACGCCAACAACCACGTAGACCAGAACCGGCTCAAATGAACTTGGGTTTAGGAGACTACACCCATGCATCCCTGTTGACGAACCTCATCATCTTCACTGGTTGTATATACCAGAAAGAAAGCAGCCACAACTACACGCGTTCGTCGCTTTGCAACTAGCAACCCTACCAACCAAATTCAGTTTTGGACAAGTGATATACCTTTGTGACCGTGATGCAATGAACCTCCCTTTTTGTGCCATGCCGCGGTGTACCCCTATTGGAAATTACTTCTAGACAGCAAGTTAACTGGGTGAAACCTTCGGTAATCGATGGACCCTGTTTACACTCGATTCTTCGTATGAACCTCAGTAACTCTCTGTTGTTTCGATTGGCAACCAATTTAATGAGACGTCAACAACCATATCACGACTTTTCCCAAACGCGAGACTATCTTACTACCCTGTTGGATGATTTGTTTTTATTCTATTTGACCAACTCTATCGTGTACCTAACTTAGCGAATGGATGCCATTATTGGTGAAACAGTCTTCAACATATTTAGGGACAGAGTTATGGATCAGTCAACCTACCAGCAAGCCCGATAAATTATACGTTTGCATGACCCACCTTACACTGCAGGAGACGTACCTTAGCTTATGATAGTTTTCTTGCATATACAAAATCTCTACACTAACTCTTGTACCGACTCATGATTATTGATGGCTAGTATGCCCGCTTACTACCATTGGCTTAGAGCAAACTATCACCCCCGTACCACAGCAACGTTACATTCTCGCTCCTCCATGACGAGCCTCGGAAATGAACCACTCTCTAGCTTAGAGGATCTAGAACGCTAGACTCCTGATCACTGGTGATCACTCCACGAAACCTTGAGAATGGTGGTGTAATGTAGATGCGATTATACTTTCCTAAATGCATCTACACGTCTTTCCTTGGAACCTCATGAATACGCAGACGTACTTTGGACTCAAGTACATGATTTAAAGAAACCCCCCCCCCCCCCCCGGACTTGGCTACTTACTTGATGAAACGCACACACCTAAGTTCATGGATATAGGTAAATTGTCCCTCCCCTCACATGGGGGCGAATCCAACGGCTCCTATTGGGACTCACAGTAAAACTTAACGCTACACGATTGTACGATAACCATGCCGCTATGTTAAGTTCTTGTTCTGATTGATTTAACCCGTGACAACAATATGTAGTCAACGACATACTTTATCTTAACTATACCCAACTGGCATGCAGCCAGCTGTACATTCAATATCAAGTAAACCCTTGCTATGGATTCTTAAACGCTTACCCACCGAATGAGACTACTCTTTCTTATGTTGCCACACCAATGCATGATATACTTTTGGGATTCAGTGATCCTAACAACAATCCCCGCGGACACTTGCTTGGATAAGTTACACTCTACGAATATTACTGTGACAACTCGAAATTTAGAACCTTTCGTTGTATGCTTAAACGTGTGAATAGTTAAACTTATGTGATTAATGATAAGCTACAACCTTTTATATGATTATGTGTTATGTTACATGTGTGCTTATGTGTATGTATGCGAGTATGTATATGAACCGAGACAACACGAATCCGACTCGAGACCATGTGGTCTCGAGTGAACACATGAAACATTGGGCCGGTTGGGCCACACACACACTTAGCCTATCCGAGAGCCCACTAGGGTGTATTGCTAGGGGCGGATATATAAACTTGATAGATAGCCATGTTGCCATTTTTGGACAACACTCATACTCTCCTCTACACACATACTCTCCACCCTCTCACTAAAACCCTAGACACCAAGCATCACACCCTCCTCCTTCTTCTCGGATCCAACCAACCGACCACAAAAGGATTTTCGGATTTTGCTTGTTCACACCAAACAAAGCTTCATCCTTCACCACTACTCCTCTAACCGGTTAGTGATTCTCATTGTGTGTGTTTAGATTTCGGTTGTTGTCGATGATGATGATGTGATATTTTGTTGATGATGATGTATCTTGTGTGACTTGGTAATATGTTGGTTTGTTAGATTTATACATGATGATGTTAATAAACTATCATACTTAGATTCCGGATTGATTGCATGATGAGTTAATGATGTTTGTGATTTAATGTGATTTAAACCATAAATGGTTGGTGTTCATGAAATCGGTGTGTATAATGCTCATATTATTCGGATTTGTTGTTGGAATGCTCGATTGTTATTCATGTTATGAAATCGGATTGCATGCTCTTAGGTTACAAATCAAAATGCTTGTTAAATGGCTGCACTTATGTGGAAATCGGATTAGTTGTTTGAATATTTCGGATTGTTGTTTCAAGTTATGATATGATGAACTACTTGGATATTGATGAACATGATGAATGTGTGAAGAACAACTTGAATATCATATGAGCATGCTTGAATATTTGAAATCTGATATGTTTGATCCAAATTAGTAAATTACTAGACAAACAAACATGTTTAAGTGGGTAGTACAAACCATTTTCTGAAATCAAATTCTCATTGGATAGTACACTGTTCCGGATCAGCAGTTGTCCAACCGAAACCATCAGTTGCGACTCGAAACCACTGCTTGATGAGTCGAAATCCCCGGTTGCGACATCAGTTGCGAGTCGCAAACACCTAGTTGCGACTCAAAACCACACATGATCAGCACACCAACCTTGTGACTCGAAACCACGGTTGCGAGTCCAGTTGCGACTCGTAACCAAACCAACACGAACCGAAACCATGATTGCGACTCAGGTTGCGAGTCGCAAACGCCTAGTTGCGACTCGAGACCATACACGGATACTCACTGTTTGGGCTTGCACCTCATTTCGGACTTAATTGTTTGGGCCGGACTCTTGGGCCTAATGCACAGACCTTATATGTTACTGTTGAACATGAATATTGTTGAACTGCTATGATCAAACGTGTATGCCATGAACGATACTTGAATGCTTTATGCTAGAAACATCCGTGTGCTACTTGGTTACGAACCTGACTTGTATGATACAACTATGATAGGACGTGAGTAGCCACAACATTGCTTGTTTGACTTTTCTGTGTTTCTACCGAGCAAACCAAGGTGAGTTCACACCCTCTACAAAGCATGGGATTCCCAGGGGTCGGGAATTGGGGTTAAGGAACATGGGTTCCTCGTCCTCCTTGGGTAGGACAGCAATGGTTCAGGAATGTAATTCCTCGTCCTCACGGACAGATAACTCGTACTAGACCAAAACTCTATCACGAAGTCCCTCATCTTTGTATCGACTTAATCGCCGAGGCCAATGGCGAGCGGGTCATTAGTTAGATAGCGCTATTTAGGTTTGACAAACCTCACACCGTGCCGCAGAGGACGGGCGTGAACTAATGGACTACTGGCACGTCAATGATGATAGACATTGACAGTTCAGGGCACATAAACATGACTACAGTCAGCAGTCGATATGGTAACGAGTCTAGTATATACATGGGGTAGCCCCCACGGCCGAAATGCCAGATAACTAACACGGGGTAGCCCCCACGGCTGGATTGCCAGAATAATTGGGAATAAACAAGTCACGTTTTTAACTATGGGGTAACCCCCACGGCAGGATGCCAAATAAAGGAAACTGTTTTCGAAACAATGTAAAACGAACACCCAACCGTGAACTCACTCAACTTGTTGTTGACTCGTTACTACATGCTTTGCAGGTCCTTAGGTTCTTAGCTGGAGCTTGCATGGAGGAGGATCGTTGTGGGACATGGACGGCTGTGTGCCATGTTAAACTTTGAAACTATTAAACTTATGTTTTGGCTTTAAGACTTATGCTTCCGCTTGCAACTTAACTATGTTTTGTTTGAACACCAATTGTATTGGTTGGATTTTTATAACTACTTACATGCTTGTTCAATATGATTGGTGGCTGGATCCTGGTCAGTCACGCCTCCAAGCGGTAGTACTCCGCAGGTGGATTTTGGGGGTGTGACAGATTGGTATCAGAGCCATTGGTTATAGAGAACTTGGTTTTAATAAAGGGGAAAAACGTTTTTGTTAAAACCAGACTATAACCTGTACAGTGCTCAACGGTCCACAACGACGCTTCACTCCACATGCAAGGCTCGACACTCTAGGTGATATGATCTACTTGTTAGTTACATAGTACATTGCTTATGGTATGCTTGGTTAGTATAACTACTGTTGCTTGAACACGTGCGTGATTGCTCAATTTTATCGTCGTACTTTCGCGGACCCCTCTCACTCACGTTCTTCTTGGTATGAAGATCATGTCTGGACGCGTTAACCTAACACAAGCCCAGTTGACGGCTCTGATCAACGAACGAGTTGCCGCAGCACTTGCAGCTGCACACGCAGGAGGTATATCCTGCAGTCCGAACTCATTCTAGGATCTTTAGGATCCTACTCTCGTGAACCAACCTTTGTGTTAAACTCTGTCTTTTCTTTCACCTACGATAGGTCAGCACGTTCAGCCACCCGTGTGCACTTTTAAGACCTTCATGGACTGCCGACCAACTACTTTTAGCGGCACTGAAGGAGCAGTAGGTCTCCTACACTGGTTCGAGAAACTAGAATCTGTCTTCGAAATGTGTGAATGCCCTGAGGCGCGCAGGGTGAAGTACGCTACTGGTACTCTCGAGGGTTTAGCCCTCACATGGTGGAACGCTCAGGTTCAAATGCTAGGGTTGGTTGCTGCCAACGCCACCCCATGGGAAACTTTTAAGGAAATGATCAAGGAGGAATACTGCAGTCGTGATGAGATTCACAAACTAGAGGTGGAGTTCTTCAACCTCAAGATGACGGGGTCAGAAATTGAAGCTTATGTGAAAAGGTCGAATGAACTGGCAATTCTGTGCCCTACTATGGTGGATCCTCCCATCAAACGCATCGAACTGTTTCTTCAGGGCTTAGTGCCAGAAATCCAAAGTCATGTGACTTCAGCGAACCTCGCTACCTACCAGCAAACCGTTCAGTTGGCTCACCGTCTCACGGACCAGGCGGTGGAGCAAAACAAGTTACCAAAACGCATAGGTGCTGCAACTACTTCTGGTACCTCAAGTGACAACAAACGGAAATGGGATGGAACTTCAAGTAAGGGTTCGACTTCTGTTCAGTCCCAGTCTCAGCAGAGAAAGACTGAGGACTACAAGAGCCCTAATCAGCAATCGTCTGGTGGTGGATACAAAGGAAATCATCCCAAATGCAATCGCTGCAGCCTGCACCACAGCGGGCCATGCACCAAGGGCAACTGTCATCGGTGCAACAAGCCTGGTCACGCTGCAAAGGATTGCAGGAGCTTATACCCCGCCAATCAGAATCGTCAGCAAGCTCAACAGAACCAGCGCCAACAGCAGCAGCAAGGTGATAACAAAGGGTGCTTTCAGTGTGGAGCTGAAGGCCACTTCAAGAGAGACTGTCCCCAACTGAACAGGGGCCAGAACAACAACAACAACAATAACAACAATCAGGGAAATGGTAACAATGGGAACAACAACAACAATGGCGCCAGGGGGCGGGTGTTCGTGATTGGCCAAGGTGAAGCAAGGAACGACCCCGATATTGTGGCGGGTAAGTTCCTTCTCGACGACTTTTATGTTTCAGTTTTATTTGATTCGGGTGCCGATACTAGCTACATGTCACTAGAAGTTAGTCGAATGCTTAAGCGTATTCCCACACCTTTGAACAACAAGCACACCGTAGAGCTAGCAAATGGTAAGAGTTTAGAAGCCACACACGTAGTCAAGGGTTGTAAACTCATTCTCGCTGACCAGACCTTCTCTATCGACCTCATTCCTATCGTCTTGGGTAGTTTCGACGTTGTCATTGGGATGGATTGGCTATCCCAACACCGAGCAGAAATTCTTTGCAACGAGAAGGTTGTTCGTGTTCCAGGTCCCGATGGTGAACCTCTCATGATTCATGGCGACAAGAGGAGTGCTGTTGAGAACGTCATTTCTCTCCTTAAGGCCCAAAAGTGTTTGCGAAAGGGCCACACTGCTATTTTGGCTCTCGTTACTGACACCTCAGAAAAAGAGAAGAAGATTGAAGATTTTCCAGTTGTACGCGATTATCCAGAGGTATTTCCTGAGGAATTACCTGGCCTTCCGCCTCATCGCCAAGTTGAGTTTCAAATTGAACTAGCTCCTGGAGCTGCGCCTATAGCCCGTGCACCTTATCGTTTAGCCCCATCAGAGTTGAAGGAACTCTCCACGCAACTACAAGAACTCTTGGATAAGGGTTTTATTCGTCCTAGCTCATCGCCCTGGGGAGCTCCAGTGCTATTTGTGAAGAAGAAAGACGGTACTTTCAGAATGTGCATCGACTACCGAGAACTCAACAAGGTGACGGTGAAGAATCATTATCCTCTACCGCGTATCGACGACTTGTTCGACCAGCTGCAAGGGTCGAGCTACTATTCGAAGATCGATTTGAGATCGGGTTATCACCAGCTGAGAGTCCGGGAAGAGGACGTCTCCAAAACAGCTTTCATAACTCGATATGGGCACTATGAGTTTTTGGTCATGCCTTTTGGGATGACAAACGCACCTGCGGTTTTCATGGACTTGATGAACCGAGTGTGCAAGCCTTATCTGGACAAGTTCGTTATAGTCTTCATCGACGACATCCTGATCTATTCTAAGAGTCGGGAGGAACACGAGCAGCATCTGCGACTTATTCTGGAACTCCTTCGAACAGAACAGCTTTATGCAAAGTTCTCGAAATGCGACTTCTGGCTTCGAGAAGTCCATTTCCTAGGCCACGTGGTAAACAAGGATGGGATTCACATTGATCCATCCAAGATAGACTCGATTAAGAACTGGCCTGCACCTCGTACACCAAAAGAGATTCGCCAATTCTTGGGATTGGCAGGTTACAACCGGAGGTTCATAAAGGATTTTTCTAAGATTGCACAGCCCCTCACCTCGCTAACGCAGAAGGGCGTTGTTTATCGCTGGGGAAATGCACAGGAGTTGGCATTTCAGCACTTAAAGGATAGACTTTGCAGCGCACCTATCCTTTCCTTGCCGGAGGGCACAGACGACTTTGTGGTCTACTGCGACGCATCAATTCAAGGTCTTGGTTGTGTATTGATGCAACGAGATAAAGTTATAGCCTACGCCTCACGCCAACTCAAAGTTCATGAAAAGAACTACACTACGCACGACTTAGAGCTGGGAGCTGTTGTTTTTGCACTTAAGTTATGGCGGCACTACCTGTATGGTACCAAGTGCGCAATCTACACCGACCACAGGAGCCTCGAGCACATCTTCAAGCAGAAAGAACTGAATATGCGACAACGACGGTGGGTTGAACTACTAAATGACTACGAGTGCTCAATCAGGTATCACCCGGGCAAGGCCAATGTTGTGGCTGACGCCCTCAGTCGGAAGGACACTGCGCCTAAGCGCGTGCGAGCTCTACAACTCACGATCCACTCTAGTCTCCCTTCCCAGATACGAGCAGCTCAGATAGAAGCACTGAAACCAGAAAACGTCAGGGCTGAAGCCCTACGCGGATCAAGGCAACGCTTAGAGCAGAAGGAAGACGGTGCTTACTACGTGACGGGACGCGTTTGGGTCCCACTCTATGGCAACCTACGAGAGCTTGTGATGGACGAAGCACACAAGTCTCGCTACTCGGTACATCCTGGATCGGACAAGATGTACCACGACATCAAAACTACGTACTGGTGGCCTAGCATGAAGGCCCACATAGCAACCTACGTCAGCAAGTGTTTGACTTGTGCGAGAGTCAAGTAGGAATACCAGAAACCCTCAGGCCTACTCCAACAACCAGAGATACCTCAATGGAAATGGGAGCAAATTTCCATGGATTTTGTTACGGGCCTGCCTAGATCCCAGCGCGGGAACGATACTATTTGGGTGATCGTAGATCGACTCACAAAATCTGCACACTTCTTGGCTACCAAGGAGACGGATAAATTCTCCACTCTTGCAGAAATATACATCAAAGAAAATTGTTTCGAGGCACGGGGTGCCCACCTCCATTATCTCAGATCGAGATGCACGTTTTACTTCAGAGCTGTGGCAAGCAATGCACAAATCCTTTGGCTCACGACTAGACATGAGCACAGCGTATCACCCTCAGACGGACGGGCAGTCCGAGCGCACTATTCAAACCTTAGAAGACATGCTTCGTGCATGTGTAATCGACTTTGGCAACCGCTGGGAAAAGCATCTGCCACTTGTGGAATTCTCGTACAATAACAGCTACCACACCAGCATTAAAGCTGCTCTGTTTGAGGCATTGTACGGACGTAAATGCCGGTCACCCCTTTGCTGGGCAGAGGTAGGAGATAGTCAGATCACTGGTCCAGAATATGTGGTAGATACAACCGAGCAGATCGCTCAGATACGAAAACGCATGACGGCAGCTCGCGAACGTCAGAAGGTTTACGCCGACATGGGCAGGAAACCGCTTGAGCTCCAGGTTGGGGAGCGGGTACTACTCAAAGTTTCACCCTGGAGGGGTGTGGTTCGTTTTGGTAAACGCGGTAAACTTAACCCACGATACGTTGGACCTTTCGAGGTCATTGAGAAAATAGGCAGGGTGGCCTACAGACTAAACTTACCAGCGGAACTCGGTGCAGTTCACAACGTTTTTCACGTGTCGAATCTGAAGAAGTATCCGTCAGATGAGACCCACGTAGTTCCTTTGAAGGAACTCACTATCGACGAGCAGTTACGATTCGTCGAGGAACCAGTCGAGATCACGGACCGGGATGTTAAGGTCCTCAAGAGCACTAGAATACCTCTCGTTCGAGTTCGTTGGAACTCACGTCGCGGCCCAGAGTTCACCTGGGAGCGCGAAGATCAGATGAAACAAAAGTATCCCCAACTGTTCGCAAACAGTACACCCACTACTGAGGCTGAAGCTACGGAATTTCGGGACGAAATTCCAGATCAACGGGGGGTGGATGTGACACCCCAGGAAAACCAGGAAAACCATACAACTTAACTAGCTTCCTCAGTGAGTGCCTACCAAATTTCGGGACGAAATTTCTTTCAACTTGGGGATGATGTGACAACTCGAAATTTAGAACCTTTCGTTGTATGCTTAAACGTGTGAATAGTTAAACTTATGTGATTAATGATAAGCTACAACCTTTTATATGATTATGTGTTATGTTACATGTGTGCTTATGTGTATGTATGCGAGTATGTATATGAACCGAGACAACACGAATCCGACTCGAGACCATGTGGTCTCGAGTGAACACATGAAACATTGGGCCGGTTGGGCCACACACACACTTAGCCTATCCGAGAGCCCACTAGGGTGTATTGCTAGGGGCGGATATATAAACTTGATAGATAGCCATGTTGCCATTTTTGGACAACACTCATACTCTCCTCTACACACATACTCTCCACCCTCTCACTAAAACCCTAGACACCAAGCATCACACCCTCCTCCTTCTTCTCGGATCCAACCAACCGACCACAAAAGGATTTTCGGATTTTGCTTGTTCACACCAAACAAAGCTTCATCCTTCACCACTACTCCTCTAACCGGTTAGTGATTCTCATTGTGTGTGTTTAGATTTCGGTTGTTGTCGATGATGATGATGTGATATTTTGTTGATGATGATGTATCTTGTGTGACTTGGTAATATGTTGGTTTGTTAGATTTATACATGATGATGTTAATAAACTATCATACTTAGATTCCGGATTGATTGCATGATGAGTTAATGATGTTTGTGATTTAATGTGATTTAAACCATAAATGGTTGGTGTTCATGAAATCGGTGTGTATAATGCTCATATTATTCGGATTTGTTGTTGGAATGCTCGATTGTTATTCATGTTATGAAATCGGATTGCATGCTCTTAGGTTACAAATCAAAATGCTTGTTAAATGGCTGCACTTATGTGGAAATCGGATTAGTTGTTTGAATATTTCGGATTGTTGTTTCAAGTTATGATATGATGAACTACTTGGATATTGATGAACATGATGAATGTGTGAAGAACAACTTGAATATCATATGAGCATGCTTGAATATTTGAAATCTGATATGTTTGATCCAAATTAGTAAATTACTAGACAAACAAACATGTTTAAGTGGGTAGTACAAACCATTTTCTGAAATCAAATTCTCATTGGATAGTACACTGTTCCGGATCAGCAGTTGTCCAACCGAAACCATCAGTTGCGACTCGAAACCACTGCTTGATGAGTCGAAATCCCCGGTTGCGACATCAGTTGCGAGTCGCAAACACCTAGTTGCGACTCAAAACCACACATGATCAGCACACCAACCTTGTGACTCGAAACCACGGTTGCGAGTCCAGTTGCGACTCGTAACCAAACCAACACGAACCGAAACCATGATTGCGACTCAGGTTGCGAGTCGCAAACGCCTAGTTGCGACTCGAGACCATACACGGATACTCACTGTTTGGGCTTGCACCTCATTTCGGACTTAATTGTTTGGGCCGGACTCTTGGGCCTAATGCACAGACCTTATATGTTACTGTTGAACATGAATATTGTTGAACTGCTATGATCAAACGTGTATGCCATGAACGATACTTGAATGCTTTATGCTAGAAACATCCGTGTGCTACTTGGTTACGAACCTGACTTGTATGATACAACTATGATAGGACGTGAGTAGCCACAACATTGCTTGTTTGACTTTTCTGTGTTTCTACCGAGCAAACCAAGGTGAGTTCACACCCTCTACAAAGCATGGGATTCCCAGGGGTCGGGAATTGGGGTTAAGGAACATGGGTTCCTCGTCCTCCTTGGGTAGGACAGCAATGGTTCAAGAATGTAATTCCTCGTCCTCACGGACAGATAACTCGTACTAGACCAAAACTCTATCACGAAGTCCCTCATCTTTGTATCGACTTAATCGCCGAGGCCAATGGCGAGCGGGTCATTAGTTAGATAGCGCTATTTAGGTTTGACAAACCTCACACCGTGCCGCAGAGGACGGGCGTGAACTAATGGACTACTGGCACGTCAATGATGATAGACATTGACAGTTCAGGGCACATAAACATGACTACAGTCAGCAGTCGATATGGTAACGAGTCTAGTATATACATGGGGTAGCCCCCACGGCCGAAATGCCAGATAACTAACACGGGGTAGCCCCCACGGCTGGATTGCCAGAATAATTGGGAATAAACAAGTCACGTTTTTAACTATGGGGTAACCCCCACGGCAGGATGCCAGATAAAGGAAACTGTTTTCGAAACAATGTAAAACGAACACCCAACCGTGAACTCACTCAACTTGTTGTTGACTCGTTACTACATGCTTTGCAGGTCCTTAGGTTCTTAGCTGGAGCTTGCATGGAGGAGGATCGTTGTGGGACATGGACGGCTGTGTGCCATGTTAAACTTTGAAACTATTAAACTTATGTTTTGGCTTTAAGACTTATGCTTCCGCTTGCAACTTAACTATGTTTTGTTTGAACACCAATTGTATTGGTTGGATTTTTATAACTACTTACATGCTTGTTCAATATGATTGGTGGCTGGATCCTGGTCAGTCACGCCTCCAAGCGGTAGTACTCCGCAGGTGGATTTTGGGGGTGTGACAATTACTCGATGAGCTTTGGGCTATACATGTGATGATACCACAAGTACTGATCTTTGAACTTGATACGACCGACATGGATTCTCAGACTCGACGTTCGAACCTAGTCTAACCAAATGAATGTGTCACTTGCTTTCATCGACGACATTCTGATTTACTCCAAGAGTTAGGAGGAACACGAGCAGCATCTACGACTCATTTTGGAACTCCTTCGAACAGAACAGTTGTACGCCAAGTTTTCAAAATGTGACTTCTGGCTTCGTGAAGTCCATTTCTTAGGCCATTGGTGAACAAGGATGGGATTCACGTTGACCCATCTAAGGTAGACTCGATTAAGAATTGGCATGCGCCTCGTACACCAACGGAAATTCGCCAATTCTTGGGCTTGGCAGGTTACTACAGAAGATTCATCATGTCACACCCCGAAATATCAGAGCATTGGCGTGACTGGACTGGTATCTGATGGGATTTTAACATGTTTATCAAAGCAATTTCATCCATATGAAATAAAAACGCAGCGGAAAATAAGTTTAAAACATGTTACTTTTATAAGATATAAAACCATTTATATGCAAAATCCCAAAACCCGGATCCATATATGAGATGTATACTATCAAACACAACCATAGGATGTTTAGAAAACTACCTTCTTGAAGTGCAAGGATTATGAAACGGATGATGCTTCTTGAAGTGGTTGTCTTCAAGAGTAGAAGACCTCAAGCTTGTATACCCCAAGCCTTCCAACAAACACTTTATGTTTAGCTAGGATTTCTCACTTGCAACTCACATGAAAGATCCCCTCTTGGAACCATCATATGGCCGAAAATTAGAGGGCCTTTTGTTGAGTTCTTGCACTTGAAATGTGAACTTGAAACTCACCAATAGATCAACCATACATGACCCGATTTATTTAGAGTCTTACACTTGATTTTTCAAATAAAAATCAACTCTTGGATGATCATCTTGGGGCCGAAAATATGCAGCCATTTTTCTATCTTCTTCAAGTTCTTTTTTTTTAAATTCATCTAAATGAATATAAAAGACATGAGAGACTTTGCCACCCACATTGCCCAATAGGAGATCAACTAACACATGCATTTGCATGCAATATGATTGGCCAAGGAACTTAGGGAAGACCATCCAATCAAAATGCCTCTAACTTATGACAACATGCATGGAACCTCATTGGACAAGAATATTTTGGGAAGACCCCATGGGGGGGGGGGGGTGGCGGCCAAGCTTTAAAAAAAAAAATTCTTTTATAAAATATAAGTCTTACACATATATATATTTTATAACTTTTATAAAATATAACATCATATGTTATAAGACTTATGCTATTTTATTATGTTATTTAACCAATTAAATAACAAAATAAAATATTCTCTCAAAATAAATTATCCATATAATTTATTAGTTTGTCAAGTGCAATTATTTAGAAAACCAATTTCTAAATATTCTAAGTGTTGATATTTATTTATTTGATCATATCATAAATAAATATTGTAAGTGTTTGTCTAGCTTGTTATTGGGTATGACTCGACTTGGATCATAACGTACTAGCCACATCAATTTAATATGTGTCTTGGGCATACAGAGTCCAACAATCTCCCACTTGCACAAGATACATAGAAGATTGATGCAAGCAGTAAATAACGCCTAACTACGGTTTACTACCCCTAATACGTATGACTATATGTGCCATTCAATAACATCATCCTCTTCAAGTCCCTTACTTGAAAATGATTTAGGTGAATCTATCATTTATCCTTTCGTTACAGATGTCATGTCAAATCCAGAGACACAGAGTGATCACTCTCTGTTGATTTAACTTTAGCAGGCCTTAGACATCTTACTCTCAACGAATAAGAGGAACAAATCCCATCTTGACTACATACGTCTCTCACAATCACCTTGTACCACACCTGAGCTTAGCCTTATGTACTGTCATATTATTGACAGCGAAGAAAAAGTCAAGGTATAATATTTGGTGAATATCAAGACCCAATATGTATCTCAGGTCTGAGGATACTATGATATTCTCCTTTACTCAAATTTACTTATGATCAATCACAGATGATTCCATGCAGTAATATTTGAGAGCGAGTCAGTCCAATATTTGTATCCCACAAATATCTATGAACCTTGGCAGCAACGCCTTGCTCTATATTCATACTTCATGAATATCTACCAATCCAAGTTTATAATAGTCTTACATTCATATTTGTTCCCACAATTATGATCGACTACGGACATTTAGAATAAGTAACTTATTCACGGATTTAAACATGCTAATATGGAACATAACTCAACATACCATAATGAGTTATAATAACAGTTGTTCCAATATCCAAATACAAAATAGATCAAATCCAATCACTAGAATATCGAAGTCCTAAGGCACAAGTATGACCCTTTCATGCTTTGCCCATTCAAGGAGCTTCGTGAGTGGATCCGCAATATTTTGATCAGTGTGAACTTTGCGAATACATATCTTTCTCCTTTTTCAACTTCATCCCTTATGTTGTTGAAACTCCGCTCAATGTGCCTAGTCTTTTGATGTACACGAGGTTCCGTGATTTAAGCAATCACACCATCGTTATCACAAAGATCACTAGGGTCCTGAATGGTAGGGACTACCCCTAGATTGGTAATAATTCAAGTGGCAGATCCATATGAATTATCTCGATCAATGAAGCGGCGATGTATTCTGATTCTGTAGTGGACAATGCTACCCTGATTGTGATCGAGAACCATCTCGATTAGTCTTGGAAACTCGTATCCATGTAACCATTTACAACGAATTCCTAAACTCGCATCCTTGTAACCCTTTACAATGAGTTCTTCTTTACCATATCCATATATTAGAAACATATCCTTAGTCCTTCTAAGGTATTTCAATATATATATATATATATATATAACAGTCACCCAATGACCGTTTCTTGCTGGTTTCTTCTCATTATGCTTAAAGCGCATAACTTGTCCAGTCTAGTGCATATCATTACGTACATAATGAATCCTATAGCTGACGCATATGGGATTCCTTTGATTCTTTCTTGCTCATCCTTTGAGCTTGGACATTGAGATGCACTCAATATTGTCCTCTCTTGAATAGGTACCAAACCTTTCATTGAGTTCTTTATCTTGAACCCTTTCAAGACTTTGTCAATGTATGCACTTTAGTTTAAACCTATCAATCGCCTTGATCTATCCCTATAGATCTTTATTCCCAAAATATAGGCGACTTCACCAAGATCCTTAATGGAAGAACAACTTCCAAGCCAACCTTTTACACCTTCCACGGTTGGAATGTTATTTCCAAATAGTAGAATGTCATCAACATATAATACTAATAAGGTAATGATGCTCCCACTAGCCTTCTTATACACACAAGCTTCATCGTCGTTCTTGATGAATCCATATTCCTTAATTTCTTCATCAAAACGGTGATTCCAACTTCTAGATGCTTGTTTCAATCTATAGATTGATTTCTTTAACTTGCATACTTTGTCAGGATGTTTTGGATCAACAAAACCTTCAGGCTTAACTATATAGACATCTTCCTCAGGATATCTATTAAGGAAAGTCGTTTTGAGATCCATTTCCCAAATCTCATAATCATATTGTGCAAGTATGGCAAATGATATCCTAGTTGACTTTAGCATCGCCACGGGCGAGAAGGTCTCATCATAATCAACCCTTTGAGTTTGAGTGAAACCTTTTGCTACAAGTCTTGCTTTACAAGTATCCAAGTTACCATGCATATTGTTTCTTTCCTGAAAACCAACTTACTTCCAACTACTTTGGAGTTAAGAGGTGCTACAACCAATTCCCATACTTGGTTGTTATACATGGACTGCATCTTTACGTTCATGGCTTCAAGCCATTTGTCACAATCGAATTTTGACATTGCATCATGGTATGTGGTTGGTTCACCCGAATCTACCACGTAGCATCCATCCATGAAAAATCCATATCTTTTAGGTGGATTACTAATTCTACCAGATTTGCGAACGTATTGTGTGTGTTGATCAATCACTTGATCATTTTCAACAACCTCTTGTTGAAAGCTAGTATCAACCAAACGTGTATCAGCTTGTGGTTCTCGATCCTTATCAAGTTCCACTGTTCTACTAATTCCTTCCACAAGGAACTTAGCTTCCAAGAACTCAGCCTTTTGAGCAATAAATACCTTTTGCTCTGTTGGATCGTAGAATTAATATCCTATATCATCTTTAGGATATCCTACAAAGATACACTTAGTGGATCGTACTTCCAACTTGTTTGGGGTGTATTGCTTCACATAAGCTTCACAACCCATACCTTTTTAAATATGATAATGATGGAGCCCTTCCATGTCATATTTCAAAAGACGTCGTATCCACTTTCTTGGTTGGGGCCATATAGGCCACGGAGAGCAAAGCGTAACCCCAAAGTGATAGAGATAATGCGCTCCTAGCCATCATAGATCGAACCATATCTAATAGAGTTCGACTCCTCCTCTATCGAAACGAAGAACTTTAAAAGAGTTGATTTTGTACTTCACTTTTTGAAGATTCTGAACGTTTCAAAACTTCTTCTTTGTGTCAAGTACACATAACCATAACTACTATAGTTGTCGGTTAAAATAATGAAGTATCTTTCACCATACCTAGTCATTGGCTTAAAAGGATCACATACATTCGAATGTATGATACCTAAGAAATCTATTGCCCTTTTCCACTAAAGGGTTTCTTAGTCATTTTACCTTGTAAACAAGATTCACATGTATCAAATGAACCAATTTCATATGTTTCCAAAAGATCATTCTTTCGAAGTGTTTACATGCGACATCTGTTTATATGACCAAGGCGATAATGCCAAAGATAAGTCTCACTCAAATCCATTTTGAGTTTGTTGGTGATTGCTTGGTACATTGAACTATCAAATGATGTATTATTATGAACCAATTCATAACTACCATTTGAAGGCATAGTTTTTAAAGTAAAACATGTCATTCATCGAAATATAAATGTCATTGTTTACAAACTTTAAATCAAAACATATTGTCTCAAAAGGGAAACTTAAATAATGTTCCTAGTCAAACTGGGAGCATTCAAAACATTTTAAAACAATTTCCAAACCATTTGGAAGTTTCAAAACATAGTTCCTTTCTTGTAATGTTTATTTCTTTTGAACCTTTTGCAACGAATTGCAAACATAAGTTCCACATCCGGTATCTAATACCCATGTGTTAGAAGAGATAATATGTATTATTAAGATTGTACCTGAGGTTTGCCTAGCATCCCTCTTGTTTTTCAACTCTTTGAGATAGATTGGACAATTCCTATTTAAATGCCCTATCTCACCACACTCAAAGCATGGATCGTTCATGGCAACCTTTGCCTTCTTCTCTTTTGGTTTCGGTGGTTTCGCTTTAGTCTTTCTAATCATTTCCTTTTGAATTACCCGTTTCCATTTGCAACATTTGCTTTGGTGTCGGGGTGATGCCCTTTCTAGTTCCCACCCTCATTGATCGTTAGAATGGATGAAACCCTTTTATCCATATCGAGCCTTTCGAGGTGATCAATGTGGCTTTTCATCTTAAAACATAAGATGAGTCCGATTGGGTTTCCTCCATTCGACATGCATGAAGCGCTCGAACTGTTTCGAAGTGTTCTACCCTTAGGAACATTTCCTACAATTGGGTAATCATGTCGTATGCTCATGATGTTCAAAAACCTTTTGAATCTCGGAAATCATAATTCCTAACATGAGGCAAGAGGCTTGCGTAGTATCCTTGATATACTTAATCCAATCGTTATAGGCATCCTTATCTTCCATAAGATGTTCATCGGGATTAGGATCGTTTTCTAGTGATAGGTTACGGACGGTTTGGGTAATATTGTTAGCGGCCATCTACAAAATTTAACAAGGTTCAATTTTAGTATTTTCGATATTATTATATTTTAATCATTAATACCCTTTTGTGTCTCATAGACAATTAATAATTAAAAACTAGAATCCAATGTTACATTTAAATATTGGTTAGGTGACCTTTATCCCTCTATTTAAATTAACAAGGTAGTCAACGTTTGACAATTGCAACTCTTTGCAACTTCTAGCCATATGGGATCGGTTAAACATCTTTATGTTTAGTTGGCATGTTTAATCCCATCAACACCTTTGTTCCCCATGCTTCGGTGACCCTAAGTTCATGGTTTCCAAATCAAGTCGTCCAACTTACACACACGTGTGAGTTTATACACATAAGTGGTTAGGTGACCTTTATCCCACAAACATGGTAAACCCACCTCGAATATACAAGTTCCCTCAAATATGGTTAGGTGACCTTTATCCCACAAAAGAGTTCCCAAGTGATTCGAGTGTTGTATAAAAGGATGGTGTTTGACTTGTTTTATAAAAGGGATTTTGAGTTTTCAAAATTCTAGTTTAGAAAACTTTATGTACCATATATTTGCATGCATTCAAATCCTTGGTACTTTAGTGAAAATCAATTTTCAAGGTTCTTTTTAATAAAACCCATTTTATTATAAAATCATTAATTTTCAATAACCTTTTATTAACCAATTTTAATGATCTTGTAAAGAACCAATTTTACGCTTGTTCTTGATTATTAGTTTGTTAAGCATGCATATCCAAATATCATAAAAAACAATATAAATAAGCAACCATACAAGCACAACACATATATCATTAGGTGCATAACCATAGCCAACTATTTTGACCACACTTGTTAGCCGAAACAAGTGTGCCAAAAGGTCCTTCCTAAAGGGTGAATATTGACACAAATAATGTGTCGTTGAACTCCCACTTGATCCCGCATCCAAATGCTTCAAGTATCCTTCTTGTGTTGTGATTCCACTTTCTTTGAGCTTCCAAAATGTACTTTAATTCAGCTCCAATCTCCTTTGGGCTCCGTAAATGTGTTTTGGTTATCGGGCTAAAATCCCGTTTAGAACTATGAAGTCCTTTATGCCCGAATTTGGCAAAACCAAAACCGCATTTTTGTGTGCATCTTCTTTTACAAAATATGTCCTAATACATTTTTTCTAGTAAAATAAAATGCACCTAATCTATTTATTTTACATACCAAATGAAAATAAATAAATTACATAACTTTACAAATGGAAGAACAAAAATATTAATTATTACAACCCATTGAATAATAAAACACAACACATTTATTCAACACAAGGTCATGGCTAGGTTATATGCACCAAAATATATATCCAAATATATATTTATATTAATTTCAAGAAGCATAAAAAATGGTTCCCTTTTAATAACCATTTTCGGCTATGTCCAAAAAAAAAACGAAAAGGTTAGTTTTGTCCAAACAAACAAATCATCCATATGAAATAATTTTTCAAGATTCATTTATGCATGTAAGAATATAATCTTGAAAAACAAAGGGATAACCATACTTAAAATTTCGGCCATAGGGTTTTCACCAAACCCGAAACCCGAAAATTTTAAGTCTATTGAAGCATGCACTCATATAACCTGGCTCTGATACCATTGATGGGATTTTAACATGTTTATCAAAGCAATTTCATCCATATGAAATAAAAACGCAGCGGAAAATAAGTTTAAAACATGTTACTTTTATAAGATATAAAACCATTTATATGCAAAATCCCAAAACCCGGATCCATATATGAGATGTATACTATCAAACACAACCATAGGATGTTTAGAAAACTACCTTCTTGAAGTGCAAGGATTATGAAACGGATGATGCTTCTTGCAACTCACAAGAAAGATCCCCTCTTGGAACCATCATATGGCCGAAAATTAGAGGGCCTTTTGTTGAGTTCTTGCACTTGAAATGTGAACTTGAAACCCACCAATAGATCAACCATACATGACCCGATTTATTTAGAGTCTTACACTTGATTTTTCAAATAAAAATCAACTCTTGGATGATCATCTTGGGGCCGAAAATATGCAGCCATTTTTCTATCTTCTTCAAGTTCTTTTTTTTTCAAAATTCATCTAAATGAATATAAAAGACATGAGAGACTTTGCCACCCACATTGCCCAATAGGAGATCAACTAACACATGCATTTGCATGCAATATGATTGGCCAAGGAACTTAGGGAAGACCATCCAATCAAAATGCCTCTAACTTATGACAACATGCATGGAACCTCATTGGACAAGAATATTTTTGGAAGACCCCATGGGGGGGGGGGGTGGCGGCCAAGCTTTTAAAAAAAATTCTTTTATAAAATATAAGTCTTACACATATATATATTTTTATAACTTTTATAAAATATAACATCATATGTTATAAGACTTATGCTATTTTATTATGTTATTTAACCAATTAAATAACAAAATAAAATATTCTCTCAAAATAAATTATCCATATAATCTATTAGTTTGTCAAGTGCAATTATTTAGAAAACCAATTTCTAAATATTCTAAGTGTTGATATTTATTTATTTGATCATATCATAAATAAATATTGTAAGTGTTTGTCTAGCTTGTTATTGGGTATGACTCGACTTGGATCATAACGTACTAGCCACATCAATTTAATATGTGTCTTGGGCATACAGAGTCCAACAGTATCTTCATTGTACAGCGGAAGCAAATAGCTAAGACTTCTAGAAACTGAACGCCTGCTAAGTACTCGAATTCTCGATGGTTCTCCTATTCCAACCGTGCCTTGTCTTAGAACTGTAACCTGAGAAAGAAACATGCGAAAAAGTCAACATAAAGTTGAGCGAGTTCATAGTTTGTTTGTAAAAGATTTGAAATAAATCTTTTGAGTTGTGAAAGGTTTGAAATAAATCTTTTGAGTTGTGAAAGATTTGAAATAAATCTTTGGAAAAACCGGTTTTTGAAATAGTATTGAGAAAATGAATTTAAAAATCATTTTCTTGCCAAGTTATATGGAAACGTTGTGTTTGTAACACGTTATGTTCATAAAACCATGTATTTGTAAAGCCTTGTATTTGTAATGTTCATATAACCGTCAATGCCCACCAAGACTTTGACTCCTTACCCGCATAATCATGTGCTTTGAATTTTGTATAAAACATGGTATTTTAATTTGTATGAACAAGTAGTTTTGTAAATATATATGTCCCTGGTATGTAGCAAATAAGGAAAAAGAGATCACCAATGGTTTGCAAGGCCATTGATATGTGTGAAGTGCAAGTAGGAAGACTCAAACCTAGCAAATTTATGCGTTGGGTACAAAGTCACCCCGAGGTCCGTTCTGGTTGGGCCTGGGGCTGGGCTCGCTACACCGAGATAGATCTACCGCTCCTGTCCCTCGGTCCTATAATGAGGATTAATGATCCCAAGTTGCGCCTACCCACTCACATGATCTGTACGTTCTAACCCTCCTTACGCTAACCATACCATGTATAAAAGTGTCTGTAAAAATTGTAACATGTATTTTACCCCAGCCTCTAAGGCTGATCCTCCCCAGCCACTAAGGTTGGCTCCTCATTCTCTATATATCATTACCAAACGATCCATCCCTAGTCATGAAAATCATTCATTTCGATAATACACCTTTGTTTTGTAAAAACCGGTATGTTTAGTATAAACCTTTCGTAAATCATTTGAGTTCCTTGAAATCCCTTCGTAATATGATTTAGAAATACTAGTGTTGCGTTTGTTAAAAACTTTGTTTGTTTTTTGCAAAACGTGCATGTCTTTCCACCCCGAAAACATTTACAAAACTGTAAAACAGTAAAAAGTGGGGTTATGAACTCACCTGAATATTCCTGTGCAAAGCTGGCTAATTACGACTTCGCGATGTCGTTTCCAAGACTTGACTTGCTAGCGTGCATTCTACAATATTCCTAACACGGAATTTCTCATAAGTTTCTAAATCATGCGGTAACTAATCTACGTGTTACCGAGCTCTACCGAATCGTTAGTCGAACGATTTGACGGTAAATAGTTAACTTAATGAAAATGACTAAGTTAAATTGCCGCGAGAAGTCGTTTGAGTATGTAGGAATATTCTTATGAAAGTATTATATAATAAGCTTGTATTATATATATTGCGTCTTGTATATTTTTGCCAAAATATATGTATATGCCGTTTCGGCGTTCGTAATAAATATAAAATATTATATTTATTCTATAAGAACTTCAACGAGTCGGTCAAAAGCTGGAATGGATAGAGTAGATTCAAGGTGGACCGATATTGTGGAGTGGTTAGATCATCGTTCTCGGTCAAAATCAGCGAAAAATCTGGTTTGCAGATTGTTAGTTGCTGCTTCAGCTTACATAATTTGGCAGGAGAGGAACAATCGTCTGTTCAGAAACCATGCGAGGCCTCCTGATACCATATCCAAAGCGATTTTAGAAAATGTGAGGTACAAATTGATGGGGCTCAGATTCAAGAATACAATCAGAGTTCGAGAGTTGCTGGAAGAATGGGATGTTCATGACGCTGATTTAATTATAGCGAATGGCTGATTCTTGATGTCTAGTTTCGTGATGGTCTAGATAGTTGTCTAGTGGTTTGTGTTTCGTTTCTACTTTGTTTGGTTGCTTTATTTTTGCTCTACTTTCATGAGGGTATGTCTCATGTCTGAACTAGTAAGGATGTCACCTTACTACTTGTTTTGTTTGTTTGTGAATATATAAAATCACCGGGGTAACCCTTTACCCAAAAAAAACTTCAACGAGTCGTTGAATAGATAGACTGTATCTATTTTGTAAAAGAATTCGTGTGTTTGAAATAAATATATATCTATATTTATTTTATAAAACAAGATCGTGTTGTTTGATAGAAATAAATATATAAGCTATATTTATTTTGTAAAAGGATACGAAATAACGACGTTCGAAATAAATATAACATTATATTTATTTGTAAAAGCGTTTGAAAATATCAAGGTTTGAAATATTATAGACTCGAATTCCATTAAGTGTCGTTTTTGAAACTATAATACGTGTCGTGTTTACGAATTTTTCCCGAAAAACGGGCAGAGTTTCCTCTGTTTTTGGACGGCCCGACAACATAAGTTGTCTTTATATTTTCGAAATTCAATCAATACTTCAACAATAATTATGTATCATCAGTTTATATAAACGAAATAATAACTCAAACCAAGTTAACATTACTAATAACTTGTTGTTTAGTTCGGTTCGAGCTCGTTTCACAAAAATAATAAAAATTACGTAAATATTAAACGTATCGTCAATCTTTACCAAATCTTTCGCGTCGAGTTGTTAACTGAGTTGACCCGTTGCGCTGACTCAGTTGACCGAGTTGACTCGGTCGAAGTTGGAACCGGAACCCGAACCACAGCTGACTTGACTACGGTTGACCGGTTTGTTGACCTGTTGACTTGCTTAACCTGCCGTTGACCCGAGTTGACTCGGGTGTTGACCGAGTCAACCGGGTTTGACCCGAAACAAGACGTAAACAACCCGTACAAAAAAAAACTAAGATGAACTAAAGAAATTTATGTTGAGCCTACTTAACCCGAACATACTCATTTTCAATGTCGGCATCTGTGTCTCCACCGAACCACCACACCATCGCCCGGCCCGGAGCTAACCCGAACCATACTTGAACCATTCTGAACCGAGTCACTTGAACTCGAGCCTGGACCACCGTGAATCGTCGGACTGAGAGGACCCCGCCGCCGTGTCGTCTTTATCAACTGGAACTCGTCGGATAAAGTCTTGGACCGCCTGAATCGAGCCAGAGACCGCCGGTTAAAAACAAGGACCACCGGTCCGAGATGCAACCGCCGATCACCACCATTACCGGATTCTCTCTCTCATCTCTGGCTCTCTCTCTACGAAACCACGTCGCCGCCGTGAGCGGTGGAGAGGGGTCAGCTCCCCCCTCTCTCTCTCTCTCGCCGGCCGAAGTGCGGCTACTGCCGCCGTGTCGCGTGCCGCCGCCACCGGGTGGTGGCCGGCTCCTGCTTCTCCGATCCGCTTTGTGTGAGGGTGGAGGAGAAGGTGAGTGGGTGTTGCAGGTGGGGTGTCGGCCAGAAATAGGGGAACCAAAGGTTGTTGATTGAACTGATTTTGTGGGTTTTTGTTTGTGAGGAAAGTGATTCCTCTGTGTTGTTTATGAAATAGAGAGAGAGAATGGTATTTTATGTGAGTGTTGTTTGTGAATGTATAATCGAGAGAAGGAAATGAGGGAAAGTTTTCGTATCAGTGTTTGTTTGTAGTGTGTATGTAGTGGATGTATTTATAGACCACAATGACTTTTATGTCTATTGTGTATTTACATTTCATTCAGGTCTTACGTTTTATCATAATAGTTAAAGATCTTTTGTAGAGATCTTGTGTTTCAATATTAGATGGCAAAATCTTATAAAGATTTTATAGAGGATTTTACAAGATTATCAAATCTTGAAGAGATCTAATATATATGTGTAGGTTTAGGCTTGTGGGTTTTGGGCTTGGGCCCAAGGCCCACAAGTCCAATCCCCGTGTTAAAGTGGCCCGAATTTTTCTACGAGCCCCGTCATTAAAACCCGAACTCTGATTAACTTCGAAAGATAGAATTTTAGTATTTAAAATACGTAAGATACGGTCGGTAGTTGTTGTCGCGCCCGTTCGTCGGATGCGTTAAGAATCGCGTAAAATGGCGCCGTTTGCCGTCTCCTACCATCGCGTTTTTAATCCACGTTTGCATTTGTGTCGCACGGAAGCCCAATAAATTCACAAAATTAATTTCATAAACATAAAATATTCGTGTAACATCCATACTTGTCGGCGTTGTCAGTATTTGTACGGTTTCGTTTCGTTATCGTATAACGTTCAGCGTGTTCCTCCGCAAGGCACCGTTCGCGCACTGTAAAGTCGGATAAACGTTCCCAGGCACTCCAAAGGCCTAATTAAGTTAATCCGTGCTGTAAACACTATTTATTGTCGCGTTAATCGTCTGTTAATTACGTAATTAAGAGCCGTAAATTACGGGTTGTCACATTCTCCCCCTATTACAGGAATTTCTTCCTCGAAATTTAGACTATGTTATCTCCTCAGAATTGTGTTGTTCGCAGGTAAGTCCGAATAATAACAAAGTGAATGACCGCGTAATCGAAACAAGACTTTTTCGAATCAGGTGAATTTAATGGCATTCCTCAACAATAAGAACTCAATGGTTTAAAAAGTAGTGTGTCTCAGTAATTGATGTCAAAGGAAACGAGATGTAATGATACAGTCACCAGTGCGACTAAGTTAGCAAGGATCCAACAATGAACAGGAACTTCGACCAATCGAATTCCATATGAACGTTTACAACGTGTAAATGTGTTCTAGAAGCAATAACATCCACTGGATGAACTTAGAATCAACAATCTCAAATGTACTAGTTTGCATGAAACGCTCGATCGTGATCAGCACAAGCTGTAAGTTATACCGACGCCACAAGGTGTCGCATTGAATGAAACAATTCAATAATAGGGGTGATCGAACAAATATCACCTGTGTTTTGTATGAAACGCTCAATCATGATTAGCCCAAGCTACAAGTTTGTGCTGACACCACAAGGTGTCGTAATGATTCGATAATAGCGGTGATCAAACAAATTCACCGTGTTTGAAGTCAAATGAAAGCGCAATAAAGTGAATCTTGAAAGTTTGTTTTAAATGACATCATAGGATTTTCAATTGAAAATGGAACATCAATGAAACAATGTTTTCGATCGAAGGTGAAGAAACAATGAATGTCGCAAAGCATTCGATCGATGTTGAAAGAACCGTTATGAGGTACACCGGAATGTGAAATGAATTTGTGTACCATTGTCTTAACACACAATTGTGTTAAGACTGTTGTAATGTGATAAATCAAAGCGGATTTAATCTGAATCAATAAATAAATAATTAAATCCGTGCATAAGATACGTAAACGAGTTTAGCGCAAGGTTCAAATAAGTGAAAACACCACCACAAGGTGTCGAAATCAACAATTTAATGGAGTCGAATACCAAACAAGTTTACCACGACTCGGAACAAATGAAGTGTTCGTTAAAAATTGATTTGAGTATGATGCTCCCAATACATCATATGGTGTCTCGAATCGAATAAGTGTAATGAGCAAGTTCAAACAATTGAACTTGGTTTTAGCGCAATCCGACAATAGATATATGTATTGATAAGAAAAACTTTCGGCATGGTCACAACGAAAAACCATGTATGTATCTTGTAAAGAAATGATCGTGACACAATGACCATTAAGAGGAGTAGAGATACGAAAATCTACTCAGTAAATGTGAAATTCGAAATTTCAATAATAGAAATTTGAGGACTTTATCTGGGGTTGCATGTGATGTCCGATTGTTAGGTGACATTACCATGGAATGTCGAACATATCGTATTCGTCATTAATTAGGTAGTAGGGGGGGAATGCGGAGACAATCGTCTTCTCCCTGGCGTGACTCGTGTCGTTGCAGGATCGCGTGTCAAGTTGTCGTTTCCTGATCGTTAGTTCTCCTGCTGACAGGGATCTAGCGTCGTCGTTAAATTTGCGTCACCGTTCCTTCTCAAAGGCCTCGCCTCGACAGTCGTATGTGTCGTACTTCAACCTCCGTTGATGTATAGCTTAAGTTTCACGTATACCTGTGCACTAGCGTTGTGTGCCGCGTAGAAGGTGATGTACCCCGACATCCGTTGACGTAGAAATTGAGTTCCATGTATTCTCGTGCGCTAGTGTTTCGTTTTGCGTAGAATGTGATGTACTCCGACATTCGTTGACGTAAAATTGAGTTCCATGTATTCTCGTGCGCTAGTGTTTCGTTATACGTAGGCTGTCTGCTCGGGAAGTCAAAATATCATAGACAACATGGATAATAATATGTGCCCGAGTTAATATTCGCGGTTCCTACGTGATGACCTTTAATAAACACACACATGCGCAAATAATCAATCATATAATCAAATAAACATCTTAGTCACCAATAAGCAATCAAGTAATTCCCCTAGTCCCACCAGTCTATCCTCCCAGCCTCTCAGACTGAACTTCCTAGTCCCACTAGACTATCCTCCCAGCCTCTAAACTTCCTAGTCCCACTAGACTATCCTCCCAGCCTCTCAGACTGAACTCCTAGTCTCTCAGACTGACTCCCTGTTCCGAAGGTCTTAAATGCATGTTTCCTAAACTCTCAGATTTTTGTGTACCGCATGTAATTGTTTTTTTTTTGTGTACCGTGTGTAAAACACAACTTTAGCGTATGTTTGAAAACAAAGTTTTGACTGTTTGTTTTTCGGCAACGGTTGGAGACCATATTCGAGTACTAGGCGTTCTGTATGTATTCAACGTCTTAATAGTCTAAGTCCCAGAGAAAAGTGAGGTTAGAGCCTAGGTATCACAACAGAAACCTAATTCGCTGTAACCTATAGCTCTGATACCAATCTGTCACACCCCGAAATATCAGAGCATTGGCATGACTGGACTGGTATCTTCATTGTATAGCGGAAGCAAATAGCTAAGACTTCTAGAAACTGAACGCCTGCTAAGTACTCGAATTCTCGATGGTTCTCCTATTCCAACCGTGCCTTGTCTTAGAACTGTAACCTGAGAAAGAAACATGTGAAAAAGTCAACATAAAGTTGAGCGAGTTCATAGTTTGTTTGTAAAAGATTTGAAATAAATCTTTTGAGTTGTGAAAGGTTTGAAATAAATCTTTAGAGTTGTGAAAGATTTGAAATAAATCTTTGGAAAAACCGGTTTTTGAAATAGTATTGAGAAAATGAAATTAAAAATCATTTTCTTGCCAAGTTATATGGAAACGTTGTGTTTGTAACACGTTATGTTCATAAAACCATGTATTTGTAAAGCCTTGTATTTGTAATGTTCATATAACCGTCAATGCCCACCAAGACTTTGACTCCTTACCCGCATAATCATGTGCTTTGAATTTTGTATAAAACATGGTATTTTAATTTGTATGAACAAGTAGTTTTGTAAATATATATGTCCCTGGTATGTAGCAAATAAGGAAAAAGAGATCACCAATGGTTTGCAAGGCCATTGATATGTGTGAAGTGCAAGTAGGAAGACTCAAACCTAGCAAATTTATGCGTTGGGTACAAAGTCACCCCGAGGTCCGTTCTGGTTGGGCCTGGGGCTGGGCTCGCTACACCCAGATAGATCTACCGCTCATGTCCCTCGGTCCTATAATGAGGATTAATGATCCCAAGTTGCGCCTACCCACTCACATGATCTGTACGTTCTAACCCTCCTTACGCTAACCATACCATGTATAAAAGTGTCTGTAAAAATTGTAACATGTATTTTACCCCAGCCTCTAAGGCTGATCCTCCCCAGCCACTAAGGCTGGCTCCTCATTCTCTATATATCATTACCAAACGATCCATCCCTAGTCATGAAAATCATTCATTTCGATAATACACCTTTGTTTTGTAAAAACCGGCATGTTTAGTATAAACCTTTCGTAAATCATTTGAGTTCCTTGAAATCCCTTCGTAATATGATTTAGAAATACTAGTGTTGTGTTTGTTAAAAACTTTGTTTGTTTTTGCAAAACGTGCATGTCTTTCCACCCCGAAAACATTTACAAAACTGTAAAACAGTAAAAAGTGGGGTTATGAACTCACCTGAATATTCCTGTGCAAAGCTAGCTAATTACGACTTCGTGATGTCGTTTCCAAGACTTGACTTGCTAGCGTGCATTCTACAATATTCCTAACACGGAATTTCTCATAAGTTTCTAAATCATGCGGTAACTAATCTACGTGTTACCGAGCTCTACCGAATCGTTAGTCGAACAATTTGACGGTAAATAGTTAACTTAATGAAAATGACTAAGTTAAATTGCCGCGAGAAGTCGTTTGAGCATGTAGGAATATTCTTATGAAAGTATTATATAATAAGCTTGTATTATATATATATTGCGTCTTGTATATTTTTGCCAAAATATATGTATATGCCGTTTCGGCGTTCGTAATAAATATAAAATATTATATTTATTCTATAAGAACTTCAACGAGTCGTTGAATAGATAGACTGTATCTATTTTGTAAAAGAATTCGTGTGTTTGAAATAAATATATATCTATATTTATTTTATAAAACAAGATCGTGTTGTTTGATACTTGAAATAAATATATAAGCTATATTTATTTTGTAAAAGGATATGAAATAACGACGTTCGAAATAAATATAACATTATATTTATTTGTAAAAGCGTTTGAAAATATCAAGGTTTGAAATATTATAGACTCGAATTCCATTAAGTGTCATTTTTGAAACTATAATACGTGTCGTGTTTATGAATTTTTCCCGAAAAACGGGCAGAGTTTCCTCTGTTTTTGGACGGCCCGACAACATAAGTTGTCTTTATATTTTCGAAATTCAATCAATACTTCAACAATAATTATGTATCATCAGTTTATATAAACGAAATAATAACTCAAACCAAGTTAACATTACTAATAACTTGTTGTTTAGTTCGGTTCGAGCTCGTTTCACAAAAATAATAAAAATTACGTAAATATTAAACGTATCATCAATCTTTACCAAATCTTTCGCGTCGAGTTGTTAACTGAGTTGACTGGTTGAGTTGACCCGTTGCGCTGACTCAGTTGACCGAGTTGACTCGGTCGAAGTTGGAATCGGAACCCGAACCACAGCTGACTTGACTACGGTTGACCGGTTTGTTGACCTGTTGACTTGCTTAACCTGCCGTTGACCAGAGTTGACTCGGGTGTTGACCGAGTCAACCGGATTTGACCCGAAACAAGACGTAAACAACCCGTACAAAAAAAACTGAGATGAACTAAAGAAATTTATGTTGAGCCTACTTAACCCGAACATACTCATTTTCAATGTCGGCATCTGTGTCTCCACCGAACCACCACACCATCGGCCGGCCCGGAGCTAACCCGAACCATACTTGAACCATTCTGAACCGAGTCACTTGAACTCGAGCCTGGACCACCGTGAATCGTCGGACTGAGAGGACCCCGCGCCGTGTCGTCTTTATCAACCGGAACTCGTCGGATAAAGTCTTGGACCGCCTGAGTCGAGCCAGAGACCGCCGGTTAAAAACAAGGACCACCGGTCTGAGATGCAACCGCCGATCACCACCATTACCGGATTCTCTCTCTCATCTCTGGCTCTCTCTCTACGAAACCACGTCGCCGCCGTGAGCGGTGGAGAGGGGTCAGCTCCCCCCTCTCTCTCTCGCCGGCCGAAGTGCGGCTACTGCCGCCGTGTCGCGTGCCGCCGCCACCGGGTGGTGGCCGGCTCTTGCTTCTCCGATCCGCTTTGTGTGAGGGTGGAGGAGAAGGTGAGTGGGTGTTGCAGGTGGGGTGTCGGCCAGAAAGAGGGGAACCGAGGTTGTTGATTGAACTGATTTTATGGGTTTTTGTTTGTGAGGAAAGTGATTCCTCTGTGTTGTTTATGAAATATAGAGAGAGAATGGTATTTTATGTGAGTGTTGTTTGTGAATGTATAATCGAGAGAAGGAAATGAGGGAAAGTTTTCGTATCAGTGTTTGTTTGTAGTGTGTATGTAGTGGATGTATTTATGTCTACAATGACTTTTATGTCTATTGTGTATTTACATTTCATTCAGGTCTTACGTTTTATCATAATAGTTAAAGATCTTTTGTAGAAATCTTGTGTTTCAATATTAGATGGCAAAATCTTATAAAGATTTTATAGAGGATTTTACAAGATTATCAAATCTTGAAGAGATCTAATATATATGTGTAGGTTTAGGCTTGTGGGTTTTGGGCTTGGGCCCAAGGCCCACAAGTCCAATCCCCGTGTTAAAGTGGCCCGAATTTTTCTACGAGACCCGTCATTAAAACCCGAACTCTGATTAACTTCGAAAGATAGAATTTTAGTATTTAAAATACGTAAGATACGGTCGGTAGTTGTTGTCGCGCCCGTTCGTCGGATGCGTTAAGAATCGCGTAAAATGGCGCCGTTTGCCGTCTCCTACCATCGCATTTTTAATCCACGTTTGCATTTGTGTCACACGGAAGCCCAATAAATTCACAAAATTAATTTCATAAACATAAAATATTCGTGTAACATCCATACTTGTCGGCGTTGTCAGTATTTGTACGGTTTCGTTTCGTTATCGCATAACGTTCAGCGTGTTCCTCCGCAAGGCACCGTTCGCGCACTGTAAAGTCGGATAAACGTTCCCAGGCACTCCAAAGGCCTAATTAAGTTAATCCGTGCTGTAAACACTATTTATTGTCGCGTTAATCGTCTGTTAATTACGTAATTAAGAGCCGTAAATTACGGGTTGTCACACATCAAGGATTTCTCCAAGATTGCATAGCCCCTCACCTCACTAACGCAGAAAGGCGTTGTTTATCGATGGGGAAATGCACAGGAATTAGCGTTTCAACACTTAAAGGATAGACTTTGCAGTGCACCTATCCTTTCATTGCTAGAGGGCACAGACGACTTTGTGGTTTACTGCGACGCATCCATTCAGGGTCTTGGTTGTGTATTGATGCAGCGGGATAAAGTTTTAGCCTACGCCTCTCGCCAACTCAAAGTTCATGAAAGAAACTACACTACGCACGATTTAGAGCTGGGAGCTGTTGTTTTTGCGCTAAAGATATGGAGACACTACCTGTACGGTACCAAATGCGCCATCTACACCGATCACAGGAGTCTCGAGCACATCTTCAAACAGAAGGAGTTGAATATGCGACAACGACGATGGGTTGAACTACTAAATGACTACGAATGCTTGATCAGGTACCACCCAGGCAAAGCTAATGTTGTGGCTGACGCCCTCAGTCGGAAGGATACTGCGCCTAAGCGCGTACGAGCTTTACAACTCACGATTCAATCTAGTCTTCCTGCACAGATACGAGATGCTCAGGTGGAAGCATTGAAACCAGAAAACGTCAGGGCTGAAGCCCTACGTGGCTCAAGGCAACGATTAGAACAGAAGGAAGACGGTGCTTACTACGTAACTGGATGCATTTGGGTCCCACTCTATGGCAACCTACGAGAGCTTGTGATGGATGAGGCACACAAGTCTCGCTACTCGGTACATCCTGGTTCGGATAAGATGTACCACGATATCAAAACTACGTATTGGTGGCCTTAGCAAGTGCTTGACTTGTGCGAGAGTCAAGACGGAATATCAGAAACCTTCAGGCCTACTCCAACAACCAGAAATACCACAATGGAAATGGGAGCAAATTTCCATGGATTTTGTTACTGGCCTGCCTTGATCTCAACGTGGTAACGATACTATTTGGGTGATCGTGGATCAACTCACAAAGTCTGCACACTTCTTGGCTATCAAGGAAATGGATAAGTTCTCCACATTAGCAGACGTTTATCTTAAGGAAGTAGTCTCGAGGCACGGAGTGCCCACTTCTATTATCTCTGATCGTGATGCACGTTTTACTTCAGAACTATGGCAAGCAATGCACAAGTCTTTTGGCTCACGTTTAGATATGAGCACAGCTTATCACCCGCAAACGGATGGGCAGTCTGAACGCACCATCCAGACCCTTTAAGACATGCTTAGGACATGTGTAATTGACTTTGGCAACGGCTGGGAAAAGCATCTGCCACTTGTGGAATTTTCTGTCACACCCTGCCTTTTGCGGAAGCGTGGGTTTATTTGGTGTGACTTCTTAATACCATAGCAACAATCACAACAATGCTATATGATAAAAAATACGAGATGTTCATCCATTAATAAAAGTGAGAAAATACCACCATAACATTGTTCAGAAACATCGACATTTGAAATAAGTTACAAACCACAAATTATTTAAAACGTGTTCATAAGACACAAAAGACTTTGGATAAGACGAGGTTTAGAGACATATAACCCGTCCAGGAGTAGGTTACACCTCTCAAACTTCACAACTCTGGATGATATCTATTATTCAACGCAGCTAGACACATGCATACTCTACCAGATCCTGCTAGTTCCCTGAAATACATGTAGTTTGAAAAATCAACAAAAGTTGAGCGAGTTCATGTATAAGTGAGTCTGTATAAACCATTGAAATGCGTCTGTATGAAAAACCCTGGTATGTAGCAATTAAGGAAAAATAAAAGAGATCACCAATGGTTTGCAAGGCCATTGATATGTGTGAAATGCAGTAGGAAGACTCAAACCTAGCAGATTTTTGCGTCGGGCACCAAGTCACCCCGAGGTCCGTACTGTTGGGCCTGGGGCTGGGCTCGCTACACCCAGATAGATCCCATCTATCACTCTTGTCCCTCGGTCCTACGATGAGGATTAATGGCCTTCAGTTCCCGCCTACTCACTCACACCATATCAAAAATAAGCATTTGTTTTGTAAAAACCGGTATGTTTAGTATAAACCTTTCGTAAATCATTTGAGTTTCTCGAAATCCCTTCGTAATATGATTTAGAAATACGAGTTTTGCGTTTGTTCAAAACTTTGTATGTTTTTGCAAAACGTGCATGTCTTTCCACCCCGAAAACATTTACAAAAATGTAAAACAGTAAAAAGTGGGGTTATGAACTCACTTGTCTGTAAACATTTAGTGTAATAATTGTAACATGTATTCCACCCCCGAAGTATAAAACTGAAAACAGTTAAGAGAAAAGGGGGAACATGAACTCACCTTGATTTCGAGTAAGTCCAAACAAGTATGCTAATGTGAGAATTCTTGGAAATAATATTCCACGTCACTCTAATTGATTGAACATGCAACAATATGGAATATGTATCAACAATAATGTCTAATCGAATGAGCGGAGATCCTAAATCTCTAGGATTCGGTAGTGGTTTGTTTAAAAGAAATAATGTGATAATTATATAACTAATTATCAAAAATAATTAATTTAAATCAGAATAATTAAAATAACATTTTTAATTATTTGAACTTGAATATTACTGATTTAAAATAATTATTATGGCCTTGGAATCATTTTAATTAAATAAAATGAATTAAAATGATGATAATAACAATAAATAAGTTTATATAAGTTTAATTATCTAAATAATTAAACATAATAAAAATTCAGATTCTAAATTTATATAAACTCAGGATAATGCATCTTTTGTCATAAGAATAGTCTTGGATAAAATTTATATAGTTATATAATTTAATTACATTAAATTAAACTATATTTATAAGTATAAATACTGATTTATTTATATAAATATCAAATTTATATAAAATATGAGCAACAATATTATTTTTGTAAAGATCAGTATTTAAAATAATTAATCTGAAAATTTCAGTATTTAATTCTTAAAAATCGATTTATTATTAATTATATAATAATAAACTGTTTTAATATCATAAAAATTAGTTTTATAAATAAATTGACAACTTTTATATTTTTAATAAAAGTATCAGTGTTTAAAGTATTTATGCTAAAATTTTTTAGACTTTAACTAATTATTGTCGATTTATTATGAATATTTGAATAAAACTGTTTTTAAATAAAATAAATAAATAAACATGCTACTGTTCATCGTCTTCCCCAAAACAGTCAACAGAAGTCAAACTCATGATTTCTACGGGCAAACCTATGTTATATCTAAATTAAATCCTAGGAATCGTTCTATAGGCATAAACTAACTAATTTACACAAGAAAAACTAACCGGTATTGACGAAAGAGACGGTTGACAAGGATTCCGGCGAAAAAGACTATTCCGGCGAGTTACAGGTTTTAATCCGAACGAATTTTGATGTTTTAGAGAAGTATGAAGGGTGCAGGAGGTTCGTGGTGATCTAAGGAGCTTAAATAGCCGATCAAATCGACACAAAATCAACAAAATCGGTGGATTGGTTCTTTTTACTTTGAAATTTTCAAAAATAAAAAAAAAATATAAAAAAAATAAAAACTTTCCGTCATCGTGTACGTTAAAGTCTCAAATATTGGGCGTTTACTTTGAACTTATTTAAGGTCTCATGTTTGACATTTTAGAGCAGCAAAAATCAACTTGTTTTCATATTTTGGTCAATTTTCGCGACTTACAGATCTGAATATATAATTCAGATCGATTTTAACATGTTTATTTATATAATAAAGTCATAAATCTAACACATCAAGGCTGGTAGTCCAGCTGGTTGTGCATGTTGCTGTGTTTGTGGAGGGTCTAGAGTTCGAATCCCACCTGCTACAAGTTTAACCCCATTTTTGATTTATTTTGAAATATTTATACTTTGGCCCCTCAAGTTTCATTTTATACAAAAATAGTTCCTCAAGTTTCAGAAATTTACAAAATCAGCCCCTGAACTTTCGAAAAATATTCAAAACAGACCCTGAAGTTTCAAAAATATGCAACTGTGGTCCCTGAAGTTTCAGAAAATGTCACAAATGGTCCCTGTAATAGTCAGTTAGTTAAACTAACTGGGTTAAGTTTTAAAGAAGAATTTATTATATAAGGACTAACTCAGTTAACATAATTTAGTTAAAATGAGTTTCTAAAAGTCAGTTTTAGTCCCTAGAGTTTAAGTTTGATAGAATGACCAAATAAACCTTGGACTTTTATTTCAAAACTATATATTTATTTCTTTATAAAATAAGTTTCCAAAAATCACAAAAAGAACCCAAAACTTATAGTTTGAAATAATTGCACTTTAACCCTCGTATTTATATAGTTTCAGAAATGACAATTTAGTCCCTAAACTTTGTACTTTCAAATAATGACGGTGTTAGTCCTCGAGATTAAAAGTCATAACTTCAAGTAAGTTTCACAGAATGTCAAATAGGTCCCTCAACCTATTGTTTGTCTATGTGTTGGTATTGTCAGCATGTTTATGAGTTATCCGTTCACTGTGTTAACTGTGTTTTGTGCATCAAGTTTATCGCTAAAGCTTATGTGTAAAAATTGAGTGACAGTATGAATGTGATGCATATGTATGTATGATGAAGAACTCATAAAGCAGTTTAACTCGTCAGTTGAAATTCTAGCACAGTCATTAAGCACAAAGTTAATATTAATTAATTGTAGGGATACCTGAAATTTTGAGGGTTGTCACATTCTCCCCCCGTTAAGAAAATTTCGTCCCGAAATTTATTCAAGAGGAAGGCCTCGGAGAAAAAGCATTTTGGCTAAAAGCTAGGTTCATAAAAGAATTCGTATAGGGAACAAGATTAATGATGGATAATGAGGGTACATGAGTGAACGATTGATCTAACAAACGAATGCGAGTAATATGAATGATATGCGAATTTGGTATTATATGAACACGAGTATTGAGGATGTTGCTTCATCACGGATAGTCGGATGTTGTGCGCTTAGCAATGCGTTTTGTGAATTGTTGAAGTCTGTATCGGGTCTAAATGGGTCTGTAAAACACCAAATTTCTCATGGCACGTTTTACGAAAGTTTGATAACATGGTGAAAACACTTATATACAGGAAGTACAAGCGGCGTATCCACCATGTTTTGACCATGTTATGTCTGTTTCATATTCGGTGTCATGTTACGTTCTATGTTTTATCATACTCAGTAGTACACTCTATGGTTCTCATGAGCCAATCACTATAATCCCGTGTGCACCCGTGATTATATTGATCGTCGCATGATCCGCATAGCTTGTACTAGTTGTGTATGAATTTGGGTAGGTACTTAAAGAAAAAAAAATTAAGGTGTACCAAAAATTTCGTTTAACGTGTTATTGATAAATTTCTAAATTTGTATGGTAATAAAAAAAAATGGTGGAAATGGTCGTCCCCGGGATCGAACCCGGGTCTAGGCCACACCCTTTCGCGCGCCTAGCCAACCGAGCTAGGTGCCTAGTTTGTGAAATTTCCGGCAAAGAAAAAAAATAAGAATGTGTGTGTAAGAATAAGGTATGTGAGCAAGTCCATGCTTAAGTATGTATAGGAACCACGTAAGCGGATCACTCGGATTACGCTCGCGTATGGGTACACAGGTATGAACCACAAGTATGAATGAATGTATGAGCATAAATATGATTATTCACGTATGTATGAGCATAGACATAAAACGTATGAGTAGTATGTGTAGTATGAGTATACGTATAAGCATGAAACGTATGAATATAAATATAAATACGAGCATAAGTATAAGTTTAAGTATGAGTATGCACGTAAGTATGGGTATAAACATAAAACGCACGAGTAGTATGAGTATAAGTATAAGTATAAGCATAAGACGTATTCGTATAACTGTAGGTACGAAGAATAAATTTACGTATATAGTGTACGTTGGGACATAGAGGATTTAAGTGTATAAAAGTATTCAAAAGGTTTTGAATAGATGAGCAAGGTGTTAGTTTCTAGAGTATCGTGTGGTGTTGATAGCTTTTTTTTTTTTTTTTTTTTTGAAGGATTTATGAGCAACATTGAGTGTATAGAGATTGTTTTGCATATCACTATGTTATACTAAATTTGTAAAAAAAATTTTGCTAGTCTATTATGATGTGAACAAATTATATCTGAAATAAGTCATGCAATGGATCAATTTCAAGTTCAAAATTATCAGGTAGTGGAGGTAGTGGATCCAGTTGCATACGAGCAGCTAGCAGGCTTTCTAACCATTTATTTCTTTCAGTTAGTTCTTGTACTTGCCGTAGCAAATCTTGGTTCTGATTGTTTAACCTAGCCATTTCAACTACCATTTGATCTGGATGTAGGTCCATTTGAGGCACCACACTTGGGCCTGCTATATCAGTTGGTGGTAGTTGCTCTACTTCATTCAGTAGTGCTAGGAAAGACTGTGGCAAACGTGAATCCGGTTCTAACTGTTCTTGGAGCATCATGTTCTCATAAATTTCTTGCATTGCTGGATCCTCCTCAAAAACTATGGGTGAGAGGCCTTGTGAAACGTTTGGTGTTAATGGTTGGGGTGGGTTAATTGGAATATATTCGTGTACGTATGGTGGTGGTGGTAGCATATCTTGACGATAAAAAGACGATCGTGGAAATTGCAACAATGCTTGTCGTAAATTTTGTGTGGAGGTACTTTCTAAGATAACTGGAGCTCCCTCCGACTGTAATGGTTGAGTTGGTGCATAAATAGAAGCTGAGGTTAGTATAATGGTGCTAAAATTTACAATCCCAGGTGCCTTTGGTGGAGATAATCCTTGGATAATCTGATCACTTAGGACACCTAATGATTGTGCTATTTTGGTAACGTAAGATCCTCCCATGAGGCTTTTCAGAGGATTGGATTGGTGGTAAGAAAAATACGCAGCAAGTTCATGGGCAATATTACAAGGAACTTGCTCAAAAATACTATACAAATGGAAGAGTTCGGCTATACTAACCCTTTGTTGATTATACTTACGCCCCCCGATAGTGTGGGCTAAAACACGGTGCATGTATCGATAAAGAGGGTCTGTGAGGTTCATATCATTATTGTTGCCACCCCATTCTTTTGTTGAATGGCGTCGCCAATATTCTGCCAATTCCGCGGAGTAAAAAGAGGTTAATGCCCTAGTGAAAATGGGTTGGTTAACTTCTTCATTTGTATATATACCCAGATGAACTGCAAATTCTGATAATGACATAGTATATGATTGTCCACAGAGTTGAAAATAAATTGACTTATGGGTAAGACTGTTATTGTATTTGAAATAAAAGGTGGACAAGAACTCATATACCAGTTCATCGTATGATGGTTCTAGAATGTCGAAGAAACGGCGCCAAGGTGTATTATGTGGTAGTAATCTTGCTAGTATGCCATTGGGATCAACCACTCTTATTTGGTTCCAATCAATGCCGTTAATAGCAAGCACTTCAAGATTCCCGATTTTTCGATACCTCTCTTGAGTGGGTAAATCGGTAAACTGAAGGAATGGGTGAATTGCTGCTGCATTTGAAGATTCAGCATGTGCTACTGGGAAGTATGCCATTTGAATATTGGTTTAAGTGGTGTGTTTCTCCGACGAGTGGGTGAGTGATATGGAGTTTAAGAAGGTGTTGTGGTGATGTGAGAAGGTAGAATGGTTCGGTTTTTTTTTTTTTTTTTTTATAGCTCATGCAAATCTCGTAAAGTCCGGAATGATTTATGATGAGCCGCAATTGTGCTATCAAAAGTCTAGGTTCACACTGATCGACAAAATGGAAACGCGTGTTCAAATCAATTAGCGAGAAATCAAGAGTCGGAAAAAAAAAATCGGCGCATATATGTTTGAAAAAGGAAATGGTTGTTGCTGTCATGTTCTTGGCGGCAATTTTAAAAGAATTAACGAGGTTGTCGCTTAGTTGAAATTTAAAGGTTAAGTAGTTTGAATGATCAGGAGGCTTGACGGAGTGATTAATGTGCATGTTTGTGAGAGTAGTGACCTGAGTTCGATTCTGGGCGTTGCCCTTTTTGATCCCTTTTTCCATGATACGTTTCAAAATAGTTTACTGTATTTCGGCACGTGAGCAGTATTTCTTTCTCATGAGCTCCTTCAGCTCAGCCCAGGTTAGTGCATACGCCGCCGTCTTTCCCAAAGTTTGAACTTGTAGGTTCTACCAGGATAAAGCCCCATCGAGAAAGAGTCCTGAGACGTAAGTAACTTGGTTCTCCGGAGCACACTTGCTCATCCTTATTACCGAATCTGTCTTTTCCGTCCACCTGATGAAAGCAACAGCGCTCTCCAGTGCCGTCGTAGTTTAAGGGCTTACAATCCAGGAATTGTTTGTAAGTACAGCCATTGGATGGGTTGTTGTTTGAGTTATTCCTGCTTGTTTCGGCGTGCGATGCCTCATAATCTGCTATTGCTCTTGAAATGCGTTCCTGTAATTCTGCTTCAGTGGTAGGCAAACGTGTGTCTTGTCGTGGAGGTATATTCTAAAAGAAGATCATATTGGTTCGGTCTTCGTAAGTATGGTAAGTAATATGCTTATGTAATAATACAATAACTCATAACATCCCATGTCATAACACAAAATAAATAGTTCAACAACGCATGTAAGTCACAATCAATGTAAGCAAGTAATCATCCTAGTCTTCCCCAGACTATCCCTCCCAGTCTCTTAGACTGAACTCCCTAGTTTCTCAAACTAACTCCCTGGTTTCTAAGACCAAACCTCCAGTCTCTAAGACTAAACATCCCCAATCTCTAAGATTAAACCCCTCAGTCTCTAAGACTGAACCTCCCCAGCCTCTAAGGCTGTACTCCCTCAGTCTCTAAGACTGAAATATAAATTTTGGAAATGTGTATTTGTGCCTTTTGTTTGTAAAAATGTTTGTACCCTGGATCTGGACGTTTCGTGTATGCAATTGTAAAAATGTTTTCGTGAGAGCCCTAGTGATCATAGTCTAGACTCGAGAAAGAATCCTAGTTCGCTATGATCGAGGCTCTGATACCAAGCTATCACACCCTGGCTTTTGCGGAAGCGTGGGTTTATTTGGTGTGACTTCTTAATACCATAGCAACAATCACAACAATGCTATATGATAAAAAATACGAGATGTTCATCCATTAATAAAAGTGAGAAAATACCACCATAACATTGTTCAGAAACATCGACATTTGAAATAAGTTACAAACCACAAATTATTTAAAACGTGTTCATAAGACACAAAAGACTTTGGATAAGACGAGGTTTAGAGACATATAACCCGTCCAGGAGTAGGTTACACCTCTCAAACTTCACAACTCTGGATGACATCTATTATTCAACGCAGCTAGACACATGCATACTCTACCAGATCCTGCTAGTTCCCTGAAATACATGTAGTTTGAAAAATCAACAAAAGTTGAGCGAGTTCATGTATAAGTGAGTCTGTATAAACCATTGAAATGCGTCTGTATGAAAAACCCTGGTATGTAGCAATTAAGGAAAAATAAAAGAGATCACCAATGGTTTGCAAGGCCATTGATATGTGTGAAATGCAGTAGGAAGACTCAAACCTAGCAGATTTTTGCGTCGGGCACCAAGTCACCCCGAGGTCCGTACTGTTGGGCCTGGGGCTGGGCTCGCTACACCCAGATAGATCCCATCTATCACTCTTGTCCCTCGGTCCTACGATGAGGATTAATGGCCTTCAGTTCCCGCCTACTCACTCACACCATATCAAAAATAAGCATTTGTTTTGTAAAAACCGGTATGTTTAGTATAAACCTTTCGTAAATCATTTGAGTTTCTCGAAATCCCTTCGTAATATGATTTAGAAATACAAGTTTTGCGTTTGTTCAAAACTTTGTATGTTTTTGCAAAACGTGCATGTCTTTCCACCCCGAAAACATTTACAAAAATGTAAAACAGTAAAAAGTGGGGTTATGAACTCACTTGTCTGTAAACATTTAGTGTAATAATTGTAACATGTATTGATGGTCGCAATGAACCCTAATGCTCTCTCCTAGCTAGGCGATTCTGGCTCCCCTGCAATCCTGGTTTTTGGTTCTTAATCTGGTGTATAACAGTCTGAGATTAGGAATCTGATTATTCAGAATTCTATATCGAACTAGTTAACATTGGATGTCGGATTAATTCTAGGGTTTTTGTTCCAGATCTTCAATCGCCGCCTTATTCTGCACTTCAATCAGGTTGTATAGATCGATTGTTTTATTTAACAAGACTTCTATTCGATTTTGGTAGTAGTATGGATTAGGGTTTTGCTAGATTAGGGTTTTGCTTGTTCTTGCGGTTTGGTCTTCTGGTTTTCTGTTTTTTCGTGCATGGTGTCGTTGTTTCATTGCTGATAGTGAGAGTTGATTGTACTTGTATGGATGAACGTAATAACCCTGGAGTTAACAATCAGGGTGATCGAGGAAAGCCTCCTTTGCAGTTCAAGGGTTTTTCTAGTCGCGGTTTGAACATTGATGGTTTCACAGCTTGCCCTCGCCGAGGTACAGTAATATCGGATCAACCTGATCCTAAAATGTTTAATGTTATCGACGAGCTATCCAAGATTACTGTGCCAGTCCCTGTGGAGAATAAGCAATCGGATTCTTTGGGTATGCGACAAAATCTAGATGGAGTTGAAGGTGTTATTGCAAGTCAGCAGGAATATGGGAGTACATCAGCGTCAAAATCTTATGCAGAATCGGTTAGTATGAACAAGGATAAGAAGGTCAATTTTCGTTCTTTGGCTAGTACAAGTGTGCATGAAGGCTGTGATGTTGTGTTGCCAAAGGAATCTGTTCGAGTGGTACAGAATAAGCTGGCGAATACCCTTTATGGGTATTTTTTGGGAGATCGACTTGCATTCCCGGTGGTGGAGTACTATGTGCGGATAAACTGGAAAAAGTATGGTTTACAAAGATCTATGATGAATGCAAACGGCTTTTTCTTTTTTAAATTTAAGGATGAAGAAGGAATGTTGAATGTTCTAAAAGAGGGTCCGTGGATAATCAGATCGCAACCATTGTTTCTCAATGTATGGACTCCAACTACTAAGCTGGAAAAGACGGATGTGAAAAAAGTTCAAGTATGGGTAAAAATTCATGATGTTCCACTAGCGGCATATACGGAAGATGGGCTGAGTCTAGTGGCCATGACCATTGGTGAACCTAAGATGCTGGATACATTTACAATGTCTATGTGTAATGACGGATGGGGTAGAAGCAGCTATGCTCGAGCGTTGATCGAAATTTCGGCTGAGAATGATTTTAAAGAAGAGATTACCATAGCTATTCCGGAATCAGAAGGGGAGGGTTTTGTCAAGGAGTCCATGTATGTAGAGTATGAATGGAGCCCTCATAGATGTGCTTCGTGTTGTGTGTTTGGCCACTCCAATGAGACCTGTCCGAAGCAACCGAAAAAGATAAGAAAGAATGACAATCAAACTCGCAACTATGTGCCTCAAGGTATACGACCGGCTAAGAAAATTCCTGTTGTTGACGAGGATGGTTATATTGGGGTTTATAGGAAAGAAGCTGCTAAAAGGAATGGGATTCAAGTTAACAAACAAAAATCAAAATTCGAATATAGACCTGTGGTGTCTAAGCCGAAAGATGAGACCAAAGGAGTGAAAAATGGGAATGTTTTTGTGTCCGCTAACCCTTTTGATGCGCTGAAAGACATGGATACGGAGAATAAAAGTGGGGATAATAAAAAAGGAGATGATGGGTTCGATGATGGGTTCGAAGACTCTGATGATGAGGAGGTTTTGGAGGGGTTTAACGAAACAAATGAGTTTATGATCAAAGGGAATAAAAAACCGATAAATAGTACAGGGGCAAGCACTCCTGATCTAAAAGTTACTGATGATTAGTCTAGCAGCCTGGAATATAAGGGGGTTGAACCGCCCCCTGAAACAAAAGGAGGTTCGACAGATTGTCAAAGAGAATAACTTGAGTTTTTGTGCTATTTTAGAGTCCCATGTTAACGTAGTTAATCTTCATAAAGTGTGTAATTCTGTTTTCCGGAATTGGGACTGGACGTCTAATGGAGGCCAATGTGATAAAGGTACTAGAATAATTATTGGTTGGAATCCAGATGTGTTGGAGGTTATGGTCTTGAACCAAACTTCTCAAGTCATGAATGTCCAGCTTCGTTTCAAGGTTGATAAAAAGGTGGTGTTTTGTTCGATTGTTTATGCAGCAAATTACTATGTTTCTAGGAGGGAGTTGTGGCAACAACTTTCTATGCACAAGGTTCTAGTTGATAAACAACCATGGATAATTATGGGTGATTTCAACTCGGCGTTAAATGTTGAAGACAAGTCCTTGGGAACGTCCACGACATCGGCTGGTATGAGGGAGTTCCAAAGTTGCATTGATGATATAGAAGTCTTTGATATTAACAGTTCAGGTCTTCATTATACATGGAATCAAAAACCGAAGGAGGGGGTGGGCTTATTAAAGAAGATTGATAGGATTTTGGGGAATACTCAGTTTGTTGAGGATTTTCCTAATGCTGGTGCCTTTTTTCATCCGTACAGGCTGTCGGATCACTGCCCATGTATTCTTAAAATCCCGAAAGCTGAGCCTTGTAAACGAAGATCGTTTAAGTTTGCTAATTTCCTGATCCATAAGCCAGAATTTCTGGAGATTGTCAAAAAATCTTGGGAGCTGAATGTAGATGGTGTGCTTCAATTCAGGATTGTGAAAAAGCTACGTTCATTAAAGACTCCATTGAGGGCTCTTCTGTTTAGTCAGGGTAATTTGCACCGGAAGGTGAATGATCTGAGATCTAAGTTGGATGGTATTCAAACACGACTTGATGCTGATCCGTTGAATGTCGAATTACGGGCCGAAGAGGCCTCCATTACGGGAGATTACCAGGTAGCTTGCTTGGATGAGGAGCGTTTTCTAAAGCAAAAAGCTAAAGTGGATTGGCTGCAAGCTGGAGACATGAATACGGCTTTCTTTTACTCAACGCTGAAGATTAGAAACCATAAAAGTCGGATTCATATCATCAAGGATTTGAACGGTCTGACGTTTGAAGGTAATGATGTTCCTATAGCTCTAGTTCAACATTATGACCTTTAAGTTTCATAACAAGTGTGAAAAGCAGATGATAATCAATCTTTGTTTTGCGGATGATTTATTATTGTTTGCTAGGGGGGAGATTAACTCGGTTACGCTTATCTTGAAGTCCCTAAAGGAGTTTAAAGATGTTTCGGGTTTAGTGCCGAGTAATGCTAAAAGCACTACGTTCTTTTGCAACGTTCCAAGTCATGTAAAGGAGAGGATTATGGAGCTGATTCCGTTTGAGGAAGGTAAACTGCCTATCAAGTATCTGGGAGTTCCGTTGTTAGCTTCTAGGTTGTTAGTGAAAGATTGTCAGGTGTTGGTGGATCGAATGAACAAGAGAATTATGGATTGGAAGAACCGGTTTCTTTCTTTTGCTGGAAGATTACAGTTAGTGATCTCGGTTCTCTCATCCATTCATGTTTATTGGGCGTCAGTGTTCATATTACCGGCCAAGATTATAAAGGATCTTGAGAGTAAAATGAAATGGTTCCTTTAGGGTCTTGGTACAGCATCTAAAGGAAGAGCTAAGGTTGCTTGGAAGGATGTTTGCCTTCCTAAGGCCGAAGGGGGTTTGGGGATTAGGCGTATTGCGGATGTTAATAAATCGTTAATGGCCTATCACATTTATAGTATCCTCTCTGGCAGGAAGTCTCTGTGGACTGAGTGGGTAGATTTATATCGGCTCAAGGGCCGAAGTATATCGGATATCCCAGTCCAATCAAACGCGCCTTGGGGATGGAAGAAATTATTAAAGTGTAGGGCAATTTTTCGGGATTTTTTCTGGAGTAAAGTAGGTAATGGTCTGAGATCTTTCGTTTGGTTTGATAAGTGGTGTGACGAATGCCCTTTAGCGAATTTTGTTACTTCGAGACAAATGGCGAGACATGGTTTCAGTGTGAAGACTAAAGTTGCAGAGATCATTGATCACGGGGTTTGGTTGTGGCCAGATGCATGGAGGGATCTTTATCCGGTTTTATTTCAGTTGCAACCTATTAATGATTCCAACGCTAATGATCAAATATTCTGGAGAAACTCGGATGGTAATCTTGTGTACTTTACTTCAAAAGAGGTGTGGAATTCCATTCGTATCCGGGATCAACAAAAAGATTGGTCAAAGCTTGTGTGGTCCTCGTTCAACATTCCAAAGCATGCATTTACGTGCTGGCTCATCTTTAAAAGGAAACTTTGGACTCGAGACCGTATCCTCCAGTGGAATTACAAGGTGACAGGATCTATGAATCAGATGTGTTGTCTATTATGTTACGCAGGTTTGGAGACACATGAACACTTATTCTTTCAATGCGCATACTCAAAGGAGGTGTGGATCAGTGTCCGTTCTAAAGCTGGTATGAGTTCGGTTCAAGAACGATGGGAAGATATTATCGCATGGCTGATTCCGAAAGCTAATTCAAAATCAGTTGCAGCGATTGTTAGTAAGCTGGTTGTGGCTGCTTCGGCGTATGCTATATGGAGAGAAAGGAATACTAGATTTTTTAGTAACAGGTTGCGACCTCCTGAGCAAATATCGGAAATTATTCTTAGCACTGTCCGAAGCAAATTAATGTCATTCAAGTATAAAGCGGCTGATAATGTAAGGCGTCTCTTGGAGGAGTGGAAGATTGATGGGGTAGAGTACTTTGAAGAACAATGAAAGCATTTGCATTATGTTTCTTTTTGTACTAGTCTAACTGTTTGGTTGTCATATCGTGTTTACTCTTTTGTGGTATGTCACGAAGAGAATTAGGGGGCAGTGTCAGCTTCCTACTTGTAATGTTTTGGTATTGTTATAAAATCACCGGGGTAACCCTTTACCCAAAAAAAAAAAAAATAGTTCAACATTATGAAAACTTTTTGGGGTGTCAAGATAGCATTGCCTTAAGTCCCTCGGCTGAATTGTTTACAAATGTTTTGAATCCCGAGTGTGCGAGTAATATGGTTCGTCAGGTTACGGCTGATGAAGTGAAGAAGGCGTTATTCTCAATTGGCACTGATAGAGCCCCGGGTCCGGATGGATATTCGTCGGCTTTTTATAAGGGGGCTTGGCCGATAATAGGTGAGGAGGTCACGAATGCTATTATCGATTTCTTCACTACTGGAAAACTTTTGCGGGAATTAAACCACACTCTTATTGTGCTAGTGCCGAAAGTTGTGACACCATCTAGTGTTACTGATTACCGTCCGATAGCGTGTTGTAATGTTCTTTACAAATGTATCAGCAAGATTCTTGCAGATCGTATTAAAGTGGCTCTGGATATGATTGTTAGTGTCAACCAGTCGGCGTTCGTTCCAGGTCGTAAAATTTCGGATAACATCTTACTTACCCAGGAACTCATGCATAACTACCACAGGAATTTTGGCCCCCCTAGGTGTGCATTCAAAGTCGACATTCAGAAAGCTTATGACACTGTGGATTGGCGGTTCTTAAGAAGTGTTTTGATTGGTTTTGGTTTTGATATCAGAATGGTGGATTGGATTATGATCTGTGTAACAACTCCATTGTATTCTGTTTGTGTTAATGGAAATTGTCATGGTTATTTTCGAGGGAAACGAGGCTTAAGACAAGGGGATCCAATATCCCCCTACCTTTTTACACTTGTGATGGAGATTCTGACAGGTATTTTACAGTATGAGAGTAAGATGGATTCCTCATTTAGGTTTCACAACAGGTGTGAGAAGCAGCAGATTGTCAATTTGTGTTTTGCGGATGACCTTTTCTTATTTGCTCGCGGGGATGTTAGTTCAGCTAAGTGCATTATGTTGTCCCTTACAAAGTTTTCTAATATGTCTGGTTTGGTTCCTAGTGTTCAGAAGAGCACAGTCTTCTTTTGTAATGTGAGTCAACATGTGAAGAATGCTATTCTGAATGTGATGCCTTTTGAGGAGGGCTCCCTTCCGGTTAAATATTTGGGGGTTCCTCTTATCTCTACAAGACTTCTTTATAAGGATTGTAGTGTTTTGGTGGAAAGGCTAGAGAAACGTATCTTGAACTGGAGAAATAAGCTGCTGTCTTTTGCTGGCCGGTTACAGCTCATTGTGGCGGTCCTGTCTTCTTTGCATATTTACTGGTCTTCCGTTTTTATATTACCATCTCGGGTGACACATGATTTAGAAGCCAGAATGAGAATTTTTTTGTGGAATCAAGATACTTCCTTTCAAAGAGGAAGGGCTAAGGTTTCTTGGATTTCTGTGTGCACCCCGAAATATGAAGGGGGCTTGGGTATTAGACGCATAGGTGATGTTAATAAAGCGCTCATGGCGAATCATATTTGGAGTGTCATCACTAAACGAAAATCTCTTTGGGTGGAATGGGTGCATGGCTACAAATTAAAGGGTAAAAGCTTTTGGGTAGTTAAGGTTCCTACAAATTGCTGTTGGAGTTGGCGGAAATTACTTCAATTACGTCCGATTATTAGGAATCATATTTGGACGGCTCTTGGGAACGGAAGATCCACGTCGGCTTGGTATGATACGTGGTGTGCCTTAGGGCCTCTTGGTAATTTCTTATCTCCTCGAACTATTACTAATGCAGGGTTTAGACTGGAAGACACAGTTGCTGATATTCATGTAGAGGGGGGCTGGCAATGGCCCACGGCTTGGAGAGATTTATATCTGGTTCTCATACAACTGGATCAAGTTCATCCGACTCCTGATAAACGTGATTTTGTTCTTTGGAGGGTGGGTGATGAAGTGAATGAAGTCTCATCGTCTTATATTTGGGATACAATTCGGCATAGAGAGCAAGAAACCGAGTGGAGCAAAATTGTCTGGTTCAACCAATGTGTTCCAAGACATTCTTTCTTATTATGGCTGATTATGAGAAAGAAACTTCTTACACAAGATATTATCCTTCAATGGGATTTCTCGAGGCGGAAAAATATGAACATGTTGTGCTGTTTATTATGTTATGAAAATCATGACTCGCATGCTCACCTGTTCTTTGAATGCAAGTTCTCGGCTCAGATATGGACTATGGTTCGGTCGAAGGCGGGTATGGTTAATGTAGAATCAAAGTGGGATGATATTGTTGCCTGGTTAATGCTCAGATGTAGATCAAACCTCGCGGCTGATTATGTTAGCAGGATTGTGGTGGCGGCTACGGCATATTTCGTTTGGCAAGAACGTAACATGAGTTGTTTAAGAACCAATTGAGACCGCCGGAGGTGATTTATGAGTTGATAATAAAGACTGTTCGTTACAAGCTCATGGGAGTGAAGATGAAGCAAACGGATAGAGTCCGAAGACTGCTAGGTGAATGGGAGATACCGGATGCTGAAGTTCAGGCTAATGGCGAGTGATTAGTGATGTTTGTTAGTCGTCTAGATTATAGTCTAGTTGTCTTTTGTTGATGTTTCAGTTGGTTTCTGGTTTTTTTTTGTTCTACTTTCTTGGGGCATGTCTCAAGATTGAACAAGTGTAGACTCTCTGCACTTCTTGTTTTGTTTTGGTTGTGAATATATAGAATCACCGGGGTAACCCTTTACCCAAAAAAAAAAGTATAAAACTGAAAACAGTTAAGAGAAAAGGGGGAACATGAACTCACCTTGATTTCGAGTAAGTCCAAACAAGTATGCTAATGTGAGAATTCTTGGAAATAATATTCCACGTCACTCTAATTGATTGAACATGCAACAATATGGAATATGTATCAACAATAATGTCTAATCGAAACAAATAGCAAAAACCCTAATCCTATAAACCCTAATTTGAAACCTGAACCCTTAATCGCTGCTCTATTTTTTATTCAAGAACCCTGATTTATTAAACTGGTAGTCGTTGATTGCGGTTAACTGAGATTAATTTAGCTAGATTGATGCTCAGGTTTAATCGATTAAGGGTTCAGGTTTCAAATTAGGGTTTATAGGATTAGGGTTTTTGCTATTTGTTTTTCTTGGTGCGGCAGTAGGTGTTTGGTTTTTGGGTGCATGCTTGTTTTTTATTCTGATTTACGTGAGAGTTGTCTTCATTAGGTATGGATGATCGTTCAAAAACTGGTGATTCTGATAAGGGTGATCGGGGAAAGCCGCCTTTACCCTATAGGGGTTTGGCGAGTAGAGTGGTAAGTATTGATGGAAATCCTGTGCTTCCTAGGCGTGGTACGGTGCAAAATTCTCAAGGTGATCCAAAACTAATTAATGTCATTGATGAGTTATCTAAGATCACAGTCCCGGTGCAACTGTCAGCGAATCAAGTTCAGAAGGATAGTGAGGCGGCGGATGTTGTTCAGGGATCAAATACGTTTCAGGGAAGTAGTTCAACCCCTAAATCTTATGCGGATTCAGTCATTGCTAGTAACATTCAAAAAGTTAACTTTCGTTCTCTGGCTAGTTCGGCTGTGCATGAAGGATGTGATGTTGTTCTTCCCAAGGAATCCGTCCGAACTGTGAAGGAGAAAATGTCTAATACTGTTTACGGGTATTTCTTGGGGGATCGAGTGGCATTCCCGGTTGTTGACTATTTTGTTAAGGTGAATTGGAAAAAGTATGGGTTGCAAAAGACAATGATGAACGCTAATGGCTTTTTCTTTTTTAAGTTTAATGATGAAGGTGGAATGTTGAATGTTATTAAAGATGGTCCGTGGATTATCCGGTCGCAACCGTTGTTTTTAAATATATGGACACCTACGTCCAAGCTGGAAAAAAAAGAAGTAAAAAAACTACAAGTGTGGGTTAAAATTCACGAGGTTCCTATTGCGGCTTACACGGAAGATGGATTGAGTCTAATAGCTACAACAATTGGTGAGCCAAAGATGCTGGATTCTTTTACAACTTCAATGTGTACGGATTTATGGGGCCGTAGTAGTTATGCTAGAGCTTTGGTGGAAATCTCGGCTGATAAAGAGTTTCGTGAAGAGATAACAATGGCGATACCCGAACCGGAAGGGGAGGGTTTTATAAAAGAAACAATGTATGTGGAGTATGAATGGAGCCCACACCGATGTCCTACATGTTGTGTGTTTGGTCATGCGGTTGAGATGTGTCCGAAAAATCAAATGAAAAATGCTAGGCAGGATGTGGCAAATCGTAATGTTCAAAAGAATAAGCAAATGAAAAAAGCTCCGAATGTCGACCAGGATGGTTATACTGAAGTGCATGGTAGGAAAGTTGCTAGAAAAGTCGGAATACCGGTGAATAAACAAAAAAATAAGTTTGAATATCGGCCTGTTCCTTCAAAACCTCAGCCGAAAGGTGATAATGGGTCAACTTCTTCAGCCGTAAAGTTGAATAACCCTTTTGATGTCTTAAATCAAATGGATGCGGAGGAGGGTACTAGTAAGAAGCCATCGGGCAAAGGCCAGGAGGATACAGATGATGAGGTTGAAGAAGTGTATAATGAAATGGATGTTTTTTTGCAGCAAGGTACGCTAAAAATTCAGAGTAAACAAGGGGCAAGCACTCCTTCTCAGTTAGTTGCTGATGGTTAGTCTCGCTGTTTGGAACATAAGGGGGCTGAACCGCCCGCTTAAACAAATGGAGGTTCGACAGGCTGTTAAGGATTATAAGCTGAGTTTGTGTGCGGTTTTAGAATCTCATGTGAATGTTGCTAAATTGGCGAGTGTGTGTAAATCTGTTTTTAGCTCGTGGGATTGGACTTCGAATGGTGGGTGCTGTGACAAAGGCACTAGAATCATTGTTGGGTGGAATCCGGCTATTTTTGATGTCATGATCTTGGCTCAGTCGTCTCAGGTTATGCATCTCCAACTTGTTTTTAAACTGGATAAGAGGAGGGTTTTTTGTTCTATTGTTTATGCGGCTAACTATTATGTGACACGTAGAGAATTATGGCACCAATTGTCTATGCATAAAATGTTTGTTGCTGATAGTCCGTGGTTTATTATGGGTGATTTTAATTCGGCTCTAAATATAGAGGATAAATCTATGGGAACGTCTTCTATAACTACTGGTATGAAGGAGTTTCAATCGTGTGTAGATGATATTGAAGTTGTGGATATTAATCGGTCAGGTATTCATTTCACTTGGAATCAAAAACCAAAGCAAGGGATTGGGTTACTAAAAAAGATTGATCGGGTAATGGGAAACACTCATTTTTTGGCTGAATACCCGAACTCTGTTGCTATTTTCAAGCCTTCTCGTCTTTCGGATCATTGCCCGTGTATTCTTTCTATTCCGGAAGCTATGAAAATGAAGTCGAGGTCGTTCAAATTTGCAAATTTTCTGGTTTTTAAACCAGAATTCTTAGAAATTGTTAAGAATTGTTGGGATAAGCATGTTGAGGGTGTGTTTCAATTTAGAGTTGTTAAAAAACCGCGCTTGCTGAAAAAGCCGCTGAGGTTGTTGCTGTTTAAACAAGGGAATCTTCATAGAAAAGTAGATAGTCTTAGATTGAAGCTGGATGGGATTCAACAGAATATTGATCAAAACCCATTTAATGTTGATCTCAGGGCTGAGGAGGCTTCTACTAGCCGAGACTTACAGGTAGCTTTATTGGATGAGGAGCGATTTCTGAAACAAAAATCTAAAGTGGAGTGGCTAGCTGCAGGCGATATGAACACGGCGTTTTTCCATTCTTCTTTGAAAGCTAGAAACCACTTTTCTAGAATTGAGGTTATTACAGATTCGGGAGGTATTACCTATGAGGGTGATATGGTTTACAAAGCATTTGTTCAGCATTATGAAAATTTCTTTGGTTCTCAAGGTAACATCTCGCTTCAGCCGACTCCAGAGTTATTCCCCAAAACGATATCTTCTAATGTGGCGTCTCATATGGTTCGAGAAGTAACGACGGAGGAGATCAGAAAAGCTATGTTTTCTATTGGTAACGATAAAGCCCCTGGGCCGGATGGTTACACGGCCGCCTTTTTTAAAAGTGCTTGGTCGTTAGTTGGTGATGATGTCTCTAATGCGATTAAAGACTTTTTTGAAACGGGTAACATGCTACGGGAATTGAATCATACCCTCATTGTTCTTATTCCAAAGGTTTCGACCCCTATGCAAGTTACTGATTTTCGGCCGATTGCTTGTTGTAATGTTTTTTACAAATGCATTAGTAAGATTGTTGCTGAGAGAATTAAAGGAGCTCTTAATGATATTGTTAGTATCAACCAATCTGCTTTTGTTCCTGGTCGGAAGATATCAGATAATATTCTGTTGACCCAAGAGCTTATGCATAACTATCATCGAGATTCGGGTCCTCCGAGATGTGCGTTTAAGGTAGATATTCAGAAAGCGTATGATACTGTGGATTGGGAGTTTCTGAAAAGTGTGCTGGTTGGTTTTGGTTTTCATAGTAAAATGGTGGAGTGGATTATGGTATGTGTGTCTACTACTTCTTTCTCGGTTTGTGTGAATGGCTCAGTGCATGGTTTCTTCAAGGGCAAACGCGGGCTAAGGCAAGGGGATCCAATGTCCCCATACTTATTTACTCTGGTGATGGAGGTTTTAACGAGCATTTTGCATCATTCGGTTCGAATTGATTCGTCTTTCAAATTCCATAATAGATGTGAAAAGCAGAAGATTATTAATCTTTGTTTTGCAGATGACTTATTCCTTTTCGCTAGAGGTGAGGTAAATTCGGCCAACTGTATTATGTCTTCTCTCGCTAAGTTTACAAAGATGTCGGGGTTAGTGCCTAGCAATCAGAAAAGCACGGTTTTCTTTTGCAATGTTAAGAATCAAACAAAACAAGCTATTCTAGATATCATGCCTTTTACGGAAGGAAAGTTGCCTGTTAAATACTTGGGGGTTCCCCTGATTTCGGCTAGGCTGGGGTACAACGACTGTCGTGTGCTTGTGGATAGATTAGAGAAACGTATTATGCATTGGAGGAACAAGATGTTATCATTTGCGGGAAGACTTCAGCTTATTATTTCTGTGCTTTCTTCTATGCATATTTATTGGGCCTCGGTTTTTGTCTTACCGGTTCGGATTATCAAAGAGCTTGAAGCTAAAATGAGAAACTTTCTATGGTCTCAAGACTCTGCGTTTAATAAAGGTAAATCTAAAGTTTCGTGGAAGTTGGTTTGCACGCCTAAGTATGAAGGTGGTTTGGGTATTAGAAGGATTGGGGATATGAATAAAGCTTTGATGACGTCTCATATTTGGAGCATTGTCTCCAAGCGAGAATCATTGTGGGTGGACTGGGTGCATGCGTATCGTTTAAAGGGTAAAAGTTTCTGGGTGTGTAAAACTCCCTCGAATTGCTGTTGGTCTTGGCGAAAAATCACTCAGATGCGGCCTATGGTTAGAAAATATATATGGTCGGATGTAGGTAACGGTGCTAACACATCAGCTTGGTATGATAACTGGAACGCATTGGGTCCTCTTGGTGATTTTTTATCGCCTAGAGTGATCACTGATGCTGATTTTAGATTGGATGATTCGGTTGATGATGTGTATTCGAATGGAGCTTGGAGATGGCCTACGGCCTGGAGGGATTTATTTCCTGTCCTTATTCAGATTGATCAAGTTCGGTTGGATCCCATGAAAATAGATAGGTTGTTATGGAAGGATGGTGATGATCTTAATGGTTTTTCGACGTCTGGGGTCTGGCATTCGTTGCGTTATAGAGAGCCGGATGTTAATTGGTGTAACATTGTTTGGTTCGGCCAGTGTATTCCTAGACATGCGTTCATGATGTGGTTGATTATGAAACGTAAGCTCCTTACGCAAGACAAGATTTTGCAATGGGATTTGTCTCGTAGAAAAAAACATGAATATGATGTGTTGTTTATTGTGCTTTGAGAATGTTGATTCTCACCCTCACTTGTTTTTTGAATGCAAGTACTCATCGCAAGTGTGGGCTCAGATTAGGAATAGGGGGGGAATGAACTCGGTTTGTCCGAAATGGTCGGAGATTATTGATTGGCTTTGTGCTCGTGCTCATCAAAAGAGGGCGGATACTTATGTTGCTAAGCTTCTTGTTTCGGCTGCTGCCTATACTATTTGGCAAGAGAGGAATGCCAGGTTGTTTAAAGATCAATTGAGACCTCCTGAAACGGTTAGTGATGTTATTATAAAATTGGTGCGATATAAGTTGATGGGAGCAAAGTTGAAGGATACTGTTAGGGTACGGAAGATTCTGGAAGAATGGGAGATCCATGCGTTTGAGAAGAGTGACGATGGAGGCTGATTAGTTTTAGGTGTTTTTGGTTTTTCGGTCTAGAATTTTGTCTAGTTGCTTTCCTTCTTGTGTTGATTGGATGTTTTTGTTTGTTGTTTGGTGTTTCGCGTTTACTTTCATGAGGCATGTCTCATGATTGAACTAGTGTAGACTCTCTACACTACTTGTTTCGTTTTGGTTGTGAATATATAGAATCACCGGGGTAACCCTTTACCCAAAAAAATAATCGAATGAGCGGAGATCCTAAATCTCTAGGATTCGGTAGTGGTTTGTTTAAAAGAAATAATGTGATAATTATATAACTAATTATCAAAAATAATTAATTTAAATCAGAATAATTAAAATAACATTGTTAATTATTTGAACTTGAATATTACTGATTTAAAATAATTATTATGGCCTTGGAATCATTTTAATTAAATAAAATGAATTAAAATGATGATAATAACAATAAATAAGTTTATATAAGTTTAATTATCTAAATAATTAAACATAATAAAAATTCAGATTCTAAATTTATATAAACTCAGAATAATGCATCTTTTGTCATAAGAATAGTCTTGGATAAAATTTATATAGTTATATAATTTAATTACATTAAATTAAACTATATTTATAAGTATAAATACTGATTTATTTATATAAATATCAAATTTATATAAAATATGAGCAACAATATTATTTTTGTAAAGATCAGTATTTAAAATAATTAATCTGAAAATTTCAGTATTTAATTCTTAAAAATCGATTTATTATTAATTATATAATAATAAACTGTTTTAATATCATAAAAATTAATTTTATAAATAAATTGACAACTTTTATATTTTTAATAAAAGTATCAGTGTTTAAAGTATTTATGCTAAAATTTTTTAGACTTTAACTAATTATTGTCGATTTATTATGAATATTTGAATAAAACTGTTTTTAAATAAAATAAATAAATAAACATGCTACTGTTCATCGTCTTCCCCAAAACAGTCAACAGAAGTCAAACTCATGATTTCTACGGGCAAACCTATGTTATATCTAAATTAAATCCTAGGAATCGTTCTATAGGCATAAACTAACTAATTTACACAAGAAAAACTAACCGGTATTGACGAAAGAGACGGTTGACAAGGATTCCGGCGAAAAAGACTATTCCGGCGAGTTACAGGTTTTAATCCGAACGAATTTTGATGTTTTAGAGAAGTATGAAGGGTGCAGGAGGTTCGTGGTGATCTAAGGAGCTTAAATAGCCGATCAAATCGACACAAAATCAACAAAATCGGTGGATTGATTCTTTTTACTTTGAAATTTTCAAAAATAAAAAAAAATAAAAAAAAAATAAAAACTTTCCGTCATCGTGTACGTTAAAGTCTCAAATATTGGGCGTTTACTTTGAACTTATTTAAGGTCTCATGTTTGACATTTTAGAGCAGCAAAAATCAACTTGTTTTCATATTTTGGTCAATTTTCGCGACTTACAGATCTGAATATATAATTCAGATCGATTTTAACATATTTATTTATATAATAAAGTCATAAATCTAACACATCAAGGCTGGTAGTCCAGCTGGTTGTGCATGTTGCTGTGTTTGTGGAGGGTTTAGAGTTCGAATCCCACCTGCTACAAGTTTAACCCCATTTTTGATTTATTTTGAAATATTTATACTTTGGCCCCTCAAGTTTCATTTTATACAAAAATAGTTCCTCAAGTTTCAGAAATTTACAAAATCAGCCCCTGAACTTTCGAAAAATATTCAAAACAGACCCTGAAGTTTCGAAAATATGCAACTGTGGTCCCTGAAGTTTCAGAAAATGTCACAAATGGTCCCTGTAATAGTCAGTTAGTTAAACTAACTGGGTTAAGTTTTAAAGAAGAATTTATTATATAAGGACTAACTCAGTTAACATAATTTAGTTAAAATGAGTTTCTAAAAGTCAGTTTTAGTCCCTAGAGTTTAAGTTTGATAGAATGACCAAATAAACCTTGGACTTTTATTTCAAAACTATATATTTATTTCTTTATAAAATAAGTTTCCAAAAATCACAAAAAGAACCCAAAACTTATAGTTTGAAATAATTGCACTTTAACCCTCGTATTTATATAGTTTCAGAAATGACAATTTAGTCCCTAAACTTTGTACTTTCAAATAATGACGGTGTTAGTCCTCGAGATTAAAAGTCATAACTTCAAGTAAGTTTCACAGAATGTCAAATAGGTCCCTCAACCTATTGTTTGTCTATGTGTTGGTATTGTCAGCATGTTTATGAGTTATCCGTTCACTGTGTTAACTGTGTTTTGTGCATCAAGTTTATCGCTAAAGCTTATGTGTAATAAATTGAGTGACAGTATGAATGTGATGCATATGTATGTATGATGAAGAACTCATAAAGCAGTTTAACTCGTCAGTTGAAATTCTAGCACAGTCATTAAGCACAAAGTTAATATTAATTAATTGTATGGATACCTGAAATTTTGAGGGTTGTCACATTTTCGTACAATAACAGCTACCACACCAGCATTAAAGCTGCTCCGTTTGAGGCATTGTACGGGCGTAAATGCCGGTCACCTCTTTGTTGGGCAGAAGTAGGGGATAGTCAGATCACTGGCCCAGAACTTGTGGTAGACACAACAGAACGAAATGCTCAAATACGACAACGAATGGCGGCAGCTCGTGACTGTCAGAAAAGTTACGCCGATAAGGACAGGAAACCACTCGAGCTCCAGGTTGGGGAGTGAGTGCTATTCAAAGTTTCACCCTGGAAGGGTGTGGTTCGTTTTGGCAAACGAGGCAAACTTAACCCACGATACGTTGGACCATTCGAAATCATAGAGAAAATAGGCAGGGTGGCCTACAAACTAAACCTACCAACAGAACTCAGTGCAGTTCACAACGTTTTCCATGTGTCGAATCTGAAGAAGTGTCTGTCAGATGAGACCCTCATAGTTCCTTTGAAGGAGCTCACTATCGACGAGCAGTTACGATTCGTCGAGGAACCAGTTGAAATCACAGACCGGGATGTTAAGGTCCTCAAGCGCACTAGAATACCTCTCGTTCGAGTTCGTTGGAACTCACGTCGTGGCCCAGAGTTCACCTGGGAACGCGAAGATCAGATGAAACAAAAGTATCCCCAATTGTTCGCAAACAGTACAACCACTACTGAGGCTGAAGCTACTGCGGAATTTCGGGACCAGATCAACGGGGGGAGGATGTGACACCCCAGGAAAAACCAGTCAACTACACAACACAACTAGCTTCCTCAGTAACCACGTGCTAAATTTCGGGACAAAATTTCTTTCAAGTTGGGGATAATGTGACAACCCGAGTTTTCAAGGTCTCTATTTGGCTTAACCCTGTTAAATTAATCGCTACAATAATCTATCAAGTGATGTTTCGATATTTGGGCCGTGTATCAATTGGGCCACGAGCCCACTGCACATTCACATTGAATTCGGCCCAACATCCTACGCATTACATTTGATCCCGGCCCACTATATGTTGTGAATTATCGTTGAATATTGCAAGATTAACCAAGTTAACCACCGGCCCACCTTAGTAAACCTATTAGTTCGGCTCAAGCCCAAACTATTCCAAACCCTTGCACTTTATATTTACATAACATGTTAAGGTAGTAGAGAAGAAAACTTCAAAACTGAAAACAACCTACAAACCCTACGGGTGACGGCAGTAGCAAAACCCTTCTGTTTCGATTTGCATCTCACCTTGGCAGATTGTTTGGTTAGTCGTCTCTACTTATTCATTTCATGCTAGTGCTTGATTAATTGTTGCTCGATCAAGGTGTGTGTATATACGTTAAATGTCTAGTGTTGTTCGATTAAGTGTGTACATGTGTTAAATATCCTTTGTTGTTCAATTAGACTGTTCGATCAATGGTAAAGATATAGTGATTGATTAATATGTTCTAGCACTAACTTGATGATGAAACTGGGATTGGTTGTGATGAGTATTGATATGATAATGATTGAAGTTTTAAATGTAATAAAGTGCACATGCTATTGACTGACAATATCACAACTAGCTTGATCACTATTGGACCTCACAAACACTAGCACATGAAATCTTAATTAAACCAATTTGGGTCGTTGACTTAGTGATGATAAACCGGTTAGTCTTTTATGATTGGGCCGCTATTTTAGAACATGCACATATTATTGGAATTAATCGGGTACATGCACATGTTGATGAAATTGAATGACATATAGGACAAATCTGTTGTGGGTGATGTTGATTGGACCGATCATAGTAGAATAATGCATGTTTGGGGTTGGGTACTTGCTGATTGTATTGACTATGTGTATGTGTCGGATATATGATGATGATGAATGATTGCTGGACCGTTGACTCTGTTGTATGGTTTGATCGAATATTAGCTAGGATAGAAACTGTTGATTGATAAACGACAAATTTGGAAACCATTGAATGTTTGTAACTGATTGCATGAAATCAGAACATTTAAACTCAATCGCACAAGATTGTCCAGTCGCACAAGCCGAACTAGACCGCAGAAGGTTATGAAATTGCTTAATTCTTGGGCCGCATAAGTTGTTGGACTATTTATGATGCTGGGCCGGGTATGTGTGGATCGCACAACCTGTCGTGAGTCGCACAAGATGTGCTGGACGCACAACAGGTTGGGCAAGTTATTATTGGGCCTCCACTTGAATCGTACAAGTTGAATACGTTATGACTGTTAAACGTGATGATGTGTGTTTGCCATGATCTGTGTGTGTTCCTTATCTGCTAGCTTATGTGATACTTATGTGCACTACTTGAAACCAAAACCTGACTTGTATGGTAACCATGTTAGGACGTGGTTGACCACTAGCAGCTAGACTTGACCTTTCTGTGTATCTGCCGAGCAAACCAAGGTGAGTTCACACTAGCCAAGGCATGGGATTCCCGGTGGGTTGGGAATGGGATTGAATAACTACTCGTACAACCATTACAATTAAACTAATTACTACTGTCCTTGGATTGAAGGGCACGTACGTAAAACCTACGTACAGTTATACTTATTACTGTCCTCGGATTGAAGGGCACGTACGTAAAACCTACGTACAGTTATACTTATTACTGTCCTCGGATTGAAGGGCACGTACGTAAAACCTACGTACAGTTATACTTGTTACTGTCCTCGGATTGAAGGGCACGTACGTAAAACCTACGTACACGACTATAAGACCATCAACTCTATCAAAGGAAGTCCCTCATTTATCGACTTAATCGCCGAGGCCTATGGCGAGCGGGTCATTAGTCAATAGCGCTATTAGGTTTAACAAACCTCACACCGTGCCAGTCGAACAGGCATGTACTAATGGACTATGGGCAAAGGGTCAATGCTGATAGACATTGACTTAGGGCACCTCTTACATTTTCGTAGCAGTCGATACGCGTGGTCTAGTAACACATGGGAAGCCCCCACTAATTATCGCAAACATGCCTGGAATGGCCGCGATACGAACTAATACGATACATGGTTTACAAAACGACATACGATTTACAAAACCAATACTTTAACTAAACAACCAACTGTGAACTCGCTCAACTTTGTTGTTGATTCGTTGCTACATGCCTTGCAGGTCAATAGGTACTTATGGAGCTTGCACAGGGAGGAACGGTCGTTGTGGGACATGGTAGTGTGTGACAACCCGAGTTTTCAAGGTCTCTATTTGACTTAACCTTGTACTTATTTGCGAAGTATGTTTTATGTATTGAGGTGTAGTATAAGCATGTATGTTAATGATATGTTTTGAATTAAAAATTGTATATGTTAATGATATGTTTTGAATTAAAAATTGTATTGTGTAACAAAACAACAAACATGGACCCCTAGCTGAAAACAACCTCCCACTCGAAATCACCCCTACCCGAAAACCCACCCCCTATGAAATCACCTCTCGGCGAAAACACAAAGTGTTTTCATCAAGAGAGGGCCGGCGAAAACACCACATGGGCTTTGGCCCAGTATCGATCGGGTAGAGGATTGTTTTTAACGTGTGCACGAAATCAATATCTGACAGAAAACCCTAATCGCATCTCCTCCTCTCTCTTCAATTTCCATCTTCAACAACAAGAAAACCTGCAACACAAGACCATCGGCCGTACTTTTTGGCTCCGATCGACCACCGGCGTATGTTCACTACGCTTATCCAGTAACCACGTTCCACTCCACTCCATCGTCGGCAGCCCGCGGCACTACGACTCGGAACTCCGCTTCGGTCTCTCAGTTAACGCTCCGTTACCATCTTCAACTCAGGTTAGAAAGTTTGTATTTCTAGGAGTTAGCGAGATTTCTGAATATATGATATACGTGAAAAAAAAACTGTGATCTTTAAATGAGCTTGCTTTAAACGATTTCTGTGATAATTATGTGAAACTGTTAGAGGGATTGGTACTTACTCCTTGAGTTTGTTTGCTGGGTTGAAGATGAGAATGATTATGCGAATGCTTTGATTGAATATATCTCGGTTATCAACTGTTTGTATTTATTTGATTTTTGTGTTGATTGAACGCTTTGATGTAGAGAATGATTATTAATAGCGAATGATCTCTGATAAGTTGTTAAAAACAATAGATGATAATGATTTGAATATGTGAATCTATATTAGATCTGAAACTGGATGAAATAAAATGGACGTTGAAGATGTCGGAGTAATCATGTTTTGAATGTTAGTTATAAAACAGTGATGTTAAGGGATTTTGTTGAGAAAAAAATGATATATGATCACTGTTGTTTGAAATCTTGAATCCATGCTTTCATGGTGTGTACAATCTTACATGCAAAAGGTACAACTGATTGGTGTATGCCTTTATATTTCAGAGATAATGGGTGTCACGTGATGATTGGAAAATTGTGTGATTTAAATATTTTTGTCTATTTCCTGCTGATTTGGAAGGGTGAAAAGGATATATGTTTTTGTCCAACACCGACCACATCGTACACTTCATTTAATGAACCGGCCCCACCACTTGTCTTGTATTTTTTTTTTAGCATGAATCGCACAACTGGGCATTGATCGCACAAGCCATTTTGTTGGGCTACACAACTTGGGTCAGGGTGTTAGTCATGCACTGTTTGATTGTTATTCAAATCATAAAAACATTCGCACATATATTATATCATATCCTTCACCGTATATAAGTCGCACAATTATTAATGATCGTAGTCACACACTGTTTGGTCGTAAACTACTTACTGGTTGTACACTACGGTGAAATACGTGATTACTTGCTACGTGTATGAAATGCTTGTTACATGTGAATTGCTTGCATACGGTCCTAACAAGTGGTAACCGTTATAGGACGCGGTGACCAAGTTTAGGATAAACATTATTATCTACCGAGCAATCTAAGGTGAGTTCACACTCTTACCAAGGCATGGGATTCCCCGGTGGGTTGGGAATGGGATTGAATGATTACTTGTACTCACATCACTACTAGACTACTTACCACGGTCCTCGGATTGGGAAGGATGCCTGTGCCAAACTCTACGTAAAGCCTACGTACTGTCCTCGGTTTGGGAAGGACACTAGTGTTAAAACCTACGTAAATCCTACGTACCGTTGTCCTCGGATTGGGAAGGACACCAGCACTAAACCTACGTAAAACCTACGTACTACCGTCCTCGGATTGGGAAGGACGCCAGCGCTAAATCTACGTACTCGTTACGTACCACTGTCCTCGGATTGGGAAGGGCACTTACGTAAAACCTACGTAAACTTATACTTACTACTATCCTCGGGTTGGGAAGGATACTTACGGATACAACTAGTCTAGTAACTTACAGTATGGGAAGCCCCCACTAATTGAACTTACAACATGGGAAGCCCCCACTAGATGAACATACAAATGGCCTAGTAATACACGGCATGGTTATAAACGAACTTACGATTTTTTAAACGAACTTATTACTGAACAACCAACTGTGAACTCGCTCAACTTTGTTGTTGACTCTCTGTTACATGCCTTGCAGGTTGTTAGGTATCTATGGAGCTTGCATGGGAGTGGAGAGGAGTCGTTGTGGGACATGGACAACTGTGTGCCATGCTAAACAGTTGAAACATTTAAACTTATGTTGGGTTTACATATTTATGCTTCCGCTAAACGCTTAACTATGTTATGGTTTTGAACACCTTTCGTATTGATGAATGATTTTTATTTATTACTTACAATGTTCAATATGATTGGTGGCTTGATCCTGGTCAGTCACGTCTCCAAGCGGTGATACTCCGCGTGTGGATTTTGGGGGTGTGACAGATTGGTATCAGAGCCATTGGTTATAGTGAACTTGGTTTTAATAAGGGAAAAGTTTTTGTTAAAACCAGACTATAACCTGAACAGTGTTCAACGATCCACAACGACGCTTCGCTCCACGTGCAATACTCGACACTATAGGTGATACTATTTGTGTTTACATTACCTACTTGCTAGATACATATTACATTGCTCATGGTATGCTTAGATAAACGTAACAACTGTTGTTTGAAAACACGTGTATGCTTACTCTCTTCTGTCATCGCACTTTCGCGAACCTCTCTCACTCATGTTGTTCTCTTTGATATCAAGATTATGAGTGGACGCGTTAACCTAACTCAAGCCCAGTTGGCGGCTTTGATCACTGAACAAGTTACTGCAGCACTCGCAGCTGCCCAGGCAGGAGGTCAACACGCCCAGCCACCTGTGTGCACGTTCAAAACTTTCATGGACTGTTCTCCTAGTACTTTTAGCGGCACTGAAGGGGGCCGTTGGACTCCTCCACTGGTTCGAGAAGCTCGAATCGGTCTTCGAAATGTGTGAATGCCCTGAGGCTCGTAGGGTGAAGTACGCTACCGGTACTCTCGAAGGCACTGCGCTAACTTGGTGGAACGCGCAAGTTCAGATGCTGGGGCTGGCGGCTGCTAATGCCACCCCATGGTCAAAAGTGAATACTGTAGTCGTGATGACATCCACAAGCTGAAAGTGGAGTTCTTTAATCTGAAAATGACGGGGTCAGAGATTGAGGCGTATACGAAAAGGTCAAACGAGCTGGCCATCTTGTGCCCAACCATGGTGGACCCCCCTATCAAGCGTATTGAGTTGTATCTCAAAGGGCTAGTACCGGAAATTCAAAGTCATGTGACATCGGCCAACCTTGCTACTATTGAAGATGTTACTCGTCTTGCTCATCGTCTCACAGACCAGGCAGTGGAACAGAACAAGCTGCCTAAACGCATTGGTGCTACTACTACTACTACTTCTGCTATTCCCAGTGACAACAAGAGAAAGTGGGATGGAACCTCCAGCAAGGGTTCAACTTCAGTTCAGTCCCAGGCATGGCAGCGAAAGATTGATGACTATCAGAGCCCTGGTTAGCAATCTTCTGGTAGTCAAGGGTTGTAACCTCATCTTAGCTGGTCAGACATTCTCCATCAACCTCATTCCTATAGTCTTGGGTAGTTTCGACATCGTCATTGGGATGGATTGGTTATCCCAACAGCAAGCAGAGATCCTAGGCAAAGAGGGCAAAGAGAAGATTGTTCGTATTCCTCGTTCCGGCAAGGAACCTCTCGAAATTCAAGGCGAAAAGAGTGGTGCTGTGGTGGGCATCATCTCCTTCCTGAAGGCCCAGAAGTGTTTGCGAAAGGGTCACACCGCCATCTTAGCACTTGTTACTGATGCATCAACGAAAGAGAAGAAGATTGAGGGTATCCCAGTTGTACGTGACTATCCTCAAGTGTGTCCTGAGGAATTACCTGGTCTACCGCCTCATCGCCAGGTCGAATTCCAGATCGAACTAGCTCCTGGAGCAGCACCCATAGCTCGAGCACCTTATCGCTTAGCGCCAACCGAACTGGAAGAACTGTCCAAACAATTACAAGAACTCTTGGAAAAGGGTTTCATTCGTCCTAGCTCTTCGCCCTGGGGAGCTCCAGTATTATTTGTGAAGAAGAAAGACGGTACCTTCCGCATGTGCATAGATTACCGTGAACTGAACAAGGTGACTGTGAAGAATCGCTATCCTCTTCCACGCATCGATGACTTATTCGACCAGTTACAAGGGACGAGCTATTACTCGAAGATTGACCTGAGGTCAGGCTACCATCAACTGAGAGTCCGGGATGAGGACGTCTCCAAAACAGCATTCAGAACACGCTACGGCCATTACGAGTTTCTGGTCATGCCATTCGGATTAACAAACGCACCGGCAGTCTTCATGGACCTTATGAACAGAGTGTGCAAACCTTATCTTAACAAGTTCGTTATTGTTTTCATCGACGACATCCTGATCTATTCGAAGAGTCAGGAGGAACACGAGCAGCATTTACGACTCATTTTGGAACTCCTTCGAGCAAGAACACCTCTACGCCAAGTTTTCAAAATGCGACTTCTGGCTTCGTGAAGTCCACTTTCTAGGCCACGTGGTAAACAAGGATGAGATTCATGTTGATCCATCCAAGGTAGACTCGATCAAGGACTGGCCTGCACCTAGAAACACCAACGGAAATTCGCCAATTCTTGGGTTTGGCAGGTTACTACAGGAGGTTCATTAAGGATTTCTCCAAGATTGCACAACTCCTCACCTCATTAACTCAGGGAGGCGTTATTTATCGTTGGGGAAATGCACAGGAATCAGCATTTCAGCACTTAAAGGATAGACTTTGTAGCGTACCTATTCTCTCATTGCCTGAAGGCACAGACGACTTGTAGTTTTTTTTGTGACGCATCAATTCAGGGTCTTGGTTGTGCATTGATGCAGCGGGATAAAGTCATTGCTTACACCTCGCGCCAAATTAAAGTTCACGAAAGGAATTACACTACACACCGCACTCAAGATATGGAGACATTACCTGTACGGTACCAAGTGCACCATCTACACCGATCACAGCAGTCTTGAGCATATCTTCAAACAAAAGGAGTTGAACATGCGACAACGTCGATGGGTCGAGCTACTAAATGATTACGAATGTGCCATCAAGTACCATCCGGGCAAGGCAAATGTTGTGGCTGACGCCCTCAGTCGAAAGGATACTACACCTAGGCATGTGCGAGCATTACAACTTACCATCCAGTCTAGTCTTCCTTCCCAGATACGAGATGCTCAGGTAGAAGCATGGAAACCGGAAAACGTCAGGGCTGAAGCCCTACGCGGCTCAAGACAGCGGTTAGAACAAAAGGCAGACGGTACCTACTACGTAACAGGACGCATTTGGGTCCCACTCTATGGCAACCTACGAGAGCTTGTGATGGATGAGGCACACAAGTCTCGCTACTCAGTACATCCTGGTTCGGATAAGATGTACCACGACTTGAGAACTACGTATTGGTGGCCTAGCATGAAAACTCACATAGCAACCTACGTTAGTAAATGTTTGACTTATGTGAGAGTCAAAGTCGAATACCAGAAACCATCAGGCCTACTCCAACAACCAGAGATACCACAATGGAAATGGGAGCAAATTTCCATGGATTTTGTTACTGGCCTGCCTAGATCACAACGTGGGAATGATACTATTTGGGTGATCGTGGATCGACTCACAAAGTCTGCACACTTTTTGGCTATCAAAGAAACAGACAAGTTCTCTACTCTAGCAGACGTATATCTTAAGGAAGTTGTCTCGAGGCACGGGGTGCCCACCTCTATTATCTCTGATCGTGATGCACGATTTACTTCAGAACTGTGGCAGGCAATGCACAAATCTTTTGGCTCTCGATTAGACATGAGCACCGCTTACCATCCGCAAACAGATGGGCAGTCTGAACCCACCATCCAAACCCTAGAAGACATGCTTCGGGCGTGTGTAATTGACTTTGGCAACGGCTGGGAAAAGCATCTCCCACTTGTGGAATTTTCGTACAATAACAACTACCACACCAGCATTAAAGCTGCTCCATTTGAGGCATTGTACGGGCGTAAATGCCGATCACCTCTTTGTTGGGCAGAAGTGGGGGATAGTCAGATCACTGGCCCAGAACTTGTGGTAGACACAATAGAAAGAATTGCTCAAATACGACAACGAATGGCGGCAGCTCGTGACCGTCAGAAAAGCTACGCCGATAAGGGCAGGAAACCACTCGAGCTCCAGGTTGGGGAGCGAGTGCTACTCAAAGTTTCACCCTGGAAGGGTGTGGTTCGTTTTGGCAAGCGAGGCAAACTTAACCCCGATACGTCGGACCATTTGAAATCATTGAGAAAATAGGCAAGGTGGCCTACAAACTAAACCTCCCAACAGAACTCAGTGCAGTTCACAACGTTTTTCACGTGTCGAATCTGAAGAAGTGTCTGTCAGATGAGACCCTCATAGTTCCTTTGAAGGAACTCACTATCGATGAGCAGTTGCGATTCGTCGAGGAACCAGTTGAAATCATGGACCGGGATGTTAAGGTCCTTAAGCGCACTAGAATACCTCTTGTTCGAGTTCGTTGGAACTCACGTCGTGGCCCAGAGTTCACCTGGGAACGCGAAGATCAAATGAAACAAAAGTATCCCCAGTTATTCGGAAACAGTGCAACAACTACTGAGGCTGAAGCTACTACAGAATTTCGGGACGAAATTCCAAATCAACCGGGGGATGATGTGACACCCCAGGAAAACCAGGAAACAACGCAACACAACTAGCTTCCTCAGTAACTACGTGCTAAATTTCGGGACGAAATTTCTTTTAAGTTGGGGATAATGTGACAACCCGAGTTTTCAAGGTCTCTATTTGACTTAACCTTGTACTTATTTGCGAAGTATGTTTTATGTATTGAGGTGTAGTATAAGCATGTATGTTAATGATATGTTTTGAATTAAAAATTGTATATGTTAATGATATGTTTTGAATTAAAAATTGTATTGTGTAACAAAACAACAAACATGGACCCCTAGCTGAAAACAACCTCCCACTCGAAATCACCCCTACCCGAAAACCCACCCCCTATGAAATCACCTCTCGGCGAAAACACAAAGTGTTTTCATCAAGAGAGGGCCGGCGAAAACACCACATGGGCTTTGGCCCAGTATCGATCGGGTAGAGGATTGTTTTTAACGTGTGCACGAAATCAATATCTGACAGAAAACCCTAATCGCATCTCCTCCTCTCTCTTCAATTTCCATCTTCAACAACAAGAAAACCTGCAACACAAGACCATCGGCCGTACTTTTTGGCTCCGATCGACCACCGGCGTATGTTCACTACGCTTATCCAGTAACCACGTTCCACTCCACTCCATCGTCGGCAGCCCGCGGCACTCCGACTCGGAACTCCGCTTCGGTCTCTCAGTTAACGCTCCGTTACCATCTTCAACTCAGGTTAGAAAGTTTGTATTTCTAGGAGTTAGCGAGATTTCTGAATATATGATATACGTGAAAAAAAAACTTTGATCTTTAAATGAGCTTGCTTTAAACGATTTCTGTGATAATTATGTGAAACTGTTAGAGGGATTGGTACTTACTCCTTGAGTTTGTTTGCTGGGTTGAAGATGAGAATGATTATGCGAATGCTTTGATTGAATATATCTCGGTTATCAACTGTTTGTATTTATTTGATTTTTGTGTTGATTGAACGCTTTGATGTAGAGAATGATTATTAATAGCGAATGATCTCTGATAAGTTGTTAAAAACAATAGATGATAATGATTTGAATATGTGAATCTATATTAGATCTGAAACTGGATGAAATAAAATGGACGTTGAAGATGTCGGAGTAATCATGTTTTGAATGTTAGTTATAAAACAGTGATGTTAAGGGATTTTGTTGAGAAAAAAATGATATATGATCACTGTTGTTTGAAATCTTGAATCCATGCTTTCATGGTGTGTACAATCTTACATGCAAAAGGTACAACTGATTGGTGTATGCCTTTATATTTCAGAGATAATGGGTGTCACGCGATGATTGGAAAATTGTGTGATTTAAATATTTTTGTCTATTTCCTGCTGATTTGGAAGGGTGAAAAGGATATATGTTTTTGTCCAACACCGACCACATCGTACACTTCATTTAATGAACCGGCCCCACCACTTGTCTTGTATTTTTTTTTTAGCATGAATCGCACAACTGGGCATTGATCGCACAAGCCATTTTGTTGGGCTACACAACTTGGGTCAGGGTGTTAGTCATGCACTGTTTGATTGTTATTCAAATCATAAAAACATTCGCACATATATTATATCATATCCTTCACCGTATATAAGTCGCACAATTATTAATGATCGTAGTCACACACTGTTTGGTCGTAAACTACTTACTGGTTGTACACTACGGTGAAATACGTGATTACTTGCTACGTGTATGAAATGCTTGTTACATGTGAATTGCTTGCATACGGTCCTAACAAGTGGTAACCGTTATAGGACGCGGTGACCAAGTTTAGGATAAACATTATTATCTACCGAGCAATCTAAGGTGAGTTCACACTCTTACCAAGGCATGGGATTCCCCGGTGGGTTGGGAATGGGATTGAATGATTACTTGTACTCACATCACTACTAGACTACTTACCACGGTCCTCGGATTGGGAAGGATGCCTGTGCCAAACTCTACGTAAAGCCTACGTACTGTCCTCGGTTTGGGAAGGACACTAGTGTTAAAACCTACGTAAATCCTACGTACCGTTGTCCTCGGATTGGGAAGGACACCAGCACTAAACCTACGTAAAACCTACGTACTACCGTCCTCGGATTGGGAAGGACGCCAGCGCTAAATCTACGTACTCGTTACGTACCACTGTCCTCGGATTGGGAAGGGCACTTACGTAAAACCTACGTAAACTTATACTTACTACTATCCTCGGGTTGGGAAGGATACTTACGGATACAACTAGTCTAGTAACTTACAGTATGGGAAGCCCCCACTAATTGAACTTACAACATGGGAAGCCCCCACTAGATGAACATACAAATGGCCTAGTAATACACGGCATGGTTATAAACGAACTTACGATTTTTTAAACGAACTTATTACTGAACAACCAACTGTGAACTCGCTCAACTTTGTTGTTGACTCTCTGTTACATGCCTTGCAGGTTGTTAGGTATCTATGGAGCTTGCATGGGAGTGGAGAGGAGTCGTTGTGGGACATGGACAACTGTGTGCCATGCTAAACAGTTGAAACATTTAAACTTATGTTGGGTTTACATATTTATGCTTCCGCTAAACGCTTAACTATGTTATGGTTTTGAACACCTTTCGTATTGATGAATGATTTTTATTTATTACTTACAATGTTCAATATGATTGGTGGCTTGATCCTGGTCAGTCACGTCTCCAAGCGGTGATACTCCGCGTGTGGATTTTGGGGGTGTGACATAGTGTGTGCCATGCTATAAACATTACTTTATTTCGTATTTTATACTTACAATGGGTTTTACAATTATGCTTCCGCTAAATACTTAACTATGCTTAGGTTTTTGAACACCTTTCATATTGTTTGGTTGAATTATGTTACTTACATGCTTGTTCAATGTGATTTGTGGCTTGATCCTAGTCAGTCACGCCTCCAAGCGGTGATACTCCGCGTGTGGATTTTGGGGGTGTGACAGAAAACAACCAGGATATGCCTGTTAAGATGCCCGAACTGCATAAGGATGATGTTCCTGATTTTATGGACTTGTGGTTAGCTAAGGAGGATAATGGCCAGGAGAGTAATATTCGAAACAACCAAGAGTCCTACGCCTCTAAACTGAAGGCCACAGCTCCGAAACAGAAGGTTAACTTCCGGTTCATGGAGTCTGTGGAGATGGTGGATAATGCTGAAGTTACTATCCCTATTGCATCTGTTAAAACAGTGCAGGAAAGATTCACAAATGTTTTATTTGGATACTTCCTGGGGAGGAGACTGGCTTTTCCAGTGGTGGATTACTTTGTTCAGAAACGATGGGAGAAGTATGGAGTAGAAAAGGGCATGATGAACGGTAAGGGTTTCTTCTTCTTCAAAGTCAAGTCCAAAATAGGGATGGATCAGGTGCTCCAAGATGGGCCGTGGCTAATCAGAAACGTTCCGATTTTTCTTAAATACTGGACGCCGAATACAGAACTTAAGAAGGAAGGATTAAAAAAGATTCCAGTGTGGGTAAAATTGCATGATATTCCTCTGGCTGCCTATACAGAGGATGGATTGAGCCTAATTGCGTCAAAGGTGGGAATCCCAAAGGTTTTGGATAATGAGACAGCTAGGATGTGTATGGACTCATGGGGCCGTAGTAGCTATGCTAGAGCAATTGTTGAATTAGATGCTGAGAAGGATCTAAAGGATACCGTATTGGTGGCCATTCCTAATATGGAGGATGGAGGTTTTTTGAAAAGCACTGTTAAAGTTGAGTATGAGTGGACTCCCCCTAGGTGTGAGATGTGTAATGTGTTCGGGCACACGGTAGACTTATGCCCGAAAAATATTAAACATCTGGGGAAGCAAGATGTAACGGGGGGAGAACAAGTGGATGAGCAAGGTTTCAGCCTTGGATGTTTTCTCGGACGCTTATGCTGTGTTTCAGCCTTTTCGTGTTTCAGATCATGCTCCTGCTATCCTGAAGTTATTTTCTATGTCTACGGTTCGTCCTAAACCTTTTAAGTTCCCAAACTTTATTGTGACAAAGCCTGAGTTCAGCCAAGTTGTTATGTCCGAATGGAATAAAACCGTGGAGGGTGCTACCATGTTTTCTGTGGTGAAGAAAATGAAGGGTCTGAAATCACACTTTAGAAGGATATTGCGTAATCAAGGTAATCTTCATAAAAGAGTTACTGACTTACGGAATGAGCTGGACCAGATTCAAAAACAGGTGGACGCTCATCCTTTTGATGCTGCTATTCGGTCTTCTGAAGCTATATGTTTGCGAGATTTCAAGTCAGCGATTTATGATGAGGAGTGTTTCTTGAAACAAAAATCTAAAGTGCAATGGTTATGTGCGGGTGATTCAAATACATCATATTTTCATAATTGCGTGAAAAGTAGGAATGCTAGAAATAAAATCAGTTGCATTAAGGATACGAATGGAAACCAGTATGAGGGAGTTGATGTCGCGGCTGCTTTGCTAAATCATTATTCAGGTTTCATGGGCACCGAAGATCAAGTGACTAGGTTGGATGATGCAGATTTGTTTGTTAATGTCTTGCAATAGAATGTGGCGGAGAATATGGTGAGACAGGTTACCGATGATGAAGTTAAACAGGCCATGTTCAGTATAGGTGAGAATAAGGCTCCAGGTCCGGACGGATACACTTCAGCTTTTTTTAAAAATGCCTGGGATATTGTGGGCGGTGAAGTTACAAAGGCGGTGTGTGATTTCTTTAATAACGGGCAAATTCTAAAGCAAATTAACCATACGATTTTAGCATTGGTGCCAAAGATTGATACTCCAAATACAGTTCTTGACTACAGGCCAATATCATGTTGCAATGTGATATATAAGTGTATTAGCAAAATAATCACTGATCGTTTGAAGGGATGTTTGGGGACTTTAGTGAACATCAACCAGTCGGCATTTGTACCTGGTAGAAAGATATCTGATAATATCCTTATTACGCAGGAGCTTATGCATAATTATCATGTGGATCGTGGTCCTCCGAGGTGTGCTTTGAAGATTGATATCCAGAAAGCTTATGATACTGTAAGCTGGTCTTTTTAGAAGCTATTTTATACCGGTTCGGTTTTCACCGGAAGATGGTTTCTTGGATTATGGCGTGTGTCACAACGGTTTCCTACTCGATTAGCGTAAATGGCGAGTTGCATGGTTATTTTTCAGGGAAACGGGGGCTACGTCAAGGAGATCCAATGTCCCTGTACCTTTTCACGTTGATTATGGAGGTGCTATCTCTCATGTTTCAAAAGATGGCGTTAAACCCTGCTTTCAAGTTCCACAGTCACTGTGCTAAACAAAAGATTATCAACGTCTCATTTACTGATGATTTATTTGTTTTTGTTAATGGGGATACTGGATCGGTTCAGCTAATTTGGAGTGTTTGGAGAATTTCACTAGTGTTTCGGGCCTGGTCCCTAGCTTGCCTAAGAGTACGATATTTTTCTGCAATGTTCCAAGTCATGTAAAAGCTGAGATTCTGAGCCTGTTGCCGTTTCGTGAGGGTGAGCTCCCGGTTCGCTACCTCGGGGTTCCCTTAATTTCTACTAAGTTATCTTTTAGAGATTGTCGGATTCTGGTGGAACGTATGGAGAGGAAGGTTGATAATTGGATGTCTAAATTGTTATCCTTTGCGGGTCGATTGCAGCTCCTCAACTCTGTTCTTGCAGCTATGTATACGTATTGGGCCTCGGTATTTATTTTGCCAATGCGTATAGTGAAAGATCTAGAAAAGAGAATGCGAAGGTTTCTATGGAATGGGGGGGCTCCTGGGAGTATTCGGTCAAAAGTCAAGTGGAAGGACGTTTGTTTGCCTAAGGAGGAGGGAGGTCTTGGAATCCGAAATATTTCAGATGTGAACAAAGCTCTTATGATGTCGCATATTTGGAGCATTATTAGTAACCGGGAATCCCTGTGGGTAAAATGGATCCATTCTTACAAGATAAAAGGTAGAAATTTTTGGGAGATTCAAAGCCGGGGTAATTTGACTTGGAGTTGGCGAAAGATTTTATCTATTCGTCCGTTGGTTAGACCGTATGTTTGGAAGTTGATTGGGAGTGGTTCCCAGACAAATGCGTGGAGTGATAATTGGTGTTCGTGCAGTCCGATCCGAAACTTCATTACGCCAAGGAGAATTGTCCAAGCGGGTTTTAATTTGCAAACTACTGTTGCGGAGCTTGTAGACGCTGATGGCAACTGGCGGTGGCCCCAGGCATGGTATGATTTATTTCCAGTACTCATAAATGTCATGGCTCATCCTCTTGTTCCTGATTCGGTAGATAGACTGGGATGGAAATCTGTGGAAGGAAAAATTGTGCATTTTAGCTCGTGGGAAGCTTGGAATAATCTTCGGGTAAGGGATAACAAGGTGGCTTGGGTGAATATGGTGTGGTATGGCCAATGCATTCCAAGACATTCTTTTCATCTTTGGTTAGTTCTAAAGAATAAGCTGAAGACGCAAGATAGGTTGGCAGTTTGGGAAGCGGGGAGTGAAACAAATTTACGTCTTATGTGTTGTCCCCTTTGTAACTATGGACGAGACTCAAGAGATCATTTTTTCTTTCAATGCTCCTTTGCGGCCAAGATTTGGAGCATTGTCAAGGACAAAGTTGATATGGTAAATGTTAACGACTCATGGAGCTCAATCATGGCGTGGATAGAGCTGAATGCGAGTTCAAAGAAACTGGAACACATTGTATGTAAGCTTGTGGTAGCTGCCTCTACATACTTTATATGGCAAGAAAGGAACAACCGGCTGTTTTCCAACATACACAGGAAGGAAGAGACGGTGGCACAGTTTATTTTGGATATGGTGCGGCTTCGTATAATGGGATTCAAGATCGGACGAGACGTGAATTATAGGAAGCTTTTGGAAACATGGGGAGTAAAGGAAGACGAACCGGGCTGATTGCGAGTTTTATTTGCTAGTGTATTGTAGTTTGTTGGCTTTGTTTTTCGGGTTGTTTTAGTTTTGTTTTGGCCGTTGGGGTGAGTTGTTTTGTTTTGTTTTGTTTTGCCTAGGCTTGGCCTGTCAAGCCAAGTAGTGTGTGTCAAACTCATGTCGCACCCTGTTCTTTGATTATTTATAAAATTCACCGGGGTAACCATTTACCCAAAAAAAAAAAAAAGTGGATGAGCAAGGTTATCAGACTGTGGCTAATAAGAAGTCGGGTAAAAGGATGGGGAAGGAGAAGCCTAAGGTTGTGTATAGGCCGGTCTGGAAGAATAATACTAAGCCTAAGCAGCGTCATGAGGGTAAGAGTTCGAATCAGAATCCTATTAAAACTAGCAACACTTTTACCGCCCTAGGATCTTTTGGTTTAATTGATGAGGAATCGGACCAAGATGAGGTAAGGGTAGCGTCGGAGGATTGTAACTCGGGTATCCAATTAGATGAAGATTTACGTGATAGTACTACAGGGGCAAGCACTCCTGCTGCTACGGTTGCTGATGGATAGTATAGCTAGTTGGAACATTAGGGGGTTGAACCGGCCCCTAAAGCAGAAAGAGGTTCGTGAAGTAATTAAAGAGAATAATATTCAGATTTGTGCTATTCTGGAATCTCACCTAGATGTATCCAAGTTGGTGGGGGTGTGTAACAATATTTTAAAGAAGTGGGATTGGACTTCTAATGGTAATGTTTGTCCCAAAGGTACGAGAATTATATTAGGATGGAATGCAGATGTTGTTGATATTACGGTACTATCTTATACGGATCAGGTTACACATACGCAGGTGATCTTCAAGCATGATAAAAATGCTATGTTTTGTTCTTTTGTGTATGCTAGTAATTGTTACAGAGAGCGTAGGAATTTATGGGACTCTTTATGCATGCATAAGGTGTTTGTTAGCAATAAACCTTGGGCCATCATGGGAGACTTCAATACTTCATTAAGTCTAGAAGATAAGTATATGGGTTCTTCAAACATTTCTATAGGTATGCGGGAGTTTCATGATTGTGTTAACCAAGCAGAGATTTCGGATGTCAAGAGTGTAGGGTTGCACTATACGTGGAATCAAAAGCCGCAGAAGGGAGTGGGTATCATGAAAAAGATAGATAGAGTGATGGCTAATATTCAGTTAATTGATACTTATCCAGCTTCCTATGCTGTCTTCCAACCGTATAGAATCTCGGATCATGCTCCTTGTGTCCTTAAGATGCAGTCCATGACAAAAAGCAAACCCAAGCCGTTTAAGTTTGCCAATTTTTTGGCTAATAAAGACGAGTTCTGTGCAGTGGTGAATGGTGAATGTATCAAAATGGCGTGTGGGGTTGGCCGAACTCTTGGGTGAGTAGATTCCCAATTTTGCATCAGCTTTCTAATGTAACATTAGAACCTCATGTGCAAGATAGGATTATTTGGAGATCTAGAGATGGGCAAGACATGGAGTATAGCTCTTATGGAGTGTGGAATGATATTCGGCTAGCTCAAGATAAGGTAGCTTGGGAGCGTATTGTGTGGTTTCCTCAAGCTATCCCTAGACACTCTTTTCTAATGTGGCTTATAGTCTCCAAGAAACTAAAGACTCACGATATTATGTGCAAATGGAGATCGTCAGGTAATGCAAATTATAACCTTATGTGTTGTTCGCTATGTACATCGGGACCGGATTCTCATGATCATTTATTTTTTGAATGCGATTTTGCAACTCAAATATGGTATGGAGTTCGGGAGAAGGCGGGTATGGATAATGTAGGGAAACAGTGGAGCGAAATTATGGAGTACCTAATGCAACATGTGGAGTCTAAACGGGCATCTCACATAATTGGTAAGCTAGTGGTGGCGGCTTCGGCTTATTTTATTTGGCAAGAACGCAACAATAGATTGTTCTCGAAAAAGAAAAGGAATGTAACTCAACTTCTAGAGGTGATTATACTTACGATCAGAATGAAATTACACACAATGAAGTTCAAGAGCACAAGTAGCATGACTAAAGTGTTGAGCGACTGGAGCCTTCCTCGTGAATTACTGATGGATCAAGACGAATGTGGCTGATTCTTGTTAGAGGTTCTGGAGGGGACCGTGTGGGTTCTTGTTTTGTCTAGGGTGACTTGTTAGCGGTTTTTGCGTGTTTTTTCTTTGTTTTGTTTGTTTGACTCTAGAAATGGTATGTCATTCTAGAGAATTGAGGTATGCTATATGCCTCACTTGTATTTTTTGCTTATGAATGAAATTTAACCGGGGTAACCCTTTACCCAAAAAAATGTTGAATGGAATAAGACAATTAATGGGGTGGCTATGTTCCAAGTTGTGAAGAAACTTCGTGTGTTGAAACATCCGTTACGGGGTTTACTTATAAAGCGAGGTAATGTTCATACGTGTGTTATGAATCTGAGGAAGGAGTTGGATGATCTCCAAATGAAGCTGGATAGTGACCCATCTGACGTGGATATTCGACTACGAGAACAGGAGTGTCTAAGGAAGTATCATGAAGCGGTCATTAATGAAGAGAGTTTTCTAAAACAAAAGTCTAAAGCGCATTGGCTTCAGGTAGGGGATGCTAACACGAAGTTCTTTCATCATGTGGTCAAAAGCAAAACCCATTTGGCTCGAATACACTCGCTAACGGATAACAACTGTCACACCCCGACCGCGTATAACAACGGACCGCGGCGGAAACGCCGGGGAGTGAATCGCGACAGAATTAATTGTTTCATAACCATGGCATACAAAGTTGTATTTTATTTATAAACAAAGGTGTTACATTGTTTCAAACAGGAAAATTAAAGAGTTCAGAACATAATTAAACATAGTCTATCTTCTTTTAAAGTCTAAGGCACAGGTCCGCCCTAGTATCATGATCAATCATCCTATGGAAAAGCACCTGAAAACACATGTGAAAATAGGTACGTCAGCATAAAAATGCCTGTGAGATACATAGGTTTTGTGAAAATAAGATTCATGACTTATGTTTGAGAAAATGTTTAGTCATGAACCTTGTTATTTGCTTTGTCTTGTAAATCATTTGAAAACAATAAGATCAGATGATATGTATAAGTAAATGTCAGGTTAAATAAATAACCATGTAAAAATGTGTTTGTATAAGATAAGTTGTTTGTAAATCAATGTCTTGTGAAAAGTATGTTATTTGTATAAAATGTTCTATGTCTCAAACTGAAATGATTCAAGTAACGTTACGCCATGTAATATCATACAAACACTTATATATAGGAAGTACCAGTGGCGTATCCACCATGCTTGTATCATATTACACACGCATCGCTAACTTAATCACTTAATCAAACCAAACCAACCAATGTAAGAAGTCTATGTTTGAATCAATTGTCACATGTATTGGGTAATATGTCAAAGTGTTTATGTCAAGATGTAAATCATGTCAAATGTCTATGTCAAATATCCATGTCAAATGTATATGTCAAATATCCATGTCAAATGTCTATGTCAAAATGTCATGTATGGCAAGTGAAATGTCTCAAACTAAACCATATGCACAAAAACAAAGTATTGAAGTAAAACTTGGTTTAAATCAAAGCTATGTTTTGTGTGAATGCATGCAACTATTTAATATGAACATTTATGTGGTATTGTGAATATGCATACATCCAAGCCTGGCGACTGTGGTGATAAACCCTTTAAACAAATTAAAGGTCTATCTGTCTTAATGTCAACGAATTCGGTCATTCCTTTCTGTCCCCTTACCCTGGGATGTCCGGAACGGGAGTTGTCAATTCCTATGGTACCACTACCTACTAACGAACGGCGTAGCTAATGTTAATGGATATATTGTCCCATGTAAACAAACCAAATGTCATAACAAAATGTGAGCATGTGAAAACAATGCACTAAGTATGTAATCAAATGAACATACATAGCGTGAAATGTCATGTAAAACGATGTACTAAGTAATGCACACAATGGGCATACCTAGCATGAAATGTCATGTAAAACGATGTACTAAGTAATGCACACAATGGGCATACCTAGCATGAAATGTCATATAAAACGATGTACTAAGTAATGCACACAATGGGCACACCTAGCATGAAATGTCATGTAAAACGATGTACTAAGTAATGCACACAATGGGCATACCTAGCATGAAATGTCATGTAAAACGATGTACTAAGTAATGCACACAATGGGCATACCTAGCATGAAATGTAATGTAAAACAATGTACTAAGTAATGCACACAATGGGCACACCTAGCATAAGATGTAATGAAATCATGTACTATAATGTACTAACGAACATAGCAGTATATGATGTGAAAACTGGAAAGCAGGAAAGTAACAAGTAGGCACATGTGTTCCACCCCAAAACAGTTTAGAAAACAGTAAAAGAGGGGTCTATGTACTCACTTGAGATTGCTCAGTTGTCAAAAGATAACCACCAAGTAATGCTATAGATCTCGGAATATCAAACGGCACCTAATATAGGTAACTATGTTAATACACCGGACCTAAATCGGAAGATTGGATAGAATGAGGTTTCGTAAACCAAACGAGTGTAGAGACTCGTGTCATTTGGTTTAACAAAGCCTACATACTAAATGAAACTTAACATAATTGTTTACGACCCAATACGACCCGTTTAGGAAGCTTATGCTACTTTAACGCGTCGTGCGCGTGAAACGCGTTCGGACCGCCTAACTAGCCCTATGACAAGTGTTATATGCCTAAACATGTTACATAATCAGTTACGTGACAAAAGTTTAGGTTACATATGCTAAATTACCAATTATGTATGAAAAGGGTATTCTGGTAATTTACCTAAGGCATATAAACTACCTATCATGCAACTACTTAAACAATGTGACCATAGGGTATAACCTCGGAAGGTTATTCCCTACCTACTATGGTCACCTACTGTGTTTGGTCGGATCCTAATGATCGACCAAACTGGGTCGGGTTCGAGGTATAAGCGATTTATTAGATCGCTTATCCTACGACCCTAGACAACGTGGTAATCAGTAGGCATAGTCCCAAGGGACTATGACCATCGTGATTACAATCACGTTGCGAAGTTCAAACGAACTTCGCATTGACCATTACTGGTCAATGCTGAAAGTCAAACAAAGTTTGACTTTCTAACTCGAAAAGCAGTAAAAATAAGGAAAAGAACGAAAGAATACTTACGAAGGGTCCCCGAATGCTAACCCAGATCGAAATAGCTCAGGTATGAAACGAAGGTTCCAACTTAGAGCTTTCTTGATCAGATTTGTGGGTTTTGAACAAATGGGGGGTGGGTATTTATAGGAAAAGTAGAGCCGTTAGGATCGTTTCTTGAATATCGTGCCACGATCCGAGCCGTACACTTGTCACAAAGTTGTGGTGGCTCAATTTGCCACCTACCATAAGGTTTTGACATGTGGAAGTGGGATTAGGAGTGCAAAACAGCTGCAACCAGCTGTTTAATACATTTAATCTGGTCTGATAGTGGGAAGCGGCCCGCTTCAGGATCAGCCAAAGACAATGCGGGCCGCATGGCCCTTCTGATCTGCACATATGTTTGAAAAATGACAGTTTCAGTCCCTGCACGTGTTTAAGGCCATTTCCGACACTTCTAAGGCCCGTAAAGCCAACTTTAAGGCCCTAAAATGTTGCCTAAACATTGTGGACTTGAAACATGTAAAAAAAATATGTCGGATGATGGTTCGTTTGGCCGTACGAACGCGATGTTCGCTTAATTACGACGAAATGCGCACAAGCGCGAAAAACGATCCAAATGACGCAACGAATGGATTTTTCTTAAGGCGAACATTAAAATATAATGTAGTCATGCTTTCATAAATTTTTGGATGTCCGGATGTATTCAGAACGTAAGTTATGCGCGAAAATGCAAACTTGTGCACTTTTTGACACTTTTAGTCCCTGAATGACCCAAAAGTTTATTTTAGCACACCGAACCCCTCAAAACTTATTTCTAAGCTATGTAAAGGATATTTAAGGTGTGTTTAACTTATGGTTATGTTCCGGAATGTTCGTTACAGTTCAAATTGACATACTTTCGCAGTTTGTCATATTTAGTCCCTGTAGTCGAATTAACTTGTTTTTGCCATACCAAAGCCTTCAAAACTTATTTCTAAGTTATGTAAAGGTTATTTAAGGTATGTTGAGTATATGTTGATGTTCCGGAGCATTTCTCGCATTAAACTGAGTACGTTTACGCACTAGTTTGCGTATAACTCTCCAGAAAGCGATGTAGAGTTTGAAATTACATAAAAGTCAAAACATGAAAAAATGTATAACATAACAAAACAAACATTGTGATCAAATAACATTATTTTATTGATAACAGAACTGTTCATAGTGATTACAAGCACAGTTGTTACAGTCTCCCCTACTTGTGGAAATTTCGTCCCGAAATTTATTTAGAGGAAACTCGAGGAAAAAGATGTGGATATTTCGCCTTCATTTGATCTTCGCGTTCCCAAGTAAACTCAGGTCCACGTTTAGCTTCCCAGCGAACTTTGACTAAAGGAATGCGCTTGCGTTTAAGCCACTTGACTTCACGTTCCATGATTTCCACTGGTTTCTCAACAAATTTCAGTGTTTTGCCAACACGAATTTCGTCAAGCGGTATGGAGTAGTTCTCATCAGCTGTACACTTCTTGAGATTGGACACGTGAAAAGTTGGATGAACATTTCCAAGTTCAGGAGGTAACTCAAGTCTGTAGGCTACCTTTCCGATTCTTTCGACGATCTTGAATGGTCCAACGTATCTAGGTGCAAGTTTTCCTTTCTTTCCAAATCTGATCACACCTTTCCAAGGTGAGACCTTAAGTAATACTCGATCACCGACTTGAAATTCAAAGGGTTTGCGTTTTGGGTCCGCGTAAATCTTCTGACGGCTTCTAGCTGCCTGAAGGTTATCACGAACTTTCTTGACCTTGTCAGTTGTCTCTAAAATGAGGGCAGGTCCAGTAATTTGAGCCTCGCCAATCTCATTCCAGCAGACTGGTGAACGACATTTTCGACCATAGAGAGCCTCGAAAGGAGCCATTTTGATGCTAGTGTGATAACTGTTGTTGTAGGAGAATTCAATCAATTTAAGATGTGAATCCCAACTTCCACCAAAATCGATCACACAAGCTCTAAGCATATCCTCCAGAGTCTGGATTGTTCTCTCAGATTGACCATCCGTTTGCGGATGATAAGCTGTGCTCAGATTAAGTTGGGTCCCCATGGCAGATTGCATGGTTCTCCAAAAATGAGAAGTGAAACGAGCATCTCTGTCAGAAATGATGTTCAAAGGAACACCATGTCGAGCTACAATTTCATCTACATAGATTTGAGCAAGTCTGTCAGTAGGAAAATCCTCGCGGATTGGCAAGAAATGTGCTGACTTTGTAAGACGATCAACGACTACCCAGATGGCATCATGACCTTTCTTTGTGCGTGGGAGTTTGGTAACAAGATCCATAGTAATGTTTTCCCATTTCCAAACTGGGATCTCTGGTTGCTCCAATAAACCCGAAGGACGCTGATGTTCAGCCTTAACCTTTAGACAAGTAAGGCATTTGGATACGTATAAGGCAATGTCTTTCTTCATACCAGGCCACCAATAGTGAATACGAAGATCCTTATACATTTTATCTGAGCCCGGATGAATAGAATAACGAGACTTATGGGCTTCATCCATAAGCAAGGCACGAAGATCATCCTGGCTTGGGACCCACAAACGGTCCATGAAATAATACGATCCATTGTCCTTCTGTTCAAGAGCAGGTGTTATGTGATAGGGAAATTCCTTATCCATCAATCCTTGTGAAACACAAGATTGTTGAGCTTGAGAAATGCGTGCTTGAATATCGGATCGAGCTTGAATAACAGATTGAACACGTACACAATGAAGCTTAGTACGTTCCTTACGACTTAATGCATCAGCTACGACATTCGCCTTACCAGGATGGTAGCGAATTTCGCAGTCATAGTCGTTTAAAAGCTCAACCCAACGTCGCTGTCTCATGTTGAGTTCTTTCTGGTTGAAGATATGCTGAAGACTTTTGTGGTCAGTGAAAACCACACATTTTGTACCGTACAAATAGTGTCTCCAGATCTTGAGAGCAAAGACAACTGCACCCAACTCAAGATCATGAGTGGTGTAGTTCTTCTCATGTATCTTCAATTGCCTCGATGCATAGGCTATGACTTTGTTCCTTTGCATCAGAACACAGCCAAGACCCAATTTAGATGCATCACAATACACGACAAAATCATCATCACCCTCAGGCAATGATAGTACAGGCGCATCGCAAAGCTTCTGCTTTAAGTGTTGAAAAGCTTCCTCTTGTTTGAATCCCCAGAAAAAGGGCATTTTCTTCTGAGTTAGAGTAGTAAGAGGAACTGCAATCTTAGAGAAGTTTTCAATGAAGCGGCGATAATAACCCGCTAGACCAAGAAAAGAACGAACTTCAGTAGGAGTAGTAGGTGTATCCCAATCCTTAATCGCACTGATCTTGGAGGGATCTACATGAATACCTTGTTCGTTGATAATGTGCCCCAAAAATTGAACTTCTTTAAGCCAAAATTCTCACTTGGAGAATTTGGCGAAAAGTTGCTCTTTCTTCAGGAGTTCCAGAGTAAGACGAAGATGCTGCTCGTGATCAGCTCGCGTCTTAGAGTAAATCAAGATATCATCGATAAAAACAATGACGAACTGATCCAAATAAGGTTTGCAGACCCTATTCATTAAGTCCATGAAAACAGCAGGAGCATTAGTCAAACCGAATGGCATGACTGTGAACTCCTAATGTCCATAACGAGTACGGAACGCTGTCTTCGGAATATCTTCTTCTTGCACCCGAAGTTGATGATATCCAGATCGCAGATCAATCTTCGAAAAATAAGAAGCGCCTTGTAACTGATCAAAGAGATCATCGATGCGAGGTAGGGGATATCGATTCTTGATGGTAAGCTTGTTAAGCTCACGATAATCGATACACATCCTAAAGGATCCATCCTTCTTCTTGACAAAGAGAACGGGAGCACCCCAAGGTGAAAAACTAGGACGGATAAAGCCTTTGTCAGAGAGCTCCTGAAGCTGTTTAGACAACTCTTGCATCTCAGACGGTGCAAGACGATATGGAGCTCTAGCAATGGGATTTGCACCAGGTACGAGATCAATACGGAACTCGACTTGGCGTGCTGGAGGTAGACCAGGTAAATCTTCAGGGAATACTTCAGAATAATCCCGAACGACAGGAATATCTGAAATAGACTTACCCTTGCCTTTATCTTCTGTAACATGTGCTAAGAAAGCCACATAGTTCTTCTGCAGATACTTCCGAGCTTTAAAACAAGACATGAGTTTGAGACCACCGGTAGGCTTCTCACCTTGAACTTGCAGGATCTCGCCTGTCGAAAGCGGCACACGAACAATCTTCTTAGAACAAACTATCTCTGCGTGATGCTTGGATAACCAATCCATTCCCACAATAACGTCGAAGCTTCCAAGTTGCATAGGCGCGAGGTCAATAGGAAAAAGATGGTCGTTAAGATTCAACTGACAGTTGTGAAGAACAGAATCAAGAATAATGGGTTCACCACTAGCAACCTCTACTGTCAAAGATTTGCCTAGTTTCGTTCTAGACACACGAAGCATAGGCTCGAAAGACAAAGACACGAAACTCTTATCGGCACCGGAATCGAAAAGAACTGACGCAGGCTGATTATTAATAAAGAACGTACCGTTCACCACATTATCGTCAGCCTGTGCCTCTTGGGCATTCATGTTAAAAACTCGGCCTCGAGCCGGAGCCTGATTCTGGTTCTGGTTCTGGTTCGCCAGTCTTGGGCACCGATTCCTATAGTGGGTCAGATCCCCACAATTGTAACAAGCACCTGGTGGGTATTGTGGTCGTGCAGCTTGACCCTGTTGCGGAGCAGGAGGCTGAGCAACTTGTTGAGCCGGGTTCTGAACCGCGGGATTCTGAGCAGATCGACAAAAATTGGCGAGATGGCCTGATTTCCCACAGTTAGTACAGAAACGGCATGGAAGTTGTGGCTGGTGGTGACTGTTGCATCTATTGCACAAAGGTGCATTCCCTGAATAAGGTTTCTTCGCTGGAGGCTGTGCAGGTTGGTTGGGAGCTACCTGGTTAGCTTGAGCAGTGATAGCAAAATTTTGAGAAGCCTTACGCTTCTTTGACCTCTTCGAAGAACCAGAGTTCTTTCCATTCAAGTTTTGACCTTTCTTGCTATCTTCCTTATCAGCCGACTGCTTCTTGCCCTTGTCACCCTTCCTGTGTAACTTGTTCTTCCGGATCTGTGACTCAGTCAATGTCGCAGATAGCTCGATCGCCTGACGAAGTGTGGCAGGGTTACTACCAGTAAGAATGTCTTGTACCGAGTCAGGTAGGCCATCGATGTATCTCTCGATAGCCTTGTCGAGTGGGGTGACCATTGTTGGGCAAAGCAGACTCAATTCTTCAAACCGATCAGTATAAGCCCTGTGCTCACCACTATCTTGCTTCAAAACATCAAACTCTTTCTCCAACGCTCGCTGTTCATGACGAGGACAGAATTCCCTCATCATAAGGGCTCTAAGTTCAGCCCATGTCTGTGCGAGAGCAACTTCAGCACCTTGGTCCCTCATAACCCCGTTCCACCATGTCAAAGCCCTCTTCTGAAATACACTCGAGGAGAACTCGACCTTGCGATTATCCGGACACTGCACATGGCGAAAAGTATTCTCTATGCTCTCGAACCACTGAAGAAGCCCAGTCGCTCCCTCAGAACCACTAAACTTGAGTGGTTTAGCCTGGTTAAAATCCTTGTATTTGCATGGAACATTGTTGTTGTTGTTGGCTTGATTCCATTGAGCAAAGAGATTTGGAAACTGAGCAGCCATCTGCTGCGCAATAATTTCTGCCAATTCGGCAGTAGCTATCTGGTTCTCGCGTCGAGGAGGCATTCTAAAAGAGGAAAACATGAAAGGAAACGAGTGAGTTGATTGGATGAAGAGAAAGAGATGATAAAAACAAGAATTGCAAACAGCATAGATGGTGGTCATTCGTTCGTATCACAAAGCAAACAAACGACACACAGTGACTAATCAAAGTAAATGGATCAAAAATAATGTATAATGAAGACATGCTCGCCTATAAGTGAACACTCATCCCAAGAATTCCCAGGTAAGCACAACTGGTCTCGCGTCTGGTTGAGATGTATACGAAGTGCTTGCCTAGACAGAAAACCCAGAATACAGGCATTCACCCTTCCAGTTTGCACGTGTTCACATTATTTAAAACCCAAAACGTTTGATGAGATTTTGAAATTTTGAAGGCACAAGGCCAAAAACCAATACTGAAAAAGGGTTCAAAACCATATAACAGAGGGTTCAAAACCTTACAATTGAGGGTTCAAAACCTTATAAAAATTTATTCAAAAACAGATGATTGTTTTTCAAAAATCGTTTCGGAAAAATTTTGGTTCCTTGTTTTGTTAATCACCTAAGGATAGGTGATGTACATGTTTTAAGATCTAAACACAAGATAACTTGTGTTAGGGCCCTAGAAAAGTTATAGTCTAGGTCAAAGCATTACTAATAACCTAATTCCCTATAACCATTGGCTCTGATACCAACTCTTCTGTCACACCCCGACCGCGTATAACAACGGACCGCGGCGGAAACGCCGGGGAGTGAATCGCGACAGAATTAATTGTTTCATAACCATGGCATACAAAGTTGTATTTTATTTATAAACAAAGGTGTTACATTGTTTCAAACAGGAAAATTAAAGAGTTCAGAACATAATTAAACATAGTCTATCTTCTTTTAAAGTCTAAGGCACAGGTCCGCCCTAGTATCATGATCAATCATCCTATGGAAAAGCACCTGAAAACACATGTGAAAATAGGTACGTCAGCATAAAAATGCCTGTGAGATACATAGGTTTTGTGAAAATAAGATTCATGAATTATGTTTGAGAAAATGTTTAGTCATGAACCTTGTTATTTGCTTTGTCTTGTAAATCATTTGAAAACAATAAGATCAGATGATATGTATAAGTAATTGTCAGGTTAAATAAATAACCATGTAAAAATGTGTTTGTATAAGATAAGTTGTTTGTAAATCAATGTCTTGTGAAAAGTATGTTATTTGTATAAAATGTTCTATGTCTCAAACTGAAATGATTCAAGTAACGTTACGCCATGTAATATCATACAAACACTTATATATAGGAAGTACCAGCGGCGTATCCACCATGCTTGTATCATATTACACACGCATCGCTAACTTAATCACTTAATCAAACCAAACCAACCAATGTAAGAAGTCTATGTTTGAATCAATTGTCACATGTATTGGGTAATATGTCAAAGTGTTTATGTCAAGATGTAAATCATGTCAAATGTCTATGTCAAATATCCATGTCAAATGTATATGTCAAATATCCATGTCAAATGTCTATGTCAAAATGTCATGTATGGCAAGTGAAATGTCTCAAACTAAACCATATGCACAAAAACAAAGTATTGAAGTAAAACTTGGTTTAAATCAAAGCTATGTTTTGTGTGAATGCATGCAACTATTTAATATGAACATTTATGTGGTATTGTGAATATGCATACATCCAAGCCTGGCGACTGTGGTGATAAACCCTTTAAACAAATTAAAGGTCTATCTGTCTTAATGTCAACGAATTCGGTCATTCCTTTCTGTCCCCTTACCCTGGGATGTCCGGAACGGGAGTTGTCAATTCCTATGGTACCACTACCTACTAACGAACGGCGTAGCTAATGTTAATGGATATATTGTCCCATGTAAACAAACCAAATGTCATAACAAAATGTGAGCATGTGAAAACAATGCACTAAGTATGTAATCAAATGAACATACATAGCGTGAAATGTCATGTAAAACGATGTACTAAGTAATGCACACAATGGGCATACCTAGCATGAAATGTCATGTAAAACGATGTACTAAGTAATGCACACAATGGGCATACCTAGCATGAAATGTCATATAAAACGATGTACTAAGTAATGCACACAATGGGCACACCTAGCATGAAATGTCATGTAAAACGATGTACTAAGTAATGCACACAATGGGCATACCTAGCATGAAATGTCATGTAAAACGATGTACTAAGTAATGCACACAATGGGCATACCTAGCATGAAATGTAATGTAAAACAATGTACTAAGTAATGCACACAATGGGCACACCTAGCATAAGATGTAATGAAATCATGTACTATAATGTACTAACGAACATAGCAGTATATGATGTGAAAACTGGAAAGCAGGAAAGTAACAAGTAGGCACATGTGTTCCACCCCAAAACAGTTTAGAAAACAGTAAAAGAGGGGTCTATGTACTCACTTGAGATTGCTCAGTTGTCAAAAGATAACCACCAAGTAATGCTATAGATCTCGGAATATCAAACGGCACCTAATATAGGTAACTATGTTAATACACCGGACCTAAATCGGAAGATTGGATAGAATGAGGTTTCGTAAACCAAACGAGTGTAGAGACTCGTGTCATTTGGTTTAACAAAGCCTACATACTAAATGAAACTTAACATAATTGTTTACGACCCAATACGACCCGTTTAGGAAGCTTATGCTACTTTAACGCGTCGTGCGCGTGAAACGCGTTCGGACCGCCTAACTAGCCCTATGACAAGTGTTATATGCCTAAACATGTTACATAATCAGTTACGTGACAAAAGTTTAGGTTATATATGCTAAATTACCAATTATGTATGAAAAGGGTATTCTGGTAATTTACCTAAGGCATATAAACTACCTATCATGCAACTACTTAAACAATGTGACCATAGGGTATAACCTCGGAAGGTTATTCCCTACCTACTATGGTCACCTACTGTGTTTGGTCGGATCCTAATGATCGACCAAACTGGGTCGGGTTCGAGGTATAAGCGATTTATTAGATCGCTTATCCTACGACCCTAGACAACGTGGTAATCAGTAGGCATAGTCCCAAGGGACTATGACCATCGTGATTACAATCACGTTGCGAAGTTCAAACGAACTTCGCATTGACCATTACTGGTCAATGCTGAAAGTCAAACAAAGTTTGACTTTCTAACTCGAAAAGCAGTAAAAATAAGGAAAAGAACGAAAGAATACTTACGAAGGGTCCCCGAATGCTAACCCAGATCGAAATAGCTCAGGTATGAAACGAAGGTTCCAACTTAGAGCTTTCTTGATCAGATTTGTGGGTTTTGAACAAATGGGGGGTGGGTATTTATAGGAAAAGTAGAGCCGTTAGGATCGTTTCTTGAATATCGTGCCACGATCCGAGCCGTACACTTGTCACAAAGTTGTGGTGGCTCAATTTGCCACCTACCATAAGGTTTTGACATGTGGAAGTGGGATTAGGAGTGCAAAACAGCTGCAACCAGCTGTTTAATACATTTAATCTGGTCTGATAGTGGGAAGCGGCCCGCTTCAGGATCAGCCAAAGACAATGCGGGCCGCATGGCCCTTCTGATCTGCACATATGTTTGAAAAATGACAGTTTCAGTCCCTGCACGTGTTTAAGGCCATTTCCGACACTTCTAAGGCCCGTAAAGCCAACTTTAAGGCCCTAAAATGTTGCCTAAACATTGTGGACTTGAAACATGTAAAAAAAATATGTCGGATGATGGTTCGTTTGGCCGTACGAACGCGATGTTCGCTTAATTACGACGAAATGCGCACAAGCGCGAAAAACGATCCAAATGACGCAACGAATGGATTTTTCTTAAGGCGAACATTAAAATATAATGTAGTCATGCTTTCATAAATTTTTGGATGTCCGGATGTATTCAGAACGTAAGTTATGCGCGAAAATGCAAACTTGTGCACTTTTTGACACTTTTAGTCCCTGAATGACCCAAAAGTTTATTTTAGCACACCGAACCCCTCAAAACTTATTTCTAAGCTATGTAAAGGATATTTAAGGTGTGTTTAACTTATGGTTATGTTCCGGAATGTTCGTTACAGTTCAAATTGACATACTTTCGCAGTTTGTCATATTTAGTCCCTGTAGTCGAATTAACTTGTTTTTGCCATACCAAAGCCTTCAAAACTTATTTCTAAGTTATGTAAAGGTTATTTAAGGTATGTTGAGTATATGTTGATGTTCCGGAGCATTTCTCGCATTAAACTGAGTACGTTTACGCACTAGTTTGCGTATAACTCTCCAGAAAGCGATGTAGAGTTTGAAATTACATAAAAGTCAAAACATGAAAAAATGTATAACATAACAAAACAAACATTGTGATCAAATAACATTATTTTATTGATAACAGAACTGTTCATAGTGATTACAAGCACAGTTGTTACAACAACGGTATTTCGCATGAAGGTGATGACATTTACCAGGTGCTGGTTGAGCACTACAGGAAATTCTTAGGTGAGAAGGGTGATGTGACTATGGTGCCTACCACAGATTTTTTTCCGAAGCAACTGAGTCCTCTAACAACGGATAGAATGGTTAGAGAGGTGACTGAAAATGAAGTGAAGGCTGCTATGTTCTCTATAGACGAAAATAAAGCTCCTGGGCCTGATGGGTATACTTCGGCGTTCTTTAAAAAAGCTTGGCAGATTATAGGAAACGATGTATGCCGGGAAATAAAAGATTTTTTTGTTACAGGAAGACTTCTGCAGGAAATTAACCATACGTTCCTTACCTTGGTTCCCAAGGTTCCCTCTCCTTCTTGTGTGAATGACTACAGGCCGATCTCATGCTGTAATGTCTTATACAAAACCATTAGTAAGATTATTACTAACCGGTTGCTGGAGGGTATTCAAGAGGTGGTTAGCTTAAATCAATCAGCCTTTGTTCCTGGAAGGCGTATTTCTGATAACATACTCCTTACGCAGGAGTTGATGCACAACTATCATAGACAAAGCGGTCCTCCCAGGTGTGCGTTCAAAGTAGACATACAAAAAGCCTATGATACGGTTGATTGGGATTTCCTTAGGGCTGCTCTTATGGGCTTCGGGTTTCATCATACAATGGTTCATTGGATTATGTTGTGTGTTTCGTCTACTACTTTCTCCATAAGTGTTAACGGAAATATACATGGATACTTTAAAGGGAGACGGGGGCTTAGGCAAGGCGACCCAATGTCACCATACCTATTTACGTTAGTTATGGAAGTTCTCACTTCTATATTGCATCATGAGGTGGTAATGGGGACATCCTTCCGGTTCCATAACAAGTGTGAGAAGCAAAAAATCATTAGTTTATGCTTTGCTGATGATTTGTTCTTATTTGCTAGAGGGGATGTGGCTTCGGCTAAGCTTATTTCGAACTCTTTAAACAGATTGAAAAGTATGTCGGGTCTTGTCCCCAACGCCCAGAAGAGTACAGCTTTCTTTTGTAATGTGCCAAGCTCTATAAAAAACAGAATTTTAAGCGATATGTCTTTTGAGGAGGGTTCGCTGCCGATAAAGTATCTGGGGGTCCCGCTGATTGCTTCTAGACTTCATGTCAGGGATTGTAAAATTCTCGTGCATCGTCTGGAGAAGAGAATTAATGACTGGAAGAATAAGACGTTGTCTTTTGCGGGGAGGATCTAACTAATCCAATCAGTGTTGCTATCCATGCACACGTATTGGTCCTCGGTTTTCATGCTTCCTGTTTCGACCATTAAAGATCTGGAGTGCAAGATGAAGAGGTTTTTATGGTACCAAGATGCTGAAGGCCGGGGTAAAGCCAAGGTTGCCTGGAAGGAAGTTTGCCTCCCGAAAAGTGAAGGAGGTCTTGGCGTCAAGAAGATATCGGAAGTGAACAAGTCTCTTTTGGCTTTCCACACGTACAGTATCTTGACAAATCGGAAGTCGCTATGGGTGGAGTGGATTCACCTGCATAAGCTGAATAACGGGAGCTTCTGGGATGTCACGTGCAGCCAGAATGTCACTTGGACCTGGAGGAAAGTGTTACAATGTAGATCGATACTTCGGCAGTTCATGTGGGTTAAAGTGGGGAATGGAGAAAGTACGTATCTTTGGCATGACACTTGGTGTGACCAATGCCCTCTTAGTAGGCATGTTTCTGCTAGGAATATTGCTCGAGTAGGGTTGACGATGGAATCGAAAGTGGCGGATGTGTGTGACCAAGATGGTTGGAAATGGCCTGATGCATGGAGAGATCTCTATCCGGTTCTTTACCAGTTACAGCCGTTAAGGTTGGTATACAATAGATCGGATGCTGTGATTTGGAGAGATACCAATCGGAATGTTAAGCAATTTTCGACAAAAGTTGTTTGGGATAATATCTGAAGTAGAGGTGATACGCAACCGTGGACATATGTGGTATGGTCTTCGTTCAACATTCCAAGGCATGCGTTTAATGCTTGGCTGATCTTTAAACAGAAACTATGGACGCAAGATCGCATTAGACATTGGAATTGTGTAGTTACGGGTTCGATGAACATGATGTGTTGTTTGCTTTGCTACAAAGAATTGGATTCTCATAACCATTTATTTTTTGAATGTCAATACTCAAAAGAAGTGTGGTATGCCGTGAGGAAGAAAGCTCATATGGAGGAAGTTAATAAATCTTGGGATGATATTGCAGCTTGGTTAGTTCCGAGAGCTCGGTCGAGATCGATAATATCTATAATTGGTAAACTCTTGGTTGCGGCAACGGCTTATTTGATTTGGAAAGAGAGGAATGCTCGGTGTTTTAAGAACCAATTAAGACCTCCGGAGCAAATCGTAGAAGTGATTTTAAAGACGATACGTTTAAAGTTGCATTCTTATAAATACAAGAGGACTGCCCGAGTTATGACGGTGCTGGAAGAATGGAAGCTACCATCCATGGATATGTTTGAAAACGAGTAATGTATTTTATATGTGGATGTGAGTGGTACCTATTTGTTTAGGGTGTTAATCATGTTTGGTGTGTCCAGTTAGGTTTTGTTGATTCTTGTGTGGCATGTCACGTAAGAGAACTAGAGTTGTATTATGCTTCTCTACTTGTTTTTTTATTGATAGTAATACAATCACCGGGGTAAAACCCTTTACCCAAAAAAATTGATTGAAAGGATGAGAAATAGGAAATTGTTAGGATGATTGTGTAACCGATTGCATGATTCTAGGGATTTGATAACCAATCGCACAAGACCCACCCTTGATCACCCAAGGACGGGTCGCACAAGATCTGACCTGATCGTACAAGGGGCTGATCGCACAAGTGTGATCGCACAAGTTGGGTACAAACACATAAAGCACTGAGTACTGTTTAGTTATGCATGATCTCACAAGACCTTGTGTATCGCACAAGACAGTGCCGATCGCACAAGGCTTGGGCCGCACACAGCTATTTTAAACCTTATTATGTTATTGGGCCTTAAAGCCCAAATCTCAGTCGCACAAGATATATTGTAATTGTACAAGGCCATATCAAACGCACAAGATTATTAGGATCGCACAAGTTGTTTGTTCGTTTAATAGTTGGGCCGTATAGATTTGGGTTGCATGTTTTGTGCCGGGAACTATTGGGATTCATTTATGGAATCGAACAAGACTATTGGGCTGATGAACTTGTGCGAGCCCAATCAACTGAGTCGCACAAGTTGGGCTGTGTGTGGACTTGACTGTGTTACATGATTTACGTATTTGCCATGATCATTACGTGTTCTTTTTTTGGGTAAAGGGTTACCCCGATGAATTTTATAAATGAATCAAAAAAGTACAAAGGTGTGTCAAAGGGACACACCAACTAGACTTGACATACGAAGTCTAGGACACCACGCAACGCAACACAACCAACCAAACCAACCAAACCAACTAAACAAGTTAGACAGCCAAATAAACAAACCAAACCCGAACTAAACAAGACACGAAAAAACTACTAGCCCGGATCCACTACATCGTCTTTGATATCTTCAATCTGCCATGAGCTGAAAATCCTCTCCCTAGCCGAGTTCACTCGAAATCTGAAACCCATCAGCCGCAAACGAACCGAACTTTTTATTATTTCAATCACCAGGGCATCCGTCCTCTTATTATTATTGAACAACCTGTTATTCCTCTCTTGCCAGATGTAATAAGAAGATGCTGCTATCAACAACTTACATACAATATGATCTACTTCCTTCGATCTTGAATATTGTGACACTTCGGGTTTTCCCGAGCCAACTGTCGTCCTTAAATGAATGTATGTGCGTATGTATATAATATTAAATGAAAGTTTATGAATTATTTTGGCGTGCTATGTGATCCGTGTATTAAATTATGTGTATGTATTATATATATATATATAAGTGTGAACCGAACCGAACCCGACTCGAGACCACTCGGTCTCGAGTAAACAAGTAACGATATGGGCCGTAGCCTTAGCCCACCCGGAAAACCCCCTTACCCACTCGAGATATATAACCGGCCACCCTCACAACTTGCACCATTTGGCAACATCACTCTCACACTCCCTCATCTCACACACTCTCCCTCTCTCTCTCTCTAAAAACCACTAAAACCCTAAAGTTCTAACATCAAACTCACCTCCTCTCCTCTCCCTCTCTCGGATCAAACCGGCAACAACAAGAGGAGCTCTCGGATCATCTCGGATCATCTCGGTTCAAGCTTGTGGTCATCACTCGGAACTTGGTTCATCGATCTTTTGTACCCCTTCATCCAACCGGTTAGTGTATTATGGTTGTTTGACTTAAAATGATGGTTCTTGATGCACAAACTATTTGATTAGTTGGATGTTTGAATGAAATATGTGAACATAAGACATGCTTGTGGTCATCACTCGGAACTTGGTTCATCGATCTTTTGTACCCCTTCATCCAACCGGTTAGTGTATTATGGTTGTTTGACTTAAAATGATGGTTCTTGATGCACAAACTATTTGATTAGTTGGATGTTTGAATGAAATATGTGAACATAAGACATTTGAATGATAAATGATGGTTAGTATAGCATGATATGCATTACCATTAAACCAATGATTGTATGTTATGAATATGTTCAAGTGAATGAATATTAGTTATGTTGATGATGATTATGTGTTAGAACTAGGGCCGATGATGATGTCTAAATTAGGATTCGACTTAGGGTTGTGCTATGCTACAAAGGATGAATATATTTGGGTTGTTTTGAATGAATGTGCATAATAGATAACTTGAATATATGAAGAACAATATGAATGTGTAGGATGAACATTTTGAATATGTAATGAATATTTGAAAAACCTACTGTTTGATCCGTTTTGGTTGATTGTTAGACAATAAAACATGTTTATGCACTCTTATTGGCCAGTACAAAATCTCATGAAAACAGAATTCTATTGGTTAGTACATCAGAGGTTCTAGAAGGTTTCTTGTGCACGTTTCCGAGGTTGCGACTCGCAACCCCCGGTTGCGACTCGCAACCAAAACATGAAAACTCGAAACTACGGCGGTTACGACTCGTAACCAGATCACGACAACTCGAAACCTCCGGTTGCGACTCGTAACCAAATCATGACAAGTAGAAACACCGGTTGCGACTCGCAACCAAGGCATGACAAGCCGCAACCTCCGGTTGCGACTCGCAACCAAGGCATGACAAGCCGCAACCTCCGGTTGCGACTCGCAACTGTGTATTCTCGACTGGGCTGTTAGTTATTGGGCCCAAAGTGTGTTAGCTGTGCATGCTTGTTACTGTTTAAATGGGCTACGTGTTAACTGTTAACTCTGTTGCTGTAATTATATGTTGTGTGCTGTAATTATATGTTGTGCATGCTATGTGTTAGTTATGTGTAGATTATACGTGAATACTTGTACCCCAACTTGACCTATATTGGTAACCATGCTAGGACGTGGTGACCAACGTGATCAACCGGGTAATTAATCTACCGAGCAACCCAAGGTGAGTTCACAACCTAAAGCATGTATTCCCGGTGGTTTGGGAAACGGAATTAAAAACAACACTATCCCCTGATGAGGGATACAACTTACTTTTCTTCCCTTGTTATTGGGAACCTTTTAGTTAATTACTGTTTATACGGATTGCAACAAACGGCACTAAACGAAACTCTATCACTTAAAGTCCCTACTACTTAATACCGATTAGTCGCCGGGGCCAGGCGAACGGGTTATTAGTTGATAGCGCTATTTAGGTCTTACCAACCTCACACCGTGCCAAGGTATGGGATCGGTCGTGAACTAATGTACTCAGGCATCCGTCAATGATGATAGAACATTGACATCGGGGCACTCTCTTGCGGATACGCAACGGTCACCTAGTGTTCGGTATTGGAAAAACAGTTTAGTTGCTAACTTTTGGGGTAGCTCCCCATGGCATGTATAAACGGATAAATTAACTGGTGAAACAAGTTTTTGGTAATTAAAACTGGACAACTAGTGAACTCACTCAGCATTATTGTTGACCCCTTACTGCATGCTTTGCAGGTAACCAGTGACTGAGGAGCTGCTGCTTGGGAAGTGTAGTGGTCGTGTAAACCCGCGTGTTGGGTTCTAAATAATTTGAACCATGAACTTTGTTTAAACTATTTTATCTATGCTTCCGCTACTTACTTAACTGTTATTTGAACTTAAACATTTGAACTTTAAACTATGGTGATTACTAACCAGTGCGGTTGGTGATCATCCTTACTATTATCCAATGCTCAGTATAATTGGTGGCTGGATCCTGGTCGGTCACGCCCTCAAGCGGACGGTACTCCGCAGGTGGAATTTGGGGGTGTGACAGATTGGTATCAGAGCCATTGGTTATAGTGAACTTGGTTTTAAAAAGAAGAGTCTTTTTGAGAAAAACCAGACTATAACCCGTGACTCGTGACGACACTACACTCCAAGGGCAAGACTCGACATACTAGACCTCGTAGCTCGGACTTGTGTTTACTTGATTGTTTATCTTACATTGACTGCTCTACTATACGTACTAGTGTGCCTGATTAGATAGATACACATTTCTCTTCTACCTCATTCTCGCTACGTTACAACATTGCCCTCATACTGTGTTTTCTGGCTATGAAGACAATGAGTGGACGCGGAAGAGGAAGCGTTAACATGACTCAGGCTCAATTCGCTAACTTGCTCAACACGGTGGCTGCAGCTTTCGCAGCTCACCCTGGAGGTAAACTCGTTGCTATAGGATGTTTAGATCCTACCCCCACATCGTCTTTTCACCTCTAAACCCATTCGCTCCACTTCTCACAACAGGTCAGCCTGCGCCTGCGCAACCACGTGTTTGTACTTTCAAAACCTTCATGGATGGCAAGCCTCTCCCTTTCAACGGCACTGAGGGTGCCATAGGCCTTCTGCACTGGATTGAAAAGGCCGAAGCTGTCTTCGCTGTCTGCGAGTGTCCCCCTGCTAACTGGGTTAAGTACGCAACTGGTACGCTTGAAGGAAACGCGCTTTCATGGTGGAAAGCACAGATTCAGATGCTTGGTCTGGAAACTGCTAATGCTACGGCATGGGAAGATTTCAAGGACATGATCAAAGAGGAGTACTGTCACAGGGATGACATTCACAAACTCGAGAACGAGTACTACGCACTCAAGATGGTTGGGTCAGAGATTGAGACCTACACCAAGCAGTCCAACGACTATGCTGCACTTTGCCCAAACATGTCCCAACCTATGTATCGAAGGGTCGAATTGTACATCAAAGGCTTGGTCCCAGAAATCCGGAGCCATGTGACCTCAGCCAACCTCAACACCATACAGCCCGTGGTTCGTCTTGCGCACAAACTCACCAATCAGGCTGTGGAAGAGGGCAAGCTGCCCCAGAGGATCGGTGCTACTGCTGGAACTTCTGGCGAAAACAAGCGAAAGTGGGATGGAAGTCAGGGAAAGGATGCTAACCCCACTCAGGCCCCAGTTCAACAAAGGAAGACTGAAAGCAACAAGGGCCCTCAGCAACAGGGTGGCTATCGAGGAAACCACCCTAAGTGTAACAAGTGTAACCGACATCACAGTGGGCCATGTGGAAAAGGTCAGTGTCAGCGATGCAACAAGACGGGGCATGAAGCAAAAGACTGCCGAAGCCAGTTCCCCGCTAGGCAGAATCAGCAACAACCACAGCAACAGCAGCAACAAGGAAACAACCGTGGATGCTTCAAGTGTGGAGCAATGGGGCACATGCGAAAGGATTGCCCTGAACTGAATCAAAACAACAACAATCAGGGTGCTGGGAACAATAACAACAATGCTGGAAACGGTGCTAGAGGAAAAGCTTTTGTGATTGGAGCTGGGGAAGCAAGGAATGACCCCAACGTTGTGGCGGGTAAGTTCCTACTTAATGATCGTTATGTTTCCATGCTATTTGATTCCGGAGCAGATGCTAGTTATGTATCCCTACGTATTAGTAAGAAACTTAAGCTCACTCTTACGCCGCTGAGCTCTAAGCACACCGTTGAAATAGCTAATGGTAGAAACCTCGAGGCCTCACACATAATTCGTAACTGCAAATTAGAGTTGTCTGGTCAGACCTTCTGTATCGATCTTTTCCCCGTCATTCTTGGAAGCTTCGACGTCATTATTGGTATGGATTGGTTATCCAAACATCGAGCTGAAATCCTCTGCCAAGAGAAAGCTATTCGTATTCCCCGTCCCCCTGGCAAACCTCTTATAGTTCCTGGCGACAAGAGCGGAGAAGTCACAGGCATCATTTCATTCTTAAAGGCCCAGAAGTGTCTACGAAAAGGGCACACCGCTATCTTAGCACTCATTACCGACACACAGAAACGGGAAAACAGGATTGATGATTTTCCCGTTGTACGTGACTATCCCGAGGTATTCCCGGAAGAACTACCTGGACTCCCTCCTCACCGTCAGGTCGAATTTCAAATCGAGCTAGCTCCCGGAGCAGCACCTATAGCTCGTGCACCTTATCGATTAGCCCCCGCGGAGCTCAAGGAGCTTTCTACTCAGCTACAAGAACTTTTGGACAAAGGTTTTATCCGTCCTAGTTCATCACCCTGGGGAGCCCCAGTGCTCTTCGTCAAAAAGAAAGATGGCTCATTCCGAATGTGCATTGACTACCGCGAACTTAACAAGGTCACTATCAAGAATCGTTATCCACTTCCCCATATCGACGACCTGTTTGACCAGCTGCAAGGGTCGAGCTATTATTCCAAGATTGATCTGCGATCGGGTTATCACCAGCTGAGAGTCCGCGATGAGGACATCTCTAAGACTGCCTTCAGAACCCGCTATGGTCACTACGAATTCCTTGTTATGCCTTTCGGAATGACCAACGCACCTGCAATCTTCATGGATCTCATGAACCGAGTATGCAAACCCTACCTCGACAAGTTCGTGATCGTATTCATTGACGACATCCTAATCTACTCGAAGAGCCAAGAGGAGCATGAACAACACCTACGTCTTATTCTCGAACTTCTTCGCAATGAGCAACTGTACGCCAAATTCTCGAAATGTGATTTCTGGCTTAGAGAAGTCCATTTCCTTGGACACATCGTCAATCAGGAAGGGATTCATGTTGACCCCGCTAAGATTGAGTCCATTAAGAATTGGCCCGTACCTAAAACCCCGACCGAAGTTCGCCAATTCTTGGGATTGGCGGGATACTATCGAAGATTTATCAAGGGATTCTCTAAGATCGCTCAACCGCTTACGACACTCACTCAGAAGGGTGTTGCTTACAAATGGAGTAATGCTCAGGAATCTGCCTTCTAGGAACTAAAGAAGAATCTTTGTAGTGCTCCTATTCTTTCCTTACCTGAAGGTACCGACGACTTCGTCGTCTACTGCGACGCTTCTATTCAAGGACTTGGCTGCGTATTGATGCAACGCGAGAAAGTTATCGCTTACGCCTCGCGACAACTCAAGGTCCACGAACGGAACTATACGACGCACGACTTAGAATTTGGAGCTGTGGTCTTCGCGCTCAAGCTTTGGAGACACTACTTGTACGGCACTAAGTGCACGATTTACACTGATCACAAGAGTCTCCAGCACATAATGGGACAAAAGGAGTTGAATATGCGGCAACGCCGATGGGTCGAACTCCTAAATGACTACGAGTGTGCAATTAAATATCACCCCGGCAAGGCTAATGTGGTGGCCGATGCCCTCGGCAGAAAGGAGACCAAACCCAAGCGTGTTCGTGCTTTACAGCTCACTATCCACTCGAACCTCCCTAATCAAATTCGAAATGCTCAGGTTGAAGCATTGAAAGCTGAGAACATCAGGGCCGAGTCCCTACGAGGATCGAGACAACGAATGGAACAAAAAGAAGACGGCGCCTACTACGTAGCCGGACGCATATGGGTTCCGCTTTATGGGAATTTACGTGACCTTGTGATGGATGAAGCTCACAAGTCCCGTTACTCAGTACATCCAGGGTCAGATAAGATGTACCACGACCTGAGGGCTACCTATTGGTGGCCTGGCATGAAAGCCCACATCGCAACGTATGTCAGAAAATGCTTAACCTGCGCAAGAGTCAAGGCTGAGTATCAGAAACCATCAGGCCTACTCCAACAGCCAGAAATCCCGCAATGGAAATGGGAGCAGATTTCCATGGATTTTGTTACTAGCCTGCCTAGGTCTCAGCGCGGAAATGACACCATTTGGGTGATAGTGGATCGCCTAACTAAGTCTGCACACTTCTTGGCCATTAAAGAAACAGACAAGTTCTCCACCCTAGCAGAGGTATACTTAAAAGAAGTGGTCTCGAAGCACGGAGTGCCTACCTCTATTATTTCTGATCGAGACGCGCGTTTTACTTCTGAGTTGTGGCAAGCCATGCACAAATCTTTTGGCTCACGTTTAGACATGAGCACCGCTTATCACCCGCAAACGGATGGGCAGTCTGAACGCACCATCCAAACCCTCGAAGACATGCTTAGGGCTTGTGTGATCGATTTTGGCAAGAACTGGGAGAAGCACTTACCGTTGGTGGAATTCTCCTACAACAACAGCTACCACACCAGCATTCAGGCAGCACCCTTTGAGGCATTGTACGGCCGTAAATGTCGATCGCCTCTCTGCTGGGCTGAGGTTGGTGACAGCCAAATCACAGGCCCGGAACATGTAGTTGACACCACAGAAAAGATTGCCCAGATTAGGCAACGCATGGCGGCAGCTCGTGATCGTCAAAAGTACTACGCTGATAAAGATAGGAAACCACAAGAGTTCCAGGTTGGTGAACGGGCTCTACTTAAGGTCTCACCCTGGAAGGGTGTGGTTCGTTTTGGAAAACGGGGCAAACTTAATCCAAGATATGTCGGACCCTTTGAAGTTACCGAAAAGATCGGCACGGCCGCTTACAGATTGAATCTGCCTGAAGAACTGAGTGCTGTGCACAACGTCTTCCACGTGTCTAATCTGAAGAAGTGCCTGTCAGATGAAACACTCGTCATTCCTTACAAGGAACTTACTATCGACGAACAGCTACACTTTACTGAGGAACCGGTTGAGATCACGGATCGTGAGATCAAAACCCTCAAACGTAGCCAGATACCCCTCGTGCGAGTTCGTTGGAACTCACGCCGTGGCCCAGAGTTTACCTGGGAGCGGGAAGACCAGATGAAGCGCAAGTATCCCCAGCTGTTCCCAAACGAAGCCCCCAGCACTGAAGCTACAACTGAATTTCGGGACGAAATTCCAAACTAACGGGGGGATGATGTGACACCTCGTTAAAACGCTCTCACTTTTACTAGCTTGTCAGTGGCTGCTTTAACTTTCGGGACGAAAGTTCTTAAAACTTGGGGATAATGTGACACTTCGGGTTTTCCCGAGCCAACTGTCGTCCTTAAATGAATGTATGTGCGTATGTATATAATATTAAATGAAAGTTTATGAATTATTTTGGCGTGCTATGTGATCCGTGTATTAAATTATGTGTATGTATTATATATATATATATAAGTGTGAACCGAACCGAACCCGACTCGAGACCACTCGGTCTCGAGTAAACAAGTAACGATATGGGCCGTAGCCTTAGCCCACCCGGAAAACCCCCTTACCCACTCGAGATATATAACCGGCCACCCTCACAACTTGCACCATTTGGCAACATCACTCTCACACTCCCTCATCTCACACACTCTCCCTCTCTCTCTCTCTAAAAACCACTAAAACCCTAAAGTTCTAACATCAAACTCACCTCCTCTCCTCTCCCTCTCTCGGATCAAACCGGCAACAACAAGAGGAGCTCTCGGATCATCTCGGATCATCTCGGTTCAAGCTTGTGGTCATCACTCGGAACTTGGTTCATCGATCTTTTGTACCCCTTCATCCAACCGGTTAGTGTATTATGGTTGTTTGACTTAAAATGATGGTTCTTGATGCACAAACTATTTGATTAGTTGGATGTTTGAATGAAATATGTGAACATAAGACATGCTTGTGGTCATCACTCGGAACTTGGTTCATCGATCTTTTGTACCCCTTCATCCAACCGGTTAGTGTATTATGGTTGTTTGACTTAAAATGATGGTTCTTGATGCACAAACTATTTGATTAGTTGGATGTTTGAATGAAATATGTGAACATAAGACATTTGAATGATAAATGATGGTTAGTATAGCATGATATGCATTACCATTAAACCAATGATTGTATGTTATGAATATGTTCAAGTGAATGAATATTAGTTATGTTGATGATGATTATGTGTTAGAACTAGGGCCGATGATGATGTCTAAATTAGGATTCGACTTAGGGTTGTGCTATGCTACAAAGGATGAATATATTTGGGTTGTTTTGAATGAATGTGCATAATAGATAACTTGAATATATGAAGAACAATATGAATGTGTAGGATGAACATTTTGAATATGTAATGAATATTTGAAAAACCTACTGTTTGATCCGTTTTGGTTGATTGTTAGACAATAAAACATGTTTATGCACTCTTATTGGCCAGTACAAAATCTCATGAAAACAGAATTCTATTGGTTAGTACATCAGAGGTTCTAGAAGGTTTCTTGTGCACGTTTCCGAGGTTGCGACTCGCAACCCCCGGTTGCGACTCGCAACCAAAACATGAAAACTCGAAACTACGGCGGTTGCGACTCGTAACCAGATCACGACAACTCGAAACCTCCGGTTGCGACTCGTAACCAAATCATGACAAGTAGAAACACCGGTTGCGACTCGCAACCAAGGCATGACAAGCCGCAACCTCCGGTTGCGACTCGCAACTGTGTATTCTCGACTGGGCTGTTAGTTATTGGGCCCAAAGTGTGTTAGCTGTGCATGCTTGTTACTGTTTAAATGGGCTACGTGTTAACTGTTAACTCTGTTGCTGTAATTATATGTTGTGTGCTGTAATTATATGTTGTGCATGCTATGTGTTAGTTATGTGTAGATTATACGTGAATACTTGTACCCCAACTTGACCTATATTGGTAACCATGCTAGGACGTGGTGACCAACGTGATCAACCGGGTAATTAATCTACCGAGCAACCCAAGGTGAGTTCACAACCTAAAGCATGTATTCCCGGTGGTTTGGGAAACGGAATTAAAAACAACACTATCCCCTGATGAGGGATACAACTTACTTTTCTTCCCTTGTTATTGGGAACCTTTTAGTTAATTACTGTTTATACGGATTGCAACAAACGGCACTAAACGAAACTCTATCACTTAAAGTCCCTACTACTTAATACCGATTAGTCGCCGGGGCCAGGCGAACGGGTTATTAGTTGATAGCGCTATTTAGGTCTTACCAACCTCACACCGTGCCAAGGTATGGGATCGGTCGTGAACTAATGTACTCAGGCATCCGTCAATGATGATAGAACATTGACATCGGGGCACTCTCTTGCGGATACGCAACGGTCACCTAGTGTTCGGTATTGGAAAAACAGTTTAGTTGCTAACTTTTGGGGTAGCTCCCCATGGCATGTATAAACGGATAAATTAACTGGTGAAACAAGTTTTTGGTAATTAAAACTGGACAACTAGTGAACTCACTCAGCATTATTGTTGACCCCTTACTGCATGCTTTGCAGGTAACCAGTGACTGAGGAGCTGCTGCTTGGGAAGTGTAGTGGTCGTGTAAACCCGCGTGTTGGGTTCTAAATAATTTGAACCATGAACTTTGTTTAAACTATTTTATCTATGCTTCCGCTACTTACTTAACTGTTATTTGAACTTAAACATTTGAACTTTAAACTATGGTGATTACTAACCAGTGCGGTTGGTGATCATCCTTACTATTATCCAATGCTCAGTATAATTGGTGGCTGGATCCTGGTCGGTCACGCCCTCAAGCGGACGGTACTCCGCAGGTGGAATTTGGGGGTGTGACAAATATTGCTCCACCTAAGTTAGTAACGATGGCCACGTATTATCCACACTCGCCAAGTTTACCATCAGCTTCACATTACTCCACACTTGCGCTGCAAAAGAACAGTGGAAAAACAAGTGATCCCGGCTATCACTGTCAAAATTGCATAGCGGATAGCACATTAGATTTAGATTTGTTTGACTACCCGCTTCCCAGACTGCCAATCTATCCTGGGTCTTTCATTTATTTCTGAAAGCCAGCCACATATGAAACAAGTGCCTCGGCACACATTGAGAAAACCAAACCATATTATTTTTTGGGTAAAGGGTTACCCCGATGAATTTTATAAATGAACCAAAAAAGTACAAGGATGTGTCAAAGCGACACACCAACTAGACTTGGCATACCAAGACTAGGACACCAAACCAGAAAACCAACCAAACAACCCAACCAAAAGAAGTTAACAACGTAAGCAACCATGGCCGAAAACAAGCAACCTAGGCCAATTACAACAAGACAAATAAATTACTAGCCCAGGTCAGCTTCATCATCCTTGCTATCATCAATCTTCCATATTCTGTAGATTCTCCTCCTAGCCGAATCCACTCGAAACTTGAAACCCATAAGCCGAAGCCGAACCGCACTTTTGATCTTCTCAGCAACTTGCAACACGGTCAACTGGTTGGAGCTAAAAAGCCGATTGTTCCGCTCTTGCCAAATATAATAAGTAGCCGCCGCTACCACCAATTTACACACAATGTCATCAGTTTTCTTAGAATTAGAATGTTGATTAACCCATACCATTAAAGACTGCCATGTGTTATCTACACTCTCCAAGTTCACCATACACTTCACATTTGTCCAAACTTGATTTGCAAACGCACATTGAAAGAACAAATGGTCTCGGCTATCTCGATCATGTTTGCACAACGGACAACACATAAGATTAAGATTTGTAGCACTTCCAGCTTCCCAAACCGCCAACCTATCCTGAGTTTTTAGTTTGTTCCGAAACACTAACCACATATGAAACGAGTGGCGAGGAACACACTGAGAGAACCAAACCATGTTTGCCCAGGTCACCTGAGTGACTCTCGTCCGAATCGTATTCCAAACTTGGGCCGATTCAAAATCTGTAAACTTCCCATCTAAATTTTTCCAAGCAAGACGATCAAGAGCATCATCAACCAGCTGAGGCATTTGAATGCTTATTAAAACCGAGAACAAATCTAACCAAGCTTGGGGCCATCTCCAATGCCTATACGCATCAACATCAGCAACCGAGGACTTTAAACTAAAACCTGCATTGGCTATAGAACGAGGAGTAATAAAGGAGCTAAGAGGACTCATAGGACACCAATTATCACTCCAAACATTAGTTTGCAAACCACTTTTGAGCAGAGACCATATGTGAGGCCGCATAATACAACAAATAGATAATATTTTCCGCCATCCCCAACTCATGCTCCCTCGACATGGCACCTCCCAAAAACTTCTTCCTTTTAGCTTATACTCGTGAATCCATTTCACCCAAATAGACTCCCGTTTAGTTATAATACTCCAGATATGCTTAGCCATAAGCGATTTATTGACATCAGTTATACTTCTAATGCCCAAACCACCTTCTTCTTTAGGCAAACACACATCTTTCCAAGCCACTTTAGCACTGATTCTACCCTCTGATCCCGCATTCCACAAGAATCTACGAATTCTTTTCTCAAGCTCATTGATAACCCGAGTGGGAATAATGAAAACTGAGGCCCAATAAATACGCATAAATGAGAGAACCGAGTTTATAAGTTGCAATCGGCCAGCAAACGATAACGACTTGGTCATCCAATTAGTAATCTTCTTATCCATACGATCAATAAGAACTTTACAATCCTTAAAAAGAAGCCTGGAAGAAATGAGCGGAACCCCCAGATAACGAACCGGAAAAACACCCTCCTGAAACGGCATAATCTCCAGAATTTCCTGTATAATCGACTGAAGGACATTGCAGAAAAAAACTGTGCTTTTCGCCGGACTAGGAGCCAACCCAGAAATGTTGGTAAACGTCTCAAGAGCCTCCTTAACCTTCTTTACCGAAACAACATCACCGTACAAAAAAAAAATAAGTCATCAGCAAAGGACACATTTATTATTTTTTGCTTGGCGCAGTGAGCAAGATATTTGTAGGGAAAAATAGCAGCCTGTTGGAGCAAAAGCGAGAGAATCTCCATAATTAACGTGAATAAATAAGGCGACATTGGATCACCCTTCCGTAACCCGCGTTTGCCTCTAAAATAGCCATGAAGATTGCCATTTATGCTCAGCGAGTAAAACACTGTTGAAACGCATGTCATAATCCACCCAATCATTCTCTGATGAAACCCAAATCGACCCAAAATATCTTGCAAGAAAGACCAATTAACCGTATCATAGGCCTTCTGAATATCAATTTTGAACGCACATCTAGCCGGACCCCTATTCAGGTGATAATTATGCATTAATTCTTATGTAAGAAGAATGTTGTCAGAAATCCTCCGACCCGGCACAAAAGCTGACTGGTTGATGCTAACAAGAGTACCCAAACTTCCTTTTAGGCGATCCGTAATTATCTTACTTATGCATTTATAGAGCACATTGCAACAAGAAATCGGCCTGTAATCTAGAACTGAATCCGGGACATCTTTTTTTGGAATCAAAGCAAGAATAGTGTGGTTAACCTGAGTTAGAAGTTGACCATTCTCGAAGAATTGCAACACCGCATCCGTGATTTCATTACCAGCAATATCCCATGCGTGCTTGAAAAAAGCCGACGTGTACCCATCCGGCCCCGGGGCCTTGTCTTCTCCAATACTGAACATAGCAGTTTTGACTTCCTCCCGAGTAACCTGAGACACCATTTGATCCGCAACCTCTCTACTGTGCACGTTAAGGAAGAGGTTGTCCAAGTTAACCTTATCAACCGAGACATCGAGCCCCAAAAACTGAGTATAATGCGAGACCAGAACATCCGTGACCTCATCACCTTCATGCCGAGCTCCCATTATATCCGTGATGCTATAAATTTTGGATCTAACATTTCTAGCTTTGACAGTATTGTGAAAGAACCTGGTATTTGAGTCTCCTGCCCGAAGCCACTCTACCTTAGATTTCTGTTTTAAAAAAACATTCTTCATCATAAGCAGCAGATTGAAAATCTTGAAGACATTGAGTCTCTATTTGTCTAAGCCGAATATCCAACGGGTTCTGATCCACCTGAACCTAAATATCATCCAAAGTTTTTCTCAACTCAATCACCCTATCATGTAGGTTACCTTGGCTGAAAAGAATCTTTCTCAACCTAGGTTTCAAGTTCCTCATTTTCTTCACAACGGAGAGCAGAGTGACACCCTCCACTGTTTTCATCCACTCATGCTTCACGAACTCCTTAAAATCTGGTTTTGTAACAATGAAGTTCGGAAATTTAAAAGGTCTTGGCCGATTTCCAGAAGAGCACATCATTCTTAGAATGCAAGGCGTATGGTCAGACACCCGAAATGGGTGGAACAAAGCAAAGGCATCAGGAAATTGATCAATAAACGAAACATTACCCATAATTCTATCAATCTTTTTGAGAAGACCCACTCCACTCTTAGGCTTTTGGCTCCAAGTGTATTGTATACCATGAGCCTGAATATCAAACAATTCAGTTTGTTGTACACAATCATCAAATTCACGCATGCCAATAGAATGGTTGGACACCCCAAACAAAGAATCTTCAACTTTGAGAGCCGAGTTGAAATCTCCCATGACGACCCACGGCTTGTCATGACAGAAAACCTTATAATTGCATAAATCATCCCAGAGAGGTCTACGATCTTGATACTTATTTTCAGCATACACAAAAGAGCAAAAAAGAACCTTTCTGCTATCTTTAAAATTGACCTGAGTATGAATAAGTTGATCTGATTGATAAAGGACCATAACATCAAACATATCAGGGTTCCACCCCAGTATAATTCTCGTGCCACGCGTGCATAAACCACCATTAGAAGTCCAACACCAATTACAGAAAACATACTTGCAAATATTAGCCAGCTTGGAAACATCCACATGAGATTCAAGGATCACACACATATCTAATTTATTACCAGCTACAACAGAACGAACCTCACTTTGTTTCAGGGGCCGGTTCAAGCCCCTAATATTCCAGGTCATAATGCTACCCATTTAAACCAATCGAGTTGGGAGTGCTTGCCCCCTCAGAATCATTAACATGCTGGTCATTAGTCATAAAATCTGCCATTTCTGTCGGAGTAACCTCCATCATCTCATCATGGACCTGTGAAGAACGTTTAGTTTTATCATACGGCCCATCCTTCTTTACAGCTATGTTCTCCTCTCCATTCCCATCCTCAGACGCTAAAACATCAAACGAATTTGCTGTTTTAATATGAATAGAACCTGAGCTGGTGTCTCTCTTCGTTCCTGATGTGCTCGCACCTGATTTATTAACATTTGGCTTGTAAACAAACTTCGGTTTCTGTTTCTTGTGCCCAGCTCCAAACTTAGCAACCTTTCTCTTATCCGTGATAAACCCTTCCTCATCCACCGTAACTTGTTTTGGATTAGCAATAACATTTTTTTTTGGGTAAAGGGTTACCCCGGTGATTCTATATATTCACAAACACAAAAGAACAAGTAGTATGGTAAACCCATACTAGTTCTAACATGGGACATACCCCCATGATAGTAAACAAGCCGAAGCACATCAAACAAAGAACCGAGCTAAAAACAATAAAAAAACAACTAGACTATAATCTAGAAAATAAGAATCTCAAAAAGGAATAATCTATTAGCCTCCATCATTAAGCATAGCGTCTCCATGAATATCCCACACTTCTAGAAATCGTCTGACTCTATCCGTGTTCTTCAACTTAACTCCCATAAGCTTGTATCGAATCGTCTGTAAGATCGTAGCAATAATCTCATCCGGGGGTCTCGTTTGATTTCTAAACAATCTAGCGTTTCGCTCTTGCCAAACAAAGGAAGCAACCGCTGCCACTATAAGCCGTCTTGAATAATTCAATACTGATTTAGACGAACTCCTAGCTTTTAGCCAATCCATAATCTCGATCCACTTGGGCTCAACCTTTTCCATGTTTACCTTATCTCTAATCGAACACCAAACATGAGAAGAGAACTTACATTCAAAAAACAGGTGGTCGTGAGAGTCTATATTTGCATAGCAAAGTAAACAGCACATCATATTCATGTTCTTTCTTCTAGCAATATCCCACTGTAATATTTTATCCTGTGTCAAAAGTTTCCGACGAGCTATAAGCCACATAAGAAATGCATGACGAGGAATACATTGAGAGAACCACACCACTTTTGCCCAGTCCACTTCCATGTCCCTGGTCCTGATCGATTGCCACACAGAAGCAGTCGAAAATTCATACAAATTGTTACCATCTTTCCAGAAAAATCGGTCACTACTATTCGGAGTTAAATGCACGTTATCAACCTGAATTAGAACTGGATAAAGATCACGCCAAGCCGTAGGCCAAATCCAATCACCATTAAACGAAATATCATGGACTGACGCTTGAAGACCGAACCCTGCGGATGAAATAACCCTTGGAGTTATAAATATCGCTAGCGGACCACAATCACACCATCGATCATACCATGCTGAAGTCATCTTACCATCTCCTAGTTTGGACCAGACATATTGTCTGATTAACGGCCGTAATTGAAGAATTTTCCTCCAGCTCCAGCAACAAGACGAAGGAACTCTACATTCCCAAAAATTAGAATTCCTTAATCTGTTCGAATAAATCCACTGAACCCAGAGAGACTGACGCCTGGTAACAATGCTCCAAACGTGAGACACCATAAGAGCTTTATTAATCTCTTGAATCCGACGCAACCCAAGACCTCCTTCATATTTCGTCTGACATAACGATTTCCATGAAGCTTTCGTTTTACCTCTTTGAAAAGACACATCTTGAGACCACAAAAAAATCTTCATTCTGCTTTCAAGTTCCTTGATTACTCGTAGGCCAAATCCAATCACCACAAAAAAACAGATAAGATGAGCTGTAATCTACCTGCAAAAGAAAGAAGCCTATTTTTCCAATTCATAATGCGATTCTCCAACCTTTCAACAAGAATACTACAATCTTTGTAAAGTAGTCTTGACGAAATTAAGGGAACACCCAGATAACGGACAGGTAATTCACCTTCACTAAACGGAATAATACCAAGAATAGCTGATTTAACTTGCTGAGCAACATTACAAAAGAAGCTGGAGCTCTTTTGAGCATTTGGAATTAAGCCAGACATACGAGTGAACTGAGAAAGAGCATTCATAATACACTTGGCTGAACCGATATCTCCTCTAGCAAACAGGAACAGGTCGTCTGCGAAACAAAGATTAATAATACGTTGGCGCTCACACTTGTTATGAAACCTGACCGAAGAGTCAATAGAAGAAGCCTGTTGTAAAATACACGTCAATACTTCCATAACCAAAGTAAAAAGATAAGGAGAAATTGGATCTCCTTGCCGAAGGCCACGTTTTCCTTTGAAATAACCATGCACACTACCATTCACACAAATTGAGTAAGACGGGGTAGAAACACAAAGCATAATCCACTCTATCATCTTCTGGTTAAAACCAAAGCCCAGTAACACATTTTGAAGAAAATTCCAATCAACAGTATCATACGCCTTCTGAATATCGACTTTAAACGCACATCTTGGAGGGCCATAATCTCTATGATAGTTATGCATTAATTCCTGCGTAAGAAGAATATTATCCGAAATTTTTCTACCCGGAACAAAAGCTGATTGATTAATGCTGACAATCTCATTTAATGCCACCTTCATGCGATCAGACACAATCTTGCTTATACACTTGTAAATAACATTACAACAGGCAATCGGCTGAAAATCCTTAACCGAAGCTGGAGTAGTCATCTTAAGCAGAAGCACAATAAGAGTATGGTTGAGTTCCTGAAGCAACTTACCTGACTTAAAGAAATCCATAATAGCATTCGAAACATCAGTTCCGACAATTGACCAAGTACTCTTGAAAAAAGCCGCTGAGAATCCGTCAGGACCTGGGGCTTTATCATTACCTATGGCAAACATAGCTGTTTTGATCTCCTCCACTGTGATTGGCCGAATCATGTTGTCAGCAACATTTTGATTAAGCCGATTTGTAAAGATCTCCGGAGAAAAATTCAACGAAACGTCTCCCTCACAACCTAGGAAATTTTCATAATGATTAACAAATGCTTTCGGCACTTGCTCATCTTCACAAAAATCCCCATTCGTGTCCATAATACCATCTATCCGACATCTATTATTTCTAGCCTTCAGCGACATATGGAAAAATTTTGAATTAGCATCACCCGCTCTAAACCTGGCCACTTTAGACTTCTGCTTAAGAAAACGCTCCTCATCCAGACAGGCTTCTTGGAATAGACGAGTAATATCAGCTTCCTCAGTTTTAATGCTTTCATCGAATGGGTTTTTCTCAACCTCCCGTTGAATCGCATCTAACTTCCCACGTAACCCTTCCACTTTTTTATGCAAGTTACCCTGTGTAATAACCATAAATTTAAAACCATTATTATTATTTATTTTAGTTAATAGGAAACCCTAATTAAGATACCCAAGTAATTCCGTACAAACCTTAGAATTTTCAGAATTTTCAGAATCAGGATTAGGGCCCCTAAAACTCAAGGGGGGTAAACCCTAGCTAACGATTATCCTAATAACTTGCGGCCGAAGTTAAAATTTTAAAAACCGTCGACTCAGCTAGGCTAGTACCACACGTGGCAACCATATGAGAAAAGTGACCCCTCGCGCCACGCGACAGGCACAAGGGGACCTGTCGCGACACGCGACAGGGACCATTTTTCGTATATAAATAGGGGTGTCTGGGACTTGATTCTGACAAAAACGACGAAGAAACTCAAAATACACGCTGAGATATCGTCCAATTACTCTCAAAACACACACGAAACACAAATTAAGTATAGCGGGGTGCTGCAGAACAGGGTAATAACTCGATCGCTATTACGATTCATTGTCCGATCGATCAATATATCCAATGGATGTTTAAGTGCCGCCCACATTAGGGCTATACTTTGTCATTCGTCGTTAATTCGATGGATGTTTAAGTATCGTACTTTGTCGTTCGTCGTTAATTCGATGGATCATCGTTAATTCGATGGATAAAGTATCGCACTTTGTCGTTCGTTGTGAGAATTTGATCTCGTGAGTTATCGTAAAGGCTGTATTAAGTTACTAACCTAGTTTGTGTGCATGTTATTTAAATTAGGTTAAAAGACTAATCAGTAGTCTAAACTCTGCCCGTATAAATCTAAAATATTAGCAAAGATAGCTTCACTTTGGAGTTATTAAGGTACGGATCCTTACCCCACTCTTTATTGCTTCATAAGTTAAATTGTTATAAACCACTAAATTACTATATCTTTTAAAACTCCTCACGTCTTTGATTATCGATTCATTTGACAGTCCGTTCGATTCCTATTCTAATCATTTAATTTAGCTTTCATGTCATGCGATAGTATTATGTTGTTATACTCATTTTCGCATGTTCCAATATATGTTCCGTTTTGTTATGAAAATAAGTTTTATAAGTTATAAGACCATTTGTACTCTGATACCCTGAGTATCGCTTCTCGTGGAGTGTCCCACGAGCATGTTGTTGCGGCATCGACATCATGTGCTCCATCCGTGACGGAGAGATTAGTTCACGGCGTCTCTTAAGTACAAGTGTGGTACATATAAGCTATTAGGAGGCGTATGGATCGATCCTAGGATTTAAGTATAAGGAGGTGGATAACGGGTATGCCAATTCGCCATCTCATGTGATAATTATGCAGGAGTAGCTACCTGTGTATTGTCACGTTTTAAGTTTGCTCATGGGTACATCCGTAAGATATGATTTTGAAAATTCATTATTTGCATCAAATTTCGTCCGAATAAAGCGTTATTTGTTATTTGAGCCTAATATTCCGTACTGAGCATTCGGCTCATTCCGTAAATTTTTGTATATACAGGTATGCATGTAACTTTGGGCGGGGAAAAGAGAGAAGAATAAAGCCTAGGAATAAATCCGAAGATGTTAGAAATCAAGTCGATGTGTCTGTTTGTATATTAAATTTAAGTTCAGTTGTTGTATCCTTGTCAAATAAATAAATGGAATTATGACTTTTGTTTATGATATCACTGTTATTGTGACACGTCAGCCCTTCCGGGTTGGAGTGTTACAGCTATGGTATCAGAGCAAAGGCTCTTTCCTGTAGAAAACTTGAAGATAGTAATTAAAACCTGTGAGGAATGGGTAGATATATATGATAGGATCCAATTTGATCTCTTATTTGCTTTAATTCCTATGTTTATTCGTATAGATATGCCTCCTCGTCGTCCGCTACGTAGGAGTACTCGTACTAATCATGTGCGTAACAATACTTCTTCGAATGAGACTCCAGTTGATCCAAGCGTAATTAATGCTATCAACCAGGCTGTTGCCGGGTTGCTTCCAAACCTGGTTGCTCAAACAATTGAGGCCGTTATTCAACAAACTCGTCATCCCGAAGGCACTAACACTAATCCAACCTCTGGTGGTGAAACTCGTGAGAATACCACGAACAATACTACTTATAGTATAGACATATGGATTAGTAAATTCCAAAAACAAAAGCCGAAATCCTTTAGTCACGCTAATAATCCAGTCGAAGCAAGGAACTGGATAGCTCATATTGAAAAGATCTTCAGAGTTCTTGGAGTTCAGGAGCAATACAAAGTTAGACTGGCTACCTACAAACTTGAAGATGACGCACAAACTTGGTGGGAAGGATATAAGCAAGTCAAAGGAGGGGATGATTTTGACGCTAATCTTTCATGGGTCGACTTTCGTAATATCTTTTACGACAAGTATTTTTCGACCGCTGATAAAGAAGCTTATATCAGGGAGTATGCAGTGATTCGACAGGGAAGTGATGAACCAGCCTCTGAGTTCATTACTCGATTTGCAAGGTTGGCTAGTATTGTAGGAGACGTTGCAGGATCAGCAGAAGTCCAGGCAGAAAAATGCAAGTGGGCAGTCAATGATCGAATTCGGAAGTCGATCATGTACATGAAATTTAAGGATATCACCGAAGTTGCTGATGCAATCAAAAGTTTTGAATTCAAAAGGAAAGAATTTTTATCTCGAACTGGGGATAATAAGAAGAGAAATAGGGAAGGACAAATTAAGGAGGAAATCGGCCAATCATCCACTACACCACAGCATCAAGATCGCAAAGTGCAAGGAAATCAAAACTCTGGAAATCAGGCACGTCCATGGCAACCTAGACTGCAAAACCCGAGGCCTGCTCAAAACCAAATTCAGTTGTATGCAGAACCTATTAGAGCTCAACCACTGAATCAATATGTAAACCCAAATCAGATTACATATCCTCTATGTAATACTTGTGGTAAGCGACATCAGGGCGTATGTCACCGAAGTACAGGAGCATGCTTTAGATGTGGCCAAACTGGACATATGATCAAGGAGTGTACAAAGAAAGACACTAAGAAAAATAACCGACCAAACGTTGCACCACCCAATGTTGGAGGAAGAGCTTTCACACTTTCTGCTACTGATGCTGCTAATGTCCCAGGTACTGTGTCGGGAATCCTTCAGCTTGGTAAACATAGTATCAATGTGTTATTCGATACAGGAGCGACTCATTCTTTAGTATCCCACTCGTTTACTAAGTACCTTCCGATAAAACCAACTCTCTTAAATCATACCTTAATCATTTCCACTCCCATGGAAAATTCATCCGTAATCACTTACGTATATAAAGGTTGTCCGATCCGTATTGAATCTATTGTGTGTAAGGCAGACCTATTTCCAATACATATGTGTGACTTTGATGTTATTCTAGGGATAGATTGGTTATCTCGACATCGCGTAAATATAGATTGTCATTCCCGTCGTGTTATTTTCGGTGATCTTCATCATCCTGATATTATATATCAGGGAACTCAAGCTCATAAATCTCTTAAAATTATCTCCGCATTCAAAGCTCGAAAATTCTTATCCAACGGTTGTGCTGGATTCCTAGCATCGATTAAGGATACTTCTGCTAGTGTTAAGTGTATCGATAGCCATTCCGTTGTCCGTGAATATCCTGATGTATTTCCGGATGAACTACCAGGATTACCACCCGACCGTCAGGTAGAATTCACCATCGACTTGATCCCTGGTGCCGAACCTATTTCTAAAGCTCCATACCGTATGGCCCTGATGGAACTGAAGGAGTTGAAGGAACAATTGCAAGAATTGTTAGATCTTGGATTCATAAGACCCAGTGTTTCACCGTGGGGTGCTCCGGTCTTATTTGTGAAAAAGAAAGACGGTAGTATGCGTTTATGTATTGACTACCGAGAGCTGAACAAGATTACTATTCGTAATCAGTATCCTCTGCCTCGCATTGATGATCTCTTTGATCAACTTCAAGGGGCATAGTTCTTTTCAAAAATCGACCTGAGGTCCGGATACCATCAGCTAAAGATCAAAAATGATGATGTTCCCAAGACCGCCTTTCGTACTCGATATGGTCATTACGAATTTTTGGTTATGCCCTTTGGGCTAACTAATGCACCCGCAGTCTTCATGGATTTGATGAATCGCGTATTTCACAAATTCCTAGACAAATTCGTTATTGTCTTTATCGATGACATTCTAGTGTATTCCAAGAGTCGTGAAGAGCATGAAGCACATCTACATGCAGTTCTTGGAACCTTGCGGCAGGAGAAGCTGTACGCTAAGTTTTCCAAATGTGACTTTTGGCTTAGCCAAGTGGCATTTCTAGGTCATGCCATATCAGCAGAGGGAATTATGGTAGACCCAACAAAGGTTGAAGCTATTACAAAATGGCCAAGACCTACTTCTGTTACCGAAATACGAAGTTTCTTGGGTCTTGCTGGCTATTACCGAAGATTTGTTGAAAGATTCTCGGTAATTGCTTTACCACTCACAAAACTCCTAAGGAAAGGGGTGAAGTACTCATGGAATGAGGAACAAGAGAAAAGCTTTGAAGAATTGAAGAAACGACTTGTATCCTCTCCGATACTCGCTCTCCCTTCTGGATCAGGAGGTTACCAAGTCTATAGTTGTAACACCCCAACCCGGAAGGGCTGACGTGTCACAATAACAGTGATATCATAAACAAAAGTCATAATTCCATTTATTTATTTGACAAGGATATAACAACTGAACTTAAATTTAATATACAAACGGACACATCGACTTAATTTCTAACATCTTCGGATTTATTCCTAGGCTTTATTCTTCTCTCTTTTCCCCGCCCAAAGTAACCTGCTGACCTGTAAATACAAAATTTATACGGAATGAGCCGAATGCTCAGTACGGAATTATAGGCTCAAAGAACAAGTAACGCTTTATAGAAATGTTATCTGAATGGAACTTTATGCGAAAATAATACGATGCAAGAACATAATTTCATAATCATATCTTACGGATGTACCCATGAGCAAACTGAAAATGTGACAATACACAGGTAGCTACTCCTGCATAATTATCACACGAGATGGCGAGTTGGCATACCCATTATCCACCTCCTGAAACTTAAATTCTAGGATCGATCCATACGCCTCCTAGTAGCTTTGTACCACACTTGTACCTAGGGACGCCGTGAACTAATCTCTCCGTCACAGATGGAGCACATGCTGTTGATGCCGCAACAACATGCTCGTGGGACACTCCACGAGAAGCGATACTCAGGGTATCAGAGTACAAATGGACTTATTCACATAACTTATAAAACTTATTTTCATAACAGAACGGAACATATATTGGAACATGCGATAATGAGTACAACTAACATAATATTATCGCATGATATGAAAGCTTAAATCAAATGATTAGAACAGAATTCGAACGGACTGTCAAATGAATCGATACTCAAAGACGTGAGGAGTTTTAAAATATATAGTAATTTAGTGGTTTATAACAATTTGAATATGAAGCAATAAGAAGTGGGGTAAGGATCCGTACCTTAATAATTCCAAATTGATGCTACCTTGTGATAATATTTCAGATTTATATGGACAGAGTTTAGACTACTGATTAGTCTTTTAACCTAATTTAAATAACATGCACACAAACTAGGTTAGTAACTTAATACAGCCTTTACGATAACTCACGAGATCAAATTCTCACAACGAACGACAAAGTGCGATACTTCATCCATCGAATTAACGATGATCCGTCAAATTAATGACGAACGACAAAGTACAATACTTTATCCATCGAATTAACGATGATCCGTCAAATTAATGACGAACGACAAAGTATAACCCTAATGTGGGCGGCACTTAAACATCCATTGGATATATTGATCGATCGGACAATGAATCGTAATAGCGATCGAGTTATTACCCTGTTCTGCAGCACCTCTCTATACTTAATTTGTGTTTTGTGTGTGTTTGGAGAGTAATTGAACGATAACTCAGAGTGAATTTGAAGTTTGAACGTCGTTTTTGTGCCCAGAATCAAGTGCCAATGTTCTGTATTTATAGCTGTAATTTGGACATGCTTGCCTACCTGCTTGACATGCCTACCTACCTGCTTGACATGCCTACCTACCTGCTTGACATGCCTACCTACCTGCTTGACATGCTTACGGACCGTAAGCAGTATCCCTTATGGTCCGTAAGGGACACCTAATCACTATAGACTTGCCGCGTGTGGGACTAGCCTAGATGAGTCAACACTTTCGAAAATTTAGATTTTGACAACGTTTAATAAGGATAATCGTTAACTAGGGTTTACTCCCCCTGAGTTTTAGGGGCCCTGATCCTGATTCCGATTGTTCTGAAATTTTTAGGGTTTGTACAGAATTACTTGGGTGTCTTAATTAGGGTTTCCTTTTAACTAAAATAAATAAAATAATAATAGTTTTAAATTTTTGGGTATTACAATAGTGATGCCTCAAAGAAAGGATTAGGTTGTGTGCTAATGCAACATGGGAAGGTTATCGCTTATGCCTCCCGTCAGTTGAAGCCTTATGAAGTTAACTACCCTACACATGATTTAGAACTAGCCGCAGTCTTCTTTGCACTTGAGATTTGGCGACACTATCTGTATGGTGAAAGTTGTGATATCTTTACTGACCACAAGAGCCTCAAGTACATATTTACGCAGAAGGAGCTAAATATGAGGCAAAGAAGGTGGTTAGAACTTTTAAAAGATTACGACGTAAATATTCAATACCATCCAGGTAAAGCCAATGTTGTAGCTGACGCGTTGAGCCGAAAGAATTCCGGGACTATATCTTGCTTACAAATTCAGCCTCGTATTAGGAGGGATCTTGAAAGAATGAACATTTGGTTTCAGGTTAGTAAATCTGGTGGATATCTAGCTAGAATGCAGATTGAACCTGACCTCATATCACGCATCAAAGATGCACAGAAGCAAGATGGAGAACTTTGGGCAATTGTGCAAAATCTTGAGGTAGGTAAGCAATCTGAATTTCGTATAGATCACCATGGGGTGATTTGGTGCGGTAAGAGACTTTGTGTACCCGATGACTCCACCCTTCATGAGTCATTGTTAGCCGAAGCTCACAGCTCACCATTTTCAATTCACCCAGGATCTACCAAGATGTATAGAGATTTAAGACAGAACTTCTGGTGGAATGGCATGAAGGAAGACGTTGCTCGATACGTAAGTAAATGCCTCACTTGCCAACAAGTGAAAATTGAACACAAACGAGCAAGCGGTCTGTTGCAGCCATTAGATATTCCCATATGGAAGTGGGATGAGATCACAATGGATTTTGTTACCGGTTTGCCTAAAACATTCAAGAAGAATGATGTTATATGGGTTGTTGTCGATAGATTGTCGAAGTCAGCACATTTTCTACCGATTCAGCAAGGATTTTCGGTTAATAAGTTATCCGAAATATTTCTTCAAGAAATTATTCGACTCCATGGCACACCATCTTCCATTGTTTCAGATAGAGACCCACGTTTCACCTCACGATTTTGGAAAGGTTTTCAGGCAGCTTGGGGTACACGACTGAAGTTTAGTACGGCTTTCCATCCACAAACAGATGGGCAGTCAGAACGCACGATTCAGACCTTGGAAGACATGCTCCGAGCATGTGCCCTTGAATGGTCTGGAAACTGGGATGAATATCTATGCCTTGTTGAGTTCGCTTACAACAATAGTTGGCAAGCAAGTATTGGCATGGCACCTTTTGAGCTTTTGTACGGTCGGAAATGTCGCGCACCGATCTGCTGGGATGAAGTTGGAGAAAAGATTATTGAAGGACCAGAACTAGTTCAGATTACAAATGAAAAAGTCATTATGGCACGAGAAAAACTGAAAGAAGCTCAGAGCAGACAAAAGAGCTATGCAGATCAAGATAGACGACCACTTGAATTTAAAATTGGCGATCACGTTTTCTTAAAGGTATCACCTTGGCATGGCGTTTGTAGATTTGGAATTAAAGGGAAGCTTAGTCCCCGTTTCATCGGTCCGTTTGAAATTCTTGAAAGAATTGGAGAAGTGTCATATCGACTAGCTTTACCGCCTCAACTCTCTCACGTTCATAACGTTTTTCATATTTCCTCGTTAAGAGGATATAATTATCATCCACTCCATGTCATTAGTTATCCGTTACTTACAATTCACGAGGATTTGTCCTACGAAGAGGAACCAGAAGCCATCTTAGATCGACAAGAAAAGGTTTTGCGTAGGAAAGTAATTCCGTTTGTTAAAGTCCTTTGGAAAAATCACTCTGAACACGAAGCAACATGGGAATCTGAAGAATCAATTCGCTCTCTATACCCTAATCTATTCTAGTAATAGAATTTTAGTCGAAGTAACGGTAAAACTTGCTCTTTGATATATGTTCATTTGTTTCTGTTTACGGTCATTTATGCTTTACCTTATGTGAATATAAAATCTCCATTGACTTTTCGTACGGTAAGATATTTTATTAAGATACGTTATAGGAGGACCATTAGGGCACATATATAAGGAAATTGACAAGTATAGTCATGACCTTAGTTATGAATTTCAGATACACATGTGTGGTTAGGAGATTCTGGTTATATAAGTTAGTAACTCTGCTATGAAAATTTTGTTTCTGTTACTTATGCGATATGTTTGAAAAATTTCGAGGACGAAATTTCTTTTAAGGGGGTAATAGTTGTAATAACCATAAATTTAAAACCATTATTATTATTATTTATTTTAGTTAATAGGAAACCCTAATTAAGATACCCAAGTAATTTCGTACAAACCTTAGAATTTTCAGAATTTTCAGAATCAGGATCAGGGCCCCTAAAACTCAAGGGGGGTAAACCCTAGCTAACGATTATCCTAATAACTTGCGGCCGAAGTTAAAATTTTAAAAACCGTCGACTCAGCTAGGCTAGTACCACACGTGGCAACCATATGAGAAAAGTGACCCCTCGCGCCACGCGACAGGCACAAGGGGACCTGTCGCGACACGCGACAGGGACCATTTTTCGTATATAAATAGGGGTGTCTGGGACTTGATTCTGGGCACAAAAACGACGAAGAAACTCAAAATACACGCTGAGATATCGTCCAATTACTCTCAAAACACACACGAAACACAAATTAAGTATAGCGGGGTGTTGCAGAACAGGGTAATAACTCGATCGCTATTACGATTCATTGTCCGATCGATCAATATATCCAATGGATGTTTAAGTGCCGCCCACATTAGGGCTATACTTTGTCATTCGTCGTTAATTCGATGGATGTTTAAGTATCGTACTTTGTCGTTCGTCGTTAATTCGATGGATCATCGTTAATTCGATGGATAAAGTATCGCACTTTGTCGTTCGTTGTGAGAATTTGATCTCGTGAGTTATCGTAAAGGCTGTATTAAGTTACTAACCTAGTTTGTGTGCATGTTATTTAAATTAGGTTAAAAGACTAATCAGTAGTCTAAACTCTGCCCGTATAAATCTAAAATATTAGCAAAGGTAGCTTCACTTTGGAGTTATTAAGGTACGGATCCTTACCCCACTCTTTATTGCTTCATAAGTTAAATTGTTATAAACCACTAAATTACTATATCTTTTAAAACTCCTCACGTCTTTGATTATCGATTCATTTGACAATCCGTTCGATTCCTATTCTAATCATTTAATTTAGCTTTCATGTCATGCGATAGTATTATGTTGTTATACTCATTTTCGCATGTTCCAATATATGTTCTGTTTTGTTATGAAAATAAGTTTTATAAGTTATAAGACCATTTGTACTCTGATACCCTGAGTATCGCTTCTCGTGGAGTGTCCCACGAGCATGTTGTTGCGGCATCGACATCATGTGCTCCATCCGTGACGGAGAGATTAGTTCACGGCGTCTCTTAAGTACAAGTGTGGTACATATAAGCTATTAGGAGGCGTATGGATCGATCCTAGGATTTAAGTATAAGGAGGTGGATAACGGGTATGCCAATTCGCCATCTCATGTGATAATTATGCAGGAGTAGCTACCTGTGTATTGTCACGTTTTAAGTTTGCTCATGGGTACATCCGTAAGATATGATTTTGGAAATTCATTATTTGCATCAAATTTCGTCCGAATAAAGCGTTATTTGTTATTTGAGCCTAATATTCCGTACTGAGCATTCGGCTCATTCCGTAAATTTTTGTATATACAGGTATGCATGTAACTTTGGGCGGGGAAAAGAGAGAAGAATAAAGCCTAGGAATAAATCCGAAGATGTTAGAAATCAAGTCGATGTGTCCGTTTGTATATTAAATTTAAGTTCAGTTGTTGTATCCTTGTCAAATAAATAAATGGAATTATGACTTTTGTTTATGATATCACTGTTATTGTGACACGTCAGCCCTTCCGGGTTGGGGTGTTACACCCTGCTTGTATAAAAGAGATCTAAGGGGAGACTTTAATGTACGCAGCTTCTTAACCAAACAAAATTGATGAACCCCCATGATGCGACGGTCCCAGTTATTCTTCACAATATCCATAAAACCTGGTTTGTGAATCAAGAAATTAGCAAATTTAAACGAATTGACCTTTTTCTTCTCCACCTTATTAATTTTCAGAATGCAAGGACAATGATCAGAGACTCTATAGGGTTGAAACAGAGCAACAGCTTCAGGAAACTCCCTCACAAACGGAATGTTACCCATAGCCCTATCGATCTTTTTCAGCAGCCCAACACCTTTTTTCGGCTTTTGGTTCCATGTGAAATGGAAACCTATGCTTTTAATGTCGGCAACTTCAATTTCGTTAACACAATCTTGGAAATCACGCATACTAGTGGATATACCTGAATTTCCCATAGATTTATCCTCCAGATTCAAAGCAGAGTTGAAATCCCCCATGATAACCCAAGGGTTATTAGCCACCAGAATCTTGTGTCTAGCCAAATGTCTCCACAATTCTCTCCGCGTAATGTAATAATTAGAAGCATACACTATCGAACAGAACATAACTTTTTTATCACTCTTGAATATCATTTGAACATGAATAACCTGAGAAGTTTGAGCTAAAACCATGATATCAAACACATCCGGGTTCTATCCAATAATAATACGAGTACCTTTATCACATTGACCTCCATTAGACGTCCACTCCCAATTTCTAAAGACTGAACGGCATATGTTATCCAGCTTACTAACATCAACATGAGATTCAAGCACCGCACAGAAACTCACACCATTTTCCTTGACCACCTGACGAACCTCTGTTTGTTTCAGAGGGCGGTTCAACCCCCTAATATTCCAAGTTGCTAGACTAACCATTGGAAACAATTGGAGAAGGAGTGCTTGCCCCTTTTTTGTCATTCGGTTTACTAGTATCACCCACCAGAAATTCATTCGTTTTGTTATAAACTTCTACGACCTCCTCATCATCTGATTCATCGTTTTGACCTTTATTACTGTGACAACCCGAGTTTTCAAGGTTCCTACTCGACTTAACCTAGTACTTGTTTTGCAAAGTGATGTGATAATAATTATATTTAGTGTGCATCATAAGTGTGTATGTATATAATTATGTTGTTGGAGGTGTTTTTAAAATAAGTATATATGATCAGTTTGTCATACGATTGAGTTTTAGAATTTATGTGATTAAACAATTAATATGGAAATATATGAATGTGATCAACATATGATCTACTGACAAGATTATTTAAATATGGAAAAGAATAAAGGGATAGCATAGTGCTAGTGATGATTAGAAGCATATTCACGACCAGTGTCCTCATAACTCCATGTGTGTGTTTGCAATAATGTATTAATATTATGTTTGGGGAATTAATAATAACAAGCATGATACTCACGGAATCAATTGTCACACCCCCAAAATCCACCTGCGGAGTATCACCGCTTGGGAGCGTGACTGACCAGGATCAAGCCACCAATCATATAGAACATTGTATAAAGTAAAAGTAATTGCAATTAAACCAAACCAAATCCATATGAAAGGTGTCCCAAAACATAAGCATGTTATCACTGTTTTGCGGAAGCGTATAAATAAAACCCAACATAAATAAGTATGTAATGTCATAAGTGTTTAACGAAATAATCACGATCCAAGCCCACAACGACCAGCTTCTCCATGTGCAAGCTCCATGTACCTAACGACCTGCAAGGCATGTAACAGAGGATCAACAACTAGTTGAGCGAGTTCACAGAAAGTAAATGTGTAATAGTAAGTTTGTTTGTAACATGTGGCTCTACTGGGCCGATAGTAAGTTCTATTGGTGGGGGCTTCCCATGTCGTATAACCACTAGACTATTCGTAACCATAAGTGTTCTACACATCCCGAGAACAGTAATACGTACGATTTTACATAGGTTTTACGTAAGTATCCTTCACAACCGAGGATAGGGGTACGCGGGGGTTTACGTAGGTTTTACGTAAGTGCCTGACACAACCGAGGCAGTAGTGAGTATAAGTTCACGTAGGTTTTACGTGAGTGTCCTTCGCAACCTGAGGACAGTGAGTAGCATAAGTATACGTAGGTTTTACGTATGTGTCCTGCACAACCGAGGACGATGGTATGGTAGTCTAGTAATAGTGTCCGTACGAATCTATTCAACCTTATTCCTTCACTCCCATTCCCAAGCCCTGGGAATCCCATGCCTTAGTAAGAGTGTGAACTCACCTTGGTTTGCTCGGTATGCTAAGTATGTGCTCAAAGTTTGTCAATCAAGTCCTTAAGTACGTACGTATACATAATCAGTTTATAATCACGAAGTTGGCACGTAGGTAAAATCATAGTGAACATCGCATCAATAAGCACCGAGTATCACATTGCACGTATTCGTAGTCATATAAGTATTGTTTCATACTTAATAGCAGTTAAATATCTCAGTTAACTTCTAACATAGTCAAGTCAGGTTACTGTGCAAAGTATTCAAGTCGGCGAAACACAGATTGGCGAAACACATTTCTATTTCGTCAATCACTCTTTGGCGAAACAAAGTTCCGTTTCGTCAACTATCCTTGGCGAAACACATTCTGTTTCGCCGAGAGTTCTGTTTCGTCAAACAGATCAGTTACGTCATCATCATATCAGTTACAAAGATTAACACAGAAAACCCTAGTTGCCGTCATCATCTAAACAGCAATCATGCAGGAATCATACGGTATTTATTCAGCAAATCATTAAATCATCGTTCAACATAATGAGTCTTATGTTACTAATCATTAATCTATGCATCACAACCGAACCATAAATGAAGCAGGGATCATATCATCATCACAAAACACAACAAAACAATATGCTTATCATCCTTATTTTTATCACTTCAATGGCCGACACTATTTAGTAACCTCAAGAGATGATTGGACCAACTCTCACTAGTGCATTACCAACTTACATGGGACATCAAAACAAACAATTGATTATATGATTTACAACAGTAGATGTGATGGCAACTAATCATTAATATCACATGAACCTTAACTCACAATTCACAAATCTCACATATAATTGGACCGCACAATAGGCTAACACTCATCACATCCATTCACGTGACCTGTTATGTGTCAATGACTTTTACATTGTGCAATCATCATCATAGATTATCATTTAAGTGTCATGCAAGCAGAATCGTTATTTGGTTAGATCAAGAAAACGTATAAACATGTGTCATTCATCAATTCGTACATCGTAGCACATAATCATCACAATACATCTAAATGAATTCATAAGTAATATAATATCATTCATTTACTAACCGAGAGGTACAAAGATTAGAGCAAGGATCTCGAAAGAGATGATGATACTGCCGTCGGTTATCAAACAGATATAGCTAGGGTTTTCTAATGCCAAAACGTTTAAGGGATGAAACAGCTTTCATAATATATATCGGCGTAACACATTGGGCCGCTACTGGGCTTCGCGTAACAACTGGGCTCGGCGAAACACAATCTGTTTCGTCGGGTTGGGTCACGGCGAATCACTTGTTTCGTCGGAGTTCGTTCAAAGGTTAATAGTTTAAGTGTTTTCCTATTAAGTCTTATGTTATACATATACAACCAAACACTAAATCAAGCAAACACAATTTGTTTCATCGTAACACAATGTGTACATTACAAGTCAAACAACTACACAGTCAAAGTCAACGTGCATTTAATGCGAAAGTGAAAGTCGAAAACTCGAGTTGTCACATTATCCCCAACTTGAAAGAAATTTCGTCCCGAAATTTAGCATGCAGTTACTGAGGAAGCTAATGGTGTGACGTTGTTTACCTGTTTCGTATCGCGGTTCCCCGAGCAGGTTTGCGAAGATTACTGGTTTTCCTGGGGTGTCACATCATCCCCCCGTTGATTTGGAATTTCGTCCCGAAATTCTGTAGTAGCTTCGGCCTCAGTAGTGGTTGCTTGGGTTTCGAATAACTGGGGATATTTGAGTTTCATCTGATCTTCGCGTTCCCAGGTGAACTCTGGGCCACGACGGGAGTTCCAACGAACTCGTACAAGAGGTATTCTAGTGTTCTTGAGGACCTTAACATCCTGGTCCGTGATTTCAACAGGTTCCTCGACAAATCGTAACTGTTCATCAATAGTGAGCTCTTTCAGAGGAACTATGTGGGTCTCATCTGACAGACACTTCTTCAGATTCGACACGTGAAAGACGTTGTGAACTGCACTGAGTTCTGCTGGTAAGTTCAGTCTGTAGGCCACTTTGCCTGTTTTCTCTATGACTTCGAATGGTCCAACGTATCGTGGATTAAGTTTGCCGCGTTTGCCAAAACGAACCACACCCTTCCAGGGTGAAACTTTGAGTAGCACTCGATCCCCAACTCGAAACTCGAGTGGTTTTCTGCGTTTATTAGCGTAGCTTTTCTGGCGATCACGAGCTGCCGCCATGCGTTGTCGTATCTGTGCTATCTTTTCCGTGGTGTCCACTATAAGTTCTGGACCCGTGATCTGACTATCCCCCACCTCTGCCCAACAGAGAGGTGACCGGCATTTACGCCCGTACAATGCCTCGAATGGAGCGGCTTGTATGCTGGTGTGATAGCTGTTATTGTATGAAAACTCCACTAAAGGAAGGTGCTTTTCCCAGCCATTTCCGAAATCGATAACACATGCCCGAAGCATGTCTTCTAAGGTCTGAATCGTGCGCTCAGACTGCCCATCCGTCTGAGGATGATATGCTGTGCTCATGTCTAACCGAGAGCCAAAAGCCTTGTGCATTTCTTGCCATAGTTCAGATGTGAATCGTGCATCCCGATCCGAAATAATAGAGGTTGGCACTCCGTGCCTCGAAACAACTTCTTTCAAGTAGACGTCTGCTAAGGTAGAGAACTTATCCGTTTCTTTGCTAGCCAAGAAATGAGCAGACTTTGTGAGTCGATCTACGATCACCCAAATGGTATCATTCCCACGCTGGGATCTGGGTAGGCCAGTAACAAAATCCATGGAAGTTTCCTCCCATTTCCATTGTGGTATCCTGGGTTGTTGCAGTAAGCCTGCTGGTTTCTGATACTCTGCCTCGACTCTTGCACAGGTCAAGCACTTGCCGACATAGGTAGCGATGTGGGCCTTCATGCTAGGCCACCAATAAGTAGTTCTGATGTCGTGGTACATTTTATCCGACCCTGGATGTACCGAGTAGCGTGATTTGTGAGCTTCGTCCATCACAAGCTCGCGTAAGTCCCCATAAAGTGGGATCTAAATACGCCCCGTTACATAGTAGGCGCCGTCTTCCTTTTGTTCTAACCGTTGCCTTGATCCGCGTAAGGCTTCAGCCTTGACGTTTTCTGGTTTCAATGCTTCTACCTGAGCATCTCGTATCTGTGCAGGAAGACTAGACTGAACAGTAAGCTGCAAGGCTCGTACACGCCTAGTTGTAGTATCTTTCCGACTGAGGGCGTCAACCACAACATTGGCTTTGCCTGGATGGTACTTGATAGCGCATTCGTAATCGTTCAAAAGTTCGACCCATCTTCGTTGACGCATGTTCAAATCCTTTTGCTTAAGGATATGCTCGAGACTTATGTGATCGGTGTAAATTGTGCACTTGGTATCGTACAGATAGTGTCGCCATATCTTAAGCGCGAAAACAACAGCTCCCAGCTCTAGATCGTGCGTCGTGTAGTTCCGTTCATGAACCTTGAGTTGGCGCGAAGCGTATGCAATAACTTTATCACGCTGCATCAATACACAACCAAGCCCCTGTATTGATGCGTCACAATAGACCACAAAATCATCCGTGCCCTCTGGCAATGAGAGGATAGGTGCGCTGCATAGTCTATCCTTTAAGTACTGAAAAGCGGTTTCCTGGGAATCTCCCCAACGGTAGGTGACACCCTTCTGTGTCAGTAGTGTAAGTGGTTGCGCGATCTTTGAGAAGTCTTTGATGAATCGTCTGTAATACCCCGCCAAACCCAAGAATTGGCGTATTTCCGTTGGTGTGCGAGGTGCAGGCCAGTTCTTGATCGAATCTACCTTGGATGGATCAACATGAATCCCATCCTTGTTTACCACGTGGCCTAGAAAGTGGACTTCATGAAGCCAGAAGTCGCATTTTGAAAACTTAGCATATAGTTGTTCCGTTCGTAGGAGTTCCAAAATAAGTCGTAAATGATGCTCGTGTTCCTCCTGACTCTTTGAGTAGATCAGGATGTCGTCGATGAAACCAATGACGAACTTGTCGAGATAAGGCTTACACACCCTGTTCATAAGATCCATGAAAACCGCAGGCGCGTTCGTTAGCCCGAATGGCATGACCAAAAATTCGTAGTGACCGTAGCGCGTTCTAAATGCTGTTTTGGAGACGTCCTCATCCCAGACTCTCAGTTGGTGATAACCTGACCTTAGATCGATCTTCGAGTAATAGCTCGACCCTTGCAACTGGTCGAATAAGTCGTCGATGCGTGGAAGTGGATAGCGATTCTTCACAGTCACCTTGTTCAGTTCGCGGTAGTCTATACACATGCGGAAGGTACCGTCCTTCTTCTTTACAAATAGTACTGGGGCTCCCCAGGGCGAAGAGCTAGGACGTATGAAACCCTTTTCCAAGAGTTCTTGTAGTTGCTTAGACAGTTCTTCCAGTTCCGTGGGAGCTAAAAGATAAGGTGCTCGAGCTACAGGTGCTGCTCCAGGAGCTAGCTCGATCTGGAATTCGACCTGGCGATGAGGCGGTAACCCAGGTAACTCTTCGGGAAACACTTGAGGAAAATCGCGTACCACTGGAATATCCTCAATCTTTTTCTCTTTCCTCGATGTATCAGTGACGAGAGCTAAAACAGCTGTGTGGCCCTTACGCAAACACTTCTGAGCCTTCAAGAAGGAAATGATGCCACTCACGACACCACTCTTGTCGCCTTGAACTTCGAGAGGTTCTTTACCAGAATGGGGAATACGAATGATCTTCTCCTTGCATAGGATCTCTGCTTGTTGTTGGGATAACCAATCCATACCAATGACGATGTCAAAGCTACTCAGAGTTATAGGAATGAGGTCAATAGAGAAAGTCTGACCAGCGAGGATAAGATTACAACCCTGAACTATGTGTGTGGCCTCTAGACTTTTACCGTTGGCTAACTCTACGACATGTTTGGTGTTCAAAAGTGTTGGTGCACGTTTAAGCATTTGGCTAACCTTCAGAGACATATAACTGGTATCCGCACCCGAATCAAATAGTACAGTAACATAAAAGTCGTCGAGAAGAAACTTACCCATAACCACGTTGGGATCATTCCTGGCATCACCCTGCCCAATCACGAATGCTCGTCCCCTAGCGCCGTTGTTCCCATCATTGTTGTTTCCCCTGTTGTTGTTCCCATTGCCCTGGTTGTTGTTGTTGTTGTTCTGGTTTCGGTTTAGCTGAGGGCAGTGTCTTTTGAAGTGACCTTCAGCGCCACACTGAAAACATCCCTTATTGCCCTGTTGCTGGTTCTGATGTGCTTGCTGCTGCTGCTGATTTTGATTTACAGGCCGTGGGCTCCTACAATCCTTGGCCTCATGGCCCATCTTGAAACACCTTTGACAACGACCCTTGTTACACTGGCCACTGTGGTGCCTGTTGCAGTTGTTGCACCTTGGGTGGTTCCCTCGATAACCACCCTGCTTGTGACTGCCCGAAGCTTGCTGACTAGGGCTCTGATAGTTGTCAGTCTTTCGCTGCTGAACTTGGGACTGAACTGAAGCTGAACCTTTGCTGGAATCCCCCTCCCATTTTCTCTTGTTGTCACTGGGAGTAGCAGGAGTAACTGAAGTAGTAGTGGTAGTGGTAGCGTTGATGCGTTTAGGCAACCTGTTCTGTTCCACTGCTTGATCAGTAAGACGGTGAGCCAACTGAACAACCTGCTGGTAGGTGGCAAGATTGGCGGAAGTCACATGGCTTTGGATCTCTGGCACCAGACCCTTAAGATAAAGTTCGATACGCTTGTCCACCAGAGTAGGACACAGTAATGCAAGCTCATTCGATCTCTTTGTATACGCCTCAATTTCAGACCCTGTCATCTTGAGGTTGAAGAACTCAACTTCCAGCTTATGTATGTCATCACGACTGCAGTATTCTTCCTTGATCATCTCTTTGAAGTTGTTCCATGGGGTGGCGTTAGCAGCAACCAACCCCAGCATTTGGACCTGAGCTTTCCACCATGTGAGGGCTAAACCCTCGAGAGTACCGGTAGCATACTTCACCCTGCGTGCCTCAGGGCATTCACACATTTCGAATACTGACTCAAGCTTTTCAAACCAGTGGAGGAGTCCAACGGCCCCTTCAGTGCCACTAAAAGTACTAGGACAACAGTCCATGGAAGTTTTGAACGTGCACACGTGGCTGAGCGTGTTGACCTGTCATGTGCGTAAGAGTAAACATACTTGAGCACGAGTGTTGGTTTACGAGAGTAGGATCTAAAGATCCTAGAGTAAGTGGTGATGGCAGGTTACACCTCCTGCCTGGGCAGCTGCGAGTGCTGCAGTAACTTGTTCAGTGATCGAAGCCGCCAACTGGGCTTGAGTTAAGTTAACGCGTCCACTCATGATCTTGATAGCAAAGGTAACATAAGTAAGAGAGGTTCGCGAATAGTGCGATGACAGAAGAGTGTAAGCACACAAGTGTTCTTCAGCAATAGTTGTTACGTTTCTAAGCATACCATGAGCAAAGTTCTATGTAATCTAGCATGTAGGTAATGTAAGCATGAACAATATTACCTATAGTGTTGAGTCTTGCACATGGAGCGAAGCGTCGTTGTGGATCGTTGAGCACTGTACAGGTTATAGTCTGGTTTTAATAAAAACGTTTTCCCCTTATTAAAACCAAGTTCTCTATAACCAATGGCTCTGATACCAATCTGTCACACCCCCAAAATCCACCTGCGGAGTATCACCGCTTGGGAGCGTGACTGACCAGGATCAAGCCACCAATCATATAGAACATTGTATAAAGTAAAAGTAATTGCAATTAAACCAAACCAAATCCATATGAAAGGTGTCCCAAAACATAAGCATGTTATCACTGTTTTGCGGAAGCGTATAAATAAAACCCAACATAAATAAGTATGTAATGTCATAAGTGTTTAACGAAATAATCACGATCCAAGCCCACAACGACCAGCTTCTCCATGTGCAAGCTCCATGTACCTAACGACCTGCAAGGCATGTAACAGAGGATCAACAACTAGTTGAGCGAGTTAACAGAAAGTAAATGCGTAATAGTAAGTTTGTTTGTAACATGTGGCTCTACTGGGCCGATAGTAAGTTCTATTGGTGGGGGCTTCCCATGTCGTATAACCACTAGACTATTCGTAACCATAAGTGTTCTACACATCCCGAGAACGGTAATACGTACGAGTTTACGTAGGTTTTACGTAAGTATCCTTCACAACCGAGGATAGGGGTACGCGGGGGTTTACGTAGGTTTTACGTAAGTGCCTGACACAACCGAGGCAGTAGTGAGTATAAGTTCACGTAGGTTTTACGTGAGTGTCCTTCGCAACCTGAGGACAGTGAGTAGCATAAGTATACGTAGGTTTTACGTATGTGTCCTGCACAACCGAGGACGATGGTATGGTAGTCTAGTAATAGTGTCCGTACGAATCTATTCAACCTTATTCCTTCACTCCCATTCCCAAGCCCTGGGAATCCCATGCCTTAGTAAGAGTGTGAACTCACCTTGGTTTGCTCGGTATGCTAAGTATGTGCTCAAAGTTTGTCAATCAAGTCCTTAAGTACGTACGTATACATAATCAGTTTATAATCACGAAGTTGGCACGTAGGTAAAATCATAGTGAACATCGCATCAATAAGCACCGAGTATCACATTGCACGTATTCGTAGTCATATAAGTATTGTTTCATACTTAATAGCAGTTAAATATCTCAGTTAACTTCTAACATAGTCAAGTCAGGTTACTGTGCAAAGTATTCAAGTCGGCGAAACACAGATTGGCGAAACACATTTCTATTTCGTCAATCACTCTTTGGCGAAACAAAGTTCCGTTTCGTCAACTATCCTTGGCGAAACACATTCTGTTTCGCCGAGAGTTCTGTTTCGTCAAACAGATCAGTTACGTCATCATCATATCAGTTACAAAGATTAACACAGAAAACCCTAGTTGCCGTCATCATCTAAACAGCAATCATGCAGGAATCATACGGTATTTATTCAGCAAATCATTAAATCATCGTTCAACATAATGAGTCTTATGTTACTAATCATTAATCTATGCATCACAACCGAACCATAAATGAAGCAGGGATCATATCATCATCACAAAACACAACAAAACAATATGCTTATCATCCTTATTTTTATCACTTCAATGGCCGACACTATTTAGTAACCTCAAGAGATGATTGGACCAACTCTCACTAGTGCATTACCAACTTACATGGGACATCAAAACAAACAATTGATTATATGATTTACAACAGTAGATGTGATGGCAACTAATCATTAATATCACATGAACCTTAACTCACAATTCACAAATCTCACATATAATTGGACCGCACAATAGGCTAACACTCATCACATCCATTCACGTGACCTGTTATGTGTCAATGACTTTTACATTGTGCAATCATCATCATAGATTATCATTTAAGTGTCATGCAAGCAGAATCGTTATTTGGTTAGATCAAGAAAACGTATAAACATGTGTCATTCATCAATTCGTACATCGTAGCACATAATCATCACAATACATCTAAATGAATTCATAAGTAATATAATATCATTCATTTACTAACCGAGAGGTACAAAGATTAGAGCAAGGATCTCGAAAGAGATGATGATACTGCCGTCGGTTATCAAACAGATATAGCTAGGGTTTTCTAATGCCAAAACGTTTAAGGGATGAAACAGCTTTCATAATATATATCGGCGTAACACATTGGGCCGCTACTGGGCTTCGCGTAACAACTGGGCTCGGCGAAACACAATCTGTTTCGTCGGGTTGGGTCACGGCGAATCACTTGTTTCGTCGGAGTTCGTTCAAAGGTTAATAGTTTAAGTGTTTTCCTATTAAGTCTTATGTTATACATATACAACCAAACACTAAATCAAGCAAACACAATTTGTTTCATCGTAACACAATGTGTACATTACAAGTCAAACAAGTCAAACAACTACACAGTCAAAGTCAACGTGCATTTAATGCGAAAGTGAAAGTCGGAAACTCGAGTTGTCACATCAATAAATGATTTTTGTCCACCATGTGGTCAACAAAATAATGCATGCTAGGCTGTAGGTGTAGTTGAGTGGAGTACTTACATGATTACATGGATTAGTTATATTATTCTCAAACCTCTCCGTGTAAATATAATCAACAAAAACAAGCTGGACATGTGGCCAAAAGTAGAGTAGTGGTGTGGTTGTTATGATGGAGCATTAGCTGTGTAGTTAAGAAGCAATTATATTAATTCTAATCTATACATGTAGTTTAATCGAATAAGAATTCTCAACTCTCACTTCCACATTCTCTCTCCCTCTCTACCCTTTGAACCAACAGCAAACTTGTTCCTGGAACTTTGAAATCAGTCAAGATATTCTCTCATTCGTCTGTGGTTAGTGTTAACCTTTAACTGATTTCTTGTGAACACATAGTTTAGCATACCGAGCAAACCAAAGTGAGTTCACACTCTTACCAAGGCATGGGATTCCCGGGGTTGGGAATGGGATTTAATAACTACTTGTACTGTCATTACTATTAGACTACTTTTCACTGTCCTCGGATTGAAGGGCACGTACGTAAAACCTACGTACACTCACACTCGCTACGGTCCTTGGATTAAGAAGGGCACGTACAAATACAACTAGTCTATACATGGTAAGCCCCACTAATCATCGCACTCATGTTTGGGAAACCGCGATTCGGCCACTAATCATTCGCAAACATGTCAGGGTGACCGCGATGCGATATAATACGATTTATGGTTTACAAAACGAAACAACTGATTTACGAAACGAATGTTATAACTAAACAACCAAACCGTGAACTTGCTCAACTTTGTTGTTGACTCTCTGTTACATGCCTTGCAGATCATTAGGTATCTATGGAGCTTGCATGGGAGTGAAGAGGAGTCGTTGTGGGATATGGACAGCTGTGTGCTATGCTAAACATTTGAAACATTTAAAACTTATGTTGGGTTTACTTATTTATGCTTCCGCTAAACGCTTAACTATGTTATGGTTTTGAACACCTTTCGTATTGATAAATGATTTTTAATTATTACTTACAATGTTCAATATGATTGGTGGCTTGATCCTGGTCAGTCACGCCTCCAAGCGGTGATACTCCGCGTGTGGATTTTGGGGGTGTGAGAGATTGGTATCAGAGCCATTGGTTATAGTGAACTTGGTTTTTAATGAGGGAAAAAGCTTTTGTTAAAACCAGACTATAACCTGAACAGTACTCAACGATCCACAACGACGCTTCGCTCCACGTGCAAGACTCGACATTCTAGGTGATATGGTTTATGTTTTATTGCCTACTTGTTAGTTGCATAGAACTTTGCTCATGGTATACTTAGATAAACATAGCAACTGCTGATTGAAAACACTTGTGTGCTTACTCTCTTCGGTCATCGCACTTTCGCGACACTTTTCTCACTTACATTGCTTCATTATGAAGATCATGAGTGGACGCAGAGGACGTATCAACCTCACTCAAGACCAGTTGACGGCTTTGATCAACGAACGAGTTGCTGAGGCACTCGCAGCTAACCCTACAGGAGGTCAACATGCTCAAACTCATGTGTGCACATTCAAAACGTTCATGGACTGCCGACCTACTACTTTCAGTGGCACCGAAGGAGCAGTGGGCCTTCTTCACTGGTTTGAAAAGCTTGAGTCCGTCTTCGAGATGTGTGAATGCCCTGAAGACCGTATGGTGAAATATGTTACCGGAACACTTGAAGGGGCAGCATTAACCTGGTGGAAAGCTCAGGTTCAACTATTAGGACTGGCAGTTGCTAATGCCACACACTGGAGTGGTTTCAAAGAACTGATCAAAGAAGAATACTGCAGTCGGGATGACATCCACAAGCTAGAGGTGGAATTTTACAATTTAAAGATGACGGGATCTGAGATTGAGGCGTATACTAAGAGGTCAAACGAGCTGGCCATCTTGTGTCCAACTATGGTGAACCCTCCCGTTAAACGTATTGAGCTGTACCTCAAGGGCCTTGTACCAGAAATTCAAAGTCACGTGACTTCAGCCAACTTGGGTACCATCCAGCAAATCGTCAAGGTAGCTCATCGCCTCACCGATCAAGCAGTTGAACAGAACAGGCTGCCTAAGCGTGTTGGTTCTACTGCTACTACTCCTGCTACTCCCAGTGACAACAAACGAAAGTGGGATGGAATCTCTAGCAAGAGTCCTGGTCAGCAATCTTCTGGTAGTCAAGGTCAGGGTGGGTACAAGGGAAATCACCCAAAGTGCAACAGATGCAACAGGCACCACAGTGGTCAGTGCAACAGGGGTCGTTGCCAGAGGTGTCTCAAGATGGGTCATGAGGCTAAGGATTGCAGGAGCTCACGACCTGCGAATCAGAACCAACCACAACAACCACCAGCTCCACAGAACCAGCAACGACAACGAGGTAACAGGGGATGCTTTCAGTGTGGTGCTGAAGGCCACTTCAAACGCGACTGCCCCCAGTTAAACCAAAATCCGAACAACAACAACAACAACAACAATAATTAGGGCAATGGGAACAACAACGGGGGGAACAATGATGGAAACAATGGTGCCAGGGGTCGAGCGTTCGTGTTGGGTCTGGGTGATGCAAGGAATAATCCTAATGTGGTGATGGGTAAGTTCCTTCTCGATGACTTTTATGTTACTGTCTTATTTGATTCGGGTGCCGATACCAGTTATGTGTCTCTAAAAGTTAGTCAAATGCTTAAACGCACACCAACTCCCTTAAAACACCAAACACGTTGTAGAGTTAGCAAATGGTAAAAGTTTAGAGGCCACCCACATAGTCAAGGGTTGTAACCTTATCTTAGCTGGTCAGACATTCTCCATAAATCTCATTCCTATAGTTCTGGGTAGTTTCGACATCGTCATTGGGATGGATTGGTTAGCCCAACAACAAGCAGAGATCCTTTGCAAAGAGAAGATTGTTCGTATTCCTCGTTCTGGTAAAGAACATCTCGAAATTCAAGGCGACAAAAGTGGTGCTGTTGTGGGCATCATCTCCTTTCTTAAGGCCCAGAAGTGTTTGCGAAAGGGCCACACTGCTATTTTAGCACTCGTTAATGACGCATCAACGAAAGAAAAGAAGATTGAGGATATTCCAGTTGTACGCGATTATCCTCAAGTGTTTCCTGAAGATTTACCTGGGCTACCGCCTCATCGCCAGGTCGAATTCCAAATTGAGCTAGCTCCTGGAGCAGCGCCCATAGCTCGTGATGGGATTTTAACATGTTTATCAAAGTAATTTCATCCATATGAAATAAAAACGCAGCGGAAAATAAGTTTAAAACATGTTACTTTTATAAGATATAAAACTATTTATATGCAAAATCCCAAAACCCGGATCCATATATGAGATGTATACTATCAAACACAACCATAGGATGTTTAGAAAACTACCTTCTTGAAGTACAATGAGTAATGGATATGAAGAAGGTGATGATTCTTGAAATGGTTGTCTTCAAGAGTAGAAGACCTCAAGCTTGTATACCCCAAGCTTCCAACAAACACCTCATGTTAGCTAGGATTTCTACACTTATGAACTCACTAGAAAAGCCTCTTGAAGACCATCTCATGGCCGAAAATATGAGGGCCTTTTGTTGAGTTCTTGCACTTGAAATGTGAACTTGAAACTCACCAATAGATCAACCATACATGACCCGATTGTTAGAGAGTCTTACACTTGATTTCTCAACTTGAAAAACTCTCTTGGAAGAGCATGATTAGGCCGAAAATTGGCAGCTCATTTCAGCCATTTTTTTCAAGTTTACTACTTCAAATCTTTATAAAATATGTGAGAGAATAACCACACCCTTTGCCCAATCAAGTGCCATCTAGTTATGACAATTGCATGCATGTTCATAGGACCATATTCTCACCCAATCAAGTTCCTCCTACACATGCAAGTAATTTTATTGGCCACTTTATGTCTTGGGAAGGGGGGGGGGGGGGCGGCCTAGCCTTTATTTTTATAAAAAAAATTCAAATCTTTTATAAAATATAAGTCTTTGTTTATTTTATAACCTTTTATAAAATATAACATCATATGTTATAAGACTTATGCTATTTTTTATTATGTTATTTAACCCATTAAATAACAAAATAAAATATTCTCTCAAAATAAATTATCCATATAATTTATTAGTTTGTCAAGTGCAATTATTTAGAAAACCAATTTCTAAATATTCTAAGTGTTGATATTTATTTATTTGATCATATCATAAATAAATATTGTAAGTGTTTGTCTAGCTTGTTATTGGGTATGACTCGACTTGGATCATAACGTACTAGCCACATCAATTTAATATGTGTCTTGGGCATACAGAGTCCAACAGCTCGAGCACCTAATCGCTTAGCTCCAACCGAACTGGAAGAACTGTCCAAACAATTGCAAGAACTCTTGAATAAGGGTTTCATTCGTCCTAGCTCGTCGCCCTGGGGAGCTCCCGTGTTGTTTGTGAAGAAGAAAGACGGTACTTTCCGTATGTGCATAGATTACCGCGAACTAAACAAGGTGACTGTAAAGAATCGCTATCCTCTTCCACGAATTGATGACTTGTTCGATCAGCTACAAGGGTCAAGTTACTATTCAAAGATTGATCTGAGGTCAGGCTACCATCAACTGAGAGTCCGGGACGAGGACGTCTCCAAAACAGCATTCAGAACTCGCTACGGCCATTACGAGTTTCTGGTCATGCCATTCGGGTTAACAAACGCGCCTGCAGTCTTCATGGATCTTATGAACAGAGTGTGCAAGCCTTACTTGGATAAGTTTGTGATTGTATTCATCGACGACATTCTGATCTACTCTAGGAGTCGGGAGGAACACGAGCAGTATCTACGACTTATTTTGGAATTACTTCGAGCAGAACAGTTGTATGCCAAGTTTTCAAAATGCGACTTCTGGCTTCATGAAGTCCACTTTCTAGGCCATGTGGTAAACAAAGATGGGATTCATGTTGATCCATCTAAGATAGACTCTATTAAGAACTGGCCTGCACCTCGCACACCAACGGAAATCCGCCAATTTTTGGGTTTGGCAGGTTACTACAGAAGGTTCATCAAGGATTTTTCCAAGATTGCGCAACCTCTCACTTTACTAACACAGAAAGGCGTCACCTATCGTTGGAGTAATGCTCAGGAATCAGCATTTCAGCACCTAAAGGATAGGCTCTGCAGCGCACCTATTCTCTCATTGCTAGAGGGCACAGACGATTTTGTAGTTTATTGTGACGCATCAATTCAGGGTCTTGGTTGTGTATTAATGCAACGGGATAAAGTCATTGCTTACGCCTCGCGCCAACTTAAGATTCACGAGAGAAATTACACTACACACGATTTGGAGTTGGGAGCTGTTGTCTTCTCACTCAAGATATGGAGACATTTCCTGTACGGCACCAAGTGCACCATCTACACTGATCACAGGAGTCTCGAGCATATTTTCAAGCAGAAAGAGCTAAACATGCGTCAACGTCGATGGGTCGAGTTACTGAACGATTATGAATGTGCCATCAAGTACCATCCAGGCAAAGCCAATGTTGTGGCTGACGCCCTCAGTCGAAAGGATACTACACCTAAGCGTGTACGAGCGTTGCAACTCACTATTCAGTCTAGTCTTCCTTCTCAGATACGAGATGCTCAGGTAGAAGCATGGAAACCAGAAAACGTCAGAGCTGAAACTCTACGCGGCTCAAGGCAACGATTAGAACAAAAGGAAGACGGCGCCTATTACGTAACAGGACGCATCTGGGTCCCACACTATGGAAACTTACACGAACTTGTGATGGATGAAGCACATAAGTCTCGTTACTCGGTACATCCTGGTTCGGATAAAATGTACCACGATCTCAGAACTACGTATTGGTGGCCTAGCATGAAAGCCCACATAGCAACTTACGTCAGCAAATGTTTGACTTGTGCGAGAGTCAAAACTGAGTACCAAAAACCATCAGGTCTACTCCAACAACCAGAGATTCCACAATGGAAATGGGAGCAAATTTCCATGGATTTTGTTACTAGTCTACCTAGATCTCAACGCGGAAATGACACTATTTGGGTGATAGTGGATCGATTGACTAAGTCTGCACACTTCTTGGCTATCAAGGAAACCGACAAGTTTTCTACTCTAGCAGACATCTATCTAAAGGAAGTAGTATCAAGACACGGAGTGCCGACCTCTATTATCTCTGATCGTGATGCACGATTTACTTCAGAACTGTGGCAAGCAATGCACAAATCTTTTGGCTCTCGGTTAGACATGAGCACAGCTTATCACCCACAAACGGATGGGCAGTCTGAACGCACCATCCAAACTCTTGAAGACATGCTTCGTGCATGTGTAATCGATTTTGGCAACGGCTGGGAAAGACATCTCCCTCTAGTGGAGTTTTCGTATAATAACAGTTACCATACCAGCATTCAAGCCGCTCCATTTGAGGCACTGTATGGGCGTAAGTGCCGATCACCTCTTTGCTGGGCAGAAGTTGGCGACATCCAAATCACTGGCCCAGAACTCGTAGTTGATGCTACAGAAAGGATTGCTCAGGTACGACAACGCATGGCGGCAGCTCGCGACCGTCAGAAAGCCTACGCAAACAAGCGCAGGAAACCACTCGAGTTCCAAGTTGGGGATCGGGTTCTACTCAAGGTTTCACCCTGGAAGGGTGTGGTTCGCTTTGGAAAAAGAGACAAGCTCAATCCGCGATATGTCGGACCATTCGACATCATAGAGAAAATAGGCAAAGTGGCCTACAAACTAAACCTGCCTGCAGAACTCAGTGCAGTTCACAACGTCTTTCACGTGTCAAATCTGAAGAAATGCCTGTCAGATGAGACCCTCATAGTTCCTTTGAAAGAGTTCACTATCAACGATCAGTTGCAATTCGTCGAGGAACCAGTTGAAATCACTGACAGAGACGTTAAGGTCCTCAAGCACACCAGAATACCTCTTGTTCGAATTCGTTGGAACTCCCGTCGTGGCCTAGAGTTTACCTGGGAACGAGAAGATCAAATGAAACTCAAATATCCCCAGTTGTTCGAAAATAGTACAACCACTACTGAGGCTGAAGCTACTACAGAATTTCGGGACGAAATTCCAAATCAACGGGGGGATGATGTGACACCCCAGGAAAACCAGTAAACTACACTAGCTTCCTCAGTAACCACGTGCTAAATTTCGGGACGAAATTTCTTTCAAGTTGGGGATAATGTGACAACCCGAGTTTTCAAGGTTCCTACTCGACTTAACCTAGTACTTGTTTTGCAAAGTGATGTGATAATAATTATATTTAGTGTGCATCATAAGTGTGTATGTATATAATTATGTTGTTGGAGGTGTTTTTAAAATAAGTATATATGATCAGTTTGTCATACGATTGAGTTTTAGAATTTATGTGATTAAACAATTAATATGGAAATATATGAATGTGATCAACATATGATCTACTGACAAGATTATTTAAATATGGAAAAGAATAAAGGGATAGCATAGTGCTAGTGATGATTAGAAGCATATTCACGACCAGTGTCCTCATAACTCCATGTGTGTGTTTGCAATAATGTATTAATATTATGTTTAGGGAATTAATAATAACAAGCATGATACTCACGGAATCAATAAATGATTTTTGTCCACCATGTGGTCAACAAAATAATGCATGCTAGGCTGTAGGTGTAGTTGAGTGGAGTACTTACATGATTACATGGATTAGTTATATTATTCTCAAACCTCTCCGTGTAAATATAATCAACAAAAACAAGCTGGACATGTGGCCAACAGTAGAGTAGTGGTGTGGTTGTTATGATGGAGCATTAGCTGTGTAGTTAAGAAGCAATTATATTAATTCTAATCTATACGTGTAGTTTAATCGAATAAGAATTCTCAACTCTCACTTCCACATTCTCTCTCCCTCTCTACCCTTTGAACCAACAGCAAACTTGTTCCTGGAACTTTGAAATCAGTCAAGATATTCTCTCATTCGTCTGTGGTTAGTGTTAACCTTTAACTGATTTCTTGTGAACACATAGTTTAGCATACCGAGCAAACCAAAGTGAGTTCACACTCTTACCAAGGCATGGGATTCCCGGGGTTGGGAATGGGATTTAATAACTACTTGTACTGTCATTACTATTAGACTACTTTTCACTGTCCTCGGATTGAAGGGCACGTACGTAAAACCTACGTACACTCACACTCGCTACGGTCCTTGGATTAAGAAGGGCACGTACAAATACAACTAGTCTATACATGGTAAGCCCCACTAATCATCGCACTCATGTTTGGGAAACCGCGATTCGGCCACTAATCATTCGCAAACATGTCAGGGTGACCGCGATACGATATAATACGATATATGGTTTACAAAACGAAACAACTGATTTATGAAACGAATGTTATAACTAAACAACCAAACCGTGAACTCGCTCAACTTTGTTGTTGACTCTCTGTTACATGCCTTGCAGATCATTAGGTATCTATGGAGCTTGCATGGGAGTGAAGAGGAGTCGTTGTGGGATATGGACAGCTGTGTGCTATGCTAAACATTTGAAACATTTAAAACTTATGTTGGGTTTACTTATTTATGCTTCCGCTAAACGCTTAACTATGTTATGGTTTTGAACACCTTTCGTATTGATGAATGATTTTTAATTATTACTTACAATGTTCAATATGATTGGTGGCTTGATCCTGGTCAGTCACGCCTCCAAGCGGTGATACTCCGCGTTTGGATTTTGGGGGTGTGACAACTACATTGTCCTCCATCCACATCAACCGTATTTAAAACCTGAAACTGATTTGCCAACAGGATGTTTGGAGTAGCCGACTTTATGTTCAAATCATGCTTAGACTTATTACTAATCGGTCTATATTCAAATTTCGGCTTTGGTTTAGTAATTTGAATACCCGGTTTCCTAGCCATCTTCTTATTAGGTACTTCCGTATATCCATCTTCATCAACTCGAGGAGTTATCTTAGTTTGTGACTTACCTTGATTACCAGGATGCCTAACATACTTGTGATTAGCCGACGGACTAGCTTTCCTTGGATTCTTTGGGCACGAGTCATTAGAATGACCGAAAACACAACATGTTGAGCACCTGAGAGGATTCCATTCATATTCTACGTACATCGTCTCTTTAATAAACCCATCCCCATTTGGCTTAGGGATCGCCATAGTAATTTTCTCTTTAAGATCTTTATCGGCTGAAACTTCCACCAGAGCCCGAGCAAAACTACTACGACCCCAGTTGTCCACACACATCGACGTTGTATAGGAATCAAGCATCTTAGGTTCCCCAATTGCAGTCGCTATCATACTAAGTCCATCTTCTGTATAAGCAGCAATCGGAACTTCATGGACTTTTACCCACACCTGAATTTTATTAACTTCCTTCTTCTCCAGTTTTGTAGTTGGCGTCCATTCCTGAAGAAAGAATGGTTGTGACCGTATGATCCATGGACCAGAAGAAAGAACATCCAACATACCCTTTTGATCTTCGAACTTAAAAAAGAAGAAACCGTTAGCATTCATCATAGATTTTTGCAGGCCATGCTTTTTCCAGTTATTTTTCGCAAAGAATTCAACCACAGGATACGCAATACGATCACCCAAGAAGTAACCGTACAATGTGTTTGCTAATTTATCCTGAACTACCCTGACCGATTCTACCGGAAGAACAATATCACAATCATCATGATGCATAGAACTTGTGAGAGACCTGAAGTTAACCTTATGATTATTCTGATTTTTCAAAGAATCTGCATAGGATAACGGCTTACTCAGATTGTCTTCTCCAGGTTTGCTGACATCAGCCCTAATCGGCTCATCCTGAACAATATCAGGATTTACTATGTTTTCCATTACCGGCTCTGTAACCTTGATCAATTCATCAATAACATTGATATTCCTTGATTCAGGTTGTGGATTCGAAATAGTGCCTCTACGAGGAAAAAAAGTATTACCGTCGATATTCACCACTCTATTAACAATACCCCCTTTGCTTACGTTAGGAGGTTTCCCACGATCATGCAATAATCTACCATCAGGCTTTGGACGATCAGACAAATCAGCTTCACCTCCTCTCTCCATTAAACACAGTAACAACCAAACATGCACGAGAAAGAACTAAACACCCCAAGAACCAACGAACAAGAAATAGAAAACTGAAACCCTAATCCTTCAAACCCTAGTATCAATCTTTGACCCTTAATCGATTATACCAGAGTATCAATCTAGCTAAATTAATCTCAGTTAACCGCGACCAATAACAACCAGTATAATAAATCAGGGTTTCGAATTGAGGAACTAGAGCAGCGATTGTAAAAGAAAACAGAAAAAACCCTAATTTTAGATCGATCCCAAATGCTAACGAGTTCGTTATAGAAATATGACGAATCAAATCTCTAATCACAGACTGTTATGCATCAGATCACGAAGAAAAACAAGGATTCCATGATGAAACAAAATCTCCAGAAGGAGAGAGAGTTAGGGTTTATGTTTTTGCTTTTAGCAATAACATTCTTAGGACAATTCTGATCATTATGACCAAAAAATGCAACACGCTGCACAACGGTGCGGCTTCCATTCATACTCGACCATTACTTTCTCCATAATAAAACCATCATCATCCAGTTTCGGAATGGCCACAACTATTTGATCCTTGAGAGCATCATCCGCACTAACTTCAATCAAGGCCCTAGCAAAGTTGCTCCTACCCCAGCTATCAGCACACATATCCGCTGTGTAGCTATCAAATCTTTTAGGAACCCCAATATTCGACGCCAATAAACTCAAACCATCATCCGTATAGATGGATATAGAGACATTATGAAGCTTAACCCATATAGGAACCGACTTTATTCCCTCCTTTTTCAGGCTGACCGAAGGCGACCATATATTGAGAAATAAAGGGACTTTACGTATTAGTAAAGGCCCACCCTCCAGAACTTTATTCATTCCGTCCTTTGTGTCAAATTTGAAAAAGAAAAAACCTTCAGCATTCATCATGATCTTCGCAAAACCAAATTTCGGCCAAACATTTTTAACATAATACTCAACAACCGGAAAAGGCAATCTATTTCCCAGAAAATAGCCAAATAAAACATTGTCAAACTTGCCTTGAACCGTTTTAACTACCTCCCTCGGAATCACAATATCGGCTTCTTGGTGAGTCTCCATCGGGTCCAACTTCCTGAAATTAACTTCACGTTTAGGTTTAGAATTCTTCATCACCTTTTGAGCATAAGACACCTGGTCATCCTGTTGTTTATCCGCATAAACGTTCTCCACTGGGACAATTATTTTTTCCAACTCATCAATCACATTCAACACCCGCGACTCCTTTTGATTATTCGTCACAACTCCACGTCTAGGCGCCAAAGGTTTGCCATCAATATTCAGTGTTATATTTCCAAAACCCTTGAGAACTATTGGAGGTTTTCCATACAATTCTTGCATGATAGCCGGATCATCATTCGTGGGTTTCCCAAACAGATCGTCGATGTTGGGAGGTTTAGAATTCATAGCTGGCTCAACACCGTAACATGCAGACGTAAAGGAATCAACTTCGAACAAACAACCGAGAAGACAAGAATCAGCAGCAAACCCTAATCAGTTCAGCAATCAATTCTCTCTTTTAAAACCAGAAAACCTGAAGAAGCAAACAACCACCAAGATCACAGCGAATCCAGAAGACAACAACCAATAAACCCTAGAGTAGCAAAACTGTAACTTGTGAATCTAGCAAACTATATAGTGTAATCGGATTTTACGCCAACCACAATATACAGAAGTTTCGAATTCAGCAAATTATGGAGGCGACAGAAAAGAAAACAGAAAACCCTAGTTTAAAACGATCGCTATTTTGCTAACGAGTTCGATATAGATCATTGAATAATCAAATCACTAATCTCAGACTGTTATACAAAGAGATCACGAATCAATCCTAGGGTTGCATGAAGAAGAAAATCGCCTCGCTAGAGAGAGAGACTAGGGTTCCTGCGTTATAAAACCAAACCATATTCGCCCACAAAGCATGATGCTCTCTACTTCGAATAGTGTTCCACACTTGATCCGATTTGAACTCACCCATCTTCCCATCCAAATCTTTCCATACCAGCCGATCCACTACATTAGGAACTAAATTAGGGACCGAAATTGATATTAAAACCGGAAAAAGATCAAACCAAGCTTGAGGCCATTTCCAGTTTCCACTCTGATCAATAACATCCGCAACCGTAGCCTGAAGGTTGAAACCCGCATTAGCAATGGACCTTGGTGTGATAAACGAACTAAGCGGACTCAAAGAGCACCACATATCACTCCAAACATTAGTTTGCGCGCCACTTTTTAAAGAAGACCATATGTGTGGCCGAATGATATTGCGGATAGATAAAATTTTCCGCCATCCCCAGCTCATACTCCCCCTCAGTAAGGAACCTCCCAAAAACTTCTACCTTTAAGCTTATAATTATGAATCCATCTAACCCCAAATGGACTCCCGATTAGTGATAATACCCCAAATATGGTTTGCCATAAGAGATTTATTAACATCCGAAATACTTCGAATGCCCAATCCACCTTCATCTTTAGGCAAACACACATCTTTCCAAGCTACCTTAGCACGAATTCTACCATCCGAACCTGTATTCCACAAAAACCAACGAATTCTTTTCTCAAGCTCACTAATAACCCGAGCTGGGATAATAAAGACTGACGCCCAATAGATGTGTAAACTTATGTGTACTACTTGAACCTAGACCTGGCTTGTATGATAACCATGTTAGGACGTGGTTAACCACTAGCAGCTCAATCGACCCTTACTTACCTGCCGAGCTAACCTAAGGTGAGTTCACACTTTTCTACGAAGCATGGTAATTCCCGGTGGGATTGGGAATGGGTTAAGGAATAGGGATTTCCTCGTCCTGTTGGGACGTGTTCAGGAATGTAGATTCCTCGTCCTGTTGAGACGGATTTAGATTTTACTAGACTAGAACTCTATCAACGAAGTCCCTCCTTTTGTATCGACTTAATCGCCGAGGCCAATGGCGAACGGGTCATTAGTTAAATAGCACTATTAGGTTTAACAAACCTCACACCGTGCCGCAGAGGACGGGCATGGACTAATGGACAAGGCACGTCAATGATGATAGACATTGACGAGGGCACTTAAACATGACGAACGTTAGTAGTCGATATGGTAACGAGTCTGGTAGTTTGAACATGGGGTAACCCCCATAGCCGGAGTGCCGGGCTAGATAGCCGAGGATTGAGAACATGGGGTAGCCCCCACGGTTGAGATGGCCGAAGTAAAATGGATTAACTAATAAACGTTTTCGAACTATGGGGTAACCCCCACGGCTTGTGACAATCCGAGTTTTCAAGGTCTCTATTCGACTTAACTTAGTACTTATTTGCAAAGTGTGTTTTGTTTTATATACATGATGTGCATTATAAGTGTGTAGGTGATATATATATATATATATTGTATTAATATTATGATTTGTATAATTAATAAAACATGGATCCAATGCCGAACACCTTCACCCACGAAAACACTCTTGGACGAAAACACCTTAGTGTTTTCGTCAAGAGCGGGCAGGCGGAAACCAAATGGGCTTTGGCCGAGTAGTGATTAGTTAAAATGTTTGTCCTTAACCTATACGCGGATACAACAATTAGAAAACCCTAATCACCTCTCACTCTCTCTCGCTCTCCTTTGTAACTCAACGGCAGCCGTGAGCACTCGAGTCTAATACGTCGATCGGTTTACTGTCTCTCCTGCTTAGGTTAGTGATCGACTAGTTGTGATTATTTGAGTGAAATCATTTGATTATCTGTTGGCTTTATGAATTAACTGATGGCACGCAACGATAGTGATCATGTGATTTGAATTGTTTTGTATGTTAGGGATCCTCGTAATCTGATGATATGATCGATTGTGTTGTGTCTATCCATGATTAATATGATGATGTAAGGATGATCGTAAAACTGAATGATGCTTGATAAATAACCAGATCTTCGTGTATTGTTTGTTATGTTGGGATTACTCTTGATGGATATGTGATCATATATTACCTGAGTAGATTTTCCATGATCCGGTTATGATAAAGCAATGATTCCAAACTAATATGAATGAACGATTGGGTTGTCGAAACCGTCGAGATTGTTAGAGTTAACTAGGACTGAAGTTTTTGCATAACTGATATTGTTGATGCTATTGGGGGTCGACGAAAACGCAGGGACCCGACGAAAACACAAGGGGTCAGACGAAAACCCCAAGTGTTTCCGCCATACCTCTTGATCGACGAACACGAAAGGGATTTCGTCCCTAAAGGGTTTTCGTCATAAAGCGATTTCGTCTGTTGTGATTTCATCTAAGATTCTAATACAGTAACCTTGTTATTTTAAACCTGTTAACCCTGTTAAGTTTGTTAACGCTGTTAAACACGTCAATTACGTTAAGTATGTTAACTAGGTTATGTTAACTATGTTAAGTAGTGATTGGGCCGATAACAAATGGAAGTTTCTCTCTCTAGCCTGGTGATCTTGCTTCTCATGCAAACCTAACTTCCTGCGTCGTGATCTTCTTCGTATAACATTATGTGATTAGTGAATTGATTTCGTCAATGACCTATAACGAACTTGTTAGCGAATTTGTGACCGATCATGAATTAGGGTTTTGTTTTCGTCCTCCTTTTTGATCGCTGCCTTAACTTCCTGATCTCGAACTGATTGGATAGTGTTGTTGGTTTGCCGGTCCTTCTGGTAGGGCAGAAACCTTGACTTAACGATTATACTATTCGATTTAGCTAGAATCAAAAGTTAGGGTTTTGTGCTAGTCTAGGGTTTATCGGCTTTAGTGGTTTTCTGTTGGATTTCTGGTTTATTCTTCTTGCATAGTTTCTTGTTTTTGGTGTTAATAGAGAGATTTGATGTACTCCTCATGGATGATCGTAAAAAATCAAGTGGGTACCCGAAGGATGATCGTGGGAAACCACCTTTACCTACGGGTATTGCGAGTAGAGTTGTGAACATTGATGGTGCAAAATTTATGCCGCGTAGAGGTACTACTGATAATTCACAATCGGAGACCAGAAAGATAAACGTGATTGATGAACTCACTAAGATAACAAAACCAGTTACTATAGAAACATATGCGGATCAGGACCCATTATCAGATGCTGGAAACTTGGAAGCTGAACCGACTGAGGGCTCAGGTAATCGAAAATCCTATGCAGAGGTGGCTATGAAAAAACCGGTGAATAAAAGGGAGGTTAATTTCAGACATTTGAACCCGGTTGAAACTAGTCAAGAGGCTGATGTGGTTATACCACGAGAAGTAGTGCAGAAGGTTCAAGACAGGTTCCAAAATGTTCTCTATGGTTATTTTCTGGGTAGTCGTTTGGCGTATCCGGTAGTAGAGTACTATGCAAAGAATGTTTGGTCCAGGTTTGGGTTTGTTAAGATGATGATGAACTCGGATGGGTTTTTCTTTTTCAAGTTCGACTCTAATGAAGGTATGGCTAAAGTGCTGGAGGGGGGGCCGTGGCTTATTCGGAAGGTTCCATTGTTTTTAAACACTTGGTCTCCTTAGGAGGTTTTAAAGAAAGAGGGAATAAAGTCAGTTCCGGTGTGGATTAAACTTCATAATGTGCCTATTTCTATCTATACGGATGATGGATTAAGCTTGTTAGCTTCCAAAATTGGTGTACCCAAAAGGTTAGACAGCTACACGGCTGACATGTGTGCCGAAAACTGGGGCCGAAGCAGTTTTGCGAGAGCAATGATTGAAATTAATGCAGATTCTGAGCTGAAAGAACACATTGTGGTTGTTATACCTAAGTTAAACCAAGAGGGATATGTTATGGAAAAAATTCGAGTAGAGTATGAATGGAAGCCCCAACGCTGCTCTCTATGCTGTATCTTTGGTCATGATGACCAATCCTGTCCTAAGAATTTTTGAGCTAAACCAAAACAGGTAACAGTTGATGATGATGGCTTTATTACTGATAAGAGGAAGACGGTTAAACCTGGTGCCATACATAAAAAACAAAAGCCGAAGTTTCAGTATCGGCCGAAGTTCTCTAAAGCTGAGCCGAGTACTTCAGGAACAAAGTCGGCCAGTAGGTCTGATTTGGAAAACGTGAACTCAGCTGGCAATATCCGGATGGCAAACTCCTTTCAAACATTAGAAATCTTGGATGGCGACGGTGTAGAAAACCTGAATGAGCTGAATTGGAAACCTGATAATCTTAATATCAAGTCTGGCCAGATTAATGAGGATGTTATGGAAATTATTCCTACTAAAATGTCTCGGTTTATGAGTATGGATTACCATAAAGTGGACTCTGAGGGAGCAAGCACTCCTGGTCAAGGTGGTGTCAATGGGTAGCATAATGACTTGGAATATTAGGGGCCTGAACCGTCCCCTGAAACAAACTGAGGTTCGGTTATTAGTTTCTGAAAATAAAATTAATATTTGAGCTTTGCTTGAATCTCATATTTGGAGCATTGTATCCAACCAAAAATCCTTGTGGGTTGATTGGGTGCATTCGTATCATCTTAAGGGCAAGAGTTTTTGGGTTTGCAAGACGCCATCGAATAGTTGTTGGTCTTGGCGAAATCTTATTCAGCTCCGGCCGTTAGTTAGACATCATATATGGTCGGATTTGGGTAATGGTGTCAACACTTCAGCCTGGTATGATAACTGGACCGAATTTGGGCCTCTAGGTGATTTTTTAACGTCTAGGGTCATCACTGATGCTGATTTTAGATTGGATGATTCGGTGGCTGATGTGTTTTCAAATGGAGCTTGGAGATGGCCTACGGCTTGGAGGGACTTATTTCCTGTCCTTATTCAGCTTGATCAACGTCTTTTGGATCCCCTGAAAACCGACAGGTTGCTATGGAAGGATGGTGATGATCTTACTGGTTTTTCGTCTTCGGGGGTTTGGCACTCGTTGCGACATAGAGAGCCGGAAGTTGATTGGTGTAGCATTGTGTGGTTCAGCCAGTGTATTCCTAGACATGCTTTCATGATGTGGTTGATTATGAAACGTAAGCTCCTTACGCAAGATAAGATTCTGCAATGGGACTTGTCTCGTAGGAAAAATATGAATATGATGTGCTGTTTATTTTTTTTGGGTAAAGGGTTTACCCCGGTGATTTTATAAACTATCAAACAAATACAAGTAGGAAGCTGAAATACTCCCTAGTTCTCTTAGTGACATACCGCTAAAGAGTAGAACAAAAATCAAATAACAAGGAAACAACCAATTACATCAAAACAAAACAAATTGGTCCTCAATCTTCATCCAAGAAGTTTTTCTTATCCATCTTCCACTCCTCCAAAAAACGCTTAACATTGGGAGTTTGTTTGTACTTGAAGGAGATTAACTTTGTTCTCACAGTGCTGATAATAGCATCGGCAATTTGCTCCGGTGGTCTCAACCTATTGCTGAAAAACCTTGTGTTTCTTTCACTCCAAATGGCATAAGCTGCGGCCGCCACAACCAATCTACTAGCAACATCAAAAATCGACTTCGAATGAGCTGAAGAGATGAGCGATGATGCGATCTCCTCCCAAGATTCTAAAACCGAACCCATATCAACTTTATTCCTCACTTTGAACCACACTACCTTCGAATAAGAGCATTCGAAGAACAAATGGTCATGAGTCTCTATCCCCGAATAACATAACAAACAGCACATCTGATTCATCGACCCCGTAACTGAATGATTCCATCTTAAAATCCGGTCCTGAGTCCAAAGCTTCTTTTTGAAGATAAGCCAACACACAAACGCATGTTTAGGAATATTAAACGAAGACCAAACAACTTTCGACCAATCAGTTTGCTGTCCACGAACTCGAATCGATTCCCACACCTCCTTAGATGTAAACGGAACAAGCTTTCCATTCGGATTCATCCATAAAATCTTATCCTGCATAGAAGACAATGTAATAGGACGAAGCTGAAACAATATCGGATATACACTCCTCCAAGCTTCCGGCCACACCCATCGGCCATCCCTGATAGCATCGACCACTTTAGACTTGATATTAAAACCATATCGAGCCATTTTCCTCGGGGTAACTACATTTTGTAACGGACCCTCAGCTGTCCATTTATCGAACCAAAGAGACGTGTGAAGACCATTGCCAACCTTACTCCAGAAATGATCTCGAAAAAAATATCTACACTTCATTAATTTTTTCCATCCCCATGGTGAACTAGCTGGCACCGGAATATCCCAGATGCTACGACCACGAAGTCTATACAATTCGATCCAAGTTGTCCAAAGCGACTTCTTACCTGACAAAATATTGAAAATATGATAAGCCATCAAAGACTTATTCACTTCCGAGATCCGTCGTATGCCCAAACCCCCTTCCAGCTTAGGAAGAGAAACATCTTTCCAAGCCTCACTTTGAGAATGTTGATTCCCACCCTCACTTGTTTTTTGAATGCAAGTACTCATCGCAAGTGTGGGTCCAAATTAGGAATAGGGGGGATGAACTCGGTTTCGCCGAAATGGTCGGAGATTACAGACTGGCTTTGTGCTCGTACTCATCAAAAAAGGGCGGATACTTATGTTGCTAAGCTACTTGTGGCGGCTGCAACGTATATTATTTGGCAAGAGAGGAATGCCAGGTTGTTTAAAAATCAATTGAGACCGCCTGAGACGGTTAGTGATATTATTACAAAAACAGTGCGATACAAGTTGATGGGAGCAAAGTTGAAGGATACCGTTAGGGTAAGGAAGCTTCTTGAAGAATGGGAGATCCACGCGTATGAAAAAAGCGACTATGGGGGCTGATTAGTTTTTTCGTTATTTGGGTGTTTCGGTCTAGAGTTTGTCTAGTTGTCTATGTCCACTAGTTGGTTGGATGTTTTGTTTGTTTTTGTCGTTTCGGGTTTACTTTCATGAGGCATGTCTCATGATTGAACTAGTGTAGACTCTCTACACTACTTGTTTCTTTTTGGTTGTGAATATATAGAATCACCGGGGTAACCCTTTACCCAAAAAACTGGAGTTGGACTTCTAATGGTGGGTTGTGTGATAAAGGGACAAGGATCATTTTAGGCTGGAATGAAGCTGTGATGGATGTTATGGTTCTAGCACAGTCTGATCAAGTAATTCATGTTCAGATCCAAACAAAAAATGATAAGAAGGTATTCTTCTGTTCTTTTTTTTTTTTTGGGTAAAGGGTTTGTGACAACTCGAATTTCCGACATTCTCTATTCGCATTTAATGCACGTTGACTTTGACTGTTTGGTTGTTGACCTGTTTGACTTCGTAACTGTACACTTTGTGATATGATGAAACGTATTATGTTTGCTTGGTTATGTGTTTGTTTGTGGCATGCGAACCTGACTGATTAATTCATTTCGGATCTAAAAGACCATTAAGGACCCGAGAATCAAATGTGATTCGCCATACAACCTCCCGACGAAACAGGTCCTTGATTCGTCAAACTCATCTCGACGAAACAGGCTGTTTCGCCGGCCCATGATTCGCCAAAGCCCATTACGGGCCCAGAACGTTATTCCGAGTATATTTACGTAAAACCACATCACTTTTACACTTTCTATCAAAACAACGGAAACCCTAGAGCTCTCTCACTGTGACGGCAAACTAGAACTCACTAGCAACTCCCGTGCGATCTAACCAACATCTCGGTTAGTAATTCTATGTGTATTGATTGGTCTTTCATCCGTGAATGTGTTTATGTGTCATGTGATTCTGCTATGTGATGTATAATTGTAACTGATACATGTTAAACATTAGGGTTCTTGTTATAATAATGAATAGAGTTTGATGTTGTAATATAATCTGTTGATTCGATTGATAAATATAAGTATTATACCGGAAACCAAAGCAGAAATGGGGAAACTGTCAAGACTAGATCTATGTATGATATGCGTGATGGTTGTCGATGATGTGATGTTTTATGTTAATCGGGTTGAGATACGTTTAAGCTAGGGTTCATGCTAGATGATGTTTCTTTACGGATGGTGTTATGTGATTCTGAGAACCAATGATTACTGCAGGATTGATATTATTTGATTGTCGGCTGTTAGTAATGATTAGGGTTTCTGCATGTAATTGTTATTGACGTAACTGATGTTTTGACGAAACAACTGGGCGACGAGACACACACTTGGCGAAACAGAATGTGTTTCGCCGAGACCTTCTTGACGAAACAAACATGGCGAAACACAAGTGTTTCGTCGAGACCCTGAATGACGAAACAGAATATGTTTCGTCAATATGTGTTTCGCCAAACTGTGTTTCGCCGACTGAGTAAACTGTTTAGTAATCTGATTCTGTTAAGACTTAACCCAGTTAACTAACTGCTGTCAAATAATAAGCATGACTGGTAGGATTATGTGTTACCTGCTTATACGTGAACAACTTGAACACAAACTGATTTTTGTATACGTGCATACTTTAGGACGTGATTGATTTACTTTGAGCACATACTTAGCATACCGAGCAAACCAAGGTGAGTTCACACAAGCCAAGGCATGGGGTTCCCGGGGTGGGAATGGGGATTTGATGATTTACTGTACATACATAGATGATGGAACCTACTGCTAGACTAGTAACACTTATTGAACGATCTTCGCACACCTGCCAAGGATTGGCCGCGATATTATGACTGTCTTCGCACACCTGCCATATGATGGCCGCGAACTAAATTGTACAAATCTTCGCACACCTGCCTGGAGAGGCCGCGATACGAATAAACCTAGTCTAGAATACTTGGGGAAAGACATTCCCCAACGTCTTCGCACACCTGCCTGGAGGGCCGCGATGGGAAATAATATGATACATTGTAACGAACGAACATACTACTACTCACGCTATACTAATACTGAACTATTAACTGTGAACTCGCTCAACTAGTTGTTGACTCTCTCTTGCATGCCTTGCAGGACCTTAGGTACATATGGAGCTTGCACAGGGAGGAGCAGGTCGTTGTGGGACATGGATCGATGATGCCATGTTATCTATCTAAACATTTGAATTTACTATTTTTACATTGGGTTTACATACTTATGCTTCCGCTACACACTTGTTGATGTTTGGTTTTAAAAACACCTTTCGTATTGATGAATGATTTTTGGTATTTACTTATATGTTCAATATGATTGGTGGCTTGATCCTGGTCAGTCACGCCTCCAAGCGGTGATACTCCGCGTGTGGATTTTGGGGGTGTGACAGATTGGTATCAGAGCCATTGGTTATAGAGAACTTGGTTTTAATAAAGGGAAAACGATTTTTGTTAAAACCAGACTATAACCAGAACAGTGCTCTCAACGATCCACAACGACGCTTCGCTCCACGTGCAAGGCTCAACATCATAGGTATTACTATTCATGCTACTTTACCTACATGCTAGAACTACATAGACCTTTGCTCGTGGTATGCTTAGATCACAGAACTTGCTATATGTTATTGTTTGAGAATACTCGTGTGCTCACTCTCTTCTGTCATCGCACGATTCGCGAACCTATCTCACTTACGTTATCTTTACTATGAAGATCATGTCTGGACGTATCAACATGACCCAGGACCAGTTGACGGCCCTCATTAACGAACGAGTTACTGCGGCAGTTGCAGCCGCACAAGCAGGAGGTATACCCTGCAGTTACAACTCACACTAGGATCCTTAGATCCTACATTCCTAAATCAACTCTCGTGTTTAAACTTGTCCTAATTCTTTTACACAACAGGTCAAGCACCTGTTTGCACTTTCAAGACTTTCATGGACTGTCGTCCATCCGCTTTCAGCGGCACTGAAGGAGCCGTAGGTCTCCTGCACTGGTTTGAAAAGATAGAGTCTGTGTTTGAGATGTGTGAATGCCCTGAGGCACGCAGGGTGAAATATGCTACCGGTACCCTCGAGGGTTTAGCCCTCACATGGTGGAAAGCTCAGGTCCAAATACTGGGGTTGGTTGCTGCTAACGCCACCCCATGGAACAATTTCAAAGAGATGATCAAGGAAGAATACTGCAGTCGAGATGATATTCATAAGCTGGAAGTCGAGTTTTTCAACCTCAAGATGACGGGGTCTGAGATTGAAGCGTATACCAAAAGATCGAATGAGCTTGCGTTACTATGTCCTACTCTGGTGGACAAACGAATCGAACTTTATCTTAAGGGTCTGGTACCAGAGATCCAAAGTCATGTGACTTCAGCAAATCATGCTACTTACCAGCAGGTTGTTCAGCTGGCTCACTGTCTCACTGATCAGGCGGTGGAGCAAAACAGGTTGCCTAAACGCATCAGCGCTACTGCTACTGCTACCACTTCAGTTACTCCTGCTACTCCCAGCGACAATAAGAGGAAATGGGAGGGGGATTCTAGCAAAGGTTCAGCTACTGTTCAGTCTCAAGCTCAGTAACGCAAGACAAATGACTACCAGAGTCCGAATCAGCAATCATCAGGTAGTCAAGGGCAGAGTGGCTATCGGGGAATTCACCCATGGTGTAGAAGGTGCAACAAACACCACAGCGGAAGATGTCGCAGGGAACAGTGTCAAAGATGTTTTAAGACGGGTCACGAGGCTAAAGATTGCAGGAGTTCTCGACCTGCAAATCAGAACCAGCAACAACAACCACCTGCTCCACGAAACCAGCCTCAGCAGCAGCAGCATGGAAACAGGGGATGCTACCAATGTGGGGCTGAAGGTCATTACAAGCGGGATTGCCCTCAGTTAAACCAGAACCAGAACAATAACAACAACAACAACAATCAAGGCAATGGGAACAACAACGGTGGGAACAATAACAACAATGGTGCTAGAGGCCGTATGTTGTGATCGGGCAGGGTGATGCCAGGAATGATCCCAACGTGGTTATGGGTAAGTTTCTTCTTGACGACTTTTATGTTACTGTACTATTTGATTCTGGTGCGGATACAAGTTACATGTCTTTAAAAGTTAGTGAAATGTTAAAACGTGCACCAACTCTCCTAAACACCAAGCATGTCGTAGAGTTAGCTAACGGTAAAAGTTTAGAAGCCACACACATAGTTAAAGGGTGTAATCTTATTCTCGCTGGTCAGACTTTCTCCATCGATCTCATTCCTATAACCTTGGGTAGCTTCGACGTCGTTATTGGTATGGATTGGTTATCTCAACAACAAGCGGAGATCCTATGCAAAGAAAAGGTGATTCGCATTCCTCGCTCTGGCAAAGAACCTCTCGAAGTTCAAGGCGACAAGAGTGGTGTCGTGAGTGGTATTATCTCCTTTTTGAAGGCTCAGAAGTGTTTGCGCAAGGGGCACACTGCTATTTTGGCACTCGTTACAGATACCTCGAAGAAAGAGAAAAAGATTGAAGATATTCCTGTAGTACGTGACTTTCCTCAAGTGTTCCCTGAGGAATTACCTGGGTTACCGCCTCATCGCCAGGTCGAATTTCAGATCGAGCTAGCTCCAGGAGCAGCACCCATAGCTCGAGCACCTTATCGTCTAGCTCCAACTGAATTAGAAGAACTGTCAAAGCAGCTACAAGAACTCTTGGAAAAGGGTTTTATACGTCCTAGCTCTTCGCCCTGGGGAGCTCCAGTATTATTCGTGAAGAAGAAAGACGGTACGTTCAGGATGTGTATAGACTACCGCGAACTCAACAAGGTGACGATCAAGAACCGTTATCCTCTTCCGCGCATAGATGATTTATTCGACCAGCTGCAAGGGTCGAGCTACTACTCCAAAATAGACTTACGGTCAGGATATCACCAGCTGAGAGTCCGGGATGAGGACGTCTCTAAAACAGCATTTAGAACTCGCTACGACCATTACGAGTTTCTGGTCATGCCATTCGGGCTAACGAACGCGCCTGCCGTATTCATGGATCTTATGAACAGGGTGTGCAAACCCTATCTCGACAAGTTCGTCATTGTTTTCATCGACGACATCCTGATTTATTCGAAAAGTCAGGAGGAACACGAGCAGCACTTACGACTTATACTGGAACTTCTACGAATGGAACAGCTATACGCTAAGTTTTCCAAGTGTGACTTCTGGCTTCGTGAAGTCCACTTCTTAGGCCACGTGGTAAACAAAGATGGGATCCATGTCGATCCATCCAAGGTAGATTCGATCAAGAATTGGCCTGTGCCTCGTACACCAACGGAAATACGTCAATTCTTAGGTTTGGCAGGTTACTACAGAAGGTTCATCAAAGACTTCTCAAAGATTGCTCAGCCGCTTACACTATTGACGCAGAAGGGTGTTGTTTATCGTTGGGGTAACGCACAGGAAACAGCGTTTCAGCACTTAAAGGATAGACTTTGTAGCGCACCTATCCTCTCACTGCCGGAAGGCACGGACGATTTCGTAGTCTACTGCGACGCATCTATCCAAGGTCTTGGATGTGTATTGATGCAGAGGGATAAAGTTATTCTTATGCTTCGCGCCAACTTAAGATTCACGAACGGAATTATACGACACACGACCTAGAGCTGGGAGCGGTTGTTTTTGCACTTAAGATATGGCGACACTATTTGTATGGTACCAAGTGCGCAATCTACACTGATCACAGAAGCCTCGAACATATCTTCAAACAGAAGGAACTGAATATGCGACAGCGACGATGGGTCGAACTGCTAAACGACTACGAATGTTCAATCAGGTACCACCCAGGCAAAGCCAATGTTGTGGCTGACGCTCTCAGTCGAAAAGACACTGCGCCTAAGCGCGTACGAGCTCTACAACTCACTATACAGTCTCGTCTTCCTTCTCAGATACGAGATGCTCAGGTAGAAGCATTGAAACCAGAAAATGTCAGGGCTGAAGCCCTACGTGGCTCAAGAAAACGTTTAGAACAGAAGGAAGATGGTGCTTACTACGTCACAGGACGCATTTGGGTTCCACTTTATGGCAACTTACGTGAGCTAGTGATGGATGAAGCTCATAAGTCTCGCTACTCAGTACATCCAGGTGCGGATAAAATGTACCACGACATCAAAACTACATATTGGTGGCCTAGCATGAAGGCCCACATAGCCACATACGTTAGTAAATGCTTGACTTGTGCGAGAGTCAAGGCAGAATATCAGAAACCGTCAGGACCACTCCAACAACCTGAGATACCACAATGGAAATGGGAGCAAATTTCCATGGATTTTGTTACTGGCTTACCTAGATCTCAGCGCGGAAATGATACTATTTGGGTGATCGTGGATCGACTCACAAAGTCTGCTCACTTCTTGGCTATCAAAGAAACAGACAAGTTCTCTACCTTAGCAGACATTTACTTAAAAGAAGTGGTCTCGAGGCACAGGGTGCCCACCTCCATCATCTCTGATCGTGACGCACGTTTTACTTCAGAACTGTGGCAAGCAATGCATAAATCGTTTGGCTCTCGTTTAGACATGAGCACGGCGTATCATCCTCAGACCGATGGGCAGTCTGAGCGCACTATTCAAACTCTAGAAGACATGCTTCGGGCGTGCGTAATTGATTTTGGCAATGGTTGGGAGAAACATCTGCCACTCGTGGAATTTTCATACAATAACAGCTACCACACCAGCATTAAAGCTGCACCATTCGAGGCATTGTACGGGCGTAAGTGCCGGTCACCTCTCTGTTGGGCAGAGGTGGGGGAAAGTCAAATCACAGGTCCAGAAATGGTAGTCGATACTACAGAAAAGATTGCACAAATACGACAACGCATGGCGGCAGCTCGTGACCGCCAGAAAGTATACGCTGATAAGGACAGGAAACTACTCGAATTCCAGGTTGGGGATCGAGCGCTACTTAAAGTTTCACCCTGGAAGGGTGTGGTTCGTTTTGGCAAACGCGGCAAACTAAATCCACGATATGTTGGACCTTTCGGAGTTATTGAGAAAATAGGCAAAGTGGCCTACAGATTGAACTTACCACCTGAACTCAGTGCAGTTCACAACGTCTTTCACGTGTCGAATCTGAAGAAGTGTACGTCAGACGAGACCCACATAGTTCCCTTAAAGGAACTCACTATCGACGAGCGGTTGCACTTCGTCGAGGAACCTGTTGAAATCACGGACCGGGATGTTAAGGTCCTCAAGAACACGAGAATCCCTCTTGTACGAGTTCGTTGGAACTCCCGCCGCGGCCCAGAGTTCACCTGGGAGCGCGAAGATCAAATGGAACTCAAATATCCCCAGTTATTCGGAAACCAAGCAACTACTACTGAGGCTGAAGCTACCAATGCAGAATTTCGGGACGAAATTCCAAATCAACGGGGGGATAATGTGACACCCCAAGAAAATCAGTAATCTTCGCAAACCTGCTCGAGGAGCCGCGATACGGCACAGGTAAACAACGTCACACTACTAGCTTCCTCAGTAACTGCATGCTAAATTTCGGGACGAAATTTCTTTCAAGTTGGGGATAATGTGACAACTCGAATTTCCGACATTCTCTATTCGCATTTAATGCACGTTGACTTTGACTGTTTGGTTGTTGACCTGTTTGACTTCGTAACTGTACACTTTGTGATATGATGAAACGTATTATGTTTGCTTGGTTATGTGTTTGTTTGTGGCATGCGAACCTGACTGATTAAATCATTTCGGATCTAAAAGACCATTAAGGACCCGAGAATCAAATGTGATTCGCCATACAACCTCCCGACGAAACAGGTCCTTGATTCGTCAAACTCATCTTGACGAAACAGGCTGTTTCGCCGGCCCATGATTCGCCAAAGCCCATTACGGGCCCAGAACGTTATTCCGAGTATATTTACGTAAAACCACATCACTTTTACACTTTCTATCAAAACAACCGAAACCCTAGAGCTCTCTCACTGTGACGACAAACTAGAACTCACTAGCAACTCCCGTGCGATCTAACCAACATCTCGGTTAGTAATTCTATGTGTATTGATTGGTCTTTCATCCGTGAATGTGTTTATGTGTCATGTGATTCTGCTATGTGATGTATAATTGTAACTGATACATGTTAAACATTAGGGTTCTTGTTATAATAATGAATAGAGTTTGATGTTGTAATATAATCTGTTGATTCGATTGATAAATATAAGTATTATACCGGAAACCAAAGCAGAAATGGGGAAACTGTCAAGACTAGATCTATGTATGATATGCGTGATGGTTGTCGATGATGTGATGTTTTATGTTAATCGGGTTGAGATACGTTTAAGCTAGGGTTCATGCTAGATGATGTTTCTTTACGGATGGTGTTATGTGATTCTGAGAACCAATGATTACTGCAGGATTGATATTATTTGATTGTCGGCTGTTAGTAATGATTAGGGTTTCTGCATGTAATTGTTATTGACGTAACTGATGTTTTGACGAAACAACTGGGCGACGAGACACACACTTGGCGAAACAGAATGTGTTTCGCCGAGACCTTCTTGACGAAACAAACATGGCAAAACACAAGTGTTTCGTCGAGACCCTGAATGACGAAACAGAATATGTTTCGTCAATATGTGTTTCGCCAAACTGTGTTTCGCCGACTGAGTAAACTGTTTAGTAATCTGATTCTGTTAAGACTTAACCCAGTTAACTAACTGCTGTCAAATAATAAGCATGACTGGTAGGATTATGTATTACCTGCTTATACGTGAACAACTTGAACTCAAACTGATTTTTGTATACGTGCATACTTTAGGACGTGATTGATTTACTTTGAGCACATACTTAGCATACCGAGCAAACCAAGGTGAGTTCACACAAGCCAAGGCATGGGGTTCCCGGGGTGGGAATGGGGATTTGATGATTTACTGTACATACATAGATGATGGAACCTACTGCTAGACTAGTAACACTTATTGAACGATCTTCGCACACCTGCCAAGGATTGGCCGCGATATTATGACTGTCTTCGCACACCTGCCATATGATGGCCGCGAACTAAATTGTACAAATCTTCGCACACCTGCCTGGAGAGGCCGCGATACGAATAAACCTAGTCTAGAATACTTGGGGAAAGACATTCCCCAACGTCTTCGCACACCTGCCTGGAGGGCCGCGATGGGAAATAATATGATACATTGTAACGAACGAACATACTACTACTCACGCTATACTAATACTGAACTATTAACTGTGAACTCGCTCAACTAGTTGTTGACTCTCTCTTGCATGCCTTGCAGGACCTTAGGTACATATGGAGCTTGCACAGGGAGGAGCAGGTCGTTGTGGGACATGGATCGATGATGCCATGTTATCTATCTAAACATTTGAATTTACTAATTTTACATTGGGTTTACATACTTATGCTTCCGCTACACACTTGTTGATGTTTGGTTTTAAAAACACCTTTCGTATTGATGAATGATTTTTGGTATTTACTTATATGTTCAATATGATTGGTGGCTTGATCCTGGTCAGTCACGCCTCCAAGCGGTGATACTCCGCGTGTGGATTTTGGGGGTGTGACAGGGTTACCCCGGTGAAATTTTATATCAACCAACAAATAAAACAGGGTGTGCTGTGACATCAACACACACTACTAGTCTTGGCATACCAAGGCTAGGAAACAAGAAGCAACAAAGCAAAACCCAACAACGTCACAACCAAGCCAACACGCTAAACAAGGGGACACGTCCCAAAATACAAGCAATGTGAAAAAGAAACTAGAAACTCTTTAACCCGGATCTATCTCCATATTCTTCGAAATCAGCCATCTTTCCAGAATCTTCTTATGTTTCTGTTGTCCACCAATCTTGAGACCCATAATCCTAAGCCGAACCGTATCAATGATAATTTTTGAGAGAGCCCCAGCATTTCGTTGTAGAGGAGAGAATAAACGATTGTTCCGTTCTTGCCATATAAAATACGTGGAAGCCGCTACCATGATTTTGCAAACAATATGCTCCAGAGTTTTTGAGGTTGTATTGAGCTCCATCCATTGCATGATCGATGACCAGGTATTCGTAACATTCCCCATATCTACCATGTTCTTTACCAGACCCCATACCTCAGATGCATAAGGACATTGGAAAAAGAGATGATCTCTAGAATCACGATCATAATTGCACAAAGGACAGCAAATGAGCTGTAAATTAGTAGCGCTTCCCGCTTCCCAAACCGCCATCCTGTCTTGCGTCTTGAGTTTATCCTTGATAACAAGCCATAGATGAAAAGAGTGACGAGGAATGCATTGAGTAAACCACACCGCATTAGCCCAAGGAACCTTATCATCTCTATGCCGCAAGTTATTCCAAACCTCCGACGATCCAAAGGGCTGAATTTTGCCTTCCAAATCTTTCCAGCCGAACCGATCTTCCACACCCGCTATAATTTGAGGGATATCAACATTTATAAGGATTGGATAAATATCATACCAAGCTTCAGGCCATGACCATTGACCATTATCATTTATTAGATCAGCAACCATAGTATTTATAGAAAAACCAGCATTCGCTATCGCTCTAGGAGAAATAAAAGACCGAAGAGGACTGTATGAACACCAATTATCACTCCAAGCATTAGTTTGTCGCCCACTTCTAATAGTTATCCAGATAAAAGACCGAATACTAGACCGAATAGTCAAGAGTTTCCGCCATCCCCAACTAATGTTACCTCTACATTGACCTCCCAGAAGCTTTTACCTTTCAGCTTATAAGTATGAACCCATTGAACCCACAGAGATTTACGATTGGTTATTATGCTCCAAATGTGAGACGTCAACATGGCTTTGTTCACGTCCATGATACTTCTAATGCCTAAACCACCCTCGTCTTTTGGAGTACAAACGTGTTTCCATGCCACTTTTGCACGAGCCGAACCCTGCAGACCACCACTCCATAAAAATGTGAGTAATCTTTTTTCCAAATCCCTTATAACACCATGAGGGAGCATAAAGACCGAAGTCCAAGAATGCTTACCAAGATAGGAGGCAGCTATGGGATGATTTGTGTATGCATAAGAGTTTCTGTCATAATAAACCTTGGTCTATAATGGGGGATTTTAATGAAACGTTGCATGTTGAAGACTCTCTTTATGGGCCGTCTAACTATTCTATCGGCACTCGTGAATTTAATGAGTGTATTAAAAACATAGAGTTGATTGATTTGAAGGGACATGGTCTTCATTTTACATGGAACCAGAAGCCTAAAGACGGGGTGGGATTGTTAAAGAAGATCGATCGTGTCATGGGGAACATACATTTTCTGGATCTTTTTCCGGATGCGTTTGTTTTGTACCACCCTTTCCGTGTTTCGGACCACACTCCGTGCATCCTGAAACTTTCATGTCAAGTTGACAAGAAACATAAGCCTTTCAAGTTCCCAAATTTTATAACGTCTAAGCCTGAATTTCGGCTGTTTGTGGAGCAGGAGTGGGCTAATAAGATCGATGGTGTTATGATGTTTTCAGTCATGAAAAGACTTAGAAACTTGAAGTCGTATTTTAGGAAATTGCTGTTTTCTCAAGGGAATTTGCATAAAAAGGTCTCTGAGCTTCGTATTAAGCTGGATAGTATTAATAATTTGATTGATCAGGATCCGTTGAATGCTTCCCTTCGGCAACAGGAGGCTCATTGTCTTAGTGAGTTCCAAATGGCTGCTTATGACGAGGAATGTTATCTTAAACAAAAGTCCAAGGTTGAATGGCTCTGTGCGGGGGATTCTAACACTACTTTCTTTCATAATGCGGTGAAAAGTCGTAATGCTAGAGGCAAAATTCATAGCATCACGGATACAAGTGGTAATAGACATGAAGGAAAAGGTATTATGACAGCTTTAGTTGGCCACTATGCGACTTTCTTGGGCACTGAACATCGAGTAGATATGTTGGATTGGGACAACCTTCCTCTTAATACTCTTGATGCAAATGCTAGAGATCACATGGTTCGGCAGGTTACTCGAGAGGAAATCAAGAAGGCGATGTTCAGTATTGGTGAAAATAAGGCGCCTGGCCCTGATGGGTATACGTCAGCCTTTTTCAAACAGGCATGGGATATAGTGGGTAATGATGTTACTAGTGCCATTTTGGATTTCTTTCAAAACGGTAAACTTCTGAAACAAATAAATCATACGATCCTGGCTCTAGTTCCAAAGAAGGAGACTCCGGATTCGGTCCTGGATTATCGGTCGATATCGTGTTGCAATGTTTTGTATAAGTGCATTAGCAAAATCATAACAGACAGGATTAATGGCAGTCTGATGTCGCTAATTAGTATCAACCAATCTGCTTTTGTGCCCGGTAGAAGGATCTCAGACAATATTCTTCTGACACAGGAACTTATGCATAACTATCACCTTCACAGAGGGCCAGCTAGATGTGCGTTTAAAATTGATATTCAGAAGGCCTATGACACGGTTAGTTGGTCTTTTTTGGAAGATGCTCTTAAACATTTTGGCTTTCATCATAAAATGGTGGCATGGATAATGACATGTATTTCGACTGCCTCTTACTCCTTAAACATTAATGGTGATATGCATGGTTATTTTAGTGGTAAGCGTGGCCTCCGCCAGGGTGATCCAATGTCTCCATATCTGTTCACTCTCATTATGGAGGTTTTTTCTTCTATGCTCCAAAGAGCGGCTCATTCTAGTTTGTTCAAGTATCATGCCCACTGTGCTAAATAGAAGATCATCAACCTCTCGTTCGCTGATGACTTATTCATCTTCGTTCATGGTGATATTGTTTCTGTTCGGAAAATCAAGGAAGTGTTACAAAGATTTACGGCTGTTTCAGGTTTGGTTCCTAGCCCGTCAAAGAACACTGTTTTCTTTGGGAATGTTCCTCTTTAGGTTAGACAGGAGATCCTTAAAGTTATGCTGTTTCAAGAGGGGCGTTTGCCTGTTCGTTACTTGGGGGTACCCCTTATTTCGTCCAGGTTGTAGTCGACGGATTGCAAGATTTTAGTTGATCGCATGGATAAAAAAATTGATAACTGGATGACAAAATCCCTCTCGTTTGCTGGCCGTCTTCAGTTAATAAACTCTGTTCTTTCATCGATGCATATATACTGGGCAGCCGTCTTTATTATTCCTGCGTATGTTATAAAGGAGCTAGAGTCAAGCTAAAGTACATGCTAAAGTGGCATGGAAAGAGGTTTGCTTGCCTAAGGAAGAAGGAGGTTTGGGCATAAAAAATATTTCTGATGTTAATAAGGCTCTCATGACAAATCATATTTAGAGTATTGTTAGTAACAGGTGAAGGGATTTAACATGTTTATCAAAGGAATTTCATCCATATGAAATAAAAACGCAGCGGAAATATTGTTTAAAACATGTTAATTTTATAAGATATAAAACCATTTATATGCAAAATCCCAAAACCCGGATCCATATATGAGATGTATACTATCAAACACAACCATAGGATGTTTAGAAAACTACCTTCTTGAAGTGCAAGGATTATGAAACGGATGATGCTTCTTGAAATGGTTGTCTTCAAGAGTAGAGGACCTCAAGCTTGTATACCCCAAGCTTCCAACAAACACCACGAGTTTAGCTAGGATTTAACACTTGAAACGAAACCGAAAAGCTCCTTGGAACCCTTTTATGGCCGAAATTTTGAGAGCAAAATTCAGCTCTTCTACTTTTAGATTATCTCTAATAATCTTTATATTTTTGTCATACAAAAATATATAAATGATGAGAGAAGAGCCACCTCCTTTTTGCCCAATCAAGAGGCTTCTTCCACATGCAAAATGCATGAAAAGAGATTGGACCAAATCTTTTTGGTTAGAGAGAAAGGGGGCCGGCCCCTAGGTGGGTGTTTTTAAAAAAAAAACAATTTTATTTTATTAAATAAAGTCTTGTTTATTTTTATAACTTTTATAAAATAAACACTATATGTTTTCAAGACTTTATGCACCTCTTTTAAAATGTTATTTAACTTATTAAATAACAAAATAAAATATTCTCTCATAATAAATTATCCACATAATTTATTGGTTTCTCAAGTGTAGTTATTTAGAAAACCAATTTCTAAATATTGTAAGTGTTAATATTTATTTGTTTGATCATATCACAAATAAATAATATAAGTGTTTGTCTAGGTTGTTATTGGGTATGACTCGACATGGATCATAACGTACTAGCCACATCAATTTAATATGTGTCTTGGGCATACAGAGTCCTACAATCTCCCACTTGCACAAGATACATAGAAGATTGATGCAAGTAGTAAATGACGCCTAACTACGGTTTACTACCCCCAATACGTATGACTATATTTGCCATTCAATAACATCATCCCTTTCAAGTCCCTTACTTGAACATGATTTAGGTGAATCTATCATTTATCCTTTCGTTACAGATGTCATGTTAAACCCAGAGACACAGAGTGATCACTCTCTGTTGATTTAACTTTAGCAGGCCTTAGACATCTTACTCTCAACGAATAAGAGGAACAAATCCCTTCTTGACTACATACGTCTCTCACAACCACCTTGTACCACACCTGAGCTTAGCCTTATGTACTGTCTTATTACTGACAGCGAAGAAATAAGTCAAGGTACAATATTTGGTGGATATCAAGACCCAATATGTATCTCAGGTCAGAGGATACTATGATATTCTCCTTTACTCAAATTTTACTTATGATCAATCACAAATGATTCCATGCAGTAATATTTGAAAGCGAGCCAGTCCAATATTTGTATCCCACAAATATCTATGAACTTTGGCAGCAACACTTTGCTCTATATTCATGCCTAATGAATATCCACCAATCCAAGTTCATAATAGTCTTGCATTCATATTTGTTCCCACAATTATGATCGACTACGGACATTTAGAATAATTAACTTATTCACGGATTTAAACATGCTAATATGAAACGTAACTCGAAATACCATAAAAGAGTTAAAATAACAATTGTTTCAATATCCAAATACAAAATTAGATCAAATCCAATCACTAGAATATCGAAGTCCTAAGGAACATGTATGACCCTCATGTTTTCCCCTGTCAAGGAGCTTCGTGAGTGGATCCGCAATGTTTTGATCTGTGTGAACTTGGCGGATACATATCTTTCCCTTTTCAACTTCATCCCTTATGTAGTTGAATCTCCGCTCGATATGTCTAGTCTTTTGGTGCGCACGAGGTTCCTTGATTTGAGCAATCGCACCCTCGTTGTCACAAAAGATCTCTAGGGGGTCTTGAATGGTAGGGACCACCCCTAGGTCGGCTATAAATTTCTTCAGCCATGCAGCTTCCTGGGCTGCCAATGAAGCGGCGATGTATTCTGATTCTGTAGTGGACAATGCTACCACGTCTTGTTTTGAGCTCTTCCAAGAGACTGCTCCTCCATTTAAAATGAAGACATACCCCGATTGTGATCGAGAATCACTTCGATCGGTTTGGAAACTCGCGTCCGTGTAACCCTTTACAACGAGTTCCTCTTCACCAGATCCATATATTAAGAACATATCCTTAGTCCTCCTAAGATATTTCAATATACTTTTAACAGCCATCCAATGACTGTTACCTGGATTCTGCTGGTATCTACTCGTCATGCTCAAGGCGCATGAAACGTCCGGTCTGGTGCATATCATTGCATACATGATGGATCCTATAGCTGACGCATATGGGATTCTTTTCATTTTCTCTTGCTCATCCTTTGAGCTAGGACATTGAGATGTATTCAATATTGTCCCTTTTTGAATAGGTACAAAACCTCTCTTAGAGTTCTCCATTTGGAACCTATTCAAGACTTTGTCAATGTATGCACTTTGGTTTAAACCTATCAAGCGTCTTGATCTATCCCTATAGACCTTTATTCCCAGAATGTAGGCGACTTCACCAAGATCCTTAATGGAAAAACAACTTCCAAGCCAAGCTTTTACACCTTCCATGGTTGGAATGTCATTCCCAAATAGTAGAATGTCATCGACATACAGTACTAAGAAAGTGATGATGCTCCCACTAGCTTTCTTATACACACAAGCTTCATCACCGTTCTTGATGAATCCTAAATTCTTAATTTCTTCATCAAAATGGTGATTCCAACTTCTAGATGCTTGTTTCAATCCATAGATTGATTTCTTTAACTTGCATACTTTGTCAGGATGTTTTGGATCGACAAAACCTTCAGGCTGAACCATATAGACATCTTCATCAAGATATCCATTAAGAAAAGCCGTTTTGACATCCAATTGCCAGATCTCATAGTCATAATATGCAGCTATGGCAAATAATATCCTGATTGACTTTAGCATCGCCACAGGCGAAAAGGTCTCATCATAATCAATCCCTTGAGTTTGAGTGAAACCTTTTGCTACAAGTCTTGCTTTGTAAGTATCCAAGTTACCATGCATATCTCTTTTCTTCTTGAAGACCCACTTACTTCCAACTACGTTGGAGTTGAGTGGTGGTACAACTAATTCCCAAACTTGGTTGTCATACATGGATTGCATCTCTATGTTCATGGCTTCAAGCCATTTGTCACAATCGGATTTTGACATTGCATCATGGTATGTGGTTGGTTCATCTGAATCTACCACGTAGCATCCATCCATGAAAAATCCATATCTTTCAGGTGGATTACTAATTCTACCAGATCTGCGAACATTTTGTGTGTTCTGATCAACCTCTTGATCGTTTTCAAAAACCTCTTGTTGAGTGCTAGTATTAACCAAACGTGTATCGTCTTGTGGTTCTTGATCCTCTTCAAGTTCCACTGTTCTACTACTAGTTCCTTCCATAAGGAATTTAGCTTCTAAGAACTTACCCTTTCGAGCAACAAATACCTTTTGCTCGGTTGGATCGTAGAAATAATATCCTATATCATTTTTAGGATATCCTACAAAGATACACTTAGTAGATCGGACTTCCAATTTATTTGGAGTGTATTGCTTAACATAAGCTTCACAACCCCAAACCCTTAAGAATGATAAAGATGGAGGGTTTCCATGCCATATTTCAAAAGGTGTCCTTTCTACTTTCTTGGTTGGGGCCATATTTAGTATACGGACTGCGGAGAGCAAAGCGTAACCCCAAAATGATAGAGGTAATGTGCTTCTAGCCATCATAGATCGAACCATATCTAATAGAGTTCGGTTTCTCCTTTCGGACACACCATTGTGTTGTGGTGTTCCAGGTGGAGTAAGTTGTGAAATGATTCCACAACTTCTAAGATGATCTTGAAAAGCACCACTTAGGTATTCACCTCCTCTATCGGTACGAAGGACTTTAATTGTTTTCTTGAGTTGATTTTCTACTTCACTTTTGAAGTCTTTGAACATTTCAAATGCTTCATCCTTGTGTCTTAGTAAGTACACATATCCATAACGACTATAGTCGTCGGTAAAGGTAATGAAGTATCTTTCACCATTCCTAGTTATCGGCTTAAAAGGACCACATACATCTGAATGTATGATGCCTAGTAAGTCTTTTGCCCTTTCAAAAGTTCCACTAAAGGGTGTCTTGGTCATTTTGCCTTGTAAACAAGATTCGCATACATCAAATGAATTATCTTCATTTGTATTCAGAAGACCATTTTTCTGAAGTGTATGCATGCGATTCTTGCTTATATGTCCAAGGCGACAATGCCAAAGATAGGAATCACCCAAATCCATTTTGAGTTTCTTGTTGGTTACTTGGTACATTGAGCTATCATATGATGCGTTATCATGATCTAATTCATAAATACCATTTAAAGACATAGCTTTAAAATAAAACACATCATTCATAGAAACATAAATGTCTTGGTTAACAAAATCAAATTTAAAACCACATTGTCTCAAAAGGGAAACTGAAATTATGTTCCTAGTTAAACTAGGAGCATATAAAACATTCTTCAAAATCACTTCCAAACCACTTGGAAGCTTTAAAACGTAGTCTCCTTGAGCTTCGACTTCAACTTTTGCTCCGTTGCCCATAAAAAGACTACTGTCTCCCTTCTTGTAATGTCTACTTCTTCTGTACCCCTGCAACGAATTGCAAATATGAGTTCCACATCCGGTATCTAGTACCCATGTGTTAGAAGAAATAACATTAAGCTCAACATGTATCATAAAGATAGTACCTGAGGTTTGCCCTGCATCCCTCTTGTTTTTCAACTCCTTGAGATAGGTTGGACAATTTCTCTTCCAATGTCCTATCTCACCACATTCAAAACATGGGTCATTTGTAGCAACCTTTTGCTTCTTCTCCTTCGGTTTGGTGGGTTCTGCTTTAGCTTTTCCCTTTCCCTTGATGTGCCCCTTTCTTTTAGCATAGTTTGCTTTAGAGTCGGGGTGGGGCCTCTTTTTGTTGCCTCCTTCATTGATCGCTAGGACGGGTAAAGCCTTTTTGCCCATTCCTGCTTCGGCCGTTTTGAGCATTGCATGAAGCTCACCAATGCTCTTGTCCCATCCATTCATGTTGTAATTCATTACAAAACTCTCAAATTTCTTTGTTAAAGAGTTGAGGATCAAATCCGTAGCCAACTCTTTAGAGACGGGACAATTTAGCCGTTCGAGGCGATCAATGTGGCTTTTCATCTTGAGAACATAAGATGATACCGATTGGGTTTCCTCCATTCGACATGCATGAAGCGCCCGAACAGTTTCGAAGCGTTCTACCCCTTGCTTGTTGTAGGAACATTTCCTTTAACTGGGTAATCATGTCGTATGCCCCGTGATGTTCAAAATCCTTTTGAATTTCGGGAATCATAGTTCCCAACATGAGGCATGAGGCTTGCATGGAGTCCTCGGTATTCTTAACCCAATCGTTGTAGGCTTCCACATCTTCCACGTTAGGTTCATCGGGAATAGGATCGTCCAACACATAGGATATTTTCTCTTGCTTGAGAACGATTCTCAAGTTTCGAAACCAATCCATGAAGTTGTTTTGGTTGAGACGATCCTTTTCAAGGATGGTTCTTAGTGACAGGTTTCGGACGGTTTGGTTAATCGGGTTTGCATTGTTAGCGGCCATCTACAAAATTTAACAAGTTCAATTTTAGTATTTTCGATATTATTATATTTTAATCATTAATACCCTTTTGTGTCTTAAAGACAATTAATAATTAAAATCTAGAATCCAACGTTACATTTAAATATTGGTTAGGTGACCTTTATCCCTCTATTTAAATTAACAAGGTAGTCAACGTTTGACAATTGCAACTCTTTGCAACTTCTAGCCATATGGGATCGGTTAAACATCTTTATGTTTAGTTGGCATGTTTAATCCCATCAACACCTTTGCTCCCCATGCTTCGGTGACCCTAAGTTCATGGTTTCCAAATCAAGTCGTCCAACTTACACACACATGTGAGTTTATACACATAAGTGGTTAGGTGACCTTTATCCCACAAACATGGTAAACCCACCTCGAACATACAAGTTCCCTCAAATGTGGTTAGGTGACCTTTATCCCACAATAAGAGTTCCCAAGTGTTTCGAGTGTTGTATAAAAGGATGGTGTTTGACTTCTTTTATAAAAGGGTTTTTAATATTTCAAAATTCTAGTTTAGAAAATATTATGTACCATATATTTGCATGCATTCAAATCAATGGTACTTTGGTGAAAACAAATTTTCAAGGTTCTATTTAATAAAACCCATTTTATTATAAAATCATTAATTTTTAATAAAACCTTTATTAAACATTTTAATGACTTTTTCAAGAACCAATTTTATGCTTGTTGTTGATTATTAGTTTGTTAAGTCATGCATATCTACATATCATCTAAACAACAAAATAAACAACCACACAAGCATAACAATAGGTGCATAACCATAGCCAACTATTTTGACAACACTTGTTAGCCGAAACAAGTGTGTCAAAAGGTCCTTCCTAAAGGGTGAAAAATGACACAAGTAATGTGTCGATGAACTCCCACTTGATCCCGCATCCAAATGCTTCAAGTCTCCTTCTTGTGTTGTGATTTCTCCACCTTCTTTGAGCTTCCAAAAGTCTTTTATTTTCAGCTCCAAACTCCTTTGGATTTCAAAAATGTGTTTTGGTTATCGGGTTAAAATCCCGTTGAGAACGATGAAGTTCTTTGGACCGAATATTATGGTCCAAACCAAAACCGCATTTTTGTGTGCATCTTCTTTTACAAAATATATCCTAATACATTTTTTTCTAGTAAAATAAAATGCACCTAATCTATTTATTTTACATACCAAATGAAATAAATAAATTACATATCTTCTAATGGAAGAACAAAATAATTATTACAACCCATTGAAATAATAAATCACAACACAATCATTCAACACAAGGTCATGGCTAGGTCATATGCACCAAAATATATATCCAAATATATATATATATTAATTTCAAGAAGCATAAAAAAATGGTTCCCTTTTATAAACATTTTCGGCTATTTTCAAAAAACCGAAAAGTTAAGTTTTGTCCAAACAAACAAACCATCCATATGAAATAAATTTTTCAAGATTCTCTTATGCATGTAAGAAAATAATCTTGAAAAACAAAGGGTTAACCATGTTAAAATTTTCGGCCATAGGGTTTTCTTGAAACCCGAAACCCGAAATTTTTAATCTATTGAAGTATGCACTCATATAAGTTGCTCTAGATGCCATTGAAGGGATTTAACATGTTTATCAAAGGAATTTCATCCATATGAAATAAAAACGCAGCGGAAATATTGTTTAAAACATGTTAATTTTATAAGATATAAAACCATTTATATGCAAAATCCCAAAACCCGGATCCATATATGAGATGTATACTATCAAACACAACCATAGGATGTTTAGAAAACTACCTTCTTGAAGTGAAAGGATTATGAAACGATGATGCTTCTTGAAATGGTTGTCTTCAAGAGTAGAGGACCTCAAGCTTGTATACCCCAAGCTTCCAACAAACACCACGAGTTTAGCTAGGATTTAACACTTGAAACGAAACCGAAAAGCTCCTTGGAACCCTTCTATGGCCGAAATTTTGAGAGCAAAATTCAGCTCTTCTACTTTTAGATTATCTCTAATAATCTTTATATTTTTGTCATACAAAAATATATAAATGATGAGAGAAGAGCCACCTCCTTTTTGCCCAATCAAGAGGCTTCTTCCACATGCAAAATGCATGAAAAGAGATTGGACCAAATCTTTTTGGTTAGAGAGAAAGGGGGCCGGCCCCTAGGTGGGTGTTTAAAAAAAAACAATTTTATTTTATTAAATAAAGTCTTGTTTATTTTTATAACTTTTATAAAATAAACACTATATGTTTTCAAGGCTTTATGCACCTCTTTTAAAATGTTATTTAACTTATTAAATAACAAAATAAAATATTCTCTCATAATAAATTATCCACATAATTTATTGGTTTCTCAAGTGTAGTTATTTAGAAAACCAATTTCTAAATATTGTAAGTGTTAATATTTATTTGTTTGATCATATCACAAATAAATAATATAAGTGTTTGTCTAGCTTGTTATTGGGTATGACTCGACTTGGATCATAACGTACTAGCCACATCAATTTAATATGTGTCTTGGGCATACAGAGTCCTACAACAGGCGCTCTTTATGGGTTCAATGGATTAATACTCACAAGTTAAAAGGTAGAAGCATATGGGATATTCCTAGTAGGGGAAGTTTAAGTTGGGGCTGGCGAAAAATTATGTCTCTTCGTAGTCTTGTTCGGCCATTTATATGGAAAAAGATTCGAAGTGGAGCTCAAACAAACGCATGGAGCGACAACTGGTGTCAATTCAGCCCATTAAACGCGTTTATCTCGCCTCGAGTTATTGCTAATGCAGGTTTTAGTCTTCATTCCTCTGTTAGTTCTCTTGTGGACGATCATGGTCAATGGCGGTGGCCGCAAGCTTGGCTTGATCTTTTTCCGGTATTAATCAACATTGAAAATCCAGATTTGACGCATCAAATGGAAGATAAACTGATATGGAAAGATCTGGAGGGTAATCCGCAGCAGTTTGGTTCGAAAGAAGTGTGGAATAACATCCGGAATCATAACTCTATAGTTAATTGGGCAAACCTAATTTGGTTCACTCAATGCATTCCTCGACATTCATTTGAGATGTGGCTCGTCATTAAGAATAAGCTGAGTACCCAGGACCGTTTATGGGTATGGGAAGTGAAACTAACCGGCGCCTGATGTGCTGTCCGTTATGTAAGTTTGACCGTGACTCAAGGGATCATTTGTTTTTCCAATGCTCGTTTGCGTCTCAAGTATGGAACAATGTTAAGTGTATGGTTGATATGAATAATGTCAACGACTCATGGGATTCCGTTATGGACTGGCTGATTCATCATGCTAACACAAGGAGGATTGATCACGTTCTATGCAAGATGGTATTCATTGATTATTTATAAAATTCACCGGGGTAACCCTTTACCCAAAAAAAAAACTATGTTAAGTATGCCAACTATGTTAAGTATGTTAAGCGGGTTAACTCGGTCAAGCATGTTAACTCTGTTAACTCAGTTAAACTTATCATGTCTGTTAATTGATAAACCATGTTAGATTAGACTGAGAACCCAATTACGTGAAGCATGAGTTGTGTGAAATTGAATAACTGTTTACGTGTTACTTGATGTTAACTATCCAGTACACTTAGTGACTTTTTTTTTGGGTAAAGGGATTTACCCCGGTGATTCTATATATTCACAACCAAATAAAACAAGTAGCGTGGAGAGTCCACACTAGTTCAATCATGAGACATGCCTCATGAAAGTAAAACAAATCAAAAACTAAGTCGCAAAACATTACCAATAAAACCAAACTAGACAAACATCTAGACAAAGACACTACTCAAAACGCTATTCAACCGCCATTGTCCATAATGTCCGTTTCCCGAATTCCCCATTCACCAAGAAGTCTGCGCACCTTCTCTGTCTTCTTCAGCTTAACTCCCAAAATTTTGTACCGAACCGTTTGGAAAATAATGTGACCGATAGTCTCTGGCGGTCTTAATTGGTTTTTGAAAATACGAGCATTTCGTTCCTGCCATATGAAGTAAGCAGTAGCCGCCACTAAAATCCTAGCAACATAATTAGCAGCCGACTTGGAATTCGCGCACACCAGCAACCAGCTCACTATATCCTCCCATTTATTATCGACCATATCCATGCCCACTTTTTGCCTCACAATACCCCAAACTTGAGAAGAAAACTTACATTCAAAGAATAGATGACAATGAGAATCGTTATCCGCGTAACATAATAAGCAGCACATCATATTCATATTCTTCCTTCTCGTGAGATCCCATTTAAGAATGACATCTTGAGTCAGCAATTTCTTCCTCATAATCAACCACATTAAGAACGCGTGCCTTGGAATACAATGAGAAAACCAAACCACTCCGCTCCACTGGATCTCCGAGTCGCTATGTCTAATCGAATTCCATATAACCGAGGCCGAGACTTCATTAAGCTGCCCTCCAACTCTCCATCGAACTGTATCATTTTTATAAGCTTGAAGCTGAATGTGATCTACTTGGTTGAGAACCGGAAATAAATCCCTCCAAGCCGCTGGCCACAACCAGGCACCATCCATGACCATATCCGCTACTGACGCCTCTAAACGAAATCCTGCATTTGTTATTGTTCTTGGAGATAAGAAATCACCCAGTGGACCTATATCGCTCCAAGTATCATACCAAGCTGAAGTGGATCTCCCATCTCCAAGTAGCGACCAAAAATACTTCCGCACCATCGGACGCATCTGGAGGATTTTGCGCCAGCTCCAACAACAGTTATTAGGGGCTTTGCAAATTCAGAAGCTTTTTCCTTTTAGTCTATAGTCATGAATCCAATCGACCCAAAGAGACTTTCTTTTAGTTACAATGCTCCAGATATGGATTGCCATAAGAGCTGTATTCATATCCCCGATCCGCCTAATCCCCAAGCCACCTTCATATTTAGGAAGACAAATCAAATTCCAAGAAACCTTTGCTTTCCCTTTGTGAAAAGTGCTTTGTTGAGACCATAAAAAATTACGCATTCTAGCTTCTAAATCGTGGACAACACGGGTCGGTAAAATAAATACCGAAGACCAATATATATGCATCGAAGATAAGACCGCAACCACTAACTGCAACCTCCCGGCAAACGAAAGGAGCTTGTTCCTCCAGCTCGAGATTCGCTTCTTAAGCCTCTCAACTAAGACACCACAATCCTTGTACAAGAGCCGAGAAGAAATAAGGGGAACACCCAAATAACGAACCGGAAGCTCTCCTTCAACAAACGGCATAATATTCATAATAGCATTCATAATATTACCAGGCACATTATAGAAGAAGACTGTACTTTTCTGAATACTAGGCACCAAACCTGACATCTTTGTAAAGGTATCTAAAGAAGACATAATGCATTTAGCCGATCCAACATCGCCTCTAGCAAAAAGGAACAGGTCATCTGCAAAACATAAACTAACAATTTGCTGCTTCTCGCATTTATTATGAAACTTGAAAGACGAATCAATCCTAGTAGCATGCTGCACGATACCGGTCAAGACCTCCATAACAAGCGTAAATAAATACGGAGAATTAGGATCCCCTTGCCTTAACCCGCGACTACCCCTGAAAAAACCATGAATATTCCCGTTGACACAAATAGAGTATGATGTAGTAGAGACACATACCATAATCCAATCCACCATCTTTCTATGAAAACCGAACCCAAGCATCACAGACTTTAAAAAATTCCAGTCGACTGTGTCGTACGCCTTTTGGATATCGACCTTAAAAGCACACCGAGGAGGGCCAACATTCCTGTGATAATTGTGCATTAATTCCTGGGTTAAAAGGATATTATCTGAAATCCTCCTACCCTGGACAAACGCAGACTGGTTCACACTAACAATCCCTTTCAGATCATTCTTTATGCGATCCGCAATAATCTTGCTGATGCATTTGTACAACACGTTACAACAAACTATAGGACGGTAGTCCATCACAGACGCCGGAGTGGATACCTTCGGAATAAGCACTAGCAGCGTGTGATTTAATTCACGGAGCATCTTTCCTGTAGAGAAAAAATCTATGACAGCATTAGACACATCCTGCCCTATAACATGCCAGGCACTCTTGAAAAACGCAGATGTGTAACCATCTGGACCAGAAGCTTTATCAATTCCAATCGAGAACATAGCCTTTTTCACTTCGTCACTAGAAACCGGGCGAACCATATGGGAAGCTATATCCGGATCCAACACGTTAGAGAACAAATCAGGTGATGGCATCAACGACACGTTATCAGGACGCCCCAAAAAGTGCTCATAATGATGAACTAAAGCAATATGAACCTTGTCTCCTTCATATACAGTACCACGAGCATACTTTATCACATCAATACGGCACCTATGATTTCGCGTTTTCAAAGCCGAATGAAAAAACGCTGAGTTCATATCCCCAGCTCTCAGCCAATCGACCTTAGATTTCTGTTTTAGAAATCGTTCTTCGTCTAAAGCCTGTTGGACTCTGTATGCCCAAGACACATATTAAATTGATGTGGCTAGTACGTTATGATCCAAGTCGAGTCATACCCAATAACAAGCTAGACAAACACTTACAATATTTATTTATGATATGATCAAATAAATAAATATTAACACTTAGAATATTTAGAAATTGGTTTTCTAAATAATTGCACTTGACAAACTAATAAATTATATGGATAATTTATTTTGAGAGAATATTTTATTTTGTTATTTAATTGGTTAAATAACATAATAAAAATAGCATAAGTCTTATAACATATGATGTTATATTTTATAAAAGTTATAAAATATATATATGTGTAAGACTTATATTTTATAAAAGAAATTGTATTTTTTTTATAAAAGCTTGGCCGCCACCCCCCCCCCCCCCCGTGGGGTCTTCCCAAAATATTCTTGTCCAATGAAGTTCCATGCATGTTGTCATAAGTTAGAATCACCGGGGTAACCCTTTACCCAAAAAAAAAAAAAGTTAGAAGCATTTTGATTGGATGGTCTTCCCTAAGTTCTTTGGCCAATCATATTGCATGCAAATGCATGTGTTAGTTGATCTCCTATTGGGCAATGTGGGTGGCAAAATCTCTCATGTCTTTTATATTCATTTAGATGAATTTTGAAAAAAAAGAACTTGAAGAAGATAGGTAAAAATGGCTGCATTTTTTCGGCCCCAAGATGATCATCCAAGAGTTGATTTTTATTTGGAAAAATCAAGTGTTAGACTCTAAATAAATCGGGTCATGTATGGTTGATCTATTGGTGAGTTTCAAGTTCATATAACAAGTGCAAGAACTCCAAAACTCCTCTCATATTTTCGGCCATGAGATGGTTAACAAGAGGGTTTTTCTAGTGAGTTCATAAGTGTAGAAATCCTAGCTAAACATCAGGTGTTTGTTGGAAGCTTGGGGTATACAAGCTTGAGGTCTTCTACTCTTGAAGACAACCATTTCATGAAGCATCATCCGTTTCATAATCCTTGCACTTCAAGAAGGTAGTTTTCTAAACATCCTATGGTTGTATATGAACGGGTTTTGGGATTTTGCATATAAACGGTTTTATATCTTATAAAAGTAACATGTTTTAAACATTATTTCCGCTGCGTTTTTATTTCATATGGATGAAATTGCTTTGATAAACATGTTAAAATCGCATCAATGGCATCTAGAGCCGCTTATATGAGTGCATGCTTCAATAGACTTAAAATTTTCGGGTTTCGGGTTTGGTGAAAACCCTATGGCCGAAATATTAAGTATGGTTATCCCTTTGTTTTTCAAGATTATATTCTTACATGCATAAATGAATCTTGAAAAATTATTTCATATGGATGATTTGTTTGTTTGGACAAAACTAACCTTTTCGTTTTTTGGACATAGCCGAAAATGGTTATTAAAAGGGAACCATTTTTTTATGCTTCTTGAAATTAATAAATATATATTTGGATATATATTTTTGTGCATATAACCTAGCCATAACCTTGTGTTGAATAATTGTGTTGTGATTTATTTATTAATTATTCAATGGGTTGTAATAATTATTATTTTTTGTTCTTCCATTTGTAAAGATATGTAATTTATTTATTTTTCATTTGGCATGTAAAATAAATAGACTAGGTGCATTTTATTTTACTAGAAAAAATGTATTAGGATATATTTTGTAAAAGAAGATGCACACAAAAATGCGGTTTTGGTTTTTGCCAATTTCGGGCATAAAGGACTTCATAGTTCTTAACGGGATTTTAGCCCGAAAACCAAAACACATTTTCGGAGCCCAAAAGAGTTTGGAGCTGAATTAAAGTACATTTTGGAAGCTCAAAGAAAGTGGAGAAATCACAACACAAAAGGGAGACTTGAAGCATTTGGATGCGGGATCAAGTGGGAGTTCAACGACACGTTATTTGTGTCAATATTCACCCTTTAGGAAGGACCTTTTGGCACACTTGTTTCGGCTAACAAGTGTGGTCAAAATAGTTGGCTATGGTTATGCACCTAATGATATGTGTGTTGTGCTTGTGTGGTTGTTTATTTTGTTGTTTGATGATATTTGGATATGCATGCTTAACAAACTAATAATCAACAACAAGCGTAAAATTGGTTCTTTACAAGATCATTAAAATTGGTTAATAAAAGGTTATTAAAAATTAATGATTTTATAATAAAATGGGTTTTATTAAAAAGAACCTTGAAAATTTATTTTCACAAAAGTACCAAGGATTTGAATGCATGCAAATGTATGGTACATAAAGTTTTCTAAACTAGAATTTATGAAAACTCAAAAATCCCTTTTATAAAACAAGTCAAACACCATCCTTTTATACAACACTCGAAACACTTGGGAACTCTTTCGTGGGATAAAGGTCACCTAACCACATTTGAGGGAACTTGTATATTCGAGGTGGGTTTACCATGTTTGTGGGATAAAGGTCACCTAACCACTTATGTGTATAAACTCACACGTGTGTGTAAGTTGGACGACTTGATTTGGAAACCATGAACTTAGGGTCACCGAAGCATGGCGAACAAACGGTGTTGATGGGATTAAACATGCCAACTAAACATAAAGATGTTTAACCGATCCCATATGGCTAGAAGTTGCAAAGAGTTGCAATTGTCAAACGTTGACTACCTTGTTAATTTAAATAGAGGGATAAAGGTCACCTAACCAATATTTAAATGTAACGTTGGATTCTAGATTTTAATTATTAATTGTCTATGAGACACAAAGGGTATTAATGATTAAAATATAATAATATCGAAAATACTAAAATTGAACCTTGTTAAATTTTGTAGATGGCCGCTAACAATATTACCCAAACCGTCCGTAACCTATCACTAATAAACGATCCTAATCCCGATGAACATCTTATGAAGATAAGGATGCCTATAACGATTGGATTAAGTATATCAAGAATACTATGCAAGCCTCTTGTCTCATGTTAGGAATTATGATTCCCGAGATTCAAAAGGTTTTGATCATCATGAGCACACGACATGATTACCCAATTATAGGAAATGTTCCTAAGGATAGAACGCTTCGAAGCGGTTCGAGCGCTTCATGCGTGTCGAATGGAGGAAACCCAATCGGACTCATCTTATGTCTTTAAGATGAAAAGCCACAATGATCACCTCGAAAGGCTCAATATGGATAAAAGGGTTTTATCCATTCTAACGATCAATAAGGTTGGCAACAAGAAAGGGCATCACCCCGACACCAAAGCAAATGTTGCAAATGGAAATGGGTAATTCAAAGGAAAATAATTAGAAAGACTAAAGCGAAACCACCGAAACCAAAAGAGAAGAAGGCAAAGGTTGCCATGAACGATCCATGCTTTGAGTGTGGAGAGATAGGGCATTTAAATAGGAATTGTCCAATCTATCTCAAAGAGTTGAAAAACAAGAGGGATGCTAGGCAAACCTCAGGTACAATCTTAATAATACATATTGACCTTAATGTTATCTCTTCTAACACATGGGTATTAGATACCGGATGTGGAACTCATGTTTGCAATTCGTTGCAAAAGGTTCAAAAGAAATAAACATTACAAGAAAGGAGACTATGTTTTGAAACTTCCAAATAGTTTGGAAATTGTTTTAAAATGTTTTGAATGCTCCTAGTTTGACTAGGAACATTATTTAAGTTTCCCTTTTGAGACAATATGTTTTGATTTAAAGTTTGTAAACAATGACATTTATATTTCGATGAATGACATGTTTTACTTTAAAACTATGCCTTCAAATGGTAGTTATGAATTGGTTCATAATAATACATCATTTGATAGTTCAATGTACCAAGCAATCACCAACAAACTCAAAATGGATTTGAGTGAGACTTACCTTTGGCATTATCGCCTTGGTCATATAAACAGATGTCGCATGTAAACACTTCGAAAGAATGGTCTTTTGGAAACAAATGAAATTGGTTCATTTGATACATGTGAATCTTGTTTACAAGGTAAAATGACTAAGAAACCCTTTAGTGGGAAAGGGCAATAGATTTCTTAGGTATCATACATTCAAATGTATGTGATCCTTTTAAGCCAATGATTAGGAATGATGGAAGATACTTCATTACTTTTACCGACAACTATAGTAGTTATGGTTATGTGTACTTGACACAAAGAAGAAGTTTTGAAACGTTCAGAATCTTCAAAAAGTGAAGTACAAAATCAACTCTTTTAAAGTTCTTTGTTTTGATAGAGGAGGAATCGAACTCTATTAGATATGGTTCGATCTATGATGGCTAGGAGCGCATTATCTCTATCACTTTGGGGTTACGCTTTGCTCTCCATGGCCCATATGGCCCCAAACCAAGAAAGTGGATAAGACACCTTTTAAATATGGCATGGAAGGGCTCCATCATTATCATATTTAAAAAGTATGGGTTGTGAAGCTTATGTGAAGCAATACACCCCAAACAAGTTGGAAGTACGATCCACTAAGTGTATCTTCGTAGGATATCCTAAAGATGATTTCTACGATCCAACAGAGCAAAAGGTATTTGTTGCTCGAAAGGCTAAGTTCTTGGAAGCTAAGTTCCTTGTGAAAGGAACTAGTAGAACAGTGGAACTTGATGAGGATCAGGAACCAAAAGCCGATACACGTTTGGTTGATACTAGCACTCAACAAGAGGTTGTTGAAGATGATCAAATGGTTGATCAACATACACAAAACGTTCGCAGATCTGGTAGAATTAATAATCCACCTGAAAGATATGAATTTTATGGATGGATGCTATGTGGTAGATTCAGATGAACCAACCACATACCATGATGCAATGTCGAAATCCGATTGCGACAAATGGCTTAAGGCTATGAACGTAGAGATGCAATCCATGTATAACAACCAAATTTGGAAATTGGTTATGCCACCTCTTAACTCCAAAGTAGTTGGAAGTAAGTGGGTTTTCATGAAGAAAACATATATACATGGAAACTTGGATACTTGTACAACGAAACTCTTAGCAAAAGGTTTCACTCAAACTCAAAGGGTTGATTATGATGAGACCTTCTCGCCAGTGGCGATGCTAAAGTCAACTAGGATATCATTTGCCATACTTACACAATATGATTATGAGATTTGGCGAATGGATCTCAAAACGACTTTCCTTAATAGATATCTTGAGGAAGATGTCTATATAGTTAAGCCTGAAGGTTTTGTTGATCCAAAACATCCTGACAAAGTATGCAAGTTAAAGAAATCAATCTATAGATTGAAACAAGCATCTAGAAGTTGGAATCACCGTTTTGATGAAGAGATTAGGGAATATGGATTCATCAAAAACGTTGATAAAGCTTGTGTGTATAAGAAGGCTAGTGGGAGCATCATCACTTTATTAGTACTATATGTTGATGACATTCTACTATTTGGAAATAACATTCCAACAGTGGAAGGTGTAAAAGCCTGGCTTGGAAGTTGTTCTTCCATTAAGGATCTTGGTGAAGTCGCCTATATTTTGGGAATAAAGATCTATAGGGATAGATCAAGGCGATTGATAGGTTTAAACTAAAGTGCATACATTGACAAAGTCTTGAAAGGGTCCAGGATAAAGAACTCAATGAAAGGTTTGGTACCTATTCAAGAGAGGACAATATTGAGTGCATCTCAATGTCCAAAGCTCAAAGGATGAGCAAGAAAGAGTAAAAGGAATCCCATATGCGTCAGCTATAGGATTCATTATGTACGTAATGATATGCACTAGACTGGACAAGTTATGCGCTTTAAGCATAACGAGAAGAAACCAGCAAGAAACGGTCATTGGGTGACTGTTATATATATATATATTGAAATACCTTAGAAGGACTAAGGATATGTTTCTAATATATGGATCTGGTGAAAAAGAACTCGTTGTAAAAGGGTTACAAGGATGCGAGTTTCGGAATTCGTTGTAAAGGGTTACATGGATACGAGTTTCCAAACTGATCAAGATGGTTCTCGATCACAAACAGGGTAGCATTGTCCACTACAGAATCAGAATACATCGCTGCTTCATTGATCGAGATAATTCATATGGATCTGCCACTTGAATTATTACCAATCTAGGGGTAGTCCCTACCATTCAGGACCCTAGTGATCTTTGTGATAACGATGGTGTGATTGCTTAAATCACGGAACCTCGTGTACATCAAAAGACTAGGCACATTGAGCGGAGTTTCAACTGCATAAGGGATGAAGTTGAAAAAGAGAAAGATATGTATTCGCAAAGTTCACACTGATCAAAATATTGCGGATCCACTCACGAAGCTCCTTGAATGGGCAAAGCATGAAAGGGTCATACTTGTGCCTTAGGACTTCGATATTCTAGTGATTGGATTTGATCTATTTTGTATTTGGATATTGGAACAATTGTTATTATAACTCTTTATGGTATGTTGAGTTATGTTCCATATTAGCATGTTTAAATCCGTGAATAAGTTAATTATTCTAAATGTCCGTAGTCGATCATAATTGTGGGAACAAATATGAATGTAAGACTATTATGAATTTGGATTGGTGGATATTCATTAGATATGAATATAGAGCAAGGCGTTGCTGCCAAGGTTCATAGATATTTGTGGGATACAAATATTGGACTGACTCGCTCTTAAATATTACTGCATGGAATCATCTGTGATTGATCATAAGTAAATTTGAGTAAAGGAGAATATCATAGTATCCTCAGACCTGAGATACATATTGGGTCTTGATATTCACCAAATATTATGCCTTGACTTATTTCTTCGCTGTCAGTAATATGACAGTACATAAGGCTAAGCTCAGGTGTGGTACAATTTGAGAGAAGGCCTGCTAAAGTTAAATCAACAGAGAGTGATCACTCTGTGTCTCTGGATTTGACATGACATCTGTAACGAAAGGATAAATGATATATTCACCTAAATCATTTTCAAGTAAGGGACTTGAAGGGGATGATGTTATTGAATGGCAAATATAGTCATACGTATTGGGGGTAGTAAACCGTAGTTAGGCGTTATTTACTACTTGCATCAATCTTCTATGTATCTTGTGCAAGTGGGAGATTGTTGGACTCTGTATGCCCAAGACACATATTAAATTGATGTGGCTAGTACGTTATGATCCAAGTCGAGTCATACCCAATAACAAGCTAGACAAACACTTACAATATTTATTTATGATATGATCAAATAAATAAATATTAACACTTAGAATATTTAGAAATTGGTTTTCTAAATAATTGCACTTGACAAACTAATAAATTATATGGATAATTTATTTTGAGAGAATATTTTATTTTGTTATTTAATTGGTTAAATAACATAATAAAAATAGCATAAATCTTATAACATATGATGTTATATTTTATAAAAGTTATAAAATATATATATGTGTAAGACTTATATTTTATAAAAGAAATTGTATTTTTTTTTTATAAAAGCTTGGCCGCCACCCCCCCCCCCATGGGGTCTTCCCAAAATATTCTTGTCCAATGAAGTTCCATGCATGTTGTCATAAGTTAGAAGCATTTTGATTGGATGGTCTTCCCTAAGTTCTTTGGCCAATCATATTGCATGCAAATGCATGTGTTAGTTGATCTCCTATTGGGCAATGTGGGTGGCAAAATCTCTCATGTCTTTTATATTCATTTAGATGAATTTTGAAAAAAAAGAACTTGAAGAAGATAGGTAAAAATGGCTGCATTTTTTCGGCCCCAAGATGATCATCCAAGAGTTGATTTTTATTTGGAAAAATCAAGTGTTAGACTCTAAATAAATTGGGTCATGTATGGTTGATCTATTGGTGAGTTTCAAGTTCATATAACAAGTGCAAGAACTCCAAAACTCCTCTCATATTTTCGGCCATGAGATGGTTAACAAGAGGGTTTTTCTAGTGAGTTCATAAGTGTAGAAATCCTAGCTAAACATGAGGTGTTTGTTGGAAGCTTGGGGTATACAAGCTTGAGGTCTTCTACTCTTGAAGACAACCATTTCAAGAAGCATCATCCGTTTCATAATCCTTGCACTTCAAGAAGGTAGTTTTCTAAACATCCTATGGTTGTATATGATAGTATGCATCTTCATATATGGATCCGGGTTTTGGGATTTTGCATATAAACGGTTTTATATCTTATAAAAGTAACATGTTTTAAACATTATTTCCGCTGCGTTTTTATTTCATATGGATGAAATTGCTTTGATAAACATGTTAAAATCCCATCAAAGCCGCCTCCTGGTATTGACGATTTAATGTGGTCTCTTTGGCACGAAACTCCGCATTCATCGGATCCTTGTCAATACTAATCTGGATAGACTCCAAAGACCGACGCAACTCCTCAACTTTTTTATGAAGATTACCCTGTTGGAACAAAAGAGCACGTAAAGGAGCTTTTAATAGACGGAGCTTTTTCACCACCCGAAACTGATGCACTCCATCAACACTCGAACCCCAATTTTTAGCCACAATATCCATAATTTCTTTCTTATGAGTCAAAAAGTTAGCAAACTTAAACGGCCTATTTTTCATCACTCGGAATTTTCAGAATACAAGGACAGTGATCAGATATCCTATAAGGGTGAAAGAAAGCAACCGCACTCGGGTACTCAACAACAAACTGATTGTTAGCCAATACTCGAACAATCTTTTTTAATAAACCAATTCCCTTCTTCGGTTTTTGATTCCAAGTAAAATGACAACTTGTACGATTAATGTCAAAAACCTCAATATCATCAACACAAGCCTGAAACTCTTTCATGCTGGCCGAAACCGATGAAGCACCCATAGACTTATCTTCCAGACTTAAAGCAGAGTTAAAATCACCCATTACTACCCAAGGTTGAGTACCAACCAGCGCCTTATGCAAAGAAAGTTGATGCCACAAATCTCTTCTAGAAATATAGTAATTATCCGCATAAACTATCGAACAGAAAAACATTTTCTTATCTAGCTTGAACCGAATCTGAACATGCATTACCTGAGACGTTTGGTTTAGCACCATCACCTCAAATATATCTGGATTCCAGCCAATAATTATTCTAGTACCTTTATCGCAAAGCCCTCCGTTAGACGTCGAATCCCAGTTGCGAAAAACACTTTTACAAACTATACCAAGTTTACTTGCATCCACGTGAGACTCTAAAATAGCACAAAAATTCAGCTTATTATCTTTCACAATTTGCCGAACCTCTTTTTGTTTTAGCGGGCGGTTCAACCCCCTAATGTTCCACGTTGCTAGGCTAACCATTGGCAATAGTTGGAGAAGGAGTGCTTGCCTCTTTAGTGTCTATCGACTTCTTAGAGTCACCCACCAGAAACTCATTCGCCTCGTTATAAACTTCCGTGACCTCCTCGTCCTCGGATTCTTCATAAACTCCACCACTCGGCCCCTTACTACTTTAACCTTCATCCACCTCAGCTGAATTTAAAACATTAAACGGGTTCGTGGACAAGATCGGACCAGCCGACTTAATGTTTAATTCCGATTTATGCTTGTTAGTAATCGGCCTATACTCAAATTTTGTTTTTGGTTTACCGAATGCCCGATTTCCTAGCCATCTTCTTGTTTTGAACTTCTGTATAGCCATCATTATCTACTCTAGGAGCCTTCTTAGGTTGTGAATTACCTCGATTGCCAGGGTGCTTAACACCTATCTGAGCCGGTTTCCTAGGATTTTTTGGGCAGGAGTCATTAGAATGACCGAAAACACAACATGTCGAACACCTGAGAGGATTCCATTCATATTCAATATACATCGATTCCTTCATAAATCCATCACTATTCGGGTTGGGAATTGCCATAATAATTCTCTTTAAGTTCTTTATCCGCTGAAACTTCAATCAAAGCACGAGCAAAGCTACTTCTACCCCAGTTATCCACACACATAGAAGTTGTGTATGAGTCAAGCAGTTTTGGTTCACCAATGGCCGTAGCAATCATGCTAAGACCGTCTTCCGTATAAGCAGCAATAGGAATGTCATGGATTTTGACCCACACCTGAATTTTGTTTCGCAACTGTGCACGTTTGTCATACGTTATATCGTGTTGTGATTTATATGTTATATTTGATGTACAGCATAAGTGTATTTGTTGATATATGCTTGTATGTTGGTTAATATTATGTGTTGTATGAGTAATAAAATGGAACACATGCCAAACATCCCTCACGAAAACACCCCATCGAAAACACCCTATGGCCGAAAACACTTCATGTGTTTTCGTCCACTAACTAGTCAACGAAAACCAAATGGGCTTTGGCCCAGTTGTGATTAGATAAACATTTGTTTTAACATTTACGTGAACTTTATTTGGCAAACCCTAATCACATCTCCTCTATCTCTCTCTCACTACCCTTGAACCCGACGACAATTTCTAAGCTCTTTGGGAACCCTTGCTAGCCTCTTTTCATAACGGGACTTGACTGATTTCTTGTGTGCACATAATTAGCATACCGAGCAAACCAAGGTGAGTTCACACTCTTACCAAGGCATGGGATTCCCCGGTGGGTTGGGAATGGGATTGAATGATTACTTGTACTCACATCACTACTAGACTACTTACCACGGTCCTCGGATTGGGAAGGATGCCTGTGCCCAAATCTACGTAAAGCCTACGTACTGTCCTTGGTTTGGGAAGGACACTAGTGTTAAAACCTACGTAAATCCTACGTACCATTGTCCTCGGATGGGGAAGGACACCAGCGCTAAACCTACGTACTCGCTACGTACTGTCCTCGGTTGGAAAGGGCACTTACGTAAAATCTACGTAAACTTATACTTACTACTGTCCTCGGTTGGGAAGGGCACTTACGTAAAACCTACGTAAACTTATACTTACTACTATCCTCGGGTTGGGAAGGATACTTATGGATACAACTAGTCTAGTAACTTACAGTATGGGAAGCCCCCACTAATTGAACTTACAACATGGGAAGCCCCCACTAGATGAACATACAAATGGCCTAGTAATACACGGCATGGTTATAAACTAACTTACGATTTGTTAAACGAACTTATTACTGAACAACCAACTGTGAACTCGCTCAACTTTGTTGTTGACTCTCTGTTACATGCCTTGCAGGTCGTTAGGTATCTATGGAGCTTGCATGGGAATGGAGAGGAGTCGTTGTGGGACATGGACAGCTGTGTGCCATGCTAAACATTTGAAACATTTAAACTTATGTTGGGTTTACATATTTATGCTTCCGCTAAACACTTAACTATGTTATGGTTTTGAACACCTTTCGTATTGATGAATGACTTTTATTTATTACTTATAATTTTCAATATGATTGGTGGCTTGATCCTGGTCATGTCACGTCTCCAAGCGGTGATACTCCGCGTGTGGATTTTGGGGGTGTGACATATGATATTGCATGTGATTGCACGTTTAACGCAACAGTATGAATTCATGTATACTTGCATGTGTTATGTGACTAATAGGGTGGTATTTCCCTAAACCTTCATGACTTACGCTTCGTGATACTTTTTGCTTGCTACTCGAATTTAAGGAACCATTTGACATGAGTTAAGAGGAGCTGAAATGAGCATTCAAATCACAATATTATTGTGGGTGCACACATAATAATACTGTGGGGTGCAGGTGAGTCCCAGTGAGACTTAACAAGTGGAAAAGGGGTTCCGTCCCGTCATTTGATCGATGAGAAACATAACAAACCTATAGGGGTCATAGTAGTAATTTTCCCCTACTCAAACTCAAACATGAACATTCATTTGTCTTTGGATCCCTTTGAATCTCGATGCTATCGAGTGTTACCTCAATACCATCTGAACTCAGCGAACCGTGTAGAATGTTAGATGCTTTTACGAACGTCCATGTGTTGGATGTCGCATCGTCGAATGATTCATCGATATATTTCTCACCTTTCTTCGCTTGCTGGAACTTAATGTATTGACGCCTCAGATTCTGAAGTGCGATCACTTCTGCAACACTCTCGCAGCATACTGTGTATTACTCGAACCACTTGCAACATCGATGGACAGGAGGATGAGCGTAGCACTTTACCGACCTCAGTACTTTGACGACCCTTGTCAGCGACCCATGGGAGTCAACTCTTACGAATCAATCGAGGCATAAGTGATGATAATTGACCTTAGTATGGTATGCGTAACTGCCAGCACAGTGAGTAGCGCCTTAAGACGTGGCTCAGGATGTGAAAGGATGAACTACGGTGGTGACAAATCATAGGGCTTCATTTCGATCAACGACATTGGGGGTAGCAGTCACAACGACAACAAGGTGCTCGTAACTCTAGTCTTCAGTAAGGAAATAAAGGTGCCTACAACATGGATTGGCCGTAGTTAAGTTAAGAGGTCAATGATCAAAGGAACAACGCCAGTACTTGGAACCCTAGTAATGAAAACAGTAACATCAGAAATGGTGCTCTTGGAAGGGCGTTTAGAATTGGCGTGAGCAACGTCAGGACTCTAACGACATGGTAGCTAGTATGAATAGCAATCCGCTTTGTCTCTGTTCTGTTCGACCCTAATGCTCTCAAGAGTTTGAACCTGTTGTGGGATCGGCCGATGACTAGACAATGGAAACCTCATATGATCGTTGGGATGCAAACATGACCTTGTGGGACAAGTGTTTGACATCGACCTTTCTTCTAACATTCTTGATAGATGTACCCCGTGAGGAGACAATTCTACGAATCCCTCTCCTTTATGGAGGATTGATATATGTTCCAACGCGTCAGGGTGGCGTAATAGTTAGTGTATGTCAGCATTCATAACCAGGATGTCTACGGAGGAATTACCCCGCTATGTGGCAACTGTTATAGACGTAAGGTTAGGAATAAGAGGATCGAGGATCCACCAGCTGTTCGTGATTTCCCTCCATGTACTGCCTGAGGAACTTCCAAGATCACCTCTACAACTATTAGGAAGGAACTCAGTTTGACCTCGCACCGAAGGCAGTTCTAACTACCCGTACTCTTTACCGTTTTGCACCAGGAAGGTTGAAGTGGTTGTTTACCAAATACAGGGACTGCCAGATAGGAGTTTTCGCTTTAAGGTGCCCTCACTATGCCCATGAAGAGAAGCCTTTTCATATGTGTACTGATTAACGAGAACTCGACAAGTTGACCGTCAAGAACTGTTTACCTAGACCACGTATTAACAACCCGTCGACCAATTGCGAGGAACAAACTTCCATTCGAAGATTTGCTAGCAAACGAACTATTGTCAGGAGGAAGCCCAAGAGGAGAATGCTCTTAGAGCAGCACGTCGAACGCAATGCAGCCATTTCAAACCTTGTACATCATGATCATTGAGTGGCTCAACACACTAGCAGCTTCAAGGATCACATGAATCGACCGTATATATTGGTGACATTTTGGGTCATTTCCTGGAGGAAGGGACAACATGGACGACGCCTATATCGTATCTTAGAACTCCTGGGGAAGGAGTCATTACGTGAGAAGTCTTGTTAAATGTAACACTTAGATACGAGAGAAACATTTGGATTATGTAACCAAGGAAGTGGGAATACGCGTGGATTGTGCTAGGATCCATTTTGTTAGAAACTAATTGACACCAAAGATTCCTTTGGGGGTACAACAATTTCTTGGTTTTGGTGGATGCTGTTGTGGATTCATCACAGGATTTTCACATATCGTGCAGCTTTAATCTCTTTAGCACAGTAGGGTGCTGTGCTCATGGAAGACAAAATAGAAGGACGTCTCTTCAGCTTTCGAATTCCGACTCTGCAATGCACTGAGCATCGTTTTACCCGAGGATGCGGGTGATTCAGTGGTATATCCTTATGGACCGAATCAGTGTCCCAGCTGCACGACGACGCAAGATGAGAGAGTGATGACATACGTGAAAGAGTCATAAAGAGGAACTGCGCGACACACTCGACTGACGGTGAAAACCTTGGCTTTGGGATTTTTGGATGGAGGTATCACTTGGACGGTACCAGATGTGTTACTTAGACCGATCGCAAGGGCCTCCTATGTACCAATGTTCGAAAGAGCTAAAGCAGGCAATGACATCGTTGGATGAAACTTCTGGATTAACACGACTGCGAAACCTGAACGTGCACGAGCTCTGCAGCTCGCTATCGACTCTAACTTACCAGTATCAGACTCGCTCTGTTCAAATTGGAGAACTGAAGGAAGAGGAATCTTCAAGTTGAACTGGAGAACTGAAGGAAGAGGAAGATGATGGCATGTCATGCTAGAGAACTGGGGATTATTATTTTCCTCACTTGTTTTATTTGGTTGACGATATAAAATTTTACCGGGGTAACCCTTTACCCAAAAAAAAAAAGTTGAACCCATGCGGGGCATGGAGAAGCCACCTTTGACCAGTCGGACGATAACCGCTACTTCATGAAACGAATGTGGGTCTCTGTGACAACTCTAGGTTTTCCCGAGCAAATATCTTGTATTAGCATTATGTGTATATGTTTTATTAAATGAAAAATTCATGAAACTATTCGTTGTTACATGTTATGTGTATTTATGTATATGTGTATATAGATATATATGTGTGTGTTATATATTAGAGCCGAAACCTCAACCCGACTCGAGACCCGGAATGGTCTCGAGTGAACAGTGAATTTGGGCCGGTTAGGGCCTTGCGACCGAGAACCCAACCCGGAAACCCCTAAGCCCACTCGTGACATTATATAAACCAACCCTCCCCTCCCTTAACCATTTTTACAACACTCTCCCTCACTCACTCCTTCTTCCTCACTAAAACCCTAAAACCCTAAGAATCCTAGCAACCAAGATCACTTCCTCACTATCTCATCTCTCTCGGGTCCAACCATAGCATCAAGGCTCGCGGATTCAAGCTCAAGATCATCTTTCGGAGCTTAGTTTATCGAATTCTTGGACCACTACTTCTAACCGGTTAGCATGAATATCCCTATAGTTGTTTTGCTTGTTTGTCTTGTTACTAAATGATGATTGATTATTGTTGTTGTTGTTGTTTTTGTTAAGAAATAGAGTATAAATCAGCCGAGTTAAATGCTTGATTGTTATCCGGTTGGTATAAAGGGTTGGTTAGAGAATCTTGCATGATTTTAGGTTGTTATTGTAGGTTGTATGTTGATGAACATGTATGACGAAAGTGACTACTTGATGGTTGAATAATCTGATTGTCCGTTTGATTATAAGGATTTTCGGTTAAAGTCTCTTGTTAGTTGTTGTTGGATATTGCTTGAATGATGTATGAATATCATGATGAACAGCATGAAGGTCACTTAAATAATTTGAATATGCTTTGTTTGATCTGTTTCGGACATAATTTAGACAAACAAACATGTTTAGTGGGTATAGTACACTGATTTCATGAAATTGCAATATCATTGGTTAGTACAGTTTGCAGGTTCTAGAAGGTCTTCTTGTGCACGTAATCACGGTTGCGAGTCGCAACCTTTGGTTGCTACTCAAGACCACATCAAGTCTTGTCGAGATCTCCCAGTTGCGAGTCGCAATCAGCACGAGTCGAATCCGGTTGCGAGTCGTAATCACTGCTGTCAAGTCGGAACCGCCGGTTGCGAGTCGGAACCTCTGGTTGCGAGTCGTAACCAAAACGTGATGAACCGAGACCTCGGTTGCGAGTCGTAACCTCGGTTGCGAGTCGCAACCACCCTTGTCTCGACTGGGCTACTTTGTTGTTATTGGGCTTTGACTGTTGGGGCTTTCTGTTGACTGGGCTACATGTTGTTACTGCTGATTGTATGTTTAGGGCTGGCCCAATAACCCCACTGTTTGTTGTTCCGCATGTTATACGTGTTTGCTATATGTGTTTGCCGTACATGTTCGCTGTGTGTTTATTTGTACCCAACTTGACCCATACTTGGTAACCATGCTAGGGCGTGGTGACCAACACACTTGACCGGGTAAATTAATCTACCGAGCAACCCAAGGTGAGTTCACAACTTAAAAGCATGCGTCCCGGTGGTTTGGGACACGAGACTAAAACAACCCTATCCCCTTGTAAAGGGGATACCATCTACATTCCTTCCCTAGTTACTGGGAACAAACTTACTTTTCCTTCCCTTGTCATTGGGAAACCTTTTAGTTAATTACTGTTTATACGGATTGCAACAAACGGCACTAAACGAAACTCTATCACTTAAAGTCCCTACTACTTAATACCGATTAGTCGCCGGGGCCAGGCGAACGGGTTATTAGTTGATAGCGCTATTTAGGTCTTACCAACCTCACACCGTGCCAAGGTATGGGATCGGTCGTGAACTAATGTACTCAGGCATCCGTCAATGATGATAGAACATTGACATCGGGGCACTCTCTTGCGGATACGCAACGGTCACCTAGTGTTCGGTATTGGAAAAACAGTTTAGTTGCTAACTTTTGGGGTAGCTCCCCATGGCATGTATAAACGGATAAATTAACTGGTGAAACAAGTTTTTGGTAATTAAAACTGGACAACTAGTGAACTCACTCAGCATTATTGTTGACCCCTTACTGCATGCTTTGCAGGTAACCAGTGACTCAGGAGCTTGCAGCTTGGGAAGTGTAGTGGTCGCCTAAACCCGCACGTTGGGTTCTAATTAATTGGAACTATGAACTTTGTTTAAACTATTTTGCCTATGCTTCCGCTACTTACTTAACTGTTATTTGAACCTAAACATTTGAACTTTAAACTATGGTGTTTACTAACCATTATGGTTGGTGATCATCCTTACTATTATCCAATGCTCAGTATAATTGGTGGCTGGATCCTGGTCGGTCACGCCCTCAAGCGGACGGTACTCCGCAGGTGGAATTTGGGGGTGTGACAGATTGGTATCAGAGCCATTGGTTATAGTGAACTTGGTTTTAAAAAGGGGAAAATCTTTTTGAGAAAAACCAGACTATAACCCGTGACTCGTGACGACACTACACTCCAAGTGCAAGACTCGACTTATCTGACCTCATAGCTCGGACCCATATTTGCTTGCTTGTTTGTCTTATACTTTATATGCTACCGTACGTACTAGTTTGCCAGATTAGATAGATACGCCTTCCCTCTTCTGTCTCATTCTCGCTATGTTACGACACCACACTCATACTATGTTTTCTGGTTATGAAGACAATGAGTGGACGCGGAAGAGGAAGCGTTAACATGACTCAGGCTCAATTCGCCAACTTGCTCAACACGGTGGCTGCAGCTTTCGCAGCTCACCCTGGAGGTAAACCCGTTGCTATAGGATGTTTAGATCCTACCCCCACATCGCCTTTTCACCTCTAAACCTATTTCGCTCCATTTCTCACAACAGGTCAGCCTGCGCCTGCGCAACCACGTGTTTGTACTTTCAAAACCTTCATGGATGGCAAGCCTCTCCCTTTCAACGGCACTGAGGGTGCCATAGGCCTTCTGCATTGGATCGAAAAGGCCGAAGCTGTCTTTGCCGTCTGCGAGTGTCCCCCTGCTAACTGGGTTAAGTACGCAACTGGTACGCTTGAAGGGAACGCGCTTTCATGGTGGAAAGCACAGATTCAGATGCTTGGTCTGGAAACTGCTAATGCTACGGCATGGGAAGATTTCAAGGACATGATCAAAGAGGAGTACTGTCACAGGGATGACATCCATAAACTCGAGAACGAGTACTATGCGCTCAAGATGGTCGGATCAGAGATTGAGACCTACACTAAGCAGTCCAACGACTATGCTGCACTTTGCCCAAACATGTCCCGACCTATGTACCGAAGGATTGAATTGTACATCAAAGGCTTGGTCCCAGAAATCAGAAGTCATGTGACCTCAGCCAACCTCAATACTATACAGCCTGTGGTTCGTCTTGCTCACAAACTCACCAATCAGGCTGTGGAAGAGGGCAAGCTGCCCCCGAGGATCGGTGCTACTGCTGGAACTTCTGGCGATAACAAGCGAAAGTGGGATGGAAGTCAGGGAAAGGATGCTAACCCCACTCAGGCCCCAGTTCAACAAAGGAAGACTGAAAGCAACAAGGGCCCTCAGCAACAGGGTGGCTATCGAGGAAACCACCCTAAGTGTAACAAATGTAACCGACATCACAGTGGGCCATGTGGAAAGGGTCAGTGTCAGCGATGCAACAAGATGGGGCATGAAGCCAAAGACTGCCGAAGCCAGTTCCCCGCTAGGCAGAATCAGCAACAACCACAGCAACAGCAGCAACAAGGAAACAACCGTGGGTGCTTCAAGTGTGGAGCGATGGGGCACATGCGAAAGGATTGCCCTGAACTGAATCAAAACAACAACAATCAGGGTGCTGGGAACAATAACAACAATGCTGGAAATGGTGCTAGAGGAAAAGCCTTTGTGATTGGAGCTGGAGAAGCAAGGAATGACCCCAACGTTGTAGCGGGTAAGTTCCTACTTAATGATCGTTATGTTTCCATGCTATTTGATTCCGGAGCAGATGCTAGTTATGTATCCCTACGTATTAGTAAGAAACTTAAGCTCACTCTTACGCCGCTGAGCTCTAAGCACACCGTTGAAATAGCTAATGGTAGAAACCTCGAGGCCTCACACATGATTCATAACTGCAAATTAGAATTGTCTGGTCAGACATTCCGCATCAATCTTTTCCCCATCATTCTTGGAAGCTTCGACGTCATTATTGGTATGGATTGGTTATCCAAACATCGAGCTGAAATTCTCTGCCAGGAGAAAGCTATTCGTATTCCCCGTCCCCCTGGCAAACCTCTTATAGTTCAAGGCGACAAGAGCGGAGAAGTCACAGGCATCATTTCATTCTTAAAGGCCCAGAAGTACCTACGAAAAGGGCACACCGCTATCTTAGCACTCATTACCGACACACAGAAAAGGGAAAACAGGATTGAAGATTTTCCAGTTGTACGCGACTATCCTGAGGTATTCCCGGAGGAACTACCTGGACTCCCTCCTCACCGTCAGGTCGAATTTCAAATCGAGCTAGCTCCCGGAGCAGCGCCTATAGCTCGTGCACCTTATCGATTAGCCCCCGCGGAGCTCAAGGAGCTTTCTACTCAACTACAAGAACTTTTGGACAAAGGTTTTATCCGTCCTAGTTCATCACCCTGGGGAGCCCCAGTGCTCTTCGTCAAGAAGAAAGATGGCTCATTCCGAATGTGCATTGACTACCGCGAACTTAACAAGGTTACCATCAAGAACCGTTATCCACTTCCCCGTATCGACGACCTGTTCGACCAGCTGCAAGGGTCGAGCTATTATTCCAAGATCGATCTGCGATCGGGTTATCACCAGCTGAGAGTCCGCGATGAGGACATCTCTAAGACTGCTTTCAGAACCCCCTATGGTCACTACGAATTCCTTGTTATGCCTTTCGGAATGACCAACGCACCTGCAATCTTCATGGATCTCATGAACCGAGTATGCAAACCCTACCTCGACAAGTTCGTGATCGTGTTCATCGACGACATCCTAATCTACTCGAAGAGCCAAGAGGAGCATGAACAACACCTACGTCTTATTCTCGAACTTCTTCGCAATGAGCAACTGTACGCCAAATTCTCGAAATGTGATTTCTGGCTTAGAGAAGTCCATTTCCTTGGGCACATCGTCAATCAGGAAGGGATTCATGTTGACCCTGCTAAGATTGAGTCCATTAAGAATTGGCCTGTGCCCAAGACTCCGACCGAAGTTCGCCAATTCTTGGGATTGGCGGGATACTATCGAAGATTTATCAAGGGATTCTCTAAGATCGCTCAACCACTTACGACACTCACTCAGAAGGGTGTTGCTTACAAATGGAGTGATGCTCAGGAATCTGCCTTCCAGGAACTAAAGAGGAACCTTTGTAGTGCTCCTATTCTTTCCTTACCTGAAGGTACCGACGACTTTGTCGTTTACTGCGACGCTTCTATTCAAGGACTTGGCTGCGTATTGATGCAACGCGAGAAAGTTATTGCTTACGCCTCGCGACAACTCAAGGTCCACGAACGGAACTACACGACGCATGACTTAGAATTTGGAGCTGTGGTCTTCGCGCTCAAGCTATGGAGACACTACTTGTACGGCACCAAGTGCACGATTTACACTGATCACAAGAGTCTCCAGCACATAATGGAACAAAAAGAAGACGGTGCCTACTACGTAGCCGGACGCATATGGGTTCCGCTTTATGGGAATTTACGTGACCTTGTGATGGATGAAGCTCACAAGTCCCGTTACTCAGTACATCCAGGGTCAGATAAGATGTACCACGACCTGAGGGCTACCTATTGGTGGCCTGGCATGAAAGCCCACATAGCAACCTATGTCAGAAAATGTTTAACCTGCGCAAGAGTCAAGGCTGAGTATCAGAAACCATCAGGCCTACTCCAACAGCCAGAGATCCCGCAATGGAAATGGGAGCAGATTTCCATGGATTTTGTCACTGGCCTGCCTAGGTCACAACGAGGAAATGACACCATTTGGGTAATAATGGATCGCTTAACTAAGTCTGCACACTTTTTGGCTATCAAAGAAACAGACAAGTTCTCTACCCTAGCAGAGGTATACTTAAAAGAAGTGGTCTCGAAGCACGGAGTGCCTACCTCTATTATTTCTGATCGAGACGCGCGTTTTACTTCTGAGTTGTGGCAAGCCATGCACAAATCTTTTGGCTCACGTTTAGACATGAGCACCGCTTATCACCCGCAAACGGATGGGCAGTCTGAACGCACCATCCAAACCCTCGAAGACATGCTTAGGGCTTGTGTGATCGATTTTGGCAAGAATTGGGAGAAGCACCTACCGTTGGTGGAATTCTCCTACAACAACAGCTACCACACCAGCATTCAGGCAGCACCCTTTGAGGCATTGTACGGCCGTAAATGTCGATCGCCTCTCTGCTGGGCTGAGGTTGGTGACAGCCAAATCACAGGCCCGGAACATGTAGATGACACCACAGAAAAGATTGCCCAGATTAGGCAACGCATGGCGGCAGCTCGTGATCGTCAAAAGTACTACGCTGATAAAGACAGGAAACCGCAAGAGTTCCAGGTTGGTGAACGGGCTCTACTTAAGGTCTCACCCTGGAAGGGTGTGGTCCGCTTTGGAAAACGGGGCAAGCTTAATCCAAGATATGTCGGACCCTTTGAAGTTACCGAAAAGATCGGTACGGCCGCTTACAGATTGAATCTGCCTGAAGAACTGAGTGCTGTGCACAACGTCTTCCACGTGTCTAATCTGAAGAAGTGCCTGTCAGATGAAACACTCGTCATTCCTTACAAGGAACTTACTATTGACGAACAGCTACACTTTACTGAGGAACCGGTTGAGATCACGGATCGTGAGATCAAAACCCTCAAACGTAGCCAGATACCCCTCGTGCGAGTTCGTTGGAACTCACGCCGTGGCCCAGAGTTTACCTGGGAGCGGGAAGACCAGATGAAGCGCAAGTATCCCCAGCTGTTCCCAAATGAAACCCCCAGCACTGAAGCTACAACTGAATTTCGGGACGAAATTCCGAACTAACGGGGGGATGATGTGACACCCCGTTGAAACGCTCTCACTTTTACTAGCTCGTCAGTGGCTGCTTTAACTTTCGGGACGAAAGTTCTTAAAACTTGGGGATAATGTGACAACTCTAGGTTTTCCCGAGCAAATATCTTGTATTAGCATTATGTGTATATGTTTTATTAAATGAAAAATTCATGAAACTATTCGTTGTTACATGTTATGTGTATTTATGTATATGTGTATATAGATATATATGTGTGTGTTATATATTAGAGCCGAAACCTCAACCCGACTCGAGACCCGGAATGGTCTCGAGTGAACAGTGAATTTGGGCCGGTTAGGGCCTTGCGACCGAGAACCCAACCCGGAAACCCCTAAGCCCACTCGTGACATTATATAAACCAACCCTCCCCTCCCTTAACCATTTTTACAACACTCTCCCTCACTCACTCCTTCTTCCTCACTAAAACCCTAAAACCCTAAGAATCCTAGCAACCAAGATCACTTCCTCACTATCTCATCTCTCTCGGGTCCAACCATAGCATCAAGGCTCGCGGATTCAAGCTCAAGATCATCTTTCGGAGCTTAGTTTATCGAATTCTTGGACCACTACTTCTAACCGGTTAGCATGAATATCCCTATAGTTGTTTTGCTTGTTTGTCTTGTTACTAAATGATGATTGATTATTGTTGTTGTTGTTGTTTTTGTTAAGAAATAGAGTATAAATCAGCCGAGTTAAATGCTTGATTGTTATCCGGTTGGTATAAAGGGTTGGTTAGAGAATCTTGCATGATTTTAGGTTGTTATTGTAGGTTGTATGTTGATGAACATGTATGACGAAAGTGACTACTTGATGGTTGAATAATCTGATTGTCCGTTTGATTATAAGGATTTTCGGTTAAAGTCTCTTGTTAGTTGTTGTTGGATATTGCTTGAATGATGTATGAATATCATGATGAACAGCATGAAGGTCACTTAAATAATTTGAATATGCTTTGTTTGATCTGTTTCGGACATAATTTAGACAAACAAACATGTTTAGTGGGTATAGTACACTGATTTCATGAAATTGCAATATCATTGGTTAGTACAGTTTGCAGGTTCTAGAAGGTCTTCTTGTGCACGTAATCACGGTTGCGAGTCGCAACCTTTGGTTGCTACTCAAGACCACATCAAGTCTTGTCGAGATCTCCCAGTTGCGAGTCGCAATCAGCACGAGTCGAATCCGGTTGCGAGTCGTAATCACTGCTGTCAAGTCGGAACCGCCGGTTGCGAGTCGGAACCTCTGGTTGCGAGTCGTAACCAAAACGTGATGAACCGAGACCTCGGTTGCGAGTCGTAACCTCGGTTGCGAGTCGCAACCACCCTTGTCTCGACTGGGCTACTTTGTTGTTATTGGGCTTTGACTGTTGGGGCTTTCTGTTGACTGGGCTACATGTTGTTACTGCTGATTGTATGTTTAGGGCTGGCCCAATAACCCCACTGTTTGTTGTTCCGCATGTTATACGTGTTTGCTATATGTGTTTGCCGTACATGTTCGCTGTGTGTTTATTTGTACCCAACTTGACCCATACTTGGTAACCATGCTAGGGCGTGGTGACCAACACACTTGACCGGGTAAATTAATCTACCGAGCAACCCAAGGTGAGTTCACAACTTAAAAGCATGCGTCCCGGTGGTTTGGGACACGAGACTAAAACAACCCTATCCCCTTGTAAAGGGGATACCATCTACATTCCTTCCCTAGTTACTGGGAACAAACTTACTTTTCCTTCCCTTGTCATTGGGAAACCTTTTAGTTAATTACTGTTTATACGGATTGCAACAAACGGCACTAAACGAAACTCTATCACTTAAAGTCCCTACTACTTAATACCGATTAGTCGCCGGGGCCAGGCGAACGGGTTATTAGTTGATAGCGCTATTTAGGTCTTACCAACCTCACACCGTGCCAAGGTATGGGATCGGTCGTGAACTAATGTACTCAGGCATCCGTCAATGATGATAGAACATTGACATCGGGGCACTCTCTTGCGGATACGCAACGGTCACCTAGTGTTCGGTATTGGAAAAACAGTTTAGTTGCTAACTTTTGGGGTAGCTCCCCATGGCATGTATAAACGGATAAATTAACTGGTGAAACAAGTTTTTGGTAATTAAAACTGGACAACTAGTGAACTCACTCAGCATTATTGTTGACCCCTTACTGCATGCTTTGCAGGTAACCAGTGACTCAGGAGCTTGCAGCTTGGGAAGTGTAGTGGTCGCCTAAAACCGCACGTTGGGTTCTAATTAATTGGAACTATGAACTTTGTTTAAACTATTTTGCCTATGCTTCCGCTACTTACTTAACTGTTATTTGAACCTAAACATTTGAACTTTAAACTATGGTGTTTACTAACCATTATGGTTGGTGATCATCCTTACTATTATCCAATGCTCAGTATAATTGGTGGCTGGATCCTGGTCGGTCACGCCCTCAAGCGGACGGTACTCCGCAGGTGGAATTTGGGGGTGTGACAGTCTCATTACACGGCAACTGTAGGGAACTCGCGTTGAGCAAGCACACCAGTTTCGACATTCTAGCCGCCTGGGTTTTGATGAGAGGCATTAGAAATTACAAACCTTGTACTGATAATCGGACATGAAGGCTCATCCGTTTAAGTATGTGAATGATGGATCGACTTGTGGATAGTCAAGGTGTAGCATCAGCAACCAGCAACACTCACATGGAAATAAAAACAGACTACCATGGATTTGGTCGATACTCTACATACAACTCGAAACGGAAACAACATTACCTGGATACTCATTGATTGTTTTACGCAACCAGCACACTTTCTAGCCATCAAAGAAATGGATAAGTTTCTACACTTGCAGACATCTATCTAAAGGAAGCGGTTGCTAGGCACGGGGTGTCAACCTTCATTACCTCTAATCGCAGCCCACGATTTGCATCTGATTTGTGGCAAGCGATACACAAATCCTTTGGCTCGCATTTAGACATGAGCATAGTATATCATCCAAAGACGGATGGGTAGACTGAACGCCCCATCCAAACTCTGGAAGACATGCTTCGAGCACGTGAAAGCGACTCAGGCAACGGTCGGAGAAAAACGCCTCCCCTTTAGTGGAGCTTTCGAATAACAACAGTTACCACACCAGCATTCAGGCTGCTTCGTTCGAGGCATTACATGAACAAAGGTGCCAATCATCTCTTTGTTGGGTAGAAGTCGGAAACGGCCAAATCACCGGCCAAGAACTCGTCATACACACAGTAGAAAAGATTGCTCAGATACGACAACGAATGACGGCAGTTCGTGACCGCCAGAAAAGCTACGCTGTTAAGCGCAAGAAACCACCCGAGTTCCAGGTTGGGGATCGGGTGCTACATAAAGTTTCACCATGGAAAGGTGTAGTTCGTTTTGGCAAACGAGGCAAAACTTAACCCACGATATGTTGGACCTTTCGAAATCATTGAGAAAATAGGCAAGGTGGCCTACAAACTAAACCTACCCGCAGAACTCAGTGGAGTTCACAACGTATTTCACGTGTCAAAATCTGAAGAAGTGTCTGTCAGATGGGATCCTCATAGTTCCTTTGAAGGAGCTCACTATCGACGATCAGTTGCGAGTTTGTCGAGGAACCAGTTGAAATCACAGACCGAGACGTGAAGGTTCTCAAGCACACCAGAATACCTCTTGTTCGAGTTCGTTGGAACTCCCGTCGTGGCCCAGAGTTTACCTGGGAACGAAAAGACCAAATGAAATGCAAGTATCCCCAGTTGTTCTGGAACAGTGCAACCACTACTGAGGCTGAAGCTACTGCGGAATTTCGGGACGAAGTTCCAAACCAATGGGGGGATGATGTGACACCCCAGGAAAACCAGGAAACGACGCAGCACAACTAGCTTCCTCAGTAACCACGTACTAAATTTCGGGACAGAATTTCTTTCAAGATGGGGATAATGTGACAATCCGAGTTTTCAAGGTCTCTATTCGACTTAACTTAGTACTTATTTGCAAAGTGTGTTTTGTTTTATATACATGATGTGCATTATAAGTGTGTAGGTGATATATATATATATATATATATATATAGTATTAATATTATGATTTGTATAATTAATAAAACATGGATCCAATGCCGAACACCTTCACCCACGAAAACATTCTTGGACGAAAACACCTTAGTGTTTTCGTCAAGAGCGGGCCGGCAAAAACCAAATGGGCTTTGGCCCAGTAGTGATTAGTTAAAATGTTTGTCCTTAACCTATACGCGGATACAACAATTAGAAAACCCTAATCACCTCTCACACTCTCTCGCTCTCCTTTGTAACTCAACGGCAGCCGTGAGCACTCGAGTCTGATACGTCGATCGGTTTACTGTCTCTCCTGCTTAGGTTAGTGATCGACTGGTTGTGATTATTTGAGTGAAATCATTTGATTATCTGTTGGCTTTATGAATTAACTGATGGCACGTAACGATAGTGATCATGTGATTTGAATTGTTTTGTATGTTCGGGATCCTCGTAATCTGATGATATGATCGATTGTGTTGTGTCTATCCATGATTAATATGATGATGTAAGGATGATCGTAAAACTGAATGATGCTTGATAAATAACCAGATCTTCGTGTATTGTTTGTTACGTTGGGATTACTCTTGATGGATATGTGATCATATATTACCTGAGAAGATTTTCCATGATCCGGTTATGATAAAGCAATGATTCCAAACTGATATGAATGAACTATTGGGTTGTCGAAACCGTCGAGATTGTTAGAGTTAACTAGGATTGGAGTTTTGCATAACTGATATTGTTGATGTTATTGGGGGTCGACGAAAACGCAGGGACCTGACGAAAACACAAGGGGTCAGACGAAAACCCCAAGTGTTTTCGCCATACCTCTTGATCGACGAACACGAAAGGGATTTCGTCCCTAAAGGGTTTTCGTCATAAAGCGATTTCTTCTGTTGTGATTTCGTCAAAGATTCTAATACAGTAACCTTGTTATGTTAAACCTCTTAACCATGTTAAGTTTGTTAACGCTGTTAAACACGTCAATTACGTTAAGTATGTTAACTTGGTTATGTTAACTATGTTAAGTATGCCAACTATGTTAAGTATGTTAAGCGGGTTAACTCGGTCAAGAATGTTAACTCTGTTAACTCAGTTAAGCTTATCATGTCTGTTAATTGATAAACCATGTTAGATTAGATTGAGAACCCAATTACGTGAAGCATGAGTTGTGTGAAATTGAATAACTGTTTACGTGTTATTTGATGTTAACTATCCATTACACTTAGTGACTTAGATTGCATGTGAAACTTTACCAACATAAACTGATTGTGTATACGTGCATACTATAGGCTTTGATTAAATTGTTGTGCAACGTGAACTCTTGTTACAACTTGTATAATGATGTGTGATTATGTGAACGTTACTTGTATAATGTGAATGTGGGATACATGATTCATGTGTAAACAAAACTGATTAATCTTTGGTAACCACAGTAGCGTTTCCTGTGGTGGATTTTTTTGCAAAGACCAACTGGGTTAAGTATGGTTTGTCGAGATTAATGATGAATGCAAACTGATTCTTTTTCTTTAAGTTCAAAACAAAGGAAGGGATGGACAAAATGTTAGAGGATGGGCCATGGATGATAAGAAATGTTCCGATAATCTTGAAGGAGTGGTCGGCCTATGTCAAACTAGAGAAAGAGGATATTAAAGCTATTCCAGTTTGGGGAAAGTTGCATGATGTACCGTTAGGGGCATATACTGAGGATGGTATTAGTTTGGTTGCCTCTAAGATAGGGGTGCCCAAGATGTTGGATTCGTATACTGCCACGATGTGTGCCGAGTCTTGGGGTAGAAGCAGTTATGCTAGGGAACTTATTGAAGTTCAGGGGGCTGATTTAAAGAGGAGTGTTACTGTTGCAATTCCATCTTTAGATGGTAATGGTTATTCAAAGGTGAAGGTTAAAATTGAATATGATTGGGAGCCTTTAAGGTGTTCTTCTTGCTGTGTGTTTGGTCATGAAGATAGCTCGTGCCCAAAGAACCCTCAGGTTGTTTCGAATGGGGAAGCTGGAAAGATGAGTGATGATTTTCAGGTTGTGGGTTCCAAAAAGAAGAAAGCTAACAACCAAGGCCTCCACATGAAAAATCAGAAACCCAAGTTAGTTTATAGACCTATTATCAAACCTAAACCAAAACAGTCCTTGAGGAGTTCGAACCAAGTTTCAACATCTAACCCATTTGATGTCCTTAAGGACGATAATGGAGATCAGGGAGGTATCACTGTGGGCCGAGTGGAGAAGAAGGTTAAGCAGACTAGTGACAAGCAGGATTCGGATGAGGAGGAGGTTGTTGAAGTCTATAACGAAACTAATGATTTTATGACTTTAGGTACACGTTCTTCATCTTCAAGAGCTGGGGTAAGCACATCTTCCACAAAAGTTCCACAATGGATAGACGGTTTTTGTTTCATGTTAAGGGGCGGATGGTGTGTGATTTTTTCGTATTTGATGATGGAGGTTGAGGGTTTTTGCTTTGGTGTATATTGTTTGTCTACTTTATTTTTCATGATGTAAAGTAGGCTAGGTTATGTGGTGTCATTGATACATTTGTGTTTTGGTTTGCATATATGGGGCATGTCCTATATATGAACTAGTGTGGAACTCATCCTCACTACTTGTACTTATTTGCGGTTTGTTTTTAATAGAATCACCGGGGTAACCCTTTACCCAAAAAAAGGGTTTGGTAGACCATATGGGAACTGGTAAAGTAACTTAACAAACCGAGCAAACCGAGGTGAGTTCACACTTCTAAGGCATGGGATTCCCGGTGGGTTGGGAATGGGATTGAATAGCTATGACAGAACTTGAACATTTACCACTACTAGACTACTTACCACCGTCCTCGGATTGGGAAGGACGCCAACGCTAAACCTACGTACTCGCTACATACCACTGTCCTCAGATTGGGAAAGCACCTACGTAATCTCACACTTACCACTGTCCTCGGATTGGGAAGGGCACTTACGTAAAACCTACGTATTCTCATACTTACTACTGTCCTCGGATTGGGAAGGACACCTATAGATACAACTAGTCTAGTAATATACATCATGGGAAGCCCCCACTAAATATCGTAAAAAAGGGGAAAACAGAGTAAACTGGAAATTCACATGGGAAGCCCCCACCAACTATGGATGTGTTTGGGAAACAGGGTAAAATGGTTAATCATATTTTCAACTATGGGGTAATCCCCACGGCAAGTAAGCCAACTAAAGACAAACTACGTTTTCGTAAACAACTTAAAACGAACACCCAACTGTGAACTCGCTCAACTTTGTTGTTGATTCGTTGTTACATGCCTTGCAGGTCTTTAGGTACATATTGACTGGAACTTGCTGTCTGGGAGGCTGGAGTAGTCATGGGTCGAGATACATGGAAACATAACACAACACAAATGGCTTTTACATGTGGTTATAAACTCTTAACGAATGAATTATGCTTCCGCTGTAAACTGTGAAATATTGTAACGTTGTAACACTTATTGTTAATCAATGAAAGTTTTATTTACATACACCTGTGAGTTCAATGTGATTGATGGCTAAGATCCTGGTACGTTGCACGCCCCGCGGTGATCCCGCATGTGGTATTTTGGGGGTGTGACACGGCTGGTTAGCCGGTTAAGATTAAACTATGTTTTTGGAAAAACTCTAAAATGGACAACCAACTGTGAACTCGCTCAACTTTGTTGTTGACTCGTTACTACATGCTTCGCAGGTCACTAGGTTTAGCAGGAGCTTGCATGGGGAAGAGTCGTTGTGGAGTATGGACATTGAGTGTTCATGATGAACTTACACACTTTTAAATTTATGATTTGGGTTTTCAACTATTTGCTTCCGCTGATAACTTAGACTTATTAAACTGTTTTGAACACCAATTATATTGCATGGTTGGACATTCTTTTACTTTACTATATTGTTCAGTATGATTGGTGGCTTGATCCTGGTCATGTCACGCTCCCTACGGTGATACTCCGCGTGTGGATTTTGGGGGTGTGACAACCTCTTAACTCCAAAGTAGTTGGAAGTAAGTGGGTTTTCAAGAAGAAAACTGATATGCATGGTAACTTGGATACTTATAAAGTGAGGCTTGTAGCAAAAGGTTTCACTCAAACTCAAGGGGTTGATTATGATGAGACTTCTCGCCCGTGGCGATGCTAAAGTCAGTTGGGATATTATTTGCCATAGCTGCATATTATGACTATGAGATTTGGCAAATGGATGTCAAAATGGCTTTCCTAAATGGATATCTTGGTTAAAATGGATATCTTGGTTAAAATGGATATCTTAGTGAAGATGTCTATATGGTTCAGCCTAAAGGTTTTGTCGATCCAAAACATCCTAACAAAGTATGCAAGTTAAAAAAATCAATCTATGGATTGAAACAAGCATCTAGAAGTTGGAGTCACCGTTTTTTTTTGGGTAAAGGGTTACCCCGGTGATTCTATATATTCACAACCAAATAAAACAAGTAGTGAAGAAACGTCTTCACTAGTTCAAACATGAGACATGCCCCATGAATGTATAACAATCAACAAACAAACCGAAAAGTAAACAACTAGACTAAAATCTAGACAACCTCAAAATCTTAACAAATCAATTAGCCTCCATCTTGTATATTTTCGTCCCCTCCAATCTCCCAATCTTCAAGCAACCTCCTAGTCTTCGCACACTTCTTAAACTTTTTTTTTGGTAAAGGGTTTACCCCGGTGATTTTATAACATAACCAAAACAAAACAAGTAGGAAGGCAAACATACCCCCTAGTTCTCTTTGCGACATACCGCAAAAGAGCAAAACAAGGAAACAACCAACAAAAACAACCAACCTAGCTCATTACAAATTATAAACCTAGGTCTTCAATCTTCATCCAAGAGATCTTCATTATTCAGCTTCCACTCCTCTAGACTCCCATAAGTTTGTATCGAATAGTTTTAATAATTAACTGACAAATAGTATCCGGAGGTCTCGTTTGGTTTTTGAACAACCTAGCATTGCGCTCCTGCCATATGACATAAGCAACCGTAGCAACAAGCAACTTGGAAACATAGTTGGCAGCTGATTTCGACCGAGAACGGTCTAACAACCAATTCATGACTGAGCTCCATTTTGAATCAACATTATTCATGCCACCCCTGTGTCTAACCGTATTCCAAACCTGAGCTGAAAACTTACACTCGAAGAAAAGATGATCATGGGAATCAACATTAGCATAGCACAATAAGCAACACATCATGTTCATGTTATTTCTTCTCGAACTATCCCACTTCAGAATTCTATCTTGAGTCAGCAACTTACGACGCATGATCAGCCACATAAGAAATGCCTGTTTCGGAATGCATTGTGGGAACCAAACAATGTTAACCCAATTAACTTCTTGGTCTCTCATACGAATCGACTGCCAGACATTTGACGAAGAAAAATTAAGAAGATCGTCCCCATCCTTCCAATAAATACGGTCCATTTCACCTGGTTGCAACGTGATTTGGTCCAATTGAATCAGAACTGGAAACAAATCTCTCCAGGCAACAGGCCAAGACCAATCACCATTAACATGAATATCTACAACTTTGGCTCCCAGCTCAAAACCCGCATTTGTGATAACTCTAGGAGTAAGAAAAGTAGATAAAGGCCCCAAGCTACTCCAATTGTCATACCATGCTGAAGTACGGCTGCCATCACCCAAAGTCGACCAAAAATGACTTCTTATAAGAGGCCTGATTTGAATTAACTTCTTCCAGCTCCAACTGCAATTTGCGACCTCTTTACAACTCCAAAAGTTCCGGCCTTTAAGCCTATACGAATGAATCCAGCTAACCCACAAAGAATCTCTTTTATTAAGGATACTCCATATATGAGAAACCATAAGAGCTTTATTGAAATCCCCTATCCGACGTAAACCCAAACCACCCTCATATTTAGGGACACAAATCGAATTCCACGAGACTTTAACTTTACCCTTGTGATATGAAGTCTCCTGCGTCCAAAGAAAGTTCCGCATCTTGGCCTCTAACTCCTTAATAATACGAGCCGGAAGGATAAACACAGAGGACCAATAAATGTGCATGGCCGATAGCACCGAGGAGATTAGCTGAAGTCTGCCCGCAAAAGAAAGAAACCTGTTTCGCCAATTCATAATACGGTTCTCTAGCTTTTCCACGAGGACACTACAATCCTTATAAAGAAGACGACTTGAAATTAAAGGAACCCCTAAATATCTGACCGGGAGCATACCCTCTTCAAACGGCAAAATCTCCAAAATAGCATTTTTAACATAAGAAGCTACATTACAAAAAAACGCCGTACTCTTCTGTATACTTGGGACTAAACCTGACATACTCGTGAACAAAGTAATCGACCTCATAATACAATTAGCCGAATTAACATCCCCACGAGCAAAGAGGAACAGGTCATCTGCAAAGCAAAGGTTTATAATTCGTTGTTTCTCACATCTATTATGAAATCTGAACGACGAATCCAACCTAGCATTCCGCTGTAAGATACACGTTAGAATCTCCATAACAAGAGTAAACAAATACGGAGAAAGCGGATCGCCCTGCCTTAGCCCACGCCTACCTCTGAAATACCCATAAACATCGCCATTGACACATATGGAATAAGAAACAGACGCAACACATGTCATAATCCACTCCACCATCTTATAATTAAAGCCGAATCCTAGAAGAACATCCTTGAGAAATCTCCAATCCACAGTATCATACGCTTTTTGAATATCAACTTTAAAGGCACATCTCGGGGGACCGTGATCTCTATGATAATTGTGCATAAGTTCTTGCGTCAACAGAATATTATCAGAAATTTTCCTACCCGGAACAAACGCTGACTGATTTATACTCACAATTCTGTTTAGAGCACCTTTAATGCGGTCTGCGACAATTTTACTAATGCATTTGTATAGCACATTACAGCAAGAAATCGGACGATAGTCTGTGACTAACAATGGAGTAGGCTTCTTTGGGAGAAGAACAATAAGAGTGTTATTAATTTCACGAAGAAGCTTACCAGTATCAAAAAAATCCTTGATGGCCCTTGTAACATCATCGCCAATAACATTCCAGACACTTTTAAAAAAGGCTACTGAAAAACCATCAGGCCCAGGGGCCTTATCATTACCAATCGAAAACATGGCCTTCTTGATCTCCTCAGCTATGACCGGACGCTCCATATGAGAAGCTTCAAACGTACTCAATTTGTTAGAAAACAAATCAGCCGTAGGAGATAAGTAAGCCGCCTCCTCGCAACCAAGGAACTGCTCATAGTATTGCACAAGAGTTTTATGAACATTATCCCCCTCCATTAAAATCCCATCCGAGTTCATAATAACATCAATCCTTTGATGAAGAAATTAAGAATTTTGGATTCATCAAGAACGGCGATGAAGCTTGTGTGTACAAGAAAGCTAGTGGGAGCACAATCACTTTCTTAGTATTATATGTCGATGACATTCTACTATTTGGAAATGACATTCCAACCATCGAAGGTGTAAAAGCCTGGCTTGGAAGTTGTTTTTCCATTAAAGATCTTGGTGAAGCCTCCTATATTTTGGGAATAAAGGTCTATAGGGATAGATCAATGCGCTTGATAGGTTTAAAACAAAATGCATACATTGACAAAGTCTTAAAAGGGTTCCAAATGGAGAACTCTAAGAGAGGTTTGGTACCTATTCAAAAGGGGACAATATTGATTGCGTCTCAATCTCCAAGCTCAAAGGATGAGCAAGAAAGAATGAAAGGAATCCCATATGCTTCTACTATAGGATCCATCATGTATGCAATTATATGCACTAGACTGGACGTGTCATGCGCTTTAAGCATGACGAGTAGATACCAGCAAAATCCAGGTAACAATCATTGGATAACTGTTAAGAGCATATTGAAATACCTTAGGAGGACTAAGGATATGTTTCTAATATATGGATCTGGTGAAGAGGAACTCGTTGTAAAAGGTTACACGGATGCGAGTTTCCAAACTGATCGAGATGGTTCTCGATCACAATCTGGGTTTGTCTTCATTTTGAATGGAGCTGCAGTCTTATGGAAGAGCTCGAAGCATGATGTTGTAGCATTGTCTACTACAGAATCAGAATACATCGCCGCTTCATTAGCAGCGCAAGAAGCTGCATGTTTAAAGAAGTTCATTACCGACCAAGGGGTAGTCCCTACTAGACCTGGCAAACGGGTCGGGTCGGGTCATGGGTCAAAACGGGTTCGGGTCAAAACGGGTCAATTATAAAAAAGGGTTGTTTTGGTTCGGGTCGAAACGGGTCCGGGTCAGAATGGGTTTCGGGTCGGGTCCGGGTCAGAACGGGTTTCGGGTCGGGTTGGGTCAGTTTTTTTTTTTTCGGTTCCTGAAGTTTTTTTTTGCGCCTGCTGTTCCAGTGCTTTAAAAAAAAAGCTAGTAAACAAACACATATTTTTGTAAAGAACAAACACAGACGATTGAGAAGACTTGTTTTTTTTTTTTTGGGTAAAGGGTTACCCCGGTGATTCTATTATAGACAACCGCCAAATAAGAACAAGTAGTGAGGATGAGTTCCCCACTAGTTCATATACAGGACATGCCCCATATATGTAAATAAAAAAAACAAAACAAACCAAGTTACCACCTCAATCTAGCCTACTACAATCATGATAATGACTAACTAGTAGACAAAGGAAAAAAATAAACAAACGACTTCAACCACCATCATCAAAAATGAAATTGCTACCAACCGGCAGCCCCTTTGCATGAAACAGAAGCCACCTATCCATTGGACACCTTTATGTGAGAGGTGCTTGCCCCTGTACTGGAAGATGTTGGATGTGTACCCGATGTCATAAACTCCTTCGTTTCATCATATACACTCTCTACCTCATCATCGTCAGACTCCGCATTTAGCTCACGTCCCCCTTTAGATCTCCCTTGGAAGGAACCCTGGCCCCCCCCAACAAACCCAAGAGCACTAAAAGAATTGTGTGTTTGAACCTTGGACGAGCTAGTACACCGCGCATTCACATAGGAAGAACTCATTGCCTTTTTCTTTTTATCCACAGGTCTATATTCAAACTTGGGCTTTTGATTGTTAACTTGAAAACCGATCTTCTTTACATTCTTCTTTGTCTTGACTTCCGTATAACCATCCTCATCTACTTTCTGATTGTTTGTAGGAGGTTTCACTGTCGATCGAATGCCCTTAGGACACTCCTCATAGTCATGCCCAAAAACACAGCAATGGGCACATCTCGGGGGTTCCCATTCATACTCCACCCTAATAGTCTTAGTAACATATTTATTCCCATCCAATTCAGGAATAGCCATGGTAAGAGTCTCTTTCAAATCCTGATCAGCCGATATTTCAATGAGAGCCCTAGCATAGCTGCTCCTTCCCCAAGCCTCATTACACATATCAATAGTATACGAATCAAGACGCACAGGATTCCCAATTTTTGAAGCCAGCATGCTTAAACCATCATCAGAATATGCCACTAGAGGGACGTCATGCAATTTAACCCAAACTGCAACCTTTTTAACTTCTTCTTTTTTAAGAGTGTTTGTAGGGGACCAAATGTTGAGAAACATAGGTTTGTTACGGATCATCCAGGGACCCCCTTCAAGAACAACATCCATACCCTTTCTGTCTTCAAACTTGAAGAAAAAGAACCCATTTGAATTCATCGTAGTTTTCTGAAGACCATGTTTCTTCCAATTTGTTCTCACAAAGTGTTCAACTACTGGATACGCAATTCTATCCCCCAGAAAATAACCATAAAGAGTGTTAGCTAACCTGTTGTTAACCTGGCGAACAGAATCAATCAGAAGCACTACATCCACTCCATCCATTGAGACATCTGAGTTTAGAGAACGAAACTTAACTTTAGGAACTTGTTCAGCCGCATCATTGGCCTTCCTAGCAAATTTATCATCATTCTGTTTCTGAATTAAATCACTACCACGTTTAATATCCCCCTGCTCGAACTGTTCATTTAGGACCACATCCGCATAAGATTGGACATGAGCATTATCATCTTGTATCTGATCTTGAACTAGAGGAGGACTAACATCCTTCAACGGTAGCACAAATGCTACCTTTCGTTTGTCAAACACCTTCGCATAAATCTGATTAGGAGAATCAGAACTGCTAATAACATGCTCAGAATCATTAAGCGGCATCATAAAACATACCTTCTTATTCGGCAATTCAGCAACCCTAGCCGGCATAAGTGATATTTGTCTAGGCTCAAATGAACTTGTTCGTTTAAGCGTTCATGTACATAGCATTAAATGAACGAATCAATGAGCTGCCAACCATAAATGTGAGTCGTCTATAAAAACTTTTCTTCTCGACTTGCACCAAGGCAGCTCCATTATCAGTCAAAAAGATTATTTAGGAAAATTTAAGATTAAAGGGCCCATAAAACATACATGACTACACCTTCATATACTTCAGCCAATTCAAAATTACATTCACTAGCAATAGCAACCAGTTGAACAAATTTCACAAGATAAGCTGCAAAAAGCATATGTAAACTATTTTTTGGGCCCAAGTGAACACACTTAAACAACAGTTTTAACGATCCTGAACCTTACTGTCACAAAAAATACCTACTTTTGACTGAGATTGCAAAAAGGAAACTATTTTGGACCAAAAAATGCAAAAAAAATTTAACTACTCAAACGTTTCCCAGTCTTGAGTCACCTTTGAGGAAGATGACAACGACGGTTCATCCGATGTTTCTGGGACATTGCTGGTAGGATTTGAGTTCTTTTCCCTAAGATTATCCAACTTTTCAACGAGCCCTGAACACGGCGTACCTGGAGCAAACATACAAAATTATTATAATCCAAATTACTAATATACCCTCCATAGCCCACTATTCCAATCAACAACTCTATTCAAATGGGATGTTGCTGAAATACCCAGTTGCTAAAATGACTGAATCTATGTCCAGAATGTCACTGTTGACTAACTCTACTGTTTTCTCCGTGAACCTTTTGATTCCGGGCACGACCGCTATGTCGCCTGACCAGATTTTCTCGAGGGTTCCTATGTCATCAAACTCATCTTCAACTAACTCAGAATCACATTTTTTTTATCACAATTTACTTGTTCAAACTTCCCACATTCCACTGATGCATTCACCCTCTCACCTAACCACGAATCTTGCTCATTTTCGACACCCATTCGATCAACACTCTTCCACCAATCGCAGTACCTCTTTGAAACTCCAGGTTGGAACGATCTCGATGGAACAAAAAAACTTGCCAAATTTACAAGATTTGTAACTAGACAGATCACCAGGGATGTCTTGATCAAAACCACACTGCATAGCCACACGGTGAGGATGATATTCCGCTTTACAACCTAGCCCGTTAAGCTCACAAGGCGCTATAAAACAAACGAAAGACTGCAAATCATCACAATTGAAAAGATGATACGCAACGAAGAAGCATTTGATTAATGTAACTAATACAATTGAATATCAAACTGAGAAATCATAACTTTACAATTGAAAAGATGATAACTTTACAAATAGGCTCCAATTGAATATCAAATTGATTTGAGAAATCCTAACTTTACAATTGAAAAGATGATACACCAAGAAAATTGGTATTACGATTATCCAATTTCCCCCAAAATATCATCACCATAACTCGAACCCTAACCCTAAAAAAACCTTGTTCCAGCAAATTCCACCATTATCAAGATAAATCGGACCTCAGGGAATGAAGAAAGCAAACCATGGATGTGAAAGAAAAGGAATTAGAGGAGTTAAGATTGGAGAATCATCGGCTTTGAGATCTACTCCAACAGAAATATCAGAATCACCTTGCTTGTTGGAGGATTGTCTTGATGTATGTATTTTATCATCATCAATTCATCATGCATGCTAGATCCGGTGAGAATAGCGAAGAAGAGAAGCAGCGTCATCAAGAGATCGACCCGTTATCAGAAAATCTAGATGACCCGTTCTGACCCGTTCTTTATAAATTTCCAACCCAACTTCACCCGTCATAAATATCCTCTGTTTTCAAATTGACCCAGTCTGACCCTTTAACTTGTATTACTTCACCCAAAACCACCTATAATAGTATAAATAAACACCCAGAATGACCCATACTAATACCTTTGGGTCAAGATTGCCCCTAGTCCCTACCATTCAAGACCCCTAGAGATCTTTTGTGATAACGAGGGTGCGATTGCTCTAATCAAGGAACCTCGTGCACATCAAAAGACTAGGCACATTGAGCGGAGATTCAACTACATAAGGGATGAAGTTTTTTTGGGTAAACGGTTTACCTCGGTGAATTTTATATATCAACCAACAATAAAAACATGGTGCGTCCAGACATAGACACACACTACTAGACTTGGCAAACCAAGACTAGGAAATAACCAGACCTAACAACCAACAAGACTACAACCAAGAAACACAACTAGACAAAACAAAGCCCCAAACACACAAAACTCAAGACAACTAAAAAAACGCTCTAGCCCAGATCATTGTCCATGTTCTTCATCTAGATCTACCATCTATCCAAAATCTTCCTTTGCTTCGGATCTCTACCCATCTTGAAACCCATAAGCCTAAACCGCACCATACTAATGATAACCTGGGAAAGGACACTTGCAGTTCTATGGGATTGAGAGAATAATCGGTTGTTCCGCTCTTGCCATATAAAATACGTAGATGCCGCAACCAGAATCTTACAGACAATTTGATCAACGCTCTTTGAATTTGCACTAGACTCCATCCACTGCATGATCGAACTCCACGTGTCGTTAACATTCCCCATATCAACAATTTCCTTCACCGTTCCCCAAACTTTAGAAGCATAGGAGCATTGAAAGAAAAGATGGTCTCTAGAATCATGATCATATCTGTAAAGAGGACAACACATGAGGTTTAAATTAGTAGTACTACCCGCTCCCCAAATAGCCATCCGATCTTGTGTCTTCAGTTTGTTCTTAATTACCAACCACAAGTGGAAGGAATGCCTAGGAATGCACTAGCCGAACCATACCATAGTAACCCACGGAACCTTATTGTCTCGAGTTCTAGGTCTTTCCAACGAAACCGATCAACTGTATCAATAAGTAACTGAGGAGCAACAACATTAATGAGAACCGGATAAATATCATACCAAGCCTGCAGCCATATCCATTGCCCATTCGTATCAAATAAGATCCGCAACCGTAGTGTTTAGCGTGAAACCAGCATTGGCTATTATTATAGAGATATAAACGATCGAATAGGACTGCACATACACAAATTGTCACTACATGCATTCGTTTGACACCCACTCTAAATAGACTTCCAAACATAGGGATGGACATGATTACGAATTGACAGGATCTTTCTCCATCCCCAGCTAACGTTTCCTCGACATTGCACCTCCCAAAAACTTTTACCCTTCAATCTATATGAATGAATCCATTGAACCCAAAGGGATTGGCGATTATTGATAATGCTCCAGATATGAGATGTCACCATTCCATAAAAACCGATGCATACGTTTTTCTAGATCCTTTGTAATACGAACTGGAAGAATAAAGACAAACGCCCAATACATATACATAGCCACAAGAACCGAGTTGATCAGCTGCAGTCTACCTGCAAATGACAGGGACTTAGACACCCAATTATCAATTCGTGGAGACACGCGTAACAAGAATCTTGCAATCTCTATAAGCAAGTCTTGTCGAGATTAACGGGACTCCAAGGTAACGAACTGGTAGTGTACCCTCTTTAAAGGGCATTAAGTGCAAAAACTGATATTTCGTTTGAGGAGGCACGTTACTGAAGAAGATTGTACTTTTTGAGGAGCTAGGAACCAGGCCCGAGATCGTAGTAAAATTCTCTAGAGCATCCCTTAGGTGCTTGACCGAAACACTATCCCCATGAGCAAACATGAACAAGTCATCAACGAACGACACGTTTCTGATCTTCTGCTTCGCACAATGTGCATGAAATTTAAACGACGTGTTTGAACCAGCATCACGTTGAAGGAGAAGAGACATGACTTCCATGACTAGAGTAAATAAATAAGGGGACATTGGGTCCCCCTGTCTAAGGCCTCGCTTCCCTGAAAAATACCTATGTAACTCACCGTTGATGCTCAAGGAATACGACACTGTTGTGACACAAGTCATAATCCAGTTAACCATTTTTTGATGAAACCCAAAACGATGCAAGATAGATTCTAGGAATGACCAGCTGACCGTATCATATGCCTTCTGAATGTCAATCTTAAACGCACATCTAGGAGGGCCTCGATTAATATGGTAATTATGCATCAGCTCCTGCGTGAGAAGGATGTTATCAGAAATTTTACGGCCCGGAACAAAAGCCGATTGATTTATGCTAACCAAAGTATCCAAGCTTCCCTCGATTCTATCAGTGATTATCTTGCTAATGCATTTAAACATAACATTACAACAAGAAATTGGTCGGTAATCTAACACCGTATTCGCAGAGTCCATCTTTGGAACCAAAGCTATGATGGTATGGTTGATTTGCTTTAAAGTTTGGCCATTATCAAAGAATTCTAGAACAGCATTCGTAACTTCATCTCCGACTATATCCCAAGAATGTTTAAAGAAAGCAGACGTGTAACCATCAGGACCTGGGGCCTTATTTTCACCAATACTAAACATTGCTTTTTTTACCTCTTCTCGGGTCACCTGTCGCACCATATAGTCGGACGTACAATTGTTGAGAGTATTATCAAACAAGTCATCATCTAGAAGACTAGATACCTGATCCTCCGTGCCCAAGAAATTGGAGTAGTGCGCAAGAAGGGCAACTAAGACATCCGCACCCTCAAACTGCATCTTTTATACAAAGAATTTTGTTCCTAGCATTTCTACTTTTCACACAATTATGAAAAAAGAGGTATTAGCATCACCAGCACATAACCAACCAACTTTAGGTTTTTGCTTTAGAAAGCACTCCTCGTCATACCAACTTGGAAGTAACGTATGCATTTGGCTTCAGCATCATGAAGACCAACATCCAAAGGGTTAGCATCAATCTGTTGTTGGATTTGATCCAGTTCCTTACGCAACGTACTCACCCTATCATGAAGGTTACCCTTCTGAAAGAGAATCTTCCGAAAATACGGCTTCAAGTTCCTTATTTTCTTAACAACAGAGAACATAGCAACACCCAGGACTCCTTTGGCCCATTCCTTAGTAACATACTGTCTAAACTCCACCCTAGATGTAATAAAATTCGCAAACTTAAACGGTTTCGCTCTGGAACGAATCACAGTAGACATCTTCAGGACGCATGGAGTATGATCCGAAACACGGGATGGCTGAAACAAAGCATAAGCATCTGGAAACGACTCGAGAAACTTAACATTACCCATAATGCGATTAATTTTCTTAAGAACACCAATGCCCTCTTTCGGTTTCTAGTTCCAGGTAAAGTGTAAACCATGACTATTTATGTCAAGAAGCTCAGTAACCTGGACACAATCATAGAACTCCCTCATACCTATAGTGTGATTTGAAGGCCCATATAAACAGTCCTCCATATTAAGTGCACCGTTGAAATCACCTAATACCACCCAAGGTTTATCATGAGCCAAGCTATTATGCTTGCATAAATCGTCCTATAAGCTTCTTCGATCTTGGTACTTGTTTTCCGCATACACAAAAGAACAAAGGAAGACTTTTTATCAGCTTTTAGATGAACCTGAGCATGAATAACCTGGTCCGATTGGGAAAGCACCATAAGCTCCACGTCATCCGCATTCCACCCCAAGATAATTCTAGTAGCCCTATCGCATAAACCCCCATTCGAGGTCCAGCTCCAATTTCGAAAAACTTTCTTGCCCAATTTGTCTAAATTGTTAACATTTACATGAGTTTCTAAAATTGCACATACCTTCAATTGGTTCTCAGCTATTAGTACCCGAACCTCACTTTGTTTCAGGGTCGGTTCAAACCCCTTATATTCCATGAAGCTATACTACCCATTTAAACTCGTGTAACCGGGGGTGCTTGCCCCCTCAGAAAGTTCACCATCCATAAAATTAGCCATCTCAATAGGATGCAGTTCTCTTACCTCATCATCATTCGTTAAAGGATTGCCACTTGAAACCTTGGTGCTACCCTGAACATTATCGTGAATGACCCCTTGTTCAGCATCCTCATTAATTACGTCATTAACTCGACAGGCATGTCTGCACCGTCCGCATCATTCGACCAGTCCTGGGCACCAGGGAAGGCACCCGCTGCTACTCACTCACCCCTGCGTCAGGTGGAGACGCGTGCCGCTTATAGAAAGAGACTTGCATGTCACACCCCGACCACGTAAAACAACAAAACGTGGCGGAAACGTCGGGGAGTGTTGTAAGAGAATCATTGTTTCACAACCATGGATTTAAATAATTTCATTTTATTAAATTATTGAACTCATCGTTTATAACAATTCAAATAAATACAATTATTATCTTTCAAGTTTTAAAGTCGCTAAGGCACGAGTCCATCCTATGTATAACATGTATCGACAATCATCACAAAGCAGTACCTGAAACATGTGTAAAAATAGGTACGTCAGCATAAAAATGCCTGTGAGATACATAGGTTTTGTTTATGCATGATTCATGACTTATAAGTTCAAAAGAATGTTTTAACAAAAACTAGTCATGAACCTAAAAATGTTTTCTTTATAATATCATGTGAAAATTTATGAGAAATTTGATGATACTAAATGAATGATGCATAAATAAATAATCAAGTAAAGTGAGTTTATAAAATAATGTTTTGAATAAAATGTTTGTAGTATATATAAAAATATACTTTGGTTTTAAGAGAGTCGATTAGGTAATATATCAAAATATATTACGGTTCCAAAATCGTTAAACAGATAGTATATTAAATATACTTTGGTTGTCAAAATAATCGTTTTCGATAGTATATCAAAAGTATACTTTGGATTTATGTATAACATATTAAACTATGTTTTGGTTGAATAAATAACATATTTAAAATATGTTTTGGTGGTTAACAGAATATATGTTGTTTTGTACAATATCACACATGAGAGTATATCAAACTATACTTTTAGGAGTATAATAAAATATACAATAAAAGTGTAATTTAAGAATTCAATCAGACCTAGTGCATCAAAATACACCTTTGAGACTATAGGGATACCACAAAGGAATCCCTATTTAGATGGAGAAACAAATTGGTTTCAGACATTCCATGACAACAGGAATGGGGTGTCAAATCCTAGAGCGCTATATCATACTACCAACCGGTCTGGTGAACAAAATAAGTACTATCCAACAATTAATTTTATACTCTTTGGAAAAATTAGAGTTTAAACCATAAATAATCAGTCGGTTTGTCAAAAGAAAGGTACTAATATGTATAATCAATTATACTTTGAAATCGTGAACATAACAAATAGGTACACATGCTTCACCCCAAATATTTGAAAGCGGTAAAAGAGGGGAACTATGTACTCACTTGAGGGTGCTTAGAAGTCTTGAACAACAACCAAGCAAAGCTATAGGGAGTACGTAATCAAACGGCACCTAATATAGGTAACTATGTTAATAATCAGATCCTAAATCGGGAGATAGGATAGAATGATGTTCTATAAATCAAATGAGTAATTGAACTCATATGGTATGATTTAATAGAGCTAACACTCTGATTTGAAAGTCTACCTAAGTGCTTTTGACCCGTTTTAACCCATTATGGTAGTTTAAGCTACTATAATGCGTCGGTTGCGTAAAACTATGGTCGGATGGTTATCTATGAGATATGTCAAGTCTTACATGCCCAATTATACCCTAACATGTTACTAAATCAGATTAGATGTCAAAAATATGTTCACATATGCACAATATGGTTTTATGTTTCAAAAGGGCATTTTGGTCATTTTCTATGGGCATGTACACTACTTAACGAATAGCTAAACAATCCTATGTGATCATAAGGTATAACCTCAGAGGTTATTCCCTATGCAACTATGATCACTAATCATGCTTGGTCGGATCCTAATGATCGACCAAACGGGTCGGGTTCGAAAGTCTAAGCGGTTGTTTAGACCGCTTAGCTTACGACCCTAAACAAGCACCAAACTAGTACTGAAGAGTTAAGCATGTCAAAACATGTTTAACTAATTTAGAAAACTGATTTGGTATCAAAACAAGGTGTTTTGATACCTAAAAGTAGTTCCGTTGCAAAATGCGTGCTAAAACGCATTTTGACCGAAACTTTGACTCGCCACTACACCTAGTCAACGTGGTAATCAGTAGGTATAATCGCTAAAGATTATAACCATCGTGATTACAATCACGTTGCAAAGTTCAATTGAACTTTGCGTTGACCATTGACTGGTCAAACCGAAAGTCAAACACTGTTTGACTTTTTAAACTAGTAAGCAATAAAAGAATGAAGGAATGCTCACTAAAGGTCCTTGCTATCTTTTCTACTAAGAACAAGTTTCCAATCACTTGAGAGAGCTCCCAATTCAGATTAGAAAGGAGATTGAGATGAAATGAGCAAGGAATGAATGAAAGGTGATGGCTATTTATACTTGTAGCAAGAACACAAGATCATGACATGTGTTTATGTAGCTTCCAAGCAAAAATCATGGCCATACACTTGTTGGATGCAGGTTCAAAGCCTTGGAGAAGGGATAACTTGGTTACCACACAAAGATTTTGCAAGAACAGCCCCTAAAGTATCAAACAGATTGCAAAATATGATTTCTGGTCGCTGGGCATGCTTTACGGTCCGCAAAGGACCTCTTACGGTCCGTAAGGGCCCTGCAGCAAACCAGCAACTTTCAAAGTTTGGCAGTTTTGGCCCCTGTGCTTGTTTCTGTTGGACTCTGTATGCCCAAGACACATATTAAATTGATGTGGCTAGTACGTTATGATCCAAGTCGGGTCATACCCAATAACAAGCTAGACAAACACCTACAATATTTATTTATGATATGATCAAACAAATAAATATTAACACTTAGAATATTTAGAAATTGGTTTTCTAAATAATTACACTTGACAAACTAATAAATTATATGGATAATTTATTTTTGAGAGAATATTTTATTTGTTATTTAATAGGTTAAATAACAATTAAAAGGTTGCATATTGTTTATAAAATGTTATATTAAGTTTTATAAAAGTTATAAATACTTAATTTAAAGACATGGAGACAAGCTTTAATTTTATGATTGGGTGAAGTGGGAGGTGGCTTGGGCCGCCCCTTATACCTCTTCCCAAGAGGTTTCAACCACTAAAATTACATGCAAATTTTACAAGAACAAGGCACTTGATTTAAAAGGTTTTGCAACACTCTCTCTCTATAGAACAAGATAAGATATTCAAGTGTAAAACTCCATTTTTCTCTCAACATATTTTCGGCCAAGAGCTGAATTTTAGAGGGATTTTGTGAGCTTCAAGTGTAGAAATCCTAGCAATCTCAAGGTGTTTGTTGGAGCTTTCGGGTATACTAGCTTGAGGCTTTCTCGTTTGGAAGCTACCATTCAAGATTCATCATCATCTTCCATCACCTTGCTCCAAAGAAAGGTTGATTTCTCAAACACCCTATGGTTGTATTTTGATAGCATGTATATCATATATGGATCCGATTTTGGGTTTTTGCATTTAAAAGAGTTTTAAATCTTGTAAAGTAACATGTTTTAAATCCTTATTCCGCTGCGTTTTAATTTTATTCGGATAAAATTAGCTTTGATAAACATGTACAAAACCCAACAATGGCATCTAGAGCCGCTTATATGAGTGCATGCTTCATTGGATTTAAAATTTTCGGGTTTTGGGTTTGGTTAAACCCTATGGCCGAAAGTTTTGACCATGGTTCTCCTTTTATTTTTCAAGATTTATTTCTTACATGCATAAAGGAATCTTGAAAAAATTATATCATATGGATGATTTGTTTTGTTTGGACAAAAACCCACATTTTTCGGTTTTTCATTCTTGGCCGAAAAATATAGGTTGTAAAAGGAAACCATTATTTTGCTCTTGAAATTTATATATATTTGGATATATATTTTGGTGTTCATAACCTAGCCATGACCTTGTGTGAATATGTTTGTGTTTGTGATTTTGTTAAATTATTCAATGGGTTGTAATAATTATTTTGTCTTCCATTTGTAAAAATATGTAATTTATTTATTTTCATTTGGTATGTAAGTAAATAGATTAGATGCATTTATTTTACTAGAAAAATGTATTAGGATACTTTTATGTAAAAGAAGATGCACACAAAAATGCGGTTTTGGTTTTGCCAATTTCGGGCATAAAGGACTTCATAGTTCTTAACGGGATTTTAGCCCGATAACCAAAACACATTTTTGAAGTCCAAAGGAGTTTGGAGCTGAATTTAAAACACATTTGGAAGCTCAAAAGAAGTGAAGAAATCACAACACAAGATGAAGACTTGAAGCATTTGGATGCGGAATCAAGTGGGAGTTCACCGACATTTTTTTTTTGTGTCCATATTCACCCTTTAGGAAGGACCTTTTGACACACTTGTTTCGGCTAACAAGTGTGGTCAAAATAGTTGGCTATGGTTATGCACCTTTTATCATATGTGTTGTGCTTGTATGGTTATATTTTATTTATGGTTGTTTGGATGATATTTGGATATGCATACTTAACAACTAATAACCCGTAACAAGCTTAAAATTGGTTCTTACAAAATCATTAAAACGATTAATAAAAGGTTTATTAAAAATTAATGATTTTATAATAAAATGGGTTTTATTAAAAGAACCTTGAAATTTGGTTTTCACTAAAATACCATTGATTTGAATGCATGCAAATATATGGTACATAAAATTTTTCTAAACTAGAATTTTGAAAAATAAAAATCCCTTTTATAAAACAAGTCAAACATCATCCTTTTATACAACACTCAAATTACTTGGGAACTCTTTGTGGGATAAAGGTCACCTAACCACATTTGAAGAAACTTGTATATTTGAGGTGGGTTTACCATGTTTGTGGGATAAAGGTCACCTAACCACTTATGTGTGTAAACTCACACGTGTGTGTAAGTTGGACGACTTGATTTGGAAACCATGAACTTAGGGTCACCGAAGCATGGAGAACAAAGGTGTTGATGGGATTAAACATGCCAACTAAACATAAAGATGTTTAACCGATCCCATATAGCTAGAAGTTGCAAAGGGTTGCAATCGTCAAACGTTGACTACCTTGTTAATTTAAATAATGGGATAAAGGTCACCTAACCAATATTTAAATGTAACGTTGGATTCTAGATTTTAATTATTAATTGTCTATGAGACGTTAAAAGGGTATTAATAATTAAAATTTTAATAATATCGAAAATACTAAAATTGAACTTTGTTAAATTTTGTAGATGGCCGCTAACAATGCAAACCCGATTAACCAAACCGTCCGTAACCTATCACTAAGAACCATCCTTGAAAAGGATCGTCTCAACCATAACAACTTCATGGATTGGTTTCGAAACTTGAGAATTGTTCTCAAGCAAGAGAAGATATCCTATGTGTTAGACGATCCTATTCCCGATCAACCCGACGAGGAAGATGTAGAAGCCTACAATGATTGGGTTAAGTATACCGAGGACTCCATGCAAGCCTCTTGCCTCATGTTGGGAACTATGATTCCCGAGATTCAAAAGGACTTTGAACATCATGGGGCATACGACATGATTACCCAATTGAAGGAAATGTTCCTACAACAAGCAAGGGTAGAACGCTTCGAAACGGTTCGAGCGCTTCATGCATGTCGGATGGAGGAAACCCAATCGGTCTCATCTTATGTCCTTAAGATGAAAAGCCACATTGATCGCCTCGAAAGGCTCAATTGTCCCGTCTCAAAAGAGTTGGCTACGGATTTGATCCTCAACTCTTTAACAAAGAAATTTGAGAGCTTTGTTATGAACTATAACATGAATGGATGGGACAAGAGCATTGGTGAGCTTCATGCAATGCTCAAAACGGCCGAAGCGGGAATGGGTAAAAAGGCTTTACCTGTTCTAACGATCAATGAGGGAGGCAAGAAGGGACACCACTCCGACTCCAAGGCAAATGTTGCCAAAGGGAAGGGGCACGTCAAAGGGAAGGGAAAAAGAAAGGCTAAAGCAGAACCACTAAAACCAAAAGAGAAGAAGGCAAAGGTTGCCACGAGTGATCCATGCTTTGAGTGTGGAGAGATAGGGCATTGGAAAAGGAATTGTCCAACCTATCTCAAAGAGTTGAAAAACAAGAGGGATGCAGGGCAAACCTCAGGTACAATCTTTATGATACATATTGATCTAAATGTTATTTCTTCTAACACATGGGTATTAGATACCGAATGTGGAACTCATATTTGCAATTCGTTGCAGGGGTTCAAAAGAAATAAGCATTACAAGAAGGGAGACACTAGTCTCTTCATGGGCAATGGAGCGAAGGTTCAAGTTGAAGCCCAAGGAGACTATGTTTTAAAACTTCCAAGTGGTTTGGAAATTTGTTTGAAAAATGTTTTGTATGCTCCTAGTTTGACTAGGAACATTATTTTTGTGTCCCTTTTAAGACAATATGGATTTGATTTGAAGTTTGTGAACAATGAAATTTATGCTTTGATGAATGACATGTTCTACTTTAAAGCTACGCCTTCAAATGGTATTTATGAATTGGTTCATGATAATACATCATTTGATAATTCGATGTACCAAGCAAACACCAAGAAACTCAAAACGGATTTGAGTGAGACCTATCTTTGGCATTATCGTCTTGGTCATATAAATAGAAATCGCATGCAAACACTTCAAAAGAATGGTCTTTTGGAAACAAATGAAATTGGTTCATTTGATACATGTGAATCTTGTTTACAAGGTAAAATGACCAAGAAACCCTTTAGTGGCACAAACCAAAGGGCAAAAGATTTATTAGGCATCATACATTCGGATGTATGTGGTCCTTTTGTCACACCCCGACCGCGTAAAACAACAAATCGCGGCGGAAACATCGGGGCGTGTTGCAACAGAATTAATTGTTTCATAACCATGGCATACAAAGTTGTATTTTATTTATAAACAAAGGTGTTACATTGTCTTAAACAGGAATTAAGGAGTTCAGAACATAATTAAACATAGTCTATCTTCTTTTAAAGTCTCTAAGGCACAGGTCCGCCCTAGTATCAAGATCAACATCTTACGGAAAAGCTCCTGAAAACACATGTGAAAATAGGTACGTCAGCATAAAAATGCCTGTGAGATACATAGGTTTGTGAAAATAGGATTCATGACTTATGTTTAAGAAAAATGTTTAGTCATGAACCTTGTAATTTGCTTTGTCTTGTAAATCATTTGAAAACAATAAGATCAAATGATATGTATTAGTAAATGTCAGGTTTAAATAAATAACCATGTAAAAATGTGTTTGTATAAGATAACTTGTTTGTAAATCAATGTCTTGTGAAAAATATGTTATTTGTATAAAATGTTCTATGTCTCAATATTGAAATGATTCAAATAACGTTACGACATGTAATACCATACAAACACTTATATATAGGAAGTACCAGCGGCGTATCCACCATGCTTGTATCATATTACACACGCATCGTTACTTAATCAACCAAACCAACCAATGTAAGAAGTCTATGTTTAAACCAATTGTCAAAATGTATTGAATAATATGTCAAATTGTTCATGTCAAGATGTAAATCATGTAGTATGTAAAACTAATGTCAAAAGTGTTTGTGTCAAAGGTAAATCATGTCAAAATGTCTATGTCAAATATCCATGTCAAATGTCTATGTCGAATATCCATGTCAAATGTCTATGTCAAATATCAATGTCAAATGTCTATGTCAAATATCCATGTCAAATGTCTATGTCAAAATGTCATGTATGGCAAGTGAAATGTCTCAACTAAACCATATGCACAAAAACAAAGTATTGAAGTAAAACTTGGTTTAAATCAAAGTTATGTTTTGTGTAAATGCATGCTACTATTTAATATGAACATCTATGCGGTATTGTGAAAATGCATACATCCAAGCCTTGCGACTGTGGTGATAAACCCTTTAAACAAATTAAAGGTCTATCTGTCTTATATCAACGAATTCGGTCATTCCTTTCTGTCCCCTTTCCCTGGGATGTCCGGAACGGGAGTTGTCAATTCCTATGGTACCACTACCTACTAACGAACGGCATGATCGGTGTTAATGAATGTATTGTCCCATGTAAACAAACCAAATGTCATACCAAAATGTAAGCATGTGAAAATAATGCACTAAGTATGTAATCAAATGAACATACATAGCGTGAAATGTCATGTAAAACGATGTACTAAGTAATGCACACAATGGGCACACCTAGCATGAAATGTAATGTAAAACAAAGTACTAAGTAATGCACACAATGGGCACACCTAGCATATGATGTGAAAACAGGAAAGCATGAAAGTAACAAGTAGGCACATGTGTTCCACCCCAAAACAGTTTAGAAAACAGTAAAAGAGGGGTCTATGTACTCACTTGAGATTGCTCAGTTGTCAAAAGATAACCACCAAATAATGCTATAGATCTCGGAATCAAACGGCACCTAATATAGGTAACTATGTTAATAAACCGGACCTACATCGGATGACTGGGTAGCATTAGGGTTTGTAAACCAAATGAGTGTAGGAACTCACGTGATATGGTTTAACAAAGCCTACATGCTAAATGAAACTTAACCTAAGTCTTATTGACCCATTACGACCCGTTTAGGAAGCTTATGCTACTTTAACGCGTCGTGCGCGTGAAACGCGTTTGGACCGCCTAACTAGTCCTATGATAAGTGTTATATGCCTAAACATGTTACATAATCAGTTATATGACAAAAGTTTAGGTTACATATGCTAAATTACCAATTATGAATGAAAAGGGTATTCTGGTAATTTACCTAAGGCATATAAACTACCTATCATACAACTACTTAAACGATGTGACCATAGGGTATAACCTCGGAAGGTTATTCCCTACCTACTATGGTCACCTACTGTGTTTGGTCGGATCCTAATGATCGACCAAACTGGGTCGAGTTCGAAGGTATAGGCGATTTATTAGATCGCCTACCCTACGACTCTAGACAACGTGGTAATCAGTGGGCATAGTCCCAAGGGACTATGACCAACGTGATTACACTCACGTTGCGAAGTTCAAACGAACTTCGCATTGACCATTACTGGTCAACGCTGAAAGTCAAACAAAGTTTGACTTTCTGACTCGAAAAGCAGTAAAATAAGGAAAAGAACGAAAGAATACTTACGAAGGGTCCCCGAATGCTAAACTCGATTCGAAAATCTCAGGTATGAAACTAATGTTTCAACTTAGAGTTTCTCAAATCAAATTTCTAGTAATTTTTGCAAAGGGGTGATGGGGTATTTATAGTTTTCGGTCCACCGTTGAGATCGTTTCTTGGAAAAGGGGAAAAGATCTAGTCCGTACACTTGTCGGAATGTTATGGAACCACATATGCTCCTTAACTTAGTGACACATCAACTTAAAACATGTGGTTAAGGATCAATTGGTTGCAACTTGTGTTTAAAAACATTGAATCTGATCAGTGCAAGGCTAGCGCACCGTTACAATATAAGTGTAGCGGTGCGCTACACATAAGTTTGGCAGATTTACATGTTTGGTCCCTGAACTGTATTTAGGTCATTTTTGACACGTTTAAGGCCCGTTAACCCCATTTCAAAGCTCTAAAATGAAGTTAAAGTATAGGGAACTTAAAACATGCTCAAAAATATCTCGGATGTCGGTTCGTTTGGCCGTACGGTCGCGATGTTCGGTTAATTACGACGGAATGCGCACAAGCGCGAAAAACGATCCAAATGACGCGACGAATGGATTTTTCTTAAGGCGAACACTAAAATAAAATATAGTCATGCTTACATAAGTTTTTGGATGTCCAGATGTATTCAGAACGTAAGTTATGCGCGAAAATACAAACTTGTGCACTTTTTGACACTTTTAGTCCCTGAATGACCCAAAAGTTTATTTTAGCACACCGAACCCCTCAAAGCCTATTTCTAAGCTATGTAAAGGATATTTAAGGTGTTTTTAACTTATGGTTATGTTCCGGAATGTTCGTTGCAGTTCAAATTGACATACTTTCGCAGTTTGTCATATTTAGTCCCTGTAAGCGAATTAACTTGTTTTTGCCATACCAAAGCCTTCAAAACTTATTTCTAAGTTATGTAAAGGTTATTTAAGGTATGTTGAGTATATGTTGATGTTCCAGAGTATTTCTCGCATTAAACTGGGTACGGTTACGCACTAGTTTGCGTATAACTCTCCAGAAAGTGATGTAGAGTTTGGAATTGAACAAAAGTCAAAACATGAAAAATGTAAAACACAATCAAACAAACATTGGGATCAAATAACATTGTTTTATTGATAATAGAACTGTTCATAGTGATTACAAGCACAGTTGTTACAGTCTCCCCTACTTGTGGAAATTTCGTCCCGAAATTTATTTAGAGGAAACTCGTGGAAAAAGATGTGGATATTTCGCCTTCATTTGGTCTTCGCGTTCCCAAGTAAACTCAGGTCCACGTTTTGCTTCCCAGCGAACTTTGACCAAAGGAATGCGCTTGCGTTTAAGCCACTTGACTTCACGTTCCATGATTTCCACTGGTTTCTCAACAAATTTCAGTGTTTTGCCAACACGAATTTCGTCAAGCGGTATGGAGAAGTTCTCATCAGCTGTACACTTCTTGATATTGGACACGTGAAAAGTTGGATGAACATTTCCCAGTTCAGGAGGTAACTCAAGTCTGTAGGCTACCTTTCCGATTCTTTCGACGATCTTGAATGGTCCAACGTATCTAGGTGCAAGTTTTCCTTTCTTTCCAAATCTGATCACACCTTTCCAAGGTGAGACCTTAAGTAATACACGATCACCGACTTGAAATTCCAAGGCTTTGCATTTTGGGTCCGCGTAAATCTTCTGACGGCTTCTAGCTGCCTGAAGGTTATCACGAACTTTCTTGACCTTATCAGTTGTCTCTAAAATGAGGGCAGGTCCAGTAAGTTGAGCCTCGCCAATCTCATTCCAGCAGACTGGTGAACGACATTTTCGACCATAGAGAGCCTCAAAAGGAGCTATTTTGATGCTAGCGTGATAACTGTTGTTGTAGGAGAATTCAATCAATTTAAGATGTGAATCCCAGCTACCACCAAAATCGATCACACAAGCTCTAAGCATATCCTCCAGAGTCTGGATTGTTCTCTCAGATTGACCATCCGTTTGTGGATGATAAGCTGTGCTCAGATTAAGTTGGGTCCCCATAGCAGATTGCATGGTTCTCCAAAAATGAGAAGTGAAACGAGTATCTCTGTCAGAAATGATGTTCAAAGGAACACCATGTCGAGCCACAATTTCATCTACATAGATTTGAGCAAGTCTGTCAGTAGGAAAATCCTCGCGGATTGGCAAGAAATGTGCTGACTTTGTAAGACGATCAACGACTACCCAGATGGCATCATGACCTTTCTTTGTGCGCGGGAGTTTGGTAATAAGATCCATAGTAATGTTTTCCCATTTCCAAACTGGAATCTCCGGTTGCTCCAATAAACCAGATGGACGCTGATGTTCAGCCTTAACCTTAAGACAAGTAAGGCATTTTGATACGTATAAGGCAATGTCTTTCTTCATACCAGGCCACCAATAGTGAATACGAAGATCCTTATACATTTTATCTGAGCCCGGATGAATAGAATAACGAGACTTATGGGCTTCATCCATAAGCAAGGTACGAAGATCATCTAGGCTCGGGACCCACAAACGGTCCATGAAGTAATACGATCCATTGTCCTTCAGTTCCAGAGCAGGTGTTATGTGGTAAGGAAATTCCTTATCCATCAAACCTTGTGAAACACAAGATTGTTGAGCTTGAGCAATGCGTGCTTGAATATCGGATCGAGTTTGAATAACAGACTGAACACGTACACAATGAAGTTTAGTACATTCCTTACGACTCAATGCATCAGCCACGACATTCGCCTTACCAGGATGGTAGCGAATTTCGCAGTCATAGTCGTTTAAGAGCTCAACCCAACGTCGCTGTCTCATGTTGAGTTCTTTCTGGTTGAAGATATGCTGAAGATTTTTGTGGTCAGTGAAAACCACACATTTTGTACCGTACAAATAGTGTCTCCAGATCTTTAGAGCAAAGACTACTGCACCCAACTCAAGATCATGAGTGGTGTAGTTCTTCTCATGAATCTTCAACTGTCTCGATGCATAGGCTATGACTTTGTTCCTTTGCATCAGAACACAGCCAAGACCCAATTTCGATGCATCACAATACACAACAAAATCATCATCACCCTCAGGCAATGATAGAACAGGCGCATCGCAAAGCTTCTGCTTCAAGTGTTGAAAAGCTTCCTCTTGTTTGTACCCCCAATAAAAGGGCATTTTCTTCTGAGTTAGAGCAGTTAGAGGAACTGCAATCTTAGAGAAATTCTCAATGAAGCGGCGATAATAACCCGCTAGACCAAGAAAAGAACGAACTTCAGTAGGAGTAGTAGGCGTATCCCAATCCTTAATCGCACTGATCTTGGAGGGATCTACATGAATACCTCGTTTGTTGATAACATGCCCCAAAAATTGAACTTCTTTAAGCCAGAATTCACACTTGGAGAATTTGGCGAAAAGTTGTTCTTTCTTTAGGAGTTCTAGGGTAAGACGAAGATGCTGCTCGTGGTCAGCTCGCGTCTTAGAGTATATCAAGATGTCGTCAATAAAAACAATGACGAACTGATCCAAATAAGGTTTGCAGACTCTATTCATTAAGTCCATGAAAACAACAGGAGCATTAGTCAAACCGAATGGCATGACTGTGAATTCATAATGCCCATAACGAGTACGGAACGCTGTCTTCGGAATGTCTTCTTCTTGCACCCGAAGTTGATGATATCCAGATCGCAGATCAATCTTCGAAAAATAAGAAGCGCCTTGTAACTGATCAAAGAGATCGTCTATGCGAGGTAGAGGATATCGATTCTTGATGGTAAGCTTGTTAAGTTCACGATAATCGATACACATCCTAAAGGATCCATCCTTCTTTTTGACAAAAAGAACGGGAGCACCCCAAGGTGAAAAACTGGGACGGATAAAGCCTTTGTCAGAGAGCTCCTGAAGCTGTTTAGACAACTCTTGCATCTCAGATGGTGCAAGACGATATGGAGCTCTGGCAATGGGATTTGCACCAGGTACGAGATCAATGCGGAACTCGACTTGGCGTGCTGGAGGTAGACCAGGTAAATCTTCAGGGAACACTTCAGAATAATCCCGAACGACAGGAATATCTGAAATAGACTTACCCTTGCCTTTATCTTCTGTAACATGTGCTAAGAAAGCCACATAGTTCTTCTGCAGATACTTCCGAGCTTTAAAACAAGACATGAGTTTGAGACCACCGGTAGGCTTCTCACCTTGAACCTGCAGAATCTCGCCTGACGAAAGTAGCACACGAACAATCTTCTTAGAACAAACTATCTCTGGGTGATGCTTGGATAACCAATCCATTCCCACAATAACGTCGAAGCTTCCAAGTTGCATAGGCGCGAGGTCAATAGGAAAAAGATGGTCGTTAAGATTCAACTGGCAGTTGTGAAGAACAGAATCAAGAATAATGGGTTCACCACTAGCTACCTCTACTGTCAAAGATTTGCCTAGTTTCATTCTAGACACGCGAAGCATTTGCTCAAAAGATAATGACACGAAACTCTTATCGGCACCGGAATCGAAAAGAACAGATGCAGGCTGATTATTAATAAAGAACGTACCGTTCACCACATTATCGTCAGCCTGTGCCTCTTGGGCATTCATGTTAAAGACTCGGCCTCGAGCCGGAGCCGGATTCTGGTTCTGGTTCTGGTTCTGGTTCGCCAGTCTTGGGCACCGATTCCTGTAGTGGGTCAGATCCCCACAATTGTAACAAGCACCTGGTGGGTATTGTGGTCTTGCAGCTTGACCCTGTTGCTGAGCAACTTGTTGAGCCGGGTTCTGAACCGCGGGATTCTGAGCAGACCTACAAACATTGGCAAGATGGCCTGACTTCCCACAGTTAGTACAGAAACGGCATGGAAGTTGCGGCTGGTGGTGACTGTTGCATCTATTGCACAAAGGTGCATTCCCTGTATAGGGTTTCTTTGCTGGCGGTTGTGCGGGTTGGTTGGGAGCTGCCTGATTAGCTTGGGCAGTGATAGCAAAATTTTGGGAAGCCTTACGCTTCTTTGCCCTCTTCGAAGAACCAGAGTTCTTTCCATTCCCGTTTTGACCTTTCTTGCTATCCACCTTGTCAGCTGATTGTTCCTTGCCCTTGTCACCCTTCCGGTGTAACTTGTTCTTCCGGATCTGCGACTCAGTCAATGTCGCTGATAATTCGATCGCCTGACGGAGTGTGGCAGGTTCACTACCAGTAAGAATGTCTTGTACCGAGTCAGGTAGGCCGTCGATGTATCTTTCGATAGCCTTGTCAAGTGGGGTAACCATAGTCGGGCAAAGCAAACTCAACTCTTCAAACCGATCAGTATAAGCCCTATGCTCACCACTATCTTGCTTCAAAACATCAAACTCTTTCTCCAACGCTCGCTGCTCATGACGAGGACATAATTCCCTCATCATAAGGGCTCTAAGTTCAGCCCATGTCTGTGCGAGAGCAACTTCTGCACCTTGGTCCCTCATAACCCCGTTCCACCATGTCAAAGCCCTCTTCTGAAATACGCTCGAAGCAAACTCGACCTTGCGATTTTCGAGACACTGCACGTGGCGAAAAGTATTCTCTATGCTCTCAAACCACTGAAGAAGCCCAGTTGCCCCTTCAGAACCACTAAACTTGAGTGGTTTAGCCTGGTTAAAATCCTTGTATTTGCACAGACCATTGTTGTTGTTGTTGGCTTGTTGCCATTGAGCAAAGAGATTTGGGAATTGAGCAGCCATCTGCTGCGCAATAATTTCTGCCAGCTCGGCAGTAGCTATCTGGTTCTCGCGTCGAGGAGGCATTCTAAAAGAGGAAACATGAAAAGAAACGAGTGAGATGATTGGATGAAGAGAATGAGATGAAACAAAATCAACAAGAGCAAAGATGGTGGTCATTCGTTCGTATCACAAAGCAAACAAACGACACACAGTGACTAATCAAAGTAAATGGGTCAAAATAATGTATTAGTGAAGACATGCTCGCCTATAAGTGAACACTCACTCCAAGAATTCCCAGGTAAGCACAACTGGTCTCGCGTCTGGTTGAGATGTATACGAAGTGCTTGCCTAGACAGAAAACCCAGAATACAGGCATTCACCCTTCCAGTTTGCACATGTTCACATTATTTAGAACCCAAAACGTTTGACGGGATTTTTTGAAAATTAGAAGGCACAAGGCCAAAAACCAAACTTGAAAAGGGTTCAAAACCATATAAAAGAGGGTTCAAAACCTTACAATTGAGGGTTCAAAACCTTGTAATAAATCATTCAAAAACAGATGATTGTTTTTTTTTTCAAAAATCGTTTCGGAAAAAAAATTTTGGCTCCTTGTTTTGTTAATCACCTAAGGATAGGTGATGTACATGTTTTAAGATCTAAACACAAGATAACTTGTGTTAGGTTCCTAGAAAAGTTATAGTCTAGGTCAAAGCATTACTAATAACCTAATTCCCTATAACCATTGGCTCTGATACCAACTCTTCTGTCACACCCCGACCGCGTAAAACAACAAATCGTGGCGGAAACATCGGGGCGTGTTGCAACAGAATTAATTGTTTCATAACCATGGCATACAAAGTTGTATTTTATTTATAAACAAAGGTGTTACATTGTCTTAAACAGGAATTAAGGAGTTCAGAACATAATTAAACATAGTCTATCTTCTTTTAAAGTCTCTAAGGCACAGGTCCGCCCTAGTATCAAGATCAACATCTTACGGAAAAGCTCCTGAAAACACATGTGAAAATAGGTACGTCAGCATAAAAATGCCTGTGAGATACATAGGTTTGTGAAAATAGGATTCATGACTTATGTTTAAGAAAAATGTTTAGTCATGAACCTTGTAATTTGCTTTGTCTTGTAAATCATTTGAAAACAATAAGATCAAATGATATGTATTAGTAAATGTCAGGTTTAAATAAATAACCATGTAAAAATGTGTTTGTATAAGATAACTTGTTTGTAAATCAATGTCTTGTGAAAAATATGTTATTTGTATAAAATGTTCTATGTCTCAATATTGAAATGATTCAAATAACGTTACGACATGTAATACCATACAAACACTTATATATAGGAAGTACCAGCGGCGTATCCACCATGCTTGTATCATATTACACACGCATCGTTACTTAATCAACCAAACCAACCAATGTAAGAAGTCTATGTTTAAACCAATTGTCAAAATGTATTGAATAATATGTCAAATTGTTCATGTCAAGATGTAAATCATGTAGTATGTAAAACTAATGTCAAAAGTGTTTGTGTCAAAGGTAAATCATGTCAAAATGTCTATGTCAAATATCCATGTCAAATGTCTATGTCGAATATCCATGTCAAATGTCTATGTCAAATATCAATGTCAAATGTCTATGTCAAATATCCATGTCAAATGTCTATGTCAAATATCCATGTCAAATGTCTATGTCAAAATGTCATGTATGGCAAGTGAAATGTCTCAACTAAACCATATGCACAAAAACAAAGTATTGAAGTAAAACTTGGTTTAAATCAAAGTTATGTTTTGTGTAAATGCATGCTACTATTTAATATGAACATCTATGCGGTATTGTGAAAATGCATACATCCAAGCCTTGCGACTGTGGTGATAAACCCTTTAAACAAATTAAAGGTCTATCTGTCTTATATCAACGAATTCGGTCATTCCTTTCTGTCCCCTTTCCCTGGGATGTCCGGAACGGGAGTTGTCAATTCCTATGGTACCACTACCTACTAACGAACGGCATGATCGGTGTTAATGAATGTATTGTCCCATGTAAACAAACCAAATGTCATACCAAAATGTAAGCATGTGAAAATAATGCACTAAGTATGTAATCAAATGAACATACATAGCGTGAAATGTCATGTAAAACGATGTACTAAGTAATGCACACAATGGGCACACCTAGCATGAAATGTAATGTAAAACAAAGTACTAAGTAATGCACACAATGGGCACACCTAGCATAAAATGTAATGTAATCATGTACTATAATGTACTAACGAACATAGCATGTATATGATGTGAAAACAGGAAAGCATGAAAGTAACAAGTAGGCACATGTGTTCCACCCCAAAACAGTTTAGAAAACAGTAAAAGAGGGGTCTATGTACTCACTTGAGATTGCTCAGTTGTCAAAAGATAACCACCAAATAATGCTATAGATCTCGGAATCAAACGGCACCTAATATAGGTAACTATGTTAATAAACCGGACCTACATCGGATGACTGGGTAGCATTAGGGTTTGTAAACCAAATGAGTGTAGGAACTCACGTGATATGGTTTAACAAAGCCTACATGCTAAATGAAACTTAACCTAAGTCTTATTGACCCATTACGACCCGTTTAGGAAGCTTATGCTACTTTAACGCGTCGTGCGCGTGAAACGCGTTTGGACCGCCTAACTAGTCCTATGATAAGTGTTATATGCCTAAACATGTTACATAATCAGTTATATGACAAAAGTTTAGGTTACATATGCTAAATTACCAATTATGAATGAAAAGGGTATTCTGGTAATTTACCTAAGGCATATAAACTACCTATCATACAACTACTTAAACGATGTGACCATAGGGTATAACCTCGGAAGGTTATTCCCTACCTACTATGGTCACCTACTGTGTTTGGTCGGATCCTAATGATCGACCAAACTGGGTCGAGTTCGAAGGTATAGGCGATTTATTAGATCGCCTACCCTACGACTCTAGACAACGTGGTAATCAGTGGGCATAGTCCCAAGGGACTATGACCAACGTGATTACACTCACGTTGCGAAGTTCAAACGAACTTCGCATTGACCATTACTGGTCAACGCTGAAAGTCAAACAAAGTTTGACTTTCTGACTCGAAAAGCAGTAAAATAAGGAAAAGAACGAAAGAATACTTACGAAGGGTCCCCGAATGCTAAACTCGATTCGAAAATCTCAGGTATGAAACTAATGTTTCAACTTAGAGTTTCTCAAATCAAATTTCTAGTAATTTTTGCAAAGGGGTGATGGGGTATTTATAGTTTTCGGTCCACCGTTGAGATCGTTTCTTGGAAAAGGGGAAAAGATCTAGTCCGTACACTTGTCGGAATGTTATGGAACCACATATGCTCCTTAACTTAGTGACACATCAACTTAAAACATGTGGTTAAGGATCAATTGGTTGCAACTTGTGTTTAAAAACATTGAATCTGATTAGTGCAAGGCTAGCGCACCGTTACAATATAAGTGTAGCGGTGCGCTACACATAAGTTTGGCAGATTTACATGTTTGGTCCCTGAACTGTATTTAGGTCATTTTTGACACGTTTAAGGCCCGTTAACCCCATTTCAAAGATCTAAAATGAAGTTAAAGTATAGGGAACTTAAAACATGCTCAAAAATATCTCGGATGTCGGTTCGTTTGGCCGTACGGTCGCGATGTTCGGTTAATTACGACGGAATGCGCACAAGCGCGAAAAACGATCCAAATGACGCGACGAATGGATTTTTCTTAAGGCGAACACTAAAATAAAATATAGTCATGCTTACATAAATTTTTGGATGTCCAGATGTATTCAGAACGTAAGTTATGCGCGAAAATGCAAACTTGTGCACTTTTTGACACTTTTAGTCCCTGAATGACCCAAAAGTTTATTTTAGCACACCGAACCCCTCAAAGCCTATTTCTAAGCTATGTAAAGGATATTTAAGGTGTTTTTAACTTATGGTTATGTTCCGGAATGTTCGTTGCAGTTCAAATTGACATACTTTCGCAGTTTGTCATATTTAGTCCCTGTAAGCGAATTAACTTGTTTTTGCCATACCAAAGCCTTCAAAACTTATTTCTAAGTTATGTAAAGGTTATTTAAGGTATGTTGAGTATATGTTGATGTTCCAGAGTATTTCTCGCATTAAACTGGGTACGGTTACGCACTAGTTTGCGTATAACTCTCCAGAAAGTGATGTAGAGTTTGGAATTGAACAAAAGTCAAAACATGAAAAATGTAAAACACAATCAAACAAACATTGGGATCAAATAACATTGTTTTATTGATAATAGAACTGTTCATAGTGATTACAAGCACAGTTGTTACACCTTTTAAGCCAATGACTAGGAATGGTGAAAGATACTTCGTAACTTTTACCGACGACTTCAGTCGTTATGGTTATGTGTACTTGCTAAGACACAAAGATGAAGTTTTTGAAACGTTCAAAATCTTCCAAAACGAAGTAGAGAATCAACTCACCAAGACAATCAAAGTTCTTCGTTCCGATAGAGGAGGTGAATACCTTAGTGATGCTTTTCAAGATCATCTTAGGAGTTGTGGGATCATCTCACAACTTACTCCACCTGGAACACCACAACATAATGGTGTGTCTGAGAGGAGGAATCGAACTCTATTGGATATGGTTCGATCAATGATGGCTAGAAGCACATTGCCTCTATCATTTTGGGGTTACGCTTTGCTCTCCGCGGCTCGTATATTAAATATGGCCCCAACCAAGAAAGTGGATAAGACACCTTTTGAAATATGGCATGGAACGGTTCCATCATTATCATATTTGAAGGTATGGGGTTGTGATGCTTATGTAAAGCAATACACCCCAAACAAGTTAGAAGTACGATCCATTAAGTGTATCTTCTTAGGATATCCTAAAGATGATATAGGATATTATTTCTACGATCCAACAGAGCAAAAGGTATTTGTTGCTCGAAAGGGCAAGTTCTTGGAGGATAAGTTCCTTATGGAAGGAACTAGTAGAACAGTGGAACTTGATGAGGATCAAGAACCACAAGCCGATACACGTTTGGTTGATACTAGCATTCAACAAGAGGTTGTTGAAAATGATCAAATGTTTGATCAACATACACAAAACGTTCGCAGATCTGGTATAATTAGTAATCCTCCTGAAAGATATGGATTTTTCATGGATGGATGCTATGTGGTAGATTCAGATGAACCAACCACATACCATGATGCAATGTCGAAATCCGATTGCGAAAAATGGCTTGAGGCTATGAACGTAGAGATGCAATCCATGTATGACAACCAAGTTTGGGAATTGGTTGTGCCACCTCTTAACTCCAAAGTAGTTGGAAGTAAGTGGGTTTTCAAGAAGAAAACAGATATGCATGGTAACTTGGATACTTATAAAGCGAGACTTGTAGCAAAAGGTTTCACTCAAACTCAAGGGGTTGATTATGATGAGACCTTCTCGCCAGTGGCAATGCTAAAGTCGATTAGGATATTATTTGCCATAGCTGCATATTATGACTATGAGATTTGGCAAATGGATGTCAAAACGGCTTTCCTCAATGGATATATTGATGAAGATGTCTATATGATTCAGCCTGAAGGTTTTGTCGATCCAAAACATCCTAACAAAGTGTGCAAGTTAAAGAAATCAATCTATGGATTGAAACAAACATCGAGAAGTTGGAATCACCGTTTTGATGAAGAAATTAGGAATTTTGGGTTCATCAAGAACGGGGATGAAGCTTGTGTGTATAAGAAAGATAGTGGGAGCACTGTCACTTTCTTAGTATTGTATGTCGATGACATTCTACTATTTGGAAATGACATTCCAACCATGGAAGGTGTAAAAGCCTGGCTTGGAAGATGTTTTTCCATTAAAGATCTTGGAGAAGCTGCCTATATTTTGGGAATAAAGATCTATAGGGATAGATCAAGGCGCTTGATAGGTTTAAACCAAAGTGCATACATTGACAAGGTCTTGAAAAGGTTCAAGATGGAGAACTCTAAGAAAGGTTTGGTACCTATTCAAAAGGGGACAATATTGAATGTGACTCAATGTCCAAGCTCAAAGGATGAGCAAGAAAGAATGAAAGGAATCCCATATGCGTCTGCTATAGGATCCATAATGTATGCAATGATATGCACAAGACCGGACGTGTCATGCGCCTTAAGCATGACAAGTAGATACCAGCAAAATCCAGGTAACAGTCATTGGATGGCTGTTAAGAGCATATTGAAATACCTTAGGAGGACTAAGGATATGTTTCTAATATATGGATCTGGTGAAGAGGAACTCGTTGTAAAATGTTACACGGATGCGAGTTTCCAAACTGATCGAGATGGTTCTCGATCACAATCTGGTTTGTCTTCATTTTGAATGGAGCTGCAGTCTCTTGGAAGAGCTCGAAGCAGGATGGTGTAGCATTGTCCACTACAGAATCAGAATACATCGCCGCCTCATTGGCAGCACAAGAAGCTGCGTGGTTAAAGAAGTTCATTGCCGACCTAGGGGTAGTCCCTACCATTCAAGACCCCCTAGAGATCTTTTGTGATAACGAGGGTGCGATTGCTCAAATCAAGGAACCTCGTGCACATCAAAAGACTAGGCACATTGAGCGGAGATTCAACTACATAAGGGATGAAGTTGAAAAGGGAAAGATATGTATTCGCAAAGTTCACACCGATCAAAACATTGCGGATCCACTCACGAAGCTCCTTGAACGGCCAAAACATGAGGGTCATACTTGTGCCTTAGGACTTCGATATTCTAGTGATTGGATTTGATCTATTTTGTATTTGGATATTGGAACAATTGTTATTTTAACTCTTTTATGGTATTTTGAGTTATGTTCCATTTTTAGCATGTTTAAATCCGTGAATAAATTTATTATTCTAAATGTCCGTAGTCGATCATAATTGTGGGAACAAATATGAATGTAAGACTATTATGAACTTGGATTGGTGGATATTCATTAGGTATGAATATAGAGCAAAGTGTTGCTGCCAAAGTTCATAGATATTTGTGGGATACAAATATTGGACTGACCCGCTCTCAAATGTTACTGCATGGAATCATTTATGATTGATCATATGTAAATTTGAGCAAAGGCGAATATCATAGTATCCTCTGACCTGAGATACATATTGGGTCGTGATATTCACCAAATATTATGCCTTGACTTAGTTCTTCGCTGTCTGTAATAAGATAGTACATAAGACTAAGCTCAGGTATGGTACGAGGTGATTGTGAGAGACGTATGTAGTCAAGAAGGGATTTGTTCCTCTTATTCGTTGAGAGTAAGATGTCTAAGGCCTGCTTAAGTTAAATCCACAGAGAATGATCACACTGTGTCTCTGGATTTGACATGACATCTGTAACGAAAGGATAAATGATAGATTCACCTAAATCATTTCAAGTAAGGGACTTGAAGGGGATGATGTTATTAAATGGCACTTCGTCATACGTATTAGGGGTAGTAAACCGTTGTTAGGCGTCATTTACTGCTTGCATCAATCTTCTATGTATCTTGTGCAAGTGGGAGATTGTTGGACTCTGTATGCCCAAGACACATATTAAATTGATGTGGCTAGTACGTTATGATCCAAGTCGGGTCATACCCAATAACAAGCTAGACAAACACCTACAATATTTATTTATGATATGATCAAACAAATAAATATTAACACTTAGAATATTTAGAAATTGGTTTTCTAAATAATTACACTTGACAAACTAATAAATTATATAGATAATTTATTTTTGAGAGAATATTTTATTTGTTATTTAATAGGTTAAATAACAATTAAAAGGTTGCATATTGTTTATAAAATGTTATATTAAGTTTTATAAAAGTTATAAATACTTAATTTAAAGACATGGAGACAAGCTTTAATTTTATGATTGGGTGAAGTGGGAGGTGGCTTGGGCCGCCCCTTATACCTCTTCCCAAGAGGTTTCAACCACTAAAATTACATGCAAATTTTACAAGAACAAGGCACTTGATTTAAAAGGTTTTGCAACACTCTCTCTCTATAGAACAAGATAAGATATTCAAGTGTAAAACTCCATTTTTCTCTCAACATATTTTCGGCCAAGAGCTGAATTTTAGAGGGATTTTGTGAGCTTCAAGTGTAGAAATCCTAGCAATCTCAAGGTGTTTGTTGGAGCTTTCGGGTATACTAGCTTGAGGCTTTCTCGTTTGGAAGCTACCATTCAAGATTCATCATCATCTTCCATCACCTTGCTCCAAAGAAAGGTTGATTTCTCAAACACCCTATGGTTGTATTTTGAAAGCATGTATATCATATATGGATCCGATTTTGGGTTTTTGCATTTAAAAGAGTTTTAAATCTTGTAAAGTAACATGTTTTAAATCCTTATTCCGATGCGTTTTAATTTTATTCGGATAAAATTAGCTTTGATAAACATGTACAAAACCCAACAGTTTCATCGCGTATTGGCACTTCTAACACCCGTCAAGCCCATTTTTAAGCTCCATAATGAAGTTAAAGTATAGGGAACATGAAACATGCTAAAAAATATGACGGATGTTGGTTCGTTTGGCTGTACGGTTGCGTTGTTCGGTTAATTACGACGGAAATCGTAACGGACGCGAAAACGATCCAAATTGCGCAACGAATGGTATTTTTGCATGCCGATCACTAAAATAAAAATATTTTAGTGTGTACAAAAATTTTGGATGTCCAGATGTGGTCAGAACGTAAGATATGCGCGAAAATGCAAACTTACACTGTTTTTGACACTTTTAGTCCCTGTAAGATCAAATAAGCATATTTTCACACACCGAACCACTCATAGATTATTTCCAAGCTATGTTTAGGTTATTTATGGTATGTTTAGCTTATGATCATGTTTCGGACTGTACGTTGCCTTACGAAACGGCAGACTTTTGCAAGTTGACGCAAATAGTCCCTGTGAGTGAATAAACTTGATTTCGCCACACCAAACCTTCCAAAACTTATTTCTAAGTTATGTAAAGGTTATTTAAGGTATGTTAAGCTTATTTCACTATCCTGGAGTGTTTGTTGCGTTAAACTGGTTATATTTACGCATCAGATCGCGTATAACCTTCCAGAAAGCGATTTAGAGCTCGAAATCGAACAAGAATTGATATGTGCAAACGATGCACATATTTATACAAATCCCAAGAATGAAATACAATATTTCATTGGTTTGGTATTTGTATGATGGTTGAAGTGACACAGGTGTCACAGTCTCCCCTACTTTAGGAAATTTCGTCCCGAAATTTAATTTTAGAGGAAACTTGTGAAGACAACTGTGATTGTTTCGCTTTCGAATGAATCCCTCAAACCTTAAGTAAACTCTGGGTCATGTTTGGATTCTTAGCGAAATTGTCAACTATCAAAGTGAAGTCCTTGTAGTAACAAAACATGGAGTTTCAAACTACGGACAGAAGAACATTTCTTATGAAGATTTATCATAGGAAACTGGTGTGTGCTCGAAATCAGTGTCGGAGAGTGAAAGATAAGACAACATTGGTCAAGGTCCAGGACTTCTAGTAACTTAAATAATGCTACGTTCGCAATGTAATAAAGAACACTTATATATAGGAAGTACCAGCGGCGTATCCACCATGCCCTTTTTACATTGTTCCCGTATCGTTATTCTCATCACTATAGGTCTTTAACACATGACAAAACTTGCTGTGGTTTCTGTGCACTGAATTCCATAATTATGTATGCATCCATAATTATGTAATTTCTTGCACAGTCCGCACAGTTCATTTCATAATGTGTAGGGGAAAAATCAATCGGATAAAACATAAAGCAACTTGACTAGACCACCAAAGGATCTTTTTAAGTAGATCAACGAACGATCTTTTTAACTAGATCAACACATGATCTTCTTAACTAGACCTTCGTACGATCTCCTTAAATTTACCACTTAAGGGATCTTTTCAATTATATCATCACATGATATTTCTAACCAGATTTTTGAATCAATCTGTTTAACCAGACCACTCAAGGGGTCCAATTATAGAATAGTACTTTATAATCCAAGGGACTTAACTACGACGTAGAAGTCCATTAAGGATTTAAGATAGTACCTTTTGATATCCTACTATGAATCCCTCATATTGAAATATGGAAGATTCTATGAGGATTTAGATAAATCACATAAAACATGAAACATATAAGAAAACACATAAGCACATAATCGCATAATTGTTTATCTTGATCTTCATTTTGTTAATTTTCTTGTTAATTGAGCACACGAGTATTTAAAGCACACTAGGAATCCAATCCATGAATTCCGTTTGGCACTTTAAATATTTTCAAGAATCTAACTATGAAGATAGAAAGATCTTAATAGGAATTTAGTTTTGCTTCTTGAAAAGAAACGAGCATTTAAGATTTTCGGGGAGATCACAAGTGATCATAAAATGACAGAACCACACGAGTAGTTTGTCTTAGTGTCGGCATCGAAGGGTTGGATCAAACATTCACACAATCATATCAGTTTTGTAAAATAAAATTGAAACATCAAATTTTATTTATATAACAACTGAATTGTTCCAACGTCAAAAGATAAAAGAAATACAAAAGACTAATTGTTCACTGCTGCATTGTTGTCCTCGTTTGCCTCATTTATGTTAAACACTCGTCCACGCGCTGGATTTGCGTTAACAAGTCTTGGGCAATTGTTTCTGTAGTGAGTAAGGTCACCACAGTTATAACACGACCCAGTTGGGAACCGTGCTTGAACAGCAGCAGGATTTGCATAACGGCAGGTATCGACCAAATGTCCCAATCTTCCACAGTGGGTACACTTGTGACACTGCTCTTGCTACTAATGATGACGGTTGCATTTGTTGCACAAAGGTGTAGTACCAACATAATTTTTCCTCTTACGAGGCTGTGCTGGTTGATTTAGTGCAACCTGATTGTCTAGAGCAGTTATGGCGCAGTTTTGAGAAGCCTTACGCTTCTTCTTCTTGGATACCTAAAGCCTGTTTTTCCATTGGTTCAACTTGAGCAGCCTTATCAGATGGTCTTGTTTAAGATCGTCAAATTCCCTCTCTAATGCTGTTTTGTTGAGCAGCCTTCTTCTTGGATACCTAAAGCCTGTTTTTCCATTGATTTATTGAGCAGCCTGTTTTTCCATTCCTCATAACGATCAGTATAAGCTCGATGTTCACCGCTGTTTTGTTTAAGATCGTCAAATTCCCTCTCTAATGCTGCTCTAAGCTCATGACGAGGACATAACTCCTTCATCATTAGAGCTCGAAGCTCTTCCCAAGTTTGTGCCATTGCCACATCGGCACCTCTATCACGCATCACACCGTTCCACCATGTAAGAGCACGCTTCTCGAACGCACTGGATGCAAACTCAACCTTACGCTCATTCGGGCATTGCACGTGCCTGAATGTGCTCTCCAAACTTTCAAACCATTGCAGGAGCACGGTTGCTCCTTGAGATCCAGAAAACTTCGAAGGTTTGGCAGAGTTGAAGGTCTTGAAATTACACTGGGTGTTGTTGTTGTTATTGTTATATAACTCATGAATCTGAGTTACTACGCCTGGAAGCACTGCAGCCATTTGTTGAGCAACAAGGGCTGCGACTTCCTCAGCAGTAAAAGATTGAGCATCACGTCGAGGAGGCATTGTCTAAAAGGAACAAGGGAGCATGAGAAACGAGTGAGGTCGATCATTGGAAAACAAAAGAGGTATTGAAAACATCGACCAAAACATAAGGAAGGCGATCATTCGTTCGTTACCTCGAACAAACAAACGATATGCAGTGACTAATCAAAGTAAATGGATCAATATAATGTATCACCGAAGACATGCTCGCCTATAAGTGAACACTCACCCCAAGAGTTCCAAGGTAAAAGTGACTGGTCCGATACTGCGGATTTGTACGAACACTCTAGCCTTAGACAGAAAACTCAGGGTACAGGCATTCACTCTTCCAGTTTGCATGTGTTCACATTATTTAGACCCAAACTTTGACGAGATTTTGAAAATTTTGAAGTTTCAAAACCTTACAATAAATCATCCTAGAACAGATGATTGATTTTCAAAGCGGATTCAAATTTGTATTCTTATTGTGGTTGTCACCTAAGGATAGGTGACGGTATTGTTTTAAAACTAAACACAAGATAACTTGTGTTAGGGTCCTAGGAAGGTTATAGTCTAGGTCAAAGCATTACTAATAACCTAATTTCCTATAACCATTGGCTCTGATACCAACTTTTCTGTCACACCCCGACCACGTAAAACAACAAAACGTGGCGGAAACGTCGGGGAGTGTTGTAACAGAATCATTGTTTCACAACCATGGATTTAAATAATTTCGTTTTATTAAATTATTGAACTCATCGTTTATAACAAATCAAATAAATACAATTATTATCTTTCAAGTTTTAAAGTCGCTAAAGCACGAGTCCATCCTATGTATAACATGTATCGACAATCATCACAAAGCGGTACCTGAAACATGTGTAAAAATAGGTACCTCAGCATAAAAATGCCTGTGTGATACATAGGTTTTGTTTATGCATGATTCATGACTTATAAGTTCAAAAGAATGTTTTAACAAAAAGTAGTCATGAACCTAAAAATGTTTTCTTTATAATATCATGTGAAACTTTATGAGAAATTTGATGATATTAAAAGAATGATGCATAAATAAATAATCAAGTAAAGTGAGTTTATAAAATAATGTTTTGAATAAAACGTTTGTAGTATATATAAAAATATACTTTGGTTTTAAGAGAGTCGATTAGGTAATATATCAAAATATATTACGGTTCCAAAATTGTTAAACAGATAGTATATTAAATATACTTTGATTGTCAAAATAATCGTTTTCGATAGTATATCAAAAGTATACTTTGGATTTATGTATAACATATTAAACTATATTTTGGTTGAATAAATAACATATTTAAAATATGTTTTGGTGGTTAACAGAATATATGTTGTTTTGTACAATATCACACATGAGAGTATATCAAACTATACTTTTAGGAGTATAATAAAATATACAATAAAAGTGTGATTTAAGAATTCAATCAGACCTAGTGCATCAAAATACACCTTTGAGACTATAGGGATACCACAAAGGAAATCCCTATTTGGATGGAGAAACAAATTGGTTTCAGACATTCCATGACAACAGGAATGGGGTGTCAAATCCTATAGCGCTATATCATACTACCAACCGGTCTGGTGAACAAAATAAGTACTATCCAACAATTAATTTTATACTCTTTGGAAAAATTAGAGTTTAAACCATAAATAATCAGTCGGTTTGTCAAAAGAAAGGTACTAATATGTATAATCAATTATACTTTGAAATCGTGAACATAACAAATAGGTACACATGCTTCACCCCAAATATTTGAAAGCGGTAAAAGAGGGGAACTATGTACTCACTTGAGGGTGCTTAGAAGTCTTGAACAACAACCAAGCAAAGCTAGAGGGAGTACGGAATCAAAGGGCACCTAATATAGGTAACTATGTTAATAATCGGATCCTAAATCGGGAGATAGGATAGAATGATGTTCTATAAATCAAATGAGTAATTGAACTCATATGGTATGATTTAATAGAGCTAACATTCTGATTTGAAAGTCTACCTAAGTGCTTTTGACCCGTTTTGACCCATTATGGTAGTTTAAGCTACTATAATGCGTCGGTTGCGTAAAACTATGGTCGGATGGTTATCTATGAGATATGTCAAGTCTTACATGCCCAATTATACCCTAACATGTTACTAAATCAGATTAGATGTCAAAAATATGTTCACATATGCACAATATGGTTTTATGTTTTTTTTTGGTAAAGGGTTTTTCCCCGGTGATTGTATTACTATCAATAAAAAAACAAGTAGAGAAGCATACTACAACTCTAGTTCCATTACGTGACATGCCACACAAGAGTCAACAAAACCAAACTGGATACACCAAACATGATTAACACCCTAAACAAATAGGTACCACTCACATCCACATATAAAATACATTACTCGTTTTCAAACATATCCATGGATGGTAGCTTCCATTCTTCCAGCACCGTCATAACTCGGGCAGTCCTCTTGTATTTATAAGAGTGCAACTTTAAACGTATCGTCTTTAAAATCACTTCTACTATTTGCTCCGGAGGTCTTAATTGGTTCTTAAAACATCGAGCATTCCTCTCTTGCCAAATGAAATAAGCCGTTGCCGCAACCAAGAGTTTACCAATTATAGATATTATCGATCTCGACCGAGCTCTCGGAACTAACCAAGCTGCAATATCATCCCAAGATTCATTAACTTCCTCCATATGAGCTTTCTTCCTCACGGCATACCACACTTCTTTTGAGTATTGACATTCAAAAAATAAATGGTTATGAGAATCCAATTCTTTGTAGCAAAGCAAACAACACATCATGTTCATCGAACCCGTAACTACACAATTCCAATGTCTAATGCGATCTTGCGTCCATAGTTTCTGTTTAAAGATCAGCCAAGCATTAAACGCATGCCTTAGAATGTTGAACGAAGACCATACCACATACGTCCACGGCTGCGTATCACCTCTACTTCGAATATTATCCCAAACAACTTTTGTCGAAAATTGCTTAACATTCCCATTGGTATCTCTCCAAATCACAGCATCCGATCTATTGTATACCAACCTTAACGGCTGCAACTGGTAAAGAACCGGATAGAGATCTCTCCATGGATCAGGCCATTTCCAACCATCTTGGTCACACACATCCGCCACTTTCGATTCCAGCGTCAACCCTTCTCGAGCAATATTCCTGGCAGAAACATGCCTACTAAGAGGGCATTGGTCACACCAAGTGTCATGCCAAAGATACGTACTTTCTCCATTCCCCACTTTAACCCACATGAACTGCCGAAGTATCGATCTACATTGTAACACTTTCCTCCAGGTCCAAGTGACATTCTGGCTGCACGTGACATCCCAAAAGCTCCTGTTATTCAGCTTATGCAGGTGAATCCACTCCACCCATAGCGACTTCCGATTTGTCAAGATACTGTACGTGTGGAAAGCCAAAAGAGACTTGTTCACTTCCGATATCTTCTTGACGCCAAGACCTCCTTCACTTTTCGGGAGGCAAACTTCCTTCCAGGCAACCTTGGATTTACCTCGGCCTTCAGCATCTTGGTACCATAAAAACCTCTTCATCTTGCACTCCAGATCTTTAATGGTCAAAACAGGAAGCATGAAAACCGAGGACCAATACGTGTGCATGGATAGCAACACTGATTGGATTAGTTGGATCCTCCCCGCAAAAGACAACGTCTTGTTCTTCCAGTCATTAATTCTCTTCTCCAGACGATCCACGAGAATTTTACAATCCCTGATATGAAGTCTAGAAGCAATCAGCGGGACCCCCAGATACTTTATCGGCAACGAACCCTCCTCAAAAGACATATCGCTTAAAATTCTGTTTTTTATAGAGCTTGTCACATTACAAAAGAAAGCTGTACACTTCTGGGCGTTGGGGACAAGACCCGACATACTTTTGAATCTGTTTAAAGAGTTCGAAATAAGCCTAGCCGAAGCCACATCCCCTCTAGCAAATAAGAACAAATCATCAGCAAATCATAAACTAATGATTTTTTGCTTCTCACACTTGTTATGGAACCGGAAGGATGTCCCCATTACCACCTCATGATGCAATATAGAAGTGAGAACTTCCATAACTAACGTAAATAGGTATGGCGACATTGGGTCACCCTTCTCACCTAAGAATTTCCTGTAGTGCTCAACCAGCACCTGGTAAATGTCATCACCTTCATGCGAAATACCGTTGTTATCCGTTAGCGAGTGTATTCGAGCCAAATGGTTTTTGCTTTTGACCACATGATGAAAGAACTTCGTGTTAGCATCCCCTACCTGAAGCCAATGCGCTTTAGACTTTTGTTTTAGAAAACTCTCTTCATTAATGACCGCTTCATGATACTTCCTTAGACACTCCTGTTCTCGTAGTTGAATATCCACGTCAGATGGGTCACTATCCAGCTTCATTTGGAGATCATCCAACTCCTTCCTCAGATTCATAACACACGTATGTGTTGGGTTTTGTACATGTTTATCAAAGCTAATTTTATCCGAATAAAATTAAAACGCAGCGGAATAAGGATTTAAAACATGTTACTTTACAAGATTTAAAACTCTTTTAAATGCAAAAACCCAAAATCGGATCCATATATGATATACATGCTATCAAAATACAACCATAGGGTGTTTGAGAAATCAACCTTTCTTTGGAGCAAGGTGATGGAAGATGATGATGAATCTTGAATGGTAGCTTCCAAACGAGAAAGCCTCAAGCTAGTATACCCGAAAGCTCCAACAAACACCTTGAGATTGCTAGGATTTCTACACTTGAAGCTCACAAAATCCCTCTAAAATTCAGCTCTTGGCCGAAAATATGTTGAGAGAAAAATGGAGTTTTACACTTGAATATCTTATCTTGTTCTATAGAGAGAGAGTGTTGCAAAACCTTTTAAATCAAGTGCCTTGTTCTTGTAAAATTTGCATGTAATTTTAGTGGTTGAAACCTCTTGGGAAGAGGTATAAGGGGCGGCCCAAGCCACCTCCCACTTCACCCAATCATAAAATTAAAGCTTGTCTCCATGTCTTTAAATTAAGTATTTATAACTTTTATAAAACTTAATATAACATTTTATAAACAATATGCAACCTTTTAATTGTTATTTAACCTATTAAATAACAAATAAAATATTCTCTCAAAAATAAATTATCCATATAATTTATTAGTTTGTCAAGTGTAATTATTTAGAAAACCAATTTCTAAATATTCTAAGTGTTAATATTTATTTGTTTGATCATATCATAAATAAATATTGTAGGTGTTTGTCTAGCTTGTTATTGGGTATGACCCGACTTGGATCATAACGTACTAGTCACATCAATTTAATATGTGTCTTGGGCATACAGAGTCCAACAATCTCCCACTTGCACAAGATACATAGAAGATTGATGCAAGCAGTAAATGACGCCTAACAACGGTTTACTACCCCTAATATGTATGACGAAGTGCCATTCAATAACATCATCCCCTTCAAGTCCCTTACTTGAAATGATTTAGGTGAATCTATCATTTATCCTTTCGTTACAGATGTCATGTCAAATCCAGAGACACAGTGTGATCATTCTCTGTTGATTTAACTTAAGCAGGCCTTAGACATCTTACTCTCAACGAATAAGAGGAACAAATCCCTTCTTGACTACATACGTCTCTCACAATCACCTCGTACCATACCTGAGCTTAGTCTTATGTACTATCTTATTACAGACAGCGAAGAACTAAGTCAAGGCATAATATTTGGTGAATATCACGACCCAATATGTATCTCAGGTCAGAGGATACTATGATATCCGCCTTTGCTCAAATTTACTTATGATCAATCATAAATGATTCCATGCAGTAACATTTGAGAGCGGGTCAGTCCAATATTTGTATCCCACAAATATCTATGAACTTTGGCAGCAACACTTTGCTCTATATTCATACCTAATGAATATCCACCAATCCAAGTTCATAATAGTCTTACATTCATATTTGTTCCCACAATTATGATCGACTACGGACATTTAGAATAATAAATTTATTCACGGATTTAAACATGCTAAAAATGGAACATAACTCAAAATACCATAAAAGAGTTAAAATAACAATTGTTCCAATATCCAAATACAAAATAGATCAAATCCAATCACTAGAATATCGAAGTCCTAAGGCACAAGTATGACCCTCATGTTTTGGCCGTTCAAGGAGCTTCGTGAGTGGATTCGCAATGTTTTGATCGGTGTGAACTTTGCGAATACATATCTTTCCCTTTTCAACTTCATCCCTTATGTAGTTGAATCTCCGCTCAATGTGCCTAGTCTTTTGATGTGCACGAGGTTCCTTGATTTGAGCAATCGCACCCTCGTTATCACAAAAGATCTCTAGGGGGTCTTGAATGGTAGGGACTACCCCTAGGTCGGCAATGAACTTCTTTAACCACGCAGCTTCTTGTGCTGCCAATGAGGCGGTGATGTATTCTGATTCTGCAGTGGACAATGCTACAACATCCTGCTTCGAGCTCTTCCAAGAGACTGCAGCTCCATTCAAAATGAAGACATACCCAGATTGTGATCGAGAACCATCTCGATCAGTTTGGAAACTCGCATCCGTGTAACCTTTTACAACGAGTTCCTCTTCACCAGATCCATATATTAGAAACATATCCTTAGTCCTCCTAAGGTATTTCAATATGCTCTTAACAGCCATCCAATGACTGTTACCTGGATTTTGCTGGTATCTACTTGTCATGCTTAAGGCGCATGACACGTCCGGTCTTGTGCATATCATTGCATACATTATGGATCCTATAGCAGACGCATATGGGATTCCTTTCATTCTTTCTTGCTCATCCTTTGAGCTTGGACATTGAGTCACATTCAATATTGTCCCCTTTTGAATAGGTACCAAACCTTTCTTAGAGTTCTCCATCTTGAACCTTTTCAAGACCTTGTCAATGTATGCACTTTGGTTTAAACCTATCAAGCGCCTTGATCTATCCCTATAGATCTTTATTCCCAAAATATAGGCAGCTTCTCCAAGATCTTTAATGGAAAAACATCTTCCAAGCCAGGCTTTTACACCTTCCATGGTTGGAATGTCATTTCCAAATAGTAGAATGTCATCGACATACAATACTAAGAAAGTGACAGTGCTCCCACTAGCTTTCTTATACACACAAGCTTCATCCCCGTTCTTGATGAACCCAAAATTCCTAATTTCTTCATCAAAACGGTGATTCCAACTTCTCGATGCTTGTTTCAATCCATAGATTGATTTCTTTAACTTGCACACTTTGTTAGGATGTTTTGGATCGACAAAACCTTCAGGCTGAATCATATAGACATCTTCATCAAGATATCCATTGAGGAAAGCCGTTTTGACATACATTTGCCAAATCTCATAGTCATAATATTCAGCTATGGCAAATAATATCCTAATCGACTTTAGCATTGCCACTGGCGAGAAGGTCTCATCATAATCAACCCCTTGAGTTTGAGTGAAACCTTTTGCTACAAGTCTCGCTTTATAAGTATCCAAGTTACCATGCATATCTGTTTTCTTCTTGAAAACCCACTTACTTCCAACTACTTTGGAGTTAAGAGGTGGCACAACCAATTCCCAAACTTGGTTGTCATACATGGATTGCATCTCTACGTTCATAGCCTCAAGCCATTTGTCGCAATCGAATTTCGACATTGCATCATGGTATGTGGTTGGTTCATCTGAATCTACCACATAGCATCCATCCATGAAAAATCCATATCTTTCAGGTCGATTACTAATTCTACCAGATCTGCGAACGTTTTGTGTATGTTGATCAAACATTTGATCATTTTCAACAACCTCTTGTTGAATGCTAGTATCAACCAAACGTGTATCGGCTTGTGGTTCTTGATCCTCATCAAGTTCCACTGTTCTACTAGTTCCTTCCATAAGGAACTTATCCTCTAAGAACTTGCCCTTTCGAGCAACAAATACCTTTTGCTCTGTTGGATCGTAGAAATAATATCCTATATCATCTTTAGGATATCCTACGAAGATACACTTAATGGATCGTACTTCTAACTTGTTTGGGGTGTATTGCTTTACATAAGCATCACAACCCCATGCCTTCAAATATGATAATGATGGAACCGTTCCATGCCATATTTCAAATGGTGTCTTATCCACTTTCTTGGTTGGGGCCATATTTAATATACGAGCCGCGGAGAGCAAAGCGTAACCCCAAAATGATAGAGGCAATGTGCTTCTAGCCATCATTGATCGAACCATATCCAATAGAGTTCGATTCCTCCTCTCAGACACACCATTATGTTGTGGTGTTCCAGGTGGAGTAAGTTGTGAGATGATCCCACAACTCCTAAGATGATCTTGAAAAGCATCACTAAGGTATTCACCTCCTCTATCGGAATGAAGAACTTTGATTGTCTTGGTGAGTTGATTCTCTACTTCGTTTTGGAAGATTTTGAACGTTTCAAAAACTTCATCTTTGTGTCTTAGCAAGTACACATAACCATAACGACTGAAGTCGTCGGTAAAAGTTACGAAGTATCTTTCACCATTCCTAGTCATTGGCTTAAAAGGACCACATACATCCGAATGTATGATGCCTAATAAATCTTTTTCCCTTTGGTTTGTGCCACTAAAGGGTTTCTTGGTCATTTTACCTTGTAAACAAGATTCACATGTATCAAATGAACCAATTTCATTTGTTTCCAAAAGACCATTCTTTTGAAGTGTTTGCATGCGATTTCTATTTATATGACCAAGACGATAATGCCAAAGATAGGTCTCACTCAAATCCGTTTTGAGTTTCTTGGTGTTTGCTTGGTACATCGAATTATCAAATGATGTATTATCATGAACCAATTCATAAATACCATTTGAAGGCGTAGCTTTAAAGTAGAACATGTCATTCATCAAAGCATAAATTTCATTGTTCACAAACTTCAAATCAAATCCATATTGTCTTAAAAGGGACACAGAAATAATGTTCCTAGTCAAACTAGGAGCATACAAAACATTTTTCAAACAAATTTCCAAACCACTTGGAAGTTTTAAAACATAGTCTCCTTGGGCTTCAACTTGAACCTTCGCTCCATTGCCCATGAAGAGACTAGTGTCTCCCTTCTTGTAATGCTTATTTCTTTTGAACCCCTGCAATGAATTGCAAATATGAGTTCCACATTCGGTATCTAATACCCATGTGTTAGAAGAAATAACATTTAGATCAATATGTATCATAAAGATTGTACCTGAGGTTTGCCCTGCATCCCTCTTGTTTTTCAACTCTTTGAGATAGGTTGGACAATTCCTTTTCCAATGCCCTATCTCTCCACACTCAAAGCATGGATCACTCGTGGCAACCTTTGCCTTCTTCTCTTTTGGTTTTGGTGGTTCTGCTTTAGCCTTTCTTTTTCCCTTCCCTTTGACGTGCCCCTTCCCTTTGGCAACATTTGCCTTGGAGTCGGAGTGATGTCCCTTCTTGCCTCCCTCATTGATCGTTAGAACAGGTAAAGCCTTTTTACCCATTCCCGCTTCGGCCGTTTTGAGCATTGCATGAAGCTCACCAATGCTCTTGTCCCATCCATTCATGTTATAGTTCATAACAAAGCTCTCAAATTTCTTTGTTAAAGAGTTGAGGATCAAATCCGTAGCCAACTCTTTTGAGACGGGACAATTGAGCCTTTCGAGGCGATCAATGTATTGGGTTTCCTCCATCCGACATGCATGAAGCGCTCGAACCGTTTCGAAGCGTTCTACCCTTGCTTGTTGTAGGAACATTTCCTTCAATTGGGTAATCATGTCGTATGCCCCATGATGTTCAAAGTCCTTTTGAATCTCGGGAATCATAGTTCCCAACATGAGGCAAGAGGCTTGCATGGAGTCCTCGGTATACTTAACCCAATCATTGTAGGCTTCTACATCTTCCTCGTCGGGTTGATCGGGAATAGGATCGTCCAACACATAGGATATCTTCTCTTGCTTGAGAACAATTCTCAAGTTTCGAAACCAATCCATGAAGTTGTTATGGTTGAGACGATCCTTTTCAAGGATGGTTCTTAGTGATAGGTTACGGACGGTTTGGTTAATCGGGTTTGCATTGTTAGCGGCCATCTACAAAATTTAACAAAGTTCAATTTTAGTATTTTCGATATTATTAAAATTTTAATTATTAATACCCTTTTAACGTCTCATAGACAATTAATAATTAAAATCTAGAATCCAACGTTACATTTAAATATTGGTTAGGTGACCTTTATCCCATTATTTAAATTAACAAGGTAGTCAACGTTTGACGATTGCAACCCTTTGCAACTTCTAGCTATATGGGATCGGTTAAACATCTTTATGTTTAGTTGGCATGTTTAATCCCATCAACACCTTTGTTCTCCATGCTTCGGTGACCCTAAGTTCATGGTTTCCAAATCAAGTCGTCCAACTTACACACACGTGTGAGTTTACACACATAAGTGGTTAGGTGACCTTTATCCCACAAACATGGTAAACCCACCTCAAATATACAAGTTTCTTCAAATGTGGTTAGGTGACCTTTATCCCACAAAGAGTTCCCAAGTAATTTGAGTGTTGTATAAAAGGATGATGTTTGACTTGTTTTATAAAAGGGATTTTTATTTTTCAAAATTCTAGTTTAGAAAAATTTTATGTACCATATATTTGCATGCATTCAAATCAATGGTATTTTAGTGAAAACCAAATTTCAAGGTTCTTTTAATAAAACCCATTTTATTATAAAATCATTAATTTTTAATAAACCTTTTATTAATCGTTTTAATGATTTTGTAAGAACCAATTTTAAGCTTGTTACGGGTTATTAGTTGTTAAGTATGCATATCCAAATATCATCCAAACAACCATAAATAAAATATAACCATACAAGCACAACACATATGATAAAAGGTGCATAACCATAGCCAACTATTTTGACCACACTTGTTAGCCGAAACAAGTGTGTCAAAAGGTCCTTCCTAAAGGGTGAATATGGACACAAAAAAAAATGTCGGTGAACTCCCACTTGATCCCGCATCCAAATGCTTCAAGTCTTCATCTTGTGTTGTGATTTCTTCACTTCTTTTGAGCTTCCAAATGTGTTTTAAATTCAGCTCCAAACTCCTTTGGACTTCAAAAATGTGTTTTGTTTATCGGGCTAAAATCCCGTTAAGAACTATGAAGTCCTTTATGCCGGAAATTGGCAAAACCAAAACCGCATTTTTGTGTGCATCTTCTTTTACATAAAAGTATCCTAATACATTTTTCTAGTAAAATAAATGCATCTAATCTATTTACTTACATACCAAATGAAAATAAATAAATTACATATTTTTACAAATGGAAGACAAAATAATTATTACAACCCATTGAATAATTTAACAAAATCACAAACACAAACATAAACATATTCACACAAGGTCATGGCTAGGTTATGAACACCAAAATATATATCCAAATATATATAAATTTCAAGAGCAAAATAATGGTTTCCTTTTACAACCTATATTTTTCGGCCAAGAATGAAAAAACGAAAAATGTGGGTTTTTGTCCAAACAAAACAAATCATCCATATGATATGATTTTTTCAAGATTCCTTTATGCATGTAAGAAATAAATCTTGAAAAATAAAAGGAGAACCATGGTCAAAACTTTCGGCCATAGTGTTTAACCAAACCCAAAACCCGAAAATTTTAAATCCAATGAAGCATGCACTCATATAAGCGGCTCTAGATGCCATTGTTGGGATTTGTACATGTTTATCAAAGCTAATTTTATCCGAATAAAATTAAAACGCAGCGGAATAAGGATTTAAAACATGTTACTTTACAAGATTTAAAACTCTTTTAAATGCAAAAACCCAAAATCGGATCCATATATGATATACATGCTATCAAAATACAACCATAGGGTGTTTGAGAAATCAACCTTTCTTTGGAGCAAGGTGATGGAAGATGATGATGAATCTTGAATGGTAGCTTCCAAACGAGAAAGCCTCAAGCTAGTATACCCGAAAGCTCCAACAAACACCTTGAGATTGCTAGGATTTCTACACTTGAAGCTCACAAAATCCCTCTAAAATTCAGCTCTTGGCCGAAAATATGTTGAGAGAAAAATGGAGTTTTACACTTGAATATCTTATCTTGTTCTATAGAGAGAGAGTGTTGCAAAACCTTTTAAATCAAGTGCCTTGTTCTTGTAAAATTTGCATGTAATTTTAGTGGTTGAAACCTCTTGGGAAGAGGTATAAGGGGCGGCCCAAGCCACCTCCCACTTCACCCAATCATAAAATTAAAGCTTGTCTCCATGTCTTTAAATTAAGTATTTATAACTTTTATAAAACTTAATATAACATTTTATAAACAATATGCAACCTTTTAATTGTTATTTAACCTATTAAATAACAAATAAAATATTCTCTCAAAAATAAATTATCCATATAATTTATTAGTTTGTCAAGTGTAATTATTTAGAAAACCAATTTCTAAATATTCTAAGTGTTAATATTTATTTGTTTGATCATATCATAAATAAATATTGTAGGTGTCTGTCTAGCTTGTTATTGGGTATGACCCGACTTGGATCATAACGTACTAGCCACATCAATTTAATATGTGTCTTGGGCATACAGAGTCCAACAGTATGAACATTACCTTGCTTTATAAGTAAACCCCGTAACGGATGTTTCAACGCACGAAGTTTCTTCACAACTTGGAACATAGCCACCCCATTAATTGTCTTATTCCATTCAACATTCACCACTGCACAGAACTCGTCTTTATTAGCCAAAAAATTGGCAAACTTAAACGGCTTGGGTTTGCTTTTTGTCATGGACTGCATCTTAAGGACACAAGGAGCATGATCCGAGATTCTATACGGTTGGAAGACAGCATAGGAAGCTAGATAAGTATCAATGAACTGAATATTAGCCATCACTATATCTATCTTTTTCATGATACCCACTCCCTTCTGCGGCTTTTGATTCCACGTATAGTGCAACCCTACACTCTTGACATCCGAAATCTCTGCTTGGTTAACACAATCATGAAACTCCCGCATACCTATAGAAATGTTTGAAGAACCCATATACTTATCTTCCAGACTTAATGAAGTATTGAAGTCTCCCATGATTGCCCAAGGTTTATTGCTAACAAACACCTTATGCATGCATAAAGAGTCCCATAAATTCCTACGCTCTCTGTAACAATTACTAGCATACACAAAAGAACAAAACATAGCATTTTTATCATGCTTGAAGATCACCTGCGTATGTATAACCTGATCCGTATAAGATAGTACCATAATATCAACAACATCTGCATTCCATCCTAATATAATTCTCGTACCTTTAGGACAAACATTACCATTAGAAGTCCAATCCCACTTCTTTAAAATATTGTTACACACCCCCACCAACTTGGATACATCTAGGTGAGATTCCAGAATAGCACAAATCTGAATATTATTCTCTTTAATTACTTCACGAACCTCTTTCTGCTTCAGGGGCCGGTTCAACCCCCTAATATTCCAACTAGCTATACTATCCATCAGCAACCGTAGCAGCAGGAGTGCTTGCCCCTGTAGTACTATCACGTAAATCTTCATCTAATTGCATACCCGAGTTACAATCCTCTGACGCTACCCTTACCTCATCTTGGTCCGATTCCTCATCAATTAAACCAAAAGATCCTAGGGCGGTAAAAGTGTTGCTAGTTTTAATAGGATTCTGATTCGAACTCTTACCCTCATGACGCTGCTTAGGCTTAGTATTATTCTTCCGGACCGGCCTATACACAACCTTAGGCTTCTCCTTCCCCATCCTTTTACCCGACTTCTTATTAGCCACAGTCTGATAACCTTGCTCATCCACTTGTTCTCCCCCCGTTACATCTTGCTTCCCCGGATGTTTAATATTTTTCGGGCATGAGTCTACCGTGTGCCCGAACACATTACATATCTCAGACCTAGGGGGAGTCCACTCATACTCAACTTTAACAGTGCTTTTCAGAAAACCTCCATCCTCCATATTAGGAATGGCCACCAATACGGTATCCTTTAGATCCTTCTCAGCATCTAATTCAACAATTGCTCTAGCATAGCTACTACGGCCCCATGAGTCCATACACATCCTAGCTGTCTCATTATCCAAAACCTTTGGGATTCCCACCTTTGACGCAATTAGGCTCAATCCATCCTCTGTATAGGCAGCCAGAGGAATATCATGCAATTTTACCCACACTGGAATCTTTTTTAATTCTTCCTTCTTAACTTCTGTATTCGGCGTCCAGTATTTAAGAAAAATTGGAACGTTTCTGATTAGCCACGGCCCATCTTGGAGCACCTGATCCATTCCTATTTTGGACTTGAATTTGAAGAAGAAGAAGAAGAAACCCTTACCGTTCATCATGCCCTTTTCTACTCCATACTTCTCCCATCGTTTCTGAACAAAGTAATCTTTAAGTCTTCTTGGGGTATTGTGGGTGAAGATGTGACTTCCGCAGTGCTAGAATTTTTTGATAATGGCAAAATGTTAAAATAACTAAATCACACTATTCTGGCTCTAGTTCCTAAAGTCGATATTCCGGACTCGGTGATTGACTATCGTCTGATATCGTGTTGTAATGTATTGTATAAGTGCATAAGCAAGATCATTACGGATAGAATCAAGGGTAGTTTGGAGAGTTTGGTGAGTATTAATCAGTCTGCTTTCATTCCTGGAAGGAAAATTTCGGACAATATCTTGCTAACTCAAGAGCTGATGCATAATTACCATTTGAATAAGGGTCCCGCTAGATGTGCGTTCAAGATAGACATTCAGAAAGCCTATGATACGGTCAACTGGGAATTCTTAGAGAATGTGCTTAAGGCATTTGGTTTTCATCATAGGATGGTTGCATGGATTATGGAGTGTGTTACTACGACGTCGTTTTCGGTTAGCATTAATGGTAATCTGCATGGTTATTTTAGAGGAAAACGGGGGTTGAGGCAAGGTGATCCTATGTCGCCATACCTTTTCACGTTGGTTATGGAAGTCCTATCATTATTGCTTCAGCATGTGGCTGCGTCTAGTAATGGGTTCAAGTATCATGCTCAATGTGCTAAACAAAAAATCATTAATGTCTCTTTCGCTGATGACCTTTTTATCTTTGTGCATGGGGATGTTTGTTCCGTGGGGAAGGTTAAGCAAGCTCTTGAGAAGTTCACTAGTATTTTGGGTTTGGTTCCGAGCCCTGCCAAAAGTACGGTGTATTTTTGTAATGTTCCGCTTAACGTTAGACAGGATATTCTCCACTTGATGCCGTTTCAAGAGGGCTCTCTTCCGGTTAAGTATTTGGGGGTGCCGTTAATAAATACCAAGCTCATTTTTAAGGATTGTAAACCTCTTGTTGAGCGCATGGAAAAGAGGATCGATAGTTGGCTTAACAAGTCTCTATCTTTTGCGGGTAGGTTACAACTTGTTAAATCCGTTTTATCAGCCATGCATATTTATTGGGCTTCGGTCTTTATCATTCCGACTCGGGTTATTCATGAGCTGGAGAAATATATGAGGAGATTTTTGTGGAATGCGGGGGTTCAAGGTAGGGCGAGAGCAAAAGTGGCTTGGTCAGATATTTGTTTGCCTAAGGAGGAAGGCGGTCTTGGTATTAGATCCATATCGGATGTCAACAAGGCCCTAATGACAAGCCACATCTGGAGCATTATCACTAGAAGGAAGTCCTTGTGGGTCGAATGGATTTATTCGTACAAGTTGAAAGATCGTTCTTTTTGGGATGTTCAGTTACGAGGTAGTATCAGCTGGGGATGGAGGAAGCTCCTGTCTATTCGTGACATTGTTCGGCCGTTCATCTGGAAGTTAGTTCGGAGTGGGCTTCAAACGAATATGTGGAGTGATAATTGGTGTCATCTTAGTCCTCTTAGCTCGTTCATAACTCCAAGACGTGTTTCTAATGTTGGGTTCTCTATATCTTCTTCGTTGGCGGACTTAATTGATATTGATGGGCAATGGAAGTGGCCTCAAGCTTGGTATGATATCTATCCAGTTTTAATTGGGTTGAATGTTCCTCAATTGATTCACAACGTGGCTGACCGTACAGTATGGAAGGATTTGCAGGGAAACCATTGTCATTTTCGGTCATTGGAGGTATGGAATGTGATTAGACATCGTGAGAGTCCGGTTCCCTGGGTTAATGGGTTTGGTTTTCGCAATGTATACCAAGGCACTCGTTTCATCTTTGGTTGGTTATCAAGAATAAACTAAAGACTCAGGATAGGTTGGCTGTTTGGGAGGTGGGAAGCGCAACTAATCTTAATCTGATGTGTTGCCCATTGTGCAAAAATAATCGAGATTCAAGAGATCATCTTTTCTTTCAATGTTCATTTGCTTCTAAAGTATGGCAGGAAGTCAAGCAGATGGTGTTGTTGGATCAGGTTGATGACTCGTGGCAAGCTATAATGGATTGGATGGGCCAGAATGCCTCATCCAAGAAGATGGAGCACATTGTATGCAAGTTAGTTATTGCGGCGGCTACTTAGTTTATATGGCTCGAGAGAAACAACTGCCTGTTTTCTAATGTTCAATCTAATATTGCTTCGGTGGTTAGGAGAATCAAGAATACGGTCAGGCTTCGACTAATGGGATTCGAGTTTAGAGGGGATTCCAAAGTTCATAACATGTTAAAGAAGTGGGAGATCGCTACAAACGAAGAAGTGAAGGACCCGGGTTAGAAACTAACTCGTGGGGTTGTCAAAGTATTTTGTTTGGTAGTTTCTTGGTTGGATGTTTTTTGTTGGTTTTATTGGTTTCTATAACTGGGGTTGTGTGTTTTCTTTCGTTGTATCCTAGGCGTCGGTTGTGTTGCCTAGTTGGTGTGTCATTCAGGCATGCCCTTGTATTGTTTTTGAGTTATTTATAAAATTCACCTGGGGTAAACCTTTACCCAAAAAAAGACAACGTCTTATTCTTCCAGTCATTAATTCTCTTCTCCAGACGATCCACGAGAATTTTACAATCCCTGACATGAAGTTTAGAAGTAATCAGCGGGACCCCCAGATACTTTATCGGCAACGAACCCTCCTCAAAAGACATATCGCTTAAAATTCTGTTTTTATAGAGCTTGGTACATTACGAAAGAAAGCTGTACTCTTCTGGGCGTTGGGGATAAGACCCGACATACTTTTGAATCTGTTTAAAGAGTTCGAAATAAGCTTAGCCGAAGCCACATCCCCTCTAGCAAATAAGAACAAATCATCAGCAAAGCATAAACTAATGATTTTTTGCTTCTCACACTTGTTATGGAACCGGAAGGATGTCCCCATTACCACCTCATGATGCAATATAGAAGTGAGAACTTCCATAACTAACGTAAATAGGTATGGCGACATTGGGTCGCCTTGCCTAAGCCCCCGTCTCCCTTTAAAGTATCCATGTATATTTCCGTTAACACTTATGGAGCAAGTAGTAGACGAAACACACAACATAATCCAATGAACCATTGTATGATGAAACCCGAAGCCCATAAGAGCAGCCCTAAGGAAATCCCAATCAACCGTATCATAGGCTTTTTGTATGTCTACTTTGAACGCACACCTGGGAGGACCGCTTTGTCTATGATAGTTGTGCATCAACTCCTGCGTAAGGAGTATGTTATCAGAAATACGCCTTCCAGGAACAAAGGCTGATTGATTTAAGCTAACCACCTCTTGAATACCCTCCAACAACCGGTTAGTAATAATCTTACTAATGGTTTTGTATAAGACATTACAGCATGAGATCGGCCTGTAGTCATTCACACAAGAAGGAGAGGGAACCTTGGGAACCAAGGTAAGGAACGTATGATTAATTTCCTGCAGAAGTCTTCCTGTAACAAAAAAATCTTTTATTGCCCGGCATACATCGTTTCCTATAATCTGCCAAGCTTTTTTAAAGAACGTCGAAGTATACCCATCAGGCCCTGGAGCTTTATTTTCGTCTATAGAGAACATAGCAGCCTTCACTTCATTTTCAGTCACCTCTCTAACCATTCTATCCGCTGTTAGAGGACTCAGTTGCTTCGGAAACAAATCTGTGGTAGGCATCGTAGTCACATCACCCTTCTCACCTAAGAATTTCCTGTAGTGCTCAACCAGCACCTGGTAAATGTCATCACCTTCATGCGAAATACCGTTGTTATCCGTTAGCGAGTGTATTCGAGCCAAATGGTTTTTGCTTTTGACCACATGATGAAAGAACTTCGTGTTACCATCCCCTACCTGAAGCCAATGCGCTTTAGACTTTTGTTTTAGAAAACTCTCTTCATTAATGACAGCTTCATGATACTTCCTTAGACACTCCTGTTCTCGTAGTCGAATATCCACGTCAGATGGGACACTATCCAGCTTCATTTGGAGATCCTCCAACTCCTTTCTCAGATTCATAACAAACGTATGAACATTACCTTGCTTTATAAGTAAACCCCGTAACGGATGTTTCAACGCACGAAGTTTCTTCACAACTTGGAACATAGCCACCCCATTAATTGTCTTATTCCATTCAACATTCACCACTGCACCGAACTCGTCTTTATTAGCCAAAAAATTGGCAAACTTAAACGGCTTGGGTTTGCTTTTTGTCATGGACTGCATCTTAAGGACACAAGGAGCATGATCCGAGATTCTATACGGTTGGAAGACAGCATAGGAAGCTGGATAAGTATCAATGAACTGAATATTAGCCATCACTCTATCTATCTTTTTCATGATACCCACTCCCTTCTGCGGCTTTTGATTCCACGTATAGTGCAACCCTACACTCTTGACATCCGAAATCTCTGCTTGGTTAACACAATCATGAAACTCCCGCATACCTATAGAAATGTTTGAAGAACCCATATACTTATCTTCCAGACTTAATGAAGTATTGAAGTCTCCCATGATGGCCCAAGGTTTATTGCTAACAAACACCTTATGCATGCATAAAGAGTCCCATAAATTCCTACACTCTCTGTAACAATTACTAGTATACACAAAAGAACAAAACATAGCATTTTTATCATGCTTGAAGATCACCTGCGTATGTATAACCTGATCCGTATAAGATAGTACCATAATATCAACAACATCTGCATTCCATCCTAATATAATTCTCGTACCTTTAGGACAAACATTACCATTAGAAGTCCAATCCCACTTCTTTAAAATATTGTTACACACCCCCACCAACTTGGATACATCTAGGTGAGATTCCAGAATAGCACAAATCTGAATATTATTCTCTTTAATTACTTCACGAACCTCTTTCTGCTTCAGGGGCCGGTTCAACCCCCTAATATTCCAACTAGCTATACTATCCATCAGCAACCATAGCAGCAGGAGTGCTTGCCCCTGTAGTACTATCACGTAAATCTTCATCTAATTGCATACCCGAGTTACAATCCTCCGACGCTACCCTTACCTCATCTTGGTCCGATTCCTCATCAATTAAACCAAAAGATCCTAGGGCGGTAAAAGTGTTGCTAGTTTTAATAGGATTCTGATTCGAACTCTTACCCTCATGACGCTGCTTAGGCTTAGTATTATTCTTCCGGACCGGCCTATACACAACCTTAGGCTTCTCCTTCCCCATCCTTTTACCCGACTTCTTATTAGCCACAGTCTGATAACCTTGCTCATCCACTTGTTCTCCCCCCGTTACATCTTGCTTCCCCGGATGTTTAATATTTTTCGGGCATGAGTCTTCCGTGTGCCCGAACACATTACACATCTCACACCTAGGGGGAGTCCACTCATACTCAACTTTAACAGTGCTTTTCAGAAAACCTCCATCCTCCATATTAGGAATGGCCACCAATACGGTATCCTTTAGATCCTTCTCAGCATCTAATTCAACAATTGCTCTAGCATAGCTACTACGGCCCCATGAGTCCATACACATCCTAGCTGTCTCATTATCCAAAACCTTTGGGATTCCCACCTTTGACGCAATTAGGCTCAATCCATCCTCTGTATAGGCAGCCAGAGGAATATCATGCAATTTTACCCACACTGGAATCTTTTTTAATTCTTCCTTCTTAAGTTCTGTATTCGACGTCCAGTATTTAAGAAAAATCAGAACGTTTCTGATTAGCCACAGCCCATCTTGGAGCACCTGATCCATCCCTATTTTGGACTTGAATTTGAAGAAGAAGAAGAAGAAACCCTTACCGTTCATCATGCACTTTTCTACTCCATACTTCTCCCATCATTTCTGAACAAAGTAATCCACCACTGGAAAAGCCAGTCTCCTCCCCAGGAAGTATCCAAATAAAACATTTGTGAATCTTTCTTGCACTGTTTTAACAGATGCAATAGGGATAGTAACTTCAGCATTATCCACCATCTCCACAAACTCCATGAACCGGAAGTTAACCTTCTGTTTCGGAGCTGTGGCCTTCAGTTTAGAGGCGTAGGACTCTTGGTTGTTTCGAATATTACTCTCCTGGCCATTATCCTCCTTAGCTGACCACATGTCCAAAAAATCAGGAACATCATCCTTATGCAGTTCGGGCATCTTAACAGGCATATCCTGGTTGTTTTCCAAGTCCACCTCTTTCGGGTTTATGGACGTGGAAGCCTTCTCCACCGGCACCGGTACCGTAATTTTGTTTAACTCATCAATAACATTTATCAGTTTTGGATCCTTCTGAGGGTTTTTGACCGTACCCCGTCGTGGCACCATGGTATTGCCGTCAGCACTAGTGATTCTACTACTGAATCCCTTATTAATATTAGGGGGTTTCCCCCTCAACTCATGCATATTCGTACCCTTAGAATTCATTCATGCAACCAAACACGTGAAACCAGCCCCCCCCCCCCCCCCCCCACACCAAAACACATGCAAACCCTAATGCTAGCACTTTACCTAATGTATCTTAATTGATCGAAATAGAGATCAAGGTATATCAAGGTTACTGCCTAACCAGTAGGACCGATTAACCCTAACCTCTATTCCAACAGGATCGACACAATAGAGAAAGCTATGGCAACGAAAAAACAAAAAGAAAAACCCTAAACTTCAAGACGATCAAGAATGATATCAGACGGGGGATCTGATACACACTCATTCACGCGAAGAAGAGAAGGATTGCAGGAAGGAACGAAGTCGCCTATGTTTATATCATAAAAAACTCAAGGGCTTGATATCTGCAACCATCTCCACGACATTAGGGTCTTTATTTCTGTCTCATTGTTCATGTGGGTTAAAGTGGGGAATGGAGAAAGTACGTATCTTTGGCATGACACTTGGTGTGACCAATGCCCTCTTAGTAGGCATGTTTCTGCCAGGAATATTGCTCGAGAAGGGTTGACGATGGAATCGAAAGTGGCGGATGTGTGTGACCAAGATGGTTGGAAATGGCCTGATGCATGGAGAGATCTCTATCCGGTTCTTTACAAGTTGCAGCCGTTAAGGTGGCCTTTTGGTCATTTCCTATGGGCATGTACACTACAACGAATAGCTAACCAATCCTATGTGATCATAAGGTATAACCTCAGAGGTTATTCCCTATGCAACTATGATCACTAATCATGCTTGGTCGGATCCTAATGATCTACCAAACGGGTCGGGTTCGAAAGTCTAAGCGGTTGTTTAGACCGCTTAGCTTACGACCCTAAACAAGCACCAAACTAGTAGTGACGAGTTAAACATGTCAAAACATGTTTAACTAATTTAGAAAACTGATTTGGTATCAAAACAAGGTGTTTTGATACCTAAAAGTAGTTCCGTTGCAAAATACGTGCTAAAACGCATTTTGACCGAAACTTTGACTCGCCACTACACCTAGTCAACGTGGTAATCAGTATGTATAATCGCTAAATATTATAACCATCGGGTTGATGATGAAGTGGCGGAGGTGATTCCAACGGAAATGTCAAACTTTATGAGGAATGAGAATCATGAAACACAATCTGAGGGGGCAAGCACTCCCGGTCACATCGGTATTAATGGATAGCATTATGGCATGGAACATTAGGGGTTTGAACCGACCCCTGAAACAAAGTGAGGTTCGTTTACTTGTAGCTGAAAATAATTTAAAAATTTGTGCTATCCTAGAGTCTCATGTGGAAGTTACGAAACTGGTTAAAGTATGTAAAAATGTGTTCAGAAAATGGAATTGGACTTCTAATGGTGGTCAGTGTAGTCGGGGCACTAGAATTATTTTGGGATGGGATACGGACTCGGTAGATCTCATGGTTTTGGCTCAATCAGACCAACTTATACATGTTCAACTGATTTTCAAATCTGATAAGAAAGTTCTTTTTTGGCTCGTTTGTGTATGCTGAAAATAAGTATCAGGACCGGAGGGCTCTATGGGAGGATTTATGTAAGCATAATACCCTACGTCATGATAAGCCCTGGTTTGTTATGGGGATTTCAACACGACTCTTCATCTTGAGGACTCGCTATATGGGCCTTCGAAACAAACAATCAGCATGCGGGAGTTCAATGAATGTATTCAGAATTTGGAACTTATTGATATCAAAGGGCACGGTCTTCATTATACCTGGACTCAAAAACCAAAAAATGGCGTGGGCCTCCTTAAGAAGATTGATCGGGTTATGGGTAATATTAAATTCCTTGAGATATTTCCGGATGCATATGCCATGTACCAACCGTATAGAGTGTCAGACCATTCTCCTTGCATCTTAAAGACGGCTACCAACTTGGTGAACCGTGCAAAACCTTTCAAATTTCCTAATTTTATCACCGCCAAACCTGAATTCAGAAACTATGTTGTCCAAGAATGGACGAAGAGTATTGATGGAGTTCACATGTTTTCGGTTATGAAGAAACTCATAAATTTAAAGCCGCATATGAGAAGAATCTTATTTGATCAGGGTAATCTCCATGCTAAGGTGGTTGAGATGAGGAAAAAGCTGGATGAGATCCAGAATCTGATTGATAAGAACCCGCTGGATGCTAGTTTACGGCAAACGGAGGTTAAATGTCTTCATGATTTTCAATCAGCTGCTTATGATGAGGAGTGTTTTTTAAAACAGAAGTCTAAGGTGGAATGGTTATGTGCCGGTGATTCGAATACCAGCTTCTTTCATAACACGGTCAAAAGTAGGAATGCGAGGTGCAAAATTCATAGTATTTTGGATGCTTCGGGTAACCGTCATGAAGGAGATGGTGTGGTGGATGCTTTAGTGTCTCATTACACAAATTTCTTGGGGGTAGAATACCCGGTAGATACGGTTAACTTGGAGGATGTCTTTGTCAATGCTCTTACTTCTAATGCTGTAGATTTCATGGTTCGTCAGGTTACTCGTGAGTAGATTAAGCAGGCCATGTTTAGTATCGGTGAGAATAAAGCCCCGGGCCCAGATGGTTACACGTCAGCTTTCTTTAAACATGCTTGGGATATAGTGGGTGAGGAGGTTACTAATGCGGTGTTGGATTTCTTTGATAACGGTCAAATCTTGAAACAAATAAACCACACGATTCTGGCTTTGATTACAAAGAAAGAAACTGCGGACTCAGTATTGGACTATCGTCCTATTTCTTGTTGCAATGTTTTGTACAAGTGCATAAGTAAGATTATCACGGATAGAATAAAGGCTAGCCTGGGTATGCTTGTGGGTATAAATCAGTCTGCTTTTGTGCCGGGTAGGAAAATATCTGATAATATTCTTCTCACTCAAGAGCTCATGCACAACTATCATCTCAATAGAGGTCCCCCGAGATGTGCTTTTAAGATTGATATCCAGAAAGCCTATGATATGGTGAATTGGGGCTTTTTGGAGGATGTTCTTCATCGTTTTGGTTTTCATCGTAACATGGTTAGGTGGATCATGACATGTGTAACCACTGCTTCTTATTCGGTTAGTATTAATGGTGATATCCATGGCTATTTTCGAGGAAAATGTGGCCTGCGTCAAGGGGATCCTATGTCGCCTTACTTGTTCACGCTAATCATGGAGGTCCTCTCTTTACTGCTTCAACGGGCGGCCATCACGTCTTTTAAATATCATGCACATTGTGCTAAGCAGAAAATCATTAACGTTTCATTCGCTGATGATTTATTTATTTTTGTTAATGGTGACATCAGGTCGGTTAAGAAGGTTAAGGATGCCCTTGAAGTGTTCACTCGTATATCTGGTTTGGTTCCGAGCCCTTCGAAAAGCACGGTTTTCTTTTGTAACATCTCTCAATCGGTTCGTCAAGAGATTCTTAGTGTGATGCCTTTCCAACAAGGTTCTCTCCCCGTTCGGTATCTTGGGGTTCCTCTTATTACCACAAAGCTGAATTTTAAGGATTGCAAGATCCTTGTTGACCGTATGGAGCATAAAACAGCAAGCTGGATGAATAAATCTCTGTCTTTTGCGGGTCGGCTTCAACTTATAAATTCGGTTCTTTCCTCTATGCACGTATACTGGGCGTCTGTCTTTATAATTCCAGCGCGTATTATTAATGATCTAGAGAAAAGAATCCACAGATTCCTGTGGAATGCGGGAACTGAAGGTAGAGTGCGAGCGAAAGTGGCTTGGAAAGACGTTTGTTTACCAAAAAATGAAGGTGGGTTAGGCATTCGGAGTATTGCTGATGTTAACAAAGCTCTGATCACCAACCATGTATGGAGTATTATTACCAAACGGAAATCGTTATGGGTCGATTGGATTCACTCATGTAAGCTGAAAGGAAAGTCTTTTTGGGATATCCCGAGTCGTGGCAGCATGAGCTGGGGATGGAGGAAAATTCTCTCTATTCGTGATCTGGTGCGTCCTCATATTTGGTTTTCTATTCGGAGTGGGTCTCAAACAAACGCGTGGAGTGATAAATGGTGTGACGTGAGCCCGCTCAGATCTTTTATTACTCCGAGACATATTGCCAGTGTGGGATTTAATCTCAATTCTTGTGTTTCGGATCTGATTGATGAACATTCTCAATGGAAATGGCCTCAAGCATGGAATGACTTATATCCGGTTTTAATTAACCTATCTGTGCCGATTCTAGATCATAATTTGGAGGATAGGCTGATTTGGAAAGACCTGGAAGGTAACACATGTAGTTTCGGATCCGGAGTAGTGTGGGATACTATACGAAACCGGGATAGTATGGCTTTGTGGGCGAACATGGTGTGGTTTGCTCAATGTATTCCGAGGCATTCGTTTCACATGTGGCTTGTGTTAAAAAATAAGCTAAAGACTCAAGATAGATTGGCGGTTTGGGAAGCAGGAAGCGAAACTAATTTAAGGTTAATGTGTTTTTTTTTTTTTGGGTAAAGGGTTACCCCGTGATTCTATTATAGACAACCGCCAAATAAGTACAAGTAGTGAGGATGCATTCCCCACTAGTTCATATACAGGACATGCCCCATATATGTAAACAAAAACCAAACAAACCAAGTTACCACCTTAATCTAGCCTACTACAATCATGATAATGACTAACTAGTAGACAAACGAAAAAAAAAACAAACAAAAGACGTCAACCGCCATCATCAAAAATGAAGCTGCTACCAACTGGCAGCCCCTTAGCATGAATTAGAAGCCACCTATCCATTAGACAACTTTATGTGAGAGGTGCTTGCCCCTGTACTGGAAGACGTAGGATGTGTACCCGATGTCATAAACTCATTCGTTTCATCATATACAACCTCTACCTCGTCATCATCAGACTCCTCATTTGGCTCACGTCTCCCCTTATCCCCGTTCCCTCCAACAAACCCAAGGGCGCTAAAAGAATTATGTGTTTGAACCTTAGATGAACTAGGTCTCCGCGCACTCATGTATTCAGAACACACTGCCTTTTTCTTTTTATCCACAGGTCTATATTCAAACTTGTGCTTTTGATTGTTAACTTGAAAACCGCTCTTCTTTACATTCTTCTTTGTCTTGACTTCCGTATAACCATCCTCATCTACTTTCGGACTATATGTAGGAGGTTTCACTGTCTGTCGAATGCGTTTTGGACACTCCTCAGAATCATGCCCAAAAACACAACAGTGGGCACATCTAGGAGGTTTCCATTCATACTCCACCCGAATAGTCTCATTAACATAATTGTTCCCATCCAATTCAGGAATAGCCATGGTTAGAGCCTCTTTCAACTCATGATCAGCTGATATTTCAATGAGAGCCCTAGCATAGCTGCTCCTTCCCCAAGCCTCATTACACATATCACTAGTATACGAATCCAGGCGCACAGGGGACCCAATTTTTGAAGCCAACATGCTTAAACCATCATCAGAATATACCACTAGCGGAACATCATGCAATTTAACCCAAACTGCAACCTTTTTAACCTCATCTTTTTTAAGGGTGTTTGTAGGAGACCAAATGTTGAGAAACATAGGTTTGTTACAAATCATCCAAGGTCCCCCTTCAAGAACAGCATCCATACCCTTTCTGTCTTCAAACTTGAAGAAAAAGAAACCATTTGAATTCATCATAGTTTTCTGAAGACCATGTTTTTTCCAATTTGTTCTGACAAAATATTCAACTACTGGATATGCAATCCTATCCCCCAGGAAATAACCATAAAGAGTGTTTGCTAACCTGTTATTAACCTGGCGAACCGAATCAATCGGAAGCACTACATCCACTCCATCCAATGATACATCTGAGTTAAGATGTCGAAAATGGACTTTAGGAGCTTGATCAGCCACAACATTGGCCTTTCTAGCGTTTTCATCTACATTCTGATTCTGAATTGAATCCCCACCACGCTTAATATCACCCTGCTCAATTCGTTCATGTAGGACCACATCCGCATAAGATTGGACATGAGCATTATCATCTTGATTCAAATTTTGAACTCGAGTAGGACTAATATCATTCACTGGTAACACAAATGCTACCTTTCTCTTGTCAAAGACTTTCGCATAATTCTGATTGGGTGAATCAGAACAGCCAATAACATGTTCAGTATCATTAAGCGGCATCATAAAACATACCTTCTTACTCGGCATTTTAGAAACCCTAGTAGCCAACAATGATGTTTGTCTTGGCTCAAATGTTTTACCGTCAATGTTCTTAATTTTTTGCGCAAACACATTTGAGTTTTCTGCATTTTGGCCATCCATACGGACAGATTCTGATCAGCAAAAACAGCCAAAACAAAGAATAGTGATGATAAAGAAACCTGCTGAAACCCTAAAACAATAAGGAACCAGCCGCACCCCTTCGCAAATCAGAAAACAACTACTTCAAAACCCTAATCTCGAAATCTGGAATCACCTTATAATCGCCGAAAACAGATCAACGAAATCAGAGTTAAGCCGAAATCAGATGTAAAGCCGAAATCAGACCAACGAAATCGAAATCAGAGCCGTAACTTCAGAAAGAAACACCGAAATCAAACCCTAACTACAAACCCCTAATCCGAGAACAATTGAATATCACCTAAGGATCGAACATAAACCCTAAGCTGATAAGCAAGAGCAATCGAGACAAGGATTAGCAAGAGAAAATTAGGGTTTTACAAGATCGCCAAAATCGCCCAGAGAACCCCATCCGACTTTTCAAGATTCATGAGATTTAAGGTTAATGTGTTGTCCTCTTTGTAGGTACAATCGGGACTCGCGCGATCACCTTTTCTTTCAATGTTCCTTTGCGTCTATAATTTGGAACACTGTGAAGAAAATGGCGGATCTGGATAGTGTTTATGATGCCTGGAGTTCGATTCTGATATGGATGGAGCAATACTCTAATTCAAAGAAGCTGGTTCATGTTATTTTCAAGCTTCTTATTGCGGCATCTTCGTACTTTGTTTGGCAAGAGAGAAACAATCGTTTATTTTCCCAAAATTACCGAACTCCAGAACAGGTGGCTCAAGTGATTATTCATACGGTTCGGCTAAAATTAATGGGGTTTAAAGATGATAACAATCCGGTGAACAGAAGATTACTAGAAAAATGCAAGATCTCTACAGAGAATCAAGTTAATGACCCAGGCTAATAGTTGTTAATCTGGTTTTGGGTGTCTAGTTTAGTTGTGGCTGTGTTTTTTCTTTGTCAGTTGTAGTCTGGGCTGTTTGCCTTTGGTTATGTGTTTTTGTGTTGGATTGCCTAGGCTTGGTATGCCAAGTCTAGTAGTGTGTGTCAGTTTCTTGTCACACCCTGTTTTATTGTTGATATATAAAATTCACCGGGGTAACCCTTTACCCAAAAAAAAAAGATTATAACCATCGTGATTACAATCACATTGCAAAGTCCAATTGCACTTTGCTTTGACCATTGACTGGTCAAACCGAAAGTTAAACACTGTTTGACTTTTTAAACTAGTAAGCAATAAAAGAATGAAGGAATGCTCACTAAAGGTCCTTGCTATCTTTTCTACTAAGAACAAGTTTCCAATCACTTGAGAGAGCTCCCATTTCAGATTAGAAAGGAGATTGAGATTAAATGAGCAAGGAATGAATGAAAGGTGACGGCTATTTATACTTGTAGCAAGAACACAAGATCATGACATGTGTTTGTGTAGCTTCCAAGCAAAAATCATGACCATACACTTGTTGGATGCAGGTTCAAAGCATTGGAGAAGGGATAACTTGGTTACCACACAAAGATTTTGCAAGAACAGCCCCTAAAGTATCAAACAGATTGCAAAATATGATTTCTGGTCGCTGGGCATGCTTTACGATCTGCAAAGGACCTCTTACGGTCCGTAAGGGCCCTGCAACTAACAAGCAACTTTCAAAGTTTGGCAGTTTTGGCCCCTGTGCTTGTTTCGTCGCGTATTGGCACTTCTAACACCCGTCAAGCCCATTTTTAAGCTCCATAATGAAGTTAAAGTATAGGGAACATGAAACATGCTCAAAAATATGACGGATGTTGGTTCGTTTGGTTGTACGATTGCGTTGTTCGGTTAATTACGACAGAAATCCTAACGGACGCGAAAACGATCCAAATTGCGCAACGAATGGTATTTTTGCATGCCGATCAATAAAATAAAAATATTTTAGTGTGTACAAAAATTTTGGATGTCCAAATGTGGTCAGAACGTAAGATATGCGCGAAAATGCAAACTTACGCCGTTTTTGACACTTTTAGTCCCTGTAAGATCAAATAAGCATATTTTCACACACCGAACCACTCATAGCTTATTTCCAAGCTATGTTTAGGTTATTTATGGTATTTTTAGCTTATGATCATGTTTCGGACTGTACGTTGCCTTACGAAACGACAGACTTTTGCAAGTTGACGCAAATAGTCCCTGTGAGTGAATAAACTTGATTTCGCCACACCAAACCTTCCAAAACTTATTTCTAAGTTATGTAAAGGTTATTTAAGGTATGCTAAGCTTATTTCACTATCCCGGAGTGTTTGTTGCGTTAAACTGGTTATATTTACGTATCAGATCGCGTATAACCTTCCAGAAAGCGATTTAGAGCTCGAAATCGAACAAGAATTGATATGTGCAAACGATGCACATATTTATACAAATCCCAATTATCAAATACAATATTTCATTGGTTTGGTATTTGTTTGATGGTTGAAGTGACACAGGTGTCACATCGCACATGGCGAGGAATCGTCCTCCTGACCTACGCATGCACCGCCAGTTAACCCGCTCAGCGCCAAGCCGAGTCTGCCGTGATTAAGGCTCTTCGGGATTATAACCAGATTTTGATTGAACAAAACCAAGTCTTAATGGAACAAAATCAGAAATTATAGAAACAGGTTACTACCCTAGACGGGCGAGCGGAAGCTCAGGAGGAGCAGATACGGGAACTCTATAGGAGAACTAATGATTTGAAGGCAGAAGCCCTAAAGGGGCGTGAGGTACAAGGTTTTATAATGGGAGACGTTCGGGTGGATCAAGAAAGGCTTAGCTCGCATGCCAAGAGGCTTGTTATGATGAATTGGAGGATCCATCAGTTGGAGGAAGCCCGCTTTCCACCTGCACCTGTACCCGAGCCAGCCCTAGCTTCGGCGCCTCCCGAGCCGGAGGCGGAAGAGTCTAATGAAGAACCGGAAGAGGTTCCGGAGGAAGAGCCGGAAGAGGAGGAAGAAGAGCCGGAGGAGGTCCCGGATAGTGATGGAGACGATGATGATGGTAATGACCTCGGGGATGGAGACGTGGACGACTGACTCATCTTCCACTTGTTTATCTAGTTATTTCTTTCTTTTGTTTTCGAATAAACAATCGTGGTGATTAAAACTTTTGCGAATATTCGTTGTAGTGACTTTTATGGTTTAATTTGAATGGATTTCCTTATTTTATTGATTTAAAGATATTTCTTGTGCTGGGTTGTTACCTTACCCCTTTTCCCCTTACACTACAAGAGTCGCATTTTGACTCTGCGATACTTATCTTAATTATGTGAAATCTTTTCGCTAGCCTTTGTACCGACATATGCTTGTTGATAAATGCAATGCCTAATTTCTACTATTGACTTAGAGAAAACCATCATTCCTTTACCACAGTGACACTACGTCCTCGCTTCTCCATGCAGAGACACTAATACGAACTCACTCTAGTTTAGAGAATTTGGAAGGCTCGACTTTCGATCATTGGTGATCACTTCTTGAAACCCTGAGGACAGTGATGTGTTGTTGATACGATCATGCCCTCTTGAACATGTTTTCGCTTTCTTTTTTTGAAACCTCTTGACTACACAGGCATATTTCAGATTCATTCACACAACCTGAGGAAACTCCTCCGAACTTGATTGCTTACTGACTCGATAAATCGCAAACTCATCTAAGTTCGTGGATCAAGGTGAATTATTCCTCCTTCGCATGTGGGTGAGCCCGACAACTTAGACGGAAGTCTCAGCAAACCTTAACACTGCAAACTTGTGCGACAACCATTCTTCTCTGATTAATTCTTGTTATGCTTAATATACCAGCGTGGCACCTCTATTCGACAAACGACGTTCTTCATTTTAACCTTATGCAACTTGTGTACGACTAGCTATACCCTCGACGATAGGTAAACCCCTACTACGGATCCTTACAATGCCTACGTATCGATTACGACTACCCTTTTTGCATGTTTCCACATCCAGTCATGATAAACTTCTCGAATCCTATGATCCTCATCCTAACAACATTCTCCGTGAACTTTCGCTTGGAAGAGTTACTCTCCACGAACGTTGCTCGAGGAGCGATGGGCAATGAATGTCACAGATATGATGATATCACAAGCACTGTCCTTGGAACTCGGTACGGCCGATATAGATTCTCAGTCACGTCATTCGAATTTATCCTACCTTGAGGGATATACCACTCGTTCTCTTTGACGATATCCAAGACTACTCCTAGAACTAGTAGGAATTCGAACGATACCTACACCTTACCAAGGAGCCCTACGACACAAACAACCTTATATTAAGTTTCCAACGTGCGACTTTTGATGTTACGAAGCTCGCTTTTCTTGATCGAATGCACAAACCCTCACAGCTCTAACTCGAAAAATTGCTCAGGAATCCGCGTTTCAAGCAGTTAAAGGTGAAACTCTGTAGTGCACATATTCTTTCGCTACCAGAAGGCACAAACGATTTTGTTGCCTCAATCCAATGACTTGGTTGTGTGTTGATGCAACATGAGAAAGTCATGGCTTACGCATCACGACAACTCAAGGCTCACGTAAAGAACTACACTACCCACAATTTGGAGTCGGGAGCAGTAGTGATTGCACTCAAGATATGGAGACATTACATGTACAGTACCAGGTGCACCATGTACACCTATCACAAGCGTCTCCAGCATATCTTGGATCAAAAGGAGTTGAACATGCGACAGCTTCGATGGGTCGAACTCCTTAATGACTACGAATGCGCAATCAAGTATCTTCCAGGAAAAGCCAACGTTGTGGCTGACGCCCTCAGTCATAAGGAAACCAAACCTAAGTGTGTGCGTGTGTGCGTTACAGCTTACTATCCACTCCAGATTTCCTACCCAGATTCCTGACGCTCAGATTGAAGCATTGAAGGAAGAGAACCTCAAGCAGAATCCCTACGGGACATGGAGAAGAAACTAGAATGCAAGGAAGACGATACTTAATAATTCATGGAACGTGGATGGGTTCCATCTTACGGAAACCTATGAGAGCGTGTGATGGACGAAGCACACAAGTCTGGTTACTCAGTGCATCCTAGTTTTGACAAGAGGTACCAAGATCACAAGACTCTGTACTGGTGGCCCGAAGCCATCAGGACTACTCCAACCCCCCCAGAGATCCCAACATGGAAATGGGAGAAAATTTCCATGGATTTCGTCACTGACTCACCTAGATCTCGGCGGGCAAACGACACCATCTGGGTGGTCGTGGATGGACTAACTAAGCCTGCACACTTTCTGGCAATCAAGGAAACTGACAAGCTTTCTACGCTCGCGGACATCTGTCTAAAGGAAGTAGTCTCTAGGCACGGAGTGCCAACTTCTATTATATTTGATCGAGAGTCACGCTTTACATCTGAGTTGTGGTGGGCAATACGCAAATCTTTCGTCCCACGTCTAGAAATGAGCACAACGTATCACCCTCAGACGGATGGGCAGACTGAACGCACCATCCAGACACTAGAAGACATGCTTCGAGCATGTGTTACCGATTTTGGAAACGGCTGGGAAAGACACCTACCTTAGGTAGAGTTCTCATACAATGATAGCTACCACCCCAGCGTCAAGGTTGCTCCGTTCGAGACTTTGTAAGGGCGGAAATGTCGATCACCTCTATGCTAGGCAGAAGTGGGCGACAGCCAAATCACTGGCCCAAAACTTGTTATCGACGCAACGAAAAAGATTGCCCAAATCTGACCACGAATGACGGCAGTTTGTGATCGTCAGAAAAGCTACGCTGATAAACATAGGATACCGCTCGAGTTCCAGGTTGGGGATCGAGTGCTACTTAAAGTCTCACCTTGGAAAGGTGTGGTTCGCTTTGGCAAACGGGGCAAGCTTAATCCGCGGTATGTAAGACCTTTCGAAGTCAATGGGAAAATCGGCAAGGGGGAGTACAGATTGAATCTGTCTGAAGAGCTCAGAGGTGTTCACAACGTCTTTCACGTGTCGAATCTGAAGAAGTGTCTGTCAGATGAGACCCTCACCGTTCCTTTCAAGGAACTCACTATCGACGACCAGTTGCGCTTCATCGAGGAACCGGTGGAAATTATGGACCGAGGAACCAAGACTCCCAAACGAACCAAGATACCTATTGTTCGAGCTCGTTGGAACTCCCGTCGTGGCCCAGATGTTCGCTTGGGAACGGGAGAACTAGATAAAACGCATATACCCTCAGTTGTTAAGAAAGGTGAGTCCAATACTAAAGCTACTTAGGAATTTCGGGACGAAATTCCTAACCAACGGGGGGAGGATGTGATACCCCAAGAAAAACGCTCAACACAACTAGCTTCTCCAGTGACTGTGTACTAAATTTCGGGACGAAATTTCTTTCAACTTGGGGATGACGTGAAAACTCATAACTTCGAGATAAAAACCCGTTTGTTTCGCTTTTATAAATCAAATCATATACTTATTTTATTTGATGGATTAATTATATTCTTATCAAATTATATTTTATCCATATGGCGTACCGACCAGAACCAATTGAACCAAAGCACGTCTCACTTGTTGATCCAACCCACTCACATAACTCCAAACTCATAAGGTCCGAACCAGGGTGTAAATCGTATGCAATTGTATTAGTTGGCTTTATTTAATATATATATATATATATATATATATATATAACAATCTTAAAACAACAAGTTGAAGCCCCACTTCTGTTCCCTATCACAAATCAGTATAATAATATTTTTATTTTAATATTTGGTGAAACTAGTAGTACTTGCATTAATATGCTAGTATCACAATTTTAGATTATGAACAACATATATAAAAGTTTTTGCAAAAGTCGATCCCTTGCTCCATCTATTTACAGCCCAAACCCAACTCAATTTGTTTTCTTTTTGGTGGTCTTCAGCCCACTTGAAAGCCCACACCACCCACACTCTATTAATCCATATTAATATACGTAAACTGCATGATTCCTATGATAACTCCCCAAAATCAAACCCTAAACCTCCCACCCTTCTAACCTGCGATTTTTTTTGCTCTCCATCTCTCCCTCTCGTTTTTTTGTTGGCAAGAAAAAGGAGCGTCCAAGACTCCAAGTTGCCGGTTCTACGCTAGATCGAACTCTCGACTTCACTAGGTATCCACGCCTTATGTTTTTATTATTAGTTCTTTGGATTCATATACGTATTCAGTCATAACTGCTTGTAACTTGGCTGTGTTTTGGATATTTATAGCATGATTTCTTGGTTTATGAGATTAACTGGTAGTTGGGTTTCATGGGAATCAAGGGTGGTACTTGGTATTGTTGATGATGTATGTATGGATGGATATATATGGGACAGGGTTTATATTTTTGATGGTATTTATACTTTGGCATGATAAACCTAATATAAAACAACCTAAGACCTGCTATGGATATTGTAAAGATGTTTATGTAACGGTAAAACGCGATAGAGAAACCCGGATACTCGTTTTATTAAAGTATATGTGAAAACAACTTCTGTCCAGGAAGTTACAGCCAACTTCGGTTGGCTGTAACCGGGTCATAACTAGACTAAAATTGGATTTTCTTGACTCTATAACGTGTTGTTTCGAAAAACGCTTCAAATGGCACCGGAATCATATTTTTTCGAGGTCGTTTGCTATTTTTAAAGGTCCATTTTGTACAGCAGCAAAAGCTGCGTTTTTTCTGCAGAAAATGTGTAATATGTTTTTAGTCATAACTTGAAATCTGGATAGAGTTAGGTCATGAAATTCGTGCAGTAGATCCACGGGTGTCGTCGTAATTTTCCAACTGGAATTTCGTCAATCGGACTTACGAAGAATTTTAAATGAATTTTTTCGTGCACTGCAGTTAGAAAGTGACGAATCTGACTACTGCCAGGTAAATGATTTTTATAAAATAATTGGTAATGAATTGAGTCACGAGATTTTTACACAATGTGATGTGGACTGTTTAGAATATTCTGTAAAATTTTGGGAATTTTGCTGTACACGAACTATTCCGGATAACACTCCGAAAACTGTCCCAAAATGCACTATATGGCTGAATTTTTTTATTGAAGAGTATTTTAAGTCTTTCATGACACTTGTGTTGTCGCTAAGCTATGTCGTGATAAATGCATGCTTGATATTGGTATTGTATGATAAAATGTGCTACGTGCTAGATACGTGTAGGATTCGTGTTTCCGCGTGAGCACACCCACTAACCCTTAAACGGTAATCATTTTTTTTGGGTAAAGGGTTACCCCGGTGATTTTATAAACAACCAAAATAGAACATGTAGTGAGACCTATCACACTAGATCATAGATGGGGCATACCCCAAGCTATGGAAACAAAAAACCGAGCAAAAGAGCACAACCTATATCGGACACTCTAGTCTAACAACTAGAAAACAACCAAATCAGCTCTACGTGACACTATTACATAGATTGAAATTACAATCAAGAATAACATCTTCATGCACGCCCCACTTCGCCAGAATTCTTCGCACTTGGCTTGTGTTCTTGAATTTAAGACCCATGAGCTTCTACCGAATAGTAGCTATAATCTCCTTATACCGGAAGAGCCTATTGTTCCGTTCACGCCAAATATTGTAAGTTGTAGCAGCGACAATTAGCCGATCCACAATACTATTAACTTGCTTCCATGCACGTCTAGCTAGCAACCAGTTTTGACCTCTTCCCAAACCGGCTTAACATTGCCCATGTCAGAATATGAGATTACATTATGCCATACCTCAGCCGAATACTTACACGAGAAAAACAAGTGATTATGGGAGTCTATATTCTCATAGCATAATAGGCAGCACATCATGTTCATGTTGTTTCTCCTAGCCCCTCCCCATTGCATAATTTTATCTTGCGTTAGAAGTTTCTTCCTCATTATCAACCACATAAGAAATGCATGCTTGGGAATACATTAAGTGAACCAAATAATTTCCATCCAGTTAACTTCCACATCATTTGTTCGAATGGCTTGCCATACAGTGTTGAAAAATCATAGAGCTTGTCATTAGTCTTCCAAAAGAACTTGTCTTCTACATGGTCCCTCAACTCTAATTGAGGAATGTGATTAAGAACCGGAAAAAGATTATACCAGGCCGAGGGCAATAACCACCTGCCATCATCCCATATATCTTTCACTTTCGTCATCAGATTAAAACCTCCATTGGATATGGTACGGTAAGAAAGAATCCGGTTTAGAGGTCCCACCCCACTCCAAGTATCAAACCAAGCTGAAGTATTTTGACCGTTCCCCAGCTTTACCCAAATAAATGGCTGAATAATGGGCCGCACTTGAAGAATCTTTCTCTAGCTCCAAGTACAATTGTTCGGGACTTGACAATCCCAAAAATTCCTCTCCTTTAAGCGATATGTTTGAATCCAAGCGACCCATAACGATTCCCTTTTAACAATAATACTCCAAGCATTAGCTGCCATAAGAGCATTATTCATTTCCCCAATTCTTCTAATACCAAGGCCCCCTTCATTTTTTGGGACACACACCGCCTTCCATGACACTTTCGCTTTACCTTTCTGCATAGGGCCTTGACACCAAAGAAAGCTGCTCATATTAGCTTCCAGCTCCTTAATAACTCTACCTGGCAAAATAAAAACGGAAGCCCAATATACATGTAAAGCCGAGAGGACTGAGATGACGAGTTGAAGCCTACCAGGGAAAGAAAGCAATCGTTTTTCCAGCTAGAAACTCTGTCATTTAATCGCTCCAGAAGAATACTACAATCTGCATATTTTAGCCGAGAAGTAACCAACGGGACACCTAGATACCTTACCGGAAGAGAGCCTTCCTTGAACGGCATAAGGTTTAGAATCATCACTTTAATTTGGTCCGGAACATTGCAAAAATACACAATACTCTTAGATATGTTCGGCTTCAGGCCAGACATCTTAGAAAATCCATTCAACGAATCCATAATGCATTTAACTGAATTACTATCGCCACGAGCAAATAGAAACAGGTCATCAGCAAAGCACAAATTGACAATCTTCTGTTTTTCACAATTATTATGGAACCGAAAAGAGGTATCAATGCTTACCATTTGTTGTAGACTAAGAGTAAGGATTTCCATGACTAACGTAAATAAATATGGGGATAATGGATCTCCCTGCCTCAGCCCTCGTTTACCTTTAAAGTAACCATGCAAATTCCCATTTACCACAATAGAGAAAGATGATGTTGAAACGTAAAGCATTATCCACTTAATCATCTTCGGGTGAAATCCAAATCCACGAAGAATCTTCTCCAGAAATTGCCAGTTAACAGTATCATAAGGTTTTTGGATATCAACTTTGAAAGCACATCGAGGAGGCCCTACTTTCTTATGATAATTATGCATTAACTCCTGAGTTAATAAAATATTATCCGAAATTCTTCTTCCAGGAATGAACGCTGACTGGTTAATGCTCACAATACTCCCCAAAGAATCCTTAATACGGTCAGCTATAATTTTGGTAATGCACTTATACAGAACATTACAACATGCAATCGGTCTATATTCCGTGACATAAGTAGGAGTAGTAAGCTTTGGGACCAACGCAATAATAGTGTGGTTCAGCTCTTGAAGCAACTTCCCATTTTCAAAAAAAATCTTGAACCGCCCTAATAACATCTTCCCCAATAATACACCAGGCTTGCTTATAGAAGGCCGACGTATATCCATCCGGCCCCGGAGCCGTGTTCTCCCCAATCGAAAACATAACTTTTTTAATCTCATCTGGAAGAATAGGGCGAGTCATGTGGAGAGCAACGGCATCCCCCAGAGAATGAGTAAATAACTCCGACGATGGTTTGTAGAGCCATATCCTCCTCATTACCCAAAAATTGTTCAAAGTGTTTTACAAACGCTGTCGGGACTTGTTCACCCTTAAACAAGTTGCCATTGGTATCTTTTATCATATTAATATTATTTCGATGATTTCGACACTTTAGAGTGGTGTGAAAAAAAAGCCGAATTAAAATCTCCTTCCGCTAACCATTTAACTTTAGACTTTTGTTTTAGAAATCTCTCTTCATCTAAGCTTGCCTCTTGAAATGCTTGACTGCACTTTCCTTCCTCTTCCCTCAGTTGAGCGTCAAAAGGGTTTGCATCAATAGCTTTTTGGATATCATCTAGCTTACAACAAAGCTCTAGAACTTTCTTATGAAGATTGCCTTGGCTTTTAAATAAAGCACGAATAGGAGATTTCAGCATCTTCAATTTCTTTGCAACTTGAAATTGCTTTACCCCTTCAACTTGGATCTCCCAGTTATCTTTAATCATTTGCACAAAACCTGGTTTATGAACTAAAAAGTTTGCAAATTTAAACGATTGAGGCTTGCACCGATTCATCGAGGGAATCTTCAGCATACAAGGTGTGTGGTCCGAGATCCTGGGCGGGAAAAACACAGCCATAGCCGATGGAAAGGAATCCGTGAAAGCCACATTACCCAGGATCCTATCAAGCTTCTTTAATAACCTAGCTCCTGCTTTTGGTTTTGGTTCCAGGTGTAATGGAAACCAGAGCTATTCACATCACATAATTCAATCATATTTATACATTCCTTGAAGTCCCTCATCCCCACATTAATAGCAGACGAACCAGTATGTCACACCCCGACCACGTGGAACAACCAAACGTGGCGGAAATGTCAGGGAGTGTTGTAACAGAATCATTGTTTCGTAACCATGGAATAAATAAATTCTGTTTTATTGAATAAATGAACTCATTGTTTTAATACAATCAAATAAATACAACTACGATCTTCCAAGTTTTAAAGTCACTAAGGCACGAGTCCATCCTAAATGTAGCATGTATCAACAATCATTGCAAAGCAGTACCTGAAACATGTGTAAAAATAGGTACGTCAGCATAAAAATGCCTGTGAGATACATAGGTTTTGTGAAAATAGGATTCATGACTTATGTTTGAGAAAATGTTTAGTCATGAACCTTGTAATTTGCTATGTCTTGTAAATCATTTGAAAAACGATAAGGTCAGATGATATGTATAAATAAGAGAATAATGTATGGTTAAATGAATAACCATGTAAAATGAGTTTGTATAATATAAGTTGTTTGTAAATTAATGTCTTGTGAAAAGTATGTTATTTGTATAAAATGTTATATGTCTCAAATTGAAATGATTCAGATAACGATACAATATGTAATACCATACAAACACTTATATACAGGAAGTACCAGCGGCGTATCCACCATGCTTGTATCATATTACACACGCCTCGTTACTTAATCACTTACTCAAACCAACCAACAATGTAAGATGTCTATGTTTAAACCAATTGCCAAACGTATCGAATAATGTGTCAAAATGTTTATGTCAAGATGTAAGTCATGAAATGTATAACCAATGTCAATATTGTTTATGTGTCCAATGTAAATCGTGTAATATGTAACCAAAATGATATGTATAAATAAATGTAAGGTTAAACGAATAACCTTATATTAGCATATTAAAAGTATACTTTGGATTTGTAAGTAACATATTAAACTATGTTTTGGTTTTGTAAATAACATATCAAAATATGCTTTGGATGATTAACAAAATATATGTTGGTTTTGTACAATACCACACATGAGAGTATATCAAATTATACTTTTGGGAGTATATCAAAATATACTTTAAAGGTGTGATTTAAGAATTCATTCAGACCTAGTGCATCAAAATACACCTTTGAGACTATAAGGATACCACAAAGGAAATCCCTATTTGGATGGAGAAACAAATTGGTTTCAGACATTCCATGACAACAGGAATGGGGTGTCTAATCCTATAGCGCTATATCATACTAACAATCGGTCTGGTGAACATAAAATAAGTACAATTCAACATTTTATTTTATGTTCTTTGAGAAATCAGTGTTTAAACCATAGATAGTCATTTAGTTTGTCAAATGATAAGTAATAATATGTATAATCAATTATACTTTGAAATCATGAAAATAACAGATAGGTACACATGCTTCACCCCAAAACAGTTTGAAAACGGTAAAAGAGGGGAACTATGTACTCACATTGAGAGTGCTTAGGAGTCCTTGTGTAACAACCAAACAATGCTAGAGATCACGGATATCAAACGACACCTATTATAGGTAACTATGTTAATAAACCGGACCTAAATCGGAGGATTTAGATAGAATGAGGGTTCGTAAACCAAACGAGTATGGAGACTCGTGTCATATGGTTTAACAAAGCCTACATACTATATGAAACCTATCCTAAGTGCTTTCGACCCATCGCGACCCATTTAGGTAGCTTATGCTACTTTAACGCGTCGTTCGCGTGAAACGCGTTCGGACCGTCTAACTAGTCCTATGACAAGTGTTATATGCCTAAACATGTTACATAATCAGTTATGTGACAAAAGTTTAGGTTACATATGCTTAATTACCAATTATACATGAAAAGGGTATTCTGGTAATTTACCTAAGGCATATAAACTACCTATCATACAACTACTCAAACGATGTGACCATAGGGTATAACCTCGGAAGGTTATTCCCTACCTACTATGGTCACCTAATGTGTTTGGTCGGATCCTAATGATCGACCAAATGGGTCGGGTTCGAGGTATAAGCGATTTATTAGATCGCTTACCCTACGACCCTAGACAACGTGGTAATCAGTAGGCATAGTCCCAAGGGACTATAACCAACGTGATTACACTCACGTTGCGAAGTTCAAACGAACTTCGCATTGACCATAAACTGGTCAATGCAGAAAGTCAAACAAAGTTTGACTTTCAGACTCGAAAGACTCGAAAAGCAATAAAAGAACGAAAGAATACTTACGAAGGGTCCCCGAATGCTAATCTCGATTCAAGAATCTCAGGTATGAAACAATGGTTTCAACTTAGAGTTTCTCAAATCAAAATTCTAGTGGTTTAAGCAATGGGGGGGGCATGGGGTATTTATAGTGTTCGGTCCACCGTTAAGATCGTTTCATGGAAACCGTGCTTTAATCGCATCCGTACAAGTGTCGGAACCTTATGGTAGCTAAAAATGATCCTTATCATCTGACTAGGCAATTGAGAATGTGTGGGTGAGAATCAAACAGCTGAAATCTGCTGTTAAATGCAGTTAATCTGGTCTGATAGTCGGACGCGGCCCGCTTCAGGATCAGACAAGTATAATGCGGGCCGCCTGGCCTGCCTGATCAGCCAACATGTTTCAGAAATGACAGTTTCAGTCCCTGCACGTGTTTAAGGCCATTTCCGACACTTCTAAGGCCCTAAAATGTTGCCTAAACATTGTAGACATGAAACATGCTCAAAAATATGCCGGGTGTTGGTTCGTTTGGTTGTACGAACGCGATGTTCGCTTAATTACGACGGAATGCGCATAAGCGCGAAAAACGATCCAAATGACGCAACGAATGGATTTTTGGCAAGCCAAACATTAAAGCATAATATAGTCATGCTTACATAAATTTTTGGATGTCCGGATGTATTCAGAACGTGAGTTATGCGCGAAAGTGCAAACTTGTGCACTTTTTGACACTTTTAGTCCCTGAATGACCCAAAAGTTTATTTTAGCATACCGAACCCCTCAAAGCCTATTTCTAAGCTATGTAAAGGATATTTATGGTATGTTTAACTTATGGTCATGTTCCGGAATGTCCGTTACAGTTCAAATTGGCATACTTTCGCAGTTTGTCAAGTTTAGTCCCTGTAAGCGAATTAACTTGTTTTTGCCATACCAAAGCCTTCAAAACTTATTTCTAAGTTATGTAAAGGTTATTTAAGGTATGTTAAGCCTATTTCACTATTCCGGAGTGTTCGTTGGATTAAACTGGTTATATTTACGCATCAGAGCGCGTATAACCCTCCAGAAAGCGATTTAAAGCTTAAAATAGAACAAGAGTTGATATGTGCAAACGATACACATATTTTTATAAATCCCAAGTATGAAATACAATATTTCATTAGTTTGGCATTTGTTTGATGGTTGAAGATACACAGGTGTCACACAGTACTATTGTCTTCAATCTTTAGAGCACAATTAAAATCTCCCATTGCTACCCACGGGTCATCCTTGACACAGTTTTTATGATACGCTAAGCTTCCCCATAAGTGCCTTCGGTTCATATAGTAATTGTCTGCGTAAATGACTGAGCAAAACAATATCTTCTTTTCCTTTTTAAACACAACTTTTGTATGAATAACCTGTTCAGTTTGTGTCATAACATCTTGTGAGTCCCATCCGATAATAATTCGCGTACCTTTAGAACATTGAGCACCGTTCAACGTCCATTCCCAGTTCTTAAAAATATTTTTGCACACTTTAAACAGCGACGACACATCCACATGCGATTCCAGAATAGCACAGAAATTTAAACTATTCTCGTTAACAAAATGACTAACCTTCTTTTGTTTTAGCGGGCAGTTCAACCCCTAATATTCCATGAAGCCATACTAACCATTTGAACGATTCACAGCAGGAGTGCTTGCCCCTGATTTGGTGTTTGCCGTCATAAAGTCTGTTGTCTCATTGTACACTTCAACTACCTCTTCGTCCTCCGAATCCGCATTCTCTTGTTCCCAATTCTGAGATTTTTTGACATTATTAGCAGCACCTACTTCCTCATTAGACTCATTCATTAGCACATCAAATGAATTTTTTGTTTGTATTTTCAGCTGCCTATTAAAATCTTTTTTGTTTGTATTGTCAAGAGGGTTTGGGGTACGAGTATTAGTGGTGTGTATCAGTTCTCGGTTGTTAAGAAGCTTCGCCTTCTCAAATCCCCCCTACGAGTCCTACTCTTTCAGCAAGGCAACTTGCATAAAAAAGTTCAAGATTTACGTGATAAACTTGATGGGATTCAGCGAGACATTGATAATGATCCGTCGTGTGAGAAATTTCGGAAGGAGGAAGCCACTATCCGAAGTGATTTTCAGGTTGCTTTGCTTGATGAAGAGCGTTTTTTGAAGCAAAAGTCCAAGGTGGACTGGTTAGCGGCTGGTGATATGAATACCGCTTTTTTCCACTCATCGCTCAAGAATAAAGTTCACTATAGTCGTATTGATGATATTAGGGATGCTAGTGGGAATGTTTATGAGAAGGATATGGTTCAGAATGCGTTTGTTGATCATTATGAGAAATTTTTGGGTTACCCGGGGGTTACATCGCTCAGTCCGTCTCCTGATTTGTTCACTAAAATGGTGGATAGGGATGTGGCGGATCATATGGTTCGACCAGTCACAGTTGAAGAGGTTAAGAAGGCGATGTTCTCAATTGGGTCAGATAAAGCTCCTGGTCCGGATGGATTTACAGCAGGATTCTTTAAAAGTGCCTGGCATTTTGTTGGTAATGATGTTTCCAATGCTGTTATTGATTTTTTTTTACTACAGGGAAGCTTCTTCGGGAATTAAATCATACTCTTATTGTTCTTATCCCTAAGATCTCTTCTCCATCTGTGGTTACGGACTATCATCCGATTGCTTGTTGCAATGTATTGTATAAATGCATTAGTAAGATTGTTGCTGAAAGAATTAAAGTGGCATTGAATGATATTGTTAGCGTCAACCAATCGGCGTTTGTTCCGGTGAGGAAAATCTCTGATAATATTTTGTTAACACAAGAGTTGATGCACAATTACCATAGAAATATTGGTCCTCCTAAATGTGTGTTCAAATTTGATATTCAGAAGGCTTATGACACTGTGGATTGGAGTTTTCTAAAGAATATTTTGGTTGGTTTCGGGTTTCATTCTCGCATGGTTCACTGGATTATGGTTTGTGTTTCTACCACCACGTTTTCAGTGTGTATTAATGGTGATGTTCATGGTTTTTTCAAGGGTAATCGGGGGTTACGACAAGGTGATCCTATTTCGCCTTATCTTTTCACTCTTGTTATGGAGATTCTTACGGCCATTTTACAGCATGCGGTTAGAATTGATTCTTCGTTTAAGTTTCAAAACAAGTGTGAACGGCAACAGATTATCAATCTTTGTTTTGCGGACGACTTGTTTATATTCTCTAAGGGTGAGATCGCTTCGGCCAGGTGTATTATGAACTCTCTCAATTCTTTTTCTAAGATGTCGGGTTTGTTGCCTAGTGTTCAAAAAAGTACAGTTTTTTTCTCTAATGTGCCATCGTTTGTTAAAACTGCTATTTTGAATATTATGCCGTTTGTGGAGGGTACTTTGCCAGTAAGATATCTAGGTGTGCCTCTTATATCTACTCGGTTGCTCTATAAAGATTGTGAGATGTTGGTGGAGAAGTTTGAGAAACGTATTATGCATTGGCAAAATAAACTTCTATCTTTTGCGGGTAGGTTGCAGCTTATCATATCGGTTTTGTCCTCTTTGCATGTTTACTGGTCGTCTGTGTTTATTCTGCCATCTCGGGTGATTATTAATTTGGAGGCGCTGATGCGGAACTTTTTATGGTCTCATGACAGTGCTTTTCAAAAGGGACGGGCAAAAGTTTCTTGGAAAGCGGTTTGCGTTCCTAAGTGTGAAGGTGGTTTAGGTATTCGCCGAATTGGTGATGTTAATAAAGCTCTTATGTCATCGCATATCTGGAGTATTCTTTCTAGACGTCACTCTTTGTGGGTTGAATGGATTCACTCATATAGGTTGAAAGGCAAAAGTTTTTGGGCTTGTAAAGCTCCTTCTGCTAGTTGTTGGTCGTGGAGAAAGATTCTTCAGATTCGGCAGGTTATAAGGAGTTTTGTTTGGACCGATGTTGGGAACGGTTTAAACACTTCAGCTTGGTTCGATACGTGGAGTGATTTAGGGCCGCTTATTCAGATCATCTCGCCTAGAGCTATCGCAAATGCGGGTTTCAATATGGATTCTAGGTTTTCGGACGTGTATTCGAATTTTTCTTGGAGATGGCCTGTCGCGTGGAGGTACACTTTTCCTGTTCTCATTCAACTTGATCAGATGACTTTTGATCCGAACAAGGCTGATAAACTTTTGTGGCGTCAAGGGGATCAGATCCATGATTTTTCTTCGGCTCGTGCTTGGGACTAAGTTAGGCACCGTGAGTTGGAGGTTGACTGGTGTCCAATTGTTTGGTTCGCTCAGTGCATTCCTCGTCATGCTTTCCTAATGTGGCTTATCATGAGACGCAAGTTACTTACTCAGGATAAGATTTTGAACTGGGACTTCTCGCGTAGAAAGAATATGAACATGATGTGTTGTTTGCTATGTTATGCCAATCATGACTCTCATAGTCATCTGTTTTTCGAATGTAAGTTCTCTACTCAAGTTTGGCATATGGTTACGCATAAAGTGGGAATGGAATCGGTTCAATCTAAGTGGGAGGATATTGTTGAGTGGCTTCTAATGCGGTCCAAATCCAAATCAGCAGTTAACTACGTTGCAAGATTGTTAGTAGCGGCTAGTGCTTATTTGATTTGGCAGGAACGCAATGCAAGATTATTCAAGAACCAGCTAAGGCCTCCGGAAACTATAAGCGAACTTATTATCCAACAGGTCCGTTACAAATTGATGGGTGCGAAGCTGAAGAATTGCGAAAATGTGAGAAGGCTTCTAGGTGATTGGGAGATTTATGGATTTGAACTCCAGGATGGCGGTGGCTAACTAAGTAGTTTTTTTGTTTTGTTTTTCCTAGAGTTTAGTCTAGTTGTTTTTTCTTGTTGGTAGTGTTTCGTTGTTTTTTCGCATTGTTTACTTTCATGGGGCATGTCCTGTGATTGAACTAGTGTAGACTATCTACACTACTTGTTTTGTTTTGGCTGTGAATATATAGAATCACCGGGGTAACCCTTTACCCAAAAAAAATTCTTCCTTCTTGGTGTTACTCAGGCCTGGATCTAGAGGTTGAACCTTCGGCCTATACTCCAATCTTTGCTTTGATACCGGAAATCCAGTCCTTTTCGCTGCTTTACGTTTTTGAACTTGTGTGTATCCATCCTCCCCCATAACTTTGGATTTTATGGTTGCTTTAATTTGTCTCGGACATGAGTCATCCGAATGGCCAAACACACAACAGTGTTTGCATCGATATGGTATCCATTCATACTCCACATACATGGTTTATTTAAGGAACCCATCCCCATCTAGTTTTGGAACAGCCATAGTAATTTCTTCTTTAAATTCAGTTTCAGCTGAGATTTCAATAAGTGCACGTGCATAACTACTCCGGCCCCAAGCCTCCATACACATTGATGTAGTGAACGAGTCTAACATTATCGGATTCCCAATAGCAGTCGCTATAATACTCAAACCATCTTCCATGTAGGCTGCTATGGGAACATCGTGGATTTTTACCCAGACTTGGATCTTCTTAACTTCCTTCTTTTCCTGTTTCACATTAGGGTTCCACTCTTGAAGAAACATAGTTGAGACCTAATGATCCAGGGGCCCTCTTTTTTTGGGTAAAGGGTTACCCCGGTGAATTTTATACCAATCAACCAAATAAAAAAAGTGAGAGACTAGAAACAGCTCTCAGTTCTCAAGTATGACATGCCATACAAGAGTAAACACAACAAAACACCCTAAACAACATGCTCCCTAAACAAACAACCTCTAGGCAACATGACACACCATAAACATACAACGAAATTAACCACAATCGTCCTCCGCTATCAACAACCTACGTGGAAGCATCCAATCTGGTAAAACTCGAGCTGTCTGGATTGTGGGCCGAAATCTCATAGTTTGCAGTTTCATACGTACCGTCATTAAGATAACTTCGTAAAGAGCCGTCTATTCCTTTCCTCCCACACAAAATAAGCCGTTGCTCCCACTACTAATTTCGCAATAACATGACTATCTTCCTTCGATCTTGCATTGGCCATTAGAAAGTCGATGATATCACTCCATTTATTCTGAATATGCTCCATACCAGCTTTGTCTCTAACACCGTCCCAGATTGCTTTCGCAAATTGACATTCAAAAAATAGGTGATCATGGGAATCAGGTCCCAACGTACATAAGGGGCAACATAACAAATTCATATTCACATTGCCCGAACTCCATTTACAAATAACATCCCGAGTCTTCAATTTTCAGTGCACAATAAGCCACATGAGGAATGAATGTTTGGGTATCGCTTGGGGAAACCAAATGAGATTCGACCATTCCACCTCATTATCTTTTTTTTTGGGTAAAGGGTTACCCCGATGAATTTTATAAATGAACCAATAAGAACAAAGGTGTATCAAAGCGACACACCAACTAGGCTTGGCATACCAAGCCTAGGAAAAACCAACAAACAACCAACCAACAAAACAACCAAACAACGTATCAAGAAGCTAGACACAACCACGGCCCAACACAAAAAACAACTCAGCTGAACACTACACTAAACAAACTTCTAGCCCGGACCAAGTTGATCATCATTGCTATCTTTAATCTTCCAAATGCTAAAAATCTTCCTCCTAGCCGATTCCAGTCGAAAGTTGAACCCCATAAGTCTTAAACGAACCGAACTTTTGATCTTCTCCGCAACTTGAGTCTCCGTCAACTGCACTGAGCTAAACAAACGACTATTCCGCTCTTGCCAAATATAATAGGAAGCCGCAGCAATAATCAATTTACAAACTATATCATCCACTTTCTTGGACTTGGAATATTGATCGATCCAACCCATTAAGGACTGCCATGTATGATCAACACTATCTAAGTTTACCATGCTCTTCACATTAGTCCAAACTTTGTTCGCGAACGAGCATTGAAAAAACAAATGATCTCGACTATCTTTACCATTTCCACCTCATTATCATACTGCCTCATATCGTTCCATACCGTATACGTACAATACTCAGAATCCAAGCCCATTCTGGTTCTCCAAACTAGCTGATCCTTTGTGTTCGGAACCAGCTGCACATCTCGCAAATTTATAAGAGCTGGAAAACGACCCACCCAAGAAATCGGCCACACCTAGTCTCCATTCACATAGATATCAACCAGTTTAGAATTCATGTTAAATCCCACATTAGCAATACTTCTCGGATTAACAATAGATATTAGCGGACATACCTCATCCCAAACATCGAACCAGGCCGAAGTATTCCTCCCATCTCCTATTCTCATCCAAATATGGTTTCAAATTAGAGGACTAAGACTAAACATCTTTCGCCAACTCCAGGTAATATTCTGTTGAGCCGGAACATCCCAAAAACTTATATTCCGAAGGCGGTAAGAGTAAATCCATTTTACCCATAAAGATTCCTTCATGGTTAACATGCTCCAAATATGCACAGTAATAAGAGCGTTATTCATATCAGCTAGCCTTCGAATACCCAGTCCACCTTCGGTTTTCGGCAAGCAAACAGTCCGCCACTTAACCTTGGCCTTACCCCAAATACTATTGCCTTGCGACCACAAGAACACCCTCATCCGCTCCTCAATATCTTTTATGATTCGTTTAGGAAGAATAAAGACGGAGGCCCAATAAAGGTGCATAGAAGATAATACAGATTTAATCAATTGTAACCTTCCAGCAAAAGAAAGACATTTGTTCTTCCAATTCATGATTCTAGCATCCATAACATCCACGAGCTTTTTACAATCTTTGTAATGAAGACGAGATGAAATTAGAGGCACACCTAGATATTTTACCGGAAGCACCCCCTCCTCAAACAGCATAATAGAGAGAATTCTATCTTTTACCGTATTCGAAACATTAGAGAAAAAAAAGTACTTTTCGCCATACTTGGAACCAAACCCGACATATTTTTAAATATGTTAAGAGATTCCATTATCACTTTTGCCGATCGGTGATCCCCTCTAGCAAACAAAAATAAATCATCTGCGAAACACAAGCTAACAATTTTTTTGTTTTTCACATCTATTATGCAACCTGAATTCCGTAGATATAGAAACCTGTTGTTGAAGAATCATTATCAGCACCTCCATCACCAACGTGAATAAGTACGGGGAGATAGGATCACCCTGCCTCAAGCCACGCTTGCCTTTAAAATACCCATAGAGACTTCCATTAATCGACAAAGAAAACGATGTGGTAGCAACACACGCCATGATCCATTTAATCATCGTAGTATAGAAACCGAACCCCATCAACATTTTCTCAATAAAGCACCACTCAACAGTATCATAAGCCTTCTGAATATCTACTTTGAATGCACATTTAGGAGGACCAATATTGCGGTGATAGTTGTGCATTAACTCCTGAGTTAACAGGATGTTATCTGTAATTCGTCTCCCTGGAACAAACGCAGACTGATTCATGCTAACAATATCACCCAACCCTTCTTTGATTCGATTACAAATGATCTTACTGATACACTTATATAAAGTGTTACAACATGAAATAGGTCTATAATCCAAAATCAGAGAAGGGGTAGTAACCTTGGGGATTAATGAAATAATCGTATGATTTAACTGATTAAGAAGACATCCATTGCTGAAAAAATCCTTAATCGCCCTACAAATATCCGGTCCAACAGTGTTCCATGACTTCTTAAAAAAGATTGACGTATACCTATCAGGACCCGGAGCCTTATTTCCAGCAATAGAGAACATCGCTGTTTTAATCTCCTCCTCCGTAACTTGTCTAATCATAGTATTAACTCTCTCCGGTGACAACACGTTTCGGAACAAATCAGGGGTTGGATGGAGATTAACATTCCCTTTAGTACCAAAAAAACTAGTGTAATGATCCACCATCGCTTGAGGCACCGCACTTCCCTCATACACGTTGCCTACCGCATCCCGAACAGAAAATTTTTTACTACGATGGTTCTTTGCTTTTACCACATTGTGAAAGTATTTAGTGTTCATATCACCCAGCGAAAGCCAATCTACCTTCGACTTTTGTTGTAAAAATAGAGCTTCATCATGAACCGCCTCCTTGTATCCTTGTAACAATTGAGTCTGCTTAGTAATCAAGGCATCGTCCCCTGGCTTCATATCTAACTCTACTTGACAATCATCCAAACTTTCCCTAGCCAATTTAACCTTCTCATGCAAATTCCCTAAGTTAAACATAAGTTTGCGCAACGGGGCCTTCAAGAAACTAAGTTTCTTTACAACTTGGAACATAGCATAACCCCTAACTTCTATCCCCCAGATCCGATTAACCTCATCTTGGAACCCAACTTTATCGGCTATTAAATTAACAAATTTAAATGGCTTTGCTTTACCTTTTTCCACATTCGGCAAAACCAAAGTAACTGGAGTATGATCAGATATCCGATACGGAAGAAAACACGCCACTGCATCAGGAAACTTGTCAACAAAAACGTTATTCCCTAGCACTCGATCCAACTTTTTAAAAATTGCATTCCCTTTCTTTTGTTTGTTCGTCCAAGTGTAGTGAAGCCCCGAGCTATTCACATCAAACACCTCTATAGCATTAACACACTCCTTAAATTCCCTTGTTCCTATATTATCCGTTGAGGTTTTTTTTTTTTTTTTTTTGGGTAAAGGGGTTACCCCGGTGAATTTTATATATAAAGAATAAAGAATCACACAAGCATGCCAGAGTAGCATACTAGGGCTAGACTTGGCATACTAAGACTAGCAAAACCAACAAAACAACGAAAATCCACAACCAAACTAAACAAGAAAACAACCAAGGAAAAAACCAGAAGCCGAGACAATGGCAACTAACAGACACAAGACCATCTACATAAGCCTCTAGCCCGGGTCGATGCTCAAAGTCTTCACTTGAAATTTCCACCGTTCTAGCAATAACGGGTTCTTTGATCCTCTCCCTGCCTTGAACGTCATCAACTTCATGCGTACCGTATGGAGAACAATATTAGCAATCATGGTGGCATTACGCTGATTTGTAGAGAAAAGCCTATTGTTTCTTTCTTGCCATATAAAATAAGTCGAGGCTGCTACTACCAGTTTACTTACTAAACTTTCTGGAGACTTCAAAGTAGGGTGTTGCGCGAACCATGACATAATAGAATCCCAGTTAGCATCAACTGTATCCATATAAGCCATCCCCTTAACCATATTCCAAACTTGCAACCCATAAGAGCACTGAAAAAATAAATGATCTCGAGAGTCTTTACCATTCCAGCAGAGCGGACAACACATGAGATTCAGATTGGTAGCGCTTCCAGCATCCCAAATCCCCATACGATCCTGAGTTTTCAGCCTATTCTTTAAACATGCGTGGGATATTGTGGGCAATGAGGTTACTGATGCGGTGTTACAATTTTTTGAAAACGGAAAGATTCTAAATCAGATTAATCACACTATTCTTGCTTTGATTCCGAAGAAAGATGTTCCTGATTCAGTTTTAGATTACAGGCCGATTTCTTGTTGCAATGTGATCTATAAATGCATAAGCAAAATTATCACGGATCGATTAAAAGGAAGTTTGGGAACTCTAGTTAGCACCAACCAATCTGCATTTGTGCTAGGTCGAAATATCTCGGATAATATCCTTCTCACACAAGAGTTAATGCATAATTATCATTTGAATAGGGGTCCGGCTAGATGTGCGTTCAAGATTGATATTCAGAAAGCCTATGACACGGTCAATTGGTCCTTTCTCGAAAAGGTCTTGAATAGATTCGGGTTCCATCATAAAATGGTTGGGTGGATTATGACTTGTATTACTACAGTCTCGTATTCTTTGAGTATCAATGGCAATCTTCATGGTTACTTTAGAGGCAAAAGAGGGCTACGGCAGGGTGATCCAATGTCTCCATACTTATTCACGTTAATCATGGAGGTTCTATCTCTTTTGCTCCAACAGGCTGCTAGTTTTCCATACAAATATCATGCAAAGTGTGCCAAGCAAAAAATAATTAATGTGGCGTTTGCTGATGACTTATTTATTTTTGTGCATGGTGATGTTATTTCGGTTAAAAAGGTCAAGCAGGCCCTTAAGACGTTTACTAATATTTCTGGTTTGGCTCCTAGTCCAGCGAAAAGTACTGTTTTTTTCTGCAATGTTCCTCAGTCAATTAGACAGGAAATTCTGGATATCATGCCGTGTCACACCCCCAAAATCCACACGCGGAGTACCACCGCTTGGAGGCGTGACATAACCAGGATCAAGCCACCAATCATATTGAACATAAGTAAGATAGTAAAAGTCATTCAACAATACGATAGGTGTTTCCAAAACCAAATATAAACAAGTGTGTAGCGGAAGCATTTAATGTAAACCCAACATAAATTTAAGTACAAAATGTCATAATGTTTAACAACACATTTCACGATCCATGTCCACAACGACCGTGCCTCCCGTGCAAGCTCCAAAAGCACCTAAGGTCCTGCAAGGCATGTAACAGAGAATCAACAACTAGTTGAGCGAGTTCACAGTAAATAAGTTCGTAATAGTAAGTTTGTTTCGTAACAAGTGGCGCTACTAGGCCGATCGTATGTTCTATTAGTGGGGGCTTCCCATGTTGCATATACACTAGACTATTTGTAACCATAAGTGTTCTTCACAACCGAGAACAGTAGTACGTACATAGTTTACGTAGGCTTTACGTAAGTGTCCTTCACAACCGAGGACAGTATTGAGTATAAGTTCACGTAGGTTTTACGTGAGTATCCTTCACAACCGAGGATAGTATTGAGTATAAGTTCACGTAGGTTTTACGTGAGTATCCTTCACAACCGAGGATAGTATTGAGTATAAGTTCACGTAGGTTTTACGTGAGTATCCTTCACAACCGAGGATAGTATTGAGTATAAGTTCACGTAGGTTTTACGTGAGTATCCTTCACAACCGAGGATAGTATTGAGTATAAGTTCACGTAGGTTTTACGTGAGTATCCTTCACAACCGAGGATAGCGAGTAGCATAAGTATACGTAGGTTTTACGTATGTGTCCTTCACAACCGAGGACAATGGTATGGTAGTCTAGTATCAGTGTATGTACGAATCTATTCAACCTTATTCCTTCCATCCCATTCCCCAAACCCTGGGAATCCCATGCCTTAGTAAGGGTGTGAACTCACCTTGTTTTGCTCGGTATGCTAAAGTATACTCACAAGTAATCAATCGCGTCCTAAAGTAGGCACGTATGTGAAATCAGTTTGTGTTCAATTTGTTCACGTATAAACATGTAGCACGTAATCACCATCATATACAAGATGGTTACACTTAACAGCAGTTAGATATTCCAGTTAATGCTTAACAGAATTAACCCAAGTTCCTGCACAGATCAGCTATTCGGCGAAACACACATGTTGGCGAAACACAGATATTGACGAAACACATAAGTTGGCGAAACAAGTTCTGTTTCGTCGTGGTCTTAATTGGCGAAACAGAATTTAATTTCGTCGATTACTCTTGGCGAAACACTTTCTGTTTCGCCGAGAGTTCTGTTTCGTCGGAGGTCAGTTTCGCAGACATCAGATGCAGCAGTTACGAATATACACAAAACCCTAATCATGCTAGCAGCCGTCATCAAAATCAGAAATCATATGAAGGTCAATGTGCATAACGAATCATCATAACTCAACCATCCAAGAATCATCGTCTAGCATAAACCCTAGTTTATGTGTATAGCATATCAAATAACATACAACATCATCACATCAATCCCTATCAAGATACTAATGTAATCAGAATCAGGCCATATAAACAACATTCAGAACCGAGCATTCGATTGTATCAAGTTTCGCATATCATTTCTATATCCTACTATGTCATATCATACACATCGAAATCTATATCATCACCATCATACTCTCATCACAGCAGTAACACATATCAATCATATGCACCAGCAAGAATCTATATAATACAGAAACATAGAATCGATTATCAGACACACACTAACCGATTCGAGACGAAGGAACAAGGATTTAAATCGTTCGGAAGGGTTCGAGGGTACACAGAGCTGCCGTCAATGGGGAGAGAGTCCTAGGGTTTCAACTTTTGCCAAAGATATGAAAATAGAAATCGGTTCACGTTAATATTTGCGATTTAACGTTCTGGGCCCGTAATGGGCTTCGGCGGATCTGGGCTCGGCGAAACAGCCTGTTTCGTCGAGAAGGTTGTTGGCGAAACTGAATCAGTTTCGTCGAAATGTACTTGGCGAATCACACTTGTGTTTCGTCGGGCTCTTTCCTATGTTAAGCAGTTTAAGTTTTATAAACAGTACACATGTTATACAATCACACATAACCATGCAATCACAACTATATAGTCAAAGTCAACGTGCATTAAATGCAAATAAAGAATGTCGGAAATTCGAGTTGTCACATTATCCCCAACTTGAAAGAAATTTCGTCCCGAAATTTAATATGCGGTTACTGAGGAAGCTAGTAGTGTGACGTTGTTTACCTGTATCGTATCGCGGCTCCCCGAGCAGGTTTGCGAAGATTACTGGTTTTCTTGGGGTGTCACATGCCGTTTCAGGAGGGTGAGTTGCCAGTTCGATACTTGGGGGTTCCGCTCATTTCTTCCAGACTTATTTTTAAAGATTGCAAGGTCCTTATTGAGCGTATGGATAAGAAGATTGTTAACTGGATGACGAAGACTTTATCTTTTGCTGGCCGGCTTCAACTTATAAACTCGGTTCTTTCGTCTATGCATATATATTGGGCTTCTGTTTTCATAATTCCCACTCGTGTTATTAATGAGCTAGAGAAAAGAATTCGTCGGTTTTTGTGGAATGCGGGTTCGGAGGGTAAAATTCGTGCTAAAGTTGCCTGGAAAGATGTGTGTTTACCTAAAGAAGAGGGGGGTTGGGCATTAGATGCATTTCGGATGTCAATAAATCGCTCATGGCCAAACATGTTTGGAGTATTATAAGTAAACGTGATTCTATTTGGGTGAAATGGATTCATGAGTACAAACTTAAAGGGAGGAATTTTTGGGAGGTTCCTTGTCGGGGTAGCATGAGTTGGGGATGGAGGAAAATTTTATCCATTCGAAGTATTATGAGACCATTCATCTGGTATGTGCTTAAAAGTGGTATGCAAACGAATGTTTGGAGTGATAATTGGTGTCATGTAAGTCCGTTGAGCTCATTTATTACTCCTCGTGCTATAGCAAATGCAGGGTTTAATTTGAAGTTGTTGGTTGCGGATATCATTGATACGAATGGGAATTGGAGATGGCCTCAAGCTTGGTTTGATTTGTTTCCGGTTCTAATAAATATTCAAACGCCTCAACTAGTTGAAGATGCTTTTGATCGTTTGGTTTGGAAAGATCTGGATGGTAATGTTGGTGACTTTGAAGTGGTGCATGTATGGAATACAATTCGGAATAGGGAGAACATTGCGAATTGGGTTCATATGGTTTGGTTTTCTCAATGTGTTCCACGGCACTCTTTTCATATGTGGCTGGTGATAAAGAATAAGCTGAAGACTCAGGATCGTTTAGCGGTTTGGGAAGCTGGGAGTGCAACAAATCTTAATCTTATGTGTTGCCCGTTGTGTAAAAATGGTAAAGATAGTCGAGATCATTTGTTTTTTCAATGCTCGTTCGCGAACAAAGTTTGGACAAATGTGAAGAGCATGGTGAACTTAGATAGTGTTGATCATACATGGCAGTCCTTAATGGGTTGGATCGATCAATATTCCAAGTCCAAGAAAGTGGATGATATAGTTTGTAAATTGATTATTGCTGCGGCTTCCTATTATATTTGGCAAGAGCGGAATAGTCGTTTGTTTAGCTCTGCGCAGTTGACGGAGACACAAGTTGCGGAGAAGATTAAAAGTTTGGTTCGTTTAAGACTTATGGGGTTCAACTTTCGACTGGAATCGGCTAGGAGGAAGATTTTTAGCATTTGGAAGATTAAAGATAGCAATGATGATCAACCTGATCCGGGCTAGAAGTTTTCTTTTAGTGTAGTGTTCGGCTGAGTTGTTTTTTGTGATGGGCCGTGGTTGTGTCTAGATTCTTGTTACGTTGTTTGGTTGCTTTTGTTTTGTTGGTTGGTTGTTTGTTTGTTTTTTCCTAGGCTTGGTATGCCAAGCCTAGTTGGTGTGTCGCTTTGATACACCTTTGTTCTTATTGGTTCATTTATAAAATTCATCGGGGTAACCCTTTACCCAAAAAAAAAAAAAAAAAAAAAAACTAACCACATGTGGAATGAGTGTTTAGGGATACATTGACTAAACCACACCAAATCAACCCAACCGACTTCATCACCACGAGCTCTGATATTCTCCCAAACCTCACTAGCGTTGAAATCCTTTTGCTTGTGCTGTCTATCCTTCCAAGTAATCTTATCCGGTGTGTTTTGATCAAGAATCGGCGGCATTAAATTGATTAAAACTGGATAAAAATCATACCATGCAACCGACCACTTCCAACCATTTTGATTATCAATAAGATCTGATACTGTAGTTTGCATACTAAAACCCGCTCCATGTATCCGTCTAGGGGTAATAAAGTCTCGTAGAGGACTATGTTGACACAAGTTGTCACTCCACGCATTTGTTTTACGGCCATCACAAATAGTGTACCAAATAAACGGACGGATTGATGATCGAATACTTAGAATTTTCCGCCACCCCCAACTCATACTGCCTCTATAAGGGATATCCCAAAAATTCTTTCCCTTAATCCTGTAAGAATGGACCCATTTAACCCATAGGGACTCTCTTTTAAGCAGAATACTCCATACATGGTGCGTAAGAAGCGCTTTGTTCATATCATAAATTCTTCTAGTTCCCAAACCACCTTCCAACTTAGGAAGACAAACATTTTTCCAAGCCACTTTAGAATTAACAACTTTAACCAAACCTCCACTCCATAAAAAATTCCGCATTCTTTTTTCAATGTCACCAATTATACGAGCTGGAAGCATAAACACAGAGGCCCAATAAATGTGCATAGCCGAGATGACAGACTTAATCAATTGAAGCCTTCCCGCGTAAGAAGCGCTTTGTTCATATCATAAATGTGCATATCCGTTGAGGTTCCCGTAAGAGAGTCCTCTAGGAACACAATAGAGTTGAAATCACCCATCATAACCCACGGTTTATCATGAACAATCGAATGATGCATTCATAGGTCTTTCCACAGCTCTCTTCTTTTCTTGTAATTATTATCCGCATACACAAAGGAGCAAAAGAAAGACTTTTTATCTAGTTTGAACTCAATTTACGAATGGATCACCTGATCAGACTGAAACAAAATCATTACATCCGCCACACTGTCATCCCAACCCACCATAATCCGAGTCCCTTTGTTACAACAAGAAGCATTCGAAGCCCAGCTCCACGAAGAACAAACTCTTTTACAAACATCAGAAACCCTCAAGCCGTCAACATGCGTCTCCATAATGGCGCAAACTTGAACATGTTTATCCTTTACAATCTGCCGAACCTCCTTTTGTTTAAGGGAGCGGTTCAACCCCCTAATGTTCCAAGCAACTACACTACCCATTACAACCATCATTACCTGGTGTGCTTGCACCCTTAGCATTACTTTTATCCAGTTTTGCATCCATAAACCTTGGTATTTCATCCAAAAGATTATCTACCGCCACATCGTCAACTAAAACCTCATCCCTACCCCCCTTATTTCCTTTAGATTTCCCCGTCTGCCTCTCCATTATATTCGAAGGTGGATTATCTAGGTTATCCATATTTTCATCTTGTAAAGCATCAAAAGGATTTGAAACATGAACATTAGCCGCGTTATCAGACTTCGATGTAGATGGCCGAGCCGATGATGAGGTTTCCCCAGTAGACTTAACATTAGTTACAGGCCGATATACCAATTTTGACTTCTGAGTTTTAACATGGAAGCCTTGTTGACCTCCCTTCTTATTTTTTCCTTTAGCATTAGCTTCCTGGAATTCACCCATATTATTTTTCACATTATCTGGCACAGTAGTTTTAGGCTTTTTTGGGCACGTACTATCATCATGGCCGAATACGCAACACCCGGTACACCTTAAAGGTTCCCAATTGTATTCAATGTCAATCTCAGCAAAAGAATGAGCATTACCTTCCAACGCTGGAACCGCAACCTTGATACTTCTCACTAAATCCCTTCCAGCCTGAACCTCGATCAGTGCCCTAGCAAAACTACTTCGTCCCCAAGATTCTGAGCACATTGTAGCTGTAAAAGAATCTAGCATTTTAGGTACCCCTATTTTAGTTGCCAGCAAGCTCAACCCATCTTCAGTAAACGCCGATAGCGGCACATCATGCATTTTAACCCACACTGGTATAGAGGTGATATCCTCCTTAACCAGCACCGTTGACAGTGTCCATTCATTCAGAATTATCCGGACCTTCCGCACCATCCATGGACCATCCTCCATTAGTTGTTCAAGACCTCTCTTAGTTTTAAACTTAAAGAAGAAAAAACCTTTAGAGTTCATCATCATTCTCGTCAAACCATGTTTAGCCCAAGTATTTTTCACAAAATAGTCCACTACAGGGAATGCAAGTCGCTTCCCTAAGAAATAACCATATAAGGTATTGGCAAACCTGTCATTAACCTCCTTCACCGATATAATGGAATGACAACTGTGACACCCTGACCGGAGGCGGAAAAGTCAAGGGCATCACGAAATATGGCAGAATGCATTTGAGCACATGATGATTAAATTAAGTTGAAATATAGTTTAGATTCAATTAAAGAGATTGCATTGACATCCGAGTACATAAGAGTACATAAACAAAATACATCATAACAAATTGTTTCACAAATGATAGATTCGGATTTAATCTAAGGCATAAATCTTGATCAATCCTATATGAAATATTCTTGCAAATCATAGCATCAAACATTGTTGTCACACCCCCAAAATCCACCATGCGGAGTACCACCGCTTGGAGGCGTGACGTGACCAGGATCGAGCCACCAATCATATTGAACAACATAATTAGGTAAATAAAACCAAACACAATACGATTGGTGACCAAAAGGAAGTAAACCGATTTTAGGTTAACAGCGGAAGCATAAAACATAAGTTCAAAACATAAGTCCATAGTTCATAAGTTTAGCGTCCAAAACGTAGGTTTAATAAGTCCATAAAGTTTATTTATTAAGTACGAGACATATCGGTTCGCATCCCACAATGACCACCTCCATATGCAAGCTCCATAGCATCTAATGACCTGCAAAGCATGTAATAACGAGTCAACAACAAAGTTGAGTGAGTTCACGGTAGGTTGTCCATTTTAGATTTGTTTCCAAAAACATAGTTTAATCTCATTCGGCTATCCAGCCGTGGGGGTTACCCCATAGTTCGAAAACGTTTATTAGTTAACCATCCCAAGTCCACCTTCCCTGGCTATCCAGCCCGGCACTTTGGCCGTGGGGAGCTACCCCTTTATTTTAAACTACCAGACTCGTTTATCATATCGACTACTAACAAAAGAAATAAATTGTGCCCTAGCGTCGGTGTTCTATCACCACCGACGTGCCATAGTCCATTAGTACACGCCCGTCCGACTGGCACGGTGTGAGGTTTGTTAAGCCTAATAGCGCTATTAACTAATGACCCGCTCGCCATAGCCTCGGCGATTAAGTCGATACAAAAGGGAGGGACTTCGCTGATAGAGTTCTAGTCCAGTAAGTCTAATCCGTCCCAACAGGACGAGGAATTTACATTCCTAAACACGTCTCAAAGGACGAGGAATCCCTATTCCTGAACCCATTCCCCTTTCCCACCGGGAATTACCATGCTTTGTAGAAAAGTGTGAACTCACCTCGGTTTGCTCGGTTAGATTCTCAAATATAGCTAACAATCAAGGTCGGTCAATCACGTCCTAGTATGATTTACCAGTTAGTCATTTAGTGGTTTCAAATAGAGCACAAAGTTCCTACACGTATCTATCACATAACATGCATCACTTTAACGGTTTATGCCCATATAAGTTCCCCATCCATTCCCCACTCATAAGCAAGCATACAATAATGCATATAACTCATATAACATGTTAGATCATTCACAGATAGCATACTCGACATTTAGACACACAAATTACAACTTATGTCGTTTCAGCTTAAATATTCAAAACCGGCTGTTTTCGGACATTTTAATAAAATAGTTAAATTATTCCAAAAATTCCCAATTTTTTACAGAATGTCTTAAACGTTCCAAACTTTATTGTGTAAAAATATCGGGGTCCAGTTCATTACCAATATTTTATAAAAATTCATTCTCCGGACTGATCTCAGATTTATCTATTTCTGACCACAGTCCACGGAACAATTTATTAAAAATTCATCGTAAGTTCGATTTACGAAATTACAGTGGGGTAATTACAAATACATCAGTGGTCATCTACAGTACAAGTTTCATTATCCAACTCTACACAGAACCCAAGTTACGATGGAAAACAAAACATATATTTTCAGTAGAAAAATGCAGCTCTAGCTGCTGTTACAAAATGACGCTTTAAAAATAGTAAACGAAGTCCAAAAATTACGATTCCTGTGCCATTAGAACCGTATTTCATAATAACACGTTTTAGACTCAAAATATCAGTTTTTCGTAGAGTTTATGACCTGTTTACAGCCAACTGAAGTTGGCTGTAAAACCGGGACAGATTCTGTTTTCACTCTTTAACTTACTATCTTGTGTTCGATTGATTCCGTTAATCATGCTTGGTGATCGTAACAACATCAAACATCAATATTAACCAGCAACACATCAGATAATCAACCAAGAATCATAACAAAACAAGATCCAAGAGTTTTACACTAATATTCATTCTTTAACCAACATGTTCATCATTTTAGTAGACTTTAAACTTTGATCTTATATGTTCATGATTTTTATCCGACAAATTTCTTATTAACCACTTTAGATATGAACAATAGGGTGTTTAGAGCCACTTACTACTAGCTCGTGGCTAGGGAAGAAACTAGACGAAAAACGGTTGGTTAATAGCGTTGTGGTGAGGTCCTTGGCAATCCGTAAGCACCAAGCTTCCTTATACGCGATCCTCCACACTTGAATGTATATGGAATTGCAAGATTGAAATTGAATGATGGTGGTGGGAATGTGAGTGCTCTCGGCCGAACACCAAGCAAGAGGGAAAAGGGAGTTGCAATTTGTTTAGTGGGTTATGAATGTGAGGTTTATCCATCATGCCACCTTATAAACTATTATTTTCTAAAACCTAAAGGATACTATGTTTAGATGATATTAGACATTTAGGATTTAATTAATCAACCAAGGACAAAGTGTGTCACCCATTGTGGTGACCGATCGGACAAGGGGTGGGGGGGTTTGGTTTGGGTTTAACTAATTAGTTAGGGTTATATTTAGTTTAGTTAGGAGGTTAAACCAATTTCTAGTGTGTAGTGCTTTGTAACGGGTGTTAGGGTATTCGGGGACCCTAACTGGCTCAGAAAAGGAAAAACATTGTCATGTCAATATTTTTATGTTCCGGGTAAAGTCCGGTTGTACGGTTGGGTATTAATCTGTTAAAGTGCTAAATTAATTCGTAAGGCGTCCTATTTATATATTTTTGTAACGTTTTTAATTTCTAACACTTAGGAAATCATAACGGACTTTTTAGTAACTTTTATGTATCCTACTAGTATGTTAACAAATACATGTAAGTATAACACAGATATCAGAAAGCAGTTAAGTGATTCCACACAGTCGTCAAACACTTTAATTATCAAAAATAAATTGTACGGTTATATGTAAATTTGAGGGTTGTCACATTCTCCTCCTGTTAAGAGAATTTCGTCCCGAAATTTAGCGCGTGGTTACTGAGGAAGCTAGTTAAGTTGCGTTGTTTTCCTGATTTTCCTGGGGTTATCAGCATAGCTTTTCTGACGGTCACGAGCTGCCGCCATTCGCTGTCGTATCTGAGCAATTCTCTCGGTGGTATCTACCACAAGTTCTGGGCCAGTGATTTGGCTGTCACCAACTTCTGCCCAACAGAGAGGTGATCAGCATTTGCGTCCGTACAATGCCTCAAATGGAGCAGCCTGGATGCTGGTGTGGTAGCTGTTGTTATATGAGAACTCCACTAGCGGGAGGTGCTTTTCCCAGCCATTACCATAATCGATTACACATGCCCTAAGCATGTCTTCAAGGGTTTGGATGGTGCGTTCAGATTGCCCATCCGTCTGTGGGTGATAAGCGGTGCTCATATCTAAACGTGAGCCAAAAGACTTGTGCATTGCTTGCCACAGTTCTGAAGTAAAACGCGCGTCACGATCAGAAATGATGGAGGTTGGCACTCCGTGCCTTGATACCACTTCCTTTAGGTAAATGTCTGCAAGAGTAGAAAACTTGTCGGTTTCCTTGATGGCCAAGAAGTGTGCAGACTTAGTCAATCGATCCACGATCACCCAAATGGTATCATTTCCGCGTTGAGATCTAGGCAGACCAGTAACGAAATCCATGGAAGTTTGCTCCCATTTCCATTTCGGGATCTCCGGTTATTGAAGTAGGCCTGATGGTTTCTGATATTCAGTCTTGACTCTCGCACAAGTCAAGCACTTACTGACGTAGGTTGCTATGTGGGCTTTCATGCCAGGCCACCAATACGTAGTCTTTAAGTCGTGGTACATCTTATCTGAACCAGGGTGCACTGAATAACGAGACTTATGTGCTTCATCCATCACAAGCTCGCGTAAGTTGCCATAAAATGGAACCCAGATGCGTCCGTTAACATAGTAGGCACCGTCTTCCTTTAGTTCCAGCCGCTGCCTCGATCCTCGTAAGGATTCAGCCCTGATGTTCTCTGCTTTCAATGCTTCAACCTGAGCATCACGAATCTGAGCGGGAAGGTTAGATTGGATGGTAAGCTGTAATGCACGTACACGCTTAGGTATAGCATCTTTTCGACTGAGGGCGTCGGCCACAACATTGGCCTTGCCCGGATGATATTTGATAGCGCATTCATAATCGTTCAAGAGCTCAACCCATCGGCGTTGACGCATGTTTAACTCCTTTTGCTTGAAGATATGCTCGAGACTCATGTGATAGGTGTAAATGGTGCACTTGGTACCGTACAGGTAATGTCTCTGTATCTTAAGTGCGAAAACAACTGCTCCCAACTCCAAGTCATGTGTAGTGTAGTTCCTTTCGTGAACTTTAAGTTGGCGCGATGCGTAGGCAATGACCTTATCACGTTGCATCAATACGCAACCCAGTCCTTGGATGGAAGCGTCGCAATAAACCACGAAATCATCTGTGCCTTCAGGCAATGAGAGGATAGGCGCGCTACAAAGTCTATCCTTTAGGTGTTGAAATGCGGACTCCTGTGCATCACCCCAACGATAGATGACACCCTTCTGAGTCAGTGAAGTGAGAGGTTGCGCAATCTTGGAGAAATCTTTGATAAACCTTCTGTAATATCCTGCCAAACCCAAGAATTGGCGGATCTCTGTTGGTGTGCGGGGTGCAGGCCAACTCTTGATCGATTCAACCTTAGAGGGATCCACATGAATTCCATCCTTGTTTACCACATGGCCTAGAAAGTGGACTTCGCGAAGCCAGAAGTCACATTTCGAAAACTTGGCATACAACTGCTCTTTTCGAAGAAGTTCCAGCATAAGCCTCAGATGTTGCTCGTGTTCCTCCTGACTCTTAGAATAGATCAGGATATCATCGATGAACACAATAACGAACTTATCCAGGTAAGGCTTGCACACTCGGTTCATGAGATCCATGAAGACCGCTGGTGCATTCGTCAGCCCGAATAGCATAACCAGAAACTCGTAATGGCCGTAACGAGTTCAGAATGCTGTTTTGGAGACGTCCTCATCTCGGACCCTCAGCTGATGGTATCCTGATCTCAAGTCAATCTTGGAGTAATAGCTCGACCCTTGCAACTGGTCGAACAAGTCGTCAATACATGGAAGAGGATAACGATTCTTCACAGTCACCTTGTTAAGTTCGCGATAGTCAATACACATTCTGAAGGTACCGTCCTTCTTCTTCACGAATAACACTGGTGCTCCCCATGGCGAAGAGCTAGGACGAATAAAACCTTTTCCAAAAGTTCTTGTAATTGCTTGGACAGTTCTTCCAATTCTGATGGAGCTAGACGATACGGCGCTCGAGCTACTGGCACTGCTACATGAGCTAGCTCGATTTGAAACTCAACTTGGCGATGAGGCGGAAGACCAGGTAATTCCTCAGGAAATACCTCGGGAAAGTCACGTACAATAGGGATGTCTTCAATTCTCTTCTCTTCCGTTGATGTGTCAGTAACGAGTGCTAAAATGGCAGTGTGGCCCTTTCGTAAACACTTCTGGGCCTTAAGGAAAGAGATGATGCCTTCGACAGCACCACTCTTGTCGCCATGAATCATGAGAGGTTCTTCACCAGAACGAGGAATGCGGATGATTTTCTCCTTGCAAACAATCTCTGCTTGATGATGAGATAGCCAATCCATCCCAATAACAACGTCGAAACTACCAAGTGTGATAGGAATAAGATCGATAGAGAAAGTCTGACCAGCTAAGACGAGATTACAACCTTTAACTATGTGTGTGGCTTCAAGAATTTTACCGTTAGCTAGTTCTACCGTGTGTTTAGTGTTCAGGTGTGTTGGAGTGAACTTAAGCATTTGGCTAACTTTTACGGACACATAACTAGTATCGGCACCTGAATCGAATAAAACAGTAACAAAGAAGTCATCCAGAAGAAACTTACCCATCACAACGTTGGGATCGTTCCTTGCATCACCCTGACCAATCACAAAGGCACGACCTCGGGCGCCATTGCCATTATTGTTACCCCCATTGTTGCCTCCATTGTTTCCTCCATTATTGTTGTTGTTCCGGTTCTGATTTAACTGGGGGCAGTCTTTCTTGAAATGGCCCTCAGCACCACATTGATAGCACCCTTTGTTGTTACCTTGTTGTTGCCGCTGCTGGCGTTGATTAGGTGGGGCTTGCTGTTGCTGCCGGTTCTGATTTGCCAGATGCTGACTCCTGCAGTCCCTTGCCATATGACCAGGCTTGTTGCATCGATGACAGTTGCCCTTACCACATGGCCCACTGTGGTCCAAGTTACAGCGATTACATTTGGGGTGATTTCCCTTGTATCCACCCTGACCTTGATTCCAAGAGGACTGCTGACTGGGGCTCCTGTACTCATCTGTCTTTCGCTGCTGGGACTGAGCTGAAGTAGAACCTTTGCCTGAATTCCCATCCCATTTTCGCTTGTTGTCGGTAGGTGCATCAGAAGTAGCTGTGGCACTGATACGTTTGGGTAGCCTGTTTTGCTCCACCGTCTGGTCGGTGAGACGATGAGCCAACTTGATAATTTGCTGAATGGTACCCAGGTTGGCTGAAGTTACGTGACTTTGAATCTCTGGTACAAGGCCCTTGAGGTAAAGCTCAATACGTTTGATGGGAGGGTCCACCATAGTAGGGCACAGGATGGCCAGTTCATTCGACCTCTTGGTATACGCCTCAATCTCAGACCCCGTCATCTTCAGATTGAAAAATTCCACCTCCAGTTTGTGGATGTCATCCCGACTATAGTATTCCTCTTTGATCAGTTCCTTGAAACCGTTCCATGGGGTGGCATTAGCAGCAACCAACCCCAGCAGCTGAACCTGAGCGTTCCACCATGTGAGCGCTACCCCTTCAAGAGTACCAGCAGCATACTTCACCCTCGATCCTCAGGGCATTCACACATCTCGAAGACAGACTCAAGCTTCTCGAACCAGTGTAGAAGGCCTACCGCTCCTTCTGTGCCACTGAAAGTAGTAGGTCGGCAGTCCATGAAGGTTTTGAATGTGCACACAGGAGTTTGAGCATGTTAACCTGTTGCGCGAGAATAAAAGACAAGGTTAAGCACGAGGGTTGGTTTGCGAAGGTAGGATCTAAACGTCCTAAGGTGAGTTGGTATGGCAGGTTATACCTCCTGCAGGGTTGGCTGCAAGTGCCTCAGCGACTCGTTCGTTGATCAAAGCCGTCAACTGGGCTTGAGTGAGGTTGATACGTCCTCCGCGTCCGCTCATGATCTTCATAATGAAGCAACGTAAGTGAGAAAAGTGTCGCGAAAGTGCGTGAGTGTGGGACGATATTAGAGAGTAAGCACACAAGGTTCAAATAGCAATTATCACATTATCTAATGCACAGTGAGAACTATCTAACCGACAATATAACATAAATCATACCACTTATGGTGTCTAGTCTTGCTCGTGGAGCGAAGCGTCGTTGTGGATCGTTGAGCACTATACTGGTTATAGTCTGGTTTTATAAAAAAACTTTTCCCTTTTTAAAAACCAAGTTCACTATAACCAATGGCTCTGATACCAATCTGTCACACCCCCAAAATCCACCATGCGGAGTACCACCGCTTGGAGGCGTGACGTGACCAGGATTAAGCCACCAATCATATTGAACAACATAATTACGTAAATGGAACCAAACACAATACGATTGGTGACCAAAAGGAAGTAAACCGATTTTAGGTTAACAGCGGAAGCATAAAACATAAGTTCAAAACATAAGTCCATAGTTCATAAGTTTAGCGTCCAAAACGTAGGTTTAATAAGTCCATAAAGTTTATTTATTAAGTACGAGACATATCGGTTCGCATCCCACAACGACCACCTCCATATGCAAGCTCCATAGCATCTAATGACCTGCAAAGCATGTAATAACGAGTCAACAACAAAGTTGAGTGAGTTCACGGTTGGTTGTCCATTTTAGAGTTGTTTCCAAAAACATAGTTTAATCTCATTCGGCTATCCAGCCGTGGGGGTTACCCCATAGTTCGAAAACGTTTATTAGTTAACCATCCCATGTCCACCTTCCCTGGCTATCCAGCCCGGCACTTTGGCCGTGGGGAGCTACCCCTTTATTTTAAACTACCAGACTCGTTTATCATATCGACTACTAACAAAAGAAATCAATTGTGCCCTAGCGTCGGTGTTCTATCACCACCGACGTGCCATAGTCCATTAGTACACGCCCGTCCGACTGGCACGGTGTGAGGTTTGTTAAACCTAATAGCCCTATTAACTAATGACCCGCTCGCCATAGCCTCGGCGATTAAGTCGATACAAAAAGGGAGGGACTTCGCTGATGGAGTTCTAGTCCAGTAAGTCTAATCCGTCCCAACAGGACGAGGAATTTACATTCCTGAGCACGTCTCAAAGGACGAGGAATCCCTATTCCTGAACCCATTCCCCTTTCCCACCAGGAATTACCATGCTTTGTAGAAAAGTGTGAACTCACCTCGGTTTGCTCGGTTAGATTCTCAAATATAGCTAACAGTCAAGGTCGGTCAATCACGTCCTAGTATGATTTACCAGTTAGTCATTTAGTGGTTTCAAATAGAGCACAAAGTTCCTACACGTATCAATCACATAACATGCATCACTTTAACGGTTTATGCCCATATAAGTTCCCCATCCATTCCTCACTCATAAGCAAGCATACAATAATGCATATAACTCATATAACATGTTAGATCATTCACAGATAGCATACTCGACATTTAGACACACAAATTACAACTTATGTCGTTTCAGCTTAAATATTCAAAACCGGCTGTTTTCGGACATTTTAATAAAGTAGTTAAATTATTCCAAAAATTCCCAATTTTTTACAGAATGTCTTAAACGTTCCAAATTTTATTGTGTAAAAATATCGGGGTCCAGTTCGTTACCAATATTTTATAAAAATTCATTTTCCAGACTGATCGCAGATTTATCTATTTCTGACCACAGTCTACGGAACAATTTATTAAAAATTCATCGTAAGTCCGATTTACGAAATTCCAGTGGGGTAATTACAAATACATCAGTGGTCATCTACAGTACATGTTTCATGATACAACTCTACACAGAACCCAAGTTATGATGGAAAACAAAACATATATTTTCAGCAGAAAAATGCAGCTCTAGCTGCTGTTACGAAATGACGCTTTAAAAATAGTAAACGAAGTCCAAAAATTACGATTCCGGTGCCATTAGAACCATATTTCATAATAACACGTTTTAGACTCAAAATATCAGTTTTTCGTAGAATTTATGACCTGTTTACAGCCAACTGAAGTTGGCTGTAAAACCGGGACAGATTCTGTTTTCACTCTTTAACTTACTATCGTGTGGTCGATTGATTCCGTTAATCATGCTTAGTGATCGTAACAACATCAAACATCAATATTAACCAGCAACAGATCAGATAATCAACCAAGAATCATAACAAAACAAGATCCAAGAGTTTTCCACTAATATTCATTCTTTAACCAACATGTTCATCATTTTAAAAAGGGTAGTTGCACGGTACCCCTGACCGCGGAAGGGATCTCCCTTCCCAGTTCACCACCCGACAAGGATCCCTGGCGGCAAATACCCATAGCCATCAAAGAGGGGTAAGAAACATGTTTCAAACCCGAGACCTCGAGTGTCCTCGGTCCGGCTTAAAGCGGGTGTCGGTGGCCACCAAAGTGGCACTAATGGGAATTGAACTTGGGTCTCCATTGGAGAACCCAAGTCACTCCACCACTAGGCCACTTGTGGTGGTTATGTTCATCATTTTAGTAGACTTTAAACTTTGATCTTATATGTTCATGATTTTTATCTGACAAATTTCTTATTAACCACTTTAGATATGAACAATAGGGTGTTTAGAGCCACTTACTACTAGCTCGTGGCTAGGGAAGAAACTAGACGAAAAACGGTTGGTTAATAGCGTTGTGGTAAGGTCCTTGGCAATCCGTAAGCACCAAGCTTCCTTATACGCGATCCTCCACACTTGAATGTATATGGAATTGCAAGTTTGAAATTGAATGATGGTGGTGGGAATGTGAGTGCTCTCGGCCGAACACCAAGCAAGAGGGAAAAGGGAGTTGCAATTTGTTTAGTGGGTTATGAATGTGAGGTTTATCCATCATGCCACCTTATAAACTATTATTTTCTAAAACCCAAAGGATACTATGTTTAGATGATATTAGACATTTAGGATTTAATTAACCAACCAAGGACAAAGTGTGTCACCCATTGTGGTGACCGATCGGACAAGGGGTGGGGGGGGGGGGGTTGGTTTGGGTTTAACTAATTAGTTAGGGTTATATTTAGTTTAGTTAGGAGGTTAAACCAATTTCTAGTGTGTAGTGCTTTGTAACGGGTGTTAGGGTATTCGGGGACCCTAACTGGCTCAGAAAAGGAAAAACATTGTCATGTCAATATTTTTATGTTCCGGGTAAAGTCCGGTTGTACGGTTGGGTATTAATCCGTTAAAGTGCTAAATTAATTCGTAAGGCGTCCTATTTATATATTTTTGTAACGTTTTTAATTTCTAACACTTAGGAAATCATAACGGACTTTTTAGTAACTTTTCTGTATCCTACTAGTATGTTAACAAATACATGTAAGTATAACACAGATATCAGAAAGCAGTTAAGTGATTCCACACAGTCGTCAAACACTTTAATTATCAAAAATAAATTGTACAGTTACATGTAAATTTGAGGGTTGTCACAATTGTCACCTGAAACATATGTTAGAAAAATATTGGGTCAACAAACGGTTGAGTGAATTCATAGGTTTTGATAGGCAAAAATAACAATGTGATATGAAAATGGTTTAACATTGTGGCATGTGATATGTCTTTAAGCAAGAGAGTAATACAAGTAGTCACTTGGTGGTACATTCAAACCTTCGTTATGACGTAACACGGGTCTATAACCACACTTCCAAAAAGTTTCACATGAATATCAACAACAACAATTGCAACAAATAGTTTCACTGGAAGTGAGATGGGGCGTCACACCTATAGCGCTATAATATAACCGTTGGCCTTTTGCAAGTTAATGAACGTAAACGCGTTAAAGCAACAACAACAAGTATTAAGCAAATGCAAGGACAATCGGGGAAACCACAAATAGCAAATAAGTTTGTATCACATCGAATCATATGTTTCATCCCAAAAATAATTGTAAAAAGGGACTATGAACTCACCTTGATTGTGGGTAAGTCCAAACACGTATGTAATTGTAAGAGTTTTTGGGAACAAGATTTCCACGTCACTCTAATAGATTGAACATGCAACAATATATAATTTGTATCAATAAAAGCGTTTAATTGTTTTTGAACGGAAATCCTAAATCAATAGAATTTAATAGGGTTTGGATAAACTGTGATTATGTGGTTTGGATAACCTAGTAGAGAACTCGGAAAATGAGTATGATATAAAGGAATTATTTATAAGAAAATATTCAATAACAGAAATTGCAAAATTATACAATTGATTTAATATAAACATTTGTAATAATAAATCAAATATAATTAACTTGTATAATTAAACAATCATAATTGAATATAATGATCATTGACAAAATATTGTACAAGTGATATAATTAATTTATAAAAATTATAAATTAGTTTAGATGGTTTAATATATATTATTTGATAAATGATAAATATTTTGTTTAAAAGAATTAATATGATAATTATATAACAAATTATCAAATTAATTATATTAAATCTGAATAATTAAAAATAACATTTTTAATTATTGAACTTGAATATCACTGATTTAAAATAATTATTATGATCTTGGAATCATTTTAAATAATTAAAATGAATTAATTTGTTTAAATTATCAATGAATAAGTTCATATAAGTTTAATTATCTAAATAATTAAATATAATAAAAATTCAGATTCTAAGTTTATATAAACTCAGTAATAAGTCTAAAATAATTTTGGATATAAATTATATAGTTATATAATTTAATTACACTAAATTAAATTATATTCATAAGTATTAAAACTGATTTAATTATATAAATACCAAAATTATATAAAATTTCAGTAACAATATTATTTTTGTAAAGTTCACCATTTAAAATAATTAACATAAAAGTTTCAGTATTTATTTCCTAAAAATTGATTTATCATGAATTATTTAATAATAAACTGTTTTAATATCATAAAAATTAGTTTTATAAATAAATTGACTAACTTTATATTTTTAATAAAAGTAACAGTGTCTAATAATGTTATAAAAATTATTGAAATGTTAAAAGTATTAAAAATAAAAAGAATAAAAAGGTTTGGTTGTCCCCGAATTTGAACTCGGGTCAACCGGTTGCAAACAAACAGACACAACCACTGGGCCAGGCCTGGTGGTTATGTTTAAGTTTAGTTTAAATAAAATAAATACAGAAATGGAAATTGGTCATCTTCAACCTTTAGAAAGTCAACAGAAGTCAAACCGTATGTAAACAATGGGCAAACCCAAATTTCAGTCTAAATTAAACTTATGGGAACATTGTATGACCAAAAACAAATAAATTGGCAAAGATTAAACTGACCGGTATCGTCTGGATCGATGGTTCAACTAATTCCGGCGAGGTGTTACTGTTCCGGCGAGTTGCAGGTTTCAATTCGGGAATATGCGAAGTGTTGGTGGATTGTGAAGGGTGTAAGAGGTTCGTGGGAGTCTGGGGGACTTATATAGCATTCCAATTCGATCTCAGATTTGACAAACAGTAGTGGATTGTACTACTTTTAATTTTTAAAATATATCCTGGTTATTGTCCGTTTAATGCGTTCTAAATGCGAATTGTTTAAGGAAAAGAATTGTTGGTGCATACATCTGTCGACTTCGTCTTGTATCGAGTCTTACATTGAATTGTATAGATTAGAGTACGTTTTACGAGAAAACTGGAGAATGTATGTAATTAGGATGATGATTTCGCTCATAGGGTAGCTTGTGGTTTCGCTTATATGGACATATGGGGTTTCGCTCATATGGTCCTGTGACACAAAAGCGAAATCTCAAGAACTATATAAAGGTGCTCATAAGCGAAATCATGTAACAGTTGTGCAATTCCATACCGAGGTGCTGCCGGTGTGAGATTTGGATGTAATCTGTCAGATATCATCAATACCAAAATGTGTTAAAAGTGATTTGCTAGTTGTTTCTAAATCAGATACTTGTTTTTCGCACCTGTATCTGACCAAAACTCCTCTGAACGACTCGTTCGGGTCAGAATACGATCCTACAAGTGGTATCAGAGCTTCAGGAGGAGGAGTTCTGCAGAGATTAGCTGGAACTCATCGATATTTCTTACTTCTACATATTCTTTCATCATTTCAGAAAGATTTATCAGTCAAAATTCGCTCAAAATTTCACAGATCATAGATAATTGGACATTAACAAACCCTGGAAAGTTTGAGACCTAAATACGAACTAAAAATGGACCAAATTGCCCTTCGAATAGATTTCGCTTCTATGGACATCTTGTAATTTCGCTCTTGTGACACAGTATTTTGAGGTTTCGCTCCTAGGGTTTCTGTGGTTTCGCTTATTGGAACAACCTGATTTCGCTCATAGCGACACATATCTTGGGATTTCGCTCTTGAGTACATTAGATTTCGCTCCAGTGTCACATCAATTGGGATTTCGCTTTTTGTGACAACTTGATAATTTCGCTTTTGTGAACATTGCTATTTCGCTCGAAAGGACTGTTGTGGAAATTTTTGAAATCTGAAAAATGGACGAGGAATTTTACAACGCATTCGCTACTCCGGTTACCCCAATCACTATTGCACAGAACACAATGCTCGAAAACAAAACAGGAACAATGCAAAAACCGCCCAAACTCATAACGTAGAAGAATATAAAGGTTGGGAAGGTCGTTTCGAAAATTGGGTCCAAGCTAACTACCTAGACGCTTGGGAGTGTGTTGAAACGAAATATGTGAGACCGTTAAATGATGATGAAGAGGAAGTTGCGATCAAAGATATGAGTGCCGATGACAAGAAGAAATATAAAAATGAGAAAATGATGTTAAGTCTGCTACAACAAGCGGTGAAGGAAGATATTATGGTTTTGCTGCAACACAACGGGAGTTCATATTCAATTTGGAAAGCATTGCGATCAAAGTTAGTTGGCAGTCAGGAGATGGTGAAGAATAAAAAACCACTATTGAAAAAGGAGTTTGATTTGTTTAGAGGTTTGAAGAACGAGAGTACAAAGCAGATCATTGAAAGATATTGCAACTTGTTGGTGAACATGAAGAGGTTAAGCATCAACAAAGACAATGAAGAGTTGATTAAAAAGCTTGCTGATGCGTTACCACATGAAACTTGGGGAACATATCTGATGATGCTCAGGAACAAAAAGGGTTTTAGCACATTAACCTTGAGCAAATTCATTGAGAAGTTGGAAGCTCAGGAAATGGAACAAAGAAAGATTGTTCGGATGAAAGATTTCGATGGTGAACAGGACATTGGGTTGTACTACAATGCAGGGGTGAATGAGAAATCCACAAATTTATCTCCAAAAATAGAAACTGCTTACAATGCCAAGAATTCTTCTGGAAGTTCATCATCAGGATCAAACAGCAAAACAAGTTTCACATCATTTCCGTCTTTTGATCCAAACATTTCAGCAACAAAAAATGGGAGAAAACTTCAGTGCAATGTTGTTTTAAATCTTGAAAATGATCAAGATTATTCTGAAGAAGTTGCTAAAAACCACATGTCTTTATTGGGAATGGTTTTAGAATCTTACAATTGTTTTGTTGCAGGTCGTATCGGGAATCCAATGCTAACAAAAGAAGATTACGACCCAATAGATGCTGAAGAGATGGAGCTAATGGATATAAAATGGTGTTTGGCAAGCGTGTTAAGGAGAGCTGAGAAATTCAAGCAGATCACGGGGAGAGATGATCTTCGTGAGGCTAATGTTTCTACTTTAGGTTTTGACAAATCTAAAGTCACTTGTTTTCGTTGCAGGGAGAAAGGTCACTTTAAGAGGGAGTGCACCAACCGCGAAGCAAGTGGAGTTCAGAATCCTTTCAACAACAACAATGATTACTACCGAAAAGCCATCTACCATCAAGTTGCTCAACAACCATCACAACAGCATCAACATCAAGCACAAACTGCACATGGAAGACCCATAATTGAAGATTCTGGAAAGAGAGCTTGTGTGGTTAATCAGGAAGAAAAGAAGTCATTCAACTGGGATAAATATGTCTCAACTAATGGAAAAGCTTGTTTGATTGATCAAGATGATGAAAAGCTACCCGAGGGTTTTAGCTGGGAGAATTCCACTTGGGATAACTATATTTCTGATCATGATACAGCTTACACAGCTTTTGTTGCCAGAGTTGATGAAGATAGTGATGATGATGGTACTGAATACTATGCTAAACAGATGGCAAAACACTTGAAGATGATGGAAGAAAGCGATAGTGAGGATGAGAAGGCAAAGAAGAAAAAGAAAAAGGTAAAGACACCGGTTAGCAGCGATGATGAGACACTACTGTCACACCCCCAAAATCCAAACGCGGAGTATCACCGCTTGGAGGCGTGACTGACCAGGATCAAGCCACCAATCATATCAAACATAATATGTATTAAATGTAAATCAAACCAAACGATATGAAAGGTGTTCCAACAAACATGTTAAGTGTATAGCGGAAGCATAAAATGTAAACCCAACATAAGTAATAAGTTCAATGTTTAATGTTTCAATATCAGATTCACAATCCGTGCCCACAACGACCGCATCTCCCGTGCAAGCTCCATATGTACCTAAGGTCCTGCAAGGCATGCAGCAGAGAGTCAACAACTAGTTGAGCGAGTTCACAGATAACAGTTCAGTAGTAGTACAGCGTAAGTAGTAGTATGTTCGTTCGTTACGTCATGTATTCTATTAGTTTCCATCGCGGCCTCCCCGGGCAGGTATGCGAAGATATTAAGGGATGTTTTTCCCAAGTATTCTAGACTAGGTTTATTTGTATCGCGGCCTCCCAGGCAGGTATGCGAAGATTTGTAAATTTAGTTCGCGGCCTTCCTATGGCAGGTGTGCGAAGTCAGTCATAATATCGCGGCCAACCCTTGGCAGGTGTGCGAAGATCAGTTCAATAAGTGTTACTAGTCTAGTCGTATCTTATCGTTAGGTTCTACCGTCTGAGTATACACATTAATTCATCAAATCCCATTCCCACCCGGGAACCCCATGCCTTGGCTGTATGAACTCACCTTGGTTTGCTTGGTATGCTAAGTGTATGCTCGCAAGTAATCAATCACGTCCTAAAGTATGCACGTATGTGAAATCAGTTTGTGTTCAAGTTGTGCACGTATAAACATGTAGCACGTAATCACAATCATATACAAGATGGTTACACTTAACAGCAGTTAAATATTCCAGTTAACACTTAACAGAATTAACCCAAGTTACTGTGCTGATTACACATATATTGGCGAAACACAATAGTTGGCGAAACAAGTGAGTTGGCGAAACACACATTTGACGAAACACGTTCTGTTTCGTCGTGATCTTGTTTGGCGAAACAGGATTCTAATTCGTCGATGGTCCTTGGCGAAACACATTCTGTTTCGCCAAAAGGCCTGTTTCGTTGATTCATCAGTTACGTCGCATAATCAGTTACGTATGAAAACCCTAATCATCACTAACAGCCGACATCAATATTAACAATCATGCAGTAATCATTTGTTCACAGAATCACCTAACACAATCCTTAAAGAATCATCGTCTAGCATGAACCCTAGTTTACATATACAACATATCGATTAACATACAACATCGCATCACCGATCCCTATCAAGATGTTAGTGTGTATTCAGTACCAGATCATAATAACAACATTCAGAACCGAGTATTTGATCGTATTAATCTTTACATAGCACTATTATATCCGACTACATCATGCATATCAAAACCTATATCATCATCATACTCTTATAATCACAGCAGTAATACACATCAATCATATACACAAGCATGAATCGAGACACCACAGAAACATGAAACCGATTAACAAACATACACTAACCGATTCGAGATGAACAAACAAGGATTCGAGAGCTAGGGAACGCTAGATTGCCGTCAACAGAGAAGGAGAGACTCTAGGGTTTCGGTTGTTATGATAAAAGTGTGAAACTGATGTTGTTTTACGTATTAAAACTCGAAATAACCTGTTGGGCCCGAACTGGGCTTCGGCGGTTCTGGGCTCGGCGAAACAGCCTGTTTCGTCGAGAAGGTTGTTGGCGAAACAGATTCAGTTTCGTCGGAATTGGTTATGGCGAAACACATTCTGTGTTTCGTCGAGTAGCTCAAATCGTAAACAGTTTACAAGTATTCATGCAGTCAAGTAATCATCTCAACTTATAATTTAGCGTGCACAATTACCAGGTAAATAACAAACATCCAAACAGTCAAAGTCAACGTGCAATAAATGCGAATAAAGAACGTCGGAAATTCGAGTTGTCACATTATCCCCAACTTGAAAGAAATTTTGTCCCGAAATTTAGCATGCAGTTACTGAGGAAAGCTAATGGTGTGACGTTGTTTACCTGTATTGTATCGCGGCTCCCCGAGCAGGTTTGCGAAGATTACTGGTTTTCTTGGGGTGTCACATCATCCCCCCGTTGATTTGGAATTTCGTCCCGAAATTCTGTAGTTGTAGCTTCAGCCTCAGTAGTAGTTGCATTGGTTCCGAATAACTGGGGATATTTGAGTTCCATTTGATCTTCACGCTCCCAGGTAAACTCTGGGCCGCGGCGGGAGTTCCAACGAACTCGTACAAGAGGGATTCTCGTGTTCTTGAGGACCTTAACATCCCGGTCCGTGATTTCAACAGGTTCCTCGACGAAGTGCAATCGCTCGTCGATAGTGAGTTCCTTCAAGGGAACTATGTGGGTCTCATCTGACGTACACTTCTTCAGATTCGACACATGAAAGACGTTGTGAACCGCACTGAGTTCAGCTGGTAAGTTCAATCTGTAGGCTACCCTGCCTATCTTCTCAATGACTTCGAAAGGTCCGACGTATCATGGATTGAGCTTGCCGCGTTTTCCAAAACGAACCACACCCTTCCAGGGCGAAACTTTGAGTAGCGCTCGATCCCCAACTTGGAATTCGAGTATTTTTCTATCTTTATCGGCGTATACTTTCTGACGGTCACGAGCTGCCGCCATGCGTTGTCGTATTTGAGCAATCTTTTCAGTAGTATCCACTACCATTTCTGGACCTGTGATTTGACTATCTCCCACCTCTGCCCAACAGAGAGGTGACCGGCATTTACGCCCGTACAATGCCTCGAATGGAGCAGCTTTAATGCTGGTGTGGTAGCTGTTATTGTATGAAAATTCCACAAGTGGCAGATGTTTCTCTCAACCATTGCCAAAGTCAATTACGCACGCCCGAAGCATGTCTTCTAGAGTTTGAATAGTGCGCTCAGACTGCCCATCGGTCTGAGGATGATACGCCGTGCTCATGTCTAAACGAGAGCCAAAATATTTATGCATTGCTTGCCACAGTTCTGAAGTAAAACGTGCGTCATGATCAGAGATGATGGAGGTGGGCACCCCGTGCCTCGAGACCACTTCTTTTAAGTAAATGTCTGCTAAGGTTGAGAACTTGTCTGTTTCTTTGATAGCCAAGAAGTGAGCAGACTTTGTGAGTCGATCCACGATCACCCAAATAGTATCATTTCCGCGCTGAGATCTAGGTAGGCCAGTAACAAAGTCCATGGAAATTTGCTCCCATTTCCATTGTGGTATCTCAGGTTGTTGGAGTGGTCCTGACGGTTTCTGATATTCTGCCTTGACTCTCGCACAAGTCAAGCATTTGCTAACGTATGTGGCTATGTGGGCCTTCATGCTAGGCCACCAGTATGTAGTTTTGATATCGTGGTACATTTTATCCGAACCAGGATGTAATGAGTAGCGAGACTTGTGAGCTTCATCCATTACCAGCTCGCGTAAGTTGCCGTACAGTGGGACCCAAATGCGTCTTGTGACGTAGTAAGCACCATCTTCCTTCTGTTCTAAGCGTTGCCTTGAGCCGCGCAGGGCTTCAGCCCTGACATTTTCTGGTTTTAATGCTTCTATCTGAGCATCTCGTATCTGGGAAGGAAGACTAGACTGTATGGTGAGTTGTAAAGCTCGTACGCGCTTAGGTGCGGTGTCTTTTCGACTGAGGGCGTCAGCCACAACATTGGCTTTGCCTGGGTGGTACCTGATTGAGCATTCATAGTCATTTAGCAGTTTGACCCATCGTCGTTGTCGCATATTCAGTTCCTTCTGTTTGAAAATATGTTCGAGGCTTCTGTGGTCAGTGTAGATAGCACATTTGGTACCATACAAGTAGTGTCGCCATATCTTAAGTGCAAAGACAACAGCTCCCAGCTCTAAATCATGCGTAGTGTAATTCCGTTCGTGAATCTTGAGTTGGCGCGAAGCATAAGCAATAACTTTATCCCGTTGCATCAATACACATCCAAGACCCTGGATAGATGCATCGCAGTAGACCACAAAATCGTCCGTGCCTTCAGGCAATGAGAGGATAGGTGCGCTACAGAGTCTATCCTTTAAGTGTTGGAACGCTGTTTCCTGTGCATTACCCCAACGGTAAACAACACCTTTCTGTGTCAGTAGTGTAAGCGGCTGAGCAATCTTTGAGAAGTCTTTGATGAACCTTCTGTAATAACCCGCCAAACCTAAGAATTGGCGTATTTCTGTTGGTGTGCTAGGTGCAGGCCAGTTCTTGATCGAATCCACCTTGGATGGATCTACATGAATCCCATCCTTGTTTACCACGTGGCCTAAGAAGTGGACTTCACGAAGCCAGAAGTCACATTTAGAAAACTTAGCGTATAGCTGTTCCGTTCGCAGAAGTTCCAGTATAAGTTGTAAGTGCTGCTCGTGTTCCTCCTGACTTTTCGAATAAATCAGGATGTCGTTGATGAAAACAATGACGAACTTGTCGAGATAGGGTTTGCACACTCTGTTCATAAGATCCATGAAAACCGCAGGCGCGTTCGTTAGCCCGAATGGCATGACCAAAAACTCGTAGTGACCGTAGCGAGTTCTAAATGTTGTTTTGGAGACGTCCTCATCCCGGACTCTCAGCTGGTGGTATCCTGACCTTAAGTCTATTTTGGAGTAGTAGCTCGACCCTTGCAGCTGGTCGAATAAATCATCTATGCGCGGAAGAGGATAACGATTCTTGATCGTCACCTTGTTGAGTTCACGGTAGTCTATACACATCCTGAACGTACCGTCTTTCTTCTTTACGAATAACACTGGAGCTCCCCAGGGCGAAGAGCTAGAACGTATAAAACCCTTTTCCAAGAGTTCTTGTAGCTGCTTTGACAGTTCTTCCAATTCAGTTGGAGCTAAACGATAAGGTGCTCGAGCTATAGGTGCTGCTCCTGGAGCTAGCTCGATCTGAAATTCGACTTGACGATGAGGCGGTAACCCAGGTAATTCCTCAGGGAACACTTGAGGAAAGTCACGTACTACAGGAATATCTTCAATCTTTTTCTCTTTCTTCGAGGTATCTGTAACGAGTGCTAATATAGCAGTGTGCCCCTTGCGCAAACACTTCTGAGCCTTCAAAAAGGAGATGATGCCACTCACGACACCACTCTTGTCGCCTTGAACTTCGAGAGGTTCTTTGCCAGAACGAGGAATGCGAATAACCTTTTCTTTGCATAGGATCTCCGCTTGTTGTTGAGATAACCAATCCATGCTAATGACGACGTCAAAGCTACCCAGGGTTATAGGAATAAGGTCGACGGAGAAAGTCTGACCGGCGAGGATAAGATTACACCCTTTAACTATGTGTGTGGCCTCTAGACTTTTACCGTTAGCTAACTCTACGACATGTTTGGTGTTTAAGAGAGTTGGTGCACGTTTTAACATTTCACTAACTTTCAAAGACATGTAACTTGTATCCGCACCCGAATCAAATAAGACAGTAACGTAAAAGTCGTCTAGAAGAAACTTACCCATAACTACGTTGGGATCATTCCTTGCATCACCCTGACCGATCACAAACATACGGCCTCTAGCACCATTGTTGTTATTGTTCCCACCGTTGTTGTTGTTCCCGTTGCCCTGATTGTTGTTGTTGTTCCCGTTGCCCTGATTGTTGTTGTTGTTATTGTTCTGGTTCTGGTTTAACTGAGGGCAATCCCGCTTGTAATGACCTTCAGCCCCACACTGGAAGCATCCCCTGTTTCCATGCTGCTGATGCTGAGGCTGGTTTCGTGGAGCAGGTGGTTGTTGTTGCTGGTTCTGATTCGCAGGTCGTGAACTCCTGCAATCTTTAGCCTCGTGACCCATCTTAAGACATCTTTGACAATGTTCCATGCGACATCTTCCGCTGTGGTGTTTGTTGCACCTTCTACACCATGGGTGAATTCCCCGATATCCACTCTGCCCTTGACTACCTGATGATTGCTGATTCGGACTCTGGTAGTCATTTGTCTTGCGATGCTGTGCTTGAGACTGAACAGAAACTGATCCCTTGCTGGAATCCCCCTCCCATTTTCTCTTGTTGTCACTGGGAGTAGCAGGAGTAGTGACAGCAGTAGTGGTAGCACTGATGCGTTTTGGCAGCTTATTCTGTTCCACCGCCTGATCCGTGAGACGGTGAGCCAACTGGACAACCTGCTGGTAGGTGGCAAGGTTTGCTGAAGTCACATGACTTTGGATCTCTGGCACTAGACCACCGAGATAAAGTTCGATACGCCAGTGGATTCACACATTTCGAATACAGACTCTAGCTTCTCGAACCAGTGGAGAAGGCCTACGGCCCCTTCAGTGCCGCTGAAAGTAGTTGGACGACAGTCCATGAATGTCTTGAAAGTGCAAACAGGTGGTTGACCTGTTGTGTAAGAATCAGAGTAAGGTTAAACACAAGAGTTGGTTTAGGAATGTAGGATCTAAGGATCCTAGTGTGAGTTGTAACTGCAGGGTATACCTCCTGCTTGTGCAGCTGCAACTGCCGCAGTAACTCGTTCGTTAATGAGGGCCGTCAACTGGTCCTGAGTCATGTTGATACGTCCAGACATGATCTTCATAGTAAAGATAACGTAAGTGAGAGAGGTTCGCGAATAGTGCGATGACAGAAGAGAGTGAGCACACAAGTATTCTCAAGCAATATCATATAGTAGGTTCTGTAATCTAAGCATACCACGAGCAAAGTTCTATGTAATTCTAGCAAGTAGGTAAGGTAACATGAATAGTAGTACCTATGATGTTGAGCCTTGCACGTGGAGCGAAGCGTCGTTGTGGATCGTTGAGCACTGTTCTGGTTATAGTCTGGTTTTAACAAAATCGTTTTCCCCTTATTAAAACCGAGTTCTCTATAACCAATGGCTCTGATACCAATCTGTCACACCCCCAAAATCCAAACGCGGAGTATCACCGCTTGGAGGCGTGACTGACCAGGATCAAGCCACCAATCATATCAAACATAATATGTATTAAATGTAAATCAAACCAAACGATATGAAAGGTGTTCCAACAAACATGTTAAGTGTATAGCGGAAGCATAAAATGTAAACCCAACATAAGTAATAAGTTCAATGTTTAATGTTTCAATATCAGATTCACAATCCGTGCCCACAACGACCGCATCTCCCGTGCAAGCTCCATATGTACCTAAGGTCCTGCAAGGCATGCAGCAGAGAGTCAACAACTAGTTGAGCGAGTTCACAGATAACAGTTCAGTAGTAGTACAGCGTAAGTAGTAGTATGTTCGTTCGTTACGTCATGTATTCTATTAGTTTCCATCGCGGCCTCCCCGGGCAGGTATGCGAAGATATTAAGGGATGTTTTTCCCAAGTATTCTAGACTAGGTTTATTTGTATCGCGGCCTCCCAGGCAGGTATGCGAAGATTTGTAAATTTAGTTCGCGGCCTTCCTATGGCAGGTGTGCGAAGTCAGTCATAATATCGCGGCCAACCCTTGGCAGGTGTGCGAAGATCAGTTCAATAAGTGTTACTAGTCTAGTCGTATCTTATCGTTAGGTTCTACCGTCTGAGTATACACAATAATTCATCAAATCCCATTCCCACCCGGGAACCCCATGCCTTGGCTGTATGAACTCACCTTGGTTTGCTCGGTATGCTAAGTGTATGCTCGCAAGTAATCAATCACGTCCTAAAGTATGCACGTATGTGAAATCAGTTTGTGTTCAAGTTGTGCACGTATAAACATGTAGCACGTAATCACAATCATATACAAGATGGTTACACTTAACAGCAGTTAAATATTCCAGTTAACACTTAACAGAATTAACCCAAGTTACTGTGCTGATTACACATATATTGGCGAAACACAATAGTTGGCGAAACAAGTGAGTTGGCGAAACACACATTTGACGAAACACGTTCTGTTTCGTCGTGATCTTGTTTGGCGAAACAGGATTCTAATTCGTCGATGGTCCTTGGCGAAACACATTCTGTTTCGCCAAAAGGCCTGTTTCGTTGATTCATCAGTTACGTCGCATAATCAGTTACGTATGAAAACCCTAATCATCACTAACAGCCGACATCAATATTAACAATCATGCAGTAATCATTTGTTCACAGAATCACCTAACACAATCCTTAAAGAATCATCGTCTAGCATGAACCCTAGTTTACATCTACAACATATCGATTAACATACAACATCGCATCACCGATCCCTATCAAGATGTTAGTGTGTATTCAGTACCAGATCATAATAACAACATTCAGAACCGAGTATTTGATCGTATTAATCTTTACATAGCACTATTATATCCGACTACATCATGCATATCAAAACCTATATCATCATCATACTCTTATAATCACAGCAGTAATACACATCAATCATATACACAAGCATGAATCGAGACACCACAGAAACATGAAACCGATTAACAAACATACACTAACCGATTCGAGATGAACAAACAAGGATTCGAGAGCTAGGGAACGCTAGATTGCCGTCAACAGAGAAGGAGAGACTCTAGGGTTTCGGTTGTTATGATAAAAGTGTGAAACTGATGTTGTTTTACGTATTAAAACTCGAAATAACATGTTGGGCCCGAACTGGGCTTCGGCGGTTCTGGGCTCGGCGAAACAGCCTGTTTCGTCGAGAAGGTTGTTGGCGAAACAGATTCAGTTTCGTCGGAATTGGTTATGGCGAAACACATTCTGTGTTTCGTCGAGTAGCTCAAATCGTAAACAGTTTACAAGTATTCATGCAGTCAAGTAATCATCTCAACTTATAATTTAGCGTGCACAATTACCAGGTAAATAACAAACATCCAAACAGTCAAAGTCAACGTGCAATAAATGCGAATAAAGAACGTCGGAAATTCGAGTTGTCACAAGTACCGGTAGTGAGAAGAAAAGTGAAAGAAATTCCAAAGTTTGAGATTAATGAAGAAGCCATTGCAAAGAAGAGTCCAATAACTTGTGAAAATTGTGAAGTTGTAAAGAAACAGAACAGTTCATTGATTCACAACATGAACAGATTGAAAGAATCATATGATGTGTTGAACAAGGCAATGAATATGTACAACGACACAAGTGAAGAGCAGGCTACAGCAATGAAAACACTTCAGGGAGCTTTTATGGTCAAGCAAAAAGTTGTAAACAACTATATCGAAAAGTGTGCTGATCTTGAACAAAAACTGGAACTTCAGAGGATTGACACTGAAAGAGTTAATCGCTTGTTGAAAAGTTACTCATGTTCGTCTTATGTTATTGACAGGATTTATCCGACAGCTGAAAGCTTAAAGGCGTTTGAGGACAATGATGTAACTGAAGAAAAGAAAGTTTCAGAAGAAAAGATTGAAGAAAAGACTCCAGTGAAAAAGACTAAAAAGAAGAAAGGCACTGTAGAGACGACATCTGGTAAGAAACAAGGTGTCAGTTACAACAAGTGTCCACCCCCTCTGGAAAATGGATATTTGGCTAGAAATCCAAATGATGAAAGAGTCAAAAAGGCAACAAACTTACAATGGGAGTCAGAGTCGTTAGTCAATCTACCAGAAAGTATTGATGTCACGTTTACAACATCTGACACTGATCAACAATCTCAATTGATGAAGATATTGGTGGATCATGTGTTAGAAAACGATGAAACAGAGGAGTCAAAGTCGGAGTCTAGTTCAGAGTCAAAGTCTGAGTCAAGCACTCCGGGTCAAACAGAAAAACAGGACAAATTAGTTTATGTTAAAGAATTCCTGTTATCAAAATCTAATTTGGATGATGAACCGTTTAAAGTTGCTTACACTTTGAATGATTCTGACAAATTATATTCTGATGAGGAACTTCCAATAAGAGGTGTCAAAACTGAACTGATAAACAAGGTTTTCAAACTAACAGAAATTAACATTTCTTAAATAAAAGATGAAAATCTTACAGGAAAACCAAGACCTTACACCTCAAGAGTACAACAAAGATTAAACAAGAAAAAGGGTTACAGTTTTGGTTCTGGTTTCCAAAAGAAATCAAACCATAACGGTAATTTCAAAAAGAAAGGTTTCGGTTTTACTCCAACAGAAAAACAGAAAAATGAAAAATATGTTGTGATTTTAAATCCAAAATGACATTTGTTTCAGGAACGTCAGCAGATGAAGAAGAAAAGAAAGATTTCTGGAGGCAGTCAAACAATGAGTACCTTGCAAAGAAGCAAGATGAAATGAAGAAGATGGCTAAGCAGAAGAAGGAATCGAGAACCTGTTTCCAATGTAACATTGTTGGACATATTGCCAGAGATTGTTCTAAGGCAATACAATCAAAACAGGGAGTATCTCGTAAACTCAAAGAGAAAGTAGTTGCGTTTGAACCACCAATTGATAGAACAAAATTGTTTAAAAATTCTACATTTGAAATTGGTGAATGTTCAAACAAGTTTTACAAGAAGAGAGCTAAATCTGACAACCAGAAATGGGTTGTTAAGAAAGCTGCTGAAAGCTCTAGCGATGATTCTGATAGGTCAAAATCAGAGGAGCTATCTTCTGGCGATGAATCTGACTCCACAAAGTCAGATGAGCCACAAATTGTTTCAAAAAGTGAATCTGTTCGGAAAAATGAAAAATCAGTTCCGATTGTGAATGATGAGGATTTTCCATCACTTCGGGCTGAAAATTATAAAAAGAAAATTGATAAAGTTGAAATTTCTAACCAATTTTATAATGACAAATAGGATTTTGATGCTGAGAAGGTCTTTAACCCCAAGGTAAAACATATCTTTGGAAAGATGATTGACCGAAAAGTCAAAGGGGTTAAAGAATTTTATGAGAAGAAGAGGAAAGGTAAGAAACCGAGTGATGGTGACTCGGTGACACCCAAGGCTAGTCAGGCTTGGGTGGATATTTTCTTCAACTAAAAAACCTGACTTGCCGGAGCTCCTAGGTTGGTAAGCGTGGAGCATGAATCGGCATCTTTCTTGAGGTATTTAATACGGCAATGTCATCATACAAACGGTAAAAAGTTTGTTTGTGTTTTACTTACAAGTGGTAAGAGATTTGATTGTGCATTATTGCATATGGTAAATCAAGGACATTAATTTGTACTTGCATTTTCCTACTAGTGGTTGAAAGACAATATGATGAACCACATCGCCGAACCTATTATTGATATACCTACAAGTGGTAAAAACAATCAAACTTATTTCCCGAAAAAACCATTTTGATTAAAACAAACTTAAGTGTTTTGAAATCTAAATGGGAAAATAGTTTGTTGATAGGGGGAGTTCTGATTGTTTATGCCAAGTGGATGGCGATTTGATGTGATTTGATATCGGTTGTCATGTTTCTGTATAGTTTGTTTTTCATATTTTCTTTAATGTGTTTGCATTTTAGGGGGAGTAGAAAATTTCAGAAAATCCAAAAACATTAAAAAAAACCAAAAACATGATAAAATCAAAAATGAGTTTTGTTGTGAAAAGAGGAAATGATAGTACATCAGTGGACTGTCACAACATGCTAAAGATATGTAAAGATAAAATGTGATAAACAATCTCACTGTGGATGTGTCGGTAGGTTTTTACACATTTAGTAAATTGTGATGAGATATAAATCTAAAAATCAAACTTGCTTATTCTGTGGGTTAACAAAACTGCTTGAATATATAGGTAACCCATGAAATCTTGTTTGAAAGGTCCCTTATTCTGAGATACTAGGTCCTTATACTCAGTGATATCTGGGGTATTATCCCGGGACTTCTGTTGTATGGAAGTACTGACCTAGTCCCCGGATAATGCTTTCCGCAAATGCTTGAAACATAGCATCGCCCTCAGCAAGCTGATGAAACAATAAAATTGGTAGTCGTTGCTGTTGAAATCAAAAGATCCTCTAAAGGGGACACACCGAAAAGTCGAAGCCGTCATCTCTTTGCGTATACGGAAGTATCGACCTGAGCTCTCACGGCCCTCGCATCTAATCCCTAACAGATATCATCTATGGTATACTCACCTGTAAGACTGAATATTGGGATCTGGATACGAGAGTATATTCAAGTAGTGGGACACACGGATAAGTTCAAGAGCTTAAAACATTAATATCGTATCTCAGAACTATTGAACTTTGTGTGAAAATTTAAGTGGATCAGTAAACTGACAATCTAGGTGAATTGTTTAGAACTTAAAATGAAATGAAGCTTAACGGTGTTAGTGATTTGTCTCATAAACTGATATGATCCTCTTGCACAAACTCACAAAAATATTGTCTGTAAATATTTCATTTCTGCATTTTCTTGATTCTACAAGTGGTGTCAGTTATTTTCTTTCAGAAAATCCAAAAAGATTTTTGATATGTTTTAGCATAAATTTTGAAAAAAATTCAAAAATATTTTCGACGACTGATATTGAAAAGCTGATTTTCAAAATTCCAAGTGCTAAACATGATGAACAGATGGTTTGGGAGAGTGTGTTATTTTGATAAGAAAAACGATATAGTTTCAAGTGGTTCATCAGAAATGAATTGATATATTTGTTTGAGATAGTTTCAAATGGTGTTTATATGCTTAAATGTTTATCATAAAACTTACGTTTGTGGTAGAGTTTTATGCAGGATGAATCAACATTTGAGGGGGAGTGCATGTTGGTGATGATGAATTTAAAGATGTCAACATCTAAGAGAAGAAGTTTGTTGGTGATAAAAGAGTAAGAGATGAAGATAGAGAGAGAGAAGCCCAGAGACTGATCAAGACTGAAGAAGTGAAGACACAGCATTATCATGACTCGATAGTCGACTCGTCAACATCTGAGGGGGAGTCTGTTGGTGCATACATCTGTCGACTTCGTCTTGTATCGAGTCTTACATTGAATTGTATATATTAGGGTACGTTTTACGAGAAAACTGGAGAATGTATGTAATTAGGATGATGATTTCGCTCATAGGGTAGCTTGTGGTTTCGCTTATATGGACATATGGGGTTTCGCTCATATGGTCCTGTGACACAAAAGCGAAATCTCAAGAACTATATAAAGGTGCTCATAAGCGAAATCATGTAACAGTTGTGCAATTCCATACCGAGGTGCTGTCGGTGTGAGATTTGGATGTAATCTGTCAAATATCAATACCAAAAGGTGTTAAAAGTGATTTGCTAGCTGTTTCTAAATCAGATACTTGTTTTCCGCACCTGTATCTGACCAAAACTCCTCTGAACGACTCGTTCGGGTCAGAATACGATCCTACAAGAATTATAATCATAATGGGTTAGGTTAAAAGTGATGAAGGAAGTGGAAAAATTCGATTTTGGTCGGATTTGGTGGGTTTTGGTTGAAATCCGCGACCTGCGGATCTGTATATATATATTCAGATCTGTTTTAATGAGTATATAAATATAATACAATCTATATTATAACACATCCCAACTGGTAGACCAGTTGGTTTGTGCGCGTGCTTTGTTTGCGGGAAGGCGCGGGTTCGAGTCCCGGCCTTGTCCGGTTCAATGGAATTAAAACCTTTTTAATTTCTGAATTTAATTAATAATTATTATAACCCTAATAAGTGTATAAAATAATTAAAAACTATCTATCAGCTCCTATTAGGAGGATAAGCTGGTTAAGACGTTACGGTTCTAAACGAGAGATCATGAGTTCGAATCCCACAAGGGCCGGTTCTTTAAAGAAGACCCCCTTTTTACCGAATTTTTGAATATTTACACTTTGGTCCCTGAAGTTTCGAAAATTGACACAAATAGTCCCTGTACTGTTCAGTTAAGTATGCTAACTGAGTTAATGTTTAAAGAAGGAAACCTTTATAAAAGGACTAACACAGTTAGGGTTTTCAGTTTATATAAGTTTAAAAATAACAGTTTTGGTCCCTACAGTTTAAGTTTAAGAAAATGACCATTTGAACCCTAGACTTTTTAAAACAATTTATATATCTTTATTTCTTTTAGAGTTAATTTCCCGGATGGTCCCTATGGTTTCACATTTTTTCACGTTTAGTCCCCACCTTTTGGAAATAGCAGGTATGCTCCCAATGGTTTGTCATTTTGTAACTCGGATAGTCCCCTGACATTTACTCAGGGGACTATCCGAGTAACAAAATGTCAAACCATAGGGAGCATACCTGCTATTTCCAAACTAACTGCATCTACTCAGGGGACTATCCGAGTAACAAAATAACAAACCATAGGGAGCATATTTGCTATTTTCAAAAGGTGGGAACTAAACGTGAAAAAACTTGAAACCACAGGGACCATCCGGGCAATTAACTATTTCTTTTATAAAATAAGTTTCAAAAATGATACAAAAAGAACCCTAAACTTGTAGTTTGAAATAATTTCACTTTAACCCTTGTATTTATATAGTTTCAAAAATGACAATTTAGCCCATGGACTTGTACTTTCAAATAATTACGGATTTTAGTCCTTGAACTTAAAAAGTAATAGATTTCAAGTAGGTTTTAAAGAATGTCAAATAGGTCCTTCAACTAGTAGTTTCACAAGTAGTCCCAATAAACCCTTATAGTTTATGTAACCGTGTTTAATAGCATAAAAACTCAACAAATTTGAAATTGTTTCACGTGTTTGTATCGGTATGAGCACAATGCAAGTAGGATCAAATAAGTTTCGTTCCAAATACGGTAATTGTTACAATGCAAGTTAAAACAAATACAAGTGCGAAAACCAAGATGGTTACAGTCTCCCCTACTTTTGAGAATTTCGTCTCGAAATTGGTGTAGGAGATTCTTTTGCAAAGAGATGCGGATACTTGGTCTTCATATCACCCTCACGTTCCCAAGTGAATTCTGGGCCACGTTTGGATTCCCAACGTACCTTAACGATAGGTATGCGGCTTCGTCTTAGTTTCTTCACTTTGCGGTCCATGATTTCTACCGGTTTTTCAACAAAGTGCACGGAGTCGTCGATGCGAATGTCGTCGAGTGGTACATGATGGTTTTCATCAACAAGACACATTCTGAGATTGGAGACATGAAAGGTAGGATGAACGTTGCTGAGTTCAGGAGGTAACTCAAGTTTGTAGGCTACTTTACCAATCCTTTCGATGATCTTAAAAGGACCAACGTATCGTGGAGCTAGTTTACCTTTCTTTCCAAAGCGTACAATACCTTTCCAAGGAGAAACCTTGAGAAGTACCATCTCACCGACTTGGAATTCAAGGGGTTTGCGTCGTTTATCATCATAACTCTTTTGACGACTTCTAGTCACTGTAAGGTTGTCACGAATTTTAAAGATCTTGTCAGTCGTTTCTTGGATTAGTTCAGGACCAGTGATTTGTGCCTCAGTAATCTCGTTCCGACAAACAGGAGAACGACACTTGCGACCATAGAGGGCTTCAAAAGGTGCCATCCCAAGACTGGAGTGGTAACTATTGTTGTAAGAGAATTCAATCAAAGGTAGATGTGAATCCCAATTACCACCAAAATCTATAACGCAAGCTCGTAACATATCCTCAAGGGTTTGAATGGTTCGTTCAGACTGACCATCAGTTTGAGGATGATAAGCTGTGCTGAGATTTAGTCGAGTTCCCAAAGCAGATTGCATAGTTTCCCAAAAACGAGAGGTAAAAAGGCCATCACGATCAGAAATAATGTTCAAGGGCACATCATGACGAGTAACAATCTCGTCAAGGTAGAGTTTAGCAAGTTTAGCAACAGAGTAATCTTCCCGGATTGGCAAAAAGTGAGCTGATTTGGTTAGACGGTCAACGATCACCCAAATGTTGTCATAACCTCGAGATGTGCGTGGTAACTTGGTTATGAAATCCATAGCAATTTCCTCCCATTTCCACATAGGAATCTCGGGTTGTTCAAGTAATCCAGAAGGTCGTTGGTGTTCAGCTTTAACCTTCAAACATGTGAGGCATTTGGACACGTAGAGAGCAACATCCTTTTTCATTCCGGGCCACCAGTAAAGGTTTCGAAGATCCATGTACATCTTGTCCGCATCAGGATGAATAGAATATCGGGATTTGTGGGCTTCGTCCATCAAGAATGTACGAAGGTTGTCACGATTAGGAACCCACAGACGGTTTTTGAAATGTCGTAAGCCATCTCCTTTGGTCTCGATAAGGAGATCAAGTTTATGAGGTAATTCAGTAAGCAAATCACCGCTGGCCACAACGTCTTGCTGAGCTTGGAGAATACGGGTTTGGATGTCAGAATGGATTTGTATGCTATGAAGTTGAATGCGTTCTTTACGACTTAAAGAATCGGCAACAACATTCGCTTTTCCAGGGTGATAGCGAATCTCGCAATCGTAGTCTTTTAGAAGTTCAATCTGTGACAACTCGAGTTTCCGACTTTCACTTTCGCATTAAATGCACGTTGACTTTGACTGTTTAGTTGTTTGACTCGTCTGATTTGTAACGATACACTTCGTGTTATAATAAAAGTGTTGTGGTTACTTGATTTTGTGTTGGTATTATAGCATGAGACTTAGTATATTAGAAATCATATAAACTGATTAACACATGAAATTGCTCGACGAAACACAAGTGAGATTCGCCAAGTTCATCTCGACGAAACAGGTCTGTTTCGCCAACAACCTTCTCGACGAAACAAGTCTGTTTCGCCGGCCCAGTAATTCGCGAAGCCCAGCTTGGGCCCAGTACGTAAACTTGCATATTATTACGTGAACCAACCTCTTGTTTCACACTCTTGAGCAATCTAAAACCCTAGAGGACTCTCTACTGTGTGACGGCAAACTAGAACCCACCGGAAACCCTTGTGCGATCAAACCATCATCTCGGTTAGTAAATCTAGGTGTCTTGATTGATCTTTCATCTGTATACGTGTTTATGTGTCATGTGATTCTGCTATGATGATGTATATTTGTAACCGATACATGTTGAATATTAGGGTTCATGTCAGGATGTTGAATAAGGTTGACATTGAAATATAATCCGTTGATTCAATTGATAAATATATATACGAATTTCTTGTGAAACCGAATTAGAATCTGGTAAACTGTTAAGATCAGATTTATGCATGATATACGGGGTTGTTGATGATCAGAGTCTAGGTACGCGATAGTACACGGATAGAGTTCGGTGATATGAGTATTATGTACGTCGGTTTGATATACGTAAATTAGGGTTTCTGCTAGATGTGAAGTACTGTGATGATTATTTATATTGTGAATGATGAATTCTGTGCTGTATGATGATTACATGATATTACGAAACGGCAGAACATGATGATTAGGGTTTACATACGTAACTGACTGGATGATGAACTGCTACTCTCGGCGAAACAGAATATGACGAAACTGAAGTGTGTTTCGCCGAGGTGATCACGACGAAACACAATATGTGTTTCGCCAAGGACTGTCGACGAAATAGAAGTTTGTTTCGCCAACTATTGTGTTTCGCCAACATGTGTGTTTCGCCAATATGTGAGCTCAGCACAGTAACTTCAATTCTGTTAGAAGTTAACCAGATTAGTTAACTGCTGTTAAGTGTAACCATATTGTATATGATTGTGAATACGTGCTACGTGCTATTTGCTTATCGACTGTGTACTTGAACTTGAACACAAACTAACTATGTATACATACATACATTAGGACGTGATTGATTTACTTTGAGCACTTACTTAGCATACCGAGCAAACCAAGGTGAGTTCACACTCTTACCAAGGCATGGGATTCCCCGGTGGGTTGGGAATGGGATTGAATGATTACTTGTACTTACATCACCACTAGACTACTTACCACGGTCCTCGGATTGGGAAGGATGCCTGTGCCAAAAATCTACGTATAACATACGTACTATCCTCGGTTTGGGAAGGATACTAGTGTTAACACATACAAAAATCCTAGGTACTAATGTCCTCGGATGGGGAAGGACACCAGCGCTAAACCTACGTACTCGATACGTACTGTCCTCGGTTGGGAAGGACACTTATACATATACTCATACTTATTACTATCCTCGGATTGGGAAGGATACTTACGGATACAACTAGTCTAGTGAATATACAACATGGGAAGCCCCCACCAATAGAACGTACTATCGGCCCAGTAGAGCCACATGTTACATACGAACTTACTATTACGCATTTACTTTCTGTGAACTCGCTCAACTAGTTGTTGATCCTCTGTTACATGCCTTGCAGGACCTTAGGTACTTATGGAGCTTGCACGGGAGGCGCGGTCGTTGTGGACATGGATCATGAATGCTTGATTAGACGTTATGCCATTTCATACTTATACTTATGATTGGGTTTACTTTTATGCTTCCGCTAAACATTGAATTATACTTATGTTTTGAACACCTTTCATATTGGTTTGGTTGAAAATACATTACTATTTACATTTGTTCGATATGATTGGTGGCTTGATCCTGGTCAGTCACGCCTCCAAGCGGTGATACTCCGCAGGTGGATTTTGGGGGTGTGACAGATTGGTATCAGAGCCATTGGTTATAGAGAACTTGGTTTTAATATGGGAAAACGTTTTTATTAAAACCAGACTATAACCAGTACAGTGCTCAACGATTCACAACGACGCTTCGCTCCACGTGCAAGACTCAACATCCTAGGTAATAAGGTTTATATTTATTGCTTACATGCTAGAATTGCATAGAACTTTGCTCGTAGTATGCTTAGACTTCCTTGCTCATTACTTGTTATTGCTCGAGAACACCTATGTGCTTACACTCTTCTGTCATCGCACTACTCGCGAACCATTCTCACTTACGTTACATTTGCTATGAAGATCATGGCCGGATATATCAACATGACACAAGCCCAGTTGACGGCTCTCATTAACGAACGAATTGCTGCGGCACTTGCGGCCATACAAGCAGGAGGTAAACCCTGCAGTCGTAACTAGGATCTTTAGATCCTACACTCCTAAACGAACTCTTGTGTTTAACCTTGTCCTATTCTTATACACAATAGGTCAACACGCTCCGTCACCTGTTTACACCTTCAAAAATCTTAAGGATTGTCGACCTAGTACCTTCAGTGGAACTGAGGGAGTTGTAGGCCTCCTCCACTGGTTCGAAAGGCTCGAAACTGACTTCGAGGTGCATGATTGCCCTGAGTCACGTAGAGTAAAGTTTGCTACTGGAACACTCGAAGGTGATGCATTAACCTGGTGGGAAGCACAGGTTCAAATGTTAGGACTGACAGCTGCTAATGCCACTCCCTGGAACGAGTTCAAGGACCTAGTTAAGGAAGAGTTTTGCAGTCGAGAAGACATCCACAAACTAGAGGTAGAGTTCCTCAACCTACAGATGGTGGGGTCTGAAATTGAAGTTTATACGAAGAGATCGAATGAATTAGCCACATTTTGTCCTACTATGGTAGACTCTCCCACCAAACGCATCGAACTGTATCTCAAGGGTCTGGTGCCCGAAATTCAGAGTCATGTGACCGCAGCTAACCTTGGCACTATCCAGCAAGTCACTCGGCTTGCTCATCGTCTCACAGACCAGGCAGTAGAACAAAACAAACTACCGAAACGTGTTAAAGCTGATACTACATGTGCTTCTAGACAACAAACGCAAGTGGGATGGAAACCTGAGCAAGGGTTCCGCTATGATTCAGTCCCGAGCGCAGCAGTAAAAGATAGATGATTACCAGAGCCCCAGCCAGCCGCTTTTTAGTAGTCGCGGGCAAAAAAAGATATCGAGGAATTCACCCATGGTGCAACAATTGTAACAGACACCACAGTGGCCAGTGCAACAAGGGTCGTTGTCAGAGGTGTCTCAAGATTGGTCATGAAGCTAAGGATTGTCGAAACTCACGTCCTGTAACTCAAGAACAACAACGACCGCCTCAACCTCCGCAGAGTCAGCAGCAACAACAGAGTTTTAAAGAATGTTTTCAGTATGATGCTAAAGATCACTACAAGAAGCATTGCCCACAAATAAACCAGGACCAGACTCAGAACCACGATCATGGAAACAATGACGCCGGGGCAACGTGTACATGATTCGTCAGGGTGACGCAATGAACGATCTTAACGTAATAATGGGTAAGTTTCTCCTTGTCGACTTCTATGTTACTGTCTTGTTTGATTCGGGTGTGGATACCAATTATATGTCCTTGAACGTTAGTCAAATATTAAAATGTGCACCAACTACCTTGAACACCAAACCTGTCGTAGTGTTAGCTTATGATACAAGTCTAGAGGCCATTCATAGTTCAGGATTGTAATCTTATCTTCGCTGGCCCGACGTTCCATATCAACCTCATTCCTATAGTTTTGGACAGCACCTATATCTCCCGCACCGTATCGCTTAGCTTCACCAGAATAGGAAGAATTATCGACGCAACTACAAGAACTCTTGGAAAAGGATTTCATACGTCCTAGCTCTTCGCCTTGGGGAGCTCCAGTACCATTTGTAAAGAAGAAGGACGGTACCTTCTGCATGTGCATAGATTACCACGAATTGAACAAGGTGACTGTGAAGAATCGCTATCCTCTTCCACGCACTGACGACTTATCCGACCAGTTGCAAGGGTCGAGCTATTGCTCGAAGATTGACCTGAGGTCAGGCTATCATCAATTGAGAGTCCGGGACGAGGACGTCTCCAAAACAGCATTCAGAACTCGCTACGGCCATTACGAGTTTTTGGTCATGCCATTCGGGCTAACGAACGCGCCTGCGGTTTTCATGGATCTTATGAACAGGGTGTGCAAACCTTACCTTGACAATTTTGTTATTGTTTTCATCGATGACATCCTGATTTACTCGAAGAGTCAGGAGGAACACGAGCAACACTTACGACTTACTTTGGAACTCCTACGAACGAAACAACTATAGGCTAAGTTTTCAAAATGCGACTTCTGGCTTCGTGAAGTTCACTTTCTAGGCCACGTGGTAAACAAGGATGGGATTCATGTTGATCCATCCAAGGTAGACTCGATTAAGAACTGGCCTGCACCTCGTACACCAACAGAAATACGCCAATTCTTGGGTTTGGCGGGTTATTACAGACGGTTCATCAAAGACTTCTCGAAGATTGCTCAGCCGCTTACACTACTGACACAGAAAGGTGTTGTTTACCGTTGGGGTAATACACAGGAATCAGCGTTCCAACACTTAAAGGATAGACTTTGTAGCGCACCTATCCTCTCATTGCCTGAAGGCACAGGCGATTTTGTAGTCTACTGTGATGCATCTATCCAAGGTCTTGGATGTGTGTTAATGCAGCGGGATAAAGTTATTGCTTATGCTTCGCGCCAACTTAAGGTTCACGAACGGAATTACACTACACACGATTTAGAGCTGGGAGCGGTTGTTTTTGCACTTAAGATATGGCGACACTACCTGTACGGCACCAAATGTGCTATCTACACTGACCACAGAAGCCTCGAACATATATTCAAACAGAAGGAACTGAATATGCGACAACGACGATGGGCGAACTGCTAAACGACTACGAATGCTCAATCAGGTACCACCCAGGCAAAACCAATGCTGTGGCTGTCGCCCTCAGTCGAAAGGACACCGCGCCTAAGCGCGTGCGAGCTTTACAACTCACTATATAGTCTAGTCTTCCATCCCAGATACGAAATGCTCAGGTAGAAGCATTGAAACCAGACAACGGCAGGGCTGAAGCCCTACGTGGCTCAAGGCAACGCTTAGAACAGAAGGAAGATGGTGCTTATTACGTAACATGACGCATCTGGGTCCCACTCTATGGTAACTTACGCGAGCTTGTAATGGATGAAGCTCATAAGTCTCGCTACTCGGTACATCCAGGTTCGGATAAAATGTACCACGATATCAAAACTACATACTGGTGGCCTAGCATGAAGGCCCACATAGCCACATACGTTAGCAAATGCTTGACTTGTGCGAGAGTCAAGGCAGAATATCAGAAACCGTCAGGACCACTCCAACAACCCGAGATACCACAATGGAAATGGGAGCAAATTTCCATGGACTTTGTTACTGGCCTACCTAGATCTCAGCGCGGAAATGATACTATTTGGGTGATCGTGGATCGACTCACAAAGTCTGCTCACTTCTTGGCTATCAAAGAAACAGACAAGTTTTCTACCTTAGCAGACATTTACTTAAAAGAAGTGGTCTCGAGGCACGGGGTGCCCACCTCCATCATCTCTGACCGTGACGCACGTTTTACTTCAGAACTGTGGCAAGCAATGCATAAATCTTTTGGCTCTCGTTTAGACATGAGCACGGCGTATCATCCTCAGACCGATGGGCAGTCTGAGCGCACTATTCAAACTCTAGAAGACATGCTTCGGGCGTGCGTAATCGACTTTGGCAATGGTTGGGAGAAACATCTGCCACTTGTGGAATTTTCATACAATAACAGCTACCACACCAGCATTAAAGCTGCTCCATTCGAGGCATTGTACGGGCGTAAATGCCGGTCACCTCTCTGTTGGGCAGAGGTGGGAGATAGTCAAATCACAGGTCCAGAAATGGTAGTTGATACGACAGAAAAGATTGCTCAGATACGACAACGCATGGCGGCAGCTCGTGACCGTCAGAAAGCATACGCTGATAAAGACAGGAAACTACTCGAATTCCAGGTTGGGGATCGAGCGCTACTTAAAGTTTCACCCTGGAAGGGTGTGGTTCGTTTTGGCAAACGAGGCAAGCTCAATCCGCGTTATGTCGGACCTTTCGAAGTCACAGAGAAAATAGGCAAAGTAGCCTACAGACTGAACTTACCACCTGAACTCAGTGCAGTTCACAACGTCTTTCACGTGTCGAATCTGAAGAAGTGTACGTCAGATGAGACCCACATAGTTCCCTTGAAGGAACTCACTATCGACGAGCGGTTGCACTTCGTCGAGGAACCTGTGGATGTTAAGGTCCTCAAGAACACGAGAATCCCTCTTGTGCGAGTTCGTTGGAACTCCCGCCGCGGCCCAGAATTCACCTAGGAGCGTGAAGATCAAATGGAACTCAAATATCCCCAGTTATTCGGAACTAATGCAACTACTACTGAGGCTGAAGCTACTACTGCAGAATTTCGGGACGAAATTCCAAATCAACGGGGGGATGATGTGACACCCCAGGAAAACCAGTGAACGATACAACTTACCTAGCTTCCTCAGTAACCGCATGCTAAATTTCGGGACGAAATTTCTTTCAAGTTGGGGATAATGTGACAACTCGAGTTTCCGACTTTCACTTTCGCATTAAATGCATGTTGACTTTGACTGTTTAGTTGTTTGACTCGTCTGATTTGTAACGATACACTTCGTGTTATAATAAAAGTGTTGTGGTTACTTGATTTTGTGTTGGTATTATAGCATGAGACTTAGTATATTAGAAATCATATAAACTGATTAACACATGAAACTGCTCGACGAAACACAAGTGAGATTCGCCAAGTTCATCTCGACGAAACAGGTCTGTTTCGCCAACAACCTTCTCGACGAAACAAGTCTGTTTCACCGGCCCAGTAATTCGCGAAGCCCATCTTGGGCCCAGTACGTAAACTCGCATATTATTACGTGAACCAACCTCTTGTTTCACACTCTTGAGCAATCTAAAACCCTAGAGGACTCTCTACTGTGTGACGGCAAACTAGAACCCACCGAAAACCCTTGTGCGATCAAACCATCATCTCGGTTAGTAAATCTAGGTGTCTTGATTGATCTTTCATCTGTATACGTGTTTATGTGTCATGTGATTCTGCTATGATGATGTATATTTGTAACCGATACATGTTGAATATTAGGGTTCATGTCAGGATGTTGAATAAGGTTGACATTGAAATATAATCCGTTGATTCAATTGATAAATATATATACGAATTTCTTGTGAAACCGAATTAGAATCTGGTAAACTGTTAAGATCAGATTTATGCATGATATACGGGGTTGTTGATGATCAGAGTCTAGGTACGCAATAGTACACGGATAGAGTTCGGTGATATGAGTATTATGTACGTCGGTTTGATATACGTAAATTAGGGTTTCTGCTAGATGTGAAGTACTGTGATGATTATGTATATTGTGAATGATGAATTCTGTGCTGTATGATGATTACATGATATTACGAAACGGCAGAACATGATGATTAGGGTTTACATACGTAACTGACTGGATGACGAACTGCTACTCTCGGCGAAACAGAATATGACGAAACTGAAGTGTGTTTCGCCGAGGTGATCACGACGAAACACAATATGTGTTTCGCCAAGGACTGTCTGTCACACCCCCAAAATCCACTGTGGAGTATCACCACTTGGAGGCGTGACTGACCAGGATCAAGCCACCAATCATATTGAACATATAAGTAAATACCAAAAATCATTCATCAATACGAAAGGTGTTTTCAAAACCAAACATCAACAAGTGTGTAGCGGAAGCATAAGTATGTAAACCCAATGTAAATAGTAAATTCAAATGTTTAGATAGATAACATGGCATCATCGATCCATGTCCCACAACGACCTGCTCCTCCCTGTGCAAGCTCCATATGTACCTAAGGTCCTGCAAGGCATGCAAGAGAGAGTCAACAACTAGTTGAGCGAGTTCACAGTTAATAGTTCAGTAATAGTATAGCATGAGTAGTAGTATGTTCGTTCGTTACAATGTATCTTATTAATTCCCATCGCGGCCTTCCAGGCAGGTGTGCGAAGATATTGGGGAATGTTTTTCCCAAGTATTCTAGACTAGGTTTATTTGTATCGCGGCCTCTCCAGGCAGGTGTGCGAAGATTTGTAAATTTAGTTCGCGGCCATTCCATGGCAGGTGTGCGAAGTCAGTCATAATATCGCGGCCAATCCTTGGCAGGTGTGCGAAGATCAGTTCAAAAAGTGTTACTAGTCTAGTTGTATCTGATCGTTAGGTTCTACTTTATGATTATACACAATAATTCATCAAATCCCATTCCCACCCGGGAACCCCATGCCTTGGCTGTGTGAACTCACCTTGGTTTGCTCGGTATGCTAAGTGTATGTTCGCAAGTAATCAATCACGTCCTAAAGTATGCACGTATGTGAAATCAGTTTGTGTTCAAGTTATACACGTATAAACATGTAGCACGTAATCACAATCATATACAAGATGGTTACACTTAACAGCAGTTAAATATTCCAGTTAACACTTAACAGAATTAACCCGAGTTACTGTGCAGATTACATATACGGCGAAACACAAAATTGGCGAAACATACATGCCGGCGAAACACATACATCGACGAAACACATTCTGTTTCGTCGAGTCTTGTTTGGCGAAACAAAATTTCAATTTCGTCGATTGCCCTTGGCGAAACACTTTCTGTTTCGCCGAGAGTTCTGTTTCGTCAAACAGTTCAGTTACGTCATATCAGTTACGAAATCATACAGAAAACCCTAGTTGCCGTCATCATCTAAACAGCGATCATGCAGAAATCATCTAACGTATTATCATTATCCAAACATTGATACAACACAGTAATCATTCAGCACAGAATCATCGTAACATCATCATAGCATAATCATCGGACCACTTTAACGTCTAGCATGAACCCTAGCTTACGTATACAACATATCGATTACAACATCACATCATCAAACCCTATCAAGATGCTAACTTGCATTCAGAACCAGATCATAATAACAACGTCCAGAATCGAGTATTCAATCATATTAAGTTTCGCATAAAACCATTTATATCCGACTACAATATTCATATCGAAATCCATATCATCATCATCATAACAAGAACCCTAATATTTAACATGTATCGATTTCAAATATACAACATCAAAGCAGAATCACATGACACATAGACACGTACACGGATGAACGATCAATCAAGACACATAAATTTACTAACCGAGATGGTGGTTTGATCACTCAAGAGTTTCCGGTGGGTTCTAGTTTGCCGTCACAGTGAGAGAGCTCTAGGGTTTCGGTTGTTTTGATAGGAAGTGTAAAAGTGATGTTGTTTTACGTAAATGTACTCAGAATAACGTTCTGGGCCCGTAATGGGCTTTGGCGAATCATGGGCCGGCGAAACAGCCTGTTTCGTCAAGATGAGTTTGACGAATCAAGGACCTGTTTCGTCAAGAGGTGGTATGGCGAATCACATCTGATTCGTCGGGTCCTTAATGGTCTTTTAAATCCGAAATGATTTAATCAGTTAGGTTCGCATGCCACAAACAAACACATAACCATGCAAACATAATACGTTTCATCATATCACAAAGTGTACAGTTACGAAGTCAGACAGGTCAAACAACTAAACAGTCAAAGTCAACGTGCATTAAATGCGAGTAGGGAATGTCGGAAATTCGAGTTGTCACACTGTCGACGAAATAGAAGTTTGTTTCGCCAACTATTGTGTTTCGCCAACATGTGTGTTTCGCCAATATGTGAGCTCAGCACAGTAACTTCAATTCTGTTAGAAGTTAACCAGATTAGTTAACTGCTGTTAAGTGTAACCATATTGTATATGATTGTGAATACGTGCTACGTGCTATTTGCTTATCGACTGTGTACTTGAACTTGAACACAAACTAACTATGTATACATACATACATTAGGACGTGATTGATTTACTTTGAGCACTTACTTAGCATACCGAGCAAACCAAGGTGAGTTCACACTCTTACCAAGGCATGGGATTCCCCGGTGGGTTGGGAATGGGATTGAATGATTACTTGTACTTACATCACCACTAGACTACTTACCACGGTCCTCGGATTGGGAAGGATGCCTGTGCCAAAAATCTACGTATAACATATGTACTATCCTCGGTTTGGGAAGGATACTAGTGTTAACACATACAAAAATCCTAGGTACTAATGTCCTCGGATGGGGAAGGACACCAGCGCTAAACCTACGTACTCGATACGTACTGTCCTCGGTTGGGAAGGACACTTATACATATACTCATACTTATTACTATCCTCGGATTGGGAAGGATACTTACGGATACAACTAGTCTAGTGAATATACAACATGGGAAGCCCCCACCAATAGAACGTACTATCGGCCCAGTAGAGCCACATGTTACATACGAACTTACTATTACGCATTTACTTTCTGTGAACTCGCTCAACTAGTTGTTGATCCTCTGTTACATGCCTTGCAGGACCTTAGGTACTTATGGAGCTTGCACGGGAGGCGCGGTCGTTGTGGACATGGATCATGAATGCTTGATTAGACGTTATGCCATTTCATACTTATACTTATGATTGGGTTTACTTTTATGCTTTCGCTAAACATTGAATTATACTTATGTTTTGAACACCTTTCATATTGGTTTGGTTGAAAATACATTACTATTTACATTTGTTCGATATGATTGGTGGCTTGATCCTGGTCAGTCACGCCTCCAAGCGGTGATACTCCGCAGGTGGATTTTGGGGGTGTGACACAATCCATCTACGTTGGCGCATGTTTAAATCCTTCTGATCAAAGATGTGTTGGAGACTTTTGTGATCAGTGAAAATCACACATTTTGTACCATAAAGATAGTGTCTCCAGATTTTGAGAGCGAATATTACGGCACCCAATTCAAGATCATGGGTAGTGTATCTCTTTTCATGGTCCTTCAGTTGTCGAGATGCATAGGCTATGACTTTGCCTCGTTGCATGAGGACGCAGCCTAAGCCAAGTTTGGAAGCATCACAATACACCACGAAATCGTCGTTACCATCGTGGAGAGTCAGAATAGGAGCATCACAAAGTTTCTGTTTAAGAATTTGGAAAGCTTCATCTTGTTTTGGTCCCCACTCAAAAGGTTTACCCTTGTTAGTTAAAGACGTAAGCGGAACAGCATGTCTGGAAAAATTGGCAATGAAACGTCGATAATACCCAGCTAAACCAAGGAAAGAACGGATTTCAGTTGGAGTGGTAGGAACACTCCAATTCTTTATGGCTTCAATCTTCGCAGGATCAACATGAATTCCTTTGTTGTTTATGATGTGTCCCAAAAATTGAACTTCCTTATGCCAGAATTCGCATTTCGAGAATTTGGCATAAAGCTGTTCTTTCTTTAGGAGATCTAAGATCAATCGAAGGTGATTCTCATGATCAGCTTTGGTTTTGGAATAGATAAGAATGTCATCAATGAAAACAATGACAAATTTATCTAGGTAGGGCTTGCAAACATGGTTCATTAAATCCATGAAGACCGCAGGGGCATTGGTTAAACCAAATGGCATAACGGTGAACCCATAGTGACCGTAGCGTGTGCGAAAAGCGGTTTTAGGAATGTCGTCTTCAAAAATGCGTAGTTGGTGATAACCTGAGCGTAAGTCGATCTTTGAGAAGCAAGTGGCACCTTGTAATTGATCGCAGAGATCATCATTGCGAGGCAGGGGATAACGGTTTTTGATGGTGAGTTTGTTCATGTCACACCCCCAAAATCCACACGCGGAGTATCACCGCCTGGAGGAGTGACTGACCAGGATCAAGCCACCAATCATATTGAACATTGTAAGTAATAAATAAAATTCAATCCAACAATACGAAAGGTGTTCAAAACAAAACATAGTTAAGTGTTTAGCGGAAGCATAAATGTGAAAACCCAACATAAGTATTAAGTTCGAAATGTTATAATGTTTTTAACATGGCACCCACTGTCCATGTCCCACAACGACCGCGCCTCCCTGTGCAAGCTCCATGAGTACCTATCGACCTCCAAGGCATGTAACAATGAGTCAACAACAAAGTTGAGCGAGTTCACAGTTGATTGTTCAGTTACTGAGTTCGTTTAAGAAATCGTAAGTTTGTTTCATAACCATGTTTTAACCAGTATCCTTGTTTCCCAAACCTTTACGATATTTAGTGGGGGCTTCCCATGTTGTAGTTCACTAGACTAGTTGTATCTAAAGGTGTCCTTCCCAATCCGAGGACAGTGATAAGTATGAGATTACGTAGGTTTTACGTAAGTGCCCTTCCCAATCCGAGGACAGTGGTACGTAGCGAGTACGTAGATTTAGCGCTGGCGTCCTTCCTAATCCGAGGACGGTGGTACGTAGCGAGTACGTAGGTTTAGCGTTGGCGTCCTTCCCAATCCGAGGACATTACACTACACACGATCTGGAGCTGGGAGCTGTTGTTTTCGCACTCAAGATATGGAGACATTACCTGTACAGTACCAAGTGCACCATTTACACCGATCACAGGAGTCTCGAGCATATCTTCAAGCAAAAGGAGTTGAACATGCGACAGCGTCGATGGGTCGAGCTTTTAAACGATCAAGTACCATCCGGGCAAGGCAAATGTGGTGGCCGATGCCCTCAGTCGAAAAGATACTACACCTAAACGCGTGCGTGCGTTACAACTCACCATTCAATCGAGTCTTCCTTCCCAGATAGGAGATGCTCAGGTAGAAGCATTGAAACCAGAAAACGTCAGGGCTAAAGCCCTATGCGGCTCTAGGAAGCGGTTAGAACAAAAGGAAGACGGTGCCTACTACGTAACAGGACGCATCTGGGTCCCACTCTATGGAAATTTACGAGAACTTGTAATGGATGAAGCACATAAGTCTTGTTACTCGGTACATCCTGTTCGGATAAGATGTACCACGATCTCAGAACTACGTATTGGTGGCCTAGCATGAAAGCTCACATAGCAACTTACGTTAGCAAGTGTTTGACTTGTGCGAGAGTCATGACTGAATATCAGAAACCATCTCCAAGAACCAGAAATACCACAATGGAAATGGGAGCAAATTTCCATGGATTTCGTTACTGGCCTACCTAGATCACAACGTGGAAATGATACCATTTGGGTGATCGTGGATCGACTCACAAAGTCTGCAAACTTTTTGGCCATCAAAGAAACAGACAAGTTCTCTACTCTAGCAGACATTTACTTAAAGGAAGTGGTTTCGAGGCACGGGGTACCAACCTCTATTATTTCTGATCGTGATGCGCTTTTTACTTCTGAATTGTGGCAAGCAATGCACAAGTCCTTTGGCTCACGTTTAGACATGAGCACAGCATATCATCCACAAACGGATAGGCAGTCTGAACGCACTATCCAAACCCTTGAAGACATGCTTAGGGTATGTGTGATTGATTTTGGCAACGGCTGGGAAAAGCATCTCCCGTTGGTGGAGTTTTCGTATAATAACAGTTACCACACTAGCATCCAAGCCGCTCCGTTTGAGGCATTGTACGGGCATAAATGCCGATCACCTCTTTGTTGGGCAGAGGTGGGTGATAGCCAGATCACGGGTCCATAACTTGTAGTGGACATAACGGAAAGGATTGCTCAGATACGACAACGAATGGCGGCAGCTCGTGATCGTCAGAAAAGATACGCTGATAAGCGCAGGAAACCACTCGAGTTCCAGGTTGGGGATCGAGTGCTACTCAAAGTCTCACCTTGGAAAGGTGTAGTCCGTTTTGGCAAACGAGGCAAACTTAACCCGCGATACGTTGGACCTTTCGAAATCATAGAGATAATAGGCAAAGTGGCCTACAAACTGAACCTACCAGCAGAACTCAGTAGAGTTCACAACGTTTTTCACGTGTCAAATCTAAAGAGGTGTCTGTCAGATGAGACCCTCATTGTTCCTTTGAAGGAGCTCACTATCGACGATCAGTTGCGATTCGTCGAAGAACCAGTTGAAATCACAGACCAAGACGTTAAGGTTCTCAAGCACACCAGAATACCTCTGGTTCGAGTTCGTTGGAACTCCCGTCGTGTGTGACAACTGTGCTCTGTGATCGATGTACAATGAAAAACAATGTTGGTTATCAATAAAACAATGTGCTTTAGTGTTATTATATGTGTTTTGGTGTTATTATATGTGCAATTGTGTTTAATAATTTTACAATTTGATTCGATTCTGGTTTCAAGCTTTAAATCACTTTCTGGAAGGTTATACGCAAACTAGTGCATAAACGCAATCTGTTTAACGTGACGTACACTCTGGAACTGTGAGGTAAGCCAAACATACCCTAAATATCCTTTACATAACTTAGAAATAAGTTTCGAAGGATTCGGTATGGCAAAAACATGTTTATTTGAACTAAAGGACTATTTACGACAAAACTGCGAAACGAACGTTAGTGAACGCCCGGATAATTTATGAATCCTAAAAATATTCTGTTATGATTAAAGATTTATTTTTAATCAGGTCCATGTTGAAAAATAAATTAAAACGCCTAAAAACGTTATTTTTCAAGTTTAAGCGCGTACCGCGTGTTTCTGCGCGACACAGTGCTTCTACTACGAAACGCGGACAACGCAGCCAGTCTTGGCAACTAAAATTTATTTCAGTAATATTTTGGCAAGATTATTTTTATAGAATAATAAAAATAATTTAGAACGCCATAAACCGGGATTTAAACGCTAGATAAAATACCCGGTATCCAGTTAAACACCCGTTTTAGCCTACATATAACATATTTATATAAAAAGTTTTGCAAACATACCCCCCCCCAACCGATTATTGGAGTAGTGGGACTCCCCACTTGATTTTCTATGTATTAAATTAAGATTTTGTTTAGTATCTTGAGGACAAAAGGCTAGTGGGTAATGCATGATTAGAAGTTAATGTTGAAAACCACTATATCACACTCATTATTAGCATCTTCACATCAACTAACCTCAATCATTCTCCTCCTCCTTCCTTATTTTCGGCAGCCACAACCCTCCACCATAATATTTTGTCTAGACTTTCCAAGATTACCCCAACTATACTCATTATCCTAAATGATTTTCTTGGAATATGGAGGATTGTGTTGATACTCCAAGGAACATGCTACCCCATGGTCACTAGAAATGGCATTATAAACAACCATTTTACCCTCACTTTAATCACCACAAAGATTCCTTTCTCCTTCCTCACACAAGCTACGGTTCATCACCCCTATCCCAACTCCACCATTTTCATTTCACTAACAAGCACTCCAAGGTGATTTAGAGGTGCAAGGAGCTAAGCTAGGAAGCTTGGAGCTTTCGGAAGTTGAAGGACCTCTCACAATTTCTTTTATCCACCCGTTTTCTCTAGTATTTCTTCCCTAGCTTCAAAGCTAGTAGTAAGCTTCTTTGATCATCTTTTATTTTATATTTATGGTGATCGTATGTGTGCGTTTTAGTAACATTTAAGCTAGAAACAGCATGCTGATTAGCATTTTCAGCCAACTTCAGTTGGCGGTAACCGAACCTTAATAAAGAAGAAAATGTATTTTCTGAAGTCTAGATTTATGTATTATGAAATACGGTTCTAATGGCACTGGAATCATAATTTTTGGACTTCGTTTACTATTTTTAAAGACCCTTTTAGTAACAGCAACTTAAGCTGAGTTTTTACTGCAGTAAATGGAAGAAATGCTTTTAGTCATAACTTGAGTTCTGTGTAGAATTAACTCATGAAATTTATACTGTAAATGACCACTAATGTCGTAGTAATACTCCCACTAGAATTACGTCAAACGGACTTACGATAAATTTTAAATGAATTTTTCCGTGAACTGCAGTCAGAAAGTGACGAATCTGATTTCAGTTCGGTAAATGAATTTCTATAAAATATTGGTAATGAACTGGACCCCGATATTTTTACACAATAAAATTTGGATGGTATATGACATTCTGTAAAAATTTGAGAATTTTTGGAGAAGGTTAACTATTTTATTAAAATGCTCGAAAACAGTCCAGTTTCATGTATATTAAAACAGAAATGACATAAGTAGTATTTTGCATGTCAAGGTGTGGGTTTGTGATTATTAAAATCATTCTTATTTAATTTAGGGTGGATACACAATTGAGGGATCGTGTTAACTTATAAAAAACGCACCCAAAGGTGAGTACATAGATCCCCTCTTTTTACTGTTTTCGATTATTTTGGGGTGATTCATATGTATCAAAATGATTTTGATATTCTAACGATGGTTTCAAAACGATTGAGATGGTTTATACTAAACTAATAACGATTTCGATAATGTGAACGAACTTGTTGGTGGTAATTACATAACGAATGACATTCATTAATTTTGGCCGAACCAACCAGTATTAGGTTATGGTACCATAGGATCCGACAAATCCCGTTATCAACTAGACCCATGGTTATGTGTGGGTTAAGTGGGTAACGACTGAATCTGATGATTGTTAACTTACCCTTTGGAGGTTTGTTAATGCAAGAACGAGTTGAACGATGAACGAGTCACAAAGGTTTAAATGTTATTAGCAAGACGACCAAATGTTTTGGGTTAAGATTCATGGTAAGGGTTATAAATTATGACCAATCTATTTTGACTTGGTTATTCATTTACAATACAAACATTTTACAAAATAAGGTTTTCTAAAATCAATTAACGAAGTTGTACAAGTTGTTTCAACATACAAACGAGCCATGAATCTGATACTCACACAAAAACTATGTACTCGCCAGCATTTCTTTGCTGACTTTGTTTTTACATATGTTTCAGGTGATGTTGCTTAATGTTCATTGCGAATAGGATGCATGCTCACTTAGGACCGGACGAGGCCTTAGTGATTTAATAACGATGATAAACTATGTTTGAATTGCTTGTTTAACTTTAAGACAATGTTTAATATTCAATAAAACGAAACTCTTGTATCCATGGTTTGAAACAATAATTCTGTTACAACACTCCCCGACGTTTCCGCCACGATTTTTTGTTTTACGTGGTCGGGGTGTGACAGAAAAGTTGGTATCAGAGCCAATGGTTATAGAGAATTAGGTTATTAGTAAAACTTTGACCTAGACTATAACTTTCTAGGACCCCAACGCAAGTTGATTTGTGTTTAGAATTAAAAAAAAACAAAATCCGAATCTGCTTCGAAAATTAGTCATCCGTTCTAGGATGATTGATTACTAGGTTTTGAACCCTCTGTTATAAGGTTTTGAACCCTTCTAGTTTGACTCATTTTTGGCTTAGTGCCTTTTGAGTTTTCAAAATCTCGTTAGAGTTTGGGTCTAAATAATGTGAACACGTGCAAACTGGAAGAGTGAATGCCTGTACCCTGAGTTTTCTGTCTAAGGCTAGAGTGTTCGTACAAATCCACATAATCGGACCAGTCACTCTTACCTGGGAACTCTTAGGGTGAGTGTTCACTTATAGGCGAGCATGTCTTCGCGATACATTATTTTGATTCATTACTTTGATTAGTCACTGCGTGTCGTTTGTTTGTTCAAGGTAACAAACAAATGATCGCCTTCCTTGTGTTTTGTCGATACCTCTTTTGTTTTTCCTAATTTTCAATCTCACTTGATTCTCCTGTTTCCTTACTAGACAATGCCTCCTCGACGTGAAGCACAATCTTTTACTATTGAAGAAATCGCAGCCCTGGTCTCTCAGCAAGTGGCTACTGTGCTTCCCGGTGTTGTGACCCAAGTCCACGAGATATATAACAACAATAATAACAACAACAATAATGCACCGTGTAATTTCAAGAATTTCAATTCTGCTAAGCCGCTAAAGTTTTCTGGGTCACAAGGAGCAACTGCACTCCTTCAATGGTTCGAGAGTATCGAGAACACATTCAGACATGTGCAATGTCCAAATGGGTGTAAGGTTGAATTTGCTTCGAGTGTGTTTGAGAAGCGTGCTCTTACGTGGTGGAACGAAGTGATTCGCGACAGGGGTGCCAAAGTGGCGTTGGCACAAACATGAGAAGAGCTTCGAGCTCTCATGCTGAGAGAGTTCTGTCCCCGTCACGAAATTCGAGCTTTGGAACGAGAGTTTGACGATCTGAAACAAGACGGGGGAGAACACCGTGCGTATACGAATCGATTTGAGGAGCTCAGTCTTTTGTGTCCTACTATGGTTACCCCGTTGGAGAAAGCGATAGAGATGTATATCGATGGTCTACCCGATTCTATTCTGGATATAGTGACCGGTATTAATCCTACCACCCTTCGCCAAGCAATCGAGTTGTCTGCTACCCTGACTGAGTCTCAAGTCAGGAAGGGTAAACTCACCCGCAATGGTGATAAAAAGAAGGCGACTGATTCTGGGAAGGACAAGAATAAGGGTAAGGGTAAAGAAGGTGAGTCATCGAAGAAGTCGAGAAAGCGAAAGGGTTCCCAGAATTTTGCAGTAACTGCACAAACTGCTCAGAACCCTCAGAAACCGCCAGCTCAACCTCCTGCGAAGAAAGCATATGCTGGTACCGCACCTCATTGTGCTCGCTGCAATGGTCATCATGTTGCACAACAAGCTTGTAGGCAATGCACAACGTGTGCTAAGCTTAGGCATCTGGCCAACGTCTGTCGTTCGGGTCAGAATCAGATTGTTCGGAATCAAGCTCCAGTTCAGGGGAATGCTGCTAGATTCCCACCGGGTACATGTTTCAGTTGTGGAGAGCTTGGTCACTACCGCAACAACTGTCCGAGGTTGGCAAATGCAAATGTAAATCCAAACGTGAATGTCAATGTCAATGCAAATGCAAATCCCGCTCGTGGGCGAGCGTACAATCTGAATGCTAACGAAGGAAGGGCTAACAACGAGGTGGTTAATGGTACGTTTCTTGTTAACAATCGACCTGCATATATTCTTTTTGATTCTGGCGCCGATAGAAGTTTTGTTTCATTATCTTTTGAACCTTTGCTTGCGATACCTAGAACTAAACTGAGGAAACCCTTATATGTCGAAGTTGCTACTGGTAAACCTCTTGTCCTCGATTCTGTTATCCGTGATTGTCAGTTAAACCTTGATAACCATCTTTTTCCCATTGACCTCACACCGATGCAACGGGAGTTTCGATATTATCGTGGGGATGGATTGGTTAACCAAACATCATGCTGAGGTGGTTTGTTTTGATAAGATTGTTCGTATTCCTCTTCCGTCTGGCGATGTTCTGGAAGTTCGTGGCGAAAAACCATCTGGTGGATTGAAGCTTATGTCGTGTACAAAGACTCAAAGATATTTACGAAAAGGATGTGTTGCTTTCCTGGCACATGTCACCGAGGAGAAAGGTAAGAGCAAGAGTATTCAGGATATTCTGATTGTTCGGGATTATCCAGAGGTGTTTCCCGATGAACTGCCTGGTTTGCCTCCAGTTCGTCAAGTCGAGTTTCATATTGACCTTGTACCCAATGCCAACCCGATTGCGAAAGCGCCTTATCGTCTTGCACCGTCAGAGATGCAAGAGTTATCAAAACAGCTTAAAGAGTTGTCTGATAAAGGATTCATCCGTCCGAGCTATTCTCCTTGGGGAGCTCCTGTTCTCTTTGTGAAAAAGAAAGATGGATCTTTTCGAATGTGTATCGATTATCGTGAGCTTAATAAGCTTACCATCAAGAATCGATATCCCCTACCTAGAATTGATGATCTCTTCGACCAGCTGCAAGGTGCTTCATGCTTTTCCAAGATCGATCTGCGATCTGGGTATCATCAACTTCGTGTTCTCGAGTGCGTCGGAGACGGTTCAAGATGCTGACGTAGATATTCCTGGATCCTGAGAAACCCTAGTTTCTTTCGTTCATTCTGATCTTATTCTTGATCGATGTGGGTTAGCAATTGTGGTGTTGTCGATCCTTCTGAGTAAGGTTTATTGACTCTACCTTGGTTTCTAATCTGTTGAAGTCAGGATTAGGGTTTGTTCTTTTCGTTTTTCTTGCTAGGGT